>CM077670.1:182860000-188470000 GCA_039707655.1 Elymus sibiricus | reverse complement strand
GCGCAGCCCTGTCCTCACCCGCGTGTCAGGTCGGCACCAACCGGTGCTAGCCACCTCGCCGGAATGCCGCCAAGGCAGCGAGCTCCCGAAGCCTCGGTTGTCGCCGAGAAGCCTCGCCCCGGCCGGCTATAAATGGCCGCGCCCGAGCCTCCCCGAGCTCGCTCACAGCCTCCTCCTCCCCCTCTTACCTCTGCCCAGCCTCAGCCCCGAGCGGCCGTTCCTCTCGGTGCCCAAATCGCCGGCGAACTCCGCTATGGCCATTGCTCGGCCTCGCCTAAATTCGCTTAATTCCGGCCCCCATAGCTCCACCAAGCCGCCGTAGTAGATCACCCCTCCCACCACGATGCTCTCCCCGCCTCCATTCTGCCCGGGGACAACCATGGCTTCGGCCTCGAGCTCACCTCTGTCGCCCGCCCCCACCCGCCGTCCGGCCACCAAAGCTCATCCCTGCCTCCACTGCGGGTACCCGTGAGCTCGCCGTGAAGCTCCGCATCCATATCCACCATCCCCGCAGACCTGCGCTCGCCGGAGCCACACCATAACCCGAGCCCGCCGCCTACTGCCTCCACCCGTCGCCGTACTCCTAGCCACGCCCGCCGTCCCTGCTCACCACCATCGGATGCGGCACTCTTCCCCGAGCTCGCCGGTACCTGGAACACCGGAAACGGCGGCTGGAGTCGCCGGGACTCGCCTTCGGGGCGGCCGGCCTCACTGCTGTTTTTGCGCGACGGGGAGGGCAGAGTGGAGAAAGGAAGAAGGAGGAGGAGAGAGAAGAGGTGGGGTGGGACCCGCATGTCGGCGAGAGCAACGCTGCCACGCTGGATAAGTGGAAGCGCCCTCGGCGCGCTTACGTTTTCCCTGCGGGAAAGCGTATTCTGCTGGAGTGCGCGACCCGCCGAGCTGCCAGGGACCCCGTTGGAAATATTCTTTTTACAGATAGGTCCCTGACAGAAAAAACCTTATAACTTTTTGTTCGCAACTCCGATTGAGGTGAATCCAATGCCCACTTCTTCAGTTCGTCGAGCCCGTTCCGATGGTATCATTTTCATAATGTTTCCACACTGCGAAAATGACCATTTTGCCCTTGCCCTTCAATCAGCCCCTCCGAGAGGGAATCTTTTCTGGCGAATTTTCCGCGAGCTTCCCGCACTTCTCCCGGAGTACTCCTTCACCCCCAGGCAAGCCAGCCATCTGATATGTGCCCTAAAGCATTGCTCTGTGTTATTCTTGCGTGTTTGATTAATGATTATGCCTGTGTTAGAAATAATTAAACTCCTGCTAGTTTGGACTTGCTATTTACATTACCTGCTATTGCTCATCATGTTACCGCACTAGTGACTCGTTGTAATGCATATGGAGATAGGTTGTTATGTTTTCATAGTTGTTACATCATGCATGGTTATGGTTATTGCAATATTAAGAAATGTGACTTAATGACAACAACCTCCTCCGTTGACTGGATCGAGTCATAGTGCCACCTATCCGGACTTACCCATGCAGCCACATTTGCCGGTATGGGACGGCCCTGACTTTGTCTATTGTCTTGCCTCTTGTCGGTACCACCAACTAGGGAGGGTTATGCGTTCGTGCTGCCCTAATCAGGTAGACGCCGATAATCCTGTGAGCCCAGTTTGGTTATGTGCGCACGTCCCCGTTTGGGACAGTTTTGTTTGGCCATGACGGTGGCAGGTGTCACGGGGTGACACAGGGGCCACCCAGGACATGACCCTGGGAGGGTATGATTGTCGGTGGGACCGTAAGAGTGCCGGGCAATAGACCGAGTTTTGTTGGAGCAGCACTGGTCCACCCGAATGGGAACATGTACTAAAGTACGAGGCCAAGCGCTCCATGGTGTGGGTAAAGTGCGCAACCTCTGCAGAGTGTAAATCTATTCCAATAGCCGCGTCCTCGGTCATGGACAGTTCGTATAGGCCCCTATTTGGTCTGTGTCGAGTCTGGAGGAACAAACTATATAATGTTATTGCTAAGACTAAACCAGAGAAATGGTAAGGTTGGTCAGACTTGCAGTAAGGATGCATGGACATCAAATGATGTCAAAGGTTGGAATGCTAGCCATGAGTTGGCTATGAGATGAGTGGTCGGGTGACCGCAAAGCTTGGATCAGATTTGGATCGTGAGCATATTCGGAGTTCGGATCATTTACCTGATATACTTTACTTTACTGCATTTACTTCAGTAACTATCATGCTACATAATCCTGCTATAACATGATGATTAATGCTGCTAGATGTTTAATCTTGCTGGATAATCCTATCATAACATGATAGTTAATACTGTTAAGATAACAAATGCATGCCTGAATGCCACGGTTTGCTTTGCTTGGTGTATATGTTGGTATGGTTTGCTTGTGAGTACATTCAAAAGTACTCAGCGGCCTTCAATGTGGCCAGGTTCACCTAAGGATTCGACGTTCGCTAGCAAGGAGCCGGAGTGTTCGCGGGCTAGAAGAGTAACCCAGTCAGATCCCTGTGGATTGGAGTCGCACCAAGACCATGCTGCCTTAGATAGAGCTTTTTCCGCTGCCATATCTCATGTAAGGCTTATATATCCATGTCTGTGTTCATGTTACTTGTTGTAAAAGCGCATGCCAGAGTGATTTTCCTGGGCTGGTATGTGCGGCGACCGTCTGGCTACAGTGGTATTCAGGCGGGGCGCCACAACGGATGGTATCAGAGCCAGGCTGACTGTAGGTTACCCCTAGCCAGACTTCAGTGCCTTTTTGATTAGTAGAAAGCCCAGATGGATTTCAGCCATCTTTGCCAGACCGGCACAACTACTATTGATCATAAGGCAACCGCCCCTAGGTTTTTGGCTCCATCAGACCCCAACTCTCGTGGCCTTTGCCTCCGGTGGGCGATGTCCGCACCAGGCAACGACCCGTGAGCCCTGAACCCCTAGGTGAACCAGATATCCCTACCTTGCTTGCTAGCCATGACATTTCTCTTCTCAAATCCAGTTTCCTTTGGGAAACGCCTATAAATTCCATCTCTCCCCGACAAACCTAGGATCGTTGACTAAGCCACTTTGGCTATGGTCGTGCGTTGAGTTTGATGTTCCCTAAGGAAGTAGTAGGAGCTTGACACCAATTGCTACCAGGAGCATTGTGTGGTTTTGCTTCTAAGTCCTTAGAGGTACATCGAGTGCGCTATATTAGTTATACTAGTGAATCTTCGGCCACATGTGTAAGGTCCGCAACATTTGAGCTTTATTTGCCTTTTGGTTTTTCGCGATTCTTGCTTCTTGTGTCAATCCCGTTCTGCCGCTTCGACCGGATCCATCTGCAAGAGCTGTCAGGAAAACCAGCACACAACTTGGATAATGCCCAATAATCCAAATTCAGTAAGAGTCAAGTCAAGCCAACTACCCGATATTTGAAGCATTATCACCGGATCGGTCAGGAATGAAGAAAGGGGTCAGAAGCAGAATCTGCGTGCAACCGACAAGACCAGAATCTACCTGAGAGATTTTGCCTCAGAATTGATCACACCAACAGGGACAAATTATTCCATCTTGATACAAGGATTATTTTGGTCAATGGAGTGAACCTTGAGTTTTTCCAATGGACTCAAGAATCATTTATTTCCCACAGAAGACATATTTCAAGAATGTGAAAGTGCCGAGAGCAACAACAACACTCTGGTACGTTGATACAAATTTCAAAGCATATTATGGAATTTACCGGCGCATATACAAATTTTCTGGGCGTGATGAACAAGTTTTGCGAGAAATATGGATAAGCTCATGGCTGCCCGGAATCAATGAGAATTTCCAGTTCAGTTAAACCGAATGGAATCATCTGCCCACTGTTTACCCCTGGCAACACTGGGTTTGAATGCAAAGGGTATTCCGAATTAATTGTCAACATAAAGTCTGTATCAGTTATGCAACTTCTACAGCAACAATGATCAGACCAGCAGAAGGACAAGCGGTATGCATGACCAACGGAATATCTTCAGACAAGGTGTGGCCTATACCAAGTGTTGGCGCCGCTATGGATAAATTCCGGATACTCTGGAAGGAAGCCAGAACCGGCCACAGGACCAACTGTGTATCACAGTGCAAGGCTTTTGGTACAAGGAAAGACAACCTTCCTCCGCAAGCTATCAGGGAAAGCTTACAACACAAGACTCCCAACCTTCCTCGCTATGCTACTAAAGGGGAAAATCTTCGGGAGTAAGACACTCCTATCTTCCTTAGCCTACTACCGCGTAAAGCTTTCAGCATAAGGCACTTGACCTTCCGCGGTAAGCCACATGAAGGAAAGCTTCTGGGGTACGATACCCAGCCTTCTTCAGCACGCTACCCTGGCAGAAGCTTCGAGTGCAAGGAATTCAGCTTTCTTCAGCATGCCATCGTGCCCGCAACAATCTGGTCAGAAGCACGAACTAGTCCAGACACATGTCTGCCTCAGAACTCAGGGGTTATGAAAGGATTTATCCTACCCCTGCATATGTTGTGAGCATGCAGTCCAGGGGATCAGTTCATGCGAGCCACTCGTACACGGGAATGACTGTGCTCAAGAGAAACGTCGGCCCCATACTTCAAAGAAGGGTGTGAACACAGCAATCCCTACGAGATATGCAAGAGGAAATTGTGAATACAAGCCCAACAAGCTGGATATGACCAAGGAGCCATGATGGTAGGTCATGACAAGTTCCCCAAAAGGAATCCCCAAGAACAAGGAAGTCTTGAATAAACAATCTCCGCGATGGTCAATGAAGTAAAGCTTCACAGACAAGGTGATATTGCCAATCCTGTCAGACTCTTGCATATACAGCCACAACAATGCAGCCAGCATGACATACTCATCATGAATACGGGCCATCAACCAAGATCAGAGGTTATGCTCCGAAAGATACACCGGATGATAGCCATACTATGTCAGCTCAGTGGTCATAACAAGGACTACAGAGGCTATATATCGTAGAGACACCCCAGAGATTACCGTCTATGATTACTTGGTGATCATGCCCGACATTTCAGTTGGAAATCACCTGAGGACGAAGTCAGAATGCAAGAGAAAGGAAGAAAGCATCCGTATAGAACCCACATCCATATTGAGCATGCTAACAAGGCAAGAAGGAGAGCCACTCCAGGCCATACGAGCACGTGAGTCCGGCACCCAGAAAGAATGTCTCGCCCTTGGCAGTCAGTGTACGAAGTATCACAATAAAACCGAAACAGCTAGTCCCAGGCCATGAAAACCAGACTATTTGTCGATACTCGAAGCTACCCACCAACCCCAGCCAACAAACTACCAGCACAAAGGGTTGCCTGACAGGAAAGAGATGGATTCAATGCAGCCGTCTGAAAAAGATAGCACATGAGCCATCAGAAGAGGCAGTTAGAAGGTCAGTAAACAAATGAAGACAAGACAGCTGATGGATCCAAGTCGCACACAGGTAAGTCCCCTTCACCGGGAGGTAAGCCCGGAAATCTCGAGGACGAGATTTTCTTAAGGGGGGTAGGTTTGTGACACCCTGGTTTTCGCTCCTTGTTTTTTTCCTTCGCGGGATTTGACTCCCGTCTTTTTTTCGATGTCGTCGGGTTTTCTCTCGCTTTTGGGTATATGAAGATGGTCATTTAGCCTTGCCTTCCCTATCCAACCAGAGATTCTCTCCAGACCAACCTTGACACCCAAGATATTTTTCTCAGTATTTTGCCACCGAAACCTTACCCTCCGAGTTGCCGGAAGGGAAACCCTAACTCCTTCCGTTACCAAGGAATCTCAATTTCCTTTGATCTTTTGCCTCCCAAATTTCTTCCAGTGATCATCCTATCTTTTTAAACCCTGGATATGCAAAAATATTGCCAAGTCATTTGCAATATTTTTCATTTAAAATTAATTCCTTTTTCTGCGAGTTAAAGGAATTAAATCCAGGAAAATATCTATCCATCTATAAAGTTCATGAAAACTTGTGGAGATATTCTTTGTGATCATATTGAGATCCAATAAAAATATTGGCCATAATTAAATAGGGGAAATTGCCTTTTCCTATTTAAAGCCAATATTGCAATTTGGGCACTTTCCAAAGGAGCTACCATTTTTTTAGCCAGAAAAATCCCAAATAATTTGTGGAGCTTCTCCTATCCATATATTCACCATTTCCATCAAGATCCCAAGTTCCACAAATTAAATTTTGAGAGCATCATCCAATTCTTGTTTCTGGATTAATTTTGAGGTTGTGAAGCAACTATATTTCATATTGCTTCACAAATTCTAAAATTAATTCAGGACCTCACATTACATATATGATGTGAGTATGCAAAAATTCACATCATTTTATCTAGCCAATTTCTCCCAAAAATTCCATCTAGTTTCTGTCCAGATCCAAGCTCTGTGAAGGAAGTACCACTTTGGCATTTCCAATTGAGCTGAAATTTTCCCAGTACCTTCATATCTCCAAATCATAACCCTCCACCAAAATTCAGATCATTCCATCAAGCCATATGAGTGCAGCTTCAAGATTCAGTTTCTGGACCAAATTTTGCATTACAAAGGAAGTATATGCAAACTTGGTCCAAATAACCTCAAATTTTGCAAGCATCTAATCCTTCCTACCCTATCCCACTGTGACAAGGATCCAGCTCCTCTCCCTCATCCATTTCTCCAGAAATGTCCACCCAAGTTTGCTGTTGCAATCTTCTTCTCCAAGTATCTCTCACCTCAGAGCCACCCAGCTAGTTCCAGTTACTTCTTCTATCCATTTGAGCAGTGAGGGACGAGTGGGACAAGGTCTTGGCGGCAGCCACGCACCAGAACACGACATGCCAGTGGTGACCACGGGCATAGCAGGCAGCAGTGGCGCTCTGCGCGCCCATCTCGTCGGACCGGCCAACTCGAGCTGCCACGGCGTGTCCTGGCATGCTGACCTGACTCCCCGTCATCCTCGCATCCCTCTCTGGTCATTTCCCCCCTCGTTTTCTTTCTCCTCACGCCACGGCATCCACCGCCATGGCACTGTCCTCCTCGTGAACTCCCCTTTCGCATCCTCTCCGCTGTCTTCTTCCTCCCCGAAGCCTCTCGAGCTCGCCAGCGCAGCCCTGTCCTCACCCGCGCGTCAGGTCGGCACCAACCGGCGCTAGCCACCTTGCCGGAATGCCGCCAAGGCAGCGAGCTCCCGAAGCCTCGGTTGTCGCCGAGAAGCCTCGCCCTGGCCGGTTATAAATGGCCGCGCCCGAGCCTCCCCGAGCTCTCTCACAGCCTCCTCCTCCCCCTCTTACCTCTGCCCAGCCTCAGCCCCGAGCGGCCGTTCCTCCCGGTGCCCAAATCGCCGGCGAACTCCGCTATGGCCATTGCTCGGCCTCGCCTAAATTCTCTTAATTCCGGCCTCCGTAGCTCCACCAAGCCGCCGTAGTAGATCACCCCTCCCACCACGATGCTCTCCCCGTCTCCATTCTGCCCGGGGACAACCATGGCTTCGGCCTCGAGCTCACCTCTGTCGCCCGCCTCCACCCGCCGTCTGGCCACCAAAGCTCATCCCTGCCTCCATTGCGGGTACCCGTGAGCTCGCCGTGAAGCTCCGCATCCATATCCACCATCCCCGCAGGCCCGCGCTCGCCGGAGCCCCACCATTGCCCGAGCCCGCCGCCTACTGCCTCCTCCCGTCGCCGTACTCCTAGCCACCCCTGCCGTCCCTGTTCACCACCATCGGATGCGGCGCTCTTCCCCAAGCTCGCCGGTACCTGGAACACCGGAAACGGCGGCCGGAGTCGCCGGGACTCGCCGTCGGGGCGGCCAGCCTCGCTGCTGTTCTTACGCGATGGGGAGGGCAGAGTGGAGAAAGGAAGAAGGAGGAGGAGAGAGAAGAGGTGGGGTGGGACCCGCATGTCGGCGAGAGCAGCGCTGCCACGCTGGATAAGTGGAAGCACTCTCGGCGCACTTACGTTTTCCCTGCGGGAAAGCGTATTCGGCTGGAGTGCGCGACCTGCTGAGCTGCCAGGGACCCCGTTGGAAATATTCTTTTTACAGATAGGTCCCTGACAGAAAAACCCTTATAACTTTTTGCTCGCAACTCCGATTGAGGTGAATCCAACGCCCACTTCTTCAGTTAGTCGAGCCCGTTCCGATGGTATCATTTTCATAATGTTTACACACTGTGAAAATGACCATTTTGCCCTTGACCTTCAATCAGCCCCTCCGAGAGGGAATCTTTTCCGGCGAATTTTCCGCGAGCTTCCCGCACTTCTCCCAGAGTACTCTGTCACCCCCAGGCAAGCCGACCATCTGATATGTGCCCTAAAGCATTGCTCTGCGTTATTCTTGCGTGTTTGATTAATGATTATGCCTGTGTTAGAAATAATTAAACTCCTGCTAGTTCGGACTTGCTATTTACATTACCTGCTATTGCTCATCATGTTACCGCACTAGTGACTCGTTGTAATGCATATGGAGATAGGTTGTTATGTTTTCATAGTTGTTACATCATGCATGGTTATGGTTATTGCAATATTAAGAAATGTGACTTAATGACAACAGCCTCCTCCGTCGACTGGATCGAGTCATAGTGCCACCTATCCGGACTTACCCGTGCAGCCACATTTGCCGGTATGGGACGGCCCTGACTTTGTCTATTGTCTTGCCTCTTGTCGGTACCACCAACTAGGGAGGGTTATGCATGAGTGCTGCCCTGATCAGGTAGACGCTGATAATCCTGTGAGCCCAGTTTGGTTATGTGCGCACGTCCCCATTTGGGACAGTTTTGTTTGGCCACGACGGTGGCAGGTGTCATGGGGTGACACAAGGGCCACCCAGGACATGACCCTGGGAGGGTATGATTGTCGGTGGGACTGTAAGAGTGCCGGGCAATAGACCGAGTTTTGTTGGAGCAGCACTGGTCCACCCGAATGGGAACATGTACTAAAGTACGAGGCCAGGCGCTCCATGGTGTGGGTAAAGTGCGCAACCTCTGCAGAGTGTAAATCTATTCCAATAGCCGCGTCCTCGGTCATGGACAGTTCGTATAGGCCCCTATTTGGTCTGTGTCGAGTCTGGAGGAAAAAACTATATAATGTTATTGCTAAGACTAAACCAGAGAAATGGTAAGGTTGGTCAGACTTGCAGTAAGGATGCATGGACATCAGATGATGTCAAAGGTTGGAATGCTAGCCACGAGTTGGCTATGAGATGAGTGGTCGGGTGACCGCAAAGCTTGGATCAGATTTGGATCGTGAGCATATTCGGAGTTCGGATCATTTACCTGATATACTTTACTTTACTACATTTACTTCAGTAATTATCATGCTAGATAATCCTTCTATAACATGATGATTAATGCTGCTAGATGTTTAATCTTGCTGGATAATCCTATCATAACATGATAGTTAATACTGTTAAGATAACAAATGCATGCCTGAATGCCACGGTTTGCTTTGCTTGGTGTATATGTTGGTATGGTTTGCTTGCGAGTACATTCAAAAGTACTCAGCGGCCTTCAATGTGGCCAGGTTCACCTAAGGATTCGACGTTCGCTAGCAAGGAGCCGGAGTGTTCGCGGGCTAGAAGAGTAACAAAGTCAGATCCCTGTGGATTGGAGCCGCACCAAGACCATGCTGCCTTAGATATAGCTTTTTCCGCTGCCATATCTCACGTAAGGCTTATATATCCATGTCTGTGTTCATGATACTTGTTGTAAAAGCGCATGCCAGAGTGATTTTCCTGGGCTGGTATGTGCGGCGACCGTCTGGCTACAGTGGTATTCAGGCGGGGCGCCACACACAAGCATAACCTTCCCTCTTTGGTGGAACCAATAAAAGAGCACGAGGTTAGACCAAGTCAAGGCCGTCCCATTCTGGCAGATGTGGCTGCACTGGGAAGCTCGGTTCAGTGGCACTTGATCAACGAATGAAGGAATTCATCCCCAAGTAACTTCTCCGTCATGACCGATACTTCGGTATCACAGTGATCCAGGGTACAACAATAACCAACTAGCAATTCAATGAGCAACATGACTAAGCCACTGCTACTAATTCCATAGGCAGAATGCCAGACGGGATCACAAAGTAATCATAGACGGTAATCTCCTAATCCAACAGCATCATGGCACCATCAAACTTGTAAACTACTAGTCACTAATGATCCAATCATCAACATGACAGTAACCTATCCAAGAAATCCTCCAGGTGTTGCATGAATAATCCAATTAGAAATAATTCAAATTTTAGCATGAATATTTATTTAAAACCATGGCATTGCAATGCAGTCATGCAAATGAGAGTTGTGGCTTGGCTTGCACCAAGGGAGTGTGGGAGTACTCCTGGTCTTCACCAAATATTCAAATCACTCTAAAAAACATTTTTTTAAACATTTGTAAATAATACATAGAGCATTTTTCTCTGTCTAGAAATTCTAGGCAGTAGAGAAAAATACCAAAATTTTCCAACAAATAGAGGAGCTCACAAGAAAATTAATGCAAAAAGAATGAACTCATTTGGACTTATGGTTTAAAAGATATAGCTAGTCAAAGTTGGGTCAAACTTCTGGATTTAATTGAATTTTAACCGGAATTTAGAAAAACCAGGGGCGGCCACATCGAAGGCGTAAACTCAGTTTACTGAGTTTACGCCTCCACTTGCATACCACTTCGGGTGCGAGTGGAGTCACTGACGGGTGGGGTCCCCTTTCAGTTTTAAACAGGAGGAGAGAGAGAACAGGGAACGGCGGGCGTACCGGCGGCTGTTCGCCGGCGTTGAGACGGCGGCGAGGCTGAGAAAGGGCGGGGATGGATCGGGCACTCGACGGCGAACACGCCCATACCCGTAGCTCGACGGGAGATGGCCGGACGACGTCGGCCCCTTCCTCTCAGGCGGCGGCGAGCTACGGGGTGCGACGAAGTAGCCGACTCCAGCGAGCACTCGAGCAGAGGAGTGGCTGGGGAGGACCAGTGGAGCACCACGAGCTCGCTGATGGCCTCAGTTGGGGCTGGGGTGGACGGGAGTGAGCTGGTGGAGCAGGAGCAGAACGGCGGAGCACCTCGTTGGAGATGGAGCACGAGAGCCTCCCGGCTGGCTCCGGCACTGCTGGGTGGCGATTGGGGAATGAGGAGCTCGAGTGGTGAGGAGAAGTGAGGGCGGGGGCGGCTTTTATAGCCAGGCGGCGATGCCCGAGCCGGATCCCGCCGCGGGGAAATGGCCGGCGTCCCGCGTTGAGCTGGCCGTCTCGCTGGCAGCCAGGCCACGTAGGGAGGTGACGGGAGAGGCAGGGCCTTAATGGCGATGGCGCGGAGCGGTGAGGAAGCTGCCAGCCAGCGTGGCCACAGTGCCCGCACTGTGCCGCGCGTGGTGACGGTTGGCTGTGTCCGACGAGGGCGCTGGTGAAGGGAGAAGGTGCTGGAGAAGGGGTGCGTGGACGGTGGCCACGACGTCGGCACCAGCAGACAACCGGGGGCTGCCACAGCTGGCCTGGCCGATGCGACCAAGCGCAGTCAGTGCGCAGAGCCCGGGTTTGCTCAGCCAGACGCGTGGTAACCACATGCGCTGGCACACGCGGTGCACTCTGGCTCGCCTGATCATGTCCACTCGGTAGTCTTCTCATCCAGTGGCCTCCCTGTGCACTTGGTTTGACAAGAGATAGCTTGGACAGCTGGCCAACTTCTAGACAAGTTTCTGGGCAGAAACTTGGGCAGGTTGCTGGAGAAAAATGGCTAGGGTTTTGAGAGGGAAAATTTGTCACACTGAAGTGTAGTAGGAAGGTTCATATACTGGAGAAATTTCAGACCAAATGGACATGTTTTGAATGTAGTTGCTTCATAACTACATCTCTGGTCCAGTAACTTGTTGAAGATGATGCACTCACATGGATGGGATGCTTGAGTTGAAACTTGGTATTTGTGGGTTATTTCGTGGTGGCAAAATGCTATAAAAATTTCATACCATTTTGGTAAATAAAAATGGTACTTCCTTCACAATGCTTCCCACTGGACAAAAACTTGGGGGAATTTTGTGGAGAAAATGGCTTGACAAAATGATGTGAATTTTGGCATGCTCAAAGGATATCGTGATATCTGAGTCCTGGATTAATTTCAGAATTTATGAAGCAAAATAAAATATAGTTGCTTCACACCCTGGAAAAGTGACTGGAAGCAAGAATTGGATGGTGTGCTCACCATGAGAATGGAATCTTGAATATTTTCATATATCCAAGGTCCACATGGTCCAAATAATTTATGAGAATTTTCTTGGGATTTTGGAGAAGACAGAAATATAGGTTGCTTCACAACCTAGAGCACAAAGGCCTATTCTTTTAATAGAAAAAGGGATATTAAATTGGAATAGAAATTAGGGTTGGGCAAGAATAGAAATGACATGACTTTGGAGAAGTTTTTGGAGGCTTGAGTCACTTCGGAAAGGAAAGTAAGAATATTCCCAAGTTTTTAGTCCATAGAGCCATTCAAATTAAAATCCAAACTAAATTCCAAATAAAATTCAAATGGGTTTTTGAAAAGAAAAGTTGGAAAAAACCAGGGTGTCACAAACCTACCCCCCTTAGGATTAATCTTGTCCTCGAGATTTGGTTGCTCGGTGAACAAGTATGAATATGCTGACTTAAGGAAACCGGTTCCAACTCGGGTATCCTTTTCCTTTATAATTTGTTCCCACTGAATTTCATACGATGTGACTGCCTTGCTCTGGGGTGGTTTGCTTCATTGTTCCCACACTCTGATAGGTCTTTCCTCATATGTTCATCATTATGCTGACTCCAATTCTGTCATATCTGGTGGCTCATTTGATATGTTATCATGACTGGAATATGTCATCTGCCCATAAGTCCGAGAGTGGTTTTCGATTGACACGTCATTCTTCCATCCAGCACCGGTAGTATTCCCTGGAATTGTGAACAATTTCCTCGGTGGTCACGGAACCTGTTTACTCCTTGTGTTGGGTTACCCGAATAGATACATGTCCTCCGGGTTCAAGACAATGCTGGGAATCATAACCATTATCCTGGCAGATTTTGACTGCCTGTAGGGATTTCTGAATCATGTTAGAAGGTTCCACTGGCTCGAGTATCAAATCTGCACCAACGATTTGCTTGTCGTGATCAGAATGAAAGGGTACGACCTTACAACCATAGCATCCCAAAGACTTGACTGACGGTGGTTCTGACATAATGATCTTGTCCGCGGTAGGACATCATTTCACTAGGTACCATACGTGAGGACACATGATCTGGGATCGTTGTTCAGCACTCTGGTTTATCCATAGGCCGTGCGATGCTTTAACACGGTTGCGGAAGTCGAGCTGCTGAGCTGGCTAAGAAATCTTTGATTCGACATGACAGACTTGGACATTGCTACTGACAATTCCGAGCATATGCAGTTGGACAACAGAGTTACATTGATATGAGATCCCTGTATTGTCGGTCTTACTCCTTCATTATTTTTGCCTGAATCCTTTGCCGGAAGAACTTGGCCCTATATATCCTTAATTCTTCGTGTGACCATAGGTGCTGTCAGGTGCAATATTCCAGCAACAACTTTTAAATGGGAAGTTTTTCATTTCTCAAGCTCTAACTGTAGGGTAATGGTCATCCGAACCCTTGCATAAAATCGGCAAATAAATCAATAGCCACCAGAACGGTCTTTACAACTTAGATCTGGGACATTACTAAAATAACTCAACCATGGCTCAAGACGGCTGAAAAGCAGCTCAGAGCATGAGACCGTGTTGATAAGAAGAATGTAGCAGTTCCCTAAGACGGCCAAAGAACAGCTCAGAGCATAGGGTCACTGCTACAAAAAGAAACTCAACAGCTGCCCGAGACGGCCGAAAAACAGCTCAGAACATGGGTCAGTTGTTGAAAAGAGAAATATAAAGTCAGCATCCACCCCGGACGGCCAAAAGCATCTCAGAACACAGGCGTGGTGCCGTTACCGGGAAAAAGTAGGCAAGGGTTCATCAAAATCATATACCTGGTTCATGGGTACTTGTATAGAGCTCATTATCGTAGTCCATCATGCAAGATAGTGACGGAGGTTAATGATATTACTTTGTCGGGTGGGAGGAAACTGGCCTTGATATCCACTACCAAAATTGTTGTTCCACATTGTCTTACTTCATAGCTTGTCAGTCCTTGCAACACACTGAGGTGTATACTGGCCTTCTTCCTTTTGCATGACTTATGTAGGTGTTGGATTCCCACCTTCCTTTGGTAGACCTACTTGAACATAGTTGCTCCTCGTACGAGTGACTTGCATGACCTGGGCAGCATGCTCACAATGTATATGGAAGTATGTGTAGCTGAACATCTTATTCCCGAGGCAGACACTTGTGTCCTGACTAGCTCTGGTTTTTGACCAAGCGGTTGTGGGCTTGACTTCTTAAGATGCACTGCCAATGCACTGTGTAATTTCTTGTACCACTGTTGCTAACTGTTTGTAGTGCCGTACTGTTGGAAGCCATCGAGAGTATTGTGCTGAAGAAGGCTGGGTAGCTTATGTTCAAAGCTTTTGCCGGGATAGCGTGTTGAAGAAGACTGGGTACCGTACTTCAGAAGCTTCTCCTCCTGGTTGCTTACCGGGGAAGATTCGGTGCCTTATGCCGGAAGCTTTCCACGGTAGCTTGTCGAAGAAGACAGAGTATCTTGTGCTAGAAGCTATCCACATATCGTACTGAGGAAGATTTGAGGAGCCTTGCATCGTAAGCTTCTCTGGTAGCATGCGGAGGAAGACTGGGTTGCTTACACCAGAAGTTTCTCTTTGTACTATGCTGCTATATATTCATTCTCACAACTCCTATTGTTGATTACTTGTATGAGAAGAATTTGTCTGACTATCCTGCTTGCTGAGTACGGGATACATGGCACATTCTTGTTTGCTTCCGGGTATAACCTGTTTTATATTTTACTCAAGCGGAACCAAACTTCGTATATGATCCATACCTTTAACCTGGTTGGTCTTGCACCCAAATTATCTTCCTCCTGGTTCCTTACGGTTGTAATGGTTACACACTGAGGCAGACTTGAGGCTGATAGCCAATTCATAATATCATTTACATTCAAACCAGATATCCCCAAGGTAGTCAACTGATAATTCCATAATGTTCAGCTGAGCTTCCAAGTATTTGAAATCCTCATTGATTCTTTGAGTCCGATGGCGGTTGATGAGCAACTTCCATAGGGAAAAGTAAGGTGACACCGAGGAGCCAAATGAAAAGGCAAATGAAAACTGCTCAATGAAATGGACCAAGCTTACAAAAAACCACACTTTATTGCTACTCAGGGCAATTTACAACCTTCGGTACTACCACAACTTATGCGACATGAACCTCGCAGGTGCTTAGGTACTATGATCGGGTGGCTGGTTACTGGAGAGCGAAGGAGTTGGCGGAGAGGTTGACGAAGCTAAAGCCATACCAAGCGCTCTTCGGGCATGGGTTGCATCTCTGACCAGTTCAGCGATGAGGACATACTCTGCAATCATGTAACGGGACATGTATGCCACAGCTGCGTCGTCATCTGAGCGAACAGGAGGAAACCTAACCCATCTGGGAGTGGTGGCCATAGTGGGATAGTAGTGGAAGGCACGATTCTCTTGCATCGCGCTTTCTTGATGACAAAGAACAGTAAGGCCTACCAGTGCGGCAAGTTGGATAGCGTGTTCTGGTGTAGAGGCATAACCACCAGGGAGACTATAGGTGCGCTTCCCCATAGGTAGGGCAACTGACAGGAGGACATTGGCATGATACTCAAGCACCAGTCCTGCAAGCGGGGTCTGGAACACTTGGTACCTTGGCATCTCTCCACTGGGATAGAGAAGACGCCAAACATCACCAAGCAAGGATGCAAAACTGAGTGGTGCAGGGGCTGAGTCGTAGTCAATAGGAACGGATGCCATCTACAAAATCAACTGGTTAGTGAGCCAAATCTAAATGCATGCTATGCGGCGAACAAATGCAACAACCAAATGCATCACACAAGCAAGCTAGGCTCTAGACTAGCGACTTTCTAACGTCCGGGTTAGCTAGGGTGTCCTATTGCCAGACCAGCTCTAATACCAAACCTTGTGGCACCCCGGCTCAGAGGAACCGAAACACCCCGTATTCCAGTCCAGAGATCAAGTCTTCTGGAATACGGCACTACTTGGCATAGAGCAAATCAGCTCTTTATTACTAATAATTGGAGTACAAGGGTTTGGGGTATTACAAAAGATTACATCGACACGGTAATACTATGCCCGCAAGGGTAGTTCTATGCTAGTAGCGGAACAACTCGTAGCAGCAGAATAACGACGATGGTGATGGTCTCCACTCCACAGGGACTCTGGCTGGGACACGTCCTAGCTCATAACTCAGAATCCTCAGGCTATGCAAACATGGTAGCACCTGCAAACTGGCATGACACGCCAGGTGAGTACTTTGAATGCACTCGCAAGCTCACAACAAACAAAAGCATCAAGGCAAAGCAACATCATAGCAATCATGATTGTTTAAGGATCAATTGTTATTAAAAGGGTGGAAGAAAATAATAAACATGTTATCTCTGAAAGGTCTGCAATAGTCACCATTGTTAAAGTCATAGACACCGCCTTACTCTTGGCTATCCAGCCGAACCATCTACTCCCGTGATCAACTCGCGATCGTCTCAATATCATTTGACGATCATTATCGAGATCATTACCAAAATTATCAACGGTCTTCTGCCAAGTGGTTACCATTCTATAGCAAGACGAGTTCTTCCATCATTAACAAGTCATTCCATCATTGGTGTTGATCAGACAGTGTGACTTAGTACGAACCGTATCCAATACCATGGACGTGGCTATTCGAATAGATTCTTACACTCTACAGAGGTTGCGCACTTTACCCACACCATGGACATTCGTCCAACGAAACCTGCCTAACCTGTGACCCTTCTATCGTACCACCGACATGTCCTCTCTGAGGTCATGCCCTGGGTGGCCCCTGTGTCACTTCTGACACCTGCCACCGTCGTGGCCAAACTAAACTGTCCCAAATGGGGACCTAAGCTCAATAACCAAACCGGGCTCACAAGATTATCGCCGTCTACCTGATCAGGGTAGCACGCACGCATAACCTTCCCTCTTTGATGGTACCAATAAAAGAGCACGAGGTTAGACCAAGTCAAGGCCGTCCCATTCCGGCAGATTTGGCTGCACTGGAAGCTCGGTTTAGTGGCACTTGATCAACGAATGAAGGATTTCATCCCCAAGTAACTTCTCCATCATGACCGATACTCCGGTATCACAGTGATCCAAGGTACAACAATAACCAACTAGCAATTCAATGAGCAACAGGAATAAGCCACTGCTACTAATTCCATAGTCAGAATGCCAGACGGGATCACAAAGTAATCATAGATGGTAATCTCCTAATCCAACAACATCATGGCACCATCAAACTTGTAAACTACTAGTCACTAATAATCCAATCATCAACATGACAGTAACCTATCCAAGAAATCCTCTAGGTGTTGCATGAATAACCCAATTACAAATAATTCAAATTTTAGCATGAATATTTATTTAAAACCATGGCATTGCAATGCAGTCATGCCAATGAGAGTTGTGGCTTGGCTTGCACCAAGGGAGTGTGGGAGTACTCCTGGTCTTCACCAAATATTCAAATCACTCTAAAAAACATTTTTGAAAACATTTGTAAATAATACATAGAGCATTTTTCTCTATCTAGAAATTCTAGACAGCAGAGAAAAATACCAAAAGTTTCCAGCAAATAGAGGAGCTCACAAGAAAATTAATGCAAAAAGAATGAACTCATTTGGACTTATGGTTTAAAAGATTTAGCTGGTCAAAGTTGGGTCAAACTTCTGGATTTAATTGAATTTTAACCGGAATTCAGAAAAACCAGGGGCGGCCACGTCGAAGGATAAACTCGGGTGTGATACGTCTTCATGCCATATTTATAACAATTCTACATGGTTTTGGTATGATTTGATTAGAACTAACCCGGACTGACGCTGTTTTCAGCAGAACTACCGTGGTATTGTTTTTTGTGCAGAAATGAAAGTTCTCCAAATGCAGTGAAACTTTTTGGAGATTTTTTATGGGACAAATAAGAAATACTGGAACCAAGACCCACTGGAGGGGGGCCACCCAGTGCCCACGAGGCACAGGGGCGCGCCACCACCCCAGGCGCGCCCTGGTACCTCGTGGGGCCCACGTGGCTCCGTCTCGCGTGATTCCAACGCCAAAAATCACATATATTCAGAAACCCCCGAAAGTTAACCTAGATGAGTTTTTATGCCACCGCAAGCCTCTGTACCTCCACGATCTCATCTACAGCCCTTTTCTGGCACCCTGCCGGAGGGGGGAAGGCATCACCGAAGGCCATCTTGATCATCCCGGTGGTCTCCATGACGAGGAGGGAGTAGTTCACCCTCGGGGTTGAGGGTTTGTACCAGTAGCTATGTGTTTGATCTCTCTCTCTCTCGTGTTCTTGAGATGGCACGATTTTGATGTATCGCGAGCTTTGTTGATATAGATGAATCATATGGAGTTTTCCCCTCTCTATCTTTTTGTGATGAATTGAGTTGTCCCTTTGAAGTTTTCTTATCGGATTGAGTCTTTAAGGATTTGAGAACACTTGATGTATGTCTTGCATATGGATATCTGTGGTGACAATGGGATATTCACTTGAGTTACTTGATGTATGTTTTGGTGATCAACTTGCGGGTTCCGTGACCTTGGGGATTTATGCATAAGGGTTGGCACACATTTTTGTCTTGACTTTCCGGTAGAAACTTTGGGGCACTCTTTGAAGTTCTTTGTGTTGGTTTGAATAGATGAATCTTAGATTGTGTGATGCATATCGTATAATCAAACCCGTGGGTACTCGTGGTGACATTGGAGTGCCTAGGTGACATTAGGGTTTTGGTTGATGTGTATCTTAAGGTGTTATTTTAGTACGCTCTCTAGGGCTGTTCGTGACAATTAATGGGGATGGCTCATAAGATTGATCGGGAAGGATAACTTTGAGGTGGTTTCGTACCCTACAACAATTTCTTCGTTTGTTCTCCGCTATTTGTGACTTTGGAGTGAACTGTTTGTCGCACGTGAGGGATTTACATATGATTCAACTATATCAACAATGTTGAGAGATTGCACTAGTGAAAGTATGAACCCTAGGCCATATTTTCAAGCATTGCAATACCGTTTGTGCTCACTTTTGTTACTAGTTACCTTGCTGTTTTTATTATTTCAGATTACAAAAACCTATATCTACTATCCATACTACACTTTTATCATCATCTCTTCGCCGAACTAGTGCACCTATACAATTTACCATTGTATTGGGTGTGTTGGGGACACAACAGATTTCTTGTGTTTGGTTGCAGGGTTGTTTGAGAGATACCATCTTCAACCTACGCCTCCCACGGATTGATAAACCTTAGGTCATCCACTTGAGGGAAAATTGCTACTGTCCTACAAAACTCTGCGCTTGGAGGCCCAACACGAGTCTACAAGAATAGGTTGTGTAGTAGACATCAAGTTCTTTTCTGGCGCCGTTGCCGGGGAGGTGAGTGCTTGGAGGTATATCTTTAGATCTTGCAATCGAATCTTTTAGTTTCTTGTTTTATCACTAGTTTGGTTTATAAAAGAAAATTAAAAAAAATGGAATTGAGGTTGCCACATATTATTCATCTTTATAATGTCTTTCGTGAAAATGATGGAAAGGAAAATTGTGCTCAATTGATAGAAGAAGAATTCAATAAAATGTTTGGCATAAAATATTTGAATGATGAGCATGATTGCAATGTTGCTAGTATGAATTATTTGAATATCCATAATACTAATGATGATTGCACTAGTCATGATAATGATGTCTCCTATAAGGATGTCAATTTTTGTGGAGTGAATTGGGAGTGCAAATGCATACCAAAAAGGGAAAATAGATTTTGTAAGAGGCATAAGTATTTAGAAACTAAAGGGTTGCAAGAGAGGCTAGATGATTGTGCCGAAAGATTTAATTTTTCTCGCCATCCTTGTGAACTTTGCAATGAACGTGGTCATTTAAATCTCCATTGCAAATTGTTTCATGATCGAATCGTGTCCAAAAATTGTGATAACATGATTTCCCTTGCACATCATAATGAACTTAGTCTGCTTCTGGGGTATGAAGAAATGAAATGTATAACTAGGGATATTCCAGAATATAATCTTAAGAGATTTCTCGATTTTGATCTAGAGGAAATTTATATGTATTGTGCGGTAAATTGCATTGAGAATCCTTATATTGCCAATTATTTAAAGACAAGAAAACAAATAGAAGATGAAGAGAATACTAATGAAGGGGAAGAGGTTTCCCAATATCCTTCTATTTTTTCTTATGATGAATCAGGTAACAAGGAGGAGCTTTTTATTCAACCAATCTCTTCAATAAAGTGCACGGAAAAATTGATTAAACCCACAGATGAGGTGGTGAAGAAGAAAAGAAAAGAAGAAAGAATAGAGGTAAAAAGGTATCCCTCCCAAATGATGTTGCTCCTATTATTGTTGTGCCTCATGAGAATGAATCAAAAACAATTGTGGAAGATGATACACTTGATGATGATATTGCTTCTTTGTCTTATGGCACAATGTCCGAAGGAACTATTGAGGACGATTTTATTATGCCTATTACTCATTATGATGATTATGATTGGGAAAATAATGATACTTCTTATAATCTTGAAAATCTTTTTGGCACCAACTTAGAAAATTGTGATGATAATAATTGTTATACTATTGGTGCTATTCATACTATTAATGATGAGAGTGATTATGCTTATGATATGCCAAGCCACAAGCTTGGGGATGCTATGTTTGATGAAAATGACATGTTTGAGAATTTATTTGCTGCAATTAATGTTTGTCCCAAGCTTGGGGATGCTATGCTTAATGAAGATGATCTTTTTAGTCCCCCTACTTTGAATGATCAAATTTGCTATGATGATTGCATACCCCCTACTTATGATGATTATTGTGATGATACTTATGTTATAAAAAGTAGTGATGATTATATTTATAGAACTTGTCATAATTATGATTACCCTTTTACTGAACATTACTCTTTTAATGTGGAAACAATTTATACTGTTCGAGTTTCATATGATACTCCTACTCCTATTGATGAGAAGAAATGTGCTTATGTGGAGAGTAATGAAAATTCTATGCTTGTGGATCATGAAAAGAATGCTTTTATATGATAGCTATATTGATGAATCCATTCATGATGCTACTGAAAATTATTATGAGAGGGGAACATATGATTCATGATGCTCCCGTTATGTTTCAATTCTTCACTTTTTATGTGAGCATCATTAAAATTATCATGCCTAGCTAAAAGGCTTTAAAGAAAAGCGCTTGTTGGGAGGCAACCCAATATGTATCCTTTCTGTTTTAGTGTGTTCACATGATTAATATACTGTAGTAATCATGTTTTATATGTTTTCTTTCAATAAAGTGCCAAGCAAAACCTTTGGGATAGTGTGGATACTTGTTGATTCAATTATGTGCAAAAACAGAAACTTTTGCCTCCAGTGTTTAATTTCCCAGATTTTACTGGAGCGTCAAATTTTTTTGAAATTTTTACAAAGTATTGATATGCAAATTTTTGACGTTTTCCTAATTTTTCAGAATTTTTAGAGTTCCATAAGTATCATAGTTGCTCAGATCATTACAGACTGTTCTGTTTTTGACAGATTCTGTTTTCGATGCATAGTTTGCTTGTTTTAGTGTTTCCATAGCTTATATTATGAGATATAAATTGTGGAAATGATAGAATACAGTAGGAATTATGTGAGAACAATTATTAATCTTGTCTTGACAGTACCTAAGTGGATGATTTATTTTTATCATACTAACCTATCTCACAAGTTCCGTTAAGTTTTGTGTGATTGAAGTTTTCAAGTTTTGGGTGAGATATTGATATGAGGAGAATAAGGAGTGGCAAGACCCTAAGCTTGGGGATGCCCAAGGCACCCCAAGGTAATATTCAAGGAAGAACCAAGCAACTAAGCTTGGGGATGCCCAGGAAGGCATCCCCTCTTTCGTCTTCAACACTATCGGTAACCTCACTCGGAGCTATATTTTTATTCGTCACATAATATGAGTTTTGATTGGAGCGTCATTTTCTTCTGTTGATATTTGCTTGGTGTTATCAATAATCATGTTTTTTATCTTTTAGTTCAATAAAATGCCAATTATAGTCTTTATCATGCCCAGTTTGCAAGTTCATGTGTTGCTGTTTGAAAACAGAAAGTTTTCTGTTATGTCCAGAATATTCCTGAATAGTCAAAACATGATAAAAATCTGAAATTTTACACAGTAAGCATGCATGAGTTATCTGTCACGTGGTAATTTTTCATAATTTTTGGAGTTAGGGAAGTATGGATTCGTATTCCCCTTTTTACAGACTATTCTGTTTTGGCAGATTGTTGTTATAGTTGCATTGTTTGCATATGTTTGCGTGTTTAATGTTTCTATTTGTGGATAGGAGTATTAAATATGAAGAGGCATTTAGTATGCAATGTTTAATTATAATTTTTGTGATTTGCTACAGTAGAGAATGTTAAGGTTTTGAGTTGATTTATACTAACTTATCTCACGAGTTCTTGTTGAGTTTTGTGTGGATGAAGTATTTAAGATTTAGGGAAACCGTGATATGAGAGGAATTAAGGAGACACAAGAGCTCAAGCTTGGGGATGCCCAAGGCATCCCAAATTAATAATTCAAGAAGTCTAAAGCATCTAAGCTTGGGGATTCCCCGGTAGGCATCCCACCTTTCTTCCTCAACAACTATCGGTCAGTTTTGGTTGAGCCTAAGTTTTTGCTTCTTCACATGATATGTGCTATTCTTGGAATGTCATTTTATTTTGTTTTCTATGCTGTTTGAATAAAATACTCAAGATCTGAAATTTTTAAAATGAGAAAGAGTCCTCACATAGCTACCTATTTGCTTAACTACTCATTTGATCTTCACTTATATCTTTTTGGAGTAGTTTGTCATTAATTCTCACGCTTCACTTATATCTTTTTGAGAGTTAATAATAGTAATGGCAATTTGCACAAGATATGAATTTGGTCCCAAGATGAATACTCGAGAGGGATATAATAAAAACTTTCATATAGATCATTGGATATGATAAGTGTGATTCCTTGCAATAGTTTTGCGATATGGAAATGATGATATGTGAGTCATGTTAGTGAGTAATTGTGATTTAGTAAAAATATTAGTGTTAAGGTTTGTGATTCCCTATGCATGCACGTTAAGTCAATAGTTATGCAATGAAATTATATCCTACTTATGGTGCATTATTCGGTGTTATTTGTGTTCAATGCATGTTTATGACCGTTTTCGTTTTTTGGTTGGTTGCTTCTCAATCTTTTGTTAGCCTTCATTTGTACTAAGCGGAAATACTGCTTGTGTATCCAAAATCCTTAAACCCAGTTTTTCCATATGAGTCCACTATATCTACCTATATGCGGTATTTCCATGCCGTTCCAAGTAAATTTGCGTGTGCCAACTCTAATTTTCAAAATATTTTTTCTGTTTTGTGTGCCCGTACCGCTCATGAAGCGGCAAGGGGTGGCCGATATTTTCCATGCTAGGTGTGTTATTCTCACGGTGAGTGTTTATTCACTTGTCATTGCACGAGAGTATGGTTGGTAATAGGGATGCCCAGTACCGCATGAAATCAAAATTAATAACAACAAAATTCCTTGGAAAGTGATGGTATGGAGGGCACCCGTGGATACGGCTAGCCATGGATTGTGAAAGAAATAGTGGAAAGGAAATAAACTTTACTTTCTGTTTGGGAACCACCTATGATGTGTCTAGCATGGAAAATATTGGGAATTCTCGGTCGTTTTCGTTGACAGGAAAAGCATGCCTCTCAAAATAATTTATCTCTTTAATTTCAGCTTTGAGCTCTGGCACATTTGACAAATCTCTGCTTCCCTCTGCGAAGGGCCAATCTATTTACTTTTATGCAATTTTTATTTTTACTTGAGTCTCCATCTTCTCTTACAAAAGCACCAACTAGAGAGCACTATTGTCATACTTGTGCATTGGATGTAGCTAATATTTGAGTGTGTTTCATGAATGGATCAATGATTGAGCATAATGGGCTAGGCATAACTATCTTTAGCATTGATATTTTGAAATACATGGTTGCTTGTTAGTATGCTTGAGTATTTATGTCTTCATGTCAAATTATAGACTATTGCTTTGAATCATTCAAGTCCAAGTGTCCATGCAACAAAAGAAAAGATTATATGATGACTATGATAGGTAGCATTCCACATCAAAATTTCTGTTTTTAATTGCTACTTTATCATGATGACTTTTATGAGAGAAAGTTGCTGTTATGATGCTAGGAAAAGTGATTGAAATTATCGTTGATCAAACTTTTGCACTATGCTAGCATTCACACTTCATAAATTATTTCTTTTATCATTTGCCTACTCGAGGACGAGCAGGAATTAAGCTTGGGGATGCTGATACGTCTCCAACATATCTATAATTTATGAAGTATTCATGCCATATTTATAACAATTCTACATGGTTTTGGTATGATTTGATTAGAACTAACCCGGACTGACGCTGTTTTCAGCAGAACTACCGTGGTGTTGTTTTTTGTGCAGAAATGAAAGTTCTCCAAATGCAGTGAAACTTTTTGGAGATTTTTTATGGGACAAATAAGAAATACTGGAACCAAGACCCACTGGAGGGGGGCCACCCAGTGCCCACGAGGCACCGGGGCGCGCCAGCCCCCCCAGGCGCGCCCTGGTACCTCGTGGGGCCCACGTGGCTTCGTCTCGCGTGATTCCAACGCCAAAAAATCACATATATTCAGAAACCCCCGAAAGTTAACCTAGACGAGTTTTTACGCCGCCGCAAGCCTCTGTACCTCCATGATCTCATCTACAGCCCTTTTCCGGCACCCTGCCGGAGGGGGCAAGGCATCACCGGAGGCCATCTTCATCATCCCGGTGGTCTTCATGACGAGGAGGGAGTAGTTCACCCTCGGGGCTAAGGGTTTGTACCAGTAGCTATGTGTTTGATCTCTCTCTCTCTCTCGTGTTCTTGAGATGGCACGATTTTGATGTATCGCGAGCTTTGTTGATATAGATGAATCATATGGAGTTTTCCCCTCTCTATCTTTTTGTGATGAATTGAGTTGTCCCTTTGAAGTTTTCTTATCGGATTGAGTCTTTAAGGATTTGAGAACACTTGATGTATGTCTTGCATATGGATATCTGTGGTGACAATGGGATATTCACTTGAGTTACTTGATGTATGTTTTGGTGATCAACTTGCGGGTTCCGTGACCTTGGGGATTTATGCATAAGGGTTGGCACACATTTTTGTCTTGACTTTCCGGTAGAAACTTTGGGGCACTCTTTGAAGTTCTTTGTGTTGGAATAGATGAATCTGAGATTGTGTGATGCATATCGTATAATCAAACCCGTGGGTACTCGTGGTGACATTGGAGTGCCTAGGTGACATTAGGGTTTTGGTTGATGTGTATCTTAAGGTGTTATTTTAGTATGATATCTAGGGCTGTTCGTGACAATTAATGGGGATGGCTCATAAGATTGATCGGGAAGGATAACTTTGAGGTGGTTTCGTACCCTACAACAATTTCTTCGTTTGTTCTCCGCTATTTGTGACTTTGGAGTGAACTCTTTGTCGCACGTGAGGGATTTACATATGATTCAACTATGTCAACAATGTTGAGAGATTGCACTAGTGAAAGTATGAACCCTAGGCCTTATTTTCAAGCATTGCAATACCGTTTGTGCTCACTTTTGTTACTAGTTAGCTTGCTGCTTTTATTATTTCAGATTACAAAAACCTATATCTACTATCCAGACTACACTTTTATCATCATCTCTTTGCCGAACTAGTGCACCTATACAATTTACCATTGTATTGGGTGTGTTGGGGACACAAGAGATTTCTTGTATTTGGTTGCAGGGTTGTTTGAGAGATACCATCTTCAACCTACGCCTCCCACGGATTGATAAACCTTAGGTCATCCACTTGAGGGAAAATTGCTACTGTCCTACAAAACTCTGCGCTTGGAGGCCCAACACGAGTCTACGAGAATAAGTTGTGTAGTAGACATCAGGGTGCGAGTGGAGTCACTGACGGGTGGGGTCCCCTGTCAGTTTTAAACAGGGGGAGAGAGAGAACAGGGAACGGCTGGCGTACCGGCGGTCGTTCGCCGGCGTTGAGACGGTGGCGAGGCTGAGAAAGGGCGGGGATGGATCGGGCACTCGACGGCGAACATGCCCGTACCCATAGCTCTACGGGAGACGGCTGGACAGCGTCGGCCCCTTTCGCTCAGGCGGCGGCGAGCTACGGGGTGCGACGGAGTCGCCGACTCCGGCGAGCACTCAAGGAGAGGAGTGGCTGGGGAGGACCAGTGGAGCACCACGAGCTCGCTGATGGCCTCAGTTGGGGTTGGGGTGGACAGGAGTGAGCTGGTGGAGCAGGAGCAGAGCGGCGGAGCACCTCCCCGGAGATGGAGCAGGAGAGCCTCCCGTCTGGCTCCGGCGTTGCTGGGTGGCGATTGGGGAAGGACGAGCTCGAGTGGTGAGGAGAAGTGAGGGCGGTGGCGGCTTTTATAACCGGGCGGCGATGCCCGAGCCGGATCCCGCCGTGGGGAAACGGCCGGCGTCCCGCGTTGAGCTGGCCGTCTCGCTGGCAGCCAGGCCGCATAGGGAGGTGACAGGAGAGGCAGGGCCTTAATGGCGATGGCTTGGAGCGGCGGGGAAGCTGCCAACCAGCGCGGCCATAGTGCCCATACTATGCCACTCATGGCGGCGGTTGGCTGTGTCCGGCGAGGGCGCTGCCAAAGGGGGGAGGTGCTGGAGAAGCGGTGAGTGGACGATGGCGACGACGTCGGCACCGACAGACAACCGGGGGCAGCCACAGCTGGCCTGGCCGACACGACCGAGCGCAGTCAGTGCGCAGAGTGCGGGTTTGCTCGGCCAGACGCGTGGTCACCGCGTGCACTGGCGCACGCTGTGCACTCTGGCTCGCCCAATCTTGTCCAGTCGGTAATCTTCTCATCCAGTGGCCTCCCTGGGCACTTGGTTTGACAAGAGATAGCTTGGACAGCTGGCCAACTTCTAGACAAGTTTCTGGGCAGAAACTTGGGCAGGTTGTTAGAGAAAAATGGCTAAGGTATTGAGAGGGAAATTTTGTCACACTGAAGTGTAGTAGGAAGGTTCATATACTGGAGAAATTTCAAACCAAATGGACAAGTTTTGAATGTAGTTGCTTCATAACTGCATCTCTGGTAAAGAAAATTGTTGAAGATGATGCACTCACATCAATGGGCTCCTTGAGTTGAAACTTGGTATTTGTGGGTTATTTGGTGGTGGCAAAATGCTATAAAAATTTCATACCATTTGGGTTAATAAAAATGGTACTTCCTTCACAATGCTTCCCACTGGACAAAAACTTGGGGGAATTTTGTGGGGAAAATGGATTGACAAAATGATGTGAATTTTGGCATGCTCAAAGGATATAGTGATATCTGAGTCCTGGATTAATTTCAGAATTTATGAAGCAATATAAAATATAGTTGTTTCACACCCTGGAAAAGTGACCAGAAGCAAGAATTGGATGGTGTGGTCACCATGAGAATGGAATCTTGAATATTTTCATATATCCAAGGTGAGCATGGTCCAAATAATTTATGAGAATTTTCTTGGGATTTTGGAGTAGACAGAAATATAGGTTGCTTCACAACCTAGAGCACAAAGGGCTATTCTTCTAATAGAAAAAAGGGATATTAAATTGGAATAGAAATTAGGGTTGGGCAAGAATAGAAATGGCATGACTTTGGAGAAGTTTTTGGAGGCTTGAGTCACTTGGGAAAGGAAAGTAAGAATATTCCCAAGTTTTAAGTCCATAGAGCCATTCAAATTAAAATCCAAACTAAATTCCAATTAAAATTCAAATGGGTTTTTGAAAAGAAAAGTTGGGAAAAACCAGGGTGTCACATTCAGTAAGCAGTAGCAGCGATCGATCGATCCGGTTCAATTAGCAGCGAAGGAATCGATCGGGTTCAGTTAGCAGTGAAGGAATCGCTCGAGTTCAGTTAGCAGCGAAGGGATTGATCAACTTCAGTACGTAGTGGGATCGATCGCTTGTGTTCAGTACGTAGTAGTGCGAGGGATCGATCGATCACACGTGTTCAGTAAGCCAATGCCTCACTCGGGTTCAGTTAGTGAACACCTCGCACACACGCGCATATGAGAGAAATGCACAAACCAGAGTGCATCGCTTGGCCCCGGCCACCCACCGAGTGTCCACCGTAACCGGGAAACTCGCCGAAAATTTCCTCGTCCTCACTTCTACCATGATTTTTTACGTCATGGACGGCCCAAAGAATGTCATGCAGGTGCGTCTCCGGCCCGCCCCGGACGAAAAGCCCATTTTCTACCATAATTTTATGTCATAGAAGTAGGAGCCCACCACATATATGATGATACGTGTTTTTGTCACACTTATCATCATAGAAGTGTCATAAACATGACAGAAAAAGTTTTCGTTCGGGCCATAATGTCACGGAAGTGTCTTCTTTTGTAGTGTAATTTTGCCGATACATAACTGATCATACTACCATTACATCATGAGTACACATCCTCCTGGTCAGGTGATCTCCAGATAGTGCTCCATACTTCCGTGATGATGCTAGGATGCTGCTGTCAACTTCAGGTTCTTCCTCCTCTGGAGTTTCCATTGCTTTTGGTTCTGCTTCTCAGCATAGTTGCTTCATATACTACGCACATACTTCCTCTCATAACGTCACAACTTAACTACTGGGTACAAGACTTCTTCTGTGAACTCCTCTCCAACAGTTTCTCTGTTCAGTCCATGCCTACACTACAAAAAATAGACACATCCGTGACATTATGGCCCGAATGGAAAAAAATCTATCATGTATGTGACACTTCTATGGCGATAATTGTGACAAAAACACGTATCATCATAGATGTGGTGGGCTCCTACTTCTATGACAAAAAATTATGACAGAAAATGGGCTTTTCGTCCTAGGCGGGCCGGAGATGCACCTGCATGACATTCTTTGGGCCGTCCATGACGTAAAAAATCATGGTAGAAGTGAGGGCGAGGAAATTTTCGTGGAGTTCCCGGTTACGATGGGCACTCGGTGGGTGGTCGGGGCCGAGCGATGCACTGTGGTTTGCGCATTTCTCTCGTACACGCGTGCGTGCGAGGCGTTAACTAACTGAACCCGAGCGAGGCGTTCGCTTACCGAACCCAAGCGATCGATCGATCCCTCGCACTACTATGTACTGAACACAAGCGATCGATCCCACTACGTACTCAAGCCAATCGATCCCTTCGCTGCTAACTGAACCCGACTGATTCCTTCGCTGCTAACTGAAACCAACCGATTCCTTTGCTGCTAACTGAACCCGAGCGATCGATCGCTGCTGCTTACTAAAGCCGATCGATCGATGCGTTGCATCGAGCCCCCGTGCGAGACGTAGCCGGTTGGTTGCCTCTCGATGAACAGTGCATGTTGCTGCCGCGCGCGCGATATATACAACGAGTCGAGACTTGCATCGATCGATCAAGCCCGTTTACACGACGTGGTGAGTTGACCTAGCCGGTTGGTTGGCTGTGCATGAACAGTTCCTGTTGCTGCGACCCGCTCGTATGCCCCACCCCAGCCGGTGGGTTGGCTGTGGATGAGCAGTACCCTGGCCATGTGAATGTGGTTGGCGCTGGATGAATAGGACCCCGATCGATCGAGGAGGCCGTGCTGCGGTACACCACACCCCAGTCGGTTGGGAGTGGATGAACAGGACCCCGTGGAGGCTTGAGGAAATTGACGATGGATGAATAGTAGCCGGTGGAGGCTGGAGGAAGTCGACGGTGGATGAACAGTAGCCCGTGGAGTCCTGTTTTGCGGTACACCACACCCCTCCCGATGAACATGACCCCGTTTTGATTGTAGGCGGTTGGAGAGAAGTTTGTTTCCTCCGTTTTGCGGTACGCCACACCCTTCCCGATCAATAGGGCCCCGTTTCGACCGTACACGGTTGGCGAGAAGCCATTTCGTTCGTTTTGCGGTACGCCAGACCCCTCCCGATCAACAGGACCCTGTTTCGACCATAGGCGGTCGAAGAGAAGTCTGTTTCGTCCGTTTTGCAGTATGCCAGACCCCGAGCTGGTGGGGGGTCGATGAACAGGACCCCGTTTCAGCTGTTCCGTCCAAGCCGCTTGGCTCCCGATGAACAAGACGCATTCCGACCTAGTCGGTTGCCTCCCGATGAACATGACGCAGTTGTTTCTCCGTTCTGACCTAGCCGGTTGGCTGCCGATGAACATGACATTGTTGCTATACGCGTTCGAGACCCCTCCCGTATGTACGCACGTGGCCATATTTTTTGCAGCGTGGCTGTACGTATGTGTACACGATTTAGACAGGACTGCCTGAACTGCTACCGCTCCTTACTCGGCCATGGTTCATCGTGGCAGAGAAACCGATCGACCAGTATGTACATACATGTTTGCGACCAGACAAATAATGCTGCGTACGCTTCGACCTGGTGGCTCCCAACTGTCAAGGGGGAATAAGGAGGCACTTCCTTCCGTGCGAAGATATAGCCGGTGGGTCCCAGCTGTCATGGGGAGGATTCAAAAAAATTCGCGTAATAAGGAGGCACTTCCTTGCGTGCGAAGATGTAGCTGGTGGGTCCCAGCCGTCAGGGGGGAATCATTTTTCTTCGCATAATAAGGAGGCAGTTCCGTCCATGCGAAGATATAGCTGGTGGGTCCCAGTTGTCAGGTGGAGGAATCATTTTTTGCCCGTAATAAGGAGGCACTTCCTTGTGTGCGAAGATGTGGCTGGTGGGTCCCAGCTATTAGGGGGAGGAAACATTTTTTCCCGCGTAATAAGGAGGCACTTCCTTGTGTGCGAAGATGTAGCTGGTGGGTCCCAGCTATCAGAGGGAGGACTTTTTTTCGCGTAATAAGGAGGCAGTTGCATGCGTGCGTCCATGGACCTGGTGCGTCCCCACTGTCAGCCTCTCCATGTACAGTCCTCTTCCGATGACTCTCATTTGTTGACCACGTTGACCATTAACCACGCCGCGCCGAACACACCAAGGCGATGGACAACTGCGAGGCCCCGGATGAGAACGAGCCGGAGATAGGAAGACACGGCAGTGGAGTCTCAGACGGAGAGGAGTACGAGGGTTAGCTGATTCTGGTGCAGCGTGGGGCTGCAGTCGGCAGAGAATAACATGAGGTGTGGAGGGGTGGAGGGATTGCCTGGCTGACGGTGGGGGTAGCGCTTTGCACCGAGGGGTGCTAATTACAGCCGCTAGCCACTGGAGACGGGAGCAGGCGGTCCCGGCGGTGCTGGAGGAAGAAGACGAGAGATTGAAGATGCATGCTGGCCATTGGATGTAAATCCAATGGCTATGGATGTCAGAATCATTTGTTGACTAAGTTGACAACGCATTGCGTAGGCTTCCACCTATTGGCCCACATGTCAGCCTCCAAACATGTGGCACATATTCAACCCATTTTTTTAGAATTTATAGTCCATTTGCTGGGCTGGGTGAACAAATAATGTTGCGTCTATGTGGCCCATTTAAAAAAATTCTAAGAAATCACAGTCCATTTGCACTTTCTCGAAATACACGAATTTGCTGGGCTGGTTGTAAATATGATGTTGGGTTGAACGGACCAATGTAATCAAAAAATAAACCTGGGCTGGGCATTTTATCATAAATAAAATTAGATAATGAGCGCATTATTATTACATTGCTCCTTAAATCTTAGCAAGCTTTTGTACACAATCACCAGGATTTTCGTTGCCTTAGAGTAAAAAAAACCCAGGATTTTCCTTGCCAACTTCTGTTAAGCATTTATTTTTAGAAGTTAGTAAGACGTGGGATTTTTTTTAATATATATAAGTATCTATTAAATATATGATAATAATAATAATTTATAATAACCAAAAATAATATAAATATCTATAGTATAGTTAGAAGGGAAAACATAAGTTGGACCTAGCATTCTTATTCTTATATAGAAAAATAGAATAGAGCTCTGTGTTTTCATAAAAAAAATCATAAGTTGGGCTGCGGATGTTTAAAAAAAATAAAACCTAGTGTAACATCCCAAAATTCTAAATTTTGGAATGTTATATTAATTAAGTAATAATGATTGCTTGTGTGATTGTTGTGTGAAATTGAGTGGAATTTCAAACTTTTTGAAAGTTAAATGAGAGGGAATAAAAGGACTTTCCCAAACTTTCATTCTTGCATTTGGTTTCCATGAATTAAAATTCATTTCAACACAAAACCCTAGAGTGAAGATAATATGACTTCTTCCATTAAAGAAATGAAAAGGGGGTTGAGAAGATTTGAATTCCATTTGAAAATATTTCAAATCAGAAACTTTATGCCAATCAAGGATTTTCATGAGGGAAGAAAACATGATTTCTTCAAAATATATGAAATCGAGTGGGAAGTGATGAGGACCACTTTCAAAATTTATTTGAACCCCTTTTGGAGAGTTTTCCATTTTAAGTTTCAAATTCATTTCCATAAAGAGAGAAGGAAATATGACTCCTTCAAGTATCAGAAAGAAAACATGGAAAATGAATTATGAAACCAAGAGAAAGTGGTTTGAAAAATAATTGAAATTATTTGCATAGCCATTTCTTGCATTATTGAATATTTGTTTTATTTGTTTTTATGCAATTTATTTTCTCCTATAAAAGAAAAATATTGAAATGAGGGTAAAATGATTCCCTCCAAGTGAAAACTAGGAGAAAATAAATTTGAAATCCTTTTGGTATTTTAAAAATGATTTTTAGTGGTTTTTATTGCAACACAAGCACTGTTGGAATTTTATTAAATTTTATATATTTTGGTTTGGCAAACAAAAATGTGCACAGGGACCTATATATGTCCAAGTATTTATGTGCAAAATTTCATTTTATTTGGAGTTGATTTGAATTAGTTTTGGTTTGATTATTTGCTGCTGTGAAATAGAAAATAGGAAAGAATTTTTTAAAAAAAATGCCAGGCGATGCCAGCAGGCCCAGCTAGCGCCGCGGCCCACTTAGCCTCGCCCGCGCCCGAATCGCCTAAGGATCGGCCGCCCGCCTCTTTCCTTCTTTCTTTCTCTCACTGACAGTGGGACCCACCGCCCGATCCAATCTCCTCCTACCTTTTCTTCTCCCCTTTCCTTTCTCGCCGGAGTCCGCCGGAGTCCGAGATTCACCTCCCGATTCCTTCTGTTTGGCGTCGCCCCCCTCTCCAAGTCGAGCCCACTATATAAACCCACCCCTTCGCTCTCGTTCCCTTCCCAAACCCCTCTCGCCCGAGCCCCCTCACTACTGAATCGCTCGCCGTCGCAAGCCACTGTCCGCCGTCGCCATTGCCCACCACCGCACGCTCTAGCCCTCCTCGGCACCCACCGACCCCACCACCCGACTCGCCGACGTCATCTTCGTCGCCGGGACCTTTTCCCCGAGCTCAGGACCGCCGGAGGACTCGCCCGCATCGCCACCCGAAGCCGTCGCCGCCCTCGACGTCGCCGGACCTTGCCCACCGCCGTTGTGAGCTCGCCCTCTCTCCCTCACCGTCAGATCTAACGCAAATGGCCCCGATTAGATTTAGTTTTTTTTATTTTTCTTTGAACCGTTTTCTTTTACGCGCCGCTCGTCTGCTCGCTTTGCCCGCTCGCTCACCTCGCTAGCCCAACCGTAGCCTGCCACATGGCAGTTAGCCGACCCGTAGCGTTTTCTTCTTTTTCTGTTTTTATTTCTTTTTTAGATTTGTTTCTCTTATTTTGATTTCTTTATATCTTTTATGTTTTAAGTCCAAATTGAGTGATTCCACTTGCATTAGTTTCATAAAAGTATGTAGTTTCAGTAGATCCCAAAAGTTTTCATGTTTGAAAATTTTAAATTTGAATTTAGGCAGATTTTCTTTAAACACTAGATTACTAATAACTTTTATCTAAAAATAGGTTTTAATTTAATTATTATTGCTATAGTTTTGTATTAGTTTTATTTATCCAGTAGAATAATATAAATAATTTTTATAGTTTATTTAATTTAGTTTTAAGTAGATTAAAAACAATACCTTTTATGCATGTTTTAGTTAGAATAGAATTGTTTTTCTTTTATATTAAAGTAATTATTTTTGCCACTTTTGTTTAATGTGGTTTAATTTAAGTTTTAGTTTCTAATAATAAAGTTTTATAATTAATTAAAATTTTATTAGTTCAATTCTAAGTTAATTATTGTTTAGGCCATAACTTTGTTTATATATAAGCTTTTTAATTAGTTCTTTTTGCTAATTAATCATTTATTAAATTACTTGCTGTTAAGTATGTACTTTTGTACTTTCTTTTTTGTTAATTATTTGTATAGATCAAATTAGTGTTGTTGTGATTGATTTGTCTGAGTTGAACTTCCCCAAGTTTTTCTTTTAAGTTTTCTCTGGTTTTCTTTTCGATTTTCTTTTGTGTTTCTTTATGATTTTACTTGAGGATTTCTTTTGATTGTTAGAGTGATTGCTTATATGAATACAATTGTTTGGCTACAATAGATTTCTCGGAGTGTGACGAGTAGAACTATGAGGAATTGTGAGTGCGAAGACTTCATCAACAAGTACCAGGCAAGTTACCTCATTGATCATATTTTTGTTAAGTACCCAATATTTTACTATGCATTAGTTCCACCACTATAAATTGCTTGCATGCATAGCTTTGGATTGGGACATACTTGGTAGAATTTGAGGTAGGATCCTATTTTGACCTTGACAACCCCGGGAAATGTTGATATTGTTGTAGATTGCTTAGCCCTACAAATTTTAGACGGGGTGATGTGTGAATCATGCAAGATGTGAGGGAATAGTAATCAGGATTCCTATGAAGAATTTAAATTGATCATCTGGGTGGAATGCATGGGTACCTGGAGAAGCCAGGATTTGCCTGAGTGCCCTGGAGTAACCAGGAGATCACTCTGAGTATCCCAGAGGACCTGGTGATCACTCTTTTCTTTCCATCCAGGCTCAAAGAGATCAAGATGGACTTTGTGACTAGAAGCTTCCGTGTGCAGCCACAAGCCATTATGGGCTCTGGCATAGCGAAGTATGTTGTGTGAGACCTTTCCAGGGGAGGCAGCAGTGTAGCGGAGTGTAGGTGAACCGGTCTACCCAGGGTTAGGAGGATCACTTCGGAAAAACTGTGTCTCGATCATCCGGTTCTCAAACACCAGGCAGTGCGAGGACTACAATGGAGGAGATCGAGTCTTGTGGGGAAAAGTGCGCAAACCTCTACAGAGTGTAAACCTAATCGATTAGCCGTGTCCCCGGTTACGGACAATTTGAGCTACTAGAAGTGAAGTTTTTGACTGATCTCATCACAGTAATGAATTTCGAATAATGATGAACTTGGGGAAATGATCTGAATTGGCGGAACCAATCTCAACATTTCAAATGATTCTTTTATAGTAATAATGCTGAATAAATTTGAGACAGGATAAAATTAGCTTTTATGCAAAACCCCTGAAACTTAGAGCCTTTCCACCCAACCATATTGCATATAGAGATAGTAACTTTTATTATTATTTCCTGAGGTTCTTGCCAGTACATTCAATGTACTGACCTACATGACTACAACTTATCATGTTGCAGAATTGACAGACGATGAGTTATGGTACAAGATAGGGTTACGATGTCTACACTCAACTTTGCCGTTGGCGAAGATGGGACTCCACATATTTGTTGTTTCTGTTGTGTATTCTAGCCCCAGAGCTATAAGGTAATAATATTTATGTTATTTATAACATGTGATATTCTGTTATTTCATCGAGTACTGTGGGTGCTAGCTACTGATCCAGGGATAGCACATTAAGCACAGGAGACTTGGATCCTTATCGGAACCGGGTCGTTACACCTAGGCTGGGAGGCACATAGCCCGGTAGATACATGATGGACCTCAAAAAAATAAGTTGAAACCACTGTGTCGCCATGTCATGGGTTGCGCATGTTAAAAAAACAAAACCTAGGCTGGGCAGGCCACAACCCAGCTGATACTTGTTCGCCCTCTGAAAAAAATGATGCCTGCTAGCTCCCCGATACCCCTAAAAAAAAGCTCCCCGATGACAGTCTTCGTTGTAAATTTATCCCGTTTATTGACTATGTTGACAAACCCGTGGGCCTCAACGTCAGTATACCATTAGTAGGAAGCTTTTTTTTCCAATGATGCACTTGCTTGCGTACGGCCATGGACCTAGTGGGTCCCAATTGTCAGCCTCTCCACGTACAGTCCTCTCCAGATTCCTCTCGTTTGTTGAGCATGTTGACAATGGCAGATGACAGCGCCACGGTGAGTGCACAAAGGCGGAGGACGACGTCGAGGACTCGAACGGGAAAGAACTAGAGCCGGGAAAGACACAGTAGAGAAGTGGTAGCCCGTGCGCCTTCTTTCTATCGAACATACCGCAGTAGCGCAGTGACTACAGCCCCCTCCCCCACAGCTGCTGGCCCGGGTTCGATTCCACGTGGTATAGTGGAAAAATTCCCAATTTTTTTGCCTATGCTATTACCTACATGTGGGTCCCCCCTTGTCATCTACACACTCCACCTCCAACACTTGCCAAAATTTCGTCCCTAGTTTTCTCTGTTTTTCGCACACTCAACATTGTTTGGGCATTTTGAAAATAGCATATCTTTTTGACTGTCCATCATATGAAGATGTGCTATACATGAATGTTGATCAGTATGATGTTAACTTGCTGTTAGTTCCATTTTCGACCATGAATAAAATTTCCAACATGTTATTATCCCTGTTTGAAAAGGGTGTGTTGATATAAATGCTCTGCCTCTGAAACTTCAAGTTTCTTATCTGAAACTGAAACTTGCAGTTTCTTCTCTGAAAATCACATGGTCTGCACTTTTATATGAAACTACATTTTTGAAAGTAGTAAAAATAGATCTCTGGAATTTAGAAAGTACTTCATATGCTCAATACTGCAAAGATCTAAAATTCAAAAGACATTCATATCTGAAAGTACTCAAAATGCACAACACAAAACACAATTCACAACCTGCAAATACGGATAACCCTAAGCTCCTCCTCTGATTATTCGTCGGGGCACTCCCCTCATATTCCTCGATGGCAGACCACCACCCCGTGAGACGAGGTGAACGGTGAGGGAACCTTGGAGAATGGCGGGGAAGCGTCGTCGCACCAACTGCTTTCCTCAGTTGGGTACGGTCGACGACCGGCTCGCTCTGCTACGGCACCCTCACAAACGGCACCGTGTGGATGCTCGATCCTTGATCCTCTGGATGCTCCATCTTGGATTGATACTCCCAGCACCTCCACCTCATGACTGTATTTGGTGAATCTGTCTGCTCCATGGCCCAGAGGAGCAGCTCTATGTACTCCTGCACGACTCCCTCCGGGTGGATCGCCGCCTTTTAGCTCCATTTCCGATATTTGGCCATCGTCATCACTGTAGCTGCTAATTGCCGCTTGTTATCAAACTAAGACTGTATCTCCATCAACCTGGGTAGCTTCACAGGGTCTCCGCCTTCGATCGTCATGTATCGGTTGTACTCCTCCATCGATCTACTTCTCCACAACACCTTCAATCGCCGGCGGTGGTTTTGGAATGGAAGAGGAGCGGCGGTTGTCTTGGATTGGAACAGGAGAGGAGTGGCGGTGGTTTTGGAATGGAAGAGGAGAGGAGCGGCGGTGGTTTTGGATTGGACGAGAGCGGTGGCGCGCTATGAGTGGATCCCTCCTAATGACTAATTTGCCCCTCACTTAAGAAGTGGATCCCTCCTAAGTTTGGTACTGCCTCGTTCTGGTTTATAGGTCTTGCGCGCGTCCCTAGATTGACAATTTGACCAACGCAATATTCCATCTGAAACTATAGATGTTATATTTTCTAATGGTACTCATGTTTTGTTAGTCAATTTGACCAACGCAATATTCCATTTGAAACTATAGATGTTATATTTTCTAATGGGACACGCGAGGGAGTATTGTAGATGTTGATATTTTTTGATATAAATTTGGTCAAACTTTGTTTAGTTTGATTTTGACCAAATCTTATATGCAGAGTGAAAAGAAATGGAGGGAGTATTGAAGAGTTTGATAGGGTTGTTGTCCCTTGCATCATCATGTCGTGTTTCACAGCTTCCAAGATTCACAACCAACTCATAAGATTCCCATAATAAGTACAACAAAGATGCCTATGCATCTCAATGATTCATAGATCAGAGCCAATATTAACTTTAAAACTAAAACAAAGTTGTGAGAATGTGTACAAATAATGAAAATTTGATTGATGCTTCTCTCAGAAAAGAGTAATCCCTGGAAAAGTACCAATATATCCAGCAAACCATAAACCTAATTCATGTAAGCAATTTGATTCAAGGATTTCCTGCAACAGTGAAACCAATCTAGTTTACAGGCATGCATGTCAAACACCGGCAGATTAACATGTTCTGCATAAGCGGGCCGCCAAGAACTTGTGGAACCATCCGAACATCTGTGCTGTGCCAAGCAACATTTAGTTTATATGGTGGCACTCACACTCTACATATGCGGGTTCCATCCGATCATTTGTGCAGTTCCACTAAAATGTAGTTGAGTAACCCTGTTTGCAAAGATAATGAAAAAGCACAATTACTATAATAGTGGCACTAGTTGATGAAACATACTAATAAATAGAAGCAACTTCATTTTCACAATGGGAAAAGATTGTAACGCAATAACTTTATTAAAAAAAATACAACAGTAGCACAGTATGACAAAGCACGATCATGTGGATGAAGGACAGTACTGACCTGTGTGAGATGACTTTGTGAGATCAAGTTATTCTTCAGGTCCCCTGTCCCCGTATCTTGCCATGAAGGTGATTCGTTGAAATCTATTAACAACTTCAGTGTGGCAGTAGAAGGGGGGGCCTTGAGTCATTTCAATCCCTTTTTTGTGCAGTTCAACAAAAATTATGGCGCTCGCCACGCTACGAGGGAGAGAGGGGGCCTGCGGTGCCTCGACAGTAGGCTTGATAGGTAATGGACTCAATTCTCCCAGATACAACTTCTCAAAGTGATGAGCCTCAGTGTGGTAGTAGAAGGAGGGGCCTTGAGTCATTCAGATCTCTCTTTTTGTGCAGTTCAACTAAAATTAAGCATCCCTGTTTGCAGAAATACTTAAACATGTCATTACTTTAAGAATGGGACTAGTTGATGAAACATATACTCACAAAGAGAAGCACTTTCATTATCTAACATTGGAAATGAAATAATAGCAAAGACAGTAGCTCCATTTTAACTATATTATTACTTCATTTTATTAATGGCACTAGCAGGGCCAAAACATTGCCTCAAATTATTTGTGGCATTAGGGTGCAAAAAAAATAACATTATTGCTTTCTCATCGCAGTGCCAAAACAGTAGCACAAGATCACTAGCTGCATGCAGACTCAACATGCAGGATCGTTCTGCTGAAGGGTAGTACCAAAAAGGAACATACCTTGTCATGGGAACCATATCTGCAGTCAACGCCATCGTAGAAGGGTTGACACCAGTCACCAACATGGATGATTCAATTCATGTGACCTTTTTGTGCAGTTCACCTAAAATGAAGCAATGTTTGCATCATGCAATTAGCAAGAAGTACTAGGCCCCATGAGCTGGCAGCTTCTTCTTCATTAGTTGCAATAAAATTGAGCAACATCAATGTTGGTCGTCAAGCTCGTGGAAGGTGCAACTATAATTTGTATATCCTGTTGTGCAGTTCAACTAAAATCAAGCGTCCATGTTCGTTAAACAAATATGTGGAAAGTGCCATTGTGGTGACGACTAATGTTGCAAAGGCTAATTAACTGCTAGATGAGATTACCCACAGAGTTCCACAATAAAGAAGTGTTTTGTGCAGTTCACCAAAAGGTCACAATAGCAATGTGGTGAAACGTATATTTCTGTTTGCAAAAAAAAGGTATAAAGGAGGGTGAATAATAAAGTGATGAAACATACATCAAATGAAAAGAAGCATCTTCCTTATCTTAATGGCAATCATAGAAGGACAGTAGCAATTTCTAAAGCAGCAGCATTGCTTCATATTACCGGGGGCATTAAGATTTACAATGACAACGGTTAAATATGACATTACTTTAATGATGTCATTGCTTGATTTTACCAGCTACATTAGATTAACAGTAGCTAAAGAGTTGGTATAAGGGCATGGGACAGTAGGCGGACCCGGACAGTTGCATTTGTAACGAAAAGAAGCAACTTGCTTATCTTAATGGGAAATATAGCAGGACATGAAAGCAGTGCCATTGCTTCATATTTCCGGAGGCATTACATTAAAAACAACACTGTGGGTAAACATGTCCTTACTTTAGCAGTGGGATTGCTACATTTTACCAGCGGCATAGATTAACAACAGCTAAAAATTTCCATAAGGGCTTTGGACAGAGGGCGCACCAGCACCATGTACCTCCACCGATGCAGAAAGTGGTGATGAGAAGTTTGTTGCCCAGAGCAACAAACATCCATACAGAATATCTGGTTTGGTCCCATTTTTGTTCACTATAGCCAACTTTTACTATGTTAGGGCAGAAAATCTAGTGCTGGACATACTCTGTTGACTTGTCCCCCAGTCCCCACTTTATTTCCTTTTTCAACCAGGAGACCAGTTGGATAGCCAATCTCTACTACTTTTCGCCCCTTTGTTTCCTCTTTGAACCAAGTCTTAGATTCATGCTACAACTTCCCCCCTTTCTTCCATGTTTGAACCAAGTACTAGATTCGACTAGATGAGGTAGCTTTACCTCTAATAGTCAAAATTTAGGTGGCTTTGGAACAGCAGATCGAGCCTAGCTACGAGGGGGGCTGAGTAGTAGAAAATGATCGACATGCAGCGACATGGGGAGGTGGTGCAGTAGATCAAGGCCGGTTTCGATGGAAGTTATACCTGAGGGTCGTCCGGATTTGGCTAGGTGGGCGGCGGGAGGCTGGATCTGCCCACACCACGGCAGTGAGGAAGAATTGGTCGGAGGCCCTCCCTAGCCGGCGCTGTGTGGGAGAGAACGGCAAGGCATGCAAATCGGGACACACCGGCAGTGGGTCTGCTCCATCGCCGATGATGACCGTGTGACCGTTGCACCTTCTCCCCTTCCCCGGCGGAGGGGATCCGGCCGGATCTGTGACCAGCGGTGAGCAGAGAGAGAGTGTGGACACCGCTGTCGTGTTTAGATTTGGAGAGGATGAGAGTGTGTGAAGAGAGCAACCCTAGCAAGCAAGCATGGAGGCTCCTGCTTATACATATAGTGGCATAGTTTTCTTTTTTCTCTCCATAAAAACAATCGTTTAAAATTGAGTACGTGTCAGGTCGCACTTTGTATTGTTCACTTCTGGTCTCTGGCCCTCCATTAATTGAACAACCACACGGGTAAAATTATCATGGGTAAAATTATAGAACGAACAAACTCGACTATTTTGAATTTGAGATGTCAATGGCACCGTTTGAACACATTGCATCCATGGACTAAGTGGTTTGAATTTGAGGTAACGTGTGGCTTTTGCAGTTCACATCTAAATGGGGGCACACCATACATTTTGTTTGCTTACCACGCTATACTTATAAAACATGCACAATTTACATTTCGAATAGCTAGCTATAGCTTGAAATGTATTGTTTCCAACATAAAGTGAAATCAAATTTTTGAAAATTCATGATCTTAGCATTTGCAAAAAAAATGTAAGAGAGCCATCAATCTTTGTTCTGCTTTTGAACATAAACTATATGCAACCTTCTTTGAAAATGACCGGTTCTATTATAAATGTTTGCAAGTGGTACAAAGCATCTCTGATAAAAAATACATCGAGATTCCAAGACCAGCAAATGACCAACTGCAGTCAGAACGAGCCGTTGATACGTCGTTGTTGCTGGTATCCTACCAGAGCCGGATTGACCTCATCAATGACTTTCGAGGAGTCTTTGTGCACGTGCGCCTAAGGAGCAGCGCCCGGAGGCGTAGTTGTCATCATTGATCTGAAGCACCTAATTAATATAACACCAAATTTTGCCATATCACAAGAAACCCTAACCTCACTGTCCCAAGGAGACAACATGAGTCTAGGACGGAGCTCCATCGACTGTGTCCCGACGGACAAACTCAACGAGGATCAAAGCTCAAAGGACAAACTCGTAGAAAATGCATCAATCGATGTCGCTGATGTCCTAACGTAGCCAACTTCACCTTCTCGATGGCAGCCGAGTAGTCTTCGTCCATGTGCCCCTAATGACCAGCGCCCTAGAGGAACGCAGTTGTCGTTGTTTAACCCTCGCATTGATCCGAAGCACATGACACCAAATCTCCCCAGATGACAAGAAACCTTATCCTCACCGCCCCAAAGGAGACATCAAGAATCTACGCTGGAGTTCCATCGACTATGTCTAGACGAACGAACTCAAGGAGGATCGGAGCCCGGAAGAGAAACTCGGTGAAGAAGCGCTGACATCCGCCTGAGTGTTCCGTGTGCGAGGACTAAAAAGCCTAACATTAACTAATAACCGGAGCGGAGGCACAGGGATTCCCCTCCCTACCACCGGCCGACGGAGCGGTGGGAAGAGGGAAGGGGCGAATCCACGGGCTCACCGGTGAAGCATGGAGGGGAGAGGTTGCCCTATAGCCGCCTAGGGTGAGTGGACTAGATTTGTATTCATACCGAAAATGGATTCGAATTTTATTTGTATTGTAATATACTTAGTGCTCCTACTTTTGTTTTGATATTTCTCAACAGAACTACAAACGTATGTTAGTATGACACAGCCTACACGATATGTAGACGATAGCCAATCCAGCCATCCGCTGGACTCTGGTCACTTGCCTGGACGAACTGATCTCCCCTATCGTGCATGGATCGTCCAAGCAATGACATGTGTACAACATTGCTCTAGTACCATCGCTCGTCTCTCTCTTCTTATAAATCTGCCGACGTGCGGGGACGGGGGAGTGTGCCTATGGTCAGTTACTCAATTGCGGTCCCACATGTGAGTGCAAATGCAAGATGACACGCGTTCCATTTCATGAGCGGCGTGCCGGACCGACCATGTGAGTGTGATGCGAATGCATCGGGTGTGCTGTATACATGTACCAGCTTTTTCTTTTGGTTTTGCTCCATGGCGCCATCCATCGATACAAAATTATATTGAAAAGTTGAGGGTGTGGCTTTTCCCGGGCAGTAGGCGGGGCAGTTTTGCCTAGTCGGTTCGACAGAGAGGCGAGGAGGACGAGGGAGTAGCGGATTCAACTTACTGCTCAAAAGGTGGGCCTGTGTGAGTTGACGGCTCGTTACTGCTGGAAAGGTGGGGCCTTGTGATTTGACTGCTCATTATAGTCATTATTACTGCGGCGCTACAACCGGGGGGAGTCTCCCCTCCATGGTGTATAGGTGCTAAGCATGCCACATATGCAAAAAAATCTGATGTGACAAGGTAAGAGAAGAGAGAGGAGTTTGGTGAACCCAGGAAGAACCAATGTGAAGCACACGGACCTATGCAAAACACTTAAATGAGAGAAGTTTACACAAAGCATGAAGGAGTTTAGTTGTCAAAGAATTAAACAGCTATGTTATTTTTTTAGTAGACTTTAGCACCCCATCTAAGCACGTAGTACTATGCATAATTTGGTGCATGAAACGTCGACCCAGATGCTGGCTGTCCCACATCCAGCATCATATGTTATAGTGTACGTACGTACGATCGCTCGTCTCTCTTTTCTACTGTAGTAACTCAGCCGACGCGCGGGGGCGGGGGGTGTGCCTATCTATGGTCGGTTGCTCAATTGCGGTCCCACATGTTAGTGCAAACGCTAGCTGACGCGCGTTCCATTCCGGGAGAGGCGTGCTGGACCGACCATGTTGGTGCGACGCGAACGCGACGAGCGTGCTGTATATGTACCACCTTTTTCTTTAATTTCAGCTTGTTAGTTTTACTCCATGGCGCAATCCATCGATACTACAAAACTATAGTTAAAAGGCGAGGGCGGGGCAGTTTTGCCTGGTCGGTTTGACAGAGAGGCAAGAAGGATGAGGGAGTGGCGGATTCAACTTACTGCGGGAAAGGTGGGGCTTTCTGATTTGACGGCTCAATACTACTAAAAGGTGGGGCCTGGTGATTGGACTGCTCGTTATAGTCATTATTACTGCGGCGCTATGACTGGGGTAAGTCTCCCCTTCCGTTCCCCACTCTAATCTGGTGCATGACACATCGACCCGGATGCTGGCTGTCCCACATGTCGGCGAAAGGAAGTATAATTGTTGCCGATGAACTAAGGAGGAGCAAAGAACCGTGCGGTATACTCTAGTTTTCCACTTGAGTACTAGTACGACGGAGGAGTGCGAAACACGGCAGCCCAGTGCGATATGGAGATAAAAATGAGGAAAAAATGATCTAGTTTGCTTGTGATCCCATGTCCCCGCTCATCGTTAGCATTGTTTTATTCGTGCCTCGCAGAGAACGTGACTTTTAGCCATTTTTGACTCATATATATTTACCTACAAACGAAATAATATGATAACAATGGCAACAGATAATAATTGTCTTACCTATTCAGGATAATTTAAAAGGACACATGCGGCAAGGCCCGAAAGACACAGTGGCAAAAGAAGAAGACACAGGGGCAAGAGAAGAAGGAAGATTACCAGAAAAAAAAAAAGAAGGAAGACACAAACAATGGTCTAGGTCGCTGCTCTCTACTTCATGAAGGGTTGCTGGGCACAGAGTTCCTCAACTTCATGTATTTGCTTCTTCATCGCCTCCACGGCCTTCATCTCCTCTCGCCTCTCCTCCTCCATCTTCTTCATTGTGTCCATGGCGCGGGATTTCTCAATGCGAGCGTGCATGATCTCTTTCATATCCGCATGATGTTGCTTGACAACAGCCTCGCACTCGATGCGAAGCTTCGCCATGTCCTCCCTAAGTTCCACGATGATGGCGGCCATCATCTTCACTGAGGCACTGATCTTCCCATGCAGTTTCTTCCAGCCGGCGATTTCCTCCTTCAGCAGGTCATGCTCGTGGCGGAGCTTTGCCTTGTCCTCCTCAAGTTCCACGATTTCGCCGATCACCTTCTTAACCAAGGCATTGCTCTCCTTTAGTAGTTTCAACAAGCCGGTGATCAACTCCTTGTGCTTATTGAGCTGAATGGGCATGTCGTCGCGGGCTAACGACTTCAGCACTACCAGCTCGGCATGTTCGCCTCCGCGGTGAATGCGCTTCTGAGAGCCCTTACCTGCCTGTGAGAGATCTTTCGAGGCCTTCGTGGCGCGGAAGGCCCTCTTATTTTTCTGTGGACTTGGTCGTCGCTCCCTTGTTATTTATCGACCCAGAGCTCTTCCCAGGGGCCATGGCAGACGCAAGGAAGGACGGACAAGAAAGACTTACGAGAAGGAATGTGCAGTAATTTTCAAGTAGGTAGTTTCCCTTTTTATAACCTAGTACTAATAAGCTACAAAGTGTGAACACGTTTAGGTTTGATGGGTGAGAACAGGTTTGCAATTAATTATAGCGTAGTAATTTAGAATGTGACGGGAAACAAGCCCAAAATTTATTAATGGTTTTGGTTTTGAAGCCTGAAACGGCTCCTGATGAGTTTTTTGGAACACGAATTTCAAGTACTGCTCGCATACGGTCGCACATATCAGTGATGTACCAAGCCGATGCGTGTCCCTTGGGTGAGCCGCGGGTCGAACCGACCGTCTGTTGGTGCGATGCGAACGCGACAGTCTGTAAGTTTATGAATTTGAATTTGCATTAAAAACTTATTATGCGAGGGAGACGTGTGGCTATCGGGTGATTGCCACGACCAAGCATTCAAAAACTCGTGATAAATCAATTACCATATTTTTCCAAACGACTATTTTCATAGAAATACAATACATATAGATGGAGTGATTGTCACGGTTGCAGACCGCCATGGCGCCGCATGTTCACTGCAGCAGTACCCGAGCAGGTCACTGCATCGCTGGCGGGGAAGGAGGGCAGGTCACCCTCATCGCTGGCGGGGACGCATGCCCAGCGCCGCCGCTGTGGTTGGTTGGGCGATTTGGCTTCCCCTACCGCCCATTTGAACAGTGGCACCCGCTGGTCATGCCATTCCGCAGGCATGCGCATTCTCTCCTCCCTAGTCGACTCCGTTAATTTGATCTCTGCCATTAGCCCCAGCTCGAATTCAATGCGACGCTGCCAGATGCTAACATCCCTTAACATCTCTGCCCTGAGATCGACTTGCGCCTCCGCCTTCTGCTTCGCCAGGCGCAGCTCCTTCGAACTTGTCTCCAATCGATGCTTCGCATCCTCGATCTGATTTGCCCTTGCTGGCCACCACCTGCAACGCAGCCCCGGCATGTCGTCCGATGCCACCGATCTGTGGTCCAAAGCAATGGATCCCCTCTGAAACAAATGTGGGTTTCGCTCAAAGGCGGCAGTGCTGCGGGCCGCAGCGAGAGGGAAGCCCGCGGGATGTTGGGATCTAAGGGATTATCCATGTCAGAATCCGATGGGCGAGGCGGGGAGGCGAGCATAGGAGGTGGGGGAGCCCTACGAAGCTAAGATAAAGATACTACTCCATTGCGTCCATTTTTAAATACAATGGCCACACCAATAGTAACCGAGGCAAAATTTGATGATGTTGCCTCGTAGTAGTACTACCAACCCATGATTTAACTACTCTCATGCATGCAGTGGATGATAATGTCATTCTCAACGACTTCCTCCCTCACGTCCACTCAATTTGCATGCGTTGTATTAATTGACCATCCATCACGTGGGGTGCCTCTTCGTACAAAAATGTGTTCCACCGTGTACCCGCGTGTGTGTTCAAGGGAATGAGTGCATGCGTGCACATCTTCTCTTCATGCACGTACTCCACCAGTGTGTGTGGGGGAGAGAGAGAGTGGTATACATAGACCAAGAGAGAGAAGGTGTGTGTCGGAAAGAGTACCCACGCACGTGTGTGAGAGAGGACGAGTTCATGCATGCACCTCTCCTCTTTGTGTACGTACTAAACCTAGAGTACAAGTGTATGTCTGTGACATCGACCTATAGAGAGATGGTGTGTGCGAGAAGTCCCGAGAGAGTCATTAGTGTAGGTGTGTGCATGGGGAAGAGGGAGAGAGATGATACTTATGTGTCAACGCAGTGCGTGTGAAAAAGAGACTAGTCAATAGTTCACCACGAGCCTATTCCTGGCGAATGCCCCAATAACCGTAAGATCTGCATCCGACGGCAGCAGTTATTGGACAAAAACAGTAGTAAAAAAAGAAATGCCATGGCATTTAATGAAACTGCCACACCACGCCCCTCCCCTACACATGAAACTGCCACGCGACCATTCGTAACTGCACTTTGCTAGAAATCCCGAAAGGCCGGGCTTTTGGCGGTAGGTGGGGAGATTGGACTGTCGGTTTGCTCACATGCGGCTGCGCATGTCAGTGATGTACCAAGCCGATGGGCGTCCCTTCAGAGAGCGGCGGGCCAGACCGACAGTGTGTTGGTGCGACGCGAAGGCGACATGCTAAGCTTGCCGCATAACTTGTACTAGTGTAACACTTGGTTTGGCTCCTTGAAGAGATTGGTCGATAGAAATCCTGACTAGAAAGGGTAGGGCAGCATTTTTCCCGCACGGGGGGCGTGGGAGTTTTTTTTTACAATGGGAAGGGTCCAGAAGGACCCGACACTGCATTAGTCAGAGGCCTACGTGGGCCCGTGTTCTCGGATGCGTACATGGCAGAGCCAGACGCCCGCCAACCTCTCGTAGCGATAGCGAGGAGCCCGCTGCTGGCTATTTCTATAATCAGTTTTAAAATTTCCAATCATTCATGTGTGACGTGATATCAGCCGTTGATTGCTCTTGATCCAATGGTCTAGGTGGCTGGGATTCGCATCTACCAAAACCTAATTGTACCCTGTTGTGTCTACAATCTTCTAGAACCAGCAGCACGTCACTGTGATCAATCCACACAAGAAGCTCACAACAACACCTCCACATGTGCCACGTGGCCTCATGGGTGCACCCCACATCATTTTAATCATAACATATTAACTGAAAAAAGAGAGACATTTTGTAGCGTGCCATTGGAATTCTAACTTACGTGCTTTGCACATACTGGAAGTACTAGTGCCACATCATCTAAAGCCTTTCTACACGCACATTTCTTATACAAATGTGCTTCACCATGTACCCGCGCGTGTGTATGTGGGAAGGGGTGCGTGCGTGCACCTCTTCTCTTTCATACACCTAGTGCGTGTGTCTGAGAGAGAGAGATGGTGTGTGCAAGAAATCACGGGAGATTCGTGAATTTAGGTGTGTGGGGGGAGGGAAATATAAAGGGAATATGTGTGATGTGTCAATGCAATTTGTGTGAAAGAGAGGCCTATATACATATATGTATGTGCATGGGGGTGATATGCGAGAAGGGAGGGGAGGGGTCATCTGCGCGAGATATCGATAGAGACATATAGAGGGAAGAACTCTTCGAGTGTACAAGCACTGGGAAAGGGGGGTGCAGGAAGATGGTGCGAGAGGCCAACTAGATGGAGACTGGGAAGGACTGTAGAAGTGCGAGATCGATAATTAAAGAGAGGGGGCGAAAACGTGCGCGGTTGCGCGCGTTTGAGAGATGAAGCGGAAGGCACATGGATGATGAAAGGGGAGACGATGGATAGACAATGTGTGTGTGGTAGCTAGGCAGTCCTATCTAGAGAGGTAGATTGATCGATGTGTACGTGGGAAAGATGGCGAGAACGAACTAGAGATATAGATTGATCGGTTTGTGTGGAAAAACATGGAAAGACCTAGCTATATATATAGAGAGAGGAATATCGATCGGTGCACATGCATGTGAGAAATAAAGAAGGCCAAAGTGACAAAGAGAGGTAGGTGTGTGGGGGGGTGCGAGAGAGTCCTACTAGTTAGAGGTACTGTACGAGTGCGAGATCGATAATAAGAGATGAGGGGGGCGAGAGCGCGCATGCGTGTGTGTGTGTGTGTGTGTGTGTGTGTGTGTGTGCCGGGGGGGGTGCCAGAGTCATACCAGTTAGAGGGTGTGTATGAGTGTGATATCGATAATAAGAGATGAGGGGGCGAGAGCGCGCGCGTGACTGTGTGTGTGTGTGTGTGTGTGTGTGTGTGTGTGTGTGTGCATGCGCGAGCGCGCCTTGGAGTTGGGGCATGAGACATGGATGGTGAGTGGGGGGAAGGGACTGTGTGTACATGTGTGTGTGGTAGGCAGACCTGCTAGCTAGAGGGGTATATCGAACGGTGTGTGTGGGAAAGAGAGGGCGATGGAGAGACCTAGCTTGAGAGATCGTGGGAGACCGACCTGGAGAAAGAGATTGTGTGTGCGATGGATAATGCCGAGTGGGAGTGTGTGTGCATGCATGCACGAGAGAAAGTTAGTGGTACAACTATAAAGAGAAGACAACTGTGTGGGTGTAAAAGACTTGGTGAGATCATAATCAATATAAAAGTGAATTCAAATATTTGAATAAGAGATCATGATGTTTGAAACCCATGCATGCATGAATATAATGGAGATATGTGTGGTGTGGTTTTGAATCAAGCATGCTATACTATATACACATTGAACAAGGCCAAATTGATTTGAATTTGAGATACCGTTGGCAGACATCGTTTGACCACATTTCATCCATGCATGGACAGAACTATTCAAATTGGAGATAATGGGTGGCTTTCGCAGCTAACATCTAAATTTTGTGTGTGCGTGCGTGCGTGTGTGTGCGTGCATGCGTGCGTGTGTGTGTGTGTGTCTGTGTGTGTGGTGCGTGTTAAACACATTATACATATCAAACATTGTTTAGATTCTGAACATCTAGCTAGAGAATACATGTACTATGATTTGAATTCAACATAAAATGGATACACATATTTGAATTCGAGATCATATGGTACATGTAGTTCGTATTTAAATGGGAATTTACTACTATATTCATGTCGTGTGTTGTGAAGATAATATTCAGATGATGGTATAACTAACCTGACAACAATCCCATTCAAATATGGAAAATGGACTCAAATTTAGTCCATATGGTAGGTGGTACGAATTAATTTTTGTTGTTGTTATTGAGGGACGTACGAATTGATTTGGTACCGTACATGTTAAGCTTGTTCTCCCGAATTTTTAAGTTGTTCGTTGTTGTTTTTGAATGGCATTTGTAGTAATTCATATAGTAAAACGGGACATGACTCTCTCTTGTGTGGTGCGAATTGTGTTTTTTTTTGTTTTTTTTGTACGCGTTAAGCTTGTTCTCCCGAAATTTTAAGCCGCGCCTTGTTATCCCAAAATTTCAAGCTATCTCTTTGTCTCTTGTGCTGCGAAAACTCCCGCCTCTTCAACCCGCGCATTGTTATTCTGAAATTTCAACGTGCGTGAAAACTTCCTCTTCCTCCGAAAGCGGTCGCGTCGTCCAGACACGCGAAATTCCCCTTCTATCCCTCATCCGAAAATGCCGCCTCGATGTTCCATGGTCAAAATGGGTGGGGGTCCTTTCGTAACTTACCCCACATTTCGGACAAGCGCGTCCCTAAGCCATGGTTCCCCCCTCCCATCCCCTCTGCCCCCCCATTCGTACACCGAGGCCGCCAAAACCCGCGAAACCGCACCCTCCTCCGTCCACCACATGACTGCCGCCCAGCCCGAGCCTCTTCCCCGACGATGCCGTCCACCGCAACAGCTTGACGTCCCTCATCCACCGCAGCGGATGAGGATCCGTCGTTGATCTCGTTGTCCTGCCGGTTCAGCCGACTCGTCCTCCACCTCCAAGGAGATGCCCCGATGTTCGCCTCGTCTATCGCGCCACCTCCATTCCCACAGCGTCGTCTTCACCTGCCCCACTGGAACCGCAGCACCCTCACCGATTCCCCAGATGAAGCTGAGGCCTACTCGACACCACCAAAGAGGTTCTACACTCATCACTGCATTTTCTCTTTGATTCGTTCTCACGGGTCTGCCAGTGCTCGATCTCGAGCCACCATGGCGCGGATCCATCGACGGCGGCATCGCCGGCCATTTCCTCCATGGTGTATCTCTCCCATGGCGTGGGTCCCTCGGCGGCGACGTTCACACCAGCAGGAGCTGCTGTTGCTGCTCTGGCTCTCGCTCGCGTTGTTGCTATTGCTGCTTCGGCTATCGGTCGCGATGCTGCTCTGCTCTTGCTCTCGGTCGTGCTGATGTTCTACTCTTGCTCTCATTCGTGCTGCTGCTCTGCTCTTGCGCTCGCTCACACTGCTGCTCCTGCTAGATGACTTGCTGCAGCTAGACTAGTTGCTGCTCTAGCTCTCGCTCGCGCTACTGCTCCGGGCGTTGCTGTTGCTTCTACATGACCTGCTGCAGCTAGACTAGTTGCTGCTCTCGCTCTCGCTCGTGCTACTACTCCTGGCACTTCTGCTGCTGCTACACGAGCAGTTGCTCTGGCTCCTCTCTGCTAGTACATCCCTGCTCGAGCGGCTGCTGATTTAGATCACCACTTCTTTGCTACTATTGCTCGAACGGCCTAAACTACTAGTGCAGTGCTTCTCTGCTACTAGTGCGATCAGTTTTGACAGTAAAATTCAGTTTTGTCAGTAAAATTCAGTTTCGACGGTAAATTTCAGTTTCGACAGTAAATTCAGTTTCGACAGTTGAGTTTGGAGTCAACAGTGTTCACATCATCTATTGGAGCGGCCGCCGCACTGCTGATGCATTTTACATCTAGCACATTTTGGTCATGTATTCTACATCATCATTTGAATTTGCTATTAGAATCCCACTTCAGATTAACGTTGTCTGTCTTGTCCAGCTTCAGCCTCGCCGTTGTACACCTCACCGGAGCTGCTCCAATGACGGAACCGTCCATCACAGCGGAGCAGTACCCTCGGCTCCGTCTCCATACGCCTTAGATCTTCTTCCCAGCATCCGACAGTCACACCATCCACAGCATCCTCAACGACCAACCCAATGATGCTGAGGTCGACAAGGCTACACCAAAGAGGTTGTACACTCGTCGCATCGCTTTTTTTACTCTACATTCATGTCGATCCCTTAGGGCTCCTTTGGTTCAAAGCAGTGGCAAATCTAGAAAGAAATGGAGGGTGGTCTCAAAGTTAACAGGGAGAAAACTAAATTCTCTTTTCAAATTCCTATGTGTGAAGAACAAGACTAAGTGCATTAGTGGCATAATAAGATTCTAACTTTACATTTTTCATGTGGTTCGACTTTAATTTGACCATGTTTCTTTGCATTCTTGTGTTCTTCCAATTCCTGTGAACCAAATACCCAGGCTGACAGAAATCCTGAGTTTGCAAATGCTCTATTTTGCATGTGCATTCCTATCCTATTCCTGTGTTTTTCCTATCCCTGCATTTTTAGCATCCTCTAATTCAAAGGAGCGCTTACAGATTTACTTCATTTACAGATAGGTGTCAACGAAAACTCTGTGTGGTTTGTCCTGCTCCGGCCATTCCGTCGTCCACCCCACCTGAGCTGCTCCATCGACAGAAGCGTCCACCGCACTAGAGATCCCCCGTCCAGACCGTCTTTCGCCGCCTTAGATCTTCTTCCCCGCTGCCGGCAGCCACCCCAACTGCATTACCACCATCGACTGAGTAGATGAACCTGAGGACTACACGGGTCCGCAAGAGAGGTTGCACTCTTTCGTGTCTGCTTACATTATGCATCGCTTAATATTACCTGCTACTTTATCGTCATGTTCGCCTCTTAGACTCTAAGTCAGGTCCAAACTAATGTTCAAACTTGAGTTTTAAAATGCTTCTGGGGCACATATCGAGGTAGCAACAAATAGTATCTCTGTCTATTATCTGCTTCATCTCATGTCTTCTATGTGGTTCATGTTGGGTGGGCAATAAACAGTAAAGGAGCCATCATCTGTCTTTTTTAACTAAAGCTATCATCTGCCTGCTATCATTAGTTTTGGATCTATCCACTAGTTGCTACCGTCAGTCTTGATTTCTGCATGCACCCCTTAGGCCTTACATAATCTGACTATGTTTTTTTCCCTATGCATGTCAGTTATTGTGCACAATTGTACTGAACATGTAGAGAAAAAGAGAAGAGCGTTGCGTGGCAATATATGGTCAAGCAGACGTCACTACATGGTGGGCGCAGTGGCAGCCCCCCTCCCCCCATTCCAGATTGTAATCTAGTGGAAGATAACTGTTCAGAGGGAGATTCAGAGGGAGCAGACCACTCCTATTCTCCCACTGAGGTGTTTGCTCTAACCTGTCATGCTGATCTTGGTCATATCATGCATATGGCGCCTTGCATTGCTTACTTTATACATCGTTTATGTCATCTGCTTAGTTTAGATGTGCTTTGTGTGAATGCCACATGTTTGGTTTCTATATCATATATGTGAATTATGCAATGCCAACTTCTTTAGTCAGGCATCATATATGTGAATTATGCAATGCCATCCAGTTTAGTCAGTCATCGTATATGTGAATTATATCATGCCATACTATTTTTTTCATCACGTATTCCATATGTTGACAATGTTTGTACATTCATCTACTCTTCCTATGCATCAGCCATTTGAGTCGGTGATGGAAAAATCTAGAGTGAAAATAAGGTCTTCAGAGAAGTCGATGCTACATGTCGAAGCAGATATCTTGCTGGTTACAGGTAGCTCCTCAGAGCAGGATTCAGAGATAGATGACCAGTCCTATTTCCCCCCCGAGGTCTATGCTCTAACTTGGCAGGGTTATATTGCTCATATCATGCATATGGTGTCTTGCATTCCTATGTCATCTGCTTAGTTTATACATGCTTTGTGTGAATGCCACCTATTTAATTTCTATATCATAGATGTGAAGTATGCAATGCCATCTTGTTTAGCCAAGCATCATATATGTGAATTATGCAATGCCATCCTATTTAGCCAGGCATCATATATGTGAATTATGTCATGTCATCCTTTTTTTTATTACATATTCCATTTCTCGAGAATGTTTGTACATTGAACTACTCTTCCTATGCATCAGCCATTTGAATTGGTGATGGAAAAATCTGGAGTGAGAACAAGGTCTTCAAAGCAGACAATGCTACCTGTTGAAGCAGATATCTCGCTGCTTACAAATAGCTCCTTAGCGGAGGATTCAGAGACAGATGATCAGTCCTATTTCCCCCCCGAGGTGTATCCTCTAACTTGGGTCATATATATTTCTTATATCATGCATATGGTGTCTTGCATTTCTTTGTTTAGACATCATATACACAATATTCAGTGCCATCTACTTAGTTTAGAGATCATATATGCGAATGCCAGCTGCTTAGTATATCAATCATATATGTGAATTATATCATGTCATCCTGTATACTTAGACAACATGTATGTGAATTATTTCATGCCAACCTATTTAATAAAGACATCATATAGTTATGTCATGTCATTCTATCCTGTTTAGTTATCCATCATATATCTGAAATTGTGTCATGCTATCCTGTTTCGTTAACCATCATATATGTAAAATTGTGTCATGTTGTCCTGTTTGGTTAGACAACTAATATGTGAATTACTACATCTGTCTATCATACAATGTCTGTACTTTCAATTTCTTTTCTTGTTTATCAACCATTTGAATTGGAGGGGGTGATGGCAGTATCTAAGGGAGTAAAAACACATTCTTCACAAAAGATAGTGCTACCCGTCGATGCAGATAGAACCACGGTTGTACTTGCCCAAGAACCAGCCCCACCACACATAACCCAGACTCTTGCAGATTATACCCCTACCCCGTTGGACAGAGAACCAGCTATGCCCCATCTAACCCCAACCCCAGCAGATAGTAACCCACTTCCAGTTGACACAGCACCATCTCCACCACAGAGTACCCAAACACGAGTAGTTAGTAAGGCACGAGGACCACCACAGCGAACCAAAACTCCACGCTTAAAGCAGAAGAACAACTGTCCTCAGGTCAGATTATGTAGCTATGGTGCATACTCCTTTGCTCTTGCGTCACTGTATTTACTCATACCAACTAATTTCAAATTTGAAGGATCCAATCGAAACTCCAATGGCGCAACGGGTATGTTTTACACCTGTTTCCTTAACTGGTTTGCTGTTGTAACTTCTTGCTTTATGTTCATTTCAGTTTCAATTGTATAAATAGTTATGTTCTCATATCATGCACATTACAAGTGTTCTTAGTGTTGTCTAGTTTCCCACACTTATATTCTGTCTAAGCTGCTTTGTCTTAAACAGATATGATTTGAACTGTGTCTCTATCTTGATTTAAATAGGATGATATAGACAATACAGTGACCATATGACATAGATATATGTTTGTTTCTTGCTGTTATTATGTACTACCTTGCAATAGAAGACATGTTAGTATAATCCTCTCCAGCTTACTACTGAACTAGTTTACCTAAATGAGTTTCATATACTATATGCTAAACCTGTGATGTGTCTGCTTGTTCCTCTTTTAGAATGCCGACAGAATATTGGAGAAGAGTGCCCCATTATGGCATGGTAAAGGAAGTAATGCAGATAAGTTTCAAGAAAGTGAGACAACCCTATTGGTCTCCAAGAAAGCTGATAAAAACTATCTTGAACACAGTGAGACAACCCCAAAGTCTTGTCTTGATGTAGTGTTTGATTTACTGGCCACTACCGCTGGCACAAGCTCTTCAAACTCGTTGCCTGAATCAGTTCGGCTTCTTGAGTCTCAACTACAAGCTGAAAGACATCGATCAACTGTGCTGCAAGAAGAAGCCGAAGGACTGAGGAAGTCCCTGCAGAATTCAGATGCATACTTTCTGGTGCAATAGCAAGAGTTGGAGGATTTTAGTGCCAAACAAGAGAAAGCTAATAAGCTTGCTAAGCTTCTTGCTAGCATGGTTGGTACCCAGGATGCCATTTCTTGAGCACTTCTAAAGTGGTTTCAGTTCTGGACTTGTTTTGCTGCCGCGTTTATTTGCACTGGTGGCCAACTTAGGCGCCAAGTGTATCTAATATGCTCCTTTGTTGTTCCCTATATTTGCACTATTGGCAAACTTTGATGCCCAGTGGATGTAATCTATGTAATTGCCGTAATAGCCTAGCGTTAGTTGCTTGCTAATTTATTTCCTTAATAGTCTTGTTTATTTATTTGCTTGTAGTCACCGCAGTTCTTTTTCCTCCGTTTGCTACTGGCCACAATAACCATGGGCCTGCTAGCCATAGTGACCATGGGCCTCCTATGGGCCATAGGATCCATGGGCCTCGTACAGGTCGTAGGATCCATGGGCCACATATGGGTCATACTATTCGTGGGCCAAAACTGGACCGCAATATGGGTCGTAAATGGGCTAAAATTGGAAGTGTCCATTTATGGGCCCAGACCATAATAGGCCGTTAAGAGGCCGAAAGACATCACAAGCTTAATTCTATCTACAGGCATAACGGGTCGTTAATGGGCCGGAATACATGATGGGATGAAAATGGCCCAATCGGTTAATGGGCCACAAACGGGCTGATTGTAGCCACGGGCTGAATTTGGCCCATTAGTGTAACAGGCCAGTAACGGGCCGTAAGTAATCGAGGGCCAAAAATGAGCCCAAGAATTTATGGGCCCTTAGAAGGCTGAAAGAAAACACGGGTTGGAAATGGTCCAACTTATTCATGGGCCGTTATTGGGCTCAAAGCAGTTTACTGTTCATGATGGGCCTAAATCACCACGGGCCGTTAAAGGGCCTAAAGAGGCAAAAGGCCTCATATGGACCAAAAGACGTCATAGGCCATAGATGGGCCGAAAGTGATAACAGGCTGGATTCATATTGGATGGCCCACATGATGCTACGGGCCAAATTCGGAACGGCTATATCGGGCCGTGAGTACCCGAGCCGTAAATGGGCTACATGCGAACAGGCCGTTAATAGGCTTTCCATGGGCCGGCCTGCTAACTTTTGACCAAGTCAAACGGCCCGACCTTTTTAACCAAAATGGGCCACTATTGGGCCGCGCCATGTGTCACTATTCCATAAGCGCGTCTCATCCAGTGGATGGATGACATATGTCGCGACGACGAGCTGACACGTGGTTCAGTTGGCGAATGAGAATTTTACACGTGGAAAATCACCATTGGTCAGGGCTGTTAACAGGTTATCGGATCCAAGCCGGAACCTGATAGCTTAACGACGACTCGTTATGGTGGATGCCACGTGTCGGTTACCCTTGACGAAAACACTTCCATGACGCGCAATTTATCGTCATGGAAGTGGACACTTCCGTGATTATAATTTGAGTATTGTCATGGAACACTTCTACGATAACACAGGTATGACTATCTTGATTTTGTCATAAAATCGTCACGGATGTACAGGCATGACAGAAAACGTGATCTACTGTGACAAACACATATCATCATGGAAGTGTTTTTTTTGTAGTGCTAATCACTTGCCTCTTCGACTTCTTCTGCATCTCCTTCCAGAACAACATGGTTCACATGGCCTTTGCTGAGGTTATCTAGGTTAAACTTCTCCAGGTCTCCATTTCCACTTGCTACCTCAGGATAATCTCTGGTGAAATGCCCTGGCTCTCCACACTGGTAGCAGTTTAACCTTGATAGCCTACACTCCCTTCTAGGGTTTCCATTCACATTCTTTGGTTCGGTGCAGTCTCTTCTGTAGTGTCCAAGCTTCTTACAATTGAAACACATTACTCTGCTCGTATCCTTTTTGGGTGGCTGAGGGTTTGTTGAGTCACCAATGGTCCTTTTGATGGGGTTGCCTTTACTCTTACCACTATGTTTATGCCCAATGCTTCTGTGGTGGTTGTGGCCATTGTGGGTATGGCATTTGCGAAAACTCTGTCCTTCCAGTGCCGGTTCGTGGCATGCAGGTGGTTTTGACGCGATGTGAGACTTCTGTCGGACATCAGTGTTGTCCTTGCCATGTTCATGCTCCCTCTTGCAATTTTCTATCTATTGCACTTTGTCCTCTAGTATGATTGCCCTGTCTATCAGTTCCTGGAAGTTGTTGCAGGCCGCTGTGGTCAATTGAAGTGCAAGTTCATCTTCAAGCCTTCTAGGAATCTTTCTTGCCTACGACATCAGTTGCCACATCATCTGGAGCGTAACGAGACAACTTGTTGAACTCTTCCACATACTCACGCACCACACGGTTCTCTTTGCGTAAGTTGCGGAATTCCCTCTTCTTTAAGATCATTGCTCCAGGAGAGACATGAGCTGTGTGAAAAACTTCCTGAAATCCATTCCATGTCACTTCTCCAATGGGAATGGTAACCTGGTAGCTTTCCCACCATGGCGCTGCTGGTCCTTCTAGCATGTGTGTAGCAAAACTCACACTTTCATCATATGAGCAACCAATAATCCTTAGGTTCTTGTTCATAGAGTGTAGCCAATCATCAGCCCCTATGGGTTCTAGGTCACTCGAGAACTTGGGTGGTCTCAGCTTCAGAAATTTCATGAGCCTATCCCCCTGAGGTCGTGGAGGTGGTGCATGCCCATGATTCTGGTTCATGTTCTGCATAAATGTCTGCATGTTCTGCATGCGCTGGGTCTGGTTCTATATCATTTTCTCGTGCATCTGTATCATCCTCTGTTAGCTCTCCATCATTTGCTCTAACTCTGGTGGAATGTTGAAGTTCTCATTGTTGTTGTTGTTTTCGTTGTGGGCACCCCTGTTACTACTCTTGCGCTTTGTGGCCATCTAAGGGTTTGGGATTTTGGTTGGGTTAGGGATGAGAAAATAGACGAGATAGATAGATACCCTTATACTAGTCCCCCTAGTATTATTTACAGCCTTGTATGGCTGTTAATAGTTACAGCCTCGTATGGATGTTGGTATAACACACAGGTAACGTTTACACCTAAGGTCTGCTCGTATTGTCTGGTCCTGTCTTCTCACTTCTTTCGAAGTTTCCTACGCTTTGACTATTATCGACTTAACTCCTTCAGTGGTGTCCTCCTAACTTCCAGTACTTATTGGGTGGCCTCTAATCATGTACTATCCCTATTCACACAAGGGTTTCACCAAGCAACATTACAACATGCAAACAATCGTTAAGTAGCACAACAAACAATCCACTCAGATAACTCCTAAGTAAGGTCATATCGCATCCGACATGATCTCATCCAACTACTCGTACATCACCATGTCAGATTGACATAGTAGTGGTACACACAAATCGTTCTACTTCAGATTAACATAGTAGCGGTGGTCAAGTCTAAACTTCAAGATACCTTCACCTGAATAATTCCCTCGTCATGCTGGTTCCATAAGTCTTCAGGTTATTGTCTCCTTATTCTTCTTCCTTCCTTAGTGTCATCTCTCCACTTCTTCTTCTTCAACTTTCCATAAATGCTTCCAGCTCTTCCTCTCATTTCCTTGAGGTATTCACTACAAGAAATATGGTCGATAATGACCCACCATTTTGGTCATTGAATTGTCATTATTTTCGATTTATGACCTTCTTTTGACCAAAATGAGAAGGTCAATAGTTGGCCGTCAAGAACGAACAAACATGACCTTTCCTGTTTTTTGGTCATGGATCCTATGACCAAAAACAATTGGTCGTAGAATCTATTGACCAAAAAATTGGTCATTACCCATGAGCCTGATCCACGTATGATCTGATGTGGCTGAGCTAACATGGCACCATCCACGTGGCACAAGGTGACGTGGCAAGAAAAATGACATGGACACCACACATAATCTGACATGGCATTCTTAGTGGCCCTACGGACCAAGCCCATAAATACAGCCCATTTTTAGTTTGGAGGATCTATTTTCGATTGGGATGTTGTTATTTTTTTAACCAAACATTATTGGGCCATGGGAATTGTGCTTGCCTTTTAGCAATATTCTTAAAACTAGTTTTTCATTATTCTACCCAGTTTTGTGGCCTAATTAGTATGAGTCATGGCCTATTTCAACTCATCTTCTATCCAGCAAGAAGAAATTCACATTACAGTACATAACTCACAGCAAATTAATTGGGCACATAATAGCTAGCAATAGTCAACATTTCATCAACTTACAACCTACATAACATAACAAACACCATCACATCACAGGAAACTGCCATTTTGTTCCAACTTGAAGTAAAGCTTCATCCAACTTCATAGTTGGAGCTATTCTACATGGACATCAACACCACCATTGGATCCGTCCTTAGAAGCTGCTGGTCATCCCCGTACTCTTAATGTACATGCAACCACATTACAAGATGAAGATATTAGAAGGCATATCAAACATGATCATTTAAAGTCAACAATTGTTTGAAATTTTGGAGTGAACAATACACAATTTCACTCGACCAAAATGATAGGAGTTATGACAGGAAGAAATTAGAGGCTATTTAAAAATGTCCAGTTAGTTCAGACATGCAAACAACAACACTTCCACTGAGCACTGGAACAACAAAGGACCATCGTTTTTTTACTGCTCGCATAAACCAACTTACTAAAGCTGGAGCAACAAAGGATACTAATATAACAAAAATGGAAGAACACAAGCAACTAAACCAGCACACATCAACGGTTATAGATAACAGGAATAAACAACTCGGCACTGACAGCTAGATGAATACACATGTTAAGTCATTTAACTAGATTCTTTTAATGCCAACATTGAAATGGAATTAATACAGTAGCAGCAGTGTAGAAGGTTAAGCAGATCCATATGACTTGCAAAGCACAATTTCTCCTGCACACGACCATTATCAACTAGTGCCGACTTCCTCACAAGGTTAACAGATTCAAGCCAACATAGAACGATAATCATGTCAACATAAGAAGTTTTCAAAGCTCATACTGATATAACTTTGTGGACACTCAATTCTATTTGGATGCATCCAACAAATCGAGAAAAACATATATGGCACAATATTCTAACAACAAACAGAAAGTTGCATTGTATAATCATTCAAAATGAATAAGTATCCCTTAACCAGATGGCACGACAAATGATGAGTTCCAGGTCCTAAGCCACACATACATACACATAAATATTAGAATCTATTATTACGGAAGTATTCTATTTCCTGTTGCAAAGCACAAATAAATAAATGATAGCAATTTCAGTCATCCTGTTCTAGAAATTCTAGTTAAGCAATAGTTGCAAACAATTGGGAAGTAAACATGCAAAAACCAATAGCATGTTTCCATAATACCACAGAATAGGAAGAATATAGCATGGGCAAACAAAGTATACAGTAGCTCAAGGCGAGGTTGGCGACCACTGCTGTAGACTTGAGAGACCTTTGTGAAGCCGACCATGGCAAGATCCTCCGTCGAACCAATAAGCAATATGAAGCGACCAATAATCGAGCAAACATTAGCTACAAAAAAAATCAAAAGATCATACATTGCAAAGTTATGAATAGCAATATGAAGCGACCAATAAGCAATATGATAAGCGACCAATAATAATGAAGCATGGAGCCATCAAATTAATTAATACGACAGAGGAGCCATCTTATTAGTAGCACCCATTCTTTTCCGGACTCCACTGCAATGCGTGCAGCTGAGACATACAAATTCCTTTTAGAGACTACAAGGCACACTCTCTAATCTAATCTGCATGCATGTATTGCTAATGAAATAATCAACTGCTAGCTTGCATGGGCATAGTCTCATCTTTATTTGAGTACAACTGTAGCCTACCTAACCAACGAGGTTAACTCCTACACTTAGAGAAACAAGCATGCATACCTGCCTTTAGAACTCGAACACCTAGATGTTGGCACATAAACATGAATCACTTAACAGCACACACACATGAAAGTTACTATAGAAGGTTCAACATGCCAATATGTAATACTCCAACCGGTGACCAGTACCAACCTTTGAACTATATCACACAATGGTACTGGGTAATTCTAAGATGCACGTGACTAGTCTAGCCTTTGAACAATCACACAATGCTACTGGACAATGTTAAGATGCAAGTCTGCATGACAAGTTAACATTTATTAACATGAAACTACAAGAAGAAATTGATGCCATATTAGATATAACATAACACTGATTCATTACTATGATTGAAATAAAAATATTAATAAGATCCAAAAGATGTGATATCTTTGGTGCAGTCAGTGGGTTACGTCGATGCTAGCTTCGACACGGATCCGGATGACTCTAAGTCTCAAACTGGATATGTATTTATATTGAATGGTGGAGCAGTCAGTTGGTGCAGTTCCAAGCAAAGCGTCATAGCGGGATCTACATGTGAAGCGGAATATATAGCTGCTTCGGAAGCAGCAGAAGAAGGAGTCTGGATGAAGGAGTTCATATCCGATCTAGGAGTAATACCTAGTGCATCGGATCCAATGACTATCTTTTGTGACAACACTGGAGCTATTGCCATTGCCAAGGAGCCCAGGTTTCACAAGAAGACCAAGCACATCAAACGCCGCTTCAACTCCATCCGTGATTATATCAAGGAGGGAGACATAGAACTTTGCAAAATACATGCGGATCTGAATTTAGCAGACCCATTGACTAAACCTCTTCCACGAGCAAAACATGATCAGCACCAGGACTCCATGGGTGTTAGATTCATTATGATGTAAACTAGATTATTAACTCTAGTGCAAGTGGGAGACTGTTGGAAATATGCCCTAGAGGCAATAATAAATTGGTTATTATCATATTTCCTTGTTCATGCTAAATGTTTATTATTCATGCTAGAATTGCATTGACCGAAAACTTAAATACATGTGTGAATACATAGACAACACTGTGTCCCTAGTAAGCCTCTACTAGACTAGCTCGTTGATCAAAGATGGTTAAGGTTTCCTAACCATAGACATGAGTTGTCATTTGATAACGGGATCACATCATTAGGAGAATGATGTGATGGACAAGACACAACCGTAAGCTTAGCATCAGATTGTTTAGTTATTTGCTACAACTTTCTTCATGTCAAGTATCTGTTCCTTAGACCATGAGATCATGTCACTCCCGAATACCAGAGGAATGCCTTGTGTGCTATCAAATGTCACTTCATAAATGGGTGATTATAAAGATGCTCTATAGGTATCTCCGAAGGTGTCTGTTGGGTTGCATGAATCGAGACTGGGATTTGTCACTCCGTATAACGGAGAGATATCTCTGGGCACTCTTGGTAATACAACATCGTAAAGAGCTTGCAAGCAATGTGGGTAATGAGTTAGTCACAGGATCTTGTATTACGGAACAAGTAAAGAGACTTGTCGGTAACGAGATTGAACTAGGTATGGAGATACCGACGATCGAATCTCGGGCAAGTAACATATCGCCGGACAAAGGGAATTGCATACGGGATTAACTAAATCCTCGACATCGTGGTTCAACCGATAAAGATCTTCGTTGGACATGTGGGAATCAATATGGGTATCCAGATCCCGCTATTGATTATTGACTGGAGAAGTGTCTCGGTCATGTCTACATGTTCCCGAACCCATAGGGTCGCACGCTTAACGTTCGATTGCGCTAGGGTAGTGTTGAGATATTAATAGCGGAAAGTCCGAAGGATGTTCGGAGTCCTGAATGAGATCTTGGATATCACGAGGAGCTCTGGAATAGTCCGGAGGTAAAGATTTATATATGGAAAGTTGTTTTCGGGGTTACGGAAAAAGTTCAGTTTTTTCGGTATTGTACCGGAAGTCACCGGAAGGTTCCAGACGGTTCCGGAGGAGTCCGGGAGTCCATGTAAGGTTTGCACCAGCCCCGAGGGCATGCATGGGCTGTGGGGGGTGCCCTAGCCTTATTGGGCCAAGGGGACCAGCCCCACATACACTACTGCAGGCGACCGCTAACGCGACACATGAATCAGAGACCCCGCGACCAAACTGTGTGCGATGCATGAATCGCAAACGGTGTCGTAAAAAAACCGTCCCCAATAAGAAGAACTATTTGCAATGCCGGAGACATCAAAAACAATTCAGATTAGAGATGCATGTGCGATATGTGGCATACAGTTGATTCATACGAACTGTTTGCGATAAGGCAGAACAACAAACACGGTCAGCCAGTTCGTGGTGTGTGCGATACACGGCTTATAATTTACTCGGATGAACTGTTTGTGATTACCCAACACAACAGAAACGGTTAGGCTGATCAAAGTGTGTGCGATATACGGCATGCGGTTCACTCGGATGAACTGTTTGTGATTACCCAACACAACAGAAACGGTTCAACTTAACAAGATGTGTGTGATATGCAGCAAACAGGTCAGTAATCAGAAATGTGTGGGAAGACCGATAACAACACAGATGATTCCTGCTAATAACCCATGTGTGTTGTGGGCAAATGCTTGCTGGTAAACAATTGTCCGCGATTGATGAAATCATCACCGACGGGTTCGCTAGTTTATTCCGTGTGCGATGTGATTTGCTCAGTCTGCAGTCTACACAACATCTACGCTCTCTGTTTACAGAACAACAACATATATACTTATAAGGACATGATTGCATAATGAAATTAAACATCCAATTACATAACTGACTACACACATAACATTTGCACACACCAAAGTAAACAACTACATGCATAATAATCTAGGATATACGATCCTATCTAATCATCATCTACTTCTTCTTGTGACGCTTGCCGCTATTGCTCTGCTGGTGGCTCGATCCCTCGTCGTCTTTAGGAAGGAGGCACTCCCTCATGTCGACGATCCGCCTGTGCACCTCGTAGCATGTGTACACGCTCGTGGCTGCAAACTTGAGGTGAAGTTCATCCAGTCTCCGCACCCAGGCACCGTGCCAGGATCCAGGATTTCTCCTGGAACCTTCTGTCATGTTTTCGTAGTAGGGGTCGATGATGGCCGTGGCGAGTTCAACCAGGGAGTCCATCTTCGTGCTGCCCCAGACCCTGTAGTGGCCACGGATGTCGACAAGCTTCGGGCAGGCCAAGCCCGAAATCTGCAACGCTTTTACATCGTTGACGGTGTCCATCGTAGCGAACTTGTAGTCGGGGCTCTTGACAAACCTGGTGAAATGGTCGCAAGCACTTGTGGCCAGGAAGTAGTGGTAGACAAGGACATGATGGCCCATGCACAACTGGGCGACGGCAACCGCCTGATCAACCCCGGGACGACCGCCGGTGTACTGGAGGTCGAAGCCGACCACTTTGTACTTGTCGTCCTTAGCAAGCAACTGCTCCATGGTGTTGATGGAGTCCTCCACCACGGCCGGGTTGATGGTGTACACCACCGTGAGTTCCTTTTCCCTCATGTGGGTGTCCACACGATGCGCGCCGTACTCCATTGGAGCGCCTCTGGATAACCTCTCTCTCTATGTGTCGTCGTGGGTGTGCTTGTTGTGTTGTGGGGCGCGATCGAAAGGTTGAAGAGACTAAGGTTATAATGGCCGTGGGAATAAGTGGGGAGGCCGAATGGCCTGGAGTATCGGCACGCGCGGATGGCAGTTGTTGCAGCGCGTAACTGCATCGTGCCGCACGTATTAACTGCATTGTGGCGACGCGCGCAGACGCAACCGCATGCATATGGCGCCCAAAACGTGATCGTGCATCGGTACCAATCGCTGAAAGAGCGCGCGCGGAGGGACGCGAGTAGAGCGCGCGCGGCCGCCTCAACGTCAAGCAGAGTGCATGAAGGGACGCGAGCATAGCACGCCGTGGACGCCTAAACGGCGAGCAACCACCTGCGTATAGTAGTTCTGGTCAACCGTCTGGCACGCGTGGGAGGCGAGATGGCCCATCCATCGGACACGCTGACACACCGATCAAACCTAAACGTGTTCACACCGATCAAATTACCACGCAATGAGTAAATGCAAATATGTTCACACCGATCAAACCTAAACGTGTTCCCACTTAGCACTGGGCTATGAAAACTAGTACCCACTCGAAAATTACTGCACATTCCTCTCCTCATCACCAAAAAAACAGGTATTTCCACTTAAGCCGTTCCTTGTGCCTGCCATGGCCGGTAGGAGGAGTTCTAGGTCGACATATAACCAGGGAGCAAAGACCAAGGCCGCGGAAGCACTTGAGAGGTCCCACCGCAACGCGGCAGCCGCAGCAGAGATGTCCTGCCGCACCGCGGGGCCCTCGAACGAGCTCTCATGGGCAGGCGAGGGCTCTCACAAGCGCACTCACTGCGTCGGCGAACTTGACGAGCTGGCGGGGCTGAAGTCCTTAGCCAGCGACGACGACATTCTCGCTGGAATAATTAACCAGTAGGAGCTGCTCGCCGGCTTGGAGAAGCTGCTTGAGATTACTGATGCCTCGGTTGATAAGGCGACCGGCCTCATCGTGAAACTCATGGGTGACAATGCGAAGCTCCATGAGTAGCTCGACAAGCAGAAGGAGGAGGCCGCCGGCTGGAGGGAGCTGTATAAGAAGAGCATTGCCTCGTGGATGACGCTGACAGCCATCGTCCATGAACTTGGGGATGACTTGAAGAAGCTCCGCATTGAGCGCGAGCTGTAGGTGGAGGAATCCATGGCTGCTGTCAAGCAAAGTCATGAGGATGTGAACAAGGACCTGGAAGAACTCCTCGCCAAGCGATCCATCGAGAAGTAGAGAGCAACGACTTCCTTCTTCCTCTTTTTTTTCTTCTTCTCTTGCCCCTGCTCTTTCGGGCGTTGCCGCATGTGGCATTTTAAATTGGAAATTATCCGGGATATGTAAGACAATTATTATCCATTGCCATTGTCAATTTGTCATCGTATTATTTCGTTTGTAACCTCGTAGGTACATGTATACGAGTCGAAAATAGGCTAAAATTCACGTTCTCAGCGAGGCACGAACAAAACAATGCTAGCTATCGTTGAGCGGGGCCATGGGATCACAAGCTAACACATTCCGTCCAAGTGCATGAACCGCATGTTAAACAGCGGCTCGGCCGCAATTAATGGAGAAGTTGGGAGCGAGGCGGCGGCTGGAGGTCAAAGAGCTCGCTTCCCGGTGAGCCTGCTCGGCCGCCATTAATGGAGAAGTTGGGAGCAAGGCGGCGGGTGGAGGTCAAAGAGCTCACTTCCCGGTGAGCCTATGCAGCAGACAGCTCGCACGGGTCCCATCGAGCCTGCATGGCGGACTGCTCGCACGCGTCCCGTCGAGCCTGTGCGGCGGACTTCTCACACTCGACCCGTCTAATCAAACAGCTGCACGCACGCCACCTACTATGGTCAAAATTTTGTACAAAATACAAAGAGGACCAATAAACCAGGACTGAGGTAGTACTCTCCAATAAAAAGAGGGACGCGTGGCCGCATGTAAATGGTTAGTGGAATGCCCATGGTTCAAACAATACAACCGTTTGCGATATTAACGTGTCATCTATTTGTTCCAAAATGCCTACGTTGGCTATTAATGTGTGCTCCTTGTCTCAAATTGGACAATTTCTTTACCACGGCATATATGTGCCATATAATGACACTATGCCAAGTTTCATGAATTTCGGGTGAGTTTTGGATTTACGGGGATTTAAATACCGAGATTCTCAATGTTTGAAGCCGAGCCAGGACGCCGAGATGTTTGTAATTCACTCCCATTTCTTGCATGGGACCTAAACATGCACCCAAGGACACATGTATGGTATTTGAATCCATTTTGGTGCACTAGAGCATGTGCTTGTAATTCAAATTTGAATTATGGGGATTAAATGCCTAGAAAACTCAATTAATGTATAAAAAGGCCAAACGAACCCTGAATAATTCCATATTTCAGCGCGAATCTCCTGTTGGTCTACGTTGCCTGTAGAAAAAAATACATGGCAAGAAGAGGCAGCGACGATTGTCATTTCGCCCACAAGGGTGACACGTTCCCTATCGGAACCACGAGGCTTCTTGCTAGAAGCTCCGGTTTGTAAGAGGCTTGTACCAAAACTTTACCCAAATTGGACAAAAATTTTACCACGGCATATATGTGATATGTCATGACACGATGCCAAGTTTCACGATTTTTGGGTGAGTTTTTGATTTACGGGGATTTAAAAACCGAGATTCTCAATGTTTGAGGCCGAGCCTGTACGCCGAGATGTTTGTAATTCATCCCCATTTCTTGCATGGTACCTAAACATACACCCAAGGATACATGTATGGTTTTTGAAGCCATTTTGGTGCACTGGAGCATGTGCTCGTAGTTCAAATTTGAATTATGTGCCTAGAAAACTCAATTAATATATGTATAAAAAGGCCAAACGAACCCTAAATAATTCAATATCTCAGCGCGAATCTCCTGTTGGTCTATGTTGCCTGTAGAAGAAAAATACAAGGTGAGAAGAGGCAGTGATTGTCGTTCCGCCCACAGGGGTGACACGTTCCCTATCGGAACCACGAGGCTTCTTGCTAGAAGCTCCGGTTTGTAAGAGGCGTGTAACAAAACTTGCCCCAAATTGGACAATTTTCTTTACCATGGCATATATATGCCATGTCATGACACGATGCCAAGTTTCATGAATTTCGGGTGAGTTTTGGATTTACTGGGATTTAAAAACCGATATTCTCAATGTTTGTGGTTGAGCCAGTACACCGAGATGTTTGTAATTCAAACCCATTTCTTGCATGTGACCCAAACATGCACCCAAAGACACATGTATGGTTTTTGAAGCCATTTTGGTGCACTGGATCATGTGCTTGTAGTTCAAATTTGAATTATGGACATTAAATGCCTAGAAAACTCAATTAATGTATAAAAAGGCCAAACGAACCCTGAATAATTCCACATTTCAGCACAAATCTCCTATTGGTCTATGTTGCCCGTAGAAAAAAAATACAAGGTGAGAAGAGGCAACGATTGTCGTTTCGCCCACAAGGGTGACACGTTCCCTATCGGAGGCTTCTTGCGAGAAGCTCCGGTTTGCAAGAGTCTTGTACCAAAACTTGCCCCAAATTGGTCAGTTTTTTTACCATGGCATATATGTGCCATGTCATGACACCTTGTAAAGTTTCATGAGTTTCAGGTGAGTTTTGGATTTATGGGGATTTAAAAACCAAGATTCTCAATGTTTGAGGCCGAGCCAGGACGCCGAGATGTTTGTAATTCATCCCCATTCCTTACATGGGACCTAAACATGCACCCAAGGACACATATATGATTTTTCAACCCATTTTGGTGCACTAGAGCATGTATTTGTAGTTCAAATTTGAATTTTGCACATTAAATGCCTAGAAAACTCTATTATAATGTATAAAAAATGCCAAACGAACCCTGAATAATTTAAAGCAGTTCTGTTCAACCGTCTAGCACCCGTGGGTAAGCACTGTGCGCACGCGTCGTGCTAGCTCGCGCTTCCTTCTTTCCCAAGTTTTCCATATTAATGATGTTATATATGCAAACACACTACCGTTTCCCGCCACTCCCCCAATCGGTATCCCGCCACTCCCCCCAAATCGGTTTCCCGCCACTCCCCCCATCGGTTTCCCGCTGCCAATGTCAGTGGGCATAGAAGGCTAGGAGGCGACACACCGGCCATACCGCAGTATACCATTCCAAGCATGCCAATCCGGTGAAGCACCGCCTCCGTCATCAACCTCCTCGACGAGGAGAACGAGCCAGAGCAGGCCGGAGAGTCAGAACGGCCGTGCGCCGCCGAGCAAGAGAGGCAGCGCGCCGCCGAGCAAGGGCGGTAGTGTGCCGCCGAGCGTGAGCGGTATCATCGCGCCCCTGTGCTTGAGTGGGCCAATGTCTACACATGTGTTCGTCGCCATCCATGGAGCAGAGCGGAGCAAGAGTGGCAAAGCGCTGCCGCACAAGAGCGGGAGAACGCCCCCGCGCATCAGGTGCGGTGCGCCGCACTATCTGAGCGGAGCCGTGTAAGCATCCTGTTGACTCAACCACTTGAGAGGCCATTTCCAGGGCCGGTAAGCATCCCGATTCCCCGCCAGGAATGGGCAGACGCCGTCAGCGCCATAATTGCGCCGGACAAAGTTCGCACTGCCAGAATCCGCTGTCACGACGCCAACGGGCTGGTCGATTGGCTCTTCGACCTCCTCGGCCCCCCAGGTGCCGCCAACGACGAAGCAGAGCAAAATACTCGTCGCGGCTTGAAATCGACCATCACCCATGAAATATCCTGGGTGGAGATCGATATTGCGGTACAGCAGTTCCGCGAGCGTATCAGACGCGTGGACGAAGGCCTGTACCAATTCATGCTCAGCTAAGAGTTCCCGTAGGTTTAGGCCCTGTTTGTATCGGTTTTAGCCTGGTTTTCCGCAATTAACTGGGCAACTATCTTGTTCTTAATTAATGAAAAGGCAAAGCTTTTGCTTCTTCCGGCTAGTAGTTTTAAGTAGTTAAAAAATAATGTAAGTTTGAATGGAAGTGGTCCGGTATGTAAAGATTGCACACAGTTTCTAAAAGCACAAACGTGTGTGATAGTAAGGAGTAGGTACCACACGGTGACCATCGGTAAATGCCTTAAACGCGAGGAGGCAACTCTTATCAGCAAGGGGTAGCTTCCCATCCGCTAGCCTAGTCGAATAGAACACACAAGTTAAGCGAGCTTGGGGCTGGAGCAGTCTAAGGATGGGTGACCGGGTGGGAAGTTGCTACATCTCAAGCTTCATTTAAGCGCCATGATACGGGCATTACAGACATTTAGCATCTAAATGTGTCTGTAGTGACCTGTCATGTCGATTAAATAAATCTTGAGATACTTGTTTTGAAAATTTGGAGAATGATGTTTTTTGTTATTTGTTGTTTTTGAAAAAACGAAGAATGATCGAGATTGATCGTGTGGGCCCGCCACGTTCTATCCTTTGGCACACAACATGCGAGATCTGTGGGCCCGCACGTTCTATCCTTTGACCCACAACGTACTTGTTTTGAAAATTTGGAGAATGATGTTTTTTGTTATTTGTTGTTTTGAAAAATCGGAGAATGATAGAGATTGATCTGTGGGCCCGCCACGTTCTATCCTTTGACCCACCACGTTCGAGATCTGTGGGCCCACACGTTCTATCCTTTGACCCACAACGTACTTGTTTTGAAAATTTGTCTGTAGTGACCTGTCAATGTACGAGAAGGGTTTGACCATGACGGTTTCCTCTTGGTATAGGTCATGACATGTCAGACCAAATTCAGTTGGGGAACATTTGTTCGATTCCCTCCCGCCGGCTCGAAGTTGGGGAACCGACATCATACGTAACATGGCTTCCTCGGGGTACGGTGTTCGGTTTGTAATGCAGCTGGTGCCCCATCAAAGTTGTGCATTGGGGATTTGAACACATCACACACCAACCATATATACATATATTTGGGTCGCATGCAAGGTACGTATAGGGTCTTCTAATCGACCCCGTCTCCCATGTGCGGTTTTCAATGACACGCCTATCTGTGGGCCTGGTCTATATATATCATCCCTTTGGCCTACAACGAGGGAGTTTGGCCATGAATGGATTCCTCCTGGTTCGTGTTAGCGCGGGTCATGGTGACATGTCCGAGCAAAGTTCGAGCTCATGCGTTCTCAGGATTCCCTCCCATGCGCTCGAAATGGTGGGTTGGATCGACACCCTACGTACGTCGACATCGTCCTTAATTACTACCTACCTTTCATGGGGGTTGTCCATTTCGTGAGGTAGTCGCCACATCAAAATTGTACATTAATGGGTATTTAAAACACATCACCCTTCCAACGTACATCAATTTGGGCGCCATGCAGGTGGTGCTGGTTTTGTGTCCCCTCTCGTGCGGTTTACGGTAATGGTCCAATCTATGGGCCTGAGCGGTCTATTATATCCCTTTTTGACCGACAACAACAGTGGTTATTTGGCCAAGATAGATTCACTTGGTCCATCTTATGGTAGGTCATGCATGCATGTCCTACCAAAGTATGAGTACGTGCATGTGTCCCGCCGACACGAAGTGGGGGTGGGGCAGGCACCTAGCACCGACCTTAACCCGTCATTATAGATATCCAAGGGGGCTTTCCAGTTTGTGAGAGAGGTGCCACATCAAAGTTGTGCATTGTGTATTTAAACATCACACCCTTTATTCCTACATATATTTGGCCACTTCCAGGTGGTTGTTGTCTTCTGGCCCCTCTCACCCGATCTTCGACGATGTGCCTACCCGTAGGCCCACGCGTCAAAGTTGTGCATTGGGAATTTGAACATCACACACCACCCTTTTCATACATATATATTTGGGCCACATGCTGCTGTGGTTGTCTTCTTACCCTCTCTCGCGTTTTTTTGTTGCCAAATGGTGCGATATAAAATAGCAGACGCCTCGGATGAAAAACTACATGCGAACATACGCGCAATGGACATGGGTGCACTGGCTTAACCGTGTGCGAAGCTCGTGCCCTGTAAAATCGACACGACTTCGCAAGCGCCAGCAAGGGTGAAGGGTACTCTGTACAGGATATTTAGGATGAGAATTCCACGTATGCGTCTGAAAATTAGGACGAACCATGTGCGATAAACCAGCTAGCTAGAAATCTCAAAAAAAAGCTACCCGCCTTGGGCGATGCAAAAATTGGTGGTTCCGCGGCTTTTCCTTATTGTCATACACAATTATTATGTTTGGACCATGTGCGATCTGGTTGCTCCTGCCCCGCTTCATTTCCTTTACCCAAATTTTAGTTGCCGCGGTATTTCAACCGTCGCCCTCACGCCTCCACCACCGACCTCATAGTAAAATTCCAGTAGCCGAGGCATTTGAACGATCAACCTCCCTCGTCCACCACCATCTCCACCCACCATTACTAAAAATTTCAGTAGCTGCGGCATATCCTCAAACACCACCCGCCCTAACCCCGTCCTCCCTCCACACTCTACACCCCACCCCACCCCCCACCCCGCTCGAACCCTAGCTCGCCGCCGCAACCGCCACCAACCCCTGCTAGTCTGCCCGTGCCTCCTAGCTTAGATAAGTTCAGGTTACCCACCGATTCCCATACCCTCGCCGTCCTGAGTTTTTAGATGAGGCATGCGGTGTCCCTTCCCCCCCAGATCCCCATCCCCTACTCCAGAGAGTCGTAGCCTAAGCCCGACCACATATCCCGGGCAGCCCGAGGAGCGTACGGCCAAAAGGAGGTCTATTATTGCCGTTCCGCCGAACGATGTCGGGGTGGCCACCATTCGTGCCGACCTGTCAATCCCGGAGGAACACCTCGCTGCGGAAGCTGGCGAGGACATTGACTACGTCGCCATGGCGAAGGCTTCACGTCAGCGGGCTCATGTATTACTGAATCTCAGGACAGCCGGCTACGACATCAAGCTCGTCAACAGCGAAGACTTAACGCGGGTCATGTCACAGGTTAAGTGGTCCATCCCCAACACCTCTGGTTCAACCGCCGTCGATCTCTTCGAAGGCCCCACCGCTTATCTCCTCCACCTTGCGGTCAAGGATTTGCGATCCTTGTACGCCATCGAGCCCATTATGTCATTTCTGAAGGACACGTTCTACGGCGGTGGCTTGGGATCCTCAACTACCATGTCAGATCTCATCGACCACGACCACGCGAAGGGCACCCACTACGGCTCTTCCAAGGTGAGAGAGCCCATCTGCGACATCAGGGATCGCACCCTGGGTCTGTGCTCTTCCAAGTGGAAGGATCCCGTCCATGACAAATGAGGCAATATCCTATAAGCAAATCTTACTTTTTCTAGCTAGCCAACTCGTACCCATTGTTGTAGTAGCTTTTGCCATGCGATGTTTTAACTGTGCCATGTTTAATTATTTCAGTTATGAAATAATTTAATGTTCAATATGGCTATCTGATGTTTAAGTATGAATTGTCCACTTCAGTTTCACCAATGGTTATATTTGGTTGTTTATAGTGAGTAGAAGCCTTGTTTATCTGTATTTGGTTGTTAGGTTGGTTGAAGTGAGCATTTGCCCAGTTTTCAAGCAGATGCCCTGTTTATCTGTACTTGGTTGTTAGGTTGGTTGCAGTGAGCATTTGTCCAATTTTCAAGCAGATGCCTTGTTTATCTGTATTTGCTTGTTAGGTTGGTTGAAGTGAGCCTTTGTCCAGTTTTCAAGTAGATGCCTGGTTTATCTGTATTTGCTTGTTAGCTAGGTTGGTTGCAGTGAGCCTTTGTCCAGTTTTCAAGCAGGTGCCTTGTTTATCTGTATTTGCTTGTTAGGTTGGTTGCAGTGAGCCTCTGTCTAGTTTTCAATGGCTATATTAGGTTGTTATAGTGAGCATATATGCCTTGTTTATTTCAGTTATTCATAATGTGATGTTCATTATGTGCAAGTATGAACTGTGCAGTTCGATTTCATCAATACCAGTTTGAACGGCTATATTTGGTTCCTGTTATGCCTGGTGAAGTTAACACATGCCCTTTATTTCAGTTTTACACATTTATGCAGTGTGATGTTTAAACATGAGCTATGTTCTATTCATTTTCAACAGTACCAGTTTGAATTACAATATTTGGTCCCTATTAAGCCTGTTGTAGTTAACATTCCCTTCCATTTTTTATCTACTTTAACATCATGCTGAAACCAACACATTCAAGCTGTCATTTTGAGATGTTGTTGTTTACCATGGCTATATTTGGTTGATGTTAAGCATGTAGTACTTATCACACCTTTCCATGTACTTACGCAGGACAACAAAGGGAGTGGCCAGCATTTTCCATCAAGGTTAGTTTCATCCCTCGGCTTATACTGCCTCCGTTCCATAATGTAGTGCATACAAATCCATGGCTGGACACTTTTTAGCTTCTAATATTGACTTGTTGCTTGTAGGTACATATGTCCTAGGCAAAGATCCACGCCTCGACCCTTTTTGCGTATGGGGCAATGAGATATTCATGAACCAGCATCAAGTGAGGAAACTAATAAGAATTATTAGCAAAAAGATACGACCGATGGCAATTAAATTATTTATCTATGCTCTATCCAACACAACAGTGAGCTATACGATGGTAACTACGAACTATGTAGCCTTCTCTTTTTGCTGCCCATAATGAGTTGTTCGACAACAATGTCTGAATCTTTTTCGTTTGCAGTGGTTCCCAAAGCAGTTTACTCAAGATTACCTCGCAAAGTACATGATTGGTGGACATGCAATGAAGGTTAAAGTATTTCATCGAGACTACAATGAGCATCGAGAAGTCCTAATGAAGACAGTGAAGGATGGGCGGGCGGCCATCACAAGGGGTTGGCCTAGAGTCGTGCGTGCATTAGGCATGGAGGAGGGCACAATATGGGCATTCCGCTTCACCTTCTCCAGCAACCATAATGTCTTCCACCTCTTTCTTTACAGTCTTTAGTACAATTGTGGTTCATCATTCTTTCCTTGCTGCTTCTGTAGTTCTTCAGTACATGTACCTGTGCATCGAATTATTCATTCATCCTTGAACTTGTATTTGTAATAAACATGATTCGATGTGAAATAAGTGATTGCCTACTTTCATATTGAAAATATGTTTCAATTTCAAATTCTTTGACTTTTAAATGCAGGGATTAAATTAGGGATAAATTATGATCCGCATGCCATTACACTGCACACGGTTTGCGAAAGCAAAACGTCTGTGATAAACGTCAAGATCAGACACGTTTCTCAGATCAGTACGTGTGCGATGAAACTCTACTGCTCACACGAGCAGACAAGAAAAAACCTGTGAGATTAACAACAACAACAACAACAACAACAACAACAACAACAACAACAACAACAACAACAACGCACACAGTTCCTTCTTAATAAATGTTTGTGAAAGTCACCTTATCACACACGCTAGGCAATTATGAACTGTTTATGATGTCGTGTGCATCGTAAACATTTACTCATAGAAGAACACGTGCGATAGGCCTTCATCCGACACAGGTAATACAGATGAATCGTTTGGGACATTCTATACATCTCAAACGTTTATGTACATACAAATGTGTGGGATATTCAAGCTTCGCATACGGTGTAAAATTGTGAACTGTTTGTGATGGGGTGAGCATCGCAAACGTTGCAGCACAGAATACCGAGTGCGATGGTAATGCGAGCACAAACGAGTAGCAAGGATGGAGCATTTGGGAAAGATGCGGGCATCGCATACGCTTAGTTCTGCGAAACGTATGCTTGCGTGCTCCCTATCATGGACGGTTTCTGGGTCGTGTGGGAAGACCCCCCCCCCTATCGCACACACAAGCAAGGCGACGGTTTAAAACTGTGTCGCGAAAAGGGGTTAAAAACAATTTGTATAGCAGCTCGTTGTACCAGTGATAGGCCCATGCGCTTGGGGGGAAAACCCTAGGAGTTGGGGGCGCCTCCACCTGGCCTGGGGGCCAAGTTTCCCCCCTTGGCCGCCGCCCCCTCCCTTGGAGGAGGGGCTAGGGCCGGCACCCCCTTCCCTTTGCCCCTATATATTGTGGGGGAGAGGGAGGGCAGCCAAACCCTTCCTCCTGGTGCCTCCCTCTCTCCCACGTTACGATGCTAACGCTTTTGGTCTACAAGGGTATGTAGACACACTCCCCTCTCATTGCTATGCATCTCCTAGATTAGATCGTGGTTGTTTCGTAGGAAATTTTTGATTTTCATGCAACGTTCCCCATCAGTGGCATCAGAGCTAGGTCTATGCGTAGATGTATTTGCATGAGTAGAACACAAAGAAGTTGTGAGCGTTGATGTTCAAATTGTTTACTTCCTTTGTCTTATTTGGATTCGGCAGTATTGTGGGATGAAGCGGCTCGGACCAACCTTACTTGTCCTCGCACAAGAGACCGATTCCACTGACTGACATGCAACTTGTATTGCATAAAAGTGGCTTTGCGGGTGTCTGTCTCTCCCACTTTAGTTGAATCTGATTTGACAAGGGTGGTCCTTGTAGAAGGTTAAAAGGCAACTTGTATATCACCGTTGTGGCTTTGCGTAGGTAAGAACGGTTCTTGCTAGTTGCCCATAGCAGCCACGTAAAATTTGCAACAACAAAGTAGACGATGTCTAACTTGTTTTTGCAGGGCATGTTGTGATGTGGTATGGACAAAACATGATGTGATATATGTTGATGTATGAGATGATCATGTTTTGTAATAGGTTCACGACTTGCATGTCGATGAGTACGGCAACCGGCAGGAGCCATAGGGTTGTCTTTAATTTATTGTATGACCTGCGTGTCAATGATTAAACGCCATGTAATTGCTTTACTTTATCGCTATGAGTTAGCAATAGTCGTAGAAGCAATAGTTGGCGAAGACAACCACATGACGGCACAATGATGGAGATCATGGTGTCATGCCGGTGATGATGGAGATCATGCTGATGCTTTGAAGATGGAGATCAAAAGCACGAGATGATAATGGCCATATCATGTCACATATTGATTGCATGTGATGTTTATCTTTTTATGCATCCTATTTTGCTTAGGACGACGGTAGCATTATAAGATGATCCCTTCACTTAATTTCAAGATAAAAGTGTTCTCCCTAAGTATGCACCATTGCGAAAGTTCGTCATTTCGAAGCACCTCGTGATGATCGGGTGTGATAGACTCTACGTTCGCATACAACGGGCGTAAGCCAGTTTTACACATGCAGAATACTTGGGTTAAACTTGACGAGCCTAGCATGTACAGACATGGCCTCGGAGCACGGAGGACCGAAAGGTCAAACATGAGTCATATAGTAGATATGATCAACATGGAGATGTTCACCATTGATGACTGCCCCATCTCACGTGATGATCGGACATGGATTAGTTGATTTGGATCATGTAACACTTAGACAACTTGAGGGATGTTGATTTAAGTGGGAGTTCTCTAGTAATTTGATTATAAGAACCAATTATCATGAACTTAGTCTAATTGTCTTTGCAAATTAATGTTGTATATCAATGGCTCGCAATGTAGCTCCCCTGAATTTTAATGCGTTCCTAGAGAAAGAAAAGTTGAAAGATGATGGAAGCAACTATGCAGACTGGGTCTGTAATCTGAGGATTATCCTCACTGCTACACAGAAAGTTTATGTCCTTGATGCACCGCTAGGTGATCCACCCGCTCCCACAAATCTGGACGCTATGAATGTCTAGCAAACAAGGAATGATGACTACACGATAGTTCAGTGCGCCATGCTTTACAGCTTAGAACCGGGGCTCCAAAGACGTTTTGAGCACCACGGAGCATATGAGATGTTCCAAGAGATGAAACTGGTATTTCAGGCTCATGCCCGGGTTGAGAGGTATGACACCTCCGGCAAGTTCTTTAGCTGCAAGATGGAGGAGAACGGCTCCGTTAGTGAGCACGTACTCAAAATGTCTGGGTACTATAATCGCTTGAATCAGTTGGGAGTTAATCTTCTGGATGAAGTAGCGATTGATAGGGTTCTCCAGTCACTGCCACCGTGCTACAAGAGCTTTGTGATGAACTATAATATGCAAGGGATGGAGAAAACGATCCCTGAGCTCTTCGCGATGCTTAAGGCCGCGGAGGTAGAAATCAAGAAAGAACATCAAGTGTTGATGGTCAACAAGACCACCAGTTTCAAGAAGAAAGGCAAGGGAAAGAAAGGGGACTTCAAGAAGAATGGCAAGCCAGTTGCCGCTCCCGTGAAGAAACCCAAGGTTGGACCCAAACCTGAGACTGAGTGCTTCTATTGCAAGGGGAATGGTCACTGGAAGCAGAACTGCCCCAAGTACCTAGCAGATAAGAAGGCTGGCAACATCAACAAAGGTATATTTGATATACATGTTATTGATGTGTACCTTACTAGTGCTCGTAGTAACGCCTGGGTATTTGATACTGGTTTGGTTGCTAATATTTGTAACTTGAAACAGGAGCTGCGGAATAAACGGAGACTAGCTAAGGACGAGGTGACGATGCGCGTCGGAAATGGTTCCAAGGTTGATGTGATCGCCGTCGGCACGCTCCCTCTACATTTACCTTCGGGGTTAGTTTTGAACCTAAATGACTGTTATTTGGTGCCTGCGTTAAGCATGAACATTATATCTAGATCTTGTTTATTGCGAGACGGTTATTCATTTAAGTCAGAGAATAATGGTTGTTCTATTTATATGGATAATATCTTTTATGGTCATGCACCATTGTGAATGGTTTATTTCTGTTGAATCTCGATCGTAGTAATACACATATTCATAATATCGATGCCAAAAGATGCAAAGTTAATGATGATAGTACCACATACTTGTGGCACTACCGCTTAGGTCATATTGGTGTAAAGCGCATGAAGAAACTCCATGCTGATGGACTTTTGGAATCTCTTGATTATGAATCATTTGAGACATGTGGACCATGCCTCATGGGCAAGATGACTAAAACCCCGTTTTCCGGTACAATGGAGCGGACAAGTGACTTGTTGGAAATAATACATACCGATGTATCTGGTCCGATGAGTGTTGAAGCATGCGGTGGATATCGTTACTTTCTTACCTTCACAGATGATTTGAGTAGATATGGGTATATTTACTTAATGAAACACAAGTCTGAAACATTTGAAAAGTTCAAGGAGTTTCAGAGTGAAGTAGATAATCATCATAACAAGAAAATTAAATTTCTATGATCTGATCATGGAGGTGAATATTTGAGTTACGAGTTTGGTATGTATTTAAGACAATGTGGAATTGTTTCACAGCACACGCCACGTGGAACACCACAGCGTAATGGTGTGTCCGAACGTCGTAATCATACTGTATTGGATATGGTGCGTTCTATGATGTCTCTTACCGATTTGCCACTATCATTTTGGGGTTATGCATTAGAAACAGCCGCAATCACTTTAAATAGGGCATCGTCTAAATCCATTGAGATGACACCGTATGAGTTATGGTTTGGCAAGAAACCTAAGCTGTCATTTCTTAAAGTTGGGGGATGCGACGCTTATGTCAAAAGGTGTAACGTCCCCATGTAATAGCTACAGTAATCACCTCTTGATAATGCCATGTCAGCATGTTTAACTATGCTTGATCATCATTGCATCATATCTCATTTCAAATTCCCATTCAAATTGCAAATTTAAATTCAAAGTGAAAATAAAAGTTGTTCCAATTTGGAAATAAAAAAGTTCATTAAATAGCAAATAATCTATAACTAAATATGTTCAGGAAAACAACGTCACCAAAATTAGCTAAGTAACTCTAACAACCTCAAACAGTACCAAAACAGCACCTTTTTAATCCATTTTATTTAATACAAAATGCAAATGAAATAATTAATTCACCAAACCAATTTCTGGCAGTGTCAAATGTTACCTAGTAATTAAATGGGACACATTTGCATTTTACAAAAGTCAACTAGTAGTCTAACAATTTGCAAAACAGAGTAGAGAAAAGAAATAGAAAAAGAAAAAGAAAAATACCTAACGACTACTGTGCCTATCGGCTCTAGTGGAACAGTAACCGGGCCAGCCCAAAAATTGGGGCGTCGTCCTCCTCCTGCTCGCTGTCACACGCGCGCAATGACACGGTGACGGCCGTCGTGCTGTCGCCCATCCAGCGACTCCCCGGCGCCGTTAAGGGCAGCCCCGAGGCCCTCTCGTCCTCCCCCGAACCCTAGCCCCCTCACTCGCACGCACGCGCTTCGCCTCTCCTCTTTTTCCCCACCTCGCCCGAAGCTCGCCGCCGTCCATCACCCGATTCCGCGGCCACCGCCACCGCATTGCCTCGCCGCCGTGTCCTACGTCGTCGCCGTCCTCGACTCCTTCGTCTGCGCATCGCCATCGAGCTCGGGGAGGACCGCACAGACGGGATCGACCTCGTCTTCATCTTCTCTGTCGCCGGCGATCCCCGACGCCCCCGTCGACCTCTGCTACTCCAAATCTGTCACGGGCTTTACTTAGCCGCTCGGTGAGCTCCTCCCACCCTCCATTCCTCTCCTCGCACCGTATACTTCGCCCTAGTTAGCTCGCCTGCGAAGCCGAGCTCCACCGTCCGCCATTGCCGTCGTAGCGCTCGCCACCGAGCTCCCCCTGCTCGAACCAGCAGCGCCAGCATGCTTCTGGCGAGCTGCTGCTTCCGCCCAGCCACTTAACTTGCTCGAAAACGAGCCGCAGCCGCGATCCCGTTTGGTCCCGAAGTCCGGCCGCCGCCGACGTGCTCGCCGCCATCGCCGTAGGGCCCCTCCGACCGCGAGACCGCCACAGATCGACGCGGTTCGGTCTCCGCTTTCAAACGCGCCCGGTCCCGAGTCGATCCGCCACCGGAGCACGGATTCCGGCGACCTCCCGTGCCCTCCGCCGCGTTTTCGTCCTCGCCGGCATTTAGCCACCGGTCGGCCGACGTGGCGAGGCCTGGCCCGCCTTCTGTGAGGCTGACAGCGGGCCCCACGGGCCCCAGTTGACTGGGTTGACCCAGTCAACTGCTGACTGGACAACCCAGTGAGACCGACATGTGGGGCCCCCTCGGTTAATTAGTGCTAATTCAAATTTAAACTTAATCTATAATTTAAATGGACACTGACAGGTGGGTCCCGCTAGATAATTAGGATTAGTTTAATTAAATTAACTTTGTTTAATTAGCACAGTCACTGACCAGTGGGACCCACTGGTCAGGTTTGACTGGTCAACCGTTCTATTGAGTGCTGACGTCAGCACTACGTCATGCTGACGTCACCTTTTACTATTCTGAATAATTCGGATTTAATTAATTAAAATAATTCCAGAAAATTTTGAAAACTTTGAAAAATCATATAAAATAAACCGTAACTCGGATGAAACTATTTTATATATGTAAAATGATCAGAAAAATATGAAGAATCCGAATATCCTATCCACATACATGTCACACCCCTCTAACATACCGAACATGAAACTTTTTGACTGATTTCGATAAATGAATAGTGCCTGACTTTAATAAAATAAATCCAAACAAATTCCTAAATTAACTAAAGCATTTAGTTAGGCAGTAAAACACCTCTGCATATAATTTAGGCATGTCATGCATAGTGATTGCATTTTTGCCGTGAATTTATTGTTTCCTCCCCATCCTTCTCCCTCGATAGACGCCGAGACCGACGCTGACGTAGCAGAGTTCGACTACACTCCCGACGAGCAGCCTCCCGACGATCAGCCTCTCTCAGCAGAGCTTCCAGGCAAGCAACCCCCCTTGACGCATGCCTATATCACCTATTCCTTCTCCCTCCTACTTGCATTAGAAAATTGCTACTGCTTTGTTTTATCCTATTCTGATGCATAGCCTGTCCTTGTAACTACTATTGATACCTGCCTGTTATCCAAACTGCTTAGTATAGGTTGGATGGTAAACCATCTGTGGCCTCTCTCCCTTGCTGTAGTTGCTCCGCTTTAGTACCTGTGCCCCGATCGATGTGATCGACCGGGCCGAGAACAGCACATCACCGCACACCCCCTAAGTTGCTCGACTCTGCAGAGCTGGCATTGAGTGCCGAGGGTGATACCCCTTATCCCACTTACGATGATGCCTCTGTAGAATAGCTATACGGATGTGTGATACCGAGGGTGATTCCTCTCTCATCACTTCCAATAAAGCTCCTGTCGTGTAACTCCTCGAGTGGGAATCGAACGAGGGTGATTCCTCGGATTCCTTCTCGGTAATTGGACACACGGTTACTTTGACCTTTGTCGCAGGCGGGTCCACCCCGAGGGGTACCCGCGGGGAAATGTAAAGTGGGCTGGCCCCAAGGGTGCCCGCGAGAGAACAATGCTAAAGACGGGTAATTACAAAGAGTACCCGCGAGTGATATCAAGTCGGAGCGACAGAAACTCTGATCGTCACTGCGAGTTACTAAATACGCCTAACGGAACTGGGTATTTGATCTGAGTTGGCCAATGGCCTATACGCACTACCACCACATGGGATAATGGTTATGGGACCCTCTACGTCGTATGTATCAGCCGAAAGCTCTTCAGATGTCACAGCTCAGAGATGCGGGCTGATCGTTGGGGTGGGCTGGTTACGTCACTGGTGTATTCAGTGTCGCGCCTGGGCCCCGACCAGCCACGCAACGTGCAGGAGTGCGAAGGGCGATGGCCCAAGACCCCTTCGTGCTTAGGATTTACACCGGCGTGTTGACCTCTCTGCTGAGCCTAGGTAGGACTGCGTCGTGTCGATTACCCGAGGCCGGGCATTACCCAGCAAGTGTGTCCGGCCAGATGTAATCGAGCGTGCTGGGTAACAGTAGTGCACCCCTGCAGGGAAGTTATCTATTCGAATAGCCATGTCCACGGTAACAGGACGCTCGGAGTTGTATCCTGATCCATTACAACTACAAATTGATGATGATTCATGTTAAACTGTTAATACTGCTCTTGGGATCGCTTTCTCGCAGGGAGTCGAGAAAGGATCTCAGGGCATTGCTATTATATAACCACTTGTATGCTACTATATCTACTCTCTTCTGATGCTACAAGAGTGCTTCAAGATGCTAGTCTTCGATAGGCTAGGCTTCTCCCCCTCTATTCTGGCATTCTGCTGTTCAGTCCAAAGATATAGCCCCATTCCTTTGAAACCAATGCATACTTAGCATAGATCTGATGTCAGTCTTGCGAGTACTTTGGATGAGTACTCACGGTTGCTCTGCTATTCTTTTCCCCATACCCATGTGATGATACATCAGACGATGGAGCCCAGGAGCCAGATGCCACCACAGGAGCTTACTACCAGGAGGGTCCCGACGGCACGTACTACTGGATCGAGCCAGCCGACCAGGAGTAGATGGAGGCCCTAGGCAGGAGGCCTTCGCCTTTCGATCTGTATCGTTGTTTGTGCTAGCCTTCTTAAGGCAAACTTGACTGACTATGTCTATACTTAGATATCATTTGTGTGTATGACTTATGTATTCGGGTCCTCGTGACCCCTGGCTTGTAATATGTGGATTTATGTTTTAATTTGAGTTTAGAGTTGTGTTGTGATATCTTCCCGTGAGTCCCTGTGCTTGATCGTGCGCATTTGCGTGTATGATAAGTGCACGATTAAGTCGGGGGCGTCACAAGTTGGTATCAGAGCCGACTGCCTGTAGGAAGCCCCCTTCCAATTCCTTGGTCGAAGTTGAGTCTAGTCTTTCCGAAGACTATTTTACTAACATGGCTGTGTGGCTTATGGGACCACGTCACCAACTGGATGGTATTAGGATCTTTTATTCCTCTTCTATACTCTGGGACTCTGAATTCTCTTCCTTTCGGGTTAAATGAGCTTTACTAACGCCGACACTAGGTTCTCGTAATCTCGTCCACCCGGAGAGCTGGATTATCTGTACTTGTCCCTTCACATTGATCTGATTAGTCTGATAATCACATTTTCTTTTCCATTGGTTTGTTTAACCTTTCCAAGTTATATGATACTTCTCATTGTCATTTGACAATCCTGAATTTCCTCTGTTTTAGATGGATCGTTTGTTTCCGCCGCGCCCTGCGACGCAGCTTGTGCTTCGCACTTGGGCTCGTGATGCCCCTGGTTTTCCAGCTGTCCTGATCACCCTCCTGACCAGACTAGGCTACCGCTGGTACCCCGAGTACATGGTTTACGAGGATTACCGCGAGTTCAACCAGGAGCAGTACCATGCTGATGTTCGTATCTTTGATCAGAGGGACAACTCCGACACCGAGTTACACATTTTTCACGGTATCGGCGTGACAATTGAGATGGCAGTCCATGATGCTGCCTACTCTGCTGTCGCACGTCTCCGTGGAGAGCATAGTCGCTTGGATTCCTCAGAGTTCCGATACATCCCGTATGCCCCTGCTGGAGATGCTACCGGATACTACACAGCTATCTATGCCCCTTACGAGCGTCGTCGATACGACCCTCACATGTTGATTCAGTGCACTCAGGCTCTGGATCGCACTGCCCGGGCTTTCACCATCGAGTTGTTTGCCACTCGAGCACGTCTCTACGATGCTATGACACAGTTGCTACCAGCTGTTCGTGCAGGGATACATCCAGAGTACGTCCTTTACCCGCGCAGGACTCAGATGCCGGCAGGTATTGATTGGCCTGCTGTTGGAGGTCACACCCCCGCGCGTGGACCTCGTCTTCCAGTTCGAGACCGGATTCTGCATCAGAGTGCACACGGAGAGCAGGACTTTTCTGCCTTGGAGACTCATCGTCCGCACTTGCAGTTACCCCGTTTCAGTGGTTTTCCCCGACGTTGATGTAGCCTTTGCTATGTTTCGTTGTGTATTTCCTCACCGCGTGCCCACGCGACGCCTAGTATGTCTAGCTTTTTAAATTTGCGCCGTTATGCTGTTCGCATGTAACCGACTCTGTGTATGGATCTGTATGTCTTGATTGACTACTGCTATGTATCTATTGCACTTTGTTTATTGTCGTGTTACATTATGCTTGTCTCTAAGCACTTGCAGTCGCTTTTACTAAACTACCCCCTATTGAAAATTTAGCAGGATGGTTAGGCCAGGTGCTCGTGGTCGTGGTCGTGGTCGTGCCCTCGAAAACCCACCACCACCAGACTATATGGCAGCTATGATGTAGCAATTCGAGCTGAACCGTCAGTTCCTGACTGGAATTATGGCTCAGTTTCCACACCAGAACAATCAGAATCAGAACCCTGCCTCAATAACTCTGCAGGAGTTTGTAAAGCTCAAGCCCACTGTTTATCGCAACTCTGAACAGCCACTGGATGCTGATGATTGGCTTCGCGACATCTCCTTCGAGATGGAATCTGCCAATGTCGCCCCTGACAACCGTGTCACCTTCGCATCCTACTTCTTGAAGGGTGCCGCTGCTCAATGGTGGCACACCCACAGGCGTTCACTACCTGAGGGGACAGTCATTACCTGGGCCGAATTTCAGACTGCCTTCCATGCCCGTTACATTCCTCAGGGAATCATAGACCGGAAGAAGACAGAGTTTCGTAACCTCACTCAGGGCAATAAGTCTGTCGAAGCTTATCAGCGGGAGTTCCTTAACCTGTCCCGCTATGCTGAAGAGGACATTCCAATTGATGCTCGTAGACAGGAGAAATTTCGTGGTGGACTCCACCCAGACCTCAAGCTGGCACTTGCTGCTCAAGACTTCACTGACTTTGCCACCCTCGTGAACAAGGCTATTCTGGTGGAGACCGCTCAAATGGAGCACAAGGGGTCACAGAAGCGCCATCGTGACATTGGCTCATCTTCGAGCTCAGGACAAAGGCGTAAGATCTGGATTCCCAACAACATGTACCGTCAAACTGCCCCTGCGCCAAGGCCCTCATATGCTGCACCTCGTTTTCCTCCTCCACCACCAAGGCAGCCGAGAGTTCAGGCTGCTCCACCGCGTGATGCTCTCTTCGTCCTGAAGATGGTCTGTGCTTCAAGTGTCGCAAACCAGGTCACCAAGCCAAGGACTGCCGCCAAAATCAGAATCAATTGGCATTTCCTCGTAATGGCCGTGGCAATGGTTGTGGCAACAATCAGACCCGCAACTATAATACTGGGTCTTCTGCTTATGGTCGTGGACATGCTTACAACATTGATGTCGAAGAAGTTCAGGACCAACCTGCCACTGTGATGGGTACCCTTCTCGTTAACTCAGTACCCGCTTCTATTTTATTTGATTCAGGAGCATCACATTCATTCATGTCAGAAGCATTTGCATTATCACATGACATTGCATTTCAAAAGATGAACCTGCCAATAGTTGTCCGCACCCCCGGAGGCCAGTGTCAAACCACCATGATGGCACACAATGTTCACATTGAAATCAAAGGATTGGAATTCCTTCTTTCACCCATCGTCTTGAAGTCTTCCACCATAGACCTCATTCTGGGAATGGATTGGTTGAAATCTCACATTGCTTCGATCAATTGTGCCACCAAAGTCATTCAACTTCTTCATCCCTCCGATGAGATAGTGAACTACACCGCCCGAATTACTCGGAATGCTGAAGCTCAGATATTTGCTCTGAATGCTTTGAACGCCTCACCTCTCGAGGGAATTGAGAACGTTCCAGTCATCCGTGAATTTCCGGACGTCTTTCCGGAAGAACTTCCAGGAATACCCCCGGTTAGAGCTGTCGAGTTCGTCATCGACTTGAAACCTGGCACTACCCCTATTGCGAAGCGTCCTTATAAGATGCCTCTGCATGAAATTCTCGAGCTCAAGGAAGAAATCGACAAGTCACTGAAGAAGGGTTTCATCCGCCCCAGTTCCTCTGCCTGGAGAGCACCTTCTCTCTTCATTAAGAAGAAGGATGGAACTAACCGATTGGTCCAGGACTACCGGTCTATCAACCAAACCACAATCTAGAACAAATATCCGCTTCCCCTGATCAACGATCTTTATGATCAGCTTGCTGGATCCTCGGTGTTCTCGAAACTCGACTTGAGGTTGGGTTATCATCAGATTCGAGTTCGTAAGGAGGATATTCCGAAGACCGCTTCCGTTACTCGCTATGGATCATACGAGTACACCGTTATGTCCTTCGGATTAACCAATGCTCCAGCAACCTTCTCTCGATTAATGAATTATATCTTCATGGATTACCTCGACAAATTTGTCGTTGTTTATTTGGTTGACATCCTTATATATTCCAAGAATGAAGAAGAACACGCCAAACATCTTCGGCTTGTATTGGAGAAACTTCGAGAGCACCAACTATATGCCAAGTTTTCCAAGTGTGAATTCTGGTTATCTGAGGTGACCTATCATGGTCACGTGATTTCCAAAGATGGCATTGCTATCAACCCCGAGCGAGTTCAGGCTATTCTTGACTGGACTCCCCCGAAGAATGTCAAGCAAGTCAAGAGTTTTCTTGGTCTTGCAAGCTATTGCCGCCGATTCGTCGAGAACTTCTCCAAGATTGCTAAACCATTGACTGATCTGCTCCACAAAGGTGTTAAATTTGAGTGGACAGAAAAATGTCAGGAAAGCTTTCAGACCCTCAAAGATAAGCTAACATCTGCCCCAGTCCTAGCACCCCCGGATTATAAAAAGGATTTCGCGATTTACTGTGATGCATCTCGTCAAGGATTAGGCTGTGTCCTAATGCAAGAGCGCAAAGTAATTGCTTATGGCTCTCGTCAATTGCGTCCTCATGAGGAGAATTATCCAGTACATGATCTCTAACTTGCTGCAATAATTTATGCTCTGAAGCTGTGGCGACATTACCTCCTTGGTAATCGTTGCGAGATATACATGGATCACCAGAGTTTGAAGTACTTGTATACTCAGCCAGATCTAAACCTTCGTCAACAGAGATGGCTCGAGACAATAGCCGATTATGACATGAATATTTCCTATACCCTAGGCAAGGCTAATGTAATGGCCGATGCCTTGAGCCGCAAGGCTTATTGCAACAACCTCATGGTTCAGGAAGCGCAACCTATGCTTTATGAAGAGCTTCGCAAGTTGAACCTCCATATTGTTCCACAGGGTCATCTCAATACCCTGGTGCTTGAATCAAATCTCGAGCATATGATCAGAAGTATGCAGAAGTATGACTCCAAAGTCCACAAGATTAAACGACATCTTGAGGAAGGAAAGTATTCAGACTTCTACCTAGATGACCAAGATGGTTTGTTCTTCAACGGTCACTTAGTGGTCCCTACAACTCACAACCAGGATATGAGGAAGGACGTTATGAAAGAAGCACATGAAACTCCTCTCTCAATTCACCCTGGTAGTACCAAGATGTACCAAGATATTCGTCAACGGTACAGGTGGCCTGATATGAAGCGAGACATTGCACAATATGTTTCCGAGTGTGATGTTTGCCATTGCATCAAAGCAGAACATCAAAGGCCTGCTGGAACTCTGCAACCCCTTGATATTCCTGAGTGGAAATGGGACAAGGTCGAAATGGATTTCATTACTAGTTTTCCCAGATTGCAGAAGGGTCATGATGCTATCTTTGTCGTCATTAACCGATTCTCTAAGGTTTCTCACTTTCCGCCAGTTAAGGAGACAATCACTGCTAGTCGGTTAGCAGACTTATATGTTTCCAGAATCGTGTCTCTTCACGGTATTCCGCTGGAGATCAGCTCAGATCGTGGCACCCTCTTTACCTCTAGATTTTGGAACAGTTTCCAAGAGGCTATGGGAACTCATCTGTCCTTTAGCACTGCTTTTCACCCTCAGTCACAGGGTCAAGTTGAACGAGTAAATCAAGTGCTTGAAGATATGCTTCGAGCTTGTGTCATTTCATTCGGCAAGAAATGGGAGGAATCTCTCCCATATGCCAAATTCTCATACAACAATAGCTACCAAGCTAGTCTGAAGATGGCACCATTTGAAGTTCTTTATGGACGTAAATGCCGAACCCCTCTGAATTGGTCAGAAACTGGGGAACGATCACTCGTTGGTCCGGACATTATTCAACAAGATGAAGAACAAGTCCGCATTGTTCGAGAACATTTGAAAACTGCTCAGTCTCGTCAGAAGAGCAATTATGACCGTAAACATAAGGTAATGGTCTATCAACCTGGTGAACAGGCATACCTTCGTGTTACTCCGTTCAAGGGCACTCATCGTTTTGGAATCAAGGGCAAGTTAGCTCCTCGCTACATTGGCCCGTTCCGTATTCTCGTCCGTCGAGGAGAAGTGGCATATCAATTGGAATTGCCACCGAACCTTTCTCAAGTGCATGATGTCTTTCATGTATCGCAACTCTGACCCTGCTTCAAGGATCCTATCTGAGCAGTGGATCATGAAGTGCTTGAATTGCGGGAAGATCTATCTTATCAAGAGTATCCGATCCGCATTCTCGATCAAGCTGAGCGTCGAACCCGTCAGAAGTCGATCAAGTTCTTTAAAGTCCAGTGGTCGAATCATTCTGAAGATGAAGCCACTTGGGAACGCGAGGATCGTCTTCGTGAAGAATACCCCGCCTTCTTTCAGCCTACCTCTCAATTCTAGGGACGAGAATTTCTTTTAGAGGAGGAGAATTGTAACATCCCCATGTAATAGCTACAGTAATCACCTCTTGATAATGCCATGTCAGCATGTTTAACTATGCTTGATCATCATTGCATCATATCTCATTTCAAATTCCCATTCAAATTGCAAATTTAAATTCAAAGTGAAAATAAAAGTTGTTCCAATTTGGAAATAACAATGTTCATTAAATAGCAAATAATCTATAACTAAATATGTTCAGGAAAACAACATCACCAAAATTAGCTAAGTAACTCTAACAACTTCAAACAGTACCAAAACAGCACCTTTTTAATCCATTTTATTTAATACAAATTGCAAATGAAATAATTAATTCACCAAATCAATTTCTGGCAGTGTCAAATGTTACCTAGTAATTAAATGGGATACATTTGCATTTTACAAAAGTCAACTAGTAGTCTAACAATTTGCAAAACACGGTAGAGAAAAGAAATAGAAAAAGAAAAAGAAAAATACCTAACGACTACTGTGCCTATGGGCTCTAGTGGAACTGTAACCGGCCTAGCCCAAAAATCAGGGCGTCGTCCTCCTCCCGCTCGCTGTCACACGCGCGCACTGACACGGCGACGGCCATCGTGCTATCACCCATCCAGCGACTCCCTGGCGCCGTTAAGGGCTGCCCCGAGCCCCTCTCGTCCTCCCCCGAACCCTAGCCCCATCACTCGCCCACACGCGCTTCGCCTCTCCTCTTTTTCCCCACCTCGCCCGAAGCTCGCCGTCGTCCATCGCCCGATTCCGCGGCCACCGCCACCGCATTGCCTCGCCGCCGTGTCCTACGTCGTCGCCGTCCTCGACTCCTTCGTCTGCGCCTCGCCATTGAGCTCGGGGAGGACCGCACGGACGGGATCGACCTCGTCTTCATCTTCTCTGTCGCCGGCGATCCCCGACGCCCCCGTCGACCTCTGCTGCTCCAAATCTATCACGGGCTTTACTTAGCCGCTCGGTGAGCTCCTCCCTCCCACCATTCCTCTCCTCGCGCCGTGTACTTCGCCCTAGCTAGATCGCCTGCGAAGCCGAGCTCCGCCGTCCGCCATTGCCGTCGTAGCGCTCGCCACCGAGCTCCCCCTGCTCGAACCAGCAGCGCCAGCACGCTTCTGGCGAGCTGCTGCTTCCGCCCAGCCACTTAACGCGCTCGAAAATGAGCCGCAGCCGCGATCCCGTTCGGTCCCGAAGTCCGGCCGCCGCCGACGTGCTCGATGCCGTCGCCGTAGGGCCCCTCGACCGCGAGACCGCCACAGATCGACGCGGTTCGGTCTCCGCTTTCGAACGCGCCCGGTCCCGAGTCGAACGGCCGCCGGAGCGCGGATTCCGGCGACCTCCAATGCCCTCCGCCGCGTTTTCGTGCTCGCCGGCGTTTAGCCGCCGGCCGGCCGACATGGCGAGGCCTGGCCCGCCTTCTGTGAGACTGACAGCGGGCCCCACGGGCCCCAGTTGACTGGGTTCACCCAGTCAACTGCTGACTGGGCAACCCAGTGAGACCGACATGTGGGGCCCCCTCTGTTAATTAGTGCTAATTCAAATTTAAACTTAATCTATAATTTAAATAGACACTGATAGGTGGGTCCCGCTAGATAATAAGGATTAGTTTAATTAAATTAACTCTGCTTAATTAGCACAGTCACTGACCAGTGGGACCCACTGGTCAGGTTTGACTGGTCAACCGTTCTGTTGACTGCTGACGTCAGCACTACGTCATGCTAACGTCACCTTTTACTATTATGGATAATTCGGATTTAATTAATTAAAATAATTCCAGAAAATGTTTAAAACTTTGAAAAATCATATAAAATAAACCGTAACTCGGATGAAAATAATTTATATATGTAAAATTATCAGAAAAATATGAAGAATCCGAATATCATATCCACATACCTGTCTCACCCCTCTAACATACCGAACCTGAAACTTTTTGACTGATTTCGATAAATGAATAGTGCCTGGCTTTAATAAAATAAATCCAAGCAAATTCCTAAATTAACTAAAGCATTTAGTTAGGCAGTAAAACACCTCTGCATATAATTTAGGCATGTCATGCATAGTGATTGCATTTTTGCCGTGAATTTATTGTTTCCTCCCCCTCCTCCCTCGATAGACGCCGAGACCGACGCCGACGCAGCAGAGTTCGACTACACTCCCGACGATCAGCCTCTCTCAGTAGAGCTTCCAGGCAAGCAACCCCCCTTGACGCATGCCTATATCACCTATTCCTTCTCCCTCCTGCTTGCATTAGAAAATTGCTACTGCATTGTTTTATCCTATTCTGATGCATAGCCTGTCCTTGTAACTACTATTGATACCTGCCTGTTATCCAAACTGCTTAGTATAGGTTGGATGGTAAACCATCTGTGGCCCCTCTCCCTTGTTGTAGTTGCTCCGCTTTAGTACCTGTGCCCCGATCGATGTGATCGACCGGGCCGAGAACAGCACTTCACCGCACACCCCCTAAGTTGCTCGACTCTGTAGAGCTGGCATCGAGTGCCGAGGGTGATACAATCGGAAGGTTTTGTCGATCCTAAAGGTGCTAAGAAAGTATGCAAGCTCCAGTGATCCATCTATGGACTGGTGCAAGCATCTCGGAGTTGGAATATACATTTTGATGAGGTGATCAAAGCTTTTGGTTTTAGACAAACTTACGAAGAAGCTTGTATTTACAAGAAAGTGAGTGGGAGCTCTGTAGCATTTCTAATACTATATGTGGATGACATATTATTGATTGGAAATGATATAGAATTTCTGGAAAGCATAAAGGGTTATTTGAACAAGAGTTTTTCAATGAAAGACCTGGGTGAAGCTGCTTACATATTGGGCATCAAGATCTATAGAGATAGATCGAGATGCTTGATAGGACTTTCACAAAGCACATACCTTGACAAGATTTTGAAGAAGTTCAAAATGGACCAGTCGAAGAAAGGGTTCTTGCCTGTGTTGCAAGGTGTGAAGTTGAGTAAGACTGAAAGTCCGACTACGGCAGAAGAAAGAGAAAGGATGAAAGTCATCCCCTATGCCTCAGCCATAGGCTCTATAATGTATGCCATGCTGTGTACCAGACCTGATGTGTACCTTGCCATAAGTCTGGTAGGGAGGTACCAAAGTGATCCAGGAGTAGATCACTGGATAGCGGTCAAGAATATCCTTAAGTACCTGAAGAGGACTAAGGATATGTTTCTCGTTTATGGAGGTGACGAAGAGCTCGTCTTAAAGGGTTACGTCGATGCTAGCTTCGACACGGATCCGGATGACTCTAAGTCTCAAACCGGATACGTATTTATATTGAATGGTGGAGCTGTCAGTTGGTGCAGTTCTAAGAAAAGCATCGTAGCGGGATCTACACGTGAAGCGGAATATATAGCTGCTTCGGAAGCAGTGCAAGAAGGAGTCTAGATGAAGGAGTTCATATCTGATCTAGGAGTAATACCTAGTGCATCGGATCCAATGACTATCTTTTGTGACAACACTGGAGCTATTATCATTGCCAAGGAGCCCAGGTTTCACAAGAAGACCAAGCACATCAAATGCCGCTTCAACTCCATCCGTGATTATATCAAGGAGGGAGACATAGAACTTTGCAAAATACATACGGATCTGAATTTAGTAGACCCATTGACTAAACCTCTTCCGTGAACAAAACATGATCAGCACCAGGACTCCCTGGGTGTTAGATTCATTACGATGTAAACTAGATTATTGACTCTAGTGCAAGTGGGAGACTGTTGGAAATATGCCCTAGAGGCAATAATAAATTGGTTATTATCATATTTCCTTGTTCATGATAAATGTTTATTATTCATGCTAGAATTGTATTGACCGGAAACTTAAATACATGTGTGAATACATAGACAACACTGTGTCCCTAGTAAGCCTCTACTAGACTAGCTTTTTGAACAAAGATGGTTAAGGTTTCCTAACCATAGACATGAGTTGTCATTTGATAATGGGATCACATCATTTGGAGAATGATGTGATGGACAAGACCCAACCGTAAGCTTAGCGTCAGATCGTTTAGTTATTTGCTACAGCTTTCAGGAATGCCTTGTGTGCTATCAAACGTCACTTTGTAAAAGGGTGATCATAAAGATGCTCTACAGGTATCTCCGAAGGTGTCTGTTGGGTTGCATGAATCGAGACTGGGATTTGTCACTCCGTATGACGGAGAGATATCTCTGGGCCCTCTCGGTAATACAACATCGTAAAGAGCTTGCAAGCAATGTGGCTAATGAGTTAGTCACGGGAGCTTGTATTACGGAACGAGTAAAGAGACTTGCCGGTAACGAGATTGAACTAGGTATGGAGATACCGATGATCGAATCTTGGGCAAGTAACATATTGCCGGACAGAGGGAATTGCATACAGGATTAACTAAATCCTCGACATCGTGGTTCAACCGATAAAGATCTTCGTTGGACATGTGGGAATCAATATGGGTATCCATATCCCGCTATTGATTATTGAATGGAGAAGTGTCTCGGTCAAGTCTACATGTTTCCGAACCCGTAGGGTCGCACGCATAACGTTCGATAGCGCTAGGGCAGTATTGAGATATTAATAGTGGAAAGTCCAAAGGTTGTTCGGAGTCCCAGATGAGATCCCAGATATCACGAGGAGCTCCGAAATAGTCCAGAGGTAAAGATTTATATATGGAAAGTTGTTTTCGGGGTTACGGAAAAAGTTCGGTTTTTTCGGTATTGTACTGGGAAGTCACCGGAAGGTTCCAGAGGAGTTCGGGAGTCCACGGAAGGTTCCAGCAGCCCCTAGGGCATCCATGGGCTGTGGGGGTCGCCTTGGCTTTATTGGGCCAAGGGGACCAGCCCCATATAGGCCCATGCGCTTGGGGGGCAAACCCTAGGAGGTGGGGGCGCCTCCACGAGGCTTGGGGGCCAAGTTTCCCCCCTTGCCCGCCACCCCCTCCCTTGGAGGAGGGGCTAGGGCGGGTGCCCCCTTCCCCTTGCCCCTATATATAGTGGGGGAGAGGGAGGGCAGCCGCACCCTTCCTCCTGGTGCCTCCCTCTCTCCCGTATACTCCACCACATACAGTCAGCGCTTGGCGAAGCCCTGCCGGAATTCCGCTACTGCCACCACCACCATACCGCCGTGCTGGTTCCAATCTCATCTACCTCCTCCCCCTCTCTTGCTGGATCAAGAAGGAGAGGACACCATCGAGCAGAACGTGTGCTAATCTCGGAGGTGTCATCCGTTCAGCACTAGATCGGATTGGATCGTGATTGGATCGTGATTGGATCGTGAAGAGTATGACTACATCAACTGCATTATGAAGCTAACGCTTTTGGTCTACAAGGGTACATAGACACACTCCCCTCTCGTTGCTATGCATCTCCTAGATTAGATCTTGGGTGTTTCGTAGGAAATTTTTTGATTTTCATGCAACATTCCCCATCACGCTCGTCACAGGCGCACAAAGGAGGGAGGGGGCTATAGGATCTGAGAGACAGCAGCGAGAGTGGCGGCACTGTGGTGGCGATTTGGAGGATTGGGGGTTATACGGGTCGAGAAAGTTTCATGATCCCGCCATACTTCTCTGAAATTTTGGCCACCACGTGCTCTTTCTTTTGCTTTTGTTTCAGATTTCAGGTTTGCTCTTAGCCAGCCTGGCTGACCCATATTGTTTTGTACTCCCTCCTTTCCGGTTTATGGGGCTCAATTTCAAAATCTCTCCAACCAAGGTAGATGGTGAGTGGTGGAATAAATTTTGTAGTTTGCATAAGTACTTAATTAGTATGCTTATTTTTCTCAAAAAGTTATGTTTACTGATGCATTAATTACAACGCATGCATGCATGACCACTAAATGTCCATGAACTTCTATATGCATTGGTGAGTTTTCTCTTGATACTTGCATTGGGTGATTTAATGCACCTCGAAATCCAAACATGTGATGGTAAGTATTAAATTTGAGACTTATAAAACGGAAAAAATGAAATTTTAGAGATGTGCCCTGTAAACCTGAAAGGAGGGAGTAATAATGGGTATTTTCTATAAAAAATTCCCTCTTGTTCCATAGACATTATTATTAATGGATACACTTTCACCTTAGATCTTGTTTTGTAATAATGTGTATTTTTTATTTTCCGAAACACCAAGTTAAGATACCTTCTTTAGAACCTTTCAAAAAAAATTGATAGTGCTTCAAAAAAAATCAATGGAACATATTATCTTATATAGTGTTGATATCAAAATTAGAGTGTCAATAAAGTCATCTTTCACTATTAAATGATTTTTTATTGGATATAACTAAAACTTGAACTACATTTATCACAAATAATGTCTCTACACTAAAATAGAACTCATATGTAAGTAATTATGTCTATTTTATCTAATGTCCAAATGTATACATAACTCAAATCATTTATTGGGGACATTCAAACTTTTGCATGTGTCTTAGTGACTTTTCCCTTTATAAAATCTAAGAAGACTCTACAAATTATTCAATTAGCATGGGCTCACATAATTAGCATGGGCTACACATATGCAAGATTGACACGTAGACAGGACATGTGGGCAAAAAAATGAGGTGCCGTCCAGTCACATAGAATCTATGATTATGACCTTATAATTTGGTCTGGGTGGGTCTGACTTAACATCAAAAATGGTGCTACACATGTTAATGACCATTCTGTGTAATGGGATTATGACATTATAGAAATGAACGATCATAATGCTATAGGGTTTTGAACCCTATGATACTCCCCACGACCACTTTCTGAATTTTGGTGATAGATCTATGAGCAATTAGACCACCGTCAACAATTTTGTCATAAATGACCATATTTCTTGTAGTGATTGTTAGGTAATTAAGCATTCCTCCTCTGGGTCTACCCTTAATCATCAATGGTCATCATCCTTGTACACATATGCAGTTGCATCATCCAATTCTCTTGGTCTTCATTCATGACTATGATCCTAATGCACACTTCTCCTTTGAGCCCCATTCTCATCACAACATCGGTAATATTATTGGGAACTCACTCTTATTTCCAAGTCATAGCCATTAATGATCACTTCTTCACTATCTCCATGAGACTGGTATTCTAAGTTTTGAAGAGAAGAGGTTGAGAAATGAATGGGGTAAGAAGATATAAGACCAACGAATAGTAGGGAAGCAAAAATAGGTTTTGTTCCTATGGCTTTACATTTCCTAGGGTCACGACCTATAGATAACATGTGCTCTGATACCATCTGTCATGACCCGGTCCCGAGAGGGAACCTGAATATCTGTGCTTTATGTGCCAGTCCCTGGACCGATTGCTGACATGCCCAGTTGACGTTGAAATACAAAGAAATAACACATGTCATAGTATTACTTCGCAGATCCAGTCCTTAAGGCATTACATACCTGCTAGCTCATGGGCTAGCTTACAACACAATCATGCAGCAGAGATATTATTCTAGTCTTGTGATGACCATCCACACACAGGCAGCAATTGAGTATAGCGTCATAACCCTACTTCGTACCTTTCTTCGATACAATAAACCTGTAACATGATATGTTGCAGCCACAAGGGTCAATACATTGAATGTATTGGCAAAACACAAACTTTGAAGTAGCAACCCTAAGGGTGTTCAACAAGCCAAGGGGAGTGTGGTCGTTTTATTTTCTGAAAACTTATTACTCTAACTTCTACTTACTAGTCAAGGTATTTCAACCACAGTTCCCGAAAGAATGACTTAGGACTTTCACAATTGGTTTACCATGAGAGCCCCTCAGGATCATGGTTTCTCAACAATGCCACGAGAGCCCCTCAGGATCGCGGTTAACAAACACTGCCATGAGAGCCCCTCAGGATCATGGTTAACAAACATTTCCACGAGAGCCCCTCGGGATCGTGGTTAACAAACATTGCCATGAGAGCCCCTCGGGATCATGGTTACTCAACAATGCCACGAGACCCCTCAGGATCATGGTTAAACAACAATGCCATGAGAGCCCCTCAGGATCATGGTTAAACTAACACTTCCACGGGAGGCCCTCGGGATCGTGGTTTCTCAGACAAAACATGGCCGGACACTCTTGTCCAAGATTCACACAAAGCCCAACAACTAAGGTAACGTAAGTTTCAACAACATATGGCTATCCTATTCTGGTTTCAAAACTCTGCAAAGTAAAGCAGGATAGAGCAAGTTCAAGAGTGCAACTTGCCTGGTAATCGTTGATGTCCTTCACATAAACAAATCTTTGTAATTGTTGAAGTTCTTCACAAACACAACTTGATAAAGCTACTCTTCGCTCTTCGAACAATCTATCGTAAGTAAAGAGCAATCATAAACAACCATACAAAACAATCAAACAAACAACATTGTGGTGCATGGTGTCAGTGTAGGCTGTGTTGTGAGATCATGTGTCAAGTGTCATCTCATTAATAGTTTGGGAAACAACATAGTGGTTGTCACTTGGAATACATGTGACATAAAGGTTCACATGTAAGTTTCAAATTAAAAGGGTCCATCACATAAGGAGTATGTGATGCAAAGTTGTGGTTGCCAGATTCTCCAAAAGGAATCTTTCAACTGGAGTCATGGTCTATGAATCTTGTATAGCCAAGTTCATCTCCAAGTTTTAATAACAATTCAGCCCAAGTTTGAATGACAGTTCAAACTTGTTGACCTTTCGTGAGCTTGAATACACTAAGTATCTAGGTTTCATTTGAGTTCATCATGTTGGTTTGACTTCCGATTCAATTTGAGTTTCAATGAGGGTTCACCTCATTTGAATTCAAATTGAATTTAGTTTAAAATGATATTTTAATTTGATTTTAAATTAAGTTTGAAATAATGATGCAAGTTCAATTTCAAGATATTTCAAAATTGACTAATGTTGGTTCATGAATTCATTTGAAATAGGTATCATTTAATTTGGATTAATTAAATGGCTTCTAGGTTTCCTTTAGGTTTAAATCAATTCAATTTATTTTATTATTCTCTCTAAAGTCAAATACAAATCCAATATAAACTCTAAAGTTTATTATTTCATTTCAAGTTTAAACTAAAGTCAAATATAAATCCAAAATGATTACTATAGTTCATTTATTTGATTTTAGTTTAAACTAAAGTCAAATATAAATCCAAAATGATTACTATAGTTTATCTATCTGATTTACACTAAAGTCAAATAATAAATCCAAAATGATTTACTAGAGTAATTATTTAAACTTATTCAACTTTGAACTAAAGTCAAGTTTTAATCCAGAGTCTTTTACTAAGTGCAAATAGCTTTCAAACTCTATTGAAATTTAATTTGAGTTCATCTTTCTCTAAAGTCAATTGTTACTCCAAACATAATTACTAGGTTCAATTTAATTCATTAAACCATATTGCATTAGTTTTAATTAAATTAAACCTAGGGTTTTTAAGTTATAATCAAACTATGTTTAAATTAAACTCAAATGTTATTTGAATTTCCTAAAGTCAAATAATAATCCAAAAATAGTTACTATAGTTCATTCTATGTTTCTGGACTAGTTGCAACATTTTTGTCCTAATTAAACATTTTTTATTCAAATTAAATCAATTTAGGTTCAATTACTGTTTGAATTACTGCTACTATTTAAACTATATTCAAATTCTAATTTTAAATTATTATAAAATTATACTACGGTAGCTAAGATGAATCTAGATTTCACTAGGTTCAATTTTCAAAAAGAATCAATTAATTTGGGTTTATAATTTGTAAGTTATGCCCTATTTGAATTTGAATTCATTATGTATGAATTTGAATTTTAAATTATTCAAAAGTGAAATGTTTCAGGACAGGGTGAAAGTACATTTCATGCGGGTCATTTTGCAAAAAGTTTCACTCAATTTGGACTTATAGAATAAAGTTCTGAGTGTTTTAGTTTTAGGGGCTTTTCTGAAAATTTCCATTTAAATTGAATTAACAGAAAAAGATGTAGAGAATGTTTTGGATAATGTGGGTGACATGGCATGATCTGGTTGGCCCGTACTGATTCAGTTAAGTTATCTGACGTGGACCGTCCGATCTATGATGGACGGCTGTGAGTGCATACCCCTTCGGGATTTAAGTGAAATAATCTAGATCGCCAGATCAAGATCGAACGGCAGAGGAGGCTCACCGAGATTTGGTCGCCGGAGACTCGTCAGAGATGGAGATGATGGCGGTGCGGCGGCTCGGGTTTGACGCGTGCATCGTCTCCGGTGGTCTCCAGGGCACGGGGATGGGTCGACGAGGTCCAGCGCGACGCGGCGAGTCCGATGGTTGTCACATCGGCGTCGGGCTCCTCCTCTGGTGGTGGCTAGGTCTCAACAGAGCGGTGGTGGAGCTCGATCTCCTCGGGTCTCGACGGAGCGCTCAATTCCCCGCATCCTTGCAAGAGTGGAAGGGTGAGGGAGAGAGAGGGCGTCAAGGCGAACCGGACAAGAGCAAAAAGAAGCGGCGAGGCTCACCGACGGCGCTGGAATCGCTCGTCGGAGCGGAGCATCTGCGGCGGCGGTCCGAGCTTGAAAGCGGGCAGCCTGGCGGCGGGGAGCTCATGAGAGAGAGGGGAATGGAAAGAGGGCGTCGTGGGGGTCTTTCGGGGAGGCGCGGGGGGTGGCCAGGAGACGTGGGGAGTGGCCGACGGTTTCGGTCGGGCGTGCGCGCGTGGGGATCATGGGGGTGCAGGAGGTTGGGGAAGCTCCTGACAGGCGGGGCCCCTGTCGGTTTCTAAGAACCTACATATGAGTTGTTTGCTACAACCCTTTGAGAGTTCCGCCAGGGACTGAACACGCCTAGCATTCCTAATTCATGGATGAATGATGGATGGATGAACTACAGATGAACACAAAGAACTACCCAGGTTCGGGCCACCTTCTTGGTGTAATACCCTACTCCTGCCTTGTTTCTTATTGCGATGGTAGAGAGCTACAATGTGTGTCTGTTACAAGATGAAAAGATCCACATCCTGCGTGGCCCCGATCCCCTTTTATTTATACAGCAGAGAGGGAGAGGCAGTGGAAAGAGAGAATCTTCCCCTTCACCTCCGTCCAGTGGGGGTACTCCCCATTGATTGTAGCACTCAACAGTGCAGCCCTGTAGCACGCTCATATGGGCCACCGAGCAACACTGGTGATGACCCAGCGAAGGACATGACGCCATCAGTGGGCTGCCCAAAGTCAAACCTTATCACCTCCACTCCACGCCTCGTCTGTAGGCGCAGCCTATCTTCGTACTTCTTAATTGGACCCCTTCTACCCTTCCATGAGGGATTTCTAGAAGGGCTTCCCGGGAGGCTCTTCTCGGGTCGGGAAATTTCCCATCATCTCTTCCAGGGCCCATCCTGTCAGTCGCCTTTACTCCTTGCTCACCACGACACATTCGTCGAACCTCCCTAGTGTCCGGTCTTGGGTACCCTGTAATCCATTGGTCCGACAGTAGCCCCCAGGCCCATTCTACGATCGTAGCTTCCGTAGCATACGAGAGAGGATAAATGGGACCATAGACTAGAGGGGGCTTGACACGTGGCGTTGGCCTTTAATGCGGTGATTCTTTACCCCCAACATTTCTGCTTCACACGACACCACGACGATGATGATCCGAACCGTCAGCATGCGCTGGCGCCCCCTCTATTCTTACTTCATGACTCCCTGACTTGGGTAAGTGGGGAGAGGCAGCGGTTCCTCGATCGAAGAGAGGCTTTAGCCCCCGTGCTCGTAGAATATATATCTGAAGCATCGACCGACGGCGAAGCCCACGCTTCATCTCTCATCTCCAAAGCGACCGCCTCCCCCTTGTCTCCATGGCGCCGTAGAGCAAAATTGTAACGGCGAAGAAAAGACAAAGGGAAGGTCCACATCGCCCGGATGCTCCACCGCGGGTCTTGCCTATTTCGAAGATCGTGAACGCCGATGGGTTTGACAAGGTCCGCCATCTCGTCGGCGGGGAGAGCAACGAGTGGGGGCCAACCAGACTCAAGGTGGCCGGCTCGAGGGAGACGGATGTCACGGACGCGCCTATCTTTCTTATCTTCCTCGCCGCCGGTTTGGCCCGCCCCTTTTTCCACCTTCTTTCGCACTATCCTAGAGCACTACCAAGTCCATATGCTCCATCTCCGCCTGAGTTCAGTCTTAATCTTGGTGTTGTTTTCCCACCTATGCGAAGCATTCGTCGGGGTGATGCCGTCGCTGTAGCTCTTCCACCATTTTTTCTTGATGCACCTTTCCCCGGGGGATCAGATTTCTGAATGTGTGTCCTTTATTCTTGCGGATGGACAGGATGACCTGCTTCGTCTTAGAGAGTAGCATGTGATGCAAGGTGTCATGCTTCCCGACGTTAGCCGGCACGCCTTTGTTGCGGCAAGTGGCTTAGGCTTTAGCATGAATGCGCCTATCTTCCGTCAGTCGAACGACATAGGTGGTTATGCGCAATTATTTCCGGAGCTTGCCACCGGGCATGAGGAACGCGGGCGACCCATGCGCGTAGCCACCGGGAAGGAGGTTCGTGAAGCGCTGGAGCAGGCCAAAGACCGCATCTTTACCAACCTCTTCATGCGCTATGCCCACTTTCCTTTTGGTGAAGTGCTGAAGCCCCTGGAGCCCGAAGCCGAAGCGTGGGCTGCTCGGGAAGCCATTGCGGATTATACCGCGGAGCTCGTCAACTTGTATGAGTGCGAGGTTGGTTGTGGTGATGGACCTTCCCGGGGCTTGCCTCCCACCCAGAGCCCTTTGGATGGGCGTCAGAACTCGGAGGATGTAGATGCTTTGTGAATCTGTACTATGACGTTGATTTGTCTGATCTTTTGCCATTGTGATTTTATGATGTTTGTCTCGGACTTGTTTGTTTTCCTTCGTGAGGAGCCGCCTGCTACTGTCACGACTTCGTCTGGCACGCCACCAGCCCGTTGTCGCAAACAGGCTGATGATGTGATTGTAGCCCCTGGGCCCGGGCCCATCACGCGGCCGGCAGGCGAGCGTTGGGGGGCGACGGGACATGGTAGCTATGGAGGCCACCAGTTGATATTCTCACGGAAGTTGTGTGAGGTGATGGTGGCTTCGCCTGCCGTGCGTAGAGAAAAACGGACGTTCTGCATCCCGCAGAAAGAGGTTCGTACAGGGGATGCTTGAGAACGTTTCCATGTCTGCAGGAGGAATGCGTCGTTGTAGCTCTACCTGTCGTGAGGAGAAAAGCGGTTGTCCAGCACACTGCGGGAAGAGGTTCGTACAGGGTGGACCCGAGAACATTCCCATGAGGCAGGAGAGATGCGGCACTGTGACTCCTCCAACCATGCAGGGAGAAAGAAACTAGTGCCCGATGCCCTACCGAAAAGCGGTTCGTACGAGAGAGATCCCGAGAACATTTTCTTTGTGGTAGGGGGAATCACATCATTATAACTCATCTTGCAGTGAGGAGAGAATCGGGTACCCAACACCCTGCAAAAACAGGTTCATATGGGCGATGCCCAAGAATGTTTTCATAGTAGTAGGGGAGCGTGCCATCGTAACTCCTCTAGCCTTGGGGGGAGAAACGAGTGTTCAACAGTCTCACGGAAAGAGGCCCAAGAGAACGTTTCCATAATGCGGAAGGAACAAATCGTTGTAACTCCGCCCAAGCGTTACACATGTTAGTGACAAAGGCAGGGAAACCATCATACCAGTCTTACTGCTTAGCGGGGGAGACCCCGGATACATATTTACAAGAGCTTCTTGCTCAGGGGTAGCACTTGCAAAGGTGCTTAATGTTCCATGCGTTTGGCACGGGGTTCCCTTCCTCTATTTCCAGTCGGACCGACCAGGGTCGGGCGACGTGGACCACCTTGAACGGGCCTTCCTAGATAGGCGACAGCTTGTTGAGGCCCTCGCAGCGGAGTCCCTGTTCGTATCGAGTGGCGCGGACAGTAGCATGGTCCGTAGGTGAGCTTGTCTTGACTCGTCGTAGGCCATCACCTGGGGTGATCCATGGGAGAGCTCAGCTGGGAGGACGGCCTCTGCTCCATACACGAGGAAGAAGGGTGTTTCGCTGGTGGACTTTGTCTCCGTTGTGCAGATGGACCATAGCACGGAGGGAAGTTGATGTAGGGTGGAACCCTATTGTGATGATCTTTTCACACTTGGAGGGGGAAAAGGGCAAATTGAGAGAAGAACACAAGAACAAACACTCAATTGACACAAATCCAATCACACATGCACTAGATCCACATACACATAAGAGGGAGATGCAAGATCCAAAGTCAACACAAGAGGATACAAGGGTAACTAGTTCATCCCAATCCTTGGAGGAGTTGAGGTCTTGAATCCTAGGAGGATCTTCCCACACGGGGGTCTTGGATCCTAAGGAGGATCATCTCACATGCTCACATGGAGGTCTTGATCTCTATGGGAGAGGTAGTGGATGAGCAAAGCTCTATCTCAATGAGCCAAACCTTTGCTAACCCTAGAAGGAAGAGGGAGAGGTTTATTTATAGTGCAAGTACAAGTTGGGGCGAATTGTAGGGGTACACGGGCCCTTGGCCCGTTCTCTGCGCACAGGCAAGTGCCGGATGCCCGGGCTGGGGCCGGATGTCCGGTGGCTCACGAGGAGCCGGATGTCCGGCGGGTCGGCCGGATGTCCGGGCTGGGATGGCCTGGTTTTTGTCCGGCTGCTATTGCCTCAGGCCGGATTTCCGGCGGTGGCCAGATGTCCGGGCCGGTCGGGCCGGATGTCCAGGGTGGGGCCGGATGTCCGGGTCCTGGGACTTGTCGGCTGCTGATCTGGCGCTCTTGGTGAAGTTCCCATGGGTCGGATATCCGGCTGCTGTAGCAAGGCAGCAGTTCTTCTTGTCGTGCTCCTTCATCCGTGTACTTGGGGACTTGTCCATGATTTTGAGTGTCTCCGAGAGGGTCTTCTTGGTACCTAAGCACACATAGCATTCTGGATTGAGGTAGTAGCCATGTCTCACGTGGATCATACGGAATGTTACTAAGGAGAGATGTCACCTCGGTCTCGATGGCTCTTGCACCTGCTCGTGTTATCGGTCCACTTGGCACTTGGGGAGACAAAGGTGGGTCCATGGGGATGACCGTAGGATGCTCCGCATCATCCCCCTCCCTTGGGAAAGGTCCGTCCTCGGATCGAAAACCACATCACCATGGAAGGGAGAGAGGTCCTTGACGTTGAAGACGTGGCTCACGTTGTACTTGTCGCTTGGGATGTCGATCTTGTAGGCGTTGTCGTTGTAGCATGCTTGCACCTTGAATGGTCCATCGGCTCGACGAAGTAGTTTGGACTTTCATTCATTGGGGAAGCGTTCTTTGCCTAGGTGTAGCCACACAAGATCTCCGGGGTTGAACACCATGGGGTGTTTGTTCACGTTGAGCTAGGTCGCGAGGCGTTGTACTTGGCACTCGATCGTGTGCCTTGTATCTTCATGCACCTTCTTGAGGTATGTTGCTCGTGCACTCGCGTCCATGTTGATGCGCTCTTGTAGAGGTAGCGGTAGAATGTCCAATGGGGACAACGGGTTGAAGCCATAGACAACCTCGAAGGGGAACTTGCCGGTAGTCGAATGTCTTGCTCGATTGTAGGCGTACTCGGCGATGGGAAAACATTCCTCTTACTCCCTTATGTTCTTCTTGATCAACACGCGAAGGAGTGTGGATAGCGTATGGTTGGTGACTTCTGTTTGGCCGTCGGTTTGTGGATGATATGTCGAAGAGAATAGGAGTTTGATTCCGAGCTTGGCGCAAAGTGTCTTCCAAAAGTAGCTAAGGAACTTGACGTCGCGGTCCGATACAATCGTCTTGGGCACTCCATGCAATCGCAAGATTTCCCTACAAAAGAGATTTGCAGCATGTGAAGCATCGTCGATCTTGTTACATGGAATAAAATGTACCATCTTAGAGAAACGGTCCACAACAACAAATACCGAATCTTTGCCGTTTTGTGTTCGAGGCAAACCAAGCACAAAATCCATACTAATATCTTCCCATTTTTTATACGGAATAGGAAGGGGCATATAGAGACCATGCGATTGAGCTTTAGACTTAGCTTTGCGGCATGTAGAGCATCGATTGCTGTAGTGGGAGACGTCGCGAAACATCTTTGGCCAAAAATAGTTCTTGGAGAGCGTGGCGAATGTCTTGTCGCGTCCAAAATGTCCCATGAGTCCTCCACCGTGAGTTTCTTGCAAAAGTAACAAAGAAAGAGAAGACTCGGGGATACAAAGTTTGTTAGCTCGCATAAGATAACCATCTTTCAAATAGTATCCCTCCCTAGAAGTGTGAGTTAAGCATTTGGCATAAGGAATTGCAAATGAAACATCATGCTCATACAAGTCTTTAATGTGCTCAAATCCTATAACATTCAACTCAAGTTGAGTTATTAACATGCATTTGCGGGAAAGAGCGTCCGCCACAACATTTTCCTTCCCTTTGATGTACTTGATAACATAAGGAAAAGACTCAATGAACTCACTCCATTTGGCATGACATTTATTCAATTTTGTTTGACCCTTAAGGTATTTAAGCGTCTCATGATCAGTATGGATGACAAATTCACGAGGGCGAAGATAGTGTTCCCACACATGCAGGACTCTCACTAAAGCATATAACTCTTTGTCATAAATGGGATAGTTCGGTTGCGTGCCGGAGAGTTTCTCGCTAAAATATGCAATGGGCCGCTTCTCTTGCATTAACACGCCACCTATGCCATTACTACTAGTGGCACAATGCGCTTCAAAGGTTTTCTCAAAGTTGGGTAATGCAAGTAATGGAGCATGTGTAAGCAAGTTCTTAAGCTCATGAAATACGGCATCTTGGGATGGACCCCAAACAAATGGTGCATTCTTCTTACTCAATGCGTGCAATGGTGATGCAATAGTGCTAAAATCCTTCACAAAGCTTCGATAAAATCTGGCTAAGCCAAGGAAGCTACGCACTTGAAGCAAATTGGTTGGTTGTGGCCAAGTTTTAATAGCATCAATTTTAGCTTCATCAACTTGAACACCCTTAGAGAAGACTACAAATCCCAAGAAAACAAGTTTATCTACACCGAAAGTGCATTTTTCCATGTTCGCATAAAGTTTCTCGCTTCTAAGAACTTGCAAGACGTCCCTAAGATGTATGACATGAACTTCAAGAGATTGGCTAAACACAAGAATGTCATCAAAGTATACCACAACACAAATGCCAATATATTTGCGAAGAACGTAGTGCATCACACGCATAGAAGTGCTAGGTGCTTGAGATAAGCCCATAGGCATGACCAACCATTCATATAAGCCAAATTTGGTTTTGATAGCCGTTTTCCATTCATCACCTTCTTGCATGCGAATTTGATAATAGCCACTTTTAAGATCAATTTTGGAGAAAATGGTGGCTCCACTAAGTTCATCAAGCATGTCATCAAGGCGTGGAATGGGATGGCAGTATTTAACGGTGATAGCATTAATGGGACGGTAATCGGAACACATGCGATAACTACCATCTTTCTTAGGCACAAGAATAACTGGAACGGCACATGGACTCAAGCTCTCACGTACATACTCGTTCTCCATGAGATGTTGCACTTGCCTTTGGATTTCTTTGGTCTCGTCGGGGTTGACGCGGTAAGGTGCCTTGTTCGGTAATGGTGCGCCGGGAATGAGGTCGATGCGGTGTTCGATTCCGCAAAGTGGAGGAAGTCCGGGAGGTAGCTCATCGGGAAAAACATCCGCGAATTCTTGCAATAGATGAGACAACACCAAAGGTAGATGTTGTGAAGTATTAGTCTGCACCGCTTCATCTTTGCACACAAGCACAAAGTGAAGAACGCTCGATGGGCTCTCACTCACATCCCTCATGTCTCTTTTGGTGGCTAAAAGCACTAAACCTTTCTTTTCACTCATCGTGGAGTCGCTCATTTTTGGCTTGTGGCGCTCACTCTCTTTTTGGTGGTTCACTCGCTCACTAGTCTCTCCACGATGGGTTGAAGCTTGCTTGTCGGCGATGACTTGACTTGGCGACATGGGTCAAAGCACGTATTCCTTGCCTTTCATCTTGAAGCTATAGTGATTGGTCCGTCCGTTGTGGATGACGCCGCGGTCGAATTGCCAAGGTCTTCCTAAAAGGAGATGGCATACGGACTTGGGAACCACATCACACTCCAAGGTGTCTTCATATGCGCCAATCTTGAAGGACACTTGAACGGTGTGCTCCACTTGAATGGTGTCAGAGTCGCTTAACCATTGGACCTTGTATGGGCGAGGGTGCTTCTTCCTGAGCAATTGTAGCATGAAACATAGCTCTTTGCTAGCCAAATTTTGGCAACTTCTGCCGTCGATGATGACCTTGATGGAACGTCCTTGGATACTCGCTTTGGTATGGAAGATGTGGCAACGTTGGTCTTCGTCTTGTTGTTGTTGAAGTGTCAAGATCTTGGAGACAACGAGACCGGGGCTTGGGTCATTGTCGCAAAAGACTTGACCGTCTTCATCTTCATTCACTTGTCGGTGCATGGCCATGTGCTCAAGTGCTTCCCTTTCATCTTCACTCATGGAGTCGTAGGTACCGTCATCATTGGCAATCATGGTGCGTCGTGTGGGGCACTCGAATGACTTGTGGCCACGGCCCTTGCAAGTGAAACATTTGATTGCACTTGTCTTGGTGGTATCATCCGGTGTAAGGGTCGATGACGAAGCTCTTGGCTTGGATGGACTTGAAGTAGGACGACTCGAAGATGACGAAAGTTGCTTGGAGTTTGACTTGTCACCGGTATTTGGTGTAGCTCGAGTCGTTGGAGGAGGTGTCGTAGTCGTTGAGACTTGAGTGTATGAGCCATAGGTCTTGGAAGTGTGCTTGGAGTACTTGTAGTCCTCTTGTACTTGTCGCTCCGCTTTGGTGGCTTGATGCACTAGCTCGAAGAGGTTGGAGTACGGTTGGAAGTCCGCAATTTTCTTGATTGGATGGTTGAGACCATTCAAGAAACGCGCCATAGTTTGTTCATCATCTTCCTTGACATTGGCTCGTATCATGGCAATTTGCATCTCTTGGTAGTATTCTTCAACCTACTTGGTGCCTTGCTTCAGGAGTTGTAGCTTCTTGAAGAGGTCGCGGCTATAGTGTGTAGGCACAAAACGAGCTCGCATAACAAACTTCATTTGTTTCGAAGTCATGATGGGTGGCTCGCCTTTCTCTTAGCGTCGTTCGATCACTTGCTCCCACCAAATGAGAACATAGTCTTGGAACTCTAGAGATGCCATGACGATCATATTTTCCTCTTCGTAATTGTGAAGACGGGATATCTTGTCGACCTTCAATGCCCATGAAAGGTAGTCTTCGGGATCATTGCTACCGGAGAATTTAGGCATGTTGAACTTGAGCTTGCCATAGCGCTCCTCATTACGTTGTTGGCGATGGCGATGAAGCTCTTGTCGTGGAGGTGGGTCTTCTAGCTCTTGCTCCTCGTGCTCCTCTTGATTAACTTGGCGTCGAGGACATGGGATACGTGCATGGTTCCTCATTTCTTGGCGCTCCTCAAGACGTGCGGCTTCGTCTTGTCACTCTCGTCGGAGGGCTTCTTCTTGTTCACGCACGTGGTGGTTGCGCTCACTGACAGCACGAGTTGCTTCACGTAGGGCACATTGAGCTTCAAGTGCTTGTTCCTCACTGACGGCGTAAGTGTCGCCGTCTTGGTTTACTTGACGTTGGAGTTGTGTAACTTGCTCTTGGTCCATGGCGCCTTGTGCTTGACGATGTTGTAGTTCTCGCTCTTGAAGGTGGTCTTGCAAACCATTGCCATGGAATGGGTTTTGTGGAGCTTGATGGTCTTCATGGTCTTGGTGATGATGTGAGCGTGCTCGTGGAAGACTTGCATCCGAAGACGTGTCCGAAGAGTGTCGGCTCGAGTGGAGTCTTCTTGATCTTGAAGTAGACGAAGTGGAAGAGGTGTGGTTGACCATCATGGCGCGGAACTCTTCCATTTGAGATGATAGCTTGTCATCAAGGGTTTGTTGAAAGTCGGTGGCTAGGTGCTCGATGCGGTCGCCCAAAGCTTCACTTTCTTGATGTAATGCTCGTTGGACGCCGAAGAGGTGATTCTTGGTGACGTAGTCGTTCGGTGTGTCTTCTTGCTCATCGGAGAGTGGATTAGTAGAAGTGCATTGCCTATCTATCATTCTCATGCAAATGTTAGTGGAAGAAAGAAACGAACTAGACCAATGTACCTTATCCAATGTTGAAGATGGATCGATGATCACCCAATATGGTATTATGGAAATAGTGCAATTGGTACCGGATCGTGTCAATCTCACGCATTCACAAGTATAGCTTTTGGAGTAGCTTGGTGAGGATTGTGGCACAAAATATTTGCAATCGCTAGCAAGATATCAATAATGTTGAGAAAGATTCACAAATTCGCAAGTGAAACAAGTAGACCAATAGCAATGAATGGCACACGGAAACACACACACAGATAGATAAGTGAGGTCGTGCAACCAAGGAGTGAGCACAAAATGTGGAATCCACGGAAAATGCTCGTGTTGCACAACACTAGAGAGACGCTAGCACGCTTGCTCAATAGGCGGATACGAACTTGTGCACAACCTATGAGAGACAAAACGTATCGACTTTCTATCTCACGTATGCTATGTATGTATGATTCCCGGTGTCGGGGAAACGACACCTATGGGATCGAAGGATCCCTTTACGGTTCGGCAAGGGAGAAAGGATAGCACAAAGAGCGGAACTAACGATCAACACGAGGGGGGGGGGGTTACCCAGGTTCGGGCCGCTCGGAAGCGTAAAACCCTACTCCTGCTTGGTTGTATTACTGTGGATGTTCTTGGCCAAGTTCTGGGAACTACAGTAGCAGCTACGCATGCAGAATAGGTCGAATGTCTCCCTCCTCCCCTGTAGCTACGCCTTGGGCCTCCTTTTATATGTCCAAGGGGTCTCCAACAGCGGCGAAGTACAAGAGGTGTAAAGTATCTACAGTATCTCATGATTCCCAGTATCTCATGATTACTACTGACGCCTTAGGACAAACGTCTTAGGACAAATGTCTTAGGACAAGACGCATTCAAGGCTCTGAACAGGTGTCCCTGCCTTTCTTGGGGATGGAAAAAGGACTCGTCTCATCAGCACCGCTTAACCCCTTCTGCGGCCAGCGCCGTGACACGCAACCAGGAGGACAAGCCCTAAACGACAGGCTGGTCGCTGCGCTGGAGCGGCGGCACTGTGCTGAAGCGGTGTGATCTTGCCGGGTGCTGATCTTGCCGGGGCTCGACGGGACAGCCCGGCAAGATCTTGTCGGACGCCCAGCCTTCGGTCTTCTGATCTTCAGCTTAAACGCCTTCTTGATATCTTGCATCTGTCTCCAGCCGTCCTCCGGCAGGCCTTGCCGCAGGTATGGCTACAACTGTCCGTGCACAAGTACGGGGTACTAAAGGACCCGATCTTTAGTACACCGACACCCGGTGAACTCGGTCATGATGATCTAAGATGATCAAGTATGATATGCAATGTGGCGATGCTATGGCTATTGCTTACAAGCTTGTTGTTTTTCTTTTTCTCTTTGATTAAAAGCTTTTCTCTCTGGATATTTTTCCTTAGGCCAGTTATGCAAAATGCACTTACGAAGATAGCAATGATGTATATGCGGGAATAGTTGTTGACACAAGAGATGATACGATGATATATGGACGATATGAGAACTATGCGGAACGCGTATCACTAAAGTGCACAAGTAGTGTTGCCCGACAATACTCAAATGGCTAGTCTCGTAGGAAAGTTACGCAAAAGATGGTCTCGGGGTTAACAATGCAATGGCAAGGGAAAGAACAAGTAGTCATCGAGGTTACCATCCTTGCTTACGGTGTTGGTGTCAAAACGATGAAGTGGTCGTTGTCGATGACGAATCCGGGGCTAAGATGAGTGGCAGTGATGTTGATGACGAACCGTCCCTAAGTAGCCGAAACACGTTAGGAAACGGAAACCGCGAACTCAAATTCTCAAGTAGCCAACATGGCAAAATTGCGGTGATTGCGGAAAGTGGTGGTGGTATGCGGAAGGAATGGTGGACAAATGATCAAATTCAGTAAAATTGTGAAGTGGTGGAGTGGTTTGCTGCCAGGGGCCAGATGTCCGGTCATCGAGCCGGATGTCCGGGCTGTCGTGCCGGGCCGGATGTCCGGGGTCACGGGCCGGATGTCCGGGGCACTGGATCCAAGGATGAACTTCGGGAAAAACTTGGGGAAGAGGAAAATTGGGGCAAAATTCAGGGAATTTCGTGGATGGAATTGATGGAGATGGTGGGGAAAAGCTAGATCCACCTGAAACACTTCGAATCCATGGATCAATATCAACAAAACATAACCAAACCAACAAATCACAAAAAAAATTGGTATGGCTATTTTTGTGGGGAATTTTCAAAATTGGGCAAAACAAACAAAATTGGGGGTAGAAAGTGGAGGGGAAGAACTCCAAAGTGTGAATCAACGTGGCTCTGATCCAAGATGATGTAGGGTGGAATCCATGATCTTTTCACACTTGGAGGGGGAAAAGGGCAAATTGAGAGAAGTACACAAGAACAAACACTCAATTGACACAAATCCAATCACACATGCACTAGATCCACATACACATAAGAGGGAGATGCAAGATCCAAAGTCAACACAAGAGGATACAAGGGTAACTAGTTCATCCCAATCCTTAGAGGAGTTGAGGTCTTGAATCCTAGGTGGATCTTCTCACATGCTCACATGGAGGTCTTGATCTCCATGGGAGAGGTAGTGGATAAGCAAAGCTCTATCTCAATGAGCCAAACCTTTGCTAACCATAGAAGGAGGAGGGTGTCACGCCCAATATGCGATCCTATTCTCGAGGAACTCAGAGGCCCCACCAAGAGTAGAAACGCATATTGTAGACGCTTGCAAGGTGAATATCATTACATCGTACCACATACATAATAGATGGGGATACAGACAAAGACATACAATCATCACATGAATACATCAATACATACAAACATCATACAGTAGGGCAGCATCCGACTACGGATGAAATCAAACGAAAAGAAGAACGACATCCACCCTGCTAGCCAAGGATGCCGACCAGGAACCTATCTCAAGATCGACGAAGAAGAAGAAGCAGAGAAGAACTCCAAAAGCAAACAAGCATCGCTCTCACGTCAAGACATCGCATCATCTATACCTACAAATGTTGTTGTAGTAATCTGTGAGCCACGAGGACTCAGCAATCCCATAACCATGGGTAGCAAGACTATCAAAGCTTAAATGGGTATGGGAGGGTAAGGTGGTGAGGTTGCAGCAAGCACGAAGCATTATATGGTGGCTAACTTACGAGTACAAGAATAAGAAGAGCATCTACGCAAAACGGTCGCAAACTACAAATGATCACTAAGCGATCTTGAACACCTACTTACGAGTCAAACATAACCCCACTGTGTTCTCTTCTCGAACTTCCTCGAAAAGAGACGGTCACGGTTACGCACACGGTTGGTGTATTTTAATTAGGATTTAGTGTCAAGTTCTCTACAACCGGAGGTTATAAATATCCAAGTGCCACATAACCGCAGGCACGGCTTCGCGTAAGATTTAACCCTGCAGGGGTGTTCCAACCTGGCCCATCATAAGCCTACACAAGCTGCGGTGGAAATACCTCAACCTCGAGATAGCCCAAAGTATCCTCGGAATCCCGGTGCACAAGACATTTCGACAATGGTAACACAATTCCAGCAAGACCTCCCGGTGTACCGACAATCCTGATAGGAGTCACACGTATCTCGTTCTCAGGGCACACCGGATGGGCCAGACGTCGGGTTAGCCGAGACCCTGGTTGCCCAGGGGGCGCCGAACATCGCCCAGTTTGGACCAACACCATCAGCACTGGCCCACCTGTATTATGTTGAATTAAAAGAATCCTCGGGTTCATGACGCCCTATGCCAATTAATTATTTAATTCGGTATTATTATGTTGGCAAAAGGTAAAACCAATGTTGGGTCTTGCTGGAAGCGGTTATTCAAAGCGAACTGTCAAGAGGGTCCCATTCCCCTGAGCATGTTAGGAACGCTAAACATGGATCATAACACCAGCATTACGGAAACTAGGGCGGCTTGAGTGGAACAAAACACTAGGCAAAAGGCCGAGCCTTCCACCCAATCCCAAGTATATAGATGCATTAATTAAATAAGAGATATTTTGTATCCCAACATATCCATGTCCCAACATGGAACAACCTGCAAGAGCACCTGCAACTAGCAATGCTATAAGAAAGGGACTGAGCAAAGCGGTAACATAGCCAAACAACGGTTTGCTGGGTAAGGGTGGTTAGAGGCTGTATCATGGCATATGGGAGGCTGACATATATGTGGTAGGAAGCGCGACATAGCGATAGCAACGAGACAACTAGCAAGCAAAGATAGTAAAGATATCCAAGGTCATGATCATCTTGCCTGAAATCCCGCTCGGAAGAAGAACGAGTCCATGAAGAAGACGAACACGCGTAGTCGAACGAATCCTCACAATCGCAACGAAATCGGAACGTTCGAGAAGAAGCACAACCGGAAAGAAGCAAACAACATGGTAAACACACAAACATAATCATGGCATAATGCACAATCAAGTATGATGCATGACAATATTAAATGTTGTTAAACATGGCAAGAGATGAAGCATAAGCAATCCATACAACTGGGCAAGTTTAAATGAGGCCGGAATCACAAATAACAATTCCGGAAAATCCCCATATGCAAATTTCGAAATTAGTACTGATCTGAATTAAACACAATGTTAAAGTTGTTAAACAGCAAGTTAACATGCATCATGATGATCTACACGTTTTTCTAGTCAAGTTACATATGTAGATCATCTAATTTGGAGCTACGTCTAGAAGATATGAGCTAAACAAGTTTAACATGGCATATGGTACAGAATGCATGGAAACGTCAACAACACACTCTCAAATCAAGGATGCAACATGACAATATGAATCTACACACAAATATAAACAAGTTTCATATAGGACATGATCAAAATGGAGCAACGGTTCAACAATTACAATCAACACAAGCTATAATAATAATCTGCCCAAAACAGTAACATAGCACTTTGCCAACATCAAAACAGCAAGCTATAGGCACATGATGGGCACAAACTTGATATGCACTTGAAATAGACATGATATACTCCAATTTATCTTAAAGGTTCAGGTTCATAGGCATCAAGTTTAAGTCAAAATGATCCACGCAAAATGCAATGTTCTGCTAAACAGGGCATATACATGAGCAGAGTTAACATGATGGCAACTTGAGAGCAACAAATAGACAAGCTACAGCAAGATTACATAGCAACCAAGGGCATGGCATCAAAGTACACATTGCATAGACCAAATCACATGAAGGAATCATATGCATATGAGCTATAGATTAGTGGCAACCATCAAACAAAATTGGCAAGTTTTAACACAGACAGTTTTACTCAGTACAGCAACATTAACTAGGCATGTTTACAAGCTCATGGCACTCACATCAGGGCATATCAAAGCATGAAATAAATACTAGCAGCAAGAAGACATGAAAATGCTCCAAAGTCATGTTGACAAGTTGCTCATATGGTGCATGCATTAAATCACACAAAAATGACAAAATGACAAATATTAACAGTTTTCTGTAGTTAACAGCATGATGCACTCTTGCAACAGAGATTATGACATGAAGATGAACTCTAACATGAATGTAAATGCAACCATCATGTAGATCACGTAGAGTAGATCAATTTAGATATATGGATCATCATCATAGGACAAACATGCACAAAGTTACAAGCCTCACAAAATGACCATATGATGCTGGAATTTTTTAGAAACTGGGCGCTGGATAGCTATAACATGCACGGGCGAGGGACAGTGCGTGCTCACCATGGGCCTGGATTGGGCGGTGGAGAGGTGGGCCGGCTCGGGCTGAGGCCCACGCGGCGGCGACGCGCTGCGGGCGCGGTCGTCGTTCTGCTCATGCCTGAGGCGCACGAGCAGGAGGCAGGGGATGGCGGCGTCCTTGGGGCTCCGGCGAGGGGTTCGAGGACGGCGGGGAGGCCGGGAACGGCGGATCCGATCGGCCGATGCCGGATCCAGGCAACGGTGACGGCGGACGGAGCTTGGGGAGGCGGGAGTACATGGCGGCGGCGGCGCTCCTGTCCAAGGGAGAGAGAGAGGTGAGGGCCTAGGGAGAAGGAGAAAGGAGAGAGAAGGAGAGGGAGGTGAGGCCGGCCTGGAGGAGGTCGCCGGCGTTGGCTTGCCGGCCGGCGCGATGAGGCGGCAGGGCCGGGCGCGAGGAGGCAGGGGAGCTCAGGCTCCTCCCGATCCAGATCGGGGCGATGAGCTGCGGGCGGCGGCGGCTGGGCCCAGGCGGGCCTGCAATGGGCTTCAGCGGGCCACGGTGCTGTGGAGGCTGGCGGCTGGCGGCTCGGGTGGCGACAAGTGGCGAGGAGGGGTTGCAGCGGCGCGGATTTCGAGGATGGAGGCTAGGTCTCCAGACTTGGACGACTAGGGTGGGCTTAAATAGGCAGGGGAGCTAGGGTTTGGGATTTGGGGGTGTTTCGGGCCATCGGATCGTGATCGGACGACTCTGGTCGCAAGAGGGGTAGGCTGGGCTAGTGGGCTGGTTGAGGGTTGTGCTAGAAAGGCCAAGAGTTGTAGGAGAGAAGAGAGAGAGGCACGGCAACAGTTTTCGGAACACCGAAAACATCCGACGTTTTGACCGGCTATAGTGCCGCTATGTTTAACGGTTGGGCTATCAAACAGACTCCGAATGCGACGAAATTTGGCACGCGGTCTACCTACAACATAATAAGACCGCATGCCAACTTTCAACCCATTCCGAGAAAAAAATTTATCCCACTTATAAAATAATATTTCGGAGGTGCCGCGGGCGCGTGCGAGTGTGTCGGGACTCGAAATGGACAACGGAAGGAACAGGGAGAACGCCAACTACGAACGGATGCAAGTTTTGAAAAAAACATGCGGATGAAATGCACATGATGACATGGCCAAGTGCAACACGCAAGCGAATGACATGGCAACGACGACGAATAAAAGGAAGACATTTGGAGCATCGGTCTCGGGGCGTCACAGAGGGAGAGGTCTATTTATAGTGCAGGTACAAGTTGGGGCGAATTGGAGGGGTACATGGGCCCTTGGCCCGTTCTCTATGCACAGGCAGGTGCCGGATGTCCGGGCTAGGGCCGGATGTCCGGCGGCTCACGAGGAGTTGGATGTCCGGCGGGTCGGCCAGATGTCCGGGCTGGGATGGCCCTGTTTCTGTCTGGCTGCTGTTGCCTCAGGCCGGATTTCCGGGCCGGTCGGGCCGGATGTCCGGGGCGGGGCCGGATGTCCAGGTCCTGGGACTTGTCGGCTGCTAATCTGGCGCTGTTGGTGAAGTTCCCAGGGGCCAGATGTCCGGGCCAAGGGCCGGATGTCCGGCTGCTGTACCAAGGCAATAGTTCTTCTTGTCGTGCTCCTTCATCCGTGTACTTGGGGACTTGTGCGTGATTCTGAGTGTCTCCGAGAGGGTCTTCTAGGTACCTAAGCACACATAGCCTTCCGGATTGAGGTAGTAGCCATGTCTCACATGGATCATACGGAATGTCATTAAGGAGAGATGTCACCTCGGTCTCGATGGCTCTTGCACGTGCTCGTGTTATCGGTCCACTTGGCACTTGGGGAGACGAAGGTGGGTCCAAGGGGATGACCGTAGGATGCTCCGCATCAGAAGTTCTTCAATCCAATTCCGGCCGCACTTCTTCAACCTGTTGAATGTCCTGGTCTTGAGCCCTTCCAGCACTTTTGCGTTGGCGCGCTCGGCTTGTCCGTTGCTGCGAGGGTGCGCGACGGAGGCGAAATAAATCTTGGTGTCGATGTTGTTGTAGTAGTCCCGAAAAGCGCTGCTGGTAAAGTGGGAGCCATTGTCGGTGATTATTCGGTTGGGGACCCCGAAGCGGGACACCAGCACCCTGATGAACTTGTAGGCCGATTGGGCCGGAATGGTGTGACGGGTTCTACCTTAGTCCATTTAATGAACTTGTCGATGGCGACGTAGAGGTACTGATAACCGCCTACGGTGCGCGGAAAAGGGCCCAGTATATCCAGCCCCCAGACCGTGAAGGGCCAGGAGAGCGGGATAGTCTGGAGGGCTTGGGCAGGCTGGTGGATTTGCTTGGCGTGGAACTGGCAGGCTTCACAGCTTCGCACCATTTCAGCAGCATCTTGAAGGGCCGTGGGCCAGAAAAATACTTGTTGGTAGGCCTTGCCTACCAGGGTGTGAGATGAGGCATGACTGCCGCATTCGCCTCCGTGGATGTCCGCGAGGAGTTCGTAGCCATCTTCGCGGGATATGCATTTGAGAGAGACTCCGTTGGGACGGACCCGATACAGGTCTCCGTTCTTCAAGGAGTATAGCTTGGACTGGCGCGCGATCCTTTCCGTGTCGGCTTCACCTTCTGGAAGGATCTTCTGAGTTAAGAAGTTCCTTATTTCTTCCGTCCAATCTGGGTCCGGGCGGGCAAGGGACTGCAGGGCGCGGTTGTCGCAAGACGCGGCGCCATCGGGGGGGGCTCGCGGTGGCCCCCTTCCCTTCTGGCCTGTTATCATATTGGACACGCGCTTCCTCCTCGTGCTCCTCGATCCTGACAGATGGCTCAGTGAGCCTCTCCTCGAATACACCAGGCGGGAGCGGCTCCCGCTTGGCAGACTTCACGATATCATCGGCGTCGTAGTTGTCGAGGCGCGGGATATGCTTGAAGCTCATGCCCAGAAAGTGCTTTTCCATCCTTCTGACCGCCGCCAAGTACACGACCATTCGAGGGTCCTTTGCCTTGTAATCCTTGTTAGACTGGTTAATGACCAACTGGGAGTCTCCTTTTACGAACAAACTCTTTATCCCGAGAGCTACGGCCGTCCGGAGTCCTTCCATCAATCCCTCATATTCGGCAATATTGTTGGAGACCTTGTCATGCTTGAAGTCCAGCTGCACGGAGTAGGAAATCTGATCTCCCGTGGGTGATGTGAAGACAATCCTAGCCTTCGCGCCTTGTAGCGAGAAGGCGCCATCGAAGTTCATTACCCAATGTTCCGGGGCCTCCCGCCCGAGAAGGGTGGACTGTTCCCGGACATTTTCCATGACAAAAGGCATCCATTCCGCCACAAACTTTGCCACGGCTTGACTTTTGATGGTCTTGGTCGTCACGAACTCTAGGGCGAAGGCTTGAAGCTCGATTCCCCACTCTACCACACGTCCGGTAGTGTTGGGGCTGTGCAGGACTCCTTCTAGAGGGAATTCAGTGACGACCTTGATCTGGTGCCCCTGGAAGTAGTGCCGCAACTTCCGTGAAGCGATGAGGAGGGAGTATAATAGTTTCTACGGCATGGGATACCATTCCCGGGCCTCCCGCAGCACCGTGCTCATGAAGTACACCGGGCGCTGCACCGGAGGGCCCTCCACGGGCCTCGGGATCCGCCCCTCGACTGACAGCTCTTGAGCTAGCTCCGATGGTGCTCCCAAAGGCTCCTATTCTGCCACAAGGACCGCACTTGCTGTCTGCAGGTTGGCTGCAAGGTAGAGCAACAATGGCTCGTTCGGGCGTGGAGCCACCATGATTGGGGGCGTCGCCAGGTACCTTTTTAGGTCCCGGAAGGCCTGATCGGCTTCGGGGGTTGATGCGGAGCATCCTACGGTCATCCCCATGGACCTACCTTCGTCTCCCCAAGTGCCAAGCGGACCGATGACACGAGCATGTGCAAGAGCGATCGAGTCTGAGGTGACATCTCTCCTAAATGAACTTCCATATGACCCATGTGAGACATGGCTACTACCTCAAACCGAAATGCTATGTGTGCTTAGGTACGAAGAAGACCACCTCGGGAATGCTCGGAATGAAGGCCAAGTCACCAAGTACACGGACGGAGAACAACGACAAGGAAGACCGCTGAAATTCATCAGCGGCCGGACATCCGGCCCCTCATCGACCGAGCTGCAGCAAGCCAGCCGTGGCAAAAGCTCCACGGCCCGGACATCCGGCCCGACAGCCCCGGGCATCCGGCAGGGCCCCGAAAATCCAGCCCTAAGAGGGCAGAAGCTGGACCAAGGCCAGACCGGACATCCGGCCCCGGCCTGGACATCCGGCCCGACAGGAGCCGCCAGACATCCGGGCCCCAAGCCGGACATCCGGCACCTGCACGTGCACAGCCGGCCTGAGGGCCCATGTACCCGCCTAGTCTACTCTCCTACCTCATGGACTCCTATATAAACACCTCCTCTTCCTCCTATGTAACACCGCCAGTAGGTTAGCTACAGTGACCTCACACTAATGATGCCAAGTCATCATCATTATATACTAAGAAATGCAATTAAGAAATAATTCAACTCAATTTCAAAATTGCAAATGCAAGCCAAATATTTTCATCTTCAAACAAATCCAGAAAATAGTTCATAATTTTGGAAATATTCCATAACTAATTATGTTCAGGAAAACAACATCACCTAAATTACCAAATTGCCCCTAGGAATTAAAACAGTGGACCAGTAGCATTATATTAAGCCATTTCAATTTAATTAAATAGTTAAACTACCCACCATAAATTGAGACTTCTGGTGCTAGCTCAAAATGTTGCCTAATGTTTGTGTGTCAAATTTCATAGCCAACTAAATTCATTTAGTATTAAAAAGAAATGCAAAACAGAAAAAGAAAACGGGAAAAAGAAGAAAACCATTGTGCTGCTGGGCTTAAGCAGCACAGTGTGTGGCCCAGCCCAGCCAGCGCCTCCTTTAACCTCCTGACACCCCTCTCTCCTCGCTGTCGTCGCTCCAGCGCTCGCGCGCGCCCCCGCACCCAGGCCCCCCCTCGCTCCGCTCGACAGCGCGTCGCCGCGGCCGCTCTGGTCAGATAAGAGCCCCCTGGCCCTCCCCTGGCCTCACTCTCTCCCTCTCTCCCTCTCTGCTACTCCTCCCCGAACGCGCCCGTCGCCGCACCAACGTCGCCGTCGCGGCCACAGGCCTCCCCGGTGCCCGGGAGGACGTCCAGGAGTCGCGCCGTCATCGACTACGTCGATTGCGCGCACCCGTTCGACCGAAGCCGCCCCCGAACGCCGTCCCCGACCCCTTCTTCTTCCTCGGTCGTCAGGGATCGCCGTCGCCGCACCGTCTACTCCAGGCCTCCCCCGAGCCCAGTCCGCTCACCTACAGGCTCGCGGTGAGCCTCTACCTCCTTCCCCTCTCTCTCCCTGCCCTCGTGTGCTCCCTAGCTAGCCGCCCCGCCTCCGTGCTCCGGCCACCGCCATGACCGCAGTACGCAAGCCGCGCGAGCTCTCCAGCTCCAGCGCATGCGATAGGCGCGCTCCAGAGCGCCCCTGGAGTCGAACGCCACCCCTAGCTCGCCCCTGGCCCGCTCCCGCCTCGTTCTCAAATGTAGCCCGACCCCTGCCGCCGCCACGGCTCGTCGCCGACGTCCATTCCGGCCACCCCGGCACCCACGGCCACCACCATTGGATGCGCGCGAGCGCCAGCAGCCCGTAGCACCTTTCCGCGCGCCGATCTGTGGCCCGTAGCCGTTTTCCGGCGACGACCCGAGCCCGCCGCCGCGGTCCTGGCTCGCCGGGGCAACTCCGGCGACGCTGCTGACATGGCTGACCTGGGGCTCACCCCTGGGTCACTGCCAGCGGGCCCCACTGGCCCCGTTGACTAGGTTGACCCAGTCAACGTGCTGACTGGGCAGCCCTGTGTCACTGACATGTGGGGCCCGCGCTTAATTAAATTGATTTTATAAAATAACTAAATCTATTAATTAGTCTGACACTGACATGTGGGACCCACTAGCTAATTAACTTAATTAGATAAATTAAACCACTGTTTAATTAAGTCAGTCTATGACAGGTGGGACCCACTGGTCAGTTTGACCAGTCAAAGTCCACAGTTGACTGCTGACTGGGCAGTCAACTGGGGGCCACTGTCAGCCTCTGATGCACTTTTCTGGGTACACTTCTGTGTACCCATAGCAATTAATATTTAAATGATTTTCGAATTAAATTAATTCCAGAAATTCCAGAAAATGATTAAAACTTTGAAAATTCATATAAAATAAACCGTAACTCGGATGAAAATAATTTCTATATGAAAAATGATCAGAAAAATGAGATGAATCCGAATATATGATCAAAATGCTTGACCATCACTCCTAACTTGATGAACATGGAACCTTCCCCTCCGGATCAATATACCGATAAGCATCTGGAGCTGGGAAAATATTCCCGGATATTTTCCCGCTCCATTTATAATACCTAGCACTGCATTAGGACACCCCTAGCATAACCTACCGGCATGTCGTGTATCGGTGTTGCATCTGTGTGCTTTATCTTTACTGTTCTTCCCCTTCTTCTCTCCGGTAGACCCCGAGACCGACGCTGCCCTTGTGATCGACTACGTCACCGACGACTCTTCTTCCTTCCCAGCAGAGCTTCTAGGCAAGCAAACCCCCTTGACCATCCCTATATCACCTATTCCTCCTTCCCCGTGCTTGCATTAGCATTTGCTACTGTTTTGATTGCTCCTATTCTGATGCATAGCCTGATTTTGTAACCTGATGTTGATACTTTACCTATTGACCTAAATGCTTATTATAGGCTGCTTAAAGATCCATCAATGGCCCCACACCCTTGTCCTTGTTGCCATGCTTTACCACCGGTGACTCAATCAATGTGATCGATGTACAGAGACCGAACACAGCACCGCACACCCCCTTATTTGTACGACTCTGCAGGGCTACTATCGAGTGCCGAGGGTGATACCTCCTACTTCACTCCTTATGATATCTCTGTAGCGTAGCTAGTCGGTTGTGGGTTACCGAGGGTGATTCCTCTTCCATCACCTCCGATGAAGCCTCAGTCGTGCAACCCCTCAAGTGTGAACCCATCGAGGGTGATTCCTCCGAGTTCACCTTGACGGATACATCGAGTGGGAATCCATTGAGGGTGATTCCTCGGATTTCCCCCTTGATGTTTCGGACACATGGTTACCCTAATCTTACTTCAGTTCCCGGTTGAAGTCGGGTCGACCCCGAGGGGTACCCGCGAGAGATGTGAAGTCAGGTTGACCGTGAGGGTACCCGCGAGATAATTACGTGGCACGGCCGGGCAGGTAGACCACCCCAGGAGAGGGTTGGGCCTGGCCCTTCCCGTAAGTCCACGAGACGGGGCGACGGGGTCACATGATCGTGGATCTCTGCTCGTTTCCGTGAGCTCCCAATACACTAACGGATTTGGGTATTTGATCTGAGTTGGCCACTGGCCTATACGCACTACCACCACGTGGGATAATGGTTTAATGGGGCCCTCGGCGTCGTATGTATCAGCCGAAAGCTCTGTCAGACATCCAGTTCAGCATTGTAGCCGGGACGGACCGGCGCCATCCAGGACAGGGGTGGTGCCTGGCTTCACCCTGCACACAATGACCCGGAGTGCAAAGGGCGATGGGCCCAAGACCACTGAGCACTTAGGATGTAGACCGGTCGATCAGCCGAGGCCAGGCATGACCGAGAAAAGTGTGTCCGGCCAGAGTTAATCAAGCGTGTTGGGTAAGAGTAGTGCACCCCTGCAGGGAAGTTATCTATTCGAATAGTCGTGTCCACGGTAACAGGACACTCAGTGTTGTATCCCGATCTACTACAACTTGAACTGGATACATGTTACTTTAATTGTAAGCTCCGGGATCGCTTTCTCGCAGGGAGTCAAGGAAGGATCTCTGGGCTTTGCTACTACATGCTTGCTGCTTTATTATATACTAATCTGCACTCTTCTAAGGCTGCAAGACGCTGCAAGATGCTAGTCTTCGATAGGCTAGGCCTTCCCTCTATTCTGGCATTTCTGCAGTCTAGTCCACAGATACAGCCCTTTCTTTTGATACCAATGCATAAATAGAATAGTTCTGATGTAAGTCTTGCGGGTACTTTGGATGAGTACTCACGGTTGCTTTGCTACCTCTTTTCCCCATACCCGATTGCTGCGATCAGATGACGGAGCCCCGGAGGCAGCTGATCCCGTCGACGACTACTACTACCCCGACGGAGCCTACTACTACGTGGAGACCGATGACCAGGAGTAGTTTAGGAGGCTCCTAGGCAGGAGGCCTGCGCCTTTTCGATCTAGAGTCGTTGTTTTGCTCAGCCTTCTTAAGGCAAACTTGTTTAACTTTATGTCTATACTCAGATATTCTTGTTGCTTTCGCTAACGCTTGTACGCGAGCTTATGTATTCGAGCCCTCGAGGCCCCTGGCTTGTAATATAAAGCTTGAATGACTTTTATTTGTGTTTAGAGTTGTGTTGTGATATCTTCCCGTGAGTCCTTAGGCTTGATCGTGTGCATTTGCGTGTATGATTAGTGCACAGTCGGGCTGGGGGCGTCACATCCTAGCTAGGGTTAGCAAAGTATATTGAGACATTTGAGTGAGCTTTGATCCTTGTATCTCCACTTGGGGAATCAAGACCACCCTAGGGAGAAGGATCCCCATCATAGGATCATCAAGACCTCCTAAGGGAGAAGGATCTCATCTAGATCATCAAGACCTCACCTCCTTTTGAGTGAGAAGAACTTTACCTTTGTGCTTGTTTCCATGGATTGATCTTGTATACTTGTGGATCTCATGTATGCTATCCTAGTGGATGTGTGATTTGGGTTTGTTTGAGTGATTTCTCTTGTTGTTCTTCCCTTTTCCCCCTCCAAGTGTGAAAAGATCATCACATTAGGGTTCCACCCTGCATCATCATGGATCAGAGCCATGTTGATTCACACTTTGGAGTCTTTCTCCTCCACTTTCTAGCCCCAATTTTTTTGTTTTTGCCCAATTTTGAAAATTCCCCACAAAAATAGCCATACCAAAAATTTTGTGATTTGTTGGTTTGATGATGTTTTGTTGATTTTTATCCATGGATTTGTTGTGTTTCGAGTGGATCAAGCTTCTCCCCACCATCTCCACCAATTCCATCCACGAAATTCCTCGAATTTTGCCCCGATTTTTTCTTCTTCCCCACTTGTTCTTCAAGTTCATACACGGATCACACCCCGAACATCCGGCCCGTGTCCCCGGACATCCGGTGTAGCGACCCAACCCAAATTGATCAATGCCTCTGTGCTTTCTGTGCTATCCCTAGATCAGTATGCTAGCACACACAATACATCGATGAAATACCATAACATCACACATTAAAAAGGTAACTTAGATCCAGAGTATACCTCATATAATACAACGGAAAACAATCATATGGGTGTGGAGTCCCATCAATGCCAACGGAAAGTTGAGTGTAGACCGTAACCGTACAACGTAACTCTTACTCGTCGTAGAAATTCCTGCAACATGATACGTTGCAGCCGTGTAGGTCAGTACATTGAATGTACTGGCAAGATCACAGATAAAGGCAGATGAAAATAACTGTAACACTATATGCAATATGGCTTGTTGGAGGCTCTAAGTTTAATTTTGCATAAAAGCTATATTTTTCCTACTCCAAAGGAATCAAATTAATTAAATTACTAAAAAATTAAGGTTGTCAATGAGATGGTTCTGCCAACCAAAATCGCATAACCCAAGTTACGATTAAAACCCAATTAAATTTATTAACTGTGTTGAGACTGGCTGATAGTATCGTCTCCGGTGCTCATGTTGTCTATAACCGGGGACACGGCTAATCGATTAGGTTGTTATTCTGCAGAATTTTGCGCACTTTACCCGCAAGATTCGATCCCTCCCTTTATGTCCTAGCACTGCCTGGTGTTTGAGAACGGGACGACCGAAGCATGGTCTTCCAGAGCGATCATCCGGCAGATGCCAGTGGCCATCCAATCCTACCGTTCTTCTACATCTCGTGGCACTGGCCAGCTAGAGTCACAACTAAGGTCAACCAAGCCAGAGCCCATAATGACTTGTGGTTGCACAGGTAAGCTTTCCGGCCTTGAACTATTCATCCATCTCTTTGAGCCTGGGTGGCATTCCGTCGGGTGATCACATGTAGATACCAGGATTCCCGGGCATAACCATGATAGATATCAGGCTGCCAGATGCAAAACCAATCCACCCAGAGGTATATTGAGTCCTTGAAGTCTTGAACGTCGTGCAGGTCTTGAATTGCAGGTCTTGAATTACTTATCCTCACGACACTCTTGTATCAAAGATCCAACCCTCGTCTACTAGAGCGTAGCAATAATGAAAATAGCGTCCCTTCCCGGGCAATGGTAACAGAGTTATTGGGTTTCTTCTACCTCATGATACTACCTCCAGTTTCAAGTTCAATGTCCTACTGTTCATGGTGGAAAGATTTACTAATGCAATAAAAACGTAGGTAAATAAAATACATGATCAAATGACTTCCCTGGTACTTGTAGGTGGAATTCATTGCTCTCACAATTGATCTATTCGTCACACTCTGAGTGTAATCTATTGTAATCAAACAATTGCATACATATAAGAAATCACTCCAACAATCAAAAGAAAGCCTAAGTAAAAGTCACAAAGAAACACAAAAGAAAATCCACCGGAAAAACCAAAGAAAAACTTAAAAGAAACTTGGGAAAAGATCAACTCAAACCTATCAATCACAACAGCACTAAATTAACCTAAACAAGTAATTAACAGAAGATAAACTACAAAAGTAAATACTTAACAGCAAGTAATTAATAAATAAATTTATTAGCAAAAAGAATTAATTTATTTAGTAGCTTTTAAAATGACAAAGTTATGGCCTAATCAATTATTAACTAGAATTGACTTAAAACAATTTTAATTAATTACAAAATTGTATTCTAGTTAATTAAAAAAACTAAACTTAATTAAACTAAAGTGGCAAAAAGAATTACTTTTTACTATAACAACTAATTCTATTCAATTTTTGAAACAAGCATATATAGGTGTTGTTTTTAATCTACTTAAAACTAAAATAATTAAACTATAAAAATTATTATTATTATGCTATTGTATGAACAAAACCAATATAAAATAGTAGCAAAAATATTTAAATTAAAACCTATTTTTAATTAAAAGATATTACCATTTAGTGTTGGACTAAAATTTGATCAAGTTCAAATTTTAAACTATTCAAACATGCTAACTATTTGAATATACAGAAACTACACAAAATTGTTAAACTAATGCAAAACGAATCACTCAAAAACAAATAAAAACATAAAAGATCTAAGCAAAACAAAATTGAAACTAAATCTGAAAAGAAAAACAGAAACTGAAAAAGAGAAAACACTACGGGCCGGCCAATGGACACGTGGCGGTCTGTGATTGGCTCGGCTGGCGAGCGACGGACGACTACGGGCGGACGGCCGGACGCTAACTGAAATTGGTTCGGCGTGCAAAAGAAAAAAAACAGATCTAACCTAGATGGTTAGATCTCGATCTGACGGTTAAGAGCTGTCCGCTGCTTAGTTTAACTAGAGGACGGCCGACGCGTAATGAAAAATGTTTCGGCAAAATAAAAAAAACTTCGGATCTAATCTGGGCCGTAGAAAATAGATCGGACGGTGGAGAGGGTGTCGTCGACACTTATAGAGGGGTGGGGAGGTCCGGCGAGGCAGGGCGTCGGGGTTGGAGCGGGCGGCGTATCCAGGGGCTCCTGGCGTCGGAGAAGTGGTGCAGGCAAGGAAGACAATGTCGGTGAAGAGGATGGCAGTGTCGGGGAGGATCGAGGGGCACGGTGGTGAGTGTTGCGACGTCAATGGCGGTGGTGGTGCTCGGGGTGCTCCGGTGAGTAATTGGGGTGAGAGGAGAGGGTAGGGGTTGGGGCTTTTAGGGAAAAATGGAGCGAGGCCTCGGGTATTTATACCCGGGGTGGCTTGGAGGAGGGGGCGAGGCCAGATGACAAGAAAATCCCGACGGGATTTGGTTCTGGCGAGGCTTCGGCGAGGAAAGGGAAGGTGAGTGCGGGGTGATACGATCGGTCGGTGAGGTCCACACGCCAGACAGAGAGAGGGAGAGGAAAGAGATCGGGCGAGCGATCCGGAGATGATTCGGTGTCAGGGCGTGTTGGCTGCGCCGACTGACTAGTGGGCTGCGACGTCTGTCGGATTCGGCCTATTTTAAAAAAAACTTTACTATTTTCTTTTAAAAGAGAGAGCAAATATTGCTCCAAAACAAAATCAAATGGGCTCCAAACTTAAAGAAATTTTGCACAAAAATACTTGGTCATATATAGGACCTTGTGCACATTTTATTATGGCCAAATAAATTATAAATAAATTCAAAAAAAATGCAAAGGCATTCTCTGGCTATATAGATAATTCAAATTGACTTTTTAAATATTCAAAATAGCCTCAAAATGATTTTCTCCTATTTTTCTCTTGGAGGGAATCATTTTACCCTCATTTCCATATATTTATTTTATAGGAGAAAATAAATTGCATCAAAACTCAATAAATCAATATTCAATAATTCAAGAAATGCAAATAAATTCAAATATTTTTCAAACCACTTTCTGTTGGTTTCATAATTCATTTTCCATATTTTATTTCTGATATTTGAAGGAGTCATATTTCCTTCTCTCTTTGTTTGATTTGAAATATATGGAAATGATTTTGAAGCTCACATGGGAAACTTTCAAAAGTGACTCTAATGCCATTTTGAAAGTGGTCCTCTTTACTTCCCACTCTATTCCATAATTTGAAGAAGTCATGTTATCTTCCCTCATGAAAATCCTTGACTGGCATAAAGTTTCTGGTTTGAAATATTTTCAAATGGAATTCAAATCTTTTTCAAACCCCTCTTCATATCTTTAATGGAAGAAGTCATTTTATCTTCACTCTAGGGTTTGTCTTGAAATGAATATGAATTCATGGGGACCAAAAGTGAAAGTTTGGGAAAGTCCTTTTATTCCCTCTCATTTAACTTTCAAAAAGTTTCAAATTTCCACTCAATTTCACACAACAATCATTCAAGCAAACACAATCACTTATTTAGTATAACATTCCAAAATTTAGAATTTTAGGATGTTACAAACCTACCACACTTAAAATGAATCTCGTCCTCGAGATTCGGAGAGGCTAGAAATAAAGGGTTAGGGTTTGGGGTCTGCTTAAAAATCCATAGGTCGGAAAAGGTCTGGGGTGCTGCCACCCTTAAAATCAAAGTTACGGTTCCATCAAAACTCATGTACTTCCTCCGAAGTGTTGACAACTTTGGTCTTCTCAGATATCTTGTGGTAACTCCTATTAATGCCCTTATTGTATAGGCATAACGTTTTCCTTGAAATCTTGAGTCCTTTTTCCAAAAAAAAAGTTCTTTCGAGAATGGATCTTCTTGGCTGACAGGTCTGGCGCCAATGCTAAACAACTGTCGTTAATCTCAGGGTGGTCAACAATTGATGGTTCCTACAGGAAATAGGTCTTGGCTTTGTTCTCACCGTTTAACCTACGATTTGGCAACAGCATGCCTTGTACAAGGGTTTCTCATCATACCATTCTAAGGTTTAAACAGGTTTTAACAATCGTCATCTCTCTACTATAATTAAGTCACTCTAGATTTACCATTCCAAATAGCAAGAGCGAATGATAGGAGTAAGTCGGCATGGTGATCAATCCATTCCGCACCCAAATCATTACCCTGTATAAGGTTTAGCGAATCTCACATTCTAACACTCAGGCATCCTCACAAGCATTGCAGAATATCTCTTGTCCATGAACTAAGTTCGGATAAATCCATCGATCCTGCAAGCCAAACAAAACATCTATCGTTTCTTCACAACTCTCGGGTTTACGTAACCTCCTATAAAACGTCTGCTGACGAAGTCGTAGCTTCTTCCAGAGTTCGTCCTTTAACAAGGGTGTGCTTGCTTCTTGTCGGATCCTAATGCTTGGGGTTAACTTGAGCTCACCACTGTGTTGCATCCATCTTCATTCCATTCTTGACATTTGTAACCATTGTAGTAAATCCTCTGGTACAGGTCTTGGGTTTAGAGCGAGATAGAATGCAGAGAGAGATATAGATACCCATACAAACAATATAGTTTTGAAAATAGGTTTTATTTGTTGTTGTCAGGAAAAATCACAAAATGACAGCTCACAAATCATCATATCTAACGTGAGTATACAACAGGGGTTTGGTCTTCTAAAGGTCGTATAAATCTTGGAATTCTTCAGGGTCTTCAAATTCTTCGAGTCTTCGGAGTCTTCAATTGTTGTAGCTTCAATTCTTCTAATGCATGGTGAAATCCTCTTTACTCTGAAGTGGCCATCAGTTTTCTGATATCTTGTCCTTCTTGGAGTGGTCTCAGTTGATCCTTCGTGTGGTCAAAGGGGAAAGGGGGATTGTCTAAATATTTGAGATAAGAGCGAATGTTTGATAAAGCTCAGAAAAGATGAGCAGTAAAGAATCTTTTTGAAAATAAAGTTTTAGAGAGATCCTTTCCTAGGGCTTTCCAGTTTCTAGGGTCGCGTCCTATAGTCAACATGTGCTCTAATACCATCTCTGTAGTGACCCGACCCAAATGGATTGGTGCCTCTGTGCTTTCTGTGCTATCCCTGGATCAGTATGCCAGCACACACAGTACATCGATGAAATACCATAACATCACATGTTAAAAAGGTAACGTAGATCCAGAGTATACCTCATATAATACAGCGGAAAACAATCATAAGGGTGTGGAGTCCCATCAACACTAACGGCAAGTTGAGTGTAGACCGTAACCCTACAACGTAACTCTTACTCGTCGTAGAAATTCCTGCAACATGATACGTTGCAGCCGTGTAGGTTAGTACATTGAATGTACTGGCAAGATCACAGATAAAGGCAGATGAAAATAACTCTAACACTATATGCAATATGGCCTGGTGGAGGCTCTAAATTTAATTTTGCATAAAAGCTATATTTTTCCTACTCCAAAGGAATCAAATTAATTAAATTACTCCAAAATTAAGGTTGTTAATGAGATGGTTCCACCAACCAGAATCTCATAACCCAAGTTACGATTAAAACCCAATTAAATTTATTAACTGTGTTGAGACTGGCTGATAGTATCATCTCCGGTGCTCATGTTGTCCGTAACCGGGGACACGGCTAATCGATCAGGTTGTTACTCTGTAGAGTTTTGCACACTTTACCTGCAAGATTCGATCCCTCCCTTTATGTCCTCGCACTACTTGGTGTTTGAGAACGGGACGACCGAAGCATGGTCTTCCGGAGCGATCATCCGGCAGATGCCAGTGCCCATCCAATCCTACCATTCTTCTACATCTCGTAGGACTGGCCAGCTAGAGTCACAACTAAGGTCAACCAAGCCAGAGCCCATAATGACTTGCGGTTGCACAGGTAAGCTTTTTGGCCTTGAAGTATTCATCCATCTCTTTGAGCCTGGGTGGCATTCCGTCAGGTGATCACAGGTAGATACCAGGATTCCTGGGCATAACCATGATAGATATCAGGTTGCCAGATGCAAAACCAATCCACCCAGAGGTATATTGAGTCCTTGAAGTCTTGAAGTCTTGAACGTCGTGCAGGTCTTGAATTGTGGGTCTTGAATTATTTATCCTCACGACACTCTTGTATCACACATCCAACCCCCGTCTACTAGAGCGTAGCAATAATGAAATAGCGTCCCTTCCCGGGCAATGGTAACAGGGGTATTGGGTTTCTCCTACCTCATGATACTACCTCAAGTTTCAAGTTCAATATCCTACTGTTCATGGTGGAAAGATTTACTAATGCAATAAAAACATAGGTAAATAAAATACATGATCAAATGACTTGCCTGGTACTTGTTGGTGGAATTCATCGCTCTCACAATTGATCTATTCGTCACACTCCGAGAGTAATCTATTGTAATCAAACAATTACATACATATAAGCAATCACTCTAACAATCAAAAGAAATCCAAAGTAAAAGTCACAAAGAAACACAAAAGGAAATCCAACGGAAAAACCAAAGAAAAACTTAAAAGAAACTTGGGAAAAGATCAACTCAAACCTATCAATCACAACAGCACTAAATTAACCTAAAAAAGTAATTAACAAAAGATAAACTACAAAAGTAAATACTTAACAACAAGTAATAAATTAATAAATTTATTAGCAAAAAGAATTAATTTAATAGCTTTTAAAATGACAAAGTTATGGCCTAATCAATTATTAACTAGAATTGACTTAAAACAATTTTAATTAATTACAAAATTGTATTCTAGTTAATTAACAGAAACTAAACTTAATTAAACTAAAGTGGCAAAAGGAATTACTTTTTACTATAACAACTAATTCTATTCAATTTTTTAAACGAGCATATATAGGTGCTGTTTTTAATCTACTTAAACCTAAAATAATTAAACTATAAAAAATATTATTATTATGCTATTGTATGAACAAAACCAATATAAAATAGTAGCAAAAAGATTTAAATTAAAAACTATTTTTAATTAAAAGATATTAGCCATTTAGTGTTGGACTAAAATTTGATCAAATTCAAAATTTAAACTATTCAAACATGCCAACTATTTGAATATACAGAAACTACACAATATTGTTAAACTAATGCAAAAAGAATCACTCAAAAACAAATAAAACATAAACAATCTAAGCAGAACAAAATTGAAACTAAATCTGAAAAGAAAAACAGAAACTGAAAAAGAGAAAACACTACGGGCCGGTCAATGGACTCGTGGCGGTCTGTGATTGGGTCGGCTGGCGAGCGAAGGACGACTTCGGGCGGACGGTCGGACGCTAACTGGAAATGGTTCGGCGTGCAAAAGAAAAAAAATAGATCTAACCTAGATGGTTAGATCTTGATTTGACGGTTAAGAGATGTCCGCAGCTTAGTTTAACTAGAGGACGGCCAACGCGTAATGAAAAACGTTTCAGCAAAATAAAAAAACTTCATATCTAATATGGGCCGTAGAAAATAGATCGGACGGTGGAGAGGGTATTGTCGGCGCTTACAGAGAGGTGGGGAGGTCCGGCGAGGTCGACGGCGAGGCAGGGCGTCGGGGTTGGAGCGGGCGGCGTATCCAGGGGCTCCCGACGTCGGAGAAGTGGTGCAGGCGAGGAAGATGATGTCAGCGAAGAGGATGGCGACGTCGAGGAGGGTCGAGGGGTACGGTGGTTAGTGCGGCGACATTAATGGCGGCGGTGGTGCTCGGGGTGCTCCGGCGAGGAATTGGGGCGAGAGGAGAGGGTCGGGGTTGGGGCTTTTAGGGCAAAATGGAGCGAGGCCTTTGGTATTTATACCCGGGGTGGCTTGGAGAAGGGGGCGAGGCCAGACGGCAAGGGAATCGCGACGGGATTTTGTTCTGGTGAGGCTCCGGCGAGGAAAGGGAAGGTGAGCGAGGGGTGATACGATCGATCGGTGGGGTCCACGCGCCAGAGAGAGAGAGAGGGAGAGGAAAGAGATCGGGCGAGCGATCCGGAGGCGATTCGGTGTCGGGGCGTGCTGGCTGGGCCGGCTGACTAGTGGAATGCGGCGTCTATGGGCTTCAGACTATTTTAAAAGAACTTTACTCTTTTTCTTTTAAAACAGAGAGCAAATATTGCTCCAAAACAAAATCAAATGGGCTCCAAACTTAAAGAAATTTTGCACAAAGATACTTGGTCATATATAGGACCTTGTGCACATTTTGTTTGGCCAAATAAAATATAAATAAATTCAAAAAAATGCAAAGGCATTCTGTGGCTATTTAAATAATTCAAATTGACTTTTTAAATATTCAAAATAGCTTCAAAATGATTTTCTCCTATTTTCTCTTGGAGGGAATCATTTTACCCTCATTTACATATATTTGTTTTATAGGAGAAAATAAATTGCATAAAAACTCAATAAATCAATATTCAATAATTCAAGAAATGCAAATAAATTCAAATATTTTTCAAACCACTTTTTGTTGGTTTCATAATTCATTTTCCATATTTTATTTCTGATATTTGAAGGAGTCATATTTCCTTCTCTCTTTATTTGATTTGAAATATATGGAAATGATTTTGAAGCTCACATGGGAAACTTTCAAAAGTGACTCTAATGCCATTTTGAAAGTGGTCCTCTTTACTTCCCACTCTATTCCATAATTTGAAGAAGTCATGTTATCTTCCCTCATGAAAATCCTTGAGTGGCATAAAGTTTCTGGTTTGAAATATTTTCAAATGGAATTCAAATCTTTTTCAAACCCCTCTCATATCTTTAATGGAAGAAGTCATTTTATCTTCACTCTAGGGTTTGTGTTGAAATGAATTTGAATTCATGGGGACCAAAAGTGAAAGTTTGGGAAGTCCTTTTATTCCCTCTCATTTAACTTTCAAAAAGTTTCAAATTTCCACTCAATTTCACACAACAATCATTCAAGCAAACACAATCACTTATTTAGTATAACATTCCAAAATTTAGAATTTTGGGATGTTACATCCGGCCCCCCGGACATCCGGCCCGCAGGCCCGGACATCCGGCCCCAGTCAGCCATCAATCCACCACTTCGCAATTTTGAACGTTTTTCCTCCATTTTCCATACATACTTCCGCCAACCCATACCACAATAGTGTACTCCACCACCTACTTCCGCAACCAGCACGAGTTTTGCCACTTGAGAATTTGAGTTCGCGGTTTCCGTTTCCTAACGTGTTTCAGCTACTTAGGGACGGTTCGTCATCGACATCACCGCCACTCAACTTCGCCACGGACTCAACATCAACAATGACCACTTAATCATTGTGACACCACCACCGTAAGCAAGGACAGTAACATCGACAACAAGTTGTTCATTTCCTTGCCATTGCATTGTTAACCCCAAGGCCCACTTTTGCGTTACCTTCCTACGAGACTAACCATTTGAGTATTGCCGGGCAACGCTACTTGTGCACTTTAGTGATACACGTTCTGCATAGCTATCATCGCGTGCATATATCATCGTATAATCTCTTGTGTCAACAATTGTTCCCGCATATACATCATTGCTATCTTAGTAAGAGCATTTCGCATAAGTGGCCAAGAAAAACATCAAAAGAAAGAGAAGCTTTTAAGCAAAAAGAGAAAGAGCAACAACAAGCTTGTAAGCAATAGCCATAGCATAGCCACATTGCATATCATATTTGATCATCTTGGATCATTGTGACAAGTTCACCGGGAATCATACATACATAGCATAATTGAGATAGAAAGTCGATACGTTTTGTCTCTTATAGGTTGTGCACAAGTGTCATATCCGCCTATTGAGCAATCGTGATGGTGTCTCTCTAGTGTTGTGCAACACGAGCGTTTTCCGTGGATTCCACATTTTGAGCTCATTCCTTAGTTACACGACCTCATTTATCTATCCGTGTGTGTGTTTCCGTGTACCACTCATTGCTATTGGTCTACTTGTTTCACTTGCGAACTTGTGAATCTTTTTCAACATTATTGATATCTGGCTAGCAAATTGCAACTATTTGTGCCACCATCCTAACCAAGCTAATACATAAGCTTTACTTGTGTAGGTGTGAGAAACAAACCCGGTACCAATTCTACTATCATAGCAATACATTGAGTGATACTCGATACATCATCAATCTTTGGAAAAGGTAACTTTAGTTTTGTTCTCTCATTTCCTACTCACCTCTACTTGATCATGATGGATAGGCTGAGCACATCTTCAAATCCTCTCTTCGACAAGCAAGACGCACCGAACGACTACGTATCCAAGAGCCATCTCTTTGGGGTACAACGAGCCTTGTATCAAGAGAATGAAGCTTTGGGCGACCGCATTGAGCAACTTGCCACCGACTTGCATCACTCCGAAATGCGAAAAAGAAACTACCTCGACGCCAAGCTTACAACACAAATGGAAGAATTTCATGAAATGATGATTGATCGCGCTTCCTCAACTTCGTCTTCGACAAGGAGAACCCGGTCACGGCGCCATTCTTTGGATTCCTCATCGGATGCAAGTCTTCCACAAGCTCGTCCTCATCCTCGACAAGACCATCAAGCTTCACAAAATCCATTACATGGCAATGGTTTGCAAGACCGCCTTCGACGGCGAGAATGACAACGTCATCAAGTTCAAGACACCATGCACTAAGAGCAAGTTCCACGATGTCAACAACAAGACACACAAGACGGCGATCCACTTTGGCAAGAGCAACAACATCGTGAGGAACAAGCGCTTGAAGCTCAACGTGCCCTTCAAGAAGCCACTCGTGCCCTCGACGAACACAACCGTCGTGTGCATGAAGAAGAAGAGGCACGTCACCAAGAAGAAGCCGCACACCATGAGGAGAATCAAGAAAGGAGGAACCGGGCAAGACTACCTCGTCCCCAACATCAAGCCAACCACGTAGAGCAAGAGGAGAACGAGGATGAAGACCCACCTCCAAGACAAGAACGATGACAACACCGGCATCATGAAGAACAACGCTACGGCAAGCTCAAGTTCAACATGCCGAAGTTCTCCAGAAGCACCAATCCCGAAGACTACCTCTCATGGGCCTTAAAGGTGGACAAGATATTCTGTCTCCACCAATATGACAAGGAAGAGAAGCTAGCCATGGCATCGCATGAGTTCCAAGACTATGTTCTCATTTGGTGGGAGCAAGTGATCAAATGACGCCAAGAGAAAGGCGAACCACCTATCACAACTTGGACTCAAATGAAGGATGTCATGAGAGCTCGTTTTGTGCCTACACACTATAGCCGCGATCTATTCAAGAAGCTACAACTCCTCAAGCAAGGCACCAAGTCGGCTGAAGAATACTACCAAGAAATGGAGATTGCCATGATACGAGCCAGCGTCAAGGAAGATGATGAACAAACTATGGCACGTTTCTTGAATGGTCTCAACCAGCCAATCAAGAAAATTGCGGACTTCCAACCTTACTCCAACATCCTCGAGCTAGTGCACCAAGCCACCAAAGCGGAGCAACAAGTGCAAGAGGACTACAAGTACTCCAAGTACTCTTCCAAGACCTACGGTTCATACAATCAAGCTTCAACGACTATGACACCTCCTACTACGACTCAAGCTACACCAAGTACCGGTGACAAGTCAAGCTCCAAGCACCCTACGACATCTTCGAGTCGTCCTTCTTCAAGTACACCCAAGCCAAGAACTTCGTCATCGACACCTCCTCCGGATGCCACCAAGACAAGTGACATCAAATGCTTTACTTGCAAAGGTCGAGGCCACAAGTCATTTGAGTGCCCCACATGGCGCACCATGATCGCCAATGATGACGACACCTACCACTCCATGAGCGAAGAAGAAATGGAAGCACTTGAGCACGTGGCCATGCACCGACTAGTGAATGAAGATGAAGACGATCAAGTCTTTTGTGACAATGATTCGAGCCCCGCTCTTGTTGTCTCCAAGATCTTGACACTTCAACAACAACAAGACAAAGATCAACATTACCACATCTTCCATACCAAAGCGGGTATTCAAGGACGTTCCGTCAAGGTCATCATCGACGGCGGAAGTTGCCACAATTTGGCGAGTGAAGAGCTATGTTCCAAGCTACAATTGCTCAAGAAGAAGCACCCTCGCCCATACAAGGTCCAATGGTTAAGCAACTCCAGCACCATTCAAGTGGAGCACACCCTACCTCCCGGACTTCCTCCACTTCGCGGAATCGAACACCGCATCGACCTCATCCCTGGCGCACCTCTACCGAACAAGGCACCTTACCGCGTCAACTCCGACAAGACCAAAGAGATTCAAAGGCAAGTGCAACATCTCATGGAGAATGGGTATGTACGCGAAAGCTTAAGTCCATGTGTCGTTCCGGTTATTCTTGTGCCTAAGAAAGATGGTACCTATCGCATGTGTTCCGATTGCCATCCCATTAATGCTATCACCGTTAGATACTGCCATCCCATTCCACGCCTTGATGACATGCTCGATGAACTTAGTGGCGCCACCATTTTCTCAAAAATTGACCTTAAAAGTGGCTATTACCAAATTCGCATGCAAGAGGGTGATGCATGGAAAACGGCTTTCAAAACCAAATTTGGCTTGTATGAATGGTTAGTCATGCCTATGGGCTTATCTCAAGCACCTAGCACTTTTATGTCTGTGATGCATTATGTTCTTCGCAAATACATTGGCATTTGTGTTGTGGCATACTTTGATGACATTCTTGTGTTTAGCCAATCGCTTGAAGATCATGTCATACATCTTAGGGACATCTTGCAAGTTCTTAGAAACGAGCGACTTTATGCTAACATGGAAAAATGCACTTTTGGTGTTGATAAGCTTGTTTTTTTGGGCTTTGTAGTCTCCTCTAAGGGTGTTCAAGTTGATGAAGCTAAAATTGATGCTATTAAACTTGGCCACAACCAACCAATTTGCTTCAAGTGTGTAGTTTCCTTGGCTTAGTAGGATTTTATCGTCGCTTTGTGAAAGATTTTAGCACTATTGCATCACCACTGCACGCATTGAGTAAGAAGAATGCACCATTTGTTTGGGGTCCTTCCCAAGATGCCGCATTTCATGAGCATAAGAACTTGCTTACACATGCTCCATTGCTTGCATTACCCAACTTTGATAAAGATTTGAAGTGCATTGTGACGCTAGTGGTAATGGCATAGGTGGTGTGTTAATGCAAGAGAAGCGACCCATTGCCTATTTTAGTGAGAAACTCTCCGGCGCGCAACTTAACTATCCCATCTATGACAAAGAGTTATATGCTTTAGTGAGAGTCTTGCATGTGTGGGACCATTATCTTCGCCCTCGTGAATTTGTCATCCATACGGATCATGAAACGCTTAAATACCTTAAGGGTCAAACAAAATTGAATAAGCGTCATGCTAAATGGAGTGAGTTCATTGAGTCTTTTCCTTATGTTATCAAGTACATCAAAGGTAAGGAAAATGTTGTGGCGGACGCTCTTTCCCGCAAATGCATGTTGGTTACTCAACTTGAGTTGAATGTTATAGGATTTGAGCACATTAAAGACTTGTATGCGCATGATGCTTCATTTGCGATTCCATATGCCAAATGCCTAACCTACAATACTTGGGAGCGATACTATTTGAAGGATGATTATCTCATGCGAGCTAACAAACTTTGTATCCCCGAGTCTTCTCTTCGTTTGTTGCTTTTGCAAGAGGCTCACGGTGGAGGACTCATGGGACATTTCAGACGCGACAAGACATTCACCACGCTCTCCAAGAACTATTTTTGGCCAAAGATGTTTCGCGACATCTCACGCTACACCAACGAGTGCTCTACATGCCGCAAAGCTAAGTCCAAAGCTCAATCTCATGGTCTATATATGCCACTTCCTATTCCGTATCAACCATGAGAAGATATTAGTATGGATTTTGTGCTTGGTTTGCCTCGAACTCAAAATGGCAAAAATTTGGTATTTGTTGTTGTGGACCATTTCTCTAAGATGGCACATTTTATTCCATGTAACAAGATCAACGATGCTTCACATGTTGCAAATATCTTTTGTAGGGAAATCTTGAGATTGCATGGAGTGCCCAAGATGATTGTGTCAGACCGCGACGTCAAGTTCCTTAGCTACTTTTGGAAGACACTTTGCGCCAAGCTCGAAATCAAGCTCCTATTCTCTTCGGCATATCATCCACAAACCGACGGCCAAACGGAGGTCACCAACCAGACACTTTCCACACTACTCCGTGTATTGATCAAGAAGAACATAAGGGAGTGGGAGGAATGTTTGCCCATCGCCGAGTACACCTACAATCGAGCACGGCACTCTACCATCGGCAAGTCCCCCTTCGAGGTCGTCTACGGCTTCAACCCGTTGTCCCCATTGGACATTCTACCGCTACCACTGCAAGAGTGCATCAACATGGATGCGAGCGCACGAGCAACATACCTCAAGAAGATGCATGAAGATACAAGGCACATGATCGAGCGCCAAGTACAACGACTCGCGACCAAGGTCAACATCAACAAGCACCCCATGGTGTTCAACCCCGGAGATCTTGTGTGGCTACACCTTCGCAAAGACTGCTTCCCCAACGAGCGCAAGTCCAAACTACTACCTCGAGCCGATGGACCCTTCAAGGTGCTAGCACGCTATAACAACAAAAACGCCAACAAGATCGACATCCCATGCGACAAGTACAACATGAGCGACATCTTCAACGTCAAAGACTTATCTCCCTTCCATGGTGATGTGGATTACGATCTGAGGATGGATCTTTCCCAAGGGGGGGGGGGATGATACAGAGCATCCTACGGTCATCCCCATGGACCCACCTCCATCTCCCCAAGTGCCAAGCGGACCCATGACACAAGCACGTGCAAGAGCGATCAAGTCCGAGGTGACATCTCTCCTAAATGAACTTCCATACGACCCGTGTGAGACATGGCTACTACCTCAAACTGGAATGCTATGTGTGCTTAGGTATGAAGAAGACCACCTCGGGAATGCTCGGAATGAAGGCCAAGTCACCAAGTACACGGACGGAGAAGAACGACAAGGAAGAATGCTAAAATGCATCAGCGGCTGGACATCCGGCCCATGGCCCAGACATCCGGCCCCTGATGGATCGAGCTGTAGCAAGCCAGCCGTGGCAAAAGCTCCAGACATCCGGCCCGACAGCCTCGGACATTCGGCAGAGCCCCGGAAATCCGGCCCTAAGAGGGTAGAAGCTAGACCAAGGCCAGACCGGACATCCGGCCCCAGCCCCGGACATCCGGCCCGATGGGAGCCGCCGGACATCCGGGCCCCAAGCCGGACATCCGGCACCTGCGCGTGCACAGCCGGCCCGAGGGCCCAAGTACCCCCCTTGTCCCCCCTCCTACCTCGTGGACTCCTATATAAACACCTCCTCCTCCTCCTAGCTAGGGTTAGCAAAGTATATTGAGACATTTGAGTGAGCTTTGCTCCTTGTATCTCCTCTTGGGGAATCAATACCTCTCTAGGGAGAAGGATCCCCATCATAGGATCATCAAGACCTCCTATGGGAGAAGGATCTCATCTAGATCATCAAGACCCCACCTCCTTTGGAGTGAGAAGAACTTTACCTTTGTGCTTGTTTCCATGGATTGATCTTGTATACTTGTGGATCTCATGTATGCTATCCTAGTGGATGTGTGATTTGGGTTTGTTTGAGTGATTTCTCTTGTTGTTCTTCATTGTTCTTCCCTTTTCCCCCTCCAAGTGTGAAAAGATCATCACATTAGGGTTCCACCCTACATCAGGTGTCCACTCAAAGGATCCCATTCTCTTCATGATCTTGAAGAATGGCAACATGCGCTCCACTAGCTTGGACATAAATCGCCCCAACGCGGCGACGCACCCGGCAGGCGCTGCATGTCCTCGAGGCGCTTCGGAGGTTGCATTTCTTCGAGGGCCCGATTTTTTTCGGGGTTGGCCTTAATACCCTGGTGTGATACCAGGAATCCGAGGAGCTTCCCAAAAGGTACCCCGGACACACATTTGTCGGGGTTGAGCTTGATGTTGGCCTTTCGCAGGTTGGCGGAGGTCTCCTCCAGGTCCGCGATCAACGTGTCCCACTCACTGGTTTTGACGACGATGTTGTCGATGTAAGCCTCCGCATTTCTGCCCATCTAGGGAGCAAGGGCTATGCGCATAAGCCTCTGGAAGGTTGCCCCGGCATTTTTCAACCCAAACAGCATGCATACAAAACAGTACACCACGCAAGGATAACATCATGCCGTTTTTTCTTCATCCTCCTTGGCCATCTTGATCTGGTGATAGCCTGAGAAGGCATCGAGGAAACAGAGGAGATCGCATCCTACTATTGAGTCGACGATTTGGTCTATTCTTGGCAAGGGATACGAATCCTTTGGATAGGCTTTGTTGATGTCCTTAAAGTCCACGCATAGGCGTAGATCACCGTTGGCCTTGGGTACAACCACAAGGTTGGCAACCCACTCCGGGTGGGTCACCTCCCGGATGAACTTGGCCTGCTTCAGCTTCTCTATCTGCTAGGTGATGAATTCCTACTTTTTCGGTGACTGCCACTGGATCTTCTGCCAAGTGGTGCTAGATCACCTCCCTGGGAACTTCGGGCATATCTGACACTGTCCAAGCGAACATGTTAGCATTTGCCCGCAGGAAGGCGACGAGCGCGCTTTCCTATTTGTCTGTGAGCCTCCCTCCTATCAAGACGGAGGTCCCCTTTCCTTCATCGAGCGCCACTTTCTTGGTTGAGCCCGTCTCTTCTGTCATTAATTTCTGCCTACGGGGAGCTAAGGCTCCAGAAACGCTAGGCACATCTAGATCGTCCGGGGCGGCAAAGGCTGCTGCTTTGTAGAAATGCTCGACGCATCAAACAGCGTCTTCCTGATCCGCTTGGACGATGATCACCCCTCTGGGACCCGGCATCTTGACAGCATTGTTGGCGTGGTGCATTATGGCCATGAATTGAGCCAGTGCAGGGTAACCAAGGATAACGTTGTACTCCAGGCCGATGTGGGCCACGTCGAAGACGATGCTTTCCGTCCGATAGTTCTTGCTGGTCCCGAACGTGACGGGAAGGGCCACCTGCCCTAGGGGAGTCATGCTCCCTAAGTTCACGCCCAAGAACGGCCTGGTAGGCATCAGGCAATCGTACGGGATCTGCATCAGGTCGAAGATCTTCGGGAAAAATGAAGTTCAGCCCGGCTCCACCATCGATGAGGGTTTTCGTGACCTTGATGTTATGGATAGTGGGGGATACCACGATCGGTAAAATTCCCACCGTCTTTGCATTCATCGGGTGATCCGTGAGGTCAAATGTTACCGAGACCCCGAACCATTTCAAGGGCTTGGTGGCTTTTCCCCCGGGAAGGGCAGCGCAAACTTCCCGGGCGAGATGCTTGAAACATAGCTTTGAGTGAGGGGTATGGGCCCTGCTGTGAATGCACGCCACCACCTTGGGCTCCTGGAAGCCTCCACCGCTATTCTTATTGGAGTCAGGGCCGTCCCCGGTCTTGCCGTCCCCTGATTTCTCGTGTCCTCGAGGAAAGTGTTCACGCCGGCCTCCACATTGACCGGCGTGCCCTCCCCCTCGGCCTCCCTCCTTTCTTCCTTCGCCACGCCTCTGCTCACGCCACTCCTTCTGACGGTCTTTCGCCATCTTGTTGATCTCACGGCAGTCGGCCGTGTCGTGCGTGCACGAGCTGTGCAACGCACAGTATGGGCCGTCGCCCGAGTTGTCAGAAGTCACTTCTTCCTTCTTCTGTCGCTTCCATTCGGGCTCCACCGCGAAGACCCCGGGCAGCTTGCGCTTTTGGCCCTTCTTGTCGCGGGAGGGCCCGGCCTCCCGATCGACCACCTGCGAAGAGTGGTTCCGGGGTTCGGCTGCCCTGGCGCATTTGTCCGCCAGTTTATAGAGCTACACCGTCGCGCGCACGTCGTGGACCGCCATCTTCTCGCACATCTTGAGATCCACAACCCCGATGCGGAAGGCCGCTACAACCTCCGCGTCATTGATGCGGGGAATCTTTTCGCGGACCTGGCTGAAACGTTGGATGAACCCGCGTAGCGCCTCACCCTCCTTCTATCAGATGGTGTTCAAGTCAGCGATCGTGGACGGCCAGTCGCAGGTTCCCTTGAAGTTGGCGATGAACCGCTCGCACAGCTCGTCCCAAGTCCCGATGGAGTTCGGTGGGAGGTTCATGAGCCATGAACGTGCCGAGTCCTTGAGGGCCATACAAAACCAGTTGACCATGGCGTCAGCATGGCCATGAGCCGCCTGGATCACCGTGGTATAGATTTGTAGAAACTCGACGGGGTCGGTCAAGCCATCATACCATGACGATATATCCGGCTTGAACCGCGGAGGCCAGACCACCTCGCGAAGTGCGCGGGTGAACGCCTGGCACCCTGTGCCTATTAGCACAGCTCGAGCGCCCGGGGTGCCCTGCACAGGGTGCCCTGCTCTGCCATTTCTTGGACGAATCTGTCCTGTCGCTCTCGCCGGCACTCTATGGCGACGTGAGCGTCCTCCGATGGGTGACGATCCGCTGGTCGCCGATCCTTATCCTCCCCGGGGGAGGAGGCCATAGATTGGCACACATCCCCACCCAGGCGTCCGCGGGCTTGTCGTGGATCGCGGTCTCGAGGATGTAGAGGGGGCGGCGTGTGTTTCGGGACACGCGATCGCTCGCGATGTTGACGTGACGCGAGCGCGGCTGCGCCTGACCAGCGATGCCAAGCAGATATGTGATCCACGCGAGCCAGGGACCGCGTTCGGCCTCCGATGGCGGGTACTGCTAGAGCTCATGCACCGCCATCAATGCCGCCGCTGGCGTGTAGATGGTACGGGCTGTGGTCGTCGATGGAACAACCGAAATGTTAGTTCGCCCCTCTTGTTGTGGGGGAGCAACGGCTCGGTCATGATTGACGCTCGCGCCGTGACCAGCAGCTCCTCCTCCCCCGTCCTGCCCTGCGTCCCCCTCGTTATCCTGGAGAGGCGCCGGCGGGGGGGGGGGAGGATGAGGAGGAGGCTAAGGGGGCGACTCATGCTGGGCGGCGTTAGCGGCCTCCTGAAGACGGCGACGCACCAAGGAATGTGTTTCCCGGCTGCTCATTGGGGCCACGGATGCCCCGGAGCGTCTCGATAACATGGATCAAACTACGCTCGAGGCTCTGAGAAGAACAGTCAGCGAGGACGGTGCCGATGCGAGAGCTAGACTTCTCAGTCCCCAACCTGGCGCGCCAAATGCTGGTTTCTAAGAACCTACATATGAATTGTTTGCTACAACCCTTTGAGAGTTCGGCCAGGGACTGAACACGCCTAGCAATCCTAAGTCATGGATGGACGAACTACAGATGAACACAAAGAACTACCCAGGTTCGGGCCACCTTCTTGGTGTAATACCCTACTCCTGCCTTGTTTCTTATTGCGATGGTAGAGAGCTACAATGTGTGTCTGTTATAAGATGAAAAGATCCATATCCTGCACGGCCCCGATCCCCTTCTATTTATATAGCGGAGAGGGAGAGGCGATGGAAAGAGAGAATCTTCCCCTTCACCTCCGTCCAGTGGGGGTACTCCCCATTGATTGTAGCACTCAACAGTGCAGCCGTGTAGCACACTCATATGGGCCACCCAGCGACACTGGTGATGACCCAGCGGAGGACATGACGCCATCAGTGGGCTGCCCAAAGTCAAACCTTATCACCTCCACTCCATGCCTCATCTGTAGCGCAGCCTATCTTCGTACTTCTTAATAGGACCCCTTCTACCCATTCATGAGGGATTTCTAGAAGGGCTTCCCGGGAGGCTCTTCCCGGGTCGGGAAATGTCCCATCATCTCTTCCAGGGCCCATCCTGTCAGTCGCCTTTACTCCTTGCTAACCACGGCACCTTCGTTGAACATCCCCGGTGTCCGGTCCTGGGTACCCTGTAATCCATTGGTCTGATAGTCCCTGTCAGTGAGTGGGAGAGAGAGAGAGAGAGGTGCGGGCTGGAGCACTGGCCAGGCTGACTGGGCCTTTTTCTTTTTATTTATTTTGATTTTCTGTTTTCTATTTTTCCTTTTTATTTTCTATTGTCTTCCTAAATTCAATTATGTTTTTAATTTGAATTTTCTTCCAACGGTGAATCTTTTCTAAATTCCAAATGGAATATTTGGGACTGTGTCGACTTTTTGTTTGACCATTTTGGACAATTAATTTCTGCAACTTACATTTTCCATTTGAATTTGAATTTGGTTTCAAAACCAAATGTGTTTCAAATCCATTTTAGAAAATTGGCAGAAGGTCAAGGTCATTATTTGCACTTATGAAATTCATTTTCCTGCCAAATAAATGCAAAACCATTTTTGAATAATTCCCTTTGACTTTTGAATTGATTCCAAAATAGATCCAATCCAATTCCTGGGGAAATTATTTTGGTTTGAATATTTCTTGGGACTTATTATGGATAGCCTTATGCCCAATAAACATTTTCAAAAATGTTTAGGTTCCTACCAAAGGCTAGTTAGGTTTTATCTAGTTGCATTGGATTTTATCCCTTCTAGACAAACAATCAAGCAAACAAAGTCATTCACAAGCAATCCTAGGTAATCATGGGTATTTCCCTGCAAAATTTAAATTCCCTGTGAAATTTTTAACATACCAGATTTGGGAAAAATCTGAGATGTGACAGGGAGGCCGCCATCCAACAGTAGCCACATACATTTTGACAACAATTCTAACCAACCGGATCAAATTCAATCAAACCGGACGAATTTTCATATAAACACGGTGATGTCTACTACACAACTTCTTCTTGTAGACTCGTGTTGGGCCTCCAAGCGCAGAGTTTTGTAGGACAGTAGCAATTTTCCCACAAGAGGATGACCTAAGGTTTATCAATCCGTGGGAGGCGTAGGATGAAGATGGTCTCTCTCAAACAACCCTGCAACCAAATAACAAAGAGTCTCTTGTGTCCCCAACACACCCAATACAATGGTAAATTGTATAGGTGCACTAGTTCGGCGAAGAGATGGTGATAAAAGTGTAGTATGGATAGTAGATATAGGTTTTTGTAATGCGAACAATAAAAAACAGCAAGGTAGCAAGTAACAAAAGTGAGCATAAATAGTATTGCAATGCTTAGAAACAAGGCCTAGGGTTCATACTTTCGCTAGTGCAATCTCTCAACAATGCTAATATAATTGGATCATATAACCATCCCTCAACGTGCGATAAAGAATCACTCCCAAGTTCCTATTAGCGGAGAACACAAGATAGAAATTGTTTGTAGGGTACGAAACCACCTCAAAGTTATCCTTTCTGATCGATCTATTGAGCTATTCCTATAAGTGTCACAAACAGCCCAAGAGTTCGTACTAAAATAACACCATATGATACATATTAACCAACTCTAATGTCACCTAGATACTCCAATGTCACCACAAGTATCCGTGAGTTGATTATTCGATATGCATCAAACAACTTCATAATCATAATATTCAATCCACACAAAGAACTCCAAGGAGCACCCCAAAGTTTCTTTCGGAGAAAAGATAACGAAAACATGCATCAACCCCTATGCATAGATTACCCCAATGTCACCTCGGGAATCCGCGAGTTGAGTGCCAAAACATATATCAAGTGAATCAATATAATACCCCATTGTCACCACGGGTATTCATATGGAAGACATACATCAAGTGTTCTCAAATCTGAAATATTCAATCCGACAATAAGGAAACCTCAAAAGAAAAAGATTCGATTCATCACAACAAGGATAGAGAGGGAAGAAACACCATATGATCCAACTATATTAACAAAGCTCGCGATACATCAAGATCGTGCCGTATCAAGAACACGAGAGAGAGAGATCAAACACATAGCTACTAGCACATACCCTCAGCCTCGAGGGTGAACTACTCCCTCCTCATCATGGAGACCGCCGGAATGATGAAGATGGCCTCCGGTGATGATTCCCCCCTCCGGCAGTGTGCCAGAAAAGGGCTCTAGATGGGATCTCCTTGGTACAGAGGCTTGCGGTGGCGTAAAAACTCATCTAGGTTAACTTTCGGGGGTTTCTGAATATATATGATTTTTCAGCGTTGGAATCACGCAAAGAGGTGCCACAGGGGGCCCACGAGGCACCAGGGCGCGCCTGGGGGGTGACGCGCCCTGGTGGCTTGTGGGGGCCCTGTGGGTCCTCTGCTGCTCCCCCGAAGCTTCCTGGGTCTGTTTCCTTCCAGAAAAAAACATCAAAAAGTTTCGCTGCATTTGGATTTCATTTGATATGGATTTTCTGGAAAACCAAGAACAAGCAAAAAACAGCAACTGGCACTGGGCACTAGGTCAATGTGTTGGTCCATAAAAATCATATAAAAGCCATATAAAAGTGCACCAAAATCATACAAAACTATAATAAACATGGCATGAATACTTCATAAATTATAGATATGTTGGAGACGTATCAGCATCCCCAAGCTTAATTCCTACCCGTCCTCGAGTAGGTAAATGATAAAAGAAATAATTTATGAAGTGTGAATGCTAGCATACTGCATAAGTTTGATCAATGATAATTTCAATCACTTTTTCTAGCATCAATATATATCATAATCAGTAGCTCATCTCATAAAACTTCTCATGATCAAGTAGCAAGCTATTCACATGTTTAAAGTATAGGCCATAAACTTTCTTGAAAACTAACAAACTATGTTCTCAGTCATCAAACAATTGCAATTCATCTTATTTTTAGGAAGGGTCTATGTAAGAGCTTTGATCTAGCAAATTCCACATACTCAACCATCATTTAGTCTTCCATGATTGCTGACACTCAAAGCATATTTTTAGAACAAACCGTTTCAGTCAAACACATAGGAAGATAGGGGCTTAATGTTTTACCTCCCAACTTATTTATCTCAGGGATAAAGTCAACAATAATAACTCATGATCACCTATATTCAACTGGATATATGTGCCTGGATCTTTCCCTACCACATAATGCTTGCCAACTAAAGAATAAATAGAGCGGAATAGGGATGAACATTAATGACTCTTGCATAAAAGTAAATACAGAAAAGTAAGATAGGCCCTTCACAGAGGGAAGCAGAGATTGTCATGCGCTTTTTGTTGTTGGATGCACAAGCCCTTAATGCAAAGGAACATCACGTTATATTGCCCCTTGTGATAGCAACCTTTATTATGCAGTCCGTCGCTTTTATTTCTTTACCATCACAAGTTTGTACAATGCTTATTTTTCCTTGCAATAAAAGATCATACATATTTTAAGAGCAATTTTTATTGCTTTTTGCACCGATGACAACTTACTTGAAGGATCTTATTCAATCCATATGTAGATATAGTGGACTCTCATGGCAAGAAACTGGGTTTAAGGTTTTTTGGATGCACAAGTAGTATCTCTACTCAGTACGAATTTTTGGCTAGCAAAAGATCCTAAGCAAGCACCACATGTTAGAGGATCGATGACAATATAACTTCTATGTGAATATAAACAAACATAACTCATTACGTTGTCTTCCTTGTCCAACGTCAACTACTTGATGAAGCTTGAAAATAATTAATGGGGGCTCACAATCATAGAAGATGTCCAAGATAGTATATTTGTATGTGAAATTTCTCTTCCTTCAAAATTCTTCCATGAATTGTTCAAGTGACAAATGCTATGTTTGTTAACTTTCAATAAATTTTACCACTTATACTTCTTGTATGTGAAGTCACTACTCCCCATGGGACAAGCATATGAAGCATATAAATTTCAACTTTATGATATTCAATTCATTTCAACAATTTACTCATAGGATATAAGTGAAGAACAAGAGTAAATGACAAACTACTCCAAAAAGATATAAGTGAAGACCAAATGAGTAGTTAAGTAAATAGGTAGCTATGTGAGGACTCTCTCTCATTTAAAAATTTCAGATCTTAAGTATTTTATTCAAACAGCAAAGAAAACAAAATAAAATGACATTCCAAGAATAGCACATCTCATGTGAAGAAGCAAAAACTTAGGCTAACCGATAGGTGTTGATGAAGAAAGGTGGGATGCCAACCGGGGCATCCCCAAGCTTAGTTGCTTGAGACTTCTTGAAATATTAACTTGGGATGCCTTGGGCATCCCCAAGCTTGAGCTCTTGTGTCTCCTTAATTCCTCTCATATCATGGCTTCTCCTAAATCTTAAAAACTTCATCCACACAAAACTCAACAAGAACTCGTGAGATAAGTTAGTATAAATCAACTCAAAACCCTAACATTCTCTACTGTAGCAAATCACAAAAATTATAATTAAACATTGCATACTAAATGCCTCTTCATATTTAATACTCCTATTCACAAATAGAAACATTAAACACGCAAACATATGCAAGCAATGCAACTATAACAGCAATCTGCCAAAACAGAACAGTCTGTAAAAGGGGAATAAGAATCCATACTTCCCTAACTCCAAAAATTCTGAAAAATTACCACGTGACAGAGAACTCATGCATGCTTACTGTGTAAAAATTTCAGATTTTTATCATGTTCTGACTATTCAGGAATATTCTGAACATAACAGAAAACTTTCTGTTTTCGAACAGCAATACATAAACTTGCAAACTGAGCATGGTAAAGGCTTATAATTGGCATTTTATTGAAATAAAAGATACAAAACATGATTATTGATAACAGAAAGAAAATCTCAACAAAAGAAAATGACGCTCCAAGCAAAACTCATATTATGTGACGAATAAAAATATAGCTCCAAGTAAGGTTACCGATAATGTTGAAGACGAAAGAGGGGATGCCTTCCGGGCATCCCCAAGCTTAGACGCTTGAGTCTTCCTTAAGTATTACCTTGGGGTGCCTTGGGCATCCCCAAGATTAGGGTCTTGCCACTCCTTATTCTCCTCATATCGATATCTCACCCAAAACCTGAAAACTTCAATCACATAAAACTTAATGGATCTTGTGAGATAGGTTAGTATGATATAAATAAATCATCCACTTAGGTACTGTCAAGACAAGTTTCATAATTGTTGTCACATAATTCCTACTGTATTATATCATTTCCACAATTTGTATTACTCAATATAAGCTATGGAAACACTAAAACAAGCAAACTATGCACCGAAAACAGAATCTGTCAAAAACAGAACAGCATGTAGTGAGTGATTTAAAAACCATACTTCTATACCTCCAAAAATTCTGAAAAATTAGGAAAACGTAAAAAATTTGTAAACCAATACTGTGTAAAAATTTCAGAATTTTATCACTCTCCAGTACAGAATAGAAATTCCATCACTGGACGCAAAATTTTCTGTTTTTGCACAGAATCAAATCAACAAGCATCCACACTATTCCAAAGGCTTTACTTGGCACATTATTGAAAGAAAACATATGAAACATGATTACTACAGTAGCTTAATCATGTGGACACACAAAAACAGTAGGTATAAATATGGGGTTGTCTCCCAACTAGCACTTTTCTTTAGTGCCTTTTTAGCTAGGCATGATGATTTCAATGATGCTCACATAAAAGTAAAGAATTGAAACACAATGGGAGCATCATGAAGCATATGACTGGCACATTTAAGCCTAACCCACTTCCCGTGACTAGGGATTTTGTGAGCAAACAATTTATGGGAGCAAGAATCAACTAGCATAGGAAGGCAAAACGAGCATAACTTCAAAACTTTCAACACATAGAGAGGAAACTTGATATTATTGCAACACCTACAAGCATATGATCCTCTCTCATAATAATTTTTAGTAGCATCATGAAGAAATTCAACAATATATCCATCACACAAATCATTCTTTTCATGATCTACAAGCATAGAAATTTTATTACTCTCCACATAAGCAAAATTATTCTCATGAATAGTAGTGGGAGCAAACTCAACAAAATAGCTATCATGTGATACTTGATTGGCATAATCCAATTGAAAATTAAAATCATGATGACAAGTTTTATGGTTATAATTATTCTTTATAGCATACATGTCATCACAATAGATAGGAGGCATGCAATCATCATAATAAATTTTCTCATCAAATCTTGGGGGACTAAAAACATCATCTTCATCAAACATAGCATCCCCAAGCTTGTGGCTTTGTATATCATTAGCATCATGGATACTCATAGAATTCATACTAACAACATTGCAATCATGCTCATCATTCAAAGATTTTATGCCAAACATTTTATTGAATTCTTCTTCTATCAATTGAGCACAATTTTCCGCTCCATCATTTTCAAGAAAGACATTATAAAGATGAATAATATGAGGCAACCTCAATTCCATATTTTTTGTAGTTTTCTTTTATAAACCAAACTAGTGATAAAACAAGAAACTAAAAGATTCAATTGCAAGATCTAAAGATATACCTTCAAGCACTCACCTCCCCGGCAACGGCGCCAGAAAAGAGCTTGATGTCTACTACACAACTTATTCTTGTAGACTCGTGTTGGGCCTCCAAGCGCAGAGTTTTGTAGGACAGTAGCAAGTTTCCCTCAAGTGAATGACCTAAGGTTTATCAATCCATGGGAGGCGTAGGATGAAGATGGTCTCTCTCAAACAACCCTGCAACCAAATAACAAAGAGTCTCTTGTGTCCCCAACACACCCAATACAATGGTAAATTGTATAGGTGCACTAGTTCGGCGAAGAGATGGTGATACAAGTGTACTATGGATAGTAGATATAGGTTTTTGTAATGCGAACAATAAAAAACAGCAAGGTAGCAAGTAACAAAAGTGAGCATAAATAGTATTGCAATGCTTATAAACAAGGCCTAGGGTTCATACTTTCGCTAGTGCAATCTCTCAACAATGCTAATATAATTGGATCATATAACCATCCCTCAACGTGCGATAAAGAATCATTCCCAAGTTCCTATTAGCGGACAACACAAGATAGAAATTGTTTGTAGGGTATGAAACCACCTCAAAGTTATCCTTTCCGATCGATCTATTGAGCTATTCCTATAAGTGTCACAAACAGCCCTAGAGTTCGTACTAAAATAACACCATATGATACATATTAACCAACTCTAATGTCACCTAGATACTCCAATGTCACCACAAGTATCCGTGAGTTGATTATTCGATATGCATCAAACAACTTCATAATCATAATATTCAATCCACACAAAGAACTCCAAGGAGCACCCCAAAGTTTCTATCGGAGAAAAGATAATGAAAACATGCATCAACCCCTATGCATAGATTACCCCAATGTCACCTCGGGAATCCATGAGTTGAGTGCCAAAACATATATCAAGTGAATCAATATAATACCCCATTGTCACCACGGGTATTCATATGCAAGACATACATCAAGTGTTCTCAATTCTGAAATATTCAATCCGACAATAACAAAACCTCAAAGGGAAAAGATGCGATTCATCACAACAAGGATAGAGAGGGAAGAAACACCATATGATCCAACTATATTAACAAAGCTCGCGATACATCAAGATCATGCCGTATCAAGAACACGAGAGAGAGAGAGATCAAACACATAGCTACTAGCACATACCCTCAGCCTCGAGGGTGAACTACTCCCTCCTCGTCATGGAGACCGCCGGGATGATGAAGATGGCCTCCGGTGATGATTCCCCCCTCCGGCAGGGTGCCAAAAAGGGCTCTAGATGGGATCTCCTTGGTACAGAGGCTTGCGGCGGCGTAAAAACTCATCTAGGTTAACTTTCGGGGGTTTCTGAATATATATGATTTTTCAGCGTTGGAATCACGCAAAGAGGTGCCACAGGGGGCCCACGAGGCACCAGGGCGCGCCTGGGGTAGTGGCGCGCCCTGGTGGCTTGTGGGGCCGCTGTGGGTCTTCTGCTGCTCCCCCGAAGCTTCCTGGGTGTGTTTCCTTCCAGAAAAAATCGTCAAAAAGTTTCGCTGCATTTGGACTTCATTTGATATGGATTTTCTGGAAAACCAAAAACAAGCAGAAAACAGCAACTGGCACTGGGCACTAGGTCAATATGTTAGTCCATAAAAATCATATAAAAGCCATATAAAAGTGCACCAAAATCATACAAAACTATAATAAACATGGCATGAATACTTCATAAATTATAGATACGTTGGAGACGTATCACATGGCAAATTTCGTATAAACATGACATATTTCATATAAACATGACGGATTTCATTACATTTACATCAAATAAGCGATGCTACTCAAGCTCTGGAGGTATAATTTATACCTAATCTAAAAGGTCGCCGGTGCCCGTTCCCCGTGTCCGGCCACGAGCCCCGAGAACTGAAGCTTCTCCTTCTCCAGCTCCACCTCGACGCTCTCCAGCTCCGCCTCCATAACCTCCGCCTCCAAAGACCCGAGAAGTGAAGTTGTCCGCCTCCATGTCGCCGCCAAGCGACTAATCGGCCGCCGATGTTGAGCCCACCAGTACTGCCAGCGGGCGAGGCGGATCTCGCGGGCGGAGCGGTATGACTCCAGCAGCGCCTCCTGCTCCGCAGGGTCCGCGTCTGGCGTGATCGCCCTGCCGACGGCGAGCTGCTCTTCCGCCTACAAGTGCTCCTGGAGGAGGTGGTGGTTGTAGGCGGCATCGGCCTGCGCCTCCCGAAACTGCGCCTCCCGCTCCTCCAGCACCATGTCCATGTAATAGGCACGGGCCTCACCGATGGTCATGGTGCAATGCATCGGCAAGGGTGGTGCAGAGGAGGAGGAGGGTGGCGCCGGCTCGTCGTCGGCCGCGTCCTCCATTGGGACGACATCGTCCTTCGGCTGCCTGCCGGCCAGCCAGCCGGCAGCAGTGGCAGCCATCTCCTTCTTCTGTTCCGGTGTAAGCCCGTCCTAGATAGCTTTGGTGGGGGAGGAATCCATGGTGGGAGTGGTGTGGAGATGGATCGGAGGCGGATGACTGCGGCTATGGCTGGGGCAGCGGTTTATATAGCAATGGCGGGTGGCAGAGGGATGGACGGGTGGCGCCGGAGGAGATGCCTCGGCAACCGCATGCCATCAATGTGGGCGGCAGACGGACGGATGAGTGGCCGTCATGTCATTTGAACGCGCAGTAGTCTCCTGCACCGGGAAGCGGCGCGGGCAGGGCTCTCTCGGCCGGCGCGCCGCTTCAATGCCGGTTTTTAGTTCCACCTCGCTGCACGAGGCGAACGCTGTTCGACTTAAATAGCCGCGCCGGCAGATGGCAGCAAGCTTCTCTCTTGTTGCATAGGTCGATCAATTCTCGCTGTGTGAGCGAGGCAAGTTGACACTCAATTGCATTTGATAAACTGATGATTGTTCATCCAGTGTCAACTTCGCCTCGTTCATTTACATTGATAGCCCTACTACAATGAAAGAGATTTTTAAAGTTGCAGGCTGTGGCTATAGATGCTGACACATATAATAATTATTAGAAGATCATAAAACACACGGTTGCTATAGCGTACCGTGTGCGTTACTGATCCATAAGTTAGATACGTGTGCGATGTTTTATAATATCGCACACGTACCATCACGATCGCCCGTGACTGATTTAATGAACTACACGTGTACAATTTTTTGGAGATGGGATCCGCCAATTTTCTCATTCTCGCACACAAGTATTTTATGTGCTTCATTTGTGTTGTGTGTTTCCCCCGCGTATGTTTCGAGTTTCGCAGCGAAATTTTCAGTAGGCGCACGATTTCAGAATTTATTCCTCCCACCCCATCCCCACCCATTACATTTCCGTAGTATCTCCCCACCCTTTCCCCCCTCCCGGCAGCTCAAACCGCCATCGCCGCAGCCACAGCTTCAACCACATCTACGTTTTGCCCGAGCCTCGTCGATCCAGTCAATTAACCCACCGATCTCCATCACCGCCCCGACCTGATTGCTTAGATGGCGCCTATGAAACACCCTCATGCTCCAAATCCCCACACCCTACTCTAGAGCATCATCGCGTAAGCCCAACCACATATCACACGGAGGTCGAGGAGCTGATGGTGGTCGATGGCGCGGTGGCCGTTGTGTGTGTCGACCCAGAGGAACACCTCGCCTCCGATGCCGCCGACTTGGTGCATGCTCTGGCCCAGATGAAGTTCCCCAACAACTACCCCTCAGGATTTACCAAGTATGAACTGTCCAGTTCAATTTTACCAATATCAGTTGCAATGGCTATGTTTTGTATGGTTGATGTAATAAGCATGTTGTAGTAAACATGCCTAACCCGTCTTAGCTATTTTCCCTACCTTTTTCTAGACAACTGGGATATTCTCTGCTCTAGCAGCACTTGCCTTGTGATGTTTAACTCTGTCAATTTCAATTTCATCAGCACCAGTTTCAATTGCTATATTACTTTGTCCGTAGTTAACACGTGCCTTGTGTTGGTGCAATAATTTGCCTCCTTATGTTTTTGGAGATTGTTGACAAACAGTGAGGGACTAATGTGTTTGCTAGTGCACACAGAGTAACAGGTCCCTGGAGTCAAGAGGAGTTTGGATTCAAACTCCGAAGAATATTCCCTGCGTAGCAGTGAAAGTTATCACCAAAGTTTATGACGACAAGAGTGACCTCTCAAAATTTGCTGACGCGAAGCAATTGATTCGGTGCCTGTTCGAAGAATATGACTGTTGCCGAGAAGATTGAAGACGAAGCGAAGACGTAGCATTCATTTCGTTGTTTCTCTTCTCTTTATTGAGTCATAGGACCACCGTACTATTAAGAGGGGTGTAGCGTACGAAGATTTGATTCGCTGATGCTAAACCCAAAGCCCATGAAAGTTGCGAGAGAAATCTCTTTGTGTTCCGAGCAAATACTTGCCAGCAAGAGACTGTGATCTTCTTTGCTGCGAGAGATTTGTCTCTGAACGAGGAGTTAGCATTACTTGCTCCCCAAGTAATGTTACCGTTGCTCCCAAAATCCGACCGTTGTGAACGCGTCGGTTGGCCATTGGCTGGACAGCGTGTCCAAAATGGTCATTTCCCATCAGGGAAGGCTGCGGCTATAAATAGCCACCCCGCACCGGCGTTGTCCGGTGGCTGCTCCATTTGATTCTGAGAAGATTGTTGAGCAACCCCCTCTCCGAGAGATTTGAGTTTAAAATCCACCGAGAGAAAACCCTAGAGCCGAAAAATTAGATAGTGGTTCAGCATCACTCGAATCTAAGTCCAGTACGCTCCGCCTATTACTCTTGAGAGCTGCGAACTCTCTAGACGGTTTGGTGTCAATTTCTTTAGAGACCAAGAGTAATTGTGGTTCTCGAAGAAGAAGTCTGTAAAGGTTCGGAGATCGCCTCAAGCATCTACCATGAGTAATCGGCATTGGTTGACGAACCAATTGTCGAGGAGAAAAGGGCGAAGAGAGTTTATTTTCTGTGTTAAATCACAACCCCTCCAACCAGACATAGTCCTTTTGCAGAAGGGCGAACTGGTCTACCAAACACCCTGTCGCCATCGAGCATCACTGGTCACCTCTGCTACCCTCTCTTACATTCGAACTGTGACATATGACATATTTCAAACATGTGATTTACCTCGATGCATGCTGATAGTATTCCATTCGGTAGTTTGTATTCGCTCACTATATACTGTTTTCATTCGTTCCGCTGCTGGGTTCCGAGAGTTTTGATATTTCCGAAGAAAATTTAAAACTCCCATTCACCCCCCCTCTGGTAGACATACTTCGTTCCTACACCTTGTTTATTTCAGTAATGCACACTGTGATGTTCAAGTATGAACGTTCCAGTTCAATTTCACCAATACCCATTACAAACTTACAATGCCTGACTTAGGTTGTTGTTAAGCCTGTTGTAGTAAATAGTTCTATCCATTTTTTACTCTGTCCCTTTGCTACCGTGCTACTACACGCAATGAAGATATCATTGGAGATGCTGTCGTTTAATTACCATTGCTATTTTTGGTGGATGTAAACCCTGTTGTAGTTAACATGCCTTTCCATGTACTTACGCAGGGCCATAGTGGGCGATGTTGTTGTTTACCGTCGAGGTTAGTTCCATCCCCATGTCTTATAGTATTTTACATCATTTGTGCAATTGCAGTTTAGCTTCTAACATTTACTTGTTGCTTGTAGGTACACATGTCAGCGGTAGTGATCCACGGTTCGACCCGGAGGAACACCTCGCTTCCGCCGCCGCCGACTTGGTCCAGGCTCTAGCCCATATGAAGTGCCCCAGCAACCACCCCTCGGGATTTACCAAGTATGAACTGACGAGTTCAATTTTACCAATACTAATTGCAATGGCTATGTTTTGTACGGTTGATGTATTAAGCATGATGTAGTGAACACGCCTAACCTGTCTTAGCTATTTTTCCTACCTTTTTCTAGACAACTGGGCTATTCTCTACTCTAGCAGCACTTGCCTTGCAATGTTTAACTCTGTCAATTTCAAGTTCATCAACACCAGTTTCAATTGTTGTATTACTTTGTCTGTAGTTAACACATGCCTTGTTTATTTCTGTAATGCACACTGTGATGTTCAAGTATGAACTATACAGTTCAATTTCACCAATACCAGTTACAAACTTGCAATGCCTAACTTAGGTTGCTATTAAGCCTGTTGTAGTAAATAGTTCTATCCATTTTTTAATCTATCCCTTTGTTACCGTGCTACTCATCGCACTGAAGATATCACAGGAGATGATGTTGTTTTATTACCATTTGCTATTTTTGGTGGATGTTAACCCTGTTGTAGTTAACATGCCTTTCTATGTACTTACGCAGGGCCACAATGGGCGATGTTGTTGTTTACCGTCGAGGTTAGTTCCATCCCAATGTCTTATAGTTTTTTACATCATTTGTGCAATTGCAGTTTAGCTTGTAACATTTACTAGTTTCTTTTAGGTACACATGTCAGCGGCACTGATCCATGCTTCCACCCGGAGGAACACCTGGCCTCCGACGCCGCTGACTTGGGGCGGGCTCTGGCCCAGATGAAGTGCCCCAACAACTACTCCTCGGGATTTACCAAGTAGGAACTGTCCAGTTCAACTTTACCAATACCAGTTGCAATGGCTATGTTTTGTACGGTTGATGTATTAAGCCTGTTGTAGTAAACACGCCTAACCCGTCTTAGCTATTTTCCCTACCTTTTTCTAGACAACTGGGATATTCTCTGCTCTAGCAGCACTTGTCTTGCGATGTTTAACTCTATCAATTTCAATTTCATCAGTACCAGTTTCAATGGATATATTAGGTTGTTTGTAGTTAACACATGACTTGTTTATTTTAGTAATGCACACTGTGATGTTCATGTATGAACTGTCCAGTACAATTTCACCAATACCAGTTACAAACTTATAATGCCTGACTTAGGTTGTTGTTAAGCCTGTTATAGTAAACAGTTCTATCCATTTTTTACTCCGTCCCTTTGCCACCATGCTACTCTTCGCAATGAAGATATCATTGGAAATGTTGTCGTTTTATTACCATTTGCTATTTTTGGTGGATGTTTACCCTATTATAGTTAACATGCCTTTCCATGTCTTTACGCAGGGCCACAATGAGCGATGTTGTTGTTTGCCATCGAGGTTAGTTGCATCCCATGTCTTATAGTATTTTACATCATTTGTGCAATTGCAGTTTAGCTTCTAACATTTACTGGTTGCTTGTAGGTACATATATCAGCGATAGTGATCCACGCTTCGACCCCTTTTGCATATGGGGAAATGAGATATTCATGAACAAGCGTCAAGTGCGGAAACTAAGAAAGATTGTTAGGCAAAAGAGACGGGTGATGGGAATTAAACTCTTTATTTACACTATATCCAAGACAACAGTGAACTTTAGGATGGTAAGTAATTTTTTGCCTTTTTTCCCTACCCACAACGACTTACTCTATTAGACATGAATATCTAAAAGTTCTCTCTTTTCAGTGGTTTCCAAAGCAATTTACTCATGATTACCTTGCAAACTACATGACCAGAGTGGAGGCAACTAAGGTTAAAGTATTTAATTCATACTACCATGATAATGGTCTAGAAGTCTTCCTAAAGGCGGTGAAGGATGGGCGGGCGGTCATCACAAGGGGTTGGACAAAAGTTGTGCGCGCCTTTGGCATGGAGGAGGGCACATTATGGGCATTCTGCTTCCTCAACACCATTGGCAGCCAAAATGATTTACACTTCTCTCTTCACCTTTACCGCCTCTAAATATTGTGGTTCATCATAGTTAATCTGCTACCTAATTTTGTAATTATTGAACATATTGTACTGAGATTTTGATTTATGGATTGGTTGTTGAACCATTGTGATTAGAATATGAAATATTTGAATCCACACTTTTCAAAAATTGAAATTGGATTCGAATAATAAATTACCAGAAAAATAAAATCAAACAGCAGGGGATAAAATACTGTACACACGGTTAGAAAGAAAGCAACGTGTGCAATGCAAAAATATAGTACACACGACTCCGTGACAGAAAACGTGTGCGATTCTCAACGGTCGGACACACGGTTCCATCTCATATGCGTGTGGGATTGCCAGCAGTACCACACACGTTTCCATCCAATATGCCTATGCGATTCATGGTAATACCACAAATGTTTCAAACATGTATGTGTGTGTAATATCGGACAGAAAGAAGACGGTGCACATATGGAGCGCGTGTGTGATAGGAATACCTATCGCACACACTTATAAAATGGTCACGTTGGCGATAGTAGAGGCACTGCACACATTTTACAGTTTTTAACTGTGTGTGATAATGTACCTATCGCCCACAGATCGGTAGATTAAATGTTTGTGATATGCACCTTTTGCACATGAGTATATCTGCATAATCATTTTGGATGTCTGGCGGATCAGAAACATAACATCAAGGACTAACGTGAGGGATAGTCTATGACTTCACATATGATTACTTTAGGAAATCGTCAGCAGCCGCTCCCCCTATCGCAGACGATTTCTGGGTCGTGTGAATTGGACCCCCCCCCCCCTATCACACACACAGGCAAGGTGACGGTTTAAAACTCTGTCGCGAAAAGGGAGTAAAAACCGTTTGTATAGGACATAACTGTACCAGTGTATACTACATCACCCTTCCTCTTCGGGGAATCCCAACGCCTATCACAAGTAGCAAGCAACAAGGTGAGTAGCATAAATCCCTCTATAAATATCACCACTGCCTGCATTTTTACTCAGTCTACGGGCAATAATAGCTCCCAAATTATGAGTCCTATCACCAGCAAACCGGTATGCAACATACTTAAATCGGGAGCACAAGTAGCACTAGGGTGTTGTTTACCAGTCACATATCTTCCTATAAAATAAGCAAATTAATGAACAGAGAGGAAATGAATGCTATCGATTCTACCTTGAGCAACTCCCCTAGTTTCACCATTACAAAGACTCATAAGAAATCTCTCGTAATCTCCTCGGTGAGGCTCACTGAGCGAAACCCGGAATGGAATTTTACATATTTCACAAAACTCTTCCAAGGATAATGAGAGGGCATGATCATATAAATGGAAGGCTCCTCGATGTCCAGTACGATTAGTGATGTAGTTAAAGTTCTGAACAAAGGTGTTAGTAAGAAGATAATACTATGGACACTTATCTGCGAGGAAGGCAGTAAGACCAGCATTCTCCACGAATTGTTGAAATTTTTGTCATATGCCAGTCCCATTCATGAAAGTTTCACATGGCCATTGGCAAGCTTTTACATCGGCATCCCGCAGAGAGTTATATCCTGGTTCATGATAGGCAGTTCTTGCCGTGCTATGGCTTGAGGATCCCTTAGAGATTAACCTCTTCATTCTCTCCATTTTATGAAATTTTTCAACAAGCTCATAAAAAATGAACCAACTCAACATAATTGGTAGCAACAACTCCTACAAGCTTCTAGAGGCTAAACCATGCATCAAAACTACTTAGGACAAAGTAAATTCAACATGCAAGCTCGTTTTCATGGTCACCAATAGTAGCATAATATAGACCACTAGAGTGAAAACTAGTTGGACCATTCGAGGAGTCACATACTAAGGAGCAATTCCTTCAAAAAGTTCTCAGAAATGGGGCTCCGAGCAAGGAGATTAAAAATTGTTCGCAAACCAGCAAGAACACGAGCTATGGAGCAAGAAAGAAAATTTCTGGAGGAGGAAGAAGGCAGGGGCCACTGGCACCAAGTGAATGGGAGCCTGTGGACCCCACAAGCCTGGTTGACGCGGCCAGGGGGATGTTCATGCCACCTGGCCTTATGGAGGCCTGGTGCAGCCCCCTGAGGTGTTTTCAGTGCCGAAAATTCTTAAATATTGGGGAAAAATTCGTGTCAAATTTTCACGGCATTCTAAGATCTTCTATTTTTTTGTACCCTTTTTATTGCATAGAAAACTCTGAAAACAGGCTAAACAGGATATTCTAGGCATTTAAACTTTATTAAAACTAAGTCAAACTGAGGGCATAATAAATTTACAGAAGATTGTGCTTACGGAATTCATCGATTATATGCTTTCAAAAAAGAATCCATTAACAAGGTTTATCAAGTCTTATAAACAAACTATTTCCGAGTGGCATGAAACCGAAGAATTTTTGTCAAGCAGTAAGTTACCTCAACTTGAATAGGCATGGTTCCAATCATAATACTTTGATATTTCTTTTCAGGAACCGAAAGAGGAAATTCAAAGTCTACAATAGTAATAGTCATAAATTTTTTTAATAGAATCGAGTCTGTTTACTTTGTTTGGCTTCCTCGGAAAATAAACTGTATGCTCGTTGCCATTAAAATGAAAACTAACCTTGCTTTTATTACAATCAATAACAGTCCCTACAGTGTTAAGAAAAGGTCTTCCGAGGATAACCGACTTATTATCGTCCTCAGGCATGTCAAGTATAACAAAGTCCGTTAAGATCATAATGTTAGCAACCACAACTGGAACATCCTCAAAACCACCAACAGGGATTGCTGTAGACTTTTCAACCATTTGCAGAGAAATTTCAATGGGTATTAATTTATTCAAATCAAGTCTTTTATAGAGAGAAAAGGGCATAACACTAACACTGACACCCAAGACACACAAAGCAGTTTTAACATAGTTATTTTTAATAGAACCTTGTATAGTGGGTATCCCTGGATCTCCTAGCTTTTCAGGGATTATTCCTTTGAAAGAATAATTGGCAAGCATGGTGGAAATTTCAGCCTCAGGATTTTTTCTTTTATTGGTAACAATATCTTTCATGTATTTAGAATTTGGAGGCATTTTCCAAGCATCAGTCAAAGGAACTTGCAAAAATAAAGGTCTAAGCAATTCAAAAAAGATTAAAACCATCTTCATCCTTAGATTTAAAAGCTTTACTAAGAAAAGGCATGGGTTTTTGTACCCATGGTTCTCTTTCTCTACCATGCTTCCTAGCAACATAGTCTCTCCTATCATGTCTCTTATTTTTAGGAGGTGGGTCATCAAGATCAACTTCAAGTTCTATCTCTACTTCCTCATCAGGTTCATTATTATCATTGGGTCAAGCATCATCATCAACATTATTATCATCAATAGGTTCATGCTCTTCACCAGATTGAGTTTCAGCTTCAGAAATAGAAACATTGTTAGGATTGTCAACAGGTTTTGCTACCACAGGTTCACTAGAAGCATGCACAGTTTTACTTTTACTCTTCTTTTTCTTCTTTTTTCTTCTTAGGTGAACTAGGTGCACTATCATTAAACATTTGAGAATCATGTTCAATCCTTTTAGGATGACCTTTAGGATACAAAGGGTCCTCAGTAAATTTACCTCCTACAGTCTCCACCCAATAAGCATACTTGTCATGTTTATTGTGCATGTCCCTAAACAAATCATGTTGTGATCTAGAAACTTGTTCAAGCTGAGTGTGAACCATAAAAAATTTCTTACATAAAACTTTAACATCATTAGCTATTCTAATTAACACATCACAAACGTTCAATAACAATAGCATTTTGTTTCAACTGATCACTTATCAGCATATTAAAGTTTTGTTGTTTAACAACAAAATTATCAAATTCATCCAGGCATTGACTTCGAGACTTATTATAAGGAATATCACCTTCTTCAAATTTATAAAAAGAATGTACCTCTACTACCTGTTTCGGAGGATCAAGCCCATGTATTTCTTCAATAGGCGGTAGATTCTTAGCATCTTCACATTTAATGCCTTTTTCCTTCATAAATTTCTTGGCTTCTTGCGTATCTTCAGGACTGAGAAATAGAATACCTCGCTTCTTAAAAGTTGGCTTAGGTGGTGGTTCGGGAGGTGTCCAATCATCGACATTTTTCAATAAGTTGTTCAATAATTCCTGAGCTTGCTCAATTGTCCTTTCCCTGAAAACACAACTAGCACAACTATCTAGGTAGTCCCTAGATGCATCAGTTAGTCCATTATAGAAGATATCAAGGATTTCATTATTTTTAAGAGGGTGATCAGGCAAAGCATTTAATAATGTAAGAAGCCTCCCCCAAGCTTGAGGGAGACATTCTTCCTCAAGTTGCTTAAAATTAAATATTTCATGTAAGACAGCTTGTTTCATATGAGCTGGAAAATATTTTTCAGAGAAGTAGTAAATCATATCCCGGGGACTACGCACACAACCAGGAGCAAGATTATTAAACCATGTTTTAGCATCACCATTTAATGAGAAAGGAAATAACTTGAGAATATAAAATAGTAGAGAATCTTTTCCTCATGAGCAAATAGAGTTGCAATATCATTCAATTTAGTCACGTGAGCAACATCTTTTTTCAGATTCATAACCATGAAAAGGATCAGATTCAACCAAAGTAATAAGTTCAGGGTCAACAGAGAATTCATAATCCTTATTAGTCACAAAAATAGGGGAAGTAGCAAATTTAGGATTCATAGCTTTCTCCTTAACCATAGCAATCAATCCTTCTATACCCTTATCAGTATCATAAGACATAAACTCTCTAGAAAAATCCTCATCTAATTCAATTGGAGTACTAGGCAAATCAGAAATTTTATCTATAATAATGGAACGAGGTGTAACAGGTGATTCATGTTCTTCAGTACTTTCAATTTCTTTAGTTCTAGCAATATGGGCATCATGTAATTCACCAAGTGGAACAGTAGTATTAAGCAAAGTAGAAGCATCATCATGAGTATCATCAATAACAGAAGCAGTGCCTACTGAGTGTGACATATCATCATGTAGAGTACGAGGTGGCGGTGTCACAAGTTGACTCAAAATAGTAGGTGAATCAAGCGTAGATCTAGTTGGTAGTTACTTACCTCCCACTAGTGGAGAAAGGGCTAGCCACAACTTTAATTGGTGGCGCCTCATTTTCAATCCACGTCACCACTATTTTTTTTAAATAGTGCTGGCGTTGGCATATTTGGTACGTCACCACTATGTCATTATTGGTGGCGTGTCGCCTAAAGTCCACGTCACTACTATTTGGGATCCAGCAACCTACCCGGTCGCAAGTTAGTGGTGGCGTGTAACTTTTTGTCATGCCACCAGTATATGCCCTACTGGTGGCGTCGGATTTTTGCCACGCCACCAGTAACTGTATCAAATTATTCAAAAACAAAAAAAAATCTGGACGAGTTACTGCTGGCGTCTACAGTTCAGCCCACGTCACCACTAATTCTGTGCAGCCCACGCCACTAAGACTGTCAGTGAAATGGGCCTTGACTATTTGCTCACTGGGCCGAAGAAAACAGCCCATTGTCCCTTAGCTTTCTCTCTGTTTCCCAAAGCCCAATCCAAAGAAAAGTAAAACGTGAGAGAAGGAGAGATCTAGCGACTGAAAAAAAAGGAGAGATGGAGCTAGTCCATCTCGCAGCCGCCGGCCAAACACCTCGCCACCGGCTAGCCCCTCCCCCATCCCCTCCCCTCCCTACCACAGGCAGCCTCGACCTCGCCTCTCTCCGCCGCGTCCTCCCCTCCAGCCAGATCCGCCGCACGCGCCCTCCAGCGCTCGTGCCCATGCCCTCCCCGCGGCTAGGGTTTCGGGCACGGCGTCGCCTCCGTCGCCGGCGCAACTCCGGTGTCCCTGGTGGCTCCTCTCCGTCATCTACCGCGTGGCTGTGCGTCCTCCCCGCGGTGGATGACCGCATCGCGAACGCCTCCGGCGGCGGCTATGCACGCCATCGGCTCCTCTCCGGCATGGACTAAATAACTGCCATGGTGAGCTCCTCTCCTTCCTCTGTGTCAGTTGATAACAATTTAGGATCTGCAAAATTAGTTTAGGATCTACAAAATCAGTGTAAGAGCGTGGTAGTTGATGTTTGTTGTCCCGTGTGTCTTGGATCGATTTAGTGACTGTAATTCAAAGATGAAATTAGGCAGTAGAAGAGCTGATGTGTTTTTGTAGATGCGAGGTGGCCTAGTTTGTGTGTCTTCATGTTGGTTCTGTGATATGCATGTATGTAGCAAACTAAAGTGTTCGAACCATGTTCCGATGCTACCTAAGCAAATTTCTGCCATGTATAGGCTCTATCCTGCTGAGCTATTATACTGCCTAAGATTATACTGATTCACCTATGGCGTGCCTCGATTATACAGATTCTATTTCCTTGAGAAAATCATTCATATTTCTCAGGTAGGTCAGCCTCAGCCAGAACTCAGCACGAGAATACAACTTTTCCCCATCTTTACTTTGCAACACCATGTTACTTTGTCCTAAATTGCTTCAAGTTTCTACCTTATGATGCCTTGGCTGTATTAAATTTTGTAATCACTAGTAATCTTGTTGATTGCCTCTGAACCTGAATGAACAACCTTGGCTCGTTCAGTTCTACGTGTCCTTTATGTTGTTTTGCTGTATTATCTTGTTATTCCTTTTGACCCTTGTGACTGTTACAATCTAACAACTTGTAAATAAGGATAGAGACAAGAGATGTTTCTATTTTGCACTGCTCATACAATACATAGTGTCTTTGATACAACTGTATCAAATTTGATGTCGCATGCCATGATCCATCTGATGGATTTCTTGCACTAGGAAATGACAGTTTCATTATGCTGTCAACGTTGTGGTTGAGGTAGAAGCTGTAACCAAAGATGATGCAGGTGAAGCTGCCGCAGATCATAAAGGTAATTAAAATGACTATGGTTATGTTATTTAGAATAGTTACAGCTAAGAAAAACTGCACATCAAACTAAAATGACCAATTGTGTACTTTATTTAGAAACTTCGATTCTGTACTGAACCATGTTTGTAACTGTGTAGGAATTAAGAGTGCTGGCAACACACGTGCATCCCTCATACATTGTATATCATACAATGTAATAGCTGCAGTATAATATTTTGTTCACAAAAGGCAGTAAGGATGTTCAGGCATCATTAGTTCCATGGTATTTATGGACTGAAATGAGCTTGTAATTTACATTATATATACATGTTATCGTAATGATGTAGGACAAGGTAAGTCAGGATAAGAAGGCTGAGCTGAATTCACTTGGTGCAAAAGCAGTAGAGGCGAAGGACTATGCCAGTGCATCAAAATTCTACAGTGAGGTATATATATTATTGCATAAGTTCCATATTTGTATTTGCACCTGATAGCACTTCGATAATAATCTACAGTGAATGGATCATGAAACCCTTCTATCTAAAATGATAGAGTTTCAGATTATATAGCTTGCCATGCAAAGTTTCAAGTTTATATCTTTCAAGATAGATAAAAAAGATAAGTGTGCAGTCTATATTTTACCTAATAACTAATGCTTCATTTTCATTGGAAGTAAGTTGATGCGGCGACGACGACGACATTGACATGGGGCTGCGGTGGCGGCGGCGACGATGATAACATCAACATGGGGCTGCGGTGGTGACGACGACGATGGCGACGACATCCAGACGAGGCGGCAACAACGCGTGGAGGTGCGTTGGACTCGTGGATCTTGGCAATGTATATATACTGAATGTATGAACTGGACGTACGTATTTGAATATACGGATGAACTATATGTATGTATTTGAATATATGGATGAATGTATAAATATCTGGATGCATGGACAATTTGTATAACTAATTTTTTTTAAATCAATAAATACTTAGTGCTGGCGTTGGAGGCTATGTCACGTTGGTAGTACTAGTGATTAGTGGTGGCGTTGGTTAATGTCCACGTCATTGTTATTTTGGTTAAGGAAAACGTTGCCTGCCGGTCGACCGGCCGAAGATTCGGCCGGTCTGGCGCTGCACACTCACCGCTTTTTCACCCCGCACCTACCTTGTCTCTTGACGGGAGTTTCTCAGCCACTCCTTTCATTTCCCCCCCACATACCACGCAGCTCCTTTTCTCTCGCGTCTTCTCTTCCATCCACACTTTTGGCTTTCCACCATGGCTGCTGTAGATGGGATCACCGGAGCTGCACAGAGGCGACGGGTGTGTGACTACCGGGATGCTGTGAGGCCACCACCGTCATCTACCTCCATCCCCTCCTCTTTATGCAGCAGCCATGGATGAACTCCACACTTCTAGTCATCTACCCTCATCCCCTCCTCTTTCCAGCAGCCATGGATGAACTCCATCCCCTTTGTCACCCACCCCTAAGGCCCTAACCCTCCCTTTCCCGCAATAGTTAAAGAAGCTGCAACCAGCCAGGGAAAAAGTTGCATCCACACTCGGAGGTGCTGGAACCGGCCAGGGAAAAAGCTACGACCACCTCAATCGGAGGTGCTGGAACCGGCATTTTTTTTTGCTGGAATCGCACTATTTTTTGCTGGAACAGGCTGCTCTTTTTGCTTCAAGCTGAGTACTATAGTTTGTTTTGCGAGATTTTGCTGGAACCGCATTAATTTTTGCTGGAACCACCTTTTTCTTTTGCTTCAACCCGACCATGGTAGTTTTTGTTGCTGAGATTTTTTTGTTGGAACTGGCTTTAATTTTTGTTGGAACCAGCTAAATTTTTGTTGCTCCGGCGACGGCAACGGGAAGCATATGTGTGTTTTGCTGGAACCGGTGTTTTGTTTTGCTTCCACCGACGTTTTTTTTTGTTGCCACCGGCGACGACTGGATTGCTGAGTTCTTTTTTGTGTTGGAAACGGAGATGCATGCCTAGGGCGGCGAGTGAGGGACGGCTGTTGCAACCACGGCGGTCGTGTGCTCGAACGGGCCGGTGAGAGAGTTGCAAATGGATTGCTGAGTTCTTTTTTGTGTTGGAAACGGAGATGCATGCCTAGGGCGGCGAGTGAGGGACGGCTGCTGCAACCACGGCGGTCGTGTGCTCGAACGGGCCGGTGAGAGAGTTGCAAATCGTCAATGGAAGTGAGACTGGGACCCAAAGGAGGTCATGCTGTAATCCCGACGGCTGTGCGGCGAGCGGCGGCAAGTTTGCTGTGCCGCGACGGCGCGGCGGAGCTGCGGTGGGGGTGAGGACTCGAGCGCTGCAGGATGGGTGGACGGCCGCGCGCGGCGAGGCGGACGACGCGCGACGATGCAACAGAGATGAGCAGGGGGAAGAAGATCGGGGTGAAAAGGGTCGCGTTGACTTAATCTAACGGTCACGCGCGGGCCAATCTGACGGTTGGTGGTCGACCGGCCCAAAGTTGGGCCGGCGGACCGGCGCCTATCAGCGCCCTTTGGTTAATGGTGGCGTGAGTGAACAGTGCCACGCCACCAGTATGTAAAATATCTATGGCGTGGGATCTGCACGCCATCGGTATTTGTTAACAATGGCACCATATTGGTGGCGTTGACCTTTCACTCCAGGAATGTGGTTTTTAGAACGCCGGCACTAGCGTTTTCTGCACTAGTGTCCCCTCGTCTTAGAGGGCATGATCTTATTTCTCGAATCTTTGAGCTTCTTCATAGTAAAGATAAATTGCAGTAAATAATTGACTCAAAAGTGAACTTAATAAATAGAGTTATGATCCCTGGCAAAGACGTCAGAAAATAGTCTTGATGACCCACATGTATAGGGGATCGCAACAGTCTTCGAGTGTAGTATTTCACCCAAATTTAATGATTCGACACAAAGGGAGCCCAAGAATATTAATACGCCTTAGTAGTTGAGTTGTCAATTCAACCACACCTGAGAAATCACTTCCTTGCAGCAATTTATTAGTAGCACAGTAATATGATAGCAGTAATGATAGAGTAACAAGTTTTGCAGAACAGTAGCAGTAATAACTTTAACAAAGGCAATATCAGTAAAGCATAGGCATGGAGTAGCGATGAATATTCGGATGAAATTCAATATGTAACTGTCACAACCTAGAGTGATACACAATAGCTCCAATTCATCAATCATATATAGGCATGTATTCCGTATATAGTCATACGTGCTTGCGGTAAGAACTTGCATTACATCTTTTGTCCTACCCTCCCGTGGTAGCGGGGTCCTAATGGAAAATAAGGGTAATTAAGGCACCCCTTTTAATAAAAAACCCGAAACAAAGCATTAACACATAGTGAATACATAAAATCCTCAGGTTAAATCCATCCTCGTCGATATCCCAGTCAGTGTCACCTTGGGGGTCTAAGGTTCAAAATGATAATAGGTGCATACAACTTGCAGGTAAGATCAAGAACACAAACGTATTCATGAAAGCATAACATGTTCAGATCTGAAGTCATGGCACTCGGGCCCTAGTGACAAGCATTAGGCATAGCAAAGCCATAGCAATATCAATCTCAGAACATAGTGGATACTAGGGATCAAGTCCTAACAAATTGACATGATTACAGATGAAATTTCATCCAATCTCATCTACCTCCAGTATGCCTACAAGAGGATTACTCACACATGATTGTGAGCATCATGAAATTGTTGATGGAGAAGGGTTGGTGATGACAACAGCGACAAATCCCTCTCTCTGGAGCCACAAACGGACTCCAGATCAGGGTTCCGGACGAAGAGCAAGAGGTGACGACGGCTTCATATAGTAAAACATGATGAAACTTTCTCCCTGATTTTTTTCTCCGAAGATGTGAATTTAGAGCATTCGAATTAGATCGAAACAATTCTGGGAAGCCTGGGTGGCGCGGCCAGGGGGTGGCCGTGCCACCTAGCCTTGTGGCCCTCTGTGGCTCTTCTGTAGTCCATCTTCGTTCCAGTACTTTTTATATATTCCAAAATAATTCTCCAAAAATCCCCATCCAATTCTGAGAACTTTTATTTCTGCACAAAAACAACATCATGGTAGTTTTGCTTGAAACAACGTCAGTCCGGATTCAAATCATGCAAGTTAGAGGCCAAACCAAGAGCAAAAGTGTTTGGAAAAGTAGATATGTTGGAGACGTATCAGAGTACTTGACATATCTGGTTTGTTTACATACCATGGAATACATGATTAATTAAAAACACAATTGTCGGTGTCAAAACCGGCAGATCTCGGGTAGGGGGGCCCGAGCTGTGAGATCGGATCGATGGGTAACAAGAGACAAGGGACATGATGTTTTTACCCACGTCCAGGCCATCTTTGAGGAGGTAAAACCCTACGTCCTGCTCTTGCTTAAATTATGGGTCTATCGAAGTACAGAGTTGATCTACCCCGAGATCGTAAGTTGTGGACTAAACCCTAGGGGTAACGGTGATGATGATGAATGATCATGAATGTGTCTCTATGGACTAAACCCTCTGGCTTATATAGGCACCAGGGGTATCTAGGGTTACACATGGTTAGTTGCCATCTAGAGGTTACATGCTGAATCTAATGAATATACTTGGAGTACACGCCAAGCCCTCGGTGCGGCCCGATGTGCTTGCTCCATAGGTCAAAGGCTTCCGGAGTCCTTATTTCTTCAACGGGCTGTCAGTCCGGCCCATGGACTAGACCAGCTAGGCCAGGACCCCTAGTCCAGGACACCGTCAGTAGCCCCCGAACTGGTCTTCAACGCTGAGGACGACAATCTTCTTCGGGCGTATTACTTCGGCTTGGAGTCTTCGGCTTGACAGGCGAGTTCCCCTTCGTGATTTGAATTCGTCTATGAGCTCTCCTCGGCCCTGGTCCCACCACGCACCATCTCGAGTACCGCACAGCCTAGGGAATCAAGCCACTTTACAGCCAGACGCTGAAGCGCTGCCCTGTTCTGCCTTTATTAACGGGTACGTGGCCCAAAGTTGCGTCAAAGCGCATCTTGGCCTTCCCACTTTCTCCGCTTAACACAAATCTTCTCTCCCAAAGTCTAGCTTCGAGAGCTCCAGTAATGGCGAGCGGCGCGGGTTCTTCCAAGCGCCCCCATGGCCCTCTCAAGGGCGACTAGGGAACCTGCTCTGTCATGCGTCTACAGCTAGATCGGCTTTCCACCCAGGGCTATCTGCCGGACCCTGAACTGGCCTCTACCCGCCCTGGCTTAATATCTTTGGACGGGCAGGCGCACGCCGACAGCCATCCCACCCCTCACGGGGACGAACGGGTATGCTTTGTTCCCTTCCTTATGCGCGGCTTGGGATTTCCCATCCACCCCTTCCTCCGGGGTTTGCTCGAGTTCTATGGGATCCAACTCCACCACCTAACTCCCAACTCAGTCTTACACATTGCAAGGTTTGTCGCTCTCTCCAAAATGTACCTTGGATGCGTGGTCCACTTCGGACTATGGAGAAAGTATTTTTGCATCATGCCCTGTTCCCGGAACAGGAAATTACACGAAGTGGGGGCCGCCAAGGTTTGCCGAATAGCCGGGACTGGCTACCCCACAGGCACCCCTCGAGAAGATGCCGATACGTGGGCGTCCGAATGGTTTTACATGGCCGACGTTCCGCTGCATGAACCAGCTCGGCCCGGGCTCCCGCCCTTCACCTCGGATCCTCCGAAGAAACGGTTTCGCTGGAGGCCATGGAGCACCATTCAAAAGGACGCCACCGATGTGGCCCGTCTAGCCGCTAAGGTGAAGTGCCTGACAAACACCGGCCTCACCATAGTAGATGTGATGGCAACGGCTATCAGCCGAATAGTCCAACCTCTGCAGCAACGGCAGCATATGCTGTGCATGTATAATGGCACTAACGACACCACCCGATCAATCCGGGAAAGCTTTCGAAATGACGCGGCCCTCGGCGCAGCCCTGGCTGGCATATACAAGGGTGAAGCCGTGGATTTCGCCAAACGGAAATTTATAGACGGCTTGTCTTGCTATAATCTTGCCGAAATGGTAAGTTTCCCCAAACTTCCTCATCCATCCAAGTAGTTTGCCTTTATTGTTTTCATAATGGTTGTTCAATGTATCCGAACAGAGGTAGAGGCGCTGGGTCGAGACCCTGGACTGTCCTGCACCCAAACCGGAGAAGTATCGTCGAGACGACGATCCCGCCTCTCATGAAGATGAAGAAATATCCACCTTATATGAGGAGGGCACGTTTTATCAAGAGAGCCTCGATGGCTCGAGAGTGGCCATTATTCCTGACCTGCCGGGGACGTGTCCATCCTCATCGGTAAAACCTCCCCCTACTTCCTCTTGAAAGAGAGCTTCAACTTGCGGAACCCCAAGCACCCTGACTCCTCTTCCTAAGGGTCGACGCTCAAAGCACACGCGTAACAGTGCGGCCCCCAGGGGGGCCCTGCAATTGTCGCACAAGGTGCCCCTAAAACGGAAGTGGTTATGGAGGTGGAGCATAATGCTCCTCCCCTGAACAGGTAATTCTACCCGCGTCATGCTCTTTTTCGGAGATCGAGGATCACTAGCCTAATAATTTACTTTCCTGTGTAGGCCATCCACCGAAGCGCCATCGACTGAAGGGGCAAATATCTCGGCCCCGAGGACCAACGGGGAGCCGATCTCAGCCACAGGTGGTATTCCCGAAGTACCACAACCGGCCACTTTGGGGACCTGCTCGCCTACCACCTCCGAGGTTGAAAGCGCAATGAATCATAGGCGCCGGAGAGCTTCTCTTAGGAGTCCTTTCTTCTCCAGCCAAGAGTTCAACGCTCTTAGTTCGGTGGACGCCTACCTCGGCGCAACCTGTAACGTCTTTGAGAAGGCGATGGATGTCTTATCCAAAGGCTTGCAGGTAATTTGTTTTCTGAGTTCTCTTTCCTTGCTTGGAGTCCTGTTTTACTTGCGATAATCCGACCGCCGTGCTAGGCAGTAGTCCCCAAGACACTTGTCGGATGGTACACCCAACAGGTGGATTCGCTTAGCCATAGAGTATGGCATGATCTCAAAAAGCCCGTAGCCCCCAAGCCGTGATGTGGGCACGAGTGATCATATAGAGGCTTGATAAACCTTACTGTCAACTTGCAGTCATCTCGGGAGAAGAATGAGAACCCGTCCAAGGAGCTGACCGAAGCCAAAACACAGCTGAATGCCGTGTAGGCCAAAGTGGCGCATGTCAAAACCTTTACCAGAGAAGCGCACGGTAAGTGCATCTGGTTTATGGTGTTTTGTTGTAAAGGATACTAGGTCCAAGCCTAATCGTATTATAATTCATAGCAGCGGAAGTCCTTGGCCAGCTGGAAAAGGACCTGAAACAAGACCGTGAGGACCTGATATATGCCGAGTCACAGCGGCAGGCCGAGCACCTTGTTTTGTCCCGAAGCAAGGAGGAAACAAATGAGCTGAAAGCAAAGAACGCTCAGCAAGCCGAGGAGATTGACCGGATCAAAGTTCAGCTGGCTACTGCCGAGGCAAAGGATAAGAAAGCGGATGAAGAAATATCCGGTGAGTACTTCCCGCCTTGCAAAAAGAGGTTACTCCTGTCATGTGCTAAGTTGTGCGTCATACAGTTTTGCTGACAGGTCGGCTGAAAGAGGCCGGTAGCCCCCATCCGAGGATGCCCTGACGGAGCTGACCGAGGTGCATGAGCGAGCTCGGAAGGCTATGAAAGTTGTTTTAAAGGCTCTATGGCCCGAAGAAAATGTGCCCGAGGGTATGTCCGAGCTCGCCGATCGTCTCAAAGGGTCTCGGCGCCGAATACAGGCCTGGAAGATATCGGCCTGTCGGGAGGGCGCAAGGGAGGCGTGGGCGATGGTCAAGACCCGCTACACCGGTGTAGAGACAGAGCGGCTTGCCGAGGTGGGCCCAGTCGGTGCTGACGGTAAAGAGGTGCTGACGTCGCTTGTCTACGACAATGTTATGCCCGCCGCGCGTTTCTCTCAACAGGACTGTTCCCTTAAGTCTTTAATAGACGGGCTTGATAAAGTGTAAGATATGTGTAATAACTCTATGTATCCATGAACTTTACGTTATTATAGTCGCATCTGTTATACGAACTTTGTTAGCCAGCCTTCGGCTTCTCCCTCCTTGACCATTGGCCGAGGAGTCCTCCCTACTTCTGATCGGGCAAAGCGGACCAGATACTTCGGATAGCAAGGCAATCCAGCTATGGGGCTCGAAAAACAAAGTGAACCAGAGCGCATATTATATTACTTTTAGGCGTAAGAAACATCTTCTAAGAAAAATAGTCCCGCTATCGGTTCCTTTCCTCGGGTGGTCATGTTTGCCTGCTTAAAACAGGTCGGAACATACGTCCGAGGTGAGCGTGAAGCCCCCAGTGATTTCTGATATGTGAAACCTGTTAATTTTACTTCCATCGGAGCCGATCGACTATATTCTTAAGAACGGTAGCTTTCGGCTTCACCCGTCTGAGGTGCGTATCCGATTGAACCGGTAGCAACAATCGCAGAGGTGCTCGCTTTACCCCCTAGACGAACAATCGGGAACGTAGGGGGTAAGCACAGGAGCCAGGCAACCCAACTTTGGAAAATCTTAAGTCAAGTTGATGCATATGAAGGCGTAGAACGATTTTATTGGAAGGAGGCACTGAAAGTGCTTGTAAAATTTATGCGGCTTCGAAAAAAGCTACTAGCATAGTGTATGTCATACATATAAGATGCGCCCGAAGGAATCAAATCACTTCGGCTTTACCGAACACAACTAGCAAAAAGTTTTAACAACTTGAAGAAAAAAGGAAAGTTTATAGCTATTGACTGCTAAATGGAAAATGATCGGAAAGGTAAACTAGGGACGGCTGCAGTTAACCGTAAAAGCGTCATAGCAGGGCAGCATTCCAAGGGTTTGGCTCCAGCCTGTTATCTTCGGGATCTCGGATACGATATGCACCTCCGGTGAGTACTTGGTCGATGATGAACAGTCCGTCCCATTTTGGGGACAGCTTATCCTTCTGCTTTTCAGGATTAAACCTCATGACCAAGTCACCTTTGTTGAACGCCTTCGTCCGGATTTCCCTGCTCTGGTAGCGCCGTGCCTGTTGTTGGTAAAAGGTGGAATGTGCCCGAGCCACATCCCTTTCCTCTTCGAGGACGTCGAGGTCGTCCTGCCGATCTAGCTCGGCCTCCCTCTCTTCGTACATGCGTACTCTAGGTGCATCATGAATGAGGTGGCATGGTAAGACGGCCTCGGCTCCGTACACCATGAAAAAGGGGGTGTAACCTGTAGACCGGTTGGGCGTGGTGCGTAAGCCCCATAATACGGAGTCGAGCTCCTCTACCCAATGACAGTCGGCCTCCTTTAAGGAGCGGACTAAATGTGGTTTGATACCACTTAAAACAAGTCCGTTGGCACGTTCAACCTGTCCATTGTTCTGGGGGTGATAAACGGAGGCGTAGTCGAGTTGAATGCCCATTTTTGCGCACCACGCCTTGACTTCTTTGGCGGTAAAATTGGTGCCATTGTCCATGATTATGCTATGAGGAACACCGTAATGGTGTACTACGCCGGAGATGAACTCCAGGACCGGCGCCGCCTCGGCTGTTGTCACCGGTTTTGCCTCGATCCATTTTGTGAATTTATCTACCATGACGAGTAAGTATTTCTTTTTGTGCAATCCCCCTTTAAGAGGGTCGACCATGTCAAGCCCCCAGACCGCAAAAGGCCAAGTGACGGGAATGGTCCGAAGAGCCGTGGGGGGGCATGTGACTTTGATTGGCAAAAACCTGGCAGCCGGGGCACCGCTGAACCAAATTTTACGGGTCTTCTTTGGCGATAGGCCAATAAAATCCAGCTCAGAAGGCCTTGCTGACCAAGGCCCGAGCTGCGGCGTGATGGCCACTCATGCCAGAGTGAATTTCTGCCAGGAGCTTGCGCCCTTCCTCTTCGGTTATACACCTCCGGAGGACACCGGTGACGCTTCTTTTATACAGCTCCCCTTCATGGACCCGATAGGCCTTCAATCGGCGAATTATTCTCCATGCTTCGGTTTGGTCATCGGGTAACTCATTACGGAGCAGATATCCGAGGATGGGCTCGGTCCATGGCGCTATAACTGCCATTACCTCATGGGCCGAGGATGTCTCTTCGGCAGTTGAGCCTCCAACTATTCCCTCGTCCTTCTCGGTTGCCGGAGAGTTCACCTTTCCAGAGTCCAGAGGAGCCAACACTATGTTCCCATCTTGCTAGACCACGGATGGCTTAAAGAGCCGTTCTAAAAATGTGTTTTCCGAAACGGTCGCGTTTAGCGCCCATCCTGGCGAGAACATCGGTGGCCTGATTGCTATCTCGTGGGATATGATGGAATTCCAGACCTTTGAAGCAAGCTGATATGGCGAGAATAGCATTTCGTTATGCCGTCATTTTTGGGTCCTTCGCGTCGAACTCACCATTAACTTGTGATATCGCTAGATTGGAGTCACCCCGGACCTCCAGGCGCTGGACTCCCATAGACACCGCTATCCGCAGTCCGTGTAACAAGGCCTCGTATTCGGCCGCATTATTTGAGTCCGCATACATGATTTGCAGTACGTACCGTATATTATCACCGGTGGGCGAGGTGAGAACTACTCTAGCCCCCAGCCCGGCCAGCATCTTGGAGCCGTCGAAGTACATTGTCCAATGTGAATATGTACTGTACTTCCGAGGGAGTTCGGCCTCCGTCCACTCGGCCATGAAATCTACCAGCACCTGAGATTTAATAGCTCGGCACGGGAAAAATGTGATTTTGAAAGGGAGGAGTTCAATTGCCCACTTGGAGATGCGACCAGTCGCGTCCCTATTGGCGATGCGACCTATGCGTCACCCTATGGACCTCGGATGCCACGGTGATAGAACACTCCTGAAAGTAGTGCCGTAGCGTCCGAGATGCCATAAAGACTGCATATGCGATTTTCTGGTAGTGAGGATACCTTGTTTTACACGGGGTCAGTACCTCGGAAACATAGTATACGGGCCGTTGCACCTGGAATTTGTGGCCTTCATCGTCGTGTTCGACCACAAGGACCGCACTGACGACTTGGTTTGTGGCCGAGATGTATAGCAACATCGGCTCGCCTATTCCGGGTGCCGCCAGTATAGGGTTGGTGGTGAAGAGCTTTTGAATTTCTTCTAGAGCGTCTCCCGCCTCGCTGTTCCGTTTAAAAGTCTTTGTTTGCTTCAGTAGTCTGTACATCGGCAAAGCTTTTTCCCCAAGTCATGAGATGAATCGGCTGAGGGCGGCCACGCAGCCGGTAAGTTTTTGAACGTGCTTGAGTTCGGTGGGAATTTCTAGCGCGGCTAAGGCTCGAATTTTGGCTGGGTTGGCCTCGATTCCTCTATGGGAAACGATGAATTCGAGCAGCTTGCCTACTTGTACTCGGAAGACGCAATTCTCCGGATTGAGCTTAATGTGGTAAACCAGGAGGCTGGCGAATATCTCGCCGAGATCCTTGACTAGCTGTCGGACGACTTTGGTTTTGACAACCACGCCGTCGACGTAGGCCTCGGCTGTTTTGCCGATATGTTTTTCCAGGCATGTCTGAATCATGCACTGATATGTTGCACCGGCGTTCTTTAATCTGAACGGCATTGTGTTGAAGCAGAACGGCCCATAGGGTGTTATGAAGGCTGTTGCTTCCTGGTCGGATTCCTTCATTTTGATTTGATGGTACCCCGAATATGCATCCAGGAAGCATAGAGAGTCATGTCCTGCCATGGCGTCAATGATCTGGTCGATGCGCGGCGGTGGGAAAGGGTCTTTAGGGCAGGCCTTGTTAATGTCTTTAAAATCAACACAAAGCCGCCATGATTTATCCTTTTTGGGCACCATGACCAGGTTAGCCAACCATTCAGGGTGCTTGATCTCGCGGATGAACCCGGCTTCTAATAGTTTGGCCAGTTCTTCCCCCATGGCTTGACGCTTGGGCTCGGAGAATCGCCGAAGTGCTTGCTTGACTGGTTTGAATCCTTTGATAATGTTCAAGCTGTGTTCGGCTAAGTTTCTTGGGATTCCTGGCATGTCAGAGGGATGCCAAGCTAAGATGTCCCAATTTTCCCGAAGGAAATTTCGTAGGGCTGCGTCAATTTCTGGGTCCAGCTGGGCGCCAATGGATGCCGCTTTATTTGGGTCCGTTGGGTGCACTTGAAATTTAATAATTTCATCCGCTGGTTTGAACGATACTAATTTGGATCTCTTGTCCAGAATGGCGTCGTCCGAATTGACCGTGGCTCGGAGTGCCATCAACTCTTCGGCTGCAAAGGCCTCTGCCAGTGACTCGAGGGCGAGTGTGGCCATTTTATTTTCGGCCTTGAGTGCCCTCTCTGGGTTGCTGGTGACCGTGATCACTCCATTGGGGCCCGGCATTTTCAGTTTCATATACCCGTAATGAGGTATATCATGGAATTTTATGAATGCCTCCCGCCCTAGAAGGGCATGATAACCACTTCGGAAGGGTACGACGTGGAATGTTAACTCCTCGGACCGATAGTTCTCAGGAGTGTCGAAGACCATGTCGAGAGTAATTTTTCCCTCACATCGCGCCTCTCTTCCCGGGATAATTCCCTTGAAAGTGATGAAGCTATGTTGGATGCGGGTTGTATCCAGTTGCATTTTTTCCAGAGTGTCCTTGTAGATGAGGTTCAAACTGCTACCGCCGTCCATTAGCACTTTATGCAGCCGTCATCCGTCCACCATGGGGTCGAGGACCAGGGCAGCTGGGCACCGACTTAGGTCAATTGTCAGCTGATCGTGCTCCTCAAATGTGATCGGCGTGTCTAACCACGCGGCCGGGGATGTGCGTATGGGGCCGAGCTCATGCAGAGCCCTTTTTCTTTGATTCTTTGATGCATATGTTTGATAGATCATCAAGACCTCGGCTTCGTCTGAGGAATCTGTGGCATGATTGGTGGTGGGCCTATTTGTGAGGAGAGCCTCACCACCCTTGGCCACTTGTTTTACGACCCAACAAGCTTGAAGGCTGTGGGTTGGATTGGTGTTTAACGAGACAGAGTGTATTGGGCATGGTTGATCCAGCAGTCCGTTCAGGACGGTCGGAGATCCTGTCTTTCTTCTTCTTCGTAATGACTCTGCTAGCATGGGTGCTTAAGTGGCTGCCCTTGTGCGAGGTCGTATTCTTTTGACTTGCCTGAGCGGACTGATTCCTGAGCCAACTAGGCGTCTTCAATGGTGCAAAATTTTGACACCAACTCTAGGAGCTCGGAGAAAGTCTGAACTCGGCGCCGAGAGAGGGCATTTAGCACACCCTCATCGTGACAGTTGTGACAGAAGGCAGCGAGTGCTTCTACGTCTGGGCAGTCGATTATCCTGTTTTTGACGAACAAGAACCGCGACCAGAATTGCCGAACTGTCTCCTCGGCTTGTTGTTTTACATAAATCAGTTCCCAGACGTCGGGAGGCCCCGAATTGCTTGGGAAATACTCGACATGGGGGTGGTGGGTGGGATCAAAAAATGTAATCCGATCGGGGGGGGGGGGGGGGGGCTCCGAGGTGCCCCCGTGTTCTTTGTGGGAAAGATTCACGGAGGAGGTATCCAGGCTCGGCTTAACATCCAAAACGCACGTCTCTTCTAGCTGATCAAGCTCGTGCTCGTTCCTCAGGAGGGAGCTCGGATCCGAGGTTTCCTCCAATCGGATTCCATCAGCCGAGCTCATCAAGGGAGCATAAAGCTCCGGACAGGCTTCCCAATTGCGCCCTACCGCCTCGAAGCGGGAGTACAATTCGAGGTCTATCGAGCCCTCAGACGGCCCGTTGGTGAAGATCGTCGATGCACCTGTGGTGCCAAGGAGACTCAGATTGCCCATTGGTAAAGCCATCGTTCCAAGGCGATCAAACAGTGAGCTCTCACTGAAAGCACCAATGTCGGTGTCAAAACCGGCAGATCTCGGGTAGGGGGCCCGAGCTGTGAGATCGGATCGATGGGTAACAAGAGACAAGGGACACGATGTTTTTACCCAGGTTCGGGCCCTTTTTGAGGAGGTAAAACCCTACGTGTTGCTCTTTCTTATATTATGGGTGTATCAAAGTACAGAGTTGATCTACCTCGAGATCGTAAGTTCTAGACTAAACCCTAGGGGTAATGGTGATGATGATGAATGATCGTGAATGTGTCTCTACGGACTAAACACTCTGGCTTATATAGGCACCAGGGGTATCTAGGGTTACACATGGTCGGTTGCCATCTAGGGGTTACATGCCAAATCTAATGAATATACTTGGAGTACACGCCAAGCCCTCGGTTCGGCCCGATGTGCTTGCTCCATAGGTCAAAGGCTTCCGGAGTCCTTATTCTTCAACAGGCTGTCAATCCAGCCCATGGACTAGACCGGCTAGGCCAGGACCCCCTAGTCCAGGACACCGTCAACAATTGTGTGTCAAATCTCAATCATGTACTTTGCTCATCAGTATTACAGATACTAATTCTTGCTTAATACTCTTTCCATGTGACCTTGGCAAGAAACTCTTCATGACATTGTTCATACTAAACCATTTTAGTATCTCGTCAATATGTATTTTGGCTAAGCTCTGTCATGCACTACTATCTCCATAGATTATTATGCCTAGTACCATGGCTATCTTGCCTAAATGCTTCACTGGAAAACTAGTTTCAATAAAGTCCTAATTCAAGTCAAGAAATTTATATCATTTTCTAATCAACAATGTGTTATGCACACAGTGTTAGAAATGCAATTATGCTCCCACTTACTTTCTTGTAAATACAAGCATCTTCGCTTTCCTCGATGAAATCAAATACTTTTGACCATTTCATCAGAACTAAGATTCCAACTCCACTATGCTTGTTTCAGTCCATTATAGGATCTCTTCAAGTTTTCACACTTACTAGCATCCTCTGGATGGACAAAATTATCTGGGACCGTATCATATATACAACCTTGGTTCTATTTCCATCTCATGGGAATCCTTTTGACGTCGATCTATTATATCTCATAATTGAAATGTGTAGTAATTGCAAGTTTAATCCGAACTGACTTTAAGCATTGCTACGACGAGACAATTTCGTCATAGTCAACTCCTTGATTTTGTCATAAACTAATTGCAACAAGTTAAGCTTTATAAAACATTTTTTTATCTTCATTGGTTTATAAATCCATTACTATGTGCTAGACTCTAAGTCTGACGGAGGGTTCCGTAAGTTCCAAACTTGAACCATGTATATGGATACTATCTTGGATTACTTTGGCATATAGCCAATTTTGGAGTCAGGGTCCACCAACGCTTCTTTGTGTATCATAGGTTATTGTTCAACTAACAACAATATCTCATCTTTACACCGTAGAGGTTTGCACGAGTTTTTCCTATCCTACGTGGTTCAGCCACAAGTTCGACAAAAATCTCTATATCTCATGTAGATACATCCGTATCAGTCGCAATAGGAAGGCCTGGAACTACTTCAGTGTTTATTTCTTTGACTTGATTATGAAGATTCTGTAATCTCGTCAAGTTGCACTGTCCTCCCACTAAATCTTTTGTAGAAAACAATTTCTTCAAAATTTTACCGCACTCTATGGCAAAACACTTTGCCTCGGCGTAGTGATAGAGGAATACCCCATACTTTCGCATAACCAACAAAGTAGCAATCATTTGATTTGGGACATGAACATATAATCTTGTAAACATTTTACATATCTCTCATGGTCCCAAATGTTAAGAAAAGACATAAATGGTTTGGCTAACCATACCATATCTTATACGACGTCATTTCAACAGATTTGATGGAGCTATTTTCAGTGTAAAAGCCATAGTCTCTAAAGCATCACGTTTAAAAAGTATAATGGCAAATCAATTTATGTCATCTTTGATCTCACCATGTCATACATGGTTCGATTACATCTAGTCGGACACACTACTCACAGTAGTGTTCCGGGAGGTGCAAGTTATGAAACTCTTTTCACAACTCATCAGACCATCGCTAAATTTGTAACTCAAAATATTCCTTTCCGTTATCAAACTGGAGAAACATAATTTTTCTTATTACAATAATTTCTTCTTCATTCTGAAACCCTTTTGAACTATTTCAAAAGATCCAGTCCTATATCTCATTAAGCAAATATGCATATATCTACTTGAGTCATCTTAGAAGATAGGTAAATCCACTGCCTGGAACATCATTTCTTGAACTACAAACATTTGCACGTATGTTTAACCAATTAGTTCGTTGCTCTTTCTTTATGGCATGTGAACGATTTTCTAGTCACGCTACTTTTGGATGAAAGATTGCAAGTGTCAGATGATTCATATCACATGACATCAAAATCCAACGCTATGGAATTCTCCATGCATGTTTCTCCAATGTGACCTTAACGCAGTGCCACACACTTGTGGTATTTTTCTTAGTCTTGCGACATTTAGCGTCAGTGTTGTAGATGTTTTAATGTTATCATCAATATTCATAACATACGTCCTATTCACAATAAGAGTATGGCCTTTTATGTCATTCATGACATCGAACTATTATCGATCTCTTATGATCAACCTCCTCGCAACTTCTGTGCAATGGGCTAGAGTGTACAAAACTCTAGAATGAATTATGAAGACAAATACAGAAGTAATATACTGACGGAAAGTATTGTAACTTTTACAAAGTTTCCAACACATATATTCACGTCATTGTTGCTAGTCATTTTAGGCTGTAGTAGTTCTTGCATCGAGTTGCATCAATATACAATTGAATCGGTATCCTTGTGATCAAATCCCAAGCTGGAACAACATCTACTTAACCAACTTTCTCTACATCTATAACTTGTATGACATTCATACCTGAGCTGGACATTCCAATCTTCTTTCAATCTACCTTTTACTTGTTATGGTTTTACTTCCAATATTTCTCCTACTCATGGAAGAAGCACCCAACTTCAAGAGTGGTGTGAGCCCTGACCTTCCTAGGTGTGTAAGTCTCATTACACCCTTCAGACTTATCTTTTCTCTTTAAGTTGTTGTTTTATTCACCATCATCACATGAATGGGTTTCCTCTGGATTCTACTCATTTCAGTCTTTGAGTAGAGTGAACACTTCACTCGATCTTGCCAACAAACACTTCTTTGGATATCACATATGTTTTAGTCTCTGTTCGTTTCTGAACACAATTTCCAGTTCCAATAATATCACATAACTATCCCAAACATATTGAAGCTTTGGTTTCTTGGAAGCAAGCATACTTAACTCAATTCTGATAGAATTCTAGCCTTCTGGATTGAAGGACGTGAGTCTCATCATCCACAACATCAGTGGGAGAGTATTGTAAGCATGCAATAGGACAAAAAATCCTTCTCGGCACTCTTGCGGACAACCCTAACATTACGTTTACCAATCGTAAAGATTCAACAAGATAATAAAACAACTAATCAATTTCAATAGGGAAGGTGGAACCGTGAGCCATAATTCTATAACTATATGCAAATCACACTAAGGCTTTTTTTTATAATTAATTGCACTAGTGTTTAAACAACTTTAATATAAAGTGCGATCCCACCCAAATCAACATCTCCCTTAGTTGATAGTGAGTGATTCAAGATCCTGATCTGATTCACGGCCGTTGATGTGTACATCACTGATGACGTGAACTTCAAGCGGTAGGCCAACTTGCCGATCACATCTCCATGTGACTGTTGTTCATCTTTCGACGCTTGTGCTCTGAGCTCAGGACTGTCCTGCTAGAACTTCAAGACAATCTAGTGCACCTGCAGTGAGGTCTGACCTGCACCCGCCTTACACCTCACTAATCGTTCGTACTCATGTGTACATGCCGTACCCCGAAAAACTACATGTTATAGATGGTGCTACACTAGGGAGAGAACTAACCACTTGACATTTTTATGAGAGATCGCCCTAATAAAAACGACTAGTGCGCAATCAAAAGGGTGCAAACAAAAAAGGGATAAATATCTCAGGCAATTCACAATAGCTTGATATGGTATAGCCCTTGCGTCGGGAAGTCTTCATGCATGGCCTTCACGAAAATTCAGCTGGAAACGCTGCAGTGGCAGCAATTTCGAGAACCACTGCCGTGCCAGCATTTTTAGCTTTTCTTCCTCCCGCGCCAGGTATGGCCCCCTTGCACCGGGGTCCTCCTTTACAAGCTTGTCATGATCATATGTAATCTCTATTTCATCATCTCTATCTCTATAGCTATTCTATGAAATCGTATTACATCAAATTTTGACACGCAGGCCAAGTGACAATCACATGTCTCCATCCATCATGTCATATGATCATCCTTGTTGCTAGATGAATATTGCGAGGTGTGTGAGGGAAGATACTTAATTAAAAATCTCTAGCCCCACACTAAACTTCATCATACGCATGACCCCCGTGCAGATTCAAAATCCACATGCCCTCTAGTTTGCGACAATTCAACTTTCTTGACTAAGGTGGAGCCCAAAGAACTGAGATAGCACATCATTGATAGCCAGAATCACCGTTAGCTAGAACTTCATAGCAAAACCCCACCATGCGGCCAAGAACATAAAAGATGCAAATTTGAGGGAAGCAACAAGAACATCTGGTGGAAGATTGCATCTAACACAATAAATCTTATCTTCCACCTGCACAAATTTTATTAAGCAATAGAACTCATCTACTACTCAACTTTTTAGCAAAAGATCTAATCTAGTACTAAAAACTTTTTGTACAATACCCACACAATCTCATGTTTTCTAGACTGTAACCTGCACATCCACTCAGAGATCGCTCTGATACCACTGTTGGGAAACATAGTAGAAAAGAAAAAAAATCGTCCTACGAATCTAGTTCCCAGGATCACTATGAAGATCATGCATATAAGGTTAGATCTGATCTCACCAACAAATGAGTTGCAGCGGAAGAAGAGTTGGTGAAGATCGCGTTCTTGAAGTCCCTCGAACCGTCCCACAAATAGTTCCCTCGAACAAGAATCGAACGTACAATTCCTCTATCGGATTGCACACGTAGGAATCCTTTGATGCATCAGGGATTTGCCATCTAGAGCTATGTCATGCCGAAGAAGAAGCAAAGGGAGGATCAGCCCTTCGGGAAGAAGGACTATGGTGGAGAACATGAGAGAGAGGGAGAGGTGCAGCCACGGGCACACAAAAGATGTGTCTCTAGGGGCCGTCCCTCCCCTCCCCAACTTGCACTTCAAGCCAGGGGGGCGCCCCCCCAAACTTGGTACTCAAGGCAAGGGGGGCGGCACGCCCCCCCCCCCCCCCAAAACCATAGGGGACGGCCCCTCCACCACCTTTGGGCACACCAGTTGGCCTAATTGGCCCATGTGGACTGCCCCACTTGGGCTAGCCAAGTAGGCAGCCCTGTGGGCTCCTCCAGACCATTTTGGAGGGTTCTAGAACCTTCCAGACTTTCCTAGACCATCCGGTGCATTCCTCGGTGTTCCGAAACTTTCCCGGTTCTTCGGTTTTACTCGGTTTTGTTTCAAAACCTCCAGTTCTCTTCGAAACACTACCGGTTCTCTCTCAAAACAATTTCTTTCTATCTCCAAAACTTTTTCGGTGATATTCTCTAATACTCCTAACTCAGTTAATATGCAACATATCAAATTCATCTTAAGTGTGTGACCTTGCAGGTTCGGTGAAATATAGACAACAAAAATTCTTTTCTTCAATGGTCAACAGCGGAACCATTGACATCCATGTTGACCCCTATACTCACACGAATGATATTCGAGTGAACCTCTGGTTATCATATGTTGTTCCTTTTGCTTCGTGATACTTTACAAAACCCGAGGTGAGATATATCGATATCCTCTTGAGTCATTCTCATGCTCACTATACCGGTCTCCTCGTTACCGGTTTTGTTCTTCTTTCTCTTTATCATGTTCTGACATCCCTGTGACTAAGTCACCTATGTCTGGCCAGACGATGATCACCGAGAGGGCCCTAAGAATATCTCTCCATCGTCAGAGGAGCAAATCCAACTCTTGAGCTCTCTTTCCCCTTGTCATACTTTCCAATAAACTTGTAAGTTGTCGTTACGATCACCATCTTACCGATGACGCTGGAGTAACCCCAAAGTGTATCGTCCGGTATGAAGTGGCTCGATACTCTCATGGTCTAAGGAACTGAGCATAGTTAGCTCTCCATTTTATGAACTTTCGACTTGTGATGATGACATCTCTAACTATAACGAACAAGTTCGGTCAATTCAATATGATAGTTCTTCTAACATCATACTCTCGAAGTTGTCGACATCCTTATTACTCTTAACGTATGCCCATGATCAGGAAAACATAACCATCATGCAACACATGAGCTAGTCCTAGAGGTGAAACTAGGAATCGGGTTTTACCGTTTATAACTCTACATGTGCTTATGAGTTTTCCTCTGAACCACATATTCAAGAACCATAGAAATTATAGCCACTACTGTAGGATGCTGCCAACATGACACATGTTTCAGAGAGCCTTCGACCAAACTGTGTGTGATGCATGAATCGCAAACGGTATCGTAATAAAACCGTTACCAATAAGACGAACTGTGTGCGATGGCGGAGACATCAAGCATGATTCATATTAGAGCTGTGTGTGCGATACGTGGCATATAGTTGATCCATATGAACAGTTTGCAATGAGCTAGAACAATAGAAACGGTCAGCCAAATCGAGGTGTGTGCGATATATGGCATACAGTTCACTCAGATGAACTGTTTGCGATTAGCCAACACAACAGAAACGGTCAGCCAGATCAAGGTGTGTGCAATAGACGGCATACATTTCACTCGGATGAACTGTGTGCAACGAGCCAAAACAACAGAAACGGTTCAACTTAACAAGATGTGTGTGATACGTGGCAAACAGGTCAGTAATCAGAAATGTGTGGGAAGACCGATAACAACACAGATGATTCCTGCTAATAAGCCGTGTGTGTTGTGGACAAACGATTGCTGGTATACAATTGTCAGTGATTGATGAAATCATCACCGACGGGTTCCCTAGTTTAGCCTATGGGCGATGTGATTTGCTCTGTCTGCACAACATCTATGCTCTGTCTACAGAACAACAACATATATACTTATAAGAAAAGGATTGCATAACCAAATTAAACACCCAATTACATAAGTGACTACACACACCAAAGTAAACAATTACGTGCATACTAAACTAGGAGAAACGATCATCTAATCATCTACTTCTTCTTGTGACGACGCTTGCCATTGCTCTGCTTCCGGCTAGATCCCTGGCCGTTTTGGGGAAGAAGGAGACACTTCCTCACGTCAATGATCCGCCTGTACATGTCGTAGCTCGTGTATGCCTCCTTGGTCGCGTACACGACGTGAGCTTCGTCGAGTTTCTCCATCCAGGCCAAGTGCCAGGCACGCTTGTCCTTGTTGCAGGAATCCTTCATGTCTCTATAGTAGGGGTTGATGAAGGCCTCGATGAGGTGAACCAGTGAGTCCTTCTCATGCTTCTTGCTGCCCCAGATCTTGTATTGGCCCTGGGTGTCGACAAGATTCTGGCAGGCGATGCCCGAATTCTTGAGGACCTTTACATTCTTGGTGATGTCCACCGTAGCGAACATGTAGTGGGGGCTGTTCACAAACCTGGCGAAACGCTCGCAAGGCCTTGTGCCCAGGTAGTAGTGGTAGACAAGGACGTGATTGCGCATGCACATCTGGGCGACGGGTGTACTCGAGGTCGAACCCGACCACCTTGTACTTCTTCGCAGCAAGCAACAGCTCCATAGTGTGGATGGAGTTCTCCACCCATATCGGGTTGTTGGTGTACACCATCGAGAGCTCCATGAACCTTCTGTGGGTGTCCACTACAGCATGCATGGTGAACTGCCACTCGTTGTCGGCAGCTGCTGGGAGCGCCATTGGAGCCGCGCAGGATACCCTCTCTGTATTTGTCGCCGTGGGTGTGCTTCTTGCAATACTGGGGCGCGATCGAAAGGTTGAAGAAACACAAGGGTTAAATGGCCGCTGTAATAAACGGGGGCCGGACGGCCTGTAATCGGCACGTCTAGTCACATCGTTCCTGGCAGAGGATTACAGTGCACGCTAGCTTGAGCAGAGCACACACGTTTCGTTTGGCCACGCGTGGGCTCGAAGAGGCGCCAATGTATCATTGGTGAGCCTGTTCCCGTGCAACCATGCACAACTGTGCAAGCTTCCCGCCCAGCTCATTTGGCCATGCGTTAGCTCGAAGAGGGGCCAATCATGGGCGTTTATTGGCAAAAGCTTTGCAAAAACGAAGTGTGTGGAATGACTTAGGCTCCTCCCAATCCTCCACCTTGTACAGTTGCTAATCCTGCCACGTAGGCAAAAAATCTGATGTGGCAAGTTAATTAAGAGGAGAGAGATGAGTGTGGCGACCCCAGGAAGAAACAATGCCAAGCGCGTGAACCTAGGCAAAACATTTAAATGAAAGAAGCCCACCACTGCATGAAGAACTTTAGTTGCTAAATCATTAAAGGAAGGAAGCTTAGCTAGAAGAAGCTAAGCACCTATGCATTGGGGAGTATAGTTGCTAAGCTATTTAATGTGCTTAATTAGCACCTAATCTAAGCACCTGCGTGCAATAATGTCGAATATCGCTGTCTGAGTACGCAATATAGATCGTCTGTGATGAGATTGACAGGGGAAACACATTCAAGAATGTAAATAAAATCAAGTCCATTAAGGTCCATATATTAACCGTCCATTGCATATTATGGTCAAAATAGTACTACCAATGTACGAGTCTCATACGATGCCATTTCAACGTTTGTACCATAAATTCCAGAAATATTACAAGGCTCTAAATCGAAGTTTACAACGTTCAAACTGATATTGTAAATGAAATTCAGCTCATGCAGCTGTAGACGCCCACGCTGATCAGCTGAACATGAACATATGAGAGGTTCAAACTGATATTACAATTAGTTTCGCCACCTCAACATTTCTGCAAAGGGATCAGCCACTAACAAGTCATGTATGGGCTTGACATAATGACTTCCGAGTACTTTGTCAACTGAACTTCCAAAATGAAATTCAACTTCTGCAGAGCCTTTTCCATTCTGCCATAGCCGCCGGCGCTGATCAGCAAACTATTCAGGTTTGCGCGATAAATGTAAGGCAAACCTCATTACCTTTAGCACACTTGCTCTCACAACGAAGAACCTGACGAATATAATCTCCAGTAAGGTCCCTTGGTAGGAGTTCAAAGTAATTTCTGAGAGATGCAGATCATGGCATTCGATGGGATTGTTATATTGTATCACATCATCCACTACCGTGCCTAATCGTATCTGCAAAAGAAGAGAACTTATTAGTGCCTACATGCAGTTTTGAACACTACAGGCTTTTTTGATTTGCAGGATTTCTAAAATACACGAATAGAGTGACATGCCATCTTCGATCCTACATGATTAACATGGGCGTTTGATTACACTCTAGGAAAATGTAGGCTCCTTCACAAGAGGTTGGAGTGGACGGAAATTTTCCTATGAAAACTAGTACATATGAATCCAAAGGAGAAATACTTATGGATTGTAACCATATGAATCAAGCAACCGCTATAGGAAAAAAAACATCTATGTACTGAAATCCTCCAAAATTCCTTCAGAAATCGTACTACATTCGTCATTGTAAACTTGGGAAAAGGTACCAAAAATTGAACTCCCTTGCGGTTAACATTTAACAAGAAAGGAGCATCACCTCGATATATAGCTTCTCCAAGCACGGAAAGCATCTCAGGAATCTGAAACTTGGTCGAGGTCGGGGTTGATAGATTCTAGTGCCAAGATCTTCACTGTGCGCAGATACGTGGTCAAGCTTGTCGCAATCATTTTCTGGATGACAGACGAACATATATACATCTTCAAAATTAGAAAAAATGTTAATTTCAAGAAGAAGGAGAAGAATAAGGCGACGGTTGTACCTGAACGGGTATGGATCCAATAACAAGTTCGGAGAATTTGACAAACGAGTAGCCCACCACTGTCAATTTCAGCGCAGAAATGACACTGATTCTTGTTGGACCTTGTTGATCAACTACAAGTAATCTCTCAAGTAAAGGCGTGTCCTCAATGACCATATCATGATAGACCTATATGTGATCTCTTGTTGCAGCACCAGCAACACACATAAATTGTTCGGAGAGTCATGGAGGTGATGTGGAGGCTACTCAACCCATTGATCGCCCGAAGACGAAGGTACTCGAGTGCAGTACAGCCGCGGAGCAGGCGCTCCATGTCCTGCTTGGGGATGCAGACGTTGGCGAGCTCGAGGTACTTAAGTCGAGGGAGAAAAAGAGCGGGCGCGTCAATAATTGGGGGAAATGGCAGTTCATGAACCTGGCGAGGCGCGGCATGGGCGCGAGGCGGAGCGCGGACGGTGGCAGTGAGCGGATATGTCCATCATTAAAACTAAGCTCCTCGAGCTGATCTAGGGTGGGGGATAGGAACCACTCGTCAAGCTTGGCTTGGTCCTTGCCGTTGGAACGGAACTTGCCCATGATAAGGCCTTTGATTGGGCCACGGTGCATGCCGAGGATCTAGGACAATGCGTCCAAGCTTTTGCGATAGCCATGGTAGAGCTTGTGGACGTCGATGAGGTCGAGAGGGGTGGAGTGCCATAGGGGGCGCCACCGCCGGGAGAGGACGGTTGTGCGTGCGCCATGTTTGATTGGGAGGAGGGAGATGATGACTATCAACATATCGTCGGGGAGGCTGCTGATGAAGTCTAGGCCCGCAGGAGTCGCTTGCGGTTCAGGCTCGACCCGCCTCAGCTTGTTGGCAGCCTCATCCTCCACCTCCGGAGTCTCCTCGGCAGCGGCGCTATCTGATAGGAGTGGAGGAGTGGGAGGATACGGAATATTTAGTTAGAACAGGGCAGAAGAAAAGTGTATTGGTAATTAGAAGTTACTAGGCAGGAATAAACTTCACAGAGTCAGAAAATGAAATCCCAGTTGGTTGCTTAAATACTACACAATTACTTTGATATTGCTACGTAAGTCAACATGCAGATACTTGAAAAGAACACTTACTTCGAACAAAGTCTGGACGGATGATGTTGTCGGGGAAGTTAGCATTTATGATATGACCAGGCTCTTTCAGGTGTAGTGTAATTTTAGTGCCAGCTCTCAGTACATAAAACTTGGAAATTTTTGTCCAAAGGCCCGCGTCAAAATAGGAGTGACAAGCATCTTCATCAAGCTTTACAGAAACAACGATGGTAACTCCATGGTTTGTGTTCAATATGACATCCCTGGAGTCTTCATGTATGTAAAGGCCAAGATTTTGTACTACAGTTGTTGTTGCAAAGGAAGGGATGTACTGCAGGAAATGATAAAGATTGGTAAATAACAGGGTAACATGCAAATATGGGAGTAATTGAAAGAATAGTACAACTGTTGAAATCAAAGGACAAAAATTTATAATTAAACAGATAATGTAACCATGATGTCAAGCAAGTATGAGAGTAATCGAAAGAACAATACGGCACTAATTTGCCTAATATAGAAAGAAAAAAAAATCCCCTTTTGACGTATATGCTGCATGTGGCACCTTTTATCCAAATGTAGCAATATATAGTATATGTTCAGAAAAGTAGGCCATGCCAACCGAGGTAGGGTGAGATTGAACATACCGTGCGCTTCTTGAAGTCATCTGGTACGGTGAGAAGGAACTCCTCGGCTGTCTGACCGAGGCCGCATAGGTATGCTGTGTCCTTGCACTGTACACTCTACGAATGAAAACCCTCGAATCAGCTAGAAGAAAAATGAACTCACGGCGATTTCGGCCAGGTGATTAAAAGGGGCAGACGGACTGGGATAAGAGATGAGCGAATATTTCAGTAAATTAGTTATCTGGTTCTCCATCAGAGAGAAAACCCCAACACCGCAGATTCCCCAATCGGCGGAGCTGGGCCGACGGCGAGCAGCATCGAGAAAGTTGGTGACAAGCGGCAGTGGCGAAATGCGGTGGGGTTTGGCGGCAGCCGGCGGCAGGCATCGAGCTAAGTGGTTTCCGCGGTGATAGGCGGTGACACGCAGAGTCGCGGAGGAGTGCAGGTGCGACTGGGGACGGGACCGGGGGGGGGGTGGCGGGCGGGGGTGAGGGTTTTGTGACGTGGGGGGGGGGTGGTGAGGTTTTTTTTAATTGGGTGGTGAGGGTTTTCTGTCCCAGAATAATGCGTTTGAGAGGCAACGGTTTGGTAGACCCAATCGTGTGTGATTAATATCACTCCGGTCCAGTGTGAGGGTGATACGGACTGCCGTTCGATCTGTGTACATCCTATGGTGCAGACGTGCGATCCGTGGGGATGTGTTCTGGCCAATCAGAACACACGTGCCGCAGCATAATGAAAGTCATCGCACACGGTTCCAATCTTGGAAAATCACCAAGTTTCATGGTGGGGTCCACATTTCCTTCGTCGTTTGACACTGAAATTTTTTACCCACGCTAAACATTCACCCTAATATGCACCGTACGTGTTCAATTATTTTGCCAACTCTCCACACGTAGCTGTGCGTGTTATGGGCAAACGGTTTCTAGTATAAAATTGTGTGGGAAGATCGAAAGTAACACACACGATTCACGCTAATAAGTTGTGTGTGCTGTGGGCAATCATAGGTTGGTCTAAGAGAAGCATAAAATTCCGTCAAACAAACTAAATGCATACTCATCCCACATCTAGATATAATTAAGCATATATATAAACATACTCAGGCATAGATAATAAGCGTACTCAGGCATAGCTCAACCATAGTTCCACCGATAATGATAAGCATACTCAAGCCTAGATATAATTAAGACGCACACACTAGACAGCTAGGGTACTTCTGAACATAACCATAGTTCAACCGGTCTCCAGGCCTGCCTGAAGGTGAAGCTTCTCCAGGTACTCAGCGTACAAGGCGTGCACCACCCTGCGAGGATACTTCTGCTTGAAGGAGCCAACGGCTCTTCCTCTTGCATGCGCCAGAACACTTTCAAATGCGTGACGAAGGATTTGGTAGCATGATACGTCTCCAACGTATCTATAATTTTTGATTGTTCCATGCTATTATAGTATCAATCTTGGATGTTTTATATACACTTACAAGCAATTATATATCATTTTTTGGGACTAACCTATTAACTTAGTGCCCAGTGCCAGTTGCTGTTTTTTGCCTGTTTTTGGTTTTTCAGAATATCAGTACCAAACAAAGTCCAAATGCCACGAAACTTTTTGGAGATTTTTTTCTGGACATAAGAGACACTAGAAGCTTCGGGAGAGGGCCAGAAGACAAAGGAGGTGGCCACGAGCCACCAGGGCGCGCCCCAGGGGGGGTGGCGCGCCCTGGTGCCTCGTGGACCCACCTCTGCTCCGTTTGACCTAATTCCACCTCTATAAATACTCTAAAATCGGGAAACCAATAGGAGAGTCCACGTAATACTTTTTCTGCCACCGCAAGTCTCTATTCTCGAGAGATCCCATCTGGAGGCCCTTTCCGCACTCTGCCGGAGGGGGATTCGATCACGGAGGGGCTCTACATCAAACTTGCTGCCCTTCCGATGATGCGTGAGTAGTTTACCACAGACCTTCAGGTCCATAGTTAGTAGCTAGATGGCTTCTTCTCTCTTTTTGATCTTCAATACAATGTTCTCCTCGATGTTCTTGGAGTTCTATCCAATGTAATCACTTTTTGCGGTGTGTTTGTTGGGATTCGATGAATTGTGAGTTTATGAGCAGATTATCCATGAATATTATTTGAGTTTTCTCTGAACTCTTTTATGCAAGATTGTTATAGCTTTGTATTTCTCTCTGATCTATTAATTTGGTTTGGCCAACTAGATTGATTTATCTTGCAATGGGAGAGGTGCTTTGTAATGGGTTCGATCTTGCGGTGCTCAATCCCAGTGACAGAAAGGGACATGACATGTATGTATCATTGCTATTAAGGGTAAAAAGATGGGGTTTATTCATGCGTGAGTTTACTTTGTCTACATCATGTCATCTTGCTTAAGGCGTTACTCCGTTCTTTATGAACTTAATACTCTAGATGCATGCTGGATAGCGGTAGATGTGTGGAGTAATAGTAGTAGATGCAGAATCATTTCGGTCTACTTGTCTCAGACATGATGCCTATATACATGATCATTGCCTTGGATATCGTCATGATTATTTGCTTTTCTATCAATTGCCCAACAGTAATTTGTTTACCCACCGTATGCTATTTTCAAGAGAGAAGCCTCTAGTGAAAACTATGGCCCCTGGATCTACCTTTATTATATATTAAAAATCCCAAAAATACCTTGCTGCAATTTTACTTTATTTATTTTATTTTGTATTTTTGTTCGATCTATCTATATATCACCATACAACTTAATCTTGCAATTAACCGCCAAGAGATTGACAACCCCTTGTTCGCGTTGGGTGCAAGGATTTGTTGTTTTGTGTGCAGGTGCTGCTAACGAGTTGTTGCGTGATTCTCCTACTGGATTGATAACCTTGGTTTCATAACTGAGGGAAATACTTATCTCTACTGTACTACATCATCCCCTCCTCTTCGGGGAAATCCCAACGCAGCTCACAAGTAGCAGGAAGAATTTCTGGCGCCGTTGCCGGGGAGACATCATCAACATCTATCAAGCACCTACGCATAAACTCTCATCTCCTTGCATTTATTTTATTTGCCTTTGCCTCTCGTTTTCATCTCCTCCGCTTCTAATTTTTTTACAAAAAATACAAAAATATTTTCCGTTTGGCTTTTTGCTTGGTTGCTATCTTTGCTTGTGTTGCCATGTGCCTTCTATTTGTTTGCATCTTCGCTTGCTAAAAATCTATTGATATGGATCCTCATCCACTTGCTAACCTTTTCAAAAGACCGAATTATGATGAACCAATTGCTAGTGAGTTGAGTGCACTTGATTATCTCAATGAAGTTTTGCTTGAAAATCATAAATCTAAAAATTGTGATGAAGTGTTAAACGAAGAAATTTATAATGTGATTCATGATAGCTCCTTGAATAAAAAGCGTGATTGTAATGATGTTATTATAAATTCTATTAATGTCAATTGTGCTAATGATATGCAAAGCTACAAGCTTGGTGATGCTAATTTTGTTACGTCCACTACTTATTGTAATGATCATGATTGGGGTGATGCTTCTTATGATCTTGAAAATTTATTTAAGCCTCATGATGAATATGATATTGATAATAGTGTTTGCAATAATATTGAAAGTGGGTTTGGAAGAGTGTCAACTTTAGGTAAAAATAATCCCACATATTTGGAGAGTGTTCAATCTTATGAATTTTTTGATAAAAGTGGGTTTGGAGAGGTCATGACTTTATTTGATGTTAATCCCACTACCTTGGAAGATTGTAAAACTTTTATGCATGTGGATCATGGATAGAAAATTTTATATGATAGCTATATTGTTGAATTTGATTATGATCCTACATGTAATTATTATGAGAGAGGAAAATATGGTTGTAGAAATTTTCATGTTACTAAATAACCTCTCTTCATGTTGAGATTGCTATTGTTTCTTTCTTCTTCCTTGCATATGCTAGTTTTTGCTTGCCTTGATAATTTGTTTTCTAATAAAATTCCCATGCATAGGAAGTATGTTAGACTTAAATGTGTTCTTCACATGCTACATGATGCTCTCTTTGTGTTTCAATTATTATCTTTCATGTGAGCATCAATAAAATCTCAAGCCTATCTTGATGGCTATAAAGAAAGAGCTTGTTGGGAGACAACCCAATAGTTATCTTAATTTTTTTGTTTATTTTTCTGTTTCCTTGGGTGCACACAATTATGCTACTGTTATGATTGTGTTTTTTATGTTTTAATTAGTGTTTGTGCCAAGTAAAGCCTTTGGGATGATTTGGATGATAGTCGACTTGATTCTGTGTAAAAACAGAAACTTTTGCGTCCAGTGCAGAGATTCTTAAAAATCACTGGAGGGTCAAACAATTCTGAATTTTTTGCACATAATTGATATACAAATTTCCCACGGTTTCTTAAATTTTCAGAATTTTTGTAGTTACAGAAGTATGGTCAATATTCAGATTGCTACAGACTGTTCTGTTTTTGACAGATTCTGTTTTTGATGCATTGTTTTGCATGTTTTGATGAAACTATGGATTGTATCGGGGTGTATAAGCCATGGAGAAGTTAGAATACAGTAGGTATAATGAAAAAATAAAATATGAATGGGTTTACAACAGTACTTAAAGTAGTGATTTGCATTATTATACTAACGGATCTCACGAAGGTTTTGTTGAATTTTGTGTGATTGAAGTTTTCAAGTTTTGGGTGAGATCACGATGGATGAAGGAATAAGGAGTGGCAAGAGCCTAAGCTTGGGTATGCCCGAGACACCCCAAGGTAATATTCAAGGACTCCCAAGCAACTAAGCTTGGGGATGCCCCGGAAGGCATCCCCTCTTTCTTCAACCAACTATCGGTAATTTTACTTGGAGCTATATTTTTATTCGTCACATATCATGAGTTTTGCTTGGAGCGTCATGTATTATATGAGTCTTTGCTTTTTTTGCTTTTTATTTTGTCACAATCATATTTTCTGGACACACTTATTTGAGAGAGCCACACGTTTATCATGATTTCTTAGAATACTCTATGTGCGTCACTTATATCTTTTGAGCTAGGCAGTTGCTCTAGTGCTTCACTTAAATCTGTTTGAGCACGGTGGTGGCTATATTTTGAAGAAATATTTGATGATAATAGTAATGGTAATTTGCACAAGACATGAATTTGGTCCCAAAGTGATGAATATTCAAGAGGGATATAATAAAAACTTTCATGAAAGATCATTGGATATGATAAGTTTGATTCCATGCAATAGTTTTGCGATATGGAGATGATAATATGTGAGTCATGTTAGTGAGTAATTGTGATTTAGTAAGAATATTGGTGTTAAGGTTTGTGATTTCCTATGCATGCACATAAAGTCAATAGTTATGCAACGAAATTATATCCTACTTATGGTGCATTATTCAGTGTTAGTTATGTTCAATGCATGTTTATGACCGTTTTCGCTTTTTGGTTGGTCGCTTCTCAATCTATTTGCTAGCCTTCATTTGTACTAAGCGGGAATACTGCTTGTGCATCCAACTCCTTAAACCAAAGTTGTGCCAAATGAGTCCACCATACCTACCTATATGCGGTATTTCCATGCCGTTCCAAGTAAATTTGCATGTGCCAACTCTAATTTTTCAAAATAATTTTCTGTTTTGTGTGCCCGTACCGCTCATGAAGCGGCAGTGGGTGGCCAATATTTTCCATGCTAGGTGTGTTATTCTAACGATGAGTGTTTATTCACTTGTCATTGCACGAGAGAGTGGCAGGTAATAGGGATGCCCAGTCCCGAAATGATTTTTTTTAATATGATGATAATAATAAATTCCTTGGAAAGTGTTGGTATGGAAGGCATCCGTGGATACGGCTAGCCATGGATTGTGAAAGAATGGTGGAAAGGAAATAAACTTTATTTTCTATTTGGGAACCGCCTATAATGTGTCTAGCATGGAAGATATTGGGAATTCTCGGTCGTTTTCGTTGACAGGAAAAGCATGCCTCTCAAAATAATTTTATCTCTCTAATTTAAACCTTGAGCTCTATCACCTCTGCAAATCTCTGCTTTCCTCTGCGAAGGGCCTATTTATTTACTTTTATGCAATTTTTATTTTTTATTTTGAGTCTCCATCTTCTCTTACAAAGCACCAACAAGAGAGCACTATTGTCATACTTGTGCATTGTGTGTAGCTAATATTGAGTGTGTTTCATGAATGGATCAATGATTGAGCATAATGGGCTAGGGATAACTTTCTTTACAGTTGATATTTGAAAGACATGGTTGCTTGTTAGTATGCTTGAGTATTTATGTCTTCATGTCAAACTATAGACTATTGCTTTGAATCATTCAAGTCCAAATGTCCATGCTACAAAAGAAAAGAGTATATGATGAACAAGATAGGTAGCATTCCACATCAAAAATTCTGTTTTTATCATTTACCTACTCAAGGACGAGCAGGAATTAAGCTTGGGGATGCTTGATATGTCTCCAACGTATCTATAAATTTTGATTGTTCCATGCTATTATAGTATCATTCTTGGATGTTTTATATACACTTACAAGCAATTATATATCATTTTTTGGGACTAACCTATTAATTTAGTGCCCAGTGCCAGTTGCTGTTTTTTACCTATTTTTTGTTTTTCCGAATATCAGTACCAAACGAAGTCCAAATGCCACGAAACTTTTTTGAAATTTTTTTCTGGACATAAGAGACACTAGAAGCTTCGGGAGAGGGCCAGAAGATAGAGAAGGTGGCCATGAGCCACCAGGGCGCGCCCCAGGGGGTGGCGTGCCCTGGTGCCTCGTGGGCCCACCTCTGCTCCGTTTGACCTAATTCCACCTCTATAAATACTCTAAAATCGGGAAACCAACTGGAGAGTCCACGAAATACTTTTTCCGCCGCCGCAAGTCTCTGTTCTCGAGAGATCCCATCTGGAGGCCTTTTCCGGCATTCTGCCGGAGGGGGATTCGATCACGAAGGGGCTCTACATCAACCTTGCTGCCCTTCCGATGATGCGTGAGTAGTTTACCACAGACCTTCAGGTCCATAGTTAGTAGCTAGATGGCTTCTTCTCTCTTTTTGATCTTCAATACAATGTTCTCCTCGATGTTCTTGGAGTTCTATCCGATGTAATCACTTTTTGCGGTGTGTTTGTTGGGATCCGATGAATTGTGAGTTTATGATCAGATTATCCATGAATATTATTTCTGTTTCTCTGAACTCTTTTATGCATGATTGTTATAGCTTCGTATTTCTCTCCGATCTATTAATTTGGTTTGGCCAACTAGATTGATTTATCTTGCAATGAGAGATGTGCTTTGTAATGGGTTTGATCTTGCGGTGCTCAATCCCAGTGACAGAAAGGGAAATGAAACGTATGTATCATTGCTATTAAGGGTAAAAAGATGGGCTTTATTCATGCGTGAGTTTACGTTGTCTACATCATGTCATCTTGCTTAAGGCGTTACTCCGTTCTTTATGAACTTAATACTCCAGATGCATGCTGGATAGCGATCGATGTGTGGAGTAATAGTAGTAGATGCAGAATCGTTTCGGTCTACTTGTCTTGGACATGATGCCTATATACATGATCATTGCCTTGGATATCATCATGATTATTTGCTTTTCTATCAATTGCCCAACAGTAATTTGTTTACCCACCGTATGCTATTTTCAAGAGAGAAGCCTCTAGTGAATACTTTGGCCCCCGGGTCTACCTTTATCATATATTAAAAATCTCAAAAATACCTTGCTGCAATTTTACTTTATTTATTTTATTTTGTATTTTTGTTCGATCTATCTATCTATCACCATACAATTTAATCTTGCAATTAACCGCCAAGGGATTGACAACCACTTGTTCGTGTTAGGTGCGAGGATTTGTTGTTTTGTGTGCAGGTGCTGCTAACGAGTTGTTGCATGATTCTCCTACTGGATTGATAACTGATACGTCCATTTTGCATCATGTTTTGCTACTGTTATTTATAGTGTTTTTGATCAATATAACACTTTGTGGAGCAATTCTAATGCCTTTTCTCTCTTAATATGCAAGGTTTACACAAAGAGGGAGATTGCCGGCAGCTGGAATTCTGGACCTGAAAAAGCTATGTCAGAGATACCTATTCTGCACATCTCCAAATGAGCTGAAATTTCACGGAGAATTATTTTGGAATAAATAAAAAATATTGGAAGAAAGAAGTACCAGAGGGGGCCACCCAGGTGCCCAGGAGGCACCAGGGCGCGCCACCCCCCCCCCCAGGCGCGCCCTGGTACCTCGTGGGGCCCCTGGCCAGCCTCTGGCCCCCATTTTCTGGTATATAAGTCATTTTTCCCTAGAAAAAATATAGAGAAGACATTCGGGACGGTGCGCCCCCGTCTCGAGGCGGAACTTGGGCAGGAGCACTTTTGCTCTCCAGCGGAGAGATTCTGCCGGAGATACTTCCCTCCGGGAGGGGGAAATCGTCGCCATAGACATCACCAGCGATCCTCTCATCATGGGAGGACTAATCTTCATCAACATCTTCACCAGCACCATCTCATCTCAAACCCTAGTTCATCTCTTGTATTCAATCTTTGTCTCAAAACCTCAGATTGGTACCTGTGGGTTGCTAGTAGTGTTGATTACATCTTGGAGTTGATGCTAGTTTGTTTATTTGGTGGAAGATTATATGTTCAGATCTATTATGCTATTCAATACCCCTCTGATCTTGGACATGATTATGATTTGTGAGTAGTTACTTTTGTTCTTGAGGACATGGGAGAAGTCTTGTCCTAAGTAATCATGTGAATTTGGTATTCGTTCGATATTTTGATGATATGTATGTTGTTGATTCCCTTAGTGGTGTCGTGTGAACGTCGACTACATGACACATCACCATGTTTGGGCCTAAGGGAATGCATTGTGGAGTAGTAATTAGATGATGGGTTGCTAGAGTGACAGAAGCTTAAACCCTAGTTTATGCGCTATTCCGTAAGGGGCTGATTTGGATCCATATGTTTAATGCTATGGTTAGAGTTATCTTAATTCTTCTTTCGTAGTTGCGGATGCTTGTGAGAGGGGGTAATCATAAGTGGGAGGCTTGTTCAAGTAAGAACAGCTCCCAAGCACCGGTCCACCCACATATCAAATTATCAAAGTAGCGAACGCGAATCAAACAAACATGATGAAAGTGACTAGATGAAATTCCCATGTGTCCTCGAGAACGCTTTACTTACTATAAGAGATCGTTCCGGCTTGTCCTTTGCTACAAAAAGGATTGGGCCACCTTGCTGCACTCTTTGTTACTATTGCTACTTGTCACTTGTTACAAATTATCTTGCTATCAAACTACTCGTTACCGATAATTTCAGTGGTTGCAGAAAACACCTTGCTGAAAACCGCTTGTCATTTCCTTCTGCTCCTCGTTGGGTTAGACACTCTTACTTATCGAAAGGACTACGATTGATCCCCTATACTTGTGGGTCATCAAGACTCTTTTCACTAAGGAAAGTAAGTGGAATTTGGTAAGGAAACATTGCCGGGGAGTGAAGCGCCTTTGGTGAGTCGAATTTGGTAAGGAAACATTTATATTACGTGCTGAAATTTACTGTCACTTGTCACTATGGAAAGTAATCCTTTAAGGGGTTTGTTCGGGGTATCTTCACCTTGACCGGAAACACAAATAGTTGCTCCTCAACCTACTGCACCTACTGAAAATATTTCATATGAAATTCCTCCGGGTATGATAGAGAAACTGCTAGCTAATCCTTATGCAGGAGATGGAACAATACATCCTGATATGCACTTAATCTATGTGGATGAATTTTGTGGATTGTTTAAGCTTGCAGGTTTATCCGGAGATGGAGTTAAGAAGAAAGTATTCCCTTTATCTTTGGAGGGAAAGGCATTAATGTGGTATAGGCTATGTGATGATACTGATACATGGGACTGGAACCGATTGAAACTAGAATTCCATCAGAAATTTTATCCTATACATTTGGTTCATCGTGATCGGAATTATATATATAATTTTTGGCCTCGTGAAGGAGAAAGCATTGCTCAAGCTTGGGGTAGGCTTAAGTATATTATGTACATGTGCCCCAATCATGAGCTCTCAAAAGAAATTATCTTATAGAATTTTTATGCTCGGCTTTCTCATGATAATTGAACTACGCTCGATTCTTCTTCGACTGGTTCCTTTATGAAGAAAACTATTGAATTCAGATGGGATCTTCTGGAAAGAATTAAACGCAACTCTGAAGATTGGGAACTCGACAAAGGTAATGAGTCAGGTATAATACTTGAGTTCGATTGTGTTAAATCTTTTATGGCCATCGATGCTTTTCATAAGTTTAGCACTAAATATGGACTTGACTCAGAGATAGTAGCTTCCTTTTGTGAATCATTTGCTACTCATGTTGATCTCCCTAAGGAGAAGTGGTTTAAATATCATCCCCCTGTTAAAGAAAAGATTGAGGAACATGTTAGTGTTAAGGAAGAAACAATTATTTACCATGTTGATCCAATTGTGCCCACTGCTTATATTGAGAAACCACCTTTTCCTGTTAGGATTAAGGAACATGCTAAAGTTTCAACTATGGTTAACAAAAGTAATATTAGAGCACCTAGACCCTCTGAGAAAATTAAAGTTGAACCTAATGTTGCTATGGTTAAAGATCTCTTGGTCGATAATATAGATGGGCATGTTATTTACTTCTGTAATGAAGCAGCTAGAATTGCTAAACCAGATCCTAAAGATAAAAACCGACCCATAGTAGGCATGCATGTTGTCTCTGTTAAAATAGGAGATCATTGTTATCATGGCTTATGTGATTTGGGTGCTAGTGTTAGTGCTATTCCGTTTACCTTATATCAAGAAATTATGAATGATATTGCACCTGTTGAAATAGAGGACATTGATGTTACTATTAAGCTTGCAAACAGAGATACCATCACACCACTTGGGATCATTAGAGATGTTGAAGTCTTGTGTGGAAAAATAAAATATCCTGCTGATTTTCTAGTCCTAGGTTCTCCACAAGATGACTTTTGTCCCATTATATTTGGTAGACCTTTCTTGAACAATGTTAATGCTAAGATAGATTGCGCTAAAGAAACTGTCAGTGTTGATTTCGGTGGTACGTCTCATGAGTTTAATTTCTCAAAGTTTCGTAGACAACCTTGTGATAAAGAATTGCCTAGTAAAGATGAAGTTATTGGTCTTGCTTCTATTGCCGTACCTCCTACTGATCCGTTAGAACAATATTTGCTAGACCATGAAAATGATATGCATATGAATGAAAGAAATGAAATAAATAAGATGTTCTTTGATCAACCACCTATCCTTAAACATAATTTGCCTGTTGAAACTCTTGGAGGCCCTCCTCCACCTAAGGGTGATCCGGTATTTGAATTGAAGCAATTGCCTGATACATTGAAATATGCTTATCTTGATGAAAACAAGATATATCCTGTTATAATTAGTGCTAACCTTTCAGCGCATGAAGAAAAGAGATTACTAAAAACTCTGAGGAAGTACCATGCTGCTATTGGATATACTCTTGATGATCTTAAGGGCATTAGTCCCACTCTATGTCAGCACAAAATTAATATGGAGCCAGATGCTAAACCAGTTGTCGACCACCAACGACGATTAAATCCTAAAATGAAAGAGGTGGTAAGAACTGAAATATTAAAGCTTCTAGAAGCAGGTATAATCTATCCCATAGCTGATAGTAGATGGGTAAGTCCTGTTCATTGTGTCCCTAAGAAAGGAGGTATTACCGTTGTTCCTAATGATAAAAATGAACTCATTCCACAAAGAATTGTAACTGGTTATAGGATGGTAATTGATTTTAGAAAATTAAACAAAGATACTAGAAAAGATCATTACCCCTTACCTTTTATTGATCAAATGTTAGAAAGATTGTCTAAGCATACACACTTTTATTTCCTAGATGGTTATTCTGGTTTTTCTCAAATACCCGTATCACAATCCGATCACGAGAAAACCACCTTTACTTGTCCTTTTGGAACTTATGCTTATAGACGTATGCCTTTTGGTTTATGCAATGCATCTGCTACCTTTCAAAGATGTATGACTGCTATATTCTCTGACTTTTGTGAAAAGATTGTTGAGGTGTTCATGGATGATTTTTCCGTTTACGGAACTTCTTTTGATGATTGCTTAAGCAACCTTGATCGAGTTTTGTAGAGATGTGAAGAAACTAATCTTGTCTTGAATTGGGAGAAGTGCCACTTTATGGTGAATGAAGGCATTGTCTTGGGGCATAAAATTTCTGAAAGAGGTATTGAAGTTGATAAAGCTAAGGTTGATGCTATTGAGAAAATGCCATGTCCTAATGATATTAAAGGTATAAGAAGTTTCCTTGGTCATGCTGGTTTCTATTGGAGATTTATTAAAGACTTCTCTAAAATTTCTAGGCCTCTTACCAATCTTTTGCAAAGAGATGTTCCATTTGTTTTTGATGATGATTGTCTAGAAGCCTTTGAAACACTTAAGAAAGCCTTAACCACTGCACCTATTGTCCAACCACCTGATTGGAACTTGCCTTTTGAAATTATGTGCGATGCTAGTGACTATGCTGTTGGTGCTGTTCTAGGACAAAGAGTTGATAAGAAATTAAATGTTATCCATTATGCTAGTAAAACTCTAGACAGTGCCCAAAGAAATTATGCTACTACTGAAAAAGAATTTCTAGCAGTTGTGTTTGCATATGATAAATTCAGTTCTTATATAGTTGATTCTAAAGTAACTGTTCACACAGATCATGCTGCTATTAAATATCTTATGGAAAAGAAAGATGCTAAACCTAGACTCATTAGGTGGGTTTTATTGCTACAAGAATTTGACTTGCATATTACTGATATGAAGGGAGCTGAGAATCCCATAGCAGATAATTTGTCTAGAATGGAAAATGTTCTTGATGACCCACTACCTATTAATGATGATTTTCCTGATGAACAATTAGCTGTCATAAATGCTTCTCGTAATACTCCTTGGTATGCAGACTATGCTAATTACATTGTTGCTAAATACATACCACCCAGCTTTACATACCAACAAAAGAAAAAGTTCTTCTTTGATTTAAGACATTAGTTCTGGGATGACCCACATCTTTATAAAGAAGGAGTAGATGGTATTATTAGACATTGTATACCTGAGCATGAACAGGAACAAATCCTACGGAAGTGTCATTCCGAGGCTTACGGAGGACACCATGCGGGAGACAGAACTGCACACAAGGTATTGCAATCTGGGTTTTATTGGCCTACTCTTTTCAAGGATGCTCGTAAGTTTGTCTTATCTTGTGATGAATGTCAAAGAATTGGTAATGTTGGTAGACGTCAAGAAATGCCTATGGATTATTCACTTGCTGTTGCACCATTTGATGTTTAGGGATTTGATTATATGGGGCCTTTTCCTAAATCCAATGGGTATACTCATATTTTAGTTGCCGTTGATTACATTACTAAGTGGGTAGAAGCTATTCCAACTAGTAGTGCTGATCATAACACTTCTATTAAAATGCTTAAAGAAGTTATTTTCCCGAGGTTTAGTGTCCCTAGATATTTAATGACTGATGGTGGTTCACACTTTATTCATGGTGCATTCCGTAAATTGCTTGCTAAATATGATGTCAACCATAGAATTGCATCTCCCTATCACCCTCAAACTAGTGGTCAAGTTGAATTGAGTAATAGAGAAATAAAATTAATTTTGCAAAAAACCGTCAATAGATCTAGAAAGAATTGGTCTAAGAAACTTGACGATGCATTATGGGCATATAGAACTGCTTATAAAAATCCTATGGGTATGTCTCCTTATAAAATGGTTTATGGAAAAGCATGGCATTTACCTCTTGATTTAGAACATAAAGCATATTAGGCAATTAAAGAACTAAATTATGATTTTAAACTTGCCGATGAAAAGAGGTTATTTGATATTAGCTCATTAGATGAATGGAGAACCCAAGCTTGTGAAAATGCCAAATTGTTTAAAGAAAAAGTTAAAAGATGGCATGACAGAAGAATTCAAAAATGGGAATTCAAAGTGGGTGAGCAAGTTCTATTGTACAACTCTCATTTGAGATTCTTTGCAGGAAAACTTCTCTCTAAATGGGAAGGACCGTATATCATCGAAGAAGTCTATCGCTCCGGAGCCATCAAAATAAACAACTCCGAAGGCACTAATCCGACAGTGGTGAATGGGCCAAGAATTAAGCACTATATTTCAGGTACCCCCATTAATGTTGAAACTAATATTATTGAAACAATTACACCGGAAGAATACATAAGAGAGACCTTCCGGAACACTCCAGAACCCTAAAAAGGAAGAGGTATGTGATATGGTAAGTAAACCGACTCCAAAAATTCCATAAAATATTTTATGTCAGTTTTGGAATATTAGAAAAAATACAAAAATAAGAAACAGCCGAGGGGACCCACCTGGTGCCCACGAGGCACCAGGGCGCGCCACCCCCCAGGCGCGCCCTGGTGGCTCGTGGGCCCCACGTGAGCCTTCCCGACTCCGTTTTCTTCTGGATTACTTGTTTTGCAAGATAAAAAATCTTTATATATACTCCCATATGTTTTGACCACCGTATCGCAGAAATCTCCTCTGTTCTTGTTTCGTGCTATTTTTCTGACAGATCTAGATCGCTATGGCTCCACCAAGCTCGTCCAAGGACAAGTTCTACGAGAAGGTCATCAATCCCTACCTACTGGAGGTGATGAAACACCCTCAAGCCATTGAGATGCGTGAGGGGGTGCTTCACATCCAGGATGTTCAAGGACCCAAGAAGACCGGGAGCGTGGAGTCCAGGCTCGAAGTAGTGGAGCAGGAAATTTTCAAGTGCCAAAGGATGGTGGAACGTGGACTCAGCGCCAACCACTCCATGATCACGGAATTCACCCGTAATCACAAGGTGGAGGGCCAATCGATGGGGGACATCATCTTCAAGCTTAATAAACGAATCGATTATCTCCAAGGCCAAATCTATGATCTTCAAAACCAAAATTTTGAGTATGAGGCAAGATTCAAAGGTATGAGTATAGCTGCAAGTTTCAGGACTCCGGAGACTCGTTCATCTTTTTATGATGGGGAACCTATGCCATGGAAGCCAGAGGATAAGCCCATCACTTCCTCACCACCATCACCGAAGAAGGAAACTTGATCACAGGGCTATGGGCACTCCCCTTGGATTGTGCCAAGCTTGGGGGAGGTGCCCCGGTATCGTATCACCATAACTTTTATTATCTTTACCTATTTTTAGTTCGATCCTTAGTTATTTCATGATCTAGTTGAATAAAAGTTTAGTATGATCTATTTTCGAGTGTTAGCTTCGTGATCTATCTATCTATGTAATCGAGTTGAGAGTTATATAATAAAGAGTAGTTTAAGTTTTTGCTTCTTTACTTTCATGTTTCAATTCTAGCAATGAAAATAATGAAAAAGATCATATGCTAATCTTATGGAAAGTAATGACATTACATAAAGAAAAGTATAAGTGGTAAAATTTATTGGAAGTTAACAAGCATAGCATTAGTCAATGATGCAATTCATGAAAAAGTTAATAAGGGATGAGAAGATTCACATGAAAATATACTATCTTGGACATCTTTTATGATTGTGAGCCCCCATTAAGTACTTTATGCCAAATTGTTGACGTTGGACAAGGAAGACAACGTAATGAATAATGTTTGTTCATATTCACATAGAATTTATATTGTTATAGATCCTCCAACATGTGGTGCTTGCCCAATATCTTTGCTAGCCAAAAATCCGCACCAAGTAGAGATACTACTTGTGCATCCAAAACCCTTAAACCCAGTTTCATGTCATGAGAGTCCACTATATCTACCTATGGATTGAATAAGATCCTTCAAGTAAGTTGTCATCGGTGCAAAAAGCAATAAAAAATGCCTCTAAATATGTCTGAACTTTTATTGTAAGGGAAATAAGCTTTGTACAAACTTGTGATGGTAAAGAAATAAAAGCGACAAACTGCATAATAAAGGTTGCTATCACAAGGGGAAATATAAAGTGACGTTCCTTTGCATTAAGAGCTCTTGCATCCAACAACAAAAAGCGCATGACAATCTCTGCTTCCCTCTGCGAAGGGCCTATCCTTTACTTTTATGTATTTACTTTTTATGCAAAAGTCAACAGTGTTCTCCTCTACTTCCTTTTTATTTTTCTCTTTTGTAAGCATCATGTGGTGGGGAAATATCTAGGCATATATATCCAGTTGGATATGAGTGATCATGAGTTATTATTGTTGACATCACCCTTGAGGTGAATAAGTTGGGAGGCGAACTCACAAGCCCCTATCTTTCCATGTGTCTGGCTGAAACTTTTTGCTCCATATATATGTCGTGAGTGTTAGCAATCATAGAAGACTAAATGATGGTTGAGTATGTGGACTTGCTAAATAGCTCCTACATGAGACCCTTCCTGAAAATATGATGAATTGCAATTGCATTGTTGACTAAGAATATAGTTTGTTAGTTTTCAAGAAAGTTTATCCCTTATACTCCATTGTTGTGATGAATTGTTACTTGCTCATGAGAAGCTTATGATAATAAATATTGCTATTATAATAATGATCATGATGCTACTATGTCCGTATTTTGTTTTTATCAACACCTCTCTCTCTAAACATGTGGACATGATTATCGATATCGGCTTTCTCTTGAGGACAAGCGAGGTCTAAGCTTGGGGGAGTTGATACGTCCATTTTGCATCATGTTTTGCTACTGTTATTTATAGTGTTTTTGATCAATATAACTCTTTGTGGAGCAATTCTAATGCCTTTTCTCTCTTAATATGCAAGGTTTACACAAAGAGGGAGATTGACGGCAGCTAGAATTCTGGACCTGAAAAAGCTATGTCAGAGATACCTATTCTGCACATCTCCAAATGAGCTGAAATTTCACGAAGAATTATTTTGGAATAAATAAAAAATATTGGAAGAAATAAATACCAGAGGGGGCCACCCAGGTGCCCACGAGGCACCAGGGCGCGCCACCCCCCCAGGCGCGCCTTGGTACCTCGTGGGGCCCCTGGACAGCCTCTGGCCCCCATTTTCTGGTATATAAGTCATTTTGCCCTAGAAAAAATATAGAGAAGACTTTCGGGACGGTGCGCCACCGTCTCAAGGCGGAACTTGGGCAGGAGCACTTTTGCTCTCCGGCGGAGAGATTCTGCCGGAGATACTTCCCTCCGGGAGGGGGAAATCGTCGCCATCGACATCACCAGCGATCCTCTCATCGTGGGAGGACTAATCTTCATCAACATCTTCACCAGCACCATCTCATCTCAAACCCTAGTTCATCTCTTGTATTCAATCTTTGTCTCAAAACCTCAGATTGGTACCTGTGGGTTGCTAGTAGTGTTGATTACATCTTATAGTTGATGCTAGTTGGTTTATTTGGTGGAAGATTATATGTTCAGATCTATTATGCTATTCAATACCCCTCTGATCTTGGACTTGATTATGATTTGTGAGTAGTTACTTTTGTTCTTGAGGACATGGGAGAAGTCTTGTCATAAGGGATTATGTGCATTTGGTATTCGTTCGATATTTTGATGATATGTATGTTGTTGATTCCCTTAGTGGTGTCGTGTGAACGTCGACTACATAACACTTCACCATGTTTGGGCCTAAGGGTATGCATTGTGGAGTAGTAATTAGATGATGGGTTGCTAGAGTGACAGAAGCTTAAACCCTAGTTTATGCGCTATTCCGTAAGGGGCTGATTTGGATCCATATGTTTAATGCTATGGTTAGAGTTATCTTAATTCTTCTTTCGTAGTTGCGGATGCTTGCGAGAGGGGGTAATCATAAGTGGGAGGCTTGTTCAAGTAAGAACAGCACCCAAGCACCGGTCCACCCACATGTCAAATTATCAAAGTAGCGAACGCGAATCAATCAAACAAGAGGAAAGTGACTAGATGAAATTCCCATGTGTCCTCGAGAATGCTTTACTTACTATAAGAGATCGTTCCGGCTTGTCCTTTTCATACAAAAACGATTGGGCCACCTTGCTGCACTCTTTGTTACTATTGCTACTTGTCACTTGTTACAAATTATCTTGATATCAAACTACTCGTTACCGATAATTTCAGCGCTTGCAGAAAACACCTTGCTGAAAACCGCTTGTCATTTCCTTCTGCTCCTCGTTGGATTTGACACTCTTACTTATCGAAAGGACTTCGATTGATCCCCTATAATTGTGGGTCATCAATAACCTTGGTTTCATAACAGAGGGAAATACTTATCTCTACTGTACTACATCATCCCCTCCTCTTCGGGGAAATCCCAACGCAGCTCACAAGTAGCATTGCAGAACGGGCATCCAAAGCCCCCATTCCAGGTCCTAACACGCCAGTTGCTCTCCAGCATAAAGCTCCCTGAGCTTTTGCTTCTTGAACTTCCTCTGGCTATCTTCATCCTCGCTGTTGACATAGTCAGATAGCACCTATACATATAGTAAAAAATGTGGCATCAGTATATTTTATTATTTTATAATGCGAATTCAGTAGGCAGAGTTTATGAAACATAATATATCCTGTGACAGCGTGAACCCTAAATCATCAAGTGATCTTGATGAAAGAAATACATAAATTGAGAGCACACAACTTAGTGCAACAAAATTAAGAGGCTGATTGGTTTTCTACCAACATTTGGCAAAATCAAAAGTTGCCAACATTTCTGAGATTGGCAATGAAAATTGGTATATGCAGCCAATCTCTAGCCAACATTTGGCAGTTGCCAAAATTAGGCATGCCAACTTTTGGTATCAAACCAATTTACATATCGTAAAGTAGGATTAGGATTTGATGGCTATTATTCTAGACAGATCCAAAGATTTTGGTTCGGGTTTTTTAGCACAATCATCTATCTACATTCGAAATCAATTGTACGACATTCAAAATCAATTCTAAAGATCTGGCTATGAAATATTAGCAGAAACACTAACCCTAGTCGGATTATTAGCAAAATATTAGTAGAAACACTAACCCTTGTCGGATTAATTGCAAAAATCATTTGTACAGAACAAGCAATTAATCACTAACCCTAGACGGATTATTAGCAAGATTTGGTTCAATTTTTTTAACACAATCATCTATGTTCAAACCAATCTGGAATAAAAATTGGCACAAACATATATGTAGGACATTCAAAATCAATTCTCAAGATCTGGCTACGAAATATTAGCAGAAACATTAACCCTAGTCGGATTATTAGCAAAAATCATTTGTACGGAACTAACAATTAATCACTAACCCTAGACGGAGGATTATATTTGCACAGAACATATAACCATAGGATTTATATTCGAAATAGGGGGAGGCAAGACTGACCAGAGAAAACCTAGGATTATATTTGCCAAAAAATGGGTATAGATGACTAACTGGTTCTCCGTCGTCGTCGGAGTCGTCACCGGAGTGGTCGTCAGAGTCGTCGTCGGAGTGGTCGTCAGGGTCGCTGTGGGCCTCCGGCTCCGGCTGGGGAAGCACGACGGTGGCGACGACTTCAAGGCCACGCTTCTACCCGTGCGAGACCTCGTCCACGGCAATGGCAACCTCTAGGCCCGGCTTCACGTGGTGATGTGCTTCACCAGCCCCGGCATCCCCACTCCCTCCCATGGTGCACTTCGTCGGCATCCTGATACACTTCAGACGGCGGTGACGACTGAGAATGGCGTCGAGGATGTAGGCGGAGAGAGAGGATTGTGTGTATAGCCAGAATGGGGGGTGAGGCAGCCTATTATAACTAGTGGCTAGGGCGCACCATTAATATGGAGCAGTGGGAGCAAAGCAGGCGCCAGTCAAAGGGCTGGCTCGCCTCCCGGCGAGCCTGCGCAATGGACTTCTCGCATCCTACCGTCATTTCACACAGCTGCTTGCATGTCTCCCGATGACACTGCGCAGCGAACACGCCTCGCGTCAATTGTGACGCCCCTGGCCCAATCGTGCACCAATCATACACACAAATGCGCACGATCAAGCCCAGGGACTCACGGGAAGATATCACAACACAACTCTAGACACAAAATAAAATAATACAAGCTTTATATTACAAGCCAGGGGCCTCGAGGGCTCGAATACATAAGCTCGCGTACAAGTGTAGCGGAAACAAAAATAATATCTGAGTACAGACATAAAGTTAAACAAATCTGCCTTAAGAAGGTTGAGCATAACAACGACATCTGATCAAAAAGGCACAGGCCTCCTGCCTGGGAGCCTCCTATCTACTCATGGTCGTCGGTCTCCACGTAGTAGTAGGTGCCACCGGAGGGGTAGTAGTAGTCGTCGAAGGGGTCAGCTGGCTCCAGGGCTCCGTCATCTGATCGTAGCAATCGGGAATGGGGAAAAAGAGGGGCAAAGCAACCGTGAGTACTCATCCAAAGTACTCGCAAGACTTACATCAGAACTAATCAATTTACACATCGGTATCAAAAGAAGAGGCTGTATCTGTGGACTAGACTGCAGAAATGCCAGAATAGAGGGGAAGGCCTAGCCTATCGAAGACTAGCAACTTGCAGCGTCTTGCAGCATTAGAAGAGTGCAGATTAGTATCATATCACATAGTAACAAGCATGTAGTAGCAAAGCCCAAAGATCCTTCCTCGACTCCCTGCGAGAAAGCAATCTCGGAGCTTACAATTAAAGTAACATGTAGCCAGTTCAAGTTGTAGTAGATCGGGATACAACACTGAGCGTCCTGTTACGGTGGACACGGCCATTCGAATAGATAACTTCCCTGCAGGGGTGCACTACTGTTACCCAACACGCTCGATTAACTCTGGCCGGACACACTTTTCTCGGTCATGCCCGGCCTCGGCTGATCGACACGACGTAGTCCTACCTAGGCTCCGCAGAGAGGTCCCCACCGGTCTACATCCTAAGTGCTCAGGGGTCTTGGGCCCATCGCCCTTTGCACTCTGGGTCATTATGCGACGAGCCGGGACGAGCACCACCTCATCCTGGATGGCACTGGCCTGACAGGCCCACAATGCTGAACTAGACATCTGACAGAGCTTTCGGCTGATACATACGGCGCCGAGGGCCCCATTAAACCATTATCCCGCGTGGTGGTAGTGCGTATAGGCCAGTGGCCAACTCAGATCAAATACCCAAATCTGTTAAGCGTGTTATTAGTAGCTCACGGACACGAACAGGGCTCAAGGCTCACCTCCGACACCCTGTCGCACCGACTTGGTAATCCGCGGTCCAATGACCAGGAACCAGGCCCACCTCTCACCTAGGTGGTCTCCGCCTGCCCTGTCGTTCCGCCACAATAATCTCTCCCGGGTGCCTTCATGGCCAACACGACTTTCCATAGGACTGAGGTGAAGTTCAAAGTACCCGTGTGTCCATAGCATCGTGGGGAATCCGAGGAATCACCCTTGATGGATTCCCACTCGATGTAACCGTCAAGGTGAACTTGGAGGAATCACCCTCGATGGATTCCCACTCGACGCAACAAAGATGCACGACATGCCGGTAGGTTATGCTAGGGGTGCCCTAATGCAGTGCTAGGTATTTTAAACAGAGCGGGAAAATATCCGGGAATATTTTCCCAGCTCCAGGTGCTTAACGGTATATTGAACCGGAGGGGAAAGTTCCATGTTCATCTAATTAGGAGTGATGGTCAAGCATTTTGATCACATATTCGGATTTTTCATATTTTTCTGATCATTTTTCATATATAAATTATTTTCATCCGAGTTACGGTTTATTTTATATGATTTTTCAAAGTTTTAATCATTTTCTGGATTTTCTGGAATTAAATTAAATTCGAAAATTAAATAGCTAAATTGCTATGGGTACACAGAAGTGTACCCAGCAAAAGTGCTTATTAGGCTGACAGTGGGCCCCAGTTGACTGCCCAGTCAGCAGTCAACGTGGGCCAGTTGACTGGTCAATGGGCCCAGGGGCCCCACCTGTCATTGACCGGGTCCAGCCCAGTCAGCAGGTTGACTGGTCAACTGGGTCCAGTGGGACCCAGCAGTCAGTGACTGTTCGCAATTAACAGAATTAAACTAATCTAATCGGATAATTAGTGGGTGTGGGGCCCGGTGTCAGTGTCTTAGGTTAGTATTAGGTTATTTTAATTGTTATAATTAGCTACAGCGGAGGGCCCCACCTGTCATAGGGTCAATAGGGGCTTATTAACCCCCTGGCCACGTCACACCGGCGTTCAAACGCGGTGGCGCGCCGGCGGCAACCACAGGAACGGCGGAGGGGCTCGGGTTTGCGCCTCCGGCGACCATATGAGGCGCGGAGGGGCGGAATGGAACGCGGGCAGAGCCGCGCGTCGATCTGCGGCGTTGGAAGCCGCAGGGGAGGTCGGAGCTGGCCGGAGTAGCGGCGGCAGACGGCGGCAGTCTCGGGCGAGCTCCGTTACGTCGACACAGGGCACGGCAAGACCAAAGTTTCGCCGCTACGGGTTGCTGGGGAGGTGCTGAGCACAACGACGTGCTCAGATGGCCATGATACGGGCAGCAGCGACGGCAGCGAGCGCGGTGGCGGAATCGATCGTCGGCATTGTCAGCCGGGCATCTAGGGGCGACTAGGAAGGGAGGGGAGGAGCGCATCCGGCGCGGAGGCTCACAGCGGGGTCGAGGAGCAGCTCGGGGAGGCCGGGGAGGGCACGGTGGCGTAGATCGACGGCGAGGCAGAGGCGGCAAAGATGGCAGCGATGGCGATGAATGAGGGCCTCCCGGCTCGAATGGCATGGTGTAGGAGAGGTAGTCGAGGCCGGGGCGTCTCCTGGACAAGTCTAGGCGACGCGGGGTAGCTCCTGGCCACGCAGTTGACGACGGCGAGGCGACGACCATGCTCGGCCGAATGAGACAGAGAGGGAGAGGGTGTGCGAGTGGGTGAATGGGGGGCTAGGGTTTCCAGCGGGACCGCGGGGAGGCCAAATAGTCATCCACGGCGCCTGTAGCCGTGCGTTGTCGAGAGCGCGCGAGGGGGGGCCGGGGCGCGGCGAGCGCGCGTGCGGACACGGGGGAAGAGAGAGGCGGGAGGAGGGAGACGGTGGCCGGGTGGGCTGGGCCGGCCACTGTGGCACTTAAGCCCATAGGCACAGTAGTTTAGGCCTTTTGTTCATTTCTTTTTGTGTTTGTTTATTTCTTTTCCGTTTTGCAAAATGTTTGGCCACGATATTACTTTTGTAAAATATGAGACTTGGCTCAATAAATACCATGCAATATTTGGTACTGCTATTAAATGGTTGGGGTAATATTTGAAATCATTTGATTTTGGATTAATAGAAAAGGAATCAAATTATTTGTTTTGGGTGTTGTTTTAGCTGCTAGCTCTCAAATGAGCAAACAAGTGATGGGGTTTTATTGATTATCAATTGCATATGGAAAATTTGCTAAAACATGAACTATTTTTCAGACATGTTTGTGAAATTTTAAAATTCACTTCCAATATGAATTTGATTTCTGAGATGGAATTTGAAATGAGATATAATCCATAGCTGATCAAACTTGCAAAAATAAAATAACATGGCATTATCAGTGGGGATTACTGTAGCATAATACAGGGGGTGTTACAATTCTCCTCCTCTAAAAGAAATTCTCGTCCTGACAATTCAGGAGGTAGAAGGGAAAAGATCGGGGTATTCATCACGAAGACGATCCTCGCGTTCCCAAGTGGCTTCATCTTCGGAATGATTTGACCACTGAACCTTAAGGAACTTGATTGCCTTTTGACGGGTTCGACGTTCAGCTTGATCAAGAATACGGATCGGATGCTCCTTATAAGATAGGTCATCCTGCAACTCAAGCACTTCATGATCCACTGCTCGGATCGGATCCTTGAAGCAGCGGCGGAGTTGCGACACATGGAAAACATCATGAACCTGAGAAAAGTTCGACGGTAGTTCCAACTGATATGCCACTTCTCCACGTCTGGTGAGAATACGGAATGGGCCAATGTAGCGAGGAGCTAACTTGCCCTTGATTCCGAAGCGGTGAGTGTCCTTCATCGGGGTGACACGAAGATAAGCCTGTTCACCAGGTTGAAAGACCATTACCTTGTGTTTACGGTCATAATTGCTCTTCTGACGAGACTGAGCAGTCTTCAGAAGTTCACGAACGATACGGACTTGCTCTTCAACATGTTGGATAATATCCGGGCCGAAGAGTGGTCGTTCCCCAGTTTCTGACCAATTCAAAGGAGTTCGGCACTTACATCCATAAAGAACTTTAAATGGTGCCATCTTCAGACTAGCTTGATAGCTATTGCTGTAAGAGAATTCAGCATATGGGAGAGATTCCTCCCATTTCTTGCCAAAGGAGATGACACATGCGCAAAGCATATCTTCAAGCACTTGGTTGACTCGTTCAACTTGACCCTGGGACTGGGGATGAAAAGCGGTGCTAAAGGATAGATGAGTTCCCATAGCTTCTTGGAAACTTTCCTAGAACCTTGAGGTAAAGAGGCTGCCACGGTCTGAACTGATCTCCAACGGTACACCGTAGAGTGACACAATTCTGGAAACATACAAGTCTGCTAACTGACTAGCAGTGATTGTCTCCTTGACTGGCAGAAAATGAGCAACCTTTGAGAATCGGTCAATGACGACGAGAATAGCATTATGACCCTTCTGTGATCTGGGAAATCCAGTAATGAAATCCATTTCAACTTTGTCCCATTTCCATTCAGGAATAGCAAGTGGTTGCAGAGTTCCAGCAGGTCTTTGATGCGGCGGCAAACGTCACACTCAGCAATATAGCGAGCAATGTCTCGCTTCATATCAGGCCACCAGTACTGCTGACGAAGGTCTTGGTACATCTTGGTACTACCCGGATGAATAGACAAAGGTGTGTCATGTGCTTCTTTCATGACATCCGAGCGCAAGTCCAGATTTTGCTTTCTGGGGACCACTAGGCTGCCTCTGAAGAACAAGGCACCATCATCATCAATAGTGAAGAACGATGAATTTCCTTTGGAGAGATAGCTCTTAATCTTCTCGACTTCAGAGTCATACTTCTGCCTTGTCTTGATGTTGCGTTCGAGATCAGGTTCAACAACCAAGGTATTTAGATATCCTTGAGGAACTATCTCGATGTTCAGCTTTCGAAGCTCTTCATACAGGAGTGGCTGCTGCAGTTGAACCTCAAGTTCACAACAATAGGATTTACGGCTCAAGGCATCAGCCATTACATTAGCCTTGCCAGGGGTATAAGAAATACCCAAGTCATAGTCTGTAATGGCCTCCATCCATCTTTGCTAACGGAGGTTCAGAGATGGCTGAGTGAACAAGTACTTCAGACTTTGATGATCCGTGTAGATCTCGCAACAATTACCAAGTAGGTAATGTCACCATAACTTCAATGCATAAATAACTGCTGCAAGTTCGAGATCATGCGTTGGATAGTTCTCTTCATGAGGACGCAACTGTCGAGAGCCATAAGCAATCACCTTGCGCTCTTGCATTAGGACACAGTCTAATCCTTGACGGGATGCATCACAATAAATCATGAAGTCCTTGCGAGAATCTGGAGGAGCAAGCACAGGGGCAGATGTCAGCTTGTCTTTGAGTGTCTGAAAACTTTCTTGACACTTGTCTGTCCACTCAAACTTAACGCCCTTGTGAAGCAAATCAGTCAAAGGCTTGGCAATCTTGGAGAAGTTCTCGACAAAACGGCGGCAATAGCTGGCGAGTCCGAGAAAACTTCTGACTCTCTTGACATTCTTCGGAGGAGTCCATTCAAGAATAGCCTGAACTCGTTCTGGGTTAACAACAATGCCATCTTTGGAAATCATGTGGCCGAGATATGTCACTTCAGATAACCAGAACTCTCACTTGGAATACTTGGCATACAGTTGATGTTCACGCAGCTTCACCAGTACAAGCCGAAGATGTTCGGCATGTTCTTCTTCATTCTTCAAATATACAAGGATATCATCCAGATAAACCATGACGAATTTGTCGAGGTAATCCATGAAGATGTAGTTCATCAGTCGAGAGAAGGTTGCTGGAGCGTTGGTTAAGCCAAAGGACATGACAGTGTACTCGTAAGAACCATAGCGAGTAACGAAGGCTATCTTCGGAATGTCTTCTTCACGAACTCTGATCTGGTGGTATCCCAACCTCAAATCAAGTTTGGAGAATACTGAGGAACCAGCAAGTTGATCATACAGATCGTTGATTCTGGGAAGCGGATATTTGTTCTGAATTGTTGCTTGGTTGATAGGTCGATAATCTTGAACCAACAGATTCGTTCTATCCTTCTTCTTAACAAAGAGAGAAGGTGCTCCCCAAGCAGAAGAACTGGGGCGAATAAAACCCTTACGAAGTGACTTGTCAATTTCCTCCTTAAGTTCAAGGAGTTCATGCAGTGGCATCTTGTATGGGCGCTTGGCAATAGGAGTGGTGCCTGGTTTCAAGTCGATGACGAATTCGACATCTCGAACCGGGGGCATTCCTGGAAGTTCTTCTAGAAAGACATCTTGAAAGTCACGAATGACTGGAACATCCTCTATTCTCTCCAGAGGTGAAGCATTTAATGCATTCAGAGCATATATCTGGCTCTCGACATTCTGAGCTATTCGGGCTGAGTATTGGATTGTCTGGCCAGAAGGATGTGTAAGTTGGACTTTCTTAGCGGCACAGTCGATCAGGGCATGATGAGGACCCAACCAATTCATGCCTAGAATGACATCTATGGTAGAAACCTTGAGGGCCATGAGTGAAGCAGTGAATTTTAATCCTCCAATTTCAATGTGGTTGTTGTGGGCTATCATCGAGGTATCCCATCTGGATCCCGGAGAGCTAACCACCAGTGGAGGGTACAAGTTTTCGAATGATAATTCTTGCTTGCGTGCAAACGCTTCTGAAATGAAAGAATGTGACGCTCCTGAATCAAAAAGAACAGAAGTTGGGACTGAATTCACTAGAAGGGTACCCATCACAATTTTGGGGTCCCGTCGAGCTTCTTCAACCTTTACATGATTAACATGACCACGACTGAGTGCAGGCAGCCTAGCATTAAGGTTTCTGGGTTAACGAGCTCGTGCATTTTGATTCTGGGTCGGGCGGCAGCTGGCAGCACGGTGCCCTGGCTGTCCACACTTGCGACATAAACCATCATTTTGGGGAGGAGCCATAGTATTGGGCTGTCCACCCTGAATCGTTAGCTGTCTCGGCGGCGGAGGCAGACGAGGTGCGACATAAGACGGCCTTGGTGTTGGAGCTGGTCGGTGATGGACATTGTGCGGAATCCAGACTTGACATTTCTGAGCAGGCTGATCCGAGGATGGGTCAACATCTCGAGTACGCTTGAGCGACTCCTAGTACTCATTCAGACCAGTTTCAGTTCAGAAAGCTTGGCTGACAAGCGTCGCAAAGTTCACGCAATCATGGACAACAAGTGCGAGCTTTATATCAGGACGCAGTCCTTCACGGAATTTCTCTTGCTTGCGTGCGTCAGTGCAGACGTCATCTTCAGCATAGCGGGATAATTCAAGAAATTTCCTCTGATATTCATCCACAGTCATTTTTCCCTGAGTGAGTTGGCTGACTGGAATTCCTGCCAAGTGGTTACAGTTCCAGCAGGCAGGCGACCCCTATTGCTTTCCCACCATTGAGCAGCTGGACCCTTCAAGTGAAATGCCGCAAAGGTGACGTAACTATCAGGGGCAATATTAGCTGACTCCATCTCCAATAGGATATCACGAAGCCAATCATCAGCATCCATAGGATTGGTGGAATTGAGGAAAATAGACGGGTTGAGGCGCACGAAATCTTGAAGTGATATCGGGCCAGGCTCCAAATGAGCATCGTTGAGTTCTAATCGATTTACCAGACTCTCATTGAGCTGACGGTTCAGTTCAAACTGGTGCATCATTGCGGCAATATAGGGTGGAGGCGGAGGATCGTCAGTCATCCTGCTAAAACAACAGGGGCAACTTATCAAGAACAACTGCAAAGGTATGAAGTCATTCATGACGTAACAGGAGTAATGAACAAGAAGTGCATTAGATATATATTAGTAGTCATTAAAGACATACAGATCCATGCACAGAGTTGGATACAAACGAATAGCACGAGTTCGGAAGCACTCGCAACTAGACAAACTAGGCGGCACGCAAGCACGCGGTGGAGAGATACAACAATGAGACATAGCAAAGGCTACATCAACGCCGGAGAAAACTATTGGAGCGAGGAATCTGCAGGTGACAACGCAGGGTGCCCCCGATAAAAGGATCATGCGGTCCGTGAATTCTGTGAAGCAGAACCTGGCCCACAATTCAAAGGAGGGTTAATTCAAATCTTCGGGTGGATGTGATCACGAGAGCTTAGAATTAGAGTCAGTAAAATTTTTAACCCGAAAAGAGGAGAGATCAGAGTCCCAGAGTAAAGGAGAGGAATAAAAGATCCTAAACCTATCCATTGGCGACGTGAGCCCATAACCCACACAGCCATGTTAGTAAAACAGTTTTTTTAAAACTAGACTCAACTTCGGCCAAGGAGTTGGAAAGCGGGGTTCCTATAGGCAGTCGGCTCTGATACCAACTTGTGACGCCCCCGGCCCGATCGTGCACTAATCATACATGCAAATGCGCATGATCAAGCCCAGGGACTCACGGGAAGATATCACAACACAACTCTAGACACAAAATAAAATAATATAAGCTTTATATTACAAGCCAGGGGCCTCGAGGGCTCGAATACATAAGCTCACGTACAAGCGTAGCGGAAACAAAAATAATATCTGAGTACAGACATAAAGTTAAACAAATCTGCCTTAAGAAGGCTGAGCACAACAACGACATCTGATCGAAAAGGCGCAGGCCTCCTGCCTGGGAGCCTCCTATCTACTCCTGGTCGTCGGTCTCCACGTAGTAGTAGGCGCCACCGGAGGGGTAGTACTAGTCGTCGACGGGGTCAGTTGACTCCAGGGCTCCATCGTCTGATCGCAGCAATCGGGTATGGGGAAAAAGAGAGGCAAAGCAACCGTGAGTACTCATCCAAAGTACTCACAAGACTTACATCCAAACTAATCTATTTATGCATCGGTATCAAAAGAAGAGGCTGTATCTGTGGACTAGACTGCAGAAATGCCAGAATAGAGGGCAAGGCCTAGCCTATCGAAGACTAGCAACTTGCAGCGTCTTGCAGCGTTAGAAGAGTGCAGATTAGTATCATATCACATAGTAACAAGCATGTAGTAGCAAAGCCCAAAGATCCTTCCTCGACTCCCTACGAGAAAGCAATCTCGGAGCTTACAATTAAAGTAACATGTAGCCAGTTCAAGTTGTAGTAGATCGGGATACAACACTGAGCGTCCTGTTACCGTGGACACGGCTATTCGAATAGATAACTTCCCTGCAAGGGTGCACTACTGTTACCCAACACGCTCGATTAACTCTGGCCGGACACACTTTTCTCGGTCATGCCCGGCCTCGGCTGATCGACACGACGTAGTCCTACCTAGGCTCCACAGAGAGGTCCCCGTCGGTGTACATCCTAAGTGCTCAGGGGTCTTGGGCCCATCGCCCTTTGCACTCCGGGTCGTTATGCGATGAGCCGGGACAAGCACCACCTCATCCTGGATGGCACTGGCCCGACACGCCCACAATGCTGAACTGGACATCTGACAGAGCTTTCGGTTGATACATACGGCGCCGAGGGCCCCATTAAACCATTATCCCGCGTGGTGGTAGTGCGTATAGGCCAGTGGCCAACTCAGATCAAATACCCAAATCCGTTAAGCGTGTTTTTAGTAGTTCGCGGACACGAACAGGGCTCAAGGCTCACCTTCGACACCCTGTCGTACCGACTTGGTAATCCGCGGTCCAATGACCAGGAACCAGGCCCACCTCTCTCCTAGGTGGTCTCCGCCTGCCCTGTCGTTCCGCCACAATAATCTCTTGCGGGTGCCCTCATGGCCAACCCGACTTTCCCAAGGACTGAGGTGAAGTTCAAAATACCCGTGTGTCCATAGCATCAAGGGGAATCCGAGGAATCACCCTCGATGGATTCCCACTCGATGTAACCGTCAAGGTGAACTTGGAGGAATCACCCTCGATGGGTTCACACTTGAGGGGTTGCACGACAGAGGCATCATCGGAGGTGGTGAAAGAGGAATCACCCTCGGTAACCCACAACCGACTAGCTACGCTACTGAGATATCATCAAGAGTGAGGTAGGAGGTATCACCCTCGGCACTCGATAGTAGCTCTGCAGAGTCGTACAACTAAGGGGGTGTGTGGTGCTGTGTTCGGTCTCTGTACATCGATCACGTTGATCCAGTTTTCTGGTAGTAAAGCAGGGCAACACGGACAAGGGTGTGGGGCCACTGATGGATCGCTAACCATCCTATACTAAGTATTTAGGATAGCAGGTAAGGTATCAACAGCAGTTACAAAAACAGGCTATGCATCAGAATAGGAGCAATGAAATACAGTAGCAAAATCTAATGCAAGCATGGGAGAGAAGGAATAGGCGATATAAGAATGATCAAGGGGTTTTGCTTGCCTGGAAGCTCTGCTGAAAAGGAAGAAGGGTCGTCGACGACGTAGTCGTACTCAGGAGCAGCGTCGGTCTCGGAGTCTACCGGAGAGAAGAGGGGGAAGAAACAGTAAATATAAAGCATACACACGCAACACAGATGCATGACATGCCGGTAGGTTATGCTAGGGGTGCCCTAATGCAGTGCTAGGTATTTTAAATGGAGCGGGAAAATATCCGGAAATATTTTCCCAGCTCCAGGTGCTTATCGGTATATTGAACCGGAGGGGAAAGTTCCATGTTCATCTAGTTAGGAGTGATGGTCAAGCATTTTGATCACATATTCGGATTCGTCATATTTTTCTGATCATTTTTCATATATAAATTATTTTCATCTAAGTTACGGTTTATTTTATATGATTTTTCAAAGTTTTAATCATTTTCTGGATTTTCTAGAATTAAATTAAATTCGAAAATTAAATAGCTAAATTGCTACGGGTACACAGAAGTGTACCCAGCAAAAGTGCTTATTAGGCTGACAGTGGGCTCCGGTTGACTGCCCAGTCAGCAGTCAACGTGGGCCAGTTGACTGGTCAATGGGCCCAGGGGGCCCCACCTGTCATTGACTGGGTCCTGCCCAGTCAGCAGGTTGACTGGTCAGATGGGTCCAGTGGGACCAAGTAGTCAGTGACTGTTAGCAATTAACAGAATTAAACTAATCTAATTGGATAATTAGTGGGTGTGGGGCCCGGTGTCAGTGTCTTAGGTTAGTATTAGGTTATTTTAATTGTTATAATTAGCTACAGTGGAGGGGCCCACCTGTCATAGGGTCATTAGGGGCTAATTAACCCCCTGACATGGGGGACCCACCTGGGCACGTCATACCGGCGTTCAAACGCGGTGGCGCGCCGGCGGCGACCAAAGGAACGGCGGAGGGGCTCGGGTTTGCGCCTCCGGCGACCATCTGAGGCGCGGAGGGGAGGAATCGAACGCGGGCGGAGCCGCGTGTTGATCTGCGGTGGTGGAAGTGGCAGGGGATGCTGGAGCTGGCCGAAGTAGCGGTGGCAGACGGCGGCGTTCTCGGGCGTGCTCCGTTACGTCGACACAGGGCACGGCAAGACCAGCGGTTGGCCACTACGGGTTGCTGGGGAGGTGCTGAGCACAACGACGTGCTCAGATGGCCATGATATGGGCGGCAACGATGGCAGCGAGCGCGGTGGCGGAATCGAGCTTCGGCAGTGGCGGCCCGGGCATCTAGGGGTGACTAGGAAGGGAGGGGAGGAGCGCATCCGGCGCGGAGGCTCACAGCGGGGTCGAGGAGCAACTCGGGGAGGCTGCGGTGGTGTAGATCGACGACGAGGCAGAGGTGGCGAAGATGGCAGCGATGGCGACGAATGAGGGCCTCCCGGCTCGAATGGCATGGTGCAGGAGAGGTAGTCGAGGCCGGCGCGTCTCCTGGATAAGTCTAGGCGGTGCGGGGTAGCTCCTAGCCACGCAGTTGACGACGGCGAGGCGATGACCACGCTCGGCCGAACGAGACAGAGAGGGAGAGGGCGTGCGAGGGGGTGAATGGGGGGCTAGGGTTTCCAGCGGGACCGCGGGGAGGTCAAATAGTCATCCACGGCGCCTATAGCCGTGCGTTGTCGAGCGTGCGCGCGGGGGGGCCGGGGCGCGGCAAACGCGCGTGCGGACATAGGGGAAGAGCGAGGCGGGAGGAGGGAGACGGTGGCCGGGGGGGCTGGGCCGACCACTGTGGCACTTAAGCCCATAGGCACAGTAGTTTAGGCCTTTTGCTCTTTCCTTTTTGTGTTTGTTTATTTGTTTTCGATTTTGCAAAATGTTTGGCCACAATATTACTTTTGTAAAATATGAGACTTGGCTCAATAAATACCATGCAATATTTGGTACTGCTATAAAATGGTTGGGGTAATATTTGAAATCATTTGATTTTGTATTAATAGAAAAGGAATCAAATTATTTGTTTGGGGTGTTGTTTTAGCTGCTAGCTCTCAAATGAGCAAACAAGTGATGGGGTTTTATTGATTATCAGTTGCATATGGAAAATTTGCTAAAACATGAACTATTTTTCAGACATGTTTGTGAAATTTTAAAATTCACTTCCAATTTGAATTTGATTTCTGAGATGGAATTTGAAATGAGATATAATCCATAGCTGATCAAACTTGCAAAAATAAAATGACTTGGCATTATCAGTGGGGATTACTGTAGCATAATACAGGGGGTGTTACATCAATGCACACACCTGCTCGCACGGTTCCCGGTCTGCCTGCGTGGCGGACTGCTCACATGCGTCCCGTCAACTCACACCTGCTCGCACGGCACGCGGGACGCATGGCAGCACGTATATTGTTTTTCTTTTTTGAGGATTAATTCTGTCGCTTTATTAATTAACTGAAGCATGGCACATACATTGTTAGTCTAACGCCCACGGTTCGAATAAATAAACTGTTTGCGATATTGTGTTCCAATTATTAATAATCTCCCGTTTGCAAGAAACTTATATCAAAACTTGTCTCAAATTTTACAAAAAACAATATCACAGTCTGTTGGTGTCATATCATGACACCACGACAAGTTTCATGAATTTCAACTAAGTTTTGGATTTAGTGGAATTTAAAAATCAAGATTCTCAATGTTTGAAATTTCTTGCCATTTCTTGCATAGGGACTAAACATGCACCCAAGGACACGCATATGATTTTCCAATCCATTTTGGTGCACTATCGCGTGTGCATGTAGTTCAAATTTGATATTTACACATTAAATCTCTAGGAAATCAATCAATGTATAAAAACATCTGAATGATCTCTGAAGTTTTTTCAAATTTTAACACTACACTCCATTGGTCACATGTTCACTACAGAAAAAGTTTGAAATGCCTTGAAGTGGCGGTGGTGGTGCAGTGGGTGGGGGGGGGGGGGTTGGCACACTACGCGTCGTGAGCCTCCATGTGGGATTGACTGGTTTGTGAGGCGGGTGCCACATCAAAGTCGTCAATTGGGTATTTAAAACATTACACAACCCTTTCATACATGTGTTTGGGCCACATGCATGCAGTGGTGGTCCTCGGACACTCCCTCGTGCGGTTATCAGCGATGCGCCCATTCGTTAGCCCGCGCAGGTTATCATTTGACCAAATTGGTGGATTCGTCTTGGCTTATGTTACAGTGTAGATCATGGTGAGATTCCAGACCAAAGTTTGAGTGCGTGCGTACACATGAATCCATCCCACCGGCTCGAAGTGAGGGGACTACGCGTCGTGAACCTCCGTGTGGGGTGTTTCCACTTTGCAAAGCAGGTGCCACATCAAAGTTGTGCAATATTGGGTATTCAAACATCACACAACACCTCTTTGGGCCACATGCAGACGGTGATTGTCCTATAGCTATCTCGCGCGGTTATCGGCGACGCTTCCATCCGTGGGCCCGCGAGGTCCATCACTTTGACCTACAGCGAGAGAGGTTAATTTGACCAAGGAGGATTCTTTCTAGTTTGTGTTATGGTAGGAGTATATAGCACGTGCAGAACAGGGGGGCATCATATACTATGCGTCGTGAACCTCGCTCAATGTGGGACTTTACGGTTTCTGAGGCAGGCGCAACATCAAAGTTGTGCATTGGGTATTCAAACATCACACAACACCTCCATACATATGTTTGGCCCACACATGCGAGCGGTGGTTGTCCTCTGGCACTCACTCACGTGGTTATCGGCGATGCTTCCATCTGCGTGCACACTTGGTCCATCACTTTGGTTTCTCTTGCGTATAGGTCATGCTAAGATTACATATATAGTATAGTTTGAGCGCATGTGTACACATGAATCCCTCCCACCGGATCGAAGTGGGGGGGGGCAGCACACGATGCGTCATGGACCTCACTTCGTGTGGGGACTTTACGGTTGTGACACATCAACATTGTGCATTGGGTACATTCAAACATCACACAACACCTCCATACATATGTTTGGGACACATGCATGTAGGCGATGGTTGCCTTTAGACACTATCCCGCGCGTGGTTATCGACGGCAAGCCCATTCGTGGGCCCGTGTGGACGTCCATCACTCTCACCGGCTCATTTTATGGCAGGTCATGGTGAGATTCCAGACCAAATTTATGGCAGGTCATGGTGAGATTCCAGACCAAATTTTAAGCGCACACGTACGTACGCATAAATCCCTCTCACCGGCTCGAAGTGGGGCCAGGGGACGGGCATACTACGCGTCGTGAACTCTCGCTCCGTGTGGGGACTTTCCGGTTCCAAAGCAGGCGCCACATCAAAGTTGTGCATTGGTATTAATTCATACACGAGTCAACACTTGCATACATATGTTTGGCCCACATGCATGTGGTGGTTGTCTTCGAACATTCCCTCGTGTGCTATCGGTGGCAAGCCCATTCCTGGACCCGCGTGGACGTCCATCACTTCGACCGACAATGAGAGAGGTTACCAAGGTGGATTCTTCTTGGTTCGTGTTACGGTAGGTCCTGGTGAGATTCCATACCAAAGTTTGAGCGCACGCGTATGCATGAATCCCTCTCAATGGCTCGAGGTGGGGGACCAACATACTGCGTGTCGTGAACCCTCGCTCCATGTGGGGACTTTCCGGTTCCAAAGCAGGATGCCACATCAAAGTTGTGCATTGGGTATTCAAACACCACACAACACTTCCGTACATATGTTTGGGACACATGCAGGCGGTGGTTTGGCTTCGGGCACTCCCTCGCATGGTTATCGGTGGCAAGCCCATCTATGGGGCCACGTGGATCGGACGTCCATCACTTCGACCGACGACGAGAGAGATTACCAAGGTGGATTCTTCTCGGTCCGTGTTATAGTAGGTCTTGGTGAGATGCCCTCCCACCGACTCGAAGTGTGTGTGTGTGTGTGGGGGGGGGGGGTGATACGTCTCCAACGTATCTATAATTTTTTATTGTTCCATGTTATTATAGTATCAATCTTGGATGTTTTTATATGCAATTATATATCATTTTTTGGGACTAACCTATTAACCTAGTGCCAGTTGCTATTTTCTGCTTGTTTTTGGCTTTTCAGAGAAACGGTACCAAATGAAGTCCAAATGCCACAAAACTTTTTGGAGATTTTTTTTCCGGACAAAAGAAACCTTGGAAGCTTCGGGAGGAGGCCAGAAGCCTCACGGAGGCTTCACAAGGCAACAGGGCGCGCCCCAAGGGGGGCGCCGTGTTGCCTTCTGGGGCCCACACGACTCCGTTTGACCTAATTCCACTTCTATAAATTCACAAATATTGGGAAACCATCAGAGAGCCAGAAGAGAAAACCTTTCCGCCGCCGCAAGCCTCTGTTCTTCCGCGATCCCATCTGGAGGCCTTTCCGGGTACTCTGCCGGAGGAGGAATCAATCACGGAGGGCTTCTACATCAACCTTGCTGCCCTTCCGATGATGTGTGAGTAGCTTACCATAGACCTACGGGTCCATAGCTAGTAGCTAGCTGGCTTCTTCTCTCTCTTTGATCTTCAATACAATGTTCTCCTTGATGTTCTTGGAGTTCTATCCGATGCAATCTTCTTTTGCGGTGTGTTTGTTGGGATCCGATGATGGTCAAACCCAAGGACATCTTGGATACGTCTCCAACGTATCTATAATTTTTGATTGTTCCATGCTATTATAGTATCAATCTTGGATGTTTTTATATGCAATTATATATTATTTTTTGGGACTAACCTATTAACCTAGTGCCAGTTGCTATTTTCTGCTTGTTTTTGGCTTTTTAGAGAAAAAGTACCAAATGAAGTCCAAATGCCACGAAACTTTTTGGAGATTTTTTTTCCGGACAAAAGAAACCTTGGAAGCTTCGGGAGGAGGCCAGAAGCCTCATGGAGGCTTCACAAGGCAACAGGGCGCGCCCCATGGGGGGCGCCGTGTTGCCTTGTGGGGCCCACGTGACTCCGTTTGACCCAATTCGACTTCAATAAATTCACAAATATTGGGAAACCAACAGAGAGACAGAAGAGAAAACCTTTCCGCCGCCGCAAACCTCTGTTCTTCCGCGATCCCATCTGGAGGCCTTTTCTGGTACTCTGCCGGAGGGGGAATCGATCACGGAGGGCTTCTACATCAACCTTGCTGCCCTTCCGATGATGTGTGAGTAGTTTACCACAGACCTACGGGTCCATAGCTAGTAGCTAGCTGGCTTCTTCTCTCTCTTTGATCTTCAATACAATGTTCTCCTCGATGTTCTTGGAGTTCTATCCGATGTAATCCTCGATGTTCTTTGATCTTCCAAGGTCTCTTTTGTCTAGAAAAAAATCTCCAAAAAGTTTCGTGGCATTTGGACTTCATTTGGTATTGTTTCTATGAAAAGCCAAAAACAAGCAGAAAACAGCAACTGGCACTAGGCACTAGGTTAATAGGTTAGACCCAAAAAATGATATATAATTGCATATAATTGCGTATAAAAACATCCAAGATTGATACTATAATAGCATGGAACAATCAAAAATTATAGATACGTTGGAGACGTATCAAGCATCCCCAAGCTTAATTCCTGCTCGTCCTCGAGTAGGTAAATGATAAAAACAAAATTTTTGATGTGGAATGCTACCTATCATGTTTCATCATGTAATCTTTCTCTTACGGTATGAATAATAAGATCCAAATGATTCAAGGCAATAGTCTATAATTTGATATAAAGACATCAATACTCAGGCATACTAATAAACAATCATTTCTTTCAAAATAATGCTAAAGAACGTTATCCCTACAAAATCATATAATCCTGTCATGCTCCATCTTCTTCACGGAAAGTATTTATCATGCACTACCCTGATGACAAGCCGAGCAATTGGTTCATACTTTTTAACGCGCTTCAGCTTTTTCAACTCCCACTCAATACATGAGCGCATGCCATGGATATAGCAGTATGGGTGGAATAGTGTATGGTGGTAGAGGTAAATAGGAGAAGTCAAATAAATAAGAAGATAATCTCACATCGACGAGGCTAATCAACGGGCTATGGAGATGCCCATCAATTGATGTCAATGCGAGGAGTTGGGACTGCCATGCAACCGATGCACTAAGAGCTATAAGTGTACGAAAGCTCAACATGAAAACTAAGTGGGTGTGCATCCAACTTGCTTGCTCATGAAGACCTCAGGCATTTGAGGAAGCTCGTCAACGGAATATACAAGCCAAGTTCTATAATGAAAAATTCCCACTAGTTTATGAAAGTGACAAAATAGGAGACTCTCTATATGAAAAACATGGTGCTACTCTGAAGCACAAGTGTGGAAAAGAATAGTAACATTGCCCCTTCTCTCTTTTTCTCTCATTTTTTTTTCTTGGCTCTTTTTGCCTCTTTTTTTAGAACGGTCTCATGGACCTCATCCCCACTTTTTTGAGGACTCATTAGTCTCCACCATTCTGTCCTCACTGGGACAATGCTCTAATAATGATGATCATCACACCTCTATTTACTTACAACTCAACATTACAACTCGATACTAGAACAAAAATATGACTCTATATGAAAGCCTCTGGCAGTGTACCAGGATGTGCGATGCTGCTAGCGTAACATGTATAAAAATGATGAGCGGTGGCTGAGCCACAAATATGATGTCAGCTATATGATCATGCAAAGCAATATGACAATGATGATGTATGTCATAAAAACAGAATGGTGGAAGTTGCATGCCAATATATCTCAGAATGGCTATGGAAATGCCATGATAGGTAGGTATGGTGGCTGTTTTGAGGAAGATATAAGGAGGCTTATGTGTGATAGAGCGTATCATATCATGGTGTTTGGATGCACCGGCGAAGTTTGCACCAACTCTCGAGGTGAGGAAGGGCAATCCACGACACCGAAGAGGCTAGCAAATTGCGGAAGGGTGAGAGTGCGTATAATCCATGGACTCACATTAGTCATAAAGAACTCACATACTTATTGCGAAAGTTTATTAGCCCTCGAAGCAAAGTACTACTATGCATGCCCCTAGAGGGATAGATTGGTAGGACAAGGTCCATCGCTCGTCCCCGACCGCCACTCATAAGGTAGACAATCAATAGTAAATCATGCTCCAACTTCTTAGCATAACGACAGATCATACGTGCATGCTTCGGGAATCACAAACCTTAACACAATTATTCTTACTAAACCACAATCATCTACTAGTACCTTCCCCATATTACCATCTTAATATCGCAAAACTATTGCAAGGAATCAAATTTATCATATTCAATGATCTACATGAAAGTTTTTATTATATCCCTCTTGAATACCTATCATATCAGGACCAAATTCATAACCTATGCATATTACCATTGCTATCATAAGACTCTCAAAAATATATAAGTGAAGCATGAGAGTGCAACTATTTCTTTTAAATATAACCACCGCCGTGCTCTAAAAGATATAAGTGAAGCACTAGAGCAACTGCCTAGATCAAAAGATATAAGTGAAGCACAGAGAGTATTCTAACAAATCACGAATATTGTGTGTCCCTCTCAAAAAGGTGTGTTCATCAAAGATGATTGTGACAAACTAAAAAGAAAACAAACTATTTCACAAGATGCTCCAAGTAAAACAAATATCATGTGAGGAATAAAAATATAGCTCCAAGTGAGTTACCGATAGATTGTAGACGAAAGAGGGGATGCCTTCCGGGGCATCCCCAAGCTTAGATGCTTGATTCTTCCTTGAAAATTACCTTGGGGTGCCTTGGGCATCCCCAAGCTTAGGCTCTTTCCGCTCCTTCTTCCTTTATCCATCGTAGTCTCACCCAAAACTTGAAAACTTCAGCACACAAAACTCAACAGAAACCTCGTGAGATCCGTTAGTATAACAAATAAATCTTTAACTCTAGGTACTGTTGTAAATTGATTCATATTTAATATTGGCATAATGATACTGTACTCCAACTTCTCCATGACTCATACCCCACAATACGATCCATAGATTCATCAAAATAAGCAAACTATGTAACAAAAATCAGAATCTGTCTAAAACGGAACAGTCTGTAAAGATCTGAATTATGGTCATACTTCTGTAACTCCAAAAATTCTGAACAATTATGAAAACGTGGAAAATTCATATATCAATATTTTGTAAAAAATTAAGAAGGTTCTGACACTCCGGCGAAAATTAGAAATTCCAGCACTGGACGCAAAAGTTTTTGTTTTCAAACAGCATCTATCATACTATCTTCCAAATCACCCCAAAGGCATTACTTGGCAGAAACACTAATTAAAACATAAAAACACAATCATAACAGAGGCTATAATCATGCAAGCACTTAAAAACAGAAGGTAAAAGCAAAAAATTATTTTATTCATTGGGTTGCCTCCCAACAAGCTCTTTCTTTATAGCCATTAAGATAAGCTTGAGATTTCAATGATGCTCACATGAAAGATAGTAATTGAAACACGAAGAGAGCATCATGTAGCATGTGATAAACAAATTTAAGTCTAACCCTCTTCCTATACGTAGGCATTTTATAAGAATTTTTTTATCAAGACAAGCAATTTCTAGCATATGCAAGGAAGAAGAATGAAACATTGACAATCTCAACACAACGAGAGGTAATTTAGTAACATGAAAATTTCTACAACCAAATTTTCCTCTCTCATAATAATTACTTGTAGGATCATAATCAAATTCAACAATATAACCATCACATAACATATTCTCTACACGATCCACATGCATAATTTTCAACATAGTGGGATTAACATCAACTAAAGTCATGACCTCTCCAAACCCACTTTTATCAAAAAATTCATAAGATTGAACACTCTCCAAATATGTGGGATTCTTTTTAATTAAAGTTGACACTCTTCCAAACCCACTTTCAATATTATTACAAACATTATTATCATCATGAGGCTTAAATAAATTTTCAAGATCATAAGAAGCATCACCCCAATCATGATCATTACAATAAGTAGTGGACATAACAAAATCATCATCCCCAAGCTTGTAGTTTTGCATATTATTAACACAATTGACATTAATAGAATTTATAATAAAATCATTGCAATCATGCTTTTCATTCAAGGAGCTATCATGGATCACTTTATAAATTTCTTCATAGCAATTTTCAGATTCAGGATTTTCAAGCAAAACTTCATAAAGATAATCTAGTGCACTCAACTCACTAGCAATTGGTTCATCATAATTGGATTTTTTGAAAAGATTAGCAAGTGGATGAGGATCCATATCAATAGTTTTTTAGCAAGCAAAGATGCAAGCAAATAGGAAGCACATGACAAGACAAGCAAACAAACGAGCAAATATTTTTTTGTGTGTTTTTGTAAAAAAAAATTAGAAGTGGGGGAGATAAAAACTAGAGGAAAACACAAATGAAAAGGCAAATAAAATAAATGCAAGTGATTGATAGTTTGTGCCAAGGTACTTGATAGATTTTGATGATGTCTCCCCGGCAACAGCACCAGAAATTCTTCCTGCTACTTGTAGTCTGCGTTGGTATTTCCCCGAAGAGGAGAGGATGATGCAGTACAGTAGAGATAAGTATTTCCCTCAGTTAAGAACCAAGGTTATCAATCCAGTAGGAGAACTAAGCAAAATTCTGTTAAGCGCACCTGCACACATAAGAGCAAACGCTTGCACCCAACGCAAATAAGAGGGTTGTCAATCCTCTTAGCGGTTATTTGCAAGGATTAAATCTTATCGAGGCAAATAGATAAACTAAAATACTAAATAAAATAAAAGTAAATAAATTGCAGAAATGTATTTTTAGGTTATTTATATGATAAAGATAGACCCGGGGGCCATAGTTTTCACTAGAGGCTTCTCTCTCGAGCACAGAAACATACGGTGTGTAAACAAATTACTGTTGGGCAATTGATAGAAAAGCAAATAATTATGACGGATTCATGGCAATGATCATGTATATAGGCATCACATCCAAGACAAGTAGACCGACTCGTGCCTGCATCTACTACTATTACTCCACTCATCGACCGCTATCCAGCATGCATCTAGAGTATTAAGTTAATAAAAATAGAGTAACGCCTTAAGCAAGATGACATGATGTAGAGAAGCAAATTCAAGCAATATGAATAAACCCCATATTTTTATCCTTAATGGCAACAATACAAATACGTGTCATGTCCCCTTCTGTCACTGGGATTGAGCACCGCAAGATTGAACCCATCACAAAGCACCTCTCCCATTGCAAGATAAATCAATCTAGTAAGCCAAACCAAATCGATAGATCGGAGAGAAATACAAAGCTATAACAATCATCCATAAAAGAGTTCAGAGAAGACTCAAATGTCTCTCATGAATAATCTGATCATAAACTCACAATTCATCAGATCCCAACAAACACACCGCAAAAGAAGATTACATCGGATAGAACTCCAAGAACATCGAGGAAAACATTGTATTGAAGATCAAAGAGAGAGAAGAAGCCATCTAGCTACTAGCTATGGACCCGTAGTTCTGTGGTAAACTACTCACACATCATCGGAAGGGCAGCAAGGTTGATGTAGAAGCCCTCCGCGATCGATTCCCCCTCCGGCAGATTACCGAAAAAGGCCTCCAGATGGGATCGCGGAAGAACAGAGGCTTGCAGCGGCGGAAAGGTTTTCTCTTCTGGCTCTCTGTTGGTTTCCCAATATTTGTGAATTTATAGAAGTGGAATGAGGTCAAATGGAGTCACGTGGGCCCCACAAGGCAACACGGCGCCCCCCTCTAGGGCATGCTCTGTTGCCTTGTGAAGCCTCCGTGAGGCTTTTGGCCTCCTCCCGAAGCTTCCAAGGTCACTTTTGTCCAGAAAAAAATCTCCAAAAAGTTTCGTGGCATTTGGACTTCATTTGGTATTGTTTCTCTGAAAAGCCAAAAGCAAGCAAAAAACAGCAACTGGCACTGGGCACTAGGTTAATAGGTTAGTCCCAAAAAATGATATATAATTGCATATAATTGCATATGAAAACATCCAAGATTGATACTATAATAGCATGGAACAATCAAAAATTATAGATACGTTGGAGATGTATCATGGGTCCAGCTGTCAGCCTCACCGCGTACAGTCCTCTTCCGATGGTTGTCGTTCATTGACCACGTTGACTACGCCGCGTCGAGAGCACCAAAGCGGTGGATGACGACAAGGTCTAGGAAAGGAACAATGTGGAGCCGGGGAAGACGCGGCAGTGGATGCCCATGCGGAGGGGAGTAAGAGGGTTGACTGGTTCGGCTGCGGTGTGAGGCTGTCGTCGCCGGAGAATAACAGGGGATGTGGGTGAGTAGAGGGAAGGCCTGGCTAGCGGTGGGAGTAGGGTCTGGCTGTGAGGCCTGCGCGGCAGCACAGCCGACCACGGGAGGCAGGAGTAGGCGGTTCCAGCGGTGCTGGTTTGGGTGGCTGGAGCAAGAATATCAGAGATTGAAGAAGCAGCACGGCCGTTGGATGAACATGCAACGGTCACTACTGCTAGAATCGTTTGTTGACTAAATTGACAAAGCCCTGGATATGGGTCAACTTAGTAGCCCCACAAGTCAGCCTCCAAATTTGGTGGGTCCCAGTAAGCAAGGGGAGGAATCATTTTTCTTGCGCATAATAAGGAGGCCCTTCCTTGCGTGCGACCATGGACCTCGTGGGTCCCAGCTGTCAGCCTCTCCAAGTACAATCCTCTTCCGATGGCTGTCATTCGTTCACCGCATTGACGACGCCATGCCGAGAGCACCAACGCGGTGGATGTAGGCGAGGCCTAGGAAGGGAACGACCCTGAGCCGGGGAAGACACGGCAGTGGTTGCCCACGCGGAGGGGAGTACGAGGGTTTACTTGTTCGGCTGCGGTGTGAGGCTGCCGTCGCTGGAGAATAACAGGAGGTGTGGGTGAGTATATGGATGGCCTAGCCAGATATGGGAGTAGGGTGGGGTGATGAGGCCTGCGCGGCAGCACAGCCAGCCACAGGAGGCGGGAGCAGGCGGTCCCATCAGCGCTGGTTTGGGCGGCTGGAGCAAGAAGATCAGAGATTGAAGAAGCAACACGACCGTTGGATTAGCATCCAATGGTCACTGCTGCTAGAATTGTTTGTTGACTATAAGTTGACGAAACCCTGCGTACGGGTCAAGTTAGTAGGCCCACAAGTCAGCATAACATCTATGGCGGACAACATATAGCCCATTTGCTATTTTTCCTAAATTTAGAGACCATTTGCTAATTATAACGTAATTTATTGTAGCCCATATTATATTTTTAGAATACCTGACCATTTTCTCGCAAGGACAGGATTAAAAAATTCAACGATATTTCATTGAAATTTTCAAACTATTTTTAATCCCAAAATTTTGAGCACGATAAAAACTAAATTTAAAATATATTTAAATTATGTTAAAATCCAATGAAATTTGAAATATAAAAAAATATAAGAAAATTCGCAATTTGAAACTAATTGCCCATTTTCTTTGTTTTTATATATATACAGCCCATTTCATATTACTTATAAGATTTACAGCCCTTTTTGGGTGGGCAAGCCGAATGTATCCCTCGTCGTCTTGAAAGATTTGTAGCCCAGCAGGACGGAGAAAAAAAATCGGCCTGTGTAGGCTATTCTATGGAAAATAAAGATGGGCTCGTCCTTTGCACCGAGAAAAAAAAACAGCTGGGCTCGTCATGTTGTAAATATAAAATAAAAGCCTGGGCTCGACGGGCCACAGACACCGCACAACCGAGTTGATAACCTACTCCCTCTCAACAACAACAAAAAAACAACAACAACCAAACTGATCGAGCAACTGGGTCCCATGTGTCAGCCTCTCCATGTGCAATTATCTTGTTTATTGACTACGTTGACAATGTCGTTGGTCCCAGATGTCAGCAAACCATTAGGAGGAAGCATTTTTTTTCATGTAATAAGGAGGAGCTTCCTTGCGTGCGAAGATATAGCTGGTGGGTCCCAGCTGTTAGGGAGTGGAATCATTTTTCTTCCGCGTAATAAGGAGGCACTTCCTTGCATGCGACCATGGACCTCGTGGATCCCAGCTGTCAGCCTGTCCATGTACAGTCCTCTTCCGATGGCTGTCGTTCGCTGACCATGTTTACGACGCTGTGCCGAGAGTACCAAGGCAGTGGACGATGGCGAGGCCAAGGGAGGGAACGATCCAAAGCCGAGGAAGACTCGGCAGTGGATGCCCACGTGGAGGGGAATACGAGGGTTTACTGGCTCGGCTGCAGTGTGAGGCTGCCGTCGCCGGAGAATAACAGGAGATGTGGGTTAGTAGAGGGATGGCCTGGCAAGTGATGGGAGTAGGGTGGGACGGTGAGGCCTGCGCGGCAGCACAGCCGGTCACGGAAGGCGGGAGTAGGCAGTCCCACCGGCGTTGGTTTGGGCGGCTGGAGCAGGAAAATAACGGTCTCACGCTGGTAGAGTCGATTTGTTGACTATTTGCATACGCATCAACTTAGTAGGCCCACAACTTAATATATAAACTAATAAAACTATATATATATATATAGTAGAGATGAGAAAAATAGAAGTGTGATGTGCGTTTTCTTTAGTAAAAAAGCTGGGCTGCTGATGTTCTAAGAAAAAATAAAAGCAAGACTGGGCGGCCCAGAGGCCAGATGATACCTGCTAGATACTAGTGGCCGCATATCGTCATGGGCTGCGCCTGTTAATAAACAAAACATAACCTGGGAAGTCTATAGCCCAGTTGATATTTGCTTGACTTCAAAAAAAATATACTACCTGCTGGATCCCAGTTGTCAGTCTCCCCTTGTAGAATTCTCTCATTTATTAACTACGTTGAAAATTTCATGGGTCTCAGACATCAGCATATTTTTTCCATCATAATAATAAGTGTATTAACTTGCTTGCGTATGGCCATGAACCTGCTGGGTCCGTACTGTTAGCCTCTGTATGGACAGCCCTCTTCTGGTTCCACGAACGAATTTCATGCAAATCGGATGATTTTCATTGAAACCGGACCAAATTCATTACATTTTACATGTTTCTTTTTCTTATGGAACATTTTACAAATTTCAACTAAGTGATAACCGAGTAGGCCTTTTTTTAGTCCAAAAATGATCGCTGGAAGTGGCGGCTCCCGTTTCTCACGCCTGTAATTTTTTTTGGTAAAATGAGAACTTGAACGAGAGAACATGTCGTATGTGGGTTTTTTAGTGGTTTGTGGTATGTGGGTTAGAGGGATGGCATGGGAGGCGCTTCCCGCAATCGAGGTCCCGACACTTAACTGTTCTTGAAGGCCCAAATCCATCGCTCCTCTATTTAACAATTTGCAGCTGGGCCTGGCGTGCCACAGCACAGTCTCAACGTGCTGTGTCCAACTGTTAGCTTGTGAAACCTGATGGATCCCCTGCGTACTTGAAGATGTTACTAAAATTTTGGAAAACTGGGAATTCGAACGGCAGGTGCTTTTGCTACTTATATCAGGTGCCTGAATATTCGTTTTGTAACAATTGCTTCAGCTTTAAATCCACGTCGACCCTCGACATGATGGTTGGAAAGAAATGCCAAGTTCAGACCAAAAGATCCTTAACAACAACACCAACTTGCAGACGACCAGGTAGAACTAGTACTACCAAACTAACTTATAATCTTGTTAGTCCTGGCCCTCATTTTCGTCTGGTAGAAGATCTTGTAGACGACTAGCTCCCACTTCTTCTCTTGCTCGAGGTCCCCGAGGTGGGAGTGGTGCATCACCCAGTTGGTCCTCTGCTGGTTGAAGTTCTTGTTGGTGTGCAACACCAGAACCATTTGCTGCCCCTCTGCCGGCCGTTGACCATCACCGGCATGGTATTGCCAGTCTTGTGCCACATCGCGTGCATGCCGCACTCTAATTGTATCTTGCGACGCATCCGCGTACCCCTTTTGAACGCCCTAGAGTTGCGCTGGAAGAAATGCTTGCTTAGGCCACTCAGTGTGATACCTGCAGTATTGGCGAAATACAATCCCAGGCCGGGTAGCATACATCAGAAATTTGCAAAAAGAAAGGAATATATTTTGTGCAAGTAGACGGTCGATCGGTGTCTCACCTGGAAGTTTCTCAGGATGGCTGGAGCATACGTCGTGCTCACTGTCGATGGTCAGTATGAACAAATCGCTGAGAGAGTGAGATCTCGCGCTGTCAGCACTCACTTTAGCCTCAAGGTGCTCGATCAGCTCCTGATCCATGGGATCGAACTTGACGCCAGCCGGCAGCACCGGCCAATCCTTCTTGGACTTGCAGCGGTTAATTCCAGTTAAATGGTACTCAATGTATGATCAATCAACTGTTTAAGTAAATGATGAAAGATTTTTCGACAGATAAGTGCTACTCCAAATCTAAAATCCATGACACCCGAACAAACTGGGGTCTCGGCTTCATTACTACATGCATACTCTAAAGACTTGAAAACCCCCATAAAGATCGAAATCATCATACAGGGCGACGGGACGAATACTCACAGGAGCGTCCTCGCTGGTTCCACCCTTCATGCGGCTAGCTTGAAGAGCTTCCTTGTAGAGATCAAATTTCTCAGTGTCTTCCTTTTGACTACTTGCAATGAAGTATAGCAGCTCCACTAGCTCATCGCCCATCGTACCAACTGGATCGGAACAATTTGGCAGCTAGGAGGTGGGGAGACCAGGAGAGAATGGGAGAAAATGGGAGAGTGCTGCTGGACTACCAGAGGGGTGAGGCTCACTTTGGTGAACCAAACACGCGGCCGGGACTCTTGTGTCACCTCACGCGTGAAGTCCCACAAGTATAGGGGATCAATCGTAGTCCTTTTGATAAGTAAGAGTGTCGAATCCAACGAGGAGCAGAAGGAAATGATAAGCGGTTTTCAGCAAGGTATTCTCTGCAAGCACTGAAATTATCGGTAACAGATAGTTTGATAGCAAGGTAATTCGTAACAAGTAACAAGTAACAATAGTAACAAAGGTGCAGCAAGGTGGTCCAATCCTTTTTATAGCAAAGGACAAGCCGGAATGAACTTGTATAATAAGCAAAGCGTTCTCGAGGACACATGGGAATTTCATCTAGTCACTTTCATCATGTTTGTTTGATTTGCGTTCGCTACTTTGATAAATTGATATGTGGGTGGACCGGTGCTTGGGTGCTGTTCTTACTTGAACAAGCCTCCCACTTATGATTACCCCCTCTCACAAGCATCCGCAACTACGAAAGGAGAATTAAGATAACTCTAACCATAGCATGAAACATATGGATCCAAATCAGCCCCTTACGGAATAGCGCATAAACTAGGGTTTAAGCTTCTGTCACTCTTACAACCCATCATCTAATTACTACTCCACAATGCCTTCCCTTAGGCCCAAATATGGTGAAATGTCATGTAGTCGACGTTCACACGACACCACTAAAGGAAGCAACAACATACATATCATCAAAATATCGAACGAATACCAAATTCACATGATTACTTATGACAAGACTTCTCCCATGTCCTCAAGAACAAAAGTAACTACTCACAAATCATATTCAAGTTTAAGATCAGAGGGGTATTGAATATCATTAAGGATCTGAACATATAATCTTCCACCAAATAAACCAACTAGCATCAACTACAAGATGTAATCAACTCTATTAGCAACCCACAGGTACCAATCTGAGGTTTTGAGACAAAGATTGAATACAAGAGATGAACTGGTGTTTGAGATGAGATGGTGCCAGTGAAGATGTTGATAAAGATTGGCATGATGAGAGGATCGTTGGTGATGTCGATGGCTTCGATTTCCCCCTCCCGGAGGGAAGTTTCCCCGGCGGAATCGCTCCACCGGAGAGCAAAATAGCTCCTGCCCAGGTTCCACCTCGAGATGGCGGCGCTTCATCCCGAAAGTCTTCTTGTTATTTTTTCTAGGGCAAATGGCTTCATATAGCAGAAGGAGGGGGCTGGAGGCCTGCCAGGGGCCCCACAAACTCGGGGGGCGCGCCCCCAGGCTTGTGGCTTCCTGGTGGGCCCCCTCCTCGTAATTCTTTCGCCAGTATTTTTTATATATTCCAAAATAATTCTTCGTAAATTTTCAGGTCATTTGGAGTTGTGCAGAATAGCCATCTCTGTTTCACCCCTTTCTGGTCCAGAATTCCAGCTGCCGGCAATCTCCCTCTTCATGTGAATCTTGCAAAATAAGAGAGAAAAGGCATAAGAATTGTACCATAAAGTGAAATAATGATCAAAAACATATTAATTAATCATAGGAAATCATGATGCAAATTGGACGTATCAACTCCCCCAAGCTTAGACCTCGCTTGTCCTCAAGCGAAAGCCGAAATCGATAATCATGACCACATGTTTAGAGAGAGGTGTCGATAAAAATAAAATACGGACATGGAGCATCATGATCTTTATTATAATAGCAATATATCATCATAAAACTTCTTATGAAAAAGTGACAATTTAATCACAAGTTAAAGTATGAACCACAAACCAAATTGGAAACTAACAAACTATGATCTCAATCACTGAAGCAATTGCAATTCATCATATTATCGGAAAGAGTCTATGTAAGAGCTTTGTTTAGCAAGTTCACATACTCAACTATCATTTAGTCTTCTATGATTGCTGACACTCACGGCATACTTATGGAGCAAAAGTTTTTGTTAGACACATAGAAAGATAGGGGCTTTTAATTTCGCCTCCCAACGTATTTACCTCAAGGGTAATGTCAACAATAATAACTCATGATCACCTATATCCAACTGGATATATATGCCTGGATCAATCCCCACCACATGATGCTTGCCAAGAGAAAAAAATAAAACGGAATAGTAGGAGAATACTATTGACTCTTGCATGAAAGTAAATACATAAAGTAAAAGATTGGCCCTTCGCAGAGGGAAGCAGATGTTGTCATGCGCTTTTTGTTTTTGGATGTGCAAGCTCTTAATGTAAAGGTACGTCACTTTATACTGCCCCTTGTGATAGCGACCTTTATTATGCAGTTCGTCGCTTTTATTTCTTCACCATCACAAGATCGTACAAAAGCTTATTTTCCCTTACAATAAAAGATCATACATATTTAGGAGCAATTTTTATTGCTTCGCACCGATGACAACTTACTTGAAGGATCTTATTCAATCCATAGGTAGATATAATGGACTCTCATGGCATGAAACTGGGTTTAAGGATTTTTGGATGCACAAGTAGTATCTCTACTTAGTGCGGAATTTTGGCTAGCAAAAGATAGGGGGCAAGCACCACATGTTAGAGGATCCAAAACAATATAACTTATATGTGAATATAAGCAAACATAACTCATTACATTGTCTTCCTTGTCCAACGTCGACTATTTGACATAGAATATTTAATGGGGGCTCACAATCATAAAATATGTCCAAGATAGTGTATTTATATGTGAGACCTCTCTTCCTTTATTAATTTTTCATGAATGCAACAATGACCAATACTATGTTTGTTATCTTCCAACAAGTTTTATCAATTATACTTCTTTTATGTGAAGTCATCACTCCCCATGGGATTAACATATGATTTTTCTTTTTATTCTCCTTTTATTTCTAAGATTGGATCAACAAAAGCAAAACACTCAACTCAAACTACTCTTTATTATATAACTTTCACACATGATTACATAGATAGATAAATCACAAAGCAATCACTTGAAGCTAAATCATACTAAACTTTATTCTTCGAAATCACGAAATAACTAAGGATCGAACTAAGATAGATAATGATGACAAAAAGTGATGGTGATATGATACTGGGGCACCTCCCCCAAGCTTGGCACAAGCCAAGGGTGGTGCCTATACCCATGTATTCAAGTCTCCTTCTTCGGTGATGGTGGTGATGAAGTGGTGGGCTTGTCCTTCAAAATACTCAACAAGATGTCTTTCAAACCCTGGATTTCCCGAAGCAACTGCTGGATCATGGTGGCATTCCTTTGCACTTCAACCATAATGTGTTTATTCTCTAGCCACCATGAGCCCTTTCCTGCATCATTCTCACTTGGACGGGAAATATCCCAATTGGAAGGTATGTGCATGCGAGGGGTGTTTTCAACCCCATAATTGTGGACGAAATAATGAAAATTGTTCTGATGTAACCTGTGTAAGGGTCTCCTAGGAGGAAGCCCTTCTTGTACCTCTGGACTCCCATGGCTTGTAGTGCTTCTCATGGCTTGATGAGGATTTGGAGCTGTGGAGATGCCGGCAAGGGTACCCCTCTCAGAAGCCGGAGGGTGGACCTCCAACGAATCTCCATCATCTTCTTCCATGGTAACCTCTTCTTCCTCCTCCCTCCTGAGTTCCATCTGCAGCAACCAAGCATCGTCTCCCACGTTGTTGGAGGAAGAGGAAGACATGATGCCTGGCCTCGAAAATCTGACAGGAAACAGCACGAAACAAGAACAAAGAAGAAACTTGTGATATGATGTTCAAAACATCCGAGAGTATATATAATGAATTTTTCCCATGCAGGACAAGTAATATGGAAGAAAAACAGAGTCGGGAAAGTCCACGAGGGAGCCACAAGCCTGGTAGGCGTGCCCTGGGGGTAGGGCGCGCCCCCCAGGCTTGCCGCCTCCTCGTGCACTTTTCGGACTGTTTATTATTTTCCAAATTTTTTATATATTCCAAAACGAACAGAAAGTACTTTTATGGAAGTTTTGGAGTCGGTTTACTTACCATACCACATACCTACTCCTTTTCAGGATTAAGGAGCGTTCCAGAAGGTTTCTTCTATGTGCTCTTCCGGTGTCATTGTTTGAATAATATTAGTTTCAACATTAATGGGAGTACCTAAGATATAATGTTTAATTCTTTGCCAAATAACCATCCTCGGATTATTGCCTTCGGAGTTGTTTATTTTGATGGCTCCGGAGCGATAAACTTCTCCGATGATATACGGTCCTTCCCATTTAGAGAGAAGTTTTCCTGCAAAGAACCTCAAACGAGAATTGTATAATAGAACATGATCACCTACTTTGAATTCCCGTTTTTGAATTCTCTTATCATGCCATCTTTTAACTTTTTGTTTAAACAACTTGGCATTTTCATAAGCTTGGGTTCTCCATTCATCTAGAGAGCTAATATCAAATAACCTCTTTTCATTGGCAAGTTTAAAATCATAGTTAAGTTCTTTAATTTCCCAATATGCTTTCTGTTCTAGTTCAAGAGGTAAATGACATGCTTTTCCATAGACCATTTTATATGGAGACCTACCCATAGGATTTTTATAAGCAGTTCTGTAAGCCCGTAGTGCATCATCAAGTTTCTTAGACCAATTCTTTCTAGATCTATTAACGGTCTTTTGCAAAATTAATTTTATTTCTCTATTAGTTAATTCAACTTGACCACTAGATTGAGGATGATAAGGAGATGCAATTCTATGATTAACATCATATTTAGCAAGAAATTTACGGAAAGCACCACGAATAAAATGTGAACCACCATCAGCCATTAAATATCTAGGGACTCCAAACCTCGGGAATATAACTTCTTTAAGCATTTTAATAGAAGTGTTATGATCAGCACTACTAGTTGGAATAACTTCTACCCACTTAGTAATGTAATCAACAGCAACTAAGATATGAGTATACCCATTGGATTTAGGAAAAGGTCCCATATAATCAAAACCCCAAACATCAAATGGTTCAATAACAAGTGAATAATTCATAGGAATTTCCTGACGTCTACCAACATTACCAATTATTTGAGATTCATCACAAGAAAGGACAAACTTACGTGCATCTTTGAAAAGAGTAGGCCAATAAAAATCAGATTGTAGTACCTTGTGTGCAGTTCTGTCTCCCGCGTGGTGTCCTCCATATGCCTCGGAGTGACACTTTCGTTGGATTTGTTCATGTTCATGCTCAGGTACACAACGTCTAATAACACCATCTACTCCGTCTTTATATAAATGTGCGTCTTCCCAAAAGTAATGTCTCAAATCAAAGAAGAACTTTTTCTTTTGTTGGTATGTGCAACTAGGTGGTATGTATTTAGCAACAATGTTGTCAGAAGTGGGGCTCCGGGGACCCAAAGGTTCGAACACTGGGGTGAGCTTGTTCCCACCTCTTCGTTCCCTACCACGGCTAAGCTACGGCGGAGCAACGGCGGGAGCGCGCTAGCGAGGAGTGGACCGTGGACTCAGCGGTTTACCCAGGTTCAGGGCACCTTGCGGTGTAAAACCCTACTCCTGCTTGGTTTTGATTGTAGAGAGCAAGAGAGCGTTCTTGCGTACAAGGTAGGAGAAGGAGTCGACTGAAGCAGATTCCGGATCGGATCCTCTACCGCGATGGCAGCACTGTCCCTTTATACCTGCCTTGGTCCTCTTCCCCCTCAAAACTTAGGCGGGAAGTGTTGCCACACTTGGCGGGTTTTGAAAGGGGACAGGCGCTCAGGCTATCCTGACTAAAGGCGGTCTTCGCCTGCAAAAGCATGATCCATGACGCGCCGGTCGGCTCGGTGGTGACCTCCGCCCTGCCCGCCCGCCGTCTTGGTCCTCCTTCGCCGATCGGGCAACCTTTGGGGTTGCTTTGGGAAGTGGACGGCTGGCCTTGCTACCTTAACACAAAAGAGGAAACCATCTTCATCCACGCCTGCTGGCGCGGCCTCTGTCGCCGTGCGCGTCACCCACGTGATGGGCAGGAGACTGCGCAGCCGAGCCGAACAGCCTCCATCTTGAGCGCCTTCGGGAGGAGGCCTCGGGAGGCCGCCTCACGAGAGGGCCTCGCGAGGCTGCTGGTGAAGGTGCTGAGTCTTGTCCGCCGCTCCCTGAGGAGGGGTCCTTAGGAGGCCAAGGCCTCATGAGGGGTGAGATGCTTGGTGATGACGGCCTACTGGGCCCACGCCAGGCGTTGCGCCCTGGGCCAAAGGCAGACGGGTTTGGATACCCTAGGTTCCATGGGCCCGACAATAGCCCCCGGGCCCGTGGCGCGCATGTTCCCACCTACTAGGGGGCGAAATGGCGCGGGGCCTAACCCCCTGTGAGCCAGGCGCGACGCGTGGGGCATGATGTGATGGGGAACGCCCCCACTTCTCCCACGACGCCTCGGTAATCGCCCACACTGACATAAAGCCTACCGCGGGCGACGCGAGACCATCATTGCCTTCCTTCGCGCATTGTTGTTGCTTCCTGAGCTTTCCTCCCCACGCGCAGCTCCTCGCGACCCCATCTCCGAGCTCCGCCTCTCCTTCTTCCTCCATCCGCGCCTCCGCCACACAGATGGCGCCCGTCGGCAAGAGGGGAAATGCGGCGGCCCCGTCCCCGAGTGCGCCCACCATTGGGGCCGCGCTGCAGCGCTCCTCCATCGTCGATGGGGATGGCTTGCACAAGGTGCTTCCGCTGGTGGCCGGCGACCAGAACGAGAATCAGGCGACCCAGATCTGGTCGGGGTCCCGTGAGCGGCGCGACCTGGGGGCGACGGACTACCCCTTCTTCCTCCACAGCGTTTATGCCGGGTTGGTGCCGCCATTCTCGGACTTTTTCTACGCCATTTTCTCCCATTACCAGATTCATGCCCTCCACCTTCAACCCAACTCCATCCTCCCCCTGGCCATGTTTGCCTTTTACTACGAGGCTTTCATGGGCGTGATGCCTTCGGTGGCGCTCTTCCGACATTTCTTCTGCCTGCGGCTGACTCCGGCAGACCAGCGCTCTGGATGTGCGTCGTTCCTCGCCGTCAAGGGGATGGAGAACAGCATCATCAACTTGAGGGTTGCGAAGAAGGTGGAGGGCTATCGGCAGCGCTGGGTCTACATGGACACGCGTCGGACCAGCCGGCTCCTGATGATCCCGACGGACCCGGCTTAGAAGAACTCCGGGTGGGGGCACGAGAAGCTCGCTGACCAAAGGATGGAGCCCGTCCTGGAACGGATGGCCACGCATCGGGCCGCGAAGCTATCGGGGGCGACGGTTGTCAGGGAATACCTGCGGCGGCGCATCGCGCCACTCCAGCGGCACTCGCGCCCCGTGTGGGAGTACACTGGTGCGGGCAACACCATGAGGCTGAACCCAGGCGGCCTGAAGCCAGAAGTGCTGTACGGGGCCCTGGCGACTCTGCTTAGCACTCCTGCAGCGGACCTGCCCGAGGGGGCACTCCCGCTGTTCCGCTACAAGGAGAAGGTGGAGTTGGTCGAGGAGATGCCTCTCTTTGACCAGTGGGGGCTCGTGCCGGAGGGCCACGTTGGACCCCGCGAGAACCCCCTCATGGTGGAGCTGGATTTACCAGGCAGTGGCGGTGGCGAGGACTCGGAGGAGGCCACAAAGGAGAACGCCAACCGGGCACCACCACGCACCCGTCGTCAGCTCCTGTGCGAGCTCGAGAATGATGACGCCGAGAGCGAGCCACCTGCGGCGGAGGGGGCTCTCGGACGGCGGGTGGTTGAGCCCCCAGCGCCTGAGGCCCATCAAGAGGCCGAAACTTCCCAGGGCCTCGAGGAAGGCGACGACGCGTCTGGGTCTACTGCGGCACACCCCGGGGGCCCGAGCGGCGGAGCCGGGGTGATGCTTGACGGCGGCAACGACGACCCGCTCCCCCCCCCCCCCCGCGGGGAAGAAGAAGAGGAAGTGGTACGTCAGTGACGAGTAAGTCCCCCCAACTCCTCCCGGCGTTTTATGCCCTTGCTCTTTGTCCGGGCTCGGAGCTGAGCCGCCGTTTGCACAGGAGGCCCGCCGGGGACCAAAGGAAGAAGAAGACGACGACAAAGGCGAAGGCGATCCCCAGCCTGCAAGGGGCATCAGTACCCGTTGCGGGTGCTGGGGGGCATGAAGAGGCCGCCCGCCGCTCTGACACCGAGACGGAGCGCACGGAAGTCGAGAGGTAGCCGGCCGTTCCCCCGGAGCTGCATGCGGGCGCGTCTCGTGAGGCTGAGACTGAGGAGCCCCGGGAGGCAGCCTAAGGAGGCGGGGACGCACTCCACCTTGACCCCGCCGCGAGGGAAGGAGCGGCGACGGGGGAGGTCGAAACTCCCACTCCCCCGCCAGGGGCCTCCCTAAGCGTGGGGGGAGGAATCGTGGGGCGCGCCGTCGCAGGCATGGCGAGCCCCCATAGCGTGCCGCCGTAGCCAAACGCGGGGGAGGGCCCGACAAAGCCACCGCTCTAGGCAAGCGGCGCCGAGTCCTCCCTGACCGCGGCGACGAAGAATGTTAGGGGGCCTGACCCGGACTGGCCCCTGGCACTCGTGAGCGGCCATGCCCTGCTTAGGCTTGAAGCCTTGCGCGATGCCAAAGCCGTGCTCGCTCAACTTGGGACAGACTTCCAGGACACGGAGACGCCCCTTGCCGAGGAGCGCCTGAAGCTTGCTGACGGGTGGCGCCGGCTTAGCGTCGCCATCGAAACGGCTCAGCGCCAGAACGAACGCGCTCACGCACAGGGCGAGAAGGACGCCGCCGAAGCGGAGGGGGTTCGTGCGAGTGCCTTCCGAGAGGCCGAAGCGGACATCGCGCGACGCTAAGAGGAAGAGGCCCGCCTGAAGGAGTTCCAGGATCAACATGCCGAGCAGGCGCAGTCGTTCCTCGCGTGGGAAAGCGCCCTCGCCGCTCACGAGAAGGAGCTTACGGCCCGCGAAGCGGGCCTCATGACTCACACGGAAGACCTTGAGAAGGTGGCGACCGAGCAGGCCACTGAGCGGGGGCGCCTGGAGACGCTGGGGCGCCAGCTGGCCGACGCCCAGGATGCCCACACGAAGCGTGTCAACGAGGCCAACACCCAGCTAGAGGCTAAGGAGATGAAGGCCCAGGAGGACGCTGACGCGAAGGTTGCGGAGGCGCGCCTAGCACTCACCGAGGAGCATGGTAAGGCAATGAAGTAGCAGAAGGAAGCCTTCGAGATGGAGCGTGAGCGGTTCCGGCAGGAAATCAGTGGTCTCAAGGCGGCACTCGCCGAGGCAGAGACCCGCCGAGAGGCTGCGCCATAGGCCGGTTCTGGCACCGAGGCTGAGCCGTCCTCCCTTTGCCTTCAGGTGGGGGGCGCCGCCAGCACCGCTGAGCAAACCGGAGGCAAGGTGGACCAGGAAAGGGCGCGGCAGCGCGAACGCGTCAAGATGCTCCACTCCCTCGAGCTCCGAGCCCGTGACGCCCTGAACTCCATCTGCCAGGGGAGGCTTGAAGCCCTCCGCGAGTCCCGCGACGCCGACTACGTCGACTTCTCCACCAAGCTCGTGGAGCGGCTCGAGGATGGGGCCAAGGAGGTGGACGGCATCTTGGAGGAGGAGTGCCGCGGCCTCTTCTCCCTGGCGGCAACCCACGTCTATAATCACCTCCTTCATGCCGATCCCAACTTTGATTTTGACAAGGTGATAGCCCTGTCCCCGAGGAGCTCCGTGATGGCCTCGCAAAGGTGGTAGAAGGCCACGTGGACGCGTTGCTTGGGAAGTACTCCTGCGGCAGCGGCGAGAGCTCCAACGGCGATGACAGCGACGGCGACGACGACGACGGTGCGAGCTCCTAGGGTCCTTTTTCCTTCGCCGCCCTGCGCTAGATCGATGTGGCCCCATGGGGGCATGAAAACGATGCCTTTGTGTTTAAGTACTTTATGATTTGCTGTAATGAACGCTCGTGCCCTCGTGAAACTTTTTCTTGAGGCCTGTTTTGCTCTATTTTCTTGCCTTGATGCTCTACGTCGTCAGGACCCGGCACCCGAGCGGGCCACGGCCATCGCTGGTATGTCAGGTCGCATTGCCTGGACAAGGCCAGGAGGTGAGGGGCACCGGGAGCTAGTGAGGGCTCCTGAGGCACGATGCTCAGGGAGCCCCCCTTTGACGAGCAAGCGGCTTGCACCAGGAGAAACGCTGGCACTCGTGAGGTTGCCGGAGGGGAAAGCTTAAGAGACGGCGAGGGCGGCTCACGAGGCAGGAGACTGATCTCTGTGTAAGGTAGTGTCTGGTGGGCCATCTCTTGTAGGGTACGCCTCGTGAGGGTTCCGCTCGCGAGATCTCCTACTGAGACGGCCGTCGTGGGTTAGCTCCTGAGGCAGGGCATGCGGGGCCTCCTAAGGCCCTGAGGGGGCCACCTCGCAAGGCATCCTCGCAAGGCCTTTCAGGGGACCTGCTCCTGAGATAACTGCATGCAGAATACTTAACAACAGGGGAGCAGTGCACGCTCGTCGATTCGCTCATGGGCATTACGCGAGGAGACAAGACACCAAGAACCTTGGTGGGGTGGCGTGCACGGGAGCAGGCCGCGAGCCAGAGCCCGGTCGCTTGGGTTTTTCAGTGCTGCTGGGACTGACCCGAGCACAGACACCGTGTCCAGCCCCCACTCGCGTGAGGTTCATGAGGGACGTCATCAGCGCGCGGGGCTCATGAGGCAAAGACAAAACGAAACACCATGTAAAGAAACCGAAGCTTTACTAAAGTAAAATAGCAACCCATTACATAACCAAAACAAGATGCGGCTGCCGTGTCCGGCACGGGTCAGCTTGAGGTTGGTGCAACCCATGGGGCGCCTTCAGTTACACATCAAAACGAGAAAAAGGGTGCTGCCGTGTCCGGCAGTGGTCAGCTTGAGGTTGGTGCAGCCCGTGGGGCGCCCTTAGTTGATTGTTCCGCCAGCGCGGGGCATGGGGCTTCCACAGGGGTGTGGGTATGATCGCGGGTCGATCGTTCTGCCAGCGCGGAGCTTGGGGCTTACACTTGTGCATGGGCGGGAGCTCTCGCGGGCCAATCAGGCGAACGCAATGAGAGGCTCCAGGGCGTGTACAGCCCCATTTCGTTCGTACGCATGAGGGTCATGGGTAGAACTTGCGGAGGTGTTGGATGTTCCAGGCATTAGGCACAGGAACTCCGTCCTCCGTCTCTAGCCGGGCTGAGCCGGGCCTGGAGACATGAGTAACCCTGAAAGGGCCTTCCCACATACGTAAGAGTTTATGAAGTCCCTCTCTAGAGAGGATCCTGCGTAGGACGAGGTCGCCGACCTCGAGAGTGCGAGGGCGGATGTGGCGGCTATGGTAGCGACGCAAGGCCTGCTGGTACCTCGCGACGCGAAGAGCGGCCTGGTGGCAGCCCTCCTCGAGGAGCAGCAGATCGGTCTCCCGCAAGCCATCCTGACGCGCCTTGTCGAAGGCAAGGACTCGCGGGGAGCCGTGCTTGAGCTCCAATGGAAGGACCGCCTCAGCTCCATAGACGAGGAAGAAGGGGGTCTCGCCGGTAGGCTTGCTTGCCGTCATGTGGATGGACCACAGCAAGGACTACAGCTCACCAAGCCAGCCCTTGCCGCAGGCCTCGAGCTTCTTCTTGAAGCACCTTGTTTTGAGGCCCTTGAGGACCTGGGCGTTGGCGCGCTCGGCCTGGCCATTGCTTTGCGGGTACGCCACCGAGGCGTAGCAGATCTGCGTGCCGAGGTTGGCGTAGTAGGACCTGAAGAGGCCGCTCGTGAACTGGGAGCCATTGTCAATGATGATGCGGTTGGGAACTCTAAAGCGGCTCATGAGGCCCTTGATGAACTTGATGGCAGAGCCTACCGGGATGGTGCGTACAAGCTCGACCTCTACCCACTTGGTGAATTTGTCGATGGCGACGTAGAGGTAGTGGTAACCGCCAGCCGTGCGAGGGAAGGGCCCCAAGATATCTAGCCCCAGACCGCGAAGGGCCATGAGAGGGGAATCGTCTGGAGGCCCTGCGTCGGCTGGTGGATCTGCTTGGCATGGAACTGGCAGGCCTCGCAGGCTTGGACCAGCGCGGTAGCGTCATGCAGCGCAGTGGGCCAGTAGAAGCCGCTGCGGAACACCATGCCGACGAGGGTGCGTGATGAGGAGTGGTGGCCGCAGTCCCCTCCATGGATATCGGCGAGCAACTCATGCACTTGTTCTTCAGAGATGCACCGCAGCGAGACGCCATTGGGGCACCTACGGTACAGCTCACCATCCTGCAAGCAGTAAGCGGTGGCCTGCCGGGCCACGCGCTCTGCTTCTGAGTCTTCCCCCGGGAGGGTGCCGTGCAGCAAGTAAGCCTTGAACTCCATGGCCCAGATATCCGCTTGGGGCTCCAGCGACAGCAGCAGGTGGGCTCCTGAGGCTGGGCCGCAGTCTGGCGTGCCCGTGGGCGGTGCGGGTGGTAGTTCCTCATGAAGGAGCGTGGTGCTCGTGGCGGGAGGTGCAACTGATGGCTTGCGGAGCCTTTCCTCGAAGACGCCGGGGCTCTGAGGCTCGCGGCGAGATGCTCGTTTGGCAATGTCGTCAGCCTCTTTGTTGGCGCTGCGAGGGACGTGCTGTAGCTCCAGGCCAAGAAAACGCTTCTCAAGTTTACGTACCTCGTCAAGGTAGGTGGCCATGTGCTCGTCTTTGGGCTTGTAGATTTTGTTGGAGAAGTTGACGAGAAGTTGTGAATCACCCTTGATGGTCAGACGCTTGATGCCTAGAGCGAACGCGGCCTTGAGGCCGGCGATGAGGCCCTCATATTCTGCGATGTTCTTGGAGACCTTGTCGGTGTGCCTGAAGCAGAGTTGCACGGCGTAGTAGAGCCTGTCTCCTGTCGGCGAGGTGAGCATGACTCCAGCCCCCGCGCCCTATCGGGAGAAGGCACCGTCGAAGTGCATGGTTCAGCCACCAGGCGCCTCGTCCCCTGGCAGAAGGGATTTGGCCTCGTGAGGCTCCTCCTCATACGTGTCCATCCACTCTGCCACGAAGTCGGCCAGAGCCGCGCCTTTGATGACTCTGGTGGTGGAGAACTCCAGCTGGAAGGCTTGTAGCTCGATGTTCCACACGGCGACGCGGCCGGCGGCGTTGGGGCTGCGTAGAACTTGCTCCAAGGGGTAGGAAGAGATGACCTTGATGGGATGACCCTGAAAGAAGTGACGCAGCTTCCTGGAGGTGACGAGGAGCGTGAGGAGGAGCTTCTGCTGCATGGGGTAGCGCTCGCGCGCATCTCTTAGCACGGTGCTGACGAAGTACACGGGGTGTTCGACGAGGCGCGTAATTGTGGTGGCAGCTTGCTCTCCAGGCGCCTCGCGAGGCTCGGGGGGCTCACGAGGCTCGGGGGGCTCACGAGGCTCGGAGGGCTCACGAGGCTCGGGAGGCTCACGAGGATCGGAGGGTTCACGAGGCTCGGGAGGTGCGAAAGGCTTCTCCTTAGCAAAGACGCGCTCCTCTCGCACCGCCACTAGCACCGTGCTGGCCGTCTGAGGGGTGGCCACCAAGTACAGGAGCAAGGGCTCGCGAGAGCGCGGCGCGACCATGATGGGCGGGCTCGTGAGGTACCTCTTGAGGCCTTCAAAAGTGGCGTCTGCCTCAGGAGTCCACTCGAAAGAGTCGGACCTCTTCAGGAGCTTGAAGAAAGGCAGGGCTCGCTCGCAAAACTTGGAGATGAAGCGTCCCAGGGAAGCCATGCATCCTGCCAAGCACTGCATTTCCTTAAGGGTCCGGGGAGGACGCATTTTCTCGGTGGCCTTGATCTTCTCAGGGTTGGCCTCGATGCCGCGGTGCGAGACCAGGAAGCTGAGGAGCTTGCCGGAGGGAACTCCAAAGATGCACTTCTCGGGGTTGAGCTTGAGGTTGACCTTGCGCAGGTTGGTGAACGTTTCCTTGAGGTCCGCAATGAGGGATCCAACCTCGCGAGACTTGACCACGATGTCATCGATGTAGGCCTTCACGTTCCTCCCCATCTGAGGCCCCAGCGTGATGCACATTAGCCGTTGGAAGGTGGCGCCCGCGCTCCTCAAGCCAAAGGGCATGCAGACGTAGCAGTATATGCCGCAATGGGTGATGAAGGCCGTCCTCTCCACGTCTTCGGCCGTCATCTTGATCTGGTGATAGCCTGAGAAGGCATCTAGGAAGCATAGCAAATCGCACCCGGCGGTGGAGTCCACGATCCGGTCGAAGCGGGGCAGCGGAAACGGATCTTGAGGGCAGAACTTGTTGAGGCTGGTGAAGTCGACGCACATGCGCTCCTGCCCGCCTTTCTTGGGGACGACAACTGGGTTGGCGAGCCATTCGGGATGGCGCACCTCGCGGATGACCCCAGCTTCCTGGAGCTTCTGAACTTCCTTGACGATGAAATCTTGCTTCTCTGGCGCCGTGCTTTTTGCTTGACGGGGCGTGCATTGGGGCACACCGCTAAGTGGTGCTCGATCACCTCCCTCGGCACACCGGACAAGTCACATGCTTTCCAAGCGAAACCATCCGAGTTTGCCCGAAGGAAGGTGACGAGTGCGCTTTCCTATGCGGGAGGAAGGCCAGCGCCGATGGTGAAGGCAGGGCCGGAGCCGCTGCCATCCACCGACACCTTCTTCGTCTCGGCGCGGTCCTGAGAGAACATCTGCTTCTTCTTTGCGGGCGCGGCCTCAGGAGGCTCGACCGCGTCCTCGTCAGCCGGATGCACGACAACGGCGGCTTTGTAGGTGCGCTCGAGGGACCAGACCGCGTCCTTCTCGTCGCAGGCGACAGTGATGATGCCGCTGCAGCCAGGCATCTTGAGGACGTTGTAGGTGTGGTGGGTCGCCGCCATGAACTTGGCGAGTGCTGGGTAGCCCAAGATGGCGTTGTATGGCAGGCCAATGTGCGCCACGTTGAAGTCGATGAGCTCAGTGTGGTAGTTCTTGTTGGTGCCGAAGGTGACGGGAAGGCGCACTTGCCCCAGAGGGATGGTGGAGCCATCGGTCACTCCGGAGAAGGTCCTGGTCGGCATCAGCTGGTCGTAGGGCACCAGGAGCATCTCGAAGGTTTCGATAAAGATCACGTTGAGGCCGGCCCCTCCGTCGATGAGGGTCTTGGTGACCGCGACGTTGCTGATGGTGGGAGTGCACAACATGGGTAGTGCGCCTGCGGAAGCCGTGGACTTGGGGTGGTCCGTGGAGTCAAAGGTGATGGCATACTGTGACCACTTGAGGGGCCGCGCGGCCTCAGGCCTCGGGAGGGCGACGTTCACTTCGCGAGAGAGCAGCTTGAAGTGGCGGTTGGACTCGGGGGCATGAGCCCCGCCAAGGATGCAGGCGACCGCGCGAGGCTCCTGGTAGCCCCCAGCACCCTCATCAGGCTGGTTGATGTCGTTCCTCCGGGGTGGCGGCGGCAGCGGCGGGAGAGCGGCATTGGCCTGAGGGTTCGCCTCGCGAGGCTAGTCGTGCCAGGCGGCCTCACGAGGCAGGTCGCACTAGCCCTGGCGAAAGTTGCCGTTGCCATTGCGGCCATCCCAGCGGTTGCCGCTGCGGCCACCTCCGCGCCCGGCACCGCGGCCACTGCGGTCGTCTCAGCGTCCCTGGCGCTCGTCGCAAAGCAGCTTGAGCTCCTGGCAGTCTTCAGTGCTGTGGGAGCACACATAGTGGTAGGCGCAGAGGGGCCGGCCGTCTTTCTTGGGCTCGTCATGGTCACGGCCGCGCTTCTGCTCGGGCTCCACCACCAGCACGGCAGGGCCCTTATGCTTGACGTCCTTGTTCTTGGTCTTGGCGGCCTCAAGCGCCGCGTCGGGGTCATTGTGGACGAAGAGGCGGCCTTCTTCTGCCTTGGCGCACTTGTCGGTGAGGTCGAACAGTTCAAGCACTGAGTCCAACTCATTGTTGACGGCGAGCTTCTCGTGCATCTTGACGTCCGTGACGCCGGTGGAGAATGCAGAGATGACGGCCGCGTCGGAGGCGCGCGGTATCTTGTTGCACACTTGGCTGAAGCGCTGGATGTACTTGCGGAGGGTCTCATCTGGGCGCTGCCGCGTGTGCCGTAGGTCGTTGATGGTGAGGGAGCGGTCTTGTGTGCCCTTGAAGTTGGCGACGAACTGGCTGCAGAACTCGGCCCACGATGAGATGGACGCCTCAGGGAGGTTCAGGAGCTAGGAGCGCGGGCCGTCCTTAAGGGCCATGGGGAACCAGTTCGCCATGACCTTGTCATCACCGTTCGCCGCCTCGACGCTCAGCGCATAGAGCTGAAGGAACTCCGCAGGGTTGGGGGTGCCGTAGTAGCGCGGAGGCAGCTCAGGCTTGAACTTCGCTGGCCACACCACCTGACGCAGCTCTCGGTTGAAGGCGCGGCAGCCTACACCGCTCGAGGGGACGCCGCCGGCGAGGGCGGCGCGGTTCTGGTGCCCAGCCGCCGCAACCTCCTGGATGGCCTGGTCCTGGCGCTGGCACTGCCGCTCGAGGAGCAGTCGCGCATCGGGGGGCGCGCGTCGGATGATCTGGCAGCTGGCCTCGTCACGGGCTGGCGGGGACGCGCCACGGGACGGCTCGCACGCCCGCGCATTGCTCTGGGGCCCGCCGAGTTCGTCGGGCAGAGGAGGTGGCTGGGGAGCACCGTGCGCCAGGTCCCCAGCGCTAGACGGCGGAGGGCGGAGCGAGTGGGAAGGCGCCGGAGCGTCCCCGGCGGCGTTGACGAGCTTGGTGATGCGACCAAGCCAGGCGTCGTAGCCGGCGTCAGCTGGACGATAGCGGTGCAGTTCGCGCACCATGAGCAGCACGGCCTGCGGGTTCGGCGGCCCAGGGGGGCGAGGGAGGAAGAAGCCGTGGCAGTGTGGCCGTTCGCCTGCACGGAAGGGTGCAGGGAGGAGTCTTGCTGCTCGCGGGCAGCGGGGTCGGTGGCGGCAGCAGCCTCGACCGGGCGGCGGTGGTTGCCGCGGGCCACCGGCTCCGTCTGAGCCACGCGGCCAACCCTGCGCTCGGCGCGCTCGCGACGTGCGTCGGCCATGAGGCTGGTAGAACGGAGGGTGGAGCGGGAGAACAATAGTGCACCCCTACCTGGCGCGCCAAAATGTCAGAAGTGGGGCTCCTGGGACCCAAAGGTTCGAACACTGGGATGAGCTTGTTCCCACCTCTTCGTCCCCTACCATGGCCAAGCAACGGCGGGAGAGCGCTAGCGAGGAGCAGACCGTGGACTCAGCGGTTTACCCAGGTTCAGGCCACCTTGCGGTGTAAAACCCTACTCCTGCTTGGGTTTGATTGTAGAGAGCAAGAGAGCGTTCTTGCGTACAAGGTAGGAGAAGGAGTCGACTGAAGCGGATTCCGGATCGGATCCTCTACCACGATGGCAGCACTGTCCCTTTATACCTGCCTTGGTCCTCTTCCCCCTCAAAACTTAGGCGGGAAGGGTTGCCACACTTGGCGGGTTTTGAAAGGGGACAGGTGCTCAGGCTATAGTGACTAAAGGCGGTCTTCACCTGCAAAAGCATAATCCATGACGCGCCGGTGGGCTCGGTGGTGACCTCCGCCCTGCGCGCCCGCCGTCTTGGTCTTCCTTCGCCGATCGGGCAACCTTTGGGGTTGCTTTGGGAAGTGGACGGCTGGCCTTGCTCCCTTAACACAAAAGAGGAAACCATCTTCACCCGCACCTGCTGGCGCGGCCTCTGTCACCGCGCGCGTCACCCACGTGATGGGCACGAGACCGCACAACCGAGCCAAACAGCCTCCGTCTTGAGCGCCGTCGGGAGGAGGCCTCGGGAGGCCGCCTCGCGAGAGGGCCTCACGAGGCTGCTGGTGAAGGTGCTGAGTCTTGTCCGCCCCTCCCTGAGGAGGGGTCCTGAGGAGGCCAAGGCCTCATGAGGGGTCTTGGTGAGATGCTTGGTGATGATGGCTTGCTGGGCCCACGCCAGGCGTTGTGCCCTAGGCCAAAGGCAGACGGGTCTGGATACCCTGGGTTCCATGGGCTCGACAAATGTAATTAGCATAGTCTGCATACCAAGGAGTATTACGAGAAGCATTTATCACAACTAATTGTTCATCAGGGAAATCATCATTAATACGAAGTGGGTCATCAAGAACATTCTCCATTCTAGACAAATTATCAGCTACGGGATTCTCAGCTCCCTTTCTATCAATAATATGCAAATCAAATTCTTGTAGCAACAGAACCCACCTAATAAGTCTAGGTTTAACATCTTTCTTTTCCATAAGATATTTGATAGCAGCATGGTCAGTATGAATAGTAACTTTGGAATCAACTATGTAAGATCTGAATTTATCACAGGCAAACACAATTGCTAAAAATCCTTTCTCAGTAGTAGCATAATTTCTTTGAGCACTGTCTAGAGTTTTACTAGTATAATGAATAATATTCAATTTCTTGTCAACTCTTTGGCCTAGAACAGCACCAACAGCATAATCACTAGCATCACACATAATTTCAAAGGGTAGGTTCCAATCAGGTGGTTGAACAATAGGTGCAGAAATTAAGGCTTTCTTAAGTATTTCAAAGGCTTCTACGCAATCATCATCAAAAACAAATGGCACATCCTTTTGCAAGAGATTAGTAAGAGGCCTAGAAATTTTAGAGAAGTTTTTTATAAACCTTCTATAGAAACCAGCATGACCAAGGAAACTTCTTATACCTATGATATCTTTAGGACATGGCATTTTCTCAATAGCATCAACTTTAGCTTTATCAATTTCAATACCTCTTTCAGAATTTTTTTGCCCAAGGACTATACCTTCATTCACCATAAAGTGGCACTTCTTCCAATTCAAGACAAGATTAGTTTCTTCACATCTCTGCAGAACTCGATCAAGGTTGCTCAAGCAATCATCGAAAGAAGTTTCGTAAACGGAGAAATCATCCATGAAAACCTCAACAAAAGGCAAAGGGTAATGATCTTTCCTAGTAGCTTTTTTTAATTTCCTGAAATCAATTACCATCCTATAACCAGTTACAATTCTTTGTGGAATAAGTTCATTTTTATCATTAGGAACAACGGTAATACCTCCTTTCTTAGGAACACAATGAACAAGACTTACCCATCTACTATCAGCTATGGGATAAATTATACCTGCCTCAAGAAGCTTTAATATTTCTGTTCTTACCACATCCTTCATTTTAGGATTCAGCCTTCTTTGATGATCAACAATGAGTTTAGCATCTGGCTCCATATGAATTTTATGCTGACATAAAGTGGGACTAATGCCCTTAAGATCATCAAGAGTATATCCAATAGCAGCGCGGTGCTTCTTCAGAGTTTTAAGTAATCTCTTTTCTTCATGCTCTGAAAGGTTAGCACTAATAATAACAGGATATATCTTCTGTTCATCCAGATAAGCATATTTAAGTGTATCAGGTAATTGCTTTAAATCGAACACAGGATCACCCTTGGGTGGTAGAGGATTTCCCAAGGTTTCAACAGGTAAATTATGTTTAAGAATCGGTGCTTGTTTGAAGAACAACTCATCTATTTCATTTCTTTCATTCATGTGCATATCATTCTCATGGTCTAGCAGGTATTGTTCTAAAGGATCGGTAGGAGGCACAACAATAGAAGCAAGACCAATAATTTCATCTTTATTGGGTAATTCCTTATCATGAGGTTGTCTACTAAACTTAGAGAAATTAAATTCATGAGATATATCACCAAACTTAACTCTAACCTTCTCTTTAACACAATGAATTTCAGCATTAACGGTATTCAACAAAGGTCTACCAAATATAATGGGACAAAAATTATCTTGTTGTGAACCAAGTACTAACAAATCAGTAGGGTATTTAATTTTACCACACAAGACTTCCACATCTCTAACAATCCCAAGTGGTGTAATAGTATCTCTGTTTGCAAGCTTAATAGTAACATCAATATCTTCAATGTCAACAGGTGCAATATCATGCATTACTTCTTGATATAAAGAAAACGGAATAGCACTCACACTAGCGCCCATATCACATAAACCATGATAGCAATGATCTCCAATCTTAACAGAAACAACAGGCATGCCAACTATGGGCTTGTTCTTATCTAGCATATCTCATTCGTTTCTAACAGGTTTAGCAATTCTAGCATCCTCATCGCAAAAGTAAATAACATGCCCATCAATATCATCAGCCAAAAGATCTTTAACCATTGCAATATTAGGTTCAACCTTAATTTGTTCAGAAGGTCTAGGTGTTCTTATATTACTTTTATTAACCACAGCTAAAGCTTTAGCATGTTCCTTAATCCTAACAGGGAAAGGAGGTTTCTCAATATAAGCAGTGGGCACAACTGGATAAACATTGTAAACAATTGGTTCTTCTTTAACAATAACGGGTTCTTCATTTAATTCAATAGGTGGATGATATTTAAACTATTTCTCCTTAGGGAGATCAACATGAGCAGCAACAGATTCACAAAAGGTAGCTACTATCTCAGAGTCAAGTCCATATTTAGTGCTAAACTTGTGAAAAGCATCAGTTTCCATAAAAGATTTAACACAATCAAACTCAAGATTTATACCTGAATTTTTACCTTTGTCGATTTCCCAATCTTCAGAGTTGCGTTTAATTCTTTCCAGAAGATCCCATTTGAATTCAATAGTCCTCTTCATAAAGGAACCATTAGAATAAGTATCGAGCATGGATCGATCATCATGAGAAAGCCGAGCATAGAAGTTTTGAAAAATTATTTCTCTTGAGAGCTCATGATTGGGGCATGTGTGCAACATATACTTAAGGCTCCCCCAAGCTTGAGCGATACTTTCTCCTTCACGAGGCAAAAAATTATATATATAATTCCGATCACGATGAACCAAATGCATAGGATAAATTTCTGGTGAAATTCCAGCTTCAACCGGTTCCAATCCCATGTTTCAGTATCATCACATAGCCTATACCATGTCAATGCCTTTCCCTCCAATGATAAAGGGAAAACTTTCTTCTTAACTTGTGGCACCCCGGCTCAGAGAAACCGGAACACCCCGTATTCCAGCCCAGAGATCAAGTCTTCTGGAATACGACACTGCTTGGCATAGAACAAATCAGCTCTTTATTACAAATAAACGGGGTACAAGGGTCCGATATTACAAAGGTTATAGGGGCACGGCGACAGTTCGCCTGCTAAGGTAGTTCTACGCTAGCAGCGGAACATCTCGAAGCGGAATAAACTCTAGCAGCAGAACAACGACGACGGTGATGAACTCCACTCCACAGGGACTCTGGCTGGGACGCATCCTAGAGCGCAAACTCGGGATCCTCAAGCAATCAATCACGGCATGACCTACAATCTGGCATGACACGCCAGGTGAGTACTTTGAATGTACTCGCAAGCTCACAGCAACCAAAGCAATCAAGACAAACAACAGCATGGCTTTTACAGGTTAATCATCAATGATGAACAGGATACTACTAGAACAACATGAGCATGGCAGGTGCATATAATTCATGATATGAAAATAATGATACTAGATCTAGCATGCAAGGGGGTCGGCGTTTAAGGTCTCATGGACCCACTTACTCTACTCGGAGGTTACCTCGTAACCACCATAGGTATCAATCTTTCTTACCATCGTGATCATCACACGATCACCTCATGATCAACCATCCTCAAGAATAACATCGTGATCATCTCATGACCACACAAAGATCAACCAACTTCTTTTCTCATCAAACCGGGGTTATTATTATTCAGATTATAATTTCTGTTGACCCATAGTGTGACCTACTACGAACTGTGTCCATGACCGAGGATGCGGCTATCGATAGATTATACACTCTGCAGAGGTTAGTATAGTGTACCCACACTACGGAACTCATGGCCTCGTGCTCCCATTCGGGTGGACCAACGACATTCCGACAAAACCAATCTATTGCATGACACTCTCCCGGCCACTCCGACAAACTCCCCTTTGGGCTATGTCCTGGGTGACCCCGATGCCAACTTTTGACATCCGCCACCTCTGTGGCCGCCACCGTCGCGGCCAAACATAAACATCGTCCGAAACAGGGACCTCGGATATCCATACAACTCGGGCCTTCAAGGTTATGACTGCCTACCGGGCCAGGGTAGCGCTAGTGCACAACCTTCCCTTGTAGGAGGCACCGGCGAGAGGCATGACAATAGACCGCATTAGGGGCCCCCATAAGTCAAGTGTGGCTGCACTGGTTAGCTCGATTCGGTGGCACCATGACTCAGCCAACAGATTTGTTAAAGTTCGATTAATGTCAGGTTCACTTGAATGGTGATGAGCTGAGTCACAGTAAAATGACAATGCATAAGAGCAAGATATCAACATAAACAAGGATGGGCAACATAACCATTTAACATCATTACATCAACAACGATAAATCTTTTATTCTACGAGATGCAAATGAGCATGACATAATGTTGATCATGAATATCACAGGTATTTCCGTATCAATCCATAATGATTCCTATGGGCATATCATTATCACTAGCATTTGAAATGATTACAAGAATAAAACATGATAAGGATATCCTTAGCAATTAAGCATATCACTTAATAGATGAAAATGAACATGGCATAAGCAATGAGCATGGATTCACAAGCATATCGGTAACATTCAAAATAATTATATGAATAAATAATTATTCAAACATTCAAGTGAAAACCATGGCTATTGCAATGCCATCATGCAAGTGGCTGTCGTGGCTTGCCTGGGGCGAAGGATTCACCGGGAAGAAGTGCGAGAGGCTCGCGGAAAATTTTGCCGGAAACATTTCTCTCTCAGAGGGGGCTGAATAAGGGCAGATGCAAAATGGTCATTTTCATAGTATGAAAACATTATGAAAATGACATCAACAGAACAGGCTCGACGAACTGAGATCGTGGGCTTTGGAATCACCTGGATAGGAGTTACGGTTGTCGAGATACGGCTGTTCGTTCGTTAGGCAGAAATCAAATAAAAATCTGTTCTTTTCTGGCCTTAACAGACGAACGTTCGCTATTTAACAGATTCGGCCAACGGCTGCAAAGCTGAAAGCGTCTTTCTGAAAATACGTCTTCTAACGGTGAAGCGTATTTTTAACCGAAGAAACATCAGAGTACGCTTTCACCAGAGGAAGACGTATTCAGAGGAATACGCCTCCATTTTTCCACGTCACCGGGTCAGCTGGGTCAACGCGAGACGCTGATGGGTGGGGCCGCGAGGAGGTGGGGCCCGCCTGGCCGCATCGCCGTCTTCAACCTCCCGCGTGCCCGAGGACAGGGGCGACCGCACACTCCGACGACGAGTCCCGGCGACCCCGGCCATCTCCGGCTGAGCTGGAGACACCGACGAGCTCAGGGAGGAGCGCCGCATCTGTCCCCGCAACGCACGGACAACGAGGACGGCCAGGCCGATGGCGGCTTGAGCGGCGGCGGGAGAGGCCGTCGGCCGAACTTGGGCACGCAGCCACGGGGCACGGGAGGAGAGGAGGGCTTCGGGGCGAGCTCCGAGGTGGCGGTGGAGGTCTCTGGTGGCGGCTAGAGGAGCAGGGAAGCTCGGCATTGAGCTAATTTAGGCGATGCCCGACGGCGGCCATGGCGGCCATGCGAGGGGAAGAGAGCTCCTCGAGCTCGTTCGAGTGGCTAGAGGGGGTACTAGGAAGGAGAGAGAGAGGTTGGTGAGGAGAGGAGGGTCTCGGGTGGGCTTATATAGCCATGGCACTGATGCCCTCGCCGGACGCCGACGGGAGCGCGAAGTTGATGCCCCTGGCGCAACCGCGTGCACGTGCGCACGCGTGGAGGGGGAGAGAAATCTAGGGGGGTTCATTCGATGCAGAGATGCTACGGGGACGAAGAAGACAAGGGCAAGGCGGGGCGGCGTGGCTCACCAGAGAGGAAAGAGGAAGGGGAGAGGGGTCCAGAGGGGACGCGTGGACGCAGGAGAGTGAGTGCAATGCGGTGGACAAGGTGCGGTGTCGCGAGGGCGGCGTTTGGGCGGCGGCAGAGGGGTCCCGGCAGCTAGAGCACACGTTTGGCCTGCCAGACCGTGTGGTCACTGCGTGCACTAGCGCACGCGAGACTTTAAGGCCGCCCACACTGTGTCTAGTGTGTATTCCTTCCAACGTAGGGCCTCTCTGAAGTGATAGATCGAAGAAATCCACTGTGGGTTGATGGGAATGATCGACTGAAGTTTGCTGTTGCAAACTTAGGCATGAAATAGTGATCAAATGAGAGCGGATAAGAGTTAACCAGGATGTCACAGAGGTTTAGGGTAGGAAGGACTACAATTCCTGTGGATTTTGAAAAGATTTGGACCAATATTTGTCATAGTTGCTTTACAACCACAAAAACTGGTCCAGAACCTAGATCATGAAGTAGCACTCACATGGATGATTGGATTGGGCTGAAATTTGGTAGAGGGTGATGATTTGGGCATATGAAGGCACCATAAAAATTTCATCCCATATCGACAAGTATAAATGGTACCTCCTTCACAATGCTCCTCATTGGAAAGAAACTTGGGGGAATTTTGTGGAGAAAATGGCTTGGGAAAACGATGTGAATTTTGGCATGCTCAAATGATACATGGATATTTAGGTCCTGGATTAATTTCAGAATTTTGAAGCAATGTAAAATATAGTTGCTTCACAAACTGAAATTGTGACCAGAAACCAAGATTTGAAGGTGTGCTCACATAGACTATTGTATGGAGATTAAATTTGGTGGAGAGTAATAATCTGATCATATGAATGATCTCCCAAAATTTCAACTCATTTGGATTAACCTAGCTAGTACTTCCTTCACAAAGCTTCTCTCTACACAGAAACTTTGGAAATTTGCTGAGGAAGATTTACTAGGAAAATGAAGTTGAATTTTGGCATGTGGCAATTATTTGGGTATGAGAGAGTGCCCAAAAATTTTGGGGTGAATCAAGAAAATATAAATGGCACTTCCTTCACAAAGTGGCACACTGGACAGAATAGGAAATGAATATTCCTGAATTATTTTTGAACTAGGCAAGGATAGATTTTGGCATATTTGTGGAAGATATGATCCAAAGAATTTATGAGAATTTTGTGGGAATTTCTGGAATGGCAGAAATATAGGTTGCATCACAACCTAAAGCAAACAGGGTTATTCCTTTAATAGAGAAAGGAATATTCCCAAGAAATAAAAATTTGGGGTTGGGCTAAGATGGAAATGGCATGGCCTTGTGATGGATTTGAGAATGACAAGCCACTTGGGAGTGGCAGGAGAGAAGATCTTCCCATGTTTCAAGACCACAGAGCCACCGAAAAGGAACTCCAAATAAAAATTCGAAGAAATCCAAAAGAAAAAGAAAGGGCCAAAAATCGGGGTGTTACAAACCTACCCCTCTTACGATAAATCTTGTCCTCAAGATTTGGTTGCTCAGGGAACAAGTATGCATATTCTGCCTTCAGGAAACCGTTTCCAACTCGGGTATCCTTTTCCTTTATAAATTGTTCCCACTGAATTGCATCTGACGGACTGCCTTGCTCTGGGGTGGTTTGCTTCACCATACCCGACATTCTGACAGGTCTCCCTTCATATGTTCATCCTTGCTCTGACTTCAATTCTTTTAAGTCTGCTGGCTTGTCTGATATTATCATGACCGGGATTTCCATAAGTCCGGGAGTGACTTCCATTCGACGTGACATTCTTCTATCCAGCACCGATAGTAGTCAATGGAGTTGTGTACAAATTTCCTTGGTGGGTATGAAACCTTTAATCATTGCCTCGGGTTACTCAAGTAGGTGCATATCCTCCGGGTTCAAAACCATACTGGGAGTCATAACCCTTGGGTGTATATTCATGGTGATTGATACGGAATCAGACTGTCTTGGGTATCCGTACAATGTTATTCATGCAACAATTATCGTACCTGTATTGCCGGTCTTGCTCCTTCATTATTGTTCTCTTGAATCCTTTGCCGAAAGAGCTTGGCCATATATATCCTTAATTCTTCGTGTGACCATCGGCGCTGTCAGGTGCAATATTCCGGCAAGCATACCTTATCCTTATCCTTATCTTATAACCGTGCAACAACGCTTAACTGGCAAGTTCATCATCTCTCAAGCTCTAACTGTAGGGCAATGATCATCCGAACCTTTGCATGAACTCGGCAAATAAATCAGTAGCCAACAGAATGGTCTTTACCACTCAGATCTGGGACATTACTCAAATAACTCAACCATGGCTCATGTCGGCTGAAAAGCAGCTCATAGCATGAGGCAGTGTTGATAAGAAGAATGTAGTAGTTCCCTAAGATGGCTAAAGAATAGCTCAGAGCATAGGGTCACTGCTACAGAAAGAAACTCAATAGCTGCCCGAGACGGCCGACAAGCAGCTCAGAACACGGGTCAGTTGTTGAAAAGAGAAATATAAAGGCGGCATCCACCCTGAACGGCCGAAAGCAGCTCAGAACACAGGCGTGGTGCCATTGCCAGGGAAAGGTAAGCAAGGGTTCATCATGATCATATACCAGGTTCACCGTTATTTGTATAGAGCTCACTGTTGTGGTCAATCATACATGACGGTGACAGAGGTTAATGATATCACTTTGTCGGGTGTGAGGAAGCTGGCCTTGATATCCACTGTCAAGATTGTGGCCCCAACATTGTCTTACTTCATAGCTTGTTAGACATTGCATCACACTAAGGTGTATACTGGCTTTCTTCCTCGTGCATAACTCATGGGGTTGTCGGATTCTCACCCTGCTGGCATCATCGTACGAGTGACTTGCATGACCTTGGCAGCATGTTCACAATGAAGGTATGTGTAACTGAGCTTTTGATTCCCAAGGCAGACTGGTGTCCTGACGGATTCTTGCTTCTGACAAAACTGTTGCGGATCTGATTCTTGAGAGGCACTGCCATATATTGCCAAATCACTGTGTAATTTTGTCAACTGTTTGTAGTATCGTACTGACGAGGACTGGATAGCTTGTGTTGTAAGCCATCGAGAGTTGCGTGCTGAGGAAGACAGGATATCTTATGCTCGAAGCTTTGGCCGGGATAGCATGCTGAAGAAGACTGGGTATCGTACCTCAGAAGCTTCTCCTCCTGGTTGCTTGCTGAGGAAGATTCGGTGCCTTATGCAGGAAGCTTTCTGCGGTAGCTTACTAAAGAAGACTGAGTGTCTTACACTGGAAGTTCTCCACATATCATACTGAGGAAGACTGCGGAACCTTGCGTCATAAGCTTCCCTGGTAGCGTGCGGAGAAAGACTGGGTTGCTTACTCCAGAAGCTTCTCACTATAGTGTGCGGACTGAATGCCATATATATATATATATATATATATATATATATATATATATATATATATATATATATATATATATATATATATATATATATATATATATCCTTGATATTCCTTTGACTGGAAATGTACTGTTGTCTTGCACACACATTGTCTTCCAGCTGGTTGTGATGGTTGCGCACTGATGTAAACTTGATATTGATAATCAATCTAGGATATCATTTGCATTCAGATCAGATATTCCCAATACAATGCAGTCCACTGATAATTCCATACTGTTTAGCTGTGCTTCAAAATATTTGAAATCCTCACTGATTCTTCGAGTCCGGTGTCGGTTGATGAGCAACTTTCATAAGGGGAAATAAGGTAACATCGAAGGCCCAAAGAAAGAAGCAAAAGAAATGACTGAACAAGGCATCAAGATTACATACAAGCAACATCACATTTTACGGCTATTCACCTCACTATGCATGCCTACTTAAGCACACAATTCTCGAGGAAACTCCGGTACTATGATCTAACATGCTGTGATGGGGTGCACGAAAGTGGATCAGCATGTGGAGCGGTTGGTGTAAACAGAGCTACACCAAGAGCTGGCTCAGCACTGGTTGCATCTGGACGGGCTTAGCGGTGAGGACAGACTCAGTGATCATGCAGCGAGACACGGATGTCACGGCCACATCATCATCAAGCATACGGACGGAAACCGTACTCGTCCAGGGAATGGGTGATAGGGTAGGATAGCGGTGGAAATCAGGGTCTTGCTGACATTGCCCTTTTTTGGTGACAAAGACCAGTAAGGGTTGCCAAAGTGGCGGGTTGGATGGCAAGATCCGGGGTAGAAACATGTATACCACCGAAACGATAGGTGTGGCTCAAGAGAAAATATTGGTGCGATACCTGTGCATCAATCCTGCAAGTGGTCGACGCCACTAGGTACCTCGGCATCACTCCGCTGGGACAGAGATGACACCAAACACCAAAGAACAAGTATGCAAAGCTGGAGGGTGCAGGTAGTGGACCGAAACCGATGCCACCTACACTCACAAGATCAACCGTTAGTGATAATATAATAAGTCTATATGCATGCTATGCGACAAACAAATGCAGCAACCAAATGCAGCAACTGATCAGACTCTGAACTACCGGTTTCTAATGCTCGCGCTGACTAGGGCGTCCTATAGCCAGACCTGCTCTGATACCAATCGTTGTGGCACCCCGGCTTAGAGAAACCAGAACACCCCGTATTCCAGCCCAGAGATCAAGTCTTCTGGAATACGGCACTGCTTGGCATAGAACAAATCAGCTCTTTATTACAAATAAATGGGGTACAAGGGTCCGATATTACAAAGGTTATAGGGGCACGGCAACACTTTGCCTGCTAAGGTAGTTCTATGCTAGCAGCGGAACATCTCGAAGCGGAATAAACTCTAGCAGCAGAACAACGACGACGGTGATGAACTCCACTCCACAGGGACTCTGGCTGGGACGCATCCTAGAACGCAAACTCGGGATCCTCAAGCAATCAATCACGGCATGACCTGCAATCTGGCATGACACGCCAGGTGAGTACTTTGAATGTAGTCTCAAGCTCACAGCAACCAAAGCAATCAAGACAAATAACAGCATGGCATTTACAGGTTAATCATCAATGATGAACAGGATACTACTAGAACAACATGAGCATGGTAGGTGCATATAATTCATGATATGAACATAATGATACTAGATCTAGCATGCAAGGGGGTCGGCGTTTAAGGTCTCATGGACCCACTTACTCTACTCAGAGGTTACCTCGTAACCACCACAGGTATCAATCTTTCTTACCATCGTGATCATCACACGATCACCTCATGATCAACCATCCTCAAGAATACCATCGTGATCATCTCGTGAGCTCATAAAGATCAACCAACTTCTTTTCTCATCGAACCGAGGTTGTTATTATTCAGATTATTATTTCTGTTGACCCATAGTGTGACCTACTACGAACTGTGTCCATGACCGAGGACGCGGCTATCGATAGATTATACACTCTGCAGAGGTTAGTACACTATACCCACACTACGGAACTCATGGCCTCGTGCTCCCATTCGGGTGGACCAACGACATTCCGACAAAACCAATCTATTGCATGACACTCACCCGGCCACTCCGACAAGCTCCCCTTTGGGCTATGTCCTGGGTGACCCCGACGCCAACTTGTGACATCCGCCACCGTCGTGGCCAAACATAAACATCGTCTCAAACGGGGACCCCGGATATCCATACAACTCGGGCCTTCAAGGTTATGACTGCCTACCGGGCCAGGGTAGTGCCAGTGCACAACCTTCCCTCGTAGGAGGCACCGGCGAGAGGCATGACAATAGACCGCATTAGGGGCCCCCATAGGGCAAGTGTGGCTGCACTGGTTAGCTCGATTCGGTGGCACCATGACTCAACCAACAGATTTGTTCAAGTTCGATTAATGTCAGGTTCACTTGAATGGTGATGAGCTGAGTCACAGTAAAATGACAATGCATAAGAGCAAGATATCAACATAAACATGGATGGGCAACATAACCATTTAACATCATTACATCAACAACGATAAATCTTTTATTCTACGAGATGCAAATGAGCATGGCATAATGACGATCATGAATATCACAGGTATTTCCGTATCAATCCATAATGATTCCTATGGGCATATCATTATCACTAGCATTTGAAATGATTACAAGAATAAAACATGATAAGGATATCCTTAGCAATTAAGCATATCACTTAATAGATGAAAATGAACATGGCATAAGCAATGAGCATGGATTCACAAGCATATCCGTAACATTCAAAATAATTATATGAATAAATAATTATTCAAACATTCAAGTGAAAACCATGGCTATTGCAATGCCATCATGCAAGTGGTTGTCGTGGCTTGCCTGGGGCGAAGGATTCACCGGGAAGAAGTGTGAGAGGCTCGCGGAAAATTTTGCCGGAAACAGTTCTCTCTCGGAGGGGGCTGAATAAGGGCAGGGGCAAAATGGTCAATTTCATTGTGTTAAAACATTATGAAAATGACATCAACAGAACGTGCTCGACGAACTGAGATCGTGGGCTTTGGAATCACCTGAATCGGAGTTACGGTTGTCGAGATACGGCCGTTCGTTCGTTAGGCAGAAATCGAATAAAAATCTGTTCTTTTCTGGCCCTAACAGACGAACGTCCGCTATTTAACAGATTCGGCCGGCGGTTGGAAAGCTGAAAGCGTCTTTCTGAAAATACGTCTTCTAACGGTGAAAGCGTATTTTTAACCGAAGAAACAGCAGAGTACGCTTTCACCAGAGGAAGACGTATTCAGAGGAATACGCCTCCACTTTTCCACGTCACCGGGTCAGCTGGGTCAACGTGAGACGCTGACGGGTGAGGCCGCAAGGAGGTGGGGCCCGCCTGGTCGCATCGCCGTCTTCAACCTCCCACGTGCCCGAGGACAGGGGCGACTGCGCACTCCGGCGACGAGCCCCGGCGACCCCGGCCATCTCCGGCTGAGCTGGAGACACCGGCGAGCTCAGGAAGGAGCGCCGCATCCGTCCCCGCAACGCACGGACGCCGAGGAAGGCCAGGCCGATGGTGGCTTGAGCAGCGGCGGGAGAGGCCGTCGGCCGAACTTGGGCACGCAGCCACGGGGCACGGGAGGAGAGGAGGGCTTCGGGGCGAGCTCCGAGGTGGCGGTGGAGGTCTCTGGTGGCGGCTAGAGTAGGAGGGAATCTCGGCATTGATCTAATTTAGGCGATGCCCAACGGCGGCCATGGCGGCCATGCGAGGGGAAGAGAGCTCCTCGAGCTCATTCGAGTGGCTAGAGGGGGTACTAGGAGGGGGAGAGAGAGGTTGGTGAGGAGAGGAGGGTCTCGGGTGGGCTTATATAGCCATGGCACTGATGCCCTCGCCGGATGCCGACAGGAGCGCGAAGTTCATACCCGTGGCGCAACCGCGTGCGCGTGCGCACGCGCGGAGGGGGAGAGAGGTCTAGGGGGGTTCATTCGGTGCTGAGATGCTACGGGGACGAAGAAGAGAAGGGCAAGGCGACGATGGCTGCGGGCACGCGGGCGGCGTGGCTCGCCGGAGAGGAAAGAAGAAGGGGAGACGGGTCCAGAGGGGACGCGTGGACGCAGGAGAGTGAGTGCAACGCGGTGGACAAGGTGCGGTGTCGCAAGGGCGGCGTTTGGGCGGCGGCAGAGGGTTCCCTGCGGCCAGAGCACGCATTTCGCCTGCCAGACCACGTGGTCACCGCGTGCACTGGCGCACGCGGGACTTTAGGGCCGCCCACACTGTGTCTAGTGTGTAGTCCTTCCAATGTACGGCCTCTCTGAAGTGATAGATCGCAGAAATCCACTGTGGGTTGATGGGAATGATCGACTGAAGTTTGTTGTTGCAAACTTAGGCATGAAATAGTGATCAAATGAGAAGGGATAAGAGTTAACCAGGATGTCACAGAGGTTTAGGGTAGGAAGGACTAAAATTCCTGTGGATTTTGAAAAGATTTGGACCAATATTTGTCATAGTTGCATTACAACCACAAAAACTAGTCCAGAACCTAGATCATGAAGTAGCACTCACATGGATGATTGGATTGGGCTGAAATTTGGTAGAGGGTGATGATTTGGGCATATGAAAACACCATAAAAATTTCATCCCATATGGATAAGTATAAATGGTACCTCCTTCACAATGCTCTTCACTGGACAGAAAATTGGGGGAATTTTCTGGAGAAAATGGCTTGGCAAAATGATGTGAATTTTGGCATGCTCAAATGATACAGGTATATTTAGGTCCTGGATTAATTTAAGAATTTTTGAAGCAATATAAAATATAGTTGCTTCACAAACTGAAATTGTGACCAGAAACCAAGATTTGAAGGTGTGCTCACATAGACAATTCTATGGAGATGAAATTTGGTGGAGAGTAATAATTTGATCATATAAATGATCTCCCAAAATTTCAACTCATTTGGATTAACCTAGCTACTACTTCCTTCACAAAGCTTCTCTTTGGACAGAAAATTTGGAAATTTGCCGAGGAAGATTTACTTGGCAAATGAAGTTGAATTTTGGCATGTGCCAATTATTTGGGTATGAGCGAGTTCCCAAAAATTTTGGGGTCAATCAAGAAAATATAAATGGCACTTCCTTCACAAAGTGGCACACTGGACAGAATAGGAAATGAATATTCCTGAATTATTTTTGAACTAGGCAAGGATGGACTTTGGCATATTTGTGGAAGATATGATCCAAAAAATTTATGAGAATTTTGTGGGAATTTTTGGAATGGCAGAAATATAGGTTGCTTCACAACCTAAAGCAAACAGGGTTATTCCTTTAATAGAGAAAGGAATATTCCCAAGAAATAAAAATTTGGGTTTGGGCTAAGATGGAAATGGCATGGCCTTGTGATGGATTTGAGAATGACAAGCCACTTGGGAACGGCAGGAGTGAAGATCTTCCCAGGTTTCAAGACCATAGAGCCACCGAAAAGGAACTCCAAATAAAAATTCGAAGAAATCCAAAAGAAAAAGAAAGGGCCAAAAATCGGGGTGTTACATAACTCCATCTCTGGATAAACCTGCAAGCTTAAACAATCCACAAATTTCATCCACATATATCAAGTGCATATGAGGATGCACCGTTCCATCTCCTGCATAAGGATTAGCTAGCAGTTTCTCTACAATACCCGAAGGAATTTCATAATAAATATTTTCAGTAGGTTTAGTACATTGAGGGGCAACTCTGAATGCTTCCGGTCGAGGTGAAGATACCCCGAACAAACCCCTCAAAGGATTACTTTACATAGTGACAAGTGACAGTAAATTTCAGCACGTAATATAAATGTTTCCTTACCAAATTCCACTCACCAAAGGCGCTTCACTCCCCGGCAACGGTGCCAGAAAAGAGTCTTGATGACCCACAAGTATAGGGGATCCACCGTAGTCCTTTCGATAAGTAAGAGTGTCGAACCCAGCGAGGAGGAGAAGGAAATCATAAGCTGTTTTCAGCAAGGCATTCTCTGCAAGCACTGAAATTATCGGTAACAGATAGTTTGATAGCAAGGTAATTTGTAACAAGTAACAAGTAATGATGGTAACAAAGGTGCAGCAAGGTGGCCCAATCCTTTTTATAGCAATGGACAAGCCGGAACGAACTCGTATAATAAGCAAAGCGTTCTCGAGGACACATGGGAATTTCATCTAGTCACTTTCTTCATGTTTGTTTGATTTGCATTCGCTACTTTGATAATTTGATATATGGGTGGACCGGTGCTTGGGTGCTATTCTTACTTGAACAAGCCTCCCACTTATGATTACCCCCTCTCGCAAGAATCCACAACTACGAAAGAAGAATTAAGATAACTCTAACCATAGCATGAAACATATGGATCCAAATCAGCCCCTTACGGAATAGCGCATAAACTAGGGTTTAAGCTTCTGTCACTCTAGCAACCCATCATCTAATTACTACTCCACAATGCCTTCCCTTAGGCCCAAATATGGTGAAATGTCATGTAGTCGACGTTCACACGACACCACTAAAGGAAGCAACAACATACATATCATCAAAATATCAAATGAATACCAAATTCACATGATTACTTATGACAAGACTTCTCCCATGTCCTCAAGAACAAAAGTAACTACTCACAAATCATATTCAAGTTTAAGATCAGAGGGGTATTGAATATCATTAAGGATCTGAACATATAATCTTCCACCAAATAAACCAACTAGCATCAACTACAAGATGTAATCAACTCTACTAGCAACCCACAGGTACCAATCTGAGGTTTTGAGACAAAGATTGAATACAAGAGATGAACTGGTGTTTAAGATGAGATGGTGCCAGTGAAGATGTTGATAAAGATTGGTCCTCCCATGATGAGAGGATCCTTGGTGATGTCGATGGCTTCGATTTCCCCCTCCCGGAGGGAAGTTTCCCCGGCGGAATCGCTCCACCGGAGAGCAAAATAGCTCTTGCCCAGGTTCCGCCTCGAGATGGCGGCGCTTCATCCCGAAAGTCTTCTTGTTATTTTTTCTAGGGCAAATGGCTTCATATAGCAGAAGGAGGGGGCTGGAGGCTTGCCAGGGGCCCCACAAACTCGGGGGGCGCGCCCCCAGGCTTGTGGCTTCCTGGTGGGCCCCCTCCTCGTAATTCTTTCGCCAGTATTTTTTATATATTCCAAAATAATTCTTCGTAAATTTTCAGGTCATTTGGAGTTGTGCAGAATAGCCATCTCTGTTTCACCCCTTTCTAGTCCAGAATTCCAGCTGCCGGCAATCTCCCTCTTCATGTGAATCTTGCAAAATAAGAGAGAAAAGGCATAAGAATTGTACCATAAAGTGAAATAATGATCAAAAACATATTAATTAATCATAGGAAATCATGATGCAAATTGGACGTATCAACTCCCCCAAGCTTAGACCTCGCTTGTCCTCAAGCGAAAGCCGAAATCGATAATCATGACCACATGTTTAGAGAGAGGTGTCGATAAAAATAAAATACGGACATGGAGCATCATGATCTTTATTATAACAGCAATATATCATCATAAAACTTCTTATGAAAAAGTGACAATTTAATCACAAGTTAAAGTATGAACCACAAACCAAATTGGAAACTAACAAACTATGATCTCAATCACTGAAGCAATTGCAATTCATCATATTATCGGAAAGAGTCTATGTAAGAGCTTTGTTTAGCAAGTTCACATACTCAACTATCATTTAGTCTTCTATGATTGCTGACACTCACGACATACTTATGGAGCAAAAGTTTTTGTTAGACACATAGAAAGATAGGGGCTTATAATTTCGCCTCCCAACGTATTTACCTCAAGGGTAATGTCAACAATAATAACTCATGATCACCTATATCCAACTGGATATATATGCCTGGATCAATCCCCACCACATGATGCTTGCCAAGAGAAAAAAATAAAACGGAATAGTAGGAGAATACTATTGACTCTTGCATGAAAGTAAATACATAAAGTAAAAGATTGGCCCTTCGCAGAGGGAAGCAGATGTTGTCATGCGCTTTTTGTTTTTGGATGTGCAAGCTCTTAATGTAAAGGTACGTCACTTTATATTGCCCCTTGTGATAGCGACCTTTATTATGCAGTCCGTCGCTTTTATTTCTTCACCATCACAAGATCGTACAAAAGCTTATTTTCCCTTACAATAAAAGATCATACATATTTAGGAGCAATTTTTATTGCTTCGCACCGATGACAACTTACTTGAAGGATCTTATTCAATCCATAGGTAGATATAATGGACTCTCATGGCATGAAACTGGGTTTAAGGATTTTTGGATGCACAAGTAGTATCTCTACTTAGTGCGGAATTTTGGCTAGCAAAAGATAGGGGGCAAGCACCACATGTTAGAGGATCCAAAACAATATAACTTATATGTGAATATAAGCAAAGCGTTCTCGAGGACACATGGGAATTTCATCTAGTCACTTTCATCATGTTTGTTTGATTTTCGTTCGCTACTTTGATAAATTGATATGTGGGTGGACCGGTGCTTGGGTGCTGTTCTTACTTGAACAAGCCTCCCACTTATGATTACCCCCTCTCACAAGCATCCGCAACTACGAAAGGAGAATTAAGATAACTCTAACCATAGAATGAAACATATGGATCCAAATCAGCCCCTTACGGAATAGCGCATAAACTAGGGTTCAAGCTTCTGTCACTCTAGCAACCCATCATCTAATTACTACTCCACAATGCCTTCCCTTAGGCCCAAACATGGTGAAGTGTCATGTAGTCGACGTTCACACGACACCACTAAAGGAAGAAACAACATACATATCATCAAAATATCGAACGAATACCAAATTCACATGATTACTTATGACAAGACTTCTCCCATGTCCTCAAGAACAAAAGTAACTACTCACAAATCATATTCATGTTCAAGATCAGAGGGGTATTGAATATCATTAAGTATCTAAACATATAATCTTCCACCAAATAAACCAACTAGCATCAACAACAAGATGTAATCAACACTACTAGCAACCCACGGGTACCAATCTGAGGTTTTGAGACAAAGATTGAATACAAGAGATGAACTAGGGTTTGAGATGAGATGGTGCTGGTGAAGATGTTGATGAAGATTGGTCCTCCCATGATGAGAGGGTCGTTGGTGATGTCGATGGCTTCGATTTCCCCCTCCCGGAGGGAAGTTTCCCCGGCGGAATCGCTCAGCCGGATAGCAAAATAGCTCCTGCCCAGGTTCCGCCTCGAGACGGCGGCGCTTCATCCTGAAAGTCTTCTTGTTATTTTTTTCTAGGGCAAATGGCTTCATATAGCAGAAGGAGGGGGGCGGAGGCCTTCCAGGGGCCCCACAAGCTCGGGGGGCGCGCCCAGGGGGGTAGGGCGCGCCCCCCAGGCTTGTGGCTTCCTGGTGGGCCCCCTCCTGGTAATTCTTTCGCCAGTATTTTTATATATTCCAAAATAATTCTCCATAAATTTTCAGGTCATTTGGAGTTGTGCAAAATAGCCATCTCTGTTTCACCCCTATCCGGTCCAGAATTCCAGCTGCCGGCAATCTCCCACTTCATGTGAATCTTGCAAAATAAGAGAGAAAAAGCATAAGAATTGTACCATAAAGTGAAATAGTGATCAAAAACATATTAATTAACAGTAGGAAATCATGATGCACATTGGACATATCAACGCGCAGCATGTTGTCACGTCAATTCAATGTGAGGACATGATGAATAATTTGACCGACGTGTACTAGTACTACTAGTCGTACAAGTACTACTACCTAGTACGAGTAGCGCAATATACGGTATAGAGGACTACTAGTAGTACAAATTTTAGAAATGCTGTACATTCATCCAATCTCCAGATTGCTTCCATATTGCTTTGAATAATATGGGATGGGCGTTGCTAAAGGCTTAGTTTTAAGGGCATTATGCAAGAGTGTTTAGAAGAAGCTTACAAACAGGTGCCTACAAAGTTACAAGGTTGTGCGACAGACTTTGTAGGCTACATGAGTAATACAAAATATAATTCCCATTGGACAACACTTTAACCAACAAGTACGCACTTGAAGCCTAATTGCTATATATGGCTTCTGCACAGCATCCCCATCATCATTATCAAAATACATGCTACGCAGGTGATGTAGGATGCACTTGATCCCAGAAAGGTATTTATCCTTCAAACTAACAACCGTACAAAATAACCAACAAAACAGGATCATGCGACACCAGCAGGATACATGGCTCAGTCTAGATATCACTACGAATCAAGTTGTGCATATTAGTTGTTGGCATGAACCACATCGCCGCATGTCGGGTTTGCAAAAACCATTCATCGCTTGGAAGCTTGATGCCTTTCACACACTAAAGTTCATCTGCCAACAAGCTGTGTCGACGAATCTCTGGATATGGTGCTTCATGAAACCCATGGTACGATGTGTAAACACAGTTCCCCCTGGCGAATGGAACTTGCATAGCACGATAATCATCACCAGTGATATGTTCGATGATTGGTTGGATGATCGCATAATTGAACCCGAGGAACAGGGAGTGGTTGCCGAGGCTGTAAACCTGCCTCCAATTGAATTTGCCTGGCCCAACGGAGCTGGGATCTTTCTCGAACACGAAGCAGCCATAGCCATCACAGTCATGAACGCCCCACGCATTGTACTGCATGTGGTTTGATGAAATGGTTTGGTCACTTTGGTACATGCGAATGAGCATCAAATGCCCACCGTCAGTTGAATGAGCAATAAACCACCACCCATTGACATGTATATTTCCAGGTCCTGGAATTATAAAGGCCATCGCATTTGCGTCTGCTGCAACAAATCAAATTGGAGACCAAAAGGACAAAAATAAACAATCATGTTCAGAGTATGTGTGGAATTAAGATTATTATAACAGTGACACAGATCATAGCTAGAGAATTACAATGCCGTGGTCATAATCATACCCTAATTTTTAAAAAAAATGCCAATGGCTTTCATATTCTAGCAATATGTCATGGTTCAATGATCATGTAAAAATGAGAGGAAAACAGCTATGCCAGGGCCTACTCATATTCTACCATAATAGTTAGATGCCAACAATTCTCGTATCAACTCTAACAATAACATGCGTGGTTATAAAAATCTTGGAAATGAGAGTAACATATAGCAATCATGTGGTTATACTCATAATATCTATTCTAACAATCATTAGATGCCAATTGTTCTCATATCAACTCTAACAATCACATGTGTGGTCATAAAAATCTAGGAAATGAGAGGAACATATAGCAGTGATGTGGTTATAGTCATACTATCTATTCTAAATTTCTAACAATCAACAGGCAGTCGTATTCATATGGTAAAGATGAGATGAGATAGAACAATTACACGACGATAGATTCCACCAGTATATGCAGCCAATCTGTCTATCCACCACGTAAATGATGCCATTGTGCACTATAGCATCAGACAGAAATGGAGGTTAACAGGATTGATGATGAGCCATAACCATGTATGGCGACCGGATTCCAAATAGGCTAATCCCCCGTCGAACAAGGCAATGAGCTTGTAATCCATGTAGTCTTCTGATGGTGTGGGCACTTCGCAGATTACAACCTTCAGCAAACGGAGGTCCAACCAAGTGCCCGACGCCTCTCGTGCGTAGTAGGCAGGAGTGTCCGGCGGGCCGCGAGGCTCGATGTCGTCAGTATCCAACGATGGAAGGGTGATCTCTCGCTGGGTGTAGATATGCATGAGACGCCACGGACTACCCGATTGGTGGATGAGGACGATCCAATTGGCCTTCATGCCCGCCCAGTAGTGGCGGCGCATGAAGGGTAGGTGGGCGGGGAGTGGTAGCATGTCGAGTGGCACGACGGCAACCTCCGTAGGATCGTCACGTCGGTGTCTGGGCCACTTGCGAGGATTGGGCATCAGCAAGCAGGGTGTCTTGAAAAGGGCCGACCGGCTGCCGACGAGTAGACGGTGCATAGACACCGAGCATGCGGCCAGACGCACGGTGCTGAGCAGGTCCATACAATTACAGATCTGCTCCAAGAGAACATCGGGGTGGGAATTCCAATCGCGGCTCTGCGTGTCAGTTGGTTCTGCCATTGGGTTTTTCAGGGCGCTGAGTGATTGGGGTTTTCGGTGCGTGCGGGCGAGCGGGAAAGTGGATGCGAGCGGGCGAGCGAAGAAGATGGCGTGTGTGGGCGAGCAGTGAGCGGGGGGAGATGGTGCGCGTGAGCGACCGAGGAAGATGGCGTGGGCGGGCGAGAAGTGAGCGCTAGAAAATGGTGTGTGGACGAAGATGGGGAAGGGACGTCCATGGAGAACAGAGGAGGAAGAAGAGGGAGAGACGGGGAAGAAGGTGCATTAAATCTCAATTCTACTAGTACTACTAGTATACACCGTCCTTCGGAGTGTAAATAGTTAAGCGGATGACATGTGGGTCTACCTCAAGCAGGCCCATATGTCAGTCAATGGAAGAGAGAGGTGCGTACGCGTAATTGCGGAAGCGTGCTCCACTGGCAGACATGATGGCACTACAAGGTAAGGTTGATTTAGTAACACCAGCACGCTGGCTCAGCTTATTAATCAAGTGTCCCATCTGCTGCAGCTTGTATTGTCACTTCACTGTGAAGACTAGTTGAATAGTATTCTCTGACCAATTGGGAATAATGGATCGCCAAGACTTCCTATCTATGCCTCTACTCTCATCCTGTCCAACAACAAGAACAATTGGCCAAGGCTCCCGGCGCCAATTACGTAGTAGTACCTACTCCCTCCTTCCGGTTTATATACAACTCAATAAAAAAGATTCATCAACCAAGGTAGTAGTAGATGATGAGTGCCAGAAGAATTTTTTGTAGTACTACTGTAGTACTTTGCAAAAGTACTCAATTAATGGGCTCGTTTTTCTCAGGAAAATTGTGTTTACGAATGTATTAATTGCAATGCATGCGTGCATGCGTGAACAACAAATGACCAGGACTTTTACATGCATTGGAGTAATTCTTGCATGCAACGTTTTAATGAAGCTTGAAATATGAACATGTGAATGGGAGGGACTAGAACCCTCACGCATGCATGCAACACTCACACGTACACATGCACGCACGCAACACTCACGCAGCCATGCATGTGGCACACAGCACACGACGCAACACACACGCTCACGCTCAAGTGCTCAACCTACACATGCATGCACACACATGCACAACCAGGGTGGTTCGCGCGCAAGGGCTGGACTCATGTCGCACCTGCGTAAAGTTTTTTTTAACTTATTTCTTTGCTCTGCCAACTGACAGGTGGGACCCAGAAACCACGTGCCAATTTAACCAGTCAACAAAGTGCCACATACACTATTTGGCCGGTCAGCAGAGTGCAATACGATGCTCTACGGTGAGCTAGTGACCGTATAATCATCGAAAAATGTATATAGTAACCGTAATGAGCGTATTATGAAGTCTAGTGATCGTATTGTTACAAATACAGTGACTGCTAGTGTATTTCTCTTCTTTCAAATTAAGCCATATTAACCGGAAAGGAGGCAGTATGGACTACTAGTACTACCGTGTCCCGTCAACTCGCAGAACGAGGAGAAGCTTGCTTATGACGCCCTCTCCCTTGCCCACGTGTGTGTAGGATCGAAAGTATGTCTAGAGGGGGGGTGATTAGACTACTTGACCAAATAAAAACTATCCTTTTCCCAATTTTAGTTGTGGGCAGATTTTAGCAAGTATACCAAGTCAAGTAACAACCTACACATGCAATTCTAAGAGTATAGCAGCGGAAAGTAAAACATTGCTTATGTAAGTAAAGGAGGGGATCGGAGATTTCAAACGCAATGAAGACACGATGATTTTTGGCGTGGTTCCGATAGGTGGTGCTATCGTACGTGCACGTTGATGGAGACTTCAACCCACGGAGGGTAACAGCTGCGCGAGTCCACGGAGGGCTCTGCCCACAAAGGGTCCACGAAGAAGCAACCTTGTGTATTCCACCATGGCTTCCATCCACGAAGGACTAGCCTCACTCGGGGTAGATCTTCACGAAGTAGGCGATCTCCTTGCCCTTACAAACTCCTTGGTTCAACTCCACATGATCTTGGAGGCTCCCAAGTGACACCTAACCAATCTAGGAGACACCACTCTCCAAAAGGTAATAGATGGTGTGTTGATGATGAACTCCTTGATCTTGTGCTTCAAGTGATAGTCTCCCCAACACTCAAACACTCCCTCACAGATTTGTCTATGGTGGAAGAAAGATTTGAGTGGAAAGCAACTTGGGAAAGGCTAGAAATCAAGGTTCAAATTGTAGGATTGGACTAACTTGATCTCAACACATGAGTAGGTGGTTCTTTCTCAGAAAATGTATGGTGGAAATGTAGGCATGTTCTGATGGCTCTCTTACTTGGTAAGAGGGTGGTGGAGGGGTATAAATAGCCTTCACATGAAATCCAACCGTTACACACTTTTGACTAAACTCGGTGGCACCGACTGGAATTCTTGGTGAGACCGACCTGTGCAAAAGATGTGAACTTTTGAAGTTTCGGTGGGACCGAATGGAAACAACTCGGAGAGACCGATGTGCAATGGTAGGGCAAACCTCGTTTCGGTGGCACCGATTGCAACATCTCGGTGAGACCGAAATAATTGCAACAAGGCAACAAAAATTTGGTTAAGCCATCTCGGTGGCACCGATTGCAAACTCGGTTAGACCAAAATAATTGCAACAGATGACAGAGAGTTGGCCAAGCCATCTCGGTGGGACCGAGATCCATATCGTTGGATCCGACTTGTTAGGGTTTGGCTAGTGGCACCGTCCTTATGAACTCGGTGGGTCCGGTAGGATGGGATTCGGTGGAATCGAGTTTGACTTTGGGATAATAGGACAGGTTTGGATAGAGAAAGTGGCTGAGGGTTTTGGAGCAACATTACTAAGCACTTGAGCAAACAGATCATTATCAAAACCACATCCCCTTTTAATAGTATTGGCTTTCCTATGGACTCAATGTGATCTTGGATCACTAAACAAAAAATGAAGAGTCTTGAGATTTTGCCAATGTGTGTCCTTAGCATTTTGAGGGGTCCACATTCCCTAGTCCTTGCCATGCCAATCATTGAACTTCCTGAAATCTTTCACTTGAATGTTTATTAGTTCAATGAGATATATGTTGTTATAAATTACTGAAACCACCAAGGGAGAAAAAGTGCTTTCAATCTCCCCCTTTTTGGTAATTGATGACAACATATAGATCAAAGCTTCGATAGAGGATATAATCAATGAATAGTATCATCGCTTTGAGAAGTATGTGACAAGCAAGAGCTCCCCCTAAATTTGTGAATTATTTAGAATGTGTGTTTGAATGCAAATGCATAATCGATTAGGATCATGGGTGACTCTTCCATGTCACATACAACGTAGTCTCAAACATAACGAACAAAGTAGCAAGCATGAACCAAACACTCTCAAAGAAAAATCAAACGAAGCAAAAGGCAAGACGCTCTCTCTCGAAGCCTAAAGATCTATACAAATTCTCCCCCTTTGGCAACAAGTACCAAAAAGCTTGAATAGGTATAGAGCTACTCGTCACTCTAGGCACGATCTCCGGCAGCTCCTGGAGGTGAAGATCTCTGGCTGGCAGCTCCGGTGTGCGTCGATGGCGTTGAGATAACTACATCTGCAAAAGATTCGGCTGAGGTTTGCTGTGCTGGAGGAGTGGACACTGGTGGTGGAACGGATGGAGCAGCAGCTGGGGCAGAAACTGTAGTCCTCACATCTGCAGTAGGTACATCGGCAGACCTTGGTGCCCTAGGCACTGTAGGAAACCTGTCCGTGGTTCGTCTCTCATCACCACTGTCCTCATCAGACTATCTGACTCTATCCATGTCTCTCTGAAGCTTCTCCACTGTCGTCTGGATCTCTGTGACTTTTACGTCATGATCATAAAACTTTGTTTCCACAATCCACTCTAAGCTTGCCTGAGTCTTGACAAGGTTGGCCAGACTCTATTCAATCCTCTGGGTAGCTTCTAGAAGATAAGTCATTTGATCAGACTTGGTCTTGAGCTGAGCTGTGGATGAGCTAGGGGCTGATGCTTCCTTGGCTGCTTTAGCTGCTTCAATCTTTGCCTGTGCCTCAGCAGAAGTAGGGTGAGAAGGATCCATCAGCACTACATTGTCCTCGAACTTAGGAAACAATGGAAGGTGCTCTCAGTCAAGAAGATATGTGCACATTCCAACCTTGGAATTAATGAGAAACTGAATGTGCGGAGCAAAACCACATGACCTCTTTTGGTCAGCTGCTGTCCTCTTTATGGTCTCTACAATCATACTCACAACTTTGAACTTCTGTAGAACATCAAACAGGTGCAGCAAGTTGATGGAGTGGCCACGTATCATCTTGTCTCCAGATTTGGGCATCAAGGTATGCCTCAAAATAGTGTTGGTGGTTGGCAAACCAGGTAGCGAATGCTTCATTGACCCTAGCTTGTGTGTCTCAAGATCCTTTTCTGGAATAGGCTTGTACATGTTCTTCATGAAATTGTGGTTTTTCTTTGGCTTGGCATAAACATCAATATCATCCTCTTCATCCTTAGGAGCATCAAGAAGAGCAGCCCATTCAGTGATAGCAGACTGGTATCTCACACCTTCAGTCATCCACACTATCTTCCCATTTGGATAGAAATGTGCTGTGGAATAAAATTGCATGATCATTTCATCACTCCATGATGTAAGTTTCCTTCCAATGAAGGTATCAATCCCAGCAAGCTTGAAACTCTCATGAACATGAGGAAAGTAGTCTTCATTCTCATCAATGTACTCCCATTTTACCCATCTCATGTCACTGACTATTGGTTTCTTGTCTAGCAGCACTGTCTCATAAAAAACTTGTTGCTCTCGAGTGTGAAACCTATAGTCACAAGCTGTTTTTCTCCTGATAGAATAGGGATCATTCTCTCTCCATTTTCTCAAACCATTATCTCTTCCTGCTTTCATGTCTTCTGCAATTGGGTGAGTATCATCATGATCAGGCAACTTAGGCCTTAGCTTCTTGAGCACTAGTGGCTCATCAACAATCTCAGCTTCAGGCACTGGGGCCTTGTTCTTCTCTTTTGCTGGAACATCTCTTGTGGTTCTCTTGGGTCTGGTAGTTGTAGCTTTCTTTGTCTTGGAGGAGGTGCTGGATTTCATTGCACTTGCCATGAGCTTTTGTTGCTTTGCAGGAGGTGGATTTGCTGGTTCTTCCTCTTCCTCATCAGTTGCATCATCTCTCCTCATGGAGGTTGGCTTGAAGATCACATGGGCAGTTTGTTTTCTCTCTCTCTTCTTGCCTGCAACTTTTGCTTTTGAGCCGCTTGGCTCCTCAAGAGTGAGTGTCATTCCTTGCTTGGCTGCAGTTGATTCTGAAATCTTTCTTGTGACTCCTCTTTCCTTCCATGCGCCATATTCCTTGGCTACAATAGCTGGCTTCTTCTTTTTGGAGGTAGCTTCCTCAGCTGCAAAATCCTCGTCATCATCATCAGAATTTTTCTTCTTCCTTGATCTAGTGGCTACCTTAGGCAATTCTGGAGAGCTCCTTTCTCCTTCATAGTAACTTCCCTCAGGGCTTGACCCTACACTTAGCTCTGCTTCTTGCTCTGACATGTTCTGGCTGTCACTAGCATCAGACATCTTGCAAATAGACCTGTGAATAGTTGGGTATGGGCAGAGTAGATGAGTCATCACAAAAAGACAGCTGGTTTTTGAAAATGTGAGTTCAAATCTTAGTTTCAACTTTTCATAGAAGGGATTTTGGATCATCCGAGTTGATCATTTCGGTGATACCGAAGCACTCAACAGAAACTTGGCACACAGTTTCGGTCAGACCAATTTGTGGCTCGGTGTCTTCGATATGCTTGGGTTTCACAGAAACTTACTTTCGGTCTCACCGATTCGTACAACTCGGTGGCACCGAGGGGTACTAGTGCAATGGCTAAAGCCAAATCGGTGACTCCGAAAATTTCAATTCGGTTGGTCCGAGATGCATTCTGCGAAAACTTAAACCTAAATTTTTTGCTCGAATCTATTCTAAGGAATTTTATATGAGGAATGAATATGGCAAACTGTGGCATGAATCATGGCGAATACCCTAGTGCATTGAATCAGAATTTGAAGCACAAAGGGGATCGGATTTTACCCTAACTTGGCGCAAATCCTCTACGGCGGCAACGGAGGGAGAGATTCCCGTTGACGACGACGGAATCCAACGGCGAAGGCGCGCTGGACGCAAAGGCGATAGTCTGGAGAACTGGCGACGGCAGCAGTGGGGCGCGAGTTCGAAGGGTTTTGAGAAATTTCAATCGAACGGACCCACTGGATATATATACCCACTGGCTGTCGGTGGCTCCGATTGAAGCGAATCGGTGGCACCGAGACGTGCAACTGCATGCAGTTAGGCGTATCGGGGACTCCGAGACGATTCATATCGGTTGCATCAAGATTGAAAATCTGATCAGTCTAAATGGTTTCGGTGAGACCGAATGAGAATGGGTTGGTCTAACCGAAAATCATCTAGAAGGTTTTGGAGTTTAGCCCTTGACAGATCGGTGGCTCCGAGTGCGCCTCACCCGGAGGGTCTGAAAAAGACTTGTTCAATTTTTGTGATGTAGCAAGAATAGAATTTGAGACAAGAAAGAATAGATAGCTAGATAAGGTTCTTAGGCATTCTTGTACATCCACTTGGCCAGAAAAAAACCAAGACAATCAAAACAACAAATGGATGTCCTTGAATGAAGAAAAATTTGCATTGCAACATGCTCACACAATTAGATAGCAATTGAAATATGTGTCAAACATGCACAACCAATTCTAGCATCTATCAAGCAATGGGAGATGCCATAGTCATCTATATATGAGTATATTGACTTAGGAGCCAAATGAGAACATTTGATCATAGGTCATACTCATCGTTTAAGCACAAGTGGGGTTACCACTTTTACATAAAGCATTAATGTGTTCACACCATTAGAGTTGCTTTAGCTCAAGTCTTAGAGCAAAGCTCCCCCTAGATGTGATATCCCCCCAAGGAGGGATGAACTAACATTGGGTTTTGTCGATGATGACTTCAAGTGGATGTTGAAGATGTGGATGCTCAATGTTGATGTAGACCATCAAGAGTTGGGAGCAATCCTTGGAGTTTTGCACTTTCAATACCTACATGGGTTAGTCCCACACAAGGAACATACAAAGATATCCATAGACATAGAGTGAAATGCACATATGATGATGTCCATGAATGCATTTAATACCTTGTTCCTTGCCTTACCAACAAGAGGGTTTGTGACTCCATGAACTAGTGCAAGATGTTGAAGTTGGTTGCACAAGTTCTTGCCATAAATGAATGTGAGTGAAGTTTGTTGGCGGAGTCACCCTCAAGAACTCTATATTCTTCTTCTTTGGGACCCACATCAACTTGATGGGAATCCTTAGAGTTGTAGTAGCACTTGATGAAGTAGAACTTGATGAAGTCTTGGGAACCTACTTGACCAAGGCTTGAGGTGCTTCTTCAAATGAGTCAATCTCCTCTTGAAGCTTGTCCTTGCCTTTTAGCTTGTGGTCTTGTGGTGGAAGATCATCTTGAGCTTGTGTTCCCTTCAAGGAAGTAGGATCATACTTCTCTTGTTGAGGAACAAACTTCGTCTTGGGGTATTGATCTTCTTCCCACTCAACTCCATTGGCATTGAACTTTCGTTCAAAACCAATACCTTGGTTCTTCCGGTGCCTTCCTTGCTTGCGCACAATTTCCTCAAATTGCTTACTCCCGGCAAGGCTCTTGTAGACACCCTTTTCTATAATTCCTTTCAATAGATTGTTTTCTTGCTCAAATGTAACTTGGCTAAGAGAATCATTAGTGGAATCAATACAACTACTAGAAGTAACAACATTGGATTTAGCATTGTTATTGTTACTACTAGAGGTAGAACCCTTTTTACCCTTGTTACTAGTTTGCTTATATTTAACTTGTGGCATAAAGGTAGACAAGAGTAAACGTTTGGCAAGATATGAAGAACTCTTCTTTTGAAGATCATCATTGATAGCTTTAAGAAACTCATGCTCTTGCTCTAAATTTAGCTTCTCGAAGCGTAGCTTCTCATGAGATCTTAAAAGCTCTCTATGATCCTCTTGAGTTGTTTCATGAGCTAACTTAAGAGCATTTAGTTCTTTAGTTAGACGCTCAATCTCCTTCATAGCATTGTCATTCGTTTCCTCTTGACTTTGATTACTAACATTTTCATTGTAGCTCACATCACTAGTCTTATCAACAAGTAAATTATCATCACCAACCAAATCATCATCATCACTATTGAAGTCAAAGTATTCGGGGTGTGATACCTTGGGGCCATTTGCCATGAAGCATCTTCCAATTCCTTCATTTGGTGAATCAAATAGATCATAGGAGTTGGATGACACAAGAGCAAGTCCGGCAACACCTTCATCTTGACTATAGTCGGAGTTGGAGTGATAGCTTCTCTCGGAGTGGTTGTCGGAGTCGGAGCCGGAAATCCATTCACCAACATGAGCTTGATGTCTTCTTCTTGTGTAGCTCTTGGATGACTTGTCCTTCCTTTCTGAATCCTTGCTTCTTCGAGAAGATCATCATTCATAACGATCATCCCTACTCCTTCTCTCCTTGTGAGGTGATTCATCTCTTCTATGTCTTCCTCTTGGTGATTCGTCTCTTTTCTTGAGAGGTGTCGTACACTCATTGGAATAGTGTTCGGGTCTTCCACAATTGTAGCAATTACGGTCATGACTTGATGATCTATTCTCATAGTGTCTTGAGTTTGAGCTTCTTTCTTTTCCTTTGTTCTTGTAAAACTTGTTGAATCTTTTCACCATTAGGCTTATCTCTTCATTGGATACTAGCTTGTCGCTTGAAGTTGTGGGAGCAGTGGTAGAGGCTTTGTAAGCACCACTTGATTTATTGTGTAGCTCCTCTTTGTCCTTGAGTGACATCCGTGGGCTTTAGATCTTTGTAATTTGGCATCATTTGGATCAATGTGCACACGGTATCATATTTTCCATCCAAAGCTCTAAGGATCTTCTTGATAATGAATTTGTCAGTCATCTCTTCACTTCCTAAGCCGGCAATCTCATTTGTGATGAGAGCAAGCCTAGAGTACATTTCAGCGACTCCTTCACCATCCTTCATCTTGAACTTGTTAAGTTGACATTGAAGCACATCCAACTTAGATTCCTTGACGGACTCGGTACCCTCGTGCATATCAACCAAAGTATCCCAAATTTCCTTTGCATTCTCGAGGTGGCTAATCTTGTTTAATTCCTCTGGGCAAAAACCGTTGAAGAGAATGTCACAAGCTTGAGCATTGTATTGCAACATCTTCAATTCTTCCGCGGTTGCTTCATGATCCGATTCCTTACCATCCTCAAAGAATTCACCTTGCAAGCCAACATGAACAACTGCCCAAACGGCGGGGTTATGACCAAGAATATGCATTTTCATTTTATGCTTCCAACTAGCAATGTTTGTACCATCAAAATATGGACCTCTACGGTGATAGTTACCCTCACTAGACGCCATACTCTCCTAGGTTGTGAAACCTATGCAATGGAAACCAAAGCTCTGATACCACTTGTAGGATCGAAAGTATGTCTAGAGGGGGGTGATTAGACTACTTGACCAAATAAAAACTATCCTTTTCCCAATTTTAGTTGTGGGCAGATTTTAGCAAGTATACCAAGTCAAGTAACACCCTACACATGCAATTCTAAGAGTATAGCAGCGGAAAGTAAAACATTGCATATGTAAGTAAAGGAGGGGATCGGAGATTTCAAACGCAATGAAGACACGATGATTTTTGGCGTGTCTCCGATAGGTGGTGCTATCGTACGTCGACGTTGATGGAGACATCAACCCACGGAGGGTAACGGCTGCGCGAGTCCACGGAGGGCTCCACCCACAAAGGGTCCATGAAGAAGCAACCTTGTCTATTCCACCATGGCTTCCATCCACGAAGGACTAGCCTCACTCGGGGTAGATCTTCACGAAGTAGGCGATCACCATGCCCTTACACACTCCTTGGTTCAACTCCACATGATCTTGGAGGCTCCCAAGTGACACCTAACCAATCTAGGAGACACCACTCTCCAAAAGGTAATAGACGGTGTGTTGATGATGAAATCCTTGCTCTTGTGCTTCAAGTGATAGTCTCCCCAACACTCAAACACTCCCTCACATATTTGGCTATGGTGGAAGAAAGATTTGAGTGGAAAGCAACTTGGGAAAGGCTAGAAATGAAGGTTCAAATGGTAGGATTGGAATAACTTGATCTCAACACATGAGTAGGTGGCTCTTTCTCAGAAAATGTATGGTGGAAATTTAGGCACGTTCTGATGGCTCTCTTACTTGGTAAGAGGGTGGTGGAGGGGTATAAATAGCCTTCACACGAAATCCAACCGTTACACACTTTTGACCAAACTCGGTGGCACCGACTGGAATTCCCGATGAGACCGACCTGTGCAAAAGATGTGAACTTTTGAAGTTTCGGTGGGACCGAATGGAAACAACTCAGAGCGACTGATGTGCAATGGTAGGGCAAACCTCGTTTCAGTGGCACCGATTGCAACATCTCGATGAGACCGAAATAATTGCAACAAGGCAACAGAAAGTTGGTCAAGCCATCTCGGTGGCACCGATTGCAAACTCGGTTAGACCGAAATAATTGCAACAGATGACAGAGAGTTGGCCAGGCCATCTCGGTGGTACCGACATCCATATCGGTGGATCTGACTTGTTAGGGTTTGGCTAGTGTCACTGTCCTTATGAACTCGGTGGGTCCAGTAGGATGGGATTTGGTGGAACCGAGTTTGACTTTGGGATAATAGGACAGGATTGGATAGAGAAAGTGGCTGAGGGTTTTGGAGCAACATTACTAAGCACTTGAGCAAACAGATCATTATCAAAACCTCATCCCCTTTTAATAGTATTGGATTTCCGATGGACTCAATGTGATCTTGGATCACTAAACCAAAAATGAAGAGTCTTGAGCTTTTGCCAATGTGTGTCATTAGCATTTTGAGGGGTCCACATTCCCTAGTCCTTGCCATGCCAATCATTGAACTTCCTGAAATCTTTCACTTGAATGTTTATTAGTTCAATGAGATATATGTTGTTATAAATTACCAAAACCACCAAGGGAGCAAATGTGCTTTCAGCGTGGTGGCTCGCAGGACGAGGAGAAGCTTGCTTACTACACCTACGCCCTCTCCCTCGCCCACGCGCACCGTGGATCGCAGGACGAGGAGAAGCTTTTGACTACAGCGTGCTCTCCCTCGCCCTCGCTCACGCGGTGGACGTGCTGCAGTTCATTTGGTGTAAGATTGCCAGAAGCATATAGTACTGTAGTACCATCCTTGTTGGACCTCCTAAAGAGGCGAAGAGCCAAGTGCAAGGTTTATAGGAGTACGAGTAGTCAAACGAGTACTAGTACTACTATAGGAACAACCACTATTGTATGATGTTGCCACGTCACCTCTAACCAAAGCTGTGCCACCTTTTTTCTCACAAAGTGTGTTGGGGCCCGTGCAACAGCCACATAAGTTGCACGTACACATAACACATTTCTAGTAAGTTCTAAAGGACAAATGCCAACATGCCACACAAGTTCATCTCCACTTCATGTGATAAATTTGTGCACGACTACTTGAAAGTGCAGGTTAACTCCCAGAGGGGGGTGAATGGGAGATTTTTAGAAATTCGTCAAACTCCGAAGATTTTGACAAAAATCGGAGTGACGAAATACAAATAGAAGTGAAACTAGATCGACACAGATGTAACTAGCATGCAAAAGAAATACATACAAGTGAAGAACAAGTAGTCATACAAGCAGACATGCATGAAGAAGATGAACTGAAGAAATGATATACAACATGATGGAAGTCTTCAGTTCAAAGTCATCATAGAAGTAGAGCACAAGTTCTTCAGCAGCGGAAATGCGAAAAGGTAAAGGGGTGAGGAATTTGAAACCGGTTGGGCTCGATGAAGACACAACGATTTGGTAGACCAGTTCCAGTTGTTGTATCAACTATACGTCTGGTTGAGGCGGCTGAGTCATACCTCGGAGGACACTTAGTCCTCACCGTATTCCTCTTGAGCTAAGGTCACTTAGACCTTGCCCAATCACTCGTGGTAAGTCTTCAAGGTAGATTTCCAAAACCTTCACAGACTTGTTCATCGGCACACCACAATTACTCTTGGGTGCTCAGAACATGATGCCTAACCGTCTAGAAGAGTGGCAGTCTTCAAAGGTAATAAGCGTCGGATCACACAGATCAACTTCTTCACTGATGCTCAGTCACTTAGACTCTGGTTGGGTTTTTCCTCACTTAGGTTCTCACAAAGTCGTCAGAGGAAGGGTTGCTCTCAAATGACAAGTATCAAGTTCTCTCTAGAGTAGCCAACCAACTAGTGGTTGTAGGGGCGGCTATTTATAGCCAGGGGCAACCCGACATGAATTGTCATAAATGCCCTTCTTAGACATGACCGTTGTTAGGATAAGAATCCACTCGACAGCTGGCACGCGGCGCAGCAACGGTCAGAAATTAAGCTCTCAATTTCGTCGGGCCACTCTATTTCCTCACGATAGGCAGATCGCACTGGCGAAATCCTAACTCCTCAGCCTGACCAAATTCGTCAGAGACTAGATGAACTTCATCACTGTCACTGTCAAATTCGCCAGCTATTCCGGAGGTTTCCAAAGGCTTCACTCGAACCGGCTGTAAAGTGTATAGGTTTGAGCATCGCTTTGAAGTATGAAATATGTTTCACCTAGACCCCCTTTGACAGTACGGTTTTTCCTATGACTCAAATAAGAAGAAATAGAAACTATGAAAACAAAGTCTTCAAGCTTCCAAGTCTTCACATCAATTTCCTCAAAGGCTGCACCAAATTCTTCACTTGAAGAAATACATTTTTAGGGGTCGACTTCCGTGGTTAAACCAAGTCTTCAGGGACTATTTTCTCATGTTTACACTCACAAACTCATTAGTCCCTTAACTTATTTGTCTTCAATACTTCAAAACCACTAAGGGGGCACTTGATGCACTTACAATCTCCCCCTTTTTGGTGATTGATGACAAATCAGTTAAGTTTTCAACGGAAATAAAATAGTGAAAGTGTAAGTACAGAATGTGAAGACATTGGTTATAAGATATTGAGGAACTCCCCCTGAAGATGTGCATATGAAGAATTTGCTCTGGATTGCAAATGCACATGGTAGGTTGAAATTGTGGAGATCTCCCCTTATATCTTGGAATCCAATCATGCATGATCATAAGATATTGAAGAATTTGAATGCATGATGAAAATTGGCGTCTGACGAATTATAACATGCATGCATATATATATATATATATATATATATATATATATATATATATATATATATATATATATATATATTTGAGGATCAGAGCATAATCACGCATGCAAAATAAAATGTCGCAGAAGAATGTCAGACCACCAACAGTATTTAAGTTACAACTCATCAAAGGAGCGAATCAAACGAAGAACCAAGAGTTGCAACTTATCAAAAGAAACAGCCCGATATATAAGACCCGCTTGAAGACTAACTCAAATTTCTCCCCCTTTGTCATCAGATGACCAAAAGGACACGAAACTGAGAACTAACGCCCCTGAAGAAATCACATCATGAAGCTATCGAGGGAGCGCCAACGTCGTTTGTTGGGGTCGCGAGTTGAGGAAGGGTCTGCTGCAGTGTCTTCAACATCTTGATTTTCATCAGTAGCTCATGAAGAAGACACAGAGCTTGGGACCATCGGAGGAACTTGAACCTTCTTGAACTTCTTCTTGGGGGGATTGGCCCAATCGAAGTTCATTTGGAATTCCATTTCGTCAAGTTCGTCAGGGGTCTTCAGATGTGAAAGAATGGCCCAACTCCTGTCGAAGATCTCATGCAGATAATAATGATTTTTCCGGACTCAATTTTGCGTTACAGTCATATTGCCTAGAATTGCATGGAGTTGACGTTTAACCCAGTTGTGGTTCTTGTCAACTTTCTGATGAAGACTTATGAGGAGCTCATGATCAGTCATCACTCGAGGAGCTTCACCTTGAGGGGTTTGCTGAGTGGCATTTGTGTCAATGCCATGGCTTGAAGAATCATACCCTATGGATTGTGAGACAGGCTGACGAAATTGGCCATCAAGGGGACGAACTCCTTCATCAATAACAGCCTTCCCTTTGCCAGGAACTGAAGCAACTGTGCTTTGAAGAATTTTGACATCTGGCAGAAAGCTAAGATGATTTTGACTATCAGCTTTGTAGTTGATTGATGATCTTGTTCGGATAAATCTCATGAGCCAGGGAGCATTAGGCTTCAAGTCAAATGGAGATTGTGCGACAGTGGCCAAAGTCCTCATGAAGAAATCATGGATGTCGATAGGAATACCATGGATGATATTGAATAGCAAGTTCTTCATGATGCCCACAACTTCTTCAGTCTCAGAATTGTGGCCTTTGATAGGACTGAGGGTTTTGGCCAGAATGCAATATACTGTCCTTGGCACAAATAACAAATCCTTCACTAAGAAGGTGGTTCTCTGAGCTTCTCCTTGAGCCAAAGGCTTCATCAATACTTGCATCAGATGATTGGGGAGCTCAGGTTCTTCATAGATCTTTCTGGCTTCTGAGGAGGGCAAATCAACAGGAAGAGCTCCAAGCAATTCATCAGCATGAGCCTTGTAATGTGTGTTCTCACTCATCCAGTCGAGAGCCCATGAGTGAATATCATCAACATCACCAGATAGATGCAAGGTGGCATAAAACTGAAGAATGAGTTCTTCATTCCAATCACACACATTTGTGATGAAGCTGAGTAGCCCGACATCGTGAAGAACCGCCAGAACTGGTCGAAAGCACGGTAAGTATTCCATATCCACATGAGGAATATGACAATGTGTGGTGCCCCGGCTCAGAGGAACCGGAACACCCCGTATTCCAGCCCAGAGATCTAGTCTTCTGGAATACGGCACTGCTTGGCATAGAACAGAACAACTCTTTATTACAAATAATCGGGGTACAAGGGTCCGATATTACAAAGGTTTACATCGGCACGGCGACACTACGCCTGCTAAGATAGCTCTATTCTAGCAGCGGAACGACTCATAGCAGCGGAATGACTTCTAGCAGTGGAATAACGATGATGGTGATGGACTCCACTCCGCAGGGACTCTGGCTAGGGCACATCCTAGAGCACAAACTCAGAATCCTCGACAAGAAATCAATCACGGCATGACCTGCAATCTGGCATGACATGCCAGGTGAGTACTTTGAATGTACTCGCAAGTTCACAGCAACCAAAGCAATCAAGACAAACAACAGCATGGCAATTATAGGTTAATTATCAATGATGAACATGATACTACTAGAACAACATGAGAGTGAACATGGCATGTGAATGTTAATCATGATATGAACATGAGCATGATGCTACCATACATAATGTGTACATGGATTGTTGCCGTGGTCCCTTGGACCAACTTACCATCTCGGGGTTACCTCGTAACCACCGTCAACATCTTACCATCGTGATCCTCACTTGATCACAGCAATACCAACCATAGTGATCCTCGCATGATCACAGCAATACCAGCCATAGTGATCCTCACACGATCACCAACTTCTGCATGTACCATCTCGGTGTTCTTAGTGTGCAGGTTTATTATTTCTGTTGACCCACAGTGTGACCTACTATGAACTGTGTCCATGACTGAGGACGCGGCTATCGATAGTTTATACACTCTGCAGAGGTTAGTACACTGTACCCACAGCACGGAACTCATGACCTCGTGCTCCCATTCGAGTGGACCAACGACATTCCGACAAAACCAATCTATTGCATGATACTCTCCCAGCCACTCTGACAAACTTCCCTTTGGGCTATGTCATGGGTGGCCCCGATGCCAACTCTTGACATCCTGCCACCTCGTGGCCGGCCACCGTCGTGGCAAAACAAAACAAACGGTCCCAAACGGGGACAAACGCGCGCAAACAACTCGGGCACACAAGGCTTATGGCCGCCTACCTGATCAGGGTAGTGCGCGCACATAACCTTCCCTAATTGGAGGCACCGGTGAGAGGCATGACAATAGACCGAATTAGGGCCTCCCCATCCAGGCAAGTGTGGCTGCACTGGTGAGCTTGATTCGGTGGCACCATGACTCAACCAACAGATTTGTTCAAGTTCGATTAATGTCAGGGTCAACTTGAATGGTGATGAGCTGAGTCATAACATGATGAAATAATAGTGCATATGAGCATGATGTCAACATAAGCATGGATGGGCAACATAAGCATTTCACATATCAACAACAATAAATCATATAGTTTACGGGATGTAAATGAGCATGGCATAGAGATGATCATGAATATCACAATTATTTGCATAACAAACCATAACTATTCATGTGATCATATCATGATCACTAGCCTATGAACTGAATACAAGAATGGAACATGATAATAATAATACTAGCAAATTATCATTTAACTTACTAGATGAAAATGAAGATGGCATAAGAAATGAGCATGGATTCACAAGCAATACATAACATTCAAAATAATTACATGAGCACCCAATTATTTAATCAATCAAGTGAAAACCATGGCTATTGCAATTCCATCATGCAAGTGGCTATTGTGGCTTGCCTGGGGATGAAGCATTCATCGGGACGAACTGTGAGAAGCTCACGGAAATTTTTTGCCGGAAAAGTTTCTCTCCCGGCGGAGCTGATTAGAGGGCAAGGGCAAAAATGGTCATTTTCAGAATGTGACATCATCATGAAAATGGTACCAACAGAACGGGCTCGACGAACAGAGAACGTGGGCTTTTGAATCACCTGATTCGGAGTTATGGTTGCGAAAATACGGCCGTTCCTTCGTTAGGCAGAAAAACAAACAGAAAACCGTTCGTTTCTGTTCTTAACCAGCAAACGTCCGCAGTCTAACTGTTTCGGTCGGTGGCTGAAAACAGAAAGCATCTTTTCAGAAATACGTCTTCGGAACAGAGAAAGCGTATTCCAGGCAGAAGCAACACCGGAGTACGCCTTCACTTACGGAAAGCGTAAACGGACGAAGTGCGCTTCCACTTATCCACGTCAGCGGGCGCCTCGTGCGGCTGACGGGTGGGACCGTGGGGAGGTGAGGCCCACCGGCTGGGTCGTCTTCTTCCTCCCGTCGTTTGCCCGCGGGACAGAGGAGGGCGGCGCGCGCCGGCGCTGGCCCGGCCGACTCCGGTCACCTCCGGCGGAGTTCCGGCCACCGGCGGACTCAGGAAGAGATGCCGTGCCTGCCTGGCCTAGGCACAGACACCGAGGAGGGCCGGGACCACGGTGCTTGGAGGCCCGCGGACGTGGCCATCGGCCGGACTTGGGGCGAGGCCATGGTCACTCGGGAGACGAAGTGAAGAGGTGGAGAGGCTCGCTGTACTCCGGTGGTTCCGATGGTGAAGGGAAGAGAAGGGGAGGGGCTCGGCATTGCTCCAATTTGAGCAGAGGGGAGCGGCGGCCATGGCGGCTATGGCCGAGCATGGAGGGCTCCGAGGAGATTTGAGAGGGCTGAGGGGGTTTGCTGGGAGAGAGGAGAGGAGGTTGGTGAGCTCGAGGGGTTCGGGGACGGGCTATTTATAGCCGGGGTGAAGATGCCGTGCCCGAATGCCGCCGCGGACGCATAAGCGATGCTCTGGCACGAGGCAAGGCACGCGCGGGCCAGCGAGGTGACGGGAGAGGCAGAGGGGATGCGCACGCGGCGCCAGGGATGCGTGGGCGCAGACGGGACCAGCACAGGGGCGGTCGGACACTCAGGCGCACTGTGCACCCGCGTGCGGAGGTGCCTGGGGCAGGTGGCAGGCGATGGAGGAGGGTGAGAGGGGCGTGTGGACGAAGGGGACTGTGGGCGACGCGATGGACATGCCGCGGTGGTTAGACCACGGCGTTTGGGCGGTGGCCGAGGGCCCCTAGTGCCCAGAGCACTTTTGGCACGCCAGACCGCGTGGTCACCGCGTGACCGTGGCGTTGCCACGCGTTCTGGGCGGCCCAAGCATGTCTGGCTGGTTGGGCACTCCCCCAGTAGGTGTTATATGCAACAAAACAAGAACAGTGGCTCAAGGGGTTGCTGGACTAGGCTCATACACTAAGAAACAGCAAGGTGTTTGTGGTGAACTGGGGAAGGCACACTTGGGGAGGGGTGCTGATCTTTGGCTGAGGTTGATCACTCACTAAGATGACCACCTTGGAAAATTTTCAGCTCAAATGGAGGGGTATGAATAGCACTTCCTTCACAAACTGCCCCACTGGACAGAAATATGAACATGGAAGCTGCACTCACATGGATGATTGGATTGAGCTTAAATTTGGTGGAGGATGATGATTTGGTCATATAAAGGCACTGTAAAAATTTCATACCATTTGAATAAATAAAAATGGTACTTCCTTCACAATGCTTTCTACTGGACAGGAACTTGGGGGAATTATTGAGAAATATTGGGTAGATAGAATGAGCCCAAATTTGGTGGAGGGAAGTTATATAGGTAGGATAATGTCCTGGTAAAATTTCAGAATTTATGAAACCATATAAAATATAGTTGCTTGACAAACTGAAATTATGACCAGATGCAAAGATTGGATGGTGTGCTCGCCATGAGCATGGAATCTTGAATATTTTTACATATCCAAGGTCCATATGGTCCAAAGGAATTTGGACAATTTTGTGGGAATTTTAGGAAAGACAGAAATATAGGTTGTTTCACAACCTAGAGCAAACAGGGTTATTTTTTTAATAGAAAAAGGAATATTCCCAAGGAATAAAGATTAGGGTTGGGCTAAGATGGAAATGACATGGTCTTGGGATAGATTTGAGAATGACAAGCCACTTGGGAGAGGAAGAAGAGATGATCTTCCCAGGTTTCAAGACCACAGAGCCACAGAAAAGGAATTCCAAATAAAATTTCAAAGAAATCCAAAAGAAAAAGAAAGGGCCAAAAATCGGGGTGTCACAAACCTACCCCCCTTTCAAAAATCTCGTCCTCGAGATTTGGTTGCTCAGGGAACAAGTATGAATATTCTGACCTAAGGAAACCATTTCCAACTTGGGTATCCTTTTCCTTTATATGATGTTGCCACTGAATTTCATATGGCCTGACAGCCTTGCTCTGGGGTGGTTTGCTTCACCATATCCATATTCTGACAGGTCTTACCTTATATATTTAATCTTACGCTGACTCCAATTTTTTTTATCTGCTGGCTTATCTGATATTATTATGACTGGAATTTCCATAAGTCTAGGAGTGATTTCCAATTGGCGTGACATTCTTCTATCTAGCACCGATAGTATTCAATGGAGTTATGAACAAATTCCCTCGGTGGACACAAAACATTTAATCATTGCATCGGGTTACTAGATGCATGTCCTCCGGGTTTGATACAATGCTGAGAATCACAATGTTTCTCTTGGTGGAATCTGACTACTTGTAGGGAGTCTGAATCATCTTGGCTGACTCCACTGTCTTGAGTATCAAATCCGTACCAAAATTCAACTGTCACCTGTCGTGGCGAGTATAAAGGAGTTCGGCCTTATAGCAATAGCATCCGGAGACTTGACTGCCGATTGTTCTGGCGGAAGGCTCTTGTTCACGACAGGCATCATTTCACTGGGTACCATATGTGAGGACACATGATCCGAGATTGTTGTTCAGCATTATGATTACTCATTTTTTCAGTATAGCCACATGTGGGTAGTAGGCCGTGCGATGCGTTAACATGGTTGCTGGAGTCAAACTGCGGAGCTGGCCTTTGGGTTGACATGATCGACTTGGATATTTGATACTGACAATTCTAAGCATATATAGTTGAACAAGCGGGTTACCTCCGTATGATGTCCTTACAAACAGAGTAGACCCCTTGGGTGTATATTCATGGTGATCGATACAGAATCAGACTATCTTGGGTATTCGTACCATGTTGTTCATGCAACAATTATCATACACTACTGGAATCTGATAATTTGCCGTCTGCTGCCTCTTTGCCGTCAGCCAGCTGACGGCAAAGACAGTCTTTGCCGTCAGCTTTGGGAAAGCAGACGGCAAAGAAAGGACTCATGGCAATGATAGTTTTTGCCGTCAGTCCTTTCTTTGTCGTCTGCTTGCTGACGGCAAAGAGCAATATGGCAGACGGCAAAGAGGAGGGTGGGCCCCACCGAAGAGTGGCATTGGCTAGGTCAACTCTTTGCCGTCTGCTGGATCCTTGCCGTCGGCAAGCGGATGGCAAATAATGAAATAGCAGACGGCAAAGAGCACTGGGCCCCACCCGCCGCGCAGTACCGTTGAGGGCTAACGGACGGCCGCTATGCCATCTGCTAGCAGACGGCAAAGCGCGATATGTCGTCCGCTAGCAGACGGCAAAGCGGGGGTTTGCCTTAACGGCTACCCCCCGCCCAAAACCCCCCACTCGCCACTCCCCCACCCCCGCGCCTCTCTCTCTCTCCCTCTGTCACCGCCGCCGCGCCCGTCGCCGCCGCCGACCCACCGCCCCGCCGCCCCGCGCCGACGCCTCGCCGCCCCGCCGCTCCCCCGCCCCGTCGTCGTCGCGCCCCGCCGCCCCCCTGCCCCGCCGCTCTGCCGCCCCCCTGCCCCACCCCCTGCCCCGTCGACCCGCCGCCCCCTGCCCCATTTTTGCAACATGCTTAGATTGGAGAAGACAAGCCAGGGAGTCTAGTCTTGCTACACATATATATATATGGTTGTCAAAGTAGGAGTAGAATGCAAGGGGTGCCATTGTTTCCCTGCAAGTAATCTGTAAATATGAATCAAATTTCAGTGTTTTCATTACTGTACCAAGTACCAACCCTGCACGAGAGGCCGGTCACTTCCGTGGTTTCTTTCTTGCTTATTTTCTTTAGGTTAGATGTTCTTGAACTGCGAGATGATGTTGATGATGTTTTTATTAGATTGTTGTGCGAGTTCTTATGTTGGTTGTGCCGGTGCTTTTCATGTGCAGGGATCTTCTCTTCACCTCCAGGAGCCCCAGCCCCGCCCGACGCCGCCGAGCCTCCTCCGCCGGCCCCCTCCTCCACCGGCCCCTCCGAGGTGAGCTTTTTTTCCTGTTTTTTTTCTTCTGTTTTTTGCTGTTTAGGTTTAGGTTAGAGTGCTAGGTTTAGGTTTAGGTTTAGGTTTAGATTTACATAATTAGAAGAAGAAAGAAGAAAGATGAAAAAAAGAAGAAAAATAAGAATAAGTAGAAGAAGAGGAAGAAGAAGAAGAAGAAGAAGAGGAGAAGAAGAAGAAGAAGAAGAAGAAGAAGAAGAAGAAGAAGAAAAAGAGGAGAAGAGGAGAAGAAGAAGAGGAAAAAGGAAAATAAGGAAGAAGAGGAAGAAGAAGAAGAGGAGGAGGAGGAGGAGAAGAAAAGAAGAAGAGGAGGAGGAGGAGGAGAAGAAAAGAAGAAGAGGAGGAGGAGGAGGAGAAGAAAAGAAGAAGAAGAAGAAGAAGAAGAGGAGAAGAGGAGAAGAAGAAGAAGAAGAAGAAGAAGAAGAAGAAGAAGAAGAAGAAGAAGAAGAAGAAGAAGAAGAGGAGGAGGAGGAGGAGGAGAAGAAGAAGAAGAAGAAGAAGAAGAAGAAGAAGAGGAGGTGTCGACGGAAAAACCCTAAATGATAACTCTTTAGGTTAAGGGTTGTTGCGGGGAACGAGCAGTGCGAATCGTTTTTTTACAACTTGGCGGTGGCATCCTGTTGTAAATATTTAGTTAGGTTGACGGAAAAAACAATAATGCTATGTTACTCATCTTTGGATTTAAATGTGCAGTTGTTTCGTCGCTACGAGGGTCTGGTGTTCGACGACCTCCCCGTGCGTTTGACGAGCTCCCCTGCGTTCGTGGGTGAGCACAAATGACATCTCCTCCCCCCCCCCTTAATTTGCTCTGTTCCGGTCTTTGTGCCGATGAAACTTGCTAGCTATAGGTGTCTTCAATCATCAGTATGCGTGACCAGTATGCGTCTCCCGTTCGAAAGGGCGGCATCTATAAATATGCATGTCTTTGCATATTTATAACCGCCATCCTTTCGAATTGTCCAACGTTATCCATGGACAGCCCGAGTATGTGTAGATTGGGTTCGTTTTCCCATGCTCTGCTCTGGATCCGATGCAAAATTTCGTCAGTGCCTCCCTGTTGTTCACCGGGTACACATTCTCTCTGTTTATTGTCGAGACGTGTATCAAGAGAACAACGGGGAGGTGTTGCCGAAATTCTGCGTCGGATCCGGAGCAGAGCATGGGAAAACGAACCCAATCTACACATACTCAGGTGGGATTAGGACCTATCTTTACCTATTAGCGTGTAGGTTGCATGGGCGTAATAAAATTGACAAACTTAATTAACTGATGAATATATATGATGAATTATATATATATTTCTTGTGTATTTACTAGGTAGGCAAGATGAGTGATCGTGCGTGGATGTACACCGGCCACACTAATCAGGAAGACATGACCACTGAATGGTTAACAAAAACCAAGGGGTTTGTGAAAGCCGCATTTGCAAATGGCCACAGAAAAACCTGGTGCCCCTGTCTTAGGTGCGACAACTTTAAAAAGAGGACAGAGGATGAAATGGGTACACACCTGCAGAAGTGGGGTTTTACACCTGATTATACGGTGTGGACATTTCATGGTGAGTCTGCCCAACATACCAGAGCTGAGGTGGTTCGTCGTCGCACCGACGAGCATGGTACCGGGATCGATGATATAGTGCAAGACTTTGATGATGCTCGGGATTCGGACGAGGAGATGGAGGAATCTGCAAAGGCCTTCAATGAAATGTTGGAGTCTTCAAAACGTCCTCTCCACGAGCACACTGAGCTTTGTCAGCTGGATGCCATCGCACAAGTAATGGCTCTGAAGGCTCAATTCAACTTGGGCAGAGAATGCTACGACGCGATGATGACACTATTTGGACGCTTTCTACCCAAAGGCCATGTAATGCCTGCAAACCTGTACCAGTCGGACAAAATCCTCCGTGCACTTAAGATTCCCTATGAGAAGATAGATGCCTGTGAGAACGGATGTGCCTTATTTAGGCTTGAGTATGCGGGCTTGAACTATTGTCCCATTTGCAAGTCTTCCAGGTATGTTGTGGTAGACAACGGTATGGGTGAGAAGAGGCAGACCAAAATCCCCGTTAATGTTCTTCAGTATCTGCCAATCATACCAAGACTTCAACGTCTTTTCATGGTCGAAGAGACGGCCAGACAGATGACATGGCACAAATTGGGCAAAAGAACCGAACTAGATGCAGATGGGAATCAGATGATGGTACACACATCGGATGCTTTTGCGTGGAAGAAGTTCGATGAATTACATGGGGATAAAGCGGCAGATCCAAGGCATCCTCGAGTCTGCATTGGCACGGATGGGTTCAATACGTTTGGTATGACGGCAACCCAATATAGTTGTTGGCCTGTATTTGTCATTCCACTCAATCTCCCCCCCCCCCCCCGGACAGATTATGCAGAGAAAGAACATTTTCCTGACGTTGATAATTCCAGGGCCCAACTATCCGGGGAAGAATATGAATGTGTACATGCAGCCGCTTAAGGATGAATTGCAAGAAGCTTGGGATAATGGGTTCAAGACATACGACGCCGCTAGCAAACAAAACTTCATAATGCGTGTCTGGTACATGTACTCGATGCATGACTTGCCGGCGTATGCGCTATTCGTTGGCTGGTGTGTGCATGGAAGGTTCCCGTGCCCCACATGCAAGGCAGCTCTTCAGTTTCGTTGGCTGGAGGCGGGTCGCAAGTATTCTTGCTTCGACTTGCATAGACCGTTCCTGGATCCTCGCCATAAGTTCAGAAAAGACAAGAAGAACTTCATCAAAGGTAGAGTTGTCAAAAACTCTGCACCACCTGCGTTGACAGGCCAACAGATCCTGGATCAGTTAAACGCTCTCGATCCTGATCCAGAGCGTCCAGGGTATTTCAAGGGGTATAATTCAGAACACGCCTGGACTCACAAGACATGCTTGTGGGATCTGCCTTACTTCAAAGACCTCCTTCTTCCACACAACATCGATGTGATGCACACTGAAAATAATATCGGCGAGGCCCTTTTTGGTACATTGTTCGGCATAGAGGGGAAGTCAAAGGATAATCCTAAGGCTAGAGTCGATCAGCACACTCTATGTGATAGACCGTTACAGAACATGCGACAACCGAAAGGAAAGAAGAACTGGACGAAGCCAAAGGCCTGGTTCAATCTTGGAAGGCCAGCTATGAGGGAAATTATCTTGTGGGTGAAAATGCAGTTGATGTTCCCCGATGGGTATGCAGCGAATCTAAAGAGGGGAGCGAATCTTGAAAAATTGAAAATATTTGGTCTCAAGAGTCATGATTGGCACATATGTCTTGAGCGGGTAATGCCGGTGATGTTGCATGGCTTTATCCCTGTGGATGAATGGCTAGTACTAGCAGAGCTGAGCTATTTCTTCCGTGTTCTTTGTGCGAAAGAACTATCGTCTGCGGTGATAGATGACATGGAAAAGTTGGCGCCGGAGTTGCTCTGCAAGTTAGAGAAGATCTTTCCACCGGGCTTCTTTAATCCAATGCAGCATTTGATTTTACATCTCCCGACCGAGGCAAGATTTGGGGGGCCCGTGCAAAATCGTTGGTGCTAGGCAAGATTGGGGGGGCGTTTGAGGTGGAGGCTACGGGGACTCCGCACCACGAGCCTCGGGTCGACGGGCCTTCGGCCCACGAGACTCCGGACCCAGAGGCTTCGGCCCACGACACTCCGGACCAGGCTACGTCCCAGGAGACGTCCGGATGGGGTACCTGGCCGGATCTGCGTGAGGGGCCAAGTGGCCATGCTGATGGTGGCGGGGATGATCCGTTTACTGATAGTGAGGGCGAGGTGGTTGAGGGGGCCACCGTGTACCAGCGTGGTGGTACACGGCTCCCGCCCGTGCCGGCGACCCGCGAGCTGCGGCCGGTGATTAGGCCTGATGGGGAGAAGTAAGTGCATTTACTCTTTTTGTACCTTTTGCCTTCAGGTTTCTTCAAATATCTAATGCGTCGGCCTTGTCATACTGCAGGGGTTGGGTACACGCCAGTGGAGTCCGCAGGCCCAACACCGTCCTTGGTGTGCTTTGCCGGCAAAACTTCCCAGGGTTTGTCACGTTGCCCGGTGAGGGTCGGCTTCCATAGCTAGGATTGAGCTGGGAGCACTACTTGGCTACCCAGGCCCCGCCGGACCACATGATCGACGGTGTCTTGTGCCACACGATTGCCGAGATGGTGATCAGAAGCTTTTGGGTAATTTCTCCTTTGCACAATTAAAAATTAACAATAGCTAGTTATTTTACTAATCAGTGTTGTCTCGTTTGACTGCAGACCTTCTACAGGTGTGAGGAGGGATACGAGGAGGAGGCGGCATAGGTTATCGAGCACGAGTGCAGGCGCCTACTACAAAACTTACGGCACGAGGCTCGACCGCAGGCTGTTCAAGACTACTACGCCACGCGTGGTATTAAGAAGGACAAGGCGTCGTGCCGGGCTAAGTTTCTGAAGAAGGATCAGTAGATGAAGGTAATTTACTATTCTTAAGGCATTGTACTTGGTTTCCTTGATCTGATTCGTAAGCGTAGCGCTTAAATTTTTCTTTACTAACTTAGGTGCCCCCGAGATGGTGTGCGGATAAGATGGATTGTTGGGAGGCGTTGGTGGATGAGTGGTGCACAGGCCGCTGGCGAGCCATCCACGACAATGCCAAGGACCGGCGTGCCCAAATGGTTGGCGTGCCACACCATCAAGGCAGCGCCAACTTATTTCAGTTCGGGCAGAACTGGGTATGTGGTTTGCTTCATGATTCATGCAATTCATTCTTCATGCTAGCTTGAGCCCTTTACTAATACTTTGTTCCTCTCTTTTAGGCGGGACACAATAACACGGAGGTGCCAGAGGTTTACGACCTCTATGCCATGGCCCATACTGCCTCGTACAAGAAGGTCAAGGCATTCTTTGAGGCTGACCTCGATAATCCAGAGAACATCACCAACATCTCCTCCCACCACAAGCTCGTGAGGTACAGAGATGAGGGGAAGGCGAGGAAAGGGGAGGACTTTAACCCGAGCCAGCATCCCTTTGATCCAGAGCTGGTGATGATATCTGGTGGCGGGAGGCCCCATGGCTCGATAGCCATTGGAGATGGACTTATACGTTGTCCTCGCACTCTCCTGGAGATCAAGGCGCGCCAAACGAGCTCCTGTCCTGAGATAAGGTCTCATCCACGGCCAGTCGATCTCGCCATCGAGGTAAGTTATACGAACTCAGATATCTTTCCTCCATTACATTGTGTGTGTGCCCATCCATGATTAAAATGCTAACGAGGAGTGGTGTTGCAGGCTACTCTTCATAAAGAGAGAGAGAGACAACCCAGGCGCTTCTGGAGGAGAGGGACCGGCTGGCGGCGGAGAGGGAATGGCTGGCGGAGGAGAAGATGGCTACGTTGTTGGAGGAGGAGAGGACACGGAATGACGCGGGTCACCGGGCCATGTACGAGCTCCTCGTGGTAAGTTTCTTCTGCATATTAGCCAAATCATGCATGTAATGTTCGTTTCATTACTAACCTATATGACTGACTCGTCAAAACCAAATGTGCAGTCTATGTGCGAGAAGACCGGTCAGACCCCTCCGCCGATGCCGGTCATTACTAGAGCGGGAACGGTGAGTTTCATTTGAATGGTCATTATTTACTAGTCTTAACATTTGAGTGTCATCATGCTAACGAGACTTTGCAAATGATCTTTGGTGCAGCATAACTCCGGAGCCGCATCGCACACCCCTTCTCCAGGGCAACCTTCTCCAGGTGATCGCGGCTGCCAGAGCAACCCCGGTGCTTGACCTCCGTGATGACGACGACGGTATGTTTTCTCTAGTGTTTTGCTTAACAAATGAATACTTAGCTTCGTACATGCTAGTTATCCCTATTATGCGACATACTTAGCTTATTTTCCCCAAAAAAGACATACTTAGCTAATTATCCTCCAAAATGACATAATTAGCTTATTTAGTTCATTTATGACATAATTAGCTTATTCATTTCAAAAATGGCATAATAACCTTGGTTAGCTCATAAATGTCAAAATGACATAATTACCTAAGTTAGCTCTAAAATGACCTATACTTACCTAAGTTAGCTCAAAAATGGCATAATTACCTAGGTTAGCACAAAAATGACCTATACTTACCTTATTTTCCTCCAAATTGACATAATAAGCTTAGTTAGTTCAAAAATGGCATAATTACCTAAGTTAGCTCTAAAATGACACAAATTAAATAAGGAATAAGAAGAAGAAAAACAAGGAAGAGGAGAGAAAGAAAGAATAGAAGAAGAAAGAGAAGAAAAAGAAAGAATAAAAGAAGAAGAATGAGAAGGAAAAGGATAAAAAAGATAGAAGAGAAGAAGAAATATGAGAAAAGGAGAGAAGAAGAAGAAAATATATTCTTATTCTTCCTTTTTCTCTTCTTTCTTTTTCTCCATCTTCTACTCCTTATTCTTATTCTTTTTCTTTCTTTCTTTCTTCTTCTTCTTCTTCTTCTTCTTCTTCTTCTTCTTATTCTTATTCTTATTCTTCTTATTCTTCTTCTTCTTCTTCTAACTTTCTTACTCCCATTTTTGCTTAACAAATGCATACTTAGCTTCGTACATGCTTGTTAGCCCTATTATGCCACATACTTAGCTTATTTTCCCCGAAAAAGACATACTTAGCTAATTATCCTCCAAAATGAGATAATTAGCTTATTTAGTTCATTTATGACATAATTAGCTTATTCATTTCAAAAATGGCATAATAACCTTGGTTAGCTCATAAATGTGATATACTTAGCTTATTTTCCTCCAAAATGACATAATTACCTAAGTTGGCTCTAAAATGACCTATACTTACCTAAGTTAGCTTTAAAATGGCATAATTACCTAGGTTAGCACAAAAATGACCTATACTTACCTTATTTTCCTCCAAATTGACATAATAAGCTTAGTTAGCTCAAAAATGGCATAATTACCTAAGTTAGCTCTAAAATGACACATATAAGGAATAAGAAGAAGAAAAACAAGGAAGAGGAGAAAAAGAAAGAATAGAAGAAGAAAGAGAAGAAAAAGAAAGAATAAAAGAAGAAGAATGAGAAGGAAAAGGATAAAAAGATAGAAGAGAAGAAGAAAGATGAGAAAAGGAGAGAAGAAGAAGAAGAAAATATATTCTTATTCTTCCTTTTTCTCTTCTTTCTTTTTCTCCACCTTCTACTCCTTCTTATTCTTATTCTTTTTCTTTCTTCTTCTTCTTCTTCTTCTTCTAGTCTTCTTCTTCTTCTTCTTCTTCTTCTTCTTCTTCTTCTTCTTCTAGTCTTCTTCTTCTTCTTATTCTTCTTCTAGTCTTCTTCTTCTAGTCTTCTTCTTCTAACTTTCTTATTTCCCATTTTGCAGATTTGATTCACTTCACGGAAGCTTGCATTGATGGAGTGCTTGTGTTTACTTTTTGTTTTGATTTTGTATCCATGAACAATGTGAAACTTGCTACCTATGGATGAAACTATTGTAATATGGTGAAACTTGCACATTTTGTTTTGGTATATTTGTTGGATGATCATATCCATATGGCAGAGATATAGTTTCTTATGTGTTGGATATCATATACTTGCTGTGAAACTTGCACATACTGTTTGCCCTGTGAATATATATATATATATATATATATATATATATATATATATATATATATGTATCATATATTTGCTATGAAAATGCTTGGATATAACAAAAAACAGAATAAAAAGGGGCAATACAGGCACTTTGCCATCTGCCAGCGGACGGCAAAGGTCTTTGCCGTCAGCCAGCCGACGGCAAAGGTGCCACGTGGCAGCAACCTGTGCAACCTGGGAGTGCTGGGTCTGACCCATTTGGTCATTATGTCGTCCGCTGGCAGACGACAAAGGCCTTGGAGCGGCAGACGGCAAAGAAAAAGAGCAAGCAGACGGCAAAGGGGAGAGCGGCAAACGGCAAAGAGCATGGAGGAGTGACGTTATGCCACGGGTCTGCTGACGTCAGGAAGCAGACGGCAAAGGGGAGAGCACGTTTGCCGTCCGCCGGCAGACGGCAAAGTCTCCTGTTAGCCACCTAACGTGGCTAATGTCTATTCTTTGCCATCCACTTTCTTTGCCGTCTGCTTGGCCAGGAAAGCTGACGGCAAAGGTCTTTGTCGTCCGCTGTACGAATGCAGACGGTAAAGAAGCTCATTACCGTAGCTTTCAGTGCCGGAAGCGTTTGTCGTCTGCGGCAGACGGCAAAGACCTTTGCCGTCCGCTTTCTGGTCCTTTGCCGTCTGCCAAGGCAGACGGCAAATCAGCTGATTCCTGTAGTGATACCTGTATTGCCGGTCTTGCTCCTTCATTATTGCTTTCTTTGTCTGGATCCTTTGCTGAAAGAACTTGGCCTTATATACCCTTAATTCTTCGTGTGACCATAGGTGTTGTCAGGTGCAATATTCCGACAATCATACCTTAGCCTTGTTCATGACTCGTGTCATAGGAAATATACTAGGTTCACATGTACTTGTATAAAGCTCATTGTTGTCGGCCATCATACAAACTGGTGACGAGGGTTAACGATCTCGCCTTGTCGGGCATGAGGAAGCTGGCCTTGATAACCACTACCAAGATTGTTGTCCCAATGTGGGCTTATGTTATAGCTTGTCGGTCCTTGCATCACACTGAGGTGTATAACTGGCTTTCTTCCTCTTACATAACTCATGTGGTTGTCGGATTCTCACCATGCTTGCATCATCGTACGAGTGACTTGCATGACCTTGGCAGCATGCTCACAATATATATGGAAGTGTGTGTACCTGAGCATTTGATTCCCGAGGCAGACACTTGGGTCCTGACTAGCTCGTGCTTCTGACCCAACTGTTGCGGATCTGATTCTTGAGATGCACTGCCATATACTACCAACTCACTGGGTAACATCTTGTACCAATGCCGATGACTGTGTGTAGTGCCGTACTAACAAAGATTGGATAGCTTGTGTTGGAAGCTATGTGAGAGTATCGTGATGAGGAAGACTGAATAGCTTATGCTCGAAGCTTTTGCCGAGATAACTTGCTGAAAAAGACTGGGTACCGTGCTTCAGAAGCTTTTCCCTTGGTTGCTTACTGAGGAAGATTTGGTGACTTATGCCAGAAGCTTTCTGCGGTGGCTTACCGAAGAAGACTGAGTATCTTACACTGGAAGCTATCCACATATCGTACCGAGGAAGACTGTGGAACCTTGCGTCGTAAGCTTCCTTGGTAGCGTGCAGAGGAAGACTGGGTTGCTTACTCCAGAAGCTTCTCACTATAGTGTGCGGACTGAATGCCATATATATATATACCCTTGATATTCCTGCTTTGTCTCGAAATATACGGTTGGTCTTGCACACAAATTATCTTCCTGCTGGTTTAATCATTACTGTTGTGTGCGCGCTGATATAGACTTGATGCTGGTAGTCAATCCAGAATATCATTTGTATTCAAACCAGATATTCCCAATATAATGCAGTCGGCTGAGAGTTCCATAATGTTTAGCTGAGCTTCCAAATAATTGAATTCCTCACTGATTCTTGAGTCCGGTGGCGGTTTGATGAGCAACTTTCATAAGGGGAAATAAGGTAACACCGAAGGCCCAAAGAAAGAAGCAAAAGAGACGACTCAAACAAAAGCACACAAGGCATCAAGATTACATACAAGCAACATCACATTGTACTGCTATTCACAACAACATGCATGCCTACTTAAGCACACAAATCTCAAGAGAACTCCGATACTACGGTCTAATATGCTGTGGCGGTGTGCATGAAAGTGAATCAATGTGTGGAGAGGTTGGTGTAAACAGAGCTACACTAAGCGCTGGCTTAACTCCGGTTGCATCTAGACGGGCTTAGGGGTGAGTACATACTTGGTGATCATGTAGCGGAACAAGGATGTCACGGCCAGATCATCATCAAGCGGACGGAAGGGAACCATACCCGTCCAGGGAATGGGTGATTGGGTAGGATGGCGGTGGAAAGAAGGGTCTACTGGCATTGCCCTTTCCTGGTAACAAAGACCAGTAAGGGTTGCCAAAGCGGCGAGTTGGATGGCAAGATCCGGGATAGAAACATGTCTATCACCGAAACAATAGGTGTGGCTGGCCGAAAGATATTTGCACGATACCTGCAAGTGGTGTATGGAACACTTGGTACCTCGGCATCACTCCGCTGGGACAGAGGTGACGCCAAACACCGAAAAGAAGGTATGCAAAGCGGGAGGGTGTAGGTAGTGGATCGAAACCGATGCCACCTACACTCACAAGATCAACCGTTAGTGACAAGATAATAAGTCTATATGCATGCTATGCAGCAAACAAATGCAATAATCAAATGCAGCAAGCAAGCTAGACTCTATACTACCAGTTTCTAACACTCAAGCTGACTAGGGCGTCCTACAGCCACACCTACTCTGATACCAAGCGTTGTGGTGCCCTGGCTCAGAGGAACCGGAACATCCCGTATTCCAGCCCAGAGATCCAGTCTTCTGGAATACGGCATTGCTTGGCATAGAACATAACAGCTCTTTATTACAAATAATCGGGGTACAAGGGTCCGATATTACAAAGGTTTACATCGGCACTGCGACACTACGCCTGCTAAGATAGCTCTATGCTAGCAGCGGAACGACTCGTAGCAGCGAAATGACTTCTAGCAGCGGAACAACGACGACGGTGATGGACTCCACTCTGCAGGGACTCTGCCTGGGACACATCCTAGCGCGCAAACTCGGGATCCTCGACAAGAAATCAATCACGGCATGACCTGCAATCTGGCATGACATGCCAGGTGAGTACTTTGAATGTACTTGCAAGCTCACAGCAACCAAAGCAATCAAGACAAACAACAGCATGGCAATTACAGGTTAATTATCAATGATGAACATGATACTACTAGAACAACATGAGAGTGAACATGGCATGTACATGTTAATCATGATATGAACATGAGCATGATGCTACCATACATGATGTGTACGTGGATTGTTGCCGTGGTCCCTTGGACCAACTTACCATCTCGGGGTTACCTCGTAACCACCATCAACATCTTACCAACGTGATCCTCACTTGATCACAGCAATACCAACCATAGTGATCCTCACATGATCACAACAATACCAGCCATAGTGATCCTCACACGATCACCAACTTCTGCATGTACCATCTCGGTGTTCTTAGTGTGCAGGTTTATTATTTATGTTGACCCACAGTGTGACCTACTACGAACTGTGTCCATGATCGAGGACGCGGCTATCGATAGTTCATACACTCTGCAGAGGTTAGTACACTGTACCCACACCACGGAACTCATGGCCTCGTGCTCCCATTCGGGTGGACCAACGACATTCCGACAAAACCAATCTATTGCATGACACTCTCCCAGCCACTCCGACAAACTCCCCTCTGGGCTAGGTCATGGGTGGCCCCGATGCCAACTCTTGACATCCTGCCACCTCGTGGCCGGCCACCGTCGTGGCAAAACAAAACAAACGGTCCCAAACAGGGACAAAAGTGCGCAAACAACTCGGTCACACAAGGCTTATGGCCGCCTACCTGATTAGGGTAGCGCGCGCACATAACCTTCCCTAGTTGGAGGCACCAGCGAGAGGCATGACAATAGACAAAATTAGGGCCTCCCCATCCAGGCAAGTGTGGCTGCACTGGTGAGCTCGATTCGGTGGCACCATGACTCAGCCAACAGATTTGTTCAAGTTCGATTAATGTCAGGTTCAACTTGAATGGTGATGAGCTGAGTCATAACATGATGAAATAATAGTGCATATGAGCATGATGTCAACATAAGCATGGATGGGCAACATAAGCATTTCACATATCAACAACAATAAATCATATAGTTTACGGGATGTAAATGAGCATGGCATAGAGATGATCGTGAATATCACAATTATTTGCATAATAAACCGTAACAATTCATGTGAGCATATCATGATCACTAGCCTATGAACTGAATACAAGAATGGAACATCATAATAATAATACTAGCAAATAATCATTTAACTTTCTAGATGAAAATGAAGATGGCATAAGAAATGAGCATGGATTCACAAGCAATACATAACATTCAAAATAATTATATGAGCACCCAATTATTTAATCATTCAAGTGAAAACCAAGGCTATTGTAATGCCATCATGCAAGTGGCTGTTATGGCTTGCCTGGGGATGAAGGATTCATCGGGAAGAAGTGCGAGAAGCTCGCGGAAAATTTTTGCCGGAAAAGTTTCTCTCCCGGCGGAGCTGATTAGAGGGCAAGGGCAAAATGGTCATTTTCAGAATGTGACATCATCATGAAAATGGTACCAACAGAACAGGCTCGACGAACAAAGAACGTTGGCTTTTGAATCACCTGATTCGGAGTTACGGTTGCGAAAATACGGTCATTCATTCGTCAGGAAGAAAAACAAACAGAAAACCGTCCATTTCTGCTCTTAACCAGCGAATGTCCGCAATCTGACTGTTTCGGCCGATGGCTGAAAACAGAAAGCGTCTTTTCAGAAATACGTCTTCGGAACAGAGAAAGCGTATTCCAGACAGAAGCAACACCGGAGTACGCCTTCACTTACGGAAAGCGTAAACGGATGAAGTGCGCTTCCACTTATCCACGTCAGCGGGCGCCTCGTGTGGCTGACGGGTGGGACCGCGGGGAGGTGGGGCCCGTCGGCTGGGTCGTCTTCTTCCTCCCATCGTTTGCCTGTGGGACAGAGGAGGGCGGCGCGCGCCGACGCTGGCCCGGGCGACTCCTGTCACCTCCGACAGAGTTCCGGCCACTGGCGAACTCGGGAGGAGATGTCGCGCTCGCCTGGCCCAGGCATAGACGTCGAGGAGGGCCGGGACCACGGTGGCTTGGAGGCCCGCGGACGTGGCCGTCGGCCGGACTTGGGGCGAGGCCATGGTCGCTCCGGAGACGAAGTGAAGAGGTGGAGAGGCTCGTTGTACTCCGGTGGTTCGGATGGTGAAGAGAAGAGGAGGGGAGGGGCTCGGCATTGCTCCAATTTGAGCAGAGGGGAGCGGCGGCCATGGCGGCTGTGGCCGAGCATGGAGGGGCTCCGGGGCGATTTGAGAGGGCTGAGGGGGTTTGCTGTGAGAGAGGAGAGGAGACTGGTGAGGTCGAGGGGTTCGGGGATGGGCTATTTATAGCCGGGGCAAAGATGCCGTGCCCGAATGACGCCGTGGATGCACAAGCGATGCTCTGGCGCGGGGCAAGGCACGCGCGGGCCAGCGAGGTGACGGGAGAGGCAGAGGGGATGCGCACGCGGCGCCAGGGACGCACGGGCGCGGACGGGGTCAGCACAGGGGCGGTCGGCCACTCAGGCACACAATGCACCCGCGTGCGTAGGTGCCTGGGGCCGGTGGCAGGTGATGGAGGAGGGGGAGAGGGGCGCGTGGACGAAGGGAACTATGGGCGACGCGGTGGACATGCCGCGGTGGCGAGACCATGGTGTTTAGGCGGTGGCCAAGGGCCCTAGTGCCCAGAGCACGCTTTTGGCAAGCCAGACCGCGTGGTCACCGCATGACTGTGGCGTTGCCACGCGTTTTGGGTGGCCCAAGCATGTCTGGCTGGTTGGGCACTCCCCCAGTAGGTGTTATATGCAACGAAACAAGAACAGCGGCTCAAGGGGTTGCTGGACTAGGCTCATACACTAAGCAACAGCAAGGTGCTTGTGGTGAACTGGGGAAGGCACACTTGGGGAGGGGTGCTGAGCTTTGGCTAAGGTTGATCACACACTAAGATGACCACCTTGGCAAATTTTCAGCTCAAATGGAGGGGTATGAATAGCACTTCCTTCACAAACTGCCCCACTGGACAGAAATATGAACATGGAAGCTGCACTCACATGGATGATTGGATTGAGCTTAAATTTGGTGGAGGATGGTGATTTGGTCATATGAAGGCACTGTAAAAATTTCATACCATTTGAATAAATAAAAATGGTACTTCCTTCACAATGCTTTCTACTGGACAGGAACTTGGGGGAATTATTGAGAAATATTGGGTAGATAGAATGAGCCCAAATTTGGTGGAGGGAAGTTATATAGGTAGGATAATGTCCTGGTCAAATTTCAGAATTTATGAAGCCATATAAAATATAGTTGCTTCACAAACTGAAATTATGACCAGAAGCAAAGATTAGATGGTGTGCTCGCCATGAGCATGGAATCTTGAATATTTTTACATATCCAAGGTCCATATGGTCCAAAGGAATTTTGATAATTTTGTGGGAATTTTAGGAAAGACAGAAATATAGGTTGCTTCACAACCTAGAGCAAACATGGCTATTCCTTTAATAGAAAAAGGAATATTCCCAAGGAATAAAGATTAGGGTTGGGCTAAGATGGAAATGACATGGTCTTGGGATAGATTTGAGAATGACAAGCCACTTGGGAGAGGAAGAAGAGATGATCTTCCCAGGTTTCAAGACCATAGAGCCACAGAAAAGGAATTCCAAATAAAATTTCAAAGAAATCCAAAAGAAAAAGAAAGGGCCAAAAATCGGGGTGTCACACGACGCGGGAACACTTTGTTCTTGTCAAACAGCAGTGAGGAATAGAAGTTCATTTGTGCATTTGTCCAAAATCTCTGACGCCTGATTTTAGCAGAGTCATAAGGGGACTCGCCTATGAAGAAATTCTTCTCTTCGAAGAAGGCGGCATTGTCAAATTTTGGCCTTCTGACGCTTTTGCCAACCTTGGCCATTGAGGGCACTGGCTGAAGGTTTATCTTCTTTGGCCTCACATCAAAGATGGGTCTCGAAGAGCCCGTTGAATCATTGGGATCCGTGATGGCCAAAGATTTGGCAACTTCCTCAGCTGTTGCGAATGGAACAGTGTTTGAATCTGCTGAGGGAGCTGGTTCTTCATGTTATGTTGGAGAGGGTGCAACTTCTTCATCAATCATTTGTTGCATAATTTCTTCAGCTGATGCAGCTGTAATTTCCTCATTGATGGTTTGAAGGGATGGTTGATGACCTTCAGAACCAGTTTGTATTTCCTCAGTGACAGCAGGTGACTGATGTACTTGCGTAAGCGGCGTGGTGAGGGGTGAGTTCGTATGTGCGACATCCCAGAAATCATCATGGATAACAGGTGTTGAGGAACCCACATCCACGTCCTCATCAGTTTCTTCATCAGTCACATGGACTGGAGGCGATGATACCTGGTGTAATGAAGCATCTGCTTCAATCTCAATTTCTTCATCCACTTGCTCTATGGAAGCAGCAGAGTGGGAATTCTCTTCTTCATCTTCAGGTGGGATGACATAGTCCACACCGAAGGGGATGATCTGAAGCTCTTGAGTGGGTTTGGTTGGAGGAGCTGAAGAAATTGGTATGGCATCGATAGATGCATTTGAAGATATTGGATCCGTCTTCAATTTCTTCACAGATTCTGTGGCAGAGGGTACTGAAGCTTTTATTTTAACAACAGTCTTTCTCGCTTCTGATGCAGAAGGTACTGTGATAAGCTTCAAGGTTGAAGACTGGTCTGGTGCTGCCGCTGAGGAGCTTGGTGGTATAATTTCATGAGACGCAACAATTGTAGTTGCTCTGGCATTTTCTTCAGGCACAACAGTCTCAGTTGCCCTGGTAGGTTCTTGCGGTGGAGCTGAAGAACTTGTTGGAGGTGCTTGACCACACTTCGCAGCCTCCCTTTGATTATAGTCATCAACAACTTTGTTTGAAGCGCTGATGAATCTGTCTTTCACTCCACAGCAGTGCTCAGCCAGGCGCTCATATTCATCAGACAAGCGCTGAATCTCTGTTTGCATAGCAACCAGTTGCTGAGGGGATATAGAGAGCATTCTATCCTAGAGCTCCTTCTGCTTCTTCTTCATCGCTTTTCTTACAAGCTTTGCCTTCTCTATATTATGCTTTTCGTTGAGGAAAAAGGCAGAAAGAACATGACTTGGTCCAGGTGGCAAATCCAAGTCGTCAAGTGGTGTATATGGTTTCTGACACCAAACATCAATGAAGTCAAGGATCTTTTTCGGACTTAGAAATGTTGGGACTGAGGAGTTCTTGGCACGAGCGGCCTCTTCCATTCTTCTCTATACAAATTTTGCAAGTTCATCTTCATCAGCCATCCCATGTTCATCAGCTTGAGGCAATACAGCCTTGCTCTTGGGGCTGGGCCTAGTTCCTTGGCCTGCAGTGACCTTCTTCTTCAGCATTGGCATGTTTGAGGAAATACGCCCTGATGCTGAGGCACTTGATGCAGCAATGGAGGCTGTCGGGAACCCTTCAGTGCGCTGGCATGAAGCTAGCACAACTGGCATTGAAGCCCTAGCTGCAGCCCTTGAAGAACTAACGGATGGTGGAGGTGCAGATGAAGTGGGAGCAGTTTGTGCCTTAGGCGCTGAGGCCTTTGAGGAAGATGGCTTGGGCTCTGAGGGCTTTGACGAAGATTTTGGCCGTGAGGGCACTTCAGCCGAAGGTTTAGGCTTTTGAGTTGGCTTCTTTTTCATAGCTTTCTTGGGCGCACTGCCACTAGAGCTTGCACCCGCATCTTGTGAAGCCTTTGAGGCCCTATTGAATTCTTCAACAGCCTTTTGAGCCTGTTTCTGCAGTTTGGCCTGATGCTTGGCCCATTCTTTGGGGAATTCTTCACCCCTTCTGATGCTGGTGGGATCAGCTGTTTGACCAGGAGCCAACTGTGGTCTTTTGCACGGAAGCTTGACAGCGAAATCCTTCACATATTTGGGAGTGACGTAATTGTAACTCCGCCATTCATAGGACCAGTACCTCTTGATCTTCTGCATGCATGTCTTGCGCTGCTTGTCAGTTTCTTTTCTGTGAATTTCTTCATCGGGTGTACAATATCCTGCATACAGTTCATCTGGTATCTCAAAAGTTGTGTGTTCCTCTTTCCTCTAGCCTCCCTTCTGAGGCTTTTTGCCATCTGCCAGTTTCTTCAACTGAGGGTTTTGAACTTTTGATGTTTCTAAAGAAGTCTGTAGATTTTCCTCAAGCAATGCTGCAAATGAATTAAGTTGTTGAGAACCAAGAGATTCGTCTGCAGACATGGGTACCTGTGAACAGAATATAGTTGCGAGGAAATTGGGAAGAGTCACATGCGTTCTCAGAGATTTTCAAAACAAAACCCAGTTGAGGAAATTGACCCTTATCGTCTTGAAGAAATTTTCTAAGTGTTCTTGACTTAGATTTTAGAGCTGTATAGATTGAGGCAATTGCACAACTGAGGAATCTAATTATGAAGTGCAACTTAGATGAAATTACCAAGACTGGCCAAAAAGGAAGTGCTAAAGATTTGGGAAGAAGTGGTAAAAACAACACTTGAAGAATTTGAGAAAGTAAAAAGATCAAACTTGGGCAGTAAAAATTGGTTTTAATTACACCAAGGATGAACTTGATGACCTGGACGACGAGTCGAAGGAAATCGTCAGCTCAGATCTCTCGTGCCCTAACTTGGCGACGAAAGATAGCTACGGCGACGGCGGAGGTGAAGAAATCCGCGGCCGGCGGGAGTACGATGACGAAGAAGTCGAGGCAGTGAAGCTCTTCCTCTCCGGCGACGATGAAATCCAGCGGCGGCGCTAGGGTTTTGAGAGAGACAGGGGCGCAAGAGTGAATGAACTAGGTTTGACGTGGTCAAGCCATTATATAGGCGCGGTGAAAACTGAGTGGTCCGAAACTTTTGGACGGATAAGCCCCTGGCTCTTCGCATTTCTGCGACACGCGTCACACATGCATTTTGAGTGCGATTAAGTTACTGTGGAAACCGCCAAAAAAATATGAATAGAAGTTTTTAAAGTGTGTTCGCAATTTCTTCAGCTGTCAAGGACACAGTGAAGACTTTGAACGGTGTCAAATAGAACGCACATGAAGAGATTGTGAACAGAGTGGTTTGAGTTTAGCATAGAGGGGAGCGGGTCCGATCACATTCACATAGACGGAAAAATAACTTGAAGAAATAGCAATATGTGAATGCTATAGAGGACATGAAAAACTCAAACATATATAAATAGAAAGTATTGTCTCAAGCAATGAAGAGCAACCACAAATGACGAATTTGAAAAGTTTTGACGAAATTGCAAATGACGAAGAAAACCCAAATTGAAGCAAATCAAAAATGGGTGGTGGTGTTACCCACCGTATAAGAACTATGATGATTTCAGACAGAGCGTACAATTGTCGTAGGGTTCTGAGAATCAAGTTCTTCGTTAATTTCTTCACACTTAGAGGGTTAGTCTTCATTGATTGAAGAAAAACGTTACTTCGTGTGTTGTGCATCAAAGTCATCAAGAATGCATAAGCGTTAGGATGTGTGTCCTTTTCAAAGGACATTCAAAGATTCTAGGATGTTTAGCTCACACCGCAACATGCAAAACCTTCTCTCATCCAAGGGCTTAGTGAAGATATCTGCAAGCTGGTCTTCAGTCTTCACGTGGTTGATGACAATGTCTCCCTTCAGCACATGATCACGAAGAAAATGGTGATGAATCTGGATGTGCTTCGTCCTAGAGTTTTGCACTGGGTTGTGGGCGATCTTGATGGCACTCTCATTGTCGCCGTAGAGTGGCACTTTCTTCATGTTGACGCCATAGTCCTTGAGGGTTTGCTTCAATCATAGAAGCTGTGAGCAACAGGCACCAGCGGCAATGTATTCAGCCTCAGCTGTGGAAAGTGAGACGCTATTCTGCTTCTTCGAGGACCAACAAACAAGAGATCGTCCGAGGAAATGCCATGTTCCTGATGTTCACTTGCGATCCACACGATCTCCAGCATAATCAGAATCAGAAAATCCAGCAAGATCAAATGATGAGCCCTTGGGATACCATAATCCAAGTGTTGGTGTGTGAGCTAAATATCGAAGAATTCGTTTCACAGCCTGATGGTGTGACTCCTTCGGTGACGCTTGAAAGCGGGCACACATGCAAATGCTAAGCATAATATCTGGCCTAGATGCACATAGGTAAAGCAGCGAACCAATGATGGAGCGATATACCTTCTGATCAAAATCTTTACCATTTTCGTCAGTGCAGAGTTGACCATTTGTTGGCATTGGTATCGTGAGGCCTTTGCAATCTTGCATGCCGAATTTCTTCAGGCAATCCTTGAGATATTTCTCCTGAGATATGAAGATGCCATTTCTTTCTTGACGAATTTGAAGTCCGAGGAAGAATTTCAACTCCCCCATCATAGACATCTGATATTCTTCTTGCATCATATATGCAAAGTCGTCACTGTATTTCTTGTTAGTGCAACCAAAGATAATATCATCAACATATATTTGGCATATGAACAGTTCACCATCATAAGATTTTGTGAAAAGAGTAGGGTCAAGTGAACCGGGTTTGAAACCCTTTTTCTTCAGGAACTCCTTCAGTGTATCGTACCAAGCCCTCGGGGCTTGCTTGAGACCATAGAGAGCCTTGTTGAGTCTGAAGACTTTGTCTACATGCTTTGGGTCCTCAAAACCTGGTGGTTGAGCAACATATACTTCTTCCTCAAGCTTACCATTGAGGAATGCACTTTTCACATCCATTTGATATAAGAGGATATCATGATGGTTAGCATATGCAAGCAGTATATGAATGGCTTCAAGCCTAGCAACAGGTGCAAACGTTTCATTGAAATCAATACCCTCAACTTGTGTGTAGCCTTGAGCTACAAGACGGACCTTATTTCTCACCACTTGGCCATTTTCATCTTATTTGTTGCGGTAGATCCATTTGGTGTCGATGACATTGTGCTTGCGTGGGTCGGGACGCTTGACAAGCTCCCACACGTTGTTGAGCTAAAATTGATGCAATTCCTCTTGCATCGCTTGAATCCATTTCAGTTCAAGAAATGCTTCATCAACTTTGGTGGGCTCTAAAATAGAGACAAACGCGTAATGCCCACAAAAGTTAGCTAGATGTGAAGCTCTTGAGCGAGTGAGGGGACCAGGTGCATTGATGTTGTCGAGGATCTTTTCAATCTGCACTTCATTCGCCACTCGTGGGTGTGCTGGACGAGGGCCTTGCTGTTGTTGTTGATGCCGTGCAGAATCCTCAGCATTATTTTCCTCAGGATTAGCAGTTTCTTCATGACGAGGGATTAGTACTTCTTCATCATCCATTTCTTCACTGGGCACAATTTCACCAGTGTCCATTAGCTTGATCGATTCCTCAGGAGGCATTTCATCTCGCACAGGAGGCAGGTGCTCTCTTTGCGAGCCATTAGTTTCATTAAACCGTACATCTACAGTTTCAACAACCTTGTGGTGGAAGGAGTTGAAGACTCTGTAGGTGTACGAGTCCTTTCCGTACCAAGCATAAAACCTTCATGTGCTTTTGGTGCAAATTTAGAACTGTGATGAGGATCTCTAATCCAGCATTTAGCACCGAAGACTTTGAAATAACTCACATTGGGTTTCTTGTCAGTGAGGAGCTCATATGAGGTCTTCTTGAGGAATTTGTGAAGATATACCCAGTTGATGATGTGACATGCAGTGTCAATTGCTTCAGGCCAGAAATGACGAGGTGTCTTGTATTCATCAAGCATAGTACGCGCCATCTCGATGAGGGCTTTGTTCTTGCGCTCCACGACTCCATTCTGCTGAGGCATGTAGGGAGCAGAGAGCTCATGAGTGATACCAAGTTCATCAAGATAGTCGTCGAGGCCTGTGTTCTTGAACTCAGTGCCATTGTCACTCCTGATGTGCTTGATCTTGAGACCGTAATTCGTCATGGCCCGATTGGAGAATCGTTTGAAGACATCCTGAACTTCAGTCTTGTAGGAAATGATGTGCACCCAGGTGTAACGAGAGTAGTCATCAACAATGATGAATCCGTAGAGAGATGTTGCATTGGTTAGTGTGGCATAATGTGTGGGACCAAACAAATCAATATGAAGTAATTCAAAGGGACGAGTAGTGGTCATGATTGTCTTAGCCATATGCTTGGATCTGGTCATCTTTCCAGACTCAAAAGCACCACACAAATGATCTTTGACGAACTTGATGCCTTCGACGCCAATGATGTACTTCTTCTTGACGAGTGTGCTCAAATTCCTCATGCCGGCGTGTCCAAGGCGTTGATGCCATAGCCAGCACTCTAAAGCTTTTGCCAGTAGACACGTGGCAGGCTGAGGACCTAGAGAGAAATCTACAATATACAAATCACCTTTCCTAAAGCCTTCAAAGACTTTGGATTTGTCAGATTCTAATAGCACAATGCATCTATATTTGCCAAAGATGACAATCATATCAAGATCACAAAGCATTGAGATAGACATGAGGGTGTATCCTAGGGACTCGACAAGCGTCACTTTTTACATGTGTCGATCCTTTGAGATAGCAACCTTACCTAGACCCAATACCTTGCTTTTTCCTTTGTCGGCGTATGTGATATGCTTCAGATGAGATGGAGTAAGGGGAGCATCAGTGAGGAGATTCCTATCTCCAGTCATATGATTCGTGCAGCCACAATCCAAGACCCATTCAGTGACTGAAGGTGTATCATCCTGTAGAAGCATTAGTCTGTCTTACAAATTCATATACTTCAAAGTGAAGAATATGATGATGAGTTATTCATTTCATAGTAATTAGCCTGCATCCCAACAGGCACATTGTCAGGTCTTTAGCAAATTCATCAGACATTTCAGTTGTCTGAAGACCTGACCCTGCAGAAGAGATTAGTTCTTCTTCTTAACCACCCACATCTGTATGGGTGGCTGAGAAGCAATATAGTGAAGTGCATTAATGGAGAACTTAGGCATTGAGGAATATGCATTTCTCTTCGCATGAGGGTTATAGTAATTGAATGAATAAGCAGAGAAATTCTTCGATGATTTGTGAACATAGTGGTTCGAAGAATAATGCTCATATTCATCAAATCGCTGTTTGTTTCCCTCCGAAACAGAGGCATTAGCACGACCATAAGTGGATCTAGGTCCATTTGACGACTTTGATCCCTGTGAAGAATTTGCCCTGGGAGGTTTCTTCTTCATTGGTGGCGTCATGATGACATTCACCTGAAGATTTCCAGAAGGCTTTTAGGAACCCAGATTTTCTTCACAGGTGGACCGTTCCTGCAGTTAGTACCAATAAATCTGGCAAAGACTTCACCATTCTGATTTTTGAATAGTTTATAGTTGGAGTCAAATGACTCATCTGAAGAATATGAAGTATCACAAGTATAGCCAGATAAAGTGGATGGATCTATTGGAGGTCCCTTTGCAGCAAGCCATGTGGTTTTGGGGTATTGCTCAGGCTTCCAATACGAACCATCAGCGTTGAGCTTTCTCTCAAAAGCAATACCCTCTTTCCTAGGGTTCCTGTGAAGAATTTGCTTTTTGAGCACGTCACACAAGGTTTGATGCCCTTTGAGGCTTTTGTACATGCCAGTGACATACAATTCCTTTAGCCCTACATTTTCATCAGTATCACTGGTGGCTTCCTCATATGAGGGGTTAGTGGCCACTGTAGCAGTTGAAGCAATTGAAAGTACAGAAGCATTTGAACATTCAGCTGAAGAATTTGCATTATCACGTTCAAGGCATTTTAGGCATGGTGCAACAAATTCTTCCTGAGCGGTACTGATCTGTTGACCGAGGAGTGAATCGTTTTCTTTTTGAAGATCATCATGAGATGCTCTCAGCTTCTCGAGATCTTGCTTCCTTTGAAGAAATTCATAGGACAGCTTCTCATGTTCAGCTAAGAGGGACACATGACGACTTTCAAGTTCGCCATATTGAGACTTAAGCCTTCTGAGATCCTTAGACAAAGCTTGACTACGATCCATTTCTTTGTCCAACAGGTCATCGCTTTTGTCTAGCAGTTTTTGAATCTTTTCCATGGCATGTTGTTGCTCAGTTGCAATTTTAGCAATTTTTTATAGCTTGGTTTAGATTCACACTCAGAGTCGTCATCACTGGAAGTTTCAAAGTAAGCTTCTCGTGAGATTACCTTTGCACCTCTTGCCATGAAGCAATAGGTGGGAGTGTAGTCATCAGCACAGTCATCATTGTTGGTGGAGATACCATTGTCCTCGGGGTTGAAGATGGACTTGCTGACGTACTAAGTAGCGAGTGCAAGGCTCGCCACACCAGTGTCTGACTCCTCCTCAGATTCCTCAGCTTGCTGATCATCAGATTCTTCTTCAGAATCCATTTCCTTCCCAATGAATGCACGAGCTCTACTAGAACTGGTTTTCTTGTGAGATGAGGACTTTGATGAAGACTTTGAGGACTTATTATTTTTGCCATCAGATTCATCATCATCCCTGCTCTTCTTCTTCTTCTTCTTCTTCTTCTTCTTCTTCTTCTTTAGCCATAGAGGGCAGTCGGCGATGTAGTGGCCTGGCTTCTTGCATTTGTGACAGGTTCTCTTGTTGTAGTCTCGAGCAGATGCTTCTCCAATGTTCTTTGAGTCATACTTTGAAGATTTTTCAAAGCGGTTCTTCTTGGAAAACTTCTGGAACTTCTTTACCAAGATAGCCAGTTCTCTGCCAATTTCCTCGGCACCATCAGAATTGCTCTCATATTCCTCTTCTTCTTCAGATGAAGAAATAGCCTTGGCTTTTGCTTTAGCCTTCAGAGCACGAGGACGACCATAGCTGGGTCCATACATATCTCTCTTCTCTGCTTGCTGAAATTCATGTGTGTTGAGCCTCTCAAAAATATCAGCATGATCTAGTGACTTGTAGTCAGGGCGCTCTTGTATCATCAGTGCCAAAGTGTCGAAGGAACTGTCTAGAGATCGCAGCAATTTCTTCACCACCTCATGATCAGTGATATCAGCAGCACCAAGAGTCTGAAGCTCATTGGAGATATCAGTGAGGCGATCGAAGGTTTGCTGCACATTTTCCTTGTCGAGCCTCTTGAATCAATTGAAGAGATTGCGCAGAACATCAACTCGAGAGTCACGTTGAGTGGATACTCCCTCATTGACTTTGGAGAGCCGGTCCCAGATCAGCTTCGAAGTTTCCACATCACTCGCTCTTCCATACTAGCCTTTGTTCAGATGACCACATATGATATTCTTCGCTTGAGAGTCCAGTTGCTTGAATCGCTTTACGTCAGTGGCGTTGATGCTTGGAGCCACTGTAGGCACTTCATTTTCAACGACGTACCAGAGATCGTTGTCAATTGCCTCAAGATGCATTCGCATCTTGTTCTTCCAGTAGGGATAGTATGTGCCATCAAAGATGGGGCACGCAGCGGATATCTTGATCATACCTGCGGTCGACATAACTAAAACTCCAGGTGGTTAAACCAAAATCACACAAAACAAGGGAGTACCTTGCTCTGATACCAATTGAAAGCGCAGGTTAACTCCCAGAGGGGGGTGAATGGGAGATTTTTAAAAATTCGTCAAACTCTGAAGATTTTGACAAAAATCAGAGTGACGAATAGAAACAGAAGTGAAACTAGATCGACACAGATGTAACTAGCATGCAAAAGAAATACATACAAGTGAAGAACAAGTAGTCATACAAGCAAACATGCATGAAGAAGATGAACTGAAGAAATGATATACAACATGATGGAAGTCTTCAGTTCAAATTCATCAGAAAAGTAGAGCACAAGTTCTTCAGCAGCGGAAATGCGAAAAGGTAAAGGGGTGAGGAATTTGAAACCGGTTGGGCTCGATGAAGACACAACGATTTGGTAGACCAGTTCCAGTTGCTGTATCAACTGTACGTCTGGTTGAGGCGGCTGAGTCTTACCTCGGAGGACACTTAGTCCTCACCGTATTCCTCTTGAGCTAAGGTCACTTAGACCTCGCCCAATCACTCGTGGTAAGTCTTCAAGGTAGACTTCCAAAACCTTCACAGACTTGTTCACCGACACACCACAATTACTCTTGGGTGCTCAGAACATGACGCCTAACCGTCTGGAAGAATGATAGTCTTCAAAGGTAATAAGCGTCGGATCACAGAGATCAACTTCTTCAGTGATGCTCAGTCACTTAGGCTCTGGTTGGGTTTTTCCTCACTTAGGTTCTCACAAAGTTGTCAGAGGAAGGGTTGCTCTCAAATGACAAGTGTCAAGTTCTCTCTAGAGCAGCCAACCAACTAGTGGTTGTAGGGGGCGGCTATTTATAGCCAGGGGCAATCCGACATGAATTGTCATAAATGCTCTTCTCAGACATGACCGTTGTCAGGATAAGAATCCACTCGACAGCTGGCACGCGGCGCAGCAACGGTCGGAAATTAAGCTCTCAATTTCATCGGGGCACTCTATTTCCTCACGATAGGCAGATCGCACTGGCGAAATCCTAACTCCTCAGCCTAACCAAATTCGTCAGAGACCAAATGAACTTCGTCACTGTCACTGTCAAATTCGTCAGCTGTTCCGGAGGTTTCCAAAGGCTTCACTCGAAGCAGCTGAAAGTGTATAGGTTTGAGCATCGTTTTGAAGTATGAAATATGTTTCACCTAGACCCCCTTTGACAGTACGGTTTTTCCTATGACTCAAATAAGAAGAAAAAGAAAGTATGAAAACAAAGTCTTCAAGCTTCCAAGTATTCACTTCAATTTCCTCAAAGGCCGCACCAAATTCTTCACTTGAAGAAATACATTTTTAGGGGTCAACTTCCATGGTCAAACCAAGTCTTCAGGGACTATTTTCTCCTATGTACACTCACAAACTCATTAGTCCCTTAACTTATTTGTCTTCAATACTCCAAAACCACTAAGGGGGCACTTGATGCACTTACACTACTTTACATATATTTACAGCGCTACCATTCACAATTTACCATACTCCACTTACACGTTATAGAGGGGCTCCATGTCCTCCTCCAGGTTCCAGTCCCAGGTGTTCTTCATAGATGGCACGATCCATAGCGGTGGGCACCGGGAATCATTGTCGCAGCTTTCTAGTCCGGTTCCACATGATGGAGACTCATCCAAGCTGAAGCGGCATAAATCAGGGATAGCGTGTCCCAACATGTTGTTCATCCGGCGGTGTGCACTGAAGACACAACCATGCTTCATGAACAGCGGGCCTTTGGTGTCGTGCACGGAAGGTGGCATCTATTTCCCAATGGGGTTGCTGTCCCCGATGAAAAGCGAGTACTCTCCAAAAGTGTTCCTCGGCTCCCACATAGCATCACGGGGGTCGAACTCCGAGCCGTTCATGTGGTACACGTGGCATCTCAGATCTGGACACATGGTAACGTACATGGTCAAGGTCCATGCAGGATAATGTTGTGCTCAAATATGGCGCGTAGTAATATTGTGCAGCGAGTAGTACTTCTATAATACTATAGAGGAAGTACAATAACCGACTTATTATATATAGACATTTTTGGCTACATGGAGAAGATAAGACATGGAAAAACAAAAATGGTGGGAGTGGGTTCAAGAGCCTAGCTATACGCGTCCTCCTAGGTAAAAAGTACTACTCTCGCCGATCCCTGCGACACACTGCTATGGATCTGAAGTACTAGTAGTAGTAGTATTACTACTAGTACAATGAAAGAGAAGGCAATGAGAGAATGGAATACCTGGGTACATGGTGAGGGTCCAATTGTGGTAGATCGTGGCACCTTGTTACACATCAATGGTACCATGGGTAACCACTGCTAAGATAGTTGATCCCAATTTGCTAAAGTCAACTACAAGGTTCTAGGTTAGACCGAATGGCAGATGCACATGCACATCCGGGATCGACGATCTGATTTTGATCGGGGGATGCGTGGTCCCTACAAAATAATGGAGTACCGTTAGGGATGCAAATGATGGTTAGTGCAGTCCATTTGTTATCTCCTGTACCGTAGGATGGCACCCAGATGAAACAAGTCCCCTGGAGGACTGATTGCAGTAGTGGGAGTTGTGGCAGGGGGAACAAAAATCCCGGCAAACTGAAGATTTGACGTAACAGGGGTGGCGAAGACGGATCGACACCCACTGGCAATATGGCCCCACCCTTTGCATTTTCGGCACTTGATACGGTTTGGACAGGCCAGCCTAAGGTGGCCCATGACAAGGCAGCAAACACAGAAATCCCGAGAGGACGGATTCAGCCCAGCCAAAAGTGATGGGCCCGATGCAGGGCTTTGGTTGTGGACCACCCTCTCCGTTTGAATCCCCGCAGATCCCGCCCCTAAAATTTCTCCTTGATTGGGGAATTGAAGTCTACTGAAAACTAAAGAAACCGGGATCAAGGCGTTTGAACGCGGGATTGGATCAGGGCGTTGGATCGTGGAGGATATAGCAGGATTAAGTTGTGCTTGGTTGAAGATTCTGGGCGCTCGAACTTCATCAGCGTAGGAATTATTCTTACGGGCTCAAGTGACCTCCATCCAACCTTCTTCCAACTCCGGCGAGTAGGGGTTGCTGATCTTGCGAGCTTTAGGACCGCCAGGGCCCCAAAGAAGAAAACCCATGTTGAAAAGCTGAGATGAAATGTTACCTCCATTGTAAATAGCAAAACCCACATCCAAAGATGAGACCGAGAACTTGAACATATTCCATTGATTGAGGAGGCACGACCACTAAAGCATGAGAGAAGAATTGTCCCGACAGATTCCTCCGTAAGCTTGATTTTAGATCGAGTGAATTCAGCGACAAGAAATCCCAGAGTCCCAAACCAGGGGAGAAGTTGATCGGCTTCTGGAGTCAATCCTAGATCCGATGTTCGAAGGCATGCCCACTGGCAAAGTTCAGATCGGCAGAGACATGATGGAAGGTGGCCGCCGGGATCGGAGTGGTCCACGACAGGAGAGGTGTTCGGAGCGGCCGGAGTGGCAGGCTACGGGAGGGTTGGGGCCACCGCGGCCGAAGTGGCCAGCGGTGCTAGGCGGGGGGCTCACAAAGTAATCAGGAGGCTCGTCCAACCAACTAATCGAACTCTTATTACCATAACTAAGATGAGCTAGCTCATGAGCCGCTTGATTACAAGAACGATAACAATGCTTAAAAATGACCATCCCAATCAACGTACTAGTATCCAAACATTCTGCAAAAATTGCCGCCGCCGAGTCCCACCATGTACTTTGGCCATTGCAGAAGTTAATGACTTGTAGAGAATCAGATTCTGCTTCTAGATGATTGCTCTCAGTTATCATTTCCCTTCATAGCAAGGACATCCACTCTCTCCTTTGATCTTTGTGATTGATGCTGATGTGCTACAATCCATGCTCAATGAAGCTTTACACAACTCATTGGTGGAATCACCTCTTATTCATAGCTCTTGCCCTGACTACCCCATCATCCAATATGCTGATGATAGAATATTGCTTGCAAAAGTAGATGTTAGGCAGCTTCAACACATAAAAAATCTCCTCCTGCATTTTGCTGATTACAGTGGACTCAAAGTGAACTACTCAAAGTCCATCCTGATATCTATCAACACTCCTGCAGACAAAATGAATGAGCTATCTAACCTTCTTGGTTGCAAGATTGGAACACTCCCTCACACATATCTTGGACTACCATTGTGCATTGCAAAACCTAGAGTTGAAGACTTTGTGCCTATGTTGAAAGAATTGAGAACAGGTTATTGAGCTGTTCAACTATGCTATCAACTGGAGATAAATTAACACTTATTAAGTCTGTATTCTCCAGCATGCCTACATTTTTTATGTGCACATTGATGATTCCCAAGACAGTGGTCAAGCAAATCAATTCCTATCTCATGAACTACTTCTGGAGAAAATATGGCACACAAGATAGAGGGATTGTTCTTATATCATGGGATAAAGTATGCAGACCCAAAGATCATGGTGGGCTTGGAGTGCTGGATATACATATCCACAACCAAGCATTGCTCATTAAGTTCCTCCACAAGTTCTTTAATAAGGTTGATACTCCTTGGGTCAAAATCATTTGGGAGAAGCACTACCATGACAGACTACCAAGAGATGGAATGGTTGGTTCATTCTGGTGGAAGGCAATTCTTAAATTACTTCCTTCATACAAGCAACATGTTGTATGCAAAGCAGGGAGAGGAGATTCTATTCTCTTCTGGTCTGATAATTGGCATGAATTACCACTCAGTGGCAAGTACCCAGAACTTTACTCATTTGCAATCAACCGAGATATCTCCTTGCACAGGGTTCTGGAACACACAAATATCAGTCAGCTATATCACAACAAGCATTCACTCAATTCAATGTACTCCAAGACTTCATCAACAATAGCACTGCAACAGATGATAGAGACATTTGGACCTATGCTTGGTCTGCTCCTAAGTACTCATCCATGAAGATGTACAAGGCCGTCATTGGGAATAACACAACACACAACATCTTCAAGCATCTTTGGAACACGGCATGCAGACTCAGGCATAAGATCTTTTTCTGGCTTCTACTTCATGATAGAGTGAGCACAAGGAATTTGTTACACCGAAGAAGTATGTACTTGGGGGACTACAACTGTGCCCTATGTGCAGATGCCACAGAGGAAACTATAACACATCTCTTCTGGGATTGCCAATTTGCACTGATGTGCTGGCATACTCTCACACCTAGTAAGCAAAGAGGTATTTCGGCTTATGATGAAATTCATCTTGCAATGAGTAAACTCCCCTCGGCTATTGCAATGAAGATTATTATCATGGGGTGCTGGAGCACATGGATGAGTAGAAATGACAAGATATTCAGAATGGCCACTCCAAATGTAGACACGTGGAAACATTACCTGAAAGAGGGTTTGCAAGCAACTCAAATAAGAGCAAAACTAGTCAAGGCTGAGAAGATCCGTACCTGGATAGAATAGAACCTGTAATTTAATTTTTATGTTTCCTAGAGATGGCTTTGGTTGAACTTGTCATTTAGTCGCTCGGAAACAAATAGAACAAGAAAAGGAAGAACCAGAAATGCAGCTTAGCTAGTACTCCAGCAGCAACGCGGCCGCATTTGAATCGAGGCACGACTCGACTGACCTCATGGCCTCGATCATATCCCCATCACGGCGCCAATCTCGACGCGCCTCCCGGTGCCGGTCACCGCCTGGCGAAACCCCACTCCATTGCCGCAGCCACCGACCAGGGCCCCGCTCTCTGTCTCGGCTGATTCAGGCGCTTGGCGCTCCTCGCTGTACAAGGGGTCTTCTTCAGCGAAGCGCACGCGCAGGCGCCCGTCGGCGCGGGACGCACAGAACACCTCCCGCGGCCGCTCGACCGGCCGCACCACCTGGGTGAGGATGAGCTGCCCGCCACGCCGCTCCGCGCGCATGAATGCCTCGCCCGGCCTGTAATTGTTCTACGGTCACGGCTCAAAATATCATTTTCCTTCATTTACCACTACTAATCACGCGTCTTCAACATAAGAATTACCAGCCATTCCGAAGTTCCAGATATTCATGCAACGCAACGGCTGTATGATCAACGTAGGCACGGCGCTAAATTTGCTGCCATGATTGAAGATGAATAGATCGAAAGTTTTCTCGCAAAAAAAAATTTGCTCAGGTAAAATAATTGCAATATTATTATTTATCATCGATCTCTGCATTATCCTCAGCTGACGCGGCATTGAATCTTGAGGAGGTAACCACTAACCACAGTCCACAAGATCAGTTCTACTATCCGGAAACAATCAATCATCACTCTCCCACAAATCTGCACAAGATAAGATCTGAAAACTACATCTACCTCCTACTTCCGCAATGAAGCAAAATCGCTCGGAAACAAATAGAACAAGAAAAGGAAGAACCAAAAATGCAGCTTAGCTAGTACTCCAGCAGCAACGCGGCCGCATTCGAATCGAGGCACGACTCGACTGACCTCATGGCCTCGATCATATCCCCATCACGGCGCCGATCTCGACGCGCCTCCCGGTGCCGGTCGCCGCCTGGCGAAACCCCACGCCATTGCCGCAGCCACCGACCAGGGCCCCGCTCTCTGTCTCGGCTGATTCAGGCGCTTGGCGCTCCTCGCTGTACAAGGGGTCTTCTTCAGCGAAGCGCAGGCGCAGGCGCCCGTCGGCGCGGGACGCACAGAACACCTCCCGCGGCCGCTCGACCGGCCGCACCACCTGGGTGAGGATGAGCCGCCCGCCACGCCGCTCCGCGCGCATGAATGCCTCGGCCGGCCTTGGCATCGCCGGAGGGAGGCGCCTTTCGCCTTGCCGCCTCTTTCCCGCCAAATTCTGAAGCTCCACCATTCCCGCGCCGTGCCCGTCCTCGTCCGCTCCCGCGCCGACGACGGCCGGGAGCTGCTCGATCTCCCCACCGATGTCGCCGCTCTCCGACCCAAGGCTCTCTGTGCACGCACCGACGGCTTCCCTCTGCCCGTAGCCGGACACCATCGCAGCCGATGCCGACGCCGTTCGCCGCAACATGGTCTTGTTTCTTCCTCTGTTCTCCGTATCTTTTTCCTTTCTCGGTGTGGATGGACGGAAGAGATGGTGTGAGACTGTTCACGGAGCGGTGGTCTGTTTCTGCAGCGTACGCAAGTGGGCAGCTGATCTCCAACTGACGCGGTGGCCCACAGATATCGAGGTTCACCTGTCAGTTGCCTGTAGTGTCGACCAACCGCCGCCAAGCTGGTTGTTAGTTGATACAGCTGTGGGCGCCGCCACTTGACCGGGGCCCACGCTCCCCTAGCCTCCACGCAACCAGCTAGTCGTACTCATCGTGTTGCACAAACACGGGGTCCAGGACCCATCTGTCGGTGGAAGATAAGCCCTACGACGAGGTATGTGTGGTCGTGCAGGGTTCCAACTTGACTGGAGATGGAACCACATATGCCACGTACGTCCTGATCCAGAGTCACCGACGCGTGGGGTCCGATACATGTGGGACCCTCACGTCAGGGGGTGTGCCGTTTGGGTTTTGTGCTCGCTCGTGGCTGGCGGAGAGCTGGAATGCAACGAAGGCAGCACGAGTTTCTAGTTATTTGGTACTGTGGTGGATTGGATGGACGGTGGTGAGGTGCTGTGGTGGATTAGTTCATGCTCAGCTGATCTATACGTAGGAAGAACATGGGTTGGAAGAGCTAGTGGCTGCTAGCCTACAAGTGGCAAATAGGAGTAGCATGTCTAGCGTAAGCCAATGCTTATTAGTTTATTTTTTTTCAAATACGTACAAGCACCAAAATAGCTCAAATGTCCTTCCGCTGACCGTATCTGTTGTCTCTGCTCGCACACCACGAAGCGAGAGTGTCCTCCACAGATGGCTCCCAACCGTGTCTACCAAGAGCCTGACAAATCCAGTGCCACACTGTTCTGGCAAAAACACAACCCAGTAGGATGTGACTAATAGTCTCATCACATTGGTTGCAGAAAGGGCAAGAGTCTTTGATGCGGTAGTCCTCTTCTCGCAAGCCTATCCAAAGTCCAACATCTGTCTTTCAACGCGAGCCAAGCGGAAAAGCGGCATTGCAATGGTGCTTTGGATTTCCATGTAAATTTAGTTGTAGGGGCCACCTCTCTTCCCGCAAATTTAGCAGCATAAGTAGACCGAACTGAGAATTACCTGTTCCTCTCCCAGGACCAGCGTAGCTTGTCCGGAGTGCCCAGGTCGAGCTAGACTGCTGCAATTCTAGGCCAAAAAGCCAAATACTCCAGCAGGCCGGGTGTCCAGGTCTAGATTAGTACTAATATTCAGGGGCCAATTCCCGTCTTGAAGCGCCCTCGGGACAGTAATGTTTGCTCTCTTATGTTGAGGTATTCATGCATAGCTGCGTGGCGCAATATCCTCAATGCGTGCACCACCACCATCGGTCTTCCTGAAAGGATCTGTATGGTTGACTAGAAGGGGGGGGGTGAATAGGCGACTAACAATTTTTAACTTTGTATGCAAATTTTAGGCTCAAGAATAAAAATAGGTTGTGTAGATAAGCAACTAGGTGGACAACCTATATGACAAGCTAAACAAACCAAAAGATAAAAGTTTGCACAAAGTAAAGGCACGAAATAACCGAAAGTGAAGACGAATATGTGTTTTCGAAGTTCCCTCCTTTAAGGGAGGTACGTCTCTATTGGAGGGGTGTGGAGGCAGAATGCTCCCCAAATGTCCCAAGGACTCACCATATTCTCATCACGCTCTCACACGATGCAAGGTGTCATGAATCCACTCGCAGTGCCCTTGAAGGTGGCAAACGGGACCTTTACAAACAAGGTTTGGGATCTTTCCACAACTTAATTGAAGGCTCCCAACACCACCATGAAGCTTCAGCACAATGGAATGTGGCTCTGAGGTGACCTCTTTCGTCTGCGGTGACCAAACACCCAAGAGTAACAAGACTCAGAAGGATCTTGCGGGGAATCGATGAACTAGAGTTTTAATTGGATGGAAGTGCAGATCAGGTGTTCCTCTTGCTCTCCCTAAAACATGAGATGGATTTGTTGGCTAGAGAGGGAGGAATCGAGGGTTGAAGCTTTTGGATCAATGGTGTGAGTTGTGTTGTGTTCGTCTACTTCCAAACGTGGAAGGAGACTATTTATACTCAACCCTAGAATCTGCCTGTTGAGCCCACACACTAAAGTCAGATGTTCCGACTCAAGTCGGATGTTCCGACGAATACTCCGAAGCAGCATCCGAAGTTGTCCTGTTGGTACAGGACACAGGTCGGATATTACCTCGGATAATCTGTCTGGACCTCCGACAAGTCGGATGCCAGGTCGAATGTTCAGACCCAACCTCCGACCCTATAACAGGGGCAAAAATAGATTGATTCTTGGGCACCCTTTTTCACATGTGTTGTGGGTGGTATTTGGCATTGTAGTTCAAGGACTCCACACAAGATCCAGAGCGTATTCCCTCTTAATAGTAAGGCATACCTACTACTCAAAACGAGAAACCGTTGGTGAAAAATGATGTGCCGTCTTCCTTTTATCTTAGAGGGGGTCGACCAACAAAATGTTTATTTCCAAAGAGTGTAAACTGAAAGCATACTCAAAACATAGTTACTCACCTAATCCCTATTGTCATTAACACCAAAACCCTCATCAAAGGGCGGATGTCCTTACAAACTCCCCCTTTTTGGTAGTTGATGACAATATGATTAGATACAATAAAAGATAGGATATTATGATAAAACCAAATAGCAATCTTGAGCTTTGGGGTTAGCTCCCCCTATGTATGTGCATTCCCAAGAGTTAATTATTTGTATTTGAATGCATGGTGCACAAGATAGAATCATTGCTTAACCGGATATGGGACCGGACATCCGGTGGATTAGTAAAAATAGTGAACTTACTATGGTAGCCCTATGGTCAATTATACTAACATTGATCCTAGGGCTTTTCATAGGTGTAAATGATGTCTACTACACAACTTTATTCTTGTAGACACTGTTGGGCCTCCAAGCGCTATTTTGTAGGACAGCAACAAATTTCCCTCAAGTGGATGACCTAAGGTTTATCAATCCAGGGGAGGTGTAGGATGAAGATGGTCTCTCTCAAACAACCTGCAATCAAATACAAAAAATATCTTGCGTCCCCAACACACCCAATGTAATGGTAAATTGTATAGGTGCACTAGTTCGGCGAAGAGATGGTGATACAAGTGTAGTATGGATAGTAGATATAGATTTTTGTAATCTGAAATAATAAAAACAGCAAGGTCGCAACTCATATAACTAAGCACAAACGGTATTGCAATGTTTGGAAACAAGTCCTAGGGTTCATACTTTCACTAATGCAATCTCTCAACAATACTAACATAATTGAATCATATAACAATCCCTCAAAGTGCGGCAAAGAATCACTCCAAAGTCTCTATTCTTATCAGAGACACTACAAAAAAAAGACACTTACGTGACATTATGGCCCGACCGAAAACTTTTTCTGTCATGGATGTGACACTTCCATGACGATAATTGTGACAGAAACACATATCATCATAGATGTGGTGGGCTCCTACTTCTATGACAAAAAAATATGACAGAAAATGGGTTTTTCATCCTGGGCGGGCCGGAGGTGGACCTGCATGACATTCTTTGGGCCATCCATGACGTAAAAATTGTGGTAGAAGTGAGGGCGAGAAAATTTTCGGGGAGTTCCCGGTATACGGTGGGTGGTCGGGCCCGAGCAATGCAATCGTTTGCGCGTTTCTCTCATACGCGCACGTGTGTGCGAGCCGTGTTCACTAACTGAACCCGAGCGAGGCGTTCGCTTACTGAACCCTAGTGATCGATCGATCCCTTCGCTGCTAACTGAACCCGAGCGATTCCTTCGCTGCTAACTGAAGTCGATCGATCCCTTCACTGCTAACTGAACCCGAGTGATCGATCCCTTCGTTGCTGCTTACTGAAGCTGATCGATCGATGCATTGCATCGAGCCCCCGCGCGAGACGTGAGTTGATGACCTAGCCGGTTGGTTGCCTCTCAATGAACAGTGCCTGTTGCTGCCGCGTGCGCGAGATACGTAGAACGAGTCGAGACTTGCATCGATCGAGCCCTTGCGCGAGACGTGGTGAGTTGACCTAGCCGGTTAGTTGGCTGTGGATGAACAGTTCCCGTTGCTGCCGCCCGCTCATACGCCCCACCCCAGCCGGTGGGGATTGGATGAACAGGACCCTGGCCGTGTAGGCGGATGGTGCTAGATGAACAAGGCCCAGTGGAGGCCGTGCCGCGGTACGCCACACCCCAGCCGGTTGGGGTGTCACGCCCAATATGCGATCCTATCCTCGAGGGACTCGGAGGTCCCACCAGGGATAGAAGCGCATATCGAAGACGCTTGCAAGGTGGATATCATTACATCGTACCATGTACATAATAGATGGGGATACATTCAAATACATACAGTCATCACAGAATACATCAATACATAGCAAACACCATACAGAAGAGCATAATCCGACTACGGATGAAACACAAACGAAAAACACGAACGACATCCACCCTACTATCCCAGGCTGCCGACCAGGAACCTATCCCAAGATTGACGACGAAGAAGAACTCCAAAAGCAGACATGCATCGCTCTCACGTCAAATCATCGCATTACCTGTACCTGCAGCTGTTGTTGTAGTAATCTGTGAGCCACGAGGACTCAGCAATCCCATAACCATGGGTAGCAAGACTATCAAAGCTTAATGGGTATGGAAGGGTAAGGTGGTGAGGTTGCAGCAAGCACTAAGCATTATATGGTGGCTAACCTACGAGTACAAGAATGAGAAGAGTAAACTACGCATAACGGTCGCAAACTAATAATGATCAAGAAGTGATCCTGAACACCTACTTACGAGTCAAACATAACCCCACCATGTTCTCTTCTCGAACTCCTCGAAAAGAGACGATCACGGTTACGCACACGGTTGGTGTATTTTAATTAGGATTAGTGTCAAGTTTTCTACAACCGGAGGTTATAAATATCCAAGTCGCCACATAACCGCGGGCACGGCTTCGCGTAAGATTTAACCCTGCAGGGGTGTTCCAACCTGGTCCATCACAAACCAACACAAGCTGCGGTGGAAATACCTCAACCTCGAGATAGCCCGAAGTATCCTCGGAATCCTGGTGCACAAGACATTTCGACAATGGTAACGCAATTCCAGCAAGACCTCCCGGTATACTGACAATCCTGATAGGAGTCGCACGTATCTCGTTCTCAGGGCACACCGGATGGGCCAGACGTCGGGTTAGCTGAGACCCTAGTTGCCCAGGGGGCGCCGGACATCGCCCAGTTTGGACCAGCACCAGCAGCACTGGCCCCCTGTATTATGTTGAATTAAGAATCCTCGGGTAGCGCTAACTCCCTATGCAAATTAATTATTCAATTCAGTATTATTATGTTGGCAAATGTTAAAACCAATGTTGGGCCTTGCTGGAAGCGGTTATTCAAAGCGAACTGTCAAGAGGGTCCCATTCCCCTGAGCATGTTAGGAACGCTAATCAAGGATCATAACGCCGGTATTACGGAAACTAGGGCGGCATGAGTGGAACAAAACACTAGGCAAAAGGCCGAGCCTTCCACCCAACACCAAGTATATAGATGCATTAATTAAATAAGAGATATTGTGATATCCCATGATATCCATGTCCCAACATGGAACAACCTGCAACTGCACCTACAACTAGCAACACTATAAGAAAGGGGCTGAGCAAAGCGGTAACATAGCCAAACAACGGTTTGCTGGGTAAGGGTGGTTAGAGGCTGTATCATGGCATATGGGAGGCTAACATATATGTGGTAGGAAGCGCGACATAGCGATAGCAACGAGACAACTAGCAAGCAACGATAGTAAAGATATCCAAGGTCATGATCATCTTGCCTGAAATCCCGCTCGGAAAAAGATCGAATCCATGAAGAAGACGAACCAACGTAGTCGAACGAATGCTCACAATCGCAACGAAACCGGAACTATCGAGAAGAAGCACAACCGGAAAGAAGCAAACAACATGATAAACAATCAAGCATAATCATGGCATGATGCACAACCAAATAGGATGCATGACAAGATTAATGTTGTTAAACATGGCAAGAGATGAAGCATAAGCAATCCATACAACTAGGCAAGTTTAAATGAGGCCGGAAACACAAACAACAATTCCGGTATTTCCCCATATGCAAATTTCGCAATTGGTACTGATCTGAATTAAACACAATATTAAAGTGGTTAAACAGCAAGTTAACATGCACCATGATGATCTACACGTTTTTCTAGTCAAGTTACATATGTAGAACATTTAATTCGGAGCTACGGTCTAGAAGATATGCACTAAACAAGATTAACATGGCAATAATGCAAAATGCATGCAAACCTCAACCACAAACACTCAAACCAAGGATGCAACATGACAAAACGAAACTACACACAAATCTAAGCAAGTTTCATATAGAACATGATTAAAACGGAGCAACGGTTCAACAATTCCAATCAACACAAGTTATAATAGCAATCTGCCCCAAAATAGCAACATAGCACTTTGCCAACATCAAAACAGCAAGCTACAGTAACATGATGGGCATCATCATGATATGCACGTAAAGTAGACATGACATACTTCAAACCATCTTTAAGGTTCAGGTTCATAGGCATCAAGGTTAAGTCAATATGATCCATGCAAAATGCAATATTCTGCTACAGATTATGACAGAGCATATACATGAGCAGGGTTAATATGATGGCAACTTGAGAGCAAGAAAGAGACATGCTACAGGAACTTTACATGGCAACCAAAGGCATGGCATCAAAGTACACATCAGATAGGCCAAAACACATGAAGGAATCATATGCATATGAGCTCTAGATTAGTGGCAACCATCAAGCAAAGTTGGCAAGTTTTATCACAGGCAGTTGACTTAAAATAGCAACATTGACTAGGCATGTTTGCAAGCTCATGGCAGTCACATCATGGCATATCTTGGCATGAAATAAATACTAACAGCAAGAAGACATGAAAATGCTCCAAAGTCATGTTGACAAGATGCTCATATGACATTTGCATTAAATCACACAAAAATGACAAAGTGACAAATATTAACAGTTTTCTACAGTAACATCATGAGGCACTTTTGCAACAGAGATTAGCACATGAAGATGAACCCTAACATGAATGAAACAGCAACCATCATGTAGAGAACATTGAGGAGAACATTTTTCATATATGAAACATTTACATAAGGCACACATGCACAAAGTTATCAGCCACACAAAATGCATGCTTGATGTTAAAAAAATCTGGGACAGCCATTTCTACCTCGCGGGAATCGGGACGAGGGGATCCGGGATCGAGCGGCTCGGGTCCGGTGTTTGGTTGGCGGGATGGGGAGATCCCGGGACAGAGCTGTCCGGGCGAGCATGTGGCCGGGCATGGCGGGGTCGAGGGAGGTGGCCGGTGCGGCTCCGGCGAGACAGAGGCCGACAGGGCGACGGGGACGGCGGATCTGGGTCGCTCCTCCCCGGATCTGGTCGGAGGCGAGCGGGTCCCGGCGAGCTCGAGGCCATGGCGGGGCGGCGCACTGCAGGGGAGGCCCTCGGGGCGTGGGGAACCGGCGCGGGGCACGGGGATGCGGCGGCGAGGTGGCGGATCTGGCGACAGCAAGGCGGCGACGTGGCGGGGCAGACGCGGGGCGGCGGCGCCGGAGGCGGCAACGCAGGCGGAGGGAGGCGGCGAGCTCCCTGGCGGCGAGGCGCTCGGGCTGGCGCGCAGGCTCGTTTGGGCCCCGATGGGCTCGGGCGGGCCGCGGATGGGCTTGGCGGGCCGCGGCTGGAGGTGGGAGACAGGGGGCGACATGGCCGGCTATGGTTGGCCGAGGGCGGCGGCCCAGGTGGCGGCTGGCTGCTAGGGCGCCGCCAAGTGGTGGTGGTGGGCTGGAGGCGCGGGATTTGAGGGAGGTGGCGGCGGCTAGAGGTAGGTGGAGGGGCTAGGCTAGGGTTTTGACAGAAATGGAAGGGGAGGGTGTCCCTTTATAGCAGGGGCTAGATGGAGGGGTGTTTCGGAGCCCTCCGATCGCAATCCGACGGCTCCGGTCGAGAGAGGGGGTAGGCAGGGCTAGGTGGGCTGTGTAGATGGGTTTGGGCCGAGGAGAGAGTGAAGTGGTGCAGCCCGGCACGGTTTTCGGGACACCGAAAACATCCGACGTTTTATCCGGCTATAGTGCCGCTATAGGTTATCCGTTGGGGCATCAAACGAACTCCGAATGGGACGAAATTTGGCAGGCGGTCTACCTACAATATAACAAGACCGCACGCCAACTTTTAATCCATTCCACGAACGTTTTTATCCCACTTATAAAATAATATTTCGGAGGTGCCGCGGGCGCGTGCGAGTGTGTCGGGTCTCGAAACGGGCAACGGAAGGGACGCGGAGAAGCTGGCAACTACGAACGGATGCAAGTTTTATGAAAACATGCGGATGACATGCACATGATGACATGGCAAGGTGCAACAAGCAAACGAATAACATGGCAACGATGAAAAAATAAATGGAAGGAATCTGGAGCATCGGTCTCGGGGTGTCACAACTCTCCCCCACTAACAGAGGATCTCGACCCGAGATCTTAGGAAGGAACCGGAAGATTGAAGAGGAAGAGGAAGAGGTAAACAAAGTTGCTTCTTGGACAAACGAGTGAAACCAACAAACCTCGAAGCTTGCAAAGAGTTGAAGAATGGCTTGAGGAACAAGCAAGAATTGGAAACCACTCTGGTTGAAACGAGATAGATAAGGAATGAGAACAAAAAAGAATTTGGGCAGCACTCCGGTAGAAAAGAGAAGGAAAACTTGATAAGATGAAAAGAACTTGAAAAGAGAACATAACACTCCGGTAAAATGGATAAGCAAGGAAAGAACATGATCTTGGCGAAACGAGATAATGGGTCGAAGAGATAAACACCACAATGCCTCCGGAATTAAAGAATAGAAGCTAGATCGTTGGAAAGAAAAGAACGGAGAAGAAAATGACAACTTCTCCCACAAATGAATTTGAAAAGCATCCTCACAAGAAGGATTGAACGGAGTTGTTGGAAAATCAACAATGAATAGAATAAGCTTGTTGTGGGCTTATGGAAAACATCTCAACATTTAAGGTGAAAACCTGCCACTAACGGAAAGAATTGATTGCTTGAGATCTCGAAGAGATGAAAAACTTCTTTCACCGAGAAGAGAAGGAGAAAACTTGGATCATTGATAAGCACCACAATAGCAACATTTCTTAGGGAAGGCTTTAGGTGAAATCTAACCCAAGATACCTCCAAGAAAGAAATTGTTGGGTTGAAAGAACTCATGAACGAAGAGAAAACGATGGTTTTAAAATATCTCATTCCTGACAACTTGTGAATCATGAAACATGAAGGGACATTGTCAAGAAAGACATAACACCACCTCAAAAGATAAGGTAGAAAGAATTAGCACTTCGGAATGCAATACGAAGAATGCTTGAGCTCATCGAAGAACACTTCGAGAATGAATTACATCCTTGACGAACCACCATGAAGAAACTCTCGAAGAACTCCGGAAATGAAAGGATGCTAGAAAAGAAGTGAAGGTTGAAAAGATTAAGATTTGAAGCCTTGCAATGATTTAGATGGAGCTTCATGACGAGATAATGAGAAAAACTTTGAACTCCGGAAAAGAAAGACGAGCAACTTTGAATCGAGAATTTATTCATCATAAACAAACTCCGGAAGAAGGAATTAAATCACCTCCATGAAACAAGAATAAGAAGTACGATATGTCTATCCTTCATCAAAATAAATTCATGAAAAGCAATGGATTTGTATACTACTTATTCTTCTTGAAAAGATTAAAGAGAGATATAGCGCCAACTTGACGAAGTCTTCGAGGAAACACCGGTAGGATTTTGGAAAGAACAAATGAATTGATACAATAACAAGGAAGAGGAATGTTGAATGAAACCACCGTAAGAATTGAAAAGAACGAATAAAAAGAGAATGAATCCCCGGGAAGAATTAGAAAATGAACAAAGATACTTGAGGGAATTTAGATACAAGAGAACGAAGTGATCACGAGCTGACTAAAGAATACATGAACGATGCACCGGAAGAATTAGAGAACGAGAAATGAACATTGAGAATGAAGAATTATGAAATGATGGCCTTCAGAGGATCAAAATGGAAAGAACTCATGAAATACTCTGGATGGGTATGAAAAGAAATTCTCATGATCGAAACAATTTGAGAGGATGGCATGAAGCTAGAACCACAATCTTCAAGAGAATGGACGAGAGAGAGAAATTCTTCTTCGGTCTTCAAATGCTTCGGAATAATGAAGAATAGAAAGGCTGAGCCAATTTTGAAAAGAATTTGAGAGAGATCTTGGAGAGGCATATGACTGATGAAATCCATTCTTACATCACATTTATAAAGAATTTGAGAATAACTCCGGGAAAATTAGAAGAGTCAGGTAAGATCCTGGGAAAATACCTGTGGGTTATGGGCCCACTCAAAAGAACACCGTTGGAAATGATTTCTTGAAAGAGAGATTGCACCAGTTGAATTAAATGGCTTGAGAGAAATAACAACCTCAGAATAGAACGAACGGACCTCGAATGGAAACATGGAACTTCTGAGACAATTACGACACTCCGGGTAAGAATAGAGAAAGGTGAATAAACAAGAGAGGCTTGGGTAAGAATTTCCAACATGGGAAAATATGTGAACAAAAGAAGAGGATATGATCAACAACGAGAGCTTGAATTGAATCCACCGGAAAGAAAATGAGACTGACAAATGACGAACTAGAACTCCATTTAGTAATCAAATTGACATTTCATATTAAACACACAATATATTTCATTTTCGTATTAAGGCAACCAGGATTTCATAATTAAAATACATCAGAGTACAACATCATAAAGGTCCAGCACTCAGTTACACCATATAGGCATATAGCTAGCTACCCCATTACACAACAGCACCAAGTTTCACATGCAACATCTAAAACCTTTGGAAATTAGCATCATAGACGGTAGATAGACAGATGAATCTCATCTGGAAAACTATTGAAGCGGAAGGCGAATATTGAGCCTTCAATGATGTTGAAGGTCCTTGCAACTTTAGGCCAGTGCCTGTGGATGATTGACCGCCCATCCTTCATCCTCTCGAGGAAGACTTCAATATTGTACCATGGGTGTTGTATGAATACCTTCCTCGCCCCTTGACCATACAGGTGGTTTGAGAGCTAATCATCGGTGAAATGCTTTGGAAATGCCTGAAAACAAAGATATCCATAAATATCTTTTCTAAATTTTGAAATGGCACGAAGGAATAAAAAAACAAGGTATAAGAGTTAGTACCATCCTGTAGTTGACTGATGTCTTCTTCATTGTGTAGACAAAGATCTTGTTGTTTTTCGTCGCTAGTTTCTTTATCCTACCTATCTTTGTGAGTTTCTTGACTTGACTGATATTCATGGACATCTCATTTCCCCATATGCAAAATGGGTCGAACAGTGGGTCAAAACCTCTGACAGTAGAACCTACATGTGTAAGACCAAATTGTTAAAAACCTAAATATTAGAATGGTTCCTGCAATTGCACAATAATGTGCTATTAGCCAAAGGACCATGCATGTGCAAACCTCGATGGTAAACCTCAGTGCCTCCCATTATTTCCCTGTAACACATATAGGGTAGTTATTGATCAGGTTAAGTGAGAGTTGGCATACTATCAGTAAAATATGTTGATGAAAAATAAACACATTGCAGATCCAGTAGATTAATTCGAGCCACATGGAAAAGCCAGTTATCCAAACCAAGCATGCTTAAGAACTAGGAAATGTAGCAATTGTATATGTTTCTCATGTATTTAGTACAGACAAATTTGATTTATTTCTCACATGCATAATAATACAAAATTGTACCCACAACAATTGAACATCGCATTGCAGAATTGAACCAAACAGTTAACTGAACAGCACAACAAATGAACCAAACAGTTAACTGAGCACCACATTGCACAATCGAACATACTAGAAGATCAGACAGTTAACCAAACCAAGCATACTTAACAACTTTGAAATATAGCAATTGTATATGTTTCTCATGTATTTAGTACAGCCATATTCGATTTATTTCTCACATGCATAACAATACAAAATTGTACCCACAAGAATTGAACATCGCATTGTAGAATTGAACCAAACAGTTAACTGAACACGACAACAAATGAACGAAATAGTGAACTGAGCACCACATTACACAATAGAAAATACTAGAAGATCAGAAAGTTAACCAAACCAAGCATGCTTAACAACTTGGAAATATAGCACATGTATATGTTTCTCATGTATTTAGTAGCCAAATTCTATTTATTTCTCACATGCATAACAAGCCAAAATTGTACTCACAAGAATTGAACATCACATTGTAGAATTGAACCAAACAGTTAACTGAACATCACAACAAATGAACCAAATAGTTAACTGAGCTCCACATTGCACAATATATAGAACATATATACTAGAAGATCAGATTGCATACTATAACATTACATAGGACAATTCACTAGAATTTCTAAAGGGAAGGCGGGAGCAGCACATGCAACAGGTAAACCGAACATGCTTAACCGGCGTAGCAAGCTGAACATAGGTCCTTATAGTAAGATAAAAAAACAAGGTACTCCTCATCGTCGGAGATATCGATGATGATGGGCTCCTTAAACTTGGAAGAGGGTGAGGCATCCACATCGTGGGTGCCCTCCTCGTAGTGGTTAGTCGCCTGAGCCGCTCCGGGCACCAACCTGCTGGCTTTGGAGTTGAAGTAAGCACGGGCAAGCTGAGAAAACACCTCGTAGTGTTCGTCGAAGGCACCGGCGGTGGACTCGAGAAAACACCAAGAACCATTGTTTAAAGCAGCAAACCATGTGGCGGCATCCGCGTGTGAGGCGTCGACGGTGGCCTCGACGGCGAGGTGCTCCTCCAAGATCAGGGGGTTGGCACGCATGGCAGCCATCGCGACGTCATCCGCGCGTGCGGCCGTGATTTGCTTCTCCGTTGCCAAATGCTCCTTGAGCTCCTGGCTATACTGCATGCACCATGGCTTTGGGCGGCACTTATTTGGGGTATGGGGCAGTGATTTGGGTGGAAGGTGTTGCGCCGGCGGTCGAGGCATGTTCGGATGGAGGAGGATGAGGAGGATGGTGGTAGGGTGTGGATTACCTGACTAGATCAACGAGGCCGAGCACCAGGAAGGAGTGTCACCAGTGAGTTACATACGGTCCCTTATTCGGCATATTGCGCTATAGGTTGAGCATATGCTACTCCTGTATTTCCTGCCCCTGTCCCTCGTAGAGCGTGAGCAGCGTCCACAATCGCCTATGCATTTGAGATCGCTGGCTGTGGTTGGTTTAGAAGCGGCTGCTGCGCCCTCTGACTCTGTGCACTACTAGAGACTGTTGGTGACTCTGCATGTCTGCTCCTACTGTGACTTTGATGAGGAGTAGAATGAAGCCGGTATTGACTATGAGAGTAATTTGCCTGCTGCGTGACTGCTATTTTTAACATTGCAATAGCGTTCCTGGCCTCAACCTCCGCTGGACTATTCCCCTCGATTGGAATCGCAGCTAAATTGTGAGTCGCCGCCAGCACATTATCGACCGGGTTGGAATAATGTCTAGCTGGTGTCTGGAAATGATGAGGTGGGTACTGGACCGGTAACATCTGCTGAGCCGGCGGCTGCTGCTTCTGAGCCGGCGATTGCTGCTGATGAACCGGCGGCTGCTACTGAGCCGCACTGGGAGGAATATTCTGAGTCAATTGGGGTATGACAGGTATTACGCCCGATGATCTAGTACCAGCCCCCTGGTTTGCCGGAGTAAGCAGCTCACGCGGTGTGCCAAATTGCCGTGCTGGCTGAATGCTTGCCGGAAGTCGGCTCTGATGTCTCCTCCGATGTACTGCCTCTGACTCGTTCTGACGAAAACCGAGATGAACTACCTCCGCCTCTAAATGTCTAGTTTCACTGAGGATATGGGCCTGTGTCTTTGCCATACGTGCATTTTCTGCATTGATATCCTCCTGAATCTTGGCCAGCTGCTCTCGACACTTTGCAATCTCTGCATTACGTGCCTCAGCATTCTCAGCAGTCACCGGCTCTGACAAGAGCGTCCCAAGGGTAGTCATCATCTCGTAAGTGCCTGTGCTCCCGTTTTCTGAGAGCTGGCGGGAGCAGAAGCGTTCACCGCTGAGCCAGCAGTCGTGAGATTCTGACCTGATGCAACATCAGTCAGGTTATGATTCGTGGACGGGTCTGTGATCAAACGTCCACCCTCATCATAACAAGGCTGATTCTGGTTACCTGCCATATAGACCGCTATGTACCGAGTCGGCTCATAAGAATCTGGGAAGACCTCATCATCAGAGTAACCACCTAGTTTCTCATCAAAGAGAGGAAGAATTGACTCTGTATCTCCAACCGACGACTCACCATCAGAGTAGACAAGTGTGTCACCATCAGACATAGAATTGCTCTCCAGGTCCACTCTGAAAGAACATGTGGTGCCCCCATGTTTGGTTTTGGTAATTGATGACAATCTCTATGTACTAATGGTTGCCATGAGTTATATTGAAGGGTTTTTCCATAGGCATTTCTTGAAGTCCATTTGTTGGTTTCAAGGAGATTATGTGATGACCAAGGTGCTATTCGAGGATTTATCCAAAGATTGGTCATGTGAGAGTTGAGCCTATTGCAAGCATGTCTTGAAGAAGAAGATTGTGTGAACATTCATGTTTACCTTCAAGACATCATATTTATGATGAGAAGACATGATACAAGGTTGATCAGGACCAAGTCAAAGAGTGAATCAAGTTGATCAACACACAAAGCGTAGAAGATGTACCGAGAGGGATTAAGTGATCCCATGGTATGGTAAGCATTGTCCATTACGCTTTGTGTACTAACCCATTGTCTACGTGAGAGTTCTATGTGGGGTTAGGTATGTTTCCATGGGCATGCATCAAAAGGAAGATGTCATACAACCCATGAAGGATGACATCAGGTGGTGATCGTCATCAAGGTTGCGGTTTGCAAGTTCAAGTGGAGCATCACGAAGAGATCACATGCTTGAAGCTTGCCGTCCATTGTGGTGACAATGGACTTGTGAAGATGTGCCGAAGAGTGGCTCACCCATAGTGGAGTATGGGGGAGCAATCTACTAGTCTTCATCGAGCCGGCGCAATCAAGAAAGGTGGTCCAACTTGAGGAGGTCAAGATTGTCATCATCTAGCTCAAGTGGACTATGCACAAGGCAAAGGTTTGCCCTTGATAGGTTTTCTATTTTACCAGTCTCATGGTGGTAGTTGGGAGACTGGGTTATAGGATCGATAGCCGTACTATCAAGGGGGGCTCTCGGATGAGTAGCTTGATCGTATCTTTCGTAGAGAGCTCAAACCATTGCATCCTTGCATCATCTTTCTTGGTTCTTGTTTGGTTTTTCTCTGTGTGAGTTTTTAGAGCTTGGTCACCTTCATGACAAGCTCAAGTTCATCGAGAACGGATTTCGTTTGCTTCTTCTAATATGTTCTCGATGTTGGGGTTTATGCCGGATCTTTAGTGATAGAGGTTTCACATCTCTATATCATAGGCATATCTCTACTGCCACTTCTTATTATAACCAATCGCTGTTGGATAGTACTCGTCGTCCTCTATCTAACAAGCTTGAGTTTGCTCTTTTCGGAGCTCATTTGCAGAAGTTATGACAGTTCTGGTTTTCTTGTAGCCATCTGTTGCTGTGCTTGTGAGCTGGAGGCCACAAGCGGTAGTACCGCTTATTAGCGGTAGTACCGATGTCCAGTTCCGCGGCTACTACCGCTGCTTCTGGGAACTCGACTTTCGTGTCGGGTTTGCGTGGAAGTGCAACGGTAGTGCGAAGCGGTAGTACCGCCTATAAGCGGTAGTACCGCCCGCTACTACCGCTCCCTCCAGGTCTCGATGCACTCTCAGCGGAAGTGAAGCGGCAATGGAGAGCAGCACTACTGCCTATAAGCGGTAGTATCGCTCAGGTGGGCGGTAGTACCACTGTAGCAGTTCTACTGCTTCTCCCCTATCCCTGCTCTGCTTCTGAGTAACCCCGAGCTGCAACCCCAGCGGTAGTACCGCTGGGGCGAGCGGTAGTACCGCTCCAGCTGCACTACCGCCTCGTGGCTTCGTGCCATTGCACTGCTTTTGGGTTACTACCGCCCGAGCGGTAGTACCGCTCTGTGCGGGCTGAGAGCAAGGTAACGGTTGGATTTTTCCCCTCCTATAAAAGGGGGTCTTCTTCCCCCTTGAACCTTATCCCTTCTAGCTCGTGTTCTTCCCCCATTGTTGACCTTCTTCGAGCTTGCTAACTCTCAATCCCTCCAATGATTCTTGCTAGTTCTTGAGGGAAAAGAGAGAGGAGATCTAGATCTACGTTTCCACCAATCACTTTCTCCTCTATGTGAGGGGAACCCTTTGGATCTAGATCTTGGAGTTCTTGGTGTTCTCCTTCTTGTTCTTCCTCTCATATTCCTCCATAGCTTTCATTGCCTTGGTGGGATTTGAGAGTGAGGGACTTGGGCACTCCGTGTGCCCTTGCCATTGCATTTGGTGCATCGGTTTGAGTTCTCCACGGTGATACGTGGAAGTGAAATTTGAGAAGCTTTTTACTCTTGGGTGCTTGGTACCCTAGAGCTTGTTCCTCTTGGGTGCTTGGGCGCCCTAGATGGTCGGTGGTGCCTCGGAGCTCAATCATTGTGGTCTAAAGCTCCGGGCAAGCGTCGGGGTCTCCAATTAGATTGTGGAGATCGCCCCGAGCAATTTGACAGGTACCGGTGACCACCCCCAAGGGTTGCCAAAGTGTACGGGTTCGATGACCGCCCCCAAGGGTTGCCATTTGTACGGGTTCGGTGACCGCCCCCAAGGGTTGCCATTTGTACGGGTTCGGTGACCGCCCTCAAGGGCCCCTTAGTGGAATCACGACATCTTGCATTGTGCGAGGGCGTGAGGAGATTACGGTGGCCCTAGTGGCTTCTTGGGGAGCATTGTGCCTCCACACCGCTCCAAACGGAGATTAGCATCCGCAAGGGTGTGAACTTTGGGATACATCGTCGTCTCCGCGTGCCTCGGTTATCTCTTACCCGAGCCCTTTACTTATGCACTTTACTTTGTGATAGCCACAGTGTTTCATGTTATATATCTTGCTATCACATAGTTGTATATCTTGCTTAGCATAAGTTGTTGGTGCACATAGGTGAGCCTAGTTGTTGTAGGTTTTGTGCTTGACAAATTAACCGCTAGTTTTTTTCCGCATTTGTTCAAGCCTAAACCGTAATTATTTTAAAGCGCCTATTCACCCCCCTCTAGGCGACATCCACGATCTTACACACTCCTTGCATGAAGCCAATGAAAGCATGAGCCCGGCCGGGTCTTGCCTGGCTGGGTTGAGTGCGGCACGCAGTCTCGATTGACCCGGTGGCGTCATCCGACTCTGGTCCTGACTCGCCGATGGTGCCGATGAAGACGTGGACCTTACCAAAGGGGACCCGGTATCCAGACTTGATTGAGTCGGCCTCGGGACCCCAGCCTGCATCGTTGATGTAGAGCTTCCCACGCCGACTCTTCGTCATCTGTCCGATCGCGTACCTTTTGATCCGTGGGAGAGCGCCCTCCAAGAACTCAACTCCATCGTGGGTGGAAAGGAAGGCGAAAACAGGGGATAATTAATGGATACTTTGAGAACTTGAATTTCAAATGAGCTTGACATACCACATAGTGACTAGATAAAATTGAATATCAATACTATGTGGTATTTCTCATATTCACATTTTGGGTTTGTGATGTGCACAAAACATAACACTCCCCCATAATGTGATGATCCACTAATATCTCGCAAGAGCCAAACAAGATACAAATGAGGCTCAAGACAACAAACACCACTAATCTTATATGATGTGCAATGCAACCTACACATGCTAGATAACACAAATCAAGCATACTAGGAAACACAACATAAAAATGCACATGCTAGATACAAAACCTAAGCATGCAAGGGGTGAGTAGCTTTCAAAGTAAGCAATATAAATACAAGTTACCGCAAAGAGGAACATTGGATAGATAATATGAAGATAATCCACATGAATTGGCTCGAACAAATAAATGGTGAATATTCTTTTCTTCATGAACTAGCCAAATCTCCAATGTCCTCCACACACCTATTGATCAAGGTTGAGCTTGATGGTCCCCAACGAAGTTGGGTCCTAAGAAGTTAGTCACAATAGGCTTGGCAACCCAAATGGCCTTTTCCATTTCCAAACCACTTCGGGCGCCAACAAACTTGGCAAACAAATTGCCAACAATATCCTTCCTAAGCGAATAATGATCATTGACTAGAGGTGGCTTAGGAATGTTACCGTTGGGACAAGATGAGGATATGTGTCCCTTCTCACGACAATTATAGCAACATGTGCTCCCCCTTCTCTTCTTCTTTATTTTCTCAACTTGGGGAGCATTATCTTGGTTCCTCATTGGTAGTGGCCTTTCTTCAAGTTGAGGTTGACCTTGAGATTGAACTTGAGGCCACTTTCCTTGTTGTTTCACATTTGAAGCCTTCTTCTTCAATGGACAAGATCTCACATGGTGTCCAACATTCTTGCACTTGAAGCATGTAATGTTGGCCTCATTCTTGACTTGGTCTTGTCCCTTCTTCTTGTTCTTGGACTTCTTGTTGTTGGAGATGAAACCAAGTCCACCCTTGTCATGAGGGGATTTTTGAACACTCAAGATAGTGTTGAGAGTGGAATTTCCTTCATGACACATTTCCAAGTCTTTCTTCAAATTAGTGACTTGGGCCTTGAGCTCTTTGTTTTCCTCTACAAGGTTAGTATCAACAAAAGTACTAGAGGAAGTAGAAGCTTCATTGTTAGAGCAACAAGGCAAGGAAAGCAATTCATCACAAGAGTTGGCAATAATATGTCTAGATGAATCACTAGGACTAGCACATGTCAATAAAGCATTTTGAGTAGAAATAGTGCTAATGTCCACATGAGGCTCACGAGATGTTACCTTGGTCACAATAGCCTCATGAGCTAACTTTAGCATTTCATGGGAGATTAGAAGGTCATCATGAGAGCCCGAGAGCTTTTCATAACTTTCTTCTAATTCCCCATAATTGCTAGTTAGCAAATCAAGTTGAGCCCTTAGCTCAACATTCTCCTTCAAGATGGATGCTTCACAAGAGATAGAGTTAGTAGCACAAGCATTATTGACAATATGAGAGGAGCTAGTAGAAACTAGAGACTTCACATGAGTAGCTTGAAGTTCCTCATAAGACTTAGAGTTTGGTGAGCTATCCTTTGATATCCTTGTAGCCACGGTCAAGGTGCTCAAAATCCTCTTTAAGTTGATCATGAGCAACTTCAATCTCTTCTTTGGAAGATTCTAAGTCTCTAAGAGTTTCTAGAGCATCAAGAAGGTTACAATCAAGTTTATCATTTTGTTCTTGCTCTTCGTGAAGTAAATCATTACACTTTCCAAAATGAGTAATAAGATCTTTAAACATCTCATAAGTGTTCTTATTTACCCCACGAAGAGAATTACCAATTTCATATATTTCTTGACTCATATCCCTATCACATTCATCATCACTCTCATCATTATCATTACTATGAGTAGATGATACCTCGGTAGTACCTCTTTCCATGAGGCACATGTGAACATCGGAGGTTGATGATGATTCTTTTGGAGAGGGAGATTCTTCATCATCAAGAGTAGGATATCCATGTCCATCCTCTTGACACTCATAGCATTTCCTCTCCAACGTGGTGATGTCCTTCTTTGCTCTTCTAGCAATTTCTTCATTAATGATGTGTCCACTATTTTTATTTACTTCCTCTACATTGTTAGTCAAACAACAACTAGAGGGAATAGAAGCATATAGATCATGGCAACAAGGAGTATCAAGCATATCATCACAAGATTTATTCAAGGAATCTCTATAAGATATGCATGGACTATCAACACAAGAATGTATGTCATTTTTGCTAGATATGTTCAAGTCCAAAGAAGCTACAACATTATCATTTATGCATGAAAGATCATCAATGTTGAGCACAACATCATCATCACAAATGACACTTCTACTCACCATGTCATTACCTTGGGACATGCCATATGATGGTGAGGTGGAAGAAGTTAAAATGTCCAAGCACACGGAGGAAGAAGCAATATGGAGTTCTTCATGATTTGAAGATGTGGAGAACTCCTCAATTGACTCCTCCGAAAGATGATGAACCTCACCAAGATTGGACCCACCATATATTTCTTCAAGCTTGGTCCACATCTCATGAGCCGACACACAAGTCATGATTGACTCAAACACTTCGAGGGATATAGATCAGATTATGGCATTCTTAGCACCATACCCACAAAGCAAATCATCATTTTCCTCACTAGTAGGAAAAAGTTCATCCTTCCAAGGAGAAGCCCCTACAAGAACAATTCGCACAAAATTTGGGCCCATGGCCCGAAAATGACAAAGCATGCGAATTTTCCACAAGTGATAGTTTGTGCCACTAAAACAAAAAGTGTCATCGTGCACTATATCACTAGTAGACATCTTTACTCTCTAGGCGGTGAAGCCTAGCAAGGAGAGACCAAGGCTCTGATACCAATTGAAAGGATCTAGATGACGACTAGAGGGGGGGGTGAATAGGCATTTTAAAACTGTTACGGATTTGGCTTTATCCTAATGCGGAATTAAACTAAACGGATACCTTTCAAGCACAAATCCTAAATATGCTAGGCTCAACTAAGTGCACCAACAACCTATGCTAAACAAGATAGGCACTTAAGGAAACTAGCAAGCACAAACTATATCACAAGATATGGAAATGTAGGAACAACTAAGCAATTCAACTAGCACAAGATATAACAATATGAGCAAGTATGAATTGCGGAAAGTAAAGGGTGTGGGTATGAGATAACCACAAGTGAGACGGGGACGCGGATTTATCCCGAAGTTCACACTCATGAGAGTGCTAATCTCCGTTAGAGCGGTGCCGAAGCGAAAGCTTCGGGGCGCCACCAAGTGGCTCACCGTATTCTCCCTTTCGAGTCACCCCCAACGGATGAGCCTCGATTCACTCGGGGTTGGTCTTGAAGGCGACCACCACACCTTTACAAACTTCTCTGGAGCACACCACAAGCAAGGAAGCTTCCGGAGGAACCTTGACCACCTAGGCCACTTCACACCCTTCCCCGGAGCACACCACAAGAGGAAGCTTCCGGGGGAACCACGGCCACCTAGGCCTCTTCACAATCTTCTCAAGTATATCACCAAACCGTCTAGGAGGCGGAAACCTCCAAGAGTAATAAACTCACAGACTCTCACTCGAACTAATCGATGTGGGGAGCTCAAACTAATGCAACAAATGCAAAGCAAGGTCAAGCAACAAATGCTTAACGCACTCTCTCAATCTCACAAGATGCAACTCAAGAAAGTAGGAGATTGAAGAGAGAAGATGCAATGGAGGAAATCAACAAATGACTCCAAGAACCATCCACAAATCCCCCTTCACATAGAGGGGAGATAGGGGTTTGGGAGAGGTGGTAAGAGGCTCAAAATGATGTTTAGAAAGTGTAAGAACCAACCCCCAACCGGTGGGAGGAAGGAGCCCTTAAATAGCCAAACTTCGAAACTAGCCGTTGGGGCTCCAACGGGCTGATTCTGAACACCCCGTGCCCACGGGGGTTTAGACCCCGTGCACACGGGGTCCCGTGTGCACGGTACAAGGCCAAACAACCCCGTGCGCACGGGGTACCCAGAACAGCCTGCAGCAGCCCACTGAAACATGCATAACTTTGGCATACGAACTCCGAATTCGATGATCTTGGGCTCGTTTTGAAGCTATGGAAAAGCCCAAGGTCCTCACATAGACAACCACCCAAGATCAACAAGAAATAATGATGCAAATTATGCAAAGGTTTGAGCTCTCTACATGCGACGTGATCAAGCTACTCGTCCGAAAGTCCCTCTTGATAGTACGGCTATCAAACCTATAATCCGGTCTCCCACCAAGCACTATGGGACCGGCAAAACTAGGAAAACCTAGCTAAGTTATACCTTTGCCTTGCATATTCAACTTGAGCTTGATGAAGACTTTAATGCTTGCCTCAAGTTGGAATCCCTTTCTTGTCCACAACCACTTGGTGAAGATACTCGAATTGCTTCCTCGTAATGCAATGAGGGAGGCCTTAACTTAAACCCATCTTGACATGCACATTATCATGATGTGGACCGCAAGCTTCAAAGCATATAACCTCCGGCTTCTCATCTTGCACTTGGACTCCTCGAACCCGATGACCATCACCACTTGATATCATCCACACATAGGCTACTTGAAATCTTTCCTTTTGATGCAAGCCCATGAGAAACACCTAACCCACATAGACATAACAAACACATAGCATGGGTTAGGTAACAAAGCACAATTCATAACTACTTACCATACCACTAGATCACTTGATCCCATGTGGTACAATGTTTGCGCTTTGTGAGTTGACCATCTAGATATAATCTTCGAGGTTCATCTTGGTCAACCAACATCTTTACTTTATGCCCCATATTGGTTTCTTGAAGGCCACAATGAACTCTTCATTTCCCTTCATTGCTTCAAGACTATATCACCAAAGACTCTTTCATGACCATATCAAGTTCCACTATGAATATCATATTGGTCACCACTTGCCCTTCTAAAAACTCCATCACAAGCTCTTGAGAGGCACAATGAATTCTTCACTCTAGTTGCTTGCTTCAAGACTTGATCAACCTAAACCCAACACATGAGCTCATCATGATCTTTTCTTGAAACCATAACTTGAATTCTTCTCTTTGATTATTCTCTCAAGCCCTTGATCCTTAAAAGCCCAAATATGTCAATCTTTGAGATCCTCCAATGAACTCCACCATGAACATAATTAGATTAGGGATTGAAATCAATCTTGATGGTTTCAATAGAAATCCCTGAAGACCAACTTGAAACCTCACTGGACATGGGATCTCGAAAGCCAAACACCTAGGCCCCGTAAACACGGGGTATCTAGAGAGTTGACACTCGACCCCGTGCGCACGGTACAAGCCCGTGGGCACGGTGTATCCAGAAAAGGATACCATAAGGACTTCTTCGGATGCTTTGATGGCATTCTTCACAAAACAACCCAAAGCACTTGATGCTCCATAGGAATTTGTCATTTAATTCCAAAGCTTAGAGCAAATATATCTTCATATATGGACTTCATCCTTGATTCCATCTAATATCCTTGAGGCACCATCTATGGACAAAACCTTCAAATATATCTCATTGAAAACATTAGTCCATAGAGATTGTCATTAATTACCAAAACCACACTTAGGGGCTACATGCCCTTTCACATGGGCTCGACATCTCGACACAGGTAGTGGAGGTAAATTCTCTCACTAGATTTGATGAAGGTGATATTCCGTATAATAAATCTGCTTGTCAATGCCTGTATGAATTTGATAATTACATCATTAAACAGGAGCACTTTAATATGTATGTTAGCAATCAACTAAAACGGAATGCCATCATGATTGAAGGCTTGAGTGATTTGATGTTTAGAACTGCTAATGATGTTAAATGCTTGAGTAACATGCTTCTATGGTTCAAACTCAGTTAGACCAAATTGCTAAGTCACAAAATGATTTGCTTGATGAAATGAATAATAAAAAGAATGGCCATGCTGTTAGAGTTGTTACTAGAGGAGGTAGCATGACTCATGATCGTCTATATCCTGAAGGTCATCCTAAAAGAATTGAGCAAGACTCTCAAAGAAATAATATTGATGCACCTATTCCATCTAAGAAGAAAAAGAAAAGGAAAAAGGATAAAACTTTGCACGCTGCTAGTGAACCTGAGATAGAAAAACCTCCTAAAAATCAAAATGATTTTTCTATTTCTGATGCTGAGACACAATCTGGTAATGAACATACACCTAGTGATAATGATAATTATAATGAAGATGTTCATGTTGATGCTCAACCAGATAATGATGTAGAAATAGAACCTGCTGTTGATCTTGATAACCCACCTCCTAAAAATAAAAGATATGATAAAAGAGACTTTGTTGCTAGAAAACATGGAAAGGAGAGAGAACCATGGGTTCAAAAACCTATGCCTTTCCCTACTAAACCATCTAAAAACAAGGATGATGAAGATTTTGAGCGCTTTGTTGAAATGCTTAGAGTTGTCTTTTTGCGCACTCGATTGATTGATATGTTGAAAATGTCTCCCTATGCTAAATACATGAAAGATATTGTCACAAATAAAAGAAAAATACCCGAAGCTGAAATTTCCACCATGCTTGCTAATTATTCTTTTAAGGGTGGAATACCTAAGAAACTAGGAGATCCGGGAATACCTACTATACCATGCTCCATTAAAAGAAGTTATGTTAAAACTGCTCTATGTGATTTGGGAGCCAGTGTTAGTGTTATGCCTTTCTCTTTATATAGAAGACTTGATTTGAATAAGCTTACACCTACTGAAATATCTTTACAAATGGCTGATAAATCCACTGCTATACCTATTGGAATTTGCGAGGATGTTCCTGTTGTAGTCGCAAATGTTACTATCTTGACAGACTTTGTTATACTTGATATGCCCGAGGACGACAACATGTCCATTATCCTTGGTAGACCCTTTTTGAATACTGCAGGTGCTGTTATTGATTGCAACAAAAGCAAGGTCACTTTTCATGTCAATGGTAATGAGCATACGGTTTATTTCCCGAAGAAACAAACTTCAGTGAATGGTATCAATTGTATTGAAAAGGTTTCGACGATCACTATTGGGGGATTCAAATTTCCTCTTCCTACTGTTAAAAAGAAATATGAAATTCTTATTGTTGGGGAGATGCATATCCCCATTGAGGTAACCTAGTGTTATATGAAAATTCTTCGGTTTCATGACACTCGGAAATAGTTTGTTAATAAGACTTCATCAACCTTATTAATGGATTCTTTTTGAAGGGCATGTGCTCGATGAATTTAGTAAGCACAACCTTCTGTACCCACCTTTTGCTCTCTGTTATTTTTAGTAGAATAAAATAAAATGCCATGATTATCCTGTTTTCTGAATTTTCTGTGCAATAAAATAAAGTTCTCAGAATGCCATGAAAATTTAGTATGATTTTTTCCAGAATATTTAAGAATTTTTGGCACTGAACAAACCCCAGGGGGTGCACCTGTGAGCCACAAGCCCATAGGGCACGCCCAGCAGGCTTGTGGGTCCCACAGGGACCCACTCACTTATGCCAGCCACCCATCTCCTTCTTCTTCCTCCAGAAAAAATCAAACTTGCTCCCAAGCCCGTGTTCTTGCTCATTTTGCTATGATTTTCGATCTCCTTGCTCGGAACTCTGTTTCCAAAACTGTTTTGAGGAATTGCTCCTTGGTATGTGACTCCTCCAATGCTCCAATTAGTTTTTGCTCTAGTGCTTTATACTTTGCAAATTTTTGTGCTGTGGTGACCATGTTTATGAGCTTGCATGTTGAATTTGTATGATCCAAAGTAGTTTTGATGCATGATATAGCCTCTAGATACATGTGGGAGTAGTTGCTATCAATTTTGTTGAGTTTCGTTCACTTTTATTTTGAGTCACTAAAAATTTCAGAAATTTTTCAGAGAAGAGAAAATGTTTAGGAAGATGTTCCATGGTGGTTCCTCGAGCAAAAGTGCTCCTAGGCCCGCAATACGCGAGCAGGATACCGAACCGCCACGAGAGGCTGCGGTGCTACCTTGCGAGTGGCTGTCGGATGCCTTCATGATTCGAGCCGGCATCAAAGAAGAGTTTGATATGTACGTGTGCAACGCCGAGCTCACAGAGTTCCTGGCAGATAGGTGCCCGCAATACTATGACCTCATTGACTCCTTTGTGCGAAGATTCAAGTATGTATATCAGCGCACTTCACACGATGTTATTTTCAACCTTTATGAGAATCCTTTTCGCATGTCTGTTGAAGAATTTAGTGAAGCATGCAAAATTCCATTCTGGGGGACTTGCACTGAACCTCGTAAATCTAATTGCAATGAATTTCTCATGAACATCACTAGGGGTGAAACTAGAGGCATCACACAAGCTACTATGGGGAGCATTCATTTTCCTGCCATACATTATTTTGCTCTGTTCATTGGTAGATGCATCAATGGAAAATAGGACCCTAGTCATTTATGTGCACCTGAATTGTGCATCCTTAAAAGTGTAGTGCTAGGAGATAGACAATTTAACATGGGGGCTATCGTCGCACGTCGTTTACATAACAATGCCCTAGTTGGAGATTTCTTTGGTGGAATTTATGCCACTCGCTTAGCTGCCTATCTTGGTGAGCCCATTAAACAAAATGACACCCTTTTGCCACCTAGTTTTCTTGATTATGATGCTTTGGAACGCCACCAGTTCCTTGAGAGGGGTCTTCCCCCGTTCAGATACAGGCTAATCTTTAACATGCATCGTGTTTTTCATATTGTTTTGCCTGCTCCCGCCTTCTTTGCTTTCCAGGGAAAACATAGACATTTCATACTTGAGGAGGAGGCTGAGGAGTATGAGAGGGCGGCAGAGACCGAGTGCTTTAACGAGGCAGCCCGCCAAGCTATGGCAGCTACATTTCAGTATAACCCGAACTACCATCACGGGCATTATCCAGGCCAGAACTGGCCGTAGACCAACTTAGGCCAAAAGCCTAAGCTTGGGGGAGTACGTATCTCTCACCGACATTACATTTATGTTCACACATTCATTCCAGTTGTCGGTATTTATCCTTTTTCTTTGTATATCCATGCTAGTTTTATTTTCGCTTTCTTCTTGTCTGTTTGAAAAACTTTCGAAAATCTAAAACAATTAGTTGTAGTTTCTTTCTTGTCTAGTTAATTCGTAGTAGTAAAAGAAAACCCAAAAAAAATTCTCGTTTATTCTTTTACGTGTTGGGAGCTTTTCCGTGTAAATAGTTTTTCTCGTTTTTCATTTTCCTTCGTTAATTTGCTTCATTCAGAAAAACCAAAAACCCCAAAAATATTTCTGTGTGTTTCGCTGAATTTCTTATCTTTTCGTTGAGTCGTTGCAAGGAGAAGACGAGATGAAAATGTTGAGTGGCTTCCATATGCTTTATTGTTGATCTAACAAAGAGCCACTATTACTTTGTCTTCTCCTCTGAATAAATGTTTGCAGATTCCAGCTTAGTCCACGGCACCCTTGTACCATTATTATTATTATCACATCATTCGGTCGTGCATGTGAAAGGCAATAATGACGATATTTGATGAAGTGATTGCGGTGAAGAAAAGCTGGTATGAACTCTTCTTGTTTTTGTCTTTGTAAATATGTTTAGCTCAGCATTCATGATTCAGCATTATTATGAGTAACCATGTTTGTGATGACAATTAGAGATTATAGTTGCTCATTCCATGCTTAAATAGCTAGGAGTGGATAATGATTTATCTTGAGTGTCAACATGCATTAAAATGGTTGTGATGTAGTATGTTAGCATGGTATCCTCCTCTGAGTAATTTGAGTGGCTTGACTTGGCACATGTTCATACATGTAGTTGAATCAAAACCAACATAGCCTCCATGATATTTATGTTCAGGGTGTTGATATCCTAGTCATGCTCGTGTTCAATGTTAATTATTCGCAATGCATGTCTATGACCGTTTTCGCTCTCTAGCTGGTCGCTTCTCAATCTATTTGCTAGCCTTCGCCTGTACTAAGCGGGAATACTGCTTGTGCATCCAAATCCCTAAACCGAAGTTGTTCCATATGAGTCCACTATATCTACCTATATGCGATATTACTCTGCCATTCCAAGTAAATTTGCAAGTGCCACCTCTAAATATTCAAACGAACATCTATTTTGTGTGCCCGTACCGCTCATGGAGCGACAGGGGGCGGTCAGTATCTTCCATGCTAAGCGGGTTACTCTCAGATGAGTGTTTATTCACTTTTCATTGCACAAGAGAGGATGGTAATTGGGATGCCCAGTCCTATGCTCAAATCAAAATCATATAATGCAAACAAACTCCCCCGAAAAGTTGTTGGTATGGAGGGCACCCGTGAATTCGACTAGCCATGGCTTGTGTTGGTACGGTGGAGGGGGAGTAAACTTTACCTTTCCGCTTGGGAACCGCCTATAATTTGTTTAGCATGGAAGATATTGAAAACTCTCGGTCGTGAAGTTGACAGGAAAAGCATACCTCCCAAAATTATTTTCATCTCTAATTTAAGCTTCGAGCTCTGGCACCGCTTCAAATCCATGCTTCCCTCTGCAAAGGGCCTATCCATTTACTTTTATGTTATTTTATTTTTATTGTTGAGTCACCACCCTCTCATTTAAGCACCAGTTGGAGAGCACTATTGTCATTTTTATGCATTGAGTATAGTTAATGTTGGGTGTGACCATGAATGGAAATCCTCTACCCTGAATTACAATGTTTAGTTATTGCTTGAATCTCAGAGGTGCTCTCCATTTATGTTTTGCGGTCTCAGAAAGGGCTAGCGAGACACCATGTTATCATATTATATCATGATTGTTTTGACAAAGTGTTGTCATCCGAGATATCTTATTATTGCTCGCTAGTTGGTTATGTTATTGCCATGAGTAAATGTGAGACCTAAGTGTTATCATCAATATGGTTAGTTAATAATCTTTGCTGAAAACTTGGATGCTAGTTAAATATATATACAGACAACAAGAACAAAAGAGTTTGTAAAAAAAATTCATTATCACTTTCAGTTTGTCAACTGAATTGCTTGAGGACAAGCAATGAGTTAAGCTTGGTGGAGTTGATACGTCCCAAACGTATCTACTTTTTCAAACACTTTTGCTCTAGTTTGGACTCTAATTTGCATGATTTGAGTGGAACTAACCCGGACTGACGCTGTTTTCAGCAGAATTGCCATGGTGTTGTTTTTGTGAAAAAATAAAAGTTCACAGATGGACCTGAAAATTTACGAAGAATTATTTCAGAATATATAAAAAATACTGGCGCTAAAATCTACCAGAGGGGGGGGGCACCAGGCGCCACAAGCCTGGGGTGCGCGCCCACCCTCCCAGGGCGCACCTAGCAGGCTTGTGGGCCCCTGGCAGCTCCATTTGACCTAACTCCAACGCTATAAGTACCTATTCATGGAGAGAAAAATGGGAGAGAAAGAATCATTGTGTTTTACGAGACGGGGCCGCCGCCACCTCCTGTTCTTCATCGGGAGGGCTGATTTGGAGTCCGTTCGAGGCTCCGGAGAGGGGGATTCGATGCCGTCGTCATCATCAACTATCCTCCATCACCAATTTCATGATGCTCACCGCCATGCGTGAGTAATTTCTTCATAGGCTTGCTGGACGGTGATGGGTTGGATGAGATTTACCATGTAATCGAGTCAATTTGTTAGGGCTTTGATCCCTAGTATCCACTATGTTCTGAGATTGATGTTGCTATGACTTTGCTATGCTTAATGCTTGTCACTAGGGCCCGAGTGCCATGATTTCAGATCTGAACCCTTTATGTTTTCATGAATATATTTGAGTTCTTGATCCTATCTTGCAAGTTATATGCACCTGTTACGTGTCATGATCCGCATACCCCAAGGTGACAATAATTGGGATTCTTTCCGGTGATTGCCGTAGTTTGAGGAGTTCGTGTATTCACTATGTGCTAATGCTTTGTTCTGGTTCTCTATTAAAAGGAGGCCTTAATATCCCTTAGTTCCCTTAAGGACCCCGCGGCCATGGGAGGGTAGGAGAAAAGATGTCATGCAAGTTCTTATTATAAGCACGTATGACTATATACGGAATACATGCCTACATTATATTGATGAATTGGAGCTATTATGTATCGCCCTAGGTTGTGATCGTTACATGATGAATGTCATCCAACATAATTATCCATCACTGATCCAATGCCTACACTTTTCGCATATTGATATTTACTAAGTTACTTTCGTTGCTGCTGCTGTTACAATCACTACAAAATTGCTACTGTTACTGTCTCTGTTACTGTTGCTACTGTTATTACTGCTCTTGAAACTATCATATTACTGTGCTACTAAACACTTTGCTACAGATATTTAATTCTCTAGGTGTGGTTGAATTGACAACTCAACTGCTAATACTCACAAATATTCTTTGGCTCCCCTTGTGTCGAATCAATAAATTTGGGTTAAATACTACCCTCAAAAACTGTTGCGATCCCCTATACTTGTGGGTTATCAATGGCGCGGTGGCCGCTATGCGTGTCGACCCGGAGGAACACCTCGCCTCCGCCACCGCCGACTTGGTGCGGGCTCTGGCCCAGATGAAGTGCCCCAGCAACTACCCCTCGGGATTTACCAAGTACGCACTGTCCAGTTCAATTTTACCAATACTAGTTGCAAGGGCTGTGTTTTGTACGGTTGATGTATTAAGCCTGTCGTAGTAAACACGCCTAACCATTCTTAGCTATTTTCCCTACCATTTTATAGACAACTGGGCCATTCTCTGCTCTAGCAGCACTTGCCTTGCGATGTTTAACTCTGTCAATTTCAATTTCATCAGTACCAGTTTCAATGGCTATATTAGGTTGTCTGTACTTAACACATGCCTTGTTTATTTCAGTAATGCACATTGTCATGTTGAAGTATGAACTGCCCAGTTAAATTTCACCAATACCATCTAGAAACTAAAAATGCCTGACTTAGGTTGTTGTCAAGCCTGTTGTAGCAAACAATTCTATCCATTTTTTAATATATCCCTTTACTACCGTGCTACTCTACGCAATGAAGATATCACTAGAGATGCTGTCGTTTTATTACCATTTTCTATTTTTGGTGGATGTTAACCATGTTGTAGTTAACATGCCTTTCCATGTACTTACACAGGGCCACAATGGGAAATGCTGTTGTTTACCGTCGAGGTTAGTTCCATCCCAATGTCTTATAGTATTTTACATCATTTGTGCAATTGCAGTTTAGCTTATAGCATTTACATGCTTCTTGTAGGTACACATGTTAGCGGCACTGATCCACGTTTCAACCCGGAGGAACACCTCGCCTCCGCCGCCGCCGACTTGGGGCGGGCTCTGGCCCAGATGAAGTGCCCCACCAACTACCCCTCGGGATTTACCAAGTAGGAACTGTCCAGTTCAATTTTACCAATACCTGTTGCAATGGCTATGTTTTGTACGGTTGATGTATTAAGCCTGTTGTAGTAAACACGCCTAACCATTCTTAGCTATTTTCCCTACCTTTTTATAGACAACTGGGCCATTCTCTGCTCTAGCAGCACTTGCCTTGCGATGTTTAACTCTGTCAATTTCAATTTCATTAGTACCAGTTTCAATGGCTATATTACGTTGTCTGTACTTAACACATGCCTAGTTTATTTCAGTAATGTACACTGTCATGTTCAAGTATGAACTGTCCAGTTCCATTTCACCAATACCATCTAGAAACTTACAATGTCTGACTTAGGTTGCTGTCAAGCCTATTGTAGCAAACAGTTCTATCCATTTTTTAATCTGTCTCTTTACTACCGTGCTACTCTTCGCAATGGAGATATCACTAGAGATGCTGTCGTTTTATCACCATTTGCTATTTTTGGTGGATGTAGTTAACATGCCTTTCCATGTACTTACGCCGGGCTGCAATGGGCGATGCTGTTGTTTCCCATGGAGGTCAGTTGCATGCCATGTCTTATAGTTTTTTACATCATTTGTGCAATTGAAGTTTAGCTTCTAACATTTACTGGTTGCTTGTAGGTACATATATCAGTGGTACTGATCCAAGCTTTGACCCCTTTTGCGTATGGGGCAATGAGATATTCATGAACAAGCGTCAAGTGAGGAAACTAAGAAAGATTGTTAGGCGAAAGAGACGGGTGATGGGAATTAAACTCTTTATTTACACTTTATCCAAGACAACAGTGAACTTTAGGATGGTAAGTAATCTGTTGCCTTTTCCCCCTGCCCACAATGAGTTACTCTATTAGACATGAATTTTTGAAAGTTTCTCTTTTTAGTGGTTTCCTAAGCAATTTACTCATGATTACCTTGCAAACTACATGACCGGAGTGGAGGCAGCTAAGGTTAAATTATATAATTCATACTACCAAGATAATGGTCTAGAAGTCTTCCTGAAGGCGGTGAAGGATGGGAGGGCGATCGTCACAAGGGGTTGGACAAAATTTGTGCGCGCCTTTGGCATGGAGGAGGGCACATTATGGGCATTCCGCTTCTGCAACACTATCGGCAGCCAAAATGATTTACACTTCTCTCTTCACCTTTACAGCCTCTAAATACCGTGGTTCATCATAGTTAATCTGCTGCCTAATTATGTAATTACTGAACACATTGTACTGAGATTTTGATTTATGGATTGGTTGTTGAACCATTGTGATGAGAATATGAAATATTTAAATTCCATAGTATTCAAAAATTGAAATTTTCCAATTCGAATAATAAATTACAGGAAAAAATAAAATTAAACAGCATGTATTAGAACACCGTACACACGGTAAGAAATAAAACAGCATGTGCGATGGTAAAATAAAGAACACACGGTTCTTTCACATAAAACGTGTGCGATACTCAGCGGTCGGACGCACAGTTTATTCTCATACACGTGTGGGATTGCCATAAGTATTACACACGTTTTCGTATGATGTGCGTGTGCGATTCTTGGATAAAAAGAAGACAGTTCACATTTGGAGACCGTGTGTGATAGGTATACCTATCACACACAATTATGAAAATGGACACGTTGGCGATAGTAAAGACACCGCACACATTGTATATTATTGAACTGCGTGTGATAGTGTACGTATCGCAAACAGAATGGTAGAAATAAATGTTTGTGATATCCACCTTTTGCACACGTGGATATCTGCGATATTGTTTCTGATGTGTCGCGGATCACAAACGTAGTGCCCGTGTCTAACGTGTGGGATAGTCCGTGACTTCGCATACGATTACATTACGAAAGTCGTCAGCAGCGGGTCGCCCTATCGCAAACGTTTTCTGGGTCATGTGGGAAGACCCCCTCTATCGCACACACAGGCAAGGCAATAGTTTAAAACTCCGTCGCGGAAAGGGGGTAAAAAAACGTTTGTATAGCACATAACGGTACCAGTGATTGAGAAACTTGGTTTTTAAATTCCTATAAATCCAAAACTCGTCTAAAATTCATTAAACTTGGCATGGTGTCATGAACTGGCACCAACATGCTGTGGTAATTTTTTTTCCAATTTTGGACAAGTTTCGGTACAAGCTTCTTACAAACGAGAGCTTCTCACTAGAAGCCTCGTGGTTCCGATGGGGAACGTGTCACCTTTGTGGACGAAACAACATTTGTTGCCTCTACTCACCTAGAATATTTTTCCAGAGGCAACATGGATTAATAGGAGTGTCGTGTTAAAATTTGGAATTATGTAGGGTTCGTTTGGACATTTTTATACATTAACTGAGTTTTCTAGGCATTTAATGTGCATAATTCAAATTTGAACTACAGGCACATGATCCAGTGCACCAAAATGGGTTGAAAAATCATATATATGTCCTTGGGTGCATGTTTAGGTCCCATGCAAGAAATGAGAATGAATTTCAAACATCTAGGCATCGTCGATCGTCCACAAACATTGAGAAAATTGGTTTTTAAATTCCTGTAAATCCAAAACTTGTCTGAAATTCATGAAACTTAGCATGGTGTCATGAAATGGCACCAATATGTTGTGGTAAATTTTTTGTCCAATTTGGGACAATTTTTTGTATAAGCTTCTTACAAACCTGAGCTTCTCACTAGAAGCCTCGTGGTTCCGATAGGGAACGTGTCACCTTTGTGGACGAAACGACATTCGTTGCCTCTTCTCGCCTTGAATCTTTTTCCAGAGGCAACATGGGTTAATATGAGTGTCGTGTTAAAGTTTGGAATTATTCAGGGTTTGTTTGAACTTTTTTATACATTAACTGATTTTTCTAGGCATTTAATGTGCATAATTCAAATTTGAACTACAGGCACATGCTCCAGTGCACCAAAATGGGTTGAAAAATCATATATGTGTCCTTGGGTGCATGTAGGGACTGTAGGGTTTTGTTTTCCAATTTGAGACAAGTTTTTTTATTTTTTTTCTTCTAGAGTGAACATTGAGAATATTGGTTTATATTCTAGTAAATCCAAAACTCACACAAAATTCATGTAATTGGGCATGGTGTCATGATATAGCGCAAATATGCTCTGGTATTTTTCATGTCCAATATGAGAGAAGGCGCACACATTAACAGCCAACAAAGCCATTTTGGAACAAATAGCTGTCACGTTATCATCTCAAACGGTTGTACAATATTATTTAAATCATGGGCGTTCTACTGACCATTTATGTGCCTCCACACGTCCCACTTTTTATTGGAAAGGAGGTGCCGTGCAGGTAGCTATTTGAGTAGACTGGAGGCGTGCAAGCGAAGTCCGCTGCGCAGGCTGACCGGGAGGCGTGCGAGAAATCCTCCGTGGCGCAGGCTCACCGGAAGGCGTGTGAGCAGTACGCTGCGTAGGCTCACCGGGAAGCGAGCCCTTTGACCTCCATCGCCGCCTGCCTTGCTCCCAACTTCTCCATTAATGGCGCCTGAGCCATTGTTTAATAGGCGACCTTAGTGATCTCTCTTCGCCCCCTTCCCATCTCGCCCGAATCCTATCTTCCAGAGCTCCACCTACTCAATGGCGCACAAGGATCATATGCCACTAGTCCTTTGGTTTGGTGAAGTCGACTCTAAGCTGAAGGAGATAGAAAATAAGGAGGAATGGGACCTCATGGACATGGCCCTGAACGAGTTGGCAGCGACGGATGCTGCTCCCGCGCCCGTCCCAGCTCCCATCCCCACGCCCGCGCCAGCGACCATCTCCGTGGCATTAACGGGCTGGTCGCCGAGCACCATCGCAGCGCTGGAAGGCACGGGCGTCAGCGAGGTCCCCGCGGACCCTCGCGATCTCGTGTACGTGTCAGCGCCAGTTCCCCCACCAGTGCTCGTGCACGCCCTTGCACCCACTGCGGCGCCGGTCCCCATGCGCGTGCCTGCACCCACCGCGCCCGTGCCTGTGTGCGCGCCTGCACCTGCCGCGCCTCCCTCAGCGTCATGGGACACCGTCATCGACCGCTACCTCGCAGAACCATGAGTCGCTATCCCCCCGCCCCCCGCCCGTCGATCGTGCGACGACCGGCTCTTTGATTTGCATGTCCAGAACATTCTGGGCTGCCTTGAAGACTTGAACAACGACGTCCCAGAGGACAAAAACGCCGGCGCAGCACGCCGCCACCGCCGCCGCAATTAGTTTTTTTTTAATATTTTATCTCGATCGTATGAATGTAAAGTCACAGTGTGACTGAATGAAATATATGGTTTGATCAACTGAGTGTTTTTTCTCTGAATATACAGACTTATCAAAGTAAAAAATAAAAAACATCAATTTTTTCTCTGAATAAAACACTCATTGCAAATGTTTCTGATTGAACACACGGATGCAAAGCCAGAGCTATGGTTCCTTCGCCACTAAGCCAAGGGAAAAGTTGGCGCGAAGGGTTTGTGCATAGCTTCATCACAAATGATTTTGTATGATGACCAGTGTGCTTACTACAGACAATTTGGTAAGATTTGCATCTGTTAAATTGGGTATATTGCCATTTGTCAAATTGGAAACATTGGCATTTGTCAATCTAGTAACATTGCCATTTGTCAAACTTGTAACACTGACATTTGTCAAATTTTGCAGCTGAAAATCGCTAGTACTGTCTATTTGCAATTGTAATTCACTAACCATAGATTTCATTCATAGATTAAGCAGTCGTTCTTTATACAAACAGTTCAACTCGACAGCTGAACTGAACAAACTTTCCCCAATTGTTGCCAACCACGTACTAAAATAGCTAGTTCAACTATATATACTAGCTAATTTTAACTACGTAGTACAGTTCAATCATATCAATAGTTAAATGAACTGAACAAAATAGCCCCTAAATACTACTACGGAGGGGCTTTGTACTACTTTCAGCAGCCTCTCCTCTGTCGAGCGTGCTCAGTAAGATGCAGAGGAGGAGCAGCCTACCAACGAGCTGGAGCAATGGAATCCGGTGCGTGCCGCTGCTGCAGCTTTAGCGACGCCCAGCTCGTACGCCCTATGCCGCTCCTGCTCGAAACGGCGGGACTCCGCGTAGAGCTCCGCATTCAGTGCCACTGCGGTGGCTTCTGCACTGGCCATGGCGGCGGTAAGCCTCTTTGCGTGCTCGACCAGGCGCTCCTCATCCTCCCGCAGGAACTTGATGTAGCGCGCAAGGTCACTGACGCAAATGCGGGCCTCCACCTCCCGCCTTTCGGCCGTGGTGGCGGTGCGGGCCGGTGATGGCCACGGCAGCCGACAGTAAGGTGGCGGCCACGGCGGCCGATGGTGGGGTGGCGGCCACGACGACCACCTCCCGCCTTCGGGCCGTGGTGGTGGAGCGGGTGATGGCCACAGCGGCCGATGGTACGGCGGCCGACGGTAGGGTGGCAGCAACGGTGGCCGGCAACAGCTGCCGTCGGGCAGCGGCGGCGGAGCGTGTGGTGGGTGGTGTGCGAACACTCAATAGGGCCGCCACACGCACTACACGAGGCCAGGGACTGCACCGCCGCCGCCGTGGTGTATCCTCCCAGCTGGAGCTGGCCTTTGACGGCAGAGTGGCTGAGCGACGACGACGGACCGGTGCCATTGGCGACTGTCAGAGAAGAAGACGAGATAAGCTACGGGGAGGGAGGGGAAAATGCGATGCGGACTCGCCAGCCGTGAGGGTTTATATAGCAGGCCGATAAGCATTGGGGTTTTGGGGGATTTCGCCGAGTTGGGCGAGAAGCTTGTGCGGTTGCGTGTGGGAACCTGCATGGTTGCGCGGGAACGGGCTCACCGACTATTCATTGGCGCCTCTTCGAGCCAACGTATGACCAAAAGAAACGCATGTGCGGTGCTCAAGCTTGCACTCGAAGCCTTGGGCGGCAACGCGGTGACAAGACCTGCGAGAGGAGGATGAAATGACACGTACACATACAGTTAATAAAAAAATGTTTGCCATTTAATTACCTAGCAAATGGTTGTTCTCTACGCAGCGTCGCGAACGATTATTCCCCCACGGTGTGATGTGAAATGCGACATCGTTTCACATCATGCCGCCGGCCGGCTTGTAGACGGCCATTCCCTGCGTGTTCAACTGCTCTATGTGTGTGGTTGCTCACGGTTGAGGCGGCCGCGCGCGCTTTGTGAAAGCACATTTGCAACCTTGGTGGTTTTGGTAATCAATGTCAACATACATGTTGTTGGACTAATACTTTTATCTAGTGTATTTCAGACAAGTTCAACAATGGCATGGCAAGGACAAGAAGATGTGGATCCCTTCAAAATGTCAAGGACAAGAATTGGCAACTACAAGACTCTGCATTTTTGGTTTAGTGATCAAAGATCACATTGAGTCCCTTAGGAAAGCCAATACTATTAAAAGGGGATGAGGTATTAATGACGAGGTTGTTGCTCAAGTGCTCAGTGATATTGCTCCAAAAGCCCTCAGTCATTTTCTCAAAAACACATCTGTCCAAAACCTAAATCTCCATCTCGGTCCCACCGAAACTACCCCATCCGGACCCACCAAGATAACCACTCCCATTGCCACTGCCAAACCCTAGCAATTCAGTTTGACCAAAATGGATCTCGGTCCCACCGAGATGGCATTGCCAAATTTCTGTGATGACATTGTTTCACTTCGGAATCACCGAGTTGAAATAATCAGAATTTCCGAGACTTGGTTTTGCCCTAGCCATTGCACTTCGGTCCCACCGAGTTATTCCATTTCGGTAACACCGAAAAGCCCAACGTTCATATCTTTTACACTAATCGGTCTCACCAAATTTTACATTCGGTCTCACCGATTTGGATCAAGTGTGTAACGGCTGGATTTTGGGTGAAGGCTATTTATACCCCTCCACCCCCACTTACTCTCTAAGAGAGCCATTAGAACGTGCCTACACTTCCACCATTCATTTTCTGAGAGAGAACCACCTACTCATGTGTTGAGATTAAGAGATTCCAATACAACCATTTGAACCTTGATTTCTAGCGTCTTCAAGTTGCTTTCCACTCCAATCCTTCTCGTACCCGAGCCAAATCTGTGAGAGAGAGATTGAGTGTTGAGGAGATTATCATTTGAAGCACAAGAGCAAGGAGTTCATCATCAACACACCATCTATTACCTTTTGGAGAGTGGTGTCTCCTAGATTGGTTAGGTGTCACTTGGGAGCCTCCAAGATCATGTGGAGTTGAACCAAGGAGTTTGTAAGGGCAAGGAGATCGCCTACTTCATGAATATCTACCCCGAGTGAGGCTAGTCCTTCGTGGATGGAAGCCATGGTGGAATAGGCAAGGTTGCTTTTTCGTGGACCCTTCGTGGGTGGAGCCCTCCGTGGACTCGCGCAACCGTTAACCTTTGTGGGTTGAAGTCTCCATCAACGTGGACGTACGATAGGACCACCTATCAGAAACACACCAAAAACCACCATGTCTTCATTGCGTTTGATTTTCTTTTCTCTACCCCATTACTTTCCGCACATTTGCATGCTTTACTATTTCCGCTGCTCTATCTCTAGATATGCATGTGTAGGAAGTCTTGGTGATATCTTAACTAGTGCTAAAAGTTGCCTAAATTCCAAGAGAATTAAAAACTGGACCTTTAATTGGTTAAGAGTCTATTCACCCCCCCCCCCTCTAGACCTATCTTCTTGACCCTACAATTGGTATCAGATCTTTGGTCTCCATTGCTTTAGTTTAATCACCATTGGAGGAAGATGGATGTATCTACTTTGGGGAGTCTTAGACGTGGAGTGCCTATTCTCAATGGAGAGTATTATCACTTTTGGAAGGATGAAATGCTTGATATCTTTGATGAATTTAAGTTGAGCAAGTATATTCATAGTCCATATGTGCCTCCCATTGATCCCTTGCATCCCACTCTAGAGGAATAAATTGACATGCTTCGTAATCTTAGAACTATCAATCTTATCATTAGAGGATTACCTAAAATTGTGCTTGGTTGTATGCAAAACTTTGAGTGCGCCTATACTCTATGGAATGACTTGGAAAAGCGGTATCCCAACTACTCTTTAAAGAATCTTGATGAGATTCTTCATAAGACCATTGCTTTTCACAAGATGAAGCCTAGTGATCCTAACTTTGATAATTGCTTGTTTGAGCTTCGTGATCTTATGCGTGCTAAAGGAGATGTTACAACCATTAGTAACATTGTCATGGAAGCCATTAGAATTCATAAACTTGAACATTGTCATGATCATGAAACTAATGAATCCATTGCCTTAGGTGATGATAACATACAAGTTGTTGATGATGATGTTGAACATGGCTATTATGATGAGGACGAGGAATTCGAAATCGAATATGAGAAGACTATGAGGAATCTTAGTCTCATGGCTAATCTTTGAGATTACATGGCCAGAGGAAAAGAGTGGATTCTTGATAGTGGATGCACCGATCACATGACCGGAGATAGAGACATGTTTCGTCAGCTTGCAAAAAATGATGGTCCACGCAAGTATGTGACTGTTGGAGATAACTCCAAGGGTAAGGTACTTGGCCTTGGTAAGGTGGCCATATCCAATGATAGCTCCATTCAAAATGTTATGCTTGTTGAATCTCCTGGTTACAATCTTCTTTCGTATCTAGACTAGCTGACTTTGGTCTCAATGTTCTATTTACCGAAGTAGATTGCCAAGTGTTTCGTCGAGATAATCATAATATGGTCTTTACCGGCATTCATAGAGGTGATCTATACATTGTTGATTTTACTAAGAGAGCCCAACCTCATACATGTTTAATTGCTAAATCTTCTAAAGGTTGGTTATGGCATAGAAGGCTTGGACATGTTGGCATGCGTAATCTTGATAAACTTGTTAAGGGAGATCATATTCTTGGTGTAAAAGATGTTATCTTTGACAAGGATAGACTTTGTAGTGCTTGCCAAGAAGGAAAACAAGTTGGAGGAAGCCATCCCGTGAAGAACATCATAACCACAAGGAGACCACTCGAACTACTTCATATGGATCTCTTCGGTCCCAATGCCTATAAAAGTCTTGGTGGTAACTCTTTCGGTTTGGTCATTGTTAATGATTTTTCCAGATTTACGTGGGTGTTCTTTCTCGATGACAAATCGCAGGTACAAAAGATCTTCAAGAACTTCGCTAGGAAAGCCCAAAACCAATTTGAAGTGAAGATCAAGAAGGTTCGGAGTGACAATGGAACGGAGTTCAAGAACGCCAATGTGGATACCTTTCTTGACGAAGAAGGCATTTCACATGAGTTCTCGGCTACGTACACACCTCAACAAAATGGAGTTGTTGAGAGGAAGAACCGGACTCTTATCGAGATGGCAAGGACAATGCTAGATGAATACAAGACACCAAAACACTTTTGGGCGGAAGCGGTTGAGACGGCTTGTCATGCTACAAATCAACTTTACCTTCACAAGCTTCTTGGTAAAACGGCATTTGAGCTACTCACCGGTAACAAACCACAAGTTGGATACTTTTGTGTATTTGGCTCAAAATGTTACATTCTTGATAAGCATCGTCCTTCAAAATTTGCTCCTAAATCTCATGAAGGTCTCCTACTTGGTTACGGATCGAACTCTCACACTTACCGTGTCTACAACAACTTCACTAGAAAAGTTGAAGAGACGGTAGATGTGAAGTTTGATGAGACTAACGGCTCACAAGTCGAGCAAATGCCAATTGATGTAGGAGATCGAGAACCATCAGAAGCAATCCAAGACTTGTTTATTGGCAAGATTCATCCCATGGAGGTGATGGAGAGTACTTCGTCCATTCAAGTGGAAGCCCCAACTTCACATCAAGGTGAACCGCAAGTTGATATGGAGGCATCTGCAAGTGGGACACGTCAAGACGAAGGGAATGAGAAAGTGTAACAAGATGATCCACCTTAACCTCCTTCTCCACCTCCACAAGCAAACAACGACAACAACAACGATGAGGAAGACAATGATGATAATGATGAGGAAGCCTCACCACAACCCAAGCAAAAGCTACCTCGAGTTAGAGCAAGAATTGACAAGAATTATCCCGTCGAACAAATTCTTGGCGACATCAAATCCGGGAGAATTACTCGCTCTAAATCTCGTTTAGCTAACTTTTGTGAGCATTACTCATTCATCTCTAGTATTGAACCTATGAAGGTAGAGGAAGCCCTCGAAGACCCGGATTGGGTAAATACAATGCATGAAGAGCTACATAACTTCGAGAGGAATTGTAACATTCCAAATTATCAATTTGGAATGTTTTACAATTATAGCTAAGCATCTACTGCATTTTTGATTGAAATTGAGTGGCATTTGAAAATTCAGAGGCATTTGAGTTCTATTTGAATTTGAATTTATTTCAAACTGGCATTTGAATTTCATTTCAAAATTCCTGACAAAATACTTTGATCAAAAAGTATGAGAGGAGGTAACATGACACCCCAAAAAGTCAGAAGAAAATAATGCCAAAAGAAATTGAATTCAAATTTGGTTTTATTTGCAATTCTCAAAAAATGGTTTTTATAAAGTTTTATTTTGCCTCTGAAAAATAGTCCATCATTTAGGATTTATTTTTTTGATCTTTTTGATATATATATTGTCTATATAAATTATTATTTTCTTTTTCTCTATTTTCTATTTTCTTTTCTGTCAGCAATTAAAAAAAACGCAAAGAGCAAGCGCCAGGCCGGCGCTAGCCAGCCGGCCCATCAGCCGAACCGGCCCAGTCGCCAAGTGGCCAAGGCCACCACCACCCGCGGCCTGCCCCGCCCGCGCCTACTTCGCCTCGGTCGCCCGACCGCATCGCCCCTCCCCGCGCTCACTCACCCCGGGCCCCACCTCGTCTTCCTCCTCCGCAACGCCCGCGCCCGAATCCCACACGCCCTAGCGCACGGCCGCACCCTCGATCGCTAAAACCCTAGCCCGAGTCGACCTATTCCCCAAGAAACCTGCCCTATAAATACCCCGAGACCTCCTCCCTCGACCCCCCTGAAACCCCTTGCCAAAAACCCTCGTAGCTCAGGCCCTCGCCGTTCCGATCTCGCTGACCGTCGCCACTTCCGCCGTCGATTTCCCCGCCGGTGAGCAACCCCAGCCTCTCTAGTTTCGGCCATCGGCCTAGCCCAACTCGACGCACTTCTTTGACATATTTTTGCTCGCCGATTCCATCTACAGAGAGCACCCCGAGCTCGCACGCCCTCGCCGGAGTGCCCGGAGCCCCGAAGCTCCGCCACGCCACCTAGCCGCCGTCCGTCATCGTCCAGCTTCGCCGAGACCATCCCCGAGCTCCTCTTGACGTGCCGCACCCGCCTGACCCATCCGTCGCCGCCGAAGATCTCCGGTGGAGCTGCGCCACCGACGCCCGAGCTGCGCCACCGTCGACCTCCTCGCTGTAAGCCGCCGCTGCCTCCCACCGTTGGATCTGTAATCTACGCCTTAGATTAGATCAGCGAACGGTTATGTTTTTTTTTAATTTTAGATCGGTTTTTATTACGGCTTATTTTGGTTTAGATCGAACCAGCCAACCGTTTTTTTTATTCAAACACGCGCGCGCGGTTCTGCTTGATCTCGGCCAACCGCCCGATAGCTCCTGTCAAACAGCCCTCCTAGCCACTCGCAGCATGCCACGTGTCCATCGCCCGATCGACAGTTTTTTTTTAATTTTGTTTTTTTAAACAGAATAGTTCCTGTATTAGAAAATTAATATCAATTAGGTTTTTTAGTATTTTAATTTGATTCTTTTTGCATTAGGTTAGAAATTTTATGAAGTTTCTGTAGATATCAAGTTTGACTATATTTGAAAGTTTGAATTTGAATTTACATGAAATTTACCCAAAACACTAGATTGGCTATAATTTGAGCTAGGAGTATTATTTTTGAGTGATTCTTTTTTTCTACTGGTTCTTTGTGACCTTGTTTATCAGTAGGATTAAATTGGTGAATTTTAGGATTATTTAAAATTAGGTTTTAATGAAAACAGTATTGTTTTAGTGTTTTATAGGTTTTGTGCTTTTTCTTTTAATTTTAATTGCTTTAAATTGTTTTCTTTAGTTCTTTTTGACATATTCTTTTTAGTTTCTGTTAAGTTATCAGTAGCTATTTTATTTGTAGTAAAAAAATTATTTTTTATATTTTATTTCTTTTATCCTACTAGAAAACTTATTTTGAGCATAATAGGAGTTTTATCAATGATTTTAATATGATTCTTTTTGCATAAAATTTTCTATGTGTTTTTATTTCTGTTATTTTCTGAAAACTTTATTTTTGTTCTGTTAAAAATTTATTAGTGGCAGAAAACTTATTTTGTAGCTTGTTTTACTTGTAGAAGATTTTGCATTGAGTTTTAGAGTTTTCTTTGGTTTTATTTTTGGTTTTCTTTGTGTGTGATTTGTTGTTTGTTTTAATATTAGTTTACTTACTGTTATAGTGTTAAGTTGTATGATGAATTGCTTATGTTGTGAATGCTTGTTTCGATAGATTATCCGGAGTGCGAGGCTTGCTATTACGAGTCGTTAGAGTTTGAAGATCGTCACCAAGGCAAGTCATTTGATCATGTATTTTATTACCTACGATTTTTATTGCATTAGTTGTTATCCTCCCCACCATGCATGCAAGTAGGTGAATTTGAGGTATGTTCTTGAGTAGTATCATGTGGTAGGTTGAACCCAAATCCCCATGTTACCAATGCCCAGGAACGTTGTAGTTATTTTTGCTATGCTTCGTAGACGGGGTTGGTTGAGTGAAGTACATGGGAGTTGTGAGAGTTAAGTTGATGACTACAACCCCAAGACTTCAAGATCTCAAGACGGACTTCAATTCACTACTGGGTGGAGGACGGATGGAAGGGCACCCTGGAGTACCCAGTGGTTGACCCAAGGATGCATGGAGAAGCGCCATGACATCTTGCGGAAAGATTCACCCAGGCACGAAGACACGGATGGATATACCTTGACCGGAAGCTTACCTGTGCAGCCGCAAGTCACTATGGGCTCTGGCTTGGTCGACCCTAGGCGTGACTCTGGACGGACGGTGCCAGCAGATGTAGAAGAACGGTAGGAAATGGATGGGCACCGGCAGTGGCCCAGAGGAACTCTACGGAAGACCATGTTTCGTTCGTCCCATCTTCAAACACCATGCAGTGCGAGGACATAAAGGAGGGAACGATTCTTGCGGGTAAAGTGCACAAGACTCTGCAGAGTGAAATCTAATCGATTAGCCGTGTCCCCGGTTACGGACATCTGAGCATCTGGAATTGGATTTATCTGGAACTCTCAACACCAATCATAATTAATTAATTGTTGGGTTAATAATGATTTCGGGTATGAGACATTGGTTGGCAGAACCATCTCATTAACAACAAATACTTTGTAGTAATTACAAGCAAGTCCTTTTTGTTGTAGGGAAAAATTTGCTTTTCGCAAAAACTTAAACCTAGAGCCCCACAGCCAAAATTGCATATAGTGATAGTAGTTTATTATTGTTCTCCTCTATGTGACTTGCCCGCATATTCAAAATGCTGACCTACACGGCTGCAATGTCTCATGTTGCAGAGGATTTTTCCGACCAGGAGTGAGGCTACGATCTATGCTCGGTGATTGCCCTTTGGAGTCGGATGGACTCGCTCCCTTCTATGTCTTCCGCAGTAGTTTGTCTCATGAGTTGGCCTTCGGCTGAATTTATTCTGATGTAATAAAGACTTGATATGAGATCCAATGTAATAAATCAGGTGTGATTGAACTTTGATATTTTCATCAATGTACTGTGTGTGCCAGCATGATCTTGGGATGGTACAGATACACAGAGACTTGACCGTTTTCGGGTCGGGTCGCTACAGAGATGGTATCAGAGCACACGCTAACCGTAGGACGTAATCCCTAGGATCGGAAAGCCATAGGAAGAAATTACTTTATTTTATGTTTTTATTTTTTCGTAATTCTCCCCTATTCATTTCTAACTTCTCCCTGATTTCAACATTTTAGATGGCCGCCGAGTTCATCCTAGTCCTGCTGCCGGAGTTTTGCCAGCCGGATGAGACGATGCCTTTCGGCAAGCAGCTAGTTCAGATCATCAAGGAGTTGAAGATTGCTCTGCCTTCCATCACCGGGACTCCTACCATGGCACTTCCGACGGACACTCGTTATAGGATTGTGGTGCACATACCAGGGAGGACCTTCGAAAGCTTCTCGGCGCCCATTGACTTCCAGTTTACTTCCCCCACTTGGATCCTCGGGAGAAACATAGCTATTCATCGTGCACTTGGACACATCCAGGAGGAGTACAGGGCCGAGCTCATCGGATCAGACCTCACCATGACTCTCGCAGAACTGCAGATGGAGAGATCATGCACACCGTGAATGATGACTCCATCCTCTCATTTGTCCAAGACTTGGAGGCTCACATCAGGACTCTGGAGGTTCAGACGCGCAGAAGCATGAAATGTTCAGGAAGCTGTTGTTCCTTGAATTGGATTTGGAGGATAAAGCGCACGAAGACCACGATGAGCATGAAGAGGAAGTCAAGGACCTTCTGGAGAGGATCCAGAACTTGAAGACATATATTGCCACGGTGGAAGAGAAGATGGACCTGGGAGAAGACCTTTATCCAAATGGTGATGATGGACCCGTAGTGAGCAATGATGAGGACTATGAGGAGAGCACCACTGAAGGACGCACCAAGAGAAGACGCACCGCTGGAGGACGCACCACAGGAGGCGACAACATGGATATCTGAGGAGGACACATAGTCATGACTGCCATATTATCTTTATTTTCTCGTTGATCGATTAGGCCGATGTTTTCGTTTGTCGTAAGACTTGTATCCCGAGTTTGAACTATGATTGAGTTGAATAAATGAATGATTGATGTGTTAATGATTGTTGCATGCATATGGGTAGTGTTATTTTCTCTTTAGACCCTTGTTCTATTCTAATTCTCATCCACTCTAAAACATCAGATGCCTCTGAGACGTGACCCCGGATTCAACTTCCCACCGGAGCTCACTCAGCTGATTCAGCAGCAGAATGCACTGATGCAGATGTTGATCCAGAACCAAGGCAACAACAACAACAACAACAACAACAACAACAACAACAACAATCCACCGCCACCACCCCCTGTCGACAACCTCACCCGTTTCCTGAGGTTGAATCCGCCGGTGTTCTCTAGCAGCACCGAGCCGATTGTTGCTGATGATTGGCTCCGCAAGATTGGAAGGGAGCTAGTAACTGCAGGATGCTTGGATGCGGAGGAGGTGCGCTTTGCCGCACATCAGCTTGATGGACCCGCAGCCTCTTGGTGGGAGAACTACACCACCACCTATCCCATTGCCACAGTTACATGGGATCAATTTCAACAGGCCTTCCGCACCGCTCATGTCTCAGCTGGAGCTATGAGTTTCAAGAAGCGTGAGTTCCGCAACTTACGCCAGGGAAATCGTACTATGGTGCAGTACGTGGACGAGTTCAGTCAGTTAGCTCGCTATGCCCCAGATGATGTGGCCACAGATGCCGCAAAGCAGGAGAAATTTTTGGAAGGACTCAATGATGAACTAGGAATGCAGCTGATGGTGGCTGCCTTCAACAACTACCAGGAGCTGGTAGACAAGGCCATCATTCTTGAAGGCAAGCAGCAGCAGATAGATAACTGTAAAAGGAAGTACGGACAGGGAAAGTACAGCTCTAGAGCTCAGCAGAAGCCCTGCTACACTCCGTACTCGGGAAACACTGGATCAGGAGGACACACTCACCACACCCATGGAGGACATACTCATGGAGGACATAACCATGGAGGAAATGGGAACAGTCGTCACAACAACAGCAACTTCAAGTCTGGAAATGGAGGAAATGACAGTCAGCACCGTCCCGCTCCGGCTCAGAAGGATCCGAGTCATATTACCTATTTCAAGTGCAAGAAGACGGGACATTATGCCACCGATTGTCCGGAGGCCAAGCAGGGAAATGGAAACGGCAACGGCAACGGAAACTCAGCAACCAAGAAGCCCAATCCTATTCCCCGTGCGCATGTGAACCACCTCGATGTGGAGGAGGTCTATGACCAGTCAGAGACTGTGGTTGGTAAGTTCTTGTTAAATTCACGTCCAGTATTGGTACTTTTTGATTCTAGTGCATCGCATTCATTCATATCAAGGGTAGTTGTGGAAAAGTATGGTTTGCCCACTAGAACCCTTAGGAGCCCTCTTCAGGTAAGTTCCCCAGGAGGTGAGATGACGACAGGCTTAGGTTGTTACTCAAACCTCAACATCGGAAATCATGAGTTTCCCGTAGACCTCATTGTATTGGAGTCACAGAGATTGGACGTGATCCTAGGCATGGATTGGTTGACAAAGTATGAAGGGAACATTGACTGTGCCCACAAGACGATTTTGCTCACCACCCCGGAGCAGAAGAGGATCAAGTATGTATCCAGGCACACACCGAAGAATACTCGGGTAAATTCCCTCATGGGAGTTGTCCAGGAGGAAGTGTTGGTTGTACAAGACTTCCCCGATGTATTTCCGGAGGAATTGCTAGGCATGCCACCGGACAGGGAGATTGAGTTCCTGATTGAATTGTTGCCAGGGACAGCCCCAATATCCAAGAGGCCCTATCGGATGCCCGCTAATGATTTGGAAGAAATCAAGAAGCAGATCAAGGAGTTATTGGAGAAAGGACATATTCGCCCAAGTTCATCACCTTGGGGAGCCCCAGTTCTTTTGGTAGAGAAGAAAGATAAAACCTTGAGAATGGTTGTAGATTATCGTGCGCTGAATGAGGTGATGATCAAGAACAAGTACCCTCTGCTAATGATTAATGATTTGTTTGATCAGCTGGTTGGAGCCAGAGTATTCTCCAAGATCGATCTTCGATCAGGGTATCATCAGTTGAAGATTCGTGAACATGATATACCCAAAACAGCTTTCACCACAAGGTATGGTCTATATGAGTATACCGTCATGTCATTTGGATTGACTAATGCCCCTGCATATTTTATGAGTATGATGAACAAGGTATTTATGGAATATCTAGACAAGTTTGCCATGGTGTTCATCGATGACATATTGGTTTTCTCCAAGAGCGAGGAAGAACACAAGGAGCACTTGCGTCTAGTTCTAGAGAAACTCCGAGAACATCAGTTATATGCCAAGTTCAGCAAATATGAATTTTGGTTGAAGGAAGTCGGATTCCTCGGACATGTTATTTCAGGAGAAGGAATAGCAGTCGACCCCATAAAGGTTGAAGCAGTCACCAAATGGAAGTCACCTACCTCAGTCAAGGAGATCCGCAGTTTTCTCGGACTTGCAGGATACTACCAAAGATTTATTGAGAATTTCTCCAAGATTGCTAAGCCCATGACTAAGCTGTTGAAGAAGGAAACAAAGTACAATTGGACCAAGGATTGTGAAGCCAGTTTTCAGGAGCTGAAGAAACGTTTGGTTACAGCCCCAGTGCTAATTTTGCCGAACGTACGCAAGGATTACCAGGTGTATTGCGATGCTTCTCGTCAAGGACTCGGAGGAGTGCTCATGCAGGAAGGAAAGGTTGTTGCTTATACCTCTAGATAGCTACGGCCTCACGAGATGAACTATGCCACACATGATTTGGAGTTAGCAGCCGTAGTGCACGCACTCAAGACCTAGAGACATTTCCCTGTCGGAAACAGTTGCGATGTTTACACGGATCATAAGAGCTTGAAGTACATTTTTCATGTAGAAGGAGTTGAACCTCGGACAGAGGAGATGGCTAGAATTGATCAAGGACTATGACATGAGATTGCAATACCACCCAGGGAAAGCAAATGTTGTAGCAGATGCCTTGAGCCGTAATAGTTATGTGAACACCCTCATAGCAGGAGGATTACCCCAGGAGTTAGCCGACGATCTCAGAGATCTCCGATTGGAGATAGTTCCGAGAGGATATGTTGCCACACTGGAGATTCAGTCCACCTTGACCGAAAAAATCAGAGAAGCCCAGAAGACGGAAAAGGAAATTGCGGAGATAAAGGAAAGGATGAGTAATGGAAAAGCTAAAGGTTTTCGTGAGGATGAACGCGGAACTATATGGTTTGAGGATCGTATCTATGTGCCGAATGATCCAGAACTCAGGAAGTTGATACTTCAGGAGACCCATGATTCACCATACTCGATACACCCAGGCAACACAAAGATGTATCTGGACTTGAAGGAAAGTTTCAGGTGGACAGGTATGAAGAAGGATATTGCCGAGCATGTAGCAATATGCGATGTTTGTCAACGAGTAAAGGCAGCACATCAGAAACCAGCAGGGTTACTTCAACCTTTGCCGATACCCAAGTGGAAATGGGATAAACTTGGAATGGACTTCATCACAGGATTACCCAGGACCCGATCAGGTTATGATTCTATCTGGGTAGTGGTTGATCGCTTGACCAAGGTAGCACACTTCATTCCCGTGAAGACCACATATACCAGTGCTAAGTTAGCCAAGATATACATGACTAGGATCATATGTCTGCATGGAGTTTCGAGGAGTATCGTGTCAGATAGAGGAACCCAATTTACCCCAAAGTTTTGGAATCAGTTACACGAAACTTTGGGTACGAGGCTGGAGTTCAGTGCAGCTTTTCATCCGTAGACAGATGGACAGACTGAGAGAGTCAATAAGATTCTAGAAGACATGTTGAGAACTTGTGCGCTAGACTATGGAGCTAGCTGGGATGATAATTTGCCCTACGCAGAGTTCTCATACAACAACAGTTATCAAACCAGTTTGAAGATGGCCCCTTTCGAAGCTCTATACGGAAGGAGGTGCAGAACACCATTAGTGTGGGATGGTGTTGGAGACCAAAAACTTTTTGGTCCCGATCTTATCAGAGAATCCGAAGAGAAGGTCAAGTTGATCCATTACAGACTCAAGATATCTCAGTCGAGACAGAAGAGTTATGCCGATAGTAAATGCAAGGAGGTAACATACGAAGTGGGAGACCGAGCATATCTCCGTGTGTCTCCACTTCGAGGAATCAAGAGGTTTGGTGTTAAAGGAAAGTTAGCACCCAGATTCATAGGCCCATACAAAATCCTTGAACGCAGGGGAGAAGTTGCATACAAACTGGAATTGCCGGAAGGATTGTCAGGAGTTCACGATGTCTTTCACGTTTCCCAGCTGAACAAATGCCATGCTGAGATGGCTGATATTCCTTTGAGAGACACAGTGCCCCTAGAGGCCATACAGCTTGACAGTGATCTGACTTATGAGGAGAAACCCGTCAAGATTCTCGAGACTACGAACAGAGTTACCCGCAGCAAGATCATCAAGTTTTGCAAGGTTTTGTGGAGTCATCATACCGAGGAAGAAGCCACCTGGGAGCGCGAAGAAGATCTTCATCGAGACCACCCACACCTATTTGCTAGCCAACCCAAATCTCGAGGGCGAGATTCATCTTAAGGTGGGTAGGTTTGTAACATCCCAAATTTTCAATTTGGAATGTTTTACAATTATAGCTAAGCATCTACTGCATTTTTGATTGAAATTGAGTGGCATTTGAAAATTCAAAGGCATTTCAGTTTTGTTTGAATTTGAATTTATTTCAAACTGGCATTTGAATTTCATTTCAAAATTCCTGACAAAATACTTTGATCAAAAAGTATGAGAGGAGGTAACATGACACCCCAAAAAGTCAGAAGAAAATAATGCCAAAAGAAATTGAATTCAAATTTGGTTTTATTTAGAATTCTCAAAAAAATGTTTTTTATAAAGTTTTATTTTGCCTCTAAAAAATAGTCCATCATTTAGGATTTATTTTTCTGATCTTTTTGATATATATATATATATATATTGTCTATATAAATTATTATTTTCTTTTTCTCTATTTTCTATTTTCTTTTCTGTCAGCAATTAAAAAAACGCAAAGAGCCAGTGCCAGGCCGGCGCTAGCCAGCCGGCCCATCAGCCGAACCGGCCCAGTCGCCAAGTGGCCAAGGCCACCACCACCCGCGGCATGCCCCACCCGCGCCCACTTCGCCTTGGTCGCCCGACCGCATCGCCCCTCCCCGCGCTCACTGACCCCGGGCCCCACCTCGTCTTCCTCCTCCACAACGCCCGCGCCCGAATCCCGCACGCCCTAGCGCACGGCCGCACCCTCAATCACTAAAACCCTAGCCCGAGTCGACCTATTCCCCAAGAAACCTGCCCTATAAATACCCCAAGACCTCCTCCCTCGACCCCCCCCCCTAAAACCCCTCGCCAAAAACCCCCGTAGCTCACGCCCTCGCCGTTCCGATCTCGCCGACCGTCGCCACTTCCGCCATCGATTTCCCCGCCGGTGAGCACCCCCAGCCTCTCTAGTTCTGGCCATCGGCCTAGCCCAACTCCACGCACTTCTTTGACATATTTTTGCTCGCCGATTCCATCTACAGAGAGCACCCCGAGCTCACACGCCCTCGCCGGAGCGCCCGGAGCCCCGAAGCTCCGCCACGCCACCTAGCCGCTGTCCGTCATCGTCCAGCTTCGCCGAGACCATTCCCGAGCTCCTCTCGACGCGCCGCACCCGCCTGACCCATCCGTCGCCGCCGAAGATCTCCGATGGAGCCCCGCCACCGACGCCCGAGCCGCGCCACCGTCGACCTCCTCGCCGTAAGCCGCTGCTGCCTCCCACCATTGGATCTGTAATCTACGCCTTAGATTAGATCAGCGAACGGTTATGTTTTTTTTTAATTTTAGATCGGTTTTTATTACGGCTTATTTTGGTTTAGATCGAACCGGCCGACCGGTTTTCTTATTTAAACACGCGCGCGCGGTTCTGCTTGATCTCGGCCAACCGCCCGATAGCTCCTGTCAAACAGCCCTCCTAGCCACTCGCAGCATGCCACGTGTCCATCGCCCGATCGATAGTTTTTTTTTATTTTCTTTTTTTAAAACAGAATAGTTCCTGTCTTAGAAAATTAATATCAATTAGGATTTTTAGTATTTTAATTTGATTCTTTTTGCATTAGGTTAGAAATTTTATGAAGTTTCTGTAGGTATCAAGTTTGACTATATTTGAAACTTTGAATTTGAATTTACATGAAATTTACCCAAAACACTAGATTGGCTATAATTTGAGCTAGGAGTATTATTTTTGAGTGATTATTTTTTCTACTGGTTCTTTGTGACCTTGTTTATCAGTAGGATTAAATTGGTGAATTTTAGCATTATTTAAAATTAGGTTTTAATGAAAACAGTACTGTTTTAGTGTTTTATAGGTTTTGTGCTTTTTCTTTTAATTTTAATTGCTTTAAATTGTTTTCTTTAGTTCTTTTTGTCATATTCTTTTTAGTTTTTGTTAAGTTATCAGTAGCTATTTTATTTGTAGTAAAAAAATTATTTTTTATATTTTATTTCTTTTATCCTACTAGAAAACTTATTTTGAGCATAATAGGAGTTTTATAAATGATTTTAATATGATTCTTTTTGCATAAAATTTTCTATGTGTTTTTATTTCTGTTATTTTCTGAAAACTTTATTTTTGTTCTGTTAAAATTTTATTAGTGGCAGAAAACTTATTGTGTAGCTTGTTTTACTTGTAGAAGATTTTGCATTGAGTTTTAGAGTTTTCTTTGGTTTTGTTTTTGGTTTTCTTTGTGTGTGATTTATTGTTTGTTTTAATATTAGTTTACTTACTGTTATAGGATTTTTGTGTGTGATTTTGCATATTAGGATTTTTCCGACCAGGAGTGAGGCTACGATCTACGCTCGGTGATTGCCCTTTGGTGTTGGATGGACTCGCTACCTTCTACGTCTTCCACGGTAGTTTATCTCATGAGTTGGCCTTCGGCCGAATTTATTCTGATTTATTAAAGACTCGATATGAGATCCGATGTAATAAATCAGGTGTGATTGAACTTTGATATTTTTCATCAATGTACTGTGTGTGCCAGCATGATCTTGGGATGGTACAGATACACAGAGACTTGACCGTTTTTGGGTCGGGTCGCTACAGGAATCAAGTTTGGACGTTGGTTGAGAAGCCTAAGGATGAGCAAAACATCATTGGAACCAAATGGGTGTTTTGAAACAAGCAAGATGAAGATGGACAAGTCATACGCAACAAGGCTCGTCTCGTAGCTCAAGGCTACACACAAGTCAAAGGTGTGGATTATGGTGAGACCTATGCCCCCGTTGCTAGACTTGAGTCCATTTGCATTTTACTTGCTTATGCCAATCACCATGATATCACCCTTTACCAAATGGATATTAAAAGTGCTTTCTTAAATGGTGAAATTGAGGAGGAAGTTTATGTTAAACAACCTCCCGGCTTTGTTAAGCCCAAGAAACCTAACCACATTTATAAACTTCGTAAAGCTCTTTATGGTCTCAAACAAGCACCTAGAGCTTGGTACAAATGCTTGACAATGTTTCTTCTTGAAAAAGGTTTCGAAATTGGGATAATTGATCCAACCTTGTTCACTAAGAGGGTTAATGGAGAACTATTTGTATGCCAAATATATGTTGATGATATTATCTTTGGCTCCACTAATCCTTCTTTTAGTGAAAAGTTTGGAAGGTTGATGTCGGAAAAGTATGAGATGTCTATGATGTGTGAACTCAAATTCTTTCTTGGTTTGCAAATCAAGCAAACTAAGGAGGGTACCTTTGTTTCTCAAACAAAGTATACCAAGGACTTATTCAAGAAGTTCAACATGCAAGAAAGCAAAGGTATGAAAAACCCCATGCCTACGAGTGGACATCTTGACTTGACTAAGGATGGCAAACCGGTTGATCAAAAGGTTTATCGATCTATGATTGGTTCATTGCTATATTTATGTGCCTCCCGTCCTATCATTATGCTAAGTGTGTGCATGTGTGCACGATACCAAGCGGCACCAAAAGTGTGTCATCTTAAGGCCATGAAAAGAATTGTGAGATACTTGTTACATACACTAAATTTTGGCATTTGGTATGCCAAAGGATCTTCTTTCAATCTTGTTGGCTATTCCGACTCAGACTATGCCGGAGAGAAGGTTGATAGAAAATCCACTTCGGGTACATGTCAATTCTTGGTAGATCTCTTGTTTCTTGGTCTTCAAAGAAACAAAACTCGGTATCTCTATCCACCGCCGAAGCGGAATACATTGCTGCCGGATCTTGTTGTGCTCAATTGCTATGGATGAAACAAACTCTCAAAGACTATGGTGTGCATATGAGACATGTTCCATAACTATGTGACAATGAGAGTGCTATTAAGATTGCACACAATCCCGTGCAACATTCTCGAACTAAGCATATTGAGGTTCATCACCATTTCATTCGAGATCATGTTGCTAAAGGTGACATTGACCTTAAGCATGTTCGTACCGACAAGCAATTGGCGGATATCTTCACTAAACCTCTTGATGAGAAGGTATTTTGTCACTTGAGGAGTGAGTTGAATACCATTGATGCATCAAACGTGAACTAGAAGCTCACTTGGATGCATGCAAGGGCATGAGCTTTCTTGACTAATCCTTGATACTTCTATGATCATATTACATCTTGGACACTTTGCTCCCTTGTATTGTATCTAACCTCTTGTAGGTACTTGGAAGAACATCATTCCATAAGGTTGCTCACAAATTCCTATCTTGAGCAAGAAAAATTGGACCAAGTATCTAAATCTTTGGTGTACCAAGGAACAAGACAACTCAAACATATTCTTTGACAACATTTGATCTTATACTTCATTCTTGTCAACTTGGATACATATGTTGTTCGTTGCAAATCTAACCCATGTAGGAAGATGGACTACAAATTATAGGATTGCTCTCAACTCCACTCCATGAGCATCTACTTCAAGTTCAACTACATGATGGACATCAACACCACCCAATGTAAGTTCTCACATCTTAGAGAAACTTTACTCAAAGTCATGAACTAAAGCAACTCAACAAGATGTGAATACATTGAAATGCTTGAACGAAAAATAGCAACCCCATTTTGAGCTTAACGATAAGTATGACCTATGATCAAGTGTTCTCACTTGACTCCTAAGTCAATATACTCTAACATAGGTGACCTAGTCGTCGACCCCTCAAGATGAACTTCTCTTGTGTTTCTTTTGTTGTTTGTGTGTATCTCTTTCCTTTTTCAAAAAAAAAACTTCATCTAGATGTTTCTTTGACTCTTTCTTTTCTGCTAGTTTTCTGTCTGGTGAATTCATTGCAAATCTTTGTGAAAGCTTATTGCCTAGTGAGCTGAGTTGACAAAATTTTCTCTTTGCACTAAACTCGGTCACACCGACTTGTTCCAAGTCGGAGTCACCGACTTTATTGCCCAAAGGAATTTTCTGTCAAATATTTTCCTTTTTTTTTTTGCTCCAGCTCCACTCAATGATTCTTTCCCTCTGCTTGCATCTGACACTATGTCATGGCTGGTTGTGCTTCTCAAGCACCATACCCACTTGACCAATAACCTTGAAGTCATCCCTTCTTGGAAATTGATGTCAAATGGGGAGAGAGATGCACATCAAAGCTTACCATAACCTCTTCCATGTCAAAAGGTATATCCTAGGGGAGAGTGATGCATTTTATAAGAGGAGAGAATTCTACATGTTTCTAAGAGGGGAGAAACATGTCTTTGTGTTTCTGTTTGCTCTAGTCATCTCACCCTACCTACTCCAAATATCCAATGTTAGATTCAGGGGGAGAGGAAGTTTATTTAGGGGGAGACAACTGATTCTATTTGATCTTTCTTTTGGGGACATGTCTGCTTCTGAAAGAAGTATTCACTCAGTGATACTCTCTTCTACATGTCATCCCAATCTTGGTTTCTTATTGATCTTGTGTCTTTTCTTGGAGAAGTTATCTTGTGTTATCTAACCCTGTTTTCTCAAGAGTATTTCTTCAGGAATATGATCAAGAACTTCGACGTAAGTATGTGCATCATACTCATGTGCATGATGACCTCTTGCATTTGCACATATTGTTTGCAAGAAAATAGTCATGGACATGAGGGTACTTCAACTTCATTTTGTTGCTCTGATGCATATAGCCAAGATACATGTTGCATGTGCGTTTCCTTCACTTTGTGCTTTTGCTATCCATAAGCTATCATCATCTACTATTTATGTTTTCATGCATCGCATATATTGAACATGATCATAATGAATATGAGAATGCGCGCATCAGAAGAATATTGCAGAACAATGCAATGGCTAACAAACTTGGCATCAAGAGATTGAGTTCCATTATGGATGCAATGGAACCCAAACGCTCCCCACCTACAGATTTGTGTTCAAAATATGATACTAATGACGACTCTGATCTAGATGGAGACCTAAGTAAATGTAGCTCTATACATGAGAGTCAAAGGCAGATGGCCTATCTTGTTCACCCATCAAGGTGCTTGTTCTAATTTGGCAAGGTTTTATTGGTTGCACGTATCTTGCATATGGTGTCTTTCATTGCTTCTACTTTGTTGCACCACCATCTGCTTAGTTTACACATCATATATGTGAAGATACCATGCCCATCCATTATCAATACCTATAACATCTTTCATCACACCATTTTTTCCATTCAAATGATGTTCTTGTGTACGAGACATCCAAAAGGAAGAGGGTGATTGCAAAACCTAAAGGAGTACAAGCAAAGTCTATGAAAATAGCAGTGGCACCGGAGAAATCAGATAGCACTCCACTTATAGTGGCGATAGCACCAGCTCCATAAAACAGAGGCCCAACTCCAGCAGACTGTACCCATACTCCACTAACCTTAGCACCAGCCCCACCACACAGGACCCACATTCCAGCAAAATGTATGCTGATTTCAATTGCCATAGCACCAGCCATACCACAGATACATCCCACTCCAGCAAAAAGTACACCAATTCCAGAGACTAGAGCCCTATTCAAACTGCAGAGGGCCCCAATTCTCGTAGATAGGAACCCCATTCCAGTTTTCCTAGTTTAAAAGACAATGCTTTCATTGTTGTTAGGAACCACGTGCATATCTTCCCATCATGGGAAGATTATAGTGAAGACAAACACCATTTCCACATCTTCCTGTCCAACTTACGTGTAAGTGATGTTTTTCATGGGGATTATTGTCTTGCTTTCTGCTGATTGAACACATCAATGATTTACATTCTTCTAAATAGGTGAGGGTCAATTTGGATAGGCATGATGAGCAAAGCTTGCTTGTGCTTGTCAAGGACGCGTTGCAGCAGTATCGGTGTTACCTGAGGAAAACACACTTTGATGGCAAGTCTATAGACAAAATTTCGATGAAGTCTCCTGTACTAAATTTACAAGAAATTGAATGGAAAAACCTTGTTATGCACTGGTCTCATCCCTAGCATGAGGTACTGTTTATGATATCACATGACAATTTGAACTACATTTCTGCATGTGCCTTACTGGTCTCTTTTGTAGGAAAATTGCTCAAATAAGAATACCAGTTTGAAATGGACGACGGGATATCACAACTATGCTACTCGCTGCTTTGCTCTTGTTAGTACCTGTTGTCCTGTATCACTGTACTTACATTCATACCTCGTTGATTATGTGACATCGGTGTGCATGATAGCTTGCTTATCCACTGTTCACTCCAAATTATCAGATTTATATTAATGTAGAATAAAACCAATGCTTATGAAGATGTTTAGCTCTGCAATGTTCTTGTAACTACCTATTGTCCTTTATCACTGTACTTATATTGACAGCTAGTTGTTCATGTACCATCACTCTTACCAAAATGTTGAATAAAACCAATGCTACTGAAGAAGTTTAGCTCTGCATTGCTCTTGTCAGTACTTTTTTCCTGTATCGTTGTACTTACATTTATAGCTAGTTGATTATGTAGCATCACTTTGCATCTTAGCTTAAATATCCTTCATTTGTTCCAATAAGATCACATCTATATTTACTCTTAACAAAATGTAGAATAAAGGCAATTGTAGGAACGAAGTATGTCTACCAGAGGGGGGTGAATGGGAGTTTTAAAATTTCTTCGGAAACTTCAAAACTCTCAGAACACAGTAGCGGAAAGAAGGATAACAGATAATAGTGAGTGAAAGTAAACTACCGAACTAAAACTAAGCACAGACATTGTGGAGAATCATATGATGGAAAACATGCAGACAGGGTAGTTTGAATGTAAAAGTGTGAAGGAATAACCAGTAAAGCTTGGTGAAGACAAGGAGTTTGGTAGACCAGTTCGTCCTTCTGCACAAGGACTACGTCTGGTTGGAGGGGTTGTGATTTAACACAGAAGATAAACTCTCTTCACCCTATTCTCCTCGACAATTGGTTCGTCAACCAATGCCGATTACTCGTGGTAGATACTTGAGGCGATCTCCGAACCTTTAAAGACTTCTTCTTCGAGAACCACAATCGCTCTTCGTCTCTGAAGGAAATGACACCTAACCGTCTAGAGAGTTTGCAGCTCTCAAGAGTAATAGGTGGAGCGTACTGGACTTGGATTTGAGTGATGCTAAACCACTATATAATTCTTCGGGTTTTTCTCTCGGTGGATTTTAAACTCAAATCACTCTGGAGAGGGGGTTGCTCAACAAACTTCTCAGAATCAAATGGAGCAGTCACTGGACAAGGCCGGTACGGGGTGGCTATTTATAGCCGCAACCTTCCCTGATGGGAAATGACCATTTTGGACACGTGGTCCAGCCAATGGCCAACCGACAGGTTTGCAATGGTCGGATTTTTGAAGCAACGGTAACATTACTTGAGGAACAAGTAATGCTAACTCTTTGGTCAGGGTCAAATCTCTCGCAACAAAGAAGATCACAGTCTCTTGCTGGCATCATCTTCGTGAATAATGCTTGTTGCTGCGTAGGACATATTCTTCAGAGTTTATAGCAAACTCCTCATGACATCAGGGACTTGTTACTCTGTGTGCACTAGCAAACATATTAGTCCTTTACTGTTTATGTCGACAATCTTCAAAACATAAGGAGGTAAATTATTGCACCAACATCAATGCTTATGAAGAAGATTCTGTGGTAAACTTCTTGGATTGCGCCCCCATCAACAAGGACAAGGGATTTATAGAGACGGTCTTAACTACTAATGTAAGTTCGTCCTTCTCAAGCCTTCAAACTTTGTTGTGTATATTTTGATAGGCATGACTGCAACTGCTGTTTATTTTTGGCATTTGCATCAAATTGCATGTTTAGATTTTTATTATGAAGAAGTTCATAAACATAAGTTTATCCTTCTCAACTTCAGTTTTTAGCTGTACAACCAAGTTCCTTATTCATACCATGTACATTAAACTAAGCAGAGCCAGTGATGTTCATTAGCACTGCATGTATGCTTGTTTTCTTGATCTATAATCCAGTGGTGTGGTGAAACTACCCACTCATGCACAATGTCATTTCCTGCTATGTCTTAAATATGAACAATGCCATAATATGTTAATGCTATTTAAATTGTGTCTCTTTATTTGCCAATCTGAAATGGGATAAATTGACAGCATACTAACCATTGACACTTATACAATCTTTAGCACTGCATGTATGCTTGTGTTCTTGATCAGTAATCCAGTGGTGTGGTGAAGCTGCCCACTCCTCCACAATGTCATTTCCTGCCATGTCTTAACTATGACAATTCCATATTACGTTAATGATATTTCAAAATGTGTCTCTTTATTTGCCAACAAGAAATGGGATTAACTGATAGCATACTGACCATTGATGCTTATACATGCAAAACTTGTTATCTGTCTGCTTGTTTCTCTTTCAGAGTGATATCTTTGACACCAGGAAGAGCTGCCACAAAGATAGTGAGACAAATCCATTGGTTGTCCCTCTAACATATATGCATGGAAAAAGGCAAAACATCTTGAAGAGAGCGATATAACCCCAAAGTCATGTCTTGATGTAGTGGTCAAGATACTCGCCAATAGCAGTGACACAAGCTCGATGAAGTCATCGCCTAAATCAGTTCGAGTTTCTTCAGTCTCAACTTCAAGCAGAAAGACATGGTTCAGCTAAGCTCCTGCTCGAAGTCCAATCTCTAAGGAAGATTGCAGAGAACACAAGTGCGTACATTATTTCTAAGCAACTCGAGCTGGAGGATATGAGCGTCAAACATGCACAGTCTCATCAGCTTGCTCAGCTGCTTGCGCGGCAGCTCCCGGGCAGGGCTATCGTTTCTTGAACTATGTTGAAGTGTTGTCGGTTCTGTATATTATTTTGTTTGTGTGTTTATTTGAACTGGTGGCGACATTTGATGCCTAGTGTATGTAATCTCCTGTCTGGTTGCGCTTTATTATCACTGGTGGCGAACTCTGATGCCCTGTGATGTAATATACCGTAATTTCTTTATTGTATAGTCTAGGTTTATTCTTAGTTACTGTAAGCTTCGATGGAGGCCAACGGGCCAAAACGTTATCAATCCGTCATCATTATCAAAAATTAAGTGAAGCAAAACGGGTGGCCAGCATCTTGCTATATATGGGCCGAAATGATTATTGGGCCCATATTGGGCTCCATGGCCCCATAATCATCACGGGCCATTAGCAGGCCTAAACGAAAAGTGGCCCCAAGTAGGTTCGAGCCTTTAACAGGCCGTGTAACTGTGGGCCTTAATTGGCCGCAAAATACAATGGGCTTTTAACAAGCTGAAAGTAGATTGGGCCTGAATTGTGTCGAATATTTCACGGGCCAATAGCAGGCCGAAATATACATCGGCCCATGATTGGCCCAATGCCAAGACGGGCTGTTAACAGGCTAAAATATATCTTAGCATTTCGTTGGCCCAATCACATAATGGGTTGTTAGCAGGTCGGAAGCAAAGTCGGGCCATAAATGGGCCCAATTATACCACAGAACTTTAACAGGCCGATAGTCAGGTTGGGCCGAAATTCATGCACGAAATCCACGGGCCGTTAAGAGGCTGAAAGTCACTTTGGACCATAAATGGGACCAAATTAATGCGGACCGTTAAAAGGCCAATAGTGACACCGGGCCAAAAACGGCCCAATTGAACCAAGGGCCGCTAACAGGCCGAAAGACAAACCGGGCCTAATTTGGGCCCAAAAACATAGTGGACTATTAACGGGCCGAATCTGCATATGGGTCGTAATTTGGTCTGAAGATATGGCGGACGGTTAACGGGCCAGCCCACTAGTACCTAACCAAATCTTATGGGCCTTTGACTGGGCCGGCCTTTTTAACCTAAATGGGCCACTGTTGGGTTGTGCCACATGTCGACGTTTCATAGGCGCGTCTCGTCCATTGGATGGATGAAACCTGTCGCAACACAAAACTGATGCGTGTTTCCGTTGGCGAATGAGAAATTGACACGTGGAAAATCCTCATTGGTCGGTGCTGTTAACGGGTATCGGATCAAAAACCGGCACCCGATAGCTTAATGGTGACCCGTTACGGTGGTTACCACGTGTCGGTTACCCTTGACGAAATCACTTCCGTGACGCGCCATTTATCGTCATGGAAGTGGACACTTTCGTGATGATAATCTAGTATTGTCATAGAACACTTCTACGACAGCACATGTATGACTATATTGATTCTATCATAAAATCGTCACGGATGTACAAGTGTGCCAGAAAACGTGACCTACTGTGACAAACACGTATTATCATGGAAGTGGTTTTTTTCTAGTGAGAAAGTAGGATGAAATCGTGTAGGTAGTAAACTACCTCAAAGTTGTGTTTCCAATCAATCTTATGAACCACCCCAAAGTGTCACGAATAGTTCTAGAGATCGTACTACAACAACACCATATGATACGCATCAATCAACTCTAATGTCACCTAGATACTCCAATGTCACCACAAGTATCCGCGAGTGAGACATGTATCAAGTGATCTCAAATCCAAAGTATTCAATCCAATAGCAAAGAAACCTCAAAGAGCAAGATTTCATTCACCACAAAAGAGATAGAGGGGAAGACACCATATGATCCAAATATATAAACAAAGCTCATGGTACATCAAGATCGTGTCCTATCAAGATCATGAGAGAGAGAGAGATCAAACACACAGCTACTGGTACATACCATCAGCCCCGAGGATGAACTACTCCCTCCTCGTCATGGAGGCAGCGGGGATGATGAAGATGGCCTCCGGTGATGGATTTCCCCCTCCAGCAGGGTGTCGGAACAGTGCTCTGCATGAGATCGCTTCGGAACAGAGGCTTGCGGCGGCGGAGAAAAAGTTCTAGGTCAACTTTCGGGGGTTTCTGGATTTATAGGAATTTTCAGCGTTGGATTCACGTCAGGGGGGTTCCCTAGAGTCCCACAAGCTCAGGTGGCGCGCCCCAGGGGGCGCTCCTTGAGCTTGTGGGGCCCCTGGACACCTTCTGGTCCTTCCCCGAAGCTTCCTGGGTCTCTTCTTGGCCATAAAAAATCACCATAAATTTTTATCGCGTTTGGACTTCGTTTGGTATGGTTTTTCTGCGAAACAAAGAAATAGCCAAAAAAAAGGAACTGGCAGTGGGCACTAGATTAATAGGTTAGTCCATAAAAATAATATAAAAGTGCATGAAAACCATATAAAATTATCGTAAGCATGGCATGCATACTTCATAAATTATCGATACGTTGGAGATGTATCAGCATCCCCAAGCTTAATTCCTGCTCGTCCTCGAGTAGGTAAATGATGGAAGAAATAATTTATGAAGTGTGAATGCTAGAATAGTGCATAAGTTTGATCAATGATAATTCTAATCACTTTTTCGAGCATCATTATATATCATAAACAACAGTTCATTCCTCATAAAACATCTAATGATCAAGTAGCAAGCTATTATCATGTTAATGTATAGATCACAAACTCTCTTGAACCTTGACAAACTATGTTTTCAGTCATCAAACAATTACAATTCATTTTATTTTCAGGAAGGGTCTATGTAAGAGCTTTGATTTAGCAAATTCCACATACTCAATTATCATATAGTCTTCCGTGATTGCTGGCACTCAAAGCATTTTAATAGAACAAACTGTTTCTATCAGACATAGAGGAAAACGGGGGTTTAATAAGTCACCTCCCAACTTTCTTACCACAGAGATAAACGTCAACAATAATAACTCATGATCATATATATTTAACCGGATATATGTGCCTGGTTATTTCCCCACCACATGATGCTTGCCAAGTGGAGAATAATTGAGGTTGAAATAGGAGAACATATTTTGACTCTTGCATAAAAGTAAAACTAGAAAGATAAAAGACACGCCCTTCGCAGAGGGAAGCAGAGGTTGTCATGCGCTTTTGATTTTTGGATGTGCGAGCTCTTAATGCAAAGGAACATCACTTTATATTGCCCCTTATGATAGCAACCTTTATTAAGTAGTCCGTCACTTTTATTGCGTCACCATCATAAGTAGTATAAAGCTTATTTTTCCCTTACAATAATTTAGGAGCAATTTTTATTGCTTTGCACCAATGACAACTTACTTGAGGGATCTTATTCAATCCATAGGTAGATATGGTGGACTCTCATGACAAGAAACTGGGTTTAAGGATACTTGGATGCACAAGTAGTATCTCTACTTAGCGCGGAATTTTTTGCTAGCAAAATATTATAAACAAGCATCACATGTTGGAGGATCCATGACAATATAACTTCTATGCAAATATACATAAACATAACTCATTGCGTTGTCTTCCTTATCCAATATCAACTATTTGATCATGTTTGAAAATAATTAATGAGGGTTCACAATCATAAAAGATGTCAAAGATAGTATATTTGCATGTGAAATCTCTCTTCCTTCATCATTCTTTCATGAATTGTCTGAATGACCAATGATATGTTTGTTAAATTCCAATAGATTTTATTTCCTACACTCTCATGTGAAGTCACTACTTCCCATGAGACAAGCATATGAAGCATATATAATTTCAAATTTATGATATTCAATTCATTCATAGATTTCTTACTCTAAATATATAAGTGAAGCACACGAGTAAGCAATAAACTACTTCAAAAAGATATAAGTGAAGAGCAAAGAGTAGCTAAGTAAATAGGTAACTATGTAAAGACTCTCACCAATTAAAAACATTCCGATCTAGGAATTGTATCAAACAGTAGACAAACAAAAAGACACTCCAAGTAAAACACATATTATGTGACGAATAAAAATATAGCTCCAAGTGAGGTATACCGATAGATTGAAGACGGAAGAGGGGATGCCTCCCGGGCATCCCCAAGCTTAGATGCTTGAGTCTTCCTTGAATATTCCCTTGGGGTGCCTTGGGCATCCCCAAGCTTAGGGTCTTGTCACTCCTTATTCTCCTTCCATCGTCATCTCACCCAAAGCTTGAAAACTTCAATCACACAAAACATAACGGAACTCGTGAGATGCGTTAGTATAATAAAACAAATACTTAACTTGGGTACTGTCAAGACAAGATTCATAATCATTCCCACATAATGCCTACTGTATTCTATCATTTCTACAATTTATATTACCCAATATAAGCCATTTATTTAGGACAGTAAAACTGATCCTAAACCCAGCCCTCACAGCGATTTGAGTTTCTGGCCGTTCATTTTGGCGATCTAGACATTTTTGACCGTCCGATCTACTCTCTATAGCCATCCCTCCCGCATCTATTAAATACTGGCCCAGCTGTCCTAATGGGCTGCTACTCTGGTGGCCGAAACGAAGTCCTGTCATTAACTGGGCCTGTTCCAGCCCAATCGCTAGCCCATCGGCACGCACAAACCCTCCTTTCCCCGTGGTCCATAGCTGCTGCACCCTCCAGCGTCGCACTCCTCCCTCCTCCCTCATCAGCCGCCGCCGGTGCCACCACTCCGCCTCCCTCTTCTCTGTCTGACGACCACGCCGCCGGAGGAAGCCGTCGTCCGCGTGTTGCCGCTCTAGGCGTGGTCTGGGGCCGCCGCCACCGCGAGCCACGGGAGAATAGGAGCAGCTGCCGCCGTGGTCCATAGCTGCTGCACCCTCCAGCGCCGCACTCCTCCCTCCTCCCTCATCAGCCGCCGCCGATGCCACCACTCCGCCTCCCTCTTCTCTGTCTGACGACCACGCCGCCGGAGGAAGCCGTCGTCCGCGCGTTGCCGCTCTAGGTGTGGTCTGGGTCCGCCGCCACCGCGAGCCACGGGAGAATAGGAGCAACTGCCGTGAGCGTATGAACAAGGGCTGGTCCTCCACCAATTCTGCTGCAAGCAGTTGCTTGCCTCCTTCAGCGTCAAGGTGAGAATCATCCCTATGTACCTTTTTTCTTTTCTTCTGATTTCAAGTTTTGACAGGGGAAGATTATGCACTCCCTTACTATTAATTTGATCTGCAAACCAATGAACAGTACAAGATACACGCACAATGAAGCAGACATATTTGCTGATGGTATTTAAGGTGTTCTTCACAGTACGGCCATAACTTCTGTTTGCCTGGTAATATTTGACATTTGGCATAAGATTAGTAATACCCATAAGTGATCTTTATTGCCAAAACAGTGAGTCCTAATGAGATTTTACCATTCCCACAAGAGCTTCGAAGTTCTTTGACACAGATAGACAGTATATACTGTATAGTAAGCACTGAACTTAATTAACTCCAGTTGCATTCTCTTCCAAAATTTTATGCTTTAAGTTATTATCAATAACTTTTCCATTTGCCATTAGTAGTTAAATACTATTGCATACATAAATTGATATAGAATAATTTAAGATTTACTTGACAAAGTGAAAGATGAAGGGAAGGCCGAAATTCACCTGCAACAATTTTAGCAGAAAAGTTGTTGTGCGGCCGATAAGATATATAGTAAGGGTGAGAGCTAGCAACACATTAGACGCTAAGTCAGGCTAAATGAATAGAAGATCGACGAATTTGTTGCCGGAGCAGCGCCCACCCCATGTAACGCTTTCTTGTATGCAGTCAAAGCCCAGACAGGACTGATGAGAAATCAAAGGCATCGTTGTCCACCGCCAACACACTCCATTTTGCTTGCGATGTCCTTCTCCTGTATGTGCAACGGACGATTGTTTTGGTTGCATACTTAATAAGATCAGTTGGCTGTTGCTTGATTTAAAACTGGGACAACTGGTTTCTTGATTTGTCCCAAGGCAACCTTTTTTCTACCAGGTTGTTTCAAACAATTATTCTTATTCTATGATAACACTGAGATTATCAGTAAAGAATTCAGAGTTTTGCTGAAACCAGATTGCCACACACATGAGGAAAAATTAACAACCAGGACTTTGAAAGATGGATGACAGTGCTTATTACGTGGTAGAAATCAAATATCAAAAGGAAAAGATAATGTTTGCGAAGGTGTGTGTACTGAACAAGCATCCTGATTGATGTGTTTTTCTGTTGTTCCTTGTTGTGCCCTCATGCAATTGTGTCCATAGAGTTGATTGATATACTTATTGTTGTGCCAATTGTAGGACAGTGGAGAGACATACGGGCTGGGAGTTCTGGATCTGATGCCGTCACACTGATCAAGTCCACCGTGCTAGACGAATCCCGTCGCCATCTATGCCTTCCACGAGGTGGTCGACAGAGCTTTTCGAGCCAGCACCATCCCCGACGCCGGTGTGAGGAACAAGAACAACACCTTGGCCGGCTTCCAAATGTGCGACATATGGCAAGCCGCCCAAGGTGCTATTCCTCACACCGGCGTCGGTTGTTCGTCGTGTGCCTCCGGCAGACCAGTAGGACTCGAGGAAGAGCGCCTCGCCTGGCTCGCTATGTGTCCGCCCGGTGGTTCGCCGTGTGATGTGGCCCTTATCTCTGCACTGGCATATGGTATTTTCTTCCTTCCTGATGTTCAATTCATAAGCATGATCATGTTGTGTGATAGCGTGTACATTTGCTCGGAAGAAATAGGTGTCTGCTTATTTCCTTTCTGCTCTTGTTACTCCTAGATACATGTGCTACCAAGAGATTATGCTTGAGATGTTGGCTATGGGCCAGGTAATTAGTTCACATGGACTGCCATACCCCATACCTTCATGTTTTAGTATCTATATATGCATTAAGGATATGCAATTGCTTACTTTGTGTTTCTCTATCATTCAGGCCATGGTACTGTTTGTGTTGTATGGGACAGTTTACTTCCGTGAAGGCATCACTGCATCAGGCAATGGTGATGAACCCCTCTTATCGTGATGGCGATGGTAAAGACTCAACGATGCCGAGCAGATTAATATAAATGAAACCTCCCCCCATGATCTCCGTGAAGAAATAAATGGGTTGGAAATTAGGTACCGTTACTCTGCCCGATCTTCCATCTCCCACACCGAACCTTCTAATCTTGTCTGGCTTCATCTCACACGCTGTGCAGGTAATGAGTTGTTCAAAGAAAAAAAGTTTTGGGGCTGCCTACTAGCATATCACTTCAATAAACTGAGGTAGGCATAAAAGCCACTGTATCTTCGCAAATGAAATGCTCACATCACAACGTATTGTAGCGATCGACATGATTTGTTACTTAACATTTGAGTTGATTAGCCAGTGACAGCTGCACTGTTTGCTTCAAAAACACACTAAGCATATGAGTTTGAGTGTGACTTCATTAAAGCCTATGCTGAGATTGGCAAAGACTATCCTTATATGTTCACTAATTAAATAATGTTCTTTCTTCCATTTCCATTGTTTATTACCCTTTGTTTGCTCAACTCTATACAACATCGCTATTTTCTGAAAATGTGTGTCCAGAAAGTTAAACTGTTTGACTATCTAACTGCTCGTGAAAAAGGAGAATTTACTTGATTATTTAACCACGTTTTGGCATGAGATATCATCCCCCTTTTAGCGGTGTGCTAAATGAAAAACCTTTTATGCAGCAATACTTCTCTATGCATGGAAAGTGCCCTTCTGCTCATGAGCTCAAACGAGCTAGGTGAACAGTAAAACCGAAAAAAAATCGAAAAATGTTCAAGAAAATCTGATTTTTTTTTTGGGAATAACATTGACAAAAGTTCTAAGTGCATGCAAAAAATTTGGCTAGCAATAACATTCCTATAAGGCATGAAAAAAAAAACAAAATCGGTACTCTGAAAATGTGCATTTTCACATTTTCAGAGTACCGATTTTGTTTACATTTTCAGAGTACCGATTTTGTTTTTTTTGCCACGCCTTATAGGAATGTTATTTCAAGTCGCATTTTTGCACGCACTGAAAACTTTTGTCAATGTTATCCCCCCAAAAAATTCAGATTTTTTTGAAGTTTTTTCGAATTGTTTTTGATTTTACTGTTCACCGAGCTCAAATGAGCTCGGGAGCAGAAACTCTGCGTCCTGCATGCTTTTAGCACATTTACATTCCTCATGTGAAGGATGGCATCAACAGTGATGTAGTCTAGAAGGAAGAGACCAGCTATATATAGTGCCTGCTGTCATGTAAGTATGAGGGATAAACCATAACCATTTTGATATTTCCTACATTTTGCTTTTTGTACACCAAATTATGTATATACCTTGTCTTAACATGTATAGTACTTTCTAATGCAATTCATCTAAAGATGTCATCTACTTTAGTGAAAATGTTCTTTGCATTTATCTTGCTTACAGATGCGTCCCACGCAACCATGCTTCTCATCTTTTGGTTTGTTTTTTCTGATGTGTGTGGTTAAGATACCGGCTTCCAGAAACCATCACAAAGTCCAAAAAAACTTTTTGAGTCAGTGTAGAGTTTATGAAAGAACCATTAGTTCATATCTTCGTGGAAAAAACTGTCTACAAGATAATACATTGTATCTTTGTATAAATAACTCTTTAGTGGGGATGCTATGTAATTATTATTTTGGAAATGAAGAAGCCATATTCTTATCATGATTGGTTAAAATACCATTTGCTAAAGCCTTATACTTTAGATTTATGGTTACTTTTCATAAAAACATCTATTTACGTTCATTTTTATGCTTTGATATATTTACTAATTTATTAGCATTCCATCGCCATAATAGACGGGCGCGGCAACGCGCGCCATCGATGATCTAGTAGAAACTATAAAACAAGCAAACTATGCACCAAAAACAGAATCTATCAAAAACAGAACAACACGTAATGATCTGAATTAATATCATACTTCTGTAACACCAAAAATTCTGAAAAATTAGGACAACGTATTTTTTTTTGCATAGAAGTACTATGTAAAAAATTCATAATTTATCACGTTCCAGTACAGAATCTAAATTCATGCACTAGACGCTAAACTTTCTGTTTTTGCACAGAACCAAATAAACAAACATCCACGTCAACCTAAAGGCTTTACATGGCATTTTATTGAAATAAAAGATACAAAACATGGTTACTACAGTAGCTTAATCATGTAAACACAAAAAAAACAGTAAGGATAAATATTGAGTTGTCTCCCAACAAGCACTTTTTCTTTAATGCCTTTTAGCTAGGCATTGATAATTTTAATGATGCTCACATAGAAGTAGGTATTGCAACATAAAAGAGAGCATCGAAGGCATATAGACTACATTTAAGCCTAACCCACTTCATATGCATAGGAAACTTGCAAGAAAACAATTCATGGAAGAACCAAGTAACTAGCATAGGAAGGCATAAGAAGTGCAACTTCAAAAAATTCAACACATAGGGAGGAAACTTGATATTATTGAGAGATTGATAACCCACAAGTATAGGGGATCAGTTGTAGCCTTTCTCGATAAATATGAGTGTCGAACCCAACAAGGAGCTAAAGGTAGAATTAATATTCCCTTCAAGTTCTATCGACCACCGATACAACTCTACGCACACTTAACGTTTGCTTTACCTAGAACAAGTATGAAACTAGAAGTACTTTGTAGGTGTAATGCTAGAAGTACTTTGCAAGAATAAAACTAGGAGTACTTTGCAAGATAATAAAACTACGAGTAAATTGCAAGATACTAAAAGTTAGTTGTTTAGTAGAAAGCTTTTTGTAAAACAAGAAAAGGATTTGTCCCTAGGCAATCGATAACTAGACCGGTAATCATTATTGCAATTTTATATGAGGGAGAGGCATGAGCTAACATACTTTCCGTACTTGGATCATATGCACTTATGATTGGAACTCTAGCAAGCATCCGCAACTACCAAAGATCATTAAGGTAAAACCCAACCACAGCATTAAGTAGCCAGTCCTCTTTACTCCCATACGCAACAACCCCCTTACTCGGGTGTAAGCTTCTGTCACTCTAGCCGCCCACTATAAGAGAATTATGAACGTATTGCAAACCCTACAGCGGGAATCCCTCATGCTTGCACGACACAGAGGGCACCATAGGACAGCACCAAAATAAAACATACAACTCAAACCAATCACGATCATCAATCAACCCATAGGACAAAAAGAATCTACTCAAACATCATAGGATGGCAACACATCATTGGATAATAATATGTAGCATTAAGCACCATGTTTAAGTAGAGATTACAGCGGGGAGAAGAGGTGTTACACCGCTGCATAGAGGGGGAGAGATTTCGTGTTGATAGCGGCGAAGTTGTTGGTGTAGATCGCCGTCACGATGATTGCCCCGACGGCGTTCTGGCGCCACCGGGAGAGAGGGAGAGAGAGCCCCCCTCCTCCTTCTTCTTCTTACTTTTTATTAGAGGGGTTAGTACATATAACATCAAATCCCATCATGTCCTGCTGTAACATTATTGTATAATTATAATCAAACATTACCCACTGTATGCTATCACAATTATATGGCCCCCAAGTCAGTGGGGCTCAACAAGATTTCAAACATACGCAAATAAAGAAACTATAATAGCAATCTGTGAAAACAGGACAGTCTGTAAAGATGCAAATGAAACATATACTTATGTAACTCAAAAAATTCTGAAAAATTAGGACAAAATAAAAAATTTGCATAGCAGTACTGTGTAAAAATTTCAGAATTTTTTCATGTCCCAATAAAATACATAAATTCAAACACTACAGCAAAAGTTTCTGTTTTTTCACAGCACACACCAAACAAGCAATTTAAACATCCTAAAGGTAAATCTTGGCACATTATTTTTATAATACAATGGATTTGTACAAGGGGATAATTATTTTTGTGAGAAACTTCCATGAAAAATTCTACATTGTTTCCATGAGCAGGAACACAAGTGTTCAAGGTCGACCCTCACTTCTCCAATGCATAACCTTCCAATCGCTTCTCTTTTTGAAAAAGTTTTTAGGTTCCCCTCTATATTTTTTTGTTTTAAAACTTTTTAAAAGCACACAACAGAATAAAATGACTCTCTAAAACTTCCGGGTTGTCTCCCAGGCAGCACTTTCTTTAAAGCCATTAAGCTAGGCATAAAGTGCTCAAGTAATTGATCCACCCGGATCCCAAGGTATATCAAAGCCAATTTTAATTAACAATGATTTATAATTTAGTAGTGAGCACAAAGCAACATATATCATGCAATGACGAAGTCTAACTCTCTTCCTATGCATCAGCATGTCATAAAAGAACAATTCATGCACACATAATAAAGTCTGATACATAGCATAAATAGTTTCTTGCAATTTTATCGTATTAGAAACATAGAGAGGTGGAGATGTAGTTCCTCTCATAATAATTGCAAGTAGGAGCAGCAAGCACATGCATATCATATTCATCAAAATCATCATGTGTAGTAGTAAAACGCAACCCATCAATGTAATCCTTAATAAGCACAAATTTCTCCAATATAGTGTAGTTGGGAGAATTCAAAAAGATAATAGGACTATCATGTGTAGGTGCAATAGCAACAATTTCATGTTTAACATAAGGAACTATAGCAAGTTCATCTCCGTAAGCATCATTCAAATTGGCATCATGGCCACAAGCATAGCAAGCATCAATTTCATCAAAAAGGGATATTTCAAACGAATCCAAGGGATCATAGCAATCATCATAGCATTCATCCTTAGGTAAGCACGAAGGGAAATTAAACAATGTATGAGTTGAAGAGTTACTCTCATTAGAAGGTGGGCACGGGTAGCTAATCCGCTCTTCCTCCCTTTGTTCTTCACTCTCCTCGTCATCTTTTTCATCTAATGAGCTCACAGTTTCAGCAATTTCTTCTTCCATAGGTTCTTGCAAAATATTAGTCTCTTCTTGGGCAGCGGAGACTTTCTCAATATAGGCATTGTATTCATAATTCTCATAGCAATATTTTAGTATAGCATAATTTTCAGATCTGTAAACAGCATCATCATAGTTTTCATACTTTTCAAACAAAGATTCAATTTCATAAGCACCCTTAAAAGCAACAAATTCTTCTATTTGTTCCACATCATAGTAATCATATACACCATTAGCATAAGAAGCCAAGGTTTCATTATCATTAAATTTACATGAAAAGGGAAGGTGTGGAGCCTTCATCTTAGAGCAACAAGTATAATCATATCTTAAGCATAAATTCTGAGCATACCAATGAAAATAATCAATTTGATCCCATAAGAGTTTCCCTTTTTGAGACAAGCGATAATCCCTAAAGTATTCCCGTTGATCCAAAGTATATCCCATTATCAAGTTGAATGGAGATTTATCAGGATTATCAAAGTAGGAATTAATGTTTTCCACATAACCAGCATCGAGGGTTTTAGGAGGTTCCCCATCTCCATGAGTAGCAAGTACAACTAATTTTTTTGGTATTTCGTGTTCCATATCCATAACTAAAGATAAAGAATAGCTTCAAACAGAAAATAAAAACAACTTAGTGATAAAGCAAACAAGCACACACAAGAATATCAACCCCACACTATTGCTCCCCGGCAACGGCGCCAGAAAAAGGTCTTGATAACCCACAAGTATAGGGGATCAGTTGTAGCCTTTCTCGATAAATAAGAGTGTCGAACCCAACGAGGAGGTAGAATTAATATTCCCTGCAAGTTCTATCGACCACCGATACAACTCTACGCACACTTAACGTTTGCTTTACCTAGAACAAGTATGAAACTAGAAGTACTTTGTAGGTGTAATGCTAGAACAACTTTGCAAGAATAAAACTAGGAGTACTTTGCAAGATAATAAAACTACGAGTAAATTGCAAGATACTAAAAGTTAGTTGTTTAGTAGAAAGCTTTTTGTAGAATAAGAAATGGATTTGTCCCTAGGCAATCGATAACTAGACCGATAATCATTATTGCAATTTTATATGAGGGAGAGGCATGAGCTAACATACTTTCCGTACTTGGATCATATGCACTTATGATTGGAACTCTAGCAAGCATCCGCAACTAGCAAAGATCATTAAGGTAAAACCCAACCACAGCATTAAGTAACAAGTCCTCTTTACTCCCATACGCAATAACCCCCTTACTCGGGTGTAAGCTTCTGTCACTCTAGCCGCCCACTATAAGAGAATTATGAACGTATTGCAAACCCTACAGCGGGAATCCCTCGTGCTTGCAAGACACAGAGGGCACCATAGGACAACACCAAAATAAAACATACAACTCAAACCAATCACGATCATCAATCAACCCATAGGACAAAAAAGAATCTACTCAAACATCATAGGATGGCAACACATCATTGGATAATAATATGTAGCATTAAGCACCATGTTTAAGTAGAGATTACAGTGGGGAGAAGAGGTGTTACACTGCTGCATAGAGGGGGTGAGAGTTGGTGTTGACGACGGCGAAGTTGTTGGTGTAGATCGCTGTCACGATGATTGCCCCGGCGGCGTTCCGGCGCCACCGGGAGAGAGGGGGAGAGAGCCCCCCTCCTTCTTCTTCTTCCTTGGCCTCCCCCCTAGATAGGAGGAGATTTTCCCCTCTGGTTCATGGCCGCCATGGCTCTCGGAGGGGAGGAGCCCCTCTGACATTGGATCTCTCTCTCTGTTCTCTTCTGTTTCGCGTTCCTGTTTTCTGGCCGAAAACTGTTTCTTAAATTCCCGGAGATCCGTAACTCCGATTAGGCTGAAATTTTGAGGGGATTTTTATCCGGATATTAGCTTCCTTGTGGCCAAAGGACACCCTCAACCGACCTACAGGGGAGCCACAAGCCCCCTAGGTGTGCCCAGGGGGGCCCGGGCCCTGCAGGCTTGCCGTGTCCTCGGGCATCGTCTCGCGTTGATTCTTTTTCCCAAAAATCACATGTATTCCAAAATAAATCTCCATAAATTTTTATCATGTTTGGACTTCATTTGATATGGATTTTCTGTGAAACAATAAACATGCAACAAATAGGAACTGACACTGGGCACTGGATCAATATGTTAGTCCCAAAAAATCATATAAAATGTTGCCAAAAGTATGTGGAAATTATAGGATAGTGGCATGAAACAATCAAAAATTATAGATACGACGGAGATGTATCAGAGATCTATAAGCATATATTCCTCTCATAATAAATTTCAGTAGCATCATGAACAAATTCAATAATATAGCTATCACATAAGGCATTCTTTTCATGATGCACAAGCATAGAAAATTTATTACTCTCCACATAAGCAAATTTCTTCTCATTCATAATAGTGGGAGTATCATATAAAACTTGAACACTATAAATTGATTCCACATTAAAAGAGTAATGTTCAGTAAAAGGATATTTATAATTATGAAAAGCTTCATAAGAATAATTTTCACTACTTTTTATAACATAAGTATCATCACAATAATCATCATAAGTAGCAACTTTGTTCTCATCATAATCAATTGAAACCTCTTCCAAAATAGTGGAATCATTACTAAATAAAGTTATGACCTCTCCAAATCCACTTTTATTATTATTCCAATAGGAATCAACACCCTCCAAAATAGTGGGATAATTATTACTTAGAGTTGACACTTTTCCAACCCCACTTTCATCATTATTGCAATCATCATAAATAAGAGGCATATAATTAACATAACAGATTTGCTCATCAAAAGTAGAGGGAGTAAAAAGATCTTCATTATGCATAGCATCCCCAAGCTTAGGACAAACATAATTTGTAGCAAATACATTCTCGAACACGTTATTCTCATCAAATATAGCATCCCCAAGCTTATGGTTTTGCATATCATTAGCATAATCACTCTTATCATTAATAGCACCAATAGTATAACAATCATTATTATCATATTTTTCCAAGTTGGCGCCAAAAAGATTTTCAAGATCATAAGAAGTATCATTATCTTCTCAATCATGATTATCACAACAAGTAATAGGCATAACAAAATCTTCTTCAATAGTGCCTACCGACATAGTTTCATAAAAATCAATATCTTCATCAAATGTGTCATCTTCCACAATTCGTGATTTAGTCACATAGGACACAACCTTAGGAGCATAATTATTTGGGGGAGATACCTTTTTTACCTTTGTTTTTCCTTCTTTTCTTCCTCTTCTTCTACACCACATTATGTGTCGGTTTAATTCATTTTTCTGAGCTTCTTATTGAAGAGATTGGTTGGGTAGGAAGCTCCTCCTTGTCACCTGATTCATCATAAGAAACAATAGGAGGGAATTGGGAAATCTTTACCCTTTCATTAGTAGTAGTACCATTCCTTTTATATTCCATTGGTTTTCTCATCTTTCTAGAATTGGCAATATAAGCATTCTCATTGCAATTTACCACACAAAACATATAAATTTCCCTTAGATCAAGTTCAAGTGTTTCCGTGAGAATGAATATGCCAAACCAATTATTTTTATGTGTCACTTCTTCACACCCTAAAAATAGACTAAGTTCATTATAATGTTCAAGGGTGATCATGTCATCACAATGTTTGGACGCAATTTGATCAGAAAAATGCATGCATTGAAAATTGAGATGATCAACTTCAGTGCAAAGTTCACAAGTAATGGGATGAAGAGAACACAATTCTTTAGCATAATCATCCAACATCTTAAGCAACCATTGGGTTCTGTCATATTATGCTTCTTACAATATTTATCATCCCTAATTGGCACGTCTACACAAGGTCTATGCTCTTCACAAAAATTGACATGCTTATAAGAAACCTTTTTATCATGACTAGTGCAATCATCATTAGTATTATGGATATTCATAGAAAGCAAACTAACAACATTGCAATCATTCTCATTATTCAAGGAACTCACATTAAACATTTTGTTAAATACTTCTTCTAACAATTTAGCGCAATTTTCAAATTCCTCGTTTTTCATTTTTTTAGTTTTCTTTTATAAAACCAAACTAGTGAATAAACAAGAAACTAAAAGATTCAATTGCACGATCTAAAGATATACCTTCAAGCACTCACCAACCCAGCAATGGCGCCAGAAATAGCTTGATGTCTACTACGCAACTTTATTCTCTTAGACACTGTTGCGCCTCAGCGCAGTGTTTTGTATGACAGCAGGAAATTTCCCTCAAGTGGATGGCCTAAGGTTTATCAATCTGTTGTAGGTGTAGGATGAAGATGGTCTCTTTCAAATAACCCTACAATCAAATACAAAAATCTCTTGTGTCCCCAACACACCCAATACAATGGTAAATTGTATAGGTGCACTAGTTCGGCGAAAAGATGGTGATACAAGTGTAGTATGAATAGTAGATATAGGTTTTTGTAATCTGAAATAATAAAAACAGCAAGGTAGCCAGTGATAAAACTGAGAACAAACGGTATTGCAATGCTTGGAAACAAGGCCTAGGGTTCATACTTTCACTAATCCAATCTCTCAACAGTACTAACATAATTGAATCGTATAATAATCCCTCAAAGTGCGGCAAAGAATCACTCCAAAGTCTCTATTCTTATCAGAGAAAGTAGAATGAAACCGTGTAAGTAGTAAACTACCTCAAAGTTGTGTTTCCAATCAATCTTATGAACCACCGCAAAGTGTCATGAATAGTTCTAGAGATCGTGCTACAACAACACCATATGATACGCATCAATCAACTCTAATGTCACCTAGATACTCCAATGTCACCACAAGTATCCGCGAGTGAGACATGTATCAAGTGATCTCAAATCCAAAGTATTCAATCCAATAGCAAAGAAACCTCAAACAGCAAGATTCCATTCACCACAAAACAGATAGAGGGGAAGAACACCATATGATCCAAATATATCAACAAATCTCATGGTACATCAAAATCATGTCCTATCAAGATCATGAGAAAGAGATATCAAACACATAGCTACTGGTACATACCCTCAGTCCTGGGGGTGAACTACTCCCTCCTCGTCATGGAGGCAGCAGGGATGATGAAGATGGCCTCTAGTGATGGCTTTCCCCCTCCGGCAGGGTGCCGGAACAGGGCTCCAGTTGAGATCGCTTTGAAACAGAGGCTTGCGGCGGCGGAGTCAAAGTTCTAGGTCAACTTTTGGGGGTTTCTGGATTTATAGGAATTTATAGCGTTGGATTCACGCCAGGGGGTTCCCGAGGGTCCAACAAGCTTAGGTGGCGTGCCCCAGGGGTGGGGCACCCCTCGATCTTGTGGGTCCCCTGGGCACCTTCAGGTCCTTCCCCGAAGCTTCCTGGGTCTCTTCTTGTCCATAAAAAATCACCGTAAATTTTTATCGCATTTGGACTTCGTTTGGTATAGTTTTTATGTGAAACAAAGAAATAGCCAAAAAAACAGGAACTGACACTGGGCACTAGATTAATAGGTTAGTCCATAAAAATAATATAAAAGTGCACCAAAACCATATAAAATTATCATAAACATGGCATGAATACTTCATAAATTATAGATACGTTGGAGACGTATCAGTAAATGTGGATCACATGAGTATGATGAGAATGGTATATGTTGTGACGATGAAGATGTGAGTGGAGAATGTGAGCTTGAGTAAATCTACCATGTACCCCGATGATCCCCTCTTAATAGGGTGGGATCCCTATACTCGAGAACAAACCGAAAAGCCTACTCTTCATATCTTTGTTTCTCCATTCTTGAGCACTATCAAATCGAGTGGATCCATGATCCACACACATATATGTTTCCACGACGACTAAAACCTGTGATATACTAGACAAACATGAGTAGTCCCCTATATGTATATTATCATCAATATCAAAACATAATTAAGGCATGATTGCACTTTCACCTGGCCCATCACTTCTGCTGTTGTTGATGGCGGTTCGAATGCTCCATGGCTGCGTGCTAGACATTAGGCAGTAAGGTCGTTTATTTAATTAGCTAATTATTGGTTGCATGCATTATGTGAAATGTATACTCTATGGTCAGAAATTTAGAGCCCGTCGTCTTTCCAAACTTCACCATGCGTGTAGTATATATTTGTTTTGTAGTAGGTAAAGTTAGGTAGGTGAGATATAAGAGATGAAAGCGGGTGGTTAAAACATGGTAGCACGTGTTGAACCCTAATCTGATTCCAACAACAACTCCAATCAGGGTTAGCAATTTTAATTTTCTAATGTATTTATAAGCTAAAGGAAATAGTTTCTTATTATATGTTTTATTCATGATGGAAGAATTTGTCGTTAATCATGAACCCCACAGACAATTACATTTATCTAGATCAATCAGGTGTGTGTTTCAGTGTTTGGAGCATAAACTTAGTGTAACAATGTTATTCCTCATGCTAGCCAAAGGATGAGGACACGACAATGGAGTGATTGGAGGTACAACTAATGGGGGGCACCCAAACCTATCATCTATGCAATGTGGGATTCCGGAGAAAAATCGTTGTAATTAATGTATTGTTGTATCATATCTACTGATGTCGCATAGTCTCTTTTTGGGGGCTATAGTCTACTAGATGCTTGAGGAAACCTGATGGCGTGAGCATGCATCAAGCTGAAGACAAGCCGGTGAACATTTGCACGTCTGTGTGTTGTGTTCTTTTAGTAGGAGAGTGCGGGGATACTTTTTCTTCCGTTGCAATGTATAGACGTATTAAGAATCTATAAATAAATTAACAACAACACTTGTGGGAGGAACAGTATGAGGAAGACACAGGGCCGGCTCTAGGCCTAGGCGGGAGGGGTGGACTGAATGGAAGCCTATGAGCAATGTATAGACGATCAGGTTGAAAAGGGGTGGTGTGAGGTTGCTCATAGGATTGTTGATCAGCTACACAGTCTGAATGGAAGCCTATGAGCATAGGTACCGGCGAATTCTAGGGAAATCCTCCATTGCCTCAGTAACAATCCATGCAGGAAATTTATACGTCTCCGACGAATCTATAATTTTTTATTGTTTCATGCTATTATCATACCACTTTTACATATGTTTGGTAACAATTTATATTATTTTTCTGGACTAACCTATTAATCTAGTGCCTAGTGCCAGTTCCTTTTTTTTGCATGTTTTAGGTTTCGTAGAAGCCTATGAGCATGGGTACCGGCGAATTCTAGGGAAATCCTCCATTGGCTCAGTAACAATCCATGCAACAATTTTTTTTGACTGTACACAGTAGGGCAAAGCCCCACTGCAATTTTTCTTTTTATTATAAACCATGCAGCAAATTGATACGTCTTCGATGAATCTATAACTTTTTATTGTTTCATGATATTATCATACCACTTTTACATAGCTGGTAACAATTTATATTATTTTTTTGGACTAACCTATTGATCTAGTGCCCAGTGTCAGTTCCTGGTTTTTTTCATGTTTTTGGTTTCGCAGAAAATCCATATCTAGGAAGTTCCAAACATGATGAAAATTTACAATGATTTTTTTGGAATATATCTGATTTTTGGGCACAAGAATCACAAGACGAGGCTTGTGGGCCCCACAAGCCCAGGGGCGCTCCCCTAGGCCGCACCGGGCAGGCTTGTGGGCACGCCGTAGGTCTCTCCTTCGACCGCAAGGAAGCTAATTTTCAGAGGAAAATCCCCTCGAAATTTCAGCCCAGTCTGAGTTATGGAACTCTAGCTATAAAAGAAATGGTGTTTAGCCAGAAACCCTACCGCGAAATAGAGAAGAAAAGAGAGAGAGAGAGAGAGAGAGAGAGAGAGGGAGAGAGAGAGAGAGTGAGAGAGAGAGAGTGAGAGTGAGTGAGAGAGAGAGGGAGGGAGGGAGGAAGGGAGGGAGAGAGAGAGAGTGAGTGAGAGAGAGAGAGAGAGAGAGAGAGAGAGAGAGTGAGAGTGAGTGAGAGAGAGAGAGGGAGGGAGGGAGAGAGAGAGAGAGATCCAATCTTGGAGAGGCTCCCGCCCTCTGGGAGCCATGGCGGCCAAGGACTAGAGGGGGAACCCTTCTCCCATCTAGGGGGAAGGCCAAGCAAGAAGAAGAAGGAGGGCTCTCTCTCTCTCTCTCTCTCTCTCCTGGTGGTGCTAGAGCACCGCCAGGGATCCATCGTGACGGTGATCTACTCCAACAACTTCGCCATCGTTATCACAAACTTTCCCCCCCTCTATGCAGCGGTGTAACCACTCTCACTCTGCTGTAATCTCTACTTGAACATGGTGCTCTATGCTAAATATTATCATCCAATGATGTGTTGCACCTCTATTATGTTTGAGTAGTTCCTTTTTGTCCTATGGGCTAATTATGGTATGATATGGTTGATATGAGTTGTACTCCCTCCAGTCGTTTTACTCCGCGTATTAGATTTGTGTCAAGTCAAACATTGTAAAATTTGACCAAATTTATATTAAAAATATATCAACATCTACAATACCAAATATATATACTATGAAAGTACATTTCATAATGAATCTAACAATATTGATTTGGCATTGTGAATGTTGATACTTTCTTCTATAAGTTTGGTCAAAGTAGAGTGCTACTTGTAGCTTGCGTTGGTATTATCCCCGAAGAGGAACGGATGATGCAGCACAGTAGAGATAAGTATTTCCCTCAGTTATGAAACCAAGGTTATCGAACCAGTAGGAGAATCACTCAACACCTCGTTAGCAGCACCTGCACACAAACAACAAATCCTTGTACCCAACGCAAACGAGGGGTTGTCAATCCCTCGGCGGTCAATTGCAAGATTAAATTGTATGTGATAGATAGATAGATTGAAACAAAAATACAAAATAAAATAAATAAAAGAAAATGGCAGCAATATTTTTAGGGTTTTAGTAATATGATTTAGATAGACCCGGGGGGCATAGTTTTCACTAGAGGCTTCTCTCAAGAAAATAGCATACGGTGGGTAGACAAATTACTGTTGGGCAATTGATAGAAAAGCAAATAATCATGACGATATCCAAGGCAATGATCATGTATATAGGCATCACGTCCGAGACAAGTAGACCGATTCCTGCCTGCATCTACTACTATTACTCCACACATCGACCGCTATCCAGCATGCATCTAGTGTATTAAGTCCATAAAGAACGGAGTAACGCCTTAAGAACGATGACATGATGTAGACAAGATAAACTCACGTAAGAATAAACCCCATCTTTTTACCCTTAATAGCAACGATACATAGGTGTCATGTCCCTTTCTATCACTGGGATTGAGCACCGCAAGATCGAACCCATTACAAAGCACCTCTTCCCATGGCAAGATAAATCAATCTAGTTGGCCAAACCAAATCAATAGATCGGAGAAGAAATACGAAGCTGTAATAATCATGCATAAAAGATTGCAGCAAACACTCAAATATATTCATGGATAATTTCATCATAAACTCACAATTCATCGGATCCCAACAAACACACCGCAAAAAGTGATTCATCGGATAGAACTCCAAGAACATCGAGGAGAACATTGTATTGAAGATCACAAAGAGAGAAGAAGCCATCTAGCTACTAACTATGGATCCGAAGGTCTGTGGTAAACTACTCACGCATCATCGGAAGGGCGGCAAGGTTGATGTAGAGCCCCTCCGTGATCGATTCCCCCTCCGGCGGAGTACCGGAGAAGGCCTCCAGATGGGATCTCTCGGGAACAGAAACTTGCGGTGGTGGAAAAAGTATTTCATGGACTCCCCTAAGGGTTTCTGATTTTTCCTGAATTTATAGTGGTGGAATAAGGTCAAACGGAGTTGGGCTGGGCCCATGAGGTACCAGAGCGCCCCCCCCAGGCGCGCCCTGGTGGCTCGTGGCCACCTCCTCTAGCGTCTGGTCTTCTCCCGAAGCTTCTAGTGTTTATCTTGTCCAGAAAAAAATCTCCAAAAAGTGTCGTGGCATTTGGACTTCATTTGGTATTGATTTTCTGTAAAACAAAAACAGGGCAGAAAACAGCAAATGGCACTGGGCACTAAGTTAATAGGTTAGTTTCCAAAAATGATATATAATTGCTGTAAATGCATATAAAAACATCCAAGATTGATAATATAACAGCATGGAACAATCAAAAATTATAGATACGTTGGAGACGTATCATAGAGATACTTTGACTTTGGACAAAACTTATATGCAGACTAAAAAGGATCGGAGGGAGTGTGTTATTATGGTGTTGGCCTATGGTGTCCACTGTGTCGCGCAAGCGTGTGGGATCGCCGCTATAGGGTGTTGCAATATGTTAATGATTGCTCATAGTGGGTTGCGGGAGTGACTAGAAGCCTAAACCCGAGTTCGTGGGTTCTTGCATATGAGATTAAAGGGGACTTCTAACTTAATGCTATGGTTGGGTTTTGCCTTTATGAATTTTTAGTAGTTGTGTATGCTTGCTAGAGTTTCAATCATAAGAACATGTGATCCAAGTACGGAAAGAGTGTTAGCTTAAGCCTCTCCCTCATAAGTATGATGAGTATCACTATCGTGTCATATTCAATTGCCTAGGGACAATCCTTTTCTTATTGTTCTTCCAAAGCTCTCATACTTTATTGTTCTTTATTTAAAGAACACTTAACATTTATTTACACGTTCTTTATTATCTTGCAAAGCTATCTTTTTATTATCGCAAAGTAGTTTTATTTCTTGTTCTAGGTAAAGCGAACGTTAGTGTCCGTATAGTTGTATCGGTGGTCGATAGAACTTGAGAGAATATTAATTCTACCTTTAGCTCCTCGTTGGGTTCGACACACTTATTTATCGAAAGGGCCACAACTGATTGTCGGGGGGATGACCCTCGGGTAGGCCCAGGAGTACAAAGCATTTTCAAAACATCGGGGCGGCTCGAGCCCCTCAATCCGGCTGGACCTCCAGTCAGCCGCTCCGCAGCGGGCCGGCTGGGCATGGGCCACATCCAGGCCAGCTGGTCGCAAGCCGGCTGGCGACGGTCAGCGCCCGTCCCATCCATCCGTATGACAAGATCGCCCTCGCATGACGGGAGAGCGTGGCTACAGTGCCGCCAACCCCGCTGACCCAGGCGACCGACGTCAGCGCGGCGTGGCACTATAGCCCCATGACGCCAACCACTCTGTGATGCAGGAAGCGACGGGCTACAGTCACGTGCAGCCGGCGGGCCCCACAGCCGACGGGCCCCACTGCCGGCTACAGACGATGACAGCAGGGCCCCGCCCCCACTTAGATTTACCATTGTACCCCAGGAGGCCGGTCTATAAGACCCCCCGGAAGCCCCCCAGGCAGGGGGTCTTGGACTCTTTTTACACACACACACACACACACTCACGTACGAGAGGCAAGGAGGAGAGCTAGCTCCTTCTTCCTCCTCCACCCAGCAGCTCCAGGAGCACCCTTGTAAACTTTGTGACCCACTCTAGTGCATTCGGCGGGACTAGGGGTGTTACCTCCCTCGGAGCGCCCCGAACCTGGGTACGTCTCGTGTCACACACTTGCTCGTGCCGATCTCGCCTCCGGAACCCACCGACGTCCATACCCTGCCCCCACTTTTAGCCATCCCATGGCATCCGCCGTGATTCCACCATGACAGTTGGCGCCCACCGTGGGGCTGCTCACGGAGTCGGCTGGAGTCAACTTCCGGACGGGACCCTTCACCAATTTCGGCGAGCGCATCATGCACGGCCTGGTCCACGCGCCTGGCACGGACACCGCCTGCCCTGCGGGCTGCTCCGTCATCCCCTTCGGTGAGCTGCGCGTCTTCGTCGCGCTCATCCCCGACGAGTACCCTAGCAAGGTTCTCAGCTTCACCGACTCTCCCCTCCCCGCCGGTTGCGACGTCGCCAGCGACGTCGCAGACCTCTGCACCCGCGTGGAGGTGATGACCACTGCCTCCAGCCTCGGCTCCGGGCGCGGCAAGGACAAGGCCGTTGCGACTGCAGCCCACACCAGCCGGGTCGACCCGCTGCGCGCGATGCTGCAGAGCCTGCGTGCCCCCATCACGCCCGACGCTAACCCGGCCGCCGCTGCAGCCCACCTCAATGAAGACCGCTAACACCTGCTGGACGAGGCCACGGCGCTCGCTGTGACGCGGCGCAGGTTGGAGTCCGCCCAGCGGGAGTACGACACCGCCCACGGCCTCACGCCGGTTGGCGGCGAGCCTAGCCGGATCGCTGAGGTGCGATGTCGTGGCGGCACCATCGGTCTGGCGCTGGGCACAGATTGGCCCACCTACGACACCCCCGTCAAGAACATGCGTGCCGCGCATGAGGCCATGGCGAAGTTCGAGTTCCTAGAGGGCGAAGAGCTGGTGCAGCAGTAGCACCGCGTCCGCGACCTCATCACTGCTGCGAACCTGCAACAGAGGCAGTTGGATCCACCCCAGCCGGCGGCCTCCGCGTCGGAGAACGGTCGAGAGCCGGACGGAGCCCTCTGGAACACACAACAACAACAACAACAACAACAACGACAACGACAACGACGACGACGACGACGACGACGACGACGACGACGACGACGACGACGACGACGACGACGACGACGACGACGACGACGACGACGACGACGACAACAACAACAACAACAACAACAACAACAACAACAACAACAACAACAACAACAACAACAACAACAACAACAACAACAACAACAACAACAACAACAACAACTGGCGGCAGCGGCAGCCGGCGGCAGCAGCAGCCGGCGGCAGCGAACCGGCAAGGCCGCCTGGCAGCCCAAGCTCACATTCGAGCAGATGCTTGATGCCCCCTGCAAGCACCACAGCGGTGCAAAGCCATCTACGCACACTCTACGATAGTGCAGCATCACCCAGCGCCTGATGCGGGGCGAGCTCCCACCTCCTCCCCCGCCTCCACCGCCTCCCCCATCGGCTCCGACAGCCGGCGCCCTCCGCAACGACGCCTTCCCTCGCCAGGACGTGGCCTACATTGTCTTCACCAGCGAGGGTGACGACAAGCACAACCAGCGCAAGTGCCCGCACGAGGTGAACACCGTCGTCCCTCCAGTTCCCCAGTACATGCACTAGTCCGAACGGCCCATTAGCTAGACCCGGGAGGACCACCCGGCCATGATGCCCACGCCGGGTGGCTACACCCTCGTCCTCGACCCCACCTTCGTCATTGAGAGGCACCGCTTTTCACGGGTGCTGATCGACGGCGGCAGCAGCATCAACATCCTCTTCTGCGACACCACGATCAAGCTCGGCATCGAGGAGAAGCAGCTGCAGCCGACCCGGACGGTGTTCCACAGCATCGTGCCGGGCCACTCCTGCTCCCCAATCGGCAAGGTCCGGCTGGACGTGTTGTTTAGCGCCAGCGACCACTTCCACCGCAAGTTGATCTGGTTCGAGGTGGTGGACCTGGCCAGTCCCTACCACGCGCTCTTGGGCCGGCCTGCGATAACCAAGTTCATGGTGGTCCCCCACTACGCTTATCTGAAGATGAAGCTGCCTGGTCCCAAGGGCATCATCACCATCGTCGGCGACTACAAGAAATCCATTGAGTGCGCCCAAGCCGGCTCCAAGCTGGCCGAGTCGCTGGTCATCACTGAGGAGAGGCGCCAGCTCGACCGTCTCGTGGCACTGGCTAGCGAGCAGCCGGCCATGCCGACTCTGCCCGAGCAGCCGGCCAACGAGGCGTCCTTCCAGCCGTCCAAGGACACCAAGAAGGTTTCGCTCGACCCAGCCAACCCCAACTCCGACCAGTACATTGTCGTGGGCACCCGCCTCGACAGCAAATAGGAAGGCGAGCTCGTCGACTTCCTCCGTGAGAATCGAGACATCTTCGCATGGTCTCCCAAAGACATGCCGGGTGTTCCGAGGAAGTTCGTCGAGCACAAACTCCACGTCCGGCCGGATGCCAAGCCGGTCCGGTAGCCGCTACGTCGCTTCTCCGAGGAGAAGCAAAGAACCATTGGTGAAGAGATCACCCGGTTGCTCGTAGCCGGCTTCATCATGGAAGTTTTCCACCCCGAATGGCTGGCCAACCCAGTCCTCATCCTGAAGAAGAACGGTACTTGGCGCATGTGTATCGACTACACAAGCCTGAACAATGCAAGCCCTAAGGACCCATTTGCTCTGCCCTAGATCGATCAAGTGATCGACTCCACAGCCGGCTGCGAGCTCCTGTCCTTCCTGGACGCCTACTCCGGCTACCACCAGATCAAGCTGGACCCGGCTGACGCCCTCAAGACATCCTTCATCACCCCCTTCGGGGCGTATTGCTACATCACCATGTCGTTCGGCTTGAAGAACGCCGGCATGACCTTCCAGCGCTGCATGCAGAAGTGCCTCCTGCCACAGATTGGCAGGAATGTGCATGTCTACGTCGACGACATCGTGGTGAAGACCAAGCAGCACCTCACCCTCCTGGATGACCTCAAGGAGACGTTCGCCAACCTACGTCGGTTCCAGATCAAGCTCAACCTGGAGAAGTGCGTATTTGGCGTGCCGGCTGGCCAGCTCCTTGGGTTCCTTGTCTCGGAGCGCGGCATCGAGGCCAACCCGGAGAAGATCAAGGTGATCGAGCGCATGCGCAAGCCAGCTCGGTTGCGCAATGTCCAGAAGTTCACCGGTTGCTTGGCCTCTCTCAGCCGGTTCGTCAGCCGGCTGGAGAAGAGCGCCCTGCCCCTGTATCAGCTGATGAAGAAGACGACATCGTTCGACTAGACTGACCAGGCGGACGAGGCCTTCAGTGACCTCAAGCGCATGCTCTCCATCGCACCCGTCTTGGCCGCGCCGGTTGAGAAGGAGCCTTTGCTGATGTACATCGTGGCCACCTCCCGCGTGGTCAACGTGGTGCTGGTGGTGGAGTGCCCTAAGGAGGGCAAGGCGCAGCCGGTCCAGCGCCCTGTGTACTACCTGAGCGAGGTGCTCTCCCTCTCCAAGTAGAACTACCCCCACTACCAGAAGATGTGCTACGGCTTGTACCTGGCCGCCAAGAAGCTAAAGCGGTACTTCCAGGAACACACCATCACTGTGGTGAGCACGGTTCCCCTCGGAGAGATCATCAGCTGCCGGGATGCCTCTGGCCGGGTCGCCAAGTGGGCAATCGAGCTGGCCGCCCACACGATCCTCTACGAGCCCCGCACGGCCATCAAGTCCCAAGCCCTGGCTGACTTCCTCGTCGACTGGGCGGAGACCCAGTACTTGCCGCCAGCTCCCGACTCGACGCACTGGCGCATGCACTTCGATGGCTCGAAGATGCACACCGGCTTGGGAGCCAGCATTGTTCTCTCCTCCCCCAAGAACGGCCGGCTGCAGTACGCGCTCCAGATCCACTTCGCCGCCTCCAACAACATGGCCGAATACGAAGCCCTTGTCCACGGCCTCCGGCTGGCCAAGGACATCGGCATCCGGCGCATCCTCTACCACGGCGACTCCGACCTGGTGGTGCAGCAGGTCTCTGGCGAGTGGGATGCTAGGGACGCCAACATGGCCAGCTACCACTTCCTGGTCCAGCAGCTGACCGGCAGCTTCGAGGGCTGTGAGTTCCACCGTGTCCCTCGAGCCGACAATGAGGCGGCGGACACCCTATCCAAGATCGGCTCCACCCAGCAGGCCATCCCAGTCGGCGTCTCTCTCGAGCATCTACACAAGCCCTCCATCAAGCCCTCCCCGGACTCGGAGTCCATCTTCATCCCAGCCGACTCGACGGCTGCCACTTCCGGCTCGGGGATTGTTGGCTCAGTCCCGGGGGTTGCCGTCTCCGGCCCGCTCCCGGCGGCTACCGCCTCCGGCTCGGGGACTGCCGGCTCGGTCTCGGCGGCTGCCGGCTCCGGCCCGGTCCTGGCGGCGGCCGTCTCCGGCTTGGGGATTGTCGGCTCAGTCCCGGGGGCTACCGGCTCAGTCCCAGGGGCTGCCGGCTCCGGCCGTCCGCCTCCCGATCCAGTCGGCCCCGTGCAAGCTGTTGTCCTAATGGTGGTGTTGGCACCATCTTGGGCACAGTCGATCCTCACCTTCCTGGTGAGTGGAGAACTCCCCGACGACGAGGTCGCGGCCCGGCAGGTGCAGCGTCGGGCCTCCGCCTACGGCATCATCAATCGCGAGCTTGTCAAGCGCAGCACAACCGGTGTGTTCCAACGCTGCATCGAGCCAGCCAAGGGGCTCGAGATCCCGAGGGACATCCACCAGGGCGAGTGCGGGCACCACGCTGCCTCAAGGTCCCTCGTGGCCAAAGCTTTCCGCCACGGCTTCTACTGGCCAACACTTCAGCACGCGGAGTCACCAGCCGGCTGCGGCTCTCCAAACCATTCTCATCACGTGGCCCTTTGCCGGCTGGGGCCTCGACATGGTGGGACCATTCAAGACCGCTCGAGGCGGCATGACGCACCTGCTGGTGGCCGTCGACAAGTTCACCAAGTGGATCAAGGCGAGGCCGATCAAGAAGCTCGACGGTCCCACAGCCGTCAAGTTCATCAAAGACATCACAGTCCGCTACGGCGTCCCCCACAGCATCATCACCGACAACAGCACCAACTTCGCGAAGGGCGCGCTGGCTCGTTTTTGCTCCATCTCCAGCATCCAGCTCGACCTGGCGTCCATTGCACATCCCTAGTCGAACGGTCAGGCGGAGCGGGCAAACGGCCTAATCTTGGCCGGCATCAAGCCCCGGCTCGTCGAGCCGCTCGTGTGCTCACCCGACAGCTGGATCGACGAGCTGCCGGCTGTACTTTGGGGTCTCAGGACCACGCCCAACCGGTCAACCGGCTTCACCCCCTTCTTCCTTGTCTACGGGGCCGAGGTGGTCATCCCCACGGACCTTGAGTTCGACTCGCCTCGGGTCACCCTGTACACGGAGGCGGACGCAAAGGCAGTGCGTGAAGACGGCGTTGATCTGCTCGAGGAAGCGCGCCTGCTGGCCCTGAGCCGGTCAGTCATATACCAGCAGGGCCTGCACCATTACCACAACAAGAAGATCCGGCCCCTCGCTTTCCGCGAGGGCGACCTTGTGCTCCGGCTCGTCCAGCGGACAGCCGGCCAGCACAAGCTGTCCTCCCATGGGAGGGCCCCTTCATCATCAGCAAGGCCTTGCGCAATAATGCGTAATACCTCATCGATGCGCAGAAGGCAAACAAGCGCAAGAGAGACGCCTCCGGCGAGGAGACGGAGCACCCCTGGAACGCGGAACTCTTCCGTCCGTTTTATAGTTGAACCAGTATGTATATGTATCACTACCTTTTGGATTTAATGAAAGTACAGGTAACCCGAACGACACTCAGGGGCTAACTTTTCATCTCTATCCAACTTTCCTTTGCGCACTTTACCGCATTTATTTCTCTCCTCCGGGTTGGCAAGTCCAGCTCGGGGGCTCGCCGGCTAGCCCGCGCCTCGCCCTCCCAGAGCCGGCTCAGTAGTGTGCCCGTCGCCAAGGCCCTCTCTTTGCCTCAGCCACTGACCGGCTCCCGGCTATCCGGCTGGCAAGAGCCAAAGGCTGGAAGCGTCCTCAGGCGAAAAACGACTAAGGAAGAGCGTCCGGCTCAGTCAAAACCGGCTGTACCTCGCATCCGCCTCTGCACAGACCGGCTGCGCTCCAGCCGGCCCAGTGGGTGTTTTGCTCAAACCTAAGTCCTGAAAGCCTAAAGTATTGAACATCCTCCCTTCAAAGCCCACTCCCCGTCCCAGCTACAGACCGGCTCCCGACTGTCTGGCTGGCGGGGCGAAAGCTGAGAAAGGAGGCGGAAAAGAAAAAGGGCCTAAGGACGAAGGCAGAAAGCACACATAAACAAAAGCATATGCATATATATAGCAAAAGGCCCATGGCCAGGAGTTCATTACATAAACTACACCCCCAGTGGGTGGACTTGCTAGTTAACAGCAGTTCGAGCATGATAACAAAAAACAGAAAAAAGCAATGTCTTATCGTCCGGACGCATCGGCTCCGGGCTGAGCCGGCTCCTCCGTGGCGCCGGTGTCCTCCTCGGCGGTGGCATCGGCGTAAGCCCCGGTGCTGGAGTCGGTTCCTTCATCCCCCGTCTCACCTTCGCTGCCGTCCGGGTCCTTGAACTCGTCGTGGGGGGTGAACGACGCGATGTTGCTGGCCCGCACGGCAATTGGGCCAGCCCGCTGCGCCAGGTCCGCCTCCAGCCCTGCCCGCCGGGCGGTCAGCCGGTCTAGATTGATGCCCGGATACCAGGACAGCGTGAAGCTCGGCGCCATCTCCGCACCGGCCCGGGCCGCGGAGGCCCTCCACGCGTCGAGTCGCACCATTCCAGCCTCGAGCCACCTCGCCAACCGGCTGACGGTCTGGGGCTGCACCGCATTCGGCCAAAGGGCGCCCGCCACCGCCAGGCCGGCGTCGTGGAGCCGGTTCATGATGCGCTCCGCCGTCCACAACAGGGCCTCGGTGGCGATGGCGATCTCCGTAACCGTCCAGGCGGCAAGCATCCCGATGTGGACCCCCGCTGCCCTCTGGTCGTCCCGGTGGGCGTCCATGGCTCCTTCGGCCACCGTTTGCGTCTCGAGGAAGGCCTCTGGAAGAAGAAAAAAAGTAAGAAAAGAACCAAAGACCTAGCCGGCCGCAACTGCCAGCCGGGCACAGGAAAACAAGAAAAACAGTTGAAGGACTTACGGGCGAGGAGCTCGTCGATGTGTAGCACCTGCGCCAGCATCCCCTGCTCCTTCACTGACCACTCGCTGGCGCGGCGATCGTAGTCTTCCTTGAGCAGGCTGACCTCCTCGGCGGCCTTCGCCACCTGCCCGTCCTTCTGGGACGCCGCCTTGCCACTCGGCGGAAAGAAGTCAAAGGAAGAAACCAAGCCGAATCTAGAGGAAGAGGACACTTACCGCGACGCCCTGCTCGAGCTGGAACAGCTGACCCTACACCCCTTGGGCGTACTCTCGCAGCTGGCTACTGTAGTCGGCAAACCGTGCTTGCACCACGTTCACCTCGCTCGACAGGCTGCTCGGGGCCGTCCCGCTGGTGGCCTCGCTGGCTCTCACCCAGTCCCCCTGCAGCTGGGCCGCGGAGCCGGTGCTAGTCCCGCTTCCGGCCGGCCGTGACGTGAAGATGATGGCCCCGGGCCCCTCAGGAACGACACCCGTGCTCGCCCGCGGCGCCCCTCTTCTGGTCCCGAGGACCGCGCCTTCAGGGACCCCCTTCACGGCCTCCGCCGTCTCCTCCGTCCTGGCTCACGTCCGGCGCCGCCTCGGGCGCCTCCGTCTCGGCGACGGCTGGCTCGTGGCCACCCTCTGCGCTTCGGCTGGCGGGCTTCAATGGCCGCGCGCGTGTCGGCTTCCGCCCGGTGGGTCGGATCGTGCACCCGCTTCAAGCAGTGCTCTGATGGCGGCGTCGGCGGTAGCGAATTTGCCTCCCACGCCGGCCACTCGGGTTCCGTCGCCTCCCGCGGCCTCACGGCATCCTCCCACGCCTTCGCCGAGGCCTCTTCCTCCTCCCTCACCGCCACCACCCGCGCCCTCCATGCGGCACACTCTTCCTCCTCCAGTGCGACGCCAGCCTGCCGGGCCGCGAGCTCCTCTTCGGTGGTCTCGGGCAGCTCGCGCTCGTCTGCGCCGCTCCGGTCTCCTCGCTGGCCGGCCGCGCCTTCGAGCATGGCCAACGCGGCTGCCCCTGGCAGCTCGAGGGGAGTCCTGGGTGGCACATGAGGCGTGTGAGGGGGGAAGAAAACAACGCAAACGCAGAAAAAATAGCGAAGCACAGAACAAGGCCTACCAAGGTACTAACCCGAAAACCATGGGAACTGCCCGCTTCGGGCCCAACGACGGGGTGAGCCGGCGCGTCTTCTTGACGGCCCTCCTCCCGTCTCCCGACTGCGCCGCAGCCGGGCGCTTTCCAGCCGGCCGTGGCTCGACCGGCTGCTTTCCGTGCGGCCGCCCCACGGCCGCCTGCTTCTCGGACGGCCCGGCTCCAGCCGCCTTCCGCTGTCGCCTCCTAGGGGCGACGCCGGCGTCCGCCTCCGCGATCGGTTGCGCTACACCGTGCGCACCGTTAAAGTCATCTTTGTCGTCGTCGGTCCACTTGCGCAAGGGGTCGGGGATCAGGGACTCACCGGCTTGGCCGGACCCGCCGGCTTTGGCGTCCTCGGGGTGCTCATCGCCCTCTCCCTCCTCCTCAACGTCTCCGTCCACTTCTCTGTCCGAGATGGTTCGGTCCGACTGCTGGACCTGGGGGTTCGGCCCATCATGGGTCTACTGGCTCGGGTAACGCTGTAGCCGGCCCGACGGGTCAGGCCGAAGGAAAAGGGAAGAAGTCACGAAAAATAGGGTCCAAGGACTCACCGCCGGCGTGGGAGCCTACCTGCTATAGGGCTCCTTGCCGAAGTGCCACCACTCCACGTCGAGCCCGGCGGTGGAGATGCTGTTGACGCGGCGGGCGACCTCGGCCGGCATCAACTCCTTCGTCGACATCCGGCAGGGGTCGAACCGGCCGCTCATATCGCAGATGCGGTGTGGCTGGCGCTGCAGCGGCAGCACCCGGCGGCCGATGAAGGCCGCAATGAAGTCCGTGGCAACGAGCCCCTCGTTGTCGATCATCTCCTGCAGCCGGCTGCAGATGTTCACGATCTCTCTAGACGGCTGCTTGCGGTTGTGGCCCAAGTTCAGCCTCTCAGCCGGCGTGACGTTGGTGAAGGGGGGAAGGTTGATCCGGTCGACGGCTGGGTCGACGTTCTTCACGTAGAAGAAGGATTTCTGCCACTTCTTGGCCGACTCCTCGAGGGGAAGCTTGGGGAAGCCGCCAGCTGGCCGGCTGTACACCACTGCCGCTCCGCAGGCGGACATGACCTTGGGCGCAGCTCCCTGGTGCTTGATGTAGAACGGCCGGCACCAGAGTTTGGTGTACGACAGGATGCCGATGTAGCCCTCGCAGAAAGCCACAAACGAGGAGAGTTGCAAGAAGGAATTTGCGCCGAGATGGTGCAAGTGCAGGCCGAAGAAAGTGAGGAACCTGCGGAAGAAGATGCTCGCGGGGAGACCGAACCCGCGGGCGAAGTGCGCGAGGAAGACGACCACCTCGCCGTCCCACGGCACAGACACGACCACCGCGTCGGGCGCGTGTTCCTCCACTTCAGCCGCCGGTGGCAGCCTCCGCGTGCGGCGGAGGTACACGATGTCCTCGTCGCTCACGTCAGAGCCCTCCCAAGAACCTTTGGGCCGCGCCATTGATGGGTTCAGCGGAGGCGCGGGCGCGGCGGCGGTGATGAGAAGGTTGGAGAAGACCCACACCCTGCGGGTCGCCGGCGCGGTGCAGCGGTGGCTCGGGCAAGTGCCGCCGCGACGGAGCTCTTCTCACGGGCGCGGGTTAGTGGAAGGAGCAGAGAAGGAAGACGAAGACAGAGGGGCAGGGTCAAAGTACGGGTGACGCCTCGGCCGCTCCCCCTCCCCTCCATTTAAACCCACGGCAGAACAAAGTTGGCGCCCAGGATCCCCACTCCCCCGCAATACACGGGCGCGATGTAGGAGATATGCCCTAGAGGCAATAATAAATGTTATTGATTATCTCCCTGTTCATAATTATGTTTATGTTCCATGCTATAACTGCAATGATTCTCGAGTCTACAAATTAAACGAGGCTTGGAGGGAAACTCATGTGCACGTGTGGGATAATAAACGGTAAAATGTATTCCTAGTCAAGCCTCTATGACTGGCTCAAGTATTGCATGATGATCCTATTTTCCTGATCATGGGCATGACTATGCCGGCAATTTTTAGGGCACAATTGTTGGTAGAACACTTGTGTTGAATCGACCCAAATTGATGTTATGCTATGAGATACATTCGTCATAAGTTAATGGTTAATAACACAGGAAGTTAATGTTTGCATAATTCCTTAGACCATGAGAGTATCGAGTTTCTTCATGCTTGCTTCATGAACTTTGGGGTTTGTTAAACGTCATCCGTAAATGGGTGGCTATTACGGCGGCTTACGGGTTCATGGAAAAGTATGTCAAGTAACTTGATAGCTCAAGATTGGGATTTGCTCCTCCGACGATGGAGAGATATCTCTGGGCCCTCTCGGTGTTACGGTATCCATCATCGTCTGGCCAGACACAGGGTGATTCGATCACAGGGATGCCGGAACACGGGAACGAGAAAAGAGAACAAAAACCGGCAACGAGGTAACTGGCATTGTGGACAAGTGTTGATCCACGAGGATGCCGATGTTTCTCACCTCGGGTATTTGTAACATATCGCGAAGCAACAGGAATAGCTCACGGCAACTGGAGGTTCACTCGAATATTTATTCGTGTGGGTATAGGGATCGATATGGGTGTCCACGGCTCCGATGTTGATCATTGATCGGAAGGGGTTCCGGGTCATGTCTATACTTCACCGAACCTATAGGGTCACACGCTTAAGGGTCATCTATCTGCTGAATACTAGACAGGGAGTCTGAGAGAAATTCACCGAAAAAGTTTCGGACGAAACGGAAATGTTCCGGAGAGAATATCGGAATAGTTCCGTTGAAACCAAAAAGTTGTTTCGGGGTATTCCATTAAGTCAAATTGGTTTCGGGACATGCCTGATAATTCTTGGAGGGTGCCAGAATCATTCTGGAAACTTTCTGGAATTTTCTGGGATGAAAACCGGAAATGTTCCGGAGCTGCCGAAACCGCTTCAGATGCTTTTCGCAGATGAAATCACTAAACCGGAATTGTTCCGGCTCGCGTTGAAAATTATTTTGGTGGGTACTAGAATTGTTCTAAGCCCACATGAATATTTTCAGTTCGATCAGACGCTGAAAAATGTCGTCGTGAATAGTGAAAGCACTTTTTGGATATTTTTGAGAAAGGCATATTCCTTTTGAGAAAGGGATATTCCAAAGGCATATTCCTTTTGAGAAAGGGATATTCCCCTTGGGATTTCCTATAAATAGGAAGGGAGATGGCGGCCATCTTCACATCCTTGCTCTCACATACTAGTGCCATGCTCGTCTGGCTTTCTCTCTCCCTCCCACGAAATAGTTTCGTAGAGCCGAAAGGCTGTCTGGGTTCCGGCAGGAACTAGTTCTGGACGGCGAAGCCCTGCCGGATAGATGACACCGTATGTGTGCAACTCTGTAGAGAGATCGTAGTTTCGGTCTTAGTTCGAGAGTGCCTCCCGAAGGGCTGTCCGTGTGACCGTCCGAGTTTTGGAGGTCCTCCCGAAGGGCTGTCCGAGTGACAGTCCGAGTTTCGGAGGTCCTCCCGAAGGGCTGTCCGCGACACCGTCCGGGGGACTATGCGACCGCCTCCCGGAGGGCTGTCCGCGGGGCAGATGAGGGTATACATCCTCGCGGTTGGGAGGTTGTAAAATCCTAGCTGCGGGGATCTGCACCGCCGATCGTCATCGACTCTACTTCCGCTGCGCTACGAGTCGGTAACGAAAGAGATCAAACCTTGTATGCTGTCTCCATAGTGATCCTGGGCTGGTGCGTAGGTCGGAAATTTTTTGTTTTCTGCTGCGTTACCCTACAGTGGCATCAAGAGCCGTGCTATGCGTAGATGCAGGTTGCGATCTAGAATACATAGAGATGTATGGGTGTTGCACAATATAATTAGGTAGTAGATGAGATCTATTGCTGAAAATTATTTGTGCGGGCAGCAGATGAAATCTGTTACCCGATATTCTTGTTGCTTCCCTGGAATTTGCATATTTCTGATCTTGATAACAGTATGGTGGAGTTTCAATGTTCTGGCAATCCGCGATCCTGATTGATCAACGAAGTGCTAACAGTTCATTGAATTCCACCGTAGTTAAAAAGAAAGATGAAATTTTGCAGACGAAAGGGCAATGCAGATGTTATCTGCACGGGGGTCACGCGTATGACGAAGTTTAGTATGGGGCTCGAGATTTTATTATCTCGTGTTTCATACACCCTGGAATGTTAATCTAGCGACTTGGTTTATCATGCTTGATGATGGACGTTGGTAGCTTCGGTTTGTTTCGAAACCTTAGAAGCCACGTAAAATAAATTTTTGCATGAACCGATTAGAGGCGTCTAACTTGGTTTTGCAGGATGGTTTGCATGTGCATATGATGTGGTATAGCAGTGCTCATATTAATTTGATTATGTATGAGATGACTATATGATGTAAAATTAACTTGACCTGCGTGTCATGATTCGGCATGATGGCTGGAGCCATATGATTGCACTTTAATGACCTGCGTGTCAACCTTATGAAATGCACTTATCTTATTAGCTATAGAGATAGCAATATTGTTTGGTGCATCGACAAGGTGGTGGCAATCTTCGCGAAGGTGAACACCGACGCGAATGCCGAAGACGAAGAAATGAAAGACTTCTCCGTCAGAAAGGGCTATACCATATCATGCTAATTATGAATTGCCTGAGATGTTTATCCCTTATGATGCACCCTTCTTGATTGCGCGGTAGTCGCTTTTATTAGGGTGATCTCTCACAAAAATATCAAGTAGTTAGTGTTCTCCCAAGTGTAGCACCGTCACGGCACCTAACTTTTCGGGGTATCACATGCTACCATGGGTACGAACGATTAGAGAAGTGTGAGGCGGGTGAGTTGAGACCTCGCAGCGAGATCACTTGGTTGTCTTGACGTTCAGGCATGAAAGTCATGAGCTCGGAACACACGCATCGAAAGATGAACAAAAGTCACATAGAGATGTGATTGGCAAGCTGGCCTACCGGTTGAGATTTTTCGTCATCTGTGATGCTACCATCGTGGCGAACAATCGAGATTTGGATCTTGTATCACTCACAATCAATTATGAGAGATATTGATTTGAGTGGGAGCGCACTGTAGAATTGAATTCTTTTAATTCTCAGTGCAATTAATTTTGAACACTGTCTAAGTGTGATTTGCATAAAAGTTGTAGAATAATGGCTCGCGTTTCCACCTTCCCTTTTAAAATTGAATAGCTGTTAAATATCTGGTTAAAACTTTACGGTTGGTAACGTAATGTGAGGATTGTCCTCAAGAGTGCCGAGAAGGACTTTGTCCTATCGCATGCTTTCGGTATTCTCCCGCTAATGCTATGGATCATGTGACTCTCGTTCTTCGATCCAAAAGCTAGAATTCCGTTTTCAGTCAAGTGCAATACGTTTGCTTCCATGAGACCCGAACTTCAAAAGTTTGGATAGTTATGTGATATTCATGGAATCTGAAAATCATTTTCAGATACAGACAAAGACTGAAAGATATGAGATATCTAAAGCCATGTTTGTTTGCAAACTATTAGTAAAGGTGTTTTACTATGCATTTGACTGATAAGAGAGGGATCCAGAAGAACGCCTGTCATATGATGAAAGGTGAATAAAACAACAACTTAAAGAGAAAGGAAGTGTCCGAAGGGTGTTAGTGAAACTTTCACGCCTAGGAAGTCCGAGGCTAACGCCACTCTTAAGTTGGGTGCTTCTTCTGAGAGTAGGAGAAATACTGAAAGTTAAACTGTTAGAAGTATAATGGCAATAGGAAAGAAGACTGGAATATCCAGCTCATGTATGAATGTCATACAAGTTTTTGATGTATAGAAGGCTGGTCAAAGATATAGTTCTTGGGAATTATGGTTAAACATGTTAATCACTAATTCTTGGGTATTGTGAGTTAATCACAAAGATACCCGCTCGATTGCATTCTGTTGCAGCTCGATGTAAGAACTACTAAGGCCTAAAAGACTAGCCGGGAATGAGGTTTAGATACACACAGGGAACATAGTAAATGTTACTATACCTTCCAACGGTGTATTCCCTATGTATTTACTTTCATAATTCATTTTAGAGTTTCACACTCTAGCCCATTGCATAAAGTAATTTTGCAAGAAGGTTATTCATAAGAGAACTTTTGATGTTCGATGTTACGAATAACATAAGGGCCATACTTTCATTATGAATGAGATGTATGTTATGAATATTGATAATAATACATTACCTCTGTATTTACTTTCATAATTCATTTAGAGTTTCATACACTCTAGCCCTTTGCATAAGGTATTTTTGCAAGAAGGTTATTCATAAGAGAACTTTTTGATGTTCGGTGTTATGAATAACATGAAGGGCCATGCTTCCATACAGGATGGGATGTATGCTATGAATATTGATGGAAATATGATACATCCATAACACTGACGCTAAATGTCGCAAGACTAAAAGAATACCACACAAGTGTGGCACTGCATTTGGTCACATTAGAGAAACCCGCATGGAAAATTCCATTATGATGGATTTTGAAGTCGTTTGATTTTGAATCATCTGACACTTGCAACTTTCCTCTGAAAAGTAAAGTGACTGAAATACCGTTCACAGGCCATAAGGAACGAGCAAAGAACATATTGGTGATCATACATTATGATGTGAGTAGTCCAATAAATGTTGTTACAAATAGTGGATTTATCTATCTTCAGAAATGACTCAAGTAGATATGTGGATATTTACTTGTTGAGACGTAAGTCTAGATCTTTTGAATTCATTCATAAGGTTTTCAAAAATGAAGTAGAAGTTGTTGTAACAAGAAAATTATGTTTCTACAATTCGATTGCAGAAAGGAATATTTGAGTTACAAGTTTAGCGAATGTCTGATGAGTTGTGAAAGGGGTTTCATAACTTGCACCTCCCGGAACACCACTGCAAGTGGAGAGTCCGTGTAGATGTAATCGAACCATTTATGACATGGTAAGATCAAAGATGACATAAATAGATTTGCCATTATCACTTTTAAGGTGATGCTTTAGAGACTGCGGCTTTTACACTGAAAAGAGATCCATCAGGTCTGTTGAAATGACGCCATGGTATGGTACGCCCAACCATGTTATATCTTTTCTTAACATTTGGAATATGGGGCTTGTGTAAAAGGTTACAAACCTATTCCAAATCAGACAAGTGCTACTTTGTAAGGTTATCCCAAGTCATTGGGTATTCCTCCCTCACTATACCGAGGCAAATAGGTTTGCCGCAAAACGGTATACTTTTAAAGAGAATAGTTCTTACAAAAGGCGAGTGGGAGGACAGTGCAACTCGACGAGATAACCAGTATCTTCGTCATCAGATCAAAGGAAAGAAACCTTGGAAGTGATTCCGGAGTTTCCTACTGCGACTGATACGGAAGTCTCTACAATAAAATGTATGGACTTCATTCGAACTTGCAGCTGAACCACGTAGGCAAGGCTCGTGCAAACCTCTCAGGTGCGCAAACGAGATATTGTTGTTGGACAACAGTATACCTACGATACACAAGGAAGCGATGATGGGCCCTGACTCCGGAATTGGCTAAATGCCAATACAATCCGAGATAGTTTCCATATAAGTGATTCAAGATTAGAACCTTGATACACCTTTCGGAAGGCTTAGAGTCTAAACGAATATTTATGGAACTAAAAACTGATATGGATAAAAATGTTTTATCCATAAAGCTCGACTTGTTGAAATAACAAGTTCAAGGAGTTGACTACGATGAGGATGTTTCACCGTAGCGATGCTTAAGGTCGGTTCGGGTGGAACTAGCAATTAATACATATATCAATCATGAGATATGAAACATGGATGACAAAAGGATTTCCATCTGATGGAAATGAAACCTAGGACTTATATGTGATACAGTCCAAAGTAATTTGTTGATCCAGAGGATGCTAGTAAGTATGCAAACTTCAGAGTTCCAGCGATGAACAGAAGAGAGCAAAGTGGAGTTGGAATCTTCGTGTTTTGATGAAATGGTCAAAAAGGTTTTTGACTTCATCAATGGGTAACGAAGATGCTTGTGATTCAAGAAAGTAAGTGGGAGCATAATAATATTTCTAAAAACGTTGTGTGCTTGACACATTGTTAATTGGAAATAAATTTCTTGACACGAATTAAGGACTTCATTTAAAATAGTTTTTTGATGAAGTGCTTGGGCTATATAGCCTCCATATTAGGCATGATGATCTATGGAGATAGATTTACCTAATAGGGCTAAGCTATGAATACATATTGACAAGATGCTAAAACCTTTTAGCATTTAAAAACGCCAAGGAGTGATTCTTGCCGAAGTCACATGGAAAGAGTTTTTGCAAAACTCGGTGTCCCAAAACACTGATGAGCAAAATACATGATGGTGATTCCATACACTCTTGTGTTTGCATTAATCATGTATTCCATGGTATGTAAAACAACCAGATATGTCCAATACTCCAAAGTTGTTGCGAGTATAGATACCAAAGGGATCAAAGTACTGATCATGGGACAACAGTGAAAGATGTCATTGAGTACTAGAGCAGTACTGATGACATGTTTTCTCGCCAGCGGAGATCATGAAGAGTTCGTTGTAAAAGGTTACATCGATACAGTCTTCATCTATGCTCCATGCGATTTTCGATTTAAATTGAGGGTTTTGTGTGATACACAATATGGTGGCACGGTAGTTGGAAATTGTTCCAAACAAGATACTGTGGCGAATTCTATAACAAAGGCTAAGTATGTTGACGCTTGAGAAGCGACAAAGAAGTTGTTGAATCATATAGTTCATTCATGAACTTAGTATGGTTCCAAGAAGGCTTTGGTCTATGGGACACTATAGCAGATAGTTGCTCCATAGCTCAGTCTGAGGAATCAGGTTTCGACCAATGATTCACACATATGCAAAGCCAAGTCCACACAAAATATGAATTTTGTGAAAGCGTGAAAACGCGAGGATATGCAAAGTTACACACGGAGCTAAAGTTGTCAGATCCGTTGGACATCAGGCTATACCACATACGAAGCATATTTTACACCGGTATGCCATAGGTGTAAAGTGCATTAGCATTGACTAGATTATTGACTCTAGTGCAAGTGGGAGTCTGTAGGAGATATGCCCTAGAGGCAATAATAAATGTTATTGATTATCTCCCTGTTCATAATTATGTTTATGTTCCATGCTATAACTGCAATGATTCTCGAGTCTACAAATTAAACGAGGCTTGGAGGGAAACTCATGTGCACGTGTGGGATAATAAACGGTAAAATGTATTCCTAGTCAAGCCTCTATGACTGGCTCAAGTATTGCATGATGATCCTATTTTCCTGATCATGGGCATGACTATGCCGGCAATTTTTAGGGCACAATTGTTGGTAGAACACTTGTGTTGAATCGACCCAAATTGATGTTATGCTATGAGATACATTCGTCATAAGTTAATGGTTAATAACACAGGAAGTTAATGTTTGCATAATTCCTTAGACCATGAGAGTATCGAGTTTCTTCATGCTTGCTTCATGAACTTTGGGGTTTGTTAAACGTCATCCGTAAATGGGTGGCTATTACGGCGGCTTACGGGTTCATGGAAAAGTATGTCAAGTAACTTGATAGCTCAAGATTGGGATTTGCTCCTCCGACGATGGAGAGATATCTCTGGGCCCTCTCGGTGTTACGGTATCCATCATCGTCTGGCCAGACACAGGGTGATTCGATCACAGGGATGCCGGAACACGGGAACGAGAAAAGAGAACAAAAACCGGCAACGAGGTAACTGGCATTGTGGACAAGTGTTGATCCACGAGGATGCCGATGTTTCTCACCTCGGGTATTTGTAACATATCGCGAAGCAACAGGAATAGCTCACGGCAACTGGAGGTTCACTCGAATATTTATTCGTGTGGGTATAGGGATCGATATGGGTGTCCACGGCTCCGATGTTGATCATTGATCGGAAGGGGTTCCGGGTCATGTCTATACTTCACCGAACCTATAGGGTCACACGCTTAAGGGTCATCTATCTGCTGAATACTAGACAGGGAGTCTGAGAGAAATTCACCGAAAAAGTTTCGGACGAAACGGAAATGTTCCGGAGAGAATATCGGAATAGTTCCGTTGAAACCAAAAAGTTGTTTCGGGGTATTCCATTAAGTCAAATTGGTTTCGGGACATGCCTGATAATTCTTGGAGGGTGCCAGAATCATTCTGGAAACTTTCTGGAATTTTCTGGGATGAAAACCGGAAATGTTCCGGAGCTGCCGAAACCGCTTCAGATGCTTTTCGCAGATGAAATCACTAAACCGGAATTGTTCCGGCTCGCGTTGAAAATTATTTTGGTGGGTACTAGAATTGTTCTAAGCCCACATGAATATTTTCAGTTCGATCAGACGCTGAAAAATGTCGTCGTGAATAGTGAAAGCACTTTTTGGATATTTTTGAGAAAGGCATATTCCTTTTGAGAAAGGGATATTCCCCTTGGGATTTCCTATAAATAGGAAGGGAGATGGCTGCCATCTTCACATCCTTGCTCTCACATACTAGTGCCATGCTCGTCTGGCTTTCTCTCTCCCTCCCACGAAATAGTTTCGTAGAGCCGAAAGGCTGTCTGGGTTCCGGCAGGAACTAGTTCTGGACGGCGAAGCCCTGCCGGATAGATGACACCGTATGTGTGCAACTCTGTAGAGAGATCGTAGTTTCGGTCTTAGTTCGAGAGTGCCTCCCGAAGGGCTGTCCGTGTGACCGTCCGAGTTTTGGAGGTCCTCCCGAAGGGCTGTCCGAGTGACAGTCCGAGTTTCGGAGGTCCTCCCGAAGGGCTGTCCGCGACACCGTCCGGGGGACTGTGCGACCGCCTCCCGGAGGGCTGTCCGCGGGGCAGATGAGGGTATACATCCTCGCGGTTGGGAGGTTGTAAAATCCTAGCTGCGGGGATCTGCACCGCCGATCGTCATCGACTCTACTTCCGCTGCGCTACGAGTCGGTAACGAAAGAGATCAAACCTTGTATGCTGTCTCCATAGTGATCCTGGGCTGGTGCGTAGGTCGGAAATTTTTTGTTTTCTGCTGCGTTACCCTACAGTGGCATCAAGAGCCGTGCTATGCGTAGATGCAGGTTGCGATCTAGAATACATAGAGATGTATGGGTGTTGCACAATATAATTAGGTAGTAGATGAGATCTATTGCTGAAAATTATTTGTGCGGGCAGCAGATGAAATCTGTTACCCGATATTCTTGTTGCTTCCCTGGAATTTGCATATTTCTGATCTTGATAACAGTATGGTGGAGTTTCAATGTTCTGGCAATCCGCGATCCTGATTGATCAACGAAGTGCTAACAGTTCATTGAATTCCACCGTAGTTAAAAAGAAAGATGAAATTTTGCAGACGAAAGGGCAATGCAGATGTTATCTGCACGGGGGTCACGCGTATGACGAAGTTTAGTATGGGGCTCGAGATTTTATTATCTCGTGTTTCATACACCCTGGAATGTTAATCTAGCGACTTGGTTTATCATGCTTGATGATGGACGTTGGTAGCTTCGGTTTGTTTCGAAACCTTAGAAGCCACGTAAAATAAATTTTTGCATGAACCGATTAGAGGCGTCTAACTTGGTTTTGCAGGATGGTTTGCATGTGCATATGATGTGGTATAGCAGTGCTCATATTAATTTGATTATGTATGAGATGACTATATGATGTAAAATTAACTTGACCTGCGTGTCATGATTCGGCATGATGGCTGGAGCCATATGATTGCACTTTAATGACCTGCGTGTCAACCTTATGAAATGCACTTATCTTATTAGCTATAGAGATAGCAATATTGTTTGGTGCATCGACAAGGTGGTGGCAATCTTCGCGAAGGTGAACACCGACGCGAATGCCGAAGACGAAGAAATGAAAGACTTCTCCGTCAGAAAGGGCTATACCATATCATGCTAATTATGAATTGCCTGAGATGTTTATCCCTTATGATGCACCCTTCTTGATTGCGCGGTAGTCGCTTTTATTAGGGTGATCTCTCACAAAAATATCAAGTAGTTAGTGTTCTCCCAAGTGTAGCACCGTCACGGCACCTAACTTTTCGGGGTATCACATGCTACCATGGGTACGAACGATTAGAGAAGTGTGAGGCGGGTGAGTTGAGACCTCGCAGCGAGATCACTTGGTTGTCTTGACGTTCAGGCATGAAAGTCATGAGCTCGGAACACACGCATCGAAAGATGAACAAAAGTCACATAGAGATGTGATTGGCAAGCTGGCCTACCGGTTGAGATTTTTCGTCATCTGTGATGCTACCATCATGGCGAACAATCGAGATTTGGATCTTGTATCACTCACAATCAATTATGAGAGATATTGATTTGAGTGGGAGCGCACTGTAGAATTGAATTCTTTTAATTCTCAGTGCAATTAATTTTGAACACTGTCTAAGTGTGATTTGCATAAAAGTTGTAGAATAATGGCTCGCGTTTCCACCTTCCCTTTTAAAATTGAATAGCTGTTAAATATCTGGTTAAAACTTTACGGTTGGTAACGTAATGTGAGGATTGTCCTCAAGAGTGCCGAGAAGGACTTTGTCCTATCGCATGCTTTCGGTATTCTCCCGCTAATGCTATGGATCATGTGACTCTCGTTCTTCGATCCAAAAGCTAGAATTCCGTTTTCAGTCAAGTGCAATACGTTTGCTTCCATGAGACCCGAACTTCAAAAGTTTGGATAGTTATGTGATATTCATGGAATCTGAAAATCATTTTCAGATACAGACAAAGACTGAAAGATATGAGATATCTAAAGCCATGTTTGTTTGCAAACTATTAGTAAAGGTGTTTTACTATGCATTTGACTGATAAGAGAGGGATCCAGAAGAACGCCTGTCATATGATGAAAGGTGAATAAAACAACAACTTAAAGAGAAAGGAAGTGTCCGAAGGGTGTTAGTGAAACTTTCACGCCTAGGAAGTCCGAGGCTAACGCCACTCTTAAGTTGGGTGCTTCTTCTGAGAGTAGGAGAAATACTGAAAGTTAAACTGTTAGAAGTATAATGGCAATAGGAAAGAAGACTGGAATATCCAGCTCATGTATGAATGTCATACAAGTTTTTGATGTATAGAAGGCTGGTCAAAGATATAGTTCTTGGGAATTATGGTTAAACATGTTAATCACTAATTCTTGGGTATTGTGAGTTAATCACAAAGATACCCGCTCGATTGCATTCTGTTGCAGCTCGATGTAAGAACTACTAAGGCCTAAAAGACTAGCCAGGAATGAGGTTTAGATACACACAGGGAACATAGTAAATGTTACTATACCTTCCAACGGTGTATTCCCTATGTATTTACTTTCATAATTCATTTTAGAGTTTCACACTCTAGCCCATTGCATAAAGTAATTTTGCAAGAAGGTTATTCATAAGAGAACTTTTGATGTTCGATGTTACGAATAACATAAGGGCCATACTTTCATTATGAATGAGATGTATGTTATGAATATTGATAATAATACATTACCTCTGTATTTACTTTCATAATTCATTTAGAGTTTCATACACTCTAGCCCTTTGCATAAGGTATTTTTGCAAGAAGGTTATTCATAAGAGAACTTTTTGATGTTCGGTGTTATGAATAACATGAAGGGCCATGCTTCCATACAGGATGGGATGTATGCTATGAATATTGATGGAAATATGATACATCCATAACACTGACGCTAAATGTCGCAAGACTAAAAGAATACCACACAAGTGTGGCACTGCATTTGGTCACATTAGAGAAACCCGCATGGAAAATTCCATTATTCATACGAAGCGGCCTAGTGGGTCCCGGCCTAGTGGGTCCCGGCCCACTGCGATGTCCCATCGCACGCGTGGCCTAGCAGGGTCTCACCTGCCGCTGGGCAGCACGTGGCAGGCCCCTGGCCTGCGGCGGACACAAATCGCCACGTCAACTGGGCTCTGGCCTGCCGGACCATTTGACTCCCACTCCGGCTAGACGTAGCGGCCCGGCTCCCAGCAGCCGGCGCCTACGGCGTCGAGCCGGCACCCGGCCGGGTCCGCGCACATCATCGCCAACCGTCTTCTTCGGTGGGTAAGCTACAGAGGCCACCCTGCTTAGAGCCGGCGAGCCTCAGCACCTTCGGGGACTACTGTCGGGGGGATGACCCCCGGGTAGGCCCAGGAGTATAGAGCATTTTCGAAACATCGGGGCGGCCGAGCCCCTCAATCCGGCTGGACCTCCAGCTGGCCGCTTCGTAGCGGGCCGGCTGGGCACGGGCCATGTCCAGGCTAGCTGGCCGCAAGCCAGCTGGCGACGGTTAGTGCCCATCCCATCCAACCGTACGACAAGACCGCCCTCCCATGACGGGAGAGCGTGGCTACAGTGCTGCCAACCCCGCTGACCCGGGCGACCGACGTCAGCGTGGCGTGGCACTGTTGCCCCACGACGCCAACCACTCCGTGACGCAGGAGGCGACGGGCTACAGTGCCGTGCAGCCGGTGGGTCCCAACAGCCGGCGGGCCCCACTGCCGGCTCCAGATGATGACAGCAGGGCCCCGTCCCCACTTAGATTTACCATTGTACCCCGGGGGGGCGGTCTATAAGACCCCCCGGGAGCCCCCAAGCAGGGGGTCTTGGACTCTTTTCACACACACACACACACACACACTCACGTACGAGAGGCAAGGAGGAGAGCTAGCTCCTTCTTCGTCCTCCACCCAACAGCTCCAGGAGCACCCTTGTAAACTTTGTGACCCACTCTAGTGCATTCGACAGGACTAGGGGTGTTACCTCCCTCGGGCGGCCCCAAACCTGGGTACGTCTCGTGTCACACACTTGCTCGTGCCGATCTCGAATCCGGAACCCACCGGCGTCCTTACGCTGCACCCCACTTTTAGCCATCCCATGGCATCTGCCGTGATTCCACCACGACACTGATCCCCTATACTTGTGGGTGATCACAAATCAACTGAAACAAGAATCCACCGTTGCACCCTACGCTCATGGGAAAGAAGACGAACCAGTGACCACATACTTGGGGTGGGATAACAATAAACCTTGTACAATAAATTCTCAAAATCCTCATCTAGACTAATGCTATAAAAAATCATCTGCAGATACGCAACTATAAAAATAGAAGCTACATACTAATGGAAGTTTCATAAGCTTTTATTCTCTTTTTTGTAAGGCATTTATGTACAAACACCCGTGGCCATGGATTGTCGGCAAAGATGTATATCTTTTGTTTTCCAACTGCAGGCATGTAATCCAACTAAACTATACATAAACTAAACAAATCCGCTTACTTGCATCAAAATTTCCTACTCCGTAAATAACATCAAATGTCGATGAATCAACCAAGGGTTTTGGATCACCAAGACCATTAAAATCAAACCTGACATAGACGCCAATATAGAGCCAGATACACATAGTGCTTATTAAGATGGATTTTCAAAAGACATCTTTGGTGTAACTTAAATGGTTCAGATATAGGAAGATGTCTCATGCAGTAAGGAGATAAAGCACATAATAGAGACATCATCCTAGACAATTGATAGAATGATATACAAAATGCAATCCTAAAATGCAAGTGCATTGGTGCAGCAGCATAGGACCAATTGATGGCCCAAAAGTCAAAAATACCCGAGGTATTTATGAGCAAGCAAGATGGTGCCTTGGTTACTAATTAACTACTGGACTAAGAATCTGTTTAGACTTGTTCTGAATTTTTTTGAAACTTATTTCCTAGCATATAATAATTTCTCATTGAAGAAGACAATTCAAGATTGTAGTAAGATCGAGAGATAACCAACAATGGAGTTGACCATTGGAGAAACCAGTTTTATCACAGGTTTCAGGAACTCTAGAGACAACACATGTATGGCAACAGAATCAGGAGATCAATACTAAGAAAACTAAGCAAAACAATCATGAGATCAGTAATTGCAACTAAGAATGAAGATAAGAACGGCCGAGGGTACTACTACACACATTTACCTGATTAGTTGGATGAACTACATATTGATTTTTTGCAGCACCGTATCTTGCTGGATGCTAGTCTTGTCTTGACCAATCAACCGATGTGATGATCTTATTAAAACTATATGAAACGGAATCAAGGTGTCAAATGAAAACCCCTAGGAAAGGAGATCAAGGAATCAAATCGAATTCTGGATTACCCTATGCAAATAACCATAATATTACTAGGTAATGAAGCAAATGAAAAAGTTGTAGATAAACAGTGAAAGGAAGACAATTCACTTAACTAGAATGCAAGAAGCTACTTAATTATGGCACATTCTAAAGTTAACAAAAAAAGATCAAACTAAAGACTCCTATGTTGGTCAATGCGTGTGAAAAAAGCAACTTGCAAACTGCATTGCCTCTCTATAAGAAAGATTAAAAAATAATCTTCAATTCCTCATCGATGAAAGACTGATAAGTATTTTCTCCCTCTACAAAAAATCTAAATAGTGAGATGTACAAAAAAGTGATGGATGTCATCACTGAATGGTCCTGACTGAACTATTTTTTTGATTTTCTGTATCTAATATGGGCCATGCAATTTTCCTTGCCAAGTTATACCGTGTATTTAGGAAAGAAACTGACGGAGTATTAAAATATAGGGTATACTCAATATATTGAGCATATGCACCCGCTCGGTCGAAAATTCATTCTGTGGTTTGTTGAAAAGAAAAGTCACGATGTCATGGTAAAAAAATGAGCCCAAAGATGTAAAAATTTAGAGGTGGCAACGAAAAGATCGTCACGGAAGATCCCCGAGGAGGGCCACAACGTCATCCATGACGCACACGGGGGCTGCCTCACCGAGCTGGCAGGACACGCGTCGGCCAGAGAAGCTGGTCTTGCGGCACACTCCACCGACTAGGCTTTGAATGCCTGACCCGGCTACTAGATTAGCCCAGTGCAGGGCTACGCTTAGGGCCATCATCACGACGACCTGGGAGGCACAAGACAAGATAGGACGGAGTCCATAAATAAAGATAGGAGGGCGGTGTGGCGTGTCACGTCGGGGAAGGCACTCGAGTGCCTGATCCGGCGCAGTGCCAGGTTATCTCCTGACCGATCGACAGAGGCAAGTGGGCGGAGCGAGACGAACATCTTCCTTTGTTCAATGCATTGTATTTATTAATGTGACCAAGTGTGGTACCCCCGGATCTATATAAGGTGAGGGTCGTGGTCGAATAGAGGACAACTTTTGCATACACAAACATCCCCACTCCCACACATTAGAGCAAGTAGAAGAGAGAAGGCAGAGAGAGAAGAGAGAAAGGTGATCGGGCACTATGCTAGTACCCCGACCATCTCCTATCTCACTCTGACCACCTCTTTTGTACACCCAAGCACTTGTATCCTCAAGCTTAAATGAAATACCAACAGGACGTAGGGTTTTACTCCATCAGGGCGGCCTGAACCTATATAAATCTTCCCATGTTCATGCTCTCCATGGCTATATTTGATAGTTGATTGGCTTAGTGTTTTAGCCCCTGGCCGAACTAACAAATACGGGGTATCCTTGATCCCTGGTGTCTGGAGATCACCCTTGGACATCTAGTGCGCCAGGTAGGGGGCTAAGGCTGAGCCAAGTAGAGACAATGGCCGGGGAAGAGGAAAACATGGGGAAACGCCCAACCTCAGGGGGTGTGGGTGCCGGAAAGAAAGAAGGCACTGCACGGCCTCAGAAAAAAAAAATCCTCCTTTGAGGCCCTGATAAAAGCAAGCCGCTTGTTGCGGCACCCACCCATCCCAATGGATGAATCATCAACTTTGACACCCTGGGTCAAGGGGTTGGTTGACATGATCGTGGTGGCCGAAACGTTGGCTCAAAAGAGGGGCAGCAAATCCCTCTGCGCCCCTCCCATGGGCGAAGAAAGACGGTCAAGGGCCGATAGGAAAAGGGGACGGAAGGGGTGCAGCCCTCCGCTAGTGAACCACCCTCCGGTCGACCCTCCAGCCCCTAAAAAGAAAAAAGCATATGTCGGTCTCCTGGATCCACGGTAAGAGTGAGCGAGGTCTACAGAAGGCTCCGGAAGGAATTACGAAGTGACAAGGAGGATGATACGGGAGTAGTTGAAGAAGGCGTGGACAACCAAGTGCCCCTGCATCGCAAGACCATTGATTCCGCGGCTCCCCGACGAAGATTGCAGCGGCTGATGGAGTTAGCGCGAGCACGGGGATCTTAGGAGATGCCATGAGCCAAAGGGGCCAAACACTAAGTTTCCTTACTCTTGTATTCCCGTTTTTAATAAAAATGATCTGTCTTACTTGTGCGTCCATCATGCTTTTCCTGTTTATCAATGAGGCATTATTTGGGTGTTCGATGGATCCCCGAGAAGTGTTGGCCCCAAAAGCCGAGCACCTCGGACAGGTCTCCAACGCACATTTAAAAATGGCAAAATCATGGGCGACACGTTACACCCCTCCAAGGGTAACCCGATTCAGACTCGAGGCCATAAGGTTGGGTGCCTACAAGCCCATGAGGCCCACGAGGCGGCACGCACACTATGAAAAAACTCAGGCCCTCTAAGGACCTCATCGCCGGTGCGTGTCGACCCTGGGGGATCCTCGCGATAAGGGGAAAAAGCATGATACACATAGAAGTAAAAGATGCCTTGATAAAATAAACATGTCCCCTGAAAGAACTCAAGAATCATGATAAAAAGTCTTTGCCGTGCAGGAGTAACTCGAAATATAATGCCATTACAAAGGCGCAAAGGCCCAAAATCGGAAGCTCTCCCCATCCAAACAAGAGACACCTGCCGAAGCTCACTCCTAAGCATCCGCCTTTGCTTTGTCTTCATCAGGTACCAAGTCTTTTGGCAGGTTGGCGACGGGCGTCGGAGCAGAAGACGATGAGGGGGCATCAATGAATGAGGATACCACGCGGGCGGCATGTGCAACCCGCGCCCTCGCACGCTCGCCAGAGCCATCCACATCCCGGATTCCCCACTCCACGGGGTACAGGGGAAACTCTGCGTCGCGGCTAGCATAACATGCGAGCACATATTCGGCTATGCGACGACCCCCCCCCCCCCCGCCTCAGGTTCTCCTTCCATGCGGAGAAGAGCTTGTCACCATCTCCTCCATCACAACGGCCACCCCGCCCGCCGATGAGAAGTCCAGCTCATCTCGAGGCCGCAGAGGAACCTTGAGTTCCCCGCGGACCTTGAAAAACAAGTTGCGAGCGGCCTCTCGAAGCATGGCCGCCTGCTTGGTCGCGGCGAACAACAGTGTAACACCCCAAGAGTGCTCCTTCCATATTTGTACTTCCCAACATTGCAATATATGGATTTGTCATGATGATCTTGATGGATGGGCTTATTCTCATGTTGTGTTTTGCCTTTCTTTTCTCTTTGCATTTCTTGTTCATATTATCTTGTCATGTGCATTGCATCCATTATTTATTTTGTGTTGCTCATGTATGCATTGGGTGTGTGGTCATCCCTTTTCTTTGCTCACCCAACCCTTGAGGTATCACCCTTGCACATCACTTCCCCATCATCATCTCAAACCCCTCTCTTTTCCAACATTATTCATGTGGTCTATATTCCTGTCCCAAATTAATGTTCACCATATTCCTAAATTCTCTAGACCATGTCCTAAACCTCTCTGCCAAATTTCATCATTTTTGGAATTGATTTGGTTGGGTTCAAAAATTGTGCAAGTTTGAATTTAATTCAAACTTGAATTATTTTTCTGCCTCTAAAATGTCCAAACCATTTTATTCAAATACTACATAAATTGTAGATTCCAGGGATATTTTTATATCTCTCTCACACTTCTCCAAACTCAATGTGATTTTCTCTTTGTTTTCTGTCTGAGGAAATAAGAAAGAAAAGAGTAGCATCAGCAGCAGTGTAGTGGCAGCCCAGCAGCACCCAGCGCAGCAGCCCAGCCGGCCCAACAGCGCCCAGCCCATCTCCTCGCGCTGCCCCCCCCCCCTTTACTTTTCTCACCCACACGCCCTCGCACCCCCGCTAGCCCACCGCCACGCGGCACCACCGGTCCCGCCTGGCAGCCGCTGGCTACAGGCGACCCACACCCTACCTTTTCGTCCTCCTCGCGTCGTCGCCATGGGGACCGCGCGTCCGAGAGCATGCGAGCTCGCCCCGGTCGCCCTAGCCCCCTATATATCTTCTCTCCTTGTCCCTCGCCTCTCTTAGGGTTCCCCTCGCCCGCCGCCGCCGCCGCCGTCCGGTTCATATAGTCACCAGATCCGCCATCTCGAGCCGCGCCCGTACGCATCTGGGGGCACGGCCATGGCGCCGCCGTGACCCGAGCCCTTCTCCGTCGCCGTCTCCGTGTCCGGCAAGTCCCTCGTCGTCGACTACATCCCCTCCGTCCTCTACGGCCCCGCGGGACGCCAAGTTCGACGCCATCCTCTTCGTCTCCGTCCGCTCGGCCGCCGTTCGTCTCCGGTGGATTCCGGCCGGCCTCGTCCCCCTCTTGGCCATCCAAGCACACCACCGTGCTTGTGGTAAGCCTCCGCTTCGCCCCATGCCATTTTCCCCCTCGTTTGCGCGCTCGTTCGCCGCTTGCCATGTGCGCCGCCCTCGCCGCCGTCGGGCCTCGTCTCCGGCGAGTGTCCCGACCACCTTAGCCCGTCCGCGCTTGTCCAACGTGTCCACCTCGCGCCGTAGAGCCGATCCCGCTCATCCCCCGTCGCGTTTGGCCTCGCTGCGTCCGCCGCGAGCTCGTCGTCGCCGCCTCGGTTACCTCGTTGCCGGCGTCGTTTCCGTCGACGTCCGGTGCCGTGAGTAGCAGGCGCGAGTGCGGGTTCTTCCCGTGCTTCGAATGCACCGCTCCGTTGTAGCTCTAGGCCACCGGAGCCCTACTCCGGCGAGTCGCCGCCGTGCCGTGTCACCGGCGTCGAACTCCTCTGCATTGCTCTGCTCCGGCCTGCATCCTACAAGCGGGCCCCACCGGGCAGCCTCACACACGCGCGCTGGCCCACCTGTCACACTCACACGCACAGCTCCGCCACGTGCGCACCGGGTCCCACCAGTCAGCCACAGAGGATGGGTACCCCTGGGTACACATAGCCGTCGCCGCCGTTTGTCCTTTTCCAGTTTTGGCATTTTCCATTTCTGGCATATTTCCATTTCTGGCGCATTCCATTTGCGGCATATGCCAAATCTGGCATATAGGTTAGATTTAATTTCTGTCCTAAGTGATTTTATGGCTTTTTTTATCATTTTTCATGTAGGAACATATGAGTGCAATATATGATTTTGGGGTAGAAAAATCCAACTAATCCATTGGTGGCATTAGATTTATCTTTTGAGTAAGTTTGCATGCGTGCCATTTTCACATAACATCCCATTTTGTCATTTTTGTGTGATTTAATGCAAATGTCATATGAGCATCTTGTCACATGAGTTTGGAGCATTTTCATGCCATCTTGATGCTAGTAATTTTTCCATGCCATGTTATGCCATGATAGGAGTGCAACAAGCTCGTAAACATGCTTAGTCATTGTTGCTGTTTTACACTTGCTAAATTTCTGCTGAACTTGCCAAGTTCCCTTGATGATAACCACTAATCCATAGCTTTTCTGAGCATGTCTAGTAGACATGATTTGTTCTTTGTCAGTAGTACTTTTCTATCACGCCAATTGTTGCCATGTTAATCTCCTGTAGCATATTTAAATGTTGCTCTAAATATGCCTAGTCAATGTATCAGTTTTTCTATCAGCATTAAGTTGCCTTGTTGTGAGCTCATTTCTGGTGAATCCATGCTTCATATGAATTTGTGCCAATGTAATGAAATGATCTATGCCATGTGTACTGCAGCTGAATGCCAACTTCTTGCATTTTAGAGTACTGTAGCTTGTTGTTTTGATGTGCATAAGATGCCATGTTGCTGTTAATTTCAGTTTTGCATTGCATATTGTGTTGCTCACCATTTGAGTTTCGTGCATCCGTTCCTCGTGATCCTTATATCGATTTCAACCGAAATCTTCCATTCTTTCCAGAGGCATACTTGGATTGCCAAGATTTTGCCCATATCCATCTTTTGCTTCACCGTTCACAGCTCGTTATCATTTCTATCGTCCCGGTAGCACCGTTCCTTCATTTATGTCATGCTCGTTATTCCACCATGCCATTTCATGCATCATTTTGCTTGTGCATATATGCCATGATTGTTTGTTTATTTTGGTGCTTGTTCTTTCTTTTGGGTAGTTCCGGGAGACGAGTCCAAGTTCGAGGAACCGGTTGAGAACGTGTTCGAGGAGCAGTCTTACTATCCTACCGAAGAGACTTCACGCAAGATGATCATTACCCTTGATAACACTACTATCTTTGCTTGCTAGTTGTCTCGTTGCTGTCGCTATGTCACGCTTCCTACCACATACATGTCAGCCTCTCATATGCCATGATACAGCCTCTAACCACCCTACCCAGCAAACCGTTGTTTGGCTATGTTACCGCTTTGCTCAGCCCCTCTTATAGCGTTGCTAGTTGCAGGTGCAGTGCAGGTTGTTCCATGTTGGGACATGGATATGTTGGGATATCACAATATCTCTTATTTAATTAATGCATCTATATACTTGGTTGTGTGTGGAAGGCTCGGCCTTTTGCCTAGTGTTTTGTTCCACTCATGCCGCCTTAGTTTCCGTAATACCGGTGTTATGATCCTTGACTAGCGTTCCTAACATGCTCAGGGGAATGGGACCCTCTTGATAGTTCGCTTTGAATAACCGCTTCTAGCAAGGCCCAACTTTGGTTTTACCATTTGCCTAATAACAACTAAAACTTGCATAGGGAGTAATTAACCTGAGGATTCTTAATCAACAACCTGGGCCAGTGCTCCTCATGAGTGTTGGTCCAAACTAGAGCAGCTTGCGACGCCGCACGGGGCAACCCGTGGATTTGGTCGTTGTAACCATAGCTCATCCGTCGTGGCCTGATTTCGAGATACGCGCGGCTCCAGTCGGGGTGTCGGCACGTCGGGAGGTCTTGCTGGACTTGTGTTACCATTGTTGAAATGTCTTGTGCACCGGGATTCCGAGGATACTTCGGGCTATCTCGAGGTTGAGGTATTTCCACCGCAGCTTGTGTTGGTCTATGATGGACCAGGTTGGAACACCCCTGCAGGGTTAAATCTTACGCGAAGCCGTGCCCGCGGTTATGTGGTGACTTGGATATTTTAACATCCGGTTGTAGAGAACTTGACACTAATTCTAATAAATACACCAACTGTGTGCGTAACCGTGATGGTCTCTTTTCGGGTAAGTTCGAGAAGAGAACACGGTGGGGTTATGATTAAACCGTAAGTAGGTGTTCAGGATCACTTCTTGATCATATTAAACTTGCGACCGTTATGCGTAGTATGCTCATCTTTATTCTTGTACTCGTAAGTTAGCCACTTAAACATGCTTAGTGCTTGCTGCAACCTCACCACATTTACCCCTTCCATTCCTATAAGCTTAAATAGTTTTGTTACCTTCGGTGATGAGATTGCTGAGTCCTTGTGGCTCACAGATTACTATACCCACCAGTTGCAGGTACGCTTGAGACAGACACAGCTGAGCCCGATATGCTCCATTGGGAGTATGACGATGAATGTGGGCATATGTACGTCACGATGCCAGACGATCAGTAGTGGGCCCTAGTCGGTTGATCCGGGAATAATAGCAGGGTGGTGTTTTCTCGTTTGTTTTCGTCCGTAGTCGGACCCTGTCTTTCTTTTGGATGATTGTATGATGATTTATGATATATTCATGCTGTAGCATGTGGCGAGTCTAAGCCTTTAACTAGTATTCTCACATGTTCTTTTGGTTGTATGTATTTGAGAACCACCTTGCTATGCGTTCCAAAATGAGGTTCTGTCACGATCTTGAGTTCATCACGAGATTGCGATAGAGCTTCATATTGGGCATTACAAGTTGGTAATCAGAGCCATACCGACTATAGGAGCCCCTTGTTTGATCGAACCGTTGACGAGTCTAGAAGAAAAACTATTTTGAGTCCTAGTTATATATATCGGAGAGTAGGAATTCTTTTTACTCCTTATCCCCTTCGTCGCTCTGGTGAGGAATTGTGGTGTAGGTGTTTTATTCTACTACCTCTTCTCACTCAAAAAAAAATTTAGGATCATGCAGGTATTGTTGGAATGGTTGCGATATCGGTGTGACGTGACTCTGTTCTTGGTGCCTTCTGACCGTATGGATTGGACCCGGGGAGTTGAGCTTTTGTCACACTCGCTATCGTTTCGGTTCCGGGAATACCAGAGGACGCCGACATCGAAACGCTTCTATACTTTTTGTGGTGGCAAATAGTGCCGTGACTTTTCCCCAGTACTGGAGGAGATAGCTCGGATGATCCACCATGGCTAATATTGTTGTGTTTTCGAAGGTCTGAGGTAGACGAATTTGCGAAGTTTCTCGGTCGTGTGTTGAAGGCAGCAGATGTGGTTGCACCTGATTAGGTTGTTGTTTGATGAGTAGGTTCCTGGGTCCGCAACCTGATCTCATAACCAAGAAGTTTTGGAAGTTCCTAGGGGAATTCAAGTATCACCTAGGATATCTTTCCAACAGACACATGATACGATATGGGGTCTATCATATGTTTGTTTCCACCTTCGTTACCTTGTGCATTATTCTAACATTCTTTCCAAGTGGCTTCTCAATCTGTGGTGTATCATCTATCTTACGGAATGAATTCGTTCATATCTGTTCGGATGCTAGCTTGTGAAGAATTTTGTTGCAATATCTATCCTATTGATTCAGCTTTTCAATTATCTCATTGAAGATTCTAACGGTTGTTTCCATCTTCAGGATGGCTCCCGCAACCCATTCGAATCCGACCCGTGATGATGGGGAGCAGTCAGACCCTCCACCGCCACCTCCTCCTCCACCTCCGCCTCCGGAGGCATGGCAAGCTTTAATGGCAGCAACCAATGCCAATACTCAGATGCTGCTCCAGTTCATGCAAGAGCAGAATCAAGGGTATCAAGGCAATCAAGGCCAAGGCAACTTCAACAATCAACCTCAATATGCAACTCTCAACCAGTTTCTCAGCAACCAGCCCAAGTCCTTCAGTTCGTGCACTCAGCCTCTCGATGCTGACGATTGGTTACTGGATATCAACAAACACTTCGAGTGCAGCAATGTCAGACCTGAGGACTATGTCAAGTTCGCTTCTTTCCAGCTCAAGGACCAAGCAGCCGAGTGGTGGCAGCAGTATAAAGATTCCAGAGGTGGTCGAGTCATCACTTGGACCGACTTCTGTCGTGATTTCAGAGCACATCACATTCCGTCAAGTGTGTTTGAGGGGATGCGTGAGAAATTCAGAAATCTCAAGCAAGGAAGCATGTCTGTCTACCAGTATAACACTGAGTTCCAGAATCTCGCTCGTTATGCCAAGCAAGACATTCCAGATGACAAGAGCAAGATTTACCAGTTTCGAGGTGGTCTCAGAGAGGACCTACAGCTTGCTCTCATCCTAGTCTATCCACCTAAGTTTGATTAGTTCTATAACATGGCACTCAAGCAAGAATCAGCTCAGATCAAGTTTGATGCTTCTAAGAAGAGAATCAGAGATGCAGTTCACTCTTCTTCCTCGTCTCAAGTGGCTGCCAAGCAGCAGAAGTTCTGGTTACCTCCTCCTCCTCAGTTTCATCCTCAGCATCAGCAGAAGCAGTTTGGTGGTCGTGGTTCTTCCCACCCACCCAACCCAGTGTACCAGCAGAGATCTCAGGCTCCAAGGGTAGTCGTTCCTCCTCCTCGCCCGCTCTCAGAGGTTACTTGTCACAAATGTGGGCTGAAAGGACACTATGCCAACAAGTGTACCCATAAGCGCCTTCCACCTCCTCCTCCTGGCAAGCCTCCAAGCAATGCGATTGTCAAGCACAATCCCAAGTCTTCAAGAGTGAACATGGTGAATTTAGCTCAAGCAGAGGAGTCTTCTGAAGTGATCATGGGTAATCTCGTGGTTAACTCTATTCCGGCTAAAGTTCTTTTTGATACTGGTGCATCGCATTGTTTCATGTCAAGACCTTTTGTTTCCAAGCATGAATTGCCTACGGAGTTATTGCAAGATCCTTTTCGTGTGGTTTCTCCGGGTATGCGTATGAGCTCTCATATGATAGTTCCTAATGTTGGTATCAAGATGGGCAATTATTCTTTTCTGGCGGATCCAATTGTTCTTGGAAATTCTGATATTGATCTTATCCTCGGCATGAATTGGCTTTCTAAGCACAAGGCTTCTCTTGATTGTGCAGCCAAGGAAGTTAAATTGACTCATCCTTCTGAAGAGGTCATTATCTTTGCTGCTCGTGATGATACCATTCGGTTATTCTCCCTCAATGAGAAAGGCGAGATTAATGCCATATCTCAAATTCCAGTGGTATGTGAATATGAGGATGTTTTTCCAGAAGAGTTGCCAGGAATGCCTCCTCACGGCATGTTGAGTTTGTCATTGAGCTCGAGCCCGGCACAGAACCCGTATGCAAACGCCCCTACAAGCTTGGGCCAGAAGAGCTGAAAGAATTGAAGAGACAGCTCGATGAACAAGAGCGCCTGGGCTTGATCAGACCAAGTTCATCTCCTTGGGGTTGTGGAGTTCTCTTTGTCAAGAAGAAAGATGGCACGGAAAGACTTTGCGTTGACTACCGGCCATTGAATAAGAAGACAATCAAGAATAAATATCCACTTCCCAATATCAATGAATTGTTCGAGCAACTCAAAGGTGCAAAAGTGTTCTCAAAGCTCGATCTTCGGATGGGATATCACCAAATCCGTATTCGCGAAGAAGGCATTCCCAAAACAGCTTTCAGGACGAGCTTTGGTTCTTATGAATACACAGTCATGTCTTTCGGCCTTGCAAATGCACCTCCTACCTTCTCTCGTGTGATGAACTATGTGTTCAATCCTTACACCAACGAGTTCGTTCTTGTGTATCTCGATGACATCCTGGTTTTCTCCAAGACTGAAGAGGATCATGCAAAGCATTTGCGCTTGGTACTTGATAAACTCAGAGAGCATTGGTTCTATGCAAAGTTCTCTAAGTGTGAATTCTGGCTTGATGAAGTTCTTTACCTCGGTCACATTATCTCTACCAAGGGCATCACGGTAAATCCTGAAAAGGTTGAAGCCATTGTCAACTGGCAGCCTCCTCAAAATGTCAAGCAACTCCGAAGCTTCCTCGGGCTTGCAAGCTATTGCAGAAGATTCGTGGAGAACTTCTCCAAGATTGCCAAGCCTCTGTCTAACCTTCTCCAGAAGAATGTCAAATATTCTTGGACTCCTGAGTGTGATGTTGCGTTCAAGACACTCAAAGAGAAGCTCATTACCGCTCTAGTTCTCACTCCTCCAGATGAATCCAAGCCTTACCAAGTCTTCTGTGCTGCTTCTCTGCAAGGTCTCGGTGGAGTACTAATGCAAGAGAAGAAAGTGGTGGCTTATACCTCTCGGCAGTTGAAGCCGAACGAGAGGAACTATCCTACTCACGACTTGGAGTTGGTAGCAGTCGTCCATGCCTTAATCACATGGAGACATCTCTTGTTGGGCAGGCAGGTGGACATTTTCACTGATCACAAGAGCCTCAAGTACATATTCACTCAACCCAACCTTAATCTCCGTCAGACCCGATGGGTGGAAATGATTCAAGAGTACAACCTGAGCATTGAATACACTCCAGGCAAGGCTAATGTTATCGCGGATGCTTTGAGCAGAAAAGCGTATTGCAACAGCCTAATTCTCAAGCCAGTCCAGCCCGATCTTTGTGAGGCCTTCAGAAAGCTCAATCTCCAAGTTGTTCCGCAAGGATTTCTGGCAAACCTCCAGATCACTCCCACATTGGAGGATCAGATTCGCGAAGCTCAGCTCTTAGATGCCATGGTGAAGAAGGTGAATTCGGCATTGCAAAGAGTCTTCCCAAATATAAGTGCTATCGACTGGATGACAGGGATACCTTATTCTTTGAGGACAGTCTAGTTGTGCCAAAAGGGGATCTCAGGAAGGTCATAATGAATGAAGCACATAATTCTCTCTTGTCTATCCATCCAGGCAGCTCCAAGATGTACCATGATCTCAAGTCAACTTATTGGTGGACTCGTATGAAACGTGAGATTGCTCAGTTTGTAAACGAGTGCGATGTGTGCCGCAGAGTGAAGGCGGAACATCAGCGTCCAGCAGGACTTCTTCAGCCTCTACCAATTCCAGAGTGGAAATTCGATCATATTGAGATGGACTTTGTCACCGGCTTTCCCAAGTCCAAGAAAGGGAATGATGCCATCTTTGTGGTCATTGACAAGCTCACTAAAGTCGCTCACTTCCATCCAGTCAAGGAGTCTATCACTGCAGCCCAGTTGGCAGAGTTGTATACTTCCAGAGTGGTCTCCTTGCACGGTGTTCCTCAGTTGATCTCCTCAGACCGTGGAAGCATCTTCACTTCCAGATTCTGGGATTCCTTCCAGCAGGCCATGGGCACAAAGATTGGCTTCATCACAGGTTTTCATCCTCAGACTAGTGGCCAAGTTGAGAGAGTCAATCAAATTCTCGAGGATATGCTGAGAGCATGTGTCATCTCTTTCGGCATGAAGTGGGAAGATTGCCTTCCTTTTGCCGAGTTCTCCTACAACAATAGTTTCCAAGCAAGCTCGGGCAAAGCACCATTCGAAATTCTCTATGGCAGGAAGTGTCGTACTCCTCTCAACTGGTCTGAAACCGGTGAACGCCAACTTCTTGTCAATGATATGATTTCTGAAGCTGAAGAGATGTGTCGTATCATCCGTGAGAATCTGAAAGCAGCGCAATCGCGCTAGAAGAGCTACTATGATAGTAAGCACCGTGACTTGGCTTTCGATATTGGAGACCATGTCTATCTCCGTGTTTCTCCTATGAAAGGCACCCAACGATTTGGTATCAAAGGAAAGCTTGCTCCAAGATACGTCGGCCCTTTCAAGATAGTTGGCAAAAGAGGCGATCTAGCCTACCAACTCGAGCTACCTTCCAACTTCTCAAATGTGCATGATGTGTTTCACGTGTCACAGCTTCGCAAGTGCTTCAAGACTCCCGACCGCACCATTGACTTCCAAGACATTGAGCTCCAAGATGATTTGTCTTACCATGAGCATCCCATTGCCATTCTCGAAGAAACTGAGCGCAAGACTCGCAACAAGTCAATCAAGTTCCTGAAAGTGAAATGGTCTCATCATTCTGACCGAGAAGCCACATGGGAGCGCGAGGACCACCTCCGTTCCGAATATCCGGAGTTCTTTCGTTCCTAGATCTCGGGACGAGATCCTCTTGTAGTAGAGGAGAGTTGTAACACCCCAAGAGTGTTCCTTCCATATTTGTACTTCCCAACATTGCAATATATGGATTTGTCATGATGATCTTGATGGATGGGCTTATTCTCATGTTGTGTTTTGCCTTTCTTTTCTCTTTGCATTTCTTGTTCATATTATCTTGTCATGTGCATTGCATCCATTATTTATTTTGTGTTGCTCATGTATGCATTGGGTGTGTGGTCATCCCTTTTCTTTGCTCACCCAACCCTTGAGGTATCACCCTTGCACACCACTTCCCCATCATCATCTCAAACCCCTCTCTTTTCCAACATTATTCATGTGGTCTATATTCCTGTCCCAAATTAATGTTCACCATATTCCTAAATTCTCTAGACCATGTCCTAAATCTCTCTGCCAAATTTCATCATTTTTGGAATTGATTTGTTGCGTTCAAAAATGGTGCAAGTTTGAATTTAATTCAAACTTGAATTATTTTTCTGCCTCTAAAAATGTTCAAACCATTGTATTCAAATACTACATAAATTGTAGATTCCAGGGATATTTTTATATCTCTCTCACACTTCTCCAAACTCCCTGTGCTTTTCTCTTTGTTTTCTATCTGAGGAAATAAGAAAGAAAAGAGCAACAGCAGCAGTGTAGTGGCAGCCCAGTAGCACCCAGCGCAGCAGCCCAGCCGGCCCAACAGCGCCCAGCCCATCTCCTCGTGCTGGCGCCCCCCTTTACTTTTCTCACCCACACGCCCGTGCACCCCCTGCTAGCCCACCGCCACGTGGCGCCACCGGTCCCGCCTGGCAGCCGTTGGCTATAGGCGACCCACACCCTACCTTTTCGTCCTCCTCGCGTCGTCGCCATGGGGACCGCGCCTCCGAGAGCGCGCGAGCTCGCCCCGGTCGCCCTAGCCCCCTATATACCTTCTCTCCTTGTCCCTCGCCTCTCTTAGGGTTCCCCTCGCCCGCCGCCGCCGCCGTTTGGTTCATATAGCCACCAGATCCGCCGTCTCGAGCCGCGCCCGTACGCATCTGGGGGCACGCCATGGCGCCGCCGTGACCCGAGCCCTTCTCCGTCGCCGTCTCCGTGTCCGGCAAGTCCCTCGTCGTCGACTACATCCCCTCCGTCCTCTACGGCCCCGCGGGACGCCAAGTTCGACGCCGTCCTCTTAGTCTCCGTCCGCTCGGCCGCCGTTCGTCTCCGGTGGATTCCGGCCGGCCTCGTCCCCCTCTCGGCCATCCAAGCACACCACCGTGCTTGTGGTAAGCCTCCGCTTCGCCCCATGCCATTTTCCCCCTCGTTTGCGCGCTCGTTCGCCGCTTGCCATGTGCGCCGCCCTCGCCGCCGTCGGGCCTCGTCTCCGGCGAGTGTCCCGACCACCTTAGCCCGTCTGCGCTTGTCCAACGTGTCCGCCTCGCGCCGTAGAGCCGATCCCGCTCATCCCCCGTCGCGTTTGGCCTCGCTGCGTCCGCCGCGAGCTCGCCGTCGCCGCCTCAGTTACCTCGTCGCAGGCGCGAGTGCGGGTTCTTCCGTGCTTCGAATGCACCGCTCCACTGTAGCTCTAGGCCACCGGAGCCCTACTCCGGCGAGTTGCCGCCGCGCCGCGTCGCCGGCGTCGAACTCCTCTGCTTTGCTCTGCTCCGGCCTGCACCCTGCCTTCGGGCCCCACCGGGCAGCCTCACACACGCGCGTTGGCCCACCTGTCACACTCACACGCACAGCTCCGCCACGTGCGCACCGGGTCCCACCGGTCAGCCACAGAGGCTGGGTACCCCCTGGGTACACATAGTCGTCGCCGCCGTTTGTCCTTTTCCAGTTTTGGCATTTTCCGTTTCTGGCACATTTCCATTTCTGACGCATTCCATTTGCGGCATATGCCAAATCTGGCATATAGGTTAGATTTAATTTCTGTCCTGAGTGATTTTGTGGCTTTTTGATCATTTTTCATGTAGGAACATATGAGTGTAATATATGATTTTGGGGTAGAAAAATCCAACTAATCCATTGGTGGCATTAGATTTATCTTTTGAGCAAGTTTGCATGCGTGCCATTTTCACATAACATGCCATTTTGTCATTTTTGTGTGATTTAATGCAAATGTCATATGAGCATGTTGTCAACATGAGTTTGGAGCATTTTCATGCCATCTTGCTGCTAGTAAGTTTTCCATACCATGTTATGCCATGATAGGAGTGCAACAAGCATGTAAACATGCTTAGTCATTGTTGCTGTTTTACACTTGTTAAATTTCTGCTGAACTTGCCATGTTCCCTTGATGATAGCCACTAATCCATAGCTTTTCTGAGCATGTCCAGTAGACATGATTTGTTCTTTGTCAGTAGTACTTTCCTGCCATGCCAATTGTTGCCATGTTAATCTCCTGTAGCATATTTAAATGTTGCTCTAAATATGCCTAGTCAATGTACCAGTTTTTCTGTCAGCATTAAGTTGCCATGTTGTGAGCTCATTTCTGGTGAATCCATGCTTCATATGAATTTGTACCAATGTAATGAGATGATCCATGCCATGTGTACTGTAGCGGCATGCCAACTTCTTGCATTTTAGAGTACTGTAGCTTGCTGTTTTGATGTGCATAAGATGCCATGTTGCTGTTAATTTTAGTTTTGCATTGCATATTGTGTTGCTCACCATTTGAGTTTCATGCATCCGTTCCTCGTGATCCTTATATTGATTTCAACCGAAATCTTCCATTCTTTCTAGAGGCATACTTGGATTGCCAAGATTTTGCCCATATCCATCTTTTGCTTCACCGTTCACAGCTCGTTATCATTTCTATCGTCCCGGTAGCACCGTTCCTTCATTTATGTCATGCTCGTTATTCCACCATGCCATTTCATGCATCATTTTGCTTGTGCATATATGCCATGATTGTTTGTTTATTTCGGTGCTTGTTCTTTCTTTTGGGTAGTTCTGGGAGACGAGTCCGAGTTCGAGGAACTGGTTGAGAACGTGTTCCAGGAGCAGTCTTACTATCCTACCGAAGAGACTTTAGGCAAGATGATCATTACCCATGATAACACTACTATCTTTGCTTGCTAGTTGTCTCGTTGCTGTCGTTATGTCACGCTTCCTACCTAATACATGTCAGCCTTTCATATGCCATGATACAGCCTCTAACCACCCTACCCAGCAAACCGTTGTTTGGCTATGTTACCGCTTTGCTCAGCCCCTCTTATAGCGTTGCTAGTTGCAGGTGCAGTGCAGGTTGTTCCATGTTGGGACATGGATATGTTGGGATATCACAATCTCTCTTATTTAATTAATGCATCTATATACTTGGTTGTGTGAGGAAGGCTCGGCCTTTTGCCTAGTGTTTTGTTCCACTCATGCCGCCTTAGTTTCCGTAATACCAGTGTTATGATCCTTGACTAGCGTTCCTAACATGCTCAGGGGAATGGGACCCTCTTGATAGTTCGCTTTGAATAACCGCTTCCAGCAAGGCCCAACTTTGGTTTTACCATTTGTCTAATAACAACTAAAACTTGCATAGGGAGTAATTAACCCGAGGATTCTTAATCAACAACCCGGGCCAGTGCTCCTCATGAGTGTTGGTCCATACTAGAGCAGCTTGCGACGCCGCCCGGGGCAACCCGTGGATTTGGTCGTTGTAACCATAGCTCATCCGTCGTGGCCTGATTTCGAGATACGCGCGGCTCCAGTCGGTGTGTCGGCACGTCGGGAGGTCTTGCTGGACTTGTGTTACCATTGTTGAAATGTCTTGTGCACCGGGATTCCGAGGATACTTCGGGCTATCTCGAGGTTGAGGTATTTCCACCGCAGCTTGTGTTGGTCTGTGATGGACCAGGTTGGAACACCCCTGTAGGGTTAAATCTTACGTGAAGCCGTGCCCGCGGTTATGTGGCGACTTGGATATTTTAACCTCCGGTTGTAGCGAACTTGACACTAATTCAAATAAAATACACCAACTGTGTGCGTAACCGTGATGGTCTCTTTTCGGGTAAGTTCGAGAAGAGAACACGGTGGGGTTATGATTGAACCGTAAGTAGGTGTTCAGGATCACTTCTTGATCATATTAAACTTGCGACCGTTATGCGTAGTATGCTCATCTTTATTCTTGTACTCGTAAGTTAGCCACTTAAACATGCTTAGTGCTGGGGCATCCCCAAGCTTAGACGCTTGAGTCTCCTTGAATATTTACTTGGGGTGCCTTGGGCATCCCCAAGCTTGAGCTCTTGCCTCTCCTCATTCTTCTCATACCAATAACTCCTCGATCTTTGAACACTTCATCCACACAAAACTTAACAAAACCTTCGTGAGATCCGTTAGTATAATAAAGCAAATCACTACTTTAAGTACTGTTGCAAACCCATTCATATTTTAGTTTTGCATTATACCTACTGTATTATAACTTCTCCATGGCTTATACCTTCTGATATAATCCATAGTTTCATCAAAACAAGCAAAACAATGCATCAAAAACAGAATCTGTCAAAAACAGAACAGTCTGTAGTAATCTGAACATTGACCATACTTCTGTAACTCCAAAAATTCTGAAAATTTAGGAAAAAATAAAAAATTTGCATAGCAGTACTGTGTAAAAATTCAGAATTTTTGCACATTCCAGTAAAAAAAATGTAAATTCACGCACTACAGCAAAAGTTTCTGTTTTTGCACCGCACACACCAAACAAGCAATTTAAACATCCTAACGGTAAATCTTGGCGCATTATTTTTATAATACAATGGATTTGTACAAGGGGATAATTATTTTTGTTGAAAAGTTTCTGTAATTCAAGATTTGCAAAGTTTCCATGGGCATGAACAAAGTTCAAGGAGCTCCCCCACTTCAACGGTGCTCGTCTTTCTTACTTTCACTTTCCTTTTTGAAAAGTTTTAGGTTCCTCTCTATATTTTTTTGTTTTTAAACTTTTTAAAAGCACACAACAGAAATAAATGACTCTCTAAAACTTCCGGGTTGTCTCCCTGGCAGCGCTTTCTTTAAAGCCATTAAGCTAGTCATAAAGTGCTCAAGTAATTGATCCACCCGGATCCCAATGTATATCAAAGCCAATTTTAATTAACAATGATTTGAAATTTAGTAGTGAGCACAAAGCAACATATATCATGCAACAACGGAGTCTAACTCTCTTCCTATGCATCGGCATGTCATAAAAGAACAATTCATGCACATCAAGTAAAGGCCAATGCATAGTATAAATAGTCTCTTGCAATTTTATCGTATTGGAAACATAGAGAGGCGGAGATGTAGTTCCTCTCTCATTATAATTGCAAGTAGGAGCAGCAAGCACACACATATTATATTCATAAAAAACATCATGTGCAACGGTAAAACACAACCCATCAATATAATACTTAATAAACGCAAATTTCTCCGATATAGTGTAGTTGAGAGAATTCAAAAAGATAATAGGACTATCATGTGTGGGTGCAATAGAAACAATTTCATGTTTAACATAAGGAGCTATAGCAAGTTCATCTCCATAAGCATCATTCATATTGGCATCATGGCCACAAGCATAGCAAGCATCAATTTCATCAAAAAGGGATATTTCAAACGAATCCAAGGGATCGTAGCAATCATCATAGCATTCATCCTTTGGTAAGCACGAAGGGAAATTAAACAATGTATGAGATAAAGAGTTACTCTCATCAGAAGGTGGGCACGGGTGATCAATCCGCTCTTCCTCCTTTTGTTCTTCGCTCTCCTCCTCGATTTTTTCATCTAATGAGCTCACAGTGTCATCAATTTCTTCTTCCATAGATTCCTGCAAAATATTAGTCTCTTCTTGGACAGCGGAGGTGTCCTCAATATATTTTTTCACATAAGCATTAGAAGCATAGTTTTCATAGCAATATTTAAGTATGGCAGAATTTTCAGATTTGTAAAGAGTAGCATCATACTTTTCAATCAAAGAAGCAATTTCATAAGCACCCTTAAAAGCAACAAATTCTTCAATTTGTTCAATATCATAGTAACTATAAACACCTTTAGCATAAGAAGATACGATTCCATTATCACTAAACTCACATTGGTAGGGAAGGTGTTTCTTAGGGTCTTCAGAACAACAAGTAAAATCATGTATTTCACATAAATTCCAAGCATAGCAATGCATAGTATTAATATGATGCCATAAAAGTTTCCCTTTTTGAGATAAGCGGTGTCGCACAAAATGAGCATGCTCATCTAATGATTTTCCCTCAACTAAGCTAGTTGGGTTTTTAGCACGAGCACGTAGGGATCGAAGATGATCCAAGTAGAAAGCTTCAGCAGTATGATAGATTTTGGGTGGTTCTTCAACCATTGGTTTAGCAGGTACAACTAATTTTTTTGGTATTTTGTGTTTCCTACCCATAACTAAAGATAGAAAACAAGAGCACAAATAAAATCTACTCAGTGATAAAGCAAACAAGCACACACGAGAATATCAACCCCACGCTATTGCTCCCCGGCAACGGCGCCAGAAAAAGGTCTTGATAACCCACAAGTATAGGGGATCAATTGTAGCTTTTTCGATAAATAAGAGTGTCGAACCCAACGAGGAGCTAAAGGTAGAATTAATATTCCCTTCAAGTTCTATCGACCACCGATACAACTCTACGCGCACTTAACGTTCGCTCTACCTAGAACAAGTATGAAACTATTTTGTAGGTGATAGGATAAGTTTGCAAGAATAAAACTAGAAGTAATTTGCGAGATAATAAAACTAAGAGTAAATTGCAAGATAATAAAAGCTAGTTGTTTAGTAGAAAGCTTTTGTAACACAAGAGAAAGATTTGTCCATAGGCAATCGATAACTAGACCAGTAATCATTATTGCAATTTTATATGAGGTAGAGGCATGAGCTAACATACTTTCCGTACTTGGATCATATGCACTTATGATTGGAACTCTAGCAAGCATCCGCAACTACCAAAGATCATTAAGGTAAAACCCAACCATAGCATTAAGTATCAAGTCCTCTTTACTCCCATACGCAACAACCCCCTTACTCGGGTGTAAGCTTCTGTCACTCTAGCCACCCACTATAAGAGAATTATGAACGTATTGCAAACCCTACAGCGGGAATCCCTCACGCTTGCGCAACACAGACGGCACCATAGGACAGCACAAAAATAAAACATACAACTCAAACCAATCACGATCATCAATCAACCCATAGGACAAAAGAAATCTACTCAAACATCATAGGATTGCCATACATCATTGGATAATAATATATAGCGTTAAGAACCATGTTTAAGTAGAGATTACAGCGGGGAGAAGAGGAGTTACACCACTGCATAGAGGGGGAGAGAGTTGGTGATGATGGCGGCAAAGTTGTTGGTGTAGATCGCCGTGACGATGATTGCCCCGACGGCGTTCCGGCGCCACCGGGAGAGAGGGGATGAGAGCCCCTCCTTCTTCTTCTTGCTTGGCCTCCCCCCTAGATGGGAGGAGAGTTTCCCCTCCGGTCCATGGCCTCCATGGCACCCGGAGGGGCGGGAGCCCCTCCGAGATTGAATCTCTCTCTCTGTTCTCTTCTGTTTCGCGTTCCTGTGTTTTGGCCCTTCACCGTTTCTTAAATTCCTGGAGATCCGTAACTCCTATTGCGCTGAAATTTTAACACGATTTTTTTTCCGGATATTAGCTTCCTTGCGGCCGAAGAAGAGCCCCAACCGACTTACGGTGTGCCCACGAGGCACCACTGCGCGGCTGGGGGGGGGGGGTCCCGCGCCATGGTGGCTTGTGGAGGCCGTGGGCCTCCGTTTGCGTTGATTCCACATCCCAAAAATCACATATATTCCAAAATAATTATCCATAAAATGTATTGCCTTTGGACTTCTTATGATATGGATTTTCTGTGAAACAAAAAACAAGCAGAAAACAGGAACTGGCACTGGGCACTGGATCAATATGTTAGTCCCAAAAATAATATAAAATGTTGCCAAAAATATGTGAAAGTTGTAGAATATTGGCATGAAACAATAAAAAATTATAGATACGATGGAGACGTATCATTGGTAGAAGAACGTGCCCGGGTCCGGATGGTCGAGGAGAGCCTTGAAAAGGCCGGCGAAGACTCGGCGACCATCATATCTGCCCTGGAAGAATGCCTCACCGTCGCCGAGGCTCGGGTCAAGGAACTGTTTGTAATGCCCAATATGAAGCTCTATCGCAATCTCGTGATGAACTCAAGATCATGACAGAACCTCATTTTGGAACGCATAGCAAGGTGGTTCTCAAATACATACAACCAAATGAACAGGTGAGAACACTAGTTAAAGGCTTACACTCGCCATATGCTACAGCATGAATATATCATAAATCATCATACAATCCTCCAAAAGAAAGACAGGGTCTGACTACGGACGAAAACAAACGAGAAAACACCACCCTGCTATTATCTTCGGATCAACCGACTAGGGCCCACTACTGATTGTCTGGCATCATGACGTACATACGCCCACGTTCATCGTCATACTCCCAATGGAGCATCTCGGGCTTAGCTGTGTCTGTCTCAAGCGTACCTGCAACTGGTGGTTATAGTAATCTGTGAGCCACAGGGACTCAGCAATCTCATCACCCAAGGTAACAAAACTATTTAAGTTTATAGGAATGGAAGGGGTAAATGTGGTGAGGTTGCAGCAAGCAGGCATCCCATCTTTATTCGACAATTATCGGTATGTCTCGGTTTTTGTTTTGTTCACATGATATGCGTAAATTCTTGGAGCGTCGTGTGCCTTTTATTTTTAATTTAGTAATGCACCATACTGGTATGGGAATGTCCTTGGTTGATTTATAGAATGCTCTTTGCACTTCACTTATATCTTTTGGGTATGGCTTTATAGAATGCTTCATGTGCTTCACTTATATCATTTGAAGTTTGGATGCCTGTTTCTCATCATATAGAAAACCGTTATTTGTAGAATGCTCTTTTACTTCACTTATATTTGTTAGAGCATGGTCTTTTGTAGAAAGAATTAAACTCTCTTGCTTCACTTATATCTATTTAGAGAGTTAATAGGAATTGGTCATTCACATGGTTAGTCAGAAAATCCTACATAAACCTTGTAGATCACTGAATATGATATGTTCGATTCCTTGCAATAGTTTTGTGATATGGAGATGATAATATGTGAGTTATGCTAGTGAGTAATTGTGATTTAGTAAGAATATTGGTGTTAAGGTTTGTGATTCCCTATGCATGCACGTAAAGTCAATAGTTATGCAACGAAGTTATATCCTACTTATGGTGCATTATTCAGTGTTAGTTATTCTCAATGCATGCTTATGACCGTTTTCGTTTTCTGGTTGGTCGCTTCTCAATCTATTTGCTAGCCTTCATTTGTACTAAGCGGGAATACTGCTTGTGCATCCAAACTCCTTAAACCCAAGTTGTGCCAAATGAGTCCACCATACCTACCTATATGCGGTATTTCCATGCCGTTCCAAGTAAATTTGCATGTGCCAACTCTAAAATTTTCAAAATAATTTTCCGTTTTGTGTGCCCGTACCGCTCATGAAGCGGCAGGGGGTGGCCAATATTTTCCATGCTAGGTGTGTTATTCTCACGATGAGTGTTTATTCACTTGTCATTGCACGAGAGAGTGGCTGGTAATAGGGATGCCCAGTCCCACAATGAATCAAAAATTAATAACAACAAAATTCCTTGGAAAGTGTTGGTATGGAGGGCACCCGTGAATACGGCTAGCCATAGATTGTGAAAGAATGGTGGAAAGGAAATAAACTATACTTTCTGTTTGGGAACCGCCTATGATGTGTCTAGCATGGAAGATATTGGGAATTCTCGGTCGTTTTTGTTGACAGGAAAAGCATTCCTCTCAAAAATAATTTTATCTCTCTAATTTAAGCTTTGAGAACTGGCACCTCTGCAAATCTCTGCTTCCCTCTGCGAAGGGCCTATCTATTTTAATTTTATGCATTTTTATTTTTATTGAGTCTCCATCTTCTCTTATAAAGCACCAACTGGAGAGCACTATTGTCATACTTGTGCATTGGGTGTAGTTAATGTTGTGTGTGTTTCATGAATGGATCAATGACTGAGCATAATGGGCTAGGGATAACTTTCTTTAGCGTTGATATTTTGAAAGACATGGTTGTTTGTTAGTATGCTTGAGTATTGATGTCTTTATATCAAATTATAGACTATTGCTTTGAATCACTCGTGTCTTAATATTCATGCCATGATTAGATTATATGATCAAGATTATGCTAGGTAGCAATCCACATCAAAAATTATCTTTTTTATCATTTACCTACTCGAGGACGAGCAGGAATTAAGCTTGGGGATGCTGATACGTCTCCATCGTATCTATAATTTTTGATTGTTTCATGCCAATATTCTACAACTTTCACATATTTTTGGCAACATTTTATATTATTTTTGGGACTAACATATTGATCCAGTGCCCAGTGCCAGTTCCTATTTTCTGCTTGTTTTTTGTTTCACAGAAAATCCATATCAAACGAAGTCCAAATGCAATAAAATTTTACGAAGAATTATTTTGGAATATATGTGATTTTTGGGAGGTGGAATCAACGCAAACGGAGGCCCACGGCCTCCACAAGCCACCATGGCGCGGGACCCCTCCAAGCGCGCGGTGGTGCCTCGTGGGCACACCGTAAGTCGGTTGGGGCTCTTCTTCGGCCACAAGGAAGCTAATATCTGGAAAAAATTGTGTTAAAATTTCAACGCAATCGGAGTTACGGATCTCCGGGAATTTAAGAAATGGTGAAGGGCCAGAAAACAGGAACGCGAAACAGAAGAGAACAGAGAGAGAGATCCAATCTCGGAGGGGCTCCCGCCCCTCCGGGTGCCATGGAGGCCATGGACCAGAGGGGAAACTCTCCTCCCATCTAGGGGGGAGGCCAAGCAAGAAGAAGGAGGGGGGCTCTCTTCCCCTCTCTCCCGGTGGCGCCGGAACACCGCCGGGGCAATCATCGTGACGGCGATCTACACCAACAACTTCGCCGCCGTCATCACCAACTCTCTCCCCCTCTATGCAGCGGTGTAACACCTCTTCTCCCCACTGTAATCTCTACTTGAAATGGTGCTTAACACTATATATTATTATCCAATGATGTATGGCAATCCTATGATGTTTGAGTAGATTTATTTTGTCCTATAGGTTGATTGATGATCGTGATTGGTTTGATTTGTATGTTTTATTTTGGTGCTGTCCTATGGTGCCCTCCGTGTCGCGCAAGCGTGAGGGATTCCCTCTGTAGGGTTTGCAATACGTTCATAATTCTCTTATAGTGGGCGGCTAGAGTGACAGAAGCTTACACCCGAGTAAGGGGGTTGTTGCGTATGGGAGTAAAGAGGACTTGATACTTAATGCTATGGTTGGGTTTTACCTTAATGATCTTTGGTAGTTGCGGATACTTGCTAGAGTTCCAATCATAAGTGCATATGATCCAAGTACGGAAAGTATGTTAGCTCATGCCTCTCCCTCATATAAAATTGCAATAATGATTACTGGTCTAGTTATCGATTGCCTATGGACAAATCTTTCTCTTGTGTTACAAAAGCTTTCTACTAAACAACTAGCTTTTATTATCTTGCAATTTACTCTTAGTTTTATTATCTCACAAATTACTTCTAGTTTTATTCTTGCAAACCTATCCTATCACCTACAAAATAGTTTCATACTTGTTCTAGGTAAAGCGAACGTTAAGTGCGCGTAGAGTTCTATCGGTGGTCGATAGAACTTGAAGGGAATATTAATTCTACCTTTAGCTCCTCGTTGGGTTCGACACTCTTATTTATCGAAAAAGCTACAATTGATCCCCTATACTTGCAAAGTTTTCACCGACTCTCGTGGTGAGAAAGGGCAATGCACGGTACGGAAGAGGCTAGCAAATGGCGGAAGGGTGAGAGTGTGTATAATCCATGGACTCACATTAGTCATAAAGAACTCACATACTTATTACAAAAGTATATTAGCCCTCGAAGCAAAGTACTACTACGCATGCCCCTAGGGGGGAGGTTGGTAGGAGTTAACCATCGTGCGCCCCCGACCTTCACGCAAAGGTATACAATCAATAATAAATCATGCTCCAACTTCATCACACTAAGGACATACGTGCATGCTTCGGGAATCACAAACCTTAACACCAATATTCTTACTAAACCACAATCATTCACTAGTACCTCCCACATATTACCATCTTAATATCGCAAAACTATTGTAAGGAATCAAACTTATCATATTCGGTGATCTACATGAAAGTTTTTATTATATCCCTCTTGAATACCTATCATATTAGAACCAAATTCATAACCCGTGCATATTATCATTGCTAATTATTAGACTCTCAAAAAGATATAAGTTAAGCATGAGAGTGCTGCTATTTCTTTAAAATATAACCACCGCCGTGCTCTAAAAGATATAAGTGAAGCACTAGAGCAACTGTCTAGCTCAAAAGATATAAGTGAAGCACATAGAGTATTCTAACAAATCACAAATAATGTGTGTCCCTCTCAAAAAGGTGTGTTCAGCAAAGATGATTGTGGCAAACTAAAAAGAAAACAAAAGCAAGCAAACTATAACACAAGACGCTCCAAGTAAAACACATATCATGTGATGAATAAAAATATAGCTCCAAGTGATATACCGATAGATTGTAGACGAAAGAGGGGATGTCATCCGGGGCATCCCCAAGCTTAGACGCTTGGGTCTTCCTTGAATTTTACCTTGGGGTGCCTTGGGCATCCCCAAGCTTAGGGTCTTGCCGCTCCTTATTCCTTCATCCATCGTGGTCTCACCCAAAACTTGAAAACTTCAGCACACAAAACTCAACAGAAACCTCGTGAGATCCGTTAGTATAACAAGTAAATCTTAAACTTTAGGTACTGTTGTAAATTGATTCATATTTAATATTGGCATAATTCTACTGTACTTCAACTTCCCCATGGCTCATACCCCCCCGATACGATCCATAGATTCATCAAAATAAGCAAACTATGCAACAAAAACAGAATCTGTATAAAACAGAACAGTCTGTCAAGATCTATTTAAAAGCCATACTTCTGTAACTCCAAAAATTATGAAAAATTAGGAAAACATAAAAAATTCATATACGAATATTGTTTAAAAAATTCAGAATTTTATCACGCTCCAGTACAGAACCAAAAATCCAGCACTGGACTCAAAACTTTCTGTTTTCAAACAACATCAATCATACTATCATCCAAATCATCCCAAAGGCATTACTTGGTACAAACACTAATTAAAAGATAAAAACACAATCATAATAGAAGCTATAATTTTGTAAACACACAAAACAGAAATAAAAAGCAAAAATTTAAGATACATATTGGGTTGCCTCCCAACAAGCGCTATTGTTTTATGCCCCTAGCTAGGCATAATGCATTGTTTTAAGTATTGTCATCCTTAGTTTTTAAATATTGGGGTGTGTGCTCATCAAGAGGCTTTTCCAAAACAATGGGAAACACATCATCAATCAAGATTTTATCATTATTAAGGTAACTTTCATCAAATCCTTGTTGATTCCCTTTTACAATCCAAGAATATTTTTGATTAATACCATTGAAAACTTGTTGGATAATATGTAAAGGAGGGACTTCCTTTTTAGCATTTTCATCATAAGCATGATCATCACCAAATACATATCTCATCATATAAAATTTCATCTATCACAGGGTGTTCATGACTCATATTATAAAAATCAAAGATTTCTCTAGCTTCTCGAACTATATAATCAAATTCATTCATAAGGATAAGAGTAGCTATCTTTTTAGCCTTAGGGTTATTTATAATGGGTAACTCATAGAACAATCTTTGCAAAGTGGGATGAGTTCGTACAAATCTTCTTTCAAGTTTAAGAACAAGTGCAGAAATAGCTTCAGCGTAACTATTGGTTCTTTTAAGAATGGGAATGTCATTGCAAACCAAAGTTCCCGTACAAGTAAAGAATTCTTGGATGATACTTTTTCCTATGATATTCCCACTTCCTGTCACAAAAAATTTAGTATCCAAATTTTAGGGAATTTCTATCTTAGCGATTTTACCATCCTCGCCTTTTTCAACAACAAACTCAGACATGGTGGCAATTTCAAGCAAGCAAACAAGCAAACGGATTTTTTTTTTTTTTGTAAAATTGTTTTAGAAGTGGGGGAGATGAAAACAAGAGGCAAATGCAAATAAAAGGCAAATGAAAATAAGAGCAAGTAGATGATAGTTTATGCGAAGGTACTTGATAGGTTTTGGTGATGTCTCCCCGGCAACGGTGCCAGAAATTCTTCCTGCTACTTGTGAACTGCGTTGAGATTTGCCCGAAGAGGAGAGGATGATGTAGTATAGTAGAGATAATTATTTCCCTCAGTTAAGAACCAAGGTTATCAATCCAGTAGGAGAACCACACAGAACCTCCTTAGCAGCACCTACACACACAAAAGCAAATACTTGCACCCAACGCAAACAAGAGGGTTGTCAATCCCCTTGGCGATTACTTGCAAGGATTAATTCTGATAGTTATAGATAGAAAATTAAATTACAAAATAAAAGAAAGGAAATAAAATTGCAGCAAGGTATTTTTTGGATTTTAATATATGATAAAAGTAGACCCGGGGGCCATAGTTTTCACTAGAGGCTTCTCTCTCGAACGCATAGCATACGGTGGGTAAACAAATTACTGTTGGGCAATTGATAGAAAAGCGCATAGTTATGACGGATTCATGGCAATGATCATGTATATAGGCATCACGTCCGAGACAAGTAGACCGACTCCTGCCTGCATCTACTACTATTACTCCACCCATCGACCGCTATCCAGCATGCATCTAGGGTATTAAGTTAATGAAAACAGAGTAACGCCTTAAGCAAGATGACATGATGTAGACAAAATAAACTCAAGCAATATGATTAAACCCCATCTTTTTATCCTTAATGGCAACAATACAAATACGTGTCTTGTCCCTTTCTGTCACTGGGATATAGAACACCGCAAGATTGAACCCATCACAAAGCACCCCTCCCATTGCAAGATAAATCGATCTAGTTGGCCAAACCAAACGGATAGATCGGAGAGAAATACAAAGCTATAACAATCATGCATAAATAAGTTCAAAAAAGACTCAAATATTTCTCATGAATAATCTAATCATAAACCCACAATTCATCGGATCCCAACAAACACACCGCAAAAGAAGATTACATCGAATAGAACTCCAAGGAGATCGAGGAGAACATTGTATTGAAGATCAAAGAGAGAAGAAGCCATCTAGCTACTAGCTATGGACCCATAGGTATGTGGTAAACTACTCACACATCAGCGGAAGGGCAGCAAGGTTGATGTAGAAGCCCTTCGTGATCGATTCCCCCTCCTGCAGATTACCGGAAAAGGCCTTCAGATGGGATCGCGGAAGAACAGAGGCTTGCGATGGCGGAAAAGTTTTTTCTAGGTTGCTCTTTGGTATATGGGGAATATTTGAGAATTTATAGCGGCGGAATTAGGTCACAAGGTGCCACGAGGGACCCACAAGCCTGGGGGCGCGCCTACACCCCCTGGCCGCGCCCTCCGAGCTTGTCGCTCCCTCGTGGCTCTTCTGGTCTTCTCCCAAACCTTCGAGGGTCTCTTCTGGTCCAGAAAAAATTAATCCAAAGTTTTTTCTCTGTTTGATAATGATTTTCTGAAAAGCCAAAAACGGGCAAAAAACAGTAACTGGCACTGGGCACTAGGTTAATAGGTTAGTCCCAAAAAATGATATATAATTGCATATCAAACATCCAAGATTGATACTATAATAACATGGAACAATCAAAAATTATAGATACGTTGGAGACGTATCAAGCCAGCAGTCGGAATCCACATGAAAATAATCACGAATTAGCATGAATGGAAACTTACGGCGGAAGAGGAAAGATGGATAAATGGAGAATGGAATTGGGCAGCCATCGCGGCATTCGTTGGGACCATCGATTCGGAAGCCCTCCTTCCGGTCCCCTCCTCGCGTGACACCGAGGCGGGGAGGGAGGACCCTGCTGGGCGTTCTTCCCCTCTGCTATGCGCGAACATCCAAGGACCGGTCGTCCTGGTCAGCTACCCGATCTGGATCGTTCCCGAAGAGCCTTGGCAGACGCCTTTCGAGTCACAGAGAGGAAGACGGCAAAGGATCTTCGACCGATTGGGATCCTCGGCCAAAGGCGTCGCCCCCTCTAGGGGGACCAGGGAGCCGCAGTCCTCCACCAAGATCTTGTTCACCACCTTGAGCACGGCTGCATCACTAAGGACGCTGTTCGGACCAACGTTGGTCCGGCCAATGTCGTTCACACCTGTATATGTCCAGGCGGCCTGGTTCCGCTTCTTCAGAGGGGGCAAACAGCGCCTAACGAAGTCAGCAACCACCATGGCGGCCGTCAGCCCCTTGGCGCACAGCATGCGTACCCGCTCGCAGACATGTCGCATCTTGTAATCTTCATGGGAGGAGGTCTGTCGGTCCTCCCGAGGAATCGCCTTCGTGGCCGGAATTCGGGTAGATCTCACAACATCCGCCTGGATGTAACACTAGGATTTTTCCCAGTCATGCCATTTGGAACGAAACTGGTATGACAGGTACTCTTGCTTGTAGTGATCCCGCGAGCGAAAATAGCAACTGCCAGGGATTTGAGGATTGCGCTGGGAGGTAGGATACAAAATAAAATAATGGCGCCAAAGGGCCACAAAGGGCATAACCCCGACGAACATCTCACAAAAATGAGAAAAGATGGATAAATGGAGAATGGAATTGGGCGTCAAATGAATCAAGTTAATGTGGTAGGCGTCAAGAATATCTAGGAAGAACCTGGAAAATGGGGGCACAAGCCCCACCAGCACAAAACTAGAGAAGATAACAGACTCCCCCCGCCGGATCTCCGGGACGTCCTCCCCGGGGCGAGCCACCATGGCAGGAAGCAAGGGGCGCTCACCGTAGGCCAGAACGTGCGTCCTAAGTTGGGCTACTGTTCGTAGAATCGAGGGAGGAAGGGCGGATGGGTTCGCCGCCGCCACCTGCGGAGGCGAATTCGCGCCCTCATGAACCACTAGGGCCATATCCTCGGCGGCGGTCGTCGATGTGCGAGTGTTCCGACCCGCCAACCTCTTGGGTGGACGCTCCGGCGCCGGTGAGGCATCGGCCGTCCTCTTCCTCGCACCTCTCTTGGAACCCATGGTGAGAGTGACGGTGGTAGGTGACAGCAGGATGAAGCAGCGGTGAAGGGGAACTATAGCAAGCGGCGGAAGGAAGAGATAGGAGAGAGAGAAAACTTCCGCCTTAAAAACAGACGGAAGGGAGGACCGTAAATGGGATCGCGCGGCGAGGGAAGTTGCCGCCCCGTTGTGGATATGTGAAAACGCCATCCCAGGTTCACCAAAAATGCTACACATACGGACTGTTTACAGGACAGCTACGGACCTTCCTTAACTTCTTTTCACTGCCCCCTGATTTTCACCCGGGTGGGGCCCGGCCCTCACCCTTAATCCAATTAAAACATGCCAACTCAAGAATCAGCCTGTAAACTTAAGTAAACGTCTGTACGTGTAGCATTTCTCCACGTTCACACGTAAACCACTTCACTTTCCCACTAGACGTGCAGGCGTCGCCGGTTCCCGAGGCGGGCATGATTATTACTTTTTACTAGGCCCGCCCCCACCGAGATTCGGATGCATGTCCTCTCCTTTGACCACAATCAAAGCTCACTGCGGGCGGGTCCGGGGGCTATTGGCGGAGTATTAAAATATAGGGTATACTCAATATATTGAGCATATGCACCCGCTCGGTCAAAAATTCATTCCGTGGTTTGTTGAAAAGAAAGTCACAATGTCATGGTAAAAAAATGAGCCCAAGGATGTAAAAATTTAGAGGTGACAACGAAAAGATCGTCACAGAAGATCCCCGAGGAGGGCCACAATGTCATCCATGACGCACACGGGGGTTGCCTCCCCGAGCTGGCAAGACACGCGTCGGCCAGAGAAGCTGATCTTGCGGCACACTCCACTGACCAGGCTTTGAATGCCTGACCTGGCTACTAGCTTAGCCCGGTGCAGGGCTACGCTTAGGGCCATCATCACGACGACCTGGGAGGCACAAGACAAGACGGGACGGAGGCCATAAATAAAGACAGGAGGGCGGTGTGGCGCGTCATGTCGGGGAAGACACTCGAGTGCCTGATCCGGCGCAGTGCCAGGTTATCTCCTGACCGATCGACGGAGGCAAGTGGACGGAGTGAGACGAATATCTTCCTTTGTACAATGCACTGTATTTATTAACGTGACCAAGTGTGGTACCCCCCGGATCTATATAAGGGGAGGGACATGGTCGAATAGATGAAAACTTTGGCATACATAAACATCCCCACTCCCACACACTAGAGCCAGTAGAAGAGAGAAGGTAGAGAGAGAAGAGAGAAAGGTGATCGGGCACTATAGCTAGTACCCCTACCACCTCCTATCTCACCTCGACCACCTCTTTTGTACACCCAAGCACTTGTATCCTCAAGCTTGTATGAAATACCAATAGGATGTCGGGTTTTACGCCATCAGGGCGTCCTGAACCTGTATAAATCTTCTTGTGTTCATGCTCTCCTTGGCTATCTTTCATAGTTGATTGGCTTAGTGTTTTAGCCCCTGGCCGAACTAACAAATACGGGGTATTCTTAATCCCCGGTGTCTGGAGATCACCCTTCGACAGAAACTAGCATGGAAATTATTGGTCTTTGCTTTCTTATGGACTGAACCAGAAGATGGGGCTTCACCCCTCCCTAGAATAGCCTGATTTATATTTTTTGCTCATTTTACCATATCATTCTCTAAAATATGTTGCATACATCAACAGACAGTACAATCTCATGAATAATACCCACACATAGCAATCATATCGTAGCTACATCTACATGGATATTAAAATATCAAAAGATAAGGTATGTCAATCTACGTGAAATAGTTACCTGCCTAGCAGCCATTGCAGATTGTTAGGTGAAGAATACTCCAAACCAATACATGAGAATCAACCTCCAAGATTTTCCCAAATCAAATGACCAAAACATGGATGAACACCATCTGTACAAGATTTAATATTGAAAACACATTAACACAGCGGAATCGCTGAGTGGAAGAGGAGAACCTAGCCGAGCATGGTGAAGGATGTTGTTACTGGATTGGAAAGGTTGAGTGAAGAGTGGAAGGGGAGGAAGCATATGTACACGTACTTGTACCTCGAGGTTGCGGAAAGGATGGGCACATCACCTGCCATGAATGTTTCACGGAGAAACTAAAAGAATGGTTGTGTCTTTAAATCTCACCGAAGCAGTTTTGATTAGACTAATAGCCATGGTAGCGTCGGCATGTTTCCCCCGCTTTTGCTGGGTCCCCCTCCTCTCTCCTTGCGAGTGAATTGCAAAAAACCACCACATTTCAAGTTTAGTTTTGGAATTGCCACCACATTCCTTGGGCGCCCCAAAAATCTACTGGTTTTCTTGCTAATTTCTCAATAAACACTAATGATCGATTTGGAGCAAATTAATCCAATTTATGACATACCTGGCCCACTGGTGGCACTAAATGGTCAACACCGTTCGTTGACCATTAAGTTGAACGGAGGGCCCACCCGTCAGCATTGTCATCTCTCTCAAACCATCTTCTCCTTGGGGGCCGGCATTCCAACGAACACCTCGGGTCCATGGGCAAAGATGGACGAGGGGGCGCGGTGGCAGGGCCAGGCCCATAGTGGTGCCGGATGTGCGGCCCGCACAGGGCCCACAATTTTTGGGGGGCCCAAATTTTGTATATAGGCCTAGTAGTATTTCTCAACAACAAAAAATGCTACACGCTGGAGCTGGGCCAGAGTCGATCGGGAGCTGGAGCTGGGCCTGAATCGAGGACATCGAACGCAGGAGAGTTGGTGCTCGATCGATATTTCTAATAAAAAGGAAAACGCTCGATCCATAATAGGGAAACGCTACCGTCGGTCTAAAAAAAGGGATCGCTACAGAAGTCCGGTATTTCCTATTTGTTGCTCGCTGCGTCGAAGTGTCGATGTAACGCACAGGAAGAACCACATGAGCGCGGGATCTGGGCCGGCCCGCTCAGAGCGTGACTACACTGGGAGGCAACCGGTTTTGGGAACCTTCTAGATGGTTCCCAGAACTGGTCTCTTCTGATTTTTTTTTCCTTCTACTCGTTTTTTGGGTTTTTTATTTCTCCATTTTTCCTGTGTCTTTTTTTGTTCTTTTTTTCTTATCTTTTCTTTATCTTCTATTTTTTACCTTTTCTTCATTCCTTTTTCTTTTCTTTTTCGTTTATTTATTTTCCCTATTTCTTTTTAAAGTTTATTTTCTTATCAAGCCTTTTCAAAAATTTCAACTTTTATTTCGGATTTCAAAAAAAAATCTTGTTTTCAAAATGTGTTCACATTTTTCAAACAATGTTCGTAGTTTCAAAATTTCGTTCGCATATTCAAAAAATAGTCTTGTTATTCAAAATTTTCTTCCCAATTCAAAATATGTACGAAAATTCCAAATTTTGTTCACACTAGCAAAATTTGTTTGTAATTTCAAACAAATCCAAATTTCCAAATTTGTTCATGTTTTTCAAAAGATGTTGGAGGTTTCAAAAAAAATCATGTTTTCGAAAATTGTTGACAATTTCAAACAAAATGTTTGGAATTTAAAGTTTGGGTGTTTTCTAAAAAGTTTAGAGTTTCGAATTTTGTTCATGTTTATAAAAAAAATTCAAATTTTTGAATTTTTTTCTGAATTTATGCAATTGTTCGTGTTTTAAAAAATTATTCAAATTCAGGATTCCCAAAAAAGTACAATTTTTTTCAAAATGTTCCTGTTTTCAAAATTTGTTCACAAATTCAAAAATGTTCCTGTTCTCCAAATTTGTTCACAAATTAAAAAAAATCTTGCTTTGAAAATTTGTTCACAAATTTAAAAATTGTTCGTAATTTTATAAAATGTCCCTACTTTTCATAATTTGTTCACAAATTCAAACACAATTCCTCCTTTTGAAAAATTGTTCAAAGTTTTTAAAAATTGTTCTCCAAATTTGTTCACAAATTCAAAATGTTCCTGTCTTGAAAATTTGTTCACAAGTTCAAAAATTGTTCAGAATTTCAGAAAATGTCCTTGTTGTTCAAGATTTATTAAGAAATTTAAAAAATGTTCCTATTTTTAAAAAAGTGTTCACAAATTCAAAAATTGTTCGTGATTGTCAAAAATTGATCAGTATTTTAAAAAAAGGTTCCTGTTTTTCAAGATTTGTTCACAAATTCAAAGAAGTTCATGTTTTTAAATTTTGTTCACAAATTCAAAAATTGTTCTCATTTTGTAAAAACTTGTTCGTGTTTATCAAAATTGGTGGGAATTTTAAAAAAGGTTCCTGTTTTTCAAAATTTGTACACGGCTTCAAATATTGTTCCCATTTTATAAATTTGGTTAAAAATTCGAAAATTGTTCACAATTTTTCAAAACTCATGCGTGTTTGCCAAAAACGTTCGGCATTTTTAAAATGTATATGCAGTATTTTCAAGAAATGACTAAAAAAGGAAAAATAACCCGATCAGCCGATTTAGCTAGTGTTAAAGAATTCGCGTTGCCTCTGTACCACTAAGACTAATTGGCCGCAGTGGCTAGCTACTCGCGAGATCGAATCCTACCTGACACTCTGCATTTTTCTGATTTTTTTACATTGCTCGCAGCTCATACATGGGTCGGCCCAGTCGGAGTACTACCCTATGCGAAGCCCCGACTTCGTGCCGCAGAATGCGGCAGATAGGAGGTCCCCAGAAGTCTATCGGGATCGTCTCGTCTCTCGATCATGAGACCGCAACAGCAGTCGCGTCGGCTTCGCTACAGGAAACATGATCGTCTCATCGCCTTCGCCTCAACAGATCGATCGGATTCAGGCCGCTGTCGTTGTTGCCTTCCTAGCTTCCTCTCCCATATTTCAGACTCGTCGCCTCGTCGGATCGATCCGTGACCGACTCTAGCCTCCAGATGCTTAGCGAGTCCTCCTTTCCAATTAACTTCGGTTCATACTCCTAATTTCCTAGTTAACTTTTGGCAGGGATCGTTACTTCGTTAGAGATCGGTTCTTACCTCCTTGGTTAAAGATCACAGTGTAGCAGTTCAACCAGACAAGACCCAAAACTAGGTGAGTTAGACGGTTCGTCTAATTGCCAAACATTGATGCATGATCTCCAATTGATATATGCTACTGTATAACTTCAATTTTATTTTATTCATCTTCTTTATCTTGTGTTTCAATAATACAGATTTGAGTCATCATGGGAAACATTAGTCTTGTGTTTCAATAATACATTATAATTGCTCTTTAGTTTATTATTTTTAGTGAGATGGGGCCCTTTTTTAGTTTCGCGCAGGCCCCGGATTTTGCCGGCCCGGCCCTGCGCGGTGGTGACGGGGTCGGTGCCGGCAGCTGCAGGAGGTGAGGCGGACGGTGGCGCAGTCTTCCCTAGCTAGAGATGGCCGACTCAACGGTTTCATGACGCGGTGGCGTGAGCCGGCCATGGCGGGGCCGTGAGTCGCGGCGGCGCGCGCTGCTGCTGAGCTGTGGTCATGGCGCCAGTGCAAGAAGAGGCGGCCATGGTTGGGCGAGCGGGCGTAGGAGGTGGGATGGAGGAGGGAGAGTGGAGCGGGAGAAGGGTGGAGTGCCCTGCGGCGCTCTGCTCGCCGGGAGGCAGCAAATACAGGAGAGGCCGAGGAGGAGGCGCTTCGGTGAGAGAAGGAGAGGAGGAGAGGGAGTCGTGGATGGGACCCTCACACGGGCGGCTCAGACCCTCGCTTTCCTAGACGCGTCGTGTCCCACATCGTCATCCGACCGGCGGCGCGAACCGAGCTCGCCATGGAGGTATTGCTCGTGCGCGCGTGCTACCTCATGGTTGCTAGCTTGATGCGTGATTCTCCTGCTTGCCGCTGCTGCTTGTGTGCGCAGGCCAGCGAGCTTGTACAGGCGGCACGGCGTGCAGGCCAGCGAGCCACCTCTCTGCAACCTCCCTCGCATCCAAGCTGTTCGAGTGAATTTCCCAAAGAGAAGAAGAAGATTTGAGAGAGATAAGTGTGCGGATAGGTGGGTCTCATGTCCAACTTAACAGTCAACACCATTTGTGTTGACTTTTACTGCCACATGGCATTGATCAGTGGGCCAATATGTCTGAAATTGAACTATTTTGCTCCAAATCGATCATCAATGTTTAGTGAGAAAATTAGCAAGAAAAATGGTAGATTTTTGGGGTGCCCATGGAATGTGGTTGCAATTCCAAAACTAAACTTGAAATGTGGTGGGTTTTTCAAATTCACTCCTCCCTTGCAGATCGACCGATCGACCAATCCATCCTCTCTCTCGTCCGCGCAGACCTTCGTCTCTCTCGCGGCAAATTTTCTTCCCCTGCGATGGATCATGGACGCCCTTCCCCCCTTCTCTCGAACGAACGATCTGGTCATGTGCGTTTGTCACTTGCTTTTTAACCGGGAGGGTTTACGACCAATGTTGCCTTCCGTGGTTTTTTTTGGGCATTTCCGATTCAGCGCTTTAATGCCCGTTACAGGCATTCCTGCAAACGGGCGCACACCCCCCTCCCTTCCTTCACTACTAGCGGGCCGGCCCATATAAGGTTGGAAGGGAAAGAGTTGTTCCCGGCTTTAAGAAGCTTCTAGAAGCTTTCCCAGCCGGTGTTGGGAAGCTTCTCAAAGCTTCCGGCCGTTTTTTTTTCGTTCAGATTTTCTAGACCGGTTTGTGTGGTTTTATCTTTTTCTTTCTTTTTCTATTTCCTTTTTATGTTTGCTTTTGATTTTTTTTCTTGTTTTTTTTTCTTTTTTCGTGTTTCTTTTTCGTTTTTCAAAATCGATAAACTTTTTTTCAGATTTAATGAACCTTTTATCAAAATTGATGAACTTTTTTCAAATACGATGCATTTTTTTCAAATTTGATGAACTTTTTTTTAAAATCAAAGATTTTTTCCAAATTTGTGAACTTTTTTTATGTTTGTGAACTTTTTTCAAAATCCATGAACATTTTTGAATTCAGGAAATTTTTTGATTTTTTGTGAATTTTTTCAGATTTTTCATTTTTTTCCAAAAATTCAACAAATGACCAGTCAACGGTTGATTGACCAGTCAACGGTTGATTGACCGGTCAACCGCGACCAGTCACTAGCGAACCCAACGACCAATAGCAAACGAGCGACGTCCCGAGCGAGACAAGCACCCGCGTTGGGCCGGCCCAAGTTCGCGGCTATGTGAGCGCCACTACCCAGAACGGGCGCCTGAAGTGCCGTATAGGAGCACCCTTTTTGAGCGGGAATGAGCACTTGGGAAAAGGCCCAGTTAACCACAAGCCTCCGATTTTTCCTGTGGAGAAGCAGCCATTTAGTACAGTTGGGCCAGGAAAAGAAACATGTGGTGGATGAGGGGAACACAACACATCCCATAGCTGAGATCACATGCATAAATCATGCAATTGCCTCAAAAAAAGCAGTTGAACGGCCAAAAATCCCTAGGTCGTTAGAGGGTTGGGAATTGGCTCAATCAGTTTTACTGTCCTGTTTCAGGATCGGTCATGGAACGAACGCAGGCCAATTCGCGCTTTCCTATCTCCATCGACCATCTCCATCGGCTCGTCTCGTACCTCCACGGCGCCAGGCACCTCGCCGCCTCCTCCAGGCCCTGGCCTCCTCACGTCACGCCTGCAACTATGATTTTGCGTGTTAAGAGCTTGTCGCCCTCTCAGCCTCTCTCTCCATGTGCCTAAAGTAGTACATGTATGTCAATAATTCTTCTCTATACCATCTGTGATCCGCTAAAGCATTTTAGAAATTAGGGTTCTGATTTCTAAAATTCCAATTTCAAGTAATTTATTTTTTTCACAATTTTAGGTGTTAGAATGTCGCCTAAAGTTCTAAATTCAAGCTATTTCATTCTTCGGTATTATAGAGTGGTTTCCTGGATCTACTAAAGAATGGATGATTTTGATTGATAATGTTTTTAAACTGAGTCGAAGAAGAGTGTGTAACCTATCAGGTACCAATGTCTCTAGATAATATCATATCTGAAGGAATTGGAGGAGGTTTATATGCTACAAGAAAGATTGAATGACTTAGCTATGTGGAGAGAGATATCTTAGACAACATTGATCTTGATAATGTCCTACTTTGCATCTTGAAAGGCCCAAAAAAGCTTTTCATGAAGTGCTGAAGCATTATTGTCGATGGAGTAGATGGAACATGGTTCTTTTCTAAAAGCTGAATATGGTTCTTATTTAAGGTAATCATATTAGTTTCGTTTTGTTATTATTTTAGCCTTGTTGTCGTTACATTACTCATCAATCATTATTAGACATGTCAAACTAAGAATGCATAATTGAAAATTAAATATATGGGTATACCTATATAAAGATACACACATATAGCCTAAGGCTCATGTTCTCGACTTCGCCCTAGGGCCTTCCAAAACATAGAGCCGGCCCTAGGAAGGCATGTAGGAAAAAGTGATTGATTAAATGATTAAATGGACACATTGAATGTGATCACTCTTACATTTTTACTCGTTGTTCTCCTCCCGGTAGCTCCCCAGATCTGGCAACATTGAGAGAAACGAGTAGAGGAGGCGTCGGCTGCGTTGGTGTGCGGAACGAGAGGAAGTCGTGTGTGTGTGTGGGGGGGGGGGGGGGGGGGGGAGGCGGGGTACGCGTGCGCCTGCATAGCCCTATAGCGATCCACCAACTGTTCCTAATCCCCGTTCCTAAGCCTACGGGGCATAGCCCAGTAAATGCCCTGCGTTCCCCTCTTGGATGGTATGATTCTCACTATTTTGCTTTTTTTTTCTTTACATCCTTCGCGTATAAAGAGAATTAGCCGCTTCATTTGATTTTATGTATTATTATTGGGCTAGGGACGTATGATATATGTTATTCTTCCGTTACAACGCACGGGTATTTTTGCTAGTCAAAAATAATGGACCGCCCAATAGGGCTTTTTTTAGCAACAACCGTCCAATACGTAGCAGGCAATTCCTATCTTTTTTTTTTTTTTGAGGGATAGTTCCTATCTATCTGCGTGCAGACAGTATTGCTGCTATTTGCCCGAGTGCAACTGGCGAAGCTTTGGCAACGCCGAATGGGCCATGACCCGCCCAACATTTTAGAATTTGTACTATTTTTTACTTCTGGGCCTTGGAACACCAGCCTACATGCTAGTATTTCTTTTCATTTAGCCCGCCCAGCAATGGGCTTCAAGTTTCGCCGTGAGTGGAATTTGTTTTCTGATAGTGGAGTCTGTGGGTGTGACATAATATGTGGGTGGATTTCAGCTAGCAGGACAATCCTGTCTGGGTTGTGTTTGCATCCACCTGCAAATTCTGTTCTCCCTTGTCTCTTCCTTGCTCCTTCCCCATACACATCACACACACACAGAGACAAACCAATGACCGTGGCCCTGCTCGGCTGCTCCTCGCTGCCTCCACATCACGGAGATAAACCCAAGCGAAACCGAACAAGCACCACCCCGGTGTTCCTCTCAGTTCAGTCCAGTGTTCCTTTCCAACCATGCGTAGCGGCAACGCGAAGACACGCAGAGCTCAAGATGACACTGCCACAGCACTCACCTAGCTGCTCCTGGCTACTGCCACTCTCTGCAACTGAACCCCAGTGCGTGCGTATGTTATTAGTATATGGCATCATTTGATTAATCCATCATCTAATTACATGGCAGAGATTAACAGGCATGGATTCCACAGACTTCCTTACATGGCAGAGATTAACAGGCATGGATTCCACAGACTTGGTCCATGGAAGAGGAAGAAGATGGTGATGCATGCAGATACGTGTTTGGTAGTGCTGCAGAAAGTAAGTACACCTTGATGATCATTCAGAACATCCATGCCAAGACATGCATAATTGCTGCCTTCTTGTGTACATAACTATACAAGCATCATTCTGCTCATCTAGTGCTCTGTGGGCGAAGAAAAGATTTGAGGTGATGATGCAGAAAGTGAAAAGATACTTTGGGGAAAGGAAGAGTTTCCAAGAGATGGACACTGTACCTTTGTTCAAAAGTTGAAAACACACAGATACAGACAGAAAGCAAGATCGACAAGTAGAATCCCAGATGAGAGACTGTTAACGGCAGATAATTCTCGTGAGTTCTTCAGTTCCCAAAGTGATTTTGGAAAGGAGAAAGGAGGGAAGAACAAGTGAAAAAGGGATGAGAGCTGTTATTTAACTTGTTGAGTAAGCAATGTTCACATGAGAATATGCTTTGGTAGTGTTTCTGACTAGAGCAATCAAATTACAGAACAATGCATCTGTTTTCCGTTTTTCTACTTCCAAACTACCAAGCTCACTGCACAACTAGGATTCGAGATCAAATGTACCAAACCAGTTGCTACATACTGAAACCGCATAGCACCTCATGTCCAAGTTTGTGCTGAATTATTCTTCAGTCCTGCAATATATAGAATAATAGTACTCCCGCCGTCCGGGTTTATTAGGCCCTCTTTTATTTTGGGCTAAAGTTTGACTTATAAATTATTATTATTTTTGCGCATAAGACTTATAAATTTAACTACTTCAGAGATAACATAGCAGAGCCCAACATTTCTTTGCACAAAGTTTCTCTATGTAAATCGCAATCGCTGACACTGAAACACACCAGATCCACACTACACGTGTACCCCTGACAAATTGCAGCCGTATATCTAAAGGAAGAGCGCAAAAATATACACCAAAAACTGTTATTCACCTGTGTCATGAGCTATGACACCATCATTACCCACAAAACCCCAAATGCCGTAAACCTTTCCTTCCTTACCCCCTCCTCCCGCCGCACTGAGCCGGCGGCCGGCGCCGCCCCCTGCCGCCCTTGGCCGGGCACGCGGCCACCACGCTCGGCGGCGGTGCAACACAGTTCCAGTGTGCACATACCGCTGCGCTCGACGGCACGCCGCGCACGCTGATGCCGGTCAGGAAGTTGTCTTGAAGGAAGAGCACCCGCATGCGCCCGCCCTCCGCCGCCGCCACAATCTCCGCCGGCACCGCGCCAGCAAACTTATTCCCGTTCAGGTACACTGCAGCCGCGCTCGCCAGCTCCGCCGGCACCCGCCCGGATAGCGCGTTGTGGCTGAGGTCCACCGTGGCGCCCGACGGCAACCGCCCCGCCGGCCGGAGCTCGCCAGAGAAGGCATTCTTGCGCAGCTGCAGGTACCCAATCCGGAAGGAGAAGACTTCTCCGGGCACCTCGCCGGAGAACCAGTTCCCGCCGAGGTCAAGAAACGACAGCCTCGTCAATCTTCGAAGGACGCCGCCCACGCGGCCGGAGAGCCTGTTCCCAGCGAAACTGAGGTACACCACCGTCTCCGGGAGCGGCGGGACGCCGCCGGATAGGCGATTGTTCCTGAGGTCGAGGTGGACCAGCGGCGAACTCACTGTCTTGGGGATCTCGCCGGAGAGGGAGTTGTGGGAGAGGACGAGCGTTCGGAGACTCCTGATTTGGAGCAGTGACGAGGGTATCCTGCCGGAGAAGGAGTTCTTGCTGAGATCAACCGTCCGAAGAGCAGGGGAGAATGCTCCGGGGAGGTTGCCGGAGATGAGGTTCCCGGAGAGAGCGAGGAAGCGGAGCGAGGGGAGCGCCGCGACGGCGGAGGATAACCCCCCGGATACGCGGCCGGGGACGAGCGAGAGCGAGCTAAGCGCGGAGAGACGCGCGAGCGCCACGGAGGGGAATGCGCCTGAGAGGCCCGGTGCGCCGGCGCGCGGGTCCCCGAGGGCCAGCGTGACGACCCGGCCATCGCCGGAGCAGGAGACCCCGGCGAAGCCGCAGGGGTCTCCGGTGAAGTCCCACGAAGCGAAGAAGCCGGAGCCCGGCAGGTCGGAGAGCGCGCGCCGGACGGCCTGCAGCGCCAGGTAGTCCACCGGTTGCAGCGTCGCCGCCGCCGGCTGTACCGCAACCGCGAGAAGGACGGCAGCGAGGAGCAGGAAGACACCAGGGCGTCGAGTCACGCGCGCGGCCATTGGTCTCTCGAGGCGAAGTCGCGAGGCGGTAGTGTATCAGCCGAGGAACGCGAGGGAGCTCAGTGAATCGCACTGTTGAGCGCGGCGTTGGGTGGTGTGAGCTTGTAGGAGAAGAACGCGCTGGGGATGGGGGCTCTGCCTTGATAAGCGTGCGTGCGGTGTGGTGGGTCCCACCCTACTACATACTGTGGCTCTCGGACAAGTGGGGGACACCCGGCTCGGTGGCCCCAATTGCCAGTGGTTAATTTTGGGAGTGCGCTGCGCTTTGAAAGCCGTGCAGATGGAGGCAGAGGCGCTGAGGCAGAGCCATGGACGTCAATGGTGAGGAGCGAATAGCAAAAGAACAACCACATTTTAATTCAATTCAGATTTCCTACCATGTTCCTTGGGCGCCCCGAAAATCTACTAATGTTTTTACCTTTTCTTTTAACAAACTAGATGATGCCCCGCGCGTTGCTGTGGGTACTTTGTTAAAAATGCGTAAATAGTTGCTAAAAAGTAACTAAATCTAATGAAAAGAAATAGAAACTTGAAAATCAATAAAAGAAAGTGTCTATAAATTACTGTTAAAAATATCATTTCAAACAAAAATGTGAAGGATGACTAACATGCATGTATGATGTGGCAGCGTTGCATGAATAGACTAATGCAAAAATAATAGTAATTTATAAGTTCGCTTATGTGGCAGATTTTGCATGGCTTAGTGGGAGAGAAGACATAAATACATGGCTTAGTGGGGAAGTTGAGGTGGACATTTTGCATGTTAAGAGAATTATGATCAACTTTTTAAGAATGTAAGATACCGATGACTGATTTGGGGTCAATTAATCCAATTTCTACATACCGGGCCCGCTGGTCAGGTCCACATGGCACTATATGGTCAACACAAACGACTTTGACTGTTAACTTAAAGGAGGGCCCACCTGTCAGGGTCCCATCCACCCCCGTCCACCTTCACTCCTCCCATGCCGCACCTCTCCTGACCTCTCGCACCAGCCGCCATGGGTTGTCGTCGCCGCTGCTCGCCGCTAGCACATACTCTACTGCTGCTCCTCTGTCACATCCCAGATTTTTCCCAAATCTAGTATGTTAAAATTTTCACAGGGAATTAAAAATTTCCTAGCAATACCCATGATTGCCTATGAATGCTTGTGATTGACTATGAATTGTTTGATTGTTTGCCTAGGAGGGATAAAATCCCAAAGCCACTAGTTGAAATCCTAGCAAGCCTTGGTAGGGACCCAGTCTTTTGAAAATATTATTTGGGCAATAGCCTTCTCAATAAGTCCCAAGTAATATTCAAAGCCAAAATAACTTCTCCAAAAGAATTGAGTTGGATTCATTTTGAAATCAATTCAAATCAGAAGTGGATTATTCAAAAATGGTTTTGCAAATTATTTGGCAGGAAATGATATTTCATAAGTCCAAATAATATTCTTGACCCTCTACCCATTTTCTAAAATGAATTTGAAACATATTTTGGTTTGAAATCAAATTCAAATTCAAATAGGAAATATAAGTGCAGAAATTATATGTCCATATTGCCCTAACAAAATGTTCAAACAGCCCCAAATATTCCATTTGGAATTTAGAAAATATTCTTTGTGGGCAGAAGATTCAAATTCAAAATCATTTGGAAAAGACAAAGAAGACAGAAAAAGGAATCATCAGAAAACAAAAAACAAAAAGAAAAAGGCCCAGCCAGCCAGGCCAGCCCAACAGCGAGCCAGCCCAACCAGCGCTAGCCCGCGCCCTCTCTCCCTCTCCCTCTCGCTAACGCGTGGGACCCACCCATGTCGTCCCTAACCTCCAGCCGCACCACGACCTCGCGCACGAACCGCATGCACGTGCGCCCACGTCGCCCACGTTCGCGCACTCCGGCCACGCCCACCCGCGCTGCCATGTCCTATTTAAAGCCCCCGGCCTCCTATCTTTTGCCCCACTTGATCGAGCCCGACGCCGGCAGGCTGCCCCGCCGCGGACCCTCGAGCTCCGCCTCTGACCTAGCCGTCTCGGGCCAATATCCGGCCACCACAGCCTCCGCCTCGATCCACCACTGCCACCACTCGACTCCCCGCACCACCGCAAACCCGTTGGACATCTTCGGCAGGCCGTGGACCCCGGGAAGCCCACCTTCACCAAGACCTGAGCCCCTCCACCGCGTCGTCGTCGTCTCCGACGAGGTAAGGCCATGTCCGAGCCGCGCACCATGTCCACCGTATTCACCTTGCACGCGCGCGTCCACTGACCCTTTTGGTTTGTCCAGACGAGCTCGATTTCGAGCATCTCAACCACGCCTAAAGCTCCACCGCCGCATCCGAACTCCGGTGAGCACGCCCCGGCCACCACCGTCGTCCCCAGCCCCGTCCAGCACCACCAGAGTACCCAGATCGATGAGCCGCGTCCATCTGTCCCCTTCGTCGTCACCGGCGACCACTGGAACGCCGGCAACCCCCGCGACCGAGCCGTGCGCTACCGTCCACCGCCGTCTCCGGCCATTTCTCCGGCGACCTAGCTTCGGTGAGTCCCTCACCCTTCTAATTTCGTCCGTCCATCTTAGATCCAACGCACCACATCGGTCCACTTAAAACCCCGAAACGTTTTCCTTTAAGTTTCGGCCGTCCGCCGTTTAGAGCTCGCAGCGAACACCTCTCAGCCAATCAGAAGCCGCCATGTGTCCAAACTTATCCAGAACATTATCCAAATCATTTTCTGTTAAATTGATTTAAATGGCAATTTTGCAGAAAAACCCCTAAAACTAAAACCTTCATAACTAATTATCTACAGATCCAAATTTAGTGATTCTTTTTGCAAAATGATCCTTATGAAATTTGGAAATTGGATATTTTAAAATTCAAATTCAAACAAAATGAGTTCAAACTTAAATAGGGCATAACTTGCAAAATAAAAATCCAAATGAATTGATTCTTTTTGCAAATTGAACCTAGTGAAATGTAGTTTCATGACAGAACACTTTAGTTCAAATTTGAATAATTTAAAAATACATTTTAAACAGAATACAGTAGAGGCCAGAATTGAAATAGATATTTAACCTAAATTGGTTTAACTTAGAAATAAAAATTGTTTAATAAAACAATTATGATACAAATAAGTTCAGAAACTATAATATGGACTTTAGTAAATTTTTTGGATTATTAACTGACTTTGGGAAATTCAAGTGACATTCGAATTAAATTCAAACAATGTTTAAATATAACATTGAAACCCTAGGTTTAATTTGAATAAAACTATTTCAATATGGTTTAGTGAATAGAATTAAATCTAGTAATTATGTTGGAGTAAATAATTGACTTTAGGGAAAGATGAACTCAAATTAAATTTAGTTCAAACTCAAATAAAGTTGAAAACTATTTACACATAGTAAATCATTTTGGATTCATATTTGACTTTAGTTTGAACTTGAATTAAATAAGTAAACTTTAGTACTTATATTGGATTTGTATTTGACTTTAGGGAAACATTAATTGTATTAAGTTTAACTAAACTAACTTAGTCAATATGAAATGATTCATAATTCAATTTAACTTAGTGAAACCAAATCAAATTGTGAACTCAATTCAATTTGAATCCAAATAAGATGAACCCTAATCCAAATCCAAATTGAATGGGCCGCCAGACCAAGTTATCATTTTTAGACACTTAGTGCATTCAAACTCATGAAAGGTCAACAAGTTTGAATTGTCATTCAAACTTGAACATGAACTTGGCTATCCAAGATTCATAGACCAAGATTCAGCTGTGGTTGTCAGATTCAATAATTGCACAACTTGACATCACATACTCCTTATGTGATGAACCCTTATTTGAAACTTGCATGTGAACCCTTATGTCACATGTATTCCAATTAACAACCACTGTGTTGTTTTCCAAACTTTTATGAGTTAACTCTGACTCATGATCTCACAGTACAATGACACTGACACCATGCACAACACTTGTTGTATGTTTGATTGTATTGTATGGTTGTTTATGATTGCTCTTTGCTTACGTTAGATTGTATGGAGAGCGAAGAGTAACGCGATCAGGATTGTGTGTTTGAAGAATCGTCAATACCAGGCAAGTACCACTTTGACCATATCACCCAGTATTTTATTGCATGATAGTTTTGCCATGTTAGGTGTGTGAGTTTAGGATGCTAAATTCTGTACAACCCAGTAGTTGACAACTTAGGTCCAAACTTACCCTGACCTTGTAACCATCGAGTAGTTGCTTAGCTGCTATGACGTGTGTTGGGGATGTTTACCAGCATGGAGAACCGGTAGGGTGTTGACCCGGCCAAAACGCGAGCTTAGAGGGTCAACTCACCGCGGGGCTGACAATTTTGTGTGGGCCGGCTTAATGAGGCCTGGTAAGGATAGGCCGGCTTAAGCAGTGGGCCGGCTCACGACAAGATAGATGGCAAGAAGACCGTCTTGGAGAACAAGTAGGAAAGAGTAGGAGGCGGGTCAGAGAACGACCCGGACTCTCATGTAATCTAGGGTTCCACCTGCATATATAAAGGGGAACACCTATACGAAAAAGACTAAGTTGCAATCTCCTCGAGAGCTAGGTTAGCGAATCCGCGTCCTTGTAATGGAGATACTCAGCAATACAATCAAGCAGGACATAGGCTTTTACCTCCACGGTGAGGGGCCGAACCTGGGTAACCCGGCGTCTTCTCGTTCCCGATCAACCCCGTTAAGCTTCCACCTTCGTGCGATGGCCTCATCTCTAAGTCCTTACACAAGGGCATCTGCCGTGTTAAAACCACGACAGTTGGCGCCCACCATGGGGCCTACGCATGGTGGAGTTGAGTTCTTAGCGGGATCTCTCCCAGGGTTCGGGAAGTACGCGGTTGGCATGATGACCAAGAGCCGCCGCGGGAAGTTCTACATCGACGATTCATACTGGGGCCCCGACGCCGACTCGATCGAGTACGGGTACCGGGTCCCCTTCGGCAAGATCCATACTTTCATCGGCGTGGTCGGCGAGCCGGCCGCTGGGTTGGAGAATATCGTCGGCGTCGAGTCGGCACACCGCGCTGGCCAGCGCCTGGCGAGACCCGGCCCATGTCAAGCCGGCCCAAGCCATGTCTTCGTGGGTTTCACCCAAGGGGTGGCCTTGTCGGAGAACTCCCTGTCTCGGGACGACATGCTCATCCAATCTGACACCGAGTCCTCAACGGGAGAAACCGAGTCAATCCTTCCTCTGCATGCTGGGGGGCTCGGGTACGCCAATGACGTCTTTCCAGAGAGCCCGGATCCGCCTCGCTTCGCGGCGGTGTACATGGCGGGAAGGCAAGATCCGGTGCGAGACCCGGCCAACCCAACGGCAGGGCAGAATAACATCCTTGCCGGCTTAGGAGGAGCCGGCGCGTCGGCCACCGGCTCTCAGAAAACCGGGGCTCAGGCACTCGCGAACGTGATGACTACGCTGGCCACCCTGTTGGCAGAGCCGGTCACCGCGGAAAACGCGGCGGCGCGCAACGCGGCGATCACGAAGTGTCGCGAGCAGATGGCCAAGATCCAAGAGGACATCAACGCGGAGAACGCTTGCATGATGCAGGAACAGGCCCAGATTGCCGAGGAGAGGCAGCGCCTGGAAGAGGAGGTACTTTACTTGAACCGCCGGCAGGCCGAGTCAGAGCTCGTTCACAGGAGGCGCCATCAGAGCCGGCTTCCGGCTAATCTTGAGCCGACTCAGCTTTTTACCACACCACCAGCTCCGACGAACCCGGGGGCTGGAGTCGTCCCCACGGGAGAGCCGCCTTTGCAACAGCCGGTCCAGCAGCGGGATCCGGCGCAGCATCGCATGCCGGAGCAGCAGCAGCAGTCACCGTCTCACCGGTTCCAGACCCCAATTGGACACTACTCTAACCCGATGGACAATGTGCTGGCAGCAACCCACAACTTGGCAGCTATTCCGATCGAGGGGGACGGCCCGATTCAGACCGAGGCCAGGAACGCCATTGCAATGCTCAAGACAGCCGTAGTGCAGCAAGCCAACTACTCGCATAGCCAGCATCGGCTTCACTCGACCCCTCATCAGAGCCGCACCAGGAGTCAGTGCCCTGAGTCACCAGCGGTCTCCAGCAGCGCACACCGTAGGAGAGCCGCCCAGCCGCTGGCGGAACAGCGCCAGCCCGGGATCCCGCAAGACGTTGCAGACGCTGCTCGGATTCTGCGAGCTTGGGAAGAAGCAAACGCGTGTGCAGGGCACAACCCGCCGGCACGAGTTAACCCGCTGCTGGATATCAACCCGCCGCCGAATGTTAACTCGCCCGTCGCGACACAGATAGATGGCCGACTTGGGAGCTCTTCTAGCCGCATGATTGGAACTCCCTGTTTGGTACCAGCGCTGCGAGAGGCGCGCATCCCCCTCGATTTCAAAGGGCCTCGCAAGGTCCCTAATTATACAGCGAATCTGTAGCTCACCGAGTGGATCGAGAGTTATGAGCTAGCCATGGACTTGCTGGGCGCAAGTGAGTCTGTATGCGCGCGTTACCTCCCTCTGATGTTGGAAGGCCCTGCACGCACCTGGATGAAAAACCTACCGGCGAATTCCGTCAACACGTGGCAGGAACTGAAGGAGCGCTTCATCAAGAATTTCCAAGGAACCTGTAAAAGGCCAACCACAATTGTTGATCTTGAGCGTTGTGTCCAGCGCGAGGATGAGTCGGCACATCACTGGGCTCGCCGGGTTGCGGAAGTCATACACAGTTCAGACAACATCTCGGTGGCTCAAGCCGTGCTCGTTCTGGAGCGAACGTGCAAGTTCCAGCCCCTGGTCCAGAAGATTGGGCGACTCAAGCGAAAGGTCCAGGACATGGGAGACCTCATGGATGTCTTAACCTGGTATGCCGAGTCAGATAACACCAAGGATCCGCTGTCAGACGAGGAGAAGTCGGACAAAGGGAAGAAGGCTGGTGGCAAGGGTCAGCAGCAGAACAACAGTAATGGTCAGAACAACAATGGTGGTAAATGCAAGGGTCATGACGGTAGTTCCGATCTGGTGGCAAACACAAACACAGAGAATAAAGGTCAGCGGCAGAATGACGGTTCGAGAAGGTAGTCTGGAAATCGCCCTCTCACTTACGAGGAAGCTCTCAAGGCTCCTTGTCCGAAGTACAGTTACAATGGCAAGCCGTCCAATCACTCCTGGGAAAATTGCTATCTCATGCAAGAATTTGCCAAGCGCGTCTTCCAGAATCATCATAATGGAGGCGGCAACGGCGGACAACCCGCCAACCAGGGACCCGGCTTCTCGGGCGCCGGCTTGCAAGGGCCCTTCGCAGGACCCGGCTTTCAAGGGAACAGTGGTCAAGGCGGCGGGTTCCAGGGGACTGGTAACACTGGAGGCGGCAATCAGCGAAATAACCAGGGAAATCAGCATCAGACTGGGGCGGCAGGGTTTCAGAGTAACCCAAAACAGCTAAATAGCGGTCAGTATCACGTTTTCACTACTAGCACCTGCAAACGGGATCGGAAGGTACAGCAATGAGCCGCCCACGTGGTTGAGCCGGCGGCTCCTTACTACCTCAACTGGTCTAAACAGCCAGTTACTTGGAGCAGGGAATATCATCCTGTTCTTGTCGATCACCCTGGCCACCTGGCTCTGGTGGTTGCACCACAAGTCGGCGGTTACACCCTGACTAAGGTGCTCATGGACGGAGGCAGCAGTATCAACATTCTGTACTATGACACGTTCAGGCGGATGAATCTGTCCGATAAGCAGTTAACTCCCTCCTCTACAGTCTTTCACAGCATTGTTCCTGGCAAGTCGACCTATCCCGTGGGAAGAATTTCCCTTGAGGTGGCCTTTGGCTCAGAGGATAACTGGCGTTCTGAGTTCCTGTCCTTTGAGGTGGTTAAGCTGAAGAGCCCATACCACGCCTTATTTGGCCGGCCGGCTTACGCGCAGTTCATGGCGCGGCCATGTTACGTCTACCTAAAGATGAAAATGCCAGGACCGAGGGGAACCATCACAGTGGAAGGAAACCGCAAGATTGCACTTGAGTGCGAGGAAGGAGATGCAGCTTATGTTGAGTCGGCTTGCGCTGCGGAGGAGTTGCGGTATTATAAGGACAACGTCGACCCGTCTGACAGGATCTCCCTGAAGAAGCCCACTACGGAGTCAGACCCCCTACTCAAGTTTAAGTCGGCCAAAGACACAAAGCAAGTTGATTTCACCCCAGGTAATTCCTCCGAGCAGTTCACTATCGGGGCAAATATGGATCCTAAATAGGAAAGCGCGCTCATCGAGTTCATCCGTGAGAACCGGGACATCTTTGCATGGAAACCTTCTGACATGCCAGGTGTACCGAGAGAACTCGCCGAGCACTCCCTTAATGTGGATCCCAAGTTCAAGCCAGTTGGCCAGTATCTCCGTCGTTTTAATGAGGAAAGGCGGAAAGCTATTGGTGAAGAGGTGGCCCGGCTCCTAGCTGCCGGGTTCATCGTCGAGGTCTTCCATCCTGAATGGCTAGCTAACCCAGTACTTGTTCTGAAGAAAAACGGGACTTGGCGGATGTGTGTTGATTACACAGACCTAAATAAGGCTTGTCCTAGTGACCCCTTTGCCTTGCCCCGTATTAACCAGATCATCGATGCTACGGCTGGTTGTGAGAGTTTATGCTTCCTGGATGCTTACTCTGGCTATCATCAAATCAAAATGAAGCCGGAAGACCAGGAAAAGACGGCTTTCATCACTCCTTTTGGAGCTTTCTATTATACAACCATGCCATTCGGTCTGAAGTGTGCATAGGCGACTTACCAGCGTTGCGTCCAGAACTGCTTTCAAAAACAGATCGAGCGGAACGTCCATGCTTATGTTGATGACATTGTGGTTAAGTCCCGCAAGAAGGAAACTCTGTTGGAGGATCTCAAGGAAACATTTGACAATCTCCGTGTCTATCAGATGAAGCTTAACCTGGAGAAGTGTGTTTTTGGCGTCCCTGCAGGAAAACTTCTGGGATTTCTTGTTTCCGAGCGTGGCATTGAAGCTAACCCGGAAAAATCAAGGCAATCACGACCCTGGCTAAGACGGCCAGACTGAATGACGTGCAGAAGCTGGCTGGGCGGGTTGCGGCGCTGAGCCGGTTCATTAGCCGGCTTGGAGAGAAGGCAATTCCATTATATCAGTTGCTCAAGAAATCAGATGACTTCGTCTGGAGTGATGCTGCAGATCAGGCTTTTGAGGCCCTTAAGAAGCAGTTGTCTGAGCCGCCAGCTCTTGCGGCCCCTCGAGAGAAGGAACCAATGTTGCTATATATTGCTGCTAATAACAAGGCTGTAAGCGTGGCAGTCGTGGTGGAGCGCAAGGAAGATGGCAAGGAGTATCCAGTCCAGCACCCTGTGTATTATATCAGTGAGGTGTTAACTGAGTCCAAGCAGCGGTATCCGCATTGGCAGAAACTGGTCTACGGAGTATTTATGGCTAGCCGCAAGCTGAAGCATTACTTCCACGAGCATCCGATCACTGTGGTCAGCTCAGCACCTCTTGGGGATATAATCCAGAACCGGGAGGCGACAGGCCGGGTTGCTAAGTGGGCTATCGAGCTCGGTCCGCATCATCTCAAATACGTGCCTCGCACAGCAATCAAATCTCAGGCGTTTGTGGACTTTATTAATGATTGGACAGAGTTGCAGGCTCCCGAAGAGAAGCCCGACACAACATACTGGTCCATACACTTTGACGGCTCAAGGCAGCTTGAAGGCTCGGGGGCTGGAGTTGTGATTACTTCCCCACGAGGAGATAAGTTCTGTTATGTTTTGAGACTCATGTTTCCCTGCACTAACAATGCCGCAGAATATGAGGCCTTGCTTCACGGGCTTAGGATAGCCAAGGAGATGAACCTGAGCCAGGTCAGGTGTCTGGGCGACTCAGACTTGGTGGCCCAGCAGGTTTCTGGCACATGGGACTCTAAGGATCCCCTTATGGCGGCTTACCGGCACGCGGTCACAAATATTGATGGACACTTCAAAGGTTATCAAGTTGATCATATTGATCGCAGGCAGAACGAGGCGGCAGATGCACTCTCTCGCTTGGGCTCGCAGCGCAAGCCGGTGCCACCCAATGTGTTCCTGGACGTTTTGCACAACCCGCCTGTCAAGCTACCAACAGAAGAGGACTTGGCTGTTCCTGACCCAGAGGCGGCTCTGGTGGCTGCTATCCACGCAATCCCTGATTGGACGGTCCCCTACTTGGCTTATCTAAGCCGGGGAGAACTACCAATAGAGGAACTGCTTGCTCGGTAGATTATTAGACGATCCAAGTCTATGACTATTGTCAATGGCGAGTTGCACCGACGAAGCGTCACTGGTGTTTTTCAGCGTTGTGTTTCACCTGAGGAAGGCCGCACAATTTTCAATGAGATTCACTCTGGCGATTGTGGACACCATGCCGGCTCAAGGTCACTAGTCGCGAAGGCTTTCCGGCACGGTTTTTACTGGCTCACGGCCCATGCTGACGCAGAAGACATTGTCCGTAAGTGTGATGGTTGCCAGAAATATGCTCGCCAGGCCCATGTGCCGGCTCAAGAATTGCGGATGATCCCGATCACTTGGCCGTTCACGGTCTGGGGGCTTGACATGGTGGGGCCCTTCAAATGTTCTAAGAACAAACATACACACCTACTGGTGGCTGTGGACAAGTTTACCAAGTGGGTGGAAGCAGAGCCGGTCAGCAACTGCGACGCGGCTACAGCTGTCAAGTTTCTGAAAAAGCTGATATTCCGATTTGGCTACCCACACAGCATCATTACAGATAATGGGACCAATTTGTCCAAGGGATCCATGGAATAGTTCTGTCAACAGGAGCACATCCGGCTTGATCTAGCGTCGGTGGCGCATCCTTAGTCCAATGGACAGGCAGAGAGGGCCCATCAGGAATTACTGCGTGGTATCAAACCCTGGCTCATGGTGCCTTTGCAGCGCACGCCAGGTTGCTGGGAGGAAGAGTTACCTTCAGTGCTTTGGAGCATACGGACTACTCCCAACAGGTCAACCGGCTATACGCCGTTTTTCCTAGTCTATGGTGCAGAAGCTGTACTTCCGAGCGATATTCGGCATGACTCCCCTAGAGTGGCGGCTTATGTGGAATCGGATAATGAGCTAGCTCGCCAAGATGCTCTTGATGCTCTGGAGGAGGAGCGTGACCTTGCCGCATCCAGATCAGCAATCTATCAGCAAGACCTACGTCGCTACCACAGACGTAGAGTTCGAAGCCGCACTTTTCAGGAAGGTGACTTGGTGCTCCATTTGATACAAGACCAGACAGGCATGCATAAGCTTTCACCACCCTGGGAAGGGCCCTTTGTGGTCAGCAAGAATCTCAACAATGGGTCATATTACCTGATTGATATACGTGAGACAGATAAATCACGTACCTCCGAGGAGGAGACAAGCCGGCCCTAGAACATTGCCCAGCTCCGGCCATACTACACCTAAGTCATCGACTAGGTTGTATCTTTGTACATACCTTCTATACTGTATATACCTGTTTTTGATCAAATAAAATAACGACCAGCAGCATTGTATAAAGGTGTTGATTTGCCTCAAAATTTGTGTGCTGGATCTTTATTTGTTGATCATGGTTATTTGGGGGCTTCCAACTCAATTGAGTTTAGCTTACAAAACCCTTTTAACCTGGCGAGATGCCACAGAGTTGGTTAAACTTGCCTGTTAGCAAGATGCTACTCCCTGAATAACGACCCGGCGTACGCCTGATGAGTCAATCACGTGGGTGACCCTGAATTCATCAGAGTTAAAACGACTGATTGGTTGTGTGAGAGCCGGCTTTCAGAGAGCAAGGACAAACCAACAGGCCAAAGCGCCAGCTTCATGAAAGCATATTCCGGCTTGCGCTTCTTAAGCCGGCCGTTTCAAGTTGTGGTTCACAGCCGGCTTGCGTTTTATAAGCCGGCCGTTTCAAGCATATTCCGGCTTCCAATTATTCTACATACATACATCTATGCATACATACTTACCTCCATGCATATCATCTCTGCATACATACTTACATCCATGCATATCATCTCTGCATGTCATTTGTTTAGTTCCATTTAACTACTTGATTCATTGCAAATAGTAACAAAGATTACTCGTTCAATGTGATATCATCAATAACCATTACATGTAATTGTTATTGTTTCCACAGTCACTTCATTGCAAAAACGGCTTTCGAAGCTCAAAGAAGGATTTATCTGTTACTCTATTGCAAAAGCCGGCTCTTGAAAGCCCAAAAGAGGGATCACAGAAGTACCAAGTGTTTGTAGAGGCAATACAAAAGCACAGTGCACGATGGCACTGGCATCAGCACCAAGAGTTTTTTGCTACACTATTACAAGCCGCCCATCAGCTGCGGCCATGGCAAAAAAAATTACAAGTCCGGCCTATTAGGATAAAGCCGGCGTCTACATCATCGGGTCAGAACTGGCACCAGCGCCTGATGAATCACCGTGAGCCGGCTCTTCGCGGCCGTCGTCATCCTCTGCTTCTTCGCTTGAGTCGTCGGTCGACCACTGAATTGTGCGCGACGCTTCAAACAGGGCATCGGTGGATATCAGAGAAGAAGGGTCGACTTCAGGAGCGAAGGATGTCTTACGTGTCCGAGTTAGGGTCACCGGCTCATGATTTGGCGGCTCTATCCGTTCATTATCTTTCGAATAAGGCGCCTGGTACCGGGACAGATCGGCTTCTTCTGAAATTGCGGTGGCTGCAACCCGGGTTTCTCTGATGCAGTGTTGGAAATCTTTCTTGGTGAAGGGCGTGTCATCTACATTGAACTCCGGGTAGCCGCCCACAATTTGAGCCGGGTCGAGCTCTGGCACGTATGCCTTGGCTCGGGCAAGTGTTGTTAGGGCCCCATAGCGGCAGCACGCCTTCTTCCAGTCTTCAAACCACCTTGGTACAACAGACAGCTCTTTCAACATGTCCGCGATCAGTTGTGGTGGTGAAGTGGTGTTTTTTGCGTCCATAATGCATCTTGAGCCGCCTATATAGAGCTGTTCCACAAAGGTATATACTGCTTTCAGCTTCACCAACGGTTGCTGCACAAGAGTTTGATTCTTCCGACCTACAAATATAAGTTTTCGCCATCAGTCAAGCCGGTTTGGCATGTTTAAGCCGGAGCTATTGGCGTATTTAAGCCGGAGCCATTGGGGTTTGGCTTACCGAAGATGGCCCGGCACATGGCGGTGATTTGGCCTTTAAGTGTCGCCAGCTCTTGAGTGACCGGCTCAAGTTTGGTTTCGGCCTCTTCCGCTCGCGCAGTTTGGGCGGCTCTGGCAGCTTCCGTCTCTTGCAAGGTGTTCCTCACGATGGCCAAAGACTTGTTGGCTTCAGCAGCGGATTTTTCAGCCTCTTTGCGCAATTTCCTCTCCTTCCTGGCTTCCTTTCGGAAGGAGGCGGCCTGGGTCTCCACTTGCTCTAGCATTTCCTGCAGGACAGATTGTTATGCAAAATATACGTATGACCCGGGCCGCCCTACAAGGCAACCCGGCCCATGGGGGCTACATGTTTTCGAGCTTAACACAAATACCAAAGCAAGTTCCATGCAGCGGCAGGCACACTACATGGCACTTGGGGGCTAATGCATGAATTGATTTTTCTGCTAAAGTTATGAGGACCCGCCCATCATGAATGACGAGCCGGCCTTTGGGGTTACCGATTGAAGTTGAGCTTACAAGTTAACATTTTTGAAGTCTCGTGTCATTATTCCATAATGACCCGGCCCTTGGGGGCTACATATATATATGGTACGAGATGAAGGGTGCAAATTACCATGTACTTCCGCTTCAATGAAGTGATCATGGCAATCTCTGTATCCCGGCTTTCAGACAGCCGGGTCAGCACGGCTTGATGCAAGGAACTGGCATCTTGATCTTCAAATGTAGAAAAGTTCAGAGCCGTCTTTCCTTTTGAGGCCGGCTCAAGCTTGGCAGGGATCTTAGTAAGAGCGGTGGAAGCCTCCGGAGTTGTTTGTTGTTCTCCGGTCATCACCACGTCTTCTTGAGCCGGTGCCACTGGTGGCTCTTTGGGCTGTTCCTCAGCTGGATTTTCGCTTTCCTGGATAACAGGCGAAGGAGGACGAGCCGGGCTGGCGGTGTCTTGAGCCGACGGGCTGTTCTGGGCTGCTGGCTCATCTTGGCTGGCCAAAGTGGCCTCTTTCTCCCCTTGAGTGCCTGGTTGAATGACCGGTTCAGATGACCCAGCAGGTGTTTTCTTCTTAATTGCCTTGGCCCTGTACAAAAACCAAAGGAGTTATTCATTTTAAGGGGGGAAGAATTAAGGAACTGCTATGTCAGTATTTACTTACCCAAGGTTGATGTTGAAAGCCGGCACCTGCGTCGTGCTTGACTCGCCCGAAGAATGGGATGTTTGATACGCCGAGTCATTTAAATGTAAGGGCTCCTTAAAACGGCCAGCTAGAGGAAAATAGGAAGTTGGACTAAGAAGCACCTCAGCTCGCGCCTTACGAGATGGCGGCTCGTATGGAAGCCCACCGCTTAGCTCGCCTTCACTGCTCCGGGTCTACCTTTTGGAGGTCCCGGCTTGACGAGTCTTCTTCAAAACAAATTGGGGATCCAAATGAGCATCCCGGTGGGAAAAAGGGACTTTACGGACGGCAACCCGGGGCTTCCTTCGAACCTTGCGGATCACAGCCCGGGTTTTCTTCCGAATAGGAATTGGAGAATCAGAGTCAGAAGAGATCAAGGTTGTTGGGGAACGTTGCATGGAAAACAAAAAAAATTCTACACACACGCAAGATCTATCCATGGAGATGCATAGCTACGAGAGGGGGAGTGTGTCTACATACCCTCGTAGACCGTAAGCGGAAGCGTTAGAACAACGCGGTTGATGTCGTCGAACAACTTCACGATCCAACCGACCGAGTACCGAACGTACGTCACCTCTGCGTTCAGCACACGTTCAGCTCGGTGACGTCCTTGACTTCTTGATCCAGCAAGACGGCGAGGTAGTGGATGAGTTCCGGCAGCACGATGGCGTGGTGACGGTGATGGTGATGCTATCTCCGCAGGGCTTCGCCCAAGCACTGCGAAAATATATGACCGAGGGACGGAACTGTGGAGGGGGGCGCCGCACACGGCTAAGACAATGTTGTGTCACCTTTGGGGCGCCCCCTCTCCTCTATTTATATATGTGTAGGGGCTTGGAGTAGAAGGAATAGTGCCACGTGAACAGTAACTGTGAATAGTACACACGTGGACTTGGACTCCAAAGTCCAATCCTATTCCTACTAGGACTCTCCCTTTTTCCTTCCCTAGCTGTGTGGGCTTTTGAGGACTTGGTGCGCCTGGCCCAATAAGGCCAGGGCGCCTCCCCTTAGCCCATGCCAGCCCTTGGGACGTGGTGGACCCACTTGTGGACTTCCGGACCCCTCCGGAATCCTCCGGAACCTTCTGGAAGCTTCCCGGTATAATACCGAAAAAAACTGCACCTTTTTCCGGAACCCAAAATATGACTTCCCATATATAAATCTTTACCTCTCGACTATTCCGAGACTCCTCGTGACATCCGGGATCTCATCCGGGACTCCGAACAATATTCGGTTACCAATTCACATAACTCATCTAACACTATATCGTCAACGAACGTTAAGCGTGCGGACCCTACGGGTTCGGGAATGATGTAGACATGACTGAGATGCCTCTCCGGTCAATAACCAATAGCGGAACCTGGATGCTCATATTGGTTCCTACATATTCCACGAAGATCTTATCGGTCGAACCGCAATGACAACATCGCGAAGAGCTCGGGAATTGTCTTCTCCATGCCTTGCATATTATAGTTCATCACGAAGCCTTTATAGCTTGGTGGCTGTGACTGAAGAACTCTGTCAATAACACTCTCAACCGGAAGATCAATTCCCAGCTGAGTCAAGTGGTTGTGGTACCCAGACATTCTGAGTATGTGTTCACTGACAGAACTATTCTCCTCCATCTTACAGCTAAAGAACTTGTTGGAGACTTCATATCTCTCAACCCGGGCATTAGCTTGAAATATCAATTTCAGCTCTTGGAACATCTCATATGCTCCGTGGCGTTCAAAACGCTTTTGTAGTCCCGGTTCTAAGCCGTAGAGCATGGCACACTGAACTATCGAGTAGTCATCAGATCGAGCCTGCCAGGCGTTCACAACGTCTGCAGCAGCTCCTGCAGCAGGTCCATCACCTAGCGGTGCATCAAGGACATAATTCTTCTGTGCAGCAATGAGGATAATCCTCAAGTTACGGACCCAGTCCGTGTAGTTGCTACCATCATCTTTCAACTTAGCTTTCTCTAGGAACGCATTAAAATTCAACGGAACAGTAGCACGGGCCATTTATCTACAACATAGATATGCAAAGAAACCATCAAGACTAAGTTCATGATAAATTAAGTTCAATTAATCAAATTACTAATGAACTCCCACTTAAATTAACATCCCTCAAGTTAACTAAGTGATACATGATCCAAATCAACTAGCCCATGTCCGATCATCACGTGAGATGGGATAGTCATCAATGGTGAACATCTCCATGTTGATCATATCTACTATATGACTCATGTTCGGTCTTTCGGTCTCCAGTGTTCCGAGACCATGTCTCTACATGCTAGGCTCGTCAAGTTTAACCCAAGTATTCTGCTTGTGTAAAACTGCCTTACACCCGTTGTATGTGAACGTAGAATCTATCACACCCGATCATCACGAGGTGCTTCGAAACGACGAACTTTAGCAACGGTGCATACTCGGGGAGAATACTTTTATCTTGAAATTTAGTGAAGGGATCATCTTATAATGCTACCGTCGTTCTAAGCAAAATAAGATGCATAAAGGATAAACATCACATGCAATCAAAATATGTGACATGATATGGCCATCATCTTGTGCTTTTGATCTCCATCTCCAAAGCATCGTCATGATCTCCATCGTCACCGGCTCGACACCTTGATCTCCATCGTTGCGTTGTGGTCGTCTCGCCAACTATTGCTTCTACAACTATTGCTAACGTATAGCGATAAAGTAAAGCAATTACATGGCGCTTGCATTTCATACAATAAAGAGACAACCATAAGGCTCCTGCCGGTTGCCGATAAATTACAAAACATGATCATCTCATACAATAACGTATATCACATCATGTCTTGACCATATCACATCACAGCATACCCTGCAAAAACAAGTTAGACGTCCTCTACTTTGTTGTTACAAGTTTTACGTGGTTGCTACGAGCTTCTAGCAAGAACCGTTCTTACCTACAGCACAAAACCACAACGGTGATTTATCAAGTTTGCTGTTTTAACCTTCAACAAGGACCGGCCATAGTCAAATTCGATTCAACTAAAGTAGGAGAAACAGACACCCGCCAGCCACCTTTATGCAAAACAAGTTGCATGTCTGTCGGTGGAACCGGTCTCATGTACGTGGACATGTAAGGTCGGTCCGGGCCGCTTCATCTTACAATACCGCCGAATCAAAATAAGAGGTTGATGGTAAGCAGTATGACGATCACCGCCCACAACTCTTTGTGTTCTACTCGTGCATATCATCTACGCATAGACCTGGCTCATGATGCCACTGTTGGGGAACGTTGCATGGAAAACAAAAAAAATTCTACGCACACGCAAGATCTATCCATGGAGATGCATAGCTACGAGAGGGGGAGTGTGTCTACGTACCCTCGTAGACCGTAAGCGGAAGCATTAGAACAACGCGGTTGATGTCGTCGAACAACTTCACGATCCAACCGACCGAGTACCGAACGTACGGCACCTCCGCGTTCAGCACACGTTCAGCTCGGTGACATCCTCGACTTCTTGATCCAGCAAGACGGCGAGGTAGTGGATGAGTTCCGGCAGCACGACGGCGTGGTGACGGTGATGGTGACGCTATCTCCGCAGGGCTTCGCCCAAGCACTGCGAAAATATATGACCGAGGGACGGAACTGTGGAGGGGGGCGCCGCACACGGCTAAGACAATGTTGTGTCACCTTTGGGGCGCCCCCCTCTCCTCTATTTATATATGTGTAGGGGCTTGGAGTAGAAGGAATAGTGCCACATGAACAATAACCGTGAATAGTACACACGTGGACTTGGACTCCAAAGTCCAATCCTATTCCTACTAGGACTCTCCCTTTTTCCTTCCCTAGCTGCGTGGGCTTTTGAGGACTTGGTGCGCCTGGCCCAATAAGGCCAGGGCGCCTCCCCTTAGCCCATGCGAGCCCTTGGGACGTGGTGGACCCACTTGTGGACTTCCGGACCCCTCCGGAATCCTCCGGAACCTTCTGGAAGCTTCCCGGTAGAATACCGAAAAAAACTGCACCTTTTTTCGGAACCCAAAATATGACTTCCCATATATATATCTTTACCTCTCGACAATTTCGAGACTCCTCATGACGTCCGGGATCTCATCCGGGACTCCGAACAATATTCGGTTACCAATTCACATAACTCATATAACACTATATCGTCAACGAACGTTAAGCGTGCGGACCCTACGGGTTCGGGAATGATGTAGACATGACTGAGATGCCTCTCCGGTCAATAACCAATAGCGGAACCTGGATGCTCATATTGGTTCCTACATATTCCACGAAGATCTTATCGGTCGAACCGCAATGACAACATACGTAATTCCCTTTGTCCGTCGGTATGTTACTTGCCCGAGATTCGATCGTCGGTATCTCCATACCTAGTTCAATCTCGTTACCGGCAAGTCTCTTTACTCGTTCCGTAATACATCATCCCGTAACTAACTCCTTAGTCACTTTGCTTGCAAGCTTCTTATGATGTGCATTACCGAGAGGGCCCAGAGATACCTCTCCGAAACACGGAGTGACAAATCCCAGTCTCGTTCCATGCCAACTCAACGGACACCTTCGGAGATACCTGTAGAGCATCTTTATGATCACCCAGTTACGTTGTGACGTTTGATAGCACACAAGGTATTCCTCCGGTATCCGGGAGTTGCATGATCTCATGGTCTGAGGAACATGTATTTGACATTCAAGAAAGCAGTAGCAATAAACAGAACGATCATATGCTAAGCTAACGGATGGGTCTTGTCCATCACATCATTCTCCTAATGATGTGATCCCGTTATCAAATGACAACTCATGTCTATGGTTAGGAAACCTTAACCATCTTTGATCAACGAGCTAGTCTAGTAGAGGCTCACTAGGGACACGGTATTTGTTTATGTATTCACACATGTATTTAAGTTTCCGGTCAATACAATTCTAGCATGAATAATAAACCTTTATCATGAACAAGGAAATATAAAATAATAACAACTTTATTATTGCCTCTAGGGCATATTTCCATTAGTCTCCCACTTGCACTAGAGTCAATAATCTAGATTACATAGTAATGAATCTAATACCTATGGAGTCTTGGTGCTGATCATGTTTTGCTCGTGGAAGAGGCTTAGTCAACGGGTCTGCCATATTCAGATCCGTGTGTACTTTGCAAATTTCTATGTCTCCATCCTTGACATATTCACGAATGGATATACCCATATCTACTCAAATCATCTGTGAAGGTTAGAAAATAACGATACCCGCCACATGCTTCAACATTCATCGGACCGCATACATCGGTATGTATTATTTCCATCAAATCAGTAGCTCGCTCCATTGTTCCGGAGAACGGAGTTTTAGTCATCTTGCCCATGAGGCATGGTTCGCAAGTATCAAATGATTCATAATCAAGAGATTCCAAAAGTCCATCCGCATGGAGTTTCTTCATGCGCTTTACACCAATATGACCTAAACGGCAGTGCCACAAGTATGTTGCACTATCATTATCAACTTTGCATCTTTTGGCATCAATATTATGAATATGTGTATCACTACGATCGAGATTCAACAAGAATAGACCATTCACAAAAGGTGCGTGACCATAAAAGATGTTACTCATATAAATAGAACAACCATTATTCTCTGACTTAAATGAATAACCGTCTCACAATAAACAAGATCTAGATATAATGTTCATGCTCAACGCTGGCACCAAATAACAATTATTGAGGTCTAAAACTAATCCCGAAGGTAGATGTAGAGGTAGCATGCCGACGGCGATCACATCAACCTTGGAACCATTCCCGACGCACATCGTCACCTCGTCCTTAGCCAATCTTTGCTTATTCCGTAGCTCATGTTTCTAGTTACAAATATGAGCAACCGAACCAGTATCAAATACCCAGGCGCTACTGCGAACATTAGTGAGGAACACATCAATAACATGTATATCAAATATACCTTTGCTCACTTTGCCATCCTTCTTATCCACCAAATACTTGGGGCAGTTCCGCTTCCAGTGACCAGTCCCTTTGCAGTAGAAGCACTCTGTTTCAGGCCTGGGTCCAGCTTTGGGTTTCTTCGTGGGAGCGGCAACTTGCTTGCCGTTCTTTTTGAAGTTCCCCTTCTTTCCCTTGCCCTTTTTCTTGAAACTAGTGGTTTTGTTAACCATCAACACTTGATGCTCCTTCTTGATTTCTACCTCCGCTGATTTCAGCATCGCGAAGAGCTCGGGAATTGTCTTCTCCATGCCTTGCATATTATAGTTCATCACGAAGCCTTTATAGCTTGGTGGCTGTGACTGAAGAACTCTGTCAATAACACTCTCAACCGGAAGATCAATTCCCAGCTGAGTCAAGTGGTTGTGGTACCCAGACATTCTGAGTATGTGTTCACTGACAGAACTATTCTCCTCCATCTTACAGCTAAAGAACTTGTTGGAGACTTCATATCTCTCAACCCGGGCATTAGCTTGAAATATCAATTTCAGCTCTTGGAACATCTCATATGCTCCGTGGCGTTCAAAACGCTTTTGTAGTCCCGGTTCTAAGCCGTAGAGCATGGCACACTGAACTATCGAGTAGTCATCAGATCGAGCCTGCCAGGCGTTCACAACGTCTGCAGCAGCTCCTGCAGCAGGTCCATCACCTAGCGGTGCATCAAGGACATAATTCTTCTGTGCAGCAATGAGGATAATCCTCAAGTTACGGACCCAGTCCGTGTAGTTGCTACCATCATCTTTCAACTTAGCTTTCTCTAGGAACGCATTAAAATTCAACGGAACAGTAGCACGGGCCATTTATCTACAACATAGATATGCAAAGAAACCATCAAGACTAAGTTCATGATAAATTAAGTTCAATTAATCAAATTACTAATGAACTCCCACTTAAATTAACATCCCTCAAGTTAACTAAGTGATACATGATCCAAATCAACTAGCCCATGTCCGATCATCACGTGAGATGGGATAGTCATCAATGGTGAACATCTCCATGTTGATCATATCTACTATATGACTCATGTTCGGTCTTTCGGTCTCCAGTGTTCCGAGACCATGTCTCTACATGCTAGGCTCGTCAAGTTTAACCCAAGTATTCTGCTTGTGTAAAACTGCCTTACACCCGTTGTATGTGAACGTAGAATCTATCACACCCGATCATCACGAGGTGCTTCGAAACGACGAACTTTAGCAACGGTGCATACTCGGGGAGAATACTTTTATCTTGAAATTTAGTGAAGGGATCATCTTATAATGCTACCGTCGTTCTAAGCAAAATAAGATGCATAAAGGATAAACATCACATGCAATCAAAATATGTGACATGATATGGCCATCATCTTGTGCTTTTGATCTCCATCTCCAAAGCATCGTCATGATCTCCATCGTCACCGGCTCGACACCTTGATCTCCATCGTTGCGTTGTGGTCGTCTCGCCAACTATTGCTTCTACAACTATTGCTAACGTATAGCGATAAAGTAAAGCAATTACATGGCGCTTGCATTTCATACAATAAAGAGACAACCATAAGGCTCCTGCCGGTTGCCGATAAATTACAAAACATGATCATCTCATACAATAACGTATATCACATCATGTCTTGACCATATCACATCACAGCATACCCTGCAAAAACAAGTTAGACGTCCTCTACTTTGTTGTTACAAGTTTTACGTGGTTGCTACGAGCTTCTAGCAAGAACCGTTCTTACCTACAGCACAAAACCACAACGGTGATTTATCAAGTTTGCTGTTTTAACCTTCAACAAGGACCGGCCATAGTCAAATTCGATTCAACTAAAGTAGGAGAAACAGACACCCGCCAGCCACCTTTATGCAAAACAAGTTGCATGTCTGTCGGTGGAACCGGTCTCATGTACGTGGACATGTAAGGTCGGTCCGGGCCGCTTCATCTTACAATACCGCCGAATCAAAATAAGAGGTTGGTGGTAAGCAGTATGACGATCACCGCCCACAACTCTTTGTGTTCTACTCGTGCATATCATCTACGCATAGACCTGGCTCATGATGCCACTGTTGGGGAACGTTGCATGGAAAACAAAAAAAATTCTACGCACACGCAAGATCTATCCATGGAGATGCATAGCTATGAGAGGGGGAGTGTGTCTACGTACCCTCGTAGACCGTAAGCGGAAGCGTTAGAACAACGCGGTTGATGTCGTCGAACAACTTCACGATCCAACCGACCGAGTACCGAATGTACGGCACCTCCGCGTTCAGCACACGTTCAGCTCGGTGACGTCCTCGACTTCTTGATCCAGCAAGACGGCGAGGTAGTGGATGAGTTCCGGCAGCACGACGGCGTGGTGACGGTGATGGTGATGCTATCTCCGCAGGGCTTCGCCCAAGCACTGCGAAAATATATGACCGAGGGACGGAACTGTGGAGGGGGGCGCCGCACACGGCTAAGACAATGTTGTGTCACCTTTGGGGCGCCCCCCTCTCCTCTATTTATATATGTGTAGGGGCTTGGAGTAGAAGGAATAGTGCCACATGAACAATAACCGTGAATAGTACACACGTGGACTTGGACTCCAAAGTCCAATCCTATTCCTACTAGGACTCTCCCTTTTTCCTTCCCTAGCTGCGTGGGCTTTTGAGGACTTGGTGCGCCTAGCCCAATAAGGCCAGGGCGCCTCCCCTTAGCCCATGCGAGCCCTTGGGACGTGGTGGACCCACTTGTGGACTTCCGGACCCCTCCGGAATCCTCCGGAACCTTCTGGAAGCTTCCCGGTAGAATACCGAAAAAAACTGCACCTTTTTCCGGAACCCAAAATATGACTTCCCATATATATATCTTTACCTCTCGACAATTTCGAGACTCCTCATGACGTCCGGGATCTCATCCGGGACTCCGAACAATATTCGGGTACCAATTCACATAACTCATATAACACTATATCGTCAACGAACGTTAAGCGTGCGGACCCTATGGGTTCGGGAATGATGTAGACATGACTGAGATGCCTCTCCGGTCAATAACCAATAGCGGAACCTGGATGCTCATATTGGTTCCTACATATTCCACGAAGATCTTATCGGTCGAACCGCAATGACAACATACGTAATTCCCTTTGTCCGTCGGTATGTTACTTGCCCGAGATTCGATCGTCGGTATCTCCATACCTAGTTCAATCTCGTTACCGGCAAGTCTCTTTACTCGTTCCGTAATACATCATCCCGTAACTAACTCCTTAGTCACTTTGCTTGCAAGCTTCTTATGATGTGCATTACCGAGAGGGCCCAGAGATACCTCTCCAAAACACGGAGTGACAAATCCCAGTCTCGTTCCATGCCAACTCAACGGACACCTTCGGAGATACCTGTAGAGCATCTTTATGATCACCCAGTTACGTTGTGACGTTTGATAGCACACAAGGTATTCCTCCGGTATCCGGGAGTTGCATGATCTCATGGTCTGAGGAACATGTATTTGACATTCAAGAAAGCAGTAGCAATAAACAGAACGATCATATGATAAGCTAACGGATGGGTCTTGTCCATCACATCATTCTCCTAATGATGTGATCCCGTTATCAAATGACAACTCATGTCTATGGTTAGGAAACCTTAACCATCTTTGATCAACGAGCTAGTCTAGTAGAGGCTCACTAGGGACACGGTATTTGTTTATGTATTCACACATGTATTTAAGTTTCCGGTCAATACAATTCTAGCATGAATAATAAACCTTTATCATGAACAAGGAAATATAAAATAATAACAACTTTATTATTGCCTCTAGGGCATATTTCCATCAAAGGTTACCTCCGGCTCGCTGGTGTGGCTAATTTCGGCTTCATCCTAAAGAGAAGGGGCGTCAGCAAGTTGAATAAAAAGACGACCAAGTGAGTCAAGTTCTACCTCAGCCTCGCCTTCTCCAGCCGGGTCATCAGCACCGGCCGGTTCATCCTGCTGCTCCGCTGGAGCGGAGGCGGGTTGTTGGGGCTTCTTCGTCTTCCAAAATTTGTCGTTCGCCTGTATTGTGACGAGTTGGCAGTTAAGAATGAGATGAGGAGGGCGAGTTAAGAACAGAGTAAGAAGGTGCAAATACTTACTGAAGACACCGTGTTGGTTAAGCAGAAGGGGGCCAGCCCGGTTTTATTGCATTTCTCTTGAGGCTCTCCCAATAGCCTCTGGGTGGTCTTGTTGATATCACTCATAGATAAATTGACTTGGCTGAAGCGTTGAACGTCAGCCGGCTCACCAGTATAGTTGCACATCAAGTCGCCCCTGTGGCTAAGGGGCTGGATTCGCCAGCTTATCCAGCACCGGGTCAGATCGATCCCGGTAAGGCCGTTAGCAACCAAGGCCCTTATTTTGGAGTAAATAGGGGCGAATTGCTTGCGTTCTTTTGTTGATGGCCAACCCAGAAAGGCCACTGTGGCATTGAGCCGGTCCGGTCTGTAACCCGGCAGGGGACTTTCACCTTGAGGGGCAGTGCTCTTGCAGTAAAACCAAGTCTTGTTCCAGCCCTTGGGGTGACTCACCAGCTTGGCCTCAGGAAAAGGAATGTTTCTTCGCCTTTGAATAGAGACGCCACCAAGTTCTATGCTGGGGCCGTCAGTGAACTCAGTCTGATGGTTGATATAGAAAAACTCTCGAAAAAGGAGGACAGTTGGAGCTGTTTGAAGATATACTTCGCAGAAAACTTGAAATTGGCATAGATTTGTGATTGAGTTGGGGTCAAGATCTTGTGGTCGGAGGTCGAAAAAGTTAAGGACGTTGCGGAAGAATTTTGACCCGGGCGGCCTAAATACCTTATGAAGATGATCTGCGAAGACCACCACTTCGTCCTGCCTAGGCTGGGGGGTGCTTTCTTCTTCAGGCGCCCGCCAGCTGATTGTTGTTTGAGCCGGCAAGAGGCCTTGCCCCACGAGCTCGTTCAGCATCAGGGATGAGACCTGCGATCTGACCCAGTTGCAGGATTTGTCGGTCTTGGGGGCCATGGCGACTTCGGATTTTAACTGCAAGGATCATAATGATAAGCCGGCGTGTCAAGCTTATGGGGTGTAGCCCAGCAAGGTAATGAGGCAATCATGGTTGCTAAAAGCCATGACCCGGATTTATACAAGCCGCCAAAATCAATGTTAAGCCGGCATAATAATGAGCCGGTGTTGATGAGACGGTAGTGAGTTGGGTTTCTCCTAAGTGTGGAACTAGCTATAAACAAGAATCTAACGGAGCAGTTGCCATTACGGATCTGAAAATACAACGGAAAAGAAAAGTTAAAAACCTAGGTGGGGATGGATATGAGGGCCCGTGGTCAAATGCGGGTCTGTGGAGGACGATACAGAGATTTAGATGCGAAAAATGGCATCGCCACAGTGCTCAAAATACTTATTTAGGTGATTCGGATGTATTTGGATCTACTAAATGAGAAAAGAGGATGAACCCGATGAACCCCAATGAACTGCGAGGAAGAATGCGAGCTGCGGATCTGAAAGGGGGAAGATTTGGGTGTACCTGTCTGCGGTGGATGTGGTCGGAGTGTTTTTGATGGGCTCCTGTGATGACTGCGTCGGCGGAGAGGTCGCAGTCGAGGTCGTCGAAGAATTTGAGGGTGGCGGCGCTTCGGGTCTAAGAACGGACGCAAGGAGGAAGACGAGCCAGAGATGAAACCGATAGTGGGGGGTGAGCTGGCCTCTTTATAAGCACAGTAAAAGATTAGAACGGCGGGTGCGGAGCCCGAGGTGGCGCACTAATTTTTGGCTACAGGTTCCTCGATTTTTGCGCCTGACATGACGATTCAAACCCACTCAAAGATTCGAGGTGATGTCATCCTAGATTTTGCGGAAGTGGATGCTGACGTCATGAGGTAAAAAGAGCTGAAAATGTCTAAGTCTGAACCTGAAGAGGAGACCCGCCGGTCCATTTAACCCGGTAAATTGAGCTGGCCTAGGATGGTGTTCTAAAAGGCCGGCTTGGAGAGTATTACTGATGTTTTGCTTTTTCAGGTTGAAGTTTAACGTGAATTAATTCAAGTCAAACCGAGGGCTAATGTTGGGGATGTTTACCAGCATGGAGACCCGGCAGGGTGTTGACCCGACCAAAACGCGAGCTTAGCGGGTCAACTCACCGCGGGGCTGACAATTCTGTGTGGGCCGGCTTAATGAGGCCTGGTAAGGATAGGCCGGCTTAAGCAGTGGGCCGGCTCACGACAAGATAGATGGCAAGAAGACCGTCTTGGAGAACAAGTAGGAAAGAGTAGGAGGCGGGTCAGAGAACGACCCGGACTCTCATGTAATCTAGGGTTTCACCTGCATATATAAAGGGGAACACCTATACGAAAAAAACTAAGTTGCAATCTCCTCGAGAGCTAGGTTAGCGAATCCGCATCCTTGTAATCGACATACTCAGCAATACAATCAAGCAGGACGTAGGCTTTTACCTCCACGGTGAGGGGCCGAACCTGGGTAACCCGGCGTCTTCTCGTTCCCGATCAACCCCGTTAAGCTTCCACCTTCGTGCGATGGCCTCATCTCTAAGTCCTTACACAAGGGCATCTACCGTGTTAAAACCACGACAACGTGGATTGGGAAACACCAATTATTATTCCACCATACAACCACATGGTTGACTACTTAACTACAACTTAATTAATGAACCATTTGGGTGGTGCTTCGGTATTGCTTTGGTGGCCACGTGTTTTGTGGGCGACCGCCCAGGCTCAAAGGGATTGTACGAGTTCAAAGTTGAGTAGCTTCTGTGTGTAACCGTGATACAATATGGGCTCTGTCTGGACCAAGTAAGTTGCGGGAACCTCCAGCGGTAGACCAGCAGATGTAGGTGTGTAGTCGGACTGGGTCTGCCTTTTCTGAGAGGCCACTGCTTCCCAAAAGTCTCGTCTTGGTCTACCTGGCTACTTCACAAGTGAAGTTTAGTGGCTCAAGGGTGTGATCGGGAATCACGGGTAAAGTACACAAACCTCTACAGAGTATAAAACTGATCATGATTAGCCGTGTCCCCGGTTATGGACAACTTGAGCAACTCATCTGAGAGCTGTCAGCTTGATCTCGTCACCTCTTCCATCTAAAATCAATGGGTTAAACCAATGGGGAGTTGTGGAGCCGATCTCAGAGGACTGGGGCTTTACCAGGTACTCTTGAAGAAAGGCTTGGGGCAACCGGGGCTTTACCGCGAAACCCACGCGCTCAAATTGCATCGGGTTACGACCGGGGCTTTACCGGGAGTGCCTATAGACTACGACCGGGGCTTTACCGGGAGTGTCATAATGCTATTAGAGTAGACCACTATATAAATAATAGGGAAAAACTATTTTCTGCAAAAGAGCCTTGAACCCCACCAACCAAAGAGCATGTAGGTGAACAGGTTTCCTATGAACTGTGGACTTGCCAATACATTCAGTGTATTGACCCTAGTGGCTGCAACGTATCATGTTGCGGGTTTACCATATCGAAGAGAAGGTATGAAGTAGGGTTACGACGCTATACTCAACTCTTGCCTGTGAGTTGATGGACGCCACAAGACTAGAATATTATCTCCGCTGCATGATTGTATTGTAAGCTAGCCCATGAGCTAAGCAGGTGTGTCTTGTAAAACACTGGATCTGCGATGTAATACTATGACATGTGATGTATTCTTGGTATTTCCTCATCGACTGTGCGTGTCAGCTATTGATCCAGGGACTGACACAGAAAGCGCAGAGATTCGGGGCCCCTATCAGGGACCGGGTCGTGACATCCTCGCCTGGGACTTGCTCCAGCGATAGGCCCGAAGCTACCCACCACCTACGCTCCCCCATGGGTTATCGAGATGGCATTGCCGCCCCTCTGAGTAGCATGACCCGAGCTGCTCCGGCTGATGCTGGCGCTCACCATCTCCTGCTGGTGGGAGGCGGAGAGGAGGACATGCGGCCACCCACTCCTCCCGGCCGCCGCCGCCCAGCATAGCAATGCTGACCCCCCCGTCACCCTACCAAATCCACGATGAGGTGGTGACGCACCGACGCAGGAGCAAACAGGACAAGGCCACTCCATCGTCATCTCCCTGCTCTTTGTGCGGCTGCGTCAACCACCCCATGTTGCCCCGACGGCATTCGCTGTCGTCCGACCACCACCTATGCCCATGCACCCAAAGTGTTCATTGGAATGCCCTGGAAGAGGAGAAGAAGATTTGAGAGAGATGACTGTGCTGACGGGTGGGCCCTCCATCCAACTTAACGGTCAACAAATGCTGCGACCAATCTGTGCTATGTCGGCGCTTATGGCGGGCCTGGTATATCAGAATTTTATTAATTTACCGCAAATCGATCATCAGTGTTTATTGAGAAAATTAGTAAGGAAATAGGTAGATATTTGGGGCGCCCAAGGTATGTGGTAGCAAATCCAGAATTGAACTTAGAATGTGGTGGTTTTTTGCAATTCGCCCTCAATGTGAGCTTAGAGCATCTACACCCGGGCTCGCCAAACTGACTCGCCGGACGGCCCGGTGAGAGCCCGGTCACAAAAAGGTGATCGGGCTTCCCAAACCGTCTGCGGACGTCCGGGATGACTGGCACCCTTCAAAACCAGCCTAATTCTGGGATGGCTACGGGGAGGCCCGGATGTGCCCGGGCGCATCCGCCACGCCGGACCAGCTCTCCCTGGCCCCCTGACCCCATATTTACCCCCTGTTCGGACGAACCCTAAACCGCAGTCAAAGCTCACTTCACTCTGTCTCATCCTCTCCCCATCCCCTCTCTCCCCAATCTATGCCTACATATGGCACCAGTGTAGCGTTCGGTGGTGGATCTAGCGCTGACAACAACGTGGAGGAACTTGCCCTTCGCATTGCGCTGCGCCGGTTGCGGTTAGACCGGGGTGGCAGTAGAAGCTTTGGCTTTGCGCCGTCACCCGTCGCCCGCCGCCGTAGTCCGAAGGACGGCGCCGGAGAAACACTTAACCCACATGGACATAACAAACAAATAGCACGAGTTAGTTCACAAAAACACAATTCACAATTACTTATCATACCACTAGATCACTTGCTCCCATGCGATACATTGTTTGTGCTTGTATGTTGACCATCTAGTATACAATCTTCTTGATTCATCTGGGTAAACTAACATATTTACTTCATGCTCCATCTTGGTTTCTCGAAAGCCACAAAGAACTCTTCTTTTCACTTCATTGCCTCAAGAAGAGATCACCAAAGACTTCATGACCATATCAAGTTTCACCATGAACATCATGTCGGTAATCGCTTGCTCTTCTAAATGCTCCATCACAATCTCTTGAAAGGCGCAATGAATTATTCACTCTAGTTGCTTACATTAACATGATCAACCAAAACCTAACACACAAGCTCATCATGATCTTCTCTTGATACTATAGATTTAATTCTCATAATCTCAACACCTTGATACTTATAAGCCCAAATATGTCAACCTTTTGAGATCCTCCAATGAACTACATCTTGAACATATTTGGTTAGGCATTAAAATCAATCTTGATGGCTTTAATGGATATCTCCAAAGACTAATTAGTAACCTCACTAGACATGAGACCCCGAGAGTAAAACCCCAGGCTCCGTGCGCATGGGGTATTCAGAGAGTTTAACCCTCGACCCCATGTGCACAGAGGTCAGGAAGACCATGTGCATGGGGTGTCGAGAGAGATTTTCAAGGACCCAGTGGGCTCAACACCTAAACCCCGTGAGCACGGGGTATGCAGAGAGGGATACCATGAGGACTCGTTGTCGAGTCTTTTGATGAAACCCTTCCTAAATCAGCCAATATGCTTCATGCATCACTATGGCATTCATACTTGAATGCATCAGTATCCTCAAGGCACCACCTATGAAATATTCCTTCACATATATATCAATGAAAACAGTAGTCCATAGATACTGTCATTAATTACCAAAACCATACTTTGGGGCTACATGCAGTTTCATCCTCTCTCTCCTCTTAATTATCTTGTCACATAATAATTTTGCATACTTGCCTGCCTTAGCAGATGCACAAAGTGGAGCAGTGGGAAGGCCCCACAATGCTTGGTTCTTAGCATAGTATCATAGGTAAAACACAGGTATGGCACTATATTTAAAGAACAGAGAGTGAAGAGTGTATGTTAGTGGAAATACAGTTCTTAGCTCTATACTGAATAATTAATGATGTGGTCTTATGTGGCTTATCTCCCTATTTATCACTCAATCTCTTTCTCCACATCTAGGCCACAAGGTTGGGATCCAAACATGATCCGTAAAACAATTAAATGCAATATTATTTAGATACAACACCTAAGATACAATGCATTGGGATGATTGTCTCTCAGAATTTTTCACTGTGTATGAGAACACGCTAAGAGACAATGCATCGAGAGTGCCCTAAGCACCAATGCATTGAAAGAGGCCAAGTTTCTAACCATATAAATTTTGTGGCGTATTTACATGTTTTATTACTTAAATCGAAGACCTTAAAAACCGTGTCCGCCTTATAAACCCAACCGACGGAAAGTAGAATTTTTTTATGAGATGACATAAAATTAAATGAAGAAAGAGAAAATGTTGTATTATAACAAATATTCTCTTAATATTTGTCGGCATGACAATAAATGAAATCATCTAAAATACTAGCCTATTATATTATGCAATACTGATGTAGTATACACTAGTAGTATCAAACACGAACATGAACTTTTGGTCTATGGGTGTATATACACCCTATATGGAAAAATATTTTAGTAATTAAATAAAAAGTCAACAAATTCTGGAAATATTTTTGAAATAAACTTGACCTTCCATTGTAATGGTAAAAAAAATCCACAAAAAGAGAAAATCTCGTTGACTTCTTTTCAAAAAGACAAAAATTTCGGTCAAAATAATGTGAATAGTGACCTATGATAGCAAACAAAAAAATTGTCCTGAAGTAAACGCTGGTTATCTATTCGTGGAAATTTATATACTAGTGCAAAAGAAAGTCAAGTTTATTGTAAAAAAAACTTTCAAACTTTTTTGACTTTTTTAAAAATTATTAAAAACTTTTTCTCATATGAGGTGTATATATACCCAGGAACCAAAGGGTATTTCCCTATCAAATGCATGTTACTCTCTTTACTAGGAGTAGCCTAATTCCTCCCTGGCGTGGAAAAAAAAACGTGAGGGTGGAGTGATCGCCAGTGGAATGATGAGACAGAAGCTCTGGTGTAGGGTAGTGGACAGCAACCTTGAAATTTCCAAGCCTTGGTGCGGAAGCCACACGTTCTAGCTTTCACTCCCACGGAAGCGCGTGGTGAATCCAGCTAGCAAGAAGCACTTCCACCTCTCGACTGTTGGCTCACTGACATAGTGGGTCCACTAGGACTTGGTCCCACGTGACAGCGTGGTGGGAAACAGTAGCAGAAGCGAATGATTGTGAGTCTGTGACTCACGGCGGCCGTTTTGTTCTCCGCGTTTGCTCACTGTGCTCAGCGTGTGGCGAAAGGCCTAGCCCCACACGTCGGTACATTGGCTTGGTGGTAACGCTTCACCCCACATGTCATACACTCGGCCCCCCGCTTTTAACAGCTGTACCGGTGCGGCGCAGAAACAGAGGCAGGGTCAAAGCAGCGACGGGTGTGCTGACTGCCAGGTGGGCCCACGGTTGCCGTGCACGAATCTCCACAGGGCCACTCCTCCTTGGTCCTGGTCCTGATGATTGTCCAGCTTTCCTGGGGAGAAGAGAGGCAAAAGCCAAAAGGTGAGAGGATGCCATTTATTTTCAGCAAGGAGAAAAGTGAGAGGATTTTTTTTTTTGCGAATACGCAAAGCTTGCGTATCATTTCATTGATAGAAGGAGTTAGAATAAGTACAGTAGATGGTTCAACACATGGCACGGGCGCAAGAGGCGTGAACATGGTGCACGAAACAGAAAGACATGAAATGCTCGACCTAAACATAAAAAACACAGCTAAACTTGCCGACCAGAGAAACAGTTCAACCAACAACTAGACGATCAACATCTCCAAAAACAGCACCGAGGACGCCGCGAGCATACAAGACAATGCCTTCACGAAGGAGAACGACGCCAAAACGCCGTCGTCGTCCGATCCGGAAAAACCAGACCTAGGGTTTCCCCTGATGCTCGAAGAGGGGCCCAGATGACGGCCATGGCAGCGCCTCCAAGAAGGGAACGGCACCCACGGGTGTCGCCGCTGCCAGCACTAGATGCAGGGATTTCGCCCTGGCCAAAATCCAAGCAGTCCCAAGCCGTCGGAGCGCGATTCAGAGAAGAGAAAGTTGAGCATAGGCAAAACAGCGACTGCAGGAAGGCGAGCCACGCCCGACGCCAAAGGAGGCACCGGACGTCGCCGGTCGTGTCAGCTCCGGAGGAGGGCATGGTTGCGTGGCTGAGCGGAATGAGAGGCAGCGGGGAGGCGACGGTGGCCGGATGCCCAGACGAGCCAGGATCTGGAAGGGAACGCAGATCCAGGCCATCGGGGCCGGAGCAGCAGGGGCACCAGCAGGCCAAAGGAGCTGGAAGGGGACGCAGCTCCCGGAGCATGCCGGAGCCAAAGATGCACCGGGATGGACGGCCAACCAAGGGCACCCGCAAGGTGTTGGGTACGGAGATGCCAAGGAGCCAGCGAGCCATAGGAGCCGGAAGTAGCGCAGCTCCCAGGGTGCGCCGGATCCGAAGCCACGCCGGCCGACCATGGACGCAGATCCTTGGTCGCCGGGTCGAAGCCGCCCCTGCGGGGGGGGGGGGGGGGGGGGGGGGAGGTGGTGGTGGTGTAGGAGGCTCGCACGCAGCCAAACTCCCGGCCGGCGCGCTACAGGAAGCAGCGGCCGCCAGGCACAACCCTGCGCTTTCATGGCACCTCCCAAAGAGGCAGACTCGAACAGAGGGACGAGTGGAGGGGGTCGGGGGAGGGGGTGGACGCAGCAAGGAGGGCGCGCCCGGCCGCCACGGCAAGCCGGCCGGGGCTAGATCCAAATGGGGCAGACGGGACCGATGCAGCAGGAGGAGCCGCATCCGGACGGAGACCCACCACACCAGCAGCGGTTGGGGAAGACACCGCTGGGGGAGGCCGCTCCCGCTGCCGGTGGAGGCCGCCGGAGCCGCCAGGGGACGGATCTGGGGGAGCAGTGGAGGGAAAGGGCGTGGGACGATGCGGGAGGGGGGAGAACGGCCTCGCCGCCGCCATCCCTAGGCCCGGCGCGGCTTCGCCGGGCGGCCCTCTGGCGGCAGCGACGCGGGGGTGGCCGGAGGAGGGGCGGCGGCCGGCGGCGGCTGGGGTTCCCCTCGAGTCGCCCAGCGCGGGCGACGCGAGGATTTGGCACAGCAGCATCTCCATTGCTCTTGTTTGGTTGTGCTTTGTTTGTTCCTAATGATGGGTTGGAACAAGAGAGACAAAAAGTTCATTACTTGTCCCTGCTTTACCCTAATGTCCCAGCATCAGGTTGGGTAGAATAACCATGGCTCTTGCTTCCCCACCTTTCTCATCTCCCTTCCCTAGATAGCATGGCCTGCTGCTGGCTTAATTAGCTACTGTAGCTTCCAGTGCAGTGAACTCCAAGTGTGCATGATACCAAGTCCATGGGCGCTATGACAAATCACAAAGACCGAAGCCATACAGGTGCGTGGATGCAACCCCCACCGTCACATGCAATCCATCCAAATACAAATACAGAGATCAACTGTATAATACATAATCCAACTCTAAAGAGTACAATCTGTAAATGTGAACACACGGACAGACTTGTAAGTGCAGCTGCATGGTTTAGCTCCCCGCAAAAAAAAAAAAGCTGCATGGTTTAGCCTTTATATATTGCTATTTTTTTTAATCTATGGCTGTTACTGTACTAATTTTGCCCCATCTCGACGCGGCTGCAGGTACATTGCCGTTTCTTTTTTGCTTCGTTCGGCCATGCAGGCAGGGGACATGGTGCATAAATACTTGTCCCAAGAGGTAGGTTAATCAATTTACAACGGCGAGCAGGTTAGCTCTGCATCGAGGACGCCTAGCTGTGTAGTGTACAGAAACTACACGTACACTGCTGGCTTTCAGTTTTCAGGCAGGCAGCTCCAGATCGCGCACGACACTACTGTTGTATTTCAGTTCCGGGCAGGTTTGGTTTGTACAAAATCAGCAGTGCATGGTGCGTGCATGCCTCTTAGCCGGCCACTGCTGCATTGCATTGCACTCCCTTTGAGTGAGCTCCGTGAATGTGTCGATAAGGTTGACCTGGTAGCTCGCCCTCTTCGCCCCTGTGTCCCTCCTTGGGGCGACCAAACCCTATACCGCCGCCGGCCTTTCCCCTCCTTCCTCTTGACCTCTCCGCCACCGGAGACAACCGCCGCCAAGCCCGCGCGGCGCGGCGCCGCGACATTATCCAACACCCGCTTGTTCCTCTTTAACTATATGGACCTTAAGGTGATGATGATCAGAGAACGAAGCTCAGGGCGCCAGGCGCCGCCATCGCCTCTTCGAGCGACTGCCACCATTCATGAAAAGAAGAAGTCGCCATAGGGGTGAACCGGTGTAGGCCCACAGGCAGCAAGATAAATGGTTTTTTTTTTAAAAAAAAAGAGGATGACCCCCTGCCTCTGCATCAGGATGATGCATGCAACCATTTTATTAATTATTATTCATTAGGACCTTACAAAGTACTACCTCCGTCCAGCTTTATTGGTCTCCTTCGTTTTTTGTGTCAAAGTTTGACCATAGATTTAACTATTAAAATGGTTATGCATGTCACGAAAAATTATATCGTTGGATTCGTATTTGAACATAATTTCCGACGATATTATTTTTGCTATGTCTAATTTATATTTTATTAGTTAAAATCATGATTAAAATATGACACTAAATACGAAGTGGACTAATAAATCAGGACGGAGGTAATACTAATACAGTAATAGGTCTGAAGCCATCATCTTGACAACAACTGTCGCGACTCCTATCAACTTGATGAATGGGTGCAGATTGTCGGGGCTGCATGCCCAGACCTCACACCACAGAAAGATATATGGTACCAGACCTCGCAAGCATAAGGACAGCCCAGAAGGAGATGTGTGGGAGATGCCCTCTGGCGCCTGAGAGCACAAGACGCACGCCGGCGGGTGCTGGAGCTGCTGGCGTGCCAGCCGGTCCTGGATGGCGCTGAACACGTAAGCGGCGATGGATTTTGCGGCGGGTCTATCTTTTTGTATGGTGTGCACGCCTAGCTCTGAACACCCCTGGATTTTTATTTTATTTTTCTTTGGCGGGGAGAGCACCCATGGATGTTGGTGTGGGAGTAAACTGAAGATCGATCGAGGTTTCACGTACATGCGCCCTGGTGACGCGCTTAGCTTGTCTACGGCTGCCGCGCCCGTGATTTTAATTCATGGCCGGTCAGGCCTGGTTTGTACTAAAACTGCAATGCATGCCCCAACCTGATCCTCGGATCGATGCAATTGAATGCGGCTGTAGTAATAGTAGTAGTCAGGACTGTACGTACGTACGTGAGGTAGCTCCATGATCAGGCCATGGCGAACCAAACGCAACCAGAACCAGAGCGCTGCATTCATGGCGGGGTCTGCTGATGCTGATCGGCTTAGAAAACGCAGGCAGCCTAGCTCGGATGTCTTAATGACGGGCGAGATCCTTGCTTACGGACAACGCTAGCTTTCATGGTCCCAAGCATACAGTTTACACGTACGTTTTCCGACACTTTACATGGTTGTAACTTGTAAGGGCATCTCCAACGACAACCCGTAAAAATCCTCCAGCATCCGTCCGCGGACACGGATGCGAGAGGACGCCATTCAACGCTAGTCGCGTACATTTTGACAAGAAGTCGAACCAACCGACCGAAATTCAATTAAACCGGACGAATTTTGATAAAAAAGGGTGGATTTCATTGAAACTAGGATAATTTATACATAAAACCGGACGGTATTTCGACCGGTGAACTAAAAGCCTAAAAATAAAACTCTAAACTATCCTATACTTCACGGTGAGCTCGTAGCCAATGTCGGGCTGGCCGGCGGCTCCTCCACCGTTATCGTGGCCCGACCCGGCGTCGGAGTCGGGCTGGGGGCGGCGGAAGGTGGCGGCGTCACGGCAGGGCTTCCCGGCGGCCACCTGATGCTCGCGGATGATCCTCTCCGCCTCCTCCTGCGCCGTGCGTAGTGCGGCCGCGGCCACCTTGGACGTGGGTGTAACACCCCTATGTAATGAGCTACAGTGATCTATAATGATTATGCTAAGTCACCTTGATTTGCAGTGCTTGATCACATTGGAATCATATCTCATTTCAAATTTCAACTCAAATTGAAATTCAAATATGAGGTGAAAATAAAAGTTGTTCAAATTTGGAAACTAAATAGTTCATAATTTTGAAAATAATCCATAACTATTTATGTTCAGGAAAACAACATCACCTAAATTCCCTAGGTGACTCTAACATCATGAAAACAGGGCCAACAACACCATTTTGACTTTTTCAAATGCAATACAAAATCCTAATGAAATTATATTGCCCCCAAACTTTTTGTGGCAGTGAGGTATATTGCACACTAATTATTGAGCCCAACTGCACATTTTACAAAAGTCATTTGGTGCTCCATTTAAATGCAAATCAGTAGCTAAGTGGAAAGGCAGAAAAGGAAATAAGAAAAGGGCCTACACCACTGTGCACTTAAGCCTCTGGGCTACAGGGAGGCCCAACCCACTCCCCCGCTAGTCTCCTTCCTCCTGCTCACTCCCGCGCTGCTGTCGACCACAGAACGCGCGCGTGCCCCGCCCCCCCCCCTCGCCTGCTCGACAACGCACAGCTACAGTCACCGTGGGCGACTACTTGGCCTCGCCCGCGACCCACTGGACGGGCCCCGGCCACTTCCTCCTCTCTCCCTCGCTCGTCCCCTTCTTCCTCACCTCACCCGAGCGCCTCCATGGCCGCTCCGCCGTGATTCATGCGGCCACCGACCCTCCCTCGACGAACCACGGTGTCCAGGAGCTTCGCAGGTGACCATTCCTTCTTCCTCACCACCGGATCGAGGCAGGGGAGCTTCAACGGTGTCGCCTATGACCTCTTCTTCCTCGGCATCGCAGAACCTCGCCACCGTCGATCTCCTCCCCTACTGCTACTAAGCCGCCACCGGACCGCCGTGCGTCCACTCGGTGAGCTCCGCTCGTCCTTCCCCCTCTCTTTTGCCACGCGCGCGTGCCCTAGCTAGCAGTTCCACCGAGACCGAGCTCCGTCGCCACCGTACGTCGTTGTTGCCGTGACCATAGCTCATGCTCGTGGCTGCTAGGCACGCCAACAAGCTTGCGGCCCTCCCAGGTAGCCTACGCGCCGCGTAGTTTCTTTTGAATCGCGCCAGAACAACGCGCCCGTGCGAGCCCCGAACGTCACCGCCGCCGGCGTCGACGCTGCGCCCTACTCCGGCCACCTCCGGTCGAACCAATAGCACCATCGGATACGCGACGTCGTCAGCTCTCGAACGCCGCCTCGTAAGCGCCGAACGGGCCACCGTAGCCGTTTTTGGCCAACTCCGGCGACGCACCGCCGCGAGACGGCTCGCCGGAGCAACTCCGGCGCCGCCTGCTGACCTGGCCGCCACGTGGCCTCCCCTGTGTCGCTGACAGTGGGCCCCGTGGGTCCCGTTGGCTGGGTTGACTTGGTCAACCCTGCTGACTGGGCAGCCTGGGTCACTGACATGTGGACCCCACGCTATTAAAATGTTTTTATAAATAATTAATCTGTTAATTAAGTTAAGTCACTGACAGTGGGTCCCACTAGCTAATTAAGTTAGTTAGTTAAAAATAAACCCCTGTTAAATAACTCTGTCTATGACAGGTGGGGCCCACTGGTCAGTTTGGCCAGTCAAAGTCCACAGTTGACTGCTGACTGTGCAGTCAACTAGGCCCCACTGTCAGCCACACGTGCAATTCTCTGGGTACACTCTCTGTGTGCCCATAGCAGTTTATCCTTTTTATTTTTGAATTAAATTAATTCCAGAAATTCCAGAAAATGATTTAAAACTTTGAAAAATCATAGAAAATAAACCGTAGCTCGGATGAAAAAGTTTTCTACATGAAAGTTGATCAAAAAAATGAGACGAATCCGAATATGCCCTCCATGCAGTTGTCACATGCCCACAACACTGCAAACATGGATCCTTCCCCTCCGGTTCATCTGTCTGACAGATGCCCAAAGCCGGGAAAATTATTCCCAGATATTTTCCCGCTCCGTCTGCAACGTGTAGTGCTCCATTAGGTCACCCCTAGCACAACATATTGCCATGCCATGCATCTGTATTGCTTTTGTCTACTTTTTATTTATTGTTTCTTCCCCCTCTTCTCTCCGGTAGACCCCGAGACCGACGCTGCTGCCGAGTACGACTACGCCCCTGACGACCAGACCTTTTCAGCAGAGCTTCCAGGCAAGCAAACCCCCCTTGATCATTCCACTATCGCCTATTCTTTCTCTCCCATGCTTGCATTAGAATTTGCTACTGTAATTGATTGCTCCTATTCTGATGCATAGCCTGTTTTTGTAAATGCTGTTGATACCTTATCTGCTATCCTAAATGCTTAGTATAGGTTGGTTAGTGATCCATCAGTGACCCCTCACCCTTGTCCCTGTTGCCCCGCTTTGTTACCATTGCCTCGATCATTGTGATTGATGTGCAGAGACCGACACATCACCGCACACCCCCCTTAGTTGTATGACTCTGCAGGGCTACTATCGAGTGCCGAGGGTGATACCTCGTACTACACTCCTGATGATATCTCTGTAGTATAGCACATTGGTGGTGATTGCAGAGGGTGATTCCTCGCTTTCCCCTTCCCGATGATGACTCTGTTGTGCAACCCCTCAAGTGTGGACCATCGAGGGTGATTCCTCCTGGTTCTCCTTGACGGATTACATCGAGTATGAATCCATCAAGGGTGATTCCTTGGGTTCCCCTTGATGTTATGGACACATGGTTACCATGACTTTTACCTCAGACCTTTGTTGAAGGCGGATCAACCCCGAGGGGTACCCGCGAGAAATGTGAAGTCGGGATGACCGTGAGGGTACCCGCGAGATAATTACGCGGCACGGCCGGGCAGTCTTGGCCCTTGCCGTAAGTCCGCAAGACGGGGCGACGGGACCACAGATCGTGGATCACTGATTGTCACCGCGAGCTCCCAGCACACTAATGGGTTAGGATATGTGATCTGAGTAGGCCTCTGGCCTTTTTCGCACTGACCACCATGCGGGAATAAGTATGGGCACTCGGCGTCGTACGATTCTTCCGAAAGCTCCCAGACGTCAGCAGTTGAGCGGCGTGCGCCGGGTTGGACTGGGAAAGCCTGCGCTTGTATTAAGGGGGTTAGGTCTGCTCACCGGCCGTGTTCGCAACGCGCAGGAGTGCAAAGGATGATTGGCCCATGACACCTTCGCACTTAGGATGTAGACCGGCGTGCTGGCCTCTCTGTTGAGCCTAGGTAGGACTACGGTGTGTCGATCAGCCGAGGCCGGGCATGACCCGATAAAAGTGTGTCCGGCCTGAGTTAATCGAGCGTGTTGGGTAAGTTGGTGCACCCCTGCAGGGAAGTTATCTATTCGAATAGTCGTGTCCACGGTAACAGGACGCTCGGAAAGTATCCCGATCTACCACAACTAGAACTGGATACTTGTGATGTTTAATAATATGTTAGCTACGAGATCGCTTTCTCACAGGAGTCGAGGAAGGATCTCTGGGCTTGGTTACTTATACTTGTTGCTACTGCTATATTTATGTACTAATCTACACTCTTCTAATGCTGCAAGATGCTGCAAGTTGCTAGTCTTCGATATGCTAGACCCTTCCGCTCTATTCTGGCATTTCTGCAGTCTAGTCCACAGATACAGCCTCCCGTTTGATACCGATGCATAATTAGTATAGATCTGATGTAAGTCTTGCGAGTACTTTGGATGAGTACTCACGGTTGCTTTGCTCCCCTTTTTCCCCATACCCGATTGCTGCGATCAGATGTCGGAGCCCAGGAGCCAGCTGATCCCGCCGACGACGACCACTACTACCCTACCGGTGGAGACTACTACTACGTGGAGACCGACGACCAGGAGTAGATTCGGAGGCTCCTAGGCAGGAGGCCTGCGCCTTTTCGATCTAGTGTCGTTGTTTTGCTCAGCCTTCTTATGGCAGATTTGTTATCCTTTATGTGTGTACTCAGATATTGTTGTTTCTTCCGCTAACGCTTGTACGCAAGCTTATGTATTCGAGCCCTCGAGGCCCCTGGCTTGTAATATAAAGCTTGTATGACTTTTATTTGTGTTTAGAGTTGTGTTGTGATATCTTCCCGTGAGTCCTTAGGCTTGATCGTGTGCATTTGCGTGTATGATTAGTGCACGATTAAGTCGGGGCGTCACAAGTTGGTATCAGAGCCGATTGCCTGTAGGAACCCCCCTTTCCAACTCCTTGGCCGAAGTTGAGTCTAGTCTTTGAAAAACTGTTTTACTAACATGGCTGTGTGGCTTACGGGCAACGTCGCCAATGGATGGGTTTAGGATCTTCTATTCTTCTTCCTTACTCTGGGGTCTGATCTCTCTTCTATTCGGGTTAAAGATTTTACTAACTCTGACATTAGGTTCCCGTGTTCACATTCACCCAGAGAGCTGGATTATCTACAATCATTCCTTTCAAAGTTATCATATGATTCTCACACTATTATTTGACATCTTGCACTCCCTTGTTTCAGATGCGTCCCGCAAGACAGCTCGTACGCCACACTATGGCTGTTGATGCGACTGGGTTCCCTGCTATTCTGGTCGACCTCTTGACCAGGCTGGGATATCGCTGGCACCCCGAGTACACTGTTTACGAGGACTACCGTGAGTTCAACCAGGAGCAGTACCATGCCGTGGTTCGTATCTTTGATCGGCAGAACAACTCCATCACTGAGTTGCACACCTTTCATGGTGTTGGAGTGACTGTTGACATGGCAGTCCATGATGCTGCCTATACTGCTATTGCCTGTCTCCGTGGAGAGCACAGTCACTTGGAGGAGACTGCTTTCAGATATATCCCGTTTTCCCCCGCTAGGGATGAGAGTGGATATTACACTGCTGTCTATACCCCTTACGTGCGACGTCGTTATGACCCGCAGGTTTTGGTTCAGTACACTGAGGCTCTGGATCGCACTGCCCGAGCTCTTGCTGTCGAGTTGTACGCCACTCGTGCTCGTCTTTACGACGCTCTGACACAGTTGCTGCCAGCAGTCAGTGCAAGGATACATCTAGAGTACATCCTTTACCCGTGCAGGACGGAGTTGCCACCAGGTCTTGAGTGGCCTGCCGTTGGAGGTTGTACTCCTCCACGTGGACCTCTTCTTCCAGTCCGGGACCAGGTTCTGCACCAGAGTGTTCACGGATCCTTACATCGAGGGCACCCTGCGTCGTCACTTGCAGCTGCCTGGCTTCAGTGGTTTTCTCCGACGTTGATGTAGCTATCGCTATGTCACGTTGTTGTATTCCTCCACCGCGTGCCTGCGTGCCGCCTAGTGTGTCTAGCTTTCCTTTCCGTTGTTGTAACGCTGGCTTGTAACCGAATCTATGTATGGGTCTGTATGTCATGTTTGACTATGTTGATGTATCTATTGCACTCCAATTGTTGTGCGTGTTACTTCATGCATGATTCCATACACCTGCAAGTGCTCATTGCTAAACTACCCCCTGTTGATTTTAGCAGGATGGTTAGACCCGCAGGTCGTGGCCGTGGTGCCAACAATCCACCACCGCCCGACCATATGGCTGGAATGATGCAACAGTTTGAGCTGAACCGTCAGTTCATGCAAGGGCTCATGGATCAGTTCCCTTGTCCGAATGCTAACCAACAGCCAGCCCCAATAACCTTGCAAGAGTTTGTGCGCCTCAACCCAACTATCTTCCGCAACTCAGTGCAGCCGCTTGATGCTGATGACTGGCTCCGCGACATCACATATGAGATGGAGTCTGTTAATGTTGCCCCTGCCAGCTATGTTACCTTTGCATCCTACTTCCTGAAGGGTCCTGCAGCTCAATGGTGGGACAGTCATAGGCATACCCTAGCTGCTGGAACCATCATCACTTGGGTGGAGTTCCAAGCTGCCTTCCGTGCCCGTTACATTCCGCAAGGAGTTATGGACCGGAAGAAGCGTGAGTTCCGCAACCTTTCCCAGGGCAGCAAGACTGTGGAAGTTTACCAACGGGAGTTCCTTGAATTATCTCGCTATGCTGAAGAAGACATTGCTACTGATGCTCGCAGACAGGAGAAGTTCCGTGAAGGGCTCAACCCAGATATCAAGCTAGCACTTCTTGTTCAAGACTTCGCTGATTTCGCCACCCTGGTGAACAAGGCCATTCAGGTCGAGACTGGTCTGAAGGATCATAAGGACGCTCTCAAGCGCACCCGTGACACGGGCTCATCTTCGGGCTCGTCTTCGCAGAAGCGCCGTATATGGATTCCTCACAGCATGTACCGCCCGACTGTTCCTGCTCCAAGGCCGTCGTATGCTGCACCTCGTCTACCTCCTCCACCTTTGAGGCAGCCAAGACCTCAAGCTCCACTACTTCGAGCTCCTGCTCCCCGTTCCGAAGACGGGCTCCGCTTCAAGTGTGGCCGTCTAGGTCACCGTGCCAGAGACTGCTCCCAGAACCAGAATCAGCTTGTGCTTCCGTCAGCTGGCCGTGGAAATGGCCGTGGTAACTATCAGCTCCGCAATAACAATGACAGGCCTTCTTATGGTCGTGGTCAAGCTTATCATGTTGATATGAATGAAGCTCAAGATCAACCTGCTACTGTGCTGGGTACTCTTCTCGTTAATTCAGTACCAGCTTCTGTTTTATTTGATTCAGGAGCATCGCATTCATTCATATCAGAAACTTTTGCATACATGCATGGCATTAAATATGAGGAGATGGACATCACACTAGTGGTAAACACTCCCGCGGGCCAATGTCAAACCACCATGGTTAGCCACAATGTTACCGTTGAAATTGAAGGGTTGGAATTCCATGTCTCCCCCATTATTTTGAAGTCGTCCAATATTGACCTCATTCTGGGAATGGATTGGTTGAAAGCTCATACCGCTTCTATCCATTGTGCCACTAAAGTCGTCCAACTCCTGCACCCCTTGAACCAGATAGTAAACTATCATGCTCATTTCATTCAAAATGCCAAAGCCTAGATATATTCTCTGAATGCATTGAACGCTTCTCCTCTTGAGGGAATCGAAAACGTTCCAGTAGTTCGCGACTTCCAAGATGTTTTCCCAGAAGAACTTCTAGGAGTACCCCCTGTTAGAGCTATCGAGTTTGTTATCGACTTGAAACCAGGCACTACTCCTATTGCGAAGCGTCCCTACAAGATGCCACCGCATGAACTCCTTGAGCTTAAGGAGGAAATCGACAAGTCACTTCGTAAAGGTTTCATTCGTCCAAGTTCCTCTGCTTGGGGAGCGTCGTCTCTCTTTGTTAAGAAGAAAGATGGTATGAACCGGTTGTTCCAAGATTACCGGCCCATTAACCAGGCAACAATTCAGAATAAGTATCCGCTTCCTCGGATCAATGATCTGTATGATCAACTTGCTGGATCTTCAGTATTCTCTAAACTCGACTTGAGGTTGGGTTATCATCAGATCCGAGTCCGCGAAGAGGATATCCCGAAGACCGCTTTCGTTACTCGCTATGGTTCATACGAGTACACCGTCATGTCCTTTGGCTTAACTAATGCTCCAGCAACGTTCTCCCGATTGATGAATTATATCTTCATGGATTACCTCGACAAGTTCGTCGTGGTTTATCTGGATGATATCTTGGTATTTTCCAAGAATAAGGAAGAACATGCTGAACATCTTCGTCTTGTTCTGGAAAAGCTTCGAGAACATCAGTTGTATGCCAAATATTCCAAGTGCGAATTCTTATTATCCGAAGTGACCTACCTTGGTCATGTGATTTCCAAGGATGGTTTTGCTGTCAACCCAGAACGAGTTCAGGCTATTCTTGACTGGACTCCCCCGAAGAATGTCAAGCAAGTAAGAAGTTTTCTCGGACTCGCCAGCTATTGCCGCCGTTTTGTCGAGAACTTTTCCAAGATTGCCAAGCCTTTGACTAATCTGCTCCACAAAGGCGTTAAGTTTGAGTGGACAGAAAAATGCCAGGAAAGTTTCCAGACACTCAAGGACAAGCTGACCTCTGCTCCAGTGCTTGCTCCTCCGGATTCTCGCAAGGAATTCGTCATTTATTGCGACGCCTCTCGTCAAGGATTAAGCTGTGTCCTAATGTAAGAGCGCAAGGTGATTGCTTATGCCTCACGACAACTGCGTCCTCATGAAGAAAACTACCCAGTGCATGATCTCGAACTTGCTGTAGTTATCTATGCACTAAAGTTGTGGCGACATTACCTTCTCGGTAATCATTGCGAAATCTACACGGATCATCAAAGTCTGAAGTATCTGTTCACTCAGCCGGATCTGAATCTCCGTCAACAGAGATGGATGGAAGCAATCACGGACTATGACTGCGGTATTTCATATACCCCTGGTAAGGCTAATGTAATGGCCGATGCTTTGAGTCGCATGTCTGATTGCAACAATCTCATGGTTCAGCGAGCTCAACCCCGCCTTCATGAAGAACTTCGCAAGTTGAACCTTCATATTGTTCCTCAGGGTTCTCTTAATACCCTAGTTCTGCAACCAAATCTTGAGAAAGTTGTTAAGTCTGCGCAAGCGAAAGACGCTGAAGTTGATCAGATGAAAAGGGATCTTGTCCTTGAAAAGGCTAGAGATTTCTCGCTTGCTGAAGACGGAACCTTGTACTTCAGAGATCGCATTGTAGTACCTCGGTTCGAGCTTATGACAGACAAAGTTATGAAGGAGGCACATGATACACCACTGTCTATTCATCCGGGTAGTACCAAGATGTATCGCGACCTCCGTCAAAGGTACCGGTGGTCTAAAATGAAGCAAGACATTGCTCGATATGTTGCTGAATGTGACGTTTGCCGTCGTGTCAAAGCAGAACATTAGAAGCCTGCCAGAATTTTGCAACCGCTCCCTATTCCTGAGTGGAAGTGGGACAAGGTTCAAATGGATCTTATCACTGGCCTTCCCAGGTCACAAAAGGGTCATGATGCTATTTTTGTCGTCATCGACCAACTCTCCAAAGTTGCATACTTTCTGCCAGTCAAGGAGACGATCACTGCTAGTCAGCTAGCAGACTTATATATCTCCAGAATTGTAACACTCCACGGTATTCCGAAGGAGGTCAGTTCAGACCGTGGCAGCCTCTTCACCTCAAAATTCTGGGCAAGTTTCCAAGAAGCTATGGGAACTCATATAACCTAGAGCTCAGCTTATCACCCCCAGTCCCAAGGCCAGGCTGAACGAGTTAATAAAGTGCTTGAAGATATGCTGCGTGCTTGTGTCATTTTATTTGGCAAGAAGTGAGAAGAATCTCTCCCATATGCTGAATTCTCGTACAACAACAACTATCAAGCTAGCTTGAAGATGGCTCCCTTCGAGGTATTGTATGGACGTAAGTGTCGAACCCCTCTGAATTGGTTAGAAACTAGGGAACGGCCGCTCATTGGTCCGGATATTATCCAACAAGCTGAAGAGCAAGTCCGTATTGTCCGGGAAAATCTCAAGGCGGCCTAGTCTCGCCAGAAGAGCAACTATGATCGTAAACACTGGGGATCGATCTATCAACCTGGTGAGCAAGTTTATCTGCGTGTCACTCCTATGAAGGGCACTCATCGGTTTGGGATCAAGGGCAAGTTAGCTCCTCGCTACATCGGTCCCTTCCTCATTCTCGCCAGATGTTGTCATGTGGCATATAAATTGGAATTGCCACCGCAGTTCTCTCACCTTCACGATGTCTTCCATGTGTTGCAACTTCGCCGTTGCTTTAAGGATCCGCACCGTGCAGTGGATTATGAGATGATCGAATTGCAAGATGATCTCTCTTATAAGGAGCATCCGATCCGGATCCTGGATCAAGCTGAACGTCGGACCCGTCAGAAGGCAATCAAGTTCCTCAAAGTGCAGTGGTCGAATCATACGGAAGATGAAGCCACTTGGGAACGCGAGGAACGTCTTCGCGAAGAATACCCCGATCTTTTCCCTTCTACCTCCTGAATTCTCGGGACGATAATTTCTTTTAGAGGAGGAGAATTGTAACACCCCTATGTAATGAGCTATAGTGATCCATAATGATTATGCTAAGTCACCTTGATTTGCAGTGCTTGATCACATTGGAATCATATCTCATTTCAAATTCCAACTCAAATTGAAATTCAAATATGAGGTGAAAATAAAAGTTGTTCAAATTTGGAAACTAAATAGTTCATAATTTTGGAAATATTCCATAACTATTTATGTTCAGGAAAAAAAAATCACCTAAATTCCCTAGGTGACTCTAACATCATGAAAACAGGGCCAACAACACCATTTTGACTTTTTCAAATGCAATACAAAATCCTAATGAAATTATATTGCCCCCAAACTTTTTGTGGCAGTGAGGTATATTGCACACTAATTATTGAGCCCAACTGCACATTTTACAAAAGTCATTTGGTGCTCCATTTAAATGCAAATCAGTAGCTAAGTGGAAAGACAGAAAAGGAAATAAAAAAGGGCCTACACCACTGTGCACTTAAGCCTCTGGGCTACAGGGAGGCCCAGCCCACTCCCCCGCTCATCTCCTTCCTCCTGCTCACTCCCGCGCTGTTGTCGACCACAGAACGCGCGCATGCCTCCCCCCTCGCCTGCTCGAGAACGCACGGCTACAGTCGCCGTGGGCGACTACTTGGCCTCGCCCGCGACCCACTGGACGGGCCCCGGCCACTTCCTCCTCTCTCCCTCGCTCGTCCCCTTCTTCCTCACCTCACCCGAGTGCCTCCATGGCCACTCCGCCGTGATTCACGCGGCCACCGACCCTCCCTCGACGAACCACAGTGTCTAGGAGCTCCGCAGGCGACCATTCCTTCTTCCTCACCACCGGATCGAGACAGGGGAGCTTCAACGGCATCGCCTATGACCTCTTCTTCCTCGGCATCGCAGAACCTCGCCACCGTCGATCTCCTCCCCTACTGCTACTAAGCTGCCACCGGACCGCCGTGCGTCCACTCGATGAGCTCCGCTCGTCCTTCCCCCTCTCTTTTGCCACGCGCGCGTGCCCTAGCTAGCAGTTCCACCGAGACCGAGCTCCGTCGCCGCCGTACGTCGTTGTTGCCGTGACCATAGCTCATGCTCGTGGCTGCTAGGCACGCCAACAAGCTTGCGGCCATCCCAGGTAGCCTACGCACCGCGTAGTTTCTTTTGAATCGCGCCAGAACGACCCGCCCGTGCAAGCCCCGAACGTCACCGCCGCCGTCGTCGACGTTGCGCCCTACTCCGGCCACCTTCGGTCAAACCAGTAGCACCATCGGATGCGCGACGTCGTCAACCCTGGAACGCCGCCTCGCACGCGCCGAACGGGCCACCATAGCCGTTTTTCGGCCAACTCCGGCGACGCACCGCCGCGAGACGGCTCGCCGGAGCAACTCCGGCGCCGCCTGCTGACCTGGCCACCACGTGGCCTCCCCTGTGTCGCTGACAGTGGGCCCCGTGGGTCCCGTTGGCTGGGTTGACTTGGTCAACCCTGCTAACTGGGCAGCCTGGGTCACTGACATGTGGACCCCATGCTATTAAAATGTTTTTATAATTAATTAATCTGTTAATTAAGTTAAGTCACTGACAGCGGGTCCCACTAGCTAATTAAGTTAGTTAGTTAAAAATAAACCCCTGTTAAATAACTCTGTCTATGACAGGTGGGGCCCACTAGTCAGTTTGACCAGTCAAAGTTCACAGTTGACTGCTGACTGTGCAGTCAACTGGGCCCCACTGTCAGCCACACGTGCAATTCTCTGGGTACACTCTCTGTGTGCCCATAGCAGTTTATCCTTTTTATTTTCGAATTAAATTAATTTCAGAAAATTCCAGAAAATGATTTAAAACTTTGAAAAATCGTAGAAAATAATCCGTAGCTCGGATGAAAAAGTTTTCTACATGAAAGTTGGTCAGAAAAATAAGACGAATCCGAATATGCCCTCCTTGCAGCTGTCACATGCCCACAACACTGCAAACATGGAACCTTCCCCTCCGGTTCATCTGTCTGACAGATGCCCAGATATTTTCCCGCTCCGTCTGCAACGTGTAGTGCTGCATTAGGTCACCCCTAGCACAGCATATTGCCATGCCATGCATCTGTATTGCTTTTGTCTGCTTTTTCTTTATTGTTTCTTCCCCCTCTTCTCTCCGGTAGACCCCGAGACCGATGCTGCTGCCGAGTACGACTACGCCCCTGACGACCAGACCTTTTCAGCAGAGCTTCCAGGCAAGCAAACCCCCCTTGATCATTCCACTATCGCCTATTCTTTCTCTCCCATGCTTGCATTAGAATTTGCTACTGTAATTGATTGCTCCTATTCTGATGCAGAGCCTGTTTTTGTAAATGCTGTTAATACCTTATCTGCTATCCTAAATGCTTAGTATAGGTTGGTTAGTGATCCATCAGTGACCCCTCACCCTTGTCCCTATTGCCCCGCTTTGTTACCATTGCCTCGATCATTGTGATCGATGTGTAGAGATCGGCACATCACCGCACACCCCCCTTAGTTGTATGACTCTGCAGTGCTACTATCGAGTGCCGAGGGTGATACCTCGTACTGCACTCCTGATGATATCTCTGTAGTATAGCACATTGGTGGTGATTGTAGAGGGTGATTCCTCGCTCTCCCCTTCCCGATGATGACTCTGTCGAGCAACCCCTCAAGTGTGGACCATCGAGGGTGATTCCTCCTGGTTCTCCTTGACGGATTACATCGAGTAGAAATCCATCAAGGGTGATTCCTCGGGTTCCCCTTGATGTTATGGACACACGGTTACCATGACTTTTACCTCAGACCTTTGTTGAAGACGGGTCGACCCCGAGGGGTACCCGCGAGAAATGTGAAGTCGGGATGACCGTGAGGGTACCCGCGAGATAATTACGCGGCACAGCCGGGCAGTCTTGGCCCTTGCCGTAAGTCCGCGAGACGGGGCGACGGAACCACAGATCGTGGATCAGTGATTGTCACCGCGAGCTCCCAGCACACTAATGGGTTAGGATATGTGATCTGAGTAGGCTTCTGGCCTTTTTCGCACTGACCACAACGCAGGAATAAGTATGGGCACTCGGTGTCGTACGATTCTTCCAAAAGCTCCCAGACGTCAGCAGTCGAGCGGCGCGCGCCGGGTTGGACTGGGAAAGCCTGCGCTTTTATTAAGGGGGCTAGGTCTGCTGACCGGCCGCGTTCGCAACGCGCAGGAGTGCAAAGGACGATTGGCCCATGACACCTTCACACTTAGGTTGTAGACCGGCGTGCTGGCCTCTCTGTTGAGCCTAGGTAGGACTACGGTGTGTCGATCAGCCGAGGACGGGCATGACCCGATAAAAGTGTGCCCGGCCTGAGTTAATCAAGCATGTTGGGTAAGTTGGTGCACCCCTGCAGGGAAGTTATCTATTCGAATAGCCGTGTCCACGGTAACAGGACGCTCGGAAAGTATCCCGATCTACTACAACTAGAACTGGATACTTGTGATGTTTAATAATATGTTAGCTCCGGGATCGCTTTCTCGCAGGAGTCGAGGAAGGATCTCTGGGCTTGGTTACTTATATTGTTGCTACTGCTATATTTATGTTCTAATCTACACTCTTCTAATGCTGCAAGATGCTGCTAGTTGCTAGTCTTCAATAGGCTAGGCCCTTCCTCTCTATTCTGGCATTTCTGCAGTCTAGTCCACAGATACAGCCTCCCCTTTGATACCGATGCATAATTAGTATAGATCTGATGTAAGTCTTGCGAGTACTTTGGATGAGTACTCACGGTTGCTTTGCTCCCCTTTTTCCCCATACCCGATTGCTGCGATCAGATGTCGGAGCCGAGGAGCCAGCTGATCCCGCCGACGATGACTACTACTACCCTACCGGTGGAGCCTACTACTACGTGGAGACCGACGACCAGGAGTAGATTCGGAGGCTCCCTGGCTAGAGGCCTGTGCCTTTTTGATCTAGTGTCGTTGTTTTGCTCAGCCTTCTTAAGGCAGACTTGTTATCCTTGATGTCTGTACTCAGATATTGTTGTTGCTTCCGCTAACGCTTGTACGCGAGCTTATGTATTCGAGCCCTCGAGACCCCTGGCTTGTAATATAAAGCTTGTATGACTTTTATTTGTGTTTAGAGTTGTGTTATGATATCTTCCCGTGAGTCCTTAGGGTTGATCGTGTGCATTTGCGTGTATGATTAGTGCACGATTAAGTTAGGGGCGTCACGGTCGGCTGGGGGAGAGGGCGACGATCGTTGGAGGGGGCGGCGTCGGGGTCGGCGAGGGACCATTCCTCGCCGAACCTGGTCACCGCTCTGTCGAGGCGTCGGAGACGGCGCTTGGCCGTCTCCGACGTCGTCACGGAGCGGTCCAGGGCCCAGGCGTATGCCAGGTCCGGGTCCGCCGCGTTGTGTGGCGGTGGGACATCCGAGTCCGCGTACTTGGACCGGCGCGCGGAGTTGCGCCTGTCCCGCCAGAGCTGCTCTCGGTCGGCTTACTCCTGCGCCATCATGGCGCTCCGGGACGACGATGAGGAGCCGCCACTGCCGAGGTAGTGCCGAATGCGACCGCGCGCCTTCGGCATGAGCGGCGGCGAGCGGCGCTCCTCCTTGACGACGCGCCGGGGTGGCGGCGAGCGGCGCTCCTCCTTCACGACGCGCCGGGGCGGCGGCGAGAGCCGCTCCTCCTTGACGCGCTGGGGCGGCGGCGAGAGCCGCTCTTCCTTGACGCCGCGTCCAATTTGGACGCCGCGGCTGCACGGCGACGGAGAGCGTGGAGGGGATGCCGGCTCCGTCTTCACGAGGAGGAGCACCCCCTGTGAAGGAGCTGGGCCGTTGGTGTGGACGACGGAGCGACGGAGCATCAGCTCCATCTACTCCTCGAACTCCATGTCGGTGCCGGCGTAGACCTGGCCCGACACTGGCAGCGCAGACTGCGGCGGCGGCGGCTGCTGGTCCTCTTCGTCGCCGGAGGAGATGACGATCTCCGCCCGCGTTGAGTCGCCGCCAGCCGATGAGGACGACAACCCCGGAGTTCGAGGGCGGCGTCGCCACAAGCCGCCAGATCCCGCCCCGGAACCGCCTGCAGGCGCCGATGCCCAGGACTTGCCCATCGCCGGAGATGTGGTAGGAGATGGGCGTGGAGGGGGGAGGAGGAGGAGGATGCGATGTGGACGGCGCCGGAGCGCGGCTTAAATAGCCGTGGCCAGGCCATGCGAAGGAGCGGTCAGCCGCTTCCATGCGGCGCAGCGGCCGGAGTTGGTTCCTCGGGAACTTGCGTCCGCATTGAAGCGGCGGCTCCCGAGAGGTCGCGTCGGTCAGTGCCGCCCTCCCTCCCCTCCGGTCACATTGCAGCATTAATGCCGGCAGCTGCGTGCTCTGCGCCGGCATGAATGCGGCGTGGTAAGCGGCGCGTGCATCGGAAGGAAAGCGCGGGAGGGGCGGGGAGGGCTTTTGGTGGGCCAGGGCGGTCAGAAGCGGGCTTGAAATCGGTCCGGACTCCCGCAAAACTCCCCCACGTTTGTCTCCGTTTTGCGAGAGAAATCGCGTCCGGACCATGCTGCGGACCGATACAGGTCGGCGTTGGATGGCTCACGCGGTCCAGACGGATGCGGGTGGTTTGCGGGTCAGCCTTGGAGATGCCTAAGCCGATAATCTGGTTCCTGGCAGAGAAAAAAAAATCCACCGAATAGGTATTGATCCAAATACCTCGAGATGGATTGTGATACATATTCATTAATAATATATAATATAGATAGGGAGGGTATGATTTATTCATCTAAGTGGATAATTCTATAATATAAATATAGAGGCACTTCTTTTTCTTTTTAAAGAAGTTTAAAAATATATGTTTTCTTTATGATACAAAGGGGGTGAGATTCCCCTTTATTTTTTTTTGCGTTTCTTAATTTTGTATTCCGCTATTCCGACGAGTATTTTTTAGTCTTGCTTATCTTTATCTTATCTTAATTTCCTAGTTGTGCGAAGTAATGTGCGCGGTACAAAGTTCCTGGTAGAGAACTTCTTTGAGTCATCCTATTTTTCTATTCATATGAAGTCATCACTGCTCCTCGCCGAAAAGAAAAACCGAGGTCATTGTGCAACGCACTGACTGGCAGTAGTAGGATCGATGGTGGATGTGCATATCGACGACATATTTATCCATTGTACATTTTTTTGACAAATTATTTACATTGTACATGGACGAACTGCCCATTCATAAAGACTTGAAGACTAGAAGCGAACACACGCCTTGCCACGCCACTCTTCTCTGTGAGATCTTTCTCTTTTTTTTTTTGAAATTCGTGAGATCTATTTTTCTGTATATTATTGGCCGACAGTTGATTTTCTTGAGATTTTTTGGGGAAGGAGGAGGCACATTTCTCTAGTTTGGTATCTCTGGTATTTTTTGTAAAATTTAATGGAGAGAGGAGTGTTGAAGTTTTGATAGCCCGTAAAAAAGAAGGTTTGATAGCCTGTACGGACAAAACCACATATCACAAGACCGGTGAAACTCATGCCGCATATGAATGTTAATTGGGTTCAAATAGAACCTTCAATTAAAAAAAGACACCGATAACCACCAAACGTTCGGTCTGGAGTCCTCCCAGATCGAGCTAAAACGTTCGGCATGGAGGAGTGATCGACCAAACAATTTCGTTCCGTATCGAGAACCCCTCAGCGTGAACGCCTGGCCAGACAGGCCCAATACTAACTTCTTGGCCCAACACATAAATCCCTTCCACACAAAAAATTCACAAAATGATGTCTGCGTTAAGATTTACAATGGAGTGATTAATTGCCAACTGAGACACACAAAAAATGCCTACGCTTATTACGTTACAAAAATAAAAACATGCATAATAAAAAATAAAAAATAGTAGAAAAATTTGCATGATGAAAATGAACAAAGGCAAAAATATTACACATTGCAAGTTTTACGAATTTTATTCTCTAAAAAAAGACATGGCAATTTTTTTTGTGGGGTGGGGGGGGGGGGTTGTGGATTAAAAAGGAAGTACTTGTAAATTTCCATTGTACATGGCAAAAATTGCATATTAAAAATAAAATGAAAAAACTTATGGAATTTTGCCATGATCTTATGACAAAAAGGCCATGGGTGTAAAAGTAAACATATATGGCAAAAAAATTTCAATACTGATGGCAAAACTATTGCATATACTATGGTATTCTTTTACTCAACACGAATACACATGGCGAAAAGGTACATGCTTTTGCCATTGTGAGAAAGAAAGAATGAAATAGTCGGATCAGGGCCATACATGCAAAATTTGCCATGGCAAAAAAGTGGTTGATTCCTAAGCAAAAAACCCATGGCAAAAATGCAATGGGGGTGCGTATGGACTTGCCATTCAACACATACAGGGGTTTGCCCATGACAACTACAGATTGTCCCTACAAAAATGCTAAACTCAAAACTACGGATTGAAAATTACCATGGTGACTGTGGGGTTGAAAATTGATATGACATATCTACCATAAGATGATTGAACCAAAAAGATCCTATGAAGTGATGGGAAAAAACGTATGAATTTGCCATGACAAAAATTTGTTCTTTCTGAGCAAACAAAATGGCAAGAATTGTGAAAAATGAATTGCCATGGGTCTAAAGTAAAAGTTGCATTGGACTGTGAGTAAATTTTCCATGTGCTGTGAGTAAAATTTGCCATGCACTATAAATAAAATTGCCATGAGGTGTGAAGCCAAAAAGCGCTGGGTGTGAAGTTAAAAAGCATGATTGTACACTTTGTTTCTTGTTCAGTTGCCAATGTTCGATGTACGTGAAGTAAAAATTGCCATGTCAAATTTACTATAGTCATGAAAAGCCAAAAAAATGCCATGAGCTATGAAATTGACATGGCAAAAGCAAACTACATTTTCCATGGCAATAAAATGGAAGAATTTGCCATGACTAACTTTTTTTTGCCTCATGATATGCACAATGTACTCAAATGATTGTACACTTTCTTTCTTGTTCATTTGCCAAGCTCAATGTATGTGAAGTAAAAAAATGCCATGTCAAATTTACCATGCCACCGATGGAACCATGGAAGTCCCATTAACAATGAAAATAAAAGTTGCCATGGAGGTGGGTGATACTACGCCAGCGGAGTTATTTTGTTTTTGCCATGGCAATTAAAAAGGAAATTTGCCATGGTAAAAAATGTTATAATTTCCATGAGCGATTCGATTTAAAGTTGCCATGTATGTTCAAGTAAATTTGCCATGTATTTAAAAGTAAATCTGCCATGGTAATGAAGGTAAAATTTTGCCATGGCAAAATAAAAGTAAAATTTTGACATGGCAAAGCAGAGTAAAATTTGCCATGTAAGTTAAAGAAAATTTGCCATGTATTTAAAAGTAAAATTGCCATGGCAATGAAAGTAAAATTTTGCCATGGAAAAAATAATGTAAAATTTGACATGGCAAAAGTAGATAGATAAATTTGGCATGGCAACAGAAGATGAGTCTACATGGCAACACATGTTGTGTTTCCATGGCAACATATTATGATTTTTGCCATGGCAAGAAATAATGAAATTTGGCATGACAATCAAATATGAGTTGCCATGGCAACATAATTTTGAGTTTCCCATCGCAAAAAACATAATTTGAGTTTGCCATAAATTATAATTTCTAAATGTTGCCATACAATATCTAAAATAGTTGTTACAAACTAACTGAAGTAATTGCAAACTGCCATGATGACCAAACACATCTTAGTTGATAGGCAAAAATAGTTATAAAAATTGCCATGATACTTGCTTGTGCAAAAACATGTTAAATTTGCCAAAGAGGAGCAGCTTTTAAGTTGACATGGAAAATTGCCCTCTGTTTTTTGTGTGTGACCAGGGGTCGATTGATGGGAAACTAAAACCATGACAAGAAGTGTTACGGTGCAGTCAGGAAAAAAAGGAAATTTCCATGGCAAAAAATGGGCAGACATGTAAAAATTAGATACATGGCAGTAATAACAAAACTGTACTAGCTGTTTTTACCCTAAAAACATGTCAATTTTTCCATGGCAAGCAAAAATTTGACACGTCAAAAATGAATACATGACAACATTTGAGGCAAAAATCCATGGCAGTTTTGCCCAACTTACTGAAAGGTAAGGTAGGACAGACGGGGAACTAGATGAAATCCATCGTTCTAGCTATGTTTCTACCTAGGCAAGTGAGTTATGGAGCCTAAGAGATTTATACATGAATCTAAGTTATATCTATGTGCAAAATAAAGAGAATGAAAGCTGAAGATGGGAAGGGGATGAGCCAGTTGCTAGCTGCAACGAAGAGAGCCATAGTCGGAGCCTGTACAAAGCATCGCCATGGGTCGAGTTCGAGCTGGGGTCCTGCTACTTGTGATATGCGTTGGGATTTCCCCGAAGAGGAAGGGCGATGTATTATAGTAGCAGATAGTATTTCCCTCAGTTAAGAACCAAGGTTTATCAAACTAGTAGGGGACACCACACAAAACCTCTAAGTAGTACCTACACACACAAAGCAAATACTTGCACCCAATGCGGGCAAGAGGATTGTCAATCCCCTTGTACTCGTTAATTGCAAGGATTAAATCAAATAGTGGTAGATAGATAAATAAAAAGGAAAATAAAAGTAAATAAATTGCAACAAGTATTTTTTATGGTTTTAGTAAATGTAAAGTGAATGGACCCGGGGGCCATAGCGTTCACTAGAGGCATCTCTCTCATGAGCATAGTACGGCGGGTAAACAAATTACAGTTGGGCAATTGATAGAAAAGCACATAGTTATGACATGGCATGATCAATATATAGGCATTACGTCCGTGACAAGTAGACCGTTAATCTTACTAAATCTACTACTATTACTCCACCCCTTGACCACTATCCAGCAAGCATCGCAAGGTATTAAGTTCATAATAAACAGAGTAATGCTTGAAGCATGATGACATAATGTAGACAAAGTTAAATCAATTAATATGATTGAACCCCGTTGTTTACCCTTAGTAGCAATAATACAAATACGTGCCTTGTAGCTCCTCCTGTCACAGAGTAAGGACACCACAAGATTGAACCTACTTGTAGGATCGAAAGTATGTCTAGAGGGGGGGTGATTAGACTACTTGACCAAATAAAACCTAACCTTTTCCCAATTTTAGTTGTGGGCAGATTTTAGCAATAGTACATGTCAAGCATCACCCTACACATGCAATTCTAAGAGTATAGCAGCGGAAAGTAAATAATTGCATATGTAAGTAAAGGAGGGGATCGGAGATTTCAAACGCAATGAAGACATGGTGGTTTTTGGCGTGGTTCCGATAGGTGGTGCTATCGCACGTCCACGTTGATGGAGACTTCAATCCACGAAGGGTAACGGCTGCGCGAGTCCACGGAGGGCTCCACCCACGAAGGGTCCACGAAGAAGCAACCTTGTCTATTCCACCATGGCTTACGTCCACGAAGGACTAGCCTCACTCGGGGTAGATCTTCACGAAGTAGGTGATCTCCTTGCCCTTACAAACTCCTTGGTTCAACTCCACATCATGTGGGAGGCTCCCAAGTGACACCTAACCAATCTAGGAGACACCACTCTCCAAAAGGTAATAGACGGTGTGTTGTTGATGAACTCCTTGCTCTTGTGCTTCAAATGATAGTCTTCCCAGCACTCAAACAACTCCTCACAGATTTGGCTATGGTGGAAGAGGGATTTGAGTGGAAAGCAACTTGGGAAAGGCTAGAAATCAAGATTCAAATGGTAGGAATGGAATAGCTTGATCTCAACACATGAGTAGGTGGTTCTCTCTCAGAAAATGTATGGTGGAAGTGTAGGCACGTTCTGATGGCTCTCCTTACTGAGAAGGAGGTGGTGGAGGGGTATATATAGCCTCCACGCAAAATCCAACCGTTACACACTTTTGACCCAACTCGGTGGCACCGAAACCATAATCTCGGTAGCACCGAACTGTGTAAAAGACATGAACTTTAGGAATCTCGGTGGGACCGATACGAACAACTCGGATGGACCGAAGTGCAATGGCTAGGGCAAACCTCATCTCGGTGGCACCGATTGCATCAACTCGGTAGGACCGAAGTGAAGCAATAAGGCAACAGAGAGTTGGCAAGCCATCTCGGTGAGACCGATTTGCAAAACTCGGTGAGACCAAAGTAAGTGCAAACGATTATAGAGAGTTGGCAAGGCCATCTCGATGAGACCGAGATCCATTTCGGTGGATCCGATTTGTTAGGGTTTTGGTAGTGGCTAAGTCTAGGTGAACTCGGTGGGTCCGGATAGGAAATTTTGGTGGGGCCTAGTTAGAATGTGGGTTTTGGACATCTTTGGGTAGAGAGAGTGGTTGAGGGTTTAGGAGTACTGTCACTAAGCACTTGAGCAAAAAGACCATTAAGCAACACCTCATCCCCTTTTAATAGTATTGGCTTTCCTATGGACTCAATGTGATCTTGGATCACTAAACCAAAAATGTAGAGTCTTGATCTTTTGCCAATCCTTGTCCTTAGCATTTCGAGGGGTCCACGTCTCTAGTCCATGCCATGCCAATCATTGAACATCCTGAAATCTTAATCTTGAATGGACATTAGTTCAATGAGATATATGTTGTTATGAATTACCAAAACCACCAAGGGAGCAAATGTGCTTTCACTACTACCAAGCACCTCTCCCACTGAAGATAAATCAATCTAATTGGCCAAAGAAGATGGATAGATCGGAGAGAAATACAAGACTATAAAATCATACATAGATAAATCTCAGAAAAGACTGAAATACTTTCATTGAATAATCTGATTATAAACCTACAATTCATCGAATCCGAACAAACACACCGCAAAAATTACATCGAATAATCACCGAAGAGATCATTGTATTGAAGATCAAAAAGTGAGAGAGAGAGAGAGAGAGCCATCTAGCTATTGCTATGGACCCGTAGGTCCTGTGGGAACAACTCACACATCATCATGGAGGCTGCAAGGTTGATGAAGATGGCCTGTGTGATCGATCCCCCCTTCGATAGAGTATCGGCGGAGGCCTCCAGATGGTATCGCGGAAGAACAGAGGCTTGAGGCGGCGATAAAATTGTTTTGAGTCTCGCTCTAGGGGTTTCTGGAATTTAGGGAATTTATAGCGCTGGAATTAGGCCAAACGGAGGCCTGTGAGGCCCACAAGCTCAGGTGGCGCGCCCCCCCCCCCCCCTTGAGCTTGTGGCCTCCTGGCAGGTCTTTTTTCCCTCTCCTGAAGCTTTTAGGGTCTCTTTTGGTCCACAAAATCACCGTAGAGTTTCATCGTGTTTGGACTTCGTTTGGTATGTTTTTTTGGCGAAACAAAGAAATAGGCAAAAACATGAACTGGTACTAGGCAGTAAGTTAATAGGTTAGTTCCCAAAAATGATGTAAAATGGCATATAAAGCATATGAGATTGATAATATAATAGCATGAGACAATAAAAAATTATAGCTACGTTGGAGAAGTATCAGCATCCCCAAGCTTAATTCATGCTCGTCCTCGACTAGGTAAATGATAAAAAAAGATTTTTTGATGTGAAATGCTACCTAACATGTCTTAATCATGTAATTCATTTATAGTATGAATATTGAGAAACGATGATTATTAACATCAACATAATAATATGAAAGCATGCTAGAACATAATAGTTGTCTTTAGAAATAAAAATGCTAAAGAACGTTATCCCCACAAAATCATATAGCTTGGCATACTTGGTCTTCTCAACAATGAAATGTTAATCATGTACTATCCCGATGACAAGCCGGGTAATCAAATTATACTTTTCTCGCTTCAACTTTTTATTATTCACTCAAGACTTGAGCGTGAGTAAAGGACTTGGGCACTTAGGATGGCAAAGAGAATGATGATGGGGGTTTATAGAGAAGACAAAAAAATTGAGAAAGTCTCGCATCAACGCGGCTGACCGTTAGGCAATGGAGAGTCCTTACAATCAATGTTAATGCGAGGAGTAGGGATTGCCATGCAACAGATGCACTAGAGCTATAAGTGTACGAAAATTCCCTATGAAACTAAGTGGGCGTGCATCCAACTTGCTTGCTCATGAAAGCCTCGAGCATTTGAGGAAGTTCGTCATTGGAATATGCAAGTCAAGTTCTATAATGTAAAATTTCCACTAATATATGAAAATGACAAATCATGGAGACTCTCTATATGAAGAACTTGGTGCTACTTTGAAGCACAAGTGTAGGAAAAGGATAGTGGTGTGCCCCCTCTCTCTTTTTCTTTTCTCTCTTTTTTTAGAATAGTCTCATGGACTTCATCCCCAATTTTTCTAGGACTCATGAGTCTCCACCATTCTTTTCCTCACCGGTAGGGGCAACACTCTAATAATGATGATCATCACACTTCTATTTACTTACAACTCGATAAAACTGAATGATATGACTACATATGAATGCCTCTGGCAGTGTACCAGGATGTGCGATGATCTAGTGTAACATGTATAACAATGATGAACGGTGGCTGTGCCACAAATATCATGTCAACTTTATATGATCATGCAAAGCAAAATGACAATGAATGCTCAAGTCATGTGAATAGTAACGGTGGAAGTTGCATGGCAATATATCTCGGAATGTCTTGGAAATGCCATGATAGGTAGGTATGGTGGCTGTTTTGAGGAAGGATATAATAAGGCTTATGTGTAATAGAGCATATCATATCACGGAGTTTGGATTCACCGGCGGATTTTGCACCAAGTCTCGAGGTGAGAACGGGCAATGCACGGTACCGAAGAGGCTAGCAAAATATGGATAGGTGGAAGTGCTTTCGTCCTTGTCATCACATTATTCTTAAAGAACTCAAGAATTTATTGTGAAATTTTATAAGCCCTCTAAGCAAAGCATAACCTTTCATACCCCTAGGGGGATAGATTGGGAGGAAAAGACAATCGCTCATCCCCAACTGCCACTCATAAGGTAGACAATCAATAATAAATCACGCTCCAACTTCATCGCAACGCTAGAGGCTATACGTGCATGCTTCAGGAATCACAAACTTTAATATATGTATCCCTTATTTGACCAAATTATCCACTAGTAAGCTTTCATATTATTACCTCAATATTCTTCATCAATCGCAACATATTCAGTGATCTACATGAAAGTTTTTATTATACAACTCTTGTATACCTATCTTTTTTCGACTAAACATACAACTCATGCAAATTACCACTACCTATTTAACTCTCAAAAAGATATAAGTGAAGCATGAGAGTGCAAATGATTTCTATAAAATATAATTATCGCCGTGCTTTAAAGATATAAGTGAAGCACATGAGCAAATTGCCTTGACTGAAAAAATATAAGTGAAGCATAGTGATCATTCAAATAAATTATGATGAATGTCTGATACGTCCATTTTGCATCATGTTTTCCTACTGTTATTTATTATGTTTTGGGTTATTATTTCACTTTATGATGCAACCCTAATGCCTTTTCTCTCTTTTTTTTGCAAGTTTCACATGAAGAGGGAGATTGCTGGCAGCTGGAATTCTGGACTTGAAAAAGCTACACCAGAGATAGATATTCTCCACAACTCCAAATGACCTTAAAATTTATGAAGAATTATTTTTGAATATATAAAAAATATTGGCGAAAGAAATACCAGGAGGGGATCCACCAGAGAGCCACAAGCTCAGGGGGCGCGCCTGGTGAGCTTGTGGGCCCTCCAGCAGGTCTCCCGGGCCCATCTTCTCCTATAAGATGCAATTTGCCCTAGAAAAAAAAATCAAAAGAAGACTTTCGGGATGAAGCGCCGGCGTCTCAAGGTGGAACCTGGGGAGGAGCACTTTTGCTCTCCGGCGGAGTGATTCCGCCGGGGATACTTCCCTACGGGAGGGGGAAATCGAAGCCATTGACATCACCAACAATCCCCTCATCGTGGGAGGACCAATCTTCATCAACATCGTCACCAGCACCATCTCATCTCAAACCCTATTTCATCTCTTGTATTCAATCTTTGTCCCAAATCCTCAGATTGGTACCTGTGGGTTGCTAGTAGTGTTGATTACATCTCGTAGTTGATGCTAGTTGGTTTATTTGGTGGAAGATTATATGTTCAGATCCTTAAGCATATTCAATACACCTCTGATCTTGAACATGAATATGATTTGTGAGTAGTTACTTTTGTTCTTGAGGACATGGGAGAAGTCTTGTTATAAGTAATCATGTGAAGTTGACATTTGTTCGATATTTTGATGATGTGTATGTTGTTATTCTTCTAGTGGTGTCATGTGAATGTCGACTACATGACACTTCACCATATTTGGGCATAGGAGAATGCATTGGGGAGTAATAAGTAGATGATGGGTTGCGAGAGTGACAGAAGCTTAAACCCTAGTTTATGCGTTATTCCGTAAGGGGCAGACTTGGATCCATATGTTTCATGCTATGGTTAGATTTATCTTAATTCTTCTTTCGTAGTTGCGGATGCTTTCAAGAGGGGGTAATCATAAGAGGGTTGCTTGTTCAAGTAAGAATAGCACCCTAGCACCAGTCCACCCACATATCAAATTATCAAAGTAGCGAACGCGAATCAACTCAACATGATGAACATGACTAGATGACAATTCCCATGTGTCCTCGAGAACGCTTTGCTTAATATAAGAGAACTTTCTGACTTGTACTTTGCTATAAACATGATTGGGCCACCTTGGTTACTATTGTTACTTGTTACTTGTTACAAATTGCCTTGCTACAAAACTATCTGTTACTGCTACTTTCAGTACTTTCAGAGAATACCTTGCTGAAAACCACTTATCATTTCCTTCTGCTCCTCGTTGGGTTTGACACTCGTACTTATCGAAAGGACTATGATTGATCCCCTATACTTGTGGGTCATGAAGACTCTTTTCTGGTGCCGCTGGGGAGTGAAGCGCCTTTGGTAAGTGGAATTTGGTAAGGAAACATTTTTATTGCGTGCTGAAATTTACCGTCACTTGTCACTATGGAAAATAATCATTTGAGGGGCTTGTTCGGGGAATCTTCACCTTGACTAGAAGCAATAAGAGTTGTCCCTCAACCTACTGAATCTACTGAAAATATTTATTATGAAATTCCTTCGGGTATGTTAGAGAAGCTGCTAGGTAATCCTTATGCAGGAGATGGTACGGTACATCCTGATATGCACTTGATCTATATAGATGAAATTTGTGTATTGTTTAAGCTTGCAGGTTTATCCGAGGATGGAGTTAAGAAGAAAGTATTCCCTTTATCATTGGGGGGAAAAGCATTGACATGGTATAGGCTATTGGATGATACTTGAACATGGGATTGGAGCCGGTTGAAGCTGGAATTTCACCAAAATTTTTATCCTATGCATTTGGTTCATCGTGATCGTTATTATATATATAATTTTTGGCCTCGTGAAGGAGAAAGTATCGCTCAAGCTTGGGGGAGGCTTAAATATATGATGCATACATGCCCCAATCATGAGCTCTCAAGGGAAATAATTATAAAAACCTTTTATTCTCGGCTTTCTCATAATGATCAATCCATGCTCGATACTTCTTCTACTGGTTCCTTTATGAAGAAAACTATTGAATTCCAATGGGATCTTCTGGAAAGAATTAAACGTAACTCTGAAGATTGGGAAATTGACAAAGGTAAAGAGTTAGGTTTAAATCTTGAGTTTGATTGTGTTTAATCTTTTATGGAAACTGATGCTTTTCATAAGTTTAGTACTAAGTATGGACTTGATTCTGAGATAGTAGCTACCTTTTGTGAATCATTTGGTGCTCATGTTGATCTCCCTAAGGAGAAGTGGTTTAAATTTCATCCACCTATTGAAGAAAATTGTGAGGAACCTGTTATAGTTATAGATGAAACAATCATTTATAATTTTGATCCAGTTGTGCCTACTGCTTATATTGAGAAACCTCCTTTCCCTGTTAGGATTAAGGAACATGCTAAAGCTTCAACTGTGGTTAATAAGGGTAATATTAAACCAATTAAACCCTCTGAATAAATTAGAGTGGAACCTAATGTTGCAATGATTAAAGATCTTTTGGTTGATAATAGTGATGGACATGTCATATAGTTCTGTGAGGAAGCAACTAGGATTGCTAAACAAGAAACAACAGATAAAAACAAACCTGTTGTTGGCATGCTGATACGTCTCCAACGTATCTATAAACTTTGATTGTTCCATGCTATTATAGTATCAATCTTGGATGTTTTATATGCAATTACATACCATTTTTTGGGACTAACCTATTAACCTAGTGCCCAGTGCCACTTGTTGTTTTCTGCTTGCTTTTGGTTTTTCAGGAAATCAGTACCAAATGAAGTCCAAATGCCACAAAACTTTTTGATGATTTTTTCTGGACAAAAGAGACCCTGGAAGCTTCGGGAGGAGGCCACAAGGCAATAGGGCGCGGCCCCAGGGGGGGCGCCCTGATGCCTTGTGGGCCTCTCGTCGCTCCTTTTGACCCGATTCCACTTCTATAAATTCTCAAATATTCAGAAACCATCAGAGAGCCAGACAAGAAAACCCTACCGCCGCCGCAAGCCTCTGTTCTTTCGCGATCCCATCTGGAGGCCTTTTCCGGTACTCTGCCGGAGGAGGAATCGATCACGGAGGGCTTCTTCATCAACCTTGCTGCCCTTCCGATGATGTGTGAGTAGTTTACCACAGACCTACAGGTCCATAGCTAGTAGCTACATGGCTTCTTCTCTCTCTTTGATCTTCAATACCATGTTCTCCTCGATGTTCTTGGAGTTCTATTCGATGAAATCTTCTTTTGCGGTGTGTTTGTTGGGATCCGATGAATTGTGAGTTTATGATCAGATTATTCATGAGAAATATTTGAGTCTTCTCTGAACTCTTTTATGCATGATTGTTATAGCTTTGTATTTCTCTCCGATCTATCCGTTTGGTTTGGCCAACTAGATTGATTTATCTTGCAATGGGAGAGGTGCTTTGTGATGGGTTCAATCTTGCGGTGCTCAATCCCAGTGACAGAAAGGGACATGACACATATTTGTATTGTTGCCATTAAGGATAAAAGATGGGTTTAATCATATTGCTTGAGTTTACTTTGTCTACATCATGTCATCTTGCTTAAGGCGTTACTCTGTTTTATACTTAATACCCTAGATGCACGCTGGATATCGGTCGATGGGTGGAGTAATAGTAGTAGATACAGGCAGGAGTCGGTCTACTTGTCTCGGACGTGATGCCTATATACATGATCATTGCCATGAATCCGTCATAATTATTTGCTCTTCTATCAATTGCCCAACAGTAATTTGTTTACCCACCGTATGTTTTGCGCTCGAGAGAGAAGCCTCTAGTGAAAACTATGGCCCCCGGGTCTACTATTATCATATATTAAAATCCAAAAATACCTTGCTGCAATTTATTTACTTGTATTTTGTTTTGCAATTTACTTTTTATCTATCACTATCAGAATTAATCCTTGCAAATAACCGCTAAAGGGATTGACAACCCTCTTATTTGCGTTGGGTGCAAGTGTTTGCTTTTGTGTGTGTAGGTGCTGCTAACGAGGTTCTGTGTGGTTCTCCTACTGGATTGATAACCTTGGTTCTTAACTGAGGGAAATACTTATCTCTACTATGCTGCATCGTCCTCTCCTCTTCGGGGAAATACCAACGCAGTCTACAAGTAGCAGGAAGAAATTCTGGCGCCGTTGCCGGGGAGATGATAACCCACAAGTATAGGGGATCGCAACAGTTTTCGAGGGTAGAGTATTCAACCCAAATTTATTGATTCGACACAAGGGGAGCCAAAGTATATTTGCAAGTATTAGCAGTTGAGTTGTCAATTCAACCACACCTGGAGTCTAAATATCTGCAGCAGAGTGATCAGTAGCACAGTAGTATGGTAGTTTGATAACAGCAGCAATAATAGTAACAATAATAGTAACGGTAGCAGCAATAGTAGTAGCAATTGTGAAAGTAATAGCAACAGTAATAACTTAGCAAAGAACAATATGTGAAAAGCTCGTGGGCATTGGATCGGTGATTATGTTGGATAACATTCATCATATAACAATCATAACCTAGGGCGACACAGAACTAGCTCCAATTCATCAATGTAATGTAGGCATGTATTCCGTATATAGTCATACGTGCTTGCGATAAGAACTTGCATGACATCTTTTGTCCTACCCTCCCGTGGCAGCGGGGTCCATAAGGAAACTAAGGGATATTAAGGCCTCCTTTTAATAGAGAACCGGAACAAAGCATTAACACATAGTGAATACATGAACTCCTCAAACTATGGCAATCACCGGAAAGAATCCCAATTATTGTCACCTTGGGTTATGCGGATCATAACACATAGCAGGTGCGTATAACTTGCAAGATCGGATCAAGAACACAAATATATTCATGAAAACATAAAGGGTTCAGATCTGAAATCATGGCACTCGGGCCCTAGTGACAAGCATTAAGCATAGCAAAGTCATAGCAACATCAATCTCAGAACATAGTGGATACTAGGGATCAAGCCCTAACAAAACTAACTCGATTACATGATAAATCTCATCCAACCCATCACCGTCCAGCAAGCCTACGAAGGAATTACTCATTCCCGGTGGTGAGCATCATGAAATATGTGATGAAGGATGGTTGATGATGACGATGCCGGAAGATCCCCCTCTCCGGAGCCCCGAACGGACTCCAGATCTGGCCTCCCGATGAAGAACAGGAGGTGGCGGCGGCTCCGTATCGTGAAACGCAATAAAACTTCCTCCCTTATTTTTTTCTCTGGAATTTTGAATTTATAGGCCTGAGATTAGGGTCAGCGGAGCCACGTGGGCCCCACAAGCCACCAGGGCGCGCCAAGGGGGGGGGGTGGCGCGCCCAGTGCCTCGTGGGCAGCTGGTGGCCCCCCTCCAGTAGGTCTTGGCTCCAGTATTTTTTATTTATTCCATAAAAAATCTCCAAAAAGTTTCGTCCAATTCCAAGAACTTTTATTTCTGCAAAAAAACAACACCATGGTAGTTTTGCTGAAAACAGCGTCAGTCTGGGTTAGTTTCATTCAAATTATGCAAATTAGAGTCCAAAACAAGAGCAAAAGTGTTTGGAAAAGTAGATACGACGGAGACATATCAACTCCCCCAAGCTTAACTCATTGCTTGTCCTCAAGCAATTCAGTTGACAAACTGAAAGTGATAAAGAAAAACTTTTACGAACTCTTTTGTTCTTGTATCTATATATATGCTTAAATAATACCCAAGTTTTAGCAAAGATCATGAACTAACCATGCAAATGATAACTCTTACAAATTATATTCACTCATATTAATGGCAAAATCAACTAGCGAGCAATAATAAGATATCTCAAATGCCAACACTTTGTCAAAACGATCATGATATAATATGACAACATGGTATACCGCAAAACATAAATGTAGAGCACCTCCAAAGTTCAAGCAGCGACTAAACATCGTAATTCATGGTAGAAGAGATCCAGTCATGATGCACACAACATTAACTATACACAATGCATGAGAATGACAATAGTGCTCTCAGGTCTGGTGCTTATTTGAGAAGGTGATGACTCAACAATAAAAGTAAAATAACATAAAAGTAAATAGATAGGCCCTTCGCAGAGGGAAGCATGGATTTGCAGAGGTGCCAGAGCTCAAAGCTTATATCAGAGATTAATATAATTTGGGGAGGTATGCCTTTCCTGTCAACGTCACGACCGAGAGTTTTCAATATCTTCCATGCTAAACACATTAGCGGCGGTTCCCAAGCGATAAAGTAAAGTTTACTCCCCCTCCACTAACAAACACAAGCCATGGCTAGCCGAATCCTCGGGTGCCCTCCATACCAACAACTTTTTGGGGGAGTTTGTTTTATTATTTTGCAATTTTAATTATGGGACTGGGCATCCCGATTACCAGCCCCTCTCGTGCAAGGACAAGTGAATAAACACTCATCATGAGAATAACCCGCTTAGCATGGAAGATACTGACCGCCCCCTGTCGCTCCATGAGCGGTATTTGCACACAAAACAGATGTTCATTTGAATATTTAGAGGTGGCACATGCAAATTTACTTAGAACGGCAGAGTAATACCGCATATAGGTAGATATAGTGGACTCACCTGGAATAACTTTGGTTTAAAGGTTTTGATGCACAAGCAGTATTACCTCTTAGTACAGGCGAAGGCTAGCAAAAGGGTTGAGAAGCGACCAGCTAGAGAGCGAAAACGGTCATAATCATGCATTATGAATAATCAACATTGAACACTAGCATGAGTAGGATATAAGCACCATGAACATAAATATCGTGGAGGCTATGTTGGTTTTGAATCAACTTCATGCGTGAACATGTGCCAAGTCAAGCCACTCGAAACATTCAGAGGAGGATACCATATCATCATTCTACATCATGAACATTTTAATGCATGTTGACACCCAAGATAAATCATTATCCACTCCTAGCTACTTAAGCATGGCATGAGCAACTATAATCTCTAATTGTCATCATAAACATGTTTAATCATAATATGCTGAATCGTGGATACTGAGTTAAACATATTTACAAAAACAAAAACAAGTTGAGTTCATGCCCGCTTTTCCTTGCCACAATCACTTCATCAAATTATTGTCATTATTGCCTTTCACTTGCACGACCGAATGATATAAAAATAATAATAGTGCAAGTGTGATGTGGACTAAGCTGGAATCTGCAAACAGTTTATTCAAAGGAGAAGACAAGGTAATATGGGCTCTTTGTTAGATCAACAATAATGCATATGAGAACCACTCAACATTTTCATCGTGGTCTTCTCCTTACAATGACTCAACAAAAGAAAAGAATTTCAGAGAAACACACTGAAATATTTTTGGAGTTTTTAGTTTTTTATTTTTTCTTGAAGGATGCAAATTAAAGAAGACAAAACAAAAATGAGAAAAACTATTTACACGGGAAAGCTCCCAACAAACAAAAGAAGAAATGGGAAATCTTTTTGGGTTTTCTTTTAATACTACAACTAATTAAGCTAGAAAGAAAAAACCGAAAAGAAACAAGAAATGTTTTTGGATTTTCTCAAAGTTTTTCAAACACACAAGAAGAAAGCGAGAAAATAAAACTAACATGGATTATACAATGAAAAAGTATGAACACCGACAACTGGAATGAAATGCGTGATCATGAATGTAATGTCGGTGAGAGATACGTACCCCCCCAAGCTCAGGCTTTTGCCTAGCTTGGTCTACGGCCATCCGTAGTAGCCATCCGGTCCCATGTGAAAGTGCTGAGGCGGCGGCACCCGATCGTCCCAATCCTGGGCCTCCTCCTCTGCCGCAGCCAAGGCGTTCCGGTAAGCAACGATGTCCGGTGGCATAACAGTATATCCGTTCCTGGCATGAGAATCAAACAAAGTAGGTGCAGGCAACGAAATAATATCACGAGTATCCTCACTAAAAACCAAGTTATAACGAATGTGGTGAGGAGGCTCAGGAGCATCAAGAAAGTGGTGGTCCCTCATAGACTGGTGATCTAAGTAAACTCTGGGCAACAAGTAATCATGTGGTCGTATGTTAACATTAAAACGTCTCGCTAAGTGAGTAGCATAAATTCCACCATGAATTTTACCCTTAGTCCTATTAGTGTGCATGCGGCGTGCAATGATAGCTCCCAGGTTATAAGTGTTGTCATTATGCAGTGCGTGGCGTAAAATGGCAAAGTCAGGTGCACATAGCGCACCACCTTGCTCTCTAGCAGTCAAGCATTTTCCTATGAATAAAGCAAAGTAATGAACGGAGGGAAACTGCAAGCTAGTGGCTCAGGCTCTCGACACGCCCCTTTCCTCTCCCACAATTAAAGTGTGGAGGAAGCCCTCAAAATCCTCTGGTCGAGGCTCTCTTATTTCCCCATCAAAGGGGATCAAACAAATCTCACAAAACACAGCCAGCGGTATCTGATGATGTTCAACATATAAATCAAAGCGCACCTCAGGGGGTTCGAGCCTATTCAGAAAATGAAAGTTTTGCACAAAGGAATTCGTAAGGATGTGGTGCTGGTCACACTCATCTGTGAGGAAGTCGGTCAATCCGGCATTAGCGACAAATTGCGCAAACTCTTGGTAGAATCCGGCTTCGTTCATGAAGGCATTGTGCGGCTATTCGCATGGCCGGACCTCCGTCCTACGCGGAATGTTGAGGTCGCCGTCCGAGGAGTCCCCAAGGAGTCCCTTGGCGGTCCGCTTCGAAGAACTCCTCCAGAAGATATTCATTTTCCTAAGAAAAAATTTCTGAAAAATTTTGGGCCACAAAATGATATCAATAAAACTTCACAAAATCGATAGCAACTACTCATATGGATGTCTAGAGGCTATATCAAGCATTCAAACTACTTGGAACTCAAAGAATTCAACATGCAAGCTCATTTTCAGTAGCACCAAGAGCAACTAATTATGCAAAATATAATCCACTAGAGCAAAAACTAATTGGAGCAATGGAGGAGTCACATACCAAGTAGCAATCTCACAAAACAGTTTCCGAAACGGAGCTCCGAGCAAAGATATCGAAAATCTCAGGTTTGGGAGCAAGAACATGAGAGAGAGAGCTACCAGGAATTTTTGCTAGAGGTAAGAGACGAAGTGGGCTGAAGGGATAAGTGAGGGGGTCCCTGTGGGGCCCACAAGCCACCAGGGCGCGCCAGGGGGGTGGCGTGCCCTGGTGCCTCGTGGGCACCTGGGGCATCCCCCTGGTATGTTTTTAGTGCCAAAAATTCTTAAATATTCTATAAAAATTCATGTCAAAATTTTATTGCATTCTGAGCACTTTTATTTTTGGGCCATTTTTTATTGCACGGATAATTCAGAAAACAGGATAATCATGGCATTTTATTGCATTTAACTAAAAATAACAGAAAACAAAAGGTGGGTACAGAGGGTTGTGCTTACTAAATTCATCAACCACACGCCCTTCAGAAAGAATCCACCAATAAGGTTGATCAAGTCTTATTAACAAACTATTTTCGAGTGACATGAAATCGAAGAATTTTCGTATAACACTAAGTTACCTCAACGGGGATATGCATTTCCCCAATTATAAGTGTTTCATATTTCTTTTTGACAGTAGGAAGAGGGGCTTGAAAACTTCCAATAGTAATTGTCAGAGTCTTCTCAATAATATGAATACCATTTACTTGAAATTGTTTCTTCGGAAAGTGCACCGTATGTTCTTTACCATTGATATGAAAAGTGACCTTGCTTTTGTTGCAATCAATAACAGCCCCTGCATTATTCAAAAAGGGTCTACCAAGGATAATAGACATGTTGTCGTCCTCGGGCATATCAAGTATAACAAAGTCTGTTAGGATAGTAACATTTGCAACTACAACGGGCACATCCTCACAAACACCGATAGGTATGGCAGTCGATTTGTCAGCCATTTGCAATGATATTTCAGTGGGAGTGAGTTTATTCAAATCAAGTCTTTTATATAAAGAGAAAGGTATAACACTAACACCGGCTCCTAAATCACACAAAGCAGTTTTGACATAATTTCTTTTAATGGAGTATGGTATAGTTGGTATTCCCGGATCTCCTAGTTTCTTAGGTACTCCATCCTTAAAAGAATAATTCGCAAGCATGGTAGAAATCTCAGCTTCAGGTATCTTTCTTTTATTTGTGACAATGTCTTTCATATATTTAGCATAAGGGGCCATCTTTAAAATATCAGTCAAACGAGTACGCAAAAAGACTGGCCTAAGCATTTCAGCAAAGCGTTCAAATTCTTCCTCATCCTTTTTCTTTGATGGCTTAGGAGGAAAGGGCATGGGTTTTTGGACCCATGGTTCTCTTTCTTTACCATGTTTTCTAGCAACGAAGTCTCTTTTACCATAACATTTGTTTTTAGGAGGTAGGTTATCAAGATCAACAGCAGGTTCTATTTCAACATCATTATCAAGTTCTTTATCATTGTCTGGTTGGGCATCTACATGAGCATCATCATCATTATTATCGTCAGGTGAATGTTCATTACCAGATTGTGTTTCAGCATCGGAAATAGAAACATCATTACTATCCTTCAAGGGTTTTTCTACCTCGGGTTCAGTAGAAGTATGCAAAGTCCTATCATTTTTCTTTTTCTTTTTCTTTTTAGATGGACTAGGTGCATCAACATTAATTCTTTGAGAGTCTTGTTCAATTCTTTTTGGGTGACCTTCAGGATAAAGTGGCTCCTGAGTCATTCTGCCTCCTCTAGTCATTACTCTAACAGCATGATCATTCATATTGGTATTCATTTCGTTGAGCAATTCACTTTGAGATTTAGCAACTTGTTCTAATTGGGTTTGAACCATAGATGCATGTTTACCTACACCTTTGACATCATTAGCAATTCTAAACAACAAGTCACTCAAGCGATCAATCATGTAGGCATTTCGTTCCAATTGTTTCATAACATTTGCATTGAAATGATCTTGCTTAATAATATAATTTTCAAATTCATACAAGCATTGACTAGGAGGTTTTTTATAAGGGATATCACCTTCATCAAACTTTATAAGAGAATTTACCTCTACTACCTGTGGCGGTGTGTCAAGACCATGTATTTCTTCAATAGGTGGCAAATTCTTAACATCTTCAGTTTTAATACCTTTTTGCTTCATACATTTCTTTGCTTCTTGCATATCTTTAGGACTGAGAAATAAAAATACCCCTCTTCTTCAGAGTGGGTTTAGGCGGTGGTTCAGGAAGTGTCCAATCATTATCATTCTTCAATATATTATTCAATAGTTCCTCAGCTTGTTCAATAGTTCGTTCCCTGAAAACACAATCAGCACAACTATCTAGGTAGTCCCTAGAAGCATCGGTTAGACCATTATAAAAGATATCAAGTATTTCATTCTTCTTAAGAGGATGATCAGGCAAAGCATTAAGTAATTGGAGAAGCCTACCCCAAGCTTGAGGGAGATTCTCTTCTTCAATTTGCACAAAGTTAAATATTTCCTGTAAAGCAGCTTGTTTCTTATGAGCAGGAAAATATTTTTCAGAGAAGTAATAAATCATATCCTGGGGACTACGCACACATCCAGGAGCAAGAGTATTATACCATTCTTTAGCATCACCCTTTAATATGTGGGTCCAAGAGAAAGGAAACAACTTAAGAATAAAGTAATAGCGGATTTTTTCCTCATGAGCGAATCGGGTGGCTATATCATTTAATTTAGTAATATGTGCCACAACGGTTTCAGTTTCATAGCCATGGAAAGGATCAGATTCAACCAAAGTAATTAACTCAGGATCGACAGAGAATTCATAATCCTTATCAGTAACAAATATGGGAGAGGTAGCAAACTTATGATCATATTTCATTCTCTCCCTCATAGATTTTTCTTCAATTTCAGCAAGCAATTTTATAACTTCATCTCTATCCTTACAAGCAACAATGGCCTAGCCGTCTCCCTATCAAAGCAATGTTCATCAGGTGATTCAACTATAGTAGGAGAGCTAGGCATAATAGGTGAATCATAATTTTCAAGAGTTTCAACATTTTCAGTTTCTTTAGCTTTAGCTATTTGTTCATTAAGAAATTCACCAAGTGGCACAACATTATCAAGCATAGTACTAGCATCATCATAAGTATCATTCATAGCAGAAGCAGTATCATCAATAACTTGCGACATATCAAAATTAATAACAGGTGGTGGTGTTGCAAGTTTACTCAAAATAGAAGGTGAATCAAGTGCAGAGCCAGATGGCAGTTCCTTACCTCCCCTCGTCTTAGAGGGAACGATCTTGGTCTTAGCGTCTTTCAGATTCTTCATAGTGATCAATAGATATAAATCCCAAGTGACTCAGCAAATAGAGCTATGCTCCCCGTCAACGGCGCTAGGAAAAAGGTCTTGATAACCCACATGTATAGGGGATCGCAACAGTTTTCGAGGGTAGAGTATTCAACCCAAATTTATTGATTCGACACAAGGGGAGCCAAAGAATATTGGCAAGTATTAGCAGTTGAGTTGTCAATTCAACCACACTTGGAGTCTAAATATCTGCAGCAGAGTGATTAGAAGCACAGTAGTATGGTAGTTTGATAGCAGCAGCAATAATAGTAACAATAATAGTAACGGTAGCAGCAATAGTAGTAGCAATTGTGACAGTAATAGCAACAGTAGTAACTTAGCAAAGAACAATATGTGAAAAGCTCGTAGGCATTGGATCGGTGATTATGTTGGATAACATTCATCATATAACAGTCATAACCTAGGGCAACACAAAACTAGCTCCAATTCATCAATGTAATGTAGGCATGTATTCCGTATATAGTCATACGTGCTTGCGATAAGAACTTGCATGACATCTTTTGTCCTACCCTCCTGTGGCAGCAGGGTCCATAAGGAAACTAAGGGATATTAAGGCCTCCTTTTAATAGAGAACCGGAACAAAGCATTAACACATAGTGAATACATGAACTCCTCAAACTATGGCAATCACCGGAAAGAATCCCAATTATTGTCACCTTGGGGTATGCGGATCATAACACATAGCAGGTGCGTATAACTTGCAAGATCGGATCAAGAACACAAATATATTCATGAAAACATAAAGGGTTCAGATCTGAAATCATGGCACTCGAGCCCTAGTGACAAGCATTAAGCATAGCAAAGTCATAGCAACATCAATCTCAGAACATAGTGGATACTAGGGATCAAGCCCTAACAAAACTAACTCGATTACATGATAAATCTCATCCAACCCATCACCGTCCAACAAGCCTACGAAGGAATTACTCATTCCTGGCGGTGAGCATCATGAAATTGGTGATGAAGGATGGTTGATGATGACGATGCCGGAAGATCCCCCTCTCTGGAGCCCCGAACGGACTCCAGATCTGGCCTCCCGATGAAGAACAGGAGGTGGCGGCGGCTCTGTATCGTGAAACGCAATAAAACTTCCTCCCTTATTTTTTTATCTGGAATTTTGAATTTATAGGCCTGAGATTAGGGTCAGCGGAGCCACGTGGGCCCCATAAGCCACCAGGGCGCGCCAGGGGGGGGGGGTGGCGCGGCCTGGTGCCTCATGGGCAGCAGGTGGCCCCCCTCCAGTAGGTCTTGGTTCCAGTATTTTTTATTTATTCGATAAAAAATCTCCAAAAAGTTTCGTCCAATTCCAAGAACTTTTATTTCTGCAGAAAAAACAACACCATGGTAGTTCTGCTGAAAACAGCGTCAGTCCGGGTTAGTTTCATTCAAATTATGCAAATTAGAGTCCAAAACAAGAGCAAAAGTGTTTGGAAAAGTAGATACGACGGAGACGTATCAGGAGACATCACCAAAACTTATCAAGTACCTTCGCATAAACTATCATCCACTTGCATTTATTTTATTTGCCTTTTTATTTGCATTTGTCTCTCGTTTTCATCTCCCCCACTTCTAAAACAATTTTACAAAAACACAAAAATATTTTCGTTTGCTTGTTTGCTAGTTTGCTTGCTTTGTCGCGATGTCTCAAGAAAACACAAAATTGTGTGACTTTTCCAATACTAATAATAATGATTTTATTAGTACTCAAATTGCTCCTCCCGCCACTAGTGCAGAGTCATGTGACATTAATGCTGCTTTGCTTAATCTTGTTTTGAAAGAACAATTTTCTGGTAGTCCTAATGAAGATGCTGCATCCCATCTAAGTACTTTCGTCGAACTTTGTGATATGCAAAAGAAGAAAGATGTGGATAATGATATTGTTAAATTGAAATTATTTCCATTCTCACTACGAGATCGCGCTAAAACATGGTTTTCATCCTTGTCTAGAAATAGTATTGATTCATGGGATAAGTGTAAGGATGCTTTTATTGCCAAGTATTTTCCTCCCACTAAGATTATTTCTTTAAGAAATCAAATTATGAATTTTAAGCAACTTGAACATGGGCATGTTGCACAATCTTGGGAGAGAATGAAATTAATGATAAGAAATTGCCCAACACATGGTTTAAGCTTATGGATGATCATACAAATTTTTTATGCGGGACTAAACTTTGTTTCTAGAAATTTGCTAGACTCTGCCGCAGGTGGTACTTTTATGGAAATTACATTGGGAGAAGGTACAAAACTCCTTGATAATATTATGACAAATTACTCTCAATGGCACACTGAACGAACTCCAACTGGTAAGAAGGTAAATTCTGTTGAAAAAATTAATACTTTAAGTGATAAGATGGATGCTCTTATGAAGTTGGTTGCTAGTAAAAGTGCTCATATTGATCCTAATGATGTGGCATTGTCTACCTTTATTGAGAAAAATAATGATGCTATTGATGTGAATTTTTCTCTCTAGAAATAATTTCAACAACAATGCTTATAGGGGTACTTTCAATCCTATACCGTTTCCCGGAAATTCCTCTAATAATTTTGGTAATTCCTATGGTAATCCATAAAATAATAATAATAGGATACCATCTCATCTTGAAAGTAATATTAAAGAATTTATTAATTTGCAAAAGATTTTCAATGCTATGGTAGAAGAAAAATTGAATAAAGTTGATGACATGGCTAGGAACATCGATAGAATTGCTCATGATGTGGATACTCTGAAAATTAAAATTTTGCCACCCAAGCATGATATAAATGAGTCTATTAAATCTATTTATGTCTCTATTAATGAAAGTAAAGAAAGGACCACTAGGTTGAGAGCTAAGCAAGAATTTTTAGAAAAAGCTATTCCACCCGGTTTCTATCGTAGTAATGATGAAGATATTAAAATGATTGGTGTATCACCTATTGAATCTCTATTTAGTGATATAAAACTTGATGAAAAAGGGACTGAAGATGAGTCAATTTTAGCTAGAAGGCATTGTTGGGGAACGTTGCATGGGAAACAAAAATTTTCCTACGCACACGCAAGATCTATCCATGGTGATGAGCATCTACGAGAGGGAGAGTGAATCTACATACCCTTGTAGATCGCTAAGCGGAAGCGTTAATAAATGCGGTTGATGTAGTCGAACGTCTTCGCGATCCAAATCGCCGAGCGTCCCGCGATCCAATCACGATCCTTCCGATCTAGTGCCGAACGGACGGCACCTCCGCGTTCAACACACGTACGGCTTGATGACGCCTTCACCTCCTCGATCCAGCGAGCGATGGTGAAGTAGTGGTTGAGTTCCAGCAGCACGACGGCGTGGTGATGGTGGTGAGGAACAATCTCTGCAGGGCTTCGCCAAGCACTACGGAGATTATGACGGAGGAACTAGAGGGCTAGGGTTGCCGGCACACGGCTTGGGAAATCCTGATGTATCCCGTGTGCTAGCCCTGCCCCTCTATTTATATGTTGAGCCTTGGGGTCTAAACTTGGAGTAAAAGCCTCCTCCGGGTCGGTTTTGCCCGCACAAGGTCGGTTTGGCCCGCAGGAAAAGAGTCCAATTCGGACCCTGCCGAATCGTGCACAGCCGCGCACAAGCGGTAGTACCGCTTCACACAAGCGGTAGTACCGCTCGGGCGGTAGTACCGCTTCACACAAGCGGTAGTACCGCTCAGGCGGTAGTACCGCTTCACCAAGCGGTAGTACCGCTTACGCGGCAGCAAAACTACTTTTGCACTTTCCAATACCTTGTGGGCTTTATCCCTTTGGCTCATATAAAGTGTTGCTGCACCCGAACACTTCGGTAAACATCCGGAACCCCTTCCGGTGAACTCCGGAACCCTTCCAGAGATCAAAACACTATTATCACATATATCAATCTTTACCTCCGGACTATTCCGGAGATCCTCGTCATGTCCGGGATCTTATCCGGGACTCCGAACAACTTTCGGTCACCAACATAATAACTCAATTATACTAATCGTCACCAAACGTTAAGTGTGTAGACCCTGCGGGTTCGAGAACTATGTAGACATGACCGAGACACCTCTACGGCCAATAACCAATAGCGGGACCTGGATGCCCATATTGGCTCCTACATATTCTACGAAGATCTTTATCGGTCGAACCTCTATGTCAAGGATTCAGTTAATCCCGTATGCTGTTCCCTTTGTTCTTCGGTATGTTACTTGCCCGAGATTCGATCGTCGGTATCACTATACCTAGTTCAATCTCGTTACCGGCAAGTCTCTTTACTCGTTCCGTAATACAAGATCTCGTGGCTAACACTTTAGTCACATTGCTTGCAAGGCTCATTGTGATGTTGTATTACCGAGTGGGCCCTGAGATACCTCTCCGTCATACGGAGTAACAAATCCCAGTCTTGATCCATGCCAACCCAACAGACACCCTCGGAGATACCTGTAGAGCACCTTTATAGTCACCCAGTTACGTTGCGACGTTTGATACACACAAGGTATTCCTCCGGTGTTAGTGAGTTGCATGATCTCATGGTCAAAGGAACAGATACTTGACATGCAGAAAACAATAGCAATAAACTGACACGATCATATGCTACGTTTACAGTTTGGGTCTTGTCCATCACATCATTCTCCTAATGATGTGATCCCGTTATCAAATGACATCTCATGTCAATGGCTAGGAAACCTTAACCATCTTTGATCAACGAGCTAGTCAACTAGAGGCTTACTAGGGACACAGTGTTGTCTATGTACCCACACATGTATTTGAGTTTCCAATCAATACAGTTATAGCATGGATAATAAACGATTATCATGAACAAGGAAATATAATAATAACCAATTTATTATTGCCTCTAGGGCATATTTCCAACAGGCATCCCAATCATTTGGAGGGTGATGATCTTAATGATCAAAATGACAAAAGTGGGTTTGAAGAGGTCAAAACTTTAAATAGTGATGCACCCACTACTTTGGATTACGAGGACTTTAATTATGATAATTGTTCTTTAGTTTAATGTATTTCCTTGTTGCAATCCATGATTAATTCACCTAATGCATATGAACAAAATAAAGATTTTACTAAACATATTGTAGAAGCTATGATAAAAGCTCATGACGAAAAACTTGAGTTGGAAGTTTCAATTCCTAGAAAATTACATGATGAATGGGAACCCACTATTAAGGTTAAAATTAAAGATTATGAATGCAATGCTTTATGTGATCTAGGTGCTAGCGTCTCCACTATACCAAAATCTTTGTATGATGTGCTAGGTCTCACCGATATGGATCCTTGTTCCCTTAATTTGCATCTAGTGGATTGCACTATTAAAAAACCATTGGGTAGAATAAATGATGTGCTTATTATTGCTAATAGGAATTATGTGCCCTTGGATTTTATTATTCTTGATATTGAATGCAATTTGTCTTGTCCTATAATACTTGGTAGGCCTTTCCTACGAACCATAGGTGCTATTATTGATATGAAAGAAGGTAATATAAGATTTCAATTTCCATTAAAGAAGGGGATGGAACACTTACCTAGAAAGAGATTTAAGCCACCATATGAATATATTATGAGGGCCACCTATGGAATTAATTTGAAGGATGACAACATTTGAAACAATGCATTATGCCTAGCTAGGGGCATAAAACAATAGCGCTTGTTGGGAGGCAACCCAATAAATGAAATAAAATTTTGTTTTACTTTCTATTTTTGTTTGTTTACACAATTGTAGCCTCTGTTATGATTGTGTTTTTATCTTTTAATTAGTGTTTGAGCCAAGTAATGCCTTTGGGATGATTTGGATGATAGTATAATTGATGTTGTTTGAAAACAGAAACTTTTGCGTCCTGGTCTGGAATTTTGGTTTTTTGCTAGAGCGTCAGAACCTTCTGAAAGTTTTACACATTATTGATATATGAATTTCCCACGTTTTCCTAATTTTTCAAAACTTTGGGAATTACTGAAGTATAACTTTAATTCAGGTCTTTATAGACTGTTCTGTTTTAGACAGATTCTGTTTTTGTTGCATAATTTGCTTATTTTGATGAATCTATGGATCGTATCAGGGGGTATAAGTCATGGAGAAGTTGGAGTACCGTAGCATTATGCTAATATTAAATATGAATCAATTTACAACAGTACCTTAAGTTTAAGATTTGCTTGTTATACTAACGGATCTCACGAGGTTTCTGTTGAGTCTTGTGTGCTGAAGTTTTCAAGTTTTGGGTGAGACTACGATGGATAAAGGAATAAGGAGCGGCAAAAGCCTAAGCTTGGGGATGCCCAAGGCACCCCAAGGCAATATTCAAGGAAGACTCAAGCGTCTAAGCTTGGGGATGCCCCGGATGGCATCCCCTCTTTCGTCTACCATCTATCGGTAACTCACTTGGAGCTATGTGTTTATTCATCACTTGATATGTGTTTTTGTAACACCCCTGTGTAATGAGCAACAGTGATCCATTATGATTATGCTAATTTTCTGTGATTTGCAATGCTTGATCATGTTGGAATAATATCTCATTTCAAATTCCTCCACTGAATTCAATTCAAATTCAAAGTGAAATTTGAAGTTGCTCAAAAATTGCTGGAAAATAGTTCATGTTGTAGCAAAAATTCCAAAACAATTTGTTGTTCAGGAAAACAACATCACCTATTTTCCCAAAATGGGCTAAAGCATTGAAACAGTGCAAAAACAGCAATTTTAATGCCATATCCATTTATGAAAAATTCAAATGGATTCAAAAATTGCCCAATCTTTTTGTGGCAGTGCAGAAAAATGCAATGTATTTATGTGGACTAGTTTCACATTTTACTATAAGCATTTGGCAGCTCTTTTATTTGGAAAACTTTCTGTAAAAGGAAAAACAGTAAAAGAAAAGCAAAAGGCCTAACCGGCTGGGCCTAAGTGCACAGTGCACCCGGCCTAGCCCACCGCTCTCTTCTCTCTCCCCTCGCCTCGCTGTCGCCCGCGCCATGGCCAGCGCGCGTAGCTCCGGCCGCTGCGCGACAGCTGCCGTCGCCGAACGCCGCTGGGGGGATAAGGACGAGCCTCATCCACTCCCCCTGGACGCCTCGCCACTTTCCCCCTCTCTGCCTCGCTCGCTCTCCTCCTCCTCCTCGATCATGTATGCCGCCGTCGCCGCATCGCCGCTCCGCCGTGGCCACTGCCCTCCTCGAGCCTTCTCTTGCTGTCCAGGAGGTTTGCTGACGTCCGCTACGTCTTCTACACCGACGAGCGCATGCCGGGGAGCTCCTCTTTGAGCGGATCTAGCCGCCCCTCTTCGTCTCGGCCACCGGCGACCACCGTCGTCCCCGACCTCACCTGCGCTCCTAAACCCCTCGCCGGCCTTCTTGAGCCGCTCGGTGAGCTCCCCTCTCTCATCCCCCTCTCCGTTTGGTCCCGCGCGCCTCCTAGCTAGCTGTTCCGCCATCGCTGTAGCTCGTCACCGCCGTTCGCCTCGCCACCGCGGCCACCGCTCGCTTAGCTCGAAACCGAGCCACGCATCGTGCTCCTGGAGCTCCCAGTAGTCCAGCGAGCTCTCGCACGCGTCCTCCCGTGCCCCGTAGCGACGTGCTCGACTTCGGCCGAACTCTGGCGTTCGCCGCGGTCGACGCCGCCGTCGTTTTAGCCCGTCTCCGGCCGAGTCAGTGCCACCGCTAGATGCGGCACATCGCGCACGTTCGAACGCGCCGTCCCGCGCTCGAAATGAGCCACCACAGCCGAAACCCAAGCCCCTCCCGTGCGTGCCGCCGCGCGATTTGGTCGCCGGAGTAACTCCGGCGTCGACGCCGACGTGGCACGGCTGGGACCCACCTCTGGGTCGCTGCCAGCGGGCCCCACTGGCCCCGTTGACTGGGTTGACCCAGTCAACGTGCTGACTGGGCAGCCCAGTGACACTGACAGGCGGGCCCCACCGCTTAATTAACTAATTAGTTTTTAAAATTAATCTAATAATTAGTTTAGACACTGACATGTGGAGCCCACTCCCTAATTAACCCGATTTAGTTTAATTTAACCCCTAATTAGCTCTCTGTCACTGACTAGTGGGACCCAACTGTCAAGTTTGACCTGGAACAGCTGGGGTTGACCACTGACGTCATGCTGACGTCATCAGTACACTGTTCTGGATTATGGGATTTAATTAATTAAAATAATTTCAGGATTTTTAGAAAAAGGTTTAAATCTTTGAAAATTCGTAGAAATTCAACCATAGCTCGAATCGAAAAGTTTTCAACATGAAAGTTGATCAGAAAAACGAGACAAATCCGAATATGTGGTCAAAATGCGTGACCATCACTCCTATCTATCTGAACATGGAATCTTCCCCTCTGGTTTAGTATACCGAAATCTGGCTAAAGGCCGGGAAAATATCCCAGATATTTTCCCGCTTCGTCTGCGACATGTAGCATTGGATTAGGTCACCACCAGCACTGCATTTTGCCATGCCATGCATTGTGTTGCATTTGTTTGATTTTATTTATTGTTTCTTCCCCCTCTTCTTATCCGATAGCCCCCGAGACCGACGCAGCTCCGGAGTCCGACTACACCGTTGACGACCCCTCCTTTCCCGCAGAGCTTCCAGGCAAGCAAACCACCTTGAACATGCCTATATCACCTATTCTTTCTCCCTCATGCTTGCATTAGAATTGCTACAGTTGTTGTTCCGAAATACCTATTCTAATGCATAGCCTGTTTTTGTAAACTGTTATTGATACCTTACCTGCTATCCTAAATGCTTAGTATAGGTTGGTTAGTAAACCATCTGTGGCCACTCATCCTTGTCCTAGTTGCCTCGCTTAGCTACTAGTGCCCCGATCGAGGTGATCGATGGGCTGAGACCAGCACAGCACCGCACACCCCCTAAGTTGTATGACTCTGCAGGGTTACCATCGAGTGCCGAGGGTGATACCTCTTATCTCACTCCTGATGTTGCCTCTGTGTTATAGCTAGTCGGTTGTGGGTTACCGAGGGTGATTCCTCTTTCACCACCTTCGATGAAGCCTCTGTCATGCAACCCTTCGAGTGTGAACCCATCGAGGGTGATTCCTCCGGGTTCACCTTGACGGATACATCGAGTGGGAATCCAACGAGGGTGATTCCTCGGATTCCTTCTTGATGTTGTGGACACACGAATACTTTGACTTTACCTCAGAAACTTGTTAAAGACGGGTCGACCCCGAGGGGCACCCGCGAGAGATGTGGAGTCGGGATGACTGTGAGGTACCCGCGAGATAATTACGAGGCACGGCCGGGCATTCCTAGCCCTTGCCGTAACTCCTCGAGACAGGGCGACGGGGTCTCATGATCGTGAGTCTCTGCTTGTCACCGCGAGCTCCCAATGCACTAATGGGTTAGGATATGTAATCTGAGTAGGCCTCTAGCCTTATCGCACTAACCACCATGCGGGAATAAGTATGGGCACTCAGCGTCGTATGTATCAGCCGAAGCTCTTCAGACGTCAGCAGTTGAGCGGCGCACGCCGGGTTGGACTGGGAAAGCCTGCGCTTGTATTAAGGGGGCTAGGTCTGCTCACCGGCCGCGTTCGCAACGCGCAGGAGTGCAAAGGGCAATGGGCCCAAGACCCCTAAGTGCTTAGGATGTAGACCGGCGTGCTGGCCTCTCTGTTGAGCCTAGGTAGGGCTAAGACGTGTCGATCAGCCGAGGCCGGGCATGGACCGAGCAAGTGTGTCCGGCCAGAGTTAATCGAGCGTGTTGGGTAAGTTGGTGCACCCTTGCAGGGAAGTATATCTATTCGAATAGCCGTGTCCACGGTAACAGGACGCTCAGAAAATATCCCGATCTTCTATAACTAGAAATGGGTTGAATATATTGGCTTCGGGACCGCTTTCTCGCAGGGAGTCGAGGAAGGATCTCTGGGCGATGTTGCATCTTGTTGCTACTACTATATTTATGTACTAATCTGCACTCTTCTAATGCTGCAAGACGCTGAAGATGCTAGTCTTCGATAGGCTAGGCCCTCTCTCTATTCTGGCATTTCTGCAGTCCAGTCCACTAATACAGCCCTTCCTTGATACCAATGCATAAGTAGAATAGATCTGATGTAAGTCTTGCGATTACTTTGGATGAGTACTCACGGTTGCTTTGCTTCCCCTTTTTCCCCATACCGATTGTTGCGACCAGATGACGGAGCCCCGGAGCTAGCTGGCCCAGCCGACGACTACTACTACTACCCCTCTGGTGGAGAGTACTACTACGTGGAGACCGCCGATGACCAGGAGTAGATAGGAGGCACCCAGGCAGGAGGCCTGCTCCTTTTCGATCTGTGTCGTTGTTTTGCCCCGCCTTCTTAAGGCTTATCTGTTTAACTTTTATGTCTGTACTCAGATATCTGATGCTTCCGCTGATGCTTGTATGACTCAAGCTTGTGTATTCGAGCCCTCGAGGCCCCTGGCTTGTAATATAAAGCTTGTATGACTTTTATTTGTGTTTAGAGTTGTGTTGTGATATCTTCAAGTGAGTCCTTAGGCTTGATAGTGTGCATTTGCGTGTATGATTAGTGCACGATTAAGTTGGGGGCGTCACAAGTTGGTATCAGAGCCAACTGCCTGTAGGAAACCCCCTTTCCAACTCCTTGGCCGAAGTTGAGTCTAGTCTTAGCTAAATTGTTTTACTAACATGGCTGTGTGGCTTACGGGCCACGTCGCCAATGGGTGGTATTAGGATCTTTTATTCCTCTTCCATACTCTGGGACTCTGATCTCTCTTCTATTCGGGTTAAATGATTTTGCTGACTCTAACATTAGGATCTCGTGATCACATTCACCCGGAGAGCTGGATTATCTGCAAACATTTCTTTCCAATGTTATCATATGCTTCTCACACTGTCGTTTGACTTCTTGCACTCCTTGTTTCAGATGCGTCCCGCAAGACAGCTCGTACGCCAGACCATGGTTGTTGATGCGACTGGGTTCCCTGCTATCTTGGTCGACCTTTTGACCAGGCTGGGATATCGCTGGTATCCCGAGTACATAGTTTATGAGGATTACCGCGAGTTAAACCAGGAGCAGTACCATGCTGTGGTTCGCATCTTTGATCGGCAGGACATCTCCATCACTGAGTTGCACACCTTTCATGGTGTTGGAGTGACTGTCGACTTGGCCGTCCATGATGCTGCCTATACTGCTATTGCCCATCTCCCTGGAGAGCACAACAGTCGCTTGGAGGAGACTGCTTTCAGATATATCCCATATGCCCCCGCTGCGGATGAGAGTGGATACTACACTGCTGTTTGTACACCTTACGTGCCGCGTCGTTATGAACCGCAGGTTTTGGTACAGTACACTCAGACTCTGGATCGCACTGCTTGAGCTCTTGCTGTCGAGTTGTACGCTACTCGTGCTCGTCTTTACGACGCTCTGAATCAGTTGCTACCAGCAGTCAGTGCACGGATGCACCCAGAGTACATTCTTTACCCGCGCAGGACGGAGATGCCACCAGGTCTTGAGTGGCCTGCTGTTGGAGGTCTTACCCCTCCACGTGGTCCTCTTCTTCCAGTTCGGGACCAAGTTCTGCACCAGAGTGTTCACGGAGCGCAGGATCCTTATATCGAGGGTACCCTGCGTCGTCACCTGCAGCTGCCTGGCTTTAGTGGTTTTCTCCGACGTTGATGTAGCATATCGCTATGTCGCGTTGTTGTATCCCTCCACCGCGTGCCTGCGTGCCGCCTAGTTGTCTAGCTTTCCTTTTTCGCTGTTGTAACGCTGGCTTGTAACCGACTCTATGTATGGATTTGTATGTCATGTTGACTATGTTGATGTATCTATTGCACTTCCTTTTGTTGTGCATGTTACTTCATGAATGAATCCATACAACTGCAATGCTCGTTGCTAAACTACCCCCTGTTGAATTTTAGCAGGATGGTTAGACCCACAGGTCGTGGCCGTGGTGCCAACAATCCACCACCTCCCGACTATATGGCTACAATGATGCAACAATTCAAAATGCACCGCCAGTTTATGCAAGGGCTTATGGATCAGTTTCCTCATCCCAATGGCAATCAGCAGCCAGCCGCAATCACTTTGCAAGAGTTTGTGCGCATGAACCCAACCATCTTTCGCAACTCAGTTCAGCCGCTAGACGCTGATGACTGGCTCTGCGACATCACTTTCGATATGGAGTCTGCGAGTGTGGCCCCTGCCAACTATGTCACTTTTGCCTCCTACTTTCTAAAGGGACCCGCAGCCCATTGGTGGGACACTCACAGGCAAACATTAGTTGCTGGAACCATCATCACCTGGGTGGAGTTCAGAGCTGCTTTTCGTGCCCGTTATATTCCTCAGGGAGTCATGGACCATAAGAAGCGTGAGTTCCGCAACCTTACCCAGGGCAACAAGTCTGTGGAAGCCTATCAGCGGGAATTTCTGGAATTATCTCGCTATGCTGAAGAGGACATTGCTACTGATGCACGCAGACAGGAAAAGTTCCATGAAGGGCTCAACCCAGATATCAAGCTTGCACTGCTAGTCCAGGTCTTTGCCGAATTCGCCACCTTGGTGAACAAGGCTATCCAGGTCGAGACTGGTTTGAAGGAACACAAGGACGCTCTCAAGCGCACCCGTGAAGCGGGCTCATCTTCGGGCTCATCTTCCCAAAAGCGCCGCATATGGATCCCCAACAGCATGTACCACCCGACTGTACCTGTTCTGAGGCCATCATATGTTGCACCTCGTATACCTCCTCCACCTCTGAGGCAGTTCAGACCTCAAGCTCCAATGCCTCGAGCTCCTGCTCCCCGTCCCGACAATGGACTCTGCTTCAAGTGTGGCCATCCAGGTCATCGTGCCAGAGACTGCTCCCAGAGTCAGAATCAGCTTGTGCTTCCCCCTGCTGGCCGTGGTAATGGCCGTGGCAATAATCAGCCTCGCAACTATAATGTCAGGCCTTCATATGGTCGTGGGCAGGCATATCATGTCAACATGGCTGAAGCTCAAGATCAACCAGAAACAGTGATGGGTACTCTTCTCGTTAATTCAGTACCAGCTTCTGTTTTATTTGATTCAGGAGCATCGCATTCTTTCATATCAGAAGAGTTTGCATTCATGCATGGCATTAAATATGAAAAATTGCACCATCCGTTAGTGGTACACACTCCCGCGGGCCAATGTCAAGCCTCTATGTTCAGCCCCGATCTTACTATTGAAATTGAAGGGTTGGACTTCCATGCATTTCCTATTATTTTGAAGTCTTCCAAAGTTGACCTCATTCTGGGAATGGATTGGTTGAAGGCTCACACCACCTTGATCAATTGTGCCACTAAACTCGTGCACCTTCTGCACCCATCGGTCGAGCTAGTAAATTATCATGCTCATGTCGTTCAAAATGCCGAGGCTCAGATCTATGCCCTGAATGCGTTAAACGCTTCTCCTCTTGAGGGGATAGAAAATGTTCCAGTCGTTTGCGACTTCCGAGATGTCTTTCCGGAAGAACTTCCAGGAGTACCCCCTGCTAGAGCTGTCGAGTTTGTCATCGACCTAAAACCAGACACAACTCCTATTGCGAAGCGTCCCTACAAGATGCCTCCGCATGAACTCCTTGAGCTTAAGGAGGAACTCGACAAATCACTTCGCAAAGGTTTCATTCGCCCAAGTTCCTCTGCCTGGGGAGCACCTTCTCTCTTTGTCAAGAAGAAAGATGGTACGAACCGATTGGTCCAAGATTACCGGCCTATCAACCAAGCCACCATTCAGAACAAGTATCCACTTCCTCGAATCAATGACCTATATGATCAACTTGCTGGATCATCAGTGTTCTCTAAACTCAGTTTGAGGTTGGGTTATCATCATATCCACGTTTGCGAAGAGGATATTCCCAAGACTGCCTTTGTTACCCGTTATGGCTCTTATGAATACACTGTCATGTCATTTGGCTTAACTAATGCTCCAGCAACGTTCTCCCGCCTGATGAATTATATCTTCATGGATTACCTCAACAAATTCGTCGTGGTTTATCTGGATGATATTCTGGTATTTTCCAAGAATAAGGAAGAACATGCTAAACAAATTTGTCTTGTTCTGGAAAAGCTTCCAGAGCACCAGCTATATGCCAAGTACTCCAAATGTGAATTCTGGTTATTTGAAGTAACCTACCTTGGTCATGTGATTTCCAAGGATGGCATTGCTGTCAACCCAGAACGAGTTCAGGCTATTCTTGACTGGACTCCTCCGAGGAATGTTAATCAAGTTAGAAGTTTTTTCGGTCTCGCAAGCTATTGACGTCGATTTGTCGAGAACTTCTCAAAGATTGCCAAGCCTCTGACTAATCTGCTTCACAAAGGCGTTAAGTTTGAGTGGACAGACAAATTTCAGGAAAGTTTTCAGAGCCTCAAGGACAAATTGACATCTGCTCTAGTGCTTGCTCCTCCGGATTCTCGTAAGGACTTCGTGATCTATTGCGACGCCTCTCGTCAGGGATTTGGCTGTGTCCTGATGCAAGAGCGCAGAGTAATTGCTTATGCCTCGCGACAGTTGCGTCGTCATGAAGATAATTATCCAGTGCATGATCTTGAACTTGCTGCAGTGATATATGCATTGAAGCTGTGGCGACATTACCTCCTCGGTAATCGATGTGAGATATACACTGATCACCAAAGTCTGAAGTATTTGTTTACTCAGCCGGATCTCAATCTCCGCCAACAGCGATGGTTGGAAACGATTACGGACTATGACTGCGGTATTTCATATACCCCTGGCAAGGTGACGGTGTCCTAGATTAGGGGGTGCCAACCTAGCCGGTCCGTCTCCTCGGTTGGGCCGATGTGCCCTTGTACGTGATCAAGATGGACTCCAGAGGCCTCACGCGGGAGACGTGATCAAGGCTGTCTCTACCGAAGACTTGTAGTACACTTCAAGATTTGTCCAGCCGCCTTATTCCTAGATATCGACCTTGTAACCCTAGGTACCCTCCTTGGCGTGTATATAAGCCATAGGGTTTAGCCCATAGAGGGGGACAACACAATATCATTTACCTAGCCCTAGAAGTTAGACACATATTACGATCTTGAGGTAGATCAACTCTGTACTCGATACATCTCTATCAATATAAACAGATGCAGGACGTAGGGTTTTACCTCCATCAAGAGGGCCCGAACCTGGGTAAACATCGTCTCCACCGTCTCTGTTACCACCGATCCGAGATCCTTAGCTCGGGACCCCCTACCCCGAGGTCTGCCAGTTTTTACACCGACACTGGTGCTTTCATTGAGAGTTCCGCTGCGCGATCACCAGAAGGATTGATGGCTCACCTGCAGATCAACTGCACTAACGACTGCGGGGATGTTTACGCCCCCGGCCAGCTTTTCGTCTTCGGCAGCATGGTATTTTGCGCCGACTCGATGGGTCACCTGACCTCTGTCGAGAACTATGCCCCAGGTCGGATCGTGACTTTCGGCGGCCTCGAGTACACTACAGATTCCCGTGGTGAACTCATCTTATCGGGATGGACTCCCGGCCGGATCGAGAGCTCGGCCGGTTTCGGAGGCTCGACTCCGGAGCCGGACTCCGTCACGGTGCCACTTGAGACCCCTGACACCACTACGCCGGCCAGTCTCTCCCCGATCGCCAGTCCGGAGATGGATCCGGCTCCCACCCCTGAAATTGCGCCGGTGCCAGGATTGATTTCGGCACGGAACCTGGAGCTATGCTCAGACTCCCGCCGCTCCGAAGACGCATCTGGTTACACGCCAGGTGTACTTTGAATCATCCCTGCCTATGGCGCATCCATTAATCCCGAAGAGTTATCTCACCTCGATGAGATGCTCGACCGCATCCGGAGCATGTCCATCTCGGACGGCAAGACTTCGGTTTACAATCAGATCGGACTTAAAGCTGACGATAGGGAAATTTATATCCCACCCACCACCCACCTAGTCGCCACGATCGATGATTTAACTGACGCGTTGGACTATGGAGAACCCTCAGACATGGAGGAGGACGCCGATGGCCCCATCGAGAACACCTTGCCCCCGGTAAACGCGGGCAGGTGGACCGCCACGTCCACCTATGATGTCTACATGGTGGACACCCCGAAATCCCCTCCAAGATGTCGGCGAAGGTGCCGAAGGGGCAATAATGGGGAACCCAGTGGCAACGACGCGATAGCCAATAATGGCGAAGCAAAGGACGGCGACGCCGATAACCATGAGGAGGAAGTTCAAGCCTCCCCAGTAAGGAACGGCACACCAGACCGACCTCTTGGGGACTCAGATCCCGATGACCTCTTTGAAGGGGCCGACGACAACTACATGCCGGAGTCCGAGGAGGACGAGAGCCTCGGCACCGAGGACTACATCGTCCCCGAAGACCCTTTTGAACAAGAGCGCTTCCGACGACGCCTCGTTGCGACGGCCTAGAGCTTAAAGCGCAAGCAGCAGCAGCTGCAGGCCAATACCGATGCGCTAAATGAAAAGTGGATCGAAATGCTCTCCGCCGAGCAAGACATAGAAAACCGACGCCATAATGTGCCAAAATAATACCCACGCAGGCATCTTTTACCGGAGTTCGACGAGGAGCTCGCTGACGACCTCGATCGGCCCCCTAGAGGCCGGGACAGGCCAAGACGAGAAGACCCCGGTGAACGGCCACCTCCACGCCGTCATGGCAAGGACCCCGTGGATCACTTAGATCCTCACATCGCTAGACGTCGTATTGAGGAAAATAGGGCTCCCCCTCGGTCCATCTACGGGTCAAGGGGACGTGTGCCCGTCGGGCCCGACGGCTACGATGCCTGGATGGACAGGAACGGCTGTGCCCGAGATCAAGCCTACTCACGACTCTCTCCCGACCTCCGACGAGATGCTCCTCGGTCCCGAGGTCCAGCTCACCCAATCTGTTTTACAGACAGGGTGATGGAACATCAATTCCCGGAAGGGTTCAAACCCATCAACATAGAATCATACGATGGTACCACAGACCCCGCAGTGTGGATCGAAGATTTCCTCCTGCACATACACATGGCCAATGGAGATGATCTCCATGCCATTAAATATCTACCGCTCAAGCTAAAGGGGCCGGCGAGGCACTGGCTTAATAGCCTCCCTCCTCACTCTATCGGCAGCTGGGAGGCCCTAGAAGATGCTTTTCGAGCAAACTTCCAGGGCACATATGTCCGACCCCCGGACGCTGATGACCTCACCCGTGTCACCCAGCAGCCAGACGAATCAGCCTGGAAGTTCTGGAACAGGTTCCTCACCAAGAAGAACCAGATCATAGACTGCTCTGAAGCCGAGGCCATCGCCGCATTTAAAAACAATATCCGAGATGAATGGTTGGCTCGACAACTCGGTCAGGATAAACCGAGGACTATGGCAGCCCTGACCTCACTGATGACTCGCTTTTGCGTGGGAGAAGATAGCAGGGTCGCCCGAAGTACTCATAACGGCAAGGCAGGCACCTCGGAAACTCGTGACGCCAATGGAAAACCAAAGCGCAACAAAAATAAGCACATGTATAAGAATGGCGGAAGCGACACTGAAGACGCTGTGGTCAACGCAGGATTCACCGGACCTAAATCCGGGCAGAAAAGAAAACCCTTTAAAGGGAATAAAGACAGACCTAGCTAGCTTGATAGGCTCCTGGACCGCCCATGTGGGATTCACGGTACTCAGGAAAAACCAGCAAACCACACTAATAGGAATTGCTGGGTCTTTAAACAAGCCGGCAAGATAGCGGCAGAGGGTCAGAGTAAAACCCAACACCGCATCGATGACAAGGATGAACCTCGACAGCCCAATAATGGAGGCCAAAAGTAATTTCCTAATGAGGTAACAGAGGTCAACATGATCTATGTCACCCACATCCCTAAAAGGGAAAGGAAGCATGCACTTCGGGACATATACGCGCTGGAGCCAGTCGCCCCGAAGTATAACCCATGGTCGGCCTACCCGATCACTTTCGACAAGCACGATCATCCGACCAGCATCAGGCATGGTGGATCAGCGACACTCGTCCTGGACCCTATTGTTGATGGTTATCATCTAACACGCACCCTGATGGACGGGGGAAGCAGCCTTAACCTCATCTACGAGGACACAGTTCGGAAGATGGGCATTGACTCATCCCGGATCAAGCCGAGCTCTACCACCTTTAAAGGTGTCATTCCGGGCGTCGAAGCCCGTTGTACCGGAACCGTCACCCTAGAGGTAGTTTTCGGTTCATCCGAGAACTTCAGAAGTGAGGAGTTAATCTTCGATATCGTACCCTTTCGGAGTGGATACCATGCGCTCTTAGGGCGCACAGCCTTTGCATGCTTTAACGCGGTCCCGCATTATGCCTACCTCAAGTTCAAAATGCCGGGACCCAACGGCGTCATCACAGCCAATGGTAACACAGAACGTTCACTCCGGACAGAGGAACAGACCGCGGCTTTTGCAGCCGAGGTACAAGCGTCCGAGGAAGCAGCCCGCAGCGATAAACGCGCCGCCCGCTCTTTGAAGCGCGCCCGAGCTGCACAAATCGACCTCGGCCAGGTACCCCCACACCCGAAATAGGGATGCGGGCTCCTCGTGTGCCCTCCTTGGAGTGGGCACTACGTCCCCAGAGTGCATAACTTCGCACTCAAGATTCCCTGGGACGTCGAGGAGCCAGAACGATTACCCAAACGTCGGCGCGGATTAACCACGCAAAGACGAGGCTTCGAGCCACTCCACAGGCAAGCATTTGTAAAAGAAACTGCCAAACCTCTATGTGGTTTTAAAACTACAGAGTGACTTTGGCCACACCTTCCTTTAAGGAACTCGGTCAATCAAACACCTAGAGTGTATAAAGGGCCAGAAGGGCATCGACCTTCGCAAATTCTTCGCCATGAATGGTGACGATCTGGTCAACAGTCCAGAAACGCAGACGTGCGGCAGGTAGCGGTCCGGATCCTTCAAAATCCGTTAGCAATTATCCGACCTGTTTTTCCTCTTTCTTCTTTATCATCTACATTGTACTCTTTCAATTACTCTCGTCACAGCTGGGCATGTACACGATTGATATTATGAAATAAAGAAACTGTGCCCTTTCAAGGTCTCCATTGTATTTCTTTATCAGCATAGCTCTGGGACGATGCAGTTCTCTAAAAAGATGCAATTGTATAACAAAGTCTGATGTATTCGGCGTCTCGGATGTTGGCCTTATATGCATCAGTTTCGAACCTAGATTTCGGTCAATAGTTGGGTTGCCCGGCCCCTATGTGTACCCCTTACATTTCCGATGAATTCGGCTAAGGGTGTAACGGGAGAACCACTACGATTGCGCTGCCAGGTCAATTGGCATGGTGCCTCAGTGGAGAAAGCCGAAAACTGACTATCTAGGTAGGGGTAAACTGGTATGCCATCCGGAGACCGCGTCAAGCGATGTGACGATAGAGATCACCCGTGTCAAACGAAGGGCTTCTATTCCTAGCCGAAGTGTGCTCTGGCCTAGACATCAGCCGAGCCGGCCGAACACTTCTTACACCGGGGGCTGGTCATCAGCCCCCACAGTCAAACTCCTATGACTAAATGAAAGATATCAAGCCACTATAGTCCGATTGCCTAGTTCCTATAAGACACCGACCGCCTCCGGGTACCAAGACGTCGGCTAAGGGTGCAGTGTGCCTTAAGGAACACCCTTTGTATGACCTACACTGGGGCTGAAGCTGACGACTGGCCACTCTCATTTTAAACAGTCATATAGGAGGAATAATTAAAATTATAAAACAACACACATGGAATCTTAAGCCATTCTCATTCAACAAAAGATAAAGTTTTTACATTGTACACCCTGGCATTCCGAAGTATCATCTAAAAATACAGAGTATCTTTGGGGCACATGGCCTCGGTGGTCCGAACTCCCGCCTCCACCTCGGCGAAGAACTGCTCGGCAGTCCGCGGCTTGTCGGTAGGGGGGCCCGCGCCACATGTCTCCGCATCAACCTTGCGGAAGTGAGTCTTCACGCAAGCATATGCCCTCTGCGCCCCTTCGAAGCACGCGGACCTTTTCCAGCAATCCACGCAGGGCACGGCATCTTGGAGACGGGCCGTCAGGCCGAAGAGGCTCTTCGGCATGGCTTCGGCGGGCCACAGAGCGATGCAGAGGTCCTGGAGCACCGGTCTCGTCATGCGAAATAGTTCCACCAGCTGCTTCACTCGATGATTCAGCAGCTGTGCGGACGGGGATCCTGGAAACTGCCCCCAGAAGGCCTTCTCAGCCTCATGGCCCGCCAGCTGGCCGAAGTATGCCACCGCATCCGCCGCGCTCTGCGGGAGATCCTCAAAGACCTCTGCGGAATGCCATAACTGGGTGAGCTCGACACACCCTTTGCTGCCAAACGCACACTGCATCAAAAATATCTTACCAGAGGCGATTTGCTCCACCTGCTGGAGCACCTCGCGATCAGCTCGGGCCGAGGTCTTGAGCTCGGAGTGGGCACGTTGAAGCTTCTCGAGCTCCTCCTTCGTTTGCTGCCCCTCCTCCTAAAGTTTGTTGCGTGCTTCGAACACGCCCTTCAGGGTCTCCTCGACCTCCAGCACCCGCGCTTGGTGCCTTTCCCCAGCTGCCTTCTTGGCGGCCCGGGCCTTCTTGGCCGTGGCAGCAGCAGCCTCCTGCTGTCGCACCTCCTTCCGAGCTCTTTCGAGCTCGGCCTTGAGCGTCTCCAGCTCCGCTGTCAACACAGTTCGGCCTTAGTTGTTTTCCTTAACATACAAAATGCAAGGCATGTTTAAACTTGCTTACCTTGAGATTGCTCAAGTTTCCGGTTCATCTCCGCCATCTCTTCGGAGACGAAGTCCGGAACCGAGGTGGCAACCTGGAACAAAACAGATCCTCATTATAAAGGGAATGATTAAGATCACTCATTGGCTCCAGGACGGCTGCCTCGAGCTGCGTCCTGGGGGCTACTCAACGGGCTCCTACTAAATCAAGCAACCCCGATGCCGGTTTCTTGAAACCGACTTCGGGCTCGGGGGCTACTCACTCACTAAGCCGTTTAGTAGGCTGTACTCCTATGTCCTCGGACAGAATTCATAAAACAAATAGCTTAAATAAACAAATTGAATGCGCATAAGGCGTACCTCGAAACCTGCTACGAGGTTCTTAAAAACCTCGTGCCGGCCGGCCCCTGCGGACCAGTAGCCTTGCAGCGCCGTGCCTATCAAGGCACGGTGCTCCTCCTTGATGGAAGAGCCCTTCAGGGCGTCCTCCATCTCCTCGGTCCCCCCCGCGCTGGCCCGTCCTCGGGCAGTGGGCTCAGGTGGAGGGAGGACCTCAGGTGCCTCCACCCGAGCTGTCTCCGCCTGGGGTGGCGGTGCCGAGGTAGATGCCGGCTGGGCCAATGATTGGCCCAGCCCTTCTTCGATGACCTCGGGGCGTTCCGTCCCCGGGCCTTGTTGGGCCGAGGTATTGACCTCGGCCATGATCGCCACCTCGTCGGCCCCCGTCACGTTGACGTCGGGGACCAGGGTGGATGTCGCCTCCCCTAGCCCGTCATGCTTCGGGGGAGAAGCGGCGGGCTTTGGAGTTCCGCTGGCGGACGGCAGCCCGCTCGAAGAACCGCTGGGAATTACCCTCGGCGGGCTACATGCAAAAAATTGCTTCTGTAAGATTTCCCTTGCTGAAAATAGTGACTCAAGGAAAGAAGATAAGGACAAGGACTTACCCTCGGGGTGCCGGTTTCTTCCTCCCCATAGTGAGGGGATCTTCCTTTGAGTCACCGGAGAGCTCGGCCCTCCCCGATGACTTGTTGGCGACCTCGGATGCGGCTTGCCTCAGCCTCTTTGGGCCCTTCGGTGGCATATCCACGTAGGCATCTTTCAACGCCGACCTCTTCCCCTTTGGAGGGGGAACCTCCTCCTCCTCACCCTCCTCGGCGCCGTCGTCTTGAGCGGCGGAGGTGTGGGTCTCTTCGGACTGGGTGACCGAAGTCCCCCGGGTCCGAGCACTTGACCTCCCCGTCTGGGACTTCGTCCCTTTGAAGGCCACCACATGCGGCTCCTCGGTCAGAAGCGCTGAGAGCAGGGGGGTTGGGGGCTGCTCTGGCAGTGGGGCCGGGCATTGTACCCCTTGTACCCAGGCCAACCACTTCTGCAAAATGTCAAAATACGACGATTCAAGTAAAAAACTTTGCCAATGAGCGGAAAATAAATATTGAAGGACGGAACCACTCACCGGGGGGGGGGGGCCTCATAGCCGTGTTCGAGGCCGCTGTCCTCCCCTGCCTTGGGGATCTTATTCTTGGCCAGCTTCATGAGCCTTGACCACATGGCTGCCAAGGTGGAGCGGAAGAAGGTGTTGATGGTGTCCATGTCCTTGGGCTTCTGTGCCCACATCGGGGTAGCCCGAAGTTGGAGAGGGAGTATACGGAGGTTGAGCATGACATTGATGACGTCGGCCAGCTCAACCTTCCCCGTTGTGGACCACCACAAGATCCTGTCAATCAGGGTCTCCACCTCTTCTGGCTTCCCCCAAGCAATGCCCTTCTCCTTCCAGGACTTGAGTTTCTTGGGAGGCCCGGCCAAGAAGGCCGGGACTTCGGTTTGACCAGGGACGAGTGGCTCGGTGATGTAGAACCACTCTCTTTGCCACTCCTTCACCATTTCGATCAAGGTGCCCTTGAACCAGGTGGCCCACTGGTTCTTGCTGATCATGGCCCCTCCGCACTCCGCGAGGTCCGAGCCACTTGACTTCGGTTTGATCCCGAAGAGCTTCAACCATAAGCCGAAGTGCGGCTCACAGCGGAGGAAGGCCTCGCAGACTGTGATGAAGGCGACGATGTGGAGAATGGAGTTAGTGGCCAGGTGGTGGAAATCTAACCCGTAATAGTACATTACCCCGCGCACGAAGGGGTGCAGCGGGAACCCCAGGCCTCGGATGAGGTGGGGGACGAAGACCACCCGCTCCCCGGCGTTGGGAGCGGGCATCAGCTGGTCGGCCGCTGGAGCACGGGCGGCGATGGCGGGGGCGAGATACCCCGCGTCGCGCAGCTCGGAGATGGTCGCAGCTGTCACGATGGAGCCACCCCAGTGTCCCGTGAGGGTGTCGGCCATGGCTGGATGAGGAGTTGGGCTCGCGAAAGGGAAAGGCGCGCTGGTCGGATCTGGGCGTTGGAGATAGACGAAGCAACAGTGGGGGAAGATTGGGAGCGTAGGCTATCGCGCTGTTCTCCCCTTTGCTCTTGTAGGCCTGTGAAAGGCCAAGAGTCCCCCTCACTGCGCCGATAAATTCGCGGTTGCCATAAAAAATGCCGTTGAAATATATGGGGGGAAACAAAATCTTGATGATATCCCTAAGAAAGCGGGCACGATCTCTGCCTCGAGGGGACGTGCCCGTAAAAAGGTTGCCTCGAACCACGATTTGAGGATGAGGCAGTAATTGCTCGACCCGTTATGGGCCAAACCTCTCCCATAAAGTTGTTAGGCATGATTGGATTGTTCATACCTGCACAACCAGCATTCGAGGCTAAGATACCTACCCACCTCGGGAAGGGTACAAGTTCGGTTGGACCACGAATGTTGATGCTCCTTTAAGAGAATCCGGAATGTGAAGTGGAACTCGTCTGTCAAGCCAAAGATTCTGGATCCGAAATGATGTTTGTCGATCATCGTCCTCGACGTAGAAGACCAGTTCGGGGGCTACTGACGGTGTCCTGGATTAGGGGGGTGCCAACCTAGCCAGCCCGTCTCCTCGGTTGGGCCGATGTGCCCTTGTATGTGATCAAGATGGACTCCAGAGGCCTCTCGTGGGAGACGTGATCTAGGCTGTCTCTACCGAAGACTTGTAGTACACTTCAAGATTTGTCCAGCCGCCTTATTCCTAGATACTGACCTTGTAACCCTAGGTACCCTCCCTGGCGTGTATATAAGCCATAGGGTTTAGCCCGTAGAGGGGGATAACACAATATCATTTACCTAGCCCTAGAAGTTAGACACATATTACGATCTCGAGGTAGATCAACTCTGTACTCGATACATCTCTATCAATATAAACAGATGCGGGACATAGGGTTTTACCTCCATCAAGAGGGCCCAAACCTGGGTAAACATCGTCTCCACCGTCTCTGTTACCACCGATCCGAGATCCACTGCTCGGGACCCCCTACCCCGAGGTCTGCTGGTTTTTACACCGACACAAGGCCAATGTGATGGCTGATGCCTTGAGCCGCAAGTCCTATTGTAACAACCTCATGGTTCAGCGAGCTCAACCTCATCTTTATGAAGAACTTCGCAAGATGAACCTCCACATTGTTCCATAGGGTTCTCTTAATACCCTTGTTATACAGCCAGATCTTGAGAAAGCTGTTAAGCGTGCGCAAGGAAAAGATGCTGAAGTTGATCAGATGAAAAGAGATCTTAACCTTGAAAAGTACAGAGATTTCTCGCTTGCTGAAGATGGAACTTTGTATTTCAGAGACCGCATTGTGGTACCACGATTCGAGCTTATGACCGATAAAGTTATGAAGGAGGCACATGATACACCACTGTCTATTCATCCGGGTAGCACCAAGATGTATCGTGATCTCCGACAAAGGTACTGGTGGTCAAAAATGAAGCAGGACATTGCTCGATATGTTGCTGAATTTGACGTCTGCCGTCGTGTTAAAGCAGAACATCAGATGCCTGCTGGAATTCTGCAACCGCTCCCTATTCCTAAGTGGAAATGGGACAAAGTGCAAATGGACCTCATTACTGGTCTTCCCAGGTCACAAAAAGGTCATGATGCTATTCTTGTCGTCATTGACCAACTCTCCAAAGTTGCACACTTCCTGCCAGTCAAGGAGACGATTACTGCTAGTCAATTGGCAGATTTGTATATCTCCAGAATTGTATCACTCCACGGTATTCCGAAGGAGATCAATTCAGACCATGGCAGCCTTTTCACTTCTAAGTTCTGGGCAAGTTTCCAAGAAGCTATGGGAACTCATATAACCTAGAGTTCAGCTTATCACTCCCAGTCCCAAGGCCAAGTCGAGCGAGTCAATCAAGTGCTTGAAGATATGCTGCGTGCTTGTGTTATTTCATTTGGCAAGAAATGGGAGGAATCACTCCCGTATGCTAAATTTTCATACAACAACAGCTATCAGGCAAGTTTGAAAATGGCCCCCTTCGAGGTACTATATGGACGTAAGTGTCGAACCCCTCTGAATTGGTCAGAAACTGGGGAACGACCGCTCATTGGTCCGTATATTATCCAACACGCTGAAGAGCAAGTCCGTATTGTCCGGGAAAATCTTAAGGCGGCCCAGTCTCGCCAGAAGAGCAATTATGATCGTAAACACTGGGGATCGAACTATCAACCTGGTGAGCAAGCTTATCTGCGTGTCACTCCTATGAAGGGCACTCATCGCTTTGGAATCAAGGGCAAGTTAGCTCCTCGCTACATTGGCCCCTTCCGCATTCTTGCCAGACGTGGTCATGTGGCATATAAATTGGAGTTGCCGCCACAATTCTCTCACATCCACGATGTCTTCCATGTGTCGCATCTTCGCCGTTGCTTCAAGGAATCTCCGCAGTGGATCATGAATTGCTCGATTTGCAAGATGACCTATCTTATAAAGAGCATCCGATCCGCATTCTCGACCAAGTTCCTTAAAGTGCAGTGGTCAAATCATACTGAAGATGAAGCCACTTGGGAACGCGAGGATCGTCTTCGGGAGGAATACCCCGATCTTTTCCCTTCTACCTCCTGAATACTCGGGACGAGAATTTCTTTTAGAGGAGGAGAATTGTAACACCCCTGTGTAATGAGCAACAGTGATCCATCATGATTATGCTAATTTTCTGTGATTTGGAATGCTTGATCATGTTGGAATAATATCTCATTTCAAATTCCTCCACTGAATTCAATTCAAATTCAAAGTGAAATTAGAAGTTGCTCAAAAATTGCTGGAAAATAGTTCATGTTGTAGCAAAAATTCCAAAACAATTTGTTGTTCAGGAAAACAACATGACCTATTTTCCCAAAATGGGCTAAAGCATTAAAACAGTGCAAAAACAGCAATTTTAATGCCATATCCATTTATGAAAAATTCAAATGGATTCAAAAATTGCCCAATCTTTTTGTGATAGTGCAGAAAAATGCAATGTATTTATGTGGACTAGTTTCACATTTTACTAAAAGCATTTGGCAGCTCTTTTATTTGCAAAACTTTTTGTAAAACAAAAACAGTAAAAGAAAAGCAAAAGGCCTAACCGGCTGGGCCTAAGTGCACAGTGCACCCGGCCCAGCCCACCACTCTCTTCTCTCTCCCCTCGCCTCGCTGTCGCCCGCGCCATGGCCAGCGCGCGCAGCTCCGGCCGCTGCACGACAGCTGCCGTCGCCGGACGCCGCTGGGGGGATAAGGACGAGCCTCGTCCACTCCCCCTGGATGCCTCGCCACTTTCCCCCTCTCTCTGCCTCACTCGCTCTCCTCCTCCTCCTCGATCCAGTACGCCGCCGTCGCCGCATCGCCACTCCGCCGTGGCCACTGCCCTCCCCGAGCCTTCTCTTGCTGTCCAGGAGGTTCGCTGACGTCCGCTATGTCTTCTACACCGATGAGCGCATGCCGGGCAGCTCCTCATCGAGCGGATCGAGACGCCCCTCTTCGTCTCGGCCACCGGCGACCACTATCGTCCCCGACCTCTCCTGCGCTCCTAAGCTCCTCGCCGGCCTTCTTGAGCCGCTCGGTGAGCTCCCCTCTCTCCTCCCCCTCTCCGTTTGGTCCCGCGCGCCTCCTAGCTAGCTGTCCTGCCATCGCCGTAGCTCGTCGCCGCCGTTCGCCTCGCCACAGCGGCCACCGCTCGCTTAGCTCGAAGCCGAGCCGCGCATCGTGCTCCTGGAGCTCCCAGGAGTCCAGCGAGCTCTCGCACGCGTCCTCCCGTGCCCCGTAGCGACGTTCTCGACTTCGGCCGAACTTCGGCGTCCGCCGCGGTCGATGCCGCCGTCGTTTTAGCCCGTTTCCGGCCGAGCCAGTGCCACCGCTAGATGCGGCGCATCGCGCACGTTCGAACGCGCCGTCCCGCTCTCGAAATGAGCCACCACAGCCGAAACCCGAGCCCCTCCCGTGCGCGCCGCCGCGTGATTTGGTCGCCGGAGTAACTCCGGCGCCGACGCCGACGTGGCACGGCTGGGACCCACCTCTGGGTCGCTGCCAGCGGGCCCCACTGGCCCCGTTGACTGGGTTGACCCAGTCAACGTGCTGACTGGGCAGCCCAGTGACACTGACAGGCGGGTCCCACCGCTTAATTAACTAATTAGTTTTTAAAATCAATCTAATAATTAGTCTAGACACTGACATGTGGGGCCCACTCCCTAATTAACCCGGTTTAGTTTAATTTAACCCCTAATTAGCTCTCTGTCACTCACTAGTGGGACCCAGCTGTCAGGTTTGACCTGGAACAGCTGGGGTTGACCACTGACGTCATGCTGATGTCATCAGTACACTGTTCTGGATAATGTGATTTAATTAATTAAAATAATTCCAGGATTTTTAGAAAAAGGTTTAAATCTTTGAAAATTCGTAGAAATTCAACCATAGCTCGGATCGAAAAGTTTTCAACATGAAAGTTGATCAGAAAAACGAGACGAATCCGAATATGTGGTCAAAATGCTTGACCATCATTCCTATATATCTGAACATGGAACCTTCCCCTCCGGTTCAGTATACCGAAATCTGCCTAAAGGCCGGGAAAATATCCCAGATATTTCCCCGCTTCGTCTGCGACATGTAGCACTGCATTAGGTCACCAACAGCACTGCATTTTGCCATGCCATGCATTGTGTTGCATTTGTTTGCTTTTATTTATTGTTTCTTCCCCCTCTTCTTATCCGATAGCCCCCAAGACCGACGCAGCTCCGGAGTCCGACTACACTGTTGACGACCCCTCCTTTGCCGCAGAGCTTCCAGGCAAGCAAACCCCCTTGAACATGCCTATATCACCTATTCTTTCTCCCTCATGCTTGCATTAGAATTGCTACAGTTGTTGTTCCGAAATACCTATTATAATGCATAGCCTGTTTTTGTAAACTGTTATTGATACCTTACGTGCTATCCTAAATGCTTAGTATAGGTTGGTTAGTAAACCTTCTGTGGCCCCTCATCCTTGTCCTAGTTGCCCCGCTTAGCTACTAGTGCCCCGATCGAGGTGATCGATGGACCGAGACCAGCACATCACCGCACACCCCCTAAGTTGTACGACTCTGCAGGGTTACCATCAAGTGCCGAGGGTGATACCTCTTATCTCACTCCTGATGTTGCCTCTGTAGTATAGCTAGTCGGTTGTGGGTTACCGAGGGTGATTCCTCTTTCACCACCTCCGATGAAGCCTCTGTCATGCAACCCTTCGAGTGTGAACCCATCGAGGGAGATTCCTCCGGGTTCACCTTGACGGATACATCGAGTGGGAATCCAACGAGGGTGATTCCTCGGATTCCTTTTTGATGTTGTGGACACACGGATACTTTGACTTTACCTCAGAAACTTGTTAAAGACGGGTCGACCCCAAGGGGTACCCGCGAGAGATGTGGAGTCGGGATGACCGTGAGGGTACCCGCGAGATAATTACGAGGCACGGCCGAGCATTCCTATCCCTTGCCGTAAGTCCTCGAGACGGGGCGACGAGGTCACATGATCATGAGTCTCTGCTTGTCACCGCGAGCTCCCAATGCACTAATGGGTTAGGATATGTAATCTGAGTAGGCCTCTGGCCTTATCGCACTAACCACCACGCGGGAATAAGTATGGGCACTTGGCGTCGTATATCTCAGCCGAAGCTCTTCAGACGTCAGCAGTTGAGCGGCCCGTGCCGGGTTGGACTGGGAAAGCCTGTGCTTGTATTAAGGGGGCTAGGTCTGCTCACCAGCCGCATTCACAACGCGCAGGAGTGCAAAGGGCGATGGGCCCAAGACCCCTGAGTGCTTAGGATGTAGACTGGCGTGCTGGCCTCTCTGTTGAGCCTAGGTAGGGCTAAGACGTGTCGATCAGCCGAGGCCGGGCATGGACCGAGCAAGTGTGTCTGGCCAGAGTTAATCGAGCGTGTTGGGTAAGTTGGTGCACCCCTGCAGGGAAGTATATCTATTCGAATTGCCGTGTCCACGGTAACAGGACGCTCAGAAAATATCCCGATCTTCTATATCTAGAAATGGGTTGAATATATTGGCTCCAGGATCGCTTTCTCGCGGGGAGTCGAGGAAGGATCTTTGGGGGTTGTTGCATCTTGTTGCTACTACTATATTTATGTACTAATCTACACTCTTCTAATGCTGCAAGACGCTGAAGATGCTAGTCTTCGATAGGCTAGGCCCTCTCTCTATTCTGGCATTTCTGCAGTCCAGTCCACTAATACAGCCCTTCCTTGATACCAATGCAAAAGTAGAATAGATCTGATGTAAGTCTTCCGAGTACTTTGGATGAGTACTCACGGTTGCTTTGCTTCCCCTTTTTCTCCATACCGATTGTTGCGACCAGATGACGGAGCCTCGGAGCCAGCTGCCCCAGCCGACGACTACTACTACTACCCCTCTGGTGGAGAGTACTACTACGTGGAGACCACCGACGACCAGGAGTAGATAGGAGGCACCCAGGCAGGAGGCCTGCGCCTTTTCGATCTGTGTCGTTATTTTGCCCCGCGTTCATAAGGCTTATCTGTTTAACTTTTATGTCTGTACTCAGATATCTGATGCTTCTGATGATGCTTGTATGACTCAAGCTTGTGTATTTGAGCCCTCGAGGCCCCTGGCTTGTAATATAAAGCTTGTATGACTTTTATTTGTGTTTAGAGTTGTGTTGTGATATCTTCAAGTGAGTCCTTAGGCTTGATCGTGTGCATTTGCGTGTATGATTAAGTCAGGGGCGTCACAGTTTTAGTTGGAGCATCTTGTGCTATAGTTTGTTTGCTTTTGTTTGCTTTTTAGTTTGCCACAATCATCTTTGCTGAACACACCTCTTTGAGAGGGACACACATTATTCGTGATTTGTTAGAATACTCTATGTGCTTCACTTATATCTTTTGAGCTAGGCAGTTGCTCTAGTGCTTCACTTATATCTTTTAGAGCACAACGGTGGTTATATTTTAAAGAAATAGTTGCACTCTCAAGCTTCACTTATATATTTTTGAGAGTCCAATGAATAGCAATGGTAATATGCACGGGTTATGAATTTGGTCCTAATATGATAGGTATTCAAGAGGGATATAATAAAAACTTTCATGTAGATCACTAAATATGATAAGTTTGATTCCTTGCAATAGTTTTGCGATATTAAGATCGTAATATGTGGGAGGTACTAGTAGATAATTGTGGTTTAGTAAGAATATTGGTGTTAAGGTTTGTGATTCCCGAAGCATGCACGTATGATCTGTCGTTATGCTAAGAAGTTGGAGCATGATTTATTCTTGATTGTCTACCTTATGAGTGGTGGTCGGGGATGAGCGATGGTCTTTTCCTACCAATCTATCCCCCTAGGGGCATGCGTAGTAGTACTTTGCTTCGAGGGCTAATAAACTTTCACAATAAGTATGTGAGTTCTTTATGACTAATGTGAGTCCATGGATTATACGCACTCTCATCTTTCCGCAATTTGCTAGCCTCTTCGGTACCGTGCATTGCCCTTTCTCACATCGAGGGGTGGTGCAAACTTCGCCGGTGCATCCAAACCCCGTGATATGATACGCTCTATCACACATAAGCCTCTTTATATCTTCCTCAAAACAGCCACCATACCTACCTATCATGGCATTTCCATAGCCATTCCGAGATATATTGCCATACAACTTCCACCGTTCTTTTTTATGACACACATCATCATCTTCATATTGCTTTGCATGATCCTATAGCTGACATAGTATTTGTGGCTCAGCCACTGTTCATCATTTTTTATACATGTTACGCTAGTATCATTGCACATCCTGGTACACTGCCAGAGGCATTCATATAGAGTCATATTTGTTCTAGTATCGAGTCGTAATTTTGAGTTGTAAGTAAATAGAAGTATGATGATCATCATTATTAGAGCATTGTCCCAGTGAGGAAATAAAAAAAGAAAAAAAGGAGGCCAAAAAGAGCCCACGAAAAAAAAGAGAAAGAAAAAAATGAGAGAAAAAGAGAGAAGGGGCAGTGTTACTATCTTTTTCCATACTTGTGCTTCAAAGTAGCACCATGTTTTTCATATAGAGAGTCTCTTGTTTTGTCACTTTCATATACTAGTGGGAATTTTTCGTTATATAACGTGGCTTGTATATTCCGATGATGGGATTCCTCAAATGCCCGTGGTCTTCATGAGCAAGCAAGTTGGATGCACACCCACTTAGTTTTCATGTTGAGCTTTCATACACTTATGGCTCTTAGTGCATCCGTTGCATGGCAATCCCTACTCCTCGCATTGACATCAATTGATGGGCATCTCCATAGCCCGTTGATTAGGCTCGTTGATGTGAGACTATCTTCTCCTTTTTGATTTCCCCTTATTAATCTCTACCACCACATTCTATTCCACCCATAGTGCTATATCCATGGCTTGCGCTCATGTATTGCGTGGGGGTTGAAAAAGCTGAAGCGCGTTAAAAAGTTTGAACCAATTGCTTGGCTTGTCATCGGGTTAGTGCATGATAAATATTTTGTGTTAAGAAGATGGAGCATGACAGGATTATATGATTTTGTAGGGATAACTTTCTTTAGCATTTTTATTTTGAAAGGCATGATTGTGTGTTAGTATGCCTGAGTATTGATGTCTTTATATCAAATTATAGACTATTGCTTTGAATCATTCGGATCTTAATATTCATACTGTAAGGAGATTACATGATGAAACATGTTAGGTAGCATTCCACATCAAAAATTCTGTTTTTATCATTTACCTACTCGAGGACGAGCAGGAATTAAGCTTGGGGATGCTTGATAAGTGTCCAACGTATCTATAATTTTTTATTGTTCCATGCTATTATAGTATCAATCTTGGATGTTTTATATGCAATTATATATCATTTTTTGGGACTAACCTATTAACCTAGTGCCCAGTGTCAGTTGCTGTTTTCTGCTTGTTTTTGGTTTTTCAGGAAATCAGTACCAAACGAAGTCCAAATGCCACGAAACTTTTTGACGATTTTTTTCTGGACAAAAGAGACCCTGGAAGCTTCGGGAGGATGCCAGAAGCCTCAAGAGGAGGCCACAAGGCAACAGGGCGCGGCCCCAGGGGGGGCGCCCTGATGCCTTGTGGGCCTCTCATGGCTCGTTTTGACCTAATTCCACTTATATCAATTCTCAAATATTCAGAAACCATCAGAGAGCCAGACGAGAATACCCTACTGCCGTCGCAAGCCTCTGTTCTTCTGCGATCCCATCTGGAGGCCTTTTCCGGTACTTTGCCGGAGGGGGAATCGATCACGGAGGGCTTCTTCATCAACCTAGCTGCCCTTCCGATGATGTTTGAGTAGTTTACCACAGACCTACGGGTCCATAGCTAGTAGCTAGATGGCTTCTTCTCTCTCTTTGATCTTCAATACCATGTTCTCCTCGATGTTCTTGGAGTTCTATCCGATGTAATCTTCTTTTGCGGTGTGTTTGTTGGGATCCGATGAATTGTGAGTTTATCATCAGATTATTCATGAGAAATATTTGAGTCTTCTCTGAACTGTTTTATCCATGATTGTTATAGCTTTGTATTTCTCTCCGATCTATCTGTTTGGTTTGGCCAACTAGATTGATTTATCTTGCAATGGGAGAGGTGCTTTGTGATGGGTTCAATCTTGCGGTGCTCAATCCTAGTGACAGAAAGGGACATGACACGTATTTGTGTTGTTGCCATTAAGGATAAAAAGATGGGGTTTAATCATATTGCTTGAGTTTACTTTCATGTCATCTTGCTTAAGGCGTTACTCTATTTTATACTTAATACCCTAGATGCATGCTGGATAGCGGTCGATGGGTGGAGTAATAGTAGTAGATGTAGGTACGAGTCGGTCTACTTGTCTCGGACATGATGCCTATATACATGATCATTGCCATGAATCCGTCATAATTATTTGCTCTTCTATCAATTGCCCAACAGTAATTTGTTTACCCACCGTATGTTCTGCGCTCGAGAGAGAAGCCTCTAGTGAAAACTATGGCCCCCGGGTCTACTTATATCATATATTAAAATCCGAAAATACCTTGCTGCAATTTATTTACTTTTATTTCGTTTTGCAATGTACTTTTTATCTATCACTATCAGAATTAATCCTTGCCAATAACCGCTAAGGGGATTGACAACCCTCTTATTTGCGTTGGGTGCAAGTGTTTGCATTTGTGTGTGTAGGTGCTGCTAACGAGGTTCTGTGTGGCTCTCCTACTGGATTGATAGGTTCTTAACTGACGGAAATACTTATCTCTACTATACTGCATCATCCTCTCTTCGGGAAAATACCAACGCAGTCTACAAGTAGCACATGCCTGTTGTTTCTGTTAAAAATGGAGATCATTGTTATCATGGTTTATGTGATATGGGTGCTAGTGTAAGTGCTATTCCATTTTCTCTTTATCAAGAAGTCCTGAATGATATTGCACCTGTTGAGATGGAAGATATTGATGTTACTATTAAGCTTGCAAACAGAGATACTATTTCACCACTTGGGATTGTTAGAGATGTTGAAGTCTTGTGTGGTAAGATCAAATACCCTACTGATTTTCTTGTTCTTGGATCACCACAAGATGATTTTTGTCCCGTTATATTTGGTAGACCTTTCTTGAATATAGTTAATTTTGGTGATATATCGCATGAATTTAATTTCTCTAAGTTTCATAGACAACCTCATGATAAAGAATTTCCTAATAAAGATGAAATTATTGGTTTTGCTTCTATTGAAGTTCCATCTACTGATCCTTTAGAACAATATCTGCTAGACCATGAAAATGATATGCATATGAATGAAACAGATGAAATATTCTTTAGGCAAGCACTGCTACTTGTAAACTACGTTGGGATTTTCCCCGAAGAGGAGGGGTGATGCAGCACAGTAGAGATAAGTATTTTCCTCAGTGAGAACCAAGGTATCAATCCTGTAGGAGAACCACGCAAAACCTCGTGAGCAGCACCTGCACACACAAAAGCAAATACTTGCACCCAACGCGGGCAAGAGGGTTGTCAATCCCCTTGAACTCGTTATTTGCAAGGATTAAATCTTGTAGTGGTAGATACATAAATTGCAAAAGAAAATAAAAGTAAATAAATCACTGCAAAGATTTGTAGGTTTTCTTTTTATGTGATTGAAGTAGACCCGGGGGCCATAGTTTTCACTAGAGGCTTCTCTCTCGAACGAATAGCATACGATGGGTAAACAAATTACTGTTGGGCAATTGATAGAAAAACACATAGTTATGACGGATTCATGGCAATGATCATGTATATAGGCATCACGTCCGAGACAAGTAGACCGACTCCTGCCTGCATCTACTACTATTACTCCACCCATCGACCGCTATCCAGCATGCATCTAGGGTATTAAGTTAATGAAAACAGAGTAACGCCTTAAGCAAGATGACATGATGTAGACAAAGTAAACGCAATCAATATGAATAAACCCCGTCGTTTTACCCTTATGGCAACAATACATATACGTGTCTTGTCCCTTTCTGTCACTGGGATATAGAGCACCGCAAGATTGAACCCATTACAAAGCACCTCTCTGGCTGAAGATAAATCAAACTAGTTGGCCAAACCAAACGGATAGATCGGAGAGAAATACAAAGCTATAATAATCATGCATAAAAGAATTCAGAAAAGATTCAAATATTTCTCATGAATAATCTGATCATAAACCCACAATTCATCGGATCCCAACAAACACACCGCAAAAGAAGATTACATCGAATAGAACTCCAAGAAGATTGAGGAGAACATTGAATTGAAGATCAAAGAGAGAGAAGAAGCCATCTAGCTACTAGCTATGAACCTGTAGGTCTGTGGTAAACTACTCACACATCATCAGAGGGGCTGCAAGGTTGATGTAGAAGCCCTCCGCGATCGATTCCCCCTCCGGCAGGGTGCCAAAAAAGGCCTCCAGATGGGATCGCGGAAGAACATAAGCTTGCAGCGGCGGAAAAATTATTTCGTGGGGCTCTCTGTTGGTTTCCCAATATTTGAGAATTTATAGAAATGGAATTAGGTCAAAAGGAGCCATATGGGGCCCACAAGGCATCTTGGCGCGCCCCCTAGGGCGCGTGGGGTTGCCTTTTCACCTCCTTGCGAGGCTTTTGGTCTCCTCCCGAAGCTTCTAGGGTCTCTCTTGTCCAGAAAAAAATCGTCAAAAAGTTTGGTAGCGTTTGGACTTCGCTTGGTACTGATTTCCTGAAAACCAAAAACAAGCAGAAAACAGCAACTGGCACTGGGCATTAGGTTAATAGGTTAGTCCCAAAAAATGATATAAAATAGCATATAATTGCATATAAAACATCCAAGATTGATACTATAATAGCATGGAACAATAAAAAATTATAGATACGTTGGAGACGTATCAGCATCCCCAAGCTTAATTCCTGCTCGTCCTCGTGTAGGTAAGTGATAAAAACAGAATTTTTGATGTGGAATGCTACCTAACATGTTTATCATGTAATCTCTTTTTACGGTATAAATATTGAGAAGCGATGAATTAACAATATCAACATAATAATATCCATGAACATAAGAAGCATAATCATTAAACTTTCAAAATATACGATCATTAACGAATGTTATTCCCCACTCATTTTCTCATGTTAGCATGGCATGACTCAGCCTTCACTGCATAAATATTAATCATGAGCACGCCGGTGTCAAACCAGGCAATTGAATCGTACTTCTAACGCGCTTCAGCATTTTCAACTTCATGCAATACATGAGCGTGACCCATGGACATAGCACTATGGGTGGAATAGAATGTGGTGGTAGGGATCAATAAGGAGAAGTCAAAAAGAGGAAGATAGTCTCGCATCAACACGGCTAATCAATGGGCTATGGAGATGCCCATCAATTGATATCAATGCGAGGAGTAGGGATTGCCATGCAACGAATGCACTAAGAGCTATAAGTGTATGAAAGCTCCAACTGAAACTAAGTGGGTGTGCATCCAACTTGCTTGCTCATGAAGACCTCGGGCATTTGAGGAAGCCCATCATCAGAATATACAAGCCAAGTTCTATAATGAAAAATTCCCACTAGTATTTGAAAGTGACAACTCAGGAGACTCTCTATATGAAAAAACATGGTGCTACTCTGAAGCACAAGTGTGGAAAAGGATAGTAACATTGCCCCTTCTCTCTTTTTCTCTCATTTTTTTGGCCCTTTTTTTCCGGAGTCTGATCCCTACTTGTGGGGGAATCACAGTCTCCATCATCCATTCCTCACTGGGACAATGCTCTAATAATGATGATCATCACACTTTTATTTACTTACAACTCTATATTACAACTCGATACTAGAACAATATGACTCTATATGAATGCCTCTAGTAGTGTACCAGGATGTGCAATGATCTAGCATAACATGTATAAAAATGATGAACAGTGGTGCCGGCTATATGATCATGCAAAGCAATATGACAATGAAGATGTGTGTCATATAAATGGAACGATGGAAGTTGCATGGCAATATATCTTGGAATGGCTTTGGAAATGCCATAATAGGTAGGTATGGTGGCTGTTTTGAGGAAGATATAAGGAGGCTTATGTGTGATGGAGCGTATCATATCACGGGGTTTGGATGCACCAGCGAAGTTTGCACTGACTCTCGAGGTAAGAAAGGGCAATGCACGGTACCGAAGAGGCTAGCAAATTGTGGAAAGGTGAGAGTGCGTATAATCCATGGACTCACATTAGTCATAAAGAACTCACATACTTTTTGCGAAGCCTATTAGCCCTCAAAGCAAAGTACTACTCGTATGCCCCTAGGGAGGAGGTTGGTAGGAGTTAACCATCGCACACCCCCGATTATAACAGCACTCAAGGATTTCGTTTCAGACATAAAAATGCTCAAACCTCCCCACCATGCCATGACCAACACTTAGATGAGAAGTTAATAACAAACTTTAATACCGATATTTCTACTAACCAATGATCATGAACCTATATCCTTTCATGTTACGACATTAATAAAATTAACCATACACTTCATATTTAGTGATCTACATGAAAGTTTTTATTATATCCCCCTTGAATACCTTATCATATCAGGACCATTCTTTTAACATGTGCAAATTGCCATTACTATTTATTAGACTCTCAAAAAGATTTAAGTAATCTGAGGATTATCCTCACTGCTGCACAAAAAGTGTATGTCCTTGATGCACCGCTTGGTGATGCACCACCTCAAGATGAGCCTGCAGATGTTATGAACGTCTGGCGGGCACGTTCTGATGACTACTCGATAGTTCAGTGCGCCATGCTTTACGGCTTGGAACCGGGGCTCCAAAGACGTTTTGAGCACCACGGAGCATATGAGATGTTCCAGGAGCTGAAATTGGTATTTCAGGCTCACGCCCGGGTCGAGAGGTATGAAACCTCCGGCAAGGTCTTTAGCTGCAAGATGGAGGAGAACGGCTCCATTAGTGAGCACGTACCCAAAATGTCTGGGTACTTCAATCGCTTGAACCAATTGGGAGTTAATCTTCCGGATGAAGTAGCGATTGACAGAGTTCTCCAGTCACTGCCACCGAGCTACAAGAGCTTTGTGATGAACTATAACATGCAAGGGATGGAGAAGACGATCCCTGAGCTCTTCGCGATGCTTAAGGCCGCGAAGGTAGAAATCAAGAAAGAACATCAAGTGTTGATGGTCAACAAGACCACCAGTTTCAAGAAGAAAGGGAAGGGAACTTCAAGAAGAATGGCAAGCCAATTGCCGCTCCCGTGAAAAAACCCAAGGCTGGACCCAAACCTGAGACTGAGTGCTTCTATTGCAAGGGGAATGGTCACTGGAAGCGGAACTGCCCCAAGTACTTAGCAGATAAGAAGGCTGGCAACGTCAACAAAGGTATATTTGATATACATGTTATTGATGTGTACCTTACTAGTGCTCGTAGTAGCGCCTGGGTATTTGATACTGATTCGGTTGCTAATATTTGTAACTCTAAATAGGAGCCGCAAAATAAACGGAGACTAGCTAAGGACGAGGTGACGATGCACGTTGGAAATGGTTCCAAGGTTGATGTGATCGCCATCGGCACGCTCCCTCTACGTTTACCTTCGGTATTAGTTTTGAACCTGAATAATTGTTATTTGGTGCCTGCGTTAAGCATGAACATTATATCTGGATCTTGTTTATTGCGAGACGGTTATTCATTTAAGTCAGAGAATAATGGTTGTTCTATTTATATGGATAATATCTTTTATGGTCATGCACCCTTGGTGAATGGTTTATTTCTATTGAATCTCGATCGTAGTGATACACATATTCATAATATCGATGCCAAAAGATGCAAAGTTAATGATGATAGTACCACATACTTGTGGCACTGCCGCTTAGGTCATATTGGTGTAAAGCGCATGAAGAAACTCCATGCTGATGGACTTTTGGAATCTCTTGATTATGAATCATTTGAGACATGTGAACCATGCCTCATGGGCAAGATGACTAAAACCCCATTTTAAAGAACAATGGAGCGGTCAAGTGACTTATTGGAAATAATACATACCGATATATGCGGTCCGATGAGTGTTGAAGCACGCGGTGGATATCATTATTTTCTTACCTTCACAGATGATTTGAGTAGATATGGGTATATTTACTTGATGAAACACAAGTCTGAAACATTTGAAAAGTTCAAAGAGTTTCAGAGTGAAGTAGAGAATCATCGTAATAAGAAAATTAAATTTCTACGATCTGATCGTGGAGGTGAATATTTGAGTTACAAGTTTGGTATGCATTTAAGACAATGTGGAATTGTTTCACAGCTCACGCCACCTGGAACACCACAGCGTAATGGTGTGTCCGAACGTCGTAATCGTACTCTATTGGATATGGTGCGTTCTATGATGTCTCTTACCAATTTGCCACTATCGTTTTGGGGTTATGCATTAGAGACAGCCGCATTCACTTTAAACAGGGCACCGTCTTAATCCGTTGAGACGACACCGTATGAATTATGGTTTGGCAAGAAACCTAAGCTGCCGTTTCTTAACGTTTGGGGATGCAACTCTTATGTCAAGAGGCTTCAGCCTGATAAGCTCGAACCCAAAGCGGAGAAGTGCGTCTTCATAGGATACCCTAAAGAGACCATTGGGTATACCTTCTATCACAGATCTGAGGGCAAAATCTTTGTTACCAAGAGTGGGTCCTTTCTAGAGAAGGAGTTTCTCTCGAAAGAAGTGAGTGGGAGGAAAGTAGAACTTGATGAGGTAGTTGTACCTTCTCCCGAATTAGAAAGTAGCACATCACAGAAAGAAGTTCCTGTGATGCCTACACCATCCGGAGAGGAAGCTAATGATGATGATCATGAAACTTTGGATCAAGTTACTACTGAACTTCGTAGGTCGACCAGGGTACGTTCCGCACCAGAGTGGTACGGTAATCCCGTCCTGGAAGTCATGTTGTTAGACAACGGCGAACCTACGAACTATGAAGAAGAAATGATGAGCTCGGATTTCAACAAATGGCTTGAGGCCATGAAATCCAAGATAGGAACCATGTATGAGAACAAAGTATGGACTTTGGTGGACTTGCCTGATGATCGGCAAGCCATTGAAAACAAAAGGATCTTTAAGAAGAAGACAGACGCTGATGGTAATGTCACCGTCTATAAAGCTCGACTTGTCACAAAGGGTTTCCGACAAATTCAAGGGGTTGACTACGATGAGACCTTCTCACCCGTAGCGATGCTTAAGTCTGTTAGAATTATGTTTGCAATTGCCGCATTTTATGACTATGAAATCTGGCAAATGGACGTCAAAACAGCATTCCTTAACAGGTTTTCTTAAGGAAGAGTTGTATATGATGCAACCGGAAGGTTTTGTCGATCCTAAGGATGCTAACAAAGTATGCAAGCTCCAGCGATCCATCTATGGACTGGTGCAAGCATCTCGGAGTTGGAATATACGCTTTGATGAGGTGATCAAAGCTTTTGGTTTTATACAAACTTATGGAAATGCTTGTATTTACAAGAAAGTGAGTGGGAGCTCTGTAGCATTTCTAATATTATATGTGGATGACATATTATTGATTGGAAATGATATAGAATTACTGGAAAGCATAAAAGGTTATTTGAACAAGAGTTTTTCAATGAAAGACCTGGGTGAAGCTGCTTACATATTAGGCATTAAAATCTATAGAGATAGATCAAGACGCCTAATAGGACTTTCATAAAGCACATACCTTGACAAGATTTTGAAGAAGTTCAAAATGGACCAGTCAAAGAAAGGGTTCTTGCCTGTGTTGCAAGGTGTGAAGTTGAGTAAGACTCAAAGCCCGACCACGGCAGAAGAAAGAGAAAGGATGAAAGTCATCCCCTATGCCTCAGCCATAGGCTCTATAATGTATGCCATGCTATGTACCAGACCTGATGTGTGCCTTGCCATAAGTCTAGCAGGGAGGTACCAAAGTGATCCAGGAGTAGATCACTGGACAGCGGTCAAGAATATCCTTGAGTACCTAAAGAGGACTAAGGAAATGTTTCTCGATTATGGAGGTGATAAAGAGTTCATCGTAAAGGGTTACGTCGATGCAAGTTTTGACACCGATCCGAATGACTCTGAGTTGCAAACCAGATACGTATAGTGGAGCAGTCATATGGAATAGCTCCAAGTGGAGCATGGTAGCAGCATCTACAGTATGACATAGAGATTTGCAAAGTACATACGGATTTGAATGTTGCAGACCCGTTGACTAAAACCTCTTCCGCGAGAAAAACATGATCAGCACCAAGACTCCATGGGTGTTAGATTCATTACAATGTAAACTAGATTATTGACTCTAGTGCAAGTGGGAGACTGTTGTAAATATGCCCTAGAGGCAATAATAAATTGGTTATTATCATATTTCCTTGTTCATGATAAATGTTTATTATTCATGCTAGAATTGTATTGACCGGAAACTTAAATACATGTGTGAATATATAAACAACACCATGTCCCTAGTGAGCCTCTACAAGACTAGCTCGTTGATCAAAGATGGTTAAGGTTTCCTAACCATAGACATAAGTTGTCATTTGATGATGGGATCACATCATTAGGAGAATGATGTGATGGACAAGACCCAACCGTAAGCTTAGCATCAGATCATTTAGTTATTTGCTACAACTTTCTTCATGTCAAGTATCAGTTCCTTAGACCATGAGATCATGCCACTCCCGGATACCGAAGGAATACTTTGTGTGCTATCAAACATCACTTCATAACTGGGTGATCATAAAGGTGCTCTACAGGTATCTTCGAAGGTGTCTGTTGGGTTGCATGGATCGAGACTGGGATTTGTCACTCCGTATGACGGAGAGATATCTCTGGGCCCTCTTGGTAATACAACATCATAAAGAGCTTGCAAGCAATGTGGCTAATGAGTTAGTCATGGGATCTTGTATTATGGAATGAGTAAAGAGACTTGCCGGTAACGAGATTGAACTAGGTATGGAGATACCGACGATCGAATCTCGGGCAAGTAACATATCGCCGGACAAAGGGAATTGTATACGGGATTAACTGAATCCTCGGCATCGTGGTTCAACCGATAAAGATCTTCGTTGGACATGTGGGAATCAATATGGGTATCCATATCCCACTACTGATTATTGACCAGAGAAGTGTCTCGGTCATGTCTACATGTTCTCGAACCCGTAGGGTCGCACGCTTAACGTTCGATAGCGCTAGGGTAGTATTGAGATAATAATAGTGGAAAGTCCGAAGGTTGGTCGGAGTCCCGGATGGGATCCGGGACATCACGAGGAGCTCCGGAATAGTCCAGAGGTAAAGATTCATATATGGAAAGTTGTTTTCGGGGTTACGAAAAAAGTTTGTTTTTTCGGTATTGTACCGGGAAGTCACCGGAAGGTTCCAGAGGGTTCCGGAAGGGTCTGGAAGTCCTCGGAGGGTTCCACCTTGTCCCAGGCAGTAGCATGGGCTGTAGGGGGGGCGCCCTGGCCTTATTGGGCCAGGCGCACCAGCCCCTACTTGGCCCATGCGCCTAGGGGATGGGAAACCCTAAAGGGGAGGGCCCTCCACTTGCCTTGGAGGGCACTACTCCCCCTTGGCCGCCGCCCCCTGCCTTGGCAGGCGGCTAGGGCTGGCACGCCCCTCCCTCACCCCTATATATAGTAGGGAGGCACAGGAGGCAGCCACCCCTTCCACGCTTACCCTGTCTCCCTCCCGTTACTCCTCCACGTTCCGTCAGCGCTTGGCGAAGCCCTGCCGGAATTCCGCTACCACCACCACCACCACGCCGTCGTGCTGGTTCCGATCTCATCTACCTCCCCCCTTCTCTTGCTAGATCAAGAAGGAGAGGACGCCATCGAGCTGAACGTGTGCTAATCTCAGAGGTGCCGTCCGTTCAGCACTAGATCGGATTGGATCGCGATTCGATCGTGAAGAGTACGACTACATCAACTGCGTTACGATGCTAACGCTTTCGGTCTACAAGGGTATGTAGACATACTCCCCTCTCGTTGCTATGCATCTCCTAGATTAGATCTTGGGTGTTTCATAGGAATTTTTTTGATTTTCATGCAACGTTCCCCAACAAAAACACTAATTAAAAGATAAAAACACAATCATAACAGAAGCTAAAATTGTGTGACACAAGAAAAATAAAAATTGCAATAAAAATAAATATTGGCTTGCCTCCCAACAAGCGTTATTGTTTTATGCCCCTAGCTAGGCATAATGCATTGTTTCAAGTATTATCCTCCTTCAAATTAATTCCATAGGTGGCCCTCATAATGGATTCATATGGTGGCTTAATTCTCTTCCTAGGAAAGTGTTCCATCCCTTTCTTTAGTGGGAATTGAAATCTTATATTACCTTCTTTCATATCAATTATAGCACCTATAGTTCGTAGGAAAGGCCTACCAAGTATTATGGGACAAGATGGATTGCATTCAATATCAAGCACAATAAAATCCACGGGTACGTAATTTCTATTAGAAAGAATAAGCACATCATTTATTCTACCCAATGGTTTTTTAATAGTTGAATCCGCTAGATGTAAATTGAGGGAACAAGCTTCCAAATCGGTGAAACCTAGCACGTCACATAAAGATATTGGAATAGTAGAGACGCTAGCACCTAGATCACACAAAGAATTACATTCATAATCTTAGATTTTTACTTTAATAGTAGGTTCCCATTCATCATGCAACTTTCTAGGTATTGAAACTTCTAACTCTAGCTTTTCTTCATGAGCTTTTACCGTAGCTTCTAAAATATGTCTAGTAAAAAATTTATTTTCTTCATAGGCATTAGGTGAATTAATCATGGATTGCAACAAGGAAATACATTCAATTAAAGAGCAACTATCATAATTAAAGTCCTTGTAATCCAAAGTAGTAGGCACATCACTATTTAAAGTCTTGACCTCTCCAAACACACTTTTATCATTTTTATCATTAAGATCATCACCCTCCAAACAATTGGGACGCCTTCTAGCTAAAGTTGACTCATCTCCAGTCCCTTTTTCATCAAGTTTTATATTACTAAATAAAGATTCAATAGGTGAGACACCAATCATTTTAATATCCTCATCATTACTACGGTAAAAACCGGGTGGAATAGACTTTTCTAAGAATTCTCGCTTAGCTCTCAACTTAGCGGTTCTTTCATTACTTTCATTAATGGAGACATAGATAGATTTAATAGGCTCATTTATATCATGCTTGGGTGGCAAAATTTTAATTTTAAGAGTTTCCACATCATGAGCAATTCTATCCATGTTCCTAGACATATCATCAACTTTATTCAATTTTTCTTCTACCATAGCATTGAAGATCTTTTGAGAATTAATAAATTCTTTAATATTGTTCTCAAGATCAGTAGGTATCCTATTATTATTATATGAATTACCATAGGAATTACCATAATTATTAGAGTAATTTCCGGGAAACGGTCTAGGATTAAAATTCCCTCTATAAGCATTGTTGTCGAAATTATTTTTAGAGACAAAATTCACATCAATAGCATCATTATTTTGCTCAATCAAAGTAGGCAATGGCACATCATTAGGATCAACATGAGTATTCTTACTAGCAAGCATTTTCATAATAGCATCCATTTTATCACCCAAAGTAGAGACTTCTTTGACAGAATTTACCTTCTTACCAGTTGGAGCTCTTTCGGTGTGCCATTGAGAGTAATTTGTCATAATATTATCAATGTGTTTTGTAGCTTCTCCCAATGTAATTTCCATAAGAGTACCACCTGCAGCAGAGTCTAGAAGATTTCTAGAAACAAAGTTTAGTCCCACATAGAAATTTTGTATAATCATCCATGAACTTAAACAATGAGTGGGACAATTTCTAATCATTAATTTCATTCTTTCCCATGCTTGTGCAACATGTTCTTGCTCAAGTTGCTTAAAATTCATTATTTGATTTCTTAGAGAAAAAATCTTAGCAGGAGAAAAATACTTGGCAATAAAAGCATCCTTACACTTATCCCAACAATCAATACTATTGCGTGGCAAGGATGAAAACCAAGTTTTAGCACGATCTCTTAGTGAGAACGGAAATAATTTCAGCTAAATAATATCATTATCCACATCTTTTTTCTTTTGCATATCACATAATTCAACGAAGGTATTAAGATGGGAAGCAACATCCTCATTAGGAGTTCCAGAAAATTGTTCTCTTATAAAAAGATTTAGCAAAGCAACACTAATATCATAAGACTCCGCACTAGTGGTGGGAGGAGCAATTGGAGTACTAACAAAATCATTATTATTAGTATTTGAAAAGTCACACAACTTGGAGTTTTCTTGAGACATAATGACAAAGCAAGCGAACGAGCAAACAAGCAAATAAAATGTTTTTGTGTTTTTGTGTTTTTTATGAGAAGTGGGGGAGATGAAAATGAGAGGCAAATGCAAATAAAAGAAGAGCAGGTAATTGATAGTTTATGCGAAGGTACTTGATAGGTTTTGATGATGTCTCCCCAGCAACGGCGCCAGAAATTCTTCCTGGTACTTGTAAACTGCGTTGGGATTTTCCCCGAAGAGGAGGGGTGATGCAGCACAATAGAGATAAGTATTTCCCTTAGTGAGAACCAAGGTATCAATCCAGTAGGAGTACCACACAAAACCTCGTGAGCAGCACCTGCACACACAAAAGCAAATACTTGCACCCAACGCGGGCAAGAGGGTTGTCAATCCCGTTGAACTCGTTATTTGCAAGGATTAAATCTTGTAGTGGTAGATAAATAAATTGCAAAAGAAAATAAAAGTAAATAACTTACAGCAAAGATTTATCGGTTTTCTTTTTATATGATTAAAGTATACCCGGGGGTCCTAGTTTTCACTAGAGGCTTCTCTCTCGAACGAATAGCATACGATGGGTAAACAAATTACTGTTGGGCAATTGATAGAAAAGCGCATAGTTATGACGGATTGATGGCAATGATCATGTATATATGCTTCACATTCAAGACAAGTAGACCGACTCCTGCCTGCATCTACTACTATTACTCCACCCATCGACCGCTATCCAGCATGCATCTAGGGTATTAAGTTAATGAAAACAGTGTAACGCCTTAAGCAAGATGACATGATGTAGACAATGTAGACCCAATCAATATGAATAAACCCCATCGTTTTACCCTTAATGGCAACAATACAAATACGTGTCTTGTCCCTTTCTATCACTGGGATATAGAGCACCGCAAGATTGAACCCATTACAAAGCACCTCTCCCGCTGAAGATAAATCAATCTAGTTGGCCAAACCAAACAGATAGATCGGAGAGAAATACAAAGCTATAATAATCATGCATAAAAGAATTCAGAAAAGATTCAAATATTTCTCATGAATAATCTGATCATAAACCCACAATTCATCGGATCCCAACAAACACACCGCAAAAGAAGATTACAACGAATAGAACTCCAAGAAGATCGAGGAGAACATTGTATTGAAGATCAAAGAGAGAGAAGAAGCCATCTAGCTACTAGCTATGGACCCGTAGGTCTGTGGTAAACTACTCACACATCATCGGAGGGGCAGCAAGGTTGATGTAGAAGCCCTTCGTGATCGACTCCCCCTCCGGCAGGGTGCCGAAAAAGGCCTCCAGATGGGCTCGCAGAAGAACAGAAGCTTGCGGTGGCGGAAAAATTATTTCGTGGGGCTCTCTGTTGGTTTCCCAATATTTGAGAATTTATAGAAGTGGAATTAGGTCAAAAGGAGCCATGAGAGGCCCACAAGGCATTTTGGCACGCCCCCCCTCGGGGCGCGTGGGGTTGCCTTGTCACCTCCTCGTCAGGCTTCTGGTCTCCTCCCAAAGCTTCTAGGGTCTCTCTTGTCCAGAAAAAAATCGTCAAAAAGTTTCGTAGCGTCTGGACATCGTTTGGTACCGATTTCCTGAAAAACCAAAAACAAGCAGAAAAGAACATCTGGCACTGGGCACTAGGTTAATAGGTTAGTCCCAAAAATGATATAAAATATCATATAATTGCTTATAAAACATCCAAGATTGATACTATAATAGCATGGAACAATAAAAATTATAGGTACGTTGGAGACGTATCAAGCACCTATCCTTAAACATAATTTGCCTGTTGAAACTTTGGGAGATCCTCTCCCACCTAAGAGTGACCCTATGTTTGAACTAAAGAAACTGTGTGATACACTAAAATATTCTTATCTTGATGAAAAGAAGATATATCCTGTTATTATCAATGCTAACCTTTCAGAGCATGAAGAAAAGAGATTACTTAAAACTCTGAGGAAGCACCATGCTGCTATTGGATATACTCTTGATGATCTTAAGGGCATTAGTCCCACTTTATGCCAGCAAAAGATTAATATGGAGCCCGATGCTAAGCCAGTCATTGATCATCAACGCCGCTTGAATCCTAAGATTTAGGATGTGGTAAAACTCTGAGGAAGGAGGAATAATTTATCCTATAGCTGATAGTAGATGGGCAAGTCATGTTCATTGTGTTCCTGAGAAGGGAGGCATTACTGTTGTTCCTAATGATAAAAATGAACTTATCCCACAAAGAATTGCAACTGGTTATAGGATGGTAATTGATTTCAGGAAATTAAGTAAAGCTACTAGGAAAGATCATTACCCATTGCCTTTTATTGATCAAATGTTAGAAAGATCATCTAAGCATACACACTTTTGCTTCCTAGATGGATATTCTGGTTTTTCTCAAATACCTGTATCGCAAGAAGATCAAGAGAAAACCACTTTTACTTGTCCTTTTGGAACTTATGCTCATAGACGTATGCCTTTTGGTTTATGTAATGCACCTGCTACCTTTCAAAGATGTATGATTGCTATATTCTCTGATTTTTGTGAAAAGATTGTTGGGGTATTTGATGACCCACAAGTATAGGGGATCTATCGTAGTCCTTCCGATAAGTAAGAGTGTCGAACCCAACGAGGAGCAGAAGGAAATGACAAGCGGTTTTCAGCAAGGTATTCTCTGCAAGCACTGAAATTGTAGGAAACAGATAGTTTGATAGAAATGTAATTTGTAACAAGTAACAAGTAGTAATGGTAGCAAAGGTGCAGCAAGGTGGCCCAATCCTTTTTATAGCAAAGGACAAGCCGAGACGAACCCGTATAATAAGCAAAGTGTTCTCGAGGACACATGGGAATTTCATCTAGTCACTTTCATCATGTTTGTTTGATTCGCGTTCGCTACTTTGATAATTTGATATGTGGGTGGACCGGTGCTTGGGTGCTGTTCTTACTTGAACAAGCCTCCCACTTATGATTACCCCCTCTCGCAAGCATCCGCAACTATGAAAGAAGAATTAAGATAAATCTAACCATAGCATGAAACATATGGATCCAAATCAGCCCCTTCCGGAATAGCGCATAAACTAGGGTTTAAGCTTCTGTCACTCTAGCAACCCATCATCTAATTACTACTCCAAAATGCCTTCCCTTAGGCCCAAAGATGGTGAAGTGTCATGTAGTCCACGTTCACACGACACCACTAAAGGAAGCAACAACATACATATCATCAAAATATCGAACGAATACCAAATTCACATGATTGCTTATGACAAGACTTCTCCCATGTCCACAAGAACAAAAGTAATTACTCACAAATCATATTCATGTTCAATATCAGGGGGGTATTCAATATCATTAAAGATCTAAACATATAATCTCCCACCAAATAAACCAACTAGCATCAACTACAAGATGTAATCAACACTACTAGCAACCCACAGGTATCAATCTGAGGTTTTGAGACAAAGATTGAATACAAGAGATGAACTAGGGTTTGAGATGAGATGGTGCTGGTGAAGATGTTGATGAAGATTGGTCCTCCCACGATGAGAGGATCGTAGGTGATGTCGATGGCTTCGTTTCCCCCTCCCGGAGGGAAGTTTCCTCGGCGGAATCGCTCCGCCGGAGAGCAAAAGTGCTCCTGCCCAGGTTCCGCCTCGAGACGGCGGCGCTTCGTCCCGAAAGTCTTCTTGTTATTTTTTCTAGGGCAAATGGCTTCATATAGCAGAAGGAGGGGGTCGGAGGCCGGCCAGGGGCCCCACAAGCTCGGGGGGCGCGCCCAGGGGGGTAGGGCACGCCCCCCAGGCTTGTGGCTTCCTGGTGGGCCCCCTCCTAGTAATTCTGTCGCCAATATTTTTATATATTACAAAATAATTCTCCGTAAATTTTCAGGTCATTTGGAATTGTGCAGAATAGCTATCTCTGTTTCACCCCTTTCCGGTCCAGAATTCCAGCTGCCGGCAATCTCCCTCTTCATGTGAAACTTGCAAAATAAGAAAGAAAAGGCTTAAGAATTGTATCATAAAGTGAAATAATGATCAAAAACATAATAAATAACAGTAGGAAAATATGATGCAAAATGGACGTATCAACTCCCCCAATCTTAGACCTCGCTTGTCCTCAAGCGAAAAACCAAAATCGATAATCATGACCACATGTTTAGAGAGAGAGAGAGGTGTCGATAAAACAAAATACGGACATGAAAGCATCATGATCATTATTATAACAGCAATATATCATCGTAAAACTTCTCATGAAAAAGTAACAGTTCATCCACAAGTTGAAGTATGAACCATAAACAATATTGAAAACTAACAAACTATGGTCTCAGTCGCTGAAGCAATTGCAATTCATCATATTATCAGAAAGAGTCTATGTAAGAGCTTTGTTTAGCAAGTTCACATACTCAACTATCATTTAGTCTTCTATGATTGCTGACACTCACGGCATACTTATGGAGCAAAAGTTTCAATCAGACACATAAAAAGATAGGGGCTTATAATTTCGCCTCCCAACGTATTTACCTCAAGGGTAATGTCAACAGTAATAACTCATGATCATCTACATCCAACTAGATATATATGCCTGGATCTATCCCCACCACATGATGCTTGCCAAGAGAGAAAATAAAAATGGAATAGAAGAGAATACTATTGACCCTTGCATAAAAGTAAATACATAAAGTAAAAGATAGGCCCTTCGCAGAGGGAAGCAGAGGTTGTCATTCGCTTTTTTGTTTTTAGATGTGCAAGCTCTTAATGTAAAGGAACGTCACTTTATATTGCCCCTTGTGATAGCAACCTTTATTATGCAGTCTGTCACTTTTATTTCTTCACCATCACAAGATCGTACAAAGCTTATTTTCCCTTACAATAAAAGATCATACATATTAGAAGCAATTTTTATTGCTTTGCACCAATGACAACTTACTTGAAGGATCTTATTCAATCCATAGGTCGATATGGTGGACTCTCATGACATGAAACTGGGTTTAAGGGTTTTTGGATGCACAAGTAGTATATCTACTTAGTACAGAATTTTGGCTAGAAAAAGATAGGGAGCAAGCACCACATGTTAGAGGATCCAAAACAATATAACTTCTATGTGAATATAAGCAAATATAACTCATTACGTTGTCTTTCTTGTCCAACGTCGACTATTTGACATAGAATATTTAATGGGGGCTCACAATCATAAAAGATGTCCAAGATATAGTATATTTATATGTGAGACCTCTCTTCCTTTATTACTTTTTCATGAATTGCAACAATGACCAATACTATACTTGTTAACTTCCAACAAGTTTTATCAATTATACTTCTTTTATGTGAAGTCATCACTCCCCATGGGATTAGCATATGATCTTACGTTTTATTCTCTTTATTTTATTTCTAAGATTGGATCAACAAAAGCAAAGCACTCAACTCAAACTAGTCTTTATTATATAACTTTCACACATGATTACAAAGATAGATAGATCACAAAGCAAGCACTCGAAACTAAATCATACTAAACTTTATTCCTCTAATTCACGAAATAACTAAGGATCGAACTAAGATAGATAATTATGATAAAAGTGATGGTGATATGATACCGTGGCACCTCCCCAAGCTTGGCACAAGCCAAGGGTGGTGCCCATACCCATGTGCTCAAGTCTCCTTCTTCGGTGATGATGGTGATGACGGGGTAGGCTTGTCCTTCCACTTGAGGACACGAATTTCTTCTTTTAATTTGTCATTCTCTCTTTCGAGTTCCCTGATTTTGCGACGTAGTTTATCCGAATCTCCGTGCACATGACGAAAAGGAGTGAATTGAACTTTAGGAACCTTCACTGTGTTAGGTAAGCTGGACCTCTTGAATTCAATGTGCATATCTCCTGGTTGAGGCAATGGGGGATCCTCGTCCTCCTCGCTGGAATGACCTTGCTTTTCCGTCAAATCAGCATCTTCCTCTTCATCAGTCGTCCAACCATAGGGATCAGTGTCCCCATAGAATCTAGGGTTTGCAATAAGATGAGAAACATAGCTTTCCCCGTCCGAATCCTGAGATGACATGGCACTTGACCTCGAGAGTCTGACAGAAAACAGCACGAAACAAGAACAGAGGAGAAACTTGCGATACAGTGGTCAAAACATCCGAGAGTATATATAATGAACTTTTCCCGTGCAGGACAAGTAATATGGAAGAAAAACGGAGTCGAGAAAGTCCACGAGGGGGCGCGCCCCCCAGGTTTGTCGCTTCCTCGTGCACTTTTCAGACTGTTTATTATTTTCCTAATTTTTTAAATATTCCAAAAAAACAGAAAGTACTTTTATGGAATTTTTGGAGTCGGTTTACTTATCGTACCACGTACCTACTCCTTTTCAGGATTCTGGAGCGTTCCAGAAGGTTTCTTCTATGTGCTCTTCCGGTGTCATTGTTTCAATAATATTAGTTTCAACATTAATGGGCGTACCTCAGATATAATGTTTAATTCTTTGCCCATTAACAACTCTTGGATTATTTCCTTCGGAGTTGTTTATTTTGATGGCTCCGGAGCGATAAACTTCTTCAATGATGTATGGTCCTTCCCACTTAGAGAGAAGTTTTCCTGCAAAGAATCTTAAACGAGAATTGTATAATAGAACATGATCACCCACTTTGAATTCCCATTTTTGAATTCTCTTATCAAGCCATCTTTTAACTTTTTCTTTATATAACTTGGCATTTTCATAAGCTTGGGTTCTCCATTCTCCCACGATGAGAGGATCGTTCGTGATGTCGATGGCTTCGATTTCCCCCTCCCGGAGGGAAGTTTCCCCGGTGGAATCGCTCCGCCGGAGAGCAAAAGTGCTCCTGCCCAGGTTCCGCCTCGAGACGGCGGCGCTTCATCCCGAAAGTCTTCTTGTTATATTTTTTTTCTAGGGCAAATGGCTTCATATAGCGGAAGGAGAGGGCCGAAGACCTGCCAGGGGCCCCACAAGCTCGGGGGGCGCGCACAGGGGGGTAGGGCGCCCCCAGGCCTTCTTCACCAGTATTTTTTATATATTCCAAAATAATTCTCCGTAAATTTTCAGGTCATTTGGAGTTGTGCAGAATAGCTATCTCTGTTTCACCCCTTTTTGGTCCAGAATTCCAGCTGCCGGCAATCTCCCTCTTCATGTGAAACTTGCAAAATAAGAGAGAAAAGGCTTAAGAATTGTATCATAAAGTGAAATAATGATCAAAAACATAATAAATAACAATAGGAAAATATGATGCAAAATGGATGTATCAGTATTCATGGATGATTTCTCCGTTTACAGAACCTCTTTTGATGATTGCTTAAGCAACCTTGACCGAGTTTTGCAGAGTTGTGAAGAGACTAATCTTGTCTTGCACTAGGAGAAGTGCCACTTTATGGTGAATGAAGGTATAGTCCTTGGGCATAAAATTTCTAAAAGAGGTATTGAGGTAGATAAAGCTAAAGTTGATGCAATTGAGAAAATGCCATGTCCTAAAGATATCAAAAGTATAAGAAGTTTTCTTGGTTATGTTGGTTTCTAAAGAAGGTTCATAAAAGGCTTCTCTAAAATTTCTAGGCCTCTTACTAATCTTTTGCAAAAAAGATGTTCCATTTGTTTTTCATGATGATTGCGTAGGAGCCTTTGAAATACTTAAGAAAGCCTTAATTTCTGCACCCCTTGTTCAACCACCTGATTGGAACCTACCCTTTGAAATTATGTGTGATGCTAGTGATTATGCTATTGGTGTTGTTCTAGGTCAAAGAGTTGATAAGAAATTGAATGTTATTCATTATGCTAGTAAGACCTTGGATAGTGCTCAAAGAAATTATGCTACTACTGTGAAATAATTTTTAGTAGTTGTGTTTGCATGTGATAAATTCAGACCTTACATTGTTGATTCTAAAGTTACCATTCACACTGATCATGCTGCTATTTAATATCTTATGGAAAAGAAAGATGCTAAACCTAGACTGATTAGGTGGGTTCTTTTATTACAAGAGTTTGATTTGCATATTGTTGAGAGAAAGGGAGCTGAAAACCCTGTAGCAGATAATTTGTCTAGGATGGAAAATGTTCTTGATGACCCACTTCCTATTGATGATAGTTTTCCTGATGAGCAATTAGCTGTTGTAAATGCTTCTACTTCTCATAATAATTCTTGGTATGCAGATTATGCTAATTACATTGTCGCTAAATATATACCACCTAGTTTTACATACCAACAAAAGAAAAAATTCTTCTTTGATTTAAGACATTACTTTTGGGATGACCCACATGTATATAAACAAGGGGTAGATGGTGCTATTAGACGTTGTGTACCTGAGCATGAACAGGAACAAATCCTACGAAAGTGTCATTCTGAGGCATACGGAGGACACCATGCGGGAGACAGAAACTGCACATAAGGTATTACAGACTGGTTTTTATTGGCCTACTCTCTTCAAGGATGCACGTAAGTTTGTCCTTTCTTGTGATGAATGTCAAAGAATTCGTAATATTGGTAGACATCAGGATATGCCTAGGAACTATTTACTTGTTATTGAACCATTTGATGTTTGGGGCTTTGATTATATGGGGCCTTTACCTAAATCCAATGGATACACTCATATTTTAGTTGTTGTTGATTATGTTACTAAGTGGGTAGAAGCTATTCCAACTAGTAGTGTTGATCACAACACGTCTATTAAAATGCTTAAAGAAGTTATTTTTGCGAGGTTTGGAGTCCCTAGATATTTAGTGACTGATGGTGGTTCAGATTTTACTCATGGTGCATTTCGTAAACTCCTAGCTAAATATGATGTCAACCATAGAATTGCGTCACCTTATCATCCTCAGTCTAGTGGTCAAGTTGAATTGAGCAATAGGTAAATAAAATTAATTTTGCAAAATATTGTTAATAGATCCTGAAAAAATTTGTCTAAGAAACTTGATGATGCATTACGGGCTTATAGAACTGCTTATAAAACCCTATGGGTATGCCTCTGTATAAAATGGTCTATGGAAAGGCATGTCATTTACCTCTTGAGTTAGAACATCAAGTTTATTGGGCAATTAAAGAACTTAACTATGATTTTAAACTTGTTGGTGAGAAGAGGTTATTTAATTTTAGCTCTCTAGATGAATTGAGAACGCAAGCTTATGAAAATGCCAAGTTGTTTAAAGAAAAAGTTTAAAGATGGCATGACAAAAGAATCCAAAAACGGGAATTTAAAGTAGGTGATCGAGTTCTATTGTACAATTCTCATTTCAGATTCTTTGCAGGAAAACTTCTCTCTAATTGGGAAGGACCATATATCGTCGAAGAAGTTTATCGCTCCAGAGCTATCAAAATCAATAACGCCGAAGTCACTAATCTGAGAGTGGTTAATGGGCAAAGAATTAAACATCATATCTCAGGTACACCCATTAATATGGAACCAAATATTATTCAAACTATGACACCGGAGGAACACATAAAAGAGACCTTCCGAAATGCTCCAGAACCCTGAAAAAGGAGTAGGTATGTGATACGGTAAGTAAACCGACTCCAAAAGTTCCATAAAAGTACTTTTTGTTCATTTCGAAATATATAAAAATTAGAAAAATAATAAACAATCAGGAAAGTGCACGAGGGAGCGACAAGCTCAGGGGGCGCGCCCTACCCCCAGGGCGCGCCGTGTGAGCTTGTGACTCCCCCGTGGACTTTCCTAACTCCATTTTCTCCCAGATTACTTGTCCTGCACGGAAAAAAATCATTATATATACTCTCGGATGTTTTGACCACCGTATCGCAAGTTTCTCCTCTGTTCTTGTTTCGGGCTGTTTTCTGTTAGATTTTCAAGGCCAGGCATCATGTCTTCTTCCTCCTCCAGCAACGTGGGAGACGACGCTTGGTTGCTGCAGATGGAACTCGGGAGAGAGGCAGCTGAGGAGGTCACCATGGAAGAAGAGTCGGGAGATTCGCTGGAAGTCCACCCTCCGGCTTCGGAGAGAGGTACTCTAGCGGGTATCTCCACTACTCCAAACCCCCATCAAGACATGAGGACAACGATGAGCCTAGGAAGTCAAGAGGTACAAGAGGGACCTGCCCCTAGGAGGCCCTTACACAGGTTACATCAGAACAATTTTCATAATTTGGTCCACAATTATGGAGTTGAGAATACTCCCTGTATGCACATACCTTCCAATTGGGACATCTCTCGTCCAACTGAAAGTGATGCAGGAAAGAATGTCTGGGGGCCAGAGAATAAGCACATTATCACTGAAGTTCAAAAGAACGCTAAGATTATTCAACACGTGCTTCGAGAAATCCAGAGTTTGAAGCAAATCTTAATGAACATTATGAAAGACAAGCCTACTACTTCATCACCATCATCACCAAAGAAAGACACTTGAGTACACGGGTATGGGCACCACCCTTGGTTTGTTCCAAGCTTGAGGGAGGTGCCCCGGTATCGTATCACCATCACTTTTTATCATCATTATCTATCTTAGTTCGATCCTGAGTTATTTCATGATTTAGAAGAATCAAGTTTTAGTATGATCTAGGTTCGAGTGCTTGTTTCATGATCTATCTATGTAATCGAGTTTGAGAGTTATATAATAAAGGGTATTTTGAGTTTGGTTGCTTTACTTTGTTGTTCAGATCCTAGCAATGAAAAGAATAAAAAGATCATAAGCTAATCCCATGGGGAGTGATGTCTTCACATAAAACAAGTATAATTGATAAAATTTGTTGGAGGTTAACAAACATAGCATTGGTCATTGATGCAATTCATGAAAAAGTAATAAAGAAAGAGAGGTCTCACATATAAATATACTATCTTGGACATATTTTATGATAGTGAGCCCACATTAAATATTCTATGCTTGATCAAATAGTTGACGTTGGACAAGGAAGACAACGTAATGGGTTATGTTTGCTTATATTCACATAGAAGTTATATTGTCATGGATCCTCTAACATGTGGTGCTTGCTCATAATCTTTTGCTAGCCAAAAATTCGCACTAAGTAGAGATACTACTTGTGCATCCAAAAACCCTTGAACCCCATTTCTTGCCAAGAGAGTCCACCATATCTACCTATGGATTGAATAAGATCCTTCAAGTAAGTTGTCATCGGTGCATAAAGCAATAAAAATTGCTCCTAAATATGAATGATCTTTTATTGTAAGGGAAAATAAGCTTTGTACAAACTTGTGATGGTAAAGAAATAAAAGCGACGGACTGCATAATAAAGTTTGCTATCACAAAGGGGTAATATAAAGTGACGTTCCTTTCCATTAAGAGCTTGCACATTCGAAAATAAAAAGCGCATGACAACCTCTGCTCCCCTCTGCGAAGGGCCTATCTTTTACTTTCGGTATTTACTTTTATGCAAGAGTCAATAATGTTCATCCCTACTTCGTTCTTATTTATTCTCCACTTGGCAAGCATCATGTGTTAGGGAAAGATCCAGACATATATATCCAGTTGGATGTAGGTGATCATGAGTTATTATTGTTGACATTATCCTCGAGATAAATCAGTTGGGAGGTGAAAACTATAAACCCCCATCTTCCTATGTGTTTGACTGAAACTTTTGCTCCATAAATATACCGTGAGTGTTAGCAATCATGGAAGACTAAATGATAGTTGAGTATGTGAACTTGCTAAACAAAGCTCTTACATAGACTCTTTCTGAAAATATGTTAAACTACAATTGTTTCAATGACTGAGATCATAATTTGTTAGTTTTCAATGAAGTTTATGGTTCATACTTTAGCTTGTGAAGGAATTGTTACTTGATCATGAAAAGTTTTATGATGATATATTGCTGCTATGATAATGATCATGATGATGCACGTATTTTGTTTTATCGACACGTCTCTCTCTAAACATGTAATCATGATTATCGATTTCGGCTTTCGCTTGAGGACAAGCGAGGTCTAAGCTTGGCGGAGTTGATACGTCCATTTTGCATCATGTTTTCCTACTGTTATTTATTATGTTTTGGGTCATTATTTCACTTTATGATGCAATCCTAATGCCTTTTCTCTCTTATTTTGCAAGTTTCACATGAAGAGGGAGATTGCCGGCAGCAGGAATTCTGGACCTGAAAAAGCTACAGCAGAGATAGATATTCTCCACAACTCCAAATGACCTAAAAATTTATGGAGAATTATTTTGGAATATATAAAAAATATTGGCGGAAGAAATACCAGGAGGGGACCCACCAGAGAGCCACAAGCTCAGGGGGCGCGCCCTACCCCCCCAAGGCGCTCCTGGTGAGCTTGTGGGCCCTCTAGCAGGTCTCCGGGGCCCATCTTCTCCTATAAGATGCTATTTGCCCTAGAAAAAAATCAGAAGAAGACTTTCGGGACGAAGCACCGCTGTCTAGAGGCGGAACCTGGGCAGGAGCACTTTTGCTCTCCGGCGGAGCGATTCCGCCGGGGATACTTCCCTCCGGGAGGGGGAAATCGAAGCCATCGACATCACCAACAATCCTCTCATCATGTGAGGACCAATCTTCATCAACATCTTCACCAGCACCATCTCATCTCAAACCCTAGTTCATCTCTTGTATTCAATGTTTGTCCCAAAACCTCAGATTGGTACCTGTGGGTTGCTAGTAGTGTTGATTACATCTTGTAGTTGATGCTAGTTGGTTTATTTGGTGGAAGATTATATGTTTAGATCCTTAATGCTATTCAATACACCTCTGATCTTGAACATGAATATGATTTGTGAGTAGTTACTTTTGTTCTTGAGGACATGGGAGAAGTCTTGTTATAAGTAATCATGTGAAGTTGGCATTCGTTCGATATTTTGATGAAGTGTATGTTGTTATTCTTCTAGTGGTGTCATGTGAACGTCGACTACATGACACTTCACCATATTTGGGCCTAGGAAAACACATTGGGGAGTAATAAGTAGATGATGGGTTGCGAGAGTGACAGAAGCTTAAACCCTAGTTTATGTGTTATTCCGTAAGAAGCTGATTTGGATCCATATGTTTCATGCTATGGTTAGATTTATCTTAATTCTTCTTTCGTAGTTGCGGATGCTTGCGAGAGGGGGTAGTGATAAGAGGGTTGCTTGTTCAAGTAAGAACAGCACCCTAGCACCTGTCCACCCACATATCAAATTATCAAAGTAGCGAACGCGAATCAACTCAACATGATGAACGTGACTAGATGACAACTCCCATGTGTCCTCGAGAATGCTTTGCTTAATATAAGAGAACTTTCTGGCTTGTCCTTTGCTATAAAAAGTATTGGGCCACCTTGCTGCGCCTTGGTTACTATTGTTACTTGTTACTTGTTACGAATTTCCTTGCTACAAAATTATCTGTTACCGCTACTTTCAGTACTTGAGAGAATACCTTGCTGAAAACCGCTTATTCTTCTGCTCCTCGTTGGGTTCGACACTCTTACTTATCGAAAGGTCTATGAATGATCCCCTATACTTGTGGGTCATCAATGTGTGTCTCTCATAATTGGTGTGATCAGCAAACAATGATTGTGGAAACAAGCAAACAAAATAAACCTATAATACATGATGCTCGAAGCAAAACACATATCATGTGATGAATAAAATTATAGCTCCGAGTAATATTACCGATAGATTGGAAATGAAAGAGGGGATGCCTTCCGGGGCATCCCCAAGCTTAGATGCTTGGATCTTCCTTGAATATTACCTTGGGGTGCCTTGCGCATCCCCTAGCTTAGGGTCTTGCCGGTCCTTATTCTTTCATCCATCGTCATCTCACCCAAAACTTGAAAACTGCAGCACACAAACCTCAACAAAACCTCGTGAGATCCGTTAGTATAATAAATCCATCATTCACTTTAGGTACTGTTATAAATAGATTCATAATTGTTCATGCATAATACCTACTGTATTCTAACTTCTCCATGACTTATACCCCCCCCCCGGATACAATCCATAGAATCATCAAAATAAGCACACTATGCAATAAAAACAGATTCTGTCTAAAACAGAACAGTACGTAATGATGGGATTTTATCCATACTTCTGTAATCCCAAAAATTCTGAAAAATTAGGACAACGTAAAAAAATTGTAACCGAATATTGTGTAAGAATTTCAGAATTTTACCGCGTTCCAGTACATAATATAAAATCAAATATTGGACGCAAAAGTTTCTGTTGTTGCACAGAATCAAATCAACTACCAACTAAATCATCCCAAAGGCTTTACTTGGCACAAAACTCAAAAGAAAAGATACGAACATAATCATTATAGTAGAAATATTCATGTTGACTCAACAAAATAAAAAGAAAGCAATAAGTTAACTATTGAGTTGCCTTCCAACAAGCGCTATTGTTTAGTGCCCCTAACTAGGTATAATGCATAGTTTCAAGTATTATCATCCTTGTACAATTCCTTAATTATGCGACGTGATTCCCTAGGAGGTTTAGCAAGCATATTCTCAATCATGACACTCCTAGGCACAAAGTCAAGGAATTTTTTATCAAACATAGGTTCCTTTATTATATCGATGAAATTGGGGTGAACGCTAATCATTTTTAGATCTTATTTTTCCTTACTAGAGGTGGCGCCCTTGTTTTTAGGAACATACATAAGTTTAGAATTCTTGTTCGTAGGAGTCCCTTCACTAGTTTTAACGGAAGAAAAAGCTGAACCCAAATTATTAATGATCTCTTCCAATTTATCAATTCTAGCGGGACTTTGCTCTACTCTATGGGTGATTGGATCTCTATCCTATAGTGATTTTAATGTGGTTCCCACCGAAGCCAAATTTAGTCACTTGGTTATGCACTTTGTTATCCAAATTTTCAATGTGTTCAATAGTTGGCATTTTGTTTTCAGTCGCATCTAATATTTGCATAATGTGTTTTCTACTTGTGAGCTGCGTTGGGATTTTCCTCGAAGAGGAGAGAAGATGCAGTACAGTAGAGATAAGTATTCCCCACGGTGAGAACCAAGGTTATTAAACCAATAGGATGATGTAGAAGCCCTCCGTGATCGATTCCCCCTATGACAGAGTACCGGAAAAGGCCTCCAGATGGGATCGCGGAAGAACAGAAGCTTGCTGTGGCGGAAAAGTTATTTTGGGTGGCTCTCTGTTGGTTTCCCAATATTTGAGAATTTATAGAAGTGGAATTAGGTCAGACGGAGCCTCGAGGGGCCCACAAGGCAATAGGGCGCCCCCTGGGCGCGCCGGGTTGCCTTGCAGTCTCCTCGTACATCCTCTAGTCTCCTCCCGAAGCATCTAGGGTGTCTTATGTACGGAAAAAAAATTGTCAAAAAGTTTCGTAGCGTTTGGACTCCGTTTGGTACTGATTTTCTGGAAAACCAAAAACAAGCAGAAAACAGCAACTGGCACTGGGCACTGGGTTAATAGGTTAGTTCCCAAAAATGATATAAAATAGCATATAAATGCCTATACAACATCCAAGATTGATACTATAATAGCATGGAACAATCAAAAATTATAGATACGTTGGAGACGTATCAGTGTTCCAAAGTTAATGTTGTTTCACTGATAGTGATAGGTGGTGATCCCACTAAATTCCCCATAGCATTAAAAGCATCAAAAAGGTGACTACTCAGAAAATTTCCTCCAGTAATAGTGTCAAGCACAAATCGATACCAAGTAGTAACACCCACATAATTTTTTTGAAGGAGAACAGTGGTGGATTGCTTATGAGTAGATCTATTTTGAGCATCGCAAATCCTATAGCAAGCATCTTTTAAACTTTCCCCACCCCGTTGTTTAAAATTAAGCACTTCATTTTCAGGGGTAGAAGCAACAAGCGAAGAATTAGCCATCATAACAAGCAAAGAAAGCACAAAAAATATTTTTGGTATTTTTAATTTTTTTAGAGAAGTAGAGGGAGATGAAAAAGAGAAGGCAAATAAAAAGGCAAATTGCAAAAGAGACTAGAACAAGTAAATGATAAATGTCTGTGAAGGAACCTGTAGGTGTTTGATGAAGTCTCCCCGGCAACGGTGCCAGAAATTTTTCTGTTACTTGTGATAGGCGTTGGGATTTCCCCGAAGAGGATGGGTGATGTAGTATAGTAGCAGATAGTATTTCCCTCAGTTAAGAACCAAGGTTTATCGAACTAGTAGGAGAAACCACACAAAACCTGTAAACAGTACCTACACACACAAAGCAAATACTTGCACCCAACGCGGGCAAGAGGGTTGTCAATCCCCTTGTACTCGTTAATTGCAAGGATTAAATATGATAGTGGTAGATAAATAAATAAAAAGGAAAATAAAAGTAAAGAAATTATAACAAGTATTTTTAGGGTTTTATTAAATGTAAAGTGAATGGACCCGGGGGCCATAGCGTTCACTAGAGGCATCTCTCTCATGAGCATAGTATGGCGGGTAAACAAATTATTGTTGGGAAACTGATAGAAAAGTGCATAGTTATGACGATATTCATGGCATGATCAATATATAGGCATTACGTTCGTGACAAGCAGACCATTAATCTTACTAACTCTACTACTATTACTCCACCCCTTGACCACTATCCAGCATGCATTGCAAGGTATTAAGTTCATAACAAACAGAGTAATGCTTGAAGCATGATGACATAATGTAGACAAAGTTAAATCAATTAATATGATTGAACCCCATCGTTTTACCCTTAGTAGCAATAATACAAAATACGTGCCTTGCAACTCCTCCTGTCACAGAGTAAGGACACCGCAAGATTGAACCTACTACCAAGCACCTCACCCACTGAAGATAAATCAATCTAATTGGCCAAATAAGATGGATAGATCAGAGAGAAATACAAGGCTATAAAATCACACATAGTAAATCTCAGAAAAGACTCAAATACTTTCAATGAATAATCTGATCATAAACCCACAATTCATCGGATGCTGATACGTCTCCAACGTATCTATAATTTTTTATTGTTTCATGCTATTATATTATCAATTTTGTATTCTTTATATGCGATTCTATATCATTTTTGGGAACTAACCTATTAACCTAGTGTCCAGTGCTAGCTTCTGTTTTTGCCTATTTTATTGTTTTGCAGAAAAACCATACCAAACGAAGTCCAAACACGATGAAACTTTACGGTGATTTTTTCTGGACCAGAAGGGACTCTAGAAGCTTCGGGGGGAGGCCAGAACATATACGAGAGGGCCACAAACTCACACGGCGCGCCCCCAGGGGGTTGCCACCTAAGCTTGTGGGCCCCTCGTAGCTCCGATTGACCTAATTCCAGCGCTATAAATTCCCATAAATCCAGAAACCACCAAAGCGAGACCCAAAAGCAATTATTCCGCTGCCGTAAGCCTCTGTTCTTCCATGATCCCATTTTGAGGCCTCCGCCGGTACTCTACCGAAGGGGGAATCAATCACGGAGGGCTTCTACATCAACCTTGTTGCCCTTCCGATGATGTGTGAGTAGTTCCCACAGGACCTACGGGTCCATAGTGATTAGGTAGATGACTCTCTCTCTCTCTCTCTCTCTCTCTCTCTCTCTCTCTCTCTCTCTCTCTCTCTCTCTCTCTCTTCTCTCTTTCTCTCTCTCTCTCTCTGATCTTCAATATAATGTTCTCTTCGGAGATCTATCCGATGTAATCTTCTTTTGCGGTGTGTTTGTTGGGATCCGATGAATTGTGGGTTTATGATCAGATTATTTATTGAAAGTAATTGGGTCTTTTCTGAACTTTATTATGTGTCATTGTTATAGCTTTGTATTTCTCTCCGATCTGTCCGTTTAGTTTGGTCAACTAGATTGATTTATCTTCAGCGGGAGAGGTGCTTTGTGGTAGGTTCAATCTTGCGGTGTCCTCACTCTGTGACAGGAGGAGTAGCGAGGCACGTATTTGTATTGTTGCTACTATGGGTAAAACAACGGGGTTTAATCATATTGCTTGGTTTTATTATGTCTACATTATATCATCATGCTCCAAGCATTACTCTGTTTGTTATGAACTTAATACCTTAAGATGCATGCTGGATAGCGGTCGAGGTGTGGAGTAATAGTAGTAGATGCAGGCAGGAGCCGGTCTACTTGTCACGGACATAATGCCTATGTACTGATCATGCCATGAATAACATCATAACTATGCACTTTTCTATCAATTGCCCAACAGTAATTTGTTTACCCACCGTATGCTATGTTCTTGAGAGAGATGCCTCTAGTGAAAACTATGGCCTCCGGGTCCATTCAAAGCACATTACTAAAACCCTAATTTACTTGCTGCAATTTATTTCTTTTTATTTTCTTTTGCAATTTATATATCTACCACTATCAGAATTAATTCTTGCAATTAACGAATACAAGGGGATTGACAACCCTCTTGCTTGCGTTGGGTGCAAGTATTTTGTTTGTGTGTGTAGGTATTGTCGACCTTTGTCTGTGTGAATCTCCTATTGGTTCGAGAACCTTGGTTCTCTACTGAGGGAAATATTATCCGCTACTATATTGCTTCACCCTTCCTCTTCGGGGAAAATCCCAACGCAGCTCACAAGTAGCAGATCCCAACAAACACACTGCAATAATTACATCGAATGGATCTCCGACGAGATCATTGTATTGAAGAACAAAGATTGAGATAGATAGACAGAGAGAGAGAGAGAGAGATCTACCTACTGCTATGGACCCATAGGTCCTGTGGGAACTACTCACACGTCATCATGGAGGCAGCAAGGTTGATGAAGATGGCCTCCGTGATCGATTCCCCCTCCGGCAGAGTACCGGCGGAGGCCTCCAGATGGGATCGCGGAAGAACAGAGGCTTGCGGCGGCGATAAAATTGTTTCGGGTCTCGCTCTGGGGGTTTCTGGAAGTTAAGGAATTTATAGCCCTGGAATTAGGTCAAACGGAGCCTTTGGGGCCCACAAGCTCAGGTGGCACGCCCCCCTGGGGGTGCACCTCTTGAGCTTGTGGCCTCCTGGCGGGTCTTTTGGCCCTCCCCCGAAGCTTCTAGGGTCTCTTCTGGTCCAAAAAAATCACCGTAAAGTTTCATCGTGTTTGGACTTCGTTTGGTATGATTTTTCTGCGAAACAAAAAAATAGGCAAAAAAACAGGAACTACCACTGGCACTGAGTTAATTGGTTAGTTCACAAAAATGATATAAGATGGCATATAAAGCATACAAGATTGATAATATAATAGCATGCAACAATCAAAAATTATAGATACGTTGGAGACGTATCAGGTCCCAGTCCTCGTCCAATGCCATATGGTTCTGCCCCAAAGTAAGCCCAGCGGCAGAGCTGCTGCAGCAGTCCTCAACGTCGGACCCGCGCGGGAGGTGGAGGTAGGCTCGCGGTCGTTGTCGTTGGCCACTAGTATCGCCGGCCAGTCGACGTTGGCGACGTGCGCAAAGCGCTTGCTCCGCCCCGCGTCGGGTCCAATCCCGGCGTGTCATGAGGGTGGCGCAGCGGGAGGCCAGCCCCGGCCCACGGTGGCGGCAGCAGAGACGTCGTGCGTTGATCCGCACCCGACGAGGTCGATTCGTGGTCAGCGGCACAGCTGCTGCTCCCGGCAACCATCTCCTCCTGGCTGGCAGCGCAGTTGCTGCTCCCGGCGCCCATCTCCCCATGCCCCCAGCGCCCATCTCCCCTGGCTGGCGGTGCAGCTGCTGCTCCCGGCGCCGCTGGATCAGTATGAGGACGAGCTGCTCCTCCGGATCGGGAGCGTGCGGCGATGGATGCGACTGGTCGCCGTGTGGGTGAGGTAGAGGAGTGATGGAAAGAAAGAAGGAAAGTGAGACAGAGGAGGGGGCGGCATTCGTGACGGCTTTGGCTTCGTCCCGAACGAGCTCGTGTGCCTGGCGTGGCTATTCTGACAAGCTTTAAGATCAGTGCTGCCATCCTACGGTCAGAAGGACGTTCGGGTGGAGAAGCTGAATTCCTGACGTTCGTGCGTTATCATTTGGGTAAAATAAATCCTATAAGAAAGTTCGGGCCCGTCTGGCCTTAGCTATTTACATCCATAAATGCAAAGGCCAAGAGGTTCAACCTTCAATACTGTAAAACAAATCATATCTGGTTTATTTTAGCTCCTAAAAATATCCTCATGTCTCAAACGAGGCCTGTGTATACTTGCGATCGTGCACAGTAATCAGTGATGCATACAATTTCATAAGAGCATCTACAACCAGAGCCCTCAAGCGTCCAATCGGACAGCTTGGTCACTGGCTGGACGGGAGAGAGAAGAAAAAAAGCCACCCAACCTGACCTCCCCACTTTATCCCATATGACCGGGTATTCCATAAATCCCCATATCCACACCAAATATAGGGAGGATATGGGGATGTCCGGGCATGTCCGGGCAATCCACCACGTAGGATGCGGCCCACCCCGGTTCACATTTTCTCTTTATTTTCTCTTTCTCTCTCCATCCCCACCAATCACATGCATTTGACCGGACAATTTGGGGAGGATGTAGGGAACATGGTTGCATGCATGCTCAAATGGAGATTCAAAATGGACACGCTCGGTCACTAATCGGACACGTCCGCGGACGTTTGGTGATCAAAATTAGGCAATCATAGTTGTAGATGCTTTAAACATGTGAGCAAAATAATACAGATTCTACACCGATAAAAGATTTAATCTTCTCCTTGGGCACCACCTAGAAGTCAAATGCTAGCGCCTTGTGGCGATTAAGATCTTGGAGGTATGTCCTTGGTGTGGGCGCTTCATAGCCGTCCGTTTCATGTAGCTCTGTCGTGTTTGCCCTTTCGTGCCCCATGATGTGCTCCTGGTCTCCTCGGAGGAGTCTTGCAACCTGTACGTTAATTTTGGAAGCTTCAAGACTTGGGTAGCCTTACAAAATTCTTGTGAAAATTTTCATGACGCAACTAAAAGCTTAAAATAGAAATTAATACATGACTACACCTACATAATAAATGACATCCTTTATTTCTATTCGTAAGGCCTACACATATTTGTAGGCTGATAATATTATTTCGAGATGGAGGCAAAAGATTTGTCTCGTTCATTAATTAGGCAGAAGAGAATTGCCCAGTTAATTAATGAAAAAACAGTCGAAAAACGTCATAATCCGCTGAGCGGCACACACAAGATACCAAATACACCTCTACAAAGAGAGCTCGTCGAGATAGCACAGTGGCATCATAGTCATCACCTCTCCTTAGACATGCGTCATCATTGTCCCTTCTCCGTGAGCAGGAACTTCGACTTCATCACTCTCGACCATCGACCTAACCCACTCCAAAGAGGTTGTGTGGAGCCACATGAAGATCACGCCAAAGCCCAACACCCGCAACGAGGACAACGCAGCTCTGATTCTAAAGGACAACCATGAAGAAGAACTATGCAAGGCTGGCACCGTGAATAACCACCGAACAAACCACCTGTTGCCCGTAATCGTCACCACCGGGACCTCGTCGTCGCAGCTCCAACCTCACAACAATAAACAAACCGAGGCAATCCCACAGACACACCAAAGATGAGTTGACTACCGCAACCATTGTCGTCTCTTCGCCATCGCTCACCACCGTCATCGTTGCCACATAAGACCCAACTCCATCACCACCGTCTTCCACCGGTCCCGCTTGGCAATGCCCAACTCCAAAGACAAAGCCCCCAAGAGGTGATACGATGCCAAAGCGCCACCATCGTCCAATTCAATGGATCTAGGGTTACCCCAGAAGCTGCAAAAGTTGGGGCTGAGAGTATTGCCTCGACGATTCCAACAAGAAGGAAACGTTGCTTGAGAGTGTCATCATTGCCGGCTCTAGACCCGGTCGGAGATAAGACTTTCGTCCCAGCCAAACACCCGAGCCTTGCACACCATGCATCAGCAAGCCCTCCCCTGATGCAACCGCGCTGCTAGCCGACCACATGCCAGCGAACAACCACCATGAACAGGCCCGCGAGGAGCCTAGCAGCAGTGAAGGATGAATCCCCATCATCGCCAGGCCGGGCTTTGCCGGAGGTGACCACCGGCGACAGCGAGGAGGAGGGGGGAAGGGGTGCACGAGGTTGGGCGGATCTGGTCGCCACCGAGTCGCCCTGTGGGAGAGCGACGCAGGGGTTTTGTGTGTGTTTGTGTTGTAGATTGATAATTTAACCAATGTAATACATGTTGTATATCATAAATATATACCAATAAACACTTTGAATGGTATCTTTTTGAGATTTTTCTACGGTACATCGTACTACACAATATGACGTGTTGTATTAAGTTGATCAAAGGGTTAATATTGGCTGGCTCAGAGTTGGGTTCAAGGATAGATTGGTGATTTTAATCCTAATGAATCAAATTACTAAATTGACGCATATCGCCATCCTCCACGCTGCCTTCCCACCTCCGCTAACCAGCCGCTTGTTCACATGCCGCACGCCCTCGCCTCTTTCGAGCCCAAGGACGGGCACCCTACACCAATGCTAGTGCCATCAAACTCACAACTCATGGGGGCCTTGTCTCCACGACCGTGTACATCAGCAGCTCTGCAAGTTCTCCATCAATCCATTCTGTCGCATGTGTGTGTTTTCCCTTGTGCAGAATCGATCAAGCTAGCTCGTGTACGCGTGTGTGTCTTTCAGCGGAGGACGCGTTGGTAGCCTACAGGAGGCCCAACCAGCGCCGCGCGGTGCAAAAATCGGGTGTTTAGTAGGTTGGGTTGCACCGGAATCTTGACCTGCACGATGTTTAAAGCACTCCCAGGCCAGCCTGAGGATGAACGGGCGAATCGGTCGTTCTTTTTGAGCGATGCAAAAGAGCGCACATGAGTGGCTTGAGCGATGCAATCTGGTGCAGGCATGGTACGTGGTGTAGGTGTGTGCTGCTGCTGCGTGTGCGCATGTAGGCATGTGTGTGTGCTGCTGCTGCGTGTGTGTGCACAACCATCGACGAGGACCAGGGTGGTGGAGCTAGACAACATGGCCACCAGCGCCATCGCCATCCTCGTCCACGCCTGTCATCTTCTTCTGCATCCTCCTCGTCGTCACTCGTCAACTCCATGGGCGCGCATGTATACGCCGCCTAGCTACCTCACTCGCTGTCGCCATAGGCAGACAACTCCGGATGGGCGCGCCGGAAGAAGGAAGAAAAACCAAGGAAGAAGATGATGAAGAGACACTTCCATGTGGGGTCAATTCGTTTGAGTTGAATTTAAGGAATCAGTTAGGTCCGGCTACCGTTCAAGAAGTAAAATTATAAGGGGTAAAGATAAGGGGCCGTTTTCTGTCTAAATTATAAGGATCGGTTAGAGATTATGCTCTAGTATACTACCCGAATTCTGCTCTAGTATTATGACATCTGGGTCACTAAATCACATAAATAAATGGCTGAAATTTACTTGATGTACCATAAAAGGACTCACATTTTATGATATATAACTCATATTAAGATTAATCAAATTATATAAAGTTTTATACAGTCCATTAGTCAAATGAGATGTGGACCCTTGTACTAAATCGGAAAGAAGGGAGGGCTAGAATAACAAATACCTGGCTCATCCGTGGTCTTTGGGCCGGCGAGGTGTGTATGCAGAGTTGGGCGGCGTGCGTGACGCGGCGGAGCTGCTCCACGTCGTATCGACCTCCTAGAGCGGGGTCGACCATCTTCAAGACCTCGTCCTTGCTGCTGAGGAACGATCGTACCTACAAAACATGAGATTCATCAAAGGTGATGAAAGCTGTTGGATGCACATGCACGTCCATGTTACTTTGAACGCTGAAACAAGCGGACCCTTGCAATTAGGCTGTGGTTTTTGCCGTCGATGGCGCGCCGGCCGGTGAGGAGCTCCAGCAGCACGACGCCGAAGGCGTACACGTCAGTCTTCTCGTTGAAGATGCCGTGCGTCGTGTATTCGGGCGGCACGTACCTGTACATATGATTTAATTCATCCATTCATGTTACTTAAACTCGATCCCAAACCAGTCAATTTATCGACGATGATTAAAATTGGCGTGATTGTGAATGAGACAGATAAACAGACCGACCGACCCAAATGTGCCTTCGAAGGTAGTCACTTGGTAGTGCGTCAGCTTGGCCGGCAGCCACTTTGCTAGCCCAAAGTCACATATCTGAAGCACGCACGGGAACAACAACCAAATTAACACACACAAGATCACATACTCCATATCACGCAATGCAACGCAATATCCAATTTGGGAGCCTCTATTTGTCAGTTAACTGGAAAAAAAAACTAGTGCATCAGTCACTTCTAATATGGACCGTCAGATCATCATCCAACCGCCCAGAATAGATCCAGGAACTGTTCATCATCTTCCTCCCTTCTTCTCTTCCTCCTCCTCACCATGCCCCCATCCTACCCCGCCCTAACCGTCGGCCTCCACCACCCGCCGTCCCCTCAACCTCCCCCCACCGCCGTTGCTGGCCGCCGCCCCGACCATCCCTATGCCCCGCCGCACCAGGGAAGACTTCCGGTAATCCCTTGCACCCCCCCCCCCCCCCTCTCACACACACACACCCTAAGATAGACGATGGGGCAATGAATTCACCCCAAGATAGATAATGGGGCTCTCTTCTTCGGCGAGGTTTCGGTGCCAGAAGGAAGAAGATGAGTGACGCTAGAGAAATTTTCAGGTACCTGAGAAATAGCAAAACCGATCCAATTTTGGTTCAGTTTAGCTAAATGACAATCGACTGATTTGAAATAAGGGTCAGTCGATTTTTGAGAGTTGGCCGGAGTGAGCCGGAGGGAAGGAAGGAGAAGAAAGGGGCTCGCCGGAGGGCTACCCCATTATCTATCTTAGGGTTCAGGGTGGGGGTGGTGGTCGACGGCGGTGGTGGGGCGGTGGTGCACTTCGCCGGAGAAAAAACCTAAATGCGGGCGGGCCTAGAGGGATGGCTGGGGACGGCGGCTAGACGGCGGTGGGGGCGGTTCCGGGGAGGGCGGGGCGGCGAGGCTGCGCGGGAGCGCGGCCGGCCGCGGGTGGCGGTCGCAGGCGGTTCGGCCGGCGGCCCGGGCGGCGGTGTGGAGAAGGAAGAAGAAAGGTTGGAGGTAGAAGAAAGGCCAGGAGCCGTTGGATGTGGATCCGACGTTCAATATTGATCGACTGACCCAATTCGAAAAACTCAGTGGACTGACGTGTAGGCTAACCCATTTTGGTTACCTGTGACTCGTAGTCGTCTTTGAGCAGGATGTTGGCGGGCTTGACGTCGCGGTGCACGATCCTCCTGGCGCACCGCTCGTGGAGGTACTCCAGCCCGCTGGCCGCGCCCAGGGCCACCTTGTACCTCGCCTCCCACGGCATGGCCCCCTCCTCGCCGGACCCTCCGTGGAGCCTGCGGGAGAGGCATCCCAGGCGGGAGAAGGGGAACACCAGGTGCTCGCCGCCCTCCAGGCCCACGCCCACCAGCCTCGCCACGTTCGGGTGGCGCACGTTCACCGCGTGCCCCAGCTCCGACAGGAAGCTCTCCATGCGGTCATTCTCCGTCGCCGACAGCTTCTTCACGGCCACCAGCTGCCCGTCAGGCAGGAGGCCGCGGTACACCTTGGCGTGCCCACCCCTGCCCACCACGTTCTCCTTGCTGAAGTTGCGGGTGGCCTTCCTCAGCTCCGACAGCGAGAAGGTCCGGAAGGATAGCCTCAGCGCGCACAGGTCGTGCTGTTCCACGTTCACCTGCCCCGCCGCCGGCCACCTCCACTTGCTGCTGCCGCGGATGCTCAAGCTCCGGAGCTTCGACGACATGGTTGACGGGATGCCGCTGGAGAGGCGGTGTTTGGTCCTTGACCTCCACTCCTCCATGGCGCCCTTCCACGCGGCCGGAGGCCCGTCGTTTCGCCGCGACGCGGACGTGGACGGCTCCGTGCAGGCGGCGACAACTCTCGTCGTCGTCGTCGTCGTCGACGACCCCGTTGTGCAGCTGGTATCGTCCGTCATTGCGGCCGCGTCAACGTCGCTCGACGTCGTGCATCCCTCGAGGACGCTTCTCGGGGAGACCAGATCGTCGCCGTTCTCTCGCGATGACTTGTCGCCACCACCGCAGCCGTTCTTACGGGACATGGACACCGCCGCCGCTGCCGATCCATCGAGAGGTCAAATCCATGGCGTGTGAGAAAACAAAGTAGAACAAATCAACCAAATCCATTCCTACATTTGTATGAAGAATCTTTTCGCGGCTCCGTCGCCATGGAATCTTGGATCTTTTACTTGCTTTGTCTAATCCGTCGAGGCGCAACTCCTGGGTCGATCCATCGTCAAGCAGATTTTGCTCCTCGTCGGCACGAAAAAGATGTTTTCTTCTTCTTTTTCTAGTCCCTAGCTTTGGGGTTTCTTGCAAACGATGGCGATCTTATTTTGGAGCGCGCAAGCGAGTGCGGTGGCGGGAAGAGCAACGGAGCTGCTGGGGTGTTTTGGCGCGAAATCTGCGGTAAGCCCCTCCTTCAACTTTGATCAAACGTGGCCAAAGCACACACGTTTTTTTACAGTGAAAGTGTTTGCTTTTGGAAACAACTGGAACAGAAATAAGGTCGCGCATAAGAGCATCTGCATCAGCTTCCCAATAAATCATCCTCAATACGATGTTATTAGGGTTGCCATGCCCCATAACACTTTTTGGATTATTCCAGGAAATGCTTTAGCAAATCCCGAACATGTACCATGGAACTCTCCTTGTGACACCTGTACTTTTGCAAAAAAAAAAACAATGTTTGAGTATGACTAGCGCTCAGTCGACGGCAGACGTCATTCGGCAACATGAGCTTCTACTGTGCAGCGCTGTTTGCATTTAGCTTTTTTATGGGCAGCGCTAGGCGCCGGTTGGCCGGCCCAAACTTTCGGCTGGTGGAGAGTGTCAAATCAAGCGCGCATCAACAGCCCAATTGAAGCGGATTGGTGCGTCGTCGTCATCTTCCTCTTCCCCTCTACCATTGCCGGCCACCACCGCTCGCCGTCTCTCGTCGCCACCGAGGAACACCCCTCGTTGGTCGTAAAAAACATGGCCACCGTCGTTGCAGCGATTTCAATGCCGGTCGTAGCAAACAGAGGTGACGGTTGCAACAAAAATCGGCGTTGCCGTCCCCCGCCGGTTGTACCTCTCCGTGCAGTTCACAAAACATGGCCACCGTCTGTGGTAGCGGTTTCCATTGTCGGTCGTAGCAAACGAAGACGACGGTTGCAACAAAAACTTCATCGTCGTCGCCGCGTGTTGTAGCTCGCCGTGTAGGTCACAACATTTTGCATCGTCGGTTGTAGTAAACTACCTTATCAGTTCCAGCAAAATGACACCATGGTTCCAACAATTGGGATGCCGGTTGCAGCACCCCCGTCACCGCCGTGGTCATCTGCCAGTCGTAGCAGCGGTAGTCGCCGGTTCAACAACAGAAAAATCACCTGTTGCAGAAAACGCATCACCGGTCGCGGCCGTTGACCTCGCGTTCTGTAACACCCTGGATTTTCAGTCCTGGTATATTCTTTTCCAAATTTGGCCTCTGTCTTTTTCTTTTGGTGTTCTTGGATTTTATTTTCACTTTTGTGTTTATGTGAGAGTAAGTGTCTTGTCTAGTTACTTCGAATTAGTGTTTTGCCTCCAAAACCTTAATTGCTTTTCTTTTTATTTAAACCCTAAGGCCACAATTGCACTGGACCACCAATTTAACTTGCACCAAAAATCACCAAAAAAATTGTAGGACTCATCCTACAAATATCTTCAACATTTCCATCTTAAAACCCACACACTTAAATCAAAATTTCACCGGAGCAATTCATCCAGGGTTTCTGCCAGATCTATTGATCTGTGAAGCAAGTGCATTGTGCCCTCATCTATGAAGCTAAAATTTTACATACATCATCATCCGCTCATATCATGCCTATCCACAAATTTTGATCATCAAACACCCACCACAACTCCCCACAATTTTCCAAAGGTTGCTTCCACATCACCACATTGTGAAGGAAGTACATTTTGCATCCATCCATTTAAGCTCAAATTTGTCATGGTGATCTACGATGACAAAGCACCACTGCCACCCAAATTTGTCTTAGTTGAGCCTGCGCGCTCGTTTGGGCCGTCTGGTCATGTAATGATCTTTCCTTTTGGCTCTGAACCTGAACTCTCTGTTTCAGCCCGTGGGGCTATGGTTGTGTTTGTCGTTACACACGTACTCTGCATATGTTGTGGGCCCCACTTGCACACACAGGAACTCTACTAACCCTACCCTACACCCTAGACATGCTGGACACCATGGTGACTGATACGTCTCCAACGTATCTATAATTTTTTATTGTTCCATGCTATTATAGTATCAATCTTGGATATTTTATATGCAATTATATATCATTTTTGGGACTAACCTATTAACCTAGTGCCCAGTGCCAGTTGTTGTTTTTTTGCCTGTTTTTGGTTTTTCAGGAAATCAGTACCAAACGAAGTCCAAATGCCACGAAACTTTTTAAGGATTTTTTTCTGGACAAAAGAGACCCTGGAAGCTTCAGGAGGAAGCCAGAAGCCTCATGAGGAGGCCACAAGGCAACAGGGGGGCGCGCCCTGATGCCTTGTGGGCCCCTCGTGGCTCCTTTTGACCTAATTCCACTTCTATAAATTCTCAAATATTGGGAAACCAACAGCGAGCCAGATGAGAAAACCCTACCGCCGTCGCAAGCTTATGTTCTTTCACGATCCCATCTGGAGGCCTTTTCCGGCACTCTGCCGGAGGGGGAATCGATCACGGAGGGCTTCTACATCAACCTTGCTGCCTCTCCGATGATGTGTGAGTAGTTTACCACCGACCTACGGTTCCATAGCTAGTATCTAGATGGCTTCTTCTCCCTCTTTGATCTTCAATATCATGTTCTCCTCGATGTTCTTGGAGTTCTATCCGATATAATCTTCTTTTGTGGTGTGTTTGTTAGGATCCGATGAATTGTGGGTTTATGATCAGATTATTCATGAGAAATATTTGAGTCTTCTCTGAACTCTTTTATGCATGATTGTTATAGCTTTGTATTTCTCTCCGATCTATCCGTTTGGTTTGGCCAACTAGATTGATTTATCTTGCAATGGGAGAGGTGCTTTGTGATGGGTTCAATCTTGCTGTGTTCTATATCCCATTGACAGAAAGGGACAAGACACGTATTTGTATTGTTGCCATTAAGGATAAAAAGATGGAGTTTTTTTCATATTTCTTGAGTTTACTTTGTCTACATCATGTCATCTTGCTTAAGGCGTTACTCTATTTTATACTTAATACTCTAGATGCATGCTGGATAGCGGTCGATGAGTGGAGTAATAGTAGTAGATGCAGGCAGGAGTTGATCTACTTGTCTCGGACGTGATGCCTATATACATGATCATTGCCTTGAATATCGTCATAACTATGCACTTTTCTATCAATTGCTCAACAGTAATTTGGCTACGCACCGTATGTTATGCGCTCGAGAGAGAAGCCTCTAGTGAAAACTATGGCCCCGGGGTCATTTATCATTATTATATAATCAAAAAACCTAAAAATACTTTGCTATAATTTATTTAATTTTATTTTATTTTGCAATTTACTTTATCAATTTATCTATCACTACGAGATTTAATCCTTGCAATTAACCGCCGCGGGGATTGACAACCCCCTTGTTCGCGTTGGGTGCAAGTATTGGCTTTTGTGTGTGCAGGTGCTGCTAAAGAGGTTTTGCTTGGTTCTCCTACTAGATTGATAACCTTGGTTCTTAACTGAGGGAAATACTTATCTCTACTGTACTGCATCATCCTCTCCTCTTCGAGGAAATCCCAATACAGCTCACAAGTAGCAGGAAGAATTTCTGGCGCCGTTGTCGGGGAGACATCATCAAAACTTATCAAGTACCTTCGCAGAAACTATCCCTTTCTTGCATTTATTTTATTTGCCTTTTTATTTGCATTTACCTCTTGTTTTCATCTCCCCCACTTCTATTTTTTTTAGAAAAACACAAAAATATTTTGTTTGCTTGTTTGCTTGCTAAAATTGTGTGACTCAATGAAAATAAAAATATAGACTTATGGATCCTCATCCACTTGCTTCTCTTTTCAAACAATCCAATTATGATGAACCAATTGCTAGTGAGTTGAGTGCACTTGATTATCTTTATGAAGTTTTGATTGAGAATCATGAATCTGAAAATTGTGATGAAGTGTTAAAAGATGAAATTTATAAAATGATTCATGATAGCTCCTTTAATGAAATGCATGATTGCAATGATGTTATTATAAATTCTATTAATGTCAATTGTGCTAATGATATGCAAAGCTACAAGTTTGGGGATAAAAAATTTGTTATGTCCACTACTTATTGCAATGATCATGATTGGGGTGATGATGCTTCTTATGATCTTGAAAAATTATTTAAGCCTCACGATGAATATGATATTGATAATAATGTTTGCAATAATATTGCAAGTGGGTTTGGAAGAGTGTCAACTTTAGGTAAAAAGAATCCCACATATTTGGAGAGTGTTCAATCTTACAAAATTATTGATAAATGTGGGTTTGGAGAGGTCATGACTTTAGTTGATGTTAATCCCACTATCTTGGAAGATTATAAAACTTTTATGCATGTGGATCATGAAGATAAAATTTTATGTGATAGCTATATTCACTACAAGAATCAGCTAATTTGCCGTCTGCCATAGCAGACGGCAAAGGACCAGGCCACCGACGGCAAACGTCTTTGCCGTCTGCCACGAACGGCAAACACTTCCGGCACTGAAAGTCACGGTAATGACTTTGTTTGCCGTCTGGGTAAAAACAGCTAACGGCAAAGAAGTTTGCCGTCCGCTTTCCTAGCCAAGCTGACGGCAAAGATCATGGACGGCAAAGAATAGCAGTTAGCCCCGTCAGGTGGCTAACGGCAGACTTTGCCGTCTGCCGGCGGACGGCAAACTTTGCCGTCAGCCCTATGACGTCAGCAGACCCGTGGCTAACCGTCACTTCTGCTTAGTCTTTGCCGTCTGCCAGGCTGGTCTTTGCCGTCTGCTGGCAGACGGCAGAATGACCAAATGGTCAGACCTGATGCTCCCAGGTTGAAGAAGTTGCTGCCACGTGGCACCTTTGCCGTCCGCCTACCGACAGCAAAGGTCTTTGCCGTCGGCTGGCAGACGGCAAAGTGCCTGTATTGTTACTGTTTTGTCTGTTTTCTGTTATATCCCTGCATTTTCAAAAGACATATATGATATATATAGTTTCAACCTCAAGCATAGCCCATGTATCCAACATCTAGCAATCCATCGAATGCAAGAGAACATATAGGGTATTAAAAGATCCAATACATACATAGTTTCACGGAGTTCATCCATATATACATACATAGTTTCACATTGTTCATCAACACAAATCAAAACAAAAACTAAACACTAGCAGTCCATCAATGCCTGCTTCCATGAAGTGAATCAAACCTGCAAAAATGGGAGTAAGAAAGTTAGAAGAAGAAGAAGAAGAAGAAGACTAGAAGAAGAAGAAGAAGAAGAAGAAGAATAAGAAGACTAGAAGAAGAAGAAGAAGAAGAAGAAGAAGAAGAAGAAGAAGAAAGAAAGAAGAAGAATAAGAATAAGAAAAAGGAGTAGAAGATGGGGAAAAAGAAAGAAGAGAAAAAGGAAGAATAAGAATATATTTTCTTCTTCTTCTTCTCTCCTTTTCTCATCTTTCTTCTTCTCTTCTATCTTTTTATCCTTTTCCTTCTCATTCTTCTTCTTTTATTCTTTCTTTTTCTTCTCTTTCTTCTTCTATTCTTTCTTTTTCTCCTCTTCCTTGTTTTTCTTCTGCTTATTCCTTATTTGTGTCATTTTAGAGGTAACTTAGGTAATTATGCCATTTTTTAGCTAACTAAGCTTATTATGTCAATTTGGAGGAAAATAAGGTAAGTATAGGTCATTTTTGTGCTAACCTAAGTAATTATGCCATTTTTGAGCTAACTTAGGTAAGTATAGGTCATTTTAGAGCTAACTTAGGTAATTATGTCATTTTGGAGGAAAATAAGCTAAGTATATGACATTTATGAGCTAACCAAGGTTATTATGCCATTTTTGAAATGAATAAGCTAATTATGTCATAAATGAACTAAATAAGCTAATTATCTCATTTTGGAGGATAATTAGCTAAGTTTGTCTTTTTCGGGGAAAATAAGCTAAGTATGTGGCATAATAGGGCTAACAAGCATGTACGAAGCTAAGTATGCATTTGTTAAGCAAAAATGGGAGTAAGAAAGTTAGAAGAAGAAGAAGAAGAAGAAGAACAAGACTAGAAAAAGAAGAAGAAGAAGAAGAAGAAGAAGAAGAATAAGAAGGAATAGAAGATGGAGAAAAAGAAAGAAGAGAAAAAGGAAGAATAAGAATATATTTTCTTCTTCTTCTCTCCTTTTCTCATCTTTCTTCTCTTCTATCTTTTTATCCTTTTCCTTCTCATTCTTCTTCTTTTATTCTTTCTTTTTCTTCTCTTTCTTCTTCTATTCTTTCTTTTTCTCCTCTTCCTTGTTTTTCTACTTCTTATTCCTTATTTGTGTCATTTTAGAGCTAACTTAGGTAATTATGCCATTTTAGAGCTAACTAAGCTTATTATGTCATTTTGGAGGAAAATAAGGTAAGTATAGGTCATTATTGAGCTAACTTAGCTAATTATGCCATTTTTGAGCTAACTAAGCTTATTATGTCAATTTGGAGGAAAATAAGGTAAGTATAGGTCATTTTTGTGCTAACTTAGGTAATTATGTCATTTTTGAGCTAACTTAGGTAAGTATAGGTCATTATTGAGCTAACTTAGCTTATTATGTCATTTTGGAGGAAAATAAGGTAAGTATATGACATTTATGAGCTAACCAAGGTTATTATTATGCCATTTTTGACCTAACTAAGCTAATTATGTCATAAATGAACTAAATAAGCTAATTATGTCATTTTGGAGGATAATTAGCTAAGTATGTCTTTTTGGGGGGAAAATAAGCTAAATATGTGGCATATTAGGGCTAACTAGCATGTACGAAGCTAAGTATGAATTTGTTAAGCAAAACATTAGAGAAAACTTACCGTCGTCGTCATCACGGAGGTCAAGCACCGGGGTTGCTCTGGCAGTCGCGATCACCTGGAGAAGGTTGCCCTGGAGAAGGGGTGTGCGATGCGGCTCGGGAGTTATGCTGCACCAAAGATCATTTGCAATGTCTCGTTAGCATGATGACACTCAAATGTTAAGACTAGTAACTAATGACCATTCAAATGAAACTCACCGTTCCCGTCTGAGCAATGACTGGCATCGGCGGAGGGGTCTGACCAGTCTTCTCGCACATAGACTGCACATTTGGTTTTGACGAGTCAGTCATATTAGTTAGTAATGAAACGAACATTACGTGCATGATTTGGCTAATATGCAGAAGAAACTTACCACGAGGAGCTCGTACATGGCCCGGTGAGCCAGCTCATTCCGATTCCTCTCCTCCTCCAACAACCTAGCCGTCTTCTCCTCCGCCAGCAGTTCCTTCTCCGCCGCCACCCGGTCCCTCTCCTCCAGAAGCGCCTGGCTTGTCGCTCTCTCTTTCTGAAGAGTGGCCTGAAATACCACTCCTCGTTAGCATTGTAATCATCGATGGCCGCACACACAATGTAATGGAGGAAAGATATCTGAGTCCGTATAACTAACCTCGATGGCGAGATCGACTGGCCGTGGACTGATGACCCACAAGTATAGGGGATCAATCGTAGTCCTTTCGATAAGTAAGAGTGTCAAAACCAACGAGGAGCAGAAGGAAATGACAAGCTGTTTTTAGCAAGGTGTTTTCTGCAAGCACTAAAATTATCGGTAACAGGTAGTTTGATAGCAAGGTAATTTGTAACAAGTGACAAGTAACAATAGTAACAAAGAGTGCATCAATATAGCCCAATCCTTTCTGTAGCAAAGGACAGGCCGGAATGATCTCTTATAATAAGTAAAGTGTTCTAGAGGACACATGGGAATTTCATCTAGTCACTTTCACCATGTTAGTTTGATTCGCGTTCGCTACTTTGATAATTTGATATGTGGATGGACCGGTGCTTGGGTGCTGCCCTTACTTGGACAAACCTCCCAATTATGATTACCCCCTCTCGCAAGCATCCGCAACTACGAAAGAAGAATTAAGATTACTCTAACCATAACATTAAACATGTGGATCCAAATCAGCCCCCTACGGAATAGCGCATAAACTAGGGTTTAAGCTTCTGTCACTCTAGCAACCCATCATCTAATTACTACTCCACAATGCATTCCCTTAGGCCCAAAGATGGTGAAGTGTCATGTAGTCGACGTTCACATGACACCACTAAGAGAATCACAACATACACATCATCAAAATATCGAACGAATACCAAATTCACATGATTACTAATGACAAGACTTCTCCCATGTCCTCAAGAACAAAAGTAACTACTCACACATCATCAACATGTTCATGACCAGTAGGGTATTGAATTGCATAATAGATCTGAACATATAATCTTCCACCAAGTAAACCAACAAGCAACAACTACAAGATGTAATCAACACTACTAGCAACCCACAGGTACCAATCTGAGGTTTTGAGACAAAGATTGAATACAAGAGATGAACTAGGGTTTGAGATGAGATGGTGCTAGTGAATATGTTGATGAAGATTAGCCCTCCTACGATGAGAGGGTCGCTGGTGGTGTCGATGGCGATGATTTCCCCCTCCCGGAGGGAAGTATCCCCGGCAGAATCTCTCCGCCGGAGAGCAAAAGTGCTCCTGCCCAAGTTCCGCCTCGAGACGGCGGCGCACCATCCTGAAAGTATTCTCTATATTTTTTTAGGTCAAATGCCCTTATATACCAGAAAATGGGGGCCAGAAGTGGGCCAGGGGCCCCACGAGGTACCAGGGCACGCCTGGGGGGGTGGCGCGCCCTGGTGCCTCGTGGGCACCTGGTTGGCCCCCTCTGGTACTTTTTGCTTCCAATATTTTTTATATATTCCAAAATAATTCTCCAAAAAATTTCAGCTCATTTGGAGTTGTGCAGAATAGGTATCTTGACAGAGCATTTTCAGGTCCAGAATTCCAGCTGCCGGTATTCTCCCTCCTTGTGTGAATCTTGCATATTTAGAGAGAAAAAAGCATTAGAATAGCTCCACAAAGTGTTATATTGATTAAAAACACTATAAATAACAGTAGTAAAACATGATGCAAAATGGACGTATCAACTCCCCCAAGCTTAGACCTCGCTTGTCCTCAAGCGAAAGCCGATATCGATAATCATGTCCTCATGTTTAGAGAGAGAGGTGTCGATAAAAACAAAATACGGACATAGAAGCATCATGATCATTATTATAACAGCAATATTTATTATCATAAACTTCTTATGAGCAAGTAACAATTCACCACAACAGTGGAGTATAAGGCATAAACCTTCTTGAAAGCTAACAAACTATGTTCTCAGTCAACAATGCAATTACAATTCATCATATTTTTAGGAAGGGTCACATGTAGGAGCTATTCAGCAAGTCCACATACTCAACCATCATTTAGTCTTCCATGATTGCTAACACTCACGACATATATATGGAGCAAAAAGTCTCAGCCAGGCACATAGAAAGATAGGGGCTTATAGTTCTGCCTCCCAACTTATTCACCTCAAGGGTGATGTCAACAATAATAACTCATGATTACTCATATCCAACTGGATATATGTGCTTAGATCTTTCCCCACCACATGATGCTTGCAAAAGAGAAAAATAAAAAGGAAATAGAGGAGAATACTATTGACTCTTGCATAAAAAGTAAAATACATAAAAGTAAAGAATAGGCCCTTCGCAGAGGGAAGCAGAGGTTGTCATGCGCTTTTTGTTTTTGAATGCTAGAGCTCTTAATGCAAAGGAACATCACGTTATATTGCCCCTTGTGATAGCAACCTTTATTATGCAGTCCGTCGCTTTTATTTCTTTACCATCACAAGCTCGTACAACGCTTATTTCCCTTACAATAAAAGTTTAGACATATTTAGAGGCAATTTTTATTGCGTTTTTGCACCGATGACAACTTACTTCAAGGATCTTATTCAATCCATAGGTAGATATAGTGGACTCTCATGACATGAAACTGGGTCTAAGGGTTTTGGATGCACAAGTAGTATCTCTACTTAGTGCAAATTTTTGGCTAGCAAAGATATTGGGCAAGCACCACATGTTGGAGGATCTATAACAATATAACTTCTATGTGAATATGAACAAACATAACTCATTACGTTGTCTTCCTTGTCCAACGTCAACAATTTGACACAAAATACTTAATGGGGGCTCACAATCATAAAAGATGTCCAAGATAGTATATTTGCATGTGAATCTTCTCTTCCCTTATTAATTCTTTCATGAATTGCATCATTGACTAATACTATGTTTGTTATCCTCCAATAAATTTTACCACTTATACTTCTGTTCATGTAATGTCATTGCTTTCCATAAGGTTAGCATATGATCTTTTTCGTTATTTTCATTACTATGATTGAAACATGAAAGTAAAGCAACACAGGCTCAAACTACTCTTTATTATATAGCTCTCAACTCGATTACATAGATGGATGGGTCACGAAACTAACACTCGAAAATAGATCATGCTAAGCTTTTATTCAACTAGATCACGAAATAACTGAGGATCGAACTAAAAGTAAGTAAAGATAATAGAAGTGATGGTGATACGATACCGGGGCACCTCCCCCAAGCTTGGCGCAAGCCAAGGGGAGTGCCCATACCCATGTGCTCAAGTGTCCTTCTCCGGTGATGATGGTGGTGGAGTAGTGATGGGCTTGTCTTCCGGCTTCCATGGCATAGATGCCCCATCATAGGAAGATGAACGAGTCTCCGGAGTCCTGAAATTTGCAGCTAAACTCATACCTTTGAATCTTTCCTCATATTCAAAATTCTGATTTTGGAGATCGTAGATTTGGCCTTGGATGTAATCAATTCGTTCATTGAGCTTGAAGATGATGTCCCCAATTGATCGGTCATCCACCTTGCGATCATGGGTGAATTCTGTGATCATGGAGTGGTTGGCACTGAGTCCACGTTCCACCATCCCTTGGCACTTGAAGATCTCCTGCTCCACCGTCTCGAGCCTAGATTCCACGCTCCCGGTCTTCTTGGGTCCTTGGACATCCCGGATGTGAAGCACCCCCTCACGCATCTCAATGGCTTGAGGGTGTTTCATCACCTTTGGAAGGTAAGGATTGATGACCTTCTCATAGAACTTGTCTTTGGAAGAGCTTGGTGAAGTCATGGCGATCTAGATCTGTCAGAAAAATAGCACGAAACAAGAACAGAGGAGATTTCTGCGATACGGTGGTCAAAACGTCTGGAAAGCCATATATAGATTTTTTTATCTTGCAAAACAAGTAATCCAGAAGAAAAACGGAGTCGGGAAGGCACACGTGGGGCCCACGAGCCACCAGGGCGCGCCTGGGGGGTGGCGCGCCCTGGTGCCTCGTGGGCACCAGGTGGGTCCCCCCGGCGGTTTCTTATTTTTCTATTTTTATAAATATTCCAAAACTGACAGAAAGTATTTTTATGGAATTTTTGGAGTCGGTTTACTTATCGTATCACATACCTCTTCCTTTTCAAGGTTCTGGAGTGTTCCGAAAGGTCTCCCTTATGTATTCTTCCGGTGTAATTGTTTCAATAATATTAGTTTCAACATTAATAGGGGTACCTGAAATATAATGCTTAATTATTTTCCCATTCACCACTCTCGGATTAGTGCCATCGGAGTTATTTATTTTGATGGCTCCGGAGCGATAATCTTCTTCGATAATATACGGTCCTTCCCACTTAGAGAGAAGTTTTCCTGCAAAGAATCTTAAACGAGAATTGTACAATAGAACTTGCTCACCTACTTTAAATTCCCGTTTCTGAATTCTTCTATCATGCCATCTTTTAACTTTTTCTTTAAACAATTTAGCATTTTCATAAGCTTGGGTTCTCCATTCATCTAACGAGCTAATGTCAAATAACCTCTTCTCACCGGCAAGTTTGAAATCATAATTTAATTCTTTAATTGCCCAATATGCTTTATGTTCTAACTCAAGAGGCAAAGACATGCTTTTCCATAAACCATTTTATAAGGAGACATACCCATAGGATTTTTATAAGCAGTTCTATAAGCCCACAGTGCATCGTCAAGTTTCTTAGACCAATTCTTTCTAGATCTGTTGATGGTTTTCTGCAAAATTAATTTTATTTCTCTATTGCTTAATTCAACTTGACCACTAGTCTGAGGATGATAGGGAGATGCAATTCTATGGTTGACATCATATTTAGCAAGTAATTTACGGAATGCACCATGAATAAAATGTGAACCACCATCAGTTATTAAATATCTAGGGACTCCAAACCTTGGGAAAATAGCATCTTTAAGCATTTTAATAGAAGTGTTATGATCAACACTACTAGTTGAAATAGCTTCTACCCACTTAGTAACGTAATCAACAGCAACTAAAATATGAGTATACCCATTGGATTTAGGAAAAGGTCCCATATAATCAAATCCCCAAACATCAAATGGTTCAACAGCAAGTGAATAATTCATAGGCATTTCCTGACGTCTACCAACATTACCAATTCTTTGACATTCATCACAAGAGGAGACAAATTTACGAGCATCCTTGAAAAGAGTAGGCCAATAAAAACCAGATTGTAATACCTTGTGTGCAGTTCTGTCTCTCGCATGGTGTCCTCCGTAAACTTCGGAGTGACACTTCCGTAGGATTTGTTCCTGTTCATGCTTAGGTATACAACGTCTAATAATACCATCTACTCCTTCTTTATAAAGATGTGGGTCATCCCAGAAGTAATGTCTTAAGTCAAAGAAGAATTTTTTCTTTTGTTGGTATGTAAAACTAGGTGGTATATATTTAGCAACAATGTAATTATCATAGTCTGCAAACCAAGGAGTATTACGAGAAGCATTTATGACAGCTAATTGCTCATCAGGAAAATCATCATTAATAGGTAGTGGGTCATCAAGAACATTTTCTATTCTAGACAAATTATCTGCTACGGGATTCTCAGCTCCCTTTCTATCAATAATATGCAAGTCAAATTCTTGTAGCAATAAAACCCACCTAATGAGTCTAGGTTTAGCATCTTTCTTTTCCATAAGATATTTAATAGCAGCATGATCGGTGTGAATAGTTACTTTAGAATCAACTATATAAGATCTGAATTTATCACATGCAAACACAACTGCTAAATATTCTTTTTCAGTAGTAGCATAATTTCTTTGGGCACTATCTAGAGTTTTACTAGCATAATGGATAACATTTAATTTCTTATCAACTCTTTGTCCTAGAACAACACCAACAGCATAATCGCTAGCATCACACATAATTTCAAAAGGCAAGTTCCAGTCAGGTGGTTGAACAATAGGTGCAGTAGTTAAGGTTTTCTTAAGTGTTTCAAAGGCTTCTAGACAATCATCATCAAAAACAAATGGAACATCTTTTTGCAAAAGATTGGTGAGAGGCCTAGAAATTTTGGAGAAGTCTTTAATAAATCTCCTATAGAAACCAGCATGACCAAGGAAACTTCTTATACCTTTAACATCTTTGGGACATGGCATTTTCTCAATAGCATCAACCTTAGCTTTATCAACTTCAATACCTCTCTTAGAAACTTGATGGCCCAAGACAATACCTTCATTCACCATAAAGTGGCACTTCTCCCAATTCAAGACAAGATTAGTTTCTTCACATCTCTGCAAAACTCGATCAAGGTTGCTTAAGCAATCATCAAAAGAAGTTCCGTAAACGGAAAAATCATCCATGAAAACCTCAACAATCTTTTCACAAAAGTCAGAGAATATAGCAGTCATACATCTTTGAAAGGTAGCAGGTGCATTGCATAAACCAAAATGCATACGTCTATAAGCATAAGTTCCGAAAGGACAAGTAAATGTGGTTTTCTCTTGATCGGGTTGTGATACGGGTATTTGAGAAAAACCAGAATAACCATCTAGGAAACAAAAATGTGTATGCTTAGAAAATCTTTCTAACATTTGATCAATAAAAGGTAAGGGGTAATGATCTTTTCTAGTAGCTTTGTTTAATTTTCTAAAATCGATTACCATCCTATAACCAGTTACAATTCTTTGTGGAATGAGTTCATTTTTATCATTAGGAACAACGGTTATACCTCCTTTCTTAGGGACACAATGAACAGGACTTACCCATCTACTATCAGCTATGGGATAGATTATACCTGCTTCCAGAAGTTTTAATATTTCAGTTCTTACCACCGCCTTCATCTTAGGATTTAATCGACATTGGTGGTCGACAACTGGTTTAGCATCAGGCTCCATATTAATTTTGTGCTGACATAGAGTGGGACTAATGCCCTTAAGATCATCGAGAGTATATCCAATAGCGGCTCGGTGCTTCCTTAGAGTTTTCAGCAATCTCTTTTCTTCATGCGCTGAAAGGTTAGCACTAATAATAACAGGATATATCTTCTTTTCATCTTGATAAGCATATTTCAATGTATCAGGCAATTGCTTCAATTCAAACACAGGATCACCTTTAGGTGGAGGAGGACCTCCAAGAGTTTCGACAGGCAAATTATGTTTAAGGATAGGTGGTTGATCAAAGAACATCTTATCAATTTCATTTCTTTCATGCATATGCATATCATTCTCATGGTCTAGCAAATATTGTTCTAACGGATCAGTAGGAGGTAGGGCAATAGAAGCAAGACCAATAATTTCATCTTTACTAGGCAATTCTTTGTCATGAGGTTGTCTACAAAATTTGGAGAAATTAAACTCATGAGTCATACCACCAAAATCAACACTGACTGTTTCTTTAGTGCAATCAATCTTAGCATTAACTGTGTTCAAGAAAGGTCTACCAAATATAATGGGACAAAAATCATCTTGTGGAGAACCAAGGACTAGAAATCAGTAGGGTATTTTATTTTTCCACACAAGACTTCAACATCCCTAACAATCCCAAGTGGTGTAATGGTATCTCTGTTTGCAAGTTTAATAGTAACATCAATGCCTTCTAATTCAGCAGGTGCAATATCATTCATAATTTCTTGATATAAAGTAAAAGGAATAGCACTCACACTAGCACCCAAATCACATAAGCCATGATACCAATGATCTCCTATTTTAACTGAGACAACAGGCATGCCCACAACGGGTCTGTTTTTATCTTTAGAATCAGGTTTAGCAATTCGAGCTGCTTCATCGCAGAAGGAAATAACATGCCCATCTATATTATCAACTAAGAGATCTTTAACCATAGCAACATTAGGTTCAACTTTAATTTGTTCAGTGGGTCTAGATGTTCTATTATGACTTTTGTTAATCACAGTTGAAACCTTAGCATGTTCCTTAATCCTAACAGGAAAAGGTGGTTTCTCAATATAAGCGGTAGGAACAACTGGATCAACATGATAAACAATTGTTTCTTCTTTAACACTAACAGGTTCCTCTATTTTTTCTTTAACAGGGGGTGATATTTAAACCACTTATCCTTAGGGAGATCAACATGAGTAGCAAAGGATTCACAAAAGGAGGCTACTATCTCAGAGTCAAGTCCATATTTAGTGCTAAACTTATGAAAAGCATCGGTGGCCATAAAAGATTTAACACAATCGAACTCAAGTATTATACCTGACTCATTACCTTTGTCGAGTTCCCAATCTTCAGAGTTGCGTTTAATTCTTTCCAAAAGATCCCATCTGAATTCAATAGTTTTCTTCATAAAGGAGCCAGTCGAAGAAGAATCGAGCATAGTTTGATTATCATGAGAAAGCCGAGCATGAAAATTTTCTAAGATAATTTTTCTTGAGAGGTCATGATTGGGGCATGTATGCAACATATACTTAAGCCTCCCCCAAGCTTGAGCGATGCTTTCTCCTTCACGAGGCCAAAAGTTATATATATAATTCCGATCACGATGAACCAAATGCATAGGATAAGATTTCTGATGGAATTCTAGTTTCAGGCGGTTCCAATCCCATGTATCAGTATCATCACATAGCCTATACCATATTAATGCTTTTCCCTCCAAAGATAAAGGGAAAACTTTCTTCTTAACTCCATCTCTGGTTATACCTGCAAGCTTAAACAATTCACAAATTTCTTCCACATAAATCATGTGCATATCAGGATGTACCGTTCCATCTCCTGCATAAGGATTATCTAGCAGTTTCTCTAACATGCCCGGAGGAATTTCATATTCAATATCTTTTTCAATAGGTGCAGTAGGTTGAGGAGCAACTATTTGTGTTTCCGGTCAAGGTGAAGATACCCCGAACAAACCCCTCAAAGGATTACTTTCCATAGTGACAAGTGATAGTAAATTTCAGCACGTAATATAAATGTTTCCTTACCAAATTCCACTTACCAAAGGCGCTTCACTCCCCGGCAACGGTGCCAGAAAAGAGTCTTGATGACCCACAAGTATAGGGGATCAATCGTAGTCCTTTCGATAAGTAAGAGTGTCGAACCCGACGAGGAGCAGAAGGAAATGACAAGCGGTTTTCAGCAAGGTGTTTTCTGCAAGCACTGAAATTATCGGTAATAGGTAGTTTGATAGCAAGGTAATTTGTAACAAGTGACAAGTAACAATAGTAACAAAGAGTGCAGCAATATAGCCCAATCCTTTTTGTAGCAAAGGACTGGCCGGAACGATCTCTTATAATAAGTAAAGCGTTCTCGAGGACACATGGGAATTTCATCTAGTCACTTTCACCATGTTAGTTTGATTCGCGTTCGCTACTTTGATAATTTGATATGTGGATGGACCGGTGCTTGGGTGCTGCCCTTACTTGGACAAACCTCCCACTTATTATTACCCCCTCTCGCAAGCATCCGCAACTACGAAAGAAGAATTAAGATTACTCTAACCATAGCATTAAACATGTGGATCCAAATCAGCCCCTTACGGAATAGCGCATAAACTAGGGTTTAAGCTTCTGTCACTCTAGCAACCCATCATCTAATTACTACTCCACAATGCATTCCCTTAGGCCCAAAGATGGTGAAGTGTCATGTAGTCGACGTTCACATGACACCACTAAGAGAATCACAACATACACATCCTCAAAATATCGAACGAATACCAAATTCACATGATTACTTAAGACAAGACTTCTCCCATGTCCTCAAGAACAAAAGTAACTACTCACACATCATCAACATGTTCATGACCAGTAGGGTATTGAATTGCATAATAGATCTGAACATATAATCTTCCACCAAGTAAACCAACAAGCATCAACTACAAGATGTAATCAACACTACTAGCAACCCACAGGTACCAATCTGAGGTTTTGAGACAAAGATTGAATACAAGAGATGAACTATGGTTTCAGATGAGATGGTGCTGGTGAAGATGTTGGTGAAGATTAGCCCTCCGACGATGAGAGGGTCGCTGGTGGTGTCGATGGCGACGATTTCCCCCTCCCGGAGGGAAGTATCCCCGGCAGAATCTCTCCGCCGGAGAGCAAAAGTGCTCCTGCCCAAGTTCCGCCTCGAGACGGCGGCGCACCGTCCCGAAAGTCTTCTCTATATATTTTTTAGGTCAAATGCCCTTATATACCAGAAAATGGGGGCCAGAAGTGGGCTAGGGGCCCACGAGGTACCAGGGCGCGCCTGGGGGGGGGGGGAGTGGCGCGCCCTGGTGCCTCGTGGGCACCTGGGTGGCCCCCTCTGGTACTTTTTGCTTCCAATATTTTTTATATATTCCAAAATAATTCTACAGAAAATTTCAGCTCATTTGGAGTTGTGCAGAATAGGTATCTTGACAGAGCTTTTTCAGGTCCAGAATTCCAGCTGCCGGTATTCTCCCTCCTTGTGTGAATCTTGCATATTTAGAGAGAAAAAGGCATTAGAATAGCTCCACAAAGTGTTATATTGATTAAAAACACTATAAATAACCGTAGTAGAACATGATGCAAAATGGACGTATCATGGACGGGTCCTTATCTCAGGACCGGAGCTCGTTTGGCGCGCCTTGATCTTCGGGAGAGTGAGACGACAACGTATTAGTCCATCTCCAATGGCTAATGAGCCATGGGGCCTCCCGCCACCAGATATCATCACCAGCTCTGGATCAATAGGATTCTGGCTCGGGTTAAAGTCCTCCCCTTTCCTCGCCTTCCCCTCCTGGTTGTACCTCACGAGCTTGTGGTGGGAGGAGATGTTGGTGAAATTATCTAGATGATCGAGGTCAGACTCAGAGAATGCCTTGGCCTTCTTGTACGAGGCAGTATGGGCCATGGCATAGAGGTCGTACACCTCAGGCACCTCTGTGTTATTGTGTCGCACCTAAAAGAGAGGAACAAAGTATTAGTAAAGGGCTCAAGCTAGCATGAAGAATGAATTGCATGAATCATGAAGCAAACAACATACCCAGTTCCGCCCGAACTGATCCTTCTTCAGAAACTTAGCCCGGCACGACGGCTTGTCCTTCTTAATACCACACTTGGCGTGGTAGTCTTGAACAACCTGCGGCCGAGCCTCGTGCCGTAAGTTTTGTAGTAGGCGCTTGCACTCAGTATCGATAACCTTTGCCGCGTCCTCCTAGTATCCCTCCTCACACCTGTAGAAGGTCTGCAATCAAATGAGACAACACTGATTAGTACAATAACTAGATATTGTTAATTTTTAATTGTGTAAAGGAGAAATTACCCAAAAGCTTCTGATCACCATCTCGGCCCTCGTGTGGCACAAGACACCGTCGATCATCTCCTCCGGCGGGGCCGGGGCAGCCAAGTAGTGCTCCTAGCTCAATCCTAGCTCTGGAAGCTGACCCTCACCGGGCAACGTGACAAACCCCGGGAAATTTTGCCGGCAAAGCACACCAAGGACGGTGTTGGGCCTGCGGACGTCACTGGCGTGTACCCAACCCCTGCAGTATGACAAGGCCAATGCATTAGATATTTGAAGAAACGTGAAGGCAAAATTTACAAAAATGGTAAATGCACTTACTTCTCCCCATCAGGCCTAATCACCGGCCTCTACTCGCGGGTCGCCGGCAGGGGCGGGAGCCGTGTACCACCACGCTGGTACACAGTGGCCCCCTCAACCACCTCGCCCTCACTATCAGTACACTCATCCCCGCCACCATCAGCATGGCCACTTGGCCACTCAGGCGGATCCGGCTAGGTACCCCATCCGGACGTCTCCTGGGACGTAGCCTGGTCCAAAGTCTCGTGGCCCGAAGTCTCGTGGCCCGAAGCCTCTGGGACCGGAGTCTCATGGGCCGAAGGCCCGTCGACACGAGGCTCGTGGTCCGGAGTCCCCATAGCCTCCACCTCAGACGGGTCCACCCTAGCAGTCATGTGCTCGGGTGAATCAGCTGGGGGTGGCGGCGAGGAAGGCGTAGCAGCCTGCCTACCTCTCCCGCGGCCACATCCTGATCTACCTCCTCTCTTCTTCCCTCCCCGACCTCCTCTCCCGGTGGGCAACGACGCCGACGAAGAAGCGCCCGCCGGTGTCCCCAAACTGTCTAACAACGCTCTCCGGAGAGGTATGGGTGGAATGGAAGTACCCCTCCCGCGGGCCGCCGACGAAGTACCCGCGGAGCGCTCTGGACCCGCGCCCACCATCTTTCAACACCTGCCATGACAAAGAGTAAACGAAATTAGTACAACATAAAAAAATTGAATACATGACATGAATAATAATATGTATATAATTTAAGTTGGTATGCATACAAACTAATAGTCTGGATCGTCTATATATGCTTCGGGATCAATAGATGCATCATCATCATCACTATCACGCGTGTCGTCATGAATGACGTGCTCATCGGGTTCAGTGGCATCAACATGTGGAAGGCCTTTCTGTAATCGGTCAAGCATTGACAGGTCATCCGCAGCAGTAACCTCTTCTTGTTCCGGCTCTTCTTGTTCCGGCTCAGGGGTGAAGTCGGATTCACTGTCGCTGTCTACTTCCATGTTCTGGGGTGAAGTAGAGCGGTTCTTGAAACTTTTTTGGAAAGACGTGTTTCTTGGAAGAATTCTCCTTCATATGTGTCTGGGTTAATGTGAGGTTCATAATCCTCTTCATTGGGGGGAGGTGGTCTAACACGTGGCGGCACTTCATAAACGACATCCCAACCATTCAGATTTGCATTAGTTTGGCAGGCCCACGGTAGATAGAAAACTTGGGTTGCCTGTTGAGCCATAATATAGACATCGGGAACATCTAAATGGGTGCTTTGTTTGATTTCGACTAGCCCTATATGTTCATGAGTCCTTCTAGTCTCCTTCGGCTGGAACCAATAACATTTGAAGACTACGACGTTCGGTGGGTTTTCACCATAGAATAGAAGTTCATAAATTGCTTCAACTCCTCCATAATACTCGGTACCTCCTTCGCCGATAGCAGAGACACCACAATTTGTATATTTTCGGTCGGCCATAGATAGCTCTTTGCCAAAGGTACGAAAGCGATACCCGTTGATGTCGTATTTCTCAAATGAACGGACCTTATAGTCAAAACCATTAGCGGCTTGTGTCAATTCGGCGTCCATAGACTCTGAATTAGCCTACAAAAGTTTAATATGAAAGGATTGTTGCATTAGCCGCAAATTAGACCAAGAAATGAAATGGTATATTAATGGTAATTACCGTTTGTTTGAACCAAGAGATGAAACCGGGATAGCCGCCTCCATGCTTTGCCAGAAGCTCATACTCTTCGATGGAATCCTTTTGGATCACCGCTCCATCCAAGAATTTGGCGACGTATTGACTGTATCAAATATCCGGGAATAAGAGCAGTTCAAAGGAATTAGAAGTTACGAAACAATGTACCAAGAACTTATTCGATGTACGGCCGCACTTCTGTTAGGTTGTTGAAGATATACAACGAAATGGTCCGCCATTCTTCGACATACAACACTATTGCTTTCGAAGCACCGGCTGGTGCGAGCTTCCCTTTGAATAGGCTGAGGTTGGATCCGCCTTTTTAGGGTCGCCAGCATTGTACCGAGGCTTCGGATTATGCAAATGACGATTTTTGGCTTCGTAGTGTGCTGTCACGAAGTTTGCCGCCTCCTCAATAATGAATGCCTCGGCCATCGATGCTTCTATTCTACGTTTATTTTTACATTTTGCTCAAAGCGTCTTCTGCATCCTCTCAGTTGCATAGCACCAACGATTTTGCACGGGCCCCCCCAATCTTGCCTCGGTCTGGAGATGTAAAATCAAATGCTGCATTGGATTAAAGAAGCCCGGTGGAAAGATCTTCTCTAACTTGCAGAGCAACTCCGGCGCCAACTTTTCCATGTCATCTATCACGGCAGGCGATAGTTCTTTCGCACAAAGAACACGGAAGAAATAGCTGAGCTCTGCCAGTACTAGCCATTCATCCTCAGGGATAAAGCCACGCAACATCACCGGCATTACCCGCTCAAGCCATATGTGCCAATCATGACTCTTGAGACCAAATATTTTCAATTTTTCAAGACTCGCTCCCCTCTTTAGATTCGCTGCATACCCATCGGTGAACATCAACTGCATTTTCACCCACAAGATAATTTCCCTCATAGCTGGCCTTCCAAGATTGAACCAGGCCTTTGGCTTCATCCAGTTCTTCTTTCCCTTCGGTTGTCGCATGTTTTGTAACGGTCTATCACATAGAGTCTGCAGATCGACTCTAGCCTTAGTATTATCCTTTGACTTCCCATCTATGCCGAACAATGTACCAAAAAGGGCCTCGCCGATATTCTTTTCAGTGTGCATCACGTCGATGTTGTGTGGAAGAAGTGTGACACCCTGGTTTTCGCTCCTTGTTTTTTTTCCTTTGCGGGATTTGACTCCCGTGTTTTTTTTGGTGTTATCAGGTTTTCTCTTGCCTTTGGGTATATGAAGATGGTCATTTAGCCTTGCCTTCCCTATCCAACCAGATATTCTCTTCAGCCCAACCTTGCTATCCCGGATTTGTTCTCAGGATTCTGCCACCAAAACCCTACTCTCCGATCTACCGGAAGGGAAACCCTAATTCCTTCCGTTACAAAGGAACCCCAATTTCCTTTGATCTGTTGCTTCCCAAAAAAATTCCCAGTGATCATCCTATCTTCTTAAACCCTGGATATGCAAAAATATTGCCAAGTCATTTGCAATATTTTTCATTTAAAATTAATTCCTTTTTCTGCCAGTTAAAGGAATTAAATCCAGGAAAATATCTATCCATCTCCAAAGTTCATGAAAACTTGTGGAGATATTCTTTGTGATCATATTAAGCTCCAATAAAAATATTGGCAATAATTAAATAAGGGAAATTGCCTTTTCCTATTTAAAGCCAATACTGCATTCTGGGCACTTTCCAAAGGAACTACCATTTTGGTAGCCAGGAAAAATCCCAAATAATTTGTGGAGCTTCTCCTACCCATATCTTCACCATTTCCATCAAGATCCCAAGTTCCACAGATCAAAATTTGAGAGCATCATCCAATTCTTGTTTCTGGATTTATTTTGAGGTTGTGAAGCAACTATATTTTATATTGCTTCAAAAATCTTAAAATTAATCCAGGACCTCACATTTCCTAAATTATGTGACCATGCAAAAATTCACATCATTTTATCTAGCCAATTTCTCCCAAAAATTCCATCTAGTTTCTGTCTAGATCCAAGCTCTGTGAAGGAAGTACCACTTTGGCATTTCCAATTGAGCTGAAATTTTTCCAGTACCTTCATATTTCTAAATAATCACTCTCCACAAAAATTCAGCTCATTCCACCAAGCCATATGAGTGCAGCTTCAAGGTCAAGTTTCTGGACCAGATTATGCTTTGTGAAGGAACTGTATGCAAAACTTGTCCAAATGGGCTCAAATTTTGCAAGCACCTAGTCCTTCCTACCACATTACCCTGTGACAACTTTTCCAGCTCATTGGCACCTCTATTTGACCACAACTTCCTCCCCAAGTTTCTGTCCAGAAACTTTTCTGGATTCCCTTGACCCACCTAGACCTTTCCTGGTCCATCCAATGACCATTTTGCCCCTGCCCTATATCAGCCCCTCCGAGAGAGAACCCTTTCCGGCGATTTTTCCGCGAGGTGATCGCACTTCTTCCCGGAGTATTCCTTCACCCCCAGGCAAGCCGACCATCTGATATATGCCCTAAAGCATTGCTCTGTGTTATTCTTGCGTGTTTAAATTAATATGCTTATGCTTGTATGCGTAGTGGTGAGCTGTATGTGACGCCAGTGAACCCTTGTTTGCCTTTCTTTGGTGACAGCACCACGCCCGTGTTCTGAGCTGCTTCCGGCCGTCCGGGGTGGATGTAGACTTTTTGTTCTCTTTTCAACAACTGGCCCGTGTTCTGAGCTGCTTTTCGGCCGTCTCGGACAGCTGTTGAATTTCTTTCTGTAGCGGTGACCCTATGCTCTGAGCTGCTTTTCGGCCGTCTTAGGGAACCGCTACACTCTTTTTATCAACACCGTCTCATGCTCTGAGCTGCTTTTCAGCCGTCTTGAGCCGGGGTTGAGTTATTCCGGTAACGTCCCAGATCTGAGTTGTAAAGACCGTTCTGGTGGCTACTGGGTTATTTGCCGGTTTCATGCAAGGGTTCAGATGGTTGTCACTTACAGCTAAGACTTGTAAAGTAATAAACTGGCCATTTAAATATTGTTTCACTAGTGACTTGTTGTAATGCATATGGAGATAGGTTGTTATGTTTTCATAGTTGTTACATCATGCATGGTTACAGTTATTGTAATATTATGAAATGTGACTTAATGATAACAACCTCCTCCGTCGGCTGGATCGAGTCATAGTGTCACCTATCCGGACTCATTCGTGCAACCACATTTGCCGGTATGGGACGGCCCTGACTTAGTCTATTGTCTTGCCTCTTGTCGATACCACCAACTAGGGAGGGTTATGCATGCGTGCTGCCATGATCAGGTAGACGACGATAATCCTGTGAGCCCAGTTTGGTTATGTGCGCACGTCCCCATTTGGGACAGTTTTGTTTGGCCACGACGGTGGCAGGTGTCACGGGGTGACACAGGGGCCACCCAGGACATGACCCTGGGAGGGTATGATTGTCGGTGGGACCGAAGAGTGCCGGGAAATAGACCGAGTTTTGTTGGAGCAGTACTGGTCCACCCGAATGGGAACATGTACTAAAGTACGAGGCCAGGAGCTCCATGGTGTGGGTAAAGTGCGCAACCTCTGCAGAGTGTAAATCTATTCGAATAGCCGCGTCCTCGGTCATGGACAGTTCGTATAGGCCCCTATTTGGTCTGTGTCGAGTCTGGAGGAACAAACTATATAATGTTATTACTAAGACTGAACCCGAGAATGGTAAGGATTGTCATACTTGCAGTACAGATGCATGGACATCGGATGATGTCAGGTATATGATGTTGGCCATGCGATGGCTATGAGATGAGTGGTCGGATGACCACAGAACTTGGATTTGGTTTGGATCATGACATACTCGGAGCATGGATTATTTACTTCATATGTTTTACTTCAGTAATTATCATGCTAGATGATCCTGCTATGACATGATTAATGCTGCTACATGATTAATCTTGCTAGATAATCCTACCATAACATGATAGTTAATACTGTTAAGATAACAATTGCATGCTTGAATGCCATGGATTGCTTTGCTTGGTGTATATGTTGGTTTGGTTTGCTTGCGAGTACATTCAAAAGTACTCAGCGGCCTTCAATGTGGCCAGGTTCACCTAAGGATTCGACGTCCCCTAGCGAGGAGCCGGAGTGTTCGCGGGCTAGAAGAGTAACCCAGTCAGATCCCTGTGGATTGGAGCCGCACCAAGACCATGCCGCCTTAGATAGAGCTTTTCCGCTGCCATCACCCTTGTAATATATCATGTAAGACTGATATATTCATTAATAGAAAAGCTTGTGTTCATGATACTTGTTGTAAACGCGCACGCCAGAGTGATCTCCTGGGCTGCCGTGTGCGGCGACCGTCTGGCTACAATGGTATTCAGGCGGGGCGCCACAAGAAGGAGGTCTTTGAAGTAAGGCAGATCCCACAAGCATGTCTTGTGAGTCCAGGCATGTTCCGAATTATACCCCTTGAAATACTCTGGACGCTCTGGATCAGGCTCGAGAGCGTTTAACTGATCCAGGATCTGTTGGCCAGTCAACGCAGGTGGTGCAGAGTTTTTGACAACTCTACCTTTGGTGAAGTTCTTCTTGTCTTTTCTGAACTTATGGCGAGGATCCAGGAACTGTCTATGCAAGTCGAAGCAAGAATACTTGCGACCCGCCTGCAGCCAATGAAACTGAAGAGCTGCCTTGCATGTGGGGCACGGGAACCTTCCATGCGTACACCAGCCAACGAATAGCGCATACGCCGGCAAGTCATGCATCGAGTACATGTACCAGACACGCATTATGAAGTTTCGTTTGCTAGCGGCGTCGTATGTCTTGAACCCATTATCCCAAGCTTCTTGCAATTCATCCTTAAGCGGCTGCATGTACACATTCATATTCTTCCCCGGATAGTTGGGCCCTGGAATTATCAACGTCGGGAAAATGTTCTTTCTTTGCATAATCTGTCCGGGGGGGGGAGATTGAGTGGAATGACAAATACAGGCCAACAACTGTATTGGGTTGCCGTCATACCAAACGGATTGAACCCATCCGTGCCGATGCAGACTCGAGGATGCCTTCGATCTGCCGCTTTTTGCTCATGTAATGCATCGAAGTGCTTCCACGCAGAAGCATCCGATGTGTGTACCATCATCTGATTCCCATCTGCATCTAGTTCGGTTCTTTTGCCCATTTTGTGCCATGTCATCTGTCTGGCCGTCTCTTCAACCATGAAAAGACGTTGAAGTCTTGGTACGATTGGCAGATACCGAAGAACATTAACGGGGATTTTGGTCTGCCTCTTCTCACCCATACCGTTGTCTACCACAACATACCTGGAAGAGTTGCAAATGGGACAATAGTTCAAGCCCGCATACTCAAGCCTAAATAAGGCACATCCTTTCTCACAGGCATCTATCTTCTCATAGGGCATCTTAAGTGCACGGAGGATTTTGTCCGACTGGTACAGGTTTGCAGGCATTACATGGCCTTTGGGTAGAAAGTGTCCAAATAGTGTCATCATCGCGTCGTAGCATTCTCTGCCCAAGTTGAATTGAGCCTTCGGAGCCATTACTTGTGCGATGGCATCCAGCTGACAAAGCTCAGTGTGCTCGTGGAGAGGACGTTTTGAAGACTCCAACATTTCATTGAAGGCCTTTGCAGATTCCTCCATCTCATTGTCCGAATCCCGAGCATCATCAAAGTCTTGCACCATGTCTTCGATCCCGGTACCATGCTCGTCGGTGCGACGACGAACCACCTCAGCTCTGGTACGTTGGGCAGACTCATGATGAAATGTCAACACCGTATAATCAGGCGTAAAACCCCACTTCTGCAGGTGTTTACCCATTTCACCCTCTGTCCTCTGTGAAAAGTTGTCGCACCTAACACAGGGGCACCAGGTTTTTCTCTGGCCATTTGCAAATGCGGTTTTCACAAACCCCTTGGTTTTTGTTAACCATTCATTGGTTGTGTCTTTCTGACTAGTGTGACCGGTGTACATCCACGCACGATCACTCATCTTGCCTACCTACTAAACACACAAGAAATATATATATAATTCAGCATATATATTCATCAGTTAATCAAGTTTGTCAATTTTATTATGTCCATGCAACCTACACGCTAATAGGTAAAGATAGGTCCTAATCCCACCCGAGTATGTGTAGATTGGGTTCGTTTTCCCATGCTCTGCTCCGGATCCGACGCAAAATTCGATAACACCTCCCCGCTGTTCTCCTGATACACGTCTCGGCAATAAACAGAGAGGATGTGTACCCGGAGAACAACAGGGAGGCACTGACGAAATTCTGCATTGGATCCGGAGTAGAGCATGGGAAAACGAACCCAATCTACACATACTCGGGCTGTCCATGGATAACGTTGGACAATTCGAAAGAATCACGGTTATAAATATGCAAATGCATGCATATTTATAACTGTAACCCTTTCGAACGGGAGACGCATACTGATGATTGAAGACACCTATAGCTAGCAAGTTTCATCGGCACGAAGACCGGAACAGAGCAAATTAAGGAGGGAGCAGGAGATGTCATTTGTGCTCACCCACGAACGCAGGGGAGCTCGTCGAACGCACGGGGAGGTCGTCGAACACCAGACCCTCGCAGTGACGAAACAACTGCACATTTAAATCCACCCGATCAACACGAATATTCAATCCCGATAAAAAATCTATATATATATATATATATATAATTACTTTTCTATTTTATTCTTCTTCTCCTCTATTCCTTCTTCTTCTCCTCTTTTTCTTCTTCTTCTCCTCTTCTTCTGTTTTTCCTCTTCTTCTCCTCTTCTCCTCTTTTTCTTCTTCTTCCTCTTCTTCTACTCTTCTTCTTCTCCTATTTTTCTTCTTCTTCTTCTTTTCTTCTCCTCCTCTTCTTCTTCTTCTTCTTCTTCTTCTTCTTCTTCTTCTTCTTCTTCCTTCTTTTCCTTTTTCCTCTTCTTCTCCTCTTCTTCTTCTCCCCTTCCCCTCTTTTTCTTCTTCTTCTTCTTCTTCTTCTTCTTCTTCTTCTTCTTCCTTCTTTTCCTTTTTCCTCTTCTTCTACTTATTCTTCTTTTCTTCTTCTTTTTTTTCATCTTTTTTCTTCTTCTTCTAATTATGACTAATTAACCTAATTCTTTTCTAAACTAATAACTAGTTCTAACTAGTTCTAACTAATTAACCTAATTATAACTAGTTATTTCTAGCAGCAATTAAATGAAAAAAAAACAGAGAAAAAACAATGCTCACCGGAGGGGGGCGGCCGGGCGGCGGGGGCGGCGGGGATCCGGGGCCGCCGGGGCGGCTGGTGGTGGGGCGGTGGGGCGGCGGGGCGGCGGCAGCGGCCGGGCGCCGGGTGGTGGGGCAGCGGGTGGTGAGGGCGGCGGGGTCGTGGTGGTCGTCGGGGAGAGAGAGGCAGAGAGAGAGAGAGGGGGGAGGGGTGGGGGCGGCCGTTAGTTAAGTCAAATATTTTCCGTCCGCCGATCTTTGCCGTCTGCTTAAAGACACTTTGCCGTCTGCTAGCAGACGGCAAAATGTATTCCATTTGACCTAACTAATTGCACGGTCCAGTGGGGCCCAGCTGAGATCTTTGCCGTCTGCCTTTTGGCTCTTTGCCGTCCGCTAACAGACGGCAAAGAGTGTACTGACGGCAAAAAATTTCTTTGCCATGAGTCCTTTCTTTGCCGTCTACTTTGTGGAAGCTAACGGCAAAGAAGGCCTTTGCCGTCCGCTAGCAGACGGCAAAGAATGGACTGATGGCAAATTCTCTGATTCCAGTAGTGATTGTTGAATTTGATTATGATCCTATATGTAATTATTATGAGAGAGGAAAATATGGTTGTAGAAACTTTCATGTCACTAAATTACCTCTCTTTGTGCTAAAATTATTAATGCTCCATTCTTCCTATTTGCATATGCTAGATATTGCTTCTCTTGATAATTTGTTTTCCTATAAAATGCCTATGAATAGGAAGTATGTTAGACTTAAATGTGTTTTTCACATGCTACATGATGTTCTCTTTGTGTTTCAATTATTATCTTTCATGAGAGCATCATTCAAATGTCAAGCCTATCTTAATGGCTATAAAGAAAGAGCTTGTTGGGAGACAACCCAATAAACTTTTTATTTCTGTTTTGTGAGTTTACACAATTTTAGCCTCTGTTATGATTGTGTTTTTATCTTTTAATTAGTGTTTGTACCAAGTAATGCCTTTGGGATGATTTGGATGACAGTATTATTGATGTTGTTTGAGAACATAAACTTTTGCGTCCAGTGCTAGAATTTTTCTTTTTTGCTGGAGCGTCAATAGATTCTGAATTTTTTTTTGCACAGTATTGGAATATAAATTGCCCACGTTGTCCTAATTTTTGAGAATATTTGGAGTCACAGAAGTATGACTTTAATTCAAATCTTTACAGACTGTTCTGTTTTAGACAGATTCTGTTTTTGTTGCATAGTTTGCTTATTTTGATGAATCTATGGATTGTATCGGGAGGTATAAGTCATGGAGAATTTGGAGTACAGTAGCATTATGCCAATATTAAATATGAATCAATTTACAACAGTACCTAAAGTTTAAGATTTATTTGTTATACTAACGAATCTCACGAGGTTTCTGTTCAGTTTTGTGTGCTGAAGTGTTCAAGTTTTGCGTGAGACTACGATGGATAAAGGAATAAGGAGCGGCAAGAGCCTAAGCTTGGGGATGCCCAAGGCACCCCAAGGTAATATTGAAGGAAGACTCAAGCGTCTAAGCTTGGGGATGCCCCGGATTGCATCCCCTCTTTCGTCTACAATCTATCTGTAACTCACTTGGAGCTATATTTTTATTCATCACATGTTATGTGTTTTGCTTGGAGCGTCTTGTGCTATAGTTTTATTTTCTTTGTTTGCTTTTTAGTTTGCCACAATCATCTTTGCTGAACACACCTTTTTGAGAGGGACACACATTATTCGTGATTTGTTAGAATACTCTATGTGCTTCACTTATATCTTTTGAGCTAGGCAGTTGCTCTAGTGCTTCACTTATATCTTTTAGAGCACGGTGGTGGTTATATTTTAAAGAAATAGTTGCACTCTCATGCTTCACTTATATCTTTTTGAGAGTCTAATATATATTAATGGCAATTTGCACATGTTAAAAGAATGGTCCGGATATGATAAGGTATCCAAGGGGGATATAATAAAAACCTTCATGTAGATCACTAAGTATGAAGTGCGTGGTTAATTTTACTAATGTCGTAATATGAAAGGATCTAGGTTCATGATCATTGGTTAGTAGAAATATCAGTATTAAAGTTTGTTATGACATATTCACCTAAATATTAGTTGTGGCATGGCGAGGAAGTTGGAGCATTTAAAGGTCTGAAATGAAATCCTTGAGTGCTGTTATAATTGGGGTCGCGCGATGGTTAACTCCTACCAACCCTCCTCCTAGGGGCATGTGGTGAGTGCTTTGCTTCGAGGGCTAAGTAGACTTTTGCAATAAGTATGTGAGTTCTTTATGACTAATGTGAGTCCATGGATTATACGCACTCCTATCTTTCTGTAATTTGCTAGCCTCTTCGGTACCGTGCCTTGCCCTTTCTCACCTCGAGAGTTGGTGCAAACTTTGCCGGTGCATCCAAAGCCCGTGATATGATATGCTCTTTCACACATAAACCCCTTTTACTTTCCTCAAAACAGCTACCATACCTACCTATTATGGCATTTCCATAGCCATTCCGAAATATATTGCCATGCAACTTCCACCGTTCCATTTATATGACACACATCATCGTTGTCATATTACTTTACATGATCATATAGCTGATATAGTATTTGTGGCATAGCCACCGTTCATCATTTTCATACATGTTACGCCAGATCATTGCACATCCTGGCACACTGCCAAAGGCATTCATATAGAGTCATATTTGTTCTAGTATCGAGTTGTAAGTAAATAAAAGTGTGATGATCATCATTATTAGAGCATTGTCCCAATGAGGAAAGGATGATGGAGGCTATGATTCCCCCACAAGTCGGGATGAGGCTCCGAACGAAAAATAAAAAAAGGAAAAAAGGAAAAAAAAGAGAGAAAAAAAAGAAAAAAAGAAAAAAAATAAAAAAAATGAATGAGAGAAAAAGAGAGAAGGGGCAATGTTACTATCCTTTTCCACACTTGTGTTTCAAAGTAGCACCATGTTTTTCATATAGAGAGTCCCCTATGTTGTCGCTTTCATATACTAGTGGGAATTTTTCATTATAGAACTTGGCTTGTATATTCCGATGATGGGCTTCCTCAAATGCCCGAGGTCTTCATGAGCAAGCAAGTTGGATGCACACCCACTTAGTTTTCAGTTTGAGCTTTCATACACTTATAGCTCTTAGTGCATCCGTTGCATGGCAATCCCTACTCCTCGCATTGATATCGATTGATGGGCATCTCCATAGCCCGTTGATCCGCCGAGTTGATGCGAGACTTTCTTCTTCTCCTTTCCATTATTTGATACCTACCACCGCACTCTATTCCACCTAGTGCTATATCCATGGCTTGTGCTCATGTACTGCGTGAGAGTTGAAAATGCTGAAGCGCGTTAGAAGTACGATCCAATTGCCTGGTTTAACACCGGGGTGCTCACTATTTATATATTTGCGGTGAAGATAGAGTCATGCCATGATTAATATGAGAAAGTGAGTAGGGATAACACTCGTTAAGGATCGTATATTTTGAAAGTTAATGATTATGCTTCGTATGTTCATGGATATTATTATGTTGATATTGTTAATTCATTGCTTCACAACTTATATGCCATAAAGAGATTACATAATAAACATGTTGGGTCGCATTCCACATCAAAAATTCTGTTTTTATCATTTACCTACTCGATGACGACCAGGAATTAAGCTTGGGGATGCTTGATACGTCTCCAACGTATCTATTATTTTTGATTGTTCCATGTTATTATAGTATCAATCTTGGATGTTTTATATGCAATTATATATCATTTTTTGGGACTAACCTATTAACCTAGTGTCCAGTGTCAGTTGCTGTTTTTTGCCTGTTTTTGGTTTTTCAGGAAATCAGTACCAAACAAAGTCCAAATGCCACGAAACTTTTTGACGATTTTTTTCTGGACAAAAGAGACCTTGGAAGCTTCAGGAGGAAGCCAGAAGCCTCACGAGGAGGCCACAAGGCAACAGGGCGCGTCCCCAGGGGGGCGCACCCTGATGCCTTGTGGGCCCCTCGTGGCTCCTTTTGACCTAATTCCACTTCTATAAATTCTCAAATATTGGGAAACCAACAGAGAGCCAGACGAGAAAACCCTACCACCGCCGCAAGCTTCTGTTGTTTCACGATCCCATCTGGAGGCCTTTTCCGGCACTCTGCCGGAGGGGGAATCGATCACGGAGGGCTTCAACATCAACCTTGTTGCCTCTCTGGTGATGTGTGAGTAGTTTACCACCGACCTACGGGTCCATAGCTAGTAGCTAGATGGCTTGTTTTCTCTCTTTGATCTTCAATACCATGTTCTCCTCGATGTTCTTGGAGTTCTATCCGATGTAATCTTCTTTTACGGTGTGTTTGTTGGGATCCGATGAATTGTGGGTTTATGATCAGATTATTCATGAGAAATATTTGAGTCTTCTCTGAACTCTTTTATGCATGATTGTTATAGCTTTGTATTTCTCTCTAATCTACCCGTTTGGTTTGGCCAACTAGATTGATTTATCTTGCAATGGGAGAGGTGCTTTGTGATGGGTTCAATCTTGCGGTGTTCTATATCCCAGTGACAGAAAGGGACAAGACACGTATTTGTATTGTTGCCATTAAGGAAAAAAAGATGGGGTTTATTCATATTGCTTGAGTTTACTTTGTCTACATCATGTCATCTTGCTTAAGGTGTTACTTTATTTTATACTTAATACTCTAGATGCATGCTGGATAGCGGTCGATGAGTGGAGTAATAGTAGTAGATGCAGGCAGGAGTCAGTCTACTTGTCTCAGATGTGATGCCTATATACATGATCATTACCTTGAATATCGTCATAACTATGCGCTTTTCTATCAATTGCCCAACAGTAATTTGTCTACGCACCGTATGTTATGCGCTCGAGAGAGAAGCCTCTAGTGAAAACTATGGCCCCCGGGTCATTTATCATTATTATATAAACAAAAATCCTAAAAATACTTTGCTGTGATTTATTTACTTTTATTTTATTTTGCAATTTACTTTATCAATTTATCTATCACTACGAGATTTAATCCTTGCAATTAACCGCCGAGGGGATTGACAACCCCCTTGTTCGTGTTGGGTGCAAGTATTGGCTTTTGTTTGCGCAGGTGCTGCTAAAGACGTTTTGCTTGGTTCTCCTACTGGATTGATAACTTTGGTTCTTAACTGAGGGAAATACTTATCTCTACTGTACTGCATCATCCTCTCCTCTTCGAGGAAATCCCAACGCAGCTCACAAGTAGCAGTGACCACACCTCTGGCTGGACACCAGCGTGCTCTCGGCACGTCTAGTGAACATGCCGCCACCCGCAGCCAGCCCCCGCGTGCCCAGCCATCCCCAACCATCCTATCGTTGTCCCTTAGCTTCACACGCATCCCAACGACCAGGCCCCACCTTTCTAGACCCCCCCCCCTGCCCCGCCGGTTGCATTGTCCGGAAGCTCGCCACCGCCGTCGTTTTCACCCACTATTCCCCCATGCTCCTCCTCGATCCAGCCCCCCCCCCTCGAGCGTGTCTGCTAGCGCCGTCCATCTCCTTTGTGCCCCCGTGCTATGCCACAACGCGTCGTCCAGCCCGAGGCCAGCTAGCACTCGCCCGAACCCCGGCCATCGCCGCTTCAACCGTCCTCATCTATGGCCGCCCCGGCCTATAGATAGACCCCCTCCCCAGCACCCCAGACCTCACACACTCACTCACTTGACACACACACTCCTTCCACTTCCTCTTAATTTCTTCAAGTAAGGACCCAGAGGAGCAAGATCAGGAAGAGCCGAAGAGCACCGCCGCCATGGAGAAGCTCCACTCGCCGTCGGGCGCCCCCAGCAGCCACAGAAGCGCGGAGGAGCGAGGAGTATGCCGGTATCATCAGCGCATTGAGAGGAGGCCGGAGTCGCCGGCAGTGGCTCTGTCCACAGGTGCGGGAGGTAGAAGAGGAACCCGACAGGCGGGATATGAACACTACTCGCTCATCCGCGCGAGGTTCGGGTACCCTAACGGAGGAAAGGCCCACCGACCCTTTGACAAGGGGAGAACGGGACAAGGTGACCGCGGGCGCCGGCAGGTACCCAGCGCCCTGGAGCTCGGTGATGGTCGCCACAGCCCCCTCATGCTAGGGGCCTTCTGGCCTTCTCCGGCCAACTGTTGGCTCCCCGCGACCGCCTTTTGGCCGCCCTCTGAGGGCTTCACCACCGGAATGTGGGTGCCTTCTCCGGCCATCTCTTGAGGACGAAACGAGAGGAGGAAACTATAGGTTCTTGGGCTCAAGATTCTGGGCGCTAGAGCTCAAGGAGGACGAAGGCGAGAGAGAGATTGGAAGCATAAAGCTGGCTTTCTCTCACCTTTGGCCTTTTATGGGCAAGTAAGACCGCAGATTAAGTGCGCCGCGTGGCAATAATTTCGTGAGTTCCCAGGCGACTTGCATCAAGCGTGCATGGGAATCGAGGGGTCGGTTAATTGTGCCACTACATATTAGGAGCACGGGCGCTTTATTGATTATACATGCCAATAGCAGTGGCCTCGAGTCGCACTAGCACATTATGATGACATCTGAAATGACTACATGGCTCTGCGGTGCGCGGTGACGGTTTGGGTCTGTCAAGTCTGTCAGAGCAGGACTAGACCATCATCCTTGTTGTGACGCCCCCGACTTAATCGTGCACTAATCATACGCGCAAATGCACACGATCAAGCCTAAGGACTCACGGGAGGATATCACAACACAACTCTAAACACAAATAAAAGTCATACAAGCTTTATATTACAAGCCAGGGGCCTCGAGGGCTCGAATACATAAGCTCGAGTCATACAAGCATCAGTGGAAGCATTAGTATCTGAGTACAGATATAAAGTTAAACAAGTCTGCCTTAAGAAGGCTGAGCAAAACAACGACACTAGATCGAAAAGGCGTAGGCCTCCTGCCTGGGAGCCTCCGAATCTACTCCTGGTCGTCGGTCTCCACGTAGTAGTACGCTCCGCCGGTGGGGTAGTAGTAGTCGTCGACGGCATCAGCTGGCTCCTGGGATCCGTCATCTGATCGCAGCAATCGCGTATGGGGAAAAAGAGGTAGCAAAGCAACCGTGAGTACTCATCCAAAGTACTCGCAAGACTTACATCAGAACTATTCTATTTATGCATCGGTATCAAATGAAGGGGCTGTATCTGTGGACTAGACTGCAGAAATGCCAGAACAGAGGGGAAGGCCTAGCCTATCGAAGACTAGCAACTTGCAGCATCTTGCAGAATTAAAAGAGTGCAGATTAGCATATTATATAGCAATAATTAAGTAGTGGCAATGCACAGAGATCCTTCCTCGACTCCCTGCGAGGAAGCAATCCCGGAGCTAACATATTAATTAATCACAAGTATCCAGTTCTAGTTGTAGTAGATTGGGATACTTTCCGAGCATCCTGTTACCGTGGACACGGCTATTCGAATAGATAAACTTCCCTGCAGGGGTGCACCAACTTACCCAACAGACTCGATTAACTCTGGCCGGACACACTTACTCGGGTCATGCCCGGCCTCGGTTAATCGACACGCCATAGCCCTACCTAGGCTCAGCAGAGAGGCCAGCACGCCGGTCTACACCCTAAGCGCTCAGGGGTCTTGGGCCCATCGCCCTTTGCACTCCTGCGCGTTGCGAACGCGGCCGGGACCAGACCTAGCCCATGTATACACACGCAGGCTATCGCGGTCCACCCGGGCGCGCGCCGCTCAACTGCTGATGTCTGAAGAGCTTTGGCTGATACATACGATGCCGAGTGCCCATACTATTCCCGCGTGGTGGTTAGTGCGAAAAGGCCAGAGGCCTACTCAGATCACATATCCTAACCCATTAGTGTGTTGGGAGCTCGCAGAAACAAGCAGCGATCCACGATCTGTGGTCCAGTCGCCCCGTCTCGTGGACTTACGGCAAGGGCCAGGAATGCCCGGCCGTGGCACGTAATTATCTCGCGGATACCCTCACGGTCAACCCGACTCCACATCTCTCGCGGGTACCCCACGGGGTCAACCCGACTTCCACAAGTTTCTGAAGTAAAGTCAAAGTATCCGTGTGTCCATAACATCAAGGAGGAATCCGAGGTATCACCCTCGTTGGATTCCCACTCGATGTATCCGTCAAGGTGAACTCGGAGGAATCACCCTCGATGGGTTCACACTTGAGGGATTGCACGACAGAGGCGTCATCGGAGGTGGTGAAAGAGGAATCACCCTCGGTAACCCACAACCGACTAGCTTTGCTACAGAGATATCATCAGGAGTGATGTAAGAGGTATCACCCTCGGCACTCGATAGTAACTCTGCAGAGTCGTACAACTAAGGGATGTGCGATGCGGTGTCAGTCTCTGTACATCGATCACCTTGATCGGGGCACCAGTAACAAAGCGGGGCAACAAGGTCAAGGATGAGGGGCCACAGATGGTTCACTAACCAACCTATTCTAAGCATATAGGATAACAAAAATAGGCTATGCATCATAATAGGAACATTCAATTACAGTAGCAAATTCTAATGCAAGCACGGGAGAGAAAGAATAGGTGATATAGGAATGATCAAGGGGTTTTGCTTGCCTGGAAGCTCTGCTGAAAAGGTCTGGTCATCAGGGGCGTAGTCGTACTCGGCAGCAGCGTCGGTCTCAGGGTCTACCGAAGAGAAGAGGGGGAAGAAACAATAAATAAAAGCAAACAAGGCAACACAGATGCATGGCATGGCAATATGCTGTGCTGGTGGTGACCTAACGCAGTGCTACACGTTAGAGACGGAGCGGGAAAATATCTGGGAATATTTTTCCGGATTTAGGCATCTGTCAGACAGATGAACCGGAGGGGAAGGTTCCATGTTTGCAGTGTTGTGGGCATGTGACAGCTACATGGAGGGCATATTCAGATTCATCTCGTTTTTCTGATCAACTTTCATGTAGAAAACTTTTTCATCCGAGCTACGGATTATTTTGTATGATTTTTCAAAGTTTTAGCAATTTTCTAAAATTCCTGGAATTATTTTAATTCAAAAATAACAGAAAAAGCTTTATTAAGTCAGCAGTACGTCAGGATGACGTCAGCAGTCAACCCAGCCGGTCCAGGCCAAACCTGACCGCTGGGACCCACATGTCAGTGACTGAGAGCTAAACACTGAATTAGATTAATTAACTGGGTTAATTAGAGAGTGGGGGCCCCACTGTCAGTGACTGATTAATTAACAAACTAACTTAATTAGGTTAAACAGTGATTTAAACGAGTGGGGCCCGCATCTCAATGTCAGGTGCTGCCCAGTCAGCAGAGTTGACCAAGTCAACTCGGTCAACTGGGCCGCTGGGGCCCACTGGCAGTGACCCAGGGGTGGGCCCCAGGCCAGCCACGTCGGGGGTGGCCGGCGTTTATCCGCCGGCGACCCGCAAACGCGGCGGAGGGCCACGGCCCTCGTCGGATTTCGGCTACGGGCGACCAAACGAAGCGCGGCTGGGCTCGTTCGAACAAGCGGAACGAGCCGCGTCAAACTGCGGTGGTGGCGTCGCTGGAGATGGCCGGAGTTGACCGGAACAACCACGGCGAGCGGCGGCCGGAATCGGGCGATGGTGGATCCGGCGATGCAGGGCATGGCAAGAGGCGGGACTAGGCGCGTTAGGACCCTACGGGCGCGCTGAGCACGGCTACGTGCTCGGACGCGAGCTGCGGCGACGGAGGCCATGGCGGCGAGCTCGGCTGCGGCGGCGGGTACAGCCATGGCGAATGCGGCGGCTACGGGCGCGGAGAAAGGCAGGGGTGAGAGGGGTTCGGTGCAGCTGCTCACCGAGTGGCACACAGTGGCCGTTGGGAGCTTAGGAGCTGCAGACGTCGCCGGAATCGCCGGAGTCGTCGCGGCGGCCGAAGGAGGAAGACGACGCCGTGGGGCTCGATGCAGGGGCTCCGAGCTCGATCCGGTGGGTGCAGACGACGTGGTCGACGCAGGCGGAGCGAACGGACACGGTTGCGTAGCGCGGGGACGACGGTGGCCGCAGGATCGACGCGGCGACGGCGACGACCGCGTAGGGTGAGCTCGCGAACGAGGAGAAACGGCGCGAGGGGGAGGAATGGGGGCCAGGGTTCGACGAGGGGGGCTCGGGGCGACCTTATCCGTGCGGGGAGACGGCGGGATGGCCGGCGCATGGCCATCGGCGTCCATAGCGCGCGCGGCCGACACGCAGGGGAGAGAGAGGGCATGAGGAGGGAGAAAGAGGGAGGTGGGCTGGGCCGTGCCACTGTGCACTTAGGCCCAGCTCACAGTAGCTTTCGGCCTTTTCTGTTTTTCTTTTCTGTTTTCTTTTTACAGAAAGGGTTTTGCAATAATTGAGCTGCCAAAATGAATTTTGTAAAATATGTGACTTGACCACATAATTACATTGCAATATACTGCACTGCCACAAAAAGTTTGGGAGGCTTTTGAATTCATTTGAATTTTTCATAAATGAAATAGCATTTAAATATGCTGTTATAGCACTATTTTAATTGCTATAGCTCATTTTAGCAAATAGGTGATGTTGTTTTCCTGAACAAATATTTGTTTTGGAATATTTGCTAAAACATGAACTATTTTGCAGCAAATTTTGTGCAACTTCAAATTTCACTTATGATTTGAATTGAATTCAGTGGTGGAATTTGAAATGAGATATGAATCCACATTGATCAAGCATTGCAAATCACAGTAGCTTAGCTTAATGATGAGGATCGCTGTAGCTCATTACACAGGGGTGTTACACTTGTTTGAGCGTGGGAAGGCTTCGCCGTTAAGGTAGCCCTGTGCAGGAAAGATGCTTGAACCCGAGGAACTCCTCGGGGACGATAAAAAGCTTCTATCGAAGAGCAAATGAGAATTTATGGAGGGCTCCTCGGATGCCCGAGGTATAAAACTCCTCGGCAAAAACTTGACCACATCAGGAAAACAGACGGAAGACCTGTTCAACCAGCTTGCAAGACCGATGACCGAAGACGGAGAACAACTCAGAAGGACCGAGGAGCGTCGTTTACTTAAAGACTGGTTCATGGGCTACTGATGGTGTCCTTGACTAGGGGGTGCTTGACACATCGGTTTCTAGCCATATGGGTCGGGACGAGGACCCCTTTGATGATCAACCAGTGGGCCATGTTCGTCGGGCCCAGGAGGGCCAAGGTGGACCTCTTCCAGACTTGGCGCCTACTCTAAGACTTAGAGGTCGTCTTCGTCATGATTACCCCTAGATGTAACCGACCTATGTGTAAAACCTAGGCACCCCGGGTATCTATATAAACCAAGGGATAAGGACCATAGACGACAACCTCATACACACATGGTCTTGTGGTAGATCAACCTATAACTTGTACTCCCTCAAGATCAATACAATCAAAGTAGGACGTAGGGTACTATCTCTTCGAGAGAGCCCGAACCTGGGTAAATCATGTGTCCGTGTTACCATCGTGCCAGGCTACCAACTCGGGACCCCCCTACCCGAGATCTGTTGGATTTGACTCCACCAAACGCCTTGCCTCCAAGATCAACACCAACAAGAAGCCCATGGTTTGCAACCCTGGAGATCTCATATAGCTTCACCTTCGAAAGAATCGCTTCCCCAATGAACGCAAGCCCAAGCTTCTACCTCGAGTGGATGATCCATTCAAGGTGTTACAACGCATCAACAACATCGCATACAAGATCGGCATACCGCTCAACAAGTACTCCGTGAACGACATGTTCAACGCCATCAACTTGGCCCTTACCATGGTGATGAAGATCACGACCCGAGAGCATATCTTTCCCAAGGGGGGGAGATGGTGTGGAGCACCCAACGTCATCCCGATGGATACTACACCAACTCTCCAAGCACCAAGTGGACCTATGTCAAGAGCTCGCGCACGTGACATTGGAAGCAAGGTGAACTCACTCCTTTTCGAACTCAATATGAATATGGATGAGACTTGGTCGCCACCTCACATTGAAACCCTATGTGTCATTAGGCACGTGGTTCAACATTGTCAAGGTGCGAGGAAGCCTCGCCAAGTCCAAAAAGAGGAGCAAGAAGAATGCACGAAAGATAGTGACCAACAGTTGAAGAAGGAGCAAGCCACCATGACACCCCGTGCGCACGGCCTCCAGGACCCCGTGCGCACGAGCTATCCAGAAACTCTCTAGACTGTGCACACGGGGCCCCGCTGTAGCTGTTGACCACCCCGTGCACACGGGCTTGTACCGTTCACACGGGCTTGTACCGTGCACACGGCCTTGTGTGCGAGCAATGTTGGGAAATGTCCCTTTTACCCCTCACTTCGTCCCTCACCTCCAGTCACCTATATAATTCATACCTCTCTCTTTTGTTAGGGTTAGCAAAGCATATTAGAAGAACTAGAGAGAGCTTTGCTCATATCCATCCCTCTCCTTTGGAGATCAAGACCTTCTTTGGAGAAGAATCCATAGTGGATCATCAAGGCCTCCTCTTGTGGAGAAGAATCCCCATCATAGGATTGCCAAACCCTCATCTCCTCCATGGATTTGAGATGAACTTTGCCCTAGTTGCTAGTTTCCTTTGGTCGATCTTGCATACTTGTGGATCTCTTGTGATTGCTTATCTAGTGGATGTGCGATTGGGCTTGCCTTTTTAGTTTTTCCCCTTGTGATCTGTGTTCCTCTTGAACCCTCCTCCAAGTTGTGAAAAATTGGGCCATAGGGTCTACCCGACACCAATAGGTCTGGCTCGATCACCATGGAGATCCTGACAAATGAATGCAGTTTCGGCTGAGCTCCCGATCGCCGAGCTAGCTGTTATTCCTGCATGGTACATTTGGTGGCAGCACCGCCGACTAGTGAAGCGAGTTCTAATCCAGACGCCTATGGAAACTGTGTTGTCTATTAGGGTGCTAGCCACCAAATTTATCAATTCAATGACAACTAAAGCGTCTACCCGGAAGTATGATCACATGTGGAACAAAACCTAATGTTGACGTATCATTCCATGGTGAGACTCTTTTGGGTGCTTGCGGAGCCGTTGCTCGTGATGATCGAGGAGATTTTATTGCAGCAGCAAATTGCCTTTTACCACACGTTCACGATGTTGATTCAGTTGAGATAATTGTCATCAGTCTTTTCTTGGCAGCAAACTTAGGGTGTAATACCGTGGAAATTGAGTCCGACTGCCTGCTGTGGATTCAGTACATTTATTGGATGAGTATCTTGGACCGGATGTGGCTATAATCAGGGAGTGCAAGCAAATGGCCCTGGTTTTGCGAAGATCTCCTATAAGGATTGTCACCGAGAAGCTAATCAAGTCGTGGATGAATTAGCTAAGAATTCCTTTAGTAATACTGTAGATCCTATGGTTCTTGTGATCCCGGACTTTATTTCTCATTACTTGTAATCGACATGTCTATTACGTATTTGAGGAATAAAATCTATTTACCGTCACTTTTTTTATAATAGTATACTCGTACTAGTATATCTTTACCGCGAGTGCAACTGCCTCGAACGGCTGTCGCTGCCCAAACTGGCGGCGAGAACATTCCAGTGCACGGCGACGGCGGACAGGCCCAAGAGAAGAGAAGAGAGCACGCGACGGGCGGTGCATCGAGATCCACACGTCGCACGCAGGGAAAAAAAAGAAGCGACGGCCCAGGCCAGGCTGCTCGTCTCCATGCGCCGCAGAAGGCGATAAGCCTGCGTTGCACCGTCCGTTCCCCCACCACGGGTTTCAAACCTCACGCGCCCCAACGGTTGCGCTTGGCCTCCCGCACGCACCCACCACCTCCAAACCCCTCCCGCTCCCGCGCCACTGACGGTTCGGGCACGGACTTACCCCGACCCACGGGTCAGTTTCACTAAATCTCTGTATTAATAGGCACGCCCATGGCGTAATCTCCGGTGGTCGCAACGCAAACCCTAGGCAGCAATGGGCAGGGGCAACAAGAATAAGAAGAAGAAGGCGCCCCCCGCTGCCGCCGCCGCCGCCCCCTCCCATGTAGCGGTCAACGGCGACGAGCCGCAGGTGGATTCTGCTGCGGCGGCCACCGGAGACGCGATTCAGCCGCCGATGCCCACTCCGGTTGGGGCGGCCCACGGCGATGAGCCGCCGCCGGAATCCGCGGCTGTGGCCAATGGAGAACATGCCGCGCCGCCGCCGACGCCAGTTGAGGCGGCCGATGGCGACGAGTCACCGGCGGATTCTGCGGCAGCGGCCAATCGAGACGGAGCTGCGCCGTCGCCGCCTACAGTTGAGGCGTCCAACGGCGACGAGATGCCGCTGGATTCAGCGGTGCCGGCCGACGCGAACCCGCCGCTTTCGATTGAGGCAGCCAACGGCGGCGAGCCGTCAGCAAAGACGGGGTCGGAGGACCAAGTCCCGGAGGAGAGGCGGGACTCGTCACCAGAGGATGAGGTTGAGAAACTCAAGGCGCTCAACGGCACGCTCGTTAAGGAGGCGAAGGGGACGCGGGGGCTGGTGGCCACGCTCAGCGCGCAAGTGGACCAGCGCTCCGCCGATGCTGGCGCACTCGCCTATCTGGAGCCTGTGGTCTTCCAGGCTGCCCTTGTTGCCCCCCTCGAAGCTGCCATCGAGGATGGCACGGCGCTGCGTGGGCACCTAGCCGAAGCCCAGCAGTCACTCCAGATCGCGGAGGCGAGGGTGGCTCGCGAGACGGATGCCAGGGTCGAGGCTGGAACCCGCTTGGAGGCGGCGGAAATGGAGAAACTTCGAGTCGAGGAGCTCCTCCGCGGGAAGGAGGCGACGGCCGCCTCTGCGTCCGAAAATGTCACCCAATTGGAAGCCTCTGTTGGTGAACTGGCGGGGAAGAGTACTGAGCTGTGTGCAGAGAAAGGCGAATTGCAGAAGCAATTGGGGGAGATGAGTGCCACGGCTCACAGTGTCAATGCTCTGAAGGCAGAAGTGGAGGGAAACTTCCATGCTTACAAAAAGAGCACAGAGATATGGAGGCAGGAAATGGAGGAGAAGCTTGAGGAGAAATCGAAGCAGTTGGAGGGCCTGAGATCCTGTAAGGTGCAAATGGAGGTGGAGTTCGAGTCTTTGGAGGCAGAGCTCTCGGTGGCCCTTGCTAGGAACAGGGAATTGGAGTTGGAGATGGAGACTAGCAAGAGAGAGTTAGATGCTGCGCAGAAGGAGGTGGAGAAACTCCAGATCGAAGTTACAAATGCCACCAGTAAGTATAACATAGTGCTCGCTGAGGCGGATAGTTTCCGGAATGAGATTGACCAGATGAGGAAAACAAAGGAAGCTGCTGCGGCTGCATTTGTTACTGAGAAGACCAAGTTGGAGAAGGAACTGGATGGGCTGAAGAGGAGGGTTGAAAAAATTCAAGCCAATAAGGATGCTGCCATGGCCTCTGTCCATCAGAAAGATGCTGAGGCTGCAAACCTGAGGGCTGACCTGAATGCGCTGCGCGGTACCATTGCTGAGCAACGTGTTCTCTGTGGTGATCTCAAAAATAAGTATTCTTCGCTCCTAGCTGAGAAGGATGCGCTTCTGAAAGCACTTGGCAAGGAGAAAGCTGAAGGAGACAAGCTAAGGCTGACCCTTGGGGAGCTTGAGAGCTATAATGCTGAGAAGGACCGTGAGATCGGGGTGTTGAAGGCAGAAGCAGAAAACAAGGAAGGACAGATCGGTAGCTTGAATGGGAAGCTTGATGAGCTGCATTTCGCAGTCGCTGAGGCGCGGCAGAGGGGGAAGAGTGGCGCGTGGACATGGCTGTGCCCTACCACAACTGTTATCGCCGCCGCTTCCTTTCTCTACGCTGCTCGTAGCCGGTGAACAGAGAACTCTTTTACTCGCCTTTTGTTCGCTTGCTTGAGTATGCACAAATAAGAATAACCAGGCTTCCACTTACTTTACTGCCTACTTTTGCCATATGATGAACCGTTCGGTACTATAAATGAAGTTAAGTTTCTTATCTGTGTTTGCATGTGTTCCTGGAATTGAACTGGTCTTTGTTCAATGTCTGCATTTTATGGCATGATACAATTAATAACTGACAATATATCTTTGCAGTTCTCAGTGATCTGATAGGATAATGAGAACCTGTCGTGTACATACATACCTTGACATGCCTGTTGGATCGGCTCTATAAACAAATCTGAATGTGTCATGTTAAACAGATGAAGACAGAGCACTTATGACAGAATAAATTCATTTTATTAGATACTATGCACTTCTTTCCTCCTTAGACCTCAAAGCACACTTGTCTAACTTTATACCCTCCTACTACCAACAACTGTCAATATTGTACTTGGCGTTTAGAACATTCAGCTGTTCTTTTTCTATTACAATGGTTGTAGCTCGATTGGAAATAAAGTCGATCTTGTCGCTCACTTGTTATTTGCAACCAATAGATGGTAATTGTATTGCTGCTATGCAGTAATAAGGAATGCCTATTATTGAGATAACCTTTATTCTGTAAATTTGTTGCAGACTTTTATTCTGCTACACACTATCTGGTAACTGTTCCTCAGATTCTATATACAAATTTCAGCTGTATGACATAAATATGCATCTGAGAACTGAAATCAGAGGCCGTATAAATGTTATTGAGCTAACAAAAACCCTATATGGTGGTTTCAAAACTTTTTTTTCAATAGTTTTGCTTGACCTGCCCTTCTCTGGCAGAATGACTCAATCCTATCGCAGGCTTCCAGTATTAGATGAACAGGTGCCCCAAAGAATATCCTAACCCAGTTCTTCAACCCAAGGACAGAACCTGGAAATCAGAAAGGACAGAAACTGAATTTGTAAATCTAGAGAACAAGACTAGTACTTAAGAACACAGAAGCCACTACAAGATCAACCATTTTAGGAACTTCCAGTATTGCTTACCACATCCTAGCAGTTCAGAAAGGTTATACGGTAATACTAGTAAGAGAAAGACGGAAATTTTGGTGTATTATACCAGGTAAAATAAGAACTGATTCTTCTTTGATCAATTCGCGAGCAAAGTCCATGTCATCTGCAATGCCGAACAGAAATGAAGTGTTGATTTCAACCTGCATAATTTTTTGATCATCAATTCAAAGATAGGATAATTAATCATTATATACAAAGACAAGTGCAACTTTGAACCAACCATCATGAACATTGAACCGTGAGGCTTTGAGTAGCATTGCAGAGCTTCAATCTGGTTCACTCTTCTGTAGAGAGCATCCGCAGCAGACTCTAGCAAGTTCACAACATTCTGATGGAACTCGTCATGTTCATCCAAAAGAATCTTAGGAACTGCTGCCTGTGTGTCAAAAGATCTAAATAAATTAATGCAAATTCGTTTGTGTAGGTTAAACATTGTTTTGTAATAGGATCCTGACCTGAATGATCGAGGCTGGTCCTGAAGTCACGTTCAGTAGCATCTCAGTTGCAGTTCTGACCTTTAAAAGAACAAAATTATGGATCTACGTACATGAGTGCATATAGCCAGCAATGGAGAAACATGAGAAGAATCTAGTATCTTACATGCTTGATTGTACCATTAGGATCACAGAATGCCAACCAACCGAGACGCCATCCTGGTAGCATGAATCTCTTTGAGATGGCTCCAATAGTGATAATTGGTGCGATGTGTGCATATGAGGCCATGGGCACAAACTTGCTGGCACCAAAGACCATATGTGCATATACCTCATCCGCTATTACTGGAATCCCCAACTCTTTTGCAGTTTCAGCAATCTATAGATCAAGGGATGCAGTTGGTGATCAGTGCTATGCTAGTAAATCATGCATGTTCAGAGTACATAAGGTACATTTGTTCATAATATTCAGTGTTTGTAGGAGCCTGATTCTTTAGAGGTTTTTGTTAATGAAAATCATTGTGATTTCAGTTTCAGGACGCAGCAAGCTGTGCTCGTGAACTCTGCAGTCCAATTGTCACCTGGAGAAGATGTTGCGTAGAGTAGACCGCGCCACAAGGATTGTTTGGATTGATGACAACTATGGCTGCCGTGGCGCCATCAGCCATGGCGTGTACTCCTGCAAGGTCGGCCTCCCAGCCTTGCCGGGGCAGGAGGTTGTAGAACCGAGGCTCGGCGCCGACAAGCTCGCAGGCTGCCTCATAGGGGGCAAAGCCCGGTCGAGGCAGCAGGATATTAGCCCCTGGAGCCCCACCGAGCACCGTGGTGATGGCAGTGATGGCGCCTGTACCACCGACCGTCATGAACACATCAGACTCCCGGATGCGGTGGTGTGTGCCGGCCGACAGGTGGTCGGCGGCCGCGCTGTTACAAAGAATGTCCCTTTGCGTCAGTCAAAGAATTACCAGGGATGTCATCAAGCTTGGTAAAATCTTGTCAAGAGAAATATGAAGCAAATATCGTTTTCATCATCTTTAGAATGCAAAGTCTTGGGGGCGTCTCAGTTTACAGGGTTTCCGTCAAAGTTTTGTTGTATTGGGAAAAATGTAAAGCTGAAAGAGATTGGTCAGTGAAGGTGTACCAGTGACATGAACGGCTTGGAAGGTTAGCTTTGTTGGGCCTGTGGGCTGTGGTCTGCATATCCTCTTTGTATACTACTAGTATGTGTGTGGTTGTCAGCTATCAAGGGTGCAGTGTAGAACAAGTGACTTGGAAGTTAGAACTTTCTGACAGATATTGATAGTCCAGGTGGCGAGGAGCCAAGCAGGTCGTACCACATATGGTAACGTCTTTGTTATGGGCAAACGGGAAAGGAAACGCCATGTGAATGTGATGGTGTTGCAAAATGGAAGAAAATCAAGATGATGTGAGAGTGCTTTGCAATGCGTATCGAATGGTACTACTGGTATTTCGATGCAACGAACGAAACCTCTAAAAAGTTTGGAATTAAATGTTGTTTAATTAGAATGCTTTGATTGGTTAGCCAAGTCGAAGAAAAATCGGGACTGACCGGCGTGCGGCGGGGAAGCCGTAGGAGGGCGCGTAGCAGTCGAAGTCCCCGGACCTGGCGGCGCAGGCGACGGCGTCGGCGGCGAACTCCCCGCCCCGGCGGAAGCAGGCGTGGGCGGAGGCGTCGCCAACGCCGAGGGAGACGAGGCCCTTGTCCTTGCCAGCGGCCGCGAGCAGCTCGCCGACGACCCCCCTGATGGACGCCTTCCCCTCCGACGACAGCGCCGGGTGGCACCTCACCGCCGCCTTGCACGCGCACGCGCAGCCTCCAAGTCGCTCGTGCGCCGCAATCTGAAGAACCAAGAAACAGGAAATGAGGCATGCACATTAACCGTGGTTCGCATTTCACAGCGGGGGTAGGTGAGGGAGGTGGTACCTGGGCAGTCGGCGCCATGAGAGCAGACTCTGCACACAACAGAGAGAGAGAGAGAGAGGAAACGAACGGAAGAGAACAAGAGATGAGATCTAGGCGTACGTGAGGGTTGTGTCGTCGCTAGTCACGAGGCGTACGGGGCGTATTTGTAGCGGTTCTGTGGCCCAGAGACGCACAAGTGATGGTCAGAACCAGCAAGCGTTTCGGAGTTTGTTGGCTAGCTAGGGCTTTCACTGCAGCCAGGACTCTGTTGGAGAGAGACGCGGACGCACGCCGTGGAAGCAAGAGAGAGAGAGAGGGAGAGATTTATAAGCAGGCATCTATGTATGGATGCAAAAGCGAAGAGCGATACGCGTGTCGTGTCACGAGATAGAGCTCACACCGCAGGATATCACCTCCAGCTATATACACGGTTTGATGGATTGATTGAGTTCGTTCTCAAGCAACCCATGTTGTCACTAGTCTGCTCTTTGAGGAATTTGTTGAATACTCCCTATCCCATAATATAATACTCCCTCCGTTCCTAAATATAAGACCTTTTAGAGATTTCACTAAAGGTCTTATATTTAGAAACGGAGGGAGTATGTTATTACTCCTTTCGGTTTTTTTTAGTTTGCATATAAGTTTTGTTCAAAGACTTATATTTAGGAACGGAAGGAGTATTTGGTATTGTAGATGTTGATATTTTTTAATATAAATTTGATCAAACTTTGTTAAATTTGACTTGACATAAATCTAATATGCGTAGTAAAAAGAACTAGAGGGAGTACATCCAATATGCTACGGTCACTGTAGGCGCAAGAGGTTGTTACATTTAAGTTAGAGATAGACTAGGATCATCTAATTAGTTAGCTATATGTTCTGTTTGTATCTCTATCCTCTTGTAATGTGACTTGTACTTCAAACCTATATGCAATTCAGGGATAAGCCCTTGCCTATAACATGCATGTGTCCCCTCCATCAAGGGCACGACGCTTTACCACATCTTACATGGTAACCAGAGCAGGCCTCTTCTTCATCATCTAGCTACAAACCAAAACACCCAAACCGATCACCCATGGAGTCTTCATCAACCTCTGTCCCGGTCCTGAACACTCAGGTCACGGAGAAACTCACTCGCCAAAATTATGTTCTCTGTAGTGGCCAAAATTATATTCTGGTTCGAAGTAAGAGTATCTATCCTACAGGGAGCATAGGAATTGAACTTTGTCCCTTATAGAGATTTTGGAAATGTGTCTGCAAGTTAATTGTACATGAAGGCGGAAGGTTGTAATGATTTTGAGTAGAGTGCGAACAAAAGTAAATAAAGTAAAAGAATTAAAAGTGAGTAGCAGAGCGAATAAAGTGTTGAAACCAATGAAGGATTAAAGCGTTCTCAGGGAGTCCGGAATTCCTATTGGTATGTGTCTAACGTAACATATGCCACATACATAGTTCTAAGTTGGATACTTGGGTCAGTCTTGATATTGGTGATTGGGCGGATCCGGGTACAGAATATGTTTTACCCGAGTTAGACTTCATACCACGCACGTCACTGCCGTAGTTTCCCCACTCCGGTTCTCACTACGGTAATTAAGTGTTTCTCCATGGACGCGGCCTCACCAAGGGTTCTCCGTTACTCCCCTATCAATTCCAAAGGCGAGGTAGAGAGGCTTTTACTGTCACCTCGAATTACATTAGCATCCTAACCTTTACAACGACAGTAATATGCTTTGTGGCCTTACGGCGGAAATGCTGAGTGGGGCTCCTTCACAACATTCATGAAGGCTATTAAACCAAACATTCAACAGAGAATCTCATATCCTTATTAACGTTTTAGCTCCTATACATACCAAGGTATCTTCGAGGACTAAGGGAACTACTCACACATAAAAACGACAAACATCATACGAATATCGGTGGTAAACATGAATGATATAATCGAGTAATACTCGTAGGGATCAGGTTCGGTATTACAATGAGGCGAAGATGGATGGTGGTGAAGGTGATTGATGTCGGCGTCTCCTTGCACGAGGTGATGGTGATGGCGATCTCCCCCTTGCCGATTCCCCCTCCGGATGCCTTCCGTAGGCTAGGGTTCTCTGTTCTTGACGTGTTTTGGGGTCTTTGTGCATCTGATCCATGATCCGACCACTCAGGGATGAAATAGTTGACCAGGCGGCGGTGGTGGCGGCTCATGGTATGAGTGGTGGTACGAGCACGTGCGCTTGTACCGTGCGTCGTCAAGCGCTCTGGTCACCTCCTGGTGACTTCTTCCTCCTCCCAATGCCTTATTCTTTTATGGTACTCATAATCATGTTTAACTGATGTGATTTTATCACCCTTTCTTAGTGTTCTTTCCTTAAACTCCCCAACGCATCCGAAAACGACATCCTTGTGAAAACAGGCAAAAAGAGGTGCACAAACATGGTAAAATCCGGCAAAGCCTACTACGTAAGTATAAAACAAAGGGTGAAAACATCACATAATTTGAACTCATCGGCCAGGGCGACAGCTGCTACTTGTAAACTGCGTTGGGATTTCCCCGAAGAGGAGAGGATGATGCAGTATAGTAGAGATAATTATTTCCCTCAGTTAAGAACCAAGGTTATCAATCCAGTAGGAGAACCACACAGAACCTCGTTAGCAGCACCTACACACACAAAAGCAAACACTTGCACCCAACGCAAATAAGAGGGTTGTCAATCCCCTTAGAGGTTATTTGCAAGGATTAATTCTGATAGAGATAGATAGAAAAGTAAATTGCAAAATAAAATAAAAGTAAATAAATTGCAGCAAGATATTTTTGGATTTTAATATATGATAAAGGTAGACCCGGGGGCCATAGTTTTCACTAGAGGCTTCTCTCTCGAACACATAACATACGGTGGGTAAACAAATTACTGTTGGGCAATTGATAGAAAAGCGCATAGTTATGACGGATTCATGGCAATGATCATGTATATAGGCATCATGTCCGAGACAAGTAGACCGACTCCTGCCTGCATCTACTACTATTACTCCACCCATCGACCGCTATCTAGCATGCATCTAGGGTATTAAGTATAAAACAGAGTAACGCCTTAAGCAAGATGACATGATGTAGATAAAGTAAACTCAAGCAATATGATTAAACCCCATCTTTTTATCCTTCATGACAACAATACAAATATGTGTCATGTCCCTTTCTGTCACTAGGATTGAGCACCGCAAGATTGAACCCATCACAAAGCACCTCTCCCATTGCAAGATAAATCAATCTAGTTGGCCAAACCAAACGGATAGATCGGAGAGAAATACAAAGCTATAACAATCATGCATAAAAGAGTTCAGAGAAGACTCAAATATTTCTCATGAATAATCTGATCATAAACCCACAATTCATCGGATCCCAACAAACACACCGCAAAAGAAGATTACATCGGATAGAACTCCAAGAACATCGAGGAGAACATGGTATTGAAGATCAAAGAGAGAGAAGAAGCCATCTAGCTACTAGCTATGGACCCGTAGGTCTGTGGTAAACTACTCACACATCATCGGAAGGGCAGCAAGGTTGATGAAGAAGCCCCCCGTGATCGATTCCCCCTCCAGCAGAGTACCGGAAAAGGCCTCCAGATGGGATCACAGAAGAACAGAGGCTTACGGCGGTAGAAAGGTTTTCTCTTCTGTCTTTCTGGTATACGGGGAATATTTTGTAATTTATAGCGCTGGAATTAGGCCAAGAGGTGCCACGAGGCGCCCACAAGCCTGGGGGCGCGCCTATCCCCCCAGGGCGCGCCCTCCGGGCATGTCGCTCCCTCGTGACTCTTCTGGTCTTCTCACGAAGCTTCTAGGGTCCCTTCTGGTCCAGAAAAAATTAATCCAAAGTTTTTTATTCGTTTGGACTCCGTTGGTAATGATTTTCTGAAAAGGCAAAAAAAGGCAAAAAAACAGCAACTAGGACTCGGCACTAGGTTAATAGATTAGTCCCAAAAAATGATATATAATTTCATATAAAACATCCAAGATTGATACTATAATAGCATGGAACAATCAAAAATTATAGATACGTTGGAGACGTATCAAGCATCCCCAAGCTTAATTCCTGCTCGTCCTCGAGTAGGTAAATGATAAAAGCAGAATTTTTGATGTGGAATGCTACCTAACATGTTTCATCATGTAATTCTCTCTTACGGTATGAATATTAAGATCCGAATGATTCAAAGCAATAGTCTATAATTTGATATAAAGACATCAATACTCAGGCATACTAACAAACAATCATGTCTTTCAAAATAAAAATGCTAAAGAAAGTTATCCCTACAAAATCATATAATCCTGTCATGCTCCATCTTCTTAACACAAAGTATTTATCATGCACAACCCCGGTTTTAGCCAAGCAATTGGTTCATACTTTTTAAGGCGCTTCAGCTTTTTAACCCCCACGCAATACATGAGCGCAAGCCATGGATATAGCACTATGGGTGGAATAGAATGTGGTGGTAAAGATTAATAAGGGGAAGTCAAAAAGAAGATAGTCTCACATCAACGAGGCTAATCAACGGGCTATGGAGATGCCCATCAATTGATGTCAATGCAAGGAGTAGGGATTGCCATGCAACGGATGCACTAAGAGCTATAAGTGTATGAAAGCTCAAAATGAAAAAGTAAGTGGGTGTGCATCCAACTTGCTTGCTCATGAAGTCCTCGGGCATTTGAGGAAGCCCATCATCGGAATATACAAGCCAAGTTCTATAACGAAAATTCCCACTAGTATATGAAAGTGACAAAATAGGAGACTCTCTATATGAAAAACATGGTGCTACTTTGAAGCAGAAGTATGGAAAAGGATAGTAACACTGCCCCTTCTCTCTTTTTCTCTCATTTTATTTTTTCCTTTTTTTTTCTCTTTTTTCTTTTTCTTTTTTTTCTTTCTTTTTTTTCTTTTTCGTGGGCTCTTTTTGGCCTTTTTTCCCTTCACTGGGACAATGCTCTAATAATAATGATCATCATACTTCTATTTACTTACAATTCAAAATTACAACTCGATACTAGAACATATATGACTCTATATGAATGCCTCTGGCAGTGTACCAGGATGTGCAATGATACTAGTGTAACATGTATGAAAATGATGAACGGTGGCTGAGCCACAAATACTATGTCAGCTATATGATCATGCAAAGCAATATGACAATGATGATGTGTGTCATAAAAAAATAACGGTGGAAGTTGCATGGCAATATATCTCGGAATGGCTATGAAAATGCCATAATAGGTAGGTATGGTGGCTGTTTTGAGGAAGATATAAGGAGGCTTATGTGTGATAGAGCGTATCATATCATGGGGTTTGGATGCACCGGCGAAGTTTGCACCGACTCTCGATGTGAGAAACGGCAATGCACGGTACCGAAGAGGCTAGCAAATTGCGGAAAGGTGAGAGTGCGTATAATCCATGGACTCACATTAGTCATAAAGAAGTCACATACTTATTGCGAAAGTTTATTAGCCCTCGAAGCAAAGTACTACTACGCATGCCCCTAGGGGGGAGGTTGGTAGGAGTTAACCATCGCGCGCCCCCGACCGCCACGCAAAGGAAGACAATCAATAATAAATCATGCTCCAACTTCTTAGCATAACGACATATCATACGTGCATGCTTCGGGAATCACAAACCTTAACACCAATATTCTTACTAAACCACAATTATCTACTAGCACCTCCCACATATTACCATCTTAATATCGCAAAACTATTGCAAGGAATCAAACTTATCATATTCAGTGATCTACATGAAAGTTTTTATTATATCCCTCTTGAATACCTATCATATTAGGACCACATTCATAACCCGTGCATATTACCATTGCTATTTATTAGACTCTCAAAAAGATATAAGTGAAGCATGAGATTGCAACTATTTCTTTAAAATATAACCACCACCGTGCTCTAAAAGATATAAGTGAAGCACTAGAGCAACTGCCTAGCTCAAAAGATATAAGTGAAGCACATAGAGTATTCTAATAAATCACGAATAATGTGTGTCCCTCTCAAAAAGGTATGTTCAGCAAAGATGATTGTGGCAAACTAAAAAGCAAACAAACTATAGCACAAGACGCTCCAAGTAAAACATATATCATGTGATGAATAAAAATATAGCTCCAAGTGAGTTATCGATAGATTGTAGACGAAAGAGGGGATGCCATCCGGGGCATCCCCAAGCTTAGATGCTTGAGTATTCCTTGAATATTACCTTGGGGTGCCTTGGGCATCCCCAAGCTTAGGCTCTTGCCGCTCCTTATTCCTTTATCCATCGTAGTCTCACCCAAAACTTGAAAACTTCAGCACACAAAACTCAACAGAAACCTCGTGAGATCCATAACAAATAAATCTTAAACTTTAGGTATTGTTGTAAACTGATTCATATTTAATATTGGCATAATGCTACTGTACTCCAACTTCCCCATGGCTCATACCCCCCGATACGATACATAGATTCATCAAAATAAGCAAACTATGCAACAAAAACAGAATCTGTCTAAAACAGAACAGTCTGTAAAGATCTGAATTGAAGTCATACTTCTGTAACTCCCAAAATTCTGAATAATTATGAAAACATGCACAATTCATATATCAATAATGTGTAAAAAAATCAGAAGGTTCCGACGCTCCAGCAAAAAATCAAAATTCCAGCACTGGACGCAAAAGTTTCTGTTTTCAAACAGCATCAATTATACTATCATCCAAATCATCCCAAAGGCATTACTTGGCACAAACACTAATTAAAAGATAAAAACACAATCATAACATAGGATACAATTGTGTAAACACACGAAAACAGAAAACAAAGCAAAAATTTAAGATACATATTGGGTTGCCTTCCAACAAGCTCTTTCTTTATAGCCATTAAGATAGGCTTGAAATTTCAATGATGCTCACATAAAAGACAAGAATTAAAGCACAAGGAGAGCATCATATAACATGTAACAACCACATTTAAGTCTAACATGCTTCCTATGCATAGGCATTTTATAAGAAAACAAATTATCAAGACAACCAATTTCTAGCATATGCAAATAGGAAGGATGAAGCATTAATAATTTCAACACAAAGAGAGGTAATTTAGGGACATGAAGATTTCTATAACCATATTTTCCTCTCTCATAATAATAACATGTAGGATCATAATCAAATTCAACAATATAACCATCACATAGCATATTCTCTACATTATCCACATGCATAAAAGCTTTATAATCTTCCAAAATCGTGGGATTAACATTAACTAAAGTCATGACCTCTTCAAACCCACTTTTATCAAAAATTTCATAAGATTGAACACTCTCCGAATATGTGGGATTCTTTTTACTTAAAGTTAACACTCTTCCAAACCCACTTTCAATACTATTGCAAACACTATTATCAATATCATATTCATCATGAGGCTTAAATAAATTTTCAAGATCATAAGAAGCATCACCCCAATCATGATCATTACAATGATTAGTGGACATAACAAAATCATCATCCCCAAGCTTGTAGTTTTGCATATCATTAACACAATTGACATTAATAGAATTTATAAAAACATCATTGCAATCATGCTTTTCATTCAAGGAGCTATCATGAATCACTTTATAAATTTCTTCTTTTAACACTTCATCACAATTTTCAGATTCACGATTTTCAAGCAAAACTTCATAAAGATAATCAAGTGCACTCAACTCACTAGCAATAGGTTCATCATAATTGGATTTTTTGAAAAGATTAGCAAGTGGATGAGGATCCATATCAATAATTTTTAGCAAGCGAAGATGCAAGCAAATAGAAGGCACATGGCAGCACAAGCAAAGATAGCACAAAAATATTTTTGGTGTTTTTTTTGTAAAATTGTTTTAGAAGTGGGGGAGATGAAAACGAGAGGCAAATGCAAATAAAAAGGCAAATGAAAATAAGAGCAAGTAGATGATAGTTTATGCGAAGGTACTTGATAGGTTTTGGTGATGTCTCCCTGGCAATGGCGCCAGAAATTCTTCCTGCTACTTGTAAACTGCGTTGGGATTTCCCAGAAGAGGAGAGGATGATGCAGTATAGTAGAGATAAGTATTTCCCTAAGTTAAGAACCAAGGTTATCAATCCAATAGGAGAACCACACAGAACCTCGTTAGCAGCACCTACACACACAAAAGTAAACACTTGCACCCAACGCAAATAAGAGGGTTGTCAATCCCCTTAGCGGTTATTTGCAAGGATTAATTCTGATAGTGATAGATAGAAAAGTAAATTGCAAAATAAAATAAAAGTAAATAAATTGCAGCAAGGTATTTTTGGATTTTAATATATGATAAAGGTAGACCCGGGGGCCATAGTTTTCACTAGAGGCTTCTCTCTCGAACACATAGCATACGGTGGGTAAACAAATTACTATTGGGCAATTGATAGAAAAGCGCATAGTTATGACGGATTCATGGCAATGATCATGTATATAGGCATCACATCCGAGACAAGTAGACCGACTCCTGCCTGCATCTACTACTATTACTCCACCCATCGACCGCTATCTAGCATGCATCTAGGGTATTAAGTATAAAACAGAGTAACGCCTTAAGCAAGATGACATGATGTAGACAAAGTAAACTCAAGCAATATGATTAAACCCCATCTTTTTATCCTTAATGGCAACAACACAAATACGTGTCATGTCCCTTTCTATCACTGGGATTGAGCACCGCAAGATTGAACCCATCACAATGCACCTCTCCCATTGCAAGATAAATCAATCTAGTTGGCCAAACCAAACGGATAGATCGGAGAGAAATACAAAGCTATAACAATCATGCATAAAAGAGTTCAGAGAAGACTCAAATATTGAGCACCGCAAGATTCATGGCAAAAGAAGATTACATCGGATAGAACTCCAAGAACATCGAGGAGAACATGGTATTGAAGATCAAAGAGAGAGAAGAAGCCATCTAGCTACTAGCTATGGACCCGTAGGTCTGTGGTAAACTACTCACACATCATCGGAAGGGCAGCAAGGTTGATGAAAAAGCCCTCCGTGATCGATTCCCCCTCCGGCAGAGTACCGGAAAAGGCCTCCAGATGGGATCGCAGAAGAACAGAGGCTTGCGGCAGCGGAAAAGTTTTCTCTTCTGTCTTTCTGGTATACGGGGAGTATTTTGGAATTTATAGCGCTGGAATTAGGTCAAGAGGTGCCATGAGGGACCCACAAGCCTGGGGGGCGCGCCCTCCGGGCTTGTCGCTCCCTCGTGACTCTTCCGGTCTTCTCCTGAAGCTTGTAGGGTTTCTTCTGGTCTAGAAAAAATTAATCCAAAGTTTTTTCTTCGTTTGTACTCCGTTTGATAATGATTTTCTGAAAAGGCAAAAACAGGCAAAAAAGCAGCAACTGGCACTGGGCACTAGGTTAATAGGTTAGTCCCAAAAAATGATATATAATTGCATATAAAACATCCAAGATTGATACTATAATAGCATGGAACAATCAAAAATTATAGATACGTTGGAGACGTATCAACAACGAACATAGCGGCGCTGGCAAAGGGAAATAAGACTACGGCCACCAGGTCACTTCCCCCTCGACCTATCGCGGCTCCGGCGAGGACTACTCCGCCTCCTACTGCCGTGCAAGAAACCCCTACACCGTCGGCGTCCGAGGAAGGGATGGATTTGGAATGTGACATGCTCGGTGGCCGAGGAAGAGATGAAGTCCATGGAGGAGGAGATGTGGAAGGCAAAGTCCATGTCCGAGGATAGAAAGGTGCTTGCAGAGGAGAAAAGGCTTGAGATTGAGATGAAAAGGCTAGAACTGGAGGCGGTGGAGAAAAAGAAATTGCTTAACATTGAGGAGCAAAAGGTATCAATGGCGGCTGAGGAGAGAAGGGAAAAAAGGGTAACTGAGGACTGTGCTATCATGTTCGTGGATCCTAACAAGATGAGCGAGAAGGCGAGAAGATATTGGGAGCTTACTACATCATGGCTAAGATGTTTGGTGGCGATGGTGCAGGCAGCAGCAGTGGTGGTGCAAACGGCGACGGTGGTGGTTCATGAGCCTATTTGAAATATGATGGCATTTTATCCACCGTGTGTTGGTGGATTTTTGGAATGAATTTGCTCATTCAGTGGCTTTTGGCAAAAATTGTGGCTATGTTTGATAGATTTGATTAACTATATTTACGCTCGTAGTTGAAGTGTGATGTGATGCATTCAAAAAAAATACTATGTTTGTGTTGAAATGAGGTCAATTTGTTAGAATGATTTGAGCAATAGATTTCATGATTTGTGAAACCAAAATTTATAGGATATGGGATCTGCTAGCTGTGAAATAGTGATTTTCCTACAAAAAATAGTAAAGTGGGATACGGAGCGCTTTTAGCAGATTTAGTGCAAGGGGGTCAGCTTTGATGAGCTAGAGGCGGGGCCGCACTATTTATAGCTCTTGAGTTTTTTGCAAACTTCACATCTGCGTAGAGATAATAAGACAAGCACTTTATCTTTCAAAGCTTGTAAAATCAATTTGCTATGTGATGTAGAAGTAATAGCCATATCGGTTAACTCTCTATGTTGCTACTTTTCCTGTGATATAAAAAAGCACTCTCTTAGGGACTGTTTGGATCCTCTCCAGCTTCTCTAAACTCCACAGATTCAGCTTCTTGGCGTGGCTTCTTGCTCCACGCAGCGATTCCATCACCGTTCGAGAGCGACTCCAGCTTCTCCCAGCGTTGCAGCCTGGCTAGGTGGTTGGTGGGCTGTGGGCACTAGATTGGGCCGGCTGGAGGCAGCCCAGTTCGGGCCAGCCACTACAGAGGGGGCTCAGAGGATGAGGTGTTCTCCGGCGAGGTGAGCCCGGCGTCAATGTCGTCTCCTGTCGATGGGGATCCTCCTCGGGGCTGCTAGCAGGGGAAGCCCTCTGTCTGGAGCGGAATCGGCGGGGATTGGCCTGGATCGGACGAATCTGGCGATGGGGTGGAGCCGACATGGCGGCGATGGTGGCGGCGGTGGGTAGGGTTAGAGCATCTACATCCAGACTTGGCAAATCCGGCCCCTCAAACGCCCACGGACGCGCCCGGGCACGCCCGCGGATGCATCCGGACGGCCCCTCATATATCGTACCTGACATCCACATATCTCAAATCCGGACTCTCAAATCCATGCAAATCCATGCAAATCCATGCACGTCCATCGTACATGCCAATGTCACACGTAAATAACAAATGTTGGTACATAAAATACATAGTTTATACATAACGCTTATTTTAAGTGCACAACTCAAACATCATCTCTTTGGTTTCCATTGTGGGTCCACATATGCTCGACAAGATCATTGAGCAGCCGCGAGTGCACCTGATGAGTTTGAAGATTCTGATGCATCTGAAGAAAGATCATAAGCTAAGCTGCATCTTGATCTTCTGGGATTTGAACTTGTTCTCCAGGTGCTTCAAAATCATTGGTTTGGGAAACAACATCACCCTCATCCTCGACAATCATATTGTGCAAAATAACATAGCATGTCATGAGCTGCCACAAAGTTTCCGATTCCCACATCATTGAAGCACTCCGAATGCCCTCTCTACATCCTTCCTAGCTGCTTCCTGCATTGTTGCAAAGTGCTTTTGTTTCCTGCCCTGTGGTTCGGATATGGTCTTCACAAACGCCGCCCACTGAGGATAGATGCCATCGGCAAGATAGTATCCCATGTTGTCATTGACGATGTAGTTGCACGGCAGCGATTCCCCATTACAAAGCCTTCTGAACACTGGAGATCGTTGAAGCACGTTGATGTCGTTGTGAGATCCCGGCATTCCAAAGAAAGCATGCCAAATCCATAAGTCATGTGATGCCACCGCTTCAAGTATGATGGTGGCCTCTTTGGTGTGACCTTGATACATTCCCTGCAAACCTTTAGGGCAATTCTTCCATTGCCAATGCATGCAATCAATTGATCCGAGCATTCCTGGAAACCCTCTGGCCTCTCCAATAGCCAACAACCTTTCTGTGTCCTGCACATTTGGTTCTCTCAGACACTCTACTCCAAACACCTGCACTACGGCGCTGGCAAACTTGACGGTAGTCTTCAGGCATGTGCTCTCCCCCATCCTGACCATCTCACCAACGGCATCTGCGGCAGTACCAAGTGCAAGCATCCTTAGAGCAGCCGTGCACTTCTGCTTAGCAGAAAAAGAAAGTTGGCCGCAGCAATCCCTTGTGAGCTTGAAGTAGTCATCGTGTGCCTCCACTCCCTCCACAATGCGCAAAAACAATGGTTTCCGCATGGGAAAACGGCGACGAAGCCATGGATCATCCGGGAAAGTTGGGTTCGGAACAAAGTAGTCCTTCTGCAATAGCCGTGCTCCGGACACCCTATCCCGATTGATCACTCTTCTCCCTTTCACTGGTGCAGCGACGTGCTATACAAACAATTTTTACCCCCTTTCCACGACAAGGTTTTATACCGTCACCTTGCCTGTGTGTGCGATAGGGGGGGTCCATCCCAGACGACCCAGAAACCGTCGGCGATAGGGAGCACACAAGCATACGTCTCACAGAACTAAGCGTATGTGATGCCCACATCTTTCCCAAACGCTCCGTCCTTGCTACTCGTGTGTGCTCGCATAACCATCGCACTCGATATTCTGTGGTGCAACGTTTACGATGCTCGCCCCATCACAAACAGTTCATGATTGTACACCGTATGCGATTCGATGTAAGAGCGCATACAGTTGTCCCTATAAAACTGTATGTGAAGCTTGAATATATCCCACACGTTTGTCTGTACATAAACGTTTGCGATGTATAAAATGTCCCAAACGATTCCTCCTTATTACCCGTGTCGGATGAAGGCCTATCGCACGCGTTCTTCTATGAGCAAACGTTTATGATGCACGCGACATCATAAACAGTTCATAATTTCCTAGCGTGTGTGATAAGATGACTTTCACAAACATTTATTAAGAAGGAACTGTGTGCGTTGCTGTTGTTAATCTCACACGTTTTTTCTTGTCTGGTCATGTGTGCAGTAGAGATTCATCGCACACGTACTGATCTGAGAAACGTGTCTGATCTTGACGTTTATCACAGACGTTTTGCTTTCGCAAACCGTGTGCAGTGTAATGGCCTGCAGAGCATAATTTATCCCTAATTTAATCCCTGCATTTAAAATTCACATAATTTGAATTTGAAACAAATTTTCAAGTTGAAAGTAGGCAATCACTTATTTCATATCGAACCATGTTCATTACAAATATAAGTTCAAGGACGAATGCATAATTCGATGCATAGGTACATATACTAAAGAACTACAGAAGAACCAAGTAAAGAATGATGAACCACAGTTGTACTAAAGACTGTAAAGAGAGAGGTGGAAGGCATTCTGGTTGCTGGAGAAGGTGAAGCGGAATGCCCATATTGTGCCCTCCTCCATGCCTAATGCGCGCACGACTCTAGGCCAACCCCTTGTGATGGCCGCCCGCCCATCCTTCACTGTCTTCATTAGGACTTCTCGATGCTCATTGTAGTCTCGATGAAATACTTTAACCTTCATTGCATGTCCACCAATCATGTACTTTGTGAGGTAATCTTGAGTAAACTGCTTTGGGAACCACTGCAAACGAAAAAATTCAGACATTGTTGTCTAACAACTCATTATGGGCAGTAAAAAGAGAAGGCTACGGAGTTCGTAGTTACCATCCTACAGCTCACTGTTGTGTTGGATAGAGCGTAGACAAATAATTTAATTGCCATCGTTCGTATCTTTTTGCTAATAATTCTTATCGGTTTCCTCACTTGATGTTGGTTCATGAATATCTCATTGCCCCATACGCAAAAAGGGTCGAGGCGTGGATCTTTGCCTAGGACATATGTACCTACAAGCAACAAGTCAATATTAGAAGCTAAAAAGTGTCTAGGCGTGGATCTGTATGCACTACATTATGGAACGGAGGCAGTATAAGCCGACGGATGAAACTAACCTCGGTGGAAAATGCTGGCCACTCCCGTTGTTGTCCTGCGTAAGTACATGGAAAGGCATGATAAGTACAATGGGCTTAACATCAACCAAATATATCCATGGTAAACAACATCTCAAAATGATAGCTTGAATGTGTTGGTTTCAGCATGCTGTTTGATACGTCTCCAACGTATCTATAATTTATGAAGTATTCATGCCATGTTTATTATAGTTTTGTATGATTTTGGTGCACTTTTATATGGGTTTTATATGATTTTCATGGACTAACATATTGACCTAGTGCCCAATGCCAGTTGCTGTTTTCTGCTTGTTTTTGGTTTTCTAGAAAATCCATATCAAATGAAGTCCAAATGCAGCGAAACTTTTTGATGATTTTTTCTGGAAGGAAACAGACCCAGGAAGCTTCGGAGGAGCAGCAGAAGAGCCATAGGGGCCCCACGAGCCACCTGGGCGCACCTGCCCCCCCCCAGGCGCGCCCTGGTGCCTCGTGGGCCCCCTGTGGCACCTCTTTGCGTGATTCCAACGCTGAAAAATCATATATATTCAGAAACCCCCGAAAGTTAACCTAGATGAGTTTTTACGCCGCCGCAAGCCTCTGTACCAAGGAGATCCCATCTACAGCCCTTTTCCGGCACCCTGCCGGAGAGGGGAAGCATCGCCGGTGGCCATCTTCATCATCCCGACAGTCTCCATGACGAGGAGGGAGTAGTTCACCCTCGGGGCTGAGGGTTTGTACCAGTAGCTATGTGTTTGATCTCTCTCTCGTGTTCTTGATTTGGCACGATCTTGATGTATCGCGAGCTTTGTTAATATAGTTGGATCATATGGTGTTTCTTCCCTCTCTATCCTTGTTGTGATGAATCGAATCTTTTCCCTTTAAGGTTTCGTTATTGTTGGATTGAATATGTCAGATTTGAGAACACTTGATGTATGTCTTGCATATGAATACCCGTGGTGACAATGGTGTATTATATTGATTCACTTGATATATGTTTTGGCACCCAACTCGCGGATTCCCGTGGTGACATTGGGGTAATCTATGCATAGGGGTTGATGCACGTTTTCATTATCTTTTCTCCGATAGAAACTTTGGGGTGCTCCTTGGAGTTCTTTGTGTGGATTGAATATTATGATTATGAAGTTGTTTGATGCATATCGTATAATCAACTCATGGATACTTGTGGTGACATTGGAGTATCTAGGTGACATTAGAGTTGGTTGATGCGTATCATATGGTGTTATTTTAGTATGAACTCTAGGGCTGTTTGTGACACTTATAGGAATAGCTCAATAGATCGACCGGAAAGGATAACTTTAAGGTGGTTTCGTACCCTACAAACAATTTCTATCTTATGTTCTCCGCTAAAAGGAACTTGGGAGTGATTCTTTATCGCACGTTGAGGGATGATTATATGATCCAATTATGTTAGCATTGTTGAGAGATTGCACTAGTGAAAGTATGAACCCTAGGCCTTGTTTCTAAGCATTGCAATACCGTTTATGCTCACTTTTGTTACTTGTTACCTTGCTGTTTTTTATTGTTCACACTACAAAAACCTATATCTACTATCCATACTACACTTGTATCACCATCTCTTCGCCGAACTAGTGCACCTATACAATTTACCATTGTATTGGGTGTGTTGGGGACACAAGAGACTCTTTGTTATTTGGTTGCAGGGTTGTTTCAGAGAGACCATCTTCATCCTACACCTCCCACGGATTGATAAACCTTATGTCATCAACTTGAGGGAAAATTGCTACTGTCCTACAAAACTTTGCGCTTGGAGGCCCAACACGAGTCTACAAGAATAAGTTGTGTAGTAGACATCAAGCTCTTTTCTGGCGCCGTTGCCGGGGAGGTGAGTGTTTGAAGGTATATCTTTAGATCTTGCAATCGAATCTTTTAGTTTCTTGTTTTATCACTAGTTTGGTTTATAAAAGAAAACTACAAAAAAATGGAATTGAGGTTGCCTCATATTATTCGTCTTTATAATGTTTTTCTTGAAAATGATGGATCGGAAAATTGTGCTCAATTGATAGAAGAAGAATTCAATAAAATGTTTGGCATAAAATCTTTGAATGATGAGCATGATTGCAATGTTGTTAGTATGAATTCTATGAATATCCAAAATACTAAAGATGATTGCACTAGTGATGACAAAAATGTTTCTTATAAGCATGTCAATTTTTGTGGAGTGCATAAAGTTTGTGAAGACATGCCTTATAGGGATGATAGATTTTGAAAGAAGCATAAACATGATAAAACCAATTTTTTGCTCAAAGTGATAGATGAATTTGCTACAAAATTATGTTCTCTTTATCCTATTACTTGTGAACTTTTCAATAAAATTGGTCACCTTAATTTTCAATGCATACTTTTTCATGATCGAATCATGGCTAAATATTGTAATGACTTGACCGCCCTCGAACTATATAATGAGCTTTATCTATTTTTGGGGTGTGAGGAATTGTCACATAAAAATAGTTGGTTTGAAGTATTCATTCTCACGGATGACATTGAAACTAATCTAAAGGAAATCTATATGTTTTGTATGGTAAATTGCAAGGAGAATGCTTATATTGCCAACTATAGAAAAACGGGAAAACAAATAGAATATAGAAGAAATACTAATGGAAGGGTAAAGATTCCCCCTTTCCCTCCTATTTTCTCTCATGATGAAACAGGTAACGAGGAGGAGCTTCCTATCCAACCAATCTCTTCAATAAGAAGCTCGGAAGAATTAAATAAACCCACACATAATGTGGTAAAGAAAAAGAAAAGAAGGAAAAGTAGAGGTAAAGAGGTATCTCTCCCAAATAATGTTGCTCCTACTATTGTTGCACCTCATGAGAATGAATCAAAAATAATTGTGGAAGATGATACACTTGATGATGATTTTGATATGCCTATTGCTTATTGTGATTATTATGATTGAGAAGATAATGATACTTCTTATGATCTTGAAAATCTTTATGGCACCAACTTGGAGGAATATGATAATAATTGTTATACTATTGGTGCTATTCATACTATTGATGATAATAGTGATAATGCTAATGATATGCAAACCAACAAGCTTGGGGATGCTATGTTTGATTGGAATGATATGTTTGAGAATTTATTTGCTGCAAATAACGTTTGCCCTAAGCTTGGGGATGCTATGCTTAATGAAGATGATATTTTTAGTCCTCCTACTTTGAATGATCAAATTTGTTATGATGATTGCATGCCTCCTACTTATGATGATTATTGTGATGATACTTGTGTTATAAAAAGTAGTGATGATTATATTTATAAAACTTGTCATAATTATGATTACCCTTTTTCTGAACATTACTCTTTTAATGTGGAAACAATTTATAGTATTCGAGTTTCATATGATACTCCCACTTTTATCAATGAGAAGAAAATTGCTTGTGTGGAGAGTAATAAAAATCCTATGCTCATAGGTCATGAAAAGAATGCTTTATGTGATAGTTATATTGTCAAATTCATTCATGATGTTACTGAAAATTATTATGAGAGAGGATCATATGCTTTTAGGTATTGCAATAATATCAAGTTTCCTCTCTATGTGTTGAAAGTTTTGAAGTTATGCTTGTTTTGCCTTCCTATGCTAGTTGATTCTTGCTCCCATAAACTATTTGCTCACAAAATCCCTATGCATAGGAAGTGGGTTAGGCTTAAATGTGCTTGTCATATGCTTCATGATGCTCTCATTATGTTTCAATTCTTCACTTTTATGTGAGCATCATTGAAATCATCATGCCTAGCTGAAAAGGCATTAAAGAAAAGTGCTAGTTGGGAGACAACCCCATATTTATACCTACTGTTTTTGTGTGTACACATGATTAAGCTACTGTATTAATCATGTTTCCTATGTTTTCTTTCAATAATGTGCCAAGTAAAGCCTTTGGGATAGTGTGGATGCTTGTTGATTTGATTCTGTGCAAAAACAGAAACTTTTGCGTCCAGTGCTGGAATTTCTATTCTGTACTGGAGCGTGAGAAAATTCTGAAATTTTCACACAGTATTGGGTTACAAATTTTTTACGTTTTCCTAATTTTTCAAAAAAATTAGAGGTACAGAAGTATGGTTTTTAAATCGCTCACTACATGTTGTTCTGTTTTTGACAGATTCTGTTTTTAGTGCATAGTTTGCTTGTTGTAGTGTTTCCATAGCTTATATTGAGTAATATAAATTATGGAAATGGTAGAATACAATAGGAATTATGTGATAAAAATTATGAATCTTGTCTTGACAGTACCTAAGTAGATGATTTATTTTTATCATACTAACCTATCTCACAAGTTCCGTTAAGTTTTGTGTGATTGAAGTTTTCAAGTTTTGGGTGAGATATCGATATGAGGGGAATAAGGAGTAGCAAGACCATAAGCTTGGAGATTCCCAAGGCACCCCAAGGTAATATTCAAGGAATACTCAAGCGTCTAAGCTTGGGGATGCCGCGGAAGGTATCCCCTCTTTCATCTTCAACACTATCGGTAACCTCACTTGGAGCTATATTTTTATTCGTCACATAATATGAGTTTTGCTTGGAGCGTCATTTTATTTTGTTGATATTTGCTTTCTGTTATCAATAATCATTTTTTTTATCTTTTAGTTCAATAAAATGCCAATTATAGCCTTTACCATGCTCAGTTTGCAAGTTCATGTGTTGCTGTTTGAAAACAGAAAGTTTTCTGTTATGTCCAGAATATTCCTGAATAGTCAGAACATGATAAAAATCTGAAATTTTTACACAGTAAGACTGCATGAGTTATCTATGACGTGGTAATATTTCAGAATTTTTGGAGTTAGGGAAGTATGGATTCTTATTCCCCCTTTACAGACTGTTCTGTTTTGGCAGATTTCGGTTATAGTTGCATTGTTTGCATATGTTGCTTGTTTAATGTTTCTATTTGTGGATAGGAGGATTAAATATGTAGAGGAATTTAGTTTGCAATGTTTAATTATAATTTTAGTGATTTTCTATAGTAGAGAATGTTAAGGTTTTGAGTTGATTTATACTAACTTATCTCACGAGTTCTTGTTGAGTTTTGTGTGGATGAAATATTTAAGATTTAGGGAAACCTGATATGAGAGGAATTAAGGAGACACAAAAGCTCAAGCTTGGGGATGCCCAAGGCATCCCAATATAATATTTCAAGAAATCTCAAGCATCTAAGCTTGGGGATGCCCCGGTAGGCATCCCACCTTTCTTCATCAACAATTATCGGTTAGTCTTGGTTGAGCCTAAGTTTTTGCTTCTTCACATGAGATGTGCTATTCTTGGAATGTCATTTTATTTTGTTTTCTTTGCTGTTTGAATAAAATACTTCAGATCTGAAATTTTAAAATGAGAGAGAGTCCTCACATAGCCACCTATTTACTTAACTACTCGTTTGGTCTTCACTTATATCTTTTTGGAGTAGTTTGTCATTTACTCTTGTTCTTCACTTATATCCTCTGAGTAAATTGTTGAAATGAATTGAATATCATAAAGTTGAAATTTCTATGCTTCATATGCTTGTCCCATGGGGAGTAGTGACTTCACATACAAGAAGTGTAAGTGGTAAAATTTATTGAAAGTTAACAAACATAGCATTGGTCACTTGAACAATTCTTGAAAGAATTTTGAAGGAAGAGAAATTTCACATATAAATATACTATCTTGGACATCTGCTATGATTGTGAGCCCCCATTAATTATTTTCAAGCTTGATCAAGTAGTTGACGTTGGACAAGGAAGACAACGTAATGAGTTATGTTTGTTTATATTCACATAGAAGTTATATTGTCATGGATCCTCTAACATGTGGTGCTTGCTTAGGATCTTTTGCTAGCCAAAAATTCATACTAAGTAGAGATACTACTTGTGCATCCAAAAACCCTTGAACCCAGTTTCTTGCCATGAGAGTCCACTATATCTACCTATGGATTGAATAAGATCCTTCAAGTAAGTTGTCATCGGTGCAAAAAGCAATAAAAATTGCTCTTAAAATATGTATGATCTTTTATTGCAAGGGAAAATAAGCGTTGTACGAACTTGTGATGGTAAAGAAATAAAAGCGACGGACAGCATAATAAAGGTTGCTATCACAAGGGGCAATATAACGTGACGTTCCTTTGCATTAAGGGCTTGTGCATCCAACAACAAAAAGCGCATGACAACCTCTGATTCCCTCTGCGAAGGGCCTATCTTTTACTTTTATGTATTTACTTTTCTGTATTTACTTTTATGCAAGAGTCATTAATGTTCATCCCTATTCCGCTCTATTTATTCTTTAGTTGGCAAGCATTATGTGGTAGGGAAAGATCCAGGCACATATATCCAGTTGAATATAGGTGATCATGAGTTATTATTGTTAACATTATCCCTGAGACAAATAAGTTGGGAGGCGAAACATTAAGCCCCTATCTTCCTATGTGTTTGACTGAAACGGTTTGTTCTAAAAATATGCTTTGAGTGTCAGCAATCATGGAAGACTAAATGATGGTTGAGTATGTGGAATTTGCTAGATCAAAGCTCTTACATAGAGCCTTCCTAAAAATAAGATGAATTGCAATTGTTTGATGACTGAAAACATAGTTTGTTAGTTTTCAAGAAAGTTTATGGCCTATACTTTAAACATGTGATTAGCTTGCTACTTGATCATGAGAAGTTTTATGAGATGAGCTACTGATTATGATATATATTGATGCTAGAAAAAGTGATTGAAATTATCATTGACCAAACTTATGCACTATGCTAGCATTCACACTTCATAAATTATTTCTTTTATCATTTACCTACTCGAGGACGAGCAGGAATTAAGCTTGGGGATGCTGATACGTCTCCGACGTATCTATAATTTATGAAGTATTCATGCCATGTTTATTATAGTTTTGTATGATTTTGGTGCACTTTTATATGGGTTTTATATGATTTTCATGGACTAACATATTGACCTAGTGCCCAGTGCCAGTTGCTGTTTTCTGCTTGTTTTTGGTTTTCCAGAAAATCCATATCAAATGAAGTCCAAATGCAGCGAAACTTTTTGACGATTTTTTCTGGAAGGAAACAGACCCAGGAAGATTCGGAGGAGCAGAAGAAGAGCCACAGGGGCCCCACAAGCCACTTGGGCGTGCCTGCCCCCCCCCCCCCCCCCAGGCGCGCCCTGGTGCCTCGTGGGCCCCCTGTGGCACCTCTTTGCGTGATTCCAACGCTGAAAATCCTATATATTCAGAAACCCCCGAAAGTTAACCTAGATGAGTTTTTACGCCACCGCAAGCCTCTGTACCAAGGAGATCCCATCTACAGCCCTTTTCCGGCACCCTGCCGGAGAGGGGAAGCATCGCCGGAGGCCTTCTTCATCATCCCGGCGGTCTCCATGACGAGGAGGGAGTAGTTCACCCTCGGGGCTGAGGGTTTGTACCAGTAGCTATGTGTTTGATCTCTCTCTCTCGTGTTCTTGATTTGGCACGATCTTGATGTATCGTGAGCTTTGTTAATATAGTTGGATCATATGGTGTTTCTTCCCTCTCTATCCTTGTTGTGATGAATCGAATCTTTTCCCTTTGAGGTTTCGTTATTGTTGGATTGAATATTTCAGATTTGAGAACACTTGATGTATGTCTTGCATATGAATACCCGTGGTGACAATGGGGTATTATATTGATTCACTTGATATATGTTTTGGCACTCAACTCGCGGATTCCCGTGATGACATTGGGGTAATCTATGCATAGGGGTTGATGCACGTTTTCATTATCTTTTCTCCGATAGAAACTTTGGGGTGCTCCTTGGAGTTCTTTGTGTGGATTGAATATTATGATTATGAAGTTGTTTCATGCATATCATATAATCAACTCACGGATACTTGTGGTGACATTGGAGTATCTAGGTGACATTAGAGTTGGTTGATGTGTATCATATGGTGTTATTTTAGTACGAACTCTAGGGCTGTTTGTGACACTTATAGGAATAGCTCAATAGATCGATCAGAAAGGATAACTTTGAGGTGGTTTCGTACCCTACAAACAATTTCTATCTTATGTTCTCCACTAAAAGGAACTTGGGAGTGATTCTTTATCGCACGTTGAGGGATGATTATATGATCCAATTATGTTAGCATTGTTGAGAGATTGCACTAGTGAAAGTATGAACCCTAGGCCTTGTTTCTAAGCATTGCAATACTGTTTATGCTCACTTTTGTTACTTGTTACCTTGCTGTTTTTTATTGTTCGCACTACAAAAACCTATATCTACTATCCATACTATACTTGTATCACCATCTCTTCACCAAACTAGTGCACCTATACAATTTACCATTGTATTGGGTGTGTTGGGGACACAAGAGACTCTTTGTTATTTGGTTGCAGGGTTGTTTGAGAGAGACCATCTTCATCCTACACCTCCCACGGATTGATAAACCTTAGGTCATCCACTTGAGGGGAAATTGCCACTGTCCTACAAAACTCTGCGCTTGGAGGCCCAACACGAGTCTACAAGAATAAGTTGTGTAGTAGACATCACTGTTAAAGCAGATAAAAAATGGAAGGGAATGTTAACTACAACAGGCTTAACAGGGACCAAATATTGTAATTCAAATTGGTATTGTTGAAAATGAATAGAACCTAGCTCATGCTTAAACATCACACTACATAAATGTGTAAAACTAAAATAAAGGGCATGTGTTAACTTCACCAGGCATAACAGGAACCAAATATAGCCATTCAAACTAGTATTGATGAAATCAAACTGCACAGTTCATACTTGCACATAATGAACATCACATTGTGAATAACTGAAATAAACAAGGCATATATGCTCACTATAACAACCTAATATAGCCATTGAAAACTGGACAGAGGCTCACTGCAACCAACCTAACAAGCAAATACAGATAAACAAGGCATCTGCTTGAAAACTGGCCAAAGGCTCACTACAACCAACCTAACAAGCAAATACAGATAAACAAGGCATCTGCTTGAAAACTGGGCAAATGCTCACTGCAACCAACCTAACAACCAAATACAGATAAACAAGGCATCTGCTTGAAAACTGGGCAAATGCTCACTGCAACCAACCTAACAACCAAATACAGATAAACAAGGCATCTACTCACTATAAACAACCAAATATAGCCATTTGTGAAACTGAAGTGGACAATTCATACTTAAACATCAGATAGCCCTATTGAACGTTACATTTTTGCATAACTGAAATAATTAAACACGGCACGGTTAAAACATCGCATGGCAAAAGCTACTACAACAATGGGTACGAGTTGGCTAGCTAGAAAAAGTAAGGTTTGCTTATAGGATATTGCCTCACTTGTCATGGACGGGATCCTTCCACTTGGAAGAGCACAGACCTAGGGTGCGCTCCCTGATGTCGCAGATGGGCTATTTCTCCTTGGAAGAGTTGTAGTGGGTGCCCTTCGCGTGGTCATGGTCGATGAGATCTGACTTGGCAGCTGAGGATCCCAAGCCACTGCCGTAGAACGTGTCCTTCAGAAATGACATAATGGGCTCGATGGCGTACAAGGATCGCAAATCCTTGACCGCAAGGTGGAGGAGATCAGCGGCGGGGCCTTCGAAGAGATTGACGTCGGTTGAACCAGAGGCGTTGGGGATGGACCACTTAACCTGTGACATGGGCCGCGTGAAGCCTTCGCTGTTGACGAGCTTGATGTCGTAGCCGGCTGTCCTGAGATACAGTAATACGTGAGCCCGCTGACGTGAAGCCTTCGGCATGGCGACGTAGTCAACGTCCTCGCCGGCTTTCGCGGCGAGGTGTTCCTCCGAGATCGACACGTCGGCACGAACGGCGGCCACCTCGACATCGTCCGGCGGAGAGGCCATGATAGACCTCCTTTTGGTCGTACGCTCCTCGGGCTCCCCGGGATATGTGGTCGAGCTTAGGTTGCGACTCTCTGGAGTAGGGAATGGGGATCTGGGGGGGAGAGAGACCGCAGGCCTCATCTAAAAACTCAGGGCGGCGAGGGTATGGGAATCGGTGGGTAACCTGAACTTATCTAAGCTAGGAGGCACGGGCAGACCGGCAGGGGTTGGTGGCAGCGGCGGCGGCTTCGGCGGCGGCGGTGAGCTAGGGTTTGAGTGGGGGGTGTAGACTGTGGAGGGGGCGGGGTGGTGTTTGAGGATATGCCGCGGCTACTGAAAATTTTAGTAATGGTGGGTGGAGATGGTGGTGGACGAGGGAGGGCGACGGTTCAAATGCCTTGGCTACTGGAATTTTACTATAAGGTCGGTGGTGGAGGAGTGAGGGCGACGGTTGAAATACCGCGGCAACTAAAACTTGGGTAATGGAATTGAAGCGGGGCGGGAGCAACCAAGATCGCACATGGTCCAAACATAATAATTGTGTATGATAATAAGGAAAAGCCGCGGAACCACCAATTTTTGCATCGCTCAAGGCGGGTAGCTTTTTTTAGATTTCTAGCTAGCTGGTTTATCGCACACGGTTCGTCCTAATTTTCAGACGCGGGCGTGGAATTCATCTTAAATATCCTGTACACATTACCCCTTCACCCTTGCTGGCGCTTGCGAAGTCGTGGCGATTTTACAGGGCACGAGCTTCGCACATGGTAAAGCCAATGCACCCGTGTCCGTTGCGTGTATCTTCGCAGGCAGTTTTTCATCCGAGTCGTCTACTATTTTATATAGCACCATTTGGCAACAAAAAAAGTGAGAGGGGGTTAGAACACAACCACACCAGTAGGTCGCCCAAATATATATGTATGAAAAGGGTGGTGTGTGATGTTCAAATTCCCAATGCACAACTTTGACGCGCGGGCCCATGGGTGGGCGCGTCGTCGAAGATCGGGTGAGAGGGGCCAGAAGACAACAACCACCTGGAAGTGGCCAAATATATTTAGGAATAAAGGGTGTGATGTTTAAATACACAATGCACAACTTTGATGTGGCACCTCCTGATACGTCTCCAACGTATCTATAATTTTTGATTATTCCATGCTATTATAGTATCAATCTTGGATGTTTTTACATGCAATTATATGCAATTATATATCATTTTTTGGGACTAACCTATTAACCTAGTGCCCAGTGCCAGTTGCTGTTTTCTGCTTGTTTTTGGCTTTTCAGAGAAACAGTACCAAATGAAGTCCAAATGCCACGAAACTTTTTGGAGATTTTTTTCTAGACAAAAGAACCCTAGGAAGCTTCGGGAGGAGGCCAGAAGCCTCACGAAGGCTTCACAAGGCAACAGGGCGCGCCCCAGGGGGGTGCACCGTGTTGCCTTGTGGGGCCCACGTGACTCCGTTTGACCTAATTCCACTTCTATAAATTCACAAATATTGGGAAACCCCCAGAGAGCCAGAAGAAATAACCTTTCCGCCGCCACAAGCCTCTGTTCTTCCGCGATCCCATCTGGAGGCCTTTTTCGGTACTCTGCCGGAGGGGGAATCGATCACGGAGGGCTTCTACATCAACCTTGCTGCCCTTCCGATGATGTGTGAGTAGTTTACCACAGACCTACGGGTCCATATCTAGTAGCTAGATGGTTTCTTCTCTCTCTTTGATCTTCAATACAATGTTCTCCTTGATGTTCTTGGAGTTCTATCCGATGTAATCTTCTTTTGCGGTGTGTTTGTTGGGATCCGATGAATTGTGAGTTTATGATCAGATTATTCATGAGAAATATTTGAGTCTTCTCTGAACTCTTTTATGCATGATTGTTATAGCTTTGTATTTCTCTCTGATCTATCGGTTCAGTTTGGCCTACTAGATTGATTTATCTTGCAATGGGAGAGGTGCTTTGTGATGGGTTCAATCATGCGGTGCTCAATCCCAGTGACAGAAAGGGACATGACACGTATTTGTATTGTTGCCATTATGGATAAAAAGATGGGGTTTATTCATATTGCTTGAATTTGCTTCTCTACATCATGTCATCTTGCTTAAGGCGTTACTCTGTTTCATCCTTAATACCCTAGATGCATGCTGGATAGCGGTCGATGGGTGGAGTAATAGTAGTAGATGCAGGCAGGAGTCAGTCTACTTGTCTCGGACGTGATGCCTATATACATGATCATTGCCATGAATCCGTCATAATTATTTGCTATTCTGTCAATTGCCCAACAGTAATTTGTTTACCCACCGTATGTTTCTGTGCTCAAGAGAGAAGCCTCTAGTGAAAACTATGGCCCCCGGGTCTATCTTTATCATATAAAAAACCTAAAAATACCTTGCTGCAATTTATTTACTTTTATTTTAATTAGTATTTTAGTTTAGCTATTTACCTCTATAAGATTTAATCCTTGCAAGTAACCGCTAAGAGGATTGACAACCCTTTTATTTGCGTTGGGTGCAAGTGTTTGCTCTTGTGTGTGCACGTGCGCTTAACGGAATTTTGCTTGGTTCTCCTACTGGATTGATAACCTTGGTTCTTAACTGAGGGAAATACTTATCTCTACTGTACTGCATCATCCTCTCCTCTTCGGGGAAATACCAACGCAGACTACAAGTAGCAGGAAGAATTTCTGGCGCCGTTGCCGGGGAGACATCATCAAAATTACCAAGTACCTTCGCACAAATTATCATTCACTTGCATTTACTTTATTTATCTTTTATTTGCATTTGCTTCTCATTTTCATCTCCCCCACTTCTAATTTTTTTTACAAAAACACAAAAATATTTTTGTTTGCTTGCTTGCTTTTATTGCCTTCATGACAACACACAAAAACATAAGGTGAAAGCAAAAATCTATTGATATGGATCCTCATCCACTTGCTAATCTTTTCAAAAGATCCAATTATGATGAACCAATTGCTAGTGAGTTGAGTGCACTTGATTATCTCTATGAAGTTTTGCTTGAAAATCATGAATCTGAAAACTGTGATGAAGTGTTAGAAGAAGAAATTTATAAAGTGATTCATGATAGCTCCTTGATTGAAAAGCATGATTGCAATGATGTTATTATAAATTCTATTAATGTCAATTGTGCTAATGATATGCAAAACTACAAGCTTGGGGATGACAATTTTGTCATGTCCACTACTTATTGCAATGATCATGATTGGGGTGATAATGCTTCTCTTGATTTTGAAAATTTATTTAAGCCTCGTGATGAATATGATATTGATAATAATGTTTGCAATAATATTGAAAGTGGGTTTGGAAGAATGTAAACTTTAGGTAAAAAGAATCCCACATATTCGGAGAGTGTTCAATCTTATAATTTTTTTGATAAAAGTGGGTCTGGAGAGGTCAAGACTTTAGTTGATGTTAATCCCACTATCTTGGAAGATTATAAAACTTTTATGCATGTGCATCACGAAGATAAGATTTTATATGATAGCTATATTGTTGAATTTGAATATGATCCTACATGTAATTATTATGAGAGAGGAAAATATGGTTGTCGAAATCATCATGTTACTAAATTGCCTCTCGTTATGTTGAAATTATTAATGCTCCATTCTTCCTATTGGCATATGCTAGATATTGCTTGCCTTGATAATTTGTTTGCTTATAAAATTCCTATGCATAGGAAGTATGTTAGACTTAAATGTGTTTTTCACATGTTTCATGATGCTCTTTTCGTGTTTCAATTACTATCTTTCATGTGAGCATCAGTGAAATCTCAAGCCTATCTTAATGGCTATAAAGAAAGAGCTTGTTGGGAGACAACCCAATAAATTTTTATTCTGTTTTTGTGTGTTTGCACAATTATATCTTCTGTTATGATTGTGTTTTTATGTTTCAATTAGTGTTTGTGCCAAGTAATGCCTTTGGGATGATGTTGATGATAGTATAATTGATGCTGTCTGGAAAACAGAAAGTTTTGTGTCCAGTGCTGGAATTTTAGTTCCGTACTGGAGCGTCAGAAAAATCTGAAATTTTTACACAGTATTGGTATATGAATTTTTTACGTTGTCCTAATTTTTAAGAATTTTTGGACTTACAAAAGTATGGATTTTAAATATATCTTTACAGACTGTTCTGTTTTAGACAGATTCTATTTCTGTTGCATAGTTTGCTTATTTTGATGAATCTATGTATCGTATCGGGGGGTATGAGTCATGGAGAAGTTGGAGTACAGTAACATTATGCCAATATTAAATATGAATTAATTTATTACAGTACCTAAAGTTTAAGATTTGTTTGTTATACTAACGGATCTCACGAGGTTTCTGTTGAGTTTTGTGTGCTGAAGTTTTCAAGTTTTGGGTGAGACTACGATGGATAAAGGAATAAGGAGCGGCAAGAGCCTAAGCTTGGGGATGCCCAAGGCACCCCAAGGTAATATTCAAGGAAGACTCAAGCGTCTAAGCTTGGCGATGCCCCGGAAGGCATCCCCTCTTTCGTGTACAATCTATAGGTAACTCACTTGGAGCTATATTTTTATTCATCACATGATATGTGTTTTACTTGGAGCATCTTGTGAAATAGTTTGTTACAATCATCTTTGATGAACACACCTTTTTGAGAGGGACACACATTATTCGTGATTTGTTAGAATACTCTATGTGCTTCACTTAAATCCTTTGAGCTAGGCAGTTGCTCTAGTGCTTCACTTATATCTTTTAGAGCACGACGGTGGTTATATTTTAAAGAAATAGTTGCACTCTCATGCTTCACTTATATATTTTTGAGAGTCTAATGAATAGCAATGGTAATATGCATGGGTTATGAATTTGGTCCTGATATGATAGGTATTCAAGAGGGATATAATAAAAACTTTCATGTAGATCACTGAATATGATAAGTTTGATTCCTTGCAATAGTTTTGCGATATTAAGATGGTAATATGTGGGAGGTGCTAGTAGATAATTGTGGTTTAGTAAGAATATTGGTGTTAAGGTTTGTGATTCCCGAAGCATGCACGTATGATCTGTCGTTATGCTAAGAAGTTGGAGCATGATTTATTATTGATTGTCTACCATATGAGGGGCGGTCGGGGACAAGCGATGGACCTTGTCCTACCAATCTATCCCTCTAGGGGCATGCGTAGTGGTACTTTCCTTCGAGGGCTAATAAATTTTCGCAATAAGTATGTGAGTTCTTTATGACTAATGTGATTCCATGGATTATACGCACTCTCACCCTTCCGCAATTTGCTAGCCTCTTCGGTACCGTGCATTGCCCTTTCTCACCTCGAGAGTCGGTGCAAACTTCGCCGGTGCATCCAAACCCCGTGATATGATACGCTCTATCACACATAAGCCTCATGATATCTTCCTCAAAACAGCCACCATACCTACCTATCATGGCATTTCCATAGCCATTCCGAGATATATTGCCATGCAACTTCCACCGTTCCGTTTTTATGACATACACCATCATTGTCATATTGCTTTGCATGATCATATAGCTGACATAGTATTTGTGGCTCAGCCACCGTTCATCATTTTTATACATGTTACGCTAGCATCATTGAACATCCTGGTACACTGCCAGAGGCATTCATATAGAGTCATATTTTGTCTAGTATCGAGTTGTAATGATGAGTTGTAAGTAAATAGGGGTGTGATGATCATCATTATTAGAGCATTGTCCCAGTGAGGAAAGAATGGTGGAGACTAATGAGTCCTCGAAAAAGTGGGGATGAGGTCCATGAGACCGTTCTAAAAAAGAGAGAGAGAAAAATAGGCGAAAAAAGAGCCATGAAAAAAAGAAAAATAATAAATGAGAGAAAAAGAGAGAAGGGGCAATGTTACTATCCTTTTCCACACTTGTGCTTCAGAGTAGCACCATGTTTTTCATATAGAGAGTCTCCTATTTTGTCACTTTCATATACTAGTGGGAATTTTTCATTATAGAACTTGGCTTGTATATTCCGATGATGGGCTTCCTCAAATGCCCGAGGTCTTCATGAGCAAGCAAGTTGGATGCACGCCCACTTAGTTTTCATGTTGAGCTTTCATACACTTATAGCTCTTAGTGCATCCGTTGCATGGCAATCCCTACTCCTCTCATTGACATCAATTGATGGGCATCTCCATAGCCCGTTGATTAGCCTCGTCGATGTGAGACTTTCTCCATTTTTGACTTCTCTTATTTATCTCTACCACCATACTCTATTCCACCCATAGTGCTATATCCATGGCTTGCGCTCATGTATTGACTGGGAGTTGAAAAAACTGAAGCGCGTTAAAAAGTATGAACCAATTGCTCGGCTTGTCATCGGGGTAGTGCATGATAAATACTTTGTGTGAAGAAGATGGAGCATGACAGGATTATATGATTTTGTAGGGATAACGTTCTTTAGCATTTTTATTTTGAAAGACATGATTGTTTATTAGTATGCCTGAGTATTGATGTCTTTATATCAAATTATAGACTATTGCTTTGAATCACTTGGATCTTATTATTCATACCATAAGAGAGAGATTACATGATGAAACATGATAGGTAGCATTCCACATCAAAAATTCTGTTTTTATCATTTACCTACTCGAGGACGAGTAGGAATTAAGCTTGGGGATGCTTGATATGTCTCCAACGTATCTATAATTTTTTATTGTTCCATGCTATTATAGTATCAATCTTGGATGTTTTTATATGCAATTATATATCATTTTTTGGGACTAACCTATTAACCTAGTGCCCAGTGCCAGTTGCTGTTTTCCGCTTGTTTTTGGCTTTTCAGAGAAACAATACCAAATGAAGTCCAAATGCCACGAAACTTTTTGGAGATTTTTTTCTTGACAAAAGAACCCTTGGAAGCTTTGGGAGGAGGCCAGAAGCCTCACAGAGGCTTCACAAGGCAACAGGGCGCGCCCCAGGGGGCGCGCCGTGTTGCCTTGTGGGGCCCACGTGACTCCGTTTGACCTAACTTCACTTCTATAAATTCACAAATATTGGGAAACCCCCAGACAGCCAGAAGAAATAACCTTTCCACCGCCGCAAGCCTCTGTTCTTCCGTGATCCCATCTAGAGGCCTTTTCCGGTACTCTGCCGGAGGGGGAATCGATCACGGAGGGCTTCTACATCAACCTTGCTGCCCTTCCGATGATGTGTGAGTAGTTTACCACAGACCTACGGGTCCATAGCTAGTAGCTAGATGGCTTCTTCTCTCTCTTTGATCTTCAATACAATGTTCTCCTTGATGTTCTTGGAGTTCTATCCGATGTGATCTTCTTTTGCGGTGTGTTTGTTGAGATCCGATGAATTGTGAGTTTATGATCAGATTATTCATGAGAAATATTTGAGTCTTCTCTGAACTCTTTTATGCATGATTGTTATAGCTTTGTATTTCTCTCTGATCTATCAATTTAGTTTGGCCTACTAGATTGATTTATCTTGCAATGGGAGAGGTGCTTTGTAATGGGTTCAATCTTGCGGTGCTCAATCCCAGTGACAGAAAGGGACATGACACGTATTTGTATTGTTGCCATTAAGGATAAAAAGATGGGGTTTATTCATATTGCTTGAATTTGCTTCTCTACATCATGTCATCTTGCTTAGGGCGTTACTCTGTTTCATACTTAATACCCTAGATGCATGCTGGATTGCGGTCGATGGGTGGAGTAATAGTAGTAGATGCAGGCAGGAGTCGGTCTACTTGTCTCGGACGTGATGCCTATATACATGATCATGGCCATGAATCCGTCATAATTATTTGCTATTCTGTCAATTGCCCAACAGTAATTTGTTTACCCACCGTATGTTTCTGTGCTCGAGAGAGAAGCCTCTAGTGAAAACTATGGCCCCCAGGTCTATCTTTATCATATAAAAAACCTAAAAATACCTTGCTACAATTTATTTAATTTTATTTTAATTAGTATTTTAGTTTATATATTTACCTCTATAAGATTTAATCCTTGCAAGTAACCGCTAAGAGGATTGACAACCCTCTTATTTGCGTTGGGTGCAAGTGTTTGCTCTTGTGTGTGCAGGTGCGCTTAACGGAATTTTGCTTGGTTCTCCTACTAGATTGATAACCTTGGTTCTTAACTGAGGGAAATACTTATCTCTACTGTACTGCATCATCCTCTCCTCTTCGGGGAAATACCAACGCAGACTACAAGTAGCACCTCCCTCGCAAACCGGAAATCCCCCTTGGATATCTATAATGACATGTTAAGGTCGTAGCTAGGGTGCCTGCCCCACCCCCACTTCGTGTCGGGGGGACGCATGCACGTACTTATACTTTGGTCAGACATGCATGTCACTATGACCTACCATAGGACGGACCAAGTGAATCTATCTTGGTCAAACGACCACTGTTGTTGTCGGTCAAAAAGGGATATAATAGAACGCTCGGGACCATAGATTGGACCATCATCATAAACCGCACGAGAGGGGCCGCAAAACCAGCACCACCTGGATGGGGCCCAAATTGATGTATGTTGGAAGGGTGATGTGTTTTAAATACCCAATAATGTACAGCTTTGATGTGGCGCCTACCTCACAAAACGGACAACCCCCATGAAAGCTAGGTAGTAATTAAGGACGACATACGTAGGGTGTCGAAGCAACCCACCAATTCGAGCACGTGGGAGGGAATCCTGAGAACGCATGACCTGGAACTTTGCTCGGACATGTCACCATGAACCGCGGTAACACGAACCAGGGGGAATCCATTCATGGCCAAACCCCCTCGTTGTCGGCCAAAGGGGTGATATATATAGACCAGCAAGATAGGCGTGTCATTGAAAACCGCACATGGGAGACGGGGTCGATCAAAAGACCCTATACCCTGCATGCGGCCCAAATATATGTATGGGTGGTGTGTGATGTGTTCAAATCCCCAATGCACAACTTCGATGGGGCACCAGCTACATTACAAACCAAACACCATACCCCCAGGAAGCCAGGTTCAAGACGTACGATGCCGGTTCCCCAACTCCGTGCCGGCGGGAGGGAATCCAACACATGTTCCCAAACTTAATTTGGTCTGACATGCCACCATGACCTATACCAAGAGGAACCCGTCATGGTCAAACCCTTCTCGTACGTTGTGGGTCAAAGGATAGAACATGCGGGCCCACAGATCTCGAACGTCGTTGTGGGTCAAAGGATAGAACGTGCGGGCCCGTGGTGTGTGATGTGTTCAAATCCCCAATGCAGAACTTCGATGGGGCGCTAACTGCATTACAAACCGAACACCGTACCCCCAGGAAGCCAGGTTCAAGACGTACGATGTCGGTTCCCCAACTTCGAGCCGGCGGGAGGGAATCCAACACATGTTCCCAAACTTAATTTGGTCTGACATGCCACCATGACCTATACCAAGAGGAACCCGCCATGGTCAAACCCTTCTCGTACGTTGTGGGTCAAAGGATAGAACGTGCGGGCCCACAGATCTTGAACGTTGTGGGTCAAAGGATAGAACGTGCGGGCCCACAGATCTCGATCATTCTCTGATTTTTCAAAACAACAAAAAACATCATTCTCCAAATTTTCAAAACAAGGATTTCAAGGTTTATTTAATCAACATGACAGGTCACTACAGACACATTTAGACACATTTAGATGCTAAATGTCTGTAATGACCGTATCATGATGCTTAAATGAAGCTTGAGATATAGCAACTTCCCACCCGGTCACCCATCCTTAGACTGCTCCAGCCCCAGCACGCTTAACTCGTGCGTTCTATTCGACTAGGCTAGCGGATGGGAAGCTACCCCTTGCTGATAAGAGTTGCCTCCTCGCGTTTAAGGCGTTTACCGATGGTCACCGTGTGGGACCTACTCCTTACTATCACACACGTTTGCGCTTTTAGAAACTGTGTGCAATCTTTACATACCGGACCACTTCCATTCAAACTTACATTATTTTTTTACTTGAAACTAGCCGGAAGAAGCAAAATCTTTGCCTTTCCATTAATTAAGAACAAGATAGTTGCCCAGTTAATTGCGAAAAACCGGGCGAAAACCGATACAAACAGGGCCTAAACCTACAGGAACTATTGGCTGAGCATGAACTGGTACAGGCCTTCGTCCACGCGTCTGATATGCTCATGGAACTGCTGTACCGCAATATCGATCTCCGCCTAGGATATTTCATCGGCGACGGTCGATTCCAAGCGGGGGCCGAGCATTTTACTCTGCTTCGTCGTTGGCGGCACCTGGGGGGCCGAGGAGGTCGAAGAGCCAATCGACCAGCCCGTTGGCATCATGGCAGCGAATTCTGGCAGTGCGTACGCCGTCCGGCGCAATTATGGCGCTGACGGCGACCGCCCATTCCTGGCGGGGAATCGGGATGCTTACCGGCACTGGAAACAGCCTCTCGAGTGGTTGAGTCAACAGGATGCTGACACGGCTCTGCTCAGATAGTGTGGCGCACCGCACCTGATGCGCGGCGGCGTTCTCCCGCTCTTGCGCGGCAGCGCTTTCCCACTCTTGCTCTGCTCCGCTCCTTGGGCGATGATGAACACATGTGTAGACATTGGCCCGCTCAAGCACTGGGGCGCGATGATACCGCTCATGCTCGGCGGCGCGCTGCCTCGCTTGCTCGGCGACGCACGGCCGTTCTGGCTCTCCGACCTACTCCGGCTCATTCTCCTCGTCGAGGAGGTTGATGACGGCGGCGGCGCTTCGCCGAATTGGCATGCTTGGAATGGTATATTGCGGTATGGCCGGTGTGTCGCCACCTAGCCTTTTATGCCCACTGACACTGGCAGCGGGAAACCAATGGGAGGAGTGGCGGGAAACCGATTGGGGAGAGTGGCGGGAAACCGATTGGGGGAGTGGCGGGAAACGGTAGCGTGTTTGGATATATAACACCATTAATATTGAAAAACTTAGGAAAGAAGGAAACGCGAGCTAGCACGATGCGTGCGCACAGTGCTTACCCACGGGTGCCAGACAGTTGAGCAGAGCTGCTTTAAATTATTCAGGGTTCATTTGGCCTTTTTTATACATTATAATTGAATTTTCTAGGCATTTAATGTGCAAAATTCAAATTTGAACTACAAATACATGCTCCAGTGCACCAAAATGAGTTGAAAAATCATATATGTGTCCTTGGGTACATGTTTAGGTCCCATGCAGGAAATGGAGATGAGTTACAAACATCTCAGCATCCTGGCTCGGCCTCAAAACATCGAAAAACTTGGTTTTTAAATCCCCGTAAATCACAAACTCGCCTGAAATTCATGAAACTTGGCATCGTGTCATGACATGGCACATATATGCCGTGGTAAAAAAATTGCCCAATTTGGGGCAAGTTTTGGTACAAGCCTCTTACAAACCGAGCTTCTCACAAAGAAGCCTCGTGGTTCCAATAGGAATGTGTCACACTTGTGGGCGAAATGACATTTGCTGCCTCTTCTCGTCTTGGAATTTTTTTCTAGAGGCAACATAGACCAATAGGAGTGTCGTGCTGATATATGGAATTATTCAAGGTTCGTTCAGACTTTTTTATACATTAATTGAGTTTTCTAATCATTTCATGTGCATAATTCAAATTTCAACTACAAGCACATGCTCCAATGCACCAAAATGGGTGGAAAAATCATTTTTTGTGACCTCAGGTGCATGTTTAGGTCCCATGCAAGAAATGGGCATGAATTACAAACATCTTGGCGTCGTGGCTCGGCCGCAAACATTGAAAAACTTGGTTTTTAAATCCCCGTAAATCACAAACTCACCTGAAATTCATGAAACTTGGCATCGTGTCATGACATGGCACATATATGCCATGGTAAAAAATTTGCCCAAATTGGGGCAAGTTTTGATACAAGCCTCTTACAAACCGGAGCTTCTCACAAACAAGACTCGTGGTTTCGATAGGGAACGTGTCACCCTTGCGGGTGAAACGACATTCGCTGCCTCTTCTCACCTTGGAATTTTTTCTAGAGGCAACATAGAACCAATAGGAGTGTTGTGCTGATATATGGAATTATTTAGGGTTCGTTTGGACTTTTTTATACATTAATTGAGTTTTCTAGGCATCTCATGTGCATAATTCAAATTTGAACTACAAGCACATGCTCCAATGCACCAAAATGGGTAGAAAAATCATTTTTGTGACCTTGGCTACATGTTTAGGTCCCATGCAAGAAATGGGCATGAATTACAAACATCTTGGCATCGTGGCTCGGCCGCAAACATTGAAAAACTTGGTTTTTAAATCCCTGTAAATCACAAACTTGCCTGAAATTCACGAAACTTGACAATGTGTCATGACATGGCACATATATGCCGTGGTAAAAAAATTGTCCAATTTGGGGCAAGTTTTGGTACAAGCCTCTTACAAACCGGATCTTCTCACAAAGAAGCCTTGTGGTTTCAATAGGGAATGTGTCACCCTTGTGGGCGAAATAACATTCGTTGCCTCTTCTCGCCTTGGAATTTTTTCTAGAGGCAACATAGACCAATAGGAGTGTCGTGCTGAAATATGGAATTATTCAGGTTCGTTGGACTTTTCTATACATTAATTGAGTTTTATTGGCATTTCATGTGCATAATTCAAATTTGAACTACAAGCACATGCTCCAATGCACCAAAATGGGTGGAAAATCATTTTTGTGACCTCGGGTGCATGTTTAGGTCCCATGCAAGAAATGGGCGTGAATTACAAACATCTTGGTTTTTAAATCCCCGTAAATCAAAAACTCACCTGAAATTCATGAAACTTGGCATCGTGTCATGAGATGGCACATATATGTCGTGGTAAATTTTTTGTCCAATTTCAGATAAGGCGCACACATTAACAACCAACTTACGCATTTTGGAACAAAGAGCTGTCACGTTATTATCGCAAACGGTTATATTATTTGAACCGTGGGCGTTCGTACAACCATTTACGTGCCGCCATGCGGCCCACTATTTATTGGAAGGGAGGTGCCGTGCGGGCAGCTGTTTGATTAGACGAGACGAGTGCGAGAAGTCCGCCGCGCAGGTCAACGTGACGCGTGCGAGCAGTCCGCCGCGCAGGCTCGACGGGGCGCGTGCGAGTAGTCCACCGCGTAGGCTCACCGGGAAGCGAGCCCTTTGACTTCCCCCCGCCGCCCGCCTCGCTCCTAACTTTTCCATTAATGGCGACCGAGCCGCTGTTTAACATGCAGTTAATGCACCTGGACGGAGGAAGTTTGCTTGTGATCCCATGGCCCCGCTCAACGTTAGCATTGTTTTGTTCGTGCCTCGCTGAGAACGCGCCTTTTAGCCTGTGTTCAACTCGTATACATGACAGTACCTACGAACGAAATAATACGACGAAAAATTTACAATGGCAACGGATAATAATTGTCTTACGTACATTTTCAGGATAATTTGAAATGCCACATGCGGTAACACTCGAAAGACACAGGGGCAAGAGAAGGAAGACGCAGAAGAAGGAAGACGCAGAGAATGATCTGGGTCGATGCTCTCTACTTCTTGATGGTTTGCTGGGCGCGGTGTTCCTCCAACTCCTTCTTCATCACCTTCATGACCTTCATCTGCTCTCGCCTCTCCCCCGCCATCTTCTGCAATGCGTCCATGGCGTCGTATTTCTCCTGGAGAGCGTCGATGCTCTACTTCACTTCTGCACGACTACGCTCGGCAGCAGCCACGGATTCCTCCACCAGCCGATAATTCTCGATGCGGAGCTTCGCCACGTCGTCCGGCAGTTCATTGATGACGGGTTTCAGCATCTGCACCGAGGCACTCCTCCTCTCGTGCAGCTTCTCCCAGCGAGCGCTCCGCTCCCTCTGCTTCTGGAGCTCGTCCAACAGCTTGATACGTCTCCAACATATCTATAATTTTTTATTGTTCCATGCTATTATAGTATCAATCTTGGATGTTTTATATGCAATTAAATATCAATTTTTGGCACTAACCTATTTACATAGTGCCCACTGACATTTGCTATTTTTTGCTTGTTTTTGGCTTTTCAGAAAATCAATATCAAACGGAGTCCAAACGAAGAAAAAACTTTGGATTATTTTTTTTCTGGACCAAGAGAGACCCTAGAAGGTTCGGAAGAAGACCAGACGAGTCACGAGGGAGCGACAAGCTCAGGAGGTGCGCCCAGGGGGGTAGGCACGCCCCCCAGGCTTGTGGGCCCCTCGTGGCACCTCTTGACCTAATTTTGCCGCTATAAATTCTCAAATATTCCCCATATACCAAAGAGCCACCTCGAATAACTTTTCCGCCGCCGCAAGCTTCTGTTCTTCCGCGATCCCATCTGGAGGCCTTTTCCGGCGATTTGCCTGAGGGGGAATCGATCACGGAGGGCTTCTGCATCAACCTTGCTGCCCTTCCGATGATGTGTGAGTAGTTTACCACAGACCTACGGGTCCATAGCTAGTAGCTAGATGGCTTCTTCTCTCTCTTTGATCTTCAATACAATGTTCTCCTCGATGTTCTTGGAGTTCTATTCGATGTAATCTTCTTTTGCGGTGTGTTTGTTGGGATCTGATGAATTTTGGGTTTATGATCAGATTATTCATGAGAAATATTTGAGTCTTTTCTGAACTTATTTATGCATGATTGTTATAGCTTTGTATTTCTCTCCGATCTATCCGTTTGGTTTGGCCAACTAGATTGATTTATCTTGCAATGGGAGAGGTGCTTTGTAATGGGTTCAATCTTGCAGTGCTCTATCCCAGTGACAAAGTAGGGGACAAGACACGTATTTGTATATTTGCCATTAAGGATAAAACGATGGGGTTTATTCATATTGTTTGAGTTTACTTTGTCCACATCATGTCATCTTGCCTAAGGCGTTATTCTGTTTTCATTCACTTAATACCCTAGATGCATGCTGGATAGCGGTCGATGGGTGGAATAATAGTATTAGATGCAGGCAGGAGTCGGTCTACTTGTCTCGGACGTGATGCCTATATACATGATCATTGCCATGAATCCGTCATAACTATGCGCTTTTCTATCAATTGCCCAATAGTAATTTGTTTACCCACCGTATGCTATGTGTTCGAGAGAGAAGCCTCTAGTGAAAACTATGGCCCCCGGGTCATTTATCAATCATTTATAAAATCCAAAAATACCTTGCTGTAATTTTATTTCCTTTATTTTGTTTTGCAATTTATTTATCTATCTATCACTATTAGAATTAATCATTGCAAGTAACCGCCAAAGGGGATTGACAACCCTCTTGTTCGCGTTGGGTGCAAGTATTTGCTTTTGTGTGTGTAGGTGCTGTTAACGAGATTCTGTGTGGTTCTCCTATTGGATTTATAACCTTGGTTCTTAACTGAGGGAAATACTTATCTCTACTGTACTGCATCATCCTCTCCTCTTCGAGGAAATCCCAACGCAGCTCACAAGCAGCAGGAAGAATTTCTGGCGCCGTTGCCGGGGAGACATCACCAAAACCTATCAAGTACCTTCGCATAAACTATCATCTACTTGCTCTTATTTTCATTTGCCTTTTTATTTTCCTTTGCCTCTCATTTTCATCTCCCCCACTTGTAATAAAAAATACAAAAACACAAAAATATTTTTGTTGGCTCGTTTGCTTGCTTGCCATAATTGTGTGACTCAATGAAAATAAAAATATAGACATATGGATCCTCATCCACTTGCTAATATTTTCAAACAATCCAATTATAATGAACCAATTGCTAGTGAGTTGAGTGCACTCGATTATCTTTATGAAGTTTTGCTTGAAAATTGTGACGAAGTGCTAAAAGAAAAAGTTTATAAAGTGATTCATGATAGCTCCTTGAATGAAAAGCATGATTGCAATGATGTTATTATAAATTCTATTAATGTCAATTGTGCTAATACTATGCAAAGCAACAAGCTTGGGGATGATAATTTTGTCATGTCCACTACTTCTTGAAATGATCATGATTGGGGTGATAATGCTTCTTATGATCTTGAAAATTTATTTAAGCCTCATGATGAATATGTCATTGATAATAATGTTTGCAATAATATTGAAAGTGGGTTTGGAAGATGTCAACTTTAGGTAAAAAGAGTCCCACATATTTGGAGAGTGTTCAATCTTATGAAATTTTTGATAAAAGTGGATTTGGAGAGGTCATGACTTTAGTTGATGCTAATCTCACTATCTTGGAAGATTATAAAACTTTTATGCATGTGGATCATGAAGATAGTATTTTATGTGATAGCTATATTGTTGAATTTGATTATGATCCTACATGTAATTATTATGAGAGAGAAAAATATGATTGTAGAAACTTTCATGTCAATAAATTACCTCTCTTTGTGCTGAAATTATATATGCTTCATTTTTGCTATTTGCATATGCTAGATATTGCTTGTTTTGATAACATGTTTTCCTATAAAACGCCTATGCATAGGAAGTATGTTAGACTTAAATGTGTTCGTCACATGTTTTATGATGCTCTCTTTGTGCTTCAATTCTTATCTTTTATATGAGCATCATTAAAATCTCAAGGCCTATCTTAATGGCTATAAAGAAAGAACTTCTTGGGAGACAACCCAATAGTTATCTTTATTTTGGCTTTTTCTTTTTGGTGTGCAAACACAATTTTAGCTTCTGTTATGATTGTGTTTTTATCTTTTAATTAGTGTTTGTGCCAAGTAATGCCTTTGGGATGATTTGGATGATAGTGTAATTGATGTTGTTTGAAAACAGAAACTTTTGAGTCCAGTGCTAGATTTTTGGTTCTATACTGGAGCGTGATAAAATTCTAATTTTTTACACAGTATTGTTATATGAATTTTTTACGTTGTCCTAATTTTTCGGAATTTTTGGAGTCACAGAAGTATATCTTTTAAATAGATCTTTATAGACAATTTTGTTTTAGACAAATTCTGTTTTTGTTGCATAGTTTGCTTATTTCGATGAATCTATGGATTATATCGGGGGGTATAAGCCATGGGGAAGTTGGAGTACAGTAACATTATGAAAATATTAAATATGAATCAATTTATAACAGTACCTAATGTTTAAGATTTGTTTGTTATACTAACGGATCTCACGAGGTTTCTGTTGAGTTTTGTGTGCTGAAGTTTTCAAGTTTTGGGTGAGACCACGATGGATGAAGGAATAAGGAGCGGCAAGACCCTAAGCTTGGGGATGCCCAAGGCACCCCAAGGTAATATTCAAGGAAGACCCAAGCGTCTAAGCTTGGGGATGCACCGGATGGCATCCCCTCTTTCGTCTACAATCTATCGGTATATCACTTGGAGCTATATTTGTATTCATCAGATGATATGTGTTTTACTTGGAGCATCTTGTGCCATAGTTTTATTTTCTTTGTTTGCTTTTTAGTTTGCCACAATCATCTTTGATGAACACACCTTTTTGAGAAGGACACACATTATTCGTGATTTGTTAGAATACTCTTTGTGCTTCACTTATATCTTTTGAACTAGGCAGTTGCTCTAGTGCTTCACTTATACCTTTTAGAGCACGGCGGTGGTTATATTTTAAAGAAATAGTTGCACTCTCATGCTTCACTTATATCTTTTTGAGAGTCTAATAAATAGTAATGGTAATATGCACGGGTTATGAATTTGGTCCTAATATGATAGTTATTCAAGAGGGATATAATAAAAACTTTCATGTAGATCACTGAATATGATAAGTTTGATTCCTTGCAATAGTTTTGCGATATTAAGATGGTAATATGTGGGAGGTACTAGTAGATAATTGTGGTTTAGTAAGAATATTGGTGTTAAGGTTTGTGATTCCCGAAGCATGCATGTATGGTCTGTCGTTATGCTAAGAAGTTGGAGCATGATTTATTATTGATTGTGTTCCTTTGCATGGCGGTCGGGAGCGCGCGATGGTTAACTCCTACCAACCTCCCCCCTAGGGGCATGCGTAGTAGTACTTTGCTTCAAGGGCTAATAAACTTTCGCAATAAGTATGTGAGTTCTTTATGACTAATGTGAGTCCATGGATTATACGCACTCTCACATTTCCGCAATTTGCTAGCCTCTTCGGTACCGTGCATTACCCTTTCTCAACTCGAGAGTCGGTGCAAACTTCGCCGGTGCATCCAAACCCCGTGATATGATACGCTCTATCACACATAAGCCTCTTTATATATTCCGCAAAACAGCCACCATGCCTACCTATTATGGCATTTCCATAGCCATTCCGAGATATATTGCCATGCAACTTCCACCGTTCCGTTTATATGACACACATCATCATTGTCATATTGCTTTGCATGATCATATAGCTGACATAGTATTTGTGGCCCAGCCACCGTTCATCAGTTTCATACATGTTACGCTAGCATCATTGCACATCCTGGTACACTGCCAGAGGCATTCATATAGAGTCATATTTGTTCTAGTATCGAGTTGTAATTTTGAGTTGTAAGTAAATAGAAGTGTGATGATCATCATTATTAGAGCATTATCCCAGTGAGGAAATAAATAAATAAATGAAATGAGAGAAAAAGAGAGAAGGGGCAATGTTACAATCTTTTTCCACGTGAGGAAATAAATAAATGAAATGAGAGAAAAAGAGAGAAGGGGCAATGTTACAATCGGGCAATGTTACAATCTTTTTCCACACTTGTGCTTCAGAGTAGCACCATGTTTTTCATATACTAGTGTCTCCTATGTTGTCACTTTCATATACTAGTGGGAATTTTTCATTATAGAACTTGGCTTGTATATTCCAATGATGGGCTTCCTCAAATGCCCGAGGTCTTCATGAGCAAGCAAGTTGGATGCACACCCACTTAGTTTTTATTTTGACCTTTCATACACTTATAGCTCCTAGTGCATCCGTTGCATGGCAATCCCTACTCCTCTCATTGACATCAATTGATGGGCCTCTCCATAGCCCGTTGATTAGCCGCGTCGATGTGAGACTATCTTCCTTTTTTTTTTTGACTTCCCCTTATTAATCTCTATCATCATATTCTATTCCACCCATAGTGCTATGTCCATGGCTTGCGCTCATGTATTGCGTGGGGGTTGAAAAAGCTGAAACGCGTTAAAAAGTATGAACCAATTGCTTGATTGTCTCCGGGGTTGTGCATGATAAATACTTTATGTTAAGAAGATGGAGCATGACAGGACTATATGATTTTGTAGGAATAACTTTCTTTAGCATTTTTATTTTGAAAGACATGTTTGTTTGTTAGTATGCCTGAGTATTGATGTCTTTAGATCAAATTATAGACTATTGCTATGAATCATTTGGATCTTAATATTCATACCGTAAAAGAGAATTACATGATGAACATGTTAGGTAGCATTCCACATCAAAAATTCTGTTTTTATCATTTAACTACTCGAGGACGAGCAGGAATTAAGCTTGGGGATGCTTGATACGTCTCCAACATATCTATAATTTTTTATTGTTCCATGCTATTATAGTATCAATCTTGGATGTTTTATATGCAATTATATATCATTTTTTGGGACTAACCTATTAACCTAGTGCCCAGTGCCATTTGCTGTTTTTTGCTTGTTTTTGGCTTTTCAGAAAATCAATATCAAACGGAGTCCAAACGAAGAAAAAACTTTGGATTATTTTTTCTGGACCAAGAGAGACCCTAGAAGGTTCGGGAGAAGACCAGACAACTCACGAGGGAGCGACAAGCTTGGGAGGCGCGCCCAGGGGGTAGGCGCGCCCCCCAGGCTTGTGGGCCCCTCGTGGCACCTCTTGACCTAATTCCGCCGCTATAAATTTTCAAATATTCCCCATATACCAGAGATCCACCTCGAATAACGTTTCCACTGCCGCAAGCTTCTGTTCTTCCGCGATCCCATCTGGAGGCCTTTTCCGGCGATCTGTCGGAGGGGGAATCAATCACGGAGGGTTTCTGCATCAACCTTGCTGCCCTTCCGATGATGTGTGAGTAGTTTACCACAGACCTACGGGTCCATAGCTAGTAGCTAGATGGCTTCTTCTCTCTCTTTGATCTTCAATACAATGTTCTCCTCGATGTTCTTGGAGTTCTATTCGATGTAATCTTCTTTAGCGGTGTGTTTGTTGGGATCCGATGAATTGTGGGTTTATGATCAAATTATTCATGAGAAATATTTGAGTCTTTTCTGAACTTATTTATGCATGATTATTATAGCTTTGTATTTCTCTCCGATCTATCCGTTTGGTTTGGCCAACTAGATTGATTTATCTTGCAATGGGAGAGGTGCTTTGTAATGGGTTCAATCTTGCGGTGCTCTATCCCAGTGACAAAGTAGGGGACAAGACACGTATTTGTATTGTTGCCATTAAGGATAAAATGATGGGGTTTATTCATATTGTTTGAGTTTACTTTGTCTACATCATGTCATCTTGCCTAAGGCGTTACTCTGTTTTCATTAACTTAATACCCTAGATGCATGCTGGATAGCGGTCGATGGGTGGAGTAATAGTAGTAGATGCAGGAAGGAGTCGCTCTACTTGTCTCGGACGTGATTCCTGTATACATGATCATTGCCATGAATCTGTCATAACTATGTGCTTTTTTATCAATTGCCCAACAGTAATTTGTTTACCCAATGTATGCTATGTGTTCGAGAGAGAAGCCTCTAGTGAAAACTATGGCACCTGGGTCATTTATCCATCATATATAAAATCCAAAAATACCTTGCTGCAATTTTATTTCCTTTATTTTGTTTTGCAATTTATTTACCTATCTATCACTATCAGAATTAATCCTTGCAAGTAACCGCCAAGGGGATTGACAACCTTCTTGTTCGCGTTGGGTGCAAGTATTTGCTTTTGTGTGTGTAGGTGCTGCTAACGAGGTTCTATGTGGTTCTCCTACTGGATTGATAACCTTTGTTCTTAACTGAGGGAAATACTTATCTCTACTGTACTGCATCATCCTCTCCTCTTCGAGGAAATCCCAACGCAGCTCAAAAGTAGCAGAGCTTCACACTTTGATCCGTAAGTTGCAGGACGAGGCCGGTCGCCTTGTCAACCAAGGCATTGTTGTCCTCCAGCAGTTTCATCAAGCACGCGTTCGCCTCCATCTGCCCATTGAGCTCAGCGCGCTCGTCTAGTTCGCCTCCGCGGCGAATGCGCTTGTGAGAGCCCTCGCCTTTCCGTGAGAGATCGTTCGAGGGCTCCGCGGCGCCGCCGGACATCTCTGTTCCGGGTAACGCGTTGCGGCGGGACCTCTCTTTTGCTTCCGTGGCCTTGGTCTTTGCTCCATGGTTATATGTCCACCCAGAACTCCCCCCACCGGCCATGGCAGATGCAAGGTACGACTAATAAGAAAGACCTGTTTGTGTTGGTGGTGAGGAGAGGAATGTGCAGTAATTTTCTAGTGGGTAGTTTATATAGCCTACTAGTAAACAGCTGGTAAGTGGGGACACGTTTAGGTTTCATGGGTGTGAACAGACTTGCAATTAATTATAGCGTGGTAATTTGGAATTTTACGGGAAACAAACTCAAAATTTATTGATGGTCTTGGTTTCAAAGCCCGAAACGTCGTCATGTCCGATGGATGGGCCGTCGTGCCTCCCGCGGGTGCCAGACGGTTGACCAGAACTGTTATACGCAGGTGGTTGCTCGCCGTTGAGGTGGCCGCGGTGCGCTCTGCTCGCGTCCCTTCGCACGCTCTGCTCGACGTTGAGGCGGCCGCGACGTGCTTTGCTCGCGTCCCTCTACGCGCGCTCTTTCAGCGGTTGGGGCCGGCGCACGATCATGTTTTGGGTGCCAGATGCATGCGGTTGCATCCGCGCATGTCGCCACGATGCAGTTAATACGTGCGGCACGATGCACTTACGCGCTGCAACAACTGCCATCCGGACGTGCCGATACTCCAGGCCGTTCGGCCTTCCCATTTATTCACGCGGCCATTATAACCTTAGTCTCTTCAACCTTTCGATCGCGCCCCACAACACAACAAGCACACCCACGACGACACATAGAGAGAGGATATCTAGCGGCGCTCCAATGGAGTTCTGACGAGGGCATGTACTAGGGATAGGGTAATAGGCCTGACCTATAGACCCTACCCTAAGACACCACACGTCTTACACTGGGCCCGAGGGCCAGATCGACAATCCAGAATTCCGCAGACTGACATTCACTCGGAGTTCTACAAACCACTCGGGAGGCAAGAGTTCACTCGACAGACTCGTTTCACTCGGAACATCCGAAAGTCACTCGGCCAGAGAAGGCCAGGAGACTCCAGGAGCGCAACGGTCGGGACGCACGTTCTCCTGTATTAATTGTCATCAATACGCCCGTTACCTGGCGCACTTATACCCCTCTTAACCCCCTGTAATGGCTGGCGTTGATGGGAGGGCTGGCGAGACTATATAAGCCGCCCTCCTGCTCCATTCCAAGGGTTCGCAACCTGTTGTAATCATACACTCAAGCAATACAGCTCCAGAGCACCGAGACGTAGGGCTATTACCTCCACCGCTGAGGGGCCTGAACTCGTAAATCCGAGTGTAACACCTGCGCCGTAGCTAGGCTCTGCCCTCTCATCCGTACCCCTACACACTACTGTCAGACTTGCACCCACGACAGTTGGAGCCCACCGTGGGGCAGGCGTCTAGCGACTTCCGGCGTAGTTGCATTTTTCCGATCATCACCATGGTTTCCGGCGGCGGACTGACTCTGGGCGGCGAGATCCGTTTTGGCGTCCTCAGCTTCATCGCCGACGATTCGGCGTGGCTCCAGGAAGCCCCGCTGGATGTCGAGGCGTTGCCCGTCCGCGGCGCGGCGCACTTCTGCGCGAGTTCTTTCGGCGTCCTTCTTCGGCAACCGTCGACTCCCTACCAGTCGACTTCTTCGCTCCCCACCAGCCGTCGTCGCAAGCGCTTCGGACGCTCGCGGCTTCAGCGGTGGATCAGGCACGCGGTGACCCTTCAGGCTACGGCCCCGCAAATCGCGGCGATCGAGCCCGATGAGCCTGTCTTCGATCTGTTCGCCTTCGTGTATGAGCACTCGGAAAGCGTATCCGAGTGTGAGAGCAGCGATCCCGCTGCGGAGGTTTTGATGGCCGATTCCCCGCCCAGTCCGCCTGGGTACGGCCGCGGTGACGCGGAGAACGGCGACCCATCGCGTGCTGATCTTGGCGGCGGTAGGGACCGGCGTAACGACGAGTACATCCCCCAACCTCTCACTCGACAGCAGAGGGAGGAACAGCAGCGCAGGACCGAGCAGGCCCTCCAGACGCCCATCGTTGGGACGACCCCTGAGGCTCAGGCTTTGGAGGCCGTGCGCCAGGCCAACTTGGCTGAACGCAATCGTCTGGAAGCGCTCCAGAAGGCACTCGACGATCGCGCCCGCAGACAGCTTCAGCCCAGTTCCAGTCGACGACGGCGACAGTTGTTTCCGAATGACCAGCAGCAGAGTTTCCAGGTATTCCGCACTCCCGTCCAGAATCTGGCGGCGGCCACTCAGATAACAGATTCCATCGAGCCATCCCGATCCGAGGCGGGAGAGGGTCTTCGACAGATCTGAGCCCTGCTCAAGGCGGCTGAAGAGCAAAATTCAGCAGTATCTCAGTCGCGCAACAGGATACACAGCAGATCCATTCCGGCTGACACCTTCCAGTCGGCACACAGCCCAGTGTCTCCAAGGAGAAATAGGCACTCGCCTCCGCGGCGAAACGACCAAGACCACCACCGAGACCAGTACTCGGGGCAGGGTCGTAGTCGGAATACGCCTCCGCGGCGTCAGGATGATCGTCACCGCATGCAGTCGCCCCCTCCGTGGGATGGCTCGTACGCGCCCCGGCCGTACGACGCCAGGCGTCCTTACGGTAACGATCGGAGGGCCAGCCCTCCCCGTCATGGTGACGGTTATCGCCAGAGAGAGCCAGTCGACCACCGTGACCCGCAGTTCAACGCGAGATCCGTTCTCGCTCAGAACCTGGTCAACAGAGGCAGAGCTCAAAGAGAAAACTTGGATAGAGATCGTCCGAGTGGAAGTGGAGCATTTATCTCCGGACCCGAGTGTTTCAGTAGGGCCATCCGGGCTGCTGAGATTCCGCCAAACTTCAGATTGGCGGCTGGAGTGAGCAAGTTCACCGGTGAGTCCAAGCCAGAGACTTGGTTAGAGGATTACCGAGTGGCTGTGCAGATTGGAGGGGGAAACGACCACGTGGCTATGAAGCATTTGCCATTGATGCTTGAAGGGTCCGCCCGCGCCTGGCTCAATCAGCTCGCTCCGGCCAGCATATATTGCTGGGAGGATTTGACCCGAGTGTTCATCAAGACATTCGAGGGCACATGCAAACGCCCGGCTGGATTGTCTGAGTTGCAGCACTGCGTGCAGAAACCGAATGAAACGCTGAGGGAGTACATCCAGCGGTGGACAACCTTGCATCACGTGGTGGAAAACGTCACAGAACATCAAGCCGCCTGCGCCTTTAAGGCAGGAGTCAGATATCGGGAGCTCATCCTGAAATTCGGTCGGTCAGGAACTTTGACCATGAGCCGAATGATGGAGATAGCCACTCGGTACGCAAATGGAGAAGAGGAAGACCGTCTCCGTAACGGCAAAGGGAAAACCAGCGAGCCCAATCCCGGAAACAGTAACCCCAGTCGGAAGCCGAAGCGCAAGGCTGATGGTTTGGCTCAGGCCGAGGCTGCCGCTCTGGCCGGTCAAGCCAAGAACAAGGGGAAGACCAAGGATAAATGGGTCCCGAAGAAAAAGAAAGATCAGTCGGGCAAAGATGTCCTCGATTTACCGTGTCACATCCACACCAGAAAGGATGAGGAGGGCAATCTGATATTGCCCAAACATACCACTCGACAGTGCAGACTGTTGATCCAGCAATTCCGAGAGGGCCCGTCGAGTGAGAAGAGCCCAGAAGACGCTGATGATGGAGATAAAGATGAACCCTTCCCCAGTGTCAACGCAACCCTGATGATCTTTGCAGATGTAGAGAGCAGGAGCCGATTGAAAGTCATCAATCGAGAAGTGAACATGGCAGCGCCGGCGACGACAAAGTTTCTGAACTGGTCGAAGACTCCGATCACCTTTGATCAGTCGGATCACCCAGCCTATATTGCCACCCCTGGGTGGCAGGCGCTGGTGGTCGACCCAGTCGTGGGAGGCGTCCGACTGCGCAAGGTCCTCATGGATGGTGGAAGCGGACTGAACATACTATACGCTGACACTCTGCAAGCGATGGGTATTCCGATGTCCCGACTCAGCGAGAGCAGCATGTAGTTCCACGGAGTGATCCCCGGCAAGAAAGCAAAGTCACTTGGGCAAATCGCCCTGGATGTGGTTTTTGGAGATGACAAGAATTTTCGGAAGGAAAGGCTGACCTTCGAAGTGGTCGACTTCCGTAGTGCCTATCATGCCATCCTTGGTTGGCCGGCTTACGCACGTTTCATGGCTCGTCCGTGTTATGTGTATCTCAAGCTGAAGATGCCAGGCCCGAAAGGCGTGATCACAGTCACTGGCAGTCGACAGCGCGCGGAAGAGTGTTTGCAGCAAGGGTCCAAGATAGCTGATGAGCAGATGGCCATGGTGGAGCTGGAAGAGTACAAGAAGAACGCCGATCCGAGTGATCTGCTGTGCTCGAAGAAGCCGGCTGCAGAATTTGCATTTCAGTCGGCCGGCGACACGAAGCCTGTGCACATCCACCCGGAAGATCCCAATGCTATTCCCACCAACATATCAACAACACTCGACAGCAAATAGGAAGAAGCGCTCATCCAGTTCCTCCGTGAGAACTGGGACATCTTCGCATGGAAACCATCTGACATGCCGGGTGTACCCAGAGAGCTAGCTGAGCACCGTCTACGAGTCGACCCAAAGGCGAAACATGTGAAGGAGCATCTCCGTCGCTCTACTACACAGAAGAGGAAGGCCATTGGCGAAGAAGTTGCTCGGCTCTTGGCAGCCGAGTTCATCCGTGAGGTGTACCACTCCGAGTGGCTCGCCAACGTCGTCATGGTCCCTAAGAAAGACAAGTCTCTCTGAATGTGCATTGATTTCAAGCACATCAATCAGGTGTGCCCCAAGGATCACTTCCCACTCCCCCGCATAGATCAAATCATAGATTCCACTACGGGTTGTGAGCGTCTGTCTTTTCTGGATGCGTACTCCGGGTACCACCAGATCCGACTGTATGGGCCGGACGAAATAAAAACTGCCTTCATCACCCCATTCGGGTGTTTCTGCTATATCACCATACCATTCGGCCTCAAAAATGCCGGTGCCACTTTCATGCGCATGATCCAGAAGTGTTTGCAAAAACAGATCAGTCGGAATATTGAGGCATACATGGATGATATCGTGGTCAAGTCCAGAAAAGGTTCCGACCTACTGGCTGACTTAGCTGAAACTTTCGCAAATCTGCGGAAGTATGACATCAAACTGAATCCAGCAAAGTGCACTTTCGGAGTTCCTGGGGGCAAACTACTCGGTTTCCTCGTTTCCGAACGAGGGATAGATGCCAATCCTGAGAAGATCGGGGCGATTGTACGAATGAAACGTCCAGAGCATCTTCATGATGTACATAAGCTCACGGGTTGCCTTGCAGCTCTGAGCCAATTCATCTCCCGTCTTGGTGAGAAGGCACTGCCCCTGTACCGATTGATGAAGAAATCTGATTCGTTCGAGTGGACTGCTGAAGCACAAGCAGCGTTTGTCGAGCTCAAAGCCCTGCTTTCCACCCAGCCGGTGCTTGCCGCTCCGAATGAAAAGGAGTCGTTGCTCTTATACATCGCGGCCACTAGTCAAGTTGTCAGCACTGTCCTCACAGTCGAGCGAGAAGAACAGGGCAAGGCTTACAAAATGCAGCGCCCAGTCTATTATATTTCTGAAGTTCTGACTCCGTCCAAACAGAGGTATCCTCATTACCAGAAGCTCATCTACGGCATTTATCTGACTGCGAAGAAAGTAGCCCATTACTTCCAGGAGCACTCTGTGTCAGTCGTCAGCGACGCCCCACTGTCTGAGATCATGAACAATCGGGACGCGACTGGTCGAGTGGCGAAGTGGGCTATCGAGCTCCTGCCCCTGGACATAAAGTTTGAGACAAAGAAGGCGATCAAATCCCAAGCATTAGCTGATTTTCTAGCCGAGTGGACTGAACAGCAGCAACGGACTCAGAGTCACCCGGAACACTGGACCATGTTCTTTGACGGTTCCAAGATGCTGAATGGCTCAGGAGCTGGAGTTGTGTTAATATCCCCGAAGGGCGATCGTCTCAGATATGTTCTGCAGATTCACTTTGATTCCTCCAACAACGAAGCCAAGTACGAAGCGCTTCTCTATGGTCTACGTATGGCCATCTCACTCAGCGTCCGGCGCCTGATGGTCTACGGAGACACGGATCTAGTTGTGAACCAAGCATTACCGGTGTGACTCAGCGCTGCATTTCTCCAGAAGAAGGTCGACTGCTCCTGGAGGAGATACACTCGGGAACTTGTGGGCACCACGCGTCCTCTCGGACAATCGTGGCTAAAGCTTACCGAGCCGGTTTCTTCTAGCCCCGTGCCAATGAAGCTGCGCAAGAGATAGTCCAACACTGTGCCGGGTGCCAGTTCTATGCGAACTTATCCCACAAGCCTGCGTCTGCTCTGAAGACCATTCCACTCGTCTGGCCGTTTGCAGTCTGGGGACTCGACATGGTGGGACCCTTCCGGACGGGGGCGAGTGGATTCACTCACTTGCTGGTTGCAGTCGACAAGTTCACTAAGTGGATCGAAGCCAAACCCATCAAGAAACTAGACTCTCGTACAACGATCAAGTTCATGAAGGAGATAGTATTCAGATACGGCGTGCCCCACAGCATCATCACTGACAACGGTTCAAACTTTGACTCGGAAGAGTTCAGGACATTCTGTGTCGGCCAGGGTACCCGAGTCGATTATGCATCTGTGGCACACCCGCAGTCGAATGGACAAGCGGAGAGAGCAAACGGACTGATACTTCAGGGGTTAAAGCCGCGACTCCTGCGCGATTTGGATCATGCAGCTGGAGCCTGGGTCACCGAGTTGCCATCAGTTCTTTGGGGCTTGAGTTTGACCCCCAACCGGTCCACCAATCGTACTCCCTTCTTCATGGTGTACGGAGCTGAAGCCGTCTTGCCGAGTGACTTGCTCCATAATTCGCCCCGAGTGGAACTGTACTCTGAAGCTGAAGCAGAGCAAGCATGGCAAGACGCCGTTGATCTCTTGGAGGAGGAAAGGGAGATGGCTCTGATCCGTTCGACCATTTATCAGCAGGATCTACGACGTTTTCATAGCAGGCACGTCCGAAGTCGGACCTTTCAAGAAGGAGATCTTGTCCTCCGAGTGGATCAACAGCGACCTCACAAGCTTGCTCCCGCGTGGGAAGGCCCCTTTATCGTGTCAAAGGTTCTGCACAACGGAGCATACCGCCTGTACAACCTTCAGAAGCAAGCAGACGAGCCCCGTGCTTGGAATGCAGACTTGCTGCGACGATTTTATACTTGATAATGAGATGTAATAAAAAGTACTCGAGCGACATTTGATGAATAAAAGCATGACTTTTCCAGTTCTACGTTGAAGTTCGCTCGTACGCATCCTCTGGCTTACAACCCCCAGTGGGTGTATGCCGTTCAACTTAGCTGCAAACCAGTTTTTGCCTAAGTTAAAACCTACTCCGAGTGAAGAGCAACCTTCTCACTCGGGGGCTTGGCTGCGGACCAGCTTCCGCCCAAGTTAAAAACTACTCCGAGTGAAGAGCAACCCTCTCGCTCAGAGGCTTGGCTGCGGACCAGCTTCCGCCCAAGTTAAACGCTACTCCGAGTGAAGAGCAACCCTCTCACTCGGGGGCTTGGCTGCGGACCAGCTTCCGCCCAAGTTAAAAACTACTCCGAGTGAAGAGCAACCCTCTCACTCGGAGGCTTGGCTGCGGACCAGCTTCCGCCCAAGTTAAACGCTACTCCGAGTGAAGAGCAACCCTCTCACTCGGGGGCTTGGCTGCGGACCAGCTTCCGCCCAAGTTAAAAACTACTCCGAGTGAAGAGCAACCCTCTCACTCGGGGGCTTGGCTGCGGACCAGCTTCCGTCCAAGTTAAAAACTACTCCTAGTGAAGAGCAACCCTCTCACTCGGGGGCTTGGCCGCGGACCAGCTTCCGCCCAAGTAAAACGCTACTCCGAGCGAAGAGCAACCCTCTCACTCGGGGGCTTGGCTACGGACCAGCTTCCGCCCAAGTTAAAAACTACTCCGAGTGAAGAGCAACCCTCTCACTCGAGGGCTTGGCTACGGACCAGCTTCCGTCCAAGTTAAAAACTACTCCGAGTGACGAGCAACCCTCTCACTCGGGGGCTTGGCTGCGGACCAGCTTCCGCCCAAGTAAAACGCTACTCCGAGTGAAGAGCAACCCTCTCACTCGGGGGCTTGGCTGCGGACCGGCTTTCGCCCAAGTTAAAACCTACTACGAGTGACGAGCAACCCTCTCACTCGGTGGCTTGGCTACGAACCAGTTTTCGCCCAAGTCTAAAACACTACCCCGAGTGGCGAGCTATCCTCTCACTCGGAGGCTTGGCAGCGAACCAGCTTCCGCTCAAGCCAAAACACAGTTCAAAGATACGAAAGACTCAAAGGAAAGCATTCGATTAACTCTAGCAGTTCAAAAGCGAATACGAGTACTCGGGCCCAAAGCCCGAAAGAGTTTTAACGATTACAATTCCGCTCGGCATACCGAGGTTAATGGATAAGACTTGAAGTTTTTTCACGCCCCTGAAGGGCTGGCTGGTTCAACGAAGACATCCAAGTCGATGTCGTCTGCAATCCGAGTGGCCGCTTCAATGAATGTCTCCATGAAGTCCTCGAACCGGAGTTTCTTCGTGTTGGCAACTGGGAGAGTCTTCAGTTTCTCCTCCTTGGCCTCCTTGCAATGCACTCGGACCAGGGAGAGCGCCACGTCAGCCCCGCAGCGAGCAGCCGACTTCTTCCACGCTTGCACTCGGTTGGGAATGTCGTTGAGACGAGTCATCATGGCTTCCAGGTCGGTGTCGAGGGTATCTTCTGGCCACAACTCCTTGTCGATTCTCCCAAGTGCACCCCGCAGACGGATGATGTACGCTTGGATGTCCTCGATGCGGGTTTCACCCGCAGGATGCCCAGTGCAGCCTTGTCACTGACGAGTGACCTGGAAGGATCCAGATCCCTCTCGATTCTGTCAGTTTCCAGATCGAAGTCTCGACAGTACTCTGTGAAGAAGGAAAGAAGAGAGTCGAACATCAGCATGCAAGAAATTCACTCAGAGATAAGTTGAAATGCACTCGGACACGATAAGTTACCTGCAAGCTTGGTGTACATCTCCTCCGTGAACTTCTCTATATGCCTCTCCAGGGCGTTCTTCTTCCCGACCAACTGGGCGACCTTCTCATTCAGAGTCTCCTTCTCTTTCTCGAAGGCTTCCGCCTGGGCCTTGAGTTTGCCATCCCACTCGGTCTGCTGCTTCTTGAGCTCGAGCACCTCTTTCTTCAGCGATACGTTCTCCGCTTCGAGCTTTCCGAGTGAGGCCAGCTTCTCTTCGGCGGCCTTAGTCTTCTCCTTCGCCACTTGCTGCGCTCCCGCCAGCTCATTGTCCTTGTTCTCAAGTGCCTGCTTCATAGTTTCTAAAGAAACAGAGGTTCTGAGCCGAACTTGGAGTCGATGGTTTTCACTACGCACATCTGTTCGAGTGAAGTCACTCGGTTCAAAGAATGCAAAAAGGTGAAAACAGAGTGCTCAGTAATGGAACCTTACCTCCTCTCCACCTCTAAGTTCACCCGAAGCTGGGCCGTTTCCTTCTCCAGTGCCGCGTACTGAGTCCCAAGCTCGCAAGTTTTCTGAAACACAAGAAAAAGCAGATCAGTTAACGTTAAGAGATCTTCCGAGTGACCACAGACTGGCGCTCCCGGAAGAATCAAGCTCGATTAGTATCAGACTTGGAGAGGGAGGAGCAAGCTTGACCAGTATTAGATCCTAAGTTCTAAGACTTCCGCCGACTGCCCGCAGTCGACGGTAGTCTCGGGGACTACACCCAGTGGGTGCACTCAGCGTGCCCCCACTGGAATGGTATCCACTCGGAACCGGTCCGCCCGGTCTGAGTGACGGCCAAACACAAAGCAACAAGAAAAAAAAACTCCGAGTGCCCAGAGATCGACACTCCTGGAAGGAACAAGCTTGACCAGTATCAGATCCTAAGTTCTAAGACTTCCGCCGACTGCCCGCAGTCGACGGTAGTCTCGGGGACTACACCCAGTGGGTGCACTCAGCATGCCCCCACTGGAGCGGTATCCACTCGGAACGGTTCGCCCGATCCGAGTGATGGCCGAAAGCAAAAAAAAAAAAACAAGTTCTAAGCTCTAAGACTCCCGCTGACTACCCGCAGTCGACGGCAGTCTCGGGGACTACACCCAGTGGGTGCACTCAGCGTGCCCCCACTGGAGCGGTATCCACTCGGAATGGTCCGCCCGATCCGAGTGATGGCCGAACACAAAAACACCCAGTGGGTGTACCAGATATTTTCTAACTGGAAGTCCTACTGAAGAAAAAGACTTGGAGGTCAACTTACAAGAGCACTTACTCGGACATTCTCCTGGAGAGCGGCACTGGCATCATAAGCTAGCTTCCCAACCGCGCACATCTCCCTGAGCCGTTGGGTCATCAATTCCGCCTGGATCATCGCCTCCTTGCTGGCCCCGGTTTGATCCTCCGGCGTCTTGTACAGAGTGAAGATGTTAACGGGAGCAGTCGGAACCGAGGCCAGGGCAGTCGACAGAACCGCAGCAGGACCAGCCCCAGCCTGAGAACCTTGACCCAGCGGCACGGTCAAAGCGGGCGCAGGCGGAGCTCGAGGCACTTCGTTTGGCGGCGTCTTTCGTGTGGTGGTCTGAGGAGCAGTCGGAACTGGGGTCTCCTTCTCAGCGGCCCTCCGCGGCGGCTCTTCATCATCATCTCCGACGTGGATGACCTCTGCAAGCATTACTGAAAGAACATGTGGTGCCCCCATGTTTGGTTTTGGTAATTGATGACAATCTCTATGGACTAATGGTTGCCATGAGTTATATTGAAGGGTTTGTCCATAGGCATTTCTTGAAGTCCATTAGTTGGTTTCAAGAAGAATATGTGTTGACCAAGGTGCTATTCAAGGATTTATCCAAAGATTGGTCATGTGAGAGATGAGCCTATTGCAAGCATGTCTTGAAGAAGAAGATTGTGTGGACATTCATGTTTACCTTCAAGACATCATCTTAATGAAGAGAGTTGAAAAGATACAAGGTTGATCAAGAATAAGTACAACGAGTGATTCAAGTTGATCAACACACACAAAGCGTAGAAGATGTACCAAGCGAGATCAAGTGATCTCATGGTATGGTAAGCATTGTCCATTATGCTTTGTGTACTAACCCATGGTCTACGCGAGAGTTCTATGTGGGGTTAGGTATGTGTCCATGGGCTTGCGTCAAGAGGAAGATCTCATTCAACACATGGAGGATGACATCAAGTGGTAATCGTCATCAAGATTGCGGTGTGCAAGTTCAAGTGGAGCATCACGAAGAGATCACATGCTTGAAGCTTGCCGTCCATTGTGGTGACAATGGACTTGTGAAGATGTGCCGAAGAGTGGCTCACCCATAGTGGAGTATGGGGGAGCAATCAACTAATCTTCATCGAGCCGGCGCAATCAAGAAAGGTGGTCCAACTTGAGGAGGTCAAGATCGTCATCATCTAGCTCAAGTGGACTATGCGCAAGGCAAAGGTTTGCCCTTGATAGGTTTTCTATTTTACCGGTCTCATGGTGGTAGTTGGGAGACCGGGTTATAGGATCGATAGCCGTACTATCAAGGGGGGCTCTCAAGTGAGTAGCTTGATCGTATCGTTCGTAGAGAGCTCAAACCATTGCATCCTTGCATCATCTTTCTTGGTTCTTGTTTGGTGTTTCTCTTTGTGAGTTTTTGAGCTTATGGTCATCTTCATGACAAGCTCGAGTTCATCGAAAACGGAGTTCATATATGCATCTTCTATGATGTTTTCGATGTTGGAGTTTATGCCGGTTCTTCATTCATAGAGGTTTCTCATCTCTATATCTTAGGCATATCTCCCCTGCTTTTTGGATAGTACTCGTTGTCTTCTATCCAACAAGCTTGAGTTTGCTCAATTCGGAGCTCATTTGCAGAAGTTATGGCAGTTCTGCTTTTATTTGCATCCTTCTGTTTGTTTGGGCTAGTTTTCAGCACCCAAGCGGTAGTACCGCTCGGCACCACGGTAGTACCGCTTAGGCGGTACTTCCGCTGTGGTCTGCCGCAGCGAGTACCGCTTGGGAATCTCCTTCTGTGCAACTTTCTGTTGCCTAATTTCTTTTAGCGGTAGTTGCACGGTAGTAGCCCGGTAGTACCGCTCAAGCGGTACTTCTGCATACTACTACCGCTCCTTGTACCGCTTAGGAAATACCTTCTGTGCTGGTTTCTGTTTGCCCATTTTGCTTTAGCGGTAGTAGAACGGCACTAGCACGGTAGTACCGCTTGGCGCCGTACTACCGCGCCAGTTTCCCCTACTACCGCCGCCTCACCTGCGCCAGGATCCCTAAGCGGTAGTACCGCTGGGGGCGATGGTAGTACCGCTCCGGCGGCACTACCGCTCGTATACTGAGTACCCCTAGCCAGTGTTTGGTAGTACCGCCTAAGCGGTAGTACCGCTCCTAGGAGCGGTAGTACCGCTCGGTTGCGGGCAGAGCACTTAACGGTTGGATTTGTGGGGGACCTATTTAAGGGGCTTTCTTCCCCAATGGTTCCCCATCCGTGAACAAGCTCTCTATCCTCCATTGTTGACTCTCTTTGAGCTTGCTATCTCTCAATCCCTCCAATGATTCTTGCTAGTTCTTGAGAGAAAAGAGAGAGGAGATCTAGATCTACGTTTCCACCAATCACTTTCTCCTCTATGTGAGGGGAACCCCTTGGATCTAGATCTTGGAGTTCTTGGTGTTCTCCTTCTTGTTCTTCCTCTCATATTCCTCCATAGCTTTCGTTGCTTTGGTGGGATTTGAGAGTGAGGGACTTGGGCACTCCGTGTGCCCTTGCCATTGCATTTGGTGCATCGGTTTGAGTTCTCCACGGTGATACGTGGAAGTGAAGTTTGAGAAGCTTTTTACTCTTGGGTGCTTGGTACCCTAGAGCTTGTTCCTCTTGGGTGCTTGGGCGCCCTAGCCGGTTGGTGGTGCCTCGGAGCTCAATCATTGTGGTGTAAAGCTCCGGGCAAGCGTCAGGGTCTCCAATTAGGGTGTGGAGATCGCCCCGAGCAATTTGACGGGTATCGGTGACCGCCCCCAAGGGTTGCCAAAGTGTACGGGTTCGGTGACCGCCCTCAAGGGTTGTCATTTGTACGGGTTTGGTGACCGCCCTCAAGGGTCCCTTAGTGGAATCACGGCATCTTGCATTGTGCGAGGGCGTGAGGAGATTACGGTGGCCCTAGTGGCTTCTTGGGGAGCATTGTGCCTCCACACCGCTCCAAACGGAGATTAGCATCCGTAAGGGTGTGAACTTCGGGATACATCGTCGTCTCCGCGTGCCTCGGTTATCTCTTACCCGAGCCCTTTACTTATGCACTTTACTTTGTGATAGCCATATTGTTTCTTGTTATATATCTTGCTATCACTTAGTTGCTTATCTTGCTTAGCATAAGTTGTTGGTGCACATAGGTGAGCCTAGTCGATTTAGGTTTTGTGCTTGACAAATTAAACGCTAGTTTTATTCCGCATTTGTTCAAGCCTAAACCGTAATTATTTTAAAGCCCCTATTCACCCCCCCCCCTCTAGGCGACATCCACGATATTTCAATTACGTTCACTTGGCGCAATCATTCGCAATGCACGATTCAATCGAACGAAGACATTTCAGTCGAATGACAAGTTACAGTACAGATGAAGTTATTGTTACCTCTCTGAGAAGTGGCCGCGTCTGTCGTCTCAGCTTCGGTGCGATCCCCATCAATCTGCATGGGAGACATCGTCGAGGTTGCAGCACTGGTTCATAAGATGCACTTGGTCAGAAGAATCACAAAAGTTAACAAAGACAGAAAAGAAAAGCTGAGAAGAATACTCACGTTGAGGCGACAGGCACAACGACCTTGATTCGGGGTAGAGCCTTCCGAGGCTTGGGGGAAGCGACCTTGGGCTGCTTGGCGGCCTTCTCAGTCGGCGCAGGCGTCGGCGTCCGAGCACGCTTCGGAGCCTTAGCACTCGGAACCTCCTCCTTCTCCGAGCCTGCACTCGGATCCTGGGCTCGTTTGGAGCCGTGCCCGTAACCCAGCTCCGGAGAGAGAGAAGACTCGTCATCGTCGCTGCCGTCCGAGTCCTCACTTTCCTCCTCGCTATCCTCCACGTAGCTGCCCCTGGCGCTGCCATGCTCGCTCTCCGCACCTCCGACAAGTTGTTCTTCATTCGGCACAGGCGATAACATCTTTTGGAATTCCTGCAAGACACAAAGATCAGAGACAGTCGGTTCAGTCAGATTACTCAGTTCATTCGGAACATTTGCACATAAGTGATTCACTCGGAAATGCATGTCATACCTCCAGCGGCAGGTTGTTGGCGTCGAAGGGCGGGACCCGTCTCGACCCTCGCGGATTGTCACATGCGCCAGTGATGCACTTGATCCACTGTTCCACGTCTTTCGCCTCGACGTCTTCAGGATGCACTCGGGTCGAATCATTGAGCCCAGCGTAGAGCCACATGGGGTGAGCCCGCTCTTGCAGCGGCTGGATTCTCCGACTGAGAAATGCCTCCAGAAGGTCTAGGCCAGTCAATCCACCCCGAATCAGACTAACCACGGCAGTCATCAAGATCGATACGTCCGTCTTCTCCTTTTTATCAACTGTCAGCGAAGGAGGAGACTGAATCCTCTCGGTCGTGTAAGGAGGAAGACTAGTCGACGAGCCCATGCACGGCAGGTCATTGCAGTAGAACCAGGACGACTGCCAGCCCCTCACCGAGTTAGGAAAAGACATGGATGGGAATGCACTCTTACCCCTCATCTGAATACCTAGGCCACCGCACATCTGGATCACGTGCGTCCTCTCTCCATTCGGGTCAACCTTCTTGACCGATTGGGATCGGCACGTGAAGATATGTTTGAACAAACCCCAGTGCGGCGGACAACCCAGAAAGTTTTCGCACAAAGAAACAAATGCGGCGAGATACATAATAGCATTTGGAGGCAGGTGGTGGAGTTGAGCGCCGAAGAAGTTCAAGAATCCGCGGAAAAAAGGATGGGGTGGCATAGAGAAACCTCGCTACACGTGCGTGGTGAGAAGCACTCGCTCCCCGGGGCGCGGCGCGGGCTCGATCTCCCCCTCCTCCGGCAGCCTCCACGTCCCGTCGCGGATCAGCCCGTCCACGACGAGCCCGTTGACGTCGTCGAGCGTGGTGGTTAACGGGATCCAGTCGCCCTGGATCCACCCGGGCGGGAGCACGGCTCGCGAGCTCGAAGCCTTCCTTCCCCTCGCCGCCTTCTTCGCCTTCTCGAGCTTAGCGGTCTTGTCCTTCGCCGCTGAACTCGCCAGCACCGAAGAAGATTTGCGCAGAGTGGGTTGCGGGAGAAGGGATCGGGCAGATTGAGGAAGTTGAGAAAAGGGGATCTGTCTCTCTCTCTCCCTCTCCGTCACGGCCGCCTCTTATATCGCCGCCCGCACCGCTCCCCAATCCGCGCCGCTGAACCGCGGGCCCGCAGATCTCCTCAAATCGTGCCGCCGAAGATCCAGCGGTATGTGGCGAAAAGTGGGGCGAAAATCGAGGCGTCACGCCCCACTTTCCCCACTCATTGCGCTGCAACCGTTTACGCGCGCTCAAATATGGTTTCAAATCCCACAAAATCCGGAGTCCGGCAACCCGATTGCTCTCACTCCAAAGACGTGTCGCGTTCGCTCCGCTCCGGTGCACGGCATATGGCTACTCATTTCACTCGGATGGGAAAACTACTCACTCGGATGGAAACTACTCACTCGGATGGAAGCTACTCACTCGGATGGAAACTACTCACTCGGATGGAAGCTACTCACTCGGACAGAAACTACTCATCCGGGTGAAGACCACTCATTTCACTCGGACATCGTATGGTCCAGAATCCGTCAAGGTGCGATGCGAAAACAAGGGCATCTAATGACCAGTTAGAGTTCTTGAGCGCCCCCGTAGCACTCAACTCGCCTGGAAATTCGCCTTGACTCGACCCACCTAACCTCGACCGATTTGGGGGCTAATGACGAGGGCATGTACTAGGGATAGGGTAATAGGCCTGACCTATAGACCCTACCCTAAGACACCACACGTCTTACACTGGGCCCCAGGGCCAGATCGACAATCCAGAATTCCGCAGACTGACATTCACTCGGAGTTCTACAAACCACTCGGGAGGCAAGAGTTCACTCGACAGACTCGTTTCACTCGGAACATCCGAAAGTCACTCGGCCAGAGAAGACCAGGAGACTCCAGGAGCGCAACGGTCGGGACGCACATTCTCCTGTATTAATTGTCATCAATACGCCCGTTACCTGGCGCACTTATACCCCTCTTAACCCCCTGTAATGGCTGGCGTTGATGGGAGGGCTGGCGAGACTATATAAGCCGCCCTCCTGCTCCATTCCAAGGGTTCGCAACCTGTTGTAATCATACACTCAAGCAATACAGCTCCAGAGCACCGAGACGTAGGGCTATTACCTCCACCGCTGAGGGGCCTGAACTCGTAAATCCGAGTGTAACACCTGCGCCGTAGCTAGGCTCTGCCCTCTCATCCGTACCCCTACACACTACTGTCAGACTTGCACCCATGACAAGTTCCGCGTGCATCGTGTGGACACCCACGTGAGGGGAAAGGACCTCTCGGTGGTGTACACCATCGACCCGGCCGTGGTGGAGGACTCCATCAACACCATGGAGCAGTTGCTTGCTGAGGATGACAAGTACAAAGTGGTCGGCTTCGACCTCCAGTACACCGCCGGTCGTCCCGGGCTTGATCAGAAGGTTGTCGTCGCCCAGTTGTGCGTGGGCCATCACGTCCTCGTCTACCACTACTGCCTGGCCACAAGGCCTTGCGAGAGTTCCGCCAGGTTTGTCAACAGCCCCAACTACAAGTTCGCTACGGTGGACACCGCCGATGATGTAAAAGCGCTCTAGATTTCGGGCTTGGCCTGCCAGAAGCTTGTCGTCATCTGTGGCCACTACAGGGTCTGGGGCAGCACGAAAAAGGACTCCCTGGTTGAACTCGCCGCGGCCATCATCGATCCCTACTATGAAAACATGAAGGATGGTGGCAAGAAAAATCCTGCAGCCTGGCACGGTGCCTGGGTGCGGAGACTGGATGAAGCTCACCTCAAGTTTGTAGCCAAGAACGTGTACACATGCTACGAGATGCAGAGGCGGGTCGTTGACATGAGGGAGTGCCTCCTTCATGTAGACGATGAGGGATCGAGCCACCAGCAGAGCAGCGGCGGCAAGCGTCACAAGAAGAAGAAGATGATGATTAGATATGATCGTTTATCCTAGTTTATTATGCATGTAATTGTTTACTTTGGTGTGTGCAAATGTTATGTGTGTAGTCAGTTATGTAATTGGATGATTAATTTGGTTATGCAATCATGTCCTTAGAAGTATATATGTTGTTGTTCTGTAGACAGAGCATAGATGTTGTGCGGACAGAGCAAATCACATCGCCCACAGGCTAAACTAGGGAACCCGTCGGTGATGATTTCATCAATCGCTGACAATTGTATACCAGCAAGCGTTTGCCCACAACACACACGGCTTATTAGCAGGAATCGTCCATGTTGTTATTCGTCTTCCCACACATTTCTGATTACTGGCCTGTTTGCCGCGTATCACACACATCTTGTTAAGTTCAACCGTTTTTGTTGTGTTGGCTAATCACAAACAGTTCATCCGATTGAACTGTATGCCGTATATCGCACGCACCTTGATCTGGCTGACCGTTTCTGTTGTGTTGGCTAATCACAAACAGTTCATCCGAGTGAACTGTATGCCGTCTATTGCACACACCTTGATCTGGCTGACCGTTTCTGTTGTTCTGGCTCATCGCAAACAGTCCGTATGGATCAACTGTATGCCACGTATCGCACACGCAACTCTAATCTGAATCGTGTTTGATGTCTCCGCCATCACACACAGTTCGTCTTATTGGTGACGGTTTTATTACGATACTATTTGTGATTCATGCATCGCACACAGTTTGGTTGAAGGGTCTCTGATTGATGTATCGCGTTAGCAGCATCCTGCAGCAGTGTTTGATTGAGCCCTTGAAGTTGAGAATATGCTCCACCTGTCGGTCCATTTCCTCTTGCATGCTCATGAGCATGAGCATGTCCACTTCTTCGTCTGAATCCGAGGAATCGAAGAACTCATCTTCAACATTTGATCAAGCTTCGTCGGTCCATACTCCTCGTCCAACGAAGCATCGGAATTCATCGTTTTGCCTTAAAAAACACAAAAAATCCGGTCAGACAATGTATCGAACACATAGAGCGCAAGGTGGAGCCAGAGAGTTGCCGGACATACCGCGGTGGGGTCCGGGACGGTGAAGACGTCCCCGGCGGCGAGGATGGGAGAGAGGACTGCTCTGCCGGAGGTGGCGGCGCAGAGGCTCGGAACGGCTGCGGGACGCGCGCGGCGGCGGAGCGGCGAGACAGGCGTCGAGGAGGAGGAAGAACAGAGGGGGGGAGCAAATGGATCCGATAGGTCGATTTGGTGGATTTGGTGCAATTTGCGGTGGGGTCGGGTTGTCGGGTCCGACGTGGCGGATGCGCTCGGGCGCGCCCGGACGCCCCCATATCCGCCCCATATTTGGGCTATATGGGGCGGATATGAGGGGTGCCGGTCAGCCCAGGCATTTGAGGTCCGTTTGAGGCGCCCGTCTGGGTCGAAATTTCGTGACCGGTCAGTGACCGGACGGCCCGCCCGGGCGTATGAGGCGGGTTTGGGGCGCCCGGCTGTAGATGCTCTTAGCAGGTGAGGGAGTGAATCGGGGGAGGGAGGCTCAGTACCAATTCGGGGATGTCTGCTCGCGCTGATGAGGAAGGAGGCCTGAAGCGTTGCACTTCAGCGTAGTATGGGCAAACTCCAGATTTTCGTTTCGGTGGAGCGGGGCCTTCCTCGCTTCTGGTTTTTGCACTATTGGCCGGCTCACCTTCACGAATTCAGCTTCCTGGAGCCCAAGCGTTCGGGCCAAATTCAACTGCGGAGTTGGTAGAGTTAGAAGCTCGAGAGGATCTGAACAGGCCCTTAGTAGCATGATGGATTTGTGTTGTTACGTTGCCACTGGCCTCTCCTGTTAGTCGGTTCTATTTTTGCCGGGAGTAAAATGCATCGGTGACCACTCAACTTGTCGCATACGCTCACTTTGGTCGCTGTACTCAAGAATATAGTTAATACGGTCACTAAATACGAGTTGCGATGATTATACGGTCACTGTCACACCGTATAGCTCCGTATTTTGTCTAGTTGACCGGTCAAACAGTTCGCATGGGCCTTGTCAGCTCATTTGCTCTCTCTATTTTATATGGGTCCAGCACACTAGCCAGCCGAGCCCGCTTCGGTTCGTGCATATTTTCAAGATAGGCTTTTTATCATTCACGTGACAGTGACAGTCATGACAGGGCTGCCGTTGCTTCTTCTGCGTGCACAGTATGCTTGTACTTGCGTGGGTACGTGCATATTTGTGTTTGTGTGGTGTTGTCGTGACTGTAATATGTGTGAATAAGATGCATGCGATGTGTGCGTGCGTGCTTGTGATGTAGAGTACGTGCGATCTGCATGAGCACGCACAAGGCGAAGGCGTTGAGAAGGGAGAAATCAGGGCAGCGAGGAGTTGTACGAGCGCGCCGAGCGGGCAGGCTGCGCACAAATCGGATGCGGATGGCCAGGAGGTACATGGCACAGTGACCACGTAGAAGACGTGGCGCGATTGGTCGGGTGGTAGAGCAACGGATTGGCGACCTCGGGTGACAGGTTAGCAGAGTCAACAACGAGCACAGGCGCGTGACGGAGGACGGCGGTTAGGCCTGGACAGAGGGGATGGTGGTGGCAGACGTGAAGAAAGACGCATGCGAAGAAGAGGAGCGTGACGCCGTGACCAGTGCTGCGTACGCCACCGCCGCGTCGCATCGCTAGCTTCTCGTGCTGCCTGCTGCGTGATCCAGTAGCGTACGATGAGGCGAAAGTCATGAGGTGGTAGTGTGGCGGATCCGGTGGCGGTAACAGGTAAGTGATGCCCATTGCCAACAAGTATGCTAGATGGAACATGCTTTAAAGAAGAACTAGACTTGGTTAGGTTACCTTGGTTGCCTGTCACGTGAGAGGAAGCGCCACTGTCAAGATACCACTCGGGGGCAGGATTGGAGGGGAAGCCGCCGTTGCTGTAGGCGGCATTGAGCATGGCGATGTGCTCCCAAGACGGTGGCTATGGTGGGTAGAACTGAGCAGGAGCCGGGGGCGCTGTCTGAAACACCGGGTAGGCCTGAGCATGGGAACCAGGGCACGGACCGAGCACGCCGGCGGCATTGGGTGGCACCCAGCCGAAGCGCCATACCGTAGGGCGCGAAATAGCCGGTGAAGGGCGAGAGCTGGGGCTGGGAGGGCTGGCCGCGGCCACCGTTGTCACCTCGTCCGCGTCCACGGCCTCGCCCGCGCCCGCGGTCACGATCACCGCCATCGCCGCCGCGGTCACCACGGCCACAGCCAGGGTTGGGGTGCGGTGGATGCGGAGCACCCTAAGGATGGTTGGTGCCGCAGTCAAAGGAGCGATCGCCGCGGTCAGAGGACGGTCACCGCGTCCGCCACCGCTGGAGCCACCGCCACTGGAAGATCCACCGCCGGAGAGGGCAAATGCCGAGGCACTCTCATCGGCGGCCCGCTGCTCCATGGATTCCTCGGCCAAGACGACACGGGAGAGGACCGTGTCAAAAGGCATCGCGGGCACCTGGTCACCCAGAACGACCCGGATCGTGTCCAGGCGCTTGTCGAGGCCGTGGAGGAACTGGGTGGTGAGATCCACCTCAGTGACGGCGTGGTCAATGTCGGCGAGGCCGTCGATGAGAAGCTTCATGCGGCGAGCATACTCAGTGACGAAAAGATCACCCTGTTTGAGGTTGCGGTATTGGCGGTTTAGGATCATGAAGCGGGCGGCGCGGTTGGCAAGGAAAAAGTCCTGGATCTTCTTCCAGAGGGTATAGTGTTGAATATATTTGCAAATTGCTACTAGATTTAATCCGAACAAACAGTAAATAAATCATGACGGCTATAAAAAAAGATTAAACTAATCATGCGGATTAGTACAGTAGATGAACAGATCGTATCTAAACCATAGACTAGGAATAGGAATTCCAGCACGATCTCAAACAAAGAAGACAAGATCACATACGGTGTGGCGGGAGCAGAATCGTTGGCGTTGACGTTGTCGGCCATGTCGTTGATGAAGAGGTTGCCGAGATCGGGGAAGAAGACGTCGTTGGCGAAGTCGTCGCTGCCAGCAGTCGCGCGAGTGCGCTCCCCAAAAACTTGATCGCCTCTCTCCCGTACAGGATCACGAGAGGCGGGGTTCCGGAGGCCTGCTGTCCCTTCTCGCGGTGCACGCCGGAAGGAGGGATGGAGAAGACTTGCGTGGCGGCGCAATGTTCTGGAGCGGTGTGAAACCATATGCTACGGCGGCTAGGGTAGACGTCTGCATGTCTATATAGTGCGGGTCGGGTAGGTCGTGGGAGTAAACCCCACGTCCAAGTCAATAACAGCCCCACGATCCAAAAGAATCGGAAACGGATGAGTAATTGACGCGTCCGTTAATTAATAATTAATGACTCACTAATTTTTCCTGAGCAGCAAAAATATACAAAACATGCATAGCTTTGTCCTCGGCTCGGCTCATTCCCGAAACGCGACGCGACGCGACGCGGCGCGTCGTGACGAGGCGAGGCGTGGCGTGGCGTGGCGCGTCGTGACGAGGCGAGGCGTGGCGAGGAGGAGGACCGCGCGTGTAGGTCTCCTCTTCTCATGCTCATACAAGTGCTAGAAGAGCTCACCTTATAAAGTGGTGCAACTCACTCTCACCTAGCAGTATGGGACTAAACTCTAGTCCCAGTCACACCACACGGCCATGCATGAATGGGCCATGAGAATTTCAGATTTTAGTTGGGCTTTAGGCCAAAGGCCTACTAGTAAAATCCAACATATAGGTGGTGGTGGCGCCGACGACATGATCAACGAGGGGATCGGCGAGTGTGGCGTAGATACAAAGAGCAACATGGGCGTCCAGCTCAAGAAGTTGTGGGTTGGCGTTGGGTGGGAGGGGGTGCTCAATGAGAAAAGTGACACCGAAGCGGAGAAGCACCATGAGGAAGAACGATTTCCACTTATGATAGTTGTGGGCGGCGGGATCCAAGAGGAATTTGATGTGATTGGTGATGTGATCACTAAAAATTGGGTGGTGGGGGGGCGGTGCCGGCGGCTCCGGCGGAGCAGCAGAGGAAAAGAGAGGGGCGAACTAGGAGCCAGAGGCAGCGGAGGTGGCATTGAGAAGCGAGGGGTTTGTGCCGAAGATGAAGGGCGGCGAGGTCACCGCGGAGGAGGCCGGGAGGTAGCCGCGCCAGGCGTCGTGGACGAGAGGGAGCCCGGCGAAGTGGCAGAGCCCATGGCGGCGGAGGAGGATGAAGAACCGGTCTCGGCCATGGTAGGGTTTCTGGTGTTTGATACCAAGTTGGAGAGAATGTTTCCTTCCTTGATCAATTCAGTTACAATGTACAGCATATATCCTAGCGGGAGAGAGAGCAAGCGCTCCTAGAATTGAGGCACGCAGGCCACGAGCGTTGCTAGTACAAAGTAGGAGTGAATTAAGCTAGTACAACACAACGTTAAGGGCATGTACAATGGTGCTATTTTAGGAGTGCCACATAGGATAAATGTTGATGTGGAGGAGAGAGAATTCATAAGAAAAAAATTGTCTTCTCTTATTTAAGAGATGGTCTCTTAGCACAATGTGTCTCACCACGTTTTTAGGAATAGCTAGTTATTAGAGATAACGCTAAGATATAACCCATTGTAGACATATTTTTTTGTCATATCTAAATTACATGCAAGGTTTAAGATAAGACTGTCTTATCAACCACTGTACATGCCCTTACAATGTATACAATGTACATGTTTAACACAATAAGCAAAAAAAGAACACTATAAGCATTCTCACTAATGTGTAGTATATAATAAGAAATCGCTCAGTATGTTAAACGAAATCGTTTTGTTCCCAACTGGCTAGCCCAGTGTTGCTGCCACCGTGAGGTTCTGTGTTTTTATCCTCATAGGCACATATTTTATTTTCCCTCAATTTTCTTTCACCGTCTGATAGATGGGACCTGCGTATGTAGAGAGAGAAAGTGGGCTATACGATGTGACAGTGACCGTATAATCACCACAATGTATATATAGTGACCTTATTAACCGTGTTCTTAAGTACATTGACTAAAGTGAGCGTACAGGACAAGTTCAATGACCATGGATGCATTTTACTCTTTTGGCGGTGTAGTTTAGTTAGAGCAACTCCAACGCGCCGACCCAAAGGACGCGGTTTATCCATTTTTTTCGTTTGGGTCGGCTTGTCCGCCCCCTTCCGCGTTTGGATTGACAGTGCGCCCAACGCGCGGACGCATTTTCGTCCGCGCGGCCGGTATGCGGCCATTTTTTTTTTGCTCTTTTTGCGTACATATCAAAAAAGTTGCCCCAAATTCACATAATTCAAACAAATACAAATATCTCATAGTTTCAGAACCAAATAATATCTCATGGTTTACAAGCCAAATAAAATTTAAATTGTCACAAATACATTTGAAAGAAAAAATAGTTGATACATCTATTGGTTGCCAAGGTGAGCCCACATATGCTCAACCAAATCATTTTGTAGTTGAATGTGTGTTTCCCAATCACGCATTTGATCATGAAATTCGGTGAACTGTGCAAATGTTGCCGCTCCTCCATACTCATGCACAACATTTTCATCCTGAAATTGAAACCCCTGATCGTAGATTTCATCGTCACGCTCATCCTCTACGATCATGTTGTGCATGATAACACAACTTCTTGGTGCTCCAAGTTCTAACAGGATACCGAGCGATGCCCATCGAAATTGAAGGACACCGAAAGCACGCTCCACATCCTATCTAGCACTCTTTTGTGCTTGGGCAAATCTCTGCCTCTTCTCTCCTATCGGGTTGGGGATTGTCTTGACACGCTGAGGATAGATATCATCAGCTAGGTAGTATCCTTTGTTGTAGTGGTGGTCATTGATCTCAACATTGACCTCTGGGCAATTGCCTTCTGCAAGCCTTGCGAACACCGGAGAGTGCTGAAGAACGTTGATGTCATTGTGAGAGCCGGTCATGCCGAAGAAAGAGTGCCAAATCCAGATATCTTGTCAAGCCACGGCCTCAAGCCCTCAAGTATCACAGTGCAAGCTTTCATATGGCCCCTATACTGCCCCTGCCAAGTAGAAGGGCAGTTCTTCCACTCCCAGTGCATACAATCTATGCTACCAAGCATCCCCGGAAAGCCCCTACTGGCGTTGATCGCCAACAACCGGGTTGTATCTGCAGCAGTTGGCTCTCTCAAGTACTCTGGGCCAAATACTGCTACCACAGCCTTGCAGAACTTATACATGGAGTCTAGGCACGTGGACACGCTCATTCGGACATACTCATCAATGAGATCACCGGGTACTCCGTATGCAAGCATCCGAATAGTTGTAGTGCATTTCTGATAAGAGGAGAAGCCAACCTTTTCCAGGGCATCCTCCTTGCACTCGAAATAGTTATCGTACGCCACCACCCCCTCCCGGATACGGTTGAACACATGTCTAGCCATCCGGAAGCGGCGCCGGAATAGGTTGTGTTTGAAGAGCGGATTAGGGGACTGGAAGTAGTCATGCCAGAGTAGGCAATGGCCGCTCTCTCTGTTGTGATTTAATGTCGGAGTATGCCCCGGGATCGAGCCCCTAAACATCGGCCGCTACCTACTAATGTGGTCATGGACGACCAAAGCAGCAACCACAATCTCCTCATCGTCGGACGACGAATCATCCGAATCGGAAATTAAATTGTTGAAAAAGTACTTGTCGCCACTGTCCATTTGTACCTTGCGGGCGAACCATCGAACACCTTGCGGGCTGGTGGAAGAAGCCGGCCGGTGAAGAGCCTCGCACCTCTCCCAGACCAGGCAACAGGCATGTCGGCGTGAAGGCAAACGTGGCAGCGACCGGTGAGTGAGGTAGCCGCGCTTGGCGGTGCTGCCGGCGGCGGAGGTGAGGGGGTGACATCGACGTTGATGTGCTACGACGGCGGCGAAAACATTCCACCAACGCCGGAGTATGAGGCCGTCGGGGGGTGGCGTGCTGCTGGGGGAGGTATGTGAGTGCGGGCGGGCGGCCTGAGCACCGGAACTGGGCGGCGGCGGCGAGGGGGGCGGCCGGGTGTGGTGGCTGGCAATGGGAGTAAGGGGGAATGGCCAATGTGCCACCGACTAGGAGGACAAGGGCGGGCGTCGCGCGTGTCCGCGCCGACGCAAAGCCGGTCCAAATTCGGGCCGGAGTCGTGCGCGGACAGAAGGCGGACGTTGATCCGTTTGCGTCGGCGCGTTGGGTCGCTTTTTTTGTCCGTTTTGACTCAAACAGATACGCGAGGACAGTTTGCGTCGGCGCATTGGAGTTGCTATTAAGGCTTCGATTGGACGACCTGATCTAGCCGGTTCGGACTGCTCCTTCGGGTGCACTACCGTGAGGCGGTATCTCTCTCTATATCTGGCCGGTTCGGACTGCTCCTCTCTCTCTCTCTCTGATTCTTCTCTCATAGTACTACTGCGCCAGAGTTTGGTGCCTAATCTTGACCTCCGAGATTCCTCCAACCTCAAGATTCTAAATGGAGAATGGGTTCTACTCCCAGAATGAGGATGACGCTCGTACCAAGCAGGAACACCTGGTAGACGTTTCAAATATCTGAACCCCATTTGTTAATGGGGTCATTCAAGTACAACTGGCTGGCATCACTTTCTGCTATGTAATTTGATTAAACTCACGTATTACCAACAAATCACTCAACATGCTTACGGAGTACATATGTATGACATGGCCCACGAAAGGGAAAGAAAACCCTGCCCTTGCAAATGTATTACACAAGATAATATACAGTGGGGAAGCACATGGTTAACAGAAGGGGGTGAGCACCGAAGTACGATCATCTACGACACCTAGATAGACAATTAAACAAAAACATTCAACAGCAAGCAAAGGTCGTTCGTTGTTCCGCATGAGTGACGAGTTGACCACGGCAACTCCTCGTCCGTTGAATTGAATTGAATTGACTTGAGCCTGAATGCCCGTCATGCGTGATCCACAGGACTGACCTAGTGCATACCCTCATCAGCTATTGCTTCCTGAAATTACAGGCTGTCATCAGGAAATGGACAGACAGAAAAAAACCATAAACCGGTAAGAGCAAAACCTTCAACTTTACCTGAAGCCGTAGGAGCTTTTCTCTGACTGCTTGTTCCATGTTGAGAAACCCCCTTCAGCGATCTTAGCTTGGATGCAGAAGGCCTAAACGTGTTGATCAAAGGCTGGTCAAAAGCATCATCCTCGTCGTCGTCATCTCCACCATGCCCCCGTTGGTCAGAGTCACTAACAGACTCTTCATCACTAGATTTGTTTCCATCAAAAAGGTTCCTTACAGGTTCATCTCTAGGCTTCCTCGGGCGGCCCCTGCGCTTGACAGGCTTTTCCTCCTTTTCTTCTGGATGGATCAGAAACACTATCAGCCACAATTTCTACAAGAAAAGCTTCCTGTGGTTCTGGAACCTAAGTTAAAGCTCAGAGAGAGAGTTCAACTCACCATGAAAGACCTCATTCCTTGCATGTTTCTCACGTAAGTGTTCTACAAAGGTTAAGTATGGGCGCCAAGCACTTGGATCTTCATTCATATCAGTATCTTGTGCCCTCTTCTGTACATCTGTCAGACTACATGCAAAAAAAGATTACTCAGAATGAAACAGAATCAGGGGAGCACCACGAATGATAGGGCTAAAAACATACATGTCTGGTATATCTGACGAGGGAAGTTTAGAAACAAATGGTATAAGAGCAGCCTCGAGGAACGGCAATTGCTTTGGGAGGTCCACAAAGGCAAATTGAACACCGCACTGGATAATCTTTAAGATCTCAGACTTGTTTTTAATACGAACAGCACCAACATAGTAGCCTGCAAGCCGATTAGCAAGATCTTGACACTCCGAGTAAGATTTGGCTATCGGGTGTTGGTTCTCTACATCCTTCAAATAGGTCATATACCGTTCGTACGCCTAATTAGATGAAAAACAAACAATGATTGACACAAGATAGATCACACTTCATAAATAAATACAAAATCAAATGCAAAAATGTCTTATATTATGGGACGGAGGGAGTATATGTTAGTGGCACGTAAATTAACAAAATCAAATGCAAAAGTGAGCTACAGAAATAAAGGCATTTACCATTCATTCCTGTCAGCACATATGTCCAAACAATGTACATATTTGGAGATGATTCTTTATAACATTGCAAAAGATGAAAAACAAGTTTAAATAGATACAATGACAACAGCAAACCACGTTACCAACAGGACCCCATGTGTTCCTGGTTTACAATCAGTTGATTTTCAATCACTAATGGCATCCTCAATAATGCAGGATCAGTAAAATTTCCTGATGCGGTTTTTAGTTATTATTTATTTCAAGATAGATTATTAGCTAATACAGAGAACAAATTGCAGGATGTTCATACAGATAAGACACCATACAAATATCCACCCACTTGTAAATTTGTGAATAAATAGCATGTGCATTCATCAAAGATAAACAAAAGTAAGTACCCGTCTCAATGCCTCAAAGAATAGAGCAGCTATATCGCTGTTTGCATTTTTCTTTAGTGCGGTAATGAGATGCTTGATGATCTCTGTCGTACTTGCACCATGAGATACATAGTGTGAAACAATCTCAGGGCCAAGGTAATCCTGCAAACAAAATAAATTACTGTAAATTTCATATATCTGCCAATAGAAAACGCTATGAACGTAAACCAAGTTTGATGCATAGAAGGTAGTCTCCAACAAACTATCTGGAAGAATGTTGCATGAGAACCCCTATCGCAGGCAGAAAATGCAGTATAAACCTTTGAAACTGTATCAGCAAGAAGTAGCTTTGCAGCTGCAATCATGACAGCATCCCTGTTTGTGTCTTCAATATATTCTTCATTTGCGTCTTCATCTTCTGTGTCATCTGAGGGTGAAAAGTTGGTCGATTTCAGTAATTAGCAAGAAGCCAGGCAACAAAATTTCTTGAAACACCATTCCGGACAGATATTTTAAATTTAAGTAGCAAAGCGTGTGACAAGATAACCTGATATATTCAGCTGCTGTTCACATAGTTTCCAAAACTTCTGAACATACTCTAATTGTGGGAGATAACCCAAATTTTTTAGCTTTGTTGAAGAATACTTTGACTTCTTAAACAAGCACCACATCTCTGAAGTAATGATGCAGACCTGGAAGCAAAAGAAGGCATTGAACTGTCAATGGGTCAACTTAAGTGCAGGAATACAATTGTTACAAAAATAATGTATTCCTCTCTTCGCTGACGTTTAATTCAGAAGGCTTACTCTGGAGGAAAGCACAGTGGTGCTCCTTCCCTCTTTCTGATAAGTGCACAGAACCACCAAGAAATAATAGAGTTGTTCAAAGAGAGAGCTTTGCTTGGATGAAAGTCCCTCGATAGATGCTTCAGATGGGTTTTCAACGTCAATTGCATGAAGGCACCATGCTACTTCAAGGAACATGTTGATGAGGAGAAAGCTCTTTACCTAATCAAGCATCAAGTATTACCTCAATATGTTCCTTAAAGTTGATTCTGCAAGGAAGATTGAAGTGCTAATAGTAATATCTCAACAGTGCAATGGCTCATACCTCATTATCCATCTCTCTTAGATGACTGAGGATTCGGTACATATCTTCAAATAAACCATCATTTTTAACAGGTTTTGACAACTGAAGTTCATGAAGTCGCTTCAAATTAACCAAGAGAGAGTATTCATCATCACCTGCCTGCAAAGCCGACAGTCATCATATTATCTTCTGGCTCCAGTACATATACAGACAGCATGAGTAAGACATACCTCTACTTCCTTGATCGCAGTTTTGACTTTCAAAATCAACTCCTCTTCAAGAGTCTTAAGTTTATTTTCAGCATAATCTAGAAGATCTGCTTGACACTTCGTGCAACAGAAAGCTATTGCCTTGATGCAAGATCTTAAGGTATCCTTGTCACCATGTTTGAAGAAGGCATCAACAATGAGATCTATGGCGGCCTTGAAATTCTGAACCAAAATATAAACAAGATTATTGGTCAATTAAAAAAAATGAATGAGAAGGACGAGTGATAGCTTTTGCAACTGACCTGCTCTTGCCTTTTCAGTGAGTACATCTCAAGTTTCAAAAGCATCATCATATCAATTAGAGGGGATATCTTGGCCTTGTCAGGCAAGTATTTTCTCAAAAGCTGCGGGTACCTCTTCATCAAGGCATTGGTTATGTCACTCTTGCTATTTTCTAATATCTCCTGTAAACTTTTATGTTTTAGTAATGACGCAGGATACAGTTGAACTAAGTGTCAGTTTTACAAGAACAAATAGCAGAGCAATAAACATAATGAGCAATATATAATCCAGAGTTCAACAGGAAGAACTTGAACAACATCAAGGAGTATAAAGCTGAACTAGACAGGGGGAAAGTATGAAAAGGGTGTAAAACCAGAAAATTTAAGGTTAATGTGTAGGATCTAGATGCTTAGAATGAACAACTCAAAAGATTTCCCATCTCCTCCCACACAACAAAAGATTTTCCATCTTAATGATAGAAAAGGTAAGTTGGCAATCAACACATACACTAATGTGTTTATCAGAGGGTGCTCATATTCAACCAGTATTGTTTCCATTTTAATATTAATTTCACAATCCTGGTTGATTTACCAATTTAGACCACTGGGCTAATCTCCAGAATTTGATTCACTAATGCAGCTTACATAAATAGAGATGACATGGTACAAATTCAGAAGGGTTAAATTAATCAGACTCTCAAACATAACTTTTGAAGGACTGGCATTTTCTGTGCCTCTGGAACTAAACATTGAACATTGAAGTACCCCATGGAACAAACCTACTTTATGTAGGTAGTACTACTTAGTACTTAGAAGATATGACATCTAGCAAACTGGAACTAAAGAAAATAACTAGGCCAACAGCACCGTTGGCAATGTTACAGATATTTAAAAGTTAAAACTATCCATGAGATGATGAATTAGTGAGACTTTGCACCAATACTATATGATACCACAGATGATACTGATACCTTTTGGGATTTGTTATAGTACATCTTCCTATTGTCAGTTGCAGGAACTATTCTTTCCCCAACAGCCTTCTTAGCAGAGGCTCGCAGCATCCGAACAAGATTTGTTCCATCCATGTCAGTAAGCTCAGCTATCGGAGTTTCATCCAGAAGCATGGAGATTATACACTTCCAGTCCTGAAGAACAAAAATCATGTAATTGTAACAGAATGTCACACTGACAACACCGTATACTCTTTTCCAAATAGAGTTGCATAAACGGAGGAGCATACTTTCATGGCCTTCATGTCATCCCAAATATCATCAATGACGTAAGAACTCAGGACTGGGTCATCCGAAAATTCCCTTAAGATATGCAGCATTCGACTAATGTGAATCTCGGAGGATTCATTGTCCCCATCTGGAATTCACTAGGATAATCAATGGCTGAAGTAATCAAGTACTATTTGATAACAAGACAGGGTAGCATAAGAGTGCAATCCTTCAAGACATACCTCTAGCTACAGAAGGGGTCTTGCAGTTTTGTGCTATCAGGTGATCATAAACTAACTCCCCTATTGCACGCCTGATCATAGGAGGTTCGTCAATAAGCAAATCATATAGGGGACCCAAATCATCGTCACTCAAAAGTTGATGCCTGCAAAGCAAGGAAACAATACTTTTCGTTTATGTTCCAAGAATCACATAAGGCATGTGCGGATCTTGCTCACTTGAGTAAGAAAATTACTGGACTTGTTAAGCAGAGAGCAACAGTGACTGTTTGGTAAAGCCCAGAAAGCTTGACAAGGCCAGAAAAAATATATTGTTCCGAAAGGCTAGGTATGCATTCAGAGAGAAAACTCGCCCCAGAAAGCTTGACAAGGCCAGGAAAAAAATATTATTCCGGAAGGCTAGGTATGCATTCACAGAGAACCCCCCCCCCCCCCCCCCCCCACCTCCTTTCCTATTTCCCTGCTACCTAAACCCATTACAGCCCATAAAACTATCATCTTCTCTCAGATATATGTCTAGCCGAGTAAGTGAGACAGAGAAATGATCCTCTAAACGCGACATATGATCTACTATGCAACATTAGCCAATAACAACACTGACAATACTATGCCTCTTGGTTGCGTATCATGCGACAGAGTACATGAATTATTAAACGGACAGCTATTATGTATTTTTCAGTAACAGACTACCAGTACATAGGTTTCAGCTCTGAATCCGTAACTCCTGTAACAGTGTAATAAGTATTTGAGCTACATGATGGAATTTTTTGTAGCCTTGTACATGTGAGCTTCAGCTCTGAATACGTAACTCCTACTTCCAGTGCCACGGCTTAGCCAATTGCAGGTATGTTTAAGCTTGTGTTTTCATGAAATAGCTTTGAACCAATTGTCATTCAAACATCCAAAATGAAAGAATTTAACTGGTGGCGTAGAAATTGATGTAATCGGTGCACTGTGCAGATAGCGAATGATGAAAACATTTGAACAAACACCAGAGCCGTATTTCAAAATGGAATTATCAGTCCTTGTATATAACATTTGACAACAGGAATGTTATGCCAGATATCCAAGAAATTAGTATTCAAAACTTCTTACTTGAAATTGAATTTTACTAGTACATACAAAACCTCATAAGCAGGCCTTGATATCAAAAGCTAGACATCCCAACTCTTAGCACATCTTAAAAAGGCTATGGCAAAATATGTGAACTTGCCCGGTAACTACCCCGACTGGGCACGCAAAAGATTTTGCTGTGAAACCTAGGTACAGAGGCCATGAGAAAGTGAGCTCACCGAAGTAATTGCTTGATGAGTCCTATAGCTGGCACAGCTACTGAAATATCAATATCATCAGCAAGCTGGATCATCCTGCTATAAAACCTCTCCGTAAAGAGACCAAGAGAAGGTATGTTGTCATCTACATCATACAGGCTTTGCAAGGCAAGAATAGAAGTTCTTCTAACTCCAGCATTCTATAAACAAAGAAGTGCACAAAATAAGATTGCAAGTCTCGTTGTCACAGAGAAGGTATCAATGGGCACAATTAATCAATGAATTAAACCTTTTTTACCTTGTCATTCAGCGTCCACCCAAGATACTTTAAATATATATCTTGTAAGAATAGTGATGGATATGAGACAACCCAAATACCTAGGGATTTTATGCATAACATTCGGATCTCAGGGTCAACATCGCGATAACGGTGCATGAATAACCTACATGTGGCAAAATAATAGTGTTTAGTTGCCTGCTAGACCAAGATAAGTATAGATTGCATGACACGTGCAAGATTCTGGATACCGATGAATATACTATCACTTAAGAAAGATTAGAACACTTCATTAAGTAAACAATAAAAGGCTGGGTGAGTGGTCTCTAATAGAAAGCCTCACCCGCTGAATATTTTACGCATCGATTCCTCCAAATATGTAATATTTTCATGAGTAATAGATAGCCTTTTGTTGAGAGATTCAACGGCTGGCCCATCACTCTGCTTCTTCTTCTCTGCATTCAACTGCCTTTGGGTGGTCTCACGCTGTCCACTGAGAGTCTTGGCGACAGATATGAAGGACGTCACAAGCTGGAGCCCAACCAATGAAGCTACTTGACGATAAACCCTTGGGGGAGTACTGAAGCACAACAAATTAGCACCTTACACACGTATACAAGACCAAGGAAAAAATAAGGATGACGACTGGTGAGACCTAATTACCATGATATAGCAACCACGTAATCCTTGATTGTCGTGAATAAGTTATCATCAAATAATGGACCATTCTGACACTCAAGGACCAAACTATCCCAAAAAGTAACAAGATTTTCTTTGAAGTTCTTAAGGTCCTTCCTTTTTGAGCTATAATTATCATCCACCAGACCCTGTTCTCAAGTTAAGATTGACAAAACTCAAACAGAAGAGAGCATATATGCACAACACTAGAACAATATAGGATAGATAAATAGATTATGTGCATTGGATAATTGAAATGGCCACAGATGTTGATTCTCCTTTCAAAATCTCACAATAGGATACTTTTCTTGCTAGCTCAGCTAGTTTGAATACAATGTCATCCACAGCTGCCTCATGAAGGTCGCTTGCATATATATCATGTCTGGCGCCACAAGCCTGTCATTGTAAGATTTGCAGGTTAATGAAATAACGTTGCAGCAATAATTTAAATAGAACAATAAGTAGCGTATCAAGTTAGTATTACCTCAAATAACATTGTTAATATCTGAAATAGCACTGACTTTGGATTTGATTCATAATCCTCGACCAATCTTTTGACAGCATGGCTGATTAGCCTGCCATTATGTTTGACTATGTCTGCAAGTTGCGAGTTTGTAAGGAAACCGAACGGAGATGAAAGATGGAATATCGTTTGTTACATTGAAGTAAAGCTTTAAATCTAGGAACATCTCGGCGTATTTTCTTAAATTAACATGAAGCCTTGTTGCTCCTACAAGACACCGGCATCATGTTGAAGTAAACTGTGGAAATAAGGCAATGGCCATGCATATTGAGGACGATCATGCATTTTGCAGACCTAATTAATAACTATCAATAAAACTAGATTGATTCATATGAGATGGCTCATTCCTGTTATGATGGTCTAGAGTCAAATATTCCTGGACAAGGTCACCAAAGTCTTTGTGAATCATAAATCCCATGGAGTTCATGAAAGTCTAACTATCATTACTCTTACCATGTGTCCTTACACGTAACATATCCATGCCACTTGTCAGTTCTCGGCTTCTCGACAATTTCTAATTTCGCCACTGGAGGCAAATAACCGGATTGTGAATTGTGAAAGTTCATAGATGACAAAAGTTCCATTGGGATCAAAATGACACGAATTCAGAATTTTCAGCTGACACATATGACATATGTAACAAAAATCCTCAAAACCAACTATATAGCACATAATGGCGGTAAATGGCAAACTAGACAGACCTAACCCCCCGTCAAGCTGACCAATCACCAATTCACCGTGCAGAAACACACCAGGGTTAATCTATCCTGGTTACAGCAGAAGCAGCGTTCGGCGCCATAAATCCCAACTAAAATCACATTAGCAGGAAAGCTAGACTTCCATATTGTGGAAGGGCTAAACCCTAGCAGCAGGTTCACAGACTCCCAGTCGCGGCACCCACCAAACCCACTCCAAGCAGAACGGCTAATAACGCAACATGCCCCTTACCGATGAGGGTCACATCCTCGAGCGCGGCGGCGGCGGCGGCGGACGCCTCGCGCTTGCGCTTAGACCGGGGCGGCGCGAGCCCATCGGCCGCCTCCGCGTGGTCCTCCCCCTCCTCCTCGTCCTCAAACTCTTCCCCGGTCACGAAGTCGCTCTCCCTCGGCCTCGGCGGGCGGCCACGCTTCTGCAAACGCACGCACGAAACAGAATCAGAAATACTGACCAAAATCAGCGGGATCCAGCTGCTCAGCGACCGCGTGGAGGGAGAAGGGTTACCGGGCGGCGCATGGAGGCTATCGTCTCCGCCATTCGAGGGGGGGGGGAGCAAACCCTAGAGATTTCGGGATTCTACGTCCGTGTTTGGGAGGGAAATGGAAAAGGGAAGAAGGGGCTTGCGAGTTGGGAGGGGCAGGGGGGAAGGTGTGAACTGATCGAATCCCCTTGATTTATTTTCTTCCTTTTACCGGGAGAACGCACAAATCTGAAGACAAACACCAGGAAAAAATCGGCCTTTCCAAACGTTACGGTTTTTTCTTTTCAAAATAAACCTCTACATTCCATTTAAACTCGTAAATCAGAAAATACAACGACTATACCCAGGCCTGAAAAAATCTCTATCTGAAATACACCCTCGAATCCATAATAAGTGTAGCAGCTTTTGAACAAGTTGCGACACTTATTTTGGATGAGAGAGTGTACTATATACTCCTTCCGTCCGGAAATACTTGTCCTACAAATGGATTTCTAGGACAAGTCTTTCCGAACGGAGAGAGTATGAAGCAATTTTCGTAAACAAACTCACAACAAGCATGTTAACAAAAATAAGACGAAACCCCACAATAAAAAAAGACCAACAAACAATGAAATCTTCATGGTCGCAAACAAATACTTTTAAATTCCCGTTCTAGCCAAACTAGGACACAAAGTTTGTTCAGATCCACCACGAAAAGAATGTATGCCCGCGTGACGCGTAAAATTCAGTATTCGCACATGGACTGTTATAAAGCTTGGCAAGAAGGAGATCCATTGTCACCGAACTTGGAAGAAGAAGAATATTCATTGTGACCGTTATCGTAAAACGGGATTAATACGTCTTTAACGTATCTATAATTTTTTATTGTTTCATGCTATTATATTATCACTTTTGTATACTATATATATTCTGAAACCCTCGAAGCGAGACCCTGAAACAATTTTATCGCCGCCGCAAGCCTTTATTCCTCCGTGATCCCATTCGAGGGTCTGTTCCGGTACTCTACCAGAGGGGGAAATCATTGGGGAGGCCATCTTCATCAATCTTGCTGCCTCTATGATGATGTGTGAGTAGTTCATTCAGGAACTACGAATCCATAGCAGTAGCTAGATGGCTTTCTCTCTCTCTTTTGATCTTCAATACAATGATCTTCTCTAAGATCAATCCGATATAATCTTTTGCGATGTGTTTACTGGGATCTGATGAATTGTGTGTTTATGATTACATTATTCATTGAACTATTTTGAATCTCTTCAAGTTTCTATCTTGCGTAATTTTATAACTATGTATGCTTTCCGATCTATGAGTCTTCTTTGGCCAATTAGATGAGTAGATCTTCAGAGGGAGTGGTGCATAGTGATGATGAGTGATATTTTTACACTCATTTCAACCTTGTTTAAACCGAGATATTTCATTAAAAGAGAGATATTCGCTCCGATATTGTCACTAATGGCTAATAAGTGCAAGGGATTCCACAAATCCTCTTTTTGATATTTTTCCACGCGAAATGGGCTAAAAAGGGAAGAAATCACGTGGGAGAAAGGAAAGGAAGGAAAATGGAGAAGAGATAAGTCACCAGGAGGCGCCAGAAGGCCGCCAGAGTCAAAGATGGCGTTCCATGCGACCGCACGCGCTCGCATGAGTGATCGTTTGGCGTGGAAATCGAGGCAGATCGTCCACCTAAACAACTTTTATAAAGGGGACACGGTCGAAATGCCAAAGGGGAGAGCGTAGGGAAAGCATTGAGCACAGCCAGAACCTCTTCATCATCATCTTCATCCACAAACCCTGGTCGCCGCCATTTTCATCTCCATAGCCATCTCCACCACCATAGTGCTCTCTCAACTAGTTTATACTTGTAATCGTGCATTGCACAAGGCATCCATTGTAAGACATGTTGCAATCAATCAATCCCAAGATGTGTTCTTTAATGTTTTCTTCCCGCGATCTGATCTCTATGTGTGAATAGTCCGGTAAGGTATGGGGTGAGGCATGAGCCTTGCAACCCCAGGTATTTGGTGAAGGGATCAATGGAAGTCTTTGACATAACGTCTCGTATGTGTGAAATAAAATTGTTTCATGAAGTGTCTTTTGTCTTGTCCACGATCTTCATCCCTGCAAGTACACAGGATCATGGAGATTGAGCACCGGTGAGGCTAGGAGCAAGGGGACCGTGAAGTGTTATACCGAACACCGGTGACAGTAAGGTTTAGTAGGGTAACATGGATCATAACCTTAGGGATTCATGAGGTGTAGTCATTAAACGCCCAAAGCTTTTGTCTGATATTATTATCTTAATTATCGGGGCAACCCCGCAAGACGGATAGGGCCTGCAGTAGGACAACTGATTCTTGATGCAGGACTCATGTCGGTCAAGATGTTATTTGGACACATCCCCCACTCCGATACGAAGCAAGCACTTCTTGATGGGTGACTTCCCGAGCACAAACTAATATCATTTTTTATCCCAACACCAATACATGGTTGTAAGCATTAAGACCTCATATGTAAGTGCATCAAGTGCCCCCTTAGTGGTTTTGGAGTATTGAAGACAAATAGGCTGAGGAACTAATGTGTTTGTGAGTATACACGGGAGACAGAGTCCCTGAAGATTTGGTTTAACACATGGAAGATGACCCCTAAAAATAGATTTTTCAAGTGAAGAATTTGGTGATGAAATTGGTACGGCCTTTGAAGAAATTTATGTGAAGGCTTTGAAGCTTGAAGACTTTGGTTTTCGTAGTTTCTTTTCTTCTTATTTGAGTCATAGGAAAAACTGTACTGTTAAAGGGGGTCTAGGTGAAACATATTTCACATTTCCAAAGTGATGCTCAAAACTTCTCAAACCTATACACACAAAAGCCGCTTCAAGTGAAGCCTTTGGAAATCTTCAGTACAGCTGACGGATTTGCTAGCGACAGTGACGAAGTTCATCTGGTCGTTGACAAATTTGGTCAGGCTGGGGAGTTAGGAGTTCGCCAGTGCGATCTGCCTACCGTGAGGAAATTGAGTGCCCTGACGAAATTGAGAGTTCAATTTTCAGACCGTTGTTGCGCCGCGTGCCAGCTGTCGAGTGGATCCTTATCCTGACAACGGTCGAATCAGACAAGGGCATCTATGACAATTCATGTCGGGTTGCCCCCTGGCTATAAATAGCCGCCCCCCACAACCACTTGTTGGTTGGCTGCTCCGAGAGAACTTGACACTTGTCATTAGAGAGCAACCCATCCTCTGACGACTTTGAGAGATCCCAAGTGAGGAAAAACCCAACCAGAGCCTAAGTGATTGAGCATCACTGAAGAGATTGATCTGTGTGATCCGACGCTTATTACCTTTGAGGACTGTCATTCCTCCAGACGGTTAGGCGTCATGTTCTGAGCACCCAAGAGTAATTGTGGCGTGCCGGTGAACAAGTCTGTGAAGGTTTTGGAAGTCTACCTTGAAGACTTACCACGAGTGATTGGGCGAGGTCTAAGTGACCTTAGCTCAAGAGGAATACGGTGAGGACTAAGTGTTCTCTGAGTTGCGACTCAGCCGCCTCAATCAGACGTACAGTTGATACAGCAACTGGAACTGGTCTACCAAATTCCATTGTCTTCACCAAGCCAACCTAGTTTCAAATTCCTCACCCTCCCTTACTTTATTCCGCTGCTGAAGAATTTGTGATCTATCCTCTGACGAATTTGAACTGAAGTATTTGATCATGCTATCGTTTATTTCCTCAGTTCATATTCTTCATGCGTGTAAGATTGTATGATTGCATGTTCTTCACCCTTATGTATTCTGTTCGCATGTACTCTGATTCCGTGTTGACTTAGTTTCCCTTGCGTTTCTATTTCTTCACTCTGATCTTCATCAAATTCATCAGAGTTTGACGAATTTCTAATAATCTCCCATTCACCCCCCCTCGGGAGATAACCTGCGCTTTCACCATCCCCGTACCTTCTTTTTATTATAAGTGTTTGATTCACAATTTCCTTGCTGATCCGATCAAAAGCTGGATTGGAAACTTTGGCAAAAGCTTGCTAGAGACCATTGCTTCAAGGGAATCTTCCTCTCGTGGATTCGATACCCAGGGTCACCTCTGGGGAAATAGGTGCGGGATACCCTTTCTTGTTCCAATACCGGATCAATAAAAAGGAGATATCAAGCCCTTTTTCTGGCGCCGTTGCCGGGGAGGAGTTTAGTATTCCTAGTCTTTGTGTTTAGAGTTTTTGTTAAAGTTAATTTTCAGTTTTTGTTTTTACTTTCAATTTTTAGTTTAAATTTTGTTTTGTTGCAAGTCTTTTAATGGAAATCATCAAAAAGTTACTATGGCTCGTAATCTTGGGAGTTTTGCTACTCCTAGCAACAATTTCATGCCTGAACCAATTGCACAACCCGATGTTGCAGCTGCAGAATATGAGATCAAACCGAACCTAGTTTCCATGGTTCAACAGGACCAATTTAGAGGCTCTGCATCTGAACATGCAGGTATGCATTTACATAATTTCACTGAATTGTGCAACATGACGCGCATAAAGGATTATGACCCAGATGCTCTTAAACTTCGCTTATTTCCTTTCTCTTTGAGAGGAAAAGCTAAGGAATGGCTTTTAGCTTTGCCTAAAGGCAGTATTACTTCTTGGGCTGCCTGTTGCGGTAAATTTTTATCTAAGTTTTGTCCACCTGCAAAAATTATGCAATTACGTTCTCAGATTACAGGTTTCAAGCAAGAGGAATGTGAGCCACTAGCGCTTGCGTGGGATAGAATGAAAGAAGCTATAAGAAACTGCCCCAATCATGGAATGGAGGAGTGGTTAATCCTTCATATATTTTATAATGGCTTGAATCACATGTCAAAAACTATGCTTGATACAGCTGCAGGAGGAACAATCATGGGAAAGCCCATAGAAGATGTCAAGAGGATACTAGATGATATGCAAGAGAACCATGCCCAATGGCATGTTGAGAGAACCACCACCAAAAAGGTGAATGTCATAGAAGAAAATAGCTCATAGTTGACAACCGAGCTAGAAGAAATTATCCTTCTGATGAAAGGTAAAGAAGAGGTAAACGTCAATGCCATCACTAATGAAGATACTAGTGATGTTAATTTTATTGCTTGTAATAGCTATAATCCCAATTGGAAAAATAATGAATACGCTCCTAAACTTCCTTATCCTAATAATGGAGGAGCATCCAATAGTTTTGGAGCTAATGGTAGCAATAGAAATACTCTTGAAGAAACTCTTAAAAGTTTTATTGCTAGCCAGACTGAGCAGAATGAAAATTTCAATAATATCTTGAAGAATCATGATAACTTACTCGGTCAATTGACCGGTAAGGTTGTTGGACTGACAAGTGATGTGCAGATACTTGAAGCCAGATCCAAGAATATGGAGGCACAAGTGGCAAAGATAGCAGAGAGCCAAACCTTGATTTTGGCAAAATTTGCAGGTAAACCGGAGCCTAACCCGGTTGAAGAAATTAAAATGGTGAGAAGCAACAAAGAGAAAGATGAGGTACTTGACACAAGCCATGTGCCAGAGTACAACTATACCGTTGTAGATTTTGTAAAGATGATATCCATGAAGTACCCACTACCGGAGGTAACTAACGATGAGGCATATAATGTCTTTGTTGAACAAGTTACAGCCAAGGTACGTGAACTAGATGATGAAAGGAAAAAGTTATTCATTAAGTTACCAGCTAAGCAAGAAGATACTTTTGAACCTACTATAGAGATTGAGATAGGACTTAATAAGTTCAGTGCTTTATGTGATCTAGGGGCAAGTGTTTCCACTATCCCCAAATCTGTTTATGATAGTCTCAATCTTGGTCCTTATGCTAATACTGAGATTATATTGAATATGGCTAATTCTACTTTTACTCAGGCAGTAGGCATTAAGCATGGAGCTATAGTTCAAATAAATGATTGCCCTGTCATGATTGATCTTGTTATAGTAGATATGCCTGAAGATCCTATTGCTCCTATAATTCTCGGTAGACCTTTTCTAAGGACTATCAAAGCTGTGATAAATGTGTTTGAGGGAAATGTTCGTTTTGATTTACCATCTAAAGATCCCTTTGTAAGGCATTTCCCCGGGAAAAAGAAATTAAAGACCTACGCAGGAGGTGGCATCATTTTGAATGCCAGAAGCTATGGTCTCGGTGTTCTAGCACCACCTTGATCACCACTACGGTCGAGCTATCCGACCAAAAACAAGCGCTTCGTGGGAGGCAACCCACGCGAATAAAGTAGGCAAGTAAGTTTTTGTTTTTGTTTTAATAAAAGAGTGATTGAAGTTCCGTATGAAGAAGTTAGTTTGGAAGAGTCATGCTAATGAAGGCCTAGTCTTGTGCAAGATGATTTATATTGATGTTTGAATACCTAGAAACATGTCTATGTATTGTCTTAGAACTAACCCCGCATGAGAGCAAAGAAAAAGAAAAGTCTCGCAAGAGACAGATCAAAAGACAGCGTTCAAAACGACCGCGAGCGGTCGTATGAACGGTCGCATGACCTGCTAGAGGTTCAACCGGTCATTTGATTCTTTTGCAGAAAACGAAGAAAATTCCAGTGTGTTTGATGGCGTTCCAAACGGGCGCATGCGCCCATTCGGTCGGTCGTTTGACATCGTCGACCAGAAGCGCAGAAAGAACAGAATGAAAGACGGCGCTCAAAACGGACGCCTGCGTCCGTTTCAGCGGTCGTTTCATCTGCACGCAGGTAAAGGTGAGTTTAACCGGGTCAAAGCGCCCGTATGAGCGGTCGTTTTGCGCGCCGGCGGCTCCAATAAGCCAGAGGAAGAAGTTCGAATCCTTCCGTGTGATCGATCTACGATGTTTACATGGAGGTCTTCTCGCGTACGCGGTGGTTCGAGTTCATCCACTGCACCACCGCAACAAGTTTTCACTCAGGGGATTGATACGTCTCCAACGTATCTATAATTTATGAAGTATTCATGCCATGTTTATTATAGTTTTGTATGATTTTGGTGCACTTTTATATGGGTTTTATATGATTTTCATGGACTAACATATTGACCTAGTGCCCAGTGCCAGTTGATGTTTTCTGCTTGTTTTTGGTATTCTAGAAAATCCATATCAAATGAAGTCCAAATGCAGCGAAACATTTTGACGATTTTTTCTAAAGGAAATAGACCCAGGAAGCTTCGGAGGAGCAGCAGAAGAGCCACATGGGCCCCATGAGCCACCTGGGCGCGCCCTGGTGCCTCGTGGCCCCCCTGTGGCACCTCTTTGCGTGATTCCAACGCTAAAAAATCCTATATATTCATAAACCCCCGAAAGTTAACCTAGATGAGTTTTTACGCCGCCGCAAGCCTCTGTACCAAAGAGATCTCATCTACAACCCTTTTCCGGCACCCTGCCGGAGGCGGGAAATCATCACCAGAGGCCATCTTCATTATCCCGGCGGTCTCCATGACGAGGAGGGAGTAGTTCACCCTCGGGGCTGAGGGTATGTACTAGTAGCTATGTGTTTGATCTATCTCTCTCTCGTGTTCTTGATATGGCACAATCTTGATGTATCGCGAGTTTTGTTAATATAGTTGGATCATATGGTGTTCCTTCCCTCTCTATCTTTGTTGTGATGAATCGAATCTTTTCCCTTTGAGGTTTCGCTATTGTCGGATTGAATATTTCAGATTTGAGAACACTTGATGCATGTCTTGCATATGAATACCCGTGGTGACAATGGGGTATTATATTGATTCACTTGATGTATGTTTTGGCACTCAACTCGCGGATTCCCTAGGTGACATTGGGGTAATCTATGCATAGGGGTTGATGCACGTTTTCATTATCTTTTCTCCGATAGAAACTTTGGGGTGCTCCTTGGAGTTCTTTGTGTGGATTGAATATTATGATTATAAAGTTGTTTGATGCATATCGTATATTCAACTCACGGATACTTGTGGTGACATTGGAGTATCTAGGTGACATTAGAGTTGGTTGATGTGTATCATATGGTGTTATTTTAGTACGAACTCTAGGGCTGTTTGTGACACTTATAGGAATATATAGCTCAATAGATCGATCGGAAAGGATAACTTTGAGGTGGTTTCGTACCCTACAAACAAATTCTATCTTATGTTCTCCGCTAATAGGAACTTGGGAGTGATTCTTTATCGCACGTTGAGGGGTGGTTATATGATCCAATTATGTTAGCATTATTGAGAGATTGCACTAGTGAAAGTATGAACCCTAGGCCTTGTTTCTAAGCATTGCAATACCGTTTGTGCTCACTTTTATTAAATGTTATCTTGCTGTTTTTTATTGTTCGCACTACAAAAACCTATATCTACTATCCATACTACACGTATCACCATCTCTTCGCTGAACTAGTGCACCTATACAATTTACCATTGTATTGGGTGTGTTGGGGACACAAGAGACTCTTTGTTATTTGCCTGCAGGGTTGTTTGAGAGAGACCATCTTCATCCTACGCCTCCCACGGATTGATAAACCTTAGGTCATCCACTTGAGGGAAAATTGCTACTGTCCTACAAAACTCTGCGCTTGGAGGCCCAACACGAGTCTACAAGAATAAGTTGTGTAGTAGACATCAAGCTCTTTTCTGGCGCCGTTGCCGGGGAGGTGAGTGCTTGAAGGTATATCTTTAGATCTTGCAATCAAATCTTTTAGTTTCTTGTTTATCACTAGTTTGGTTTTATAATAAGAAAACTACAAAAAATGGAATTGAGGTTGCCTCATATTATTCGTCTTTATAATGTCTTTCTTGAAAATGATGGATCGGAAAATTGTGCTCAATTGATAGAAGAAGAATTCAATAAAATGTTTGGCATAAAATCTTTGAGTGATGAGCATGATTGCAATGTTGTTAGTATGAATTCTATGAATATCCAAAAGACTAAAGATGATTGCACTAGTCATGATAAAAATGTTTCTTATAAGCATGTCAATTTTTGTGGAGTGTATAAAGTTTGTGAAGACATGTCTTATAGGGATGATAGATTTTGTAAGAAGTATAAACATGATAGAACCAATTTTTTGCTCAAAGTGATAGATGAATTTGCTACAAAATTATGTTCTCTTTATCCTATTACTTGTGAACTTTGCAATAAAGTTGGTCACCTTAATTTTTAATGCATACTTTTTCATGATCGAATCATGGCTAAATATTGTAATGACTTGACCGCCCTTGAACTATATAATGAGCTTTATCTATTTTTGGGGTGTGAGGAATTGTCACATAAAAATAGTTGGTTTGAAGTATTCATTCTCACAGATGACATTGAAACTAATCTAAAGGAAATCTATATGTTTTGTATGGTAAATTGCAATGAGAATGCTTATATTGCCAACTATAGAAAGACGGGAAAACCAATAGAATATAAAAGTAACACTAATGAAAGGGTAAAGATTTCCACTTTCCCTCCGATTGTCTCTCATGATGAAATAGGTGACGAGGAGGAGCTTCCTATTCAACCAATCTCATCAATAAGAAGCTCAGAAAAATTGATTAAACCCACACATGATGTGGTGAAGAAGAAGAAAAGAAGAAAAGAAGAAAGAGTAGAGGTAAAAAGGTATCCCTCCCAAATAATGTTGCTCCTATTATTGTTGTGCCTCATGAGAATGAATCAAAAATAATTGTGGAAGATGATACACTTGATGATGATATTGCTTCTTTGTCTTATGGCACAATGTCCAAAGGAACTATTGAGGATGATTTTGTTATGCCTATTACTCACTGTGATGATTATGATTGGGAAAATAATGATACTTCTTATAATCTTGAAAATCTTTTTGGCACCAACTTGGAAAATTATGATGATGATAATTGCTATACTATTGGTGCTATTCATACTATTAATGATGAGAGTAATTATGCTTATGATATGCAAAGCCACAAGCTTGGGGATGCTATGTTTGATGAGAATGACATGTTTGAGAATTTATTTGCTGCAATTAATGTTTGTCCCAACCTTGGAGATGCTATGCTTAATGAAGATGATCTTTTTAGTCCCCCTACTTTGAATGATCAAATTTATTATGATGATGACATGCCTCCTATCTATGATGATTATTGTGATGATACTTATGTTATGAAAAATAGTGATGATTATTATTATAATACTTGTTATAATTATGAAAATCCTTTTACTGAACATCACTCTTTTAATGTGGAAACAATTTTTTGTATTCGAGTTTCATACGATACTCCCACTATTATGAATGAGAAGAAAATTGCTTGTGTGGAGAGTAATACATATTCTATGCTTATGTATCATGGCAAGAATGGTTTATGTGATAGCTATATTGTTTAATTCATTCATGATGCTACTGAAAATTATTATGAGAGAGGAATATATGCTTCTACATATCTCAATAATATCAAGTTTCCTCTCTATGTGTTGAAAGTTTTGAAGTTATGCTTGTTTTGCCTTCCCATGCTAGTTGATTCTTGCTCCCATAAACTATTTGCTCACAAAATCCCTATACATAGGAAGTGGGTTAGACTTAAATGTGCTAGTTATATGCTTCATGATGCTCTCTTTGTGTTTCAATTCTTTACCTTTATGTGAGCATCATTGAAATCATCATGCCTAGCTAAAAAGGCATTAAAGAAAAGCGCTTGTTGGGAGACAACCCAATACTTATACCTTCTGTTTTTGTGTGTTCACATGATTAAGCTACTGTAGTAATCATGTTTCATATGTTTTCTTTCAATAATGTGCCAAGTAAAGCCTTTGGGATAGTGTGGATGCTTGTTGATTTGATTCTGTGCAAAAACAGAAACTTTTGCGTCCAGTGCTGGAATTTCTATTCTGTACTGGAGCGTGAGAAAATTCTGAAATTTTTACACAGTATTGGGTTACAAATTTTTTACGTTGACCTAATTTTTCAGAAATTTTGGAGGTACAGAAGTATGGTTTTTAAATCGCTCACTACATGCTGTTCTGTTTTTGACAGATTCTGTTTTCGATGCATAGTTTGCTTGTTTTAGTGTTTCCATAGCTTATATTGAGCAATATAAATTGTGGAAATGATATAATACAGTAGGCATTATGTGAGAACAATTATGAATCTTGTCTTGACAGTACCTAAGTGTATGATTTAGTTTTATCATACTAACCTATCTCACAAAGTTCAGTTAAGTTTTGTGTGATTGAAGTTTTCAAGTTTTGGGTGAGATATCGATATGAGGAGAATAAGGAGTGGCAAGACCCTAAAGCTTGGGGATGCCCAAGGCACCCCAAGGTAATACTCAAGGAAGACTCAAGCGTCTAAGCTTGGGGATGCCCAAGGCACCCCAAGGTAATACTCAAGGAAGACTCAAGCGTCTAAGCTTGGGGATGCCCCGGAAGGCATCCCCTCTTTTGTCTTCGACATTATCGGTAACCTTACTTGGAGCTATATTTTTATTCGTCACATAATATGAGTTTTGCTTGGAGCATCATTTTATTTTGTTAAGATTTGCTTGCTGCTATCAATAATCATGTTTTGTATCTTTTAGTTCAATAAAATGCCAATTATAGCCTTTACCATTCTCAGTTTGCAAGTTCATGTGTAGCTGTTTGAAAATAGAAAGTTTTCTGTTATGTCCAGAATATTCCTGAATAGTAAGAACATGATAAAAATCTGAAATTTTTACATAGTAAGCATGCATGAGTTCTCTGTCACGTGGTAATTTTTCAGAATTTTTGGAGTTAGGGAAGTATGAATTTTAAATCCCCCTTTACAGACTGTTCTGTTTTGGCAGATTTCGGTTATGGTTGCATTGTTTGCATATGTTTGCTTGTTTAACGTTTCTATTTGCGGATAGGAGTATTAAATATGCAGAGATATTTATTTTGCAATGTTAAATTATAATTTTAGTGATTTGCTACCGTAGAGAATGTTAAGGTTTTGAGTTGATTTATACTAACTTATCTCACGAGTTCTTGTTGAGTTTTGTGTGGATGAAGTTTTTTAGATTTAGGAGAAACCGTAATATGAGAGGAATTAAGGAGACACAAAAGCTCAAGCTTGGGGATGCCCAAGGCATCCCAATATAACATTCCAAGAAGTCTCAAGCAACCAAGCTTGGGGATGCCCCTGTAGGCATCCCACCTTTCTTCATCAACAATTATCGGTTAGTCTTGGTTGAGCCTAAGTTTTTGCTTCTTCACATGAGATGTGCTATTCTTGGAATGTCATTTATTTTGTTTTCTTTGATGTTTGAATAAAATACTTAAGATCTGAAATTTTTAAATGAGAGAGAGTCCTCACATAGCTACCTATTTACTAAACTACTCATTTGGTCTTCACTTATATCTTTTTGGAGTAGTTTCTCGTTTACTCTCGTGCTTCACTTATATCCTAAGAGTAAATTGTTGTATGAATTGAATATCATAAAGTTAAAATTATATGTGCTTCATACGCTTGTCCCATGGGGAGTAGTGACTTCACAAATAAGAAGTACAAGTGGTAAAATTTATTGAAAGTTAGCAAACATAGCATTGGTCACTTGAACAATTCATGAAAGAATGTTGAAGGAAGAGATATTTCACATATAAATATACTATCTTGGACATCTTCTATGATTGTGAGCCCCCATTAATTATTTTCAAGCTTGATCAAGTAGTTGACGTTGGACAAGGAAGATAATGTAATGAGTTATGTTTGTTTATATTCACATAGAAGTTATATTGTCATGGATCCTCTAACATGTGGTGCTTGCTTAGGATCTTTTGCTAGCCAAAAATTCGTACTAAGTAGAGATACTACTTGTGCATCCAAAAACCCTTAAACCCAGTTTCTTGCCATGAGTGTCCACCATACCTACCTATGGATTGAATAAGATCCTTCAAGTAAGTTGTCATCGGTGCAAAAAGCAATAAAAACTGCTCCTAAAATATGTATGATCTTTTATTGCAAGGGAAAAATAAGCGTTGTATGAACTTGTGATGGTAAAGAAATAAAAGCGACGGACTGCATAATAAAGGTTGCTATCACAAGGGGCAATATAACGTGACGTTCCTTTGCATTAAGGGCTTGTGCATCCAACAACAAAAAGCGTATGACAACCTCTGCTTCCCTCTACGAAGGGCCTATCTTTTACTTTTCTGTATTTACTTTTATGCAAGAGTCATTAATGTTCATCCCTATTCCGCTCTATTTATTCTTTAGTTGGCAAGCATTATGTGGTAGGGAAAGATCCAGGCACATATATCCAGTTGAATATAGGTGATCATGAGTTATTATTGTTGACATTATCCCTGAGACAAATAAGTTGGGAGGCGAAACATTAAGCCCCTATCTTCCTATGTGTTTGACTGAAACGGTTTGTTCTAAAAATATGCTTTGAGTGTCAGCAATCATGGAAGACTAAATGATGGTTGAGTATGTGGAATTTGCTAGATCAAAGCTCTTACATAGACCCTTCCTGAAAATAAGATGAATTGCAATTGTTTGATGACTGAGAACATAGTTTGTTAGTTTTCAAGAAAGTTTATGGCCTATACTTTAAACATGTGAATAGCTTGCTACTTGATCATGAGAAGTTTTATGAGATGAGCTACTGATTATGATATATATTGATGCCAGAAAAAGTGATTGAAATTATCATTGATCAAACTTATGCACTATGCTAGCATTCACACTTCATAAATTATTTCTTTTATCATTTACCTACTCGAGGACGAGCAGGAATTAAGCTTGGGGATGCTGATACGTCTCCAACGTATCTATAATTTATAAAGTATTCATGCCATGTTTATTATAGATTTGTATGATTTTGGTGCACTTTTATATGGGTTTTATATGATTTTCATGGACTAACATATTGACCTAGTGCCCAGTGCCAGTTGCTGTTTTCTGCTTGTTTTTGGTTTCCAGAAAATCCATATCAAATGAAGTCCAAATGCAGCGAAACTTTTTGATGATTTTTTCTGGAAGGAAACAGACCCAGGAAGCTTCGAAGGAGCAGCAGAAGAGCCACAGGGGCCCCACGAGCCACCTGGGTGCGCCTGCCCCCCCAGGCGCGCCCTGGTGCCTCGTGGCCCCCTGTGGCACCTCTTTGCGTGATTCCAACGCTGAAAAATCCTATATATTCAGAAACCCCCGAAAGTTAACCTAGATGAGTTTTTACGCCGCCGCAAGCCTCTGTACCAAAGAGATCTCATCTACAGCCCTTTTTTGGCACCCTGCCGGAGGGGGAAATCATCACCGGAGGCCATCTTCATCATCCCGGCGGTCTCCATGACGAGGAGGGAGTAGTTCACCCTCGGGGCTGAGGGTATGTACTAGTAGCTATGTGTTTGATCTCTCTCTCTCGTGTTCTTGATATGGCACGATCTTGATGTATCGCGAGCTTTGTTAATATAGTTGGATCATATGGTGTTCCTTCCCTCTCTATCTTTGTTGTGATGAATCGAATCTTTTCCCTTTGAGGTTTCGTTATTGTCGGATTGAATATTTCAGATTTGAGAACACTTGATGTATGTCTTGCATATGAATACCCGTGGTGACAATGGGGTATTATATTGATTCACTTGATGTATGTTTTGGCACTCAACTCGCGGATTCCCGAAGTGACATTGGGGTAATCTGTGCATAGGGGTTGATGCACGTTTTCATTATCTTTTCTCCGATAGAAACTTTGGGGTGCTCCTTGGAGTTCTTTGTGTGGATTGAATATTATGATTATGAAGTTGTTTGATGCATATCGTATAATCAACTCACGGATACTTGTGGTGACATTAGAGTATCTAGGTGACATTAGAGTTGGTTGATGTGTATCATATGGTGTTATTTTAATATGAACTCTAGGGCTGTTTGTGACACTTATATGAATAGCTCAATAGATCGATCGGAAAGGATAACTTTGAGGTGGTTTCATACCCTACAAACAAATTCTATCTTATGTTCTCCGCTAATAGGAACTTGGGAGTGATTCTTTATCGCACGTTGAGGGATGGTTATATGATCCAATTATGTTAGCATTGTTGAGAGATTGCACTAGTGAAAGTATGAACCCTAGGCCTTGTCTCTAAGCATTGCAATACCATTTGTGCTCACTTTTATTAAATGTTACCTTGCTATTTTTTATTGTTCGCACTACAAAAACCTATATCTACTATCCATACTACACTTGTATCACCATCTCTTCGCCGAACTAGTGCACCTATACAATTTACCATTGTATTGGGTGTGTTGGGGACACAAGAGACTCTTTGTTATTTGGTTGCAGGGTTGTTTGAGAGAGACCATCTTCATCCTACGCCTCCCACGGATTGATAAACCTTAGGTCATCCACTTGAGGGAAAATTGCTACTGGCCTACAAAACTCTGCGCTTGGAGGCCCAACACGAGTCTACAAGAATAAGTTGTGTAGTAGACATCAGGGATCGTCTTCACCGACCGTGGAGCTAGGAAGAAATTCCAAAAGCTCGCTACAAGGAAGATCAAAGCAACCAAATGGGATTGTGCGAATGCTCTCGCCAAGCTAGGTATCACTCATGATTTTAATTTGCTTTGTCATAATGCCGGGTTGCATCACTTTTTTTTGACATCACATCGGGTTGCATCACTTTGTTTATCAGGGATGTGAGACTTATGAACGATTGACGCTTGAGTTTCTTAGCACTCTCTCGCACAATGTTGGTTTAATGCCAAATGCATATGAGGAGGAGAGGATCACTTTCCGTCTCCTTGACCAAGATTTCAACATCACTTTCGTTGAGTGGTGTAATTACTTTGGCTTCCCCAACAATGATAATGATATTAGATATGTTTATGATTTCACTGACCCACACCCAAGGCAATCCTTTCTTCGGATGAGTCACCATGGCTCTAGGCATAGAGCCAGTTGCATTAAAAGTCCTGCTATATGTTATTTCTACTATGTTATCACTAACTCGCATTAGGCACGAGGAGAAGTTTCTAAGGTGAATGATGATAACACGCTAGTTCTCGGGAAAGCAGCAAACCTGTACGTCGGTTATTCGCCCAACCTAGGGGTAATACTTTTGCTACACCTCGTGCATCAAGCAAACCATGCACAAGGAGATATCGTGTGTGGAGGAGTGATCACCATGTTGGCCAATTCCCTTGGCCTCAACTACGATCATCTCCGGCCCATTGTCGGTAACACCCTTGTTAATATTCGTGTTCTTACTAGCGCTGGTATGGTAGTAGTGCGTAATGGCCGTCATTGTATCAAAATTCCTGGAGTGGCGTACTTGTTACCCACACCTATGCCTAACCGTTTCTCCATCGAGAATGGACAATTGCATTATGTTGCACGAGAAGGAGATGCAGCTTTTGACCAAGAAGGGCCAGAACCTGAACAAGTAGATGAAGAAGAACTCGCCACCGACGAAGAGGAAGAGCAGCCCCAACAAGACTACACCACCTACACGGACCTCAACAACCTCCAGGGCTCTATCCAAGATATGAGCAACCTTGCATCGTCCCTGAGAGGCACGGCCGCCTACATGAACATGAACTTCTCTAACTGGAGGCAGGAGTGGGCTCCTGACCAACCGCCACAATGATCTCGCCGGTTTGGGCTTGCAAGAGCCTAAGCTTGGGGGAGGTTATCACCACTTCTACATCAAGATGTGGCGGTATTTGAATAAGTTGTATTTTATTTGCTTAAGCTCGAGGAGCTTGAAAACACTCGTGTTGGTTTGTTCCAACACTTTGCTTTTTATTTGCTTTTGCTTTTTATTTTTGCCTTTTGCGATTTTTCCGTTGCAAGTTAGTTTTCAAAAACCAAAAAAATAGAATAAGCTTTGCTTTGCTCTTGTTCTTTATTTAGCCCCTTGGAGTTCGTTTGTATTTTGTTTTCAGAGGAGTTGGTCTATGCCAGGACAACGAGGAATGCAAGAGTAAGGAAGAGAAGTGTGTAAATTCGCAACTATGAAGGTATGTCCTACGACCCCCGTCTTTTGCACTTGAATACTTAGAGTAGATGTAGTAGTTGTATGTGAGATATGTGCAAATGGGAGTAAGTCTTGATAGTTGATACAAAGGTTTTGCTCTAGTAGCTGAAATAATTTTGTAGCCTTTGTTTTCTTTAGTTTAGACAACTAAGACTTGCCGTGGGACAGTTCTTTTTTAAGTGAAATGTTATTAACCAAGTATAACTATGCAGAAGAGAAAGTCTCTCAAGACTTGGGAGTTGAGAAATTGTAGTGGAAGTAATGTTTAATCATGCTCAACCCCATGTTGTTAATTTTAATAGACTTGATAGCACTTGTGGATTAAATTGTCTAGAGGAACTTAGTTGAAAGGTGGGTGAGATTATGCCAAAAATTTGTGTTGTATATCTCAACATGGTGTTACAGCCTCTGGCTGGTGCCATGGCCTTTGCTACTATATACGCATTTACGTGTGTAAATGTGGCCTCGTCACCCTTCTTGATGTTATGCTGAGGACTCTGTTGGCCAATGAACGATCCACCAAGAGCGACAGCTTGGATTTCGGCTATGAGTTTGTTACCGTACGTAGTGGCAACACTACAAACGAATATTATTCGGCTTTCTCTTGAGTGGGTGTGTATGTGGTAAATAAAAGGGACTGATCAAAAGAGCTCGAAAGAGAAATTATTACTAAAGGTCCATAGTTCCCAAACATTAAGCCACATCGAAAAACCTATGCATGATCACTTATTTGGCATAATCTCCTTCACGTGACAATCAAAGTTCCAGCAAACAATGATTGAAAAAAGTGTTTAAGAGACTAGAGAGGAGACAATTGTGGGTGTACTCATGAGCACTTGAACATCATATTTTGCTACATGCTTTCTACTCCCTAACTTATGTTTGTATGGCTCTATCTAAAGAAACTCTTCCGTGCATTCCCGGCAAGCAAGTGTTGTCTAGATTAAATGAAATGAAGTGTTGCAAAGTTGTTTTATCTAGTAGATCAGAAACTTTGTGTTGATTATCTTTGCTTCACTAACACTTGCTCTATAACCATACCAGCGCTACATCTATGATAAGTTTTCAGGTCAAGAAGCGGAGGGCTATCTAGCCATACCGATCGTAAGTGAACCAAAACCTTCTCATTATTTCGGTTTAAACAACTGAGTTCCTTATGCTTCAGATTTCTCTCTAGGTTGCTCGAGGACGATCAAGTTTAAGCTTGGGGGAGTTGATGAGTGATATTTTTGCACTCATTTCAACCTTGTTTAAACCGAGATATTTCATTAAAAGAGAGATATTCTCTCTGATATTGTCACTAATGGCTAACTAGTAGAACACCCGTGCGTTGCTACGGGCTATAATGCATATAAATGAATCATTTTCCCCCTCATATACATTAGGCATCAAATTAGCGCCCAACGGGCTCCACGAAATTCAACCGTCTGGGCAGTCCGGACTCATTCAAATCCAACACATATGTCAGGAAGAAATGTGGTTGTCTGGACTATCTGACATGTTATCTCCAACATGCGGTCCCAACACAAAAACTCACCCCACGACGCACCCTCCCCTTCCCGCTCAGTTTCCCGCTGTAGCGGGACATTTCTCGCTGGAGCACTCTCCTTTAAAACCAGATGACATTCACCTCACCATTACCATGACACCCTCTCTCCTTCACACTGTACTTCCCCACGGACCACCAAGGATAAGCCCCTCCCCTCGCCAACTGCCCCGATCTCTACCCTGGTCCCCTTCCCCCGTGTTCGTGCTGATTCACCACCGTCATCAAAGAGGGTGATGGGTCAAGCATGGGACGAGAAATTGTGCGGCGGTGGCGTAACTTTCATAGGAATCCTACGGGCAAGGGGAGTTTAGTACATAACGGAGAGAGGAGTGGACAGGAGCAGCATGTGCTGGCGAATCAAACCGGAATAGAAAAAATTCAATAAAACCACTGCGTGCAAGGTCGGAAGGTGGAGATGAAATGAACGAAAAAATACCACCAAATGCAACTTGCTCATTTCTAAATTAAACTTAGATACCTTATTCCACCCTTAACCCATAACTTTGTTGCCACCCAAGTACCAACTTAAACCTACTTTAGTCTTACAGTCCAAAGGCATTGATTGCTCATAAAATACTCTTTTATATCGAATATCCATTTCTGAGCCCAAGTTCATCTGCACCCGACGAAGAGAAAATTCACAAAAAAGTAATAAACAAATTCAACAAAATCCATTTTTTTTGCATGGAAGATAATTTTGTGCGTGAGGTGCGCTCCAAATTTCAGATCATTTAGACATATGAGTAGCTCTCACCAAAAAAGACAAATTGGGTCAAAACAATACATGAACAATAAAGTTTTTAGTAAACTTTTTCACAGACCCCAAATTTGTCTTTTTTGCCGAGAGCTACCCAAAAGACAAAAGGCATCACACCCTTTGGCCTGGGCGGCACTCGCTGCCACCAGCCACTCACAGATGGCCGACTTGCCACGCATCCTTACGTGGCATTGGATCGCCGGCACCACCGCCTGCGCCATCTTGGCTACTGCTACTCTGCCGTGCTTCTTCTCCATGAAACCTTGGGCAGTGCTAGCTGATAAACCAAAGCAAAGTAGTAAGGAAAGGGAATATTGTGCACTCAGGTACTTATCCCCTACAAACACTCCAAATTTTTATTTACAATACAGATCGAAAATTTAAGGTGGCAAATCGGCAATGCACTACATGCTCCTGTGCTAATCTAATTCAATCAAATCACCAAAAAGTGCAGGTTTGGCCTCCCTATCCCAAAGCTACATTAAGGAGAAAAAGAGTTCAAGAACAACACGTTTGGAAAGAAAAGGGAGTTGCAAAGAGGATAAACGAGATTAATAAGAAAACAGCTAGCATACAGTGAAGGATGATCTACAAGGTAGAAAATACCTATAAAATCCATGAAAGACTACCGGAGAAAATAAACAAATGTCATATGCATTTTTTTAAAGAGAAACATTGTTGCAACTTAATTCTCAAAAAAAAAGTAGTTAAGAATGTCTCCTCGCGTTTGAAAAAAATGACTTATCTTTCTCCAAGACCAACGGCAAGCGGATGCATCGCTGGTATACAATCCAAACATTGGAAGCATTTTGTACTTCACAAAAAGGAAAAAGAAACTGTTTGTACCAATGTTTATAAGTTTGAAGGAAATGTCAATAAAGTTTATTAATAATACCACTATTTTGTAGTCATCCAGAAAATTAACATAGTTTTTTTACTCCTGTTTCTGAAGCCAAAACTCCTCCAACAGCCTAGGTGAATAAGCCGGGCAAGCCAGAGTGAACAAAAAGTGCCTCCTGATTTCCTGAATACAAAACAAAACAATGAAATAAAAATAAAGCCATAAATCCACGTCTCATTTTTTTGTATTTGTAGAAAAGGAACTGACTAACAACAGCATGCAACTCGCAAAGGAGGGAATGAAGCTAATAAAGAACCTGCGTAATTTTTTGTTATTCCATTATTAGTCTATGCAGACGAACACCTTAAATACTCTGAATTTCACTGAAGAGATAAGAAAGCAGTTGGGAAGTACTAAAGACTATAAAATGAGCCCCCCTAGAACTACTATTACATGCTAGCTGCAATGGAGCAAAAGTAAAAGGACTCGTGTTAGAACTTAGCAAGGCCAGCATGCCTGAAATAGAGCATATTTCTCTCAACATCGGCGAAACATTCTCGACTAGTATCCATGAGGGGTGAGACGAATAGGGTCACTTCCAAATAATTGTCATTGGCTACTATTACAGCACCAAGAAAGGAAAATCTTTTAGCACTCTGCATACAAAAGCAGAGGATAAGGTAGACCTTGGTTTCCTTGATTACCTGTATCACAGCACACCTTTTCCTGCTCCCGATGCATGCACTCTTTGATCTGCACCATTGCTCGTGTTAAAGAAATATCTCATAAAAACTACACCTTCACTTCGGCATATTGGAAAACATTTCATATAACAGACTAAAGGATACTGATAATATGCATAAGTTATACGCCCTCCGTTTCAAAATACTTGTCATGATTTTAGTTCAAATTTGAATTAAAGCCACGACAAGTATTTTGAAACTGAGGGAGTAGTAAGAGATACACTGCCTCAATAGAATAGCAGATCTTTGTCTAAAAATGGAATGGAATGCCCTGAAATTTGTAACACAAACCGGCTCTCACAAAAAAAAGTAGCATGAACCTTTTATTTGAAAGACACAAATGCTGTTCTCTCTAATAACAGTTATACACAACGGGGTCATGATAACAACGTACATTCTTCATTAAACATAGAGGGTCCATAGCAGAAATGCTCACACATGTGGAGAACAAAATGCCATCAGTCCAAGACACCTCGCTGGATCTGAATCAAAAATGGCATTTGGTAGTACATAGGAGCATGACATGAGCTATGAATCAACTTGATTCAATCCATGGTAAGGATGCACAAGCGTCTAAAGATATAGATACATCGAGATGACATTCTAGAATTTAGTACTAAACTCATTTAACCTTGTAGCTCAGGGAAGATTCAATCATGGAATTAGAGGCGTACAATTGGTGTGTCAGAGAAGATAAAACTGACATGAAAGTAACTGATTACCACGCTGCAATATTTCAAATAAACACTCCCAAGAACACCGAATATGACCCAAAACCATCAATACCCTTAATAGATAAGTAGTTGTCGCACTTGAATCAATATACATGTACTCCTCCGATCATATAGCTAAGTTACAGTTCAATTGCATAACTGAACCACAGTTCTTGAATCAATATTCATGTATTTGCTACTCGCCTACTGAGTAAACCAATCACCTATATATAGAATATGTAAAACTACAGACCACAATGTGCAGATAGATGAACGGAGTTCATTTATGATATGTCACTGTAAAGTTCAGGGAAAAATACATGTACTCTGAATACTGAAGGTAATTTTTTTTTCTCAAGAGAAAATATATTAAAACAGCATGAGATCAGGGTGAAGGTACCACACACTCGACCCAACCCGATGTAGCTCAATTCATTGGATCATCGTCGCTGACGACTTTGATGTGAAGCTGCAAAAACCACCGATGCCCAAATCGAGCAAAGATGATATTCGAACACCACCCGGTCATCACTGTTTTCACTGCGGAAACTTCATCTTAGTGCTAATAATAATTTTCTAGAGTAACTAATAGTTTTTCAAAGAGATAAAGACCAGCCTCATAATCACATACACAGAATTATGATCCAGTTTTCCTAGCAAGATCTCATAATCTACATAATACATAATTTGCTGACAATTTGCATCAATGGAATAACCAGGACTCCTTGTCATAAAGTTTAGTGCCCTGGCAACTTGTAAGTAATAATATGTCATAAGAATCTATTATACCATATAGAATCCTAGGACACAACCCCTAGGATTCTATATGGTATAATCAAGGTAAAAATATGTGGAAGTAAAACAAATGATGCACCTACTAAACACCATATACTTCTATTATATGTACCTAACTAAAACACTGATTACTTCACCACTGATTGCCCCTCCTCCACCTTTGAAATCAACATCTTCCACATCTCTTAGTAAAACAAAACATACTTGATACACAATTGCGTCAGAGAGGAGCAGAAAGCATAGATAGAAAAATTATATATGCATAGAGCAGAGGCGCACATACATTCTACATATCTTTTCGGAACTCAAGTTTGAGCTCTTCAGGGTTTTGTTCCTTTGTCTTGACCCACCAGGCTTCAAAAAACACAATCTGCAGAGAGATTTCAGCACACATTAGTTTCCTGGGCAATGGAACTAGAGTACTTCAGCTAACCAAATCGGCATGAGGCATGATGTGCAATGAGTTAGTAGTAGCTTTTCAGGTGAGAGGTGAGATGCTGACCATGCTCTCGAAGACGTCCTCGCAAGCGACGCCCTTGGCCGACCTCGTCATCTGCAGCATCGGGTACTTGTTCTTGGGGTTACACATGCGTTCCCAGCAGCTTCATCCTACCCCAAAGATCCAATCTTGCATCACAAAATATCGAGAAAGAATTGCAGAATTCATCGGGTTGATTCATTTCTTCACGGGGCCGGAACCTGCACTCTCTCCCTCTCATTAATAAGTGATTGCATCACAACACGACAGATTATCTCGATCAACTCCTAACGGGATTCAAGTCAGCATTGAAATCTGCAAAAGACCATGGATCAACAATCTGAGAAAGCAAATAGTCATGATAAAACAACCAAGATGTTGTAATCACCTGATAAGCTTGCCAATTACAATAGTATAAAAAATGATTGGAACAATACGAACAAAACTGAAAATTTTCTGTTAAGTTAGGAAATAAGAAACATAGTTCTGTTTACTAAAAACCATGCTTCATTTAACAACATGAGAGCTCAAACTATTCGATGGTACATTTTACTCACGAATTACCAAGACCAAACCACAATCAAACACATGAGCATGAGCATCCAATCCCAATGAGTTCAAACATATTGAATTAGTATACCGCTTATATAAATTAAATTCATCAATGGACGTCCTTATTCTCCATCAAAAGCAAACCCCAGTTTTGTATCACAAAATCGTAGGAAGATTAGAGGTATACCTTGCTGGAGATGACAATCTGGCACGGGTGGAAAAGAGGTGTGGAGGAGAGGAGGTGTTCATGCGCGCCACAGGTGACCGTCCCTGACCGGCCATGGATCATCTCCTCGTAGTGCGATGGAACTGATCGTCCCCGACCGGCATGGATCATCCTCACAGGTGATCGTCCGCGACCAGCTATGGATCATCCTCGAAGTGCGATGGAACTGACCGGAATCGGAACAGACATCTCTCCTTCTGACCCTCTCTCCTTCAAGCGAGTTGACGGTGCTCCTCCTGAACTCGTGATGGTGAAGGGAGAGCGGGGGGGGGGGGGGGTGCAGCCCGTGGCAACAGATTTTGTCAAGGTCGAGGCAGTCGTTGGGATCTCGATTGATGTTGTGGCGGGGGAGGGGGGCTTGAGCGGCGGCGGGGCACCGAGGAGTCGGCGGCGGTGGGCAGGGCGAGGAGATCGGAGAGAAGAGAACGGCGGCACGAGGACGTGAGGAGTGCAGACGTCCGGAGGATCGCGTCGAGGGCTTGCGTGAGCGAACGCGTTAATGGGCCGGCCCAAGTACGCCGTTGTGAAAGGTGGGCGATTCGTGGGCGATGGGCGATACATAGGAGTGGTGGAATTTGGTGGGATGTGAGGCGAGACTACCAAGTGAGACATTAGGAGTAGAGAAGATGGTGAAGGGAGAGCGGGGGGGTGCAGCCCGTGGCAACAGATTTTGTCAAGGTCGAGGCAGTCGTTGGGATCTCGATTGATGTTGTGGCGGGGGAGGGGGGCTTGAGCGGCGGCGGGGCACCGAGGAGTCGGCGGCGGTGGGCAGGGCGAGGAGATCGGAGAGAAGAGAACGGCGGCACGAGGACGTGAGGAGTGCAGACGTCCGGAGGATCGCGTCGAGGGCTTGCGTGAGCGAACGCGTTAATGGGCCGGCCCAAGTACGCCGTTGTGAAAGGTGGGCGATTCGTGGGCGATGGGCGATACATAGGAGTGGTGGAATTTGGTGGGATGTGAGGCGAGACTACCAAGTGAGACATTAGGAGTAGAGAAGATGGTGAAGGGAGAGCGGGGGGGTGCAGCCCGTGGCAACAGATTTTGTCAAGGTCGAGGCAGTCGTTGGGATCTCGATTGATGTTGTGGCGGGGGAGGGGGGCTTGAGCGGCGGCGGGGCACCGAGGACTCGCCGGCGTCGGCCAGTGACCGGAGCGCTGAGGAGTCGTCGGCGGCGGGCAGGGCGAGGAGATCGAAGAGAAGAAGAGAACGGCGGCGCGAGGACGTGAGGAGTGCAAACGTCGGGAGGATCGCGTCGAGGGCTTGCGTGAGCGAACGCGTTAATGGGCCGGCCCAAGTACGCCGTTGTGAAAGGTGGGCGATTCGTGGGCGATGGGCGATACATAGGAGTGGTGGAATGTGGTGGGATGTGAGGCGAGACTACCAAGTGAGACATTAGGAGTAGAGATAAATGCAAGGGATTCCATAAATCCTGTCTTTGATATTTTTCCACAGGAAATGGGCTAAAAAGGAAAGAAATCACGTGGGAGAAAGGAAATGAAGGAAAATGGAGAAGAGATAAGTCACCAGGAGGCGCCAGAAGGCCGCCAGAGTCAAAGACGGTGTTCCATGCGACCACACGCGCTCGCATGAGCGGTCGTTTGGCGTGGAAACCGAGGCAGGTCGTCCACCTGAACAACTTTTATAAAGGGGACCCAGTCAAAATGTCAAAGGGGAGAGCGTCGGGAAAGCATTGAGCACAGTCAGAACCTCTTCATCATCATCTTCATCCACAAACCCTAGCCGCTGCCATTTTCATCTCCATAGCCATCTCCACCACCATAGTCCTCTCTCAACTAGTTCATACTTGTAATCGTGCATCGCACAAGGCATCCATTGTAAGACATATTGCAATCAATCAATCCCAAGATGTGTTCTTCAATGTTTTCTTCCGTCGATCTAATCTCTATGTGTGAGTAGTCCGGTAAGGTATGGGGTGAGGCATGAGCCTTGCAACCCCAGGTATTTGGTGAAGGGATCAATGAAAGTCTTTGACATAACGTCTCATATGTGTTAAATAAAATTGTTTTGTGAAGTGTCTCTTGTCTTGTCCGCGATCTTCATCCCTGCAGGTACCCAGAATCATGGAGATAGAGCACCGGTGAGGCTAGGAGCAAGGGGACCGTGAAGTGTTATACCGAATACCGGTGACAGTAAGGTTTAGTAGGGTAACATGGATCATAACCTTGGGGATTCATGAGGTGTAGTTATTAAATGCCCAAAGCTTTTGTCTGATATTATTATCTTAATTATTGGGGCAACTCCGCAAGACGGATAGGGTCTGCGGTAGGACAATTGATTCTTGATGCAGGACTTGTGCCGGTCAAGATGTTATTTGGACACATCCGCCACTCCGATACGAAGCAAGCACCTCTTGATGGGTGACTTCCCGAGCACAAACTAATATCATTTTTGATCCCAACACCAATACATGGTTGTAAGCATTAAGACCTCATCCCCGTACCTTCTTTTTATTATAAGTGTTTGAATCACAATTTGCTTGCTGATCCGGTCAAAAGCTGGATTGGAAACTTTGGCAAAAGCTTGCTAGAGACCATTGCTTCAAGGGAATCTTCCTCTCGTGGTTTCGATACCCAGGGTCACCTCTAGGGAAATAGGTGCGGGATACCCTTTCTTGTTCCAATACCGGATCAATAAAAAGGAGATATCAAGTGGTGGGTTCAACCTTGCAGTGATCTTGCCCAGTGACAAAAGGGGCGAAGGCACGTATTGTGTTGTTGCCACTAAGGATAAAATGACGGGGTTGGTCATATTGATTGATCTTATTTTGTCTACATTATGTCATCATGCTTATTGCGTTACTCTTTTTATTATGAACCTAATACTTTGAGATGCATGCTGGATAGCGGTCTTGGGGTGGAGTAATAGTAGTAGATGTCAGTAAGTTTAACGGTCTACTTGTCACGGATGTAATGCCTATGTGAGATTATGCCATGGATAATCATCATAACTATGCACAATTCTATCAATTGCCCAACAGTAATTTGTCTACCCGTCACTACCTTGCTTTCGAGAGAGGTGCCACTAGTGAACCTATGCCCCCGGGTCAATTCTCAATTAATTTGCGAGCTTCTACCATTGCTACTTATTTGCTATCATTATCACGGTTTGCTTTTAATCTTGTAACTGGCAAGAACAAGGGGAGTGACGACCCCTTGCCTTTGTTGGGTGCAAGCAATTATTTTGTTTGTGTGCAAATGCTGCTAAAGTTGTTCGTGTGTTGTCTCCTACTGGTTCGATAAACCTTGGTTCTTAACTGAGGGAAGTACTATCTGCTACTATACTGCATCACCCTTCCACTTCGGGGAAATTCAACAACTCCATCGTGAGTAGCAGAAGAATTTATGGCGTCATTGCCGGGGAGACTTTGCCTAACAAATCAGGTGTCTTCGCACAAACACTTTCTTTTTGCTTGTTTTTATTTTCTTGCCTTTTGCCTTTTATTTGCCTTCTTCTTCTACTCTAAAAAATCTAGAAAAATTATACGAAAAAAATCTTGTGTTGCTATCTTTGCTTGCTTTGCCATCATGTCTACTCCAGAAAATACCAAGCTATGTGATTTCACCAGTATTAATAATAATGATTTCATTAATACTCCTATTGCTCCTCCCGCCACTAGTGCGGTGCCTTTTGATTTTAAAGCTGGCACGATAGATCTCGTGAGAGATCAAATACCTAAAAGAGATAAAATTGCTAGTCATCCTCAAATTCATGAAGAAATGCTAAAGGATCCTATTCATGCTAATGATTTTCATGATAAAAATGTGCCTTCTGTTTTGCAAACAAAAAATTCCGTATAGGAAGCGGTGATATCATTGGAAAAAGTGTTATTCGGGATTTTTTTACTTGTGCGAGCACTATACCGGGAAAAGGGGTTCTATCCTTGCAAAAACTACTAGTTATGCGGATGCTATAATTTTCCTTGTGATTGAACTTGAAAGGAAATTTCTACATATGCATCCTACCATGCAAAGAGTGTATCTTGAACATCCTAATATTCGTGAACCTAAGGCTAAACGAATAGCTACTATCTTTGTAATGAATGAATTTGGTTTTATAATGAAAGAGGCTATTAATTTTTTTGCTTATTATGGAATAAATCGTGAGTGTCCTCCTATAAGGGAAGTTCTTTATGCTCAAGATGCTATAAGGAAATTAAAATCTATAGATTATGAAGCTTATGATGAAAAACTTAGAAAAAAGGTTCCACCTTCAAGTTTGGTTGAAAACCTTTTTGAGCACACGAATGGCAAATTTGCTCTAGAAAACAGGGGATTGGATTATGAGCTTAAGAAGAAATTGTCTAATCACATATATAGGAATCTATATAATGAGGAGGTAATTATTACTTATGAGGATTCTAATGATGACTCTCCTCCACCCAAAATTGACTTAATGGATGTTGAACTTACTAAATATAGTCCTTTCAATTATTTTTTCTTGCCTATTCGAAAACTTATTACTGAAAGGAGGGAGTATGAGAGGAACGTGAATCATCTTGTCTTTGATGAAATGCTATAAATTGCATTATGCCTAGCTAGGGCCATTAAACAATAGCGCTTGTTGGAGGCAACCCCATAGTTATCTTTACTTTTCCTTTTTCCTTTTTGTGTGTCTACATGATTATTACTATTGTAGTAATTGTGTTTGTATCCTTTATTTCAATTTTGTGCCAAGTAAAGCCTTTAGGGTGATATGGATGCTTGTTTATTTTGGTTTTGTGCAAAAACAGAAACTTTTGTGTCCAGTATATTAATTATCATTCTGTACTGGAACATGACCAATTGCTAAAATGTTTACATAGTACTGCTACGCAAATTGTCTACGTTGCCTTGATTTTTTAGATTTTTTGGAGATCTTTACGTGCTATTCTGTTTTTGACAGATTATGTTTCTATTGCATAGTTTGCTTGTTTTAAAGTTTCTACGGTTTATATTGGGGGATATAAATTGTATAAATGATAGAATACAGTAGGCATTATGTGGGAACAATTATGAATCTTGTCTTGACAGTACCAAAGTGAATGATTTATTTTATTATACTAACCTATCTCACGATTTCCGTTAAGTTTTGTGTGAATGAAGTTTTCAAGTTTTGGATGAGATGGAGATATGAGAAGAACAAGGAGCGGCAAGAGCTTAAGCTTGGGATGCCCAAGGCACCTCAAGGTAACATTCAAGGAAGACTCAAGCATATAAGCTTGGGGATGCTCTGAATGGCATCCCCTCTTTCGTCTTCAATACTATCTGTAAACCTCACTTGGAGCTATATTTTTATTCTTCACATGATATGTGTTTTCCTTGGAGCGTATTTTCTTTTATTTTAGTTTTGCTTGCTGTTCTTCATAATCATACTTTCCTAGACACATTTATGGGGAGAGACACACATTCATCTTAAATTTATAGAATGTTCATCCATACTTCACTTATATCTTTTTGAGTTGAGGCAATTGCTCTAATACTTCACTTATATTTGTTTGACCATGACGATATGTTTTATAGAAATTATTTGCACTCTCTTGCTTCACTTATATCATTTTGAGAGTTAAAGAGGAAGTGGTAATTTGCATGAGTTATATGTTTGGTTCAAAAATGATAGGTATACAATGGTGGTATAATAAAAACTAGCATGGACTTGTAGATCATTGAATATGATGTGTTTGATTCCTTGCAATAGTTTTGCAACATTGAGACGATAATATGAGTGTGTTAGTAAATATTGATGGTTTAGTAGTAATATTGGTGTTAAGGTTTGTGAGTCCATCTACATGGAAGTGTTAGTCCTTGGCATAGCAAGGAAGTTGGAGCATGATTTATCTTTGATTGGCATCATTTGTGTGTTCGGATCGGGGGGCGTGATGGTTAACTCCTACCAACCTCCCCCTAGGGGAATGCGAGTTATTCTTTGCTTTGAGGGCTAATAAAACGTTTGCAATAAGTATATGAGTTCTTTATATTTAATGTGAGTTTTTGGACTTTAAAACACTTCCACCTATCCATATTTTGCTAGCCTCTTTGGTACCGTGCATTGCCCACTCTCACCTCGAGACATGGTAAAAACTTCGCCGATGCATCCAACTCCGTGAAATGATATGCTCTTTCACACATAAGCCTCGTTATATCCTTCCTCAAAACAGCACCATACCTACCTATCATGGCATTTTCATAGACATTCCGAGATATATTGCCATGCAACTTCCATTGTTACTATTCATATGACTTGAGCATTCCTTTGTCATATTGCTTTGCATGATCATAGAGAGCTGACATGATATTTTGTGGCAAAGCCACCGTTCATCATTATAATACATGTTACGCTAGATCATTGCACATCCTGGTACACTGCCAGAAGCATTCTTACATAGTCATTATTTTCAGTTTTTTAGTTGTAAGTAAAATAAAAAGTGTGATGATCATCATTATTAGAGTGTGCCCCTACCTATGAGGATATGATTGGAGGAGACTTATGATTCCTCGAAAAAGAGGGGAAGAGTTCCATGAGGCTGTTCAAAAAAAATGATGAGAAAAGATAAAAAAAGAAAAAAAGAAGAAAAAAAGAGAAAAAAAATGAGAGAAAAAGAGAGAGGGGGCACACTGCTACCCTCTTACCACACTTGTGCTTCAAAGTAGCACCATGTATTTCATATAGAGAGTCTCCATGATTTTCATTTTCATATACTACTGGGACTTTTACATTATAGAACTTGACTTGCATATTCCGATGACGAGCTTCCTCAAAATGCTCGAGGTCTTCACGAGCAAGTAAGTTGGATGCATGAAAGACGACGTTCCATACAATCGCGAGCGTCCATATGAGCGGTCGTATGGCGCGCCGCCGCTACCGCTGGATCGACTATTTTCACCCCGTCAAATCGGATCGGGGATAAGACGCCTAGAGACATGCTACTTGTAGACTGTGTTGTATTTCCCCGAAGAGGAGAGGATGATGCAGTATAGTAGAGATAAGTATTTCCCTCAGTTAAGAACCAAGGTTATCAATCTAGTAGGAGAACCAAGCAAAATTCCGTTAAGCACACCTGCACACACAAAAGCAAACACTTGCACCCAACGCAAATAAGAGGGTTGTCAATCCTCTTAGCGGTTATTTGCAAAGATTAAATCTTATAGAGATAAATAGATAAACTAAAATACTAAATAAAATAAAAGTAAATAAATTGCAGCAAGGTATTTTTAGGTTTTTTATATATGATAAAGTGGACCCGGGGGCCATAGTTTTCACTAGAGGCTTCTCTCTCGAACACATAGCATACGGTGGGTAAACAAATTACTGTTGGGCAATTGATAGAAAAGCAAATAATTATGACAGATTCATGGCAATGATCATGTATATAGGCATCACGTCCGAGACAAGTAGACCGACTACTGCCTGCATCTACTACTATTACTCCACCCATCGACCGCTATCCAGCATGCATCTAGGGTATTAAGTATGAAACAGAGTAACGCCTTAAGCAAGATGACATGATGTAGACAAAGTAAACTCAAGCAATATGATTAAAACCCATCTTTTTATCCTTAATGGCAACAATACAAATACGTGTCATGTCCCCTTCTGTCACTGGGATTGAGCACCGCAAAATTAAACCCATCACAAAGCACCTCTCCCATTGCAAGATAAATCAATCTAGTAGGCCAAACCAAATCGATAGATCAGAGAGAAATACAAAGCTATAATAATCATGTATAAAAGAGTTCAGAGAAGACTCAAATATTTCTCATGAATAATCCGATCATAAACTCGCAATTCATCGGATCCCGACAAACACACCGCAAAAGAAGATTACATCGGATAGAACTCCAAGAACATCGAGGAGAACATGGTATTGAAGATCAAAGAGAAAGAAGAAGGCATCTAGCTACTAGCTATGGACCCATAGGTCTGTGGTAAACTACTCACACATCATCGGAAGGGCAGCAAGGTTGATGAAGAAGCCCTCCGTGATCGATTCCCCCTCTGGCAGAGTACCGGAAAAGGCCTCCATATGGGATCGCGGAAGAACAGAGGCTTGCAGCGGCGGAAAGGTTTTCTCTTATGTCTCTCTGGTATATTGGGAATATTTGGGAATTTATAGCGCTGGATTTAGGTCAAGAGGGGCAACGAGGGGCCCACAAGCCTGGGGGCGCGCCCTCCAGGCTTGCCACCTCCTCGTGGCTCTTCTGGTCTTCTCCCGAAGCTTCGTGGGTCTCTTCTGGTCCAGAAAAAATTAATCCAAAGTTTTTTTCTCGTTTGGACACTTTTTGATAATGATTTTCTGAAAAGGCAAAAACAAGCAGAAAACAGCAACTGGCACTGGGCACTGGGTTAATAGGTTAGTCCCAAAAAATGATATACAATGGCATATAATTGCATATAAAACATCCAAGATTGATACTATAATAGCATGGAACAATCAAAAATTATAGATACGTTGGAGACGTATCAAGCATCCCCAAGCTTAATTCCTGCTTGTCCTCAAGTAGGTAAATGATAAAAACAGAATTTTTGATGTGGAATGCTACCTATCATGTTTCATCATGTAATCTCTCTCTTACGGTATGAATAATAAGATCCGAATGATTCAAAGCAATAGTCTATAATTTGATATAAAGACATCAATACTCAGGCATACCAATAAACAATCATGTCTTTCAAAATAAAAATGCTAAAGAATGTTATCCCTACAAAATCATATAATCCTGTCATGCTCCATCTTCTTAACACAAAATATTTATCATGCACTACCCCGTTGACAAGCCGAGCAATTGGTTCATACTTTTTAACGCGCTTCAGCTTTTTCAACCCCCACGCAATACATGAGCGCAAGCCATGGATATAACACTATGGGTGGAATAGAGTGTGGTGGTAGAGATAAATAAGGAGAAGTCAAAAATAAGAAGATAGTCTCACATCAACGAGGCTAATCAACGGGCTGTGGAGATGCCCATCAATTGATGTCAATGCGAGGAGTAGGGATTGCCATGCAACGGATGCACTAAGAGCTATAAGTGTATGAAAGCTCAACATGAAAACTAAGTGGGTGTGCATCCAACTTGCTTGCTCATGAAGACCTCGAGCATTTGAGGAAGCCCATCATCGGAATATAGAAGCCAAGTTCTATAATGAAAAATTCCCACTAGTATATGAAAGTGACAAAATAGGAGACTCTCTATATGAACAACATGGTGCTACTCTGAAGCACAAGTGTGGAAAAAGGATAGTAACATTGCCCCTTCTCTCTTTTTCTCTCATTTTTTTTCATGGCTATTTTTGGCCTCTTTTTTTTCGTCCGGAGTCTCATCCCGACTTGTGGGCGAATCATGGTCTCCATCATCCTTTCCTCACGGGGACAATGCTCCAAGAACATCGAGGAGAACATGGTATTGAAGATCAAAGAGAGAGAAGAAGCCATCTAGCTACTAGTTATGGACCCATAGGTCTGTGGTAAACTACTCACACATCATCGGAAGGGCAACAAGGTTGATGAAGAAGCCCTCCGTGATCGTTTCCCCCTCCGGCAGAGTACCGGAAAAGGCCTCCAGATGGGATCACGGAAGAACAGAGGCTTGCGGTGGCGGAAAGGTTTTCTCTTCTGTCTCTCTGGTATATTGGGAATATTTGGGAATTTATAGTGCTGGAATTAGGTCAGGAGGGGCAACGAGGGGCCCACAAGCATGGGGGGCGCGCCCTACCCCCCTGGGCGCGCCCTCCAGGCTTGCCGCCTCCTCGTGGCTCTTCTAGTCTTCTCCCGAAGCTTCGTGGGTCTCTTCTGGTCTAGAAAAAATTAATCCAAAGTTTTTTTTTCTCGTTTGGACACTTTTTGATAATGATTTTCTGAAAAGGCAAAAACGAGCAGAAAACAGCAACTGGCACTGGGCACTGGGTTAATAGGTTAGTCCCAAAAAATGATATATAATGGCATATAATTGCATATAAAACATCCAAGATTGATACTATAATAGCATGGAACAATCAAAAATTATAGATACGTTGGAGACGTATCAAGACACCAGAAACTCATCCAGACGGCAGAACCCTAGCCTCCGGAGGAGGGATTAGCAAGGAGAAGGAGGGGATCCTTCCCACCGCGAGGAAGGGGACAACATAATCACCACTATCATCGTCATTGTCATCCACTTCATCATCATCATCCACATCCTTATCATCTGCAACATCAAGAACCCTAGTATCCTTTGGTGTATCATTTGAACCACTCATCCATGTATTTCATTACCATTGCTATGATGTTTGTTGTCCTCATGTGTGAGTAGACCCCTAGTTCTCGGGGATATGGATGAATCTTGGTATGTGTAGGATCTGAAACGTTATTGTGGATATGAGACCCCCTGTTGAATGCTTAGTTTAATAGCTTCGTGAATGTTGTGTAGGGGCCCCACTCAGCATTTGTGCCGTATGGCCACGAAGTATATCACTGTCGTTGTAAAGGTTTAGGGCGCGGAGGTAATTCGAGGTGATAGTAAAAGCCTATTGCTCCTAGTCTTTGCAATTGACCGAGGAATTACGGAGAACCCTTAGAGAGGTCGCGTCCATGGGGAAAACCTTAATTATCATGAGCTGTAACCCTCTGGGGGAGACTATGATGTTGGCGTGCGTGGCACGAAGTCTACCACGAGTAGAACGTGTACTGTACCCGGCTCCGCCCAGCACAATCGTCGGCAGTGGCTCAAGTATCCGGTTTATACTATGCTTATGCATATGTGCGGTAGAGACATACCAATGGGGATTCTGGACCCCCTGAGAACGCCTTTTTATTCTGTTGTTTCACTAGTCATCAAATCCCTACACTCCATTTACTTTTATGTTATTTAGCCACCAGTTACAATGCTACTTAACAATTATTTATATCCGCCCTCACTCTGCTTTAAGTCTACAATTATTTGCAGGCACAAAAATACATAATTCTCTACAAGAGGCAAAAGTCTGATTCCTGTGCTCCCTGTGGGATCGATACTCTTACTTCAAAAAGGCTACAACTAAACCCTGTGCACTTGCAGGTTATCACAAGTCATCCAAAAGGATGGCAAAAATCTTTCTTTTACTACAAAGACACTTCTCCGAATCATCAGAAGCCACTGCCGGGTTTCCGCCTTAGCCGGCTGGAGCATACCAAAAAAGCTTTCCTCATACGCACCTGCAGAAGAGAGGCAGAAACTGGAGCCCACCTATCGAAGGATTAGCGCCTTGATCGCCCATGGACTCACAACAATAGATCTAACCCGGTGCTGGGTTAGTTGGCGAATTCAACCACTCAGTTTCAGAACCCGGTCGATGTATAGCTACTCAAATGAGGCCAACAACGACATGTGCTTTAGCAACAAAGAGGTGCCCTCTAATTAACTTGTCAAGTCTGTTAAGAAACTCATTGGCGAGCCACGGGAAAAATCCTAACCGTGGGTCTCGCCCCCTTCAATGCTGAGAAACCGGCTCCTGCGGTAAGTAACTTGTGATTCATACCTCACTTTGAGCAATTATTTCCTTCTGACTTTATTATTGATAAGCTGGCTGATGATTACGCAGGAGAACTTTGACTGGTGGAAAACTGAACCTCAAACTCCCACCCCTCCTGAGAATGAGGCCTTGGATGAGGAAGAGGAAGAAGAAGAGGAAGATGAGGTAGAAGAACTTGACTCTCTTGGTCGTCTTCATATTGAACTTGCTGACGCCGACTCTCCACAGGAACAGATAGAAACCAGCAAACCCGGCGAGACCGAGGTAACTCCCAGTGCTTCTGACTCGGAAACACTTAATAGAAGGAGAACCTGGCTGGCGGTTCGTAAGGTACCATTTTCACACCCCATCAGCTCACTTAGATAAAAACTTATCTTTGAAGAAAACGCAGCACGAGGAGAGTCTGAAGAGGAAGACCCGGAGCTCTGGTTCGGGTGATCTTTCTGACAGACTCTCATGCGAGCCGTCTCCTCCTCGGGCCAGTAGACAGGAGCGCTGAGCCCAACTCCTTCTCATCCTGAAGCCGATCAGTTCAAGGTGCCCCTCAATCCGTCTGACCCGGATTATCATATGACTTCGCCTTCTTCTGGCGAGGCTTCCACCCTTCTCCATTAATGTTGGGTAAGTTTTGCAAAGAATCACCAAATAATTAAATATCTAGCCTCTTTGTTTATTACTATTTTTGTTGTTGATATAGAGCAAAGGCACTCTTTAAAAAGAAAGACGACACTTCGTCTACTGCCATGACAGATATTGAGATGGTGACGTCTGCTCAAGGCGCTGTAACTGAAGACCCGGGCCAGGATGACCCTACTGATAATGATCAGGCTCCTTCGGACTCCGCTGTGGTGGAAGAACATCAAGCTAACCCGGTTGAGGAGTAGTCGGCTGAAACAAATCAAGGCGATGTAGTGATTACTGCCGAAAGGCATATCCCGGCGCCCGAAACATCCAACACCTTGTCTAAAATAACAGCCAAAGATGAGTCGCCGCGCCGCGAAGGAAGAAAATATGACTCTCACTTTCAAACACTTGAAAACTTGTATGTGACATCTCTTCACCAACAATATCTAATACGAATTTCTGCGAATCGAGAAGCTGAGAGTGCCCTGGTGGCATTATTGAAGAAAAAATATGAGGTAAACATTTCCCTTTATCATTAGGTATACTTGTGTAGCCCGTAAGCCTTAAGCTTTAAAATGTAATGATAACTTGAGGCTTGCTATGAAGAAAATAATAGTGTAACTCCATGAAAAATACCGGGTTTCATGTGTCCGTTGATATTGAGTATCAAGGTTTGATTACTTCAACCATGTAGCCCCCAAGTGCCGGGTCGTGAGCTTGCTATGGCCTGGGACTCTGTAATTTTATGCTCTTAATTAAAACTGAGTAGTGTAGCCCCCAAGTGCTGGGTCAAGTGCCTGCAGCGACTCGGGGCTTGCATGTGCTTTTCCTTTGTAAAAAAATAACATTGCTACTTGTGAACTGCGTTGGGATTTCCTCGAAGAGGAGAGGATGATGCAGTACAGTAGAGATAAGTATTTCCCTCAGTTAAGAACCAAGGTTATCAATCCAGTAGGAGAACCACACAGAACCTCGTTAGCAGCACCTACACACACAAAAGCAAACACTTGCACCCAACGCAAATAAGAGGGTTGTCAATCCCCTTAGCGGTCACATGCAAGGATTAAGTCTGATAGTAAATAAATTGTAGCAAGGTATTTTTAGGTTTTTTATATATGATAAAGTAGACCCAGGGGCCATAGTTTTCACTAGAGGCTTCTCTCTCGAACACATAGAATACGGTGGGTAAACAAATTACTGTTGGGCAATTGATAGAAAAGCAAATAATTATGACGGGTTCATGGCAATGATCATGTATATAGGCATCATGTCCGAGACAAGTAGACCGACTCTTGCCTGCATCTACTACTATTACTCCACCCATCGACCGCTATCCAGCATGCATCTAGGGTATTAAGTATGAAAGAGAGTAACGCCTTAAGCAAGATGACATGATGTAGACAAAGTAAACTCAAGCAATATGATTAAACCCCATCTTTTTATCCTTAATGGCAACAATACAAATACGTGTCATGTCCCTTTTTGTCACTAGGATTGAGCACCGCAAGATTGAACCCTTCACAAAGCACCTCTCCCATTGCAAGATAAATCAATCTAGTTGGCCAAACCAAACGGATATATCGGAGAGAAATACAAAGCTATAATAATCACGCATAAAATAGTTCAGAAAAGACTCAAATATTTCTCATGAATAATCTGACCATAAACCCACAATTCATCGGATCCCAACAAACACACCGCAAAAGAAGATTACATCGGATAGAACTCCAAGAACATCGAGGAGAACATGGAGATCAAAGAGAGAGAAGAAGCCATCTAGCTACTAGTTATGGACCCGTAGGTCTGTGGTAAACTACTAACACATCATCGGAAGGGGAGCAAGGTTGATGAAGAAGCCCTCCGTGATCGATTCCCCCTCCGGCAGAGTACCGGAAAAGGCCTCCAGATGGGATCGTGGAAGAACAGAGGCTTGCGGCGGCAGAAAGGTTTTCTCTTCTGTCTTTCTGGTATACGGGGAATATTTTGGAATTTATAGCTCTGGAATTAGGTCAAGAGATGCCACGAGGGGCCCACAAGCCTGGGGGGCGCGCCTACCCCCCTGGGCGCGCCCTCCGGGCTTGTCGCTCCCTCGTGACTCTTATGGTCTTCTCCCAAAGCTTCTAGGGTCCCTTCTGGTCCTGAAAAAATTAATCCAAAGTTTTTTCTTCGTTTGGACTCCGTTTGATAATGATTTTCTGAAAAGGCAAAAGCTGGCAAAAAACAGCAACTGGCACTGGGCACTAGGTTAATAGGTTAGTCCCAAAAAATGATATATAATTGCATATAAAACATCCAAGAGTGATACTATAATAGCATGGAACAATCAAAAATTATTGATACGTTGGAGACGTATCAAACATCAACTAATGTAGCCCCAAAGTGCCGGGTCACGTGCCTGCAGTGACTTGGGACTTTGAATATGTGATAATCCCTTGACTTGTCTTATTCGTGCAGGCCATGCTTACCCAAGCCGGCCAGGAGATTGCCGAGTTAAAAGAGGAAGTTAAGGCTAAAAAGGGAAACGAGAAACAGCTGAAAAGTTGTCATCTCACTTTGAGGAATCCCTGATTGATGTAACTGGCAAACTGGAGAAAACAAAAACTAACTTTGCCAATGAAAAGGAAACCTTGACCCGGCGGGCCGAAGAGGCTGAGGCCAAACTTGGTCCGGTGATGCAGGAGTTGGCCGCGCTCAAGAAACATGTCAGCGCGCTAACTGTGGTTGTCTTTGGTAAGGCTGGTTTTGTTCATAATGAACTAGCATGTTATATAATGTCGGGTCACAAAGGACTAACTTGCGCAATTTTGACAGGTCGAAAATACTCTCTCAATGTAGAACTCCCAGTTGTTAAGCTCCGAGCCATGTATAAATTTTTGGAACAATTATATGTGGGCAGCTTTAACTGCATCAAGGCCATAAAGAATGTGTAAAGGCCGCCTAAAAAAATCCTGGATATGTTGAACGAGCTATCAACTGTGCCTGAATGGATTAAGGAGGTGAAAATGTCAGCTTGCAGAAGAGGTGCCATGAGCGGTCTTGCTTTGGCAAAGGCTTATCACCCGGAGATGGATCCGGCTCTGCTTGCAGGTGGATTTCCAGAGTTTAATGCTGATGGCATTCCTTTTACAAAGGCTGACTTCCAACGTGTCATCAAGGAGACCCGGACGGCTGGCATAAGCATTGCACATGGTTTGAATCTGACCGGCTTTCAAGTCGCGTATGATGGAGAATAACCGCCGCATGGAGATGCCACAACCGAAACCCTTCGAGCTTATCCCTCCTCGTAAGCAAAGGACTGCCGTGTCAGCACCATCCGACTCAAGTAGTACTTCACAGGTACTTGTTGAAGAAATGGTGTTTGAATCCCTAGCATCCATGCAGTGGGGGTGAGGATGACCCGGCGGCCAGGGCGGAAGAAGCTTCTCAAGGTCAAGCTCAAGAGAAACCAGCAAAGTTGGAGAATATCAACCCGGCGGCCACCAGCAGAGAAGCAGACAAGACCCTCATGGAAGGTAACCTGGCGAATCAAGATGCCGGGTCTCAACCACCACCAACACATGAGGCATAAACTTACTGAAAAACAATGATGATTCCGCCCATGAGGGGTTCTAATAACGCTGTCATAAAAACCTTTGCTTGAAATTTCTTCGTTGTGTGGTGCCATCGTGCACTTTTGAAATATTTGTGCCAAAGCTTTATCCTTAAACTGTTGTGTTGCTATTTCAATATATATCCGTGACTGGAGTTGCAACAAGACCCGGCAATTTTGCCTTGTATGAATGTTATAAGTGCTACATTTCTTGGTTGAAACAACTCTGAGGAAAACATGAAAACCCGGTTCTATATATGAAAAGACGGCTTCTGCAAAATATAAGACACACACACACACACACACACACACACACACACACACACACACACACACACATATAATAATAAAAGATGAAATAGGTTATAATAAACCAAAAAGAAAGGATTATAATAAACCAAATAAAGGCCGGCTTTCAAGACTCGACACTTAAAATATAAAGGCCGGCTTTCGAGGCGCGACACTTGAAATATGCTTCTTGTGGAAGCAAGCTTTGTAGCCGGTGGTTTATCCTTGCTATCTGGTAAAGCTGGGGCTTTTGCGTGACATAAACCAATGTTTTAACTTTGATAAGTTCAGTGTCAACAAAGTCCAATGATAGGCATCAGAGTGATTGACTTATCAAGCGTACAGCCGGGTCACATAAGTGCAAATAGCATCAAGCTTATAGGCAGGTATAACCAATAATAAGATGGCATATGCGTGGTTAAAGGGATGTTATAGCTGAACTCAATGAGTTACAAGCCCCCAAGTAACCAATGATCAAAGAATAAAGACTCAACACACAGCTTTTGAGATGAAATGACAAAACTCCAGGGTCCAGAGATGCCGGCTTTATTTCATTGATCATAATATATACATGACAAGATATAAACTATGTAAAAATAGAAAATACAACTATGAAATAAACTATGTATAATAGGGACGAAGATGTGCGATGTTCCAGGGCCTGCCGCTCTCCTCTTCAGAGGTACGTGATTTATTTGCTTCACGTATGTCAACAAGATAATATGACCCGTTGTTCAAATTCTTGCTGATGATGAAGGGTCCTTCCCAGGGAGGTGAGAGATTATGCATACCTGTCTGTTCTTGTATCAGACGGAGCACTAAGTCACCTTCCTGAAAGGTATGACTTCAGACTCTACGGCTATGATAGCGACGTAGGTCTTGCTGATATATCGCTGATCTTGACGCTGGAAGATAGTGTTCCTCTTCCAGGGCATCAAGAGAGTCTTGTCGAGCTATCTCATTATCTGCCTCAACATATGCTGTAACTCTGGGAGAGTCATGAAGGATATCGCTTGGTAGTACGTCTTCTTCACCATAGACGAGGAAGAACGGCGTATAGCCTGTTGACCTGTTGGGAGTAGTTCGTATGCTCCAAAGTACCGCCGGAAGTTCTTCCACCCAACAGCCAGGGGTACGTTCTAGGGGAAGCATGAGCCATGGTTTGATCCCCCGGAGCAACTCCTGATTGGCACGCTCTTCCTGCCCGTTGGACTGTGGATGTGCAACCGAAGCAAGATCAAGTCAGATGTGTAGGGTGCACATACCCAGCACCTACACCGACATTGCGCAAAGCACGGGCATTATCCACGATGGCTTGTGCATCTGAAACCACTGGTTGGGGCTGGGTTTGCTGGGGCGCCAACTGCTCCCTCCGGCGTTGCGCACTGCTTGAAACAACGGGGGACTCTCCATGTCGACTCCTACTCCGACTCTGATGCGGTGTAGAATGAAGTCGATTCGGGCTATGGGAGTAGTTCGCCTGCTGCGTAACTGTTGTTTTTAACATCTCGATCGCATTCCTGGCTTCTAACTCCATTGGGCTGTTTCCATCGATTGGGATTGCAGCAAGGTTGCGTGTTGCCGCCAGTACATTATCAACTGGGTTTGAATAATGACTAGTCGACGTCTGAAAATGCCCATGCTGATGTTGGGCCAACTGGTTTGGCGACTGGAGGTGAGCCGGTAGCTGCATCTGGGCCGTGTTTGGGGGAACATCTTGAGTCAACTGGGGTATGACACGTCCTCCACCTGGTGCGCCGGCTCCAGTCCCTTGCACCACCAGAGGAAGTGGATCTCGCGGCATTTGGAACAACCTTGGTGGTTCTAGGGACATAGGGAGCCGGCTCTAAAACCTCCTGTGATGCACTGCAGACGCCTCGTTCTGTTGGAAACTGAGGTAGATTCCCTCCGTCTCCAAACGCTTAGCCTCCTGTAGGACCTCGGCCTGGGCTTCGGCAAGACGAGCGTTCTCTGCATTGATATCCTCTTGAATTTTGGCTAGCTGCTCGCGACACTTTGCGATCTTTGCATTGCGTGCATTTGCATTCTCTGGAGTCACTGGATCTGCATGAAGTGTACCGAGAGTTGTTGCCATCTCAGCCAACGCCTGAACCCCTATTCTACTGGAGCCGGCCACCTCCAGTGTAGCCATTGCAGCTCCCACGGCGTTGGACAGTTGACCCGGAGTTATAGGAGCCGGGTTCTAGCTGGTTAATGTTTCTGTGATCAGAATCCCCTCTGCGTCATAACGAGGTTGGTTCTGATTCCCTGCCATGTAGACTGCTGCATGACGAAGCGGCTCGTGAGGCTCTGAGTCATTTTCTTCATTTGAGTACCCTCCCAGTCTCTCATCGAAGAGTAGGAGGATAGACTCGGTTTCCCAAACCGACGACTTGCCATTAGAATAGACAAGCGTGTCGCCCTCAGACATCGAATCAGTGGCCCAGTTGGGATCTGGCATGACACCAGCGATGAAGCCGATGAAAGCACTGGTCCGGCCAGGTTTAGTCTGGCCGGGTTTGGTCCGGCGTGCGGTTTCGACGAAGTCGGCAGTGACGTCCGGCTCTGGCCAAGACCCACTGATGATGCTGATGAAGATGTGGATCTTGCCGAAGGGGACACGGTATCCTGACTCGATAGAGTCGGCCTCGGGACCCCATCTACCATTGTCGATGCAGAGCTTCCCGCGCTGACTCTTTGTCATGCGGCCGATTGTGTACCTCTCGATCCCTGAAAGGGCTCCCTCCAAGAACTCCTCTCCACCATGCGCAGGCCCCACGGTGGGCACCAATTATCGTGATTTTGTCACGGCAGAAGTCCTCGAAATAGGACTAAGGAGTGAGGCCATCGCAACTAGGAGGTGACTTGAATGGGGTTGATCGGAATCGAGAGACACGAGTTTACCCAGGTTCGGCCCCTCAAGGTGGAGGTAAAAGCCTACTCCTGCTTGATTGATATTGATGATGATCTCGATTAGAAGGATGCGGATTCGCTAACCTAGCTTTCGAGAGATTGCAACTTGAACTTTGATGTCCCAGGAACTCCCCTTTATATAATAGGCTGAGTCCCTGGTTTACAAAAGACTCCGGGTCATACTCTAAACCCGTGTCCTACTCTAAATCTTGATGATCTTCTTACTCTCCAAGTTAGGAAAACTTGCCTCCTAGGCTTCTTCGTAAGCCGGCCCACAAGGCTCATGTGAGAGCCGGCATCTGCGGGCCTGGTCTTGTTTTGGGCCCTTAGTATTTCTTCTTCTGGGTTAGCTCCTTCATGACCCGGAAGTGGTGTGATTCTTAGAGCATGCGTAGAACAACCAGGCTCAAAACCGGGTCACACTATGTTGGGTCTCGCCCATGGGGAATATCCCCAACATCCCCCTTTGTCATTGATGACCAAAAGGAGACGAAACTGAGATCTAACGCCCCTGAAGAACATCATCACGACGAGGTTGGAGGAGCTCCAGAGTCGGTGTTGGGGTCACGCGCAGCTGAAGGGCCTGCACCAGTGTCTTCAACGTCTTCATTTTCATCAGTAGTGCATGATGGAGACACTGAGCTGGGGACCATTTGAGGAACTTGCACTCTCTTGAACTTCTTCTTGGGCGGAATCAACCAATCGAAGTTTTGTTGAAATTCCATTTCTTCAAGTTCTTCAGCGGTCTTGAGATGAGAGAGGATGGCCCGGCTGCGGTCAAAGATCTCATGGGCATAGTAGTGATTTTTGCGCACTGAGTTTTGCATCACAGTCATGTTTGCGAGAATTGCAGCTAACTAACGCTTAACCCAGTTGTGATTCCTGTCCACCTTCTGATGCAAGCTTATAAGAAGTTCTCGGTCTGTCATAACACGAGGAGCTTCAGTTTGAGGTTTTTGCGTTGAGGTATTTGCTGCGGTGTCGTAGCTCGTGGTGTCATCACTAGTGGACTGAGATGCAGGCTGACGAAATTGTCCATCAAGGGGACGAATTCCTTCATCAATAACAACTTTGTCCTTGCCTAGAACTGAGAAGATTGTACTCTGAAGAATTTCAACTTCTGGCAAGAAACTGAGATGATTCTGACAGTCAGCTTTGTATTGAATTGAAGACCTTGATCTGATAAATCTCATTATCCATGGCGCATAAGGCTTCAAGTCAAATGGTGATTGAGCTACTGTGGCCAATGTCCTCATGAAGAAATCATGGATGTTTATGGGAATCCCATGAATGATGTTGAATAACAAATTCTTCATGACCCCCACAATTCTTCACTGTCAGAATTGTGTCCTTTGATGGGGCTGAGGGTCTGGCCATTATGCGATACACAGTGCGAGGCACATACAGCAAATCCTTTACTAAGAAGGTGGTTCTTGGAGCTTCTCCTTCGCCAAGAGGTTTCATCAGAACTTGCATCAAATGATTTGGCAGTTCTGGTTCTTCATAGATGCATTTGGCATTGTCTTGAGGCAGATCAACTGGAAGAGCCCAAAGCAATTCATCCGCTGGAGCTTTGTAGTGAGTATTTTCAGACATACAATCTAAAGCCCAGGAATGAATGTCTTCAACTTCTCCAGATAAGTGCAGTGTTGCATAAAATTGAAGAATGAGCCCCTCATTCTAGTCACATACATTAGTGCAAAGACTTAGCAACCCAGCATCATATAGAACATCCAATACTGGCCTGAATCATGGAAGTGACTCCATATCCACGTGAGGAATATGGCGATGCGGGAAGACTTTGTTCTTGTCGAAGAGCAAAGAGGAATAGAAATTCATCTGTGTCTTGGTCCAGAAGCGCTGACGCCTTATCCTGGCTGAGTCATAAGATGACTCGCCTATGAAGAAATTCTTCTCTCCAAAGAATGCAGCGTTGTCAAACTTGGGTCACCTGATGCTTTTGCCAACTTTGGGCATTCAAGGCACTTGCTGAAGGTTTATCTTCTTGGGCCTCACATCAAATATTGGCCTAGGAGAGTGTTGACACACGAACATGTCACATGTACCCTCGACGCTGGGGGTGATGCACCGCAGCTCACGTCGAAGGAGGTCCATCCGGCAGCGCGATACGCAAGACAGCCGACAGACGCTTTTGAAGACCCGAAACCCCACACGCCCGGGAGGGACCCCGTCAGGCAGTGCGGCGGCTATGGGCTGCTCTAGGTCGATTCACTTGCCCCTAGAGCCTCAGGATTCGCAGCTCTCAAACTGGAGGAACATCGAAGAGCGAGAGAGAAAAATGATAGTATATTGATTTGTTCAATTGTGTGTTGTTCAATTGGCCGTCACCCCCAATAATGTGCTCAGTTATGAATTGGATTACCTCCGTATGTGTCATATTCTTGAGAGGTACTGCTTCAGGCCATTTAGTGAAATAATCGGTTGCCACCAATACGAACCGATGCCCCTTTGAGGAAGATGGATGAATTTCTCCAATGAAGTCTAAACCCTAACCTCTAAAAGGCCACGACTTGATAATAGGATGTAACATAGCAGCAGAAGCCAATTGAATATCACCAAACTTTTGACAAGCTTCACACCCTTTATAATACCTGAAGCAATCATTGATCATAGTCGGCCAATAAAACCCAACACGTCTCAATAACCATTTCATCTTGGGGGCCGACTGATGAGTGCCACAAATTCCTTCATGTACCTCTCCCATAGCAACTCTCACTTGGTCCTTGTCCAAGCACTTTAACAGAACATCATCAACAGTTCGGCGATAAAGATCATCATCTCTCATTGTATATTTGAAAGCCATACGCCGAACGGTCCTGTCCACCCTTTCACTCGGATTGCACAGATAATAAATAATGGGCTTCCTCCAGTCTTGATTTTCACATGCACTAAATTGCTCGTTAGTGGCCGAACTAGTGGGTTCTGGTTCGGCCTCTATACTTACAAGGCTAGACATCGGCTTTTGAGAAATATGAAACATGCCATGATCAACATGATAGCCGGATGCCTGCTGTGCCAATTCATTTGCTCTCCAATTATCATGTCTAGATATATGAGCAATGCTAAAGTAATCCAAAGTAGAAATTATATCTAGACATTTACCAAGATAAACATTAAGTGATTCATCAAAACATTGAAAAACTCTGGATATTTGCTGCACTACTAATAATGAATCACCAAAAGCCTAAATATGTGTAGCACCTATAGCCAGCAACATCTCTAGGCTGAATAACAATGCTTCATATTAGGCCTGGTTATTTGTGCAAAAATATTCTAAGCGGCATGAGGCTTCAAAAACATCACCATGAGGAGATATATAAACAATACCAACACCTTGGCCATTGCTACAAACTGAACCATCAAAATACAATCTCCATGGTACTAATGAGACAAGGTTTATATCAACATCATGCTTGTCATTAATCCGATGCTCAACAATAAAATTAGCAACAATTTGGCCTTTCATGGATTTTAGAGATTCATAAGCCAAATCGTACTCAATTAGAGCATAAGCCCACTTGCCAATTCTACCACTAAGAATTGGTCTATGCAACATGTATTTAATGACATCGGTTTGACAAGCTACTATGCAAGCACTCGGCACTAGATAATGTCTCAATTTTGTGCAAGCATAATATAAGCATAGACATAACTTTTCAATAAATGTATACCTTGTCTCGGCATCCAACAAGCGGCGGCTCAAATAAGTGATAGCATGCTCCTTTCCTTCGGTCTCTTGAGTCAAAACAACACCAATAACACCTTCCTCCGCTGCAATGTAAAGCCTGAAGGGCTCCTTGTGCTTGGGTGCTTTCATCACTGGAGGAGTGCACAAATATCTTTTGATCATATCAAATGCGTCTTGCTGTTTTGCCCCCCAAGTAAAATCAACATCATTCTTTAACCGAAGGATAGGAGTAAATGCATCAAATTTCCCTGACAAATTAGCTATGAACATCCTCAAATAATTGACCTTGCCGAGGAATTTTTGCATATCTCTCTTGCATGTTGGAGTCTCCACTTTTTTTATAGTTTCTATCTTTTTGGGATCAATTTATATGCCATCTTCATGAATAATGAAACCCAAAAACTTGCCAGCAGACACGCCAAATGCACACTTTAAAGGATTCATTTTCAGTCCATATTTCTTCATCCTTTCAAAAGCTAAACGCAAATCTGCTAAGTGAGACTCAAAAGCATCCGATTTGACAACAATATCATCAATATAGACTTCAAGTATAACACCGAGTAAATCATGAAAAACTAAATTCATAGCCCTTTGATACGTGGCACCGGCATTCTTTAATCCAAAGGTCATCACTATCCACTCAAATAAACCAAGGAAACCGGGGCACCGAAAAGCCGTTTTGGACATGTCCTCTTCGGCCATAAAAATCTGGTTATACCCCGCATTACCATCAAGAAAGCTAATGATCTTTTGTCCAGAAGCATCATTAATAAGCATATCAGCTATGGGCATGGGATACTCATCTTTGGGTGTAGCTCTATTCAAATATCTGAAATCAATGCACACCCTCAACTTGCCAGAGCCTTTCTTCTCCACCGGCACAATATTAGAAATCCATTCGGCGTACCTGCAAGGTCTAATAAAATTAGCTTTAAGCAAACGAACGATCTCTTCCTTGATCCGGTCATATGTTTTTGGATTAAACTTTCTGGCCGATTGTTTGTACGGTCTAAAACCGGTCTTTACAGGTAACCGATGCTCCACTAGCTCTCGGTTTAAACCTGGCATTTCATGATATTCCCATGCAAAGCAACAAACATATTCTTTCAATAGCTCGATTAACTTGGCTTTACAATCGGCTTTCAAATTTTTGTTTACAAATGTCAGTCTAGGAACCGAACCATCTCCAATATCTATTTCTTCTAATGGATCGGCCCATGTAAAACCTTGTCCAAGTTTATCCATATCATCTAACTCTTCTATAGACTCATACATATCATTCTCACTGGACCAATATTCTGTAAGTCGCTTTTATAACCACTCAGAGTTAGGATCCATTTAAATACATTATACTTTGGAGCCGATTGCCACCAACCGGCTTTAAAGAAACGGGCACAAAACCACTTTTTGTAGCGCTAAGAAAATCAAACTCTGATAGGTCGCGCCCCGTCAAGCAAGTAGCATTGGGGTGTTGCCAATCCACCGATGCATCGGCCAAAGCAACGCAGGCCGAGTTATCCGCATGAATGACTTCCACTTCATCATCAACCCACTGGATTTAAAACTAGTGCATAGTAGATGGCACGCACTGGTTTACATGAACCCAATCACGGCCTAATATAACGTTATAGTTACCTTGCACCTCAGCGACAAAGAACGCAGTAGCCAAAGTTTTTCTCCTGACTGTAAGCTCCACATACATCACACCTTTGGCTTCGGTTTTCTCTTTGCCTTAAAATCCATTAAGCACCATATTGGTCTTGATCAATTCCTCATCGGGCAAACCCAATTTCTTGAAGACCGAATAGGGCATGAGATTCACCACAGCACCACCATCAACAAGCATCCGAGTAAGCGGCAATCCATTAATATGACCTCTGAGATACAACGGTTTCAAGTGTGTCACTGGTTCTTTTGGCTTCTCGAATATTGCATTTTTAGGGCCAAAATCCAGCTGAGCCACTTCCCCTTCTTCATATTATCAAACTATGATCTCAGTCACTGAAGCAATTGCAATTCATCATATTATCAGAAAGAGTCTATGTAAGAGCTTTGTTTAGCAAGTTCACATACTCAACTATCATTTAGTCTTCTATGATTGCTGACACTCACGTCATACTTATGGAGCAAAAGTTTCAGTTGAACACATAGAAAGATAGGGGCTTATAATTTTGCCTCCCAACATATTTACCTCAAGTGTAATGTCAACAATAATAACTCATGATCACCTACATTCAATTGGATATATATGCATGGATCAATCCCCACCACATGATGTTTGCCAAAAGAGAAAATAAAAATGGAATAGAGAAGAATTCTATTGACTCTTGCATGAAAGTAAATACATAAAGTAAAAGATAGGCCCTTCGCAGAGGGAAGCAGAGGTTGTCATGCGCTTTTTGTTTTTGAATGTGCAAGCTCTTAATGTAAAGGAACACCACTTTATATTACCCCTTGTGATAGCGACCTTTATTATGCAGTCTGTCGCTTTTATTGCTCCACCATCACAAGATCGTACAAAGCTTATTTTTCCTTAGAATAAAAGTTCATACATATTTAGGAGCAATTTTTATTGCTTTTGCACCATGACAACTTACTTGAAGGATCTTATTCAATCCATAGGTAGATATAGTGGACTCTCATGACATGAAACTGGGTTTAAGGGTTTTGGATGCACAAGTAGTATCTCTACTTGGTGCGGATTTTTGGCTAGCAAAGATAGGGGGCAAACACCACATGTTAGAGGATCCAAAACAATATAACTTCTATATGAATATAAGAAAACATAACCCATTATGTTGTCTTCCTTGTCCAACGTCAACTAATTGACATAGAATATTTGATGGGGGCTCACAATCATAAAAGATGTCCAAGATAGTGTATTTATATGTGAGACCTCTCTTCCTTTATTACTTTTTCATGAATTGCTACAATGACCAATGCTATGTTTGTCAACTTCCAACAAGTTTTATCAATTATACTTCTTTTATGTGAAGTCATCACTCCCCATGGGATTAGCATATGATCTTATTTTTATTCTTTCTTTATTTCTAAGATTGGATCATCAAAAGCAAAACACTCAACTCAAACTACTCTTTATTATATAACTTTCACACATGATTACATAGATAGATAGATCACAAAGCAAACACTCGAAAGTAAATCATACTAAAACTTTATTCCTCTAAATCACGAAATAACTAAGGATCGAACAAAGATAGATAATGATGATGAAAAAGTGATGGTGATACGATACCGGGGCACCTCCCCCAAGCTTGGCACAAGCCAAGGGGAGTGCCCATACCCATGTACTCAAGTCTCCTTCTTCGGTGATGGTGGTGATGGTGAAGTAGTGGGCTTGTCCTTCAGCTTAAGCAAGTACTCCAGATTACGATTGATCCTTCGAAGGGCATGATTCTGCTCTTCTAACACAATAACCTCATGAGTGAGCGAAGTATTTTGGGCACAAATTGCTTCAATAGCCTTTAATGCATTAATTTCAGACAAAGAGAGGTTATGATGAAGAGTTTGCAATATGTCTCCCTTTTCTGTGGGTTCCTTCTGGTGCATGGCTTGGTCTTCTTCTCCTTGAATCCAGTCCTCCATGACCTTTCTGGGTTCCTCCTCCATAGCTGTGTCCTCCTATTCGGACGACCACTCATAATATACTTTGCTGAAAGGACGTTTGTCAGGTGAAGGTTGAACAATCCGGTGATTGGTGCGGAGTCTTCGAGGAGCCATGGCGATCTAGATCTGTCAGAAAAATAGCCCAAAACAAGCACAGAGGAGAAACTTGCGATGCGGTGGTCAAAACATACGGGAGTATATATAAAGAATTTTTATCTTGCAAAACAAGCATACGGGAAGAAAACGGAGTCGGGAAGGCACACGTGGGCCCCACAAGGCATCAGGGCGCGCCCAGGGGGGTCGTGCCCTGTTGCCTTGTGGGCAACACGTGGATCCCCTTGGCTGCTTCTAATTTTTGTAATTTTTCTAATATTCCAAAACTGACAGAAATAATTTTTATGGAATTTTTGGAGTCGGTTTACTTACCGTATCACATACCTACCCCTTTTCAAGGTTCTGGAGCGTTCCGGAAGGACTCTTTTATGTGTTCCTCCGGTGTAATTGTTTCAATAATATTAGTTTCAACATTAATGGGGGTACCTGAAATATAATGCTTAATTCTTTGTCCATTCACCACTCTCGGATTATTGCCTTCGGAGTTATTTATTTTGATGGCTCCGGAGCGATAAACTTCTTCGATGACATATGGCCCCTCCCATTTAGAGAGAAGTTTTCTTGCAAAAAATCTTAAACGAGAATTGTATAATAAAACATGATCACCTACTTCGAATTCCCGTTTTTGAATTCTTTTATCATGCCATCTTTTAACTTTTTCTTTAAACAACTTAGCATTTTCATAGGCTTGGGTTCTCCATTCATGTAGAGAGCTAATATCAAATTACCTCTTCTCACCGGCAAGTTTAAAATCATAGTTAAGTTCTTTAATTGCCCAATAAGCTTTATGTTCTAGTTCAAGAGGTAAATGACATGTTTTTCCATAAACCATTTTATACGGAGACATACCCATAGGGTTTTTATATGCAGTTCTGTAAGCCCATAATGCATCATCAAGTTTCTTAGACCAATTCTTTCTGGATCTATTAACGGTCTTTTGCAAAATGAATTTTATTGCTGTATTAGTTAATTCAACTTGGCCACTAGACTGAGGATGATAAGGAGATGAAATTCTATGGTTAACATCATATTTAGCAAGCAACTTACGGAACGTACCATGAATAAAATGTGAACCACCATCAGCCATTAAATATCTAGGGACTCCAAACCTCGGGAAAATAACTTCTTTAAGCATTTTAATAGAAGTGTTATGATCAGCACTACTAGTTGGAATAGTTTCTACCCACTTAGTAACGTAATCAATAGCAACTAAGATATGAGTATACACATTGGATTTAGGAAAAGGTCCCACATAATCGAAACCCCAAACATCAAATGGTTCAATAACAAGTGAATAATTCATAGGCATTTCCTGACGTCTACCAACATTACCAATTCTTTGACATTCATCACAAGAAAGGACAACGTGCATCCTTGAAAAGAGTAGGCCAATAAAAACCGGATTGTAATACCTTGTGTGCAGTTCGGTCTCCCGCATGGTGTCCTCCATATACTTCGGAGTGGCACTTACGTAGGATCTGTTCCTGTTCATGCTCAGGTACACAACGTCTAATAATACCATCTACCCCTTCTTTATATAGATGTGGGTCATCCCAAAAGTAATGTCTTAAATCAAAGAAACACTTTTTCTTTTGTTGGTATGTAAAGCTAGGTGGTATGTATTTAGCAACAATTTAATTAGCATAGTCTGCATACCAAGGAGTATTACGAGAAGCATTTATCATAGCTAATTGTTCATCAGGAAAATCATCATTAATAGGAAGTGGGTTATCAAGAACATTTTCCATTCTAGACAAATTATCAGCTACGGGATTCTCAGCTCCCTTTCTATCAACAATATGCAAATCAAATTCTTGTAGCAGCAGAACCCATCTAATAAGTCTAGGTTTAGCATCTTTCTTTTCCATAAGATATTTAATAGCAGCATGATCAGTGTGAACAGTAACTTTGGAATCAACAATGTAAGATCTAAATTTATCACATGCAAACACAACTGCTAAAAATTCTTTCTCAGTAGTAGCATAATTTCTTTGAGCACTGTCTAGAGTTTTACTAGCATAATGGATAACATCTAATTTCTTATCAACTCTTTGTCCTAGAACAACACCAACAACAAAATCACTAGTATCACACATAATTTCAAAGGGTAGGTTCCAATCAGGTGGTTGAACAATAGGTGTAGAAATTAAGGCTTTCTTAAGTATTTCGAAGGCTTCTACACAATCATCATCAAAAACGAATGGAACATCTTTTTGCAAGAGATTGGTAAGAGGTCTAGAAATTTTAGAGAAGTCTTTTATAAACCTTCTATAGAAACCAACATGACCAAGGAAACTTCTTATACCTTTGATATCTTTAGGACATGGCATTTTGTCAATAGCATCAACTTTAGCTTTATCAACTTCAATATCTCTTTCAGAAATTTTATGCCCAAGGACTATACCTTCATTCACCATAAAGTGGCACTTCTCCCAATTGAAGACAAGATTAGTTTCTTCACATATCTGTAAAACTCGATCAAGGTTGCTCAAGCAATCATCAAAAGTTCCATATACGGAGAAATCATCCATGAAAACCCCAACAATCTTTTCACAAAAGTCAGAGAATATAGCAGTCATACATCTTTGAAAGGTAGCTGGTGCATTACATAAACCAAAAGGCATACGACGATAAGCATAAGTTCCAAAAGGACAAGTAAAGGTGGTTTTCTCTTGATCTTCAGGTGACACAGGTATTTGAGAGAAACCAGAATAACCATCTAGGAAACAAAAGTGTGTATGCTTAGACAATCTTTCTAACATTTGATCAATAAAAGGCAAGGGGTAATGATCTTTTCTAGTAGCTTTATTTAATTTCCTGAAATCAATTACCATCCTATAACCAGTTACAATTCTTTGTGGGATAAGTTCATTTTTATCATTGGGAACAACGGTAATACCTCCTTTCTTAGGAACACAATGAACAGGACTTACCCATCTACTATCAGCTATGGGATAAATTATACCTGCTTCCAGAAGCTTTAATATTTTAGTTCTTACCACATCCTTCATTCTAGGATTCAGCCTTCTTTGATGGTCAATAATGGGTTTAGCATCTGGCTCCATATGAATCTTATGCTGACATAAAATGGGACTGATGCCCTTAAGATCATCGAGAGTATATCCAATAGTGGCACGGTGCTTCTTCAGAGTTTTAAGTAATCTCTTTTCTTCATGCTCTGAAAGGTTAGCACTAATAATAATAGGATATATCTTCTTTTCATCAAGATAAGCATATTTAAGACTATCAGGTAATTGCTTTAAATCAAATACATGATCACCCTTGGGCAAAGGTGGACCTCCCAAGGTTTCAACAGGCAAATTATGTTTCAGGATAGGTGCTTGTTTAAATAATAATCCATCTATTTCATTTCTTTCATTCATATTCATGTCATTCTCATGCTCAAGCAAATATTGTTCTAATGGATCAGTAGGAGGCACAACAATAGAAGCAAGACCGATAATTTCATCTTTATTGGGTAATTCTTTATCATGAGGTTGTCTACGAAACTTAGAGAAATTAAACTCATGAGACATCTCACCAAAATTAATACTAACAATTTCTTTAGTGCAATCAATCTTAGCATTTACAGTATTCAAGAAGGGTCTACCAAATATAATGGGAAAAAATCATCTTGTGGTGATCCAAGAACAAGAAAATCAGTAGGGTATTTGATCTTACCACACAAGACTTCAACATCTCTAACAATCCCAAGTGGTGAAATAGTATCTCTATTTGCAAGCTTAATAGTAACATCAATATCTTCAATCTCAACAGGTGCAATATCATTCATGACTTCTTGGTAAAGAGTAAACGGAATAGCACTCACACTAGCACCAATATCACATAAACCATGATAGCAATGATCTCCAATTTTAACAGAAATAACAGGCATGCCAACTACAGGTTTGTTTTTATCTTTAGGGTCTGGCTTAGCAATCCTAGTTGCTTCATCATAGAAATATATGACATGTCCATCGATATTATCAACCAAAAGATCTTATTAACCATAGTTGAAGCTTTAGCATGTTCTTTAATCCTAACAGGGAAAGGAGGTTTCTCAATATAAGCAGTAGGCACAACTGGATCAACATGGTAAACAATTGTTTCTTCTTTAACACTAACAGGTTCTTCATTCAATTCAATAGGTGGGTGATATTTAAACCATTTCTCCTTAGGGAGATCAACATGAGCAGCAAAAGATTCACAAAAGGTAGCTACTATCTCAGAGTCAAGTCCATATTTAGTGCTAAACTTACGAAAAGCACCAGTTTCCATAAAAGATTTAACACAATCAAACTCAAGATTTATACCTGACTCATTACCTTTGTCGATTTCCCAGTCTTCAGAGTTACGTTTAATTCTTTCTAGAAGATCCCATCTGGATTCAATAGTTCTCTTCATAAAGGAACTAGCAGAAGAAGTATCGAGAATGGATTGATCATTATAAGAAAGTCGAGCATAAAAGTTTTGAAGAATTATTTCTCTTGAGAGCTCATGATTGGGGCATGTGTGCAACATATACTTAAGCCTCCCCCAAGCTTGATCGATACTTTCTCCTTCACGAGGCCAAAAATTATATATATAATTCCGATCACGATGAACCAAATGCATAGGATAAAATATCTGGTGGAATTCCAGCTTCAACCGGTTCCAGTCCCATGTTTCAGTATCATCGCATAGCCTATACCACATCAATGCCTTTCCCTCCAAAGATAAAGGGAACACTTTCTTCTTAACTCCATCTCCGGATAAACCTGCAAGCTTAAACAATCCACAAATTTCATCCACATAGATCAAGTGCATATCGGGATGTACCGTTCCATCTCCTGCATAAGGATTAGCTAGCAGTTTCTCTATCATACTCGAAGGAATTTCATAATAAATATTTTCAGTAGGTTCAATAGGTTGAGGAGCAACTCCTATTGCTTTCGGTCGAGGTGAAGATACCCCGAACAAGCCCCTCAAAGGATTACTTTCCATAGTGACAAGTGACAATAAATTTCAGCACGCAATATAAATGTTTCCTTACCAAATTCCACTCACCAAAGGCGCTTCACTCCCCGGCAACGGTGCCAGAAAAGAATCTTGATAACCCACAAGGATAGGGGATCAATCGTAGTCCTTTCGATAAGTAAGAGTGTCGAACCCAACGAGGAGCAGAAGGAAATGACAAGCGGTTTTCAGCAAGGTATTCTCTGCAAGTACTGAAAGTAGCGGTAACAGATAGTTTTGATAGCAAGATAATTTGTAACAAGTAACAAGTAGTAACGGTAACAATAAGTGCAGCAAGGTGGACCAATCCTTTTTATAGCAAAGGACAAGCCGGAACGACCTCTTATAATAAGCAAAGCGTTCTCAAGGACACATGGGAATTTCATCTAGTCACTTTCATCATGTTTGTTTGATTCGCGTTCGCTACTTTGATAATTTGATATGTGGGTGGACCAGTGCTTGGGTACTGTTCTTACTTGAACAAGCCTCCCACTTTTGATTACCCCCTCTCGCAAGCATCCGCAACTACGAAAGAAGAATTAAGATAACTCTAACCATAGCATGAAACATATGGATCCAAATCAGCCCCTTACGGAATAGCGCATAAACTAGGGTTTAAGCTTCTGTTACTCTAGCAACCCATCATCTAATTACTACTCCACAATGCCTTCCCTTAGGCCCAAAGATGGTGAAGTGTCATGTAGTCGACGTTCACACGACACCACTAAAGGAAGCAACAACATACATATCATCAAAATATCGAACGAATACCAAATTCACATGATTACTTATGACAAGACTTCTCCCATGTCCTCAAGAACAAAAGTAACTACTCACAAATCATATTCATGTTCAAGATCAGAGAGGTATTGAATAGCATTAAGGATCTGAACATATAATCTTCCACCAAACAAACCAACTAGCATCAACTACAAGATGTAATCAACACTACTAGAAACCCACAGGTACCAATCTGAGGTTTTGAGACAAAGATTGAATACAAGAGATGAACTAGGGTTTGAGATGAGATGGTGCTGGTGAAGATGTTGATGAAGATTGGTCCTCCCATGATGAGAGGATCGTTGGTGATGTCGATGGCTCTGATTTCCCCCTCCCGGCGGAATCGCTCCGCCGGAGAGCAAAATAGCTCCTGCCCAGGTTCCACCTCGAGACGGCGGCGCTTCGTCCCGAATGTCTTCTCATAATTTTTTCTAGGGCAAATGACATTATATAGCAGAAGGAGGGGGCCAGACGCCAGCTGTGGGCCCCACAAGGCAATAGGGCGCGCCTAGGGGGGCCGCGCCCTGTTGCCTTGTGGGCAACTGGTGGGTCCCCTCTCGTATTTCTTTTCTCCGGTATTTTTTATATATTCAATAAAAAATCTCCGTAAAATTTTAGGTCAATTGGAGCTCTGTAGAATAGGTATCTCTGATGTGGCTATTTCAGGTCCAGAATTCCAGCTACCGGCATTCACCCTCTTCATGTAAATCTTGCAAATTAAGAGAGAAAAGGCATAAGGATTGTACCATAAAGTGAAATAATGATTAAAAACATAATAATTAACAGTAGGAAATCATGATGCAAATTGGACGTATCACGGGCCCATCAGGCAAGCGCAAAGAGAGGCTCCAGAGCGTGTACAGCTCCATTTCGTTCGTACGCGTGAGGTCACGGGTAGAACTTGCGGAGGTGTTGGATGTTCCATGTGTTGGGCACTAGAACACCCTCCTCCATCTCCAGCCGAGTGGCGCCAGGCCAGGAGACATGAGCACCCCTGAATGGGCCTTCCCACATGGGTGAGAGCTTGCGGAGTCCTTCTCTGGAGAGGATCCTTCATAGGATGAGATCGCCAGCTTCGAGGGTGAGGGGGCGTATGTTGCGGGTGTGATAGCGACACAAAGCCTGCTGGTATCGGGCAGCACGTAGAGCGGCCTGGCAACGGGCTTCCTCAAGGATCAGCAGGTCAGCCTCTCGCAAGCCGTCTTGATGAGCCTCGTTGAACGCGAGGACTCGCGGAGACCCGTGCTTGAGCTCAGAAGGAAGGACCACTAATACGTCTCCAACGTATCTATAATTTTTGATTGTTCCATGCTATTATAGTATCAATCTTGGATGTTTTATATGCAATTATATGCCATTATATATCATTTTTTGGGACTAACCTATTAACCTAGTGCCCAGAGCCAGTTGCTGTTTTCTGCTTGTTTTTGCCTTTTCAGAAAATCATTATCAAAAAGTGTCCAAACGAGAAAAAAAAACTTTGGATTAATTTTTTCTGGACCAGAAGAGACTCACGAAGCTTCGGAAGAAGACCAGAAGAGCCACGAGGAGGCGAAAAGCCTGGAGGGCGCACCCAGGGGGGTAGGGCGCGCCCACAGGCTTGTGGGCCCCTCGTTGCCCCTCCTGACCTAATTCCAGCGCTATAAATTCCCAAATATTCCCAATATACCAGAGAGACAGAAGAGAAAACCTTTCCACCACCGCAAGCCTCTGTTCTTCCGCGATCCCATCTGGAGGCCTTTTCTGATACTATGCCGGAGGGGGAATCGATCACGGAGGGCTTCTTCATCAACCTTGCTGCCCTTCCGATGATGTTTGAGTAGTTTACCACAGACCTACGGGTCCATAGCTAGTAGCTAGATGGCTTCTTCTCACTCTTTGATCTTCAATACCATGTTCTCCTCGATGTTCTTGGAGTTCTATCCTATGTAATCTTCTTTTGCAGTGTGTTTGTTGGGATCCGATGAATTGTGAGTTTATGATCAGATTATTCATGAGAAATATTTGAGTCTTCTCTGAACTCTTTTATGCATGATTATTATAGCTTTGTATTTCTCTCCGATCTATCGATTTGGTTTGGCCTACTAGATTGATTTATCTTGCAATGGGTGAGGTGCTTTGTGATGGGTTCAGTCTTGCGGTGCTCAATCCCGGGGACAGAAGGGGACATGACACGTATTTGTATTGTTGCCATTAAGGATAAAAAGATGGGGTTTAATCATATTGCTTGAGTTTAGTTTGTCTACATCATGTCATCTTGCTTAAGGCGTTACTCTCTTTCATACTTAATACCCTAGATGCATGCTGGATAGCGGTCGATGGGTGGAGTAATAGTAGTAGATGCAGGCAGGAGTCGGTCTACTTGTCTCGGACATGATGCCTATATACATGATCATTGCCATGAATCCGTCATAATTATTTGCTTTTCTATCAATTGCCCAACAGTAATTTGTCTACCCACCGTATGCTATGTGTTCGAGAGAGAAGCCTCTAGTGAAAACTATGGCCCCCGGGTCTACTTTATCATATATTAAAAACCTAAAAATACCTTGCTGCAATTTATTTACTTTTATTTTATTTAGTATTTTAGTTTATCTATTTATCTCTATAAGATTTAATCCTTGCAAATAACCACTAAGAGGATTGACAACCCTCTTATTTGCGTTGGGTGCAAGTGTTTGCTCTTGTGTGTGCACGTGCGCTTAACGGAATTTTTCTTGGTTCTCCTACTGGATTGATAACCTTGCTTCTTAACTGAGGGAAATACTTATCTCTACTATACTGCATAATCCTCTCCTCTTCGGGGAAATACCAACGCAGTTACAAGTAGCAACCGCTTCCGCTCCGTAGACGAGGAAGAATGGAGTTTCGCCAGTGGGCTTGGTTGCTGTCGTGCGGATTGACCATAGCACAGACTGGAGCTCGTCAAGCCAGCCTTTGCCGCAGGCATCAAGCTTTTTCTTGAAGCTTCATGTCTTTAGGACCTCAGCATTGGCGTGTTCGGCCTGGCCGTTGCTTCGCGGGTGCGCCATGGAGGCGTAGCAGATCTGCGTGCCAAGGCTGGCGCAGTATGACTTGAAGAGGCCACTGGTGAACTGCGAGCCGTTGTCGGTGATGATGCGGTTGGGGATACCAAAGCGGCTCACGAGGCCCTTGATGAACTTGACGGCTGATCCTGCCGGGATGGTGCCGACAGGCTCGACTTCCGCCCATTTGGTGAACTTGTCGATGGCGACATATAGGTAGCGGTAGCCGCCTGCCGCCTGAGGGAAGGGGCCCAAGATGTCCAGCCCCCAGACCACGAAGGGCCACGAGAGTGGGATCGTCTGGAGGCCTTGCACTGGCTGGTGGATTTGCTTGGCGTGGAATTGGCAGGCTGGACAGGATTGGACCAGCTCGGTGGCGTCTTGAAGCGCGGTGGGCTAGTAGAAGCCGCTGCGGAACACCTTGCCGGCGAGGGTGCGCGATGAAGAGTGGTGGCCACAGTCTCCACCGTGGATGTCGGCAAGCAGCTCACGACCTTGCTCTTCGGAGATGCACCACAATGCGATGCCATTGGGGCGCCTGCGGTAGAGTTCGCCATCCTTCAAGCAGTAGGCGGTGGCCTGGCGAGCCACGCGTTCTGCCTCTGAGTCCTTCTCCGGGAGGGTGCTGCTACTTGTAAACTGCGTTGGTATTTCCCCGAAGAGGAGAGGATGATGCAGTATAGTAGAGATAAATATTTCCCTCAGTTAAGAACCAATGTTATCAATCCAGTAGGAGAACCACACAGAACCTCGTTAGCAGCACCTACATACACAAAAGCAAACACTTGCACCCAACGCAAATAAGAGGGTTGTCAATCCTCTTAGCAATTATTTGCAAGGATTAATTATGATAGTGATAGATAGAAAAGTAAATTGCAAAATAAAATAAAAGTAAATAAATTGCAGCAAGGTATTTTTGGATTTTAATATATGATAAAAGTAGACCCGGGGGCCATAGTTTTCACTAGAGGCTTCTCTCTCGAACACATAGCATACAGTGGGTAACAAATTACTGTTGGGCAATTGATAGAAAAGCAAATAATTATGACCGATTCATGGCAATATGATCATGTATATAAGCATCACGTCCGAGACAAGTAGACCGACTCCTGCCTGCATCTACTACTATTACTCCACCCATCGACCGCTATCCAGCACGCATCTAGGGTATTAAGTATAAAACAGAGTAACGCCTTAAGCAAGATGACATGATGTAGACAAAGTAAACTCAAGCAATATGATTAAAGCCCATCTTTTTATCCTTAATGGCAACAATACAAATACGTGTCATGTCCCTTTCTGTCACTGGGATTGAGCACCGCAAGATTGAACCCATCACAAAGCACCTCTCCCATTGCAAGATAAATCAATCTAGTTGGCCAAACCAAATGGATAGATCAGAGAGAAATACAAAGCTTATAACAATCAAATATTTCTCATGAATAATCTGATCATAAACTCACAATTCATCGGATCCCAACAAACACACCACTAAAGAAGATTACATCGGATAGAACTCGAAGAACATCGAGGAAAACATGGTATTGAAGATCAAAGAGAGAGAAGAAGCCATCTAGCTACTAGCTATGGACCCATAGATCTGTCGTAAACTACTCACACATCATCAGAAGGGCAGCAAGGTTGATGAAAAAGCCCTCCGTGATCGATTCCCCCTCCGGCAGAGTACCGGAAAGGGCCTCCAGATGGGATCGCGGAAGAACAGAGGCTTACGGCGGCGGTAGGGTTTTCTCGTCTGGCCCCCTGATGGTTTCCGAATATTTGAGAATTTATAGAAGTGGAATTAGGTTAAAAGGAGCCACGAGGGGCCCACAAGGCATCAGGGCGCGCCCCCTGGGGCCGCGCCATGTTGCCTTGTGGCCTCCTCGTGAGGCTTCTGGCATCCTCCCGAAGCTTCCAGGTTCTCTTTTGTCCAAAAAAAATCAACAAAAAGTTTCATGGCATTTGGATTTCGTTTGGTACTGATTTCCTGAAAAACCAAAAACAAGTAGAAAACAACAACTGGCACTGGGCACTAGGTTAATAGGTTAGTCCCAAAAAATGATATATAATTGCATATAAAACGTCCAAGACTGATACTATAATAGCATGGAACAATCAAAAATTATAGATACGTTGGAGACGTATCAAGCATCCCCAAGCTTAATTCCTGCTCGTCCTCGAGTAGGTAAATGATAAAAACAGAATTTTTTGATGTGGAATGCTACCTAACAGGTTTCATCATGTAATCTCTTTACGGTATGAATATTAAGATCCGAGTGATTCAAAGCAATAGTCTATAATTTGATATAAAGACATCAATACTCAGGCATACTAATAAACAATCATGTCTTTTAAAATAAAAATGCTAAAGAAAGTTATCCCTACAAAATCATATAATCCTGTCATGCTCCATCTTCTTAACACAAAGTATTTATCATGCACTACCCCGATGACAAGCCGAGCAATTGGTTCATACTTTTTAACGCGCTTCAGCTTTTTCAACCCCCACGCAATACATGAGGGCAAGCCATGGATATAGCACTATGGGTGGAATAGAATGTGGTGGTAGAGATTAATAAGGGGAAGTCAAAAGAAGAAGATAGTCTCACATCGATGCAGCTAATCAACGGGCTATGGAGAGGCCCATCAATTGATGTCAATGCGAGGAGTAGGGATTGCCATGCAACGGATGCACTAAGAGTTATAAGTGTATGAAAGCTCAACATGAAAACTAAGTGGGTGTGCATCCAACTTGCTTGCTCATGAAGACCTCGGGCATTTGAGGAAGCCCATCATCGGAATATACAAGCCAAGTTCTATAATGAAAAATTCCCACTAGTATATGAAAGTGACAAAATAGGAGACTCTCTATATGAAAAACATGGTGCTACTTTGAAGAACAAGTATGGCAAAGGATAGTAACACTGCCCCTTCTCTCTTTTTCTCTCATTTTCCCCCCTTTTTTCTCCTTTTTTTTCATGGGCTCTTTTTGGCCTCCCCTTTTTTTCTTCACTGGGGCAATGATCTAATAATGATGATCATCATACTTCTATTTACTTACAACTCAAAATTACAACTCGAAACTAGAACAAATATGACTCTATATGAATGCCTCTGGCAGTGTACCAGGATGTGCAATGATACTTGCGCAACATGTATAAAAAATGATGAACGGTGGCTGAGCCACAAATACTATGTCAGCTACATGATCATGCAAAGCAATATGACAATGATGATGTGTGTCATAAAAACGGAACGGTGGAAGTTGCATGGCAATATATCTCGGAATGGCTATGGAAATGCCATGATAGGTAGGTATGGTGGCTGTTTTGAGGAAGATATAAGGAGGCTTATGTGTGATAGAGCGTATCATATCACGGGGTTTGGATGCACCGGCGAAGTTTGCACCAACTCTCGATGTGAGAAAGGGCAATGCACGGTACCAAAGAGGCTTGGAAATTGCGGAAAGGTGAGAGTGCGTATAATCCATGGACTCACATTAGTCATAAAGAACTCACATACTTATTGCGAAAGTTTATTAGCCCTCGAAGCAAAGTACTACTATGCATGCCCCTAGGGGGATAGATTGGTAGGAAAAGACCATCACTCGTCCCCGACCGCCACTCATAAGGTAGACAATCAATAATAAATCATGCTCCAACTTCTTAGCATAATGACAGATCATACGTGCATGCATCGGGAATCACAAAGCTTAACACCAATATTCTTACTAAACCACAATTATCTACTAGTACCTCCCCCATATTACCATCTTAATGTCACAAAACTATTGCAAGGAATCAAACTTATCATATTCAGTGATCTACATGAAAGTTTATTATATCCCTCTAGAATACCTATCATATTAGGACCAAATTCATAACCCGTGCATATTACCATTGCTATTTACTAGACTCTCAAAAAGATATAAGTGAAGCATGAGAGTGCAACTATTTCTTTAAAATATAACCACCACCGTGCTCTAAAAGATATAAGTGAAGCACTAGAGCAACTGCCTAGCTCAAAAGATATAAGTGAAGCACATAGAGTATTCTAACAAATAACGAATAATGTGTGTCCCTCTCAAAAAAGTGTGTTCAGCAAAGATGATTGTGGCAAACTAAAAAGCAAACAAAAGCAAACAAACTATAGCACAAGACGCTCCAAGTAAAACACATATCATGTGATGAATAAAAATATAGCTCCAAGTGAGTTACCGATAGATTGTAGACGAAAGAGGGGATGCCATCTGGGGCATCCCCAAGCTTAGACGCTTGAGTCTTCCTTGAATATTACCTTGGGGTGCCTTGGGCATCCCCAAGCTTAGGCTCTTTCCGCTCCTTATTCCTTTATCCATCGTAGTCTCACCCAAAACTTGAAAACTTCAGCACACAAAACTCAACAGAAACCTCGTGAGATCCGTTAGTATAACAAACAAATTTTAAACTTTAGATACTTTTGTAAATTGATTCATATTTAATATTAGCATAATTCTACTGTACTCCAACTTCTCCATGACTCATACCCCCCCGATACGATCCATAGATTCATCAAAATAAGCAAACTATGCAACAAAAACAGAATCTGTCTAAAACAGAACAGTCTGTAAAGATCTGAATTAAAGTGATACTTCTGTAACTCCCAAAATTCTAAAAAAATTAGGAAAACATGGGCAATTCATATATCAATATTGTGTAAGAAATTCAGAAGGTTCTGACACTCCAGCAAAAAATCAAAATTCCAGCACTGGATGCAAAAGTTTCTGTTTTTAAACAGCATCAATTATACTATCATCCATATCATCCCAAAGGCATTACTTGGCACAAATACTAATTAAAAGATAAAAACACAATAATAACATAGGATACAATTGTGTAAATACACAAGAACAGAAAGTAAAACAAAAAAATTATTTTATTCATTGGGTTGCCTCCCAACAAGCTCTTTCTTTATAGCAATTAAGATAGGCTTGAGATTTCAATGATGCTCTCATGAAAGATATAATTGAAACACAAAGAGAGCATCATGTAGCATGTGAAAAACACATTTAAGTCTAACATACTTCCTATGCATAGGCATTTTATAAGAAAACAAATTATCAAGACAAGCAATATCTAGCATATGCAAATAGGAAGAATGGAGCATTAATAATTTTCGCACAAAGAGAGGTAATTTAGTGACATGAAAGTTTCTACAACCATATTTTCCTCTCTCATAATAATTACATGTAGGATCATAATCAAATTCAACAATATATCTATCACATAAAATATTCTCTTTATGATCCACATGCACAAAAGTTTTATAATCTTCCAAGATAGTGGGATTAACATCAACTAAAGTCATGACCTCTCCAAACCCACTTTGATCAAAAATTTCATAAGATTGAACACTCTCTGAATATGTGGGATTCTTTTTACCTAAAGTTGACACTCTTACAAACCCACTTTCAATAGTATTGCAAACATATTCATCACGAGGCTTAAATAATTTTTCAAGATCATAAGAACCATTATCACCCCAATCGTGATCATTGCAATAAGTAGTGGACATAACAAAATTATCATCCCCAAGCTTGTAGCTTTGTGTATCATTAACACAATTGACACTAATAGAATTTATAATAACATTATTGCAACCATGCTTTTCATTCAAGGAGCTATCAAGTGTGGGTGCAATAGCAATGATTTCATTTTTAACATAAGGAACTATAGCAAGTTCATCTCCATAAGCATAATTAATGTTGGTATCATGGCCACAAGCATAGCAAGCATCAAATTCATCAAAAAGGGATATTTCAAGAATATCAACATAATCACAATTATCTATAGATTCATGCATATCATTATTCTCTTCCAAAGCAGCAGACATTTTCTCAATAAATTCATTAACATAGGCATTAGGAGCATAGTTTTCATAGCAATATGTAAGTATGTCAAAATTTTCAGATTTGTAGAGAGTAGCATCATACTTTTCAATCAAAGAAGCAACTTCATAAGCACCCTTAAGTTCTTCAATTTGTTTGATATCATAGTAGCTATAAACACCCTTGGCATAAGCAGATAAGATTTCTTTATCATTAAACTCACATAGGTAGGGAAGGTGTTTTTTAGGGTTCTTAGAGCAACAAGTAAAATCATAAATTTAACATAGATTCCAAGCATAACATAGCAAACAATTTATTTGATTCCATAAGAGTCTCCTTTTTTGAGACAAACGGTGACGCACAAAATGAGCATGCTCATCTAATGATTTTCCCTCAACTAAACTAGTTGGGGTTTCAGCACGACCACAAATGGATCAAAGATGATCCAAGTAGAAAACTTTAAGTGGATCCATAGTGATCTTAAATTTTTGCTTTCATTTTCTATTTTTGTGTGTTGACATGAAGGCAATAAAAGCAAGCAAGCAAATAAAATATTTTTGTGTTTTTTGTAAAATTTATTTTAGAAGTGGGCGAGATGAAAACGAGAGGCAAATGCAAATAAAAAGGCAAATGAAAATAAATGCAAGCGGATGATAGTTTATGCGAAGGTACTTGATAGGTTTTGGTGATGTCTCCCCGGCAACGGCGCCAGAAATTCTTCCTGCCACTTGTAAACTGCATTGGTATTTCCCCGAAGAGGAGAGGATGATGCAGTATAGTAGAGATAAGTATTTCCCTCAGTTAAGAACCAATGTTATCAATCTAGTAGGAGAACCACACAGAACCTCGTTAGCAGCACATACACACACAAAAGCAAACACTTGCACCCAACGCAAATAAGAGGGTTGTCAATCCTCTTAGCGGTTATTTGCAAGGATTAATTCGGATAGTGATAGATAGAAAAGTAAATTGCAAAAAAAAATAAAAGTAAATAAATTGCAGCAAGGTATTTTTGGATTTTAATATATGATAAAAGTAGACCTGGGGGCCATAGTTTTCACTAGAGGCTTCTCTCTCGAACACATAGCATACGGTGGGTAAACAAATTACTGTTGGGAAATTGATAGAAAAGTAAATAATTATGACGGATTCATGGCAATGATCATGTATATAGGCATCACGTTCGAGACAAGTAGACCGACTCCTGCCTGCATCTACTACTATTACTCCACCCATCGACCGCTATCCAGCATGCATCTAGGGTATTAAGTATAAAACAGAGTAATGCCTTAAGCAAGATGACATGATGTAGACAAAGTAAACTCAAGCAATATGATTAAACCCCATCTTTTTATCATTAATGGCAACAATACAAATACGTGTCATGTCCCTTTCTGTCACTGGGATTGAGCACCGCAAGATTGAACCCATCACAAAGCACCTCTCCCATTGCAAGATAAATTAATCTAGTTGGCCAAACCAAACGGACAGATCGGAGAGAAATACAAAGCTTATAACAATCATGCATAAAAGAGTTCAGAGAAGACTCAAATATTTCTCATGAATAATCTGATCATAAACTCACAATTCATCGGATCCCAACAAACACACCGCAAAAGAAGATTACATTGGATAGAACTCCAAGAACATCGAGGAAAACGTGGTATTGAAGATCAAAGAGAGAGAAGAAGCCATCTAGCTACTAGCTATGGACCTGTAGGTCAATGGTAAACTACTCACACATCATCGGAAGGGCAGCAAGGTTGATGAAGAAGCCCTCCGTGATCGATTCCCCCTTCGGCAGAGTACCAAAAAAGGCCTCCAGATGGGATAGCGAAGAACAGAGGCTTGCGGCAGCGGTAGGGTTTTCTCGTCTAGCCCCCTGATGGTTTCTGAATATTTCTGAATTTATAGAAGTGGAATTAGGTCAAAAGGAGCCACGAGGGGCCCACAATGCATCAGGGCGCGCCCCCCTGGGGCCGCACCCAGTTGCCTTGTGGCCTCCTTGTGAGGCTTCTGGCATCCTCCCGAAGCTTCCAGGGTCTCTTTTGTCGAGAAAAAAATCGTCAAAAAGTTTCGTGGCATTTGGACTTCGTTTGGTACTGATTTCCTGAAAAACCAAAAACAAGCAGAAAACAGCAACTGGCACTGGGCACTAGGTTAATAGGTTAGTCCCAAAAAATGATATATAATTGCATATAAAACATCCAAGATTGATACTATAAGAGCATGGAACAATCAAAAATTATAGATACATTGGAGACGTATCAGGTGCCGCTTTGTAAGTAGGTTTTGAACTCCGCGGCCCATCTATCCGCTTGAGGCTCCAGCGCCAGCAGTAGGCGGGCGCCTGAAGATGGCGGGGGAGCTCCTCATGAGGCGCCGTGGCGCTTGCGGTAGGTGGCGCAGCTAATGGCTTTAGGAGCCTTTCCTCGAAGACGCCGGGGTTTTGCGGCTCGCGGTGAGATGCCCGCTTGGCGATGTCGTATGCTTCTTTGTTGCTGCCGCGAGGGACGTGCTGGAGCTCCAGGCCAAGGAAGTGCTTCTCGAGCTTGCGCACCTCTTCCAAGTAGGCGGCCATGTGCTCGTCCTTGGGATTGTAGCCTTTATTGCAGAAGTTGATGAGGAGCTGTGAGTCTCCCTTGATGATGAGGCGCTTGATGCCGAGAGCGGAAGTAGCCTTGAGCCCAGCGATGAGGCCTTCGTACTCTGCGATGTTGTTGGAGACCTTGTCGTCATGCTTGAAGCAGAGTTGGACAGCGTAGTAGAGCTTGTCTCCTGTAGGCGAGGTGAGCACGACGCCAGCCCTCGCGCCCTGCTGGGAGAACGCGCCATCGAAGTGCACGGTCCAGCCGCCAGGCGCTTGGTCCCCAGGCAGGAGGGATCCGTCCTCGCGAGGCTCTTCTTGGTGCGGGTCTATCCATTCCGCAACGAAGTCCGCCAAGGCTGCGCCCTTGATCGTCCTTGTGTTGCAGAATTCCAACTGGAAGGCCTGCAGCTCGATGTTCCACTCGGCAACGCGATCAGCGGCATTGGGGCTGCGCAGAACTTGCTCCAAGGGATAAGACATGATCACCTTGATGGGATGGCCCTAGAAGTAATGGCGCAGCTTCCTAGAGGCGGTGAGGAGTGCGAAGAGGAGCTTCTGCTGCATAGGGTAGCGCTCGCGCGCATCCCGTAGCATCGTGCTGACGAAGTACACGGGGTGCTCGACGAGGCATGTAGTTGCAGTGGCAGCTTGCTCTCCGGAGGGCCCGAGAGGCTCATGAGGCTCAGAGGGCTCGGGAGGCGGCTTGTGAGGTAGCTCGTCAGGGGCCTCTTGAGGAGGGCCCTCGGTAGGTGATGGCGCGGCCTCGGCAGGCGCTGATGCGGCCTCACCAGGCTTCTTATGGATGCAGACGCACTCCTCTCGTATTGCCACCAAGGCCGCGCTGGCCGTCTGGGGGGGTGGCTACCAAGTACAAAAGCAGAGGCTCGCGAGAGCATGGCGCGACCATGATGGGCGGGCTTGTCAGGTACCTCTTGAGGTCCTCGAAGGCAGCGTCAGCCTCAGGAGTCCACTTGAAGGGGCCGAATCTCTTCATGAGCTTGAAGAACGGCAGGGCTCGCTCGCCAAACTTGGAGATGAAGCGCCCAAGCGAAGCCATGCATCCCGCCAGGCGCTGCATTTCCTTGAGGTTCTAGGGAGGGCGCATCCTCTCAATGGCCTTGATCTTCTCAGGGTTAGCCTCAATGCCGCGGTGGGAGACCAGGAAGCCAAGCAGCTTGCCGGAAGGGACTCCGAAGATGCACTTGTCGGGGTTGAGCTTGAGGTTGACCTTGCGCAGGTTGGCGAACGTTTCCTCGAGGTCCGTGATGAGGGACCAGGCCTCACACATCTTGACAATGATGTCGTTGACATAGGCCTCCGCATTTCTTCCCATCTGGGGCCCCAGGGCGATGCGCATCAGCCTCTGGAAGGTGGCTCCAGCACTCCTCAGGCCGAAGGGCATGCAAATGTAGCAGTATATCCCGCAGGGTGTGATGAAGGCCGTTCTCTCCATGTCTTCAGTCGCCATCTTGATCTGGTGGTAGCCTGAGAAGGTGTCTAGGAAGCACAGTAACTCACACCCGGCGGTGGAGTCCATAATTTGGTCAATGCGAGGCAGCAGGAAGGGATCTTGAGGGCAGGCCTTGTTGAGGCCCATGAAGTCGACACACATTCGCTCCTTGCCACCTTTCTTGGGTACTACGACTCGGTTGGCGAGCCATTCAGGATGGCACACCTCACGGATGACTCATGCCTCTTGTAGCTTCTAAACTTCTTTGACGATGAACTCTTGCTTCTCTGGCGCTTGGCGCCATGCCTTCTGCTTCACGGGGCGTGCATTGGGGCACACCGCTAAGTGGTGCTCGATCACCTCCCTCGGCACACCGGACAAATCAGATGCCGTCCAAGTGAACACATCCGCATTTGCCTGAAGGAAGGTGACGAGCGCGTCTTCCTATGCAGGAGAGAGGCCGGTGCCGATGGTAAGGCAGGGCCTGAGCCACTGCCGTCCACCGACACTTTCTTCGTCTCGGCACGCGCCTGAGAGAACAACTGCTTCTTCTTCGCAGACGCGGCCTCAGGAGGCTCGACGTCGTCTTCATCTGCGGGGTAGGTGGTGGCGGTAGCCTTGTAGGCGCGCTCGAGGGAGCGGACTGCATCCTTCTCGTCGCAGTGGACAGTGATGATGTCGCTACAGCCCGGCATCTTGAGGACGTTGTAGGCGTGATGGGTCACTGCCATGAACATGGCGAGCGCGGGGTAGCCCAAGATGGTGTTGTACGGGAGGCCAATGTGCGCCACATCGAAGTCGATGAGCTCAGTGCGGTAGTTCTTGCGGGTGCCGAAGGTGATGGGGAGGTGCACCTGCCCCAGAGGTAGCATGGAGCCATCAGTGACGCCTGAGAAGGGCCTCGTCGGCATCAGCTGCTCGTAGGGTACTTGGAGCTTCTCGAAGGTCTCGATGGAGATCACGTTGAGGCCTACGCCTCCGTCGACGAGCGTCTTGGTGACAACAACGTTGCTGATGGTGGGGGTGCACAACATGGGGATCATGCCCATAGCCTCCGTGGACTTGGGGTGGTCCTTGGAGTTGAAGGAGATGGCGTACTGCGACCACTTGAGGGGCTGAGAAGCCTCTAGCCTCGGGAGGGTTGCGTTCACCTCGCGAGAGAACTGCTTGAAGTGGCGGTTCGACGGGGGGGCCTGGGCCCCGCCGAGGATGCAATCTACCTCGCGAGGCTCTTGGTAGCCTCCAGCGCCCTCGTCAGGCTGGTTGCCGTTGTTCCTTCGTGGTGGTGGCGGCAGCGGCGGCAGAGCGGCGTTGGCCTGCCGCGGCTGGTCGCGCCAACCCTGCCGGAAGTTGTTGTTGCCGTTGTTACGACGATCGCCCCAGCGGTTGTTGTTGCGGCCACCTCCGCGGCCGGCGCCACGATCGTTGCGTCTGCCGCGCCCATCCTGGCGGATCTCGCGAAGCAGCTTGAGCTCATGGCAGTCTTCGGTGTTGTGGGAGAACATGTTGTGGTAGGCGCAATACGGACGGCCATCCTTCTTGGGCTCATTGTGGTCGCGGCCGCACTTCTGCTCAGGCTCCGCCGCAAGCATGGCAGGGCCCTTGTGCTTGGCGTCCTTGCTCTTGACCTTGGCAGCATCAGGCGCCACATCTGGGTTGTTGTGGATGAAGAGGTGGCCCTCTTCAGCCTTGGCGCACCTGTCGGTGAGGTCAAACAGCTCAACCACGGTGTCAAGCTCGTCGTTGATGGCGAGCTTCTCGCGCATCCGGACATCCGTGACACCGGAGGAGAACGCGGAGATGATGGCGGCGTCGGAGGCGCGCGGAATCTTGTTGCGCACTTGGCTGAAGCACTGGATGTACTTGCGGAGAGTCTCGTTGGGGCGCTGGCGCACGGCGCGCAAGTCGTTGAGTGTGAGGGGGCGCTCATGCGTGCCCTTGAAGTTGGCGATGAACTGCCGGCACTGCTCGGCCCACGAAGAAATGGACGCTTTGGGAAGGTGCGTCCTTGAGGGCCATGGGAAACCAGTTCGCCATGACCTTGTCGTCACCGTTCGCTGCCTCGATGCTCAGAGTGTAGAGCTACAGGAACTCCATGGGATTGGGGGTGCAGTCGTAGCGAGGAGGCAGGTCTGGCTTGAACTTCGTAGGCCACACCACACGGTGCAACTCCCGGGTGAAGGCGCGGCAGCCCCCGATGCTGGAGGCGACGCCGCCAGTGAGGGCGGCGCGGTTCTGGCAACCGGCAGCCGCGACCTCCTAGACGGTGCAGTCCTGACGCTGGCGCTGCTGCTCGAGGAGCACGCGCGCGTCGGTGGCGCCCGGTGCCCTCGTTGGACGGAGGAGGCGGCGGGGGCGCGCTGTGTGCCACCTCCCCGGTGCGGAGCTACGGAGGGTGGAGCGAGTGAGAGGCCGCAGGGGCGTCCCCGGCGGCATTAACAAGCTCGGTGATGCGGCCCAGCCAGGCGTCATAGCCGGCCTCGGTGGGGCGGTAGCGCAGCAGCTCACACGCCATGAGTAGCGCGGCCTGCGGGCCTGGCGGCTCGTGGCGGGCGAGCGAGGAGGCGGTGGCGGTGTGGCCAGCAGGCTGCACGGACGGGTGGAGGGAGGAGGCCTGCTACTCCCTAGTAGCGGGGTCGGTGGCGGCGCCGGCGCGGCGACGACGGTTGTCACGGGCGACCGGCCCCGTCTGGGCCACCCTGACCGCCCTACGCTCTGTGCGTTCGCGTCGAGCGTCGGCCATGGTGACGTTGAAGCGGGAGGAGCGGAAGCAGCCCCCTACCTGGCGCGCCAAATGTCGGAATCGGGGCTCCGGGGACCCTGGTTCGAACACTGGGGGCACGCTCGCTCCTACCGGCTAGACGGTGACCACGGCAAGACTACGGCGAGAGCACGCTGCGCACAGAGCACGACAGGGGACATAGCAGCTACCCAGGTTCGGGCCACCTTGCGGTGTAAAACCCTACTCCTGCTTGTGTTGGGATTATTGAGGGCAAGAGAGAGTTCTCGCGTACAAGATTGAGGAAGAGGGAAGCGACCTCCTTCTACGGTGGCAGCACTGCCCCTTTTATAGCCGCCTTGGCCCTCTTCCCTCGAAAACGCTGGCGGGAAGGGTAGCCACACACACAACGACAATTTGAAAGGGGACAGGCGCCCAGGCTTATCCTGACAAAAGGCGGTCTTCGCCTGCAAAGGTGTTATCCATGACGCGCCGGTGGGCTTGGTGATGACCCCCGCCCTGCGCGCCTTATCGTCCCGGTCTTCGTACACCAAACGGGCAGGCTTTCGGACTTGCTTTGGGGGTGGGCAGCTGGTGCTGCCCCCTTAGCACCAAAGAGGAAAACATCCCTGTCCATGCTTGCTGGTACGGCCCCTGTCGCTGTCGTCGTCTTGCGGTGGTGCGTCACCCACGTGGGGAGCACGGGACCGCGTGGCTGGCGCCAGGCTCGGGTGGCTTCGAGAGGCTGCCTCGGGAGGCTGCCTCGCGAGGCTTCCAGCTGCTGCTGCTGCTAAGTCTTGGTGGTTGCTCCTTGCGGAGGGGTCCTCGTGAGGCCGGCGCCTCGCGAGGTGCCTTGCTTCGCGGAGCCCATGGCTGGGCCACCTATTGGGCCTTCGCCAAGCGTCACTTCCTGGGCCGCAGGCAGACGGGCCGTGGTACCCTGGTTCCCACTGGCCCGACAAAGACATGGCGATTTGGTAGACGAGTTCCAGTTGCTGTATCAACTGTATGTCTGGTTGAGGCGGCTGAGTTTGAACTCCGAAGACACTTAGTCCTCACCGTATTCCTCTTGAGCTAAGGTCACTTAGACCTCGCCCAATCACTCGTGGTAAGTCTTCAAGGTAGACTTCCAAAACCTTCACAGACTTGTTCACCGGCACGCCACAATTACTCTTGGGTGCTCAGAACATGACGCCTAACCGTCTGGAAGAATGATAGTCTTCAAAGGTAACATGCGTCGGATCACACAGATCAACTTCTTCAGTGATGCTCAATCACTTAGGCTCTGGTTGGGTTTTTCCTCAGTTGAGTTCTCACAAAGTCGTCAGAGGAAGGGTTGCTCTCAAATGACAAGTGTCAATCTCTCTCTAGAGCAGCCAACCAACTAGTGGTTGTGGGGGTGGCTATTTATAGCCAGGGGCAACCCGACATGAAATGTAATAAATGCCCCTTTGGACATGACCGTTGTCATGATAAGAATCCACTTGACAGCTGGCACACAGCGCAACAACGGTCAGAAATTTGAACTCTCAAATTCGTCGGGGCACTCAATTTCCTCATGATAGGCAAATCGCATTGGCGAAATCCTATTTCTTCAGTCCGACCAAACTCGTCGGTGACCAGAAGAACTGCGTCTCTGTCACTAACAAATTTGTCAGCACTGCCGGAGATTTCCAAAGGCTTCACTCGAAGCGGTAGGTTGTGTATAGGTTTGAGCATCACTTTGGAAACGTGATTCATGTATCACCTAGACCCCCTTTAACAGTACGGTTTTTCCTATGACTCAAATAAGAAGAAAAAGAAACTACGAAAACAAAGTCTTCAAGCTTCCAAGTCTTCACATCAATTTCTTCAAAGGCCGCACCAAATTCTTCACTTGAAGAAATACATTTTTAGGGGTCGACTTCCGTAGGTTAAACCAAATCTTCAAGGACTATAACATCTGTGTACACTCACAAACACATTAGTCCCTTAAACCATTTGTCTTCAATACTCCAAAACCACTAAGGGGGCACTAGATGCACTTACATTCCTGGTCAAAGTTCAGTCAACAGAATAAAGAAATACAGAGAAATAGCAGAAATTAGAAAATCCACCGAGCGGCCACGTCGAAGGCGTATTTTTGGAATACGCCTCCGCTTGCGTATCGTTTCGGCAGCGCCCGGGGTCACTAACGGGTGGGGTCACCTTGTCAAGTTTTTCTTTTAAAACCCCGGCCGAGGTGCGGTGGTGCTCCGACGATGGCTCACCGACGAGGACAGAGCTCTAGGTCTCGGGTGAGTGGGCTCACTGGAACAAGGTCTCTCCGGCGATCCTTCCTGTACCCGCAACATCTCCGGAGATGGTCGGACGGTGTCGCTTCCTTCCTCGCGGGTGGTCTTCGGGTCGAGCTCGAACTTCGGTGAGGGGTTCCTAATTGAGCTGGCTCTAGGGGTGGGTGTGGTTAGTGGAGCAAGGGGAGGCGAATGGTGGTGGTGGTTGGGCTCGGGGAGCAGTGGGCGGAGCTAATCGAGGGAGGCTCGCCGATGGCAAAGCTCCGCGTGGGGAAGAAACGAGGGCGCGATAGCACGAGGGCATCAACCAGTAGAGGAATGGGGTGAGAAGAGGAGGTGCGAGGAGAAATGGAGGCCGTGGGGCTCCTTTTATAGGCCGGAGGGGAGCAGGGGGCCATGGCGCCGCCGTGCTTGATGCTGACGGCCAGCTGGCCTGTGCCGGCCTACAACGTAGCTTGCCTGGGGCTCGGAGGGTCTGCAGCAAGCTGCCAAGGGCCTCTGCGCCGGCCTAGTGCATCGCGACGCCGCTAGGTCACGGGCATACAGTGGCCGGAACCACGACAGCGCTTGGCGGAGGGGGGCTGGTTATGGCGAGGCTGGGCCGCCTGCGGGGAGAGGCTAGGGGTGCGAGGACGTAGCCGCGTGTGGCAGTGGCACCGGGGATGAAGGGCTGCGGTGCGGGCGCTTGGGAAGGGCACGGGTGCTGCGCAGAGCGCGCGCTCTGTGCATGCCAGCCTCACGGTCACCACCCCGTGCTGGCGCCTGGGTGGTTTTGGCTGGGCCTGGCTATGTCAAGTAGCTAGAGGGTAGTGTGTTAGGTGTGGGTGTGGTTGCAGTTGGGCCCAAGAGTGAGTGTGTAGAAGACTGGATCTTCTAGAAGTTCCTGGACAGTAGGTGTTTGTTATTTGCAAAAATACAAATGGTTCAGGGTTTGGTTGTGAGCTTTGTTGGTATGGTTGGTTTAGTCACTAGGGTGAGTGTGTATGCAAATTTGCAGAGTACTTGGGTCCTTCTAGCTAGTACTTGTTGTACAACTTGAAAGAATGGGCCAGAATGCAAAAGAGGAAGAGGGGCTCAAATGCAAAAGTTCCTGGTGGGGCCAGGGACTTTTCTGAAGTATATTTGACCCAAAGTATTTATGATAATTATCTAGGAATTTTCCTAAGTACAGAAATGTTAGTTGCTTCATATCCTAAGTGCTTAAGACCACATATTCTTTGGTTTAAAAAGAATATGATCTTAGGATTTGAGTTATGAGCAAATGTGAGGCTGTCCTAGAGAGACGGAGAGCTAGTGAGAGAGGTTTTTAGTTGGTTTTAGGTTTGCTAAGTCCAGAGGAGTTGACTGAGAAGAACCAGAGCAAGAAACCAGCAAATCCAACTGAAGCAGAAGAAAAGAAAAGGCAGGGGCAAAAACCAGGGTGTTACAGTAAGGTCCATGTTGGATGAGTACAAGTCACCACATAGCTTTTGGTCCGAGGTCGTCAACACCGCGCATGCCATGCATCAAACCGACTCTTCCTTCGTAAGATCTTGGAGAAGACCCCCTATGAGCTCCTAACCAGGAACAAACCAAACGTCGGGAACTTCCGTGTATTCGGGTGCAAGTGCTTCATTCTCAACAAGAGAGAACGGTTAGGAAAATTTCAATCCAAAACAATTGAGGTTATATTTGTTGGTTATGGGTCAAACTCTCACGCCTATAGAGTCTACAACAAATTCAACGGATGTGTTGTAGAAACTTGTGATGTGGTGTTTGATGAGTTTAATGGCTCCCATGGGGAGCAAGTTGATCTAAGTGATGTAGGTGATGAAGATCCTTCACAAGATATCTTGACCATGGGTGTTGGTGCTCTTCTTCCAATGGAACAAGCACCTCATGAAGAGGTGGAAGAAGACACAAGCTTCACTCATGATCAAACTACTACGACACCCACACCAACACAAGATCCCATTGCTCAAGAGGAGCCCATAATCCAAGAACAAGAGCAAGATCCTTGCCAAGATCAACCTCAAGAACAAGAGAGAAAGAACAAGAACATGCATCTATTGATGAGATGAGCCTTATGACGATGGTGAACCTCAACAAATGGAATATGAAGAGCTTCCTCCACACATTAATGATCCATATGTTGAAGATGTTGATGAAGTTGAACCTAGCGAAACCTTAACCTCCATCATGCCTCGAGTGGCCGGCCGCGTGGACGTTGACGAAATCCTCACCGGAATATTAGTAGGTAGATTCACTCATAAACAATTGACAAAATTTTGTGCTCACTTGTCGTTTTTGTCTAGTATTGAGCCACTCAAGGTCCCAGATGCATTGTTGGACGCCGATTGGCTTGTGGCCTTGCAAGAAGAGTTGAACAACTTTGAACGCAACAAAGTGTAGACGTTGGTTGAGAGGCCAAACAAAGAACACAATGTCACTGGAACAAAATGGATCTTCAACAATAAGCAAGATGAGCATGGTACCATCATTAGAAACAAATCAAGGTTAGTGACACAAGTTTAATCTCAAGTTTAAGGTTTGGACTTTGATGAGACCTTTGCTCCCATTGCCCGTCTTGAATCTATTCACATCTTGCTTGCTTATGCCGCTTTCAATGGTTTTACATTACATCAAATGGATGTGAAAAGCGTGTTTTTAATGGTCCTCTACAAGAGGAGGTATATGTATCACAATCACTCGGGTTCATTGATCCCGATCACACAGACTATGTTTATGAACTTCACAAGGCTTTGTATGGCCTTAAACAAGCACCACGTGCTTGGTTTGATCATTTCAAGAAGTTTTTAATCGATGATGGTTTTGTGAGAGGATTGATTGATCCCACTCTTTATACTAAGAGGGAGAAAGGTGATTTGATCTTATTCCAAATCTATGTAGATGACATCATTTTTGGTTCACCTAACATTCATCTTTGCAAGAAGTTTGCGGCCTCCATGACTAAGAATTTTGAGATGTCACTCAATGCGAATTTGAAGTTCTTCCTCGGATTTCAAATTCAACAATGTCAAGAAGGGATTTTCCTATCTCAAGCCAAGTACACCAAGGACATTCTTGAGAAGTTTGGAATGACCAGTGCCAAGCCTTGCAAGACACCCATGGCAACCAAAGTTGTTATTAATGCCGACCAAAATGGTACACCCTTTGACACATCTACTTACCACTCTATGATTGGTTCTTTGCTTTACCTTTGTGCATCTAGACCGGATATCATGTTAAGTGTAGGCATATGTGCACGATATCAAGCTTCCCCTAAGGAAAGTCATCATTTGGTCGTTAAGCACACTCTTCGATACCTTGTTCAAACCCCAACGTTGGGTCTATGGTACCCTAAAAATGCCAAGTTTGATCTCATTGGGTACTCGGATGCGGATTGGGCCGGAGACAAGGTGGATTGGAAGTCAATTGATATATCCTTTTTATTGATCTATTATTGGAACAAGAAAGGGTATCCCGCACCTATTTCCCCAGAGGTGACCCTGGGTATCGAACCCACGAGAGGTAGACTCCCTTGAAGCAATGGTCTCTAGCAAGCTTTTGCCAAAGTGTCAAATCCAGCTTTTGACCGGATCAGCAAGCAAATTGTGATTCAGACACTTATAATAAAACTAAGGTACGGGGATGAGGTCTTAATGCTTACAACCATGTATTGGCGTTGGGATCAAAAATGATATTAGTTTGTGCTCGGGAAGTCACCCATCAAGAGGTGCTTGCTTCGTATCGGAGTGCGGGATGTGTCCAAATAACATCTTGACCGGCACGAGTCCTGCATCAAGAATCAGTTGTCCTATCGAAGGCCCTAGTCGTCTCACGGGGTTGCCCCGACAATTAAGATAATAATATCAGATAAAAGCATTGGGTGTTTAATGACTACACCTCATGAATCCCCAAGGATATGATCCATGTTACCCTACTAAACCTTACTATTACCGGTGTTCAGTATAACACTTCACGGTCCCCTTGCTCCTAGCCTCACCGGTGCTCAACCTCCATGATCTTGGGTACCTGCAGGGTTGAAGATCGCGAACAAGAAAAGAGACAATTCAAGAAACAATTTTATTTCACACATACGAGACGTTATGTCAAAGACTTCCATTGATCCCTTCACCAAATACCTGGGGTTGCAAGGCTCATGCCTCACCCCATACCTTACCGAACTACTCACACATGGAGATCAGATCATGAGAAGAAAACATTGAAGAACACATCTTGGGATTGATTGATTGCAATATGTCTTACAATGGATGCCTTGTGCGATACACGATTACAAGTATGAACTAGATGAGAGAGCACTATGGTGGTGGAGATGGCTATGGAAATGAAAATGGCGGCGGCTAGGGTTTGTGTATGAAGATGATGGTGAAGAGGTTCTGGCTGTGCTCGACGCTGTTTTGTTGACATTTCGACGGGGTCCCCTTTATAAAAGTTGTTCAGGTGGACGACCTACCTCGATTTCCACGCCAAACGACCGCTCATGCCTTCTGGCGCCTCCTGGTGACTTATTTCTTCTCCATTTTCCTTCCTTTCCTTTCTCCCACGTGATTTCTTCCCTTTATAGCCCATTTCCTATGGAAAAATATCAAAGAGAGGATTTGTGGAATCTTTTGCATTCATTAGTCATAAGTGGCAATATCGGAGTGAATATCTCTCTTTTAATGAAATATCTCGGTTTAAACAAGGTTGAAATGAGTGTAAAAATATCACTCATCAACTCCCCAAGCTTAAACTTGATCATCCTCGAGCAACATAGAGAGAAATCTGAAGCATAAGGAACTCAGTTGTTTAAACTGAAATAACGAGAAGGTTTTGGTTCACTTACGATCGGTATGCCTAGATAGCCCTCCGCTTCTTGACCTGAAAACTTATCATAGATATAGCGGTGGCATGGTTATAGTGCAAGTGTTAGTGAAGCAAAGATAATCAACACAAAGTTTCTGATCTACTAGATAAAACAACTTTGCAACACTTCATTTCATTTAATCTAGACAACACTTGCTTGCCGGGAATGCACGTAAGAGTTTCTTTAGATAGAGCCATGAAAACACAAGTTAGGGAGTAGAAAGCATGTAGTAAAATATGATGCTCAAGTGCTCATGAGCACACCCACAATTGTCTCCTCCTCTAGGCTCTTAAACACTTTGTTTCAATCATTGTTTGCTGGAACTTTGATTGTCACGTGAAGGAGATTATGCCAAATAAGTGATCATGCATAGGTTTTCGTTGTGGCTTCATGTTTGGGAACTATGGACCTTAAGCAATAATGTCTCTTTCGAGATCTTTTGATCAGTCCCCTTTATTTACCACATACACACCCACTCAAGAGAAAGCCGAATAATATTTGTTTGTAGTGTTGCCACTACGTACGGTAACAAACTCATAGCCGAAATCCGAGCTGCCGCTCTTGGTGGATCGTTCATTGGCCAACGGAGTCCTCATCATAACATCAAGAAGGGTGACGAAGCCACATTTACACATGTAAACGCGTATATAGTAGCAAAGGCCATGGCACCAGCCGGAGGCTGTAACACCATGTTGAGATATACAACACAGATTTTTGGGATAATCTCACCCACCTTTCAACTAAGTTCCTCTAGACAATTTAATCCACAAGTGCTATCAAGTATATTAAAATCAACAACATGGGGTTGAGCATGTTAAACATCACTTCCACTACAATTTCTCAACTCCCAAGTCTTGAGAGACTTTCTCTTGTGCAAAGTTATACTTGGTTAATAACATTTCATTCAAAAACTGTCCCATGGCAAGTCTTAGTTGTCCAAACTAAAGAAATCAAAGGCTACAAAATTATTTCACCTGCTAGAGCAAAACCTTTGTATCAACTATCAAGACTTACTCCCATCTACACATATCACACATACTACTACTACATCTACGCTAAGTATCCAAGTGCAAAAGACGGGGGTCGTAGGGCGTACTTTCATAGTTGCGAATTTACACACTTCTCTTCCTTAGTCTTGAATTCCTCGTTGTCCTGGCATAGATCAACTCCTTTGAAAACAAAATTCAAACGAACTCCAAGGGGCTAAATGAAGAACAAGAGCAAAGCAAAGTTTATTCTTATTTTTTGGTTTTTGGGTTTTTGAAAACTAACTTGCAACTGAAAAATCGCAAAGGCAAAAATAAAAAGCAAAAGCAAATAAAAAGCAAAGTGTTGGAACAAACCAACACGAGTGTTTTCAAGCTCCTCGAACTTAAGTACAACCTCATTACAACTTATTCAAATACAGCCACATCTTGATGTAGAAGTGGTGATAACCTCCCCCAAGCTTAGGCTCTTGCAAGCCCAAACCGGCGAGATCATTGTGGTGGTTGGTCAGGAGCCCACTCCTGCCTCTAGTTGGAGAAGTCCATGTTCATGTTGGCGGCCGTGCCTCTCAGGGACGATGCGAGGTTGCTCACATCATGGATAGAGCCCTGGAGGTTGTTGAGGTCCTTATAGGTGGTGTAGTCTTGCTGTGGCTGCTCCTCCTCTTCGTCGGTGGCGAGTTCTTCTTCATCTACTTGTTCGGGTTCTGGCCCTTCTAGGTCAAAAGCTGCATCTCCTTCCTGTGCAACATAATGCAATTGTCTATTCTCGATGGAGAAACGGTTAGGCATAGGTGTGGGTAACAAGTACGCCACTCCAGGAATTTTGATACAATGACGACCATTACGAACTACTACCATACCAGCGTTAGTAAGAACACGAATGTTAACAAGGGTGTTACTGACAATGGGGCAGAGATGATTGCAGTTGAGGCCAAGGGAGTTGGCCAACATGGTGATCACTCCTCCACACACGATATCTCCTTGTGCATGATTTGCTTGATGCGGGAGATGTAGCAAAAGTATTGCCCCTAGGTTGGGCGAATAACCGACGTCCAGGTTTGCTGCTTTCCCGAGAACTAGCATGTTCTCATCATTCACCTTAGAAACTTCTCCTCGTGCCTGCAATGAGGTAGTGATAACATAGTAGAAATAACGTATAGCAGGACTTTCAATGCAACTGGCTCTTTGCTTAGAGCCATGGTGACACATTCGGTAAAAGGATTGCCTTGGGTGCGGGTCAGTGAAATCATAAACATATCTAATATCATCATCATTGTTGGGGAAGCCAAAGTAGTTACACCACTCAACAAAAGTGATGTTAAAGTCTTGATTAAGGAGACGGAAAGTGATCCTCTCCTCCTCATATGCATTTGGCATTAAACCAACATTGTGCGAGAGAGTACTAAGAAACTCAAGCGTCAATCGTTCATAAGTCTCACATCCCTGATAAACAAAATGATGCAACCCGGCATTATGACAAAGCAAATTAAAATCATGAGTGATACCTAGCTTGGCGAGAGTATTCGCACAAGCCCATTTGGTTGCTTTGATCTTCCTTGTGGTGAGCTTCTAGAACTTCTTCCTTGCTCCACGGTCGGTGAAGACGATCCCTTGAGTGAAAACTTGTTGCGGCTGTGAGGTGGATGAACTCGAACCACCGCGTACGCGACAAGACCTCCATGTAAACATCTATAAAACAGTTTTTCAGTCCAATATAATGATAAAATAATGATCCTACGGTACTCACGACATCATACTCCTCTAAAAACATCAACAAATCCATGCCAAACTCAAGTTTGAATCAAAAATATGCATATCCTAGACATGGCAATGCTAGGCATGTAGAACATGGATTCGCGAAAAATAAATTGGGATTGGAGGAGAAATGTACCGTAGATCGATCACACGGAAGGATTCGAACTGAAAATGAACGAGTAGAGAGATCGGGAGAAGTTTTGCTAGGGTTTGGAGAGGTTTGGAGGAAGAAGAAGAAGAAAAGAGAGAGATGGGGGCGAAATACCTCCTTCCTCGGGCTTATTGGAGTCGCCGACGCGCAAAATGACCGCTCATACGGGCGCGAGCGCCCGTATGGAACGTCGTCTTCAACCCGGTTTAACTCACCTTTGCCTGCGTGCAGATGAAACGACCGCTAAAACGGACGCCTGCGTTCATTTTGAACGCCGTCGTTCATTCTGTTCTTTTTGTGCTTCTGGTCGAAGATGTCAAACAACCGCTCGAATGGGCGCATGCGCCCGTTTGGAACACCGTCAAACGCTTTGGGATTTTCTTCGTTTTCTGCAAAAGAGTCAAACGACCGCTCGAACGGGCGCTCGTGCCCGTTTGAAACACCGTCTTTTCTCCTACTACCTCTGGTTGTTTTGCACTGGAACCTCCGGCAGGTCATGCGACCGCTCATACGACCAATGGCGGTCATTTTGAACACCGTCTTTTGTTCTGTTTCTTTTGAAACTTTTCTTTTTCTTTGCTCTCCTGCGGGGTTAGTTCCAAGACAATACATAGACATATTTCCAGGCATTCAAACATCAATCTAGCTTATAAATCATCTTGCACAAGGCTAGGCCTTCATTAAAACAACTCTTCCAAACTCACTTCTTCATATGGAACTTCAATCACTCTTTTATTAAAAACAAAAATAAAAACTTACTTGTCTACTTTATTTGCGTGGGTTGCCTCCCATGAAGCGCTTGTTTTCGGTCGGATAGCTTGACCGTAGTGGTGATCAAGGTGGTGCTAGAATGCCGAGACCATAGCTTCTGGCATTCAAAATGATGCCACCACCTGTGTAGGTCTTCAATTTCTTCTTCCTGGGGAAATGCCTTATAATGGGATCTTTAGATGGTAAATCAAAACGAACATTTCCCTCAAACACATTTATCACAGCTTTGATGGTCCTTAGAAAAGGTCTACCGAGAATTATAGGAGCAATTTGGATCTTCAGGCATATCTACTATAACAAGATCAATCATGACAGGGCAATCATTAATTTGAACTATAACTCCATGCTTAATGCCTACTGCCTGAGTAAAATTAGAGTTAGCCATATTCAATATAATCTCAGTATTAGCATAAGGACCAAGATTGAGACTATCATAAACAGATTTGGGGATAGTGGAAACACTTGCCCCTAGATCACATAAAGCACTGAACTTATTAAGTCCTATCTCAATCTCTATAGTAGGTTCAAAAGTATCTTCTTGCTTAGCTGAAAACTTACTGAATAACTTTTTCCTTTCATCATCAAGTTCACGTACCTTGGCTGCAACTAGTTCACCAAATACATTATATGCCTCATCGTTAGTTACCTCCGGTAGTGGATACTTCATGGATATCATCTTGACAAAATCTGCAACGGTATAATTGTACTCTGGCACATGACTTGTGTCAAGTATCTCAGCTTTCTCTTCGTTGCTTCTCACCATTTTAACTTCTTCAACCGGGTTAGGCTCCGGTTTTCCTACAAACTTGGCCAAAATCAAGGTTTGGCTCTCTGCTATCTTTGCCACTTGTGCCTCCATATTCTTGGATTTGGCTTCAAGTATATGCACATCATTTGTTAGTCCAACAACCTTACCGGTGAATTGACCGGGTAAGTTATCATGATTCTTCAAGATATTCTCGAAGTTTTCATTCTGCTTAGTCTGGCTAGCAATAAAACTTTTAAGAGTTTCTTCAAGAGTATTTCTATTGCTACCATTAGCTCCATTAAAATTATTGGATGGTCCTCCATTATTAGGATAAGGAAGTTTAGGAGCATATCCATTATTTTTCCAATTGGGATTATAGCTATTACGAGCAATAAAATTCACATCACTAGTATCTTCATTAGTGATGGCATTGACATTTACCTCTTCTTTACCTTTCATCAAAGAGATAAGTTCTTCTACCTTGGTTGTCAACTCTGAGCTATTTTCTTCTATGACATTCACCTTCTTGGTGGTGGTTCTCTCAACATGCCATTGGGCATGGTTCTCTTGCATATCATCTAGTATCATCTTGACATCTTCTATGGGCTTTCCCATGATTGTTTCTCCTGCAGCTATATCAAGCATAGTTTTTGACATGTGATTCAAGCCATTATAAAACATATGAAGGATTAACCACTCCTTCATTCCATGATTGGGGCAGTTTCTTATAGCTTCTTTCATTCTATTCCACGCAAGCGCTAGTGGCTCACGTTCCTCTTGCTTGAAACCTGTGATCTGAGAACGTAATTGTATAATTTTTGCAGGTGGACAAAACTTAGATAAAAATTTACTGCAACAAGCAGCCCAAGAAGTAATACTGCCTTTAGGCAAAGCTAAAAGCCATTCCTTAGCTTTTCCTCTCAAAGAGAAAGGAAATAAGCGAAGTTTAAGAGCATCTGGGTCATAATCCTTTATGCGTGTCATGTTGCACAATTCAGTAAAATTATGTAAATGCATACCTGCATCTTCAGAAGCAGAGCCTCCAAATTGGTCCTGTTGAACCATGGAAACTAGGTTCGGTTTGATCTCATATTCTGCAGCTGCAACATCTGGTTGTGCTATTGGTTCACGCATGAAATTGTTGCTAGGAGTAGCAAAACTCCCAAGATTACGAGCCATAGTAACTTTTTGGTATTTTCAACTAAAAGACTTGCAACAAAATAAAACTTAGACTAAAAGCTGAAAAAGTAAAAACAAAAACTGAAAATTAACTTTAACAAAAACTCTAAACACAAAGACTAGGAATACTAAACTCCTCGCCAGCAATGGCGCCAGAAAAAAGGGCTTGATATCTCCTTTTTATTGATCCGGTATTGGAACAAGAAAGGGTGTCCCGCACCTATTTCCCCAGAGGTGACCCTGGGTATCGAACCCACGAGAGGAAGACTCCCTTGAAGCAATGGTCTCTAGCAAGCTTTTGCCAAAGTGTCAAATCCAGTTTTGACCGGATCATCAAGCAAATTGTGATTCAAACACTTATAATAAAAAGAAGGTACGGGGATGAGGTCTTAATGCTTACAACCATGTATTGGTGTTGGGATAAAAAATGATATTAGTTTGTGCTCGGGAAGTCACCCATCAAGAGGTGCTTGCTTCGTATCGGAGTGAGGGATGTGTCCAAATAACATCTTGACCGGCACGAGTCCTGCATCAAGAATCAGTTGTCCTACCGAAGGCTCTATTCGTCTCGCGGGGTTGCCCCGATAATTAAGATAATAATATCAGACAAAAGCATTGGGTGTTTAATGACTACACCTCATGAATCCCCAAGGATATGATCCATGTTACCCTACTAAACCTTACTGTTACCGGTGTTCGGTATAACACTTCACGGTCCCCTTGCTCCTAGCCTCACCGGTGCTCAACCTCCATGATCCTGGGTACCTGCAGGGATGAAGATCGCGGACAAGACAAGAGACACTTCACAAAACAATTTTATTTCACACATACGAGACGTTATGTCAAAGACTTCCATTGATCCCTTCACCAAATATCTAGGGTTGCAAGGCTCATGCCTCACCCCATACCTTACCGAACTACTCACATATGGAGATCAGATCGCGAGAAGAAAACATTAAAGAACACATCTTGGGATTGATTGATTTCAATATGTCTTACAATGGATGCCTTGTGCGATACACGATTACAAGTATGAACTAGATGAGAGAGCACTATGGTGGTGGAGATGGCTATGGAGATGAAAATGTCGGCGGCTAGGGTTTGTGGATGAAGATGATGATGAAGAGGTTCTGGCTGTGCTCGACGCTCTTCTATTAACATTTCGACGGGGTCCCATTTATAAAAGTTGTTCAGGTGGACGACCTGCCTCGGTTTCCACGCCAAACGACCGCTCATGCGAGCGCGTGCGGTCGCATGGAACGCCATCATTGACCCTGGTTGCCTTCTGGCGCCTCCTGGTGACTTATTTCTTCTCCATTTTCCTTCCTTTCCTTTCTCCAACGTGATTTCTTCCCTTTTTAGCCCATTTCCTGTGGAAAAATATCAAAGAGAGGATTTGTGGAATCTTTTGCATTCATTAGTCATAAGTGGCAATATCGGAGTGAATATCTCTCTTTTAATGAAATATCTCGGTTTAAACAAGGTTGAAATGAGTGTAAAAATATCACTCATCATCAATCTCTGGTGCTTGTCAATTTCTTGGACGGTCATTGGTAAGTTGGTCCTCGAAGAAGTAAAATTGCGTCTTCCTCTCCACCACCGAAACCGAATACATTGCCACCAGAAGTTGTGCAACACAATTGCTATGGATAGGCAAACCTTAAAGGACTATGGAATTACATACAAGAAGGTACCTCTTTTCTGTGACAATGAAAGTGCAATCAAGATCACCAAAAAACCTGTTCAACACCCTCGCACCAAGCACATTGATAGTCATCATCACTTCATTCAGGATCATGTGCAAAAAGGAGATATTGAGATAGCTCATTTTGGAACGGATATGCAACTTGCCGACATTTTCACCAAGCCATTGGACGAAGCACGGTTTTGCCAACTAAGGCTTGAACTTGGTATCTTGGAACTTGCTAATATTGCCGTGTGATATCATGTACCCATGCACACATTTACTTCATATCTTGTCTAGATGTAGGCCTTAATGTGAAGCATGACTTTGCTCTAAAAAGAAATAAAGAAAAACTATAAAAAAGAAACTTAGGAGCTAAGAATTTTTGAAGAGAACTAGCACTCAAGCACTTCAACTCCATAGTACTGAATTTGATTGTCTTGATGATACGGATTGATAGAGTTATTTGGAGGAATGAATATTTGAAGTGATTGAGGTTATGCCAAAACTTGCGCGTGATACTAAAATCATGGAGCTCCAGCTTCTCGCTGATTTCATGTCCTATTGCTATATGTTGAGATAATTCGCATAAATGCGACTTCGTCACCAATTTGGTGATTGAGTGGTAAATGATCGACCTTCTCCAAAGAGGTGTGTATGTGGTAAATGAGAATACTGATCACTGAGCTCGAAAGAAACAACTATTTTGATCCATTGTGCACAAAATTAAGCCACAACGGAACCCCATTGCACCTAGCAAATTTTGGCATAACCCCGTCACCGAAGATTGAAGTTCCAAAGAATAATGATTCAGAGAAGTATTTGAGATTCATGACTTGGAGGTACTTGTGGGTGTTAATGAAATGTTTGAGTACTATGTTTTCTTCTCTTCCAAAACTCCTTGGTCATATTTGTTTAATGACAACTCCAAAGAAAATCCATTCTATTATTTACCACATGGGTTTCGCCATTGTCCAGCACCATGACTGATTCCAGGGTTTGGACTTTGGACAGACTCGCCGTCATCCACCTCGACCTGGTCTGACACCCAGTTCGAAAAGACAAGTTCACCGCGGGAATCTGCAGCATATTCCAGGTTATCAAATCTGACGATTCATCCTGGAGCGTAGTTTCGACCTGGCCGAGGTGGCCAGTTGAATCAGCGAAGAGGGTGATGCTGCCGAAGACAAAGAGTTGTCCTGGCAGGAAAGTCATGCCGGATCTGACTTGGCCGTTGATCCGGAGAGCCATCAAACCGCTGTGACTACTCAGAGGGACCTATATGGGCCACCAATGATGGAGTCAAATCCAGCAGATCTTGGGTAGGGGGTCTCGAACAAGTAGCCCTGGTGCGATGGTAACAGAGACACGAGAATTTACTCAGTTTCGGGCTCTCCCGAAGAGATAATACCCTACGTCCTGCTTTGATTGTATTGATTTCGGGGGAGTGGTGTCATCTACGAGCCCTACCCCTCGGTTTATATAGGTACAGGGGTATCAAGGGTTTACACAGGGCCGGCCCTGTGTTTCGAGAGGCCCTAGGAGAACTCGACGACATGGGCCCCTATGTCCTAAGACCATATATATGTATGCGCAGGCTAATGTCCTAAAATTATGAAGAAAAGATAATACAAGAAATTAGATTATACATCGGATGATTGGAACCGTAGACATGTACACAGAATGACAAAAAATTACGATGGTTGAATACATACTGTGAAAGATTGAATTAGAAAATTATACATTAAAATTTTGAAACTTCATGTACACTGAAATTGGAGACTGGATCATGAATGAATAGTTGAATATGTACTAAAGAATAAAAGAAACTACTGAACATGGTACAGGGAGTCATGGATGGATACGTACTGTGGTGCGCTGCTCTCACGGCTCACATACGTATAACGTATTCGTATTGCCGCCTTGCCGGATGCCAGATGGCCGGGCTGCGGCTGCTGGACTGCCGCGCGGCGCGCGCAGCGGCGAACACCAGCGGCGGCCGAGGCGCCCAGCGACAAGAGGATGAACGACGAAGACGAACAGACAAGCGAGGCGCCTAGCGAGATCTTCGATTGATTTGTTTCACCAGCGAAACGAGCGGCTTCGCTAATCGCTACCTGCTATCTGACGGGCCTAGCCCATCTCGTTTTTTCTCTCGTAATTTTTTTCTTACCTATTTTTGCTGGGCTATACTATATATGTGGTACTACATCATGGGCCCCCCCGGCCTGGGCCCTGGGCCGTCGCCCCTCCGGCCATACACCAGGGCCGGCTCTGGGTTTACACATAGGTCGGTTGCATCTAGGTTAATCGTGGCATAGATGACCTCTAAGTCTTGGAGTGTGCGCCAAGTCTTCGAAAGTTTCCATCTTCGCGTTTCTGGGCCCAACAAATGTGGCCCGTTGGTAAATCATTATAGGGGTCCTCGGCCCGGCCCTCCTGGCCGGGAGATGACGTGGCAAACACCCCTTAGTCCAGGACACCATCAGCGCCGATGGATGCTGCAACGACTACCGTCGCATACGTGCTGGAACCAACGCCGAGGGATGTTGTAATATCGGTCGTCGCATGCTGGAACCGGCAGTCGCGTTGCTGCGAGCGCGGCCACCACGTGCTGGAACCGATGCCAAGGACGCTATGACTGCGTGTTGAGAAAGCTTGAATCGAAGACAACAGAAGTTGCGACCAGCCAGTGGGCAACTAGTGAAAGTTGTGACCAACGATGGCGAAAGCTTCAACCGGCGATGGAAAAAGTTTCAAATGGCGTGGCGAGCCGATGATGATGCGACAACGACCACCGCGTGCTGAAACCGGTGTCAAGGGATGCTACGACCACGTGTTGGGGAGTGGATTTTCTCCTGTGACGGGAGGTCCCGTGCATAGGTTAGTGCATTGATCACTTTGGATGGGCCCCTGCATGCAGCTTTTGGTAGCTCCACCCATCCCACCTCCCATCCCTTTTTTGTACGTTCACTTTTCAATCTTCTTTTTGAATGATAAGTTCAATTTATTTCTCGTTTTCAGATTCATGTTGCTTGTGACGAAGGCTTTCAAATAAAATCCATTTTGAATATGTTTTCACGAGTTTTTAAATCCATTAAGTTTCAACTGCTGAAACTTGGTACGCACGAACGACAAAATCCAATAACTTTACGGATCACAAGGTAAATCGGATGGTCGAGCAAGTTTCAACTACTAAAACTTAATAGAAACAGAAACAATGATAAATTCAACAAGTTTCAAAACTAAAACGTAAACCCTAAACCCTAAGCCCTAAAGCCCTAAGCCCTAAGACCAGAACCCTAAAACCCTAAAACATATGAAATTTGGTAAAACTTGATGAAACTTGGTTCAGATTAATGTCACAATTATCAAGTTCCAATATTTGAAACTTAGATTTGTTTAAAAGTTGTCAAAATGTATTCAAAATTGGTCTTGTTCGAAAGTTCTCGTCGCGACGAGCACATATATGCAAACGAAACTTAATTTAGATTTTCGGTTAAAAGATATAGTAAATTGAAATTAGAAGATGAAATGAAAAGACATGGGAGGTGTGATGGATGACGCATGCAACTCTGATGCATGCATGCGTGGGGTCCAAAATTAATTAATGGTTAAGCCATGTAGACAAAGAAGATAAGCATGCATGCATGCGGACCTCCAACCAAATGAATAGCTGAGACATGCACGAGACCTCCCATGCACGGGAGAATCTCTTTTCCCCGGCGTGTTGAAAAAGCTTCAATCTAAGACGACGGGAGTTGCGGTTGACCACTGGGCAACTAGCGAAAGTTGCGACCGACGATGGCGAAAGCTTCAACCGACGACGGAAAAAGCTTCAACCAGCGTGACGAGACGACGATGCTGCGGCTGCGGCCACTGTGCGCTGAAACCAGTGCCAAGGGATGCTACGACCGAGAGTTGAAAAAATCTTCAATCGAAGATGAAGAAAGTTGCAGCCGGCCACCGGATAACTAGCGAAAGTTTGCGACCGATGATGGCAAAAGATTCAACCGGCGTGGTGAGTCGATGATGCTGCGATCGGTGCATGGTGGTGTTGCGACGTCGGTGACCATTACTACGACCGGTGCGCGGCGATACTGTTGCTAACAGCGACCGCCAAAGCTGCGAACTGCGACCACCGATGCTACGACAAAATCCAGTGGGAGAGTGGTTTTTCAGCTCCTGGGTGCCTAGGCACCCTCTATGAACAGTAAAATCAAAAAAAAAATCTGAAACTTTGCAACATCAAAGATGATCAAACTTTGTAGGTGCTTGCAAGTTTTCATGCCAAAAAACCATTCAAGAAGCTCTACACACGAAAAAGATTTCAGTGCTTGAAGTTTTGAGCACTGAAATCTGAAACTCGTTTGTACACCTTTCTCTACATGATTTTTTGGCGAAAACTTGTAAGAACCTACAAAGTTTGACCATCTTTGATGTTGCAAAGTTTCAGATTTTTTTTTATTTTTCTTCTATTTATTTGAATTTACTATTCATAGAAGGTGCCTAGGCACCCGGGAGCTGTCACACCTTTCTCAATCCAGTGGTGCTGCTAGCCGGAGTGGTGACGCCCATGGCGAACGAAGCTACGACGACGACCATGCGCATGCGACGCCGAACAGCAGCCGCCGTGCGCGTGCGAGTTTGGATGCTTTGAGCGTGGTTGCGCGATGTTGTGAGCCGGTCGGCAACTGCCTCGAGGATGCCGACGACGCTACAATGGTGGACGGCGACGAATGCTGCGAGCGGCCGCGTCTACCGTATCGAGTCTTCTCAACGACGACCACGACGGAGCTGCGCCCGTGGGCCCTGGGTTTGTGTGCGAGTCGTGCGGTGGTGGGCCGTGGGGGACGAAGGGATCCGTGAAGGTGTGCATGAAGCGTATGCAGCGACGTGCTGATCCAATGACCTTTGATTTTTTTTGAAAAAACTTCTGATCTATTCATCAACTGTCAAGGCAGTACAAACAATACTAGAAGTAAAAAAATACATCCAGATCGGTAGACCACCTGGCGACTATTACAAGCACTGGAGCGAGCCGAAGGTGCGCAGCCGTCATCACCCCGCCCTCATCGGAGCCGGGCAAACGTTGTTGTAGTAGACAGTTGGGAAGTCATCGTGCTAAGGCCCCAAGGACCAGCACACCAACCGTCGCTGATGAAGAAAAACGTAGATCAGAAGGATCCAACTTGTAGACACACAAACACAGACCAACGAAGATCAGATCCACGTGGATCCACCGAAAACAAACGCCGACCGAATCCCACGAGATCCGCCAGAGACAAACCTCCACACGCCCTCCGACGACGATGCTAGAAGCACCATCGGGACGGGGGCTAGACGAAGAGAAACTTATTCCATCTACAAAGAGCCGCCACCGCCTTGCATCTCTGAGCAGGACACAAACCCTAACAATACTCAAGAAAGCATCAAAAAACAAAGCCCTCCCGCTGGCAAGGGCCGGGATCCACCTCGCCTCCATGGTCGACCACAGGAGACGAGGTAGACTGCCGGCGCGGCACGAGAAACCCTAGCACAGATGGGTGCACAGGTACGAGCGGCGGATGGGTGCACAGGTACGAGCTGCCGCCGCTGTAAAGACGCGTATGTCACCCTAGTTGATGTGGAAGAGAACCGATCGAAGGCTTATACGGTCGAGCCACGCCTAGCATCGGCCATGCCAAAAGCGGCGCTACAAAGGACCCATTTTTCAAAAAGAATTCAAAATATATTTAAAAATTCAAAAAATATCAAAAATAGTTCTACAAATATATATACATGTTCTTCAACCATGTGTAAAATTTCATTAACTAATGTGATTGTTTTGAAGACTAATAAAAAAACACAAATATCTGGTCCAAATACAACAAAGAACGCCCATTTTAATCTATGTATTTGTATTTTTTGTGTACATCACATATGAATATACTACAAATATATGAATATGTGTTTTTTTTCAGAATATTTTAGGTATGGAAATAGTATTTTCACTGAAAAAAGTAAAGGCCTCGCTCGAGCTCAGCCTCCAGGTGCACTTTTCGGGCGAATACTCCTTTATAATGTGCAGTGGCTAGTGAGATATACACAGCTGTATGCAGGTCAGGTAAAAAAACTGTATGCAGGTCAGATAATTAGCCTAAATGAGCAGCTACGAAGAACCGATCTACCTCAGATTTACAGCAATTACACTCACTGTAGCTAATTTACAAAACTTCTTTTCCTGTCAGATCCTCCCCTTCCTCTTCTGTGCAGTCCTCTAGTTCTCACTTCCATGGGCTAGTAATGGTACACTGCTTTCGGTGGGAGATCCAGGGACAAATGGGACAAAGCCTCGACCTCCGAACATCGGCCGCATGAAGGCGTTGTCAAACTTGCGCCAGTAGTGGTGGACTGACCGTGTTGGACTAGCCAGGAGCATCCGGAGGCTCGTCAGGCGGCGTATGCTCACACCGTTCTCAAGATCTGTCTCGGGCCCATTCACGGTCAGCTGTTCAAGGAAGGATTTTGGGCTGGATGGCTCAGAAAGGGCACTCACTTCCCTAGTGAGGTGCCTCGCTGGAATCAGGAGTCTGATCAATGGCTTAGTCAGTAGCCCAAAGACCTGATGAAATGTAAAAGATTTGATAATATGAGTAATTGTCTGGAGGTTGGCTTCCATACGTGGTTGTTCATATTAGAGATTTTGTTGCCTTGAAGGGAAGGATGCATGGCATTATTTAAGAGGAAGAGGAAACTTACAATTGTGCTGAAAAGAACAATAATGATTGTACTGGTGATCACGATAGCATTGCTAGGGAGCTGAGTGTGCCCTGATTTTGCAAACTGCAAGTGATAAAATGACTAGTTAGACAAAGCACGAATGCAAACAACATGTACATAAGCAAAAATCCAGCCTTTTCTTGGAGCAGTTTCATTTGCAAATAGACCAGCTACACGGGCATGCACATACCCACACGCACACCCTAATTGAGATATCATATTACAATGGTAACGAATATATTAATATTTCTTTCTAAAAAAGAGTGACACTCAAAAAGATATATGCTTACTATCATTTCCTTTAACCACATGTTTTCAATTTTTGGCAGGATATTTTTTATTGTAATTTTTTGAAATGGGGGGAAATAGCACATATTCTTGATTTGTGGATGACTCCTTTTAAATCAAAATGATTTTTTGGATAGGTGATTTATTTAAAAAAGATAGCGAATCCAATATTGTGGAGGATATCCTGTCCTCATTGTGAGATGTCCTGCACATAATATCTTCTTCAGATCTTTAACTATAGTTAAGTTCCATCACATATCAACTAAATACGTCAACTATACTGACAAAACAAGAAGGTAGGTTGTGCTTGTATAACAGGTTTTGGGTTATCGATACAGGACTACTATGCAGGTAGTGCTATTTTACAGACGTCCATCAGTAGGGAGTGAATGTCAAAGATATTCCGGTCTTGAGTTCACCTTTTTGCTTCAGACATGCTAAGTTCATGAAACAATACTCCATAAGTTGCATGTTATAACCTGCTCCAACAACTAATGGGTATTCCAGGCTTGTAGATGCAGTCAAGCCGGACATGTTCAATTTTTCCCAAAGTACAGCAGTTTTTGATCCCTCTGATCCTGTTCTGGATCCAATGTGGAGACAAGGTATGTTCGTAATTCCCTTCATGACTCGTTTAGGAATAACGGATTCGTGGGGTGGTTGGAGTATTTCAGGAGGAACTGTAACAAATCCGGGTATTTGGAGTTATGAAGGTGTGGCAGGTACGCATATTGTGTTTTCTGGCTTGTGTTTCTTGGCAGCGATCTGGCATTGGGTATATTGAGACCTAGAAATATTCTCTGATGAGCGGACGGGAAAACCCTCTTTGGATTTGCCCAAGATCTTTGGAATTCATTTATTTCTTGCAGGGGTGGCTAAATTATGCTACTCCCTACTATGATTTTTCATGAAATTTGTTCACCAATGATGGTTGAAGTGTACGGGTGGAAGGTAAATGAACAAAGTTCGGCACGCAAATTGCATATTCACAATGATGTGTTTTCACAAATTTGGTCTGAATTCCCGTTGAAGTCAACAAATTTGGTATATCTGTTCCTAATGACAGAATTCTAATAAAGAATGAGGTGTTACATTAGCATATATTCCCTCCGTTCCATAATTCTTGTCGTGGTTTTAGTTCAAATTTGAACTAAAACCACGACAAGAATTATGGAATGGAGGGAGTACTTATTAAGTATGATAAAACACCGAGACTAGAAAACTTGATCATGCATTACACCCGAAGCACATATGGAATAGATCAGACACAATACTTTACCTTATTGTAGGCCAATGCAATTGACACGGCACCTCTCATGAGACCCGCCCACCAAATAATAACCTGAATAACCCACATCATGTAAGTAACAGGAGTATTCTTGAAAGGACATAACATACATAAGATGTTTCTAATATGACACTCACTTGCTGCCTAATAGAGATCTTCTCGCCTGGAGTTTTTTTGGTCAAATTGGAGAGATAAGATAGTGGGAAAACAAATGCAGCTCTTGCAACCAGCACCAACGCCAAAATAATGGAGCTCAAGGCAATAGATTTCGTTGGGCTGCATAGTACAGAAAATGCATTACAAAACAAAACTATCTGGATTTGCACAACAAATACGTTACTACACACATGGAAAGAAGCAGATAGAGAACATACCTATATGTTTCACTAACAATCTTCCACTTCTCTATATCCAATGCATCCATGCCAACATAGAGAAAGAGAAACGTCTCAGAGATGAATGACAACGTGGCGAAGGCATGCCTGTTGTGCATAGAATGACATAAGCATCAGCAAAGTTCAGATGTCAAATGATGGAGTCACAAGTATTTCTGATACAAACAATGCAGATACTCACTTGGTTGTGACCCTGGAACTCTCTGTTACATTGTGCCAGGTATAGTGCGACATTACAATACCACAGAAGAAAACCGTGAGAATACCACTCAAATCAAGCAACTGCAACACAAAGCAACCAGTCAATATCAATTAGAGCTAGCTGATAGTGACAGATTATGTAGTATCTATGTGCAGTTAATAGTGCAAGGGTGCTTACTTCAGCCAGCATGTAAGATAAATAAGCCATAAGCATCATTATAGCAACTTCACGATCAGTGGAGTGCCTGGAAAAAATGCCAAATTAGAGGAACAAATCATAAAAGCAGATTAGAAAATCTGAAATTGTATTGAGATTGGTGACACCATATCAAGCACACAATTTAATGTGTCAAGTACCAACCTGCCAAAGTACAGTTTCTTGATGACATAAGCACTGAGAAGTCCACTCTGCAGTAACAACACAAATTCAGTGAGACAGCAGAACTTGACCAGTTAACAAAGCCAATGGTGGAAACAGGACAGAACTTACAGCTACTCCAAGAAAGGTGCTGGCGCCGAATAGATAGAGGAAATTTCCAATGAACTGTAAGAATTTGAGGCTACTGAAATTCCCAAGATCAAAGTTCTGGATTGCATTGAACAACACAACTGATGTCGCATCGTTAACAACACCTTCACCAAACACCAAACTGTACAAGAAGGGTGTCTCATCTTGGCTTAACACCTGCAAGGTGCAAACAGAGTCCGTTGCCGAGAATATTGCCCCAAGTGCTGAAAAATCGAACATGCAGAAAGAGTCAAAAGCAAGAAGAGCAGACACACAATGGAAATTCTTATACTTAGGTTAATGGAAAAATTTATACTCCAGGTTAAAGAACTGACCGAGGTAGTCTCCAAGCTCAAGCGAGCCTATGTTAAGCCTTGATATTAGCCCCATCGCACCTGTGATAGATTGGGCCAGTGAGACAGGTGAGCAACAAAGCAACATGCCGAGTGAAATTTTAAGAGGGAGAGAACCTACCAAGGGATATTATACTGAAGGAGATCAAGGTCCCAACTACAGCAAACAATGTAATAGTCATGAAGTTGCGGAAGAATTGTTTCTTCTTCACTTGGAACCTGATCAGGGATAGGGGAAAAGAGTAGCGTGAGACATGCAACTGTTGGGCTCCTTAAGCAAAACTTGCAGTTAATTATCTAGTATCACTACTATCAGCCTTGCTTGTTACTCTATAAAAGATATAGTGGCATTCAGTTATTATAGAAAATGATTTATGCATCAGGCAGTTTCCATCATCTTAACCTAAAAAACAAATTTTATGGGGTCCTTGGAACGCTCCTAAAATCAGAACATTTATGTTAGGCTCCAGCATGGAGCACAGCAAATCAGTGACCCTATTCATTAATTTCAATTTCTCTCAGAGAAGGATTACCATGAAGACTAGTGCATATACTACTAATTTGCATAAGAAGCACATACCCTGCATTGAAAATGATGGGTGGGAGCAGGTAGATGAAGAACAAATCCTCGCTGAAGACCATTAAGCGCGAGTTCTTCCCGCTGGACGCGAAGAGGATGACCGTGCCGGCGCCCAGCCCCTGCAGACCCACGCGCGCAAGGATCAAATCAAGCAACCACAACAAACACACACAGAGAGACAGAGGAGCAGACGGGACGGGACGGTACTGACAAGCAAGAGCGCGGTGGTGGACTCGTTCATCCAGCGATTCTCCTCGAGGAGGTGGCCGACGATGATGCAGATGCACATGAGCGCGACGAACAACCCCACCGCCATGATGGAGCCGTAATCCGCCGGCGGGTCGCCCAGCCCCAACCCCATCATCCCCCCTCCGAGTAGCCAATTACCGAAATCAATCTATGGAAAATAAAGTGAGCCTTCCCCCCGCCTGCCTTGGAAGTCCACACCGAGAGCAGGAGCCCTGTGTTACACGACAAGAGAAGAGACGAGACGAGACGAGCGGCGCAGAGGCAGAGGTCGGCCGGCGGGTCTGGGGAAAGGTGGCGCCTTCGCGGCCAAGGCAGGTGGAGGAGAGAAAGATCCGGGGAAAGCGACGGCGCGAGGAAACAGGGAGGGGATCGAGGAAGTTGGTTTGGGGATTTTTATGGGTCGGCTCTCAGTGGCGCCACGTGCGGCGAACGAACTCCTCTTCTGTTTGTTGTTTGTTGGAGCAGGAAGAGGAACACGAAACGATTTCATTCTTTTTTTTTTCTCTTCTAATAATCGCCTTTTTCAATTTGATTTGATTTGAAGTGACGGTGGCGCGAGGGTGGCGTAGGCCCACCAAGGAGCGGGCTGTCCCCGCGCTGCAGGACACCACAGATGAATGAATGAGCGAGTCCTCTCGTTGGGGGCCACCTCGTATGACCCGAAGGCTCCACGCTCCAGCTCCTGCCTGCCTGTAGGGACCCACCGTGGTGGTGATTTGTTCGGGATTCTTCTTCCTGGGACGTTTTTTTGTTTGCCAGCGCACCAACGGAGGATCTGCACGGGGAGTCCATGTGTGGGGTAGGGTTGCATATTACCACCATAAGGGCATGAGCTCCAACGCCGACCCCTAAACTGTCATATACGTCCGGACGTAGCTGTTCTGACCCCATAAGACATCCGTAGTGGGATAAGTTTGCCGGAGACGGGGGTGGTGGAGGATCAGTCGATCACGGTCGCCCGGAAGATTGATGAGTGATATTTTTACACTCATCTACCTTAGTTTAAACCGACATATTTTATTTAAAAAGATATATTCGCTTCGATATTGCCACTAATGACTAATGAATGCAAAAGATTTCACAAATCCTCTATTTGATGTGTTTTGACAACCCACAAGTATTGGGGATCGTTTGTAGTCTTTTTCGATAAGTAAGAGTGTCGAACCCAATGAGGAGCTAAAGGTAGAATTAATATTCTCTCAAGTTCTATCGACCACCGATACAACTCTACGCACACCAACGTTTGCTTTACCTAGAAACAAGTAATAAAAATAGAAGTAGTAGGTGTAGTGGGATAAGTTTGCAAGATAATAAAGAACGTGAAAATAAAAGTTAGGTGCTGTTTTAATAAAAGAACAATAAAATTAATACAGCGAGTGTGGAAAAGTGGTAGTAGGATTTGCGGAATTGTCCCTAAGCAATTGGGTAAGTTACTAGACCGGTAGCAAGTTTTTATGTGGGAGAGGCCACTGCTAGCATGTCATCCCTTACTTGAAATTCTATGCACTTATGATTGGAACTATTAGCAAGCATCCGCAACTACTAAAGTTCATTAAGGTAAAACCCAACCATAGTATTAAGATGTATTGGTCCTCCTTCAATCCCGTATGAATCAATTTCTATGGTAGGAAGAAGTTTCCGTCACTCTTGCCCTCCAATGCATAGTCCTATCAACGTACAACTAACCCTATGGTGTGATCCACGCGCGCGCTCATATGATGGGCACCAAAGGACAACAACATAACCACAAGCAATTTAAACCAATCATAGCAATTCACCGATTACCCATAGGACAACAAAAATCTACTCAAACATCATAGGATGGCAACACATCATTGGATAATAATATGAAGTATAAAGCACCATGTTCAAGTAGGGGGTACAACGGGTTGCGGGAGAGTGGACCGCTGAATATAGATGAGGGAAGGTGATGGAGGTGTTGATGAAGATGACGGAGTTGTTGGAGTAGATCGCCGTCACACGATGGTTCCCCCGGTGGCGTTCCGGCGCCACCGGGAGAGAGGGGGAGAGAGCCCCCCTCCTTCTTCTTCTTCCTTGGCCTCCCCCCTAGATGGGAGGAGGGTTTCCCCTCTGGTCCTTGGCCGCCATGGCTCCCGGAGGGCAGGAGCCCCTCCGAGATTGGATCTCTCTCTCTCTCTCTCTCTCTCTCTCTCTCTCTCTCTCTCTCTCTCTCTCTCTGTTGCTCTTCTGTTTCGTGTTCCTGTTTTCTGGCCCTTCACCGTTTCTTATATTCTCGGAGATCCGTAACTCCGATTGGGCTGAAATTTTGAGGGGGGTTTATTCGGAAATTATCTTTCTTGCGGCGAAAGAAGGGCCCCAACCGACTTAAGGGGGAGCCACAAGCCTGCTTGGCGCGCCCCTGGGTAGGGGGCGCACCGTATGAGCTCGTGACTCCCTCGAGCATTATCTCGCGTTGATTCTTTTTTCCAAAAATCACATATATTCCAAAAAAACTCCGTAAATTTTTATCGTGTTTGGACTTCGTTTGATATGGATTTTCTGCGAAACAAAAAACATGCAACAAACAGGAACTGGCACTGTGCACTGGATCAATATGTTAGTCCAAGAAAGTCATATAAATTGTTGCCAAAAGTATGTGAAAGTAGTAAAATATTGGCATGAAACAATAAAAAATTATAGATACGACGGAGACGTATCAGCATCCCCAAGCTTAATTTCTACTTGTCCTCAAGTAAATAAATGATTAAAAAATTGATGTGGAATGCTATCTAGCATAATCTTTATCATGTAATCTAATCATGGCATGAATATTAAGATACGAGTGATGCAAGGCAATAGTCTATCAATTTGATATTGAAACAATAATACAAAACATGCATGTAATTCATCATTGCCTTTCATAATAATGGAGCTTAAAGGAAACAACCTCTATACACTTAGTTGTGGTAAGCATGACACGCTCGTTCTTCCCTGCATAGATATATCAAATCAAGAGTACCCCAGTGCTAAACCAAGCAATTGTATCATACTTTTTCATGCGCTTCAGCATTTTCAACTTCACTCAATACATGAGCGTGAGCTATGGACATAGCACCATGAGTGGAATAGAATGCGGTGGTAGAGATCAATAAGGGAAGTCAAAAAGGAAGAAAGGCTCGCATCAACTCGGCAGATCAATAGGCAATGGAGAGGTCTATCAATCGATATCAATGCGAGGAGTAGGGATTGCCATGCAACGGATGCACTAGAGCTATAAGTGTATGAAAGCTCACTATGGAAACTAAGTGGGTGTGCAGCCAACTTGCTTGCTCATGAAGGCCTCGGGCATTTGAGGAAGCCCATCGTCGGAATATATAAGCCAAGCTCTATAATGAATAATTCCCACTAGTATATGAAAGTGACAACTCTGGAGACTCTCTATATGAAGAACATGGTGCTACTTTGAAGCACAAGTGTGGTAAAAGGATAGTAACATGCCCCTTCTCTCTTTTTCTCTCATTTTTTTGTTTTATCATTTTTATGGGCTCTTTTTTTGGCCTCTTTTTCTCTCTTTTTTTTAGAACAGTCTCATGGACCCCATCCCCACTTTTTCGAGGACTCATTAGTCTCCACCATTCTTTTCCTCACCGGGGCAATGCTCTAACAATGATGATCATCACACTTTTATTTACATACAACTCGATAAACTGAAAAAGATGACTACATATGAATGCCTCTGGCAGTGTACCAGGATGTGCAATGATCTAGCGTAGCGAAGATATAAAAAACGGACAAGTCATGAAAAAATCTTGCTAGCTATCTTACGATCATGCAAAGCAATATGACAATGAATGCTCAAATCATGTAGATAGTAACGGTGGAAGTTGCATGGCAATATATCTCAGAATGGCTATGGAAATGCCATGATAGATAGGTATGGTGGTTGTTTTGAGGAAGATATAAGGAGGCTTATGTGTGATAGAGCGTATCATATCACGGGGTTTGGATGCACCGGCGAAGTTTGCACCGACTCTCGAGGTGAGAAAGGGCAATGCACGTTACCGAAGAGGCTAGCAATATGCGAAAGGTGAGAGTGTGTATAGTCCATGAACTCACATTAGTCATAAAGAATTCATATACCTATTGTGAAAATTTCAAAGCCCTCGAAGCAAAGTATTACTCGCATGCCCCTAGGGAGGAGGTTGGGAGGAGTTAACCATCGCGCGCCCCCGATTTAGACAACACAAAGGATCAATCAATGATAAAATATGCTCCGACCTCACTGTTAATGTCAGCGGCCACCACTTTACATGCGTGAGGATTTACTTGCGTAAAGACTATTTCCCTTAACACCATTATTAATAGTCAACTTTAATTCTTTTACTAGCATGCCCCCATATTACCACCTCAATATCGCAAAACTATTGTAAGGAATCAAACTTATCATATTCAGTGATCTACAAGTTTTATGTAGGATTTTATGACTAACCATGTGAATGACCAATTCCTGTTAACTCTCTAAATAGATATAAGTGAAGCATGAGAGTTTAATTATTTCTACAAAAGACTCGGATAAGCTCTAACAATTATAAGTGAAGCAAAAGAGTATCCTACAAATAACGGTGTTCCCAATATAGAGAAGCGAGCATCCAAACTTCAAAAGATATAAGTGAAAGCACATGAAGCATTCTATAAAGCCATACTCAAAAGATATAAGCGAAGTGCAAAGAGCATTCTACAAATCAACCAAGGACTATCACATACCAGCATGGTGCATAAAGGAAAAAGGGAAAATCAAACACAAAAGACGCTCCAAGAATTTATGCATATCATGTGAACAAAACAAAAATCGAGACATACCGATTATTGTCGAGGAAGAAAGATGGGATGCCTTCCGGGGCATCCCCAAGCTTAGACGATTGAGTCTCCTTGAATATTTACTTTGGGTGCCGTGGGAATCCCTAAGCTTGAACTCTTGCCTCTCCTTATACTTCTCATATCGATACCTCCTCGATCTTCGAACACTTCATCCACACAAAACTTAACCGAACATTTTTTAGAGGGGTTAGTTCATATAACATCAAATCCCATCATGTCTTGCTGTAACATTATTGTATAGTTATAATCAAACATTACCCAATGTATGCTATCAAAATTCTATGGCTCCCAAATCAATGGGGCTCAACAAGATTTCAAACATAAGCAAATAAAGAAACTATAACAGCAATCTGTCAAAACAGGACAGTCTGTAAAGATGCAGATGGTAAATATACGTCTGTAACTCCAAAAATTCTGAAAAATTAGTACGTAATAAACAATTTGCATAGCAGTACTGTGTAAAAATTTCAAAATTTTTGCACGTTCCAGTAAAATATAGAAATTCAAACACTACAGCAAAAGTTTTTGTTTTGCACAGCACACACCAAACAAGCAATTTAAACACCCTAAAGGTAAATCTTGGCACATTATTTTTATAATACAATGGATTTGTACAAGGGGATAATTATTTTTATTGAATTTTTTTTGTAATTCAAGATTCACAAAGTTTTCATGGGCATGAACAAAGTTCAAGGCATGCTCCCACTTCAACGGTGCTCGTCTTTATCACTTTCACTTTTGTTTTTGAAAAAGTTTTAGGTTCCCCTCTCTCTCTCTCTCTCTCTCTCTCTCTCTCTCTCTATATATATATATATATATATATATATATATATATATATATATATATATATATTTGAACTTTTTAAAAGCACATAACAGGATAAAATGACTATCTAAAACTTTCGGGTTGTCTCCCAGGCAGAGCTTTCTTTAAAGCCATTAAGCTAGGCATAAAGTGCTCAAGTAATTGATCCACCCAGATCCCAAGGTATTTCAAAGCCAATTTTAATTAACAATGATTTATAATTTAGTAGTGAGCACAAAGCAACATATATCATGCAATGACGAAGTCTAACTCTCTTCCTATGCATCGGCATGTCATAAAAGAACAATTCATGCACACATAATAAAGGCCGATGCATAGTATAAACAGTTTCTTACAATTTTATCGTACTAGTAACATAGAGAGGTGGAGATATGGTTCCTCTCTCATAATAATTGCAAGTAGGAGTAGCAAACACATGCATATTATATCCATCAAAATCATCATGTGTAATAGTAACACGCAACCCATCAATATAATCCTTAATAAGTGCATACTTCTCCGATATAGTGTAGTTGGGAGAATTCAAAAAGATAATAGGACTATCATGTGTGGGTGCAATAGCAACAGTTTCATTCTTAACATACGGAACTACAGCAAGTTCATCTCCATAAGCATCATTCATATTAGCATCATGTCCACAAGCATAGCAAGCATCAAGTTCATCAAAAAGGGGTATTTCAAACGAATCCAAGGGATCATAGCATTCATCCTTCGGTAAGCATGAAGGGAAATTAAACAATGTATGAGTTGAAGAGTTACTCTCATTAGAAGTGGGCACGGGTAGCTAATCCGCTCTTCCTCCTTTTGTTCTTCGCTCTCCTCATCTTTTTCATCTAATGAGCTCACAGTTTCATCAATTTGTTCTTCCATAGATCCCTGCAAAATATTAGTCTCTTCTAGGGCAGTGGAGAATTTCTCAATAAATTCATTAATATGGGCATTATATTCATAATTCTCATAGCAATATTTAAGTATAGCATAATTTTCAGATCTGTAAAGAGAATCATCAGAATCTTCATACTTTTCAAACAAAGATTCAATTTCATAAGCACCCTTAAAAGCAATAAATTCTTCTATTTGTTCCACATCATAGTAATCATATACACCATTAGCACAAGAAGCCAAGGTTTCATTATCATTAAATTCACATTGAAAGGGAAGGTGCGCGGCCTTCATCTTAGAGCAACAAGTATAATCATACATAGAGCACATATTCCAAGCATACCAACGCAACATTTTAATTTGATCCCATAACTATTTCCTCTTTTGAGACAAGCGATAATCCCTAAAGTATTCCCGGTGATCCAAAGTATCTCCCATTATTGTGGCGCCCCTGCTCGACCGTGCACTAATCATACACGCAAACGTGCACGCTCGAGATCGGAGACTCACGGGAAGATATCACAACACAACTCTAAACTCAAATTTAAACATAATTCTCCATATTACAAACCAGGGGGCACGAGGACCCGAATACATAAGTCATACACACAAATAATATCTGGGTACAGACATAGTTAGTCAAGTTTGCCTTAAGAAGGCTAGCACAAACAGCGACACTGATCGAAAAGGCGAAGGCCTCCTGCCTAGGGCCTCCGAACTACTCCTGGTCATCTGATCGCAGCAACAGGGTATGGGGAAAAAGATAGCAAAGCAACCGTGAGTACTCATCCAAAGTACTCGCAAGACTGACATCAGATCTATACTAATTATGCATCGGTATCAAAGGAATGGGGCTATATCTTTGGACTAAACTGCAAAAATGCTGGAACAGAGGGGAGAGGCCTAGCCTATCGAAGACTAGCATCTTGAAGCAATCTTGCAGCATCAAAAGAGAGTAGAACAAGATAATATATAATCAATCATATTTTAGTAAATCCCTAGGATTCTTCCTCGACTACCCTGCGAGAAAGTGATCCCGAGAGCAGTAGTATCAGTTTAATATTGTAATAGTATCCATTTGTAGTTGTAGCGGATCAAGATACAACTCCGAGCGTCCTGTTACCGTGGACACGGCTATTCGAATAGATAACTTCCCTGCAGGGGTGCACTACTGTTACCCAACACGTTCGATCACATCTGGCCGGACACACTTGCTGGGTAATGCCCGGCCTCGGGTGATCGACACGATGCAGTCCTACCTAGGCTCAGCAGAGAGGTCAGCATGCCGGTCTAAATCCTAAGTGCGAAAGGGTCTTGGGCCATCGCCCTTTGCACTCCTGCACGTTGCGTGACTGGTCGGGGCCCAGGCGCGACACTGTATACACAATTGACGTAACCAGCCCACCCCAGCAATCAACCCGCATCTCTGAGCTGTGACGTCTGAAGAGATTTCGGCTGATACATACGACGTAGAGGGCCCCATTAAACCATTATCCCACATGGTGGTAGTGCGTATAAGGCCAGCGGCCTACTCAGATCAAATACCCAAATCCGTTAGGCGTGTTTAGTAACTCGCAGAGACGAACAGGGTCCCTATCGCTTCGACTTGATAACACACGTCTCGCGGGTGCTCTTGGAGCCGACCCGTCTTTAATATTATTCTCTCGCGGGCACCCTTGGGGCCAGCCCGACTTTAACAATTCAAAGTATTGCAATAAGTAAACATTTCCGTGATCATCACCCAGAGTGATCACGACCCGATATCAAGCATGGCAAACGGACAAGGGTGAAGGGCCACAGATGAATCAATAGCATAGCTAACTAAGCATCATGGGACAACAGGTAGGTATAAGCAGCAGGCGACAAAATCAGGCTATGCATCCGAATAGGAGCTATCGGATTAACAACAGAAGCAATTCTAATGCAAGCATAAGAGAGAAAGAGTGGGCGATATCTGGATGATCAAGGGGGTTTTGCTTGCCTGGAAGCTCTGCTGAGAGGGGCTGGTCGTCTGAAGGCTGCTCGTCTGGAGCATAGTCGTACTCAGCTGCGTCGGCGGCGGTCTCGGCGTCTATCGGGAGAGAAGGAGGGGGAAGAAACAATAAATTCACGGCAGCAATGCAACAGCGATGCATGACATGCCTAAATGATATGCAGAGGTGATACAATGTCTCTCTAGTTGTATTAGATAATTTAGGAATTTATTTGAAATTATTTTATTAAGGTTATGTACTATTCATCTATCGAATACGGGCAAAAAGTCCCATGTTCATCTAGATAGGAGTGATGGTCAAGCATTTTGACCACATATTCGGATTCTTCATATTTTTCTGATCATTTTTCATATATAAATTATTTTCATCCGAGTTACGGTTTATTTTATATGATTTTTTAAAGTTTTAAACATTTTCTGGAATTTCTGAAATTATTTAATTCGAATTATCCAAAACAGTATTAGGTGACGTCAGCAGAACGTCATGATGATGTCAGCAGTCAACCCAGCCGGTTGACTGGTCAACCTGACAGGTGGGGCCCATCTGTCATAGACTAGACTAATTAAACAGTAGATTAAACTAACTAATTTAACCAATTAACCAGTGGGACCCACTGTCAGTGACTGTTTTTTTAACTAACTAACTAACAGATTAATTAACATTTTAATTAGCATTTTATTTATTTTAAAAACATTTAAACGGGGTGGGGCCCGCATGTCAGTGGCCCACGGGTGCCCAGTCAGCTGTTGACTGGGTCAACCTGGTCAACGGTTCCACTGGGCCCACACGTCAGTGGCCCAGGGTGGTGCCATGTGGGCGCCACATCAGCGCCGTCGGCGCCGGCACCGGAACAGCTCCGGCGAGCACTATGCGCGGCGGCGCGCATCGGGCGGCGGTCAGATTTCGTGTACAGGGCACCAAATCACGCGCGAGAGGTCACGTTCGAACGAGAGGAGTGCGCCGCGTCGTTTGGCGGTGGTGCTGCAGCCGGAGACGGCCGGAGCAGGGCGGAGCGTCGACGGCGGCGGCGGCGGTCTACGGGCACTACGCGGGAACGACAAAAAGCGCGCGCGCGAGCGGTTTGAAAGGGCCTGGCCGTGCTACGGGAGTGCCCCGAGCACACTGGTGAGCTCGGACGGCCATGACGACGTCGGGAGCAACGGTGGCGAGCTCGACAGCAAGGCGGGGCTACGGCAATGGCGGCGCGTCGCGCATAGCTAGCTCGGTTTCGTCGACGCGGGGCACGACAGGCGATGGGACTAGGCGCATTGGGTGCCTGGGAGCAGCAACAGCGCGATGGCATGCACGGGCGCGAGCTGCAGCGGCAGTGGCCGCGACGGTGACAGGAACGGCGGCGACGAGCATGGCCATGTCGAGGACGGCGACTATAAGCGCGGAAAGGCGGGGGAAACAAGGGGGAAACACGCGCAAGCTCACCGGGGTCCTGTAGTTGAGCTAAACGGGCTCGGGGGAGGCGCGAGGTAGCCGGAATCGACAGCGAGGTCGCGGTGGCCGTAGGAGGAAGAAGAGGTCGTGGGCGTCGCAGCGGTGGCTCCCGGCTCAAATGGAGAGCACCAGGCGATGCAGCGGTCGACGGTGGTGCGAACGGGCACGACGGCGAGGCGTGAGCTAGCCGCGGGATCGAGCGGTGCCCGACGACGACGGCGTTCGGTGAGCTCGAGAACGAGTGAGGGAGAGGGGGAAAATATCTGGGCCTCGTCCCCGAGGGCCACGACGTCGTTCTTATCCCCCCAGGGGCTCCTGTAGCGGCGCGGATGGCGAAGCGGCTCGGCGGGGACGAGCACGGGCGCGCGCGCTCGGTCGGCCTCCTGCGCGGCAGGAGGTTGACGAAAGGCCGTCGCTGTTGGGCTGGGCCGCACTGTGTGCACGTAGAGCCCAGTCCAACAGTGGGTAGTGTTCCTTTTTCTTTTTCTTTCTCTGTTTTTATTTATTTTCTATTTGCAAAAATGTTTGGCCACCCTTGCAATTTTGTAAAATATGAGACTTGTCCAATTAAATACTAGGCAATATATATCACTGCCAGAAAAAGGTTTGGAGGTAAATTGATTTCATTTGAATTTTATTGAAATGAGAATGGATTAAATGGTGCTGTTTTGGTACTGTTTCATGATGTTAGAGTCATTTAAATAATTCAATTAATGTTGATTTTATTTTTATAATTTCTTTGGGAATATTTGCAATATTATGAACTATTTAGTTCCTGGATTTGAACAACTTTTAAATTCACTTTAAATTTGAATTCTCAATTTGAATTGGAATTTGAAATGAGATATGATCCAAATGATGATCAAGCACTGTTAATCATGGTGACTTGGCATTATCAAAAGGGTGATCACTGTAGCTTAATACATGGGGATGTTACAACTGGGCACTGGGTTAATAGGTTAGTCCTAAAAAATGATATATAATGGCATATATAACATCCAAGATTGATACTATAATAGCATGGAACAATCAAAAATTATAGATACATTAGAGACGTATCAAGCATCCCCAAGCTTAATTCCTGCTCGTCCTCGAGTAGGTAAATGATAAAAACAGAATTTTTGATGTGGAATGCTACCTATCATGTTTCATCGTGTAATCTCTCTCTTACGGTATGAATAATAAGATACGAATGATTCAAGGCAATAGTCTATAATTTGATATAAAGACATCAATACTCAGGCATACTAATAAACAATCATGTCTTTCAAAATAAAAATGCTAAAGAACGTTATCCCTACAAAATCATATAATCCTGTCATGCTCCATCTTCTTAACACAAAGTATTTATCATGCACTACCCCGATGACAAGCCGAGCAATTGGTTCATACTTTTTAACGCGCTTCAGCTTTTTCAACCCCCACGCAATACATGAACGCAAGCCATGGATATAGCACTATGGGTGGAATAGAGTGTGGTGGTAGAGATAAATAAGAGAAGTAAAAAATAAGAAGATAATCTCACATCGACGAGGCTAATCAATGGGCTATGGAGATGCCCATCAATTGATATCAATGCGAGGAGTAGGGATTGCCATGCAACGGATGCACTAAGAGCTATAAGTGTATGAAAGGTCAACATGAAAACTTAGTGGGTGTGCATCCAACTTGCTTGCTCATGAAGACCTCGGGCATTTGAGGAAGCCCATCATCGGAATATACAAGCCAAGTTCTATAATGAAAAATTCCCACTAGTATATGAAAGTGACAAAATAGGAGACTCTCTATATGAAAAACATGGTGCTACTCTGAAGCACAAGTGTGGAAAAAAGATAGTAACATTGCCCCTTCTCTCTTTTTCTCTCATTTTTTTTTCATGGCTCTTTTTGGCCTCTTTTTTTTCGTCCGGAGTCTCATCCCGATTTGTGGGGGAATCATGGTCTCCATCATCCTTTCCTCACTGGGACAATGCTCTAATAATGATGATCATCACACTTTTATTTACTTACAACTCAATATTACAACTCTATACTAGAACAAAAATATGACTCTATATAAATGCCTCTGGCAGTGTACCAGGATGTGCAATGATGCTAGCGTAACATGTATAAAAATGATGAACGGTGGCTGAGCCACAAATACTATGTTAGCTATATGATCATGCAAAGCAATATGACAATGACGATGTGTGTCATAAAAACGGAATGGTGAAAGTTGCATGGCAATATATCTCGGAATGGCTATGGAAATGCCATGATAGGGAGGTATGGTGGCTGTTTTGAGGAAGATATAAAGAGGCTTATGTTTGATAGAGCATATCATATCACGGGGTTTGGATGCACCGGTGAAGTTTGCACCAACTCTCGATGTGAGAAAGGGCAATGCACGGTACCGAAGAGGCTAGCAAATCGCGGAAGGGTGAGAGTGCGTATAATCCATGGACTCACATTAGTCATAAAGAACTCACATACTTATTGCGAAAGTTTATTAGCCCTCGAAGCAAAGTACTACTACGCATTCCCCTGGAGGGATAGATTGGTAGGACAAGGTCCATCACTCGTCCCCAACCGCCACTCATAAGGTAGACAATCAATAATAGATCATGCTCCAACTTCTTAGCATAACGACAGATCATACGTGCATGCTTCGGGAATCACAAACCTTAACACCAATATTCTTACTAAACCATAATTATCTACTAATACCTCCCACATATTACCATCTTAATATCACAAAACTATTGCAAGGAATCAAACTTATCATATTCAGTGATCTACATGAAAGTTTTTATTATATCCCTCTTGAATACCTATCATATCAGGACCAAATTCATAACCCGTGCATATTACCATTGCTATTCATTAGACTCTCAAAAAGATATAAGTGAAGCATGAGAGTGCAACTATTTCTTTAAAATATAACCACCGCCGTGCTCTAAAAGATATAAGTGAAGCACTAGAGCAACTGCCTAGCTCAAAAGATATAAGTGAAGCACATAGAGTATTCTAATAAATCACGAATAATGTGTGTCCCTCTCAAAAAGGTGTGTTCAGCAAAGATGATTGTGACAAACTAAAAATCAAACAAACTATATCACAAGACGCCCCAAGTAAAACACATATCATGTGATGAATAAAAATATAGCTCCAAGTGAGTTACCGATAGATTGTAGACGAAAGAGGGGATGCCTTCCGGGGCATCCCCAAGCTTAGACGCTTGAGTATTCCTTGAATATTACCTTGGGGTGCCTTCGGCATCCCCAAGCTTAGGCTCTTGCCGCTCCTTATTCCTTTATCCATCGTAGTCTCACCCAAAACTTGAAAACTCCAGCACACAAAACTCAACAGAAACCTCGTGAGATCCGTTAGTATAACAAACAAATCTTAAACTTTAGGTACTGTTGTAAATTGATTCATATTTAATATTGGCATAATGCTACTGTAATCCAACTTCTCCATGATTCATACCCCCCGATATGATCCATAGATTCATCAAAATAAGCAAACTATGCAACAAAAACAGAATCTGCCTAAAACAGAACAGTATGTAAAGATCTGAATTAACGTCATACTTATGTAACTTCAAAAATTCTGAAAAATTAGGAAAACGTGTGAAATTCATATATAAATACTGTGTAAAAACTTCAGAAGGTTCTGACGCTCCAGCGAAAAAACAAAATTCCAGTACTGAACGCAAAAGTTTCTGTTTTCCAACAGCATCTATCATACTATCTTCCAAATCATCCCAAAGGCATTACTTGGCACAAAAACTAATTGAAACATAAAAATACAATTATAACAGAAGCTATAATTGTGTAAACACTCAAGAACAGAAGGTAAAAGCAAAAATTTATTTTATTCATTGGGTTGCCTCCCAACAAGCGCTATTGTTTTATGCCCCTAACTAGGCATAATGCATAGTTTCAAGTGTTGTCATCCTTCAAATTAATTCCATAGGTGGCCCTCATAATAGATTCATAAGGTGCTTTGATTCTCTTTCTATGGAAGTGTTCCATCCCTTTCTTTAATGGAAATTGAAATCTTATATTACCTTCTTTCATATCAATAATAGCACCAATCGTTCGTAGAAAAGGCCTACCAAGTATTATGGGGCAAGAAGGATTGCATTCAATATCAAGAACAATAAAGTCCACGGGCACATAATTTCTATTTGCAAAAATAAGCACATCATTTATTCTACCCAATGGCTTTTTAATAGTGGAATCTGCAAGATGCAAATTAAGGGAACAAGGATCCATGTCGGTGAGACCTAGCACATCACACAAAGACTTTGGTATAGTGGAAACGCTAGCACCAAGATCACAAAGAGCATTACATTCATAATCTTTAATTTTGACTTTAATAGTAGATTCCCATTCATCTTGTAATTTTCTAGGAATTGATACTTCCAACTCAAGTTTTTCTTCATGCGCTTTCATCATGGCTTCTACAATATGTTTAGCGAAAGCTTTATTTTGTTCATATGCATTTGGTGAATTAATAATGGATTGCAACAAGGAAATACACTCAATTAAAGAAAAAATATCATAATTAAAGTCTTTGTAATCCAAAGTAGTGGGTGCCTTACTATTTAAAGTTTTGACCTCTCCAAACCCACTTTTTTCATTTTTATCATCAAGATTATCACCCTCCAAGCAAGTGGGACTCCTTCTATCTAAAGTTGACTCTTCTTCAGTCCCTTTTTCATCAAGTTTTATGTTACTAAATAATGATTCAATAGGATTGACACCAATCCTTTTAATATCTTCATCATTACTACGATAGAAACCGGGTGGAATCGCTTTTTCTAGAAATTCTCGCTTAGCTCTCAACCTAGCGGTCCTTTCTTTACTTTCATTAATGGAGACATAGATAGATTTAATAGATTCATTTATATCATGATTGGGTGGAAAAATTTTAGTTTTGAGATTTTCCACATCATGAGCAATTCTATCCGTGTTCCTAGCCAATTCATCAACTCTATTCAATTTTTCTTCTATCATAGCATTGAAGTTCTTTTGCGAACTAATAAATTCTTTAATATTACTTTGAAGATCAGAGGGCATCCTATTATTATTATTATAAGAATTACCATAAGGATTGCCATAATTATTAGAGGAATTTCTAGGAAACGGTCTAGGATTGAAATTACCCCTATAAGCATTGTTGTTGAAATTATTTCTAGAGACGAAATTCACATCAATAGCATCATTATTTTGCTCAATCAAGGTAGACAATGGCACATCATTAGGATCAATATGAGCATTTTTACTAGCAACCAATTTCAATAGAGCATCCATCTTATCACTCAAAGTATTAATTTCTTCAACAGAATTTACCTTCTTACCAGTTGGAGTTCGTTCAGTGTGCCATTGAGAGTAATTTGGCATGATATTATCAAGAAGTTTTGTAGCTTCTCCCAATGTAATTTGCATAAAAGTACCACCTGCGGCAGAGTCTAGCAAAATTCTATAGATAAATTTTAGTCCCGCATAATTTTTTTGTATGATCATCCCTAAATTCAAGCCATGAGTTGGGCAATTTCTTATCATTAATTTCATTATATCCCAAGATTGTGCAACATGCTCGTGCTCAAGTTGCTTAAAATTCATAATTTGATTTCTTAGAGAAATAATCTTAGCGGGAGGAAAATACTTGGTAATAAAAGCATCCATACACTTATCCCAAGAATCAATATTATTTCTAGGCAAGGATGAAAACCAAGTTTTAGCACGGTCTCGTAGTGAGAACGGAAATAATTTTAATTTGACAATATCATTATCCACATCTTTTTTTTGCATATCACAAAGTTCAACGAAAGTATTTAGATGGGATGCAACATCTTCATTAGGACTACCAGAAAATTGTTCTTTCATAACAAGATTAAGCAAAGCAGCATTAATGTCACATGACTCCGCACTAGTGGCGGGAGGAGCAATAGGAGTACTAATAAAATCATTATTATTAGTATTGAAAAAGTCACACAATTTTGTATTTTCTTGAGACATTGCGACAAAGCAAGCAAACTAGCAAACAAGCAAATAAAAATATTTTGTGTTTTTGTAAAAAAAAATTAGAAGTGGGGGAGATGAAAACGAGAGGCAAATGCAAATAAAAGGCAAATAAAGTAAATGCAAGTGGATGATAGTTTGTGCGAAGGTACTTGGTAATTTTGATGATGTCTCCCCGGCAATGGCGCCAGAAATTCTTCCTGCTACTTGTAGTCTGCGTTGGTATTTTCCCGAAGAGGAGAGGATGATGCAGTATAGTAGAGATAAGTATTTTCCTCAGTTAAGAGCCATGGTTATCAATCCAGTAGGAGAACGAAGCAAAATTCCGTTAAGCGCACCTGCACACAAAAGAGCAAACACTTGCACCCAACGCAAATAAGAGGGTTGTCAATCCTCTTAGCGGTTATTTGCAAGGATTAAATCTTATAGAGATAAATAGATAAACTAAAATACTAATTAAAATAAAAGTAAATAAATTGCAGTAGGGTATTTCTAGGTTTTTTATATATGATAAAGTAGACCCGGGGGCAACAGTTTTCACTAGAGGCTTCTCTCTCGAACACATAGCATACGGTGGGTAGACAAATTACTGTTGGGCAAAGCAAATAATTATGACAGATTCATGGCAATGATCATGTATATAGGCATCACATCCGAGACAAGTAGACCGACTCCTGCCTGCATCTACTACTATTACTCCACCCATCGACCGCTATCCATCATGCATCTAGGGTATTAAGTATGAAACTGAGTAACGTTTTAAGCAAGATGACATGATTTAGACAAAGTAAACTCAAGCAATATGATTAAACCCCATCTTTTTATCCTTAATGGCAACAATACAAATACGTGTCATGTCCCCTTCTGTCACTGGGATTGAGCACCGCAAGATTGAACCCATCACAAAGCACCTCTCCCATTGCAAGATAAATCAATCTAGTAGGCCAAACCAAATCGATAGATAGGAGAGAAATACAAAGCTATAATAATCATGCATAAAAGAGTTCAGAGAAGACTCAAATATTTCTCATGAATAATCTGATCATAAACTCACAATTCATCGGATCCCAACAAACACACCGCAAAAGAAGATTACATCGGATAGAACTCCAAGAACATCGAGGAAAACATGGTATTGAAGATCAAAGAGAGAGAAGAAGTCATCTAGCTACTAGCTATGGACCCGTAGGTCTGTGGTAAACTACTCACACATCATCGGAAGGGCAGCAAGGTTGATGAAGAAGCCCTCCGTGATCGATTCCCCCTCTGGCAGAGTACCAAACAAGGCCTCCAGATGGGATCGCGGAAGAATAGAGGCTTGCGGCGGCGGAAAGGTCTTCTCTTCTGGCTCTCTATTGGTTTTGGAATATTTGGGAATTTATAGCGTTGGAATTAGGTCAAGAGGTGTCACGGGGGGCCCACAAGCCTGGGGGGCGCGCCCTCCAGGAAATGCCGCCTCCTCGTGGCTCTTCTGGTCTTCTCCCGAAGCTTCCTGGGTCTCTTCTGGTCCAGAAAAAAATAATCCAAAGTTTTTTTCTCGTTTGAACACTTTTTGATAATGATTTTCTGAAAAGGCAAAAACAAGCAGAAAACAGCAACTGGCACTGGGAACTGGGTTAATAGGTTAGTCCCAAAAAATGATATATAATTGCAAATAAAACATCCAAGATTGATACTATAATAGCATGGAACAATCAAAAAATATAGATACGTTGGAGACGTATCATGGACGCACCCACCCGTTCGAGCAGTCGTATGACATCCTCGACCGGAAGAAGAAAACACCAGGACGTTTGGCGGCGTTCCATACGGGTGTCGTCCCCCGTTTCAGCGGTCGTTTGAATTATGCACAGACGCAGGTAAGCTATCAGGGGGAACGTCGGCGTTTCCTACGAGCGCTTGTGCTCGTATGGGCGGTCGTATGGACCCCTGGCAAGGTAAATTTTCCCCATCTCTCTCTTTTCTTCTTCTTCTTCCTCCAAACCTCTCCAAACCCTAGCAAAACTTCGCCCGATCTCTCTACTCGTTTGATTACAGTTCAAATCCTTCCGTGTGATCGACCTACGGTACGTTTCTCCTCCAATCCCCAATTTATTTTTTGCGAATCCATGTCTTACATGCCTAGCGTTGCCATGTCTAGAAAATGCATATTTTTTATCCAACTTTGAGCTTGGCTTGGATTCGTTGATGTTTTTAGAGGAGTATGATCTTGTGACTACCGTAGGATCAATATTGTTAATTATATTGGACTGAAAAATTGTTTTGTAGATGTCTACGAGGAGGTCCACTCGCGTACGCGGTGCTTCACGTTCATCCACCGCACCGCCACAACAAGTTTTCACTCAGGGGATCGTCTTCACCGACCGTGAAGTAAGAAACAAGTTTAGGAAGCTCGGTACAAGGAAAGTCAAAGCATCCAAGTGGGCTTGTGCGATAACACTCGCCAAGCTAGGTATTACTAATGATTTCAATTTGCTTTGTAATAATGCCGGGTTGCACCATTTTGTTTATCAGTGATGTAAGACATATGAGCGCATGACACTTGAGTTTCTTAGTACTCTCTCGCATAATGTTGGGCTTATGCCAAATGCATATGAGGAAGAGCGGATCACTTTCCGTCTTTTGGACCAGGATTTCAACATCACTCTTGATGAGTGGTGTGCTCGTTTTGGCTTCCCCAACAACCATGATGACATCCGTTATGTTTATGATTTTACTGACCCGCACCCAAGGCAATCCTTCCATCAAATGAGTCGCCATGGCTCAAGGCAAAGAGCCAGTTGCATTGAAAGTCCCGCTATACGTTATTTCTATTATGTTATGACTAATTCATTGCAGGCACGAGGAGAAGTGTCGAAGGTGAATGATGAGAACATGCTAGTTCTCGGGAAAGCATCAAACATTGACGTCGGTTATTCGCCCAACCTAGGGGCAATACTTTTGCTACACCTCGCGCATCAAGCAAATCATGCACAAGGAGATATCGTGTGTGGAGGAGTGATCACCATGTTGGCTAACTCCCTTGGCCTCAACTACAATCACCTTCGCCCCATTGTCGGTAACAACCTTGTTAACATTCGTGTTCTTACTAGCGCTGGAATGGTAGTAGTTCGTAATGGTCGTCATTGCATCAGAATACCTGGAGTGGCATACTTGTTGCCTACTCCTATGCCTAACCGTTTTCCATAGAACATGGAAAATTGCATTATGTTGCACAGGAACGAGATGCAACTTTTGACCAAGAAGGCCTAGAACCTGAGCAGGTAGATGAAGAAGAACTCGTCTGTGACGCCCCCGACTTAATTGTGCACTAATCATACACGCAAATGCACACGATCAAGCCTAAGGACTCACGGGAAGATATCACAACACAACTCTAGACACCAAATAAAATAATACAAGCTTTATATTACAAGCCAGGGGGCCTCGAGGGCTCAAATACATAAGCTCGAGACATACAAGCATCAGCGGAAACAAAAGTATCTGAGTACAGACACAAAGTTAAACAAGATGCCTTAAGAAGGCTAGCACAACAGCGACACTGATCGAAAAGGCGAAGGCCTCCTACCTAGGGCCTCCGAACTACTCCTGGTCGGCGGGGATCTCCACGTCGTAGTAGGCTCCACTGGGGATCTCCTGCTCCTGGGCTCCGCCGTCTGAACGCAGCAATCGGGTATGGGGAAAAAGAAGTAGCAAAGCAACCGTGAGTATTTAGTAACTCGCAGAGACGAACAGGGTTCCTTTCGCTCCGACTTGGTGAAACATATCGCGCGGGTGCTCTTGGAGCCGACCCGTCTTTAGTGTTATTCTCTCGCGGGCACCCTTGGGGCCAGCCCGACTTTATCAGTTTAAGCATTGCAGTAAAGAAAACAGTTCCGTGATCATCACCCAGAGTGATCACTGCCCGATGTCAAGCATGGCATACGGACAAGGGTGACGGGTCACCGATGAAGCAGTAGCATAGCTAACTAAGCATTGTGGGACAACAGGTGGAGTATCAATAGCAGACAACAAAATCAGGCTATGCATCAGAATAGGAGTTATCGGAACAGTAGCAGGGGCAATTCTAATTCAAGCATAAAAGAGAAGAGAGTGGGCGATATCTGATGATCAAGGGGGTTTTGCTTGCCTGGAAGCTCAGCTGAAGGGGCCTGGTCGTCGGCGACGTCGTCATACACGGCGGTGTCGTCGGTAGTCTCGGGGGCTATCGTGAGAGAAGGAGGGGGAAGAAACAATAAATACACGGCAATAATGCAACACAAATGCATGACATGGCAATATGCAGTGCTAGGTGTGACCTAACGTAGTACTACGCGATACAGGTGAAGGGGGAAAACATCCGGGAATGTTTTTCCGAAGTCTGGCGTTTTTCGGTCAGATGAAACGGAGGGGACGGTTCCATGTTCGCTATGATAGAGGCACGTGACAGATGAACGGATTGCATATTCGGAATCGTCATATTTTTCTGATCGTTTTTCATATATAAATTATTTTAATCCGAGTTACGGTTTATTTTATATTAATTTTCAAAGTTTTAATCATTTTCTGAATTTATTTAAATTGAATTATCCGAAACAGTAATGATGACGTCATCATGACGTCACTGTGACGTCACCAGTCAAGAGCACCAGTGGGTCCCACCTGTCATTGTCTGATTAGGTTAATTAGGGTTTAATTAATCTTATTACAGATTAATTAGGCTAATTAAGCAGTTAGTTTAATGAAACAAAATTTAATTAAGTTAATTAATTAATTATTTATTTATTTATTTTAATTTTTTTTGTTTTAATAGGGGCGGGCCCCAGCGGTCAGTGGGCCAGGCCGGACATGTCCGGGTTGTGCCCTTTCGGGGGCCGGACACGTCCGGGCCAACGCGCGCGCGCGGTCACAGAGGCGAGGCCAAGGCTGGAGCGCGGCGCGGCCAGGGGAGGTGCCGCGGGAGGGCGCGAGCGGGCAGGGGCGGCGGTTGGCGGGCGCGATGGCGACACAGCGGCACGGGCGACGGCGAGCGGTGCGGGTGCAGGCGGCGAGCGAGGCTAGGGCAGCGGGGCACGGCGGCGCGGGACGGACGGCGACGACCGAGAGGAAAAGGGGGGGAAACGGGGTCCTCACCCCGATGCAGAGAAGGGGGACGGCGAGGCTCGATGGAGCCGGCGAGGAAGAGGCGGGGAGGCGACGCCGGCGAGGTGGCGGCGACGACGACGACGGGGTTGGGCGAGGCCTAAATAGGGAGGGGCGCGAGGGAGAGAGGGGATCGGGGTTAGGGTTAGGGTTCGATGGTGGGAGAGGCCTAAATAGGCTAGGGGGCGGGGTGAGCCGGCTGGGCCGGCCGGTTGGCCAGCTGGGCCGTGGCCCGGGGGGGTTTTCCTTTTCTTTTTATTTTATTTTATTCTTTTTATTTTCTGTTTTCTCCTATTCTCTCGTTTGCAAAATGTTTAGCCACCACAGCACTTTTGAAAAATGTGCAAATTGGCAATTTAAATATGTTGCAATATATGACAGTGGAATAAAAAGGTTTGGGAGGAATATAATTTCAATTGAATTTTGGATTAAATAAAGTGGATTAAATGGTGATGTTTCCTTACTGTTTCTTGCTGTTAGAGTCACTTAACTAAATCAATTAATGTTGGTTACAATTTTATAATTGCTACTGGATTATTTGCAATAATATGAACATTTTAGTTTTCAAATTTGAACAACTTTTAGTTTCACTTTAAATTTGAATTGGAATTTGAAATGAGATATGATGCAAATGATGATCAAGCTCTGTTAAGCAGGGTGACATGGCATTATCAAGAGGTGATCACTGTAGCTATTACATGGGGATGTTACAATTCTCCTCCTCTAAAAGAAATTCTCGTCCCGAGAATTAAGAGGCTGGCTGAAAAAGAGCGGGGTATTCTTCACGAAGACGATCTTCGCGTTCCCAAGTGGCTTCATCCTCAGAATGATTCTACCACTGAACTTTAAGGAATTTGATTGCCTTCTGACGAGTTCGACGTTCAGCTTGATCAAGAATGCGGATCGGATACTCTTGATTTGAAAGATCTTCTTGCAGCTCAAGCATTTCATGATCCACTGCTCGGATAGGATCCTTGAAGCAGTGACGGAGTTGTGACACATGAAAGACATCATGAACTTGTGAAAGGTTCGGCGGCAGTTCCAACTGATATGCCACTTCTCCCCGTCTTGCGAGAATACGGAATGGGCCAATGTAGCGAGGAGCTAACTTGCCCTTGATTCCAAATCGATGAGTGCCCTTCATCGGAGTGACACGAAGGTAAGCTTGTTCGCCAGGTTGATAAACCATTACCTGATGTTTGCGGTCATAATTGCTCTTCTGACGAGATTGAGCAGTCTTCAGATGTTCCCGTACGATACAGACTTGTTCTTCAGCTTTTTGGATAATGTCCGGACCAACGAGTGATCGTTCCCCAGTTTCTGACCAATTCAGAGGGGTTCGACACTTACGTCCATATAAGACTTCAAAGGGTGCCATCTTCAAACTAGCCTGATAGCTATTGTTGTAAGAGAACTCGGCATACGGGAGAGATTCTTCCCATTTCTTACCGAATGAGATGACACAAGCTCGAAGCATATCTTCAAGCACTTGATTGACTCGTTTAACTTGTCCCTGGGACTGGGGGTGAAAAGCGGTGCTGAAGGACAGATGAGTTCCCATAGCCTCTTGGAAACTGTTCCAAAACCTTGAGGTAAAGAGGCTGCCACGGTCTGAACTGATCTCCAACGGAACACCGTGGAGTGACATAATTCTGGAAACATACAAGTCTGCTAACTGACTAGCAGTGATTGTCTCCTTGACTGGCAGAAAGTGAGCAACTTTTGAAAATCTGTCAATGACGACAAAGATAGCATCATGACCCTTCTGCGATCTGGGAAATCCAGTGATGAAGTCCATTTCGACTTTGTCCCATTTCCATTCAGGAATAGTAAGTGGTTGCAGAGTTCTAGTAGGCCTTTGATGTTCTGCTTTGATGCGACGGCAAACGTCACACTCAGCAACATAACGAGCAATGTCGTGCTTCATATCAGGCCACCGGTACCATTGACGAATGTCTTGATACATCTTAGTACTACCGGGATGAATAGACAAAGGTGTGTCATGGGCTTCTTTCATGACATCCGAACGGGAGTCCAGATTGTGTTTTCTGGGAACCACTAGGCGGCCTTTAAAGAACAAGGCACCATCATCATCAACATGGTAGAATGAAGAATTCCCCTTGGATAGGTATTTCTTAATCTTCTCGACTTCAGAGTCATATTTCTGCCTTGTCTTGATGTTGTGCTCGAGATCTGGTTCAACAACCAAGGTATTAAGATATCCTTGAGGAACTATCTCGATGTTCAGCTTTCGAAGCTCTTCATACAGGAGTGGTTGCTGTAACTGAACCTCAAGTTCACAACAGTAGGATTTACGGCTCAAAGCATCAGCCATCACATTAGCCTTGCCAGGGGTGTATGAAATACCCAAATCATAGTCTGTAATGGCCTCCATCCATCTTTGCTGACGGAGGTTCAGAGATGGTTGAGTGAACAAGTATTTCAAACTTTTATGATCCGTGTAGATCTCGCAACGATTACCAAGTAGGTAATGTCGCCATAACTTCAATGCATAAATAACCGCTGCAAGTTCGAGATCATGCGTTGGATAGTTCTCTTCATGAGGACGCAACTGACGAGAGCCATAAGCAATTACCTTTCGCTCTTGCATTAGGACACAGCCTAATCCTTGACGAGACGCGTCACAGTAGATCACAAAGTCCTTGCGAGAATTTGGAGGAGCAAGCACTGGTGCAGATGTCAGCTTGTCCTTGAGTGTTTGGAAACTTTCCTGACATTTGTCTGTCCACTCAAATTTAACGCCTTTGTGAAGCAGATCAGTCAGAGGCTTGGCAATCTTGGAGAAGTTCTCGACAAAACGGCGGCAATAGCTTGCGAGTCCGAGAAAACTTCTGACTTGCTTGACATTCTTCGGAGGAGTCCATTCAAGAATAGCCTGAACTCGTTCTGGGTTAACAGCAATGCCATCCTTGGAAATCACGTGGCCAAGATATGTCACTTCAGATAACCAGAACTCACACTTGGAATATTTGGCATACAGTTGATGTTCACGCAGCTTCTCCAGTACAAGCCGAAGATGTTCGGCGTGTTCTTCTTCATTCTTCGAATATATAAGGATATCATCCAGATAAACCACGACGAATTTGTCGAGATAATCCATGAAGATGTAGTTCATCAATCGAGAGAATGTTGCTGGAGCATTGGTTAAGCCGAAGGACATGATGGTGTACTCGTAAGAACCATAGTGAGTAACAAAGGCTGTCTTCGGAATATCCTCTTTGCGAACCCGGATCTGGTGGGAACCCAATCTCAAATCAAGTTTAGAGAATACTGAGGAACCAGCAAGTTGATCATACAGATCATTGATCCTGGGAAGCGGATACTTGTTCTGAATTGTTGCTTGGTTGATAGGTCGGTAATCTTGAACCAATCGATTTGTTCCATCCTTCTTCTTAACAAAGAGTGAAGGTGCTCCCCAAGTAGAAGAACTGGGGCGGATGAAACCCTTTTTAAGTGACTTGTCGATTTCCTCCTTAAGTTCAAGGAGTTCATGAGGCGGCATCTTATATGGGCGCTTGGCAATAGGAGTAGTGCCTGGTTTCAAGTCGATGACGAACTCGACAGCTCTAAAAGGGGGTATTCCTGGAAGTTCTTCTGGAAAGACGTCTGGAAAATCGCAAACGACTGGAACGTTCTCAATTCCCTCAAGAGGTGAGGCATTCAATGCATTCAGAGCATATATCTGGCTTTCGGCATTCTGGACTATCTGGGCTGAGTAGCTGACTGTCTGGCCAGAAGGATGTGTAAGTTGGACTTTCTTAGCAGCACAGTCGATCAAAGCATTATGGGCGGTCAACCAGTCCATGCCGAGAATGATGTCTATGTCGGAAGGTCCGAGAGCAATGAGGGAAGCAGAGAACATCAACCCTTCAATTCTGATCTGATTGTTGTGACTTACCATCTTAGTTTGCCACCTGGAACGGGGAGTGATAATCTCTAGTGGAGTGGGCAACAACTCTAGAGGTAGTTCATGCCGCTGAGCAAATTGTTGAGACACAAAGGAATGTGATGCCCCGGAATCAAAAAGAACAGAAGCTGCAACTGAATTAACTGGCAGAGTTCCCATCACGATTTTAGGGGACTCACGAGCTTCTTCCATTTTGACATGAGTGACCTGGCCACGACCCATAGCAAGCGGCCTGGCCTTCTGGTTCAATGGGCAAAACCTGGAATGATGGCCTGGCAGTCCACATTTACGACAGAATCCACGTGCGGGGCGAGGAGCCATAGTATTGGGCTGTCTATTTTGAGCATTGGGTTGTCTTGGCGGTGCGGGCAGACTAGGAGGGACCACAACATCGGGCTTAACTCTGAGCTGTCTCGGCGGTGGAGGCAGACGAGGTGCGACATAAGACGGCCTCGGTGCAGGGGCAGGTCGATGATGGACATTATGTGGAATCCACACTCTGCGGTTCTGAGCAGGCTGACCCGAGGATGGGCCAACATCATGAGTACGCTTGAGCGACTCCTGATATTCAGTCAGACCAGTTTCAACCCGAAAAGCTTGGCTGACAAGTGTCGCAAAATCTGCACAGTCATGGACAGCAAGTGCGAGCTTTATATCAGGATGCAGTCCTTCACGGAATTTCTCCTGCTTGCGCGAGTCAGTGCAGACGTCATCTTCAGCATAGCGGGATAATTCGAGAAATTTCCTCTAATATTCATCCACAGTCATCTTGCCCTGAGTGAGTTTGCGGAATTCCTTCTTCTTCTGGTCCATCAGACTTTGAGGAATGTGTCGTGCACGGAAGGCTGACTGAAATTCTTGCCAAGTGGTTACAGTTCCAGCAGGCAGCATACGCCTGTGGCTTTCCCATCATTGAGCAGCTGGACCCTTCAGGTGAAATGCCGCAAAGGTGACGTAACTGTCAGGGGCAACTTTAGCGGACTCCATTTCAAACAGGATGTCCCGAAGCCAATCATCAGCATCCATAGGATTGGTGGAGTTGCGGTAAACAGACGGATTGAGGCCCACGAAATCTTGAAGTGATATCGGGCCAGGCTCCTGACGAGCATCATTGAGTTCCAAACGGTTCACCAGACTTCCCATAAACTGTTTGTTCAGTTCAAACTGCTGACGGTTCAATTCAAACTGTTGCGTCATTGCTTCGACATATGGTGGCGGTGGGGGATTATCAGCCATCCTGCTAAAGACAACAGGGGCAGTTTAGCAAGAATAACTGCAAGTGTATGGAGTCATTCATGATGTATCACGAAAAATGAACAAGAAGTGTATTAAATGCATAACAGTAGTCATTTATGACATACAGATACATACACCGAGTCGATTACACGCTGTTAGCATGAGTTCGGAGAACACACAGCTAGACAAACTAGGCGGCACGCAGGCACGCGGTGGAGGGATACAACAACGCGACATAGCAAAGGCTACACCAACGTCGGAGAAAACCACGAGAGCGAGGAATCTGCAAGTGGCAACGCAGGGTGTCCTCGATAAAAGGATCCTGCGGTCCGTGGGCATTGTGCAGCATAACCTGGCCCTCATCTTGAAGAAAGGGGGGGTTAATTCAGAACGCCGGGTGGACGTGATCACGAGAACCTAATGTTAGAGTTAGTAAAACTTTAACCCGAAAAGAAGAGAGATCAGAGTCCCAGAGTAAAGGAGAGGAAAAAAAGATCCTAATCCCATCTATTTGGCGACGTGGGCCCGTAAGCCACACAGCCATGTCAGTAAAATAGTTTTTGGAAGACTAGACTCAACTTCGGCCAAGGAGTTGGAAAAGGGGTTCCTACAGGCAGTCGGCTCTGATACCAACTTGTGACGCCCCCGACTTAATCGTGCACTAATCATACACGCAAATGCACACGATCAACCCTAAGGACTCACGGGAAGATATCACAACACAACTCTAGACACCAAATAAAATAATACAAGCTTTATATTACAAGCCAGGGGGCCTCGAGGGCTCGAATACATAAGCTCGAGACATACAAGCATCAGCGGAAACAAAAGTATCTGAGTACAGACACAAAGTTAAACAAGATGCCTTAAGAAGGCTAGCACAATAGCGACACTGATCGAAAAGGCGAAGGCCTCCTGCCTAGGGCCTCCGAACTACTCCTGGTCGGCGGGGATCTCCACGTCGTAGTAGGCTCCACTGGGGATCTCCTGCTCCTGGGCTTCGTCGTCTGAACGCAGCAATCGGGTATGGGGAAAAAGAAGTAGCAAAGCAACCGTGAGTACTCATCCAAAGTACTCGCAAGACTGACATCAAAACTATACTAAATATGCCTCGGTGTCAAAGGAATGGGGCTATATCTTTGGGCTAAACTGCAGAAATGCCAGAATAAAGGGGGAGAGGCCTAGCCTATCGAAGACTAGCATCTTGAAGCATTTCTTGCAGCATCAGAAGAGATTAGAACAAGTAATATATACATCAATCATATAGTAGTAATGCCATGGGATTCTTCCTCGACTACCCTGCGAGAAAGTGATCCCGAGAGCAGTAGTATTAGTTTAACAGTGTAACAGTATCCATTTGTAGTTGTAGCAGATCAGGATACAACTCCGAGCGTCCTGTTACCATGGACACGGCTATTCGAATAGATTACTTCCCTGCAGGGGTGCACTACTGTTACCCAACACGCTTGATTAACTCTGGCCGGACACACTTTATCGGGTCATGCCCGGCCTCGGCTGATCGACACACCGCAGTCCTACCTAGAGCTCAGCAGAGAGGTCCCCGCCGGTCTACATCCTAAGTGCTCAGGGGTCTTGGGCCATCGCCCTTAGCACTCCGGTTCGTTGCGTGTAGGGTCAGCCTCACCACGATGTGCCTGTGGATATCTGCTGTCGCCCGGCCGCAATGCTGAACTGGACGTCTGACAAAGCTTTCGGCTGATACATACGGCGTAGAGGGCCCCATTAAACCATTATCCCTCGTGGTGGTAGTGCGTATAGGCCAGTGGCCAACTCAGATCAAATACCCAAATCCGTTAGGCGCATTTAGTAACTCGCAGAGACGAACAGGGTTCCTTTCGCTCCGACTTGGTGAAACATATCGCGCGGGTGCTCTTGGAGCCGACCCGTCTTTAGTGTTATTCTCTCGCGGGCACCCTTGGGGCCAGCCCGACTTTATCAGTTTAAGCATTGCAGTAAAGAAAAAAGTTCCGTGATCATCACCCAGAGTGATCACGGCCCGATGTCAAGCATGGCATACGGACAAGGGTGGCGGGTCACCGATGAAGCAGTAGCATAGCTAACTAAGCATTGTGGGACAACAGGTGGAGTATCAATAGCAGACAGCAAAATCAGGCTATGCATCAGAATAGGAGTTATCAGAACAGTAGCAGGGGCAATTCTAATGCAAGCATAAGAGAGAAGAGAGTGGGCGATATCTGATGATCAAGGGGGGTTTTCTTGCCTGGAAGCTCAGCTGAAGGGGCCTGGTCGTCGGCGACGTCGTCGTACACGGCGGTGTCGTCGGCAGTCTCGAGGGCTATCGTGAGAGAAGGAGGGGGAAGAAACAATAAATACATGGCAATAATGCAACACAAATGCATGACATGGCAATATGCAGTGCTAGGTGTGACCTAACGCAGTACTACGCGATACAGGTGAAGGGGGAAAACATCTGGGAATGTTTTTCCGAAGTCTGGCGTTTTTCGGTCAGATGAAACGGAGGGGACGGTTCCATGTTCGCTATGATAGAGGCACGTGGCAGATGAACGGAGTGCATATTCGGAATCGTCATATTTTTCTGATCGTTTTTCATATATAAGTTATTTTAATCCGAGTTACGGTTTATTTTATATTAATTTTCAAAGTTTTAATCATTTTCTGAATTTATTTAAATTGAATTATCCGAAACAGTAATGACGACGTCATCATGACATCACTGTGACGTCAGCCGTCAACAGGACCAGTGGGTCCCACCTGTCATTGTCTGATTAGGTTAATTAGGGTTTAATTAATCTAATTACAGATTAATTAGGCTAATTAAGCAGTTAGTTTAATTAAACAGAATTTAATTAAGTTAATTAATTAATTAATTAATATTTATTTATTTTTTAAAAAAATTAACAGTGGCGGGCCCCAGCGGTCAGTGGGCCAGGCCGGACATGTCCGGGCTGTGCCCTTTCGGGGGCCGGACACGTCCGGGCCAACGCGCGCGCGCGGGCACAGACGCATGGCCAAGGCCGGAGCGCGGCGCGGCGACGATGGGCAGCGGCGCGGGCGCGGCCAGGGGAGGCGCCGCGGGAGCGTGCGAGCGGGCAGGGGCGGCGGCTGGCGGGCGCGGCGGCGACGCAGCGGCACGGGCGACGGCGAGCGGCGCGGGTGCAGGCGGCGAGCGAGGCCAGGGCAGCGGGGCACGGCGGCGCGGGACGGACGACGGCGACCGAGAGGAAAAAGGGGGGAAACGGGGTCCTCACCCCGATGCAGAGAAGGGGGGGCGGCGAGGCTCGATGGAGCCGGCGAGGAAGAGGCGGGGAGGCGACGCCGGCAAGGTGGCGGTGACGACGACGACGGGGTCGGGCAACGGGCGGCGGCGAGCGCAGAGGGAGGGGCGCGAGGGAGAGAGGGGATCGGGGTTAGGGTTAGGGTTCGGTGGTGGGAGAGGCCTAAATAGGCCAGGGGGCAGGGTGGGCCGGCTAGGCCGGCCGGTTGGCCAGCTGGGCCATGGCCCGGGGGGTTTTCCTTTTCTTTTTATTTTATTTTATTCTTTTTATTTTCTGTTTTCTCCTATTCTCTCGTTTGCAAAATGTTTAGCCACCACAGCACTTTTGAAAAATGTGCAAATTGGCCATTTAAATATGTTGCAATATATGACAGTGGAATAAAAAGGTTTGGGAGGAATATAATTTCAATTGAATTTTGGATTAAATAAAGTGGATTAAATGGTGTTGTTTCCTTACTGTTTCTTGCTGTTAGAGTCACTTAACTAAATCAATTAATGTTGGTTACAATTTTATAATTGCTACTAGATTATTTGCAATATTATGAACATTTTAGTTTTCAAATTTGAACAACTTTTATTTTCACTTTAAATTTGAATTGCAATTTGAATTGGAATTTGAAATGATATATGATGCAAATGATGATCAAGCTCTGTTAAGCAGGGTGACATGGCATTATCAAGAGGTGATCACTGTAGCTATTACATGGGGATGTTACATCGTCACCGATGAAGAAGAGAAGCAGCCACAACAAGAAGCCTACACCACCTATGTGGACCTCTGCAGCCTCCAGGGCTCTATTGTTGATATGAGCAACCTCGCCACTTCCCTTCGAGGCACGTACACCTACATGAACATGAACTTCTCCAACTGGAGCCAAGGATTCTGCCGGTTTGGTCTTGCAAAAGCTTAAGCTTGGGGGAGGTCATAACCACTTCTACATCAAGATGTGGTGGTATTATTTGAATAAATTGTTATGAGGTTGTACTTAAGCTCGAGGAGCTTCAAAACACTCGTGTTGGTTTGTTCCAACACTTTGCTTTTTATTTCCTTTTGCTTTTGTTTGTTTTTGCCATTGCGATTTTTAGTTTGCAAGTTAGTAAACCCAAAAATAAAAAAATAGAATAAGATTTTCTTTGCTCTTACTCTTTTTGCCCCTTGGAGTTCGTTTGCATTTTTGTTTTCAGATGAGTTGATCTATGCCGGACAACGAGGAATGCAAGAGTAAGGAAGAGAAGTGTGTAAATTCACAACCGTGAAGGTATGTCCTACGACTTCCATCTTTTGCACTTGAAATACTTAGAGTAGATGTAGTAGTAGTAGTATGTGTGATATGTGCAAATGGGAGTAAGTCTTGATAATTAAGACAAAGGTTTTGTTCTAGTAGCTGAAATAATTTTGTAGCCTTTGTTCTGTTTAGTCTAGATAACGAAGACTTGCCGTGGGACTGTTTTTAAATAAAATGATCTTAACTAAGAATAACCATGCACAAGAGAATGTCTTCAAAGACTTGGGAGTTGAGAAAAATTGTAGAGAAGATGATGTTTGAAATGCTCAACCCCATATTATTAATTTTAATAGACTTGATAACACTTTTGGATTAAATTGTCTAGAGGAACTTACTTGAAGGGTGAACGAGATTATGCCAAAAATCTGTGTTGTATCTCTTACATGGTGCTTCTGCTTCTCGCTGGTGCCATGGCCTTGCTACTCTATGCACGTGTACGTGTGTAAATGTGGCTTCGTCACCTTTCTTGATGTTATGCTGAGGACTCCGCTAGCCAATGAACGATCCACCAAGAGCAAAAGCTCGGATTTCGGCTATGAGTTTGTTACCGTACGTAGTGGCAACACTACAAACGCATATTATTCGGCTTTCTCTTGAATGGGTGTGTATGTGGTAAATAAAGGGGACTGATAAAAAAACTCGAAAGAGATAACTATCAAAGGTCCATAGTTCCCAAACATTAAGCCACAGCGAAACTCTTTGCATGATTACTTATTTGGCATAATCCCTTCATGTGACAACCAAAGTTTTAGCAAACAATGATTGAAATGAAGTGCTTAAGAGCCTTGAGGACGAAATAATTGTGGGCATGTTTATGAGCACTAAAGCATCATGTTTTTTTACATGCCTTTCACTCCCTAATATATGTTTTTATGGCTCTATCAAAGAAAGTGTTGCAAAGTTGTTTTATCTAGTAGCTCAAGAACTTTGTGTTGATTATCTTTGCTTCACTAACACTTGCACAATAACCATGCCACCGCTACAGCTATACTAAGTTTTCAGGTCAAGAAACGGAGGGCTATCTAGGCATACCGATCGTAAGTGAACCAAAACCTTCTCGTTATTTCAGTTTAAACAACTGAGTTCCTTATGATTCGGATTTCACTCTATATTGCTCAAGGACGATCAAGTTTAAGCTTGTGGGAGTTGATGAGTGATATTTTTACACTCACCTACCTTAGTTTAAACCGAGATATTTCATTTAAAAAGAGATATTCGCTCCAATATTGCCACTAATGACTAATGAATGCAAAGGATTCCACAAATCCTCTCTTTGATGTGTTTCCATAGGAAATGGGCTAAAAAGGGAAGAAATCACTTATGGAAATGGAAAGGGAAGAAAATGAAGAAAGAAGGAATCAACAGGAGGCGTGTCTGCGAAGACAGCACAAAAGACGACGTTCCATACGGGTGCCCGTATGGCGTGGAAACCGAGGAGATCGTCCACCTGAACAACTTTTATAAAGGGGACCCCATCGAAATATCAACGAGGAGAGCGTCGACAGAAGACAGAACATCATCATCTTCATCTTCATCGACAAACCCTAGCCGCCGCCATTTCCATCTCCATAGCCACCATCACCACCATAGTGCTTCCTCCTCTAGTTCATACTTGTAATCGTGCATCGCACATGGCATCCATTGTAAGACATATTTGCAATCAATCAATCTTCAAGATGTGTTCTTCAATGTTTTCTTCTCGCGATCTGATCTCCATGTGTGAGTAGTTCGGTAAGGTATGGGTTGAGGCATAGGCCTTGCAACCCTCTGTATTTGTTGTGGGGATCAATGGAAGGGCTTTGAATTAACATTCCGTATGTGTGAAATAAAATTGTTCCGTAGATATCTCTTGTCTTGTCGGCAATCTTCATCCCTGCAGGTACCCAGGATCATGGAGATCGAGTCACGGTGAGGCTAGGAGCAAGGAGAACGTGAAGTGTTATACAGAACACCGGCGACAGTAAGGTTTAGTAGGGTAACACGGATCCAATCCTTGGGGATTCATGAGGCGTAGTCATTAAACGCCCAAAGCTCTTGTCTGATTTCATTATCTTAATTATCGAGGCAACCCGCATGATGGATAGGGCCTGCGGTAGGACAACTGATTCTTGATGCAGGACTCGTGCCAGTCAAGATGTTATTTGGACACACCCCGCCCACTTCGGTTCGTAACAAGCACATCTCGATGGGTGACTTCCAGCGCACAAATTAATATCATATTTGGTCCCAACACAAATACATGGTTGTAAGTATTAAGGCCTCATACCCATACCTCTTTTTATTATAAGTGTTTGAATCACTGTTTGCTTGATTGATCTGGTCAAAAGCTGGAATTGATCCTTTAACATTAGCTTGCTAGAGACCATCGCTTCAAGGGAATCTTCCTCTCGTGGGTTCGATTACCCAGGGTCACCTCTGGGGAAATAGGTGCGGGATACACTTTTCTGTTCCATTACCGGATCACTAAAAGGAGGTATCAAAGATCAACTTGGAGACATGGCAAAATCATTGCCTCAAAGTGAAGGCAAAGGCTGCGCCGCTCAAGAAGTAGAAGGCCGGCGGAGGTGGAGGTCGTGGTGATGGACGTGGAGGCGGCGGTCGTGGTGGAGATGGTAGACGCGGGGCCCCGCTGCCGTCGCCGACCATGCAGACACTGCCATGGCCGAAGCATTAATTAGTGGCTCTGTACTACTACGCCTCCAAGCAGCTCAGAAGTGAGTCCCCCGCATCCACTGCCAGGCAAGTGCCGTTCATCTTCGACGTCGCCGCTGCCTTTCTCAGAGTGTTCATCGCCGCAGCTCGTCCGGGGGCGGACGCCGGGCGTGGAGCATCTGGGTGTCCGTATGTTGTTGGCTGGTATGCCTAAAGCGGGTGAGCCGACGTACGACGACGCGGACAGGGAGATGTTTGGGATGATCCACGACGGAGGCAGAGGAGGAGGTTTCTACGAGGACGGGCAGGTGGATGACTCGGAGCCCACCCATGCCGGCTTGTACACCCAGCCGGGCTCGCAGCAGGGCTACACCCAGTCCAGCACATACAACCAGCTGTCACAGACGCACAACAGCAGGATTGGGTTGCCGGACAGTAGGAGCAGGAGGAAGACGGCGACGATGATGATCCGGATGACTTTGCGGTCGATCCAAAGAATGGGGGTAGAGAAGAAAGCTTCAACATGCGGGAGGACGAGTTGTTGTGCGATTCATGCTTGGCCACTAGCCTTGATCCAATCCATGGCACAGAGCAAAAGGGCACAACATTTTGGGCCAACATTCACACTTGGTTCCATAAACACAAGCATTTGCCCTACTCCGACGCGCTCATCCGCAACCGTGGCGCAAAGTCTCTTAAACATCGATGGTACATCATCCAAGAGGCCGTGTTGAAGTATTGCGGCCACTCGAGGCAACTCATCGCACGGTGGCCAAGTGGTGCGCAAATCACCGAGCAAGTAAATTCATCATTTCGCCGGATATGCATTTCAATTGCCCGGATATGCATTGTTTTGTAGATCAATTGGCCGGTCATGCATTGTTGTGTAGATGAATTGTGTCGGGATATGCATTGTTTTGTAGATCAATTGGCCGGTCATGCATTGTTGTGTAGATGAATTGTGTCGGGATATGCATTGTTTTGTAGATCAATTGGCCGGTCATGCATTGTTGTGTAGATGAATTGTGTCCGGATATGCATTGTTTTGTAGATCAATTGGCCGTTCATGCATTGTTGTGTAGATCAATTGTGTTCGGATATGCATTGTTTTGTAGATCAATTGTGCGGTCATGCATTGTTGTGTAGATCAATTGTGTCCGGATATGCATTGTTTTGTAGATCAATTGGTCGTTCATGCATTATTGTGTAGATCAATTGTGTCCGGATATGCATTGTTTTGTAGATCAATTGTCTGTCATGCATTGTTTTGTAGATCAATTGGCCGGTCATGCATTGTTGTGTAGATCAATTGTGTTCGAATAATCATTGTTTTGTAGTTCAATTGTGTTCGGATATGAATTGTTGACAATGTTTTATTTTGCAGCCTTCCCGTGCGTGTAGTGTGTTCTTGAAGTTGGAGAAGAAGAGCTTCACTGTCATGCATTGTTGGTTAAACTTGAATGGACAACCCAAGTGGAATCTATACATTGCCAAGACCATCGCCCATGGCACCGAGGAAGAAACCGATGATCCAACCGATCCAACAAAATAAATCGCCCAAGAAGTTTAGAAGAGGGTTTCGGGGAAAGAAGTGGGAGGAGGAGAGGGCGAAGCGAGAAGGGGCGGTGGCCAAGATGACGGAGAGGTTCAAGGACATATTGTCGAAGGAGGAGGCATATGTCAAGCGCTCCGACGTCAAGGAGGAAAAAAGGCAGAGAGGTTTAACATGTTGATGGCGGCGACCGACAAGAAGCTCATGCTCGAAGAAGAAGGCCATGCTCGAAGAGAGGAAGGTTGAGATCGCAGCCGCTTCGGAGGACGCGAAGATGTTGACCTTGAAGATGGAGGATTTAGATGACGGCGCAAGGATGATTGTGCAAGCCGTTCGTTTCACGATGTTGAAGAGGCAGAAGGAAGAGTTGGATGCGGCGGAGAAGGCAGCAGAGGAGAAGGCAGTGGCGGAGAAGGAGGTGGCGGACATGGAGGCGGCCGAGATGGAGGAGAAGGAGGCAGAGGCGGCGACGACAGTTTGAACGTGGAGGCTTGGATTGCATGTCCGGGAGGGCATGAAATGCAATCTTTTGTGATCAGACATGTAAAAATTATGCATACTTGCCTCTTTTTGGTTGTGATCCGGTGCACGCTATGTGATCGGATGGATTTGAATTTCAAATTTACCGTACTGGAGGACATTTAAGGGATAGCGTTGGATGGCCGGCTCCCGCATCCGTGTCCACGGACAGCTCCCCTGTCCGCGGACGGATGCGGTGTTTGGTTCGGGGGCGGCGTTGGAGATGCCCTAATTTATTTTAAAATTTCTCGATCCTGCACCGCTGTTCTCCTGCCGCCCGCCGCCGCCACCACCAACCCACCTACGGCCACCGCCACCTCTGCCTGCCATCGGCCTCCTCCATCATTTGGCATGCGCTTCCTACACCTGCTACCGCTTCTGCTCCTATGGAGTATATCCCCAGCCACCTGTCCAGGGGCCCGGAGTGCTCGTCTTGCATCGTCGTCGTCAAGTCAGAGATGGAGGCGGATGCTTAACACCTGAACCGCTTTGCGGAACCTTGGCAGCGCGATGTCGGGGTGTGGCTACGTTCGTGTTCGTGGCATCATCCTCCAACTCTGTCCATGGGACACCACACCTACAGGCACCATCAGCAACTTCCGCTTCTACCGCCGCCTTGCCATTACCGGCAAGTATCATGCTTGGCAACTAGACGTCGTCAAGAAGCTCCTTGGTGACACCTGCATCGTCGACTGGATCGAATGATAGATTGAACGCCTTCGAAATGTTTCGGCTTTTTTCTCTGGGTGTTGACTTGGAACCCGGACACCATCCCCAAGGTCTCGAACCTCACCATCGTCGCCCGTGCTGACGACGGACGCAATCACCATCACCTGCCCAAGTGCACATCGACTGAGGATGGGCATCATGGCCCGATGGGTGGCATGATGATCCACCTTGTCCTGACCAAGGATTACTCACCGATCATCATCCCCCGACCAAGACGGCGGTCGTGCGGCACATCTTCCCCTACGAGGTGCAGCTTGATGTCATGGACGACCGCGTCGCTCCACCTCGGCGCCCTTCGGCCGAGGGCACGTCGAGTGTGTCCCGGTGTCGTGATGATGATGCAGACAATGAAAGCCAAGACAGGCATTGTCGTCACCGTCATTCGGGCAGGCGTCGCGCTCTGGTAGATTGTCATTGGCCAGACCAATGTCGTGACACTGCTCGTTTCAATCCCGCACCACGTCGCGATGGACGTACTAGTAGAAAACAGACCTTTCGTCCAACCCTTTAGTCCCGGTTTGATTACGGCCCGGGACTAATGTGACCATTAGTCCCGGTTCCAACGGCTAGGAGCGGTCTGGGGCACGGGCATCATTAGTCCCGGTTCATTTTCTACCTATAGTCCCGGTTTGTGATACAAACCGGGACTAAAGGGGTGGTGGCAGGCTGGTGTCAGGCTGGGGCCCCCACGAGCCCCTTTAGTCCCGGTTTGTATCACAAACCGGGACTATAGGTACCACCTATAGTCCCAGTTTGTGATACAAACCGGGACTAAAGGGGTGGTGGCAGGCTGGTGTCAGGCTGGGGCCCCACGAGCCCCTTTAGTCCCGGTTTGTATCACAAACCGGGACTAGAGGTGTACCTTTAGTCCCGGTTTGTATAACCAACCGGGACTAAAGACTTCCCTATATAAACCCTTCTTCTTCCAGCCCGAGCCCAATCTCTCTGTTTTCCCCTTTCTCTCCTCTGTTCTTCCCCTTGCTCGAGCTCATCCTCCATTTTTGCCAAAGATTTGTCAAGATTTGAAGGCACCCCATCTATCCAAGTGTTCACAAAGGTTAACAACTTTGTCCTTTCATCTCTCATTGCTAGATTAGCTCGTGCAATGCTCTATAATTAAGTATAGTGATTTGTGGGTTTTAGTTTGGGAGTAATTATGTGGGAGTTTATTTGATTTATATGCAATTTGAGCTCCAATTAACTTCTTAGTTTGCATATGTGTAGGTGTGGTTTACTTAGTGCCTTCCCGTCCCCGTCCTAACCACCGTCGATCGCCCGCACCGTCCCGTCGCCGGCACCACCTTGGTGAGCCTCTTGTTCTTATCCTTTTTATAAAAAAAAAATCTTATTTGTATGATTTAGATAGTTACTTGTATTATTTTCTTACTTGTATGATTGTTTGTTATACATAGTGCCATGACTTTGATATCCGTCCCCGTCGGCCCTCGTCCGGTTTATGATTCGGATGTGGTATATTCTCTTTTATAACTATTTGTTGCATTTCGTGTTTATGACAATTATGACCATCAAGTTGACATAGATATTTTTATCTAGGAGGTATGTGAACCAGAAATTGCAACCGACCCTCTTGTCGAGAAGTTAAATTTAGTTGAAAAAGAAAATGAGTATTTGAAAGAAAAATTGAAAATAATTGAAGAAGAGAAGATGAAATTGTAGTTGTATGTTGCCGATGTAGTCGATGATCACAAGATCAAGATGGATGCAATGCGGTTGAAGATTAGAAAGATTAGAAAATATGCCGTTAATAAAGAGGCTTGGTATCATTATGCTGTTGGATCAATTATTACCTTAGTTGCGATTTTGATCGCATTTGTTGTTGCATTTAAATGCTTTAGCTAGATAGTTTCATGTTGTTTTATGAGAATAAGTGTGTATGAACTTTATGTATGAACTTGTATTAATTTGGTCTTTTCGGTGTTGTGTAATGAAGATGAGTCGGCAATGGATGTACGATGACCGACGCTCTCCCCAGTTCATTAATGGCGTGCATAGTTTTCTGCGTGCGGCTGAGGCAAACAAGCGGAATGGTTTTATGTGTTGTCCATGTGGTGTCTGTAAGAATGATAGGAATTACTCTAGCTCAAATGTCATTCACGTCGACCTGTTTACGTCCGGTTTCATGTCCGGCTATAACTGTTGGACCAAGCACGGAGAAAGAGGGGTTCTAATGGAAGAGAATGAAGAAGAAGAGGATGATGACAACTATCCCGAGTTCCCTGAATACGATGGTACTACAATGGGGGAAGAGAATGAAGAAGAAGAAGCTAAAGAAGAGGCATCAGATGAGCCCGCTGATGATCTTGGTCGGGCCATTGCTGATGCAAAGAGAAACTGCGAAAGTGAAAAGGAGAAGTTAAAGTTGCAGCGCATGTTAGAGGATCACAAAAAATTGGTGTACCCAAATTGCGAAGATGACAAGAAAAAGCTGGGTACCACACTGGAATTGCTGCAATGGAAGGCAGAGAATGGTGTAGCTGACAAGGGATTTGAAAAGTTGCTGAAAATGTTAAAGAAGATGCTTCCAAAGGACAACGAATTGCCTGACAGTACGTACGAAGCAAAGAAGGCTGTCTGCCCTCTAGGATTAGAGGTGCAGAAGATACATGCATGCCCTAATGACTGCATCCTCTACCACGGTGAGGAGTACGAGAATCTGAATGCATGCCCGGTATGCGGTGCATTGCGCTATAAGATCAGCCGCGATGACCCTGGTGATGATGTTGAGGGCGAGCGCCCCAGGAAGAGGATTCCTGCCAAGGTGATGTGGTATGCTCCTATAATACCACGGTTGAAATGTTTGTTCCAAAACAAAGAGCATGCCAAGTTGATGCGATGGCACAAAGAAGACCGTAAGAAAGACAGGAAGTTGAGAGTACCCGCTGACGGGTCGCGGTGGAGAAAAATCGAGAGAAAGTGGCGGGACTTTGCAGATGACGCAAGGAACGTATGGTTTGGTTTAAGTGCAGATGGCATTAATCCTTTTGGGGAGCAGAGCAGCAATCATAGCACCTGGCCTGTGACTCTATGTATCTATAACCTTCCTCCTTGGTTGTGCATGACGCGGAAGTTCATTATGATGCCAGTGCTCATCCAAGGCCCCAAGCAACCCGGCAACGACATTGATGTGTACCTAAGGCCATTAGTTGAAGAACTTTTACAGTTGTGGGACATAAAAGGTGTACGTGTGTGGGATGAGCACAAACAGCAGGAATTTGACCTACGAGCATTGCTGTTTGTAACCATCAATGATTGGCCTGCTCTTAGTAACCTTTCAGGACAGACAAACAAGGGATACCACGCATGCACGCACTGTTTAGATGAGACCGAAAGTATATATTTGGATAAATGTAAGAAGAATGTGTACCTGGGACATCGTCGATTTCTTCCAATCAAACATCTCTTAAGAAAGAAAGGCAAGCATTTCAAAGGTGGGGCAGATCACCGGAAGAAGCCTCGCCACCGTACTGGTGATGATATACTTGATATGGTCAAGGATTTAAAAGTAATCTTTGGAAAGGGTCCTCGCGGACAATTTGTTCCGAATGACGCTGACAGACACGCACCCATGTGGAAGAAGAAATCTATATTTTGGGACCTACCCTATTGGAAAGATCTAGAGGTCCGCTTGGCAATCGACGTGATGCACGTGACGAAGAATCTTTGCGTGAACCTGCTAGGCTTCTTGGGCGTGTATGGGAAGACAAAAGATACACCGGAGGCACGGGAGGACCAGCAACGTATGCACGGAAAAGACGGCATGCATCCAAAGCAGTATCAAGGTCCTGCCAGCTACGCTCTTACCAAAGAAGAGAAGGAAATCTTCTTTGAATGCCTGCTCAGTATGAAGGTCCCGTCTAGCTTCTCGTCGAATATAAAGGGAATAATAAATATGGCAGAGAAAAAGTTCCAAAACCTAAAGTCTCATGACTGCCACGTGATTATGACGCAATTGCTTCCGGTTGCATTGAGGGGGCTTCTACCGGACAACGTTCGATTAGCCATTGTGAAGCTATGTGCATTCCTCAATGCAATCTCTCAGAAGGTAATCGATCCAGAAATCCTACCAAGGTTACAGAATGATTTGGTGCAATGTCTTGTCAGTTTCGAGTTGGTGTTCCCACCATCCTTCTTCAATATCATGACGCACGTCCTAGTTCACCTAGTCGACGAGCTTGCCATTCTAGGTCCTGTATTTTTACACAATATGTTCCCCTTGAGAGGTTCATGGGAGTCTTAAAGAAATATGTTCATAACCGTGCTAGGCCAGAAGGAAGCATCTCCAAGGGCCATGAAACAGAGGAGGTCATTGAGTTTTGTGTTGACTTTATTCCTGACCTTAAGCCGATTGGTGTTCCCGAATCGCGGCATGAGGGCAGACTGGGTGGAAAAGGCACGCTAGGCAAGGATTCAGTAATATGTATGGACGGGCATTCTTGGGCGCAAGCACACTACACAGTTCTACAAAATTCCAGCTTGGTGGCTCCGTATATCGAGGAACACCTGGATAGTGTACGCTCCAAGAACCCGGAGCAGTCTGAGCCCTGGATCAAACGTACACACATGGCGTCATTCGGCGGTTGGTTGCAAACACGTCTCATGCATGACGACACTGTTGGAGATGAGTTGTACTTGCTGGCCAAGTCACCATCTTTGACTATATCGACTTTCGAAGGGTACGAGATAAATGGGAATACATTTTACACGATCGCCCAAGATAAAAAGAGCACCAACCAAAACAGTGGTGTCCGCTTTGATGCAGCAAACACCAATAGGCCAAAGGACACATATTATGGTTACATAGAGGAGATATGGGAACTTGACTATGGACGTGATTTGAAGGTCCCTTTGTTTCGGTGCAAATGGGTCAATCTGACTGGAGGCGGGGTAAAGGAAGACCCGCGGTACGGAATGACAACAGTGGATCTCAACAATCTTGGGTACACAGACGAACCATTCGTCCTAGCCAATGATGTGGCGCAGGTTTTCTATGTGAAGGACATGTCTACCAAGCCGAGAAAAAGAAAAGATAAGGAAGCGAATACATCATACGATGAGCCAAAGCGCCCCATAGTTCTTTCAGGGAAAAGAAACATCGTGGGAGTGGAGGACAAGACAGACATGTCAGAAGATTATGAAAAGTTTCATGAAATTGCTCCCTTCACAGTGAAGACTGACCCAAGCATCCTGTTAAATGATGAAGATTGTCCATGGTTACGGCGCAAAGGGACACACGCGAAGAAAAAGTTTTATACCCCAATATCCCACTCTGGGATGTGACCGGCTTCACCGTCATCACTTTCTTCTCTAGTGAGTTTTCGGACTTATCTGGAAAGTCCCACTTCGGACAAACCGGAGGGAATCTTTGTAATAGTTAGGGTATATATATGTGTTTTGGCATTTGAAACGCGAAGGAACGCTATTTTTCATGCATTTATTGATTTTTTTGAGCTAAATGACCCTGAAATTGAAAAGCACTACAAATGAACTCTGAAAAGGTTGAAACTTGGCATGGTATCATCATTTCACCCACATAGCATGTGCTAAAAATTTGAGAGGGTTACGGCAAAAACTGGATGCACTTCGTGTACAAACTGGACAATCTCTTTCGAAGTATCAGGGTTTCGGACGAAAACTCATCTGTTACAAAGGCATTTTATTTTTTAAACTTATTTTAACTCCAGACTTTTTGTGCGTTCAATATGCACCATTCAAAGCCACGTCATCAATTTTCAACCCTTTCTGACTTCATTCGCTATTTTTCATGCATTTAATGATTTTTTTGAGCTATAAAACTAAAAGAGCTAAACAGAATCTGTTTTTGATTAAAACACCTATTTAAATAACCTAAAAATTACCAAATTGAACATACTGATAAAACACACTAATATTAAACAGCAGGAAAAAGAATCACTCAAAAATCTATTTTTAAAGTAAAGTTATTCACAAACTAGTGATTCACACAAATTTCAAAGAATTCAAATTTAAACTATTCAAATTTGAAAACTACTGGCACTAACAGAAAGTTTATAATTTTTGTGACCTAAACCAAAAAGATTCAGTCAAAAACTCTAAATATTTGGCTGTAAGTAGAAACAAAAGAAAAAAAATAAAGCAAAAAACAAAAAAAATGTGGAAAAGACCTTTAGTCCCGGTTGAAGCCACCAACCGGGACTAAAACATTTGCAAAAAAAAAAAAAAAATGCCCGCCTACTAGGCCACCACGGCCTGCATACGACTAGAAACCCAACTTTATATGGGCCAGGATGCAGGCCCACAGGGCAAGCAGGGCCCACAGGGCAGGGCGAACGTTAGGCATGTACTGCCTGCTTTAGAGAGGAGCTCGAGACGGCTATCGCAGCGGGGCTTATAAACAGGTGCGAGTGCCTCTCGCTTAGCGAGGTGGGACTAAACTTCCACCACGCCAGGACCAACCCTTTAGTCCCGGTTGGAGCCACCAACCGGGACTAAAGGCCCCCTCCCGCGCTTAATTTGGGCCCGAAAACAGACCTTTAGTCCCGGCCCGTGGCTGTAACCGGGACTAAAGGCCCCCTCCCGCGCTTAATTTGGGCCCGAAGTCCCGGTTCGTGGCTGCAACCGGGACTAAAGGTCGATCCTATATGTGTCACTTAGCGTTTTCCACCGCCCAGGAGACAAATCGATCACCACGCCGCCAGGCTGCCCAAGTTCTCCGGCGATCCACACCGCTCGTCGTCGCCGCTCCTCGTCTCCGACCTCCTCCTCGCCGGTCTCCTCCGAGCCTCGCCGCCCCTCTCCTCGGCAACGCCGGTAAGGCCCAGGCCTCCCCCTCCCTCTGTCCCCGTCGCGCTCCGCCGCCCGCACCGCCACGTATGTGCTCGCTGCTGTCGGCTCCGGCAACCCCGCGCGCCCCCCTGCCGCATCCCGTGGATGCGCACGAGCCAGAGGCAAAGCTGTGAAGGAGAGGAAGGAGAGGAAGAGTGAAGTGCACGACAGTGCAATCTCTGAACTTGGCCCAATTTCTGAATTTGTGCACAGCAAGTGTTCGATAGCAATGCCAACAGTAGCTAGGCATTTTTCAAAATTTTAAATTTTTTTGTGGTGCTTCTCTGATGCATGGTTGAGGTGCTGTAAAATTTTTAGGAGTAGTAGAGATTGGGTTTTGAGCAAGGAAACTGAATCTGGTCCAAATTTCATTTGAATGAAACTTGAAATTTTTGAACTAGTGGACAGATTATTTTTGGAGAAATGAAGTGTGGGTACTAGCATCTAGCTGAGATAGTTTTTGCTGGACTAGAAATGTTAGGGGGAATATAGTTCCTTTGCAAAACCAAAGGAGGTCATGAATTGATAGAATTTGGTTTTGTAATTGTTTGAATATTAATAAAAGAAGTTTTAATGAAAGAAATGATGTTGGGTACTGTCCTAAGATAGAAGAAATGCTTGATGGAATTTTGTGAATGGCAATTGTGTTTTGAGAAGATCCTAGGTTCTCTTTTTTTTGAAAGAAATGTTAATTAGATGGATTTATTATGTATTTTTGTGTGTAGATGAATGTTAATTAGATGGATTTATTATGTATTTTTGTGTGTAGATGAATGTTAATTAGATGAATGTTAGATGGATCAATGCTATAAAATGTTGTTCAAATTTGCACATCTACTATAGTTGTAAAAGTTTATTAAATATGAGTAGCATAATAAAATGATAATTATTGCATAGGAATTTGTTTTCATAAGAATTTGTTCTCGACGTCGACGATGCCCGGCCCGCATCCTCGTCGTCGACTCGGTGGCGACAACCTGCTTGAGAGGCGCCATGTCCGGGACTGGGCTCCGCCGGGCTGGCACTGGGAGGTGCTACCTTCCGGGGCGCGCAGCTTGGTGAGGAACCGGGCTCCCGTCGTTGACCCGAAGCTTCTTTGGTGGCGGTCGCGTGGGCCACTATCGGTGCGGAGGCAGCCGGCCCCCGAGGAGGTGGTACGTCGCCATGTCAGGGAGGAGGACGAGCACGTCCGTCGCTACATGGTTGCGTTGGACGTCAGGTTCTCCAATACCTGGCAGGTTCTTCAGGGATATCACCCGAGCTATGATCCTGTGATGGTTCCTTCTCTTTGGGTGTCCACCGCCCGCGCCTCAGGAACCGCGAGTCAACTGGATTATTCGATAGTATTCTGTATTAGCTAGTGATGTTATATGATAATATTCGAGATGTATTAGTGATAATACTCGAGATGTATTCGAGATTATATTCGATAATATTCGATGATGCATTAGTGATAATATTCGAGATGTATTCGAGATAATATTCGAGATGTATTAGTGATAATATTCGAGATGTATTCATGATAATATTCGAGATGTATTCGAGATTATATTCGATGATGCATTAACTGGATTATTCGAGATGTATTAGTGATATTATTCAAGATGCATTCTAATTTGAATACTAAATTGTTTTATCTTTCTTCTGGATTAGTTAAGCTATGGACGCTAGCGGCAGAGACGACCATGATCAAGAGCATATCATGTTCGACATGATCCGAAACCCAGAGGGTGAACCTGAAGATGACGGCTCACAATATCTGAACGACGCCGGTGAGGGAATATTTGAGGAAGAACCAACAGACGAAGGGCACACAAACAATGATGGCGAAGGAAATGATCTTCAATTAACAAAGACCGGCGACGTATATATAAGGCCTCTGGTGATCATTCCATGTATTAATTGATTTGTATATATATATATATATATTAACGAATCGTTCTTCTTTTAGCCCTCCGGATCGAGCAAATCTTCTACAAGCAGGGCCGTACGAGGCCCGGCCAAAAAGTTGCCGCCTGGCATAAAGTACAACATCGATGAGATCAAACCAAATGGCGAACCGCTTGCTCCTAAAAAGAATGCGGACAAATTTACTCGTCAGTGCGGAGTTATTGTTAGGGACCAAATCCCGATCTCCGTTCAAGAATGGAATAAGCCAAAGGGAGATCGAGAAGTTAGTTTTGTCGACGAAAGAGCAAAAGATCTGCTTTGGGAAACGCTCATGTCACATTTCACCCTACCAGAGCATTTAACAGATGCAGAACGGGAGAAAGTCAAGAATAGTGCTCTTCAGAAGATGGCCACACAATTCCGCAACCACAAGAAAAGATTATGGGCCTGGTACGTCGAAGCAGGAAAGCCGACTCCAGAATTCACTGGAGCACTGGAGAAGGCAAAAGATCACTGGGACTTATTTGTGGAGTTCAAGGAATCGGAAGCAGCTAAGGAACGGTCGAGGATAAACAAGATCAATGCTGAGAAGAAACAGTTTCACCATGTTCTGGGGCCAGGTGGCTACAAGACTGGCCGGCCTAAGTGGGATGAATCTGAGGAAAAGATGATTGCTGCAGGGGTCACTCCAGCAACATTGGGTTGGCCCGACAGGTGCAGGACTTGGTTTTATGCGCATGGGGGAAAGTTGGACCCAAAGACAGGGGAGATTATGGTGCAGGCAAGTCTTAAAGAAGCCTCGGACAATTTACTTGCTACAATAGAAGCGGCTCGAACGGGGGTGTTCCAGCCCGAGAGAGAGCACGACGAGCTTACACGCGCCCTCGGGAATCCTGAACACCCGGGACGAACACGAGGCAAAGGCGTTGTTCCGTGGGTTGAGGGGTTTGCGGACTGGAACGTCAGTTACAGAAGCCGTGCGAGAAAGAAGAAGCAGGAGGAAGACAAGAAAAAGCAGGATGCAGACCGGCTTCGACAGCTAGAAGCAAAGCAAGCGGAGTTCGAACGCGCTTTCATGCGGCAGCAGGAGCAGATCAACACACTTAGCCTGGAAAGGGCGTCTCAGCGGCAGCAGCAAGCAGATCCAGCATTGGATAGCACCGTCCCATCTATGCCGAAAAGCAGCGTGGGTTCCACGGGGGTCCCGGCCGATGATGCATTGCTGGCTCGCTACCCCGTGGATGATATCCAAGAGACGACAAGTTGTGAGCTACACCTTCCACTGAAGAACATATCCATGAAGGTGGCGGACGGCTATGCTTTACCAAATCCCCCTGAAGCAGCCTTCCACGGCAATCCGATTCCACCTGGCTATGCTCGTGTCGGGGTGGATGAAGTTCTGTCGGCATATGACTCACTACAGCTTGACTTTCCTGGAGGTCAAGGGGAGCAGACACTGGGAGAAGCCAAACGTGGTATCATTGTATGGAGGAAGGATTGCATCGTCTTTCCAAACTCGACGCCAAGGGCACCGACTCCTCCTCCAAGTCCGCCGCGTCAGCCGACTCCTCCTCCAAGTCCGCCGCGTCAGCCGACTCCTCCTCCAAGTCCGCCGCGTCAGCCGACTCCTCCTCCAAATCCGCCGCGTCAGCCGACTCCAGCCCACCCCGAGACGGAGCCCAGCGCGAGTTCGCAATATCGAACTCTGTAGCGTCAGCGGACTCCCAAGCGGAAGAGAGCACCAAACAAGAAACCCGAGCCTCCTGCCAAAAAGAAGTTAGCTTACGAGATGACTGAGAAGGAAAACAAACGGGTCGTGGATGCCCAAGTGAAGGCCCATTTTGCACCGAAACCGCCCCCGCCGCCGAAGGAGAAAATACCTGAGAAAGTCATGCAACACTTTGTGGATCTTGCTAAACCGGCTGTGGAGAAAAGTGATTCAGACTATGAGCGCTCTATTAAGAAGTCATATCATGCACAAAAAGATAAGGAGTCGAGCCTTACAACAGGTAGTAATAAAAGCGGGAAAACTGTTCCCCAGCTGGGAGAACATGCAGTGCAATCGATCCCCCCGCTCAAGGTGAGTACCACCGATAAGCCGGTAATAACCAACGCTGCTAGACAGATGGCTAGAGAGGCCGGTGTCACTGTTGAGCAACTCCTAGGCATCGAGGATCTTCCCACGAATATTGATGAGAAGGATCTAGCATGGAAATACGTCCACGGGAACCCTCTGGTCAGGCCTGAGGAGGTCGAGCTTCTACCAACGCAGATGCGCAGATTGCATGACTGGTACCTGAGAGAAGTAAAGGCCGGGCGAGAGAGCCTCATGGTGAAAGTCAAGCCAGAGCATTACTACCATGGAAAAGATGTGTGGATTGAATTGCCAGAACTTTTTCAGTTATACAATCAAGATGCACTGGACAAATCTCTCGTCAGTTGCTATTGTCTGTAAGTGATTTCTTTCTGTAATTTAAGTCTCTAGCTCAGCTCGTTCATTGCCTGTAATTATCCTCACTATATTCTTTTGTGTGGTATTATGCAGATTGAAGATTTCTGAAATGAAAAGAGATGGAGTCTATGGCATTGGGTTCATTAACCCAAATACCATTTATGAACAAGTGTTAAAAAAAGAACCCAAAGACACAGAGGCCAACTTGCTAATGTTTTTGAAGAAACTAAATGCCAGACCAGAGATAGTATTTCCTTACAACTTCAAGTGAGTGTTAGTGTCTTGTACTACAAATTCTATTTTGCTTACTCGATGTTAAGTGTAGTTGATGAGTTATGCATGCCCGCTTATACAAACGTGTGCGCAGTTTCCACTGGATCCTACTAATCATTAGAGTTGACGAGGGAAAAGTTGAAGTACTAGACTCACTAACTAGAGACCCTAAAGAATACTACGACCTGAAGTTGATGCTCGACAGGTAATTTCAATCATTATCGCACTATGTCGGCCTCTTTAGTTCATTTCCTGATATCAAGTAATTAATAACTCCTTTATTCATTTTCTTTGCCGGGCAGGGTTTGGAAAACGTTCATCAAAGAGGTTGTCGGTCAATGGAAACCAAGCCTGAAATGGTGGCGACCAAGGGTAATTAAGTAGTACTAGCTAGTTAGCTACGTCCACGCATCTCTTTAATTCTAGTTTCAATACCATTATCATGCTTGATTATTATCTGATTGAATTCTATTCTCGTAAAGTGCTTCAGGCATGCACCGGGGAATAATTTATGTGCATACTACGTTTGCGAGAACATTCGCATTATGATCAACGAAAGGAGCAGAGATGCAAGAAATATTTGGGTACGTAAATACTATTCACAATTCTTTTTTATCATTATCTAATATATATACACACAAGTAATATATTCATATTGATCTCCTTCTTTAAAGATGAAAGAGATGCGGGATCAGCTCCTACCAACGGACCGCATACGAGCACTTCAAGAGGAAATGGCGGGATTTTTGCTTAAGCAGGTCATATCTCCCGATGGAGAATACCATTTCACCTAATGCCTGCATGTAATGATCTGCAAGTTGTAGGAGAAACTGTATATACCAAATTGTATATATATATGTGTATGCATGGTCGTACGAGAAATTCTATGATATATGATTGGTTCTACGAGAAATTCTATTATATATGCATAACGTGTACAGTACGTAGTAGCGTAAAATATGTTTGAAATGAAAAAGAATTAAATGGAAAACACAAAATGAAAAGGAAAAATAAACAATAAACCCTAAACCCCTAAACCTTTAGTCCCGGTTGGTGTCACCAACCGGGACTAAAGTGGCAGGGATTTAGTCCCGGTTGGTGTCACCAACCGGGACTAAAGGTCCCCAGCCCTAGCGCACGAGCGCGGCCACGTGGAGGGCCTTTAGTCCCGGTTTGTGACCAACCGGGACTAAAGGTGGGGGGCCTTTAGTCCCGATTGGGCTGTCCCGGTTGGAAAACCGGGACTACAGGCCCTTCCCAACCGGGACTAAAGGCCCGTTTTCTACTAGTGCGTCGCTCTAATCACTCTGTTCAAGCCGTTGGCGCACGTTCGTGCCCCCAACCGCGCTTCTGCCCACGAAAGCACCTCTCCAAGCCCACCGCCCTTTGCCGCGCCAAGCTGGCTCGTCCAGTTCGTTCACCGTCGTTCCTGTTGGCACCCTCTCTCGCCGCCAGGAGGATGCGTCATCGGGCAGTGCAGTGCATCCAACATCATCGATGGCGCATATTTACAGTGGAGTAGGCGGGAATCGGAGGAGGCGGCGGCAATTTTAGGAGAGAGAAAGTGGACAGGTCGGGAGCAACAGAACGTGTGCCTCTAGCATCTACCCCCAAGCGAAGTAGACATGACAGGTGGGGACAACCAATGGCGAACACCAACTGACAATCGGGTCCCACATGCTTCCCCAACCCCAGTCAAACCGGAGCGTTTCATTTTGATGGAGCTTAGTAATTAAGTAATGGTTACCAAATGTGTGTACCAATGAAGACCTCATATTTGACAGATGGAAACTGACCAAAATACTTAAGTTCTAATAGTAGATTTATCCTAAGTCAAACTTCTTTAAGTTTGACTAAGTCTATAGAAAAATATATCAACACCTACAATGCCAAATAAGTTTCGTTAGATTCATCATAAAATATATTTTCACACTATATATATTTGATATTGTGGATATTAATATATTTTTCTATTAATTTGGTCAAACTTGAGTAAGTTTGACTTAGGACAAACCTAGAACTTCAAGTATTTTGGAACTGAAGGAATAGTTAACATGAGCAGAGGCGTGGTCAACTAGACACTGCACTCTTATGACTAGACTATATATAATATACTTGAGATGCTGCAGTACTACACCCAGTTGCATATACTTGTCTTGTGTTGGAAGCAAATAAGTTGCTTCACCAAGCTTTTACTCATGTCATATGCTTAACCTGCAATGCACTACTTCTCTTCGAAGTTGAAACTTAACTACACCTCAATTAGCAACTAAGGTATGCAGATTCAGTGAAAGAGTAGTGACATCCAACACTTGTGCGGAAAACTGAGGTGCAGCTAAATTTCAAGGATAACTGTCAATTCATCATCTTAGATGTCTTTTTAGAGAACGTGACCCTAGGATTTTCTTTTTTTAGAGAATGTGACCCTAGGATAATTTTTTTTAGAGAATACGACCCTAGGATAACCCATGCAACAAACCTGAAGCAATCATATCTGTTTTCATAGCCTGAATCAGAACAGTATATCAAGTGATGATGTACATTTTTCTTTTCTTTTCCAAATTACAATTCAACAGAGCAATCAAAAGCATTAGTCAAATCCGATTACAATTACAATTCTTCCATTTACCATACCCCTCACACTCACATCCTTGTGCCCTTCCGTTGGAAACCAAAAAGAGCAAAGGAAGGGCCCTCCAGTAGTTACACAAGTTAACACAACCGAACTATCAAACAGCTGTAGACATGGTAGTTTCCAAAACATTTCACCACCAAACAACAAGTCAAAAATCAGTGCTATGCAATCTGTATGTAGTATTTCTGTGAGCTCAGGTTAAGCATGACATCCTTCTCCTGTGCTGATGCAGGGGAGCTCTCTGTACCGGCCTGGAAACAAAGCTCTCCCTTGGCCGAGGCCGAGGCGCCGGCGCCGACGCCGCCGTCGAATCGATGCTGTTACTGCTTACGTTGATCTGATCAGATTTGACAGACAAGTACTTCAACCTGGGCTCACCGGATGACCTAGCCTTGGACGCGGAGTGGCTGAACGACTGGCTCACACTGGGCTGAGGTGGGCGTGGGTACGTGTTTACTGATTTTGTCAGCCTCGGTTTACTGACGGAATGGCTTGCCGCGCCGTGTCTTTGACGGCTGCACACTGTTGCGGACATGAAGTGAGGGACTGATCCATGATGGACCATCCTGCTCTTGGCTCTCTCGGTTGCCTGAGGGCTGTCCGCAGCATCAATGTGCCCTGCCACCAGAATGCTTCTGGGCGACCCCTTGTCGTCGCTGAGAGCCTGACAGATGGACGGAGAGAGCTTCTTCCTCTCCTCCACCGACTTCTCAGCACTCCTTATCTGTTCATTCAGAACCCCGAGCTCTTGCTCGGCGTCACATATTTCCTTGTCAAGCTCCGCGAGCCGCTCCCGCTTTAACATTTTCAAGTCCTACATCAATACAAGGAACACCTTTACATGTACTCTACGTAAATAGTGGGAGCTTTGATTCTTCATTCACCCTCTTATCTTACCTCTGAAAGCTCTCTGCAGGATTCTATCAGCCTGGCTCTTTTCGCAAAGCCCAGCGAACAAATTGTCTCACCCACGTCGTCCTTGGAAGGGCTGATGTGCACTACCATCACAACCTTTGAGCCATCGCCTGTTTTTAGCAAATCAACATAAGCATATATATAGGTTTCCACATTGGATGCTTCAAATTGATCTGAATTTAGTTTTTCCCATACCGAGAGAATCACTGAGAATCTGGGTAAGCTTGCTATTTCTGCAGAGTTTGACAAAAACAAGGTAAGGCCTAAGTACTACTGAGGTAATTAACTTGAAACATGAGAATTAACCTGTCGAGATATGAAGGAATTACTACCTGTATGGAACATGGCTTCTCTTTCTCCTCAGTGCAGCGATGACATCTCCAAGGGCTGACAGAGACAGGTTTATGGCCTTACCCTCATCCATTGTCAACCCAGACGCACCAGTCTTGAGCAACCGCTCGCTGCCGCCAAGATCCACGAGCCAGAGCTTGCTCACTTGTTCAGTCACACCTCCACATCTCCTTATGGTAATTCTTGTCAAGCTACACACAGACAGAGCTAAGACAAGATAAAATTGGGTACTGTTCAAGTTACATACTGACTGCACAAGCTGAAACTCTGGCCGCTGGATCAACCCACCAGTGTGATCGGCTCGAAACATTGTTGACATTTGTCCAGGATGTCGACCGAGATCGCCGCCCTCTGCAGTACCACTGGTTGGCTTTCTTGAGGTCCGGTACTGTGACATCGGTGAGCCCCTCGACTTGGACGGAGCCATTTGTGGTTGCTAGAATGCTGAGGTTACTGAAAAATTCGGAAAATATGCGCATTTGCTGCACTTTGAGAATTGATAGTCTTACTTGATAAGTGCTGCAGTAATTTACAGGTGCATTGATGGGTCTTTACCAAGTTGTATTGCCTTCTGTGGACCTGAAGAGAGGCTGCTGCCTTGGTGCCAACAAGTCCCTGAGACTTCCCATGTAGACCTCAAGCATGCTTATGGAGAAAGAGTATGTGGATGAAGTATCTTGAGCAGCATGAGAAAACAGTTCTTGAATCGCTCGAGGCACAACGCCGAGGTTATCGTTAGTTCCTTCCTGCAAGCAGTTAGCAGTTTTCAAGGACAGGTAAGATGGAATGCAGATATTGCCTTCAATTCAGCTCAAGCACTAACTGACCATTGTATAGGTCTTTCCGGTCCCAGTTTGGCCAAAAGCAAGGATGCAGACGTTGTGCCCGTCAAGTGCAGATCGGAGGATTGGCTTCACCTCATGGAACACATCATCTGCATCATCAACAGTAGTTACACTTGAAGAAGATCGATAAGCAGTGAAAAGGTAGTGAAGCAAGCAAGATCAAGAAGCTACCTTGCGTTGACTCCTGGTCAAACACCCGATCAACACTGAAATCTTTCTTGATCCCCACTGCTCGAACTGCGATGTTCTCTTGTTCGACGGTTACTGGTGATTTGATCTTGATGTTGCTGGTTGAGATCGACGGCCGGACTCGGCAGAACACCCTGATACTTCCTGAATTTTATCCAAATTCAGCTTCTTAGACTCCCAAGGAATAATAACTCTAAATCTATGCCGGGGAGAACACCAGCTGCTAGCTAGTTCTAGGATCAAAGGCAGTACCTTTCAGATCTATGAGCTTGTCCAGTGCTTCTCGTCTTCTCCGGTTGAGATGTCTCTGCCTCGATCTCAGAGCTGAAATCTCTTCTGAAACACCACCGGGCCGAAAGAATTATTTAGCGGTTTCTGTTTCGGTGAACCATCACATGAACTGAATAAACATAAACAGGAGAGTGTGGTGGTTGGCTCAACCTTGCAGAGTTGAGATTTCCTTGTCATGGCCAAGTACGATTCCACCGTTGGGGAGATCCGAGCTCAGGTTCTCCAGTGGCAGCATTACATTTACATGCCCCCCCATGGCCTCCTTCTCCATGCAAAGAAACCAAGAGCTTCTTCCTTCCTCAGAGAAGCTTCATCTGCTTCATACTGAGAGAAGAACTGGAAAAGGACCCAGAGTATCAGCACAATCTTTGTGAAGGAATATGAAACAACTCATTACAAGCAAAGAATGACAAGAGCAGAGGGAATATATTCCAAACACCTTTGCAATGATTGGCCCTATGCAGGCAGGAAGACATCAATATGTGTACTTCAAAGGGAATCTACCCAGCTAAATAACATCAAGTACATGATTTCTCCAATACCTTATGATTGTTGCATCTATAGCTCCTCTTGGACCCAATTAAATATAGGGGCTTCTCCCAAATAGCTTCTTCAGAACAAGATAGAAGAATATGTTGGCACAGAAGTTACCACATGGACAAAAAGAACACAAGAAAGATCACCATTACGGCATAATTTACTAGTAGTACTTTGGTACCTTGAGGAGAATCTGCTGCTGCTTGAGCCTGTCCCCGTTTCCTTTTGTCCTCGGGTAACAGGGAATTCTGTTCTTGATCTTTGATCTAGTGCCAGAGTAAGGACAGATAATATGAGGAATAAAGAGCGAGCCAAGATAGGGGACAATCCCTCGCAGCTCGAAATGATTGCAGCTCAAGACCTTTCGGTCCTGATCTTTCTTGGATCTTGATGGCTAAAGCTGGGACTGGGGGGTGGCTAGAGCCTAGAAGCAATTACCAAAGCTCAAAGCTGCAGGCAGAACATGGCTGTGGAAGAAGGAAGAATCCTACCTATCCGAAGCCACAAGAATGCACGCTCTGCCTTTATTCCCCTCAAGAACAGCACACAAGCAAAGCTAAGCTATACACCAGAAAGTGCTTCACACCACACTGGAAAGGGAGGGAAAGCCTGAAAAAAAGGGCTTCTTTCTTTCCAAGATCACCCAAGGAGATAGAATGATATATCAGAGAAAGAAACCCATCAATGAACAGTTGTGCAACGGTTGTTTTGGGATGAGAGAGAGAGAGGGGGGGGGGGGGGGGGGCATGTGGGCACTAGTCGAAATATTACCACTGCAAGTCTGCTACTGCTGCATGTCTAGTCCAGGTAAGAGACAGTTAGGTGGCGTGGAGGGGCCTGGATTTAGAAAATCCAGGGGAGAAAATGGTGTGATCAAACAGCCCCCGCACTATTCGCTGGAAAACCAATTGGGGAGGAGAGGCGGTGGCCGGATCGTCTGTGGTGCCAGCTTTTGAAGGCATTTGCTGTGTTGTCTGCTGCATTTTAAGTGTTGGTAGCTCTGTTTTTTATGAAGATGTCTGGCTGTTAAATTTTGCTACTGACAACAGTTAATGGGTTTGCTGGTAGATTCTTGCCTTTGGGTCGATAGGATGGCGCCCGCTCTCTCTCTCCCCCCATCTCCTCCTCTAGGTGCACCGTGTTGCGACCTGGGCGGCGCTCCTTCCACACCGTCCTCTGTCAGTCCGCCTCTCCCGGCCCCTCTGGCCTCCTCGCCGAACGCGTCTAACCCCCTCAGGTTCGGACCCATCCACTCGGGCAGCGCCTTGCGCTTCATCCCGCGTCACATGTGAGAGAGGGTGTTGAAGTGTATATGTGGATTACGTACATAGCTCACTGAAATCTCATGCAGCCGCCTCCTCCCCAAGAAAAGCCTAGGGTTCCCCTGCCTCTCGCGGGTGCCACCGCCGGTCCGCCTCGTCTCCGGTGGCCTTAGGGCCATGGCGGCGCGATGCATCCCGGCCCTTGCCGGCGGGAGGGCTCCATTTTTAGATGTTCCTTCGAGTTTTGTTAGGGTTAGTATGCTGCTCACGAAGACGAGATGACGGCGGCTTCCTGAAGATTGAATAAGGTTCTCCTCGCCTAGCCCCCATCCCGATGGTGCGTCTAGCATCCTCAGTGGGCTTGTGGAGGTGTGTCTCCGGCGGATATGTCTTTGGTGGATTTGCTCGGATCTAGTCGTAGTTCTAAGTTCGTGCGTCTTCAGGTTGGATCCTTCCGATCTATGCTACTCTTCAGCGCCGGCGGTTGCTGTTCTGGTGCGCTGGTTCTATGGGGCCTTAGCACGACGACTTTCCAATTGTCTACTACAACAAGTTTTGCTCGGCTCCGGCGAGGGAGGGGCGATGACGGCGGCGCGCCTTTGGCTCGCTTCAGTGCTTGTAGTCGTCGCTAGGTGGTCTACGGATTTGGATGTAATTTTATTATTTATGGTGTTCGTTGTACTACCATGATTGAAGATGAATAGATCGGAAGTTTTCTCGAAAAAGAGAAAAAAAAAGAAGTGTGTATGTGAATTGCCTAGTCTTTTTCATCTGTTCGGACTTTTGATTGCGTTGACTAGTGCATGAAGCTTCACAACTACCACTTGGGCCGACGCTGCCGGAACTAGAGAACAAAAGGCAGATCTGTGTCGCCATGGGTAGCGCCCACAGCAGGCCCGTACATGCCGAGATCGTACAAGAATGAGCAGCGTTGCGACGCCCCGAACTGCCATTGTCACGGATGCAGACTAGATCGCCACCCATATGTCGTTTGCCGCAAGGGGAGAGGACCGCATCACGCCACCATGATTCCACTTTTCGGGCTGTCGTCGCCCCACACGATGCAACCACCACTATCTGAGAGATCCCCAAACACCGTTGGGCTGTGGGGCCGCCCGCCACCGCAGCGCAGGCCGGCTGTAGCTATGAAAGGAAGAGCCCCGTCGGGGTTAGCTGATAGCGGCGCTAGGTTTGGCAACTGGCATTGCCTGGGAAGCGCCGCCAGGGTACTGAGTCGAATCGTTTTCTTGGACTACCAGTTCTGTCGATTCCTGGTACCCTTATTCCTGAAAACGAGAGTCTTGAACTTTTTTCAAATCTTATATTTGGAATTTTGGATGTGCTGGAAGTGTGTTGGTCTCCGTACTTGTGTTTTATTATGTTGAAAGTATTAGACACGAAGAAATCTGAACTTTGTAATTGGGAAAACAATTCTAACTTTGTTTCTGTGAAAAGTTGTACTCCCATGAGGTTGTTCTTTTCTTCGAAAAGAATGTTAGAGCCACAACCTCTGCATATTTGCGATGCACACAACCAACTTTACTAAAGTTGATGCAATGAGACGAGGAAAAGACATCAACAAATGGAATAGAGGCACGGGTGTGGGCGAAGGCAGGGGCACGGTGGGATTCAGGGCACTGACACAGAAAATCTGGGCGGGCTCCCAAGATAAAGTAAACTATCTAGTTCTGTGTTCCATTGACAAATGATAGTATGAGTAGATGGTCCCATGAATTTGACCTGCAAATAGTTCCAAAATTCAGTAAAGGCTTTCTTTACCCATGAGAATTCTACTGGCCGCTGCAGAGTTCGTCCTCCATGCAGATCTCTAGTTTTCTACTGAAGTGTGTAAGAAAATGGACCAAACAAGGTTCAGATCTCTTTTATGAAATTCTTGTGTTCCAAACGGGCCCTTGTTTTGTGTTAGTACTAGCAGTCCAGCAGCAAGCAACAACGACAGCCTATGACATTTGATAAGCTCTTTTCCATACCTATGACGGTTGAAAAGCTATTTCATTTCTTTTTCGGTAAAAGCTATTTCATTTTCTAATTGGAGAAGTCCTAAATGGAGCACAGTTTGCATGGCAACTGAGTACTGACAAGGGTGGAGTAAAGCACACAAGATCGATGACGATGAGCGAAGCATTCTCAAAGTTCTACCGTCCAATAAAAGCTCCAATCATCTGGACGTCATCTTGTCTAGTATTGGCAAGTTAACTTCACCTCCAATCACCACCCCCCATCTCGAGAACAAAATACACATCAAGGATCCCAAAACAAATGGCACCATAATCAGGCCTCGCCTTGGATTTTTGGTAGCAGGTCATGTCATGCAGGGTACTGATCCAATGTTGGATACAAAGAAATCTTATTCATGGCTTCTTGGATTCTGCAATAAGATTCAGAGGTACAACTCTCTTAACCATCTTGTATTCTTCTCCTCCTGAAGGCTTTGTTCGGTTGAGGTGGATTTGAAAGGGATTGGCAGGGATTCAGGGGGACTAAATCCCTACAAGCCAAAATCCCCTCCAATCCTCTTCAATCCCCCTTGGAGGAGGATTAACCGAACGGGACCGAAAGAAAATTATCCTTTGATGGGTATCCTCTTCTACAAAAATATTTTTAATTTGTACCGCTGCCATGTTTGGCGCTTAACCGCTATTTGCTCACCTAACAATCTGCTTGCTACTAATTAAAAAGGGTCAAGATTTAGATTGCATCTCCTGTGTGGGAAATGGGATGTGGTTTGTATGCTAGTGGATGCCAACTACCTCTCTCCAATAAAATACAGGTTATGCCTGCTCCTAAAGCCAAATAGGTCCAAGGTTTCAACTGATCTAGCTAGATAGACCAAATAATATGTGTACTTCTTATTTTAAAAAGTACAGGTGATGCCAAAAATTTCAACTGATCTTTATCATCCCAAGTTCCCAACTTCCAAATGCATCGGATACCAAGTGCACATAATTATTTATTAGTCCACAACAGTGAATTCCGTAAGTCAACTGGCTACTAGTATTAGCTGGATGAATTTTCTCGTGGGCTTTAAGGTGGAGTCTCTGAACACATTGGACACATATTTCTGTACAATTTATATGTTACAAAACATAGATTTCTCTTTATTCTCTGATGAAGGAAGGGTCTCTCACAGAAGCTTTCTGAAACGTCATGTGCTCCCTCTATGATGCTTTAGATGATCACAGATTGATGTGATCAGGAAGTTCTTAATTAAATGCACTTGATAGTTGATACTTTGGATACCGTCCTGCTCCAACATTATCTCCTTGCACAGTTGTACTTGAAACTAGAAAACGGCAGTGGTACCATCACTGCGCCAAAAATGCCATAAAAGATGTGAAGAGAGAGAGAGAGAGAGAGAGAGAGAGAGAGAGAGAGAGAGAGAGAGAGGGGGGGGGGAAGGGTACCAAAAAATATATTTCAAGTTGCAATTATTGCACCTCGCCACTTGCTGTTACTGCTACATACTGTACTGTGGAGCAAATGTTGGCAAAAAGAACATACTGTGAGGTGAAAATCAAATGGAGATTAATCGGAGGAAGACGCTCCATCCACAACAGCTTGAAGACGGTAGAACTTGCTACACGCGCCCTCCACGCCCCCATGCTTTGCTTCTGATCAAGTAGTATCATGAGCTAGGTGTTTGGAGGTCGCGAATATTAAAATCACGGACGCGGAACGGTGGTTCGATCAACGGCACACCGGTGCGTCTTCCTGGTGGGTTCAATCGCACTGTTTAAAGTGCAGGAAATACAAGGAAAAGGCCATCTGTTGACGGGATTTTTAGTGGCGACGAGAAGCAATCGAAATCAAGCGTTCGCGCGGCGGCGGAATCGAGCTGGATTAGATCGTGGCGCTCTCGGCGACATCGCAACTGTGGCAGCGGCAGCGGAACCGCTGGGCAACAAGCGTACGGGATCCTAGGGCAGGCAGCCTGCTCGGTGGCGTGAGGCCCATGAGACGGAAGCGGCCCAAATTGGGGAGGCAGCCCAAGCGTCGGGTCCAGGCGGGGCTCTATGAGCTGGTGGGCAGGCCGGCCCAAGGCGAGGCTGGAGCAACTTCGATTCTGTTGAAATATATCGCGAGAGCTATTTCTCGCTTTAAGCGAGGCGATAGCTTCGTTCTCGCTGAAGAAATCTCGCTGAAGAAATCTCGCTCCCACGTACGAATCGGGCCGGCCCATATCCTTCTCCTCCCTCCCGAGCGCAAAAAGCAGTCTAAGAAAAAAGAGGGGCGACTCAGGGATCGAACCAAGGTCTCCTAGGTGGTGCGCTTCGCACCTGGCCACTGGGCTAGCGGCTGGATCTTGCTTCCGTATGTGGGCACAACCATATTTAAGGAGAAAAAAATCTGGTTTCACTGGATTTTTTGAGTTTTTCTGTTTTTGTTTTTTCTTTTCTTTTCTTTTCTTTTCTTTTTCTTCAGTTTTGTTCCTTTCTTTCTTGTTTTTATTTTTTTATTCAAATACCAGATTAACATTCATTAAATACATGGTCAACATTTTATACACATTCAACATTTTTTAAAATACTTGTTCAACATTATTAAAATACTTGTTCAACATTTTCCAAATACTTGTTCAACATTTTAATAGTTATTCAACATTTTTTCAAATACTTGTTCAACATTTTTAATACTTATTCAACATTTTCAAATACTTGTTCAACATTTCTTTATATACACGTTCAACATTTCTTAATACCTATTTCAACATTTTTTAAATACTTTTTCAACATTTTTAATACTTATTCAACATTTTAAAATACTTGTTCAACATTTTTTGAATTCTTGTTCTCAACATTTTTTTTACATACTCGTTCAACTTTTTTTAATACCTATTCAACATTTTCAAATACTTGTTCAACATTTTTTTGAATTCTTGTTCAACATTTTTTTATATACTCGTTCAACATTTTTTTATATACTCGTTCAACATTTTTTTAATACCTATTCAACATTTTTAATACTTATTCAACATTTTTCATATACTCGTTCAACATTTTGAAATACCTATTTCAACATTTTTATAATATTTTTCAACATTTTCAAATAATTATTCAACATTTTTCAAATTCTTGTTCAACATTTTTTAAATACTGGTTCTACATGTTTCATATACTCGTTCAACATTTTTCAATACCTATTCAACATTTTCCAAATACTTGTTCAACATTTTTAATACTTATTCAACATTTTCAAATACTTGTTCAACATTTTTCAAATTCTTGTTCAACATTTTTTAATACTTATTCAACATCTTTTCAAATGTGTTTTTGAAGAGTGTTTTTGTAATATATACATATATATATGAAGAATATTTTAAATTATAAGCAAAAGTAAAAAAAAAAGCAAAATAGAAAGAACAGAAAGAATAAAACAAAAAACGAAGGCGGGAGCTTCCCGCGCGGATGGGCCGCGGCCCATGTATGGCTCCCCGACGCGAGAGGTTTCCCTCGATTCTCGTCAGGCAAGGAATAGCGGTGCCCGAAATATATTGCCCACCTTCCTCCATCAGTTCGGACTTTTGGATGAGTTGGCTGAATCATGAATTCAATATGGTATATCCGAGTCAAGAGTGTAGGGGAACGCAACAGAAAACAAAAAATTTCGGTACAGCGAGCACGCCCAGGATCACTATGGAGATGCATACAAGGTTTGATCTGATCATTACCGACTCGTAGCGCAGCGGAAGTAGAGTCGATGTAGATCGTCGGTGCAGATCCCCGCAGTTAGGATTTACAACCTCCCAACCGCGAGGATGTACTCCCTCGGACTGCCCTTCGGGAGGCGGTCGGACAGTCCCCCGGACGGTGTCACGGACAGCCCTTCGAGAGGCACTCACAGAAACTCGGACGGTCACTCGGACAGCCCTTCGGGAGGCACTCTCGAACAGCCCCTCGGGCAAAAAGATCGAACCTACGACCTCTCTACGGGGTTGCACACATACGGTGTCATCTATCCGGCAGGGCTTCGCCGTCCAGAACTAGTTCCCACCGGAACCCAGACAGCCTTTCGGCTCTACGAAACTATTTCGCGGGGAGGGAGAGAGAAGGCCAGATCATGCATGGCATTTGTATGTGAGAAAGAGTGAGTGTGGAGAGTGCCTCTCCACCTCTATTTATAGGAAAACCCAAGGGGTAGCGTGGCTCTCATCCATCCATGTCATCCCTAAGATATTTTGGGACAAAGCCCAAAAAAGTGGCTTTCCATAAAGTAACCATAAAGTGATTTTCACTATTTACGGAAACATTTTTCCGCGACCGTTAAATCCGAAAATATTTCTGTAGGTCTTAGAACATTTCCAGTACCCACTAAAATAATTTTGGACGCGTTTCGAAACAATTCCTGATTAGTGATTTTCATCTGCGAAAAGCAGCCAAAGCGGTTCCGGCAGCTCCGGAACATTTTCGGGTTTTTTCTCCGGAAAAATCCCAGAAGTTTCCAAAACAATTCTGGCACCCTCCAAGAATTTCCAGGCGTGTGGAGAAACCAATTTGACTTAATGGTATACCCCGAAACAACTTTTCAGTTTTACCGAAACTCTTCCGGAGTTCTCTCTCCGGAACTCTTCCGTTGTTTCCGAAACTTTTCCGGTGACTTTCTCTTAGACTCCCTGTCTAGCATTCAGCAGATAGATGACCCTTAAGCGTGTGACCCTATAGGTTCAGTGAAGTATAGACATGACCAGAACACTTTCCAATCAATGATCAACATCGGAGCCATGGACACCCATATTGACCCCTATACCCACACGAATAAATATTCGAGTGAACCTCCAGTTGCCGTGTGCTATTCCTGTTGCTTCGCGATATGTTACAAACACCTGAGGTGAGATTTATCGGCATCCCCGTGGATCAACAACTTGTCCACTATGCCAGTTACCTCGTTACCGATTTTGTTTTCTTTTCTCGTTCCCGTGTTCCGGCATCCCTATGATCAAATCACAATGTGTCTGGCCAGACGATGATGGATACCGTAACACCGAGAGGGCCCAAAGAATATATCTCCATCGTCGGAGGAGCAAATCCCAATCTTGAGCTATCAAGTCCCTTGACATACTTTTCCATGAACCCGTAAGCCGCCGTAATAGCCACCCATTTACGGATGACGTTTAACAAACCCCAAAGTTCATGAAGCAAGCATGAAGAAACTCGATACTCTCATTGTCTAAGGAATTATGCAAACGTTAACTTTCTCTGTGTTATTAACCATTAACTTGTGACGAATGTATCTCATAGCATAACATCAATCGGGTCGATTCAACACAAATGTTCTTCTAATATTGTGCCCTCAAAATTGTCGGCATAGTCATGCCCATGATCAGGAAAACAGAACCATCATGCAACACTTGAGCTAGTCTTAGAGGCCAGACTAGGAATACATTTTACCGTTTATTATTCCACACGTGCATATGAGTTTTCCTCCGAGCCTCGTGGTTATTGCAGACTCGAGAACCATAGCAGTTATAGCACGGAATATAAACTTAATTAGGAACATGAGGATAAATAATAAAATTTATTATTTCCTCTAGGGCATATCTTCTACAGACTCCCACTTGCACTAGAGTCAATAATCTAGTCAATGCTAATGCACTTTACACCTATGGCATACCGGTGTAAAATATGCTTCGCTTGTGGTATAGTCTTTGTCTAACGGACCTGACAACTTCAGGGCCGTGTGTATCTTTGCATATACTCGTGTTTTCACGCTTTCACAAAATTCATATTTTGTGTGGACTTGGCTTTGTATATATGTGAATCACTGGTCGAACCTTGATTCCTCAGACGGAGCTATGGAGCAACTATCTACAATAGTGTCCCATTGACCAAAGTCATCTTGAAACCATACTAAGTTCATGAATGAACTATATGATTCAACATCTTTTTTGTCGCTTCCAAAGCGTCAACATACTTAGCCTTTGTTATAGAATTCGTCACAGTAACCTGTTTGGAACAATTTCCAACTACCGTGCCACCATATCGTGTATTACACAAAACCCTTAACTTAAATCGAAAATCGCTTGGAGCATTGATGAAAACTGTATCGATGTAACCTTTTACAACGAACTCTTCATAATCTACGCTTGCGAGAAAACATGTCATCAGTGCTACTTTAGTACTCAATGACATTTTTCACTGTTGTCCCATGATCAGTACTTTGATCACTTTAGTATCTATACTCGCAACAACTTGGGAGTATTGGACATATCTGGTTGTTTTACAAACCATGGAATACATGATTAATCCAAACACAAAGGTGTGTGGAATATCCATCATGTATTTTGCTCATCAGTGTTTTGGGACACCGAATCTTGCAAAAACTCTTTCCATGTGACTTCGGCAAGAATCACTCCTTGGCGTTTTAATGCTAAACTGTTTTAGTATCTTGTCAATATGTATTTTGGCTTAGCCCTATTAGGCAATTCTATCTCCGTAGATAATTATGCCTAATATCAAGGCTACCTAGCCCAAGCACTTCATCGAAAAACTAATTTTCAATGAAGTCCTAATTCGTGTCAAGAAATTTATATTATTTCCAATCAACAATGTGTCTAGCACACAAGTTTTCAGAAATATTATTATGCTCCCACTTACTTTCTTGTAACAACAAGCATCTTCGCTATCCATTGATGAAATCAAACTCTTTTGACTATTTCATCAAAAACGAAGATTCCAACTCCATTTTGCTCTCTTCTGTCCATTGCTGGAACTCTAAAGCTTGCACACTCAATAGCATCCTCCGGATCGACAAAATACTTTGGACTATATCACATACACGTCCTAGTTTGTATTCCCATTTCATGGAAATCCTTTTGTCATCCATGTGTTCATATCTCATGATTGAAATATGTATTAATTGCTAGTTTAACCCGAACCGACTTTAAGCATCGCTACGATGAGACAATCTCATCGTAGTCAATTTCTTGAATTTGTTATTGCAACAAGTCGAGCTTTATGGATAAAACATTTTATCCGTATCAGTTTATAGTTCCATTAACATTCGTTAGACTCTAAGTCTTCCGAAGGGTTTATCAAGATATAATCTTGAATTGTTTATATGGAAACTATCTCGGATTGTATTGGCATTTAGCCAATTCCGGAGTCAGGGCCCATCAACGCTTCCTTGTGTATCGTAGGTATACTGTTGTCTAGCAACAATATCTCGTCTGCGCACCTGAGAGGTTTGCACGAGTTTTGCCTACGTGGTCCAGCTGCAAGTTCGACCGAAGTCCATACATCTCATGTAGAGGCTTCCGTATCAGTCGCAGTAGGAAACTCTGGAATCACTTCCAAGGTTTCTTTCCTTTGACCTGATGACGAAGATACTGTTATCTCGTCGAGTTGCACTGTCCTCCCACTCACCTTTTTGCAAGAAACATTTTCTTTCAAAATCATACCATTCTTTGTGGCAAAACCTTTTGCCTCGATATAGTGATGGAGGAATTCCCAATAATTTGGGATAGCCTACAAAGTAACACTTGTCTGATTTGGAATAGGTTTGTAAGTATTTTACACAAGCCCCATATTCCAAATGTTAAGAAAAGATATAACATGGTTGGGTGTACCATACCATGGTGTCATTTCAACAGATCTGATGGCGCTCTATTCAGTGTAAAAGCCGCAGTCTCTAAAGCATCACCTTAAAAGGGATAATGGCAAATTGATTTATGTCATCTTTGATCTTACCATGTCATAAATGGTTTGATTACATCATCACGGTCATTCCATTTACTGTGGTGTTCCGGAAGGTGTAAGTTATGAAACTCTTTTCACAACTCATCAGACATTCGCTAAACTTGTAACTCAAATATTCCTTTCCACAATCTAATTGTAGAAACATAATTTTCTTGTTACAATAATTTCTACTTCATTTTTGAAAACCTTTCGAATGATTTCAAAAGATCCAGACTTACGTCTCATCAAGTAAATATCCATATATCTACTTGAGTCATTTTTGAAGATAGACTGATAGATAAATCCACTGCTAGCAACAACATTTATCAGACTACATACATCAAAATGTATGATCACCAATAAGTTCGTTGCTCGTTCCTTACGGCCTGTGAACGGTATTTCAGTCACTTCACTTCTGGACGAAAGTTGCAAGTGTCAGATGATTCATAATCAAATGATTTCAAAATCCATCATAATGGAATTTCTCCATGCGGGTTTCTCCATTGTGACCAAATGCAGTGCCACACATATGTGGTATTCTTTTAGTCTTGCAACATTTAGCATTAGTGTTATGGATGTATCATATTACCATCAATATTCATAACATACATCCCATCCTTGATGGAAGCATGGCCCTTTATGTTATTCATAATATTGAACAACAATTGTTCTTTCATGAACAACCATTTTGCAACAAAACATTATGCAATGGGCTAGAGTGTGTAAAACTCTAAAATGAATTATGAAAGTAAATACGGCGGTAATATATTATTATCAATATTCATAACATACATCTCATTCATAATGAAAGTATGGCCCTTATGTTATTCATAACACCGAACATCAAAAGTTCTCTTATGAACAACCTTCTTGTAACATACTTTATGCAATGGGCTAGAGTGTATAAAACTCTAAATGAATTATGAAAATAAATACAGATGGTAATACACCGATGGAAGGTATAGTAACATTTACTATGTTCCCAGCGCGTATCTAATCCTCACTCCGGCAAGTCTTTTAGGCCGTAGTAGTTCTTGCATCGAGTCGCACAGAATGCAATCGAGCGGGTATCTTTGTGATCAACTCACAATACCCAAGAATCAGTGATTAACATGTTTAATCATAATTCCCAATAATTATATCTTTGACCAGCCTTCTATATATCAATAACTTGTATGACATTCATACATGAGCTGGATATTCCAGTCTTCTCTCTTTTTGCCTTTATACTTCTAATAGTTTAACTTTCAGTATTTCTCCTACTCTCAGATGAAGCACCGAACTTTAAGAGTGGCGTTAGCCCCGGACTTCCTAGGCGTGTAAGTCACACTAACACCCTTTGGACATTTCCTTTCTCTTTAAGTTGTTGTTTTATTTACCTTCATTACATGACAGGCGTTCTTCTGGATCCCTCTCTCTTCAGTCAAATGCCCAGTAAACACTTTACTAATACTTTGCAAACAAACATTGCTTTGGATATCTCATATCTTTTAGCCTTTGTCTGCATCTGAAAATATCTTTCAATTCCATGAATATCATATAACTATCCCAAACTTTTGAAGTTCGGGTCTCATGGAAGCAAACATATTGCACTTGACCGTAACGGAATTCTAGCTTTTGGATCAAAGGACGAGAGTCACATCATCCATAGCATTAGCGGGAGGATACCGAAAGCACGCGATAGGACAAAGTCTTTCTCGGCACTTTTGAGGACAATCCTCACATTACGTTACCAACCGTAAAGTTTTAACCAGATATTTAACAACTATTCAATTTTAATAGGGAAGGTGGAAACGCGAGCCATTCTTCTACAACTTTTATGCATATAACACTTAGACAGTGTTCATAATTAATTTGCACTGGGAATTAAAAGAATTAATTCTAAGGGGCGCTCCCACTCAAATCAATATCTCTCATAATTGATTGTGAGTGATACAAGACCCATATTACAATTCAACGTCAAGGATGCATCCATCTCAAGTGACGAGAATTGCGATCGGTAGGCCAACTTGCCAATCACATCTCTATGTGACTCTTGTTCATCTTTCGATGGGCGTGTTCCGAGCTCAGGACGATCAAGCCAGAACGTCAAGACAACCAAGTGATCTCGCTGCGAGGTCTCAACTCACCCGCCTCACACTTCTCTAATCGTTTGTACCCATGCATCCATGTGATACCCCGAAGAGATAGGTGCCGTGACGGTGCTACACTTGGGAGAACACTAACTACTTGATATTTTTGTGAGAGATCACCCTAATAAAAAGCGACTACCACGAAATCAAAAGGGTGCATCATAAGGGACAAACATCTCAGGCAATTCATAATAGCATGATATGGTATAGCCCTTTCTGACGGAGAAGTCTTTATTTTCTTCGTCTTCGGCATTCGCGTCGGTGTTCACCTTCGCGAAGATTGCCACCACTTTGTCGATGCACCAGATGATATTGATATCTCTATAGCTAATAAAATAAGTGCATTACTTAAGGTTGACACGCAGGTCATTAAAGTGACAATCATATGGCTCCAGCCATCATGCCGAATCATGACACGCAGGTCATGTTAGTAAATTTACATCATATAGTCATCTCATACATAATCAAATTAAATATGATGAAGACTATACCACATATCATGCACATCTCATGTACATCCTGCAAAACCAAGTTGGACGCCTCTAATCGGTTTATGCAAAATTTTATTTTACGTGGCTTCTAAGGTTTTGAAACAAACCGAAGCTACCAACGTTTATCATAAAGTATGATTATTCAAGTCGCTAGATTAACTTTGCGGGGTGTATGAAACACGAGATAATAAAATCTCGAGCCCCATACTGAACTTCGTCATACGCATGACCCCCGTGCAGATCATATCTGCATTGCCCTTTTGTCTATGAAATTTCATCTTTCTTTTAACTATGGTGGAATTCAATGAACTGTTAGCACTTCGTTGATCAATCAAGATCGCGGATTGCCAGAACTTTGAAACTCCACCATGCCGTTATCAAGATCAGAAATACGCAAATATCAGGGAAGCAACAAGAACATCGGGTAGCAGATTTCATCTGCTACCAGCACAAATAATTTTCAGCAATAGAACTCATCTACTACAAAATTATATTGTGCAACACCCATACATCTCTATGTATTCTAGATCGTAACCTGCATCTACGCATAGCACGGCTCATGATGCCACTGTAGGGGAACGTGACAGAAAACAATTTTTTTTGGTACAGCAAGCACGCCCAGGATCACTATGGAGATGCATACAAGGTTTGATCTGATCATTACCGACTCGTAGCGCAGCGGAAGTAGAATCGATGTAGATCGTCGGTGCAAATCCCCGCAGCTAGGATTTACAACCTCCCAACCGCGAGGATGTACTCCCTCGTCAGTCCCTCGGACAGCCCTTCGGGAGGCGGTCGGACAGTCCCACGGACGGTGTCACGGACAGCCCTTCGGGAGGCACTCACAGAAACTCGGACGGTCACTCGGACAGCCCTTCGGGAGGCACTCTCGAACAGCCCCTCGGGCAAAAAGATCGAACCTACGACCTCTCTATGGGGTTGCACACATACGGTGTCATCTATCTGGCAGGGCTTCGCCGTCCAGAACTAGTTCCCACCGGAACCCAGACAGCCTTTCGACTCTACGAAACTATTTCGCGGGGAGGGAGAGAGAAGGCCAGATCATGCATGACATTTGTATGTGAGAAAGAGTGAGTGTGGAGAGTGCCTCTCCACCTCTATTTATAGGAAAACCCAAGGGGTAGGGTGGCTCTCATCCATCCATGTCATCCCTAAGATATTTTGGGACAAAGCCCAAAAAAGTGGCTTTCCATAAAGTAACCATAAAGTGATTTTCACTATTCACGGAAACATTTTTTCGCGATCGTTAAATCCGAAAATATTTCTGTAGGTCTTAGAACATTTCCAGTACCCACTAAAATAATTTTGGATGCGTTCCGAAAAAATTCCAGATTAGTGATTTTCATCTGCGAAAAGCAACCAAAGCGGTTCTGGCAGCTCGGGAACATTTCCGGGTTTTTTCTCCGGAAAAATCCCAGAAGTTCCCAGAACAATTCTGGCACCCTCCAAGAATTTCCAGGCGTGTACCGAAACCAATTTGACTTAATGGTATACCCCGAAACAACTTTTCAGTTTTACCGAAACTCTTCCGGTGTTCTCTCTCCGGAACTCTTCCGTTGTCTCCGAAACTTTTCTGGTGACTTTCTCTCAGACTCCCTGTCTAGCATTCAGCAGATAGATGACCCTTAAGTGTGTGACCCTATAGGTTCGGTGAAGTATAGACATGATCGGAACACTTTCTGATCAATGATCAACATCGGAGCCGTGGACACCCATATTGACCCCTATACCCACACGAATAAATATTCGAGTGAACCTCCAGTTGCCGTGTGCTATTCCTGTTGCTTCACGATATGTTACAAACACCCGAGGTGAGATTTATCGGCATCCCCGTGGATCAACAACTTGTCCACTATGCCAGTTACCTCGTTACCGGTTTTGTTCTCTTTTCTCGTTCCCGTGTTCCGGCATCCCTGTGATCAAATCACAATGTGTCTGGCCAGACGATGATGGATACCGTAACACTGAGAGGGCCCAAAGAATATCTCTCCATCGTCGGAGGAGCAAATCCCAATCTTGAGCTATCAAGTCCCTTGACATACTTTTCCATGAACCCGTAAGCCGCCGTAATAGCCACCCATTTACGGATGATGTTTAACAAACCCCAAAGTTTATGAAGCAAGCATGAAGAAACTCGATACTCTCATGGTCTAAGGAATTATGCAAACGTTAACTTTCTCTGTGTTATTAACCATTAACTTGTGACGAATGTATCTCATAGCATAACATCAATTGGGTCAATTCAACACAAATGTTCTTCTAACATTGTGCCCTCAAAATTGCCGGCATAGTCATGCCCATGATCAGGAAAACAAAACCATCATGCAACACTTGAGCTAGTCTTAGAGGCCAGACTAGGAATACATTTTACCGTTTATTATTCCACACGTGCATATGAGTTTTCCTCCGAGCCTCGTGGTTATTGCAGACTCGAGAACCATAGTAGTTATAGCACGGAATATAAAATTAATTAGGAACATGGGGATAAATAATAACATTTATTATTTCCTCTAGGGCATATCTCCTACAAAGAGGTCTCCGGAGAGTCGAGGCCTATTTCAACGGGAAAAGCGAGGGACATGTTGTTTGGGACGGGATCAAGTGGTCCGAGGGATAAATGAAACTCGACATTGCTCGGTGGTTCTCTGAAGTGGGGTTGCGGTGGTGTGGGTTCGCAACCTAGTCAGGGCCGGCCCTGAGGGGGGGCAGCAGGGGCGGCCGCCCCGGCCCCCGATGTCCAGGGGGCCCCCTCCGTATGTAGCTAGCCCATGGCCCAAGCCCCAAAGACTCAGACGCAAGTAGTCGGTAGCCCACGAGTACATCTACGATCGTCATGTTTTCTTCCCCATCGAGTTCACCTGTTGACTCGTTCGCGGAGGTTTCGGCAGATTCGTTTTCACCCTGGATGTAAGTCGCATGCCGGCGACTCCGGTGATCCGGCCTCGTGCAAGTCGTACTAACCAATCACCATCAACCCCAAGTCCCTCCTCCGTGGACCATTGAACTACACAACCAATTTCTTCGACGCTGTCATGCAGGTTGGACTCCAGACAGTGAGGAGATTGATCCATGCATGCTTGTTTTAGTATAGATGTTGATAATTTATTGAGTTTTTATTTATCTGTTAATTTTTCTTCATGGCAGAGGCAACTCCGAATAGTATATGAGGATTCTGGGAGTAAGGGCTTCACGGTCTACCATCTCAAGAGTCATATTCAGGTGTGTATGCGTAGATACAATTAGGTTTTATCTTAGTGTACTCTCTCTCTCTCTCATATGTGGTCTGATTTGTGATTCCATTTAACTCAGAAATTCATGCTAGGAAAGCAGCAACAAGAGTTTGGTGATCACTCGATCACAAATGCGAAAATTATAAGATCTATTACCTATTAAATTGACATGCATATTCATGCTTTTGTTTCTATATCATCTTAGTTCAAATTTCAAGATGAGACTGTCATAATTTTATCTTTTTGAGAATCATATCATCTTTATTTAAATAATAAGACTTTGGGATACATAGGCCATTAGGTGAAGCTGTCAGGCACAATCGACAACCAATCTCGTCCCTCAGCGATGAGTGCGCTAGCATGTGTGCCTTTTTATTAGAAGATCTTCTCTTGCAAGGAAAAGGGATATTTTCCTACGCATTGCTTGTCGCCGTAATCTCCTCCGTGCGCGGTCCGCCCATAATGGCACAATGAACCACCATGGAGGGTATTGGTGACCCGGAGCCAACACTCTTGTTTGAGGGTTGTAGATGCCATCAAAGATGACACTTGTGCTCCCATAAAATCACCCCATGGCTCCTTGAGACCTCCTCCACCGCAGCTTTGCTGTCGTGCTTGCCCAACGTGGCGTCTATATTCACCTTCGCACAACCAGCAGGTGGAGGGATCCAGAAAAAGATCGTCATAAGCGACTTTTCATCGATGAAAGCTAGAAGAAAATTTTAAGGGGCCCAGAGTTTTAGTTTCACCCCGGGCCCCCAAAAACTCAGGACCGGCCCTGAACCCAGTATACTCGACCAGGACAACTGAGGCTCGGCGCGGTAACAGCGGCGGGCGTGCGGTAAGCACGATGACACATCGATAGACCAAGACACTGGTGGTCAGACATATGGTCACACTAAATGTGGAGAGAGTGTTGAAGCAGTGTCGGCGAGTACCATGTTCAAGCTGGTGACTGTGTCTATGAGATGGACGCATCTTGAGAGATGGATGCATCTTGACCATGGAGAAGGCGGAAAGTCTGGGGAAAAAAAGCTTGGAAAGTACATTACCGTATATTCTGAGTTGTTCACTGCACATGGCAAAGTACAGAGGATAAGATAAGTGCACAAGGAGACGGAGTGTGATAACTGCGAGGCATATAAAAGACTGATCAAAAAAGAGATGAGACAACTATGAATGACTCGAGATGACTTCGAGCAACAAAGATTTCTTTTAAATTCAGACATGCAATCAACAATAGCGAGAATGTTGAGTTCAAAATTCTTACATGCGATATTCAATATGCGAGTTGTTCACTTCTATCCAGATAGGAAAGAAGCTATCAGGATGACGATACATCAGTGTCATCGGATATGCTAATTTACGCGTAATGGCATTGAACGGATACTCAAGGAAGTTGGCACCGGAGTTGGAGAACTTAATTTTTTTTATGCTTTTGTTGGTTACTTCTTTGAAAATGTTTCACATTACCTAGTGCTCCGAGGTGCAAAACGAAAACGGATCCGAGTCCCTGTCAACCGTTTCACAGTTTCACGTAACAACCCTCATAAGAAAGTTCTAATTTTTGCTCCTACTTTCCCGTCCTCTTCCTTGCTCTTCACACGTCTCCGTTTGGTGCTGCTTAGAGAGGAAAAGAAAGAGACGTCGGCGATGGCGCCGCTGAGGCGGGCGGCGAGCGCGGCGGCGGTGCTGCTGGCCCTCACGGGATTTTTTCTTCTCGCGCTCTCTCCCGCGGAGGCAGCAACAGCGGCGGTGGAAGGAGGAGGTGACGATCTCTTGACTTTTTCCCCAGTCTCATCCACCGGTTCTTGCTTCCGTAGATGAAACGCTTCATTGCTACGCGTGCCCAGTGTGCGTGGTTCCGTGCCATGATTATAGCTGGTTCCGCCCGATTTGTGGTTGGGGTTGAGGAAAAATCGAGCGAGATTCAGGAGTTATTAGTTCCACCGGCTGTGCTGGGAGCAATGCGAGAAGGGGACAAGATAGAAGTGATGTAGCGAAATTCGAAGTTAATTAGGAAGGAATTGATGAATGGTATGCTAAGGGGAGGTGAAAACTCTAGTGCAGGTACTGCTAGAGCAACAGATTTCGTGTAATCTGTGGGAAATTTGGTTGGGGACAGTAAAGTTCAGATGCTTCATGCGTTCTCAAGTTCAGATGTTTGCTTGGCATATTTCACTTGCTTACTGTCGTGCCACCAAGCAATACCGTAATATAGGAAGCGATGCGTGCCTTGATATAATATTAACTACATATAATTCCAGCGCCTGTGCTTGGAGATGTGCAAATCTCATAGAAACAACCATGCATGAAAGGTGAGATCAGTGGGCTACCTTCTTATCCTTGCTGAGACTGGAAAATGTTGCTGGATATCACAAAACCGAACACTTATATCTGATATATAGATTCCTTGAACTGCTACCGTGGCAATAAGCGTAAAGCCCTTCATTGTTTTGCATAATGTAGCATAAAGTTGTTTACACTTTCTTTGCGCAATGCAGAGCTCAGGATGAAGCAATCTGATGGTGGTTACTCTTACAATAGTACTCTTGCTCATATTCTTGTCGAATATGCATCTGCTGTAAGTTCCTCTTTGAACCATATATACTAGCACGTAATTTGTTTAAGAACTACTCAAATTAGTTCCTCAAACTCCTAGCTAGAGGAGTTTTGTGGTGGGAATATCCTTGTGTGACTCTCAAAAAAAATCTTTTTATGACTTGGCTTGCCTAAATGAATTCCAGGTGTATACATCCGACCTAACTTCACTTTTGACATGGACTTGTCCAAGGTGTAAAGGTCACACGAAGGTACAACCTATGAGACAAAAACTAGACTTGGCTTCTCATGCTGCTTGAGTGTTTCTACAAACCGTTCATAACTACGTTCTTTGTTTGATTATTAACGCAGGGTTTTGAGATGATAGAGATCATTGTAGATGTAGAGAAATGTTTACAGGTTCATTATTTTTGTGTTCACAGCTTCTCATGATCTTCTTGCATGCAGTTTTAAATGACAATTATGCTCATATATAAAAATAATAATTTTGAGCAGGCTTTTGTTGGAGTTGCCCCTGATCCACGATCCGTAATAATTGCTTTTAGAGGCACCCAAGAACACAGGTACAAATAATTGCTGGTTATGTTACATATAACTTACTGCTTACCAAAATTTATACCATGTGGGCACATCTTTCATCTGTGCCTGTTCTAGCGAATAGTTTCTAGACATAACAGTGTTTACTTTAAAATACAGTACATAATATATTGCTCATAACCATTCATTCCAACATCAAAATTTACTTGTGAAGCGCCTCAAATTGGATTGAAGATCTCTTCTGGAAGCAGCTAGATGTAACTTATCCAGGCATGCCAGATGCAATGGTATCTCCAATCTCCACCGGCCAATTTTCTATTATTTTCTTACGAAATATAAATGAGTTTGAAATCACTTGTTCACCTTATGTTTTCTTTCTCATGTTGCAGGTCCACCATGGATTTTATTCTGCATATTATAATACAACTCTGCGGCATGAGATCTTGAAATCTGTCCAGTGGGCATGGAAGACATATGGAAGACTACCCATAAATGTTGTAGGTCACTCTATGGGAGGGGCTTTAGCTTCATTTTGTGCCCTTGATCTCTCTGTAAGTACCTTTGAGGAATCTGTATCTTCGTGTGTTACTTGGACATGTATCCTCAATTCTGGGTACTTTCTGTGGGATGTTATGGAGGTACATGCAGGACTGATTTTCAGTTTAATTCAAAGCATACCATAAACAGCTGAATTCCGATTCTGATCTAAATTATTTCATGTGTCCAATGTGGCTCATCCGTTTTCACATTGAATGTAAATCCAACAAAGCAAGGACGAAACTATCCTTTTTTTCACAATAAAACCCTGTCTATTATATCATATGTAGGTATATGAGATTCAGTCAACTGATTTCCCGCCTTCCATTTTCCAGGTTAAATGGGGGTCACAAAAAGTTCAGCTCATAACTTTTGGACAGCCTCGGGTAGGCAATCCTGCTTTTGCTGAATACTTCAATGAGCAGGTTCCAAGAACAATCCGCGTGACCCATGAAAATGACATTGTTCCACATTTGCCACCATACTTTTATTACCTAGGCGAATGGACATATCACCACTTTGCAAGAGAGGTCAATGCTGTTACTTGAAAAGAATTCCACAGTAAATTGATGGTCTTGTACATAAGAGTCTGTTAAGTTATAGTTTCTAAGTTATACGTTTGTTCCACATTTATCTGTCTTCAGGTTTGGCTTCGCGAGACCATAGTAGGAAATGTGGTTACTAGGAATGAGACTGTCTGCGATTGTTCAGGCGAGGACCCAACCTGCAGCAGGTATCGACATGCCTCTCACATTTGTTGTAAAAGTATGCTCCTCCTGTTTTGCTTACTCTTTGCTCTTGCTTGAATAGATCGGTCTACGGGAGAAGCGTGGCTGATCATCTTGAGTATTATGGTGTTAACCTACATGCTGATTCAAGGGGAACCTGTCAATTTGTGATTGGTACATCCAACTCAGCCTATGGTGACATTCTTCAAGTTGATGGAGCTATCATCTTATCAAGATATCCACAGGAGCGATATCCTGTGGAATCTATCTAACCCTTTAGCTGAGGGTAAACTGTACAGTATATTATTTTGTGTTTTGTGTAAATATTTCATGTAATGTAGGCACATTGGGTTCTGTAGGAGGTCTCCTGAGGATAAGGAAGGTTTCGCCTTTAGAATGTGCCCCCCTTTACTCTAGTGAGAATTGTATATGAAGCTCCGTCGACATTGTAGGCACGCCATCATTGATGTACCTGATGATATCACGGGCTCAAATAATAAAAACATTTGATAATATCATGGTTTTTTCACTATCTCGCTTATCTTATTGTGATTCTTTATATTTTCTCTCTGCATTTCGTCTCGCCTCTCTAGGTGCCTTGGCATCAGATCTTCATTTGTGATCAAAAGAATGTTGCTCTTTGAAGGTCTGAGGAGCCAGGAACTGATCGAATCATCGAAAGCAGGCTGGAACCTGGAATCGCAAGATGCAAAGCTCTACATATAGTCGGCAGTGCCCGGTCGGAAAACTGAGGATAAGGATACATATCTATTCATATATTCTCCATTGCCATCTGCTTGCCCTGTAGGGTTGCACCATATCGGAGAATCGAGAAGAATAGATACATTGCAGCATATCAACTGCTACTGTTCTACAGCCTCATTTGCACAGCATGTGCTGAAGATATGCACTGTCGGATCATGGCGCGGCGAATGCTTGCAAATTTGATAAGGACATAAAACAGGGCGAAGATGAAAATCTTGAGAGACGACAGAGAATTGCAAAAGGCACTGATTCGGTGTCGCGGATAAGGTCAGAAGAGAGAGAGTGAGTGATGGACTGAATGAGACTGGAAGCCCTCTCTGCCTGAAGATGCTATTCTGAACGCCAAGGGAAGCTGGTCCGTCTTCCTGTACAAATCACCTCTCTCTCCTTAGCAGGTGGAATCAGATCCCTGTGCCGTACTGCTGCCATCCGTGTCGACGTTAGGGCCATTTTGTGCTTGTTCTGAGCCTCTGTACTATACGTACAGTAAAATGACTGAAGTTAGAAGCCCTGTAGAGAGAATGTTTCAGGGATGAAACTCCCACTCTCAAACAGAATGAAGAGTATCAGAGGAAATGGCATGCATATTGCACCAGAGATTTGCAGTGAAAGTTACACTTGTCTCACACCCTCTAGTGTGCAAGACAAGTATGTTGAATGCGATCACAGCGTTTGAGCTTGGTATGTTTCGACACCCATGTACATATACTTTCAAGAATGTGCTTTTTTTTTTAGAAAAGAAGAATGTGCTTTTGAACCATAACTGAAGAATGCTTTTCTACTCCTAAGACATACTCAAAAATATCCATACAAGTCTAATCTCCCATGCATGACGAATTGTCATGCGGTAAGTAATGTTTTATTTTATTTTTAGATTTATTTAAGCATAGAAGCTTTCCAAGAGGTCAACTGAGATGGGGAAAGCCCTCGCAAAAAAAGAAGGAAAAACTGAGATGTGGAAAGAGATTCCAATGTTCCATGGCACCACATGAAACTCATTTTTCCTTATCCAGAACCAGCCAACCTTTAGGCTACGCTGGATTAAAAAATGTGTTGTTTTATACAAGAACCAATCAAGGTTCTGTAATAAACAAGTTGAGAGCAAGATACCAATTGCTAGTTATCCATATATGGCAAAATCAGCACAACCTTTTCGAGCCGAGCCTGTAAAAGGGGAGCCACCCGGCCAGCAGCAACAAACCAAACCAGAGCAACCACCTTCCGGTTCCAGATAATCTCATCTAGGCACAGTCAGATAGCGAGTTATTAGAGCTCTATCTATACGAGTCACCAGCGAGCGATCATCACGAATAGATGGACCAGGTGACGAAGCTGGCGCCTGAGCGGGCGGTGGTGGTGTTCACGTCCAGCAGATGCTGCATATGCCACTCCGTGACGTCCCTTCTCAGCGGCCTCGGCGTCCACGCAGCGGTGTACGAGCTGGACAAGGATCCCCTGGGCAGGGAAATGGAGAGAGAGCTCGCCAGGAGACTTGGCCGCGGCCCGCCGGTGGTGCCAGCGGTGTTCATCGGCGGGAACCTCGTCGGCGGCACCAACAGGGTCATGGCGCTGCACCTCGCCGGCGAGCTCGTGCCCATGCTCAAGGCCGCCGGCGCGCTCTGGCTCTAGTGAGACAATACGTGCATGCTCAGTATGCAATGCTAGCTTTTTTGACAGTATGAAATAAGAGATCTAACAGATGAAAAGGCCAGGTTTTTTAATATCCTGTGCCGGCTCCATGGGGAGAAGAATTAAGCTACTAGTAGTATAGTTGGTTCCTGTCCTTTTGTTGCTCTTTATTAAACACGCATATGCAGCAGCTGTCTTTTGGTAATAATAATATCATTCATCTTTTGTAGCGCTTGGATCTATTGTCCTTGTCCACCATCTTCCTTTGCTTACCAATTTAACTTCTCGCAAATCTTGTTCTTCTTAGAGGAGCGTATGCGTTGGATGTAGCCAAGGCGAACCCAGCTGCTGGGTGTAGAGAAGAGGAAGAAATGAGAGAGATGGAGTTTATAACTACGCGTCTAGGGGAGCGATCACGCGCTTACTCTACCACAAATCAAAACCATCAACAAATTATGTATGATCAAAATAGATGACATCAATGACATGCAAAACTGTTTTGAACGTTTGAAAAATGCATTGCTTTCAGTGTTCACAAAATGGTTTCCACCGTTGTGTTACTCATTGTAAAAACTATGAGGAAGCGTTCTACCCTCCTGAGAGGGCCGCGTAGGTATTTATTGATTGAATGGGGCTTATCCCATGGTGGCGCATACATGACTTGGAGTACAAGAGATAGAGGGATAGAGATGAACTTAAATGGTTACAATCCTATCTCTAGCCAACAACTATCCCTAACAGAATACATCATGTACCAGGAGAGATAATCATGCGAGATATTTCAACACACCCCCTTAATCATAACTTGACCAAGTTAAGATTACGCCTGAATTCCTCAAACGGTCTGGTTGGTAATGCCTTGGTGAAGCCATCTGCAAGCTGATCGCCAGAGTGAATAAAACGAACGTCCAACTGTTTGTTGGCAACACGTTCTCTCACAAAATAAAAATCCATCTCAATACGTTTTGTTCTGGCTTGAAAAACTGGATTGGCAGAGAGATATGTAGCACCAAGGTTATCACACCATATGCAAGGAGTTTGAACTTGTGTCACTCCAAGCTCCTTTAGAAAGACTGAAGCCAAATAATCTCTGCAGTAGCATTAGCAAGTGCCTTGTATTCAGCCTCAGTACTAGACCTGGAAACAGTTGCCTGCTTCTTAGCACACCAAGATATTAAATTTGGACCAAAAAATATTGCAAAACCACCTGTGGACCTCCTGTCATCTATACTCCCAGCCCAGTCAGCATCAGTGAATGCACTGAAAAGTGTGGACTTAGACCTGCTGAATATTAGTCCAACATTGACTGTGTGCTTCACATATCTGAGAATTCGTTTAGCAGCTGTCCAATGCAAAGTGGTGGGTGCATGCAAAAATTGACAGACCTTGTTTACAGCAAAGGAAATATCTAGTCTAGTAAGAGTTAAATACTGAAGTGCACCAATCATACTCCTATACTGGGTGCTGTCCTCCTGATTCAGGAGCTCACCTTCATGCAGAGATAGTTTTTCTGAGCTAGACAATGGAGTTGGTGAAGGCTTGCAATCCTGCATACCAACTCTTCTCAAAAGATCAGTTGCATATTTTTCTTGAGACAGAACTATACCATCATTGTTTTTCTTGACTTCAATGCCCAAGAAGAAATTCAGGTCTCCTAAGTCCTTCAAGGCAAACTCTGAGCCTAGATCCTTCAGGAGTGCTGTCACTGCTTCCTCAGATGAACTAGTGACAATAATATCATCCACATATATGAGCATGTACATTGTTATATTGTATCTATTGTAAATAAACAATGAAGTGTCAGATTTGGAAGGAACAAAACCAATGTCTTGCAGTTTCATGCTCAAGCAGGAGTACCACGCCCTTGGGGCCCGTTTCAGACCATAAAGGGCTTTGTCAAGTTTGCACACATGAAACGGTGCATTCTTGTTTTCAAACCCAGGTGGCTGTTTCATGTAAACCTCCTCTTCCAGAACACCATGTAAAAACGCATTCTGTACGTCCATCTGTCTTGGGCACCATCTCCTAGACACAGCAATAGGCAAAACCAATCTGATAGTAGCAGCTTTAACAACCAGACTAAAAGTGTCCTCATAATCAATGACATATCTTTGTTTAAAGCCTTTAGCTACCAACCTAGCCTTATATCTATTGAAAGTGCTAGTTATCGACTAGACGGGGGGGGGGGGGGGTGAATAGGCGATTTTTATGAAAGTCTTCGAAACAGGCAATGTCTTCGAAGACTCAGAAGATAAACATCTACTAAGTAAGATATAGCGGAAGATAAACTACACTAGACATGCTGAAGGAACAACACAATGATGGTGAGAAGTGAAATCAAACAACAGACTAGGTAGCAGTGAACATTAGTAACAGTAAATGTGAAGACAAAGATATGATCACAAGGATTGTCTTCACACAAAGTCTTCAAAAACAAACAAAGCAAGTAAAGGCTTCACGAAGCAAAACAGTAAGTTAAGAAGTGAAGTGATAGAATTAGTTGCTCAGAGAAGACAAGTGATTTGTTTGACCAGTTCCAGCTGCTGTGACAGTTGTACGTCTGGTTAGGGAAGCTGGGATTGAACTCAGAAGAACCGGTCTTCACCTTATTCCCCTTGAGCTAAGGTCACTGAAGACCTCGCCCAATCACTCAGGTAAGTCTTTAAGGTAGACTTCCAAACCTTCACAGACTTCGTTCACCGGCAATCCACAATGACTCTTGGATGCTCAAAACGCGACGCCTAACCGGCTGGAAGATCACAGTCTTCAAGTGTAATAAGTCTTTAGTTCACTCAGAACAGAATGCCTTCGGTGATGCTCAATCACTTTGGGCTCTGGGTGTTTGGGTTTATCCTCGCAGGGATTCGCTCACAAAGGCTTCAGAGGTGGGTTGCTCTCAAACGACAAAAGCCGTGCAATAACTCAGAGTAGCCACCAACTTATGGTGGAGAGGGGTGGCTTTTATAGCCAGGGGGCAACCCGACATGATTTGTTCGAAATGACCCTGGTGTCGGTGTCAAAACTGGCAGATATCGGGTAGGGGGGCCCGAGCTGTGAGATTGGATCAATGGCTTAACAGGGAACGTAGGACACGGTGATTACCCAGGTTTGGGCCCTCTCTATGGAGGTAAAACCCTACGTCCTGCTCTTGTTTATATTGATGATGTATCAAGGTACAAAGTTCATCTACCTCGAGATCGTAAGATGTGGTCTATGCCTAGGGGCATGATGGATGATCGTGTCTCTATGGACTACACTCTAGCTTATATAGGCACCAGGGTTATCTAGGGTTACACATGGTCGGTTACAATTAAGGGAATACATGCCAAATCTCGTATCCTTGGGGTACACGCCAAGTCTTCGGTGAGGCTTGACACGTCGGTTCTTCGAGTTGGAAACTTCCGGAGCCCCTGTCCTTCAACGGGCCCTGAGTTCGGCTCATGGGCTAATCACCTAGGCCGGGACCCCCCCAGTCCAGGACACCGTCACCTGGGTCATTGGGCAACCGACACGTGTCGAACGGTCGGATTTCAAACACATGCAGCAGCTGGGTGATACGTCTCCGTCGTATCTATAATTTTTGATTGTTTCATGCCAATATCCTACAATTTCCACATACTTTTGGCAACATTTTATATGATTTCTTGAACTAACATATTGATCCAGTCCCCAGTGACAGTTCCTATTTGTTGCATGTTTTTTGTTTCACAGAAAATCCATATCAAACGAAGTCCAAACGCGATAAAAATTTATGGAGATTTATTTTGGAATATATGTGATTTTTGGGAAAAAGAATCAACACGAGATGATGCTCGAGGGGCCCACAAGCTCGAGGGGCGCGCCCCCTACCCTGGGCGCGCCGGGCAGGCTTGTGGCTCCCCTGTAAGGCGGTTGGGGCCCTTTTTTCGCCGCAAGAAAGATAATATCCGGATAAAAATCCCCTAAATATTTCAGCCCAATTAGAGTTACAGATCTCCGGGAATATAAGAAACGGTTTTCGGTCAGAAAATAGGAACGCGAAACAGAAGAGAACAGAGAGAGAGATCCAATCTGGGAGGGGCTCCTGCCCTCCGGGAGCCATGGCGGCCATGGACCAGAGGGGAAACTCTCCTCCCATCTAGGGTGGAGGCTAAGGAAGAAGAAGAAGGAGAGGGGCTCTCTCCCCCTCTCTCCCGGTGGCGCCGGAACGCCGCTGGGGCAACCATCGTGACGACGATCTACACCAACAACTTCGCCGCCGTCAACACCAACTCTCTCCCCCTCTATGCAGCGGTGTAACACCTCTTCTCCCCGCTGTAATCTCTACTTAAACATGGTGCTTAACGCTATATATTATTATCCAATGATATGTGGCAATTCTATGATGTTTGAGTAGATTCGTTTTGTCCTATGGGTTGATTGATGATCGTGATTGGTTTGAGTTGTATGATTTATTTTGGTGCTTTCCTATGGTGCCCTCCATGTCGCGCAAGCGTGAGGGATTCCCGCTGTAGGGTTTGCAATACGTTCATAATTCTCTTATGGTGGGCGGCTAGAGTGACAGAAGCTTACACCTGAGTAAGGGGGTTGTTGCGTATGGGAGTAAAGAGGACTTGGTACTTAATGCTATGGTTGGGTTTTACCTTAATGATCTTTGGTAGTTGCGGATGCTTGCTAGAGTTCCAATCATAAGTGCATATGATCCAAATATAGAAAGTATGTTAGCTCATGCCTCTCCCTCATATAAAATTGCAATAATGATTACCGGTCTAGTTATCGATTGCCTAGGGACAAATCCATTTCTTGTTCTACAAAAAGCTTTCTACTAAACAACTAACTTTTATTATCTTGCAATTTACTCGTAGTTTTATTCTTGTTAAGTACTTCTAGTTTTATCCTTGCAAACCTATCCTATTACACCTACAAGTAGTTTTATTCTTGTTCTAGGTAAAGCGAACGTTAAGTGTGTGTAGAGTTGTATCGGTGGTCGATAGAACTTGAAGGGAATATTGATTCGAACTTTAGCTCCTCGTTGGGTTCGACACTCTTATTTATCGAGAAAGGCTACAACTGACCCCCTATACTTGTGGGTTATCAAGACCTTTTTCTGGCGCCGTTGCCGGGTTGCAATAGCGTGGGGTTGATATTCTCGTGTGTGCTTGTTTGCTTTATCACTAAGTAGTTTTTATTTTGTGCTCTTGTTTTCTATCTTTAGTTATGGGTAGGAAACGTAAAATACCAAAAAAAATAGTTGTACTTGCTAAACCAATGGTTGAAGAACCACCCAAAAGCTATCATACTACTGAAGCTTTCTACTTGGATCATCTTCGATCCGTTTGTGCTCGTGCTGAAAACCCAACTAGCTTAGTTGAGGGAAAATCATTAGATGAGCATGCTTATTTTGTGCGACACCGCTTGTCTCAAAAAGGGAAACTCTTAAGGTATCAAATTAATTGTTTGGAATGCTATGCTTGGAATTTATGCGAAATACATGATTTTACTTGTTGTTCTGAAGACCCTAAAAACACCTTCAGTACCAATGTGAGTTTAAGGATAATGGAATTTTATCTTCTTATGCCAAAGGTGTTTATAGTTACTATGATATTGAACAAATTGAAGAATTTGTTGCTTTTAAGGGTGCATATGAAATTGCTTCTTTGATTGAAAAGTGTGATGCTACTCTTTACAAATCTGGAAATTTTGCCATACTTAAATATTGCTATGAAAACTATGCTTCTAATGCTTATGTTAAAGAATATATTGAGGACACCTCCGCTGTCCAAGAAGAGACTAATGTTTTGCAGGAGTCTATGGAAGAAGAAATTGATGAAACTGTGAGCTCATTAGATGAAAAAGATGAGGAGGAGAGCGAAGAACAAAGGGAGGAAGAGCGGATTGATCACCCGTGCCCACCTTCTGATGAGAGTAACTCTTTATCTCATACATTGTTTAATTTCCCTTCGCGCTTACCGAAGGATGAATGCTATGATGATTGCTATGATCCCTTTGATTCATTTGAAATATCCCTTTTTTGATGAACTTGATGCTTGCTATGCTTGTGGCCATGATGCCAATATGAATTATGCTTATGGAGATGAACTTGCTATAGTTTCTTATATTAAGAATGAAATTGTTTCTATTGCACCCACACATGATAGTCCTATTATCTTTTTGAATTCTCCCAACTACACTATATCGGAGAAGTTTGCGCTTATTAAGGATTATATTGATGGGTTGCGTTTTACTGTTGCACATGATGATTTTGATGGATATAATGTGCATGTGCTTGCTGCTCCTAATTGCAATTATTATGAGAGAGGAACTACATCTCCACCCCTCTATGTTTCCAATACGATAAAATTGCAAGAAGCTGTTTATGATATGTATCGGCCTTTATTATGTGTGCATGAATTATTCTTTTATGACATGCCGATGCATAGGAACAGAGTTAGACTTTGTCATTGAATGAAATATGTTGCTTTGTGCTCACTACCAAATTACAAATCATTGTTAATTAAAATTGGCTTTGATATACCTTGGGATCCGGGTGGATCGATAGCATGAGCACTTTATGCCTAGCTTAATGGCTTTAAAGAAAGCGCTGCCAGGGAGACACCCCGGAAGTTTTAGAGAGTCATTTTATTCTGTTGGGTGCTTTTAAAAAGTTTAAAAATATATATAGAGGGGAACCTAAAACTTTTTCAAAAAGAAAAGTGAAAGTGAGAAAGACGAGCACCGTTGAAGTGGGGGATATCCTTCAACTTTGTTCATGCCCATGGAAACTTTGTGAATCTTGATTACAGAAACTTTTCAACAAAAATAATTATCCCCTTGTACAAATCCATTGTATTATAAAAATATTGTGCCAAGATTTACCTTTAGGATGTTTAAATTGCTTGTTTGGTGTGTGCTGTGAAAAAACAGAAACTTTTGCTGTAGTGTTTGAATTTCTATATTTTACTGGAACATGCAAAAATTCTGAAATTTTTACACAGTACTTATATGCAATTTTTTTATTTTTTCCTAATTTTTCAGAATATTTTGAGTTACAGAAGTATATGTTTCATTTGCATCTTTACAGACTGTCCTGTTTTCACAGATTGTTGTTATAGTTTCTTTATTTGCGTATGTTTGAAATCTTGTTGAGCCCCATTGACTTGGGAGCCATAGAATTGTGATAGCATACAGTGGGTAATGTTTGATTATAATTATACAATAATGTTACAGCAGGACATGATGGGGTTTGATGTTATATGTACTAACCCCTCTAATAAAAAGTTCGGTTAAGTTTTGTGTGGATGAAGTGTTCGAAGAACGAGGAGGTATCGATATGAGGAGAATAAGGAGAGGCAAGAGTTCAAGCTTGGGGATTCCCAAGGCACCCCAAGTAAATTTTTAAGGAGACTCAAGCGTCTAAGCTTGGGGATGCCCCGGAAGGCATCCCATCTTTCTTCGACAATTATCTGTATGTCTCAGTTTTTGTTTTGTTCACATGATATGCGTAAATTCTTGGAGCATCTTTTTTGTTTATTTTTCCTTTTTATTTTATGCACCATGATAGTATGAGATAGTACTTGGTTTATTTATAGAATGCTTCATGCACTTCACTTATATCTTTTGAGTATGGCTTTATAGAATGCTTCATGTGCTTCACTTATATCATTTGAAGTTTTGGATGCCTGTTTCTCTACATATAGAGAACCGTTATTTGTAGAATGCTCTTTTGCTTCACTTATATTTATTAGAGCGTGGGCAAGTATTTTGTAGAAAGAATTAAACTCTCATGCTTCACTTATATCTATTTAGAGAGTCAACAGGAGTTGGTCATTCACATGGTTAGTCATAAAATCCTACATAAAACTTGTAGATCACTGAATATGATAAGTTTGATTCCTTGCAATAGTTTTGCGATATTGAGATGGTAATATGTGGGATGTACTAGTGAATAATTGTGGTTTAGTAAGAATATTGGTGTTAAGGTTTGTGATTCCCTAAGCATGCACGTATGGTCTGTCGTTATGCTAAGAAGTTGGAGCATGATTTATTATTGATTGTCTACCTTATGAGGGGCGGTCAGGGACGAGCGATGGTCTTTTCCTACCAATCTATCCCCCTAGGGGCATGCGTAGTAGTACTTTGCTTCGAGGGCTAATAAACTTTCGCAATAAGTATGTGAGTTCTTTATGACTAATGTGAGTCCATGGATTATACGCACTCTGACCCTTCCGCAATTTGCTAGCCTCTTCGATACCGTGCATTGCCCTTTCTCACCTCGAGAGTCGGTGCAAACTTCGCCGGTGCATCCAAACCCCATGATATGATACGCTCTATCACACATAAGCCTCCTTATATCTTCCCCAAAACAGCCACCATACCTACCTATTATGGCATTTCCATAGCCATTCTGAGATATATTGCCATGCAACTTCCATCATCATCATATACATGACTTGAGCATTCATTGTCATATTGCTTTGCATGATCTTAAGATAGCTAGCATGATATTTTCATGGCTTGTCCGTTTTTTGATATCTTTGCTACGCTAGATCATTGCACATCCTGGTACACTGCCAGAGGCATTCATATAGAGTCATATTTGTTCTAGTATCGAGTTGTAATTTTGAGTTGTAAGTAAATAGAAGTATGATGATCATTATTATTAGAGCATTGTCCCAGTTAGGAAATAAATAATTAAAAAAAAGGCCAAAAAGAGCCCACAAAAAAAAAGAAAAAAAAGAAAAAAAGAAAGAAAGAAAAGAAAAAAAGAAAAGAAAGAGAAAAAAGAGAGAAAAAGAGAGAAGGGGCAGTGTTACTATCCTTTTCCATACTTGTGCTTCAAAGTAGCACCATGTTTTTCATATAGAGAGTCTCCTATGTTGTCACTTTCATATACTAGTGGGAATTTTTCATTATAGAACTTGGCTTGTATATTCCGATGATGGGCTTCCTCAAATGCCCGAGGTCTTCATGAGCAAGCAAGTTGGATGCACACCCACTTAGTTTTTATTTTGAGCTTTCATACACTTATAGCTCTTAGTGCATCCGTTGCATGGCAATCCCTACTCCTCGCATTGATATCGATTGATGGGCATCTCCATAGCCCGTTGACCCGCCTAGTTGATGCGAGACTTTCTCCCTTTTTGACTTCTCCTGATTAATCTCTACCATTATATTCTATTCCACCCATAGTGCTGTATCCATGGCTTGTGCTCATGTATTGCATGGGGGTTGAAAAAGCTAAAGCGCGTTAAGAAGTATGAACCAATTGCTCGGCTTGTCATCGGGGTAGTGCATGATAAATACTTTATGTTAAGAAGATGGAGCATGACAGAATTATATGATTTTGTAGGGATAACTTTCTTTAGCATTTTTATTTTGAAAGGCATGATTGTTTGTTGGTATGCCTGAGTATTGATGTCTTTATATCAAATTATAGACTATTGCATTGAATCACTCGTGTCTTAATATTCATGCCATGATTAGATTATATGATCAAGATTATGCTAGGTAGCATTCCACATCAAAAATTATCTTTTTATCATTTACCTACTCGAGGACGAGCAGGAATTAAGCTTGGGGATGCTGATACGTCTCCGTCGTATCTATAATTTTTGATTGTTTCATGCCAATATCCTACAATTTCCACATACTTTTGGCAGCATTTTATATGATTTCTTGGACTAACATATTGATCCAGTGCCCAGTGCCAGTTCCTGTTTGTTGCATCTTTTTTGTTTCGCAGAAAATCCATATCAAATGAAGTCCAAATGCAGTAAAAATTTATGGAGATTTATTTTGGAATATATGTGATTTTTGGGAAAAAGAATCAACACGAGAAGATGCTCGAGGGGCCCACAAGCTTGAGGAGCGCGTCGGGCAGGCTTGTGGCTCCCCTGTAAGGCGGTTGGGGCCCTTTTTTCGCCGCAAGAAAGATAATACCCGGATAAAAATCCCCTCAAAATTTCAGCCCAATCAAAGTTACGGATCTCCGGGAATATAAGAAACGGTTTTCGGCCAGAAAACAGGAACGCGAAACAGAAGAGAACACAGAGAGAGATCCAATCTCGGAGGGGCTCCTGCCCTCCAGGAGCCATGGAGGCCATGGACCAGAGGGCAAGCTCTCCTCCCATCTAGGAGGGAGGCCAAGGAAGAAGAAGAAGGAGGGGGGCTTTCTTCCCCTCTCTCCCGGTGGCACCGGAACGCCACCGGGGCAACCATCGTGACGACGATCTACACCAACAACTTCGCCGCCGTCAACACCAACTCTCTCCCCCTCTATGCAGCGGTGTAACACCTCTTCTCCCTGCTGTAATCTCTACTTAAACATGGTGCTTAATGCTATATATTATTATCCAATGATATGTGGCAATTCTATGATGTTTGAGTAGATTCGTTTTGTCCTATGGGTTGATTGATGATCGTGATTGGTTTGAGTTGTATGTTTTATTGTGGTGATGTCCTATGGTGCCCTCCGTGTCGCGCAAGTGTGAGGGATTCCCGTTGTAGGTTTTGCAACACGTTCATAATTCTCTTATAGTGGGCGGCTAGAGTGACAAAAGCTTACACCCGAGTAAGGGGGTTGTTGCGTATGGGAGTAAAGAGGACTTGTTACTTAATGCTATGGTTGGGTTTTACCTTAATGATCTTTGGTAGTTGCGGATGCTTGCTAGAGTTCCAATCATAAGTGCATATGATCCAAGTACGGAAATTATGTTAGCTCATGCCTCTCCCTCATATAAAATTGCAATAATGATTACCGGTCTAGTTATCGATTACCTAGGGACAAATCGTTTTCTTGTTCTACAAAAAGCTTTCTACTAAACAACTAACTTTTATTATTTTGCAATTTACTCGTAGTTTTATTCTTGGTAAGTACTTCTAGTTTTATCCCTGCAAACCTACCCTATTACACCTACAATTAGTTTTGTTCTTGTTCTAGGTAAACCGAACGTTAACTGTGCGTAGAGTTGTATAGTTGGTCGATAGAACTTGAAGGGAATATTGATTCTACCTTTAGCTCCTCGTTGGGTTCGACACTCTTATTTATCGAGAAAGGCTACAACTGACCCCCTATACTTGTGGGTTATCACTTGGATTGGGCTACAAGCAAAGCTGACTCATCCAACACAGGACGAGTTTTTCTCTCATTGTCTTCACTAGAAGACATAGGATTTTAGGTTAAGCAATCACTTCAACAACTGTCTTTGTTTCACCTCGACCCCACTTAACCGTGCGGTGGTTCCTATGAGTCAATAAAAGAAAAATGAAACCTACGAAGAAGCTAAGTCTTCGCGTTCCATTGTCTTCACTCATTATCTTCAAAGGCAACCATTGGCTTCAATGTCTTCAGACAATTTTTGGGGGTCGTCTTCGATAGTTAAACCGAATCTCCAGGGACTTCTTTCTATGTTATCCTATTAATCTTACAAATACATTAGTCCCTCAACCAGGTTTGTCATCAATAGTCCAAAACCAACAAAGGGGTGGCACTAGATGCACTTACAATCTCCCCCTTTTTGGTGATTGATGACAATCTAGTTGAAGTTTTCAATGGGGATAAAAATATGTGAAGGTAAGAACTTGAAGATTATGATTCCATGATATATAAGGAGGACTCCCCTTGAAGATGTGCATATGAAGATTTTGCTTTGAATGCAAATGCACATGGCAGGTTTTGATTATGGAGAACTCCCCCTATATTTTGGAATCCAATCACGGTGCATAGCAGATAATTTGAAGATAATGAAATGCACAATGAAAAATGGGCGTCTATGAAATGACTTCATGCGCATAAGATCAAATTTAAGCAGCGCGCAAAAGAACCAAAGTAGCAAGTGTAGTAGATGTCCATCAGGACTTAAGTTTACAACCCAAAGCATCAAATGAACAGAACGGGAGTTGCAAACTTAACAAAATAATTGTAGCCCAACCCAATATGCCCACTTGAAGACTATCAACTCATATGCTTCTCCCCCTTTGTCATCACATGACCAAAAAGGTTTGAAAACATAGTGTCTAAACGTCCCCAGGAGGCAGTGAAGTCGTTGTTGTTGCAGCTGGGTCGACGTTGGAGTTGGGCGGTGTAGAGGGGCCTGATGCAGAGTCGCGATGCAGTGAAGCTATTGTGGGAGAGGTGGCATCATCTTCTTCGTCAATCACACGTGCATGGACTATTGGTGTAGAAGATGAGTAGCCAGAATCTTCAATGGAAGGTGTAGCATGCCACTTCTCAGTGGATGAAGACTTGGAGCTGAACTTGAAGTTTTCTTTGAAGCCATCAGTTTCAAGGTCTTCTTCAGAGCATAGCAGTGTAAGGCTCTTCCAAGCACGGCGACTAGCTTCATGTGCAACAAATGCATTCTTGGTAGACAAGTTCCTGATGCGATTGATATCAGAAAGCACACACTGCATCTGGTGTTTCAACCACACATGATGCTTATCTTGTTTCTGAAGCAAAACCAGAAGCTCTCTATCAGTGAGTGTTTGCGCATGCTTGGGTTGACGCCTCCGAGGAACAATACTTGTTGTGGCTTCAATGTTGGCTTCACGAGGCTGGCGAAACTGGCCAGTCAGAAGACCTGAGGCAACATTTATAACATGAACTGCTTTAATATGGCCAGAGAAGCTTTGGTGCGCAACATTGTCATCAGGAAGGGGTGCTTTATCAGCCTGAGGATAAATGACTTCAGATGGAACTTCCACTTCAGGCAGAAAAACGTGATGATTGCGACCTGATGGGTTATAGTTCACTGTGGAGCAAAGCTTGATGAGGCGCATGATCCATGGTGCATATACTTTAAGCTCAGATAGATCCATGCCCGATGCCGCCAACTGCCAAATGAAGAAATCATGAAGATTGAACCTGATGCCATTGAAGACATGATAGACCATTGTCTTCAAGGCGCCTTCCAGTTTGCGTGAAGGTGAGTGCCCTTTGATTGGCCATAGAGTATGCCGAAGTATGTGATATATGGTTCGGGGCAAGTACTCGAGGTCTTTGACAAGAAATTCTGTGGGGCAATCAACTTCAGCTGGCAGTGGCTTCATCATTGTCAACATCTCCGTCATATTTGGTTCAGTCTTGTGGAAGATGCTCTTCACAACTTCAGCATAGGCATCGCAGTCTAGTTCATAGTCATCACCAGGAGGGGGCAGGTGTGTGAGTTTAAGAAGCTCATTAACATGAGCCTTGTGATGAGTGTCACCTGTCATCCATTCGAGAACCCAAGTGTTGGGATCTCTGTTTTACCCTCAGATGTGAAGTGTTGCATAAAATTGAAGAATCAGCTCTTCATTCCAGTGTTCATTGTCAGTGACGAATGGCAACAAACCAACATCTTTGAAGCATTCCAAGGCTCAATCAAAACAGGGCAGATCAGACATGGCTTCATAACTGAGCTGCTGGTGAGGATGAATCCTGTTCTGATTGTACAGAATGCACATGTAATAGCTTCGTTGATGGACGCTCTAGAACCTATTAGAAGAGAGTCGTGGTTTGTTGTAGGGGTTCTTGGAGCGATCAAAGAAGGTGTTGTCTTGTCAGAAGCTTGCCACACTGAATTGGCAGTCAGTTGATGGAGCACCGTGAAGCCTTGGCAGACTTGGCATTGGCGTCTGAGTGATAGGCCTGTTGTTGATGTTAAATTCATATTGTGGGCCAGGTCGCTCAGGAGTTGATAGAGGAGGCCATTTGATAGTAACCAGCTCACCAGCACGATTATAAGCCAAGACAGTGTTATCTTCATGGGCTTCAGTTGACACAGAGGTGTTTACTGGAGGAACATTGTCTTCAGCCACATGAGTGTCAGCAGCTGTTGCAGCAGCATTAGCTTCAGTATCAGCAGGTCGATTGTCTTCGACTGATGCAGCCAAAGTGTCTTGAGCAGCTTTAGCTTCAAGCTCTTCAGTGGTTGGGGGAATGACTTCACGAGTGACCTGTGGAGCAACAGAGGTGTCAGCATGCACTTCCTCTTCAGAAATGCTTGACATGGAGGAGGAGGGTCTTGGACCTTTGCGAATCCTTCAAAAAGGCGACGACTGTGAAGATGTTGCATCTACCTCCATGGACTCCAATGGGGAGTCAGGCGACTCAAGCACAGGTGTTGTGACCTGAGCAGGAGGAGTAGTGGGAATCATTTCATGAAGTGGTGAATTTGGATGCTGCTCATCCCACAAGTCATCTTGCATGATTGGCGTCGGAGGATCGCCAATACTGACTTGTTCACTGTTCTCTTGAATAGGCAATGATACCACATTTGTGTCAAGCTAAGGAAGAACTACATCATCTTGATGTACATTGGGGCGTCAGTTCCAATGTCTTCAGTTGTGATGGTGTCAGCAGCTGGAATATCTTCAAATTTTTTGTGAGTCTCTGTGGGAGCAGGCTCATGGATCACTGCTACTTGTAGACTACGTTGGTATTTCCCCGAAGAGGAGAGGATGATGCAGTATAGTAGAGATAAGTATTTCCCTCAGTTAAGAACCAAGGTTATCAATCCAGTAGGAGAACCACACAGAACCTCATTAGCAACACCTACACACACAAAAGCAAACACTTGCACCCAACGCAAATAAGAGGGTTGTCAATCCTCTTAGCGGTTATTTGCAAGGATTAATTCTGATAGTGATGGATAGATAAAGTAAATTGCAAAAGAAAATAAAAGTAAATAAATTGCAGCAAGGTATTTTTGGATTTTAATATATGATAAAAGTAGACCCGGGGGCCATAGTTTTCACTAGGGGCTTCTCTCTCGAACACATAGCATATGGTGGGTAAACAAATTACTCTTGGGCAATTGATAGAAAAACAAATAATTATGAGGGATTCATGGCAATGATCATGTATATAGGCATCACGTTTGAGACAAGTAGACCGACTCCTACCTGCATCTACTATTACTCCACCCATCGACCGCTATCCAGCATGCATCTAGGGTATTAAGTATAAAACATAGTAACGCCTTAAGCAAGATGACATGATGTAGACAAAGTAAACTCAAGCAATATGATTAAACCCCATCTTTTTATCCTTAATGGCAACAATACAAATACGTGTCATGTCCCTTTTTGTCACTGGGATTGAGCACCACAAGATTGAACCCATCACAAAGCACCTCTCCCATTGCAAGATAAATCAATCTAGTTGGCCAAACCAAACGGATAGATCGGAGAGAAATACAAAGCTATAACAATTATGCATAAAAGAGTTCAGAGAAGACTCAAATATTTCTCATGAATAATCTAATCATAAACTCACAATTCATCGGATCCCAACAAACACACCGCAAAAGAAGATTACATCGGATAGAACTCCAAGAACACCGAGGAGAACATGGTATTGAAGATCAAAGAGAGAGAAGAAGCCATCTAGCTACTAGCTATGGACCCGTAGGTCTGTGGTAAACTACTCACACATCATCGGAAGGGCAGCAATGTTGATGAAGAAGCCCTCCGTGATCGATTCCCCCTCCGGCAGAGTACCGGAAAAGGCCTCCAGATGGGACCGCTGAAGAATAGAGGCTTGCGGCGGCAGAAAGGTTTTCTCTTCTGTCTTTCTGGTATATGGGGAATAATTTGGAATTTATAGCGCTAGACTTAGGTCAAGAGGTGCTACGAGGGGCCCACAAGCCTGGAGGCACGCGTACCCCCCTGGGGCACGCCTCCCGAGCTTGTCGCTCCCTCGTGGCTCTTCTGGTCTTCTCCCGAAGCTTCGAGGGTCCCTTTTGGTCCAGAAAAAATTAATCCAAAGTTTTTTCTTCGTTTGGACTCCGTTTGATAATGATTTTCTGAAAAGGCAAAAACAGGCAAAAAACAACAACTGGCACTGGGCATTAGGTTAATAGGTTAGTTCCAAAAAATGATATATAATTGCATATAATTGCATAATAAACATTCAAGATTGATACTATAATAGCATGGAATAATAAAAAATTATAGATACGTTGGAGACGTATCAAGCATCCCCAAGCTTAATTCCTGCTCGTCCTCGAGTAGGTAAATGATAAAAACAGAATTTTGATGTGGAATGCTACCTAACATGTTTCATCATGTAATTCTCTTTTACGGTATGAATATTAAGATCTGAATGATTCAAAGCAATAGTTTATAATTTGATATAAAGACGTCAATACTCAGGCATACTAAAAACAATCATGTCTTTCAAAATAAAAATGCTAAAGAAAGTTATCCCTACAAAATCATATAATCCTGTCATGCTCCATCTTCTTAACACAAAATATTTATCATGAACAACCCCGGTTTTAGCCAAGCAATTGGTTCATACTTTTTAACGCGCTTCAGCTTTTTCAACCCCCACGCAATACATGAGCGCAAGCCATGGATATAGCACTATGGGTGGAATAGAATGTGGTAGTAGAGATTAATAAGGGGAAGTCAAAAATAAGAAGATAGTCTCACATCGACGCGGCTAATCAACATGCTATGGAGATGCCCATCAATTGAGATATATATATATATATAATGAGAGAAAAAGAGAGAAGGGGCAGTGTTACTATCTTTTTGCATGCTTGTGCTTCAAAGTAGCACCATGCTTCCCACTAGTATATGGAAGTTGCATGGCAATATATCTCAGAATGGCTATGGAAATGCCATAATAGGTAGGTATGGTGGCTGTTTTGAGGAAGATATAAGGAGGCTTATGTGTGATAGAGCGTATCATATCACGGGGTTTGGATGCAACGGCGAAGTTTGCACCGACTCTCGAGGTGAGAAAGGGCAATGCGCGATACCGAAGAGGCTAGCAAATTGCGGAAGGGTGAGAGTGCGTATAATCCATGGACTCACATTAGTCATAAAGAACTCACATACTTATTGCGAAAGTGTAACACCCCCATGTATTAGCTACAGTGATCACCTTTTGATAATGCCAAGTCATCATGTTAAACAGTGCTTAATCATCATTTGCATCATATCTCATTTCAAATTCCAGTTCAAATAGAAATTCAAATTTAAAGTGAAAATAAAAGTTGTTCCAATTTGGAAACAAAAATGTTCATTAAATAGCAAATAATTCATAGCTAAATATGTTAAAAAAAACAACATCACCAAAAATACCTAGATGACTCTAACATCTTCAAAACAGTACCAAACAACAATATTTAATACCTTCTTATTTAATTAAAATCCAAATGAAATCATATCACCTCCAAACCAATTTCTGGTATTAGCTAATATTGCATATTATTTATTGGGCCAAGTCACATATTTTACTAAACTCAATTTGTGCCTAAACTATTTACTAAACAGAAAAGAAAAAGAGAAAGCAGAAAGGAAAAAGAAGAAAAAGAAAAAGGCCCACCGCGGCTAGGCCTAAGTCAAACCGCGCAGCCCAGCCCCCCCCCCCGCGTGGTCGCCTCCCTCCTCTCGCACTGCTCACCCGAACGGTCGACCGCGCCCGTCGCCGAACGCCGTTCCCGCCGCGCCCGGCCAGCCCGCGTCGCTACAGGAGATGGGGGTGGATAAGAATGGCCCCCTGGAAACCCTAGCCATCTCCCCAGGTCTTTTCTCCCTCCTCCCTCGCCGCTTTCTTCCTCCCCGCGCAACCGCCCGACATCGTCGACCTTGCCGAGCTCGCCGCCGTGGCCACAAGCCTTCCCCGGGCCTGAGATCGAGCCCATCCGCTCCGCCGTCCTCCTCTACTTCCTCTCCGACCACGGGAACGGGCTCAGCGCCACCGCAGCAACCTCCCTGACTCCGCCTTCCTCCTACGGCCGCCGTCGCCTCACCGTCGATTGCGTCGCCGTCGAGCCGTCCCCGCGCCCGCTAAGCACACCTACAGGCTCACGGTGAGCCCCGCGCGTCTTTCCCCTCTCTCTCCTGTACGATTCCGCCGCTATAGCCGCCGATCCCGCCGTGCCCGAGCTCGCCTCCGCGGAGCTCATCGCCGGCGAGGCTCCGATGACCATTTGGTCTCGGGCTGGTGCCCGTTGAACCATTCATTTGCTCATTTGCTCATTTGCGCTCCGCCTCGCCGTCCCCATCGCTCGCCCGAGAGCCACGCCGCCGGCGACGTCGTAGCACTCCGCTCCGGTGCCCCTAGCCGCCGAGACCGCCGTAGATCGACGCGGCATCGTCTTGCCAATCGAACGCGCCCAACCGCATCCAAAACGGTGGCCTGTGGCCATTTTCCGGCGACATCCGCCGCGCGCCGCCGCGGAATGAGCTCGCCGGCACGATTCCGGCGAGTCTCTGGTCGCCGTCCGACGTGGCCCGACAAGTGGGGCCCCTGTGCCACTGACTGCTGGGTCCCACTGGCCCCGTTGACTGGGTTGACCAGTCAACGATGCTGACTGGGCACCCACAGTCACTGACATGTGGGTCCCGCAACTAATTAAGCCGGTTTAAATTTAATTATAAATTAATTTGTCTAATTAGCCACTGACAGGGCGGGCCCACCTGCTAATTAGGTTAATTAGTTAAATAAACTTCTGTTTAATTAAGTCAGTCACTGACTAGTGGGACCCACTGGTCAGGTTTGACTCTGGTCAGCCAGAGTTGACTGCTGACGTCATGCTGACGTCATCTAGCACTGTTTCGGATAATTCGGAATTAAATAATTTAAATAATTCCAGAAATTCAGTAAAACTTTGAAAAATCATATAAAATAAACCGTAACTCGAATGAAAATAATTTATATATGAAAAACGATCAGAAAAATATGAAGAATCTGAATATGTGATCAAAATGCTTGACCTTCACTCCTATCTAGATGAACATGGAACTTTTTGCCCGTATTCGATAGATGAATAGTGCATAACTTTAATAAAATAATTCCAAATAAATCCCTAAATTATCTAAAGCAGTTAGATAGGCAATATATCACCTCTGCATAACATTTAGGCATGTCATGCATCCCTGTTGCATTATTGCCTTGTATTTATTGTTTCTTCACCCTCCTTCTCTCCCGATAGCCCCCGAGACTGCCGACGACACCGCAGTGTACGACGACGCCACCGACGACCAGACCCCTTCAGCTGAGCTTCCAGGCAAGCAAAACCCCCTTGATCATAAGATATCACCCATTCCTTTCTCTCTTATGCTTGCATTAGAATTGCCCCTGCTACTGTTCCGATAGCTCCTATTCTGATACATAGCCTGTTGTTGTCGCCTGCTATGTTGGGGAACGTTGCATGGAAAACAAATTTTTTTCTACGCACACGCAAGATCTATCCATGGAGATGCATAGCTACGAGAGGGGGAGTGTGTCTACGTACCCTCATAGACCGTAAGCGGAAGCGTTAGAAAACCGCGGTTGATGTCGTCGAACAACTTCACGATCCAACCGACCGAGTACCGAACGTACGGCACCTCCGCGTTCAGCACACGTTCAGCTCGGTGACGTCCTCGACTTCTTGATCCAGCAAGACGGCGAGGTAGTGGATGAGTTCCGGCAGCACGACGGCGTGGTGACGGTGATGGTGATTCTATCTCCGCAGGGCTTCGCCCAAGCACTGCGAAAATATGACCGAGGGACGGAACTGTGCAGGGGGGCGCCGCACACGGCTAAGACAATGTTGTGTCTCCTTTGGGGCGCCCCCTCTCCTCTATTTATATATGTGTAGGGGAATAGTGCCACGCGAACAGTACCACGTGAAGAGTACCACGTGAACAGTACCATGTGAATAGTACACACGTGGAGTTGGACTCCAAAGTCCAATCCTATTCCTACTAGGACTCTCCTTTTTTTCCTTCCCTAGCTGCGTGGGCTTTTGAGGACTTGGTGCGCCTGGCCCAATAAGGCCAGGGCGCCTCCCCTTAGCCCATGCCAGCCCTTGGGACGTGGTGGACCCACTTGTGGACTTCCGGACCCCTCCAGAATCCTCCGGAACCTTCTGGAAGCTTCCCGGTACAATACCGAAAAAACTGCACCTTTTTCCGGAACCCAAAATATGACTTCCCATATATAGATCTTTACCTCTCGACCATTCCGAGACTCCTCGTGACGTCCGGGATCTCATCCGGGACTCCGAACAACATTCGGTTACCAGTTCACATAACTCATATAACACTATATCGTCAACGAACGTTAAGTGTGCGGACCCTACGGGTTTGGGAATGATGTAGACATGACTGAGACGCCTCTCCGGTCAATAACCAATAGCGGAACCTGGATGCTCATATTGGTTCCTACATATTCCACGAAGATCTTATCGGTCGAACCGCAATGACAACATACGTAATTCCCTTTGTCCGTCGGTATGTTACTTGCCCGAGATTCGATCGTCGGTATCTCCATACCTAGTTCAATCTTGTTACCGGCAAGTCTCTTTACTCGTTCCGTAATACATCATCCCGTAACTAACTCCTTAGTCACTTTGCTTGCAAGCTTCTTATGATGTGCATTACCGAGAGGGCCCAGAGATACCTCTCCGAAACACGGAGTGACAAATCCCAGTCTCGATCTATGCCAAGTCAACAGACACCTTCGGAGATACCTGTAGAGCATCTTTATGATCACCCAGTTACGTTGTGACGTTTGATAGCACACAAGGTATTCCTCCGGTATCCGGGAGTTGCATGTTCTAATGGTCGGAGGAACATGTATTTGACATTCAAGAAAGAAGTAGCAATAAACAGAACGATCATATGCTAAGCTAACAGATGGGTCTTGTCCATCACATCATTCTCCTAATGATGTGATCCCGCTATCAAATGACAACTCATGTCTATGGTTAGGAAACCTTAACCATCTTTCACCAACGAGCTAGTCTAGTAGAGGCTCACTAGGGACACGGTATTTGTTTATGTATTCACACATGTATTTAAGTTTCCGGTCAATACAATTCTAGCATGAATAATAAACCTTTATCATGAACAAGGAAATATAAAAATAATAACAACTTTATTATTGCCTCTAGGGCATATTTCCATCAGTCTCCCACTTGCACTAGAGTCAATAATCTAGTTCACATCGCCATGTGATTAACACCCAAGAGTTTACTAGAGTCAATAATCTAGTTCACATCACCATGTGATTAACACTCAAAGAGTTCTAAGGTGTGATCATGTTTTGCTCGTGAGAGAGAATTTTAGTCAATGGGTCTGCAATATTCAGACCCATGTGTACTTTGCAAATCCTTATGTCATACTGTAGATGCTGCTATCACGCTTTACTCGGAGCTATTCCAAATGACTGCTCCATTATACATATCCGGTTTGCTACTCAGAGATATCCAGATTGGGGTCAAAGCTTGCATCGACGTAACCCTTTACGACGAACTCTTTATCACCTCCATAATCGAGAAACATTTCCTTAGCCCTTTAGTTACTAAGGATAATTTTGACCGCTGTCCAGTGATCCACTCCTGGATCACTCTTGTACCCCCTTTGCCAGACACGTGGCAAGGCACACATTAGGTGTGGTACACAGCATGGCATACATTATAGAACCTATGGCTGAGGCATAGGGAATGACTTTCATTCTCTCTCTATCTTCTGCCGTGGTCGAGCTTTGAGTCTTACTCAACTTTACACCTTACAATACAGGCAAGAACTCCTTCTTTGACTGATCCATTTTGAACTCCTTCAAAATCTTGTCAAGGTATGTACTCATTGAAAGTCTTATCAAGCGTCTTGATCTATCTCTATAGATCTTGATGCCCAATATATAAGCAGCTTCACCGAGGTCTTTCATTCAAGTATCCTTTTATGCCATCCAGAAATTCTATATCATTTCCAATCAACAATATGTCATCCACATATAATATTAGAAATGCTACAGAGCTCCCACTCACTTTCTTGTAAATACATGCTTCACCGTAAGTCTGTACAAAACCATATGCTTTGATCACCTCATCAAAGCGTATATTCCAACTCCGAGATGCTTGCACCAGTCCATAGATGGATCGCTGGAGCTTGCACACTTTGTTAGCACCCTTAGGATCGACAAAACCTTCTGGTTGCATCATATACAACTCTTCTTTGAGAAAACCATTAAGGAATGCAGTTTTGACATCCATTTGCCAGATTTCATAATCATAAAATGCGGCAATTGCTAACATGATTCGGACAGACTTAAGCATCGCTACGGGTGAGAAAGTCTCATCGTAGTAAACCCCTTGAACTTGTCGAAAACCTTTTGCGACAAGTCGAGCTTTGTAGACAGTGATATTACCATCAGCATCCGTCTTCCTCTTAAAAATCCATTTATTCTCAATGGCTTGCCGATCATCGGGCAAGTCCACCAAAGTCCACACTTTGTTCTCATACATGGATCCTATCTCAGATTTCATGGCCTCAAGTCATTTGTCGGAATCCGGGCTTATCATAGCTTCTTCATAGTTCGTAGGTTCGCCGTTGTCTAACAACATAACTTCCAAAACAGGATTACCGTACCACTCTGGTGCGGAACGTACTCTTGTCGACCTACGAAGTTCAGTAGTAACTTGATCTGAAGTTTCATGATCTTTATCATTATCTTCCTCTCTTATTGGTGTAGGCATCACGGGAACGGTTTTCTCTGATGAGCTACTTTCCAATTCGAGAGAAGGCACAATTACCTCATCAGGTTCTACTTTCCTCCCACTCACTTCTTTCGAGAGAAACTCCTCTAGAAAGGACCCATTCTTGGCAACAAAGACCTTGCCTTCGGATCTGTGGTAGAAGGTGTACCCAATTGTTTCTTTAGGGTATCCTATGAAGACACACTTCTCCGCTTTGGGTTCGAGCTTATCAGGTCGAAGCTTTTTCACATAAGCATCGCATCCCCAAACTTTAAGAAACGACAGCTTAGGTTTCTTGCCAAACCATAGTTCATACGGTGTCATCTCAATGGATTTAGACGGTGCCCTATTTAACGTGAATGTAGCTGTCTCTAATGCATAACCCCAAAGCGATAGTGGCAAATCGATAAGAGACATCATAGAACCCACCATATCCAATAAAGTACGGTTACGACGTTCGGACACACCATTACGCTGTGGTGTTCCAGGTGGCGTGAGTTGTGAAACAATTCCACATTTTCTTAAATGAAGGCCAAACTCGTAACTCAAATATTCGCCTCCACGATCAGATCGTAGAAACTTTATTTTCTTGTTACGATGATTCTCTACTTCACTCTGAAATTCTTTGAACTTTTCAAATGTTTCACACTTGTGTTTCATCAAGTAGATATACCCATATCTACTCAAATCATCTGTGAAGATTAGAAAATAACGATACCCGCCGCGTGCTTCAACATTCATCGGACCGCATACATCGGTATGTATTATTTCCAACAAATCAGTAGCTCGCTCCATTGTTCCGGAGAATGGAGTTTTAGTCATCTTGCCCATGAGGCATGGCTCGCAAGTATCAAATGATTCATAATCAAGAGATTCCAAAAGTCCATCCGCATGGAGTTTCTTCACGCGCTTTACACCAATATGACCTAAACGGCAGTGCCAGAAGTATGTTGCACTATCATTATCAACTTTGCATCTTTTGGCATCAATATTATGAATATGTGTATCACTACGATCGAGATTCAACAAGAATAAACCATTCACAAGGGTGCATGATCACGAGGGATATTATTCATATAAACAGAATAACCATTATTCTCTGACTTAAATGAATATCCGTCTTGCAATAAACAATATCCAAATATAATGTTTTATGCTCAACGCAAGCACCAAATTACCATTATTTAGGTTTAATACTAATCCCGAAGGTATTACGAGCGTGTCGATATTGATCATATCAATCTTGGAGACACTTCCAACACATATCGTCACCTCGCCCTCAGCTAGTCTCCGTTACTCTGCAGCTCCTGCTTCAAGTTACTAATATTAGCAACTGAATCGGTATCAAATACCCAGACGCTGCTACGAGCACTAGTGAGGTACATATCAATAACATGTATATCAAATATACCTTTGTTCACTTTGCCATCCTTCTTATCCGCCAAATACTTGGGGCAGTTCCGCTTCCAGTGACCAGTTCCTTTGCAGTAGAAGCACTCAGTTTCAGGCTTGGGTCCAACTTTGGGTTTCTTCATGGGAGCGGCAGCTTGCTTGCCATTCTTCTTGAAGTTCCCCTTCTTTCCCTTGCCCTTTTTCTTGAAACTAGTGGTCTTGTTAACCATGAACACTTGATGCTCCTTCTTGATTTCTACCTCCGCCGATTTCAGCATCGCGAAGAGCTCGGGAATTGTCTTCTCCATCCCTTGCATATTATAGTTCATCACGAAGCCTTTATAGCTTGGTGGCAGTGACTAAAGAACTCTGTCAATAACACTCTCAACCGGAAGATCAATTCCCAGCTGAGTCAAGTGGTTGTGGTACCCAGACATTCTGAGTATGTGTTCACTGACAGAACTGTTCTCCTCCATCTTACAACTAAAGAACTTGTTGGAGACTTCATATCTGTCAACCCGGGCATTAGCTTGAAATATCAATTTCATCTCTTGGAACATCTCATATGCTCCGTGGCGTTCAAAATGCTTTTGTAGTCCCGTTTCTAAGCCGTAGAGCATGGCACACTGAACTATCGAGTAGTCATCAGATCGAGCCTGCCAGGCATTCACAACGTCTGCAGCAGCTCCTGCAGCAGGCCCATCACCTAGCGGTGCATCAAGGACATAATTCTTCTGTGCAGCAATGAGGATAATCCTCAAGTTACGGACCCAGTCCGTGTAGTTGCTACCATCATCTTTCAACTTAGCTTTCTCTAGGAACGTATCAAAAATAGGGGAGCTACAACGCGAGCTATTGATCTACAACATAATTTGCAAAGACTATCAGGACTAAGTTCATGATAAATTAAGTTCAATTAATCAAATTACTAATGAACTCCCACTTAAATTAACATCCCTGAAGTTAACTAAGTGATACATGATCCAAATCAACTAGCCCATGTCCGATCATCACGTGAGATGGGATAGTCATCAATGGTGAACATCTCCATGTTGATCATATCTACTATATGACTCATGTTCGACCTTTCGGTCTCCAGTGTTCCGAGACCATGTCTATACATGCTAGGCTCGTCAAGTTTAACCCAAGTATTCTGCTTGTGTAAAACTGGCTTACACCCGTTGTATGTGAACGTAGAATCTATCACACCCGATCATCACGAGGTGCTTCGAAACGACGAACTTTAGCAACGGTGCATACTCGGGGAGAACACTTTTATCTTGAAATTTAGTGAAGGGATCATCTTATAATGCTACCGTCGTTCTAAGCAAAATAAGATGCATAAAGGATAAACATCACATGCAATCAAAATATGTGACATGATATGGCCATCATCATCTTGTGCTTTTGATCTCCATCTCCAAAGCATCGTCATGATCTCCATCGTCACCGGCTCGACACCTTGATCTCCATTGTTGCGTCGTGGTCGTCTCGCCAACTATTGCTTCTACAACTATTGATAACGCATAGCGATAAAGTAAAGCAATTACATGGCGCTTGCATTTCATACAATAAAGAGACAACCATAAGGCTCCTGCCGGTTGCCGATAAATTACAAAACATGATCATCTCATACAATAACGTATATCACATCATGTCTTGACCATATCACATCACAGCATACCCTGCAAAAACAAGTTAGACGTCCTCTACTTTGTTGTTGCAAGTTTTACGTGGCTGCTACGGGCTTCTAGCAAGAACCGTTCTTACCTACGGCACAAAACCACAACGGTGATTTATCAAGTTTGCTGTTTTAACCTTCAATAAGGACCGGCCGCGGTCAAATTCGATTCAACTAAAGTAGGAGAAACAGACACCCGTCAGCCACCTTTATGCAAAACAAGTTGCATGTCTGTCGGTGGAACCGGTCTCATGTACGTGGACATGTAAGGTTGGTCCGGGCCGCTTCATCTTACAATACCGCCGAATCAAAATAAGACGTTGGTGGTAAGCAGTATGACGATCACCGCCCACAACTCTTTGTGTTCTACTCGTGCATATCATCTACGCATAGACCTGGCTCATGATGCCACTGTTGGGGAACGTTGCATGGAAAACAAAATTTTTTCTACGCACACGCAAGATCTATCCATGGAGATGCATAGCTACGAGAGGGGGAGTGTGTCTACGTACCCTCGTAGACCGTAAGCGGAAGCGTTAGAACAACGCGGTTGATGTCGTCGAACAACTTCACGATCCAACCGACCGAGTACCGAACGTACGGCACCTTCGCGTTCAGCACACGTTCAGCTCGGTGACGTCCTCGACTTCTTGATCCAGCAAGACGGCGAGGTAGTGGATGAGTTCCGGCAGCACGACGGCGTGGTGACGGTGATGGTGATGCTATCTCCGCAGGGCTTCACCCAAGCACTGCGAAAATATGACCGAGGGACGGAACTGTGCAGGGGGGCGCCGCACACGGCTAAGACAATGTTGTGTCTCCTTTGGGGCGCCCCATCTCCTCTATTTATATATGTGTAGGGGCTTGGAGTAGAAGGAATAGTGCCACGTGAACAGTACCACGTGAACAGTACCACATGAATAGTACACACGTGGAGTTGGACTCCAAAGTCCAATCCTATTCCTACAAGGACTCTCCTTTTTTTCCTTCCCTAGCTGCGTGGGCTTTTGAGGACTTGGTGCGCCTGGCCCAATAAGGCCAGGGCGCCTCCCCTTAGCCCATGCCAGCCCTTGGGACGTGGTGGACCCACTTGTGGACTTCCGGACCCCTCCGGAATCCTCCGGAACCTTCTGGAAGCTTCCCGGTACAATACCGAAAAAACTGCACCTTTTTCCGGAACCCAAAATATGACTTCCCATATATAAATCTTTACCTCTCGACCATTCCGAGACTCCTCGTGACGTCCGGGATCTCATCCGGGACTCCGAACAACATTCGGTTACCAATTCACATAACTCATATAACACTATATCGTCAACGAACGTTAAGCGTGCGGACCCTACGGGTTCGGGAATGATGTAGACATGACTGAGATGCCTCTCCGATCAATAACCAATAGCGGATCCTGGATGCTCATATTGGTTCCTACATATTCCACAAAGATCTTATCGGTCGAACCGCAATGACAACATACGTAATTCCCTTTGTCCGTCGGTATGTTACTTGCCCGAGATTCGATCGTCGGTATCTCCATACCTAGTTCAATCTCGTTACCAGCATGTCTCTTTACTCGTTCCGTAATACATCATACCGTAACTAAATCCTTAGTCACTTTGCTTGCAAGCTTCTTATGATGTGCATTACCGAGAGGGCCTAGAGATACCTCTCCGAAACACGGAGTGACTAATCCCAGTCTCGACCCATGCCAACTCAACAGACACCTTCGGAGATACCTGTAGAGCATCTTTATGATCACCCAGTTACGTTGTGACGTTTGATAGCACACAAGGTATTCCTCCGGTATCCGGGAGTTGCATGATCTCATGGTCTGAGGAACATGTATTTGACATTCAAGAAAGCAGTAGCAATAAACAGAACGATCATATGCTAAGCTAACAGATGGGTCTTGTCCATCACATCATTCTCCTAATGATGTGATCCCCTTATCAAATGACAACTCATGTCTATGGTTAGGAAAACTTAACCATCTTTGATCAACGAGCTAGTCTAGTAGAGGCTCACTAGGGACACGGTATTTGTTTATGTATTCACACATGTATTTAAGTTTCCGGTCAATACAATTCTAGCATGAATAATAAACCTTTATCATGAACAAGGAAATATAAAATAATAACAACTTTATTATTGCCTCTAGGGCATATTTCCATCAAAAAATTCCCACTAGTTATATGAAAGTGACAACATAGGAGACTCTCTATATGAAAAACATGGTGCTACTCTGAAGCACAAGTGTGGAAAAAGGATAGTAACATTGCCCCTTCTCTCTTTTTCTCTCATTTTTTTTGTTTTCTCTTTTTTTTATTTTTCTTTTTCTCTTTTTTTTGTGGGCTCTTTTTTGCCTCTTTTATTTTCTGTCCGGAGTCTCATCCCGACTTGTGGGGGAATCATGGGCTCCATCATCCTTTCCTCACTGGGACTATGCTCTAATAATGATGATCATCACACTTTTATTTACTTACAACTCAAAATTACAACTCGATACTCGAACAAATATGACTCTATATGAATGCCTCTGGGAGTGTACCAGGATGTGCAATGATCTAGCATAGCAAAGATATCAAAAAATGGACAAGCCATGAAAATATCATGCTAGCTATCTTACGATCATGCAAAGCAATATGACAGTGAATGCTCAAGTCATGTATATGATGATGATGGAAGTTGCATGGCAATATATCTCGGAATGGCTATGGAAATGCCATGATAGGTAGGTATGGTGGCTGTTTTGAGGAAGATATAAGGAGGCTTATGTATGATAGATCGTATCATATCACGGGGTTTGGATGCGCCAGCGAAGTTTGCACCAACTCTCGAGGTGAGAAAGGGCAATGCATGGTACCGAAGAGGCTAGCAAATTGCGAAAGGGTGAGAGTGCGTATAATCCATGGACTCACATTAGTCATAAAGAACTCACATACTTATTGCGAAAGTTTATTAGCCCTCGAAGCAAAGTACTACTACGCATGCCCCTAGGGGGGAGGTTGGTAGGAGTTAACCATCACGCGCCCCCGACCTCCACACAAAGGAAGACACTCAAAAAAATCATGCTCCAACTTCTTAGCATAACTATAGACTATACATGCATGCTTCGGGAATCACAAACCTTAACACCAATATTCTTACTAAACCACAATCATTCACTAGTACCTCCCACATATCACCATCTTAATATCGCAAAACTATTGCAAGGAATCAAACATATCATATTCAGTGATCTACAAGTTTTATGTAGGATTTTATAACTAACCATGTGAATGACCAATTCCTGTTGACTCTCTAAATAGATATAAGTGAAGCATGAGAGTTTAATTCTTTCTACAAAAGACCACACTCTAATAAATATAAGTGAAGCAAAAGAGCATTCTACAAATAACGGTTTTCTATATGTAGAGAAACAGGCATCCAAACTTCAAATGATATAAGTGAAGCACATGAAGCATTCTATAAAGCCATACTCAAAAGATATAAGTGAAGTGCATGAAGCATTCTATAAATCAAGCAAGGACTATCTCATACCAGCATGGTGCATTATTAAAATAAAAATAAAAAGCACACGACGCTCCAAGAATTTACGCATATCATGTGAACGAAACAAAAACCGAGACATACCGATAATTGTCGAAGAAAGATGGGATGCCTTCCGGGGCATCCCCAAGCTTAGACGTTTGAGTCTCCTTGAATATTTACTTGAGGTGCCTTGGGCATCCCCAAGCTTGAACTCTTGCCTCTCCTTATTCTCCTCATATCGATACCTCCTCGTTCTTCAAACACTTCATCCACACAAAACTTAATCAAACTTTTTATTAGAGGGGTTAGTACATATAACATCAAATCCCATCATGTCCTGCTGTAACATTATTGTATAATTATAATCAAACATTACCCACTGTATGCTATCACAATTCTATGGCTCCCAAGTCAATGGGGCTCAACAAGATTTCAAACATACGCAACTAAAGAAACTATAACAGTAATCTGTGAAAACAGGATAGTCTGTAAAGATGCAAATGAAACATATACTTCTGTAACTCAAAAAATTCTGAAAAATTAGGAAAAAATAAAAAATTTGCATAGCAGTACTGTGTAATAACTACATGACACTTCACCATCTTTGGGCCTAAGGGAAGGCATTGTGGAGTAGTAATTAGATGATGGGTTGCTAGAGTGACAGAAGCTTAAACCCTAGTTTATGCGCTATTCCGTAAGGGGCTGATTTGGATCCATATGTTTCATGCTATGGTTAGAGTTATCTTAATTCTTCTTTCGTAGTTGCGGATGCTTGCGAGAGGGGGTAATCATAAGTGGGAGGCTTGTTCAAGTAAGAACAACATCCAAGCACCGGTCCACCCATATATCAAATTATCAAAGTAGTGAACGTGAATCAAACAAACATGATGAAAGTGACTAGATGAAATTCCCATGTGCCCTCAAGAACGCTTTGGTTATTATACGAGTTCGTTTCGGCTTGTCCTTTGCTACAAAAAGGATTGGGCCACCTTGCTGCACTTTTGTTACCATTACTACTTGTTACTTGTTATGAATTATCTTGCTATCAAAACTATCTATTTCCTACAATTTCAGTGCTTGCAGAGAATACCTTGCTGAAAACCGCTTGTCATTATCTTTTGCTCCTCGTTGGGTTCGACACTCTTACTTATCGAAAGGACTACGATTGATCCCCTATACTTGTGGGTCATCAAGACTCTTTTTTGGCGCCGTTGCCGGGGAGTGAAGTGCCTTTGGTGAGTGGAATTTGGTAAGGAAACATTTATATTACGTGCTGAAATTTATTGTCACTTGTCACTATGGAAAGTAATCCTTTGAGGGGCTTGTTCGGGGTATCTTCACCTTGAACAAAAGCATTGAGAGTTGCTCCTCAACCTATTGAACCTACTGAAAATATTTATTATGAAATTCCTTCAGGTATGGTAGAGAAACTGCTAGGTAATCCTTATGCAGGAGATGGAATGGTACATCCCGATATGCACTTGATCTACGTGGATGAAATTTGTGGATTGTTTAAGCTTGTAGGTTTATCTGGAGATGGAGTTAAGAAGAAAATATTCCCTTTATCTTTGGAGGGAAAGGCATTGACATGGTATAGGCTATGTGATGATACTGAAACATGGGACTGGAACCGGCTGAAGCTGGAATTCCACCAGAAATTTTATCCTATGCATTTGGTTCATCGTGATCGGAATTATATATATAATTTTTGGCCTCGGGAAGGAGAAAGTATCGCTCAAGCTTGGGGGAGGCTTAAGTATATGTTGCACACATGCCCCAATCATGAGCTCTCAAGAGAAATAATTCTTCAAAAAATTTATGCTCGGCTTTCTTATAATGATCGATCCATGCTCGATACTTCTTCTACTGGTTCCTTTATGAAGAGAACTATTGAATCCAGATGGGATCTTCTAGAAAGAATTAAACGTAACTCTGAAGATTGGGAAATCGACAAAGGTAATGAGTTAGGTATAAATCTTGAGTTTGATTGTGTTAAATCTTTTATGGAAACTCATGCTTTTCATAAGTTTAGTACTAAGTATGGACTTGACTCTAAGATAGTAGCTACCATTTGTGAATCTTTTGCTGCTCATGTTGATCTCCCTAAGGAGAAATGGTTTAAATATCATCCACCTATTGAATTGAATGAAGAACCTGTTAGTGTTGAAGAAGAAACAATTGTTTACCATGTTGATCCAGTTGTGCCTACTGCTTATATTGAGAAACCTCCTTTCCCTGTTAGGATTAAGGAACATGCTAAAGCTTCAACTGTGGTTAATAAGAGTAATATTAGAACACCTAGAACTTCTGAACAAATTAAAGTTGAACCTAGTGTTGCAATGTTTAAAGATCTTTTGGTTGATAATATTGATGGACATGTCATATATTTCTGTGATGAAGCAACTAGAATTGCTAAGCCAGACACTAAAGATAAAAACAAACCTGTAATTGGCATGCTTGTTATTTATGTTAAAATTGGAGATCATTGCTATCATGGTTTATGTGATATTGGTGCTAGTGTGAGTGCTCTTCCGTTTACTCTTTATCAAAAAGTCTTGAATGATATTGCACCTGTTGAGATTGAAGATATTGATGTTACTATTAAGCTTGCAAATAGAGATACTATTTCACCACTTGAGATTGTGAGATATGTTGAAGTCTTGTGTGGTAAGATCAAATATCCTACTGATTTTCTTGTTCTTGGATCACCACAAGATGATTTTTGTCCAATTATATTTGGTAGACCTTTTTTGAATACTGTTAATGCCAAGATTGATTGCACTAAAGAAATTGTTAGTGTTAATTTTGGTGAGATGTCTCATGAGTTTAATTTCTCTAAATTTCGTAGACAACCTCATGATAAAGAATTACCCAATAAAGATGAAATTATTGGTCTTGCCTCTATTGCTGTGCCTCCCACTGATCCATTAGAACAATATTTGCTTGAGCGTGAGAATGATATGAATATGAATGAAAGAAATGAAATAGATGATTTGTTCTTTAAACAAGCACCTGTTTTGAAACATAATTTGCCTGTTGAAATCATGGGAGATCCACCTCCACCCAAGGGTGATCCTGTGTTTGAATTGAAGCAATTACCCGATACTCTTAAATATGCTTATCTTGATGAAAAGAAGATATATCCTATTATTATTAGTGCTAACCTTTCAGAGCATGAAGAAAAGAGATTACTTAAAACTCTGAAGAAGCACTGTGCCGCTATTGGATATACTCTTGATGATCTTAAGGGCATTAGTCCCACTTTATGTCAGCATAAAATTCATATGGAGCCAGATGCTAAACCCGTTGTTGATCATCAAAGAAGGTTGAATCCTAGAATGAAAGATGTGGTAAAAACTGAAATATTAAAGCTTCTGGAAGTAGGTATAATTTATCCCATAGCTGATAGTAGATGGGTAAGACCTATTCATTGTGTTCCTAAGAAAGGAGGTATTACCGTTGTTCCTAATGATAAAAATGAACTTATCCCGCAAAGAATTGTAACTGGTTATAGGATGGTAATTGATGTCAGGAAATTAAATAAAGCTACTAGAAAAGATCATTACCCCTTACCTTTTATTGATCAAATGTTAGAAAGATTATCTAAGCAAACACACTTTTGTTTCCTAGATGGTTATTCTGGTTTCTCTCAAATACCTGTGTCACCTGAAGATCAAGAGAAAACCACCTTTACTTGTCCTTTTGGAACTTATGCTTATCGTCGTATGCCTTTTGGATTATGTAATGCACCTGCTACCTTTCAAAGATGTATGACTGCTATATTCTCTGACTTTTGTGAAAAGATTTTTGAGGTTTTCATGGATGATTTCTCTGTTTACGGAACTTGTTTTGATGATTGCTTTAGCAACCTTGATCGAGTTTTGCAGAGATGTGAAGAAACTAATCTTGTCTTGAACTAGGAGAAGTGCCACTTTATGGTGAATGAAGGTATAGTTCTTGGGCATAAATTTTTTGAAAGAGGTATTGAAGTTGATAAAGCTAAAGTGGATGCTATTGAGAAAATGCCATGTCCTAAAGATATATCAAAGGTATAAGAAATTTCCTTGGCATGCTGGTTTCTATAGAAGGTTTATAAAAGACATCTCTAAAATTTCTAGGCCTCTGTAACATCCCAAAATTCTAAATTTTGGAATGTTATATTAATTAAATAAATAGGATTGATTGTTTGATTGAATGATTGAAAGTGAGTGAAATTTAAAACTTTTTGAAAGTTAAATGAGAGGGAATGAAATGACTTTCCCAAAACTTTCACTTTGCACTTAATCCTTCAAAATTCAAATTCATTTCATCACAAAACCCTAGAGTGAAGATGATATGACTTCTTCCATTTAAAGAAATGAAAGGGGGTTTGAAAATGATTTGAATTTCATTTGAAATATTTTCAAACCAGAGACATTATGCAACTCAATGATTTTCATGAGAGAGGATAAAATGACTTCTTCAAATTATATGAAATATGAGTTGGAAGTTTATAGAAATCAATTTGAAAGTCTTTTGAAATTATTTTGAAAGCCACTTTCAAATTGCAGTCATTTGAATTTTCAAATTTCAAAACCTCTGGAAATATTCAATAGAGAGAAGTAACATGACTCTTCAAATTTTCAGGGGTATTTGAAATATATTTGGTTATTTAAAATCAGAAAAGAATTCCAAATGATTTGAAATTCAAATTCAAACTCATTTGAGGGTTTTATCAAATTATTTTTCTCCAAAAATAAAATATATGTGAAATAGGGTAAAATGATTCCCTTCAATAGTAAAATGGAGAAAAATGAATTTGAAAGTATTTTGGTATTGTAAAAAATATTTTTTTTGCATTTTTAATGCAATAGTAGCATTGTTTGAATTATTGAATTTTTTGTGAATTTTATTTGAACTTAAAAAATAGTTCATGTTGTAGGAAATCTTTTTCTGGTCATTTTGATATATAATATGTCTATATAAAGTTTTTATTTTATTTTCTTTGTTTTTGTTTTTCTTTCTCTGTGCTTATTTAAAATAGAAAAAAGGCCGAATCCGAAACCCAAGCCCAACTCATCTCTCTCTCTCCCCGCCAGCCCACTAAGCCAGCCGGCCCACGGCCTCGCTCGCAGGCGTCGAAACCCTTTCGGGCCGGTCGCCCGCTCCCTCCCTCGCCTTCCGCCGACGCCGACAGGCGGACCCCGCTCCTTCCCTAACCCATCGCCCATGGCATGCCAAACCGGAGCGCGCACGGAGCGTCACCGCGTCTGATTCTTCGGGGATCTTCCCCCTGGTTTACCCCTCGCCCAAGGACCATGTCCTATATAAACCTAGCCCCGGGGTCCCTCGATCCCCTTTAAACCCTACACCCAACACCACCCGTAGCCCACGCTCACGCCAAACCGATCTCACCGGAACCGCAGCCGTCCGTCATTATTTTCATCGCCGGTGAGACTCCGCTCGACCCCATCCTCCGTCCATCAATTTCTCTTGGCATTGCGCATCTTGTTGACATGCTCTGGACCCTCCTCTTCTTCTACAGACTCCGCCCCGAGCTCGCACATTCGCCGCCGGAGCCGCAGAGCAACCGAGCTCCGCCACCGTCCCCCTGCTCCACCCCGACGTCCCCGAGCCCCATCTCCACCACTTTCGGACTCGCCTTCGACTGCCGCATCCGCCTCGCCCTCGACCACCGGAGCATCATCCCCGCTCACCACCGAACGCCGTCACCGCCGCCAAGCTCACCACCGTCGTGTCCTACATCCCCGAGCCACGCCGAGGACATCCACGTGTTCACCGTCGTTGCCCGCGTCGAACGGAGCCGTCCCCGACGCCGGAGACCCACGGGGGACCTCGCCCGCATCGCCGCCCGAGCGCCGCCATCGTCGCCACCATCGCCGGAGTTCGTCGCCGCCGCGGTGAGCTTCTCCTGCGTTTGATCTTATTCCAACGGCCTAGATTAGATCTATGCGAACGGTTAGGTTTTATTTTAATTAGATCGGTTTTATCTACGGTTTTCTTCGGTTTAGTTCGAACCGAGTTGTCGGTTTTTATTTTATTTAGTCGCAGCCGCCGAATCCACTAAGTATCGGCCGTTCGCCCGTTAGCTCCAGCGACGCACACCTCCAGCCAACCAGTGATTGCCACGTAGCACCTGGCCGACCCGTAGCTAGTTTTTCTTTTTCTGTTTTTATTCTGTTGACATAAATAGTTTCAATCTTAGATTGCTTATATCTTTTAGGTTTTTGATCCAAATTGAGTGATTCTTTTTGCATTGGATTAATAATTTCATCTAATTTCTGTAGATACTAAGTTTGGCCAGGTTTCAAAATTTTAAATTTGATTTTGCATGAATTTTCTTCAAACCTTGTTTTGTGAATATCTTGAGTTTAAAAATAGCTATTTAGTTAATTCTTTTTGCTAGTGATCACTTGATATTTTGTCTAAACAGTAGGATTTTTCAAATTAGTTTTTGTTTATTTTAAATTAGGGTTTTAGGTGAAACAGTACTGTTTTACATAGTTTAGTGCTATTTCCTTTTCCCTTAGTATTTAATTGTTTTTAACTAAAACCTTTTGTTTTTTTTTGAAAAATTTAGTTTTGTTTCTGTTAGTTAACAGTAGACAATTTTATTTTTATTTTAGAAATTTATTTTCTTTAGTTTTGTTGTAAAACTTTGTTAGGTCATAAATAGGGTTTTATGAAAGCTTTTTATTTGTTTCTTTTTGCTAGTAAAATTTTACAAAAAATACTTTCTGTTAACTTAGTTATTTTATATTTTATTTTCTGTTAATTTATTAGTTTAGAGCTTTATTTTGCTGTTAAGTTTTATGTAGGACAAAATTATTTTTATTGTTTGTAGTAAAGTCTTAGACTTTTCCTTAGTTTTTCTCGTAGTTTTCCTTGAAGTTTCTTTGAATTTTATTTGGGTTTTATTATTTTATTTCTTTGCTGTTTTAATTGTTTATTGATAATTATTATTGCTAGAAATTTCTTGCTAGAATGATTGCTTATGTGAATGCAATGTTTGACTATATAGATTTTTTCTTCGGAGAGTGACGAATAGTACTATCAGGATTTCTCTGAGAGCGATATAATCTTCCTTAACTATACCAGGCAAGTTCACTCTGACCATCTATTTTTACCTAAGTTTTGTTTGCATGTAGTATCATCCTTTTCAACAATTCCTCCAGTAGCGATATTAAATCTTGTAGTTGAGTAGAATGCATGAGGTAGGAACCCATCTCCCTGTTACCAGCCCGGGACGTTGTTTAGTTTTAACGCTACGCTAAAGTAGAAGGGGTTTGATATGAGTGCCCGGGAGTGGTGTGAGAAGGTGGACTCTATGTCAATGACGACAACTTCATGATGGCATCTGCAAGGACTGCATCTTCAAGGCCTCAAGATTTGGAGACTCGAGACAAGATTTCAATACACACTCCTGGGTGAAGGATGGATTTGATGGGCACCCTGGAGCAACCAGTGGATGGCCGGGATGCATGGAGAAGCGCCATGACATCTTGCGGAAAGCTTCACCCAGACTCAAAGAGACGGAAGAATACTGCATGCCCAGAAGCTTACCTGTGCAACCGCAAGTCATTATGGGCTCTGGCTTGGTTGACCTTAGTTGTGACTCTGGCTGGGATGGTGCTAGCAGATGTAGAGCTATGGTGGGATTGGATGAGCACCGGACAGTGGTCAGAGTAACTCTTCGGAAGACCATGTTTCGGTCGTCTTGTTCTCAAACACCCTGAAGTGCGAGAATGTAAAAAGAGGGATCGAATCTTGTGGGTAAAGTGCACAACACTCTGCGGAGTTAAAACCTAATCGATTAGCCGTGTCCCCGGTTACGAACAATTTGAGCCTCTGGACTTGGATCTATCTCGGAACTCTCAACACCGGACTGATAACTAATTGTGGACAACATATGATACTTATGGGGAGACATCGGTTGGTGGAACCATGTCATAGTAGATAACTCTGTAGGGAAGACTCCTGATTTATTCCTTTGTTATAGGGAAAATAAAACCAGCTTCTATGCAAAAACTCAGACACAGAGCCAGAAAGCCATATTGCATATAGTATAGTTTTATCATCTGCTTTCTTATAGTGATCTTGCCGGTACATTCAATGTACTGACCTACACGGCTGCAACGTATTATGTTGCAGGATTTTTCTACGATGAGTGAGTTTCGTTGTAGGGTTACGGTCTACACTCAACCTGCCGATGGCGTTGATGGGACTCCATACCCGATTGACTGTTTCCGCTGAGACTTATGAGGTATATATCAGTTTTATGTTATTTATACATGTGATTGCACTTTGATATATACATTGACGTACTGTGTGTGCCAACATACCGATCCAGGGATGGCACAGATACACAGAGGCTTGACCGTTTGAGGTCGGGTCGCTACAGAGATGGTATCAGACCACATGTTGACTGTAGGACGTGACCCTAGAAAAATGGCATAGAAATAGGAAGACCTCAATAGAAACAACTTTTAATTTATACTACTCTCGTAACCTCTGCATTCTTTTACTAAACTTACCTCATTTCAACTTATAGATGGAGAGCTACATCCTGAATGAAAGAGGACACTACGAGGATGTTCTTGGTGGCCCATTCCTTGTGGAGCTAGTCAGACTGCTGAAACTGCCGATACCCGAGATCAAGGCCACTAAGAGGACATCTGAATCATGGGGCATCAAGACTCAGGTGTTTGGACGCAAGGAGCACCCCAAGACTAGAGACATCAGCTTTGGAACGTTAAATCATGACTGTGATATGGGCACTACTCATGCAACTTAAAGAAATGAAAGGGGATCTGAAAATGATTTGAATTTCATTTGAAATATTTTCAAACCAGAGACTTTATGCAACTCAATGATTTTCATGAGAGAGGATAAAATGACTTCTTCAAATTATATGAAATATGAGTTGGAAGTTTATAGAAATCAATTTGAAAGTCTTCTGAAATTATTTTGAAAGCCACTTTCAAATTGAAGTCATTTGAATTTTCAAATTTCAAAACCTCTGGAATTATTAAAAAGAGAGAAGTAACACGACTCTTCAAATTTTCAGGGGTATTTGAAATATATTTGGTTATTTAAAATAAAAAAAGAATTCCAAATGATTTGAAATTCAAATTCAAACTCATTTGAGGGTTTTATCAAATTATTTTTCTCCAAAAATAAAATATATGTGAAATAGGGTAAACTGATTCCCTTTAAGAGTAAAATGGAGAAAAATGAATTTGAAAGTATTTTGGTATTTTAAAATATTTTTTTTTGCATTTTTAATGTAACAGCAGCATTGTTTGAATTATTGAATTTTTTGTGAATTTTATTTGAACTTAAAAAATAGTTCATGTTGTAGGAAATCTTTTTCTGGTCATTTTGATATATAATATGTCTATATAAAGTTTATATTTTATTTTCTTTGTTTTTGTTTTTCTTTCTCTGTGCTTATTTAAAATAGAAAAAAGGCCGAAGCCGAAACCCCATCCCAACTCATCTCTCTCTCCCCACCAGCCCACTAAGCCAGCCGGCCCACGGCCATGCTCGCAGGCGCCGAAACCCTTTTGGGCCGGTCACCCGCTCCATCCCTCGCCTTTCGCCGACACTGACAGGCAGACACCGCTCCTTCCCTAACCCCTCGCGCACGGGATGCCAAACCGGAGCGTGCACGGAGCGCCGCCGCGTCCGATTCTTCGGGGATCTTCCCCCTGGTTTACCCCTCGTGCAAGGACCATGTCCTATATAAACCTATCCCCGGCGTCCCTCGATCCCCTTTAAACCCTACACCCAACACCACCCGTAGCCCACGCTCACGACAAACTGATCTCGCCGGAACCGCAGCCGTCCGTCGTTAGTTTCATCGCCGGTGAGACTCCGCTCGACCCCATCCTCCATCTGTCAATTTCTCTTGGCATTGCACATCTTGTTGACATGCTCTGGACCCTCCTCTTCTTCTACAGACTCCGCCCCGAGCTCGCACGTTCGCCGCCGGAGCCGCAGAGCAACCTAGCTCCGCCACCGTCCCTCTGCTCCACCCCGACGTCCCCGAGCCCCATATCCACCACCTTCGGACTCGCCTTCGACCGCCGCTGATGACCCACAAGTATAGGGGATCAATCGTAGTCCTTTCGATAAGTAAGAGTGTCGAACACAACGAGGAGCAGAAGGAAATGACAAGCGGTTTTCAGCAAGGTGTTTTCTGCAAGTACTGAAATTATCGGTAACGAGTAGTTTGATAGCAAGATAATTTGTAACAAGTGACAAGTAGCAATAGTAACAAAGAGTGTAGCAAGGTGGCCCAATCCTTTTTGTAGCAAAGGACAAGCCGGAACGATCTCTTATAGTAAGTAAAGCGTTCTCAAGGACACATGGGAATTTCATTTAGTCACTTTCATCATGTTTGTTTGATTCGCGTTCGCTACTTTGATAATTTGATATGTGGGTGGACCGGTGCTTGGGTTCTGTTCTTACTTGAACAAGCCTCCCACTTATGATTACCCCCTCTCGCAAGCATCCGCAACTACGAAAGAAGAATTAAGATAACTCTAACCATAGCATTAAACATATGGATCCAAATCAGCCCCTTACGGAATAACGCATAAAGTAGGGTTTAAGCTTCTGTCACTCTAGCAACCCATCATCTAATTACTACTCCACAATGCATTCCCTTAGGACCAAAGATGGTGAAGTGTCATGTAGTCGACGTTCACACGACACCACTAGGGGAATCAACAACATACATATCATCAAAATATCGAACGAATACCAAATTCACATGATTACTTAGGACAAGACTTCTCCCATGGCCTCAAGAACAAAAGTAACTACTCACAAATCATATTCATGTCCAAGATCAGAGAGGTGTTGAATAGCATAATAGATCTGAACATATAATCTTCCACCAAATAAACCAACTAGCATCAACTACAAGATGTAATCAACACTACTAGCAACCCACAGGTACCAATCTGAGGTTTTGAGACAAAGATTGAATACAAGAGATGAACTAGGGTTTGAGATGAGATGGTGCTGGTGAAGATGTTGATGAAGATTAGTCCTCCCATGATGAGAGGATCGCTGGTGATGTCAATGGCGACGATTTCCCCCTCCCGGAGGGAAGTATCTCCGGCAGAATCTCTCCACCGGAGAGCAAAAGTGCTCCTGCCCAAGTTCCGCCTCGAAACAGCGGCGCACCATCCTGAAAGTCTTCTCTGCATTTTTTCTATGGCAAATGGGCTTATATACCAGAAAATGGGGGCCACAGGCTGGCCAGGGGCCCCACGAGGTACCAGGGCGCACCTGGGGGGGGGGGGGTGGCGCGCCCTGGTGCCTCGTGGGCACCTGGGTGGCCCCCTCTGGTACTTCTTGCTTCCATTATTTTTTATTTATTCCAAAATAATTCTCCGTGAAATTTCAGCTCATTTGGAGATGTGCAGAATAGGTATCTCTAACATAGCTTTTTCAGGTCCAGAATTCCAGCTGCCGGCAATCTCCCTCCTTGTGTAAATCTTGCATATTAAGAGAGAAAAGGCATTAGAATTGTTCCACAAAGTGTTATATTGATTAAAAACACCATAAATAATAGTAGCAAAACATGATGCAAAATGGACGTATCAACTCCCCCAAGCTTAGACCTCGCTTGTCCTCAAGCGAAAGCCGATATCGATAATCATGTCCACATGTTTAGAGAGAGAGAGGTGTCGATAAAAACAAAATACGGACATAGTAGCATGATGATCATTATTATAACAGCAATATTTATTATCATAAAACTTCTCATGAGGAAGTAATAATTCATCACAACAATGGAGTATAAGGCATAAACTTTCTTGAAAATTAACAAACTATGTTCTCAGTAAACAATACAATTGCAATTCATCATATTTTCAGGAAGGGTCTCATGTAAGAGCTATTTAGCAAGTCCACATACTCAACCATCATTTAGTCTTCTATGATTGCTAACACTCACGACATATATATGGAGCAAAAAGTTTCAGCCAGACACATAGAAAGATAGGGGCTTGTGAGTTCGCCTCCCAACTTATTCACCTCAAGGGTGATGTCAACAATAATAACTCATGATCACTCATATCCAACTGGATATATGTGCTTAGATATTTCCCCACCACATGATGCTTACAAAAGAGAAAAATAAAAAGGAAGTAGAGGAGAACACTATTGACTCTTGCATAAAAAGTAAAGGATAGGCCCTTCGCAGAGGGAAGTAGAGGTTGTCATGCGCTTTTTGTTGTTGGATGCAAGAGCTCTTAATGCAAAGGAACGTCACTTTATATTGCCCCTTGTGATAGCAACCTTTATTATGCAATCTGTCGCTTTTATTTCTTTACCATCACAAGTTCGTACAAAGCTTATTTCCCTTACAATAAAAGTTCAAACATATTTAGAGGCAATTTTTATTGCTTTTTGCACCGATGACAACTTACTTGAAGGATCTTGTTCAATCCCTATGTAGATATAGTGGACTCTCATGACATGAAACTGGGTTTAAGGGTTTTGGATGCACAAGTAGTATCTCTACTTGGTGCGGATTTTTGGCTAGCAAAGATATTGGGCAAGCACCACATGTTGGAGGATCTATAACAATATAACTTCTATGTGAATATGAACAAACATAATTCATTACGTTGTCTTCCTTGTCCAACATCAACAATTTGACATAAAATCCTTAATGGGGGCTCACAATCATAAAAGATGTCCAAGATAGTATATTTGCATGTGAATCTTCTCTTCCCTTATTAACTCTTTCATGAATTGCATCATTGACTAATGCTATGTTTGTTAACTTAACTACTCTTTATTATATAACTCTCAACTCGATTACATAGATAGATAGATCACGAAGCTAACACTCGAAAATAGATCATACTAAACTTTTATTCAACTAGATCATGAAATAACTAAGGATTGAACTAAAAATAGGTAAAGATAATAAAAGTGATGGTGATACGATACCGGGGCACCTCCCCCAAGCTTGGCACAAGCCAAGGGGAGTGCCCATACCCATGTGATCAAGTTTCCTTCTTCGGTGATGGTGGTGGTGATGAAGTGATGGGCTTGTCCTCTGGCTTCCATGGCATAGGTTCCCCATCATAAATATATGAACGAGTCTCCGGAGTCCAGAAACTTGCAGCTAAACTCATACCTTTGAAGATTGCCTCATACTCAAAATTTTGATTTTGGAGATCATAGATTTGTCCTTGGAGATAATCGATTCGTTCATTAAGCTTGAAGATGATGTCCCCCATCGATTGGCCCTCCATCTTGTGATTACGGGTGAATTCCGTGATCATGGAGTGGTTGGTGCTGAGTCTGCATTCCACCATCCCTTGGCACTTGAAGATCTCCTGCTCCACTGCTTCGAGCCTGGACTCCACGCTCCCGGTCTTCTTGGGTCCTTGAACATCCCGGATGTGAAGCACCCCTCACACATCTCAATGGCTTGAGGGTGTTTCATCACCTCCGGTAGGTAGGGATTGATGACCTTCTCATAGAACTTGTCCTTGGATGAGCTTGGTAGAGCCATAGCGATCTAAATCTGTCAGAAAAATAGCACGAAACAAGAACGGAGGAGATTTCTGCGATACGGTGGTCAAAACGTCCGGAACTATATATAAAGATTTTTTATCTTGCAAAACAAGTAATCCAGGAGAAAACGGAGTCGGGAAGGCTCACGTGGGGCCCATGAGCCTGGGAGGTGGCGCGCCCTGGTGCCCCGTGGGCACCAGGTGGGTCCCCTCGGCTGTTTCTTATTTTTGTATTTTTTCTAATATTCCAAAACTGACAGAAAGTATTTTTATGGAATTTTTGGAGTCGGTTTACTTACCGTATCACATACCTCTTCCATTTCAGGGTTCTGGAGTGTTCCGGAAGGTCTCTCTTATGTATTCTTCCGGTGTAATTGTTTCAATACCATTAGTTTCAACATTAATGGGGGTACCTCAAATATAGTGCTTAATTCTTTGCCCATTCACCACTCTCGGATTGGTGCCTTCGGAGTTGTTTATTTTGATGGCTCCGGAGCGATAAACTTCTTCGATGATATACGGTCCTTCCCATTTAGAGAGAAGTTTTCCTGCAAAGAATCTCAAACGAGAATTGTACAATAGAACTTGGTCACCTACTTTAAATTCCCGTTTTTGAATTATTCTATCATGCCATCTTTTAACTTTCTCTTTAAACAATTTGGCATTTTCATAAGCTTGGGTTCTCCATTCATCTAATGAGCTAATATCAAATAACCTCTTTTCACCGGCAAGTTTAAAATCATAATTTAGTTCTTTAATTGCCCAATATGCTTTATGTTCTAACTCAAGAGGTAAATGACATGCTTTTCCATAAACCATTTTATAAGGAGACATACCCATAGGATTTTTATAAGCAGTTCTATAAGCCCATAATGCATCGTCAAGTTTCTTAGACCAATTCTTTCTAAATCTATTGACGGTATTTTGCAAAATTAATTTTATTTCTCTATTGCTCAATTCAACTTGACCACTAGTTTGAGGGTGATAGGGAGATGCAATTCTATGGTTGACATCATATTTAGCAAGCAATTTACGGAATGCACCATGAATAAAATGTGAACCACCATCAGTCATTAAATATCTAGGGACTCCAAACCTTGGGAAAAATAACTTCTTTAAGCATTTTAATAGAAGTGTTATGATCAGCACTACTAGTTGGAATAGCTTCTACCCACTTAGTAACATAATCAACAGCAACTAAAATATGAGTATACCCATTGGATTTAGGAAAAGGTACCATATAATCAAATCCCCAAACATCAAATGGTTCAACAGCAAGTGAATAATTCATAGGAATTTCCTGACGTCTACCAACATTACCAATTCTTTGACATTCATCACAAGATAAGACAAACTTATGAGCATCCTTGAAAAGAGTAGGCCAATAAAAACCAGATTGTAATACCTTGTGTGCAGTTCTGTCTCCCGCGTGGTGTCCTCCGTAAGCCTCGGAATGACACTTCCGTAGGATTTGTTCCTGTTCATGCTCAGGTATACAACGCCTAATAATACCATCTACTCCTTCTTTATAAAGATGTGGGTCATCCCAGAAGTAATGTCTTAAATTAAAGAAGAACTTTTTCTTTTGTTGGTATGTGAAACTAGGTGGTATAAATTTAGCAACAATATAATTAGCATAGTCCGCATACCAAGGAGTATTACGAGAAGCATTTATGACAGCTAATTGTTCATCAGGAAAATCATCATTAATAGGTAGTGGGTCATCAAGAACATTTTCCATTCTAGACAAATTATCTGCTACGGGATTCTCAGACCCCTTCCTATCAGTAATATGCAAGTCAAATTCTTGTAGCAATAAAACCCACCTAATGAGTCTAGGTTTAGCATCTTTATTTTCCATAAGATATTTAATAGCAGCATGATCGGTGTGAACAGTTACTTTAGAATCAACTATGTAAGATCTGAATTTATCACATGCAAACACAACTGCTAGAAATTCTTTTTCAGTAGTAGCATAATTTCTTTGGGCACTGTCTAGAGTTTTACTAGCATAATGGATAACATTTAATTTCTTATCAACTCTCTGTCCTAGAACAGCACCAATAGCATAGTCACTAGCATCACACATAATTTCAAAAGGCAAGTTCCAATCAGGTGGTTGGACAATAGGTGCAGTGGTTAAGGCTTTCTTAAGTGTTTCAAAGGCTTCTAGACAATCATCATCAAAAACAAATGGAACATCTTTTTGCAAAAGATTGGTAAGAGGCCTAGAAATTTTAGAGAAGTCTTTAATAAATCTCCTATAGAAACCAGCATGACCAAGGAAACTTCATATACCTTTAATATCTTTAGGACATGGCATTTTCTCAATAGCATCAACCTTAGCTTTATCAACTTCAATACCTCTTTCAGAAATTTTATGCCCCAAGACAATGCCTTCATTCACCATAAAGTGGCACTTCTCCCAATTCAAGACAAGATTAGTTTCTTCACATCTCTGCAAAACTCGATCAAGGTTGCTTAAGCAATCATCAAAAGAAGTTTCGTAAACGGAAAAATCATCCATGAACACCTCAACAATCTTTTCACAAAAGTCAGAGAATATAGCAGTCATACATCTTTGAAAGGTAGCAGGTGCATTGCATAAACCAAAATGCATACGTCTATAAGCATAAGTTCCAAAAGGACAAGTAAAGGTGGTTTTCTCTTGATCGGGTTGTGATACGGGTATTTGAGAAAAACCAGAATAACCATCTAGGAAACAAAAGTGTGTATGCTTAGACAATCTTTCTAACATTTGATCGATAAAAGGTAAGGGGTAGTGATCTTTTCTAGTAGCTTTGTTTAATTTTCTAAAATCAATTACCATCCTATAACCAGTTACAATTCTTTATGGAATGAGTTCATTTTTATCCTTAGGAACAACGGTAATACCTCCTTTCTTAGGGACGCAATGAACGGGACTTACCCATCTACTATCAGCTATGGGATAGATTATACCTACTTCCAGAAGCTTTAATATTTCAGTTCTTACCACCTCTTTCATCTTAGGATTTAATCGTCATTGGTGGTCGACAACTGGTTTAGCATCAGGCTCCATATTAATTTTGTGCTGACATAGAGTGGGACTAATGCCCTTAAGATCATCAAGAGTATATCCAATAGCAGCACGGTGCTTCCTTAGAGTTTTTAGTAATCTCTTTTCTTCATGCGCTGAAAGGTTAGCACTAATAATAACAGGATATATCTTCTTTTCATCAAGATAAGCATATTTCAATGTATCAGGCAATTGCTTCAATTCAAATACAGGATCACCCTTAGGTGGAGGAGGGCCTCCAGGAGTTTCAACAGGCAAATTATGTTTAAGGATAGGTGGTTGATCAAAGAACATCTTATCTATTTCATTTCTTTCATTCATATGCATATCGTTTTCATGGTCTAGCAAATATTGTTCTAACAGATCAGTAGGAGGTACGGCAATAGAAGCAAGACCAGTAATTTCATCTTTACTAGGCAATTCTTTATCATGAGGTTGTCTACGGAACTTGAAGAAATTAAACTCATGAGATGTACCACCGAAATCAACACTGACAGTTTCTTTAGCGCAATCAATCTTAGCATTAACAGTGTTCAAGAAAGGTCTACCAAATATAATGGGACAAAAGTCATCTTGTGGAGAACCTAGGACTAGAAAATCAGTAGAATATTTTATTTTTCCACACAAGACTTCAACATCAATAACGATCCCAAGTGGTGTAATGGTATCTCTGTTTGCAAGCTTAATAGTAACATCAATGTCCTCTATTTCAATAGGTGCAATATCATTCATAATTTCTTGATATAAGGTAAACGGAATAGCACTAACACTAGCACCCAAATCACATAAGCCATGATAAGAATGATCTCCTATTTTAACAGAGACAATAGGCATGCCTACTATGGGTCTGTTTTTATCTTTAGGATCTGGTTTAGCAATTCTAGCTGCTTCATTACAGAAGTAAATAACATGCCCATCTATATTATCGACCAAGAGATCTTTAACCATAGTGACATTAGGTTCAACTTTAATTTGTTCAGAGGGTCTAGGTGCTCTAATATTAATTTTGTTAACCACAGTTGAAACTTTAGCATGTTCCTTAATCCTAACAGGAAAAGGTGGTTTCTCAATATAAGCAGTGGGCACAACTGGGTCAACATGGTAAATAATTGTTTCTTCTTTAACACTAACGGGTTCCTCAATCTTTTCTTTAACAAGGGGATGATATTTAAACCACTTCTCCTTAGGTAGATCAACATGAGTAGCAATGATTCACAAAAGGAAGCTACTATCTCAGAGTCAAATCCATATTTAGTGCTAAACTTATGAAAAGCATCAGTGGCCATAAAAGATTTACCACAACCCCTGGACGCCGAGGGCGTCCTTGGGGTGATCTCGTAGTTCCAAGTATTATACCTGACTCATTACCTTTGTCGAGTTCCCAATCTTCAGAGTTGCGTTTAATTCTTTCCAGAAGATCCCATCTAAATTCAATAGTTTTCTTCATAAAGGAGCCAGTCGAAGAAGAATCGAGCATAGTTTGATTATCATGAGAAAGCCGAGCATAAAAATTCTGTAAGATAATTTCTTTCGAGAGCTCATGGTTGGGGCATGTGTACGTCATGTACTTAAGCCTCCCCCAAGCTTGAGCGATGCTTTCTCCTTCACGAGGCCAAAAATTATATATATAATTCCGATCACGATGAAACAAATGCATAGGATAAAATTTCTGATGGAATTCTAGTTTCAATCGGTTCCAGTCCCATGTATCAGTATCATCACATAGCCTATACCACATCAATGCCTTTCCCTCCAAAGATAAAGGGAATACTTTCTTCTTAACTCCGTCTCTAGATAAACCTGCAAGCTTAAACAATCCACAAATTTCATCCACATAGATTAAGTGCATATCAGGATGTACTGTTCCATCTCCTGCATAAGGATTAGCTAGCAGTTTCTCTATCATACCCGGAGGAATTTCATATGAAATATTTTCAGTAGGTGCAGTAGGTTGAGGAGCAACTATTTGTGTTTCCGGTCGAGGTGAAGATACCCTGAACAAACCCCTCAAAGGATTACTTTCCATAGTGACAAGTGACAGTAAATTTCAGCACGTAATATAAATGTTTCCTTACCAAATTCCACTCACCAAAGGCACTTCACTCGCCGGCAACGGCGCCAGAAAAGAGTCTTGATGACCCACAAGTATAGGGGATCAATCACAGTCCTTTCGATAAGTAAGAGTGTCGAACCCAAGAAGGAGCAGAAGGAAATGACAAGCGGTTTTCAGCAAGGTGTTTTCTGCAAGTACTGAAATTATCGGTAACGAGTAGTTTGATAGCAAGATAATTTGTAACAAGTGACAAGTAGCAATAGTAACAAAGAGTGCAGAAAGGTGTCCCAATCCTTTTTGTAGCAAAGGACAAGCCGGAACGATCTCTTATAGTAAGTAAAGCATTCTCGAGGACACATGGGAATTTCATCTAGTCACTTTCATCATGTTTGTTTGATTCGCGTTCGCTACTTTGATAATTTGATATGTGGGTGGACCGGTGCTTGGGTGCTATTCTTACTTGAACAAGCCTCCCACTTATGATTACCCCCTCTCGCAAGCATTCGCAACTACGAAAGAAGAATTAAGATAACTCTAACCATAGCATTAAATATATGGATCCAAATCAGCCCCTTACGGAATAGCGCATAAACTAGGGTTTAAGCTTCTGTCACTCTAGCAACCCATCATCTAATTACTACTCCACAATGCATTCCCTTAGGCCCAAAGATGGTGAAGTGTCATGTAGTTGACGTTCACATGACACCACTAGGGTAATCAACAACATACATATCATCAAAATATCGAACGAATACCAAATTCACATGATTACTTAGGACAAGACTTCTCCCATGTCCTCAAGAACAAAAGTAACTACACACAAATCATATTCATGTCCAAGATCAGAGAGGTGTTGAATAGCATAATAGATCTGAACATATAATCTTCCACCAAATAAACCAACTAGCATCAACTACAAGATGTAATCAACACTACTAGCAACCCACAGGTACCAATCTGAGGTTTTGAGACAAAGATTGAATACAAGAGATGAACTAGGGTTTGAGATGAGATGGTGCTGGTGAAGATGTTGATGAAGATTAGTCCTCCCACGATGAGAGGATCGCTGGTGATGTCAATGGCGACGATTTCCCCCTACCGGAGGGAAGTATCTCCGGCAGAATCTCTCCACCGGAGAGCAAAAGTGCTCCTGCCCAAGTTCTGCCTCGAGACGGCGGTGCACCATCCCGAAAGTCTTCTCTATATTTTTTCTAGGGCAAATGGGCTTATATACCAGAAAATGGGGGCCAGAGGCTGGCCAGGGGCCCCACGAGGTACCAGGGCGCGCCTGGGGGGAGGTGGCGCGCCCTGGTGCCTCGTGGGCACCTGGGTGGCCCCCTCTGCTACTTCTTGCTTCCAGTATTTTTTATTTATTCCAAAATAATTCTTCGTGAAATTTCAGCTCATTTGGAGATGTGCAGAATAGGTATCTCTGACATAGCTTTTTCAGGTCCAGAATTCCAGCTGCCGGCAATATCCCTCCTTGTGTAAATCTTGCATATTAAGAGAGAAAAGGCATTAGAATTGTTCCACAAAGTGTTATATTGATTAAAAACACCATAAATAACTGTAGCAAAACATGATGCAAAATGGACGTATCAATCGCATCCGCCCGTCCCTTTCGCCGTCGCCCTCGACCACCGGAGCATCGTCCCTGCTCACCACCGAACGCCGTCGCCGCCGCCAAACTCGCCGCCGTCATCTCCGTCGTCCCCGAGCCATGCCGAGGACGTCCATGTGTTCGCCGTCGTCGCCCACGTCGAACGGAGCCGTCCCCGACGCTGGAGACCCACGGGGGGCCTCGCCCGCATCGCCGCCCGAGTGTCGCCATCGTCGCCACCGTCGCCGGAGTTCGTCGCCGCCGTGGTGAGATTCTCCTCCGTTTGATCTTATTCCAACGGCCTAGATTAGATCTACGTGAACGGTTAGGTTTTATTTTAATTAGATCGGTTCTATCTACGGTTTTCTTCGGTTTAGTTCGAACCGAGTCGTCGGTTTTTATTTTATTTAGTCGCAGCCGCCGAATGCACTAAGTATCGGCCATTCGCCCGTTAGCTCCAGCGATGCACACCTCCAGCCAACCAGTGATCGCCACGTAGCACCTGGCCGACCCGTAGCTAGTTTTTCTTTTTCTGTTTTTATTCTGTTAACAGAAATAGTTTCAATCTTAGATTGCTTATATCTTTTAGGTTTTTAATCCAAATTGAGTGATTCTTTTTTGCATTGGATTAATAATTTCATCTAGTTTCTGTAGATACGAAGTTTCTTCAAACCTTGTTTTGTGAATATCTTGAGTTTAAAAATAGCTATTTAGTTAATTCTTTTTGCTAGTGATCACTTGATCTTTTGTCTAAACAGTAAGCTGTTGTAAATTAGTTTTTGTTTATTTTAAATTAGGGTTTTAGGCGAAACAGTACTGTTTTACAATGTTTAGTGCTATTTCCTTTTCCCTTAGTATTTAATTGTTTTTAACTAAAACCTTTTGTTTTTTTTGACAAATTTAGTTTTATTTCTGTTAGTTAACAGTAGACAATTTTATTTTTATTTTAAAAAATTATTTTCTTTAGTTTTGTTGTAAAACTTTGTTAGGTCATAAATAGGGTTTTATGAAAGCTTTTTATTTGTTTATTTTTGCTAGTAAAATTTTACGAAAAATACTTTCTGTTAACTTAGTTATTTTATATTTTATTTTCTGTTAATTTATTAGTTTAGAGCTTTATTTTGCTGTTAAGTTTTATGTAGGACAAAATTATTTTTATTGTTTGTAGTAAAGTCTTAGACTTTTCCTTAGTTTTTCTCGTAGTTTTCCTTGAAGTTTCTTTGAATTTTATTTGGGTTTTATTATTTTATTTCTTTGCTGTTTTAATTGTTTATTGATAATTATTATTGCTAGAAATTTCTTGCTAGAATGATTGCTTATGTGAATGCAATGTTTGACTATATAGATTTTTTTCTTCGGAGAGTGACGAATAGTACTATCAGGATTTCTCTGAGAGCGATATAATCTTCATCAACTATACCAGGCAAGTTCACTCTGACCATCTATTTTTACCTAAGTTTTGTTTGCATGTAGTATCATCCTTTTCAACAATTCCTCCAGTAGCGATATTAAATCTTGTAGTTGAGTAGAATGCATGAGGTAGGAACCCATCTCCCTGTTACCAGCCCGGGACGTTGTTTAGTTTTAACGCTACGCTAAAGTAGACGGGGTTTGATATGAGTGCCCGGGAGTGGTGTGAGAAGGTGGACTCTATGTCAATGACGACAACTTCATGATGGCATCTGCAAGGACTGCATCTTCAAGGCCTCAAGATTTGGAGACTCGAGACAAGATTTCAATACACACTCCTGGGTGAAGGATGGATTTGATGGGCACCCTGGAGCAACCAGTGGATGGCCGGGATGCATGGAGAAGCGCCATGACATCTTGCGGAAAGCTTCACCCAGACTCAAAGAGACGGAAGAATACTGCATGCCCAGAAGCTTACCTGTGCAACCGCAAGTCATTATGGGCTCTGGCTTGGTTGACCTTAGTTGTGACTCTGGTTGGGATGGTGCTAGCAGATGTAGAGCTATGGTGGGATTGGATGAGCACCGGACAGTGGTCAGTGGAACTCTTCGGAAGACCATGTTTCGGTCGTCTTGTTCTCAAACACCCTGAAGTGCGAGAACGTAAAAAGAGGGATCGAATCTTGTGGGTAAAGTGCACAACACTCTGCAGAGTTAAAACCTAATCGATTAGCCGTGTCCCCGGTTACGGACAATTTGAGCCTCTGGACTTGGATCTATCTCGGAACTCTCAACACCGGACTGATAACTAATTGTGGGCAACATATGATACTTATGGGGAGACATCGGTTGGCGGAACCATGTCATAGTAGATAACTCTGTAGGGAAGACTCCTGATTTATTCCTTTGTTGTAGGGAAAATAAAACCAACTTCTATGCAAAAACTCAGACACAGAGCCACAAAGCCATATTGCATATAGTATAGTTTTATCATCTGCTTTCTTATAGTGATCTTGCCGGTACATTCAATGTACTGACCTACACGGCTGCAACGTATTATGTTGCAGGATTTTTCTACGATGAGTGAGTTTCGTTGTAGGGTTACGGTCTACACTCGACCTGCCGATGGCGTTGATGGGACTCCACACCCGATTGACTGTTTCCGCTGAGACTTATGAGGTATATATCAGTTTTACGTTATTTATACATGTGATTGCACTTTGATATAAACAGTGATGTACTGTGTGTGCCAGCTATCGATCCAGGGATGGCACAGATACACAGAGGCTTGACCGTTTGAGGTCGGGTCACTACAGCCTCTTACTAATCTCTTGCAAAAACATGTTCCATTTGTTTTTGATGGTGATTGTGTAGAAGCCTTTGAAGTACTTAAGAAAGCCTTAATTTCTGCACCTATTGTTCAACCACCTGATTGGATCCTACCCTTTGTAATTATGTGTGATGCTAGTGATTATGCTATTGGTGCCGTTCTAGGACAAAGAGTTGATAAGAAATTAAATGTTATTCATTATGCTAGTAAAACTCTAGACAGTGCCCAAAGAAATTATGCTACTACTGAGAAAGAATTTTTATCAATTGTGTTTGCGTGTGATAAATTCAGATCTTACATTGTTGATTCCAAACCTACTATTCACACTGATCATGCTGCTATTAAATATCTTATGGAAAAGAAAGATGCTAAGCCTAGACTTATTAGGTGGGTTCTTTTGCTACAAGAATTTGATTTGCATATTGTTGATAGAAAGGGAGCTAAGAATCCCGAGCCTGATAATTTGTCTAGAATGGAAAATGTTCTTGATGACCCACTTCCTATTAATGATGATTTTCCTAATGAACAATTAGCTGTGATAAATACTTCTCATAGTACTCCTTGTTATGCAGACTATGCTAATTACATTGTTGCTAAATATATACCACCTAGCTTTACATATCAACAAAAGAAAAACTTCTTCTTTGATTTAAGACATTACTTTTGGGATGACCCACACTTATATAAAGGAGTAGATGGTATTATTAGACGTTGTGTACCTGAGCATGAACAATGCCACTCCGAGGCATATGGAGGACACCATGCGGAAGACCGAACTACACACAAGGTATTACAATCTGGTTTTTCTTGGCCTACTCTTTTCAAGGATGCACGTAAGTTTGTCCTTTCTTGTGATGAATGTCAAAGAATTGGTAATGTTGGTAGAAGTCAGGAAATGCCTATGAATTATTCACTTGTTAGTGAACCATTTGATGTTTGGGGTTTTGATTATATGGGACCTTTTCCTAAATCCAGCGGGTATACTCATATTTTAGTTGCTATTGATTACGTTACTAAGTGGGTAGAAGCTATTCCAACTAGTAGTGATGATCATAACATTTCTATTAAAATGCTTAAAGAAGTTATTTTCCCGAGATTTGGAGTCCCTAGATATTTAATGACTGATGGTGGTTCGCATTTTATTCATGGTGCTTTCCGTAAGTTGCTTGCTAAATATGATGTTAACCATAGAATTGCATCTCTTTATCATCCTTAGTCTAGTGGTCAAGTTGAATTAACTAATAGAGAAATAAAATTGATTTTGCAACAGACCGTTAATAGATCCCGAAAGAATTGGTCTAAGAAACTTGATGATGCATTATGGGCTTACAGAACTGCATATAAAAATCCTGTGGGTATATCTCCGTATAAAATGGTTTATGGAAAAGCATGTCATTTACCTCTTGAACTAGAACACAAAGCTTATTGGGCAATTAAAGAACTTAATTATGATTTTAAACTTGCTGGTGAGAAGAGGTTATTTGATATTAGCTCTTTAGATGAATGGAGAACCCAAGCCTATGAAAATGCCAAGTTGTTTAAAGAAACAGTCAAAAGATGGCATGATAAGAGAATTCAAAAATGAGAATTCAAAGTAGGTGATCATGTTTTATTATACAATTCTCGTTTGAGATTCTTTGCAGGAAAACTTCTCTCTAAATGGGAAGGACCGTATATCATGGAAGAAGTTTACCGTTCCGGAGCCATAAAAATCAACAACTCCGAAGGCACCAACCCAAGAGTGGTGAATGGGCAAAGAATTAAGCATTATATTTCAGGTACGCCCATTAATGTTGAAACTGACATTATTGAAACAATTACACCAGAAGAGCACATAGAAGAAATCTTCCGGAGCGCTCTAGAACCCTGAAAGGGTAGGTATGTTATACGATAAGTAAACCGACTCCAAAAATTCCATAAAAATTATTTCTGTCAGTTTTGGAATATTAGAAAAATTGCAAAAATAAGAAACAGCCGAGGGGACCCACGATTCGCCAACAAGGCAACAGGGCGCAACCCCCCCCCCCCCCCCGGGGCGCACCGTGATGCCTTGTGGCCCCACGTGTGCCTTCCCGACTCCGTTTTCTTCCCGTATGCTTGTTTTGCAAGATAAAAATTCTTTATATATACTCCCGTATGTTTTGACCACCGTATCGCAAGTTTCTCCTCTGTTCTTGTTTTGAGCTATTTTTCTGACAGATCTAGGTCGCCATGACGTCTCCAAGCTCGTCCAAGGACAAGTTCTATGAGAAGGTCATCAACCCGTACCTACCAGAGGTGATGAAGCACCCTCAAGCCGTTGAGATGCATGAGGGGGTGCTCCACATCCAGGACATTCAAGGACCTAAGAAGATCGATAGCGAGAAGGCCAAGCTAGAAGCGGTGGGACATGATATCTTCAAGTGCCAGGGCATGGTGGAGCGCGGACTTTGTGCTAACCACTCCATGATCACGGAATTCATCCGTGAGCACAATGATTGGATTGATTATCTTCAGGCCCAAATATATGATCTACAAAACCAAAATTTTGAGTATGAGGCCAAGTTCAAAAATATGAGTTTAGCTGCAAATTTCAGGACTCCGAAAACACGTTCGTCCTTTTATGATGGAGAGCCTATGCCTTGGAAGACGGAGGACAAGCCCACCACCTCACCATCACCACCATCACCGAAGAAGGAGACTTAAGTACACGGGTATGGGCACTCCCCATTGGCTTGTGCCAAGCTTGGGGGAGGTGCCCCGGTATCGTATCACCATCACTTTTTCATCATCATTATCTATCTTAGTTTGATCCTTAGTTATTTCGTGATTTAGAGGAATAAATTTTAGTATGATTTAGTTTCGAGTGCTTGCTTTGTGATCTATCTATGTAATCGTGTGTGAAAGTTATATAATAAAGAGTAGTTTGAGTTGAGTGTTTTGCTTTTGATGATCCAATCTTAGAAATAAAGAAAGAATAAAAATAAGATCATATGCTAATCCTATGGGGAGTGATGACTTCACATAAAAGAAGTATAATTGATAAAACTTGTTGGAAGTTGACAAACATAGCATTGGTCATTGTAGCAATTCATGAAAAAGTAATAAAGGAAGAGAGGTCTCACATATAAATACACTATCTTGGACATCTTTTATGATTGTGAGCCCCCATCAAATATTCTATGTCAATTAGTCGAAGTTGGACAAGGAAGACAACGTAATGGGTTATGTTTGCTGTATTCACATAGAAGTTATATTGTTTTGGATCCTCTAACATGTGATGTTTGCCCCCTATCCTTTGCTAGCCAAAATTTTGTACTAAGTAGAGATACTACTTGTGCATCCAAAAACCCTTAAACCCAGTTTCATGCCATGAGAGTCCACCATATCTACCTATGGATTGAATAAGATCCTTCAAGTAAGTTGTCATCGGTGCAAAAGCAATAAAAATTGCTCCTAAATATGTATGAACTTTTATTGTAAGGGAAAATAAGCTTTGTACGATCTTGTGATAGTGGAGCAATAAAAGCGACAGACTGCATAATAAAGGTCGCTATCACAAGGGGCAATATAAAGTGACGTTCCTTTACATTAAGAGTTTGCACATCCAAAAACAAAAGCGCATGACAACCTCTGCTTCCCTCTGCGAAGGGCCTATCTTTTACTTTATGTATTTACTTTCATGCAAGAGTCAATAGTATTCTTCTCTATTCCGTTTTTATTTTCTGTTTTGGCAAACATCATGTGGTGGGGATTGATCCATGCATATATATCCGGTTCAATGTAGGTGATCATGAGTTATTATTGTTGACATTACCCTTGAGGTAAATACATTGGGAGGCGAAATTATAAGCCCCTATCTTTCTATGTGTTTGACTGAATCTTTTGCTCCATAAGTATGACGTGAGTGTCAGCAATCATAGAAGACTAAATGATAGTTGAGTATGTGAACTTGCTAAACAAAGCTCTTACATAGACTCTTTCTGATAATATGATGAATTGCAATTGCTTCAGTGACTGAGATCATAGTTTGTTAGTTTTCAATTTGGTTTATGGTTCATACTTTAACTTGTGGATGAATTATCACTTTTTCATGAGAAGTTATATGATGATATATTGCTGTTATAATAAAGATCATGATGCTCCATGTCCATATTTTATTTTTATCGACGTCTCTCTCTCTAAACATGTGGTCATGATTATCGATTTCGACTTTTCGCTTGAGGTCAAGCGAGGTCTAAGCTTGGGGGAGTTGATACGTCCAATTTGCATCATGATTTCCTACTATTATTTATTATGTTTTTGATCATTATTAAACTTTATGATGCAATTCTCATGCCTTTTCTCTCTTAATTTGCAAGGTTTACATGAAGAGGGAGAAAACCGGCAGCTGGAATTCTGGACCTGAAATAGCCACATTAGAGATACCTATTCTACAGAGCTCCAATTGACCTGAAACTTCACGGAGATTTTTTATTGAATATATAAAAAATACTGGAGAAAATAAATACCAGAGGGGACCCACCAGTTGCCCACAAGGCAACAGGGTGCGGCCCCCCTGGGCCTGCCCTGATGCCTTATGGGGCCCCTGGCTGGCGTCTGGCCCCCTCCTTCTGCTATATGAAGCCATTTGTCCTAGAAAAATCAAGAGAAGACTTTTTGGATGAAGCGCCGCCGTCTTGAGGCGGAACCTGGGCAGGAGCACTTTTGCTCTCCGGCAGAGCGATTCCACCGGGGATACTTCCCTTCGGGAGGGGGAGATCGAAGCCATCGACATCACCAACGATCCTCTCATCGTGGGAGGACCAATCTTCATCAACATCTTCATGAGCACCATCTCATCTCAAACCCTAGTTCATCTCTTGTATTCAATCTTTGTCTCAAAACCTCATATTGGTACCTGTGGGTTGCTAGTAGTGTTGATTACATCTTGTAGTTAATGCTAGTTGGTTTATTTGGTGGAAGATTATATGTTCAGATCATTAAAGCAATTCAATACCCCTCTGATCTTGAACATGAATATGATTTGTGAGTAGTTACTTTTTTTCTTGAGGACATGGGAGAAGTCTTGTCATAAGTAATCATGCGAATTTGGTATTCGTTCGATATTTTGATGCTATGTATGTTGTGCTTCCTTTAGTGGTGTCGTGTGAACGTCGACTACATGACACTTCACCATCTTTGAGCCTAAGGGAAGGCATTGTGGAGTAGTAATTAGATGATGGGTTGCTAGAGTGACAGAAGCGTAAACCCTAATTTATGCGCTATTCCGTAAGGGGCTGATTTGGATCCATATGTTTCATGCTATGGTTAGAGTTATCTTAATTCTTCTTTCGTAGTTGTGGTTGCTTGCGAGAGGGGGTAATCATAAGTGGGAGGCTTGTACAAGTAAGAATAGCACCCAAGCACCGGTCCACCTACATATCAAATTATCAAAGTAGCGAACGCGAATCAAACAAACATGATGAAAGTGACTAGATGAAATTCCCATGTGTCCTCGAGAACGCTTTGCTTATTATACGAGTTCGTTCCGGCTTGTCCTTTGCTACAAAAAGGATTGGGCTACCTTGCTGCAGTTTTGTTACCGTTACTACTTGTTACTTGTTACGATATCTTGCTATCAAAACTATCTGTTACCGCTACTTTCAGTACTTGCAGAGAATACCTTGCTGAAAACCGCTTGTCATTATCTTCTGCTCCTCGTTGGGTTCGACACTCTTACTTATCGAAAGGACTATGATTGATCCCCTATACTTGTGGGTCATCAATGTGCCTATAGTTCAAATTTGAATTATGCACATAAAATGCCTAGAATACTCAGTTAATGTATAAAAATGTCCAAACGAACCCTGAATAATTCCAAAATTTAACAGGACACTCCTATTGGTCTATGTTACCTCTAGAAAAACAAATCAAGGCAAGAAGAGGCAACGAATGTCGTTTCGTCCACAAAGGTGACACGTTCCCTACCGGAACCATGAGTCTTCTTGTGAGAAGCTCTGGTTTGTGCGAAGCTTATACCAAAACCTGCCCCAAATGGGACAAAAAATTTACCACAGCATGTTGGTGCCATTCCATGATAGCATGCCAAGTTTCATGAATTTTAGACGAGTTTTGGATTTACTAGAATTTCAAAACCAAGTATCTCAGCGTTTGCGGCCAAGCCACGATGCCGAGGTGTTTGAAATTCATTCCAATTTCTTCCATGGGACCTAAGCATGCACCCAAGGACACACATATGAGTTTTCAACCCATTTTGGTGCACCGAAGCATGTGCATGTTGTTCAAATTTGATCTATGCACATAAAATGCCTAGAAAACTCTGTTAATGTATAAAATGTCCAAACGAACCCCGAATAATTCCAAATTTTAACACGACACTCGTATAGTTTTATGTTCACTACAGACAAATGTTCTAGCAATTCAAACACCGTCCTTTGCCGATGTGACCCAATTCCGTATTTCAAATCAAGACGAAAAATCAAGTACATCACGCACAGTTTATTATCACCAACCGTGTGAGATGCAGTACAAAATATCTTGGTGCGCCATCATATATGGCTTACGCGAGAAGGTTCATCGGCTACAGTCCATAGCCGGCGCGTCAAGCAAACTAGCCCCCCAAATATCATTTCACTGTTCAATCGTCGCCGGTCAAAGATGGGGACGTGGACCCGCGTGGTGAGGGCAACTTCGGCGGCCCTGTCCGGCGAGAGCGCGGCCGCAGCCACCATGAGCGTGCTCACAACCTACGTGAGCGCGGCTGCAATCTATGACCGGGCGGCTGCGGCAGCCAAAACGGCCGCTACTGCAGCTCAGATGGCGGCAGCAACATCTGCGACGGGGATAGCAAATGGCGAGAGCGGGACAGCAGTTGTCCATTCTGCGGCGGCCGCCTTAGCCCTGATGGAGGCCGCCCGCGCCCATGTCGAGGCCGGCCACGCCCAACTCCTGGCGGTCACCGCACAAATCGCACGAATCTTCTCCGACAATGGTGGGCAACCCACGGCCGAAGAGTTGGCAATCGCCGAGAGCGTTCGAGCAGCCGTCCGTTTGTTCGCGGCATACCTTGCCGCGATGGAGCCCGTCCAAGCCCAGACCGCGGCCGCCCATGCCCAGCTCGTGGCGGCCTTTTCCAAAGAAATGGCGGACGCGGATGGCGAGATGCTTACTGAGTATGGTGCGATGGATGCCATGGAGCCCCTTCCCCAGGAGATCGTCCGGCGCGAGCTGGACATGGAGGAGGCGGCGGAGATCGACGACCGCCTGGCGGAGTAGTAGTCTTTGTTTAGAGCACCGGTCTTTTGTTAGAGTAATGTTTAGGTCAGTTAGCTCTGTTTAATTGCTGAACTTGCTCGATTAAGAAGTGTGGGTGTGCTGTAGGCTCTTTTGTGTACCCAAATTATGCAATGACGTGGATGACCATTGTAACCAGGGAAATTCGAACCAAAATTTGCACGTTCAAACTCATCACACATGGGGTAAGCAATATGAATCATTTGTGATGTTCAGATATCGTACACAATGCTGAATAAGGGACCGTGTCTGATGACACTTTGCGTGCCAGTTTTTCGCTGCACGGAGCAAAAAAAATCGGCATCAGCGGAAATATCTACCTCCCAGGCCCCCCTCCTCCTTACCAAAAGCCACATTTCCCCTATTTCCGCCTTCCATTCCAAGTTCAAACCTTCACTACTTGCTTGCAGCGCCGCCGCCTCGCCGGCGCCGCTCCTTCCTGCTGCTCGGCCTCGTCGATCTAGTCAGGTAATCCACACCCGACCCCCATCCTCCACCTCCTTCTACATCCCACATGCCCCGACCGCCGGTGCGACACCTTCCACCCAAATCACTGACCCATCCTCCAAATAAGCGCCGCCCTAAGCCATGGTGCATGCAGTACAGCCAGGAGCTCAAGGAGCATCTGGCAGCGGAGAAGTGAGGTCGCAATGGCTGCCATGCGTGCTGACCCCCAGATCTTGGAGGAGCACCTCGCCATCGAGGCCACCGCTGATGCCTCGCGCGCGGACGCCGCCACGCGGTTGGCTGCTTTAAACGACAGTTCGTGGAGTTTTCTCGAGGCCACCATCGGTGCCTTCGACGAAGACTATGAGGCGTTTTCTCAGTGTGCCCGTGCTTACCTCAACTCCAGAGCCAGCAGGTTGGTGCCTGAAGCGGCTCAGGCGACTCACCACTACGAGGAGGGCACCCACGATGTGGAGGCCCCGCCCTCTTCCAAGTCTAAGGAGCCCATCGTCATCAATATCTCCGACGATGAGGAGTAGCTTGTCTTTTTAGCTCACTGCAAGGACCTATGTTCAGCTAGCTAGCTACGCCGGTTAGGCATGTTCAGTTTACCTGTTGCATGTGCTGCTCCTGCCTTTCCTTTACAAATTCTAGTGAATTGTCCTATGTACTCTTACTATGCAATCTGATCCTCTAGTATATATGTTCTATAGATTGTGCAATGTGGTGCTGAGTTAACTGTTTGGTTATTTTTTTTGTCATGTTTAGTTCAATTCTGCAATGTGATGCTCAATTATTGTGGGTGCAATTTTGTATTTTCTTGCATGTGAGAAATAATCGAATTTGGTTGTACAAAATACATGAGATACAAGTACAATTGCTATATTTCCAAGTTGTTAAGCATACTAGGTTTGGTTAACTGTCTGATCTTGTAGTATGTTCTCTTGTGCAATGTGGTGCTCAGTTAACTGTTTGGTCCATTTGTTGTGGTGCTTAGTTAATGGTTTGGTTCAATTCTGCAATGCGATGTTCAATTGTCGTGGGTACAATTTTGTATTGTTATGCATGTGAGAAATAAATCGAATTCAGCTCTACTAAATACATGAGAAACATATACAATTGCTATATTTCCTAGTTCTTAAGCATGCTTGGTTTGGCTAAATGTCTTTTCCATGTGGCTCGAATTAATCTGCTGGATCTGCAATGTGTTTATTTTTCAACAACATATTTTACTGATAGTATGCCAACCCTCACGTAACCTGATCAATAACTACCTTATATGTGTTGCAGGGAAACAATGGGAGGCACTGAGGTTTACCATCAAGGTTCGCACATGCATGGTCCTTTGTCTAATAGCACATTATTGTGCAATTGCAGGAACCATTCTAGTATTTAGGTTTTTAACAATTTGGTCTTGCACATGTAGGTCCTGCTGTCAAAGGTTTTGACCCACTGTTCAACCCATTTTGCATATGGGGAAATGAGATGTCCATGAATATCAGTCAAGTCAAGAAACTCAGAAAGATTGTGAGGATAAAGAAACTAGCGACGAAAAACAACAAGATCTTTGTCTGCACAATGAAGAAGACATCAGTGAACTACAGGATGGTACTAACTCTTATACTCCCTCCGGTCCTTTTTAGTCTGCATATAAGTTTTGTCCGAAGTCAAAGTATCTCTACTTTGACCAAAGTTATAGAAATAAGCATCAACATTCAAACTGCAAAATCATTATTTTTAGATGCATTATGAAATACAATTTTATAGTTTACATATTTGGTATCGTGGATGTTGATATTTTTTAAAATAAATTTGGTGAAACTTTACAAAGTTTGACTTGATACAAATCTAATGCGCGGAGTAAAAAGGACTGGAGGGAGTACCTTGTTTTTTTATTCCTTTGCGCCATTTCAAAATTCAGAGAAGATATTTATGCATATCTTTGTTTTCAGGCCTTTCCAAAGCAGTTCGCAGATGATTACCTCTCAAATCACCTGTATGGTCAAGAGGCGAGGAAGGTGTTCATACAACACCCATGGTACAATATTGAAGTCTTCCTCAAGAGGACGAAGGATGGGCGGTCAATCATCCATAGGCACTGGACTAAAGTTGCAAGGACATTCAACATCATTGAAGGCTCAATATTCGCCTTCCGCTTCAGTAGTTTTCCAGATGAGATTCATCTGTCTATCTACTGTCTATGATGCTAATTTCCAAAGGTTTTAGATGTTGCATGTGAAACTTGGTGCTGTTGTGTAATGGGGTAGCTAGCTATATGCCTATATGGTGTGAGTGAGTGCTGAAGCTATATGATGTCGTACTCTGATGTATTTCAATTATGAAATCTTGGTTCCGTAATACGAAAATGAAATATATTGTGTGTTTATTATGAAATGTAAATTTGATTACTAAATGGATTAATAATAATAGGGCAATTAGCCTGCTTATTGGATTTTTCTAGTGCAAACGGTTATTGAGACAACATCGTGGGCGATGATCTCAGACAACCCACATAGTTTATAGGAAGTAAACGTGTTGGATCAATGAACAATCACAAACGACTTCCTCTGGACAACTGTTTGCGTTAGGCCACCTTGCACAAATGTTTTCCACATAAAAAGTGTGTGTGATGGACAGCCTATGCCACACAGTTTCTTTTAGACACCGTGTGTGATGCATTCAATAACACAAACGATAAAATTATTACTATCGTCTGCAATGGCAACACTATCACAGACGATGTGATGCGGAAAACTGTGTGTTTTGTATATACGAACGGAAACGTTTGTCTGGGATTCACTGTGTGGGATGTATATACGAATGGAAACATTTATCTTGGATTCACTGTGTGGGATGTACATCCGAACGGAAACGATTGGGCCAGTATAATTGTCTGTGATGGCTCACCCAATCGCACATGAGCTCTTTTTGCCCCGCGTGTGTGACCAGAGGCCCTATCGCCGACGGTTTCCGGGCCGTGTGGAAAGGACCCACCTATCGCACACACAGGCAAGGCGACGGTTTAAAACTTCATCGCTGAAAGGGGGTAGAAACCATTTGTATAGCAGCTCGCTATACTAGTGTCTAGTCAGATTCGACATAGTCGGATCTGAGTCCAGATAAGGTCCAAGTCGGACAAACCCAACTATGAGACGCAACGATATGTCATCGGTGAGTCTCTAGGACAACATGCGTTCTATATCCTAAGACCTGAGCTGGCGCATGTACTCGAGATGGTGACAGACCTGCTTTGGGCCGACCAAACGCTACTCCGTAACTGGGTAGTTATAAAGGTAGGTTTCGGGCTTGTCCAGACCCATGTTGCGAGACATGGTCGAGAAAGATGGGATTTGCCCCTCCGATCAGGAGAGATATACTCTGGGCCCCTCGTGTGATCCGACCAAGATAAGCATGGCCATGCGACAAGGATTATGAGATAATCCGGTTTGTGGTCGGTATCACTGGAACGAGAAAGAGGTCGGACTAGCAGAAGGATGACAGACTCGCCTTGAGCCCGACAACATATATCGTGTGGCAAAGGGAACAGAAGTGTGATGTACAAGTTCGCCTAACCAGCTTCATTGTCTACTTGGTGGTTGGCACGCCTTGCTAGAGGCCGCTACCAACCGAGCAGGTCGAAGGTGATCCGACCCGCGATCAAGCCGACTTGAACCTAAGGGGTCGCGCGCTTAAGGGAAGGAACCTACAAGGTCGGATCAAAGGACACTGGTCGGATGTGATCCGAGCTGGACTTGGATCATGACCGAATAGACTTGTGGGCTTTAGGATCTGTGCGAGGCCCAAGTGTTGAGCCCACGACAGATGCCTATATATAGTGGAGGTACGGCACATGGTTTAAGGTTAATCGCTTTGGCACCATCATTAGGGCTTTGCATGTGTTGCAACTAGCCACCTCCACTCGCCGCCGGTTGTGTGATCGGACCTAGCAGTCCGCCGCACGACGTTCCTCCTGCACGAGCAGATACCATTAGAGGCGGTGCACTTGCACCGCTCCGGTGAACCTGTTCGTGGGAGATCGACGAGAAGGAGACGACTCCGGAGACGTGCTGCCCCAACTCTACTTCTGCTGCATGGCACTGCGCATCTAGTGGTAACGATCCATGATCCATCTCCCGTAGCATGTTCATGGATGTTCAGCGGGTAGGAATTTTTTAATTTGTAGTCAACGCACCCTACCGTAGATCCCAACAGTGATATCAGAGCCTCTGCTATAGGATTTGGATTCAGATCGGATGCATATTTGATATGTGGAGGCGGCAGATGAGATTTGTTGTCATTTATGATATGGGCTATGTGCACGGTTGATGAGATCAATTGCACATGGGGATCATTGTGGCTATGTTTTCTATCAATCGGAATCGATGGGGTCGTGACACAACGTACCCCTACCGGTCCGTTTCCGCCATCGGGGTTAACCGTGAAACATAAATCCGAATCGGATTTGCGATGATCGATAAGAATGCACATCGGGGTTAACAGGGACCACCATTTTCGTAGCACCGTATATTTCATACACGTTCACACAAACCGGTAGAATGCGATTCTATGCATAACTTTGTTTTGTAGGTTTGATCTTAATAGTATGGCTCATGTGTATGTGATGCATGTGTGTAAATTATACATGGCCTGCGTGTCATGATTTGTCAGCTGGCAGGAGCCAAAACGTTGTCATTATAGTGTATAATGACGTGCGTGTCTACTTGTGATTCTCTGTAAATTCATTACTAGTAGTAGTATTTGGAGGACCGAGATCAAGTTCGTGACTTGGCGTCCCGGCGTGACGAACAAGATGGAGTCCCGAACTGGTCATCGGAGTTGCAGCCGGCCTGGAAGGACTACCATGAAGGAGCCATACTATTTCACAATATATGTTTATTTGTGATTGATATGATTCTTAGTTTTGATGCATGTTAAAATGGTAGAAAGATCCTGATAACCCACAAGTATAGGGGATCGCGACAGTCTTCGAGGGTAGTATTTCACCCAAATTTATTGATTCGACATAAGGGGAGCCAAAGAATATTTGCAAGTATTAGCAGTTGAGTTGTCAATTCAACCACACGTGGAGAACTAAATATCTGCAGCAGAGTGTTTAGTTGCACAGTAGTATGATAGTTTTGATAGCAGTAGTAACACTAGCAACAGTAACAAGACGGTAACAGTAGCAGTTTTGTAGCGGTTGTAACAACAGCAGTAATAGTAACTTAGCAAAGATCAATATGAGAAAAGCGTATGCATTGGATCAGTGATGGATAATTGTGTTGGATGACATTCATCATATAATAGTCACAACCTAGAGCGATACACAATAGCTCCAATTCATCAATGTAATGTAGGCATGTATTCCGTATATAGTCATACGTGCTTATAGTAAGAACTTGCATGACATCTTTTGTCCTACCCTCCCGTGGCAGCGGGGTCCATAAGGAAATCTAAGGGATATTAAGGCCTCCTTTTAATAGAGAACCGGAACAAAGCATTAGCACTTAGTGAATACATGAACTCCTCAAACTACGGTAATCACCGGAAAGAATCCCAATTATTGTCACCTTGGGGTATGCGGATCATAACACGTAATAGGTGCATACAACTTGCAAGATAGGATCAAGAACACAAATATATTCATAAAAGCATAAAGGGTTCAGATCTGAAATCATGGCACTCGGGCCCTAGTGGCAATCATTAAGCATAGAAAAGTCATAGCAACATCAATCTCAGAACATAGCGGATACTAGGGATCAAGCCCTAACAAATTGACTCGATTACATGATAAATCTCATCCAATCCATCACCGTCCAGCAAGCCTACGAAGGAATTACTCACTCCCGATGGTGAGCACCATGAAATTGGTGATGGAGGATGGTTGATGATGAGGACGGCGTCGAATCCCCCTTTCCGGAGCCCCGAACGGACTCCAGATCAGCCCTCCCGATGAAGAACAGGAGGTGGCGGCGGCTCCGTATTGTAAAACGTGATAATTCTATCTCCTTGAATTTTTTTTCTCCAAGAATAGGTATATATGGGGTTGGAGTTAGGGTTGCCGGAGTTTCCAGGGGCCCACAAGCCTGGGGGCGCGCCCTAGGGGGGTGGCCGCGCCCCCTGAGCTTGTGGCTCCTGGGTGGCCCACATCCAGTAGATCTCTTTGCCAATATTTTTTATATATTCTAAAATAATTCTCCGTAAATTTTCAGGTCAATCCGAGAACTTTTATTTCTGCACAAAAATAACACCATAGCAATTCTGATGAAAACAACGTTAGTCCGGGTTAGTTCCATTCAAATCATGCAAATTAGGGTCCAAAACAAGAGCAAAAGTGTTTGGAAAAGTAGATACGTTTGGGACGTATCAACTCCCCCAAGCTTAACTCATTGCTTGTCCTCAAGCAATTCAGTTGACAAACTAAAACTGATAAAGAAAAACTTTTATGAACTCTTTTGTTCTTGTTATCTGTATATATACTTAAGTAGCATCCAAGTTTTTAGCAGAGATTATGAACTAACCATATGAATGATAACACTTAGGTCTCACATTTACTCATGACAATGACATAACTAACTAGCGAGCAATAATAAGATATCTCGGATGCCAAATTTGTCAAAACAATCATGATATAATATGATAACTTGGTATCTCACTAGCCCTTTCTGAGACCGCAAAACATAAATGCAGAGCACCTCTGAAGTTCAAGCAACGACTAGATATTGTAATTCATGATAGAAGAGATCCAGTCATGTCACACCCAACATTAACTATACTCAATGCATAAAAATGACAAAAGTGCTCTCCAACTGGTGCTCGAATGAGAAGGTGATGACTCAATAATAAAAGTAAAATAACATAAAAGTAAATAGATAGGCCCTTCGCAGAGGGAAGCATGGATTTGCAGAGGTGCCAGAGCTCGAAGCTTAAATCAGAGATGAAAACAATTTTGAGAGGTATGCTTTTCCTGTCAACGTCACAACCGAGGATTTTCAATATCTTCCATGCTAAACACATTATAGGTGGTTCCCAAGTGGAAAGGTAAAGTTTACTCCCCCTCCACCATACCAACACAAGCCATGGCTAGCCGAATTCACGGGTGTCGTCCAAACGATCAAATTTCTGGGGGAGTTTGTTTTATTATATATTTTTTATTTTGATTACAGGACTGGGCATCCCAATTACCAGCCTCTCTCGTGCAATGACAAGTGAATAAACACTCATCTGAGAATAACCCGCTTAGCATGGAAGATACTGACCGCCCCCTCGTCGCTCCATGAGCGGTATGGGCACACAAAACAGGTGTTTATTTGAATGATTAGAGGTGGCACATGCAAATTTACTTGAAACGGCATAGTAATACCGCATATAGGTAGATATAGTGGACTCATCTGGAACAACTTTGGTTTAAGGATTGTGGATGCACAAGTAGTATTCCCACTTAGTACAAGCGAAGGCTAGCAAATAGATTGAGAAGCGACCAACTAGAGAGCGAAAACAGTCATAATCATGCATTGAGAATAATTAACACTGAATACAAGCATGAGTAGGATATAAACACCATGAACATAAATATCGTGGAGGCTATGTTGGTTTTGAATCAACTACATGTGTGAACATGTGCCAAGTCAAGCCACTTGAACTGTTCAGAGGAGGATACCATACTAACATACTACATCACAACCATTTTAATGCATGTTGACACTCAAGAAAAATCATTATCCACTCCTAGCTATTTAAGCATGGCATGAGAAACTATAATCTCTAATTGTCATCACAAACATGTTTACTCATAATAATGCTGAATCATGAATACTGAGTTAAACATATTTACAAAAACAAAAACAAGAAGAGTTCATACCAGCTTTTCTTCACCGCAATCACTTCATCAAATATCGTCATTATTGCCTTTCACTTGCACGACCGAATGATGTGATAATAATAATAATAATAGTGCAAGTGTGCCGTGGACTAAGCTGGAATCTGCAAACATTTATTCAAAGGAGAAGACAAGGTAATGGTGGCTCTTTGTTAGATCAACAATAAAGCACATGAGAGCCACTCAACATTTTCATCGTGGTCTTCTCCTTACGACGACTCAACAAAAAGAAATTCAGAGAAACACACTGAAATATTTTTGGAGTTCTTAGATTTTCTGAAGAAAGCGAATTAAACAAGAAAAAGAAAAGCGAGAAAAACTATTTACACGGGAGAACTCCCAACAAACAAGAAAAGAAGAAATGAGAAATATTTTTGGGTTTTCTTTTAATATTACTAACTAACTAAAGAGAAAGAAAAACCAAAAAGAAGCAAGAAATATTCTTGGATTTTTGAAGATTTTCAAACACACAAGAAGAAAGTGAAAATAAAACTAACATGGATATACAATGAAAGAGGATGAACACCGACAACTGAAATGAATGTGTGGTACATGAATGTAATGTCGGTGAGAAATACGTACTCCCCCAAGCTTAGGGTTCTGGCCTAAGTTGGTCTACAGCCACGGATCGAAATAGCCTCCTACAGGGTAATACTGAGGTTCCTGAGGCTCCCAATGATAAATAGGCTCTGGGGCTGGCTTCTGCTCAGGTGCTGGCTCTGGCTCTGGCTGAGGTGCTTGGGGAGGTGTCAAGCCCCAATAAGCATAAATGTCCTCAGGCATGATGGTGTATTTGCCCCTGTAAAGATCAAACAAAGCAGGAGCAGGCAAAGTAATAATCTCACGCGTACCCTGACTGAACACCAAGTTATACCGAAATCATATTGGGCCATCCTCAATAAAGTTATGCCCAACCATGCGACTATAATCAAGATATCTAGTAGGTAAAAGTCTCTCTTCCTCCTCGCCGTGCCTAATAGGAATCTCAAACCGTCTAGCGAGGCGGGAAGCATAAATACCACCATAAATAACGCCCTTCGAACGGTTGGTGTGCAACCGCCGGGCGATCATAGCACCCAAACTGAAAGTCCTATCACCGTAAAGAGCATGGCGTAAAATAGCAAGGTCGGGTGAACTGAGCGTTCCACTCTCCCACCGACCAGTCAAACACCTCCCGGCAAATAATGAATAGTAATGCAAAATGTGGAAGTGTAAACTAGCAACCCTAGCCTCAGAAACTCATCTCGACTCCCCCATAGTCACCTCAGATATAAACTCTGAGACGTCCCTAGGATGTGGCTCTATGCGGCTGCCCTCGTTGGGAATCATGCAGACTTGGCAAAATTCCTCAAGTGTCATTTCTCTAGGAATATCATATAGGCAAAATGACACCATGGGTATATCTCTCCTAGAATGAAAGTGAAAACTTTGCAAGAAAGTATTAGTGAGGAGGAGATATTGTTCACACTTATCTTCGAGGAACGGGATAAGGCCGACATTGTTTGCCAAGTAATAGAAGTCATCGAAAATTCCCGCATCCCTCAAGAAGGTGTTACATGGCCATTCATGATACGTCTCCAACATATCTATAATATTTGATTGTTCCATGCTATTATAGTATCAATCTTGGATGTTTTTATATGCAATTATATATCATTTTTTGGGACTAACCTATTAACCTAGTGCCCAGTGCCAGTTGCTGTTTTCTGCTTGTTTTTGGTTTTCAGGAAATCAGTACCACATGAGGTCTAAGTGCCACGAAACTTTTCGGAGATTTTTTTCTGGACAAAAGAGACCCTGGAGACTTGGAGAGGAGGCCAGAAGGTTCACGAAGCCTCCATAAGGCAACAGGGCGCGGCCCCAGGGGGGCGCGCCCCGATGCCTTATGGGACCCTCGTGGCTCCGTTTGACCTAATTCCACTTCTATAAATTCTCAAATATTGGGAAACCAACAGAGAGCCAACCCGAATAACTTTTACGCTGTCGTAAGCCTCTGTTCTTCCGCGATCCCATCTGGAGGCCTTTTCCGGTACTCTGCGGAGGGGGGATCGATCACGGAGGGCTTCTACATCAACCTTGCTGCCCTTCCGATGATGTGTGAGTAGTTTACCACAGACCTACGGGTCCATAGCTAGTAGCTAGATGGCTTCTTCTCTCTCTTTGATCTTCAATACCATGTTCTCCTCGATGTTCTTGGAGTTCTATCCGATGTAATCTTCTTTTGCGGTGTGTTTGTTGGGATCCGATGAATTGTGAGTTTATGATCAGATTATTCATGAGAAATATTTGAGTCTTCTCTGAACTCTTTTATGCATGATTATTATAGCTTGGTATTTCTCTCCGATCTATCGATTTCATTTGGCCAACTAGATTGGTTTATCTTGCAATGGGAGAGGTGCTTTGTGATGGGTTCAATCTTGCGGAGCTCAATCCCAGTGACAGAAAGGGACATGACACGTATTTGTATTGTTGCCATTAAGGATAAAAAGATGGAGTCTAATCATATTGCTTGAGTTTACTTTATCTACATCATGTCATCTTGCTTAAGGCGTTACTCTGTTTCACACTTAATACCCTAGATGCATGCTGGATAGCGGTCGATGGGTTGAGTAATAGTAGTAGATGCAGGCAGGAGTCAGTCTACTTGTCTCGGACATGATGCCTATATACATGATCATTGCCATGAATCCGTCATAATTATTTGCTTTTCTATCAATTGCCCAACAGTAATTTGTTTACCCACTGTATGCTATGTGTTCGAGAGAGAAGCCTCTAGTGAAAACTATGGCCCCCGGGTCTACTTTTATCATATATTAAAATCAAAAATACCTTACTGCAATTTATTTACTTCTATTTTATTTAGTATTTTAGTTTATCTATCTACCATTATCAGAATTAATCCTTGCAAATAACCGCTAAGAGGATTGACAACCCTCTTATTTGCGTTGGGTGCAAGTGTTTGCTTTTGTGTGTGCAGGTGCGCTTAATGGGATTTTGCTTGGTTCTCCTACTGGATAGATAACCTTGGTTCTTAACTGAGGGAAATACTTATCTCTACTATACTGCATCATCCTCTCCTCTTCGGGGAAATACCAACGCAGTCTACAAGTAGCAATTCACACGGTCGCACTTCGGCCGCACGAGGAAGATTATACTTGGGCTTCAGAGCCTCCTTAGGACTCCGGCTCGAAGAACCTCTCAACATCCACTTGAGCATTTTCCTGTTCTGAAAATTTCTGAAATTTTTAGTGACTCAATATAAAAGTGAACGAAACTCAACAAAATTGATAGCAAATACTCCTATAAGTGCCTAGAGGCTATATCATGCATCAAAACTACTTTGGACCATACAAATTCAACATGCAAGCTCATATACATGGTCAACACAGCAGCAAAAATTTGCAAACTATAAAGCACTAGAACAAAAACTAATTGGAGCATTGGAGGAGGGCAAGTTTAACTTGACAAGGCTATCAAAACAGTTTTGGGCCTTGTGGCAAAGAAGGTTGGGAGCCGGGGTATGAGATACCTACCTGACCGACAGGAGTCGTATAGAGATATGATTAGCAAAGAATTGCTTACCGGATAGGCAAGTCAGCTAGCAGTGATGCTAAAGCTCACTAGTCGCCTGCGCTACTCGGATCCTGAATCACCGAGAGTTTGCGGAGGGATGCTGACTTCAGTGGGAGTAATTTTTGTTTAATGCTTGAATTACTCTACATAAACACATTGCTTAGTGATTTCATATTTTCTGTTGCAGATCAATGGCACCACCTGCTGAACCCAACTTTGCATTGAAATCAATCTTGGAAAAGGATAAACTTAATGGAACAAACTTTACCACCTGGTATAGAAATTTGAGAATTGTTCTCAAGCATGATAAGAAGGAACATGTTCTAGCGAATCCGCTTCCAGATGAACCCGTCGAGAATGATAATGCCACAACCAGGAATGCCTACCAGAAACTCATTGATGAATCAACGGAGATCGGCTGTCTGATGCTGGCTTGTATGGAGCCCGATTTGCAACAGCATGTCGAAAACGTTGAGGATTTTGATATGATTGAGAATCTCAAGAGCATGTTTCAGATGCAGGCTAGGACCGAAAGGTTCAACATCTGGCAATCCTTGATGGATTGTAAGCTGAAGGAAGGTGGTCCACTAAGCCCGCATGTGATCAAGATGATCGGGTACATGCAAGCTCTGGAACGGTTAGGCTTCCCACTTAGTGATGAGCTATCCACGGATATAATTCCGAGTTCTCTTCCACCTAGCTATGGGACGTTCATCTCGAACTATCATATGCATGGCATGGATAAGAAGCTCACTGAATTGCATGGGATGCTCAAAGTGGCAGAGCAGGATATAAAGAAAGGCATGCATCAAGTGTTGATGGTGCAGAACTCGGCTAAGTTCAAGAAGAGTTGGTCCAAGAAAAAGGCTAAGGCAAAGGGCACGGAGAAGGTAATCTCCGCCACTGTGCCAAAGTCTAGACCGGACTCAGGGACCGTTTGCTATCATTGCCAGGAGACCGATCACTGGAAGAGGAACTGTAGCAAGTGGCTTGCCGAGAATGGCAAGAAGGCCGAGAGTGTGACTTCAGGCAAAGGTACACTTGTTACATATGTTATAGACATTTACCTTGCTGACATACCTAGTAGCTCTTGGGTATTTGATACTGAATCTGTTGTTCATATTTGCAACTCGATGTAGGGGCTGGTAAAAACTAGGCGTGTGTCACAAGGGGAGATTGACATCAGGGTCGGTAACAAAGCAAGAGTTGCTGCGTTGGGGGTCAGCACGATGCAGCTCGAGCTTCCTTCCGGATTCATTATGGAATTGAATAATTGTTATTACATTCCTGCACTTAGTTGGAACATTATATATGCCTCATGTTTGATGAGTCAAGGTTATGAATTCAATTTAAAGACAATGGTTGTTTGATATCTTTGAATGGTATGTTCCATGGCTATGCACCCATTGTTGATGGGCTCTTTATATTGAATCTGGAAACAGAACCGGTCTATAATATGAATGTCAAGAGGCATAAGCCTAATGAGATAAATCCAACATACTTCTGGCATTGCAGGCTTGGACATATTAGTTTGAAATGCATGAAGAAGCTCCATGATGATGGTCTTCTAACTTCGTCTGACTTCGGGTCATTCGAGACATGCGAATCATGCCTGCTTGGCAAGATGACTAAGTCTCCTTTCGCAAAGAGTTGCGAGAGGGCGTCCGAGCTGTTGGAGCTTATACACAGTGATGTGTGTGGTCCAATGAGCACAACTGCTAGAGGTGGCTATCAGTACTTCGTGACTTTCACCGACGACTTGAGTAGATATGGATATATCTATTTGATGAGGCACAAGTCAGAAATTTTTGAAAAGTTCAAAGAGTTTCAGAACGAGGTTGAAAATCAGCTCGGCAAGCTTATAAAGCTTCTATGATCTGATCATGGAGGTGAGTACATGAGCCAGGAATTTGATAGTCATCTGAAAAGCCGAGGTATAGTACCTCAGCTCACACCTCTGGGCACACCACAGAGAAATGGCGTGTCGGAATGGAGGAATCGTACCTTGTTAGACATGGTTCGATCTATGATGAGCAAATCAGATTTACCCTTGTCATTCTGGGGATATGCTCTAGAAACTACAGCTTTTACACTTAACAGAGTACCATCTAAATCCGTAGACAAGACACCACATGAGATGTGGACTGGGAAGAGTCCCAAGTTGTCTTTTCTAAAGATTTGGGGCTGTGAAGCATTTTTCAAGTGACTTATGTTGGACAAGCTTACACCCAATTCGGATAAGTGCATATTTGTGGGATATCCGAGGGAAACCTTGGGATATAGCTTCTACAACCACGAAGAGAACAAAGTGTTTGTTGCTCGGAACGGGGTCTTCCATGAGAAAGAGTTTCTCGGACGAGAAGCTAGTGGGAGGCAGGTGCAACTCGAATAAGTTTGAGAACCACTTGGGGACAACTCGGCTGGTGATATGATCATACTGGAGTCTATCATGGAACCCGAGGTGGAAGCGGCACCGGAACCGCGGAGGTCGGAAAGATTGCGCAGAGTGCGCGATGTGTTGTTGCTGGAAAGCGACGAGCCGGCTACGTATGCGGAAGCGATGGTGAGACCAGATTTCGAGGCATGGTTGGAGGCCATGACATCCGAGTGAAAGTCCATTGATGAAAATCAAGTCTGGGACTTGGTTGATCCGCCGCCTGGCGTCACAGCCATTGGTTGCAAATGGGTCTTTAAGAAGAAAACCAATGTGGATGGAAATGTTCACATCCACAAAGCTCGGCTTGTCACTAAAGGTTATCGACAAGTTCAAGGAATTGACTACGATGAGACTTACTCACCGGTAGCGATGCTGAAGTCGGTGAGGATCGTACTAGCTCTGCATATTTCGATTATGAGATATGGCGGATGGATGTCAAAACGGCCTTCCTTCATGGAAATTTAACCGAGGACGTGTATATGATACAGCCCGAGGGTTTTGTCGATCCGACTAGCGCTGGTACGGTTTGCAAGCTCAAGAGATCCATTTATGGGTTAAGGCAAGCATCTCAGAGCTGGAATATTCGTTTCGATGAGGTCGTCACTGGTCTCGGTTTCATCAAAAGTGAAGAGGATGCTTGTTTATACAAGCAGTTGAGTGGGAGCTCGGTAGTGTTTTTGATCCTGTATGTGGATGACATATTGCTAATCGGAAATGATGTTTTGATGTTGAACTCGGTCAAGGAATCATTGAATGGAAAATTTTCGATGAAGGACCTCGGTGAAGCGGTTTACATATTGGGCATTAAGATCTATAGAGATAGATCGAGGAGGCTGCTCGGCTTAAGCCAGAGCACGTACATAGACAAAGTGTTGAAATGGTTCAACATGAGTGAGGCCAAGAAGGGGTTCTTGCCTGTCTCACATGGTATAAAGCTAAGCGAGACTCAGAGTCCTTCGATATCTGATGAGCGAAGCAGGATGAGTCGGATTCTGTATGCCTCGGCAATCGGATCCATCATGTATGCCATGATATGTACTCGGCCCGATGTTGCTTTTGCAATAAGCTTAACAAGTAGATACCAGGCCAACCCAGGTGAGAGTCACTAGGCGGCGGTAAAGACTATTCTGAAGTACCTGAAAAGGACTAAAGAGATGTTCCTAGTTTATGGAGGTGAGGAGGAGCTCCGCGTAAAGGGTTACGCCGATGCCAGTTTCCAAACCGACAGAGATGATTGTCGATCACAGTCCGGATTTGTGTATGTCATGAACGGAGGAGCAGTGAGTTGGACAAGTTCCAAGCAAGATACCGTGGCTGATTCTACCACAGAAGCCGAATACATTGCGGCTTGTGAAGCTGCAAAGGAAGGTGTTTGGATTCGGAACTTTCGGGATGATCTTGGTATATTCCCAGCCTTGGTAAAACCGTTGGACCTTTATTGTGATAATTCTGGTGCCATCGCACAAGCCAAGGAGCCGACGAAGCACCACAAGACCAGACACATAGATTGGAAATATCACCTAAAGGAAAAAATCTTACAGTTTTCCCTTGCTCCATTCCTTTGAACCAAATCATGAATAGTATTACCATAGGAAACTTTCCAATTCCTATGTCTTTCCTTCACTTTTCCTTTCAACCAGTGGCCATTCTAGTAGGCAGGCTTGAATAGGAAAAGCCTACACTCCAAAAATGTTTTTGTACTACTTCTACTACTTTGGACCCAGCCCACTGCCCTACTAGCTCAACTCCCAGGCCCATCTACACATGCACAACTCAAATACGCAGAAATAAATAATGATGGCTTTTGAGAGAGTCCATCACGGATAGCTAACTTGCCTAGTACCTCACTGTTTCTCATATAGGAGAAACTATTCGTATTTCTCATTACTACGTGTGCTCAGTGGACAATATAAATTACAAGTAGAGTAAAAAAGCGATGCGACAAGTGTACAACCTCTTTGGCGAAGCCATGTCGACCTCAGCATCATTGGGTTGGTCGCTGAAGATGCTGTCGCTGATGTGGCTGTCGGAGGCGGGGAAGAAGATCTTAGGCGTCTGGAGATGGAGCCGAGGGTACTGCTCCGCTGTGATGGACGGTTTTGTCGTTCGACCAGCTCCGGTGAAGTGTACGACGGCGAGGCTGAAGCAGGACAAGAGAGACAACGTTAACCTGAAGTGGGATTCTAATAGCATCTCTAATAGATGATGTGAAGTACATCACCAAAAAGTGCTAGATTTAAAAGACATCAGCCGCTCGTCTCTGAACTTAACTATTGAAACTGAATTTAACTGTCGAAACTGAATTTTACTGTCGAAACTGAAATGTACTCTCGAAACTCAATTTTGTTGTCGAAACTGAATTTTACTGTCGGAACTGAACGCAGTAGTAGTAGAGAAGCAATGCACTAGTCGTTTTGGTCGCTCGAGCATTAGTGGCAGAGAAGCAATGATCTAAATCGGCAGCCGCTCCAGCAGGGAACGTACTACCAGAGAGCAGCCGGGGCAGCTGGCCGTGCAGCAGTAGCAGCGCCCGAAGCATCAGCGCGTGCGAGAGCCATAACAGCAGCAGGAGCGCGAGCGAGTGCCAGAGCTGCTGCTCGTGCAGCAGCAGTGCGAGCAAGAGTAGAGCAGCAGCGCGAGCAAGAGCAAGAGCAGAGCAGCAGCGCGAGCAAGAGCAAGAGCAGAGCAGTAGCGCGAGCGAGAGCCGGAGTAGCAGCAGCATGGCCAGCGACAGCCGGAGCCACCGCAGCAGCAGCTCCTGCTGATGTGGGCGTCGCCGCAGAGGGAGCAACGCCATGGCGGAGAGACGCCGTGGAGGAAGTGGCCGGTGACGCCGCCGTCGATGGAGCCGCGCCATGGCTGCTCGGGATCGAGCAGTGGCGGCACCGTGAGATCAAATAAAGGAGAAAATGCAGCGAGCAGTGTAGAACCTCTTTGGTGGCGCTGACTAGGCCTCAGCTTCATCCGAGGAATCAGTGATGGTGCTACGGTTCCGGTGGTGCAGGTGAAGACGGCGCTGTGGGAATGGAGGTGGCGCGATAGACGAGGCGAATGTCGGGGTAGCTCCTTGGAGGTGGAGGACGGGGCGGCTGAACTGGCAGGACGACGAGATCGACGACGGATCCTCATCCGGTGCGGTGGATGAGGGACGCCGAGCTGTTGCGGCGGACGATGTCGTCGGGGAAGAGGCTCCGGCTGAGCGGCGGTCGGGTGGCGGACGGAGGAGCATGGGGTTTCACGGGTTTTGGCGGCCTCGGTGTACGAATCGTGGGGGCGGAGGGGTGGGAAGGGGGAACCTTGGCTAAGGGACGCGCTTGTCCGGAATGTGGGGTAAGTTATGAAAGTACCCCTACCCATTTGGACCATGGGACGTCGAGGCGGGATTTTCGGCTGAGGGATAGAAGGGGGATTTCGCGTGTCGGGGCGGGGCGACCGATTTCGGAGGAGGGGCGAGTTTTCGCGCGTGTTGAAATTTCGGGATAACAAGGCGCGGGTTGAAGGGGTGGGAATTTTGCAGCACAAGAGACAAAGAGATAGCTTGAAATTTTGGGATAACAAGGCGCAGCTTGAAATTTCGGGAGAACAAGCTTAACGTGTAAAAAAAACAATTCGCACCACACAAGAGAGAGTCATGTCCTGTTTTACTATATGAATTACTATAAATGCCATTCAAAAACAACAATGAACAACTTTAAAATTTGGGAGAACAAGCTTACCGTGTACGGTGCCATATCAATTCGTACTTCCCTCAACAACAACAAAAAACAATTTGTACCGTCTACCGTATGGACTAAAATTGAGTCCATTTTCCGTATTTGAATGGGATTGTTGTCAGGTTAGTTATACCATCATCTAAATATTATCTTCACAACACAGGACATGAATATAGTACTAAATTCCCATTTAAATATGAACTACATGTACCATATGATCTTGAATTCAAATATGTGTATCCATTTTATGTTGAATTCAAATTGTAGTACATGTATGCTCTAGCTAGATGTTCGGAATCTAAACGATGTTTGATATGTATAATGTGTTTAATACACAACACACACACAACATTTAGATGTTAGCTGCCAAAGCCACCCATTATCTTCAATTTGAATAGTTCTGTCCATGCATGGATGAAATGTGGTCAAACGATGCCTACCAACGGTATATCAAATTCAAATCAATTTGACCTTGTTCGATTTGTATATAGTATAGCATGCTCAATTCAAAACCACACCACATATCTCCATTATATCATGCATGCATGGGTTTCAAACATCATGATCTCTTATTCAAATATTTGAATTCACTTTTATATTGATTATGATCTCACCAAGTCTTTTACACCCACACAGTCATCTTCTCTTTATCGTTGTACCAATAACTTTCTCTCGTGCATGCATGCACACACACTCCCACTCGGCATTATCCATCGCACACACACACACAATATCTTTCTTCAGGTCTGTCTACCACGATCTCTCAAGCTAGGTAGATCTCTCCATCGCCCTCTCTTCCCCCCCCCCCACACACACACCGATCGATATACCCCTCTAGCTAGCAGGTCTGCCTACCACACACACATGTACACACAGTCCCTTCCCCCCTCTCACCATCCATCCCTCATGCCCCAGCTACGAGGCACGCAAGCCCACACACACGCGTGCGCGCGAGCGCGCTCTCGCCCCCTCATCTCTTATTATCGATCTCGCACTCGTACATTACCTCTAGTTAACTAGTAGGACTCTCTCACCCACCTACCCACACACACCTCCCCCTCTTCGTCACTTTGGGCCTTCTTTAATTATCTCTCACATGCATGCGCACCGATCGATATTCCTCTCTGTATATATATAGCTAGGTCTTTCCCTGTTTTCCACACAAAGTGATCGATCTATATCTAGTCAGGTCTCGCCCTTTTTCCCACGTACACATCGATCAATCTACCTCTCTAGATAGGACTGCCTAGCTACCACACACACATTTTCTATCCATCGTCTCACCTCTCATCATCCATGCCTTCCGCTTCATCTCTCAGACGCGCGCAACCGCGCACGTTCTCGCCCCCTCTCTTAAAATATCGATCTCGCACTTGTACACTCCTTCCGAGTCTCCGTCGAGTTGGCCTCTCGCACCATCTCCCAACACCCCCTCTCCCAGTGCTTGTAGGCTCATAGAGTTCGTCCCTCCACCTATATCTATCGATATATCACGCAGTCGACCCCTCCCCTCCCTTCTCGTATATCACCCGCATGCACATACATATATGTATAATATAGGCCTCTCTTTTACACAAATTGCATCATTGACACATACTCCATCTATATTTCCCTCCCCCCTCCCCCACCCACACACAAATTCACGAATCTCCCGTGATTTCTTGCACACACCATCTCTCTCTCTCAGACACACAGACTATGTGTACGAAAGAGAAGAGGTGCACGCACGCACTCGTTCCCACATACAAACGCGCGGGTACACGGTGGAGCACATTTGTATAAGAAATGTGCGTGTGTAGAAAGGCTTTAGATGATGTGGCACTAGTACTTCCAGTATGTGCAAAAGCACGTAAGTTAGAATTCCAATGGCATGCTACAAAATGTCTATTTTTTCAGTCAATATATTATGATTAAAATGATGTGGGTGCACCCATGAGACCACGTGGCACATGGGGGGAGGGGTTGTTGCGAGCTTCTTCTGTGGATTGATCGCAGTGACGTGATGCTGGTTCTAGAAGAATGTTTTAGACACAACAGGGTACACACATGAATGATTGAAAATTTCAAAGCTGATTATATAGAAAATATATTCGCAAAAAAAAAGATTATATAGAAAATAGCCAGCAGCGGGCTCCTCGCTATCGCTACAAGAGGTTGGCGGGCGTCCGGCTCCGCCACGTACACATCCGAGAACGCGGGCCCACGTACGCCTCCAACAAGCGTAGTAGTACTGCCCACCGCTTTGACTCTTGCAGTGCCGGGTCCATCCCATTGAAAAAAAAATTACCACGCCTCCCGCGCGGCAAAAACGCTGCCCTACCCTTTCTTAATCGGGATTTGTATCGACCAATCTCGTCAAGGAGTAGGCAATAAACTTACAGCCTGTCACCTTCGCATCGCACCAACACACGGTCGGTCTGGCCCACCGCTCACCGAAGGGACGCGCATCGACTTGGTACATCACTGACATGTGCGACCGCATGTGAGAAAACCGACAGTCCAAGCTCCCCGCCTACCGCCAAAAGCCCGGCCTATCGGGATTTCTAGCAAACCGGCAGTTGCGAACGATCACGTGGTAGTTTCATGTGTAGGGGAGGGGCGTGGTGTGGTAGTAAAAAGAAATGCCATGGCATTTCTTTTTTTAGTGTTGTTTTCGTCCAATAACTTTCACCGTCGGATGCAGATCTTACGGTTATTGGGGCGTTCGCCAGGAATAGTCGTGTGGCAAACTATTGACTAGCCTCTTTTTCACACGCACTGCGTTGACACATAAGTATCATCTCTCTCCCTCCTCCCCACGCACACACCTACACTGACGACTCTCTCCGGACTTCTGGCACACACCATCTCTCTATAGGTCTATGTCACACACATACACTTGTACTCTAGTAGGTTTAGTACGTACACAAAGAGGAGAGGTGCACGCATGCACTCGTCCTCTCTCACACTGTTACACACACGCGTGAGTACTCTTTCCGACACACACCATCTCTCTCTTTTTTGCGGGGACACACCATCTCTCTCTAGGTCTATGTATACCACGCTCTCTCTCTCCCCCCACACACACTGGTGGAGTACGTGGACGAAGAGAAGATGTGCACGCATGCACTCATTCCCTCGCACACACACGCGGGTACACGGTGGAACGCATTTTTGTACGAAGAGCCACCCCACGTGATAATTTGACGCGTGTAGAGTCGTTCACTTAATGGATGGTCAATTAATACAGCGCATGCAAATTGAGTGGCGTGACCGCGTGAGGGAGGAAGTACTAGTTGAGAATGACATTACTATCATCCACTGCATGCATGCGAGTAGTTAAATCATGGGTTGCTAGTACTATGAGGCAATGTCATCAATTTTTGCCTCGGTTACTGTTGGTGGCCTTTGTATTTAAAAATGAACGGAGTGGAGTACTACGCTCACCTACTAGGGCTCTCCCACCGCCTACGCTCGCCTCCCCGCCTCGACCATCCGATTCCGCCATGGATAATCCCTTAGATCCCAGCATCCCGCGGGCTTCCCTCTCCCTGCGGCCCGCAGCACTACCGTCTTTGATCGAAACCCACATGTGTTTCAGAGGGGATCCATTGCTCTGGAATCACAGATCGGTGGCACCGGAGGACATGTCGGGGCTATGTTTCAGGTGGTGGCCAGCAAGGGCAAATCGGATTGAGGAAGCGTCGCATCGATTGGAGACAAGTTCGATGGAGCTGCGCATGGCGAAACACAAGGCGGAGGCGCATGTCGATCTCAGGGGTGAGATGCTGAGGGATGTCAGCATCTGGCAGCGTCGCCTTGATTTCGAGCTGGGGCTAATGGCAGAGATCATATTCACGGAGTCGACTGCAGAGGAGAGAACGCGCATGCCTTCGGAATGGCATGAGAAGCCGGTGCAACTGTTCAAATGGGCGGTAGGAGAAGCCAAATCGCTCAACCAGCGGTGGTAGCGGCGTTGGGGATGCATCGTAGGCGAGGTGACCTGCCCTCCTTCCCCGCCAGTGATGGACTGACCTGCTCAGTTGCTGCTGCAGTGAACATGCGGCGCCATGGCGGTTTGCAACCGTGACAATCACTCCATCTATGTATTGTATTTCTATGGCAATACTCCATCTATATGTGTTGTATTTCTATGAAAATAGTTGGTCGTTTGGAAAAAGATGGTCATTGATTTATCACGAGTTTTTGAATGCTTGGTCATGAGAACTCATCGGGAGCCGTTCCGGGCTTTGAAACCAAAACCATCAATAAATTTCGAGCTTGTTTCCCGTCACATTCTAAAGCACCATGCTATAATTAATTGCAAACCTGTGCACACCGATCAAACCTAAACGTGTTTCCACTTTGCAACATATTAGTACTAGGTTATAAAAAGGGAAAGTAACTACTCGAATATTACTGCACATTCCTCCTCATAAGCCTTTCCTGTTCGTCGTTCCTTGCGTCTATCATGGCCGGTAGGAAGAGCTCTGGGCCGAGAAATAACAAGGGAGCGACGACCAAGGCGGCGGAAAAAAAGAGAGGGCCCGCCGCGCTGCGGAGGCCTCGAAAGATCCCTCATGGGCAGGAGAGGGCTCTCAGAAGCGCATTCGCCACGGAGGCGAACATGCCGAGCGGGCAATGCTGAAGTCGTTAGCCCGCGACGACATGCCCGCTCAGCTCAACAAGTAGAAGGAGTTGATCACCGGCTTGCTGAAGCTGGTGAAGGAGAGCAATGCCTCATTTGGTAAGGTGACCGGTGAAATCGTGGAACTTCGGGAGGACAAAGCAAAGCTCTGCCATGAGCTCGGCCTACTGAAGGAGGAGATCGCCGGCTAGGAGAAGCTATGAGAGAAGGGCAGTGCCTCGGTGAAGATGCTGACCGCCGTCATCGGGGAACTTAGGGATGACATGGCGAAGCTCTGCACTGAGAACATGGCTGCTATCAAGCAACATCATGCGGACGTGAAAGAGATCATCCACGCTCGCCTCGAGAAATCCCACGCCATGGAAGCAATGAAGAAGATGGTGGACGAGAGGCGAGAGGAGATGAAGGTCGTGGAGGAGATGAAGAAGCAGTTAGAACTCCGCGCCCAGCAACCGTTCATGAAGTCGAGAGCAGCACCCAGACCGTTGTTTGCGTCTTCCTTTTTTTTGCGGGTAATCTTCCTTCTTCTTTTTCCCCTCTGTCTTCTTCTTTCGCCACTGTGTCTTTCGGGCGTTTCCGCATGTGTCCTTCTAAATTATCCTGAATAGGTAAGACAATTATTATCCATTGCCATTGTCATCATATTATTTCGTTTGTACTAGGCTGCGAGGCACGACTAAAACAGTGCTAACGATGAGCGGTGCCGTGGGATCACAAGCAAACTAGATCATTTTTTATCGCCGTATCGCACTGGGCTATCGTGTTTCACACTCCTCCGCATCGAGCTAGTACTCCTGTGGAAAAGTAGAGTATACCGCACGGTTCTTTGCTCCTCCTTAGGTCATCGGCAACAATTATACCTCCTTTCGCTGACATGTGGGACAGCCAGCATCCGGGTCAACATGTCATGCACCAGATTAGAGTGGGGAACGGAAGGGGAGACTTACCCCTCGCAGTAATAATGACTATAACGAGTAGTCACAAGGCCCCACCTTCCAGCAATAATGAGCTGTCAAATCACAAAGCCCCACCTTTCCCGCAGTAAGTTGAATCCGCTACTCCCTCGTCCTCCTCGCCTCTTTGTCAAACCGACCAGGCAAAACTTGCCCCACCCTCGCCTTTTAAATATAGTTTTGTAAGTATCGATGGATTGCTCCATGGAGCAAAACTAACAAGCTCAAATTAAAGAAAAAGGTGGGACATATACAGCACGCTCCTCGCGTTCGCGTCGCACCTACATGGTCGGTCCGGCACACCGCTCACGGAATGGAACGCGCGTCGGCTGAGTTACTACTAAAGTAGAAAAGAGAGAACAACGATATTAGTATAGTACGTACGTAGTACTACTATACTAGTATATGATGCAGGATGAGGGACAGCCAGCATCTGGATCGACGTTTCATGCACCAAATTATGCATAGTACTACGTGCTTAGATGGGGCGCTAAGTCTTTCTTTGACAACTAAACTCCTTCATGCGTTGCATAAATTTCTCTCATTTAAGTGTTTTGCATAGGTCCGCCCGCTTCGCATTCGTTCTTCATGGGGTCACCAAACTACTCTCTCTTCTCTTTACTCCTACCTTGTCACATCAGATTTTTTTGCATATGTGGCATGCTTAGCACCTGTACACCATGGAGGGGGAGACTCACCCCGGTCGTAGCGCCGCAGTAATAATGACTTTAATGAGCAGTCAAATCACAAGGCCCCACCTTTCCATCAGTAATGAGCCGTCAAATCACACAACCCCACCTTTCCAGCAGTAAGTTGAATCCGCTACTCCCTCGTCCTCCTCGCCTCTCTGTCGAACCGACTAGGCGAAACTGCCCTGCCTAACGTGTGGGAAAAGCCCCGCCCTCCAATTTTAACTATAATTTTGTATCGATGGATTGCGCCATGGAGCAAAACAAAAAGAAAACGGTGGTACTACATGTATACAACACGCACGTCACGTTCGCGTCGCACCCCACATGGTCGGTCGGTCCGGCACGCCGCTCACGGAATGGAACGCGAGTCATCTTGCGTTTGCACTCACATGTGGGACCGCAATTGAGCAGCCGACCATAGGCACACTCTCCCCCGTCCCTCAGGCCCCATGTGTTGGCTGTGTTGTACTAGAAGAGAGACACCAGCGATAGTAGTACTAGAGTAGTGTTGTACACACGTCGTTGCCTGGACAAATCCCTGCACGACAGGGGAGATCAGTTTGTCCATCCATGTGACCAGAGTCCAGCAGATGACTGGATTGGCTATCGTGTACATATCGTGCAGGCTATGTCGTACTAACATACGGCTGTAGTTCTGTTGATAAATCTAAAAAACAGTAGGAGCACTAAGTATATTGCAATACCAATAAAATTTGAATCCATTCTCGGTATGAATACAAATCTAGTCCACTCACCCTAGGCGGTGAGCCGGTGGATTCACCCCTCCCCTCTTCCCACTGCTCCATCGACCGGTGGCGGGGAGGGGAATCCCGGTGCCTATGCTTCGGTTATTAGTTTATGTTAGGGGTTTTAGTCCTCGCACGTGCAACACTCAGGTGGAAGATGTTGGCGCTTCTTATTCCGAGTCTGTCTTCTGAGCTCCGATCCTCCTTGAGTTCATTCGTCTAGACATAGTCGATGGAACTCCAGCGTAGAATCTTGCCGTCTCCTTTCGGGCGGTGAGGTTAAGGTTTCTTGTCATCTGGTGAGATTTGATGTCATGTGCTTCGGATCAATGCGAGGGTTAAACAACGACAACTGCATTCCTCCAAGGTGCTGGTTATTAGGGGCACATGCACGAAGACTACTCGGTTGCCATCAAGAAGGTGAAGCCGGCTACGTTAGGACATCGGCGACATCGATTGCCGCCTTTTCTACTAGTTTGCTCTTTGAGCTTTGATCCTCGTCGAGTTTGTCTGTCGGGACGTAGTCAATGGAGCTCCAGCGTAGATTCATGTTGTCTCCTTGGGGTAGTGAGGTTAGCGTTTCTTGTCATATGGGAGAATTTGGTGTTATATTAATTAGGTGACTTAGATCAATGATGACAACTACGCCTCCGGGGCGCTGCTCCTTAGGGGCACGTGCACGAAGACTCCTCAACAGTCATTGACGAGGTCAAGCCGGCTCCGGTAGGATAGCAGGGACAACGACGCGTCGACGGCTCTTTCTGACTGCAGTTGGTTGTTCGCTGGTCTCGGAATTTGGATGTATTTTTTTTTATCAAAGATGCTATGTACTTGCAAACATTTACAATATTCCCGGTCTCCCTCAAAAAAGGTTGCATATAGTTTATGTTCAAAATCAGAACAAAGATTGATGGCTCTTACATTTTTTTGCAAATGCTAAGATCACAAATTTTCACAAATTTGGTTTCCCTTTATGTTGGAAACAATACATTTCAAGCTCTAGCTAGCTATTCGAAATGTAAATTGTGCATGTTTTATAATTATAGCGTGGTAAGCAAACAAAATGTATGGTGTGCCCCCATTTAGATGTGAACTGCAAAAGCCACACATTACCTCAAATTCAAACTACTTCGTCCATGGATGCAATGTGTTCAAACGGTGCCATCGACATCTCAAATTCAAAAGAGTTCGAGCTTGTTCGTTCTATATTTTCACCCGTGATAATTTGACCCGTGTGGTTGTTCAATTAATGGAGGGCCGGGGACCAGAAGTGAACAATACAAAGTGCGACCTGGCTCGTACACAATTTTAAACGATTGTTTTTATGGAGAGAAAAAAAGAAAACTACTCCACTATATGTATATAAGCAGGAGCCTCCGCTCTTGCTTGCTAGGGTTGCTCTCTTCACACACTCATCCTCTCCAGATCTAAACACGATAGCGGTGGCCACACTCTCTCTCTGCTCACCGCTGGTCACAGATCCGACCGGATCCCCTCCGCCAGGGAAGGGGTGAAGGTGCAACATTCACGCGGTCCTCGTCGGTGACGGAGCAAACCCACTGCCGGCGCGTCTCGATACGCGTGCCTTGCCATTCTCTCCCACACAGCGCCGGCTAGGGAGGGCCTTCGACCCAGTCTTCCTCGCTGTCGTGGTGTGGGAAAATACAGCCTCCCACCGCCCACCTAGCCAAATCACGATGAACCTCAGGTATAACTTCCTTCAAAACCGGCCTTGTTCTGCTACCCCAGGTCCCCACGTCAATGCATGTGAATATTTTTCTACTTCTCAGCCCCCTCATAGATTGGCTCGATCAACTGTTCCAAAGCCACCTAAATTATTACTATTAGAGGTAAAGCTACTTCATGCAGTCGAATCTACGACTTGGTTCAAAGCGGGAAGAACGGGGGAAAAGTTCTAGCATGACTCTAGGACTTGGTTCAAAGAGGAAATATTGGGGTGGGGGTGGGGGTAGTAGAGACTGGCTACCCAACCGGTCTCTTGGTTGAAAAGGGAAATAAAGGGAAAACAAAGTACAGGCTGGATATAGAACCAATCTACTGGTTGAAAAAGGAAAGAAAGGGGACTGGGGGACAAGTCAACAGAGTATTTCCAGCACTAGATTTGCTGCCCTCACATAGTAAAAGGTGACTATAGTTTACAAAAATGGGACCAACCCAGATATCCTGTTTGGATGTTTGTTTGCATCACCACTTTATGCATCGGTGGAGGTACATGGTGCTGGTGCACCCACTGTCCGATGCCCTTATGGCAATTTTTAGCTGTTGTTAATCTAATGCCGCTGGTAAAATGCAGCAATCTGACTGTTAAAGTAAGGACATGTTTAACCAATGTTGTTTTTTAATGTAATGCCCCAAGTAATATGAAGCAATGGCCATGTTTTAATGTCCTGCTATATTTCTCGTTAAGATAAGTAAGTTGCTTCTTTTCGTTAGAAATGCAATTGTCCTGGTCTGCCTACTGTAACATGCCCTTATACCAACTCTTTAGCACCTGATAATCTAATGTAGCTGGTAAAATCAAGCAATGGCACCATTAAAGTAATGTCAAATTTAACAGTTGTCATTGTTAATCTTAATGCCCCCGGTTGTACGAAGCAATGCTACAACTTTAGAAATTGCTACTGTCCTTCTATGATTGCCATTAAGATAAGGACGATGCTTCTTTTCATTTGATGTATGTTTCATCACTTGTTATTCACCCGCCTTTCTACCTATTTGTGCAAACAGAGATATACATTTCACCTCGTTGCTATTGCGACCTTTTGGTGAACTGCACAAAACACTTCTTTTTTGGAAAGAGTGTCTTGTGCAGTTCTACTAAAATGTCACACGCGCAATATCTCTTAATTTTAGTGGAACCGCACAAAGGGTGATTGGAGTTCCTAACCTTCTCGTTGAACTCTTTGGTTAATCTCCTCCAACAGTTAATTAGCATTTGCAAGATTAGCCGTCACTGTCACCACAATGGCACTTTGCACATATTTGTGTAACAAACATGGACGCTTGATTTTAGTTGAACTGCACAAAAGCATATCCAAATTATAGTTGCACATTCCACGAGCTTGACGACCAACCTTGATGCTGCTCAGTTTTAGTGCAACTAATGAAGAAGCTGCCAGCTCATGGGACCAAGTACTTCTTGCTAACTGCATGATGCAAACATTGCTTCATTTTAGGTGAACTGCACAAAAAGGTCACATGAATATAATCATCCACGTTGGTGACTGGTGTCAATCATCCATGTTGGTGACTGGTGTGAACCCATCTACTATGGCGTTGACTGCAGATATGGTTCCCATGACGAGGTATGTTCCTTTTTGGTACTACCCTTTGCCAGAACGATCCTGCATGTTGACTCTGCATGCAGCTAGTGATCTTGTCCTAATGTTTTGGCACTGCTATGAGAAAGCAATAATGTTATGTATTATTTTTCACCTTAATCTAATGCCACTAATAATTTGAGGCAATGTTTTGGCATCGCTAGTGCCATTGATAAAATGAAGTAATAATACAGTTAAAATAGAGCTACTGTCTTCGCTATGATTTCATTTCCAGTGTAGATAATGAAAGTGCTTCTCTTTGTTAGTGTACGTTTCATCAAATAGTCCCATTCTTAAAGTAATGACACGTTTAAGTATCTTTGCAAACAGGGATGCTTAATTTTAGTTGAACTGCACAAAAAAAGTGATTGGAATGACGCAAGGCCCTTCCTGGTTCATCACTTGTAGAAGGTGTATTCGGCAGAATTGGGTCGATGTGCCCTATGAGGCCTACCGTTGAGTCCACTCATCGGTCCCTATGACGCCTACCGTCGAGGCGGCGCAGGGCCCCTCTCTCCCTCGCAGCATGGCGGGCGCCATTGTTTTAGTTGAATTGCACAAAAAAAGAGATTGGAATGACTCAAGTCCCCTCCTACTGCCACACTGAATTTGTTCATAGTTTTCAATGAATTGCCTTCATGGTAAGATACGACGACCTGAAGAATAACTTGATCTCACTAAGTCATCTCACACAGGTCAGTCCTGTCCTTCATCCACATCATCGTGCTTTGTCATACTGTGCTACTGTTGTATTTTCTTTTAATAAACTTATTGTATCACAATCTTTTCCCATTAAGAAAACGAAGTTGCTTCTATTTATTTGTGTATGTTTCATCAACTAGTGCCACTATTATATTAATCATGCTTTTTCATTATCTGTGCAAATAGGGTTATTCAGCTACATTTTAGTGGAACTGCACAAATGTTTGGATGGAACCCGCATACGCAGAGTGTGAGTGCCACCATCTAAAATAACGTGGCTTCGAACGGGCACAGATGTTCGGATGGTTCCACAAGTTCTTGGCGACCAGCTTATGCAGAACATGTTAATCTGCTGGTGTTTGACATGCGTGCCCATAAACTGGACTGGTTTTAGTATTGCAGCAAATCCTTGAATCAAATAGCTTACATGAATGAGGTTTATGGTTTGCTGGATATATTGGCACTTCTCCAGGGATTACTCTTTTCTCAGAGAAGCATTAATCGATTTTTCTTTACATGTACACATTCTCACAACTTTGTTTTAGTTTTAAAGTTAATATTGGCTCTGATCTATGAATCAATGAGATGCATAGGCATCTTTTTTGTACTTATTATGGGAATCTTATGAGTTGGTTGTGAATCTTGGAAGCTGTGAAACACGGCATGATGATGCAGGCGACAACAACCCTATCAAGCTCTTCAATACTCCCTCCGTTTCTTTTGACTTTGACCAAATTTATATAAAAAAAGATCAACATCTACAATACCAAAGATATATGGTATATGAAAGTTAATTTTGTGATGCATCTAATAATATTGATTTCATATTGTGAATGTTGGTATTTTTTCCTATCAAGTTAGTCCAACATTACAAAGTTTGACTTTGACCAAATTATATATGCAAAATAAAAAGAAAGTTTTAGGGTGGTAGGCATTTTTGTAAGCCTTCCGTTGGTCAGTACTAGGTAACGTGGGGTCAGTACTCAAGTTTATGTGGGGTCACTTCGTAAGTGAGGGGTAAATTAGTTATTAGGATGGATCCACTGACAGCGCGCCGCCGCTATCATCCATTCCAAAACCGCCGCCCGCCGCTCCTCTTGCATTCAAAGACCACCGCCGCTCCTCTCCTCTTCCATTCCAAAACCGCCGCCGCTCCTCTTCCATTCCAAAACCACCGCCGGCGAGTGAAGGTGCTGTGGAGAAGTAGATTGATGGAGGAGTACAACCGATACGTGACGATCGCAGACGGCGACCCTGTGAAGCTAGCCAGGATGATGGAGATACAGTCTTGGTTTGACAACCAGCAGCGACGGAGATGGCGATGGCCAAATATCTGAAAAAGAGCGAAAAGGCGGCGATCCACCCGAATGGAGTCGCGCGGGAGTCCATAGAGCTGCTCCTCTGGGCCATGGAGCAGACAGATTCGCCGAATCCGGTCGTGAGGTGATGGTGGTGGGAGTATCGATCCAAGATTGAGCATCCAGAGGATCAAGGATCGAGCATCCACACAGTGCCGTTTGTGAGGGTGCCATGTCAGAGCGAGCCGGTGGAGTCTTCGTCGACCGTACCCAACCGCAAGAGGAGAAAAGCAGTTGGCGCGACGACGCTTCCCCGCCTTTCTCCAAGGCTCCCTCGCCATTCACCTCGTTTCACGGGGCGGCGGTCTGCTACCGAGGAATAGGAGGGGAGTGCCCCGACGAATAATCATAGGAGGAGCTTAGGGTTATCAGTATTTGGAGGTTGTGAATTGTGTTTTGTGTTGTGTATTTTGGGTACTTTCAGATATGAATGTCTTTTGAATTTCAGATCTTTGCAGTATTGAGCATATGAAGTATTTTCTGAATTCCAAAGATCTATTTTTAGTACTTTCAAAAATGTAGTTTCATATAAAAGTGCAGACCATGTGATTTTCAGAGAAGAAACTGCAAGTTTCAGTTTCAGATAAGAAACTACAAGTTTCAGAGGCAGAGCATTTATATCAACACACCCTTTTCAAACAGGGATAACAGCATGTTCCAAATTTTATTCTTGGTCGAAAATGGAACTAACAGCAAGCTAACATCATGTTGATCAACATTCATGTTTAGCACATCTTCATATGATGCACAGTCAAAAAGATATGCTATTTTCAAAATGCCCAGACAATGTTGAGAGTGCGAAAAACAGAGAAAACTAGGGATGAAATTCTGGCTAGTATTGGAGGTGGTGTGTGTGGATGACATGAGGAGACTCACATGTCTGTAATAGCAGAGGCAAATTTTTTGGGAATATAGGGGTAATCGATCCCGGGCCGAGCAGGTGCGGGTAAGGGGGTATAGCTACTGGGCTACTGCGGCGTACTCAACACAAAGAAGGTGCGCAAACTACTACTACACTGCCCCATCTTCCCCGGCTCCGGTTCGTTCCCGTCTTGTACGTGGAGAGGCTGACAGTCGGGACCCACAAGGTCCATGGCCCTACGCAAGCAAGTGCCTCATTGGAAAAAAAGCTTTCTCTCGGAAATGGATATTCGTTTCTCCTAATGTTATACTGACGTTGGGGCCCACGGGTCTGTCAAGGTAGTCAATAAATGATATAAATTTACAATGAAGACTGTCATCGGGGAGCTAGCAGTTATAATTTTTTCAGAGGGCGAACAAGTATCAGCTGGGTTGTGTCCTGCCCAGCCTAGGTTTTGTTTTTTAACATGCGCAGGGCGCAGCCCACGACATGGCGACACAGTTTTTTAAACTTATTGTTTTGAGCTCCAGCATGTATCTACTGGCCCATGGGCCTCCCAGCCTAGATTTTATTTTGTCTTAAACGTCCGCAGCCCAACTTATGTTTTTTTGAAGAAAATGCAGAACTCTTTTCTATTTTTCTATATATAAGAATAAGAATGCCAGGTCCAACTTATGTTTTCCCTTCTAACTATATTATATATATTTAAATTATTTTATGTTATTATATATTATTATTATCATATATTTAGTATATATATATATATATATATATATATATATATATATATATATATATATATATATATATATAAAATATATAAAATATCCCACGTCTTATTAACTTATAAAAAATAAATGTTTAACAGAAGTTCGCAAGGAAAATCCTGGTTTTTTTTTACATCAAAAATCCTCGTGATTGCGTACAAAAGCTTGCTCGGATTTAAGGACCAATGTACTAATAACGCGCTCATTTTTTGAGAAACAACGCGCTAATTATCTAATTTTATATATAATAAAATGCCCTGCCCCGGTTTATTTTTTGATAACATTGTTCCATCCAACCCAACATTATATTTACAACAAGCCCAGCAAATTCGTGTATTTCGAGAAAGTGCAAATGGGCTGTGATTTCTAAGGAAAAAAATTAAATGGGCCACATAGATGCTACATTATTTGTTCACCCATCCCAGCAAATGGACTGTAAATTATAAAAAACATGGGTTGAATATGTGCCACATTTTTGCAGGCTGACATGTGGGCCAATAGGCCGAAGCCCACGCAAGGCGTTGTCAACTTGGTCAACAAATGATTCAGACATCCATAGCCTTTGGATTTACATCCAACGGACGGCATGCATCTTCAATCTGTCGTCTTCTTCCTCCAGCGCCGCCGGGAACGTCCGCTCCCGCCTCCGGCGGCTAGCGGCTCTGCTTAGCACGCCTCGCTGCGAAGTGCTACCCCACCGCCGGCCAGGCCATCCCTCCAACCCTCCACACCTCCTGTTATTCTCCGCCGACTGCAGCCCCACGCTGCACTAGAACCAGTTAACCCTCGTAGTCCTCTCCGTCTGCGACTCCACTGCCGCGTCTTCCCCATCTCCTGGTCGTTCCTGTCCGGGGCCTCGCCGTCGTCCACCGCTTTGGTGCGCTCGGCGCGGCGTGGTCAACGTGGTCAACAAACGAGAGTCATCGGAAGAGGACTGTACGTGGAGAGACTGACAGTGGGGACGCACCAGGTCCATGGACGCACGCATGCAACTGCCTCCTTATTACGCGAAAAACAATTATTCTTCCCCTAACAGCTTGGACCCACCAGCTACATCTTCTCATGCAAGGAAGTGCCTCCTTATTACGCGGAAAAAATGTTTCATCCCCCTAACAGCTAGGACCGAGCAGCTACATCTTCGCACGCAAGGAAGTGCCTCCTTATTACGGGCAAAAAAAATTATTCCTCCTCCTGACAGCTAGGACCCACCAGCTATAGCTTCGCACGTAAGGAGGCTGACATTGTGGGCCAATAGGTCGAAGCCTACGGATGGTGTTTTCAACTTAGTCAACAAATGATTCTGACATCTGTAGTCGTTGGATGTACATCCAACGGCCGGCATGCATCTTCAATCTCTCGTCTTCTTACTCCAGTATCGGCGGGACCTCCTGCTCCCGCCTCCGGCGGCCAGCGGCGCTGCTTTCACACGCCTCGTTGCGAAGCGCTAAAATACTGCCAGCCAGGCCATCCCTCCACCCCTCCTATTATTCTCCGCCGACTGCAGCCCCAGGTCGCACCGAACCAGTCAACCCTCATAAGTCGTACTCCTCTCCGTCTGCGACTCCACTGCCGCATCTTCCCCATCTCCTGGTCGTTCCCGTCTAGGGCCTCGCCGTCGTCCACCGCCTTCGTGCGCTCGGCGCGGTGTGGTCGACAAACGAGAGTCATCGAAAGAGGACTGTATGTGGAGAGGCTGACAGCTGGGACCCATGAGGTCCATGGTCGCACGCAAGGAAAGTGCCTCTTTATTACGCTGGAAAAAAAGTTTCCTCCCCCTGACAGCTGGGACCCACTAGCTACATCTTCGCACTCAAGGAAGTGCCTCCTTATTGCGCGGAAAAAATGATTCCTCCCCATGACAGCTGGGACCCACTGGCTATATCTTCGCACGCAAGGAAGTGCCTCCTTATCCCCCAGACAGCTGGGACTCACCAGGTCAAAGCGTACGTATCGTTATCTGTCTGATCGCAAGCGTGTACATACATACTGGTCGATCGGTCTCTCTGCCATGATGAACTGTGGCCGTGTAAGGAGCGGCACGTGTCGTAGTAGAGCCCCCAACGTAGCAGTTCAGGTAGTCCCGTCTAAATCATGTACACGTACGTACAACCACACGGCAAAAAATATGGCGACATACGTACATATATGAGCGGGGTCTCGAACACGTACTCGCGTAGACGTACGGCCAGGGCTCGTGTACATGAAGAGACGCAACGGACTGCAGCAACAGCCTCCTGTTCATCGGTAGCCAACCGGCTGGGTCGGAATGGAGGAAACAGCGTCGGGAGCCAAGCGACTGGGTCGGAACGCATCATGTTCATTGGGAGCCAACCTGCTTGGACGGAACAGCCGAAACAGGGTCCTGTTCATCGACTCGGGGTCTGGCGTACCGCAAAACGAAGGAAACGGCCTTCTGTTCGACCGCCTACAGTCGAAATGGGGTCCTGTTCATCGGCTGGGGGTCTGGCATACCGCAAAACGGAGGAAACGGACTTCTGTTCAACCGCCTACGGTCGAAACGGGGTCCTGTTGATCGGGAGGGGTCTGGCGTACCGCAAAACGGAGGAAACAGACTTCTACCCAACTGCCTACGGTCGAAACGGAGTCCTGCTCATCGGGAGGGGTGTGGCGTACCGCAAAACGGGACTCCACGGGCTACTGTTCATCCACCGTCGACTTCCTCCAGCCTCCACCGGCTACTGTTCATCCAGCCTCCACGAGGTCCTGTTCATCCACCCCCAACCGGCTGGGGTATGGCGTACCATGGCACGACCTCCTCGGGGTCCTGTTCATCCAGCTCCAACCGCCTACACGGCCGGGGTCCTATTCATCCAACCCCCACCGGCTGGGGTGGGGCGTACGAGCGGGCGACAGCAACGGGAACTGTTCATCCATAGCCAACCAACCGGCTCGATCGATGCAAGTCTTGACTCGTTCTACATGTATCACGCGCGCGGCAGCAATGGGCACTGTTCATCGAGAGGCAACCCAACACCGGCTGGCTACGTCTCGCATGAGGGCTCGATCGGCTTCAGTAAGCAGCGAGAAGGATCGATCGGGTTCAGTTAGCAGTGAAGGGATCGCTCAGGTTCAGTTAGCAGTGAAGGGATCGCTCGGGTTTAGTTAGCAGCGAAGGGATCGCTCAGGTTCAGTTAGCAGCGAAGGGATCGATCGGGTTCAGTACGTAGTGCGAGGGATCGATCGCTCGTGTTCAGTACGTAGTGCGAGGGCGATCGATCGCTCGGGTTCAGTAAGCGAACGTACGCCTCGCTCGGGTTCAGTTAGCGAGCGCCTCGCACACATGCGCGCGTACGAGAGAGAAACACGCAAAACCACACTGCATCGCTCGGCCGAACCACCCACTGTAACCGGGAACTCCTCGAAAATTTCCTCGCCCTCACTTCTACCATGATTTTTTACGTCATGGACAGCCCAAAGAATATCATGCGGGTGCGTCTCCGGCTCACCCAGGACAAAAAGCCCATTTTCTGTCAAATTTTTTTGTCATAGAAGTAGGAGCCCACCACATCTATGATGATACGTGTTTTCGTTACAATTATTGTCATAGAAGTGTCACAACCATGACAGAAAACTTTTCGTTCAGGCCATAATGTCACTATATAGGCATCTGTCGTGGGCTCAACACTTGGGCCTCGCACAGATCCTAAAGCCCACAAGTATACTCGGTCACGATCCAAGTCCAGCTCGGATCACATCCGACCAGTGTCCTTTGATCCGACCTTGTAGGTTCCTTCCCTTAAGCGCGCGACCCCTTAGGTTCAAGTCGGCTTGGTCGCAGGTCGAATCACCTTCGACCTTCTCGGTTGGTAGCGGCCTCCAGCAAGGCGTGCCAACCACCAAGTAGACAATGAAGCTGGTCAGGCGAACCTGTACATCACACTTCTGTTCCCTTTGCCACACGATATATGTTGTTGGGCTCAAGGCGAGTCTATCATCCTTGTGCTAGCCCGACCTCTTTGTCGTTCCAGTGATGCCGACCACAAACCGGATTATCTCATAATCCTTGTCACATGGCCATGATTATCTTGGTCAGATCACACGAAGGGCCCAGAGTATATCTGTCCTGGTCGGAGGGGCAAATCCCATCTTGCTCGACCATGTCTCGCAACATGGGTCTGGCAAGCCCGAAACCTACCTTTATAACTACCCAGTTACGGAGTAGCGTTTGGTCGAACCAAAGCAGGTCTCTCACCATCTTGAGTACATGCACCAGCTCAGGTCTTAGGATATAGAACGTATGTTGTACTAGAGACTCACATATGACATACCCGCATGACATTCTTTGGGCTGTCCATGACGTAAAAAATCATGGTAGAAGTGAGGGCGAGGAAATTTTCGAGGAGTTCCCGGTTACAGTGGGTGGTTCGGCCGAGCGATGCAGTGTGGTTTTGCGTGTTTCTCTCTCGTACGTGCGCATGTGTGCGAGGCGCTCGCTAACTGAACCCGAGCGAGGCGTACGTTCGCTTACTGAACCCGAGCGATCGATCGCCCTCGCACTACGTACTGAACACGAGCGATTGATCCCTCGCACTACGTACTGAACCCGATCGATCCCTTCGCTGCTAACTGAACCTGAGCGATCCCTTCGCTGCTAACTAAACCCGAGCGATCCCTTCACTGCTAACTGAACCCGAGCGATCCCTTCACTGCTAACTGAACCCGATCGATCCTTCTCGCTGCTTACTGAAGCCGATCGAACCCTCATGCGAGACGTGGCCAGCCGGTGTTGGGTTGCCTCTCGATGAACAGTGCCCATTGCTGCCGCGCGCGTGATACATGTAGAACGAGTCAACATTTGCATCGATCGAGCCGGTTGGTTGGCTATGGATGAACAGTTCCCGTTGCTGTCGCCCGCTCGTACGCCCCACCCCAGCCGGTGGGGGTTGGATGAATAGGACCCCGGCCGTGTAGGCGGTTGGAGCTGGATGAACAGGACCCCGAGGAGGTCGTGCCATGGTACGCCATACCCTAGCCGGTTGGGGCTGGATGAACAGGACCTCGTGGAGGCTGGATGAACAGTAGCCGGTGGAGGCTGGAGGAAGTCGACGGTGGATGAACAGTAGCCCGTGGAGTCCCGTTTTGCGGTACGCCACACCCCTCCCGATGAGCAGGACTCCTTTTCGACCGTAGGCAGTTGGGTAGAAGTCTGCTCCTTCGTTTTGCGGTACGCCAGACCCCTCCCGATCAACAGGACCCCGTTTCGACCGTAGGCGGTTGAACAGAAGTCCGTTTCCTCCGTTTTGCGGTATGCCAGACCCCCAGCCGATGAACAGGACCCCATTTCGACTGTAGGCGGTCGAACAGAAGGCCGTTTCCTTCGTTTTGCGGTACGCCAGACCCCGAGTCGATGAACAGGACCCTGTTTCCGCTGTTCCGTCCAAGCAGGTTGGCTCCCAATGAACAGGATGCGTTCCGACCCAGTCGCTTGGCTCCCGACGCTGTTTCCTCCGTTCCGACCCAGCCGGTTGGCTACCGATGAACAGGAGGCTGTTGCTGCATTCCGTTGCCTCTCTTCATGTACACGAGCCCTGGCCGTACGTCTACGCGAGTACGTGTTCGAGACCCCGCTCATATATGTACGTATGTCGCCATATTTTTTGCCGTGTGGTTGTACGTACGTGTACATGATTTAGACGGGACTACCTAAACTGCTACGTTGGGGGCTCTATTATGATACGTGCCGCTCCTTACACGGCCACAGTTCATCATGGCAGAGAGACCGATCGACCAGTATGTATGTACACGCTTGCGATCAGACAGATAACAATACGTACGCTTTGACCTGGTGAGTCCCAGCTGTCTGGGGGATAAGGAGGCACTTCCTTGCGTGCGAAGATATAGCCAGTGGGTCCCAGCTGTCATGGGGAGGAATCATTTTTTCCGCGCAATAAGGAGGCACTTCCTTGAGTGCGAAGATGTAGCTAGTGGGTCCCAGCTGTCAGGGGGAGGAAACTTTTTTCACAGCGTAATAAGGAGGCACTTTCCTTGCGTGCGACCATGGACCTCATGGGTCCCAGCTGTCAGCCTCTCCACATACAGTCCTCTTTCGATGACTCTCGTTTGTCGACCACACCGCGCCGAGCGCACGAAGGCGGTGGACGACGGCGAGGCCCTAGACGGGAACGACCAGGAGATGGGGAAGATGCGGCAGTGGAGTCGCAGACGGAGAGGAGTACGACGTACGAGGGTTGACTGGTTCGGTGCGACCTGGGGCTGCAGTCGGCGGAGAATAATAGGAGGGGTGGAGGGATGGCCTGGCTGGCAGTGTTTTAGCGCTTCGCAGCGAGGCGTGCGAAAGCAGCGCTGCTAGCCGCCGGAGGCGGGAGCAGGAGGTCCCGCCGATACTGGAGGAAGAAGACGAGAGATTGAAGATGCATGCCGGCCGTTGGATGTAAATCCAACGACTACAGATGTCAAAATCATTTGTTGACTAAGTTGAAAACACCATCCGTAGGCTTCGACCTATTGGCCCACAATGTCAGCCTCCTTACGTGCGAAGATATAGCTGGTGGGTCCTAGCTGTCAGGAGGAGGAATAATTTTTTTTGCTCGTAATAAGGAGGCACTTCCTTGCGTGCGAAGATGTAGCTGCTCGGTCCTAGCTGTTAGGGGGATGAAACATTTTTTTCCGCGTAATAAGGAGGCACTTCCTTGCATGAGAAGATGTAGCTGGTGGGTCCAAGCTGTTAGGGGGAAGAATAATTGTTTTTCGCGTAATAAGGAGGCAGTTGCATGCGTGCGTCCATGGACCTGGTGCGTCCCCACTGTCAGTCTCTCCACGTACAGTCCTCTTCCGATGACTCTCGTTTGTTGACCACGTTGACCACGCCGCGCCGAGCGCACCAAAGCGGTGGACGACGGCGAGGCCCCGGACAGGAACGACCAGGAGATGGGGAAGACGCGACAGTGGAGTCGCAGACGGAGAGGACTACGAGGGTTAACTGGTTCTGGTGCAGCGTGGGGCTGCAGTCGGCGGAGAATAACAGGAGGTGTGGAGGGTTGGAGGGATGGCCTGGCCGGCGGTGGGGTAGCACTTCGCAGCGAGGCGTGCTAAGCAGAGCCGCTAGCCGCCGGAGGCGGGAGCGGGCGTTCCCGGCGGCGCTGGAGGAAGAAGACGACAGATTGAAGATGCATGCTGTCCGTTGGATGTAAATCCAAAGGCTATGGATGTCTAAATCATTTGTTGACCAAGTTGACAACGCCTTGCGTGGGCTTCGGCCTATTGGCCCACATGTCAGCCTGCAAAAATGTGGCACATATTCAACCCATGTTTTTTAGAATTTACAGTCCATTTGCTGGGATGGGTGAACAAATAATGTAGCATCTATGTGGCCCATTTAATTTTTTTTCTTAGAAATCACAGCCCATTTGCAGTTTCTCGAAATACACGAATTTGCTGGGCTTGTTGTAAATATAATGTTGGGTTGGATGGAGCAATGTTATCAAAAAATAAACCGGGGCTGGGCATTTTATTATATATAAAATTCGATAATTAGCGCGTTATTTCTCAAAAAATGAGCGCGTTATTAGTACATTGGTCCTTAAATCCGAGCAAGCTTTTGTACGCAATCACGAGGATTTTTTATGTCAAAAAAAAACCAGGATTTTCCTTGCGAACTTCTGTTAAACATTTATTTTTTATAAGTTAATAAGACGTGGGATATTATATATATATATATATATATATATACTAAATATATGATAATAATAATATATAATAACATAAAATAATTTAAATATATATAATATAGTTAGAAGGGAAAACATAAGTTGGACCTGGCATTCTTATTCTTATAAATAGAAAAATAGAAAAGAGTTCTGCATTTTCTTCAAAAAAACATAAGTTGGGCTGTGGACGTTTAAGACAAAATAAAACCTAGGCTGGGAGGCCCATGGGCCAGTAGATACATGCTGGAGCTCAAAACAATAAGTTTAAAAAACTGTGTCGCCATGTCGTGGGCTGCGCCCTGCGCATGGTAAAAAACAAAACCTAGGCTGGGCAGGACACAACCCAGCTGATACTTGTTCGCCCTCTGAAAAAATTATAACTGCTAGCTCCCCGATGACAGTCTTCATTGTAAATTTATATCATTTATTGACTACCTTGACAGACCCGTCGGCCCCAACGTCAGTATAACATTAGGAGAAACGAATATCCATTTCCGAGAGAAAGCTTTTTTCCAATGAGGCACTTGCTTGCGTAGGGCCATGGACCTTGTGGGTCCCGACTGTCAGCCTCTCCACGTACAAGACGGGAACGAACCGGAGCCGGGGAAGATGGGGCAGTGTAGTAGTAGTTTGCGCACCTTCTTTGTGTTGAGTACGCCGCAGTAGCCCAGTAGCTATACCCCCTTACCCGCACCTGCTCGGCCCGGGATCGATTACCCCTATATTCCCAAAAAATTTGCCTCTACTATTACAGACATGTGAGTCTCCTCATTTCATCCACACACACCACCTCCAATACTAGCCAGAATTTCATCCCTAGTTTTCTCTGTTTTTCGCACTCTCAACATTGTCTGGGCATTTTGAAAATAGCATATCTTTTTGACTGTGCATCATATGAAGATGTGCTATACATGAATGTTGATCAACATGATATTAGCTTGCTGTCAGTTCCATTTTCGACCAAGAATAAAATTTGGAACATGTTGTTATCCCTGTTTGAAAAAGGTGTGTTGATATAAATGCTCTGCCTCTAAAACTTGTAGTTTCTTATCTGAAACTGAAACTTGCAGTTTCTTCTCTGAAAATCACATGGTCTGCACTTTTATATGAAACTACATTTTTGAAAGTACTAAAAATAGATCTCTGGAATTTAGAAAATACTTCATATGCTCAATACTGCAAAGATCTGAAATTTAAAAGACATTCATATCTGAAAGTACCCAAAATACACAACACAAAACACAATTCACAACCTGCAAATACTGATAACCCTAAGCTCCTCCTATGATTATTCGTCGGGGCACTCCCCTCCTATTCCTCGGTAGCAGACCGCCGCCCCATGAAACGAGGTGAATGGCGAGGGAGCCTTGGAGAAAGGCGGGGAAGCATCGTCGCGCCAACTGCTTTTCTCCTCTTGCGGTTGGGTACGGTCGACGAAGACTCCACCGGCTCGCTCTGACATGGCACCCTCACAAACGGCACTGTGTGGATGCTCGATCCTTGATCCTCTGGATGCTCAATCTTGGATCGATACTCCCACCACCTCCACCTCATGACAGGATTTGGCGAATCTGTCTGCTCCATGGCCCAGAGGAGCAGCTCTATGGACTCCCGCGCGACTCCATTCGGGTGCATCGCCGCCTTTTCGCTCTTTTTCAGATATTTGGCCATCGCCATCTCCGTCGCTACTGGTTGTCAAACCAAGACTGTATCTCCATCATCCTGGCTAGCTTCACAGGGTCGCCGTCTGCGATCGTCACGTATCGGTTGTACTCCTCCATCAATCTACTTCTCCACAGCACCTTCACTCGCCGGCGGTGGTTTTGGAATGGAAGAGGAGCGGCGGCGGTTTTGGAATGGAAGAGGAGAGGAGCGGCGGTGGTCTTTGAATGCAAGAGGAGCGGCGGGCGGCGGTTTTGGAATGGATGATAGCGGCGGCGCGCTGTCAGTGGATCCATCCTAATAACTAATTTACCCCTCACTTACGAAGTGACCCCACATAAACTTGAGTACTGACCCCACGTTACCTAGTACTGACCAACGGAAGGCTTACAAAAATGCCTACCACCCTAAAACTTTCTTTTTATTTTGCATATATAATTTGGTCAAAGTCAAACTTTGTAATGTTGGACTAACTTGATAGGAAAAAATACCAACATTCACAATATGAAATCAATATTATTAGATGCATCACAAAATTAACTTTCATATACCATATATCTTTGGTATTGTAGATGTTGATCTTTTTTTATATAAATTTGGTCAAAGTCAAAAGAAACGGAGGGAGTATTGAAGAGCTTGATAGGGTTGTTGTCGCCTGCATCATCATGCCGTGTTTCACAGCTTCCAAGATTCACAACCAACTCATAAGATTCCCATGATAAGTACAAAAAAGATGCCTATGCATCTCATTGATTCATAGATCAGAGCCAATATTAACTTTAAAACTAAAACAAAGTTGTGAGAATGTGTACATGTAAAGAAAAATCGATTAATGCTTCTCTGAGAAAAGAGTAATCCCTGGAGAAGTGCCAATATATCCAGCAAACCATAAACCTCATTCATGTAAGCTATTTGATTCAAGGATTTGCTGCAATACTAAAACCAGTCCAGTTTATGGGCACGCATGTCAAACACCAGCAGATTAACATGTTCTGCATAAGCTGGTCGCCAAGAACTTGTGGAACCATCCGAACATCTGTGCCCGTTCGAAGCCACGTTATTTTAGATGGTGGCACTCACACTCTGCGTATGCGGGTTCCATCCAAACATTTGTGCAGTTCCACTAAAATGTAGCTGAATAACCCTATTTGCACAGATAATGAAAAAGCATGATTAATATAATAGTGGCACTAGTTGATGAAACATACACAAATAAATAGAAGCAACTTCGTTTTCTTAATGGGAAAAGATTGTGATACAATAAGTTTATTAAAAGAAAATACAACAGTAGCACAGTATGACAAAGCACGATGATGTGGATGAAGGACAGGACTGACCTGTGTGAGATGACTTAGTGAGATCAAGTTATTCTTCAGGTCGTCGTATCTTACCATGAAGGCAATTCATTGAAAACTATGAACAAATTCAGTGTGGCAGTAGGAGGGGACTTGAGTCATTCCAATCTCTTTTTTTGTGCAATTCAACTAAAACAATGGCGCCCGCCATGCTGCGAGGGAGAGAGGGGCCCTGCGCCGCCTCGACGGTAGGCGTCATAGGGACCGATGAGTGGACTCAACGGTAGGCCTCATAGGGCACATCGACCCAATTCTGCCGAATACACCTTCTACAAGTGATGAACCAGGAAGGGCCTTGCGTCATTCCAATCACTTTTTTTGTGCAGTTCAACTAAAATTAAGCATCCCTGTTTGCAAAGATACTTAAACGTGTCATTACTTTAAGAATGGGACTATTTGATGAAACGTACACTAACAAAGAGAAGCACTTTCATTATCTACACTGGAAATGAAATCATAGCGAAGACAGTAGCTCTATTTTAACTGTATTATTACTTCATTTTATCAATGGCACTAGCGATGCCAAAACATTGCCTCAAATTATTAGTGGCATTAGATTAAGGTGAAAAATAATACATAACATTATTGCTTTCTCATAGCAGTGCCAAAACATTAGGACAAGATCACTAGCTGCATGCAGAGTCAACATGCAGGATCGTTCTGGCAAAGGGTAGTACCAAAAAGGAACATACCTCGTCATGGGAACCATATCTGCAGTCAACGCCATAGTAGATGGGTTCACACCAGTCACCAACATGGATGATTGACACCAGTCACCAACGTGGATGATTATATTCATGTGACCTTTTTGTGCAGTTCACCTAAAATGAAGCAATGTTTGCATCATGCAGTTAGCAAGAAGTACTTGGTCCCATGAGCTGGCAGCTTCTTCATTAGTTGCACTAAAACTGAGCAGCATCAAGGTTGGTCGTCAAGCTCGTGGAATGTGCAACTATAATTTGGATATGCTTTTGTGCAGTTCAACTAAAATCAAGCGTCCATGTTTGTTACACAAATATGTGCAAAGTGCCATTGTGGTGACAGTGACGGCTAATCTTGCAAATGCTAATTAACTGTTGGAGGAGATTAACCAAAGAGTTCAACGAGAAGGTTAGGAACTCCAATCACCCTTTGTGCGGTTCCACTAAAATTAAGAGATATTGCGCGTGTGACATTTTAGTAGAACTGCACAAGACACTCTTTCCAAAAAAGAAGTGTTTTGTGCAGTTCACCAAAAGGTCGCAATAGCAACGAGGTGAAATGTATATCTCTGTTTGCACAAATAGGTAGAAAGGCGGGTGAATAACAAGTGATGAAACATACATCAAATGAAAAGAAGCATCGTCCTTATCTTAATGGCAATCATAGAAGGACAGTAGCAATTTCTAAAGTTGTAGCATTGCTTCGTACAACCGGGGGCATTAAGATTAACAATGACAACTGTTAAATTTGACATTACTTTAATGGTGCCATTGCTTGATTTTACCAGCTACATTAGATTATCAGGTGCTAAAGAGTTGGTATAAGGGCATGTTACAGTAGGCAGACCAGGACAATTGCATTTCTAACGAAAAGAAGCAACTTACTTATCTTAACGAGAAATATAGCAGGACATTAAAACATGGCCATTGCTTCATATTACTTGGGGCATTACATTAAAAAACAACATTGGTTAAACATGTCCTTACTTTAACAGTCAGATTGCTGCATTTTACCAGCGGCATTAGATTAACAACAGCTAAAAATTGCCATAAGGGCATCGGACAGTGGGTGCACCAGCACCATGTACCTCCACCGATGCATAAAGTGGTGATGCAAACAAACATCCAAACAGGATATCTGGGTTGGTCCCATTTTTGTAAACTATAGTCACCTTTTACTATGTGAGGGCAGCAAATCTAGTGCTGGAAATACTCTGTTGACTTGTCCCCCAGTCCCCTTTCTTTCCTTTTTCAACCAGTAGATTGGTTCTATATCCAGCCTGTACTTTGTTTTCCCTTTATTTCCCTTTTCAACCAAGAGACCGGTTGGGTAGCCAGTCTCTACTACCCCCACCCCCACCCCAATATTTCCTCTTTGAACCAAGTCCTAGAGTCATGCTAGAACTTTTCCCCCGTTCTTCCCGCTTTGAACCAAGTCGTAGATTCGACTGCATGAAGTAGCTTTACCTCTAATAGTAATAATTTAGGTGGCTTTGGAACAGTTGATCGAGCCAATCTATGAGGGGGCTGAGAAGTAGAAAAATATTCACATGCATTGACGTGGGGACCTGGGGCAGCAGAACAAGGCCGGTTTTGAAGGAAGTTATACCTGAGGTTCATCGTGATTTGGCTAGGTGGGCGGTGGGAGGCTGTATTTTCCCACACCACGACAGCGAGGAAGACTGGGTCGAAGGCCCTCCCTAGCCGGCGCTGTGTGGGAGAGAATGGCAAGGCACGCGTATCGAGACGCGCCGGCAGTGGGTTTGCTCCGTCACCGACGAGGACCGCGTGAATGTTGCACCTTCACCCCTTCCCTGGCGGAGGGGATCCGGTCGGATCTGTGACCAGCGGTGAGCAGAGAGAGAGTGTGGCCACCGCTATCGTGTTTAGATCTGGAGAGGATGAGTGTGTGAAGAGAGCAACCCTAGCAAGCAAGAGCGGAGGCTCCTGCTTATATACATATAGTGGAGTAGTTTTCTTTTTTTCTCTCCATAAAAACAATCGTTTAAAATTGTGTATGAGCCAGGTCGCACTTTGTATTGTTCACTTCTGGTCCCCGGCCCTCCATTAATTGAACAACCACACGGGTCAAATTATCACGGGTGAAAATATAGAACGAACAAGCTCGAACTCTTTTGAATTTGAGATGTCGATGGCACCATGTGAACACATTGCATCCATGGACTAAGTAGTTTGAATTTGAGGTAATGTGTGGCTTTTGCAGTTCACATCTAAATGGGGGCACACCATACATTTTGTTTGCTTACCACGCTATAATTATAAAACATGCACAATTTACATTTCGAATAGCTAGCTAGAGCTTGAAATGTATTGTTTCCAACATAAAGGGAAACCAAATTTGTGAAAATTTGTGATCTTAGCATTTGCAAAAAAATGTAAGAGCCATCAATCTTTGTTCTGATTTTGAACATAAACTATATGCAACCTTTTTTGAGGGAGACCGGGAATATTGTAAATGTTTGCAAGTACATAGCATCTTTGATAAAAAAAATACATCCAAATTCCGAGACCAGCGAACAACCAACTGCAGTCAGAAAGAGCCGTCGACGCGTCGTTGTCCCTGCTATCCTACCGGAGCCGGCTTGACCTCGTCAATGACTGTTGAGGAGTCTTCGTGCACGTGCCCCTAAGGAGCAGCGCCCCGGAGGCGTAGTTGTCATCATTGATCTAAGGCACCTAATTAATATAACACCAAATTCTCCCATATGACAAGAAACGCTAACCTCACTACCCCAAGGAGACAACATGAATCTACGCTGGAGCTCCATTGACTACGTCCCGACAGACAAACTCGACGAGGATCAAAGCTCAAAGAGCAAACTAGTAGAAAAGGCGGCAATCGATGTCGCCGATGTCCTAACGTAGCCGGCTTCACCTTCTTGATGGCAACCGAGTAGTCTTCGTGCATGTGCCCCTAATAACCAGCACCTTGGAGGAACGCAGTTGTCGTTGTTTAACCCTCGCATTGATCCGAAGCACATGACACCAAATCTCACCGGATGACAAGAAACCTTAACCTCACCGCCCGAAAGGAGACGACAAGAATATACGCTGGAGTTCCATCGACTATGTCTAGACGAATGAACTCAAGGAGGATCGGAGCTCAGAAGACAGACTCGGAATAAGAAGCGCCAACATCTTCCACCTGAGTGTTGCACGTGCGAGGACTAAAACCCCTAACATAAACTAATAACCGAAGCATAGGCACCGGGATTCCCCTCCCCGCCACCGGTCGATGGAGCAGTGGGAAGAGGGGAGGGGTGAATCCACCGGCTCACCGCCTAGGGTGAGTGGACTAGATTTGTATTCATACCGAGAATGGATTCAAATTTTATTGGTATTGCAATATACTTAGTGCTCCTACTTTTTTTAGATTTATCAACAGAACTACAGCCGTATGTTAGTACGACATAGCCTGCACGATATGTACACGATAGCCAATCCAGCCATCTGCTGGACTCTGGTCACATGGATGGACAAACTGATCTCCCCTGTCGTGCAGGGATTGTCCAGGCAACGACGTGTGTACAGCACTACTCTAGTACTACTATCGCTGGTGTCTCTCTTCTAGTACAACTCAGCCAACACGTGGGGCCTGAGGGATGGGGGAGAGTGTGCCTATGGTCGGCTGCTCAATTGCGGTCCCACATGTGAGTGCAAACGCAAGATGACTCGCGTTCCATTCCGTGAGTGGCGTGCCGGACCGACCGACCATGTGGGGTGCGACGCGAACGCGACGTGCGTGCTGTATACATGTAGTACCACCGTTTTCTTTTTGTTTTGCTCCATCGCGCAATCCATCGATACAAAATTATATTTAAAAGTGGAGGGCGGGGCTTTTACCACACGTTAGGCAGGGCAGTTTCGCCTAGTCGGTTCGACAGAGAGGCGAGGAGGACGAGGGAGTAGCGGATTCAACTTACTACTGGAAAGGTGGGGTTGTGTGATTTGACAGCTCGTTACTGATGGAAAGGTGGGGCCTTGTGATTTGACTGCTCATTATAGTCATTATTACTGCGGCGCTACGACCGGGGTGAGTCTCCCCCTCCATGGTGTACAGGTGCTAAGCATGCCACATATGTAAAAAAATCTGATGTGACAAGGTAGAAGTAAAGAGAAGAGAGAGTAGTTTGGTGACCCCAGGAAGAACGAATGCGAAGCGCGCGGACCTATGCAAAACACTTAAATGAGAGAAGTTTATGCAACGCATGAAGGAGTTTAGTTGTCAAAGAAAGACTTAGCGCCCCATCTAAGCACGTAGTACTATGCATAATTTGGTGCATGAAACGTCGATCCAGATGCTGGTTGTCCCTCATCCAGCATCATATACTAGTATAGTAGTACTACGTACGTACTATACTAATATCGTTGTTCTCACTTTTCTACTTTAGTAGTAACTCAGCCGACGCGCGTTCCATTCCGTGAGCGGTGTGCCGGACCGACCATGTAGGTGCGACGCGAACGCGAGGAGCGTGCTGTATATGTCCCACCATTTTCTTTAATTTGAGCTTGTTAGTTTTGCTCCATGGCGCAATACATCGATACTTACAAAACTATATTTAAAAGGCGAGGGTGGGGCAAGTTTCGCCTGGTCGGTTTGACAAAGAGGCGAGGAGGACGAGGGAGTAGCGGATTCAACTTACTGCGGGAAAGGTGGGGCTTTGTGATTTGATAGCTCATTATTGCTGGAAGGTGGGGGCTTGTGACTGCTCGGTAGAGTCATTATTACTGCGAGGGGTAAGTCTCCCCTTCCGTTCCCCACTCTAATCTGGTGCATGACATGTTGACCCGGATGCTGGCTGTCCCACATGTCATGAAAGGAGGTATAATTGTTGCCGATGACCTAAGGAGGAGCAAAGAACCGTGCGGTATACTCTAGTTTTCCACAGGAGTACTAGCTCGACGCGGAGGAGTGTGAAACACGATAGCCCAGTGCGATACGGCGATAAAAAATGATCTAGTTTGCTTGTGATCCCACGGCACCGCTCATCGTTAGCACTGTTTTAGTCATGCCTCGCAGCCTAGTACAAACGAAATAATATGATGACAATGGCAATGGATAATAATTGTCTTACCTATTCAGGATAATTTAGAAGGACACATGCAGAAATGCCCGAAAGACACAGTGACGAAAGAAGAAGACAGAGGGGCAAAAGAAGAAGGAAGATTACCCGCAAAAAAAAGGAAGACGCAGACAACGGTCTGGGTGCTGCTCTCGACTTCATGAAGGGTTGCTGGGCGCGGAGTTCTAACTGCTTCTTCATCGCCTCTACGACCTTCATCTCCTCTCGCCTCTCGTCCACCATCTTCTTCATTGCTTCCATGGCGTGGGATTTCTCGAGGCGAGCGTGGATGATCTCTTTCACGTCCGCATGATGTTGCTTGACAGCAGCCATGTTCTCAGTGCAGAGCTTCGCCATGTCATCCCTAAGTTCCCCGATGACGGCGGTCAGCATCTTCACCGAGGCACTGCTCTTCTCTCATAGCTTCTCCTAGCCGGCGATCTCCTCCTTCAGTAGGCCGAACTCGTGGCAGAGCTTCGCTTTGTCCTCCCGAAGTTCCACGATTTCACCGGTCGCCTTATCAAATGAGGCATTGCTCTCCTTCACCAGCTTCAGCAAGCCGGCGATCAACTCCTTCTGCTTGTTGAGCTGAGCGGGCATGTCATCGCGGGCTAACGACTTCAGCATTGCCCGCTCGGCATGTTCGCCTCCGTGGCGAATGCGCTTCTGAGAGCCCTCTCCTGCCCATGAGAGATCTTTCGAGGCCTCCGCAGCGCGGCGGGCCCTCTCTTTTTTTCCGCCGCCTTGGTCGTCGCTCCCTTGTTATTTCTCGGCCCAGAGCTCTTCCTACCGGCCATGGAAGACGCAAGGAACGACGAACAGGAAAGGCTTATGAGGAGGAATGTGCAGTAATATTCGAGTAGTTACTTTCCCTTTTTATAACCTAGTACTAATATGTTGCAAAGTGGAAACACGTTTAGGTTTGATCAGTGTGCACAGGTTTGCAATTAATTATAGCATGGTGCTTTGGAATGTGACGGGAAACAAGCTCGAAATTTATTGATGGTTTTGGTTTCGAAGCTCGGAACGGCTCCCGATGAGTTCTCATGACCAAGTATTCAAAAACTCGTGATAAATCAATGACCATCTTTTTCCAAACGACCAACTATTTTCATAGAAATACAACACATATAGATGGAGTATTGTCATAGAAATACAATACATAGATGGAGTGATTGTCACGGTTGCAAACCGCCATGGCGCCGCATGTTCACTGCAGCAGCAACTGAGCAGGTCAGTCCATCGCTGGCGGGGAAGGAGGGCAGGTCGCCTCGCCTACGATGCATCCCCAACGCCGCTACCACCGCTGGTTGAGCGATTTGGCTTCTCCTACCGCCCATTTGAACAGTTGCACCGGCTTCTCATGCCATTCCGAAGGCATGCGTGTTATCTCCTCCGCAGTCGACTCCGTGAATATGATCTCTGCCATTAGCCCCAGCTCGAAATCAACGCGATGCTGCCAGATGCTGACATCCCTCAGCATCTCACCCCTGAGATCGACATGAGCCTCCGCCTTGTGTTTCGCCAGGCACAGCTCCATCGAACTTGTCTCCAATCGATGCGACGCTTCCTCGATCCTATTTGCCCTTGCTGGCCACCACCTGAAACGCAGCCCCGACATGTCCTCCGGCGCCACCGATCTGTGATTCCAGAGCAATGGATCCCCTCTGAAACACATGTGGGTTTCGATCAAAGACGGCAGTGCTGCGGGCCGCAGGGAGAGGGAAGCCCGCGGGATGCTGGGATCTAAGGGATTATCCATGGCGGAATCGGATGGTCGAGGCGGGGAGGCGAGCGTAGGCGGTGGGAGAGCCCTAGTAGGTGAGCGTAGTACTCCACTCCGTTCATTTTTAAATACAAAGTCCACCAACAGTAACCGAGGCAAAAATTGATGACATTGCCTCGTAGTACTAGCAACCCATGATTTAACTACTCGCATGCATGCAGTGGATGATAGTAATGTCATTCTCAACTAGTACTTCCTCCCTCACGCGGTCACGCCACTCAATTTGCATGCGCTGTATTAATTGACCATCCATTAAGTGAACGACTCTACACGCGTCAAATTATCACATGGGGTGGCTCTTCGTACAAAAATGTGTTCCACCGTGTACCCGCGTGTGTGTGCGAGGGAATGAGTGCATGCGTGCACATCTTCTCTTCGTCCACGTACTCCACCAGTGTTTGGGGGGGAAAGAGAGAGCGTGGTATACATAGACCTAGAGAGAGATGGTGTGTCCCCGCAAAAAAGAGAGAGATGGTGTGTGTCGGAAAGAGTACCCACGCGTGTGTGTGACAGTGTGAGAGAGGACGAGTGCATGCGTGCACCTCTCCTCTTTGTGTACGTACTAAACCTACTAGAGTACAAGTGTATGTGTGTGACATAGACCTATAGAGAGATGGTGTGTGCCAGAAGTCCGGAGAGAGTCGTCAGTGTAGGTGTGTGCGTGGGGAGGAGGGAGAGAGATGATACTTATGTGTCAACGCAGTGCGTGTGAAAAAGAGGCTAGTCAATAATTTGCCACAAGACTATTCCTGGCGAACGCCCCAATAACCGTAAGATCTGCATCCGACGGTGAAAGTTATTGGACGAAAACAACACTAAAAAAAGAAATGCCATGGCATTTCTTTTTACTACCACACCACGCCCCTCCCCTACACATGAAACTACCACGTGATCGTTCGCAACTGCCGGTTTGCTAGAAATCCCGATAGGCCGGGCTTTTGGCGGTAGGCGGGGAGCTTGGACTGTCGGTTTGCTCACATGCGGTCGCACATGTCAGTGATGTACCAAGTCGATGCGCGTCCCTTCGGTGAGCGGTGGGCCAGACCGACCGTGTGTTGGTGCGATGCGAAGGTGACAGGCTGTAAGTTTATTGCCTACTCCTTGACGAGATTGGTCGATACAAATCCCGATTAAGAAAGGGTAGGGCAGCGTTTTTGCCGCGCGAGAGGCGTGGTAGTTTTTTTTTCAATGGGATGGACCCGGCACTGCAAGAGTCAAAGCGGTGGGCAGTACTACTACGCTTGATGGAGGTGTACGTGGGCCCGCGTTCTCGGATGTGTACGTGGTGGAGCCGGACGCCCGCCAACCTCTTGTAGCGATAGCGAGGAGCCCGCTGCTGGCTATTTTCTATATAATCTTTTTTTTGCGAATATATTTTCTATATAATCAGCTTTGAAATTTTCAATCGTTCATGTGTGTACCCTGTTGTGTCTACAACATTCTTCTGGAACCAGCAACACGTCACTGTGATCAATCCACAGAAGAAGCTCGCAACAACCCCTCCCCCCATGTGCCACGTGGTCTCATGGGTGCACCCACATCATTTTAATCATACTATATTGACAGAAAAAAATAGACATTTTGTAGCGTGCCATTGGAATTCTAACTTACGTGCTTTTGCACATACTGGAAGTACTAGTGCCACATCATCTAAAGCCTTTCTACACACGCACATTTCTTATACAAATGTGCTCCACCGTGTACCCGCGCGTTTGTATGTGGGAACGAGTGCGTGCGTGCACCTCTTCTCTTTCGTACACATAGTCTGTGTGTCTGAGAGAGAGAGATGGTGTGTGCAAGAAATCACGGGAGATTCGTGAATTTGTGTGTGGGTGGGGGAGGGGGGAGGGAAATATAGATGGAGTATGTGTCAATGATGCAATTTGTGTAAAAGAGAGGCCTATATTATACATATATGTATGTGCATGCGGGTGATATACGAGAAGGGAGGGGGGGGGTCGACTGCGTGATATATCGATAGATACAGGTGGAGGGAAGAACTCTATGAGCCTACAAGCACTGGGAGAGGGGGTGTTGGGAGATGGTGTGAGAGGCCAACTGGACGGAGACTCAGAAGGAATGTACAAGTGCGAGATCGATATTTTAAGAGAGGGGGTGAGAACGTGCGCGGTTGCGCGCGTCTGAGAGATGAAGCGGAAGGCATGGATGATGAGAGGTGAGACGATGGATAGACAATGTGTGTGTGGTAGCTAGGCAGTCCTATCTAGAGAGGTAGATTGATCGATGTGTACGTGGGAAAAAGGGCGAGACCTGACTAGATATAGATCGATCGCTTTGTGTGGAAAACAGGGAAAGACCTAGCTATATATATACAGAGAGGAATATCGATCGGTGCGCATGCATGTGAGAGATAATTAAAGAAGGCCCGAAGTGATGAAGAGGGGGAGGTGTGTGTGGCTAGGTGGGTGAGAGAGTCCTACTAGTAAACTAGAGGTAATGTACGAGTGCGAGATCGATAATAAGAGATGAGGGGGCGAGAGCGCGCTCGCGCGCACGCGTGTGTGTGGGCTTGCGTGCCTCGTAGCTGGGGCATGAGGGATGGATGGTGAGAGGGGGAAGGGACTGTGTGTACATGTGTGTGTGGTAGGCAGACCTGCTAGCTAGAGGGGTATATCGATCGGTGTGTGGGGGGGGGGGAAGAGAGGGCGATGGAGAGATCTACCTAGCTTGAGAGATCGTGGTAGACAGACCTGAAGAAAGATATTGTGTGTGTGTGTGCGATGGATAATGCCGAGTGGGAGTGTGTGTGCATGCATGCACGAGAGAAAGTTAGTGGTACAACGATAAAGAGAAGATGACTGTGTGGGTGTAAAAGACTTGGTGAGATCATAATCAATATAAAAGTGAATTCAAATATTTGAATAAGAGATCATGATGTTTGAAACCCATGCATGCATGATATAATAGAGATATGTGGTGTGGTTTTGAATTGAGCATGCTATACTATATACAAATCGAACAAGGTCAAATTGATTTGAATTTGATATACCGTTGATAGGCATCGTTTGACCACATTTCATCCATGCATGGACAGAACTATTCAAATTGAAGATAATGGGTGGCTTTGGCAGCTAACATCTAAATGTTGTGTGTGTGTTGTGTATTAAACACATTATACATATCAAACATCATTTAGATTCCGAACATCTAGCTAGAGCATACATGTACTACAATTTGAATTCAACATAAAATGGATACACATATTTGAATTCAAGAGCATATGGTACATGTAGTTCATATTTAAATGGGAATTTAGTACTATATTCATGTCGTGTGTTGTGAAGATAATATTTAGATGATGGTATAACTAACCTGACAACAATCCCATTCAAATACGGAAAATGGACTCAATTTTAGTCCATACGGTAGACGGTACAAATTGTTTTTTTTTTGTTGTTGAGGGAAGTACGAATTGATATGGTACCGTACATGGTAAGCTTGTTCTCCCAAATTTTAAAGTTGTTCATTGTTGTTTTTGAATGGCATTTATAGTAATTCATATAGTAAAACAGGACATGACTCTCTCTTGTGTGGTGCGAATTGTTTTTTTTTACACGTTAAGCTTGTTCTCCCGAAATTTCAAGCCGTGCCTTGTTATCCCAAAATTTCAAGCTATCTCTTTGTCTCTTGTGCTGCAAAACTCCCACCCCTTCAACCCGCGCCTTGTTATCCCGAAATTTCAACACGCGCGAAAACTCGCCCCTCCTCCGAAATCGGTCGCCCCGCCCCGACACGCGAAATCCCCCTTCTATCCCTCAGCCGAAAATCCCGCCTCGATGTCCCATGGTCCAAATGGGTAGGGGTACTTTCATAACTTACCCCACATTCCGGACAAGCGCGTCCCTTAGCCATGGTTCCCCCCTCCCACCCCTCCGCCCCCCCATTCGTACACCGAGGCCGCCAAAACCCGTGAAACCCCATGCTCCTCCGTCCGCCACCCGACCGCCGCTCAGCCGGAGCCTCTTCCCCGACGACATCGTCCGCCGCAACAGCTCGGCGTCCCTCATCCACCGCACCGGATGAGGATCCGTCGTCGATCTCGTCGTCCTGCCAGTTCAGCCGCCCCGTCCTCCACCTCCAAGGAGCTACCCCGACGTTCGCCTCGTCTATCGCGCCACCTCCATTCCCACAGCGCCGTCTTCACCTGCACCACCGGAACCGCAGCACCATCACTGATTCCTCGGATGAAGCTGAGGCCTAGTCAGCGCCACCAAAGAGGTTCCACACTGATCGCTGCATTTTCTCCTTTATTTGATCTCACGGTGCTGCCACTGCTCGATCCCGAGCGGCCATGGCGCGGCTCCATCGACGGCGGCGTCACCGGCCACTTCCTCCACGGCGTCTCTCCGCCATGGCGTTGCTCCCTCGGCGGCGACGCCCACATCAGCAGGAGCTGCTGCTGTGGTGGCTCCGGCTGTCGCTGGCCATGCTGCTGCTACTCCGGCTCTCGCTCGCGCTACTGCTCTGCTCTTGCTCTTGCTCGCGCTGCTGCTCTGCTCTTGCTCTTGCTCGCACTGCTGCTCTACTCTTGCTCGCACTGCTGCTGCACGAGCAGCAGCTCTGGCACTCGCTCGCGCTCCTGCTGCTGCTATGGCTCTCGCACGCGTTGATGCTTTGGGCGCTGCTACTGCTGCACGGCCAGCTGCCCCGGCTACTCTCTGGTACTACGTTCCCTGCTGGAGCGGCTGCCGATTTAGATCACTGCTTCTCTGCCACTAATGCTCGAGCGACCAAAACGACTAGTGCATTGCTTCTCTGCTACTACTGCGTTCAGTTCCGACAGTAAAATTCAGTTTCGACAGCAAAATTCAGTTTCGAGAGTACATTTCAGTTTCGACAGTAAAATTCAGTTTCGACAGTTAAATTCAGTTTCAATAGTTAAGTTCAGAGACGAGTGACTGATGTCTTTTAAATCTAGCACTTTTTGGTGATGTACTTCACATCATCTATTAGAGATGCTATTAGAATCCCACTTCAGGTTAACGTTGTCTCTCTTGTCCTGCTTCAGCCTCGCCGTCGTACACTTCACCGGAGCTGGTCCAACGACAAAACCGTCCATCACAGCGGAGCAGCACCCTCGGCTCCATCTCCAGACGCCTAAGATCTTCTTCCCCGCCTCCGACAGCCACATCAGCCACAGCATCCTCAGCGACCAACCCAATGATGCTGAGATCGACATGGCTTCGCCAAAGATGTTGTACACTTGTCGCATCGCTTTTTTACTCTACTTGTAATTTATATTGTCCACTGAGCACACGTAGTAATGAGAAATACGAATAGTTTCTCCTATATGAGAAGCAGTGAGGTACTAGGCAAGTTAGCTATCCGTGATGGACTCTCTCAAAAGCCATCATTATTTATTTCTGCGTATTGGAGTTGTGCATGTGTAGATGGGCCTGGGAGTTGAGCTAGTAGGGCAGTGGGCTGGGTCCAAAGAAGTAGAAGTAGTACAAAAACATTTTTGGAGTGTAGGCTTTTGCCTATTCAAGCCTGCCTACTAGAATGGCCACTGGTTGAAAGGAAAAGTGAAGGAAAGACATAGGAATTGGAAAGTTTCCTATGGTAATACTATTCATGATTTGGTTCAAAGGAATGGGGCAAGGGAAAACTGTAAGATTTTTTCGTTTAGTGTCTCTTTCAAAGAAAAACCGTAGGAATTTTAATATCCACTTGGCCCTCCTTTTCAAATTCCTATTCATGAAGAACAAGACTAAGTGATAGTAGCATAATCGCATTATAACTGTACATTTTCATGTGGTTTGACTTTAATATGACCATGCTTCTTTGCATTTCTGTGATCTTCCAATTCCTGTGAACCAAACACCCAGATTGACAGAAATCCTGTGTTAGCAAATGCTCTGTTTTGCACGTGCATTCCTATCCTATTCATGTGTATTTCCTATCCCCGCGTTGTTAGAATCATCCAATTCAAATGAGCCTTTACAGAATTATACTTCTGATATAGATAGGTGTCAAAGAAAACTTTGTGTGGTTTGTCCTGCTCCTGCCGCACCATCGTCCGCCCCAGCTGAGCTGCTCCAACTACGGAAGCGTCCACCGCAGCAGAGATCCCCCCTCCAGACCGTCTTTCGCCGCCTCAGATCTTCTTCCCCGCTGCCGGCAGCCACCACCACTGCATTACCATCATCAACTGAGGAGATGACCTTGAGGACTACACGGGTCCGCAAGAGAGGTTGCACTCTTTCGTGTCTGCTTACGTTATGCATCGCTTAATATTACCTCCTACTTTATCGTCCTGTTCACCTCTTAGACTCCGAGTCAGCTCCAAACTAATAATCAAACTTGAGTTTTTAAATGGTTGTGGGGTACAAATTGGGGCAGCAATGAATAGTATCTCTGTCTACTATCTGCTTAATCTCGGGTGTCTACTATGTGTTTCATGTTGGGTGGGAAACAAACTGTAAAGGAGCCATTACCTGTATTTTTTAACTGAAGCTATTATCTGCCTGCTATCATTGGTTTGGGTCTATCCACTGGTTGCTACCATCACTATGGATTTCTGCATGCATTCCTTACATAATCTCACTATGTTTTATTCCTATGCATGTCAGTTATTATACACAATGGTACTGAACATGTAGAGCAAAAGAGAAGAGCCTTGCGTGGCAATATAATGTCATGCAGACGTCGCTCCATGGTGGACGCAATGGCAGCCCCCCTCCCCCCATTCCAGATTGTAATCAAGGGGAAGATAACTGTTCAGAGGGGGATTCAGAGGGAGCAGACCACTCCTATTTACCCCCTGAGGTCTTTGCTCTCACTTGGCATGCTGATGTTGGTCATATCATGCATATGGCGCCTTGCATTGCTTACTTTACACACATCTATGTCATCTGCTTAGTTTAGACATGTTTTGTGTGAATGCCATCTGTTTAGTTTCTATATCATATATGTGAATTATGCAATGCCATCTTGCTTAGCCAGGCATCATATATGGGAATTTTGCAATTCCATCCTATTTAGCCAGTCATCATATATGTGAATTATATCATGCCATCCTTTTTTCATTACGTATTACATTTGCAACAATGTTAGTACAGTCAACTACTCTTCCTATGCATCAGCCATTTGACACGGTGATGGAAAAATCTGAAGTGAAAACAAGGTCTTCAGAGCAGACAGTGCTATTTGACGAAGCGCATATCTTGCCGGTTACAGATAGCTCCTCAGAGGAGGATTCAGAGACAGATGACCAGTCGTATTTCCCCCCAAGGTGTATGCTCTAACTTGGCAGGGTTATATTGCTCATATCATGCATATGGTGTCTTGCATTGCTATGTCATTTGCTTAGTTTAGACATGCTTTGTGTGAATGCCACCTGTTTAGTGTCTAATTAAGATATATGTGAATTATGCAATGCCATCTTGTTTCAAGGCATTATATATGTGAATTATGCAATGCCATGCTATTTAGCTAGGCATCATATGTGTGAATTATATCATGCCATCCTTTTTTGTATTACGTATTCCATTTGTCGACAATGTTTGTTTATTCAACTACTCTTCCTGTGCATCAGCCATTTGAATCGGTGATGGAAAAATCTGGAGTGAAAACAAGTTCTTCAGAGCAGACAATGCTACCTGCTGAAGCAGATATCTTGCTGGTTACAGATAGCTCCTCAGAGGAGGATTCAAAGATAGATGACCAATCCTATTTTCCCCCTGGGGTGTATGCTCAAACTTGGCAGGGTTATATTACTCATATCATGCATATGTTGTCTTGTATTGCTTAGTTTAGTCATCATATACACAATATTGAATACCATCTGCTTAGTTTAGACATCATATATGCGATTGCCATCTGCTTACTTGCTTAGTATATAAATCATATATGTGAATTATATCATGCCATCATGTTTACGTAGACAGCATGTATGTGAATTATGGCATGCCAACCTATTTAATAAAGACAGCATGTAGTTATATCATCTCATCCTATTTACATAGTCATCATATTTTGAATTATGTCATTCTATCCGTTAGTTATATCATGCCATCATGTTTCCATAGACAGCATGTATGTGAATTATGGCATGCCAACCTATTTAATAAAGACATCATATTTGAATTATGTCATTCTATCCTATTTAGTTAACCATCATATATGTGAAATTGTGTCATGATATCCTGTTTAGTTAGCCATCATATATGTGAAATTGTGTCATGCTATACTGTTTGGTTAGACAACATATATGTGAATTATTTCATGCCCTATTTTATTCCCCACTATCCATTGCACCTGTCTATCATACAATGTCTGTACATTAAACTACTTTTCTTGTTTATTAGCCATTTGAATTGGAGGGGGTGATGGTAGTATCTAAGGGAGTAAAAACACGGTCTGCAGAAAAGGCAGTGCTACCCGTCGATGCAAATGGAACCACGGTTGTACTTTCCCAAGAACCAGCCCCACCACACATAACCCAGACTCTCGCAGATTGTACCCCTACCCAGTTGGACAGAGAACCAGCTACACCCCATCTAACCCCAACCCCAGCAGATAGTAACCCAGTTCCACTTGACACAGCACCATCTCCACCACAGAGCACCCAAACACGAGCAGTTAGTAAGGCAACTGCAGTGCCCAAAGCACAAGGACCAGCACTGCGAACCCCAACTCAACGCTTAAAGCAGAAGAACAACTGTTCTCAGGTCAGATTCCATAGCTATGGTGCATACTCCTTTGCTCTTGCATCACTGTATTTACTAATAGCAACTAATTTCAAATTTGAAGGATCCAATTGAAACTTCAATGGCACAATAGGTATGTTTTAAACCTGTTTCTTTAACTGGTTTGCTGTTGTAACTTCTTGCTCTATGTTGATTTCAGTTTCACTTGTATAAACAGTTATGTTCTCATGTCATGCACATTACAAGTGTTGTTAGTGATGTTAGTTTCCCACACTTATATTCTGTCTATGCCGCGTTGTCTTAAACATATATGATTTGAACTGCGTCTCTATCTTGATTTGGCAACATAAACTAGGATGATATAGACAATACAGTGACCATAGTACATAAATATATGTTTGTTTCATGATGTTATCCTGTCAACATTACCACTGAACTGGTTTACCAAAATGAGTTTCATATACTACATGCTGAACCTGTGATGTGTCTGCTTGTTCCTCTTTTAGAATGCCGCCAGAATATTGGAGAAGAGTACCCCATTATGCAATGGTAAAGGAAGTAATGCAGACAAGGTTCAAGATAGTGAGACAACCCTGTTGGTCTCCAAGAAAGCTGATAAAAACTATCTTCAAGACAGTGAGACAACCCCAAAGTCCTGCCTTGATGTAGTGTTCGAGTTACTGGCCACTACCGCTGGCACAAGCTCTTCAAACTCGCTGCCTGAATCAGTTCGGCTTCTTGAGTCTCAACTACAAGTTGAAAGACAACGATCAGTTGTGCTGCGACAAGAAGCCGAAGGACTGAGGAAGTCCCTGCAGAATTCAGATACACACTTTCTGGTGCAACAACAAGAGTTGGAGGAGTTTAGCGCCAAACAAGAGAAAGCTAATAAGCTTGCTAAGCTTCTTGCCAGCATGGTAGGTGCCCAGGATATCGTTTCTTGAGCTCTTCTCAAGTGGTTTCATTTCTGGACTTGTTTTTCTGCCGCATTTATTTGCACTGGTAGCCAACTTAGTCGCCCGGTGTTTGTAATATGCTGCTTTGTTGTTCCCTTTATTTGCACTGGTGGCAAACTTTGTGTAGGAGATATGCCATACAGGTAGTAATAACAGTTATTTTGTATCTCCAAGTTTGTAATGAATGTTTATGTTCCATGCTATAACTGCAATGATTCTCAAGTCTGCAATATCCACGAGGCTCGAAGGGAAACTCATGTGCACGTGTGGTATAATAAATGGTAAAAAGTATTCCTAGTCATGCCTCAAAAACTGGCTCAAGTATTGCATGATGATCATGTTTTCCTGATCATGGGCATGACTATGCCGGCAGTTTTGAGGGCACAATGTTAGAAGAACACTTGTGTTGAATCGACCCAAATTGATGTTATGCTATGAGATACATTCGTCACAAGTTAATGGTTAATAACACAGAGATAGTTAATGTTTGCATAATATCTTAGACCATGAGAGTGTCGAGTTCCTTCATTCTTGCTTCGTGAACTTTGGGGTTTGTTAAACGTCATCCGTAACTGGGTGGCTATTACGGCGGCTTACGGGTTCACGAAAAAGTATGACAAGGAATGAGATAGCTCGAGATTGGGATTTGCTCCTCCGACGATGGAGAGATATTCTCGGGCCCTCTCGGTGTTACGGTATCCATCATCGTCTGGCCAGACACAATGTGATTTGATCACAGGGATGCCGGAACACGGAAACGAGAAAAGAGAACAAAACCGGTAACGAGGTAACTGGCATAGTGGACAAGTTGTTGATCCACGGGGATGCAGATAAATCGCACCTCGGGTGTTTGTAACATATCGCGAAGCATCAGGAATAGCACACGGCAACTGGAGGTTCACTTGAATATTTATTCGTGTGGGTATAGGGGTCAATATGGGTGTCCACAGCTTCCATGTTGATCATTGATCGGAAAGTGTTCCGGGTCATGTCTATACTTCACCGAACCTATAGGGTCACACGCTTAAGGGTCATCTATCTGTTGAATACTAGACAGGGAGTCTGAGAGAAAGTCACTGGAAAAGTTTCGGAGACAACGGAAACGTTCCGGAGAGAACACCGGAATAGTTTTGGTAAAACTGAAAAGTTGTTTTGGAGTATACCATTAAGTCAAATTGGTTTCGGCACACGCCTAGAAATTCTTGGAGGGTGCCAGAATTTTTCTGGAAACTTTTGGGATTTTTCCGGGATAAAAACCGGAAATGTTCCGGAGTTGCCGGAACCGCTTTGGTTGCTTTTCGCTGAAGAAAATCATTGATCCGGAAATGTTTCGGAATGCATCCAGAATTTTTTAGTGGGTACTAGAATTATTCTAAGACTCACAGAAATATTTTCGGATTTAACGGACGCAGAAAAATGTCTTTATGAATAGTGAAAGTGCTTTTGGGGTTGCTTTTTGGAAAGACACCTTTTGGGGCTTTTCCCAAAGTTCTAGAAGGGATTGGCTTGGGAGGGAAGGAACCCCTTTTGGGGGGGCATGGGGTGGCCGGCCAAGGGTGGAGCTCCTCCTTGGAGCTCCACATGGCTTCCTTTTATGCCCATAATGCCCATTATGTGTGACATAAAGCATGGGTGTTTTGGTATTTTTTAGTGCCACCCTTCCCCTTGGCTTTCCTATAAATAGAGGTGGAGAGGAGCTCTCCACACTCACTCCAACTCTCATACACATGCCATGCATTATCTGGCTTTCTCTCTCCCTCCCACAAAATAGTTTCGTAGAGCCGAAAGGCTGTCTGGGTTCCAGCAGGAACTAGTTCTGGACGGCGAAGCCCTGCCGGATAGCTGACACCGTATGTGTGCAACCCCGTAGAGAGGTCGTAGGTTTGATCTATTGCCCAAGGGGCTGTTCGAGGGTCCTCCCGAAGGGCTGTCCGAGTCACCGTTCGAGCTTCGAGGGTCCTCCCGAAAGGCTGTCCGTGACATCGTCCGGGGGACTGTCCGACCGCCTCCCGAAGGGCTGTCGACGAGGGAGTACATCCTCGCGGTTGGGAGGTTGTAAATCCTAGCTGCGGGGATCTGCATCGACGATCTACATCGACTCTACTTTCGCTGCGCTACGAGTCGGTAATGATCAGATCAAACCTTGTATGCAGTCTCCATAGTGGTCCTGGGCGTGCTCGCTGTACCGAAATTTTTTGTTTTCTATCGCGTTCCCCAACAGTGGCATCAAGAGCCTTGCTATGTGTAGATGCAAGTTACGATCTAGAATACATAGAGATGTATGGGTGTTGCATAATATAATTTTGTAGTAGATGAGATCTACTGCTGAAAATTATTTATGCGGGTGGCAGATGAAATCTGTTACCCGATGTTCTTGTTGCTTCCCTAGAATTTGCGTATTTTTGATCTTGAAACGGCATGGTGGAATTTCACAAAGTTCTGGCAATCCGCGATCCTGATTGATCAACGAAGTGCTATCAGTTCTTTGGGTTCCACCATAGTTGAGAGAAAGATGAAATTTCGCAGACGAAAGGGCAATGCAGATATGATCTGCACGGGGGTCATGCGTATGACGAAGTTCAGTATGGGGCTCGAGATTTTATTATCTCGTGTTGCATACACCCCGCAAAGTTAATCTAGCGACTTGAATAATCATACTTGATGATAAACGTTTGTAGCTGCGGTTTAAGTCAAAACCTTAGAAGCCACGTAAAATAAATTTTTGCATAAACCGATTAGAGGCGTCTAACTTGGTTTTGCAGGATGTGCATGTGATGTGGTATAGCAGTTCTCATATTAATTCGATTATGTATGAGATGACTACATGATGTAAATTTATTAACATGACCTGTGAGTCATGATTCGGCATGATGGCTGGAGCCATATGATTGTCACTTTAATGACCTGCGTGTCAACCTTAAGTAATGCACTTATTTTATTAGCAATAGAGATAGCAATATTATCTGGTGCATCGACAAGGTGTGGCAATCTTCGCGAAGGTGAACACCGACGCAAATGCCGAAGACGAAGAAATTAAAGACTTCTCCATCAGAAAGGGCTATACCATATCATGCTATTATGAATTGCCTGAGAAAGTTTATCCCTTATGATGCACCCTTTTTGATTGCGCGGTAGTCGCTTTTTATTAGGGTGATCTCTCACTTAAAAAAATATCAAGTAGTTAGTGTTCTCCCAAGTGTAGCACCGTCACGGCACCTATCTTTTCGGAGTGCGTCATGTTTCCATGAGTACAAACGATTAGAGAAGTGTGAGGCGGGTGAGTTGAGACCTCGCAGCGAGATCACTTGGTTGTCTTGACGTTCAGGCAGGAAAGTCCTGAGCTCGGAACACGCCCATCGAAAGATGAACAAGAATCACATTTGAGATGTGATCGGCAAGTTGGCCTACCGATTGAAGTTCCCATCATCAGTGATGTTCCCATCAATGGCATGGAATTGAAATGCGGATCTTGAATCACTCACAATCAATTATGAGAGATATTGATTTGAGTGGGAGCACACCATAGAATAAAACTGTTTATTCACTAAGTGCATATTAATTATGAACAAAGTCTAAGTGAAACTTGTGTTTACCGTTGTAGATCAAATGGCTCACAACACCGCGTTCAACTTAGGCCCAATGTTAGAGAAAGAGAAGTTAGATGTGACTGGAAACAACTATGCGGACTGGGTCCATAACCTGAGGATTGTCCTCAGGAGCGCTAAGAGAATGTATGTGCTTGAAACTCCTCTTCCAGCTAGACCGGCGGCAACTGCCCCGGAAGATGAACAAAATGTCTGGGCCACTAAGGATGATGATTACACTTAGTGCAGTGCCTCATGCTAGCTTGCATGAGTCCAGAGCTTCAAAAACGTTTTGAATTCCATAACGCCCGTGATATGATCCGGGAATTGGATGCTCTGTACAAGGAAACCACACGGTCTGAACGATTTGATATCATGAAGACCGTGATGGATTGCAAGATGGCTGAGGGCAGTTCAGTTGGCGAACACGTGGTCAAAATGATTGGCTACACTGAAAGGCTTAAAACCCTAGAATTTCCAATTCCACCAGCCCATATGATGGACTTGTTGCTTGCTTCACTCCCCCCGTCTTACGACGGTTTTACCATGAACTACAACATGAGTGGGATGGAGAAGACACCGAATGAAGCGCTCGCCATGCTGAAAACTACGGAAGGAGGACTGCGGAAAAATCTCAAGCAAGTGTTGCTTGTGAATAAAACCGCCAGTTTCAAAAAGAAAGGCTAGTCCAAGAAGGGCAAGGGCGCCAGTAAGATTGGCTCCCAAAGCAACTCTAAAGGCGGAGCCAAGAATGAAACTGAGTGCTTCTACTTCAAGGGCACAGGACACTGGAAGAGAACTGTAAGAAGTATCTGGAAGATAAGAAGTCCGGGAAAACCGGAAAAGGTATAACTGTTATACAGGTTAATGTCATTGACGTTTTGCTTGCTAGCAAAAATTCTAAGTCTTTGGTATTTGATACCGGATCGGTTGCTCACATTTGCAACTCGATATAGGGGCTTCAAAAGGTGCACAAGCTGGCAAAGAATGAAGTCATGATGCGCGTCGGGAACAGCGTTGGGATCGCCGCTCAAGCCGTCGGCATTATGCCTCTACGTCTCCCTTCAGGATTTACCTTAGAACTAAGTAACTGTTATTTTGTTCAGGCATTGTGTAGAAACATTATCTCTAGATCATGTTTAGTGCACGATGGGTACTCTTACAAGTCTGAGAACAATGGTTGTTCACTTTATTGTAAGGATATGTTTTATGGATTTGCACCCATTGTTGGGGGCCTTTTCATACTAAATCTTGAATGTGGAAATGATGTCTTTAACGTGAATGCTAAATGCCTTAAGAAGGCTGATACCACCACCACTTACTTGTGGCATTGTTGGCTTGGCCACATCGGAAAGAAACGCATGCAAAGACTCCATAAAGATGGAGTTTTGCCGTCCTTTGATTTTGAATCATTTGACACATGTGAAGCTTGTCTGATGGGGAAAATGACCAAGACACCGTTCACGGGTCATCCTGAACGGGCGGGTGAATTATTGGAAATAATACATAGTGATGTATGTGGTCCAATGAGCACAGCCGCACGGGGTGGGTATTTCTACTTCGTGACTTTTACTGATGATTTAAGTCGGTATGGCTATATCTACTTGATGAAGCATAAGTCGGAAACCTTTGAAAAGTTCAAAGAATTTCAGAATGAGGTAGAAAATCATCGTAACAAAAGGATTAAGTTTCTGCGATCAGATCGCGGGGGCGAATATCTTAGTCATGAGTTTAGCCAACATCTGAGTGACCGTGGAATCGTTTCACAGCTTACGCCTCCCGGAACTCCACAGAGGAACGGAGTATCTGCAAGACGTAACCGAACCCTGTTAGACATGGTAAGGTCGATGATGTCTCTTACAGATCTGCCGATATATTTTTGGGGTCACGCACTAGAAACTGCCACTCACACATTAAACAGAGCACCGTCTAAGTCTGTTGAGACGACACCATACGAGTTATGGCATGGGAAGAAACCTAGTTTGTCGCATCTAATAATTTGGGGTTGTGAAGCTTATGTAAAACGTTTACAACCAAGCAAACTCGATCCTAGATCAGACAAATGTTACTTTGTAGGTTATCCCAAGGAAACAGTTGGGTATTCTTTCTACCACCCGTCCGATAACAAAGTGTTTGTTACAAGGTATGGGGTTTTTCTTGAGAAAGAGTTTCTCGCAAAAGAATTAAGTGGGAGGGCAGTACAACTTAATGAGATTAGTGAATCTTCGGCAACCGTTGTTATGGCTAAGGAACCGGAAGAAATTACGCAAATTATCCCTACAACCGAGCCGGAAGTTGTCGCATGTGATGCGGAAACTTCAGATAATGTTGTAACTAAACCGCGCAGATCAGGTAGGACTATCCAGCCACCTGAGTGGTTTCATAATGAAATCTTCATTCTTGACGACGATGAACCTGCGCACTACAAGGAAGCGATGGCGGGGCCCAGCTCAAGGGAATGGCACAAAGCCATGAAATCCGGAATGGAATCCATGTACGAAAATCAAGTTTGGAACTTGGTAGAACTTCCAGAAGGTGTTAAGCCCATTGGTTGTAAATGGATTTTCAAAAGAAAGACAGACGCGGATGGTAACATTACTATCCATAAAGCTAGACTTGTCGCGAAAGGGTTCACGCAAGTTCCAGGAGTGGACTACGACGAGAGTTTCTCGCCCATAGCTATGCTTAAGTCCGTTCGGCTATTGCTAGCAATTGCTGCTTATTTCAATTATGAAATATGGCAGATGGACGTCAAAACGGCTTTCCTAAATGGAAATCTCAAAGAAGATGTATACATGATACTGCCTGAAGGTTTTGTCATTCATGAGGATGCTGGAAAGGTATGCAAACTTCAGAAGGCCATTTATGGTCTGAAGGAAGCATCAAGGAGCTGGAACATTCGTTTTGATGAAGTAGTCAAAGAGTTTGGTTTCATCAGGAATGACGAAGAATCTTATGTTTACAAGAAGTTTAGTGGGAGCGCAAAAGCATTTCTAATCTTGTATGTGGATGACATATTGTTGATTGGAAATGACGTGAATTTTCTTAGCGAAATAAAAGACTCATTGAAGAAGAGTTTTTCAATGAAAGACTTAGGCGAAGCGGCATATGTATTGGGCATCAGAATCTATAGAGATAGATCAAAATGCATGATAGCGCTTATCCAAAGCACGTACATTGACAAGGTGTTGAAAAGGTTCAACATGGAGAACTCCAAGAAAGGCCTACTCCCCATGTCACCTGGCACAATGCTTTGCAAGAATCAGTGCCCTCGGACTCTCGATGAGCGAGTACAAATGAATGATATTCCATATGCCTCGGCAGTTGGTTCTATTATGTATGCCATGCTATGTACAAGACCGGATGTTTCCTATGCGCTAAGTGTTAGCACCCGGTACCAAAGTGATCCAGGACTGGAACACTTGGTCGCAGTCAAAAATATTCTTAAGTACCTCAGAAGGACCAAGGATTTACTCCTTGTGTACGGAGGTGATGAAGAGCTCATTGTAAGTGGTTACACTGATGCAGGCTTCATGACTGACCCAGATGACTTCAAATCTCAATCAGGCTATGTTTTCATATTGAACGGTGGCGCAGTTGATTGGAAAAGTTCCAAACAAAAGACTGTGGCGGATTCTACGACGAAGGCGGAATATGTTGCAGCTTCAGAAGCCTCCAAGGAGGCAGTCTGGATCAAGCAGTTTCTTGAAGACCTTGGTGTGGTTCTGAGTGCGCTGGACCCGGTGAAGATCTATTGTGATAATAGTGGCGCCGGGCCTCGGGCTAGGGAGCCATCTTCGCACCATAAGACAAGACATATTGAACACAAATATAAACTCATTCGACATCATGTCGAAGTGGGGTTAGTGAAAGTATGCAAAGTTCACACGGATCTGAACGTGTCAGACCCGATGACAAAGCCTCTGCCACGAGCAAAGCATGAGCAGCACCGGATAGCCATTGGTGTTAGGGAAGCCATGTAACCTGATTATGACTCTAGTGCAAGTGGGAGTCTGTAGGAGATATGCCCTAGAGGTAGTAATAACAGTTATTTTGTATCTCCCAGTTTGTAATGAATGTTTATGTTCCATGCTATAACTGCAATGATTCTCAAGTCTGCAATATCCACGAGGCTCGAAGGGAAACTCATGTGCACGTGTGGTATAATAAACGGTAAAAAGTATTCCTAGTCATGCCTTTAAGACTGGCTCAGGTTTTGCATGATGATCCTGTTTTCCTGATCATGGGCATGACTATGCCGGCAATTTTGAGGGCACAATGTTAGAAGAACACTTGTGTTGAATCGACCCAAATTGATGTTATCCTATGAGATACATTCGTCACAAGTTAATGGTTAATAACACAGAGATAGTTAGTGTTTGCATAATTCCTTAGACCATGAGAGTGTCGAGTTCCTTCATTCTTGCTTCGTGAACTTTGGGGTTTGTTAAACGTCATCCGTAACTGGGTGGCTATTACGACGGCTTACGGGTTCACAGAAAAGTGTGACAAGGAACAAGATAGCTTGAGATTGGGATTTGCTCCTCCAACGATGGAGAGATATTCTCGGGCCCTCTCGGTGTTATGGTGTCCATCATCGCCTGGCCAGGCACAATGTGATTTGATCACAGGGATGCCGGAACACGGAAACGAGAAAAGAGAACAAAACCGGTAACGAGGTAACTGGGATAGTGGACAAGTTGTTCATCCATGGGGATGCAGATAAATCTCACCTCGGGTGTTTGTAACATATCGCGAAGCAACAGGAATAGCACACGGCAAATGGAGGTTCACTCGAATATTTATTCGTGTGGGTATAGGGGTCAGTATGGGTGTCCACGGCTCCGATGTTGATCATTGATCGGAAAGTGTTCCGGGTCATGTCTATACTTCACCGAACCTATAGGGTCACACGCTTAAGGGTCATCTATCTGCTGAATACTAGACAGGGAGTCTGAGAGAAAGTCACCGGAAAAGTTTCGGAGACAACGGAAACGTTCCGGAGAGAACACCTGAATAGTTTCGATAAAACTGAAAAGTTGTTTTGGAGTATACCATTAAGTCAAATTGGTTTTGGCACACGCCTGGAAATTCTTGGAGGGTGCCAGAATTGTTCTGGAAACTTCTGGAATTTTTCCGGGATAAAAACCAGAAATGTTCCAGAGCTGCCGGAACCACTTTGGTTGCTTTTCGCTGACCAAAATTATTGATCTGGAAATGCTTCGGAATGCGTCCAGAATTGTTTTAGTGGGTACTGGAATTATTCTAAGACTCACAGAAATATTTTTGGATTTAATGGTCGCAGGAAAATGTCTTCATGAATAGTGAAAGTGCTTTTTGGGTTGCTTTTCAGAAAGCCACCTTTTGGGGCTTTTCCCAAAGTTCTAGAAGGGATTGGCTTGGGAGGGAAGGAACCCCTTTTGGGGGGGCCCATGGGGTGGCTGGCCAAGGGTGGAGCTCCTCCTTGGAGCTCCACATGGCTTCCTTTTATGCCCATAATGCCCATTATGTGTGACATAAAGCATGGGTATTTTGGTATTTTTTAGTGCCACCCTTCCCCTTGGCTTTCCTATAAATAAAGGTGGAGAGGAGCTCTCCACACTCACTCCAACTCTCATACACATGCCATGCATTATCTGGCTTTCTCTCTCCCTCCCACGAAATAGTTTCGTAGAGCCGAAAGGCTGTCTGGGTTCCGGCAGGAACTAGTTCTGGATGGCGAAGCCCTGCCGGATAGCTGACACCATATGTGTGCAACCCCATAGAGAGGTCGCAGGTTCAATCTTTTGCCCGAGGGGCTGTTCGAGGGTCCTCCCGAAGGGCTGTCCGAGTTACCGTTCGAGCTTCGAGGGTCCTCCCGAAGGGCTGTCCGTGACATCGTCCGGGGGATTGTCCAACCGCCTCCCGAAGGGCTGTCCGACGAGGGAGTACATCCTCAAAGTTGGGAGGTTGTAAATCCTAGCTGCGGGGATCTGCACCGACGATCTACATCGACTCTACTTCCGTTGCGCTATGAGTTGGTAATGATCAGATCAAACCTTTTATGCAGTCTCCATAGTGGTCCTGGGCGTGCTCGCTGTACCGAAATTTTTTGTTTTCTGTCGTGTTCCCCAACACTTTGATGCCCAGTGGATTTAATGTATGTAATCACCGTAATAGCCTAGCCTTAGTTGCTTGCTTATTTATTTACTTATAGTCATGTTTATTGCTTGTAGTCATTGCAGTTCTTTTTCCTCGGTTTGCTAGTGGCCGCAATAACCATGGGCCAAATACGGGGCCGTAGGATCCATGGGTATACCTGGGCAAAGGTCGGGCCGGGCCGGGTCTCGGGCCGGGCCTGGCTAAGCCCGAAGCAAAAAACCTGGGCCCGGGCCCGGCCCGGCCCGGCTGTCGGGCCTAGAAATCAGGCCCGGACCCGGCCCATCAATGCAAAAGCCCGCCGGGCCTCGGGCCGGGCCTCTTCATTAAATCGCAAATACGGCGGGCCCGGGCCCGGCCCGGCCCGGCCATCGGGCCTAGATCTCAGGCCCAGGCCCGGCCCGTGGGCAAGACTGGGCCGGGCCGGGTCGGGCTTTTTCGGGCCGGGCCGGGTCGGGCCGGTCGGGCCGGGCTGCCCGTGGCCAGGTCTATCCATGGGACTCCTACGGGCTTTAGGATTCATGGGCCTCCTACGCGCTGTATGATCCATGGGCCGTACTGTTCGTGGGCTAAAACCGGACCGCAATATGGGCCGTAAAAGGGCCAATTTGGGAACGGTCGGTTTAAGGGCCCGTAGCATAACGGGCCGTTAACAGGCCGAAAGTCATCACAGGCTTAATTCTATCGATAGGTATAACGGGTTGTTAATGGGCCGGAAAACATGACGGGCTGAAAATGGCCCAACGGGTTAACAAACCACAAATGGGCCGATTGTAACCACGGGCTAAATTTGGCCCATTAGCGTAACAGGCCAATAACGGACCGTAAGTAATCGAGGGCCGGAAATGAGCCCAAGAATTTATGGGCCCTTAGAAGGCCAAAAGAGAACACCGGCAGGAAACGGCCCAACTGAATCATGGGCCCTTAAATGGGCTCAAAGCAGTTTACTGTTCATGATGGGGCAGAATCACCACGGGCCGTCAATGGGCCCAAAGATACAAAAGGCCTCATATGGGCCGAAAGACGTCACGGGCCATAGATGGGCCGAAAGTGAGAACGGGCTGGAATCATATGGGACGGCCCACATGACGCTACTGGGCCGAATTTTGAAAGGCCATAACGGGCCGTGAGTACCCGCGCCGTAAATGGGTTGTATGCGAACAGGCCATTAACAGGCTTTCCATGGGCCGGCCTGCTAACTTTTGACCAAGTCAAACGGGCCGGCCTTTTTAACCTAAATGGGCCACTGTTGGGCCGTGCCACGTGTAACATTTCCATAGGCCCGTCTCGTCCATTGGAGGAATGACATCTGTCGTGACGCCCAGCTGACACATGGTTCCTTCGGCCAATGAGAATTTTACACGTGGAAAATCCTCATTGGTCAGGGCTGTTAACGGGTTATCGGATCCAAAACCGGACCCGATAGCTTAACGGCGACCCATTACGGTGGAAGCCACGTGTCGGTCACCCTTGACGAAAACACTTCTATGATGCGACATTTTTCGTCATGGAAGTGGACACTTCCGTGATGATAATTTCAGTATTGTCATGGAACACTTCTACGACAGCACGGGTATGACTATCTTGATTCTATCATAAAATTGTCACGGATGTACATGCATGATAGAAAACTTGACCTACTGTGACAAAGACGTATAATCACGGAAGTGTTTTTTTTTGTAGTGTAGGGTTTTGCATGTGTTGCAACTATCCACCTCCACTCGCCGCCGGTTGTGTGATCGGACCTAGCAGTCCACCGCATGACGTTCCTCCTGCACGCGTGGATACCGTTAGAGGCGGTGCACTTGCGTCGCTCCAGTGAACCTGTTCGTGGGAGATCGACGAGGAGGAGATGACTCCGGAGACGCGTTGCCCCAACTCTACTTCCACTGCATGGCATTGCGCGTCTAGTGGTAACAATCCGTGATCCATCTCCCGTAGCATGTTCCTGGATGTTCTGCGGGTAGGATTTTTTTTAATTTGTAGTCGATGCACCCTACCGTAGATCCCAACAAACAATAAGTCAATTTATACCAAGTCTATAGCATTGGAAACAAAAGTTATATCCAAATGCTATATTCCACACTGAAAATCATGTCTCTGAAAAATAGTTGATTGCATGCTACTAAAGTTGCTTTTGTGTATCTTCTAGGGATGCACTAGTTTCTTCGAAGCAACATAATAGATTCTGGCCCTGTTTGGCAAGGCCTCACGCCTCCAGGTGAATTACGCCAAGAGCTTGGCCACTGTCCTGCACGAAGACCAGGTGGCTACCAGGATGATCATCCACTTGGGATGCCCGGTGGGTGAACTCCCCATCACCTACCTTGGCAACCCACCGACGACGCGCCGCCCTCTGCCACTCAGTTGCAGCCCCTCGTCGACACGGTTGCCGGCCGGCTACCAGCCTAGAAGGCCTGGGTGATGAAAAAAAAGGACAACTTGCCTTTGTCAAGTCTGTCCTGAGCGCAATCCCTGTCCACCAACTGCTCGCATTCGCACCCCCACCCCCCAAAGAAAAAACTCAGACAACTCGAGAAAATCCAGAGAGGTTTTCTATGGGTTGTGCGGGCCGTCACCAATGGAGGACACTGCCACATCAACTGGAGCCATGTCTGCCGCCCCATTGAGCTCGGTGGCCTAGGAGTCCACGATCTGGAGCGCGCCGGACTTGCGTCACGGCTACGCTGGCTCTAGTTCTCTCACACGGACCAGGGCGTGCATGGCAGGGGCTAGACCTGCAGTTCTCAAGATCACACGCTTTTCTTTGCATCAACAACCATGGCCGTAGAGAATGGATGGACAACCTTATTTTGGGAGGATCGTTGGCTTAATGGGCAGTCAGTTAACGAGCTCGTGCCCATGCTCTACCACAGCATCCCAAGTGACGTCGCAAGATCATAACGGTGACGGAAGGGCTCAATGGCAACGCTTGGGCACGAGACCTACACGGAGTCCTTGGACTCCAATACTTGGAGATCTGGCAGATTGTGCAACACCCCAAGCTCTCAAACACACCAAACCGACTGATCTGGAAGTGGTCAACGAACGACACATATTTTGCGCAGTCCTGCTACATGGCCACCTTTCATGGATCGACGTTGTGCTGCTCCTTGAAGCTCGTCTTGGAAGAGCTGGGCACCACCTCGTGTGAAATTTTTCCACTAGTTGGCCAACCCGGACCGCTGCTGGACCGCTGATAGGCTGGCTCAGCGCAGTCTACAACATCACCTCCGCTACCTCCTACGTGACCAAGCATCAGAAACAATCCGGCACTTGTTGTTGGACTACCCCTTTGCCCAGCAAACCTGGCACAAAATCCTTGCTTGGCTGTGCATTCTGGCCCCGACGCCAAACCAGGAACCCCCCCTCATGGACTGGTAGCTGCATGCCAAGGAAAACACACCGCCGATGCAACACAAAGCCCTACAATCCGTCGCGCTACTAGTGCCATGGATGATCTGAAAGCATTGGAACGACTGCGTCTTTGAGAATGTGAGGCCTTCGATTGATGCGCTAGTTTAGTTGATAGGATCAAGGACGAGGCCTGCTTCTGGGCAAAGGCTGGGGCTCCTGGGCTCAGGGTCATGCTGCCCCATATTGGGATGTGCACTGATTATGCTGTAAATCGAACGTCCTCAGACGACTGTAACTGAACTCCTACTTTTTCAATGCAAAGAAATGCAAAGGTACTTTGCTTTTTCTCGAAAAGAAATACGGCAAAAATACAAGTTTGTACTACAAGTTACTTTTCGTCATGCTAATTTGCATTTCAAAAGTACATGAGCAAACACTTAAAATTTTATAAATCTATTTTTGAAAATCGTGAAATTTGCCTTTAGCACAAACAATTCATAACAGTTACCCACCGGTTTGTGAGGAAAAAAAAACAATTTCACGCTAAACACTTGGTTTTCATCACAGTAAGTTGTTTTTCAGACTCAAAAAAAAAAGTAAGTTGTTTTTCAAATATATCCACTAGAATATGACCATGTGAAATCTAGCTTTGAAGTCTTGTGACAAGAAACATACAAAATGTGAGAAAAACATGTGAGATGTAGTTTTACTCGAAACAAATACTAACTTATTGATATGTGCTAGAAAATCAAGTTCATACCAAAACTTGATTTTTTTAGCAAAAAGTTGCTTTTCAGATTATTATTTTCTGTCAAAATGTGACCATGTGGGATCTAGTTTCGAAGACATCATCATAAGGAACACAACGGTGAAAGAGGATTTTGATTTGGCCGATTAGAGCAACTCCAACCGGGCGACCCAAACGGACGCACGTTTTGTCCGCTTTTCATCCGTTTGGGTCAGCCGAGCGAACGGGCGCGTCCGCTTTTTGGTTTGGGTCGGCCGGTGTGCCCAACGGGTGGCCGACCCATTTTTCCCCACGTAAAAAAAATAGTTTCGAAAACACGCGGCCGAAATAAACTTAATTAAACATAAATGACCGGTCAAACGCCGGCCAAAGTCCACTTAAACATTAATAAAACTTAAAAAGACTTAATTAAACAGAAATTAGCGTCGTCAGCACGTTACCCTAGGCGTCGTCCTCCTCCTCCTCCCCTGGGCTGGTGTGGTCGATGAATGCCGGTGCCGGCCCAGCCCATGGGAACGCGCTCTCCCAAGCCGCCTGCGCCGCCTCCTCCGCCATCTACCCCGTCGGCTGCACTGCTGCGCCGCGGGCGCGCTCCTTCTCCTCCTCCCGTGCCCACCGATGCTCGCCATCCGCGCGCTCCTCCGCCAGCGCGCGCCCTCCATTGTTGGAGGTACGTCGCCTCTTGCTCCGGCGTCGCGCCGAGCCACACGGGCGGCGCGCTGACCCACTCACGGAGCTGGCCGGTCCACGGGTACCGCTCCGGCTCAGGCTCCGTGGGCGGCGGCTCGAGCTTGGGCTCGGGGAGCGCCGGCGACGGCGGGGAGCTCCGTGTCCTCGTCGCGCCTGCTCTCCTCCAAAGCGCGCGCCAAGGCCGCCTCCAGCGCGGCTTGCTGGGCCGCCTCCTCCTCCTCCTTCGGCTTGACCTCCAGGGGCGGCGATGGAACGGCGTGGTTGAGCTGGACGCCGCGGCGGCGCTCCTCCTCGTGCTCCAGCGCGAACCAGGCCTCCCAGTTGGGAGAGTCCGGCGCGTACGCAGGGAGCCGTCGCTGCTCCGGCGTCAAAAGCTCGCGGCGCCGCCGCACCTCCTCGGCGTGCACCCCCGCCGTCCTGGGCACCGCCGGCACCGGGATGGGGTGCGGGTCCAGATGCCAACCATGGGGCAGGTTGACATCTGGGTACTGGAAGGGCTGGCGGTACTACCAGTGCCACCATGCCTGGTGCACTGGGATGTACACCCGCTCCCTCTCCCGTGGCGGAGCGCCGCGTCGAGGAGGTGGCGGTGGCGGCGCGCGGGACGAGCTGGCGCCGGGGCAGAACTTGCCCTTGCCCTTGCCGCTGAAGAAGCCTATGGCGCGCTAGGGTTTCTGGTCGCCGACGAGGGAGCAAGCGTGGCCAGATGTGGACGGGGATGGAAGTGGATGAGCCCCCCCCCCCCCCCCCCCGCCGCCCCGCGCACGCTTGCATTAAAAAGGACGACCACACGGTGCTTCCTACTGCCAGGCGGTCGCCGCATTTAATATGACCGCGGGCGGTGGTTGGGCAGCCGACAGGTGGGGCCGCGGCGGACACCGAGAGGACGCGCACCGTGTCCGTTTAGTGTCCGCGTGGACGCAAACCAAGCGCAAATTTGGGCCTGAAATGCGTCCAGACGGACACCGAGCGGACGCGGTTTGGGTTTGGGTCCACGCGTTGGTCCGGCGCTTTGGTCCGTTTCGATCTAAACGGACACGGGCGGACGAAATAGGTCACCGCGTTGGAGTTGCTCTTAGTTCGAAAGTAATGCATTTTTTAATTTTGGAATATGTTTGCATGGTGCTAACGTCATATACCTTGTTTTTTAGGTTGGCAAGCTTGGACGGAAAGGTGCACAGATGTCTTCTGTCCTTGCATGCGTCATTGAAAACAAAAGCGCACACGCGCCATATAGCATTTGGATATTTTTTTGGTAAAGAAATATAAGCCTGAGGGAGCAGCCACTAGGGCTTTGATGCGAAACCCGCCCTCAGTTTTGTTCAAACTAAGACAGTCAATTGATCATAGAGACTGACAACAAACATAGGTTTCAATCATAAAACTGCATGCGGCAATTGCAGCCGATTGCGTTACTTTTGCAGTCTGTTGCAAGCAAATACCACCTTTGTTGACTCATTTGCAGCTGGTTTTACGCTATTTTTTTTTAAATAATACATTTTTTTATTAAATTTGAAAAATAATACACCGTTTTGACATATTACAGAAATAATACGGCCTCGTCCTACCGTGGGCCGACAGGAACTTGTCGGCCTACAGTGGGCCGACTGGATCCTGTCGGCCTACAATGGGCCGACAGCTGCCACCCCTGGCCGACTGACCCTATCGGCTGAGCTGCTGGGCTGATTAACCCCTAGTCGGCCTACAGTAAGATGATTACCCCTAGTCGGCCCATAGTAAGACGATTGGATAGCAATTAGTTCCAAATACAAATTTATCACCTAATAAAACCATATTTCGGACCAGATATTTATCCCACCACTTCTCGCTCGAGCCTGGCCTAATTTTCCGCAACACTTTTCCATAATATGTTCCCGGCATTATCCTTCCCGCGAACCCTTTCCCGCCATCCTCTTTCCCGCCATCCCTTCCTTTCGCGCCAAGTTCTTTCCCGCCAACCCTTTCCCGCCATCTTCTTTCCCGCCAACCCTTCTGTTCCCGCCATCTTCTTTCCCGCCATCTTTCTCTTCTGAACCTATAAAACTCCCTCCACATAAAGGTTGGTAAGCAGTGCAGTGTAGTCTCGTCAAGATGTCCCATTATCCTTTCGATCGTAGTTTCCACCCAAGTATGTCGAAACGTCTTCTGAGGTTAGCCAGCAATTTGGAGATAGACAATAGGATAGTTCCATGGGACGAACTCCTCAGTAGTGACACCTTACTGAATGAGTTGGCTCACGCATTAAGTAGGTGCGGGTGGCCTGCAAGGACCTTTGAGGAGATACGAAAAGAACTTCTCAGGTTGCATGGAAGGTGGAAGAAGCAAAAACATAAGGGTGAAGCATTCCTAAAGGCTGCAGCAGAACATACTTATTTATGGACCGAAGACAGCGAGGACGAAGACGATATCTTCATGCCGAGCACCAAGGCCAAGACACCCGCATCGTCGAAGGGCAAGAGTGCCGCATCGTCGAAGGGCAAGAGTGCCTCATCGTCGAAGGGCAAGAGTGCTGCATCGACGGAGGATGACGATGATGTCTTCATGTAGTTTGTATGCTGTATTATTTAAGCTCAGTCGTACCGTTTAATTCAGATGTACTTGTATCTTAATTATCTGTAGCAGTCTCTCCGGAAATGTAACTCGATTAACAGTGCGAATGAATAGAAATATGTCTCTCGCATACATAGGTAGAATATGTCTCTCGCATACGTAGGTAGAAATATGTCTGTCGCATACATAGCTAGATATAAGTCTACCGCATACATAGTTAGATATAAGTCACACACATACATAGGTAGAATATGTCTCTCGCATACATAGATAGATATAGTGGCACACAAGCATCAGCCACGTCGTCCGCCACGTCGTGGAGGTGGTGTTTCTGGCGTCGGCCACATATACCTGTGGGGTGCCCGAACGTTACGGGGAGGAAGCTCGGACCCGTCGTGGTCATACTGTGTTTCCTGTGTGGGAGGTGGTGCAGGAGTCGAATACATGTCCATCCACTCGTTGTGCTGCGACAAGAAATCCTGTGTGTTATGCCCACCTTCAGGGTCACTATCCCACCCGGATCCGGACATAGACGCGTCATGTCCGTACCCCGACGCCATATATCCGTAGGCTCCTGCGGGAGGGAGGGAACATAAGTAATGACGAAATACGTAGTCCCAATCGATATTGAAAAGAATTATTGCGCGTGAAACATACCTGTAGGAGGAGGTTGCATCACGAAGCCCGGCATGGGACCGTGATGGTGTGGTCGTGGCCGAAACACGGAGCCTGACGTGGGATCCTGCTGGTGTTTCCACGCCGAACTACCAGCCTGGTCAGGAGTTGGTGGCCTGGGCGTCCACTGCTCTGCTAGACGTGGACGCGGGTCATGTCGGTGATGTGTGGGTTCTAGCTGACCAGTCGAGTGACGCAGCTGCTGCTGGTGCGTGGAGTGACGCGGGGGGCGTTGTAGGGGCTGCTGGTGAAGAACGTCCGAAGTGCGTGTGCACGTGATAGCCCGATACACAGCTCGCAGCCTTCCCTCAATGCGAGTCGTCCAGTTCTGGATCTGAGGCCGATGAACCATTAGAGGCATAGATGACAGTGAACGCTGAAAGTTGGACACCTCCTCGCCAAGTCCGCGAGTCAACTCAGCCTGAAATTGTCACGACGATTATTAAGTATGCACGGCAAAGTATGTAACAAGTAGATGCATTACTTAAAGAGAATATATCTTACCGCGTACTGCCTAGAGCCCGAAGTATCATAGCTCGGGTACATATCCGACGTAGTAGGGGCAGGTATCTCATCTAGGTGAGTGTGCTGAACGATGAGTAACCGTGTTCTGCTCATGTACCGCCGCAAATAGAGATTGAATTCATCGAGATCAAACCCGATATTCTCGTGCCACAGATGTGTGCTCGCAGTCTCCCATTGTGTAACGTACGGCTGCACCCTAACTAGCCACTCAGCAACTGTCCTGTTAGTCCCCTTCCTTGTGAGCCTAAAATTATGGTGTTTGTTAAACAATTAACTAATGATTCAGTATGGACAATTGTGAAAGACAATGCAATATTGAATAAATAGACAATACTTGTGGATGTCTCCTTGCAGCCGGGCCTCTGTAGGGGGAGGTATCTCCAACTGCTGAAGACCAAATTGCCTCATAACCCTCTGCTGGGCCATCTCCTCGACGAAGATATCGAAGATGATCTTCGATTTCGTCATCCAGTAATTGTTATCTCTTGTGCATAGCACAGACATACCGCCGGGGAATCTTGCATGTATCACCGCTTGCGTGTACGGCTGCCAGATCACCCCAGTGTACGTATCGAACTGCTCGTTTAATGCCGTGTATGCTCGCCTGGTCTGATGACCAGCATAGCGTCTCTGTGAAAAACAAAAGTTAGATTCAACCATAGTGTACACAAAGAAGATAATTATAACACCAGACATACCCTGCGACGTGTCCAACACAGACCGAAAGTAGGCATGTCGATGCCGTCAGCATCGAACATGGTATCCATAGGCTCATCAACACGTACGTCCGGTCGTCCTATGGAGAACCTCTCCCACGACCATAGTTGCAGAAATAGAGGGCATCCAAGAAGGGCTGACGTGGGTGCCGTAAGCTGGCAGGCGTTGCACATACCTCGGTATGTAGCCGCTAAGACAGCCGAACCCCAACTCCTCTGTGTGATCTGATCTGGCGTCTCAGCGCTCGCGATCTCCAGTGCAATAGGGATGTACAGCGCGTTAATAGTGGTGACATGGTTCTCTGTGAACATCACCTTGCCGAGAAGCCACAGTATATATGCCTCCAGGCTGCAAGTGATCTGTGTCGCATTCAACGGGACCCTTGGATACCCCGGCAAAGAGAAAGCATTAGTACATAGCGAAGGTATCTTCTGTAAAACCAGATGCCTTCAGTTAGTATGCAGCAGGGGAACTAACCTGGAAATGGAGCAACCATGCATACTTAGGTCCGTGATTGTCCGATGTCAGAGCCGGAGCATGGTCATAAATACCCGCGAAACGTTGTGCAATACCTAGCTGCCAATCAGCCGGTGCCTCCAACGGTCCTATGGCATGACCTGCCAACGGTAGTCCCAGCAAAAGGGACACATCCTCCAGAGTAGGAGCCATCTCTCCCCAGCGGAAGTGAAACGTGTGGGTCTAAGGCCTCCACCGGTCCACTAAGCATGTGAGCAAAGAGGCGTCGATGGCGAGGCATTTGGAGGTATCCGTCAACTCAACCAGACGCGCAAAAGGTAAAAGGCCAGCCCGTTTCAACCTGCATGTCAGGATAATTCAGTTAGTGTGTACCATTAATATACATGCTTGATGAAAATAACTAAAGCACGTACCGCTCAACCCATCCCTCGTGTATCTTCCAGTCTTCCTTTTGAGTGCGAATGACCAGGTCCTCAAGCTTGAGCTCAGAACCTATCGTAGCACGATGCTTTCTATCAATGTCCGGATAAAGCAACCACATTCCCGCCATTCCTGCACATACAAATTTCAAACATAGTGCCACATTTAATACAAATTTCAAACATAGTGCCACACTTAATACAAATTTCAAATATAGTTCCACACTTAATACAAATTTCAAACTTAGTGTCACACTTAATACAAATTTCAAACATAGTGCCACACTTAATACAAATTTCAACATAGTTCCACACTTAATACAAATTTAGAACTTAATGCCACACTTAATACAAATTTAGAACTTAATGCCACACTTAATACAAATTTCAAACATAGTGCCACACTTAATACAAATTTAGAACATAGTGCCACGCAGCCTAGCTTCTTCCTCTCCCTCTTCCTCCTCTTCCTCCTCTTCCCCGGTTGCCTCGTCCACGCCCAGTACCATTGGCAGTGACGAAAGTGGGACAATTAGTGTCCCTATGGCCAAATTCATTGCATAAAATGCATTGCATAGTGGGGCCTCCTACTTCAGATTCATCCATATCATTCCGGATGCGCTGACACTGTCGTCTACCTCTACTTGTACGCATATTCCCTGGGTCTGGAATGTACCGCCTTTCAACAGGATTAACGGTGTTGAAGTTACCCATTGAGCGAAATCCCAGCAACTCACATGTCCAGGTATTGAGGACGGACTCTTTCAGAAAATATGGAGACACAAACGAGATTGCGTCCATTCCAAGCTGCCCGCAAGCAGCAAGTACATGGGAGCATGGTAGGTGAAGCAACTTCGGTTTGTTGCATGTGCACTCACACGTTGGCCAGACTTCATTTCCAATTTTCACCTCATGCGTCCTCAGCTCATTTGCACAGCCGAATTTGTTGTTAGCTAAGCGGACCTCAAACCTTCTTTCTTGATTACCAATGGGGACTACAGTGTGTGACCTGGCTTTTTCCATCTTTTCTTCCATGTACTTCATAATCCTTTCACAGTAACGTGTGCTTGGGTTGTTCAAGATATGCTGCTCTGCTTTTTGACGTCTATCTCTGAAATACTTCACGGTGCCATAGAAAATACCCTCAACGATGGCTGTAAGTGGCAATGCCCGGTTTCCTCTGAGGACAAAGTTGTATGTTTCTGCGAGGTTGGTAGTCATGACACCGTACCTTGCTCCATGTGTGTCATGCAGCAAAGACCACCTCTCCAGAGGCTCATGCTCTATCCACTGCTCAAAGGTTTTAATCGACCTCCCGAGCCTTCTCCTAGTACCAGGTGGGTCAAATCTTGGCAAGTCACAAAGCCCAACAGGCTCCTCCTCCACGGCCGCTGTTCCTGTTGCTAAGTGTGCTGCTACTGCTTCAACATGTGCTCTCACCGCTGCATCTCTTGCAGCTTTCCTGTCCCTAACGTGTCTCTGCGTGCACACATTAAGTCTTTCACGTATCAAATTGTACTTCCATAGCTGGTTCTGCTTGCAGAGTTTTTTGAACAGATTCATCAGGCTCTTATTTCTGAACTGCGAGAAGAAATTAGCCCCTAGATGGCGCATGCACCAACGGCTCTGCAAGTACTGCCATGAAGTTTGTTCCTCAGGACCAGGGTTTGTCAGTGTGTTTATCGCACTGAGTATATCTGCATGCCTGTCATGAAGGATGCACACATTGGGCTTATCCTTCACAGTTGCTATTTTCAATTGCCTGAAGAACCATGTCCAACTTTCAATGTTCTCACTCTCCACAAATGCAAATGCGAGTGGGACTACTTGATTTTGGCCGTCTTGACCAATGGCTGTCAGGATCTGACCCTTGTACTTGCCAGTGAGAAAAGTGCCATGTACACATATCACCGGTCGGCAATGTCTGAAAGCTTCGATGCATACACCGAAAGAGAAGAACAGTCGATGCAGCACCCTCACAGTTGGGAACTCTGGCATGAAGAGGTCTTGGATGTCGACATAGGTGCCAGGATTCCGGTCCTTCAGCGTGTGGAGGAGCCGGACAACTGAGTCATATGCATCGAAATAAGAACCAAACCTGCTCTCAAGCGCCCTTTGCTTAGCCCTCCAAGCCTTGCCATAACAAATTCTGTACTTGAACCTGACGAAGACTTTTGTCTGGATAGCCTTCACTTCCATTGCTTTGCTCTCCACTATCTCACTGTAAAACAACCGAGCAATAAGCGTGGACGAAAGGTTGCCATGATCTTGAGGGATGCAGGGAATAAGACATGTGTGATGAACTAGGTCACTGATCACCCAACTTGTGCCATACTTAGGGAGATAGCCGTGCACCCTGGCGGGACAATTTGCGTTGTTGCATACCATTGTCAAGTATTTCTGACTTGACACATCAGCTCTTAAAACCCTTTGTGTGGACATTGCCCATTGAATGATTGCGTCCTTCAGAGCTTCCTTGTTGGGATACATAGCACCCGTCGCAATGTTGTTCTGGTGATATTGCCAGGCAGAATCATGCCCATCGTTCACGGTCATTGCAGATGAGAAGTCATGATTCCAAGAAGCAGGATTCGGGACCTCCTCTGCATTTTCTTCTTCATCCGACTCGTCGGAATTATCGGCATGACCACTATCAATATCGGTGTCTTCTTCTTCCATGATGTTCTGCATGTGCCCATCTACCTCGTCAGCGTCCGCCTTGCCACTATAAGCCTCGCCACTGTAATAACCATCGGCATTTCCTCCTTCTACCTGACTACTCTGCCCTTGTTCGTAACCATCATCTCCAGCATTTGACATAGATAACATCATCCCGTCACTGCTTTGCCCAGGATCGTAACCACCCTGCCCTTCAGGCGCAATTAACTCCTTCACAACGGGAAGCACTAAGGCACAAGGATTGCATCCCCTGCTTTCGCAACCTTGTAACCAGCGCACCCACTGAGAGTCCCGCTCTATTGGCCTCAAATAGAAGAAAATGTTCGAACTTGACCGGGTCCACAATGCATGAACACCCACGGTGTGCGTTTCAGTATTCAGCCCTAAACATGTTGTCACCCATTCTTTCAACTGACTAAGAGACCATGTTTGAGGGTCGGTCAGTGGCACCTCTATGTGCTCAAATTCACTCAGATCAACTCCAATCTCATTTGTTTGGACATTACCAGGACCGTAGAAAAATATGAACTTCACTACATCAGACATCTCGGCTCACCTATAAAATTATTTAACATGGACAGACAACTGTTAAACAACATGACAAACTACAAATATTCGCACTCCTAAATATTTGACAAATACATATATTACGGAATATTAACGGAGCTAAATATTGAAAGAACTTAATATATTACGAATATTACCGAAGCAACTAAAAATACTGACAGACCTAAATATTTGACATCCACATATAGTACGGAATATTACCGGAGCAACTAAAAATACTGACAGACCTAAATATTTGACATCCACATATAGTACGGAATATTACCGGAGCAACTAAAAATACTGACAGACCTAAATATTTGACATCCACATATAGTACGGAATATTACCGGAGCAAATATTCACACAACTAAATATTAGACATCTCAATATATTACGGTTACTACCGGAGCAAATAACAATATTCGCACACCTAACATACTACAGGAGCAACTACGACAGAAAAAATGTCTGTTCAATTATACCCTTGAAGCGTGCGAACCAACGACGAACGGCGGCCTTCAATCACCGGAGCCGGAGCTTCACCTCCACGACACTGTCGGAGCTTCACCTCCACCAGCTCCACCTCCACCACCAACACAACCTCCACCACATCCACCAATATGCTCACCACCACCTCCACCAAAGTGCTCACCACGACCACCACGAGCTACCCCATCAATAGATCGAGGTCTCCCTCGCCTCCACCAACTATCTACAATGCATCCACGATGGAAATTCGGCAAAAAAATGGGCTGATTTTGGTGTACAAAATGAAGTTTTCGAGTGGTACAGTGCCTGGCTGAAGAACACAGAAGAAGAAGAAGAAGAAAGCACGCAGGAGGAGGAAGAAGAGAAGGGAAAGGGGAGGAGGAAAAGTCGGCTGGCCGGCTGTGGGCACCTGTCGGCGTGCTGGAAGCCGATCGGCTTACAGTAAGCCGACTAGGTGGGCCCCGGCCACCGACAGCCCACACTCGACCGAAGGGGTGCACCGCGACGTGGCTCGGCCACTCGTCGGCCTCCATCTGGCCGATTGACCACATGTCGGCCTCCTATAGGCCGACAGGATCCAGTCGGCCCACTGTAGGCCGACAAGTTCCTGTCGGCCCACGGTAGGACGAGGCCGTATTATTTCTGTAATATGTCGAAACGGTGTATTATTTTCCAAATTTAATAAAAAAATATTATTTAAAAAAAATTAGCTGGTTTTACATGCCCACCAACGTTGCATCGATTGTACAAAACATCTTTCTAAAAATTCCATTTTGAGCCCAGTCTCAGCTGCTCCTGAAATCAGCATCGTCTAGTCGCATTTGGATCCGAGCAGTAAACAACATTCTCTGTTGTATTCACAGCATACAAGGGATAAAAAATAAAATGGGCGATGTCTCATTAAAGTGTGTAGGTGTCGACGCACGTTAGTCGGATTAGGTTTGGTCGCACGGCTCGATACTATTCCTCAGCCGTTCTGAGCCAGCCCGGACCAATGGGCTGATTATAACACACTAAATCACGATCCACTATAGCTCCGTATGTTGATAAAGCTTTTCTTAATCCGTCGGTCGGTGTGTCAGCAGAACTCATGACAAACTGTGAATTGGCAAGACGCGAATCATGAACAGACCAGCAAATCTATCAACAAACGTGTGTTGGTAAATGTTTGTGACCAACTATGTGACAGCAAACGATAAAGAAGGCGGCAAACGAAAGGAAGGCATGCATTTTTTTGATGAATTTTTTTGGGGATGGGGGGCGCCCCCTTTTCCTGAACCTAATTTACCAACTCCCCACCTATTGTCCTCTCCTCACCTGAGCGTCGCCCACCTCTCCACACTCGACCCCGCCAGTTCGTCGCTAGCACCACCCACTGCCACACCGCCACCTACCCCCTACTAGCACCCAACTCGATCTACTCTTTGATTACTCTCTTAGCGACAAACAGGAGTCTGGCCGGTGGCAATTACAGGATTTGATACAGGAATTGGGAAAGAACACTAGACTTGCAATGGGAAAAAAGGTAGGTAGCCGTCTTGCCGGTCGCCGACTGATCCTCTGGATGTTTGCTCGGGATGGCCTCTCACCTCTAAGTACTGGTGTGGGTCGACGCCATCATTGTGATGGTCCATTCCGAGACACTGTAATGAGTGTTGGACTGTCTCGCGCGTTTGGGCTGCGTCGTGCCACCATTGCCCTTGACGGGTGGGTCCGTACTGTTAGGGAGGCTGACATCCCCTCCTTGCGAAGTGGCTAGCCCCCAACCCGCTGCCGATGGAAATCATGCCTGGAGTGCAATCTTGTCTTCCCAAGAATCCAGCACCGCCACTTGATCAAACCATCACACTTGCACTTACCCCTGCATCTCCCCACGCAGGTCATGCCATCGTTGTTGCAGGATCATTGCCGGCACCGTCAGAATGTCAGCAGGAACAGGTAGATCATCACCGACTTGCGTACCTGGCAGGAGCGCCTTCCTCAATTGTGAAACATGAAACACCAGATGCACCCTAGAATTCTCCGGGAGCTGCAACTTGTAAGCTACTGCTTCATCGGGAAAGGTCCAAAGTAGCGGGACGCGAGCTTGTGGTTCGCTCGCGTAGCCACTAACGTCTGCACATAGACTTGCAGTTTGAGAAGTTTCTGATCACCCATGTCGAAGGCACGAAATGGTCATTTCGTGTCTGCCTACTGCTCCATCGGTTGATGCGCGCGGTCTTGACTGTAGCATTGGTGGGCGTGATCCCCCAATGGCGCGGTTCATGTCCATACATAGCTCAGAAGGGTGACATGCCTATGGCGGAATGGTGTGAAGAGTTGTACCAATAATGTGCTAGAGGGATCCAAAACCTCCATCTCTTTGGGCATGCTTGTGTGAAACATCTCAAGAAGATCTCCAGGCACTGATTGACCCTTTCGGTCTGCCCATCGGTTTGGGGGTCGTTTGCCGAGCTCATACACAAACTTTTGCCCGTGTACTTGAAAAATTCTTGCCAAAAATGACTAATAAAAACTGGATCACGATCCGAGAGAATAGCTCCAGGGAATCACTGATTCTTGTACATCTGAGTCATATGCAGTAGTATAATCTTTGGTATTGTATAAGATGTGCAAGAGGTAAGAACTGTGCTAATTTTGTCACCTTGTCCACAATAACCAAGATACAATTGTACTGTCCTAATTGCAGCAATTCAATTCAATCCACTGAAGTAGGTTTTGAGGACTCCTTTGGCACATGCAAAGGTTCCCACAGTCCTGGATAGGCTAAACGCCCTGGTTTGGCATGTTGACACACTTGGCAACAATAGACGAACTGAAGAATGTGTGTTTTCATTTTAGGCCAGAAAAATAGTTGTCGAACCCTTCTTTACATCACAGGAAACCGAGAATGATCTGCCATGGGGTTTCATGGAAAGCCGAAATGATCTGTTGCTTTAATGTTGTGCTACCACCAAGTCAAATACGATCTCTGAAGCGGATAATTCCTTGCCCACTGAAATCTACCTTTAGGATCTGGGCGTTTGAATGCGGCGAATAGGGAGGCATCCTCTCATGGATTATACCATGTACCTCACAAAAAAATGAACTCATTGAACTCTCCACCTGATCTGACCTAAGCCTCTTGATCTTTTGATCAAGTTGATTCTTTGCTTAGGCTTTATAGATTTTAAAGTAGTGCAAAGTCTCATTTTTTGTTTTCAACAGATATATCATGCAATATCTAGTAGAGTCCTCGATCAAAGTCATGAAATATATTTTGCAACCCTTTTTCAACACACTATTCATCTCACAAAGATCTAAATGTATGAGTTCTAATGGTGCCAAATTCTTTGCCTTAGTAGTCGTATGAGACTTGCGAGGTTGCTTTGCTCGCATACACAATTGACACTTAAAACCTGACAATTGTGAATTACAGCTTTAACTCAAATTTGCTAGCCATGTCATGCAACCAAAGTTAATATGACAAAGTAGTGAATGCCAAACATTCGATCCAGCTTCATTGCAAACATGATTAATAATTTTGGTGCAAAAGTCTAACAAAGACAGGTGCAACAAGCCTCCGCAATCATAACCTTTTCCAACAAATTGTCCACACTTAGACACTACAGCCTTATTGGACTCAAATACCAATTTATAGCCATCTGGACACAAGCGAGAGCCGCTCAAAAGATATTTATTTATAGAAGGGACATACTACATGTTTTCAGCCACACGATATTTCCCGAAGTAAAATTCAGATCTACCGTACCAACACCATAAACAGAAGCATGTGACCCCTTTTCCATTAGCACGGGTGTAGTTCTTGCGACCTGAATAAAACATGGAGATATCAGCACACACACACATGTATATTGGCACCATTGTCAATCCACCAATCAGGAGAATGACATACTGAAAAAAGGTAGAAAATTTACCATACCCGACATCTTTCCTCTCAACATCACCAATAACATAAGCGGTCTTGCTGCCATTCTCATGCTGATGCATGTCAAAAAGGTCCTTGCATGCTGAAGCCCAATGATCATCTACACCGTAGACATGGCATCTTCATTTCTTATTAAGGTCTCCTTCTTCTTCTTGAAGTTGGCAGACTGTGGGGCCTTGTTCTTGCCTACAAACTCTTCTTTGCCCGCATAGTTGTTCTTATTCTTGAATTTGTGGGATTGAAAATTCTTCTTGTGGACAAGATTGGCACTAGAATTTCTCTCATATACTCGAGTGTGTGTGTCCTTTGCCCTTTCCTTCTCTTCCACATTGAGAGTGCTAGTAAGATTGAAAAAAGAAAACTCATGTCTCTTGTGCTTTAAAGAAGTAGTAAAATTCCTCCATGAATGAGGAAGCTTGCAATTGATGCCTCGACAATAAACTTATCCGACAACACGCAATTGAAATGCTCAAGCTCTTTAGTTAGTGACTGGATCTCCTGAGCCTGCTCAACTACGGAGCAATCGTCGGTCATCTTGTAGTCATGGTACTATTCCATGACATACAAATCACTGCCAGCATCCAAAACCCCAAACCTGGGCTCGAGTGCATCCTACAAACCCTCACCAACCTCAATGGTCATGAAAGGGTCGACGATCTTGTTACCAAGAACACTTAGAACAACACCTCTGATGAGGGTGTCCACAGTCTGGAAAGCTTGCTCCTGTTTAGGAGGAAGCTCTCCATCTGGCTTGCCCTTAGAGGCGTGAAAACAGTTCATGGTGGTTAGCCAAAGAACTGTCATCGTACGCCATTTCTTGTAATTCACACCCTCAAACGGAGGAGGTTTGAGAATCACATCAAAAGCAATTGGATAAAATTGCCTACACATATAAGGGTTTTGGATTGTTGACTATTTGAGCAATTTTCCATTAAGTTTAATCCAAAAAAATGGTAGATAAAACATGATAACCATAATAGGGATGATAATTGAATCAAGAAACAAATTCTTGAAACTAAAAATGCAATCGGGAACAAAAGGGACAAGCATCACATCCACATCGATTGCTACTACTAGTAGAGCAAAAACAAGCCCTAATACAAGGGATAAGAAAACGTACGGTGCAACGGTAGAAGAAGTGTTTGCTGTCGCAACACCATCACCGAGCGTCATGTTGTGGAGGAGGTCGTCGACGTTGAGGAATAAGATCTAGTAGTCACACGTATCATAGGAAACGTGGTTTCGGAGGCCTGCTTTCTCACTCCTCATTGCACGCCGAGAAGCAGGATGAGAAAGCGGTAGGCGACGCAAAGCTTGGGAACCAGGAGACATGCAGGTAGAATATGAATTGTGTCTCATCTGGAAAGAGGAGCGGCCACTTATAGGCGAGTTGCAGTTGACCCCCTTGGTAGTGGGAGAGAAACTGTCGCACTAACCCACACGTGGCATAGGTCCTAGCTCAGCTAGATCACGAAACATGACGCGCGTGCGTGGCGAGGCGGGCGGCGGAGGAGGAGTGCGCGTGTATGTGCCCTCTTCTCAAGTTTTTTTTGTAAATTGCTCTTCTCAAGTTTTTTTTTTGTGAACTGCTCTTCTCAAGTTCTTAGTGGTGTGTGGAACAACCACCTTATAAGTTGGTCTCCCACACCCTCCGCTAGTGTGGTGGGACTAAACTTTTCACACCCTATGACATGCATGAATTGGCTATATGGGCCTCTGGGATTTTCCCTTGGAACAGTGAACCAATCATCTTTGTTTCCTGTCATTGCATACATCGAAGTATGCTGAACTCCTTTTAGTTGGGATCAGTTTTTTTAAAACAAGGCAAAGATTTGCCATTTAATTGATTAAGAAGGAGAAAGAGCTTCAAGACAAAGCCACAAGGTGGCAAAACAAAGCAACTACTCGCGAGCCAATACATCACTCAAGTCCCTAGCACCTGCAATCACCCAGAACTGTGCCTCCTCTTTGATTTTGCCAACAATGATCATAGTTGGGTAACAATGTTCCGAAAGACCCTAGCATTTCGCTGCTTCCACACTTCCCAGGATATAAGCATCATGAGTGAGGTCATTTCTTTCCGATTTGGAGATCTTTTGAGGGCGATGTTGTTCCACCATTCTTCCATTGTGCCCATGTTTGTCCATTCACTCTTCATGGTGTCATCAAGGCCAATCCACGCCTTCACCGCATTCCAAACTGAAATCGTCAAACGACATTGAAAAAGAAGGTGGGCCGATGTTTCTTTAACTTGGCTGCAAAGAGGGCATAAACCGCAATTGGGCCATCCTCTGCGGTGAAGTCTATTAGTCTATCGGCATCAGTTGTGTATACATGCAGAAGTAGGAACACCCTGGCCCATGAGCTGGCGGCCTATGCCTGATCCCATGACGATGTTGTGATGTTGGATGAGGTTCCTACCTCACTTAGTTCTATTTTGGCTAATGATTGTAACCAGACTCCTGCCAATCATTAATACTACTCCCTCCGATTCAAAATAAGTGTCTTAGTTTTAAATTAAGATGAGTTAAAGACTAGTTCAAAACTGTGACACTTATTATGGACCCGAGGGAGTAGTCTGTTTCTCCTTCTTTTTTTAAAAAGAGATCAAGCTCTATCTAGAAATCAAGCAGCCGGCCGACCATCAATTAAGCAAGCGTAACCACATACTAGAAGGGCCAGGCGCGCTTTGCTGCGCCGGTAAACAACAAAGAAGAATCAAACATGCCATTGACACAAGTTTTAAGCATCAAGTTGTCGCTAAATTTCAGTCTTTATTTCTTACGTGAGTGACAAAGTACATAACTTCATATTCCATTACAATTTTGTCATGAATACATTAACATATTGTCATCTTTTCTGCAAAGCGCACTCAAAAACAACAAAATAAACCAATAGTGGGCAACGGGCGATACCTTTGCAATCTAGATACCCATATATAGTAATAAAGAAGAGTTCTAAAATTCTATGGTTTTCTCAGAGTATAAATATCAGCTCCAGGCATAAAGTTTTCCTTTTTTAGTAACATGGATATAGAAGGAAAAAACGAATCCCAAAAAATACATTCAGTTTGTAAGAAAGAAAAGAAATAATCAGTGCATAAAATGAGAATAGCTTGCTTAGAAACAACAAAGCACATCATGATGAATGTTAACTACATCGAATCACCCTATGTAAAAGCACTCAGCCAAAGTATGTAAAATATATTTTAATACAGCATGCCATGCATTCATTTCTGAATAAAGTGAAAAATGTGGGATATCTCAATACAGCCCAAAGAAGATGCATAAAATTGGACAGGATGTAGATAGGCAGATGAAATATCTTATAAACTAGAAGATAGCATTAGTTCGTCTAGGTTATATGTCATGTCTTCAAGAATCGTCTAGGTGATAGATCTCACAGAATACTTTTTAATTACAAACAAACATGGTAAACCTTGACTGGGCTCGTACGGAACAAACACAAGCATTTCTATCAATAGACGGGATCTCTGCAGTCATTAGAGGGCACTACGTGTGAAGACATGATTTACCCAACATGGCAGCTCACCAAAAATGAATCAACAAGAGGAGCCGGTGATCATTGCCAACGCAATTCCCAGTTGAGTCACTGCAGAGCAGGTGCCAAGCGGTAAAACAAAAGAACTGGTATGTCCATGGCAATAATCAGCTATTACGAAAAAGATGGTATGAAGGACACATCTCGACAACATTCTATATCTAGGTATAAGAGGAGGTTATTTGTTACTTGATGCAAGGATAATCAGGCCAAATTCTACATATCAGTACTGTGATTAGAATGTGAACATGGACCATTCAACATGTCCATATGATTACCTCCTGAGCACATAAGAGACTCTGCAAATTATGTTTGGCAGCATATGGGTAATCCTCTAGCTTCAGATGAGCACTTTTGAGAGATGACACGCCTTAAGTGTTGAAGGTTGTTACACATGTGGAATAGCAAATTCATGGTACTGAAGTAGTGAAGCATGCAGGCTTTCAAATTGGAAACCGTACGGTGAGATAAAATATCGATGGTACTACTATCTACAACTTTGAAACTTCCTGAGCACAAAAAAAGTGCATAAAGATTACTTAAGCAGTATCCAGCAATTCCATGCACGCACCACAAATATATACCCTGTCAAATCACGGTCCACTTTTCGGAATCAATATCAGCCCAGGAGCGAGTAACATTAAATTCAAAGCCTGCTGATAGAGAGGAAGGGGGGATGGGACGCAGACCTTGTCCACTGGTGGAGTCGACGAAGGTGGTTGAGCCCTCGAGGCAGCAGATGTCCCCGTCCTGCACCGCTGCAGCGCTTCTCTCGTCGGCGGCGTCGCGCACGGCGAGGGCCGTGGAAGCCTCCTGCACAGCCTGCTCGTTCAGGCCCCAAGGCCATCACATCGGCCGCGCGGAAACGAACGGACCACCGGCGCAACACCACTGCCCCGCAGAGTCGCCACAGACGCAAAGCGACGGCGCCCGCGCCTTCGAAACCGCAGCCATAAGCAGTGACTCGCCAAGACCTCCGCCGCCAATCGGTCCGCCCCTGTCCTCCACCCGCAGGAAGAAGCCCCAACCATACGCAACACCACACCGAAACTTCAGCCGCCCGCCACTTCAGCTCCTCCCCAAATCAAGAAATCCCCCCACCACGAACGCACTAATATCACCGTTGCAACACTCCAACTGAACGAAGAGAACTAAACAGAGGGAGAACGAATGCTATACCGCAGTGGCCTAAGGCACAGGAGAGAGGAAATCGACGAAGTAGACCACCCCTACCGCACCGAACACAGGCGGCAGCGGCAGCGGGACCGGGATAGAAGCTCCAGCTCCCCTCTGGCGACGGCGCAGCTCCAATGCGACCCACGGCACCCGCGGCCGACCACCTCCAGCAACAGCAAGAACGGAAGGGGGGGACAGTCGGAACGCTCGCCCCACAACCCCAGCCCTTCTCCTTCCCGCCGGCCAGCAAAGAAACCCCCAGCCGCCACGCCGCAGGCCGCGTCTTTCACCAAAGGAAAAGACCATGAAGCCCACACCGGGCCATTTACATCATGGCCCCACAAAACAGTCCAGGCCAAGGGGGCGACCGAGTCAAAATCGACTGCCAAAACCAGCAACGTTGTCATTAATTGGACGTGGGCTCTTTAAAACTAGGACCTTAGTGTTTTAGAGGATATTGATAGCCAAACGGCGCATGTTTGCAGTATCAAGCAAGCGTATCCACATATATAGTGCATAAAGAGAATTAAGCATCGAACTTCTTTTTTTTTGGCGAATAAGCATCGGATATGTTAATAGTCCCTGCGTACGTATATGCGAGTGTACATCTCCATCCAAACTAAGAAGCGGGTGCTTGCAGAGTCATGTCACCGGCCGTTTGAGTTATCTCATTCTCATCAGCAGCAGATGCAGTGTACTGCATATGCATAACGCGATCGCTGCGCGGGAGCGGGTGGGGTGGCCGACACACACGCCGGAATCTGATGCGGCTTCTTGGTCCACAGAAAAAACAGAATGGGATGGTGACATATTAGGCTGAGGAGGATCGACCGCGTGAGCTTCATGGATCAAATGGCATGGTAGGTATATATTGTTCCGCACAAGGGCGGCGGAGAAGGTAAACTAGAAATGTACTATATAGGCCCTCCTCCATTTCATAATGTAGTGCGCCCATATTTTTTGAGATTTAGGTTTGATCATAAATTTGACCAATGAAATGTGGGTTATGTGTCATAAAAATGATACCATTAAATTCGTATTTGAAAGAAGTTTTCGATGGTATAATTTTTCAGTAACTTGATTTATGTATTATTGGTCTAATTTATGGTCAAAGTTGAATCTCGAAAAGCGTTGGCGCACTACATTATGGAATGGAGGGAGTATTTAGAAACTAGGTGTTTTAGGGCACTGCGATATCCTATCGGTCCACGGAGCGGTCCGGACGTCCGTTTTCCCGTAAATTGAAAGCAAACTGGGTGCCGCTTTGTGGGAGTCCGGACCGCCACCACGTAGGACTCTGGCACCCCCGCCCACTCAAATCCCCCCTTCCGACCTCATTTTTTTCACTACGCCCCTGCTCCCCCTTGCTTTGCATCCGCACCCTCCTCGCCCGCCGCCGCTGTTGTACCTCTCCGGCCGTCGCACAGGCATTGCCGAACGTCTGCAGCCCCACCCACGCGCCCGCTCGCCTTGTACTACGGCACCGTTCACCCAGGATCCGTTCGCGGCCAGGTACCCCCTCTGTCGACGTCGTCCATGGCGGTCACCACGCCCGACAGATGTTCAGTCAAATGCCATTGAGCTTATTTTCGAACTTCATGTCGTTTTTTAAGTAAGAATAATGGCGGGGTACTCGGTGAAGGAGGATGCGTTGTTGTGCGATGCGTGGTTGGCCGTATCTGCGGACTTTGTAGGCAGGTGCAAAGAGGAGGGGTCTTTTGGCAGTGCGTGCATGTTTCATTTCATGCGCGAAAGCACATTGCGCCCTATGACATGCGCATCATCCATGAATGCAATGTCAAGTCCTTAGCATTTCAATGGTACACCATTCAGAACTCCGTAATGAAGTATTGTGACGCGGTTGATCGACTGTTGGCAATGTGGCCATTGCGCGCGACAACCATAGAGACGTAAGTTTTGTTTCTTCTTGCTCTACATGTTGATTGATTGATTGATTCATTCAGTGTTGCTCTACATGTTGTGTAGTCTGCATGCGCTGTCATGATGTACTACAGGTCAGAGGGCAGACCATTCATGCACATACATTATCGGATGAAGTTCAAGGGGCATTATATGTGGGATAACATGATCCATCCATGAAAAACTTGTTGAACATCCGGTTAATCTCGTTGAATTTGAACTATTGGTGTACTAGACACATTTGCATGCTATTTATAGATAATTTGTGCTATTTTCTATCCGAACTTTGATAAATTCCGTCGTGTTTGATGAAAATTGTCCGATTAGTTGAAACCCAGTTTAAAATATATACGGCTACGGTTGGATGGCCGGCTCCCGCATCAGTTTTCGCGGAGTGGTATCCTTCTGTCCACAGACAAATGCGGTGTCCGGTTTAAGGATCAACATTGGAGATGCCCTTCGAAAACTGAAATAACTTCCTGAGAAATATGGCATGCATCACATGGGAGACTATCAGTGGTCTCGTATTTCGTGCTTGACAAGTTGTGGTATGCTTCTTACAAGAGTATTAAGAAATAATGCTTTTCTACTACTAAGAAAATTCACGCAAGTTCCCTTATACAAGTCCATTGTCATACAGCGAACCGAGCGTAACTCAGATGGTTAGGTTTCGTGTGGTTGTATCCCATTAGGGTTCAAATCCTAAACTTTGCACTGATGTTCGCATTTAGGATGTGCGTGTGTGCATACATTGGGATGAGTGTATGTGCGTGTATTTGAGTATTTATGATTGTACTGTGTTTAAAAAAAAGTTCATTATTATACATGCCTTGTCATAAGTTATTTCTTCTTAAGATAAGAAAATGTATAGAAAGTTAGACATTCGAGATGTAGCAAAAGGTCAACGGATGAGCAAAGATTCCGATGTTCCATGGGCCCTCGTGAGCCCCAACGATATCTTATCCAAAACAATCGAAGCTTTTGCATGTGCCAGAATTTAATTAATGAAAAATGTGTTCTTTTACCGAAGAACCAAATCTATCTATGTACCAGCTGTTGCATAACTAAACAAGTGGATAACCTAGAGATACTACTTACTCATATATGGCAAAATTAACAAAAAAATATTGATCGATCTATAAAAGGCAAGCCACACCAGCATCAGCAGCACCAAACCGCAGCAACAACACCACCAGCTAGAACCTTAGCAGAGGCAACGAGAGTAGCTAGAACCTTAAGATAACCATCCATATGGACCAGGTGACGAAGCTGGCGTCGGAGCGAGCGGTGGTGGTGTTCACGTCGAGCAGGTGCTGCATGTGCCACTCTGTGACATCCCTCCTCGCCAACCTCGGCGTCAGTGTGGCTGTGTACGAGCTTGACAAGGACCCGCGTGGCAGGGAGATGGAAAGGGAGCTGTCCAGGAAGCTGGGCCGCGGTATGCCGGTGATTCCCGCGGTGTTCATCGACGGCAGCCTCGTTGGCGGAACCAGTAGGGTCATGGCGCTGCACCTTTCCGGCGAGCTCGTGCCGATGCTCAAGAACGCCGGCGCTCTCTGGCTGTAGTGAAAGAAAAACACTTGCATGCCAAGAAGAAATGCTAGCTTCTGTGGTGGTATGAAATAAAGAGAGCTATGTAAAAGAAGGAATCAAACGACGTAGAACGATAGATGGTCAGGTTTTTTAACATCCTGTTCCGACTACCTAGAAGAAGCTATGTTCTTTGTACTGTGGTTTAGCTGTTCTTTTTCTTGATCTTTCTGTTATATATATACAACCACTTCTTTCAAAAATGGCTAACTGAATTCGGGGAGGTTTTTGGAGGATTTCAATTTTGATATAGTTTGGGAGGTAATCCCTCTCTTCTCTACTTACCCAACACTGTTTAGTATTGTTCACAACAAAGCATGAATAGGCAACGCCCAATTTGGTTCTGTCTTTTTAGATTTCGATTTTCATATCGTTACAATTACTAAACCCCTAGGATTAAAGGCCTAGGAGAGCTCCAAAGTTTTTTTCTCAAAGTGGATCCGCCTGTAAGGGTCTAGCTAGGTCGTGGGTCCCGCATGACAGTTTCGGAACCAACATTCTATTAAAACACATTTTGAAAAATTTAAAACATTTAAGATTTTTTAATTCCTGAAAATTTTCAAAAATTGTAAAAAAAAACATTCATAAATTTAAACATTGTGCATAATTTAAAAATTCTCCACGAATATAAAAAATCATGAAATTTTAAAATTGTTCATGAGTTTTAAAATTGTTCATTATTTTTAATGGCATGAATTTTAAATAATGTTCATTGATTTAAAAAAATAATAAAATTGAAAAATGTTAACGAATATGAATAAATCTCCATGGATTTAAAAATTGTATACAATTTTGAAGAATACATTTATGAATTTGAAAAAATGTTCAGGAATTTAAATTATGTTCCTGAATTTCAAAAAGTATTCATAAATTGGAAAATAATTCACGAATTAAAAAACAAATATAAAACAAACAAGAAAATAAAACATGAAAAAACTGGTAGCGAAAAAGAAAGAAATTGAACCTTCCCAAAACCAGAAAGACTGGCCTACATGGCCAACCCAATGGCGTCTATGGGTTTCGTGTTGCTCAACCGCTTCCGTGGTATGCATGGAATGTGAAGCCTTGAGAGAAAGATGGAATTAATTTCAAAATTAAAGAACGGCACGGCAAAGCCCACGTTACCCTCTAGTGCACATAGACCATCTACAACGCAAGATGCTTACAATAATAAATCATGTTTTACGTAAGTACCAACCCTTATTTATATAGCGCATGTAGTTTTTGTTTTTTTTTTGTTTTTTTTTTTGAAGTTGGAACACTAAGGTTCCATTACTTAAACAGGCTCAGCAGACTCGCTGGCCATCAGCACGCGTACATTGTCCGGTACAGCATCCAACCATAACCGGTGGTGCTCCGAGCCCTTACAACCCAATGCAGCGAGTGCATGGGCAACTTTATTATCGTCGCGAGGGACAAATGAAAAAACCAAAGAGCTAAAATTCAGACGGATAAACTGCCTGATATCTCTGAATATAACACCTTCTGGGGCCCGATCATAGTCCGTACTTTGCAGCGCGTTCAGTAGGATTTGACAGTCTGATTCCACCACCGCATTGGAAATACCCCATGTCGCCGCAGCTGACAATGCTTGGAAGCAGGCTTCGGCCTCTGTACGTGTGGCAGTACTGGCATGCGTGATTTTCCCTGCTCCTGTACCAACAGCATCTCCACATCTATCTCGGATCACAAAGCCCCAGCCCCCGGTCCCTGATGAATCATGGTACGCCCCATCGATGTTGATTTTCAGTCTTTCTCCCTCCGGTCTTGTCCATCTGCAGACCGGCCTGGGAGCTTGCACCTTTGGCTGTTTCGCACTAAACTGCAAGGCTTCTAGAGCCCAGGACCTTGTGTGTGCAGCCATGGTCACAACAGGACACACGCTCTCATTCTTATTTAGTTTATTCCTGCGATCCCACCACTTCCATAGCATGCATGCAATTAACACTTGATCAGTCTCATGAAGCGAGACGACAAGTTGCACCACTTCTTTTGCTCCTCTGCATGCACACAAACGCAGCCTGAAGTCCTCCATCTGTATCTCCCGCCAAAGCTTCTTTACTTCCTTGCATTTGATAAACAAGTGGCATCCATCTTCATCAAGACGCCGACAGCACACACACAGGGTTTCACATTCAATACCTCTCCGTCGGATGTTCATCTTGACAGGCAAACTGTTATGAGCAAAGCGCCACAAGAACTGCTTGACCTTGGGCGGACAGGGCATAGCCCAGAGTTTCTTCCAGTCCACTTCCTCTTCAGCTGGTACAGCAGATGTTGGGAAGGCAATTTCGTCGCGCCCTCGAACATACACCTGGTACGCAGACTTGACTGAGAACTCGCCCTTTCCATCGTAATGCCATGCATAATAATCTTCGAAATCCTCCCTTATCGGCATGGCTAGAATGATACTGGCATCCTCTTCCCAGAAAATATCTCGAACCAGTGTCTCATCCCATGTCACAGTATTTGGGTCAATTAGTTCTGAGACTTTGGTAAGCACACAGTTGCCCCTAGGGGTTCGGGGTTGCCGTGTTCCATCCTTTGGCAACCATGGATCAAACCAGATATTTATGCTTGTCCCGTCTCCCACTCTCCAGATGACTCCCTCCTTCAGAAGCTGCACCCCTCTCAAAATGCTTCGCCATGTATATGATATCCCTGCCTTTGGTTGGGCATCCAAGATCGATCCAGTCGGGAAGTACTTGGCCTTTAGGATCCGGGCGCACAGGGAATCGGGTACTGTTAACATACGCCACGCCTGGCGGGCAAGCATTGCAAGGTTAAAACCGTGTAGATCCCTAAAGCCCAGCCCCCCTTGCTTTTCGGTCTAGTTAATAGTTCCCAGCTCAGCCAGTGCATTTTTTTCATATCATCTTGTTGCGCCCACCAAAACCTGCAGATCATGGCACCCATTTGTTCGCATAGAGATTTTGTCAAGTCAAAGCAGGACATAGCGAAGGTTGGGATGGCTTGTGCACAAGCTTTGATTAGTACATCCTTAGCAGCCCGAGACAGAAGCCTCTCAGTCCATCCGTGGATTCTCTTCCAGATCCTATCCTTAAGATACTCAAAAACTTGTGATCTTGCTGCACCAACATAGACCGGTAGCCCCAGATACTTTTCATTCCTTGTCTCCCCTCGAATATTCAGTACCTGTAGGACCTCTTGCCGGTTTGCACTCCTTGTATTCTTGCTGAACATGACCGACGATTTTTCAAAATTAATTGTCTGTCCCGAACAATTCTCATAGAGTTCTAGTATGTGTTGCAGTGTTGTGGCACTTTCGCCATTGGCTTTCATTAGTACCAACGAGTCATCTGCAAACAACAAATGGTTGAGACTTGGGGCAGCATTACATAACTGAATCCCTTTCAAACTACCATCCACATCAGCCTTGTTCAACAACGAGGAGAAACCTTCAGCACATAAGAGGAAAAGGTATGGGGATAGAGAGTCCCCCTGTCGTAACCCTCTCTGCGGAATGATATCATCAGTGTAAGAACCATTCACCTTGGCCTTATATGAGACTGAAGTAATACATAACATGATCCTCTCAATCCAACGATTGTCGAACCCCATCTTATCCATGATTTTCTGCAAGAAACTCCATTCCACCCGGTCGTACGCCTTACTCATATCCAACTTAACAGCCGCATATCCCTCTCTCCCACTCCTCTTGTTTTTCATATAATGGGTGCATTCATAGGCCAGCAAGATATTGTCCGTGATGAGGCGTCCTGGCACGAACGCACTCTGGTTTGGCGAGATAATATCAAAGAGGATTTGCTTGAGCCTATTAGCAAGAACCTTGGATACCAATTTGTAAACCACATTACACAGACTAATGGGCCTCAGTTAGTTAGCCACATCAACATTTTAAATAAGTATAGGTACTTCAAAATTCTGATTCCTTTTATAAACACCTCTGCAAGCACTTTGCATCGTGGATGTCCTTATACGCCAACATGGCATGAGATTACAGTCAAGCTGGCTAACATTAAATTAGCTCAAGATCCGGGAACCTTTATGTGGTGTTCCGAGGCATTCCATGTGCTTGTTAGTATTGGTTAATTCACGAGTTATGTTTCTGTTCATACAAGCGGTGGATGGGATTGAGCGTAGGATTAAGCGGACCGCCCACATAATTTATCTATCTTAATCTATAAATAAACTATGCTTCTTAATTTTTAAGACCTCGCAATCAATTGAGTCTCCAAATTAAAATTGGGTGATCTGATTTTGACCGAGTCAACAATTTCTCAGCGAGTTTTCTCATTCATTCCTTTAATTCACTATGCGCCTATAAGTACACTATGCTCTCTAATACTATGCTCCCTAATTTTAAGGCCTCACAATCAATTGAGGTCTCCAACTTGAAATTGGCTCATCCGACTTTGATCGGGTCGAAAATTCTCAAGGAGTTCTCTCATTCAATTCTTTTCATTCATTATGCTCCTTAATTTTGAAGGTTTTCCATTCAATTGAGGTATTCAGGATTTGGTTCATGATTTTGACAGGTCAACAATTTTTCAAATTAGTCGGCAGCAACCGGCCTATAAAAACATATCAACCCCGCGCACTCTCTCACCACCTAGAAAAAAAAAGAAGCGTCAGCATGTGATATTGTAGCACAAATATAGTACATGCATACACTGATGCAGAAAATTTCCCGACATAAGTATGTGTTGATTAGAAAATAACACAGAATCACAGCGCAAAAGAGCCACCAAAACCTCGCATTATAAATAAAAAGAAAAACACACTCCATCATCTCCCTCACTCACCAAACCAAATATTCCCTCAGTTCCAAAATATGAGGTGTAATTTATTTTTTGAAAAGTCAAATTTCTTTAACTTTAACCAAGTTTAGGGCCAAAAATATCGACATCCACAATACTAAATAAATGAAATTTGAAAATTCATTTCATGATGAATCTAATGATACCAATTTGATAATATGAATATTGATATATTTCTCTACAAATTTGGTCAAACTTAAAAGAGGTTGGCTTTTCAAAAATCTATTCACCTTATATTTTGAAACAGAGGGAGTGATTTTTTTAAGAAAACCGAACAATACCAACGGCGCAGCAAAGCGTCCAACCCTTCTAGCATGGGATTATGCGGGCTGCGGCATACCCACATACTCCATAGGTTACATGCAAGCGGAACAACAATTGCAAGCTAAGTTGAGTAGCACATAACAAACATGTTAAGAGGCAATAACCACACATAATTTGAGTAGTGCAGAACATGCTTACATACTTCACAGACCACGTACTCCATTTCAGCCTATATCAGTACATCAGTGGCAGTACATAGGCAACAACCTAGATGAACTTTTCTCATTTATTCTAGATATTCTAAACATCAACTTGACATATTTTCTTCAAAAAGTAGCAGCTCATATTTCCTACCAAGATTGAACAGTCAGAAGGTTCATCAGAACTTGAAGGTTGTCTCAACTCAATTGAGGACTAGATGACCCATTGCCCCATTGGCGCAACGACCAACTGCAGTCACGAAGTAAAGCAACGGCGGGACCGGATCTGCTCCAACTACAGCGTTAGGCTATGCGATGGTATGCCAAACGAACATTATACTATGGCATGCCATCATAGGGTGGCTGGTTCCCTACATGACTATGAATAAGCAACAAACAAGACGAGTAAACTTTATGAAATAGATTCCAACGAACGCAACTTACAAGGTAAGCAGGACATCAGAAAGAAGATCTCAGCGAACCATGGAGTAATCCATCTGAAAGCAGGATGTTACCCTATGTGATGGTAGGCTATTTCTGCCTGTCGGGCAGAAAAGGACCGAACGACCGCAACCCCACCTAAGCACGAGCCTGGCAGGCAACCACAACCCCAACTAAGCACAAGTCAAGTGTTAACCTATGAATAAGTGTAACACCCCTATGTAATGAGCTACAGTGATCCCCATGATTATGCTAAGTCATTTTGATTTGCAAGGCTTGACCACATTGGAATCATATCTCATTTCAAATTCCAACTCAAATTGAAATTCAAATATGCGGTGAAAATAAAAGTTATTCAAATTTGGAAACTAAATAGTTCATAATTTTGGAAATATTCCATAACTATTTATGTTCAGGAAAACAACATCACCTAAATTCCCTAGATGACTCTAACATCATGAAAACAGGGCCAACAGCACCATTTGATTCTTTTAAATGTAATTCAAAATCCAAATGGAATTATATTGCCCCCAAACTTTTTATGGCGCTGCCAAATATTGCAACATAATTATTTGGCCAGGTTGCACATTTTTCAAAAGTGATTTGGTGGCCAAACAATTTGCAAAGCAGAAAGGAAATAAAAAGGCAGAAAATAAAAAGGGAAAAGGGCTAGCGGTTACTGTGCACTTAAGCCTCTAGGCTACAGTGCCCGGCCCAGCCCACCTGTTGGGAACGTAGTAATAATTCAAAATTTTCCTACGTGTCACCAAGATCAATCTAGGAGATGCTAGCAACGAGAGAGAGGGAGTGCATCTTCATACCCTTGAAGATCGCTAAGCGGAAGCGTTACAAAGAACGCGGTTGATGGAGTCGTACTCGCGGCGATTCAAATCGCGGAAGATCCGATCCAAGCGCCGAACGGACGGCGCCTCCGCGTTCAACACACGTACAGCCCGGGGACGTCTCCTCCTTCTTGATCCAGCAAGGGGGGAAGGAGAAGTTGAGGGAGAGCTCTGGCAGCATGACGGCGTGGTGGCGGTGGAGCTCGTGGTTCTCCGACAGAGCTTCGCTAAGCGCTACGGAGGAGGAGGAGGTGTAGGAAGGGGAAAGGGCTGCGCCAGGGGAAGGGTGTCCGGCTGACCTCCCACCCCCCACTATTTATAGGGGGAAGGGGAGAGGGGGCCGGCCCCCCTAGATCCATATAGAGGGGGGGGGGCGGCGGCCCCCCTAGGGTTTCCAACCCTAGGCGCTTTGGGCCCTTGGGGGCGGCGGCCCCCCGGGGGGGCGACGGCCCCCCTAGGGTTTCCAACCCTAGGCGCCTTGGGCCCTTGGGGGGGCGCACCAGCCCACTAAGGGGCTGGTTCCCACCCAACTACAGCCCATTAGGTCCTCCGGGGCAGGTGGACCCTCCCGGTGGACCCCCGGAACCCCTTCGGTGGTCCCGGTACAATACCGATAAACCCCGAAACCTTTCCGGTGACTGAAATTGGACTTCCCATATATAAATCTTCACCTCCGGACCATTCCGGAACTCCTCGTGACGTCCGGGATCTCATCCGGGACTCCGAACAACTTTTGGTAACCACATACAATTCCCATTACAACTCTAGCGTCACCGAACCTTAAGTGTGTAGACCCTACGGGTTCGGGAACCATGCAGTCATGACCGAGACACCTCTCCAGCCAATAACCAATAGCGGGATCTGGATACCCATATTGGCTCCCACATGTTCCACGATGATCTCATCGGATGAACCACGATGTCGGGGATTCAATTAATCCCGTATACAATTCCCTTTGTCCATCGGTATGTTACTTGCCCGAGATTCGATCGTCGGTATCCCTATACCTTGTTCAATCTCGTTACTCGTTCCATAACACATGATCGTCGGATCACATAGCATACCCTGCAAAAACAAGTTAGACGTCCTCTAATTGTTGTTGCAAGTTTTACGTGGCTGCTATGGGTTTCTAGCAAGAACGTTTCTTACCTACGCAAAAGCCACAACGGTGATATGCCAATTGCTATTTACCCTTCATAAGGACCCTCTTCATCGAATCCGATCCGACTAAAGTGGGAGAGACAGACACCCACTAGCCACCTTATGCAACAAGTGCATGTCAGGCGGTGGAACCAGTCTCACGTAAGCGTACGTGTAAAGTCGGTCCGGGCCGCTTCATCCCACAATGCCGCCGAATCAAGATAGGACTAGTAACGGCAAGCAAATTGACCAAATCATCGCCCACAACTACTTGTGTTATACTCGTGCATAGAATCTATGCATAAACCTGGCTCTGATACCACTGTTGGGGAACGTAGTAATAATTCAAAATTTTCCTACGTGTCACCAAGATCAATCTAGAAGATGCTAGCAACGAGAGAGAGGGAGTGCATCTTCATACCCTTGAAGATCGCTAAGCGGAAGCGTTACAAAGAACGCGGTTGATGGAGTCGTACTCGCGGCGATTCAAATCGCGGAAGATCCGATCCAAGCGCCGAACGGACGGCGCCTCCGCGTTCAACACACGTACAGCCCGGGGACGTCTCCTCCTTCTTGATCCAGCAAGGGGGGAAGGAGAAGTTGAGGGAGAGCTCCGGCAGCACGACGGCGTGGTGGCGGTGGAGCTCGTGGTTCTCCGGCAGAGCTTCGCTAAGCGCTACGGAGGAGGAGGAGGTGTAGGAAGGGGAGGGCTGCGCCAGGGGAAGGGTGTCCGGCTGCCCTCCCACCCCCCACTATTTATAGGGGGAAGGGGAGAGGGGGCCGGCCCCCCTAGATCCATCTAGAGGGGGGGGGCGGCGGCCCCCCTAGGGTTTCCAACCCTAGGCGCTTTGGGCCCTTGGGGGCGGCGGCCCCCCCTAGGGTTTCCAACCCTAGGCGCCTTGGGCCCTTGGGGGGGCGCACCAGCCCACTAAGGGGCTGGTTCCCACCCAACTACAGCCCATTAGGTCCTCCGGGGCAGGTGGACCCTCCCGGTGGACCCCCGGAACCCCTTCGGTGGTCCCGGTACAATACCGATAAACCCCGAAACCTTTCCGGTGACTGAAATTGGACTTCCCATATATAAATCTTCACCTCCGGACCATTCCGGAACTCCTCGTGACGTCCGGGATCTCATCCGGGACTCCGAACAACTTTTGGTAACCACATACAATTCCCATTACAACTCTAGCGTCACCGAACCTTAAGTGTGTAGACCCTACGGGTTCGGGAACCATGCAGTCATGACCGAGACACCTCTCCAGCCAATAACCAATAGCGGGATCTGGATACCCATATTGGCTCCCACATGTTCCACGATGATCTCATCGGATGAACCACGATGTCGGGGATTCAATTAATCCCGTATACAATTCCCTTTGTCCATCGGTATGTTACTTGCCCGAGATTCGATCGTCGGTATCCCTATACCTTGTTCAATCTCGTTACTCGTTCCATAACACATGATCGTCGGATCACATAGCATACCCTGCAAAAACAAGTTAGACGTCCTCTAATTGTTGTTGCAAGTTTTACGTGGCTGCTATGGGTTTCTAGCAAGAACGTTTCTTACCTACGCAAAAGCCACAACGGTGATATGCCAATTGCTATTTACCCTTCATAAGGACCCTCTTCATCGAATCCGATCCGACTAAAGTGGGAGAGACAGACACCCACTAGCCACCTTATGCAACAAGTGCATGTCAGGCGGTGGAACCAGTCTCACGTAAGCGTACGTGTAAAGTCGGTCCGGGCCGCTTCATCCCACAATGCCGCCGAATCAAGATAGGACTAGTAACGGCAAGCAAATTGACCAAATCATCGCCCACAACTACTTGTGTTATACTCGTGCATAGAATCTATGCATAAACCTGGCTCTGATACCACTGTTGGGGAACGTAGTAATAATTCAAAATTTTCCTACGTGTCACCAAGATCAATCTAGAAGATGCTAGCAACGAGAGAGAGGGAGTGCATCTTCATACCCTTGAAGATCGCTAAGCGGAAGCGTTACAAAGAACGCGGTTGATGGAGTCGTACTCGCGGCGATTCAAATCGCGGAAGATCCGATCCAAGCGCCGAACGGACGGCGCCTCCGCGTTCAACACACGTACAGCCCGGGGACGTCTCCTCCTTCTTGATCCAGCAAGGGGGGAAGGAGAAGTTGAGGGAGAGCTCCGGCAGCACGACGGCGTGGTGGCGGTGGAGCTCGTGGTTCTCCGGCAGAGCTTCGCTAAGCGCTACGGAGGAGGAGGAGGTGTAGGAAGGGGAGGGCTGCGCCAGGGGAAGGGTGTCCGGCTGCCCTCCCACCCCCCACTATTTATAGGGGGAAGGGGAGAGGGGGCCGGCCCCCCTAGATCCATCTAGAGGGGGGGGCGGCGGCCCCCCTAGGGTTTCCAACCCTAGGCGCTTTGGGCCCTTGGGGGCGGCGGCCCCCCCTAGGGTTTCCAACCCTAGGCGCCTTGGGCCCTTGGGGGGGCGCACCAGCCCACTAAGGGGCTGGTTCCCACCCAACTACAGCCCATTAGGTCCTCCGGGGCAGGTGGACCCTCCCGGTGGACCCCCGGAACCCCTTCGGTGGTCCCGGTACAATACCGATAAACCCCGAAACCTTTCCGGTGACTGAAATTGGACTTCCCATATATAAATCTTCACCTCCGGACCATTCCGGAACTCCTCGTGACGTCCGGGATCTCATCCGGGACTCCGAACAACTTTTGGTAACCACATACAATTCCCATTACAACTCTAGCGTCACCGAACCTTAAGTGTGTAGACCCTACGGGTTCGGGAACCATGCAGTCATGACCGAGACACCTCTCCAGCCAATAACCAATAGCGGGATCTGGATACCCATATTGGCTCCCACATGTTCCACGATGATCTCATCGGATGAACCACGATGTCGGGGATTCAATTAATCCCGTATACAATTCCCTTTGTCCATCGGTATGTTACTTGCCCGAGATTCGATCGTCGGTATCCCTATACCTTGTTCAATCTCGTTACTCGTTCCATAACACATGATCGTCGGATCACATAGCATACCCTGCAAAAACAAGTTAGACGTCCTCTAATTGTTGTTGCAAGTTTTACGTGGCTGCTATGGGTTTCTAGCAAGAACGTTTCTTACCTACGCAAAAGCCACAACGGTGATATGCCAATTGCTATTTACCCTTCATAAGGACCCTCTTCATCGAATCCGATCCGACTAAAGTGGGAGAGACAGACACCCACTAGCCACCTTATGCAACAAGTGCATGTCAGGCGGTGGAACCAGTCTCACGTAAGCGTACGTGTAAAGTCGGTCCGGGCCGCTTCATCCCACAATGCCGCCGAATCAAGATAGGACTAGTAACGGCAAGCAAATTGACCAAATCATCGCCCACAACTACTTGTGTTATACTCGTGCATAGAATCTATGCATAAACCTGGCTCTGATACCACTGTTGGGGAACGTAGTAATAATTCAAAATTTTCCTACGTGTCACCAAGATCAATCTAGAAGATGCTAGCAACGAGAGAGAGGGAGTGCATCTTCATACCCTTGAAGATCGCTAAGCGGAAGCGTTACAAAGAACGCGGTTGATGGAGTCGTACTCGCGGCGATTCAAATCGCGGAAGATCCGATCCAAGCGCCGAACGGACGGCGCCTCCGCGTTCAACACACGTACAGCCCGGGGACGTCTCCTCCTTCTTGATCCAGCAAGGGGGGAAGGAGAAGTTGAGGGAGAGCTCCGGCAGCACGACGGCGTGGTGGCGGTGGAGCTCGTGGTTCTCCGGCAGAGCTTCGCTAAGCGCTACGGAGGAGGAGGAGGTGTAGGAAGGGGAGGGCTGCGCCAGGGGAAGGGTGTCCGGCTGCCCTCCCACCCCCCACTATTTATAGGGGGAAGGGGAGAGGGGGCCGGCCCCCCTAGATCCATCTAGAGGGGGGGGGCGGCGGCCCCCCTAGGGTTTCCAACCCTAGGCGCTTTGGGCCCTTGGGGGCGGCGGCCCCCCCTAGGGTTTCCAACCCTAGGCGCCTTGGGCCCTTGGGGGGGCGCACCAGCCCACTAAGGGGCTGGTTCCCACCCAACTACAGCCCATTAGGTCCTCCGGGGCAGGTGGACCCTCCCGGTGGACCCCCGGAACCCCTTCGGTGGTCCCGGTACAATACCGATAAACCCCGAAACCTTTCCGGTGACTGAAATTGGACTTCCCATATATAAATCTTCACCTCCGGACCATTCCGGAACTCCTCGTGACGTCCGGGATCTCATCCGGGACTCCGAACAACTTTTGGTAACCACATACAATTCCCATTACAACTCTAGCGTCACCGAACCTTAAGTGTGTAGACCCTACGGGTTCGGGAACCATGCAGTCATGACCGAGACACCTCTCCAGCCAATAACCAATAGCGGGATCTGGATACCCATATTGGCTCCCACATGTTCCACGATGATCTCATCGGATGAACCACGATGTCGGGGATTCAATTAATCCCGTATACAATTCCCTTTGTCCATCGGTATGTTACTTGCCCGAGATTCGATCGTCGGTATCCCTATACCTTGTTCAATCTCGTTACTCGTTCCATAACACATGATCGTCGGATCACATAGCATACCCTGCAAAAACAAGTTAGACGTCCTCTAATTGTTGTTGCAAGTTTTACGTGGCTGCTATGGGTTTCTAGCAAGAACGTTTCTTACCTACGCAAAAGCCACAACGGTGATATGCCAATTGCTATTTACCCTTCATAAGGACCCTCTTCATCGAATCCGATCCGACTAAAGTGGGAGAGACAGACACCCACTAGCCACCTTATGCAACAAGTGCATGTCAGGCGGTGGAACCAGTCTCACGTAAGCGTACGTGTAAAGTCGGTCCGGGCCGCTTCATCCCACAATGCCGCCGAATCAAGATAGGACTAGTAACGGCAAGCAAATTGACCAAATCATCGCCCACAACTACTTGTGTTATACTCGTGCATAGAATCTATGCATAAACCTGGCTCTGATACCACTGTTGGGGAACGTAGTAATAATTCAAAATTTTCCTACGTGTCACCAAGATCAATCTAGAAGATGCTAGCAACGAGAGAGAGGGAGTGCATCTTCATACCCTTGAAGATCGCTAAGCGGAAGCGTTACAAAGAACGCGGTTGATGGAGTCGTACTCGCGGCGATTCAAATCGCGGAAGATCCGATCCAAGCGCCGAACGGACGGCGCCTCCGCGTTCAACACACGTACAGCCCGGGGACGTCTCCTCCTTCTTGATCCAGCAAGGGGGGAAGGAGAAGTTGAGGGAGAGCTCCGGCAGCACGACGGCGTGGTGGCGGTGGAGCTCGTGGTTCTCCGGCAGAGCTTCGCTAAGCGCTACGGAGGAGGAGGAGGTGTAGGAAGGGGAGGGCTGCGCCAGGGGAAGGGTGTCCGGCTGCCCTCCCACCCCCCACTATTTATAGGGGGAAGGGGAGAGGGGGCCGGCCCCCCTAGATCCATCTAGAGGGGGGGGGCGGCGGCCCCCCTAGGGTTTCCAACCCTAGGCGCTTTGGGCCCTTGGGGGCGGCGGCCCCCCCTAGGGTTTCCAACCCTAGGCGCCTTGGGCCCTTGGGGGGGCGCACCAGCCCACTAAGGGGCTGGTTCCCACCCAACTACAGCCCATTAGGTCCTCCGGGGCAGGTGGACCCTCCCGGTGGACCCCCCGGAACCCCTTCGGTGGTCCCGGTACAATACCGATAAACCCCGAAACCTTTCCGGTGACTGAAATTGGACTTCCCATATATAAATCTTCACCTCCGGACCATTCCGGAACTCCTCGTGACGTCCGGGATCTCATCCGGGACTCCGAACAACTTTTGGTAACCACATACAATTCCCATTACAACTCTAGCGTCACCGAACCTTAAGTGTGTAGACCCTACGGGTTCGGGAACCATGCAGTCATGACCGAGACACCTCTCCAGCCAATAACCAATAGCGGGATCTGGATACCCATATTGGCTCCCACATGTTCCACGATGATCTCATCGGATGAACCACGATGTCGGGGATTCAATTAATCCCGTATACAATTCCCTTTGTCCATCGGTATGTTACTTGCCCGAGATTCGATCGTCGGTATCCCTATACCTTGTTCAATCTCGTTACTCGTTCCATAACACATGATCGTCGGATCACATAGCATACCCTGCAAAAACAAGTTAGACGTCCTCTAATTGTTGTTGCAAGTTTTACGTGGCTGCTATGGGTTTCTAGCAAGAACGTTTCTTACCTACGCAAAAGCCACAACGGTGATATGCCAATTGCTATTTACCCTTCATAAGGACCCTCTTCATCGAATCCGATCCGACTAAAGTGGGAGAGACAGACACCCACTAGCCACCTTATGCAACAAGTGCATGTCAGGCGGTGGAACCAGTCTCACGTAAGCGTACGTGTAAAGTCGGTCCGGGCCGCTTCATCCCACAATGCCGCCGAATCAAGATAGGACTAGTAACGGCAAGCAAATTGACCAAATCATCGCCCACAACTACTTGTGTTATACTCGTGCATAGAATCTATGCATAAACCTGGCTCTGATACCACTGTTGGGGAACGTAGTAATAATTCAAAATTTTCCTACGTGTCACCAAGATCAATCTAGAAGATGCTAGCAACGAGAGAGAGGGAGTGCATCTTCATACCCTTGAAGATCGCTAAGCGGAAGCGTTACAAAGAACGCGGTTGATGGAGTCGTACTCGCGGCGATTCAAATCGCGGAAGATCCGATCCAAGCGCCGAACGGACGGCGCCTCCGCGTTCAACACACGTACAGCCCGGGGACGTCTCCTCCTTCTTGATCCAGCAAGGGGGGAAGGAGAAGTTGAGGGAGAGCTCCGGCAGCACGACGGCGTGGTGGCGGTGGAGCTCGTGGTTCTCCGGCAGAGCTTCGCTAAGCGCTACGGAGGAGGAGGAGGTGTAGGAAGGGGAGGGCTGCGCCAGGGGAAGGGTGTCCGGCTGCCCTCCCACCCCCCACTATTTATAGGGGGAAGGGGAGAGGGGGCCGGCCCCCCTAGATCCATCTAGAGGGGGGGGGCGGCGGCCCCCCTAGGGTTTCCAACCCTAGGCGCTTTGGGCCCTTGGGGGCGGCGGCCCCCCCTAGGGTTTCCAACCCTAGGCGCCTTGGGCCCTTGGGGGGGCGCACCAGCCCACTAAGGGGCTGGTTCCCACCCAACTACAGCCCATTAGGTCCTCCGGGGCAGGTGGACCCTCCCGGTGGACCCCCGGAACCCCTTCGGTGGTCCCGGTACAATACCGATAAACCCCGAAACCTTTCCGGTGACTGAAATTGGACTTCCCATATATAAATCTTCACCTCCGGACCATTCCGGAACTCCTCGTGACGTCCGGGATCTCATCCGGGACTCCGAACAACTTTTGGTAACCACATACAATTCTCATTACAACTCTAGCGTCACCGAACCTTAAGTGTGTAGACCCTACGGGTTCGGGAACCATGCAGTCATGACCGAGACACCTCTCCGGCCAATAACCAATAGCGGGATCTGGATACCCATATTGGCTCCCACATGTTCCACGATGATCTCATCGGATGAACCACGATGTCGGGGATTCAATTAATCCCGTATACAATTCCCTTTGTCCATCGGTATGTTACTTGCCCGAGATTCGATCGTCGGTATCCCTATACCTTGTTCAATCTCGTTACTCGTTCCGTAACACATGATCCCGTGACTAACTCCTTAGTCACATTGAGCTCATTATGATGATGTATTACCGAGTGGGCCCAGAGATACCTCTCCGTCACACGGAGTGACAAATCCCAGTCTCGATTCGTGCCAACCCAACAGACACTTTCGGAGATACCTGTAGTGCACCTTTATAGTCACCCAGTTACGTTGTGACGTTTGATACACCCAAAGCATTCTTACGGAATCCGGGAGTTGCACAATCTCATGGTCTAAGGAAATGATACTTGACATTAGAAAAGCTCTAGCAGACGAACTACACGATCTTGTGCTATGCTTAGGATTGGGTCTTGTCCATCACATCATTCTCCTAATGATGTGATCCCGTTATCAACGACATCCAATGTCCATGGTCAGGAAACCATGACCATCTATTGATCAACGAGCTAGTCAACTAGAGGCTCACTAGGGACATGGTGTGGTCTATGTATTCACACATGTATTACGGTTTCCGGTTAATACAATTATAGCATGAACAATAGACAATTATCATGAACAAGGAAATATATAATAATAACCATTTTATTATTGCCTCTAGGGCATATTTCCAACACCACCGCCCGTCTTCTCCCTCCTCCTGCTCATCCCCGCGCTGCTGTCGCCACGCGCGCGCTCGCCGCACCAGCACCCCCCCCTCTCTCCTGGTCGACAGCGCGTCGCCGCACCCGTCCCTGGACGGTTAAGACCCTCCTCGCCCCCGTGGACAAACCCTAGCCGCCCCCCATTCTTCCCTCTCCCTCTCTGCCACCCTCTCCCGAGCGCCGCCATGGCCGCCCTCCCGTAACCGCGCGGCCACCGAGCCCCTTCTGCCTCGCCGAGGTGTCCACCGGCTTCCCCGTCGTCGCCTACTTCAGCTGCGCCCTTCCGTTCGACCGAACGAGGCCCGCAGCGACGCCCTCGACCTTCTTCTTCATCTACGGCCGCCGAGATCGCCGTCGCCGCACCGCCTGCTCCGAGCCTCGCCCGAGCCCATCTTGCACCCCTACAGGCTCCCGGTGAGCCTCTTCTTCCTTCTCCTCCTCGCTCGTCGCCGTTTGCTCCCTCTAGCCGCTGCCGCCGTACCCGTGCTCTGCTCGCCGCCGTTGCTGCCATCGCCGCGCTCCTGAGCCCCTATGGCTCGAGCCAGTAGCGCCAGCGCGCTCTTGGTGAGCTCCTGACCCCGCCTAGCTAGATCGCGTGCTTGAGATCGAACCGTAGCCGTGTTTCCCCTCTGACCCGAACCGCACCGCCGCCATGGCTCGTCGCCGGCGCCCTTGCCGGCCACCTCGGCCGCTCTGGCCACCACCGTTCGATACGCGACGGAGTGCCCGATCGAAAGAGCCCAACCGCGGCGCAAATGGTGGAGCGTACGCGTTTTCCGAGCCTATCCGGCGAAGATCCGCCGCGGGAGGGCTCGCCGGCGCAACTCCGGTCGCCGGTGCTGACCTGGCCGCCACGTGGCCGTCGCCTGTGTCGCTGCCAGCGGGCCCCACGGCCCCGTTGACCAAGTCAACCGTGCTGACTGGGCTCGCCCAGTCACTGACGTGTGGGACCCCCTGGGCCCAGTTGACTGGGTTAACCCAGTCAACTGTGCTGACTGGGCGGCCTGTGTCAATGACAGGTGGCCCCCACTTAATTAAACTGTTTTTATAAATAAATAAACTGCTAATTAATCTGTTAATTAAACAGTCACTGACAGTGGGTCCCACTAGCTAATTAGATTAACCAGTTAAATTAATCCACTATTTAAATGTCTAGTCTATGACAAAGGGGCCCCACATGTCAGTTTGACCAGTCAATTGTCAAAGTTGACTGCTGACTGGACTTTGACTGGCCCCACATGTCATTGACTGTGGCTGGCTCAGTCTGAGTATAAAAAGTAATTGCACTGTTTAAATTCAAATTTAATAATTAAATTAATTCCAGGAATTCCAGAAATTGTTTAAAACTTTGAAAAATCATAGAAAATAAATCGTAGCTCGGATGAAAAAGTTTTCTACATGAAAGTTGATCAGAAAAACGAGACGAACCCGAATATGCCCTCCATGCAGCTGTCACATGCCCACAACACTTCAAACATGGAACCTTCCCCTCCGGTTCATCTGTTTGACAGATGACTATAGCCGGGAAAATATTCCCAGATATTTTCCCACTCCGTCTGTAACACTTAGCCCTGCGTTAGGTCACCACCCGCACTGCATATTGCCATGCCATGCATCTGTGTTAAATTTGTTTGCTTTTATTTTATTTTTCTTCCCCCTCTTCCCTCCGGTAGACCCCGAGGCCGACGCTGCTGCCGAGTACGACTACGCCTCTGACGACCAGACCTTTTCAGCAGAGCTTCCAGGCAAGCAAACCCCCCTTGATCATTCCAATATCGCCTATTCTTTCTTTCCCATGCTTGCATTAGAATTTGCTACTGTAATTGATTGCTCCTATTCTGATGCATAACCTGTTTTGTAACCTGTTGTTGTTACTTTACATGTCATCCTAAACTGCTTAGAATAGGGTGGTTAGTGATCCATCAGTGACCCCTCACCCTTGTCCCTGTTGCTCCGCTTTGTTACCAGTGCCTCGATCATTGTGATCGATGCGTAGAGACCGACACTTCACCGCACACCCCCCTTAGTTGTACGACTCTGCACAGCTACTATCGAGTGCCGAGGGTGATACCTCGTACTGCACTCCTGATGATATCTCTGTAGTATAGCACATCGGTGGCGATTGCAGAGGGTGATTCCTCGCTCTCCCCTTCCCGATGATGACTCTGTCGTGTAACCCCTCAAGTGTGGACCATCGAGGGTGATTCCTCCTGGTTCTCCTTGACGGGTTACATCAACTAGGAATCCAACGGGGGTGATTCCTCGAAATCCCCCTTGATGTGATGAACACACGGTTACCATGACTTTTACTTCAGTACCTTGTTGGAGGCGGGTCGACCCCAAGGGGTACCCGCGAGAGATGTGGAGTCGGGTTGACCGTGAGGGTACCCGCGAGATAATTACGTTTCACGGTCGGGCATTCCTGGCCCTTGTCGTAAGTCCACGAGACGGGGCGACGGGACCACAGATCGTTGATCGCTGATTGTCACCGCGAGCTCCCAGCACACTAATGGGTTAGGATATGTGATCTGAGTAGGCCTCTGGCCTTTTCGCACTAACCACCATGCGGGAATAAGTATGGGCACTCGGCATCGTACGATTCTTCCGAAAGCTCTCAGAAGTCAGCAATTGAGTGGCGCGCGCCGGGTTGGACTGGGAAAGCCTGCGTTTGTATTAAGGGGGCTAGGTCTGTTCCCGGCCGCGTTCGCAACGTGCAGGAGTGCAAAGGACGATTGGCCCATGACACCTTCGCATTTAGGAGTTAGACCGGCGTGCTGGCCTATCTGTTGAGCCTAGGTAGGACTACGGTGTGTCGATCAGCCGAGGCCGGGCATGACCCGATAAAGGTGTGTCCGGCCAGAGTTAATCGAGCGTGTTGGGTAAGTTGATGCACCCCTGCAGGGAAGTATATCTATTCGAATAGCCGTGTCCACGATAATAGGACGCTCGGAAAGTATCCCGATCTACTACAACTAGAAATAGATACCTGTTATGTTAATAATATGCTAGCTCCGGGACTGCTTTCTCGCAGGGAGTCGAGGAAGGATCTCTGGGCATTGTTGCTACTTACTTACTACTATATGTTATGCTGCTAATCTGCACTCTTCTAATGCTGCAAGATGCTGCAAGTTGCTAGTCTTCGATAGGCTAGGCCTTCCCCTCTATTCTGGCATTTCTGCAGTCTAGTCCACAGATACAGCCCCTTCACTTGAAACCAGTGCATAAATAGAATAGTTCTGATGTAAGTCTTGCGAGTACTTTGGATAAGTACTCACGGTTGCATTGCTTCCCTTTTTCCCCATACCCGATTACTGCGATCAGATGGTGGAGCCCAGGAGCCAACTGCCCCAGTCGACGACTACTACTACCCCTCCGGTGGAGACTACTGCTACGTGGAGACCACCGACGACCAGGAGTAGATAGGAGGCACCCAGGCAGGAGGCCTGCGCCTTTCTGATCAGTGTCGTTGTTTTGCTCAGCCTTCTTAAGGCAGACTTGTTTAACTTTTATGTATGTACTCAGATATCTGATGCTTCCGCTGATGCTTGTATGACTCGAGCTTATGTATTCGAGCCCTCGAGGCCCCTGGCTTATAATATTAAGCTTGTATGACTTTTATTTGTGTTTAGAGTTGTGTTATGATATCTTCCCGTGAGTCCTTAGGCTTGATCATGTGCATTTGCGTGTATGATTAGTGCACGATTAAGTCGGGGGCGTCACAAGTTGGTATCAGAGCCGACTGCCTGTAGGAACCCCCCCTTTTCCAACTCCTTGGTCGAAGTTGAGTCTAGTCTTTGAAAACGATTTTACTAACATGGCTGTGTGGCTTACAGGCCCACATCGCCAATGGGTGGTATTAGGATCTTTTATTCCTCTTCTTTACTCTGGGACTCTGATCTTTTTTTCGGGTTAAAGATTTTGCTAACTCTAACATTAGGTTCTCGTGTTCACATTCACCCGGAGAGCTGGATTATCTGCAAACATTCCTTTCAAAGTTATCTTATGCTTCTCACACTGTCTCATGACATTTTGCACTCCCTTGTTTCAGATGCGTCCCGCAAGACAGCTCGTATGCCACTCTATGGCTGTTGATGCGACTGGGTTCCCTGCTATCCCGGTCGACCTCTTGACCAGGCTGGGATATCGCTGGTACCCCGAGTACACTGTTTACGAGGACTACCGCGAGTTCAACCAGGAGCAGTACCCACGCTGTGGTTCGTATCTTTGATAGGCAAAACAACTCCATCACTGAGTTGCACACCTTTCATGGTGTTGGGGTGACTGTTGACATGACAGTCCATGATGCTGCCTATACTGCTATTGCCCGTCTCCGTGGAGAGCACAGCCGCTTGGATGAGACTGCTTTCAGATATATCCCGTATGCCCCTGCTGGGGATGAGAGTGGATATTACACTGCTGTCTATACCCCTTACGTGCGACGTCGATATGACCCGCAGGTTTTGGTTCAGTACACTGAGGCTCTGGATCGTACTGCCCGAGCTCTTGCTGTCGAGTTGTACGCCACTCGTGCTCATCTTTACGACGCTCTGACACAGTTGTTGCCAGCAGTCAGTGCAGGGATACATCCAGAGTACATCCTTTACCCGCGCAGGACGGAGTTGCCACCAGGTCTTGAGTGGCCTGCCGTTGGAGGTTGTACTCCTCCACGTGGTCCTCTTCTTCCAGTTCGGGATCAGGTTCTGCACCAGAATGTTCACGGAGCGTAGGATCCTTACATCGAGGGCACCCTGCGTCGTCACTTGCAGCTGCCTGGCTTCAGTAGTTTTCTCCGACGTTGATGTAGCTATCGCTATGTCCCGTTGTTGTATCCCTCCACCGCGTGCCTGCGTGCCGCCTAGTGTGTCTAGCTTTCCTTTTTCGTGTTGTAACGCTGGCTTGTAACCGAATCTATGTATGGATTTGTATGTCATGTTTGACTATGTTGATGTATCTATTGCACTCCATTTGTTGTGCGTGTTACTTCTTGAATGATTCCATACACCTGCAAATGCTCGTTGCTAAACTACCCCTTGTTGATCTTAGCAGGATGGTTAGACCCGCAGGTCGTGGCCGTGGTGCCAACAATCCACCACCGCCCGACTATATGGCTGGGATGATGCAGCAGTTTGAACTGAACTGCCAATTCATACAAGGGATTATGGATCAGTTTCCCCGTCCAAATGCCAACCAGCAGCCAGCCTCAATAACTTCCGCAACTCAGTTCAGCCGCTTGATGCTGATGACTGGCTCCGTGATATCACATATGAGATGGAGTCTGCTAATGTGGCCCCTGCCAGCTATGTCACTTTTGCATCATACTTTCTGAAGGGTCCTGCAGCTCAATGGTGGGACAGTCACAGGCATACCCTAGCTGCTAGAACCATCATCACTTGGGTGGAGTTCCAAGCTGCCTTTCGTGCCCGTTACATTCCGCAGGGAGTTATGGACCGGAAGAAGCGTGAGTTCCGCAACCTTACCCAGGGCAGCAAGACTGTGGAAGTTTACCAGCGGGAGTTCCTTGAACTATCTTGCTATGCTGAAGAGGATATTGCTACTGATGCTCGCAGACAGGAAAAGTTCCGTGAAGGGCTCAACCCAGATATCAAGCTAGCACTGCTTGTCCAAGACTTCGCTGACTTCGCCACCTTGGTGAACAAGGCTATACAGGTTGAGAGTGGTCTGAAGGATCATAAGGACGCGCTCAAGCGCACCCGAGAAGCGGGCTCATCTTCCGAGAAGCGCCGTATCTGGATTCCTCATAGCATGTACCGCCCGACTGTTCCTACTCCAAGGCCGTCGTATGCTGCGCCTCGTCTGCCTCCTCCACCTCTGAGGCAGCCAAGACCTCAAGCTCCACTACTTCGAGCTCCTGCTCTCCGTCCCGAAGACGGGCTCTGCTTCAAGTGTGGCCGTCCAGGTCATCGTTCCAGAGACTGCACTCGGAACCAGAATCAGCTTGCACTTCCCCCTACTGGCCGTGGTTACAATCAGCCCCGCAATAACAATGTCAGGCCTCCTTATGGTCATGGTCAAGCTTATCATGTTGATCTGAATGAAGCTCAAGATCAACCTACTACTGTGCTGGGTACTCTTCTCGTTAATTCAGTACCAGCTTCTGTTTTATTTGATTTAGGAGCATCGCATTCATTCATATCAGAAACTTTTGCATACATGCATGGCATTAAATATGAGGAGATGAACATCCCACTAGTGGTAAACACTTCCGCGGGCCAATGTCAAACCACCATGGTTAGCCACAACGTTACCGTTGAAATTGAAGGGTTGGAATTCCATGTCTCTCCCATTCTTTTGAAGTCATCCAACATTGACCTCATTTTGGGAATGAATTGGTTGAGAGCTCATACTGCTTCTATCCATTGTGCCACTAAGGTCGTCCAACTCCTGCACCCCTCGAACGAGATAGTAAACTACCATGCTCTTTTCATTCAAAATGCCGAAGCCCAGATTTATTCCCTGAATGCGTTGAACGCTTCACCTCTTGAGGGAATCGAAAATGTTCTAGTCGTTCGCGACTTCCAAGATGTCTTTCCAGAAGAACTTCCAGGAGTACTCCCTGTTAGAGCTGTCGAGTTTGTTATCGACTTGAAACCAGGCACTACTCCTATTGCGAAGCGTCCCTACAAGATGTCGCCGCATGAACTTCTTGAACTTAAGGAGGAAATCGACAAGTCACTTCGTAAAGGTTTCATTCGTCCAAGTTCCTCTGCTTGGGGAGCATCGTCTCTCTTTGTTAAGAAGAAAGATGGTACGAACCGGTTAGTCCAAGATTACCGAACAATCAACCAGACAACCATTCAGAACAAATATCCGCTTCCTCGGATCAACGATCTGTATGATCAACTTGCTGGATCTTCAGTATTCTCTAAACTCGACTTGAGGTTGGGTTATCATCAGATCCAAGTCCGTGAAGAGGATATTCCCAAGCCCGCTTTCGTTACTCGCTATGGTTCATACGAGTACACCATCACGTCCTTTGGTTTAACTAATGCTCCAGCAACGTTCTCCCGCTTGATGAATTATATCTTCATGGATTACCTCGACAAGTTCGTCGTGGTTTATCTGGATGATATCTTGGTATTTTCCAAGAATAAGGAAGAACATGCTGAACACCTTCGTCTTGTGCTGGAGAAGCTTCGAGAGCATCAACTATATGCCAAGTATTCCAAGTGCGAATTCTGGTTATCCGAGGAGACCTACCTTGGTCATGTGATTTCTAAGGATGGCATTGCTGTCAACCCAGAACGAGTTCAGGCTATTCCTGATTGGACTCCCCCGAAGAATGTCAAGCAAGTCAGGAGTTTTCTTGGACTCGCAAGCTATTGCTGCTGTTTTGTCGAGAACTTTTTCAAGATTGCCAAACCTCTGACTAATCTGCTTCACAAAGGCGTTAAGTTTGAGTGGACAGACCAATGTGAGGAAAGTTTCCAAACACTTAAGGACAAGCTGACCTCTGCTCCAGTGCTTGCTCCTCCGGATTCTCGCAAGGAATTCGTCATTTATTGCGACGCCTCTCGTCAAGGATTGGGCTGTGTCCTAACGCAAGAGCGCAAGGTGATTGCTTATGCCTCGCAACAACTGCGTCCTCATGAAGAAAACTACCCAGTGCATGATCTCGAACTTGCTGCAGTTATTTATGCACTAAAGTTGTGGCGACATTACCTTCTCGGTAATCGTTGCGAAATCTACACTGACCATCAAAGTTTGAAGTATCTGTTTACTCAGCCGGATCTGAATCTCCGTCAACAGAGATGGATGGAAGCAATCACGGACTATGACTGCGGTATTTCATATACCCCTGGTAAGGCTAATGTAATAGCAGATGCTTTGAGTCGTAAGTCTTATTGCAACAATCTCATGGTTCAGCGAGCTCAACCCCAACTTTATGAAGAACTTCGCAAGTTGAACCTCCACATTGTTCCTCAGGGTTCTCTTAATACCCTGGTTCTGCAACCAAATCTTGAGAAAGTTGTTAAGTCTGCGCAAGCAAAAGACGCTGAAGTTGATCAGATGAAAAGGGATCTTGTCTTTGAAAAAGCCAGAGATTTCTCGCTTGCAGAAGATGGAACCTTGTACTTCCGAGATCGCATTGTAGTACCTCGGTTCGAGCTTATGACAGACAAGGTTATGAAGGAGGCACATGATACACCACTGTCTATTCATCCGGGTAGTACCAAGATGTATTGCGACCTCCGTCAAAGGTACTGGTGGTCTAAAATGAAGCAAGACATTGCTCGCTATGTTGCCGAATGTGACGTCTACCGTCGCATCAAAGCAGAACATCAGAAGCCTGCCGGAATTCTGCAACCGCTCCCTATCCCTGAGTAGAAATGGGACAAGGTTCAAATGGATCTTATCACTGGCCTTCCCAGGTCACAAAAGGGCCATGATGCTATTATTGTCGTCATAGATCAACTCTCCAAAGTTGCACACTTTCTGCCAGTCAAGGAGACGATCACTGCTAGTCAGCTAGCAGACTTATATATCTCTAGAATTGTAACACTCCACGGTATTCCGAAGGAGATCAGTTCAGACCGTGGCAGCCTCTTCACCTCAAAGTTCTGGGCAAGTTTCCAAGAAGCTATGGGAACTCATATAACCTGGAGCTCAGCTTATCACCCCCAGTCCCAAGGCCAAGTTGAACGAGTTAATCAAGTGCTTGAGGATATACTGCGTGCTTGTGTCATCTCATTTGGCAAGAAGTGGGAGGAATCTCTCCCGTATGTTGAATTCTCATACAACAACGGCTATCAAGCTAGCTTGAAGATGGCACCCTTCGAGGTACTTTATGGACGGAAGTGTCGAACCCCTCTGAATTGGTCAGAAACTGGGGAACGGCCGCTCGTTGGTCCGGATATTATCCAACACGCTGAAGAGCAAGTCCGTATTGTCCGGGAAAATCTCAAGGCGGCTCAGTCTCGCCAGAAGAGCAATTATGATCGTAAACACCGGGGATCGATCTATCAACCTGGTGAGCAAGCTTATCTGTGTGTCACTCCTATGAAGGGCACTCATCGATTTGGGATCAAGGGCAAGTTAGCTCCTCGCTATATTGGTCCTTTCCGCATTCTCGCCAGACGTGGTCAGGTGGCATATAAATTGGAATTGCCTCCGCAGTTCTCTCACCTCCACGATGTCTTCCATGTGTCACAACTTCGTCGTTGCTTCAAGGATCCGCACCGTGCAGTGGATCATGAGATGCTCGAATTGCAAGATGATCTCTCTTATAAAGAGCATCCGATCCGCATCCTGGATCAAGCTGAACGTCGGACCCGTCAGAAGGCAATCAAGTTTCTCAAAGTACAGTGGTCAAATCATACCGAAGATGAAGCCACTTGGGAACGTGAGGATCGTCTTCCTGAAGAATACCCCGATCTTCTTCCTTCTACCTCCTGAATTCTCGGGACGAGAATTTCTTTTAGAGGAGGAGGATTGTAACACCCCTATGTAATGAGCTACAGTGATCCCCATGATTATGCTAAGTCATTTTGATTTGCAAGGCTTGACCACTGGAATCATATCTCATTTCAAATTCCAACTCAAATTGAAATTCAAATATGAGGTGAAAATAAAAGTTGTTCAAATTTGGAAACTAAATAGTTCATAATTTTGGAAATATTCCATAACTATTTATGTTCAGGAAAACAACATCACCTAAATTCCCTAGATGACTCTAACATCATGAAAACAGGGCCAACAGCACCATTTGACTCTTTTAAATGTAATTCAAAATCCAAATGGAATTATATTGCCCCCAAACTTTTTATGGCACTGCCAAATATTGCAACATAATTATTTGGCCATGTTGCACATTTTTCAAAAGTGATTTGGTGGCCAAACAATTTGCAAAGCAGAAAGGAAATAAAAAGGCAGAAAAGAAAAAGGGAAAAGGGCTAGCAGTTACTGTGCACTTAAGCCTCTAGGCTACAGTGCCCGGCCCAGCCCACCGCCCGTCTACTCCCTCCTCCTGCTCATCCCCGCGCTGCTGTCGCCGCGCGCGCGCTCGCCGTACCAGGCCCCCCTCTCTCCTGGTCGACAGCGCGTCGCCGCGCCCGTCCCTGGACGGTTAAGACCCTCCTCGCCCCCGTGGACAAACCCTAGCCGCCCCCCATTCTTCCCTCTCCCTCTCTGCCACCATCTCCCGAGCGCCGCCATGGCCGCCCCCCGTAATTGCGCGGCCACCGAGCCCCTTCTGCCTCGCCGAGGTGTCCACCGGCTTCCCCATCGTCGCCTACTTCGGCTGCGCCCTTCCGTTCGACCGGACGAGGCCCGCAGCGACGCCCTCGACCTTCTTCTTCATCTATGGCCGCTGAGATCACCGTCGCCGCACCGCCTGCTCCGAGCCTCCCCCGAGCCCATCTTGCACCCCTACAGGCTCCCGGTGAGCCTCTTCTTCCTTCCCCTCCTCGCTCGTTGCCGTTTGCTCCCTCTAGCCGCTGCCGCCGTACCCGTGCTCTGCCCGCCGCCGTTTCTGCCATCGCCGCGCTCCCGAGCCCCTATGGCTCGAGCCAGTAGCGCTAGCGAGCTCCTGGTGAGCTCCTGACCCCGCCTAGCTAGATCGCATGCTCGAGATCGAACCGTAGCCGCGTTTCCCCTCAGACCCGAAACGCACCGCCGCCACGACTCGTCGCCGGCACCCTTGCCGGCCACCTCAGCCGCTGCGGCCACCACCGTTCGACGCGCGATAGAGTGCCCGATCGAAAGAGCCCAACTGCAGCGCAAATGGTGGACCGTACGCGTTTTCCGAGCCTCTCCGGCGAAGATCCGCCACAGGAGGGCACGCCGGCGCAACTCCGGTCGCCGGTGCTGACCTGTCCGCAACGTGGCCGTCGCCTGAGTCGCTGCCAGCGGGCCCCACGGCCCCGTTGACCAAGTCAACCGTGCTGACTGGGCTCGCCCAGTCACTGACGTGTGGGACACCCTGGGCCCAATTGACTGGGTTGACCCAGTCAACTGTGCTGACTGGGCGGCTTGTGTCAATGACAGGTGGCCCCCACTTAATTAAAATGTTTTTATAAATAAATAAACTGCTAATTAATCTGTTAATTAAACAGTCACTGACAGTGGGTCCCACTAGCTAATTAGATTAACCAGTTAATTTAATCCACTGTTTAAGTATCTAGTCTATGACAGAGGGGCCCCACATGTCAGTTTGACCAGTCAATGGTCAAAATTGACTGCTGACTGGACTTTGACTGGCCCCACATGTCATTGACTGTGGCTGGCTCAGTCTGAATATAAAAAGTAATTGCACTGTTTAAATTCGAATTTAATAATTAAATTAATTCCAGGAATTCCAGAAATTGTTTAAAACTTTGAAAATCATAGAAAATAAACCGTAGCTCGGATGAAAAAGTTTTCTACATGAAAGTTGATCAGAAAAATGAGACGAACCCGAATATGCCCTCCATGCAGCTGTCACATGCCCACAACACTGCAAACATGGAACTTTCCCCTTCGGTTCATCTGTCTGACAGATGCCTATAGCCGGGAAAATATTCCCAGATATTTTCCCGCTCCGTCTGTAACACTTAGCCCTGCGTTAGGTCACCACCAGCACTGCATATTGCCATGCCATGCATCTATGTTGCATTTGTTTCCTTTTATTTATTGTTTCTTCCTCCTCTTCCCTCCAGTAGACCCCGAGGCCGACGTTGCTGCCGAGTACGACTACGCCCCTGACGACCAGACCTTTTCAGCAGAGCTTCCAGGCAAGCAAACCCCCCTTGATCATTCCAATATCGCCTATTCTTTCTCTCCCATGCTTGCATTAGAATTTGCTACCGTAATTGATTGCTCCTATTCTGATGCATAGCCTGTTTTGTAACGTGCTGTTGTTACTTTACCTGTCATCGTAAACTGCTTAGAATAGGGTGGTTAGTGATCCATCAGTGACCCCTCACCCTTGTCCCTGTTGCCCCGCTTTGTTACCAGTGCCTCGATCATTGTGATCGATGCGCAGAGACCGACACTTCACCGCACACCCCCCTTAGTTGTACGACTCTGCAGAGCTACTATTGAGTGCCGAGGGTGATACCTCGTACTGCACTCCTGATGATATCTCTATAGTATAGCACATCGGTGGCGATTGCAGAGGGTGGTTCCTCGCTCTCCCCTTCCCGATGATGACTCTATCGTGCAACCCCTCAAGTGTGGACCATCGAGGGTGATTCCTCCTGGTTCTCCTTGACGGGTTACATCAAGTAGGAATCCAACGGGGGTGATTCCTCGGATTCCCCCTTGATGTGATGAACACACGATTACCATGACTTTTACTTCAGTACCTTGTTGGAGGCGGGTCGACCCCGAGGGGTACCCGCGAGAGATGTGGAGTCGGGTTGACCGTGAGGGTACCCGTGAGATAATTACGTGGCACGGCCGGGCATTCCTGGCCCTTGCCGTAAGTCCACGAGACGGGGCGACGGGACCACGGATCGTGGATCGCTGATTGTCACCGCGAGCTCCCAGCACACTAATGGGTTAGGATATGTGATCTGAGTAGGCCTCTGGCCTTTTCGCACTAACCACCACGCGGGAATAAGTATGGGCACTCGGCGTCGTACGATTCTTCCGAAAGCTCTCAGACGTCAGCAATTGAGTGGCGCGCGCCGGGTTGGACTGGGAAAGCCTACGCTTGTATTAAGAGGGCTAGGTCTGCTCCCGGCCACGTTCGCAACGCGCAGGAGTGCAAAGGATGATTGGCCCATGATACCTTCGCATTTAGGAGTTAGACCGGCATGCTGGCCTCTCTGTTGAGGCTAGGTAGGACTACGGTGTGTCGATCAGCCGAGGCCAGGCATGACCCGATAAAGGTGTGTCCGGCCAGAGTTAATCGAGCGTGTTGGGTAAGTTGGTGCACCCCTGTAGGGAAGTATATCTATTCGAATAGTCGTGTCCACGGTAACAGGACGCTCGGAAAGTATCCCGATCTACTACAACTAGAACTGGATACGTGTGATGTTAATAATATGCTAGCTCCGGGACCGCTTTCTCGCAGGGAGTCGAGGAAGGATCTCTGGGCGTTGTTGCTACTTACTTACTACTATATGTTATGCTGCTAATCTGCACTCTTCTAATGCTGCAAGTTGCTAGTCTTCGATAGGCTAGGCCTTCCCCCCTATTCTGGCATTTCTGCAGTCTAGTCCACAGATACAGCCCCTTCACTTGAAATCAGTGCATAAATAGAATAGTTCTGATGTAAGTCTTGCGAGTACTTTGGATGAGTACTCACGGTTGCTTTGCTTCCCTTTTTCCCCATACCCGATTACTACGATCAGATGGCGGAGCCCAGGAGCCAGCTGCCCCAGTCGACGACTACTACTACCCCTCCGGTGGAGACTACTACTACGTGGAGACCACCGACGACCAGGAGTAGATAGGAGGCACCCAGGCAGGAGGCCTGCGCCTTTCTGATCAGTGTCGTTGTTTTGCTCAGCCTTCTTAAGGCAGACTTGTTTAACTTTTATGTCTGTACTCAGATATCTGATGCTTCCGCTGATGCTTGTATGACTCGAGCTTATGTATTCGAGCCCTCGAGGCCCCTGGCTTGTAATATTAAGCTTGTATGACTTTTATTTGTGTTTAGAGTTGTGTTGTGATATCTTTCCGTGAGTCCTTAGGCTTGATCGTGTGCATTTGCGACTGATTTATGTGTATGATTAGTGCACGATTAAGTCGGGGGCGTCACAATAAGCAATAAAGAAGGCAAGTAAAATTTATGAAATAGATTGCAACGAACTCAACTTAAAAGGTAAGCAAACCAACAGAAAGAAGATCTCAGCAAACCATGGAGTAGATCCATCTGAAACTAGAATGTTAACCTATGTGATGGTAGGCCATTTTTGCGTGTCGAGCAGAAAAAGACCGAACGACCACAACCCCACCTAAGAACGAGCCGGGTAGGTAGTAAGGAGGCAAACCGATTTCAGGGAAACTGACTGTCAACAGGGTACATCACCATCCGGTCCATGTATGGGATAGCCCGGTCGCAGTCCCGGCAGGATGGGCCCCACCACAAGTGCATGCGCCGGCAAATGCAGAGCGGCGACAACGGGCGTTGAGGGTCCACAAGGAGCAACATCATTCTTTCAGCCGCACACAACCACACCGGGTGGAAACCAAGCGAAGTTGCATGCTGTCGAGCCGACATCCGCTATGGCACGAAATCAAAAGGTGGCCCAATAGTAGAAGAGGCTCCGGTAATGGCCCATGATCAGGAATCGTCTCCTGAAGTGGCTCTGCTTCCAGTGACTAAGTTTGTTGCATGCCTCTTTGATCCTGCACGCATGTTGTACCATGGTCCTTGATGCTTCGCATTCTCCAATGGTACGTGCATAGTGTGCGTACCATGCCACGCCCTATTAATGGTGTCATGTACCCAAAAAAATAGCCCATTCCCCACATTCACAGCCTCCGCCACTCTCCTTCCAACACTGCGCCACCAGAGTGGGGACTGGGCTCGGGTCAGTTTGGCAGCTTTTTGGCCGTCATCTTTGGAAAGGCCGCCATGGAGAATGGCCAGAACAACGAGCACCCATGGCCGTAGCTTGGCCACACACACTGGGGAATTGCTAAATACGCGTCGAAGGTGCGCTGGCCGTCATCATCTCAACGTTTTTACTTTTTAGGTAGGGCATGCATATGCATGTTGTCATTAGCTATAGCACTAAGTGGCTGTAGTTAGCTTGATCGATCTTCGGCGTGCATAGTTTCATTTTCGCCCGCCTAGTTTCACTTTGGCGAAAATATATATCTAATGAGAGGTAGTACTACTACTTAATTAGCGTGTGTGTGGGTGAAATTACCATATGCGGTGTACTTTGTGAAGTATATATATGCATGTAGTGTGATATAATTGTGATTTTGAAGATGGACTCTCCCCCTTGGAACCATAGGAACAAAAGGAAATGAAGCGAACCGACCAAACAATTCACAGGCCAGGAAGAGTGTGATCAGGGAGCACGTGCAACGCACATGCCAACTGGTCAGGCTGCAACTTCCAAAGGTCGGGCAGTCATGGAAAAACACACCGACCGTTCCCAAGGAGTCGATGTTGAGAGGGCACTACGTTGCATGTGGTTCCACGCGCATGTATTCATCGGGAAGCGTGGAAGACGCAACGCATTGACATTATTAATTCCCTGCGGCACTTATAGGTTCATATTCATCTCACATCACACAACCCTCCCATCGGGCCAAGCCATCGCTCCAACTCCCATTAATTCGTCCTCCACACATTTCAGCCTTTTTATCTTCGGTAACCGGTAGTAGCTCGTTTGAAGAAACCTCTTCTTAGCCGTCTCCGTTCATCTCATGAACATCACAGCAATTCCATTCCCCTCACGCTGCTCCAAAATCCATGAACTCCAAAATTTCCAAGATCTCCACCGAATAAAAAGCTCGAATGATTACTGACGATGAGTTCAACATCATCTATACCCAGGGGCGGATCCAGTGGGGGTGCCGTGGGTGCCATGGCACCCCCTCCAAAATTGTGAAATAAATTTTACTATATACTTAACACTAAATACCCATCAAGTTGTTGCTATTTTCAGACTATTTCTTGATATTATGATGATGTTTAGTGTAAACTTTGAACCGTGGCACCCCCAAGCCTGCAATTCTAGGTCCGCCATTGTCTATACCATTAGTGCAGTGAAGCTGCAAGAATGCCTTTGCCACATCAGTTCCATGTTCAAGAAGAGCAGTCTCCGGGTCACTAGGCTAAATGTCGAGTACACCACAACCAGAGAAAAAGAAAGGATTCAAAGGAGGAAGAGATGGCGAGGCCCACCATGATTCAAGTAAATACGAACGTAACATCTCTTTGGATACCCTTGGACGAACAAGAGGTCGGATACAAGAAGAATTCGTTGAACCAGTTTTCAAGACCGACGACCGAACACGAAGAACAGTTCGGAAGATCCGAGGAGCTTCTCCTACTTGAAGACCAGTTTAGGGGCTACTAATGGTGTCCCAGATTAGGGGTCACTCACCACGTTGTCTCCCAACCAGGTGGGCTGGGCTATGCACCCCATGTCGGTTCACTAGCGGGCCACGTCAAGGCGGCCTATGGCGCGTAGAAGGAATGCTCCCGAAGACTTGGCGCATACTCCAATGTTTAAAGGCCATCTACAACATGATTACCTTTTGGGTAGCCGACCTAATTATAAACCCTAGACCCCCCGTACCTATATAAACCAGGGGGTAGGGCTCATAGATAACACACAATGATCTCGTGGTAGATTAACGTGCACTTTGTACTCCATCCCAAATCAATACAACACAATCATGACGTAGGATTTTATCTCCTAGGAGAGCCCGAACCTGGGTAAAATCCCTTGTCTCTGTTACCATTACATCTAGGCTACTAGTTCGGGACCCCTACCCGAGATATGCCGTAATCAACTCCGTCACTCCCGCCGTGGCGGCTTCGTCATGGCGAACGACCTCCGGCCTGCGGACAAAGCGGTGGCGACCGACAGAGTGGCGTCGCCGATGAAGAAGGCGTCGTCCATGCGGAAAACCGGTGAGCTCCGTGTCCAAAGGCAGCGCCACCGTGGTGGGGTGCAGCCGGCGGCAGTCAGGGTCTGGGCCGCAGTGGCGCGGACGTAACGGGAGGTGTGGGCGCGTCTTCGGAGCGAACATTTTTTTTACTTCAGACGGCTACAACCGAGTATACTTAAGAATCAAGAGGTACGTGGAGTAAAAACTATACTCCTCTAAACCTTTTGAGGGATCGGTTAGGTATGAGTTAGAGGAGATAAACAGAAATTTTACTCCTCTAAAACATTATAAGGGATTGATTAGAGATGCTCTTAGTTTGTACCAGATTCTTATATGTTTTTATCCTGAAAGAGCAGTATATTGAACCGTAAACAGCACCACTTACAATTCTCATTAGTTCTTTCCAGTTAACACGTCTCCATTTTACTCCTCCAACTGTTTATTTTATTAGTATATACCTAAAGATTTAATGGCATCTCCAGCACTGACCTGTAAAATGGACCCGTATTTGTTCGCAGACTGATCGGACCCGTCCGTGGACAAGGATACAGAGCCGACCATCCAACCCTGTCCTCTAACTGTTTGCCCTATTTTTATTCTTCTTAAATCCGGAACACTCAAATTAATTATAGGAAATAGCACAATTCATCTATAAAATATATGCAAATATCCCTAATACAACAATAGTTCAAATGTAAATATTACATCCGAGATAACCAGATGTTCAGTAAGTTTTTCGAATTCAACGATACTCGAGTCAAAATCCGCACATGTCGTCCCATGCACTGTGCCCCTTGAGTTTCATCCAACAATGTATAAACGTAAATGGTCTACTCTCGGTCCTGTAGTACAGCACGGTAGCGCGTCTGGGCTATACAACATGATGATTATCAAGTTGCAATATTCAGTGAATTGAATTGACCAACATGGAACGCAACAAGAAGCAAAACTTACGATATCTATGGTTGACGAGCCTGGTGGCCATCTTCCCTTCATTTGTGCAATTGCACCCCAAAACTTCATGACGGAGTTGGATATGGTGTACCACCGATGGGCTAGCGGTTTCACATTACGATCATAGATCACATGTAAGTCGTAGGGCGCGTCGTGATTTTGCTCATGAAATGAAGCATGCATGCTTTGCCAAAAGGTCGAGCCCCCTTGTCTCATGCCTACAAAGTCCACAAATACGGTCTTCCATGTATCGCACATCAACTCATCCTCCATCATCGAGTACCCCATCATCGTGCTTACTCTAGAACAACAAAAAGTTCAACAAAAAAAGCTCAATGGCATTTGACCGAACACGTGTCGGGCGTGGTGTCCACCATGGACGGCGTTGGCAGGGGGCGTAGGGTACCTGGCTGCGGACGGGATTCTGGGTGGATGGCGGCGTAGTCCTAGGCGGGCAGACACGTGGGTGGGGGCTGTGGACGTCCGGCTATGCCCCGGCAGCAGCCGGAGAGGTACATCGGTGACGGCGGACGAGGAGTGTGCGGATGCAGAGCAAGGGAGGAGCAAGGACGAAGTGGAAGAAAAGTGGCCCGTGAGAGAAATTTGAGTGGGCCAGGTGTGTCGGGGGTCCTATGTGGTGGAGGTCCGGACACCCGAAACCTCCCCCAGTTTGCGTCTAGTTTGCGGGAATTCGGACAAGCGGACGACAAATACGAGTCTCCGTTGGATGGAAAACTACGTCCAAATAGTTTGGTCCGGATATATGCAGATGTTTTAAGGGTCCGCATTGAAGATGCCCTAACAATCAATTAATTTAACATGGCATCATCCTGCTTATGCATGTTCACCATACTTTCTGTTTCATATTTTATCCCCTGTAGTATGTGAATTACTTTTTTTTTTTTTGCGAGAGTAGTATGTGAATTACTGCCTTTAGAATATGCTCTATACATATTCTCATCGTCCTAATGTTCATTCAAATGTTCTGACGCTGCTAGCAGTCAACATACAAGTTATTTGTGCCATTCCATATAAGTTATCTTGCCCTCACAGTGTTCTGAATATTCGGGTGAACATGTGTGCCAAGCACAATTAAGTCCTCTGATCAATAAATAGATCAAACAACATGCGGTCGTCGCCGCCGCCGTCTCCTTATCTACATTGATGATTTTCCGGTCGCCGCTTCTACAAACTACTGGTTTTTAAAAACAATTGCTCTGCCGAAATGTAGGCCTAGAGGCGACATCGAGTTACGCTCATGATGCATCACCGGTGGATGCAGAGGAAGAAGTCTTAGGCACCCCAAGATTTTAAATGTAATTTGGTAAGCCAACTGATGTCAACACTACTTAGAAAAGAAAAAAGAAACTATCCGGCCTTCAAGTACTCCCTCTATTCCTAAATGTAGTGCGCATAAAACTTCTTAGAAGTCAAACATTGTTTAGTTTGACCAAGTTTAGTGAGAAAAGCATCAACAAAAATAATACCAAATAAATATAATATAAATATATGCTTAATGATGTATCTAATGATCTTTACTTAATATTATAGATGTAGATATTTGTCCTCTATAAATGTAGTCAAAGTAGGGGGAGTTTGACTTTAGAAATTTCCTATGCGCACTACATTTAGGAATAGAGGGAGTATTTTTTAGTACTGTATATTGTTGGAAAGAAAAGCCTGTGCTGTTCTACACGGTTAACCTTGACCACATGCAAAGAAGACTACATGGTTATAGTGCGGCCCCTGACTTGGTGCATGGTCAGATGAGATTCAATGCGGCTGTCGGCTACTTGCTCGCTGCCATCGCCCATTGCTACGCTCCAAGATCTCGTCACCCCTTCCTAGGGAAACAAACAGTATGCTCAATTACAGCTATCTTTAAATTAATTATGCTCCCTAATTAGAGCTTTCTCCTTCGATTGACATGTTTAATTTTAAATTGCTCATTATTTTGACTAGGTCAACAATAGGTATTCAGTTTAGATCCATGCAAAAAAGTATTTAATTTATATTTGGTTTACGATTTTGACTGTGTCAACAATTTCTTCAATAAATTGACTGCAATCAGCTATAAAAACACACCAGTCACATGCACCTTCTCACAACCTAGCAAAAAGGAAGCGTCAATATGCGACATTGTAGCACCTATATAGTACATGCGGCCATGAGCGAAAATAACTTACCCACATAAGTATGTATTGATTAACATATAACACAAAATCATACCGGCAGGAAGGACCCACCAACCGCATTACTAAAAAAGAAAATACACCTTATCATCTCCTCCACACGCCAAATCAAATAAACAATAATATGAATCCCAACAACACTAGCAACGCAGCGAAGCGCTTCCAACCCTTCTAGTATACAACAGAGTGCAAAGATCAAGAGGGGCGCTGAAATTGGATAGAGGAATGGCGAGCCCATTCTCACCATGACAAATGTTGGTATTTTTTATTTTATTTTGGATTTTTAGGATTTCAATCATTCGGAATTTTCTCTAAGGATTGTCTTTGGATCAAAGGAATGATGGCATCAAAATTCCTACAGAATGGATTCCTATGCCTCAATTTTTTGAACATCCACACCAACCTTTTTTTAGATTCAAATCGCATGGGATCGAGCCACTTTTTCTGTGTTTTTCCTATGTTCCTTCCAAACGATTATTCATGCAATTTTCCTGTATTTTATAATCTTTTGTTTTGCACTATCAACTCTGTAGGGTATCTTTTTTTTTAGAATTACCACACGTCCATTAAACAAACAAATTACAATGAGTACATATGTGGTCACACGAAAAGACAAACAAAGGGCCAGGTGTCTTGGAGATTTGCATAAGAGAGACCAGAAATATAGAATTTACAACTTGACCGTGGGAGATCCATGTGCCCAACCTAATCATCGTGCGTCGCCAGCCGCCGCCGCCGTGGCACCGCCGGACAAAGACACGAGCAGCCTCCACACCAAAATCTGGAAGAACTCCATCGCAGACCATACTGCTTTGTGAGCCGATTAAACGGCCCGTCAAAGACGACGAAACCGAGTCTTTGCGGCACGTCGGCCGGAGATCATCTCCAAGTCTGCCAGATCCCGACGTCGTCGTCTTCATCCAACTTGGTCGGAGAAGAAGAGCGCCGCCGCAAGCCATCATCCGCACACCACACTCCAAGACACCCACATACTCTGCACAAACTAACGTAGTCGCCCGAGAGGACGCCAAACTCCAGCCAGCACAACCTAACATCGACGAAACCAAAGTTAGACGAGAAACAGGGGCTACCTGCTTTCCGACGATGCCAATTGAAACACCAACGGAGTGGGGAAGAAGCAGAGCCATCTTATTCTGATGCGACGTTGATCCCACCACTGATCAATGCCTCTGAGAAAAACTAAACCTACCATATCTAGTCGCCGGAGCAAAGTTGCCAGGATCCCCGGTCCCTCGTGGCGGCGGAGCGGCAGCCGGAGGAGCCGAGGACCCACAGCCTCGCCGGCGTAGAGAGGAGGCAGAGAGATCACCTTTGGAATCGCCTGTGCGGGCAAGGCGGTTCCAACGAAGCGGTTCCGGTCAGATTCAACTCTGTAGGATATCTGTGTTCCTTCTATTATTATGTTCCACAATTCTGTAACCCGAAGAGGCTTTCGATGGTTGTGTGCATTGCTCGATGCAGAGGTCGGAGTAAATTTTTTCTGAAAAAAAGGTCTCTTGGTGATATGCTCCGAAGTTTATGCGCATTAGGTTGCCTGTAATGAGAGTATCATATGTATATGTAGTATCATGCATGCCAACTAGACAATTTTGATGAGGTGGCATAGAATTAAATGAAGAAAGAGAAGTTTGAATATCATATCATGATACCGTATCATATTAAATGATGTGCTAGTAAGTCTTTGTACAGATTTCACTATGGACCACACTTTCCGCGAAGCAGGCAGCCAGAGGTCTGTGTCACTGTCGCCGCCGCTCGCTCTGTGTCACTGTCGTCGCCGCTCCCTCCATTTACACGGAGCTCTCTCCTCTCCTCTCCTCTTGCTCCGACCCAACAACAGGTAGGGGTTAACTTGTGTTTCTATCCGAATCCTCATTTGCTTCTTCTTACTTGTGCACGTGCCTGCCTGCTTCTTGGCTCTGCCAATGCCCGATGTTGCTTCTTGTTCTTGAGAGGCTCAAAACAAATGCAGTGTTTTCCTCTCACAAGAGGCGCTGTTTGCTGAGTATTTTCTCTCCCCTGTTTTTGCATTGCTAGTTTATTGGTTGGTTTCTCCTTGCCCAAGGCTCATGTCCTCCCCCCCACCCCTGAATTTCCTGATGTCTTGCTGTTCTTTCTCAAGTTCCGATGACAATATCTTTTTCAAAAAGGAAAAAAGATTGTCTTCTTCCCGTATTTTTCACACATGATGATTTTTTTCGTCCTCGACTAACCCTAGCATTCCGTGTTTGCAGGTGAGAACAGTTTGCGCTAGTAGGGTTTCGCCCTTCCGTTTCTGGGGGTGAACAAGTTGGAGCTCAAGAGGCCGCAATGCCCAAGATGTTCGGTTTCTCTCGTCGCCGGATGAAGCTGGGAAGGTGAAATTTTGGTTCCCTTCTATCAGGATCCTCTCATAAATCTAGCTCCCCTCTTCTTTACTGCCACTTTTTTTTCTCTCTCTCTCTCTCTCTTAGCTAGTACTATTACTGGTTTCTTTATATTTTTTTAGGTAATATAATGGGCTGGTTTCTTTACTGAGTGATATCTATTGTCATAGAAATCTTTTTAGGAGAGATCTTAGTGAGATTTGCTGATTCTATGGTTAGTCGCCTGAGCATTTACACGATTTTCAGGAGTTACATGAGAGCAGTGTTGTCTTTATTCATCTCAGGAACGAGGCTGAATATATCCTTTTCATGTGACTTTTTGTTCTTTCGGAAAAGAGGAGTACACTGGCCTCTGCATCATATGATGCACACATCCATTTTATTAAATGTGAATCAAGTTCAAGTCACCGGGTACCAGACATTTTCGTGTGATCTTTGGTCAAGTGATTTTAGTTTCTGTGAGCTGCAAACATCTGGGTCCATTCTTGTAACCTAGCCTTGCCTGACCATCTTAGCCTTCCTGTTCATTTTTAAGATTCCTGTTTCTCAAGAGAGAAGGTTGAAATGTGATGAAGCAGAACCATTTACTCCCCAGCTCCATTTTCCTAATTTGATGCCTCTTTGTAAATTCCTTTTGTTAGCTCTCACATTTTCCATGGTCTTGTGATTTCTACAGGTTGAAGGGTCATCTACATGATCCTTTCCATGGCCCCCGGAGTCCTGCCCATCACACCAAGCGGTCCAGTCGCCTCACTGTGAGCTATGCTTGTTCACTTACTTCACTTGTTTTCTCTGACTCACTTGTATTTTGATTGTGTTTAAATGGTTATTTGTTCAGGGAGAAGAACCAGTGGCTACGTCAGTGAGTGGCCGTCCTGACGACCTTGCTTGGCGTTGCTCCTCTGATACTTTTGATCTCAATGGCCGTGCATTTGAAAACTCAGAGAACTGGGCAGTATTGTCAACGGACGGGGATAAACCGAGTCCTCGTTTTGATGTAATATAATTAACCATCTTATCGATGTTTTGAAGTGTATAGGAAGTTGTGACATTCTCATCATTATCGGTTTCTATACTGAAGCCTTTATAACACATTCATCTGGTCACCATTTCAAACAGCATGCAGCAGCCATGGTAGGGAGCAAAATGATTGTCTTCGGTGGAGATTCCGGTAATCATTTGCTGGATGATACAAAGGTATTGATGTTGTTTTTCTAGATGTGCCCATCTGTCATGGCCTTATGTCAGTTTTGAGCTAACTTCCTGATATCATCTTTTATATATATACACTTCAGATATTAAGCTTAGACAAGCTTACATGGGATTCTGTGGCTTCTAAAGTTCGTGTATCACCAGGTGGACGCCCTGCGCAGTTTCGACCATGCAAAGGACATTGCCTGGTATACTTCTTGGAGCTCATTGTTCTCTCAATACTCTGGTTTTTTCTTCAATTTCTCACATGGTATCCTTAGACTAGTAGTACATTTCAGGGTTGTCAGTTGGTGCATGCTTGGGTTATAAGTCCCTTATCTTTATTAAGTTTACTGGAAGTCGTACTCTGGTAGTCTCTTCTTGGTGAACAATAAAACCAAGGAATGATTCGTAAAAAAAAGTAGGTAAAGAACGGTGATTTTTGAGAAAATAAAGAATGATGATTGTTGAAGTCCAAGAATCAACTTATGAGTAGGGGTATCCTTAGCAATGTGGTTAGAGATTAGTAGGCGGGGGTGCGTACGGCAGACTTGACAAAGTGACACAACGATGTTTTTTAAATACGTTCAGTCGCCTCGTGGGAGGGCGACCTACGTCCTATGGAAGGGTCGTCGAGAGTGGTGCCCGGCGCACGGAACACTTAGTGTCGCCCGACTAGTCTGGGCCTTGGAAGGTCCCTTGGACTCCGAATCTCGACCTTCCTAACTCTCCCGAGAGAGCTAGTAGGGGAGAGTGACCATCCTTTTGAGTTTATTCAAGTGGGAGTGAGTGATTTACATGCCCATGGGGGGCCTTATATAGCCTAGGGGTCCTTGACAAAGGCTACCCTTGAAGTGAAGAGGTGGGAGCATAGAACTACGTAATTTTCCGTTCTTTGGCCCATGTGCCTCTAGTTGGGCTAGGAGGTGGGTTGTGGTCGATTAAGGGAAAAGCCCTACAATATTCGGGGGCTTCCTTGCTTGGGCTTCTTCCTTTGACTTGTTGACCACGAAGCCTGGCTTGGACTTATTCTTTGTTCCTTTGCCTTCATCTTTGACTTATTCTTTTATGTGGTCTTCTTCCTTTGACTTGTTGACCATGAAGCTTGGCTTGGACTTTCATTGACTAGGGTGGCTTGCTTGAACCCATGGGGGATGGCTTGGACTATTGTTGACTGCTTTGACTGGTGTTGACTGTTCATGACTTTTGTTGACTACCTATGTGGTGGGCCATGTAGGATAGGGGTGGGACCTCAAGTAGAGTCGAAGTCATTACTACAACAATGATTAACATTTCTCGTTTCTCATTTTGTTTTCAATTGCAACTTTGCAGCCCTTAATACCACATTGCATGCATATAATGCCTGTTTGCCAATTGGTAGCATTTAGGGGTTAACACTACACTTTTAAGTGAAATGAGTACAAAAGCCCAAGTGAGGTGCTACACATGCATGCCCAGAGTTCCAGAGGTGGGCTCGGCTTTGAGTAAATTTTGTTACATTCGTCATGGTTTTCTTTTGAATCTTAGGTTCCATGGGGCAAGAATGTCATTCTTGTCGGAGGGAAAAGTGAGCCATCTTCTGACCGGATATCAGGTTCGACTGTCCTACTTAATTCTGAAAATCCCATGGATTTCTTTTAATTATCTGATTTAATGTTAAACTTCCAGCAGAAATAATTTGGACTTCACCATTTATTTTACTGCAGTATGGACATTCAATACGGAAACCGAGATTTGGTCGCATATGGAAGCGAAGGGCGACATTCCGGTACATATTCGAACATTGATTTATACAATGCTCAAATGTTCATTGCAAAATGAGAGAAGATTTTTCCTCAATTGATAATTTCAGGTGGCTCGAAGTGGTCATACAGTGACTAGAGCAGGCCCTGTTTTAATTCTTTTTGGTGGCGAGGATACCAAAGGGAAGAAACTACATGGCCTTCATATGTTTGATCTGAAGTCCTTAACATGGCTTCCTTTGAACTATAAGTGAGTCATTCTTTTCTAAAACTAAGAAGTGTGATATCAATAAACAAATGAAACAAAAAATAAGCTAAGTAAGAATGTTTTTTCAGTTACACTTGGTTTGTCCACAGTGCCTGTCCATCGTTATTTGCAAATCCAATACATAGAGTTTAATTAACACTCAATGCATAGAACCTCCTTGATGCTTCTCTTGATTTGATGTGCTATTTTCTGCTACTAAGCCAAGTTCATGTTTTAGAGGTGCTGGACCTTCTCCAAGATCCAATCATGTTGCTGCACTTTACGATGATAGAATTCTTTTGATTTTTGGAGGCCAATCAAAATCCAAGACCTTGAATGACGTCCATGCTCTAGATTTCGAAACAGTATGTTCGATCAGGTTTCTGCTAATTTTTTTTTCTTGTTGATCCCCTACTGAAAGAATCATTCTTCTTGTTAGATGGTATGGTCAAGAATGAAAACACATGGTCATCATCCATCACCTCGGGCAGGTTGCTGTGGAGCTCTCTGTGGGACGAAATGGTATATAGCAGGGGGTGGAAGCAAGAAAAGGCGTAAGTTTGTTATGTGATGTTCTCATTCATACAATTGTATATAATATGCCATATGAGTGGTTCAGTTTCATTTCTAACCCGTAACCAGAAGTGTATTCATTTCTTAGAAGAGTTGCTTCATTTGAACCATGGCCTCTGGTCATTTTCTAACAAGGCTTCTCGGTCTCTATCAGGTCATCCGGAAACTTGGGTCTTTGATGTCCTAGAATCCAAGTGGTCTGTTTGTGTAGTACCTCCTAGTTCCTCCATCACTACCAAGAAAGTAAGTGCAAGTCATCCTTGATGGATTCCAAGTGATCTTGGAAGGCATATATTGTATCATATTCAACCTTCCTGAAATGTAGAGAATGCAAAGTTTAGGATTGTATAAAGTTGTACTCTTCCTGTGACGGATTTTTTTTCTTCAAAACGGAGACAATTTTTTTTTTTTTGCCTCGTCCATTAATTAAGGAGTTAGACAAGGTTTTAGCTAGAAGATTGTACAGTCGAATACGCCGCCCTTACTAGAAAAATAAAGATCATCGTAGTTGTTTCCTATGTAATCCATGCTGAAGTAGAGCAGAAACAACACTCTCCAAAAGCAAATCCTATTCAAATCCCTGTTATTCCAGTGCTGCCATTTTTCTAGTTGCTGAACACTTGAAGATACAACTTGTGCAGGGTTTCAGCATGGTTCCTTTGTACTACAGGGATAAGATTGTTCTTGTTTCGTTTGGAGGAAATAAAAAGGAGCCATCTGATAAGGTGAAAAACTAACTTTTTTAAGTAAAAGAACAGCCGGTTTTAGCATCAGGAGTTTTGGACTTCATTTTTTTGTTCTTTCGTTGCAAAGGGGTTTTCTGATATTTGCTTCAAAATGTAGTTCTGTTTTTTTATTTCATATTTTGCTTAGAAAACACTTGAAATGTTTCTTGATCAAGCTACTATTCCTGAATTCAGATTATTTTGTGTTTTCGAAGGTCGAAGTACTAGTGGTGCTGCAAAATGAACATAGTTTCAGTTGGCGGTCTGCCCCTGATGCAGAACCCTTAATGTATGAGGACTCTTCTCCTAGCTCAAAGGAACTCGCTGATCACCTCAACAACTGTGATCCTTTGTACTCTAACTCTGTAGCAAGGCATAGTCTCGCGACAACAGTGGAAAGCTCATCTGGGAGGAAATCGCTCCCTGATTCACTGTTACATAGCTCGAAGGTGGGCGGCTCATCACTCCGCAGGCAGTTCCGTCAGGAGGAGGAATGCAGCCTGGCCCAAAAACTGCAGAAGCCAATCGACGATGACAAGTACAAGGATGTTGACGATTGTTCTGAGCTACCATCCTTTGCAAACCAAAAGCAGCGGAGTGACACATATCATTCTCCAGATGCGGATGCTAAAACGAAGAGGGTGGGCAGAAGTTCGTCTGACATTAACCATCAGCATGATACAAAAATCGCAAACTTGGTCAGGAGAAACATGGCATTGGAAGAGCAACTTTCAGCTGCAATGGTGAGCAAAGACGAAGCAGAAAAGAACTTATCTCTGGTCATTGACACGAAGGAAGAGCTAGAGAAGAGGCTAGCTGAGAGAGACAGGGAGGTTGTGGCGCTGAAGGAGAAAGTGGGAGGATTAGAACAGGCACACGAAGATTCGAACAACGCCTCAAACACTGTCCATGCTGATAACGTGCGGCTCGAGCGTGAAGTGGCGTTCTTGAAGGCCGTCATGGATGAAACTCAGAAGGCAAAAAATATATATCCCTGTGATCTCTCATTGTACCAGTGTTTATGCAGCTGTACTGACTATTTTACCCCCTAAACAGGAGTTGCACTCGACCCGCGGAGTTCTAGCAGGAGAGCGTGCGAGGGCATTCCAGCTCCAGGTATAATGGCAGTGTTGAACGATCAGGTTCTTTCCTGATTGGTAGATACAAGGGGCTGCTAATAGCAATTCCCATTTTTTCATGATTTGCCATGCTGATATCCAGTTTTACTTACATTTGCATCTGTGACATTTGCTTTGCCAGGTTGAAGTGTTTCATCTGAAGCAAAGGCTGCAATCAATGGATGGACGGTCACCTACACAAAGAAAACCTCAGAATCTCTAGGTTCCAGAGTCTCAAATGTGGATGGCGATGCGTTTACCTTGCATCCTGATGTAAACTAATTGTTACCATGCCTATTTTCCCGTCGAAACATCAGGGGCTTGTTTGGTTGGCTACCATGCTTCGCCACACCTGGGTTGTGTGAATTCGTACCTTTTGTGGCGACCAAACTGGGAAAAGTGCGGTAATGAACCAAACATGCCTCGGGTATCCATATGTTCTGATCCATCGTAGGGAGGATTGTGTGGTAGAGTGTATTTCCAACTTTGTTGGAGGGTCAAACTATTTCAAAGTTTGACCGAGTTTGTGTAAAAATATATCAATGTTTGTGAAACCAAATAGGTATATGATGAAAATATATTTTATCATGAATCTAATGCTACTAAATTGATGGCATAAATGTTGGTCTATTATTGTATAAATACGGTCAAACATAAAAAAGCTTGATTTTCCAACAAAGTTGGAAGTACACTCTTTCAAGGACGGAGGGAGTAGATACTAAGGTTGTGAGATGTGAATTGATTTGTGCAACTGTCTGATCTAGTAAATGTGCATATCCTTGTTTTTTAAACTTCTCTTGAGAGAGCCTCTTTTCAGTTTAAACTAGTAATGTTTCAGTTTAAACTAGTAATGTGCCCGTGTGTCCGACAGTAAAAATGACATGTTTATGACCTATGTAGTGCAAATTTGTGACGACCCGGTCCCGGATAAGGACCATGAATCTCTGCGCTTTTTGTTCTAGTCCCTGAATCAATAGCTGTCATGCACAATTCATGATTCGATCCCACGCGCTCGAGAGCAACAATAGCAGGAACCAGCTCCCGTGATCCGATCTTCCCTTCTCCCCCATCTTGCTCCCGTGCGGCCGCACCGGGGTGCCCCCGCCGGCCATCTCTAGACCTTCTCCGCGCCAAGTCCTCCCCTCCCGCCGCCGCCGCCGCTGGGACTCAAAGCCCGTGTGGCGTGGCAGCGGCGGCGGATCTCCTCGGCCAAAGTTCGGGATCGCAGCGGCGGCGCTCGCTCCGACCGTTCAGCGGCAGTGATGTGGGGTGGCGGCGGCGGCCAGGATCGGCGGTGGCAGTGGTTGGGCCCGATCTGGACTCAGATGGGTTCAGACGGGCCGCGATCCAGGCTGCAGTACATGTTGCGTCTTGTCGACTCCGACGACGGCACGCTGAAAGCACATTTGCTCCCTTGGTGGTTTTGGTAATTCATAACAACATATATCTCATTGAACTAATGTCCATTCAAGTTAAAGATTTCAGGACGTTCAATGATTGGCATGGCAAGGACTAGAGACGTGGACCCCTCAAAATGCTAAGGACAAGGATTGGCAAAAGATCTAGACTCTACATTTTTGGTTTAGTGATCCAAGATCACATTGAGTCCATAGGAAAGCCAATACTATTAAAAGGGAATGAGGTGTTGCTTAATGGTTTTTTTGCTCAAGTGCTTAGTGACAGTACTCCTAAATCCTCAACCACTTTCTCCATCCAAATATGTCCAAAACCTTCATTCCAACTCGGCCCCACCGAAATTTCCTATCCGGAGCCACCGAGTTCATCTGGACTTAGCCACTGCCAAAACCCTAACAAATCGGATCCACCGATATGGATCTCGGTCTCACCGAGATGGCCTTACCAACTCTCTATAATCATTTGCACTTACTTCGGTCTCACCGAGTTTTGCAAATCGGTCTCACCGAGATGGCTTGCCAAGTCTCTGTTGCCTTATTGCTTCACTTCGGTCCTACCGAGTTGATGCAATCGGTGCCACCGAGATGAGGTTTGCCCTAGCCATTGCACTTCGGTCCATCCGAGTTGTTCCAGTCGGTCCCACCGAAATTCCTAACGTTCATATCTTTTACACAGTTCGGTGCCACCGAGTCTTCTGAATCGGTGCCACCGAGTTGGGTCAAAAGTGTGTAACGGTTGGATTTTGTGTGGAGGCTATATATACCCCTCCACCACTTCCTTCTCAGTAAGGAGAGCCATCAGAACGTGCCTACACTTTCACCATACATTTTCTGAGAGAGAACCACCTGCTCATGTGTTGAGATCAAGACATTCCATTCCTACCATTTGAACCTTGATCTCTAGCCTTTCCCAAGTTGCTTTCCAATCAAATCCTTCTTCCACCATAGCCAAATCTGTGAGGAGTTGTTTGAGTGTTGGGAAGACTATCATTTGAAGCACAAGAGCAAGGAGTTCATCAACAACACACCGTCTATTACCTTTTGGAGAGTGGTGTCTCCTAGATTGGTTAGGTGTCACTTGGGAGCCTCCGACATGATGTGGAGTTGAACCAAGGAGTTTGTAAGGGCAAGGAGATCGCCTACTTCGTGAAGATCTACCCGAGTGAGACTAGTCCTTCGTGGACGTAAGCCATGGTGGAATAGACAAGGTTGCTTCTTCGTGGACCCTTCGTGGGTGGAGCCCTCCGTGGACTCGCGCAGCCGCTACCCTTCGTGGGTTGAAGTCTCCATCAACGTGGACGTACGATAGCACCACCTATCGGAACCACGCCAAAAACCACAGTGTCTTCATTGCGTTTGAATTCTCCGATCCACTCCTTTACTTACATATGCAATTGTTTACTTTCCGCTGTCACACTCTTAGAATTGCATGTGTAGGGTGATGCTTGACTTGTATGCTTGCTAAAATCTGCCTACAACTAAAATTGGGAAAATGTTAGGTTTTTAATTGGTCAAGTAGTCTAATCACCCCCCCTCTAGACATACTTTCGATCCTACAAGTGGTATCAGAGCTTTGGTCTCCGTAAGCCTTGATTTCCATTGCTTTGGTGATCATAGCCTTGGTTTCACAACCTAGGAGAGTATGGCGTCTAGTGAGGGTAACTATCACCGTAGAGGTCCATATTTTGATGGTACAAACTTTGCTAGTTGGAAATATAAGATGAAAATGCATATTCTTGGTCATAACCCTGCCGTTTGGGCTGTTGTTCGTGTTGGCTTGCAAGGTGATTTCTTTGAGGATGGCAAGGAACCGGATCGTGAAGCAATCCCGGAAGAATTGAAGATGTTGCAATACAATGCTCAAGCTTGTGACATTCTCTTCAACGGTTTGTGTCCGGAGGAATTCAACAAAATCAGCCGCCTCGAGAATGCAAAGGAAATTTGGGATACTTTGGTTGATATGCATGAGGGTACCGAGTCCGTCAAGGAATCTAAGTTGGATGTGCTTCAAAGTCAACTTGACAAGTTCAAGATGAAGGATGGTGAAGGAGTTGCTGAAATGTACTCTAGGCTTGCTCTCATCACAAATGAGATTGCCGGCTTAGGAAGTGAAGAGATGACCGACAAATTCATCATCAAGAAGATACTTAGAGCTTTGGATGGAAAATATGATACCGTTTGCACATTGATCCAAATGATGCCAAATTACAAAGATCTCAAGCCCACGGAAGTCATTGGAAGGATTGTTGCTCATGAAATGTCACTCAAGGACAAAGAGGAGCTACACAACAAATCAAGTGGTGCTTACAAAGCCTCAACCGATGCTCCAACAACTCCAAGTGACAAGCTAGTATCCAATGAAGAGATTAGCCTAATGGTGAAAAGGTTCAACAAGTTCTATAAGAACAAAGGGAAAGAAAGAAGCTCTAGCTCAAGACACTATGAGAGAAGATCATCAAGTCATGACCGTAATTGCTACAATTGTGGAAAGCCCGGACACTATTCCAATGAGTGTACGGCTCCCTTCAAGAAAAGAGATGAATCACCAAGAGGAAGACATAGAAGAGATGAATCACCTCATAAGGAGAGAAGGAGTAGAGATGATCGTTATGAACGAAGACACTCTCGAAGAAGCAAGGATTCAGAGAGGAAGGACAAGTCATCTAAGAGCTACACAAGAAGAAGACATCAAGCTCATGTTGGTGAATGGGTTTCCGGCTCCGACTCCGACAAGCACTCCGATAGAAGCTATCACTCCAACTCCGACTATAGTCAAGATGAAGGTGTTGCCGGACTTGCTCTTGTGTCATCCAACTCCTATGATCTATTTGACTCACCAAATGAAGGAATTGGAAGATGCTTCATGGCAAAAGGCCCCAAGGTATCACACCCCGAGTATCTTGATTTCAATAGTGATGAAGATGATTTGCTTGGTGATGATGATTTACTTGTTGATAATGCTAGTGACGTGAGCTACAATGAAAATGCTAGTAATCATGATAGTCAAGAGGAAACGAGTGACAATGCTATGAAGGAGATTGAGCGTCTAACTAAAGAACTAAATGCTCTTAAGTTAGCTCATGAAACAACTCAAGAGGATCATAGAGAACTTCTAAGAACTCATGAGAAGCTACGCTTCGAGAAGCTAAATTTAGAGCAAGAGCATGAGTTTCTTAAAGCTATCAATGACGATCTTCGAAATAAGAGTTCTTCATATCTTGCCAAACGTTTACTCTTGTCGACTTTTATGCCACAAGTTAAACCTAAGCAAACTAGCAACAAGGGTAAAAAGGGTTCTACCTCTAGTAGTAACAATAACAATGCTAAATCCAATGTTGTTGCTTCTAGTAGTTCTATTGATTCCACTAATGATTCTCTTAGCCAAGTTACACTTGAGCAAGAAAATATGCTATTGAAAGGAATTATAGAAAAAGGTGTCTACAAGAGCCTTGCCGGGAGTAAGCAATTCGAGGAAATTGTACGCAAGCAAGGAAGGCACCGGAAGAACCAAGGTGTTGGTTTTGAACGAAAGTTCAATGCCAATGGAGTTGAGTGAGAAGAAGATCAATACCCCAAGACGAAGTTTGTTCCTCAACAAGAGAAGTATGACCCTACTTCCTTCAAGGGAACACAAGTTCAAGAAGATCTTCCACCACAAGACCACAAGCTAAAAGGCAAGGACAAGCTTCAAGAAGAGATTGATTCATTTGAAGAAGCTCCTCAAGTCTTGGTCAAGTGGGTTCCCAAGACTTCATCAAGTTCTACTTCATCAAGTGCTACTACAACTCCAAGGATTCCCATCAAGTTGATGTGGGTCCAAAAGAAGAAGAACTAGAGAGTTCTTGAGGGTGACTCCGCCAACAAACTTCACTCATATTCATTATGGCAAGAACTTGTGCAACCAACTTCCACATTTTGCACTAGTTCATGGAGTCACAAACCCTCTTGTTGGTAAGGCAATGGACAAGGTATTCAATGCATTCATGGACATCATATATGTGTATTTCACTCCATGTCTATGGATATCCTTGTATGTTCCTTGTGTGGGACTAACCCATGTAGGTATTGAAAGCACAAAACTCCAAAGGATTGCTCCCAACTCTTGATGGTCTACATCAACATTGAGCATCCACATCTTCAACATCTACATGAAGTCATCATCGACAAAACCCAAGGTTAGTTCATCCCTCCTTGGAGGGATATCACATCTAGGGGGAGCTTTGCTCTAAACAATTGAGCTAAAGCAACTCTAATGATGTGAACACATCAATGCTTTATGTAAAAGTGGCAACCCCACTTGTGCTTAAACGATGAGTATGACCTATGATCAAATGTTCTCATTTGGCTCCTAAGTCAATATACTCATATATAGATGACCTAGTGAAAGGATCTAGATGACGACTAGAGGGGGGGGGGGTGAATAGGCGTTTTAAAACTGTTACGGATTTGGCTTTATCCTAATGCGGAATTGAACTAAACGGATACCTTTCAAGCACAAATCCTAAATATGCTAGGCTCATCTAAGTGCACCAACAACCTATGCTAAACAAGAGGCACTTAAGGAAACTAGCAAGCACAAACTATATCACAAGATATGGAAATGTAGGAACAACAAAGCAATTCAACTAGCACAAGATATATCAATGAGAGCAAGTATGAAATGCGGAAAGTAAAGGGTGTGGGTATGAGATAACCACAAGTGAGTCGGGGACGCGGATTTATCCCGAAGTTCACACTCATGAGAGTGCTAATCTCAAGCGGCTCACTGTATTCTCCCTTTCGAGTCACCCCCAACGGATGAGCCTCAATTCACTCGGGGTTGGTCTTGAAGGCGACCACCACACCTTTACAAACTTCTCCGGAGCACACCACAAATACGGAAGCTTCCGGAGGAACTTGGCCACCTAGGCCACTTCACACCCTTCCCCGGAGCACACCAAAAAAGGAAGCTTCCGGAGGAACCTTGGCCACCTAGGCCTCTTCACAATCTTCTCAAGAAAATCACCAAACCGTCTAGGAGGCGGAAACCACCAAGAGTAATAAACTCACGAACTCTCACTCGAACTAATCGATGCGGGGAGCTCAAACCAATGCAACAAATGCAATGCAAGGTCAAGCAACAAATGCTCAACACACTCTCTCAATCTCACAAGATGCAACTTAAGAAAGTAGGAGATTGAAGAGAGAAGTAGTAATGGAGGAGATCAACAAATGACTCACAAATCCATCCACAAATCCCCCTTCACATAGAGGGGAGATAGGGGTTTGGGAGAGGTGGTAAGAGGCTCAAAATGGTGTTTAGAAAGTGTTAAAACCAACCCCCAACCGGTGGGAGGAAGGAGCCCTTAAATAGCCAAAACCCAAAACTAGCCGTTGGGGCTCCAACGGACACTTCCTGGACACCCCGTGCCCACGGGGGTTGGGACCCCGTGCCCACGGGGCCCCGTGTGCATGGTACAAGGCCAAACAGCCCCGTGCGCACGGGGTACCCAGGACAGCCTGCAGCAGCCCACTGAAACAAGCATAACTTTGGCATACGAACTCCGAATTCGATGATCTTGGGCTCGTTTTGAAGCTATGGAAAAGCCCAAGGTCCTCACATAGAGAATCACCCAAGATCAACAAGAAAGAAAGATGCAAATTATGCAAAGGTTTGAGCTCTCTACATGCGACGTGATCAAGCTACTCGTCCGAAAGTCCCTCTTGATAGTACGGCTATCAAACCTATAATCTGGTCTCCCACCAAGCACTATGAGACCGGCAAAACTAGGAAAACCTAGCTAAGTTATACCTTTGCCTTGCATATTCAACTTGAGCTTGATGATGACTTTAATGCTTGCCTCAAGTTGGAATCCCTTTCTTGTCCACAACCACTTGGTGAAGATACTCGAATTGCTTCCTCGTAATGCAATGAGGGAAGCCTTAACTTAAGCCCATCTTCACATGCATATTATCATGATGTGGACCGCAAGCTTCAAAGCACATAACCTTCGGCTTCTCATCTTGCACTTGGACTCCTCGAACCCGATGACCATCACCACTTGATGTCATCCACACATAGGCTACTTGAAATCTTTCCTTTTGATGCAAGCCCATGAGAAACACCTAACCCACATAGACATAACAAACACATAGCATGGGTTAGGTAACAAAGCACAATTCATAACTACTTACCATACCACTAGATCACTTGATCCCATGTGGTACAATGTTTGCGCTTTGTGAGTTGACCATCTAGATATAATCTTCGAGCTTCATCTTGGTCAACCAACATCTTTACTTTATGCCCCATATTGGTTTCTTGAAAGCCACAATGAACTCTTCATTTCCCTTCATTGCTTCAAGACTATATCACCAAAGACTCTTTCATGACCATATCAAATTCCACTATGAATATTATCTTGGTCACCACTTGCCCTTCTAAAAACTCCATCACAAGCTCTTGAGAGGCACAATGAATTCTTCACTCTAGTTGCTTGCTTCAAGACTTGATCAACCGAAACCCAACACATGAGCTCACCATGATCTTGTCTTGAAACCATAACTTGAATTCTTCTCTTTGATTATTCTCTCAAGCCCTTGATCCTTAAAAGCCCAAATATGTCAATCTTTGAGATCCTCCAATGAACTCCGCCATGAACATAAATAGATTAGGCATTGAAATCAATCTTGATGGCTTCAATAGAAATTCCCGAGGACCAACTTGAAACCTCACTGGACATGGGATCTCGAAAGCCAAAAACCTAGGCCTCGTTAACACGGGGTATCCAGAGAGTTGACACTCGACCCCGTGCACACGGTACAAGCCCGTGAGCACGGGGTATCCAGAGAGGGATACCATAAGAACTTCTTCGGATGCTTTGATGGCATTCTTCACAAAACAACCCAAAGCACTTCAAGCATCACTATGGAACATATCTTTATATAAGATTCAATGCACTTGATGCTCCATAGGAATTTGTCATTTAATTCCAAAGCTTAGAGCAAATATATCTTCATATATATGGACTTCATCCTTGATTCCATCCAATATCCTTGAGGCACCATCTATGGACAAAACCTTCAAATATATCTCATTGAAAACATTAGTCCATCATCAAGAAGAGAGCAAGGAAAACTACTGCTTAGGTTGTTGGCAAACCCTCCATGAGGACTGATGATGATGAGGAGGAGGAACCTACTGCTGATGCACCTCCTGCCAAGACACAAAAGCGTATGTCAGATGCTATCAAGACTGCTGCCCCCAAGTCCAAGCCAAAGGTGTCAGCACCAAAGAGATCCACAAGAAACATTCCAGCAACTGAGAAGAACAAGGCCCCAGTGCCTGAAGCTAATGTTGATGAGGAGCCACTAGTGCTCAGGAAGTTGAAACCCAAGATTCCAGACCATGATGATGCACACCCAGTAGCAGAGAATATGATGCTAAGGAAGGACAAAGGACTGCGTCAGTGGAGACTGTCAGATCCCTATGCCACCAGGAGGAGAACAGCTGTTGATTACCGCTTCCAGACAAGAGAACAGCAAGACTTCTATGAAACAGTTCTGCTTGATAAGAAGTCAATTGTCAGCGACATGAGATGGGTGGATTGGAAGTACATTGATGCCAATGAGGATTCCCCCATGTTCATGAGAGTTTTCGGATTGCTGGTGTTGATGATTTTGTTGCACAGAAGTTGACAAAGTGGAATGATGAGATGATCATGCAGTTCTACTCCACAGCTCACTTCTATCCTGATGGCAGGATTGTGTGGATGACAGAGGGTATCAGGTACCAGTCGACCATCTCTGAGTGGGCTACTCTTCTTGGTGCTCCAGAAGAAGAAGATGATGATGTTGATATCTATGCCAAGCTCAAGATGGACCACAACTCCATGGCCAACATGTACACAGCAATACCACAGAAGGACATCGAGACACATAAGCTAGGATCAGTGAAGCACCTGCTTCCAGGTTTGGCCACCACAAACACCATCTTGCGGTACACCTTGTTGCCCAAGTCAGGAGATGATAAGATGATTCGTGGTCACTCCATCAACCTGCTGCACCTCTTTGACACACCTCAGAAATGCAAGGTGATGAGCTTAATCGTAGAGACAATCAAGAGGACTGCAGCTGATCAGAAGAGATCTTGCGGATATGCTCCACACATCCAGATGCTTATCAATTCCAAGGTTGGAACGAGCACTTATCTCCTTGATCGTGAGCATCTCCCACTGCGTCCAGAGTTTGAGGACAATGTCATAGTGATGGATCCTTCCCATCCCACCTCTGCTCAAGCCCAACAGAAGATTCGAGAAGCTGCAGAAGCAAAAGCTGCCAAGGAGGCATCTGCTCCAAATGCACCTATTGCCAACCTCAAGACTCCAAAGGACCAAATGACTTATCTGCTTGAAGCCACCCTGAGGATTGAGCGAAGTCTGGCCAACCTCACCCAGAACCAGGCTAGCTTAGAGCAAATAGTCGAGACGAAGATTCATGATCTAGATGTTAAGATCACTAAGGTCCAGACTATAGTGGAGAAGCTGAAGGACGACGTTGATGCTGCCAGGACAGCCGCTTCAGATGATAGTGGAGATGACAGACCCACTACGGAGAGATTTCAGACAGTGCCCAGGGCAGCCAGGTCTGCTGCAGTACCAGTTGTGGATCTGAGGACCACAGTCTCTGCACCTGCTGCTGCTGCTACAGTGCCACCTCCGGTCTCCACTCCACCAGCTCAGCAGACATCAGCCGAAGCCTTCGCGGATGCTCTTCTCTCGACGCCATCTACGCACACCAGAGCTGCCAGCAGGAGATCGCCTTCAGGAGCTTCCGAGGATCGTGCCTAGAGTGTCGTATTAGTCCTATACCTATTCGATCTTTTTGGTACTTGTTGCCAAAGGGGGAGAATTTGTATAGATCTTAGCTTCAAGAGAGAGAGTTCTTGCTTTGCTTTGCCCGTTGGATTTTTTCTCGATTTCTTTTGCTACATTTTGCTTTATGGTACTTTGTTTCGTTGTGTGTGCTTAATACTATGTCTGTGAGCACTTTGTGAGCTACTACTTTATGTGATTGATCATCCTATGCTCTATGTGATGCTTATGCTTATCATTATCCTGTATGATCATTCACTTGTGTTGGTGATGCGTGCCTACTATTCCACTCATATCATTTTGCGCGCTCCACCAAGTTGTATGTGACATGGAAGAGTGACCCATGAGCCCAATCGATTGTGCATTTGCATTCAAACGCAAAATTTTAAATAATGCACAAATTTAGGGGGAGCTCTTGCTTATCACATACTTCTCAAAGCGACGATGTATTTCATTCATTTAATCATTTTTCGAAGCTTTGATCTATATGTTGTCATCAATTACCAAAAAGGGGGAGATTGAAAGCACATTTGCTCCCTTGGTGGTTTTGGTAATTCATAACAACATATATCTCATTAAACTAATGTCCATTCAAGTTAAAGATTTCAGGACATTCAATGATTGGCATGGCAAGGACTAGAGATGTGGACCCCTCAAAATGCTAAGGACAAGGATTGGCAAAAGATCTAGACTCTACATTTTTGGTTTAGTGATCCAAGATCACATTGAGTGCATAGGAAAGCCAATACTATTAAAAGGGGATGAGGTGTTGCTTAATGGTTTTTTTGCTCAAGTGCTTAGTGACAGTACTCCTAAACCCTCAACCACTTTCTCCATCCAAATATGTCCAAAACCTTCATTCCAACTCGGCCCCACCGAAATTTCCTATCCGGAGCCACCGAGTTCATCTGGACTTAGCCACTGCCAAAACCCTAACAAATCGGATCCACCGATATGGATCTCGGTCTCACCGAGATGGCCTTGCCAACTCTCTGTAATCGTTTGCACTTACTTCGGTCTCACCGAGTTTTGCAAATCGGTCTCACCGAGATGGCTTGCCAAGTCTCTGTTGCCTTATTGCTTCACTTCGGTCCTACCGAGTTGATGCAATCGGTGCCACCGAGATGAGGTTTGCCCTAGCCATTGCACTTCGGTCCATCCGAGTTGTTCCAGTCGGTCCCACCGAGATTCCTAACATTCATATCTTTTACACAGTTCGGTGCCACCGAGTCTTCTGAATCGGTGCCACCGAGTTGGGTCAAAAGTGTGTAACGGTTGGATTTTGTGTGGATGCTATATATACCCCTCCACCACTTCCTTCTCAGTAAGGAGAGCCATCAGAATGTCCCTACACTTCCACCATACATTTTCTGAGAGAGAACCACCTGCTCATGTGTTGAGATCAAGACATTCCATTCCTACCATTTGAACCTTGATCTCTAGCCTTTCCCAAGTTGCTTTCCAATCAAATCCTTCTTCCACCATAGCCAAATCTGTGAGGAGTTGTTTGAGTGTTGGGAAGACTATCATTTGAAGCACAAGAGCAAGGAGTTCATCAATAACACACCGTCTATTACCTTTTGGAGAGTGGTGTCTCCTAGATTGGTTAGGTGTCACTTGGGAGCCTCCAACATGATGTGGAGTTGAACCAAGGAGTTTGTAAGGGCAAGGAGATTGCCTACTTCGTGAAGATCTACCCGAGTGAGACTAGTCCTTCGTGGACGTAAGCCATGGTGGAATAGACAAGGTTGCTTCTTCGTGGACCCTTCGTGGGTGGAGCCCTCCGTGGACTCGCGCAGCCGTTACCCTTCGTGGGTTGAAGTCTCCATCAACGTGGACGTACGATAGCACCACCTATCGGAACCACGCCAAAAACCACCGTGTCTTCATTGCGTTTGAAATCTCTGATCCCCTCCTTTACTTACATATGCAGTTGTTTACTTTCCGCTGCCACACTCTTAGAATTGCATGTGTAGGGTGATGCTTGACTTGTATGCTTGCTAAAATCTGCCTACAACTAAAATTGGGAAAATGTTAGGTTTTTAATTGGCAAGTAGTCTAATCACCCCCTCTAGACATACTTTCGATCCTACACACGCGGGCTCCTGGGTTCGTCCCCCAGCACGAGGAAGCCAGGGGCTCCGGCCCCGGGCATGGTTGTAGTAGCCTCCTCCTCCGCCGGAGGTGGTCGGCCGGCTAGTTGTGGCGGATCCCTAGATCCCACGGCTAGTCCCAGCAGCGAATTGGGGAGGCGTGGCTGCCGGTGAAAACCGAGCTTCGGCAGGGGATGGCGGCGTCTACGCGCCGTTACCTTGTTGAAGGCATCGCCATTGCAGACACCGTCTACCCAATCACGCTGCTCTGGTGGAAACCTCAGATCCGGGTATCCCGTATCGGACGATGGCGGCGCTCTCGGTGTCGCTCTCCCTCATGAGGGCATTGTTTTGGAGCAGCTGCTGGACAGAGGACGCAGGTGGAGCGGCGTTTCATGTGACACATCGACGACGTGGAGTCTCGGCGGTGTGGCGCGGCAGGGTCTCGGCGACGGATGTGTGATGATGGACGCGCGTAGGGAGGTGGCGTTGTCTGTCGCTGTGGTGGCGTCGATGGCAGGCCTGGCAAGGTCGATGCATGAGTACCTGCTCTGAAGATGGTTCGGTGGAAGATGGTAGCGACTGCCTCTACAGCGTGCGCATGCGGTGCCTGCTGAGAGTGAGTCGGACCGGTGTGTGACCCAGACCCGGCAATTCGGATAGGTTGGGGCCTCCGGCATTAGATGTTGGGCTTTGGTGTGTGGTCTGGGTATGCGGTCCCGACAATCTGAACCCCTGCATCAAGTTGATTGGAGTAGCGACAGTTGCTGCCAAGATGGTGACTTCAGACTTATTGATGTATTGCTTTGTAAGGTCTTAGTGAATAATTAATAAAATGGTTGCATGCATCGCCCTGATGCAGAGGCTGGAGTCATCCTCCTTTTCAAAAAAAGCACAATTCATGATCAAATACCAAGATACATCACGTGCCATAATATTGCACTGCAGTCATAGTATTACATCACAAATTCAATCTCTTTACAATAGATATATGTCTAGCTCAAGACTAGCTTATACAATCATGCAACGGAATTACAATATTATCTTGTGGCATTCATTTCACAGTTAAAAGTTGAGTATAGCACCATAACCCTACTTGGTATCTCTCCTTCGATACAGACAATCCTGCAACATGATATGTTGCAGCATCAAGATAACAGCCATAAGGGTCAATACATCAAATGGCAAGTTTCACTAGAATGAAATATAAACAAATCTAGGTTATGTTCTTGGGACAAGTGGTGGCTGGTTTCATTTGTAGAAAGCAGTAATAGTTGTACCCTATCTAAGGTGGATCTACTTTATACATAAGACTCCTGGCACGGAGTAAAGCAGTAATAGCAGTAATGTTACACTATCTAAGGTGGATCTAAAGCAGTAATAGCAATAATAGTTGGTTGGTGAAGCCGGCTGGGCTCGGGGACGACGACGGCGGGAAGCTTTAGGTGAAGACACTCTCGTCGATTCCAAGCGCTCATGGCACGCATCGAGGTCAGGCATGCACGCGTGGACCCGACAAACACAATGGACAAAGTGGGGCACTCGGGTTCATGCTCACCTTCCTGACGTCGAGCTCGCGGCGGCGACAAGGCTCGAGTCTCAACGGATTCACGCTCCCGGGGAAGCGTTGGAAGCGCGAATGATGTCTGGCGGGTGCGCCTGGATGTGGTGAAGGCGTTAGTGGGGGTGGCTTGGCTCAAGGTGGGCGGTGCTTGCCGAAATTTGGCTGGCGGCGGCTCTGGCAGAGGCAGACGAGGTGGGTTTGTGACGACGCAGCCTGACGTCGAGGGGCGACATAAGTTGGGGCAAAATCGAGATGAGCTAGTGGGGTTCTTATAGGACATGGTCTCGAGCTCGGGCGCGTGCGGGAGTGTCCGAATGTGCGATCATGGGCGCGGTGACATGCAGGATCGTGGGAGCGAGGTTTTCGGTCGGGACATTGACGACAAGGCGACATGGCGCGTCCTAGGGTGTTGGATCTTCATAACATGGATGGTCGACACGCTTCCGTACCGGTTCGGGCGGGTTAGCAGGCTGGCTAGCTTGCTGGGCCGGCCGGCTGGGCTGGCGGGCGCAGCTAGCCTTTTTCCTTTCCTTTTTTCTTTTTCCCGTTTTGCCTTTTTGTTTTCATTTTCCCATTTGAATTTCAAATTTATTCAAATTCAAACTTGCTCTAAATTCATCTGAGAAAATTAACACAGGGTCAAATCAATATTTAAGACTTACAAAAAAAAATCCTGCCAAAATAAAATTTAACCCCTTTTTAAATTATTCCCTTTTTATTTTTGAATTGATTCAAAAATTAAAATGATTTAAACCCTTTTGGGAAAAATAACAGAGGCACAAAATATTATTTGGGACTTATGAAAAGTAATTTTCATCCCAAATTAAATATTTTAATTGTCACCCTTTTTGGGATACTAATTTATTTCCCGAAATTATTTAGGGTTCAATTTTAGTTACCAATTTTTATTTAGGGTTTCAAATAAATACTAGGGATTTATGGAAATTAGTTCCAACCCAATTTTTTTTTAAAAGTCACAACCTTTCTGTGAGCTCAATTTTTGGTTTTATAAATAATCCCTAAATTACAATTTAGGGTTTTGAATAATTCCAAAGTTTTATTTGAGCCATGTTTTCAATAAAAAAAAATCACCTCCTAGTCAAAACTAGCTATGCTCCCCCGCAAAAAACAAACTAGCTATGCTCAAGCAATCTCAAGGAAACTTTGAAAAGTTGTATTCCCTCTGATTTAATTTTCTACATTCTAAGTTTGCGAATAACTTAGAATGTGACAAAATTAGTGTAGTTTCATACATAGCATACCACATATCTTCTATCTTCAAATGTATAATGATATGGATTATACTGCATATCTTCTATCTTCGTACACTTTTTTTTGCAGCTTTATAAAACATTATTTAGTTTCAAAGTATACTGATAACCCAAAGTAGCACTTGTTATTGCTATTCTGGCGGTTCATGCAAGCCTTGGCCGTGTCTTTTTATTTGGGTAAATTTGATATATACTACCACAAAGTTTCTAGTTTTGAAATACGCCATTACTATTCTTTGATTTTGAAGCATGCCACTACAAAATTCACAACCTTTGAAATATACCATTGCATACTGTTTTAGATGATTAGACAACAATTTACCTTTTGTATTTTGTATTTTGTATTTTGTACATGGACAAAATTACCCTTAGGCCAAGTCAATAGCCGTTCCATATCCTCTTTTTTCGTCTCATCGGTCCTCCTAGCCGCGGGAGCTATTTCTTGCATTCAGCGAGCCCGAAGATTTCTCTCGCTGAAGCATTTCGACTAATCGGGCCGGCCCACTAGCGCACAGTGAAATAGAAAAACTATGAATAAAATGAGGGCGCGAGGGGATTCGAACTGTGGTTGTTTCGTACATAGCATACCACATATCTTCTATCTTCAAATGTATAATGATATGGATTATACTGCATATCTTCTATCTTCGTACACTTTTTTTTGCAGCTTTATAAAACATTATTTAGTTTCAAAGTATACGGATAGCTCAAAGTAGCACTTGTTATTGCTATTCTGGTGGTTCATGCAAGCCTTGGCCGTGTCTTTTTATTTGGGTAAATTTGATATATACCACTACAAAGTTTCTAGTTTTGAAATATGCCATTACTATTCTTTGATTTTGAAGCATGCCACTACAAAATTCACAACCTTTGAAATATACCATTGCATACTATTTTAGATGATTAGACAACAATTTACCTTTTGTCTTTTGTACATGGACAAAATTACCCTTGGGCCAAGTCAATAGCCGCTCCATATCCTCTTTTTCGTCTCACCGGTGCTCCTAGCCGCGGGAGCTATTTCTCGCATTCAGCGAGCCCGAAGATTTCTCTCGCTGAAGCATTTCGACTAATCGGGTCGGCCCATTAGCGCACAGTGAAATAGAAAAACTATGAAGAAAATGAGGGCGCGATGGGGATTCGAACCGTGGTTGTTTCGATCGGGCGTAGAGCCGCTAGCCACTGCGCCACTTTTGACTTCGTGTTCACTTACGAGGCGCACGCTACTTGAGGTAAAACACCGGAGTTTTTTTTTCTCCAATTTTCCTTTTTTTGTTTCTTTGGTTCTTTGTTTGGTTTTCTTATATTTCTCCGGTTTTCTTTTATTCGTCATTATAATTTGTTTTTCTCCTTTTTTTTGATTTGATTTTTCTATTTTCAATGCTTTTTTTCATTTTCTTTTTTCTTCTCCGGTTTTTGTTTTGTTTTCATTTTTTTATTCTTTCTACATTTGTTACTTCGGTTTTATTTTTCATTTTTTGGGGTTTAGTTTGTTTCTTTTTTGGTTTTTATTTTTGGGTTTTCTTTCGTTTCTTTTGTTTTTCATTCTACATTTTTTTATATGTCAAAAACATTTTCTAATAAGTGATCAACATTTTTTGTATACACGTTCAACATTGTCCAAATGTTTATTCAACATTTTTCAAATACTTGTTCAACATTTTAATACTTATTCAGCATTTTGAAATACTTGTTCAACCTTTTTCAAATACTCGTTCAACATATTTTAATAATTATTCAACATTTTTCAAATACTTGTTTAACATTTTTTATACTTATTCAACATTTTCAAATACTTGTTTAACATTTTTATATACTCGTTCAACATTTTTTATTACTTATTCAACATTTTTTCAAATACTTGTTCAACATTTTTAATACTTATTCAACATTTTCAAATACTTGTTCAACATTTTTCAAATTCTTGTTCAACATTTTTTAATACTTATTCAACATTTTCAAATACTTGTTAAATATTTTTCAAATTCTTATTCAATATTTTTTTAATACTTATTCAACATTTTTCAAATACTTGTTCAACATTTTTTAAATACATGATAAACTTTTTTCATACACATTTGTATTTTACTGTATAAATTTTGTGTATAGATGAGAACGATTTTTTCTGTATGCATTCAACATTTTTTTTTCAAATGCTTAGTTAACATTTTTTTAATGTTTTTACTTTGATTGACAATTAGTTCATGTTCCCTCGACCTGTTTATGCAACACGTCCCAAGCGCATGGCGAGATGGCTAGCATCAGGTGCTCCCAGCGAAGCGACGAGGGTTCGAATCCAGGTACTCCAGTTTTTCTTTTTTGGTCGTATAAACATCTCGCGGGCCGACCCATTCGCCAGGTCGCTTCAGCGAGAGATCAATCTGACTCGCGTGAAGTGAGGTATAGGGGCGCCCGCTCCTAGCAGCCGTCGTCTTTGCCTCCGCTGCTCCACCCGTCGCCTCCAGTGTTGCTCCAGTCCACCGCTTCATGGTACTCTCGACCATCGCGTGCATAGTTGCTCTTGGCCTCCACATCCAGTCGAGGAGGGCCAACAAATATGGAAACACATGGGGCACGAATCTCAAGGCAGAGAATCACCAGAGCCAAGGGACACAAATCTCAAAGCAGAGAACCAACATAGCTATATGGCACGAATCAAGGGAGAGAACCACCGGAGCTCTTAGGGGTGGGCATTCGGTAGAAACCGAAAATTCAGTTTATACCATTCGTTTTTTTTTTGAAAATTCGGTTAGTAAAACTAAATACCGAAATTAACAAGACAAAACAGCTAACCGATAATTTGGTTAACCGAAAATTTCGGTTTAGTTTCCAATTTATATCGAACAATTGCTTTGTACAGCGCAGCTGTGAGGTGTGAAGACATCTCCTCACCCAGCCCTGAGACCTCTTATATAGCCGAAGACCTTAACCGTTTGAGGATAGCTGGTCGATGTGGGACTAAACAAAATAAGACACCGCTGCTGCTGCACACTCAACCAGCGTGATTGGGCCATGGACGGCCCATGCCTATGACACAGCAAGCTTGCACGTGGGCTTGAGCACAAAAAGTAGCTTGAACATGGGCTAGCTGGACACGACCGTGGGCACGAGTGGCTGGTGTCTTCGCGAGACGTGTTGTCAGCCGGTGGTTCCTATATGGCGCGTAGGTCGCTGCCTAGCGCCGTAGCGCGTACCCCCCTCCCCCGCGTCTCTCCTTCTGTTATCGGGCCGGCCCACTTCGGTTCCTTGCTTCTGTCTTCCTTCCTTCTGTTTCTTCCTTCCTTTTCATTCCCGACACTTCTCGTCGCTTCTCCTTCTCTGTCTCCTTCGCGATTTGCCCTATCCTCTCCTTCCGCGCGAGATCGAGCCGACTTTCTAGATCGGCAGCCCACGAAGGTCGTCCCTCCGCCTGGCGTTCTTCACGAAGGTGTGTCCTTCACCGCCATCCCCCTCTATGTCCCTCCTTTTCTTCTCCGATGTGCGTCGTTCACCCCGCTGGGCAGCGATTAGTTTAGGGACACCATAGGATTTCTAGGGTTTCGCCATAGATTTTTGCTAGGGTTTTCTAATTCATGGCGTGCTGATGTGGTTTTGCATCGATTTAGCTAGGGTTTCGCCATAGATTTTTGCTAGGGTTTTCTAATTCATGGCGTGCTGATGTGGTTTTGCATCAATTTAGCTAGGGTTTTGCCATAGATTTTTGCTAGGGTTTTCTAATTCATGGCGTGCTGATGTGGTTTTGCATCGATTTAGCTAGGGTTTCGCCATAGATTATTGCTAGGGTTTCTAATTCAAGGCGTGCTGATGTGGTTTTGCATCGATTTAGCTAGGGTTTCGCCATAGATTATTGCTAGGGTTTCTAATTCAAGGCGTGCTGATGCAATCCTTGCTTTATTGCAGAAATTATCTAGCTAGGGATTACTTGCGTTTCTAATTTAGGTGCAATCACATTGCTAACCTATAAAATTGCTATGTTTTTTGTTGTGCATCATGGGTTCCTTGGTAAATATATGATTGATCTCATAAATAGCATGGTTATCGCTATTGCCATTCACCTTTTCTTGCATATAATTCTGAATCTAAAGTTTGTTCCAAAAGTAAGGTAGCCATCTAGCTCCTGATCCCATCTAAATTTTTGTCCAGGTGTTCATGTTTTGTTTGTTGCTTTTTGTACAATTGTATTATGTATTTAGTGAGTAGTAATGTATTTTCTTGATGGTTATGTTGTTAACACTTCACCCTCACTATCTGCTAAGTATTTGATGGCAATGCTTCTATTTGGCAATTTATTTTTTTGTAAATTTTGTATTTGTTTTTGTGTCCAGCAGTTTTTGTGTTTGAGCAAAATCCCTCATGATGGTTCACCACAAAGTAATCTAGTTGTACTCACACGTATAGTTTTATTCATGAATTAATTCATATGCTTTTATATCCACTTTTTCTTTTGTAAAGATTTACAAATGAGTAGCCATTTTTTTTAGAAATATATTCTGAATTCTGCCTGATCCCTATTTTTTCAATAGCAACCTCAGTAATCAATGTGGATTTTTTTGCATTAAGACAGAACATTTTTTATCTTAGTTAGTTTTTCGGTTCTTCATATTTATCTTATCCTTTTTTCCGGTTCTTCATAGAGCTCCCTGTCTAGTGACCATGTCTGGAATCGTAAAACACCGTGGGACTATTAAGCATAGGTTCTCGACCCTCAGGTGGAACAAAGCCATTGCAAATTTAACTGATAAGCAAAAAGAACATGTTTCCAAACATGATCTGGATAATCTCTTGCACATTAATAGGCACCTTATGGTCCCCATTCCATTCATGCAATGGCTTGCTGACCATACTCGTTCAAATGGTGTCTTGAGGCACAAGAATAAAGTTATTCATATCCGAAGGGAAATGATCATTCAGGTTTTTGGTATTCCATCTGGTTCTGAACCCTTTCCTGTTGAGAGCAATAATCCTGTTGTAGTATCCAAAGTTAAGGAACTCTGCGATAAATATAAATCTGGAAGTAAGAACATTCCCATAGAGAATATTGTTACTATGATGAAGAATGATGAAAGCGAGGAAGGTTTTATTTGCAGTTTCCTGTTCCTGTTCTTCTCAACCATTTTTTGCCCAATAACTGGTAACTATGCAAACTGGAAGCTTCTATATGGTCTCCATGACATTTCGCAGTTGCATAAGTATGATTTGGCAACATATTGCATCGATCACCTGAGTAAGGAGATCAAAAACTTCCACAAAAATCTGTTTGATAGAGTCAATGTCGATTTGAATGATCCTATTTGGGTTGGTGGCTGCCTGCCCATGCTTGCTGTAAGTTATTTCTCTTTTGCCCTATTTGTATCATTTTTCTCAATCTGTTTGTCTATTGTTGTATTCATTCCTTCAACACTTCTTCATGTTCTCCAGATCATATATATATATGGATTTTCTGGATCTTACTACTGCAAGGCCAATTAGGAGCATTAACTACAATGTCCCCAGAATGGTTAATGTGCGGAATGTTGATTTAACTCATGTAGCTACAGTTGATTTCAAAAGTACTATTAACAAGCCAGTTGCGTATGGAGCACTGCCTGTAAGTGTGCATCTTCATGTTCTCAATAAGCCAGTTGCATATTAGATTTTTGTTGTCATCATATATGTTAGAATCCTTTTGTTTTTATAGACAAACACAACACAAGTTTTCCTAATGGTCACATATTAGAATTGTTTTTTTTCTTTCTAAAAATGAACATTTCTTGATTTTTATTTCTCATTTCTCTGTTTTATATATCTCAATGAATAGTGTTTGCTGCCTATAGAAGAATTAGTTCTTACGCAATTCATTTAAATAGCTTCGGGACATTTCCACCACACCATACGGAGCTTGTGCCTTGGTATTGGCTGAGGATTCAGGTTTCAACGCCCCACGGCAACAATCGGCTTTACAAGGCACACAACAAGAAACATTGTTAATAGGACCACCGCAAGATATTGGGTCCACGTCATCCAATCCTCCTGAAGTATGTTTAAAGCTATTTCTTTTGTTCAATTTTTTTGGGATTAATTTTTTTCAAGTAATTGCTCAAAACCTTATGTATATTGGTCAATAACAAAAATAGGTTGCCCAAGTAATATCAAAGGTGGTCGCCAAACATGATGAGCTGTGGAGGAAAGCACATGAGGAACACATGTCTCGAATGTTTGCAGAGTTGGCAAGCAATGTGTCTTCTATCATTCCAAATGCAAATCCTATGATGGCAAATACTCCTGCCTCTCCTGTTATTATCAGCCACAATGCCACAACAGGAACTCAGTCAACAGTGGGCAATACCAGTCAGGTGGTCACGCATCCTCCTTTAACTACTTTTTTTCCTCCTTAACTATTCCATTTTGATATCTTTGAGTAATACCTAACAAGATTATTTCTTTTTTTCTATCACTCAAACTAGGAAGTCTTATCCATGATGGTTACCAAACACAATGAATTCTTGAAGAAAGTACACGGAGAGCAAGTATCTAAAGTGATGGCAGATTTTGGCACAAATGCGACTCCCATTATACAAAATGTTTCTTCCAATTCTAATGCTGAAGCAAAAACTCCTAGCACTCCTGCTAGTTACAGCCACAACAATACCACTCAACGGGAACACAACAATGACAGTGCTCTTGTGCGATATCACGCGGTGGCTGTTGTTAGTGATGATCAACATGTAAACAAGAACAACAATTTTACTCATGCAAGTCCCAATCTTATCGAAGATGACAGTGATGTTCGCAAATCAAGGGGACAATCAGAACCTGCAGTTCCAAACAAAAGTGCTGTGAACACCAACCAGCCTGGTTCTTTTACGAATGTGGTTCTTGATCTTCAGAACGGCATCAACATTGCCATGAGCTATGCTGATGGCAGTGCTTCAGGAACAAAAGGTAACTGCTGAAAGAGCATGGTGCCCTCATGGTTGTTTTGGTAATTGATGACAATCCCTATGGACTAATGGTTTGCCTTGAGTTACATTTGAAGGGTTTGTCCATAGGCTTTGCTTGAAGATCATTCGTTGGTTTCAAGGCTATAAGTAGAAGGTTATGTGTTGACCAAGGTGGTATTCAAGGATTTATCCAAAGATTGGTCATGTGAGAGTTGAGCTTATTGCAAGCATGTCTTGAAGAAGAAGATTGTGTGAACTTTCATGTTTACCTTTAAGACATCATCTTAGTGAATCAAGTTGATCAACACACAAAGCGTACAAGATGTACCGAGAGGGATCAACTGATCCCATGGTATGGTAAGCATTGTCCATTACGCTTTGTGTACTAACCCATGGTCTACGTGAGAGTTCTATGTGGGGTTAGGTATGTTTCCATGGGCTTGCGTCAAGAGGAAGATCTCATTCAACCCATGGAGGATGACACCAAGTGGTGATCGTCATCAAGATTGCGGTATGCAAGTTCAAGTGGAGCATCACGAAGAGATCATGCTTGAAACTTGCCGTCCATTGTGGTGACAATGGACTTGTGAAGATGTGCCGAAGAGTGGCTCACCCATAGTGGAGTATGGGGGAGCAATCAACTAGTCTTCACCGAGCCAACGCAATCAAGAAAGGTGGTCCAACTTGAGGAAGTCAAGATCGTCATCATCTAGCTCAAGTGGATTATGCGCAAGGCAAAGGTTTGTCCTTGATAGGTTTTTTATTTTATCGGTCTCATGGTGTTAGTTGGGAGACCGGGTTATAGGATCGATAGCTGTACTATCAAGAGGACTCTCAAGTGAGTAGCTTGATTGTATAGTTCGTAGAGAGCTCAAACCATTGCATCCTTGGCATCATCTTTGTTGGTTCTTATTTGACTCTTCTCTTTGTGAGGTTTTAGAGTTCGTGTTCGTATTCTTGTCAAACTCAAGCTCATCGAAAATGGAGTTCGCATGCTTCATCTTTGAGTTTTCGGTGTTGGAGAGTTTGCCGGTTCATGCTTGGGGAAGGTCCTCTTCCTTATCCTATTGGCATTTCTTCTCCATTGCTAGTTCGTAATTTATCCAGTCGCTGTTGGATAGTACTTTTTGTTATCTATTCAACAAGCTTGAGTTTGCTGATTTCGGAGTCCGTTTGCAGTAGTTATAGCAGTTTCAGTATTGGAGCATCCTTCTGTTTTGCTTGGGCAGTTTTTCAGCTTTAAGCGGTAGTACTGCTCTCCCGAGTGATAGTACCGCTTGCGCGGTACTTCCGCTTCGTTCTACCGCAACCACTTCCGCTTATTTTTATGCTTCTGTTACCCAATCTGCTTGAGCGGTAGTAGAGCGGTAGTACTGCTTTAAGCGGTAGTACCTCTTATAAGCGGTAGTACCTCTTATAAGCGGTAGTAGAGCAGTAGTACCTCTGTGGCAGAACTACCGCTCTTGTATTTCGTTCTCACTGGGCTGCGTTCACCTGGCTAAGCGGTAGTACCGCTTGTGCATGTCCAGTGCACATAACGGTTGGATTTTGGGGGGACCTATTTAAGGGGGTCTTCTTCCCTAATGGTTCTTATCCGTTGGAGCTCGTGTTTTCCCCCATTGTTGACCTTCTTCGAGCTTGCTATCTCTCAATCCCTCCAATGATTCTTGCTAGTTCTTGAGGGAAAAGAGAGAGAGGAGATATAGATCTACATTTCCACCAATCACTTTCTCCTCTATGTGAGGGGAACCCCTTGGATCTAGATCTTGGAGTTCTTTGTGTTCTCTTCTTCGTTTTTCCTCCCATTTTCCTCCATAGCATTAGTTGTTGTGGTGGGATTTGGGAGAGAAGGACTTGGGCACAACGTGTGCCCTTGCCATTGCATTTGGTGCATCAGTTTGAGTTCTCCACGGTGATACATGGAAGTGAAAGTTGAGTAGCTTATTACTCTTGGGTGCTTGGTACCCTAGAGCTTGTTCCTTTTGGGTGCTTGGGCGCCCTAGACGGATGGTGGTGTCTCGGAGCTCAATCATTGTGGTGTAAAGCTTCAGGCAAGCGTCAGGGTCTCCAATTAGGTTGTGGAGATTGCCCCGAGCAATTTGTACGGGTTTCGGTGACTTCCCCCAAGGGTTGCCCAAAGTGTACGGGTTCGGTGACCGCCCCCAAGGGTTGCAAATTGAACGGGTTCGGTGACCGCCCTCAAGGGTCCCTTAGTGGAATCACGGCATCTTGCATTGTGCGAGGGCGTGAGGAGATTACGGTGGCCCTAGTGGCTTCTTGGGGAGCATTGTGCCTCCACACCGCTCCAAACGGAGATTAGCATCTGCAAGGGTGTGAACTTCGGGATACATCGTCGTCTCCGCATGCCTCGGTTATCTCTTACCCAAGCCCTTTACTTATGCACTCTACTTTGTGATAGCCATAGTGTTTCATGTTATATATCTTTCTATCACTTAGTTGTTTATCTTGCTTAGCATAAGTTGTTGGTGCACATAGGTGAGCCTAGTTGTTTTAGGTTTTGTGCTTGGCAAATTAAACGCTAGTTTTATTCCGCATTTGTTCAAGCCTAAACCATAATTATTTTAAAGCACCTATTCACCCCCCTCTAGGCGACATCCACGATCTTTCAATTGGTATCAGAGCCTCGTCTCTCTTTATTAGGCTTAACCACCTAGAGAGTAAAGATGTCGACTAGGGGATTAGGATTCTTTGACACTCTTAGTTTCGATGGCACAAATATTGATGTTTGGGTAACTCGCATGCTTAATCTCTTTAGGGTCATGGACCCAAATTTAGAGAAGATTGTAGATATGGGTTTTCTCCTCCAAAGGATCCTCAAAGATTATCTCTAGAGGATGAGAAAAACTCTTATCTCAATGCTCAAGCTTCTAATGTGCTTTTCGATGCTTTGAGCAATGTAGTTATATTTCAATTCATGTCATTTCGGGATGCTCATGAGTTGTGGACAAAGCTTCAAGATAAATATGATGTGTCCAAGATTTGAGAGGATGATTGTTCTCCCTCCACCTCCGGCCGTGTGGTGTTCTCTGCTACTTGTAATCTGCGTTGGGATTTTCCCCGAAGAGGAGGGGTGATGCAGCACAGTAGAGATAAGTATTTCCCTCAGTGAGAACCAAGGTATCAATCCAGTAGGAGAACCACGCAAAATCTAGTGAGCAGCACCTGCACACACAAAAGCAAATACTTGCACCCAATGCGGGCAAGAGGGTTGTCAATCCCCTTGAACTCGTTATTTGCAAGGATTAAATCTTGTCATGGTAGATGGATAAATTGCGAAAGAAAATAAAAGTAAATAAATTACAACAAGGTATTTTTAGGTTTCTTTTTATATGATTTAAGTAGACCCGGGGGCCATAGTTTTCACTAGAGGCTTCTCTCTCGAACGAATAGCATACGGTGGGTAAACAAATTACTGTTGGTCATTTGATAGAAAAGCGCATAGTTATGACGGATTCATGGCAATGATCATGTATATAGGCATCACGTCCGAGACAAGTAGACTGACTCCTGCCTGCATCTACTACTATTACTCCACCCATCGACTGCTATCCAGCATGCATCTAGGGTATTAAGTTAATAAAAACAGAGTAACGCCTTAAGCAAGATAACATGATGTAGACAAAGTAAACCCAATCAATATGAATAAACCCCGTCGTTTTACCCTTAATGGCAACAATACAAATACGTGTCTTGTCCCTTTCTGTCACTGGGATATAGAACACCGCAAGATTGAACCCATTACAAAGCACCTCTCCCACTGAAGATAAATCAATCTAATTGGCCAAACCAAACGGATAGATCGGAGAGAAATACAAAGCTATAATAATCATGCATAAAATAATTCAGAAAATACTCAAATATTTCTCATGAATAATCTGATCATAAACCCACAATTCATCGGATCCCAACAAACACACCGCAAAATAAGATTACATCGGATAGAACTCCAAGAAGATCGAGGAGAACATTGTATTGAAGATCAAAGAGAGAGAAGAAGCCATCTAGCTACTAGCTATGGACCCGTAGGTCTGTGGTAAACTACTCACACATCATCGGAGGGGCAGCAAGGTTGATGTACAAGCCCTCCGTGATCGATTCCCCCTCCGGCATAGTACCGGAAAAGGCCTCCAGATGGGATCACGGAAGAATAGAAGCTTGCGGCGGCGGAAAAGTTATTTCGTGGGCCTCTCTGTTGGTTTCCCAATATTTGAGAATTTATAGAAGTGGAATTAGGTCAAAAGGAGCCATGAGGGGCCCACAAGGCATCTTGGCGCGCCCCCATGGGGGCGCGTGGGGTTGCCTTGTGACTTCCTCATGAGGCTTCTGGCCTCCTCCCGAAGCTTCTAGGATCTCTTTTGTCCAGAAAAAAAAATCATCAAAAAGTTTCATAGCGTTTGGACTTCGTTTGGTACTGATTTCCTGAAAAACCAAAAACAAGCAGAAAACAGCAACTGGCACCGGGCACTAGGTTAATAGGTTAGTCCCAAAAAAATGATATAAAATAGCATATAATTGCATATAAAACATCCAAGATTGATAGTATAACAGCATGGAACAATAAAAAATTATAGATACGTTGGTGACGTATCAGCATCCCCAAGCTTAATTCCTACTCGTCCTCGAGTAGGTAAATGATAAAAACAGAATTTTTGATGTGGAACGCTACATAACATGTTTATCATGTAATCTCTTTTACGTTATGAATATTAAGAAACGAGTGATTCAAAGCAATAGTCAATCATTTGATATAAAGACATCAGTACTCAGGCATACCAACAAACAATCATGCCTTTCAAAATAAAAATGCTAAAGAACACTATCCCTACAAAATCATATAGCCCTTCATGCTTAGTCTTCCTAACACAAAGTATTAATCATGAACTACCCTGATGACAAGCTGAGCAATTGGTTCATACTTTTTAATGCGCTTCAGCTTTTTCAACTCTCACGCAATACATGAGCGCGAGCCATGGACATAGCACTATGGGTGGAATAGAATGTGGTGATAGAGATTAATAAGGGGAAGTCAAAAAGGAAGATAGTCTCGCATCGACGCGGCTAATCAACGGGCTATGGAGATGCCCATCAATTGATATCAATGCGAGGAGTAGGGATTGCCATGCAACGGATGCACTAGGAGCTATAAGTGTATGAAAGCTCAAACTGAAACTAAGTGGGTGTGCATCCAACTTGCTTGCTCATGAAGACCTCGGGCATTTGAGGAAGCCCATCATTAGAATATACAAGCCAAGTTCTATAATGAAAAATTCCCACTAGTATATGAAAGTGACAACTCAGGAGACTCTCTATATGAAAAACATGGTGCTACTCTGAAGCACAAGTGTGGAAAAGGATAGTAACATTGCCCCTTCTCTCTTTTTCTCTCATTTTTTTTCTGGGCTCTTGGCCTCTTTTTTTTATATATATTTTTCGTCCAGAGCCTCATCCCGACCTGTGGGGGAATCACAGTCTCCATCATCCTTTCCTCACTGGGACAATGCTCTAATAATCATGATCATCACACTTTTATTTACTTACAACTCAATATTACAACTCGATACTAGAACAATATGACTCTATATGAATGCCTCTGGCAGTGTACCAGGATGTGCAATGATCTAGCGTAACATGTATAAAAATGATGAACGGTGGCTGAGCCACAAATACTATGTCAGCTATATGATCATGCAAAGCAATATGACAATCAAGATGTGTGTCATATAGATGGAACGGTGGAAGTTGCATGGCAATATATCTCGGAATGGCTATGGAAATGCCATAATAGGTAGGTATGGTGGCTGTTTTAAGGAAGATATAAAGAGGCTTATGTGTGATAGAGCGTATCATATCACGGGGTTTGGATGCACCGGCGAAGTTTGCACCGACTCTCGAGGTGAGAAAGGGCAATGCACGGTACCGAAGAGGGTAGCAAATTGCGGAAAGGTAAGAGTGCGTATAATCCATGGAATCACATTAGTCATAAAGAACTCACATACTTATTGCAAAAGTCTATTATCCCTCAAAGCAAAGTACTACTACACATGCCCCTAGGGGGATAGATTGGTAGGAAAAGACCATCGCTCGTCCCCGACCGCCACTCATAAGGTAGACACTCAATAATAAATCATGCTCCAACTTCATCGCACAACTAAGGACTATACGTGCATGCTTCAGGAATCACAAACCTTAACACCAATATTCTTACTAAACCACAATTATTCACTAGTACATCCACATATTACCATCTTAATATCGCAAAACTATTGCAAGGAATCAAACTTATCATATTCAGTGATCTACATGAAAGTTTTTATTATATCCCTCTTGAATACCTATCCATTATGGACCAATCTTATAACCCGTGAAAATTGCCATTACTTTTTATTAGACTCCCAAAAATATTTAAGTGAAGCATGAGAGTGCAACTATTTATTTAAAATATAATCACCACCGTGCTCTAAAAGATATAAGTGAAGCACTAGAGCAACTGCCTAGCTCAAAAGATATAAGTGAAGCACATAGAGTATTCTAACAAATCACGATAAATGTGTGTCCCTCTCAAAAAGGTGTGTTTCAAAATATGATTGTGGCAAACTAAAAATCAAACAAAGAAAAGAAAACTATGGCACAAGACGCTCAAAGTAAAACACATATCATGTGATGAATAAAAATATAGCTCCAAGTGATATACCGATAGATTGTAGACGAAAGTGGGGATGCCATCCGGGGCATCCCCAAGCTTAGATGCTTGGGTCTTCCTTGAATATTACCTTGGGGTGCCTTGGGAATCCCCAAACTTATGGTCTTGCCGCTCCTTATTCCTTCATCCATCGTGATCTCACCCAAAACTTGAAAACTTCAGCACACAAAACTCAACAGAAACCTCATGAGATCCGTTAGTATAACAAACAAATCTTAAGTTTTAGGTACTGTTATAAATTGATTCACATTTAATTCTTTCATAATGCTACTGTACTCTAACTTCTCCATGACTTATACCCGCCGATATAATCCATAGCATCATTAAAATAAGTAAACTATGCAATAGAAAATAGAATCTGTCTAAAACAGAACAGTCTGTAAACATCTATTTAAAATCTGTATTTATATAATTCCAAAAATTCTTAAAAAATAGTAAAACGTAAACAATTCATATAAAAATACTGTGTAAAAATTTCAGATTTTTCTGACATTCCAGTACAGAACCAAAAATCCAGAACTGGGCGCAAAACTTTCTGTTTTCCAAACAGCATCAATTATACTATCATCCAAATCATCCTAAAGGCATTACTTGGCACAAACACTAATTAAAAGATAAAAACACAATCATAACAGAGGCTACAATTGTGTAACAAAATAAAAATAAAAATTTCAATAGAAATAAATATTGGGTTGCCTCCCAACAAGCGCTATTGTTTTATGCCCCTAGCTAGGTATAATGCATAGTTTCAAGTATTATCATCCTTAGTTTTTGCCAATTTAGATGGGTTATTCTCAAATCCCGGAAGCTCCTTGCATTTACCATTATTCTCAGATAAAGAAGCAATTTTATTATCCAAGTTATCCAGCCTTTTGTTGCAAACAGTAAGAAGGGAATTCATACGGTTAAGATTCCCACTAAGGGCTTTGAGAGGTTCATTAGACTTTTGTAAATCAACTAAATTTTTCTGCAAATCCCCTAATTTTTCTAGTATTTGGATTCCCTCTTGAGTGGAACTGAAACCCTTTTGTGGGGGTGGAGTTCCCACTATCCCCTCTATTATCTCATAGGCCGTATTAGCCCCACTTTCAATAAAATTCCCTTTAGAGGCAAAATCCAAAAGTTGTCTATTAGGCATAGTGAGTCCTATGTAAAAATTTCTAAGCAAAATTTTTGTATCACCTTTTATGGTGCAAACACGATAAGATTCTATCATCCTATACCATGCATCTTTAAGATTCTCTCCTTGTTTTTGTTTGAAGTAAAGAACTTCAAAATCTGGAGAGAGGGGAGGAAAAGTAACACTAGTCATAGTGGCAAAGCAAGCAAACGAGCAAACAAGCAAATATTTTTTTTTGTGTTTTTGTAATTTTTATGAGAAGTGGGGGAGATGAAAACGAGAGGCAAATGCAAATAAAAAGCAAATAAAAGTAGAGCAAGTAGATGATAGTTTGTGTGAAGGTACTTGATAGATTTTGGTGATGTCTCCCCGGCAACGGCGCCAGAAATTCTTCCTGCTACTTGTAAACTGCGTTGGGATTTTCCCCGAAGAGGAGGGGTGATGCAGCATAGTAGAGATAAGTATTTCCCTCAGTGAGAACCAAGGTATCAATCTAGTAGGAGAACCACGCAAAACCTCGTGAGCAGCACCTGCACACACAAAAGCAAATACTTGCACCCAACGCGGGCAAGAGGGTTGTCAATCCCCTTGAACTCGTTATTTGCAAGGATTAAATCTTGTAATGGTAGATGGATAAATTGCAAAAGAAAAAAAAGTAAATAAATTACAGCAAGGTATTTTTAGGTTTCTTTTTATATGATTTAAGTAGACACGGGGCCATAGTTTTCACTAGAGGCTTCTCTCTCGAACGAATAGCATACGGTGGGTAAACAAATTGCTGTTGGGCAATTGATAGAAAAGCGCATAGTTATGACGGATTCATGGCAATGATCATGTATATAGGCATCATGTTCGAGACAAGTAGACTGACTCCTGACTGCATCTACTACTATTACTCCACCCATCGATCGCTATGCATCATGCATCTAGGGTATTAAGTTAATAAAAATAGAGTAACACCTTAAGCAAGATGACATGATGTGGACAGAGTACCGGAAAAGGCTTCCAGATGGGATTGCGGAAGAACAGAAGCTTGCGGCGGCGGAAAAGTTATTTCGTGGGGCTCTCTGTTGGTTTCCCAATATTTGAGAATTTGTAGAAGTGGAATTAGGTCAAAAGGAGCCATGAGGGGCCCACAAGGCACCTTGGCGCCCCCCCCCGGGGGCGCGTGGGGTTGCCTTCTGGCTTCCTCGTGAGGCTTCTGGCCTCCTCCCGAAGCTTCTAGGGTCTCTTTTGTCCAGAAAAACATTGTCAAAAAGTTTCGTAGCGTTTGGACTTCGTTTGGTACTAATTTCCTGAAAAACCAAAAACAAGCAGAAAACAGCAACTGGCACTGGGCACTAGGTTAATAGGCTAGTCCCAAAAAAATGATATAAAATATTATATAATTGCATATAAAACATCCAAGATTGATACTATAATAGCATGGAACAATAAAAAATTATAGATACGTTGGAGACGTATCATTCTCAACTTCTTGTATTTCACCTACATGTGGATTGCCACAAGGTAATGATATGGTGAGTAGTGTTGGTCATTGCAATTATGATAGTGGGCTTATTATTGATGATCCTTCATCACTGTCTTATTGCAATGCTCCATCTTTGGACTTTAACACTTCGAGCACTCTAGAAGTTTCACATGCTTGTGTTGATAGTCCTTGCATATCATGTATAAATTGCTTGACCAAATCTCATGATGATATGCTTGCTATGTCTTGTTCCCATGATAAAAGTGCATCTATTTCCTCGAGTTGTTGTGCTAACAATGTAGAGGAAACCCAACACTCCATGGAACAAGATGTGGTCTTGAGTGGTGCTTCGAGGGATCCTACATCATCATCTATTGTTTCTCACTTTTGCCTTATGGCTAAGGCTTCAAAGGTATCTCCTACTTTGAAACCCAATATATCTCTTGATGATGATGTTGATGATAATGGAGATGAGGATAATGATGAAGAGAATGATAATGTTGCTTCCTTAAAGATTAAGGGTGAATTGATTTTTAAAGCTCTTCATAAGAATAAAATTGCTCGTTCCAACTTCATGGAAATCATGTCTATTGCCATTGAGGGCAAGAAATGCATTGAGGAGTTGGAATCTCATCTAGAGGAGCATGAGGTCACCATTGAGAAAATGGAAGGTCATGAGCGTGATTACGCAAATGAGATCGCGGACCTCTCTCAAGCTCTTGAACTTGAACAAACCACCAAGGAATCTCTTGAGGAGACCTTTGCTCTAGAATTATCTAAAATAAAGGAATCCCATGATAGAGCCCTTGAGGTGGCGAATTATTTCAAAACTAAAAATGATAAGCTTGAAGTTGCTCATGTTAAACTCCTTGAGGACTTTGAGCACCTCGAAAATGGCTCAAGGATCATTAAGAGTGAGCTCATCAAACTCACCGAGTCTCATGCTCAACTTAAAGCTTCATATTCAAAAGAGCTTGCCAAGTTGCCTTCTCCTCTGGCTATTAATGATGATGCTTGTGCTACTAACTCTATTTCTTGTGAAGCATCCATTTTGAAGGAGAATGTTGAGCTAAGGGCTCAACTTGAGTTGCTATCTAGCAATTATGGGAAATTGGAAGAAAGTCATGTAAAGATCTCAAGCTCTCATGATGATCTTCTAGTATCCCATAATGTGCTAAAGATAGCTCATGAGGCTATGATTACTAAGGTAACATCCAGTGAGCCTCATGTGGATTCTAGCACTACTTCAAGTCAAAATGCTTTTTTGCCATGTGCTAGTCCTCGTAATCCATCTACTCAGAATGTTGCTACATCTTGTGATGAATTACTTTCCTTGCCTTGTTGCTCTAACGATGAAGCATATACTTCCTCTAGTACTTGTGCTGATACAAACCTTGTAGAGGAAATCAAAGAGCTCAAGGCCCAAGTCACTTCTTTGAAGAAAGACTTGGAAAAGGATCATGAAGGGAAGTCTACTCTTGACACTATATTGAGTGGGCAAAAATCCCCCAATGACAAAGGTGTACTTGGATTCAACTCTAATAAGAAGAAGAAGTCCAAGATCAATAAGAAGAAGGGCCAAGAACAAATCAAGAATTTGGCCAAGATTGTTTGCTTCAAGTGCAAAATTGAAGGACATCATGTTAGATCTTGCCCACTGAAGAAGAAGCCCATTAGTGACAAGCAACAAGGGAAGAGGACACAAGTTCAATCCCGTGCTCAACCACAAGTTGAAGAAAGGCCACTTCCCAAGAAGACTCAATGCTTCTCAAGTTGAGAAATCAAGTGAGAAGAGAGTGAAGAGTAGATGTTGCTACCTTTGTCGTGAGAAGGGTCACCTTGCTTCTTCATGCACCAATGGTAACTTATCCAACCCAATTATTATTGATGATATCTATTCTCTTGGGAAGGATAAGGTTGGCAATGTGTTTGCCAAATTTGTTGGTACTCAAAGTGGTGTGAAGAAAAGAACCATTTGGGTTGCCAAGCCTATTGTGACTAACGTCTTAGGACCCAACTTGGTTGGGGACCAACAATCTCAAACTTGATCAATAGGTGTTGTTGGAAGGCATTGGAGACTTGCCTACATTATGAAGAATTAAGGGGTCTTCATCATTCATATTGTCTCAAGCCAAGTCATTTGGATTAACAAGTTTCTGTCTTATATCCAATGTGCCTTCTTGCGGTAACTTGTACTTAAATTGTTTACATTGAAAGTTACTTGCCCCTTTGCATGTTTTGGTTTTGTACCTTGCATGTGTTTGTATATGTTGTGCTTCAACTTGCTTATCTTGAGTAATCAAGTATGTGTATGTTGGTTTGCACATCATGTACGCGTGAGTGTTGTGTTGAGCCTTTTTGCATCTTGTGTGTATCTTAGTTGGCTCTTGTGAGAGATTAATGGAACATCCCATTTTGGGGGAGTGATGTGCTTTGTGCACGTCACAATCCTACAAATGTGTGTACATGAGGAATATCACCTAGTATTGATATTGCAAGATTATCTAGTCTCTATGTGGTATGTCTTCTCAAGAGAAATTCAAATTCTAAATAGTCCATTAATTATCTCTTGTTGGATTTTATTTGCCTCTTGTTAGTATTATTGGGGTATCACATTATGGGGGAGTAATATGCTTTGTGCCTATTACAAGCCTAGAGAATGTGCACATTTGAGATATTTTCACTTAGAGTTGATATTGTAAATTATCTTGTTCCTAGGTGGCATGTTAGTTCTACAAGTTGCAAGTTACTTATGTGTTTGGTGTGAAGATGATGTTTGATATCTTTGCTATCTACCACCGGGAATTATTCCTGAATACTTCTTGTTTCTTGACAATTGGTGCTCATTTATGTGGTAGAAATTGTTGATCATCTTTACATTGTTTTTTTATTTGCCTTATCTCTTGCCAAGGAATGTGTCAACTCCCGTTGTCTTCCGTGCCACTTGTCGATCTTTTTAATTTCTTGATCTTGTCTAGTGTTTCTCTAGATATAGTGAAAGTGGTGATCCCATTTTGTGCATTTTGTATTCAAATGCAAATTCTCTATAATGCACAACTCTTGGGGGAGCTATCCTATTCTCTTTAGAACACTCATCTTATGAACCTTATCAAGTGTGTGTTGGTTGAAGGCAAGCCTTTTCTTTTTGGTACTTTGTGCCATCATGAAACTTTGTAGAGGGTTTGGTTTGTTTGGAACCTTCCTCTCTTTTGGGAGTTTGATATCTTTCAATTAGTGTGTATCAATGGATACCTCATTCCTTGATGTATCTTTTAATTGATATCCTTCAAGTGATAATTTTTATTTTGATATCTTAGTTTTCACTTGGTATCTTCTCAATTGGTATATTATCAATCATGTGTTGATTTGGTTCTTGAAAGTCTTGAGCATGCATATTTACTATATGTACTTCCTTTGGCATGCTTTCTTTCTTTGACCCAATATATAGGGGAAACTCCACCATGTCACAAATTGGGTAAAGTGTGCATGAAATTCAATTTCATATCTATATGCACATATTTATGTGGAGTTTGTCCTATGTATTGTTGGTGCTCTAACTATTTGGTCCCAATGAGTTTGGGTACCATTTTGTTTGTGTTGTTGTTCTAGAAACAATTGGAGATGCATTGGATGCTCAGCTCACTCACAAGGAAGGTGTTGTCACCATGTGCTTATTGGATTCAAGCTAGGATGATCAATAAACCATTATCTACTACATCATTCCAATGCTATCTCGGTAACAAGTATCTACTTCATGCATACATTTCTTGCATTCAACCTTGTGTAGGTTGCATCATGGCATGAATTTCTTGATTCGTTCTTGTGATACTTGTTTCCTATCTTAAAGCATCCCAACAATGATCTCTTGTTGCTAGTTGTGATGTCTTTGATGGTTGTGTGGTTGGAGTTCATTTATATACAATAAGATAATATTAAGCCATGTGCTATGATTTTCAAGCAAAGATCTTGTTGGTATAGTTATGACTTCCTTTTGGATATCTTGTTCCTTCCTTGTGCAACTATTTCGTGTGTACATCCTTCTTTGTGGATATATATCATCATGATTGTCATCTACCTAGAATCTTATACATGTGAGAGAAGTTACATCTCTAGTTGATATCCTTTCTTTCGCGTCCACCTATTCATTCTCTTGTTATTTGTTTGGTGGCTCCGTGAAAGCATTTGCCTTGAGTGTGTGTGTACTTTCTCATTGCATCTTGATGCACTCATTTGTGGTGAAGATTGTTTTCCTCATGCTTGTCTTGACGAGGCTTTTGCCATTTCTATTGGTATCCCTCCTCTTGATGAGGCTATCTTTTTCTATCTTCATCGTGGGTTGTCACAAGCTTTGTTGTTAATTCGCATATTAGTGAGCTTGTGAACCCATTTGCTAGTTGTGTGTGTGGGAAGGACATGTCTTATATTAGTCTTCTCAAGTGCTTTACCATGACTCACACACATCATTTTGGTAGAGCCTATTCCTAAGTTGCCTCTTTTACATGTTGCTCAACCATGTGTTTGTTGCAAGTGCTAGGCTTAGTTTCCTATATGCTCACTTGCACTTGTTGTGAGTTTCTATTGATTTTGGGGGAGTGATGATCCTATTTTGTGCACGTTATATCCAAATACAAAACTAAATAATGCACAAATCATGGGGAGCTTCTCTATGTTCTTTAGAACACTCCTATGCTCATATCATAATATCTTGTATCCATGTGGCTTGTAGGATCTTTTGTTTGATTGTTTCAATTGGTATCTTTTGATTGCTTGCTTCACCCCTTGGTATGCCTTTATGCCATATCATCCTTTTGCAATCTTTGGATCCTCAATATAGTTTGTCTTCCTCCTACTACTTATCTTTGGATATGTGTATTGTATTCCACTCATATTTTGAGAAATACACACTTTATGGAGGAACAAATATTATATTGGCCTTCTAAGTTTGGAGCCCATTTTGGCAATCGATGCCAATGGGGGAGAAGTTTAGAGAGTTTGGCTTCATGCTTTGGTTTGTTCCTAAGCTTTTGCATCTCATGCTCACGCATTATTTGTTGTTGCTTTGCATGGTTGTGCGTAATTCCTTATATAAACTCTCTTGAAAGTGATTGTCATCAATTACCAAAATGGGGGAGATTGAAAGAGCATGGTGCCCCCATGGTTGGTTTTGGTAATTGATGACAATCCCTATGGACTAATGGTTTGCCTTGAGTTACATTTTAAGAGTTTGTCCATAGGCTTTGCTTGAAGATCATTCGTTGGTTTCAAGGCTATAAGTAGAAGATTATGTGTTGACCAAGGTGGTATTCAAGGATTTATCCAAAGATTGGTCATGTGAGAGTTGAGCTTATTGCAAGCATGTCTTGAAGAACAAGATTGTGTGAACTTTCATGTTTACCTTCAAGACATCATCTTAGTGAATCAAGTTGATCAACACACAAAGCGTACAAGATGTACTGAGAGGGATCAACTGATCCCATGGTATGGTAAGCATTGTCCATTACGCTTTGTGTACTAACCCATGGTCTACGTGAGAGTTCTATGTGGGGTTAGGTATGTTTCCATGGGCTTGCGCCAAGAGGAAGATCTCATTCTACCCATGGAGGATGACATCAAGTGGTGATCGTCATCAAGATTGCGATGTGCAAGTTCAAGTGGAGCATCACGAAGAGATCATGCTTGAAGCTTGCCGTCCATTGTGGTGACAATGGACTTGTGAAGATGTGCCGAAGAGTGGCTCACCCATAGTGGAGTACGGGGGAGCAATCAACTAGTCTTCACCGAGCCAACGCAATCAAGAAAGGTGGTCCAACTTGAGGAAGTCAAGATCGTCATCATCTAGCTCAAGTGGATTATGCGCAAGGCAAAGGTTTGTCCTTGATAGGTTTTCGATTTTACCGGTCTCATGGTGTTAGTTGGGAGACCGGGTTATAGGATCGATAGCCGTACTATCAAGGGGGGCTCTCAAGTGAGTAGCTTGATCGTATAGTTCATAGATAGCTCAAACCATTGCATCCTTGGCATCACCTTTCTTGGTTCTTATTTGACTCTTCTCTTTGTGAGGTTTTAGATTTTGTGTTCGTCTTCTTGTCGAACTCAAGCTCGTCGAAAACGGAGTTCGCATGCTTCATCTTTGAGTTTTCGGTGTTCGAGAGTTTACCGGTTCATGCTTGGGAAAGGTCCTCTTCCTTGTCCTATTAGCATTTCTTCTCCAATGCTAGTTCATAATTTATCCAGTATCTGTTGAATAGTACTTTTTGTTATCTATCCAACAAGCTTGAGTTTGCTGATTTCGGAGCCCGTTTGCAGTAGTTATAGCAGTTTCAGTATTGGAGCATCCTTCTGTTTTGCTTGGGCAGTTTTTCAGCTTTAAGTGGTAGTACTGCTCTAAGCGGTAGTACTGCTCTCCCGAGCTTCCTTCTACCGCAACCACTTCCGCTTATTTTCATGCTTCTGTTGCCCAATCTGCTTGAGCGGTAGTACTGCTTTAAGCAGTAGTACCTCTTATAAGCGGTAGTAGAGCGGTAGTACCTTTCTGGCAGAACTACCGCTCTTGTATTTCATTCTCGTTGGGCTGCGTTGACCTGGCTAAGCGGTAGTACCGCTCCCAGGAGCGGTAGTACCGCTTGTGCACGTCTAGTGCACATAACGGTTGGATTTTGGGGGACCTATTTAAGGGGGTCTTCTTCCCCAATGGTTCTTATCCATTGGAGCTCGTGTTTTCCCCCATTGTTGACCTTCTTCGAGCTTGCTATCTCTCAATCCCTCCAATGATTCTTGCTAGTTCTTGAGGGAAAAGAGAGAGGAGATCTAGATCTACATTTCCATCAATCACTTTCTCCTCTATGTGAGGGAAACCTCTTGGATCTAGATCTTGGAGTTCTTTGTGTTCTCTTCTTCGTTCTTCCTCCCATTTTCCTCCATAGCATTAGTTGTTGTGGTGGGATTTGGGAGAGAAGGACTTGGGCACAACGTGTGCCCTTGCCATTGCATTTGGTGCATCAGTTTGAGTTCTCCACGGTGATACATGGAAGTGAAAGTTGAGTAGCTTATTACTCTTGGGTGCTTGGTACCCTAGAGCTTGTTCCTTTTGGGTGCTTGGGCGCCCTAGACGGATGGTGGTGTCTCGGAGCTCAATCATTGTGGTGTAAAGCTTCAGGCAAGCTTCAGGGTCTCCAATTAGGTTGTGGAGATTGCCCCGAGCAATTTGTACGGGTTTCGGTGACTTCCCCCAAGGGTTGCCCAAAGTGTACGGGTTCGGTGACCGCCCCCAAGGGTTGCAAATTGAACGGGTTCGGTGACCGCCCTCAAGGGTCCCTTAGTGGAATCACGGCATCTTGCATTGTGCGAGGGCGTGAGGAGATTACGGTGGCCCTAGTGGCTTCTTGGGGAGCATTGTGCCTCCACACCACTCCAAACGGAGATTAGCATCTGCAAGGGTGTGAACTTCGGGATACATCGTCGTCTTCGCATGCCTCGGTTATCTCTTATCCGAGCCCTTTACTTATGCACTTTACTTTGTGATAGACATAGTGTTTCATGTTATATATCTTGTTATCACTTAGTTGTTTATCTTGCTTAGCATAAGTTGTTGGTGCACATAGGTGAGCCTAATTGTTTTAGGTTTTGTGCTTGGAAAATTAAACGCTAGTTTTATTCCGCATTTGTTCAAGCCTAAACCGTAATTATTTCAAAGCGCCTATTCACCCCCCCCCCTCTAGGCGACATCCACGATCTTTCAACTGCTCCATTTCCCACTTTTTTTTCTTGCTACATGAACCATGTTTTCTGTTTAGTTTCCATGTAAACAGTCATATGATTTTACCATGTCTTTTTCTTTTTTCTTTTCTACATGAAGGCTCAGTGGCATCTGATGTAAATGAGGCAAATCCTCCAAATGTTTTATCTGGTCGTAGCACCATAGAGAAAAGAAACATGAAGAAAAGAAAGGCAAAAGTGTTGTCTCCTGTATCTCCATTATCTACAGTGAATCTAGAACCTGCTGTTGACAACTTTTACAAAAAGTACCTGAACTACAAGTTTTTCAAAGATAAGTAAGTTCATTGCATACATTTTTAATTCAATTCACGCTTCTTCATTTTTGTAAACTTGTGTTTTTTTTCATGACTTGGTACTAATCCAAATCCTGTATGTGCATTTTCCTTTGTCCCTTGCAGTCCCACTGTTATAGAAATCAACGATCAAAGAGTATCATATGATAAGTTCTACAATGCTCTAAAACCAATTGGCAAAGTTGAAGATGAAGTCATGGATGCCTATGTTCAAGTTTTCAACCATGAGAATGCTAATCCTGGTCCAAAATCAAAGTAGCCTTCGAAATTCTCGTTCTCAACACACTTTACAGTAATTCTCTTTAAAAAATTTATCATCTTTTTTTCATATGTGATTTCAGTCGTGGATGCCAATCTGTTTTCATTTGTTTTGTTCATATGTGACCATGGAAGGTTTTCATCTGTTTTCCAGACTAAATTGCTTGTAGAGCCTGCAAAATTCAGCACTAGGTCTTGTCTTCGAGAATTCAAGAGAATCATCACATGAAACAACCTACACAAATGTGACTTGGTATGTGATATGTTCATATCTTTCTTAAACCTGTTTGAAACTGGCCTTCTTTATCTATTATGATCGTCACTCTACAACAAACAACAAACAAAGCCTTTAGTCCCAAACAAGTTGGGGTAGGCTAGAGGTGAAACCCATAAGATCTCGCGACCAACTCATGGTTCTAGCACATGGATAGCAAGCTTCCATGCACCCCTGTCCATGACTAGTTCTTTGGTGATGCTCCAATCCTTCAGGTCTCTCTTTACGGACTCTTCCCATGTCAAGTTCGGTCTACCCCGGCCTCTTTTGACAATATCAGCACGCTTTAGCTGTCCGCTATGTACTGGGGCTTCTGGAGGCCTGCGCTGAATATGTCCAAACCATCTCAGACGATGTTGGACAAGCTTCTCTTCAATTGGCGCTACCCCAACTCTATCTCGTATATCATCATTCCGGATTCGGTCCTTCCTTGTGTGGCCACACATCCATCTCAACATGCGCATCTCCGCCACACCTAACTGTTGCACATGTCGCCTTTTAGTCGGCCAACACTCAGCGCCATACAACATTGCGGGTCGAACCGCCGTCCTATAGAACTTGCCTTTTAGCTTTTGTGGCACCCTCTTGTCACGGAGAATGCTAGAAGCTTGGCGCCACTTCATCCATCCGGCTTTAATTCGATGGTTCACATCTTCATCGATATCCCCATCCTTCTGCAACATTGACCCCAAATATCGAAAGGTGTCCTTCTGCGGCACCACCTGCCCATCAAGGCTAACATCCTCCTCCTCCTCGTGCCTAGTAGTACCGAAAGCGCACCTCATGTACTCGGTTTTAGTCCTACTAAGTCTAAAACCTTTCGATTCCAAAGTTTGCCTCCATAACTCCAACTTCCTGTTGACCCCCGTCCGACTCTCATCGACTAGCACCACATCGTCCGCAAAGAGCATACACCATGGGATATCTCCTTGTATATCCCTTGTGACCTCATCCATCACCAAGGCAAAAAGATAAGGGCTCAAAGCTGACCCTTGATGCAGTCCTATCTTAATCGGGAAGTCATCAGTGTCGCCATCACTTGTTCGAACACTTGTCACAACATTATCGTACATGTCCTTGATGAGGGTAATGTACTTTGCTGGGACTTTGTGTTTCTCCAAGGCCCACCACATAACATTCCGCGGTATCTTATCATAGGCCTTCTCCAAGTCAATGAACACCATATGCAGGTCCTTCCTTTGCTCCCTATATCTCTCCATAAGTTGTCGTACCAAGAAAATGGCTTCCATGGTCGACCTCCCAGGCATGAAACCAAACTGATTTTTGGTCACGCTTGTCATTCTTCTTAAGCGGTGCTCAATGACTCTCTCCCATAGCTTCATTGTATGGCTCATCAGTTTAATTCCACGGTATGATCGTCACTCTAATTTATGTTTTTTTGCAGCTTTATTTTCCTAGAGTTAATACTTTCAATTGGACTTTATTTTGCGTCAACAACCTTTTTGAGACGATCAACTTCTTTGATTCAGCAAATAGTGTCCGTGCTGATCAACTTGACATTCTCACAACAAACCTGGTTAGTTTTACTATATCTTCGCCCGATCCATATTTTTCAAGTAAAGTATAAATATTATGTACTGCATAGGTATTAGCACTATTTGTAATAAGTATAAATATACTTTTTTTTGTCTACCTATTTTGAAGATATCTTCATGATTTTTTTCTAGATTACCATCCTGAGCACTCTATTCAAGGCATCTGACTGCAATTTCAAAAAGATCGATGATTTCGCCAGGATTTCCCCTGAAAATTATCCTAAACAAAAAAACTTGTGAGTTTCTCTTTTGTCCTTTTTCATTATTTCAGTTAACTCATTCTGTATTTCTGCTATTTAATTGACCTTTTCATCTTCTTCTTTTTTGCAACATGCACAGGCATGACTGCGCTATTTTTGGCATGCTGTACATGGATTGTTGGAACGGGAAAGATATGAAGGAGTTTGAAATTGTAAATCCTCTAACTTCTACTTTTTGTCCGTACAAGCTGCGTAAAATATTTGAATCCTGTATAGTTCTCTGTACAATAGAATCATTGTAGTAGTCTGTCATCAGGCTGTCAGTTTATAGCTAGACTTTTTTGCATATATCTATTCTGTATAGAATGACGAATACGGTCCTTTTGACTCGCAGAATTTTGCGAAACTAGCCTATATCAGGGATAAGCTGGGATGTTAACTATGGATTCTATCACTGCTGAAGAAACGTTGTTCGTACGATCAGCTTTTTGCATGCTATATGGTCAAATTTTTATATATGCAATTTTGTATTCTTCCCCCAGTTTTTTTTTCATGCAAGATGTAGTTTAATTCCCCTACTGTTTTTGTAACTTCCAACAGTAGTTAAATTCCCCTACTGTTTTTGTAACTTCCAGCAGTAGTTAAATTCCCCTACCATTACTGCACTAGAATGGTTTTATGTAGTTGTTGCTTTATTAAAACTTGTGAACACTTTCACAAACAAATGTTTTTGTAACTTCCAGCAGTACTTAAATTCCCCTATTTTGATGAACAACTTTGTGAAACTTGTGAACATTTAATTTTTTAAAAACTCTAGAATTTTTTTTAAAATACCATGAACATTTTCCATGCTTGTGTTAACGATTATTCAAAATCTTCAACACTTTTTTAAAACTCTTGAACATTTTTTTTTTAAAATCCATGAAGAATTTTATAAAAACTACTTTCAACATTTTTTTAAAATCACACAAACACTTTTTCCGTTCTTTTGAATCCCATGAACACTTTTGTGACAACTATTCAAAACCACGAACACTTTTTTGAAACGGTTGTACTTTTTTTTAAAATCCATAAACAATTTTTGATTTTTTTTATGGACACTATTTCTGTTATCCATTTACATTTTAAAATTAAGTGAACAAATTTTTGAAACTTGAGAGCATTTTTTTAAAATATATGAACATTTTTTTCGGATTTTTGAACATTTTTTTAATTAGATGAACAACTTTTGAAACTTGTGTACATTTTTTAAAACTCTTTCGAACATTTGCTTGAATCACATGAGCATTTCAAAAAAATGTGATTCATTACATTTTTTGTTCTTTTTGGACACTTTATGTGATCCATTACATTTTTTAAATTAAGTGAACAAATTGTTGAAACTCGTGAACATTTTTTTAAATATATGAACATTTTTCAAAATCCCTTGAACACTTTTTCGAAACATGTGAACATTTTTTGAAATCCATGAACAATTTTTTTGTGATTCATTTTCTTTTTCTAATTAAGTGAACAATTTTATAAAACACGCGAACTTTTTTTTTAAAATTTGCGATATTTTTTAAATATATGAACAGTTTTTTGCCATTTTGAACATTTTTTAAATTAGACGAACAACTTTTTGAAACTTGTGTAGATTTTTTAAAACTCTTTTGAACTTTTTTCTTGAATCCCATGAAAACTTTTTGAATTTTTTTGAACACTTTTTTTGATTCATTACATTTTTTTAAAGCAACAAGTGGAAATCTACACAAAAACGTAAACATATGCATTTCTCACTTTCTTTTAAATGCTCACCTTAGATTTTCCTTACTATAGATTCCATATTTTGAGTTCCTGACAGCATCTGATTTCAAGATAGCAAACAGTCTACCAAGACTTCATTTATGGCCAGCAAACTTAATAAAAATATTCATTACTCTCGACACAAATTTCGAAAGAAGTAGTGAATTTGGCAGACTACTGGTAAATGGATTTCCACTTGGACATGTTTCCTTTCCGTACCATCTCATTTTTCGCAATGTATTCTTCGCTAATTAGTTTTAACCTTACAAAACAGTTGAAGCACATATCATCCACACCATTCAATGATACGGAAGTTTCTACTCTTACAAGCTTCCAGACCAAATTCAAAAATACATAGATGAGAAGTTCCCACACATTGCTCAAACACAAGTCAGTATTTCAGTTCCATTTCATTCAATAGAAATCATTTCACCTTTGGCATTTCTTTTACTGAATTTATCTGTTAATACTTTTCCTGCCATTCTAAACAGGACAAGTTGATCCTTCAAATTAATACACAGAAGTTCTTCCAAGGGCAAGTTTGCAACCACACTCCTACATTGATGAGTTACATTGACAACATTGTTTCAGTTTTGCCATCTACAAGCACAGCTATCACTGTGAAAGACTTGCTCATGCCCAACTAGAAAACTTTGTACTAACAGTGCCAGAGTTACCTAGCTTCCTGGAGGGTGACACACTTGCTACTACACACCAAGTTTTTGAAGATATCATTAAGAATTTCTCTACATTAACTCACTTCAGACAACCAGAATTGGAATTCCAGTTCCCAGTAACAAAATACCCATCTTATGAAGAGCTAGCCTTGGCTGACTTTTCTCCACAGCAAACTCTGCAAGAACCAGAACCAACTAACTTTCTGATGGATGTCATGCCAGGTATTTACGACTCTTACAGATTTCATTTCTTCTTACTTATTTTTTCAGATATATTTGCACTTTTTCACAGCATGTTATCCTTCCATGTACTGCTCTAACTTGACTGAATTTGCTTTCTCCAGGATTCTTAAGAGAACTTCAATCAGGCAAGATAAAACGGTCCTCACCTGAAACAAAATTCAGTTTACCACTTTTCAGATTCCTTAAACCGGGAGAAAATTTACAAGGTTTTCTTTCAAACTCTCCATTTGTTATCTTTCGCATTTCTAATTGTAACGCATTTATCCCAGAAATCATTTCCTTTACTTGCATGCTCACTTTTTTTTCTACATGTCAAACCATACTGCTCACAACATATTATGTCAACCATCCACTTAGTGAACAATATCAAATCTTCCTAAGTGATTCCATTTCTGCTGCCCAAGCCATGCGGAAGAATGTTGTGCAAGCACCAATTCAGGCAGTCCATCAACAAATCTATGAGAGGCAAGCCATTGAACTACAACCAGGAAAACATATGCCACCTTGGGGTCTATCTCTTAATGAACGGGCGCAAGGAAAAAGAACTGCATTCTGTTCTTCTGATGAACAAATGATTTCAGAATATCCAAGCTTCGATGCTATAACAGATTGTTTGCAGAATGTGAATCCAACTCCACCTGCCCAACAAGAAAATTCTGGTTATCTTTTCCCTCTAACAGCAGGTCGATCAACAAGGTTCATTATGAGCACAAACTCTTCTCTAGCCACACATGTTTCAACATCAAATGTGAATACAGATTCATTCCCAGTCAAAAGCCCTGTAAGTTTATTGCAGTTAGAACCTCCCAGAGCTCCACCACAGCAATTCGGTACACCAGTTGTAGACCCAGTACTAGTTCAAGCACTAGACCAACATGAAGCAGAAGCATCTATGAGGAATAAATCTAGAATTGGGAAAACATCATTGCAAGCACACAAGAACAAGTCTCCAGTTGAAAGTGCCCACCATCTGGAGCCAATTGCTACCCGACAGTTCATCTTTTCAAATGCAATAGAGAATGATTTCTACACAACAATGACTGCTGCCATCTCATCATTGGAGTCGAGGTTAAGATTACACAAGTTCATTTTTATCTTTCTTCATGGTATTCTGAAATCAGCATTGAGTTGACTGTTCTTTCTGTTTTCTAATTGTTTGCAGCCCAAGGATATATGAATGTGAAACCATTTGGGTTGACCAAAGAACTTTAACTCTATCAATGATTCCTGGAGGTTGGATTGGCCCACACGTTGTGGACTGTTTCTCAAAATCAATGAATAAAGAACAAATGTTTAAAGGAAGACAAGGATGTGACAGCCCGAGACCGACGCTCCAGATGCCTTCCATGTATTTCGAGTTTCGCCGCGTTGATTGTTTGTTTGTTGCATTCATCATCGCATCATTCGCCTTGCATTCTGGTATTTTCATAAAAACTCGTAGCGTTCGTAGTTGCCGCTTCTCCCCGCTGCCTTTCGTTGACCGTTTCGAGACCAACCGGACCGCTCTCTTCTCTCTTTTCTCCGAGCCCAACAAAACCCCCCTTGTCTCTGTGGCCTTTTGTCAGACCCTGTTGTCTTCGATTTCCCCTATCGTCTAATGTCCAGCCTCTCTGCACAGTGCAAAACCCCCTCGCAACCTAGTCCGAAACCTTCCCCAAACCCGAACCGCTCGGTCGTGACCGATGGGTCCGGATCAATCCCGAAATACCCCAAACATTTTCGGTTTATTCATGGGTCTCCCCTAGACTATTTTATCGACCGTCTGATCTAAATCCGAGGGTCCAAAATCTGTCCCCAATAGTCACCCCTACCTATTTAATCAGTGCAACCCTAAATTGTAGGGAGCCTGTCCCATCCATCCGTCCCTCGCGCCGCCAGCCACCTACTCCCGTCCCACCTCGGCATCTCCTCCCGATCCATTCCCGCAGCCTACCACCGCCGCAACTTTCCCCTTGTTCTTCGTGCCCAGCCAACCAGCGCGCAGCTCCTGATCCTCCTCGCGCCGAGCCTCCCCTCGTCCAGGAGCACGAGCTCCTCGCCACCGGACCTCGACCTCGCCGGAATGCCATCCTGCACCAGCCGCCGCTCGCCGGAGCACCGAACCAGCAGTAGCTCCCGCATCTCCAGCGCGCCGTCCCTCTGCCTTTCCTGCTCCTCCTTCCTTTGTTCTCCTCCTCTCTCTGCTCATCCCTCTGCCCGTTTCTTTTCGACAGGTGCACGTCGCCATGGCCCCGGAGCTGCAGCAAGCCGCCGGCCGTCCAAGGCCTCCCCATGATCGGATCCGCGACCCCGTGCCTCCTCCTCACGCATGCCCGGCCGCGCCACCGGAGCCTCGCAGGTCGCCGTGCCCTGCCCCCTCTTCCTTCTGCTCTGCTTCTCACCCTCACCTTCTCGTTCTCTCGCAGCGAGGACCAGATCCGGCCGAAGCCAGGGCCCCCCAGCGCCGCTCGTTGCTGTGGAGCTCCGCCTCCGAGAGAGCAAGTCGCAGCCCCGCCTACTCGCCGACTTCGCCGGCGTGGAGCACTAGCGCCGCCTCTCCGCTCTTCTTCCTGGAACGACGACCAGCGCCAAGTCCCACTTCGTCCGTTGACCGCATCACCCAGAGCGCCCCTTGCTCGATCTGGACGGGCAGCTCGTCCCGCTCGCCTCCCTACTCGCGCGCATGGGCCACATCCTCGCCGGCCCAACACATCAACTCCACCAGCAGGCCAGATTTGGCCCAAGGTGAGCACCCAGCTGCCCCTATGCCTATCTAGCGACCGTGCACAGTTTTGGCTATCCGACGCTCACCAGATTCAGCCCGTTACTTTTTTTTCATTCTGGACGAATTTACTAATTATCCTCTGCATTCCAGACTTGCAAAAAAAAACCTCATATTCATGCATGTAATAACTAATTAACCGTGCATTGGATTAAAATGATTTATATGTGTAAAATGCTAAGAATTTCATGTAGTTTCATAATATGCAACTTTCATTCATGCTAAAAATGTTTAAAATTGCTGTTTGCATTAATTTGCTAAATGACATGCTAAAATGGTTTATTTCATAGCTAAATAACCGTAGCTCCGAATTAAATAAACTTTATATGTAAATGGTCTAGAAAAATGTGTAGATTAGCATGGTGCACTTTATTTTTCTTGTTTAACAACTGTAAAATTGTGTTTTATTCAGAACAGTATCAAATTCAAAATTTACATATGGGGATTTTCCGGAATTGTTTTGTGTTGTTTCCGGCCTCATTTAAATTGCCTAGATAGGTAGATTAATTATGCTTCACCTCTTGCCATGTTTAACAACATTTAATCTTGTTGAGTACATAAACGGGAGTGAATTAAGTAATTGATTGTGGAGCTTCGTCTCGTTGCATTTTGAGCTTCACTTAATGTGTAGTTGTTGTTTGTTGCATCTTTGTCATGCCATGCATCTTTAAACTTGACATGCATCATATTTGGATGTGCATCATGCCATGTTTATGCTTGTGTGTTTACCATGTGTTTGTTTCTTTCTGGTTGTGCTTCTTCTCGTTAGTTCCGGTTACGTTGTGGATGTGAGGATTCGTTCGAGTACGCCCGTCCGTCTTCTTCATGGATTTGATCTTCTTCCTAGCCGGATTTCAGGCAAGATGATCATTACCCTGGATATCTCTACTATCTTTGCTTGCTAGTTGTCTCGATGCTATCGCTATGTCTCGCTACCTACCAATTGTTTGTCAGCCTCTCAAATTGCCATGATACAGCCTCTAACCTTCCACCATCCCAGCAAACCGTTGTTTGGCTATGTTACCGCTTTGCTCAGCCCCTCTTATAGCGTTGCTAGTTGCAGGTGCAGTTGCAGTTTGTTCCATGTTGGGACATGGATATCATGAGATATCATAATATCTCTTATTTAATTGATGCATCTATATACTTGGTTGTGTGTGGAAGGCTCGGCCTTTTGCCTAGTGTTTTGTTCCACTCATGCCGCCCTAGTTTTCATAATACCGGTGTTATGTTCCTTGATGAGCGCTTCTAACACATGTGGGGCATATGGGAACCCCCCTGATCATTCGTTTTAGGATAAACTTCTCCAGCAAGGCCCAACATTGGTTTTACCATTTGCCTAATAACAACTAAAATTTGCATAGGGACTTTCCGGACCCCGTGGATAATTAATTAACAACCAGGGCCAGTGCTCCTCATGAGTGTTGGTCCAAACTAGGGCGATGTCCGGCGCCCCCTGGGAAACCAGGGTCTCAGCTAACCCGATGTCTGGCTCATCCGGTGTGCCCTGAGAACGAGATACGTGCGGCTCCTATCAGGATTGTGGGCACCCTGGGAGGTCTTGCTGGTTCAGTTTTACCTTTTACGAGTGGCTTGTCCACCGGTATTCCTTATCGTAAGCATCGTGTTATCATGGCGTGAGGATATTCCATCGGATGCATGTGGTAATTTATAATGGACTACCTGGAGCACCCCTGCAGGGTTAAATCTTTTCGAGAGCCGTGCACGCGGTTATGTGGCGACTTGGAAATTTATAACCTCCGGTTGTAGAGAGCTTGACACTAAATCTAATTAAAATACACCAACCGATTGCGTAACCGTGATCGTCTCTTCTTGTGAGGTTTGAACCAAGAAGTGAACACGGTGGGGTTATGTTTGACTCGTAAGTAGGTGTTCAGGATCACTTCTTGATCATTACTAGTTTGTGCCCGATTATGCGTAGTTACTCTTCTCATTCTTGTACTTGTAAGTTAGCCACCATACAATGCTTAGTGCTTGCTGCAACCTCACCACTTAACCATTCCATACCCATTAAGCTTTGCTAGTCTTGATACCGATGGTAATGGGATTGCTGAGTCCTCGTGGCTCACAGTTTACTACAACAACAGTTGCAGGTACAGGTAAAGCGATGCTTTGACGTGAGAGCAATGCATATTTGCTTTTGGAGTTCTTCTTCTGCTTCTTCTTCTTCGTCGATCATAGGATGGGTTCCCGGTTGGCAGCCTGGGATTAGCAGGGTGGATGTCGTTCTTCTTTTTCGTTTGATTTCATCCGTAGTCGGATCCTGCTCTTTTGTATGATGATTGCTATGTATTGATGTATTGATGTATTCATGCTGTAGCTTGTGGCGAGTGTAAGCCTTTATCTGGTATTCTCATCTATTCAGTACATGGTATGTTGTAATGATATCCACCTTGCGATGCGTCTTCGATATGCGCTTCTATGCTTAGTGGAACTTCCGAGTTCCTTGAGGATAGGACCGCATATTGGGCGTGACAAGTTGGTATCAGAGCTTTTACCGACCGTAGGAGCCCCCTTGATTGATCGAACCGTTGGCGTGTCTAGAAGAAAAACTATTTTGAGTCTAGTTATATATCGGAGAGTAGGAATTCTTTTTACTCCTTATCCCCTTCGTTGCTCTGATGAGGAATTGTGACGTAGGTGTTTTGATTCTACTACTCTTCTCACTCCAATTTTTTTTAGGATCACGCGGGTATTTTCGGAATCGTTGCGATATCGGTGTGACAAAATTCTGTTCTTGGTGCCTCCTGACCGTATGGATTGGACCCGGGGAGTTGAGCTCCAAGGGGTTCTTGTCACATTCACTATCGTTTCAGTTCCTGAATACCAGAGGACGCCGACATCGAAACGCTTCTATACTTTTTGTGGTGGCAAATAGTGCCGTGAATTTTCCCCAGTACTGGAGGAGATAGCTCGGATGATCCACCGTGACTAGTATCGCTGTGTTTTCGAAGGTCTGAGGTAGACGAATTTGCGAAGTTTCTCGGTTGTGTGTTAAGGGTTGCGGATGCAGTTGCAGCTGATTAGGTTGTTGTTTGATATGAGTAGGTTCCTGGACCCGCAACCTGATAGCATAACCAAGAAGTTTTGGGAGTTCTTAGGTGGGAATTCAAGTAGTTACCTAGGATATCTTTCCGACAGATGCATGATATGAGATTGGGGTTCGACGTCTAGTGGTCCGCCTGTCCACGGTCGTTTTTACAGCAGTGCTCGTTGCATCTTAAAGAATCCTTGTAGCTTAGCTATGATTCGGGGATGCTTCGTAGTCTCGTACACTACCTTGTACGGATGGCCATTGTAAGATCGAGCCCGTGTGGGCCCCACCACAAAATTTTCGGACGAAATCTCTATCATATGTTTGTTTCGGCTTATTCTCCAAGCCAAATCCTTTGTTTTGTTTTCGTTGAGGTATTCGAGTTGCTTCGAAGTCAAGTGTGGATTCCATACCTTTCCTAAGCGGTGTTCTCATATTTCTATGGGAGTGCTAATCCTTCTTGATCATCAAGATTGTCATGGAAAATTATTCTCAACCGGCGTGCTTCTCTTCAAGTTGATCCGATCCTTTCAACGTTTGCAAGATCAATTCTCAATTTTCTCAACGGCGTTTGTTTCACACTTCCAAAGTTGACTTTATTTTTTTCCCCACCCTCCCACCCTTTTTCTTCGCGGAGTCAGAGATCTCAAGTCAAGTATCCATTTTGTTCATGTGAAGTCTCTCCATTCTTTTCCTTCAATATTCGTAGCCGGTGATTCCTCGTGAAGATGCTCGGGATCTACAAGTTCATCATTCCTCATTCTCGTTTCTTCTCCGGTGGATTAAATTCAAGCTCTCGGTGTTCATCATATCCTTTTCTTCGGTTCTAATGTTTTCCTGTGTTGGAAGTTCGTATCCAAGAATCTCGTGGATATTCACCTCTCTCTATTCTTTTCCGGTGCGAAGAAATTATCTCAGAAGATTAGTGTTTCCATTCAAGATCCATTCATTCTATTTCGAGATTGTTGCCTCATTCAAGCCATTTAAATCAACCGGTGCAATCTCTCTTTCAAGCAATCATTTCCAATGGTGTTTCTTTTCAGTGGGCCCAAAACCCACAGGTCTTTTCCCAGGATCTTACCTGACTCTTCTAATGTTCCAGAGTTATTCTCAAATTCTTTCAAAGTTTGACGTAAGAATGAATTCTCATGGGTCAAATGCCTTCTCAAAGATCGCTTTCAAATTCATTTCATCTATGGCTCAACTTTTCTATTCTTAATTGTTCCGGAGTGTCTCAACAATTTTGGTGGTGTTCCTCATCGTCTGTCTCGGCATTTGAAGGCCGAAGAAGAGTTTGTCTTAAATCACATCCGTTCTCTTGAAGATTCGTGGTTCTAGCTTCATGCAATCCTCACAATTGTTTCGATCGTGAGAAATTCTTTTCATATCCATCCGAAGCATTTCATTCCATTTTCGATCCTTCGAAGGCCATCATTTCAGAATTCTTCATTCTCAATGTTCTTCTCTCGTTCTCAAATTCTTCCGGTGCTTCGTTCAAGTATTCTATGATCAGCTCATGATTTTTTTCGTACTCTTGTATCTAAATTCCCTCAAGTATCTTCGTTCGTTTTCTAATTATTCCCGGCGATTCGTTCTCTTTTCTTCACTCGTTTTCAAATTCTTACGGTGGTTCATTCAAGATTCCTCTTCCTTTGTTATTGTATCATTTCATTCGTTCTTGCCAATTCTACCGGTGGTTCATTGAAGGCCTTCCCAAGTTGGCGCTATATCTCTCTTCAATCTTTTCAAGAAGAATAAGTAGTATGCAAATCCATTGCTTTTCATCAATATTTTGATGAAGGATAGACATATCATAATTCTTATTCTTGTTTCATGGAGGTGATTTAATTCCTTCTTTCGGAGTTTGTTCATGATGAATAAATTCTCGGTTCTAGCTGTTCATCTTTTCTTTTCCGGAGTTCCAAGTTTTCTCGTTATCTCGTCACAAAGCTCCATCTAAATCATTGCAAGACTTCATCTTGTTCTTTTCAACCTTCGTTTCTATCATCCTTTTGTTTACCGGAGTTCTTCATGGTGGTTCGTCAAGGATGTAATTCATTCTCGAAGTGTTCTTCAAGATTCTTGTTGAAGCTCCAATATTCTTCATCTTGCATTCCGAAGTGCTATTCCTTCTCCCTTGTCTTTTGAGGTGGTGTTATGTCTTTCTTGACAATGTCCCTTCGTGTTTCATGATTCGCAAGTTGTCAGGAATGAGATAGTTAAACCCATCATTTTTCTCTTCGTTCAGGAATGAGTTAACTTGGGTTATATTTTCACCTAAAGCCTTCCCTAAGGAATGTTGCTATTGTGGTGCTTATCAATGATCCAAGCTTCTCCTTCTCTTCTCGGTGAAAGAGGTTTTCATCTCTTCGAGATCTCAAGCAATCAGTTGTTTCCGTTAGTGGCCAGTTGTCACCTCATAATTTTGAGATGTTTTTCATAAGCCCACAACAAGCTTATTCTTTTCGTTGTTGATTTTCCAACAACTCCATTCATTCTTTCGTTGTAGGGATGCCTTTCAAATTCAATTGTGGGAGAAGTTGTCATTTTCTTCCCCGTTCTTTTCTTTCCAACGATCTAGCTTCTATTCTTTCGTTCCGGAGGCATTGTGGTGTTTCTCTCTTCAACCCATTATCTTGTTTCGCCAAAATCATGTTCTTTCCTTGCTTATCCATTTTACCGGAGTGTTGTGCCCTCTTTTCAAGTCATTTTCCTCTTATCAAGCTATGCTTCTCTTTTCTACCGGAGTGCTGCCCAAATTCTTTTTTGTTCTCATTCCTTATCTATCTCATTTCAACCAGAGTGGTTTCGAATTCTTGCTTGTTCCTCAAGCCATTCTTCAACTCTTTGCAACCTTCGAGATTTGTTGGTTTCACTCGTTTATCCAAGAAGCAAATTTGTTTACCACTTCCTTTTTCCTCTTCCTCGTCTCATGCTTAGATCTCGGGGCAAGATCTCTTGTAAGTGGGGGAGTGTTGTGACAGCCCGAGACCGACGCTCCAGATGCCTTCCATTTATTTCGAGTTTCGCCGCGTTGATTGTTTGTTTGTTGCATTCATCATCGCATCATTCGCCTTGCATTCTGGTATTTTCATAAAAACTCGTAGCGTTCGTAGTTGCCGCTTCTCCCTGCTGCCTTTCGTTGACCGTTCCGAGACCAACCGGACCGCTCTCTTCTCTCTTTTCTCCGAGCCCAACAAAACCCCCCTTGTCTCTGTGGCCTTTTGTCAGACCCTGTTGTCTTCGATTTCCCCTATTGTCTAATGTCCAGCCTCTCTGCACAGTGCAAAAAAAAACCTCGCAACCTAGTCCGAAACCTTCCCCAAACCCGAACCGCTCGGTCGTGACCGATGGGTCCGGATCAATCCCGAAATACCCCAAACATCTTCGGTTTATTCATGGGTCTCCCCTAGACTATTTTATCGACCGTCTGATCTAAATCGGAGAGTCCAAAATCTGTCCCCAATAGTCACCCCTACCTATTTAATCAGTGCAACCCTAAATTCTAGGGAGCCTGTCCCATCCATCCGTCCCTCGCGCCGCCAGCCACCCACTCCCGTCCCACCTCGGGATCTCCTCCCGATCCATTCCCGTAGCCTACCACCACCGCCACTTTCCCCTTGTTCTTCGTGCCCAGCCAACCAGCGCGCAGCTCCTGATCCTCCTTGCGCCGAGCCTCCCCTCGTCCAGGAGCATGAGCTCCTCGCCACCGGACCTCGACCTCGCCAGAACGCTGTCCTGCGCCAGCCGCCGCTCGCCGGAGCACCGAACCAGCAGTAGCTCCCGCATCTCCAGCGCGCCGTCCCTCTGCCCTTCCTTCTCCTCCTTCCTCTGTTCTCCTCCTCTCTTTGCTCATCCCTCTGCCCATTTCTTTTTGACAGGTGCACGTCGCCATGGCCCCGGAGCTGCAGCAAGCCGCCGGCCGTCCAAGGCCTCCCCATGATCGGATCCGCGACCCCGTGCCTCCTCCTCACGCATGCCCGGCCGCGCCACCAGAGCCCCGCAGGTCGCCGTGCCCTGCCCCCTCTTCCTTCTGCTCTGCTTCTCTCCCTCACCTTCTCGTTCTCTTGCAGCGAGGACTAGATCCGGCCGAAACTAGGGCCGCCCAACGCCGCTCGTTGCCGTGGAGCTCCGCCTCCGAGAGAGCAAGTCGCAGCCCCGCCTACTTGCTGACTTCGCCGGCGTGGAGCACTAGCGCCGCCTCTCCGCTCTTCTCCCTGGAACGACGACCCGCGCCAAGTCCCGCTTCGTCCGTTGACCGCATCACCCAGAGCGCCCCTCGCTCGATCTGGACGGGCAGCTCGTCCCGCTCGCCTTCCTACTCGCGCGCATGGGCCACATCCTCACCGGCCCAACACATCAACTCCACCAGCAGGCCAGATTTGGCCCAAGGTGAGCACCCAGCTGCCCCTATGCCTATCTAGCGACTGTGCCTAGTTTTGGCTATCCGACGCTCACCAGATTCAGCCCGTTATGTTTTTTTTCGTTCTGGACGAATTTACTAATTATCCTGTGCATTCCAGACTTGCAAAAAAAACCTCATATTCATGCATGTAATAACTAATTAACCGTGCATTGGATTAAAATGATTTATATGTGTAAAATGCTTAGAATTTCATGTAGTTTCATAATATGCAACTTTCATCCATGCTAAAAATGTTTAAAATTGCTGTTTGCATTAATTTGCTAAATGACATGCTAAAATGGTTTATTTCATAGCTAAATAACCGTAGCTCTGAATTAAATAAACTTTATATGTAAATGGTCTAGAAAATGTGTAGATTAGTATGGTGCACTTTATTTTCCTGTTTAACAACTATAAAATTGTGTTTTATTCAGAACAGTACCAAATTCAAAATTTACATATGGGGATTTTCCAGAATTGTTTTGTGTTGTTTCCGGCCTCATTTAAATTGCCTAGATAGGTAGATTAATTATGCTTCACCTCTTGCCATGTTTAACAACATTTAATCTTGTTGAGTACATAAACGGGAGTGAATTAAGTAATTGATTGTGGAGTTTCGTCTCGTTGCATTTTGAGCTTCACTTAATGTGTAGTTGTTGTTTGTTGCATCTTTGCCATGCCATGCATCTTTAAACTTGACATGCATCATATTTGGTTGTGCATCATGCCATGTTTATGCTTGTGCATTTACCATGTGTTTGTTTCTTTCCGGTTGTGCTTCTTCTCGATAGTTCCGGTTACGTTGCGGATGTGAGGATTCGTTTGAGTACGCCCGTTCGTTTTCTTCATGGATTCGATCTTCTTCCTAGCGGGATTTCAGGCAAGATGATCATTACCCTGGATATCACTACTATCTTTGCTTGCTAGTTGTCTCAATGCTATCGCTATGTCTCCCTACCTACCACTTGTTTGTCAGCCTCCCAAATTGCCATGATACAGCCTCTAACCTTCCACCATCCCAGCAAACCGTTGTTTGGCTATGTTACCGCTTTGCTCAGCCCCTCTTATAGCGTTGCTAGTTGCAGGTGCAATTGCAGTTTGTTCCATGTTGGGACATGGATATCATGGGATATCATAATATCTCTTATTTAATTAGTGCATCTATATACTTGGTTGTGTGTGGAAGGCTCGGCCTTTTGCCTAGTGTTTTGTTCCACTCATGCCGCCCTAGTTTCCGTAATACCGGTGTTATGTTCCTTGATGAGCGCTTCTAACACATGTGGGGCATATGGGAACCCCTCTGATCATTTGTTTTAGGATAAACTTCTCTAGCAAGGCCCAACATTGGTTTTACCATTTGCCTAATAACAACTAAAATTTGCATAGGGACTTTTCGGACCCCATGGATAATTAATTAACAACCCGGGCCAATGCTCCTCATGAGTGTTGGTCCAAACTAAGGCGATGTCCGGCGCCCCCTGGGAAACCAGGGTCTCAGCTAACCTGACGTTTGGCTCATCCGGTGTGCCCTGAGAACGAGATACGTGCGGCTCCTATCAGGATTATCGGCACCCCGAGAGGTCTTGCCGGTTTAGTTTTACCTGTTACGAGTGGCTTGTCCACCGGGATTCCTTATCGTAAGCATCGTGTTATCATGGTGTGAGGATGTTCCATCGGATGCGTGTGGTAATTTATAATGGACTACTTGGAGCACCCCTACAGGGTTAAATCTTTTCGAGAGCCATGCCCGCAGTTATGTGGCGACTTGGAAATTTATAACCTCCGGTTGTAGAGAACTTGACACTAAATCTAATTAAAATACACCAACCGAGTGTGTAACCGTGATCGTCTCTTCTTGTGAGGTTTGAACCAAGAAGTGAACACGGTGGGGCTATGTTTGACTCGTAAGTAGGTGTTCAGGATCACTTCTTGATCATTACTAGTTTGCGCCCGATTATGCGTAGTTACTCTTCTCATTCTTGTACTCGTAAGTTAGCCACCATACAATGCTTAGTGCTTGCTGCAACCTCACCACTTAACCATTCCATACCCATTAAGCTTTGCTAGTCTTGATACCCATGGTAATGGGATTGCTGAGTCCTTGTGGCTCACAGTTTACTACAACAACAGTTGCAGGTACAGGTAAAGCGATGCTTTGACGTGAGAGCGATGCATGTTTGCTTTTGGAGTTCTTCTTCTGCTTCTTCTTCTTCTTCTTCGTCGATCATAGGATGGGTTCCCGGTTGGCTGCCTGGGATTAGCAGGGTCGATGTCGTTCTTCTTTTCGCTTGATTTCATCCGTAGTCGGATCCTGCTTTTCTGTATTATGATTGCTATGTATTGATGTATTCATGCTGTAGCTTGTGGCGAGTGTAAGCCTTTATCTGGTATTCTCATCTATTCAGTACATGGTATGTTGTAATGATATCCACCTTGCGAAGCGTCTTCGATATGCGCTTCTATCCTTAGTGGAACTTCCGAGTTCCTTGAGGATAGGACCGCATATTGGGCGTGACAAGGGACTACTACAAAATCATGAGATTATAACACATGTTGTCAGTAGAGAGGACATGGTTAGAAATAGTACTCCCAAACTCCTTAATTATTTCCATTTTTTCTTTCTCTTCATCACTAATCTATGTGTGCAATTCAACTACCACAGAAAAAACTGATGGACCCTCTGCTGGATCATTCCAAGTGTATTCAGATGTTTGATGAACAATCTGTTAGTTTTGATGGGGAACGAAGCATGAAAATCAAAAAATTTCCTATGAACACCCAAGATCTATCTCGGAGAAGCATAGCAACGAGAGGGGAGAGTGTGTCTACGTACCCTCGTAGACCGAAAGCGGAAGCGTATATAACGCGGTTGATGTAGTCGTTCTCTTCGCGATCCGATCACGATCCAACCGATCTAGTGCCGAACGGACGGCACCTCCGAGTTTAGCACACGTGCGGCTCGATGACATCTCCTCCTCCTTGATCCAGAAAGAGAAGGTAGAGAAGTAGATGTGATCACAACCAGCATGACGGCGTGGTGGTGGTGGAGCACCGACAGCGCTTCGCTAAGCGTCGTCCGGACGAGGCGGTGGTGTAACGGGAGAGAGAGGGGCGCCCAAGGGCTGGTGTGTTGTTTGGGGCGCCCCCTCCTCTATATATATAGGTGGAGGGGCGTGGGGAACAGCCCCTCCAAGCCCTAGGGCGCAGCCAAGGGGGGCAGGACTTGGACTCCAAGTCCAATCCTATTCCTACTAGGACTCCCCTTTTTTACCTTCCCTAGCCACATGGGCTTTTGCGGACTTGGTGCGCCTAGCCCAATAAGGCTAGGGCGTCTCCCCTCCGCCCATGCCAGCCCTTGGGACATGGTGGACCCACTTGTGGACTTCCGGACCCCTCCGGAATCCTCCGGAACCTTCTGGAAGCTTCCCGGTACAATACCGAAAAAACTGAACCTTTTTCCGGAACCCAAAATATGACTTCCCATATATAAATCTTTACCTCTCGACCATTCCGAGACTCCACGTGACATTCGGGATCTTATCCGGGACTCTGAACAACATTCGGTTACCAATCATTAAATATCCCAATACTACTCTAGCGTCAACGAACATTAAGCGTGCGACCCTGCGGGTTCGGGAAACATGCAGACATGACCGAGACTCCTCTCCGGTCAATAACCAATAGCGGGACCTAGATGCCCATATTGATTCCTACATATTCCACGAAGATCTTTTATCGGTTGAACCATGATGTCAAGGATTCGGTTAATCCCGTATGCAATTCCCTTTGTCCGGCGATATGTTACTTGCTCGAGATTCGATCGTCGGTATCTCCATACCTAGTTCAATCTCGTTACCAGCAAGTCTCTTTACTCATTCCGTAATACAAGATCCCGTGACTAACTCATTAGGCACATTGCTTGCAAGCTCTTTATGATGTTGTATTACCGAGAGGGCCCAGAGATATCTCTCCGTCATACGGAGTGACAAATCCCAGTCTCGATCCATGCCAACCCAACAGACACCTTCGGAGATACCTGTAGAGTATCTTTATGATCACCCAGTTACGAAGTGACGTTTGATAGCACACAAGGCATTCCTCCGGTATCCGAGAGTAGCATGATCTCATGGTCGAAGGAACAGATACTTGACATGAAGAAAGCAGTAGCAAATAACTAAACGATCTGATGCTAAGCTTACGGTTGGGTCTTGTCCATCACATCATTCTCCTAATGACGTGATTCCGTTATCAAGTGACAACTCATGTCTATGGTTAGGAAACTTTAACCATCTTTGATCAACGAGCTAGTCTAGTAGAGGCTTACTAGGGACACGGTGTTGTTCATGTATTCACACATGTATTTAAGTTTCCGATCAATACAATTCTAGCATGAATAATAAACATTTATTATGAACAAGGAAATATGATAATAACCAATTTATTATTGCCTCTAGGGCATATTTCCAATAGTCTCCCACTTGCACTAGAGTCAATAATCTAGTTCACATTGCTATGTGATTAACACCCAATGAGTTCTGGGGTTTGATCATGTTTTGTTTGTGAGAGAGGTTTTAGTCAACGGGTCTGCCACATTTAGATCCGTATGTACTTTGCAAATCTCTATGTCATTCTGTAGATGCTGCTACCATGCTTCACTTGGAGCTATTCCAAATGACTGCTCCACTATACGTATCCGGTTTGTGACTCAGAGTCATCCGGATCGGTGTTAAAGCTTGCATCGACGTAACCCTTTACGACGAGCTCTTCGTCACCTCCATAACCGAGAAACATTTCCTTAGTCCTCTTTAGGTACCTAAGGATAATTTTGACCGCTGTCCAGTGATCCACTCCTGGATCACTCTTGTACCCCCATGCTAGACTCATGGCAAGGCACACATCAGGTATGGTACACAACATGGCATACATTATAGAGCTTACTCAACTTCACACCTTACAATACAGGAAAGAACTCCTTCTTTGACTGATCCATTTTGAACTCCTTCAAACTCATATCAAGGTATGTGCTCTATGAAAGTCTTATCAGGCGTCTTGATCTATCTCTATAGATCTTGATGCCCAATATGTAAGCAGCTTTACTCAAGTTTTCCTTTTGAAAAACTCCTTTCAAATAACCCTTTATGCTTTCCAGAAATTCTACATCATTTCCAATCAACAATATGTCATCCACATATACTATCAGAAATGCTATAGAGCTCCCACTCACTTTCTTGTAAATACAAGCTTCTCCGTAAGTTTGTATAAAACCAAAAAGCTTTGATCACCTCATCAAAGCGAATATTCCAACTCCGAGATGCTTGCACCAGTCCATAGATGGATCGCTAGAGCTTGCATACTTTGTTAGCATCCTTAGGATCGACAAAACCTTCTGGTTGCATCATATACAACTCTTCCTTAAGAAACCCGTTAAGGAATGCTGTTTTGACGTCCATTTGCCAGATCTCATAATCATAAAATGCGGCAATAGCTAACATAATTCTAACAGACTTAAGCATCGCTACGGGTGAGAAAGTCTCATCGTAGTCAACCCCTTGAACTTGTCGGAAACCCTTTGCAACAAGTCAAGCTTTATAGATGGTGACATTACCATCAGCGTCTGTCTTCTTCTTAAAGATCCATTTATTCTCAATGGCTTGCCGATCATCAGGCAAGTCCACCAAAGTCCATACTTTGTTCTCATACATGGATCCTATCTCGGATTTCATGGCCTGAAGCCATTTGTCAGAATCTGGGCTCATCATAGCTTCTTCATAGTTCGTAGGTTCGCCGTTGTCTAACAACATGACTTCCAGGACAGGATTACCGTACCATTCTGGTGCGGAACATACCCTGGTCGACCTACGAAGTTCAGTAATAAATTGATTCGAAGTTTCATGATCATCATCATTAGCTTCCTCTTCGGTTGGTGTAGACATCACGGGAACTGTTTTCTGTGATGTGCTACCTTCCAATTCGAGAGAAGGTACGATTACCTCATCAAGTTCTACTTTCCTCCCACTCACTTCTTTCGAGAAACTCCTTCTCTAGAAAGGACCCATTCTTGGCAACAAAGATCTTGCCCTCGGATCTGTGGTAGAAGGTATACCCAATGGTCTCTTTAGGGTATCCTATGAAGACGCACTTCTCCGCTTTGGGTTCGAGCTTATCAGGCTGAAGCCTCTTGACATAAGCGTTGCATCCCCAAACTTTAAGAAATGACAGCTTAGGTTTCTTGCCAAACCATAACTCACACGGTGTCATCTCAACGGATTTTGACGGTGCCCTATTTAAAGTGAATGCGGCTGTCTCTAATGCATAACCCCAAAACAATAGTGGCAAATCAGTAAGAGACATCATAGAACGTATCATATCCAATAGAGTTTGATTATGATGTTCGGACACACCATTATGCTGTGGTGTTCCAGGTGGCGTGAGCTATGAAATAATTCCACATTGTCTTAAATGCATACCAAACTCGTAACTCAAATATTCACCTCCACGATTAGATCATACAAATTTAATTTTCTTATTACGATGATTCTCCACTTCACTCTGAAATTCCTTGAACTTTTCAAATGTTTCAGACTTGTGTTTCATTAAGTAAATATACCCATATCTACTCAAATCATCTGTGAAGGTAAGAAAATAACGATATCCACCGCGTGCTTCAACACTCATCATACTGCATACATCGGTATGTATTATTTCCAATAAGTCACTTGCCCGCTCCATTGATCCGGAAAACGGGGTTTTAGTCATTCTCCCATAAGGCATGGTTCACATGTCTCAAATGATTCATAATCATGAGATTCCAAAAATCCATTGGCATGGAGTTTCGTCATGCGCTTTACACCAATATGAACTTAAGCAGTAGTGCCACAATCATGTGGTACTATCATCATTAACTTTGCATCTTTTGGCATTAATGAACATGTGTATCACTACAATCGAGATTCAGTAAACCTTTCACAAAGGGTGCATGATCACGAAAGATATTACTCATATAAATAGAATAACCATTATTCTCTGACTTAAATGAATAACCGTCTTGCAATAAACAATATCCAGACATAATGTTTTATGCTCAACGCAAGCACCAAATAACCATTATTTAGGTTTAATACTAATCCCGAAGGTATTACGAGCATGCCGATGGTGATCATATCAATCTTGGAGACACTTCCAACACCCATCGTCACCTCGCCCTCAGCTAGTTTCCGTTACTCCGCAGCTCCTGCTTCGAGTTACTAATATTAGCAACTGAATCGGTATCAAAATACCCAGACGCTACTACGAGCACTAGTGAGGTACACATCAATAACATGTATATCAAATATACCTACGTTGACGTTGCCATCCTTCTTATCTGCCAAGTACTTGGGGCAGTTCCACTTCCAGTGACCATTCCCCTTGCAGTAGAAACACTCAGTCTCAGGTTTGGGTCCAACCTTGGGTTTCTTCACGGGAGCGGCAACTGCTTTACCGTTCTTCTTGAAGTTCCCTTTCTTTCCCTTACCTTTCTTGAAACTAGTGGTCTTTTTAACCATCAACACTTGATGCTCCTTCTTGATTTCTATCTCCGCGGCCTTAAGCATCGCGAAGAGCTCGGGAAGTGTTTTCTCCATCCCTTGCATATTATAGTTCATCACAAAGCCCTTATAGCTTGGTGGTAGTGACTAGAAAACTCTGTCAATCGCTGTCTTATCTGGAAAATTAACTCCCACTTGATTCAAGCGATTGTAGCACCCAGACATTCTGAGCACATGCTCACTAACTGAGCTATTCTCCTCCATCTTGCAGGCAAAGAACTTGTCAGAGGTCTCACACCTCTCAGCACGGGCATGAGCCTGAAATACCAATTTCAGCTCTTGGAACATCTCATATGCTCCGTGGCAGTCAAAACGTCTTCGGGGCCCTGATTTCTAAGCCGTAAAGCATGGTGCACTGAACTATCGAGTAGTCATCAGAACGTGCCTGCCAGACGTTCACAACATCCACATACGACGCTAGAGGGGTTGGCACACCGAGCGGTGCATCAAGAACATAAGCCTTCTGTGCAGCAGTGAGGACAATCCTCAGACTACGGACCTAGTTCGCATAATTGCTTACAATATTTTTCAACTTAGTCTTTTCTCTAGGAACGTATTAAAAACAGGGAGCTACAGCACGAGCTATTAATCTACAACATAATTTTGCAAAGACAATTTAGACTATGTTCATGATAATTAGTTCAGTTAATAAAATTACTAATGAACTCCCACTTAAATCAACATCCCTCAAGTTGTCTAAGTGATACATGATCCAAATCAACTAACCCGTGTCCGATCATCACGTGAGATGGGGTAGTCATCAATGGTGAACATCTCCATGTTGATCATATCTACTATATGACTCATGTTCGACCTTTCGGTCTCCTGTGTTCCGAGGCCATGTATGTACATGCTAGGCTCGTCAAGTTTAACCCAAGTATTCTGCATGTGTAAAACTGGCTTACACCCGTTGTATGCGAACGAAGAGTCTATCACACCCGATCATCACGAGGTGCTTCGAAACGACGAACTTTCGCAACGGTGCATACTTAGGGAGAACACAATTTCTTGAAATTAAGTGAAGGGATCATCTTATAATGCTATCGTCGTCCTAAGCAAAATAAGATGCATAAAAGGATAAACATCACATGCAATCAATATGTGACATGATATGGCCATTATCATCTCGTGCCTTTGATCTCCATCTCCAAAGCACCGGCATGATCTCCATCGACACCGGCATGACACCATGATCTCCATCATCGTGTCATCACGTGGTCGTCTCACCAACTATTGCTTCTACAACTATTGCTAACGCATAGCGATAAAGTAAAGAATTTATATGGCGTTTAACAGTTGACTCGTAGGTCACACATAAATTAAAGACAACCCTATGGCTCCTGCCGGTTGCCGTACTCATCGACATGCAAGTCGTGAACCTATTACAAAACATGATCATCTCATACATCAACATATATCACATCACGTTTTGGCCATACCACATCACAACATGCCCTGCAAAAACAAGTTAGACGTCCTCTACTTTGTTGTTGCAAATTTTACGTGGCTGCTATGGGCAACTAGCAAGAACCATTCTTACCTACGCAAAGCCACAACGGTGATAATCAAGTTGCCTTTTAACCTTCTATAAGGACCGCCTTCGTCAAATTAGATTCAACTAAAGTAGGAGAGACAGACACCTGCTAGCCACCTTATGCAAAACAAGTTGCATGTTAGTCGGTGGAACCGGTCTCATGTGCGAGGACATGTAAGGTTGGTCCGAGCCACTTCATCCCACAATACCGCCGAATCCAAATAAGACAAGAGAGGTAAGCAATTTGAGCATCAACGCCCACAACTTTTGTGTTCTACTCATGCATATACATCTACGCATAGACCTAGCTCATGATGCCACTGGTGGGGAACGAAGCATGAAAATCAAAAAATTTCCTATGAACACCCAAGATCTATCTCGGAGAAGCATAGCAACGAGAGGGGAGAGTGTGTCTACGTACCCTCGTAGACCGAAAGCGGAAGCGTATATAACGCGGTTGATGTAGCCGTTCTCTTGGCGATCCGATCACGATCCAACCGATCTAGTGCCGAACGGACGGCACATCCGAGTTTAGCACACGTGCGGCTCGATGACGTCTCCTCCTTGATCCAGCAAGAGAAGGTAGAGAAGTAGATGGGATCACAACCAGCACGACGGCGTGGTGGTGATGGTGGTGGTGGAGCACCGACAGCGCTTCGCTAAGCGTCGTCGGGACGAGGCGGTGGTGTAACGGGAGAGAGAGAGGGGCGCCCAAGGGCTGGTGTGTTGTTTGGGGCGCCCCCTCCTCTATATATATATAGGTGGAGGGGCGTGGGGAACAGCCCCTCCAAGCCCTAGGGCGCAGCCAAGGGGGGGAGGATTTGGACTCCAAGTCCAATCCTATTCCTACTAGGACTCCCCTTTTTCCCTTCCCTAGCCACATGGGCTTTTGAGGACTTGGTGCGCCTAGCCCAATAAGACCAGGGCGCCTCCCCTCAGCCCATACCAGCCCTTGGGATGTGGTGGACCCACTTGTGGACTTCCGGACCCCTCCGGAATCCTCCGGAACCTTCTGGAAGCTTCCCGGTACAATACCGAAAAAACTGCACCTTTTTCGGGAACTCAAAATATGACTTCCCATATATAAATCTTTACCTCTCAACCATTCTGAGACTCCTCGTGACGTCCGGGATCTCATCCGGGACTCTGAACAACATTCGGTTACCAATCATTAAATATCCCAATACTATTCTAGCGTCAACGAACGTTAAGCGTGCGACCCTACGGGTTCGGGAAACATGCAGACATGACCAAGACTCCTCTCCGGTCAATAACCAATAGCGGGACCTGGAGGCCCATATTTATTCCTACATATTCCACGAAGATCTTTTATCGGTTGAACCACGATGTCAAGGATTCGGTTAATCCCGTATACAATTCCCTTTGTCCGGCGATATGTTACTTGCCCGAGATTCGATCGTTGGTATCTCCATACCTAGTTCAATCTATTTACCGACAAGTCTCTTTACTCATTCCGTAATACAAGATCCCGTGACTAACTCATTAGGCACATTGCTTGCAAGCTCTTTATGATGTTGTATTACCGAGAGGGCCCAGAGATATCTCTCCGTCATACGGAGTGACAAAGCCCAGTCTCGATCCATGCCAACCCAACAGACACCTTCGGAGATACCTGTAGAGCATCTTTATGATCACCCAGGTACGAAGTGACGTTTGATAGCACACAAGGCATTCCTCCGGTATCCGGGAGTAGCATGATCTCATGGTCGAAGGAACAGATACTTGACATGAAGAAAGCTATAGCAAATAACTAGACGATCTGATGCTAAGCTTACGGTTGGGTCTTGTCCATCACATCATTCTCCTAATGATGTGATCCCGTTATCAAGTGACAACTCATGTATATGGTTAGGAAACTTTAACCATCTTTGATCAACGAGCTAGTCTAGTAGAGGCTTACTAGGGACACAGTGTTGTTTATGTATTCACACATGTATTTAAGTTTCCGATCAATACAATTCTAGCATGAATAATAAACATTTATTATGAACAAGGAAATATGATAACAACCAATTTATTATTGCCTCTAGGGCATATTTCCAACAGGTTTCAATTTACAGAGTGCTTCCCTGGTAATGAGTACTGCACTAAAGCATTTTGTGAGCTCAATCCATTTTTTCAAATTGCTTGCATTCATATAATTTCTTTTTCATATGCATGACTTTTTTATAGGTTCACTTGCCATGCATAAATGACAAGCAGTGGCTACTGATTGTTGCAAACTTGAATGACCAGTTCTTCGACATTTTGAATCCTGATTTTGGGGCTGATAAATTTGTAAATACAATCAACACAGTGGCCTACAATTTCAAACAACTTTTTGCTACAGCATATCCTCAATGCGTAGCTTTCAATATTAAGCAGTTTGACTATAGATTCATAAAAGTTCCTAAGCACAAGTTTAGGTATATCTTTATCTCACTAGCTTTTTCCTTGATTGCTTAAAACTGTGTTCAAACCTTTTGTTTTCTACATTTTTTGCAAGTTGCAAATAAATTGCTTTTATCCCTGTTCATTTCAAATCAGATACGACTCTGGGAACTTCGTCTTGCAATACATCAAGTGGTACAAAAGAATTGGTTTGCAAGGTTTTTCAAATGTGAGTTTGTTTGGGACATGAACTGCTTGTACAAGCTAGCATATACAATCAACACTGTGATTGCGCTAACATACACCATCAGCACTCTGTTTTTGATATATATTACATAGTTTTTTTTAATGCAATAAACATAACTGCCATCGACTGGTTTGTACAGGCTGACATACAAGCACTACGAGAGAGATTCTTCTATCAACTTGTTACTTGCAATCACAATGAAATTCAACTCGACGTGGTGAAGTCATTCCTACACAAACATGTAAGAACAGTTTTCTCTTTTGTGTTCTTCACAACTTGTTCCCATCATTTTGTTTCCAAACTTCTTTCCTGATTTTTGCACAATTTTTTTTTGCACAGGGGTTCCGACTATCGAAATGAACAAATTAAGCAAACAGTTTGACAACTACCATCTGGTACACATCTTCCTTATTTCTTCGTCAAAATTAGTTTACCATTTTTTCCCTGATTTCATCGTCAAACATGATTTGATATTCATTATCTTCCTTATTCATTTCCTTCAATTTCACTTTGGAATGCTACAATATCTTGAACTTTGAAATGGGTGAAATCATTTTTTTTCAAATTCATTAACACGGAATGTGCACTTTATAAAAAAGTTATGTTCAATTTATAGGTAATACACTATAATTTTAGGAATATTATTAGCATTTACAGATCATATTTCATTGCAAAGAAAAATGTTCAATTTTTCTCTCTTTTTGGGAATGCTACAAATATACTAATAAACAGTTCTGTTTCTTTGTTAATAACAAGGTACAACATCTAGTTCAAGACATTTCAGCAAAATACTGTTCAAGTCCAGGGCAATGGATGAAGACCTTATTAGATACTTTTTTGGGGGGAAATATGAATATAATTCCTTTGTATGAAATTTTAAATTTACTTGTTTTCGAATACTAAGTAGAGAAAGAGTACCTGAAATTAGTGCCACTACATTTTTTTATTACTGTTTTTTAATTTTGTTTGATTTATTTTTCCCTTCGAAACAGCCACACAAAAATAAACATGAATAATTATGCAACATACGCAATTTCTCTCCCCCGAAAACATCATCAACGCGCGAGTTCAAACATTCAAATCGTACGAAACAGCCGAAAAACGTTCAAATCGAACATAGCGACAAAGTCGCCCACACGACCGGAAGCCTGAGTTGGGCCAGCCCATCTACGTCGGCAGGAACTCCACCCCTGCGCGTTTGCTCGCTTCCTGGCAGCAAAAACGACAAAATTGACCTGATGACGAAAAGAATTCACAAACTGAACTGTGTTTGAAAAAATTTCACCCAGCTGACCCTTTTGTCCAGCGCCCGACAGTCAGGCGCTGCACTCCACTGTGCAGCGCCTGACCCTCAGGCGCTACACGCCTGGCCAGCGTGGCACAGCTGGGCCCCGCACCGAGCAGTGCAGCACCTTGGTGCTAGGCGCTACACATGTAATGTGCAACGCCTATCTCTTAGGCGCTGCACTGTGACTTTGAAACGGCCGAGCGCTGGCCCTCCCCCCACCCCACCCCATTCCTTCCAGTCACAGAACAGAGCACGGCGGCGGTTTCCTCCTCTCCCCCCTCTCAATCCTCTCTCCCAAAATCCTCATATCTGACGATTTGTTGCGTGCTTTTCTTCACCAATCCATCCTATAAGGTATTCTCCTCCGATCCCCTTCTTTATATTCAGAAAATGTTACGTATTTTTCAAATTTGTGGAACCCTTATTTGGTTGGATTAGAAATTTGCATGAAATTTTGAAATAGATTTGTGGGATCTAGGATTTGTAGATGATTTGTAATCATTTTGTAACCCTAGTTTAGTTGATTTGTATTGACAATATATGCTTCCATAGTGAAAACCTAGATTGTTGAGATGAACCCTATACATAGTGAAAACCTAGTTTGTGTTGATGTTTTTTAGATGAGTGAGATGAAATCCTAGATTTGTATTGACAAGGATGCTTTCGTTCCGGAACCCTACATGTTGAGATGTTTTTGAGATGAGTGAGATGAAACCATTATGGAACCTTATATTGTTTTGGATGCATATGTGTTTTGTGATGCTTATTGCTATGCTTTGATTGTTTGTCTTACGCAGCCGCCACCGCCACCGCCGCCGCTTCTCCGAGCATCTCCTTCCCGCATACCCCTCCCCATGGCCCATGCCTCCAGATCTATCGGGGTGCCATTGGGGGAGGGAAGGGGGTACCGAATCCCGCTGCCTCTGGTTTACCAGGCATTTCCAGATCTCCTGCAGCCGCTCGATTCGCTCTCGGCAGAGGCCCAAGCGGAGACCAGGGCGCAGCGCTGGATGGAGCGGGCGATGCGGATCAGAGATGATGTTCTCTCATGGTTGCTGTGCGTGAGGGAGTGGAAGGAAGCAGAGGAGGAGGTGGAAGAGGGGTCAGATCTGAATTCCGTCGCCAGGAGACATGCTCGGGTATGCAAGGATCGTGCAGATCGAGAATTGCTGAATCTCGCCTGGAGAATTTGGTTCGAGGGCAACATGGAGGAGAAGCGCAGGATGCCGCATCCATCGGAGCCGCCATTAGCGTTCGCCGATTGGGCAAAGCAGGAAGCGAAGTCAACAGATCGGAGTCGTGCAGAGAGATGGGATTGCATCATAGGTCGGATGCCTACCCGCACCCCGCCGCCCCCGGAGCCGGTGGATCCCTTGCCATACCGCTCACCACTGCCGGCAACGGATTGAGGGAGTGGAAAATATCTGCAGATGAGGGCATGGAGTTTGTGGAAGGAGGCAACCACCTATCTGCTAACATTTAGAACTAGTCGTCGGTTTCTTTGTGAACTTCTTGTCTTTGTTGATGAACTGTTAGTAATGTGCTACTTCTGTTTGAAATGATGTTGATGAACTCTTAGTAATGTGCTACTTCTGTTTGAAGTGATGTTGAACTTGAAGGGATGTTGAGATTGTCAATGTATGACAAAATTGCTTTATGTTAGATCCATGTTATATATTATGATACAAAAATTGGATGAAAAAGAAATGAACAACAAATCTGCTGTTTCTGCAGTGAACAAAAGAGTGACGCCTTTGGCTCAGGTGCTGCACTACACAGTGCAACGCCTAGGTGTCAAGCGTTACACTGTGTAGTGCATCGCCTGAGCCAAAGGCGTTGCAGCAACACTTAGACAATTTTTTGGCCGAAAACCTACTGGAACCTTTCGGTTGCTGATATCCAGATGTGCAGCGCCTAGTAGTCAGGCGTCACACTGTGTAGTGCAGCGCCTGACGCCTAGGCGTTGCACACCTGGATATCAAAACAGTAAGGTTCCAGTAGGTTATGCAGATGTGCAACGCCTAGGAGTCAGGCGTCACACTGTGTAGTGCAGCGCCTGACACCTAGGCGTTGCACACCTGGATATCAGAACAGCAAGGTTCTAGTAGGTTATGCAGATGTGCAGCGCCTAGTAGTCAGGCCTCACACTGTGTAGTGCAGCGCCTGACGCCTAGGCGTTGCACACCTGGATATCAGAACAACAAGGTTCCAGTAGGTTATGCAGATGTGCAACGCCTAGGAGTCAGGCGTCACACTGTGTAGTGTAGCGCCTGACACCTAGGCGTTGCACACCTGGATATCAGAACAGCAATTTTCCAGTAGGTTATGCAGATGTGCAACGCCTAGGAGTTAGGCGTCACAGTGTGTAGTGCAGCGCCTGACACCTAGGCGTTGCACACCTGAATATCAGAACAGCAAGGTTCCAGTAGGTTTTCCTCCAAATATTTGTCTAAGTGTGTGTGCAACGCCTTTGGATCAAGCGCTGCACTGCATAGTGCAACGCCTTAGGTACAGGCGTCACACTGTGTAGTGCAGCGCCTAGACCTCAGGCGCTGCACTGTTGGCTTTTTTAGAAAACTGAAAACAAATACATTTTGAGGTTCAAATCCTATATCAAGAAGCACATAGCACAAATACACATAAATTAGTCCACAACACATAGCACAAATACACAGAGAGTAGTCCATACCACATATTAGTAGACATAGAGGAGTCATAGCACATCGTAGTAGACTTACAAGAGTCATAGCACATGGAGGAGTCCATAGGACATACTAGAACACATGGAGGAGGTTGGCGGACATGGAAGTACACATATAAGAGTGATAGCACATAATACTACAAACTTTGGTGGACAACCAAATCGAAGATCATAGCATAGTAGACAACAAGGTCACATTGCTCTATTGTGTCGAGCAAGGTCCCTTTCCCTTCTTCTTCTTCCTCTCCTCTTCTTCTTCCTCCTCCCTTTTCCTTATGAGATGAGACTCATGAACCACCTTCTCTATGAATACTTTATGCTCCCTCTCTTTCTTTTCCTTCTCAAAAGCCCAAAGTTTCTTGCATTTTTCTTCAAAATCATTTTGCCGTTGCGCAGCTGCCTTCTCACATGCAATCCTCAACTTGTCATTCCTCGTGATCTCCTCAAATATCCCTCTCTCTTTTTCCTTCATCTTCTCTTCGAACTCATGTTGCTTCTTCTTCTGTAGTGCGGCTGCATCCTCCTCTCTCAGCTTCCTCGCAGCCTTCTCCCACCATCCCGCCATCTCACCTTCCCCATCCTTCTCCTCCACCCCCTTCATTGTTGGTTTGTTGGGTTGAGAAGCCGCCATACCTACGATGACAGAAACATAGTGGTTAGTAATGACAAGAAGACCATATAGAAAAACATGTAAATTGTTACATACTAGTGAATAAGGACAAGAACAACATATGAAATAATATGTAAATTGAAACATTATAGTTAGTGAGCCACATACGGAAATGGTCCATCTAGGTATCCAAACATTCCTCTATGACGACCTTGGCCAAGACCACCACCAAGGCCAAGACCACCACCACGGCCTAGAGCACCACCAAGGCCAAGACCACCACCACGGCCTAAAGCATCACCACGACCAAGACCACCGCCACGGCCTAGAGCACCGCCACGGCCAAGAGCACCACCAAGGCCTCTACCACCACCACGGCCTCTACCACCACCTCGTCCTCTTGTAAGTCCTAGTTGCCTCCCTCTTTGTTGCCTAGTTCCTCCTTGTCTTGCCCCTTGTTGGCTACTACTTGGTTGGTTTGGCACTTGTTGGCTACCACTTGGTTGGCTACCACTTGCTTGGCTTGGCCCTTGTTGAGTACTATTTGCTTGTCTAGGAACTTGTGTATCTCTTTGTTGGCTTGTGCTTGCATCATTTTTCTTTGATCTCTTTCTTGGTTTGGTACAAGTTCTTGTGTTGTGTCCCCCACCTTTGCAGTCACCACAACGGGATCTCTCAGGAGGCTCTTGGAATTGGCCGTTGCCCGATTCTCGACCGCCACCATGGCCCCATCCGTCCATGTCACCTCTAAAACGCTTTGTCTTACGTCTTCCCCGTTTAACGACCTTTAATTCCGGATCGGGCCATAGTTGAACTCCATGGTACTCTGGCCATTGTGATTGGTCGAAGTATGGGTGAAATCGGGGAGCCCATGTATTCTTAACCGTCATGATTGAGAACTCGGACTCCCTCACGGTGAGCGGGTGATTGACGTCCACATTCCTAACGCGAGCTGCGGTATACAAGTGCGAGCATGGGAGATGAAGCAACAATGGCCTCTGGCAAGAGCAATCACACCGTGTTACGGAGACCTTGAAAGCCCGTCCGCCGTGTTGGCGGCCATCGTTTGTGGTTCCTCCTGGCTCTTTCACTTCGAACAACCAATCGTCGTCATTATATAATATAGCTTCTTGGGAGTCCGCCTTCCGTGATTGAAATTCCAACCATTCATCAACCTTTGGTGGGAACTTGTACTTGTACTTCTTCTTGTTCTCACCCGCAATCTGCTTATCCGTTTCCATTGAGTGCTTTAGAAAGTACGCATTCATCTTGTCGAATGTGTATTGAACTATTGCCGTCACGGGTAATGCACGTACACCCTTGAGCACCCTATTGAAGCATTCGGCCATGTTGCTTGTCATTTGACCATACCTCCGGCCATCTTCATCAAAAGCACGTGCCCACCTATTCCTTTCTTGAATGTTCCTATTGAGAAACTCAAGACCCCCGGGATCAAGTTTTTTGTGTGTCAGCAATTTGTTGTACAAGTTGGCGAACCGCTTGTCGGAGAAAGCGAGACAACAATCTTGAAGATCATCGGCCAACTCCTTAAGGCCACATGCCCTATAGAAGTTTGAACAAAAGTGCCTCATGCACCATCGATGGTGCAACGGAGCATGCCCGGGAATGTCAATGTCCACCGCGTTAAGAATTCCTTGATGGCGATCCGATATGACACAAATTTCCCTTTGAGCCGGTAATACCTGAGTTCTCAAAAGACGCAAGAACCACTCCCAGTTATCATTGTTCTCCACCTCAACCAAAGCAAAAGCCAAAGGCAACACCCGGTTATTGGCATCACTTGATATTGCAACCAACAAGGTGCCCTTGTATTGTCCGGTCAAGAATGTGCCATCAACGGAGATGACCGTCCGACAGTGTTCGAAAGCCCTCACGCATTGCTCGAACGCCCAAAATGCACGGCCAAATACTCGCACGGTCCTTCCGTCGTGAATCGTTGTTTTTTGCCCATGAGGCTCGACTACATGAACCATGCCCGGGTTAGTGGCGGCCATAGCTAACAACAACCTAGGGATTCGGTTATATGCTTCATCCCAATTACCATACAACATCTTGAATGCGGCTTGCTTCGCCTTCCATGCCTTGCCGTATTTCACCTTGTAATGAAAGATGGCTTTCACAAGGTCCATGACGCTCTGAATGCTCATGATTGAAAGTGTGGATATTGTGTTGGAAAGCCTGTAAGCGATGAACTCGGACGTGAGTTGTCTATGGTCTTGGGACACAATCTTGCCATCCACCTTCTTGCCTCGGCACATGTGACTTGGTACACAACTAACTACGTGCCAAGTGGGCCCTCCTTTCCATGGTCTTGCACGCACAATCCATGGACATCGGTCGGCCTCACATGCAACCGTGTAACGCACATTGACGTTCGAGTGAACCACCTTGTGTGGACGATAATGCGTGACCGAGTAGTTGTCGAGCCACATCTTCAATTCCAACAAGGTTTCGAATTTCGACCCGGGAGAAATCCCGTTCTTGCCGTCTTCCAAATCTCGGTGAGAAGATGGCCTAACTCCAAGACATACACCTTTGCCACCGTCCACCACGGCTTCATCCGCGAGACTACCATTCTTGAATAATGGTGTCCGATGATCCCGCCCGAATACCTTCTCGAAAGCTTCGGCCTCCTTCACCTTGAACCCCTCCTCATTAAGTTCTTCATCGGGACCTTCGTCATCCGACTCCGATGCATAGCCACGGGAATAAGGGATGGAATGGTCCATTGTCTCTTGCACGTGATATTTGTCGAGATCAACCACATTGTTGTCATGGAGTTCAACTTCATTCTCATCATCCTCATACTCATCATTCTCCTCTTGCAAAGCTTCATTTTGGTTATTTGAAATCGGGCTCAATATTGGCCTTACTTGTTGAGTCAAAGGAGGTTCACTCATTTCATCTTGCTTCATGGGTGGGGGACTACTAGCAACCAACGGGGAGGCGTTCCGGTTCAAGTCCAAATGCAAACTAGACTCAACCTTCTTCGTAGCAAATAACTCAAGAGCCTTGTCTAGTGATTCAGCCATCGTCTCCTTGTATGCAACCCAACGTTGATCGGAGTTCACACGCATGGTCTTCCAACGGATGTGCATTTCAAAACCCACATTATGCCTTCCCTCCAACTCAACGATATCACTTGGGTCCATCCAATTCAAATCTTTCCTCACTTGTTCCAAGACCTTAGCATAGCTAGGACTACTCTCAAACACCATGTCAACCTCATCCGGGTCCGGTTCAATATTGCCTTTCAAAAAGGCGTCTTTGTCCACATGATGAAGATAAACACATGTTCTTCCCATCCCTAGAATAATTAAAACAACACAACGTAACATAGATTCCATAAGTACTCATCCGAAGATTAACACAAAATAAAAAACCCTAACATGTATATGAAACAATAACCATAACCCCCACTAAACAATAACCATAAGCATAACCCTAACATAGTAACAACCCTAACCCTAACCCCAACATAACAACACCCATAACCCTAACCCTAACATACTAAGAAACCTAACTCTAGCAAATTGGCAAACAAACATCTCATATCTCCATACAAATTTCAACATCCATAAAAAATTAGGGTTTCTCCAAACTAGCAACAAATGAGTAAATGTGAGCATTTTTTGGATGAAAACGAGGGGATCAGAGGAGATTACCTTGAGGCAGGGATTGGGTTGGAAAACCACGGAGAAAATCTTCAGATTTGGAAGATTTGAGAGGGGGAGAGAGGGGGAGAGAGGTGTTGGGGTTGGGGTGTGTGTGGGAGGGGAGACCAGCCTACATGTAATAGAATGTGCAGCGCCTAACGGCTAGGCGCTGCACATTACAAGTGTGGCGCCTAGATGTCAGGCGATGCACATTACATGTGTAGCGCCTAGCATCAAGGCGCTGCACTGCTCGGTGCGGGGCCCGGCTGTGCCACGCTGGCCAGGCGTGCAGCGCGTGAGGGTCAGGCGCTGCACAGTGAAGTGCAGCGCCTGGCTGTCGGGCGCTGCACAAAATGGTCAGCTGGATGAAATTTTTTCAAACACAGTTCAGTTTGTGAATTCTTTTCGTCATCAGGTCAATTTTGTCCTTTTTGCCCTTCCTGGCATGTAGGTCGCCGAATAGGACGTCCCTTGTCAGCCTGACGCGTGACTCGAGGGAGCCCTCGGATTTGCCTGGAGTACTGGATCGCTCGAGGCTTCGTTTTTTCTTTCGGTTATCGGTTTCATACCGAACCTATCGATTTGAGTTCGGTTACTAAAAGTAAAAACCGAATTTTACTGTAGCAGCAGCAAAAACCGAAAATTTGGTTTTTTCGGTTTCTGTATCGGTTCGGCGATCGGTTGGTCGGTTTTTATGCCCACCCCTGAGCTCTTCCCCACCTTGGTCTATCCTGAACTCGCCATCACCACCTCTCGTCCTCTTCCTCGGCAGAAAAAGAAAAAGATGGAGGCCTTCCTTGCCGGTTTCCGGGCGCCGCCTCGAGCTTCCGCCGTACCCACCGCCCGGAGCCCGCCTCCCAGCCCCTTCTTTCTCGGCACATGGCGCAGGAAGCCATCCTCCTCCGCCTCCGTGGTCTGCATGGCGGTATGGTCTCTCTTACCATGCTTCATTGTTGCCGGCCAGTTCTTGAAGATAGGCAAGGGTCGTAATATGTTGTGTATTTTTGTGTAGGAGCCACATCTAATATCAAAGTTGGATTCTACAGAGAAGGCATGGAAAGAAATGTCGGTATGGTTCTCTTTTGCGCAGACTGTACTTCTTTGTTCAGTGCCTACTTTCTGAATCTTCACAAACCCTTTTAGAGCCTGTTTATTTCATACTCCCTCCGTCTTAGTGCTAGATACATCCATTTGAGCGACAACTAATTCCAGACGGAGGGAGTAGCATTTTCGTACGAATTTTCTACGGTTTTGATCCTTATAAAATTCCCTACTTGAAGTTCTGTTATAAAATTATTTTGGGACCAAGTCAAATTCTTCAAAGCTACCGTCTCATTATTGGAGGAAAGCGATATGCTATACAACTTAAATTTTGATTCTTCCATACAAATATGGAACTTTATTGTTTGTTCTCATATACTATCAATTTACCATGCACGGGAATCTAATGAATGAGTATCTTCTTCAGATTAGATTGGGTGACCCTGACATCGTCGCAGATCCGAGCGAATACCAAAAACTTGCACAGTCTGTTTCCGATCTGGGAGAGGTATATTTGGCATAACTCGAGTGCCATTTGCTTTTCGTTATTTGGGTGTTATGAACCTTTGTGCATAGACATCTTCTCCCAAATTTATCGATTTTTTAATGAAAAATATTCAGGTTGTGACGGCTTATAGGGAATTTAAGGAATGTGAAAGGCAGATTGAAGAAACAAAAGGTTCGTATGCTTCAATATTTTTTTTTTGCCTTGGTTTAAGTATTGAATGCTCACATACTTTTTTATTGACCAACATGATAGCTTTGCAAAAAGAGAATGGTGATGACCCTGATATGGCTGAGATGATAGCTTCAGAGCTGGAGTCTCTCTCTGATCAGCTTGCGGAGCTCGAGGAAAGACTGACGGTAGGTATGCCAGATATTTTTGATTTATACTTGTTGAAGTACTTCTCATTGCGCTTACCTTTCCATGTTAGGTACTTCTGCTTCCAAGCGACCCTCTAAATTCACGTAACATCTTACTTGAAGGTATGTGTTGGTTTCAAGTGTCCATCTGATCCTATCAACTTATCTAGGCAGTTGTTTTGACCATGTGCAATTGTTTTATCACTACTAATTTAGGCAAGTAAAAATATGTTAACTAGGGCATTTTTATTATACCAATTCTCTTCAATTCAGTTCAGGAAAAACGTAAGAGTGCCATACTGCGGAAGTGTTTAACTTACAATTGCTTCAGCTCTAGTTCAAAATTTCGTAACTGAGAACTCTGTTTTCTTCGTTTCTGCAGTAAGAGCTGGCACTGGAGGTGATGAAGCTGGAATTTGGGCTGGTGACCTTGTAGGTAGATGCAAATCGAGTATGATTTAGCAACTGAGATAGTATATATGTTGTTGTTTGGTCTAGGTAATAGCATATTAAAGCTTATTGATCAGAATTTCATGATTACGCGGATAACAACCTAAGAATTACTCAATTTGCAACAAAGATTTTTAGTTTTGGCAACCTCAGTTCATCTTTGTTCATTTCACAATTGTTGTTCGAAAGTATACTCCCAGTATCATAGTGCATCGTATTTATGACTTTATTCACATAATCCACACTAAATGTGTAATGTCTATTCTGCAGGTACGCATGTATCAAAGATATTGTGAGCTCAACAATTGGAAGTTTAAACCAGTTTCTTGCTCAGAAGTATGTACCTGCAAACTTAGCCTGACTATTGAATAAAAACATGTTATTTCGCAAAAAAAGAAGAAGAATAGAAACATGTTGATCGAGTAATTAAATCTTCCAGGCAGAAAAGGGTGGATACAAGACATATGTGATGGAGGTGAAGGGAAAGCAAGTCTACAGTAAACTGAAGTTTGAGTCAGGTGTGCATCGTGTTCAGCGTGTACCGCAGACAGAGACTATGGGTCGTGTTCACACGTCAACCGCAACTGTTGCTATTATGCCAGAGGTGACTATTAGGTGCCAATTTCTGACATGGATTTTATGTTTTCTTTTTTAAAATTTTCTAATTGTGTTTTGATGGCACCATAGGCCGACGAAGTGGATGTGGTTATTGATCCAAAAGATATTGAACTTAAAGCTGCAAGATCTGGTGGAGCTGGAGGTATATCACTTCTGGAGTGTGTGATTCTTCTAGTATAATACTCTATTACTTTGGGTGTATGTTGCAATATCTTTCTGAAGGAAATGTACATTAAATGTTACAACTGATTTTTACGCTTGTATATTCTCGATCAATGCAGGGCAGAATGTTAACAAGGTGGAGACGGCTATTGATCTTATTCACAAGCCTACGGGAATAAGGATATTCTGCACAGAAGAAAGGTCACAACTTCAAAACAAAGAACGTGCGTTCCAGTTATTAAGAGCAAAACTGTAAGTTTCTATCATCTGAATTATCCTTGTTATTGTGCAGCCTTTTAATCTGCGTGTTACTTCCATATGCTTGCTTTCATCTTATTGTTTCTGCTTGTAATGATGCTCTTTGGTAGTAGTATTATAGTTGCATTTCTACCTTGAATTTCTTCTCAAGAATGCCATGAATTTGTACCTTCTTTGAATTCATATTAACTCTGTACATTGCTACCATTGTCAAATGATAAGTTAGTTTCATAGTTGAGTTAATCCTTTGTGTGACTTATTTCATCTCCCATATATCTCTACATAAACATTACAGATATGAGATAAAGTTAAGGGAGCAACAAGAGTCCATAAGAACCCAGAGGTTACTGCAGGTATGATGTATGTTCTCCATAGAGGTTCATATGATGCAAAGTCATAGATGGCCAACTGAAAGGGACAGAAATCTGTTTCCCAGATGATAATGTTCAGAAAAAAAAAATAGCTATACCAATAAAGGTCATAAAATATATATCTGTATGGTGATATTGAATACACAAGTTTTAATTATTTGCATGACTAACTTAAAGAATGACGAGATTAAAAATGAAGTAACTTCCTTTGATTTTCACACGGGTTGCACAATTTTGGTATACCCTGTGTTCAATTTGTTAACACTGTTTTAATAATTAAAGGTCGGTACTGGTGCTCGCTCGGAGAAGATACGGACGTACAACTACAAGGTACTAGCACATTATGTCATCTTAGGGTTTCATGCCATTGAAATGTTTGTGTTGCCAATGTTTGAAATATTTATAGTATATTTGAGTCTATGTCACATTTGGTTACAGGACAACAGAGTGACTGATCATCGTTTGAAGATGAATTTCGTATTGTCTAGCTTTCTTTTAGGAGATATCGAGTCAGCTGTTCAGGTACATCACATATCATGATATGCAAATTGTGTGACATGCAACCATTTAGGAACTGAAGAACTTCCACATGACATAGAAATCCACAGCGTGTGTTAATTTCGTTATCCTTGAAACATCTACAGTCCTGCGCTGCGTTGGAGCAGAAGGAACTCTTGGAGGAAATGGCCACTTCTTCTGCAGTGAAGGCATGATCAGTTCAACTATTCCTTTTGCTTCTGGCCATACCCCTAAGGAGAACAGATCCTATGGCATCTTACAGTCGATGGAGATCGTCTACCAAGTTGTACATGAAAAAACTCGCGAATCATATTCCTTGCATGCACACACGGTTCTGTTTGCTCATGGTCATTTTGCATATACACTGATGTCTGTAGACAATTTAATGCACTCCAGTTGCCCTGATGGGAGCAGATTTTGAGTAGCTGAAAGACTTTTTTTTACAACAAAGCGGTGACACTGGTTAAAAATATACATGAAAGTTCTGTGTGGTTGAAGTCTTGAAGGGTGGTGATGTGTCTGCGTGGAATCTGTGCACCAGGATATTTTGTGCAGGCGCAGGTATCTAGAAAAAAAAGGACATTTAGAAGTTAAAACGAAGGGTGTGTTTAGGGCTATCTAGATGTGACATAACCATGCCACATCTAAGTATGATATCAGCGTCACCTCACGTCAGAAGTAGCCCATCCCACCTCGTGTTTGTTTGTTTCTTTTTTCTTTGTTTCTCCTGCGATACATAGCCTGCCAACCCGTTTTACTCAAAACTAATGATGCTCCAGTTCCAAGTTATCAAGTTTTACTCAAACTAGCGGGGAAAGGCACAGCGGCAATGCTTGTTGTTTTGGCTGAAAAAAGATTGGTATTTTGATGCAAGGGGACAAATGTTTGATGATAACATAACTATAAAAAGTCACCAAGTTCATAGGAACATCAACATGACTAAACTTTGGTGCACACCAACAAAACATAACTTTGTTAGGCTCACTGAGAAATGAGCATCTCTAGCAAATTTGTTAAAAATCAGCAAGGAACTTGATATTTAATCTAAGGCTACTTGTTACATTTTTTGAGAATTCGAGCATTGCTACACTATGAGAGCACTTGTATACTTGTGGTGCTCAACATTATGGGGTCCACAAAACTGTATTATATTTAAACAGTAGCAAAATATGCATAGTTCTGTAGATGTAACATAGATTACCATCATATCATCGAGTCACACATTCAATTCTTTGCTTCTGTCTAATCCATTTCACTTTTAACCATACCATGCAAACATTTGTAATTTTAAATCTTTATTTTTTGTTGGAAGGAACCAAACACTTGTACCACCAAACGTCATCAAAACTAATCTCTACTCTGTGCTGCTGGAATTTCACTACAGCTAATAAGCAATACAAAAATTTCTACCAAGGCAAGATGGTGCACCAGGAAAACTAAAAGAACTGTTTGAAAGAGTATAATATAGAAACAATGGAGGATGAGATATGAGGCACTACTAACGAACATATATGTCATATTTAGTTGTCAATATATGATACTATTAGTATAGAAGTATCTAAGACCAATAAAGTTATATGTTGCCCCACAAGGTAGAATGAGCAGGACTGGGAGTGGGAGATACAAAACACCTGCACCTAACATAGTTGATTTGATATTACAATACACTGATTTCAATGAACAACAGGGCATTGATAGAAAAGCATGCAAAGTATCACAAGTTGAACTGATGTGCATTCCATGTGAGAGGGTGATCTCTTTAAAGGTCACTCGGAGGGTAATTAGCAGTACAAAGTCGACCAAAGCAAGGAGAATATCTCCGATTTTAAGGTTAACGATTGTGGTAAACAACAACCTTTACCTAATATCAATTATTAACACCTAGCAATTCCTTGAATCAGAGTAATTCATTACTCCATCTACGTTGTTTTGTCGGACTAATATATGTGAACATAGAGGTTATACGTAAATTCACAACAGGATCTTTTACAGTCCGGCCACCAATGCGTAAAGGATAGCAGCACGTACAAAAAAGGAAATTTCATAAAGCATAAGTAACATTTGAATGTTTAGAAAACACTCCAATGCTTTTTTTCCTGAGCAGATAAATGGGCAAACGACATGCCATCGTCTTAACTACAGATATGAACAGAAGCAGATGATGAGTTTCTTGAATCCCATTTCAGAAAAAGTGGTATATACATCACAAATTTAAAACTAAATAGTTCTTATGAATTTCATGGTTTTATTCGATCATATACACTTGCACTTGGCATTGAGACATTCTATAAACTTGAATTGTACAATCCATCAAAGCACATATATTGTAACTTTCCAAATCTGAATTACCAGAGCAAGAAAGGAAAAAAAAAAGAAGGGGTCGAGATACCACGGAGCGATGGCCAGGCACCTCGGAGCGTGAGAGAGAGAGCCAAGCATGCTTTCACATGTTGCAAATTGTTGTGTAGGGAAATCTTGCGTCTACATGGGGTGCCCAAGACCATTGTCTCTGACCATGATGTAAAGTTCCTAAGATACATTTGTAAGACTTTATGCGCCAAGCTCGAGATAAATAGTATTCTCCTCAGCCTATCATGCACAAAACGATGGCCAAATGGAAGTGGTCGACCACACGCTCCCCCCCCCCCCTTCGTGTGCTCATCAAGAAGAACCTACGAGAGTGGGAAGAGTGCCTACCCATCTCCGATTTCACCTACGACCCTGCAGAACACTCAATGACACTAAAGTCTCCGTTCAAGGTTGTGTATGGTTTCAACCCACTTTCACCCTTGGACATCACTCTTCTACCTCTTTAAGAGCGCACCAACATGGATGCAAGTTCACATGTCGAGCTGATGAATGTGATGCACAATGAAACATGACTCTTCATCGAGTGTTAAGTTCAACATCACGCCGACAAGGTCAACCTCACCAAGAAGCCTCTAGTGTTCCATCCCAGTGACCTTGTGTGGGCGCATATTCGCAAGAATTTCTTCCCGGAAGAGGGCAAGTATAAGTTACTTCCCGCGCCAACTAAACCTTCAAGGTCATCCAAAGGATTAACGACAATTCTTAAAATATTGACATTCCCATGGACAAGTACTTGTTGAGCGACACCTTCTACGTCGCCGACCTTTCTCTTCATGGTGACGAGGATCTTGATCCGAGGACGGATATTCCCCGCGGGGGGGGGGGGGGGGGGGGGGGGGGGATGACGGAGTTGATTCCAATAGATCTCGGGTAGGGGGTCTCGAACTAGTAGCCTTGATGCGATGGTAACAGAGACACGGGATTTTAGCCAGGTTCGGGCTCTTCTAGGAGATAAAACCCTTTGTCCTGCTTGTGTTGTATTGATTTGGGATGGAGTACAAAGTACAAGTTGATCTACCACGAGATCGTTGTGTGTTGTCAACGAGCCCTACCCCCTGGTTTACATAGGTACCGGGGGGGGGGTCTAGGGTTACAAGTAGGTCGGCTACGTAAAAGGTAAACATGTTGTAGACGACCTCTAAATCTTAGAGTATGCGTCAAGTCTTCAGGAGCATTCCTTCTACGCGCCATGGGTTGCCTCGACGTGGCCCACTGGTGAACTGACATGGGGGTGCATGGCCCGGCCCACCTGGTCGGGAGACGACGTGGTGAGTGACCCCTAATCCAGGACACCATCAGGGGGAAGGTGAATTGGAGCACCCACTTACATCACCTTCTCGAACTCTCTATTTGTCTGAATTAGACATGGCTACTACCTCAAGTGGAAATACTATGTGTGCTTAAAAGCATGGAAACCATGGAGGTTGAAGGACTCGAAGGAGCATGGAGCGTCATCGGAGGGCTAAGACAAGAGCAAAAAAAGGAGGACAAATTTTTTGGACACACCTCAAATAGTATGAGGCATGTCTGACCCTGTTGCAACCCTTCTGGAGTCCTATCAGTTATCGGTCGGACTCCCCTGAAGTGTATCCAACCCTATGCTGCAACTCTCCGGAATGGGTCGGACATACCATGGACATCGCTTAGAACCTCCGACACGTCAAACCATCTGATCCATGTCTGAGGCATGTCCAACTTATCTACAAGACCTTTGGAACATGTCAGACATGTCCTAGGATATTCCCAGATGTTCCGACTACTCGGATACTCTAACCCAAGTCGGATTGTCTGACCTGCCTACGCGCACGGGAAGCGGGCCTAGCCCGTGCCCCCCATACTCCTTCATCCATAGTCTATGCATACCGTACCTCTTCCCAAATATCGGGTTAGAAAAGTTTAGACCAATATCTTGCTAGAGCTTCGGTCAACCTACCTCTCCCTTGGAGATCAGATCAAGACCTCTTATGCGAGAAGATTCTACTTGGAATACAAGACCTCCTCATCCTTTGGATTTGGGGTAGAACTATCCTCTCAAGGGCTCCTCTCCCCTTAGGGATTTGGGGTATGTTATTTACTTTCCCTTGTTGCTTGTTGGATCTTGAGGTGTATCTTACTTTGACTTGTGGTTTGAGTAAGATTGGTGGTGAATGTTGTCCTTGTGAGTGTTTTCCTCTTGAGTGTTCCCCTTTGTTCTTCAAATTCATCGTGCTTCCCCTCAAAGATACCTCCAAATTGTGAAGATGGGGCCACCCAACAGTTGGCCCCGTATTACAAGGGCATCACAGATCTCGTCGAGCTCCATTGGTGCAATGTGTATGAGTACAAGGTGCTCTTTATGGAAGTTGATGGTGAGCCTAGTGATGAGTTAGAATGCATCCATCAACTCCTTTAGCTGGCGTGCCACATGAAACACAACAAACATAATAATTAGCATGTTGTCTGCGAGCACCGGGCAGGGGGCCCTGGCCATGAGGAGATGTTCAAGGATGAAGTCACACATTGATGACTATTTGTAAGAAATCTGCCATGAGGAGGAAAAGGTGCAGAGATAGTCGGTCACCCTTCTGAAGACCCCGTTTGCACTCGATCCACCGCCCTGGTATGACATTGAGGAGCACGATGGACTTTGATTAGGTGAAGATCGAATCCATTCGGTCACACCAAAGGACGGGGAACCCTTGGCCTCCATGATAGCACGAAGCGTGTCCCAGTCGATTGATATAGTCTAGGGCCTTGGCGAAGTCTAGCTTGAGCACCACCGTGTCAACTTTCCTAGAGAAGCATGTTTGTATCTTGGTAGCGAGGATTTTTTCTGAAGATACTTCTGCCGGCTATAAAGTTAAATTGATCAACATCAATGAGGGTCTCAATTTGTCACTAAAGACGAGTGGTAAGCACCTTTGCACATCGCCTTGATGGGGTTATTTTGGAGTATGACCGTCCGGGAGGCGCTGGGCATGGGGATGCTAGCGACCTTCGGGAATAGTGTGACGTGTGCGTGGTTTAATTAAGCTCCCCGAGTTAGCATCTGGGGAGTGGAAGGCGACAAACAGGGGCATGTGAGCGCCGCCTCCACCACGGTCCAGGCAGCCCGATAGGAACCTGGGCCTAGCCCATCCGGACCAAGCACACTATTATGATCCATTGCATCGGCGACCTCTTTGATTTCCTCCAACTCGAGGGGCCCCCGTGTAAAGATGATGGACGTCGAAGGTCCAACATGTTTGGTAGGCCGAGCCTAGCCACAACTTTAGTGTCATGGGTCACTACATACAGGCTCAATGCCACCGGTGTCGATCAGGGCCGGCCCTATGTTCCGGAAGGCCCTAGGGCGAACTCGACGATATGGGCCCCTAAGTCCTAAGATTATATATATGTATGTGTGTGTCTGTGTATGATACAAAAACATTGCTTGAACATGTAAAGTAGTACCTTTTCAAAGAACCTTTCTGTGATTGATTTTTCAGATCGCTTTCTTTTCTTTTTCTCCTTTTCAGCACCCAACAAATACAATACTTCTTAGGTAACATTGTAAGGCATGCTATGTCCTAAAATTATGAAGAAAAGAGAATAAAAAGAATTAGAAATTTTTACATCAATACCCTAATCTTGTACACTGAATTGGAGATGAAATCTATACATACTTGTGAAAGACTGGACGAACTCGCGGTCACGGTCTCGCGGATGGCTGGGCGTTGATACGTCCAATTTGCATCATGATTTCCTATGAATAATTATTATGTTTTTAATCATTATTTCACTTTATGGTACAATTCTTATGCCTTTTCTCTCTTATTTTGCAAGATTTACATGAAGAGGGAGAATGCCGGCAGCTGGAATTCTGGACCTGAAATAGCCACATCAGAGATACCTATTCTACAGAGCTCCAATTGACCTGAAACTTCACGGAGATTTTTTATTGAATATATAAAAAATACAAGAGAAAAGAAATACCAGAGGGGACCCACCAGTTGCCCACAAGGCAACAGGGCGCGCCCTGATGCCTTGTGGGGCCCCTGGCTGGCGTCTGTCCCCCCTCCTTCCACTATATAAAGCCATTTGCCCTAGAAAAAATAAAGAGAAGACTTTCGGGACGAAGCGCCGCCGTCTCGAGGTGGAACCTGGGCAGGAGCACTTGCTCTCCGGCGGAGCGATTCCGCCGGGATACTTCCCTCCGGGAGGGGGAAATCGAAGCCATCGACATCACCAACGATCCTCTCATCGTGGGAGGACCAATCTTCATCAACATCTTCACCAGCACCATCTCATCTCAAACCCTAGTTCATCTCTTGTATTCAATCTTTGTCTCAAAACCTCAGATTGGCACCTGTGGGTTGCTAGTAGTGTTGATTACATCTTGTAGTTGATGCTAGTTGGTTTATTTGGTGGAAGATTATATGTTCAGATCCTTAATGCTATTCAATACCCCTTTGATCTTGAACATGAATATGATTTGTGAGTAGTTACTTTTGTTCTTGAGGACATGGGAGAAGTCTTGTCATAAGTAATCATGTGAATTTGGTATTCGTTCGATATTTTGATGCTATGTATGTTGTGCTTCCTTTAGTGGTGTCGTGTGAACGTCGACTACATGACACTTCACCATCTTTGGGCCTAAGGGAAGGAATTGTGGAGTAGTAATTAGATGATGGGTTGCTAGAGTGACAGAAGCTTAAACCCTAGTTTATGCGCTATTCCGTAAGGGGCTGATTTGGATCCATATGTTTCATGCTATGGTTAGAGTTATCTTAATTCTTCTTTCGTAGTTGCGGATGCTTGCGAGAGGGGGTAATCATAAGTGGGAGGCTTGTTCAAGTAAGAACAGCACCCAAGCACCGGTCCACCAACATATCAAATTATCAAAGTAGCGAACGCGAATCAAGCAAACATGATGAAAGTGACTAGATGAAATTCCCATGTGTCCTCGAGAACTCTTTGCTTATTATACGAGTTCGTTCCTGCTTGTCCTTTGCTACAAAAAGGATTGGGCCACCTTGCTGCACTTTTGTTATCGTTACTATTTGTTACTTGTTATGAATTATCTTGCTATCAGAACTATCTATTACCGCTACTTTCAGTACTTGCAGAGAATACCTTGCTGAAAACCGCTTGTCATTTCCTTCTGCTCCTCGTTGGGTTCGACACTCTTACTTATCGAAAGGACTACGTTTGATCCCCTATACTTGTTGTTCATCAAGACTCTTTTCTGGCACCGTTGCCGGGGAGTGAAGCGTCTTTGGTGAGTGGAATTTGGTAAGGAAACATTTATATTACGTGCTGAAATTTATTGTCACTTGTCACTATGGAAAGTAATCCTTTGAGGGGCTTGTTCGGGGTATCTTCACCTCGACTGAAAGCATTGAGAGTTGCTCCTCAACCTATTGAACCTACTGAAAATATTTATTATGAAATTCCTTCGGGTATGGTAGAGAAACTGCTAGCTAATCCTTATGCAGGAGATGGAACGGTACATCCCGATATGCACTTGATCTATGTGGATGAAATTTGTGGATTGTTTAAGCTTGCAGGTTTATCCGGAGATGGAGTTAAGAAGAAAGTATTCCCTTTATCTTTGGAGGGAAAGGCATTGACATGGTATAGGCTATGTGATGATACCGAAACATGGGACTGGAACCTGTTGAAGCTGAAATTCCACCAGAAATTTTATCCTATGCATTTGGTTCATCGTGATCGGAATTATATATATAATTTTTGGCCTCGTGAAGGAGAAAGTATCACTCAAGCTTGGGGGAAGCTTAAGTATATGTTGCACACATGCCCCAATCATGAGCTCTCAAGAGAAATAATTCTTCAAAACTTTTATGCTCGGCTTTCTCATAATGATCAATCCATACTCGATACTTCTTCTGCTGGTTCCTTTATGAAGAGAACTATTGAATCCAGATGGGATCTTCTAGAAAGAATTAAACGTAACTCTGAAGATTGGGAAATTGACAAAGGTAATGAGTCAGGTATAAATCTTGAGTTTGATTGTTTTAAATCTTTTATGGAAACTGATGCTTTTCGTAAGTTTAATACTAAATATGGACTTGACTCTGAGATAGTAGCTACCTTTTGTGAATCTTTTGCTACTCATGTTGATCTCCCTAAGGAGAAATGGTTTAAATACCATCCACCTATTGAGTTTAATGAAGAACATGTTAGTGTTAAAGAATAAACAATTGTTTACCATGTTGATCCAGTTGTGCCTACTGCTTATATTGAGAAACCTCCTTTCCCTGTTAGGATTAAGGAACATGCTAAAGCTTCAACTGTGGTTAATAACAGTAATATTAGAGCACCTAGACCTTCTGAACAAATTAAAGTTGAACCTAGTGTTGCAATGGTTAAAGATCTTTTGGTTGATAATATTGATGGACATGTCATATATTTCTGTGATGAAGCAACTAGAATTGCTAAGCCAGACACTAAAGTTAAAAACAAACCTGTAGTTGGCTTGCCTGTTATTTCTGTTAAAATTGGAGATCATTGCTATCATGGTTTATGTGATATTGGTGCTAGTGTGAGTGCTATTCCGTTTACTCTCTATCAAGAAGTCATGAATGATATTGCACCTGTTGAGATTGAAGATATTGATGTTACTATTAAGCTTGCAAATAGAGATACTATTTCACCACTTGGGATTGTTAGAGATGTTGAAGTCCTGTGTGGTAAGATCAAATATCCTACTGATTTTCTTGTTCTTGGATCACCACAAGATGATTTTTGTCCTATTATATTTGGTAGACCTTTCTTGAATACAGTTAATGCTAAGATTGATTGCACTAAAGAAATTATTAGTGTTAATTTTGGTGAGATGTCTCATGAGTTTAATTTCTCTAAGTTTCGTAGACAACCTCATGATAAAGAATTACCCAATAAAGATGAAATTATTGGTCTTGCCTCTATTGCTGTGCCTCCTACTGATCCTTTAGGACAATATTTGCTAGACCATGAGAATGATATGAATATGACTGAAAGAAATGAAATAGATGAATTATTCTTTAAACAAGCACCTATTCTGAAACACAATTTGCCTGTTGAAATCTTGGGAGATCCTCCACCACCTAAGGGTGACCCTGTGTTTGAATTAAAGCAATTACCTGATACTCTTAAATATGCTTATCTTGATGAAAAGAAAATATATCCTGTTATTATTAGTGCTAACCTTTCAGAGCATGAAGAAAAGAGATTACTTAAAACTCTGAAGAAGCACCGTGCAACTATTGGATATACTCTTGATGATCTTAAGGGCATTAGTCCCACTTTATGTCAGCAAAAAATTCATATGGAACCAGATGCTAAATCTGTTGTTGATCATCAAAGAAGGCTGAATCCTAGAATGAAGGATGTGGTAAGAACTGAAATATTAAAACTTCTGGAAGCAGGTATAATTTATCCCATAGCTGATAGTAGATGGGTAAGTCCTGTTCATTGTGTTCCTAAAAAAGGAGGTATTACCGTTGTTCCTAATGATAAAAATGAACTTATCCCATAAAGAATTGTAACTGGTTATAGGATAGTAATTGATTTTAGGAAATTAAATAAAGCTACTAGGAAAGATCATTACCCCTTGCCTTTTATTGATCAAATGTTAGAAAGATTATCTAAGCATACACACTTTTGTTTCCTAGATGGTTATTCTGGTTTCTCTCAAATACCTGTATCACCTGAAGATCAAGAGAAAACCACCTTTACTTGTCCTTTTGGAACTTATGCTTATCGTCGTATGCCTTTTGGTTTATGTAATGCACCTGCTACCTTTTAAAGATGTATGACTGCTATATTCTCTGATTTGTGAAAAGATTGTTGAGGTTTTCAGGGATGATTTCTCCGTTTACGGAACTTCTTTTGATGCTTGCTTGAGCAACCTTGATCGAGTTTTGCAGAGATGTGAAGAAACTAAATCTTATCTTAAATTGGGAGAAGTGCCACTTTATGGTGAATGAAGGTATAGTCCTTGGGCATAAAATTTCTGAAAGAGGTATTGATGTTGATAAAGCTAAAGTTGATGCTATTGAGAAAATGCCATGTCCTAAAGATATCAAAGGTATAAGAAGTTTCCTTGGTCATGCTGGTTTCTATAGAAGGTTTATAAAAGACTTCTCTAAAATTTCTAGATCTCTTACCAATCTCTTGCAAAAAGATGTTCCATTTGTTTTTGATGATGATTGTGTAGAAGCCTTTGAAGTACTTAAGAAAGCCTTAATTTCTGCACCTATTGTTCAACCACCTGATTGGAACCTACCCTTTGAAATTATGTGTGATGCTAGTGATTATGCTGTTGGTGCTGTTCTAGGACAAAGAGTTGATAAGAAATTAAATGTTATTCATTATGCTAGTAAAACTCTAGACAGTGCTCAAAGAAATTATGCTACTACTGGCAGTTGTGTTTGCATGTGATAAATTTAGATCTTACATTGTTGATTCCAAAGTTACTATTCACACTGATCATGCTACTATTAAATACCTTATGGAAAAGAAAGATGCTAAACCTAGACTTATTAGATGGGTTCTTCTGCTACAAGAATTTGACTTGCATATTGTTGATAGAAAGGGAGCTGAGAATCCCGTAGCAGATAATTTGTCTAGAATGGAAAATGTTCTTGATGACCCACTTCCTATTAATGATGATTTTCCTGATGAACAATTAGCTGTGATAAATGCTTCTCGTAGTACTCCTTGGTATCCAGACTATGCTAATTACATTGTTGCTAAATACATACCACCTAGCTTTACATATCAACAAAAGAAAAAGTTCTTCTTTGATTTAAGACATTACTTTTGGGATGACCCACACTTATATAAAGAAGGAGTAGACGGTATTATTAGACGTTTTGTACCTGAGCATGAACAGGAACAAATCCTACGTAAGTGTCACTCCGAGGCATATGGAGGACACCATGCAGGAGACAGAACTGCACACAAGGTATTACAATCTGTTTTTTATTGGCCTACTCTTTTTAAGGATGCACGTAAGTTTGTCCTTTCTCGTGATGAATGTCAAAGAATTGGTAATGTTGGTAGACGTCAGGAAATGCCTATGAATTATTCACTTGTTATTGAACCATTTGATGTTTGGGGTTTCGATTATATGGGACCTTTTCCTAAATCCAACAGGTATACTCATATTTTAGTTGTTGTTGATTACGTTACTAAGTGGGTAGAAGCTATTCCAACTAGTAGTGCTGATCATAACACTTCTATTAAAATGCTTAAAGAAGTTATTTTCCTGAGGTTTGGAGTCCCTAGATATTTAATGACTGATGGTGGTTCACATTTTATTCATGGTGCTTTCCGTAAGTTGCTTGCTAAATATGATGTTAACCATAGAATTGCATCTCCTTATCATCCTCAGTCTAGTGGTCAAGTTGAATTAACTAATAGAGAAATAAAATTGATTTTGCAAAAGACCGTTAATAGATCCAGAAAGAATTGGTCTAAGAAACTTGATGATGCATTATGGGCTTACAGAACTGCATATAAAAATCCTATGGGTATGTCTCCGTATAAAATGGTTTATGGAAAAGCATGTCATTTACCTCTTGAACTAGAACACAAAGCATATTGGGCAATTAAAGAACTCAATTATGATTTTAAACTTGCCAGTGAGAAGAGGTTATTTGATATTAGCTCTTTAGATGAATGGAGAACCCAAGCCTATGAAAATGCTAAGTTGTTCAAAGAAAAAGTCAAAAGATGGCATGATAAGAGAATTCAAAAATGGGAATTCAAAGTAGGTGATCATGTTTTATTATACAATTCTCGTTTGAGATTCTTTGCAGGAAAACTTCTCTCTAAATGGGAAGGACCGTATATCATCGAACAAGTTTATCGCTCCGGAGCCATCAAAATAAACAACTCCGAAGGCAATAATCCGAGAGTGGTGAATGGAAAAAGAATTAAGCATTATATTTTAGGTACTCCCATTAATGTTGAAATTAATATTATTGAAACAATTACACCGGAAGAGCACATAGAAGAGTCCTTCCGGAACGCTCCAGAACCCTGAAAAGGGGTAGGTATGTGATACGGTAAGTAAACCGACTCCAAAAATTCCATAAAAATTATTTCTGTCAGTTTTGGAATATTAAAAAAATTACAAAAATAAGAAACAGCCGAGAGGACCCACATGGTGCTCACAAGGCAACAGGGCGCGGCCACCCCCTGGGGCGCACCCTGATGCCTTGTGGGCCCCACGTGTGCCTTCCCGACTCCATTTTCTTCCCGTATGCTTGTTTCGCAAGATAAAAATTCTTTATATATACTTGTAGGAGATATGCCCTAGAGGAAGTAATATCAGTTACTTTGTATCTCCGAGTTTGTAATGAATGTTTATGTTCCATGCTATAACTGCAATGATTCTCGAGTCTACAATAACCACGAGGCTCGGAGGGAAACTCATGTGCACGTGTGGTATAATAAACGGAAAATGTATTCCTAGTCATGCCTCTATGACTGGCTCAAGTATTGCATGATGATCCTGTTTTCCTGATCATGGGCATGACTATGCCGGCAATTTTGAGGGGACAATGTTAGTAGAACACTTGTGTTGAATCGACCCGATTGATGTTATGCTATGAGATACATTCGTCATGAGTTAATGGTTAATAATACAGAGATAGTTAATGTTTGCATAATTCCTTAGACCATGAGAGTATCGAGTTACTTCGTACTTGCTTCGTGAACTTTGGGGTTTGTTAAACGTCATCCGTAAATGGGTGGCTATTACGGCGGCTTACGGGTTCACGGAAAAGTATGATAGAAACGAGATAGCTCAAGATTGGGATTTGCTCCTCCGACGATGGAGAGATATTCTCGGGCCCTCTCGGTGTTACGGTATCCATCATCGTCTGGCCAGACACATTGTGATTTGATCACTGGGATGCCGGAACGCAGAAACGAGTAAAGAGAACAAAACCGGTAACGAGGTAACTTGCATAGTGGACAAGTTGTTGATCCACGGGGATGCATTAAATCTCACCTCGGGTATTTGTAATATATTGTGAAGCAACAGGAATAGCACACAGCAACTGGAGGTTCACTCGAATATTCATTCGTGTGGGTATAGGGGTCAATATGGGTGTCCACGGCTCCGATGTTGATCATTGATCGGAAAGTGTTCCGGGTCATGTCTATACTTCACCGAACCTATAGGTTCACACGCTTAAGGGTCATCTATCTGCAGAATACTAGACGGGGAGTCTAAGAGAAAATCACCGAAAAAGTTTCGGACGAAACGGAAACGTTCCGGAGAGAACACCGGAATAGTTCCGGTGAAACTGAAAAGTTGTTTCAGGGTATTCCATTAAGTCAAATTGGTTCCGGCACATGTCTGGAAATTCTTGGAGGGTGCCAGAATCGTTCTGGTAAATTCTGGAATTTTTCCGGAGAGAAAACCGAAAATGTTCCGGAGCAGCCGGAACCGCTATGATAGCTTTTCGCTGAAGAAAACATTGTTCCGAAATTGTTTCGGAACGCGTTCAAAATTGTTTGTGTGGGTACTGGAATTATTCTAGGCACACAGAAATAATTTGGGATTTATCGGACGCAGAAAAATGTCTTCGTGAATAGTGAAAGTGCTTTTTGGATATTTTTGGGAAAGCACCTTTTTGGATATTTCCAAAAAGGCTTCTAGATGGACTTGGTGGCCAAGGAAGCCCCCTCATGGGGGGGCCCCATATGTGGCCGGCCAAGGGAGGTGGGGCTCCATGGAGCTCCACTTGCCACCCTTCTTTGCTTTATTCTTTTTTGAAAAGGCATAAAGTGGGGGTACTTTGGTATTTTTTGTATACCACTTTTACCCCTTGGCTTTCCTATAAATAGAGGTGGGTAGAAAGCCCCAAATATCATCCTTGCTCTCATACACATGCCATTTGACTTGTCTGGCTTCTCTCTCCCTCCCAAGAAATAGTTTCGTAGAGCCGAAAGGCTGTCTGGGTTCCGGCAGGAACTAGTTCTGGACGGCGAAGCCCTGCCGGATAGCTGACACCGTATGTGTGCAACCCCGTAGAGAGATTGTAGTTTCGATCTTTTGCCCGAGGGGTTGTTTTCGAGTGTCCTCCCGAAGGGCTGTTCGAGTTACCGTTCGAGTTTCCGGCGTCCTCCCGAAGGGCTGTCCGGGTTACTGTTCGGGTTCCGAGGGTCCTCCCGAGGGGCTGTCCGCGACATCGTCCGGGGGACTGTCCGACTGCCTCCCGAAGGGCTGTCCGGAGTGGGAGTACATCCTTGCGGTTGGGAGGTTGTAAATCCTAGCTACAGGGATCTGCACCGACGATCTACACCGACTCTTCTTCCGCTGCGCTTCGAGTCGGTACGGATCAGATCAAACCTTGTTTGTAGTCTCCATAGTGATCCTGGGCGTGCTCGCTATACCGATTTTTTTTGTTTTCTGTCGCGTTCCCCTACAGTGGCATTATGAGCCGTGCTATGCGTAGATGCAGGTTACGATCTAGAATACATGGAGATGTATGGGTATTGCATAATATAATTTTGGAGTAGATGAGATCTATTGCTGAAAATTATTTATGCGGGTGACAGATGAAATCTGTTACCCGATGTTCTTGTTGCTTCCCTAGAATTTGCGTTTGCTCAATCTCGAGACAACATGGTGGAATTTCACAAAGTTCTGGCAATCCGCGATCCTGATTGATCAACGAAGTGCTATCAGTTCTTTGGGTTCCGCCATAGTCAAAAGAAAGATGAAATTCGCAGATGAAAGGGCATTGCAGATATGATCTGCACGGGGGTCATGCGTATGACGAAGTTTAGTATGGGGCTCGAGATTTAATTATCTCGTGTTTCATACACCCCGAGATGTTAATCTAGCGACTTGAATAATCATACTTGATGATAAAACGTTGGTAGCTGCGGTTTAAGTCAAAACCTTAGAAGCCACGTAAAATAAAATTTTGCATAAACCGATTAGAGGCGTCTAACTTGTTTTTGCAGGATGTGCATGTGATGTGGTATAGCAATGCTCATATTAATTCGATTATGTATGAGATGACTATATGATGTAAATTCATTAACATGACCTGCGTGTCATGATTCGGCATGATGGCTGGAGCCATATGATTGTCACTTTAATGACCTGCGTGTCAACCTTAAAGTAATGCACTTATTTTATTAGCTATAGAGATAGCAATATTATCTGGTGCATCGACAAGGTGGTGGCAATCTTCGCGAAGGTGAACTCCGACGCAAATGCCGAAGACGAAGAATTACTTGACTTCTCCGTCAGAAAGGGCTATACCATATCATGCTATTATGAATTGCCTGAGATGTTTATCCCTTATGATGCACCCTTCTTGATTGCGCGGTAGTCGCTTTTTATTAGGGTGATCTCTCACTTAAAAATATCAAGTAGTTAGTGTTCTCCCAAGTGTAGCACCGTCACGGCACCTATCTTTTCGGGGTACCACATGGATACATGGGTACGAACGATTAGTGAAGTGTGAGGCGGGTGAGTTGAGACCTCGCAGCAAGATCACTTGGTTGTCTTGACGTTCAGGCATGAAAGTCATGAGCTCGGAACACACGCATCGAAAGATGAACAAGAGTCACATAGAGATGTGATTGGCAAGTTGGCCTACCAATTGAAATTCTCGTCACTTGAGATGGATACATCCTTGGCGTTGAATTGCAATTTGGATCTTGAATCACTCATAATCAATTTTGAGAGATATTGATTTGAGTGGGAGCGCACTTTAGAATAAAATTGTTTATTCACCAGTGCCAAAATCATTATAAACAAAGTCTAAGTGAAACTTGTGTTTTCCGTTGTAGATCAAATGGCTCGCAACACCGCGTTCAACTTAGGCCCGATGTTAGAGAAAGAGAAGTTAGCTGCGACTGGAAACAACTATGCGGACTGGGTCCGTAACCTGAGGATTGTCCTCAGGAGCGCTAGGAAAATGTATGTGCTTGAAACTGCTCTTCCAGCTAAACCGGCGACAGATGCCTCGGAAGTTGAGCAGAATGTCTGGGCCACTAAGGATGATGATCACAACTTAGTGCAGTGCCTCATGTTAGCTTGCATGAGTGCAGGGCTTCAAAAACGTTTTGAATTCCATAAACCCCGTGATATGATCCGGGATTTGGATGCCCTGTACAAGGAAACCGCAAGGTCTGAACGATTTGATGTCATGAAGGCCTTGATGGATTGCAAGATGGCTGAGGGCAGTTCAGTTGGCGAACACGTAGTCAAAATGATTGGCTATGCTGAAAGGCTTAACACCCTGGAATTTGCACTTCCACCTGACCATATGATGGACATGATGCTTTCTTCACTCCCCCCGTCTTACGACGGTTTTATCATGAACTACAACATGAATGGGATGGAGAAAACACCGGAAGAGGTGCTCGCCATGCTGAAATCTGCGGAAGGAGGACTGCGGAAAAATCGCAAGCAAGTGTTGCTTGTGAATAAAACCGCCAGTTTCAAAAACAAAGGCAAGCCAAAGAAGGTCAAGGGTGCCGGTAAGACCGGCTCCCGAAGCAATTCTAAGGGCGGAGCCAAGAATGAAATTGAGTGCTTCTACTGCAAGGGCACAGGACACTGGAAGAGAAACTGCAAGAAGTATCTGGAAGATAAGAAGTCCGGGAAAACCGGAAATGGTATTATTGTTATACAAGTTAATGTCATTGACGTTTTGCTTGCTAGCGAAAATTCTAAGTCTTGGGTATTTGATACCGGATCAGTTGCTCACATTTGCAACTTGATACAGGGGCTTCAGAAGGTGCGCAAGCTAGCAAAGAATGAAGTCGTGATGCGCGTCGGGAACGGCGTTGGGATCGCCGCTCAAGCCATCGGCATTATGCCTCTACGTCTCCCTTCGGGATTTATCTTAGAACTGAATAACTGTTATTTTGTTCCACTTTTGTGTAGAAACATTATCTCCGGATCATGTTTAGTACATGATGGGTATTCGTACAAGTTTGAGAACAATGGTTGTTCACTTTATTGTAAGGATATGTTTTATGGATTTGCACCCATTGCTGGGGGCCTTTTCATTCTAAATCTTGAATGTGGAAATGATGTCTTTAACATGAATGCTAAACGCCTTAAGAAGGCTGACACCACCACCACTTTCATGTGGCACTGTCGGCTTGGCCACATCGGAAAGAAACGCATGCAAAGACTCCATAAAGATGAAGTTATACCGTCCCTTGATTTTGAATCATTTGACACATGTGAAGCTTGCTTGATGGGGAAAATGACCAAGACGCCATTCACGGGTCATCCTGAACGGGCGGGTGAATTATTGGAAATAATACATAGTGATGTATGTGGTCCAATGAACACAGCCGCACGGGGTGGGTATTTTTACTTCGTGACTTTTACTGATGATTTAAGTCGGTATGGCTATATCTACTTAATGAAGCATAAGTCGGAAACCTTTGAAAAGTTCAAAGAATTTCAGAATGAGGTAGAAAATCATCGTGACAAAAAGATTAAGTTTCTGCGGTCTGATCGCGGAGGCGAATACCTTAGTCATGAGTTTGGCCAACATCTGAGTGATCATGGAATCGTTTCACAGCTTACGCCTCCCGGAACTCCACAGCGAAACGGAGTGTCGGAAAGACGTAACCGAACCCTGTTAGACATGGTAAGGTTGATGATGTCTCTTACAGATCTACCGATATCTTTTTGGGGTCACGCACTACTCACTGCCGCTTATACATTAAACAGAGCACCGTCTAAGTCTGTTAAGACGACACCACATGAGATGTGGCATGGGAAGATTCCCAGTGTGTCGCATCTTAAAATTTGGGGTTGTGAGGCATACGTAAAGCGTTTACAGCCAAGCAAACTCGATCCCAGATCAAACAAATGTTACTTTGTAGGTTATCCCAATAACACCATTGGGTATTCCTTCTACAACCAGTCCGAGGGCAAAGTGTTTGTCGCAAAGGTTGGACACTTTCTCGAGAAAGAATTTCTCGCTAAAGAACCAAGTGGGAGGACAGTACAACTTAATGAGATTAGTGAATCTTCGGCGACCGTTGATATGGCTAAGGAACCGGAAGAAATTCCGCTAATTATCCCTACAACCGAGCCGGAAGTTGTCGCATGTGATGCGGAAACTTCAGACAATGTTGTAACTGAACCGCGCAGATCAGGTAGGGCTATCCAGCCACCTGAATGGTTTCATAATGAAATCTTCATTCTTGAAGACGATGAACCTGCGCACTACAAGGAAGCGATGGTGGGGCCCAGCTCAAAGGAATGGCACAAGGCCATGAAATCCGAGATGGAATCCATGTACGAAAACCAAGTTTGGAACTTGGAAGAACTTCCAGAGGGCGTTAAGCCCATTGGTTGTAAATGGATTTTCAAAAGAAAGACGGATGCAGATGGTAACATTACTATCCACAAAGCTAGACTTGTCGCGAAAGGGTTCACGCAAGTTCCAGGAGTGGACTACGACGAGACTTTCTCGCCCGTAGCTATGCTTAGGTCTGTTCGGATATTACTAGCAATTGCTGCTTATTTCGATTATGAAATATGGCAGATGGTCGTCAAAACGGCTTTCCTAAATGGAAACCTCAAAGAGGATGTATACATGATACAGCCAGAAGGTTTTGTCGTCCATAAGGATGCTGGAAAGGTATGCAAACTTCAGAAAGCCATTTATGGTCTGAAGCAAGCGTCAAGGAGCTGGAACATTCGTTTTGATGAAGTAGTCAAACAGTTTGGCTTCATCAGGAATGACGAAGAATCTTGTGTTTACAAGAAGTTTAGTGGGAGCGCAAAAGCATTTCTAATCTTGTATGTGGATGACATATTATTGATTGGAAATGACGTGAATTTTCTTAACGAAATAAAAGACTCATTGAAAAAGAGTTTTTTAATGAAAGACTTAGGCGAAGCGGCATATGTATTGGGCATTAGAATCTATAGAGATAGATCAAGACGCCTAATAGCGCTTAGCCAAAGCACGTACATTGACAAGGTGTTGAAAAGGTTCAACATGGAGAACTCCAAGAAAGGCCTTCTCCCCATGTCACCTGGCACAGTACTTTGCAAGAATTAGTGTCCTCGGACTCTCGATGAGCGAGTACAAATGAATGATGTTCCATATGCCTCGGCAGTTGGTTCTATTATGTATGCCATGCTATGTACAAGACCAGACGTTTCCTATGCGCTAAATGTTAGCAGCCGGTACCAAAGTGATTCAGGATTGGAACACTGGGCCGCAGTCAAGGGTATTCTTAAGTACCTCAGAAGGACCAAGGATTTACTCCTTGTGTACGGAGGTGATGAAGAGCTCATTGTAAATGGTTACACTGATGCAGGCTTCATGACTGACCCAGATGACTTCAAATCTCAATCAGGCTATGTTTTCATATTGAACGGCGGCGCAGTTGATTGGAAAAGTTCCAAACAAAAGACTGTAGCGGATTCTACGACGGAGGCGGAATATGTTGCTGCTTCAGAAGCCTCCAAGGAGGCGGTATGGACCAAGCAATTTCTTGAAGACCTTGGTGTGGTTCCAAGTGCTCTGGACCCGGTGGAGATCTATTGTGATAATAGTGGCGCCGTGGCTCAAGCAAGGGAGCCAAGTTCGCATCATAAGACAAGACATATTGAACGCAAATATAAACTCATTCGACATCATGTCAAAGCGGGTTTAGTGAAAGTACGCAAAGTTCACACGGATCTGAACGTGTCAGACCCGATGACAAAGCCTCTACCACGAGCAAAGCATGAGCAGCACCGGACAGCCATTGGTGTTAGGGAAGCCATGTAACTAGATTATGACTCTAGTGCAAGTGGGAGTCTGTAGGAGATATGCCCTAGAGGCAGTAATATCAGTTACTTTGTATCTCCGAGTTTGTAATGAATGTTTATGTTCCATGCTATAACTGCAATGATTCTCGAGTCTACAATAACCACGAGGCTCGGAGGGAAACTCATGTGCACGTGTGGTATAATAAACGGAAAATGTATTCCTAGTCATGCCTCTATGACTGGCTCAAGTATTGCATGATGATCCTGTTTTCCTGATCATGGGCATGACTATGCCGGCAATTTTGAGGGCACAATGTTAGTAGAACACTTGTGTTCAATCGACCCGATTGATGTTATGCTATGAGATACATTCGTCATGAGTTAATGGTTAATAACACAGAGATAGTTAATGTTTGCATAATTCCTTAGACCATGAGAGTATCGAGTTACTTCGTACTTGCTTCATGAACTTTGGGGTTTGTTAAACGTCATCCGTAAATGGGTGGCTATTACGGCGGCTTACGGGTTCACGGAAAAGTATGACAGAAATGAGATAGCTCAAGATTGGGATTTTCTCCTCCGACGATGGAGAGATATTCTCGGGCCCTCTCAGTGTTACGGTATCCATCATCGTCTGGCCAGACACATTGTGATTTGATCACTGGGATGCCGGAACGCAGAAACGAGTAAAGAGAAAAAAACCGGTAACGAGGTAACTTGCATAGTGGACAAGTTGTTGATCCACGGGGATGCATTAAATCTCACCTCGGGTATTTGTAATATATCGTGAAGCAACAGGAATAGCACACAACAACTGGAGGTTCACTCGAATATTCATTCGTGTGGGTATAGGGGTCAATATGGGTGTCCACGGCTCCGATGTTGATCATTGATCGGAAAGTGTTCCGGGTCATGTCTATACTTCACCGAACCTATAGGGTCACACGCTTAAGGGTCATCTATCTGTAGAATACTAGACGGGGAGTCTGAGAGAAAATCACCGAAAAAGTTTCGGACGAAACGGAGACGTTCCGGAGAGAACACCGGAATATTTCCGGTGAAACTGAAAAGTTGTTTCAGGGTATTCCATTCAGTCAAATTGGTTCCGGCACATGTCTGGAAATTCTTGGAGGGTGCCAGAATCGTTCTGGTAAATTCTGGAATTTTTCCGGAGAGAAAACCGAAAATGTTCCGGAGCAGCCGGAACCGCTATGATAGCTTTTCGCTGAAGAAAACATTGTTCCGAAATTGTTTCGGAACGCGTTCAAAATTGTTTGTGTGGGTACTGGAATTATTCTAGGCACACAGAAAGAATTTGGGATTTATCGGACGCAGAAAAATGTCTTCGTGAATAGTGAAAGTGCTTTTTGGATATTTTTGGGAAAGCACCTTTTTGGATATTTCCAAAAAGGCTTCTAGATGGACTTGGTGGCCAAGGAAGCCCCCTCATGGGGGGGCCCCATATGTAGCCGGCCAAGGGAGGTGGGGCTCCATGGAGCTCCACTTGCCACCCTTCTTTGCTTTATTCTTTTTTGAAAAGGCATAAAGTGGGGGTACTTTGGTATTTTTTGTATACCACTTTTACCCCTTGGCTATCCTATAAATAGAGGTGGGTAGGCAGCCCCAAATATCATCCTTGCTCTCATACACATGCCATTTGACTTGTCTGGCTTCTCTCTCCCTCCCACGAAATAGTTTCGTAGAGCCGAAAGGCTGTCTGGGTTCCGGCAGGAACTAGTTCTGGATGGCGAAGCCCTGCCGGATAGCTGACACCGTATGTGTGCAACCCCGTAGAGAGATTGTAGTTTCGATCTTTTGCCCGAGGGGCTGTTTTCGAGTGTCCTCCTGAAGGGCTGTTCAAGTTACCGTTCGAGTTTCCGGCGTCCTCCCGAAGGGCTGTCCGGGTTACTGTTCGGGTTCCGAGGGTCCTCCCGAGGGGCTGTTCGTGACATCGTCCGGGGGACTGTCCGACCGCCTCCCGAAGGGCTGTCTGGAGTGGGAGTACATTCTTGCGGTTGGGAGGTTGTAAATCCAAGCTGCAGGGATCTGCACCAACGATCTACACCGACTCTTCTTCCGCTGCGCTTCGAGTCGGTACGGATCATATCAAACCTTGTATGCAGTCTCCATAGTGATCCTGGGCGTGCTCGCTATACCGAATTTTTTTGTTTTCTGTCGCGTTCCCCTACAATACTCCCGTATGTTCTGACCACCGTATCGCAAGTTTCTCCTCTGTTCTTGTTTCTTGCTGTTTTCTATCAGATTTTCAAGGCCGGATGCCATGTCATCCCAGGGTTCTGTTGGAGAAAGCTATGTTTCGCATCTTATCGCAAACCCTAGAGTCTATGGGGATATTGATCCTTATGGTTGGTCAACTGATGAGGAAGAGGAGGCTGATTTGAGGAGAAAGCAAGACCCCTCTAGCGAGGAGGATGAGGATCCCCCTCTACCTCAACCAGGGGATATGCATGTTGAATTTGAAAGGTCCAGCCTGCCCAATGCGGTGAAAGTTCCTAAAGTTCAATTCACTCCTTTTCGTCATGTGCAGGAAGATTCAGATGAACTACGTCGCAAAATTTGGGACCTCGAATGAGAGAATGACAAGTTAAAGGAAGAAATTCGTGTCCTCAAATGGAAGGACAAGCCTACCTCACCATCACCACCATCACCGAAGAAGGAGACTTGAGTACACGGGTATGGGCACTCCCCTTGGCTTGTGCCAAGCTTGGGGGAGGCGCCCCGGTATCGTATCACCATCACTTTTTCATCATCATTATCTATCTTAGTTCGATCTTTAGTTATTTCATGATTTAGAGGAATAAAATTTTAGTATGATTTAGTTTCGAGTGCTTGCTTTGTGATCTATCTATCTATGTAATCGTGTGTGAAAGTTATATAATAAAGAGTAGTTTGAGTTGAGTGTTTTGCTCTTGATGATCCAATCTTAGAAATAAAGAAAGAATAAAAATAAGATCATATGCTAATCCCATGGGGAGTGATGACTTCACATAAAAGAAGTATAATTGATAAAACTTGTTGTAAGTTGACAAACATAGCATTGGTCATTGTAGCAATTCATGAAAAAGTAATAAAGGAAGAGAGGTTTCACATATAAATACACTATCTTGGACATCTTTTATGATTGTGAGCCCCCATCAAATATTCTATGTCAATTAGTTGACGTTGGACAAGGAAGACATCGTAATGGGTTATGTTTGCTTATATTCACATAGAAGTTATATTGTTTTGGATCCTCTAACATGTGGTGTTTGCCCCCAATCTTTTGCTAGCCAAAATTCTGCACTAAGTAGAGATACTACTTGTGCATCCAAAAACCCTTAAACCCAGTTTCATGCCATGAGAGTCCACCATATCTACCTATGGATTGAATAAGATCCTTCAAGTAAGTTTTCATCGGTGCAAAAGCAATAAAAATTGCTCCTAAAATGTATGAACTTTTATTGTAAGGGAAAATAAGCTTTGTACAATCTTGTGATGGTGGAGCAATAAAAGCGACAGACTGCATAATAAAGGTCGCTATCACAAGGGGCAATATAAAGTGATGTTCCTTTACATTAAGAGCTTGCACATCCAAAAACAAAAAGCGCATGACAACCTCTGTTTCCCTCTGCGAAGGGCCTATCTTTTACTTTATGTATTTACTTTCATGCAAGAGTCAATAGTATTCTCCTCTATTCCGTTTTTATTTTTCTCTTTTGGCAAGCATCATGTGGTGGGGATTGATCCATGCATATATATCCAGTTGAATGTAGGTGATCATGAGTTATTATTGTTGACATTACCCTTGAGGTAAATACGTTGGGAGGCGAAATTATAAGCCCCTATCTTTCTATGTGTTCGACTGAAACTTTTGCTCCATAAGTATGCTGTGAGTGTCAGCGATCATAGAAGACTAAATGATAGTTGAGTATGTGAACTTGCTAAACAAAGCTCTTACATAGACTCTTTCTGATAATATGATGAATTGCAATTGCTTCAGTGACTGAGATCATAGTTTGTTAGTTTTCAATTTGGTTTATGGTTCATACTTTAACTTGTGGATGAATTGTCACTTTTCATGAGTAGTTTTATGACGATATATTGCTGTTATAATAAAGATCATGATGCTCATATCCGTACTTTATTTTTATCGACGTCTCTCTCTCTCTCTCTAAACATGTGGTCATGATTACCGATTTCGACTTTTTGCTTGAGAGCAAGCGAGGTCTAAGCTTGGGGGAGTTGATACGTCCAATTTGCATCATGATTTCCTATGAATAATTACTATGTTTTTAATCATTATTTCACTTTATGGTACAATTCTTATGCCTTCTCTCTCTTATTTTGGAAGATTTACATGAAGAGGGAGAATGCCGGCAGCTGGAATTCTGGACCTGAAATAGCCACATCAGAGATACCTATTCTACAGAGCTCCAATTGACCTGAAACTTCACGAATTTTTTTTATTGAATATATAAAAAATATTGGAGAAAAGAAATACCAGAGGGGACCCACCAATTGCCCACAAGGCAACAGGGCGCGCCCTGATGCCTTGTGGGGCCCCTGGCTGGCGTCTGGCTCCCTCCTTCCACTATATAAAGCCATTTGCCCTAGAAAAAATAAATAGAAGACTTTCGGGATGAAGCGCCGCCGTCTCGAGGCGGAACCTGGGCAGGAGCACTTTTGCTCTCCGGTGGAGCGATTCCACCGGGGATACTTCCCTCCGGGAGGGGGAAATCGAAGCCATCGACATCACCAACGATCCTCTCATCGTGGGAGGACCAATCTTCATCAACATCTTTACCAGCACCATCTCATCTCAAACCCTCGTTCATCTCTTGTATTCAATATTTGTCTCAAAACCTCAGATTGGTACCTGTGGGTTGCTAGTAGTATTGATTACATCTTGTAGTTGATGCTAGTTGGTTTATTTGGTGGAAGATTATATGTTCAGATCCTTAATGCTATTCAATACCCCTCTGATCTTGAACATGAATATGATTTGTGAGTAGTTACTTTTGTTCTTGAGGACATGGGAGAAGTCTTGTCATAAGTAATCATGTGAATTTGGTATTCGTTCGATATTTTGATGCTATGTATGTTGTGCTTCCTTTAGTGGTGTCGTGTGAACGTTGACTACATGACACTTCACCATCTTTGGGCCTAAGGGAAGGCATTGTGGAGTAGTAATTAGATGACGGGTTGCTAGATTGATAGAAGCTTAAACCCTAGTTTATGCGCTATTCCGTAAGGGGCTGATTTGGATCCATATGTTTCATGCTATGGTTAGAGTTATCTTAATTCTTTTTTCGTAGTTGCGGATGCTTGCGAGAGGGGGTAATCATAAGTGGGAGGCTTGTTCAAGTAAGAACAGCACCCAAGCACCGGTCCACCCACATATCAAATTATGAAAGTAGCGAACGCGAATCAAACAAACATGATGAAAGTGACTAGATGAAATTCCCATGTGTCCTCGAGAACGCTTTGCTTATTATACGAGTTCGTTCCGGCTTGTCCTTTGCTACAAAAAGGATTGGGCCACCTTGCTGCACTTTTGTTATCGTTACTATTTGTTACTTGTTACGAATTATCTTGCTATCAAAACTATCTGTTACCGCTACTTTCAGTACTTGCAGAGATTACCTTGCTGAAAACCGCTTGTCATTTCCTTCTGCTCCTCGTTGGGTTCGACACTCTTACTTATCGAAAGGACTATGATGGATCCCCTATACTTGTGGGTCATCAGGCGTGAGGGCCAACCGGCCAAGGCAGGCGCGCGGCGGCGGCACGCCAGGTCGCCAGCACGGGCGCACGGCGGACGACGCAACACCAGCGATCAGGCTATCATGCGCAGCGGCGGCGAGAGAAAGAATCCCAAGCAGTTCATGGTTGTGGAAGAGGCGAAGCGGTCATGTATTCAGATTGATCGATACGTGCGGCCGTAAACAGCCAAGTTAATTGGGCCTAGCCCATCTTGTTTGTTTCCCTCTTAATTTTTTTTCCTAATATTTTTTTGCTGGGCTATAATAAGCATACATGCAGAACAGATCATGGGCCCCTCCCCAGGCATGGGCCTTGGGCGGTCGCCCCTCTGGCCATGCACCAGGGCCGACCCTGGTGTCGATGGTGTGGATCGGGGTTTTCTGGTACCTTTGTGAAGCCATGGCACGGAAGAATTTTGTATTCTTGTTGCCATCTTTAATTGCCTTGAATTTCCCTTGCCGCTTCCAACGCGCTGCACATTACTTTATGGAGAGATGCAACGCATATCTAGCCTCATCGTGCAACGCCTGTTCGTCAGAAGGGAGGGGGCAAAGCTCTTCAAAATAAAACAAAATTAAAGTGGCCCAAAATGAATTTGCAGTTGTTGTCAACACATATGAAGGAAACAAACCATGGCAGCAGAACAGTAACACTTGACCCTCGCAACAAGATTGCGACATGGATGTTGTCTTTCATTAACAGTAAGAGAGTGAAACCCAACCATTTGGTTGTAGGAAAAAAAATATTGGAAAGATTCACTTGATATTATTATTGCTCGTATATTGTTGGCTCATAGTGTCTCAAAATTATTGGGTACGAATTCCGCCTCTACTCGAGTCACATTGAAGCCTCCTAGGTTTTCTGGTCAATCCAATCTAAGCTCAGCACAACTCGAGAAAGAAATGGAACATTTTATCTCCAACAGTAAAAAATGGAACTACTTAGCTGTACATATTTTTTTGATATAGATACATGAAGGTGTGAACGACACCAGAACGAGAGGAGAAAAATAAACTAAGTATGTAGAAATCGAGGTTGGGGGAAGAGAAAAACATTTCTACACTACTTTACCGAAAAAGGCCTCCTCCCCACTTTATATATAAAGCAACGATCAACAACAATCCACCGCATACAATACACCCACACACACACACACACCCGAGGCAGGATACAGAGGTGCTGGAGAACAGCTACAAACTCCAAGCAAAACCTAGCACACTATAGATTGGAAGATAAATCATCACTAGACTTCGAAGGAGCCCTCAAACGTGACACCACGAAGAGGAGCAGCCGAACATCGACGGATCGGGGCCTCCAAGCGGCGTCTTCAGGAAGATCACGACGCCGTAGCGCCGCCACCGCCCGATCCAAAGGATCAGGGTCTTCACCCGGAGCGTTCAGGAGCATCAAGAGCAGCCACGACGGAGCCTTCAAGAAGGTTACAACGCCCACAGACGCCCCCGCCGTCGGTCGGCCGAAGGCAGAAAAAGTTTTCACCCCGGCAAGCACTATCCACCACCGGAACAGGGTATGCGCAACCAAGAACAGGCTGGCCACCCCCACCACCGAACGCCGAAAGCTAGCCTCATATGAAGGGATATGCAGTTCTTATCAACACATATGAAGGAAACACTTGTTTTCTTCTGAACCATGGCAGCATAGTGGTAAGACTTGACCCTGGTAACAAGATTGCGACATGGATGCTGAACCTTGTCTTTCGTTATCAGCAAGACAATGAAACCGCGAACCAACCTGTGGTTGGATGGTTAGGTGGACAGTGGTATCCCAGCTCATCGGGGTTCAAGTCCTGGTGTTCGCATTTATCCTGGATTTATTTCAGTATTTTCGGCGATGCGCGTTCAGTGAGAGGAGACGTTACCCTCAACTACGAGGCGTCTACGGTGACTTTGTAAAATCCCAAGATGATATGACGGCTCAGTCTCTCGGAGGTGCTCATAGGAGTAGGGTGTGCGTGTGTGCGTTCATAGGGGTGAGTGTATGCGCGTATATATGAGCGCTTGCTCTGTACTGTGTTAAAGAAAAAGCAAGACAATGAAACCCAACCATTTGGTTGCATAGAAAAAAATATTGAAAAGATTCACATGATATTATTATTGCTCATATATTGTTGGCTGGCTCCATAGTATCACAAAATCATTGCGTAAGAATTCCGCCGAGTCACATTGAAGCCTCCTTGGTTTTCTGCTCAGTTCGATCTAAGCTCAGCACAACTTGAGAAAGAAATGGAACATTTCATCTCCAACAGTAAAAAATGGAACTACTCAGCTGTACAATTTTTTTTTTGATATAGATACTTTTTTTTTATATAGATACTTGGAGGTGTGAACTACGCTAGAACGAGAGGATAAAATAAACAAAAAGCACGTAGAAAACGAGGTTGGGGGAAACGAAAAACATTTCCAACTGCCTGAGCCCGTCTCGCCCGGTTAGTTTGGATCCTGACCTCCCCCTTACCCCCTCCCGCGCTTTTCTCTCTCTGCCCTTCTCTCCCTCCGCGCACAGCCACACCACTCTCTCTCTCCCCCCTCTTTCTCTCTCTCCTTCTTGACCCCTATCTCTCTCCTCGCCCCCTTCTCTCCCGCCCGATCGACCCAAGAACTGCCGATTTCGCCGGTTCTTGGCTCGATCTCTCCCCGTTGGCTCGTGGGGATCACCTCCTGTTTGGCCATAAAGATTCCAGATCCCCACCTGTTTCCTGGTTCGATTTCTCAGACCGATTCGATTTTACCACGCAGAATAAGGAAGCATTCCTTTCATATCTGGGCCCGAGCGATTGGATCGTCCCATGCTCGACTGCGACGCGGATATCCTGAATAACGAAAATATTTCCCATCCAGATTCCATCGGATTGTATCATAATTGGTGAAAGGTGTGACGTTAAGACGTAATTTTGGTCGGAAATTCTTCGACATGGGGAGGGTGAAGCTCAAGATCAAGAAGCTGGAGAACACCAGCGGGCGGCAGGTGACATATTCTAAGCGGCGGTCAGGGATTCTCAAGAAGGCCAAAGAGTTGTCCATACTCTGTGATATCGATCTCATTCTTCTCATGTTTTCCCCCAGTGGAAGGCCTACCATATGCGTCGGCGACAAAAGGTAATGGTTTTGGTTCATGTCAATTAATCCATTCAGTTTTAGGTCAACAAGCCCATAATATGACTACAGAGATAATTTTATGAACTTGTCGCAATTTTGTCATTGAATTCATCGATTTCTTGGCCGATTAGTCAATTGAAACAAGGGAATCGATTTTTCAATGCATTTCACCAATTCTGAAATTTACCCATACCGGTACTATGTTCCCACTGAAGCCCCATTCAATTTACAGTTTTTATGTCATTGTGCCTCGTTCATTTTTGCAATAGTAGTTCTATGCTTTTTTCTTTTGGGTGAAATCATAGAATTACAAGACAATGCTTTAGCCATTTATCTGTCATGTTTTCAGATATGGGGTGCTAATGATATTTAGGACGGCAGAATTTTAATAAGAATTGCATGTTTACCTGATATACTATTCAATTTGCAGCCCCATAGACGAAGTCATTGCAAAGTATGCACAACAAACTCCTCAGGAAAGGGCTAAAAGGTATTTGAGTTACATACATGTTCTTTTTACCTGCTGAACCAATAAAATTAACATATCAACTGAAATTCATTCTTTCTGTTTAACAGGAAGCTGGAGAGCTTAGAAGTATGTTATGTCAACAAATAGAGTTATTTATCAAGGCATCTTTCCTTAGGAGATTAAGTTTGAGAATGAGCTGACTAATCTGCTTTTGTTCCCAAAAGGTATTAAAGAAGACATTCAAGAAGCTAGACCATGATGTCAACATTCAGGACTTCTTAGGCTCCGGGTAATTTTGCTAGTATTTGTGTTGGATATTAAGAGAGCAGCATGATTGCAGAAATGTACAATTCCAACGAAATTTCTCACTATGTAGTGCTTTTGAATCTATTGCAGGGGTCAGACGGTCGAGGTACATTTTCAACATATATCACAGCTAGGGCGATGAGCACTTCACGGAATTTCTTCTTTCTGGTTTTCGGTATCTAATGCTCGTTGGTTCAATTGTTTCACAGGAATTATCTAGTCATCTTGGCGCATTGCAATGTCAAATGGCAGATGTTCAAAAGCGTCTCAGGTAGTTAATTAGCACCAATTCACTTAAGCAGCTCCACAAATTGGCTGCTTTATTGATGGATTCAATGTAATAAGTAGAGACATATACGCTCTTTACCTAAAAAAAAGAGGCATATCTGTTGAAATCTTTCCATTCAGTGCCGTCTAAAGTAATGTTTTCATGGCACGTGATCTTCACTTCATAAGGGGCCTTTGAAAAAAAAATGCATTTATGGTAGAGTTAACTGTAGCTCTTTACAGACTTGAAGGGAAACCATGAAAAGTGAGGAGTATAACAGTTTGGCATATATCTTTCTTCAGTTATTGGAGCGATCCCGAGAAGGTTGAGAATATAGACCATATAAGAGCGATGGAGCAATCTCTCAAAGAATCTCTTAATCGCATCGGCATTCATAAGGTAGAGATATCCCTAAACCTTCTAATTAACTCCAGCCGATCTTAATGTGTGCTGCACACTGTGTTCAGCATAACCGGCTAGCTGTTCAATATCTCAAGTATAAATTCAGTTAAAATATTGTATTGTCACTCAGAATTCAATCTCATTTGTATCATCTTGGATATGCTTAGGAGAACTTTGCGAAGCAGCATCTGATGGGCCTACAGTGCGCTGCTGCTCAGGTACTAGTTTTCAGCTTCAAAAATTCAGAACTTTTGGTTTCAGGTTCAGATATCTGATCAAGATTTAATTTCAGTTCCAGAACGACATGCAGCTACCTCTGGGGCTAACCGGTGACCCGAATCCTTCGTCGTGGTTCCACAACGGTGGCGGCGGCGATGGACAGCCGCCCATGATGCTACCTGAAGACCCCAGCTTGCTCCATCAGAGGTGAGTATCGGGACTGAGCTCAGGGGTGGTTGGTCAAGAATGTTGTTAGCATTTATCTGAAGAAGAAGAACAAACATAATCGTCCACGACGCACGCACCACGCAGGGACATCGGGTGCTCGACGAGCACGTCGCTGCAGAGCTACCCGGGCTACTTCAGCATGAGCAAGCAGTCGACGGACACCGCCGGGGGCGAGCAGCAGCACCAGCAGGCGGCGGCGGTACAGCAGCATCAGCACCAGCACCAGCAGCCGGAGTTCAGCCAGGGCGACTACCTGACGTCACTGCATCTCGGTGCGCAGTTCCCGTACCAGTCCGCCTTTGACCACGCCAGCCTCCTCAACGACAGGCTCTTCAGGCCGGACATGGAGCTGCACGTCGACAACGCCGCGGCCTCGGCCATGGACTTCGTCGGCGGCCACTATGAAATGCCGAGGCCCGGCGACGAGGCCAGCTTCCAGAACTGGGCATCGGCGGCATGCGGGGCCACCATGTACGATCACCAGCAGCAGCCGCCATCTGCCCAAGTGAGTAATATGCTCGACCAGCTGCTCATGCATACCAAAAATCTTGATTATTTTGTCCATTAAATATCTTGATCTTGGGAAAATATTCCGTGAATAAATGACGAACAAGCATTTCTTCCAAATATCCGCGAAATGATTGATTTTCGTATCTGAAACATTTTCTTCAGCTTGATTTTCGTATCTGAAACATTTTCTTCAGCTTTTGATCTGGTGTTCTTTTCAGCTTATTGTTCAGAACATGACTGAATCCCTGACCGTCAGCTCCCTGCAGCAGCAACTCTGACAGCAGCCTCATTCGACCACGCCACTGCTGTACATCAGCAGCTCATGATTTGATGATTCTTTAGCCAACGAACCGAAGCCGAAAGGCACTACCATCACTGCTAAAAAGAATCCTTCTCAGTCAGTTTGTTATTCCGTAGGAAAGAAACAAGGTGTATAGGGGAAAATTGAATTTGTCAGTGTAAAGCATATACTGACCATAGCCGATTCAACTTGTAAAATATAAATGGATTCTTAACTCTAATGTAAACTATGCTGCAGTTTTGCCATGAAAAAGGTTGGGCAGCTAACATCCTCCAAGCACGAGCAATATGGTATAAGACTAGGCTAATATTCTCTCTCCAGTTCTCAAAATGTTGACGTCTTGAACATTGACAGGGTCTCCAAAACATTACTTTAGCATTTGTTTGTACAATATACTATTTGCAAAATTTAAATATAATCTACTCCCTCAATCCCATAATGTAAGATGTTTTTTTTGACACTACACTAGTGTCAAATTATATTATGGAACGGAGGGAGTATGTTTCAAAATACATGACTTTTTGTAAAGGAGATAATATCACCGGTAGTCATAGAACTTGCGCTCGATGTTCAGTTTGGTGCTAAAACTTTGAAAATATGGATTTGTGGTCATTCAACTTGCGTTCTCGTGCAAATACGGTGCTTTCTCGTATGCAGCCGTATGACCTGCTCACATGGCGTGCCAACCTAGCGGAGGCTCACCTGTCAATGGTTAGGAGTGCACAAGGTGTTGGGTGACCCTAGCAGGCTGGACTTTTTTTTAGAAAACCCCCTTGCAGTTTATTTAATTACGCACAAAAGGCCTTAATATAATGAAAAAAGATGGGGCAGGTGAGGTTCGAACCAACGACCTGTTAACAAAACACTCAAACGTTGATGTAAAAAAAACACACTCAAAACGCAGATGTAAAAAACAATCAAACGTACTTCCATCCCACCAGCGCCGGTTGATGTTGAACATGCACAATTAAACTTTATTTAGTTACATACAAAAGCCTGTTAACTTTGTGTCAGTCAATCAGATAAATAGGGCCATATGTCTAATGGGTAATTTAGGGGTGGTGCCACTAGTCAGTGGGATACTAACAACTGGTTAGGCTAACCAGGTAATTAGGCTAATCTACGCAGGGCCCACCTGCCAGTGGGTCAACCAGAAGTTGGTAACCCAGGCGCATGGACAATTTTGCAGAAAAAAGGGGACTGTCGGAATCGATCTATCAACCTAAAGGGTGGAAGCGCAGGAGCTAAGCACTACACCAAGTACTACATGTTGGTACCTACAAAGAGAAACACAGAGTTATATATTTTTGCCACGACAACTACTCATATTCATGTTTTTCTCCTGGACCGAATTTCTGATAACTTATTTAATTTTTTATTAAAATAAATATATTTAGACATTAAAAATATTTGAATTGAAAATTGATTTCAAAATTTTAGGCGCAAAAAACTAGAATTTCCGAGATATTTTGAAACCCGGATGTTCCGGGCCCTTCCGGAAAAAAATCTCGCTCGTGGAAAAGTTTTGTACGTTATGGGTTAAACATTATATATTTTGACGCGATTTTTTTCATTTGAAAAGTTTTGGCGAAAAAAGACAGGATTTTCGGAAACCCGGGAAAAAAGGAATCTAGAGAAAAAAAAACCTACGTCCAATATAAAATCATGTGTATCTCTATATAGGCATGAACATGTAGTTGGTGCAGCAGTTGCCTAATTAGTGCGTTGTACATCTCCACACCCTCTTTTTATTCTCATTTCTCCCATCACTCGTGCTGAAAAAGTGGGGTCCACACGTGTTATTGAGGGGCTTCCGCTTAATTAAATACAGAGTGGTGCTTGTGCAAAAAGAAAAAAATGTACGCGTCGCACCGAGCTGTTCCAGTAACTGACAATGGGCCATAGCCATGCTGGCATGCCACATAGGCGCAGAATACATTTGAATACGAGCGAAGTGACCATATTTGCACGAGAACGCAAGTTGGATGACCATAAGTCCGTATTTTTAAAGTTTTAGCACCAGACTGAACATCGAGCGCAAGTTCTGTGACTTCTGATATTACCTCTTTGTAAAGCATGTACTCCCTCCATTCCATATACAAATCAGCGACATTTAATATGGAAAACATAGGGAGTAGTTTTTTTTTTCTGAGGGGAACAGAGGGAGTAGTTAGAGCAACTCCAACCGGCCGACCCAAACTGTCCGCGCGTGTCCGTTTGGGTCGGAATGGACCAAAACGTCGGCCCAACGGGCGGACCCAAACCAACGCGTCCGCTCGGTATCCGTCTGGACGCATTTCAGGCCCAAATTTGCGCCCGATTTGCGTCCACGTGGACACGAAACGGACGCGCCGCGCGTCCGCTCGGTGTCCGCCGCGGCCCCACCTATCGGCCGCTCAACCACCGCCCGCGGTCGTATTAAACGCGACCACCTACCTCGGGCCCGCCTGGCAGTGGGTGGAAGGTGCTGGTCGCCGTCCTTTTTAATGCAAGCGTGCAGGGGAGCCGGCCTCATCCACTCCCCGCCCCCTGGTCCACATCTAGCCAACCTTGCCCCCTCTACGGCGACCGTGAAACCCTAGCTCGCCATGGGGTTCTTCAGCAAGGGCAAGGGCAAGCTCACCCCCGGCGCCAGCTCGTCCCGGACGCCGCCGCCACCTCCTCGACGCGGAGCGCCGCCGCGGGAAAGGGACCGCCTGTACATCCCAGTGCACCAGGCGAGGTGGCACTGGCAGTACCGGCAGGCGCTGCCCTATCCGGATGTCAACCTGTCCCATGGTTGGCATCTGGACCCGCATCGCATCCCGATGCCGGCGGTGCCCCGGTCGGCGCGGGCGCACGTCGAGGAGGTGTGCAGGCGACGCGAGCTTCTGACGCCGGAGCAGCGGCGGCACCCTGCGTACGTGCCGGATTCTCCCAACTGGGAGATCTGGTTCGCCCTCGAGCACGAGCAGAAGCGCCTCCACGGCGTGCAGCTCAACCACGCCGTCCCACCACCGCCACCGGAGGTCAAGCCGGAGGAGGAGGAGGCGAAGGCGGCCTACCAGGCCGCGCTGGAGGCGGCCTTGCAGCGCGCTGTGGAAGAGAGCAGGCGCGACGAGGACGCGCACTGGGAGGGCCTGGTGGAGGCCCTCGCGCTGTCCGCGGCCGGCGACTGCGTCATCCCCCCGCCACCGCCGCCCACGGTGCCTGAGCCGGAGCGGTACCAGTGGACCGGCCAGATCCGTGAGTGGGTCAACGCGTCGCCCGTGTGGCTCGGCGCGACGCCGGAGCAGGAGACGGCGTACCTCCAACAATGGAGGGCACGCACGCTGGCGGAGGAGCGCGCCGACGGTGAGCGTCGGATGGAGCTGGAGCAGCGCTGGGCTCGGGAGGAGGAGGAGGAGCGCTGGGAGAGGGAGGAGGAGGAGCTCGCTCGCCACGGCGCAGCAGTGCAGCCGGCGGCTGTAACGCCCTCTGCTCGATCGTGCACTAATCATACACGCAAACGTGCACGCTCGAGACCAGAGACGCACGGGAAGATATCACAACACAACTCTAAACTCAAATTTAAACATAAATCATCATGTTACAAACCAAGGGTCACGAGGACCCGAATACATAAGTCATACACACAAATAATATCTGGGTACAGACATAGTTAGTCAAGTTTGCCTTAAGAAGGCTAGCACAAACAACGACACTGATCGAAAAGGCGAAGGCCTCCTGCCTAGGGCCTCCGAACTACTCCTGGTCGGCTGGCTCAGCCCAGTAGTACGTGCCTCCGGGGCTCTCCTGGTAGTAATCTCCTGCGGTGGCGTCTGGCTCCGGGGATCCGTCGTCTGATCGCAGCAACCGGGTATGGGGAAAAAGAAGTAGCAAAGCAACCGTGAGTACTCATCCAAAGTACTCGCAAGACTGACATCAGAACTATGCTAAGTATGCATTGGTATCAAAGGAAACTACAGAAATGCTGGAACAGAGGGGGAGAGGCCTAGCCTATCGAAGACTAGCATCTTGAAGCATTTCTTGCAGCAATAGAAGAGAGTGGAGCAAGATAATATATATTCAATCATATTTTAGTAATGCCCTGAGATCCTTCCTCTACTACCCTGCGAGAAAGTGATCCCGAGAGCAGTAGTAGCAGTTTATCATTGTAACAATATCCATTTGTAGTTGTAGCGGATCAAGATACAACTCCGAGCGTCCTGTTACCGTGGACACGGCTATTCGAATAGATAACTTCCCTGCATGGGTGCACTACTGTTACCCAACACGCTCGATCACATCCGGCCGGACACACTTGCTGGGTAATGCTCGGCCTCGGGAGATCGACACGACGCAGTCCTACCTAGGCTCAGCAGAGAGGTCAGCACGCCGGTCTAAATCCTAAGCACGAAGGGGTCTTGGGCCATCGCCCTTCGCACTCCTGCACGTTGCGAGACTGGCCGGGGCCCAAGCGCGACACTGTATACACAGTGACGTAACCAGCTCACCCCAACAATTAGCCCGCATCTCTGAGCTGTGATGTCTGAAGAACTTTCGGCTGATACATACGACGTAGAGGGCCCCATTAAACCATTATCCCATGTGGTGGTAGTGCGTATAAGGCCAGCGGCCTACTCAGATCAAATACCCAAATCCGTTAGGCGTATTTAGTAACTCGCAGAGACGAACAGGGTTCCTGTCGCTCCGACTTGGTAAAGCATGTCGCGTGGGTGCTCTCGGAGCCGACCCGTCTTTAGTATTATTCTCTCGCGGGCACCCTTGGGGCCAGCCCAACTTTAACAGTTTAAAGTTTGACAGTAATGTAAACATTTCCGTGATCATCACCCAGAGTGATCACGACCCGATAACAAGCATGGCATACGGACAAGGGTGAAGGGCCGCAGATGAATCAATAGCACAGCTAACTAAGCATTATGGGACAACAGGTAGGTATAACAGCAAGCGACAAAATCAGGCTATGCATCAGAATAGGAGCTATCGGAATAACAACAGAAGCAATTCTAATGCAAGCATAAGAGAGAAGGAGTGGGCGATATCTGGATGATCAAGGGGGTTTTGCTTGCCTGGAAGCTCTGCTGAGAGGGGCTGGTCGTCTGAAGGCTGCTCGTCGGGAGCGTAGTCGTACACAGCTGCGTCGGCGGCGGTCTCGGCGTCTATCGGGAGAGAAGGAGGGGGAAGAAACAATAAATTCACGGCAATAATGCAACAGCGATGCATGACAAGCCTAAATGATATGCAGAGGTGATATAATTCCTATCTAACTGCTTTAGATAATTTAGGAATTTATTTGCATTTATTTTATTAAGGTCATGCACTATTCATCTATCGAATACGAGCAAAAGTCCCATGTTCATCTAGATAGGAGTGATGGTCAAGCATTTTGACCATGTATTCGGATTCTTCATATTTTTCTGATCATTTTTCATATATAAATTATTTTCATCCGAGTTACGGTTTATTTTATATGATTTTCCAAAGTTTTAATCATTTTCTAGAATTTCTGAAATTAATTAATTCGAATTATCCGAAACAGTAATTGGTGACGTCATCATGACGTCAATGTGACGTCAGTGGGTCAAACCTGGCTGACCAGGTCAAACCTGACCAGTGGATCCCACTGGTCAGTGACTGATTCAACTAACAGTGGTTTAATTTAACTAACTAAACTAATTAACTAACGGGACCCACCTGTCAGTGTCAGATTAGTAATTAGATTAATTTAAAAACTTAATTAGGTTAATTAAGCAGGTGGGACCCGCATGTCAGTGACACTGTGTGCCCAGTCAGCCAAGTTGACCAGGTCAACTCGGTCAACTGGGGCCAGTGGGGCCCATGGTCAGCGACCCAGAGGCGGGCCCGACCGTGCCACGTCGGCGGTGGCCGGCGGCAAGCCGCCGGCGACCAAAAACGCGGCGGAGGTCTCTAGCGCTCGCCGGAAATGTGCTACGGGCGGCCATTCGGCACGCGGCTAGGTGCGTTAGAACGAGCGCTCGCTCGCGCGTCCAACGGTGGCGGTGGCGTCGCCGGAGACGGCCGGAATCGTCGCCGGCGACGAGGTCAGCGGCGGAGCTTTTTCGGGCGACGGTGGATTCGGCATTTGCGGGCACGGGGAGGCGTGTGGGCTAGTGCGTTTGACTCCTACGGCGGCGCGGAGCTCGACTACGAGCTCAAACGGGCTTGACGGCGACTACAACGACGGCGACGAGCTGCGCGGCGGAGCAGGCTTCGGGCGGCGATGGCAGCGGCGGCAATGGGGACGAATCCGTGCAGGAAAGCGAGGGGAAACGAGCGCGGGCTCACCGGGATCCTGCAGGTGAGCAAAGCGTGCGCGGGAAAGGTTCGGTGGTGCCGGAATCGACGGCGAAGACGGCGGCGCCTGAGGAAGAAGAAGAGGGCGTCGACGGCGATGCGACGGCGCAGAGGTTGAGCTCGAGGTCGGGGACGAAGCAGTCGATGACGGCGAGCGCGATGGGCACGTCGGAGAGGCGATCGGGGCTCGGTGGCCGCGGGATCGACGGCGGCGACGACAGGAGCTCTCGGGCGAGCTCGAATGCGAGCAAGGGAGGAGGGGGAAAAAGATCTCAGAGGCGGCTAGGGTTTCCAGGGGGGCCTTCTTATCCTTTCCGCCCTCCTGTAGCGACACGGGGCGAGCAGGCGCGGCTGCGATGGCTAGCCGGCGACGAGCGCGGTCGGGCGCGGGCGACCGCGCGTGAGCAGTAGGAAGGAGGAGATGGCGAGGTGGGCTGGGCCGCGCGGCTGACTTAAGCCCAGCTACAACGGCCTTTTTCTTTTTCTTCTTTTCTTTTCCTGTTTTCTGTTTCTTTATTTCTATTCTGTAATTCTTTTAGCACTAATGCAGTTTTGTAAAATATGACTCTTGTCCATTTAAATACTAGGCAATATATCTCACTGCCAGAAAAAGGTTTGGAGTCCATATGTTTTCTTTTGAATTTTATTTAAATAAAATGGTATTAAATATTGTTGTTTGGTACTGTTTTGATGATGTTAGAGTCATCTAGCTATTTTAGGTGATGTTGTTTTTCTTAACATAACTAGTTATGGATTATTTGCTATTTAATGAACATTTTAGTTTCCAAATTGGAACAACTTTTATTTTCACTTTAAATTTGAATTTCAATTTGAATTGGAATTTGAAATGAGATATGATGCAAATGATGATCAAGCACTAATAAACATGCTGACTTGGCATTATCAAAATGTGATCACTGTAGCTTAATACATGGGGTGTTACAATTCTCCTCCTCTAAAAGAAATTCTCGTCCCGAGAATTAAGAGGTAGGCTGGAAGAGAGTGGGGTATTCCTCACGAAGACGATCTTCGCGTTCCCAAGTGGCTTCATCTTCAGAATGATTCGACCACTGCACTTTAAGGAACTTGATTGCCTTCTGACGAGTCCGACGTTCAGTTTGATCAAGAATGTGAATCGGATACTCTTGATAAGAAAGATCCTTTTGCAATTCAAGCATTTCATGATCCACTGCTTGGATAGGATCCTTGAAGCAGCGATGGAGTTGTGACACATGAAAGACATCATGAACTTGGGAAAGGTTCGGCGGCAATTCCAGTTGATATGCCACTTCTCCTCGTCTTGCGAGAATACGGAACGGGCCAATGTAGCGAGGAGCTAACTTGCCTTTGATCCCAAATCGATGAGTGCCCTTCATCGGAGTGACACAAAGGTAAGCTTGTTCGCCAGGTTGATAGACCATTACCTGGTGTTTTCGATCATAGTTGCTCTTCTGTCGGGACTGAGCAGCTTTCAAATGATCATGGACAATGCGGACTTGTTCTTCAGCTTGTTGAATAATGTCCGGTCCAACGAGTGACCGTTCCCCAGTTTCTGACCAATTCAGGGGGGTTCGGCACTTACGTCCATAAAGAACTTCAAATGGTGCCATCTTCAGACTAGCTTGATAGCTATTGTTGTATGAGAATTCAGCATATGGGAGAGATTCCTCCCATTTCTTTCCGAATGAGATGACACAAGCTCGAAGCATATCTTCAAGCACTTGATTGACTCGTTCAACTTGTCCCTAGGACTGGGGGTGAAAAGCAGTGCTGAAGGACAGATGAGTTCCCATAGCTTCTTGGAAACTGTTCCAAAATCTTGAGGTAAAGAGGCTGCCACGGTCTGAACTGATCTCCAGCGGAATACCGTGGAGTGACACAATTATGGAAACATACAAGTCTGCTAACTGACTAGCAGTGATTGTCTCCTTGACTGGCAGAAAGTGAGCAACCTTTGAGAATCGGTCAATGACGACAAAGATAGCATCATGACCCTTCTGCGATCTGGGAAAACCAGTAATGAAATCCATTTCAACTTTGTCCCATTTCCATTCAGGAATAGTAATTGGTTGCAGAAGTCCAGCAGGCCTTTGATGTTCTGCTTTGATGCGACGGCAAACGTCACACTCAGCCACATAGCGAGCAATGTCATGCTTCATATCAGGCCACCAGTACCGTTGGCGAATGTCTTGGTACATCTTGGTGCTACCGGGGTGAATTGAAAGAGGCGTATCATGAGCTTCTTTCATAACATCTGAATGAGAGTCCAGATTATGCTTTCTGGGGACCACTAGGCGGCCTTTGAAGAACAAGACACCATCACCATCAACATGAAAGAACGAAGAATTTCCCTTGGAGAGGTATTTCTTAATCTTCTCGACTTCAGAGTCATACTTCTGCCTCGTCTTGATGTTGCACTCGAGGTCCGGTTCAACAACCAGGGTACTGAGATAACCCTGAGGAACAATGTGAAGGTTCAACTTGCGAAGCTCTTCATAAAGAAGGGGTTGTGCTTGCTGAACCGTGAGGTTGTTGCAATAAGACTTGCGACTCAAGGCATCGGCCATTACATTAGCCTTGCCAGGGGTATAAGAAATATCCATGTCGTAGTCGGCTATTGTCTCAAGCCATCTTTGTTGACGAAGGTTCAAATCTGGTTGAGTATACATATATTTCAGACTTTGGTGGTCCGTGTATATCTCGCAACGATTACCGAGAAGGTAATGTTGCCACAGTTTCAGAGCATAGATTACTGCTGCTAACTCAAGATCATGTGTTGGATACTTATCTTCGTGAGGACGCAACTGACGAGAGCCATAAGCAATCACTTTGCGCTATTGCATTAGGACACAGCCTAATCCTTGACGGGATGCGTCGCAATATATCACAAAGTCCTTGCGGAAATCAGGGGGAGCTAGCACGGGGGCAGATGTCAACTTATCTATAAGTGTCTGGAAACTTTCCTGGCACTTTTCTGTCCACTCAAACTTCTTGCCTTTGTGAAGCAAATCAGTCAGTGGCTTAGCAATCTTGGAGAAGTTCTCGACGAAACGGCGGCAATAGCTAGCAAGACCGAGAAAACTTCTGACTTGCGTACTTTGCTTCGAGGGCTAATAGACTTTTGCAATAAATATGTGAGTTCTTTATGACTAATGTGAGTCCATGGATTATACGCACTCTCACCCTTCCGCCATTTGCTAGCCTCTTCGGTACCGTGCATTGCCCTTTCTCACCTCGAGAGTCGGTGCAAACTTCGTCGGTGCATCCAAACCCCGTGATATGATACGCTCTATCACACATAAGCCTCTTTATATCTTCCTCAAAACAGCCACCATACCTACCTATTATGACATTTCCATAGCCATTCCGAGATATACTGCCATGCAACTTCCGCCGTTCTTTTTATATGACACACATCATCATTGTCATATTGCTTTGCATGATCATATAGCTGACATAGTATTCGTGGCTCAGCCACCGTTCATCATTTTCATACATGTTATGCTAGTATCATTGCACATCCTGGTACACTGCCAGAGGCATTCATATAGAGTCATATTTGTTCTAGTATCGAACTGTAATATTGAGTTGTAAGTAAATACAAGTGTGATGATCATAATTATTAGAGCATTGTCCCAGTGAGGAAAGGATGATGGAGACCGTGATTCCCCCACAAGTCGGGATGAGGCTCCGGGCGAAAAATAAAAAAGAAGAAAAAAAAAGAGGCCAAAAAGAGCCCAACAAAAAAAAGAGAAAAAAATGAGAGAAAAAGAGAGAAGGGGCAATGTTACTATCCTTTTCCACACTTGTGCTTCAGAGTAGCACCATGTTTTTCATATAGAGAGTCTCCTATGTTGTCACTTTCATATACTAGTGGGAATTTTTCATTATAGAACTTGGCTTGTATATTCCGATGATGGGCTTCCTCAAATGCCCGAGGTCTTCATGAGCAAGCAAGTTAGATGCACACCCACTTAGTTTTATTTTGAGCTTTTATACACTTATAGCTCTTAGTGCATCCGTTGCATGGCAATCCCTACTCCTCGCATTGACATGAATTGATGGGCATCTCCATAGCCTGTTGATTAGCCGCGTTGATGTGAGACTATCTTCCTTTTTGACTTCCCCTTATTATTCTCTATCATCATTCCATTCCACCCATAGTGCTATGTCCATGGCGCGCGCTCATGTATTGCGTGAGGGTTGAAAAAGATGAAGCGCGTTAAAAAGTATGAACCAATTGCTTAGCTGACATCGGGGTAGTGCATGATTAATACTTTGTGTTAGGAAGACTAAGCATGACGGGATATATGATTTTGTAGGGATAGCGTTCTTTAGCATTTTTATTTTCAAAGGCATGATTGTTTGTTGGTATGCCTGAGTATTGATGTCTTTATATCAAACTACAGACTATTGCTTTGAATCACTCGGTTCTTAATATTCATACCGTAAAAGAAAAGACTACATGATAAACATGTTAGGTAGCATTCCACATCAAAAATTCTGTTTTTATCATTTACCTACTCGAGTACGAGCAGGAATTAAGCTTGGGTATGCTTGATATGTCTCCAACGTATCTATAATTTTTTATTGTTCCATGCTATTATAGTATCAATCTTGGATGTTTGATATGCAATATATCATTTTTTGGGACAAACCTATTATCCTAGTGCCTAGTGCTAGTTGCTGTTTTTTGCTTTTCAGAAAATCAATATAAAACGGAGAAAAACTTTGGACTAATTTTTTTGGACCAGAAGGGACCCTCGAAGGTTCGGAAGAAGACCAGAAGAGCCACGAGGGAGCGACCAGCTCGGGCGGCGCGCCCCAGGGGGTAGGTGTGCCCCCCAGGCTTGTGGGCCCCTCATGGCACCTCTTGACCTAATTACGCCGCTATAAATTAACAAATATTCCTCATATACCGAAGAGCAACCTAGAAAAACTTTTCCGCCGCCGCAAGCCTCTGTTCTTTCGCGATCCCATCTGGAGGCCTTCTCCGCTAATCTGCCGGAGGGGGAATCAATCACGGAGGGCTTCTTCATCAACCTTGCCGCCCTTCCGATGATGTGTGAGTAGTTTACCACAGACCTACTGGTCCATACCTAGTAGCTAGATGGCTTATTCTCTCTCTTTGATCTTCAATACAATGTTCTCCTCGATCCCCTTGGAGTTCTATTCGATGTAATCTTCTTTTGCGGTGTGTTTGTTGGGATCTGATGAATTGTGGGTTTATAATCAGATTATTCATGAGAAATATTTGAGTCTTTTTTGAACTTATTTATGCATGATTTTTATAGCTTTGTATTTCTCTCCGATCTATCCGTTTGGTTTGGCCAACTAGATTGATTTATCTTGCAATGGGAGAAGTGCTTTGTGCTGGGTTCAATCTTTTGGTGTTCTATATCCCAGTGACAGAAAGGGACAAGACGTGTATTTGTATTGGTTCCATTAAGGATAAAAAGATGGGGTTTAATCATATTGCTTGAGTTTACTTTGTCTACATCATGTCATCTTGCTTAAGGCGTTACTCTGTTTTCGTTAACTTAATACCCTAGATGCATGCTGGATAGCGGTCGATGGGTGGAGTAATAGTAGTAGATGCAGGCAGGAGTCGGTCTACGTGTCTCGGACGTGATGCCTATATACATGATCATTGCCTTGAATATCGTCATAACTACGCGCTTTTCTATGAATTGCCCAATAGTAATTTGTTTACCCACCGTATGCTATGCGTTCGAGAGAGAAGCCTCTAGTGAAAACTATGGCCCCCGGGTCTACTTTTATCATATATTAAAATCCAAAAACACCTTGCTCCAATTTTATTTCCTTTCTTTTGTTTTGTAATTTACTTTTCTATCTATCACTATCATAATTAATCCTTGCAAGTAACCGCCAAGGGGATTGACAACCCTCTTGTTTGCGTTGGGTGCAAGTATTTGCTTTTGTGTGTGTAGGTGCTGCTAACGAGGTTCTGTGTGGTTCTCCTACTGGATTGATAACCTTGGTTCTTAACTGAGGGAAATACTTATCTCTACTATACTGCATCATCCTTTCCTCTTCGGGGAAATCTCAACCCAGTTCACAAGTAGCAGTCCCCTTTATACAAGTTGTTCAGGTAGATGAGCTGCCTCGGAATTCACGCCATACGGGTGCTCATATGGGTGCTTACGCCTGTATGGAACTTCGTATTTTGTGCTGCCTCGTCCAGCACGCCTCCTGGTGATTGCTTCTTTCTTCATTTCCATTCCTTTCCTCATTCCCATGTGATTTCTTGCCTTTTTAGCCCATTTCATGTGGAAACACATCAAAGAGAGGATTTGTGGAATCCTTTGCATTCATTAGCCATTAGTAGCAATATCGGAGCAAATATCTCTATTAAAATGAAATATCTCAGTTTAAACTAAGGGTGAATGAGTGTAAAAATATCACTCATCAGCCGTCATCGACAACCCTTCTTCATCAACAACCTCAGGATGCTCACCACCGGGAGTGAGTAATTTCATCGTAGGCATACTGGAGGTAGATCGAGATGGATAAGATTCGTCATGTAATCGAGTCAATTTGTTAGGGCTTGATCCCTAGTATCCACTATGTTCTGAGATCAATGTTGCTCTGACTTTGCTATGCTTAATGCTTGTCACTACGGCCCGAGTGCCATGATTTCAGATATGAACCTATTATTTTTCATGAATATATTTGAGTTCTTGATCCTATCTGCAAGTTATGTGCACCTGTTATTGTTCTGAACCATAGGCCCCAAGGTGACAATAATTGGGATACTCTCCGGGGATGACTGTAATTTGAGGAGTTCATGTATTCACTACGTGTTAATGCTTTGTTCTAGTTCTCTATTAAAAGGAGCACCTTAATTACCCTTAGATTTCCATTAGGACCCCACTGCCACCGGAGGGTAGGACAAAAGATGTTATGCAAGTTCTTATTATAAGAACATATGACTATATACGGAATGCATGCCTGTGACACCCTGGTTTTTGGCAACTTTTTCTTTTCGAAATCTTTCTGGCGTTATTTGCAATTTGGATGGATTTTGAACCTTTTCAGTTGACTTTGGACTTATGAATTTCTCTCAGTGATCCAAAGCCCTCAGCATCTTGCCAATATCTTGTCACTCACCTTCTGGATCAAATTCCATTTCTCCATCTTTCCCAAATATTCATTTTCTTCCTTTGGGAAAATCTGTCATCACTATGGGTTACAAAGCAACCTATAGTTCTGGTGATTAGAAAAATCCCAAATTAATCCCACACCTTCTTGTCATCATCTATTCCCACAATCTGCAAAAACATCTCATGGTCCAGTACAAAATTTTGTCCAGAAAACTCCATTTGCTCTCTGGACAGTACTGGTCCTTTGTGAAGCAACCCATATTTTCCCAACTCAGAAAACTCTCAAATAATTCCCTGAGATACTAGGGAACCTATCTTGCCACAATATCCAAAAATATCATCTTGTCCAGTACAAATTTTCAGCCACAATATTCTGCCAAGTTTCTGTTCAATTGGAACCTCTGTGAAGGAAGTACCAGCTAGAGGTTTCCAAATGAGCTGAAATTTTTATGGCATCTTCTATCCATCAAATAACTCTCCTACACCAATTTTTAGCTCCAGCAAATCAGCCAGATGAGTGCTACAAGAACATCTAGCTTCTGTTCCAGTAACCACACTTGTACATGAACTATATTCAAATCTTGATGAAATTCTCTCAAACTTGGCCAGCTTATAGTCCTTCCAAGATAGATCACCCCAGACATCTCCATTGGCTCCATCTCCAGCTCACCTCTCCTCTAGATCCCTCTCAAGTTTTCTGTCAGAAACTGTAGCTGAAGCTACACTTCGCATCAGAGTGAATCTAGTCGAACTAGTGGCATAGAGAGACTAAGCGGTCAAGGGTCGACGTGTTGGACAAGAAGCGCCGGACTTGCGTGCCCTCCAAGTGCCAATGCCCGTGGTGAGCACGGCACTGGCATGCCAGTACGCGTGCTCTGCACCTCGCCAGCATCGGGTGTGGTCATTCCGGCCGTCCCGCGCTGCCACTCGGTGTCTGGGTGTGCCAACATCGTCGTTGCCATCCATGTAACCCTCTCCCAAAGCCTCCCCTCGCCGGAATCGCCCTCGCCGGCCGCCACGCACGCGGGCACTGTGCCGCCCGTGCGGGCACAGTGGCTTTGCGGCGCGTCTTCTTCCTCCACTAGCCGCCACCGACCGCCTTAACTCCACTGAGCTCTCCCGTCACTTCGCCCTACGTCGCGACGACCGGCTCGGCGTCCTGGCACCGGCGACGTGTCCCGAGCCCTGCCGCTTCTAGAGAGCTCGCCTCCTCCTATAAATAGGCCTCCCCAGCCTCTCTCCGCTCCTCACCCCACTCCTCCTACTCCTAATCGAGCTCCCGAGCCCCGAGCCACGGCCGAGAGGCCCTCTGGCCTCGCTTCTCACCGGAGATCCGCCGCCACCCGAGCCCAGCCACCTCGCCGTTCCACTCCTCCCCGGACTCCACCGACTGCACGCGTGCGCTCAGCTCACTCCACTGACCCCGCCCAAGCTCCTGCCCGGTCGAATCCCTGCCGGAAACGCCGTCTCCGGCGACACCCGAGAGCCACCGCCGCCGGAGAGGAAGGGGACGACGTCGTCCGGCCACCCCACGTCACTCTACTGGTACGTGCGCGTTCGTCTCGAAGAGCCCTATCCATTCCCGTAGTCGCCGGACCTCGCCGTCGCCTGCATCGCCGGCGAATGTCGCCGGAGCTCCGCCGTTCTCTGTTTCCCTCCTCCCCCTTTTAAATCTGACCGCTGGGGCCCGCTCATCAGTGGCTTACCGAAGCGGTAAGTGGAGGCGCCCAGGCGAAATACGCCTTCGACGTGGCCCTTCGCTGGATTTTCTATTTTCTGTTTTATTTCCAGATTTGACCAGAACCTTTGACCAGCCATAACTTTTAAACCATAAGTCCAAATCAATTGATTCTTTTTGCTCTGAGTTTGTCTTGAGCTCCTCTGTTTGCTGGAAAAATTTGGTATTTTTCCCATGCTCTCGGAATTTCTGGTGCACAGAACAGTAATATGTGACATTTTCCTTTGCACTTTTAAAATATTTTCAGAAGGAAATTCTTTTGGATTTGAAGCCCAGGAGTTTGTGGACAACCCAACAGAGCAAGGCAAGCCATGTCATCCATTGCATGAAGCATTTCAATAGTGTTGGTTATTTAATTGAATTATATGCATTATTTTAATATGTGATAATTTAGAGTAATTTTATTTTGATGCCTAGCTACTGCCGTATTAAGTTATTCCTGATAAAAATTCATGCTTGGTAAATACTTGACAACACTAAACCTAAATTGGTTGATCTAGTGTCACCTATCCGGACTTTCCCGTGCAGCCACATTTGCCGGTATGGGACGGCCTTGACTTGGTCTGGCTTTGTGCTCTTTTATCGATACCACCACACTAGGGAGGGTTATGCGTGCGTGCTGCCCTGATCAGGTAGACGACGATAATCTTGTGAGCCCAGTTGAGTTATTTTGCCGGCGTCCCCGTTTGGGACAGTTAGTGGCCATGACGGTGGCAGGTGTTACGGGGTGACACAGGGGCCACCCAGGACATGACCCTGGGAGGGTATGATTGTTGGTGGTACGATAGAGGAGTCACGGGTCAGGCAGGTTTCGTTGGAGCACCACCGGTCCACCCGAATGGGATCACGAGGCCAGGGGCTCCATAGTGTGGGTAAAGTGTGCAACCTCTGCAGAGTGTAAGAATCTATTCGAATAGCCGCGTCCACGGTATTGGACAGTCTGTACTAGGCCACGGGATGATCAACCGTAATACTGATAATAATGATGGAAGAACTTGTCTTATGTTCGGAAGTGCTCAGTGGATTATGAGCATTCCGAGGGTTGTGGGACAACCCGGAAGAGAGTAAGTTGGTATCAGTAAGCAACTTAAACACTTAATCATGTTAATTGCCATGCTATTGTTTGTTGCATTGTTTTGGTTGCCATGAGCTTGCGAGTACATTCCAAGTACTCACCTGGCGTATCATGCCAGATGCAGGAGAAGCCGAGGACGGAGGTCCCGAAGGTTCATGCTACACTAACTAGGCCGTGTCCACAACAGTGTCCCTGTGGATGGAGTTTCCGCGCTATGTTCCGTTACGCCGTAGTTCTACCCAGTAGTATCGAGGCCCTGCTGTGTTCCATAAATAATGTAGATATTGTCATAGCACCTAGTGTGCTTCTGGCCTCGCTATCGATGTAAAATATGAGCTTGTACTCGAGATATTTCAATAAAGTTCAGTTCAGTTCTGTGCCAAGTTGTTGTGTGTTTCCAGAAGACATGATCTCTGGGTTGGAAACACTGGGTAAACCGGTTCTCTGAGCCGGGGTGCCACAACGCTTAGTATCAGAGCCGCGCTGACTGTAGGACACCCCTAGTTAACCCTACGCTAGAGTCGCGATTAGTTTAGAGTCTTGGTGTGTCTTGCTTGTTGCATCTGATTGCTGCATTGCATGGCATGCATATAGTTTTTATTGTGCTAACCGCTGGTCTGATGAGTGTAGATGGCACCAGTTCCGTACCACTACCACCATGAGCCGGCACCGTTCAGTTTTCCAGTATTGCTTCGTAGCATCTGGCTTCGGCTGTATCCCAACGGCGAAGACCCAGTGTTCCAGGTGTTCCGAGAGAAGCTTGCTGGTTTAGTATACGAGTATCACGCGGAAGCCTTTCTTACTGCGAGCTCAGATATTGGCAGCTACTCCCGTTCTTCCAAGGGCGGAACTGCTTCTACTCCGGAGTTGGCGATCCAGTTTGCTGCGATGGAGGCTCTTACTGACTTGCGCTTCCACGAGGTCGAGATGCAGACTCATCCAGGTTTCTCTCACTATCCTACCCTGTCGCCTGCGACAGGGCGAGTCCTTTTCGCACCTGTTGACCCGGCGAGTGATCGTGCTACTGGTGTTTTATCCCGTTATCTGAACGCCAGTTACCGCATGATCACTTCACTAGCTGAGGAGCTGACTCATGCCCGAGAGGCACTTGCAGCTGTTGCGGCAGCACAATCTCCTCCTCCACCTCCGTTTTCACCCGTGTATACTCCACCCGTTCTACCTACTGATACTCCTTCTAGCTCGTTCGGACCGCCAGGCTTTTCGTCTGGTAGCCGATGTGAGACCCCGACAGAGTGGGCCTCACTCCTAGCTACTCCAGCTGCTCCGATGCTGCGGTGTCGTGCTTCTTCTCCTTCAGAGGGAGAACCTTCCCGTCAGCGTCGTCGTGTTTCCTTTGATCCGGAGGCCGAGGTGCACATCATCAGCTCAGATTCCGAGACTGGATCAGACGATGAGGAGTCTTCAGTTTACCAGTGTTCGTGCCACCGGCGTCACTAGAGTGGAGGCTTGAGTTTCAGTGCATGCATCATAGCATCCTTGCATATGTCAACTGTCGTATGAGCAGGCTAGTCATGATACCCCCCCTACTAGCTTGTCATGTATGATGTTGGGTTGCCTTGTATAATTATGTTGTTCGCTTTATTTTCTCTCTTTTATTTGGTTTCTTTCTGGTGTCACACTGCCATGCTTTTCCCTTATGGATGTTGCTCATCAATTCGGTATTTTGCAATGGGAACAAATTTAGGATGAAGAGGTGTTGTAATCAAGGCGGCGATGGAACTCCCGTTCATCGATCCGCCAGACAAGCAGGACAGCCACCAGAAGATTTGCCACCTCCGCCACCACAGTCACCTACCACTGATCAGATTATGAGAATGTTTGAAGAGAAAAGAAATCAAGATCTCCTGGAATTTCTAAAAAGTATGCAGACTATGGTGGGTCAGAACAACCACAATGGGACACACTCTAAGCTGTCTGATTTTCAGCGTACCAAGCCACCCAGTTTTGGTCAAGCTGTGGATCCTATGGAAGCTGATGACTGGCTGAGAACCATGGAAAAGAAGTTGGACATAGCCCGCTGTGATGAGTCAGACAAAGTTCCTTTTGTTACTCACTACCTGGAGGGACCAGCAGCTATATGGTGGGACAACACCAAAATAATGTGGCCTTCTGGAGAAGATATTTCTTGGGAAAAATTCAAAGAGGTATTCCGCAAGTATCATATTCCTACCAGCATAATGAAGGTGAAGCAGAGGGAATTCTAGGCCCTTACTCAAGGAAATATGTCAGTGGGTGAGTATCTGAACAAATTTAATAATCTGGCACGGTACTCTACCCACGACGTGTCTACAGAAGAAAGGAAGATTGACCGCTTCCTAGGAGGGCTGAATCATACCCTCCGCTGTCAGCTCTGTATGCTTGACTTTCCTGACTTCCAGACTTTGGTGAACAAGGATTTTATAGCTGAACGAGAGCATAAGTCAGGATATGATGATCGCAAGCGGAAGTTTGAACCCAAGAAGGACAACCGTGAGCAGTTTGCGCCGAAGCCACACATTTGGCAACCAGGGCCGTCTGAATACAAGCCTGCCTGGAACAATGGCAACAACAACAATAAGCCCGTCAGCCAGGACAAGTCCTTCGGCAAACAGCCAGTGCTGGAGGACTGCCGCCGCAACAACACATGCTTTACTTGCGGCCATAGCGGGCATTACTCCAAGCAGTGCCCCACAAAGAAATGGGAAGCCACCATCCGACTCCAAGCCACAAGTCAACAGTGTTGGACGCCGCCCCAATACGAACTTCTACCGTGGCCAAGTCCATCATATCTCCGCTGAAGAAGCCCGTGAAGCACCAGATGTGGTCCTTGGTATGTTTTCTGTTAACAACATGCCTGCAATAATTTTATATGATTCTGGGGCTTCTCATTCGTTTATTTCGCGGAGTTTTGCCACCTTGCACAAATTTTGCCCTTCTCTTTTGGACAAAATCATGGTGGTGCAATCCCCTGGCTCCATGCTCAGAACAAATATAATATACAAGAATCTGGAAATCTTGATACACGAAGTTAAGTTTCCAGCTACTCTTGTTGCCATTGAGTCACCTGGACTGGATATAATACTGGGGATGGATTGGTTGGTACCACATCAGGTGTGTATCAACTGTGCCACCAGGAAGGTGACACTGGTTAACCCGGCAGGCCAAACAGTGCAATTCACTGCTAGCAGAATGACGTCGAAGAAAGGAATGGCATTCAAAGCCACAGCTACAGACATAAGTCTGATTCCAGTAGTCAGTGAATTTCTGGACGTATTCCTAGAAGAATTACCGGGAATGCCACCTGATCGGGAACTAGAGTTTGCTATTGACATTGTTCCCGGGACAGCTCCAATCTACAAGAAGTACTACCGCATGCCTTCCCCAGAGCTGGTGGAACTAAAGAAGCAATAGATGAATTATTGCAAAAAGGATATATTCGTCCAAGCACATCCCCTTGGGGATCACCCGTGCTGTTTGTCAAGAAGAAGGATGGCAGCCTGCGAATGTGCGTGGACTACCGCCAGCTGAATGAGGTCACTATCAAAAACAAATATCCGCTCCCCCGCATTGATGATTTGTTCGACCAGTTGAACGGAGCCCGGGTATTTTCCAAGATTGACCTTCGAACGGGGTATCATCAGTTAAAAAATCAGAAAAGAGGATATCCCCAAGACAGCCTTCACTACAAGATATGGCCTGTATGAATTTACGGTCATGTCATTTGGGCTGACAAATGCTCCAGCCTATTTCATGAGCATGATGAATAAAGTCTTCATGGACTTCTTGGACAAATTTGTGGTGGTCTTCATCGATGATATTCTTATCTACTCCAAAGATGAAGAGGAGCACACGCAACATCTCCGTACTGTCCTGGAAAGACTAAGGACCCATCACTTGTACGCCAAATTCAGTAAATGCGAATTTTGGCTAAAAGAGGTGGGATTTCTGGGACATGTTTTGTCAGAAAAGGGTGTGGCTGTCGACCCCAGCAAAGTGACTGCTGTATTAAACTGGAAGACACCAGCCACCGTAACTGAAGTCCGTAGCTTTCTGGGATTGGCAGGCTACTACCGTCGCTTCATTGAAGGCTTCTCAAAAATAGCCAAGCCACTGACAGAATTACTGAAGAAGAACCACAAATTTGCCTGGACAAAAGAATGTGACAGCAGTTTCATGGAGTTAAAGACGAGGCTAACTACAACCCCTGTCTTAGTTCTTCCAGACATCCACAAGAGCTTCGATATATACTGCGATGCTTCTAGACGTGGAATCGGCTGCGTTCTAATGCAAGAAGGAAAGGCTGTGGCATATGCATCCAGACAGCTACGACCTCATGAAGAAAACTATCCCACGCATGATTTGGAATTGGCAGCCGTGATTCACGCATTAAAGATCTGGAGGCATTATCTGATTGGGCAGCGATGTGAAATATACGCAGACCATAAGAGTCTCAAGTATATTTTCACTCAACCTGATCTGAATCTCAGACAGAGGAGATGGCTTGAGCTGGTCAAGGACTATGACTTTGGAATTAATTATCATCCGGGAAAAGCCAATGTGGTCGCCGATGCCCTCAGCAGAAAACAAGGTACCCTGAATGCATTAATGGAGGGAATCCATCCGAGGCTACGAGAAGAGTTTGCCAAGCTGAACATGGTGCTATGCGGCCCAATCAACCCGGATACAATGGAAATTTCTCCAACACTTATGGAAGAAATTAAGGCAGCTCAGGAATCAGACGAGGAAATACAAGAGATCAAGGAGCGCATTCCGCAAGGAAAGGCCAAGTCCTTCCGAATTGATGACCAGGGCACGGAATGGTTTGAGAACCGAATATGTGTGCCTGATCAAGACAGCTTGAGACAGGAAATACTCAGAGAGGCACATGAATCGGCATATTCCATCCATCCGGGAGGAACAAAAATGTACTAGGACTTGCGAGAGACCTTTTGGTGACCAGGAATGCGAAGGGACATAGCATACTATGTCGCCTGTTGTGACATTTGCAACAGAGTCAAGGCTGAACACCAGAAACCCGCTGGGCTACTACAACCTTTACCAGTTCCCCAATGGAAATGGGATGACATATGCATGGACTTCATTGTTCGACTACCCAAGTCAACAAGAGGCCATGATGCTATCTGGGCCATCGTGGACATACTTACGAAAGTGGCTCACTTCCTTCCGGTAAAGACCACTTTCAACGCTTACCAACTGGCACAGCTCTACATGTCCCGGATAGTCAGCCTTCACGGAGTACCCAAGTCTATCACATCAGATAGAGGCTCCTTGTTCACTTCAGCATTCTGGCTGCGACTGCACCAAGCCCTGGGAACTGTGCTAAAGCATAGTACGGCATATCATCCACAGACAGATGGGCAGACCGAACGTGTGAATCAGATATTGGAAGATATGCTTCGGTCCTGTGCTCTTACCTATGGATCCAAATGGAAGGATAGTCTACCCTATGCAGAATTTTCTTACAATAATAGTTATCAGTCAAGTCTCAAGATGTCACCATTTGAAGCCCTATATGGATGGAAATGCCGCACTCCCTTAAATTGGTCTCAGACAGGAGACAACCGTATCTTCGGCATGGATTTAATGCTCGAGGCTGAGAAGCAAGTCAAAGATATCCAGGAGTGTCTTCGAGCAGCCAAGTCCCGACAAAAGAGCTACTATGACCCGAAGCACCGGGAAGTAACTTTTGAGCCTGGAGAATATGCCTATCTCCGAGTTACCCCCATGAAAGGAATAAAGAGGTTTCACACCCGAGGAAAGCTTGCACCCAGATATATCGGTCCCTTTCCAGTAATGGCTAGAAGAGGCAGAGTGGCATATCAGTTAGAGCTACCACCGGAGTTATCTGACGTTCACGACGTCTTCCACATATCACAGTTAAGAATGTGCATTGCACCTCCGATCAAGCAGGCAGATATGAGTGAGCTGGAATTGACTAAAGATTTGACCTATGAGGAAAGACCTGTCAGAATATTGGATGAGATGGAAAGAACTACCAGGAGTAAGACAATTAAATTTTACAAGGTGTTGTGGGATCACCATACTGAGGAAGAGGCTACCTGGGAAAGAGAGGATTTTCTGAGATCAGCATATCCACACTTGTTCCCTGAGCAACCGAATCTCGAGGACGAGATTCATTCTAAGGGGGGTAGGTTTGTGACACCCTGGTTTTTGGCAACTTTTTCTTTTCGAAATCTTTCTGGCGTTATTTGCAATTTGGATGGATAAAATTTTGAACCTTTTCAGTTGACTTTGGACTTATGAATTTCTCTCAGTGATCCAAAGCCCTTAGCATCTTGCCAAAATCTTGTCACTCACCTTCTGGATCAAATTCCATTCTCCATCTTTCCCAAATATTCATTTTCTTCATTTGGGAAAATCTGTCATCACTATGGGTTACAAAGCAACCTATAGTTCTGGTGATCAGAAAAATCCCAAATTAATCCCACACCTTCTTGTCATCATCTACTCCCACAATCTGCAAAAACATCTCATGGTCCAGTACAAAATTTTGTCCAGAAAACTCCATTTGCTCTCTGGATAGTACTGGTCCTTTGTGAAGCAACCCATATTTTCCCAACTCAGAAAACTCTCAAATAATTCCCTGAGTTACTAGGGAACCTATCTTGACACAATATCCAAAAATATCATCTTGTCCAGTACAAATTTTCAGCCACAATATTCTGCCAAGTTTCTGTTCAATTGGAACCTCTGTGAAGGAAGTACCAGCTAGAGGTTTCCAAATGAGCTGAAATTTTTATGGCATCTTCTATCCATCAAATAACTCTCCTACACCAATTGTCAGCTCCAGCAAATCAGCCAGATGAGTGCTACAAGCTCATCTAGCTTCTGTTCCAGTAACCACACTTGTACATGAACTATATTCAAATCTTGATGAAATTCTCTCAAACTTGGCCAGCTTATAGTCCTTCCAAGATAGATCACCCCAGACATCTCCATTAGCTCCATCTCCAGCTCACCTATCCTCTAGATCCCTCTCAAGTTTTCTGTCAGAAACTGTAGCTGAAGCTACACTTCGCATCAGAGTGAATCTAGTCGAACCAGTGGCATAGAGAGACTAAGCGGTCAAGGGTCGACGTGTTGGACAAGAAGCGCCGGACTTGCGTGCCCTCCAAGTGCCAATGCCCGTGGTGAGCACGGCACTGGCATGCCAGTACGCGCGCTCTGCACCTCGCCAGCGTCGGGTGTGGTCATTCCGGCCGTCCCGCGCCGCCACTCGGTGTCTGGGTGTGCCGACATCGTCGTTGCCATCCACGTAACCCTCTCCCGAAGCCTCCCCTCGCCGGGCGCCACGCACGCGGGCACTGTGCCGCCCGTGCGGGCACAGTGGCTTTGCGGCGCGTCTTCTTCCTCCACTAGCCGCCACCGACCGCCTTAACTCCACTGAGCTCTCCCGTCACTTCGCCCTACGTCGCGACGACCGGCTCGGCGTCCTGGCACCGGCGACGTGTCCCGAGCCCTGCCGCTTCCAGAGAGCTAGCCTCCTCCTATAAATAGGCCTCCCCGGCCTCTCTCCGCTCCTCACCCCACTCCTCCTACTCCTAATCGAGCTCCCGAGCCCCGAGCCACGGCCGAGAGGCCCTCTGGCCTCGCTTCTCGCCGGAGATCCGCTGCCACCCGAGCCCAGCCACCTCTCCGTTCCACTCCTCCTCAGACTCCACCGACTGCATGCGTGAGCTCAGCTCACTACACTGACCTCGCCCAAGCTCCTGCCCGGTCGAATCCCTGCCGGAAACGCCATCTCCGGCGACGCCCGAGAGCCACCGCCGCCGGAGAGGAAGGGGACGACGTCGTCCGGCCACCCCACGTCACTCTACTGGTACGTGCGCGTTCGTCTCGAAGAGCCCTATCCATTCCCGCAGTCGCCGGACCTCGCCGCCGCCTGCATCGCCTGCGAACGTCGCCGGAGCTCCGCCGTTCTCTGTTTCCCTCCTCCCCCCTTTTAAATCTGACCGCTGGGGCCCGCTCGTCAGTGTCTTACCGAAGCGGTAAGTGGAGGCGCCCAGCGAAATACGCCTTCGACGTGGCCCTTCGCTGGATTTTCTATTTTCTGTTTTATTTCCAGATTTGACCAGTCCAAATCAATTGATTCTTTTTGATCTGAGTTTGTCTTGAGCTCCTCTGTTTGCTGGAAAAATTTGGTATTTTCCCCATGCTCTCAGAATTTCTGGTGCACAGAACAGTTATATGTGACATTTTCCTTTGCACTTTTAAAATATTTTCAGAAGGAAATTCTTTTGGATTTGAAGCCCAGGAGTTTGTGGACAACCCAACAGAGCAAGGCAAGCCATGTCATCCATTGCATGAAGCATTTCAATAGTGTTGGTTATTTAATTGAATTATATGCATTATTTTAATATTTGATAATTTAGAGTAATTTTATTTTGATGCCTAGCTACTGCCATATTAAGTTATTCCTGATAAAAATTCTTGCTTGGTAAATACTTGACAACACTAAACCTAAATTGGTTGATCTAGTGTCACCTATCCGGACTTTCCCGTGCAACCACATTTGCCGGTATGGGACGGCCTTGACTTGGTCTAGCTTTGTGCTCTTTTATCGATACCACCACACTAGGGAGGGTTATGCATGCGTGCTGCCCTGACCAGGTAGACGACGATAATCCAGTAAGCCCAGTTGAGTTATTTTGCCGGCGTCCCCGTTTGGGATAGTTAGTGGCCACGACGGTGGCAGGTGTCACGGGGTGACACAGGCGCCACCTAGGACATGACCCTGGGAGGGTATGATTGTCGGTGGTACGATAGAGGAGTCACGGGTCAGGCAGGTTTCGTTGGAGCACCACCGGTCCACCCGAATGGGATCACGAGGTCAGGGGCTCCATAGTGTGGGTAAAGTGCGCAACCTCTGCAGAGTGTAAGAATCTATTCGAATAGCCGCGTCCACGGTATTGGACAGTCCGTACTAGGCCACGGGATGATCAACCGTAATACTAATAATAATGATGGAAGAACTTGTCTTATGTTCGGAAGTGCTCAGTGGATTATGAGCATTCCGAGGGTTGTGGGACAACCCGGAAGAGAGTAAGTTGGTATCAGTAAGCAACTTAAACACTTAATCATGTTAATTGCCATGCTATTGTTTGCTGCATTGTTTTGGTTGCCATGAGCTTGTGAGTACATTCCAAGTACTCACCTGGCGTATCATGCCAGATGCAGGAGAAGCCGAGGACGGAGGTCCCGAAGGTTCGTGCTACGCTAACTAGGCCGTGTCCACAACAGTGTCCCTGTGGATGGAGTTTCCGTGCCATGTTCCACTACGCCATAGTTCTACCCAGTAGTATCGAGGCCCTGCTGTGTTCCATAAATAATGTAGATATTGTCATAGCACCTGATGTGCTTCTGGCCTCGCTATCGATGTAAATTATGAGCTTGTACTCGAGATATTTCAATAAAGTTCAGTTCAGTTATGTGCCAAGTTGTTGTGTGTTTCCAGAAGACATGATCTCTGGGTTGGAAACACTGGGTAAACCGGTTCTCTGAGCCGGGGTGCCACAATGCCTACATATGATTGACGAATTGGAGCTATTGTGCATCGCTGTAGGTTGTGGCTGCTATACGATGAATGTCATCCAAATATCCATCGCTACTCCATGCCTACACTTTCTCATAATATTGTCTTGCTTGAATTATTACTGCTGCTACTGTTGCCATTACTACAAAACTGCTACTGTTACCGCTGCTATCAAAACTATCATATTACTGTGCTACTAATATTTTGCTGCAGAGAAACAACTTCTCAGGTGTGGTTTAGTTGACAACTCAACCGCTAAGGCTTATAAATATTAGTTGGCTCCCCTTGTGTCGAATCAATAAATTTGGGTGAAATACTACCCTCGAAGACTGTTGCAATCCCCTATACTTGTGGGTCATCAATCCACGAGCGGGCAGCCAGGCAGAAGAAGGCCACATCCGATAGCCAACTCGTACAGCCCGGTCAGGAGGTCACTGTGAAAATGGATGGATCTGGCTACCCAACTCCTTCGTCACAAGCCCGGGACTTAGAAGATGGTAACATGTTGGCAGCACCCTCCTCCTGGGCGATGGGGGCTGGGGGTTGCTCCGGCCTTACATGCCTACAACAGCCAACACAAACCCGTCAAATCGTTGCGATGGTCTGCGGAAATTGCCTCATCACCCACATGCCAGAGGACTGCATCATCACTGGGGTTCACCACCAGTGACAGCACGAACTGGGTCGACATCTATCAATCTCGGACAACGAAAGCTGTGATTATGAACCAATATACTTCACCAACGACGATGAAAACGCTGGCTTCCCGGTCGTTAGGGACGTCACTGCTACTTGTAAACTGCCTTGGGATTTTCCCCGAAGAGGAGGGGTGATGCAGCATAGTAGAGATAAGTATTTCCCTCAGTGAGAACCAAGGTATCAATCCAGTAGGACAACCACGCAGAACCTCGTGAATAGCACCTACACACACAAAAGCAAATACTTGCACCCAACGCGGGCAAGAGGGTTGTCAATCCCCTTGAACTCGTTATTTGCAAGGATTAATTCCGATAGTGATAGATAGATAAAATAAATTGCAAAATAAAATAAAGGAAATAAAATTGCAGCAAGGTATTTTTAGGTTTTTTATATGATTTAAGTAGACCCGGGGGACATAGTTTTCACTAGAGGCTTCTCTCTCGAATACATAACATACGGTGGGTAAACAAATTACTGTTGGGCAATTGATAGAAAAGCGCATAGTTATGACGATATTCAAGGCAATGATCATGTATATAGGCATCACGTCCGAGACAAGTAGACCGACTCCTGCCTGCATCTACTACTATTACTCCACCCATCGACCGTTGTCCAGCATGCATCTAGGGTATTAAGTTAATAAAAACAGAGTAACGCCTTAAGCAAGATGACATAATGTAGACAAAGTAAACCCAATCAATATGAATAAACCCCGTCGTTTTATCCTTAATGGCAACAATACAAATACGTGTCTTGTCCCCTACTTTGTCACTGGGATATAGAACACTGCAAGATTGAACCCATCACAAAGCACCTCTCCCATTGCAAGATAAATCAATCTAGTTAGACAAACCAAATGGATAGATCGGAGAGAAATACAAAGCTATAACAATCATGCATAAAAGAATTCAGAAAAGACTCAAATATTTCTCATGAATAATCTGATCATAAACCCACAATTCAACGGATCCCAACAAATACACCGCAAAAGAAGATTACATCAGATAGAACTCCAAGGAGATCAAGGAGAACATTGTTTTGAAGATCAAAGAGAGAGAAGAATACATCTAGCTACTAGCTATGGAGCCATAGGTCTGTGGTAAACTACTCACACATCATCGGAGGGGCATCAAGGTTGATGTAGAAGCCCTCCATGATCGATTCCCCCTTTGGCAGGGTGCCGGAAATGGCCTCCAGATGGGATCGCGGAAGAACAGAAGCTTGCAGCGGTGGAAAAGTTATTTTGTGGGGCTCTCTGTTGGTTTCCCAATATTTGAGAATTTATAGAGGTGGAATTAGGTCAAAAGGAGCCACGAGGGGCCCACAAGGCATCTTGGCGCCCCCTGGCGGCGCGCCCTGTTGCCTTGTGGCTTCCTCGTGAGGCTTCTGGCCTCCTCCCGAAGCTTCTAGGGTCTCTTTTGTCCAGAAAAAATTGTCAAAAAGTTTCGTAGCGTTTGGACTCCGTTTGGTACTGATTTCCTAAAAAACCAAAAACAGACAGAAAACAACAACTGGCACTGGGCACTAGGTTAATAGGTTTGTCCCAAAAATGATATAAAATAGCATATAATTGCATATAAAACATCCAAGATTGATACTATAATAACATGGAACAATAAAAAATTATAGATACGTTGGAGACGTATCAGCATCCCCAAGCTTAATTCCTGCTCGTCCTCGAGTAGGTAAATGATAAAAACAGAATTTTTGATGTGGAACGCTACCTAACATGTTCATCATGTAATCTCTTTTATGGTATGAATATTAAGAAATGAGTGATTCAAAGCAATAGTCTATAATTTGATATAAAGACATCAATACTCAGGCATACCAACAAACAATCATGCCTTTCAAAATAAAAATGCTAAAGAACGCTATCCCTACAAAATCATATAGCCCGTCATGCTTAGTCTTCCTAACATAAAGTATTAATCATGCACTACCCCGATGACAAGCCGAGCAATTGGTTCATACTTTTTAAAGCGCTTCAGCTTTTTCAACCCTCACGCAATACATGAGCGCGAGCCATGGACATAGCACTGTGGGTGGAATAGAATGTGATGATAGAGATTAATAAGGGAAAGTCAAAAAGGAAGATAGTCTCGCATCGACGCGGCTAATCAACGGGCTATGGAGATGCCCATCAATTGATATCAAAGCGAGGAGTGGGGATTGCCATGCAACGGATGCACTAAGAGCTATAAGTGTATGAAAGCTCAAACTGAAACTAAGTGGGTGTGCATCCAACTTGCTTGCTCATGAAGACCTCGTGCATTTGAGGAAGCCCATCATCGGAATATACAAGGCAAGTTCTATAATGAAAAATTCCCACTAGTATATGAAAGTGACAACATAGGAGACTCTCTATATGAAAAACATGGTGCTACTATGAAGCACAAGTGTGGAAAAGGATAGTAGCATTGCCCCTTCTCTCTTTTTCTCTCATTTCACTTTTTTTTGTTTTCTCTTTTTTTTCTTTTTTTTATCTCTCGGGAAACTCTCTATATGAAAAACATGTGCTACTCTGAAGCACAAGTGTGGAAAAGGATAGTAACATTGCCCCTTCTCTCTTTTTCTCTCAAAAATTTTTGGGCTCTTTTTGGCCTCTTTTTTTTATATATTTTTCGTTCGGAGTGTGACGCCCCCTGCTCGACCGTGCACTAATCATACACGCAAACGTGCACGCTCGAGATCAGAGACTCACGGGAAGATATCACAACACAACTCTAAACTCAAATTTAAACATAAATCTTCATATTACAAACCAGGGGTCACGAGGACCCGAATACATAAGTCATACACAAAAATAATATCTGGGTACAGACATAGTTAGTCAAGTTTGCCTTAAGAAGGCTAGCACAAACAGCGACACTGATCGAAAAGGCGAAGGCCTCCTGCCTAGGGCCTCTGAACTACTCCTGGTCGGCGGGCTCAATGCAGTAGTAGGTGCCTCCGGGGATCTCCTGCTCCTAGGCTCCGTCGTCTGATCGCAGCAACCGGTTATGGGGAAAAGAAATAGCAAAGCAACCGTGAGTACTCATCCAAAGTACTCGCAAGACTGACATCAGATCTATACTAATTATGCATCGGTATCAAAGGAATGGGGCTATATCTTTGGACTGAACTGCAGAATTGCTGGAACAGAGGGGGGAAGGCCTAGCCTATCGAAGACTAGCATCTTGAAGCAATCTTGCAGCATCAGAAGAGAGTAGAACAAGATAATATATAATCAATCATATTTTAGTAATGCCCTGGGATCCTTCCTCGACTACCCTGTGAGAAAGTGATCCTGAGAGCAGTAGTAACAGTTTATCATTGTAACAGTATCCATTTGTACTTGTAGCAGATCGGGATACAACTCTGAGCGTCCTGTTACCGTGGACACGGCTATTCGAATAGATAACTTCCCTGCAGGGGTGCACTACTCTTACCCAACACGCTCGATCACATCTGGCCGGACACACTTGATGGGTAATGCCCGGCCTCGGGTAATCGACATGACGTAGTCCTACCTAGGCTCAGCAGAGAGGTCAACACGCCGGTCTAAATCCTAAGTGCGAAGGGGTCTTGGGCCATCGCCCTTTGCACTCCTGCACGTTACGTGGCTGGTCGGGACCCAGGCGCGACACTGTATACACAAGTGACGTAACCAGCCCACCCCAACGATCAGCCCGCATCTCTGAGCTGTGACATCTGAAGAGCTTTCGGCTGATACATACGACATAGAGGGCCCCATTAAACCATTATCCCACGTGGTGGTAGTGCATTTAGGCACGTAGCCAACTCAGATTAAATACCCAAATCCGTTAGGCGTCTTTAGTAACTCGCAGAGACGAACAAGATCCCTGTCGCTCCGACTTGGTAATCCACGGACCACGATCAAGGACCAGGCCCAGCTCTCTCCTAGGTGGTCTGCGCCTGCCCTGTCGTTCTGCCATAATATCACTCGCGGATGCTCTTGGAGCTGACCCGTCTTTAATATTATTCTCTCGCGGGCACTCTTGGAGCCGGCCCGACTTTAACAATTTAAAGTATTGCAATATGCAAACGTTTCCGTGATCATCACTCAGAGTGATCACGACCCGATAACAAGCATGGCATACGGACAAGGGTGAAGGGCCAGCTGATGAAACATAGCATACCTAACTAAACATCATAGGATAGCAGGTAAAGTATCAATAACAGGCGACGAAATCAGGCTATGCATCAGAATAGGAGCTATCGGAGCAACAACAGAAGTAATTCTAATGCAAGCAATAGAGAGAAAGAGTAGGCAATACCTGGATGATCAAGGGGGTTTTGCTTGCCTGGAAGCTCAGCTGAAGGGGTCTGGTCGTCGACGTCGCAGTCGTACTCAGTAGTGTCATCGACAGTCTCGGGGTCTATCGGGAGAGAAGGAGGGGGGGGGGACAATAAATACATGGCAAACAATGCAACACAAATGCACGACATGACAATATGCAGTGCTAGGGGTGTTCTAATGCAGTGCTAGGTATTTTGTTCGGAGCGGGAAAACATCTGGGGGTGTTTTACCAGCTCCGGGCAATTATCGGACAGATGAATCGGAGGGGAAAGTTCCATGTTCATCATGTTAGAGAGGGCTGACAGGTATGTGGGTAGCGTATTCGTATTCGTCATATTTTTCTGATCGTTTTTCATATATAAATTATTTTCATCCGAGTTACGATTTATTTTATATGATTTTTCAAAGTTTTAATCATTTTCTAGAATTTCTGGAATTATTATAAATTATTAAATTTGAACTGTAACAGTGAAATACTTTTATTACACAGACTCAGCCAGCCACAGTCAATGACATGTGGGGCCAGTCAACTGCTGACTCAGCAGTCAAGATTGACCAGTTCAAAAGGTGAACAGTGGTTGTAGGGCCCAGGTGTCATTGACACAGAGGTTAATTAACCAATTTAATTTAGTTTAATTAGTGGTGGGGCCCCACTGACAGTGTCACAGGGACTTAGTTAGAGTTAATTAAGCGCTACAGTACAGGGGACCCACATGTCAGCGTCACATGTACTAACTGAAGGGTTATTAGCGGTGGGGCCCGTTGTCAGTGGCTATTAGGGTCAGTGGGTTAGTACTAATTAGGGGTTAGGCCCTAATCTAACCAGCTGACGGCCGGGGCCCACCTACAGTGACCCGGGCCGGTTTGACTTGGTCGCGCGCGCACCGGCGACGACGTATAGAGGCGGCGGCGAGGCCCTAGCGGCCATCTCCGGCGACCATTTGGTCCGTCGTGCGGTCCTACGGGCTGCGGGCGACGACGTGCATCGGCGGGCGCAAGCAGGAGGCTGCGGGGTGGCCAGTCACGACGGCTACGATGACAACCAGCGGTGGCAGGGGCCGAAGCTTGACCAAGTCGAGGCGACGGAGCACGGGGAGAAGAACGAGGAAGTCGGGGAGGAAGGAGAGCTCACATCGCGGCTAGAGGGGGAGCTCAGGGGGGCCGGGGCCAACAGACGGCGGGGGATCGAGCGGCGCGGTGCATGGCAACCGTGGGTGAGGACGACGGCCGATGGCGAGCGCAGGGCCTCCCTGGACTCGATCCGGTGGTGGAGATGATGAAGACGACGCCGAGGATCCTTCTGGACATCCCGGCGTAGCTCGGGGTGGCCGGTGGCCGTGCTAATGTCAAGGCAGCGGCGACGAGCTCGCTCGGGTGAGTGGAAACAGAGAGGGGAAGAGGTGAGCGAGGGGAGAAGAGGGCTAGGGTTAGACGTGGGGGTGGATGGGAAGGCCAAGAACGACCATATGCTCCTCCTGGAGCTCCTGTAGCAGCCACTGTCAGCCATCGCAGGGGGGGGCCAGGGCGTGTGTGCGCCCTGTGGGCGACACGGCGAGGGGAGTGACCAGGAGGTTGGGGATAACCTCCTGGTGGGCTGGGCCGCACTGTTTCTACTTAAGGCCCAGCGCCACAGTAGTTCTTAGGGCTCCTCTTTTTCCTTTTTCTGTTTTCTTTCTTTCCTTCTATTTTGGCTTTTCTTTTCACATCATTTGACTTTTGTAAAATGCGTAGCTGATCTCAATAATTAGTATGCAATATTCTTTACTGCCACAAAAAGTTTGAGGGCATTATAATTTCATTTGAATTTTGTTTAAATGAAAAAGGAATTAAATGAGCTGAATTGGCACTGTTTTATATTGGTTAAGGGCATTTTATTAATTCAATTAATGTTGGTTTATATTTGTCAATTACTTAGTGATTATTTGCAAAAATATGAACACTTTACTTTTCATGTTTGAGGAAATAATAATTTGACTTATATTTGAATTTAAAATTAAGTTTGATTTGAGACTAGTGGCATTTTGGTTTAGTAAAATTAGATGACATGACATGATTAGCGTGTGGTCACTGTAGTTAACCCCTGGGGGTGTTACAAATCTCCTCCACTAAAAGAAATCTCGTCCCGAGATTTAGGAGGGGGTGTAAGGGGAAAACAAAGGTTGGGTTACGAAATTTTAACGAGTCTTCTTGGTCTTGGTTGCTCTTCTCGAAGAGGTCGATCCGTTTCGTTGATGTCTCCATTTCTCTGCATCAACGCGACGTGATTAAGTTGGCATCTATTCTTCAGGAACTTCATCGTACTTATGAGTAGGGTAGGAGGGGAAACTATAAGGACGGATGTCTAAAAAGGTTGGCATCCAGTAACTATCTCAGGGGATGAAGGTATAAAGTATCTCTCGAGTTGAAACTCAGGGAAATACTTCGAGAGAAATAAAAGAAGGTATGAGAAGTTTCAAGCGGATAGGCAAGCATTCGATGTCTATGACGGATGATGAAAAGGGGTCCAGAGCATCAGGCATAAGCACTGCGTTTGATACCGGATTGAATATCTCAAGGTAGATGGCTCGTGAATTACATACGAGGCCAAGCATGAGGAATAACGTTGGACACAGAGATGTATAGGAGAGTCAGGTTTCGGTCCTGTGGAACTGTAGTTAGGGTGGATCAAGAATAGCAAGGCTGGTGACATCTTGTACAATCACGATACAAGGCTTGTCAGAGAACAGCTTGTCCACTATGTTGGCAACAACGTCGGTACCTAGGGCGAGGGACGAAGAGAACCATTTTCCTGCTCGTTGAAACGAGGTGGACCAATAGGCAAAGTTCTCATCCATCGATGGTTACCGAAATGTTAAAAGCAATAGTAACAGGGTTTTTCTGACTGGGTTGTACACTGAGGTGTTTACATAAGCAGGGAATCATTACTGCTTAGATCATATAAATTATTTGAAAGGTTAAACAAACCAATGGAAAGGAAAACATGTTTATCAGATTAAACAGACCAATGGAAAGGAAAATGTGATCACTCACAAGTGTTGGTGTATATCCTTCCCAAGGACAAGCAGAGCAGGATATCCATGACAGCATAGCAGGTAGATAACATTTAGGTAAAGGGGCGAGGAAATTCATGATGTTACCCATACAACGGTGTTTGGATAAAATGATCAAGAAACATTTAGCATTGCGCTCCAATGTTCTTGTTGATGTTCGGAATACCACAATCATGCTTCGGGGTAGCAATGATATGGTGCTCACAAAACTTAAGGTATAACCAAAAGATGTCCAAGTTTGGGTTGAAAAGTGGGCAAGGATGTTGTCGATGACAACACAAATTAAATAGGGGCAAGGGTGGTATTACTCATCATGGATTCAATCCACAACTTTAAAGAAATCAAAAGGTTGACGATGATTATGACACATTTTGTCGAGAGGTTTCATGAAGATGTAATCGATCAGCGACGACATCAAGCAAAAGGGGTGGTGAAGCTAAAGGTCAACGGAACCACGGATATGACACAAACTCGGAATTAACCTTACTGTTCAAGACAAAACGATATGACAAAGAAGCTCGACGTAAGCTTAGCTTATCGGCAAAAATTGTGCTCCGGGAAGAAGGACCAGGTAGCACAGTTAAAATTAGTATGATAATGATGTAGCCGATCAGGCTAGGAATGACATGATGGAGTATTAAGCTTCCCGGCAACAAAGTACTAGGAGTACTGAACCATAGGGTGGATTCAATTCACTTATCGGTGTTCTTGGTTGACAAACAACTCAGAAACCATGGAATGACTAAGACGGTGAAAGGTATTACTCTACCAAGGATTTAAAAGAGATAGCGCAATGGCATGATATCCTCGAGATACCAGAGGGTAATACTCGAAGGTAGAACAGAATAGAAGCTGTACTAGATCATTGATCTGCGGATGGCAGGTGCTTTAACCTTGTTGAAAAATAGTCGAGGCACGGGAATGGAGTTATCAAATGAGGTCGGCATGGTCAAAACCATTACTGCATGGAATCAAGTTAAGGAAACTGGAACAATTATACAAATGAACAAATATTTTGCAAGAAGCTTCTGTGAAGGTCTACGTCGTTTCCATGGGCATGAACTCAAATGTTCAAGGTCGACTCCCACTTCTTCAATGCATAACCTTCCATTCACTTCTCGCTTTCGATGAAGTTGCAGAGTTGAAAATTTATCTGACGAAACACTAATAGAGTATAACCCGCATATCTTTCGGGTTCACATAGATTTAGGGAAGGCATAGGTTCAGCCCATCGGGACATTTTAGGAACCTATACAACACAATTATAGGAGCAACGGATACACGCTCGAAAGCAGAGGGCTATCGACATGGAGTAGATGATACAATTCACTAGAGGCATTTTGTATCAGGGGAAATTCGTCTAAAACACAAAGGAACTGTCAGGTAGTAATCCACCAAAAGATCTGGCGGTCCGCAAAGGATCTGATGTGAGTATCGGTACACAACCGGAAGAAGAAAGAACGTAAAAGCATCACATTATATAAATAACTGAATAATTCGAAGCTTAATTACAAAGGAATTATGATTTCCAAATCGGGGGATCAGAAGCAGACGCTCTGATCGAAAGATGAGTAAGTTGAATAGAATTAGACGAACAATCAATCAAGGTTTGATTTGCCGAGAACCAGCTCATGTTCAAAATGATATCTGAGCTGTAAGGATGAATTCTAGAAATGGATTGATGATTGCGAGCATTCGCAAATGTATTGAATTAGGGGACTCAATATGATGATGACAAAGGACATCAATGAAGATTACTGGACATATGGAATTAGCCATAGTGCAGGCAGTCAAGAGTTTCAAGAGTAATAGGTTGCAGAGGATTATCGGAAGATCGATTAGCAACATGAAGTATTTTGTGAAACACTTGAGCAACTGGGGACGAATGTATGAACGACAATTATGTGCAGTTATTCACAGGGATTTATCGATGGTAAAGAATTGCAAGAGCGGTGGGCACAAGGGCCTTGGGGATTCATCGAAGAGTGTCTTCCTAACCATCTGGTACTTAAAGAGTAACGGGAACATCTGTATCAAGTGGCTCTCCGGGAGAAAATTCGGCTCTGATACAAACTTGTGACGCCCCCTGCTCGACCGTGCACTAATCATACACGCAAACGTGCACGCTCGAGATCAGAGACTCACGGGAAGATATCACAACACAACTCTAAACTCAAATTTAAACATAAATCTTCATATTACAAACCAAGGGTCATGAGGACCCAAATACATAAGTCATACACACAAATAATATCTGGGTACAGACATAGTTAGTCAAGTTTGCCTTAAGAAGGCTAGCACAAACAGCGACACTGATCGAAACGGCGAAGGCCTCCTGCCTAGGGCCTCCGAACTACTCCTGGTCGGCGGGCTCAACTTAGTAGTAGGTGCCTCCGGGGATCTCCTGCTCTTGGGCTCCGTCGTCTGATCGCAGCAACCGGTTATGGGGAAAAGAAATAGCAAAGCAATCGTGAGTACTCATCCAAAGTACTCGCAAGACTGACATCAGATCTATACTAATTATGCATCGGTATCAAAGGAATGGGGCTATATCTTTGGACTGAAATGCAGAATTGCCGGAACAGAGGGGGAAAGGCCTAGCCTATTGAAGACTAGCATCTTAAAGCAATCTGGCAGCATCAGAAGAGAGTAGAACAAGATAATATATAATCAATCATATTTTAGTAATGCCCTGGGATCCTTCCTTGACTACCCTGTGAGAAAGTGATCCCGAGAGCAGTAGTAACAGTTTATCATTGTAACAGTATCCATTTGTAGTTGTAGCAGATCAGGATACAACTCCGAGCATCCTGTTACCGTGGACACGGCTATTTGAATAGATAACTTCCCTGCAGGGGTGCACTACTATTACCCAACACGCTCGACCACATCTGGCCGGACACACTTGCTGGGTAATGCCCGGCCTCGGGTAATCGACACGATGCAGTCCTACCTAGGCTCAGCAGAGAGGTCAACACGCCGGTCTAAATCCTAAGTGCGAAGGGGTCTTGGGCCATCGCCCTTTGCACTCCTGCACGTTACGTGGCTGGTCGGGACCCAGGCACAACACTGTATACACAAGTGACATAACCAACCCACCCCAATGATCAGCCTGCATCTCTGAGCTGTGACATCTGAAGAGCTTTCGGCTGATACATATGACGTAGAGGGCCCCATTAAACCATTATCCCATGTGGTGGTAGTGCGTATAGGCACGTAGCCAACTCAGATCAAATACCCAAATCCGTTAGGCGTGTTTAGTAACTCACAGAGACGAACAGGATCCCTGTCGCTCCGACTTGGTAATCCACGGACCACGATAAAGGACCAGGCCCACCTCTCTCCTAGGTGGTCTCCGCCTGCCCTGTCGTTCCGCCATAATATCACTCGCGGATGCTCTTGGAGCCGACCCGTCTTTAATATTATTCTCTCGCGGGAACTCTTGGAGCCGGCCCGACTTTAACAATTTAAAGTATTGCAATATGCAAACATTTCCGTGATCATCACCCAGAGTGATCACGGCCCGATCACAAGCATGGCATTTGACAAGGGTGAAGGGCCAGCTGATGAAACATAGCATACCTAACTAAGCATCATAGGATAGCAGGTAAAGTATCAATAATAGGCGACGAAATCAGGCTATGCATCAGAATAGGAGCTATCGGAGCAGCAACAGAAGTAATTCTAATGCAAGCAATAGAGAGAAAGAGTAGGCGATATCTGGATGATCAAGGGGGTTTTGCTTGCCTGGAAGCTCAGCTGAAGGGGTCTGGTCATCGACGTCGTAGTCTTACTCAGCAGTGTCGTCGACAGTCTCGGTGTCTATCAGGAGAGAAGGAGGGGGGGGGAAACAATAAATACATGGCAAACAATGCAACATAAATGCATGACATGACAATATGCAGTGCTAGGGGTGTTCTAATGCAGTGCTAGGTATTTTGGTCGGAGCGGGAAAACATCTGGAGGTGTTTTACCAGCTCCGGGCAATTATTGGACAGATGAATCGGAGGGGAAAGTTCCATGTTCATCATGTTAGAGAGGGCTGACAGGTATGTGGGTAGCGTATTCGTATTCGTCATATTTTTCTGATCGTTTTTCATATATAAATTATTTTCATCCGAGTTACGGTTTATTTTATATGATTTTTCAAAGTTTGAATCATTTTCTGGAATTTCTGGAATTAATATTAATTATTAAATTCGAACTGTAACAGTGAAATACTTTTATTACACAGACTCAGCCAGCCACAGTCAATGACATGTGGGGCTAGTCAACTGCTGACTCAGCAGTCAAGATTGACCAGGTCAAAGGGTGAACAGTTGTTGTAGGGCCCAGGTGTCATTAACACAGAGGTTAATTAACCTATTTAATTTAGTTTAATTAGTGGTGGGGCCCCACTATCAGTGTCACAGGGACTTAATTAGAGTTAATTAAGCGCTACAGTACAGGGGACCCACATGTCAGCGTCACATGTACTAACTAAAGGGTTATTTGCGGTGGGGCCCGTTGTCAGTGGCTATTAGGGTCAGTGGGTTAGTACTAATTAGGGGTTAGGCCCTAATCTAACCAGCTGATGGCCGGGACCCACCAACAGTGAGCCGGGCCGGTTTGACTTGGTCGCGCGCGCACCGGTGACGACGTACAGAGGCGGCGGCGAGGCCCTAGCGGCCATCTCTGGCGACCATTTGGTCCGCCGCGCGGTCCTACGGGCTGCGGGCGACGGCGCGCATCAGCGGGCGCAAGCAAGAGGCTGCGGGGTGGCCGGTCACGACGGCTACGATGACAACCAGCGGCGGCAAGGGCCGGAGCTCGACCAAGTCGAGGCGACGGAGCACGGGGAGAAGAACGAGGAAGTCGGGGAGGAAGGAGAGCTCACATCGCGGCTAGAGGGGGAGCTCAGGGGGGCCGTGTTAGGCAACGGATCTCAATCTAGTATTCCTCACACACTGATTTGATTACAGGAGTCTCCCTCTGTCTTGCAAAGAAGGAAAGAAGAAAGTAAAAGGAAAAGCCGTGCCGTGCAGTTGCCTGATCGTTCTGGATGCCGAGCCAGCCGCTCCTCGCAGCTTATGTAGCGTTCGGCCACTCCGGGCCCACGAACCTGCGGTTCGGCTGCTTGATCCGAGGTGGCCTGGAGATGACGCGCCCTTGTCCCTGATTGGTGGAGAGGTGCCCTTCTGTTGCCACGCTGCTCTCTTACGCTGACTTGGCAAGGTTTCTGTCAACTGGGGGTGCGTCTATGGTTGGGTCGCTGACATCCCCTACTCCTTGAGAGCATGCTTGACCCCAAGCTGCTACAGCCGGATACCTGCCTTTGAGTGCGAGAGCATCTTCCCATGAGGCATCGAGCAGCTCTGAATCAGACCAGCGCACCAAGTACTGCTCACGGCGGCCGGCAGGAGTTTGCCACCAGCGTTTGTCCAAGAGTTCCACTGGGGTTAATTCTGTAGAACGGGGGACCGGCAGTGTAGATGATGCGGTTGTACCTGGTGCCAGTGCTTGGCGTAACTGGGAGACGTGAAAGACAGGGTGGACGCGCGACTCCTGTGGCAGCGCTAGCTCATACGCCACTGGATTGATCTTGCGTAGTACCTGGAACGGCCCAAAATACCTGAACGAGAGCTTGTGATTGGCTCGGCGATGCACCGATGATTGTACGTAAGGCTGCAGCTTGACGAAGACGGCGTCGCCCACTTGGAACTCCCTGTCAGATCGCTTCTTGTCTGCTTGAACTTTCATAATATGACGCGCTCTATGCAGATGTTGCCGCAACACTTGTTGCATAGTCTTGCGCTCCTCGAGCCAGTCTTTTAGTGCTGGAATTTTGCATACCGACGCCGCTTCGATTCCCCAGTGCCTTGGCTCGTGCCCATACAATGCTTGGAACGGAGACATGTCCAGTGCCGAGTGGTAGCTGGCATTGTACCAAAATTCAGCCAACGACAGAAACTGACTCCAGTGACTAGGGCAGGCATGGATGAAGCATCGTAAATAGATCTCGAGGCACTGATTCACTCTTTCTGACTGTCCATCCGTTTGCGGGTGGTACGGAGTGCTCATCTTCAGTTCAGAACCTATGCAGGCAAACAGCTCGCGCCAAAATTTGCTCGTGAACACTGGATCTCTGTCTGAGATGATGGCCTTGGGCAGGCCATGGAGTTTGTATACATTGTCCAGATATGACCGAGCTACTCTGGCTGCTGTGAACGGGTGTTGGAGAGGTAGGAAATGAGCATAGCGAGTAAATTTATCCACCACCACCAGGATGCAATTTGCTCTGCCTGATTGTGGGAGGCCATCAATGAAGTCCATTGTCACCACTTGCCAGGCTCCCTCTGGAAGTGGAATTGGTTCGAGCAACCCGGGGTATTTAACCCTCTCCGGTTTAGCCTGCTGACAGATGGTACAACTCTGCACATACTGCCGGATGTCCTGCTTCATCTTTGGCCACGCAAAGAGTATGCGGAGACGTCGATAAGTCGCAGGAAAACCTGAGTGTCCGCCCACAGTGCTATCATGAAAAGCACGCAGCATGGCTTGTTGGAGCGTTGGAGATCCTCCCAACCAGAGCCGTTGTCGGAAATACAACAGCCCCTCGGCGACTAAAAAGCGTCCTTTCGGGTCTGCCCGTTGAGAGAATTGTTCCAGTAATTTCTTTGCATGTGGGTTACTCGAATAGCTGGCCTTGATATCGTCAATCCAAGATGGTTGGCAGACCGAGATCGCCATGGACTGATCGCACTTGTGGTGTCGACGGGATAAAGCATCAGCTGCACTGTTTGTGGTTCCTTGTCTGTAGCAGATCTTATAACGTAGCCCCAAAAGCTTGGTAAATGCTTTCTGTTGCCATACTGTCGACAGACGCTGATCATCCAGGTGCACCAAGCTACGCTGATCCGTTCTTATCAAGAATTCATCATGATGCAAGTAAGGGCGCCATTGTTCTACTGCCATGAGGATAGCCAAGCATTCCTTCTCGTAGGTGGAAAGGCCCTTGTGCTTGGGAGCCAATGGCTTGCTCATATAAGCGATCGGGTGTCCCGCTTGCTGTAACACTGCTCCCACCCCATAATCACACGCATCTGTGTCAATGACGAACTGTTTGGAGAAGTCTGGCAGATGCAGAACAGGTGCCGAAATCAAACTCTGTTGCAACAACTCAAATGCCTTGGTTGTTTCAGCAGTCCAAACAAAGGGATGGTTCTTTTTCAGCAGATTGAAAAGTGGTCTTGCGATAATGCCAAAGTGCTTGATGAATTTCCGATAGTAACCAGCTAGACCGAGGAAACTGCGCACCTCTTTACTGTTGCGAGGAACAGGCCACTTTCTGACAGTTTCTATCTTCTCTGGATCTGTGGCCACACCCTGTTCACTGATAATATGCCCTAAATAAGCGATCTGTCGCTGCCCAAAAGCACATTTGGATTGCTTGACTTGCCAATGGTCTCTTCGGAGTAGTTGCAGCACTTGACGGAGATGGTCCACATGCTGTTTCAGCGTTTTACTGAAGACCAAGATGTCATCAAAGAAGAGTATGACACATTCTCGCAGCAATGGTCGCAGATTACAAGTGACTGCTCCAATGAACGTTGGGGGTGCAGCCGCGCGCCCAAACGACATGACCAAGTACTCCCAGTGCCCTAAATGAGTTGTGAAGGCTGTTTTGTATTCTTCCCCCTCTGCCAACCTTATCTGGTGATATCCCGCACGCAGATCCAACTTAGAGAACCATTTTGCTCCAACCAATTCATCGAGTAACTCGTCTATGATCGGAACCGGATACTTGCTGACAATCGTCATTGCATTCAGACATCTGTAGTCCACACACAGCCGCCATGTACCATCTTTCTTCTTCACCAGCAAGGCGGGCGAAGAAAAAGGGCTCGTACTTTCCCTGATGATGCCTGCATCGAGCAGCTCCTTAACTTGACGCTCTATCTCATTTTTGAGCTCTGGTTTGTGGTGGTAGGGTCGTTGATTGACAGGTTGTGCCCCCTCCATGAGCGGAATTCTGTGATCACAAGCACGTCTGGGTGGAAGCCCTTTTGGTTCCTCGAAAACATCTGTATATTGCTCCAGAACTCTGAGAATCTCTACTGGAATGGCTTCTTCTTGTAATCCTGCTTCATTCACAGCATTCAGGTGGACCACATATGCTACAGAGCCCTGCTTGCATGCTGTTAAGAGTTCTTGAGACGATATAGCAGAGCACTGATGTTGGTTATTGGTAACTGCCTGCAATTCGACCGACCCTTCTTCAGTTGTAACTGTCATATGCTGCGCCTCCCAATCAATGTGCATGGGACTGTGCTTCTTGAGCCAGTCCATCCCCAAGATAGCATCATAAGCCCCAAGTGAGAGGAGTTTGAAATCTGTGATAAATTCATGCCCCTGAGATGTCCATTGGCACTGTGGTATGAAACTGTCACAGTTCAACACTGCACCGTCTGCCACTTTAACTCTGCATGACTTGGGCAGTTTGCATACTCCAGATAGCTTGGTTGCCATACGATGGTCGACAAACGAGGAGGAGCTGCCCGAGTCAACCAGTAACGACATTTCCTCCCCTTGAATCCATGCGTGCAGTTGCATCACACCCGGCCCAGCAGACCCGTCTACCGCTTGCTTGGAAATGGTGCAGAGGTTGTCTTCGTCCAGCTCGGTTGGTTCACCACTGTTTTCACCTAGCATTTCCTCTGCTGCAAAGAGCTCCAAGAGTTCATCCACCACATGCATCTGCATAGTAGGGGGACATGTGTGATCCTTTCCCCATCATTCGCCACATTTAAAGCACAGACCTCGGGCGCGTCTGAAGGAGCGCAGTGCTGCCATTTTATTGCTTTCTGCTCCCGCCCTTGCTGCCTCTGTACCCCGGTGATCTTCCGCCTTAGCTGCCTGCGCTGACAGTCTTGCTGTACTCAGCGGCAGGCTTGGTGTACTGACCCCCATCAAACGCGGCACCGGCGAGCGGATGGAGGTAGAGCGTAATGTGGTCTCCCCATCAGCCACTTCCTCCTGAAGCAGAGCAAGTGAACAGGCCGTGTCGAGGTCTGGTGGTCTCTGAATGAGCACCACTGCACGTATATCCGCCCGTAATCCCTCGATGAATCATGTAAGAAAGAAATACGGGTGTGTCAGTTCAGAATAAGAGATCATATGATTCATCAAAGTCTCAAATCGTTCAATGAAATCTGCAACAGATTCAGTCTGACGGATAGAATAAAATTGGCGAATGAGCAATTGGTGTTTGTCATGCCCGAATCGAGTGCACAGCAACGCTGTGAACGATTCCCACGCAAGACCAGCGATTTTGCGCTGCACGGACTGCAACCAAATGGCTGCCGAACCGGAGAAATTCAGTATTGCCATGGGTACCCAGTACGTTTCCTGAACCGCGAACATCTGAAAATATTGTTCCGCAAGCGTTTTCCAGAGCTGCGGATTCTCGCCAGCGAAGCTGGGAAACGAGATCGGTGGTGGTGCATGCCCCATCGCCGCTAGCACTTGTGAGGATAACGGAGAGGAATTCGGGGACGGAATCAAGGCCATACCCGTGACCGGGGAAGTCGCCGGTGACTCGAGAGTCACCGTCGGAGGTCCCCCGGGATGCAGTGACGCGCTGTGGCATGGTTGCCCTTGGATCTCGCGCACGACCACGGAAGGGGTCGCAGGCGGCGGGGATCCGCCGGATGGTGCGGTCGCGGTGGACGCCGCTTGGAGCGCGGCGACGGAGGACTCCAGTTGCGCGAATCGCGCCTCCATCTCCGGCTTCCAGGAGACGAGGGCGTCGATCCGGGCGGTCTGCATCGCCACGGCCTTGAGGATGGCTTTGTTGTCGTCGGCCTGCTTGTTGGCGCGGGCAACGGCGTCGTCATTCATCTTGTCGAGGTACGCCTTCAGCGCCGGATCCATGGTGGCGATGAGGGTGTCGCGTGCTTGCTTCTGGCGGCGAGTTTCCAGCGCGGCGAACTGGTGGCGGCGGCGACGGCAGAGGCGGAAGGGTGGTGGGTGGCTAGCTGATACCACGATGTTAGGCAACGGATCTCGATCTAGTATTCCTCACACACTGATTTGATTACAGGAGTCTCCCTCTGTCTTGCAAAGAAGGAAAGAAGAAAGTAAAAGGAAAAGCCGTGCCGTGCCTTTGCCTGATCCTTCTGGATGCCGAGCCAGCCGCTCCTCGCAGCTTATGTAGCGTTCGACCACTCCGGGCCCACGAACCTGCGGTTCGGCTGCTTGATCCGAGGTGGCCTGGAGATGATGCGCCCTTGTCCCTGATTGGTGGAGAGGTGCCCTTCTGTTGCCACACTGCTCTCTCGCGCTGACTTGGCAAGGTTTCTGTCAACTGGGGGCGCGTCTGTGGTTGGGTCGCTGACAGGCCGGGGCCAACAGACGACGGGGGATCGAGCGGCGCGGTGCACAGCAACCGTGGGTGAGGACGACGGCCAATGGCGAGCGCAGGGCCTCCCTGGACTCGATCCGGTGGTGGAGATAATGAAGACGACGCCGAGGATCCTTCTGGACATCCCGGTGTAGCTCGGGGTGGCCGGTGGCCGTGCTAATGTCGAGGCAGCGGCGACGAGCTCGCTCGGGTGAGTGGATAGGAAGGCCGAGAGCGACCATATGCTCCTCCTGGAGCTCCTGCAGCGGCCGCTGTCGGCCATCGCAGGGGGGGCAGGGCGTGTGCGCGCCCTGTGGGCGACACGGCGAGGGGAGTGAGTAGGAGGTTGGGGATAACCTCCTGGTGGGCTGGGCCGCACTGTTTCTACTTAAGGCCCAGCGCCACAGTAGTTCTTAGGCCTCCTCTTTTTCCTTTTTCTGTTTTCTTTCTTTCCTTCTGTTTTGGCTTTTCTTTTCACATCATTTGACTTTTGTAAAATGCGTAGCTGATCTCAATAATTAGTATGCAATATTCTTTACTGCCACAAAAAGTTTGAGGGCATTATAATTTCATTTGAATTTTGTGTAAATGAAAAAGGAATTAAATGAGCTGAATTGGCACTGTTTTATATTGGTTAAGGGCATTTTATTAATTCAATTAATGTTGGTTTATATTTGTCAATTACTTAGTGATTATTTGCAAAAATATGAACACTTTACTTTTCATGTTTGAGGAAATAATAATTTGACTTATATTTGAATTTAAATTTAAGTTTGATTTGAGACTAGTGGCATTTTGGTATAGTAAAATTAGATGACATGGCATGATTAGCGTGTGGTCACTGTAGTTAACCCCTGGGGGTGTTACACGGAGCCTCATCCCGACTTGTGGGGGAATCACAGTCTCCATCATCCTTTCCTCACTGGGATAATGCTCTAATAATGATGATCATCACACTTTTATTTACTTACAACTCAATATTACAACTCGATACTAGAACAATATGACTCTATATGAATGCCTCTGGCAGTATACCAGGATGTGCAATGATCTAGCGTAACATGGATAAAAAAATGATGAATGGTGGCTGAGCCACAAATACTATGTCAGCTGTATGATCATGCAAAGCAATATGACAATGAAGAGCATGTCATATAAAAAGAACGGTGGAAGTTGCATCGCAATATATCTCGGAATGGCTATGGAAATGCCATAATAGGTAGGTATGGTGGCTGCTTTGAGGAAGATATAAAGAGGCTTATGTGTGATAGAGCATATCATATCACGGGGTTTGGATGCACCGGCGAAGTTTGCACCGACTCTCGAGGTGAGAAAGGGCAATGCACGGTACCGAAGAGGCTAGCAAATTGCGGAAAGGTGAGAGTGCGTATAATCCATGGACTCACATTAGTCATAAAGAACTCGCATACCTATTGCAAAAGTCTATTAGCACCCTCGAAGCAAAGTACTACTACTCATGCCCCTAGGGGGATAGATTGGTAGGAAAAGACCATCACTCGTCCCCGACCGTCACTCATAAGGTAGACACTCAATAATAAATCATGCTCCAACTTCATCACACAACTAAGGACTATACGTGCATGCTTCAGGAATCACAAACTTTAACACGAATATTCTTACTAAACCACAATCATTCACTTGTACATCCACATATTACCATCTTAGTATCGCAAAACTATTGCAAGGAATCAAACTTATCATACTCAGTGATCTACATGAAAGTTTTTATTATATCCCTCTTGAATACCTATCCTTTATGGACCAATCTTATAACCCTTGCAAATTGCCATTACTATTTATTAGACTCTCAAAAAGATTTAAGTGAAGCATGAGAGTGCAACTATTTCTTTAAAATATAATCACCACCATGCTCTAAAAGATATAAATGAAGCACTAGAGCAACTGCCTAGCTCAAAAGATATAAGTGAAGCGCATAGAGTATTCTAACAAATCATGATAAATGTGTGTCCCTCTCAAAAAGGTGTGTTCAAAAGATGATTGTGGCAAACTAAAAAGCAAACAAGAAAAGAAAACTATGGCACAAGACGCTCCAAGTAAAACACATATCATGTGATGAATAAAAATATAGCTCCAAGTGATATACTGATAGATTGTAGATGAAAGAGGGGATGCCATCCGGGGCATCCCCATGCTTAGACGCTTGGGTCATCCTTGAATATTACCTTGACGTGCCTTGGGCATCCCCAAGCTTTGGGTCTTGCCGCTCCTTATTCCTTCATCCATCGTGATCTCACCCAAAACTTGAAAACTTCAGCACACAAAACTGAACAGAAACCTCGTGAGTTCCGTTAGTATAACAAACAAATCTTAAACTTTAGGTACTGTTATAAATTGATTCATATTTAATCTTGGCATAATGCTACTGTACTCCAACTTCTTCATGACTTATGCCCCCCCTCCCCCGATACAATCCATAGATTCATTAAAATAAGCAAACTATGCAATAGAAAACAGAATCTGTCTAAAACAGAACAGTCTGTAAAGATCTATTTAAATCTATACTTCTGTACCTCCAAAAATTCTGAACAATTAGGACAACGTAAAAAATTCATTTACAAATACTGTGTAAAATTTTTAGATTTTTCTGACATTCCAGTACAGAACCAAAAATCCAGAACTGGGCGCAAAACTTTCTGTTTTCCAAACATCATCAATTATACTATCATCCAAATCATCCTAAAGGCATTACTTGGCACAAACACTAATTAAAAGATAAAAACACAATCATAACAGAGGCTAAAATTGTGTGACACACAAAAATCAAAAAGCAAAAGATAACTCTCCCAACAAGCTCTTTCTTTACAGCCACTAAGATAGGCTTCAAGATTTTAATGATGCTCACATAAAAGATAAGAATTGAAGCATAAAGAAAGCATCCTATAGCATGTAACAAACATATTTAAGTCTAACATAATTCCTATGCATAGGCATTTTATAAGCAAACAAATTATCAAGACAAGAAGTATCTAGCATATGCAAGGAAGAAGAACAAAACACTAACAATTTGAACTTCAAGAGAGGTAATTGAGTAACATGAAAATTTCTACAACCATATTTTCCTCGCTCATAATAATTACATGTAGGACCATAATCAAATTCAACAATATAGCTATCATATAAAATACTATCTTCATGATCCACATGCATAAAAGTTTTATAATCTTCCAAGATAGTGGGATTAACATCAACTAAAGTCATGACCTCTCCAAACCCACATTTATCAAAAAATTCATAAGATTGAACACTCTCCGAATATGTGGGATTATTTTTACCTAAAGTTGACACTCTTCCAAACCCACTTCCAATATTACTGCGAACATTATTATCAATAACATATTCATCATGAGGCTTAAATAAATTTTCAAGATCATAAGAAGCATTATCACCCCAATCATGGTCATTGCAATAAGTAGTGGTGATAACAAAATTATCGTCCCCAAGCTTATAGCTTTGCATATCATTAGCACAATTGACATTAATATAATTTATAATAGCATCATTGCAATCATGCTTTTCATTTCAGGAGCTATCAAGTGTGGGTGCAATAGCAATAATTTCATTTTTAACATAAGGAACTATAGCAAGTTCATCTCCATACGCATCATTAATATTGGCATCATGGTCGTAAGAATAACAAGCATCACGTTCATCAAGAGGGGATATTTCAATTGAATCAACGGGATCATGATTATCTATAGATTCTTGCATATCATTATTTTCTTCGAAAGCAGCAGACATTCTCTCAATTAATTCATTAACATAGGCATTAGGAGCATAGTTTTCATAGCAATATTTAAGTATGGCAGAATTTTTAGATTTGTAGAGAGTAGCATCATACTTTTCAATTAAAGAAGCAACTTCATAAGCACCCTTAAAAATTCTTCGATTTGTTCGATATCATAGTAACTATAAACACCCTTGGCATAAGAAGATAAGATTTCATTACCATTAAACTCACATAGGTAGGGAAGGTGTTTTCTAGGGTCCTTAGAGAAACAGGTAAAATCATAAATTTCACATAGATTCCAAGCATAGCATAGCAAACAATTTATTTGATTCCATAAGAGTCTCCCTTTTTGAGACAAACGATGATGCACAAAATAAGCATGCTCAGCTAATGATTTTCCATCAACTAAACTAGTTGGGGTTTCAGCACGAGCATAAATGGATCGAAGATGATCCAAGTAGAAAACTTTAAGTGGATCCATATGTTTATATTTTTATTTTCATTGAGTCACACAATTATAGCTAGCAAACAAAATAAAATATTTTTGTTTTTTTTGATTTTTTTAGAGAAGTGGAGGAGATGAAAATGAGAGGCAAATGCAAATAAAAAGGCAAATAAAAGTAGAGCAAGTAGATGATAGTTTGTGCGAAGGTACTTGATAGATTTTGGTGATGTCTCCCCGGCAACGGAGCCAGAAATTCTTCCTCCTACTTGTAAACTGCATTGGGATTTTCCCCGAAGAGGAGGGGTGATGCAACACAGTAGAGATAAGTATTTCCCTCAGTGAGAACCAAGGTATCAATCTAGTAGGAGAACCACACAGAACCTCGTGAACAACACCTACACACACAAAAGCAAATACTTGCACCCAACGTGGGCAAGAGGGTTGTCAATCCCCTTGAACTCGTTATTTGCAAGGATTAATTCTGATAGTGATAGATAGATAAAATAAATTGCAAAATAAAATAAAGGAAATAAAATTGCAGCAAGGTATTTTTAGGTTTTTATATGATTTAAGTAGACCCAGGGGCCATAGTTTTCACTAGAGGCTTCTCTCTCGAACACATAGCATACGGTGGGTAAACAAATTACTATTGGGCAATTGATAGAAAAGTGCATAGTTATGACGATATTCAAGGCAATGATCATGTATATAGGCATCATGTCCGAGACAAGTAGACCGACTCCTGCCTGCATCTACTACTATTACTCCACCCATCGACCGCTATCCAGCATGCATCTAGGGTATTAAGTTAATAAAAACAGAGTAACGCCTTAAGCAAGATGACATGATGTAGACAAAGTAAACCCAATCAATATGAATAAATCCTGTCGTTTTATCCTTAATGGCAACAATACAAATACGTGTCTTGTCCCCTACTTTGTCACTGGGATATAGAACACTGCAAGATTGAACCCATCACAAAGCACCTCTCCCATTGCAAGATAAATCAATCTAGTTGGCCATACCAAACAGATAGATCGGAGAGAAATGCAAAGCTATAAAAATCATGCATAAAAGAATTTAGAAAAGACTCAAATATTTCTCATGAATAATCTGATCATAAACCCACAATTCATTGAATCCCAACAAACACACCGCAAAAGAAGATTACATCGGATAGAACTCCAAGGAGATCAGGGAGAACATTGTATTGAAGATCAAAGAGAGAGAAGAAGCCATCTAGCTACTAGCTATTGACCCGTAGGTCTGTGGTAAAGTACCCACACATCATCGGAGGGGCAGCAAGGTTGATGTAGAAGCCCTCCGTGATCGATTCCCCCTCCGGCAGGGTGCCGGAAAAGGCCTCCAGATGGGATCGCGGAAGAACAAAAGCTTGCGGCGGCGGAAAAGTTATTTCGTGGGGCTCTCTATTGGTTTCCCAATATTTGAGAATTTATAGAGATGGAATTAGGTCAAAAGGAGCCACGAGGGGCCCACAAGGCATCTTGGCGCGCCCCCCTGGGGGCGCGCCCTATTGCCTTGTGGCTTCCTCGTGAGGCTTCTGGCCTCCTCCCAAAGCTTCTAGGGTCTCTTTTGTCAAGAAAAAAAATCGTCAAAAAGTTTCGTAGCGTTTGGACTCCGTTTGGTACCGATTTCCTGAAAAACGAAAAACAGGCAGAAAACAGCAACTGGCACTGGGCACTAGGTTAATAGGTTAGTCCAAAAAAATGATGTAAAATAGCATATAATTGCATATAAAACATCCAAGATTGATACTATAATAGCATGGAACAATCAAAAATTATAGATACGTTGGAGACCTATCAGTCACTTGCTCTGACCCTTGGAGCGAGTCAGAGTCATCTGAGGAAACCGGGACCTACCATACCTCCTCAGAGGAGGCCTCCCAGTCCGAGGCCCTTCAGGCCATCTCATTATAGCATGTTATGATGACAGAACCAATGGGCAACTCCATGGCTGCAACCACCCAAGTGCCACCCGCAACGATGACCGCAGGGCTCGCAACCGCGCCTTCCAACATCGGAACCGCATGGCACCACGGCCCAGCCTCCGACAATGTCCATCACCATAATCCAGCAGGGGGCACGAGAGTCCTGGGAAGTGCACCTCCTGGCTTCCCAATGCCTGCGACAGCAAGCATGAACCCAACGGGCGCCACCACAGTGCTGCCTCCCATCTCAGCATATGGCATGAACTACCTCACGACGCTAATCCCAGGAAACGATTCCGCGTCAAGGGTATTGGAGGCCTTCCGCGTATCACAGTTAAACACATAGCTGAAGTTGCAGCAGCGCACATTGGAGGCCCTATCATGCGACGCACGGTGGCACGAAACGATGATGCATGAAACACTGCGTCGTGTCCCTCGCCGACCACAAGCTATCATCAACGACCTCGCAGTGCTCAGTCGGGAATAGGGCGTCAGATTCAAAGAACCAACAGTAGACACACTGTTGGAAGTCGGGCTCCGGGGACCCAAAGGTTCGAACACTGGGGTGAGCTCGTTCCTACCACCCCGTCCCGTACCACAGCAGAACTACAGCGACAGCTCGCTAGCGGGAGCAGGCCGGAGACACAGCGGTTTACCCAGGTTCGGGCCACCTTGCGGTGTAAAACCCTACTCCTATTTGGTTGTGATTGCTCTAGCACGAGAGTACAAGGTGCGGGGCGGAAGAGTCGATCCTTTCTACAGTGGCACCCTGCCCTCCTTTTATATCTGTCTTGGTCCTCTTCCCTCGAAAACATTGGCAGGAAGGGTTGCCACACAACGGCAAGTTTGAAGGCGGACAGGGGCGCAGTCTATCCTGACAAAAGGTGGTCTTTGCCTGCAAAGCGATTATCCATGACGCGCCGGTGAGCTCGGGGGTGACCTCCGCCCTGGGCGTCCGTCATCTTGGCCTTCTTTCACCAATCGGGCAACCTTTGGGGGTTGCTTTGGGAAACGGACTGCTGGCCTTGCTCCCTTAGCACAAAAGGGGAAATCCTCTCCATCCGCGCCTGCTGGCGCGGCCTCTGCCACCATTCGTCACCGCACGCGTCACCCACGTGGTGGGCATGAGACCGCGCGACCAAGCCGAACAGCACTTGCCTTGCATACCTTCGGGAGGGTGCCTCGGGAGGCCGCCTCGCGAGGCTTTCGGTGAAGTCGTGGCTGAGTCTTGCCTGCCTGCTCCCGACGGAGGGGTCCTCAGGAGGCCAGGGCCTCATGAGGGGTCTTGCTCGAGGTGCCTGTTGGTGGGCCACCTATTGGGCCTCCGCCAGGCATTGCATTCTGGGCCGCAGGCAGATGGGCCGGGATATCCTGGGTTCCACGAGCCCGACAGTAGCCCCCGGGCGCGCGGCGCGCACGTTCCTGCCTATTCGGGGGCGAAACGGCGCGGGTCCTAACCGCCTGCGGGCCAGGCGGGACGCGTGGCGCACGATGTGACGGGGGACGCTCCCACTTCTCCCACGACGCCTTGGTAACTGCCCGCGCTGACATAATGTAGGATCGAAAGTATGTCCAGAGGGGGGTGATTAGACTACTTGACAAAATAAAAATCTATCCTTTTCCCAATTTTAGTTGTGGGCAGATTTAAGCAAGTATGACAAGTCAAGCAACACCCTACACATGCAATTCTAAGAGTGTGGCAGCGGAAAGTAAACAATTGCACATGGAAGCAAAGGAGGGGATTGGAGATTTCAAAGGCAATGAAGACACGATGATTTTTGGCGTGGTTCCGATAGGTGGTGCTATCGTACATCCACGTTGATGGAGGTTTCAACCCACGGAGGGCAACGGCTGCATGAGTCCATGGAGGGCTCCACCCACAAAGGGTGCACGAAGAAGCAACCTTGCCTATTCCACCATGACTTACGTCCACGAAGGAGTAGCCTCACTCGGGGTAGATTTTCACAAAGTAGGCGATCTCCTTGCCCTTACAAACTCGTTGGTTCAACTCCACATGATCTTGGAGGCTCCCAAGTGACACCTAACCAATCTAGGAGACACCACTCTCCAAAAGGTAATAGATTATGTGTTGATGATGAACTCCTTGCTCTTGTGCTTCAAATGATAGTCTCCCCAACACTCAAGAACTTCCTCACAGATTTGGCTATGGTGGAAGAAAGATTTGAGTGGAAAGCAACTTGGAAAGGCTAGAAATCAAGGTTCAAATGGTTGGATTGGAATGTCTTGATCTCAACACATGAGTACGTGGTTCTCTCTCAGAAAATGTATGGTGGAAGTGTAGACATGTTCTGATGGCTCTCTTACTTGGTAATAGGGTGGTGGAGGGGTATACATAGCCTTCACACAAAATCCAACCGTTACACACATTTAACCAGAATCGGTGGCACCGAAAACAGAATCTCGGTGAGACCGACTTGAGCAAAGATATGAACGTTTGAAGTTTCGGTGGGACCGGATGGAACATCTCGGAGCAACCGATGTGCAATGGTAAGGGCAAGACCCAGTCTCGGTGGCACCGATTGCATAATCTCGGTGAGACCGAAATGATGCAACTTGGCAGCAGAAACTTGGTCACTTCATCTCGGTGTTACCGAGTGCAATCTCGGTGAGACCGAAAGAATTGCAACTAGGCAACAGAAAGATGGTCACCCATCTTGGTGAGACCGAGATCCATATCGATGGATCCGATTTGTTAGGGTTTGGCAAGTGGCACTGTCCGGATGAACTCGGTGGGTCCGGATGAATGAGATTCGGTGACAACATATAGATCAAAGCTTCGATAGAAAATATAATCAATTCATAGTATCGTCGCTTTGAGAAGTATGTGATAAGTAAGAGCTTCCCCTAAATTTGTGCATTATTTTAAATTTGTGTTTGAATGCAAATGCACAATCGATTAGGATGATGGGTCACTCTTCCATGTCACATACGCTTGGTGGAGCGCACAAAATGATATGAATGGAATATAAGCACTCATCACCAACAACACATGTGAATGATCATACATAAATGATGATAAGAGTAATCACTGAACAAAGATATGAAGCAAAGTATGATGAACCACACAACCAATGTAGTCTTAAGCAACACAAACAAAGTATCAAGCACACACCAAATCTCTCTCAAAAAAAAACAAGCAAAGCAAAAGGCAAGACTCTCTCTCTCTCTCTCGAAGCTAAAGATCTATACAAATTCTCCCCCTTTTGCAACAAGTACCAAAAAGCTTGAATAGGTGTAGAGCTACACGTCACTCTGGGCAGGAGCTCCTGAAGGTGAAGATCTCTGGCTGGCAGCTCCAGTGTGCGTGGAAGGTGTAGAGAGAACTGCATCTGCAAATGCTTCCGCTGATGTCTGCTGTGCTGGAGGAGTGGATACTGGTGGTGGAACTGATGGTGCTGTAGCTGGAGCAGAGACTGTAGTTCTGGTATCTACAGTGGGTACAACGGAAGACCTTGGTGCCCTAGGCACAGTCTGAAACCTGTTGGTAGTAGGAATTTCATCACCACTGTCAGACTCTCTGACTCTGTCTACATCTCTCTGAAGCTGCTCCACTATAGTCTGAATCTCTGTGACATTGACATCAAGATCATAGAATTTTGTTTCCACTTTCCGCTCTAAGCTTGCCTGATTCTTGACAAGATTGGCCAGACCCTGTTTAATCCTCTGGGTGGCTTCAAGCAGATATGCCATTTGATCAGTCTTAGTCCTGAGATGAGCAGTTGATGAGCTAGGAGCTGATGCTTCTTTGGTTGCTTTGGCTGCTTTTGCTGCTTCCATCTTGGCTTGTGCCTCAGCAGATGTAGGGTGAGAAGGATCCATCACCACTACATTATCTTCAAACTCAGGAAATAGTGGAAGATGCTCTCTGTCAAGAAGATAGGTGTTCTTTGAAATCTTGGAATTAAGAAGCAATTGGATGTGTGGAGCAAAACCACATGACCTCTTTTGGTCAGCTGCTGTCCTCTTCACTTTCTCAACAATCAGGCTCATCACCTTGAATTTCTGAGGAACATCAAACAAGTGTAGCATGTTGATGGAGTGGCCACGAATCATCTTGTCATCTCCAGACTTGGGCATCAATGTGTGCCTCGGTATAGTGTTGATGGTGGCCAAACCAGGTAGTAGATGCTTCACAGATCCAAGTTTGTGTGTCTCCAAGTCCTTCTCTGGGATAGGATTGCACATGTTCTTCATAGAATTGTGATCCATCTTGGGCTTGGCACAGACATCAATATCATCATCTTCTTCCTTTGGAGCTTCAAGAAGTGCATCCCATTCAGAGATTGAAGACTGGTATCTCTCTCCCTCAGTCATCCACACAATCTTCCCATTTGGATAGAAGTGTGCTGTGGAATAGAATTGCATTACCATCTCATCACTGCATGATGTAAGCTTTCTTCCAACAAATGTGTCCACACCAGCAAGCTTGAAACTCTCATGCACATGAGGAAAATTGTCCTCATTCTCATCAATGTATTCCCACTTGACCCATCTCATGTCACTGACTATGTGTTTCTTGTCTAGCAGCACTATCTCATAGAAGTCTTGTTGCTCTCTTGTGTGAAACCTGTAGTCACAAGCAGTTTTCCTTCTGATGGAATAGGGGTCATTCAATCTCCACTGTCTCGGACCACTGTCCCTTCTTGCTTTCATGTCTTCTGCAAGAGGGTGAGTGTCATCATGTTTAGGCAACTTGGGCCTTAGCTTCTTGAGCACTTGTGGCTCATCATCAATTTCTGCTTCAGGAACTGGGGCCTTGTTCTTCTCCTTGGCTGAGACATCTCTAGTGGTTCTCTTTGGTCTTGTGGTTGTAGCCTTCTTTGTCTTGGAGGAGGTGCTGGATTTCAGAGCATCTTTCATAAGCTTTTGTTGCTTAGCAGGAGGAGGGTTTGCTGCTGGTTCTTCCTCATCATCAGTAGCATGATCTCTTCTCATGGAGGTTGGTTTGAATATGACATGTACAGTTTGTTTTCTTTCCCTTTTCTTCCCTGCAGCTTTTGCCTTTGAGCCAGTTGGCTCCTCAAGAGTGATTGTCATGCCTTTCTTTGCTGCAGTTGATGCTGGAACTTTTCTGGTGCCCTTCTTCTCTTGTCTGCCCTCATACTCTTTGCTTACTACTGTTGGCTTCTTTCTCTTGGAGGTAGCCTCCTCAGCTGCAAAGTCCTCATCATCATCTGAATTCCTCTTCTTTCTGGACTTGGTCGTAGCCTTGGGCAGATCAGGAGAACTCCTTTCTCCTTCATAGAAGCTTTCCTCAGGGCTTGACCCTACACTCAAATCAGCTGACCTTTCTGACACATTCTGACTGTCACTGGCATCTGACATCTTGCAAGCTGACCTGTGAACAGAATAGGTATAGGCAGAGAGGAAGAGTTATCACAAAATGCAGCTATTTTTGAAAATTTTGAGTTCAAACTTCATTTCAAGTTTTCACAGAACTAATATCAGATCAACTGAGTTGGACATTTCGGTGAAGCCGAAGCATTAGACAGAGACATGGCACACCACTTCAGTCAGACCGAGATGGGTTTCGGTGTGATAGCCTGGCTTATTAGGGATGATAGACTACTCATATCAATAAGGAATTCCTTCTTTTCCGGGAGCCCATTCGGACAGAACTCCAAAGTTAAGCCTGCTCAGCTTGGAGTAATTTCAGGATGGGTGACCGACCGGGAAGTTGGTCCCGGGTGCGCACGAGTGAGGACAAAGTGCGCATGAAAGACTAGTATTGATCTGTGGGGCCAGTCTAGATCCCGCCAGGAGTAACGACCACCGGCGGGTGTGTCTGGGGCGTTACAGGTTGGTATCAGAGCCGACCCTCGCGGTTACACGGATGTTTGCGGACAGGTGCGCGGTCATGTTGTGCATGACGTTTGTGACCCGTCGTGGCACACGGCATGGCACATGTGCCGGACTGGATGCACAGACGTATGTGCCAAGGGGGAACGTTCCTGTGGCCCGACGAGGACATCGGTTCCTCTGAGTGGGGGTGTATGTGATAGCCTGGCTTATTAGGGATGATAGACTACTCATATCAATAAGGAATTCCTTCTTTTCCGGGAGCCCATTCGAACAGAACTCCAAAGTTAAGCGTGCTCAGCTTGGAGTAATTTCAGGATGGGTGACCGACCGAGAAGTTGGTCCCGGGTGCGCACGAGTGAGGACAAAGTGCGCAGGAAAGACTAGTATTGATCTGTGGGGCCAGTCTAGATCCCGCCAGGAGTAACGACCACCGGCGGGTGTGTCCGGGGCGTTACATTCGGTCCTGCCGAGATGCTAGGGTTTCACAGAAATCTCTTTTCGGTCTCACCGATTAGCACAACTCGGTGGAACCGAGATGTACTAGTGCAATGGCCTAAACCAAATCGGTGACGCCGAAAATTCCAAACCGGTGGGTCCGAGATTGGTTCTGCGGAAACTTAACCCTAATTTTTTTTCTTGAATCTATTCTATGGAATTTGGTATGAGGTAAGAGCATTGCAATCATGGCATGAATCATGGCGAGTACCCTAGTGCATTGAATCGGAATTTGAAGCATGAGGGGGTCAAGTTTAACCCTAACTTGGCGAAAACTCTCTACGGCGGCAATGGCGGTGAAGATTTCCGTTGACGGCGGCGGAGTCCAACGGCGAGGGCGTGCTGGACGCAATGGCGATGTCCGGAGACAGGGGCGACGGTAGCAGAGGGGGTGCGGGAATGAAAGAGTTTGAGAAATTTCAATCGTTCGGGCCCGCTGGATATATATACCCAACTGCTGTCGGTGGCACCGAGTGGAGCAAATCGGTGGCACCGAGACATGTAACTGCGAACGGTTACAGCAAATAGGTGACGCCGAGTTGGTCTGAATCGGTTTCACCGAGATCAAAAACTCAGATCAATCAAATGATTTCGGTGAGTCCGAATGGATATGGATTGGTCACGCCGAAACACATTTGAAGGTTTTGGAGTTCAGTCCTTTCAGATCGGTGACTCCGAGTGCGCCTCACCTGGAGGGTCTGAAAATGACTTGTTCAAATTTTGTGATATAGCAAGAATAGAATTTGAGACAAGAAAGAATAGATAGCTAGAGAAGGTGCTTAAGCATTCTTGTACATCCACTTGGCCAGAAAAACCAAGACAAGCAAGGCAACAAATGGATGTTCTCGAATGAGAAAAATATGCATAGCAACATGCTCACACAATAAGATAGCAAATAAAATATGTGTCAAACATGCACAACCAATTCTAGCATCTATCAAGCAATGGGCGATGACATAGTCATCTATATATGAGTATATTGACTTAAGAGTCAAATGAGAACATTTGATCATAGGTCATACTCATCGTTTAAGCACAAGTGGGGTTGCCACTATTACATAAAGCATTAATGTGTTCACACCATTAGAGTTGCTTTGACTCAAGTCTTAGAGTAAAGCTCCCCCTAGATGTGATATCCCCCCAAGGAGGGATGAACTAACCTTGGGTTTTGTCGATGTTGACTTCATGTAGATGTTGAAGATGTGGATGCTCAAAGTTGATGTAGACCATCAAGAGTTGGGAGCAATCCTTTGGAGTTTTGTGCTTTCAATACCTACATGGGTTAGTCCCACACAAGGAACATACAAGGATATCCATAGACATAGAGTGAAATACACATATGATGATGTCCATGAATGCATTGAATACCTTGTCCCTTGCCTTACCAACAAGAGGGTTTGTGACTCCATGAACTAGTGCAAGATGTTGAAGTTGGTTGCACAAGTTCTTGCCATAAATGAATGTGAGTGAAGTTTGTTGGTGGAGTCACCCTCAATAATTCTCCAGTTCTTCTTCTTTGGGACCCACATCAACTTTATGGGAATCCTTGGAGTTGTTGTAGCACTTGATGAAGTAGAACTTGATGAAGTCTTGGGAACCCACTTGACCAAGGCTTGAGGTGCTTCTTCAAATGAGTCAATCTCCTCTTGAAGCTTGTCCTTGCCTTTTATCTTGTGGTCATGTGGTGGAAGATCATCTTGAGCTTGTGTCCCCTTGAAGGAAGTAGGATCATACTTCTCTTGTTGAGGAACAAACTTCGTCTTGGGGTATTGATCTTCTTCCCACTCAACTCCATTGGCATTGAACTTTCATTCAAAACCAATACCTTGGTTCTTCCGGTGCCTTCCTTGCTTGCGTACAATATCCTCAAATTGCTTACTCCCGGCAAGGCTCTTGTAGACACCTTTTTCTATAATTCCTTTCAATAGATTGTTTTCTTGCTCAAGTGTAACTTGGCTAAGAGAATCATTAATGGAATCAATAGAACTACTAGAAGCAACAACATTGGATTTAGCATGGTTATTGTTACTACTAGAGGTAGAACCCTTTTTACTCTTGTTGCTAGTTTGCTTAGATTTAACTTGTGGCACAAAGGTAGACAAGAGTAAACGTTTGGCAAGATATGAAGAACTCTTCTTTCGAAGATCATTGTTGATAGCTTTAATAAACTCATGCTCTTGCTCTAAATTTAGCTTCTCGAAGCGTAGCTTCTCATGAGTTCTTAGAAGTTCTCGATGATCCTCTTGAGTTGTTTCATGAGCTACCTTAAGGGCATTTAGTTCTTTAGTTAGACGCTCAATCTCCTTCATAGCATTGTCATTCGTTTCCTCTTGACTATCATGATTACTAGCATTTTCATTATAGCTCACATCACTAGCTTTATCAACAAGTAAATCATCATCACCAAGCAAATCATCCTCATCACTATTGAAGTCAAAGTATTCGGGGTGTGATACCTTAGGGCCTTTTGCCATGAAGCATCTTCCAATTCCTTCATTTGGTGAATCAAATAGATCATTGGAGTTGGATGACACAAGAGCAAGTCCGGCAACACCTTCATCTTGACTATAGTCGGAGTTGGAGTGATAGCTTCTCTCAGAGTGGTTGTCGGAGTCGGAGCCGGAAATCCATTCACTAACATGAGTTTGATGTCTTCTTCTTATGTAGCTCTTGGATGACTTGTCCTTCCTTTCCGAATCCTTACTTCTTTGAGAGGGTCTTCGTTCATAACGATCATCTCTATTCCTTCTCTCCTTATGAGGTGATTCATCTCTTCTATATCTTCCTCTTGGTGATTCGTCTCTTTTCTTGTGAGGTGCCGTACATTCATTGGAATAGTGTCCGGGTCTGCCACAATTATAACAATTTCGGTCACGACTTGATGATCTTCTCTCATAGTGTCTTGAGCTAGAGCTTCTTTCCTTCCCTTTGTTCTTGTAGAACTTGTTAAACCTTTTCACCATTAGGCTTATCTCTTCATTGGATACTAACTTGTCGCTTGAAGTTGTGGGAGCATCGGTTGAGGCTTTGTAAGCACCACTTGATTTGTTATGTAGCTCCTCTTTGTCCTTGAGTGACATTTCATGAGCAACAATCCTTCCAATGACTTCTGTGGGCTTGAGATCTTTGTAATTTGGCATCATTTGGATCAATGTGCAAATGGTATCATATTTTCCATTCAAAGCTCTAAGGATCTTCTTGATGATGAATTTGTCGGTCATCTCTTCACTTCCTAAGCCGGCAATCTCATTTGTGATGAGAGCAAGCCTAGAGTACATTTCAGCGACTCCTTCACCATCCTTCATCTTGAAATTGTCCAGTTGACTTTGAAGCACATCCAACTTAGATTCCTTGACAGACTCGGTACCCTCATGCATATCAACCAAAGTATCCCAAATTTGCTTTGCATTCTCGAGGCGGCTAATCTTGTTGAATTCCTTAGGACACAAACTGATGAAGAGAATGTCACAAGCTTGAGCATTGTATTGCAACATCTTCAATTCTTCCGCGGTCGCTTCACGATCTGGTTCCTTGCCATCCTCAAAGAATTCACCTTGCAAGCCAACACAAACAACAGCCCAAACGGCGAGGTTATGACCAAGAATATGCATTTTCTTCTTATGTTTCCAACTAGCAGAGTTTGTACCATCAAAATATGGACCTCTACGGTGGTAATTACCCTCACTAGATGCCATACTCTCCTAGGTTGTGAAACCAAGGCAATGGAGACCAAAGCTCTGATACCACTTGTAGGATCGAAAGTATGTCTAGAGGGGGGGGGGTGATTAGACTACTTGACCAAATAAAAATCTATCCATTTCCCAATTTTAGTTGTGGGCAGATATAAGCAAGTATGACAAGTCAAGCAACACCCTACACATGCAATTCTAAGAGTGTGGCAGCGAAAAGTAATCAATTGCACATGTAAGTAAAGGAGGGGATTGGAGATTTCAAATGAAATGAAGACACGATGATTTTTGGCGTGGTTCCGATAGGTGGTGCTATCGTACTTCCACATTGATGGAGGCTTCAACCCATGGAGGGTAACGGCTGCGTGAGTCCACGGAGGGATCCACCCACAAAGGGTCCACGAAGAAGCAACATTGCCTATTCCACCATGGCTTATGTCCATGAAGGACTAGCCTCACTCAGGGTAGATCTTCACGAAGTAGGCGATCTCCTTGCCCTTACAAACTCGTTGGTTTGACTCCACATGATCTTGGAGGCTCCCAAGTGATACCTAACCAATCTAGGAGACACCACTCTCCAAAAGGTAATAGATGGTGTGCTAATGATGAACTCCTTGCTCTTGTGCTTCAAATGATAGTCTCCCCAACACTCAAGAACTTCCTCACAGATTTGGCTATGGTGGAAGAAAGATTTGAGTGGAAAGCAACTTGGAAAGGCTAGAAATCAAGGTTCAAATGGTTGGATTGGAATGTCTTGATCTCAACACATGAGTAGGTGGTTCTCTCTTAGAAAATGTATGGTGGAAGTGTAGGCACATTCTGATGGCTATCTTACTTGGTAAGAGGGTGGTGGAGGGGTATAAATAGCCTTCACACGAAATCCAACCGTTACACACATTTGACCAGAATTGGTGGCACCGAAACCAGAATCTCGGTGAGACCGACTAGAGCAAAGATATGAACGTTTGAAGTTTTGGTGGGACCGGATGGAACATCTCGGAGCAACCGATGTGCAATGGTAAGGGCTAGACCCAGTCTCGGTGGCACCGATTGCATAATCTCGGTGAGACCGAAATGATGCAACTTGGCAATAGAAACTTGGTCACTCCATCTCGGTGTTACCAAGTGCAATCTCGGTGAGACTGAAAGAATTGCAACTAGGCATCAGAAAGATGGTCACACATCTCGATGAGACCGAGATCCATATCGGTGGATCCGATTTGTTAGGGTTTGGCAAGTGGCACTGTCCTGATGAACTCGGTGGGTCCGGATGAATGAGATTCGGTGGATCCGAGTTGACTTTTGTAAAATGGGACAAGTTTGGATAGGGAAAGTGGCTGAGGGTTTTGGAGCAATATCATTGAGCACTTGAGCAAATAGATCATTATCAAAAACCTCATCCCCTTTTAATTGTATTGACTTTCCTATGGACTCAATATGATCTTGGATCACTAAACCAAAAATGAAGAGTCTTGAGCTCTTTCCAATATATGTCCTTAGCATTTTGAAGGGTCCACATTCCTAGTCCTTGCCATGCCAATCATTGAACTTCCTGAAATCTTTCACTTGAATGTTTATTAGTTCAATGAGATATATGTTTTTGTAAATTACCAAAACCACCAAGGGAGCAAATGTGCTTTCACATAAAGCCTGCCCGCGCACGGCGTGAGAGCATCATTGCCTTCCTTCTGCTGCCGCCTCAAATCCTTGCGCACAACTTCTCACGACCCCATCTCCGAGCTCCGGCTCTTCCCCCACTTCCACTCACGACTTTACCTCGCATCGATGGCGCCCGCCGGCAAGAAGGGAAAAGCAGCGGCCCCGGCCCCAAGCGCGCCCACCATCGGGGCGGCGCTGCAGCGCTCCACCATCATCGACGGGGAGGGCCTGGACAAGGTGCTCCCACTGGTGGCCAGCGACCAGAATGAGGGGCAGGCGACCAAGATCTGGCCGGGCTCATGCGCGCGGCATGACCTTGGGGCGACAGCTTACCCCTTCTTCCTCCACAGCGTTTATGCCGGGTTGGTGCCGCCATTCTCGGACTTTTTCTACGCCATCCTTTCCCATTATCGGATTCATGCCCTCCATCTTCAACCCAATTCCATCCTCTTCCTGGCCATGTTCGCCTTTTACTGCGAGACCTTCGTGGGCGTGATGCCTTCGGTGGCGCTCTTCCGCCACTTCTTCAGCCTGCGGCTGACCGCGGCGGACCAGCGCTCCGAATGCACTTCGTTCCTTGTCGTCAAGGGGACGGATGGCAGCATCATCAACCTGAAGGTCGTGAAGAAGGTGGAGGGCTACCGGCAGCGCTGGGTCTATATGGACGCGTGCCGGACCAGCCCGCTCCTGATGATCCCGATGGACCCGGCTGAGAAGAGCCCCGGGTGGGGGCACGAGAAGCTCACCGACCCGAGGATGGAGCCTATCTTGGAGCGGATGGCCGCGCATCGGGCCGCGCGCCTATCGGGGGCGACGGTCGTCAAGGAGTACTTGCGGTGGCGCATCGCGCCGCTCCAACAGTGCTCACCCCCCGTGTGGGAGTTCACCGGTGCGAGGGACTCCATGAGGCTAAACACCGGCAGCCTAAAGCAAGACGTGCTAGATGGAGCCCTGGCGACTCTGCTTAGCCGCCCCGCTGTGGATCCGCCTGAGGATGCACTCCCGCTGTTCCGCTACCAGAATATGGTGGAGCTGGTCGCTCAGATGCCCTGCTTTGACCGGTGGGGCCTCGTGCCGAAGGGCCACGTCGGGCCCCACGAGAACCCTCTTGTGGTGGCGCTGGACTCCAGAGATAGCGGCGGCGACGAAGACTTGGGGGAGGCTATGGAGGAGGACGCCGACCGGGCGCCACCACGCACCCGCCGTCAGCTCCTCTGCGACCTCGAGGATGATGATGCCGACAGCACGCAGCCCGCGGCGGCGCCCTCCCGACTAGCTGGCGCGGGGGGAGAGGGAAGTTCCGGCGCCGCGGTAGATTGGTCGCGCGCGGCGGAAGCGGCCCTCAGCCGGGAGGCGGTCGAGCCCCCAGCGGCAGAGGCCCGTCAGGGAGCCGAGACTTCCCAGGCCCTCGAGAAGGGCGACGACGCGGCCGGGACCACCGCGGCCTGCTCTGGGGGCCCGAAAGTTGGAGCCGAGGCGATGCTTGAGGGTGGCGGCGGCGACCCGCCTCTTGTGGAGAAGAAGAGGAAGTGGACCGCCAGCGACGAGTAAGTCCCCGTGCCCATCCCGGCATTTTATGTTCACACTGCCTATTTGAGCTCGGGGGCTGAGCCACCGTTTTGTAAAGGAGGTCTGCCAGTGACCAGAAGAAGAAGAAGAGGACGGCGAAGATGAAGATGGCCCCCAGCCTGAAGGGGGCACCGACGCCAACAACGAGTGTCGGAGGGCATGGAGAGGCCGCCCGCCGCCCTGAGGCCGAGACGGGGCGCACGGGGGTCGAGGAGGAGCAGGCTGTCCCTCTGAAGCCGTGCGTGGGCGTGGCTACCGAGGCCGAGACGGACGAGCCTCGGGGGGCTGCCTCCGGAGGTGGGGGCGCGCCCCTCGCGGAACCCGTCGCGAGAGAAGATGCAGCAATGGGGGAGGTCGAGATGCCCACTCCCCCCGCCAGATGCCTCCCTTAACGCGGAGGGGGACGACGCGGGGCGCGCCGTGGCGAGCTTTCAAGCTGCACCCGCGCGTGAGGCTCCCGTGGCGGACATGGTGAGCCCCCGTGATGTGCCGCCGCAGCCGAACGCGGGGGAAACCTCGGCGAGCCCCCCGCTCCTTGTGAACGACGCCGGGGCCTCCCCGGACACGACAACGGAGGGCAACGAGGAGTTGGGCCTGGACTGGGCCCTGGTGCTCGTGAGCAACCACACCTTGCTCAGGCGTAGAGCCTTGCGTGACGCCAAGGCCGCGCTCGATCGGCTTGGGGCAGAGTTCCAGGACACGGAGGCGCGCCTCGTCGAGGAGCGCCTGAGGCTCGCTGAAGGGTGGCGCCGGCTTAGCGTCGCCGTCAAGATGGGCCAGCACCAAAACGAGGCCGCTCGTGCGAAGGGCGAGAAGGATACTGCCGAGGCAAAGGGGGCCTGTGCGAGCGCTCTATGGGAGGCTGAAGTGGCCGTCAAGCGTCGCGAGGAGGCAGAGGTCCGCCTGAAGGAGCTCCAGGATCAACATGCCGCGCAGGCACAACTGTTCCACACGCGGGAAAGTGCCATCGTTACCCATGAGGGGGAGCTTGCGGCCCATTAGGCGGACCTTGCGACTTGCGAGCGAGACCTCGCGAGGGTGTCGACTGAACAGGCCACGGAGCGTGGGCGCCTGGAGACGCTGGGGCGCCAGGTGGCCGACACTCAGGATGCCCACGCGAAGTTGTGGACGAGGCCAACGCCCAGCTGGAGGCTAAGGAGAAAAAGGCCCAGGAAGACGCTGACACGAAGATAGCGGCAGAGCGCCAAGCGCTCGCCGAGGAGCTCGGCAAGGAGCTGAAGCGGCAGGAGGACCACTTCGAGACGGAGCACGAGGGGCTTCGGCAGGAAATTGCCAGCCTTAAGGTGGCACTGACTGAATCGGAGGCCCGCCGGGAGACCGCGCTGAAGGCTCAAGCCGTTGCCGAAGCTGAGCTGGCCACCCTCCATCTCCAGGCGAGGGGCACCACCAGCGCCGTCGAATAGGCTGGAGGCGAGGCAGATCAGGAGCGGGAGCGGTAGCCCAGACGCACCAAGACGTTCCACCTCCTCGAGCTCCAAGCCCGCAGCGCTCTGAGCTCCATCTGTAAGGAGAGGCTCGAAGCCCCCCGCGAGCCCCATGATGCCGACTACATTGGCTTCTTCACCAAGCTTGTGGAGCGGCTCGAGGATGGGGCAGGAAGGCGGACGGCATCTTCGAGGAAGAGTGCCACGACCTCTTCTCTTAGACGGCGACTCGCGTCTTCAGCCACCTCCTTCACGCCGACCCCAACTTTGATTTTGATAAGGTAATAGCCTCCATCCCCGAGGAGCTCCACGATGGCCTCGCGAAGGCGGTGGAAGGCCATGTAGATGCACTGCTTGGGAAGTTCTCTCGCAACAGCAGCGAGAGCTCCGACGGAGGCGGGGAGGACCACGATGGCGGCGACGACGACGACGGCGCGACTTCTTAGGATCCCCCTTCCTTCATCATCCTACAATAGACCGATGTGGCCCCGTGGGGGCGTGAAAACAATGCCTTTGCATTTAAGTACTCTATGATTTGCTGTGATGTATGCTTGTGTCCTCATGAAGCTTTCTCTTGAGGCCTGTTTTTCTCCTTTTGCTTGCCTTTTGTGCTCTACGTCGTCAGGGCCCAGCCCCCGAGTGGGCTGCAGCCGCCGCTGGTATGCTAGGACTCGTGCCTGAGCAAGGCCAGGAGGTGTAGGGCGCGGAGGGCGGTAAGGGCTCCCGAGGCGCGATGCTCAGGGAGCCCCCCTTTGACGTGCAAGCGGCTCGCAGAAGGAGAACGCCAGCGCTCAGTGAGATTGCTAGAAGGGAAAGCTTGGGCGATGGCAAGGGTGGCTCACGAGGTAGTTAGACTTAGCTTTAGCGAAAGGCAGCGTCCGGTGAGCCGCCACTTGTAGGGCGTGCTTTGCGAGGTTTTCGCTCGCGAGATCTCCTGCTGAGATGGCCGTCATAGGTTGGCTCCCGAGGCAGGGCCTGCGAAGCTTCCTGAGGCTCAAGGGGGCGTCTTGCCATCGGGCCACCTCGCGAGGCGTCGCTCGCGAGGCCTTCCAGGTGACCTGTTCCTGAGATAACTACATGCAGAAAGTCCCACAACAGGGGAGCAGCGCACGCTCGCCGGCTCGCTCATGGGCATTACGCGAGGAGATAAAACACCAAGGACCTTGGTGGGGTGGCGTGCACGGGAGCAGGCCCGTGAGCCAGAGCCTGGTTGCTTGGGTTTTTCAGCGCTGCTAGGACTGACCCGAGCACAGACACCGTGTCCAGCCCCCGCTCGCGTGAGGCCCATGAGGGAGGTCATGAGCGCGCATGGCTCGTGAACCAAGGATATGACGAAATACACCATGTATGGAAACTGAAGCTTTACTGAGGCAAGATAACGGATTCCATTACAGAACCAAAAAAGAGATGCAGCTGCCGTGTCCGGCACGAGTCAGCTTGAGGTTGGTGCAGCCCATGGGGCGCCGTCAGTTACACACCCAAAATAGAAAAAGAGGGCTGCCGTGTCCGGCATGGGTCAGCTTGAGGTTGGTGCAGCCCGTGGGGCGCCCACAGTTGATTGTTGCGCCAGCGCGGAGCATGGGGCTTCCACCGGGGTGTGGGTATGATCGCGGCTTGATCGTTCCGCCAGCACGGAGCATGGGGCTTCCACTTGGGCGTGGGCGGGAGATCTCGCGTGCCCGTCAGGCAAATGCATTGAGAGTCTCCGAGGCGTGTACAACCCCATTTCGTTCCTACGTGTGAGGGTCACGGGTAGAACTTGCGGAGGTGTTGGATGTTCCATGTGTTGGGCACATGAACTCCTTCCCCCGTCTCCAGCAGGGCGGTGCCCGGTCTGGAGACATGAGCAACCCTAAAAGGGCCTTCCCACATGGGTGAGAGTTTGTGGAGCCCCTCTCTGGAGAGGATCCTGCGTAGGACAAGGTTACCGACCTCGAGAGTGCGAGGGCGGATGTTGCGGCTGTGATAGCAACGCAGGGCTTGCTGGTACCTTGCGGCGTGAAGAGCGGCCTGACGGCGGGCCTCCTCAAGGAGCAGCAGGCCGGCCTCTCGCGAGCCGTTCTAACGCGCCTCGTCGAAGGCAAGGACTCGCAGAGAGCCGTGCTTGAGCTCCGAAGGTAGGACCGCCTCAGCTCCGTAGACAAGGAAGAAAGGGGTCTCGCCGGTAGGCTTGGTTGCCGTTGTGCGGATGGACCATAGCACGGACTGCAGCTCGTCAAGCCAGCCCTTACCGCAAACTTCGAGCTTTTTCATGAAGCTTCTCGTCTTGAGGCCCTTGAGGACCTCAGCGTTGGCATGCTCGGCCTGGTCGTTGCTTTGCGGGTGCGCCACAGAGGCATAGCAGATCTGCGTGCCGAGGCTGGCGCGGTAGGACTTGAAGAGGCTGCTTGTGAACTGGGAGCCGTTGTCGGTGATGATGCGGCTGGGGACGCCAAAGCGGCTCACGAGGCCCTTGATGAACTTGACGGCAGAGCCTGCCGGGATGGTGTGCATGGGCTTGACCTCTGCCCACTTGGTGAACTTGTCGATGGCGACGTAGAGGTAGCTGTATTTGCCAGCTGCGCGAGGGAAAGGCCCCAGGATATCCAGCCCCCAGACCGCGAAAGGCCATGAGAGGGTAATCGTCTGGAGGCCTTGCGCAGGCTGGTGGATTTGCTTGGCGTGGAACTGACAGGCCTCACAGGCTTGGACTAGTGCGGTAGCGTCGTGCAGCACGGTGGGCCAGTAGAAGCCACTGCGGAACACCTTGCCGACGAGGGTGCGTGACGATGAGTGGTGGCCGCAGTCTCCGCCGTGTATGTCGGCAAGCAGCTCGCACCCCTGCTCCTCAGAGATACACCGCAAGGAGACGCCATTCGGGCGCCTGCGGTATAAATCGCCGTCCTGCAAGCAGTAAGTGGTGGCCTGGCGGACCACGCGCTCTGCCTCCGAGTCCTCCAGGAGCGTGCCGTGGAGCAGCTTGGCCTTAACCTCGGTAGCCCAGCTGCCTGCTTGAGGCTCTAGCGCCAGCAGCAGGCGGGCGCCTGAGGCCGGGCCGCAGTCAGGTGCGCCTGTGGGCGGAGCAGGCGAAAGCTCTTCGTGGAGCAGCATGGCACTTGCAGTGGGTGGTGCAGCGGATGGCTTTAGGAGCCTTTCCTCAAAGATGCCAGGATCTTGAGGCTCGCGACGAGATGCCCGCTTGGCAATGTCGTTGGCTTCTTTGCTGCTACCGCGGGGCACGTGCTGGAGCTCCAGGCCTAAGGAACGCTTTTCAAGTTTACGTACCTCCTCCAGGTAGGCGCCCATGTGCTCGTCCTTGGGCTTGTAACTTTTGTTGGAGAAGTTGACGAGAAGCTACGAATCGCCCTTGATAGTGAGGCGCTTGATGCCTAGAGTGAAAACAGCCTTGAGGCCGGCGATAAGGCCCTCATACTCTGCGATGTTGTTGGAAACCTTGTTGGTGTGCCTGAAGCAGAGCTGCACAGCATAGTAGAGCTTGTCTCCTGTTGGCGAGGTGAGCATGACTCCAGCCCCTGCGCCCTGCCGGGAGAAGGCGCCGTCGAAGTGCATGGTACAGCCGCCAAGCGCCTCGTCCCCAGGCAGGAGGGATTCGTCCTCGCGAGGCTACCCTTCATACGGGTCTGTCCACTCCACCACGAAGTCGGCCAGAGCTGCGCCTTTGATGACTCTGGTGGTGCAGAACTCCAGCTGGAAGGCTTGCAGCTCGATGTTCCATTCGGCGACATGGCCAGCGACGTAGGGGCTGCGCAGGACTTGCTCCAAGGGGTAAGAAGAGATGACCTTGATGGGATGGCCTTGAAAGTAGAGGCGCAGCTTCCTGGAGGCGATGAGGAGTGTGAGGAGGAGCTTCTGCTGCATGGGGTAGCGCTCGCGCGCATCCCTTAGCACCGTGCTGACGAAGTACACGGGGTGCTCGATGAGGCGCGTAGTTGTGATGGCAGCTCGCTCTTCAGGTGGCTCGCGAGGCTCGGCGGGCTTGGAGGCTCACGAGGCTCAGAGGGCTCGGGAGGCTTGGAGGGCACGTGAGGCTCACGAGGCTCAGGAGGCTCGGAGGGCTTCTCCTTAGCGCAGACGCGCTCCTCTCACACCGCCACGAGCGCCGCGCTGGCCGTCTGGGGGGTAGCCGCCAAGTATAGGAGCAAGGGCTCGTGGGGGTGAGATACCTCTTGAGGTCTTCATAGGCGGCGTCTGCCTCAGGAGTCCATTTGAAGGGGCCGGACCTCTTCATGAGCTTGAAGAACGGCAAGGCTCACTCGCCAAACTTGGAGATGAAGCGCCCCAGGGAGGCCATGCATCCCGCCAAGCGCTGCATTTCCTTGAGGGTCTGGGGAGGACGCATTCTCTCGATGGCCTTGATATTTTCGGGATTGGCTTCAATGCCACGGTGGGAGACCAGGAAGCCGAGGAGTTTGCCGCAAGGAACTCCAAAGACGCACTTGTCGGGGTTGAGCTTGAGGTTGACCATGCGTAGGTTGGCGAACGTTTCCTCGAGATCCTCGATGAGGGACCCGGCCTCACGAGTCTTGACCATGATGTCATCGACGTAGGCCTCCGCATTCCTCACCATCTGAGGCCCCAGCGTGATGCGCATCAGTCGCTGGAAGGTGGCGCCAGCAATCCTCAAGCCAAAGGGCATGCAGATGTAATAGTATATGCCGCATGGGGTGATGAAGGCCGTCCTCTCCACATCTTCGGCCACCATCTTAATCTGGTGGTAGCCTGAAAAGGCATCCAGAAAGCAGAGCAGCTCGCATCTGGCGGTGGAGTCCACAATCTAGTCGATGCGCAGCAGCAGAAAGGGGTCCTGAGGGCAGGCCTTGTTGAGGCTCGTGAAGTCGACGCACATTCGTTCCATGTCGAATGCGAGCCAAATGTCGGAAGTCGGGCTCCAGGGACCCAAAGGTTCGAACACTGGGGTGAGCTCATTCCTACCACCCCGTCCCGTACCACAGCAGAACTACGGAGAAGCTACGGCGAGAGTGCGCTAGCGGGAGCGGGCCGGAGACACAGCGGTTTACCCAGGTTCGGGCCACCTTGCGGTGTAAAACCCTACTCCTGCTTGGTTGTGATTGCTCTAGCGCGAGAGTACAAGGTGCGGGGCGGAAGAGTCGATCCTTTCTACAGTGGCACCCTGCCCTCCTTTTATATCTGCCTTGGTCCTCTTCCCCCAAAAACATTGGCGGGAAGGGTTGCCACACAACGGCAAGTTTGAAGGGGGACAGGGGCGCAGTCTATCCTGACAAAAGGTGGTCTTCACCTGCAAAGCGATTATCCATGACGCGCCGGTGGGCTCGGGGGTGACCTCCGCCCTGCGCGTCCATCGTCTTGGCCTTCTTTCACCGATCAGGCAACCTTTGGGGGTTGCTTTGGGAAATGGACTGCTGGCCTTGCTCCCTTAGCACAAAAGGGGAAATCCTCTCCATCCGCGCCTGCTGGCGCGGCCTCTGCCGCCATTCATCTCCGCGCGCGTCACCCACGTGGTGGGCTTGAGACCGCGCGACCGAGCCGAACAGCACTTGCCTTGCATACCTTCGGGAGGGTGCCTCGGGAGGCAACATCTGGAGGCTGCCTTGCGAGAGGGCCTCGCGAGGCTCTCGGTGAAGTCGTGGCTGAGTCTTGCCTGCTTACTCCCGGAGGAGGGGTCCTCAGAAGTCCAGGGCCTCATGAGGGGTCTTGCTTGAGGTGCCCGCTGGTGGGCCGCCTATTGGGCCTCTGCCAGGCATTGCATTCTGGGCCGCAGGCAGACGGGCCGGGATACCCTGGGTTCCACGGGCCCGACACACACCGCCGCCAACACCAACCCATGGCCTCCAGGCAGCCGCAGTATTGGTGGACAGGCTACAAGCCACTCTAGGAGACAATAAACTCCTGGCCGACTAATGGGGCCATGCCCTCGGGGGTGCTTACCAAGCCGGACCGAGTCAAGGGATGGACCAAGGCCTAGGTGGCCCAACAAGGGTAGGAACCGACCTTCAGGTGGCTTGTTCCCCACGACAAGGAGGGCGGCGGCCTAGAATGCATCTCCTTCCTGCAAAACCCTAACCTCCACCACCTATATAAGGGGAGGTAGGGGAATGCCTACGGATCCCATCTAGAGAAGAACAACTCTTGGTAGCTACCCCGTAGTCCATTGTAATTCCTTGCACGAGGTATCCCATCACCATGAATAACAAGAAGAAGCAGGATGTAGGGTATTACTCTCCGAAGGCCCGAACCTGGGTAACTTGTGCGTGCGGGTGCTACTTGTGAGCTGCGTTGGGATTTTCCCCGAAGGGGAAGGGTGAAGCAATATAGTAGCGGATAGTATTTCCCTCAGTGAGAACCAAGGTTATCGAACCAATCGGAGAACCAAGCAAATCCTAGTAAAATAGTACCTACACACAAGAGAGCAAATACTTGCACCCAACACGGGCAAGAGGGTTGTCAATCCCCTCAAACTCGTTACTTGCAAGGATTAAATCTGATAGTGATAGATATATAAATTGAAAAATAAATAAATTGCAAGGTAAATTAGGGTTTTCTAATATGATAAAAGTAGACCCGGGGGCCATAGTTTTCACTAGAGGCTTCTCTCTCGAAACATAGCATATGGTGGGTAAACAAATTACTGTTGGGCAATTGATAGAAAAGTGCATAGTTATGATGTTATTCATGGCAATGATCATGTATATAGGCATCATGTCCATGACAAGTAGACCGACTCCTGCATGCATCTACTACTATTACTTCACCAATCGACCGTTATCCAGGATGCATCTATGGTATTAAGTTCATAACAAATAGAGTAACGCTTTAAGCAAGATGACATGATGTAGAAAAAATAAACTCAAGTAATATGAATAAACCCCATCGTTTTACCCTTAATGGCAACAATACAAATACGTGCCTCGCTACCCCTACTGTCACTGGGTGAGGACACCGCAAGATTGAACCCATCACAAAGCACCTCTCCCACTGAAGATAAATCAATCTAGTTAGCCAAACCAAATGGATAGATCGGAGAGAAATACAAAGCTATAACAATCATGCATAATAAAGTTTAGAAAAGACTCAATTACTTTCAATTAATAATCTGATCATAAACCCACAATTCATCGGATCCCAAAAAACACACTACAAAAGAAGATTACATCTAATAGAACTCCATGGAGATCATGGAGAACTTTGTATTGAAGATCAAAGAGAGAGAAGAAGCCATCTAGCTACTAGCTATGGAGCCATAGGTCTGTGGTAAACTAATCACACATCACCAGAAGGGCATCAAGGTTGATGTAGAAGCCCTCCGTGATAGATTCCCCCTCCGGCAGATCACCGGAAAAGGCCTCCAGATGGGGTCGCGGAAGAACAGAAGCTTGTGGCGGCGGAAAAGTTATTTCGGGTGGCTCTCTGTTGGTTTGGGAATATTTGGGAATTTATAGAAGTGGAATTAGGTCAAACGGAGCTGCATGGGACCCATGAGCTCAGGTGGCGCGCCCTCCCAGTGGCACGCCAGGTGATCTTGTGGCTCTCTCGTAGGGCTTCTGGCCTCCTCCCGAAGCTTCTAGGGTCCCTTCTGGTCCATAAAAAATCATTTTTAAGTTTTATTTCCGTTTGGACTTCATTTGGTACCGATTTCCTAAAAAACCAGAAACAGGCAAAAAAATAGCAACTGGCACTGGGCACTGAGTTAATAGGTTAGTTCCCAAAAATGATACAAAATTGCATATAAAACATATAAAGTATCCAAGATTAATAATATAATAGCATGAATCAATCAAAAATTATAGATACGTTGGAGACGTATCAGCGGGCTCCATCCCAGAACTTCCGACCACGCCAGGAACCTTACTGAGGGATCTGATGGTATTTTGCACCATCAGTTGGTGCACCAGGCACGGGTGGCGCTGGTTGGAGACCTAACCCGGTGCAGAGATCGAAAGAAGGCAGGCAAGTTCACGTCGGGACAGACCTTCACTTTCGGCTCTTTCGAGCTGGCCGTCGATAACTCGAGGCAACTTTTCGACGTTTCTGCTCCGCCCTACATTGAATACATGTGCTTCGAGACAATCGAGTTCATCTTTGACGAGCAAGGAGAGCCCGAAGCAATCTTTCCCCGCTCAAACCATATCGCAAGAAGGTACGCGTGAGCTGCCGCCCGAAGAGAGAGGGTTGGGACCTCTTCAACCCACCAGCCCTCCCACGAGATCTTGGTAAACACGATCTTCCCGGCGGCCGAAACACGCCGAAATCAAAAACTCACACGCCACGCAATCTATGCGACAGAGAAAACAACCTACGACCTCCTCATATGGTCAGAGAGAACGGTGATGTTTAGCATTAGAGACCACACCAAGAATATCCCCCCGCCCAGGCAAGCATGCCCTGGTGGTAGATCCGATTGTCGGGGGCTGCCGCCTCCCACGTGTCCTGGTGGATGGGAGCAGTGGTCTCAACATCATCTCCCCCGACACCCTGAGCAAGATGGACGTCTCCCTATCCAGACTACAAAGGTCAGATGCAGGCTTCCACGGGTTCGTGCCAGGCTGACCAATTCGCCCTCTAGGACGAATTGAGCTTGAGGTCGTCTTCACGGACGACGACAACTTTTGGACCGAGAAGCTCCAATTCGAGGCCGCCCCCTTCCATAGAGGCTACAACAAGATCTTTGGCAGGCCGACGTACGTAAAATTCATGGCAGTTCATCATACATGTACCTACAGTTAAAGATTCCAAACGGCACTATCACAGCCCGCGGGAGCCCGGAAATAGCTTTTGAAGCAGAGGTCACCAACGTGGAGCTCACAGAGGCAGCTCTGGCCTCTGCGGAGCTCAAAAGATCAACAAAAACATAGACCTGCCAGGCATTGCATTCTGGGCCGCAGGCAGTCGGGCCGGGATACCCTGGGTTCCACGAGCCCGACAGTAGCCCCCGGGCCCGCGGCGCGCACGTTCCTGCCTATTCGGGGGCGAAACGGCGCGGGTCCTAACCGCCTGCGGGCCAGGCGCGACGCGTGGCGCACGATGTGACGGGGGACGCCCCCACTTCTCCCATGACGCCTTGGTAACTGCCCGCGCTGACATATTGTAGGATCGAAAGTATGTCGAGAAGGGGGTGATTAGACTACTTGACAAAATAAAAATCTATCCTTTTCCCAATTTTAGTTGTGGGCAGATTTAAGCAAGTATGACAAGTCAAGCAACACCCTACACATGCAATTCTAAGAGTGTGGCAGCGGAAAGTAAACAATTGCACATGTAAGTAAAGGAGGGGATTGGAGATTTCAAACGCAATGAAGACACGATGATTTATGGCGTGGTTCCGATAGGTGGTGCTATCGTACGTCCACGTTGATGGAGGTTTCAACCCACGGAGGGTAACGGCTGCATGAGTCCATGGAGGGCTCCACCCACAAAGGGTCCACGAAGAAGCAACCTTGCCTATTCCACCATGGCTTACGTCCACGAAGGAGTAGCCTCACTCGGGGTAGATTTTCACAAAGTAGGCGATCTCCTTGCCCTTACAAACTCGTTGCTTCAACTCCACATGATCTTGGAGGCTCCCAAGTGACACCTAACCAATCTAGGAGACACCACTCTCCAAAAGGTAATAGATGGTGTGTTGATGATGAACTCCTTGCTCTTGTGCTTCAAATGATAGTCTCCCCAACACTCAAGAACTTCCTCATAGATTTGGCTATGGTGGAAGAAAGATTTGAGTGGAAAGCAACTTGGAAAGGCTAGAAATCAAGGTTCAAATGGTGGGATTGGAATGTCTTGATCTCAACACATGAGTAGGTGGTTCTCTCTCAGAAAATGTATGGTGGAAGTGTAGGCACGTTCTGATGGCTCTCTTACTTGGTAAGAGGGTGGTGGAGGGGTATACATAGCCTTCACATGAAATCCAACCGTTACACACATTTGACCAGAATCGGTGGCACCGAAAACAGAATCTCGGTGAGACCGACTTGAGCAAAGATATGAACATTTGAAGTTTCGGTGGGACCGGATGGAACATCTCGGAGCAACCGATGTGCAATGGTAAGGGATAGACCCATTCTCGGTGGCACCGATTGCATAATCTCGGTGAGACCGAAATGATGCAACTTGGCAACAGAAACTTGGTCACTTCATCTCGGTGTTACCGAGTGCAATCTCGGTGAGACCGAAAGAATTGCAACTAGGCAACAGAAAGATGGTCACCCATCTTGGTGAGACCGAGATCCATATCGGTGGATCCGATTTTTTAGGGTTTGGCAAGTGGCACTGTCCGGATGAACTCGGTGGGTCCGGATGAATGAGATTCGGTGGATCCGAGTTGACTTTTGTAAAATGGGACAAGTTTGGATAGGGAAAGTGGCTGAGGGTTTTGGAGCAATATCATTGAGCACTTGAGCAAATAGATCATTATCAAAAACCTCATCCCCTTTTAATAGTATTGGCTTTCCTACGGACTCAATGTGATCTTGGATCACTAAACCAAAAATGAAGAGTCTTGAGCTCTTGCCAATATATGTCCTTAGCATTTTGAAGGGTCCACATTCCTAGTCCTTGCCATGCCAATCATTGAACTTCCTAAAATATTTCACTTGAATGTTTATTAGTTCAATGAGATATATGTTGTTGTAAATTACCAAAACCACCAAGGGAGCAAATGTGCTTTCAATTTCCCCCTTTTTGGTAATTGATGACAACATATAGATCAAAGCTTCGATAGAAAATATAATCAAGTCATAGTATCGTCGCTTTGAGAAGTATGTGATAAGTATGAGCTCCCCCTAAATTTGTGCATTATTTAAAATTTGTGTTTGAATGCAAATGCACAATCGATTAGGATCATGGGTCACTCTTCCATGTCACATACGACTTGGTGGAGCGCACAAAATGATATGAATGGAATATAAGCACTCATCACCAACAACACATGTGAATGATCATACATAAATGATGATAAGAGTAATCACTGAACATAGATATGAAGCAAAGTATGATCAACCACACAACCAAGGTAGTCTTAAGCAACACAAACAAAGTATCAAGCACACGCCAAATTTCTCAACAAAAAAAAACAAGCGAAGCAAAAGGCAAGGCTCTCTCTCTCTCTCTCGAAGCTAAAGATCTATACAAATTCTCCCCCTTTTGCAACAAGTACAAAAAAGCTAGAATAGGTATAGAGCTACACGTCACTCTGGGCAGGAGCTCCTGGAGGTGAAGATCTCTGGCTGGCAGCTCTAGTGTGCGTGGAAGGTGTAGAGCGAACTGCATCTGCAAATGCTTCCGCTGATGTCTGCTATGCTGGAGGAGTGGATACTGGTGGTGGAACTGATGGTGCTGTAGCTAGAGCAGAGACTGTAGTTCTGGTATCTACAGTGGGTACAGCGGAAGACCTTGGTGCCCTAGGCACAGTCTGAAACCTGTTGGTAGTAGGAATTTCATCACCACTGTCAGACTCTCTGACTCTGTCTACGTCTCTCTGAAGCTGCTCCACTATAGTCTGAATCTCTGTGGCATTGACATCAAGATCATAGAATTTTGTTTCCACTATCCGCTCTAAGCTTGCCTGATTCTTGACAAGATTGGCCAGACCCTGTTCAATCCTCTGGGTGGCTTCAAGCAGATATGCCATTTGATCAGTCTTAGTCCTGAGATGAGCAGTTGATGAGCTAGGAGCTGATGCTTCTTTGGTTGCTTTGGCTGCTTTTGCTGCTTCCATCTTGGCTTGTGCCTCAGCAGATGTAGGGTGAGAAGGATCCATCACCACTACATTATCTTCAAACTTAGGAAATAGTGGAAGATTCTCTCTATCAAGAAGATAGGTGTTCTTTGAAATCTCGGAATTAAGAAGCAATTGGATGTGTGGAGCAAAACCACATGACCTCTTCTGGTCAGCTGCTGTCCTCTTCACTTTCTCAACAATCAGGCTCATCACCTTGAATTTCTGAGGAACATCAAACAAGTGTAGCATATTGATGGAGTGGCCACGAATCATCTTGTCATCTCCAGACTTGGGCATCAATGTGTGCCTCGGTATAGTGTTGATGGTGGCCAAACCAGGTAGTAGATGCTTCACAGATCCAAGTTTGTGTGTCTCCAAGTCCTTCTCTGGGATAGGATTGTACATGTTCTTCATATAATTGTGATACATCTTGGGCTTGGCATAGACATCAATATCATCTTCTTCTTCCTTTGGAGCTTCAAGAAGTGCAGCCCATTCAGAGATTGAAGACTGGTATCTCTCTCCCTCAGTCATCCACACAATCTTCCCATTTGGATAGAAGTGTGCTGTGGAATAGAATTGCATTACCATCTCATCACTCCATGATGTAAGCTTTCTTCCAACAAATGTGTCCACACCAGCAAGCTTGAAACTCTCATGCACATGAGGAAAATTGTCCTCATTCTCATCAATGTATTTCCACTTGACCCATCTCATGTCACTAACTATGGGTTTCTTGTCTAGCAGCACTATCTCATAGAAGTCTTGTTGCTCTCTTGTGTGAAACCTGTAGTCACAAGCAGTTTTCCTTCTGATGGAATAGGGGTCATTCAATCTCCACTGTATCAGACCAGTTTCCCTTCTTGCTTTCATGTCTTCTGCAACAGGGTGAGTGTCATCATGTTTAGGCAACTTGGGCCTTAGCTTCTTGAGCACTTGTGGCTCATCATCAATTTTTGCTTCAGGCACTGGGGCCTTGTTCTTCTCCTTGGCTGAGACATCTCTAGTGGTTCTCTTTGGTCTTGTGGTTGTAGCCTTCTTTGTCTTGGAGGAGGTGCTGGATTTCAGAGCATGTTTCATAAGCTTTTGTTGCTTAGCAGGAGGAGGGTTTGCTGCTGGTTCTTCCTCATCATCAGTAGCATCATCTCTTCTCATGGAGGTTGGTTTGAATATGACATGTGCAGTTTGTTTTCTTTCCCTTTTCTTCCCTGTAGCTTTTGCCTTTAAGCCAGTTGGCTCCTCAAGAGTGATTGCCATGCTTTTCTTTGCTGCAGTTGATGCTGGAACTTTTCTGGTGCCCTTCTTGTCTTGTCTGCCCTCATACTCTTTGCTTACTACTGCTGGCTTCTTTCTCTTGGAGGTAGCCTCCTCAGCTGCAAAGTCCTCATCATCATCATCTGAATTCCTCTTCTTTCTGGACTTGGTGGTAGCCTTGGGCAGATCAGGAGAACTCCTTTCTCCTTCATAGAAGCTTTCCTCAGGGCTTGACCCTACACTCAAATCAGCTGACCTTTCTGGCACATTCTGACTGTCACTGGCATCTGACATCTTGCAAGCTGACCTGTGAACAGAATAGGTATAGGCAAAGAGGAAGAGTTATCACAAAATGCAGCTATTTTTGAAAATTTTGAGTTCAAACTTCAGTTTCAAGTTTTCACAGAACTAATATCGGATCAACCGAGTTGGACATTTCGGTGAAGCCGAAGCATTAGACAGAGACATGGCACACCACTTCAGTCAGACCGAGATGGGTTTCGGTCCTGCCGAGATGCTTAACCCTAATTTTTTTGCTTGAATCTATTCTACGGAATTTGGTACGAGGTAAGAGCATTGCAATCATGGCATGAATCATGGCGAGTACCCTAGTGCATTGAATCGGAATTTGAAGCATGAGGGGGTCATGTTTTACCCTAACTTGGCGAAAACTCTCTACGGCGGCAATGGCGGTGAAGATTTCCGTTGACGGCGGCGGAGTCCAACGGCGAGGGCGCGCTGGAGGCAACGGCGAAGTCTGGAGACAGGGGCGACGGCAGCAGAGGGGGTGCGGGAATGAAAGGGTTTGAGAATTTCAATCATTCGGGCCCGCTGGATATATATATACCCAACTGCTGTCGGTGGCACCGAGTGGAGCAAATCGGTGGCACCGAGACATGTAACTGCGAACGGTTACAACAAATAGGTGACGCCGAGTTGGTCTGAATCGGTTTCACCGAGATCAAAAACTCAGATCAATCAAATGATTTTGGTGAGTCCGAATGGATATGGATTGTTCACGCCGAAACACATTTGAAGGTTTTGGAGTTCAGCCCTTTCAGATCGGTGACTCCGAGTGCGCCTCACCTGGAGGGTCTGAAAATGACTTGTTCAAATTTTGTGATATAGCAAGAATAGAATTTGAGACAAGAAAGAATAGATAGCTAGAGAAGGTGCTAAAGCATTCTTGTGCATCCACTTGGCCAGAAAAACCAAGACAAGCAAGACAACAAATGGATGTTCTCGAATGAGAAAAATATGCATAGCAACATGCTCACACAATAAGATAGCAAATAAAGTATGTGTCAAACATGCACAACCAATTCTAGCATCTATCAAGCAATGGGCGATGACATAGTCATCTATATATGAGTATATTGACTTAGGAGTCAAATGAGAACATTTGATCATAGGTCATACTCATCGTTTAAGCACAAGTGGGGTTGCCACTATTACATAAAGCATTAATGTGTTCACACCATTAGAGTTGCTTTGACTCAAGTCTTAGAGTAAAGCTCCCCCTAGATGTGATATCCCCCCAAGGAGGGATGAACTAACCTTGGGTTTTGTCGATGTTGACTTCATGTAGATGTTGAAGATGTGGATGCTCAAAGTTGATGTAGACCATCAAGAGTTGGGAGCAATCCTTTGGAGTTTTGTGCTTTCAATACCTACATGGGTTAGTCCCACACAAGGAACATACAAGGATATCCATAGACATAGAGTGAAATACACATATGATGATGTCCATGAATGCATTGAATACCTTGTCCCTTGCCTTACCAACAAGAGGGTTTGTGACTCCATGAACTAGTGCAAGATGTTGAAGTTGGTTGCACAAGTTCTTGCCATAAATGAATGTGAGTGAAGTTTGTTGGTGGAGTCACCCTCAATAATTCTCTAGTTCTTCTTCTTTGGGACCCACATCAACTTGATGGGAATCCTTGGAGTTGTTGTAGCACTTGATGAAGTAGAAGTTGATGAAGTCTTGGGAACCCACTTGACCAAGGCTTGAGGTGCTTCTTCAAATGAGTCAATCTCCTCTTGAAGCTTGTCCTTGCCTTTTAGCTTGTGGTCATGTGGTGGAAGATCATCTTGAGCTTGTGTCCCCTTGAAGGAAGTAGGATCATACTTCTCTTGTTGAGGAACAAACTTCGTCTTGGGGTATTGATCTTCTTCCCACTCAACTCCATTGGCATTGAACTTTCGTTCAAAACCAATACCTTGGTTCTTCCGTTGCCTTCCTTGCTTGCGTCCAATTTCCTCAAATTGCTTACTCCTGGCAAGGCTCTTGTAGACACCTTTTTCTATAATTCCTTTCAATAGATTGCTTTCTTGCTCAAGTGTAACTTGGCTAAGAGAATCATTAATGGAATCAATAGAACTACTAGAAGCAACAACATTGGATTTAGCATGGTTATTGTTACTACTAGAGGTAGAACCCTTTTTACTCTTGTTGCTAGTTTGCTTAGATTTAACTTGTGGCACAAAGGTAGACAAGAGTAAACGTTTGGCAAGATATGAAGAACTCTTCTTTCGAAGATCATTATTGATAGCTTTAATAAACTCATGCTCTTGCTCTAAATTTAGCTTCTCGAAGCGTAGCTTCTCATGAGTTCTTAGAAGTTCTTGATGATCCTCTTGAGTTGTTTCATGAGCTAACTTAAGGGCATTTAGTTCTTTAGTTAGACGCTCAATCTCCTTCATAGCATTGTCATTCATTTCCTCTTGACTATCATGATTACTAGCATTTTCATTATAGCTCACATCACTAGCTTTATCAACAAGTAAATCATCATCACCAAGCAAATCATCCTCATCACTATTGAAGTCAAAGTATTCGGGGTGTGATACCTTAGGGCCTTTTGCCATGAAGCATCTTCCAATTCCTTCATTTGGTGAATCAAATAGATCATTGGAGTTGGATGACATAAGAACAAGTCCGGCAACACCTTCACCTTGACTATAGTCGGAGTTGGAGTGATAGCTTCTCTCAGAGTGGTTGTCGGAGTCGGAGCCAGAAATCCATTCACTAACATGAGCTTGATGTCTTCTTCTTATGTAGCTCTTGGATGACTTGTCCTTCCTTTCCGAATCCTTACTTCATCGAGAGGGTCTTCGTTCATAACGATCATCTCTATTCCTTCTATCCTTATGAGGTGATTCATCTCTTCTATATCTTCCTCTTGGTGATTCGTCTCTTTTCTTGTGAGGTGCCGTACACTCATTGGAATAGTGTCCGGGTCTTCCACAATTATAACAATTTCGGTCACGACTTGATGATCTTCTCTCATAGTGTCTTGAGCTAGAGCTTCTTTCCTTCCCTTTGTTCTTGTAGAACTTGTTAAACCTTTTCACCATTAGGCTTATCTCTTCATTGGATACTAACTTGTCACTTGAAGTTGTGGGAGCATCGGTTGAGGATTTGTAAGCACCACTTGATTTGTTATGTAGCTCCTCTTTGTCCTTGAGTGACATTTCATGAGCAACAATCCTTCCAATGACTTCTGTCGGCTTGAGATCTTTGTAATTTGGCATCATTTGGATCAATGTGCAAATGGTATCATATTTTCCATCCAAAGCTCTAAGGATCTTCTTGATGATGAATTTGTCGGTCATCTCTTCACTTCCTAAGCCGGCAATCTCATTTGTGATGAGAGCAAGCCTAGAGTACATTTCAGCGACTCCTTCACCATCCTTCATCTTGAACTTGTCAAGTTCACTTTGAAGCACATCCAACTTAGATTCATTGACGGACTCGGTACCCTCATGCATATCAACCAAAGTATCCCAAATTTCCTTTGCATTCTCGAGGTGGCTAATCTTGTTGAATTCCTCAGGACACAAACTGTTGAAGAGAATGTCACAAGCTTGAGCATTGTATTGCAACATCTTCAATTCTTCCGCGGTCGCTTCACGATCTGGTTCCTTGCCATCCTCAAAGAATTCAACTTGAAAGCCAACAAGAATAACAGCCCAAATGGCGAGGTTATGACCAAGAATATGCATTTTCATCTTATGTTTCCAACTAGCAAAGTTTGTACCATCAAAATATGGACCTCTACGGTGGTAATTACCCTCACTAGACGCCATACTCTCCAAGGTTGTGAAACCAAGGCAATGGAGACCAAAGCTCTGATACCACTTGTAGGATCGAAAGTATGTCTAGAGCGGGGTGATTAGACTACTTGACCAAATAAAAATCTATCCATTTCCCAATTTTAGTTGTGGGCAGATTTAAGCAAGTATGACAAGTCAAGCAATACCCTACACATGCAATTCTAAGAGTGTGGCGGCGAAAATTAAACAATTGCACATGTAAGTAAAGGAGGGGATTGGAGATTTCAAACGAAATGAAGACACGATGATTTTTGGCGTGGTTCCGATAGGTGGTGCTATTGTACGTCCACATTGATGGAGGCTTCAACCCACGGAGGGTAACGGCTGTGTGAGTCCACGGAGGGCTCCACCCACAAAGGGTCCACGAAGAAGCAACCTTGCCTATTCCACCATGGCTTACGTCCATGAAGGACGTGCCTCACTCAAGGTAGATCTTCACGAAGTAGGCGATCTCCTTGCCCTTACAAACTCCTTGGTTTGACTCCACATGATCTTGGAGGCTCCCAAGTGACACCTAACCAATCTAGGAGACACCACTCTCCAAAAGGTAATACATGGTGTGCTAATGATGAACTCCTTGCTCTTGTGCTTCAAATGATAGTCTCCCCAACACTCAATAACTTCCTCACAGATTTGGCTATGGTGGAAGAAAGATTTGAGTGGAAAGCAACTTGGAAAGGCTAGAAATCAAGGTTCAAATGGTTGGATTGGAATGTCTTGATCTCAACACATGAGTAGGTGGTTCTCTCTCAGAAAATGTGTTGTGGAAGTGTAGGCACATTTTGATGGCTCTCTTACTTGGTAAGAGGGTGGTGGAGGGGTATAAATAGCCTTCACACGAAATCCAACCGTTACACACATTTGACCAGAATCGGTGGCACCGAAACCAGAATCTCGGTGAGACCGACTTGAGCAAAGATATGAACGTTTGAAGTTTCGGTGGGACCGGATGGAACATCTCGGAGCAACCGATGTGCAATGGTAAGGGCTAGACCCAGTCTCGGTGGCACCGATTGCATAATCTCGGTGAGACCAAAATGATGCAACTTGGCAGCAGAAACTTGGTCACTCCATCTCGGTGTTTCCGAGTGCAATCTCGGTGAGACCGAAAGAATTGCAACTAGGCATCAGAAAGATGGTCACCCATCTCGATGAGACCGAGATCCATATCGGTGGATCCGATTTGTTAGGGTTTGGCAAGTGGCACTGTCCTGATGAACTCGGTGGGTCCGGATGAATGAGATTCGGTGGATCCGAGTTGACTTTTGTAAAATGGGACAAGTTTGGATAGGGAAAGTGGCTGAGGGTTTTGGAGCAATATCATTGAGCACTTGAGCAAATAGATCATTATCAAAAACCTCATCCCCTTTTAATTGTATTGACTTTCCTATGGACTCAATGTGATCTTGGATCACTAAACCAAAAATGAAGAGTCTTGAGCTCTTGCCAAAATATGTCCTTATCATTTTGAAGGGTCCACATTCCTAGTCCTTGCCATGCCAATCATTGAACTTCCTGAAATCTTTCACTTGAATGTTTATTAGTTCAATGAGATATATGTTTTTGTAAATTACCAAAACCACCAAGGGAGCAAATGTGCTTTCACATAAAACCTGCCCGCGCACGGCGCGAGACCATCATTGCCTTCCTTCCGCTGCCGACTCAAATCCTTGCGCGCAACTTCTCACGACCCCATCTCCGAGCTCTGCCTCTTCCCCCACTTCCACTCGCGACTTTACCTCGCATCGATGGCGCCCGCTGGCAAGAAGGGAAAAGCGGCGGCCCCGGCCCCAAGCGCGCCCGCCATCGGGGCGGCGCTGCAGCGCTCCACCATCATCGATGGGGAGGGCCTGGACAAGGTGCTCCCACTGGTGGCCAGCGACCAGAATGAGGGGCAGACGACCAAGATCTGGCCGGGCTCACGCGCGCGGCGTGACCTGGGGGCGACGGCTTACCCCTTCTTCCTCCACAGCGTTTATGCCGGGTTGGTGCCGCCATTCTCGGACTTTTTCTATGCCATCCTTTCCCATTATCGGATTCATGCCCTCCATCTTCAACCCAATTCCATCCTCCTCCTAGCCATGTTCGCCTTTTACCGCGAGGCCTTCGTGGGCGTGATGCCTTCGGTGGCGCTCTTCCGCCACTTCTTCAGCCTGCGGCTGACCGCGGCGGACCAGCGCTCCGAATGCACTTCGTTCCTTGTCGTCAAGGGGACGGATGGCAGCATCATCAACCTGAAGGTCGCGAAGAAGGTGGAGGGCTACCGGCAGCGCTGGGTCTATATGGACGCGTGCTGGACCAGCCCGCTCCTGATGATCCCGACGGACCCGGCTTAGAAGAGCCCGGGTGGGGCACGAGAAGCTCACCGACCCGAGGATGGAGCCTGTCTTGGAGCAGATGGCCGCGCATCGGGCCGCGCACCTGTCGGGGGCGACGGTCGTCAAGGAGTACTTGCGGTGGCGCATCGCACCGCTCCAACAGTGCTCGAGTTCACCGGTGCGAGGGACTCCTTGAGGCTGAACACCGGCAGCCTGAAGCAAGACGTGCTAGATGCAGCCCGGGCAACTCTGCTTAGCAGCCCCGCTGTGGATCCGCCTGAGGATGCGCTCCCGCTGTTCTGCTACCAGGATATGGTGGAGCTGGTCGCGCAGATGCCCCGCTTTGACCGGTGGGGCCTCGTGCCGAAGGGCCACGTCGGGCCCCGCGAGAACCCTCTCGTGGTGGCGTTGGACTCCAGAGATAGCGGCGGCGATGAAGACTCGGGGGAGGCTACGGAGGAGGACGCCGACCGGGCGCCACCACGCACCCGACGTCAGCTCCTCTGTGACCTCGAGGATGATGATGCCGACAACACGCAGCCCGCGGCGGCGCCCTCCCGACTAGCTGGCGCGGGGGGAGAGGGAAGTTCCGGCACCGCGGTAGATGGGTCGCGTGCGGCGGAAGCGGCCCTCAGCCGGGAGGCGGTCGAGCCCCCAGCGGCAGAGGCCCGTCAGGGAGCCGAGACTTCCCAGGCCCTCTAGAAGGGCGACGACGCGGCCGGGACCACCGCGGCCCGCTCCGGGGGCCCGAAAGGTGGAGCCGAGGCGATGCTTGAGGGTGGCGGCGGCGACCCGCCTGTCGTGGAGAAGAAGAGGAAGTGGACCGCCAGCGAGGAGTAAGTCCCCGTGCCCATCCCGGCGTTTTATGTTCACATTGCCTGTTTGAGCTCGGGGGCTGAGCCACCGTTTTGTAAAGGAGGTCTGCCAGTGACCAGAAGAAGAAGAAGAGGACGGCGAAGATGAAGATGGCCCCCAGCCCAAAGGGGGCACCGATGCCTACCGCGAGTGTCGGAGGGCATGGAGAGGCCGCCCGCCGCCCTGAGGCCGAGACGGGGCGCACGGGGGTCGAGGAGGAGCAGGCTGTCCCTCCGGAGCCGCGCGTGGGCGTGGCTCCTGATGCCGAGATGGACTAGCCTCGGGGGGCTGCCTCCAGAGGTGGGGGCGTGCCCCTCGTGGAACCCGCCGCGAGAGAAGATGCAGCAATGGGGGAGGTCGAGATGCCCACTCCCTCGCCAGATGCCTCCCTTAACGCGGAGGGGGACGACGCGGGGCGCGCCGTGGCGAGCTTTCAAGCTGCACCCGCGCGTGAGGCTCCCGTGGCGGGCATGTTGAGCCCCCGTGAAGTGCCGCCGCAGCCGAACACGGGGGAAACCTCGGTGAGCCCCCTACTCCTGGTGAACGACGCCGGGGCCTCCCCGGCCACGACAACGGAGGGCAACGAGGAGTCGGGCCTGGACTGGGCCCTGGCGCTCGTGAGCAACCGCACCTTGCTCAGGCGCAGAGCCTTGCGTGACACCAAGGCCGCGCTCGATCGGCTTGGGGCAGAGTTCCAAGACATGGAGGCACGCCTCGTCGAGGAGCGCCTGAGGCTCGCTGAAGGGTGGCGCCGGCTTAGCATCGCCGTCAAGATGGGCCAGCACCAAAACGAGGCCGCTCGTGCGAAGGGCGAGAAGGATGCTGCCACGGCGAAGGGGGCCTGTGCGAGCGCTCTCTGGGAGGCTGAAGTGGCCGTCAAGCGTCGCGAGGAGGCAGAGGTCCGCCTGAAGGAGCTCCAGGATCAACATGCCGCGCAGGCGCAGCTGTTCCACACGCAGGAAAGTGCCATCGTTACCCATGAGGGGAAGCTTGCGGCCCATGAGGCGGACCTTGTGACTTGCGAGTGAGACCTCGCGAGGGTGTCGACTGAAGAGGCCACGGAGCGCGGGCGCCTGGAGACGCTGGGGCGCCAGGTGGCCGACACTCAGGATGCCCACGCGAAGTTGTGGATGAGGCCAACGCCCAGCTGGAGGCTAAGGAGAAAAAGGCCAAGGAAGACGCTGACGCGAAGATAGCGGCGGAGCGCCAAGCGCTCGCCGAGGAGCACGGCAAGGAGCTCAAGCGGCAGGAGGACCACTTCGAGACGGAGCGCGAGGGGCTTCGGCAGGAAATTGCCAGCCTTAAGGTGGCACTGACTGAATCGGAGGCCCGCCGGGAGACCGCGCTGAAGGCCCAAGCCGTTGCCGAAGCTGAGCTGGCCACCCTCCATCTCCAGGCGAGGGGCACCACCAGCGCCGTCGAATAGGCCGGAGGCGAGGCAGATCAGGAGCGGTAGCCCAGACGTGCCAAGACGTTCCACCTCCTCGAGCTCCGAGCCCGCAGCGCTCTGAGCTCCATCTGTAAGGAGAGGCTCGAAGCCCCCCGCGAGCCCCATGATGCCGACTACATTGGCTTCTTCACCAATCTTGTGGAGCGGCTCGAGGATGGGGCCAGGAAGGCGGACGGCATCTTAGGCGGCGACTCGCGTCTTCAGCCACCTCCTTCACGCCGACCCCAACTTTGATTTTGATACGGTAATAGCCTCCATCCCCGAGGAGCTCCACGATGGCCTCGCGAAGGTGGTGGAAGGCCATGTAGACGCACTTCTTGGGAAGTTCTCTCGCAACAGTAGCGAGAGCTCAGACGGAGGCGGGGAGGACCACGATGGCGACGACGACGACGACGGCGACGACGACGACGACGGCGACGACGACGACGGCGCGACTTCTTAGGATCCCCCTTCCTTCATCATCCTACACTAGACCGATGTGGCCCCGTGGGGGCGTGAAACCAATGCCTTTGCGTTTAAGTACTCTATGATTTGCTGTGATGTATGCTTGTGTCCTCATGAAGCTTTCTCTTGAGGCCTGTTTTTCTCCTTTTGCTTGCCTTTTGTACTCTACGTCGTCAGGGCCCAGCCCCCGAGTGGGCTACAGCCGCCGCTGGCATTCTAGGACTCGTGCCTGAGCAAGGCCAGGAGGTGTAGGGCGTGGAGGGCGGTAAGGGCTCCCGAGGCGCGATGCTCAGGGAGCCCCCCTTTGACGTGCAAGCGGCTCGCAGAAGGAGAACGCCAGCGCTCAGTGAGATTTCTAGAAGGGAAAGCTTGGGAGATGGCGAGGGTGGCTCACGAGGTAGTTAGACTTAGCTTTTGCGGAAGGTAGCGTCCGGTGAGCCGCCACTTGTAGGGTGTGCTTTGCGAGGTTTTCGCTTGCGAGATCTCCTGCTAAGATGGCCGTCATAGGTTGGCTCCCGAGGCAGGGCCTGCGAAGCTTCCTGAGGCTCAACAGGGCGTCTTGCCATTGGGCCACCTCGCGAGGCCTTCCAGGTGACCTGTTCCTGAGATAACTACATCCAGAAAGTCCCACAACAGGGGAGCAGCGCACGCTCTCCGGCTCGCTCATGGGCATTACGCGAGGAGATAAGACACCAAGGACCTTGGTGGGGTGGCGTGCACGGGAGCAAGCCCGTGAGCCAGAGCCCGGTTGCTTGGGTTTTTCAGCGCTGCTGGGACTGACCCGAGCACAAACACCGTGTCCAGCCCCCGCTCGCGTGAGGCCCATGAGGGAGGTCGTGAGTGCGCACGGCTCGTGAAGCAAGGATATGACGAAATACACCATGTATGGAAACTGAAGCTTTATTGAGGCAAGATAACGGATTCCATTACACAACCAAAAAAAGAGATGCAGCTACCGTGTCCGGCACGGGTCAGCTTGAGGTTGGTGCAGGCCATGGGGCGCCCTCAGTTACACACCCAAAAGAGAAAAAGAGGGGCTGTCGTGTTCGGCATGGGTCAGCTTGAGGTTGGTGCAGCCCGTGGGGCGCCCTCAGTTGATTGTTGCGCCAGCGCGGAGCATGGGGCTTCCACCGGGGTGTGGGTATGATCGCGGCTTGATCGTTCCGCCAGTGCGGATCATAGGGCTTCCACTTGGGCGTGGGCGGGAGCTCTCGTGTGCCCGTCAGGCAAATGCATTGAGAGTCTCCGGGGCGTGTACAGCCCCATTTCGTTCGTACGCGTGAGGGTCACGGGTAGAACTTGCGGATGTGTTGGATGTTCCATGTGTTGGGCACAGGAACTCCTTCCTCCGTCTCCAGCCGGGCGGCGCCCGGTTTGGAGACATGAGCAACCCTGAAAGGGCCTTCCCACATGGGTGAGAGTTTGTGGAGCCCCTCTCTGGAGAGGATCCTGCGTAGGACAAGGTTGCCGACCTCGAGAGTGCGAGGGTGGATGTTGCGGCTGTGATAGCAACGCAGGGCCTGCTGGTACCTTGCGGCGTGAAGAGCGGCCTGACGGCGGGCCTCCTCAAGGAGCAGCAGGTCGGCCTCTCGCGAGCCGTCCTAACGCGCCTCGTCGAAGGCAAGGACTCCCAGAGAGCCGTGCTTGAGCTCCGAAGGAAGGACCGCCTCAGCTCCGTAGACAAGGAAGAAAGGGGTCTCGCCGGTAGGCTTGGTTGCCGTTGTGCGGATGGACCATAGCACAGACTGCACCTCGTCAAGCCAGCCCTTACCGCAGACTTCGAGCTTTTTCTTGAAGCTTCTCGTCTTGAGGCCCTTGAGGACCTCAGCGTTGGCATGCTCGGCTTGGTCGTTGCTTTGCGGGTGCGCCACAGAGGCATAGCAGATCTGCGTGCCGAGGCTGGCGCAGTAGGACTTGAAGAGGCCGCTTGTGAACTGGGAGCCGTTGTCGGTGATGATGCGGTTGGGGACGCCAAAGCGGCTCACGAGGCCCTTGATTAACTTGACGGCAGAGCCTGCCGGGATGGTGTGCATGGGCTTGACCTCTGCCCACTTGGTGAACTTGTCGATGGCGACGTAGAGGTAGCGGTAGCCGCCAGCCACGCAAGGGAAAGGCCCCAGGATATCCAGCCCCCAGACCGCGAAAGGCCATGAGAGGGCAATCGTCTGGAGGCCTTGCGCAGGCTGGTGGATTTGCTTGGCGTGGAATTGACAGGCCTCGCAGGCTTGGACCAGCGCGGTAGCGTCGTGCAGCGCAGTGGGCCAGTAGAAGCCACTACGGAACACCTTGCTGACGAGGGTGCGTGACGAGGAGTGGTGGCCGCAGTCTCCACCGTGTATGTCGGCGAGCAGCTCGCGCCCCTGCTCCTCAGAGATACACCGCAAGGAGACGCCATTCGGGCGCCTGCAGTATAAGTCGCCATCCTGCAAGTAGTAAGTGGTGGCCTGGCGGACCACGCGCTCTGCCTCCGAGTCCTCCAGGAGCATGCCGTGGAGCAGATAGGCCTTAACCTCGGCAGCCCAGCAGCCTGCTTGAGGCTCTAGCGCCAGCAGCAGGTGGGCGCCTGAGGCCGGGCCGCAGTCAGGTGCGCCTGTGGGCGGAGCGGGTGGAAGCTCTTCATGGAGCAGCATGGCGCTTGCAGTGGGTGGTGCAGAGGATGGCTTTAGGGGCCTTTCCTCAAAGATGCCAGGATCTTGAGGCTCGCGATGAGATGCCCGCTTGGCAATGTCGTTGGCTTCTTTGTTGCTACCGCGGGGCACGTGCTGGAGCTCCAGGCCTAAGAAACGCTTTTCAAGTTTACGTACCTCCTCCAGGTAGGCGGCCATGTGCTCGTCCTTGGGCTTGTAGCTTTTGTTGGAGAAGTTGACGAGAAGCTGTGAATCGCCCTTGATAGTGAGGCGCTTGATGCCTAGAGTGAAAACAGCCTTGAGGCCGGCGATAAGGCCCTCATACTCTGTGATGTTGTTGGAAACCTTGTTGGTGTGCCTGAAGCAGAGCTGCACAGCATAGTAGAGCTTGTCTCCTGTTGGCGAGGTGAGCATGACTCCAGGCCCCGCGCCCTGCCGGGAGAAGGCACCATCGAAGTGCATGGTCCAGCCACCAGGCGCCTCGTCCCCAGGCAGGAAGGATTTGTCCTCGCGAGGCTCCCCTTCAGACGGGTCTGTCCACTCCACCACGAAGTCGGCCAGAGCTGCGCCTTTGATGATTCTGGTGGTGCAGAACTCCACCTGGAAGGCTTGCAGCTCGATGTTCCATTCGGCGACATGGCCAGCGACGTTGGGGCTGCGCAGGACTTTCTCCAAGGGGTAAGAAGAGATGACCTTGATGGGATGGCCTTGAAAGTAGAGGCGCAGCTTCCTGGAGGCGAAGAGGAGCGTGAGGAGGAGCTTCTGCTACATGGGGTAGCGCTCGCGCGCATCCCTTAGCACCGTGCTGACGAAGTACACGGGGTGCTCGATGAGGCGCGTAGTTGTGATGGCAGCTCGCTCTTCAGGTGGCTCGCGAGGCTCGGCGGGCTCGGGAGGCTCACGAGGCTCAGAGGGCTCGGGAGGCTCAGGAGGCTCGGATGGCTTCACCTTAGTGCAGACGCGCTCCTCTCGCACCACCACGAGCGCCGCGATGGCCGTCTGGGGGGTAGCCACCAAGTATAGGAGGAAGGGCTCGTGGGGGCGCGGCGCGACCATGACAGGCGGGCTCGTGAGATACCTCTTGAGGTCTTCAAAGGCGGCGTCTGCCTCAGGAGTCCATTTGAAGGGGTCGGACCTCTTCATGAGCTTGAAGAACGGCAAGGCTCACTCGCCAAACTTGGAGATGAAGCGCCCCAGGGAGGCCATGCATCCCGCCAAGCGTTGCATTTCCTTGAGGGTCTGGGGAGGACGCATTCTCTCGATGGCCTTGATATTTTCGGGATTGGCTTCAATGCCATGGTGGGAGACCAGGAAGCTGAGGAGTTTGCCGGAAGGAACTCCAAAGACGCCCTTGTCGGGGTTGAGCTTGAGGTTGACCTTGCGCAGGTTGGCGAACGTTTCCTCGAGATCCTCGATGAGGGACCCGGCCTCACGAGTCTTGACCATGATGTCATCGACGTAGGCCTCCACATTCCTCCCCATCTGAGGCCCCAGCATGATGCGCATCAGCCACTGGAAGGTGGCGCCAGCACTCCTCAAGCCAAAGGGCATGCAGATGTAATAGTATATGCCGCATGGGGTGATGAAGGCCGTCCTCTCCACATCTTCGGCCACCATCTTACTCTGGTGGTAGCCTGAAAAGGCATCCAGAAAGCAGAGCAGTTCGCATCTGGTGGTGGAGTCCAGAATCTAGTCGATGCGCAGCAGCAGAAAGGGGTCCTGAGGGCAGGCCTTGTTGAGGCTCGTGAAGTCGACGCACATTCGTTCCTCATCGAATGCGAGCCAAATGTCGGAAGTCGGGCTCCGGGGACCCAAAGGTTCGAACACTGGGGTGAGCTCATTCCTACCACCCCGTCCCGTACCACAGCAGAACTACGGCGAAGCTACGGCGAGAGCGCGCTAGCGGGAGCGGGCCGGAGACACAGCGGTTTACCCAGGTTCGGGCCACCTTGCAGTGTAAAACCCTACTCCTGCTTGGTTGTGATTGCTCTAGCGCGAGAGTACAAGGTGCGGGGCGGAAGAGTCGATCCTTTCTACAGTGGCACCCTGCCCTCCTTTTATATCTGCCTTGGTCCTCTTCCCCCAAAAACATTGGCGGGAAGGGTTGCCACACAACAACAAGTTTGAAGGGGGACAGGGGCGCAGTCTATCCTGACAAAAGGTGGTCTTCACCTGCAAAGCGATTATCCATGACGCTCCGGTGGGCTCGGGGGTGACCTCCGCCCTGCGCGTCCGTCATCTTGGCCTTCTTTCACCGATTGGGCAACCTTTGGGGGTTGCTTTGGGAAACGGACTGCTAGCCTTGCTCCCTTAGCACAAAAGGGGAAATCCTCTCCATCCGCGCATGCTGGCACAGCCTTTGCCGCCATTCGTCGTCGCGCGCGTCACCCACGTGGTGGGCTTGAGACCACGCGACCGAGCCGAACAACACTTGCCTTGCATACCTTCGGGAGGGTGCCTCGGGAGGCAACATCGGGAGGCTGCCTTGCGAGAGGGCCTCGCGAGGCTCTCGATGAAGTCGTGGCTGAGTCTTGCCTGCTTGCTCCCGGAGGAGGGGTCCTCAGGAGTCCAGGGCCTCATGAGGGGTCTTGCTTGAGGTGCCCGCTGGTGGGCCGCCTATTGGGCCTCTGCCAGGCATTGCATTCTAGGCCGCAGGCAGACGGGCCGGGATACCCTGGGTTCCACGGGCCCGACACACACCACCGCCAACACCAACCCATGGCCTCCAGGCAGCCGCAGTATTGGTGGACAGGCTACAAGCCACTCTAGGAGACCCTAAACTCCTGGCCGACTAATGGGGCCATGCCCTCGGGGGTGCTTACCAAGCCGGATCGAGTCAAGGGATGGACCAAGGCCTAGGTGGCCCAACAAGGGTAGGAACCGACCTTCAGGTGGCTTGTTCCCCACGACAAGGAGGGCGGCGGCCTAGATTGCATCTCCTTCCTGCAAAACCCTAACCTCCACCACCTATATAAGGGGAGGTAGGGGAATGCCTACGGATCCCATCTAGAGAAGAACAACTCTCGGTAGCAACCCCGTAGTCCATTGTAATTCTTTGCACGAGGTATCCCATCACCATGAATAACAAGAAGAAGCTGGATGTAGGGTATTACTCTCCGAAGGCCCGAACCTGGGTAACTTGTGCGTGCGGGTGCTACTTGTGAGCTGCGTTGGGATTTTCCCCGAAGAGGAAGGGTTAAGCAATATAGTAGCGGATAGTATTTCCCTCAATGAGAACCAAGGTTATCGAACCAATCGGAGAACCAAGCAAATCCTAGTAAAATAGTACCTACACACAAGAGAGCAAATACTTGCACCCAACACGGGCAAGAGGGTTGTCAATCCCCTCGAACTCGTTACTTGCAAGGATTAAATCTGATAGTTATAGATATATAAATTGAAAAGTAAATAAATTGCAAGGTAACTTAGGGTTTTCTAATATGATAAAAGTAGACCCGAGGGCCATAGTTTTCACAAGAGGCTTCTCTCTCGAAACATAGCATATGGTGGGTAAACAAATTACTGTTGGGCAATTGATAGAAAAGTGCATAGTTATGATGTTATTCATGGCAATGATCATGTATATAGGCATCATGTCCATCACAAGTAGACCGCCTCCTGCATGCATGTACAATATTACTCCACCAATCGACCGCTATCCAGGATGCATCTATGGTATTAAGTTCATAACAAATAGAGTAACGCTTTAAGCAAGATGACATGATGTAGACAAAATAAACTCAAGTAATATGAATAAACCCCATCGTTTTACCCTTAATGGCAACAATACAAATACGTGCCTCGCTACCCCTGCTGTCACTGGGTGAAGACACCGCAAGATTGAACCCATCACAAAGCACCTCTCCCACTGAAGATAAATCAATCTAGTTAGCCAAACCAAATGGATAGATCGGAGAGAAATACAAAGCTATAACAATCATGCATAATAAAGTTCAGAAAAGACTCAATTACTTTCAATTAATAATCTTATCATAAACCCACAATTCATCGGATCCCAAAAAACAGACCACAAAAGAATATTACATTTGATAGAACTCCATGGAGATCATGGAGAACTTTGTATTGAAGATCAAAGAGAGAGAAGAAGCCATCTAGCTACTAGCTATGGAGCCATAGGTCTGTGGTAAACTACTCACACATCACCAGAAGGGCATCAAGGTTGATGTAGAAGCCCTCCGTGATAGATTCCCCCTCCGACAGATCATCGGAAAAGGCCTCCAGATGGGGTCGAGGAAGAACAGAAGCTTGCGGCGGCGGAAAAGTTATTTCGGGTGTCTCTCTGTTGGTTTGGGAATATTTGGGAATTTATAGAAGTGGAATTAGGTCAAACGGAGCTGCATGGGACCCATGAGCTCAGGTGGCGCGCCCTCCCAGTGGCACGCCAGGTGATCTCGTGGCTCTCCCATAGGGCTTCTGGCCTCCTCCCGAAGTTTCTAGGGTCCCTTCTGGTCCATAAAAAAATCATTTTAAAGTTTTATTTCTGTTTGGACTTCGTTTGGTACCGATTTCCTAAAAAACCAGAAACAGGCAAAAAATAGCAACTGGCACTGGGCACTGAGTTAATAGGTTAGTTCCCAAAAATGATATAAAATTGCTTATAAAATATATAAAGTATCCAAGATTAATAATATAATAGCATGAATCAATCAAAAATTATAGATACGTTGGAGACGTATCAGCGGGCTCCATCCCAGAACTTCCGACCACGCCAGGAACCTTACTGAGGGATCTGATGGTATTTTGCACCATCAGTTGGTGCACCAAGCATGAGTGGCGCTGGTTGGAGACCTAACCCGGTGCAGAGATCGAAAGAAGGCTGGCAAGTTCACGTCGGGACAGACCTTCACTTTCGGTTCTTTTAGAGCTGGCCGTCGATAACTCGAGGCAGATTTTCAACGTTTCTGCTCCGCCCTACATTGACTACATGCGCTTCAGGACAATCGAGTTCATCTTTGACGAGCAAGGAGAGCCCGAAGCAATCTTTCCCTTCTCAAACCATATCGCAAGAAGGTACGCGTGAGCTGCCGCCCGAAGAGAGAGGGTTGGGACCTCTTCGACCCACCAGCCCTCCCACGAGACCTCGGTAAACACGATCTTCCCGGCGGCCGAAGCATGCCGAAATCAAAAACTCACACGCCATGCAATCTCTGCGACAGAGCAAACAACCTACGACCTCCTCATATGGTCAGAGAGAACGGTGACATTCAGCATTAGAGACCACACCAAGAATATCCCCCCGCCCAGGGAAGCATGCCCTGGTGGTAGATCCGATTGTCGGGGGCTGCCGCCTCCCACGTGTCCTGGTGGATGGGAGCATGTGTCTGAACATCATCTCCCCCGACACCCTGAGCAAGATGGAAGTCTCCCTATCCGGACTACAAAGGTCAGATGCAGGCTTCCACGGCTTCATGCCAGGCTGACCAATTCGCCCTCTAGGACGAATTGAGCTTGAGGTCGTCTTCACGGACGACGACAACTTTTGGACCGAGAAGCTCCAATTCAAGGTCGCCCCCTTCCATAGAGGCTACAACAGGATCTTTGGCAGGCCGACGTACGTAAAATTCATGGCAGTTCATCGTACGTGTACCTACAGTTAAAGATTCCAAATGGCACTATCACAGCCCGCGGGAGCCCGGAAATAGCTTTTGAAGCAGAGGTCACCAACGTGGAGCTCACAGAGGCAGCTCTGGCCTCCGCGGAGCTCAAAAGATCAACAAAAACATAGACCCGTCAAAAACAGAGCTCCCGAAAAATCCAAGGCCTGGGCCGGTTTTCCAACCGGCTAAAGACACGAAAAAATTCCAAGTACACCCGGAGGACACCAAGAAAACAGTAACAATCGGTGGTACTGATAACCCACAAGTATAGAGGATCGTTTGTAGCCTTTTTTTATAATTAAGAGTGTCAAACCCAACGAGGAGATAAAGGTAGAATTTATATTCTCTTAAAGTTCTATTGACCACCGATACCACTACGCACACTAACATTTGCTTTACCTAGAACAAGAATAAAACTACTTTGCGAGAATAAAACTAGAAGTACTTTGCGAGAATAAAACTAGAGGTACTTTGCGAGATAATAAATAATTAGTTGTTTTAGTAGAGAGCTTTTGGAGAACATTGAGAAAGATTTGTCCTTAGGCAATTGATAACTAGATCGGTAATCATTATTGCAGTTTTATATGAGGGAGAGGCGTAAGCTGACACACTTTCCGTACTTGGATCACATGAACTCATGATTGGAACTCTAGCAAGCATCCGTAACTACAAAAGATCATTAAGCTAAAACCCAACCATAGCATTAAGTGTAAAGTCCCCTTTAATCCCATATGCAACAACTCCCTTACTCGGGTTTAAGCTTCTGTCACTATCGCAACCCACTATAAGCGAATCATGAACATATTGCAACACCCTACATCGGGAATCCCACACGTGTGCGCTGAACGGAGGGCACCATAGGACAGCACCAAAATAAAACATGCAACTCATACCAGTCACGATCATCAATCAACCCATAGGACAAAATGAATCTACTCAAACACCATAGGATGGCAACACATCATTGGATAATAATATGTGGCATAAAGCACCATGTTTAAGTAGAGATTACAGCGGGTAGAGAGAGCTTACACCGCCGCATAGAGGGGGAGATTTGGTGATGACGGCGGTGAAGTTGTGGATGTAGATCGCCGTCATGATGGTTCCCTCGGAAGTGCTCCGGCGCCACCGAAAGAGAGGGGTGATGTCTACTACGCAACTTTATTCTTGTAGACTCGTGTTGGGCCTCCAAACGCAGAGTTTTGTAGGACAGTAGCAAATTTCCCTCAAGTGGATGACCTAAGGTTTATCAATCTGTGGGAGGCGTAGGATGAAGATGGTCTCTCTCAAACAACCCTGCAACCAAATACAAGAAATCTCTTGTGTCCCCAACACACCCAATACAATGGCAAATTGTATAGGTGCACTAGTTCGGCGAAGAGATGATGATACAAGTGTAGTATGGATAGTAGATATAGGTTTTTGTAATCTGAAAAATAAAAAAAACAGCAAGGTAGCAAGTAACAAAAGTGAGCACAAATGGTATTGCAATGCTTGAAAACAAGGCCTAGGGTTCATACTTTCACTAGTGCAATCTCTCAACAATGCTAACATAATTGGATCATATAACAATCCCTCAACGTGCGATAAAGAATCACTCCAAAGTTCCTATTAGTGGAGAACATAAGATAGAAATTGTTGTAGGGTATGAAACCACCTCAAAGTTATCCTTTCTGATAAATCTATTGAGCCATCCCTAGAAGTGTCACGAACAGCCCTAGAGTTCGTACTAAAATAACACCATATGATACGCATCAACCAACTCTAATGTCACCTAGATACTCCAATGTCACCACAAGTATCCGTGAGTTGATTATTCGATATGCATCAAACAACTTCATAATCATAATATTCAATCCACACAAAGAACTTCAAAGAGTGCCCCAAGATTTCTACCGGAGAAAGTAGGACAAAAACGTGCATCAACCCCTAGGCATAGATTACCCCAATGTCACCTCGGGAATCCGCGAGTTGATTTCCAAAACATACATCAAGTGAATCAATATAATACCCCATTGTCACCACGGGTATTCATATGCAAGACATACATCAAGTGTTCTCAAATCCATAAAAGTATTCAATCCGATAATAGTGAAACCTCAAAGGTAAAAACTCAATTCATCACAACAAGATACAGAGGGAGAAACACCATATGATCCAACTATATTAACAAAGCTCGCGGTACATCAAGATCGTGCCAAATCAAGAACACGAAAGAGAGAGATCAAACACATAGCTACTAGTACATACCCTCAGCCCCGAGGGTGAACTACTCCCTCCACGTCATGGAGACCACCGGGATGATGAAAATGGCCTCCAGTGATGATTGCCCCCCTTTGACAGGGTGCCGGAACGGAGCTCCAGATGGTATCGCTTTGGAACAGAGGCTTGCGGCAGCGTAAAAACTCATCTAGGTTAACTTTCGGGGGTTTCTGAATATATATGATTTTTCAGCGTTGGAATCACGCAAAGAGGTGCCACAGGGGGCTCACGAGGCACCAGGGCGCGCCTGGGGGGTGGCGCGCCCTGGTGGCTTGTGGGGCCCCTGTGGGTCTTCTGCTGCTCCCCCGAAGCTTCCTGGGTCTGTTTCCTTCCAGAAAAAATCGTCAAAAAGTTTCGCTGCATTTGCACTTCGTTTGATATGGATTTTCTGGAAAACCAAAAACAAGCAGAAAACAACAACTGGCACTGGGTACTAGGTCAATATGTTAGTCCATAAAAATCATATAAAAGCCATATAAAAGTGCACCAAAATCATACAAAACTATAATAAACATGGCATGAATACTTCATAAATTATAGATACGTTGGAGACATATCAGCATCCCCAAGCTTAATTCCTGCTCGTCCTCGAGTAGGTAAATGATAAAAGAAATAATTTATGAAGAGTGAATGCTAGCATAGTGCATAAGTTTGATCAATGATAATTTCATTCACTTTTCCTAGCATCATAACAGCAACTTTTCCTCATAAAACTCATCATGATAAAGTAGCAATCAATTCACATGTTATGGTTCAAACAATGCATTCTCTTGAAACTTAACAACCTATGTTCTTAGTCACCAAACAATTGCAATTCAACTTAATTTCAACAAAGTCTAAGTAAGAGCTCCACATACTCAATTATCATATAGTCTTCTATGATTGCTAGTACTCAAAGCATATTTTTAGAACAAATGGCATCCATCGAACACAACACAGAGAAAGATAGGGGCTTAATGTTTCGCCTCCCAACTTATTTATCATAGAGATTATTGTCAACAATAATAATTCATGATCAAATATATTTGACTGGCCATATGTGCCTGGATCTTTCCCCACCACATGATGCTTGCCAACTAAAGAATAATTGAGGTTGAAATGAGAAGGGATACTATTGACTCTTGCATAAAAATAAATACATAAAGTAAAAGATAGTCCCTTTGTAGAGGGAAGCAGAGGTTGTCATGCGCTTTTTATTTTTGGATGCACAAGCCCTTAATGCAAAGGAATGTCACGTTATATTGCCCCTTGTGATAGCAACCTTTATTATGTAGTCTGTTGCTTTTATTTCTTTACCATCACAAGTTCGTACAACGCTTATTTTCCCTTGCAATAAAAGATCATACATATTTTAGGAGCAATTTTTATTGCTTTTTGCTCCGATGACAACTTACTTGAAGGATCTTATTCAATCCATAGGTAGATATGGTGGACACTCATGGCAAGAAACTGGGTTTAATGGTTTTTGGATGCACAAGTAGTATCTCTACTTAGTACGAATTTTTGGTTAGCAAAATATCCTAAGCAAGCACCACATGTTGGAGGATCCATAACAATATAACTTCTATGCAAATATACCCAAACATAACTCATTACGTTGTCTTCCTTGTCCAACTTCAACTAATTTGCTCGAGTTTGAAAATAATTAATGGGTATTCACAATCATAAAATATGTCCAAGATAATATATTTTTATGTGAAAGTTCTCTTCCTTATACTAATCATTCATGAATTGCTTGTATGACCAATATTGTGATTATCAAGCTTCAATAGATTTCACTTTCTAAACCAAATGTGAAATTACTACTAGGCATGATACAAGCATATGAAGCACATATAATTTCAACTTTATGATATTTAATGCATTCAACAATTTACTCATAGGATATAAGTGAAGCACAAGAGTAGATGACAACCTACTCCAAAAAGATATAAGTGAAGGTCAAATGAGTAGTTAAGCAAATAGGTAGCTATGTGAGGACTCTCTCTCATTTGAAAATTTCAGATCTTATTATTTTATTCACACATCAAGAAAACAAAATAAAATGACATTCCAAGAATAGCACATCTCATGTGAAGAAGCATAAACTTAGGCTCAACCAAGACTAACCGATAATTGTTGATGAAGAAAGGTGGGATGCCTACCGGGGCATCCCCAAGCTTAGATGCTTGAGACTTCTTGGAATATGAACTTGGGATGCCTTGGGCATCCCCAAGGCAGAGCTTTTGTGTCTCCTTAATTCCTCTCATATCACGGTTTCCCTAAATCTTAAAAACTCCATCCACACAAAACTCAACAAGAACTCGTGAGATAAGTTAGTATAAATCAACACAAAACCTTAACATTATCTACTGTAACAAATCACTAAAATTATAATTGAACATTGCATACTAAATTCCTCTGCATATTTAATACTCCTATCCACAAATAGAAACATTAAACAAGCAACATATGCAAACAATGCAACTATAACCGAAATCTGCCAAAACAGAACAGTCTGTAAAGGGGGATTTAAAATTCATACTTCCCTAAATCCAAAAATTATGAAAAGTTACCACGTGACAGAGAACTCATGCATGCTTACTGTGTAAAAATTTCAGATTTTTATCATGTTCTGACAATTCACAAAAATTGAGGACATAACAGAAAACTTTCTGTTTTCAAACAGCAACACATAAACTTGCAAACTGAGCATGGTAAGGCTATAATTAGCATTTTATTGAACTAAAAGATACAAAACATGATTATTTATAACAGCAATCAAATATCAACAAAAGGAAAATGACGCTCCAAGTAAAACACATATCATGTGACGAATAAAATATAGCTCCGAGTGAGGTTACCGATAGTGTTGAAGACGAAAGAGGGGATGCCTTCCGGGGCATCCCCAAGCTTAGACGCTTGAGTCTTCCTTGAATATTACCCTGGGGTTCCTTGGGCATCCCCAATCTTAGGGTCTTGCCTCTCCTTATTCTCCTCATATCGATATCTCACCCAAAACTTGAAAACTTCAATCACACAAAACTTAATGGAACTTGTGAGATAGGTTAGTATGATAAAAATAAATCATCCACTTAGGTACTGTCAAGACAAGATTAATAATTGTTATCAAATAATACCTACTGTATTCTATCATTTCCACAATTTATATTACTCAATATAAGCTATGGAAACACTAAAAGAAGCAAACTATGCACCGAAAACAGAATCTGTCAAAAACAGAACAGCATGTAGTGAGCGATTTAAAAACCATACTTATGTACCTCCAAAAAATTTGAAAAATTAGGAAAACGTAAAAAATTTGTAACCCAATGCTCTGTAAAAATTTCAGAATTTTATCACGCTCCAGTACAGAATAGAAATTCCAGCACTGGACGCAAAAGTTTCTGTTTTTGCACAGAATCGAATCAACAAGTATCCACACTATCCCAAAGGTCTTACTTGGCACATTATTAAAATAAAACATATAAAACATGATTAATATAGTAGCTTAATCATGTGAACACACAAAAACAGTAGGGGTAAATATCGGGTTGCCTCCCAACAAGCACTTTTCTTTAATGCCTTTTAGCTAGGCATGATGATTTCAATGATGCTGGCATAAGAATAGTAATTGTAACATGCAAGGGAGCATCATGAATCATATTTCAAGCAAATTTAAGCCTAACCGACTTCCTATGCATTGGGATTTTGTGATAAAATAGTTTATGGGAGCAAGAATCAACTAGCATAGGAAGGCAAAACAAGCATAACTTCAAAACTTTCAACACACAGAGATGAAACTTGATATTATTGCAACACCTACAAGCATATGATCCTCTCTCATAATAATTTTCAGTAGCATCATGAATGAATTCAACAATATAGCTATCGCATAAAGCATTCTTTTCATGACCTACGAGCATAGGATTTTTATTACTCTCCACACAAGCAAAAAATTTCTCATCCATAATAGTGGGAGTATCGTACGAAACTCGAATACTATAAATTGTTTCCACATTAAAAGAGTGATGTTCAGTAAAAGGATTTTCATAATTATAACAAGTATTATAATAATAATCATCACTATTTTTCATAACATAAGTATCATCACAATAATCATCATAGATAGGAGGCATGTCATCATCATAATAAATTTGCTGATCAAAAGTAGGGGGAATAAAAAGATCATTTTCATTAAGCATAGCATCCCCAAGCTTAGGGCAAACATTATTTGCAGCAAATAAATTCTCAAACATATCATTCCAATCAAACATAGCATTCCCAAGCTTGTTGGTTTGCATATCATTAGCATTATTACTATTATCATGAATAGTATGAATAGCACTAATATTATAACAATTATTATCATATTCCTCCAAGTTGGTGCCATAAAAAATTTCAAGATCATAAGAAGTACCATTATCTGCCCAATCATAATCATCACCACAAGCAATAGGCATAACAAAATCATCATCGAGTGTATCATCATCCACAATTATTTTTGATTCATTCTCATGAGGTACAACAATAATAGGAGCAACATTATTTGGGAGAGATACCTCTTTACCTCTACTTTTCCTTCTTTTCTTTTTCATTACCACATTATGTGTGGGTTTATTTAATTCTTCCGAGCTTCTTATTGAAGAGATTGGTTGGATAGGAAGCTCCTCCTCGTTACCTGTTTCATCATGAGAGAAAATAGGAGGGAAAGGGGGAATCTTTACCCTTCCATTAGTAGTTCTTTTATATTCTATTTGTTTTCCCGTTTTTCTATTGTTGGCAATATAAGCATTCTCATTGCAATTTACCACACAAAACGTATAGAATTACTTTAGATTAGTTTCAATGTCATCCGTGAGAATAAATACTTCAAACCAACTATTTTTATGTGACAATTCCTCACACCCCAAAAATAGATAAAGCTCATTATATAGTTCGAGGGCGGTCAAGTCATTACAATATTTAGCCATGATTCGATCATGAAAAAGTATGCATTGAAAATTAAGGTGACCAACTTTATTGCAAAGTTCACAAGTAATAGGATAAAGAGAACATAATTTTGTAGCAAATTCATCTATCACTTTGAGCAAAATATTGGTTCTATCATGTTTATGCTTCTTACTAAATCTATCATCCCTATAAGGCATGCCTTCACAAACTTTATGCACTCCACAAAAATTGACATGCTTATAAGAAACATTTTTGTTGTTACTAGTGCAATCATCTTTAGTATTTTGGATATTCATAGAATTCATACTAACAACATTGCAATCATGCTCATCATTCATGGATTTTATGCCAAACATTTTTTTGAATTTTTCTTCTATCAATTGAGCACAATTTTCCGCTCCATCATTTTCAAGAAAAACATTATAAAAATGAATAATATGAGGCAACCACAATTCCATTTTTTTGTAGTTTTCTTTTATAAACCAAACTAGTGATAAAACAAGAAACTAAAAGATTCAATTGCAAGATCTAAAGATATACCTTCAAGCACTCACCTCCCCGGCAACGGCGCCAGAAAAGAGCTTGATGTCTACTACGCAACTTTATTCTTGTAGACTCGTGTTGGGCCTCCAAGCGCAGAGTTTGGTAGGACAGTAGCAAATTTCCCTCAAGTGGATGACCTAAGGTTTATCAATCCGTTGGAGGCGTAGGATGAAGATGGTCTCTCTCAAACAACCCTGCAACCAAATACAAGAAATCTCTTGTGTTCCCAACACACCCAATACAATGGCAAATTGTATAGGTGCACTAGTTCGGCGAAGAGATGGTGATACAAGTGTAGTATGGATAGTAGATATAGGTTTTTGTAATCTGGAAATAAAAAAATTAGCAAGGTAGCAAGTAACAAAAGTGAGCACAAACGGTACTGCAATGCTTGAAAACAAGGCCTAGGGTTCATACTTTCACTAGTGCAATCTCTCAACAATGCTAACATAATTGGGTCATATAACAATCCCTCAACGTGCGATAAAGAATCACTCCAAAGTTCCTATTAGTGGAGAACATAAGATAGAAATTGTTGTAGGGTACGAAACCACCTCAAAGTTATCCTTTCCGATCAATCTATTGAGCCATCCCTATAAGTGTCACGAACAGCCCTAGAGTTCGTACTAAAATAACACCATATGATACGCATCAACCAACTCTAATGTCACCTAGATACTCCAATGTCACCACAAGTATCTGTGAGTTGATTATTCAATATGCATCTAACAACTTCATAATCATAATATTCAATCCACACAAAGAACTTCAAAGAGTGCCCCAAGATTTCTACCGGAGAAAGTAGGACGAAAACGTGCATCAACCCCTAGGCATAGATTACCCCAATGTCACCTCGGGAATCCGCGAGTTGAGTGCCAAAACATACATCAAGTGAATCATTATAATACCCCATTGTCACCATAGGTATTCATATGCAAGACATACATCAAGTGTTCTCAAATCCATAAAAGTATTCAATCCGATAATAGTGAAACCTCAAAGGTAAAAACTCAATTCATCACAACAAGATACAGAGGGAGAAACACCATATGATCCAACTATATTAACAAAGCTCGCGGTACATCAAGATCGTGCCAAATCAAGAACACGAGAGAGAGAGAGATCAAACACATAGCTACTAGTACATACCCTCAGCCCCGAGGGTGAACTACTCCCTCCTCATCATGGAGACCACCGGGATGATGAAAATGGCCTCCGGTGATGATTCCCCCCTTCGGCAGGGTGCCGAAACGGAGCTCCAGATGGGATCGCTTTGGAACAGAGGCTTGCGACGGCATAAAAACTCATCTAGGTTAACTTTCTGGGGATTCTGAATATATATGATTTTTCAGCATTGGAATCACGCAAAGAGGTGCCATAGGGGCCCACGAGGCACCAGGGCGCGCCTAGGGGGGGGGGCGCGCCCTGGTGGCTTGTGGGGCCCCTGTGGGTCTTCTGCTGCTCCCCTGAAGCTTCCTGGGTCTGTTTCCTTCCAGAAAAAATTGTCAAAAAGTTTCGCTGCATTTGGACTTCATTTGATATGGATTTTCTGGAAAACCAAAAACAAGCAGAAAACAACAACTGGCACTGGGTACTAGGTCAATATGTTAGTCCATTAAAATCATATAAAAGCCATATAAAAGTACACCAAAATCATACAAAACTATAATAAACATGGCATGAATACTTCATAAATTATAGATACGTTGGAGACTTATCAAGGGGGAGAGAGCCCCCCTCCTTAATATTCTTCCTTGGCCTTTCCCCTAGATGGGAGAAGAATTCCTCCTCTGGTCCTTGGCCTTCCCGAGCCCTGAGGGGCGGGAACCCCTCTAGATTGGATCTCTCTCTTTCTCTCTCTGTTTTCTTCTCTATTTCACATCCCTATTTTCTGGCCGAACAATGTTTATTAAATATCCGTTGATCCGTAACTCCGATTGGGCTGAAATTATGAGGGGATTTTTCTCCGGATATTAGCTTCCTTTCGGCCGAAAGACACCTCCAACCAACTTACGAGGTGGCCACAAGTGCTGGGGCATGCCCTAGGGTAGGGGGCGCACCCCTTGAGCTTATGGGGGCATGTGCCCCCCTTCTATTGATTCTTGTACCAAAACTTCCCATATATACCATAAAATTCTCCATAAAATTTTATTGCGTTTGGACTTCGTTTGATATGGATTTTCTGTGAAATACGAAAACATGCAAAAAAATAGGAATTGACAGTGGGCACTAGATTAATATGTTAGTCCAAGAAATCATATAAATTGTTGCCAAAAGTATGTGGAAATAGTAGGATAATGGCATGAAACAATCAAAAATTATAGATACGTCGGAGACGTATCAGCATCCCCAAGCTTAATTTCTGCTTGTCCTCGAGTAGGTAAAGGATAAAACAAAGATAATTTTTAATGTGGAATGCTACCTAGCACAATCTTGATGAAATAATATAATCATGGCATGAATATTGGGATATGAATGATTCAAGGCAATAGTCTATCATTTGACATAAAGACATCAATACTCAAGCATACTAGCAAACAATCATGCCTTTCAAGATAAGGATGCTAAAGAACGTTATCCCTACTCATTTAATCATGTAAGCATGGCATAGCTAGGTCTTCCTAGCATAAAGTATAAATCATGAACACCCTGGTGCCAAGCCAAGCAATTGTATCATACTTTTTCTTGCTTCAGCTTTTTCAACTCCACTCAATACATGAGCGTGAGCCATGGACTTAGCACTTTGGATGGCAAAGACAATGATGGTAGAGGTCACTGGTACAGCGAGCTGCTATACAAACGGTTTTTAACCCCTTTCCGCGATAGAGTTTTAAACCGTCGCCTTGCCTGTGTGTGCGATAGGGGGGTCTTCCCACACGACCCAGAAACTGTCAGCGATAGGGAGCACGCAAGCATACGTTTCGCAGAACTAAGCATATGCGATGCCCGCATCTTTCCCAAACGCTCCGTCCTTGCTACTCGTTTGTGCTCGCATTACCCCCTAATCCAGGATACCGTCAGTAGCCCCTGAACTAGTCTTCGATACCGAAGTCGACGCCCTTTGACCTTCAATTCTGGAGTCTTGGCTCGACAGACGAGTTCCCGTGGTCTATTCTCCGGCCCGACTTAAAGTTGTCGGCCAACCTTTGAGATTCTATTGGGGCCCAATTTCAGACTTTGAAAGTCATGTCCTCCAGGGAACCGGGCCACTTTATGGAAAGAACGTCGAAGCGTCAGCCCCTTTCGTCTTATTTAATAGATGTGCGGCCCTAGCTAGCGGCAATACGTACCTCGACCGCAACCGCAGCAAAAAATCCCTTCCCATCTCACGCCCAAGCTCGAGAGCCCGAACAATGGTGAGTGGTGGAGGATTGTCAAAGCGCCCTCATGGCCCTGAGAGAGGAGACTGGGGGAGCTGCTCCGTTGTGCACCTTCAATTAGAGCACCTGGCCACACAAGGTTATTTGCCGAACGCAAATCTGGCTTCCACCCGTCCCGGATTAACGTCCTTTGGCGGTCAAGCCCATGCCGAGAGTCATCCTTCGCCATGAGAAGATGAGCGGGTATGCTTCGTGCCCTTCCTCATCCACGGCCTTGGGTTTCCAATTCACCCTTTTCTTCGAGGCTTGCTGGAGTTTTACGGGCTGCAGCTACACCATCTTTCCCCGAATTCAATATTGCATATTGCGGGGTTTGTTGCGCTCTGTGAGCTACACCTCGGCTGTCAGGCACACTTCGGATTATGGCAGAAGTATTTCTGTATCGTGCCTCGCTCCTTGGCTGACAAACTATTCGAGGTCGGAGGAGCCAAAGTCTGCCGAATCAACCAGACTGGCTATCCAGCGGGCACACCTCGGGAAGATGCCGATTACTGGCCCTCCGAATGGTTCTACATCAATGATGTCCCGTTGTACGAACCAGCTCGGCCTGAGCTCCCGTCCTTCTCCCTGGATCTGCCGAGGAAGTGTTACAGCTGGAGGCCACAGAGCTTGGTGCAGGAGGAAGACGAAGCCGTGACCAATCTAGCGGCCAAGGTGAAGCTACTTTCCAGCGCTGGCCTCACCATTATTGATGTGATGGCCATTGCCATAGACCGAAGAGTCCAACCTCTCTGGCAGTGCTAGCACTTATTGTGCGTGTATAATGGATCCAACAATGGCTCCCGATCCATCAAAGGGGCCTTTATGGACCAGATGACCCTCAGAACCGTGCTGGCCAGCATATATCAAGGGTCCGCGGAGGATTTCGCCAAGCGCCAGTTCCAAGACGGGCTGTCGTACTACAACCTAGCTGACATAGTAAGTTTTCTTTCCGGGCTCTCCTGCCGACCTCGGGATTGTATTAATACCTAATCCGTTGCGCATCGGTCCTTGGACAGAGATGGAGGCGTTGGCTTGAGGGTGTGAGCAGTCCGGCCCTAGAGCCAGAGCTGCACTGTCGCGCAGAGGACCCCCTTTTGAACAAGGATGAAGACCTGGCCCTTATTTACGAAGGGAGAAAGTTTTTCCTCAAGGGCCTTGATGGCTCAAAGGTAGCCATCATTCTTGACGCACCGGGGACGAGGCCAGCCTCTTCGGTAACAATCCCTTTCTCTAATCGAAAGTGAGCCCCTCAGCCTCCAGCCCCCAGTCATCTGACTTCGCCTCCAAAGGGGCGGCACTCCCAATGCCTACGCAGAGAAATAGCTTCACTGGGAAGGTCCCCGCCAGAAGCACAAGAAGCTCAAGCCGAGGTCATGGGGGCAGGCGAAAGTGCCCCCTCAATCACCAGGTAATACTTTGATTTATGCTGCTACAAAGATACTTCGGATTTTAACCTTCTCGATCACTCGCAGGCAGCCTTTATCCACCACAGCAAATGTGGGGGCCGAGGGAGCCACGGCCTTGCCCAGGGAAACAGATGCCCGTAATTCCGCGGGAATTTCCCTCGGAGCCCCTCAGCCCGAGGACTCGGCGACTTCGGCCACTCCGTCCGAGATTCAATGCGCCACAAATTATCGTCGGCGAAAAGCTTCTCTGAATAATCTGGCTTTCTTGGATAGGGAGTTCAATGCCCTCAACATGGTAGATGCCTACCTCGGGGCAACCCGAGGTGCCTTTGATGAATCGCTGGATGTCTTGTCACGGGGGTTGCGGGTAAGGTTTTTCGCGTATGTGTTTAAAGACAAATACCACTACCAAGTATAGTAGTAGCCCCTAAGGCTTGGTACGAGCCCTTGGGGTCGAATCAAGACTTGAATAACAACTAGCATCTACTGCCATGAACAGGAAGCTCGCTTGAAGAATGAGCAATTGACCTCGGCACTGTCTCAAACAAAGGTGCAGCTGGACGCGGCCTTGTCTGAGGTTGAACAGGTGAAAAAATTCACCAGAGAGGCGCACGGTAAGTGCTTTGTACTTGAATTGGTCAGTGCCAAGGGAGATACAATTGACGCCATGATCCCTTGTAGCAGCGGAAGCCCTAGGCCATCTTGAAAGGGACCTGAAGCAGGCTCACGAGGATCTAGTGTATGCAGAATCGCAGCATCAAGCAAATCAACACGTGGTTACTCAAAGAGTAGACAGCGTTAATGTGCTGAGGGCTGAGAACGCCCGCCAGGCCCAGGAGATTGAGAGCTTGAAAGCTTGTCTCGCTGCCGCAGAATCAAAGAATCAGCGAACGGATGACATGATTTATGGTAAGTTGTAATTCTCGAGGAATATACTTGTCGTGTAATTCGTCCGGGGTGATTGTCATGCGAATGTTGTTTTGTTGGCAGCTTCTTTATCCGGCCTACCTCCTGATGCCCGAGGTCCGATGTCCGAAGACATGGTCGTTCGTCTATCCGAGGTGCATGAAAATGCGTGGAAATTGATGAAGGATGTGCACCAGGCTTTATGGCCTGAGGTGGCGCCGGTCCCCGAAAACATGGCCATTCTAGCTGAAAAGCTTAAGAGAGCGCGATGCCAGATCCAGGCTTGGAAAGTATCAGCTTGCCAAGAAGGTGCGAGGGAAGCCTGGGCCATGGTGAAGACCCACTACACCGGTCTAAATACGACGGAATTAGCAGAGGTGGGACCCATGGGGTCTGACGGGAAGGAAATCCCCGCTAGCAATGCATATGATAGTGTAATGCCTGCGGCGCGATTTTCGCAGAAGGATTGCACTTTGGATACCCTAATAGACGGGCTAGACCGCGCTTAAAAATTCTGTATGACTTTATGTACCGAAGTACTTTATGTCAGTTCGCAGTCCGTTCATCCAAACTCTATTAGCCAGCCTTCGGCTTCCACCTCCTCGGATAAAAACTGAGGAGTGTCCCATACTACTGGCCGAGGTTATCGGACCAGATGCTTCAGGTGCCTAGGCAATCAGACTAAGCAGCTCGAAAGACAAGAGGGTAACGGAAAGTTATGTTATATTACTATTTAACGTAAGAAACATCTTCCGGGGAAAATAGTTCTTCCAACAATTCCTTTCTTTGGGTTATTGTGTCGAACACATCTGTCCGAAGACGGATGACCTCGGGGTAAAGCCCCTGATCGGGATTTAAAAAGGCCCCATCCATGTTATTCCTATGTCATGGCCGACCGATTTGCATTGTAAGACCGCTAGCTTTCGACTTTGTCCGTCTGAGGTACTACACCGGCTGACCCGGGAGTAACAAGCACAGCGGTGCTCCCTTTGTCCCCTAGCCGAAATATCGGGAACGTAAGGGGCAAGCACAGGAGCCGGGCAACCCAGCTTGGCCAAATCTTAAAGCGAATCGATGCATATAGTGGCTCGAAAGACGGTAGTATAGAAGAGGTGGAATAACTCATGTTTTGAAAAGAAGATGCTATATCGTCCCCGGGATCATTTAACAATGTTCCGAGGTGGAAATAATAAATAATGAGCAAAATATTAAGACAAAGACAAGGTGTAAGTTATTTACATGGACCGTGTACGGGGTGTCAAGCGTAGAAGCGTCGGAGTAGCGCCGCATTCCAGGGGTTGGGCTCTAATCGGCCGTCCTCCGGATCTCGGATTCAATAGGCTCCTCCGATGAGTACTTGGTCAATGATGAACGGCCCGTCCCATCTAGGGGAAAGTTTGTGCTTCTCTTTTTCGGGGTGTAGCCTCATTACGAGATCCCCGATGTTGAATTCTTTGGCACGAACCTCTCTGCCATGGTAGCGCCGGGCCTGCTGCTGATAGATTGCTAACCTTGCCCGTGCGACATTGCGCTCTTCTTCGAGAGCGTCTAGGGCATCTTGCCGATCCAGCTCGGCCTCTAGCTCCTCATACATGCATACCCGAGGTGCGTCGTGTATGATGTCACAAGGGAGGACCGCCTCGGCGCCGTACACCGTAAAAAAGGGGTGTATCCCGTGGACCTGTTCGTTGTTGGGCGCAAGCCCCATAGTACGGAATCAAGTTCCTCGACCCATTTACAGTCGGCCTTTTTAAGGGAGTGAACTAGCCTTGGCTTTATTCCGCTAAGGATTAGTCCATTGGCTCGCTCCACCTGCCCATTAGACTGCGGGTGGTAAAAGGATGCGTAGTCCAGCTTAATGCCCATTTTCTTACACCACACTTTAACTTCTTTGGCCGTGAAATTGGTTCCGTTGTCTGTAATCAAACTGTGGGGGACACCGTAACGATGTACCACTCTAGAGATGAATCTGATTATCTGGACAGCCTCGGCCGAGGTGACCGGCTTTGCTTCGATCCATTTGGTAAATTTGTCTACCATGACAAGGAGGTATTTGTTTTTGTTTGATCGACCCTTGAGTGGCCCGACCATATCTAGCCCCCAGACCGCGAAAGGCCAAGTGATGGGGATGGTACGAAGGGCCGTGGGGGGCATCTGGCTTTGTTTGGCAAATACCAGATAGCCTGGGCAATGCTGTACCAATGTTGATGCATCGGCGCCTACAGTTGGCCAATAGAAACCAGCTCGGAAAGCCTTGCTGACCAAGGTCCGAGCAGCAGCGTGATGTCCGCTCATGCTGGAGTGTATCTCCTGAAGCAGGAGTTTTCCTTCTTCCTCAGTTATGCATCGCTGGAAGACGCCCGTGGTGCTCATTTTGTAGAGCTCTCTTTCGTGAACCTTGTAGGCTTTAGATTGCCTTATGATCCGATGCGCGTCGGTTTGGTTATCGGGGAGCTCTTTTCAGAGCAGGTATGCCAGGAGCGGCTCAGTCCAGGGTGCAATGACTGCCATAACTTCATGTGCGGAAGCAATTTCCTAAACCGCTGAGCCGCCCACTATGCCTTCGTCGTCTTCGGGCGTGGCATGGCGCCCGACGTCGCTTGACTCCGACGTTCCTTTGTCGTCTTGCCAGACTACGGATGGCTTAAAGAGTCGTTTGAGGAAGGTGTTTTCTGGGACCTTATCCCGTTTTGCGCCCAATCGGGCGAGTACATCCGTGGCCTGGTTGCTATCTCGGGGTATTTGGTGAAATTCCAGCCCCTTGAACCTGGCCGAGATCATTAGGACGGCATTAAGGTAAGAGGTCATCTTCGGGTCTTTGGCGTCAAACTCACCGTTGACTTGTGAGATGGCGAGGTTAGAATCACCTCGGACCTCCAGGCATTTGACAGCCATGGAGACTGCTATCCGGAGTCCGTGCAGGAGGGCTTCGTATTCGGCCGCATTATTGGAGTCCGTGTACATGATTTGTAGCACGTATCGAACGTTCTCTCCCGTGGGTGACGTGAGCACAACGTCAGCCCCTAGGCTGGCGAGCATTTTGGAACCATCAAAATACATTGTCCAATGTGAGTAAGTGCTGTATTCACAGGGGAGTTCGGCTTCGGTCCATTCGGCCAAGAAGTCTGCCAACACCTGGGATTTAATGGCCCAACATGGTTTATAGATGATTTTGAAAGGTAGGAGCTCTATGGCCCATTTAGCGATACACCCCGTTGCATCCCTATTATTGATTATGTCACTTAGTAGGACGTCGGATGCCACAGTCACCGAACAGTCTTGAAAGTAGTGCCGGAGTTTTCGTGATGCCATGAAGACCGTGTAGACTATCTGTTGATAATGAGGGTAACGTGAATTGCACGGAGTTAAGACTTCGGATACGTAATATACAGGCCTCTGGACCTAGAATTTATGACCCTCCATATCTCGTTCGACCACGAGAACTGCGCTAACCACCTGGTTTGTGGCCGAGATGTATAATATCATTGGTTCACAGATACCTGGCGCTGCCAGGATGGGATTGGTGGCGAGGAGAGCCTTGATGTCTTCCAGGGCCGCCGCGGCCTCCTTAGTCCATTTGAATGTTTTGGTCTGCTTTAGCAGCTTGTATTTGGGCAGGGCTTTTTGTCCGAGTCGTGATATGAAGCGGCTCAAGGCCACCACGAAGCCTACCAATTTTTGTGCATGTTTGAGCTCTGTTGGGATCTCCAAATGATCCAAGGCTCGAATTTTAGCTGGATTAGCTTCAATTCCTCGGTTGGATACGATGAAGCGGAGGAGTTTTCCCGCTGGGACTCCGAAGACACATTTCTCCAGATTGAGTTTTATTTGGTATTCCCATAGGCTGGCAAAGGTGTCGCGGAGGTTGTCTACTAATTGGCCGACGTTTTTGGTTTTGACAACCACATCGTCCACGTGGGCTTCGACGGTCCTTCCGATGTGTTTTTCCAGGAATGTTTGAATCATATGCTAGTATGTGGCACCGGCGTTCTTTAGTCCGAAGGGTATCGTGTTGAAGCAAAACGGCCCGTAGGGTGTGATGAATGTTGTTGCTGCCTGGTCGGATTCCTGCATCTTTATTTGATGATATCCTGAGTAGGCGTCCAGGAAGCACAGCGCATCATGGCCCGCTAGGCATCTATGATTTGGTCGATACGGGGTAAGGGGAAGGGGTCTTTGGGGCAAGCTTTGTCGAGGTCTTTGAAATCGACGCACAAACGCCAGGACCTATCCTTCTTTGGTACCATAACCAAATTGGCCAACCAGTCGGGTGCTTTATATCTCGGATGAATCCTGCCTCCAATAGTTTTGCCAGCTCCTCGCCCATTGCTTGACGCTTGGGCTCGGAGAAACACCGAAGTGTTTGCTTGACAGGCTTATAGCCTTTCAATATATTCAGGCTATGCTCTGCAAGCCTACGGAGTATTCCTGGCATGTCAGAGGGGTGCCAGGCGAATATATCCCAGTTTTCCTTGAGGAAAGTGCGTAGGGCTTCGGCGACTTCTGGGTCGAGGTTATCCCCTATGGATGCCGTTTTAGCGGGATCCGTGGGGTGTTCTTGGAATTTGACTATTTCGTCAGCCGGTTTGAAGGAAGTGGACTTCGATCTTTTGTCAAGGACGACATCGTCCGGGTCGACTTCAACGCGTAGCGCGGTTAGCTCCTTGGCCGCGAAGGCTTCGGCCAGAGTCTCAAGGGCAAGGGATGCCGTCTTATTCTTGGCTTTGAGTGCCCTGTCGGGGTCGCTTGAGATGGGGATGATCCCTTTCGGGCCTGGCATCTTGAGCTTCATGTAGCCGTAGTGCGGCACCGCTTGAAATCTAGAAAAAGTGTCCCGTCCGAGAAGGGCATGGTATCCGCTCTTGAAAGGAGCGATGTAGAACATGATCTCTTCAGAGCAGTAATTATCCGGGGTTCCAAAGACTACGTCCAAGGTTATTTGTCCGCTGGAGCGTGCCTCTCATCCAGGGACTATACCTTTAAAGGTGGTGGTACTCTATTTTATGCGTGATTTATCGATGTGCATTTTATCCAGAGTGTCCGCGTATATTAGATTCAAACTGCTTCCTCCGTCCATAAGGACCTTATGGAGACGGCAGTTGTCCACAATAGGGTTGAGGACTAGTGCGGCGGGACACCTATCTGGGGCTAATCTCGGCCGATCGTTATGGTCGAAGGTAATTGGCGTGTCTATCCATGCGCCCCGAGATGGTACTTGCCGGACGAAATTGATTTCTCGCAGAGCCCGTTTGCGCTGGTTGTTGGACTTGAAGGTCTCGTAGATCATTAGGACCTCATCTTCTTCCGAGGTCTGTTCAAGGTGGCAGGAGGTGCCCGCCAGGAGGGCGGGTCCCCCTTTAGCCACCTGCCTCAATACCCAACAGTCACGAAGACTGTGAGTCGGGCAGGAGTTGATCAGCACGGCGTGGATCGGGCACGGTTTATCCAGAAAGCCGTCCAGAGTTGTCCCGGGGTGACCAAGGATTTTCTTCTTCTTCCGAGGTCGATCGCCCGGGGTGTTCCGTTTGCGAGGTTCGCGTCGAGGTGCTGATCGGTCACGTTCCGGGTAGTCGTCACATATCGAGTCTGTGTTTTCCTCAGTCCGCCAGGCGTCTTCGATGGAGCAAAATCATGCCACCAGGTTGGTCAATTCTGAGAGTGTTTGAATGCAGCGACAAGCAAGGGCGTTCGAGATGCCTTTATCCTTACATCCATGCAGGAAGGCTGCGATTATGTCAGAGTCCTGGTAGTCCGATATCCTTTCTTTGACAGACAAGAATCTAGCCTAGAAGTGTCTAATCGATTCGTCTGGGAGCTGATGCACGTAGGCGAGGTCCCTGACATCGGGCGGGCCGGCGTTGTCGGGGCGATACTCTAGATGGGAGGTGAGTGGGTGAGTTCTGATCTCTAAGGACCATGGGTCCGAAACCCTATTAACCTCGTCCCATGTCGGATTAATGGCCGTCGGTCCGGCCGGGTTGATTCAAAGATCAGCCCTCTGGACCACCGGCATGTCGCTGTCCGACTCGCTTTCCAAAAAGTACCTTAGTCCCTTGTCCTTATGGGAATCCCTCGCAGGAGCCACAGGGGGGTTGTGCTTCGCCTCCAATTCACGTGGAGGCGTCCTCAAGCTCGATACTTCGGGCGTGGAGGTCAGCCATGCGGGCTTGGAGCCATTAACCAGTGATTCCATCGATCCTCCTGTCGATTGCACAGCGGAACTCTCAATGAAAGCACCAGTGTCGGTGTCAAAACCGGCAGACCTCGGGGTAGGGGGTCCCGAGCTGTGGATCGTGGATCAATGGTAACAGTGACAAGGGAGACGATGTTTACCCAAGTTCGGGCCCTCTTGATGGAGGTAAAACCCTACGTCCTGCTCTTGTTTATATTGATGGAGAGGTATCAAGTACAGAGTTGATCTACCTCAAGATCGTAATGTGTGTCTAACTCTAGGTCTAGGTGAATGACGTTGTGTTGATGTCCCCTCTACGGGCTAAACCCTTTGTCTTATATACACAATAGGGAGGGGATCTAGGGTTACAAGGTCGGTATCTAGGAGCAAGGCGGTAGGAGAGATCTTGGAGTATACGTCAAGTCTTCGGTGGAGACAGTCTTGATCACGCTTCCTGTACACGGCCTCCGGAGTCCACCTTGATCACGCATGAGGGCCCATCGGCCCAACCGAAGAGACGGGTTGGCTAGGTTAGCACCCCCTAATCCAGGACACCATCACTTGTGTCCTGTGAATGCCTATCGCACGCGTTCTTCTATGAGCAAACATTTACGATGCACACAACATCATAAACAGTTCATAATTGCCTAGAGTCTGTGATAAGGTGACTTTCACAAACATTTATTAAGAAGGAACTGTGTGCGTTGTTGTTGTTAATCTCACACGTTTTTTCTTGTCTGATCGTGTTTGCAGTAGAGTTTCATCACACACGTACTGATCTGAGAAACGTGTCTGAACTTGACGTTTATCACAGACGTTTTGCTTTCGCAAACCGTGTGCAGTGTAATGGCATGCATATCATAATTTGTCCCTAATTTAATCCCTGCATTTAAAATTCACAGAATGTTAAATTGAAACAGATTTTCGATATGAAAGTAGGCAATCACTTATTTCATATCGAACCATGTTTATTACAAATACAAGTTCAAGGACGAATGAATAATTCGATGCACAGGTACATATGCTGAAGAACTAGAGAAGCAGCAAGGAAAGAATGATGAATCACATTTGTACTAAAGACTGTAAAGAGAGAGGTTGAAGACATTCTGGTTGCTGGAGAAGGTGAAGTGGAATGCCCATATTGTGCCCTCCTCCATGCCTAATGCGCGCATGACTCTAGGCCAACCCCTTGTGATGGCCGCCCGCCCATCCTTCACTGTCTTCATTAGGACTTCTCGATGCTCATTGTAGTCTTGATGAAATACTTTAAACTTCATTGCATGTCCACCGATCATGTACTTTGCGAGGTAATCTTGAGTAAAATGCTTTGGGAACCACTGCAAACAAAAAAGATTCAGACATTGTTGTCTAACAACTCATTGTGGGCAGTAAAAAGAGAAGGCTACAGAGTTCGTAGTTACCATCCTACATCGCACTGTTGTGTTGGATAGAGTGTAGATAAATAATTTAATTGCCATCGGTCGTATCTTTTTGCTAATAATTCTTATCAGTTTCCTCACTAGATGCTGGTTCATGAATATCTCATTGCCCCATACGCCAAAAGGGTCGAGGCGTGGATCTTTGCCTAGGACATATGTACCTACAAGCAACAAGTCAATATTAGAAGCTAAAAAGTGTCCAGCCGGGGATTTGTATGCACTACATTATGGAACGGAGGCAGTATAAGCCGAGGGATGAAACTAACCTCGCTGGAAAATGCTGGCCACTCCCGTTGTTGTCCTGCGTAAGTACATGGAAAGGCGTGATAAGTACTACAGGCTTAACATCAACCAAATATAGCCATGGTAAACAACAACAACATCTCAAAATGACAGCTTGAATGTGTTGGTTTCAGCATGATGTTAAAGCAGTTAAAAAATGGCAGGGAATGTTAAGTACAACAGGCTTAACAGGGACCAAATATTGTAATTCAAACTGGTACTGTTGAAAATGAATAGAACATAGCTCATGCTTAAACATCACACTACATAAATGTGTAAAACTGAAATAAAGGGCATGTGTTAACTTCACCAGGCATAACAGGAACCAAATATAGCCGTTCAAACTGGTATTGATGAAATCGAACTGCACAGTTCATACTTGCACATAATGAACATCACATTGTGAATAACTGAAATAAACAAGGCATATATGCTCACTATAACAACCTAATATAGTCATTGAAAACTGGACAGAGGCTCACTGCAACCAACCTAACAAGAAAATACAGATAAACAAGGCACCTGCTTGAAAACTGGACAAAGGATCACTGCAACCAACCTAGCTAACAAGCAAATACAGATAAACAAGGCATCTACTTGAAAACTGGACAAAGGCTCACTGCAACCAACCTAACAAGCAAATACAGATAAACAAGGCATGTGCTTGAAAACTGGACAAATGCTCACTGCAACCAACCTAACAACCAAATACAGATAAACATGTCATCTACTTGAAAACTGGGAAAATGCTCACTGCAACCAACCTAACAACCAAATAAAGATAAACAAGGCATCTACTCACTATAAACAACCAAATATAGCCATTCGTGAAACTAAAGTGGACAATTCATACTTAAACATCAGATAGACCTATTGAACATTACATTTTTTCATAACTGAAATAATTAAACACGGCACAGTTAAAACATTGCATGGCAAAAGCTACTACAACAATGGGTACGAGTTGGCTAGCTAGGAAAAGTAAGATTTGCTTATAGGATATTGCCTCACTTGTCATGGATGGGATCCTTCCACTTGGAAGAGCACAGACCCAGGGAGCGATCCCTAATGTCACAGATGGGTTGTCTCACCTTGGAAGAGCCATAGTGGATGCCCTTCGCGTGGTCGTGGTCGATGAGATCTGACTTGGCAGCTGAGAATCCCAAGCCACCGCCGTAGAACGTGTCCTTCAGAAATGACATAATGGGCTTGATGTCATACAAGGATCGCAAATCCTTGACCGCGAGGTGGAGGAGATCAGCGACGGGGCCTTCGAAGAGAACGACGGCGGTTGAACTAGAGGCGTTGGGGATGGACAACTTAACCTATGACATGGCCCGCACGAAGCCTTCGCTATCGACGAGCTTGATGTCGTAGCCGGCTGTCTAGAGATTCAGTAATACGTGAGCCCGCTGACGTGAAGCCTTCGCCATGGCGACATAATCAACGTCCTCGCCGGCTTCCGCGGCGAGGTGTTCCTCCGGGATTGACAGGTCGGCACGAACGGCGGCCACCCCAACATCGTCCGGAGAGAGGCCATGATAGACCTCCTTTTGGCCATACGCTCCTCGGGCTCCTCGGGATATGTGGTCGGGCTTAGGCTGCGACTTTCTGTAGTAGGGGATGGGGATCTGGGGGGGAGGGACACCGCAGGCCTCATCTAAAAACTCAGGGCAATGAGGGTATGGGAATCGGTGGGTAACCTGAACTTATCTAAGCTAGGGGGCACGGGCAGACCGACAGGGGTTGGTGGCGGCGGCGGCTTCGGCGGCGGCGGCGAGCTAGGGTTCAAGCGGGGGGGGGGGGTGTAGACTGTGGAGGGGGGGGGCAGGGTTAGGGCGGGTGGTGTTTGAGGATATGCCATGGCTACTGAAAATTTGAGTAATGGTGGGTGGAGATGGTGGTGGATGAGGGAGGGCGACGGTTCAAATGCCTCGGCTACTGGAATTTTACTATGAGGTCGGTGGTGGAGGAGTGAGGGCGACGGTTGAAATACAGTGGCAACTAAATTTTGGGTAAAGGAAATGAAGCGGGGCGGGAGCAACCAGATCGCACACGGCCCAAACATAATAATTGTGTATGATAATAAGGAAAAGCCGTGGAACCACCAATTTTTGCATCGCTCAAGGCGGGTAGCTTTTTTTGAGATTTCTAGCTAGCTGGTTTATCGCACATGGTTCGTCCTAATTTTCAGACGCATACATGGAATTCATCCTAAATATCGTGTACACATGACCCCTTCACCCTTGCTGGCGCTTGCGAAGTCGTGGCGATTTTACAGGGCACGAGCTTCGCACACGGTTAAGCCAGTGCACCCGTGTGCGTTGCGCGTACGTTCGCAGGCAGTTTTTCATCCGAGGCGTCTGCTATTTTATATAGCACCATTTGGCAACAAAAAAATGCGAGAGAGGGTAAGAACACAACCACAATAGCATGTGGCCCAAATATATATGTATGAAATGGGTGGTGTGTGATGTTCAAATTCCCAATGCACAACTTTGACGCGCGGGCCCACGGGTGGGCGCATCGTCAAAGATCGGGTGAGAGGGACCAAAAGATAACAACCACCTGGAAGTGGCCAAATATATGTACGAATAAAGGGTGTGATGTTTAAATACACAATGCACAACTTTGATGTGGCACCTCCCTCGCAAACCGGAAAGCCCCCTTGGATATCTATAATGACGGGTTAAGGTCGTAGCTAGGTGCCTGCCCGACGCCCACTTTGTGTCGGCGGGATGCATGCACGTACTCATACTTTGGTCGGACATGCATGCATGTCACCATGACCTACCATAAGATGGACCAAGTGAATCTATCTTGGCCAAACAACCACTGTTGTTGTCGGTCAAAAAGGGATATAATAGACCGCTCGGGCCCATAGATAGGACCATCACCATAAACCGCACGAGAGGGGCCACAAAACCAGCACCACCTGCATGGGGCCAAAATTGATGTACGTTTAAGGGTGATGTGTTTTAAATACCGAATAATGTACAATTTTGATGTGGCGCCTACCTCACAAAATGGACAACCCCCATGAAAGGTAGGTAGTAATTAAGGACGACGTCGACGTACGCAGGGTGTCGATCCAACCCACCATTACGAGCGCATGGGAGGGAATCCTGAGAACGCATGAGCTCGAACTTTGCTTGGACATGTCACCATGACCCACGGTAACACGAACCAGGAGGAATCCATTCATGGCCAAACCCCCTCGTTGTCGGCCAAAGGGGTGATATATATAGACCAGGCCCACAGATAGGCGTGTCATTGAAAACCGCACATGGGAGACAGGGTCGATCAGAAGACCCTATACCCTGCATGCGACCCAAATATATGTATATATGGGTGGTGTGTGATGTGATCAAATCCCCAGTGCACAACTTCGATGGGGCACCAGCTGCATTACAAACCGAACACCGTACCCCGAGGAAGCCACGTTACGTATGATGTCGGTTCCCCAACTTCGAGCCGGTGGGAGGGAATCGAACAAATGTTCCCCAACTAAATTTGGTTTGACATGCCGTGACCTATACCAAGAGGAACACGTCATGGTCAAACCCTTATTGTACATTGTGGGTCAAAGAATAGAACGTGCAGGCCCACAGATCTCGAACGTTGTGGGTCAAAGGATAGAACATGGCGGGCCCACAAATCAATCTCGATCATTCTCTGATTTTTCAAAACAACAAATAACAAAAAACATCATTCTCTAAAATAGAACGTGGCGAGCCCACAGATCAATCTCGATCATTCTCTGATTTTTCAAAACAACAATAACAAAAAACATCATTCTCCAAATTAGAACGTGGAGGGCCCACAGATCAATCTCGCGCGCGATCATTCTCTGATTTTTCAAAACAACAAAAAACAAAAAACATCATTCTCCAAATTTTCAAAACAAGGACCTCAAGGTTTATTTAATCGACATGACAGGTCACTACAGACACATTTAGATGCTAAATGTCTGTAATGACCGTATCATGGCGCTTAAATGAAGCTTGAGATATAGCAACTTCCCACCCGGTCACCCATCCTTAGACTGCTCCAGCCCCAACCTTGCTTAACTTGTGCATTCTATTTGACTAGGTTAGCGGATGGGAAGCTGCCCCTTGCTGATAAGAGTTGCCTCCTCGTGTTTAAGGCGTTTACGGATGGTCACCGTGTGGGACCTACTCCTTACTATCACACACGTTTATGCTTTTAGAAACTGTGTGCAATTTTTACATACCGGACCACTTCCAGTCAAACTTACATTATTTTTTTACTACTTAAAACTAGCCGGAAGAAGCAAAAGCTTTGCCTTTTCATTAATTAAGAACAAGATAGTTGCCCAGTTAATTGCGGAAAACCAATACAAACAGGGCCTAAACCTACGGGAACTCTTGGCTGAGCATGAATTGGTACAGGCCTTCGTCCACGCGTTTGATACGCTCGCGGAACTGCTGTACCGCAATATCGATCTCCGCCTAGGATATTTCATCGGAGACGGTCGATTCCAAGCCGCGATGAGTATTTTGCTCTGCTTCATCATTGGCGGCTCCTGGGGGGCCGAGGAGGTCGAAGAGCCAATCGACCAGCCCGTTGGCATCGTGGCGGCGGATTCTGGCAGTGCGAACTTCGTCCAGCGCAATTATGGCGCTGACTGCGTTTGCCCATTCCTGGCGGGGAATCGGGATGCTTAACGGCCCTTTAAACAGCCTATCGAGTGGTTGAGTCAACAGGATGCTGACACGGCTCCGCTCAAATAGTGCGGCGCACTACACCTGATGCGCGACGGCGTTCTCCCGCTGTTGCGCGGCAACGCTTTGCCACTCTTGCTCCGCTCTGATCCATGGGTGACGCCGAACACATGTGTAGACATTGGCCCGCTCAAGCACTGGGGCGCGATGATACCGTTCACACTCGGCGGTGCGCTGCCGCTCTTGCTTGGCGGCGCACTGCCGTTCTAGCTCTCCGGCCTACTCCGACTCGTTCTCCTCGTCGAGGAGGTTGATGATGGCGTCGGCGCTTCGCCGGATTGGCATGCTTGGAATGGTATACTGCGGTATGGCCAGTGTGTCGCCGCCTAGCCTCCTATGCCCACTGACACTAGCAGCGGGAAACCGATGGGGGGGAGTGGCGGGAAACCGATTGGGGGGAGTGGCGGGAAACGGTAGCGTGTTTGGATATATAACACCATTAATATGGAAAACTTGGGAAAGAAGGAAGCGCGAGTGAAAGATCGTGGATGTCGCCTAGAGGGGGGGGGGGGGGTGAATAGGCGCTTTAAAATAATTACGGTTTAGGCTTGAACAAATGCGGAATAAACCTAGCGGTTAATTTGACAAGCACAAAACCTAAATTGACTAGGCTCACCTATGTGCACCAACAACTTATGCTAAGCAAGATAAACAACTAAGTGATAGCAAGATATATAACAAGAAACAATATGGCTATCACAAAGTAAAGTGCATAAGTAAAGGGCTCGGGTAAGAGATAACCGAGGCACGCGGAGACGACGATGTATCCCGAAGTTCACACCCTTGCGGATGCTAATCTCTGTTTGGAGCGGTGTGGAGGCACAATGCTCCCCAACAATGCCACTAGGGCCACCGTATTCTCCTCACGCCCTCGCACAATGCAAGGTGCCGTGATTCCACTAAGGGACCCTTGAGGGCGGTCACCGAACCCGTACAAATGGGACCCTTGAGGGCGGTCACCGAACCTGTACACTTTGGCAACCCTTGGGGGCGGTCACCGGTACCCGTCAAATTGCTCGGGGTGATCTCCACAACCTAATTGGAGACCCCGACGCTTGCCCGGAGCTTCACCACAATGGAATGTGGCTCCGAGGCACCACCAAGCCGTCTAGGGCGCCAAGGCACCCAAGAGGAACAAGCTCAAGGGTGCTCAAACACCCAAGAGTAATAAGCTTCTCAACTACTAACTTCCACGTATCACCGTGGAGAACTCAAACCGATGCAACTAATGCAATGGCAAGGGCACACGGAGTGCCCAAGTCCCCCTCTCCCAAATCCCACCAAAGCAACTAATGCTAGGGAGGAAAATGAGAGGAAGAACGAAGAAGAACACGAAGAACTCCAAGAACTAGATCCAAGGGGTTCCCCTCACTTAGAGGAGAAAGTGATTGGTGAAAATGTGGATCTAGATCTCCTCTCTCTTTTCCCTCAAGAAGGAGCAAGAATCATTGGAGGGATTGAGAGATAGGCAAGCTCAAGAAGGTCAACAATGGAGGAGAGAGAGCTTAGAAGAGATAAGAAAACCGTTGGGGAAGAAGACCCCTTTTATAGGGCCACCCCAAATCCAACCGTTACCCGTGCAGGACGCGCACAAGCGGTACTACCGCTCTTGCGAGCGGTACTACCGCTCGTGCGGTAGTAATTCAAAAACAGCAGGCAACAACAAGAAACTGGAGCGGTAGTGCCGCACCAAGCGGTACTACCGCTCAACTTAAGCGGTACTACCGCTTAAGCTTTCGCAGGACAGAGGAAACAGAGGAAGTGGGGTAGCACTGGAACGGCAGTACCGCAACAAGCGGTACTACCGCTCCACTACCGCCCCACTACCGCTTAGGGAAAAATAACACCAGAAGAAAACACGGTAGTGCAGCGGTAGTAGGGGCGGTAGTACCGTGTCAAGCGGTACTACCGCACCACTACCGCTTTACTACCGCTAAACGAAAAAGAATGCCAGTAGAAATCACGGTAGTGCAACGGTAGTAGGGGCGGTAGTACCGTGTCAAGCGGTACTACCGTGGCCCCGAGCGGTACTACCGCTTTGGTGACAGGTAAACTGCCCAGACAAACAATAAACCCTGAACTGCCATAACTTCTGCAAATGAGCTCCGAATTGAGCAAACTCAAGCTTGTTGGATAGAGGACGACAAATACTATCCAACAGCGACTGGTTATATTAAGAAGTGGCAGTAGAGAAAATACCAATGATATAGAGATGAGAAACCTCTATGAATGAAGAACCGGCATAAACTCCAACATCGAAAACATCATAGAAGATGCATATATGAACTCCGTTTTCGATGACCTCGAGCTTGTCATGAAGATGACCAAAAGCTCAAAGGCTCACAAAGAGAAACACCAAACACGAACCAAGAAATATGATGCAAGGATGCAATGGTTTGAGCTCTCTACGAAGATATGATAAAGTTACTCACTTGAGAGCCCCCCTTGATAGTACGGCTATCGATCCTATAACCCGGTCTCCCAACTACTACCATGAGACCGGTAAAATAGAAAACCTATCAAGGGCAAACCTTTGCCTTGCGCAAAGTCCACTTGAGCTAGATGATGACGATCTTGACCTCCTCAAGTTGGACCACCTTTCTTGATTGCGCCGGCTCGATGAAGACTAGCTGATTGCTCCCCCATACTCCACTATGGGTGAGCCACTCTTCGGCACATCTTCACAAGTCCATTGTCACCACAATGGACAGCAAGCTTCAAGCATGTGATCTCTTCGTGATGCTCCACTTGAACTTGCACACCGCAATCTTGATGACGATCACCACTTGATGTCATCCTCCATGGGTTGTGTGATATCTTCCTTTTGATGCACGCCCATGGAAACAAACCTAACCCCACAAAGAACTCTTGCATAGAACATGGGTTAGTACACAAAGCGTAATGGACAATGCTTACCATACCATGAGATCACTTGATCTCGCTCGGTACATCTTCTACGCTTTGTGTGTTGATCAATTTGAATCACTCTTCATATTTTAGTCTTGATCAACATGACCAATCTTTGGATAAATCCTTGAATAGCACCTTGGTCATCACATATTCTTCTTCAAATCACCTTGAGACCAACAAATGGTCTACAAGTCAAGCCTATGGACAAACCCTTCAAATATAACTCAAGGCAACCATTAGTCCATAGAGATTGTCATCAATTACCAAAACCAAACATGGGGGCAGCACATGTTCTAACAGCGAGCTAGCACGACGCGTGCGCACAGTGCTTACCCACGGGTGCCAGATGGTTGAACAGAACTGCTTTAAATTATTCAGGGTTCGTTTGTCATTTTTTATACATTATAATAGAGTTTTCTAGGCATTTAATGTGCAAAATTCAAATTTGAACTACAAATACATGCTCCAGTGCACCAAAATGGGTTGAAAAATCATATATGTGTCCTTGGGAGCATGTTTAGGTCCCATGCAAGGAATGTGGATGAATTACAAACATCTCGGTGTCCTGGCTCGGCCTCAAACATTGAGAATCTTGGTTTTTAAATCCCCATAAATCCAAAACTCACCTGAAATTCATGAAACTTTACATGGTGTCCTAACATGGCACATATATGCCATGGTAAAAAAACTGACCAATTTGGGGCAAGTTTTGGTACAAGCCTCTTACAAACCGGAGCTTCTCGCAAGAAGCCTCCGATAGGGAAGGTGTCACCCTTGTGGGCGAAACGACAATCGCTGCCTCGTCTCGCCTTGTATTTTTTTTCTACGGGCAACATAGACCAATAGGAGATTTGTGCTGAAATATGGAATTATTCAGGGTTCGTTTGGCCTTTTTTATACATTAATTGAGTTTTCTAGGCATTTAACGTCCATAATTCAAATTCGAACTACAAGCACATGATCCAGTGCACCAAAATGGCTTCAAAAACCATACATGTGTCCTTGGGTGCATGTTTGGGTCCCATGCAAGAAATGGGGATGAATTACAAACATCTCGGTGTACTGGCTCAGCCTCAAACATTTAGAATATCGGTTTTTAAATCCATGTAAATCCAAAACTCACCCGAAATTCATGAAACTTGGCATCGTGTCATGACATGGCACATATATGCCATGGTAAAAAAATTGTCCAATTTGGGGCAAGTTTTGGTACACGCCTCTTACAAGCCGGAGCTTCTAGCAAGAAGACTCGTGGTTCTGATAGGGAACGTGTCACCCGTGTGGGCAAAACGACAACCGCTGCCTCTTCTTGCCTTGTATTTTTCTTCTACAGGCAACATAGAACAACAAGAGATTCCTGCTGAAATATTGAATTATTCAGGGCTCGTCTGGCCTTTTTATACATATATTAATTGAGTTTTCTAGGCACATAATTCAAATTTGAACTACAAGCACATGCTCCAGTGCACCAAAATGGCTTCAAAAACCATACATGTGTCCTTGGGTGTATGTTTAGGTCCCATGCAAAAAATGGGGATGAATTACAAACATCTCGGCGTACTGGCTCGGCCTCAAACATTGAGAATCTTGGTTTTTAAATCCCCATAAATCAAAAACTCACCCGAAAATCGTGAAACTTGGCATCGTGTCATGACATGTCACATATATGCCGTGGTAAAAAAATTGTCCAATTTGGGGCAAGTTTTGGTACAAGCCTCTTACAAACCGGGGCTTCTAGTAAGAAGCCTTGTCATTCCGATAGGGAACGTGTCACCCTTGTGGGCGAAACGACAATCGTCGCTACCTCTTCTCGCCTTGTATTTTTTTCTACAAGCAACATAGACCAACATGAGATTCGCGCTGAAATATGGAATTATTCAGGGTTCGTTTGGCCTTTTTATATATTAATTGAGTTTTCTAGGCATTTAATCTCCATAATTCAAATTTGAATTACAAGCACATGCTCTAGTGCACCAAAATGGCTTCAAATACCATATATGTGTCCTTGGGTGCATGTTTAGGTCCCATGCAAGAAATGGGAATGAATTACAAACATCTCGGCGTCCTGGCTCGGCTTCAAACATTGAGAATCTCAGTTTTTAAATCCCCATAAATCCAAAACTCACCCAAAATTCATGAAATTTGGCATAGTGTCATTATATGGCACATATATGCCGTGGTAAAAAAAATTGTCCAATTTGAAACAAGGCGCACACATTAATAGCCAACGTAGGCATTTTGGAACAAATAGATGACACGTTAATATTGCAAACGGTTGTATTGTTTGAACCATGGGCGTTCCACTAACAAATTACGTGCGGCCACACGTCCCTCTTTTTATTGGAGAGTACAACCTCGGTCCTAGTTTATTGGTCCTCTTTGTATTTTGTGCAAAAATTTGACCATACTAGGTGGCGTGCGTGCAGCTGTTTGCTTAGACGGGTTGAGTGCGAGAAGTCCGCCGCGCGGCTCGACGGGACACGTGCGAGCAATCCGTCGCGCAGGCTCGACGGGACCCATGCGAGCTGTCTGCCGCGCAGGCTCACCGGGAAGCAAGCTCTTTGAATTCCACCCGCCGCCTCGCTCCCAACTTCCCCATTAATGGCGGCCGAGCAGCCTCACCGGGAAGCGAGCTCTTTGACCTCCACCCGCCGCCTCGCTCCCAACTTCTCCATTAATGGTGGCCGAGCCGCTATTTAACATGCGGTTAATGCACCTGGACGGAAGGTGTTAGCTTGTGATCCCATGGCCCCGCTCAACGCTAGCTAGCATTGTTTTGTTCGTGCCTCACTGAGAACCTGACTTTTAGCCTGTTTTCGACTCGTATACATGTACCTACGAGGTTACGAACGAAATAATACGACGACAAATTAACAATGGCAACGGATAATAATTGTCTTACATATCCCGGATAATTTAAAATGCCACATGCAGCAATGCCCGAAAGACACAGGGGAAAAAGAGAAGAAGAAAGAAAAAAGGAAGAAGGAAGTCGCTGCTCTCTACTTCTCGATGGATCGCTGGGCGAGGAGTTCTTCCAGCTCCTTCTTCACATCCTCATGACTTTGCTTGACAGCAGCCACGGATTCCTCCACCTGCAGCTCACGCTCGATGCGGAGCTTCTTCAAGTCATCCCCAAGTTCATGCATGACGGCTGTCAGCGTCATCCACGAGGCAACGCTATTCTCATACAGCTCCCTCCGGCCGGCGGCCTCCTCCTTCTGCTTGTCAAGCTCCTCGTGGAGCTTCGCATTGTCACCCATGAGTTTCACGATGAGGCCGGTCGCCTTATCAACCGAGGCATCGCTAATCTCGAGCAGCTTCTCCAAGCCGGCGAGCAGCTCCTGCTGGTTAATTAGGCCAGCGAGAATGTCGTCGTCGCTGGTTAAGGACTTCAACCCTGCCAGGTCGTCGAGTTCGCCGACGCAGCGAGTGCGCTTGTGAGAGCCCTCGCCTGCCCGTGAGAGCTCGTTCGAGGGCCCCACGGCGCGGCAGGACATCTCTGCTGTGGCCGCCGCGTTGTGGCGGGACCTCTCTAGTGCTTCCGCGGCCTTGGTCTTTGCTCCCTGGTTATATGTTGACCTAGAACTCCTCCTACCGGCCATGGCAGGCGCAAGGAATGACTTAAGAGGAAAGACCTGTTTTTTTGGTGATGAGGAGAGGAATGTGCAGTAATTTTCGAGTGGGTATTAGTTTTTATAGCCCAGTGCCAAGTGGGAACACGTTTAGGTTTGATCGGTGTGAACAGATTTGCAATTACTCATTGCGTGGTAATTTGATCGGTGTGAACACATTTAGGTTTGATCGGTGTGTCAGCGTGTCCGATGGATGTGCCGTCTCGCCTCCCACGCGTGCCAGACGGTTGACCAAAACTGCTATACGCAGGTGGTTGCTCGCCGTTTAGGTGACCGTGACGCGCTATGCTCGCGTCCCTTCGCGCGCTCTGCTCGATGTTGAGGCGGCCGCGGCGCGCTCTGCTCGTGTCCCTCCGCGCGCGCTCTTTCAGCGGTTGGGGTCAGCACACGATCACGTTTTGAGCGCCATATGCATGCGGTTGCGTCCGCGCATGTCGCCACGATGCAGTTAATACGTGCGGCACGATGCAGTTATGCGCTGCAACAACTGCCATCCTCGCACGCCGATACTCCAGGTCGTTCGGCCTCCCCATTTATTCCCACGGCCATTATAACCTTAGTCTCTTCAACCTTTCGATCGCGCCCCACAACACAACAAGCACACCCACGATGACACATAGAGAGAGGATATCCAGCGGCGCTCCAATGGAGTTCGGCGTGCATTGTGTGGACACCCACGTGAGGGGGAAGGAACTCCTGGCGGTGTACACCATCGACCCGGCCGTGGTGGAGGACTCCATCAACACCATGGAGCAGTTGCTTGCTAAGGACGACAAGTACAAAGTGGTCGGCTTTGACCTCCAGTACACCGCTGGTCATCCCGGGGTTGATCAGGCGGTTGTCGTCGCCCAGTTGTGCGTGGGCCATCACGTCCTCGTCGACCACTACTGCCTGGCCACAAGTGCTTCCGAGTGTTTCGCCAGGTTTGTCAAGAGCTCCGATTACAAGTTCGCTATGGTGGACAGCGTCAACGATCTAAAAGCCCTCCAGATTTCAGGCTTGGCCTGCCCGAAGCTTGTCGACATCCGTGGCCACTATAGGGTCTGGGGCAGCACGAAGAAGGACTCCCTGGTTGAACTCACCGCGGCCATCATCGACCCCTACTACGAAAACATGAAGGAAGGTTCCATGAGAAATCCTGGATCCTGGCACGGTGCCTGGGTGCGGAGACTGGATGAACCTCACCTCAAGTTTGTAGCCAACAATGTGTACACATGCTACGAGATGCACAGGCGGATCGTCGACATGAGGGAGTGCCTCCTTCCTCTAGATGATGAGGGATCGAGCCACCAGCAGAGCAGCAACGGCAAGCGTCACAAGAAGTAGATGATGATTAGATATGATCGTTTATCCTAGTTTATTATGCATGTAATTGTTTACTTTGGTGTGTGCATATGTTATGTGTGTAGTTAGTTATGTAATTGGATGTTTAATTTGGTTATGCAATCATGTCCTTATAAGTATATATGTTGTTGTTCTGTAGACAGAGAGCGTAGATGTTGTGCAGACTGAGCAAATCACATCGCACACGGATTAAACTACGGAACCCGTCGGTGATGATTTCATCAATCACTGACAATTGTTTACCAGCAAGAGTTTGCCCACAACACACACGGGTTATTAGTAGGAATCCTCTGTGTTGTTATCGGTCTTCCCACACATTTCTGATTACTGACCTGTTTGCCGCATATCACACACATCTTGTTAAGTTGAACCGTTTATGTTGTGTTGGGTAATCGCAAACAGTTCATCCGAGTGAACCGCATGCCGTATATCGCACACACCTTGATCTGCCTGATCGTTTCTGTTGTGTTGCGTAATCACAAACAGTTCATCCGAGTGAACTGTATGCCGTGTATTGCACAGACCACGAACTGGTTGACCGTGTTTGTTGTTCTGGCTTATCGCAAACAGTTTGTATGGATCAACTGTATGCCACGTATCGCACACGCGTCTCTAATCTGAATCATTTTTTATGTCTCTGGCATCACAAACAGTTCATCTTATTGGCGACGGTATTTTTAAGACACCGTTTGCGATTCATGCATCGCACATAGTTTGGTCGTGGGGTCTCTGATTCATGTGTCGCGTTAGCAGTCGCCTGCAGTAGTGGGTATATAAGGGAAGACAAAATGTTGAGGAAGTCTCGCATCGAGTTGGCGGATTATTAGGCAATGGAGAGGCCTTACAATCAATGTCAATACGAGGAGTAAGGATTGCCATGCAAGGGATTTCACTAGAGCTATAAGTGTATCAAAGCTCCGTATGAAACTAAGGGGGTGTGCATCCAACTTGCTTGCTGCTACTTGTGAGCTGCGTTGGGATTTTCCCCGAAGAGGAAGGGTGAAGCAATATGGTAGTGATAACCCACAAGTATAGGGGATCAGGTGTAGCCTTTCTCGATAAATAAGAGTGTCAAACCCAACGAGGAGCTAAAGGTAGAATTAATATTCCCATCAAGTTCTATCGACCACCGATACAACTCTACACACACTTAATGTTCGATTTACCTAGAACAAGTATGAAACTAGAAGTACTTTGTAGGTGTAATGCTAGAACTACTTTTCAAGAATAAAACTAGGAATACTTTGCAAAAATAAAACTACGAGTAATTTGCAAGATAATAAAAGTTAGTTGTTTAGTAGAAAGCTTTTTGTAACACAAGAGAAGGATTTGTCCCTAGGCAATCGATAACTAGACCGGTAATCATTATTGCAATTTTATATGAGGGAGAGGCATGAGCTAACATACTTTCCGTACTTGGATCATACGAACTTATGATTGGAACTCTAACAAGCATCCGCAACTACCAAAGATCATTAAGGTAAAACCCAACCATACCATTAAGTAAAATGTCCTCTTTACTCCCATACACAACAACCCCCTTACTCGGGTGTAAGCTTCTGTCACTCTAGCCGCCCACTATAAGAGAATTATGAACATATTGCAAACCCTACAATGGGAATCCCTCATGCTTGCGCGACACAGAGGGCACCATAGGACAGCACCAAAATAAAACATACAACTCAAACCAATCACGATCATCAATCAACCCATAGGACAAAAAGAATCTACTCAAACATCATAGGATGGCAGCACATCATTGGATAATAATATGTAGCATTAAGCACCATGTTTAAGTAGAGATTATAGCGGGGATAAGAGGTGTTACACCACTTCATAGAGGGGAGAAAGTTGGCGTTGACAGCGTTGCAGTTGTTGGTGTAGATCGCCGTCACGATGATTGCCATGGCGGCGTTCCGGCGCCACCGGGAGAGAGGGGGAGAGAGCCCCCCTCCTTCTTATTCCTTGGCCTCCTCCCTAGATGGGAGGAGAGTTCCCCCTCTGGTCCATGGTCGCCATGGCTCCTGGAGGGGAGGAGCCCCTCTGAGATTGAATCTCTCTCTCTGTTCTCTTCTGTTTCGCGTTCCAGTTTTCTGGCCGAAAACCGTTTCTTAAATTCCCGGAGATTCGTAACTCCAATTGGGCTAAAATTTTGAGCGGATTTTCTTCCGGATATTAGCTTCCTTGCAGCAGAAGGACACCATCCGACCTACAGGGGAGCCACAAGCCCCCTAGGCGCGCCTAGGGGGGCCCACGCCCTGCATGCTTGCCGTGTCCTCGGGCATCGTCTCGCGTTGATTCCTTTTCCCAAAAATCACATATATTCCAAAATAAATCTCCGTAAATTTTTATCGCATTTGGACTTCGTTTGATATGAATTTTCTGCGAAACAAAAAACATGTAACAAACAGGAACTGGCACTGGGCACTGGATCAATATGTTAGTCCAAGAAATCATATAAAATGTTGCCAAAAGTATGTGGAAATTGTAGACTATTGGCATGAAACAATCAAAAATTATAGATATGACGGAGATGTATCAGCATCCCCAAGCTTAATTCATACTCGTCCTCGAGTAGGTAAATGATAAAAAGATAATTTTTGATGTGGAATGCTACCTAGCATAATCTTGATCATGTAATCTAATCATGGCATGAATATTAAGACACGAGTGATTCAAAGAAATAGTCTATAATTTGATATAAAGACATCAATACTCAGGCATCCCAACAAACAATCATGCCTTTCAGAATAAAAATGCTAAAGAACGCTATCCCTACAAAATCATATAGCCTTGTCATGCTCCATCTTCTTAACACAAAATATAAATCATGTACAACCCCGATGTCAGCCAAGCAATTGGTTCATACTTTTTAACGCGCTTCAGCTTTTTCAACCCCCACGCAATACATGAGCGTGAGCCATGGACATTGCACTATAGGTGGAATAGAATGCGGTGGTAGGGATAAATAAGGAGAAGTCAAAAAGGGAGAAAGTCTCGCATCAACTAGGCGGATCAACGGGCTATGGAGATGCCCATCAATCGATATCAATGCGAGGAGTAGGGATTGCCATGCAACGGATGCACTAAGAGCTATAAGTGTATGAAAGCTCAAACTGAAAACTAAGTGGGTGTGCATCCAACTTGCTTGCTCATGAAGACCTCGGGCATTTGAGAAAGCCCATCATCGGAATATACAAGCCAAGTTCTATAATGAAAAATTCCCACTAGTATATGAAAGTGAGAACATAGGAGACTCTCTATATGAAAAACATGGTGCTACTGTGAAGCACAAGTGTGGTAAAGGATAGTAGCATTGCCCCTTCTCTCTTTTTCTCTCATTTCATTTTTTTTGTTTTCTTTTTTTTTCTCTTTTTTTTGTGGGCTCTTTTTTGGCCTCTTTTTTTTGGAATAGTCTCATGGACCTCATCCCCACTTTTTCGGGGACTCATTAGTCTCCACCATTCTTTCCTCACTGGGACAATGCTCTAATAATGATGATCATCGCACTTTTATTTACTTACAACTCGATAAAAACTATACAAGATGACTCTATAAGAATGCCTCTGGTAGTGTACCAGGATGTGCAATGTTCTAGCATAGCAAAGATATCAAAAAACGGACAAGCCATGAAAATATCATGCTAGCTATCTTACGATCATGCAAAGCAATATGACAATGATTGCTCAAGTCATGTATATGATGATGATGGAAGTTGCATGGCAATATATCTCGGAATGGCTATGGAAATGCCATAATAGGTAGGTATGGTGGTTGTTTTGAGGAAGATATAAGGAGGCTTATGTGTGACAGAGCGTATCATATCATGGGCTTTGGATGCACCGGCGAAGTTTGCACCAACTCTCGAGGTGAGAAAGGGCAATGCACGGTACCGAAGAGGCTAGCAAATTGCGGATGGGTGAGAGTGCGTATAATCCATGGACTCACATTAGTCATAAAGAACTCACATACTTATTGCGGAAGTCTATTAGCCCTCGAAGCAAAGTACTACTATGCATGCCCATAGGGAGGAGGTTGGTAGGAGTTAACCATCGTGCGCCCCCGACCTCCACACAAAGGAAGACACTCAATAATAAATCATGCTCCAACTTCATAGCATAACTAAAGACTATACGTGCATGCTTCGGGAATCACAAACCTTAACACCAATATTCTTACTAAACCACAATCATTCACTAGTACCTCCCATATATCACCATCTTAATATTGCAAAACTATTGCAAGGAATCAAACATATCATATTCAGTGATCTACAAGTTTTATGTAGGATTTTATAACTAACCATGTGAATGACCAATTCCTGTTGACTCTCTAAATAGATATAAGTGAAGCATGAGAGTTTAATTCTTTCTACAAAAGACTTGCCATGCTCTAATAAATATAAGTGAAGCAAAAGAGCATTCTACAAATAATAGTTTTCTATATGTAGAGAAACAGGCATCCAAACTTCAAATGATATAAGTGAAGCACATGAAGCATTCTATAAAGCCATACTCAAAAGATATAAGTGAAGTGAAAAGAGCATTTTGTAAATCAACCAAGGACTATCTCATACCAGCATGGTGCATTATTTAAAAGAAAAAATAAAATGCACACGACGCTCCAAGAATTTACGTATATCATATGAACAAAACAAAAACCGAGACATACTGATAGTTGTTGAAGAAAGATGGGATGCCTTCCAGGGCTTCCCCAAGCTTAGACACTTGAGTCTCATTGAATATTTACTTGGGGTGCCTTGGGCATCCCCAAGTTTGAACTCTTGCCTCTCCTTGTTCTCCTCATATCGATACCTCCTCGATCTTCGAACACTTCATCCACACAAAACTTAACCGGACTTTTTATTAGAGGGGTTAGTACATATAACATCAAATCCCATCATGTCTTGCTGTAACATTATTGTATAATTATAATCAAACATTACCCACTGTATGATATCACAATTCTATGGATACCAATTCAATGGGGCTCAACAAGATTTCAAACATACGCAAATAAAGAAACTATAACAGCAATCTGTGAAAACAGGACAGTCTATAAAGATGCAAATTAAACATATACTTATGTAACTAAAAAAATTATGAAAAATTAGGAACAAATAAAAAATTTGCATAGCAGTACTGTGTAAAAATTTCAGAATTTTTGCATGTTCCAGTAAATTATAGAAATTCAAACACTACAGCAAAAGTTTCTGTTTTTTTCACAGCACACACCAAACAAGCAATTTAAACATCCTAAAGGTAAATCTTGGCACATTATTTTTATAATACAATGGATTTGTACAAGGGGATAATTATTTTTGTGAGAAACTTCCATGAAAAATTCTACATTGTTTCCATGAGCATGAACACAAGTTTTCAAGGTCGACCCTCACTTCTCCAATGCATAACCTTCCAATCGCTTCTCTTTTTGAAAAAGTTTTTAGGTTCCCCTCTATATTTTTTTGTTTTTAAACTTTTTAAAAGCACAGAACAGAATAAAATGACTCTCTAAAACTTTCGTGTTGTCTCCTAGGCAGTTCTTTCTTTAAAGCCATTAAGCTAGGCATAAAGTGCTCAAGTAATCAATCCACCCGGATCCCAAGGTATATCAAAGCCAATTTTAATTAACAATGATTTATAATTTAGTAGTGAGCACAAAGCAACATATTTCATGCAATGACGAAGTCTAACTCTCTTCCTATGCATCGGCATGTCATAAAAGATCAATTCATGCACATCAAGTAAAGGCCAATGCATAGTATAAACAGTTTCTTGCAATTTTTATCGTATTGGAAACATAGAGAGGTGGAGATGTAGTTCCTCTCTCATAATAATTGCAAGCAGGAGCAGCAAGCACATGCATATCATATTCATCAAAATCATCATGTGTAGTAGTAAAACGTAACCCATCAATATAATCCTTAATAAGCGCAAACTTCTCCGATATAGTTTAGTTGGGAGAATTCAAAAAGATAATAGGACTATCATGTGTAGGTGCAATAGCAACAATTTCATGTTTAACATAAGGAACTATAGCAAGTTCATCTCCATAAGTATCATTCAAATTGGCATCATGGCCACAAGCATAGCAAGCATCAATTTCATCAAAAAGGGATATTTCAAATGAATCCAAGGGATCATAGCAATCATCATAGCATTCATCCTTCGGTAAGCACGAAGGGAAATTAAACAATGTATGAGTTGAAGAGTTACTCTCATTAGAAGGTGGACACGGGTAGCTAATCCGCTCTTCCTCCTTTTGTTCTTCGCTCTCCTCGTCAACTTTTTCATCTAATGAGCTCACAGTTTCAGCAATTTCTTCTTCCATAGGTTCCTGCAAAATATTAGTCTCTTCTTGGGCAGCGGAGACTTTCTCAATAAATTGATCAATATAGGCATTATATTCATAATTTGCATAGCAATATTTTAGTATAGCATAATTTTCAGATCTGTAAACAGCATCATCATAGTTTTCATACTTTTAGAACAAAGATTCAATTTCATAAGCACCCTTAAAAGCAACAAATTCTTCTATTTGTTCCACATCATAGTAATCATATACACCATAAGCATATGAAGCCAAGGTTTCATTATCATTAAATTTACATGAAAAGGGAAGGTGTGGAGCCTCCATCTTAGAGCAACAAGTATAATCATATCTTAAGCATAAATTCCGAGCATACCAATGCAAATAATCAATTTGATCCCATAAGAGTTTCCCTTTTTGAGACAAGCGATAATCCCTAAAGTATTCCCGTTGATCCAAAGTATATCCCATTATCAAGTTGAATGGAGATTTATCAGGATTATCAAAGTAGTAATCAAGTTTTAGGAGGTTCCCCATCTCCATGAGTAGCAAGTACAACTAATTTGTTTGGTGTTTCGTGTTCCATATCCATAACTAAAGATATAAAACAACTTAGAACAGAAAATAAAAACTACTTAGTGATAAAGCAAACAAGCACGCACGAGAATATCAACCCCACGCTATTGCTCCCCGGCAACGGCGCCAGAAAAAGGTCTTGATAACCCACAAGTATAGGGGATCAGTTGTAGCCTTTCTCGATAAATAAGAGTGTCAAACCCAACGAGGAGCTAAAGGTAGAATTAATATTCCCTTCAAGTTCTATCGACCACCGATACAACTCTACGCACACTTAACGTTCGCTTTACCTAGAACAAGTATGAAACTAGAAGTACTTTGTAGGTGTAATGCTAGAACTACTTTGCAAGAATAAAACTAGGAGTACTTTGCAAGAATAAAACTATGAGTAATTTGCAAGATAATAAAAGTTAGTTGTTTAGTAGAAAACTTTTTGTAACACAAGAGAAGGATTTGTCCCTAGGCAATCGATAACTAGACCGGTAATCATTATTGCAATTTTATATGAGGGAGAGGCATGAGCTAACATACTTTCCGTACTTGGATCATATGAACTTATGATTGGAACTCTAGCAAGCATCCGCAACTACCAAAGATCATTAAGGTAAAATCCAACCATAGCATTAAGTAAAAAGTCCTCTTTACTCCCATATGCAACAACCCCCTTACTCGGGTGTAAGCTTCTGTCACTCTAGCCGCCCACTATCAGAGAATTATGAACGTATTGCAAACCCTATAGTGGGAATACCTCACGCTTGCGCGACACGGAGGGCACCATAGGACAGCACCAAAATAAAACATACAACTCAAACCAATCACGATTATCAATCAGCCCATAGGACAACAAGAATCTACTCAAACATCATAGGATGGCAACACATCATTGGATAATAATATGTCGCATTAAGCACCATGTTTAAGTAGAGATTATAACGGGGAGAAGAGGTGTTACACCGTTGTATAGAGGGGGAGAAAGTTGGTGTTGACGGCGGCGAAGTTGTTGGTGTAGATCGCCGTCACGATGATTACCCCGGCGGCGTTCCGACACCACCGGGAAAGAGGGGGAGAGAGCTCCCCTCCTTCTTCTTCTTCCTTGGCCTCCCCCCTAGATGGTAGGAGAGTTCCCCCTATGGTCCATGGCTGCCATGGCCCCCGGAGGGGAGGAGCCCCTCCGAGATTGGATCTCTCTCTCTGTTCTCTTCTGTTTCGCGTTCCAGTTTTCTGGACGAAAACTGTTTCTTAAATTCCCGGAGATCCGTAACTCTGATTGGGCTGAAATTTTGAGGGGATTTTCTTCCGGATATTAGATTCCTTGAGGTAGAAGGACACCCTCAACCGACCTACAGGGGAGCCACAAGCCCCCTAGGCGTGCCCAGGGGGCCCGCGCCCTGCAGGCTTGCCGTGTCCTCGGGCATCGTCTCGCGTTGATTCCTTTTCCCAAAAATCACATATATTCCAAAATAAATCTCCGTAAATTTTTATCGTGTTTGGACTTCGTTTGATATGGATTTTCTGCGAAACAAAAAACATGCAACAAACAGGAACCGGCACTGGGCACTGGATCAATATGTTAGTCCAAGAAATCATATAAAATGTTGCCAAAAGTATGTGGAAATTGTAGAATATTGGCATGAAACAATAAAAAATTATAGATACGACGGAGACGTATTAGGTAGCGTATAAGCATTTCCCTCAGTAGAGAACCAAGGTTATGAAACCAATAGCAGAATCATGCAAACAAAGTTCGACAGTACTTGCACAGACAAGAGCAAATACTTGCACCCAATGCGGGCAAGAGGGTTGTCAATCCCCTTGTACTCGTTAATTGCAAGGATCAAATCTAATAGTGGTTGGTTTATAAATTGCAAACGGAATTAAAACTAAATAAATTGCAGCAAGGAAATTAGGGTTTTAGTAAATATGGTGAATGGACCCGGGGGGCATAGTTTTCACTAGAGGCATCTCTCTCATAGACTGGTACAACGACCTGCTATACAAATGGTTTTTACCCCCTTTCCGCGATAGAGTTTTAAACCATCAGCTTGCCTATGTGTGCGATAGGGGAGTCCTTCCCACACGACCCAGAAACCGTCGGCGATAGGGCCTCCGGTCACACACGCGGGGCAAAAAGAGCTCCTGTGCGATCGGGCGACCATCACAGACAATTATACTGGCCCAATCGTTTCTGTTCGTATGTACATCCCACACAGTGAATCTCAGAAAAACGTTTCCGTTCATATGTACATCACACACAATTTCTATGTGGAAACGTTTGTGCAAGGTGGCCTAACGCAAACATTTGTCGGGCGGAAGTCGTGTGTGATTGTTCATTGATCCAACATGGCTACTTTCTAGAAACTGTGTGCGTTGTTTGAGGTCATCGCCCACGGTGTTGTCTGAGAAACCGTCTGCAATACAAAAACCCAATAAGCAGGCTAATTGGCCTATTGTTGATAATGCATTTAGTAATCAAATTGACATTTCATATCAAGCACACCATATGTTTCATAGCCGTATTACGGCAACCAGGATTTCATAGCTGAATTACAACAGAGTACAACATCACATAACTTCAGCACTCAATTACACCATATAGGCATATAGCTAGCTATGCAATTACACAACAGCACGAAGTTTCACATGCAACATCTAAAACCTTTGGAAAGTAGCATCATATATGGTATATAGAGAGATGAATCTCATCTGGAAAACTGCTGAATCTGAAGGCGAATATTGAGCCTTCAATGATGTTGAATGTCCTTGCAACTTTACGCCAGTGGCTGCGGATGATTGCACGCCCAACCTCCGTCCTCTTGAGAAAGACTTCAATATTGTACCGTGGGTGTTGAATGAGTACCTTCCTCGCCTCTTGACCATGGAGGTGGTTTGAGAGGTAATCATTGGTGAACTGCTTTGGAAAGGACTGAAAACAAAGATATGCATAAATATATGTTCTAAATTTTGAAATGGCGCATTGGAAAAAACACAAGGTAAAAGAGTTAGTACCATCTTATAGTTGACTGATGTCTTCTTCATTGTGCAAACAAAGATCTTGTTGTTATTCAACGCTAGTTTCTTTATCCTAACAATCTTTCTGAGTTTCTTGACTTGACTGATATTCATGTCCATCTCATTTCCCCATATGCAAAATGGATCGAACAATGGGTGTAAACCTCTGACAGCAGGACCTACAAGTGCAAGACCAAATTGTTAAAAACCTAAATATTACTCCCTCCATCCCATAATATAAGAATGTTTTTTAAGCTAACATAGCTTAAAAGGCGTTCTTATATTATGGGACAGAGGGAGTAGAATGGTTCCTGCAATTGCACAATAATGTGCTATTAGCCAAAGGACCATGCATGTGCAAACCTCGATGGTAAACCTCAGTGCCTCCCATTGTTTCCCTGCAACACATATAAGGCAGATATTGATCAGTTTAAGTGAGAGTTGGCATGCTATCAATAGAATATATTAATGAAAACTTGTACCCACAACAAATGAACATCACACTGCAGAATTGAACCAAAAATTTAACTGGACACCACAACAAATGAAGCAAGTAGTTAACTGAGAACCACATTGCAGAATAGAACATATACTAGAAGATCATACAGTTAACCAAGCCTAGCGTGCTTAAGAACTACTAGGAAATATAGCATTTGTGTATGTTTCTTATGTATAGAGTACATCCAAATTTGATTTTTTTCCTCACATGCATAACAATAAAAAAATTGTACCCATAAGAATTGAACATCACATTTCAGAATTGAACCAAACAGTTAACTGAACATCACAACAAATGAACCAAACTTTTAACTGAACATCACATTTCAGAAGATCAGATTGCATATTAACATTACAGATGACAATTCACTAGAAGGCACCGGAGGCGGCCTTTAGAAAACACCACGAACTGTCGTTTAAAGCAGCCAACAGTGTGGCGGCGTCCGCGCGCGAGGGGTCGACGGTGGCCTCGATGGTGAGGTGCTCCTCCAAGATCTGGCGGTCGGCACACACGGCAGCCATCGCGACCTCATCCGCTCGCGCGGCCGCGATTTGCTTCACCGCTGCCAGATGCTCCTTGAGCTCCTGGCTATAATGCGTGCACCATGTCTATGGGCGGCGCTTATTTGGAGGATGGGGCGGTGATTTGGGTGGAAGATGTCGCGCCAGCGGTCGAGGCATGTGGGATGGAGAAGGAGGAGGATGGGGGTGGGGTGTGGTTTACCTGACTATATCGACGAGGCCGCGCAGCTGGAAGGAGCGCCGCCGGTGAGGAGGCGGCGCTGCAAAGCAAGCAGTGAAGGTTTGAACTTGGAAAGGAAGGAGGAAACAGTGGAAATGTGGCTTTTGGTGGGGGGAGGGGGCGGGGACCTAGAAATTTCCGCGGTTGCCAAAAATTTATGAACGGTGCAGTGAAAAACTGGCGCTCAAGTGTGGTTGACGCGCGGCCGGTGGACTATAGCCGGCAAACCTTCCGGCGTAAGCCATACATGAGGGAGCCCCAAGATATTTTATACTACATCGCACACGATTCTTGCTATCAAACTGTTTGTGGTCATTTTGATTTGAAAGACATAATGGGGTTACGGCAGGAAAGGTCGTTGTTTGAATTGCTAGAACATTTATCTGCAGTGGACATGCAACTATAGGAGTGTCGTGCTAAAATTTGGAATTATTCCGGGTTCGTTTGGCATTTTTTATACATTAATTGAGTTTTCTAGGCATTTAATGTGCATAATTCAAATTTGAACTACAGGCACATGCTCCAGTGCACCAAAATGGGTTGAAAAATCGTATATGTGTCCTTGGCTGAATGTTTAGGTCCCATACAAGAAATGGGAGTGAATTTCAAACATCTGGGTGTCGTGGCTCGGCAGAAAACATTGAGAAACTTGGTTTTTAAATTCCTTTAAATCCAAAAATTGCCTAAAAATCACGGAACTTGGCATGGTGTCTTGACATGGCACCAACATGCTGTGGTAAAAATTTTGTTCGATTTGGGACAAGTTTTGGTATAAGCTTCTGACAAACCGGAGCTTCTCACAAGAAGGCTCATGGTTCCGATAGGGCATGTGTCACATTTGTGGGCGAAATGACATAAGCTGCCTCTTCCTGCCTTGATTTTTTTTACAGAGGCAACAAAGACCAATAGGAGTGTCGTGCTAAAATTTGGAATTATTCCGGGTTCATTTGGCCTTTTTTATACATTAATTGAGTTTCTAGGCATTTAATGTGCATAATTCAAATTTGAACTACATGCACATGCTCCAGTGCACCAAAATGGGTTGAAAAATCGTATATGTGTCCTTGGGTGAATGTTTAGGTCCCATACAAGAAATGGGATTGAATTTCAAACATCTGGGCATCGTGGCTTGGCCGAAAACATTGAGAAATTTGGTTTTTAAATTCCTGTAAATCCAAAAATTGCCTAAAAATCATGGAACTTGGCATGGTGTCTTGACATGGCACCAACATGCTGTGGTAACATTTTTGTTTGATTTGGGACAAGTTTTGGTATAAGCTTCTTACAAACCGGAGCTTCTCTCAAGAAGGCTCGTGGTTCCGATAGGGGATGTGTCACCTTTGTGGGCGAAATGACATACGCTGCCTCTTCCTGCCTTGATTTTTTTATAGAGGCAACAAAGACCAATAGGAGTGTCGTGCTAAAATTTGGAATTATTCCAGGTTTGTTTGGCCTTTTTTATACATTTATTGAGTTTCCTAGGCATTTAATGTGCATAATTCAAATTTGAACTACATGCACATGCTCCAGTGCACCAAAATGGGTTGAAAAATCGTATATGTGTCCTTGGGTGAATGTTTAGGTCCCATGCAAGAAATGGGAATGAATTTCATACATCTGGGCGTCGTGGCTCGGCCGAAAACATTGACAAACTTGGTTTTTAAATTCCTGTAAATCCAAAACTTGCCTGAAAATCATGAAACTTGGCATGTTACCTTGACATGGCACCAACATGCCGTGGTAAAAATTTTATCCGATTTTTTGAAGGCGCACAGATTAACAACCAACAAAGTCATTTTGGAACAAAGAGCTGCCACGTTACAATCAGAAACATAAGTGTTATTCAAACCGTGGGCGTTGTACTAACCATTTACGTGCCGCCACGCGTCCCCATTTTTATTGGCTAGGAGGCGTCGTGCAGGGTAGCTATTTGAGTAAACGGGAGGCATGGAGCAGACCGCTGCGCAGGCTCACCAGGAGGCGAGCCCTTTGACCTCCATCCGCCGCCTACCTCTCTCCCAACTTCTTTATTAATGGCGCCCGAGCCTATTTTTTAATGACTTGGCTAGCCTGAGTCGACCGAGATTTAAGAGAGAGAAAAGAAAATCTGAAAAGAAAATTTTGCACGGATCTTGATGTAAGATCTCATGGACATAGCATCGACTGAGACTTAGCAAGACTGATATATATGACGATGATGGCAATGGATAATAATAATTTTCTTACATATTAAGGAAGATAATTAAAGATGCCACATGCGGCAACACTCGAAAGACACAAGGGCAAAAGAAGGAAGACGCACACAATGATCTGGGTCGCTGCTCTCTAATTCACCTCGATCTACTACGCCATCTTTGTCATTTCGTCCACCTTGATCTCCTTCAGTCCTCAATACGTCGCTTGCGAGCATCCACGGATTCCTCCAGGAGCATTTCACGCTCGATGCGGAGCTTAGCATTCTCGTCCATAAGTTTCCTGACCATGACGGCTGTCTTCTTCAACACGGCAGTTGTCTCCTCATGCTGCTTCGCCCTACCGGTGATCTTCGCCCCCAGCAGGTCGCGCTCGGTGCAGAGCCTCACCTTGTCACCCCTTAGTCCCCGGATGACACCGGTCGACTTATCCAACGCGGCATAGCTCTCCTACTATAGCTTCGCCTAGCGGGAGATGTCATCCATCAGCTTATTGCGCATAGCACGCATGCGCCTGTGAGAGCCCTCGAGTGCCCGCGATAGATCCATCCAGGCCGCCGCGACGCGGAAGGACCTCTCTGCTGCTTCCGCGGCACGGCAGGACATCTGTGCCGCTTCTGCGGCACGGCAGGACCACTCTGCTGCTTCGGTGGCGTGGCGAGACCTCAGTGCTGCTTCGGCGGCGCGGCGAGACCTCTGTGCTGCTTCGGTGGCGCGGCGGGACCTCTCGGCTGCTATCGCGGTGAGGCGGGACATCTCTGCTGCTTTGCTCGCCGCTTCATGGTCATTTCTCAACCAAGAACTCCTCCCACGGGCCATGGCAGACGCAAGGAAGGACGAAGACTTGTTTGTTTTTTGATGAGGAATTGAGGAGGAATGTGAAGTCATTTTTGAGTAGGTGGTATTTAAAACCTAGTAATAAGCTGCTAAGTGGGAAAACGTTTAGGTTTTGATCGGTGTGAACAGGTTTGCAATTACATATAGTGTGGTAATTTGTCATGTGACGGGAAACAAGCTCAAAATTATTTGACGGTTCCGGTTTCGAAGTGCGGCACGATTCCTGGATGGTGTAATTAACGTGGGCAAGCGTTCTCGGATGCGTACGTGGCGTGTGCACCGCAATCGCCGATGTCAGCACATGACTTGTTCCATCAATCGTGTGCACTTGTTATTACCATCATGCACAATTCTTTTAATTAGAATGTGTGCCCGTATATCGCAGACTCCTTGATCTGACTGACTGTTTCTGTTGTTTTGGCTCATCACAAACAGTTCATCCGAGTGAACTGTATGCCGTCTATTGCACACACCTTGATCTGCCTGACCGTTTCTGTTGTGTTGGGTAATCGCAAACAGTTCATCCGAGTGAACTGTATGCCGTGTATCTCACACACCTCGATTTGGCTGACCGTGTTTGTTGTTCTGTCTTATCGCAAATAGTTCGTATGGATCAACTGTATACCACGTATCGCACACGCGTCTCTAATCTGAATCGTGCTTGATGTCTCCGGCATCGCACACAGTTCGTCTTATTGGCGACAGTTTTAGTACGACACCGTTTGCGATTAATGCATCGCACACAGTTTGGTCGCGGGGTCTCTGATTAATGTGTCGCGTTAGGACCATCCTGCAGTAGTGATAAGCATAGCATACGGTGGGTAAACAAATTACTGTTGGGCAATTGATAGAAAAGTGCATAGTTATGATGTTATTCATGGCATGATCAGTACATAGGCATTATGTCCGTGACAAGTAGACCAAAACGATTCTGCATCTACTACTATTACTCCACCCCTCGACCGCTATCCAACATGAATCTTAAGGTATTAAGTTCATAACAAACAGAGTAATGCTTGGAGCATGATGACATAATGTATACAGAATAAAACCAAGCAATATGATTAAACCCCGTCGTTTTACCCTTAGTAGCAACAATACAAATACGTGCCTCGCTACCCTTTCTGTCATGAGGTGAGGACACCAAGAGATTGAACCTACCACAAAGCACCTCTCCCAGTGAAGATAAATCAATATAGTTGGCCAAACCAAATGGATAGATCGGAGAGAAATACAAAGCTATAAAAATCACACATAATAAAGTTCAGAAAAGACTCAATTACTTTCAATGAATAATCTGATCATAAACCCACAATACATCGGATCCCAACAAACACACCGCAAAAGAAAATTACATCGAATCAATCTCGGAAGAGAACATTGTATTGAAGATCAAAGAGAGAGAGAAAGCCATCTAACTACTAGCTATGGACCCGTAGGTCCTGTGGGAACTACTCACACATCATCGGAAGGGCAGCAAGGTTGATGAACAACCCCTCCGTGATTGATTCCCCCTTCGGCAGAGTACCGACGGAGGCCTCCAGATGGGATCGCAGAAGAACAGAGGCTGGCGGCGGTGTAATAATTGTTTTGGGTCGCGCTCTGGGGGTTTTGGAATATTTGAAAATTCATAGCGCTGGAATTAGGTCAGAAGGAGCCACGTGGGGCCCACAAGACATCAGGGCGCGCCTACTCCCCTAGGCGCGCCCTGTTGTCTTGTCGTCTCCTCGTCTTGCTTCTGGTCCTCCCCGAAGCTTCTAGGGTCCCTCCTGGTCTAGAAAAAATCGTCAAAAAGCTTCATAGCGTTTGGACTCCATTTGGCAGGGATTTTCTGTAAAACCAAAAATAAGCAGAAAACAACAACTGTCACTTGGCACTGGGTTAATAGGTTAGTTCCCAAAAATGATATAAAATGATGTATAAAGAATATAAGATTGGTAATATAATAGCATGAAACAATCAAAAATTATAGATACGTTGGATACGTATCAGCATCCCCAAGCTTAATTCCTGCTGGTCCTCGAGTAGGTAAATGATAAAAACAGAATTGTTGATGTTGAATGCTACCTAGCCTGTTCATCATGTAATCTTTTTATGGTTTGAATATTGAGAAATGATGAATAATTGATATCAACATAATAATATCCATGAATACTAGTAAACAATCATTACTCTTCAAAATATATGATGCTTAACGAATGTTATCCCTACTCATTGAATTATGTAAGCATGGCATGACTCCGTCTTCCTAATATAAGTACAAATCATGAGCACCCCAGTGTCAAATCAAGCAATTGTATCATAATTTTTCACGTGCTTCGGCATTTTCAACTTCACTAAATATATGAGCGTGAGACATGGACTTAGCACTACGGGTGGAATAGAATATGTTGGTAGAGTTTTATAAGGGAAGACAAAAGTGAAGAAAGTCTCGCATCAACTCAGCACATTGTTAGGCAAGGGAGAGGCCTTTCAATCGATATCAATGCGAGGAGTAGGGATTGCCATGCAACGGATGAACTAGAGCTATAAGTGTATGAAAGCTCCCAACTGAAACTAAGTGGGTGTGCATCCAACTTGCTTGCTCATGAAGACCTCGGGCATTTGAGGAAGCCCCTCATCCGAATATACAAGCCAAGTTCTATAATGTAAAAATTCCCACTAGTATATGAAAGTGACAAATCATGGAGACTCTCTATATGAAGAACATGGTGCTACTTTGAAGCACAAGTGTACTAAAAGGATAGTAGCATTGCCCCTTCTCTCATTTTCTCTCATTTTTTATTCTTCTTTTTTAGAACAATATCATGAACCTCATCCCCACTCTTTGGAGGACTCATCAGTCTCCATCATTCTTTACCTCACTGGGACAATGCTCTAATAATGATGATCATCACACTTTTATTTACTTACAACTCGATAAACTGAAACAAAATGACTCTATATATATGAATGCCTCTGGCAGTGTACTAGGATGTGCAATGATCTAGTGTAACATGTATAACAATGATGAATGGTGGATTTGCCACAAATATCATGTCAGCTCTATATGATCATGCAAAGCAATATGACGATGAACACACAAATCATGTGGATAGTAATGGTGGAAGTTGCATGGCAATATATCTCGGAATGGCTATGGAAATGCCATGATAGGTAGGTATGGTGACTGTTTTGAGGAAGGATATAATGAGGCTTATGTGTGATAGAGCGTATCATATCACGGGATTTGGATGCACTAGCGAAGTTTGCACCGACTCTCGAGGTGAGAAAGAGCAATGCACGGTACCGAAGAGGCTAGCAATATGTGGATAGGTGGGAGTGTCGTATTAGTCCATGAACTCACATTAGTCATAAAGAACTCATATACTTATTGTGAAAGTTTTATTAGCCCTCAAAGCAAAGTACTACTCGCATGCCCCTAGGGAGGAGGTTGGTAGGAGTTAACCATCGCGCGCCCCCGATTCGAACAATACAAAGGATTTCATAGAGGAATAAAAATGCTCCAACTTCCCCGACATGCCATGTCGGACACTTAATTGAGTGATACATAATAAGCTTTAATATCGATATCTTTACTAACCAATGATTATGAACTAATACTCTTTCATATTACTACATCAATATAATCAAATCACACGCTTCATATTCAATGATCTCACATGAAAGTTTTTATTACACCCCTCTTGTATACCTATCATTTTTAGACCAATCATATAACCCGTGTAATTTACCACTTCCTATTTAAAGACTCTCAAATAGATATAAGTGAAGCATGAGAGTAATTCATTTCTTTGAAATATAACCTACCGCCGTGCTCTAAGGATATAAGTGAAGCACATGAGCAACTGCCTAGCTCAAAAGATATAAGTGAAGCACATAGTGTATTCTAACAAATTATGATGAATGTGTGTCTTTCTCCAAAAGGTGTGTCCAACAAACAATGATTGTGTTAAAATAAAAAGCAAACAAAATAAAACTATGGCACAAGACACTCCAAGTAAAACTCATATCATGTGATACGCTCCAAGTAAAACTCATATCATGTGATGAATAAAAATATAGCTCCAAGTAACATACCGATGAATTGTGGACGAAAGAGGGGATGCCATCCGGGGCATCCCCAAGCTTAGATGCTTGGGTCTTCCTTGAATATTACCTTGGGGTGGGTCTTGCCGCTCCTTATTCCTTCATCCATCGTGATCTCACCCAAAACTTGAAAACTTCAGCACACAAAACTCAACAGAAACTTCGTGAGATCCATTAGTATAATAACTCAATCATCCACTTTAGGTACTTTTATAAATTGAATAATAATTTTTCTTGCATAATATCTACTTTATTCTAACTTCTTCATGACTTATACCCCCCCTGATATAATCCATAGCATCATTAAAACAAGCACACTATGCAATAGAAACAGAATCTGTCAAAAACAGAACAGTCTGTAATGATCTGAATTAAAATCATACTTCTGTAACTCCAAAAATTCTGAAAAATTAGGGCAACGTAAAAAATTGTATCCCAATACTTTGTAAAAAATTCAGAATTTTATCACGTTCCAATACATAATAGAAATTCCAGAACTGGGCGCAAAAGTTTCTGTTTTAAACAGCATCAATTATACTATCATTTAAATCATCCCAAAGGCATTACTTGGTACAAACACTAATTAAAAGATAAAAACACAATCATTACAGTAGCAATAAGCATGTCATCACACAAAAATAAAAATTGCAATAAAGATAAATATTGGGTTGTCTCCCAACAAGCGCTATTGTTTTATGCCCCTAGTTAGACATAATGCATAGCTTCAAGTATTATCATCTTTCGATTCCATCATGCCCTTGTAAATAATATTATCGTAAGTGCTTCTCATGAATTCTCTTTTTTCACCAAAGGATTTTCTATTAAGGGAACTCAAATAATGGAATGGTTATCCTTGGTTACTTTAATATCATTATAATCGAACTTTTGAGGGATAGGATCGTCAAGGGACCTCTCGTAAGTAACCGTGAATTCATCTTCTATGGGGATTCTAACATTTTCAAAACATTCATCATCTAACCCTTGTTGATTCCTTCTAACAATCCAAGCATATTGGTGATTGGTGCTATTAAATAAATGCTGGATTAGGGACAAGTTTGGGACTTTCTTTTTAGCATTCTCATCAAAGGCATGAACATCTTGTGACATGTATCTTCGCATAAAATCTTGATCATAAAGAATTTCGTCTATCAAAGGGCACTAATATTTCATGTCATAGTGATCAAATATTTCCCTAGCTTCCCGAACTATGTAATCAAATTCATTCATGAGGATAAGTGTGGCAATCTTCTTACCTCTAGGATCATGGATATTGGGAAGCTCAAAAAACAATCTTTGTATAGTGGGATGAGTACGCATGAATTTTCTCTCAAGTTTGATAATAAGTGCAAAGATAGCATGGGCATAACTACTGGTTCTTTTAAGAATAGATGTGTTATTAGATACCAAGGCTCCTGTGCAAGTAAAAAGTTCTTGGATAACACTCTTTCCTATAATATCACCACTACCTATTCGGAGTCTTTTTGTATGCATAATAGTAGTTTCTTCTTTAGTAGCAGGATCATTTTCAGCAAGATTCTCAAGTAACCCTTTAGGGATTTTGCTATTGACAATCTCATAAAAGCTTCTTTTAGTATTTTCATCGTTCATATTTTTTGATAATTCCGCATTAGTAGTGGGAGGAGCATTAACTCTCTCTTGAGACATGATGACAATTCAAGCAGGTAAGCAAACAAGATAAATATTTTTTTGTATTTTTGATTTTTAATGGAACTAATAAAAGCAAATAAAACAAATAAAAAGTAGAACAAGTAAATGATAATGTGTATGAAGGGACCTTGCTTTGTTTGATGATATCTCCCCAGCAACGGCGCTAGAAATTCTTTCTGCTACTTGTGAGCTGCGTTGGGATTTTCCTTGAAGAGGAAGGGTGAAGCAGTATACTAGCGAATAAGTATATCCCTTAGTAGAGAACCAAGGTTATCGAACCAATAGGAGAACCACGCAAACAAAGGTCGACAGTACCTGCACACACAAGAGCAAAAACTTGCACCCAACACGGGCAAGAGGGTTGTCAATCCCCTTGTACTCGTTAATTGCAAGGATCAAATCTGATAGTGATAGGTTTATAAATTGCAAACGGAATTAAAACTAAATAAACTGCAGCAAGGAAATTAGGGTTTTAGTAAATATGGTGAATGGACCCGGGGCCATAGTTTTCACTAGAGGCATCTCTCTCATAAGCATAGCATACGGTGGGTAAACAAATTACTGTTGGGCAATTGATAGATAAGCGCATAGTTGTGATGTTATTCATGGCATGATCAGTACATAGGCATTATGTCCGTGACAAGTAGACCGAAACGATTCTGCATCTACTACTATTACTCCACCCCTCGACCGCTATCCAGCATGCATATTAAGGTATTAAGTTCATAACAAACAAAGTAATGCTTGGAGCATGATGACATAATGTAGACAGAATAAAACCAAGCAATATGATTAAACCCTGTCGTTTTACCCTTATTAGCAACAATACAAATACGTGCCTCGCTATCCCTTCTGTCACGAGGTGAGGACACCGCAAGATTGAACCTACCACAAAGCACCTCTCCCACTGAAGATAAATCAATCTAGTTGGCCAAACCAAACGGATAGATCAGAGAGAAATACAAAGCTATAACAATCACACATAATAAAGTTCAGAAAAGACTCCATTACTTTCAATGAATAACCTGATCATAAACCCAAAATTCATCGGATCCCAACAAACACACCGCAAAAGAAGATTACATCGAATCGATCTCCGAAGAGAACATTGTATTGAAGATCAAAGAGAGAGAGAAAGCCATCTAGCTACTAGCTATGGACCTGTAGGTCCTGTGGGAACTACTCACACATCATCGGAAGGGCAGCAAGGTTGATGAAGAACCCCTCCGTGATTGATTCCCCCTCCGGCAGAGTACCGCCGGAGGCCTCCAGATGGGATCGCAGAAGAACGGAGGCTTGCGGGAGCATAATAATTGTTTGGGGTCGCTTTCTGGGGGTTTTTGGAATATTTGGGAATTTATAGTGCTGGAATTAGGTCAGAAGGAGCCACGTGGGGCCCACAAGACATCAGGGCATGCCTACCCCTCGGGCGCGCCCTGTTGTCTTGTCGTCTCCTCGTCTGGCTTCTGGTCCTCCCCCAAAGCTTCTAGGGTCCCTCCTGGTCCAGAAAAAATCTTCAAAAAGTTTCGTAGCGTTTGGACTCCGTTTGGTCGGGATTTTCTGTAAAACCAAAAACAAGCAGAAAACAACAAGTGGCACTTGGTTAATAAGCTAGTTCCCAAAAATGATATAAAATGATGTATAAAGTATATAATATTGGTAATATAATAGCATGAAACAATCAAAAATTATAGATACGTTGGAGACGTATCACTTGCTCAAGAAGACGTCGAGCATTTGAGGAAGCTCGTCATCGGAATATACAAGCCAAGTTCTATAATGTAAAATTCCCACTAGTATATGAAAGCGGCAAATCATGGAGACTCTCTATATGAAGAACATGGTGCTTCTTTGAAGCTCAAGTGTGGAAAAAGGATAGTAGTGTGACCCCTCTCTCTTTTTCTCTCTTTTTCTTCCTTTTTTTCCTTTTTTTTCTTTTTTTTTCTTTTTTTTAGTATAGTCACATGGACCTTATCCCCACTTTTTTGAGGACTCATTAGTCTCCACCATTATTTTCCTCACTGGTAGGGACAACACTCTAATAATGATGATCATCACACTTCTATTTACTTACAACTCGATAAACTAAATGATATGACAACATATGAATACCTCTGGCAGTGTATCAGGATGTGCAATGATCTAGCGTAGCAAAGATATCAAAAAACAGACAAGCCATGGAAATATCATGCCAGCTATCTTGCGACCATGCAAAGCAATATGACAATGAATGCTCAAGTCATGTGAATAGTAACAGGTGAAGTTGCATGGCAATATATATCGGAATGGCTATGGAAATGCCATAATAGGTAGGTATGGTGGCTGTTTCGAGGAAGGATATATAAGGCTTATGTGTGATAGAGTGTATCATATCAAGGGGTTTGGATGCACCGGCGAAGTTTGCACGAAGTCTCGAGGTGAGAACGGGAAATGCACGGCACCGAAGAGGCTAGCAAATTATGGATAGGGTGGAAGTGCTTATAGTCCAAAAACTCACATTAGTCATAAAGAACTCACATACTTATTGTGAAAGTTTATTAGGCCTCGAAGCAAAGCAATCTTGCATGCCCCTAGGGAGGAGGTTGGTAGGAGTTAACCATCGCGCGCCCCCAATCTGGACAACACAAAGGATATCAATCTAGGCTAAATTACGCTCCAACTTCCCCGCCATGCCATAACAGACACTTTCATGAAATAGAGAATCAAAAACCTTAACACCAATATTCTTACTAAACCATAATCATCCACCAATACACCCACATATTGCCATCTCAATATCACAAAGCTATTGCAAGGAATCAAACTTATCATATTCTGTGATCTACAAGTTTTATACAGGTTTTTATGACTAACCATGTGAACAACCAATTCATGCTAACTCTCTAAATAGATATAAGTGAAGCATGAGAGTTTAATTATTTCTACAAAAGACTCGGCCAAGCTCTAACAAATATATTTAAAGCAAAAGAGCATTCTACAAATAACGGTGTTCCCATTGTAGAGAAGCAAGCATCCAAACTTCAAAAGATATAAGTGAAGCACACGAAGCATTCTATAAAGCCATATTCAAAAGATATAAGTGAAATGCAAAGAGCATTCTATAAATCAACCAAGGACTATCTCATACTAGCATGGTGCATAAAAGAAAAGGGAAAAACAAACACAAAAGACTCTCCAAGAATTTACGCATATCATGTGAACAAAACAAAAACCAAGACATACAGATAATTGTCGAGGAAGAAAGAGGGTTTCCTTCCGAGGCATCCCCAAGCTTAGATGATTGAGTCTCCTTGAATATTTACTTGGGGTGCCTTGGGCATATACAGTCTTGAACTCTTGTCTCTCCTTATTCTTCTCATATCGATGTCTCCTCGGTCTTCGAACACTTCATCCACACAAAACTTAACCGAACTTTTATTAGAGGGGTTTGTACATATAACAACAAATCCCATCATGTCTTGCTGTAACAATATTGTATAACTATAATCCAACTTTACCTACTGTACTAACACAATTCTAATGCACCCACATCAATGGGACTTGGCAAAATTGCAAACACAAGCAGATAAAGAAACTATAATATCAATCTGTGAAAATAGGACAGTCTGTGAAGATGCAGATGAAACATATACTTCTGTAACTCCAAAAATTCTGAAACATTAGGAAATAATAAACAATTTGCATAGCAGTAATGTGTAAAAATTTCAGAATTTTTGCATGTTCCAGTAAAATATCAAAATTCAAACACTACAGCGAAAGTTCCTGTTTCTGCACAGCACATATCACACAAGCAATTTAAACACGCTAAAGGTAAATCTTGGCACATTATTTTTATAATACAATGGATTTTTACAAGGGGATAATTATTTTTGTTGAAAAGTTTCTATGATTATGGTTCACAAAGTTTCCATGGGCATGACCAAAGTTCAAGGCTAGCCCCCACTTCCACATTGCTCATCTATCTCACTTTCACTTTTCTTTTTGAAAAAGTTTTAGGTTCCCCTCTATATTTTTTTATTTTTGATTTTTTATAAATACACAACAGAACAAAATGACTCTCTAAAACTTCCGGGTTGTATCCTAGGTAGTGCTTTATTTAAAGCCATTAAGAGCATCTCCAACAGCCTTTGTATATTTGGCTAGGATTGCAAAAAACTAAAAATATAGCAATTTGACCCAAAAACGTTGCTCCAACAGCCTTTGTATAAGTGGTCCCCTCACAGATGTTTTTACAAAGCTTGCTATATTTGCACCCACACTTGGTATATTTGCAAAGTTGAGAGGGACTTGCAATATGGCCAAAAATTTAGCGCGAGAGCCCAACTACCAGCCCCACGACATTTCCGCCGGCTCGGTCCCGCTCCCGCGACCTCGCCACCGCCGTCTCCGATCGTCGCAGCAGCCATGGAGGCCACGGGCGACCTCCCCCCGCACCCGATGCCGGTGCCAACCCTCCTCCTCCACTTCCCGGCGTGGTCGTAGCTAGGCCCAAGGCCCAGCGATGCCTAGGGTTGGCGCCGCCGCCGAGGCCCGCGGCCGCCGCCTCAGCCACCGTCCCCGGCGCCTCCAGCGGGCCTGCCACCGCCGCATCCATCTCCGTCCCCCCCGCCACCGCCCCCACGCTGCTGCGTCCATCTCCCCCCCTCCCCCCCCTCGCCACCATCCCCCGCGCCGCTGCTGCCTTTAGTCACAAGCAGAGGAGGCCACCGCGTGACCCCTCCGCACGGAGGGCAAAGAGGAAGGCTCCTCCGGACCGTGTGGAGCCTTCCCCGGCACCGGTGGCCTCCATGGAGCCCGAGGCGAGCTCACCTGCCCCCATGGCCATTGGCGCACTAGCGGTGGTCGACGAAATGCCCAGGAGGTAATTCATTTTTTCTTCTTCTCTATTGATTCTAAATGCATGTATAGGACAATTATATGTAATTGTATGATTGCAACTTGTTGGAGTAAAAATGTAGGCCGAAATTTACACTTATGTTTGCAACTTAAAAAATGTTGTGGTAATTGTAGCATGGACAATGAAACCTTCATGAACTACACTTGTGGGGATGCACCGGAGATACCATCACAAGAGTATACACAAGAAGAGGGTGAGGGTTTTGTTGAACCTACTCCAAAAAGGGGGAGAGAAACTAATTTCTCTCAAAAGGAAGATGAAGCCTTGTGCAATGCATGGAGAAGGATTGGCTTAGATGCAATTGTTGGGAATGAACAAAAAACCTCCACATATTGGGATTGTATCCATGAGCTCTACAAACTTCTCCTCAAGGGTGACATGGCTAGGAGTGCTGGCTCTCTTGAAGGTCGTTTCCATACCATTAATGCGGATTGTTTCAAGTGGTCATGTTGCTTGGCTCAAGTTGATCGTCTCAATCCAATTGGGACTAATGCCGAAGATAAGGTTCATTCTTACTTGTATCATTTTTTGTACTTTTTCCTTGATGTTGCTTGGCTCAAGTTGATGCTTACTTGTATCTTTTTTTGTAGCTTAACATTGCTCAAAATTTATTCATGGGCAAATCTAAGAAGAAAAAGGGCAAACTTGTATGGGGAGGCCCTTCACTTTGTTTCATTGTTGGAAAGTCCTCGAGAACGATGAGAAATGGAAAACCCGGCCCTCCAATGAAATTCCAAACAAGAGGAAGGCTCCTTCTAGTTCGGTTGGAGATGGTTTTGTGGTGGACTCCGATGATGCTGGATCAAGTAGCCCAACTCCTCTCTCATCGGTCAATAGAGGGAGGCCTGAGGGAAGGAAGAAAGAAAAAACAAGAGGGCGAATGGAGATGAGGGAGGCTACAATCAATCATTGGACAACATGATGGAGGTGAGGAAAGACTTTGCTATGCAAAGGAGAGAGTTGAAGACCAAGGAAATGCAGGAGAGGAGGGAGTCCGAGGAGAGGAAATTGGCTGCCGAAGAGAGAAGGGCGGAGCCAGTGGAGAGGAGGGCGGCGATCGAGGAGAGGTTGGCCGAGATTGAGGAGAGGAAGGTGGCCGCCGAGGGGATGGCCAAGATCATGGAGAATGAGCAAAGGATCATGTTCATGGATCAAAGTGTCCTCGATGAGAAGGCTCGGGCTTATCTAGAGATTTGCCATGACCAAATCTTGGCGTCAAAAGGGTACTACCCAAACAATGGTGGCAACGGTGCCAATGGTGGCAGTGATATTTGAGAGAAACATGTCAATTTTGGTTTGTGATGTTGTTCATGCACCGATGATGTACTTTTATGTTGTTCTTGCACAATTCCCTCGGTTCTATGCTTGAAGTTTGACTTTAAATTCACAATATTTTGGATTGGTGTTCTTGTGATGTTAATTCGGGTGATGGATGAAATGCTCTAATTATTATGCATATAAATTGGAAGTTCATTTCGTTCATATATGCATAGAAAGAATAGACAAGAAACTTGCAATTCTAGTTTTGGATTGCTATTATAGAAAGGCTAGCAAAGCAAAAAAAAGTGTTGGCTTTGTAAACCTTCTCTCTCCTCTTGCTATAACAAGTTTTTAGCAATCCAATATACAAAGGCTATTGGAGATGCTCTAAGCTAGGCATAAAGTGCTCAAGTAATTGATCCACCTGGATCCCAAGGTATATAAAAGCCAATTTTAATTAACAATGATTTATAATTTAGTAGTGACCACAAAGCAACATATAGCATAGAACAACAGAGTCTAACTCTCTTCCTATGCATTGGCATGTCATAAAAGAACAATTCATGCACACATAATAAAGGCCAATGTATAGTAGTTTCTTGCAATTTTATCGCATTGGAAACATAGAGAGGTGGAGATGTGCTTCCTCTCTTATAATAATTGTAAGTAGGATCATCAAGCACATGCATATTATATCCATTAAAATCAGCATGTGCAATGGTAAAATGTAACCCATCAATATAATCCTTAATAAGTGCAAACTTCTCCGATATAGTGTAGTTGGGAGAATTCAAAAAGATAACAGGACTATCATGTGTGGGTGTAATAGCAACAATTTCATTCTTAACATAAGAAACTATAGCAAGTTCATCTCCATAAGCATAATTCATATTAGCATCATGTCCATAAGCATAACAATCATCAAGTTCATCAAAAAGGGATATTTCAAACGAATCCAAGGGATCATAGCATTCATCATTCGATGAGCACGAAGGGAAATTAAACAATGTCTAAGATAAAGAGTTACTCTCATTAGAAGGTGGGCACGGGTGATCAATCCGCTCTTTCTCCTTTTGTTCTTCGCTCTCCTCCTCACCTTTTTGATCTAATGAGGTCACAGTTTCATCAATTTCTTCTTTCATAGGAGCCTGCAAAATATTAGTCTCTTCCAGGGTAGCAGACATTCTCTCATTAAATTCATTAATATGAGCATTGTATTTATAATTTTTATAGCAACATTTAAGTATAGCATGATTTTCATATCTGTAAAGAGCATCATCACACTTTTCATACTTTTCCTTTTTGAGACAAGCGATAATCCCTAAAGTATTCCCGGTGATCCAAAGTATCTCCCATTATCAAGTTGAATGGGGATTTATCACGATTATCAAAGTAGTATTTAATGTTTTGCACATAACCAAGATCGAGGGTTTTAGGAGGTTCCCCATCTCCATGAGTAGCAAGTACAGCTAATTTTTTTGGTATTTCGTGTTCCATATCTATAACTAAAGATATAAAACAATTTAGAATAGAAAATAAAATCTACTTAGAGATAAAGCCAACAAGCGCACACGAGAATATTCATCCCATGCTATTGCTCCCCGGCAACGGCGCCAGAAAAAGGTCTTGATATCCCACAAGTATAGTGGATAATTTGTAGCCTTTTTTGATAAGTAAGAGTTTCGAACCCAACGTGGAGCTAAAGGTAGAATTTATATTCTCTTCAAGTTCTATCAACCACCGATACAAGTCTACGCACACAGCCGTAGAGCCATGACCCGACAAGCCAGAATCTCCTCCGGCAAGGTCAGGTGCCGACGAGCCAGAGATTATGCAAGCAAGTGAGCCACATCAGCAAGTTGTGAAGAAGAAAATGGTGCAGCGCCTAGTCTACTTTGTCAGCTCCCTCCTGCAAGGGGCTAGATCAAGGTATTTTGGTGTGCAGAAGTTGCTCTTTGGCCTTCTCATGGGCTCAAGGAAGCTGTGCCATTACTTCCAAGCACTCCAAGTCACCGTCGTCACTCGCTTTCCTTTGCAATGAATTCTGAGAAATCCAAAAGCCACTGGCAGGATTGTGGAGTGGGCATTGGAGTTGTCAAGCTTTGATTTGAATTCAGAGCAGGGCTGCTACTTGTAAACTGCGTTGGGATTTCCCCGAAGAGGAGAGGATGATGCAGTATTGTAGAGATAAGTATTTCCCTCAGTTAAGAACCAAGGTTATCAATCCAGTAGGAGAACCACACATAATCTCGTTAGCAGCACCTACACACACAAAAGCAAACACTTGCACCCAACACAAATAAGAGGGTTGTCAATCCCCTTAGCGGTTATTTGCAAGGATTAATTCTGATAGTGATAGATAAAAGTAAATTGCAAAATAAAATAAAAGTAAATAAATTGCAGCAAGGTATTTTTCGATTTTAATATATGATAAAGGTAGACCCGGAGGCCATAGTTTTCACTAGAGGCTTCTCTCTCGAGCACAGAACATACAGTGGGTAAACAAATTACTGTTGGGCAATTGATAGAAAAGCGCATAGTTATGACGATATTCAAGGCAATGATCAAGTATATAGGCATCACGTCCGAGACAAGTAGGTCGACTCCTGCCTGCATCTACTACTATTACTCCACCCATCGACCGCTATCCAGCATGCATCTAGGGTATTAAGTATAAAACAGAGTAACGCCTTAAGCAAGATGACATGATGTAGACAAAGTAAACTCAAGCAATATGATTAAAGCCCATCTTTTTATCCTTAATGGCAACAATACAAATACGTGTCATGTCCCTTTCTGTCACTAGGATTGAGCACCGCAAGATTGAACCCATCAAAAAGCACCTCTCCCATTGCAAGATAAATCAATCTAGTTGGCCAAACCAAATAGATAGATCGGAGAGAAATACAAAGCTATAACAATCGTGCATCAAAGAGTTCAGAAAAGACTCAAATAATATTCATGAATAATCTAATCATAAACCCACAATTCATCGGATCCCAACAAACACACCGCAAAAGAAGATTACATCGGATAGAACTCGAAGAACATTGACGAGAACATGGTATTGAAGATCAAAGAGAGAGAAGAAGCCATCTAGCTACTAGCTATGGACCCGTAGGTTTGTGGTAAACTACTCACACACAATCGAAAGGGTAGCAACGTTGATGAAGAAGCCCTCCGTGGTCGATTCCCCCTCCGGCAGAGTATCGGAAAAGGCCTCTAGATGGGATTGCGGAAGAACAAAGGCTTGTGGCGGCGGTAGGGTTTTCTCGTCTGGCTCTCTATTGGTTTCCAAATATTTGAGAATTTATAGAAGTGGAATTAGGTCAAAAGGAGACACGAGGTGCCCACAAGGCATTAGGGCGCCCCCCTGGGGCCGCGCCCTGTTGCCTCGTGAAGCCTTCGTGAGGCTTCTGGCTTCCTCCCGAAGCTTCCAGGGTCTCTTTTGTCCAGAAAAAAATCGTCAAAAAGTTTCATGGCATTTGGACTTCGTTTGGTACTGATTTCCTGAAAAACCAAAAACAAGCAGAAAATAGCAACTGGCACTGGGCACTAGGTTAATTGGTTAGTCCCAAAAAATGAAATATAATTGCATATAATTGCATATAATTGCATACAAAACATCGAAGATTGATACTTTAATAGCATGGAACAATCAAAAATTATAGATACGTTGGAGACGTATCAAGGACGTTATGTCCATGGCATCATCGGATCCGTGGGGCCGCCAAGACCAGCACCATGTGCTCCACGAACGGCGCGACGAAGATGCTTGTACGAAGATCAAGCGGTGCCGGGAGGCACGCTGTCTGTCAGACGGCCGTACCGGGCCGGCAGCATACGTGCCAGTGCCAGGGTACCCTGGGTGCATACCTTACGAGGTGGGCTGCCCAACGTTTACTCGTGAGCTGCGGCAGGTTTGCTGGCCATCCACCCGTCCCTTCAAGCCGGAGCTGCCCGATAGAGATGATGGCATGGTCAGTCCACCAGAGTTCCTTGGCATCTACACCATCGCAGTGCAGGCTACCGGGGGGTGCGGCGACAAGATTTTGGCCAACTACTTTCCGTTGGCGCTCAAGCCCAACGTCAGATCGTGGTTGATGAACTTGCCAGAGGGTTCCATTTCTTCTTGGTCGGATCTATGCCATCAATTCGTGGGTGCCTACCAGGGTGGCCACAAGTTCCCTGGTCAGGAGAGCGATTTGCATGTGATCCCCAGAGAGATGGCGAGTCCCTCCGCAAGTATATACAGAGGTTCAGCCATGTGCACCACAACATCCCCGATGTTCATCCCGCAACTATTTGCACCATGTTCCACACGAATGTGAACAACCGCAGAATGTGGTCTGAGATGAATATCATGAAGGTTAGGACCATCAACGAGCTATACGCCTTGGCGGACAATTGTGCACGTGCTGAGGAAGGGAGGCGACTCCCTCGGGAAGATGCTGGCGCCGAAGTCTATTCTGAAGACGACGACGGAAGTGCAACAAGAAGCAAAGGCAAGTCAGTGATTGCAGTCGAGAGCCCCGGTGACGCCAACGCCGCCAAGAAGTCCAAGGCAGAAGGCCCCGGCAAGGAGGTTGCTGGATGCGCTGACTGCCGGGAGGCTGCGGCAGGCGACAAGGGCGGCAAGACCGGTGGGCCGTACTCCAAGATCCACCATACCAAGGGCCACGATCTCCAGGAGTGCCGGCAAGTGGAGTAGCTTGCCGAGAAGCAGAAGCAATAGTATGAGAAGCGCGACAAGGAGAAGGGCCAGGATGGTGCCGGTGGATCCGGCAAGCAGAACCGAGGTGGCCGAGGGGGCCGCCGCCGCAAGGCCAAGCATCCAAAAGAGAAGGTTGCTCAAGGCCAGAATGATGATGATGAGGACGAGGATGGGTCCGAGAATGAGTTCCAGAACATAGTGGAGGCCATGTGTGTTGACGGAGGCGCATCTTTGCACTCCTCGCACTGGCAACTAAAGCAGTGGGTCCGCGAGGTGAATTCCGCGGAGCCCATTATGGGAGCACAGAAACCACTCAAGTGGTCACACACGCCCATCGTATTTGACGCCGAGGATCAACCCGATCGCACTACTGCGGTTGGGTGTTTGCCATTGTTGGTTTCGCCAACAATCCGCAACCTCAAGGTGACAAAGATGTTGGTTGACGGTGGGGCCGGCTTGAACTTGATCTCTCCCGACGTGATCAAGAGGCTACAAATCCCCGACAAGGATCTTGAGGAGATCGGCACGTTCCAAGGGATCAGTCCAGGGAGGAACAAGCCGAAGGGCCAGATCACGCTGCCGGTCACATTTGGCAGCGACTGTCGGAAGTCGGGCTCCGGGGACCCAAAGGTTCGAACACTGGGGTGAGCTTGTTCCTACCTCTTCGTCCCCTACCACGGCTAGGTTACGACGTAGCTACGGCAGGTTTGGGCCACCTTGCGGTGTAAAACCCTACTCCTGCTTGGTTTTGATTGTAGTGAGCAAGAGAGTGTTCTCGCGTACAAGGTAGGAGAAGAAGGAGTCGACCGAATCAGATCTCTCTACCACGATGGCAGCACTGTCCCTTTATACCTGCCTTGGTCCTCTTCCCCCTCAAAACTTAGGCGGGAAGGGTTGCCACACTTGGCGGGTTTTGAAGGGGGATAGGCACTCAGGCTATCCTGACTAAAGGTGGTCTTCGCCTGCAAAAGCATGATCCATGATGCGCCGGTGGGCTCGATGATGACATCCACCCCGCGCGCCCGCCGTCTTGGTCTTCTTTCGCCGATCGGGCAACCTTTGGGGTTGCTTTGGTAAGTGGACTGCTGGCCTTGCTCCCTTAGCACGAAAGGGGAAAACCCTCCTCATCCGCGCCTGCTGGCACGGCCTCTGTCGCCGTTCGTCGCCGCGCGCGTCACCCACGTGATGGGCACGGGACCGCGTGGCCGAACCGAACAGCCCTTGTCTAGAGCGCCTTCGGGAGGGAGCCTCGGGAGGCCGCCTCGCGAGAGAGCCTCGCGAGGCTGCTGGTGAAGATGCTGAATCTTGTTTGCCGCTCCCTAAGGAGGGGTCCTCAGGAGGCCAAGGCCTCATGAGGGGTCTTGATGAGATGCTTGATGACGACGGCCTGCTGGGCCCACACCAGGCGTTGCGCCCTGGGCCGAAGGCAGACGGGCCTGGATACCCCGGGTTCCATGGGCCCGACAGTAGCCCCCGGGCCCGCGGCACGCACGTTCCCACCTACTAGGGGGCGAAACGGCGCGGGCCCTAACCGCCTGCGGGTCAGGCACGACGTGTGGTGCACGATGTGACGGGGGACACCCCCACTTCTCCCACGACACCTCGGTAACCGCCCGCGCTGACATAAAGCCTGCCGCGGGCGACGCGAGACCATCATTGCCTTCCTTCGCGCACTCCGTGTCCCTGCGCCTTCCTCCCCGCGTGCAGCTCCTTCTTCCTCTCCCGAAACTCCGCCGCCTTAGATCTTTTCTGCGCCGCCATGTCGTCCCCCGGTAGGAAGGAAGAGGCGGAAGAGACGGTGGTCGTGGAGGTGGTGCTGGAGCCTGCTCTGGGTAGGCCCACGATCATCAATGCTGAGGGGCTTAGCTAGGTGCTTTCGATGACCGCAGCTACTTCTAATGAGTGGGGGGCCACTCGGATCTGGCTGACTTCGTGCCCGACCGCCGACCTCGACGCCACCTCCACCGTCCTCTTCCTCCCCACACTCTTCGCCGGCCTGCTGCCGCCATTCTCTGATTTCTTCAACGCCGCCCTCTTCCACTACCAGGTCCATGCACTGCATCTCGAGCCAAACTCCATTCTTCTTCTTTCCGCTTTTGCCTTTTTATGCGAGGCCTTTCTGGGCGTGACGCCTTCAGTGGCGCTCTTCTGCCACTTCTTCAGCCTACGGCTGACCACGGCGAACCAATGCTCAGGGTGCGCCTCGTTCTGCATCGTAGACGAGATGGTGGGCGATGACATCGACATGAGGCTTACCAAAGAGGTTGAGGGCTTCAGACAGCAATGGGTGTACGTGGACGCGGCCCAGTTCAGCCCCCTGCTGCAGTTGCCGACATCTCCGGCAGCGAGAAGCTCCGGATGGGGGCACGAGAGGCTCGCCGACCCGAGGCTGGCGCGGGTGTGGAAGAGGTTGGCCGAGTTGTGGGCCGCGAAAGTGACGGTGGTCACGGTCGTGAGGGAGTTCCTTCATCACCGCATCGCTCCCCTCCAGCGACACTCCCGCCCGATGTGGGCCTTCACCGGCCCGGAGGACCTGATGCGGTTGAGCATGGACAGCTTGTTGCCGGAGGTGCTGAACGGGGTGCTCCACACCCTGACCGGCGAAGAGGTGGACGAGCCACCCAAGGACGGGCTCCCCTTGTACCACTACAGGAACAACGAGGCGCTGGCCGGCTCAATGCCGCACTTCGACCAGTGGGGGCCGCTTCCAGAGGGCCTCGAAGGGCCTCGGGACAACCCCTTCTTGGCGGTTCCTACCTCGGGTGATCATGGCGATGCCCGGGCCACGGCGGGCGTTGCGGAGGACGGTGGCGGCCCCGGCCGGCGGACCCATCGCCAACTCGTTCGCGGGCTCGGAGACGATGATGACATCGCCCCGCCTGGGGCCGCGCCTACCGTGCCCGACGGAGTGGAGAGCGCGGGGAGCCCCTGCGCGGTAGCTGTGAAGCCGCAGAACTCCGGAAGCGGCGGCGAGGGCGGATCCCGTGGTTCTCCCGCAAGGGGGGCCGGTCGCGAGAAGGGGCCCCGCGAGGGTGGCGGCGGGAGCGTCCCGCCATGGCCGCTAAAGAAGAGGAAATGGATTGCCATGGATGAGTAAGCGTCCGCCTTCCCTTCTCTTGCCCCCGGCGCATCGCGTGTGCCTGAGCCTTTGCTTTTTACAGGACCTCCTCGAGCAAGAGGAGGAAGAAGGAGGAGAGGTCCCCTCGCCTGGTGGGGGCCGCACCGCCGGTCGCTAGGGCCGAGGGGCACGAGGAGAACGCCAGCGGTCTCGACACCGAGGCTGGCCTCGCGAAGGCAGAGGGGCAGGTGGCCCCTCCTGAGCCACAAAAGGATGTGGCATGGGAGGCCCAAGCGGGCGAGCCTCAGGAGGCATCGTCAGGAGGCGGCTCCGCGGTTCCTGGGGCGCCCACCGCCGGGGCAGACGTCGTGGCGGCGGAGGCGTAGACACCGGCTCCCCCATCCAGCACCGCGGGTGGCGGCGGCACTGCGGGAGGTCCGCAGGACTTGGCGGTGCACGGGGCCTCCGCCGGGGGGTCGCCAAGCCCGTGGGGCATGCCACCACAACAAGACAAAGAGGGGGTTCCTGCGAGCCCTCCGCTCCTGGCGGGTGGCGCCGGGCCCTCGCGGGAGGGCGGCGTTGAGACGCATGCCGGCTGGGCCCTGCAGCTCGTGAGCAACAGTGCCGTGCTCAAGCGCGGGGCCCTGCAAGGCGCTAGGGCCGCCCTTGATCAGCTAGAGGCAGACCTCCAGGCAGAGGAGGCATGCATCATCGAAGAGCGCCAGCGCCTCGCGGAGGGGTGGTACCAGCTTGACGTGGCCATCAAGCTGGGCCGCTGTCAAGACGATGCCGCGCAGGAGAAACGCGAGAAGGCTGCCCAGGACGCGAAGGAAATCTTCGAGAATGCCGTCAGGGAGGCCGACGAGGCCGACAGGCGGCGCGAGGCGGCAGAGGCCCGCGAGAAGGAACACCAGGACCAGAACACCATGCTGGAACGACAGCTCCTGGCGCGGAAAGATGCCATCTCCGCCCACGAAGAGGAACTGGCAGCCCGTGAGGCGGACCTTGATATCCGCGAGCAGGAGCTCACGCGGTCGGCATCCACGCAAGACATGGAATGCGAACGGCTGGAGACGCTGGAGCGAGAGGTGTCTACTGCTCAGGGCTCCTACTCCCAACGCCTAGACAAGGCCAACGCCAATCTGGCGGCCAAGGAGAAGCAGATCCAGGAGGACGCCGACAGGAGGGTCACGCAAAACCGCGAGGCACTTTCCGAGGCGAACAGCAAGAAACTGAAGCTGCAGGAGGGTCGCTTCAAGGCAAAGCGCGAGGAGCTCCAGCACGAGATCGCGGGCCTCAAGGAGATGCCGACCGAAGCAGAAAAGTGGCGAGAGACCACGCTGAAGGCCCAGGCCGACGCCGAGGCCGAACTGGCCTCCCTTCAGCAGCAGGTGGTGGGCGTCGCCGCCATCGTGGAGCAGGCAAGGGATGAGGCAGCCCGAGCATGGGGGCGGCAGCTCCAGCGCTCCAAGATGTTCTGCGCCCTCGAGCTCCGAGCCCGCCGCGCCTTGGGCTCCATTTGCAAGGAGGACGTCAGCAGCCCCCTCGAGACCCACGACGCCAGCTACCTCGACTTCTTCACCAAGCTCATGGAGTAGCTCGAGATTGGTGCCAAGAAGGTGGGCGGAATCATCGAGGAGGAGTGTCGTGATCTCCTCACCCAGGCCGCTACACGCATCTTCAGCCACCTTCTCCACGCCGTTCCCAGCTTTGACTTCAGCAAGGTAATAGTTCATGTCCCGGAGGATGTCCGCGACAACCTCGGGAAGGCAGTGGAGGATCACGTGGACGCGCTGCACGCGCAATTCGCCCACGGCAGCAGCGAGCGCTCAGGCGGAGCCGAGGAAGGTGAAGATGACGACGGCATCAGCGGTGATGGCGACACGACATCTTAGGCCCTTCCCCATGTCCTGCGCATAGTTAATCGTGGCCCCATGGGGGTGTGAGGACATTGCCTTTATATTTCAAGTACTTTATGTCTGGTTGTACTGAACGCTTGTGCCCTCGTGAAGCTTTCTCTTAAGGCTTATTTTGCTCTTTTTGCTTGCCTTGATGCTCTACATCGTCAGGACCCAGCCCCCGAGCGGGCCACAGCCGTCGCTGGTATGTCAGGTCGCAATGCCTAGACAAGGCCAGGAGGTGGGGGGCACCGGGAGCTAGTGAGGGATCCTAAGGCGCGATGCTCAGGGAGCCCCCCTTTGACGCGCAAGTGGTTTGCGCCAAGAGAAACACTGGCGCTCGTGAGGTTGCTGGAGGGGAAAGCCTAAGAGACAGTGAGGGCGGCTCGCGAGGCAGGAGACTTAGCTCTGTGCAGGATAGTGTCTGGTGGGCCGTCACTTGTAGGGTACGCCTCGTGAGGGTTTCGCTCGCGAGATCTCCTGCTGAGACGACTGTCGTGGGTTAGCTCCCGAGGCAGGGCCTACGGGGCTTCCTGAGGCCCTGAGGGGGCCACCTCGCGAGGCATCCCCGCGAGGCCTTTTGGGGGACCTGCTCCTAAGATAACTACATGCAGAATACTTAACAACAGGGGAGCAGCGCACGCTCGCCGATTCGCTCATGGGCGTTACGCGAGGAGACAAGACACCAAGAACCTTGGTGGGGTGGCATGCACGAGAGCAGGCCCGCGAGCCAGAGCCCGGTTGCTTGGGTTTTTCAGCGCTGCTGGGACTGACCCGAGCATAGACACCGTGTCCAGCCCCCACTCGCGTGAGGCTCATGAGGGACGTCGTGAGCATGCGAGGCTCATGAGGCAGAGACCAAATGAAACACCATGTAAAGAAACCGAAGCTTTACTGAAGTAAGATAGCAACCCATTACATAACCAAAACAAGATGCGGCTGCCGTATCCGGCATGGGTCAACTTGAGGTTGGTGCAACCCGTGGGGCGGCCTCAGTTACACATCAAAATGAGAAAAAGGGTGTTGCCGTGTCCGGCACGGGTCAGCTTGAGGTTGGTGCAGTGTTCCGCCAACGCGAAGCATGGGGCTTTCATAAGGGTGTGGGTATGATCGCGGGTCGATCGTTCCACCAGCGCGGAGCATGGGGCTTCCACTTGGGCATGGGCGGGAGCTCTCGCGGGCCCATCAGGCGAACGCAATGAGAGGCTCTGGGGCGTGTACAGTCCCATTTCGTTTGTACGCATGAGGGTCACGGGTAGAACTTGCAGAGGTGTTGGATGTTCCAGGCGTTAGGCACAGGAACTCCGTCCTCCGTCTCCAGCCGGGCTGAGCCAGGCCTGGAGACATGAGTAACCCTGAAAGGGCCTTCCCACATAGGTGAGAGTTTGTGAAGTCCCTCTCTGGAGAGGATCCTGCGCAGGACGAGGTTGCCGACCTCGAGAGTGTGAGGGCGGATGTTGCGGCTATGGTAGCGATGCAAGGACTACTGGTACCTCGCGGCGTGAAGAGCGGCCTGACGGCGGCCCTCCTCGAGGACCAGCAGATCGGTCTCCCGTGAGCCATCCTGACGCGCCTCGTCGAAGCCAAGGACTCGCGGGGAGCCATTCTTAAGCTCCAATGAAAGGACCGCCTCAGCTCCGTAGACGAGGAAGAAGGGGGTCTCACCGGTAGGCTTGCTTGCCGTCATGCGGATGGACCACAGCACAGACTGCAGCTCATCGAGCCAGCCCTTGCCGCAGGCCTCGAGCTTCTTCTTGAAGCTCCTTGTTTTGAGGCCCTTGAGGACCTCGGCGTTGCCACGCTCGGCCTGGCCATTGCTTCGCTGGTGCGCCACCGAGGCGTAGCAGATCTGCGTGCCGAGGCTGGCGCAGTAGGACCTGAAGAGGCCGCTTGTGAACTGGGATCCATTATCGGTGATGATGCGGTTGGGAACTCCAAAGCGGCTGACAAGGCCCTTAATGAACTTGACGGCGGAGCCTGCCGGGATGGCGCGTACAGGCTCGACCTCTGCCCACTTGGTGAACTTGTCAATGGCGACGTAGAGGTAGCGGTAACCGCTAGCTGCGCGAGGGAACGGCCCGAGGATATCCAGCCCCCAGACCGCGAAGGGCCATGAGAGGGGAATCGTCTGGAGGCCCTGCGCCGGTTGGTGGATCTGCTTGGCGTGGAACTGGCAGGCCTCGCAGGCTTGGACCAGCACGGTAGCGTCACGCAGCGCAGTGGGCCAGTAGAAGCCGCTGCGGAACACCTTGCCGACGAGGGTGCGTGACGAGGAGTGGTGGCCGCAGTCTCCTCCATGGATATCGGCGAGCAACTCGCGCCCTTGTTCTTCAGAGATGCACTGCAGCAAGACGCCATTGGGGCGCCTGCGGTACAGCTCGCCATCTTGTAAGTAGTAAGTGGTGGCCTGCCGGGCCACGCGCTCTGCTTCTGAGTCCTCCTCCGGGAGGGTGCCGTGAAGCAAGTAAGCCTTGAACTCCGTGGCCCAGCTATCCGCTTGATGCTCCAGCGCCAGCAGCAGGCGGGCTCCTGAGGCTGGGCCACAGTCTGGCACACCCGTGGGCAGTGCGGGCAGTAGTTCTTCGGGCAGGAGCATGATGCTTGCGGCAAGAGGCGCGGCTGATGGCTTGAGGAGCCTTTCCTCGAAGATGCAGGGGCTCTGGGGCTCACGGCGAGATGCTCGTTTGGCGATGTCGCCGGCTTCTTTGTTGCCGCTGCGGGGGACGTGCTGCAGCTCTAGGCCAAGAAAACACTTCTCAAGTTTACGTACCTCTTCTAGGTAGGCGGCCATGTGCTCGTTCTTGGGCTTGTAGCTTTTGTTGGAGAAGTTGACGAGAAGTTGCGACTCGCCCTTGATGGTCAGCGGCTTGATGCCCAGAGCGAACGCGGCCTTGAGGCCGGCGATGAGGCCCTCATACTCTGCGATGTTGTTGGAAACCTTGTCGGTGTGCCTGAAGCAGAGCTGCACGGCGTAGTAGAGCTTGTCTCTCGTCGGCGAGGTGAGCATGACTCCAGCCCCCACGCCGTGTCGGGAGAAGGCACCATCGAAGTGCATGGTCCAGCCGCCTGGCGCTTCGTCCCCTGGCAGAAGGGACTTGGCCTCGCGAGGCTCCTCCTCGTACGTGTCCGTCCACTCTGCCATGAAGTCAGCCAGAGCCGCGCCTTTGATGACTCTGGTGGTGCAGAATTCTAGCTGGAAGGCTTGCAGCTCGATGTTCCATTCGGCGACACGGCCGGTAGCGTTGGGGCTGTGCAGAACTTGCTCCAAGGGGTAGGAAGAAATGACCTTGATGGGACGACCCTGAAAGTAGTGGCACTGCTTCCTGGAGGCGACGAGGAGCGCGAGAAGGAGCTTCTACTGCATGGGGTAGCGCTCACGCGCATCCCTTAGCACGGTGTTGACGAAGTACACGGGGTGCTCGACGAGGCGCGTAGTTGTGGTGGCAGCTTGCTCTCCAGGCGGCTCGTGAGGCTCGATGGGCCCGGGGAGCTCACGAGGCTCAAGGGGCTCGCGAGGCTCGGGAGGCTCGGGAGGCTCGGGGGGCTCATGAGGCTCAGGAGGCTCGGAGGGTTCGGGAGGTGCGGAGGGCTTCTCCTTAGAACAGACACACTCCTCTCGCAACGCCACAAGCGCTGTGCTGGCCGTCCGAGGGGTGGCCGCCAAGTACAGGAGCAAGGGCTCGCGAGAGCGCGGCGCGACCATGATGGGCGGGTTCATGAGGTACCTCTTGAGGTCTTCAAAAGCGGCGTCTGCCTCAGGGGTCCAATTGAAGGAGCCGGACCTCTTCAGGAGCTTGAAGAATGGCAGGGCCCGCTCACCAAACTTGGAGATGAAACGTCCCAGGGAGGCCATACATCCTGCCAAGCGCTGCATTTCCTTGAGAGTCCAGGGAGGACGCATTTTCTCGATGGCCTTGATCTTCTCAGGGTTGGCCTCGATGCCACAGTGCGTGACCAGGAAGCCGAGGAGTTTACCGGAGGGAACTCCGAAGACACACTTCTCGGGGTTGAGCTTGAGGTTGACCTTGCGCAGGTTGGCAAATGTTTCCTCGAGGTCTGCGCTGAGGGATCCAGCCTCGCGAGACTTGACCATGATGTCGTCGATGTAGGCCTCCGCGTTCTTCCCCATCTGAGGCCCCAGTGTGATCCGCATTAGTCGTTGGAAAGTGGCGCCCGCGCTCCTCAAGCCGAAGGGCATGTAGACATAGCAGTATATGCCGCAGGGGGTGATGAAGGCCGTCCTCTCCATGTCTTCAGCTGCCATCTTGATCTGGTGGTAGCCTGAGAAGGCATCTAGGAAGCATAGAAAATCACACCCGGCGGTGGAGTCCATGATCTGGTCGATGCGGGGCAGCAGAAATGGATCTTGAGGGCAGAACTTGTTGAGGCTGGTGAAGTCAACGCACATACGCTCCTTGCCGCCTTTCTTGGGAACGACGACTGGGTTGGCGAACCATTCGGGACAGCGCACCTCGCGGATGACTCCAGCTTCTTGGAGCTTCTGAACTTCCTTGACGATGAAATCTTGCTTCTCTGGTGCCTGGCGCCGTGCTTTTTGCTTGATGGGGCGTGCATTGGGGCACACCGCTAAGTGGTGCTCGATCACCTCCCTCGGCACACCGGACAAGTCAGATGCTTTCCAGGCGAAAACATCCGAGTTTGCCCGAAGGAAGGTGACGAGCGCGCTTTCCTATGCAGGAGGAAGGCCGGCGCCGATGGTGAAGGAAGGGCCGGAGCCGCTGCCGTCCACCGACACCTTCGTCTCAGCGAGGTCCTAAGAGAACAGCTGCTTTTTCTTCGCGGGTGCGGCCTTAGGAGGCTGGACCGCGTCCTCGTCAGCCGGATGCGCGACAGCGGCGGCTTTGAAGGCGTGCTCGAGGGAGCAGACCACGTCCTTCTCATCGCAGGAGACGGTGATGATGCCGCTGCAGCCAGGCATCTTGAGGACGTTGTAGGCATGATGGGTCGCCGCCATGAACTTGGAGAGAGCTAGGTAGCCCAAGATGGCATTGTAAGGCAGGCTAATGTGCGCCACGTCGAAGTCGATGAGCTCGGTATGGTAGTTCTTGCGGGTGCCGAATGTGACGGGAAGGCTCACTTGCCCCAGAGGGATGGTGGAGCCATCGGTCACTCCGGAGAAGGGCCCGGTCGGCATCAGTTGGTCTTAGGGCACTTGGAGCGTCTCGAAGGTCTCGATGGAGATCACGTTGAGGCCGGCGCCTCCGTCGATGAGGGTCTTGGTGACCGCGACGTTGCTGATGGTGGGAGTGCACAGCATGGGGAGTGCGCCTGCGGAGGCCGACGACTTGGGGTGGTCCGTGGAATCGAAGGTGATGGTGTACTGCAACCACTTGAGGGGCCGCGCAGTCTCAGGCCTCGGGAGGGCGGCATTCACTTTGTGAGAGAGCAGCTTGAAGTGGCAGTTGGACACGGGGGCATGAGCCCCGCCAAGGATGCAGGCGACCACGCAAGGCTCCTGGTAGCCCCCAGCGCCCTCATCAGGCTGGTTGACGTCGTTCCTCCGGGGTGGCGGCGGCAACTGCGGGAGAGCGGCATTGGCCTGATGGTTCGCCTCGCGAGGCTGGTCGCGCCAGGTGGCCTCCCGAGGCTGGTCGCGCCAGCCCTGGCAGAAGTTGCCATTGCCGTTGCGGCCGTCCCAGCGGTTGCCGCCGCGGCCACCTCCGCGACCGGCGCCGCGGCCATTGCGATCATCTCGGCGGCCCTGGTGCTCGTCGCGAAGCAGCTTGAGCTCCTGGTAGTCTTCAGTGCTGTGGGAGCGCACGTTGTGGTAGGCACAGAGCGGCCGGCCATCTTTCCTGGGCTCGTCATGGTCACGGCCACGCTTCTGCTCGGGCTCCGCCGCAAGCACGGCAAGGTCCTTACGCTTGACGTCCTTGTTTTTGGTCTAGGCGGCCTCGAGCGCCGCGTCGGGGTCGTTGTGGACGAAGAGGCGGCCCTCTTCAGCCTTGGTGCACTTGTCGGCGAGGTCGAACAGCTCAAGCACTGAGTCTAGCTCGTCATTGATGGTGAGCTTCTCGCGCATTTTGACGTCCGTGATGCCGGTGGAGAACGCATAGATGACGGCCGCGTCGAAGGCGCGCGGTATCTTGTTGCGTGCTTGGCTGAAGCGCTGGATGTACTTGCGGAGGGTCTCATCTGGGTGCTACCGCACGTGCTGCAGGTCGTTGATGGTGAGGGAGCGGTCTTGCATGCCCTTGAAGTTGGTGACGAACTGGCTGCAGAGCTCGGCCCACGATGAGATGGATGCCTCGGGGAGGTTCATGAGCCAGGAGCGCAGGCCGTCCTAGAGGGCCATGGGGAACCAGTTCGCCATGACCTTGTCGTCGCTGTTGGCCGCCTTGACGCTCAGCGCGTAGAGCTGAAGGAACTCCGCAGGGTTGGGGGTGCCGTCGTAGGGTGGAGGCAGCGCAGGCTTGAACTTCGCGGGCCACACCACCCGACGTAACTCGCGGGTGAAGGCGCGGCAGCCCACACCGCTTGAAGGGACGCCGCCGGCGAGGGCGGCGCGGTTCTGGCGCCCAGCTACCATAACCTCCTGGACGGCCTGGTCCTGGTGCTGGCGCTGCCGCTCGAGGAGCATCTGCGCATCAGGCGGCGCGCGTCGGATGATCTGGCAGCTGGCCTCATCATGGACTGGTGGGGACGCGCCACAGGACGGCTCGCGCGCCCACGCGTTGCGCTAGGGCCTGCCGAGTTCGTCACGCGGAGGAGGCGGCGGGGGAGCGCCGTGCGGCAGGTCCCCAGCGCGAGACAGCAGAGGGCGGAGCGAGTGGGAAGGCACCGGAGCGTCCCCGGTGGCGTTGATGAGCTCGGTGATGCGACCAAGCCAGGCATCGTAGCCGGCGTCAGCTGGACGGTAGCGGAGCAGCTCGCGCGCCATGAGCAGCGCGGCCTGCGGGGCCGGCGCATCGCGGCGGGGAGGGAGGAGGCCGTGGCGGTGTGGCCGTTCGCCTGCACGGAGGGGTGCAGGGAGGAGTCCTACTGCTCGCGGGCAGTGGGGTCGGTGGTGGCAGCAGCCTCGACAGGGCGGCGGCGGTTGCCGCGGGCCACCGGTTCCATCTGAGCCACGCGGCCAGCCCTGCGCTCGGTGCGCTCGTGGCGTGCGTCGGCCATGAGGCTGGTGGAATGGAGGGCGGAGCGGAAGAACAGTAGCGCACCCCTACCTGGCGTGCCAAATGTCGGAAGTCGGGCTCCGGGGACCCAAAGGTTCGAACACTGGGGTGAGCTTGTTCCTACCTCTTCATCCCCTACCACGGCTAGGCTACGGCGAAGCTACGGCGGGAGCGCACTAGCGAGGAGCGGACCATGGATTCAACGGTTTACCCAGGTTCGGGCCACCTTGCGGTGTAAAACCCTACTCCTGCTTGGTTTTGATTGTAGTGAGCAAGAGAGTGTTCTCGTGTACAAGGTAGGAGAAGAAGGAGTCGACCGAATCGGATCTCTCTACCACGATGGCAACACTGTCCCTTTATACCTGCCTTGGTCCTCTTCCCCCTCAAAACTTAGGCGGGAAGGGTTGCCACACTTGGTGGGTTTTAAAGGGGGACAAGCGCTCAGGCTATCCTGACTAAAGGCGGTCTTCGCCTGCAATAGCATGATCCATGACGCGCCGGTGGGCTCGGTGATGACCTCCGCCCCGCGCGCCCGCCGTCTTGGTCTTCTTTCGCCGATCGGGTAACCTTTGGGGTTGCTTTGGGAAGTGGACTGCTGGCCTTGCTCCCTTAGCATAAAAGGGGAAAACCCTCTTCATCCGCGGCTGCTGGCACGACCTCTGTCACCGTTCGTCGCCGCGCGCGTCACCCATGTGATGAGCACGGGACCGCACAGCCGAACCGAACAGCCCTTGTCTGGAGCGCCTTCGGGAGGGAGCCCCGGGAGGCCGCCTCACGAGAGAGCCTCGCGAGGCTGCTGGTGAAGATGCTGAATCTTGTTTGCCGGTCCCCGAGGAGGGGTCCTCAGGAGGCCAAGGCCTCATGAGGGGTCTTGATGAGATTCTTGATGACAACGGCCTGCTGGGCCCGCGCCAAGCGTTGCGCCCTAGGCCGAAGGCGGATGGCCAGGATAACCAGGGTTCCATGGGCCCGACAGCGACCTCAACTACCGGACAGAGAAGATTTTCTTCGACGTCGTCAAGATGCCGCTGCCATACAATGGAATTTCGGGCCGTCCGGCGCTGGCCAAGTTCATGGCTGCGTCGCACTTTGCCTACAACGTCATCAAGATGCCAGGGCCGATGGGCATCCTCACCATCAGGTCCAACCAGAAGGACGCAATCATCTGTGCCGTCAAGGCACCTGCTCCTGCCGGCAAAGTTCCCGGGGGAGGAAAGAAGAAAAAGAAATCCAGCAAGACCTCTGATACGGACTCCGGGAAGCGCACTTTAGAGTGCAGCATGCCCGTTGAGGACATACCAGAGAGCTCTATCGGCAAGAGCAAGAAAGCCAATGCCTCTACGCTGGCGACCAAGCAAGTATCCGTAAGGGAGAATGGGATGAGTGGCACTTTCTCCATAAGTGCCACTCTCAATGACAAATAGGAAAGCGAGCTTGTTGCCTTCCTACGGGCGAATGTCGATGTGTTTGCTTGGCAAGCATCTGACATCCTCTGTGTTCCTAGGGAGGTAATTGAGCACCACCTTGCTGTCTGCCCTCATGCGAGAGCTGTCAAGCAGAAGGTCAGAAAGCAAGCCTTGGAGCGGCAAGAGTTTATTGCCGAAGAAATCAAGAAGCTGGAAGCGGCAGGCCTAGTCAGAGGAGTGCTACACCCTACATGGTTAGCCAATCCAGTCATAGTGCGCAAGGCGAATGGGAAGTGGAGGCTTTGTATAGACCTCACTGATATAAATAAAGCCTGTCCAAAGGACCCTTTCCCTTTGCCGCGCATCGACCAGATTGTGGACTCCACTGCCGGCTGTGAGTTACTCTCTTTTCTCGATGCCTATTCTGGTTATCATCAAATATTTATGGCCAAGGAAGATGAGGAGAAAACCGCATTCATCACTCGATGTGGCACATAAAGCTTTTTGTGTATGCCTTTCGGATTGAAGAGTGCCGGGGCAACCTTTGCCAGAGCAGTTCAGATCGGTTTTGAGCCACAGCTGCACAGAAATGTGGATGCTTACATGGATGACATTGTGGTCAAATCCAGAGACAAGTCAACACTGATCCAAGATTTGGAAAAGACATTTGCAAACTTGCGCAAGCTCAACTTGAAGCTCAACCTTGAGAAGTGTGTGTTCGGTGTTCCGTCCGACAAGCTTCTTGGGTTCTTTGTATCTCAGAGAGGGATTGAAGCCAACCCCGACAAGATCAAAGCAATTGAGCAGATTGAAGCACCAAGACGCGTCAAGGATGTCAGGCGTCTTGCCGGCTGCGTTGCCGCCCTTAGCAGGTTCATCTCCAAATCGGCAGAGCGCGCCTTGTCGTTTTTCAAGATATTGAAAAAGGCAGGTCTAGTGAACTGGACTCCGGAAGCGGAGGCCGCGCTCCAAGATTTGAAGGAGTACCTATCCTCTCCGCAAGTCTTAGTTGCACCTAGGCCGCAAGAGACGTTGCTGCTATACTTAGCGGCAATGAATCAAGTGGTTAGTGCTGCACTTGTGGCTGAAAGAGATGCAGATGAAGAGGAGGTAGCAGCCGCAGAGCCACGACCCGACAAGCCAGAATCTCCTCCGGCAAGGTCAGGTGCCGACGAGCCAGAGATTATGCAAGCAAGTGAGCTAGATCAGCAAGTTGTGAAGAAGAAAATGGTGCAGCGCCCAGTCTACTTCATCAGCTCCCTCCTACAAGGGGCTAGATCAAGGTATTTTGGTGTGCAGAAGTTGCTCTTTGGCCTTCTCATGGGCTCAAGGAAGCTGCGCCATTACTTCCAAGCACTCCAAGTCACCGTCGTCACTCGCTTTCCTTTGCAACGAATTCTGAGAAATCCAAAAGCCACTGGCAGGATTGTGGAGTGGGCATTGGAGTTGTCAAGCTTTGATTTGAAGTTTGAGAGTACATCAATGATTCAGAGCAGGGATGCTACTTGTAAACTGCGTTGGGATTTCCCCGATGAGGAGAGGATGATGCAGTATAGTAGAGATAAGTATTTCCCTCAGTTAAAAACCAAGGTTATCAATCCAGTAGGAGAACCACACAGAATCTTGTTAGCAGCACCTACACACACAAAAGTAAACACTTGCACCCAACACAAATAAGAGGTTTGTCAATCCCCTTAGCGGTTATTTGCAAGGATTAATTCTGATAGTGATAGATAAAAAGTAAATTGCAAAATAAAATAAAAGTAAATAAATTGAAGCAAGGTATTTTTGGATTTTAATATATGATAAAGGTAGACCCGGGGGCCATAGTTTTCACTAGAGGCATCTCTCTCGAGCACAGAACATACAGTGGGTAAACAAATTACTGTTGGGCAATTGATAGAAAAGCGCATAGTTATGACGATATTCAAGGCAATGATCATGTATATAGGCATCACGTCTGAGACAAGTAGGTCAACTCCTGCCTGCATCTACTACTATTACTCCACCATCGACCGCTATCCAGCATGCATCTAGGGTATTAAGTATAAAACAGAGTAATGCCTTAAGCAAGATGACATGATGTAGACAAAGTAAACTCAAGCAATATGATTAAACCCCATCTTTTTATCCTTAATGGCAACAATACAAATATGTGTCATGTCCCTTTCTGTCACGGGGATTGAGCACCGCAAGATTGAACCCATCACAAAGCACCTCTCCCATTGCAAGATAAATAAATCTAGTTGGCCAAACCAAACGGATAGATCGGAGAGAAATACAAAGCTATAACAATCATGCATAAAAGAGTTCAGAGAAGACTCAAATAATATTCGTGAATAATCTGATCATAAACCCACAACTCATCGGATCCCAACAAACACACTGCAAAAGAAGATTACATCGGATAGATCTCCAAGAACATCGAGGAGAACATGGTATTGAAGATCAAAGAGAGAGAAGAATCCATCTAGCTACTAGCTATGGACCCGTAGGTCTGTGGTAAACTACTCACACATCATCGGAAGGGCAGCAAGGTTGATGAAGAAGCCCTCCGTGATCGATTCCCCCTCCGGCAGAGTACCGGAAAAGGCCTCCAGATGGGATCGCGGAAGAACAGAGGCCTGCGGTGGCGGTAGGGTTTTCTCGTCTGGCTCTCTATTGGTTTCTGAAAATTTGAGAATTTATAGAAGTGGAATTAGGTCATAAGGAGCCACGAGGGGCCCACGAGGCATTAGGGTGCCCCTGGGGCCGCGCCCTGTTGCCTTGTGAAGCCTTCATGAGGCTTCTGGCTTCCTCCCGAAGCTTCCAGGGTCTCTTTTGTCTAGTAAAAAATCGTCAAGAAGTTTCGTGACATTTGGACTTCGTTGGTACTAATTTCTTGAAAAACCAAAAACAAGCAGAAAATAGCAACTGGCACTGGGCACTAGGTTAATAGGTTAGTCCCAAAAAATGATATATAATTGCATATAAAACATCCAAGATTGATACTATAATAGCATGGAATAATCAAAAATTATAGATATGTCGGAGACGTATCAAGTGCGTTGGCAGAATTCATGGCAAAATGGACTCTGACGCTAGACAAAGAAATTCCAGAGACCTCTCTCCCCGGCAAGTAAACTATTGACGATTGGATCATGTACTTTGACAGTGCTTTCACGCTAAAAGGCGCCGGTGCCGGCGTGCTACTTATAGCACCCACCGGAGAGCACCTCAAGTACGTGCTTCAGATGCACTTTCCTAGGGAGCAGGCCACCAACAACACTGCTGAGTACGAGGGATTGCTTGCCGGCCTGCACATTGCAATCGACCTTGGTATTCGAAAGCTGATTATCAGAGGCGACTCGCAGCTTGTGGTGAGGCAGGTCAACAAGGATTACCAGAGCCCTTTGATGGAGGCCTATGTTGATGAAGTGAGGAAGTTGGAAGAGCACTTTGACGGTCTGCAAGCGGAGCACATTCCCCGTGCCTAGAATTGGATTGTCGATGACCTGTCAAAGCTTGCCGCCCAAAAGATGCCTGTGGAACCAGGAACTTTTGTGCTCCATCTGACTCAGCCATCCGTTACACCATCAAGACTGGAAAAGAAGAGAAAGCAAGACGTCGGTGGTTACTTTCCGACAGAGCTGCCAGCAGCCGTCAAGAAAGTGGATACCACCGACAAGATACCCTTGGCTGGTGAGCCGCGGTTTCTGGCAAGCCAGATCCTTGCCGTCGAAGCAAGCGCTCCCGCAGAGGAAGAAGTGCCTTTAGTCCTTGTCGTCGAGCCACAAGCTCTAGCATGGGCGTAGCCAATTGTCCAGTACCTTCAAACAGGAGATCTTCCTGATGAACAAGAGGACACGGAAAGAGTAGCCCGTCAATCAAGGATGTACAAATTTGTTGACAACATTTTGTACAAGAGAAGACCAAACGGGGTGAAATTAAAGTGCATTTGCTAGGAAGATGGATAGAGGTTGTTGGAAGAGATGCATGAAGGGATGTGTGGCTCTCATATTGGGTCGCGCGCGCTTGTCGGCAATCCGTTCCATCAAGGATTCTACTGGCCGACAGCCCTTCAAGACGCCTTGGCGGTGGTCATCCGATGCGTAGCATGCCAGTTCCACTCCAAGGACATCCACCAGCCAGCTCAAGCCCTCCAAACCATCCCTCTCTCCTGGCCTTTCTCGGTCTGGGGGCTTGACATCATCGGCCCAATCCCCCGTGCTACCAGCGGCTTTGAATTCTTGTACGTTGCAATCGACAAGTTTACAAAGTGGCCTGAGGTAGAGCCAGTGAGGAAGGTGACGGCATAGTCAGCCATCAAGTTCCTCAAAGGATTGGTTGCTCATTTTGGTGTCCCCAACAGGATCATCACCGACAATGGCACCCAATTCACGAGCTGCGCCTTCACAGCATATTGCCAAGAACTTGGAAATAAGATTTGCCACGCATCTGTTGCTCACCCAAGGAGCAATGGACAAGTAGAGAGGGAAAATGCAGAAGTGTTTTGTGGTCTCAAGACCAGAACCTTCGACAGGCTGCACAAGTGTGGAAGGCGCTAGGTGGAAGATTTGCCGGCGGTTCTTTGGTCAATCAGAACGACACCAAGTCGAGCCACTGGCTAGACACCCTTCTCCCTTGTTTATGGTGCAGAAGTGGTACTCCCCACGGAACTCAGATACGGGTCACCTCGAGTCTTGGCCTTCGATGAGGAGGATCAAGATGAGCTGCGGCAAGATGATGCCACGCTCCTTGAGGAAGATTGTTTCCGGGCTGCTGTCCGTGTTGCACGGTACCAACAAGCTTTGCGCCGCTACCATAGCCGCAAAGTGAACGCCGGGAACCTTGAGGAAGGCGGCCTTGTTCTTCGTCGGATTCATCCCATGAAGGGTCAAAACAAGTTGACGCCGAAGTGGGAAGGTCCTTACCGGGTGGTACGAGTCACTAGGACTGGCGCAGTCTGCCTAGAGACCGAAGATGGCACTCCGGTGCTCAACTCATGGAATATTGAGCATCTTTGCAAGTTTTACCCATGAGGCGCGGTTGCCGGGCTACCCGGCAACCTCTTTTGTACAAGCTTGCCAGCAAGGCATGTAACCCTTTGTGCAAAGCCAGGCATAGACCCCGTGCATAATGAATAAAAGTTAAGTGTTTCACAACTCTTTGTCAAAGTACATATTTGTTTATATGTTGCAGGCAATGTTGTGATACATTCTACCTTGCATAAGATGATTAACGAACCGTCAAGGTTCTAGCCTCCTCTTTTCTCTTCTTTCTTTTTCTCAAAGGACAGAAGGGTTCCTCGGGTACAAGTTTCCCGGGGGGAGTGATGGTACGGATACCAAACGATGTTCAAGATATCATCCTACGGCAAGAAGCACAGTGAAGAAAAAGCTAAGTTGCAAAACTTTGAAATAAATTCTTTGTTGTAGTTGCAATTTCTCCTTGAACGATTTAGACCTTTGTATGAGAAACCTGCACGCTAAGGAACATTGTCGTGATCAGCTGCGCCCTTACTCTGTTTCGAGTCTGCTCAACAACCTAAGTGGTTACGTTGTGATCATCAAGTGTAACCTTGCCGGCAGTGGCACTTCTGGCAAGCTGCTAAGGATCTGTTCCTCAAGCGCTCGCGGCAAGAGTGTGCACGCCGGCAAGATTCCGGCAAGCGTAGGGTACAGAAATCATACAAAGATAGAGTAAGACAAGAGGGATAGCATGCATACATCCATTCAAAACACAAGTTATAGTACATCAAAACGCAGTGCAGATCTAACTTAAGATGAACCTGTCTTTTACATGATCATGCACGCGACAAGATGTGGCTACAAGGTTAGTGGGTAACTCCACCCTGAGTCCTGGAGACCTGGCCGACCCGGTCGGCTATTGGAGCAACGATCTTGTCAGCAGCTATGATGTCATCGTCCTCCGGCAAGCTTGTGAAGGCACCAGAGAGGTCGATGCCTGGATTGCGGTACGCAACTTTGACAAGTACCTTGTAAAGAATATCTCAAGCAAGCTTGTGGGATTCCTTGGTGAAGGAGTTGGACCATTCTCTGTGATGCTTCTCCAACGCCTTGACGAGGCCCTCGAAGAAGAGAGTCAGACTGGCGCTTGCCGCTTCTTGGTCGTCGGGGGCGTAGCTGTATTCTGCCAAGCGCATGACCACAAGCTGGGCGCTGATCTTCTCGGTGGCCTCCACAAGGCGGTCGGTCCACAACTGCAAGTTGCTGTTGAGCGTGTTGAAGGAATTGACGGCGTCGGCGTACGCAGCTTTCTCCCTCTCAAGATCTTTGGCCAAGGCCAGCCTTGGCACTGTCAAGATGCTCCTCCAACCCATGTAGCTTCAGCTTCAAATCTTCCTTGGTGTCGGTAGCTTGGCTAAATTCTTGGCTCTTGGCAGATAGGTGCATCGGCAGGTCACCCAGAGTGTGAGCTGCCTTCTGCATTGATGCATGGAGAGTCGAGAGCGCTTCTTTGCTTCCGGCAAGGTTTTCTTCAAGCTTCGCTACCTTGGACTCCAACTCTACCTTGGCGGCCTCAGCACCCTCTGCGGCTGATACGTCTCCAACGTATCTATAATTTTTTTATTGTTCCATGCTATTATAGTATCAATCTTGGATGTTTTTATATGCAATTATATATCATTTTTTGGGACTAACCTATTAACCTAGTGCCCAGTGCCAGTTGCTGTTTTCTGCTTGTTTTTGGCTTTTTAGAGAAACAGTACCAAATGAAGTCCAAATGCCACGAAACTTTTTGGAGATTTTTTTTGGACAAAAGAAACCTGGGAAGCTTCGGGACGAGGCCAGAAGCCTCACGGAGGCTTCACAAGGCACCAGGGCGCGCCCCAGGGGGGCGTGCCGTGCTGCCTTGTGGGGCCCACGTGACTCCATTTGACATAATTACACTTCTATAAATTCACAAATATTGGGAAACCCCCAGAGAGCCAGAAGAAATAACCTTTCCACCGTCGCAAGCCTCTGTTCTTCCGCGATCCCATCTGGAGGCCTTTTCCGGTACTCTGCCGGAGGGGGAATCGATCACGGAGGGCTTCTACATCAACCTTGCTGCCCTTCCGATGATGTGTGAGTAGTTTACCATAGACCTACGGGTCCATAGCTAGTAGCTAGATGGCTTCTTCTCTCTCTTTGATCTTCAATACAATGTTCTCCTTGATGTTCTTGGAGTTCTATCCGATGTAATCTTCTTTTGCGGTATGTTTGTTGGGATCCGATGAATTGTGAGTTTATGATTAGATTATTCATGAGAAATATTTGAGTCTTCTCTGAACTCTTTTATGCATGATTGTTATAGCTTTGTATTTCTCTCCGATCTATTGGTTTAGTTTGGCCTACTAGATTGATTTATCTTGCAATGGGAGAGGTGCTTTGAGATGGGTTCAATCTTGCGGTGCTCAATCCCAGTGACAGAAAGGGACATGACACGTATCTGTATTGTTGCCATTAAGGATAAAAAGATGGGGTTTATTCATATTGCTTGAATTTGCTTCTCTACATCATGTCATCTTGCTTAAGGCGTTACTCTGTTTCATACTTAATACCCTAGATGCATGCTGGATAGCGGTCGATTGGTGGAGTAATAGTAGTAGATGCAGGCAGGAGTCGGTCTACTTGTCTCAGACGTGATGCCTATATACATGATCATTGCCATGAATCTGTCATAATTATTTGCTATTCTGTCAATTGGCCAATAGTAATTTGTTTACCCACCGTATGTTTCTGCGCTCGAGAGAGAAGCCTCTAGTGAAAACTATGCCCCCCGGGTCTATCTTTATCATATTAAAAACCCAAAAATACCTTGCTGCAATTTATTTACTTTTATTTTTCTTAGTATTTTAGTTTAGCAATTTATCTCTATAAGTTTTAATCCTTGCAAGTAACCGCTAAGGGGATTAACAACCCTCTTATTTGCGTTGGGTGCAAGTGTTTGCTCTTGTGTGTGCAGGTGCGTTTCAAAGGAATTTTGCTTGGTTCTCCTACTGGATTGATAACCTTGGTTCTTAATTGAGGGAAATACTTATCTCTACTATACTGCATCATCCTCTCCTCTTCGGGGAAATACCAACGCAGACTACAAGTAGCAGCGGCCTTGACGGCTTCCAAGAGCTTGTCGGCGTGAGCCTGAGCTTGAGTCTCGATGGCCTGTTTGTGGCCCTCCTCTAGCTCTTGAGTCCGCTGCACGAGCAAAGTCTGGATCTCTTTGTCCTTGCCGCGGAGCTTGGCGGCAAGTGTTTCCTCTCAGGTGGCAAGATCTTTTTCCTTAATGATGAGCTGCGCTTCGCGCTCCGTCAACTTGCCGTCCAGGGCCGCTGCCTTCTCCTTGGCAGTGTCAAGCTTCTCTTCTTGCCTCTTGAGGCTATGTAATTTGCCATTGTACCAAGTACAGAGTACCTCTGCCTTCTCCTTCAGCTTCCCTTCGGCTAGCTCTATAGCCTGCCGCCGTGAATGGAGATCCTCCCAACGCTGGCTGCAGTGCTACTGCTCATCCTCCCATCGCCGTCAAGAAGGCAAGATCCGCGGCACCATCGTTGGAGCCATCTGATACTGTGACGCTGCTGGAGAAGGGCACCAAAATCTCCATGATGGCTTCATCAAAAGTAGGCTCCCCGGCACCAGATGAGCTGGGGGCTTCGGATCCCTGCTGCTGATCGGTTGGCCCCAAGGGCCCCGTCAGAGCCTGACGAGGGCATGTACCAGGGATAGGGTAACAGGCCTGACCTACAAACCCTACCCTACGACTCCACACGCCTTATACTGGGCCCCAGGGCCAGATCAGCAACCAAGAGTTCCGCAGACTGACATTCACTCGGAGTCCAATAATCCACTCGGAGTCCAATAATCCACTCGGAGTCCACAGACTGACATTCACTCGGAGTCCAATAAACCACTCGGAAGCAGGAATCCACTCGACCAGCTATTTCACTCGGAATACCTGATAGTCACTCGACCAGAGAAGACCAGGAGACCCTAGGAGCGCAACGGTCGGGATGCACGTTCGCCTGTATTAATTGTCATCAATATGCCCGTTACCTGGCGCACTTATACCCCTCTTAACTCCCTGTAATGGCTGGCGTTCATGGGAGGGCTGGCGAGACTATATAAGCCGCCCCCTGCTCCATTCCAAGGGTTTGCAACCTGTTGTAATCATACACTCAAGCAATACAGCTCCAGAGCACCGAGACGTAGGGCTATTACCTCCACCGCTGAGGGGCCTGAACTCGTAAATCCGAGTGTAACACCTGCGCCGTAGCTAGGCTTTGCCCTCTCATTCCTACCCCCACACACTACTGTCAGACTTGCACCCACGACAGCTGGCGCCCACCATGGGGCAGGCGTCTAGCGACTTCCGGCGTAGTTGCATTTTTCCGATCATCACCATGGTTTCCGGCGGCGGACTGACTCTGGGCGGCGAGATCCGTTTCGGCGTCCTCAGCTTCATCGCCGACGATTCGGCATGGCTCCAGGAAGCCCCACTAGATGTCGAGGCGTTGCCCGTCCATGGCACGGCGCACTTTCATGCGAGTTCCTTCGGCATCCTTCTTCGGCAACCGTCGACTCCCTATCAGTCGACTTCTTCGCTCCCCACCAACCGTCGTCGCAAGCGCTCCGGACGCTCGCGGCTTCAGCGGTGGATCAGGCACGCGGTGGCCCTTCAGGTCACGGCCCCGCAAATCGCGGCGATCGAGCCCGATGAGCCTGTCTTTGATCTATTCGCCTCAGAGTATGAGCACTCGGAAAGCGTATCCGAGTGCGAGAGCAGCGATCCTGCTGCAGAGATGCTGATGGCCGATTCCCCGCCCAGTCCGCCTGGGTACGGCCGCGGCGGCGCGGAGAACGACGACCCGTTGCACACTGATCTTGGCGGCGGCAGGGACCGGCGGGACGGTGAGTACTCCGAGTACGTCCCCCGACCTCTCACTCGGCAGCAGAGGGAGGAACAGCAGCGCAGGACCGAGCAGGCCCTCCAGACGCCCATCGTTGGGACGACCCCCGAGGCTCAGGCTTTGGAGGCCGTGCGCCAGGCCAACTTGGCTAAACGCAATCGTCTGGAAGCGCTCCAGAAGTCACTCGACGATCGCGCGCGCAGACAGCACCAGCCCAGTTCCAGTCGGCGGCAGCGGCAGTTGTTCTCGAATGACCAGCAGCAGAATTTCCAGGTATTCCGCATTCCCGTCTAGAATCTGGCGGCGGCCACTCGGATAGCAGATTCCATTGAGCCGTCCCGGTCTGAGGCGGGGGAGGGTCTTCGGCAGATCCGGGCCGTGCTCAAGGCGGCAGAGGAGCAAAATTCGGCGGTTTCCCAGTCGCGCAACAAGATACACAGCAGATCCATTCGGGCTGACACCGTTCAGTCGGCCCACAGCCTAGTGTCTCCAAGGAGAAACAGACACTCGCCTCCACGGCGAAACGACCAAGACCACCATTGAGACCAGTACTCAGGGCAGGGTCGCAGTCGGAATATGCCTCCGCGGCATCAGGATGATCGTCACCGCATGCAGTCGCCCCCTCCGCGGGATGGCTCGTACGCGCCCCGGCCGTACGACGCCAGGCGTCCGTACGGAAACGATCGGGGGGCCAGCCCTCCCCGTCATGGTGACAGTTATCGCCAAAGAGAGCCAGTCGACCACCGTGACCCGCAGTTCAACGCGAGATCCGTTCTCGCTCAGAACCTGGTCAACAGAGGCAGAGCTCAGAGAGAGAACTTGGATAGATATCGTCCGAGTGGAAGTGGAGCATTTATCTCCGGGCCCGAGTGTTTCAGTAGGGCCATCCGGGCTGCTGAGATTCCGCCAAACTTCAGATTGGCGGCTGGAGTAAGCAAGTTCACCGGTGAGTCCAAGCCAGAGACTTGGTTAGAGGATTGCCGAGTGGCTGTGCAGATTGGAGGAGGAAACGATTACGTGGCTATGAAGCATTTGCCATTGATGCTTGAAGGGTCCGCCCGCGCCTGGCTCAATCAGCTCGCTCCGGCAAGCATATACTGCTGGGATGATTTGACCTAAGTGTTCATCAAGACATTCGAGGGCACATGCAAACACCCGGCTGGATTGTCTGAGTTACAGCACTGCGTGCAGAAACCGAATGAAACGCTGAGGGAGTACATCCAGCGGTGGACAACCTTGCATCACCTGGTGGAAAACGTCATAGAACATCAAGCCGTCTGCGCCTTTAAGGCAGGAGTCAGATATCGGGAGCTCATCCTGAAATTCGGTCGGTCAGGAGCTTTGACCATGAGCCGAATGATGGAGATAGCCACTCGGTACACAAATGGAGAAGAGGAACACCGTCTCCGTAAAGGCAAAGGGAAAACCAGCGAGCCCAACCCTGGAAACAGTAATCCCAGTCGGAAGCCGAAGCGCAAGGCTGATGGTTCGGCTTAGGCCGAGGCTGCCGCTCTGGCCGGTCAAGCCAAGAACAAGGGGAAAGCCAAGGATAAATGGGTCCCGAAGAAAAAGAAAGATCAGTCGGGCAAAGATGTCCTCGATTTACCGTGTCACATCCACACCAGAAAGGATGAAGATGGCAATGTGGTATTGCCCAAACATACCACTCGACAGTGCAGACTATTGATCCAGTAGTTCCGAGAGGACCCGTCGAGTGAGAAGAGCCCAGAAGACGCTGATGATGGAGACAAAGATGAACCCTTCCCCAGTGTCAATGCAACCCTGATGATCTTTGCAGATGTAGAGAGCAGGCGCCGATTGAAAGTCATCAATCGAGAACTGAACATGGCAGCGCCGGCGACGACAAAGTTTCTGAACTGGTCGAAGACTCTGATCACCTTTGATCAGTCGGATCACCCGGCCTATATTGCAACCCCTGGGCAGCAGGCACTGGTGGTCGACCCAGTCGTGGGAGGCGTCTGACTGCGCAAGGTCCTCATGGATGGAGGGAGCGGACTGAACATACTGTACGCTGACACTCTGCAAGCAATGGGCATTCCGATGTCCCGACTCAGCGAGAGCAGCATGCAGTTCCACGGAGTGATCCCCGGCAAGAAAGCAAAGTCACTCGGGCAAATTGCCCTGGATGTGGCCTTTGGAGACGACAGGAACTTTCGGAAGGAAAGGTTGACCTTCGAAGTAGTCGACTTCCGCAGCGCATATCACGCCATCCTCGGTCGGCCAGCGTATGCACGTTTCATGGCCCGTCCATGTTATGTGTATCTCAAGCTGAAGATGCCGGGCCCCAAAGGTGTAATCACAGTGACTGGCAGTCGACAGCGCGCGGAAGAGTGTTTGCAGCAAGGGTCCAAGATAGCCGATGAGCAGATGGGCATGGTGGAGCTGGAAGAGTACAAGAAGAACGCCGATCCGAGTGATCTGTTGCGCTCGAAGAAGCCGGCTGCAGAATCTGCATTTCAGTCGGCCGGCGACACGAAGCCTGTGCACATCCACCCGGAAGATCCCAATGCTGTTCCCACCAACATATCAACAACACTCGACAGCAAATAGGAAGAAGCGCTCATCCAGTTCCTCCGTGAGAACTGGGACATCTTCGCATGGAAACCATCTGACATGCCGGGTGTACCCAGGGAGCTGGCTGAGCACTGTTTGCGAGTCGACCCAAAGGCGAAACCTGTGAAGGAGCATCTCCATTGCTCTGCTACATAGAAGAGGAAGGCCATTGGCGAAGAAGTTGCTCGGCTCCTCGCAGCCGAGTTCATCCGTGAGGTGTACCTCTCCGAGTGGCTCGCCAACTCCGTCATGGTCCCTAAGAAGGACAAGTCTCTCCGAATGTGCATTGATTTCAAGCACATCAATCGGGTCTGCCCCAAGGATCACTTCCCACTCCCCCGCATAGATCAAATCGTAGATTCCACTGCGGGTTGTGAGCATCTGTCTTTTCTGGATGCGTACTCCGGGTACCACCAGATCCGACTGTATGGGCCGGACGAAATAAAAACTGCCTTCATCACCCCATTCGGGTGTTTCTGCTATATCACCATGCCATTCGGCCTCAAAAATGCCAGTGCCACTTTCATGCGCATGATCCAGAAGTGTTTGCAAAAACAGATCAGTCGGAATATTGAGGCATACATGGATGATATCGTGGTCAAGTCCAGAAAAGGTTCCGACCTACTAGCTGACTTAGCTAAAACTTTCGCAAATCTGCGGAAGTATGACATCAAACTGAATCCAGCAAAGTGCACTTTCGGAGTTCCCGGGGGCAAACTACTCGGTTTCCTCGTTTCCGAACGAGGGATAGATGCCAATCCTGAGAAGATTGGGGCGATTGTACGAATGAAACGTCCAGAGCGTCTTCATGATGTACAGAAGCTCACGGGTTGCCTTGCAGCTCTGAGCCGATTCATCTCCCGTCTTGGTGAGAAGGCACTGCCCCTGTACCGATTGATGAAGAAATCTGATTCGTTCGAGTGGACTGCTGAAGCACAAGTAGCGTTTGTCGAGCTCAAAGCCCTGCTTTCCACCCAGCCGGTGCTTGCCGCTCCGAATGAAAAGGAGCCGTTGCTTTTGTACATCGCGGCCACTGGTCAAGTTGTCAGCACTGTCCTCACAGTCGAGCGAGAAGAACAAGGCAAGGCTTACAAAATGCAGTGCCCAGTCTATTATATTTCTGAAGTTTTGACTCCGTCCAAACAGAGGTATCCTCATTACCAGAAGCTCGTCTACGGTATTTATCTGACTGCGAAGAAAGTAGCCCATTACTTCCAGGAGCACTCTGTGTCAGTCGTCAGCGACGCTCCACTGTCTGAGATCATGAACAATCGGGACGCAACTGGTCAAGTGGCGAAGTGGGCTATCGAGCTCCTACCACTGGACATCAAGTTCGAGGCAAAGAAGGCGATCAAATCCCAAGCATTAGCCGATTTCCTAGCCGAGTGGACTGAACAGCAGCAACCGACTCAGAGTCACCCGGAACACTGGACCATGTTCTTTGACGGTTCCAAGATGCTGAATGGTTCAGGAGCTGGAGTTGTGTTAATATCCCCGAAGGGCGATCGTCTCAGATATGTTCTGCAGATTCACTTTGATTCCTCCAACAACGAAGCCGAGTACGAAGCGCTCCTCTATGGTCTACGTATGGCCATCTCACTCGGCGTCCGGCGCCTGATGGTCTACGGAGACTTGGATCTAGTTGTGAACCAAGTGATGAAGGAGTGGGACATCAGAAGCCCCGCTATGACAGGATACTGCAACGCAGTGAGAAAGTTGGAAAAGAAATTTGAAGGTCTGGAGCTGCATCACGTTCTCCGAGCCAAGAATCAGGAAGCAGACGATCTGGCAAAAATCGGGTCCACTCGGAAATCCATACCCAGCAATGTTTGCCTCGAGCATTTACGTTCCCCGACTGTAAAAGAAGATCGCTTCACGGAAGAGCCCCCGCAGGCGGTCAGTCCGTCCGATCCGACTGAGGTTGAAGTCCTGGCAGTCATTGATTTGGTAATGGAGGTCCTAGCAATTACACCCGAGTGGACGGTGCCTTACATCGCATACCTGCTCAAGCAGGAACTTCCAGAAGACGAAGCTGAGGCCCGCCAGATTGTTCGCAGGTCCAAAGCCTTTGAAGTGGTCGGTGATCGGTTATACAGAAAGAGCGTCACCGGTGTGACTCAGCGCTGCATTTCTCTGGAAGAAGGTCGACTGCTCCTGGAGGAGATTCACTCAGGAACTTGTGGGCACCACACGTCCTCTCGGACAATCACGGCTAAAGCTTACTGAGCCGGTTTCTTCTGGCCCCGTGCCAATGAAGCTGCGCAGGAGATAGTACAGTACTGTGCCGGGTGCCAGTTCTATGCGAACTTATCCCACAAGCCTGCGTCTGCTCTGAAGACCATTCCACTCGTCTGGCCATTTGCAGTCTGGGGACTCGACATGGTAGGACCCCTCCAGACGGGGGCGAGTGGATTCATTCACTTGCTGGTTGCAGTCGACAAGTTCACTAAGTGGATCGAAGCCAAACCCATCAAGAAACTAGACTCTCGTACAACGATCAAGTTCATGAAGGAGATAGTATTCAGATACGGCGTGCCCCACAGCATCATCACTGACAACGGTTCAAACTTTGACTCGGAAGAGTTTAGGACATTTTGTGCCGGCCAGGGTACCCGAGTCAATTATGCATCTATGGCACACCCGCAGTCGAATGGACAAGCGGAGAGAGCAAATGGACTGATACTTCACGGGTTAAAGCCGCGACTCATGCGCGATTTGGATCATGCAGCTGGAGCCTGGGTCACCGAGTTCCCATCGGTTCTTTGGGGCTTGAGGACGACCCCCAACCGGTCCAACAATCGTACTCCCTTCTTCATGGTGTACGGAGCTGAAGCCGTCCTGCCGAGTGACTTGCTCCATAATTCACCCCGAGTGGAACTGTACTCTGAAGCTGAAGCAGAGCAAGCATGGCAAGACGCCGTTGATCTCTTGGAGGAGGAAAGGGAGATGGCTCTGATCCATTCAACTATTTATCAGCAAGATCTACGACGTTTTCACAGCAGGCACGTCCGAAGTCGGACCTTTCAGGAAGGAGATCTTGTCCTCCTAGTGGATCAACAGCGACCACACAAGCTTGCTCCCACGTGGGAAGGCCCCTTCCTCGTGTCAAAGGTTCTGCACAACGGAGCATACCACCTGTACAACCTTCAGAAGCAAGCGGACGAGCCCCGTGCTTGGAATGCAGATTTGCTACGACGATTTTATACTTGATGATGAGATGTAATAAAAAGTACTCGAGTGACATTTGATGAATAAAAGCATGACTTTTCCAGTTCTACGTTGAAGTTCGCTCGTACGCATTCTCTGGCTTACGACCCCCAGTGGGTGTATGCCGTTCAACTTAGCTGCAAACCAGTTTTTGCGCCTAAGTTAAAACCTACTCCGAGTGAAGAGCAACCCTCTCACTCGGGGGCTTGGCTGGGTACCAGCTTCCGCCCAAGTTAAAAACTACTCCGAGTGACGAGCAACCCTCTCACTCGGAAGCTTGGCTGCGGACCAGCTTCCGTCCAAGTTAAAAACTACTCCGAGTGAAGAGCAACCCTCTCACTCGGAGGCTTGGCTGCGGACCAGCTTTCGCCCAAGTCTAAAACGCTACTCCGAGTGAAGAGCAACCCTCTCACTCGGGGGCTTGGCTGCGGACCAGCTTCCGCCCAAGTTAAACGCTACTCCGAGTGAAGAGCAACCCTCTCACTCGGGGGCTTGGCTGCGGACCAGCTTCCGCCCAAGTTAAAAACTACTCCGAGTGAAGAGCAACCCTCTCACTCGGAGGCTTGGCTGCGGACCAGCTTCCGTCCAAGTTAAAACCTATTCCGAGTGACGAGCAACCCTCTCACTCGGAGGCTTGGCTGCGGACCAGCTTTCGCCCAAGTCTAAAATGCTACTCCGAGTGAAGAGCAACCCTCTCACTCGGGGGCTTGGCTGCGGACCAGCTTCCGCCCAAGTTAAACGCTACTCCGAGTGAAGAGCAACCATCTCACTCGGGGGCTTGGCTGCGGACCAGCTTCCGCCCAAGTTAAAAACTACTCCAAGTGAAGAGCAACCCTCTCACTCGGGGGCTTGGCTGCGTGACCAGCTTCCGCCCAAGTTAAAAACTACTCCGAGTGACGAGCAACCCTCTCACTCGGAAGCTTGGCTATGGACCAGCTTCCGTTCAAGTTAAAAACTACTCCGAGTGAAGAGCAACCCTCTCACTCGGAGGCTTGGCTGCGGACCAGCTTTCGCCCAAGTCTAAAACGCTACTCCGACTGAAGAGCAACCCTCTCACTCGGGGGCTTGGCTGCGGACCAGCTTCCGCCCAAGTTAAATGCTAGTCCGAGTGAAGAGCAACCCTCTCACTCGGGGGCTTGGCTGCGGACCAGCTTCCGTCCAAGTTAAAAACTACTCCGAGTGAAGAGCAACCCTCTCACTCGGAGGCTTGGCTGCGGACCAGCTTTCGCCCAAGTCTAAAACGCTACTCCGAGTGAAGAGCAACCCTCTCACTCGGGGGCTTGGCTGCGGACCAGTTTCCGCCCAAGTTAAACGCTACTCCGAGTGAAGAGCAACCCTCTCACTCGGGGGCTTGGCTGCGGACCAGCTTCCGCCCAAGTTAAGAACTACTCCGAGTGAACAGCAACCCTCTCACTCGGGGGCTTGGCTGCGGACCAGCTTTCGCCCAAGCCTAAAAACTACTCCGAGTGAAGAGCAACCCTCTCACTCGGGGGGCTTGGCTGCGGACCAGCTTCTGCCCAAGTTAAAAATTACTCCGAGTGAAGAGCATCCCTCTCACTCGGAGGCTTAGCTGCGAACCAGTCTTCGCCTAAGTCAAAATCCAGTTCAAAGATGCGAAAAACTCGAAGGAAAGCATTCGATTAACTCCGGAAGTTCAAAAGCGAATACGAGTACACGGGCCCAAAGCCCGAAAGAGTTTAACGATTACAATTCCACTCGGCATACCAAGGTTGATGGATGAGACTTAAAGTTTTTTCACGCCCCTGTAGGGCTGGCTGGCTCGATAAAGACATCCAAGTCAATTCCGTCCGCAATCCGAGTGGCCGCTTCGATGAAAGTCTCCATGAAGTCCTCAAACTGGAGTTTCTTCGTGTTGGCAACTTGGAGAGCCTTCAGTTTCTCCTCCTTGGCCTCCTTGCAATGCACTCGGACCAGGGAGAGCGCCACGTCGGCCCCACAGCGAGCAGCCGACTTCTTCCACGCTTGCACTTGGCTGGGAATGTCGTTGAGGCGAGTCATCATGGCCAGATCAGTGTCGAGGGTGTCTTCTGGCCACAGCTCCTTGTCGATTCTGCCGAGTGCACCCCGCACACGGATGATATACCCTTGGACGTCATCGATGCGGGTTTCCACCCGCAGGATGCCCATAACAGCCTTATCACCGACGAGTGAAACGGAAGGATCCAGATCCTTCTCGATTCTGTCAGTTTCCAGATCGAAGTCTCGGCAGTACTCTGCGAAGAAGAAAAGAGGAGAGTTGAACATCAGCATGCAAAAAGTTCACTCGGAGAAAAGTTGAAATGCGCTCGGTCGATATAAGTTACCTGCAAGCTTGGTGTACATCTCCTCCGTGAACTCCTCTATGTACTTCTCCAGGGCGTCCTTCTTCTCGATCAACTGGGTGACCTTCTCATTCAGAGTCTCCTTCTCTTTCGCGAAGGCTTCCGCCTAGATCTTGAGCTTGCTCTCCCACTCGGTTTGCTGCTTCTTGAGCTCCAGTACCTCTTTCTTCAGCGATGCGTTCTCTGCTTCGAGCTTCCCTTCGGCGGCCTTAGTCTTCTCCTTCGCGATTTGCTGCGCTCCAGCCAATTCGTTGTCCTTGTTCTCGAGTGCCTGCTTCATGGTATCTAAAGAGATAGAAGTTCTGAGCCGCACTTGGAGTCGGTGGTTTTCACTACGCACATCTGTTCGAGTGAAGTCACTCGGTTCAAAGAATGAAAAAAGGTGAAGGCAGAATGCTCGGCAATTGAAGCTTACCTCCCATAGTCTTGAGCTCTGCTTGAGCACGCGCAGTGTTCCTCCTCTCCACCTCCAAATTCACTCGGAGCTGGGCCGTTTCCTTCTCCAGTGCCACATACTGAGTACCAAGCTCACAAGTTTTCTGAAATACAAGAGAGAACAGTTAACGTCAAGAAATATCCTGAAGTACCATTCGACAAGGGAAGAACAAGATTGATCAGTATCAGATCCTAAGTTCTAAGACTCCCGCCGACTGCCCGCAGTCGACGGCAGTCTCGGGGACTACACCCAGTGGGTGCACTCAGCGTGCCCCCACTGGAATGGTATCCACTCGGAATGGTCCGCCCGATCCGAGTGATGGCCAAACACAAAAAAAATAGGTGCCCAGAGATTGACACTCCTGGAAGGAACAAGCTTGACCAGTATCAGATTCTAAGTGCTAAGACTCCCGCCGACTACCCGCGGTCGACGGCAGTCTCGGGGACTACACCCAGTGGGTGCACTCAGTGTGCCCCCACTGGAACGGTATCCACTCGAAACGGTCCGCCCGATCCGAGTGATGGCCGAACAAAAAAAAAGAGACAAAAGGTTCTAAGACTCCCGCCGACCACCCGCGGCCGACGTCAGTCTCGGGGACTACACCCAGTGGGTGCACTCAGCGTGCCCCCACTGGAGCGGTATCCACTCGGAACGGTCCGCCCATTTCGAGTGACGACCAAACAAAAAACACCCAGTGGGTGTACCGGATATTTTCCGACTGAAATTCCTACTGAAGAAAAACGACTTGGAGATCGACTGACAAGAGCACTTACTCAAACGTTCTCCTGGAGAGCGGCACTGGCATCGTACGCCAGCTTCCCAGCTGCGCACATCTCCTTGAGCCGTTGGGTCATCAGTTCCGCCTGGATCATCGCCTCCTTGCTAGCTCCAGTTTGGTCCTCCGACACCTTGTACAGACTGAAGATATTGACGGGAGGAGGCGGAACCAAAGCCAGAGCAGTCGACGGAGCCGCAGCAGAACCAGCTCCAGCCTGAGAAGAACCCTGCCCCAGAGGCACGGTCACGGCAGGTGCAAGGGGAACTTGAGGCGTTTTGCTCGGCGGCGTCTTCCGTGTGGTAGACTGAGAAGCAGTCGGAGCTGCGGTCCCCTTCTCGGCATCCTTCCACGACGGCTCTTCATCGTTGCCCCCAACGTGGATGACATCTGCAAGCGCAACGTTCACTCGACATAATCAGTCGCAGTTCACAATTCAATCGGATGAAGACATTCCATAAACGCTCGGAGCTGATCCGTCGCCCGACGCGTGATGACCCATTTCATTCGGATGGAGACCACTCGTTTCACTCGGATAGAGGCTACTCGTTCCACTCGGATAGAGGCTACTCATTTCATTCGGATGGAGACCACTCGTCCCACTCGGATAGAGGCCACTCATTTCATTCGGATGGAGACCACTCGTTTCACTCGGATAGAGGCTAGTCGTTCCACTTGGATAGAGGCTACTCATTTCATTCGGATGGAGACCACTCGTTTCACTCGGATAGGGGCTACTCGTTCCACTCGGATAGAGGCCACTCATTTCATTCGGATGGAGACCATTCGTTTCACTCGAATAGAGGCTACTCATTCCACTCGGATAGAGGCTACTCATTTCATTCGGATGGAGACCACTCGTCCCACTCGGATAGAGGCCACTCATTTCATTCGGATGGAGACCACTCGTTTCACTCGGATAGAGGCTACTCGTTCCACTCGGATAGAGGCTACTCATTTCATTCGGATGGAGACCACTCGTTTCACTCGGATAGAGGCTACTCGTTCCACTCGGATAGAGGCTACTCATTTCATTCGGATGGAGACCACTCGTTTCACTCGGATAGAGGCTACTCGTTCCACTCGGATAGAGGCTACTCATTTCATTCGGATGGAGACCACTCATTTCACTCGGATAGAGGCTACTCGTTCCACTCGGATGGAGGCTACTCATTTCATTCGGATGGAGACTACTCATTTCACTCGGACGACACACGGTCCAGAATCCGTCAAGGTGCCGCCCGAAGACAAGGGCGTCTAACGACCAGTAAGAGTTCTTGAGCGCCTCTGTAGCGCTCAACTCTCCTGGGAATCCGCCTTGACTCGACCCGCCTAACCTCGACCGATTCGGGGGCTAATGACGAGGGCATGTACCAGGGATAGGGTAACAGGCCTGACCTACAGACCCTACCCTACGACTCCGCACGCCTTATACTGAGCCCCAGGGCCAGATCAGCAACCAAGAGTTCCGCAGACTGAAATTCACTCGGAGTCCAATAATCCACTCGGAGTCCAATAATCCACTCGGAGTCCGCAGACTGACATTCACTCGGAGTCCAATAAACCACTCGGAAGCAGTAATCCACTCGACCAGCTATTTCACTCGGAATACCTGACAGTCACTCGACCAGAGAAGACCAGGAGACCCCAGGAGCGCAACGGTCGGGACGCACGTTCGCCTGTATTAATTGTCATCAATATGCCCGTTACCTGGCGTACTTATACCCCTCTTAACTCCCTGTAATGGCTGGCGTTCATGGGAGGACTGGCGAGACTATATAAGCCGCCCCCCTGCTCCATTCCAAGGGTTCGCAACCTGTTGTAATCATACACTCAAGCAATACAGCTCCAGAGCACCGAGACATAGGGCTATTACCTCCACCGCTGAGGGGCCTGAACTCGTAAATCCGAGTGTAACACATGCGCCGTAGCTAGGCTCTGCCCTCTCATTCCTACCCCCACACACTACTGTCAGACTTGCACCCACGACAGAGCCTGCGCCTCAGTTGCGCTGGGGTGGACGTCGATGCTTGGCTCATCACTACCAGCTTCCCCCATCCCAGCGTCTGTTATGACAAGCTCAGATGCACTGCCGGAGGGCATAACAAGCTCTCCGAGGGTTTTCATGGCCTCCTCAGTAGCGGGTGCGGCGGCCTCCATGGCAGGAATCCTCGCAGCCTCGTCAACGGCGCTCTTCGCAATTTCCTCCACAGGTACCTCCCTCTCCTCCGGAGGGGTTGGTTCTGCAGGACAGGGAAGAAGCGGAAAGCAAGATGAAATCAAAATTTCAAGACTCAGATCAAGATCAAGAAACCAAAAAGGATTAGCAAGGGATTTACCTCGATGAGCCCGTGGAGGGGATGTCATTCTCCTTCCAGCAACTTCCATTGCCATCGCTTGGTCCCCGGCAGCGTTGGTTGCCGGAGAGGCCTCGATGCGAAGGAGCCCTTCTTGGGGCTCCTCTAGGGGAGGACTGCTCCTCGTCGGCGAAAGTATTGGCAATGGCTCGGAGGTTGAGGGTGCCATCAAGGGCTCCATCCCTTGGCGCTCTCCCTCCGGTTGGCCACTTTCCAACTCCTTGTCGGTCTCCATTGCTGAAGACTCGATGGTGATGCTTGCCAGCAGGAATTGAACATGAGCCTCGCGCGGTGGGCTTGAGCCGGCAACCTCAGGCGGGGTGGCGCGTTGCTCTGTGCCTGTTGCCGTCTCGCTCTCCTCAGCGGTTTTGGCTTTCTTCTTCTGCCTTTCCGCCAAGGGCACATCATCCCTGCAAGATTAGAACAATCAAGATGATTAGTTCAGCAACGACATCAAGATAATTACGAGAAAGATTGACGACGATGAGGTACTTACACCTCCTCCTCTTCACGATCACTGAGGACGGACAAGTCCCTGAACACTGTGTCATCGACACCGGAGGGCGCAGGCGTCTTCCTAGCTCGCTTGGCTCTTGCCGGAGCCAGGGGCTGTGACGCACCCTCACCCCCTGTGGTTGGCGAGGCTGGTTGCCGGGAGGTGGCTCCGCGAGGAGGCTGACGCCTAGAAGGCTGAGGCCGGGAAGCTACAACCGCTGCCTTGACGCCGACAAGCTCTATACTTGCCGGCTCGGTGTGCGCTGTCTTCTTGGCTGGCTTCTTCGCGACGGTGGTCTTCACCTTGATGGGAGAAGGGCGAGGTGCTTCCTGCTCCTCTTCCTCCTCATCTGAAGATTCCTCGAGTTGCTCCCCTTCTTCCTCAGAATCCCTGGCCTGGTCCTCTTCGCTCGCATGCTCTTCGGCATGCTCCTGAGTGCGGCTCCCTCCACTAGTTCCCAGAGTCGTGGCCTGCTTTTCGGCCTGGCTTCTGGTCCGCTCCCCCTTGCCGGCACCCTTGGCTGTTCGGGAGCGAGTTACTTTCTTGAGCTCATTAGTCCTTGTCGCTAGGAACTCCTCTTCGTCATTCCTTGTCGGGTGAACCATGTCGTCCTCAACTCGGACAGCTGCTTCCTTTAGGCCGGCAAGCCAGTCGTCCACTGCCTTCTTGCCAGGTACTTTCCATGTGCTCAGTAACGTCTTGGCATCACAGGCCGGCATCATTGCCAGTATGGAGGCCTTGGCCGTGTTGTTGCATAGTGGGGTTACCTTTGCCAACAGATGGAAGGTGCAGCCCCTGTTGAAGAGCTGACAGATGAGCCGATAGTGTTCCATTACCGACATGTTATCATTCAGGCCTGGGTGCAGACGCATTGGATTGGCAAGGCCCTGGTAATCCCACGCTTGACGGCCTCCTCTGTGCTGCAGCGGAGCAATCCAGCGGCGGGTGAAGTCCGCCCCCACCATCTCGATCGTCAAGCCGACCTCCTTAAGGGCAATGATCCAATACAGAGCCAGCCCAAGCTTGGCATCATTGGGGTCAACATTGCTCCAGCTGGTGGCCTTCTCGATCTTCTCCGTCCTGAGATGGCAAAATTCTGGGAAGTCCTTCTGTTGGACCCAGCACCAATCAGCCCTCCATTCATTCCACTTAATGTGCAGCTTGCCCTCCGGGTAGTACTTCTTGCGGTTTCCCCTTGGGATCCAAGTCATACTGTCGGAAAGGGCGTCGTCTTCAATTCGAGGGATGAAGAAGTGCCGGAACAGAGCAATATTTGGGGCTACTCCCACAAAGTTCTCACACAAGTGTGCGAAGACTGACAGGCAGGTGACCGCGTTTGGTCTGAAGTCCAGCAGTCTGAATCCGAAAGTGTTCATCACCTCAACAAAAAAATCAGAGAAAGGCGGGCATAGCCCGCAGTAAAAGTACCCAACGAAGAAATGAAATTGGTCATCGATGGGAGGAAGGGATCCTGGGAGTACCACTGTGGCCTCGTGATCCTGCATCTCACTCGCATACACATATGAGTAGTTCTTCGTCGGATCGTCTTCTGTAAGCGCCGGCGGGAAGACATCATTGGCCCGCTGCCGTGCGGCTTTGGCGGTCTTCCTCTCATCCGCCACCGAACTGCGGAGCTTCGCGTTTCTCTTCGGTGCCATGGCGAGATTTTGTGGGGGGGGGCAGTCTAGCGAGCGGCAGCGGAAGCAAATGGCGCTCTCTGCTCTTGCGCGAGGAAGAAGACGGCGGCGATGGCAAGATTGGGAGAAGGGGGTAAATGAGCAGCGCCCCTCGCGGATTCCTTTTTATGGGGAAGGCGCGGGGGCTGGCTCTTTACTGTCCTACGTGGCTGCGCTTTTCAGACGCACTACCTCCCCGCGGCCATTCCATTCCACCTCTCCCACGTCTGCATTTAATGCACGTCGTGGGGGCGTGGTAAAAGAGAAGATTATGACAGTTATCCTCTGCCACGCGTGGCTGTGCATTGTTTGGGCCCAGCCAAACGACGCCTCGCATGTGCGTGTGGCCCAGGCCCAGGGGCTCCTGTCAGTGTACTAAAGCATGGGTGCCTTCGTACCCTGACTTTTGCACAGGCAGTTGTAGCCTTCTTGATTGCAAAGGCTTGCTAGAGGGTTACTGTGACTCAAGACTTAGATTAAACAAGACCGTGAGGAAGACCTCCAGGTAGGTCGTTGAGAAGTACTATTCTAGTACTGAAGATCAAGACTGCCCTTGCCGGCAAGCTTTGTGCCGGCAAGGTGAAGACCAAGACTCTGGATGCCGGCAAGCTCCTTGCCGGTAAGCGAAGGCCCGGCAAGCTCCGCGCCAGCAGGCTCGTTCTATCCCGTTACTGCTCCACCTCATCTTTGGCTAGATAAGCACGGATGATAGGTGTCAAGCGGGCAGGCAGTCAACAAAGCTGGCCAACGTGTCAGCATGCCACGCAAGGATTAACTTTAATGACACCCGTCCCTGGGATGTGTCAAGACAACAGGAGGGCGCCAGGACCGGTGGTACAGATCTTTTACCCAAAGCCTCGCCTCCCCGACGTAGCACCTAACGGTGCATTTAATGCGCTTGTCCTACCCTGTCAGGAGATAGACGTGGTGACGGTGCAAGTCACTATTCATACCCTGTAAATGACCGTATTAGCCACTGTGGTAACCCCTTGGCCTATAAAAGGAGGCCCACGGCTACAGTTAGAACGGTCGACTCCTAGTTCAATTACACGTTGTAGCTGCACTTCCCGCGCACCTTGCCGGCAAGCTGCGCTCCTTGTAATCTTGAGTTCATATCCAATCAAACCACCAAAGCAGGAGTTGGGTTTTACGCTCACAGTGGCCCAAACCTGGATAAATCATTGCTTGTTCTCACATCTATTAGCCCTGCTCTTTGTAGTACATTGATCCCACAGCCGAACCGCAAAGGGATCCTCTCGATCCCATAGATCATCGTTTTCCCGCGACAAGCCCAGAAAATCAGGAGTGGGTCATTGGCAAGGTCGCCAGTATCTTGTGTTGCACGTCCCATGCAGAACTCTTTCTCTGGGCATATCATGAAGGGTAAGTCAAATAAACAACCACGCATACATTGATCGTCTTTCACATTTCATCATAGTTGGTAAGTTCATGGTTTCTTAATCTGTAGCATTCACTGGATCTTGGTAGTCATTGTTCCAGACCAGAACAGAGTTTACTACCTGGATTCTCTCAGAGAGTCAATAAAGCCTTAGCATCTGACGCATCTTCAGCAATTCATGGATAGGTATTGAATTCTATGATGTTGAAATTTGCATTCATATCTGGTTCAAGAACTGAGTATGTGGAAATTCATCTTCATTTGAAGTGTGTTGGCATCGTGCATAACTAAAGAAGATAACCAGTTCAATAGTGCACTACCTCTGTAGCACGAGATCGTTTCTCCGGTAAGACACCGAAATCCGTTATTCTCGGAAAATGTATCCAAAAGTTTGCAAATACCTTTTCTTACGCTAGTCTAATGTTCAAGTTTCTAAATAAACCTCTTTCTATTTCTCTCCAAAGAAAAAAAAAACATCTTACACCGGTTAGGTTGCTCCTAATAGGGCAAATACATGACTAATTCTTTAAAAAAATCAGTGTCCTCAGCAACAAGCAGGGACCAACCTTTGTGGGTACTATGTGTGCAGACACATGCTCTCCATCTGCAAATCTACTGATTGCTGTGAGGACGCTCGCAAATTAGTACCAGTAAGTCTGTATCTTAATTAATATCTTCTACTCCACTCATATGGCACATTCTGATCTAAAAATCCTGCAGCTCATCTTTGAACCGATGACCCCTGAACCGCTCCCCACTAGTGAATTGCTGGAGGTTAGGAGATTTATCAACAACTTCTTCCTGAATCACTACATCAAGCCCACTAGTGATAATGAAGATTTCAGCATGGTTGTTCCTGAAACAATGAGTAAACATTTAATATGAATTAGCCGCTAAACATATACGCATGGATGCATTGTTTTCCATGTGATAAGGTCTTCGTATTTCGTTTACACTATGATTATGTACTGCATTTGTCGATAAATTAGTGGAATTTAGCTAGCATTTGTTCAATTGCATATTGTTGCGAATTCTGATGAATGTTCTTCCTGTGGACACTATTTGTTCAATTGCATATTGTGGCGAATTTGCTTTTTGCAGGGCAATTCAAATGCGATATTTTTGCTTTACCCTGGCCATTGATGCGCACACAGTTCAACTAAATGAGTGTGTGCGATCCAGAACGGAAAGCACACATCACTCACAGCGCAACCGTCGGTGATACACAACAAATCGCAGACAATTAGCAGCACTTCTACGTGTGCGTAGGGGTTCCTGAACCATTTGTGATAGCACATTATCGCACACGAGAGCTTAGAGGAAACCATGCCCAATGCTAAATGCAATCCCACTCGTAAATTGTTCAGGAAACGTGTGCGATGATGCCATGCATGGAAGACGATTGCCATATAATACTCGTGTGCGATGGGCCACATATCGCGCACATTTTCTATGATGGCCCGTGTGCCTTAGGTACTATTTCACAAACGGTCCAATGTGAAACACCATTTGGTTTCTCTGCGCAATTAGAAACGTTTGACTCATGAGAGAAGTGGGCGATTGATCACCAATCCCACACGTGTGCCAGAATATAGTGTGTGCGATATGTTCATGCATCGCATACGATTACATTTGGCAACGCATCCGAATCAGCGCTCCCTATCGCCGACGGTTTCTGTGTCGTGTGGGAAGGACCGCCCCTATCGCACACACAGGCAAGGCGACGACTTAAAACTCTGTCGTGGAAAGGGGTTAAAAACCGTTTGTATAGCACGTCGCTGCACTAGTGGTTTAAAGGCACGCAGGCCAAGGGCGAAGAAGCAAAATAGGCACGCATGCCAACAACCTACCCCTAATAGCTCACGGGACGACAGAATCAAGCTTGAACAGCATCAGCTGGAGACGACAAATAGTTGTCAGACACACGTACTTTAGAAATCATCATCTCCGAGGTGTCCCGGTCGGTAGGCTTAGTCAATAATTTCCACTACTGCAAGAAGATAGACATTTTAAACAAGAAATCAACCAGCTTGTTAGGGAAGACACCCTCAAGGGTGAACTTGTTCCTAGTGGTCCAGAGAGACCAACAGAGCGCGCTGAATCCCACCCAAAACAACTGTTTAGACAGACCCTGAAGCCTAGAAGAAAGCACATGAAGCTCATCGAAGGAATTGGGGGCCCAAGAGATGTCAAGCCAAGATCTAATGCAACACCAAGCCAGTTTAGCCAACACACACCCGAAAAAGATGTGGTTGGCATCTTCCAAATGAGAACACAGTGCACATCGATCAGAACCAGGTCCGTTCCGCTTGCGAATTTTGTCTGCCGAAGGCAGCCGAGCCCTAATAGCCTGCCAAAAGAAAATCTTGATCTTGGGTGGCACCTTGGCCGCCCAAACCGGCTTGAACTTAGAAGTGGGGGACCCAGAAATGAGACGGGAATATAAAGATTTGACCAAAAACCTCCCAGAGGCCAAATGAGGCCAGACAACAGTGTCCTCCTCCGAGAGCGAAGGGAACGAGGCAGCAAGGCAATGCCAGTCACCCAACTCTACAGGAGAGAGGTATCTCTTGAAGCCCAAGTACCAATTATTGCGGGAGAGCTCACAGATTGAGATCTCAGGGTTAGAGCAATAGGAAAACAACACAGGAAAAGAGGAAGCTAGCGGAGAGTCACCAGACTACCAATCCAACCAGAAGCGAGTAGAAACAGTGTTCCCAACGAAAAACTTAACATGTTCACGAAACACAACACGGACTTTGATCAAATCTTTCCAAAACTAAGAACCATGCAAAGCCGAGGCAAACATAGGGCTGTGATACGTCTCCAACGTATCTATAATTTTTGATTGTTCCATGCTATTATAGTATCAATCTTGGATGTTTTATATGCAATTATATATCTTTTTTTGGGACTAACCTATTAACCTAGTGCCCAGTGCCAGTTGCTGTTTTCTGCTTGTTTTTGGTTTCTCAGTGTAACACCCCCATGTATTAGCAACAGTGATCACCTTTTGATAATGCCAAGTCACCATGTTTAATAGTGCTTGATCATCATTTGCATCATATCTCATTTCAAATTCCAATTCAAATTGAAATTCAAATATGGATTGAAAATAAAAGTTGTTCCAATTTGGAAACTAAAATGTTCATTAAATAGTAAATAATCCATAACTAATTATGTTAAGAAAAACAACATCACCTAAATTACCTAGATGAGTCTAACATCATCAAAACAGTACCAAACAGCAACTTTTAATTCCTTTTATTAAATAGAAATTCAAATGAAATCATTTGCTCACCAAACCTTTTTCTAGCCGTGCCAAATATTGCATATTATTTATTGGGGCAAGTCACATATTTTACTAAACTCAATTTGTGCCTAAACTATTTGCAAAACAGAGCCAAAAATAGAAAACAGAAAAGAAAAGAAGAAAAAGAAAAGGCCCGCTGCTGCTGGGCTCTAGTCAGCCGCGCCGGCCCAGCCCAGCGCCCCCTGTCGTCTTCCTCCTCCTACTGGCATCGACGCCGACCGCGCCCGACGCATGTTCACCGTCTTCGCCGAGCCTTCTGGCTCCCCGCGCCACAACAGGAGTCCGCGGGTGGATAAGGACTCCACCGCGGCACCCCCCTGCTAACCCTAGCCCCCATTTCCCCCCCTCAGCCGCTCTCTCTTTCGGTCCCATCGACGCCCGACGCCGTCGTCGCCATGGACGCGGCCACAGAGCTACCCCTCGCCTGAGACCACGTCTGGGAGCTCCATCGTCGTTGCGTACGTCGCCTGCACCTTCTGGTTTGGACCGAGGCACCGCGTCGCCATCGCTTTCGTTGATTCCCTCCGCCGATCGCCGCCGCTGTCGCTGCTCGATCCCCTCGACTCCGGCCACCTCGAGCCGTCCTCGGGCCTTCTCTGCTACGCTAGTGAGCCCCCGCTCCTCCTCTCCCCTCTGCGTTAGCTCGTCATGCCCCGTAGCGCCGTCCCCGTCAAGGCCGATCGTCGCCGCCGCCTGCCGTTGTCACAGCGGCCATCTCCGGCCGTCCCAGCCGCTGCTGCTTGCTACACTGGATGCGGCACTCCTCCAGCTGCCCGTAGCCCCTCTCCGCACGCCAAATGACCGCCGGAGCCGCGTTTCCGGTGGGCTCCTGCGTCACCGCCGTACGGGTGGTCGCCGGAGGCCATCGCCGGCGGGCGCACCGTTTAAACCGGTGGGGCCCAGTCATTAGCGCACTAACCCGGGCCTAAACAGCCACTGACGTGTGGGGCCGACTACTGTAGCGGTTAGTATTAGGGTTAATTAATTTAATAGCTAATCACCCACTGATAGACTGGGCCCACTGCTTAATTAAGTTAATTAAATAAAATAAATCCCTGTTAGCCTAAGCAGAGACTGACCACTGGGTCCCACTGGACCCAGTTGACCAGTCAAAGCTGACTGGGATTGACCCAATCAATGACACATAGGCCCCACCTAATTAGTTAACTAAATTACTAATCTAAGTAATCTGTTAATTAAATGTGACACTAACATGTGGGCCCTAGGGGCTAATTAACTATTTTAGTTTAAAATTAAACTCTGTTAACCTTACTGTCTATGACAGGTGGGACCCACTGGTCAGATTGACCAGTCAAAGTCCACTGTTGACTGCTGATGTCACCCTGACGTCACTTGTTACTGTTTCGGATAATTCGAATTTAATAATTAAAATAATTCTAGAAATTCAGTAAAACTTTGAAAAATCATATAAAATAAACTGTAACTCAGATGAAAATAATTTATATATGAAAAATGATCAGAAAAATATGAAGAATCCGAATATGCCACCCACATACCTGTCACACCCCTCTAACATGATGAACATGGAACTTTCCCCTTCGATTCATCTGTCTGATAAGTGCCCGGAGCAGGTAAAACACCTCTAGATGTTTCCCGCTCCGACTAACTTGCGTAGTACTGTATTAGAGCACTCCTCGAATAGCATGCTACTGTGCCATGCATCTGTGATTGCATTTGTTGCTTGTATTTATTGTTTCTTCCCCCTCTTCTCTCCGGTAGACTCCAAGACTGACGTCGCTGCTGAGTATGACTATGCCCCTGAAGACCAGCCCCTTTCAGCAGAGTTTCCAGGCAAGCAAAACCCCCTTGATCATCCAGATATCGCACCCTCTTTCTCCCTTATGCTTGCATTAGAATTGCTTCTGTTGTTATTCCGATAGCTCCTATTCTGATGCATAGCCTGACTTTGTCACCTGCTGTTTATACATACCTGTTGTCCCATGATGCTTAGTTAGCTAGGCTATTGTTTCATCTGTGGCCCTTCACCCTTGTCCGTTTGCCATGCTTGATATCGGGCCGTGATCACTCTGGGTGATGATCACGGAAATGTTTACATATTGCAATACTTAAAACTATAAAGTCGGGCCGGCTCCAAGAGTGCCCGCGAGAGAATGATATTAAAGACGGGTCGGCTCCAAGAGCACCCGCGAGCCGTGTATTACCAAGTCGGAGCGACAGGAATCCTGTTCGTCTTTGCGAGTCACTAAAAACGCCTAACGGATTTGGGTATTTGATTTGAGTTGGCCGCTGGCCTATACGCACTACCACCACGTGGGATAATGGTTATGGGACCCTCGGCGCCGTATGTATCAGCCGAAAGCTCTGTCAAACGTCCAGTTCAGCATTGTGGCACGGTCGGATCGTGCCGTTGGCGCTGGTATCCACCGTCCTCACGATGACCCGGAGTGCACAGGGCGATGGCCCAAGACCCCTGAGCGCTTAGGATGTAGACTGGCGGGGACCTCTCTGCGGAGCCTAGGTAGGACTATGTCGTGTCGATCAGCCGAGGCCGGGCATGACCCGGAAAAGTGTGTCTGGCCAGAGTTAATCGAGTGTGTTGGGTAACAGTAGTGCACCCCTGCAAGGAAGTAATCTATTCGAATAGCCGTGTCCATGGTAACAGGATGCTCGGAGTTGTATCCTGATCTGCTACAACTACAAATGGATACTGATACAATGATAAACTGTTACTACTGCTCTCGGGATCACTTTCTCGCAGGGTAGTCGAGGAAGGATCTCAGGGCATTACTAAAATATAACTGCTATTATGTGTTACTTTACTCTAATCTCTTCTGATGCTGCAAGATTGCTTCAAGATGCTACTCTTCGATAGGCTAGGCCTCTCCCCCTCTATTCCAGCATTTCTGCAGTTTAGTCCAAAGATATAGCCTCATTCCTTTGTTACCGATGTATATTTAGTATAGTTCTGATGTCAGTCTTGCGAGTACTTTGGATGAGTACTCACGGTTGCTTTGCTATCTCTTTTCCCCATACCCGGTTGCTGCGTTCAGACGATGGAGCCCAGGAGCAGGAGATCCCCGGAGGCACCTACCACTACGTTGAGCCCGCCGACCAGGAGTAGTTCGGAGGCCCTAGGCAGGAGGCCTTCGTCTTTTCGATCAGTGTCGCTGTTTGTGCTAGCCTTCTTAAGGCACACTTGTTTAACTTTGTGTCTGTACTCAGATACTGTTGCTTCCGCTGATGCTTGTATGCTCGAGCTTATGTATTCGAGCCCTCGAGGCCCCTGGCTTTTAATATAAAGCTTGTATTTATGTTATTTTGTGTTTAGAGTTGTCTTGTGATATCTTCCCGTGAGTCTCTGATCTCGATCGTGTGCATTTGCGTGTATGATTATTGCACGGTCGAGCGGGGGCGTCACAAGTTGGTATCAGAGCCGACTGCCTGTAGGAACCCCCCCCCCCCTTTCCAACTCCTTGGCCGAAGTTGAGTCCAGCCTCCAAAAACTGTTTTACTAACATGGCTGTGTGGCTTACGGGCCCACATCGCCACTGGATGGGATTAGGATCTTTTATTCCTCTCCTTTACTCTGGGACTCTGATCTCTCTTCTATTCGGGTTAAAGATTTTATTAACGCCAACATTAGGTTCTCGTGATCACATCCACCCGGAGATTTCAATCAACCTTCTTTGAATTGTGGACCAGGATCTGCTTCACAGTGTTCACGGCCCGCAGGATCCTTTTATCGAGGGCACCCTGCGTTGTCATTTGCAGATTCCTTGCTCCAATAGTTTTCTCCGACGTTGATGTAGCCTTTGCTATGTCCCGTTGTCGTATTCCTCACCGCGTGCCTGCGCGCCGCCTAGTTTGTCTAGCTGCGTGTGTTTCCGAACTCCTACTTCCGTTGGTATCCATCTCCGTGCATAGATTTGTATGTCTCTAACGACTACTAATATGTATCTAATGCCCTTCCTGTTCATTACTCATGATACATCATGAATGACCTCTTACACATGCAGTTGTTCTTGCTAAACTGCCCCTGTTGATTTGGCAGGATGGCTGACGACCCTCCACCTCCACCCTATATTGCCGCAATGATGCAGCAGTTTGAGCTGAATCGTCAGTTTATGACTAGAGTAATGGCTCAGTTTCCAACTCAGAATGCTCAGCAACAGCCTGCCCCAATAACTCTGCAAGAATTCGTGCGCCCCAACCCGTCCACCTTCCGCAGCTCGACTAATCCAATGGATGCTGATGATTGGCTCCGTGACATCGCCTTTCAGATGGAGTCGGCTAATGTTGCCCCTGACAATTGCGTCACCTTCGCGATGTATCACCTGAGGGGCCCAGCTGCCCAATGGTGGGAAAGCCACAGGCGTATGCTGCCAGTAGGAACGGTAACCACTTGGCAAGAATTTCAGTCAGCCTTCTGAGCACGACACATTCCTTAAGGTCTGATGGACCAGAAGAAGAAGGAATTCCGCAAACTCACACAGGGCAAAATGACTATGGATGAATATCAGAGGAAATTTCTTGATTTATCCCGCTATGCTGAGGATGACGTCTGTACTGACGCTCGCAAGCAGGAGAAATTCCGTGAAGGACTGCATCCTGATATAAAGCTCGCACTTGTTGCCCATGATTGTGCAGACTTTGCGACGCTTGTCAGCCAAGCTTTCTGAACTGAAACTGGTCTGAATGAGTACCAGGAGTCGCTCAAACGTACTCGAGATATTGGCTCATCCTCGGGTCAGCCTACTCAGAAACGACGAGTGTGGATTCCTCATAATGTCCATCACCGACGTTCCCCTGCATCAAGGCCTTCTTATGTTGCACCTCGTCTGCCTCCACCACCAAGACAACTGAATATCCCAAGTGGACAGCCCAATGCTATGGTCCTCCCCATAATGATAGTTTATGCCGCAAGTGTGGACAGTCAGGGCACCTTACTATCAACTGCCACCAGGAACAACCTCAGGATGCACCACGTCCTCCTGTTGGTCGCAAGAAGAGCTGTCGGAACCATCGTTTCAGAAGCGGTAATGCCAGGCCGTCTGCTATGGGTTGTGGTCATGTCACCCATGTCAAGATTGAAGAAGCTCGTGAGTCCCCAAAAATCGTGATGGGAACTCTTCCAGTTAATTCAGTGGCAGCTATTATTCTCTTTAATTCCGGTGCATCACATTCATTTGTGTCTCAACCATTTGCTCAGTTGCATGGGTTAGCTATGGAATCTTTGGCTACTCCTTTAGCGGTTCACGCCGTCGGATCTCAGAGCCGTGCCACCATGGTGAGCCATAGCACTCCCATTATAATTGGAGGTCTAGTGTTCCATGCTTCTCTTGTTGCCCTCAAATCATCCAACATAGATGTAATTCTCGGTATGGATTGGCTGGAAACCCATAATGCTTTCATCGACTGTGCTGCTAAGAAAGTTCAACTCACACACCCTTCTGGCCAGAGAATCCAATGCTCAGTCCGAGCAGCTCAGAATGCCAAGAGCCAGTTATATGCTCTGAATGCCTTGAATGCTTCACCTCTTGAGGGAATAGAGAACGTCCCAGTCGTTCGTGATTTTCAAGATGTCTTTCCAGAAGAACTCCCAGGTGTACCACCTGCTAGGGCTGTCGAATTTGTTATCGACCTGAAACCAGGCACTACTCCTATTGCCAAGCGTCCATACAAGATGCCGCCGCATGAACTCCTTGAACTTAAGGAGGAAATCGACAAGTCACTTAAAAAGGGTTTCATCCGCCCTAGTTCTTCTGCTTGGGGGGCACCTTCTCTCTTTGTCAAGAAGAAGGATGGTACGAACCGTCAGGTCCAAGATTACCAACCTATCAACCAGGCAACAATTCAGAACATGTATCCGTTTCCCAGAATCAATGATCTGTATGATCAACTTGCTGGTTCCTCAGTATTCTCTAAACTTGATTTGAGATTGGGATACCATCAGATCCGAGTTCGTAAAGAGGATATTCCAAAGACAGCATTCGTTAGTCGCCATGGTTCTTATGAGTACACTGTCATGTCCTTTGGCTTAACAAATGCTCCAGCAACATTCTCTCGATTGATGAACTACATATTCATGGATTACCTCGACAAGTTCGTCGTGGTTTATGTGGATGATATCCTTATATATTCGAAGAATGAAGAAGAACATGCCGAACATCTTCGGCTTGTACTGGAGAAGCTGCGAGAACATCAACTGTATGCCAAGTATTCCAAGTGTGAGTTCTGGTTATTTGAAGTGACATATCTTGGCCATGTGATTTCCAAGGATGGCATTGCTGTTAATCCAGAATGAGTTCAGGCTATTCTTGAATGGACTCCCCCGAAGAATGTCAAGCAAGTCAGAAGTTTTCTCGGACTCGCAAGCTATTGTCGCCGTTTTGTCGAGAACTTCTCCAAGATTGCCAAGCCTCTGACTGATCTGCTTCACAAAGGCGTTAAATTTGAGTGGACAGAAAAATGTCAGGAAAGTTTTCAAACACTCAAGGACAAGCTGACATCTGCACCAGTGCATGCTCCTCCAGATTCTCGCAAGGACTTTGTGATCTACTGTGACGCGTCTCGTCAAGGATTAGGCTGTGTCCTAATGCAAGAGCACCAGGTAATTGCTTATGGCTCTCGACAGTTGCGTCCTCATGAAGAGAACTATCCAACGCACGATCTTGAACTGGCAGCAGTTATTTATGCATTGAAGTTATGGCGACATTACCTACTTGGTAATCGTTGCGAGATCTACACGGATCATAAAAGCTTAAAGTACTTGTTCACTCAGCCATCTCTGAACCTCCATCAGCAAAGATGGATGGAGGCCATTACGGACTATGATTTGGGTATCTCTTATACCCCTGGCAAGGCTAATGTGATGGCTGATGCCTTGAGCCGCAAATCCTACTGTTGTGAACTTGAGGTTCAACTACAACAACCACTCCTGTATGAAGAGCTTCGAAAGCTGAACATCAAGATAGTTCCTCAAGGATATCTAAATACCTTGGTTGTTGAACCAGATCTCGAGGACCTCATTAAGCATATACAGAAAGCTGACTCTGAGGTCGAGAAGATTAAGCGCGATCTCAAAAAGGGAAGGCCCTCATTCTTCACTATTGATGCTGATGGCACCTTGTTCTTCAAGAATCGCTTAGTGGTTCCTAGAAAGGACAATCTGGATCTGACCCCGCGCATCATGAGAGAAGCTCATGATACACCTCTTTCAATTCACCCTGGTTGTACCAAGATGTACCAAGACATTCGACAGAGATATTGGTGTGACGTTTGCCGACGCCTCAAAGGAGAACATCAAAGGCCTGCTGGAACTCTCCAACCACTTGCTATTCCTGAATGGAAATGGGAAAAGGTTGAAATGGATTTCATTACTGGTTTTCCCAGATCGCAGAAGGGTCATGATGCTATTCTTGTCGTCATTAACCGATTTTCCAAGGTTTCTCACTTTCTGCCAGTCAAGGAGACAATCACTGCTAGTCAGTTAGCGGACTTATATGTTTCCAGAATCGTGTCACTTCACAGTATTCCGTTGGAGATCAGTTCAGATCGTGGCAGCCTCTTTACCTCAAGATTTTGGAAAACTTTCCCAGAAGCTATGGGAACTCATCTGTTCTTCAGCACCGCTTTTCACCCCCAATCCCAGGGACAAGTTGAACGAGTCAATCAAGTGCTTGAAGATATGCTTCGTGCTTGTGTCATCTCATTCGGTAAGAAATGGGAGGAATCTCTCCTGTATGCTGAATTCTCTTACAACAATAGCTATCAAGCTAGTCTGAAGATGGCACCATTTGAAGTTCTTTATGGACGTAAGTGCCAAACTCCTCTGAATTGGTCAGAAACTGGGGAACGGCCACTCTTCGGTCCGGATATTATCCAACATGCTGAAGAACTAGTCCGCATTGTTCGTGAACATTTGAAAGCTGCTCAGTCTCGTCAGAAGAGCAATTATGACCGAAAACACCAGGTAATGGTCTATCAACCTGGCGAGCAAGCTTACCTTCGCGTCACTCCGATGAAGGGCACTCATCGATTTGGAATCAAGGGCAAGTTAGCTCCTCGCTACATTGGCCCATTCCGTATTCTCGCAAGACGTGGAGAAGTGGCATATCAGTTGGAACTACCGCCGAATCTTTCTCAGGTTCATGATGTCTTTCATGTGCCACAACTCCGTCGCTGCTTCAAGGATCCTATCCGAGAAGTGGATCATGAAATGCTTGAGCTGCAAGAGGATCTTTCTTATCAAGAGTATCCGATCTGCATTCTTGATCAAGCTGAACGTCGAACCCGTCAGAAGGCAATCAAGTTCCTTAAGGTTCAGTGGTCAAATCATTCTGAAGATGAAGCCACTTGGGAACGCGAAGATCGTCTTCATGAAGAATACCCCACTCTCTTTCAGCCTACCTCTTAATTCTCGGGACGAGAATTTCTTTTAGAGGAGGAGAATTGTAACACCCCCATGTATTAGCAACAGTGATCACCTTTTGATAATGCCAAGTCACCATGTTTAACAGTGCTTGATCATCATTTGCATCATATCTCATTTCAAATTGAAATTCAAATATGGATTGAAAATAAAAGTTGTTCCAATTTGGAAACTAAAATGTTCATTAAATAGCAAATAATCCATAACTAATTATGTTAAGAAAAACAACATCACCTAAATTACCTAGATGAGTCTAACATCATCAAAACAGTACCAAACAACAACTTTTAATTCGTTTTATTAAATAGAAATTCAAATGAAATCATTTGCTCACCAAACCTTTTTCTAGCAGTGCCAAATATTGCAAATTATTTATTGGGGCAAGTCACATATTTTACTAAACTCAACTTGTGCCTAAACTATTTGCAAAACAGAGCCAAAAATAGAAAACAGAAAAGAAAAGAAGAAAAAGAAAAGGCCCGCTGCTGCTGGGCTCTAGTCAGCCATGCCGGCCCAGCCCAGCGCCCCCTGTCGTCTTCCTCCTCCTACTGGCATCGACGCCGACCGCGCTCGACGCCTGTTCACCGTCTCCGCCGAGCCTTCTCGCTCCCCGCACTGCAACAGGAGTCCACGGGTGGATATGGACTCCACCGCGGCACCCCCCTGCTAACCCTAGCCCCCATTTCCCCCCCTCACCCGCTCTCTCTTTCGGTCCCATCGACGCCCGACGCCGTCGTCACCATGGACGCGGCCACAGAGCTACCCCTCACCTGAGACCACGTCTGGGAGCTCCATCGTCATTGCCTACGTCGCTTGCACCTTCTGGTTTGGACCGAGGCGCCGCGTCGCCGTCGCTTTCGTCGATTCCCTCTGTCGATCACCGCCGCTGTCGCCGCTCGATCCCCGCGACTTCGGCCACCTCGAGCCGTCCCCGGGCCTTCTCTGCTACGCTAGTGAGCCCCCGCTCCTCCTCTCCCCTCTGTGTTAGCTCGCCGTTCCCCGTAGCGCCCTCCCCGTCGAGGCCGATCGTCGCCTCCGCCTGCCATCGTCGCAGCGGCCATCTCCGGTCGTCCCAGCCGCTGCTGCTTGCTGCACTGGATGCGGCACTCCTCCAGCTGCCCGTAGCCCCTCTCCGCATACCAAATGACTGCCGGAGCCGCGTTTCCGGTGGGCTCCCACGTCGCCGCCGTACGGGTGGTCGCCGGAGGCCATCGCCGGCGCGCGCGTCGTTTAAACCGGTGGGGCCCAGTCATTAGCGCACTAACCCGGGCCTAAACAGCCACTGACGTGTGGGGCCGACTACTATAGCGGTTAGTATTAGGGTTAATTAATTTAATAGCTAATCACCCACTGACAGACTGGGCCCACTTCTTAATTAAGTTAATTAAATAAAATAAATCCCTGTTAGCCTAAGCAGAGACTGACCACTGGGTCCCACTGGACCCAGTTGACCAATCAAAGCTGACTGGGATTGACCCAGTCAATGACACGTAGGCCCACCTAATTAGTTAACTAAATTACTAATCTAAATAATCTACTAATTAAATGTGACAGTGACATGTGGGCCCTAGGGGCTAATTAACTATTTTAGTTTAAAATTAAACTCTATTAACCTTACTGTCAATGACAGGTGGGACCCACTGGTCAGAGTGACCAGTCAAAGTCCACCGTTGACTGCTGATGTCACCCTGACGTCATGCTGACGTCACATGTTACTGTTTCGGATAATTCGAATTTAATAATTAAAATAATTCCAGAAATTCAGTAAAACTTTGAAAAATCATATAAAATAAACCGTAACTCGGATGAAAATAATTTATATATGAAAAATGATCAGAAAAATATGAAGAATCCGAATATGCCACCCACATACCTGTCACACCCTTCTAACATGATGAACATGGAACTTTCCCCTCCGATTCATCTGTCCGATAATTGCCCGGAGCTGGTAAAACACCTCCAGATGTTTCCCGCTCCGACTAACTTGCGTAGTACTGTATTAGAGCACTCCTCGAATAGTGTGCTGCTATGCCATGCATCTGTGATTGCATTTGTTGCTTGTATTTATTTTTTCTTCCCCCTCTTCCCTCCGATAGACTCCGAGACTGACGTCGCTGCCGAGTACGACTACGCCCCTGAAGACCAGCCCTTTCAGCGGAGTTTCCAGGCAAGCAAAACCCCCTTGATAATCCAGATATCGCCCCCTCTTTCTCCCTTATGCTTGCATTAGAATTGCTTCTGTTGTTATTCCGATAGCTCCTATTCTGATGCATAGCCTGACTTTGTCGCCTGCTGTTTATACCTACCTGTTGTCCCATGATGCTTAGTTAGCTAGGCTATTGTTTCATCTGTGGCCCTTCACCCTTGTCCGTTTGCCATGCTTGATATCGGGCCGTGATCACTCTGGGTGATGATCACGGAAATGTTTACATATTGCAATACTTAAAACTGTAAAGTCGGGCAGGCTCCAAGAGTGCCCGTGAGAGAATGATATTAAAGACGAGTCGGCTCCAAGAGCACCCGCGAGCCGTGTATTACCAAGTCGGAGCGACAGGAATCCTGTTCGTCTTCGCGAGTCACTAAAAACGCCTGACGGATTTGGGTATTTGATCTGAGTTGGCCGCTGGCCTATACGCACTACCACCACGTGGGATAATGGTTATGGGACCCTCGGCGCCATATGTATCAGCCGAAAGCTCTGTCAGACGTCCAGTTCAGCATTGTGGCACAGTTGGATCGTGCCGTTGGCGCTGGTATCCACCGTCCTCACAACGACCCGGAGTGCACAGGGCGATGGCCCAAGACCCCTGAGCGCTTAGGATGTAGACCGGCAGGGACCTCTCTGCGGAGCCTAGGTAGGACTACGTCATGTCGATCTGCCGAGGCCGGGCATGACCCAGAAAAGTGTGTCCGACCAGAGTTTATCGAGCGTGTTGGGTAACAGTAGTGCACCCCTGCAGGGAAGTAGTCTATTCGACTAGCCGTGTCCACGGTAACAGGACGCTCGGAGTTGTATCCTGATCTGCTACAACTACAAATGGATACTGATACATTGATAAACTGTTACTTCTGCTCTCGGGATCACTTTCTCGCAGGGTAGTCGAGGAAGGATCTCAGGGCATTACTAAAATATAACTGCTATTATGTGTTACTTTACTCTAATCTCTTCTGATGCTGCAAGATTGCTTCAAGATGCTAGTCTTCGATAGGCTAGGCCTCTCCCCCTCTATTCCAGCATTTCTGCAGCTTAGTCCAAAGATATAGCCCCATTCCTTTGATACCGATGTATATTTAGTATAGTTCTGATGTCAGTCTTGCGAGTACTTTGGATGAGTACTCACGGTTGCTTTGCTATCTCTTTTCCCCATACCTGGTTGCTGCGTTCAGACGATGGAGCCCAGGAGCAGGAGATCCCCGGAGGCACCTACCACTACGTTGAGCCCGCCGACCAGGAGTAGTTCGGAGGCCCTAGGCAGGAGGCCTTCGCCTTTTCGATCAGTGTCGCTGTTTGTGCTAGCCTTCTTAAGGCACACTTGTTTAACTTTGTGTCTGTACTCAGATACTGTTGCTTCCGCTGATGCTTGTATGCTCGAGCTTATGTATTCGAGCCCTCGAGGCCCCTGGCTTGTAATATAAAGCTTGTATTATTTTATTTTGTGTTTAGAGTTGTGTTGTGATATCTTCCCGTGAGTCTCTGATCTCGATCGTGTGTAGTTTCGTGTATGATTATTGCACGGTCGAGCGGGGGCGTCACAAGTTGGTATCAGAGCCGACTGCCTGTAGGAACCCCCCCTTTCGAACTCCTTAGCCGAAGTTGAGTCTAGCCTCCAAAAACTGTTTTACTAACATGGATGTGTGGCTTACGGGCCCACATCGCCACTGGATGGGATTAGGATCTTTTATTCCTCTCCTTTACTCTGGGACTCTGATCTCTCTTCTATTCGGGTTAAAGATTTTACTAACGCCAACATTAGGTTCTCGTGATCACATCCACCCGGAGATTTCAAATAACCTTCTTTGAATTGTGGACCAGGATCTGCTTCACAGTGTTCACGGCCCGCAGGATCCTTTTATCGAGGGCACCCTGCGTTGTCATTTGCAGATTCCTTGCTCCAATAGTTTTCTCCGACGTTGATGTAGCCTTTGCTATGTCCCGTTGTCGTATTCCTCACCGCGTGCCTGCGCGCCACCTAGTTTGTCTAGCTGCGTGTGTTTCCGAACTCCTACTTCCGTTGGTATCCAACTCCGTGCATAGATTTGTATGTCTCTAACGACTACTAATATGTATCTAATGCCCTTCCTGTTCATTACTCATGTTACATCATGAATGACCTCTTACACATGCAGTTGTTCTTGCTAAACTGCCCATGTTGATTTGGCAGGATGGCTGACGACCCTCCACCTCCACCCTATATTGCCACAATGATGTAGCAGTTTGAGCTGAATCGTCACTTTATGACTGGAGTAATGGCTCAGTTTCCAACTCAGAATGCTCAGCAACAGCCTGCCCCAATAACTCTGCAAGAATTCGTGCGCCTCAACACGTCCACCTTCCGTAGCTCGACTAATCCAATGGATGATGATGATTGGCTCCGTGACATCGCCTTTCAGATGGAGTCGGCTAATGTTGCCCCTAACAGTTGAGTCACCTTCGCGACGTATCACTTGAGGGGCCCAGCAGCCCAATGGTGGGAAAGCCACAGGCGTATGCTGCCGGTAGGAACGGTAACCACTTAGCAAGAATTTCAGTCAGCCTTCCGAGCACGACACATTCCTCAAGGTCTGATGGACCAGAAGAAGAAGGAATTCCGCAAACTCACACATTGAAAAATGACTATGGATGAATATCAGAGGAAATTTCTCTATTTATACCGATATGCTGAGGATGACGTCTGTACTGACGCTCGCAAGCAGGAGAAATTCCGTGAAGGACTGCGTCCTGATATAAAGCTCGCACTTGTTGCCCATGATTGTGCAGACTTTGCGACGCTTGTCAGCCAAGCTTTCCGAACTGAAACTGGTCTGAATGAGTACCAGGAGTCGCTCAAACGTACTCGAGATATTGGCTCATCCTCGGGTCAGCCTACTCAGAAACGATGAGTCTGGATTCCTCATAATGTCCATCACTGACCTGCCCATGCATGAAGGCCTTCTTATGTTGCACCTCGTCTGCCTCCACCACCAAGACAACTGAATATCCCAAGTGGACAGCCCAATGCTATGGCTCCTCCCCATAATGATAGTTTATGCCGCAAGTGTGGACAGTCAGGGCACCTTACTATCAACTGCCACCAGGAACAGCCTCAGGATGCACCACGTCCTCCTGTTGGTCGCAAGAAGAGCTGTCGGAACCATCGTTTCAGAAGCGGTAATGCCAGGTCGTCTACTATGGGTTGTGGTCAGGTCACCCATGTCAAGATTGAAGAAGCTCATGAGTCCCCAAAAATCGTGATGGGAACTCTTCCAGTTAATTCAGTGGCAGCTACTGTTCTCTTTGATTCCGGAGCATCACATTCATTTGTGTCTCAACCGTTTGCTCAGTTGCATGGGTTAGCTATGGAATCTTTGGCTACTCCTTTAGCGGTTCACGCCGTCGGATCTCAGAGCCATGCCACCATGGTGAGCCATAGCACTCCCATTATAATTGGAGGTCTAGTGTTCCATGCTTCTCTTGTTGCCGTCAAATCATCCGACGTAGATGTCATTCTCGGTATGGATTGGCTGGAAGCCCATAATGCTTTCATCGACTGTGCTGCTAAGAAAGTTCAACTCACACACCCTTCTGGCCAGACAATCCAATACTCAGTCCGAGCAGCTCAGAATGCCGAGAGCCAGTTATATGCTCTGAATGCCTTGAATGCTTCACCTCTTGAGGGAATAGAGAACGTCCCAGTCGTTTGTGATTTTCAAGATGTCTTTCCAGAAGAACTCCCAGGTGTACCACCTACTAGGGTTGTCGAATTTGTTATCCACCTGAAACCAGGCACTACTCCTATTGCCAAGCGTCCATACAAGATGCCTCCGCATGAACTCCTTGAACTTAAGGAGGAAATCGACAAGTCGCTTAAAAAGGGTTTCATCCACCCCAGTTTTTCTGCTTGGGGGGGCACCTTCTCTCTTTGTCAAGAAGAAGGATGGTACGAACCGTCTGGTCCAAGATTACCGACCCATCAACCAGGCAACAATTCAGAACAAGTATCCGCTTCCCAGAATCAACGATCTGTATGATCAACTTGCTGGTTCCTCAGTATTCTCTAAAGTTGATTTGAGATTGGGATACCACCAGATACGAGTTCGTAAAGAGGATATTCCAAAGACAGCATTCGTTAGTCGCCATGGTTCTTATGAGTACACTATCATGTCCTTTGGCTTAACCAATGCCCCAGCAACATTCTCTCGATTGATGAACTACATCTTCATGGATTACCTCGACAAGTTCGTCGTGGTTTATCTAGATGATATCCTTATATATTCGAAGAATGAAGAAGAACATGCCGAACATCTTCGGCTTGTACTGGAGAAGCTGCGAGAACATCAACTGTATGCCAAGTATTCCAAGTGTGAGTTCTGGTTATTTGAAGTGACATATCTCGGCCATGTGATTTCCAAGGATGGCATTCCTGTTAACCCAGAATGAGTTCAGGCTATTCTTGAATGGACTCCCCCGAAGAATGTCAAGCAAGTCAGAAGTTTTCTCGGACTCGCAAGCTATTGCCGCCGTTTTGTCGAGAACTTCTCCAAGATTGCCAAGCCTCTGACTGATCTGCTTCACAAAGGCGTTAAATTTGAGTGGACAGAAAAATCTCAGTAAAGTTTTCAAACACTCAAGGACAAGCTGACATCTGCACCAATGCTTGCTCCTCCAGATTCTCGCAAGGACTTTGTGATCTACTGTGACGCGTCTCGTCAAGGATTAGGCTGTGTCCTAATGCAAGAGCGCAAGATAATTGCTTATGGCTCTCGACAGTTGCGTCCTCATTAAGAGAACTATCTAACGCATGATCTCGAACTGGCAGCAGTTATTTATGCATTGAAGTTATGGCGACATTACCTACTTGGTAATCGTTGCGAGATCTACACGGATCATAAAAGCTTGAAGGACTTGTTCACTCAGCCATCTCTGAACCTCCGTCAGCAAAGATGGATGGAGGCCATTACGGACTATGATTTGGGTATCTCTTATACCCCTGGCAAGGCTAATGTGATGGCTGATGCCTTGAGCCGCAAATCCTACTGTTGTGAACATGAGGTTCAACTACAACAACCACTCCTGTATGAAGAGCTTCGAAAGCTGAACATCGAGATAGTTCCTCAAGGATATCTAAATACCTTGGTTGTTGAACCAGATCTCGAGGACCTCATTAAGCATATACAGAAAGCTGACTCTGAGGTCTAGAAGATTAAGCGCGATCTCAAAAAGGGAAGGCCCTCATTCTTCACTATTGATGCTGATGGCACCTTGTTCTTCAAGAATCGCTTAGTGGTTCCTAGAAAGGACAATCTGGATCTGACCCCGCGCGTCATGAGAGAAGCTCATGATACACCTCTTTCAGTTCACCCTGGTAGTACCAAGATGTACCAAGACATTCGACAGAGATATTGGTGGCCTGATATGAAGCGAGACATTGCTCGTTATGTTGCTGAGTGTGACGTTTGCCAACGCATCAAAGCAGAACATCAAAGGCCTGCTGGAACTCTCCAACCACTTGCTATTCCTGAATGGAAATGGGACAAGGTTGAAATGGATTTCATTACTGGTTTTCCCAGATCGCAGAAGGGTCATGATGCTATTCTTGTCGTCAATGACCGATTTTCCAAGGTTTCTCACTTTCTGCCAGTCAAGGAGACAATCACTGCTAGTCAGCTAGTGGACTTTTATGTTTCCAGAATCGTGTCACTTCGTGGTATTCCGTTGGAGATCAGTTCAGATCGTGGCAGCCTCTTTACCTCAAGATTTTGGAATAGTTTCCAAGAAGCTATGGGAACTCATCTGTCCTTCAGCACCGCTTTTCACCCCCAGTCCCAGGGACAAGTTGAACGAGTCAATCAAGTGCTTGAAGATATGCTTCGAGCTTGTGTCATCTCATTCGGTAAGAAATGGGAGGAATCTCTCCCGTATGCTGAATTCTCTTACAACAATAGCTATCAAGCTGGTCTGAAGATGGCACCATTTGAAGTTCTTTATGGACGTAAGTGCCAAACTCCTCTGAATTGGTCAGAAACTGGGGAACGGCCACTCTTCGGTCCGGATATTATCCAACAAGCTGAAGAACAAGTCCGCATTGTTCGTGAACATTTGAAAGCTGCTCAGTCTCGTCAGAAGAGCAATTATGACCGAAAACACCAGGTAATGGTCTATCAACCTGGCGAGCAAGCTTACCTTCGCGTCACTCCGATGAAGGGCACTCGTCGATTTGGAATCAAGGGCAAGTTAGCTCCTTGCTACATTGGCCCATTCCATATTCTCGCAAGACGTGAAGAAGTGGCATATCAGTTGGAACTACCGCCGAATCTTTCTCAGGTTCATGATGTCTTTCATGTGTACCAACTCCGTCGCTGCTTCAAGGATCCTATCCGAGCAGTGGATCATGAAATGCTTGAGTTGTAAGAGGATCTTTCTTATCAAGAGTATCCGATCCGCATTCTTGATCAAGCTGAACGTCGAACCCGTCAGAAGGCAATCAAGTTCCTTAAGGTTCAGTGGTCAAATCATTCTGAAGAAGAAGCCACTTGGGAACGCAAAGATCGTCTTCATGAAGAATACCCCACTCTCTTTCAGCCTACCTCTTAATTCTCGGGACAAGAATTTCTTTTAGAGGAGGAGAATTGTAACACCCCCATGTATTAGCAACAGTGATCACCTTTTGATAATGCCAAGTCACCATGTTTAACAGTGCTTGATCATCATTTGCATCATATCTCATTTCAAATTGAAATTCAAATATGGATTGAAAATAAAAGTTGTTCCAATTTGGAAACTAAAATGTTCATTAAATAGCAAATAATCCATAACTAATTATGTTAAGAAAAACAACATCACCTAAATTACCTAGATGAGTCTAACATCATCAAAACAGTACCAAACAACAACTTTTAATTCGTTTTATTAAATAGAAATTCAAATGAAATCATTTGCTCACCAAACCTTTTTCTAGCAGTGCCAAATATTGCATATTATTTATTGGGCCAAGTCACATATTTTACTAAACTCAATTTGTGCCTAAACTATTGGCAAAACAGAGCCAAAAATAGAAAACAGAAAAAGAAAAGAAGAAAAAGAAAAGGCCTGCTCCTGCTGGGCGTAGTCAGCCGCGTCGGCCCAGCCCAGCGCCCCCTGTCGTCTTCCTCCTCCTACTGGCATCGACGCCGACCGCGCCCGACGCCTGTTCACCATCACCGCCGAGCCTTCTCGCTCCCCGCGCCACAATAGGAGTCCGCGGGTGGATAAGGACTCCACCGCGGCACCCCCTGCTAACCCTATCCCCCATTTCCCCCCCCTCACCCACTCTCTCTTTCGGTCCCATCGATGCCCGACGCCGTCGTCGCCATGGACGCGGCCACAGAGCTACCCCTCGCCTGAGACCACGTCTGGGAGCTCCATCGTCGTCGCCTACGTCGCCTGCACCTTCTGGTTTGGACCGAGGCGCCGCGTCGCCGTCGCTTTCGTCGATTCCCTCCGCCGATCGCTGCCGCTGTCGCCGCTCGATCCCCTCGACTCCGGCCACGTCGAGCCGTCCCCGGGCCTTCTCTGCTACGCTAGTGAGCCCCTGCTCCTCCTCTCCCCTCTGCGTTAGCTCGCCGTGCCCCGTAGTGCCGTCCCCATCGAGGCCCATCGTAGCCGCCGCCTGCCATCGTCGCAGCGGCCATCTCCGGCCGTCCCAGCCGATGTTGCTTGCTGCACTGGATGTGGCACTCCTCCAGCTGCCCGTAGCCCCTCTCTACGCGCCAAATGACCGCCGGAGCCGCGTTTCCGGTGGGCTCCCGCATCGCCGCCGTACGGGTGGTCGCCGGAGGCCATTGCCGGCACGCGCGTCATTTAAACCGGTGGGGCCCAGTCATTAGCGCACTAACCCGGGCCTAAACAGCCACTGACGTGTGGGGCCGACTACTGTAGCGGTTAGTATTAGGGTTAATTAATTTAATAGCTAATCACCCACTGACAGACTGAGCCCACTGCTTAATTAAGTTAATTAAATAAAATATATCCCTGTTAGCCTAAGCAGAGACTGACCACTGGGTCCCACAGGACCCAGTTGGCGAGTCAAAGCTGACTGGGATTGACCCAATCAATGACACTTAGGCCCCACCTAATTAGTTAACTAAATTACTAATCTAAGTAATATGTTAATTAAATGTGACACTGGCATGTGGGCCCTAGGGGCTAATTAACTATTTTAGTTTAAAATTAAACTCTGTTAACCTTACTGTCTATGACAGGTGGGACCCACTGGTAAGATTGACCAGTCAAAGTCCACCGTTGACTGCTGATGTCACCCTGACGTCACCTGTTACTGTTTCGGATAATTCAAATTTAATAATTAAAATAATTCCAGAAATTCAGTAAAACTTTGAAAAATCATATAAAATAAATCGTAACTCGGATGAAAATAATTGATATATGAAAAATGATCACAAAAATATGAAGAATCCGATTATGCCACCCACATAGCTGTCACACCCCTCTAACATGATGAACATGGAACTTCCCCCTCCGATTCATCTGTCCGATAATTGCCCGGAGCTGGTAAAACACCTCCAGATGTTTCCCGCTCCGACTAACTTGCGTAGTACTGTATTAGAGCACTCCTCGAATAGCGTGCTGTTGTGCCATGCATCTGTGATTGCATTTTTTGCTTGTGTTTATTGTTTCTTCTCCCCTCTTTTCTCCGGTAGACTCCGAGACTGACATCGCTGCCGAGTACGACTACGCCCCTGAAGACCAGCCCCTTTCAGCAGAGTTTCCAGGCAAGCAAAACCCCCTTGATCATCCGGATATCGCCCCCTCTTTCTCCCTTATGCTTTCATTAGAATTGCTTCTGTTGTTATTCCGATAGCTCCTATTCTGATGCATAGCCTGACTTTGTCGCCTGCTGTTTATACCTACCTGTTGTCCCATGATCCTTAGTTAGCTAGGCTATTGTTTAATCTATGGCCCTTCACCCTTGTCCGTTTACCATGCTTGATATCGGGCCGTGATCACTCTGGGTGATGATCACGCAAATGTTTACATATTGCAATACTTAAAACTGTAAAGTCGGGCCGGCTCCAAGAGTGCCCGCGAGAGAATGATATTAAAGACGGGTCGGCTCCAAGAGCATCTGTGAGCCGTGTATTACCAAGTCGGAGCGACAGGAATCCTGTTCGTCTTCGTGAGTCACTAAAAACGCCTAACGGATTTGGGTATTTGATCTGAGTTGGCCGCTGGCCTATACTCACTACCACCACATGGGATAATGGTTATGGGACCCTCGGCACCGTATGTATCAGCCGAAAGCTCTGTCAGACGTCCAGTTCAGCATTGTGGCACGGTCGGATCAAGCCGTTGGCGCTGGTATCCACCATCCTCACAACGACCCGGAGTGCACAGGGCGATGGCCCAAGACCCCTGAGCGCTTAGGATGTAGACCGGCGGGGACCTCTCTGCGGAGCCTAGGTAGGACTACGTCATGTTGATCAGCCGAGGCCGGGCATGACCCGGAAAAGTGTGACCGGCCAGAGTTAATCGAGCGTGTTGGGTAACAGTAGTGCACCCCTGCAGGGAAGTAATCTATTCGAATAGCCATGTCCATGGTAACAGGACGCTCGGACTTGTATCCTGATCTGCTACAACTACAAATGGATACTGATACAATGATAAACTGTTACTACTGCTCTCGGGATCACTTTCTCGCAGGGTAGTCGAGGAAGGATCTCAGGGCATTACTAAAATATAACTGCTATTATGTGTTACTTTACTCTAATCTCTTCTGATGCTGCAAGATTGCTTCAAGATGCTAGTCTTCGATAGGCTAGGCCTCTCCCCCTCTATTCCAGCATTTCTGTAGTTTAGTCCAAAGATATAGCCCCATTCCTTTGATACCGATGTATATTTAGTATAGTTCTGATGTCAGTCTTGCGAGTACTTTGGATGAGTACTCACGGTTGCTTTGCTATCTCTTTTCCCCATACCCGGTTGCTGCGTTCAGACGATGGAGCCCAGGAGCAGGAGATCCCCGGAGGCACCTACCACTACGTTGAGCCCGCCGACCAGGAGTAGTTCGGAGGCCCTAGGCAGGAGACCTTCGCCTTTTCGTTCAGTGTCACTGTTTGTGCTAGCCTTCTTAAGGCACAATTGTTTAACTTTGTGTCTGTACTCAGATACTGTTGCTTCCGCTAATGCTTGTATGCTCGAGCTTATGTATTCGAGCCCTCGAGGCCCCTGGCTTGTAATATAAAGCTTGTATTATTTTATTTTGTTTTTAGAGTTGTGTTGTGATATCTTCCCGTGAGTCTCTGATCTTGATCGTGTGCATTTGCGTGTATGATTAGTGCACGGTCGAGCGGGGGCGTCACATTCAGGAAATCAGTTGGGGTCGCGCCCTGATGCCTTGTGGGCCCCTCGTGGCTCCTTTTGACCTAATTCCACTTCTATAAATTCTCAAATATTCGGAAACCATTAGAGAGCCAGAAGAGAAAACCCTACCGCTGCCGCAAGCCTCTGTACTTCCGCGATCCCATCTGGAGGCCTTTTCCAGTACTCTGCCGGAGGGGGAATCGATCACGGAGGGCTTCTTCATCAACATTGCTGCCCTTCCAATGATGTGTGAGTAGTTTAACACAGACCTACGGGTCCATAACTAGTAGCTAGATGGCTTCTTCTATCTCTTTGATCTTCAATACCATGTTCTCCTTGATGTTCTTGGAGTTCTATCTGATGTAATCTTCTTTTGCGGTGTGTTTGTTGGGATCCGATGAATTGTGAGTTTATGATCAGATTATTCATGAGAAATATTTGAGTCTTCTCTGAACTATTTTATGCATGATTGTTATAGCTTTGTATTTCTCTCCGGTCTATCCGTTTGGTTTGGTCAACTAGATTGATTTATCTTGCAATGGGAGAGGTGCTTTGTGATGGGTTCAATCTTGTGGTGCTCAATCCCAGTGACAGAAAGGGACATGACACATATTTGTATTGTTGCCATTAAGGATAAAAGATGGGGTTTAATCATATGTCTTGAGTTTACTTTGTCTACATCATGTCATCTTGCTTAAGGCGTTACTCTGTTTTATACTTAATACCCTAGATGCATCACTAGTGGAAAAAGTGCTAGCCACAACTTTCGTTGGTGGCGCGCCATTTTCAATCAACGCCAGCACTATTTTTTTCAAATAGTGGTGGTGTTAGCTTATTTGGTACGACATTGGTAGGGTCATAGTGGTGGCGTTGGAAAACAGGTGAGCGTCAGAAGTATATGGGATCAACAATTTGTACAAGGCGTAATATAGTGCTGGCGTCGCATAACATGGAACGCCAACACTATTATGTTTAGTTCTGGCGTGTCATTTGTTTCCACGTCAGCATTGTTATTTTGTCAATGTGAACATTCTTATATTATCATCTTTATAGTATATTGCAGTTTAATTTGAGACTTCGAATATGTGTAGTTTTTGACACTTCAAATATTTTTCCTTTTTATTTTTTAGGTGGTGGTCATCTTTATAGTATATTGTAGTTTACTTTGATTAAATTTATATTATTTTAAATGGAAATACTGAATTTTTTTAAATATGTACTTTGAGACTTCAATTTTTCTTTTTTTTTTCTTTTTAGTTTGAGACTTTAAATATGTAGTTTAATTTGAGACTTCAAATATGTGTAGTTTTTGACACTTCAAATATTTTTCCTTTTTATTTTTTTAGGTGGTGATCATCTTTAGAGTATATTGTAGTTTACTTTTATTAAATTTATATTATTTTAAATGGAAATACTGACATTTTTTAAAATATGTACTTTGAGACTTCAATTTTTCTTTTTTTTCTTTTTAGTTTGAGACTTTAAATATGTAGTTTAATTTGAGACTTCAAATTTGTGTAGTTTTTTACACTTCAAATATTTTTCCTTTTTATTTTTTTAGGTGGTGATCATCTTTACAGTATATTGTAGTTTATTTTTATTAAATTTATATTATTTTAAATGGAAATACTGACATTTTTTAAAATATGTACTTTGAGACTTCAATTTTACTTTTTTTTCTTTTTAGTTTGAGACTTTAAATATGTAGTTTGAGACTTCAAAAATGTAGTTTGACACTTCAAATATTTTTCCTGTTTATTTTTTTAGGTGGTGATCATTTTTAAATTTCGTATTGGGCCAAGCCCCAATATTATTAGGAGGCCGTGGGGGTCAAAACCAAGGGGGCAACGGCCCCCTCGCCTCACTCCCTCTCTCTCTCTGCCCCATGCTCATTCCCCGTTCTCTCCCTCTCTTGTCATCGACGCTCCGATTCCGGCCAGTTCCGGCGGTTAGGTAATCTCCCTCTCTCTCCCCCCTCTCTCTCCCTCTCTCGCCGCTAGTTGCCCTCCAATTTTATTGGAGTACATTTCGTTTTGAGCTAGGGTTTCTTCGACGGTGGCGGAAATGACGGACTGCTAGGGTTCATCGCCTCCATCTTCATCCCCTTAGTGAGTTCATTCCCTCCACCTTCATCCCCTCCATTTTTTTTAATTTGCATCGTAGGGTTCATCGCTAGTGTCAAATCAGTGCCATTGTTGGAATTTTTAGTTGATACATTATGCTATGCCAAATTATGCTATGCCAAGTTCCAAATTATGCTATGCTATGCCAAATTTTTAGTTGATACATTATGCTATGCCAAATTATGCTTTGCCAAGTTGCCAAAAAAATTATGCTATGCCAAGTGCCAAATCTGTGCCACATTGTTTGATCATAATTTAGGGGTTGTTTGGTTCACATTGTTTGCTCATACTTTTGTGGCTTGCCGGACTTTTGTGGCTAGCCACACTTCTTGGCAGAATTGATGTTTGGTTGTAGGCCTTGCATTGCCACACTTTGCCACACATTTTTGCCACTCTTGCCTAAGGTTAGTTCACAAAAATGAGAGCCACAAATTGGCAAGCCTAAGGGAATCTTTTGCCACACTTTTTGTGTGTATGTCATGTGGGGTCCTAGTGTGGCTTGCCTAAGGTGTGGCTTGAACCAAACACTCACCTAAGTTGGTCAAACTTGCCTAACCTTAGGTGTGGCAATCTTTGGCAAACTTAGTCACAAACCAAATTAGTCTCCAACCAAACAGACCCTAAATAACACCTTAATTTATCAACTCTGCTTCAGTCTAGTTATTGCGCTATACTCAGTCAAGGGATAGAACTAATATACACTTCATCCACTGTCCAATGCGACTTGTGTAGATATATACTACACTTCATCCATATGATTGTGTGAAGATATCGATAGTGCTACATTGTTGTTGTCCAAAGCTAGTTGTGCACATGTCATAATCTGATCCTTACTTGTTATTATTTTGTAGTTGCAGCCATGAGTAGCTGGAACAGCCACTACCAGTCCTCGTGCGAAGCGAGCACCAACAAGGTAAGATTACAAAAACATCCATGAGCATTTTAGAAACACATGCATATATACATATATCTAACCATTCATTATTGATGATTTCAAATATTTGACTTGCCAGGCGTATGTTCGAAACCCATCTCCAACACCCATCGAGCAAAAGCTATGTGACGTGGACATGCTCAGCCGCGAGCTTGACGCGTCACAGGAGAGTACAGTGAAGGCCCTCAGGGAGTTGAATAACTCCCTGGGGAATGAGAGGGATCAGATCATCGACGAGAACTCGGATTACTATGATAAGAAGCTGAAGCTCAACGACCAGAAGGACAAACTGGTCGCCGAGATCATTGAGCTGAAGGACATACGGCTCCTGAAGGACGAGATGGTGCAACTAAAGACGCTAAAAGTCCATTACAGAAAGGAGGGGGGAGCAACAGGAACAAGTTACGTGAGATGAAGATCATTCTTCAGAGAGAGAGAGATGTAATGCATATGTACGTAGCTAGGTAGTTTGGAGATATTGTCGAAGTTGATCACTTTGAATTCTAGCTAGCTAGTATACTACTATTTGTGGAGTTGAAGTTATCACTAGAAGTACTAACCTTTTGTGAAGCTGAATGTTTAAATGGCTGCATATATACTAGGTTTAAATGGCTGGGTATATTTTTTTATTAGTGAATAATTCTAATTGCTGGCATTGGCAAACACTGAACGCCAAAGCTAACACGAATATATTGCTGGCGTTAGCCACATGGCACGCCATCAGTACTCACAATACTGCTGACGTGTGCACCAACGCCACCACTAAAAGTTTTCACTGGTGCCATATTGGTGGCGTTGGAGCCCTACGCCAGCAAGCCCTTTTTAGCACGCCATAGCTAGGATTTTCTGCACTAGTGCATGTTGGATAGCGGTCGATGGGTGGAGTAATAGTAGTAGATGCAGGCAGGAGTCGGTCTACTTGTCTCGGACGTGATGCCTATATACATGATCATTGCCATGAATCCGCCATAATTATTTGCTTTTCTATCAATTGCCCAACAGTAATTTGTTTACCCACCGTATGTTCTATGCTCGAGAGAGAAGCCTCTAGTGAAAACTATGACCCTCGGGTCTATCTTTATCATATATTAAAATCCAAAAATACCTTGCTGCAATTTATTTACTTTTATTTTATTTTGCAATTTACTTTTTATCTTTCACTATCAGATTTAATCCTTGCAAATAACTGCTAAGGGGATTGACAACCCTCTTATTTGCGTTGGGTGCAAGTGTTTGCTTTTGTGTGTGTAGGTGCTGCTAAAGAGGTTTTGTGTGGTTCTCCTACTGGATTGATAACCTTGGTTCTTAACTGAGGGAAATACTTACCTCTACTATACTGCATCATCCTCTCCTCTTCGGGGAAATACCAACGCAGTCTACAAGTAGCAGGAAGAATTTCTGGCGCCGTTGCCAGGGAGACATCACCAAAATTTATCAAGTACCTTTGCATAAACTATCATCCACTTGTATTTATTTTATTTGCCTTTTATTTGCATTTGCCTCTCATTTTCATCTCCCCCACTTCTAAAACAATTTTACAAAAACACAAAAATATTTTCGTTTGCTAGTTTGCTTGCTTCGTCGTGATGTCTCAAGAAAACACACAATTGTGTGACTTTTGCAATACTAATAATAATGATTTTATTAGTACTCCTATTGCTCCTCCCGCCACTAGTGTGGAGTCGTGCGACATTAATGCGCTTTGCTAAATCTTGTTATGAAAGAACAATTTTCTGGTAGTCCTAATGAAGATGTTGCATCCCATCTAAAGACTTTCGTTGAACTTTGTGATATGCAAAAGAAGAAATATATGGATAATGATATTGTTAAATTGAAATTATTTCTGTTCTCACTACGAGATCGTGCTAAAACTTGGTTTTCATCCTTGCCTAGAAATAATATTGATTCTTGGGATAAGTGTAAGGATGCTTTTATTGCCAAGTATTTTCCTCTCGCTAAGATTATTTCTTTAAGAAATCAAATTATGAATTTTAAGCAACTTGAGCATGAACATGTTGCGCAATCTTGGGAGAGAATGAAATTAATGATAAGAAATTGCCCAACTCATGGTTTAAGCTTGTGGATGATCATTCAAAAAATTTATGCGGGACTAAACTTTGTTTCTAGAAATTTGGTAGACTCTGCCGCAGGTGGTACTTTTATGGAAATTACATTGGGAGAAGCTACAAAACTTCTTGATAATATTATGACAAATTATTCCCAATGGCACACTGAACGAACTCCAACTGGTAAGAAGGTAAATTTTGTTGAAGAAATTAATACTTTGAGTGATAAGATGGATGCTCTTATGAAATTGGTTGTTAGTAAAAGTGCTCATATTGATCCTAATGATGTGCCATTGTATACTTTGATTAAGCAAAATAATGATGCTATTGATGTGAATTTTGTCTCTAGAAATAATTGAAACAACAATGCTTATAGGGGTAATTTCAATCCTAGACCGTTTCCTGGAAATTCCTCTAATAATTATGGTAATTCCTATGGTAATCCATATAATAAATATAATAGGATACCCTCTGATCTTGAAAGTAATATTAAATAATTTATTAATTCGCAAAAGATTTTCAATGCTGTGGTAGAAGAAAAACTAGATAGAGTTGATGAAATGTCTAGGAACATGGATAGAATTGCTCATGATGTGGAAAATCTCAAAATTAAAATTTTGCCAACCAAGCATGATATAAATGAGTCTATTAAAGCTATCTATGTCTCGATAAATGAAAGTAAAGAAAGGACTGCTAGGTTGAGAGCTAAGCGAGAATTCTTAGAAAAAGCTATTCCACCCGGTTTCTATCATAGTAATGATGAAGATATTAAAATCATTGGTGTCTCACCTATTGAATCTTTATTTAGTAACATAAAACTTGATAATAAAAAAAGGGACTGGAGATGAGTCAACTTTAGCTAGAAGGCGTCTGAATTATTTGGAGGGTGATGATGTTAATGATAAAAATGACAAAAGTGGGTTTGGAGAGGTCAAAACTTTAAATAGTGATGTGCCCACTACTTTGGATTACAAGGACTTTAATTATGATAATTGTTCTTTAGTTGAATGTATTTCCTTGTTGCAATCCATGATTAATTCACCTAATGCCTATGAACAAAATAAAGCTTTTACTAAACATATTGTAGAAGTTATGATAAAAGCTCATGAAGAAAAACTTGAGTTGGAAGTTTCAATTCCTAGAAAATTGCATGATGAATGGGAACCGACTATTAAAGTTAAAATCAAAGATTATGAATGTAATGCTCTATGTGATCTAGGTGCTAGAGTTTCTACTATACCAAAATCTTTGTGTGATGTGCTAGGTCTCACCGATATGGATCCTTGTTCCCTTAATTTACATCTAGCGGATTCCACTATAAAAAAAACCATTGGGTAGAATAAATGATGTGCTTATTCTTGCTAATAGAAATTATGTGCCCATGGATTTTATTGTTATTGATATTGAATGTAATCCGTCTTGTCCTATAATACTTGGTAGGCCTTTCCTACGAACCATAGGTGCTATTATTGATATGAAAGAAGGCAATATAAGATTTCAATTTCCATTAAAGAAAGGGATGGAACACTTCCTAGAAATATAATTAAGCCACCATATGAATCTATTATGAGGGCCACCTATGGGATTAATTTGAAGGATGACAACACTTGAAACTATGCATTATGCCTAGCTAGGGGCATAAAACAATAGCGCTTGCTGGGAGGCAACCCAATGAATAAAATAATTTTTTTGTTTTACCTTCTATTTTTGTGTGTTTACACAATTATAGCCTCTGTTATGATTGTGTTTTTATCTTTTAATTAGTGTTTGTGCCAAGTAATGCCTTTGGGATGATTTGGAAGATAGTATAATTGATGCTGTTTGAAAACAGAAACTTTTGCGTCCAGTGCTGGAATTTTGATTTTTTTCTGGAGCATCAGAACCTTCTGAATTTTTTACACAACATTGATATATGAATTTCCCACGATATCCTAAGTTTTCAGAATTTTGGGAGTTACAGAAGTATGACTTTAATTCAGATCTTTACAGACTGTTCTGTTTTAGACAGATTCTGTTTTAGTTGCATAGTTTGCTTATTTTGATGAATCTGTGGATCGTATCAGGGGGTATGAGTCATGGAGAAGTTGGAGTACAGTAGCATTATGCTAATATTAAATATGAATCAATTTACAACAGTACCTAAAGTTTAAGATTTGTTTGTTATACTAACGGATCTCACGAGGTTTCTGTTGAGTTTTGTGTGCAGAAGTTTTCAAGTTTTGAGTGAGACTACAATGGATAAAGGAATAAGGAGTGGCAAGAGCCTAAGCTTGGGGATGCCCCGGATGGCATCCCCTCTTTCGTCTACAATCTATCAGTAACTCACTTGGAGTTATATTTTTATTCATCACATGATATGTGTTTTACTTGGAGCGTCTTGTGCTATAGTTTGTTTGCTTTTGTTTTCTTTTTAGTTTGTCACAATCATCTTTGCTGAACACACCTTTTTGAGAGGGACACACATTATTCGTGATTTGTTAGAATACTCTATGTGCTTCACTTATATCTTTTGAGCTAGGCAGTTGCCCTAGTGCTTCACTTATATCTTTTAGAGCACGGCGGTGGTTATATTTTAAAAAAATAGTTGCACTCTCATGCTTCACTTATATATTTTTGAGAGTCTAATGAATAGCAATATTAATATGCACGGGTTATGAATTTGGTCCTAATATGATAGGTATTCAAGAGGGATATAATAAAAACTTTCATGTAGATCACTGAATATGATAAGTTTGATTCCTTGCAATAGTTTTGCGATATTAAGATGGTAATATGTGGGAGGTGCTAGTAGATAATTGTGGTTTAGTAAGAATATTGGTGTTAAGGTTTGTGATTCCCGAAGCATGCATGTATGATCTATCGTTATGCTAAGAAGTTGGAGCATGATTTATTATTGATTGTCTTCCTTTGTGTGGCGGACGGGGGCGCGCGACGGTTAACTCCTACCAACATCCCCCCTAGGGGCTTGCGTAGTAGTACTTTGCTTCGAGGGCTAATAAACTTCCACAATAAGTATGTGAGTTCTTTATGACTAATGTGAGTCCATGGATTATATGCACTCTCACCTTTCCGCAATTTGCTAGCCTCTTCGGTACCGTGCATTGCCCTTTCTCACATCGAGAGTCGGTGCATCCAAACCCCGTGATATGATACGCTCTATCACACATAAGCCTCCTTATATCTTCCTCAAAACAGCCACCATACCTACCTATCATGGCATTTCCATAGCCATTCCGAGATATATTGCCATGCGACTTCCACCGTTCCGTTTTTATGACATACATCATCATTGTCATATTGCTTTGCATGATCATATAGCTGACATAGTATTGTGGCTCAGCCACCATTCATCATTTTGTATACATGTTACGCTAGTATCATTGCACATCCTGTTACACTGCCAGAGGCATTCATATAGAGTCATATTTGTTCTAGTTTCGAGTTGTAATTTTGAGTTGTAAGTAAATAGAAGTATGATGATCATCATTATTAGAGCATTGTCCCAGTGAGGAGATGAATAAATAAAAAGAGGCCAAAAAGAGCCCACGAAAAAAAGAAGAAAAAAAGAAAGAAAGAAAAAAAATGAAAGAAAAAGAGAGAAGGGGCAGTGTTACAATCCTTTTCCATACTTGTGCTTCAAAGTAGCACCATGTTTTTCATATAGAGAGTCTCCTATTTTGTCACTTTCATATACTAGTGGGAATTTTTCATTATAGAACTTGGCTTGTATATTCCGACGATGGGCTTCCTCAAATGCCCGAGGTCTTCATGAGCAAGCAAGTTGGATGCACACCCACTTAGTTTTCATGTTGAGCTTTCATACAGTTATAGCTCGTAGTGCATCCGTTGCATGGCAATCCCTACTCCTCGCATTGACATCAATTGATGGGCATCTCCATAGCCCGTTGATTTGCCGTGTTGATGTGAGACTATCTTTTTCTTTTTGACTTCCCCTTATTAATCTCTACCACCACATTCTATTCCACCCATAGTGCTATATCCATGGCTTGCGCTCATGTATTGCGTGGGAATTGAAAAAGCTGAAGCGCGTTAAAAAATATGAACCAATTGCTTGGCTAAAACCGGGGTTGTGCATGATAAATACTTTGTATTAAGAAGATGGAGCATGACAGGATTATATGATTTTGTAGGGATAACTTTCTTTAGCATTTTTATTTTGAAAGACATGATTGTTTATTAGTATGCCTGAGTATTGATGTTTTTATATCAAATTATAGACTGTTGCTTTGAATCATTCGGATCTTAATATTCATACCGTAAAAGAGAATTACATGATGAAACATGATAGGTAGCATTCCACATCAAAAATTCTGTTTTTATCATTTACCTACTCGAGGACGAGTAGGAATTAAGCTTGGGGATGCTTGATACGTCTCCAACGTATCTATAATTTTTTGATTGTTCCATGCTATTATAGTATCAATCTTGGATGTTTTATATGCAATTATATATCATTTTTTGGGACTAACCTATTAACCTAGTGCCCAGTGCCAGTTGCTGTTTTCTGCTTGTTTTTGGTTTTTCAGGAAATCAGTACCAAACGAAGTCCAAATGCCATGAAACTTTTTGATGATTTTTTTTTGGACAAAAGAGACCCTGGCAGCTTCGGGGGGATGCCAGAAGCCTCATGAGGAGGCCACAAGGCAACAGGGCGCGGCTACAGGGGCGCGCCCTGATGCCTTGTGGGCCCCTCGTGGCTCCTTTTGACCTAATTCCACTTCTATAAATTCTCAAATATTCAGAAACCATCAGAGAGACAGAAGAGAAAACCCTACCACCGCCGCAAGCCTCTGTTCTTCCGCGACCCCATCTGGAGGCCTTTCCCGGTACTCTGCCAGAGGGGGAATCGATCACAGAGGGCTTCTTCATCAACCTTGCTGCCCTTCCGATGATGTGTGAGTAGTTTACCACAGACCTACGAGTCCATAGCTAGTAGCTAGATGGCTTCTTCTCTCTTTTTGATCTTCAATACCATGTTCTCCTCGATGTTCTTGGAGTTCTATCCGATGTAATCTTCTTTTGCGGTGTGTTTGTTGGGATCCGATGAATTGTGAGTTTATGATCAGATTATTCATGAGAAATATTTGAGTCTTCTCTGAACTCTTTCATGCATGATTGTTATAGCTTTGTATTTCTCTTCGATCTATCCGTTTGGTTTGGCCAACTAGATTGATTTATCTTGCAATGGGAGAGGTGCTTTGTGATGGGTTCAATCTTGCGGTGCTCAATCCCAGTGACAGAAAGGGACATGACACGTATTTGTATTGTTGCCATTAAGGATAAAAAGATGGGGTTTAATCATATTGCTTGATTTTACTTTGTCTACATCATGTCATCTTGCTTAAGGCATTACTCTGTTTCATACTTAATACCCTAGATGCATGCTGGATAGCGGTCGATGGGTGGAGTAATAGTAGTAGATGCAGGCAGGAGTCAGTCTACTTGTCTCGGACGTGATGCCTATATACATGATCATTGCCATGAATCCGTCATAATTATTTGCTTTTCTATCAATTGCCCAACAGTAATTTGTTTACCCACCGTATGTTCTTTGCTCGAGAGAGAAGCTTCTAGTGAAAACTATGGCCACCGGGTCTATCTTTATCATATATTAAAATCCAAAAATACCTTGCTGCAATTTATTTACTTTTATTTTATTTTGCAATTTACTTTTTATCTTTCGCTATCAGATTTAATCCTTGCAAATAACCGCTAAGGGGATTGACAACCCTCTTATTTGCGTTGGGTGCAAGTGTTTGCTTTTGTGTGTGTAGGTACTTCTAAAGAGGTTTTGTGTGGTTCTCCTACTGGATAACCTTGGTTCTTAGCTGAGGGAAATACTTATCTCTACTATACTGCATCATCCTCTCCACTTCGGGGAAATACCAACGCAGTCTACAAGTAGCAGGCTGCCAGAAGGAAAGTATTTAGCTTTTAGCAAATCAAACCACAAAGTGCCAGGACTAGCCTTCATCACCCTCCACCACCATTTGATAATCAAACATTTATTCATAACCGCAGTGTTCAGAATGCCCAACCCCACAAGGTTTTTAGGCATGCACATAACACTCCACTTCACAAGCCTGTATTTACGTTTGTTATCCGCCGTGTTCTAAAAGAAAGCACCTCTATGCTTATCAAATCCATCATGGGTCCCTTGCAAGAGACGATAGAAGCCCATGGTAAACATGGGAAGGGAGGATAGACACGCATTGATAAGGCACACCTTCCCAGCGGAGGTGTTATATCTGCCACACCAAGGCATCACCCAATTACCCACTTTGTTGACAAGAGGTCGGAACTCCTTAGCACAGAGATGAGGGGGGAAATAGGGAGGCCCAGGTATTTTAAGGGGAAGGAGCCTAAACTGCAGTTCAGAAGATGAGACACTCTGACCTCCTCCTCCGAAACTCCAGTCATGATCACCTCACTTTTGGAAAAATTAATCTTAATCCCCGACAAGGCTTCAAAACACATGAGAATAAACTTAAGATGGGCAAGGCAGGCGTCATTCAGCTCAACCATAATAATGGTATCATCAGCATACTGGAGATGAGTGATGCCCTACGGCAAGAGGTGAGAAATAACAGGAGAAATATGACCAGCAGCAGCGGCCCGATCCAGGATGCAAGACAGGGCATCAACCACAAAATTGAAAAGAAGAGGGCAGGCCGGATCATCTTGCCAAAGACCCCTACCGTTGGCAAAGTAATTACTAATCTTGCCATACACAGCCACCGCTGTGTGGCCACCAGAAACAAGCTGCATCACCCGATGCACATAAGCAGCATCAAAATCTTTAGCAAGAAGAACTTGTCAAAGGAAATCCCAACTAACAAAATCATAAGCCTTCTCAAAATCGAGCTCAAGAATGATGGCCCGAGAGCCCCTAACCCTGAGGTCATGCACAATCTCGTGTAGACAAATAATACCATCAATAATATACCGCCCTTTAACGAATGCAGTCTAGGTGGCGCTGAGGACACGATGAGCCACAGGGGATAGGCGCGTCGCAAACCCTTTGGCTGGAAATTTGGCCAAATTGTTAATAAGGGCAATAGGCTGGAACTAGGAAATAGAATCAGCACCCTTGACTTTGGGGATCAGAGATGGGATAGCATAGTTAAGTCTAGAAATGTTAACGGTCCGCAAACAAAAACCTTGGATAACAGCAAAGACCAAATCACGCAACACCGGCCAAAACTTCCTGAAAAACGGAATCGAGAAACCATCCGAACCAGACGCAGAGTTCGCATTAGTAGAGTTAATAACCACCTCAATCTCCTGGGAAGATAGAGGAAGTGACAGTGCGAGGTTTTCTGTGACACCCTGGTTTTTACCATCTTTCCTTTCCAAAAACCCATTTGAATTTTAATTGGAATTTGGTTTGGATTTGGTTTTGAATGACTCTATGGACTTAACTTGGGAATAATTTTTCACTCTTCTTTCCCAAGTGAACCTAAGTTTCGAAAAACCTCTCCCAAGACATGTCACCTCTATTCTTCCCACATCTTAATTTTTTCTCCCAATTAAATATTCCTTTTTCATTAAAGGAATAACCCTTTTAAGCTCTAGGTTGTGAAGCAACCTATACTCCTGCCTTCTCAAAAATTCCAGGGAAATTCTCATAAATTCTTTGGACCATGTGAACCTTGGGTATGTGAAAATATTCAAGATTCCATACTCATGGTGAGCACATCATCCAATCTTTGTTTCTGGTCATAATTTCAGTTTGTGAGGCAATATATTTTTTATTGCTCCAAAAATTCTGAAATTAATCCAGGACATTCTCCTACCCATATTATCAGTCTCCACCAAATTTTGGCCCATTTCATTCAGCCATTTTCTCTATAAAATTCCTCCAAGTTTCTGTCCAGTAGAAAGCTTTGTGAAGGAATTATCATTTATTCTTATCCAAATGCTATGAAATTTTTATGGAATCTTGGCATCACCAAATCACTCACAAATACCAAGTTTCAACTCCAGAAACCCATCCATATGAGTGCATCTTCCTCAGCAAGTTTCTGGACCAGAGGAGTAGTTGTGAAGCAACTATATCCAAAGCTCAACCATTTGGCCTAAAATTTGTCCAGAGTGGGCACCTTCTTACCACAAGTCAGTGTGACAAAACCCCTCTCTCAAATCCCCAGCCATTTCTCCTCAGCTTGCTGCCCAAGTTTCTGATCAGAAACTTGTCTGGAAGCTAGCCAGCAGTCCAGGCCATATCTTGTCAAACCAAAGGCACAGGGAGATCACTGGATGAAAGGACTACCGCATAGACATGACCGTTCGGGCTAGAGCACACCTCGTGCACCAGTGCACGCGGTGAAAATGCATCTGGTCGAGCCAAAGTCGTGCTCTGCATGCCGCCCGCGTCGGACACAACCGTTCCGGCCACCTCGCGTTGCCCCTCCTTGTCCTGGCATGCCGAAGACGTCGCCTGCACCCACGTACCCTCTCCAGAACTCTCTCCCACCTCCGGCGAAGCTCACCGCCGCACACGGCCAAGTTCATGCACGGGCCGAACAGGGCACCGCGGTCATCGCCGTTGTCCTCACGTTCTTAATGGCTCCGCTCGCGTCCCGTCACTCCTGCGCGCTCAAGTCCACTCTAGCCCACGCCGCTACGTCCAGCGCAGCCGCCAGCTCGCTGTCCTTGCCGTGCCAGCGCATCGGTGGCGGCATTCGGCCACAGCGGCTTCGCCCGGCTATAAAAGGAGCCCCCCTCCCCGTCTCTCCTCACCACTCGAGCTCTTCCTCTCCTAATCGTCGCCTCGCAGCACCGGAGCAAGCCGGAGAGCTCTTCTGCTCCATCTTCGGCGAGGTGCTCCACCGCTCTGCCCCTGCTTCTATCGCTCGCCTCCATCCACTCCAGCCTCAACCAAGCCCATCCCCGAGCTCGTGGCACTCCACTGGCTCTGTCCAACCACTCCTCTGCCCGAGTACTCGCCGGAGTCACCGGATCTGCTGACGCCCATAGCTCGCCGCCGCCTGAGACGAAGGGGGCGACGCCGTCCGGCCACCATTCGGGGAGCTGTGGGTACGGGCTTGCTCACTGTCGTACGCCCGATCCATCCCGACCATCTCCCAGCGCCGCCGCAGCCTCCACGCCGGCCAACCATCTCTGGTGAGCCGCCGTCTCCTGTTCCCTCTCCCTCTCTATTTAAAACTGACAAGGGGTCCCACCCGTCAGTGACTCTCCTCGCGCCTGAAGCGGTATGCTAGTGGAGGCGCACTTCGGTTTTACGCCTTCGACGTGGCCGCCTCTGGTATTTTCTGATTTATGTTTAAATTCAAATAAATCCAATAGTTTGACTCAACTTTCACCATCAATATCTTTTAAACCATAAGTCCAAATGAGTTCATTCTTTTTGCACTATTTTTCTTATGAGCTCCTCTATTTGCTGTAAAATTTTGGTATTTTTCTCTGCTGTCTAGAATTTCTGGACAGAAGAAAATGCTTTATGTGATATTTGAAAATGTTTTCAAAAATGTTTTTCAGATTGGTTTGAGTTATTGGTGAAGACTAGGAGTACTCCCACACTTCCTTGGTGCAAGGCAAGCCACAACTCTCATTTGCATAATTGCATTGCAATATCATGGTTTAAATAATTATTTTAATGTTAAATATGATTTATTTGTAAATAAGTTAAGTCATGCAACACTTTGAAAATCTTGGATAGGCTACGGTCATGTTGATGATGAGATTATAGTCATGAGTAGATTGCAAGTTTGGTGTTGATATGACATGGTTGGATTAAGAGATTACGGTCTATGATTATTTTGTGATTCCGTCCGGTACCTCATAAATGGGATCAGTTGTGGCAGTTGATCATTATGCTTAGGGGATTTCTGGTTAGGTATTGTTGTAACTTGGATCACTGTAATACCGGAGTGTGAGTAATGACTATAGTTGCTTGGGGATAAATTCCTTCATTGTTGATCAAGTGCCACTGAACCGAACTTTCCAGTGTAGCAACAACTGCCGGAATGGGATGGCCTTGGCTTGGTCTAACCGCGTGCTCTTTTATCGATACCACCAAAGAGGGGAGGTTATGCGTGCGTGCTGCCCTGATCAGGTAGACAACGATAACCTTGTGAGCCCGGTTTGGTTTTTGAGCTCAAGTCCCCGTTTGGGACAGTTTGTTTGGCCACGACGGTGGCAGGTGTCAGAAGTGACACAGGGGCCACCCAGGGAATGACCCGGTAGGGGGAGTGATTGTCGGTGGTACGGTGGAGGAGTCACGGGTTAGGCAAGTTTCGTTGGAGCAGCACTGGTCCACCCGGAAGGGAAGTGTACCGAGGTACGGGACCAGGAGTTCCATAGTGTGGGTAAAGTGCGCGACCTCTGCAGAGCATAAGAATCTATTCGAATAGCCACGTCCACGGTATTGGACACAGTTCGTACTAAGTCACACTGTCTGATCAACACCCATGATGGAATGACTTCTTAATGATGGAAGAACTCGTCCCAGTAGGGTGAGGTATCCCCTTGGAGAAAGACCGCTGGTAATGTTGTAAGTGTTCTCGAGAATGATCGTCCGAGGTTTCTGAGGTGACCAAGAGTTGGTCACAGGAGTAAGTGTTTCAACCGAGTAGCCCAGAGCATTATGGTTCCTGTGATTTTAGCATAGGTGACTTTCAGTGAATAGTTTAGCAATAGTATGTTATTATTTTCTTCCACCCTTTTAATAGCATTTGGATCTGATATAATCATAGTTTAGCCTTAATGCTTGTGTTTGTTGTGAGCTTGCGAGTACATTCAAAGTACTCACCTGGCGTGTCATGCCAGTTTGCAGGTGCTGACCTGTGTGCATAGCCGAGGATTTCGAGTGGCGAGCTAGGACGTGTCCCAACCAGAGTCCCTGCGGAGTGGAGTCCATTACCGATGCCGTGGTTCCGCTGCTAGGAGTTGTGCCGCTGCTAGCATAGAGCTACTTTAGCAGTAGTGGTATCATGATAACCTTTGTAAACTCTTGTAACCCTTGTACCCCAACTATTAGAAATAAAGAGCTGATTTGTTCTATGCCAAGCAGTGTCGTATTCCAGAAGACTTGATCTCTGGGCTGGAATATGGGGTGCTCCGGTGACTCTGAGCCGGGGTGCCACATTTTCCTCCTCCGAGACACGCCAACACTGGTTCCAAAGAGAGGGGGAGATAACAAAACCGGAGGCCGGCCTAGTAGCCAGAAGGGAAGAAAATAAATGCTGAAGGTGATCAAGAATGAGGTTGGGGTCAGACACATGCACACCATCAATTACCAAACTGTCAATCGAGCAACATCAACGTCTACCATTAGCTATAGCAAAAAAATACGCCGTAAGAGTCCCCTTTCAAGGTCCAATTAATCGTGCCACGCCGACGCCAGTAGATCTCAGCCTGCCTATGCAACTGCATAAGGACAGCCTCAAGGTCATACCGCTGCGCCCAATCCGTGGTAGAAAGCCCAGAGGCATCAGCCACTGCATCCAGTGCACTGACCTGGGCCAACAAATCACTTTTTTGTTTCCGAGCATCAGTGTTTCGATTACGGCCCCAACCCTTAAGAAATTTCCTGAGTTAATAAGCACAGAAATGCCAATCATCCATAGGGCCAAAGGACCGCACCCTAGAAGCCAGAAGGGAAGCAATTTTCCCAGAGATCAAATCACAAAAACCCTCCACCATCAACCAAGACGCGTCAAATTGAAATCTCGAAGTCATAGATGCAGAAATAACACCCAAATCCAGCAAGAGGGGGGAGTGATCAGATCCAACATGGGGAAGGGCGGCAAGAGAAGCATGCTGGAACAAAGTATCCCACAATGGAGAGGTGAAAACGCGATCCAGCACCGACCGCATCGGGTTGGACTGGTGGTTGGACCAAGTGAAACGCGCACCAGTCCTAGGGATCTCATGGAGAGCATAGTCGGCAATGAAATCATTAAACGCATCAGCCAACAACCAAGAGAAATTGGAATTATTTTTGTCATCCGGAGATCTAGGCAAGTTAAAATCCCCTCCAATGAGCAGAGGGAGGTTGCAAGAATCAATTTTAGCTGTAAGCTCGTCCAAAAACAACGTGGAAAGCGAATAACCCGCTGGCCCATAGACCACCAGCACCACCCACAACACATTCAAGCTCTTGTGCAACACCACCATGCTAGCCCAGAAGATACCATGATCAAAGGCAACAAAATCAAAGCAGTCTAGTTTAGCCCCAATAAGAATACCGCCAGAGTGCCAGAAAGCAGGCAAGCAGCGCCATACGAAACGATCAGCACCAGCAATAGAAGAGAGCTCGTTATTAGAGAAAGAGGCTTTAAAGGTTTCAATAAGGCAAACCAAACAAACATTAGCATCACGCACCAGGTCATGAATTTGGTCTTGGCGCCCCGTAGCGCCAAAACCTCTAATGCTCCAGAAGAGGGATTTCATTTGAAAGACAGGTTTTTGATGCGAAGACTAGACCTGCACGGTGCAATGCAGGATTTGGGACTCTTGGAATGCACCCGTTTCACCGTCGCCGAGGAGGGCAGGCCATAACCCACCCCCACAGGGTCGACCGGCGCCCCTGAGGAGGACAACACCTTCTCGGCTGCCGGCTCCTTGGCTTTGGCAATGGCCGCCAGGGCCTCCTCATTCGCACACACCAAAGATAACAAAGAAGAAGGGGAACCCACATTGCGATCAAAACAAACCCCAACATCTGAAAGCACATTCACCAAATGGCTGTCTGAAAGAGTCGGAAGAACCAAACAGACAGGGGAAGTCAAACGAGGTGTACCTGGCGTACAGAGGTCCATAGCAGCCGCCCGTCGCTCCGCATGCTCCTGGATGGGCTCACCATTATTCGTACGGCGTAGCCCCTTGCGCGCCCGGTGAGCGCACAGGCACCACGGACGAGCGAGCAGCAGGAGACGACGCATCGCCCGCAGACGCTTCGGCAGCAGCAGCCCCCAGGTCAGCGTGCAAACACTGACAGAGACCAGCCACAGACTGCTTGGCCCCAGACGAAGCATGACTCTTGGCAGAAAACTTCTTGATAGTAGATTTCTTCTTCTTGCTGATGGGGCTCACAGGCACAGGAACCGGAGAGGGCGGCACGTCCACAATCCCAGACAAAGAAGGGGATGACGGGCGGACCGGGACATTTGAGCACATCGTAGAGAATGGCGTGCCCACACCCTTATCAGTAGATCCATGCACAGGGCCACCCTCCCCCACAGAGCCACTGATGACCGGACGGCCATCCACCCGTGTCGTAGCCCCATCACCAGCAGCCGCAGGAACCCCATAGTTGAACATGCCACGTGCCTTAGAACCAAGGCCCTCCCACTCCGAAGCCGTAAACGGATTGGCAGAGTCACCCCAAGCATTGCTATCAGCCCCAGCGTTGCCATCACCACCACGATACCCAGGCTGTGAAGGATTGGAGGGAGGAGGAGGAGGAGGAGGGGCCTGTTGAGCCACCAGCCCCTCGGCGTGGACACGAATCCTGTAGGCATCCGAGGTGGGAAATACATCAATTAAACCAAGAACACAAGCGGGATCCATACACCAGATCTTCATGCAAACAGATCCAAGACGGCCAAGCGAAGACGAGTCGACCTCAATCGGTTTTCCAATCAATTCCCCAAATGCCATCAGGAAACGAGCATTACACAAGCCAGACGGCACATCATCCAGAAGAACCCAAATCTCACAGAGAGAAGCCATAGAGCACACGCCATTCACCGCAGCTCTGACAGAAACAACCACTTGGTTGAGCGGGAGAGTGAAACTAGTGCAAGAAGCCATCATCTTCAAGCTCTCTCTCGACGGAAACATCACCGCGAACTCAGCCTCAGAGATTTGTTGGATCTGCCAATCCCAACCCTCAAGCCCCCACTCCTTGAGTTCATCAGCAATGATATGAGATGAAATGCTCTGAGATTGAACAGAGATGATGGTGGCATTGGAAAGGACAGGCGCTATAACAGGTATACCAAGATCATCATCAAGAGCGAAGAAGGAACAGCCAGGCAGACCGAGCCCAAATTGTTTAACAGATGGGAACTTGCAACGATCATGACAATTGACCATGAGATGGCCCTCAGAGCGGCAGATCAAACAGAAAGGGGGGAGCTTGCATCAAGACTGGAAGTGGCCGGACCAGTGGCAGGCGAAGCAAGTGAGGGTGGCTGAGGAGGAAGCAGAACTAGACACTAGAGGGGGCCGAACCCAGGCGAAGAGGTGGAGGTGGCGGCAGGATACCATCATCCACCGTAGCAGAGGAAGAACCGGGATCAGAGGGAGAAAACAGCCTAGCCTTGTACGGGTACGCCAAAGGCCCGTACCCCCCCCCCCCACTGAAATTGCCGCCCGCTGTCACTGCCGCCACCAGCACCGCCACCCAAACCACGGCCCCCAGATCCAAACCCCGCACCACCCGAGCGACCAGCCGGGTGCGGAGGAGCAGCAGGGCCACGAGGAGGAACAGATCTAGGAGCCGCCAAGGCCGTGACCGCTCCGGCGCCGCCACCTCCCATGGATCCGCCACCGCCAACCCCTAGCCCGCCGCCGACGAAGCCAGGACCGAACCCGCGTCGGCGCCAGATTTCCGTAGCACCGCCTCTGAGCGCTCACGCTCATCACGCTGAAGCCACTCCAGCCCCGCCGCCCAAGCCGCGCGCTCACGCTCTACCTGAGCGCGACCCACGCGTTCTGCCTCCAACTTCGAACGCAGTGACGCCTCATACGCCAGATCTGGGTCGGAGCCCGCCTCCGATGACCCCTCATGACGACGCTTATCGCCGGGGACTGCCTTGGAGGAAGAGCCCCTAGACTTGTCCATGGAAAGGATATCAGTGAAGGAGCGCGAGAGAGGGGGAGGAGAGCGAGATCTCAAGAGACGGCGGATGCGGAAAGGGTAGCAGCGCACGTCAGAATGTCGAGCCGGAAACCCTAGAACTGGATCAGACAAGCCCCTCCGTATACACATATACCCCCGATTTGGCCTCTCGAAGAGCCCACTGAACAACCTCAGTGGGCATGGGTATGGTGGTTGGACTCAGACTCGGCCAGATCCTCAGCCTCTCATCCGAGGTCGCCTCCGTAAGGATGCACACTGCGAGGTCACTGAACCGCGTCTCTGCAATCTTCTCACTCGCTGGGAGAGAACATTGGGCCATTGGAACACTTTTGACCTAAGCGAACATTGCCTCCCTGAGGTGCTCTGCCAATATTTTTCCCGTGTCCATAGATAGTGCTTCTCCATGTCCGCCGCAGAGACCCCCTCCCACAAATTTTCTGGCGGTCCCATATGTTATTTTTAGCACACAATAACATTCAAAATATATACATATGGAAAAGATGACAAGGTAAATATATAAACATATGACACACGTACATATAAAATAGAGATCACAAGGTAACAAGCATTGTGTCATGACATAATTTAATGTTTTTGACGGTTTTCTAGACTAGAAAGGAGCATATATATCGACATGTTGATGTTTCATTCTCATCTCTCATTCTTCTTGAATCTCTGCTGCGTAGTAGAACATCCCCTCATCCCTCACTACATGGCGATTGATGATATTCGTGAGCACCCTCTGAAGGTGCTCATGCTCTGTCCAAAAGAGAGCTAGCTTAACTTCCTTCTCATTCTCTTTGGACCATTTCTGCAACATTGAATCACTTCTCAAAAGTGGTCCTACGCGCGCATAGTCATCCATCAAGACCATGGCATAGTTGTCAGACATGTGCATGGTTTCGTCTTTCGGTTGTTGCCGGCAACATAAGCTAGTGTTAAATTTGTACTATGAATACGGCATGTTCTTACGGTCGGTCTTATGACACATCAAAAGAGCAGCATTGAGAACTTCCTTCAGAGTGGTCCACGGCTTCTTAGGGTCTCTCCTGGAATTAAAGAAATAAGCTCGGCCGTCTCAGGGCATCAGTGCAATGACGATCCAGTGTTCATTGCTACGCAAAACAATTGAACAATGTAACATTAATGAGATTGACATCAAAGTACTCAGGTGTATATGTGCAAAAGCATAAAGAAATGAACTTACGTTTCAAAGTATGGCACGATAAAGTTGTGCTTGTGCCGAGGACTATGAAGAATGGTCTTGTGGAGGTAAGTCACGATAAGACATTGGCCTTTATCAGAATCCACATTGGCCCAATGCATGAGATACGGATTGACGAGGGCATGTACTAGGGATAGGGTAAAAGGCCTGACCTATGGACCCTACCCTAGGACACCACACGTCTTACACTGGGCCCCAGGGCCAGATCAACAACCCAGAGTTCCGCAGACTGACATTCACTCGGAGTTCTACAAACCACTCGGGAGGCAAGAGTTCACTCGACAGACTCGTTTTACTCGGAACACCCGAAAGTCACTCGGCAAGAGAAGACCAGGAGTCTCCAGGAGCGCAACGGTCGGGACGCACGTTCTCCTGTATTAATTGTCCTCAATACGCCCGTTACCTGGCGCACTTATACCCCTCTTAACCCCCTGTAATGGCTGGCGTTGATGGGAGGGCTAGCGAGACTATATAAGCCGCCCTCCTGCTCCATTCCAAGGGTTCGCAACCTGTTGTAATCATACACTCAAGCAATACAGCTCCAGAGCACCGAGACGTAGGGCTATTACCTCCACCGCTGAGGGGCCTGAACTCATAAATCCGAGTGTAACACCTGCGCCGTAGCTAGGCTCTGCCCTCTCATCCGTACCCCTACACACTACTGTCAGACTTGCACCCACGACAGTTGGCGCCCACCGTGGGGCAGGCGTCTAGCGACTTCCGGCGTAGTTGCATTTTTCCGATCATCACCATAGTTTCCGGCGGCGGACTTACTCTGGGCGGAGAGATCCGTTTCGGCGTCCTCAGCTTCATCGCCGACGATTCGGCATGGCTCCAGGAAGCCCCGCTGGATGTCGAGGCGTTGCCCGTCCGCGGCGCGGCGCAATTCTGCGTGGTTTCCTTCGGCGTCCTTCTTCGGCAACCGTCGACTCCCTACCAGTCGACTTCTTCGCTCCCCACCAGCCGTCGTCGCAAGCGCTCCGGACGCTCGCGGCTTCAGCGGTGGATCAGACACGCGGTGATCCTTCCGGCCGCGGCCCCGCAAATCACGGCGATCGAGCCCGATGAGCCTGTCTTCGATCTGTTCGCCTCCGTGTATGAGCACTCGGAAAGCGTATCCGAGTGCGAGAGCAGCGATCCCGCTGCGGAGGTTCTGATGGCCGATTCCCCGCCTAGTCCGCCTGGGTACGGCCGCGGTGACGCGGAGAACGGCGACCCGTCGCGCGCCGATCTTGGCGGCGGCAGGGACCGGCATAACGACGAGTACATCCCCCAACCTCTCACTCGACAGCAGAGGGAGGAACAGCAGCGCAGGACCGAGCAGGCCCTCCAGACGCCCATCGTTGGGACGACCCCCGAGGCTCAGGCTTTGGAGGCCGTGCGCCAGGACAACTTGGCTGAACGCAATCGTCTGGAAGAGCTCCAAAAGGCACTCGATGATCGCGCCCGCAGACAGCTTCAGCCCAGTTCCAGTCGACGACAGCGGCAGTTGTTTCCAAATGACCAGCAGCAGAGTTTCCAGGTATTCCGCACTCCCATCCAGAATCTGACGGCGGCCACTCGGATAGCAGATTCCATCGAGCCATCCCGATCCGAGGCGGGAGAGGGTCTTCGACAGATCCGAGCCCTGCTCAAGGCGGCTGAAGAGCAAAATTCAGCAGTATCTCAGTCGCGCAACAGGATACACAGCAGATCCATTCGGGCTGACACCGTCCAGTCGGCACACAGCCCAGTGTCTCCAAGGAGAAATAGGCACTCGCCTCCGCGGCGAAACGACCAAGACCACCACCGAGACCAGTACTCGGGGCAGGGTCGCAGTCGGAATACGCCTCCGCAGCGTCAGGATGATCGTCACCGCATGCAGTCGCCCCCTCGGCGGGATGGCTCGTACGCGCCCCGGTCGTACGACGCCAGGCGTCCTTACGGTAACGATCGGAGGGCCAGCCCTCCCCGTCATGGTGACGATTATCGCCAGAGAGAGCCAGTCGACCACCGTGACCCGCAGTTCAACGCGAGATCCGTTCTCGCTCAGAACCTGGTCAACAGAGGCAGAGCTCAGAGAGAGAACTTGGATAGAGATCGTCCGAGTGGAAGTGGAGCATTTATCTCCGGGCCCGAGTGTTTCAGTAGGGCCATCCGGGCTGCTGAGATTCCGCCAAACTTCAGATTGGCGGCTGGAGTGAGCAAGTTCACCGGTGAGTCCAAGCCAGAGACTTGGTTAGAGGATTACCAAGTGGCTGTGCAGATTGGAGGAGGAAACGACTACGTGGCTATGAAGCATTTTCCATTGATGCTTGAAGGGTCCGCCCGCGCCTGGCTCAATCAGCTCGCTCCGGCCAGCATATACTGCTGGGAGGATTTGACCCGAGTGTTCATCAAGACATTCGAGGGCACATGCAAACGCCCGGCTGGATTGTCTGAGTTGCAGCACTGCGTGCAGAAACCGAATGAAACACTAAGGGAGTACATCCTGCGGTGGACAACCTTGCATCACGTGGTGGAAAACGTCACAGAACATCAAGCCGTCTACGCCTTTAAGGCAGGAGTCAGATATCGGGAGCTCATCCTGAAATTCGGTCGGTCAGGAGCTTTGACCATGAGCCGAATGATGGAGATAGCCACTCGGTACGCAAATGGAGAAGAGGAAGACCGTCTCCATAACGGCAAAGGGAAAACCAGCGAACCCAACCCCGGAAACAGTAACCCCAGTCGGAAGCCGAAGCGCAAGGCTGAGGGTTCGGCTCAGGCCGAGGCTGCCGCTCTGGCCGGTCAAGCCAAGAACAAGGGGAAGGCCAAGGATAAATGGGTCCCGAAGAAAAAGAAAGATCAGTCGGGCAAAGATGTCCTCGATTTACCGTGTCACATCCACACCAGAAAGGATGAAGATGGCAATCTGATATTGCCCAAACATACCACTCGACAAGGCAGACTGTTGATCCAGCAGTTCCGAGAGGACCCGTCGAGTGAGAAGAGCCCAGAAGACGCTGATGATGGAGATAAAGATGAACCCTTCCCCAGTGTCAACGCAACCCTGATGATCTTTGCAGATGTAGAGAGCAGGAGCCGATTGAAAGTCATCAATCGAGAAGTGAACATGGCAGCGCCGGCGACGACAAAGTTTCTGAACTGGTCGAAGACTCCGGTCACCTTTGATCAGTCGGATCACCCAGCCTATATTGCCACCCCTGGGCGGCAGGCACTGGTGGTCGACCCAGTCGTGGGAGGCGTCTGACTGCGCAAGGTCCTCATGGATGGTGGAAGCGGACTGAACATACTGTACGCTGACACTCTGCAAGCGATGGGCATTCCGATGTCCCGACTCAGCGAGAGCAGCATGCAGTTCCACGGAGTGATCCCCGACAAGAAAGCAAAGTCACTCGGGCAAATCGCCCTGGATGTGGTCTTTGGAGATGACAAGAATTTTTGGAAGGAAAGGCTGACCTTCGAAGTGGTCGACTTCTGTAGCGCCTACCATGCCATCCTTGGTCGGCCGGCTTACGCACGTTTCATGGCCCGTCCATGTTATGTGTATCTCAAGCTGAAGATGCCAGGCCCGAAAGGCGTGATCACAGTCACTGGCAGTCGACAGCGCGCGGAAGAGTGTTTGCAGCAAGTGTCCATGATAGCTGATGAGCAGATGGCCATGGTGGAGCTGGAAGAGTACAAGAAGAACGCCGATCCGAGTGATCTGCTGCGCTCGAAGAATCCGGCTGCAGAATCTGCATTTTAGTCGGCCGGCGACACGAAGCCTGTGCACATCCACCCGGAAGACCCGAGTGCTGTTCCCACCAACATATCAACAACGCTCGACAGCAAATAGGAAGAAGCGCTCATCCAGTTCCTCCGTGAGAACTGGGACATCTTCGCATGGAAACCATCTGACAAGCCGGGTGTACCCAGGGAGCTGGCTGAGCACCATTTGCGAGTTGACCCAAAGGCGAAACCTGTGAAGGAGCATCTCCGTCGCTCTGCTACACAGAAGAGGAAGGCCATTGGCGAAGAAGTTGCTCGGCTCCTGGCAGCCGAGTTCATCCGTGAGGTGTACCACTCCGAGTGGCTCGCCAACGTCGTCATGGTCCCTAAGAAGGACAAGTCTCTCCGAATGTGCATTGATTTCAAGCACATCAATCGGGTCTGCCCCAAGGATCACTTCCTACTCCCCCGCATAGATCAAATCGTAGATTCCACTGCGGGTTGTGAGCGTCTGTCTTTTCTGGATGCGTACTCTGGGTACCACCAGATCCGACTGTATGGGCCGGACGAAATAAAAACTGCCTTCATCACCCCATTCGGGTGTTTCTGCTATATCACCATGCCATTCGGCCTCAAAAATGCCGGCGCCACTTTCATGCGCATGATCCAGAAGTGTTTGCAAAAACAAATCAGTCGGAATATTGAGGTGTACATGGATGATATCGTGGTCAAGTCCAGAAAAGGTTCCGACCTGCTGGCTGACTTAGCTGAAACTTTCGCAAATCTGTGGAAGTATGACATCAAACTGAATCCAGCAAAGTGCACTTTCGAAGTTCCTGGGGGCAAACTACTCGGTTTCCTCGTTTACGAACGAGGGATAGATGCCAATCCTGAGATGATCGGGGCGATTGTACGAATGAAACATCCAGAGCGTCTTCATGATGTGCAGAAGCTCACGGGTTGCCTTGCAGCTCTGAGCCGATTCATCTCCCGTCTCGGTGAGAAGGCACTGCCCCTGTACCAATTGATGAAGAAATCGGATTCGTTCGAGTGGACTTCTGAAGCACAAGCAGCGTTTGTCGAGCTCAAAGCCCTGCTTTCCACCCAGCCGGTGCTTGCCGCTCCGAATGATAAGGAGACGTTGCTCTTGTACATCGCGGCCATTGGTCAAGTTGTGAGCACTGTCCTCACAGTCGAGCGAGAAGAACAGGGCAAGGCTTACAAAATGCAGCGCCCAGTCTATTATATTTCTGAAGTTCTGACTCCGTCCAAGCAGAGATATCCTCATTACCAGAAGCTCGTCTACGGCATTTATCTGACTGCGAAGAAAGTAGCCCATTACTTCCAGGAGCACTCTGTGTCAGTCGTCAGCGACACCCCACTGTCTGAGATCATGAACAATCGGGATGCGACTGGTCGAGTGGCAAAGTGGGCTATCGAGCTCCTGCCCCTGGACATCAAGTTCGAGGCAAAGAAGGCAATCAAATCCCAAGCATTAGCCGATTTCCTAGCCGAGTGGACTGAACAGCAGCAACCGACTCAGAGTCACCCGGAACACTGGACCATGTTCTTTGACGGTTCCAAGATGCTGAATGGTTCAGGAGCTAGAGTTGTGTTAATATCCCCGAAGGGCGATCATCTCAGATATGTTCTGCAAATTCACTTTGATTCCTCCAACAACGAAGCCGAGTACGAAGCGCTCCTCTATGGTCTACGTATGGCCATCTCACTCGGCGTCCGGCGCCTGATGGTCTACGAAGACTCGGATCTAGTTGTGAACCAAGTGATGAAGGAGTGGGACATCAGAAGCCCCGCTATGACAGGATACTGCAACGCAGTGAGAAAGTTGGAAAAGAAATTTGAAGGTCTGGAGTTGCATCATGTTCCCCGAGCCAAGAATCAGGAAGCAGACGATCTGGCAAAAATCGGGTCCACTCGGAAATCCATACCCAGCAATGTTTGCCACGAGCATTTACGTTCCCCGACTGTAAAAAAAGATCCCTTCACGGAAGAGCCCCCGCAAGCGGTCAGTCCGTCTGATCCGACTGAGGTTGAAGTCCCGGCAGTCATTGATTTGGTAATGGAGGTCCTAGCAATCACACCCGAGTGGACGGTACCTTACATCGCATACCTGCTCAGGCAGGAACTTCCAGAAGACGAAGCTGAGGCCCGCCAGATTGTTCGCAGGTCCAAAGCCTTTGAATTGGTCGGTGATCAGTTATACAGAAAGAGCGTCACCGGTGTGACTCAGCGCTGCATTTCTCTGGAAGAAGGTCTATTGCTCCTAGAGGAGATTCACTCGGGAACTTGTGGGCACCACGCGTCCTCTCGGACAATCGTGGCTAAAGCTTACCGAGCCGGTTTCTTCTGGCCCTGTGCCAATGAAGCTGTGCAGGAGATAGTCCAACACTGTGCCGGGTGCCGGTTCTATGCGAACTTATCCCACAAGCCTGCGTCTGCTCTGAAGACCATTCCACTCGTCTGGCCATTTGTAGTCTGGGGACTCGACATGGTAGGACCCCTCCGGACGGGGGTGAGTGGATTCACTCACTTGCTGGTTGCAGTCGACAAGTTCACTAAGTGGATCGAAGCCAAACCCATCAAGAAACTAGACTTTCGTACAGCGATCAAGTTCATGAAGGAGATAGTATTCCGATACGGCGTGCCCCACAGCATCATCACTGACAACGGTTCAAACTTTGACTCGAAAGAGTTCAGGACATTCTGTGCCGGCCAGGGTACCCGAGTCGATTATGCATCTGTGGCACACCCGCAGTCGAATGGACAAGCGGAGAGAGCAAATGGACTGATACTTCAGGGGTTAAAGCCGCGACTCATGCGCGATTTGGATCATGCAGCTGGAGCCTGGGTCACTGAGTTGCCATCGGTTCTTTGGGGCTTGAGGACGACCCCCAACCGGTCCACCAATCGTACTCCCATCTTCATGGTGTACGGAGCTGAAGCCGTCATGCCGAGTGACTTGCTCCTTAATTCGCCCCGAGTGGAACTATACTCTGAAGCTGAAGCAGAGCAAGCACGGCAAGACGCCGTTGATCTCTTGGAGGAGGAAAGGGAGATGGCTCTGATCCGTTCGACCATTTATCAGCAGGATCTACGACGTTTTCATAGCAGGCACGTCCGAAGTCGGACCTTTCAGGAAGGAGATCTTGTCCTCCGAGTGGATCAACAGCGACCTCACAAGCTGGCTCCCGCATGGGAAGGCCCCTTTATCGTGTCAAAGGTTCTGCACAACGGAGCATACCGCCTGTACAACCTTCAGAAGCAAGCAGCCGAGCCCCGTGCTTGGAATGCAGATTTGTTGCGACGATTTTATACTTGATGATGAGATGTAATAAAAAGTACTCGAGTGACATTTGATGAATAAAAGCATGACTTTTCCAGTTCTACGTTGAAGTTCGCTCGTACGCATTCTCTGGCTTACAACCCCCAGTGGGTGTATGCCGTTCAACTTAGCTGCAAACCAGTTTTTGCCTAAGTTAAAACCTACTACGAGTGACGAGCAACCCTCTCACTCGGGGGCTTGGCTGCGGACCAGCTTCCGTCCAAGTTAAAAACTACTCCGAGTGACGAGCAGCCCTCTCACTCGGAGGCTTGGCTGCGAACCAGTTTTCGCCCAAGTCTAAAACGCTACTCCGAGTGAAGAGCAACCCTCTCACTCGGGGGCTTGGCTGCGGACCAGCTTCCGCCCAAGTTAAACGCTACTCTGAGTGAAGAGCACCCCTCTCACTCAGAGGCTTGGCTGCAAACCAGTTTTCGCCCAAGTCTAAAACGCTACTCCGAGTGAAGAGCAACCCTCTTACTCGGGGGGCTTGGCTGCGGACCAGCTTCCGCTCAAGTTAAACGCTACTCCGAGTGAAGAGCAACCCTCTCACTCGGGGGCTTGGCTGCGGACCAGCTTCCGCCCAAGTTAAATGCTACTCCGAGTGAAGAGCAACCCTCTCACTCGGGGGCTTGCCTGCGGACCAGCTTCCGCCCAAGTTAAAAACTACTCCGAGTGACGACCAACCCTCTCACTCGGGGGCTTGGCTGCGGACCAGCTTCCGCCCAAGTTAAACGCTACCCCGAGTGACGACCAACCCTCTCACTCGGGGGCTTGGCTGCGGACCAGCTTCCGCCCAAGTTAAACGCTACCCCGAGTGAAGAGCAACCCTCTCACTCGGGGACTTGGCTGCGGACCAGCTTCCGCCCAAGTTAAAAACTACTCCGAGTGACGAGCAACCCTCTCACTCGAGGGCTTGGCTGCGGACCAGCTTCCGCCCAAGTTAAACGCTACTCCGAGTGAAGAGCAACCCTCTCACTCGGGGGCTTGGCTGCGGACCAGCTTCCGCCCAAGTTAAACGCTACTCCGAGTGAAGAGCAACCCTCTCACTCAGGGGCTTGGCTGCGGACCAGCTTCCGCCAAAGTTAAAAACTACTCCGAGTGACAAGCAACCCTCTCACTCGGGGGCTTGGCTGCGGACCAGCTTCCGCCCAAGTTAAACGCTACCCCGAGTGAAGAGCAACCCTCTCACTCGGGGGCTTGGCTGCGGACCAGCTTCCGCCCAAGTTAAAAACTACTCCGAGTGACGAGCAACCCTCTCACTCGGGGGCTTGGCTGCGGACCAGCTTCCGCCCAAGTTAAACGCTACTCCGAGTGAAGAGCAACCCTCTCACTTGGAGGCTTGGCTGCAGACCATCTTCCGCCCAAGTTAAACGCTACTCCGAGTGAAGAGCAACCCTCTCACTCGGGGGCTTGGCTGCGGACCAGCTTCTGCCCAAGTTAAACGCTACCCCGAGTGAAGAGCAACCCTCTCACTCGGGGGCTTGGCTGCGGACCAGCTTCCGCCCAAGTTAAAAACTACTCCGAGCGAAGAGCAACCCTCTCACTCGGGGGCTTGGCTGTGGACCAGCTTCCGCCCAAGTTAGACGCTACTCCGAGTGAAGAGCAACCCTCTCACTCGGGGGCTTGGCGGCGGACCAGCTTCCGCCCAAGTTAAAAACTACGCCGAGTGAAGAGCAACCCTCTCACTCGGGGGCTTGGCTGCGGACCAGCTTCCGTCCAAGTTAAAAACTACTCCGAGTGACGAGCAACCCTCTCACTCGGGGGCTTAGCTGCAAACCAGTTTTCGCCCAAGCCAAAAACACTACTCCGAGTGGCGAGCTATCCTCTCATTCGGAGGCTTGGCTGCGAACCAGCTGTCGCCCAAGCCAAAACACAAGTTCAAAGATACGAAAGACTCAAAGGAAAGCATTCGATTAACTCTAGTAGTTCAAAAGCGAATACGAGTACTCGGGCCCAAAGCACGAAAGAGTTTAACGATTACAATTCCACTCGGCATACCGAGATTAATGGATAAGACTTGAAGTTTTTTCACGCTCCCGAAGGGCTGGCTGGTTCAACAAAAACATCCAAGTCGATGCCGTCTGCAATCCGAGTGGCCGCTTTGATGAATGTCTCCACGAAGTCCTCAAACCGGAGTTTCTTCGGTTTGGCAACTTGGAGAGTCTTCAGTTTCTCCTCCTTGGCGTCCTTGCAATGCACTCGGACCAGGGAGAGTGCCACGTCAGCCCCGCAGTGAGCAGCCGACTTCTTCCACGCTTGCACTCGGCTGGGAATGTCGTTGAGACGAGTCATCATGGCTTCCAGGTCGGTGTCGAGGGTATCTTCTGGCCACAACTCCTTGTCGATTCTCCCAAGTGCACCCCGCAGACGGATGATGTACGCTTGGACATCCTCGATGCGGGTTTCCACCCGCAGGATGCCCAGTGCAGCCTTGTCACTGACGAGTGACCTGGAAGGATCCAGATCCCTCTCGATTCTGTCAGTTTCCAGATCGAAGTCTCGACAGTACTCTGTGAAGAAGGAAAGAAGAGAGTCGAACATCAGCATGCAAGAAGTTAACTCAGAGATAAGTTGAAATGCACTCGGACACTATAAGTTACCTGCAAGCTTGGTGTACATCTCCTCCGTTAACTCCTCTATATGCTTCTCCAGGGCGTTCTTCTTCTCGACCAACTGGGCGACCTTCTCATTCAGAGTCTCCTTCTCTTTCTCGAAGGCTTCCGCCTGGGCCTTGAGCTTGCCATCCCACTCGGTCTGCTGCTTCTTGAGCTCGAGCACCTCTTTCTTCAGCGATATGTTCTCTGCTTCGAGCTTTCCGAGTGAGGCCAGCTTCTCTTCGGCGGCCTTAGTCTTCTCCTTCGCCACTTGCTGCGCTCCCGCCAGCTCATTGTCCTTGTTCTCGAGTGCCTGCTTCATAGTTTCTAAAGAAACAGAGGTTCTGAGCCGAACTTGGAGTCGATGGTTTTCACTAAGCACATCTGTTCGAGTGAAGTCACTCGGTTCAAAGAATGCAAAAAGGTGAGAACAGAGTGCTCAGTAATGGAACCTTACCTCCCATGGTCTTGAGCTCTGCTTGAGCACGCTCTGTGTTCCTCCTCTCCACCTCTAAGTTCACCCAAAGCTGGGCCGTTTCCTTCTCCAGTGCCACGTACTGAGTCCCAAGCTCACAAGTTTTCTGAAACACAAGAAAAAGCAGATCAGTTAACGTTAAGAGATATTCCGAGTGACCACAGACTGGCGCTCCCGGAACAACCCTTGGAGAGGGAGGAGCAAGCTTGACCAGTATCAGATCCTAAGTTCTAAGACTTCCGCCGACTACCCGCAGTCGACGGTAGTCTCGGGGACTACACCCAGTGGGTGCACTTAGCATGCCCCCACTGGAATGGTATCCACTCGGAACCGGTCCGCCCGGTCCGAGTGACAGCCAAACACAAAGCAACAAGACAAAAAAGTTCCGAGTGCCCAGAGATCGACACTCCTGAAAGGAGCAAGCTTGACCAGTATCAGATCCTAAGTTCTAAGACTTCCGCCGACTGCCCGCAGTCGACGGTAGTCTCGGGGACTACACCCACTGGGTGCACTCAGCGTGCCCCCACTGGAATGGTATCCACTCGGAACGGTCCGCCCGATCCGAGTGATGGCCGAAAGCAAAAAAAACAACAACAACAACAACAACAAAACAAGTTCTAAGCTCTAAGACTCCCGCCAACTACCCGCAGTCGACGGCAGTCTCGGGGACTACACCCAGTGGGTGCACTCAGCGTGCCCCCACTGGAATGGTATCCACTCGGAACCGGTCCGCCCGGTCCGAGTGACGGCCAAACACAAAAACACCCAGTGGGTGTACCAGATATTTTCCAACTGGAAGTCCTACTGAAGAAAAAAGACTTGGAGGTCAACTTACAAGAGCACTTACTCGGACATTCTCCTAGAGAGCGGCACTGGCATCATAAGCTAGCTTCCCAACCGCGCACATCTCCCTGAGCCGTTGGGTCATCAATTCCGCCTGGATCATCGCCTCCTTGCTGGCCCCGGCTTGGTCCTCCGGCGTCTTGTACAGAGTGAAGATGTTGACGGGAGCAGTCGGAACTGAGGCCAGGGCAGTCGACGGAACCGCAGCAGGACCAGCCCCAGCCTGAGAACCTTGCCCCAGCGGCACGGTCAAAGCGGGCGCAGGTGGAGCTCGAGGCACTTCGTTCGGCGGCGTTTTTCGTGTGGTGGTCTGAGGAGAAGTCGGAACGGGGGTCTCCTTCTCAGTGGCCGTCCGCGGCGGCTCTTCATCATCATCTCCGACGTGGATGACCTCTGCAAGCATTACGTTCACTCGGCGCAATCAGTCGCAATGCACGATTCAATCGAACGAAGACATTTCAGTCGAATGACAAGTTACAGTAAAGATGAAGTTGTTGTTACCTCTCTGTGAAGTGGTCGCGTCTGCCGTCTCAGCTTCGGTGCGATCCCCATCAATCTGCATGGGAGACGTCGTCGAGGTTGCATCACTGGTTCATAAGATGCACTCGGTCAGAAGAATCAAAAAAGTTAGCAAAGACAGAAAAGAAAAGCTGAGAAGAATACTCACGTTGAGGCGACAGGCACAACGACCTTGATTCGGGGTAGAGCCTTCCGAGGCTTGGGGGAAGCGACCTTGGGCTGCTTGGCGGCCTTCTCAGTTGGCGCAGGCGTCGGAGTCCGAGCGCGCTTCGGAGCCTTAGCACTCGGAACCGCCTCCTTCTCCGAGCCTGCACTCGGATCCTGGGCTCGTTTGGAGCCGTGCTCGTAACCCAGCTCCGGAGAAAGAGAAGACTCGTCATCGTCGCTGCCGTCCGAGTACTCACTTTCCTCCTAGCTGCCCCCGGCGCTGCCATGCTCGCTCTCCGCACCTCCGACAAGTTGTTCTCCATTCGGCACAGGCGATAACATCTTTTGGAATTCCTGCAAGACACAAAGATCAGAGACAGTCGGTTCAGTCAGATTACTCAGTTCATTCGGAACATTTGCGCATAAGTGATTCACTCAGAAATGCATGTCATACCTCCAGCGGCAGGTTGTTGACGTCGAAGGGCGGGACCCGTCTCGACCCTCGCGGATTGTCATGTGCGCCAGTGATGCACTTGATCCACTGTTCCACGTCTTTCGCCTCGACGTCTTCCGGATGCACTCGGGTCGGATCACCGGGCCCAGTGTAGAGCCACATGGGGTGAGCCCGCTCCTGCAGCGGCTGGATTCTCCGACTGAGAAATACCTCCAGAAGGTCTAGGCCAGTCAATCCACCCTGAATCAGACGAACCACGGCAGTCATCAAGATCGATACGACCGTCTTCTCCTTTTTATCAACTGTCAGCGAGGGAGGAGACTGAATCCTCTCGGTCGTGTAAGGAGGAAGACCAGTCGACGAGCCCGAGCACGGCAGGTCATTGCAGTAGAACCAGGACGACTGCCAGCCCCTCACCGAGTCAGGAAAAGACATGGATGGGAATGCACTCTTACCCCTCATCTGAATACCTAGGCCACCGCACATCTGGATCACATGCGTCCTCTCTCCATTCGGGTCAACCTTCTTAACCGATTGAGATCGGCACGTGAAGATATGTTTGAACAAACCCCAGTGTGGCGGACAACCCAGAAAGTTTTCGCACAAAGAAACAAATGCGGCGAGATACATAATAGCATTTGGAGGCAGATGGTGGAGCTGAGCACCGAAGAAGTTCAAGAATCCGTGGAGAAAAGGATGGGGTGGCATGGAGAAACCTCGCTCCACGTGCGTGGTGAGAAGCACTCGCTCCCCGGGGCGCGGCGCGGGCTCGATCTCCCCCTCCTCCGGCAGCCTCCACGTCCCGTCGCGGATCAGCCCGTCCATGACGAGCCTGTTGACGTCGTCGAACGTGGTGGTCGGCGGGATCCAGTCGCCCTGGATCCACCCGGGCGGGAGCACGGCTCGCGAGCTCGAAGCCTTCCTCCCCTTCGCCGCCTTCTTTGCCTTCTCGAGCTTAGCGGTCTTGTCCTTCACCATCGCCGCCGAACTCGCCAGCACCGAGGAAGATTTGAGCGGAGTGGGTCGCGGGAGAAGGGATCAGGCAGATTGAGGAAGTTGAGAAAAGGGGATCTGTCTCTCTCTCTCTCCCTCTCCGCCACGGCCGCCTTTTATATCGCCGCCCGCACCGCTCCCCAATCCACGCTGCTGAACCGCGGGCCCGCAGATCTCCTCAAATTGTGCCGCCAAAGATCCAGCGGTACGTGGCGAAAAGTGAGGCGAAAATCGAGGCGTCACGCCCCACTTTCCCCACTCATTGCGCTACAACCATTTACGCGCGCTCAAATATGGTTTCAAATCCCGCAAAATCCGGAGTCCGGCAACCCGATTGCTCTCACTCCAAAGACGTGCCGCGTTCGCTCGGATCCGCTCTGGTGCACAGCATATGGCTATTCATTTCACTCGGATGGGAAACTACTCACTCGGATGGAAGTTACTCACTCGGACAGAAACTACTCATCCGGATGAAGACCACTCATTTCACTCGGACGTCATATGGTCCAGAATCCGTCAAGGTGCGATGCGAAAACAAGGGCGTCTAATGACCAGTTAGAGTTCTTGAGCGCCCCCGTAGCACTCAACTCGTCTAGAAATTCGCCTTGACTCGACCCACCTAACTTCGACCGATTCGGGGGCTAATGACGAGGGCATGTACTAGGGATAGGGTAATAGGCCAGACCTATGGACCCTACCCTTGGACACCACACGTCTTACACTGGGCCCCAGGGCCAGATCAACAACCCAGAGTTCCACAGACTGACATTCACTCGGAGTTCTACAAACCACTCGGGAGGCAAGAGTTCACTCGACAGACTCGTTTCACTCGGAACACCCGAAAGTCACTCGTCCAGAGAAGACCAGGAGTCTCCAGGAGCTCAACGGTTGGGACGCACGTTCTCCTGTATTAATTGTCATCAATACGCCCGTTACCTGGCGCACTTATACCCCTCTTAACCCCCTGTAATGGCTGGCGTTGATGGGAGGGCTGGCGAGACTATATAAGCCGCCCTCCTACTCCATTCCAAGGGTTCGCAACCTGTTGTAATCATACACTCAAGCAATACAGCTCCAGAGCACCGAGACGTAGGGCTATTACCTCCACCGCTGAGGGGCTTGAACTCGTAAATCCAAGTGTAACACCTGCGCCGTAGCTAGGCTCTGCCCTCTCATCCATACCCCTACACACTACTATCAGACTTGCACCCACGACACGGATCAAGGAAGCAAACTTCGTCATTCCAGAGTAATGGATTTGTAGCATGCCAGAGCGACCAAAGCCTCATTAAAGACAGCTTGATTATGTCCATGTAGAAAATATTGTCGTTGACCACACTCTCAAACCCAAGATATATTTTATCAGCAGGGTACTCATCGACAAATCCAAGGCCCTCTATAACATTGGCGGTGTAATACATCTCACCCTTTCCTGACCTAGCTACTACGTCTTTGTGTAGAAACTGAATTTCAATGCTTAGAGCACTCAAGTTGTGTTGTGGTAACATTGGTTCACCTGGCTTAAACATTTTCATGAAGCAGCTGCTGGTAGAAACATTCACCACATCTTCTCCTGGTGCCTTACTGGTGGTAGGTTCATTGGCTGATTTCTTCTTTCGCTTTCTGCCCTTTGTACGACACTGAGCTGAGGGGTCCATAGAAGATGGTTCTCCAGAATCCATTGGTTGCGTTTGCTAAAATTTATTGTGGCAATTATGAGTCATGAAGCATAAAAAATGAAAGAAAAAATCGACATGACCTTTGCTAAAAAGAGGACATAACGAGTGCCAGAAATTCGGCGAAACAAAAATGAATCGACGTTTCGCCAAAACATTATCACTCATGTCAATACCTGCAAATATAAGCCAACGATACTACAATTGATCCTAGTTACAAAATGAAAGAAAAAATTGACATGACCTTTGCTAAAAAGAGGACATAACGAGTGCCAGAAATTCGGCGAAACGGAAATGAATCGACGTTTCGCCAAAACATTAGCACTCATGTCAATACCTGCAAATATAAGCCAATGATCCTACAATGGATCCTAGTTAAAAAATGAAAGAAAAATTCAACATGACCTTTGCTAAAAAGAGGACATAATGAGTGCCTGAAATTCGGCGAAACGGAAATGAATCGATGTTTTGCCAAAACATTGGGACTCATGTCAATACCTGCAAATATAAGCCAACGATACTACAATGGATCCTACTTTAAAAATGAAAGAAAAATTCAACATGACCTTTGCTAAAAAGAGGACATATCGAGTGCCATAAATTCGGCGAAACCGAAATGAATTGACGTTTCGCCAACGATACTACAATGAATCTTATATAAAATATTCTTAATCTACTCATAGTTACCCTAAGCACAAATAACAGTAAGACACACTACTCAAATTTAATACATGCTAAATATCTATTTACCCTAAACACAAATTTGACCATACCAGAGAGGTGGTTCACTTGGCGTCCAAAGGCGGCGCGAGGTCTCCTATGTTGGCGGAGGAGGTCACGATGGCCGGAGGGGTAGCCATCGCGGAGGAGCTCGGCGGTGGCGGCGGCAGCGAGATGCCTCCAGTGTTGGAGAAGCAGTCCATGCCCGCGGCGGCGAGGAGGGCAGCGACGCGGCGTCGACGAAGGGCGCGTGTGGCAGGGGCGACGAGGGGTTCGGCGGCGAGAAGAGACAGCAACCAGGGGCGCGGCAACGGTGAGGAGAGGAGGCAACGAGGGGCGCGGAGGGGGCGACGAGGGGCTCGACTGCGAGGAGAGACAACAACCAGGGGCGTGGCGGCGGCGACGAGGAGAGGAGGCAACGAGGGGCGCGACAGCGGCGAGTCGGGCGAGATTTGGGTGTAGGGGCGGGGCGGGGGAAATTGGAAATTTTGGATCAGTTTTTGGGGTGTGGGGGGGGGAACTAAACCGTCAGTGTCGTGGGTCTATGTGGTGATGGGCGCGGGCAGGACCCTGCCACACGAAAGTGGAGATCACTGGCGGGCGCTACCCACTAACCGCCACTGCTATGAGCATGTACTTTATACATTCTCCGTGTCTGCTAAAGCAATTTAGCTGTGGCGGGCAACATCCACGCTCGCCACTGACGTACGAATAAGCAGTGGCGGGCATCAGTTACCGCCCGCCATAGTTAGGTTTCATTATGCGGCCAGATCTGAAACGGTCTACCTATGGCGGGCATGTTTCCCTACCCGCCACTGCTTCGTCGGTAGCAGTGGCGGGTATAACATGGTACCCGCCACTACTACATTTCAAAAATAGCTGTGGCGGGTGCCCCGCCATGCCCGCCACTCATTTGGGTTCACCTATAAGCCGTTTTCCAGTAATGGGAGCCAGACCAAGAACACCCACATCCGGGGAATGAAGAGCAAACCTACCAGCCTTACCAGATCTATGACCGCGACGCCGCACATAGGTCCACCCAAGCTCCACCGTCGACGACGACGGCGCCGCGATCCCGTGACCACCCGGGGCAAATTTCCATGTCTTTCCAGCCACCAGCGCCGGGGACGAGCGGCGTGCACCCGAAGACAGGACATGAGTCACCTCATCCTCAGACCCCCGACCCATCGGCATCGAGCGCCCAGAAGCGATTGGCCGACGGAGCTGAGCCAGAACCCCACCGAACAGGGCGTGGAAGGGCCGAGGGGAGGGGAGGGTGAGGGCCAGGAACGACCGGGGAGGGGAGGAGGTGATGGCGGTGGTGGGGAGAGGAGCGAGCCCAACGGCAGCCGCCGCGACGAAGGGCAGGAGGGAGGAGGAGGGGAGGGGGAGAGAGAGGCGAGATCCGGTAGCAGTGTGCGGCCATGTGATCGTACTACCTCCTTCACCGGCAACAGGGGTGCAGCGGCCCTTCGTTTACCAGCTGCCTCTCTCTATGGCCCCCTGTTTCGTTTTAAGCATTGTATGTGGGTCTCTTTCATAGCTGTTAAGTTGTAAATTAAACTGCAAAAACCGCCTTATATTTAGTTAGTTACAGAGGTAGTACTTTTCTCAGCAGCGGTACGACTGCTATATTTTCTGCGATAGGTGGAATATGAACTGAACCTGTACAATGTGGTTTATTTCAAATGCAATGGAACTGGAGAGGGGATCTCTAATCTTAGGGGAGGGGCCAATAAGGCTTCGTAGGCTAAAAATGCAAAGCATTCCATTAACAATCCAACCAAACCATCCAAGCAATAATTAGATCTTCATGCAACTAATTTATTTCTAGCGTGAAACGAGAGAAACATGAAATCGAGGAAACAACTGCACAACGAAGGCATCAAAGACATGAGAAATAACAAATCCATCGAGCCGATGTGGAGAAAAGGAAAATTCTGCTGAGTAAATAGGCAGTTTTTCGATAAATTTAATCCAGGAAATAATCATGAACATGACATTGACAAAATTAACAACATGCTGATTACGATTTAGATAAGCACGTACTACGCAAACAGTAGACACATCTACACATAATGCTAGTATGGCTAACACAGAAATAAACAAGAGCGGGATAAACGAGTTATACCCTCCAGTAGGCCAGGCAGAAGTCGCAGCAGCAGCGGTGGTAGCTGCGGTGTCCTCGGCGGCCTTCTTGTCGGCTTCGAGTTTCTCGGCGGTGGCTCTCTCAGCGTCGGTGGACATGGTGACGACGAAGACGACGCGGGCGTAGATGATGCAGAGGACGTGGATGAATGGCGGCGAGCAGTTGCGTAGAGACGCTCCCCAAAAACCTAATCACCCCTCTCCCGTACAGGATCCGGAGAGGCGGGGTTTCAAAGGCCTGCTCTCCCGTCGACTGTGTACGTGGCAGACGGGACAGGATCACCGGCGGCAGCAACAACAATGGAACGACGTGGGCGTGGAGGCAGATGCGATCTGTTTCGCTTGATGTCTAGGGTTGGCAGATGCCTCAACTATATAGGCGCAGCCGCCTGGAGAGGCGTGGGCTGGACCCACGTCCGAGTCAGTAACAGCCCACAATCCGACGTCTTAGATCATGGCTCCATCTGTCAAAGACTCTCCATTCCTAACCGGCAAAAATAAGCGCATAGGTGTGAGCTCGGCTCAATCCTGCAACCCGCATCGTGACGAGGCGTGGCAAGGCAGGCGGCGGAGGAGGAGAGCGTAGGAACCACTTCTCTTCTCAAGCTCCAATAGCATGTGGAAGAGAATCCCTTATAAGGAGGTCCAACTCCTCTCGAACTAGCAATGTGGGACTAAACTTCCCACCACACCTAGTGCCATATAAACCCACATGGGCCCTTAGAGATTTTCTGAAATTGTTAGATGGGCCCAAGGCCCACCCTATATTTCAACAATCCCCCACCAGATCTGTAACACCCCAAGTACTAAGCTACAGTGATCTCACACTAATGTGCCATGTCATCATGATTATTATAATTAAAATGCAATTAAAGAAATAATCCAACTTCAAATCAAATTTAAAATGTAAGTCAAATAAAAACTTCTTCAAATAATTAAACAAAATAGTTCATATTATTGCAAATAATCCCAAAGCAATTATAAAAATAAATTCAATATTATTTGGGTTCCCAAATTGACCCTAGTAACCATTTTAGTGGTCCAGCAGCGATTATTTTGGCATTTTCAAAATAAACAAATATCTATACACTTCCAAATGGCCTCAAACTTTGTGTGCTACCCCATTATGTTGCCTTGTATTTATATGTCAAGTTTCATGTATACAAAAATCATTTGTGAGCTAAACTAAATACAAATAGTAGCTAAACTAAAATGCCTGAAAGAACAAAAGAAAAAGCTCCTCTGCACTTGGCCCAATAGCAACAGTAGCTGGCCAGCCCAGCCTTTCGCTACAGTCATCTTCAACCCGTAGCTGTCGGCTGCTGCGTGCGCGCACACCATCGCCACCGGCCGATGCTCGACACGTTGCACTACAGGAGGCCCAGAGAGGATATGAACACCCCAGCCCCCTCTCCCTTTCTCCCAGGAACCCTAGACCCCCACTACCCCGCTCTCGCGCTCGATGTGTACGCGCCCGAGCACTGCCATCGCCGCCGCGTCGTCGTCGCCGTGGTCCGGAGCCACCCCGTGCCACCGCAAGACGTCCAGGAGGACCGCCTCATCGTCCTCGTTGTCCCCATGTGCTGGACTGGAGCGAGGAGCCTCTGCATCGTCGCCACCGCCGGATTTCCTCGCCACGGTCGCCACCATTCATCGTCAGATGCGCCGCATCCCGAACCCCTCCGGCCTCCCCGACCTCGCCATCGAGCTCACCGAGAGCACCTCCCCTGATTCCCCCTTTCCCCTAGCTCGAATGCTCGCCGTAGCCGTCGTCCCCACGCTCGCCATGGTCGTCACCGGAGCTCGCCCGAGCTCCCGCATACGCACACGCACGCGCCTGCACCTGCCCAGCCCTGCACCCCTGCTCTGTCGTTGCGTCTGCTGCGCGCCCGCGCGCGCGCGCACGCAGCCGCCGCTGCCGCTTGCTGATGCCACTGCTGCTTGTGCTGCTTGCTGCTGTGTTGCCTACTGCGTACAGCTGCTGGCTGCTGCTGCTGCCGCGGCTGCCGGCCGCGCCCACCTCCGGCCGCCGCTGGCCGCTGCTCCCCGCGCTCGGTCGCCCCTAGCCGCGCCTTCGCCCACGCTCGCACGCACGCATCCACCGCTGTTCTGCTGCCGCTGCTCTGCTGAAGCTACAGTAGCTGCTGATTGCTACTGTAGCAGTAGCTAGCTTTCTACTGCTGCTGCTAATCTGACTACCACATTTGACAGCAACAAAACAGCAAGCAAACAATCTTTAACATGGGAAAAATGTATATGTTCAGAAAGTAGACATGACAATGTTCAATTTATTCCATGGGCTCAACTTCATAGGATGCAAGGATTAATTACTACGAATTTTACAAAATGCTACTTTCTGTTAAACAGCAAACAGAAATATCACCATAGCTTGTTTAGAGCAAGAAATGAACATGTTACAGGAACCTTTCATGGCAACAGAGGGCATGGCATGAAAGTACTCTTGATATATTGCAAAACATATATAGGATGCATCTCCATAGGAGCGTTAGATCAGTGGCAATCATCAAGCAAAATTGGCAAATTTTAACAGTTTCTGCACTCAACATCATTAGGCACTTTTCAAACAAAGATTTCATCAAGAAAATCAGTTCTAATATGGATGAAAGTGATACTATCATGTAGATCACAGAAAAATGCTCAAAATTGATATAAGGCAAAAAATCATAGGATGTACAGAACAATAGTTGTAGCTCTTTGAAAACAGATAAATGATGTTTAAAACTGAGGGATTCTCAGATTTAGCAGAAATTCAGTAAATTCAGAAAATGATTAAAACTTTGAAAAATCATATAAAATAAACTGTAACTCGGATGAAAATAATTTATATATGAAAAATGATCAGAAAAATATGACGACTCGGAATACGCCACCCACATGCCTGCCACACCTCTCTAACATGATGAACATGGAACTTTCCCCTCCGATTCATCTGACCGATAATCACCCGGAGCTGGGAGAACACTCCCGGATAATTTCCCGCTCCGACTAACTTGCGTAGTGCTGCATTAGAATACCCCTAGCACTGCATGTTGACATGTCATGCATCTCTGTTGCATTTGTTGCCTTGTATTTATTGTTTCTTCCCCCTCCTTCTCTCCCGTTAGACCTCGAGACTGCCGACGACACTGCTGAGTACGACTACGTCGTCGACGACCAGACCCCTTCAGCCGAGCTTCCAGGCAAGCAAACCCCCTTGATCATCCAGATATCACCTATTCTTTCCCTCTTATTCTTGCATTAGAATTGCCCCTATTACTGTTCTGATAGTTCCTATTCTGATGCATAGCCTGGTTTTGTAACCTGTTGTTGATACTTTACCTGTTATCCTATATGCTTAGTATAGGCTGGTTATTGATACATCAATGGCCCCACACCCTTGTCCTTGTTGCCACGCTTTTTCCCAGTGACTCGATCAGTATGATCGACGGTCAGAGACCAACACATCACCGCACATTCCCCCTAAGTTGTTCGACTCTGCAGAGCTACCACCGAGTGTCGAGGGTGATACCTCTTATCTCACTTCCGATGATGGCTCTGCAGAATAGCTATCCGGTTGTGGGCTACCGAGGGTGATTCCTCTTTCATCACCTCTGATAAAGCTTCCGTCGTGCAACTCCTCTTGTGTGAATCCATCGAGGGTGATTCCTCCGGGTTCACCTTGACCGATACTTCGAGTGGGAATCCATCAAGGGTGATTCCTCGGATTCCTTCTCGAAACTTTGGACACACAGGTACTTTGACTTTACTACTATCATTTGATAAAGACGGGTCGGCTCCAAGAGCACCCGCGAGCCGTGTGTTACCAAGTCGGAGCGACAGGAATCCTGTTCATCTCTGCGAGCTACTAAATACGCCTAATGGATTTGGGTATTTGATCTGAGTGGGTCGTTGGCCCTATACGCACTACCACCACGTGGGGTGGGCTGGTTACATCACTTGTGTATACAGTGTCGCGCCTGGACCCCGGCCAGTCACACAACGTGCAGGAGTGCAAAGGGCGATGGCCCAAGACCCCTTCGCACTTAGGATTTAGACCGGCGTGCTAACCTCTCTGCTGAGCCTAGGTAGGACTGCATCGTGTTGATTACCCGAGGCCGGGCATTACCCAGCAAGTGTGTCCAGCCAGATGTAATCGAGCGTGTTGGGTAACTGTAGTGCACCCCTGCAGGGAAGTTATCTATTCGAATAGCCGTGTCCACGGTAATAGGACGCTCGGAGTTGTATCCTGATCCACTACAACTACAAATTGATGCTGATTTAATATTAAACTGTTAATACTGCTCTCGGGATCGCTTTCTCGCAAGGGGGTCGAGAAAGGATCTCAGTGCGTTGCTATTATATAACCACTATTATATGCTACTATGTTCTACTCTCTTCTGATGCTGCAAGATTGCTTCAAGATGCTAGTCTTCGATAGGCTAGTCTTCTCCCCCCTCTATTCTGGCATTCTATAGTTCAGTCCAAAGATATAGCCCCATTCCTTTGATACGATGCATACTTAGTATAGTTCTGATGTCAGTCTTGCGAGTACTTTGGATGAGTACTCACGGTTGCTTTGCTATCTTTTTCCCCATACCCGCTTGCTGAAATCAGACGACGGAGTCCCGGAGCCAGACGCCACCACAGGAGCTTATTACCAGGAGAGCCCCGAAGGCACGTACTACTGGGTTGAGCCAGCCGACCAGGAGTAGTTCGGAGGCCCTAGGCAGGAGGCCTTCGCCTTTTCGATCTAGTGTCGCTGTTTGTGCTAGCCTTCTTAAGGCAGATTTGACTAACTATGTCTGTACCCAGATATTTTTTGTGTGTATGACTTATGTATTCGGGTCCTCGTGACCCCTGGTTTGTAATATGAAGATTTATGTTTAATCTTGTTTTTAGAGTTGTGTTGTGATATCCTCCCGTGAGTCTCTGATCTCGAGCATGCACGTTTGCGTGTATGATTAGTGCACGGTCGAGCAGGGGCGCCACAAGATCTCAAGGGCCCATTCTGTCCTTTGTTCCAAACACTATTTGATATACTAATATTTCAGTGAAGACCGATTAAGGTTGAACTTCACCTAGAGCAAGTAGCTACACTCCTTCACAACTGAACAATGGACTATGCCTTGAATTGTCAGTTTGGCATAAAGAAGTATCACCACATGTTTTACTAGTACTAGACTGCCGAAGGCTGACCCCTCGGGTGGAGCATATTAGTCACACTCCTGGCCTATTCATGAGCTTGCTAGAGATCAACCCAATCTCATAAACTGTGACCAGCAGTCGGGCTCATATAGGTGTGTTCCTCCAAAAATCACTCTGTAGGATAGCATCTTGCTTATATATATAAGCCTTGGAACACATTAAGACATTAGTCAACCTACCATACAGTTTTTGAGAGTATTGCATCTCCAACGGAGTGGGTTAGTAAGGTTACTCTTCTCAGTTCACCACTGGCTTGTTCTCCCAGGTCCTAATTCATGGGATCTCCGATCACATAGGTTGGGTTACTACCATGGCAACTCATGTGGGTCTCATACCCATCTCCCTCGATGCATTATCTATCACAACACGTGATAGCCCTTTAGTAAAGGGATCTGTCAGATTCTTAGCTATATGGATATAATCCAACGCTATCACTTCGGAGTTTCTTAAATTTCTGACAGCTTTCAATCTCATTCTTATATTGAAAGCACATTTTCTCCCTTTGTGGTTTTGGTAATTAATGTCAACATACATTGTGTTGGACTAACATCTTTATCTAGTATATTTCAGATAAGTTCAACAGTGGCATGGCAAGGACAAGAAGAAGTGGACCCCCTCAAAATGCTAAGGACAAAGATTGGCAAAGCTTCAAGACTCTACATTTTTGGTTAAGTGACCCAAGATCACATTGAGTCCATAGGAAAAGCCAATACTATTAAAACGGGATGAGGTTTTGTTCATGAATCAATTGCTCAAGTGGTTAGTGGTATTGCTCCAAAATCCTCAAACACCTCTCCACTTCATTCCTATCCTAAACCCTAAAGTTGATTTCGGTCCCACCGAAACACTCTCATCCGGACCCACCAAGATTACCATATACAATGCCACATGCCAAACCCTAACACTTTGGTGTAACCGAAATGGTTCTCGGTCTCACCGAGACGGCCTGACCAAGTTGCTGTAACGATGTCATGTCACTTCGGAATTTTCGAGATGAAATTTTTGGAACTACCGAAACGTGGCCTTGCCCTAGCCATTGCACTTCGGTCTCACCGATATGTTTTGGTCGGTCTCACCGAAAAGCCTAACGGTCAAGTCTTTTACACTAGTCGGTCTCACCGAGATTTTCATGTCGGTGTCACCGAGTTGGGTAAAGTACTTGTAACGGTTGGATTTTTGGTGCTGCCTATATATACCCCTCCACCACCACTTACTCTCTGAGAGAGCCATCATAACGTGCCTACACTTCCACCATTCATTTTCTGAGAGAGAACCACCTACTCATGTGTTGAGATCAAGAGATTCCAATCCAACCATTTGAACCTTGATTTCTAGCCTTTCCCAAGTTGCTTTCCACTCAAATCCTTCTCCTACCAAAGCCAAATCTATGAGGGAGTGTTTGAGTGTTGGGGAGACTATCATTTAAAGCACAAGAGCAATGAGTTCATCATCAACACACCAGCTATTACCTTTTGGAGAGTGGTGTCTCCTAGATTGGTTAGGTGTCACTTGGGAGCCTCCAAGATCATGTGGAGTTGAACCAAGGAGTTTGTAAGGGCAAGGAGATCGCCTACTTCGGGAAGATCTACCCCGAGTGAGTCTAGTCCTTCGTGGACATAAGCCAAGGTGGAATAGTCAAGGTTGCTTCTTCGTGGACCCTTCGTGGGCGGAGCCCTCCGTGGACTCGCGCAACCGTTACCCTTCGTAGGTTGAAGTCTCCATCAACGTGGACGTACGATAGCACCACCTATCGGAACCATGCCAAAAACCACCGTGTCTTCATTGCGTTTGATCTTCTCTTCTCTACCCCATTACTTTCCGCACAATTGCATGCTTTACTATTTCCGCTACTTTATCTCTAGATATGCATGTGTAGGAAGTCTTGGTGATATCTTAACTAGTGCTAAAATCTGCCTAAATTCCAAGAAAATTAAAAACTGCACCTTTGGTTGGTTAAGAGTCTATTCACCCCCCCCCCCTCTAGACCTATCTTCTCAACCCTACAATTGGTATCAGAGCTTTGGTCTCCATTGCTTTGGTTTAAACACCATTGGAGGAAGATGGATGTATCTACTTTGGGGAGTCTTAGACATAGAGTGCCCATTCTCAATGGAGAGTATTATCACTTTTGGAGGGATGAAATGCTTGATATCTTTGATGAATTTAGTTTTAGCAAGTATGTTCATAACCCGCATGTGCCTCCCATTGATCCCTTACATCCCACTCTGGAGGAGGAAATTTACATGCTTTGTAATCTTAGAACCATCAATCTTATCATTAGAGGATTACCTAAAATTGTGCTTGGTTGTATGCAAAACTTTGAGTGCGCCTATACTTTATGGAATGACTTGGAAAAGTGGTACCCCAACTACTCTTTAAAGAATCTTGATGAGATTCTTCATAAGACCATTGCTTTTCATAAGATGAAGCCTAGTGATCCTAACTTTGATAATTGCTTGTTTGAGCTTCATGATCTTATGCGTGCTAAAGGAGATGTCACAACCATTAGTAACATCATCATGGAAGCCATTAGAATTCATAAACTTGAACATTGTCATGATCATGAAACTAATGAATCCATTGCCTTAGGTGATGATCACATACATGTTGATGATGATGATGTTGAACATGGCTATTATGATGAGGACGAGGAATTCAACATCGAATATGAGAAGACTATGAGAAATCTTAGTCTCATGGCTAATCTTCGAGATTACATGACCGGAGGAAAAGAGTGGATTCTTGATGGATGCACCGATCACATGATCGGAGATAGAGACAGGTTTCGTGAGCTTGCTAAAAATGGTGGTCCACGCAAGTATGTGACTTTTGGAGATAACTCCAAGGGTAAGGTACTTGGCCTTGGTAAGGTGGCCATATCCAATGATAGCTCCATTCAAAATGTTATGCTTGTTAAATCTCTTGGTTACAATCTTCTTTCCGTATCTAGACTAGCCGACTTTGGTTTCAGTGTTCTATTTACCGAAGTAGATTGCCAAGTGTTTTGTCAAGATAATCATAATATGGTCTTTACCGGCATTCGTAGAGGTGATCTATACATTGTTGATTTCACTAAGATAGCCCAACCTCGTACATGTTTAATCACTAAATTGTCAAGGTTGGTTATGGCATAGAAGGCTAGGACATGTTGGCATGTGTACTCTTGATAAACTTGTTAATGGAGATCATATTCTTGGTGTGAAAGATGTTATCTTTGACAAGGATAGACTTTGTAGTGCTTGCCAAGCAGGAAAACAAGTTGGAGGAAGCCATCCCGTGAAGAACATCATGACCACAAGGAGACCACTCGAACTACTTCACATGGATCTCTTCGGTCCCAACGCTTACAAAAGCCTTGGTGGTAACCCTTTTTGTTTGGTCATTGTTGATGATTTTTCCAGATTTACGTGGGTGTTCTTTCTAGATGACAAATCGCAGGTACAAACGATCTTCAAGAACTTTGCTAAGAAGGCCCAAAATCAATTTGAAGTGAAGATCAAGAAGGTTTGGAGCGACAACGGAACGGAGTTCAAGAACGCTAATGTGGATACCTTTCTTGATGAAGAAGGCATTTCACATGAGTGCTCGGCTACGTACACACCTCAACAAAATGGAGTTGTTGAGAGGAAGAACCGGACTCTTATCGAGATGTCAAGGACAATGCTAGATGAATACAAGACGCCAAAACACTTTTGGGCGGAAGCGGTTGAGACGGCTTATCATGCTACAAATCGACTTTATCTTCACAAGCTTCTTGGTAAAACGGCATATGAGCTGCTCACCGGTAACAAACCACAAGTTGGATACTTTAGAGTATTTGGCTAAAAATGTTACATTCTTGATAAGCATCATTGTTCAAAATTTGCTCCTAAATCTCATGAAGGTTTCCTACTTGGTTACGGATCGAACTCTCACACTTACCGTGTCTACAACAACTTCACTCGAAAAGTTGAAGAGACGGTAGATGTGAAGTTTGATGAGACTAACGGCTCGCAAGTCGAGCAATTGCCAATTGATGTAGGAGATCAAAAACCATTGGAAGCAATCCAAGACTTGTCTATCGGCAAGATTCATCCCATGGAGGTGAAGGAGAGTACTTCGTCCATTCAAGTGGAAGCCCCAACTTCACATCAAGGTGAACCGCAAGTTGATATGGAGGCATCCACAAGTGGAACACGTCAAGACGAAGGGAATCAGGAAGTGCAACAAGATGATCCACCTCAACCTCCTTCCAACAACAACAACAACAACAAGGTTACACACAAGTAGAAGGTATGGACTATGGTGAGACCTATGCCCCTGATACGTCTCCAACGTATCTATAATTTATGAAGTATTCATGCCATGTTTATTATAGTTTTGTATGATTTTGGTGCACTTTTATATAGATTTTATATGATTTTCATGGACTAACATATTGACCTAGTGCCCAATGCCAGTTGTTGTTTTCTGCTTGTTTTTGGTTTTCCAGAAAATCCATATCAAATGAAGTACAAATACAGCGAAACTTTTTGACGATTTTTTCTGGAAGGAAACAGACCCAGGAAGCTTTGGGGGAGCAGCAGAAGACCCACAGGGGCCCCACAAGCCACCTGGGCATGCCAACCCCCTCCCAGGCGTGCCCTGGTGCCTCGTGGGCCCCCTGTGGCCCTTCTTTGTGTGATTCCAACGCTGAAAAATCATATATATTCAGAAACCCCCAAAAGTTAACCTAGATGAGTTTTTACGTCGCCGCAAGCCTCTGTTCCAAAGCGATCCCATCTGGAGCTCCATTCCGGCACCCTGCCGGAGGGGGGAAATCATCACCGGAGGCCATCTTCATCATCCCGGCGGTCTCCTTGACGAGGAGGGACTAGTTCACCCTTGGGGCTTTGGGTATGTACTAGTAGCTATGTGTTTGATCTCTCTCTATCTCTCGTGTTCGTGATATGGCACAATCTTGATGTACCGCGAGCTTTGTTAATATAGTTGGATCATATGGTGTTTCTTCCCTCTCTATCTTGTTGTGATGAATTGAGTTTTTACCTTTGAGGTTTCACTATTATTGGATTGAATACTTTTATGGATTTGAGAACACTTGATATATGTCTTGCATATGAATACCCGTGGTGACAATGGGGTATTATATTGATTCACTTGATGTATGTTTTGGCACTCAACTCAGGGATTCCTGAGGTGACATTGGGGTAATCTATGCATAGGGGTTGATGCACGTTTTCGTCCTACTTTCTCCGGTAGAAATCTTGGGGCACTCTTTGAAGTTCTTTGTGTGGATTGAATATTATGAATCTGAAGTTGTTTGATGCATATCGAATAATCAACTCACGGATACTTGTGGTGACATTGGAGTATCTAGGTGACATTAGAGTTGGTTGATGCGTGTCATATGGTGTTATTTTAGTACGAACTTGATACGTCTCCAACGTATCTATAATTTTTGATTGTTCCATGCTGTTATATTATCAATCTTGGATGTTTTTATATGCATTTACAGCAATTATATATCATTTTTGGAGACTAACCTATTAACTTAGTGCCCAGTGCCAGTTGCTGTTTTCTGCCTGTTTTTTGTTTTACAGAAAATCAATACCAAACGAAGTCCAAATGCCACGAAACTTTTTGGAGATTTTTTATTGTACAAGATAAACACTAGAAGCTTCGGGAGAAGACCAGACGCCAGAGGAGGTGGCCACGAGCCACCACGGCGCGCCTGGGGGGGCAGGCGCGCCCTGGTGCCTGATACGTCTCCAACGTATCTATAATTTTTGATTGTTCCATGCTATTATAATATCAATCTTGGATGTTTTTATAATCATTTACAGCAATTATATATCATTTTTGGAGACTAACCTATTAACCTAGTGCCCAGTGCCAGTTGCTGTTTTCTGCCCTATTTTTGTTTTACGGAAAATCAATACCAAACGAAGTCCAAATGCCACGAAACTTTTTGGAGAATTTTTATTGGACAAGATAAACACTAGAAGCTTCGGGAGAGGGCCAGAAGATGAAGGAGTGGGCCACGAGGCACCAGGGCACGCCCCAGGGGGGGTGGCGCGGCCTGGTACCTCGTGGATCCCACCCAGCTCCGTTTGACCTAATTCTTCCACTATAAATTCAGAAAAAATCAGAAACCCTGAGGGGAGTCCACGAAATACTTTTTCCGCTGCCGCAAGTTTCTGCTCTCGAGAGATCCCATCTGGAGGCCTTCTCCGGTACTCCGCCACAGGGGGAATCGATCACGGAAGGGCTCTACATCAACCTTGCTGCCCTTCCGATGATGCGTGAGTAGTTTACCACAGACCTTCGGGTCCATAGGCAGTAGCTAGATGGCTTCTTCTCTCTTTTTGATCTTCAATACAATGTTCTCCTCGATGTTCTTGGAGTTCTATCCGATGTAATCACTTTTTGCGGTGTGTTTGTTGGGATCCGATGAATTGTGAGTTTATGATCAGATTATCCATGAAATTATTTGAGTCTTTGCTGCACTCTTTTATGCATGATTATTATAGCCTCATATTTCTTCTCTGATCTATTGATTTAGTTTGGCCAACTAGATTGATTTATCTTGCCATGGGAAGAGGTGCTTTGTAGTGGGTTCGATCTTGCGGTGCTCAATCCCAGTGACAGAAAGGGACATGACACGTATGTATCGTTGCTACTAAGGGTAAAAAGATGGGGTTTATTCATACGTGAGTTTATCTTGTCTACATCATGTCATCATTCTTAAGGCATTAATACACTAGATGCATGCTGGATAGCGGTCGATGTGTGGAGTAATAGTCGTAGATGCAGGCAGGAGTCGGCCTACTTGTATTGGACGTGATTCCTATATACATGATCATTGCCTTGGATATCGTCATGATTATTTGCTTTTCTATCAATTGCCCAACAGTAATTTGTCTACCCATCGTATGCTATTTTCTCGAGAGAAGCCTCTAGTGAAACCTATGGCCCCCGGGTCTATCTAAATCATATTACTAAAACCCTAAAAATATTGCTGCCATTTTATTTTATTTATTTTATTTTGTATTTTTGTTTCAATCTATCTATCTATCGCATACAATTTAATCTTGCAATTAACCGCCGAGGGATTGACAACCCCTCGTTTGCGTTGGGTGCAAGGATTTGTTGTTTGTGTGCAGGTGCTGCTAACGAGGTGTTGCGTGATTCTCCTACTAGTTCGATAACCTTGGTTTCATAACTGAGGGAAATTCTTATCTCTACTGTGCTGCATCATCCCTTCCTCTTCGGGGAAATACCAACGCAAGCTACAAGTAGCAGGAAGAATTTCTGGCGCCGTTGCCGGGGAGACATCATCAACATCTATCAAGTACCTTTGCACAAACTCTCATCTCCTTGCATTTACTTTATTTGCCATTTGCCTCTCGTTTTCATCTCCCCCACTTCTAAAACGCTTTTACAAAAATACAAAAATATTTTCCGTTTGCCTTTTTCTTGTTAGCTTGTTTGCTTGCTTGATTTATCGTTATGGCTAGTTCTTCGCTCGTTACTATTACCCCTGAAAATGAAGTACTTAATTTTAAACAAAGGGGAGGAGAGAATTTAAAAGATGCTTGGTATAGGATTTGTGATGCTCATAATAGATCAACTCGTAAGCAATCCTCTACCATCCTTCTTCACAATTTTTATGTGGGCATTACTACTTGGTATCGATTTGTGCTTGACACTATTACTGGAGGGAATTTCTTGATGTGTCCCTCTACGGATGCTTTTAATGCTATGGGAAATTTAGTGGGATCACCACCTATTACTATTAATGAAACAACTTTGACCTTGGAACATGTTATGCAAAGGTTAGATGCTATTGAAAACAAAATGCCTACCATTGAGCATATTGAAAATTTAGATAAAAAGATTCATAACCATGTTACTCAATTTGGAACAAAAGTAGGTATTACTCTTAAGATGCTAAAAGAGAAAGAACCAATAATTAATGAAAGGGTGGAACAAAGTCCCGCTAGGATCGATAAGTTGGAAGAAATTATTAATAAATTAGGTTCCGCTTTTTCTTCCGCTAAAACTATTGAAAATTTTACTCCTAGCAAGAATTGCAAGTTTATGTATGTTCCTAAAATCAATGGTGCTACTTCTAGTAAGGGAAATGAGGATCTTAAAATGATTAGCGTGCACCCCGATTTCATTGGTATAATTAAGGAACCTATTCACAAAAGTAAAATTCTTGATTTTGTGCCTAGAAGTGTGATGATGAGAAACACCTATGTTGAATCTATTAGAAAAAATGGATGCGTGATTGAGGAGTTGGAAACCAAAGATGACAATACTTGAAATTATGCATTATGCCTAGCTAGGGGCATAAAACAATAGCGCTTGTTGGGAGGCAACCCAATAAATAAAATAATTTTTTTTCTGTTATTGTGTGTTTTCACTGTCATGCTACTGGTATGATCGTGTTTTTGTGTTTTTAATTAGTGTTTGTGCCAAGTAAAGCCTTTAGGATGATTTGGAAGATAATATAATTGATGCTGTTTGGAAAACAGAAACTTTTGCGTCCAGTGCCCGAATTTCTTTTTTCTGAACTGAAGCGTCAAAAAAATCTGAAATTTTTACACAGTATTGGTATATGAATTTCCCACGTTGTCCTAATTTTTCAGAATTTTTGGAGTTACATAAGTATGGCTTTTAAATAGATTGCTACAGACTATTCTGTTTTTGACAGATTCTGTTTTTGATGCACTACTTGCTTGTTTTGATGAATCTATGGATTGTATCGGGGGGTATAAGCCATGGTGAAGTTAGAGTACAGTAGGTATAATGCAAAAATAAAATATGAATGGGTTTGCAACAGTACTTATAGTAGTGATTTATTTTGTTATACTAACGGATCTCACGAAGGTTTTGTTGAGTTTTGTGTGATTGAAGTTTTCAAGTTTTGGGTGAGATCACGATGGATGAAGGAATAAGGAGTAGTAAAAGCCTAAGCTTGGGGATGCACGAGGCACCCCAAGGTAATATTTAAGGAAGACTCAAGCGTCTAAGCTTGGGGATGCCCCGGAAGGCATCCCCTCTTTCTTCTACCAACCATCGTTAATTTTACTTGGAGCTATATTTTTATTCGTCACATGATATGTGTTTTGCTTGAAGCATCTTGTATTATATGAGTCTTTGCTTTGTTTGCTTTTTAGTTTGCCACAATCATCTTTGCTGAACACACCTATCTTGAGAGAGCCACACATTTATCATCATTTGTTAGAATACTCTATGTGCTTCACTTAAATTTTTTGAGCTAGGCAGTTGCTCTAGTGCTTCACTTAAATCTTTTTGAGCACGGTGGTGGCTAAATTTTGAAGAAATAAACTCTCATGCTTCACTTATATTATTTTGAGAGTTGATTAAAATTTTGAAGAAATGAATTCTCATGCTTCACTTATATTATTTTGAGAATTGATAAGATTGAAATTTTGAAGAAATATTTACACTCTCATCCTTCACTTAAATCTTTTTGAGAGTTGATGATAGTAACGGTAATTTGCACAAGATATGAAGTTGGTCCCAAAGTGATGAATATTCAAGAGGGATATAAATAAAAACTTTCATATAGATCATTGGATATGATAGGTGTTATTCCTTGCAATAGTTTTGCGATATGGAAGTGATAATATGTGAGTCATGTTAGTGAGTAATTGTGATTTAGTAAGAATATTAGTGTTAAGGTTTGTGATTCCCTATGCATGCACGTTAAGTCAATAGTTATGCAATCAAATTATATCCTACTTATGGTGCATTATTCGGTGTTAGTTGTGTTCAATGCATGTTTATGACCGTTTTCGTTTTTTGGTTGGTTGCTTCTCAATCTTTTGCTAGCCTTCATTTGTACAAAGCGAAAATACTGCTTGTGCATCCAAACTCCTTAAACCCAAGTTCTGCCAAATGAGTCCACTATATCTACCTATATGCGGTATTTCAATGCCGTTCCAAGTAAATTTGCGTGTGCCAACTCTAATTTTCAAAATAATTTTCCGTTTTGTGTACCCGTACTGCTCATGAAGCGTCTGGGGGTGGCCATTATTTTCCATGCTAGGTGTGTTATTCTCACGATGAGTGTTTATTCACTTGTCATTGCACGAGAGAATGGTTGGTAATAAGGATGCCCAGTCCCACATGAAATCAAATTAATAACAAAAAAATTCCTTGGAAAGTGTTGGTATGGAGGGCACCCGTGGATATGGCTAGCCATGGATTGTGAAAGAATGGTGGAAAGGAAATAAACTTTACTTTCTGTTTCGGAACCACCTATGATGTGTCTAGCATGCAAAATATTGGGAATTCTCAGTCATTTTCGTTGACAGGAAAAGCATGCCTCTCAAAATATTTTTTATCTCTTTAATTTCAGCTTTGAGCTCTGGCACATTAGCAAATCTCTGCTTTCCTCTGCGAAGAGCCTATCTATTTACTTTTATGCAAATTTTATTTTTTTGAGTCTCCATCTTCTCTTACAAAAGCACCAACTAGAGATCACTATTGTCATACTTGTGCATTGGATGTAGCTAATATTTGAGTGTGTTTCATGAATGGATCAATGATTGAGCATAATGGGCTAGGGATAACTTTCTTTAGCGTTGATATTTTGAAAGACATGGTTGCTTGTTAGCATGCTTGAGTATTTATATTTTCATGTCAAACTATAGACTACTGCTTTGAATCATTCAAGTCCAATGTCCATGCTACAAAAGAAAAGAATATGTGATCAATATGATAGGCAGAATTCCACATCAAAAATTCTGTTTTTATCATTTACCTACTCGAGGACGAGCAGGAATTAAGCTTGGGGATGCTGGTACGTCTCCAACGTATCTATAATTTTTGATTATTCCATGCTGTTATAATATCAATCTTGGATGTTTTTATAATCATTTACAGCAATTATATATCATTTTTGGAGACTAACCTATTAACCTAGTGCCTAGTGCCAGTTGCTGTTTTCTGCCCTGTTTTTGTTTTACAGAAAATCAATACCAAACGAAGTCCAAATGCCACGAAACTTTTTGGAGATTTTTTATTGGACAAGATAAACACTAGAAGCTTCGGGAGAGGGCCAGAAGATGAAGGAGTGGGCCACGAGGCACCAGGGCGCGCCCCGGGGGGGTGGCGCGGCCTGGTACCTTGTGGGGCCCACCCAGCTCCGTTTGACCTAATTCTTCCACTATAAATTAAGAAAAAATCAGAAACCCTGAGGGGAGTCCACGAAATACTTTTTCCACCGCCGCAAGTTTCTGTTCTCGAGAGATCCCATCTGGAGGCCTTCTCTGGTACTCCGCCGGAGGGGGAATTGATCACAGAGGGGCTCTACATCAACCTTGCTGCCCTTCCGATGATGTGTGAGTAGTTTACCACAGACCTTCGGGTCCATAGGCAGTAGCTAGATGGCTTCTTCTATCTTTTTGATCTTCAATACAATGTTCTCCTCGATGTTCATGGAGTTCTATCCGATGTAATCACTTTTTGCGGTGTGTTTGTTGGGATCCGATGAATTGTGAGTTTATGATCAGATTATCCATGAAATTATTTGAGTCTTTGCTGCACTCTTTTATGCATGATTATTATAGCCTCGTATTTCTTCTCCGATCTATTGATTTGGTTTGGCCAACTAGATTGATTTATCTTGCCATGGGAAGAGGTGCTTTGTAGTGGGTTCGATCTTGTGGTGCTCAATCCCAGTGACAGAAAGGGACATGACACGTATGTATCATTGCTACTAAGGGTAAAAATATGAGGTTTATTCATACGTGAGTTTATCTTGTCTACATCATGTCATTGTTCTTAAGGCATTACTCCGTTCTTATGGACTTAATACACTAGATGCATGCTGGATAGCGGTCGATGTGTGGAGTAATAGTAGTAGATGCAGGCAGGAGTCGGTCTACTTGTATTGGACGTGATGCCTATATACATGATCATTGTCTTGGATATCATCATGATTATTTGCTTTTCTATCAATTGCCCAACAGTAATTTGTCTACCCACCGTATGCTTTTTTCTCGAGAGAAGCCTCTAGTGAAACCTATGGTCCCCAGGTCTATCTAAATCATATTACTAAAACCCTAAAAATATTGCTGCCATTTTCTTTTATTTATTTTATTTTGTATTTTTGTTTCAATCTATCTATCTATCACATACAATTTAATCTTGCAATTAACCGCCGAGGGATTGACAACCCCTCGTTTGCGTTGGGTACAAGGATTTGTTGTTTGTGTGCAGGTGCAGCTAATGAGGTGTTGCATGATTCTCCTACTGGTTCGATAACCTTGGTTTTATAACTGAGGAAAATACTTATCTCTACCGTGCTGCATCATCCCTTCCTCTTCGGGGAAATACCAACGCAAGCTACAAGTAGCAGTGCCTCGTGGGCCCACCTCAGATCTGTTTGACCTAATTCCACCACTATAAATTCCCAAAAAATCAGAAACCCTCAGGAGAGTCCATGAAATACTTTTTCCGCCGCCGCAAGTTTCTGTTCTCGAGAGATCCCATCTGGAGGCCTTTTTCGGTACTCCGCCGGAGGAGGAATCGATCACGGAGGGGCTCTACATCAACCTTACTACCCTTTTGATGATGCGTGAGTTGTTTACCATAGACCTTCGGGTCCATAGTTAGTAGCTAGATGGCTTCTTCTCTCTTTTTGATCTTCAATACAATGTTCTCCTCGATGTTCTTGGAGTTCTATCCGATGTAATCACTTTTTGCGGTGTGTTTGTTGGGATCCGATGAATTGTTAGTTTATGATCAGATTATCCATGATCTCTTTTATGCATGATTATTATAGCTTCGTATTTCTTCTCCGATCTATTGATTTGGTTTGGCCAACTAGATTGATTTATCTTGCCATGGGAAGAGGTGCTTTGTAATGGGTTCGATCTTGCGGTGCTCAACCCCAGTGACAGAAAGGGACATGACACATATGTATCGTTGCTATTAAGGGTAAAAAGATGGGGTTTATTCATCCATGATTTTACTTTGTCTACATCATGTCATCTTGCTTAAGGCGTTACTCCGTTCTTTATGGACTTAATACACTAGATGCATGCTGGATAGCGGTCGATGTGTGGAGTAATAGTAGTAGATGCAGGCAGGAGTCGGTCTACTTGTCTCGGACGTGATGCCTATATACATGATGATTGCCTTGGATATCGTCATGATTATTTGCTTTTCTATCAATTGCCCAACAGTAATTTGTCTACCCACCGTATGCTATTTTCTTGAGAGAAGCCTCTAGTGAAAACTATGGCCCCGAGGTCTATCTAAATCATATCCAAAAAACCCTAAAAATACTTGCTGCACTTTTTCTTTATTTATTTTACTTTGTATTTTTGTTTCAATCTATCTATCCATCATATACAATTTAATCTTGCAACTTACCGCCGAGGGATTGACAACCTCTCATTTGCGTTGGGTGCAAGGATTTGTTGTTTGTGTGCAGGTACTGCTAACGAGGTGTTGCGTGATTCTCCTACTGGATTGGTAACCTTGGTTTCATAACTGAGGGAAATACTTACCTCTACTGTGATGTATCATCCCTTCCTCTTCGGGGAAAATACCAACGCAAGCTACAAGTAGCAGGAAGAATTTCTGGCGCCGTTGCTGGGGAGACATCATCAACATCTATCAAGTACCTTCGAATAAACTCTCATCTCCTTGCATTTATTTTATTTGCCTCTCGTTTTCATCTCCCCCACTTCTAAAAAGTTTTTACAAAAAATACAAAAATATTTTTCGTTTGCCTTTTTCTTGTTTGCTTGTTTGTTATCTTGTTTGCGTAGCCACGATGTGTCAAGAAAATACAAAATTGTGTGATTTTTCCAATACTAATAATAATGATTTTATTAGTACTCCAATTGCTCCTCCCGCCACTAGTGCGGAGACTTGAGATATTAATGCCGCTTTGGTAAATCTTGTTATGAAAGAACAATTTTCTGGTAGTCCTAATGAAGATGCTGCATCCCATCTAAACACTTTCGTAGAATTGTATGATATGCAAAAGAAAAACGATGTGGATAATGATATTGTGAAATTAAAATTATTCCCATTCTCATTGCGGGATCGTGCAAAAATTTGGTTTTTATCTTTGCCACAAAATAGTATCGATTCTTGGGATAGGTGTAAAGATGCTTTTATTACTAAGTATTTTCCTCCCGCGAAAATTATTTCTCTTAGATATCGAATTATGAATTTTAAGCAACTTGATCATGAACATGTTGCCCAATCTTGGGAGAGGATGAAATTAATGATAAGAAATTGCCCTGCTCATGGTTTAAATTTATGGATGATCATACAAAAAATTTATGCGGGATTAAATTTCGTTTCTAGAAATCTTTTAGATTCCGCCGCGGGTGGTACTTTTATGGAAATTACTTTGGGAGAAGCTACTAAATTGCTTGATAATTTTATGGCAAATTATTCACAATGGCATACTGAAAGAGTTCCTACTAGTAAAAAAGTGAATTCTATTGAAGAAATTAATACTTTGAGTGATAAAGTTGATGCGCTTATGAAATTGGTTGCTAGCAAAAATACTACTATTGATCCTAATGATGTGCCTCTATCCACTTTGATTGAGCAAAATAATGATCCCGTAGATATGAATTTTGTCTCGCGAAACAATTTTAATAATAATGCTTATAGAGGTAATTTCAATGCTAGACCGTTTCCTGGAAATTCTTCTAATAATTATGGCAATCCCTATGGAAATTCTTATAATAATAATAATAGGATGCCCTCTGATCTTGAAAATAATATTAAAGAATTTATTAATGATCAAAAAGTTTTCAACACTACGATAGAAGAAAAATTAAGTAAACTTGATGATATGTCTAGGAGCATTGATAGAATTATTCATGATGTGGAAAATCTTAAGACTAAAATTTTGCCACCCAAAATTGATATTAATGAGTCAATTAAAGCTTTATATGTCTCCATGGATGAGAGTAAGAAAAGAACCACCATGCTAAAAGCTAAACGAGAATTTTTAGAAAAGTGATTCCTCCTGGTTTCTATTGTAGTAATGATGAGGATATTAAAATGATTGGTGTTTCATCTATTGATTCTTTGTTTAGCAATATAAAACTTGATGAAAAAGGGACTGAAGAAGAGTCAACTTTAGCTAAAGAGCGTCCCCATAATTCGGAGGGTGAAAATCTTGATAAGAAAATTGCTAAAAGTGGGTTTGGAGAGGTAAAAACTTTAAATAGCGATGTGCCCACTCTCTTGGATTACAAAGATTTTAATTATGATAATTGTTCTTTGATTGAGTGCATTTCTTTGTTACAATCCATGTTAAATTCACCCAACGCTTATGAGCAAAATAAGGCTTTTACTAAACACATCGTAGAAGCAATGATGAAAGCGTTAGAAGAAAAGCTAGAACTAGAAATTTCAATTCCTAGAAAATTATATGATGAATGGGAACCCACCATTAAAGTTAAAATTAAAAATTATGAGTGCAATGCTTTATGTGATTTGGGTGCTAGCGTTTCCACAATTCCAAAATCTCTATGTGATGTGCTAGGTTTTACCAATATAGATGAATGTTCTCTTAATTTGCACTTGGCGGATTCTACTATTAAAAAGCCTTTGGGTAGAATTAATGATGTTCTTATTCTTGCAAATAGAAATTATGTGCCCGTTGATTTTATTGTACTTGACATTGAATGCAATTCTTCTTGCCCCATAATACTTGGTAGACCGTTCTTACGAACCATAGGTGCTGTTATTGCATTGAAAGAAGGGAATATAAAATTTCAGTTTCTATTAAAAAAGGGTATGGAGCATTTCCCCATGAAAAGAATTAAAGCACCATATGAATCCATTATTAGGGCCACTTATGGAATCAACTTGAAGGATGACAATACTTGAAACTATGAATTATGCCTAGCTAGGGGCATAAAACAATAGCGCTTGTTGGGAGGCAACCCAATGAATAAAATAAATTTTTACCTTTTTTTTCTGTTATTGTGTGTTTTCACAATTATTCTACTGTTATGATTGTGTTTTTGTGTTTTTAATTAGTGTTTGTGCCAAGTAAAGCCTTTAGGATGATTTGGAAGATAGTACAATTGATGCTGTTTGGAAAACAGAAAGTTTTGCGTCCAGTGCTGGAATTTTGGTTCTGTACTGAAGCGTCAAAAAAATCTGAAATTTTTACAAAGTATTGGTATATGAATTTCCCAAGTTTTCCTAAGTTTTCAGAATTTTTGGAATTACAGAAGTATGGATTTTAAATATATTGCTACAAACTGTTCTGTTTTTGACAGATTCTGTTTTTAATGCACTACTTGCTTGTTTTGATGAAACTAGGGATTGTATCGGGGGGTATAAGCCATGGAGAAGTTAGAATACAGTAGGTATAATGCAAAAATAAAATATGAATGGGTTTGCAATAGTACTTAAAGTGGTGATTTCTTTTGTTATACTAACGGATCTCATGAAGGTTTTGTTGAGTTTTTTGTGATTGAAGTTTTCAAGTTTTGGGTGAGATCACGATGGATGAAGGAATAAGGAGTGGCAAGAGCCTAAGTTTGGGGATGCCCAAGGAACCCCAAGGTAATATTCAAGGAAGACTCAAGCGTCTAAGCTTGGGGATGCCCCGGAAGGCATCCCCTCTTTCTTCTACCAACCATCGGTAATTTTACTTGGAGCTATATTTTTATTCGTCACATGATATGTGTTTTACTTGGAGCGTCTTGTATTATATGAGTCTTTGCTTTGTTTGCTTTTTAGTTTGTCACAATCATCCTTGTTGAACACACCTATTTTGAGAGAGCCACACGTTCATCATAATTTGTTAGAATACTCTATGTGCTTCACTTAAATTTTTTGAGCTAGGCAGTTGCTCTAGTGCTTCACTTAAATGTTTTTGAGCACGGTGGAGGCTATATTTTGAAGAAATAAACTCTCATGCTTCACTTATATTATTTTGAGAGTTGACAAGATTAAAATTTTGAAGAAATGAACTCTCATGCTTCACTTAAATTATTTTGAGAGTTGATAAGATGAAAATTTTGGAGAAATATTTGCACTCTCATGCTTCACTTATATCTTTTTGAGAGTTGATGATAGTAATGGTAATTTGCACAAGATATGAATTTGGTCCCAAAGTGATGAATATTCAAGAGGGATATAATAAAAACTTTCATATAGATCATTGGATATGATAAGTGTGATTCCTTGCAATAGTTTTGCGATATGGAGATGGTGATATGTGAGTCATGTTAGTGAGTAATTGTGATTTAGTAAGAATATTAGTGTTAAGGTTTGTGATTCCCTATGCATGCACATCAAGTCAATAGTTATGCAACGAAATTATATCCTACTTATGGTGCATTATTCGGTGTTAGTTATGTTCAATGCATGTTTATGACCGTTTTCGCTTTTTGGTTGGTTGCTTCTCAATCTATTTGCTAGCCATCATTTGTACTAAGCGGAAATACTGCTTGTGCATCCAAAATCCTTAAACCCAAGTTGTGCCAAATGAGTCCACTATATCTACCTATATGCGGTATTTCCATGCCGTTCCAAGTAAATTTGCGTGTGCCAACTCTAATTTTCAAAATAATTTTTCCGTTTTGTGTGCCCGTATCGCTCATGAAGCGGCAGGGGGTGGCCAGTATTTTACATGCTAGGTGTGTTATTCTCACGATGAGTGTTTATTCAGTTGTCATTGCACGAGAGAGTGACTGGTAATAGGAATGCCCAGTCCCACAATGAAATCAAAAATTAATAACAACAAAATTCCTTGGAAAGTGTTGGTATGGAGGGCACCCGTGGATACGGCTAGCCATGGATTGTGAAAGAATGGTGGAAAGGAAATAAACTTTACTTTCTGTTTGGGAACCGCCTATGATGTGTCTAGCATGGAAGATATTGGGAGTTCTCGGTCGTTTTCGTTGACAGGAAAAGCATGCCTCACAAAATATTTTTATCTCTCTAATTTAAGGTTTGAGCTCTGGCACATTAGCAAATCTCTGCTTCCCTCTGCGAAGGGCCTATCTATTTACTTTTATGCAATTTTTATTTTTATTTGAGTCTCCATCTTCTCTTATAAAGCACCAACTAGAGAGCACTATTGTCAAACTTGTGCATTGTGTGTAGCTAATATTTGAATGTGTTTCATGAATGGATAAATGATTGAGCATAATGGGCTAGGGATAACTTTCTTTAGCGTTGATATTTTGAAAAGCATGGTTGCTTGTTGATATGCTTGAGTATTTATATTTTCATGTCAAATTATAGACTATTGCTTTGAATCATTCAAGTCCAATGTCCATGCTATAAAAGAAAAAGAATATGATGAATATGATAGGCAGCATTCCACATCAAAAATTCTGTTTTTATCATTTACCTACTCGAGGACGAGCAGGAATTAAGCTTGGGGATGCTGATACGTCTCCAACGTATCTATAATTTTTTATTGTTCCATGCTGTTATATTATCAATCTTGGATGTTTTTATATGCATTTACAGCAATTATATATCATTTTTGGAGACTAACCTATTAACTTAGTGCCCAGTGCCAGTTGCTGTTTTCTGCCTGTTTTTTGTTTTACAGAATATCAATACCAAACGAAGTCCAAATGCCACGAAACTTTTTGAAGATTTTTTATTGGATAAGATAAACACTAGAAGCTTCGGGAGAAGACCAGATGCCAGAGGAGGTGGTCACGAGCCACCAGGGCGCGCCTGGGGGGGGGGGGCAGGCGCGCCCTGGTGCCTCGTGGGCCCACCTCAGCTCCGTTTGACCTAATTCCACCACTATAAATTCCCAAAAAATTAGAAACCCTCAGGAGAGTCCACAAAATACTTTTTCCGCCGCCGCAAGTTTCTGTTCTCGAGTGATCCCATCTGGAGGCCTTTTCCGGTACTCCGCCGGAGGGGGAATAGATCACGGAGGGGCTCTACATCAACCTTGCTGCCCTTCCGATGATGCGTGAGTAGTTTACCACATACCTTCGGGTCCATAGTTAGTAGCTAGATGGCTTCTTCTCTCTTTTTGATCTTCAATACAATGTTCTCCTCGGTGTTCTTGGAGTTCTATCCGATGTAATCACTTTTTGCGGTGTGTTTGTTGGGATCCGATGAATTGTGAGTTTATGATCAGATTATCCATGAATATTATTTGAGTCTTCTCTGATCTCTTTTATGCATGATTATTATAGCTTCGTATTTCTTCTCCGATCTATTGATTTGGTTTGGCCAACTAGATTGATTTATCTTGCCATGGGAAGAGGTGCTTTGTGATGGGTTCGATCTTGCGGTGCTCAATCCCAGTGACAGAAAGGGACATGACACGTATGTATCATTGCTATGAAGGGTAAAAAGATGGGGTTTATTCATGCATGAGTTTACTTTGTCCACATCATGTCATCTTGCTTAAGGCATTACTCCGTTATTTATGGACTTAATACACTAGATGCATGCTCGATAGCGGTCGATGTGTGGAGTAATAGTAGTAGATGCAGGCAGGAGTCGGTCTACTTGTCTCGGACATGATGCCTATATACATGATCATTGCCTTGGATATCGTCATGATTATTTGCTTTTCTATCAATTGCCCAACAGTAATTTGTCTACCCACCGTATGCTATTTTCTTGAGAGAAGCCTCTAGTGATAACTATGGCCCCCGGGTCTATCTAAATCATATACAAAAAAACCCTAAAAATACTTGCTGCACTTTTTCTTTATTTATTTTATTTTGTATTTTTTTTTCAATCTATCTATCCATCATATACAATTTAATCTTGCAACTTACCGCCGAGGGATTGACAACCCCTCGTTTGCGTTGGGTGCAAAGATTTGTTGTTTGTGTGCAGGTACTGCTAACGAGGTGTTGTGTGATTCTCCTACTGGATTGATAACCTTGGTTTCATAACTGAGGGAAATACTTACCTCTACTGTGCTGCATCATCCCTTCCTCTTCGGGGAAAATACCAACGCAAGCTACAAGTAGCAGAACTGTAGGGTTGTTTGTGACACTTATAGGAATAGCTCAATAGATTGATCGGAAAGAATAACTTTGAGGTGGTTTCGTACCCTACAACAATTTCTTTCTTATGTTCTCCACTAATAGGAACTTTGGAGTGATTCTTTGTCGCACGTTGAGGGATTGTTATATGATCCAATTATGTTAGCATTGTTGAGAGATTGCACTAGTGAAAGTATGAACCCTAGGCCTTGTTTCTAAGCATTGCAATACCGTTTGTGCTCACTTTTATCGTTTGCTACCTTGCTGTTTTTATTTATTCAGATTATAAAAATATATTTCTACTATCCATACTACACTCGTATCACCATCTCTTCGCCGAACTAGTGCACCTATACAACCGTCCGTGCACAAGTATGGGGTACTAAAAGACCCAAACTTTAGTACACCGACAGGGACACAAGAGATTTCTTGGATCTGGTTGCAGGGTTGTTTCAGAGAGACCATCTTCATCCTACGCCTCCCACGGATTGATAAACCTTAGGTTATCCACTTGAGGGAAAATTGCTACTGTCCTACAAAACTCTGCGCTTGGAGGCCCAACACGAGTCTACAAGAATAAAGTTGCGTAGTAGACATCAAGCTCTTTTCTGGCGCCGTTGCCGGGGAGGTGAGTGCTGGAAGGTATATCTTTAGATCTTGCAATTTAATCTTTTAGTTTCTTGTTTTATCACTAGTTTGGTTTATAAAAGAAAACTACAAAAAAATGGAATTGAGGTTGCCTCATATTATTCGTCTTTATAATGTTTTTCTTGAAAATGATGGAGCGGAAAATTGTGCTCAATTGATAGAAGAAGAATTCAATAAAATGTTTGGCATAAAATCTTTGATTGATGAGCATGATTGCAATGTTGTTAGTATGAATTCTATGAATATCCAAAATACTATGACAAAAATGTTTCTTATAAGCATGTCAATTTTTGTGGAGTGCATAAAGTTTGTGAAGACATGCCTTATATGATAGATTTTGTAAGAAGCATAAACATGATAGAACCAATTTTTTGCTCAAATTGATAGATGAATTTGCTACAAAATTATGTTCGCTTTATCCTATTACTTGTGAACTTTGCAATAAAGTTGGTCACCTTAATTTTCAATGCATACTTTTTCATGATCGAATCATGGCTAAATATTGTAATGACTTGATCGCCCTTGAACTATATAATGAGCTTTATCTATTTTTAGGGTGTGAAGAATTGACACATAAAAATAGTTGGTTTGAAGTATTCATTCTCACAGACAACATTGAAACTAATCTAAAGGAAATCTATATGTTTTGTATGGTAAATTGCAATGAGAATACTTATATTGCCAACTATAGAAAGACGGGAAAACCAATAGAATATAAAACGAACACTAATGAAAAGGTAAAGATTTCCACTTTCCCTCCTATTGTCTCTCATGATGAAATAGGTGACGAGGAGGAGCTTCCTATTCAACCAATCTCATCAATAAGAAGCTCAGAAAAATTGATTAAACCCACACATGATGTGGTGAAGAAGAAGAAGAAAAGAAGAAAGAGTAGAGGTAAAAAGGTATCCCTCCCAAATAATGTTGCTCCTATTATTGTTGTGCCTCATGAGAGTGAATCAAAAATAATTGTGGAAGATGATATACTTGATGATGATATTGCTTCCTTGTCTTATGGTACAATGTCCGAAGGAACTATTGAGGATGATTTTATTATGCCTATTACTCATTATGATGATTATGATTGGGAAAATAATGATACTTCTTATAATCTTGAAAATCTTTTTGGCACCAACTTAGAAAATTGTGATGATAATAATTGTTATACTATTGGTGCTATTCATACTATTGATGATAATAGTGATTATGCTAATGAGATGCCAAGCCACAAGCTTGGGGATGCTATGCTTAATGAAGATGATCTTTTTAGTCCCCCTACTTTGAATGATCAAATTTGTTATGATGATTGCGTGCCTCCTATTTATGATGATTGCAATATTTATGAAAGTGGGTTTGGAAGAGTGTCAACTCTAGATAATAATTATCCCACTATTTTGGAGGGTGTTCAATCTTATTTTAATAATGATAAAAGTGGATTTGGAGAGGTCATGACTTTATTTAATGTTGAATCCACTACTTTGGAAGAGGTTTCAATTGATTATGATGAGAACAAAATTGCTACTTATGATGATTATTGTGATGATTATTATAATACTTGTCATAATTATGAATACCCTTTTACTGAACATTACTCTTTTAATGTGGAAACAATTTTTAGTATTCAAGTATCATATGATACTCCCACTATTATGAATGAGAACAAATTTGCTTATGTGGAGAGTAATAAAAATTCTATGCTTGTGGATCATGAAAAGAATGCTTTATGTGATAGCTATATTGTTGAATTCATTCATGATGCTACTGAAAATTATAATGAGAGAGGATCATATGCTTGTAGGTGTTGCAATAATATCAAGTTTCCTCTCTATGTGTTGAAAGTTTTGAAGTCATGCTTGTTTTGCCTTCCTATGCTGGTTGATTCTTGCTCCCATGAATTGTTTGCTCACAAAATCCCTATGCATAGGAAGTGAGTTAGGCTTAAATGTGCTAGTCATATGCTTCATGATGCTCCCATTGTGTTTCAATTCTTTACTTTTATGTGAGCATCATTGAAATCATCATGCCTAGCTAAAAGGCATTAAAGAAAAGCGCTTGTTGGGAGACAATCCAATATTTATCCCTACTTTTTTTTGTGTTCACATGATTAATCTACTGTAGTAATCATGTTTTATATGTTTTCTTTCAATAAAGTGCCAAGTAAGACCTTTGGGATAATGTGGATGATAGTTGATTTGATTCTGTGCAAAAACAGAAAATTTTGCATCCAGTGCTGGAATTTCTATTCTGTATTGGAGCGTGAGAAAATTCTGAAATTTTTACAGAGTATTAGATTACAATTTTTTTACGTTTTCCTAACTTCTCAGAATTTTTGGAGGTACAGAAGTATGGTTTTTAAATCGCTCACTACATGCTCTTCTGTTTTTGACAGATTCTGTTTTTATTGCATAATTTGCTTGTTTTAGTGTTTCCATAGCTTATATTATGAGATATAAATTGTGGAAATGATAGACTACAGTAGGAATTATTTGAGAACAATTATGAATCTTGTCTTGACAGTACCTAAGTGGATGATTTAGTTTTATCATACTAACCTATCTCACGAAGTTCCGTTAAGTTTTGTGTGATTGAAGTTTTCAAGTTTTGGGTGAGATATCGATATGAGGAGAACAAGGAGTAGCAAGACCATAAGCTTGGGGATGCCCAAGTGTGACGCCCTCTGCTCGATCGTGCACTAATCATACACGCAAACGTGCACGCTCGAGATCAGAGACGCACGGGAAGATATCACAACACAACTCTAAACTCAAATTAAAACATAAACCTTCATATTACAAACCAGGGGTCATGAGGACCCGAATACATAAGTCATACACACAAATAATATCTGGGTACAGACATAGTTAGTCAAGTTTGCCTTAAGAAGGCTAGCACAAACAACGACACTGATCGAAAAGGCGAAGGCCTCCTGCCTAGGGCCTCCGAACTACTCCTGGTCGGCTGGCTCAACCCAGTAGTACGTGCCTCTGAGGCTCTCCTGGTAGTAGTCTCCTGCGGTGGCGTCTGGCTCCTGGACTCCGTTGACTGATCGCAGCAACCGGGTATGGGGAAAAGAGATAGCAAAGCAACCGTGAGTACTCATCCAAAGTACTCGCAAGACTGACATCAGAACTATACTAATTATGCATCGGTATCAAAGGAATGGGGCTATATCTTTGGACTAAACTGCAGAAATGCCAGAACAGAGGGGAAGAGGCCTAGCATATCGAATACTAGCATCTTGAAGCATTTCTTGCAGCAATGGAAGAGAGTAGAGCAAGATAATATATATTCAATCATATTTTAGTAATGCCCTGAGATTCTTCCTTGACTACCCTGCGAGAAAGTGATCCCGAGAGCAGTAGTAACAGTTTAATATTGTGACAGTAACCATTTGTAGTTGTAGCGGATCAAGATACAACTCCGAGCGTCCTGTTACCGTGGACACGGCTATTCGAATAGATAACTTCCCTGCAGGAGTGCACTACTGTTACCCAACATGCTCGATCACATCTGGCCGAACACACTTGCTGGGTAATGCCCAGCCTCGGGAGATCGACACGACGCAGTCCTACCTAGGCTCAGCACAGAGGTCAGCACGCCGGTCTAAATCCTAAGCACGAAGGGGTCTTGGGCCATCGCCCTTCGCACTCCTGCACGTTACGTGGCTGGTCGGGGCCCAGGCGCGACACTGAATACACCAGTGACGTAACCAGCCCACCCCAACGATCAGCCAGCATCTCTGAGCTGTGACGTCTAAAGAACTTTCAGCTGATACATACGATGTAGAGGGTCCCATAACCATTATCCCACGTGGTGGTAGTGCGTATAGGGCCAACGACCCACTCAGATCAAATAACCAAATCCGTTAGGCGTATTTAGTAACTCGCAGAGACGAACAGGGTTCCTGTCGCTCCGACTTGGTATCACATGTCGCGCGGGTGCTCTTGGAGCCGACCCGTCTTTAATATTATTCTCTCGCGGGCACCCATGGGGCCAGCCCGACTTTAACAGTTTAAGTGTTGCAATGTAAACATTTCCGTGATCATCACCCAGAGTGATCACGGCCCGATATCAAGCATAGCAAACGGACAAGGGTGAAGGGCCACAGATGAATCAATAGCAAAGCTAACTAAGCATCATGGGACAGTAGGTAGAGTATCAATAGCAGACGACAAAATCAGGTTATGCATCAGAATAGGAGCTATCGGAATAACAGCAGAAGCAATTCTAATGCAAGCATAAGGGAGAAAGAGGGGGCGATATCTGGATGATCAAGGGGGTTTGCTTGCCTGGAAGCTCTGCTGAAAGGGGCTGGTCGTATGAAGGCTGCTCGTCGGGAGCGTAGTCGTACTCAGCTGTGTCGGCGGTGGTCTCGGCGTCTATCGGGAGAGAAGGAGGGGGAAGAAACAATAAATTCACGGCAATAAGACAACAACGATGTATGACATGCCTAAATGTTATGCAGGGGTGATATATTGCCTAACTAACTGCTTTAGATAATTTAGGAATTTATTTGGATTTATTTTATTAAGGTCATGCACTATTCATCTATCAAATACGGGCAAAAAGTCCCATGTTCATCTAGATAGGAGTGATGGTCAAGCATTTTGACCACATATTCGGATTCTTCATATTTTTCTGATCATTTTTCGTATATAAATTATTTTCATCCGAGTTACGGTTTATTTTATATGATTTTTCAAAGTTCTACTGAATTTCTGGAATTTTCCGGAATTAAATTAATTACTAAATTCGAATTATCCGAAACAGTGTAATGGTGATGTCAGCATGACGTCATGATGATGTCAGCAGTCAAACCGGTAAGCCAGGTCAAACCTGACCAGTGGGTCCCACTGGTCAGTGACTCACCTAACTAAACAGAGGTTGATTTAATTAAACTAACCTAATTAACTAGCGGGGCCCACCTGTCAGTGACAGATTAAACTAACAGAGTTAATTAACAGATTAATTAGTATTTTTATTAATTATAAAAACGTTTAAACGGGGGTGGGACCCGCGTGTCAGTGACCCAGCTGCCCAGTCAGCCGAGTTGACTCGGTCAACTGGGCTGCGGGGCCCAGCGGTCAGTGGCTCAGCGTGGGGCCCTGGTCGTGCCACGTCAGCGTCGCCGGAACAGCGCCGGCGAGCCCGTTCGCGGCGGAGCCTTGCCGGACTTGGCCGGAATTTCACTACAGGCTACGGTTCGGCGCGCGGGAAGGCTCTACGGGTAGCTGGCGCACTCGCGCATCCAGTGGCGGTGGCTACGGGGGCTGAGGAGGTCGGCAAGGACGCTGGCGACGAGCCGTGGCGGCGGCCGTTTTCGGACCCCGAATGGAAACGCGACTGCGGGGCTCTCTCGGGCGCGCGAAAGTGGCCATGCGGGGCTGCAGCTCGCCAGGAGCATGACGGCAACACTAGCGCGGGCAGAGGAGTCAAGGAGCGCGATGCTCGCTGGCCACGGCGGACGGTGGCTCGGGCAAGGCGGGAGCGATGGCTAGAGGACGCGGGGAATGGGGAAGAGGGGTCGAGGAGGAGCGCGGCTCACAGCGGAGGTCGGCAGGGTGGTCAGTGGGCTCGGGGAGCGGTGGAGGCGGCGAATTGATGATGGCGACCGGCGATGCAGAGAGACGAGGTCGAGCTCGATGGCGACGAACGGGGGCCTCCCGGCTCGAGTGGACGGCGGGGGAGGATGTAGCGGTCGCTGGCGGTCCGATCTGACACGGAGGCGAGGCGCGGCTGTGGCAGTGGCCGGAGCTTCACGGCGGCATGGCAATGGCGGCGGCGGGTGCTTGCGGAGGAGAACGATGGGGCGCGAGGGAGAGGGAGAGAAATGGCCAGGGGAGGCCAGAAGGGTGCAGGGGCTCTACCCTTCCCCCCCACGGCGAGCGCGCGGTCGCGATGTCGAGCGGAGCGACGGGGAGCCGGGCTGCAGGCGTGCTGGCGCGACGACGGCGAGGGCGATGAACAGCGCGAGCTAGAGGAAGAGCTAGACGGGCCGGGCCGCCACTGTTTGACTAGAGCACAGACAAACAGTGCCCCGATCCCTTTTTCTTTTTCTTTTCTTCTGTTTTATTTCTTTTCTCACTTTTGAAAAATGTTTAGCCACCATGTGACTTTTATAAAAATATGTGACTTGGCCATAATAATACAATGTAATATTTGGTACTGTCATAAAAAGGTTTTGAGTCCAGATGTTTTCATTTGAAATTTATTTAAATGAAAATGGATTAAATATCTCTGTTTTGGTACTGTTTCAAGATGTTAGAGTCATTTAACTAATTCAATTAATGTTGATTTTATTTTTATAATTGTTTTTGGATTATTTGCAATATTATGAACATTTGAGTTTTCAAATTGGAACAACTTTTATTTTCACTTTAATTTGAATTTCATTTTGAACTGGAATTTGAAATGAGATATGATGCAAATGATGATCAAGTTCTATTAAGCATGGTGACTTGGCATTATCAAAAGGTGATCACTGTAGCATAATTACATGGGGGTGTTACAATTCTCCTCCTCTAAAAGAAATTCTTGTCCCGAGAATTTAGAGGTAGGCTGAAAGAGAGTGGGGTATTCTTCACGAAGACGATCCTCGCGTTCCCAAGTGGCCTCATCTTCAGAATGATTCGACGACTGAACTTTAAGGAACTTGATTGCCTTCTGACGGGTTCGACGTTCAGCTTGATCAAGAATGCGGATCGGATACTCTTGATAAGAAAGATCCTCTTGCAATTCAAGCATTTCATGATCCACTGCTCGGATAGGATCCTTGAAGCAGCGACGAAGTTGCGATACATGGAAGACATCATGCACTTGAGAAAGGTTCGGCGACAATTCCAGTTGATATGCCACTTCTCCTCGACGGACGAGAATACGGAACGGGCCAATGTAGCGAGGAGCTAACTTGCCCTTGATCCCAAAACGGTGAGTGCCCTTCATCGGGGTGACACGAAGGTAAGCTTGTTCGCCAGGTTGATAGACCATTACCTGGTGTTTTCTATCATAGTTGCTCTTCTAACAAGACTGAGCAGCTTTCAAATGTTCACGGACAATGCGGACTTGTTCTTCAGCTTGTTGAATTATGTCCGGGCCAACGAGTGACCGTTCCCCAGTTTCTGACCAATTCAGAGGGGTTCGGCACTTACGTCCATAAAGAACTTCAAATGGTGCCATCTTCAGACTAGCTTGATAGCTATTGTTGTAAGACAATTCGGCATACGGTAGAGATTCCTCCCATTTCTTACCGAATGAGATGACACAAGCTCGAAGCATATCTTCAAGCACTTGATTGACTCATTCAACTTGTCCCTGGGACTGGGGGTGAAAAGCGGTGCTGAAGGACAGATGAGTTCCCATAGCTTCTTGGAAACTGTTCCAAAATCTTGAGGTAAAGAGGCTGCCATGGTCTGAACTGATCTCCAACGGAACACCGTGGAGTGACAAAATTCTGTAAACATATAAGTCTGCTAACTGACTAGCAGTGAATGTCTCCCTGACTGGCAGAAAGTGAGCAACCTTGGAGAATCGGTCAATGACGACAAAAATAGCATCATGACCCTTCTGCGATCTGGGAAAACCAGTAATGAAATCCATTTCGACCTTGTTCCATTTCCATTCAGGAATAGTAAGTGGTTGCAGAAGTCCAGCAGGCCTTTGATGTTCTGCTTTGATGCGACGACAAACGTCACACTCAGCAACATAGCGAGCAATGTCTCGCTTCATATCAGGCCACCAGTACCGTTGACGAATGTCTTGGTACATCTTGGTACTACCAGGGTGAATTGAAAGAGGCGTATCATGAGCTTCTTTCATGACGCGCGGGGTCAGATCCAAATTGTCCTTTCTAGGAACCACTAAGTGATTTTTGAAGAACAAGGTGCCATCAGCATCAACAGTGAAGAACGAGGGCCTTCCCTTTTTGAGACCGCGCTTAATCTTCTCGACTTCGGAATCAGCTTTCTGTATATGCTTGATGAGGTCCTCGAGATCTGGTTCAACAACCAGGGTATTGAGATGACCCTGTGGGACAATGTGAAGGTTCAACTTGCGATGTTCTTCGTAAAGAAGGGGTTGTGCTCGCTGAACCATGAGGTTGTTGCAATAAGACTTGCGACTCAACGCATCGTCCATTACATTAGCCTTGCCAGGGGTATAAGAAATATCCATGTCATAGTCGGATATTGTCTCGAGCCACCTTTGTTGACGAAGGTTCAAATCTGGTTGAGTATACAGATACTTCAGACTTTGGTGGTCCGTGTATATCTCGCAACGATTACCAAGAAGGTAATGTCGCCACAGCTTCAGAGCATAAATAACTGCTGCTAACTCAAGATCATGTGTTGGATACTTATCTTCGTGAGGACGCAATTGACGAGAGCCATAAGCAATCACTTTGCGCTCTTGCAGGACACAGCCTAATCCTTGACGGGATGCGTCGCAATATATCACAAAGTCCTTGCGGGTATCTGGGGGTGCTAGCATTGGGGCAGATGTCAACTTGTCTTTAAGTGTCTGAAAACTATCCTGGCATTTTTCCGTCCACTCAAACTTCTTGCCTTTGTGGAGTAAATCAGTTAGTGGCTTAGCAATCTTGGAGAAGTTCTCGACGAAACGGCGGCAATAACTAGCGAGACCGAGAAAACTTCTGACTTGCTTAACATTCTTCGGGGGAGTCCAGTCAAGAATAGCCTAAACTCATTCTGGGTTAACAGCGATGCCATCCTTGGAAATCACATGACCAAGATAAGTCGCCTCAGATAACCAGAATTCACACTTGGAAAACTTGGCATATAGCTGGTGTTCTCGAAGTTTCTCCAATACAAGCCGAAGATGTTCGGCGTGTTTTTCTTCATTCTTGGAAAACATAAGGATATCATCCAAATAAACCACGACGAATCTGTCGAGGTAGTCCATGAAGATATAGTTAATCAATCGAGAGAAGGCTGCTGGAGCATTAGTTAATCCGAAGGACATGACGGTGTACTCGTATGATCCATAACGAGTAACGAAAGCGGTCTTCGGAATATCCTCTTTATGAACTCGGATCTGATGATAACCCAACCTTAAGTCGAGTTTAGAGAACACAGAGGATCCAGCAAGCTGATCATAAAGATTGTTGATCCGGGGAAGTGGATATTTGTTCTGGATTGTTGCTTGGTTAATAGGCCGATAGTCCTGGACCAATCGGTTAGTTCCATCCTTCTTCTTAACAAAGAGAGAATGTGCTCCCCAAGCAGAGGAACTGGGGCGGATGAAACCCTTTTTAAGTGACTTGTCGATTTCCTCCTTAAGTTCAAGGAGTTCATGCGGCGGCATCTTATATGGGCGCTTAGCAATAGGAGTGGTGCCCGGTTTCAAGTCGATGACAAATTCAACGGCTCTAACAGGGGGTATTCCTGGAAGTTCTTCTGGAAAGACGTCCGGAAAATCGCGAACGACTGGAACGTTCTCAATTCCCTCAAGAGGTGAAGCGTTCAAAGCATTCAGAGCATATATCTGAGCTTCGGCATTCCGAGTAATTCGGGCGGTGTAGTTCACTATCTCGTCGGAGGGGTGAAGGAGTTGGAAGACTTTAGTGGCACAATTGATCGAAGCAATGTGAGCTTTCAACCAATCCATTCCCAGAATGAGATCTATGGTGGAAGACTTCAAGATGATGGGTGAAACAAGGAAATTTAATCCTTTGATTTCAACAGTGACATTGTGTGCCATCATGGTGGTTTGACACTGACCTCCAGGGGTGCGGACAACTATTGGCATGTTCATCTTTTGAAATGCAATGTCATGTGCTAATGTAAATGCTTATGTCATGAATGAATGTGATGCTCCTGAATCAAATAAAACAGAAGCAGGTACTGAGTTAACGAGAAGGGTACCCATCACAGTTTCAGGTTGATCCTGAACTTCTTCAATATCGATGTGGTAAGCCTGTCCACGTCCATAAGCAGAAGGCCCGGTATTATAGTTGCGGGTCTGGTTGTTGCCACGGCCATTTCCACGGCCAGCATGAGGAAGTGCCAACTGATTCTGATTCTGGTGGCAGTCCTTGGCAAGGTGACCTGGGCGGCGACACTTGAAGCACAGACCATCTTTAGGACGAAGAGGAGCAGCACGTGGCAGAGCAGCTTGAGCTCTTGGCTGCCTCGGTGGTGGAGGAGGCAGACGAGGTGCAGCATAGGAAGGCCTCAGCGCAGGGGCAGTTGGACGATACATGCTGTTGGGAATCCAGATCTTACGCCTTTGTCCTGAGCTCGAAGATGAGCCAATGTCACGATTGCGCTTGATTGATTCCCTATGTTCCATCTGAGCGGTCTCAACTTGGATAGCCTTGTTCACCAGAGTGGCGAAGTCGGCGAAGTCATGAACAACAAGTGCAAGCTTGAGGTCTGGGTGGAGTCCATCGCGGAATTTCTCCTGTCTGCGTGCATCTGTGGCAATGTCTTCTTCAGCATAGCGGGACAGGTTAAGGAATTCCCACTGATAAGCTTCGACGGTCTTACTGCCCTGAGTGAGGTTGCGAAACTCTCTTTTCTTCCGGTCCATGATTCCCTGAGGAATGTAGCGGGCACGAAAAGCAGTCTGGAACTCGATCCAGGTAACGACTGTCCCAGCAGGTAGCGAACTCCTGTGGGTGTGCCACCATTGAGCAGCGGCACCCTTCAAGAAGCAGGACGCGAAGGTGACAAAGTTGGTGGGGGCGACATTGGCAGACTCCATCTCGTAGGTGATGTCGCGAAGCCAGTGATCAGCATCTAGTGGCTGTTCAGAGTTGCGGAACACCGTAGGGCTGAGACGCACAAACTCCTGCAGAGTTATTGCGGCAGGGTTCTGATTCTGAGCATTCTCGTTTTGGTGCGGAAACTGAGCCATGATCCCATGTTGGAAATATGCCCTAGAGGCAATAATAAATTGGTTATTATTATATTTCCTTGTTCATGATACTTGTTTATTATCCATGCTATAATTGTATTCATTGGAAACTCAAGTACATGTGTGGATACATAGACAACACTGTGTCCCTAGTATGCCTCTAGTTAACTAGCTCGTTGATCAAAAGATGGTGAAGGTTTCCTAGCCATGGACATGAGATGTCATTTGATAATGGGATCACATCATTAGGAGAATGATGTGATGGACAAGACCCAAACTATAAACGTAGCATTTGATCGTGTCAGTTTATTGCTATTGTTTTCTGCATGTCAAGTATCTGTTCCTATGACCATGAGATCATGCAACTCACTGACACCGGAGGAATACCTTGTGTGTATCAAACGTCGCAACGTAACTGGGTGACTATAAAGATACTCTACAGGTATCTCCGAGGGTGTCTGTTGGGTTGGCATGGATCAAGACTGGGATTTGTTACTCCGTGTGACGGAGAGGTATCTCAGGGCCCACTCGGTAATACAACATCACAATGAGCCTTGCAAGCAATGTGACTAAAGTGTTAGCCACGAGATCTTGTATTACGGAACGAGTAAAGAGACTTGCCAGTAACGAGATTGAACTAGGTATAGAGATACCGACGATCGAATCTCGGGCAAGTAACATACCGAAGAACAAAGGGAACAGCATACGGGATTAATTGAATCCTTGACATAGAGGTTCGACCGATATAGATCTTCGTAGAATATGTAGGAACCAATATGGGCATCCAGGTACAGCTATTGGTTATTGGCCGTAGAGGTGTCTCGGTCATGTCTACATAGTTCTCGAACCCGCAGGGTCTGCACACTTAAGGTTCGGTGACGTTTCGGTAGATTTGAGTTATGCATGTTGGTGACCGAAGGTTGTTCGGAGTCCCGGATGAGATCATGGACATCACGAGGAGCTCCGGAATGGTCCGGAGGTAAATATTGATATATAGGAAGTCCCGTTTTGGCCACCGGAAAAGTTTCGGGTATTTCCGGTAGTGTACCGGGAGTGCCGGAGGGCCATCGGGAGGGGCCACCCACGCCGGGAGGCCACATGGACCTGAAGGGGGTTGCACCAGCCCTTAGTGGGCTGGGCAAACCAGCCCTACAAGGCCCATGCGGCTAGGAATAAGTGGGAAAGGAAAAACCCCAAAGAAAAGGGAAGGGAAATCAAATATGGAAGGTGTCCTATTTGCACTAGGATTGAAAGTGGAGGAGTCCACCTCCTCCTCCTGGTTCTGCCGGCCCTAGGGGAGGAACCCTAGGGCGCCAGCCCCCTTCCCCTCCCTCCTATATATACTAGAGGGGAGAGAGGGCCAAACACCCTAAGCCACGGTGCAGCCCTCTCTCCCCCCGTCTATACGGTTTTCCTCAAATCTGTTTTTGTCGGTGCTTAGGCGAAGCCCTGTCGGAACAGCTCCACCACCACCCCACTACGCCGTTGTGCTGGCGGAGAACTCGTCTATCTCTTCGCTCTCTCTTGCTGGATCAAGAAGGCGGAGATCGTCATCAAGCTGTACGTGTGCTGAACGCGGAGGTGCCGTCCGTTCGGTACTTGATCGGGACGGATCGTGATTGGATCGCGGGACGCTCGGTGATTTGGATCACGAAGACGTTCGACTACATCAACCGCGTTTCTTAACGCTTCCCGCTTAGCGATCTACAAGGGTATGCAGATTCACTCTCCCTCTCGTAGATGCTCATCACCATGGATAGATCTTGTGTGTGCGTAGGAAAATTTGTGTTTCCCATGCAACGTTCCCCAACAGTGGCATCTGAGCTAGGTCTATGCGTAGATGAGATCTTGAGTAGAACACAAAGGAGTTTGTGGGCGTTGATATTCAGATTGCTTCCCTCCTTAGTCTTTTCTTGATTCAGCGGTATTGTGGGATGAAGCGGCTCGGACCAACCTTACTCGTCCACGTACGAGAGACCGGTTCCATCGACTGACATGTAACTTTGTTGCATAAGATGGCTGGCGGGTGTCTGTCTCTCCCACTTTAGTTGAATCGGATTCGACAGAGGCGGTCCTTGTAGAAGGTGAAATAGCAACTTTTATATCACCGTTGTGGTTTTTGCGTAGGTAAGAATCGTTCTTGCTAGATACCCGTAGCAGCCACGTAAAACATGCAACAACAATTAGAGGACGTCTAACTTGTTTTTGCAGGGTATGTTGTGATGTGATATGGCCAATTACATGATGAGATATGTGTGATGTATGAGATGATCATGTGTTGTATAGAATATCACGACTTGCATGTCGATGAGTACGGCAACTGGCAGGAGCCATAGAGTTGTCTTTAATTATTGTATGACATGCGTGTCAATCATTAAGCGCTATGTAATGATTTACTTTATCGCTAAACGTTAGCAATAGTCGTGGAAGAAACAGTCGGCGCGACAACCTCATGGCGACACGTTGATGGAGATCAAGATGATGGAGATCATGGTGTCATGCCGGTGACGATGGAGATCATGCCGGTGCTTTGGAGATGGAGATCAAAAGCACGAGTTCATGGCCATATCATGTCACTTATGATTTGCATGTGATGTTAATCCTTTTATGCATCTTATTTTGCTTAGGATGACGGTAGCATTATAAGGTGATCCCTCACTTAAATTTCAAGATAAATTGTGTTCTCCCCGAGTGTGCACCGTTGCGAAAGTTCGTCGTTTCGAGACACGCCGTGATGATCGGGTGTGATAGACTCTACGTTCACATACAACGGGTGTAAGCCATGTTGCACATGCGGAACACTCGGGTTAAACTTGACGAGCCTAGCATGTACAGACATGGCCTCGGAACACAAGAGACCGAAAGGTCGAACATGAGTCATATAGTAGATATGATCAACATGAAGATGTTCACCATTGAAACCACCTCAACTCACGTGATGATCGGACTTGAGTTGGTGGATTTGGATCATGTGACACTCGAATGACCGGAGGGATGTCAATTTGAGTGGGATTTTTTTAAGTAATATGATTAACTAAACTCATTATCTTGAACAATAGTCTAAGTTGTCTTTGCTATATTTATGTTGTAGATCATGGCTCGCGCAGTAGCACCCCTGAATTTTAATGCGTTCCTAGAGAAAGCTAAGTTGAAAGATGATGGAAGTAACTTTGTGGACTGGGCCCGTAATCTAAGGATTATCCTTACGGCTTCCCAGAAGGCTTATGTCCTTGATGCACCGCTTGGTGATCCACCCGCTCCAGTTGAGTCTCTAGACGTTGTGAACGCCTGGCAGGCTCGTTCTGATGATTACTCAATAGTTCAATGTGCAATGTTGTATGGCTTAGAACCGGGACTTCAAAGACGTTTTGAACGTCATGGAGCATATGAGATGTTCCAGGAGTTGAAGTTTATCTTTCAGAAGAATGCCCGGATCGAGAGGTATGAGAACTCCGATAAGTTCTATGCTTGCAAGATGGAAGAGAACGGGTCTGTTAGTGATCACATACTCAGAATGTCTGGGTACTCCACCCGTCTGGCTGAATTGGGGATGCCCCTTCCGCCAGAGGCTATCACTGACAGAGTTCTTCAATCATTGCCACCTAGCTACAAGAGCTTCGTGTTGAACTATAACATGCACGGGATGAACAAGTCAGTCGCCGAGCTGTTTGCGATGCTGAAAGTCGCTGAGTCTGAAATTCAGAAGGAGCATCAAGTGTTTATGGTCAATAAAACCACTAGTTTCAAGAAAAATGGCAAGGGTAAGAAGGGTAACTCCAAGAAGAGTGGCAAAGCAGTTGCTCCTCCCGTGAAGAAACCCAAGGCTGGACCCAAACCAGAAACTGTGTGTTTTCATTGCAAGGGAACTGGACACTGGAAGCGGAACTGCCCCAAGTATTTGGCTGACAAGAAGGCGGCCAACAACAAACAAGGTATATATGATATACATGTTATTGATGTGTACCTTACCAACTCTCGTTGTAGTGCCTGGGTATTTGATACCGGTGCGGTGGCTCACATTTGCAACTCTAAACAGGAACTGCGGAATAGACGGAGGCTGGCAAAGGACGAAGTGACGATGCGCGTGGGAAATGGTTCCAAGGTTGATGTGATCGCCGTCGGCACGCTCGCTCTTCGATTACCATCGGGATTAGTGATGAACCTGAATAAATGTTATTTGGTGCCTGCGTTAAGCATGAACATTATATCTGGATCTTGTTTATTGCGAGACGGTTACTCGTTTAAATCAGAGAATAATGGTTGTTCTATTTATATGAGTAATATCTTTTATGGTCATGCACCCGATGTGAGGGGTTTATTCTTATTGAATCTCGATAGTAATGATACACATATTTATAACATTGATGCCAAAAGATGTAGAATTGATAATGATAAAACCACTTTCTTGTGGCACTGCCGTTTAGGTCATATTGGCGTAAAACGCATGAGGAAGCTCCATGCTGATGGACTTTTGGAATCACTTGATTTTGAATCACTTGACACATGTGAGCCATGCCTCATGGGCAAGATGACTAAAATGCCGTTCTCTGGAACAATGGAACGGGCAAGTGACTTGTTGGAAATCATACATACTGATGTGTGCGGTCCGATGAGCATTGAAGCGCGCGGTGGTTATCGTTACTTTCTCACCTTCACTGATGACTTAAGTAGATATGGGTATATTTACTTAATGAAACACAAGTCTGAAACGTTTGAAAAGTTCAAACAATTTCAGAGTGAAGTTGAGAATCATTGTAACAAGAAGATTAAATTCCTACGATCTGATCGAGGAGGAGAATATCTGAGTTATGAGTTTGGCAGTCACTTAAGACAATGTGGAATTGTTTCACAACTGACACCGCCTGGAACACCACAGCGTAATGGTGTGTCCGAACGTCGTAATCGAACCTTATTGGATATGGTGCGATCTATGATGTCTCTTTCCGATTTGCCACTATCGTTTTGGGGTTATGCATTAGAGACAGCTGCATTCACTTTAAATAGGGCACCATCGAAATCCGTTGAGACGACGCCATATGAACTTTGGTTTGGTATGAAGCCAAAGCTGTCGTTTCTTAAAGTTTGGGGATGTGATGCTTATGTCAAAAAGCTTCAGCCTGAAAAGCTGGAACCCAAAGCGGAGAAATGCGTCTTCATAGGATATCCAAAAGAGACAGTTGGATATACCTTCTACCTCAGATCCGAAGGCAAAGTGTTTGTCGCTAAAAATGGAACATTTCTTGAGAAAGAGTTTCTCTCGAAAGAATTGAGTGGGAGGAAGATAGAACTTGATGAGGTTGTTGAACCTTTACTTCAACCTCAGAGTAGCACAGTACAGAAAGATGTTTCTGTAGAGTCTGCATCAGTTGAAGAGGAAGTTAATGGTGATGATCATGAACCTTCGAATCAAGTTGCTATCGAACCTCGTAGGTCGACAAGGACGCGTACTGCTCCTGAGTGGTACGGCAACCCTGTCTTAGAAGCCATGTTGTTAGACAACGATGAACCTACGAGCTATGGAGAAGCGATGATGGGCCCGGATTCCGAGAAGTGGTTAGAGGCCATGAAATCCGAGATGGGATCCATGTATGAAAACAAAGTATGGACTTTGGAAGTATTACCTGAAGGGCGTAAGGCCATTCAGAACAAATGGATCTTTAAGAGGAAAACAGACGTGGACGGTAATGTCACCGTCTATAAAGCTCGACTTGTGGCAAAGGGTTTTTCACAAGTTCAAGGAGTTGACTACGATGAGACCTTCTCACCCGTAGCGATGCTTAAGTCCGTCAGAATCATGTTAGCAATAGCTGCCTTTTTCGATTATGAAATTTGGCAGATGGATGTCAAAACAGCGTTCCTTAACGGTTTCCTTAAGGAAGAGTTGTATATGATGCAACCAGAAGGTTTTGTCGATCCAGAGAATGCTGGCAAAGTTTGCAAACTCCAGCGATCCATTTATGGACTGGTGCAAGCATCTCGGAGTTGGAATCTTCGCTTTGATGAGGTGATCAAAGCGTTCAAGTTTATACAAGTTTACGGAGAAGCTTGTATTTACAAGAAAGTGAGTGGGAGCTCTATAGCGTTTCTAATATTATATGTAGATGACATATTGCTGATTGGAAACAATATAGAAATGTTGGAAGGCGTGAAGGAATATTTGAACAAGAGTTTTTCAATGAAGGACCTAGGAGAAGCTGCTTTCATATTAGGCATCAAGATCTATAGAGATAGATCAAGACGCTTGATAGGACTTTCACAAAGCACATACCTTGATAAGATTTTGAAAAAGTTCAAAATGGATCAGTCCAAGAAGGGGTTCTTGCCTGTTTTGCAAGGTGTGAAGTTGAGTAAGACTCAATGCCTAGTGACTGCAGAAGATAGAGAAAAGATGAGTGTCGTCCCCTATGCTTCAGCCATAGGCTCTATCATGTATGCAATGCTGTGCACAAGACCCGATGTCAGCCTTGCCATAAGTATGGTCGGAAGGTTTCAAAGTGATCCAGGAATGGAACACTGGACGGCGGTCAAGAATATCCTAAAGTACCTCAAAAGGACTAAGGACATGTTTCTCGTTTATGGAGGTGATCAAGAGCTCGTCGTAAAGGGTTACGTCGATGCAAGCTTTGACATTGATCCGGATGACTCTAAGTCACAAACCGGATACGTATTTATTCTTAATGGGGGTGCGGTTCGCTGGTGCAGTTCCAAGCAAAGCGTGGTAGCTGATTCTACATGCGAAGCGGAGTACATCGCTGCCTCGGAGGCGGCGAAGGAAGGTGTCTGGATGAAGGAGTTCATGACAGATCTTGGAGTAGTGCCTAGTGCGCTTAACCCAATGACTCTGTTTTGTGATAATACTGGTGCCATTGCTCTGGCCAAGGAACCAAGATTTCACAAGAGGACCAGACACATAAAGCGACGTTTCAATTCCATCCGTGATTACATCAAGGAGGACGAGATAAATATTTGCAAAGTACACACAGATCTGAATGTTGCAGATCCGATGACTAAACCTCTTCCAAGGGCTAAACATGAACAACACCAGAACTGCATGGGTGTTCGATTCATTACAATGTAAATCACATAGTGATGTGAGCTAGATTATTGACTCTAGTGCAAGTGGGAGACTGTTGGAAATATGCCCTAGAGGCAATAATAAATTGGTTATTATTATATTTCCTTGTTCATGATAATTGTTTATTATCCATGCTATAATTGTATTGATTGGAAACTCAAGTACATGTGTGGATACATAGACAATACTGTGTCCCTAGTATGCCTCTAGTTAACTAGCTCGTTGATCAAAAGATGGTGAAGGTTTCCTAGCCATGGACATGAGATGTCATTTGATAACGGGATCACATCATTAGGAGAATGATGTGATGGACAAGACCCAAACTATAAACGTAGCATTTGATCGTGTCAGTTTATTGCTATTGTTTTCTGCATGTCAAGTATCTGTTCCTATGACCATGAGATCATGCAACTCACTGACACCGGAGGAATACCTTGTGTGTATCAAACATCGCAACGTAACTGGGTGACTATAAAGATGCTCTACAGGTATCTCCGAGGGTGTCTGTTGGGTTGGCATGGATCAAGACTGGGATTTGTTACTCCGTGTGACGGAGAGGTATCTCAGGGCCCACTCGGTAATACAACATCACAATGAGCCTTGCAAGCAATGTGACTAAAGTGTTAGCCACGAGATCTTGTATTACGGAACGAGTAAAGAGACTTGCCAGTAACGAGATTGAACTAGGTATAGAGATACCGACGATCGAATCTCGGGCAAGTAACATACCGAAGAACAAAGGGAACAGCATACGGGATTAATTGAATCCTTGACATAGAGGTTTGACCGATATAGATCTTCGTAGAATATGTAGGAACCAATATGGGCATCCAGGTACAGCTATTGGTTATTGGCCGTAGAGGTGTCTCGGTCATGTCTACATAGTTCTCGAACCCGCAGGGTCTGCACACTTAAGGTTCGGTGACGTTTCGGTAGATTTGAGTTATGCATGTTGGTGACCGAAGGTTGTTCGGAGTCCCGGATGAGATCATGGACATCACGAGGAGCTCCGGAATGGTCCGGAGGTAAAGATTGATATATAGGAAGTCCCGTTTTGGCCACCGGAAAAGTTTCGGGTATTTCCGGTAGTGTACCGGGAGTGCCGGAGGGCCATCGGGAGGGGCCACCCACACCGGGAGGCCACATGGGCCTGAAGGGGGTTGCACCAGCCCTTAGTGGGCTGGGCAAACCAGCCCTACAAGGCCCATGCGGCTAGGAATAAGTGGGAAAGGGAAAACCCCAAAGAAAAGGGAAGGGAAATCAAATATGGAAGGTGTCCTATTTGCACTAGGATTGAAAGTGGAGGAGTCCACCTCCTCCTCCTGGTTCGGCCGGCCCTAGGGGAGGAACCCTAGGGCGCCAGCCCCCTTCCCCTCCCTCCTATATATACTAGAGGGGAGAGAGGGCCAAACACCCTAAGCCACGGTGCAGCCCTCTCTCCCCCCGTCTATACAGTTTTCCTCAAATCTGTTTTTGTCGGTGCTTAGGCGAAGCCCTGTCGGAACAGCTCCACCACCACCCCACTATGCCGTTGTGCTGGCGGAGAACTCGTCTATCTCTTTGCTCTCTCTTGCTGGATCAAGAAGGCGGAGATCGTCATCAAGCTGTACGTGTGCTGAACGCGGAGGTGCCGTCCGTTCGGTACTTGATCGGGACGGATCGTGATTGGATCGCGGGACGCTCGGTGATTTGGATCACGAGACGTTCGACTACATCAACCGCGTTTCTTAACGCTTCCCGCTTAGCGATCTACAAGGGTATGTAGATTCACTCTCCCTCTCGTAGATGCTCATCACCATGGATAGATCTTGTGTGTGCGTAGGAAAATTTTTGTTTCCCATGCAACGTTCCCCAACATCCCAACCATGAACTGGTTGTTCAACTCAAATTGTTGCATCATAGCTGCCATATAGTCTGGCGGTGGTGGCTATTCGGGAGCACGGCCACGAACACGACCACCTGGTCTAACCATCCTGCTAAAGATTTAACAGGGGGTAGTTTAGTAAAAACAACTGCAAGTGTCTTAGAGACAAACATGATGTAACACGACAATGAATAAGTAGTGGAATAGATACATAACAGTAGTCAATTAAGACATACAGATCCATACACAGATTCGGTTATACGCGGACAGCATAAGTTCGCAAAATTAAACAGCTAGACATACTAGGCGGCGCGTAGGCACGCGGTGACGAATACACAACGAGACATAGCAAAGGCTACATCAACGTCGGGGGAAACCACTGGAACGGGGTAACTGCAGGTGCGGACAATGAGTGTCCAGGGCAGAAAAGTCCTGCTCTCCGTGTGCACTCTGATGTAGAACCCGATCTCGAACTGGAAGAAGAGGTCCACGTGCGGGTGTGTGACCTCCAACAGCAGGCCAATGAATACCTGAAGGCATCTGAGTCCTGCGCGGGTAGAGGATGTACTCTGGATGTATCCCAGCACGAACAGCTAGCAGCAACTGTGTCATAGCATCATAGAGACGTGCTCGAGTGGCAAACAACTCGACGGCAAGAGCCCGGGCAGTGCGATCCAGAGCCTGAGTGCACTGAATCAAAACATGCGGGTCATATCGACGTCGCTCGTAAGGGGCACAGACAGCTGTGTAGTATCCGGTAGCATCTCCAGCAGGGGCATACGGGATGTATCGGAACTCGGAGTCACCCAAGCGACTATGCTCGCCACAAAGACGTGCGACAGCAGAATAGGCAGCATCATGGACCGCCATCTCAATCGTCACGCCGATACCATGAAAAGTGTGCAACTCAGTGTCAGAGTTGTCCCGCTGATCAAAGATTCGAACATCGGCACGGTACTGCATCTGGTTGAACTCGCGGTAATCCTCGTAACCCATGTACTCGGGGTACCAGCGGTAGCCCAATCTGGTCAGGAGGGCGATCAGGATAGCTGGAAAACCAGTCGCATCACGAGCCCAAGTGCGAAGTACAAGCTGCGTCGCAGGACGCGGCGGAAACAAGCGATCCATCTGAAATAGAGGAAATTTCAAGATTGTCAAATGACAGTGTGAGAAGCATATAATAACTTGGAAGGAAAGGTTAAACAGACCAATGGAAAAGGAAATGTGATTATCAGACTAATCAGATCCATGGGAAGGAATAAGTGCAGATAATCCAGCTCTCCGGGTAGACGTGATCATGAGAACCTAGAGTCAGAGTTAGTAAAATTTTAACCCGAGTAGACGAGAGAGTAGAATCCCAGAGTATAGAAGAGGAATAAAAGATCCTAATACCACCCATTGGCGACGTGGGCCCGTAAGCCACACAGCCATGTTAGTAAAATATAGTTTTTCCAAGACTAGACTCAACTTCGACCAAGGAATCGGAAGGGGGCTTCCTACAGGCATTCGGCTCCGATACCAACTTGTGACGCCCTCTGCTCGATTGTGCACTAGTCATACACGCAAACGTGCACGCTCGAGATCAGAGACGCACGGGAAGATATCACAACACAACTCTAAACTCAAATTAAAACATAAACCTTCATATTACAAACAAGGGGTCACGAGGACCCGAATACATAAGTCATACACACAAATAATATCTGGGTACAAACATAGTTAGTCAAGTTTGTCTTAAGAAGGCTAGCACAAACAACGACACTGATCGAAAAGGCGAAGTCCTCCTGCCTAGGGCCTCCGAACTACTCCTGGTCGGCTGGCTCAACCCAGTAGTACGTGCCTCCAGGGCTCTCCTGGTAGTAGTCTCCTGCGGTGGCGTCTGGCTCCTGGACTCCGTCGACTGATCGCATCAACCGGGTATGGGGAAAAGAGATAGCAAAGCAACCGTGAGTACTCAATCAAAGTACTCGCAAGACTGACATCAGAACTATACTAATTATGCATCGGTATCAAAGGAATGGGGCTATATCTTTGGACTAAACTACAGAAATGCCGGAACAGAGGGGAAGAGGCCTATCCTATCAAAGACTAGCATCTTGAAGCATTTCTTGCAGCAATGGAAAAGAGTAGGGCAAGATAATATATATTCTATCATATTTTAGTAATGCCCTGAGATTCTTCCTCGACTACCCTGCGAGAAAGTGATCCTGAGAGCGGTAGTAGCAGTTTAATATTGTGACAGTAACCATTTGTAGTTGTAGCGGATCAAGATACAACTCCGAGCGTCCTATTACCGTGGACACGGCTATTCGAATAGATAACTTCCCTGCAGGGGTGCACTACTGTTACCCAACACGCTCGATCACATCTGGCCGGACACACTTGCTGGGTAATGCCCGGCCTTTGGAGATCGACACGACGCAGTCCTACATAGGCTCAGCAGAGAGGTCAGCCCGCCGGTCTAAATCCTAAGCACGAAGGGGTCTTGGGCCATCGCCCTTCGCACTCCTGCACATTACGTGGCTGGTCGGGGCCCAGGCGCGACACTGAATACACCAGTGACGTAACCAGCCCACCCCAACGATCAGCCCGCATCTCTGAGCTGCGACGTCCGAAGAACTTTCGGCTGATACATATGACGTAGAGGGTCCCATAACCATCATCCCACGTGGTGGTAGTGCGTATAGGGCCAACGACCCACTCAGATCAAATACCCAAATCCGTTAGGCGTATTTAGTAACTCGCAGAGACGAACAGGGTTCCTGTCGCTCCAACTTGGTATCACATGTCGCGCGGGTGCTCTTGGAGCCGACCCGTCTTTAATATTATTCTCTCGCGATTACCCTTGGGCCAGCCCGACTTTAACAGTTTAAGTGTTGCAATGTAAACATTTCCGTGATCATCACCCAGAGTGATCACGGCCCGATATCAAGCATAGCAAACAGACAAGGGTGAAGGGCCACAGATGAATCAATAGCAAAGCTAACTAAGCATCATGGGACAGTAGGTAGAGTATCAATAGCAGGCGACAAAATCAGGCTATGCATCAGAATAGGAGCTATCGGAATAACAGCAGAAGCAATTCTAATGCAAGCATAAGGGGAAAGAGAGGGTGATATCTGGATGATCAAGGGGGTTTGCTTGCCTGGAAGCTCTGCTGAAAGGGGCTGGTCGTCTGAAGGCTGCTCGTCGGGAGCGTAGTTGGACTCAGCTGCGTCGGCGGCGGTCTCGGCGTCTATCAGGAGAGAAGGAGGGGGGAAGAAACAATAAATTCACGGCAATAAGACAACAACGATGTATGACATGCCTAAATGTTATGCAGGGGCGATATATTGCCTAACTAACTGCTTTAGATAATTTAGGAATTTATTTGGATTTATTTTATTAAGGTCATGCACTATTCATCTATCGAATACGGGCAAAAAGTCCCATGTTCATCTAGATAGGAGTGATGGTCAAGCATTTTGACCACATATTCGAATTCTTCATATTTTTCTGATCATTTTTCGTATATCAATTATTTTCATCCAAGTTACGGTTTATTTTATATGATTTTTCAAAGTTTTACTGAATTTCTGGAATTTTCTGGAATTAAATTAATTACTAAATTCGAATTATCCGAAACAGTGCAATGGTGACGTCAGCATGATGTCACGATGACATCAGCAGTCAAACCGGCTAAGCCAGGTCAAACCTGACCAGTGGGTCCCACTGGTCAGTGACTCACCTAACTAAACACATGTTGATTTAATTAAACTAACCTAATTAACTAGCGGGGCCCACCTGTTAGTGACAGATTAAACTAACAGAGTTAATTAACAGATTAATTAGTATTTTTATTAATTATAAAAATGTTTAAACGGGGGTGGGACCCGCGTGTCAGTGACCCAGCTGCCCAGTTAGCCGAGTTGACTCGGTCAACTGGGCTGCGGGGCCCAGCGGTCAGTGGCTCAGCGTGGGGCCCTGGCCGTGCCACGTCAGCGTCAACGGCGGCGGCGCCGGAACAGCGTCGGCGAGCCCGTTCGCGGCGGAGGCTCGCCGGACTTGGCCGGAATTTCGCTACAGGCCACGGTTCGGCGCGCGGGAAGGCTCTACGGGCAGCTGGCGCATTCGCGCATCCAGTGGCGATCGCTGTGGGGGCTGAGGAGGTCGGCAAGGACACCGGCGACGAGCCGTGGTGGCGGCCGTTTTCGGACCCAAATGGAAACGCGGCTGGGGGGCTCTCTCGGGCGCGCGAAAGTGGCCAGGCGGGCCTGCAGCTCGCCAGGAGCACGACAGCAACACTAGCGCGGGCAGAGGAGTACAGGAGCGCGATGCTCACTGGCCACGGCGGATAGCGGCTCGGGCAAGGCGGGAGCGATGGCTAGAGGACGCGGGGAATGGGGAAGAGGGGTTGAGGAGGAGCACGGCTCACAGCGGAGCTCGGCAGGGTGGTCAGTGGGCTCGGGGGAGCGGTGGAGGCGGCGAATCGACGATAGCGACCGGCGATGCAGAGAGACGAGGTCGAGCTCGATGGCGAGGAACGGGGGCCTCCCGGCTCGAGTGGACGGCGGGGGAGGACGTAGCGGTCGCTGGCGGTCCGATCTAACACGGAGGCAAGGCGCGGCTGTGGCGGTGGCCGAAGCTTCACGGCGGCATTGCAATGGCAGCGTCGGGTGCTTGCGGGGGAGAACGATGGGGCGCGAGGGAGAGGGAGAGGGAGAGAAATGGCCAGGTGAGGCCAGAAGGGTGCGGGGGCTCTGCCCTTACCCCCCACGGCGAGAGCGCGGTCGCGGTGTCGAGCGGAGCGAGGGGGGCCGGGCTGTGGGCGTGCTGGCGTGACAACAGCGAGGGCGATGAACAGCGCGAGCTAGAGGAAGAGCTAGACGAGCCGGGCCACCACTGTTTGACTAGAGCCCAGACAAACAGTGCCCCGATCCCTTTTTCTTTTTCTTTTCTTCTGTTTTATTTCTTTTCTCACTTTTGAAAAATGTTTAGCCACCATGTGACTTTTATAAAATATGTGACTTGGCCATAATAATACAATGTAATATTTGGTACTGTCATAAAAAGGTTTTGAGTCCAGATGTTTTCATTTGAAATTTATTTAAATGAAAATGGATTAAATATCTCTGTTTTGGTACTGTTTGAAGATGTTAGAGTCATTTAACTAATTCAATTAATGTTGATTTTATTTTTATAATTTTTTTTGGATTATTTGCAATATTATGAACATTTTAGTTTTCAAATTGGAATAACTTTTATTTTCACTTTAATTTGAATTTCATTTTGAACTGGAATTTGAAATGAGATTTGATGCAAATGATGATCAAGTTCTATTAAGCATGGTGACTTGGCATTATCAAAAGGTGATCACTGTAGCATAATTACATGGGGGTGTTACACCAAGGCACCCCAAGGTAATATCAAGGAAGACTCAAGCGTCTAAGCTTGGGGATGCCCCGGAAGGCATCCCCTCTTTCGTCTTCAACACTATCGGTAACCTCACTTGGAGCTATATTTTTATTCATCACATGATATGTGTTTTGCTTGAAGCGTCATTTTCTTTTGTTGAGATTTTCTTGTTGTTATTAATAATCATGTTTTGTATCTTTTAGTTCAATAAAATGCCAATTATAGCCTTTACCATGCTCAGATTGCAAGTTCATGTGTTGCTGTTTGAAAACAGAAAGTTTTCTGTTATGTCCAGAATATTCCTGAATAGTCAGAACATGCTAAAAATCTCAAATTTTTACACAGTAAGCATGCATGAGTTCTCTATCACGTGGTCATTTTTCAGAATTTTTGGAGTTAGGGAAGTATGAATTCTTATTCACTCTTTACAGACTGTTCTGTTTTGGCAGATTTTGGTTATAGTTGCATTGTTTGCATATGTTGCTTGTTTAATGTTTCCATTTGTGGATAGGCGTATTAAATATGCAGAGGCATTTAGTATGCAATGTTTAATTATAATTTTAGTGATTTGCTACAGTAGAGAATGTTAAGGTTTTGAGTTGATTTATACTAACTTATCTCACGAGTTCTTGTTGAGTTTTGTGTGGATGAAGTTTTTAAAGATTTAGGAGAAGCCATGATATGAGAGGAATTAAGGAGACATGAGAGCTCAAGCTTGGGGATGCCCAAGGCACCCCAAGATAACATTCCAAGAAGTCTCAAGCAACTAAGCTTGGGGATGCCCTGGTTGGCATCTCACATTTCTTCATCAACACCTATCGGTTAGCCTAAGTTTTTACTTGTTCACGTGTTATGTGCTATTCTTGGAGTGTCCTTTTATTTTCGTTTTGTTTGTTGTTTGAGTAAAATTATCAAGATCTGAAATTTTAAATGAGAGAGAGTCCTCACATAGCTACTTAATTACTTAACTACTCATTTGATCTTCACTTATATCTTTTTGGAGTAGTTTGTCATTTACTCTTGTGTTTCACTTATATCCTATGAGTAAATTGTGAAAGAATTGAATATCATAAAGTTGAAATTATATGTGCTTCATATGCTTGTATCATGCCTAGTAGTAGTTTCACATTGGGTTTGAAAAGTGAAATCTATTGAAGCTTGACAATCACAATATTGGTCATACAAGCAATTCATGAATGATTAGTATAAGGAAGAGAACTTTCACATATAAATATATTATCTTGGACATCTTTTATGATTGTGAATACCCATTAATTATTTTCAAACTTGAGAAAATTATTTGAAGTTGGACAAGGAAGACAACGTAATGAGTTATGTTTGGGTATATTTGCATAGAAGTTATATTGTTATGGATCCTCCAACATGTGTTGCATGCTTAGGATCTTTTGCTAGCCAAAAATTTGTACTAAGTAGAGATACTACTTGTGCATCCAAAAACCCTTAAACACAGTTTCTTCCCATGAGTTTCCACCATATCTACCTATGGATTGAATAAGATCCTTCAAGTAAGTTGTCATCGGTGCAAAAAGCAATAAAAATTGCTCCTAAAATATGTATGATCCTTTATTGCAAGGGAAAATAAGCGTTGTACGAACTTGTGATGGTAAACAAATAAAAGCGACGGACTGCATAATAAAGGTTGCTATCACAAGGGGAAATATAACGTGACGTTCCTTTGCATTAAGGGCTTGTGCATCCAAAAATAAAAAGCACATGACAACCTCTGCTTCCCTCTGCGAAGGGACAATCTTTTACTTTATGTATTTACTTTTATGCAAGAGTCAATAGTATTACTTCTCATTTCAACCTTAATTATTCTCTAGTTGGCAAGCATCATGTGGTGGGGAAAGATCCAGGCACATATGGCCAGTCAAATATATTTGATCATGAATTATTATTGTTGACAATTATCTCTATGATAAATGAGTTGGGAGGCGAAACATTAAGCCCCTATCTTTCTCTATGTTCGATGGATGTCATTTGTTCTAAAAATATGCTTTGAGTACTAGCAATCATAGAAGACTATATGATAATTGAGTATGTGGAGCTCTTACTTAGACTTTGTTGAAGATAAGTTGAATTGCAATTGTTTGGTGACTAAGAACATAGGTTGTTAAGTTTCAAGAGAATGCATTGTTTGAACCATAACATGTGAATTGATTGCTACTTTATCATGATGAGTTTTATGAGAAAGAGTTGTTGTTATGATGCTAGGAAAAGTGATTGAAATCATCATTGATCAAACTTATGCACTATGATAGCATTCACACTTCACAAATTATTTCTTTTATCATTTACCTACTCGAGGACGAGCAGGAATTAAGCTTGGGGATGCTGATACGTCTCCAACGTATCTATAATTTATGAAGTATTCATGCCATGTTTATTATAGTTTTGTATGATTTTGGTGCACTTTTATATAGATTTTATATGATTTTCATGGACTAACATATTGACCTAGTGCCCAGTGCCAGTTGTTGTTTTCTGCTTGTTTTCTGTTTTCCAGAAAATCCATATCAAATGAAGTCCAAATGCAGCGAAACTTTTTGACGATTTTTTCTGGAAGGAAACAGACCCAGGAAGCTTCGGGGGAGCAGCAGAAGACCCACAGGGGCCCCACAAGCCACCTGGGCGCGCCACCCCCCCCCCCCCAAGAGCGCCCTGGTGCCTCGTGGGCCCCCTGTGGCCCTTCTTTGCGTGATTCCAACGCTGAAAAATCATATATATTCAGAAACCCCCCGAAAGTTAACCTAGATGAGTTTTTACGCCGCCGCAAGCCTCTGTTCCGAAGCGATCCCATCTGGAGCTCCTTTCCGGCACCCTGCAGGAGGGGGGAAATCATCACCGGAGTCCATCTTCATCATCCCGGCGGTCTCCAAGACGAGGAGGGACTAGTTCACCCTCGGGGCTGAGGGTATGTACTAGTAGCTATGTGTTTGATCTCTCTCTCTCTCTCTCTCTCTCTCTCTCTCTCTCGTGTTCTTGATATGGCACGATCTTGATGTACCGCGAGCTTTGTTAATATAGTTGGATCATATGGTGTTTCTTCCCTCTCTATCTTGTTGTGATGAATTGAGTTTTTACCTTTGAGGTTTCACTATTATCGGATTGAATACTTTTATGGATTTGAGAACACTTGATGTATGTCTTGCATATGAATTCCCATGGTGACAATGGGGTATTATATTGATTCACTTGATGTATGTTTTGGCACTCAACTCGTGGATTCCCGAGGTGACATTGGGGTAATCTATGCATAGGGGTTGATGCACGTTTTCGTCCTACTTTCTCCGGTAGAAATCTTGGGGCACTCTTTGAAGTTCTTTGTGTGGATTGAATATTATGAATCTGAAGTTGTTTGATGCATATCAAATAATCAACTCACGGATACTTGTGGTGACATTGGAGTATCTAGGTGACATTAGACTTGGTTGATGTGTGTCATATGGTGTTATTTTAGTACGAACTCTAGGGCTGTTTGTGACACTTATAGGAATAGCTTAATTGATTGATCAGAAAGAATAACTTTGAGGTGGTTTTGTACCCTACAACAATTTCTATCTTATGTTCTCCGCTAATAGGAACTTTGGAGTGATTCTTTGTCGCACGTTGAGGGATTGTTATATGATCCAATTATGTTAGCATTGTTGAGAGATTGCACTAGTGAAAGTATGAACCCTAGGCCTTGTTTCTAAGCATTGCAATACCGTTTGTGCTCACTTTTATCGTTTGCTACCTTTCTGTTTTTATTTATTCAGATTATAAAAATATATTTCTACTATCCATACTACACTTGTATCACCATCTCTTCGCCGAACTAGTGCACCTATACAATTTGCCATTGTATTGGGTGTGTTGGGGACTATCGGCGTACGACACCTATGGGATCGAGAGGATCCCTTTACGGTTCGGCGGGGGAAAAGATTTGCACAAAGAGCGGATCCAACGATCAACGCAAGGATCTTTACCCAGGTTCGGGCCGCTGAGAAGCGTAAAACCCTACTCCTGCTGTTGTTTATTGTGGATGTTCTTAAGCTCAAGTACACGGAGCGCTTGCGATGAACAGTACGTTCAAGAAGCAGCTACGCATGCAGAATGGGCCAGAAGGTCCTCCCCCCTTTAGCTCCGCCTTGGGCCTCCTTTTATACGTCCAAGGGGTCACCAACAGTTGTAGACAGGAGTACAAGAGGTGTAAAGTTGCTACAGTGTTACATGACTATCTCTGACGACTTAGGACAAAACGCATTTAATGCTCTACTTAGATGTCCCTTACTTTCTTGGGGACGGAAAAAGAGCATGTCCCATCAGCACCGCTTAACCCCATCGCCGCTAATGCCATGACACGCACCCAGGAGGACAAGCCCTAAACGACAGGCTGGTCGTTGCGCTGGAGCGGTGGCAGTACGGAGGGATCTTGCCGGGTGCGAGGTTTTGCCGGGCGCGAGGCCTTGCCGGGCCTTCGCGAGTCTTCCCGGCAAGTATCTTGCCGAGAATCCAGCCTTCGGTCTTCTGTCTTTTGATCATTGGCTTGAACGCCTTCTTGATATCCTTGGTATACGTTTCCAGCTGTTCTCCGGCAGGCCTTGCCGCTGGTATGGCTACAACCGTCCGTGCACAAGTATGGGGTACTAAAAGACCCAAACTTTAGTACACCGACAGGAGCCCCCGGGCCTAGGCCATACACGGGTGTGAGGCGTTGTTGGGCTAGGCCCAAACAGTGCACGGGCACGCGTGGCAGGAGTTAACTGTAATAATCATCTTATTTACTGCGCTCCCCCACGACGCGCATTAAATGCGGGACGTGGGATACGCGCGCGGAACGGCCGCAGTAGTGCGCTTGTAAAAATGTATCCTCATCGGTCAGTAAAGAGCCAGCCTCGCGCCTTCCCTATAAAAAGGAATCCGCAGAGGCGCTGCTCATTTACCTCTTGTCTCTTCCAATCTGGAAACCGCCGTCGCCTTCTTCCTTGAGCCTGGAACAGAGCCTCTCCCATCCATCTGCCACCCCCACGCCCTCATCATCCTCGGCCTCCGCTTCCACAGTCGCCATGCCGCCCAAAGCAAGCAAGGGCAAAGCGGTGAAAGCCGTTGATTTGGACGCAGAGGCGGAGAAGATTGATTTGGTGGAGATGCGGAAGGAGCACGCCGTCTTCGTCCCGACGCTCGACATGCGCACCCTGGTTGAGCGGTACATGTGTATGTGGGCGAAGGAGACGAAGGCTCACCCTAGAACTCGCGTGCTTCCAGCTTCCGTCAAGGGCGGCCCAGATAAATTCCCTTTCTTCGCCGCTTACTTTTATTGCGGGCTCTGCCCTCCATTTTCCGATTTCTTCATCGACATCATGTACACATACGGCTTCCGCCTCTTGGATTTCACGTTGAATGCCGTGACATGCATGTCAGTCTTTGCTCATCTTTGTGAAATTTTCGCCGGAGTAGCACCCAGCACAGCCCTCTTCCGCCATTACTTCATTCCCCGTATCGAGACGGGAGACGCCCTTTCTGGTTCTATCACTTGGATTCCAAGGGCATGGAATAAGGATATATACCCAGATGGTCTCTACCGCAAGAAGTGGGATGAATGGCGGGACCAGTGGTGCTGGATTAAGGAGAAAGATCCTCAGCCGTTCTGTATGCCCCGGCAAACGAAAGTGGTTCGTGGCAAGGACTGGAGCGGCCTCGATCCTCAGGATGAGAAGCTCGCAATCGCAGTTACCAGGATCCACCGTCTCAAGGTTGCCGGGCTCACAATAGAAATGGTCGGCGCTGATTTCCTCCGCCGCCGCATCGCCCCCCTGCAGAATAAAGGGAGACCAGCCTGGGATTTCAAGAATGCAGCAGATATCATGAGGCTACGCCCTGGTCTGAACAACAACTTGACGGTCTTGCAGCACACAGCCCTCTGCCACAAACTGTTCAGGCCTGACGGGAAATTTAAGTTGCCGGCTGGCGTAGTTCCCTTGTGCAACAACTCTGCTTTGGGCTCAATCATCGCCATGATGCCGGTGTGTAATGCCCACGGCCCTGACGGAACTTGGGAAGAGCCATCCTCAGAGCGCGCACAGGAGTTCTTTGACAGCTTGTCGGAGAAAACCATCCGGGAAGAGCCATCTTTCATCCGCCCCACCACTGATGAAGAAGTGGCTTACATCGCTAGCAGGGCGGAAGAGGCGAATCTAGCCGCGGAGGCCGGCAACTTTGGCTTCGCGGAAGAGGAAGCCAGTGAAGAAGAAATAGCATTAGAGGAGGCCCTTGCCGAGGAAGGTGAAGTTGCCGGGGAATAGAGTGGCATGGTTGCCGGGAGCTCTCCTGTCGAAGACACGGCCGAGGAGCAGCTGCACGAGGAGCCCCCAGCTCCGGAGAAGAATAAACGGGTTCTTCGAAAAGCCGTCTCTGGCGTCCCAACACGTCAGCCTCCCTCGAGTAGTGAGGGTTCTGGCAAGGGGGCGGCCGGCAAGGCTGTGCAGCGGCAAGAAGCCCAACAGCAACCCGTGCGACGTACGACACGCTCGACTGCGGCAACAACGGGTGCGGCGGGGGCATCCCATACGACGGCACCGACGGCTGGAGCAGCAGTATCACATCAACCTACTGCTTCTGCTGCAGCCAAGCGTCCCAGGACCCCTTCTCCTCCCCCTCGCACGGACATTCTAGAGGAGGTTGATTTTGACATCTCCTCTTTTAGTCCGGAAAGAGAAGAGTAAGGGTCCTTGCCGCATCTTTTAGCTTCTGAATTCCTGGTTTCACTTAACTCATTCATTTTGCTTTGGCCTGTCTCCGCAGAGATACGAAAACGTTGGCGCAAAGGATGGCAAAGAAGGCGAAGACTTCAACGGGTGACGAGCCTTTGGCAAGCACCGTAGGTGCGCCAGAGCCCATCATCATCAACCCGGAGCCCAGCCCTCAACGCAGCCTCCAACCCAGCCCCCAGCGTGAGTCCACTACTCATTTTCCGCTGGCGAGCGTTGGGGAGAATCTCTTCACTACTGACATCACCGGGCTTGTAGGAGAAGAACGGCAACAAGGAGAGCCATTGGAGACCGTCCCTGACGTGCCGTCTCCGTCGACCATGCCGCCCAGAGATGAACCTTCGGCAAGAACTTCCGCCGGCGAACCCGTTCGAGTTGAAGAGGAGCCGGCAAGCACGGGCACTGGCAATCCTACATCGGCAACCAATGTTGCCGGGAAAGGAGAAGCCACCTCTCAACAGCTCGACACAGGTAAACCGTTTGCCTTGGTGCACTTGTCATTCTTTCTTTATTTTTGTCTTCTTGAACTTCAACCTTGATCTCATCTTGTTTCCTTTCCTGGTCTTCAGATCTCCCTTCGGTGGAACAGATGGACGTTGACGTTGTCATCGAAGAGACCGCCAAGGATGTTGCCACCGAGGCCGACAGAGCCGCGGCTGACGAAGCCGCCAAGGCTGCATAGGAGGAAGCCACCAAGGGGTCTGCTAAGGGGGCCGGCAAGGAGACCGGCGACCATACTGACGGCATTCCTGCCGCAGGAGCGCCGGGCGCTACACTGGTCACAGAGCCCCCAGTTGCCGGCGAGGTGGTCGTCGAGGATTAACCGTCAACATCCGACGCCCCCCCCCCCCCATCGAGCAGATACCTTAAGGTCAGCGACAACCTGTTCGTCAGCATACCAGGGACGGCAAGCATCGGGGTGCCAACCGAAGGAGAAATCTTTGACAAAGACGTCATCGCCGCCGCTGGACTCAAGATCGTTGATGAGCCACGCGCTAGCAGCAGTGGGTCCAAGGAAGAGCAGCTCCTCCAAGCCATGGGCGACAACTTCCAAAAGCCCCAGGCACTTCGCCGCACCCGAAAGGAGAGGTTGGACTCCAGGGCGGCAGTTGTTGAAGCAGCGGAGAAAGATTTCCAGAAGCGCATTGAAGAGACACAAGTCTAGTATGCCGAAGCTTTCCAGGAACTGACAGCTGGCCGGGAGCAGCTGAACCAAAGCTGGATCGAGTTCCTCCTGAAGCAGGCCGACGCTGAGAAGGCACAGGAAGAGGCTGCGTAGCAGGCTGCTGCAGAGGAAGCTCGCCTAACAGAACGCCGCGTCAGGCTTGATGCTTATGAAGAAGACCTTGCTGCTCGCGAGGAGGCACTTGCCGCCAAGCTCCACAGCAAGGATGAAGAGATTGAGAAGCTTGTCGCACGGCGAACCCGGGAGCTGGAGCAGAGACACAAGGAAACGCTCGAAGCTCTGGCCATGGATCACGCCGGCAAGCTAAAGGAAGCCATCGATGCTGCCGAAGCTGCAGAGGCCGCCAAGAACGAGCTGGGCGATCAAGTGAAGAGGCTGGAAGTAGATCTTGAGGTCCACGGCAAGGAGATCTCAATGCTCAAAGCCGACAGAGAGAAGACTCTCTTCAGCCTAGCGGAGATGCAAGCCGCCATGTCCGACAAGACCAAGGAGCTCTCCTCAGCCAATGAATCCATTGCTGATCTGAAACTGAAGTTGGCGACGCTGGAGGAGTCCCTTGAGAACGGCAAGGCTCGCGAGAGGGCTTTGATGAAAGACCTCCAGAGTGAGAAGAGCCTGCTCAACAGGGTTGCCGCCACTTATAATGACTTTGAGAGAGGCGTGAAGATCTGGACTGAGCGCCTTGTCGACGTTGCGGAAAGGCTTGCCGCGGAACTGTCCACCATGGGCTTGGATAACTTCAGCTACTCTTCTGACGAGAGGGTGTCTTCGAGCGCCAAGCTGACCATGTTCTTCGAGGGTGTCGTTGATGCCCTCAAGCTGCTCCAGTCTAATCGAGAGACCCAGCTCGCCAACGAATCCCGCAAGCTCTGCCGGGCCGTCCTCCGCAAGGTGCTCATCAAAGTGGTGCACAAGAACCCTGGCATCAACCTCACCAACGTTCTTGCTAGCTTGCCGAAGGATGTAGACCTCAAGGCACTCGAAGAGCTTGTCGCGCCCATCGTCAACCGAGTGAGCCAAGTCAAGAGGATCGAAGGCCAGCGCAGGGACTAGCTGCTTGCTCCATTTTGTCGCCACCATCCCATGCCAGAGACGATTTTATCTTAAGTTAGAATTGCGGCGACCATCAATGTAATATAACTTGCTATGTTTTGGATGAATGTGTGCCATTTCCCTTGTCTGATTCCTTTATGTATGGTCCTTACCCTACGCTTATTGGTAACTTGCCGGTGCGCGCACCCTTGCCGCGAGCGCTTTGAGGAACGTATCCTTAGCAGCCTGCTGGAGGTGTCGCTGCCGGCAAGATACCTTGACGTTTTCAGTGCAGCCACTTAATCTGTTGAGCGGACTCGAAACAAAGTAAGGGCGCAACCAATCACGACAAGGTTCCTTCGCGTGCAGGTTTTCCATACAAGAGCCGGAGTCGTTCAAGGAAAATAAGCCTACAACAACAAAAAATTGCTTAAAAGTTTTGCAACTTAGCTTTTCGTTGTTGTACTCCTTATTGCAAGATGTCAACTTGAACGTCGCCTGTCGGTATCCATACCATCATTCCCCCCCCCCCCCCCCCGGCAAACTTGCACGCGAGGGAACCTTCTGTCCTTTGAGAAAAAGAAAGAAGAGAAAATAGAGATATGGAACCTTGGCGGTTCGTTAGTGCTTACCGGAAGCAGGTGTACTAAAATATCTCAGATAAGCATGCATATAAAATGACATGAAAATCGACAAGAATTGTAAAACACTTAAGTTTATTCAACTATGCACAGAGTCTGCGCCTGGCTTTGTACAAAGGATCATATGCCTTGCTGGCAAAACTTGTACAAAAGGTGGTTGCCGGGAGACCTGGAAACCGCGCCTTATGGGTAGAACTTACGAAGGTGTTCGATATTCCAGGAATTGCTCACTGGAATGCCATCTTCGGTCTCCAGGCGGACTGCGCTGGGCCTGGTGACTCGTACTACCCGATAAGGGCCTTCCCACTTCGGCGTCAACTTGTTGGAATTCTTGGCCGACTAAACGCGCCGAAGAACAAGGTCACCTTCCTCAAGACTTCGGGCATGAACCTTGCGGCTATGATAGCGGCGCAAGGCTTGCTGGTAGCGTGCAGCTCGCACAGCAGCCTGAAGACGATCTTCCTCAAGGAGCATGGCGTCATCTTGGCGCAGCTGCTCTTGCTCAAGCTCATCATAAGCGAGCACTCGAGGTGACCCGTATATGAGTTCCGTGGGGAGAACTGCTTCTGCCACGTAGACCAGGGAGAAGGGTGTCAGACCAGTAGCTCGATTTGGTGTCGTTCTGATTGACCAAAGAACCGACGGCAGCTCATCAATCTAGCGTCTTCCGCACTTGCGCAGCTTGTCGAAAGTTCTTGTTCTGAGACCTCGCAGCACTTCAGCATTTGCCCTCTCCACTTGGTCGTTGCTTCTCGGGTGAGCAACAGAGGCAAAACAGATTCTGCCGCCAAGGTCTTGGACATACTGCATGAAGGTGCGGCTCGTGAACTGCGTGCCATTGTCGGTGATGATCCTGTTTGGCACACCAAACGGCACACTATTCCCTTGAAGAACTTGACCCCTGACTGTGCTGTCACCTTTCTCACTGCTTCCACTTCCGGCCACTTCGTGAACTTGTCGATAGCAACGTACAAGTACTCGAAGCCCCCGGCAGCGTGGGGAAAGGGGCACAATATATTAAGCCCCCAGACCGAAAATGGCAAGGAAAGAGGGATTGTCTGAAGAGCTTGAGCTGGCTGATGTAATTGTTTTGAATGGAACTGGCACGCTTCACACTTGGTTACTAGTGCAGTTGCATCCTGGAGAGCAGTGGGCCAGAAGAAACCTTGCCGGAATGCCTTGCCGACAAGAGCTCTTGAGCCTATGTGGGAGCCACATATGCCTCCATGTATCTCAGCCAACAGCTCCAGTCCATCCTCCCGAGGAATACACTTCAATTTCACACCGTTCGGTCTCTTTCTGTACAGGACATCGTGGACGAACTGGTACATACTAGACTGACGGGCTACTTTCTCCGCTTCTTCCTGTTCTTCAGGGAGTTCGCCTGTTTGAAGGAATTGGACGATGTGCTATGCCCATGTTGGAGCCTGCGGCTCGACAACAAGGACCAAAGGCATATCTTCGGCCGCGGGAGCGCTTGCTTCTGCGGCAAGAACCTGAGGTTCTGCGCGAAGCTGCTGCTCACCGGCAACCGTGTCATTCCCGGCAACTTCCTTGCCGACGGCTTCTGGAAGCTCTGCCGAAAAGTACTGGCCGGAACTCAACTTCCTTCTATTATCTTGCCTCGTCGATGGTGTTACGGATGGCTGAGTTAAGCGGAGCACAAAAGTTCCTGGTTCCACAGGTAACTTGAGGGCAGCACGCTTTGACAGGTCATCGGCAATGTTGTTCTCAGCACGAGGAACATGCTCTGTTTGCAACCCGTCAAAACGCTCCTCCAACTTTCTCACTTCATCTACATATGCTTCCATCAACGGGCTCTGATAATCTTTGTTGACTTGCCTGACGACAAGCTGTGAGTCACCTCTGACGATGAGCTTCTATTGGAAATATGCCCTAGAGGCAATAATAAATTAGTTATTATTATATTTCCTTGTTCATGATAATCGTTTATTATCCATGCTATAATTGTATTGATTGGAAACTCAAATACATGTGTGAGTACATAGACAACACTGTGTCCCTAGTAAGTCTCTAGTTGACTAGCTCGTTGATCAAAAGATGGTGAAGGTTTCCTAGCCATGGACATAAGATGTCATTTGATAATGGGATCACATCATTAGGAGAATGATGTGATGGACAAGACCCAAACTATAAACGTAGCATATGATCGTGTCAGTTTATTGCTATTGTTTTCTGCATGTCAAGTATCTGTTCCTATGACCATGAGATCATGCAACTCACTGACACCGGAGGAATACCTTGTGTGTATCAAACGTCGCAACGTAACTGGGTGACTATAAAGATGCTCTACAGGTATCTCCGAGGGTGTCTGTTGGGTTGGCATGGATCAAGACTGGGATTTGTTACTCCGTATGACGGAGAGGTATCTCAGGGCCCACTCGGTAATACAACATCACAATGAGCCTTGCAAGCAATGTGACTAAAGTGTTAGCCACGAGATCTTGTATTACGGAACGAGTAAAGAGACTTGCCGGTAACGGGATTGAACTAGGTATAGAGATACCGACGATCGAATCTCGGGCAAGTAACATACCGAAGAACAAAGGGAACAGCATACGGGATTAACTGAATCCTTGACATAGAGGTTCGACCGATAAAGATCTTCGTAGAATATGTAGGAGCCAATATGGGCATCCAGGTCCCGCTATTGGTTATTGATCGTAGAGGTGTCTCGGTCATGTCTACATAGTTCTCGAACCCGCAGGGTCTACACACTTAACGTTTGGTGATGGTTAGTGTAGTTGAGTTATTGACCGAAGGTTGTTCGGAGTCCCGGATAAGATCCTGGACATGACGAGGGTCTCCGGAAGAGTCCGGAGGTAAAGATTGATATATGTGATAATAGTGTTTTGATCTCCGGAAGGGTTCCGGAATTCACCGGAAGGGGTTCCGGATGTTTACCGAAGTGTTCGGGTGCAGCAACACTTTATATAGGCCAAAGGGGTAAAGCCCACGAGGTATTGGAAAGTGCAAAAGGAAGTTTTGCTGCTGCCTTAAGCGGTACTACCGCTGGTAAGGCAGTACTACCGCGTAAGCGGTACTACCGCTCGTGAGCGGTACTACCGCTTGTACGCGGGACTGCTGGGATCCGAGTTGGACTCTTTCCCTGCGGGCCAAACCGACCTTGTGCGGGCAAAACCGACCTGGAGGAGGCTTTTACTCCAAGTTTAGACCCCAAGGCTCAACATATAAATAGAGGGGAAGGGCTAGCACACGGGACACATCAAGATTTCCCAAGCCGTGTGCCGGCAACTCTAACCCTCTAGTTCCTCCCGTCATAATCTCCGTAGTGCTTGGCGAAGCCCTGCAGAGATTGTTCCTCACCACCATCACCACGCCGTCGTGCTGCCGGAACTCATCTACTACTTCATCATCGCTCGCTGGATCGAGGAGGTGAAGGCGTCATCAAGCCGTACGTGTGTTGAACGCGGAGGTGCCGTCCGTTCGGCACTAGTTCGTGATCGGATCGAGGGACGACTTGCGATTTGGATCGCGGAAACGTTCGACTACATCAACCGCATTTCTTAACGCTTCCGCTTAGCGATCTACAAGGGTATGTAGATTCACTCTCCCTCTCGTAGATGCTCATCACCATGGATAGATCTTGCGTGTGCGTAGGAAAATTTTTGTTTCCCATGCGACTTTCCCCAACAGTGGTATCAGAGCTAGGTCTATGCGTAGATGAGATCTCGAGTAGAACACAAACGAGTTGTGGGCATGGGTGTATACATATTGCTTGCCGTTACTAGTTGATACTTGATTCGGCGGTATTGTGAGATGAAGCGGCCCGGACCAACATTACTCGTACGCTTACGAGAGACCGGTTCCTTCAACTGACATGTAACTTCATTGCATAAAGATGGCTAGCGGGTGTCTATCTCTCTCACTTTAGTTGAATCAATTTCAATGAAGAGGGTTCTTTTAGAAGATCAAAAAGCAATCACTACACCACGTTGTGGTTTTGCGTAGGTAAGAACGGTTCTTGCAAACCCGTAGCAGCCACGTAAAACTTGCAACAACAATTAGAGGACGTCTAACTTGTTTTTGCAGGGTATGTTGTGATGTGATATGGCCAATTACATGATGAGATATATGTGATGTATGAGATGATCATGTGTTGTATAGAATATCACGACTTGCATGTCGATGAGTACGGCAACTGGCAGGAGCCATAGAGTTGTCTTTAATTATTTTCGCCGTTTTGCTTTACTTTATCGCTATGAGTTCGCAATAGTCGTGGAAGCAACAGTCGGCGCGACAACCTTATGGCGACACGTTGATGGAGATCAAGATGATGAAGATCATGGTGTCATGCCGGTGACGATGGAGATCATGCCGGTGCTTTGGAGATGGAGATCAAAAGCACAAGTTCATGGCCATATCATGTCACTTATGATTTGCATGTGATGTTAATCCTTTTATGCATCTTATTTTGCTTAGGACGACGGTAGCATTATAAGGTGATCCCTCACTTAAATTTCAAGATAAATTGTGTTCTCCCCGAGTGTGCACCGTTGCGAAAGTTCGTCATTTCGAGACACCACGTGATGATCGGGTGTGATAGACTCTACGTTCACATACAACGGGTGCAAGCCAGTGTTGCACATGCGGAACACTCGGGTTAAACTTGACAAGCCTAGCATGTACAGACATGGCCTCGGAACACAAGAGACCGAAAGGTCGAACATGAGTCATATAGTAGATATGATCAACATGAAGATGTTCACCATTGAAACCACCTCAACTCACGTGATGATCGGACTTGAGTTGGTGGATTTGGATCATGTTACACTCGAATGACCGGAGGGATGTCAATCTGAGTGGGAGTTTTAAGTAATATGATTAACTAAACTCATTATCTTGAACAATAGTCTAAGTTGTCTTTGCTATATTTATGTTGTAGATCATGGCTCACGCGGTAGCACCCCTGAATTCTAATGCGTTCCTAGAGAAAGCTAAGTTGAAAGATGATGGAAGTAACTTTGTGGACTGGGCCCGTAATCTAAGGATTATCCTTACGGCTTCCCAGAAGGCTTATGTCCTTGATGCACCGCTTGGTGATCCACCCGCTCCAGTTGAGTCTCTAGACGTTGTGAACGCCTGGCAGGCTCGTTCTGAAGATTACTCAATAGTTCAATGTGCAATATTGTATGGCTTAGAACCGGGACTTCAAAGACGTTTTGAACGTCATGGAGCATATGAGATGTTCCAGGAGTTGAAGTTTATCTTTCAGAAGAATGCCCGGATCGAGAGGTATGAGATCTCCGATAAGTTCTATGCTTGCAAGATGGAGGAGAACGGGTCTATCAGTGATCATGTACTCAGAATGTCTGGGTACTCCACCCGTCTGGCTGAATTGGGGATGCCCCTTCCGCCAGAGGCTATCACTGACAGAGTTCTTCAATCATTGCCACCTAGCTACAAGAGCTTCGTGTTGAACTATAACATGCACGGGATGAACAAGTCAGTCGCCGAGCTGTTTGCGATGCTAAAAGCCGCTTTGTCTGAAATTCAGAAGGAGCATCAAGTGTTGATGGTCAATAAAACCACTAGTTTCAAGAAAAATGGCAAGGGTAAGAAGGGTAACTCCAAAAGGAGTGGCAAAGCAGTTGCTCCTCCCGTGAAGAAACCCAAGGCTGGACCCAAACCAGAAACTGAGTGCTTTCATTGCAAGGGAACTGGACACTGGAAGCGGAACTGCCCCAAGTATTTGGCTGACAAGAAGGCGGCCAACAACAAACAAGGTATATATGATATACATGTTATTTATGTGTACCTTACCAACTCTCGTTGTAGTGCCTGGGTATTTGATACCGGTGCGGTTGCTCATATTTGCAACTCAAAACAGGAACTGCGGAATAGACGGAGGCTGGCAAAGGACGAAGTGACGATGTGCGTGGGAAATGGTTCCAAGGTTGATGTGATCGCCGTCGGCACGCTCGCTCTTCGATTACCATCGGGATTAGTGATGAACCTGAATAAATGTTATTTGGTGCCTGCGTTAAGCATGAACATTATTTCTGGATCTTGTTTATTGCGAGACGGTTACTCATTTAAATTAGAGAATAATGGTTGTTCTATTTATATGAGTAATATCTTTTATGGTCATGCACCCAATGTGAGGGGTTTATTCTTATTGATTCTCGATAGTAATGATACACATGTTCATAACATTGATGCCAAAAGACGTAAAATTGATAATGATAATACCACTTTCTTGTGGCACTGCCGTTTAGGTCATATTGGCGTAAAACGCATGAGGAAGCTCCATGCTGATGGACTTTTGGAGTCACTTGATTTTGAATCACTTGACACATGTGAGCCATGCCTCATGGGCAAGATGACTAAAACGCCGTTCTCTGGTACAATGGAACGGGCAAGTGACTTGTTGGAAATCATACATACTGATGTGTGCGGTCCGATGAGCATTGAGGCGCGCGGTGGTTATCGTTACTTTCTCACCTTCACTGATGACTTAAGTAGATATGGGTATATTTACTTAATGAAACACAAGTCTGAAACATTTGAAAAGTTCAAACAATTTCAGAGTGAAGTTGAGAATCATCGTAACAAGAAGATTAAATTCCTACGATCTGATCGAGGAGGAGAATATCTGAGTTATGAGTTTGGCAGTCACTTAAGACAATGTGGAATTGTTTCACAACTGACACCGCCTGGAACACCACAGCGTAATGGTGTGTCCGAACGTCGTAATCGAACCTTATTGGATATGGTGCGATCTATGATGTCTCTTGCCGATTTGCCACTATCGTTTTGGGGTTATGCATTAGAGACAGCTGCATTCACTTTAAATAGGGCACCATCGAAGTCCGTTGAGACGACGCCATATGAACTTTGGTTTGGCAAGACGCCAAAGCTATCGTTTCTTAAAGTTTGGGGATGTGATGCTTATGTCAAAAAGCTTCAGCCTGAAAAACTGGAACCCAAAGCGGAGAAATGCGTCTTCATAGGATACCCAAAAGAGACAGTTGGGTATACCTTCTACCTCAAATCCGAAGGCAAAGTGTTTGTCGCTAAAAACGGAACATTTCTTGAGAAAGAGTTTCTCTCGAAAGAATTGAGTGGGAGGAAGATAGAACTTGATGAGGTTGTTGAACCTTTACTTCAACCTGAAAGTAGCGCAGCGCAGAAAGATGTTTCTGTAGAGCCTACATCAGCTGAAGAGGAAGTTAATGATGATGATCATGAAGCTTTGAATCAAGTTGCTATCGAACCTCGTAGGTCGACAAGGACGCGTACTGCTCCTGAGTGGTAAGGCAACCCTGTCTTAGAGGTCATGTTGTTGGACAACGATGAACCTACGAGCTATGGAGAAGCGATGATGGGCCCGGCTTCCGAGAAGTGGTTAGAGGCCATGAAATCCGAGATGGGATCCATGTATGAAAACAAAGTGTGGACTTTGGAAGTATTACCTGAAGGGCGTAAGGCCATTCAGAACAAATGGATCTTTAAAAGGAAGACGGACGCGGACGGTAATGTCACCGTCTATAAAGCTCGACTTGTGGCAATGGGTTTTTCACAAGTTCAAGGAGTTGACTATGATGAGACCTTCTCACCCGTAGCGATGCTTAAGTCCGTCAGAATCATGTTAGCAATAGCTGCCTTTTTCGATTATGAAATTTGGCAGATGGATGTCAAAACAGCGTTCCTTAACGGTTTCCTTAAGGAAGAGTTGTATATGATGCAACCAGAAGGTTTTGTCGATCCAGAGAATGATGACAAAGTTTGCAAACTCCAGCGATCCATTTATGGACTGGTGCAAGCATCTCGGAGTTGGATCTTCGCTTTGATAAGGTGATCAAAGCGTTCGAGTTTATACAAGTTTACGGAGAAGCTTGTATTTACAAGAAAGTGAGTGGGAGCTCTATAGCGTTTCTAATATTATATGTGGATGACATATTACTAATTGGAAACAATATAGAATTGTTGGAAAGCGTAAAGGAATATTTGAACAAGAGTTTTTCAATGAAGGACCTAGGAGAAGCTGCTTTCGTATTAGGCATCAAGATCTATAGAGATAGATCAAGACGTTTAATAGGACTTTCACAAAGTACATACCTTGATAAGATTTTGAAGAAATTCAAAATGGATCAGTCCAAGGGGTTCTTGCCTGTTTTGCAAGGTGTGAAGTTGAGTAAGACTCAATGCCCAGTGACTGCAGGAGATAGAGAAAAGATGAGTGTCATCCCCTATGCTTCAGCCATAGGCTCTATCATGTATGCAATGCTGTGCACAACACCCGATGTCAGCCTTGCCATAAGTATGGTCGGAAGGTTTCAAAGTGATCCAGGAATGGAACACTGGACGGCGGTCAAGAATATCCTGAAGTACCTGAAAAGGACTAAGGACATGTTTCTCGTTTATGGAGGTGATCAAGAGCTCGTAGTAAAGGGTTACGTCGATGCAAGCTTTGACACTGATCCGGATGACTCTAAGTCACAAACCGGATACATATTTATTCTTAACGGGGGTGCGGTTAGCTGGTGCAGTTCCAAGCAAAGCGTGGTAGCTGATTCTACATGCGAAGCGGAGTACATCGCTGCCTCGGAGGCGGCGAAGGAAGGTGTCTGGATGAAGGAGTTCATGACAGATCTTGGAGTAGTGCCTAGTGCGCTTAACCCAATGACTCTGTTTTGTGATAATACTGGTGCCATTGCTCTAGCCAAGGAACCAAGATTTCACAAGAGGACCAGGCACATAAAGCGACGTTTCAATTCCATCCGCGATTACATCAAGGAGGATGACATAAATATTTGCAAAGTACACACGGATCTGAATGTTGAAGATCCGATGACTAAACCTCTTCCAAGGGCTAAACATGAACAACACCAGAACTGCATGGGTGTTCGATTCATTACAAAGTTAATCACATAGTGATGTGAACAAGATTATTGACTCTAGTGCAAGTGGGAGACTGTTGGAAATATGCCCTAGAGGCAATAATAAATTAGTTATTATTATATTTCCTTGTTCATGATAATCGTTTATTATCCATGCTATAATTGTATTGATTGGAAACTCAAATACATGTGTGGGTACATAGACAACACTGTGTCCCTAGTAAGCCTCTAGTTGACTAGCTCGTTGATCAAAAGATGGTGAAGGTTTCCTAGCCATGGACATAAGATGTCATTTGATAATGGGATCACATCATTAGGAGAATGATGTGATGGACAAGACCCAAACTATAAACGTAGCATATGATCGTGTCAGTTTATTGCTATTGTTTTCTGCATGTCAAGTATCTGTTCCTATGACCATGAGATCATGCAACTCACTGACACCGTAGGAATACCTTGTGTGTATCAAACGTCGCAACGTAACTGGGTGACTATAAAGATGCTCTACAGGTATCTCCGAGGGTGTCTGTTGGGTTGGCATGGATCAAGACTGGGATTTGTTACTCCGTATGACGGAGAGGTATCTCAGGGCCCACTCGGTAATACAACATCACAATGAGCCTTGCAAGTAATGTGACTAAAGTGTTAGCCACGAGATCTTGTATTACGGAACGAGTAAAGAGACTTGCCGGTAACGGGATTGAACTAGGTATAGAGATACCGACGATCGAATCTCAGGCAAGTAACATACCGAAGAACAAAGGGAACAGCATACGGGATTAACTGAATCCTTGACATAGAGGTTCGACCGATAAAGATCTTCGTAGAATATGTAGGAGCCAATATGGGCATCCAGGTCCCGCTATTGGTTATTGATCGTAGAGGTGTCTCGGTCATGTCTACATAGTTCTCGAACCCGCAGGGTCTACACACTTAACGTTTGGTGACGGTTAGTGTAGTTGAGTTATTGACCGAAGGTTGTTCGGAGTCCCGGATAAGATCCTGGACATGACGAGGGTCTCCGGAAGAGTCCGGAGGTAAAGATTGATATATGTGATAATAGTGTTTTGATCTCCGGAAGGGTTCCGGAATTCACCGGAAGGGGTTCCGGATGTTTACCGAAGTGTTCGGGTGCAGCAACACTTTATATGGGCCAAAGGGGTAAAGCCCACGAGGTATTGGAAAGTGCAAAAGGAAGTTTTGCTGCTGCCTTAAGCGGTACTACCGCTGGTAAGGCAGTACTACCGCGTAAGCGGTACTACCGCTGTGAAGCGGTACTACCGCTCAAGCGGTACTACCGCTCGTGAGCGGTACTACCGCTTGTACGCGGGACTGCTGGGATCCGAGTTGGACTCTTTCCCTGCGGGCCAAACCGACCTTGTGCGGGCAAAACCGACCTGGAGGAGGCTTTTACTCCAAGTTTAGACCCCAAGGCTCAACATATAAATAGAGGGGAAGGGCTAGCACACGGGACACATCAAGATTTCCCAAGCCGTGTGCCGGCAACTCTAACCCTCTAGTTCCTCCCGTCATAATCTCCGTAGTGCTTGGCGAAGCCCTGCAGAGATTGTTCCTCACCACCATCACCACGCCGTCGTGCTGCCGGAACTCATCTACTACTTCATCATCGCTCGCTGGATCGAGGAGGTGAAGGCGTCATCAAGCCATACGTGTGTTGAACGCGGAGGTGCCGTCCGTTCGGCACTAGTTCGTGATCGGATCGAGGGACGACTTGCGATTTGGATCGCGGAAACGTTCGACTACATCAACCGCGTTTCTTAACGCTTCCGCTTAGCGATCTACAAGGGTATGTAGATTCACTCTCCCTCTCGTAGATGCTCATCACCATGGATAGATCTTGTGTGTGCGTAGGAAAATTTTTGTTTCCCATGCGACGTTCCCCAACAGCTTCTTGATCCCAAGGTCTGCCGCGATCCTAAGACCGGCAAGCAGCCCTTCATATTCTGCAGTGTTGTTTGTTGATCTCTCCCGGGGAAAGTGCATCTGAATTACATACTTGAGGTGCTCTCCGGTGGGTGCGACAAGCAGCACGCCAGCACCGGCGCCTTGCAGCGAAAAAGCCCCATCAAAGTACATAACCCATACTCGATCTGTTTCCTTGCCGGGGACGGTTGTCTCTTGAATTTCTTCGTCTGGCGTCGGTGTCCATTCTGCAATGAACTCTGCCAAGGCTCTGCTCTGAATAGTTGAAGTGCTCTCAAATTTGAGATCAAAGCTCGACAATTCCAACGCCCACTCTACAATTCTGCCGGTCGCATCTGGATTTCGTAAAATCCGCTGCAACGGGAAGCGAGTGACGACGGTGATTTCTTGTGCCTAGAAATAATGGCGCAGCTTCCTTGAGGCCATAAGAAGGCCAAAGAGCAACTTCTGCACACCAGAATATCTTGACCTAGCCCCCTGCAGCAGGGAGCTGACAAAATAGACTGGGCGCTGCACCATCTTCTTTTTCTGCGTTGCATCATTCGGTTGCGCGGATCCTGTCTTGTCGGCACCAGACTCTGCCGGGGATAGTCCCAGCTTGTCGCTTGACGGGCTTGCCACTGCTGCTGCTTCTTCGTCAACTTCTCTCTGCGCCACTAATGCAGCACTAACCACTTGATTCGTTGCCGCTAGATATAGCAGCAACGGCTCTTGTGGTTTAGGTGCAACTAGTGTTGGCGGAGAGGAGAGGTACCTCTTCAAGTCCTGCAGCGCTGCCTCTGCTTCCGGAGTCCATTTCATTGGACCGGCCTTCTTCAAGATTTTGAAGAAAGGCAGGGCGCGCTCAGCGGATTTGGAGATGAACCTGCTCAGAGCAGCCACGCAGCCGGCAAGTCGACGCACATCTTTGACATGTCTTGGTGCTTCAATCTTCTCAATTGCCTTGATCTTGTCGGGATTGGCTTCAATTCCACGTTAAGATACGAAGAACCCGAGAAGCTTGCCGGATGGAATGCCAAACACACACTTCTCAGGATTGAGCTTCAGATTGATCCTGCGCAGATTTGCAAATGTCTCTTCTAGATCTTGTATGAGCGTTGCCTTGTCCTTGGTTTTAACCACTATGTCATCCATATAAGCTTCCATATTTCTATGTAGCTGGGGCTCAAAACCAATTTGGACCGCTCTTGCAAACGTTGAACTAGCACTTTTCAACCCGAAAGGCATGCGTATGAAGCAATACGTGCCACATGGGGTGATAAATGCGGTTTTCTCTTCATCTTCCTTTGACATGAAAATCTGGTGATACCCTGAATAAGCGTCAAGAAACGACAGCAAATCGCAGCCAGCAGTGGAGTCCACAATCTGGTCGATGCGCGGCAAGGGAAAAGGATCTTTTGGACAGGCTTTATTGATATCTGTATAGTCAATACACAGCCTCCATTTTCCATTCGCCTTGCGCACTACAACTGGATTGGCCAACCATGTCGGATGGAGCACTCCTCTGACTAAACCTGCCGTTTCTAGCTTCCTGATTTCTTCGGCAATAAATTCTTGCCGCTCCAAAGCTTGCTTCCTAACTTTCTGCTTGACGGGCCGCGCATGAGGGCAGACGGCAAGGTGGTGCTCGATTATCTCTCTGGGAACACCGCGGATATCAGATGGTTGCCAGGCAAACACATCGATATTCGCCCGCAGGAAGGCAATGGGCGCGCTTTCCTATTTGTCATCGAGGGTGGAACTTATGGTGAAAGTTCCTCCCGTACCATCCTCCTTGGCGGGCACCTTCTTGGTCGCTGGTGGAGCTGCCTTGGATTTCTTGCTCTTGCCGGTGGAGCTCTCCGGCACATCCTCAACGGGAGCGCAGCACTCCGAGGAGGTGCGCTTGCCGGAGTGTGTGCTAGAGGTCTTGCCGGTCTTCTTCCCCCCGGGAGCTTCGGCGGCAGGAGCAAGTGCCTTGGCGGCAGGTGCTGCGACTACCTCCCGGTAGAGTTGGTCGGTGCAGATAAGCGCATCCTTCTTGTCGGAGTTGATAGTAATGACGCTCATCGGCCCGAGCATCTTTAGTGTATTATAGGCGTAGAGTGATGCCGCCATGAACTTGACCAGCGCCGGGCGACCAAGAATCCCATTATATGGTAATGGAATCTTGGCGACGTCGAAGACGATCTTCTCTGTCCTGTAGTTCAGCTCACTACCAAATGTTACCGGCAGTGTGATCTTGCCCTTTGGCTGGCTCCTTCCTGGATTGATCCCTTGAAACGTGCTCGTTTCTTCGAGATCTTCGTCAGGAATTTGCAATCTCTTGATCACATCAGGCGAGATCAAATTCAAACCGGCCCCACCGTCAACTAACATCTTTGTCACCTTGAGGTTGCGGATCGTTGGTGAAACCAACAATGGCAAACACCCGACCGCAGTTGTGCGATCAGGGTGATCCTCGGCGTCAAAGATGATAGGCGTGTGGGACCACTTCAATGGTTTCCGGGCATCGACCGATGGCTCTGCCGCATTGATCTCGCGCGCCCACTGTTTGAGTCGGTGGTGAGAGGAATGCAACGAGGCGCCTCCGTCAACACACATGGCTTCTGTAGCTTTCTGGAACTCATGCTCGCTGGACTCGTCGCCGTCTTCGTCATCATCGTCACCCCCCTGTTCCTTGTCGCGGCCTCGAGCGGGCCTCTCCTTCTGTTGCTTGGCCTTGCCGCGGCGACCTCCTCGACCACCACGTTTCTTACCAGACCCCTCAGCACCATCCTGGGCCTTCTCCTTGTCTCGCCTCTCATACTCGGCTTTCTGCTTCTCGACAAACTGCTCAACTTGCCGGCAGTTTTGGAGGTCGTGACCCTTGGTGCGATGGATCTTGCAGTACTGCTTGTCGGAGCCCTCCGGCTTGTCGGCAGCCGCCAAGGCCTGACATGCGGCACACGCGGCACACGCGGCAACCTCCTTGCCGGGGCCATCAGTCTTGACCTTCTTGGCGTTGCCGGGGTTGCCGGACCCCTCGACGGCAAGCACGGCCTTGCCCTTGCGCTTCCTGTTCCGCCGTCGGCCTTTCTTCGCCGAGGTGGTCGCGTCTTCGGCTTCAGAGTCGAGTTCCGCGCCAGCGTCCTCGCCGGGGAATCTCCTTCCCTCCTCGGCCCGAGCACATCTGTCAGCCAGAGCATAGAGCTCGGCGACATCCCTGACTTTGTTCATCGCCAGCTCTTCCCGCATCTTGCGGTTGCGCACATTCTGATGGAACGCGCTGATAACAGCGGCAGGATGAACATCTGGGATGTTGTGCTGAATACGGCTGAATCTCTGTATGTACTTGCGCAAGGTTTCGCCTTCTTTCTGGGGGATGAGATGTAGATCACTCTCCCGGCCAGGAGCCTGGTGGCCTCCAGTAAAGGCGCCAACAAACTCATGACACAAATCTGCCCAGGAGGAAATGGAATTCTCCGGCAGATGCATCAACCACGACCTGACGTTGGGCTTAAGCACCAACGGGAAGTAGTTGGCGAATATCTTGTCGTCTCGAGCTCCGGCAGCCTGCACCGCAATGGTGTAGACGCTCAAGAACTCTGACGGGTGGGTCTTGCCGTCGTATTTCTCCGGCACCTCCGGCTTGAAAGTTCGGGAGTTGGGCCACTGGACTCGCCGCAGCTCACGAGTAAAAGCTGGACAACCCACCTCGTAAGGCAAGTTACCAGAATACCCCGGCGTAGGCTCGTCAACAGTGGGTCCCGCGCGCCTGTCGGATTGACGGCGCGCTTCCTGCCGCCGCTCGATGGTAGTTCGAGCGTCCTCCTTATGCCGTTCCCGAAGAACTTGACGTTGATCGCGGCGAACCCGCGGATCAGATGACGCTGTGGAATCGTCATCACGGGCGTCGATCCGCCGAGTTAGCAATCGCTGTTCTTGTAACGGAGGGGAGCGCATCGTAGTCGTACCGCCTCCGGTTTTCTCGCCACCAGCCCGCACCGGCTCAGTGGACTGCCGCCGCGAAGGCTCCGCCTGCTACGGCCTGTCGTCGTTAGCCAAGCCGATGAGGCTTTGGATAGCGGATCTCCATTCATCTAGCTTCTCCGCGGCGGGAGGGAAGTCTAGGAGCAGCTGAGCTCACGCCAACGCTTCTGCCGGTGTAGGCGGTGGCGAAAGATGCGAAGAACGTGAGGTGCTCTAACTCCTAACTGATTTAGAAGGAGCTCCATCACGGCCCTGCGATCGCGCCCTGCTTCCACCAGCATGTTGGCGTGGATCTTGGCCCCGCGCATCTTGGGAGTGATGCGCAGGGGTTTTTCCATGGGAGCGCCTGGAACCACCAACGTCGCGGCGCTGCCCGTCGCGCGCGACCTGAGAAGGCCGCGGTGCATGCGCCGGCGTGGGTGTCTTGGAAGGCGCCGTCCCGTCCTTGGAGTTCGCTGCGCCACCCGTAGGTAGCACAGCTCCATCCTTAGACCCGGCAGTGCCGTTGCGAACGACGCCGCTCGCCTGGCTCTGGTCGCCAAAACGTCATGGAGGCTCAAGACCTCCACCTCCTCCACCAGCGCCCACGCCATCGCCCGTATGTGTAGGTACGGGTAGGCCGGACGCGGATGGATCCATCGCTGTCGCACCCTTCTTCTTGGGAGCCATGGCGATGAAAGTGATCAAGAACTGGCGCGCTGACCGCTAGATCGGGTTCGCGCAATCTTTTTCCCTACCTGGCGCGCCAAAGATGTAGGCGTACGACACCTATGGGATCGAGAGGATCCCTTTACGGTTCGGCAGGAGAAAATATTTGCACAAAGAGCGGATCCAACGATCAACGCAAGGATCTTTACCCAGGTTCGGGCCGCTGAGAAGCGTAAAACCCTACTCCTGCTGTTGTTTATTGTGGATGTTCTTAAGCTCAAGTACACGGAGCGCTTGCGATGAACAGTACGTTCAAGAAACAGCTACGCATGCAGAATGGGCCAGAAGGTCCTCCCCCCCTGTAGCTCCGCCTTGGGCCTCCTTTTATACGTCCAAGGGGTCACCAACAGTGGCAGACAGGAGTACAAGAGGTGTAAAGTTGCTACAGTGTTACATGATTATCTCTGACGACTTAGGACAAAACGCATTTAATGCTCTACTTAGTTGTCCCTTACTTTCTTGGGGATGGAAAAAGAGCCCGTCCCATCAGCACCGCTTAACCCCATCACCGCTAATGCCATGACACGCACCCAGGAGGACAAGCCCTAAACGACAGGCTGGTCATTGCGCAGGAGCGGTGGCAGTACGGAGGGATCTTGCCGGGTGCGAGGTTTTGCCGGGCGCGAGGCCTTGCCGGGCCTTCGCGAGTCTTCCCGGCAAGTATCTTGCCGGGAATCCAGCCTTTGGTCTTCTGTCTTCTGATCATTGGCTTGAACGCCTTCTTGATATCCTTGGTATACGTTTCCAGCTGTTCTCCGGCAGGTCTTGCCGCTGGTATGGCTACAACCGTCCGTGCACAAGTATGGGGTACTAAAAGACCCAAACTTTAGTACACCGACAGGGACACAAGAGATTTCTTGTATCTGGTTGCAGGGTTGTTTCAGAGAGACCATCTTCATCCTACGCCTCCCACGGATTGATAAACCTTAGGTCATCCACTTGAGGGAAAATTGCTACTGTCCTACAAAACTTTGCGCTTGGAGGCCCAACACGAGTCTACAAGAATAAAGTTGCATAGTAGACATCAGCCCCCATTTCTAGACTTGAGTCCATTCACATTTTACTTGCTTATGCCAATCACCATGATATCACTCTTTACCAAATGGATATTAAAAGTGCTTTCTTAAATGGTGAAATTGAGGAGGAAGTTTATGTTAAACAACCTCCCGGCTTTGTTAATCCCAAGAAACCTAACCACGTTTATAAACTTTGTAAAGTTCTTTATGGTCTTAAACAAGCACCTAGAGCTTGGTACAAATGCTTGACAAAGTTTCTTCTTGAAAAGGGTTTCGAAATTGGGAAAATTGATTCAACCTTGTTCACTAAAAGGGTTAATGGAGAACTATTTGTATGCCAAATATATGTTGATGATATTATCTTTGGATCCACTAATCCCTCTTTTAGTGAAAAGTTTGGAAGGTTGATGTCAGAAAAGTATGAGATGTCTATGATGTGTGAACTCAAATTCTTTCTTGGTTTGCAAATCAAGCAAACTAAGGAGGGTACCTTTGTCTCTCAAACAAAGTATACCAAAGACTTGTTCAAGAAGTTCAACATGCAAGAAAGCAAAGGTATGAAAACTCCCATGCCTACTAGTGGACATCTTGACTTGACAAAGGATGGCAAACCGGTTGATCAAAAGGTTTATCGATCTATGATTGGTTCATTACTATATCTATGTGCCTCCCGTCCCGACATTATGCTAAGTGTGTGCATGTGTGCACGATACCAAGCGGCACCAAAAGAGTGTCATCTTAAGGCCGTGAAAAGAATTGTGAGATACTTGTTACATACACCAAACTTTGGCATTTGGTATCCCAAAGGATCTTCTTTCGATCTTGTTGGCTACTCCGATTCGGACTACACCGGAGACAAGGTTGATAGAAAATCCACTTCGGGTACATGTCAATTTCTTGGTAGATCTCTTGTGTCTTGGTCTTCCAAGAAACAAAACTTGGTATCTCTTTCCACCGCCAAAGCGGAATACATTGCTGCCGGATCTTGTTGTGCTTAATTGTTATGGATGAAACAAACTCTCAAAGACTACGGTGTACATGTGAGACATGTTCCATTACTATGTGACAATGAGAGTGCTATTAAGATTGCACACAATCCCGTGCAACATTCTCGAACTAAGCATATTGAGGTTCGTCACCACTTCATTCGAGATCATGTTCCTAAAGGTGACATTGACCTTAAGCATGTTCGTACCGACAAGCAATTGGCGGATATCTTCACTAAACCTCTTGATGAGAAGATATTTTGTCACTTGAGAAGTGAGTAGAATATCATTGATGCTTCAAGTGTGAACTAGAAACTCACTTGAATGCATGCAAGGGAATGAGCTTTCTTGACTAATCCTTGATGATACACTCATCATTTCATATCTTGGATACATTGCTCCCTTGTATTGCATCTAACCCCTTGTAGGTACTTGGATGAACATCATTCCATAAGGTTGCTCACAAATTCTCATCTTGAGCAAGCAAATTGGACCAAGTATCTAAATATTTGGTGTGTCCAAGGAACAAGACAACTCAAACATATCCTTTGACAATATTTGATTCTATACTTCATTCTTGTCATTTTGGTTATGTCGGGGAAATGACACCTATGGGACCGAAGGATCCCTTTACGGTTCGGCAAGGGAGAAAGGACAGCACAAAGAGCGGAACTAACGATCAACGCGAGGGGATTTACCCAGGTTCGGGCCGCTCGGGAGCGTAAAACCCTACTCCTGCTTGGTTGTATTACTGTGGAAGTTCTTGGCCTAGTTCTGGGAGCTACAGTAGCAGCTACACGTACAGAATGGGTCGAGTCCGGATCGGGATCTCCCCCCCCTGTAGCTATGCCTTGGGCCTCCTTTTATATGTCCAAGGGGTCTCCAACAGTGGCGAAGTACAAGAGGTGTAAAGTATCTACAGTATCTCATGATTACCAGTATCTCATGATTACTACTGACGCCTTAGGACAAACGTCTTAGGACAAGACGCATTCAATGCTCTGAACAGGTGTCCCTGCCTTTCTTGGGGATGGGAAAAGGACTCGCCCCATCAGCACCGCTTAACCCCTTCTGCGGCCAGCGCCGTGACACGCAACCAGGAGGACAAGCCCTAAACGACAGGCTGGTCGCTGCGCTGGAGCGGCGGCACTGTGCTGAAGCGGTGGGATCTTGCCGGGTGCTGATCTTGCCGGGGGCTGATCTTGCCGGGGCTGATCTTGCCGGGGGCTCGACGGGCCAGCCCGGCAAGATCTTGCCGGATGCCCAGCCTCCAGTCTTCTGATCTTCAGCTTGAACGCCTTCTTGATATCTTGCATCTGTCTCCAGCCGGCCTCTGGCAGGCCTTGCCGCAGGTATGGCTACAACTGTCCGTGCACAAGTACGGGGTACTAAAGGACCCGATCCTTAGTACACCGACAGGAGCCCCCGGGCCTAGGCCATACACGGGTGCGAGGCGTTGTTGGGCTAGGCCCAAAACAGTGCACGGGCACGCGTGGCAGGAGTTGCTGTCATAATCTTCTCTTTTACTGTGCCCTCCCACGACGCGCGTCGAATGCGGAACGTGGGGGACGCACGCGGAACGACCGCAGCCTCCGCTCCTTCCCCATAAAAAGGAATCCGCAGGGGCGCTGCTCATTTACCTCTCATCTTTTCCAATCTGGACGCTGCCATCGTCCTCCTCCTCGAGCCTGAGACGCGCCTCCTCCATTCTTCCGCCACCCGCACACCCTCGCCACCTTCGGACTCCGCTTCCACTGCCGCCATGCCGCCCAAAGCAGGCAAGGGCAAAGCGGCGAAAGCCGCCGGCTCAGCCGCAGGAGCAGATGAAGGGGATCTGGTGCGGATGCGGAGAGAGCGCGCCGTCTTCGACCCGACGCTTGACGGGCACGCCTTGATTACTCAGTACAGGTGCGTATGGGGGAAGGAGACAAATGGCCATCCCAAAACTCGCGCGCTTTCGGCTTCCGCCGGGGGCGGCGCGGATAGATACCCTTTCTTCGCTGCTTATTTTTACTGCGGGCTCTGTCCTCCTTTCTCCGACTTCTTCGTCGACATCATGTACACGTACGGGTTCCGCCTTTTGGATTTCACGCCGAACGCCGTAACGTGCATGTCTGTCTTTGCGCATCTTTGCGAAAACTTTGCCGGAGTGGTCCCCAACACGGCCCTCTTCCGCCACTACTTCATCCCCTGCATCGAGGCAGGAGACGCCCTCTCTGGATCTATCACTTGGATTCCAAGGACATGGAACAAGGATATATACCCAGGGGGTCTCTACCGCAAGAAGTGGGATGAGTGGCGATCCGAGTGGTACTGGATCCAGGAGAAAGACCCTCAGCCATTCTGCGTGTCCCGGCAGAAGAAGGTGGCCCGTGGTGAGAATTGGAGCGACCTCGACCCTGAAGACAAGAAGCTCACAATTGCAATCACCAGGATCCACCGCCTGAAGGCTGCCGGGCTCACGATTGAAATGGTTGGCGCAGATTTCCTTCGCCGGCGCATCGCCCCTCTGCACAATAAGGGGAGGCCAGCCTGGGACTTCAAGAACGCAGCAGATATTATGAGGCTGCGCCCTGGCTTGAATCACAACTTCACGGTCTTGCAGCACATGTATCTCTGCCACAAGCTGTTCAGGCCTGACGGGAAGTTCATGTTGCCGCCTGGAGTCGTGCCTCTGTGCAACAACTCTGCCTTGAGCTCAATCATTGCTATGATGCCAGTGTGCAACGCCCACGGCCTTGACGGGACTTGGGTAGAGCCGCCTCCAGAGCAAGTGCAGGGGTTCTTCGACAACTTGTCGGAGAGGGCCATCCGGGAAGATCCCAAACTTATCTGTCCCACCACTGACGAAGAAATAGCTTACATTGCTAGCAGGGCAGAAGAGGCAAACCTTGCCGCGGAGGCCGGCGACTTTGGCTTCACGGGAGGAGACACCAGTGAAGAAGAGACAGTGCCAGAGGAGACCTTTTCCGAGGAAGAGGAAGTTGCCGGGGAGCAGAGCGGCATGGTTGCCGGGGGCTCTACCGTCGAGGGCGCAACCGAGGAGCAGCCGCACAAGGAGCCCCCAGCTCCAGGGAAGAAAAAGCGCGTTCTTCAGAAAGCCAGCTCTGACGCCCCGGCAAGTCAGCCTCCCTCAAGAGATGAGGTTCCCAGCAAGAAGGCGGCCGGCAAGGCTGCGCAGCGGCAAGAGGCCCAACAACCACCCGTGCGACGTACGACACGCTCGACCGTGGCACAAACCGGTGCGGCGGGAGCGTCCCATACGACGGCACCAGCGGCTGGAGCAGCAGAGTCGCAGCAACCTACTGCTTCCGCCGCAGCCAAGCGCGCCAGGTCTCCTTCTCCACCTCCTCGCTCAGGTGCGGAAGCGGAAGTCGTCTTCGACCTCTCTGCCTTGGAATCCGAGGAAGAAGAGTAAAGGCCTTGCCACACCTTATAATTCCTGCTTTTCTGGCTTCACTTGACTAATTCACTTTGGCTTGTCTCCACAGAGATGCGGAAACCTTGGTGCAAAGGATGGCGAAGAGGGCGAAGACCTCACCGGGAGACGAACCGCCGGCAAGCACCTTAGGTGCGCCAGAAACGATCAACATTAGCCCGGAGTCGAGCCCACAACGCAGTCCTCAACGCAGCCCCCGGCGAAGCCCCCAGTGTGAGTCCGTTATGCACTTTCCGCTGGCAAGTGCCGGGGTGCGTATCTTCACTGCTGACATCTCCGGGCGTGCAGGAGCGGAGCGGCAACAAGGAGTACCAATGGGAACCGTCCCTGACGTGCCGCCGCCATCGACCACACCGCCCAGAGATGAGCCTTCGGCAAGCGAGCTTTACCGCGATGAAGAAGAGCCGGCGAGCACTAGCTCCGGCAACCCTCCTCAGCAGCTCAACGCAGGTAAACCGCTCGCCTCAGAGTACTTGCTACTCCTGTTTTTCTCTTCTTCTTTTTGTCTTCTTGAACTTCAATCTTGGTCTCATCTTGCTTCCCTTCCTGGGCTTCCGGATTTCCTCTTGGCGGAACCCATGGATGTCGAAACCGTCATCGAGGAGACCATCAGGGATGCTGCCGCCGAGGCCGACAGGGTCGCAGCGGACGAGGCCGCCAAGGCCGCACAGGAAGAGACCGCCAAGAAGTCTGCTGAGGGGACCGGCAAGGAGACCGACGATCGCACTGACGACATTCCTGCCGCAGGAGCGCCTGGCGCTACACCGGTCGCGGAGCCCCTAGCTGCCGGTGAAGATCAACCGTCAACATCTGACGTGCCCCCGTCAAGCAGTTACCTCAAGGCCGGCGACAACCTGTTTGTCAGCATGCCAGGGATGGCAAGCACTGGGGCGCCGATGGAAGGAGAAACTCTGGATGGAGACGTCATCGCCGCCGCCAGCAGCAGTGAACCCAAGGAGGAGCAGCTACTCCAAGCCGTGCACGACAACTATCAGAAGCTCCAGGCACTCTACCGCGCCCGGAAGGATAAGCTGGATTCCAGGGCAGCGGTTGTTGATGCAGCAGAGGCGGACTTCCAAAAGCGTGTCGAGGAGATGCAGGCTTGGTATGCTCAGGCCTTCCAAGAGCTGAAGACTGCTCGGGAACAGCTGAGCGAGAACTGGAACGACCTCCTCATGAAGCAATCTGATGTCGAGAAGGCACAGGAGGAAGCTGCACAGCAGGCCGCCACAGCAGAAGCTCGCCTGACGGAGCGCCGCATCGGGCTCGATGCTCACAAAGAGGACCTTACTGCTTGCGAGGAGGCGCTTGCCGCCAAGCTCCGCAGCAAGGACGAGGAGGTCGAGAAACTTGTCGCGCAGCGGACCCAGGAGCTAGAGCGGAAACACATGGAGACGCTCAGAGCTCTGACTGAAGATCACGCCGGCAAACTGAAGGAAGAAGCCGATGCTGCCGGAGCTGCAGAGGCCGCCAAGAGCTTGCTGGAGGGGAAGGTGAAGAAGCTAGAGGCTGATCTCGAGGATCACGGCAAGAAGGTCTCAACACTCGAAGCCGAAAGAGACAAAGCTCTTCACAGCTTGATGGAGGCCCAGGTTGCCGCATCCGAGAAGACTCGGCAGCTCACCTCCGCCAAGGAATCCATCATTGATCTGGAGCAGAAGCTGACCACGCTGAAGGAGACCCTTGAGACTGCCAGGGGTCGGGAGAAGACCTTGATCAAAGACCTCCACAATGAACAGGAGCTGCTCAAGAGTGCTGCCGCCACACACAACGACTATGTGGCAGGCGTGCAGATCTGGACTGAGAAGCTCATTGACGTTGCAGAGAAGCTTGCCGCGCAACTGTCCATCATGGGTCTGCAAGGCTTCAGGTATTCTTCTGACGACAGGGTGTCCACAAGCGCCAGGCTGACCATGTTCTTTGACCGCATGCTCGAAGCCTTGGAGCAGCTTCACTCTGACCGAACATCCCAGCTGGCGAATGAATCCCGCAAGCTCTGCCAGGCTGTCCTCCGCGAGGTGCTGGTCAAAGTTGTGCACAAGAATCCCGGCATCAACCTCTCCAACGTCTTCAAACGCTTGCTGAAAGATGTGGACGTCAAGGTACTTGAAGAGCTTGTCGCGCCCATCGTTGACAGGGTGAGCCAAGTCAAGAGGGTTGAGGGCGATCGCCGGGATTAGCCGTTTCTCTTTATCTTGTCGCCATCGCTCCATGCCAAAGACAATTTATCCTTAGTTAGGAACGCGGCAACTATCATGTAATATAACTTGCTGTCTCTGGATTAATATATGCCATTCCCCTCGTTTGATTTCTTTCTGTATGGTGTATGCCCTACGCTTATACTGGGAACTTGCCGGTGCGCACCCCCGCGAGCGCTGGGTTCGGGACTTCGGCAGCCTGCTGGAGGCGCAGCTACCGGCAAGAAACCTTGACGTTTTCAGTGCAGCCACCTAAACTGTTGAGCGGACTCGAAACAGAGTAAGGGCGCGACCGATCATGACAAGGTTCCATCGCGTGCAGGTTTTCCATACAAAAGTCGAAATCGTTCAAGGAGGATAGCCTTACAATTGAAAATCTGTTTTAAAGGGGTTTCTGCAACTTAGCTTTTCGTTGCTGTTCTTCTTCCGGCAAGATGTCAACCTTGAACGTCGCCTGTCGGTATCCATACCATCTTCCCCCCCGGCAAACTTGCATGCGAGGGAACCTTCTATCCTTTTGAGAAAAAGAAAGAAGAGAAAATATGGAACCTTGGCGGTTCATTAGCTCTTACCGGAAGCAAGCGTAATACAACATCTCAGATAAGCATGCATATAAAATGACATGAAATCGACAAGAATTGTAAAACACTTAGCTTAATTAAACTATGCACATGGTCTTCGCCTGGCTTTGTACAAAGGATTACATGCTGCATCAGCAAGACTTGTACAAAAGGGGGTTGCCGGGAGCGTTTCTGCGGCAAGAACCAAAGGTTCTGCGCGAAACTGCTGCTAACCGGCAACCGCGCCTCACGGGTAGAACTTACGAAGATGTTCGATATTCCAGGAGTTGCTCACTGGCATGCCATCTTCGGTCTCCAGGCGGACAGCGCCAGGCCTGGTGACTCGTACTACCCGATAAGGGCCTTCCCACTTCGGCGTCAACTTGTTGGAATTCTTGGCCGACTGAACGCGCCGAAGAACAAGGTTGCCTTCCTCAAGACTCCGGGCATGAACCTTGCGGCTATGATAGCGGCGCAAAGCTTGCTGATAGCGTGTAGCACGCACAGCAGCCCGAAGATGATCTTCCTCAAGGAGCACAGCGTCATCTTGCCGCAGCTGCTCTTGCTCGAGCTCATCATAAGCGAGCACTCGAGGTGACCCGTATATGAGTTCCGTGGGGAGAACTACTTCAGCCCCGTAGACCAGGGCGAAGGGAGTCTGGCTGGTAGCTCGATTTGGTGTCGTTCTGATTGACCAAAGAACCGCCGACAGCTCATCAATCCAGCGTCTTCCGCACTTGTGCAGTTTGTCGAAAGTTCTGGTCTTGAGACCGCGCAGAACTTCAGCATTTGCCCTCTTTGCTTGGCCGTTGCTTCTCGGGTGAGCAACGGAGGCAAAACAGATCTTGCCGCCAAGGTCTTGGACGTACTGCATAAAGGTGCGGCTTGTGAACTGCGTACCATTGTCGATGATGATCCTGTTCGGCACACCAAACCGGCACACTATTCCCTTGAAGAACTTGACCGCTGACTGTGCTGTCACCTTTCTCACTGCTTCCACTTCCGGCCACTTCGTGAACTTGTCGATAGCAACGTACAAGTACTCGAAGCCCCCGGCAGCGCGGGGGAAAGGACCCAGTATGTCGAGTCCCCAGACCGAGAAGGGCCAGGAAAGAGGGATTGTTTGAAGAGCTTGAGCTGGCTGATGAAGTTGCTTTGAATGGAACTGGCACGCTTCACACTTGGTTACTAGTGCAGTTGCATCCTGGAGAGCAGTGGGCCAGAAGAAACCTTGCCGAAATGCCTTGCCGACAAGAGCTCTCGAGCCTATGTGGGAGCCACATATACCTCCATGAATCTCTGCCAATAGCTCTAGTCCATCCTCCCGAGGAATGCACTTCAATTTCACACCGTTCGGTCTCTTTCTGTACAAGATGTCGTCAACGAACTGGTACATACTAGACTGACGGGCTACTTTCTCCGCTTCTTCCTGTTCCTCAGGGAGTTCTCCTGTCTGAAGGAAATGAACTATGTGCTGTGCCCATGCCGGAGCCTGTGGCTCGACGACAAGGACTAAAGGCATCTCTTTGGCCGCGGGAGCGCTTGCTTCAGCGGCAAGAACCTGAGGTTCTGCGCAAAGCTGCTGCTCACCGGCAACCGGCATATCCTCAGCTGCGGGGGCGCGTACTTTTGCGGCAAGAACCTGAGGCTCTGCGTGAAGCCGCTGCTCACCGGCAACCGTGTCGTTCCCGGCAACTTCCTTGCCGGCGGCTTCTGGAAGCTCTGCCGGGAAGTACTTGCCGGTACTTAACTTCCTTCTCTTGTCTGGCCTCGTCGGTGGTGTTATGGATGGCTGAGTCAGGCGGAGCACAAAAGTTCCTGGTTCCACAGGTAACTTAAGGGCAGCACGCTTCGACAGGTCGTGTAACACCCCAAAAATTTGATCATGTTTTATTAATTTAAATTTTTGCCAGGAATACTTAAATTTCTATTTTCTGGATTTCTCTTTGGATTTCAGAGCCACTTCTTTTCTATGGATTTCAAAATTTCTCCCTCTTTTCTGAAACTTTTGAATAATATGGTGGGACTTGAATGTTTTACTTAATAATTTTTATTGCACTTATTAAAAACCAGTAGAATATTTTTTATAATAAAATTTGCCAAGTTTTAATGCATTTAGTAGCATTTTAACCCTTTTAAGAGCCTCATTTGCACTGCAACTATTTTATAACTTCATCTGTAAAATCCATAAAAATTTGTAGATCACATGTGATGTCCCTGGATCACTTTTATACAAAAACCCAGCTTGGCCATTTCTAAATTTTGAGCTCCACTTCAAGCTTTCAAATCTGGTTCAGTTTGTAGTTTGCACTGCAACCTATTTAAATATTTCTTTAAAAATTCCATTAAAATTTGGGGATGTCAGTAGAGGTATATAACTCATGTTTATCCAAAAATCCATTTGGGTTCTTTAAAAAAATTTGAGCAAACCATCCACATCTGTAATCTGATCCAGTTTGGTGATTTGTACTGCAACCCTAATTTATTTTGCTCTAGTGACCTTGGGATTTTTTCCTAATTGTAGTCAACCCTATCAAACTCTTAAGCCCAAGAGATCAAACCCATAGGCATGTTTTAAGTGGACAAAATTGCCCCTTTCATTTTCTGTCCAGAATTGTTTTTCACCAAAACTTGCATTAACAAGTTTTCTCTTTCGACCAACTGACCTCACTAATGTATTTAGTAACTAAGGAGACACAAATCTGGAAAGTTTGGTTGCCATCAGAGTCCTTTAGATGCCTCTGGCATTTTGTCGAACACCTAGAGCGCATAGACATAATTGGCATGATCATAGATTTGCATTGGGAAGTTGCCTTCCAGGCCAAACCAGCATGTCCACTAGCGCTCTAGCATCCCACCCAACCATCCTGGTAATTTGCAGCTCCGTCCAAGCCCCCTAGCAAGCACTGGCATTCCGTCGAACACTTGGCGTGCGTGCTCTAGGCGCGGCCAGAGCGCACGTTTTGCTCGTGCTGCTCCCGAGCCGCCGCGACCAGATGCCGCCTCCCCCGCTCGTTCCATTCATCCCCCCTGTCTCCTGGTTCTGCCCTGACGTGCCAAGACCCAGCCGGCCTTCTCCTCTGTAGCTCATCGCCGCCCCCGCAAGCCGCCACTGCCGCCGCCAGAGCCTGCCATGGACGGCACCGCCCCAGCAACCCTAGCTCGCCAGCTGCCCTCTGGAACAGCTCAAGCTCATCCGCAAGCTCATCGGTTAGCGCCGCCCAGCGCCCCGTCGCCCTGCTGCAGCAGAAGCAGTCGGCCGACGATCTTATCTCCGGCCGCCGCGGAACCGACCTAGTTGCGCTATAAATAGGACCCCCTCGAGCTCTCTGCCGTCCTCACCGCGACCCTGCAGCCCCCTGTGAACCCCCTTATCCACCAGAAGGACCAGAGGAGATAGTCTTCCTCGCCTCCGGCAAGTACGGTCGCCGCCGCACTCCTGTTAAATTCTCCGCAGCCAGAGCCTCTCCGATCCCACTCTCGACGCTGTTAGCCTCCCCTCTACCCCGCGGAGCCACCCCGCCTCTCAAGCTCGATCGGGAGCCACCGTAGCCCGAGCTCCCAATTGCTCCCAAAGCCGCCGTCCGCCATGGATGAAGGGGTGCTCACCCCCGAACTCCCCGGCGATCCTTCTGCTCTCCAGAGGATGGGGCCCTTCCTCCTGAGCACGCCGGTGTGCATAGCTCCGGGAAGATGCCTCCTAGCGCCGGCAATCGTCGCCGAAGTCGGCCTCTGCCTCTGGCCAGGGGCGCGCGTGAGGTGGGAGGCAAACCCGACAGGTGGGCCCCACCTGTCGGTGTCTCAACCCAGCCGCCAGTGGGGCAGTTCCGCCGAAGCGCTTCCCTCTGGTGAAAGCGTATTTCCTGTAAGTACGCAACCTAGCTCAGAAGGCGTATTCCAGGCGAACCGTTTTCCCTTTTTTCTGATTTAATAAAAAAGACGGTTTTGACCGAAGCTTTGACTGGCTATATCTTTTAAAATAAAACTCCGATTGATTTGATTCTTTTTCCTACCTCTCTCAAATTTCATCTAGTTTATTTTCATATTTATTTGAAAATTTTACGAAACAACTTTTTGTACTGTTTTTGAATTGCGTGTTAATTCAAATATTTTTCAAAATAGGAAATTGGAGAGAGGAGTAAACTTTCAAAAAATTTGTGGTGCACCCTACACCTCTGCACATTAAAGGCAAGCATCTTGAACTCAGATATGATGCAAGTCATGTGTTGTTTGCTAGAACATTTGAAGTTCATCATTATGCTAAAGTGAAGTACCATTATTTCATGTGGAAAACATACTCATGCATATAAGCATATGGTGAAAATACTTTCTGCTATACATGTGATATTGATGACAGTAGCCACTTCTCATGCCACATATGCCTGGTGATAGTTCGGATGATGTCCGAAAGAGGGTTGTGTTCCGGTGGACACAACCACGTAACTGACATCTCGTTGTGACGGGGATGTGCAGTGAGGCATGATGGAGCATGAGGGTGGTGGCCCTGTCAGGAAACTGTGAAAAGCATTGTTGTGCTAACCATGCAGGTAATACATAAACCTCCTGAGTCGACCGTAGATCGAGTCTTGTTCCAGTAACCCCCATACTTGTTCCGTACTACCACTTGTCCCTACCGCAGGTAGGGTACGGTCCAGTAAGTTGTCAACCCCTTTCTTGGCACACACCGTACAGAGAGGCCATAGTGAAAGATACCAGTGGTAGGCATGTCACTTGGTCCGGGGGCATGGGTGTTTCCGGTTGGAGCCGAGAGGGGGAACATGTACCCCTTAGTTGCGCGCGTTATAAATTTGATCCCATGCTATTCGAGGTTGGAGCCTCCCCACTTAGAGTTTTGCTTAACGAGTGTCGTGGGTGATTCCAGGCACCGGTAAGTTAAGCTGGTGTGTGCGGGTCAGGTGTGTTTTCAATTCAAAGACCGTAAACGGAATTAGTCCCGATGGACTAACGGAATCCGTTACTCGTGGGTAAAGAGTACACCCTCTGCAGAGTTTATATCTATTCGAATAGCCGTGTCCGCGGTTAAGGACTACAGTCTGGGATGGGTCAAGTGTCGGTCTTAGTGTCGGTCTTCGGAGGAAAACTTCTAAACCAGAATATTGATCATGACATGTGACAAATGATGATTATGACTATTATTATTGTGGACTAACCATTTTTATTATTTGTATATTTGAGTATCCTTGGGATGGTTCTACCTCCTGGATACTCGTTGTGATTATTTCCTTATAAGCCCTTTATGTGGTGTCGCTCAGACGCCCGACTGTGGCATGCTTGTTATTTATTTTCCTTATAAGCCCTTTAGGTGGTGTCGCTCAGACGCCCGACTGTGGCATGCTTGTTATTTATTTTCCTTATAAGCCATGTATGTGGTGTCGCTCAGACGCCCGACTGTGGCATGCTTGTTATTTATTTTCCTTATAAGCCCTTTAGGTGGTGTCACTCAGACGCCCGACTGTGGCATGCTTGTTATTTATTTTCCCTTATAAGCCCTTTATGTGGTGTCGCTCAGACGCCCGACTGAGGCATGTTTCTTATTATTATCTTTTCGAGGCGTCACTTCAGACACCCGATCGATGCTTTTGATTTTTAATCTCTGATTGTTTATTCATGTTTTATATATAACCTGCTTGCGTGCGTCATGAATTTTATTTCGTGACTAACTAAGTGATCATAGAATATTTCAGTGCATGATTATCATCTGATAAATTATACCTGTTTTCATGATGTTTGCGAGTACATTCAAAGTACTCACTGGCTTGTCCCTGGCTATTGTCTTGGCCAGATTTCTTGTTTGGAGAAGAACGCAACGACGACAGCCCGGAACCTAGGCACGAAGATAGCAGCCGCGCGAAGATAGGAGTTATCCAGGTCAGTTGTTCCTGTGGGAAATGGAGTCCCATAGACGCTGATGATCCGCAAACCGCTTCCGCCACCAACCACTAGAAACCTTTTGTTGTACTCATAGACCAGAATGGTCTTGTACTACATATTTTGTATTTTGCTTGGAATTTCTGTATCAAGATTGTGTCTCATTAGCTAACAGTAATCCTGGGGCTGATGAGCACAAGGGCCATTTTCTGGGAAATTAATATCCTGGAAAGCCGGTCCTGACAGGTCGTCAGCAATGCAATTCTCTGCTCGAGGAACATGCTCTGTTTGCAAACCATCAAAACGCTCCTCCAGCCTTCTCACTTCATCGACATAAGCTTCCATCAACGGGCTCTGGTAATCCTTGTTGACTTGCCTGACGACAAGCTGGGAGTCACCTCTGACGATGAGCTTCTTGATCCCAAGGTCTGCCGCGACCCTGAGACCGGCAAGCAGCCCTTCATACTCTGCGGTCTTGTTCATTGATCTCTCCAGGGGAAAGTGCATCTCAATCACGTACTTGAGGTGCTCTCCGGTGGGTGCGACAAGCAGCACGCCAGCATTGGCGCCTTACAGAGAAAAAGCCCCATCAAAGTACATAATCCATTCGCGATCTGTTTCCTTGCCGGGGACAACCGACTCTTGAACTTCTTCGTCTGGCGTTGGCGTCCACTCTGCAATGAACTCCGCCAAGGCTCTGCTCTGAATAGTTGAACTGCTTTCAAACTTGAGGCCAAAGCATGACAGCTCCAACGCCCACTCCACAATCCTGCCGGTTGCTTCTGGATTCCGCAAGATCCGTTGCAGCGGAAAGCGATTGACGACGGTAATCTCATGTGCTTGGAAGTAATGGCGCAGCTTCCTCGAGGCCATAAGGAGGCCGAAGAGCAGCTTTTGCACACCAGAATATCTTGACCTAGCCCCCTGCAAAAGGGAGCTGACAAAATAGACTGGGCGCTGCACCATCTTCTTCTTCTGCACTGCTTCACTTGACTACGCGGGCTCTGTCTTGTCAGCACCAGACTCTGCCGGGGATGGCCCTGGCTTGTCGCTTGACGGGCTTGCCGCTGCCGCTGCCTCTTCGTCTGCTTCTCTCTGCGCCACTAGCGCAGCACTAACCACTTGATTCGTTGCCGCTAGATACAGCAGCAATGGCTCTTGTGGCCTAGGTGCGACTAGTGTCGGCGGAGAGGAGAGGTACCTCTTCAAGTCCTGCAGTGCTGCCTCCGCTTCCGGAGTCCATTTCATTGGTCCTGCCTTCTTCAAGATTTTAAAAAATGGCAGAGCGCGCTCAGCGGACTTGGAGATGAACCTGCTCAGAGCAGCCACGCAGCCGGCAAGTTGGCGCACATCTTTGACACGTCTTGGTGCTTCAATCTGCTCAATTGCCTTGATCTTGTCGGGATTGGCTTCAATTCCACGTTGAGACACAAAGAACCTGAGAAGCTTGCCGGATGGAACGCCAAACACGCACTTCCCGGGATTGAGCTTCAGATTGATCCTGCGCAGATTCACAAACGTCTCTTCTAGATCTTGTATAAGAGTTGCCTTGTCCTTGGTCTTGACCACTATGTCATCCATATAGGCTTCCATATTTCTATGCATCTGGGTCTCGAAACCAATCTGGACAGCTCTTGTGAAGGTCGAACCAGCACTTTTCAACCCGAAAGGCATACGTATGAAGCAATTCGTGCCACACGGGGTGACAAATGCGGTTTTCTCTTCGTCTTCTTTGGTCATGAAAATCTGATGGTAGCCTGAATATGCGTCAAGGAATGACAGCAAATCGTAGCCAGCAGTGGAGTCCACAATCTGGTCGATGCGCGGCAAGGGAAAAGGATCTTTTGGACAGGCTCTATTGATATCAGTATAGTCGATACATAGCCTCCATTTTCCATTCGCCTTGCGCACTACAACTGGATTGGCCAACCATGTCGGATGGAGGACTCCTCTAACCAGACCTGCTGCTTCAAGCTTTCTGATTTCTTCGGCGATAAACTCTTGCCGCTCCAAGGCTTGCTTCCTGACCTTCTGCTTGACGGGCCGCGCATGAGGGCAGACAGCAAGGTGGTGCTCAATTACCTCCCTGGGAACACCGGGGATATCAGATGGTTGCCATGCAAACACATCGATATTCGCCCGCAGGAAGGCAACGAGCGCGCTTTCCTATTTGTCATCAAGGGTGGAACTTATGGTGAAAGTTCCTCCCGTACCATCCTCCTTGGCGGGTACCTTCTTGGTCTCTGGTGGAGCAGCCTTGGATTTCTTGCTCTTGCCGGGAGAGCTCTCTGGCACGTCCTCGACGGGAGCGCAGCACTCTGAGGAGGTGCGCTTGCCGGAGTGGGTGCTACAGGTCTTGCCGGGCTTCTTCTTCTCCCCGGGAGCTTCAGCGACAGGAGCAGGTGCCTTGGCGGCAGATGCTGCAACTGCCTCTCGGTAGAGTTTGTCGGTGCAGATAAGCACATCCTTCTTGTCGGAGTGGATGGTGAGGACGCTCATCGGCCCGGGCATCTTCAGCACGTTATAGGCGTAGTGCGATGCCGCCATGAATTTGGCCAGCGCCGGGCGACCAAGAATCCCATTATAGGGTAATGGAATCTTGGCGACGTTGAAGACGATCTTCTCCGTCCTGAAGTTCAACTCGCTGCCAAACGTCACTGGCAGGGTGATATTGCCCTTCGGCTGGTTCCTTCCCGGATTGAACCCTTGGAATGAGCATGTTTCCTCGAGATCTTCATCGGGAATTTGCAATCTCTTGATCACATCGGGCGAGATCAGGTTTAGGCCGGCCCCACCGTCAACTAACATTTTTGTCACCTGGAGGTTGCGGATCGTTGGTGAAACCAACAACGGCAAGCACCCGACCGCAGTTGTGCGATCAGGGTGGTCCTCGGCGTCAAAAACGATAGGCGTGTGGGACCACCTCAGTGGCTTCCGGGCATCGAGCGAGGGCTCAGCTGCATTAATCTCACGCGCCCACTGCTTGAGCTGGCGGTGAGAGGAATGCAACGAGGCGCCTCCGTCAACGCACATGGCCTCTGTCGCCTTCTGGAACTCGTGTTCGCTGGACTCGTCGCCCTCTGCATCATCATCATCATCCCCTTGTTTCTTGTCGCGGCCTCGGGTGGGTCGGTCCTTCTGTTGCTTGACCTTGCCGCGGCGACCTCCTCGACCGCGCTTCTTGCCGGACCCTCCAGCGCCATCCTGGGCCCTCTCCTTGTCTCGCCTTTCGTACTCGGCTCTCTGCTTCTCGACAAGCTCCTCGACTTGCCGGCAGTTTTGGAGATCGTGGCCCTTGGTGCGGTGGATCTTGCAATACTGCTTGGCGGAGCCTTCCGGCTTGTCGGCAGCCGCCAAGGCCTGACATGCGGCACACCCGGCAACCTCCTTGCCGGGGTCGTCAGTCTTGGCCTTCTTGGCGGTGCCGGGGTTGCCGGATCCCTCGACGGCAAGCACGGCCTTGCCCTTGCGCTTCCTGGTCTTCCGTCGGCCCTTCTTTGCTGGGGCAGCAGCGTCTTCGCTTTCGGAGTCGACTCCTGTGCCAGTGTTCTCGCCGGGGAGTCTCCTTCCTTCTTCTGCCCGAGCACATTTGTCAGCCAGAGCATAAAGCTCGGCGACGTCCCTGACCTTGTTCATCGCAAGCTCTTCCCTCATCTTGCGGTTGCGCACATTCTGATGGAAGGCGCTGATGACAGTGGCAGGATGAACGTCTGGGATGTTGTGCTGGATACGGCTGAACCTCTGGATGTACTTGCGCAAGGTTTCGCCATCCTTCTGGGGAATGATATGCAAGTCGCTTTCCTGGCCAGGAGCTTGGTGGCCGTCAGTAAAGGCGCCAACAAACTCATGACACAGATCTGCCCAGGAGGAAATGGAATTCTCCGGCAGATGCATCAACCACGACCTGACGTTGGGCTTCAGCACCAACGGGAAGTAGTTGGCAAGGATCTTGTCGTCTCGAGCCCCGGCAAGCTGCACCGCAATGGTGTAGATGCTCAGGAACTCTGACGGGTGAGTCTTGCCGTCGTACTTCTCCGGCACCTCCGGCTTGAAAGAGCGGTAGTTGGGCCACTGGACTCGCCGCAGCTCACGAGTAAACACTGGACAGCCCACCTCGTAAGGCAGGCTACCAGGATACCCTGGCGCAGGCTCGTCGACAGCGGGTCCCGCGCGCCTGTCGGACTGACGGCGCGCTTCCCGTCGCCGCTCGATGGTGGTTCGAGCGTCCTCCTTCTGCCGCTCCCGAAGAATCAGACGTTGATCGCGGTGAACTCGCGGATCGGACGACGCCGTGGAATCGTCATCACGGGCGTCGACCCACCGAGTTAGCGACCGCTCTTGAACTGGTGGAGGGGAGCGTATCGTAGATGCACCGCCTCCGGTCTTCTCGCCATCAGCCCGCACCGGTCCAGTAGACTGCCGCCGCGAAGGCTCTGCTCGCCGTGGCCTGTCGTTGTTGGCTAGACCAATGAGGCTCTGAATGGCAGCTCTCCACTCATCTAGCTTCTCCGCAGCGGGAGGGAAGTCTAGGAGCAGTTGAGCTCGCGCCAACGCTTCCGCTGGTGTAGGCGGCGACGAAAGATGCGAAGAACGTGAGGTGCTCAAACTCCTAACTGGGTTAGAAGGAGCACCGTCACGGTCCTGCAACCGCGCGCGGCTTCCACCGGCGTGTTGACGTGGATCTTGGCCCCGCGCATCTTGAGAGTGATGCGCAGGGGTTTTCCCATGGGGATGCTTGGAACCACCGACGTCACGGTGCTGCACATCGCGCGCTTCTTGAGAAGGCCGCGGTGCATGCGCCGGCGTGGGTGTCTTGGAAGGCGCCGTCCCGTCCTTGGAGATCGCTGCACCACCCGTAGGTAGCGCGGCCTTATCCTTGGACCTGGCGCTCGCCTGGCTTGGATCTCCAGAACGTTGCGGAGGCTCAAGACCTCCACCGCCTCCACCAGCGCCCGCGCCATCACCCGTCTGTGCAGGTACGGGGAGGCTGGACGCGGATGGATCAACCGCCGTAGCGCCCTTCTTCTTGGGGGCCATGGCGATGAATATGATCAAGAACCGGCGCGCCGACCGCTAGATCGGGTTCGCGCAACCTTTATTCCCCCTACCTGGCGCGCCAAAGATGTCGGGGAAACGACACCTATGGGACCGAAGGATCCCTTTACGGTTCGGCAAGGGAGAAAGGATAGCACAAAGAGCGGAACTAACGATCAACGCGAGGGGATTTACCCAGGTTCGGGCCGCTCGGGAGCGTAAAACCCTACTCCTGCTTGGTTGTATTACTGTGGAAGTTCTTGGCCTAGTTCTGGGAGCTACAGTAGCAGCTACGCGTACAGAATGGGTCGAGTCCGGATCGGGATCTCCCCCCCCCCCTGTAGCTACGCCTTGGGCCTCCTTTTATATGTCCAAGGGGTCTCCAACAGTGGCGAAGTACAAGAGGTGTAAAGTATCTACAGTATCTCATGATTACCAGTATCTCATGATTACTACTGACGCCTTAGGACAAACGTCTTAGGACAAACGTCTTAGGACAAGACGCATTCAATGCTCTGAACAGGTGTCCCTGCCTTTCTTGGGGATGGGAAAAGGACTCGCCCCATCAGCACCGCTTAACCCCTTCTGCGGCCAGCGCCGTGACACGCAACCAGGAGGACAAGCCCTAAACGACAGGCTGGTCGCTGCGCTGGAGCGGCGGCACTGTGCTGAAGCGGTGGGATCTTGCCGGGTGCTGATCTTGCCGGGGGCTGATCTTGCCGGGGCTGATCTTGCCGGGGGCTCGACGGGCCAGCCCGATAAGATCTTGCCGGACGCCCAGCCTCCGGTCTTCTGATCTTCAGCTTAAACGCCTTCTTAATATCTTGCATCTGTCTCCAGCCGGCCTCCGGCAGGCCTTGCCGCAGGTATGGCTACAACTGTCCGTGCACAAGTACGGGGTACTAAAGGACCCGATCCTTAGTACACCGACAGGTTACATATGTTCTTCCTTGCAAATCTAACTCATGTAGGTAGATGGACTACAAATGATAGGATTGCTCCCAACTTCACTCCATGAGCATCCGTTTCAAGTTCAACTACATGATGGACATCAACACCAAAAACCCCAATGTAAGTTCTCACGTCTTAGAGAAGCTTTCCTCAAAGTCATGAGCTAAAGCAACTCAACAAGATGTGAATACATTGAAATGCTTAAATGAAAAATGGCAACCCCATTTTGAGCTTAACGATGAGTATGACCCTAAGTCAATATACTCTAACATAGGTGACCTAGTCGCCGACCCCTCTAGATGAAGTTCTCTTGTGTTTCTCTTGTCTTTTGTTGTGTGTATTTCTTCTCTTTTTCAAAAAAAAACTTCATCTAGATGTTTCTTTGTTTCTTTCTCTTCTGCTAGTTTCTCTGTCAAGGTAAATTCATTGCAAATCTTTGTAAGAACCTGTTGCCTAGTGAGCTGAGTTGACAAAAAATTTCTCTTTGCACTAAACTCGGTCACACCAACTTGTTCCAACTCGGAGTCACCGACTTTATTGCTCAAAGGAATTTTCTGTCAAATATTTTTTCTGTGTTTTCTGCTCCAGCTCCACTCAATGATTCTTTCCCTCTGCTTGCATCTGCCATTATATCATGGCTGCCTGTGTTTCTCAAGGACCATACCCACTTGACCAATGACCTTGAAGCTATCCCTTCTTGGAAATTGATGTCAAAGGGGGAGAGAGATGCACATCAAAGCTTTTCACCATAACCTCTTCCATGTCAAAAGGTATATCCTAAGGGAGAGTGATGCATTTTATAAGAGGAGAGAATTCTACATGTTTCTAAGAGGGGAGAAACATGTTTTTGTGTTTCTATTTGCTCTAGTCATCTCACCCTACCTACTCCCAATATCCAATGCTAGATTCAGGGGGAGAGGAAATTCACTTTAGGGGGAGACAACTCATTCTATTAGACCTTTGGGGACAAGTTTGATTTCTCAAGAAGTATTCACTCAGTGATACTCTCTTCTACATGTCATCCCAATCTTGGTTTTCTTGTTGATCTTGTGTCTTTTCTTGGAGAAGTTATCTTGTGTTATCTAACTTTGTTTTCTCAAGTGTATTTCTTCAGGGTATGATCAAGAACCTCAAGGTAAGTATGTGCATCATACTCATGTGCGTGATGACCTCTTGCTTTTGCACATATTGTTTGCAAGAAAGTAATCATGGACATGAGGGTACTTCACTTTCATCTTGTTGCTCTGATGCATATAGCCAAGATACATGTTACACGTGCATTTCCTTCACTTTGTGCTTCTACTATCCATAAGCTATCATCATTTACTAGCTGCACATCAATAGGGGGAGCTTATGCAAGTTACATGTTTTCCTCAAAGCTTTCATACAATCTCCTATTACATCTTTATTTGAAGCTTTGATGTATGTTGTCATCAATTACCAAAAAGGGGGAGATTGAAAGCACATTTGCTCCCTTGGTGGTTTTGGTAATTAATGTCAACATACATTGTGTTGGACTAATATCTTTATCTAGTATATTTTAGATAAGTTCAACAGTGGCATGGCAAGGACAAGAAGAAGTGGACCCCCTCAAAATGCTAAGGACAAAGATTGGCAAAGCTTCAAGACTCTACATTTTTGGTTAAGTGATCCAAGATCACATTGAGTCCATAAGAAAAGCCAATACTATTAAAAGGGGATGAGGTTTTGGTCATGACTCAATTGCTCAAGTGGTTAGTGCTATTGCTCCAAAATCCTCAAACACTTCTCCACTTCACTCCTATCCTAAACCATAAAGTTGATCTCGGTCCCACCGAAACACTCTCATCCGGACCCACCGAGATTACCATATACATTGCCACATGCCAAACCCCAACACTTCGGTGTAACCGAAATGGTTATCGGTCTCACCGAGACGGCCTAACCAAGTTGTTGTAACGATGTCACGTCACTTCGGAATTTCCGAGATGAAATTTTCGGAACTACCAAAACGTGGTCTTGCCCTAGCCATTGCACTTCGGTCTCACCGAGATGTTTTGTTCGGTCTCACCGAAAAGCCTAACGGTCAAGTCTTTTACACTAGTCGGTCTCACCGAGATTTTCATGTCGGTGTCACCGAGTTGGGTAAAGTACTTGTAACGGTTGGATTTTTGGTGCTGCCTATATATACCCCTCCACCACCACTTAGTCTCTAAGAGAGCCATCAGAATGTGCCTACACTTTCACCATTCATTTTCTGAGAGAGAACCACCTACTCATGTGTTGAGATCAAGATATTCCAATCCAACCATTTGAACCTTGATTTCTAGCCTTTCCCAAGTTGCTTTCCACTCAAATCCTTCTCCTACCAAAGCCAAATATGTGAGGGAGTGTTTGAGTGTCGGGGAGACTATCATTTGAAGCACAAGAGCAAGGAGTTCATCATCAACACACCATCTATTACCTTTTGGAGAGTGGTGTCTCCTAGATTGGTTAGGTGTCACTTGGGAGCCTCCAAGATCATGTGGAGTTGAACCAAGGAGTTTGTAAGGGCAAGGAGATCTCCTACTTTGTGAAGATCTACCCCGAGTGAGGCTAGTCCTTCTTGGATGTAAGCCATGGTGGAATAGGCAAGGTTGCTTCTTCGTGGACCCTTCGTGGGTGGAGCCCTCTATGGACTCGCGCAACCGTTACCCTTCGTGGGTTGAAGTCTCCATTGATACGTCTCCAACGTATCTATAATTTTTGATTGTTCCATGCTATTATATTATCAATCTTGGATGTTTTTATATACATTTACAGCAATTATATATCATTTTTTGGGACTAACCTATTAACTTAGTGCCCAGTGCCAGTTGCTATTTTTTTGCCTGTTTTTGGTTTTCCAGAATATCAGTACCAAACGAAGTCCAAATGCCATGAAACTTTTAGGAGATTTTTTTCTGGACATAACAAGTACTGGAAGCTTTGGGAGAGGGCCAAAAGATGAAGCAGTGGCCCACGAGGCACCAAGGCGCGTCCCGGGGGGGCGCCCTGGTGGCTTGTGGGGCCCACACAGCTCCGTTTGACCTAATTCCACCACTATAAATTCTATAAAATCGGGAAACCAATAGAGGAGTCCACGAAATACTTTTTCCGCCGCCGCAAGCTTCTGTTCTCGAGAGATCCCATCTAGAGGCCTTTTCCGGCACTCCGCCGGAGGGGGAATCGATCACGGAGGGGCTCTACATCAACCTTGCTGCCCTTCCGATGATGCGTGAGTAGTTTACCACAGACCTTCGGGTCCATAGTTAGTAGCTAGATGGCATCTTCTCTCTTTTTGATCTTCAATACAATGTTCTCCTCGATGTTCTGGGAGTTCTATCTGATGTAATCACTTTTTGCGGTGTGTTTGTTGGGATCCGATGAATTGTGAGTTTATGATCAGATTATCCATGAATATTATTTGATTCTTCTCTGAAATCTTTTATGCATGATTATTATAGCTTCATATTTCTTCTCCGATCTATTGATTTGGTTTGGCCAACTAGATTGATTTATCTTGCCATGGGAAGAGGTGCTTTGTAATGGGTTCGATCTTGCCGTGCTCAATCCCAGTGACAGAAAGGGACATGACACGTATGTATTGTTGCTATTAAGGGTAAAAAGATGGGGTTTATTCATGCGTGAGTTTACTTGGTCTACATCATGTCATCTTGCTTAAGGCGTTACTCCGTTCTTTATGGACTTAATACACTAGATGCATGCTGGATAGTGGTCGATGTGTGGAGTAATAGTAGTAGATGCAGGCAGGAGTTGGTCTACTTGTCTCGGATGTGATGCCTATATACATGATCATTGCCTTGGATATCGTCATGATTATTTGCTTTTCTATCAATTGCCCAACAGTAATTTGTTTACCCATCGTATGTTATTTTCTTGAGAGAAGCCTCTAGTGAAAACTATGGCCCCCGGGTCTATCTAAATCATATATTAAAAACCCTAAAAATACCTTGCTGCACTTTTATTTTATTTTATATTTTAGTTCTATCTATCACATACAATTTAATCTTGCAATTAACCGCCGAGGGATTGACAACCCCTTGTTTGCGTTGGGTGCAAGGATTTGTTGTTTTGTGTGCAGGTGCTGCTAACGAGGTGTTGCATGATTCTCCTACTGGATTGATAACCTTGGTTTCATAACTGAGGGAAATACTTATCTCTACTGTACTGCATATCCCTTCCTCCTCAGGGAATTACCAACGCAGCTCACAAGTAGCATCCATCAACGTGGACGTACGATAGCACCACCTATCGGAACCACGCCAAAAACCACCGTGTCTTCATTGCGTTTGATCTTCTCTTCGCTACCCCATTACTTTACTATTTCCACAGCTTTATCTATAGATATGCATGTGTAGGAAGCACTACTGCAGGCGACCGCTAATGCGACACATGAATCAGAGACCCCGCGACCAAACTGTGTGCGATGCATGAATCGCAAACGGTGTCGTAATAAAACCGTCGCCAACAAGACGAACTGTTTGCGATGCCGGAGACATCAAGCACGATTCAGATTAGAGACGCATGTGCGATACGTGGCATACAGTTCATCCATATGAACTATTTGCGATAAGCCAGAACAACAAACACGGTCAGCGAGTTCGAGGTGTGTGCGATACACGGCATACAGTTCACTCGGATGAACTGTTTGTGATTACCCAACACAACAGAAACGGTCAGGCAGATCAAGGTGTGTGCGATATATGGCATGTGGTTCACTCGGATGAACTGTTTGCGATGAGCCAAAACAACAGAAATGGTCAGCCAGATCAAGGAGTCTACGATATACGGGCACACATTCTAATTAAAAGAATTGTGCGCGATGGTAATAACAAGCGCACACGGTTGATGGAACAAGTCATGTGCTGACATCGCTGATTGCGGTGCACACGCCACGTACGCATCCGAGAACGCTTGCCCACGTTAATTACACCATCCAGGAATCGTGCCGCACTTCAAAACCGGAACCGTCAAATAATTTTGACCTTGTTTCCCATCACATTCCAAATTACCACATTATATGTAATTGCAAACCTGTTCATACCGATCAAAACCTAAATGTTTTCCCACTTAGCAACTTATTACTAGGTTATAAATACCACCTACTCGAAAATGACTGCACATTCCTCCTCAATTCCTCATCAACAAACAAACAAGTCTTCATCCTTCCTTGCGTCTGCCTTGGCCCATGGGAGGAGTTCTTGGTCAAGAAATGACCATGGAGCAGTGAGTGAAGCAGCAGAGATGTCCCGCCTCACCGTGATAGCAGCCGAGAGGTCCCGCCGTGCCGCCGAAGCAGCACAGAGGTCCCGCCGCGCCGCCGAAGCAGCACAGAGGTCCCGCCGCGCCGCCGAAGCAGCACTGAGGTCCCGCCATGCCGCCGAAGCTGCAGAGTGGTCCGGCCGCGCCGCGGAAGCGGCACAAATGTCCCGCCGCACCACGGAAGCAGCAGAGAGGTCCTGCCCCGTCGCGGCGGCCTGGATGGATCTATCGCGGGCACTCGAGGGCTCTCACAGGCGCATGCACGCTATGCTCAACAAGCTGATGGATGACATCTCCCGCTGGGTGAATCTGCAGGAGGAGAGCTATGTCACGTTGGATAAGTCGACCGGCATCATCCGGGGACTAAGGGGTGACAAGGTGAGACTCCGCACCGAGCGCAACCTACTGAGGGCGAAGATTGCCGGCAGGGCAAAGTAGTACGAGGAGACAACTGCCGTGTTGAAGAAGATGGCCGTCATGGTCAGGAAACTTATGGACGAGAATGCTAAGCTCCGCATCGAGCGTGAAATGCTCCTGGAGGAATCCGTGGATGCTCGCAAGCGGCGTATTGAGGACGTGAAGGAGATCAAGGTGGACGAAATGACGAAGATGGCGTAGTAGATTGAGGTGAATTAGAGAGCAGCGACCCAGATCACTGTCTGCGTCTTCCTTCATTTGCCCTTGTGTCTTTCGGGCATTGCCGCATGTGGCATCTTTAATTATCTTCCTGAATATGTAAGACAATTATTATTATCCATTGCCATCGTCGTCATATATATCAGTCTTGCCAAGTCTCAGTCGATGCTATGTCCGTGAGATCTTACATCAAGATCCGTGCAAAATTTTCTTTTCAGATTTTATTTTCTCTCTCTTAAATCTCAGTCGACTGAGGCCCAGACACGCCATTAAAACAGGGGCTCAGGCGCCATTAATGGAGAAGTTGGGAGCGAGGTAGGCGGCGGATGGAGGTCAAAGGGCTCGCCACCCGGTGAGCCTGCGCAGCGGTCTGCTCCATGCCTCCCGTCTACTCAAATAGCTACCCCGCACGGTGCCTCCTAGCCAATAAAAATGGGGACGCGTGGCGGCACGTAAATGGTTAGTACAACGCCCACGGTTTGAATAACACTTGTGCTTCCGATTGTAATGTGGCAGCTCTTTGTTCCAGAATGACTTTGTTGGATGTTAATCTGTGCGCCTTCAAAAAATCAGACAAATTTTTTACCATAGCATGTTGGTGCCATGTCAAGGCAACATGCCATGTTTCATGATTTTCAGGCAAGTTTTGGATTTACAGGAATTTAAAAACCAAGTTTGTCAATGTTTTTGGCCGAGCCACGACACCCAAATGTTTGAAATTCATTCCCATTTCTTGCATGGGACCTAAACATTCACCCAAGGACACATATACGATTTTTCAACCCATTTTGGTGCACTGGAGCATGTGCATGTAGTTCAAATTTGAATTATGCACATTAAATGCCTAGGAAACTCAATAAATGTATAAAAAAGGCCAAACAAACCCGGAATAATTCCAATTTTTAGCACGACACTCCTATTGGTCTTTGTTGCCTCTGTAAAAAAAATAAAGGCAGGAAGAGGCAGCGTATGTCGTTTCGCCCACAAAGGTGACACATCCCCTATCGGAACCATGAGCCTTCTTGAGAGAAGCTCCGGTTTGTAAGAAGCTTATACCAAAACTTGTCCCAAATCAAACAAAAAATTTACCACAACATGTTGGTGCCATGTCAAGACACCATGCCAAGTTCCGTGATTTTGAGGCAATTTTTGGATTTACAGGAATTTAAAAACCAAGTGTTTTCGGCCGAGCCACGACGCCCAGATGTTTGAAATTCATTCCCATTTCTTGTATGGGACCTAAACATTCACCCAAGGACACATATATGATTTTTCAACCCATTTTGGTGCACTGGAGCATGTGCATGTAGTTCAAATTTGAATTATGCACATTAAATGCCTAGAAACTCAATTAATGTATAAAAAAGGCCAAAAGAACCCGGAATAATTCCAAATTTTAGCACGACACTCCTATTGGTCTTTGTTGCCTCTGTAAAAAAATCAAGGCAGGAAGAGGCAGCGTATGTCGTTTCGCCCACAAAGGTGACACATCCGCTATCGGAACAATGAGCCTTCTTGAGAGAAGCTCCGGTTTGTAAGAAGCTTATACCAAAACTTGTCCCAAATCGAACAAAAAATTTACCACAGCATGTTGGTGCCATGTCAAGACACCATGCCAAGTTCCGTGATTTTTAGGCAATTTTTGGATTTACAGGAATTTAAAAACCAAGTTTCTCAATGTTTTCGGCCAAGCCACAACGCCCAGATGTTTGAAATTCACACCCATTTCTTGTATGGGACCTAAACATTCAGCCAAGGACACATATACGATTTTTCAACCCATTTTGGTGCACTAGAGCATGTGCATGTAGTTCAAATTTGAATTATGCACATTAAATGCCTAGAAAACTCAATTAATGTATAAAAAATGCCAAACGAACCCAGAATAATTCCAAATTTTAGCACGACACTCCTACAGTTGCATGTTCACTGCAGATAAATGTTCTAGCAATTCAAACAGCGACCTTTCCTGCCGTAACCCCATTATGTCTTTCAAATCAAAATGAAAAAATCAAGTACACCACAAACAGTTTGATAGCAAGAATCGTGTGCGACGCAATATAAAATATCTTGGGGCTCCCTCATGTATGGCTTACGCCCGAAGGTTCGTCGGCTACAGTCCACCGGCCGCGCGTCAACCACACTTGCGCGCCAGTTTTTCGCTGCACCGTTCGTAAATTTTTGGCAACCGCGGTAATATCTAGGTCCCCGCCCCCTCCCCCCAACCAAAAGCCACATTTCCACTGTTTCTTCCTTCCTTTCCAAGTTCAAACCTTCACTGCTTGCTTTGCAGCGCCACCTCCTCGCCGGCGGCGCTCCTTCCCGTTGTGCGGCCTCGTCGATATAGTCAGGTAATCCACACCCCACCCCCATCCTCCTCCTCCTTCTCCATCCCACATGCCTCGACCGCCGACGCGACATCTTCCACCCAAATCACTACCCCATCCTCCAAATAAGCGCTGCCCATAGCCATGGTGCACGCATTATAGCCAGGAGCTCAAGGAGCATCTGGCAGTGGTGAAGCAAATCGCGGCCGCACGAGCGGATGAGGTCGCGATTGCTGCCATGCGTGCCGACCGCCAGATCTTGGAGGAGCACCTCACCGTCGAGGCCGTCGTCGACGCGCGCGGACGCTGCCACGCGGTTGGCTACTTTAAGCGACAGTTCGTGGTGTTTTCTAAAGGCCGCCTGCGGTGCCTTCTAGTGAATTGTCCTCTGTAATGTTAATATGCAATCTGATCTTCTGAAATGTGATGTTCAGTTAAAAGTTTGGTTCATTTGTTGTGATGTTCAGTTAACTGTTTGGTTCAATTCTGAAATGTGATGTTCAATTCCTGTGGGTACAATTTTTTTGTTGTTATGCATGTGAGGAATAAAATCGAATTTGGATGTACTCTATACATGAGAAACATACACAAATGCTATATTTCCTAGTAGTTCTTAAGCACGCTAGGCTTGGTTAACTGTACGATCTTCTAGTATATGTTCTATTCTGCAATGTGGTTCTTAGTTAATTGCTTGCTTCATTTGTTGTGGTGTCCAGTTAACTTTTTGGTTCAATTCTACAGTGTGATGTTCATTTGTTGTGGGTACAAGTTTTCATTAATATATTCTACTGATAGTATGCCAACTCTCACTTAAACTGATCAATATCTGCCTTATGTGTTGTAGGGAAACAATGGGAGGCACTGAGGTTTACCATTGAGGTTTGCACATGCATGGTCCTTTGGCTAATAGCACATTATTGAGCAATTGCAGGAACCATTCTACTCCCTCCGTCCCATAATATAAGAACGCTTTTTAAGCTATGTTAGCTTAAAAACGTTCTCATATTATGGGACGGAGGGAGTGTTGGAAATATGCCCTAGAGGCAATAATAAATTGGTTATTATTATATTTCCTTGTTCATGATAATTGTTTATTATCCATGCTATAATTGTATTGATTGGAAACTCAAGTACATGTGTGGATACATAGACAACACTGTGTCCCTAGTATGCCTCTAGTTAACTAGCTCGTTGATCAAAAGATGGTGAAGGTTTCCTAGCCATGGACATGAGATGTCATTTGATAACGGGATCACATCATTAGGAGAATGATGTGATGGACAAGACCCAAACTATAAACGTAGCATTTGATCGTGTCAGTTTATTGCTATTGTTTTCTGCATGTCAAGTATCTGTTCCTATGACCATGAGATCATGCAACTCACTAACACCGGAGGAATACCTTGTGTGTATCAAATGTCGCAACGTAACTGGGTGACTATAAAGATGCTCTACAGGTATCTCCGAGGGTGTCTGTTGGGTTGGCATGGATCAAGACTGGGATTTGTTACTCCGTGTGACGGAGAGGTATCTCAGGGCCCACTCGGTAATACAACATCACAATGAGCCTTGCAAGCAATGTGACTAAAGTGTTAGCCACGAGATCTTGTATTACGGAACGAGTAAAGAGACTTGCCAGTAACGAGATTGAACTAGGTATAGAGATACCGATGATCGAATCTCGGGCAAGTAACATACCGAAGAACAAAGGGAACAGCATACGGGATTAATTGAATCCTTGACATAGAGGTTCGACCGATATAGATCTTCGTAGAATATGTAGGAACCAATATGGGCATCCAGGTCCCGCTATTGGTTATTGGCCGTAGAGGTGTCTCGGTCATGTCTACATAGTTCTCGAACCCGCAGGGTCTGCACACTTAAGGTTCGGTGACGTTTCGGTAGATTTGAGTTATGCATGTTGGTGACCGAAGGTTGTTCGGAGTCCCGGATGAGATCACGGACATCACGAGGAGCTCCAGAATGGTCCGGAGGTAAAGATTGATATATAGGAAGTCCCGTTTTGGCCACCGGAAAAGTTTCGGGTATTTCCGGTAGTGTATCGGGAGTGCCGGAGGGCCATCGGGAGGGGCCACCCACGCCGGGAGGCCACATGGGCCTAAAGGGAGTTGCACCAGCCCTTAGTGGGCTGGGCAAGCCAGCCCTATAAGGCCCATGCGGCTGGAATTAAGTGGGAAGGAAAAACCCCAAAGAAAAGGGAAGGGGAAACAAATAAGGAAGGAGTCCTAATTGGACAAGGAAAAGTGGAGGAGTCCACCTCCTCCTCCCTGGTTCGGCCGCACCTAGGGTGGAAACCCTAGGGCGCCAGCCCCCTCCCCCTCCCTCCTATATATACTAGAGGGGAGAGAGGGCCAAACACCCTAAGCCACGGTGCAGCCCTCTCTCCCCCCGTCTATACGGTTTTCCTCAAATCTGTTTTTGTCGGTGCTTAGGCGAAGCCCTGTCGGAACAGCTCCACCACCACCCCCACTACGCCGTTGTGCTGGCGGAGAACTCGTCTATCTCTTCGCTCTCTCTTGCTGGATCAAGAAGGCGGAGATCGTCATCAAGCTGTACGTGTGCTGAACGCGGAGGTGCCGTCCGTTCGGTACTTGATCGGGACGGATCGTGATTGGATCGCGGGACGCTCGGTGATTTGGATCACGAAGACGTTCGACTACATCAACCGCGTTTCTTAACGCTTCCCGCTTAGCGATCTACAAGGGTATGTAGATTCACTCTCCCTCTCGTAGATGCTCATCACCATGGATAGATCTTGTGTGTGCGTAGGAAAAAATTTTGTTTCCCATGCAACGTTCCCCAACAGTGGCATCTGAGCTAGGTCTATGCGTAGATGAGATCTCGAGTAGAACACAAAGGAGTTTGTGGGCGTTGATATTCAGATTGCTTCCCTCCTTAGTCTTTTCTTGATTCAGCGGTATTGTGGGATGAAGCGGCTCGGACCAACCTTACTCGTCCACGTACGAGAGACCGGTTCCATCGACTGACATGTAACTTTGTTGCATAAGATGGCTGGCGGGTGTCTGTCTCTCCCACTTTAGTTGAATCGGATTCGACAGAGGCGGTCCTTGTAGAAGGTGAAATAGCAACTTTTATATCACCGTTGTGGTTTTTGCGTAGGTAAGAATCGTTCTTGCTAGATACCCATAGCAGCCACGTAAAACATACAACAACAATTAGAGGACGTCTAACTTGTTTTTGCAGGGTATGTTGTGATGTGATATGGCCAATTACATGATGAGATATATGTGATGTATGAGATGATCATGTGTTGTATAGAATATCACGACTTGCATGTCGATGAGTACGGCAACTGGCAGGAGCCATAGAGTTGTCTTTAATTATTGTATGACCTGCGTGTCAATCATTAAGCGCTATGTAATGCTTTACTTTATCGCTAAACGTTAGCAATAGTCGTGGAAGCAACAGTCGGCGCGACAACCTCATGGCGACACGTTGATGGAGATCAAGATGATGGAGATCATGGTGTCATGCCGGTGACGATGGAGATCATGCCGGTGCTTTGGAGATGGAGATCAAAAGCACGAGTTCATGGCCATATCATGTCACTTATGATTTGCATGTGATGTTAATCCTTTTATGCATCTTATTTTGCTTAGGACGACGGTAGCATTATAAGGTGATCCCTCACTTAAATTTCAAGATAAATTGTGTTCTCCCCGAGTGTGCACCGTTGCGAAAGTTCGTCGTTTCGAGACACGCCGTGATGATCGGGTGTGATAGACTCTACGTTCACATACAACGGGTGTAAGCCATGTTGCACGTGCGGAACACTCGGGTTAAACTTGACGAGCCTAGCATGTACAGACATGGCCTCGGAACACAAGAGACCGAAAGGTCAAACATGAGTCATATAGTAGATATGATCAACATGAAGATGTTCACCATTGAAACCACCTCAACTCACTTGATGATCAGACTTGAGTTGGTGGATTTGGATCATGTGACACTCGAATGACCGGAGGGATGTCAATTTGAGTGGGAGTTTTTTAAGTAATATGATTAACTAAACTCATTATCTTGAACAATAGTCTAAGTTGTCTTTGCTATATTTATGTTGTAGATCATGGCTCGCGCAGTAGCACCCCTGAATTTTAATGCGTTCCTAGAGAAAGCTAAGTTGAAAGATGATGGAAGTAACTTTGTGGACTGGGCCCGTAATCTAAGGATTATCCTTACGGCTTCCCAGAAGGCTTATGTCCTTGATGCACCGCTTGGTGATCCACCCGCTCCAGTTGAGTCTCTAGACGTTGTGAACGCCTGGCAAGCTCGTTCTGATGATTACTCAATAGTTCAATGTGCAATGTTGTATGGCTTAGAACCGGGACTTCAAAGATGTTTTGAACGTCATGGAACATATGAGATGTTCCAGGAGTTGAAGTTTATCTTTCAGAAGAATGCCCGGATCGAGAGGTATGAGACCTCCGATAAGTTCTATGCTTGCAAGATGGAAGAGAACGGGTCTGTTAGTGATCACATACTCAGAATGTCTGGGTACTCCACCCCTCTGGCTGAATTGGGGATGCCCCTTCCGCCAGAGGCTATCACTGACAGAGTTCTTCAATCATTGCCACCTAGCTACAAGAGCTTCGTGTTGAACTATAACATGCACGGGATGAACAAGTCAGTCGCCGAGCTGTTTGCGATGCTGAAAGTCGCTGAGTCTGAAATTCAGAAGGAGCATCAAGTGTTGATGGTCAATAAAACCACTAGTTTCAAGAAAAATGGCAAGGGTAAGAAGGGTAACTCCAAGAAGAGTGGCAAAGCACTTGCTCCTCCCGTGAAGAAACCCAAGGCTGGACCCAAACCAGAAACTGTGTGTTTTCACTGCAAGGGAACTGGACACTGGAAGCGGAACTGCCCCAAGTATTTGGCTGACAAGAAGGCGGCCAACAACAAACAAGGTATATATGATATACATGTTATTGATGTGTACCTTACCAACTCTCGTTGTAGTGCCTGGGTATTTGATACCGGTGCGGTTGCTCACATTTGCAACTCTAAACAGGAACTGCGGAATAGACGGAGGCTGGCAAAGGTCGAAATGACGATGCGCGTGGGAAATGGTTCCAAGGTTGATGTGATCGCCGTCGGCACGCTCGCTCTTCGATTACCATCGGGATTAGTGATGAACCTGAATAAATGTTATTTGGTGCCTGCGTTAAGCATGAACATTATATCTGGATCTTGTTTATTGCGAGACGGTTACTCGTTTAAATCAGAGAATAATGGTTGTTCTATTTATATGAGTAATATCTTTTATGGTCATGCACCCGATGTGAGGGGTTTATTCTTATTGAATCTCGATAGTAATGATACACATATTTATAACATTGATGCCAAAAGATGTAGAATTGATAATGATAAAACCACTTTCTTGTGGCACTGCCGTTTAGGTCATATTGGCGTAAAACGCATGAGGAAGCTCCATGCTGATGGACTTTTGGAATCACTTGATTTTGAATCACTGGACACATGTGAGCCATGCCTCATGGGCAAGATGACTAAAACGCCGTTCTCTGGAACAATGGAACGGGCAAGTGACTTGTTGGAAATCATACATACTGATGTGTGCGGTCCGATAAGCATTGAAGCGCGCGGTGGTTATCGTTACTTTCTCACCTTCACTGATGACTTAAGTAGATATGGGTATATTTACTTAATGAAACACAAGTCTGAAACGTTTGAAAAGTTCAAACAATTTCAGAGTGAAGTTGAGAATCATCGTAACAAGAAGATTAAATTCCTACGATCTGATCGAGGAGGAGAATATCTGAGTTATGAGTTTGGCAGTCACTTAAGACAATGTGGAATTGTTTCACAACTGACACCGCCTGGAACACCACAGCGTAATGGTGTGTCCGAACGTCGTAATCGAACCTTATTGGATATGGTGCGATCTATGATGTCTCTTTCCGATTTGCCACTATCGTTTTGGGGTTATGCATTAGAGACAGCTGCATTCACTTTAAATAGGGCACCATCGAAATCCGTTGAGACGACGCCATATGAACTTTGGTTTGGTAAGAAGCCAAAGCTGTCGTTTCTTAAAGTTTGGGGATGTGATGCTTATGTCAAAAAGCTTCAGCCTGAAAAGCTGGAACCCAAAGCGGAGAAATGCGTCTTCATAGGATATCCAAAAGAGACAGTTGGATATACCTTCTACCTCAGATCCGAAGGCAAAGTGTTTGTCGCTAAAAACGGAACATTTCTTGAGAAAGAGTTTCTCTCGAAAGAATTGAGTGGGAGGAAGATAGAACTTGATGAGGTTGTTGAACCTTTACTTCAACCTGAGAGTAGCACAGTACAGAAAGATGTTTCTGTAGAGCCTGCATCAGTTGAAGAGGAAGTTAATGATGATGATCATGAACCTTCGAATCAAGTTGCTATCGAACCTCGTAGGTCGACAAGCACGCGTACTGCTCCTGAGTGGTACGGCAACCCTGTCTTAGAAGTCATGTTGTTAGACAACGATGAACCTACGAGCTATGGAGAAGCGATGATGGGCCCGGATTCCGAGAAGTGGTTAGAGGCCATGAAATCCGAGATGGGATCCATGTATGAAAACAAAGTATGGACTTTGGAAGTATTACCTGAAGGGCGTAAGGCCATTCAGAACAAATGGATCTTTAAGAGGAAGACGGACGTGGACGGTAATGTCACCGTCTATAAAGCTCGACTTGTGGCAAAGGGTTTTTCACAAGTTCAAGGAGTTGACTACGATGAGACCTTCTCACCCGTAGCGATGCTTAAGTCCGTCAGAATCATGTTAGCAATAGCTGCCTTTTTCGATTATGAAATTTGGCAGATGGATGTCAAAACAGCGTTCCTTAACGATTTCCTTAAGGAAGAGTTGTATATGATGCAACCAGAAGGTTTTGTCGATCCAGAGAATGCTGACAAAGTTTGCAAACTCCAGCGATCCATTTATGGACTGGTGCAAGCATCTCGGAGTTGGAATCTTCGCTTTGATGAGGTGATCAAAGCGTTCGAGTTTATACAAGTTTACGGAGAAGCTTGTATTTACAAGAAAGTGAGTGGGAGCTCTATAGCGTTTCTAATATTATATGTAGATGACATTTTGCTGATTAGAAACAATATAGAAATGTTGGAAGGCGTGAAGGAATATTTGAACAAGAGTTTTTCAATGAAGGACCTAGGAGAAGCTGCTTTCATATTAGGCATCAAGATCTATAGAGATAGATCAAGACGCTTGATAGGACTTTCACAAGGCACATACCTTGATAAGATTTTGAAAAGGTTCAAAATGGATCAGTCCAAGAAGGGGTACTTGCCTGTTTTGCAAGGTGTGAAGTTGAGTAAGACTCAATGCCCAGTGACTGCAGAAGATAGAGAAAAGATGAGTGTCGTCCCCTATGCTTCAGCCATAGGCTCTATCATGTATGCAATGCTGTGCACAAGACCCGATGTCAGCCTTGCCATAAGTATGGTCGGAAGGTTTCAAAGTGATCCAGGAATGGAACACTGGACGGCGGTCAAGAATATCCTAAAGTACCTCAAAAGGACTAAGGACATGTTTCTCGTTTATGGAGGTGATCAAGAGCTCGTCGTAAAGGGTTACGTCGATGCAAGCTTTGACACTGATCCGGATGACTCTAAGTCACAAACCGGATACGTATTTATTCTTAATGGGGGTGCGGTTAGCTGGTGCAGTTCCAAGCAAAGCGTGGTAGCTGATTCTACATGCGAAGCGGAGTACATCGCTGCCTCGGAGGCGGCGAAGGAAGGTGTCTGGATGAAGGAGTTCATGACAGATCTTGGAGTAGTGCCTAGTGCGCTTAACCCAATGACTCTGTTTTGTGATAATACTGGTGCCATTGCTCTGGCCAAGGAACCAAGATTTCACAAGAGGACCAGACACATAAAGCGATGTTTCAATTCCATCCGCGATTACATCAAGGAGGACGACATAAATATTTGCAAAGTACACACAGATCTGAATGTTGCAAATCCGATGACTAAACCTCTTCCAAGGGCTAAACATGAACAACACCAGAACTGCATGGGTGTTCGATTCATTACAATGTAAATCACATAGTGATGTGAGCTAGATTATTGACTCTAGTGCAAGTGGGAGACTGTTGGAAATATGCCCTAGAGGCAATAATAAATTGGTTATTATTATATTTCCTTGTTCATGATAATTGTTTATTATCCATGCTATAATTGTATTGATTGGAAACTCAAGTACATGTGTGGATACATAGACAACACTGTGTCCCTAGTATGCCTCTAGTTAACTAGCTCGTTGATCAAAAGATGGTGAAGGTTTCCTAGCCATGGACATGAGATGTCATTTGATAACGGGATCACATCATTAGGAGAATGATGTGATGGACAAGACCCAAACTATAAACGTAGCATTTGATCGTGTCAGTTTATTGCTATTGTTTTCTGCATGTCAAGTATCTGTTCCTATGACCATGAGATCATGCAACTCACTGACACTGGAGGAATACCTTGTGTGTATCAAACGTCGCAACGTAACTGGGTGACTATAAAGATGCTCTACAGGTATCTCTGAGGGTGTCTGTTGGGTTGGCATGGATCAAGACTGGGATTTGTTACTCCGTGTGACGGAGAGGTATCTCAGGGCCCACTCGGTAATACAACATCACAATCAGCCTTGCAAGCAATGTGACTAAAGTGTTAGCCACGAGATCTTGTATTACGGAACGAGTAAAGAGACTTGCCAGTAACGAGATTGACCTAGGTATAGAGATATCGACGATCGAATCTCGGGCAAGTAACATACCGAAGAACAAAGGGAACAGCATACGGGATTAATTGAATCCTTGACATAGAGGTTCGACCGATATAGATCTTCGTAGAATATGTAGGAACCAATATGGGCATCTAGGTCCCACTATTGGTTATTGGCCGTAGAGGTGTCTCGGTCATGTCTACATAGTTCTCGAACCCGCAGGGTCTACACACTTAAGGTTCGGTGACGTTTCGGTAGATTTGAGTTATGCATGTTGGTGACCGAAGGTTGTTCGGAGTCCCGGATGAGATCACGGACATCACGAGGAGCTCCGGAATGGTCCGGAGGTAAAGATTGATATATAGGAAGTCCCGTTTTGGCCACCGGAAAAGTTTCGGGTATTTCCGGTAGTGTACCGGGAGTGCCGGAGGGCCATCGGGAGGGGCCACCCACGCCGGGAGGCCACATGGGCCTAAAGGGAGTTGCACCAGCCCTTAGTGGGCTGGGCAAGCCAGCCCTATAAGGCCCATGTGGCTGGAATTAAGTGGGAAGGAAAAACCCCAAAGAAAAGGGAAGGGGAAACAAATAAGGAAGGAGTCCTAATTGGACAAGGAAAAGTGGAGGAGTCCACCTCCTCCTCCCTGGTTCGGCCGCACCTAGGTTGGAAACCCTAGGGCGCCAGCCCCCTCCCCCTCCCTCCTATATATACTAGAGGGGAGAGAGGGCCAAACACCCTAAGCCACGGTGCAGCCCTCTCTCCCCCCGTCTATACGGTTTCCTCAAATCTGTTTTCGTCGGTGCTTAGGCGAAGCCCTGTCGGAACAGCTCCACCACCACCCCCACTACGCCGTTGTGCTGGCGGAGAACTCGTCTATCTCTTCGCTCTCTCTTGCTGGATCAAGAAGGCGGAGATCGTCATCAAGCTGTACGTGTGCTGAACGCGGAGGTGTCGTCCGTTCGGTACTTGATCGGGACGGATCGTGATTGGATCGCGGGACGCTCGGTGATTTGGATCACGAAGACGTTCGACTACATCAACCGCGTTTCTTAACGCTTCCCGCTTAGCGATCTACAAGGGTATGTAGATTCACTCTCCCTCTCGTAGATGCTCATCACCATGGATAGATCTTGTGTGTGCGTAGGAAATTTTTTTGTTTCCCATGCAACGTTCCCCAACAGGGATTAATATTTAGGTTTTTAACAATTTGGTCTTGCACATGTAGGTCCTGCTGTCAGAGGTTTAGACCCACTGTTCGATCCATTTTTCATATGGGGAAATGAGATGGACATGAATATCAGTCAAGTCAAGAAACTAAGAAAGATTGTTAGGATAAAGAAACTAGCATTGAATAATAGCTAGATCTTTGTTTGCACAATGAAGAAGACATCAGTCAACTATAGGATGGTACAAACTCTTTTACCTTGTGTTTTTTCCTATGTGCTATTTCAAAATTTAGAACAGATATTTATGCATATCTTTGTTTTCAGTCCTTTCCAAAGCAGTTCACCGATGATTACCTCTCAAATCACCTCCATGGTCAAGAGGCGAGGAAGGTACTCATTCAACACCCATGGTACAATATTGAAGTCTTCCTCAAGAGGACGAAGGTTGGGCGGGCAATCATACGCAGCCACTGGCGTAAAGTTTCAAGGACATTCAACATCATTGAAGGCTCAATATTCGCCTTCAGATTCAGCAGTTTTCCAGATGAGATTCATCTCTCTATATACCATATATGATGATACCTTCCAAAGGTTTTAGATGTTGCATGTGAAACTTCGTGCTGTTGTGTAATTGCGTAGCTAGCTATATGCCTATATGGTGTAACTGAGTGCTGAAGCTATGTGATGTTGTACTCTGATGTAATTCAGCTATGAAATCCTGGTTGCCGTTATACGGCTATGAAACATATGGTGTGCTTGATATGAAATGTCAATTTGATTACTAAATGCATTATCAATAATAGGCCAATTAGCCTGCTTATTGGGTTTTTGTATTGCAGACGGTTTCTCAGACAACACCGTGGGCGATGACCTCAAACAACGCACACAGTTTCTAGAAAGTAGCTATGTTGGATCAATGAACAATCACACACGACTTCCGCCCGACAAATGTTTGCGTTAGGCCACCTTGCACAAACGTTTCCACGTAAAAATTGTGGTGATGTACATATGAACGGAAATGTTTTTCTGAGATTCACTATGTGGGATGTACATACGAACAGAAATGATTGGGCCAGTATAATTGTCTGTGATGGCTCGCCCGATCGCACACGAGCTCTTTTTGCCCTGCGTGTGTGACAGGAGGCCCTATCGCCGACGGTTTCTTGGTCGTGTGGGAAGGAGCCCCCTATCGCACACACAGGCAAGGCGACGGTTTAAAACTCTGTCGTGGAAAGGGGGTAAAAACCGTTTGTATAGCAGGTCGCTGCACCAGTGAAGTCTTGGTGTTATCTTAACTAGTGCTAAAATCTGCCTGAATTCCAAGAAAACTAAAAACTGCACCTGTGGTTGGTTAAGAGTCTATTCACCCCCCCCCTCTAGACCTATCTTCTCGACCCTACATATATGTTTGTTGGACTTCATGTTGTCATTTGAACTCTTTACCTTGGCAATCAGAGTTTGATTGTCACAGTTCATAAGGATGGCCAGAACCGGCATCTCAACTATTGGCAAGTCCATCAAAAGATCTCGAAGCCATTCTACTTCGCCACCACATGTGTCTAATGCTGTTAATTCTGCTTCCATTGTCGATCTCGTTAAGATCGTTTTCTTGCAAGACTTCCAGGAAACAGCGCCAAGTCCAAGAGTAAACATATACCCAGTTGTGGCCTTCATCTCATCAGCATCAGAGATCCAATTCGCATCACTATCACCCTCAAGTACTGACAGGTATCCGTTATAGTGAAGTTCATAGTTCATAGTACCTTTCATATAGCGCATAATTCTTTCAACAGCATGCCAATGTACATCACCCGGATTGGAAACAAACCGGCTCAGTTTGCTCACAGCAAACGCGATGTCAAGCCTCATTGCACTCGCCAGATACATGAGTGAACCAATAATTTGAGAGTATCTCAATTGATCTTTAGTTGTGCTATGGTTTGCAGTCCAAATATCCAAAATGACTCAACACCTTCTCAACATAATGGGATTGCAGAAGTGTAATCCCACCCTTATCATCTCTCAGTAGCTTTATGTTCAAGATAACATCAGCCACACCAAGGTCCTTCATCTCAAAGTTCTGAGATAAGAACGACTTAACCTCCTCAATCACTTTGAGGTTGGTTCCAAATATCAGTATGTCATCAACATACAAGCACAGTATAACTCCTTCGCCCTCACCATGGCGATAGTATACACATTTGTCAGCTTCATTAACAACGAAGCCAACAAATGTCAGAGTTGTATTAAATTTCTCATGCCATTGCTTAGGCGCTTGTCTCGGGCCATATAAAGATTTCAGCAACTTACACACCTTTCCTTCCTGACCATCTATCACAAAGCCATCTGGCTGTTGCATGTAGATTTCCTCGTCTAGCTCTCCATTTAGGAAATACGTCTTAACATCCATCTGGTGGATGAGAAGACCATGCGAGGCCGCCAACGAGAGTAATACTCGAATGGTGGTCAGTCTGTCCACAGGTGAATAAGTATCGAAGAAATCTTCTTCTTCTTTCTGGGCATAACCCTTGGCCACAAGCCTATCCTTGTACTTTTCAATCGTACCGTCGGGGCTAAGATTCTTCTTGAACACCCACTTACATCCACTACAAAAAAAGACACATCCGTGACATTATGGCCCGAACGAAAACTTTTTCTATCATGGTTGTGACACTTCTATGATAATAATTGTGAAAAAAACACGTATCATCATAGATGTGGTGGGCTCCTACTTCTATGACAAAAAATTATGATAGAAAATGGGCTTTTTGTCCTGGGCGGGTGGGCCATCCATGATGTAAAAATCGTGGTAGAAGTGAGAGCCAGGAAAATTTCGGGGAGTTCCCGGTTATGGTGGGTGGTCGGGGCTGAGCGATGCAGTGTGGTTTGCGCATTTCTCTCTCATACGCGCGCATGTGTGCGAGGTGTTCGCTAACTAAACCCGAGCGAGGCGTTCGCTTACTGAACCCAGGCGATCGATCGATCCCTCGCACTACTACACGTACAGAACCCGAGAGATCGATCCCACTGCGTACTGAAGCCGAACGATCCCTTCGCTGCTAACTGAAACCGAGCGATCCCTTCGTTGCTAACTGAACCCGAGCGATCCCTTTGCTGCTAACTGAACCCGATCGATCCTTCTCGCTGCTTACTGAAGCCGATCGAGCCCCCGTGCGAGACGTAGCCAGCCGGTGTTGGGTTGCCTCTCGATGAATAGTGCCCGTTGCTGCGGCGCACGAGATACACATAGACACGAGTCGAGACGCATCGATCGAGCCGGTTGGTTGGCTGTGGATGAACTGTTCCCATTGCTGCCGCCCGCTCGTACGTCCCACCCCAGCCGATGGGTTGGCTGTGGATGAACAGTACCCTGATCGTGTGAAGGTGGTTGGCGCTTGGATGAACAGGACCCCGAGGAGGCCGCCACACACCAGCCGGTTGGGGGTGGATGAACAGGACCCCATGGAGGCTGGATGAACAGTAGCCGGTGGAGGCTGGAGGAAGTCGACGGTGGATGAACAGTAGCTAGTGGAGGCTGTGGAGGGAGGTCGACCATGGATGAATAGTAGCCCATGGAGTCCCGTTTTGCGGTACGCCACACCCCTCCCGATGAACAGGACCCCTGTTCCGACCGTAGGTAGTTGGGGAGAAGTCTGTTTCCTCCGTTTTGCGGTACGCCATAGCCCTCCCGATAAACAGGACCCCGTTTCGACCGTAGGCGCTCGAACAGAAGTTCGTTTCCTCCGTTTTGTGGTACGTTGATACGTCTCCAACGTATCTATAATTTTTGATTGTTCCATGCTATTATACTATCAATCTTGGATGTTTTTATATGCAATTATATATCATTTTTTGGGACTAACCTATTAACCTAGTGCCCAGTGCCAGTTGCTGTTTTTTGCTTGTTTTGGTTTTTCAGGAAATCGGTACCAAACGAAGTCCAAATGCACCGAAACTTTTTGGAGATTTTTTTCTGGACAAAAGAGACCCTGGAGGCTTGGAGAGGAGGCCAGAAGGTTCACGAAGCCTCCACAAGGCAATAGGGCGCGGCCCCAGGGGGCGCGCCCTGATGCCTTGTGGGGCCCTCGTGGCTCCGTTTAACCTAATTCCACTTCTATAAATTCTCAAATATTCGGAAACCAACAGAGAGCCACCCCGAATAACTTTTACGCCGCCGCAAGCCTCTGTTCTTCCGCGATCCCATCTGGAGGCCTTTTCCGGTACTCTGTCGAAAGGGGAATCGATCACGAAGGGCTTCTACATCAACCTTGCTGCCCTTCCGATGATGTGTGAGTAGTTTACCACAGACCTACGGGTCCATAGCTATTAGCTAGATGGCTTCTTCTCTCTCTTTGATCTTCAATACCATGTTCTCCTCGATGTTCTTGGAGTTCTATCTGATGTAATCTTCTTTTGCGGTGTGTTTGTTGGGATCCGATGAATTGTGAGTTTATGATCAGATTATTCATGAGAAATATTTGAGTCTTCTCTGAACTCTTTTATGCATGATTGTTATAGCTTTGTATTTCTCTCTGATATATCGATTTGGTTTGGCCATCTAGATTGGTTTATCTTGCAATGGGAGAGGTGCTTTGTGATGGGTTCAATCTTGCGGTGCTCAATCCCAGTGACAGAAAGGGACATGACATGTATTTGTATTATTGCCATTAAGGATAAAAAGATGGGGTTTAATCATATTGCTTGAGTTTACTTTATCTACATCATGTCATCTTGCTTAAGGAGTTACTCTGTTTCATACTTAATACCCTAGATGCATGCTGCATAGCGGTCGATGGGTGGAGTAATAGTAGTAGATGCAGGCAGGAGTTGGTCTACTTGTCTCGGATGTGATGCCTATATACATGATCATTGCCATGAATCCGTCATAATTATTTGCTTTTCTATCAATTGCCCAACAGTAATTTGTTTACCCACCGTATGTTATGTGTTCGAGAGAGAAGCCTCTAGTTAAAACTATGGCCCCCGGGTCTACTTTTATCATATATTAAAAATCAAAAATACCTTGCTGCAATTTATTTACTTTTATTTTATTTAGTATTTTAGTTTATCTATCCATCACTATCAGAATTAATCCTTGCAAATAACCGCTAAGAGGATTGACAACCCTCTTATTTGCGTTGGGTGCAAGTGTTTGCTTTTGTGTGTGCAGGTGCTGCAAAAGGGATTTTGCGTGGTTCTCCTACTGGATTGATAACCTTGGTTCTTAACTGTGGGAAATACTTATCTCTACTATATTGCATCATCCTCTCCTCTTCGGGGAAATACCAACGCAGTCTACAAGTAGCAGGAAGAATTCTGGCGCCGTTGCCGGGGAGACATCACCAAAATTTATCAAGTACCTTCGCACAAACTATCATCCACTTGCATTTACTTTATTTGCCTTTTTATTTGCATTTGCCTCTCGTTTTCATCTCCCCCACTTCTAATTTATTTTTATAAAAACACAAAAATATTTTTATTTGCTTGTTTGCTAGTTTGCTTTCTTCGTCGTGATGTCTCAAGAAAACACAAAATTGTGTGACTTTTCCAATACTAATAATAATGATTTTATTGGTACTCCTATGGCTCCTCCCGCCACTAGTGCGGAGTCGTGTGACATTAATGCTGCTTTGCTTAATCTTGTTATGAAAGAACAATTTTCTGGCAGTTCTAATGAAGATGTTGCATCCCATCTTAATACTTTCGTTGAGCTTTTTGATATGCAAAAGAAAAAAGATGTGGATAATTACATTGTCAAATTAAAATTATTTCCGTTCTCACTACGAGATCGAGCTAAAACTTGGTTTTCATCCTTGCCTAGAAATAGTATTGATTCTTGGGATAAGTGTAAGGATGCTTTTATTACGAAGTATTTTCCTCCCGCTAAGATTATCTCTTTAAGAAATCAAATTATGAATTTTAAGCAACTTGAGCATGAACATGTTGCACAATCTTGGGAGATAATGAAATTAATGATAAGAAATTGCCCAACACATGGTTTAAATTTATGGATGATCATACAAAATTTTTATGCGGGACTAAACTTTGTTTCTAGAAATTTGCTAGACTCTGCCGCAGGTGGTACTTTTATGGAAATTACATTGGGAGAAGCTACAAAACTTCTTGGCAATATTATGACAAATTATTCTCAATGGCACACTAAACGAACTCCAACTAGTAAGAAGGTAAATTCTGTTGAAGAAATTAATACTTTGAGTGATAAGATGGATGCTCTTATGAAATTGGTTGCTAGTAAAAGTGCTCATATTGATCCTAATGATGTGCCATTGTCTACTTTGATTGAGCAAAATAATGATGATATTGATGTGAATTTTGTCTCTAGAAATAATTTCAACAACAATGCTTATAGGGGTAATTTCAATCCTAGACTATTTCCTGGAAATTACTCTAATAATGATGGTAATTCCTATGGTAATCCATATAATAATAATAATAATAATAATAATAATAATAATAATAATAATAATAATAATAATAGGATACCCTCTGATCTTGAAAGTAATATTAAAGAATTTATTAATTCGCAAAAGAGTTTCAATGCTATGATAGAAGAAAAATTGAATAGAGCTGATGAATTGTCTAGGAACATGGATAGAATTGCTCATGATGTTGAAAATCTCAAAATTAAAATTTTGCCACCCAAGCATGATATAAATGAGTCTATTAAAGCTATCTATGTCTCCATTAATGAAGGTAAAGAAAGGACCGCTAGGTTGAGAGCCAAGCGAGAATTTCTAGAAAAAGCTATTCCACCCGGTTTCTATCGTAGTAATGATGAAGATATTAAAATGATTGGTGTCACTCCTATTGAATCATTATTTAGTAATATAAAACTTGATGAAAAAGGGACTGAAGAAGAGTCAGCTTTAGATAGAAGGAGTCCCAATTGCTTGGAGGGTGATAATCTTAATGATAAAATGAAAAAAGTGGGTTTGGAGAGGTCAAAACTATAAATAGTAATGCACCCACTACTTTGGATTACAAGGACTTTAATTATGATAGTTTTTCTCTAATTGAGTGCATTTCCTTGTTGCAATCCATGATTAATTCACCAAATGCATATGAACAAAATAAAGCTTTTACTAAACGTATTGTAGAAGCTATGATGAAAGCTCATGAAGAAAACCTTGAGTTGGAGGTTTCAATTCCTAGAAAATTACAAGATGAATGGGAACCTACTATTAAAGTCAAAATTAAAGATTATGAATGTAATGCTTTATGTGATCTTGGTGCTAGCGTCTCCACTATACCAAAATCTTTGTGTGATGTGCTAGGTCTCACCGATATGGATCCTTGTTCCCTTAATTTGCATCTTACGGATTCCACTATTAAAAAACCATTGGGTAGAATAAATGATGTTCTTATTCTTGCAAATAGAAATTATTTGCCCATGGATTTTATTGTTCTTGATATTGAATGCAATCCTTCTTGCCCTATAATACTTGTTAGGCCTTTCCAACGAACAATAGGTGCTATTATTGATATGAAAGATGGTAATATAAGATTTCAATTTCCATTAAAGCAAGGGATGGAACACTTCCCTAGGAAGAGAATTAAGCCACCTTATGAATCTATTATGAGGGACACCTATGAAATTAACTTGAAGGATGGTAACACTAGAAACTATGCATTATGCCTAGCTAGGGGCATAAAACAATAGCGCTTGTTGGGAGGCAACCCAATGAATAAAATAATTTTTTGTTTTACTTTCTGTTCTTGTGTGTTTACACAATTATAGCCTCTGTTATGATTGTGTTTTTATATTTTAATTAGTGTTTGTGCCAAGTAATGCCTTTGGAATGATTTGGATGATAGTATAATTGATGTTGTTTGGAAAACAGAAAGTTTTGCGTCCAGTATTTGATTTTTGATTCTGTACTGGAGCGTCCGAAAATCTGAAAATTTTACACAGTATTGGTATATGAATTGTTTACATTTTATTAATTTTTCAGAATTTTTGGAGTTACAGAAGTATAGCTTTTAAATAGATCTTTACAGACTGTTCTGTTTTAGACAGATTCTGTTTTTGTTGCACAGTTTGCTTATTTTGATGAATCTATGGATCGTATCGGGGGGTATGAGTCATGGAGAAGTTGGAGTACAGTAGCATTATGCCAATATAAAATATGAATCAATTTACAACAGTACCTAAAGTTTAAGATTTTTTTTTGTTATACTAACGGATCTCACGAGGTTTCTGTTGAGTTTTGTGTGCTGAAATTTTCAAGTTTTGGGTGAGACTACGATGGATAAAGGAATCAGGAGCGGCAAGAGCCTAAGCTTGGGGACACCCAAGGCACCCCAATGTAATGTTCAAGGAAGACTCAAGCGTCTAAGCTTGGGGATGCCCCGGATGGCATCCCCTCTTTCGTCTACAATCTATCGGTAACTCACTTGGAGCTATATTTTTATTCATCACATGATATGTGTTTTACTTGGAGCGTCTTGTGATATAGTTTGTTTGCTTTTTAGTTTGTCACAATCATATTTGCTGAACACACCTTTTTGAGAGGGACACACATTATTCGTGCTTTTTTAGAATACTCTATGTGCTTCACTTATATCTTTTGAGCTAGGCAGTTGCTCCAGTGCTTCACTTATATCTTTTAGAGCATGGTGGTAGTTATATTTTAAAGAAATAGTTGCACTCTCATGCTTCACTTATATCTTTTTGAGAGTCTAATGAATAGCGATGGTAATATGCATGGGTTATGAATTTGGTCCTAATATGATAGGTATTCAAGAGGGATATAATAAAAACTTTCATGTAGATCACTGAATATGATAAGTTTGATTCCTTGCAATAGTTTTGCGATATTAAGATGGTAATATGTGGGAGGTGCTAGTAGATAATTGTGATTTAGTAAGAATATTGGTGTTAAGGTTTGTGATTCCCAAAGCATGCATGTATGATCTGTCGTTATGCTAAGAAGTTGGAGCATGATTTATTCTTGATTGTCTACCTTATCAGTGGCGGTCGGGGATGAGCGATGGTCCTTTCCTACCAATCTATCCCCCTAGGGGCATGCATAGTACTACTTTGCTTCGAGGGCTAATAAACTTTCGCAATAAGTATGTGAGTTCTTTATGACTAATGTGAGTCCATGGATTATACGCACTCTCACCTTTCCGCAATTTGCTAGCCTCTTCGGTACCGTGCATTGCCCTTTCTCACATCGAGAGTTGGTGCAAACTTCCCCGGTGCATCCAAACCCCATGATATGATACGCTCTATCACACATAAGCCTCTTTATATCTTCCTCAAAACAGCCACCATACCTACCTATCATGGCATTTCCATAGCCATTCCGAGATATATTGCCATGCAACTTCCACCGTTCCGTTTTTATGACACACATCATCATTGTCATATTGCTTTGCATGATCATATAGCTGACATAGTATTTGTGGCTTAGCCACCATTCATCACTTTTTATACATATTACGCTTGTATCATTGCACATCCTGGTACACTGCCAGAGGCATTCATATAGAGTCATATTTTTGTTCTAGTTTCGAGTTGTAATTTTCTTTTGAGTTGTAAGTAAATAGAAGTCTGATGATCATCATTATTAGAGCATTGTCCCAGTAAGGAAATAAAAAAAAGAGGCCAAAGAGAGCCCACGAAAAAAAATGAGAGAAAAAGAGAGAAGGGGCAGTGTTACTATCCTTTTCCATACTTGTGCTTCAAAGTAGCACCATGTTTTTCATATAGAGAGCCTCCTATTTTGCCACTTTCATATACTAGTGGGAATTTTTCATTATAGAACTTGGCTTGTATATTCCGATGATGGGCTTCCTGAAATGCCCGAGGTCTTCATGAGCAAGCAAGTTGGATGCACACCCACTTAGTTTTCATGTTGAGCTTTCATACACTTACAGCTCATAGTGCATCCGTTGCATGGCAATCCCTACTCCTCATATTGACATCAATTGATGGGCATCTCCATAGCTCGTCGATTAGCCTCATCGATGTGAGACTATCTTCTTATTTTTGACTTCGCCTTATTAATCTCTACCACCACACTCTATTCCACCCATAGTGCTATATCCATGGCTTGCGCTCATGTATTGCGTGGGGGTTGAAAAAGCTGGAGCGCGATAAAAAGTATGAACCAATTGCTCGGCTTGTCATCGGGGTAGTGCGCAATAAATATTTTGTGTTAACAAGATGGAGCATGATAGGATTATATGATTTTGTAGGGATAACGTTCTTTAGCATTTTTATTTTGAAAGACATGATTGTTTATTAGTATGCCTGAGTATTGATGTCTTTATATCAAATTATAGACTATTGCTTTGAATCATTTCGATCTTATTATTCATACCGTAAAAGAGATTACATGATGAAACATGATAGGTAGCATTCCACATCAAAAATTCTGTTTTTATCATTTACCTACTCGAGGACGAGCAGGAATTAAGCTTGGGGATGCTTGATACGTCTCCAACGTATCTATAATTTTTTATTGTTCCATGCTCTTATAGTATCAATCTTGGATGTTTTTATATGCAATTATATATCATTTTTGGGACTAACCTATTAACCTAGTGCCCAGTGCCAGTTGTTGTTTTCTACTTGTTTTTGGTTTTTCAGGAAATCAGTACCAAACGAAGTCCAAATGCCACGAAACTTTTTGGAGATTTTTTTCTGGACAAAAGAGACCCTGGAGACTTGGAGAGGAGGCCAGAAGGTTCATGAAGCCTCCACAAGGCAATAGGGCACGGCCCTAGGGGGCGCCTAATGCCTTGTGGGGCCCTTGTGGCTCCGTTTGACCTAATTCCACTTCTATAAATTCTCAAATATTCGGAAACCAACAGAGAGCCACCCTGAATAACTTTTATGCCGCTACAAGCCTCTGTTCTTCCGCGATCCCATCTGGAGGCCTTTTCCGGTACTCTGCCGGAGGGGGAATCGATCACGGAGGCTTCTATATCAACCTTGCTGCCCTTCCGATGATGTGTGAGTAGTTTACCACAGACCTACGGGTCCATAGCTAGTAGCTAGATGGCTTCTTCTCTCTCTTTGATCTTCAATACCATGTTCTCCTCGATGTTCTTGGAGTTCTATCCGATGTAATCTTCTTTTGCGGTGTGTTTGTTGGGATCCGATGAATTGTGAGTTTATGATCAGATTATTCATGAGAAGTAATTGAGTCTTTTCTGAACTTTATTATGCATGATTGTTATAGCTTTGTATTTCTCTCCGATCTATCGATTTGGTTTGGCCAACTAGATTGGTTTATCTTGCAATGGGAGAGGTGCTTTGTGATGGGTTCAATCTTGCGGTGCTCAATCCCAGTGACAGAAAGGGACATGACAGGTATTTGTATTGTTGCCATTAAGGATAAAAAGATGGGGTTTAATCATGTTGCTTGAGTTTACTTTGTCTACATCATGTCATCTTGCTTAAGGTGTTACTCTGTTTCATACTTAATACCCTAGATGCATGCTGGATAGCGGTCGATGGGTGGAGTAATAGTAGTAGATGCAGGCAGGAGTCGGTTTACTTGTCTCGGAAATGATGCCTATATACATGATCATTGCCATGAATCTGTCATAATTATTTGCTTTTCTATCAATTGCCCAACAGTAATTTGTTTACCCACCGTATGTTATGTGTTCGAGAGAAAAGCCTCTAGTGAAAACTATGGCCCTCGGGTCTACTTTTATCATATATTAAAAATCAAAAATACATGGCTGCAATTTATTTACTTTTATTTTATTTAGTATTTTAGTTTATCTATCCATCACTATCAGAATTAATCCTTGCAAATAGCTGCTAAGAGGATTGACAACCCTCTTATTTGCGTTGGGTGCAAGTGTTTGCTTTTGTGTGTGTAGGTGTTGCTAAAGGGATTTTGCATGGTTCTCCTACTGGATTGATAACCTTGGTTCTTAACTGAGGGAAATACTTATCTCTGCTATACTGCATCATCCACTCCTCTTCAGGGAAATACCAACGCAGTCTACAAGTAGCATACGCCAGACCCCCAGTCGATGAACAGGACCCCGTTTCGACCGTAGGCAGTCAAACAGAAGGGCGTTTACTCCGTTTTGTGATATGCCAGACCCCGAGTCAATGAACAGGACCCCGTTACGGCTGTTCCGTCCAAGCCGGTTGGCTCCCGATGAACAGGACGCGTTCCGAGCCAGTCGCTTGGCTCCCGATGAACACGGTGTTGTTTCCTCCATTCCGACCCAGCCGGTTGGCTGACGATGAACAGGAGGCCGTTGCTGCCGTCTGTTGCCTCTCTTCATGTACACGAGCCCTGGCTGTACATATGCGCGAGTCCGTGTTCGAGACCCCGCCCGTATGTACGTACATGCCCGTATTTTTTGTCGTGTGGCTGTAAGTACGTGTACATGATTTAGACGGGGCTGCCTGAACTGCTACATCGGGGGCTCTACTACGACACGTGCCGCTCCTTACACACCCACGGTTCATCGTTGCAGAGAAACCGATCGACCAGTATGTACATACACGTTCGTGACCAGACAGACAACGCTACGTACGCTTCGACCGGGTGGGTCCCAGCTGTTAGGGAGGATAAGGAGGCACTTCCTTGCGTGCGACGATATAGCTGCTGGGTCCCAGCTGTCAGGGGGGAATCATTTTTTTTGCGCATAATAAGGAGGCACTTCCTTGCATGCGAAGATATAGCTGCTGGGTCCCAGCTGTCAGGGGGGAGGAATCATTTTTTTGCGCATAATAAGGAGGCACTTCCTTGCATGCGAAGATGTAGCTGGTGGGTCCAGCTGTCAGCCTCACTGCGTACATTCCTCTTCCGATGGCTGTCGTTCATTGACCACGTTGACCACGCCGCACCGAGAGCACCAAGGCGGTGGACGACGGCGAGTCCTAGGAAGGGAACTACATGGAGCCAGGGAAGACGCGGCAGTGGATGCCCATGCGGAGGGGAGTACGAGGGTTGACTGGTTTGGCTGCGGTGTGAGGCTGCCATCACCGGAGAATAACAGGGGATGTGGGTGAGTAGAGGGAAGGCCTGGCCAGTGGTGGGAGTAGGGTGGGGCGGTAAGGCCTACGCGGCAGCACAGCCGGCCATGGGAGGCAGGAGCAGGCGGTCACGCCGGAGCTGGTTTGGGCGGCTGGAGCAAGAAGATCAGAGATTGAAGAAGCAGCACGGCCGCTGGATTAACATCCAACGATCGTTGCTGCTAGAATCATTTGTTGACTAAGTTGACAAAGCCCTGCGTACGCGTCAACTTAGTAGGCCCACAAGTCAGCCTACAAATATGGTGGGTCCTCGATGTCATGGGGAGGAATCATTTTTTTCTTGTAATAAGGAGGCACTTCCTTCTGTGTGAAGATATAGATGATGGGTCCCAGCTGTCAGGGAGAGGAATCATTTTTTCACGGAATAAGGAGGCACTTGCTTATGTGCGAAGATGTAGCTGGTGGGTCCCGGATGTCAGTGGGACGAGTCATTTTTTTGCGCGTAATAAGGAGGCACTTCCTTGCGTGCGAAGATGTAGCTGGTGGGCCCAAGCTGTTAGAGGGAGGAATCGTTTTTCTTGCGCGTGATAAGGAGGCACTTCGTGGCGTATGACCATGGACCTCGTGGGTCCCAGCTGTTAGCCTCTCCACATACAGTCCTCTTCCGATGGCTGTCGTTCGTTGACCGCGTTGACGACGCCGTCCGAGAGCACCAAGGCGGTGGACGATAGCTAGGCTAAGGGTGGGAATGACCCGGAACCTGCGGGGCAGCACAACCGGCCACTAGTGAGTACAGGTATGACCTGGCCACCGGTGGGAGTAGGGTGGGGCAGCGAGGCCTGCGCGGCACCACAGCCGGCCACGGGAGGCAGAAGCAGGCACTCCCGCCTGCGATGGTTTTGGGCTTTTGGCGGCTGGAGCAACAAGATCAGAGATTGAAGAAGCAGGATGGCTGTCGGATGTCAATCCAACGGCTACAGTTGTTAGAATAGTTTGTTAACTTTTCTTTTTGACCATTATAAATCATTTTGTTGACTAAATGGACACGCCTTGCGCAGGCTTCGTCCTCGTGGGCCAACATTCTTTTTTTGAGAACTCCTCGGCGTGGGCCAACAAAGTAAGCTTCGAAGGCTTTGGCAGACATGCAGCCCATTTATTTAGTTTTTACATCCCATTTGATTTTGTTTTCCAATACATCTATTTCCTGGTCTGGGTGGAAAAAAATACCTATTTATTATTTCTGAGAATTTACAGCCCATTTGATTATTTGTTCGAATACACCTATTTACTGGGCTGGGTAAAAAAAAATTGCGAACATGCAGCCCATTTATTATATCTGTTAGTTTACAACCCATTTGTTTTTAGTAGAAATAGACCCCGATTATTAAAAAAAGTAGAAATAGACCCATTTTCTGGGATGGGTGAAAAAACAATGTTGGTCTGAACAGAGCATTTCCTATAAAAAAATAATTCTGAGATAGGAATTTTATTGAAAAACTTTAAGTTGGGCTTAGCATTCTTGTATAAAAATAGAACTGAGTTGTGCATTTTTTATAAAAAAACATAGGCTGGGCTGCGCTTATTTTAGGTCAAAAGAAAACCTGGGCTGGCACGCGTCTTTTGGCCCAGTTACATTGATGATGTTCAACGAACAAGGCATGTGTAGTACAGTATAACTTTACGTAGGTACTCCCACATTCAACGACGCCTGAAATGGCCCAAACAAGTCTTTTGTACATTTTTGTAAAATCACTGAACTCAAATTATAAGTTAAGAAAAAAGGTAGAGTCCAGTGAAACCTAATTAAAAGCTGTCACGAGCGAAGAAATAATGCAGCGGGTCCCACTTGTTAGCGGGAGAGAGAGAGAGAGAAACCGATCGGTTGATGCTCGTGCATACATCTTTCAGCCATATGCATTGCTGATGCACGGTACAAACTTATATAGTTGACACAATGATACACAACATCATAGCACGTTGAGCTTGCATACAAAAATTTCACGCGGGCGCACAATAGGGGTGGAAGCAGTTGATCGCTACGGGTAGGGCTATCTTGAAACCAACAAACTCGTACATCACCATTCATCGTCTTGATCAATGACGTGGAAATATCTTGAATGCAGTGCAAAGAAAACAGACAGACAAACACAATAAGTTCTGCTAGCACATTAAGTTGACGTACACCCATTCCAAAAAAAATTAGGTACAAAAATAGAACAGGTCATAATCAAATGTATTGGCACATCAGAGCTTGACACCTATAGCTCAGATATAAGTTGTACTCTATCTGAGAAGATTCAGTTGTTACCTCAAATTAGAGCACATCCAGGCAGCCAGCCCGGCCTCTTCTCCCAAAGAAGCAGTGGTCTCCGCCGCGCGATGGAGTAGGTCTTGTGCCATCCATCGTTCCGAGCAACACGGGGAAAGTCTGACGTTGACTCCTATAATGGAGGTCGTCAACGGACCACGACACCAGTGGTGGTGGCAGGACTTCGATTGGAGGATTGACCACTTCTTCGACATGCACAAAGACTCGATACAGGTACATACGTAACATGGTCCGCGGTGGCCTTGGTGGCGACGAATAGTACAACCCCGGTTCCTGCACCGGTATCTCAACACCAATCACCTTCGGTATGGTGGACGGCTTCTTCATCCATGCCATAACCGTCAGAGCCGAGCTATCTGGAGGAACAAACATACTTAAGAGCTCACCTCCTAGGTCATTGATAAGCTCATTCATGGACTCGCTGTTCCAAGCCCGTCGAGGCATGCCGTGGAAGGTAAGCTTTGTTAAAAACTCAAGCTCAGAGGGCACCGAGCCCCATCCTGTGTGCCACCAATCGAAGCTCACCAGCGCACCATCACAGAACAAATGCCGGGAAGATTCGAACACACGACTGCAGTCGAAAGTTGTCCGGAACTTGACGAAAAAATCAGCCGGTGGCGGACAGACTTCGACGAGCAAGTCACTTATTTGGATGCCGTGCGCAATGCCAAGAGCTTTGACCAGGTCATCTGGCGATACGGGAGGTCGGTCGCCATTGGTGGTTACCATCAGCACTTTACCGGCAAACTGGTCGCCAAGCGCCGCCATGCCACTGTTGAGCGACAGCACGCAGCGCCCGAAGGCAGGACGGACCTCACGATCTCCGGCTGGGAGATCCACGTTGACCGGCGAGATGATAGTGCGCTTGAGTACAGGGAGTAGTGGAAGCGGATTTGGGGGAACTGGGGTAGGAATCGAGATTCCAGAGGTGGGGAGGGGCGGGGGATTCGGGATGAAAAGGTGCTACTTGTAGACTGCGTTGGTATTTCCCTGAAGAGGAGAGGATGATGCAGTATAGTAGAGATAAGTATTTCCCTCAGTTAAGAACCAAGGTTATCAATCCAGTAGGAGAACCAAGCAAGATCCAGTGAACAGCACCTACACACACAAAAGCAAACAGTTGCACCCAACGCGAATAAGAGGGTTGTCAATCCGCTTAGCGGTTACTTGCAAGGATTAAGTCTGATAGAGATAAATTGATAAAGTAAATTACTAAACTAAATAAAAGTAAATAAATTGCAGCAAGGTATTTTTAGGTTTTTTACATGATAAAGATAGACCCGGGGGCCATAGTTTTCACTAGAGGCTTCTCTCTCGAGCGCAGAAACATACGGTGGGTGAACAAATTACTGTTGGGCAATTGATAGAAAAGCAAATAATTATGACGGATTCATGGCAATGATCATGTATATAGGCATCACGTCCGAGACAAGTTGACTGACTCCTGCCTGCATCTACTACTATTACTCCACTCATCGACCGCTATCCAGCATGCATCTAGAGTATTAAGTTAATAAAAACAGAGTAACACCTTAAGCAAGATGACATGATGTAGAGAAGCAAATTCAAGCAATATGAATAAACCCCATCTTTTTATCCTTAATGGCAACAATACAAATACGTGTCATGTCCCTTTCTGTCACTGGGATTGAGCACCGCAAGATTGAACCCATCACAAAGCACCTCTCCCATTGCAAGATAAACCAATCTAGTTGGCCAAACCAAATCGATAGATCGGAGAGAAATACAAAGCTATATTTAATCATGCATAAAAGAGTTCAGAGAAGACTCAAATATTTCTCATGAATAATCTGATCATAAACTCACAATTCATCGGATCCCAACAAACACACCGCAAAAGAAGATTACATCAGATAGAACTCCAAGAACATCAAGGAGAACATGGTATTGAAGATCAAAGAAGGAGAAGAAGCCATCTAACTACTAGCTATGGACCCGTAGGTCTGTGGTAAACTACTCACACATCATCAAAAGGGTAGCAAGGTTGATGTAGAAGCCCTCGTGATCGATTCCCCCTCTGGCAGAGTACCGGAAAGGCCTCCAGATGGGATCGTGGAAGAACAGAGGCTTGCGGCAGCGGAAAGGTTTTTTCTTCTGGCTCCCTGATGGTTTCCGAATATTTGTGAATTTATAGGAGTGGAATTAGGTCAAACAGAGCCACGGGGGCCCCACAAGGCATCAGGGCGTGCCCCCTGGGGCCGCACCATGTTGCCTTGTGGAGGCTTCGTGAACCTTCTGGCCTCCTCTCCAAGTCTCCAGGGTCTCTTTTGTCCAAAAAAAATCTCCAAAACGTTTAGTGGCATTTGGACTTCGTTTGGTACTAATTCTCTGAAAAGCCAAAAACAAGCAGAAAACAGCAACTGGCACTGGGCACTAGGTTAATAGGTTAGTCCCCAAAAATGATATATAATTGCATATAAAAACATCCAAGATTGATACTATAATAGCATGGAACAATCAAAAATTATAGATACGTTGGAGACATATCAAGCATCCCCAAGCCTAATTCCTGCTCGTCCTCGAGTAGGTAAATGATAAAAACAGAATTTTTGATGTGGAATGCTACCTATCATGTTTCATCATGTAATCTCTTTTATGGTATGAATAATAAGATCCAAATGATTCAAAACAATAGTCTATAATTTGATATAAAGACATCAATACTCGGGCATACTAATAAACAATCATGTCTTTCAAAATAAAAATGCTAAAGAACGTTATCCCTACAAAATCATATAATCCTATCATGCTCCATCTTCTTCACACAAAGTATTTATCATGCACTACCCCAATGACAAGCCGAGCAATTGGTTCATACTTTTTAACGTGTTTCAGCTTTTTCAACTCCCACTCAATACATGAGCGCAAGCCATGGATATAGCACTATGGGTGGAATAGAGTGTGGTGGTAGAGGTAAATAAGAGAAGTCAAAAATAAGAAGATAGTCTCACATCGACGAGGCTAATCAACGGGCTATGGATATGCCCATCAATTGATGTCAATGCAAGGAGTAGGGATTGCCATGCAACGGATGCACTAAGAGCTATAAGTGTATGAAAGCTCAACATGAAAACTAAGTGGGTGTGCATCCAACTTGCTTGCTCATGAAGACCTCGGACATTTGAGGAAGCCTGTCATCGGAATATACAAGCCAAATTCTATAATGAAAAATTCCCACTAGTATATGAAAGTGACAAAATAGAGAACTCTCTATATGAAAAACATGGTGCTACTCTGAAGCACAAGTGTGGAAAAGGATAGTAGCATTGCCCCTTCTCTCTTTTTCTCTCATTTTTCTTGCATGGCTCTTTTTCACCTTTTTTTTATTTTTCGTCCGAGTCTCATCCCGACTTGTGGGGGAATCATAGTCTCCATCATCCTTTCCTCACTGGGACAATGCTCTAGTAATGATGATCATCACACCTCTATTTACTTACAACTTGATACTAGAACAAAAATATGACTCTATATGAATGCCTCTGGCAGTGTACCAGGATGTGCAATGATGCTAGCATAACATGTATAAAAATGATGAACGGTGGCTGAGCCACAAATACTATGTCAGCTATATGATCATGCAAAGCACCATGACAATGATGATGTATGTCATAAAAAAGGGAACGGTGGAAGTTGCATGGCAATATATCTCGGAATGGCGATGGAAATGCCATGATAGGTAGGTATGGTGGCTGTTTTGAGGAAGATATAAGGAGGCTTATGTGTGATAGAGCGTATCGTATCATGGGGTTTGGATGCACCGGGGAAGTTTGCACCAACTCTCGATGTGAGAAAGGGCAATGCACGGTACCAAAGAGGCTAGCAAATTGTGGAAGGGTGAGAGTGCGTATAATCCATGGACTCACATTAGTCATAAAGAACTCACATACTTATTGCGAAAGTTTATTAGCCCTCGAAGCAAAGTACTACTACGCATGCCCCTAGAGGGATAGATTGGTAGGACATGGTCCATCGCTCGTCCCCGACCGCCACTCATAAGGTAGACAATCAATATTAAATCATGCTCCAACTTCTTAGCATAACGACAGATCATACGTGCATGCTTCGGGAATCACAAACCTTAACACAATTATTCTTACTAAACCACAATCATCTACTAGTACCTCCCCCATATTACCATCTTAATATCACAAAACTATTGCAAGGAATCAAATTTATCATATTCAGTGATCTACATGAAAGTTTTTATTATATCCCTCTTGAATACCTATCATATCAAGACCAAATTCATAACCTGTGCATATTACCATTGCTATCATGAGACTCTCAAAAAGATATAAGTGAAGCATGAGAGTGCAACTATTTCTTTAAAATATAACCACCGCCGTGCTCTAAAAGATATAAGTGAAGCACTAGAGCAACTGCCTAGCTCAAAAGATATAAGTGAAGCACATAGAGTATTCTAACAAATCACGAATATTGTGTGTCCCTCTCAAAAAGGTGTGTTCAGCAAAGATGATTGTGACAAACTAAAAAGCAAACAAAAGCAAACAAACTATATCACAAGACGCTCCAAGTAAAACACATATCATGTGATGAATAAAAATATAGCTCCAAGTGAGTTACCGATAGATTGTAGACAAAAGAGGGGATGCCTTCCGGGGCATCCCCTAGCTTAGATGCTTAAGTCTTCCTTGAATATTACCTTGGGGTGCCTTGGGCATCCCCAAGCTTAGGCTCTTGCCGCTCCTTATTCCTTTATCCATCGTAGTCTCACCCAAAACTTGAAAACTTCAGCACACAAAACTCAACAGAAACCTCGTGAGATCCATTAGTATAACAAATAAATCTTTAACTCTAAGTTCTTTAGTAAATTGATTCATATTTAATATTGGCATAATGCTACTGTACTCCAACTTCTCCATGACTCATGCCCCCCGATACGATCCATAGATTCATCAAAATAAGCAAACTATGCAACAAAAACAGAATCTGTCTAAAACAGAACAGTCTGTAAAGATCTGAATTATTGTCATACTTGTATAGCTCCAAAAATTCTTAAACATTATAAAAACGTGGGAAATTCATATATAAATACTGTGTAAATAAATCAGAAGGTTCTGATACTCCAGCAAAAATTAGAAATTCCAGCACTGGACGCAAAAGTTTCTGTTTTCCAACAGCATCTATCATACTATCTTCCAAATCATCCCAAAGGCATTACTTGGCACAAACAATAATTTAAACATAAAAACACAATCATAACAGAAGCTATAATTGTGTAAACACTCAAAAAAAAACATAGAGTAAAATGTATTGGGTTGTCTCCGAACAACCTCTTCCTTTATAGCCATTAAGATAGGCTTTGAGATTTCAATGATCCTCACGTCAAAAACAAGAATTGAAGCACAAAGAGAGCATCATAAAACATGTGACAAACACATTTAAGTCTAACATACTTCCTATGCATAGGCATTTTATAGGAAAACAAATGATCAAGACAAGCAATATCTAGCATATGCATATAAAGAGAGTGAAACATTAATAATTCCAACACAAAGAGAGGTAATTTGGTGATATGAAGGTTTTTATAACCATGTTTTCCTCTCTCATAATAATTACATGTAGGATCATAATCAAATTCAACAATATAGCTATCATATAAAATACTATCTTCATGATCCACATGCATAAAAGTTTTATAATCTTCCAAGATAGTGGGATTAACGTCAACTAAAGTCATGACCTCTCCAAACCCACATTCAATATTATTGCAAACATTATTATCAATAACATATTCATCATTAGGCTTAAATAAAATTTCAAGATCATAAAAAGCATTATCACCCCAATCATGATCATTGCAATAAGTAGTGGACATGACAAAATTATCATCCCCAAGCTTGTAGTTTTGCATATTATTAGCACAATTGACATTAATAGAATTTATAGTAACATCATTGCAATCATGCTTTTCAATCAAGAAGCTATCATGAATCACTTTATAAGTTTCTTCTTCTAACACTTCATCACAATTTTCAGATTCATGATTTTCAAGCAAAACTTCATAGAGAAAATCAAGAGCACTCAAATCACTAGCAATTGGTTCATTACAATTGGATCTTTTGAAAAGATTAGCAAGTGGATGAGGATCCATAGTGGTCTTAAATTTTTGTTTTATTTTCTGTTTTTGTGTGTTGACATGAAGGCAATAAAAGCAAGCAAGCAAGCTAACAAAAATATTTTTGTGTTTTTGTAAAAAAAAATTAGAAGTGGGAGGGATGAAAACGAGAGGCAAAGGCAAATAAAATAAATGCAAGTGATTGATAGTTTGTGAGAAGATACTTGATATATTTTGATGTTGTCTCCCCGGCAACGGCGCCAGAAATTCTTCCTGCTACTTTGTCGGGGTACGACCATCTATGGGGCCATGCAGCCCCTTGTGGTTTGGTGGGGAAGATCGACGTGCGCAAAGAGCATGGTCAATGGAACGCGAGGGATTTTACCCAGGTTCGGGCCGCTGAGAAGCGTAAAACCCTACTCCTGCTTTTGGTGTATTAGTGATGTGGAAGCATAGTACAAGGAGCGCTTCTCCCGGCAAGGTGCGGAGAGAGCAGCTACACGAGAGGTGCTTGTGTTTGAAAAGGGGTCCGAATCCTCTAAACTGTTGCCTTGGCCCTCCTTTTATAGTCCAAGGGGTTACCAAAGTGGCAAAACAGTAACTACAGCGTGACTAGATAGTGAACAGTGCTATCATACCTAACTCTGCCAGTTTAGGACAAAGGCATTAAATGCAGCGCTTAGGTGTCGCGTGGAGAGGCAGTCCCGGCAAGGTTTCTGCACCGCTTGCCCAGCTACCTTGTATTATCTTGACACGCCTCCTGGACGGGTGTCATTAGAGGCAAATCTTGTCCCAGCGAGCTGACACGTGCCCGACAAGCCTCACCAACCATCCTGCGCGGTCGACACCTCACGCATCAGCGAACACCTGTGCGGCGAGGTGGAGCGCTGGAGGGCTGGCATAAGCTTGCCGGCATGGAGCTTGCCGGGTCTTCACCTTGCCGGTTTATGCTTGCCGGCAAGGAGTGTCTTCACCTTTGGTACTGGTTGAGTGCCGAGCCTTGAGCTTCTCTCTGGTAGCTTCTTCGGCTGGGCTTGGAGTCTTGGCCTAGGCAGTTCCTGGCAAGGCCTTGGCCGGCAAGGAGGCTGCTACTGTCTGTGCATAAGTCAGGGTATAAAATACCCATGTTTTATACACCGACAGGAGCCCCCGGGCCTGGGCCATACGCGCATCCGAAGCGTCGTTGGGCTAGGCCCAAGTAATGCACAGACACGCGGGAAACTGTCGTTACAATTTTGGTCATGACGGCCTCCATTCTCTGAGATCTTCTTTGCTTCCTCACTAATCTGGACTTGGGTGCATCCTCGGCCGTCTTCCGGCAACTCCTGCCGTTGGGCTAGTCGTGAACCGGCACGCGGCTACGCGTGGCAAGGGGTAACTGCCATATATGTCTTTACTCCTCCTTTTTCTGCGCCCCTCCATCACGCGCGTCTGCATACATGCAAGGTAGTGGATTGGCGAAGAGGGGCGGTCGTTGGAGTGGTGCGCTTGTCAATGGGCGCAGAACGCGGGATTGGCGATCTTGGACGGTCGCCGGAGTAGTGCGCCTGCTCATGAATGCAGGGCGCAGGATTGGGGAGTTTGGGCGGCCGCCCGAGGACGGTGAAGAGCCAGCCCCCACATCCTCCCCATAAAGAGGGGGCTGCGGGATGCGATGCTCATCCACTTCCTTCGCCCCATCCTTCCAGCGACTACTACCCTCGCCTCCTTCCTCTTCCTCCCGCTTCCATGGGCACCATGGTGAGGGGGAAAGGCCGGGCTCGTGGGCCTACCACCGCCACGCGGGCTTCTCTTTGGGATCGTGATGGCGCTTCTGCTGCGGCCGCGGAGGCCGGCCACAGCGCTCGGGGTGGAACCGCGGGCCGTGGTTGTGGAAGACGCGTCGCCCGGGGACGAGGTGGCCGTGGCGGTGCGCTCGTTACTCCGCCTCCGGCCAACCAGTCCTTGGCAGAAGGCCACACGGAGCACACGGCGCACTAGTTCATCGTGGAGCTGCGCGACCGGCCACGGAGCCGGCTGCGGCTTCCCCGCCCTTTCGCCAGGAAGATGGAGGGCGTCGATTTGCGCGGCTTGTGGTTGCGTGTTGACGGCTGCTGCAATTCTGGGTGGCCGTCGAAGCTTCCGCCAATGGCATCTTGTACTTCACGCGAGGGTGGAAGTCCTTCGTCCGTGCTCGTTGCCTGGGGCAGGGGCATCTCCTCCACTTCAGGCTGGACGGGGCCGACACGCTCGTTGTGAAGTTCTTCGGGGCTTCAGGCGCTCGTCTGGAGTGCTGCGCGGAAAGCTCGAGCGACTCCGACACCGCTTCCTCCAGCGAGACTGAGGACGATGACGATGACGGCGATGACGACGGCGGCGCTCCAGGCGTGAAGGTCGAGGACGACGGCTCCGACTCCTTCGTCTCGTATTGATCATCGGCAGCACCATCATCTGGCTCTTCGGGAGCGATCCGCCTAGGCGCTCCTTTTGCCCTTGTATTGCACTTGAGATAAACCCTGGCAAAGGGCCGATGAACATGTAATCGAGTACTTTCTTAATGAACATCTGGTGTTTGCCGGGTTTAAATAAGTGTGCGTCGTTTTCCCTTGTCTCATTTGTCTTTGCACGATCGTGTTCCCTACGCTTGTTTGGAAACTTGCAGGTGCGCACACTTGTCACGAGCGCTTTGAGGAACGGGTCCTTAGCAGCCTGCTGGAAGTGCCGCTGCCGGCAAGGCAACTTGCCGGGACAGAACGCAGCTGCTAGGCTTGCCGAGCGGACTCGAGGCAAGCTAGAGCGCAGACCGATCGCGACAAGGTTCCTCTCGCGTGCAGGTTTCTCATACAAAGTGCAAAATCGTTCAAGGGAGAACGCGAATGTAACTAAGGAAATTTTTTAAAATCTTCCAACTTAGCTTTTCTCTGTGTCGTTCTTCTTGTTGCATGAAATGATCACTTGAACGTCATTTGGAAATGGTACCCATCTCCACTCCCCCCGGGAAACTTGCGCGCGAGGGATTCCTTTGTCCTTTTAAGAAAAAGACAGAAGAGAAAAGAGAGTTTTGGGAACCTTGACAGTTCGTTAGCTATCTCATTCAAACCAAAGTGCACATCACAACATCACATGCATCGATATGTAAATGAACATGTCTGAGGAGTCATGAAGCACTTAGCTTTATTATGCACAGGTTCTGCGCCTAGCTTTGTACGAAGGGTTACATGTCTTGCCGACAAGGCTTGTACAAAAGGGGTTGCCGGGAGATGTCCCAGCAACTGCGCCTCACGGGTAGAACTTGCGAAGATGCTCAATATTCCATGAGTTTTGCACTGGGGTGCCATCTTCGGTCTCCAGCCAGACTGCACCAGGCCTGGTGACTCGTACTACCCGGTAAGGGCCTTCCCACTTCGGCGTCAACTTGTTTGATCCTTTGGCGGACTGGGCGCGCCGAAGAACAAGGTCGCCTTCCTCAAGGCTCTGGGCGCGCACTTTGTGGCTATGGTAGTGGCGCAAGGCTTGCTGGTAGCGTGCAGCTCGCACAGCCGCTCGAAGACGATCTTCCTCAAGGAGCAACGCATTGGCTTGCCGCAGTTGCCCTTGCTCAGCTTCATCATAAGCGAGTACTCGAGGTGACCCGTATTTGAGTTCCGTGGGGAGCACCGCCTCTACACCATAGATTAGGGAGAAGGGTGTCTGGCCGGTAGCTCGATTTGGTGTCGTCCTGACTGACCAAAGAACTGCCGGCAACTCATCAACCCAGCGCTTTCCACACTTGCGCAGCTTGTCAAAAGTTCTTGTCTTGAGACCACGCAGCACTTCAGCATTCATCCTTTCTGCTTGGCCGTTGCTTCTCAGGTGAGCGACAGACGCAAAACAGATTTTGCTGCCAAGGTCTTGAATGTACTGCATGAAGGTGCGGCTCGTGAATTGCGTGCCGTTGTCGGTGATGATCCTGTTAGGAACCCCGAAACGGCAAACTAATCCTTTGAAGAACTTGACGGCTGATTGCGCTGTCACCTTCCTCACTGGCTCCACTTTTGGCCACTTCGTGAACTTGTCGATAGCGACGTACAAGTACTCGAAGCCCCCGGCAGCGCGGGGGAAGGGGCCCAAGATATCGAGCCCCCAGACCGAAAAGGGCCAGGAGAGAGGGATCGTTTGGAGAGCTTGAGCTGGTTGATGTACATTCTTTGAATGGAACTGGCACGCTTCACACTTGGTTACTAGCTCGGTCGCATCCTGGAGGGCGGTGGGCCAATAGATGCCTTGCCGGAAAGCTTTGCCGGCAAGTGCCCTTGATCCTATGTGAGAACCACATATGCCTCCATGTATCTCCGCCAACAGTTCTAGCCCGTCTTCCCGGCAGATACACTTCAATTTCACACCGTTTGGTCGTTTTCTGTATAGGATGCTATCCACAAGCTGATACATACTTGACTGGCGGGCTACTTTCTCAGCTTCCTCTTGCTCATCGGGAAGTTCTCCTGTTTGAAGGAAACAGACTATCTGTTGTGCCCATGCCGGAGCCTGTGGCTCGACGACAAGGACTAAAGGCTTCTCTTCGGCCATGGGAGCGCTTGCTTCTGCGGCAAGAACCTGTGGTCCCGCGCTAAGCCGCTGCTCACCACCAGCCGTGTCGTTGTTCCTGGCAGCATCGTTGTCGGTGGCTTCTGGGAGCTCTGCTGGAAAGTACTTGCCAGTACACAACTTTCTTCTCTTACTGGCCTGCGTTGATGGAGTAACTGTGTGTTGATTCAAATGGAGCACAAAGGTTCCCAGTTCCACGGGAAGCTTTTGCGCGGCACACTTTGACAGGCTATCAGTAATGCTGTTTTCCGCACGAGGGACGTGTTCTGTTAGCAGTCCGTCAAAGTGTTCCTCCAATTTCCTCACTTCTTCCACATATGCTCTCATCAATGGGCTTTGGTAATCCTTATTCACTTGCTTCACAACAAGCTGCGAGTCACCGCGGATGATCAGTTTCTTGATTCCAAGGTCCACTGCGATCCGAAGACCGGCAAGGAGCCCTTCGTACTCAGCAGTGTTGTTTGTAGCTTGCTCCCTAGGAAAGTGCATTTGGACCACATACTTGAGGTGCTCCCCGATGGGTGCGACAAGCAGCACTCCGGCACCGGCGCCTTGCAGCGAAAAGGCACCATCAAAGTACATAACCCATTCTTTTGATGTTTCCTTGCCGGGGAGAGCCGTTTCTTGAATCTCTTCGTCTTGCGTTGGTGTCCATTCAGCAATGAACTTTGCCAAGGCTCTGCTCTGGATTGTTGAAGTGCTTTCAAACTTGAGTGCAAAGCTTGATAACTCCAACGCCCACTCCACTACCCTGCCGGTTGCCTCTGGATTTCTCAAGATATGTTGCAGCAGGAAGCGAGTGACAACGGTGATCTCGTGTGCTTGGAAGTAGGGCTGCAAACGAGTCGAGTTCGAGCGAGTTGTACTTGGCTCAGCTCAGCTCATATTAAAATTCAAGCGAGCTCAAACTGAGTGAAGCTCAATGTCGAGCCGTAAAACATGACTCGTGCTCAGCTTGTAACGATCTCGAGTCGATCTCGAGTTAGTTTCGAGCTAAGCGAGACAGTAAAAAAATATAAATCTCTGAGGATTATTCCAACTAGATAAGGCACATCACGACATAAGAAAGCACTAAAAATATTATTCCAATCAAGACAATGATAATGTAGCTTATTCAAAGTAGTTCTACTTATTCTCTAATAACCAAAAGTCTAGCATCAACATAAGATGACAATTCATGACAGATATATAATTGGGAAAACAAATTATTCGTCGAAGATCATAAAAAGTTGCTGTGTAGTGTAGGCCGTACATGGTCTTGGAGTTCGTAGGACTTGAAGTAATTCTCCATCACCGTACCAAGAAGCGCAACTGGCTTGCATATTACAATTTATTAGTTTGCAAGATAATACAAACTATGCAACAATTTAAATGAATGTTCACCATATTATATTCGTTTCTTACTAGTCTGTAGAAGCGATTGAAGGATCTTTATCCAGAAAAGGAACTTCAAGTAAGTCATCCTGGTCTTCTTTATCCTGAGAGTATTTGTGCTGGCGTGTAGGCTTCCGCTCCAGCCATCGAGAAGATGTGGAGCAGCCTCCAGCGTCGGCGCGCGGAGTGCCGGACTGCCGGTCACGGGGCAAAGAAGAGGTCATCAGTTCATGCCGCCGGTCGATGGCGAGGCATGGTCATGGTGGGGAACGAGGCGAAGGGCTGAAGGCGGACGTGTGTTAGACTGATGGATGAGGCTGTGTTCTGAATCCGTAGAGCGGTGACTATAGCTAGTACAAGAATTGTTCAATTCTGAATCTGAATCACGTGCACCCTACCCTATGCAAGAGTATTTTACACGTGAATAGTGTAACCATAACTCAGATCTTGAGAAAGAGCACCAAACGTATTTAGATATCATTCAATGTGAAAATGGAAAAGGGGCTTACTTCGATCGATTGTACAGCCGTCTCGTCGTTCTCGGGAGAGCTCATCTTGTAGGCTTGCAGCAGATGATGGTCTTCGTGGAAGAAAGACAGGAAAATGAAAGAGCATATGCTTGGGAATTCTGGCAAAAGGCAATAGGATATTAACACACAGACGATCACGTACCATAATAAGGCCTAAATTTTCTCTACACTTAATTAAACTTCCATGTTTGCTAATAAATAAAATGGAGAAAAATCGTGGACAACATATATGGTAATAAATTATTCTATTTCCATTTAATATATGGCAGGATCATTTAACATAATGATGTTAAGTGGAGCTATCAAGCTAAAATCGAACGAGCGAATATTGGCTCAAGATCGGCTCGTTTCTTGATCGAGCTACATAAAATGTTCATGCTCAGCTCGTTTATTTTCGAGTCGATCTCGAGTCGAGCCAAAAGACGAGTCGATCTCGAGCGGCTCACGAGCCTCGAGCTTTTCTTGCAGCCCTACTTGGAAGTAGTGACGCAGCTTCCTTGAGGCCATAAGGAGGCCGAAAAGCAACTTCTGCACTCCAGAGTATCTCGATCTAGCCCCCTGCAGGAGGGAACTAACGAAATATACCGGTCGGTGCACCGTTTTCTTCTTCGGCACCACCTGCTGATCAGCTCCATCTACTTGTGCTGTATCTGCCTTGTCGGTGTCAGACTTTGCCGGTGAAGATTCTGGTTTGTCGCCGGATGGGCTTGCCGTGGTTGCTTCTTCGTCATTGATTTCCCTCTGTGCCACTAATGCAGCACTGGCCACTTGATTCGTTGCCGCTATGTATAGCAGCAACGGCTCTTGTGGCCTAGGCACAACTAGTGTTGGCGCGGAGGAGAGGTATCTTTTCAAGTCTTGCAGCGCGGCCTCCGCTTCCGGAGTCCATTTCATTGGACCTGCCTTTTTCAAAATTTTGAAGAACGGCAAGGCGCGCTCGGCAGATCTTGAAATGAACCTACTCAAAGCAGCAACACAACCGGCAAGACGCCGCACATCCTTGACGCTTTTCGGTGCTTGAATCTGCTCAATTGCCTTGATCTTGTCGGGATTTGCCTCAATTCCCCGCTGAGATACAAAGAATCCGAGAAGTTTGCCGGACGGGACGCCAAACACACACTTCTCGGGGTTGAGCTTCAGGTTAATCTTGCGCAGGTTTGCAAACATCTCTTCCAAGTCTTGAATGAGGGTTGATTTGTCCTTGGTTTTGACCACTATATCATCCATGTAGGCTTCTATATTCCTGTGCAGCTGGGGCTCAAAACCAATCTGGACTGCTCTTGCAAACGTGGAACCGGCACTCTTTAATCCGAAAGGCATACGCACGAAGCAGTACGTGCCACATGGAGTAATGAATGCGGTTTTCTCCTCGTCCTCCTTGGCCATGAATATCTGATGGTATCCGGAATATGCATCAAGGAAGGAGAGCAGATCGCAGCCAGAGGTGGAGTCCACAATTTGATCGATGCGCGGCAACGGGAAAGAATCTTTTGGACAAGCTTTGTTGATATCAGTGTAGTCTATACAAAGTCTCCACTTCCCGTTTGCCTTGCGCACCACCACTGGATTCGCCAACCACGTGGGATGTAACACTCCTCTGACCAGGCCTGCTGCTTCGAGTTTCTTGATTTCTTTGGCAATGAACTGTTGTCGCTCCAAAGCCTGCTTCCGGACTTTCTGTTTGACGGTCCGAGCGTGGGGACAAATGGCAAGGTGGTGCTCAATTACCTCTCTGGGAAAGCCGGGGATGTCAGACGGTCGCCACGCGAACACATCGACATTCGCCCGCAGGAAGGCAACGAGCGTGCTTTCCTATTTGCTGTCAAGAGTGGCGCTGATGGTGAAGGTACCGTCAGCGCCGTCCTCCTTGGCCGGCACCTTCTTGGTTGCCGGTGTAGTGGCTTTGGATCTCTTACCGGCAGAGCATTCCGGCAAGTCTTCAATGGGTGCGCAGCACTCCGAAGAGGTGCGCTTCCCGGAATCCTTGCTAGAGGTCTTGCCGGAGTTCTTCTTTTCCTTCTTCTTGGCGGGAGCTGGCGCCTTGGCCCTGTACATCTTGTCGACGCAAATGACTGCATCTTTCTTGTCGGAGTTGATGGAAATGACACCCATCGGCCCTGGCATCTTCAGTGAGTTATAAGCGTAGTGAGACGCCGCCATGAATTTTGCCAAGGCTGGGCGGCCAAGAATTCCATTATACGGCAGGGGGGTCTTGACGACATCAAAGACAATCTTTTCCGTCTTGTAATTCAGTTCCCTGCCAAACGTCACCGGCAACGTGATCTTTCCCTTGGGCTGGCTTCTTCCCGGGTTCACTCCCTGAAACGTGCATGTTCTCTCGAGTTCCTCATCGGGGATCTGCAGCCTCTTGATAACTTCCGGAGAGATCAGGTTCAGGCCGGCCCCACCGTCAACTAACATCTTTGTTACCTGGAGGTTGCGAATTGTTGGCGAGACCAACAACGGCAAGCACCCGGCCGCGGTTATGCGATCAGGGTGGTCCTCAGCATCAAAGATGATAGGCGTGTGCGACCATTTGAGTGGTTTTTGAGAGCCCATTGCCGGCTCTGTCGCGTTAACTTCACGAGCCCACCGCTTAAGTTGGCGGTGGGATGAGTGCAAAGACGCGCCTCCGTCAACGCACATGGCGTCAGTCGCCTTCTGAAATTCTTGTTCGCTGGTCTCATCGTCATCCTCTTCTTCTTCACTTCCATCATCTCCCTCTTTCTTTTCACGGCCCCTAGCAGGCTTCTCCTTCTGCTGCTTGGCCTTGCCGCGGCGGCCCCCTCGACCACCGCGGCCTTTCTTGCCGGACCCACCAGCACCATCTTGACCCTTTTCTTTGTCGCGCTTCTCGTATTCAGCCTTCTGCTTCTCGACAAGGTGCTCGACTTGTCGGCACTCTTGGAGATCATGGCCCTTGGTGCGGTGGATCTTGCAGTATGGTCCATCGGGTTTGCCAGCCTTCTCATTTGCCGCCGCCTCCCGACAAGCGGCGTATGCAGCTGCCTCCTTGCTGGGACTCTCTATTTTGGCTTTCTTGGCGGGCTCAGAGTTGCTGGAACCTTCGACGGCCATCACAGTTTTTCCCTTGCGCTTCCTGTTGCGCTTACGGCCCTTCTTCCCCGGGGTGGCAGCATCATCGTCCTCAGAATCTACCTCGGCGCCAGCGTCCTCCCCGGGAAGCCTTCTCCCTTCCTCGGCACGCGCACACTTATCCGCCATCATGTAGAGCTCGTTGACGGTTTTGGGCAATTTGACGTTCATTTTCTCCCGCATCCTCTGATTGCGCACATTCGTGTGAAAGGCGGCAATCACGGCTGCGGGGTGCACGTCTGGAATGTTGCGGTGCACACGGCTGAATCTCTGGATGTACTTGCGCAAGGTTTCACCGTCTCTTTGTGGGATCACCTGCAGGTCGCTGGGCTGTCCAGGAGTCTTGTGGCCTCTGGTAAAGGCACCAACGAACTCGTTGCAGAGGTCTGACCATGAAGAGATGGAGTTCTCTGGCAAGTTCATCAACCAAGACCTCACGTTGGGTTTCAGTGCCAATGGAAAGTAGTTGGCGAGGATTTCCTCATCTCTTCCTCCGGCAGCTTGTACGGCAATCGTATAGATGCCCAGAAACTCTGCCGGGTTTAGCTTGCCGTCGTATTTGTCCGGCACTTCTGGCTTGAAGGCTCGAACGGACGGCCACCGGACTTGCCGCAGCTCATGGGTGAAGGCAGGACACCCAACCTCGTAAGGTAGGTATCCGCCGACCCCTGGCGCAGGCTCATCAGCGACGGGGCCGTTACGCGCGTCGAATTGACGCCGTGCCTCGCGGCGCCGTTCGATGGTGGTGCGGGCGTCCTCAGCTCGCCTGTCTTGTAGTACTTCTCGATGATCTCGCCGCGCTCGTGGATCCGAAGACGCGATCGACATCTCGTCGGGCCCAAAAGATTGCTGGGCTTGTCGCGGCTGTTGGCGTTGTTGCTGTTGAAGTTGTTGCCGCGGCGGAGACTGCACCGTTAGTGTAGTTCCGTCAGCGCGGCCACCAGCTGGAGATGACGGCGTCGGTCGCGGACGCCGTGAGGGTTCTGCTTGCTGCGATTTACTGGCTTCGGCAAACCCAATCAAGCTCTGGATGGTGGCTCTCCACTCGTCCATCTTTTCTGATGCCGGAGGGAAGTTCAGCAACATCTGAGCCCGCGCCATTGCTTCTGCCGCTGTGGCTGGCATGGCTGGGAGCGAAGAGCGCGATGTCGCTCTACTCCTGGCAGAGCCAGTAGGAGCGCCATCGCGGCTCTGCTGCTGCGGCACATGATCAGCAGCGGGTCGCCGTGGCGGAGGCGGTGCCTGAGGACCTGGGGCTTGGTCCACGGGCATCTTGCCATGAGGTCGCCGCTGCCCAGAGTCGTTGGCGCCGCTCGGGGTCATACCGCGCCCGTCGTGTGAAGGGCGCGGCATTCGTCCTGAAGCAGCGTCCTTGGACGTCGCCGCAGCGGGGTCTCGGCTTGTGCCAGCCCGGGCGTTGCCGCTCCGGTGGCTGCGTTCGTCGTCGCAGCGAGGAGGAGGAGGAGGAAGGGGCCCGCCTGCTCCGCCTGCGCTGTCGTGGCCTCGTTCGCCAGAGGACCGAGGAGGTCGACCGGCTTCGTGGTGCCCGTCCCTTGTGCCGGTCGCGGTGGGCGTAATGGCCGCGCTGCCCACGCTGGTCGTGCCGACCGCAGTGCCCGCGCCACTTGCGGACGCGTGCGAGGTGGCCGTCATCGTGATGCCCTTCTTCTTGGGCGCCATCGATGACGAGGAGGACGGTGATGAAGTTGATGATGCAGATGAAGAAGACGCGCAGTCCGTTGATCAAGGTTCACACAGACGCCTCTCCGCCCCTACCTGGCGTGCCAAAGATGTCGGGGTACAACCATCTATGGGGCCATGCAGCCCCTTGTGGTTCGGCGGGGAAGATCGACGTGCGCAAAGAGCATGGTCAATGGAACGCGAGGGATTTTACCCAGGTTCGGGCCGCTGAGAAGCGTAAAACCCTACTCCTGCTTTTGGTGTATTAGTGATGTGGAAGCACAGTACAAGGAGCGCTTCTCCCGGCAAGGTGTGGAGAGAGCAGCTACACGAGAGGTGCTTGTGTTTGAAAAGGTGTCTGAATCCTCTAAACTGTTGCCTTGGCCCTCCTTTTATAGTCCAAGGGGTTACCACAGTGGCAAAACAGTAACTACATCGGGACTAGATAGTGAACAGTGCTATCATACCTAACTCTGCTAGTTTAGGACAAAGGCATTAAATGCGGCGCTTAGGTGTCGTGTGGAGAGGCAGTCCTGGCAAGGTTTCTGCACCGCTTGCCCAGCTACCTCGTATTATCTTGACACGCCTCCTGGACGGGTGTTATTAGAGGCAAATCTTGTCCCAGCGAGCTGACACGTGCCCGACAAGCCTCACCAACCATCCGGCGCGGTCGACACCTCACGCATCAGCGAACACCTGTGCGGCGAGGTGGAGCGTTGGAGGGCTGGCATAAGCTTGCCGGCATGGAGCTTGCCGGGTCTTCACCTTGCCGGTTTATGCTTGCCGGCAAGGAGTGTCTTCACCTTTGGTACTGGTTGACTGCCGAACCTTGAGCTTCTCTCTGGTAGCTTCTTCGGCTAGGCTAGGAGTCTTGGCCTTGGCAGTTCCTGGCAAGGCCTTGGCCTGCAAGGAGGCTGCTACTGTCTGTGCATAAGTCAGGGTATAAAATACCCATGTTTTATACACCGACATACTTGTAGACTGCGTTGGTATTTCCCAAAAGAGGAGAGGATGATGCAGTATAGTAGAGATAAGTATTTCCCTCAGTTAAGAACCAAGGTTATCAATCCAGTAGGAGAACCAAGCAAGATCCAGTGAACAGCACCTACACACACAAAAGCAAACAGTTGCACCCAACGCGAATAAGAGGGTTGTCAATCCTCTTAGCGGTTACTTGCAAGGATTAAGTCTGATAGAGATAAATTGATAAAGTAAATTACTAAACTAAATAAAAGTAAATAAATTGCAGCAAGGTATTTTTTGGTTTTTTATATGATAAAGATAGACCCGAGGGCCATAGTTTTCACTAGAGGCTTCTCTCTCGAGCGCAGAAACATACGGTGGGTGAACAAATTACTGTTGGCAATTGTTAGAAAAGCAAATAATTATGACGGATTCATGGCAATGATCATGTATATAGGCATCACGTCCGAGACAAGTAGACCGACTCCTGCCTGCATCTACTACTATTACTCCACTCATCGACCGCTATCCAGCATGCATCTAGAGTATTAAGTTAATAAAAACAGAGTAACACCTTAAGCAAGATGACATGATGTAGAGAAGCAAATTCAAGCAATATGAATAAACCCCATCTTTTTTATCCTTAATGGCAACAATACAAATATGTGTCATGTCCCTTTCTGTCACTGGGATTGAGCACCGCAAGATTGAACCCATCACAAAGCACCTCTCCCATTGCAAGATAAACCAATCTAGTTGGCCAAACCAAATCGATAGATCGGAGAGAAATACAAAGCTATATTTAATCATGCATAAAAGAGTTCAGAGAAGACTCAAATATTTCTCATGAATAATCTGATCATAAACTCACAATTCATCGGATCCCAACAAACACACCGCAAAAGAAGATTACATCGGATAGAACTCCAAGAACATCAAGGAGAACATGGTATTGAAGATCAAAGAGAGAGAATAAGCCATCTAGCTACTAGCTATGGACCCGTAGGTCTATGGTAAACTACTCACACATCATCGGAAGGGCAGCAAGGTTGATGTAGAAGCCCTCCGTGATCGATTCCCCCTCCGGCAGAGTATCGGAAAATGCCTCCAGATGGGATCGTGGAAGAACAGACGCTTGCGGTGGCGGAAAGGTTTTTTCTTCTGGCTCCCTGATGGTTTCCGAATATTTGTGAATTTATAGGAGTGGAATTAGGTCAAACAGAGCCACGGGGGCCCCACAAGGCATTAGGGCGCGCCCCCCCTGGGGCCACGCCCTGTTGCCTTGTGGAGGCTTCGTGAACCTTCTGGCCACCTCTCCAAGTCTCCAGGGTCTCTTTTGTCCAGAAAAAATCTCCAAAAAGTTTCGTGGCATTTGAACTTCGTTTGGTACTGATTCTCTGAAAAGCCAAAAACAAGCAGAAAACAACAACTGGACTGGGCACTAGGTTAATAGGTTAGTCCCCAAAAATGATATATAATTGCATATAAAAACATGCAAGATTGATACTATAATAGCATGGAACAATCAAAAATTATAGATACGTTGGAGATGTATCAAAAGGTAGCACGAATTTCGAACGCGCACCAGTACGCTCTTGCCGCGCAACCGCACGAAAACACCGGTGGCGCCCACATGTCGGACTAATATTTCTTTTTTTTTTGAGCGCCCGCCATCAGAGTTCATAATTGGCCTATTTGGCATTGCGTTACTACTCGGTCCATATTCAACGACACCTCACATGGCCCAAACAAGTGTACATCACCAAAAAGTCACTGAGCTCAAATTATAACTTGGAAAAAGGATATATATACACTGAACGGAGAATGGTGATGCCCCCATTTAGCACATCAGCAGTTTGAAACAAAAAATAGTTTGAAACAACGATATATAAAACATGCAAACACTGACTAGCGTCTACTACTGACATAAACAGCAAGATATGAAAGTTCACAAGTCTTGCTAAACCACCAAAACGCACCCATCTGAAGCGCTCAGACTCTCGTGATCCACACACAAATCACAAAGTTCTAAACAGAGCGAACTAGTACATAGTAAGAGTGACATAGACAAGGATGACAAAATTACAAGGAGTCTGCATAACAAAAGAGAACATCACCCATCCAGAACAAGCAGCTAATACAGCAAGTCATTCGAAGAGGAATGATCCAGCGCCATAATAATTTGTAGCTCCCCTTCAGCCACCAGTGATTCGTAGACACCAGGACTCCACCCTTTCGACGCAACTGCCCCATTACCTACCAACCTCAAGGCTTGAACCACATCACTGGCTTTCGGAGTTGAGACATCCAAGGATCAAAGTTAATCCAGATGCCTTTCGCATTCTCACCTTCTTTTGGCTGCATGTTGTATCGTTGACAATCAGGGGCGGCTGATCCCATAGATCGGTTCACCATGTACACACACTTTTCCCTAACAAATAGAGCCTCTCTGCCATCAGGATCCTTGAAGGTGATCTCCTGGTTAATCGGATAATTGAGTCCGAGAAACAGAGAGTGTGAACCAAGGTTGTTTACCCGCCTCCAACTCAAAAATCCTGAAGGCCCCAACAAGCTGGTATCCTGCTCATAGACGTAACATACATTCTCCGGATACTCACGTATTTCACGCTGCTTGTACACAGTGGGGTTTTTGCAATATAAACTTGTCGGCCGATGCATGCGAATGATCATTAGTCTTTCGTCATCGTCTGATCGAGCGAGGAACCAGTTGTGCTTCCCTGTTTTCGGCAAAGGTGGTGTGATTACAAAGGGCAGGAGCCATATGGACACTGCAACATATCAGAAAGGAGACAAAAAGGACATACATTGTTAATGTAAGATTAGCAATGTTCAGAGTATGAGCAGGATAATGTAAGAAACAACATTGATCTGTCCCTATTGGAACTGAGAGGAAAATAGAGGGAAATGTATACTGGGGTCGAAAATATAGTAGTACCATGCATGGTTATGGTTATACTCATGTTATCTCGCAGTCGATTCTTCAGAGGAAACTAATATAACCATGCATGTTATGTAGTCATGTTCTGTTCTCACAAATAAATTCTTCAGAGGAAACTAACACACCATGCATTGTTATATACTCATGTTCCGATAATTCTAGACGCACGGGCCAACTACGAAGGTTTTACGGGACCTGCTTTATAACTAATCTCACCCCCCCCCCCCTAATTTTCAGTTGGGGTGGGCCCTTCACCTGATTTCTACCCAATAAGAAAATCCCAGCTCAGCCTCTCTGTTGATTCCGTAAAAAGTAGCCCGTGTATGTAGCATTTCTCCTCATGTTCTGTGTGCAAAAAATTTGTGAGGATAATATTCTAGCCATTGATTGCTGAAGGGAGAATATAGGCATGTAGACATGGTAAGCATGACAGGATTTCACTACTTCCAAGTATAGAGTTTTCCATATGCACTTTTACTTCCCTACTAATGTATTGTTAGATGAAACCAACAGTGTTATGCATGTTTCTACATCATGAAAATGAGGAAACTATCATGGCTATTGATACACACTCATATTTAGTAGTATAAAGATTACTATAAAGTTAGGAGAATATCCATATCTTCCTAGCCGTTTGATTATTCAAGGGTACAAATTGGCTGTATAGACATGGTCACAATCACATGATTTAACTACTTCCAAATATAGAGATTACCATTTGTACTTCCAAATCTCCCTATTTTATTTCCTGATTTACGATGTCTCTAATACATTGCCATAGTTCTACTCAAATTCTGCTGTAACAGGGATATGCCAATCATCACAAAAGTTCAAACAATGTAATGGCGTTATCATTAAAATCAGACAAAAACAACTTACACGAGGCGTCCCAGCAACATGTGGTGCCATCTGCATTGTCGATCGCGTAGATGATGCCATTGTGTTCAATAGCATCACAGAACTGTGGATCATCATCGATGCAGCTCTTCGAGGGGAGTAGTGTCCACCTACAGTCGGCACCGCCACAAAGATAGGCGACTCCATGGTCAAACAAGGCAAATAGCTTGAAGTCTGTGTAATTCCCATATGCCGTGGGCACTTGGCAGATTACAACCTTCAGCAAAACAAGGTCCGTCCAGCTAACTTGGTAATCTACAGGAAGTGGGCCGCGATGGCAAATCCCTATATGATCCAAGGGAGGAAGGATAATCTCATGGGAGGTGTGGACGTTCATGAGCACCCACTTCTTCCGGTATTCTCTGACGGCAGCCATCCAGTGGGAGTTCATGCCAACCCAGTACATACCTGACAAGAAGTTTCGGGTGATGGTGGTCGGATCGAAGTCGAGGGGCATGATGTGCGCCACCGTATCATGGTGAGCACAGTGGTGAGCACGCCATCCCGCAACATCAGATAGCAGCAAGCAGGGTGTCTTGAAAATCTCAGGCCTCGCTTCGACGATGGCCGCGTGCAGGTCCCTCGAGCATGCAGCCAGCCGCACGGCGCTGGACATATCCATACGCGAACAGCGGAGGTGGAGGATGTCCATGGGGAGATCGCTCCAGCCGCGGCTCATACGGATGCTGCGCGGTTCAGGTTCGGCCATGGTGGAGTTTGGAAGGTGGGTTTTTTTAAGCTTGATTTACGGGGGAGAAGGCTCCCGGTGCTGGAGCGGCTAGCGAGTAGAATAGTGGTACTGGGGGAGGCGAGCGAGGCGAGAGGGTACGCGGGGGCACTGTGAGATGAAGAAGAGTGACCTCAGGATCTTCGGCGAGATGGAGATGGAGTGGTGCTAGGGGAGAGGGAGACGAGGCGAGGCATGCATGCTATACAGCGGCGGTGACAGTGACTGCACAGGGTGAGGCTGACTTTGGTAACCCAAACATGCCGCCTGGACTAGGGTCACCTCGGGCGCAGGGTCTTGTCACTTCATTGTGAGGACCAGATGAATAATATTTTGACCAACAAGTACTACACCTATATTACTACTAGTACTGGTAACATAGCAGTAGTAGTATATATCGGAAAGAGGTTGTGCTAGCATGCCTCTGGGTTCACTTCATCCTCCAGGTAGCATCCATATTGCGAGCAGACCAAAATTCTCATGCATGCGGAAGCGCGAAGAAGGCCTTTTTTCTTTTTTGAGTATAACAGCATATTCCTTAACCAGAAAAGGTTACACACATACGTAGCACACACGCATAATCATCGAGAAACCACCAGAAGAAGGCTTGGGATCTCAAACTCTGTGCCATGTTCTTTGATAATGCACATGAACTGTCTATTGTCCCCCCAAAAAAATGTCTCGGGAATTAGAGCAAAGTGTAACAGGAAATGCCAAACCGATACGTGTACGTGGAGTAGAACAACAGTATGGGAAGAAAAAAACTGAAACAAAATGGTTAGCTCTGCGGGTATTCGAACGCAGAAGTTGTGTGTCGCAGCACGCGCCAATATCCATCCAAACTGGCACCTACTCGCATAGGCTTTTCGTTTTGCAGGCCGGTCTACCTAGCCGTCTAATCAACTGCCTACATGTCACTTCTCCATTAATTCTCCATCGAGAACCAATTTTCCTCGGCTTCTTCACCTCTCCTTTGTTTGCATTCAAACTCCACTGGATTCACACTGTTTTAACCTCTTCACATACCTCCAAAACCCCTTTAAATAATCATCTTCTTCCACTCTGTTTAACCACCATCTTCTTCCACTCTGTTTAGCCACCTAATCCTAATACTCCAAACCATAGCCCTCCGGTCGGGCGGTTCCAAATGGAGAAAGAGATACGTATGCAGGTTTTTAGCGTCAAACATGTGATCAGCGAAGGCTCGTTGAGGATAGCCGCCACCGTCACCGACCACGTAATGGTTGTTCGGGAGTGGATCAACAATGTATCCAACTCCCTCGAAAATGTGGAGATGAAGATCGTTGGTCTCGACACAGAGTACACCACGCGTGTCACTGGGGAGATTCAACGCGCCGCCGTCCTTCAGCTGTGCCTTAGAGATGATGTTTTGGTGTATCACATCATGCACGCGCCCTCCATACCAGGTGAGCTCCACGATTTCTTGTCTCGGGAGGACATATTCTTCTGTGGAGCAGCCATCGAAGGGGACAAAAAAAAGCTGGCGCCGTACAACCTTGATGTGAAAAAGACTGCCAACCTACAATCCAAAATTCCTGTAGAGGGTTGTAACAAACAAACACCATCCTTATTCGACGTAGCAAATTATGTACTCGGGAAAAAGCTTGACATGGGCGACGAGATGCTGGAATTAAGGACGTTTGGATGGGAGATTTATCCATTGACCTACGAGTGGATAAAGTATGAAGCCCTCAATGCCCGTGTGCGTTTCGAGATAGCTGCAAGGTCGAAGGAGCTTGTAGCGAAGCCGTCCCCCACAGAAAATGAGAACAAGAAGAAGAAGAAGAAGAAGAAGAAGAAGAAGAAGAAGAAGAAGAAGAAGAAGAAGAAGAAGCAGGGCACTATAGATGGATGAACTATTTCCTCTCTTGTTCCTAAAAAAATATTTTCTCTCTGTATATATGGATAGATGAACTATTTCGCTGGTGTGCATGTCTTTCGAACAAATGTAGTAGCGTAGGTCCGCTTGAATATAATGAAGTATTTATCCGCCTAGTCTTCTCTCCTACTCCTTGCAATGATCAGTATGCAATGCATGTGTCAGACGACATGACAGCTTGTCCATGGACGCTAAACTACGGCGACCATCATGTTTCCACCACTGCCACACGCGATTCCCACGACACCGCTCGAACCCACGACACCACATCCCCTGACGTGCGCCTCACCCCCTCACGGCACCACCACCCCTCCGTCGTGTGCGCCGAGAGCTGCACCTCATCATGCTCGTCTACCACACCTTTAAATGCTACCTTCAAACATGATTCTGAGCCATTGGATCATGGATCGAGTGGCCAGCATTGGTCAGTGCGAGTTTTGCAGAAAACTCCCAAACATGTTCAAAATGGCGCTTTAGTCCACATCCTGAGATGTTGTCCGTTGGATCACAGATCTAATGGCCCTGGTGCGTCCATATCATAGTAGCATATAAGGTGCTGTAGCACCAGATATTTTCCCACTCGTGCCAAACCCGAGATTTGTTTCTTATTTTTTTCTAACATTTTGTAACGTGGCATGGCATCCGGTGCACCTAAGCCTCTGAAAAAATATTGGAGTGCACTCTAAAGATCTTTATATGCTCAAGAGAAACTGTGCATGTGGATAGTATCTTCTATTCCTAAATATCTATACAACGCAATATCTATTTTCTTTCCTAGCCATGTAACCATGCCACATAAGCTAGGCATGCATGCAATCCATAAATTGCAATATATTGCATTACTCTCCAGCGTGCAATGCTGCCACATCATCTATTCATGCTTGTTAGTCATAGGTTGTGTTTTGCATTAGTCTTAATCCTTCACATTTTGTGTCAGGGCCGGTTTTCCAGGACATAAAATCCCAGCAAATGACCCTCGTGTCGTCACCAGCCCTAGGATTACTGTTCGCTGGTGGACACTACCTTGATACAGAATTCCAAGCAGTTACAAGAATTTGAGTACAAGACCGTAAAGGTCCATTGAGTACCACAATGATTTCTAATGGTGGATGGCAGAAGCGGGTAGCGGATCTCCAACGTCGATGGGGCTCCATTCCCACAGGAACAACTGACCTGGATAACTCCTATCTCGCGTGGCTGCTATCTCCGATTCCTAGGTTGCGGGGGTGTCTTCGTAGCTCTCCCCTCTGAATCATGATCTGGCCAAGACAATAGCCAGGGACAAGACAGTGAGTACGTTTGAATGTACTCGCAAACATTATGAACAAAAGATATACCGAATGCAATAGAGTGCATATGTTCATCATGGACTAAATTATATGCATATTTTGATTGATATTATAGCATGGCATGATAAATATTAATACGGTGTAAATGGCTAATTATGTCATTCAAGTAATAACCAAGAAAATAAAATGGAACATCGGGTGTTAGACCGCCCGAAAAATTCCAAGAAAAATAAAATGAAACATCGGGTGTTAGACCGCTCGAGGATTCCAAAGTAAAACGCCAGTCGGGTGTCTGAATGCGATGCCTCGAACGGTCTTGAAAAGTAATGCCAAACGGGTGTCTAAATGCGACGCCTTGAGAGGTCTTGAAAAGAAATGCCAAACGGGTGTCTGAATGCGACGCCTCGAGAGGTCTTGAAAAGAAATGCCCAACGGGTGTCTGAATGCGACGCCTCGAAAGGTCTTGAAAAGAAATGCCAAACGGGTGTTTGAATGAGACGCCTCGAAAGGTCTTGAAAAGAAATGCCAAACGGGTGTCTAAATGCGACGCCTCGAGAGGTCTTGAAAAGAAATACCAAACGGGTGTCTGAATGCGACGCCTCGAGAGGTCTTGAAAATAAAGTAATAACATGAGTATCTAGGTGGCATAACCGTCCCAAGAGATACTCAAAAATGCACATAAGAGAAAAAGGTTAGTTCACAGTAATATTCGTGTTAACAATAATATTTATGATAGCATCCGTAGTGATAATAATCATCCTACAAAAGTGAATCATGCTCAATTTTAATTATTTCCTCCGAAGACCGACACTAAGACCGACACTTGACCCATCCCAGACTATAGCCCTTAACTGTGGACACGGCTATTCGAATAGGTTTTAGAACTCTACAGAGGTTGTACTCTTTACCCACAAGTAAAGGATTTCTTTAGTCAACCCCGAGACGTTGACTAATTCTGATTACGGTCTTTGGGTTGAAAACACACCTAACCAGCACACACCTGCTTAACCGTTCTGATGCCCGGAATCACCCAAGGCATCACTCCAGGAAAACTCTAAGACGGGGAGACCACCGTCTCGAATAGCATGGGATCACAATTTATAACGTGCGCAAATACAAGGGGTGCCCCCCTCTCGGCCCAGCCGGAAACACCCATGCCCCCTGACTAGGTGACATGCCTACCAGAGGCCTCTGGTATCTTTCACCATGGCCTCTCTGTACAGTGTGTGCAAGGAAAGGGGTTATCAACTTACTAAACCATACCCTACCTGTGGCAGGGACAAGTGGCAGCATGAATCAAGTATAGGGGTTACCGGAGCAAAACTCGATCTATGGTCGACTCAGGAGGTTTAAGTTTTCCTGCAGTGGTTAGCACAATATATTTCCTTGGTAGTACCCAACAGGGTCACCACCTGGCATGTCCCAACCTGCCCTCACTGATCATTCTCGTCACAATGAGATTTCAGTCTCACGGTCACTTTTCTCGTGACTGATTCCTTCCTGCGGATTAGTCCGGACCAACATAGGCATATGTGACATGTGAAAAGAGCCACACTCACTCATACTTCATGTTTAAGTGAAGGTAAAATATTATCCAAGGATCATGCATGAATAACTAGCAATATGCAAATTTTATTTGAATTATCATAATCATGATCATATTATACTAGCAAGCAAACAACCAAACATTCACCGTATCAAGTGTTCAAGATGCTTGCCTTGAGAATGTAGAAGTGTTGATTCACTCCACAATTTTGTAAAATGTATCTTCCCTCCATTTTTCCTATTTTCAAAATATTGCAATTACCACATAATTTGAAAACAGTACAAAAAAGTTGTTTGAAAGTTTTTGAAATAAATACTAAAATAAACCAGATGAAAAATGAGGAATGTGAAAGCACATTTGCTCCCTTGGTGGTTTTGGTAATTCATAACAACATATATCTCATTGAACTAATGTCCATTCAAGATTAAGATTTCAGGATGTTCAATGATTGGCATGGCATGGACTAGAGATGTGGACCCCTCAAAATGCTAAGGACAAGGATTGGCATAAGCTCAAAACTCTGCATTTTTGGTTTAGTGATCCAAGATCACATTGAGTCCATAGGAAAGCCAATACTATTAAAAGGGGATGAGGTGTTGCTTAATGGTCTTTTTGCTCAAGTGCTTAGTGACAGTACTCTTAAACCCTCAATCACTCTCTCTAACCAAATATGTCCAAAACCTACATTCCAACTCGGCCCCACCGAAATTCTCTATCCGGCCCCACCGAGTTCATCCAAGACTTAGCCACTGCCAAAACCCTAACAAATCGGATCCACCGAAATGGATCTCGGTCTCACCGAGATGGCCTTGCCAACTCTTTGTAATCGTTTGCATTCACTTCGGTCTCACCGACTTTTGCAAATCTGTCACACCGAGATGGCTTGCCAACTCTCTGTTGCCTTATTGCTTCACTTCGGTCTTACCGAGTTGATGCAATCGGTGCCACCGAGATGAGGTTTGCCCTAGCCATTGCACTTCGGTCCATCCGAGTTGTTCATATCGGTCCCACCGAGATTCCTAAGTTCATATCTTTTACATAGTTCGGTGCTACCGAGATTATCGTTTCGGTGCCACCGACTTGGGTCAAAAGTGTGTAACGGTTGGATTTTGTGTGGAGGCTATATATACCCCTCCACCACCTCCTTTTATGTAAGGAGAGCCATCAGAATGTGCCTACACTTCCACCATACATTTTCTGAGAGAGAACCACCTACTCATGTGTTGAGATCAAGCTATTCCATTCCTACCATTTGAACCTTGATCTCTAGCCTTTCCCAAGTTGCTTTCCACTCAAATCCCTCTTCCACCATAGCCAAATCTGTGAGGAGTTGTTTGAGTGCTGGGAAGACTATCATTTGAAGCACAAGAGCAAGGAGTTCATCAACAACACACCGTCTATTACCTTTTGGAGAGTGGTGTCTCCTAGATTGGTTAGGTGTCACTTGGGAGCCTCCAACATGATGTGGAGTTGAACCAAGCAGTTTGTAAGGGCAAGGAGATCGCCTACTTCGTGAAGATCTACCCCGAGTGAGGCTAGTCCTTCATGGACGTAAGCCATGGTGGAATAGACAAGGTTGCTTCTTCGTGGACCCTTCGTGGGTGGAGCCCTCCGTGGACTCGCGCAGCCGTTACCCTTCGTGGGTTGAAGTCTCCATCAACATGGACGTACGATAGCACCACCTATCGGAACCACGCCAAAAACCACCGTGTCTTCATTGCGTTTGAAATCTCCGATCCCCTCCTTTACTTACATATGCAATTGTTTACTTTCCGCTACTACACTCTTAGAATTGCATGTGTAGGGTGATACTTGACATGTATAATTGTTAAAATCTACCCACAACTAAAATTGGGAAAAGGTTAGGTTTTATTTGGTCAAGTAGTCTAATCACCCCCCCCCCTCTAGACATACTTTCGATCCTACAAGTAGTATCAGAGCTTTGGTCTCCGTAAGCCTTGATTTCCATTGCTTTGGTGATCATAGCCTTGGTTTCACAACCTAGGAGAGTATGGCATCTAGTGAGGGTAACTATCACCGTAGAGGTCCATATTTTGATGGTACAAACTTTGCTAGTTGGAAACATAAGATGAAAATGCATATTCTTGGTCATAACCCCGCCGTTTGGGCTGTTGTTCGTGTTGGCTTGCAAGGTGACTTCTTTGAGGATGGCAAGAAACCGGATCGTGAAGCAACCCCGGAAGAATTGAAGATGTTGCAATACAATGCTCAAGCTTGTGACATTCTATTCAACGGTTTATGTCCCGAAGAATTCAACAAAATCAGCCGCCTCGAGAATGCAAAGGAAATTTGGGATACTTTGGTTGATATGCATGAGGGTACCGAGTCCATCAAGGAATCTAAGTTGGATGTGCTTCAAAGTCAACTTGACAAGTTCAAGATGAAGGATGGTGAAGGAGTCGCTGAGATGTACTCTAGGCTTGCTCTCATCACAAATGAGATTGTCGGCTTAGGAAGTGAAGAGATGACTGACAGATTCATCATCAAGAAGATACTTAGAGCTTTGGATGGAAAATATGATACCGTCTGCACATTGATCCAAATGATGCCAAATTACAAAGATCTCAAGCCCACGGAAGTCATTGGAAGGATTGTTGCTCATGAAATGTCACTCAAGGACAAAGAAGAGCTGCACAACAAATCAAGTGGTGCTTACAAAGCCTCAACCGATGCTCCAACAATACCAAGTGACAAGCTAGTATCCAATGAAGAGATTAGCCTAATGGTGAAAAGATTCAACAAGTTCTACAAGAACAAAGGGAAAGAAAGAAGCTCTAGCTCAAGACATTATGAGAGAAGATCATCGAGTCGTGACCGTAATTGTTACAATTGTGGGAAGCCTGGACACTACTCCAATGAATGTACGGCTCCCTACAAGAAAAGAGACGAATCACCAAGAGGGAGACATAGAAGAGATGAATCACCTCATAAGGAGAGAAGGAGTAGAGATGATCGTTATGAACGAAGACACTCTCGAAGAAGCAAGGATTCAGAGAGGAAGGACAGGTCATCCAAGAGCTACACAAGAAGAAGACATCAAGCTCATGTTGGTGAATGGGTTTCCGGCTCCGACTCCGACAACCACTCCGAGAGAAGTTATCACTCCAACTCCGACTATAGTCAAGATGAAGGTGTTGCCGGACTTGCACTTGTGTCATCCAACTCCTATGATCTATTTGACTCACCAAATGAAGGAATTGGAAGATGCTTCGTGGCAAAAGGCCCCAAGGTATCACACCCCGAGTATCTTGATTTCAATAGAGATGAAGATGATTTGCTTGATGATGATGATTTACTTGTTGACAAGGATAGTAATGTGAGCTATAATGAAAATGCTAGTAATCATGATAGTCAAGAGGAAACGAGTGACAATGCTATGAAGGAGATTGAGCGTCTAACTAAAGAACTAAATGCTCTTAAGTTAGCTCATGAAACAACTCAAGAGGATCATAGAGAACTTCTAAGAACTCATGAGAAGCTATGCTTCGAGAAGCTAAATTTAGAGCAAGAGCATGAGTTTCTTAAAGCTATCAATGACGATCTTTGAAAGAAGAGTTCTTCATATCTTGCCAAACGTTTACTCTTGTCTACCTTTATGCCACAAGTTAAACCTAAGCAAACTAGCAACAAGGGTAAAAATGGTTCTACCTCTAGTAGTAACAATAACAATGCTAAATCCAATGTTGTTGCTTCTAGTAGTTCTATTGATTCCACTAATGATTCTCTTAGCCAAGTTACACTTGAGCAAGAAAATATGCTATTGAAAGGAATTATAGAAAAAGGTGTCTACAAGAGTCTTGCCGGGAGTAAGCAATTTGAGGAGATTGTACGCAAGCAAGGAAGGCACCAGAAGAACCAAGGTGTTGGTTTTGAACGAAAGTTCAATGCCGATGGAGTTGAGTGGGAAGAAGGTCAATACCCCAAGACGAAGTTTGTTCCTCAACAAGAGAAGTATGATCCTACTTCCTTCAAGGGAACACAAGCTCAAGAAGATCTTCCACCACAAGACCACAAGCTAAAAGGCAAGGACAAGCTTCAAGAAGAGATTGATTCATTTGAAGAAGCTCCTCAAGCCATGGTCAAGTGGGTTCCCAAGACTTCATCAAGTTCTACTTCATCAAGTGCTACTACAACTCCAAGGATTCCCATCAAGTTGATGTGGGTCCAAAAGAAGAAGAACTAGAGAGTTCTTGAGGGTGACTCCGCCAACAAACACCACTCATATTCTTTATGGCAAGAACTTGTGCAACCAACTTCCACATTTTGCACTAGTTCATGGAGTCACAAACCCTCTTGTTGGTAAGGCAAGGGACAAGGTATTCAATGCATTCATGGACATCATCATATGTGTATTTCACTCTATGTCTATGAATATCCTTGTATGTTCCTTGTGTGGGACTAACCCATGTAGGTATTGAAAGCACAAAAACTCCAAAGGATTGCTCCCAACTCTTGATAGTCTACATCAACATTGAGCATCCACATCTTCAACATCTACATGAAGTCATCATCGACAAAACCCAAGGTTAGTTCATCCCTCTTAGGGGGGATATCACATCTAGGGGGAGCTTTGCTCTAAACATTGAGCTAAAGCAACTCTAATGGTGTGAACACATCAATGCTTTATGTAAAAGTGGCAACCCCACTTGTGCTTAAACGATGAGTATGACCTATGATCAAATGTTCTCATTTGGCTCCTAAGTCAATATACTCATATATAGATGACCTAGTCATCGCCATTGCTTGATAGATGCTAGAATTGGTTGTGCATGTTTGACACATATTTCATTTGCTATCTTATTGTGTGAGCATGTTGGATTGCATGTTTTCATCATTCGAGGACATCCATTTGTTGTTTTGATTGTCTTGGTTTTTCTGGCCAAGTGGATGTACAAGAATGCCTAAGTACCTTCTCTAGCTATCTATGCTTTCTTGTCTCAAATTCTATTCTTGCTGCATCACAAAAATTGAACAAGTCATTTTCGGACCCTCCGGGTGAGGAGCACTCGGAGCCACCGATCTGAAAGGGCTGATCCTCCAAAACCTTCTATCTGATTTCAGCCGAACCAATTCACTCAAACTTTGTCCAACCGAAATCACTTAGATTGATCTAGGTTTTCCATCTCGGTGCAACCGAGTTGAACCATTTCGGAGCCACCGATGTGCTTACCTGCGTGCAGTTACACGTATCGGTGCCACCGAGTTGTCCAACTCGGCGCCACCGATAGCGTACGGGTATTTATCGCGTGGACCGAACGGTTGAAATTTCTCGACCCCACTCGTTCCCACTCCTCGTCGCTGCCATCGCCCTTCGTCTTCGAACTTCGCCGTCGTCTCCACCGCGCCCTCGCCGCCGGATTCCGCCGCCGTCAACGGAAATCTCCTCCGCCGTTGCCGCCGTAGAGGATCTCCACCAAGTTAGGGTGAGATTCGATCCCTCTCGTGCTCCCATTTCCGATTCAATGCACGATTGGACCGCCTGAATTCATTCCACGGATTGAGAACTCCTGTTACACTACAAACTCCGTAGATTAGATGCGATTAAAAATTTTAGGTTTAAGTTTCTGCCGAATGCATCTCGGACTGACCGATTCAAAATTTTTGGTCCCACCGATTTGGCCTCTGGCCATAGCACTAGTACATCTCGGTGCCACCGAGTTGTGCGAATCGGTGAGACCGAAAGTAAATCTCAGTGAAACCCTAGCAACTCGGAGTCACCGAAACCCATCTCGGTCTGACCGAAGTGGTGTGCAAGGTTTCTGTAGTGTGCTTCGGTATCACCGAGATGATCAACTCGGTCCATCCGAAATGCATCCTGTGAAAACTTGAAACTAAGAGTTGAACTCAAATTTTATGAAAAATCTCTGCTTTTTGTGATGACTCATCTACTCTGCCCATACCTATCTATTCACAGGGTCAGCTCAGCAAGATGTCAGACAGCAGTGACAGTCAGAACAGATCTGAACAGCATGCAGAAACGAGTGAAGGGTCAAGCCCAGCTGAAAGTTTCTATGAGGGAGAGAGGAGCTCTCCAGATCTTCCTAAAGCTGCAACCAGAACAAGGAAGAAGAGAACCTCAGACAGTGAGGATGAAGATTTTGTTGCAAGTGAAGCTGCAATTAAGAAAAAGAGAGTCGTGTTTGCTAAGGAGTACAGCACCAAACCATCAACTGCCAAAGAGAGGACTGCTGTGAGGAAAGTGCCAAAGCAGACTATGCAATTCACTCTTGAAGAGCCTAGTGACACAGAACCAGCTGCAGGTGGCAAGAAGAAAAGAGCTAGGAAGACTACAGCTCAAGTGCTTGGAAGGCCCTCCATGAGGATAGATGAGGAGGAGGAGGAGGAGGAACCTACTGCTGATGCACCTCCAGCCAAAACTCAAAAGCTTATGTCTGATGCAATCAAGACTGCTGCCCCCAAGTCTAAGCCTAAGGTGTCAGCACCAAAGAGATCAACCAGGAACATATCAGCTGCTGAGAAGAACAAGGCCCCAGTGCCTGAGTCAAACGTTGATGAAGAGCTTCTAGTGCTCAGAAAGTTGAAGCCAAAGATACCAGACCATGACAATGCACACTCAGTTGCGGAGAACATGATGTTGAGGAAGGATAAAGGACTGCGTCAGTGGAGACAGTCAGATCCTTATGCTATAAGGAGGAGGACAGCATGTGATTATCGCTTTCACACTCATGAACAACAGGATTTTTATGAGACAGTGTTGCTTGATAAGAAGCCCATAGTCAGTGACATGAGATGGGTGGATTGGGAATACATCGATGAGAATGAAGATTATTTCCCCCATGTTCATGAGAGCTTCAGGATTGCAGGCGTTGATGACTTTGTCGGACAGAAGTTGACCAAGTGGAATGACGAAATGGTCATGCAATTCTACTCTACAGCACACTTCTATCCAGATGGCCGCATTATATGGATGACTGAGGGTATAAGATACCAGTCTACCATCTCTGAGTGGGCGAGTCTTCTTGGTGCTCCCAAGGAAGAGGACGATGACATAGACATTTATGCCAAGCTCAAGATGGATCACAACTCCATGGCTAACATGTACACTGCGATTCCTCAGAAGGACCTTGAGACTCATAAACTTGGATCAGTGAAGCATCTGCTCCCAGGATTAGCCACAACGAACACCATTTTGCGGTACACCTTGTTACCCAAGTCAGGAGATGACAAAATGATTCGTGGCCACTCCATCAATTTGCTGCATTTATTTGATACACCTCAGAAATTCAAGGTGATGAGCCTGATAGTAGAGACTATCAAGAGGACTGCAGCAGATCAGAAGAGATCATGCGGATATGCTCCACATATTCAGCTATTGATCAATTCCAAGGTTGGAACCAGCACATACCTTCTCGATCGAGAGCATTTGCCTTTGCGTCCAGAGTTTGAGGACAATGTGATTGTAATGGATCCTTCGCATCCCACTTCAGCACAAGCCCAAGAGAAGATCCGCAAAGCCAAATAAGCAAAAGCAGCTCAGGAGGCATCAGCTCCAAATGCTCCAATTGCCAATCTCAAGACACCCAAGGACCAAATGACATATCTGCTTGAAGCCACTCTAAGGATTGAGCGAAGTTTGGCCAACCTCACCCAAACCCAGGCTAGTTTTGAGCGGATTATTGAAACTAAATTTCATGATGTAGATGTCAAGGTGACAGAGATTAAGACCACAGTGGAGCAGCTGCAGAATGATGTTGATGTTGTCAAGACGGCCCCATCAGATGACAGTGGAGATGACAGACCAACCACTGAGCGTTTTCAGACAGTGCCCAGAGCAGCCAGGTCTGCTGCAATACCAGTTGTGGATCCACGGACCACAGTATCTGCACCAGCTGCTACTGCCACAGTGCCACCTCAGGTCTCTACTCCACCAGCCCAGCAAACATCTGCAGAAGCCTTCGCGGATGCTCTTCTCTCAACGCCATCTACACACACCGGAGCTGCGAGCAGGAGATCGCCTTCAGGAGCTTCGGAGGACCGTGCCTAGAGTGTCGACTAGTGCTATACCTATTCGATCTTTTTGGTACTTGTTGCCAAAGGGGGAGAATTTGTATAGATCATAGGCTTCGAGAGAGAGTGTTTTGGTCATTTGTTTTTCTCTCGAGAGTTCTTTTGCTACTTCTTGCTTGTTGGTACTTTGTTATATGTGTGCTTGCTACAGTGCTTGTGAGATATTATGCTTCATGTGATTGGTCATACTATGCTTACTGTGATGATCTATGTTTATCTTTATCATTATCTTGTATGATCACTTACTTATGTTGGTGATGCGTGCTTTCTATTCCAATCATATCATTTTGCGTGCTCCACCAAGTCGTATGTGACATGGAAGAGTAACCCATAAGCCTAATCGATTGTGCATTTGCATTCAAACGCAAATTTTTAATAATGCACAAATTTAGGGGGAGCTCTTGCTTATCACATACTTCTCAAAGCGATGATGTATTTCGTTCATTTAATCATTTGTCGAAGCTTTGATCTATATGTTGTCATCAATTACCAAAAAGGGGGAGATTGAAAGCACATTTGCTCCCTTGGTGGTTTTGGTAATTCATAACAACATATATCTCATTGAACTAATGTCCATTCAAGATTAAGATTTCAGGATGTTCAATGATTGGCATGTCATGGACTAGAGATGTGGACCCCTCAAAATGCTAAGGACAAGGATTGGCATAAGCTCAAGACTCTGCATTTTTGGTTTAGTGATCCAAGATCACATTGAGTCCATAGGAAAGCCAATACTGTTAAAAGGGGATGAGGTGTTGCTTAATGGTCTTTTTGCTCAAGTGCTTAGTGACAATACTCTTAAACCCTCAATCACTCTCTCTAACCAAATATGTTCAAAACCTACATTCCAACTCGGCCCCACCGAAATTCTCTATCCGGCCCCACCGAGTTCATCCAAGACTTAGCCACTGCCAAAACCCTAACAAATCGGATCCACCAAAATGGATCTCGGTCACACCGAGATGACCTTGCCAACTCTCTGTAATCGTTTGCATTCACTTCGGTCTCACCGAGTTTTGCAAATCTGTCACACCGAGATGGCTTGCCAACTCTCTGTTGCCTTATTGCTTCACTTCAATCTTACCGAGTTGATGCAATCGGTGCCACCGAGATGAGGTTTGCCCTAGCCATTGCACTTCGGTCCATCCGAGTTGTTCATATCGGTCCCACCGAGATTCCTAAAGTTCATATCTTTTACACAGTTCGGTGCTACCGAGATTATCGTTTCGGTGCCACCGAGTTGGGTCAAAAGTGTGTAACGGTTGGATTTCGTGTGGAGGCTATGTATACCCCTCCACCACCTCCTTCTCTGTAAGGAGAGCCATCAGAACGTGCCTACACTTCCACCATATATTTTCTGAGAGAGAACCACCTACTCATGTGTTGAGATCAAGCTATTCCATTCCTACCATTTGAACCTTGATCTCTAGCCTTTCCCAAGTTGCTTTCCACTCAAATCCCTCTTCCACCATAGCCAAATCTATGAGGAGTTGTTTGAGTGCTGGGAAGACTATCATTTGAAGCACAAGAGCAAGGAGTTCATCAACAACACATCGTCTATTACCTTTTGGAGAGTGGTGTCTCCTAGATTGGTTAGGTGTCACTTGGGAGCCTCCAACATGATGTGGAGTTAAACCAAGCAGTTTGTAAGGGCAAGGAGATCACCTACTTCGTGAAGATCTACCCTGAGTGAGGCTAGTCCTTCATGGACGTAAGCCATGGTGGAATAGACAAGGTTGCTTCTTCGTGGACCCTTCCTGGGTGGAGCCCTCCGTGGACTCGCGCAGCCGTTACCCTTCGTGGGTTGAAGTCTCCATCAACGTGGACGTACGATAGCACCACCTATCGGAACCATGCCAAAAACCACCGTGTCTTCATTGGGTTTGAAATCTTTGATCCCCTCCTTTATTTACATATGCAATTGTTTACTTTCCGCTGCTACACTCTTAGAATTGCATGTGTAGGGTGATGCTTGACATGTATAATTGTTAAAATCTGCCCACAACTAAAATTGGGAAAAGTTTAGGTTTTATTTGGTCAAGTAGTCTAATCACCCCCCCTCTAGACATACTTTCGATCCTACAGAATGTCAGAAAAAGAATCAAATCATTTGGAGTTGTAAATAAAAAGTTGGAGGCAGTAAAGTTAAGTCAATATTCTATTTTTAATAAAACTTAAAAAAAGAAAACATTTCGGATGAAGACACGCTTTCCAGAAACAGAAAGCGTACTTACGTGAGTGCGCTTCCTAGGAGGGAAAACGTACCAGTGGGGCTGCGCTACCGGTGGGAAGGGCTGGCTCACCGACAGGTGGGACCCACCTGTCGGGTTTGTCTCCTTCCTCCCGCGTGCTTGGACAGGGACAGAGGAGGACTCAGGCGATGATTGCCGGCGCTAGGAGGCGTCGTTCCCGGCGCTCGGCACACCAACGCGCTCGGGAGGGCGGACCGCGTCCGTTGGAGGGGCAGGGGGTCGTCGGTGAGCTCAAGGTTGAGCAGAGCTTCAACCATGGCGGAGGAGAGCTACGGTGAGAGGGGGCTTTCGTCCTCGGTGGTCTTTGAGATGAATTTATGATAGGGATGGGTTGGTGGTGGCTCAGGGAGTCTATTGGCGAAGAAAACTGCAAGGGAGGGACACTGGTTGCATGGGAACTGGCGGGACAGTGGTGGCGGCAGAAGCTACCGGAGTCGAGGGAGATGGCTCCTCCGGTCGTTTGGCTGCCTCGGGAAGGCTTATGGGGGATGGAGGAGTGTTGGTGATCAACGAGACGTGCTCGTGGGTTTTTTTTATAGCCGGGGAAGGTCGGTTCCGCGACTCCCGAAGATAAGCACAACGGCGATGTCCATTACTTTGGTGGTTGAGGTCGTTGCGAGGACGGTGGTGGGTGGTGGAGGTCTGTGAGGGCGGTGGCGGTCCGTAGTTACGCTCGGAGGTTCTGGTTGGCTCGGAGACGTGCCACGCGTCGTGGGCGGTGGCGTGCCCGAGACGACGGTGGGTGTGGCCGGTGTGGACGGCGGTGGACGGCACCAGACGACAAGGGGAGGAGTCGGTGAGATGCGTGGGTGTCTCGCGAAGCTCTCAGAGGTGGCTTGCGTGCGGAGCGGCAGCAGGGAGGGCAACGCGGGGCGGTGCCGACGCCTGCAATTTTGGCGCTCTGGACACGCTCTGTGCATGCACACTAATTGCTCGACAGAATGCCAGAGGATCCTAGGCTGTCCCAAATGAGCTGATCTTTGGCAGGGTGGTGCTAGTATGGATGGTGGTGATGATGGACAAGCTGGTTCAGCAATAGGATCTAGTGCCACATGAGTTCAGAAAGGATGCAAAATTCTGTCATGCCCACAAGGTGTTTGATGAAATTCTAGGGCCACCTAGGGATCTTCTCTGAAGTTGGAATTTGGCAGGATGATGTCTCCTTGTATGATGGTGATGATGGTGAAGTTAGTTTGATAAAAGGAAAAACTTGCTAGTGCAAGTTTTATTAGAATTCAGTTCTGGACCAGATTTTGAGGGAATTATTTGGAGGTATTCCAAGATGCAAATGGAGTTGATCTTCTGGACTTAAGTGTTCCGTTGGAAGTACTATGAGATGGAAAATTTTCATAATTGTTTGATGAAGGAAAATTAGGGTTGCAGTTATAATCTAGGAATGGGACAGAATTGAAAAGAGGATATTTTGCTCAAAATTTTCAAAAGACCAAGTTGGGTTTTTGCATAAAAGTGATCTATAGGCATCATATGACCTCTCCAAAATTTTGTGGCATTTAAAGAATATTATTTGAAATAGTTTTAGTTCAACAGAAGCATTTCAAAGTTTGAAAATGCTATTAAAAGAATTATTTTGGGGCAGATTTATTATGAAAATATTTCCTACTGATTTTTAAAAGTTAAATGAAAGGATTAAAAATGACTTTCAAAACCCACAATATTTCCAAAAAAAATTATATGGAGGGAAGAATTTTGGAAAACAGAAAACAGAAAAGATTCTGAAACCATAAATGACCTCATAAAATTCAAAATTTTATTTCTAGCCAAATTTTACTTAATAAAAACATGACTAAATTTTTGGGGTGTTACATTTTGTTAGAAATGACATTCTTTTTAAGTAGTCGTATGATTAATCCAAATATTCATGTTCCATACAACTAAACTCCAAACGTCCGCCGGAGCCGAGGCAGAGGACGTAGGACGGGTGCGCTGGAGGAGTTGTTGTAGGAGGAGGAGAGCTCGAAGGATAATCTTGCACGTCGGCCACCACCTGCATATCGGCGCGGGACTCCTCGAGCACCCACTGGAGCTCGCGCTCCTCCCTGGCACGGCGGAGTCACGGGATTTTCCTGAACCGCGATGGCCACCATGAAGTACTCCTCGTCGCCGGGGGCGCGGTGCTCGCGTCCCGACTCCTGGGGTACTGTCTGGAGCACGCGCTCATCCACCGCGTGAGCTGCGAGGATGCCATGCTCGCGGCCGTGCTGTTGGAGAACACGCTCGTGCGCCTGAGTGGCGAGGATGCGATGTTCGCGAGCGTGCTGCCGGAGCACGCGCTCGTCCACGTCGAGAGTGGCGAGGATGCGATACTCGCAGGCATGCTGCTGGAGAACGCGCTCATCCACCTTGTGAGCGGCGAGGACGCGATGCACCTCCTCGTGACCAACCAGGGCGTGCTGCTGGAGCACGCGCTCCCCCTCGTGGCCGACGAGGGCGAACCGCTGGATCACATTGTCCTCCGCGTGGGCGCGTTGCCAGTGAGGGCGCGCTGCTCGCGGCCGTCTAGGCCGTGCTCCACCTCGGCGAGGTCGGAGACTCTGTCGTCTTCCCAGGCCGCGGCGCCGTCTACTTCGGCAACGGCGGCGTGCTCCGATGGGTGTTGTGTCCATATGGGAGCTTGGAGCTATAGTACCAATGGGGGCGGGGGTTGACCTTTTCGTGGTTACACTTACACATCATCTGACGGAGAAAAATAGAATCTAAAGTAGCACAATATGTTGGAACGTGTCGGGGGCTGGCTAGTAGGAGTAGTACAATAAACATCACATGTAGATGATATTTTGAGAAGGGTTTTGATGTAATTTGTGTGAGTTGGGCCAGCGTGGATGGACGAGTAGTACTACATCCATATCATTGACATGCATGCACGCAACAAACATTTGCGTGGAAGATTTCACCCTATGTTCATATATTATGTTTGAGAGTGGATTCGCTTTTTGTAATTGGAGCTCAGTTTTCCAAGAGAGAATCAAGAGAAGTGTGGTCCTTTGCTTGATTCCAATTTAGACTATCCATGTATTATTGCGAGAGATAGCTAGATATAGAGAGAATATTTGTGTCACAAAGACCGGGGGGGGAGGTGGCAGCGAGACCTAAAGAGAGAGGGGCATATGCGTGTTCGAAAGACCGTGTGTGTGTCGGAGAAAGAGGAGTGTGTCCGAAAGGGAGGAAGAGGGTGTGTGCGTGTGCGTGAGAGAAAGAGAGGGGGGCATATGCGTGTTCGAAAGACTGATGTGTGTATGTGTGTGTGTGTGCCGGAGAGAGAGGAGTGTCCCAGAGGGAGGAAGAGGGTGTGTGTGTGTGCGTGAGAGAAAGAGAGAGAGGGGGGCAAGTTCGAAAGACTATGTGTGTGTCACAGAGAGAGGAGTGTCCGAAAGGGAGGAAGTGGGTGCATGTGTGTGTGTGCGTGAGAGAAAGAGAGAGGGGGGCATATGCGTGTTCAAAAGACTGTGTGTGTGTGTGTGTGTGTCGGAGAGAGAGGGGTGTCCGAAAGGGAGGAAGAGGGTGTGTGCGTGTGCGTGAGAGAAAGAGGGAGTGAGGGGGGTGCGTGTAACGTCAACGTGTTACATGATATAAACATAGAGGGATCTACAAGGTTACAGGGGCGGGAATATTGGGCGAGCGATAGTGTGTGTGCGATGAAGGACACACAGACATCGTCTGTTTTCGTGTGTGAGATCTAGATAGAGGTCGTCAACATAGCTCACCGGGGGGGAGGGGTAAGGTTATGTGTGGGAGAGAAAGAGAGAGAGTAGAGATAGAGAGCATTGCTTGTGTGTCACACGGAGGCCTAACTACATAGATAGGGGCCGAGAGAAGGAGAGAATGGCGGTGTGCCTATTTTTTTGATGGGATGGGAGAGAGATCAATAGACATGGATCGTGTGGAGAGGTGTGTGTGTTCCAAGAGAGAGAGAGAGAGAGAGAGAGAGAGAGAGGGAGGCGTGGACCTAGATACTGAGATGGGTGTTCATGTGTATGTTTCAGAGAAGGAATTGTCTAGCTGGTAGCCATGTGATGGCGGCCCAATCCTTAGAGAGTGGGCATAACTATTGATTTGGTGGATTTTGACGTTGACGATCCAACTACATCATACGCGATGATACGAATTGACAATCACTAATTAAACCAATCTCCCATGGTCACTGATATTGCCGTATGCACGATCAACCTGAATAACAAGATCGAGTTCCAGCAAGCAACCGAAGAACCAACAAGAACTAAGATAATGCAATCTAAATTTCTAATATGAATTAATCAAGGATAATGGTGGGGTTCCTAATAGATGATCTGAACAAGGCATTAGTCATACACATCTCGCAGATGCAAATTGTAGCGAAGCTAAACAATGTCTAAACGAAAACGCGAGTTTTAATATAGAAAAAAGGTAGCTATATATCTATATCTATAAACTATAGTACTATATTTTTTATTTCTATATCTATATCTATACTACTCCTTTCGTTTTTATTTACTCCGCATATAGCTTTGACTGTAGTCAAACTTTATAAACCTTGACCAAGTTTGTAGAAAACAATGTGAACATTTACAGTAACAAATTTACATGATGTGAAAATATATGCAACGATGAATCAAATGATATATATTTGGTTGTGTATATGTTAATATATTTTTCTACAAACTTGCTGAAAGTATACAAAGTTTGACTTTAGAGAAACCTAATATGTGGTATTATGTATTATATATTATATATTCATTATTTTTATGTATTCAATGTGTGCATTTGCACGTATACGATATAAACCGTTGATTGATGTTGATCCAATGGTCCAGGTGGCTGGGATTCGGATCTACTATAACCTAATTGTACCCAGACACATTCTTCTCGAACCAGCAGCGCGACAGTGTGATCGATCCACACAAGAAGCTCGCAACAAGACCTCCAGATGTGCCACATGGCTTCATGGGTGCCCCCCACATCTAATTATTCATAATAGTACATTGACTGAGAAAAGAGAGAAATCACCCGAAACAATATCTTGCCCCAATTTTGTTCCTATGAAGCTGTGCCGTGCATGTACCGGAGTACTAGTCCTCTAGTACTAGTATAACTTTGTACAGTAGTAGTTGTACAGTGGCACTAGTACAAACTAGTACGGAGTGCTCCTACTCTATCGACACGACTCCCATCTAACACCAAATTTCTTGGCGTTCGTGCTACAGTGCTCTTCCCATCCTCGTTTCTTTCTTCCAATTCAAACTCAGCCGACGCGTGGCAGGAGGGGTGGGGGTTTGCCGATAGTCGGTTTGCTCAACTGTGGTCCCACATGACAGTGAAAATGCTAGGCAACACGCCTTCCCTAGCTATGCGGCATGTCGGACCGACCGTGGAGTACTCCCGAATCCCGACCGTGTGGGCATGCGACTCGAACATGGCAGGCTTTTCATTTTAAAACTATATAGTACTATGAAAATACATTTCATGGTGCATCTGATCATATTGATTTCACATTGTGAATGTTGATATTTTTTAATATAAAGTTAGTCAAACTTTACAAAGCTTGACATTGACCAAACTTTATATGCAGACTAAAAAGAAACCGATGGAGTATAAATTGTAACATTATTTCTTTTGAAATATAAATTTTAACATTTGGTTCTCCTCCTTAGCGCGATCGATAGATAGAAATGACGATTGAAAACGCTGGGGTGGGGCTTTTCCCGCGCAGTAAGCGGGGGAGTTAGCCAGTTTGGCACATCATTGTGTTCCTCACATGCGGTCCCACATGTTAGTGATACTATATGCCTAGCCAATGCGCGTTGACCGGCGGGCCGGAACGACAGTGTGGGATGCGACGCGAACGGGACAGGCTTGCTGTACGCGTTCCAGTTTCTCGTTTTGAACTTGCGAACGGGATAGGCGTGAAGCACGAGTAGTTTTGAACACGAGTAGTTCGGTAGGTTGGGTCAAGCATCGTACGTAAATTACGAAGTTGGTGCAAAAGGTAAGCACAACGTCCGTCCTCGTATGTTGGTCCCCATTTGTGCCATATTTTAACCATAGATTTAACTAACAAAAAATTAATGCATGTCACCAAAAAATATATCCTTGGATTCGTACTTGAACATAGTTTTCAATGATATTATTTTTGTGACATGCATTAACATATTGTTAGTTAAATTTAAAGTCAAAATTTGGCACAAACACATGAAGGTGACCAATAAACCAGGACGGAGGTACTACTAGTTACAGTGATGCATATAATTGATGCCAAATGTGAGCAAAGGGATCACACATGTCTTTATCGACTGGAATGAGAATGTGATACAATAAGAATTAAGGCCACGACGACGCGATCGCAGTGGTGGTTACAGGAGGCAAGAAGAAAGATGCATCCATCAACGACCTCCTCCTCCTCGACTCAGTGCGCCGGGCCACCGACCGGCGGCTAAGGAGCAACAACTTTTGTGGCGAGGTCAAGGTGCTTCTGAACAAAGGCGTCCAAGGCTTCCAGCCGGTTGAGGAAGGCCAACGTTGTAGCGTCCTCACTGGCCTTGTAGAGGCCTATGTGCACGACTTGATCGTACACGTGGATGTGTAGGTCGATGAATGCTTGCAGGGTGAGGCGCCTCGCGGCGAGCGCGACCTTGAGGTGGACATTCTTCGCCGCGTCGGCGGGCAGTCGCAGGGCCACCAGTGCTTGAAAGAGGTTCTCACCATGGAGGCCGATTAGGGTTGCAGGCAACAAGGAGCCTGGGCGCGCGGGCTGGAGGAGTAAGACGATGTCGTCCATGAGCTTCTTGACGACGGTGAACTTGTTGATGGTGTCGACGATCATCTTGTCCAACCGAGAGTCATAGTTGGCGTCGAAGCGGGCTATTAACCAGCTGGTCCAAAGCACCGGCATGAGACGATCCACGGTGCCGTGCAGCAGGCCAGCGTCTTGGATCATCTAGCACAGCCGCAGGCCGCTCGCGCGCATCGCCGCCATGGGTCTGGCTTCTGGTCACTTGGTATGGGAATTGGAGTGAGCACTGTTGCGCTTAGTGTAGGTGCGTAGGTGCGTACGATCTGGTAGATGCATTGGAGTGGAGGGGCGCCTTTATATGAGTGCAAACTGCGTCGCATTCACATCGTGCTGCCTCCTTTCCGCTTCTCTCATTAATTACTTCCCTCAGCATGCTAATTGAAGGAGGATGCATCATTGGCCGTTCAACGTTTAGGGAACCGCTACCCTCTCCCTCGTCTGCATTCAAACAGTATCGAAACTGTCCTGGTTTACTAGTTTACCCTCCGTTTCTCAAAAAAAAAGTACTACTCCCGAGGGCGCCGCCCGCTGCACGCCCGGCTGAACACGCCTCCTCGCCGCATTCAAACGCCTCCATTAAACCCGCGTGGAAGCTTAGAAACCTACTCCCACCACACGAGCGGGCTGGCATTAAATGCAATGCCGGCCGAGCTCCTCCCGTCCACCCTCTATTTTAACTGAGGCCAGACGACGGGCAAGAATCGCACCCCTCCGCCGCTCCCCCATCTCCTCCTTCACCATTTTCTCCACTCTTCCGATGGCTTCCGAGGAGCAGTTCTCCGGCATACAAGCCGGCTGGGTGGCCCGCCGAGCCCACCGGATACGAGCGAGGTAGCTCGCTGCTCCACCTCCCTCGCCTAGCCCGATGGAGCCAGTTGCCGCCCCAAGCCAGTGCGTGGTTCAACAACTCGCCGCTCCAGGCGAGCTCGATGAGGAGTGGCGAGTTGCTCCACGCCGGCACGGGCGTCGTCGCTCCCGTGTCTGTGACCGCGCCTCCCGTGCCTGTGGCCGCGCCTCCCGTGCGTGCGGCCGCGCCATTCAGGCAGAGACAGAAGCTGGGTGCGCGGAGAGCGACGAGTTGGTGGCCAACGCGTCCGCGTCCGCTGCCATCACTGAGGAGAAGTAGAACACGGGAGGCCGCCGTCGCTTGGGTCCCATGAAGGCCACCGCCGAGGCGACGACGGCGTTTGCAGCCGGTGTCTTGCCCAGTTCTTCTATTGTGAGGACCTTCGTCGACCCCGCAAGTGTCTTGATCGGGCTGCCGGACATGAGGAAGACAAAGGGATCCGCGGGCGACCATTTAGATTAGGTATTAATTATACATCTAGAGCCAGACTAGCACTGCTTAGTTGATGTAAATGTAATGAAATCCGTCATGTTTATATGAAAATCCGGCATTTTTATATGAAATCTGTCTTGTTTATATGAAATCTGGTCGTGTTTGCACGAATTTCGTTTGGTTGGTTCGAGTTGTTGTCAAAATGTATGCGGTCCTGATCAACCTTGTATCATGTCTTCTCATCATAAAGATGATGTCTTGAAGGTAAACATGAATGTTCACACAATCTTCTTCTTCAAGATATGCTTGCAATAGGCTCAACTCTCACATGACCAATCTTTGGATAAATCCTTGAATAGCACCTTGGTCATCACATAATCTCTTTGAAACCAACAAATGGACTTCAAGAAATGCCTATGGACAAACCCTTCAATATAACTCATGGCAACCATTAGTCCATATAGATTGTCATCAATTACCAAAACCAAACATGGGGGTACCACATGTTCTTTCAGACTGGAAAGTATGCATATTTAACCTCCATGTAAGGAGACTTGTAACTAGTTTATCTCACCTTGCAGAGGGGGTGCAATGAAGCAAAGATTCAGGATTTCCAAGTACAAGATGTTAGGAAGGAGCCTTCCAAGAGAAGGAGGAGCAGCACTGAGCCTGTACAACTAGTTATGGTAAGTCACTGTATTACAATTACCAGGACATCCTATTTGTCTGACATTGTACTTGCGTAGGGTTCTTCACCTGTAACCCAGTCATTGGGCCATTGATTAATACTCCCTCCGCTCACTATTATAAGATAAGATGTTCTAACTTTTTCCTAAATCAGATGTATGTAAACACATTTTAATGTGTCTGTTCACTCATTTCAGTACGGATGTAGTCTACATTTAAATATCTAAAACATCTTATATTAGTGAACAGAGTGAGAAACTCCTTCCTGCTATGGTAGAGTTCTCGATGTCATAAATGTCATAACCAAACGCATGTTCACATCATTAGCCTCCCTATCATTACTAGGATCTTGAGTACATACTAGTCGATATACTTCATAGGGGGCAAACAATGTTACATTACTTGTTCCATTATATAGAAGATACATCAGTTGATTCAAATGTAGCCAGGCCAAGGATGTTATTGAGGCGTGCATGTATGCATGCTGCCAACACAACAGTTCAATTGCTTGTTTGCTTCAGGCAAAATTGCTCTTTTCAATTGCTTTATTTGTCCTCGGTTAATTAGATGCCCAAACAATGCTGCCTCATGTAGGGTACTTGTATAACTATTAGTTGACATAATTAAATGCCTTACCATTTCATTACTTTGGCGAAGTGTGCCTGAAGCTTTGAAGTCCATTAACCAACTATTACTGCATGAGGCTCACAATCTAGTTTATACGAGGCTAATGATTGCATAGTTTTGCTTGCTATAGTAGGTTTGTATGAATCCCTCTGCAGTTCATTATGCTCCCTAAGACTCTTTTGAAACATGGCACACAATGTTCCAGCTAGTTAATACGAGCTAGCTACACAATGGCTAACTGCTTGCTTACTTATACGCAAGATATATCTAATGTTCAGTAGCTGCGCGTGGTTTAAATTTGTAACCTGTCTGTGTTTTGGATTTGGCCCCAACATCATGCTCCTTTGGTGAGCTAAGAGAGATTTCTGTATGCGGCCTGCACAGACTGTCATCTTTATACTTTTTAAAATATCACCTGCTTATGCTTCATGATGTGTGCATTATTGTTAGTCCTGTTTTGCCATGTACAAGATAGTCTGTCTTGCTCGCTTCACTGTTGTAACTATATTTTTGCTGTAGTCATGTGTACTTACAGAAACATTTCAGGATAAACTGACATCAACACAAAGCTCTCAGAGCAGTGCGGCATGGCCATTACCAAATGATTATGGATTGGAATTGGAATGTGCTGATGTTCTAGAGCGTCAACTAGAGGCGGCAAGACAGCGTGCATATGAGTTTCAAGATTTAATCAACATGTTGAGATTGGAGGTGCAGACAAAAGATGCAATGGTTAAAAAAAATCAAACAAGAGACTGAGGAAACCACAAAGAAAGTGGAGATTTTGCAGACTGAAATTTGTGCTATCTGAATCCGGCCAATTCTATATTCTGAAGAGATTATAGTTCAAATGGTAAGTTGTGTTGATGCGCGTCCATGATGTATGAGCTGTATGTGCCCTGTGTATGTAATTTGCTATTTGTTTACGCTTTATTATCACTGTTGGCGAACTATGATGCCCAGTGGATGTAATCTGCTGTAATTTCTTTATTGTATAGTGTAGGATTATTCTTCGTTTCTATGCCTTAAATCTCTTTATTGTATAGTGGTTTTTTTAGGGGATTGTAGAGTAGGATAGTTCTATGTTGTTATATATGCTATCGTAGAAACGGTGTCCAACAGGCCCAATCTACGTGGGCCCATAATTGCTCGGATGTTCCAATCTACGAGGCCTGTTACAATCATGGGCCGTCGCGTGGCAGAACTGGATTTGGGGCTCAAATGTGGGCCCATCGTAACGTGGGCTCTTACCAGGCCGTTAGTAGGCCGAACGCTAGGTAGGCCCGCTATAATGGAAACGAGCCCACGGGCCACTAGCAGGCTGAAATGATCGTCTGTTGAGTCTTGGCCCATTTCCTTGACGGTCCGTTAACAGGCCGAAAGCCAATCGGGCCATATCTTGGCCCATATACAGAACGGGCCTTTAACAGGCCGAAAGTCATGTCGGGCTGGAATTGGGCCATGGAGAACATGGGCCGCTAAGAGGCCGAAAGTCAGGTCGGAATGTAAATGGCCCAACTACAGTGTGGGCCGTTACCAGGCCGAAAGATACACCAGGCTGGAAGCTGGCCCAAATCGCTAATGGACCGCTAAAAGGCCGAAATACGTACCGCCAGGAATTTGGCCCATGCCTATAATGGGCCTCTAATGGGCCGAAAGACGTACAGCCTGGAAATTGGCCCATCTCTATAATGGGCCTCTAACAGGCCGAAAGAACCTCGGCCGACAAATGAGCCCAAAGACATAGCAGGCTGTTAACGGGCTAGAACAGACGATGGGCCGCAATGGTGTCAAATCGTTAACGGGTATTGACGGGCCGAATTGGCAGATCTTGTATGGGCCTTTTTTTAAATGGGCCAGACAAAAGTAGGCCGTAAATGGGCCAGCCCGCTTATTTTGACTGGGCCGGCCTTTTTAACCTAAATGGGCCACTGTTGGGCCGTGCCATGTGTCGACGTATCATAGGCGTCTCCCGTCCAATGAATGGATGACATCTGTCGCAACGCCGAGCTGACACGTGGATCCGCCGGCGAATGAGAAATTTACACGTGGAAAATCGCCATTGGTCAGGGCTGCTAATGGGTTATCGGATCCAAACCCGCACCCAATAGCTTAACGGTGACCCGTTACGGTGGATGCCATGTGTCGGTCACCCTTGACGAAAACACTTCCATGACACGACATTTATCGTCATGGAAGTGGACACTTCCGTGATGATAATTTCAGTATTGTCATGGAACACTTCTACGACAGCACAGGTATGACTATCTTGATTCTGTCATAAAATTGTCATGGATGTACATGCATGACAGAAAACTTGACCTACTGTGACAAAGACGTATCATCATGGAAGTGTTTTTTTTGTAGTGATCCCAATGGTTTGCAACCATAGGGACGTTCAGTGATCTCCCATGTCCCGTTAGCCATGATGGAATCCATCTCGCTACGGACCGCTTATTTCCAGTAGTCAGCATCTGGAAATGCGTATGCTTCTGAAATAGATGTAGGAGTATCATCCACGAGGTACACAAGGAAGTCATCACCAAAGGTCTTTGCAGTCCTTTGTCTCTTACCCCTACCAAGGGTTTCCTCATCATCATCCTCAGGATTTTCATCATGTGTTTGTTCATAATATTCCATAGGAATGGCAGGCTTAGGAGTCTCCTCAGATTCCTGTCTAGAAGTGCTTTGCATATCTCTCATAGGAAAAATATCCTCAAAGAATGTAGCTTCCTTAGACTCCATAATTGTACCGACCTTCTGGTCAGGTACCTCAGATTTCACTATTAGAAATCTATAGCCAACGCTATTCTTAGCCTAGCCCAAATTAACGGAGTCCACGGTCTTTGGTCCAAGCTTACGCTTTTTGGGGATCGGCACATTGACTTTCGCCAAACAGCCCCAAGTACGCAAGTACGAGAGTGTTGTCCTTCTCTTCGCCCATTTCTCATAGGGAGTGATCTCATTATCCTTTGTCGGAACTTTATTCAGGACATGACATGATGTCAATATAGCCTCCCCCCACCATGCCTTGGATAAACCCGATGTATCTAACATGGCGTTAACCAAATCAATTAGAGTACGGTTTTTCCGTTCGGCAACCCCGTTTGACTGGGGTGAATAGGGAGGCGTCCTCTCATGGATAATACCATGTTCCGCACAAAAGGAATCAAACTCACTCGAGAAGTACTCTCCACCACGATCTGACCAGACTCATTTAATTTTCTTTTCAAGTTGATTCTCAACTTCTACCTTATAGATTTTAAAGTAGTGTAGAGCCTCATCTTTAGTATTTAACAGATACACATGCAATATCTAGTGGAATCATCTATCAATGTCATGAAGTATTTCTTTCCACCTTTAGTCAACACACCATTCATCTCACAAAGATCAGAATGTATAAGTTCTAATGGCGCCAAGTGTCTCTCCTCCGCAGCCTTGTGAGGCTTGCAAGGTTGCTTAGCTTGCACACACGAAAGGCACTTAGAACCTTTAGCTAAAGTGAAACTCGGGATTAAATTCAACTTAGCTAGCCATGTCATAACACCGAAACTAATGTGACAAAGACGTGAATGCCAAACCTCATATTCATTAACACTGGAATGAATATTGTTCACGACTTTATTACAAAAATCTGTGAGAGAAAGGTGGAACATTCCTCCGCATTCATAACCCTTTCCAACAAATAGTCCATATTTCATAACAACTACTTTATTAGACTCGAAGACCAACTTAAACCCTTCTCTACACAGAAGGGAGCCACTAACGAGGTTCTTCTTGATGGCAGAGACATGCTGCACGTTCTTCAGCTGCACGATCCTTCCCGAAGTAAACTTTAGATTGACCGTGCCAACACCATGAACAGAAGCACTCGCACCATTCCCCATCAATACGGACCCGTGGCCTGTGACCTGGTAAGAAGAAAACAATGAAATGTCCGCACACACATGAACACTTGCACCTGTGTCCACCCACTAATCGGTGGACTGAACCACTGAAAATATAGTAAATAAATTACCGTACCTAGATGCACCATTCTCATTGTTGCTCACAATCATGTTGGCAGACTTGGAGTCCCGCCCTCGCTTCTTATACTTGTTTGGGCACTTGCTAGCCCAATGTTCATCCAAACCACAAGTGAAGCAGCCATCTCTCTTCTTGTTCTTCTTGAAGATCTTCTTACCCTTCTTCTTAAAGTCGGTATTCTGTTGGACAGAATTCTTTCCCTTAGGCTTGTGGGAATTGAAGTTCCTCTAATGCACCATATTGGCGACAGAAGTTCCTTCGACCCCTTTTCCGTGCGAGTCCTTTGATCTCGAGTTCTGCTCAACACTCAGATGGCCGATGACATCCTCTACTGAGAATTCACGCCTCTGATGTTTCAGAGTGGTAGCAAAGTTTCTCCACGAATTAGGGAGCTTAGCGATTATACACCCCGCGACAAATTTGCCCGATAAATCGCACTTAAGAAGCTCAAGCTCCTTACTGATGCATATTATCTCATGAGCCTGTTCCAATACAGAATGGTTCTCGACCATTTTGTAATCGTGGAACTGCTCGATGACATACATCTCGCTTCCAGCATCGGTGGCCCCGAATTTAGATTCGAGCGCCTCCCACAAGTCCTTGGCAACCCGCACATGTAAATATGCGTCAACCAACTTATCTCCGATCACGCTCAGAACTGCTCCGAGGAATACGACGGTGGCTTCCCTGAACGCCTTCTCCAGTTCAGGAGCAATCGTTCCCATGGAAGGGACACCGACGACCCAGAACACGTTCATAGCCGTGAGCCATAAGGTGGTTTTGGTCTACCAACGCTTAAAGTACGTACCGGTAAACTTATCCGGTTTTAGTGCAGCGGCAAAACCACTAGCCGAAAAATGCCTACACAAATTAGGTTTTTGGAGTGCTGAGTAAATAGGCAGTTTTTCGATTAATTTAATCCAGAAAATAATCATGAACATGGCATTGACAGAATTAACGACACGCTGATTACGATCTAGATAAGCACGTACTACACAAGCACTAGACACATCTACACATAATGCTAGTATGGCTAACACAGAAATAAACAGGAGCGGGATAAACGAGTTATACCCTCTAGTAGGCCAGGCAGAAGCCGCGGCAGCGGCGGTGGCAGCAACGGCATCCTCGGCGGCCTTCTTGTCGGCTTCGAGTTTCTCGGCGGCGGCTCTCTCAGCGTCAGTGGACATGGTGACGACGAAGACGACGCGGGCGTAGATGATGCACAGGACGTGGACGAACGGCGGCGAGCAGTCGCGTAGGAGACGCTCCCCAAAAACCTAATCGCCCCTCTCCCGTATAGGATCCGGAGAGGCGGGGTTTCGGAGGCCTGCTCTCCCGTCGACCATGTACGCGGCGGACGGGACGGGATCACCGGCGGCAACAACAGCAATGGAACGACATGGGCGTGGAGGCAGATGCGATCTGTTTCGCGTGACGGCTACGGTTGGCAGACGCCTCAATTATATAGGCGCGGCCGCGTGGAGAGACGTGAGATGGACCCACGTCCGAGTCGGTAACAACCCACAATCCGACATCTCAGATCGTGGCCCCATCTGTCAAAGACTCTCTGTTCCTGACCGGCAAACATAAGCGCATAGGTGTGAGCTCGGCTCAATCCCGCAACCCGCATCGTGACGAGGCGTGGCAAGGCAGACGGCGGAGGAGGAGCGCGCGGGAACCACTTCTCTTCTCAAGCTCCAATAGCATGTGGAAGAGAATCCCTTATAAGGAGGTCCAACTCCTCTCCAACTAGCAATGTGAGACTAAACTTTCCACCACACCTAATGCCATATAAACCAACATGGGCCTTAGAGATTTTCTGAAATTGTTAGATGGGTCCAAGACCCACCCTATATTTCAGCAATTTCCTTGGGGAACCAGAACCGGACTGGCTCCCGGCCTCCAGAAGCTGCTTTGCTTTCTTTGAGGGTGAAGGACAGACAGGACAAGTGCGTGGACGAATGGATGGAACCTAAACAAAAGAGGAGAATTATGTTTGGGTTTCCAACAAGGAAGCAGCAGGCAGGTCGCGTCTTCGTTGCCTTGCACAGCAGAGCGCAGCTGAGATCCAGAAACATACATAGCGGCTGACTCCTGGCTTTCTCAGAGCTCAGCGACTCTCGGCCGTCCGATCGTTTTCCTGATGCGATTTGGACCGTCCGATCTCGCTCCCGATCGATCTCAGCCGCCGGATCGAGCCGAGGCACTGTAGCAATGAATAGTTTCAGTCTCGGCGTGCCACCGCGCGTAATTCCAGCGCCCCACCGAGGGCATTTTCGACATTTTGCGTGCCCCTTTAAAAACGAAGCAGCAGCGACTGAAAACCTAGCCGCTATCCCCCGCACTCGCGCCCCCTTCCCCCGTCCTCCCGCATCCCAGCCCCGACTCGCCCAACCCTCTCCCCGACCTCTCCCTCCCTCAGACCTCGCCGCCCGCCCACATCGCCGCCGCCGACGCCCCTCAGACCTCGCCGCCGTGGACCTCTCTCCTCGTCTCCCTCGCACCACGCCGCCCGCAACCTCCCCCCTCCCGTCATCAGAAGGGAAGGGAAGAGAAGAGGGAGAGCGAGCAGGTCAGGCGGCGGCCAAGGCGCTCGCAGATCCGCCGGCGCCGTCGTCCGATCTTGGCCTCCGCGTGCTTCTGCTCGGCGGCGTGACGGTACGGGCTGGCTGCTCCGTGCCCACGCCATGGCCTGCTCGGGGCGCCGCCCTCCCCCCTGCTCCAACCCTAACCCTGGTGTTGCTGCTGCTGGTCAAGGTACGCCGATTTCGATTTTCTCTTGGCCCCTCCCCTCCCCTCATGCTGCTGCTGCTTTTGGTCACGCAGGTGCACGCACGCATCCCTGCTCCTCTGGTGGACAAGGTCGGTTGCTCCGATCTGGACGAGCAGCAGGTGCTGCTGCTGCTGCAGGTGCTGCAGGTGGACGAGGCACGAGCCCTCATGGCTCCTCCCTCCTCCTACCCCCCTGACGTGGTGAGCTCCACCCCTCTTCCTACCCCCTGCACATCTATCTTATCTAGCCAATTTGATTGCAATTTATCAGAAAGTGTCAAGCAGCAGGGCTCGAACATCCGCTAACAATTTATTTGGCATTTGTGTTTCTCTTATTGTTATACCTGAATGCTTATTGCCTTCCAGCTCTATATTTCTATGGCAATGGCCACTGGTGTTAATTGTTTGGGCAATGTGTGCTTTAATTTTCAGAAATTGAGGAAACAGTATATATTTACCTATTTTGGTTTTTGTATCCTATCAACATAAGGGATAATGCTGTGAGGGAGAGTGATTCTACTACATGTCCAAATGACAGTTAATTTTTAGTCTTCATTGCCTTATTCCCTTTGTATTTAATGATAAATATATCTGTCATCTGCTCTCGTATTCTGATATACTTCATTTTGCTTATATGCACTGAATTTACACTGTTGTGCGATGAGCTTGTGGTCCTAAAATCACTGTGCATACTATTCCATTCTATTGTATTAAGCAGTGAGTGATAAATTTCCAACAGAAAATACTACTTATATACTTACTACGTAGTTGAAGAGACCACATTACATGTCACTGCTGCTGTGAAGTTAATCTCTCTTGAAGAGACCATCAGGAAAAGAATCTCTTGCAAGTATTTGTGGATCCATCATTCATGGATTTTCCAACTACTCAGTAGCCTGATTCCTCCATCTCAAGGATTTATTTTTGTCAGTATAAACTAGCTAGCTGTTGAGCTTCCTTGGCATGCATCTCGCGTTTTACCCAGATGATGAAAAAGGAATTGTAAAACTTGCTGCTTTTTCTTAGTATATATATGCCGTTCAAAGGATTTCCAAGAAATCAGACCAAGTTGATGATCAGTTTCATACTAATTCATACTCTGCTGCATGGTATGTGTGGTAGTCGTCCAAGATGCATTCCATATCTAGCTTCAGCTAACTGAAAACATCCTTGTTTCACAGATTTTGCAAGTACAGGTGATAAATATTCACGATTTGGCTGCGCACATGCTTGCTGGCTGGAAGGTACTTGCAGCTATAAAGAATCATGATTTGGCACTTACTAAAATCCCGCGCCTAAACATTTTTGATGATCGACTCTGCGCTATAACTGTAGGAGTTTGATTCATTACTTGATGGCCTCAAAATGGATACAGGATCTGTTGGAATCAAGAAGGCGGTAAGGTAGCCCACTTGATCTACTTTAGCTCCATGCTTTATTAATGGCCAGCTTACTTACTTTGATATATAGCACTTATGTTGATTGACATCAACTCGCCGTTCTGCCCCGAGGCGAACCCTAGCCGCTGCAGGTCCGCGGTGTGGCTGCTTGGTGGCCGTCGGCGTTGCTGGCCAGGCTCCACCTCCGCCTTGTGGTCGTCGGCGTCGCCGGCCACGCTCCACCTGCACAAACTCCTGCTCGCTTCCCACCTCGATGTCCACATCTAAGTATGGGGTTTCCGACTATGGCGCAGCATCACCTCAGTAGATCATCTCCAAATGGGCACTGGTACGGTAGTTCAATATACCCATTGATTTGGCTGGTTGTTTGCCTAATTTTGTCTTAATTTTATTCTATTTAGGGTCAGATGTGTCTATCCAGTACTGATTTGATTTAGGATTTCTGTGATTCTGTGATTCTCCATTGGCCATGCTTTTGCTTTGGCATGAATTTGTGGCAACGCGGACCATTAATTGTTCCAAAGGGGGATTTCTGTGATTCTCCGTTGCAGCTTTAGGAGAATGCAGATGCAACAGGGGATGTGCCACCATTGAGAAGAGGCTGCCCCTGTCCTCGATCACCTCTCTGGCCGCTCGCTACATGCTGGGCCGCGGCGAGTACGGCATCACCTATCTGTGCGCGCAGGCCGCCATGGGCGCGTGGATGGTCTACAAGTCGATATCCAAGTGGAAGTTGTGGACGCTCATGGACGTGGGGGACATGTGCTGGGAGGTGGAGATGGGGCACATGCCGCAACACCCCAAACATATTCAGCCTGAGCACCTATGGGGACGATGATGCCATGCATGCACCTCGTCATGGAGCTCTGCGAGGGCGGCGAGCTCTTTAACAAGATCGTCAAGCTGGCAGCCCCAAACCACTCTGCTTTCCGGCGGCACCGACGACCATAAAGGGATGGATCCAACTGCCAAGACTCAGAAGGCGGTCGACGTCGGCAGCCTGCTCCCAAGTTGCAGGTGAGAACGTGACATGGAGGTGGTTGGTTTAACACTGATTTGTTTACTAACTGTCATTTTTGTTTGAGCAGGTTCGGTATTATCGTCAGCCAATGGCTTGCCAATTTGCTAATTGGAGTCTTCTGATTGTTCGTCACATTTAGGTTAGTAATTCTGATGTGTGCTTTCTTTAGTTTATTGAATCACGTGAAGGCGCTCACTATCGTTATTCGATAACTGGGTTGTAATTGTTCGCTTCAGTTACTTCTTAAACCTGTTCATAATTATTTGGATAAAAAAAGTGAAGGCGTTTGCTTTAGTCACTGATATAGCTAGGCCATGGTTGATCTCTTGCCTTAGTTACTGATATAACTAGGCCATCGTAGCTTGCAAATCTCTGATATATTTATTTCACTCAGTTGAAATTATTTTTGTACATTTCAACATTAGTAGCTTGCAAATCTCTTTTGCTGTTTGAAACTGCAGTTTTTTTAAGGGTCACACATACACATGATGTGTTCACATGTTAATTGAAAAACTCGGTGAATTAAATATATATCTCAACTACTATTGATAATCATGGCTAAAGCAAAATTTCTTCTTTAAATTCGCTGCCCATGTACATTTGTTACTGCTTGTGGATCTCTACAGTTCATGGGAACTTGCTGCAGCTCACAGTAGAGCTGCCACAAAAGATTGTTGCTGAGCTGGCATTGATCCTTGGGAAATAGAGGTATGCCCATTCTATTGTGTTCTGTATGTTCCGTTTGATGCATCTTGAATCTGCTTTTCCACACGTTCAGCTTCTAGCTCCAATCAATGTGTTGAAGTCCAGTACTTTATTTATTGGTTTATTGTGACAGATAGAAAAGAAAAGGCATACAATAATCTCATAAACCTGTTGTAATGATAGATCTGGTTGTATTTCAGCTTTTGTAAAGTTGCTTTGAATTAAAAAAAAATCTGTCCATCCTAGAATCTATCCAGTTCATGTGGTCAATATCAGCAGCCATGTCATGTTTAGTTCTTGCACAAGTAACAATCTCTAGCCATATTTGTTAACATTTTTTTTATGGTATCAGTGGCTACTTCCAGTGCCTGTTGTGCTGATCAAGAGCAGGGACAACAGATCATGTATCCTTTGCTTCATGAGCTAATGTTCTAAATTCATTATCAATGATTCTTCAAGCAGCGAGGCACACATACCGTTTAGGTAAATAACTCTTGAGGTATTTCCCTAAACCCTAAATCTAGCTTGTGATTCCCCTGCTATTTTTCCTGGTAAGTGTGTATATTCTGTTTATTCCCGTAGATCATCCAAGTAGTAGTCTGATGCCCTTGAAATGTTTCTGTTTATGTTAATTGTCATGCATCTTAGTTCCATGAATTACAGTGGAATTTAACTGTGTTTTACACTATTATATAGGACATGATTCCACTGTAATATGCCTAATATTGCACTGTAATTTACCAACTGTAATATACCCCAGAATTACAGTGTAAATTCTATGCTCCATCACTGTAATCTACCCCAGATTTACACTGTAATTTATATGCTTCAGAACTGTAATCAGATGTGGATTTACCTCTGAATTGTTGTAGGGCTTACACTGCAATATACCGTAGATTTACACTGTAATTTGTATGCTTCAGCACTGTAAATGTTGTATCGCTTACACAGTATTTTTCAGATTGAGTATAGTGGATTTTACCTCTGAATTGATGTAGGGCTTACACTGTAATATAATGATTTACACTGTAATTTGTATGCTTCAGTACTGTAAATTTGTAGGTCTTACACGGTATTTGTCAGATAGAGTTCAGTGGATTTACCTCTGATTTTTACAGTGTAATTTCCATGCTTTTAGCTGTGTAATTCATGTAGTTTCTTGCATTTTTTATTTTCTTCTTTTCATGTGCAAGTGTGTCTCTGTTGCATTTTGTATTAACTTTGTTGAAGTGTACGGAGCTTTGTTCTATTCTTCACTTCTTTTCTTTTTCCTCCTTCATGTATTCTGTTTTTAGGTTTAGTTTAATGGGTAGGCTACGGAAAGTCTCTCATCAGGACGTTCCATTAGTATCATCTTTTGAGAGCGCAGATTTTGTGGGTGAACCTTTTGTGCCTAACGACTTTGTGGAAGATGGTTCTTATCATATGTCTATGGTAGTTATTTCTTTCCTTCTTATCATATGTCTAAGGGAGAACGAGCCAGCGGCGGCTAGGTTTCCTCCCGGTCGCTCGCGGGAGCGACGCGGGAGGGAGAGGTTCTTTTCTTTTTCCCAACAAACCGCTCGCCTATTTTGCTTTTACCTTGTATATAATGTCGGAATGTAGAAGCACGGTGAATGAAAATGTTTCCCACAACATAATTTTTGTGAGCTTTTTGATTATGTATTGTAGCATTTTAGAATGAGTTCTTCCTGTGACAGTCTCAGTGGATCCTCTTCAGTTACTGTGCTCATCATGCTCCTCATCTGCCATATTTGAAAAGAAAATGTCAGTATAATTATCAGCAGCAAACCTTTTAGAAATAGATGAAAATTGCCAGGTACTTAAAATGTTGTACTGCCTATATTTTTTCTGTAAATTCTTGCGGTATTTTCCAGCATAATTTGCTGTGTTTTTACGGTGTAATATCCTGGAATCAACACTGTAAATTATAGTGGACTACCTCTGAAGTTTCACCTCCAGTGTATGTAGTATGTATTTTTTGGACGCTTACACTGTACTTCTTGGGTATTTACAGTGTAAGTTCATCAGTGTTTACAAGTATAAATCCATGTGTTCACGTGTACTCTATTTTCTAGGGGATTTACACTGAAATTTCTGGGTACTTGCACTGTAAGTTCATCAGTTTTACAAGTGTAAATCCATGGATACATTCTGTAATTTCTAGGAGATTTACTCTGTAATTCTTGGGCACTTACACTGTAATTCCTGGGTATTTACAGTGTAAGTTCATCAGTTATACAAGTGTAAATCCCTGGGTACTTGAAGTGTCATTTCCTTTGTATTTTGCAGTGTAAAGGCACTGCATACCAATTACTTTGTACTTTTTTGCAGCCTAATTTTCGTATCAAACTATAGCACTAAATATCTGTCAAATTCTGATTGTTTCTATGCTATCAGATACACAATTTTTTTTTATTTCCTGTATGCTTTTTCAGAGTTTGCACTGTAATTTTCAGCTATCAGAATCGCAGTGTAATTTCCATGCCTTTGCCACTGTAATTCTTGACATTATACTGCGTCCCGTTTTTAGTTGGAACCGGGTTGATTTCCCGACACGTTTTATACTTGAAATAAAGTACATACAGTTTTGGCGGGGTTGTGTTTTGGACATGCAAGTGGTATCTTTTTATTTGTCAGGAAATTTGAATGTTTTTCAATTGTAAAACAGTCAAATGCTAAATAGACACTCCATTAGTACTTCCTCTCTCATGTTTGCGCTCTTAGTACTGAACTTAGTGACAAGTGGTTACCTTTTGTGGTCTCATGAACGCACTGAACTTAAACTCTATGTTGCCTTATAATCTCATGACGATGTTGAACTCAGATGATGTCTTGCTTCTATTACAAGTGAATGTTTTTTCTTTCTTTTATTTTGTTGAATACATATGCTAAACGAGGATTCCTACTAACATGAACATTACTTGCATGATCACATTGTTGGGACCGGCACCCTCGATCAGTATGTATGGACGGACACATGCCGACATGCGCGTCCACAGTGCCATTTTCGTATACGGTATCCACTTGCCTCCCTCTTTATTGATCGGAAGGATGGGGGAGGCCGGCATGAGAACAGATCCTTCCTTGGGCCTCTGCTCAGATATTTCCCCGTCTCCTAGATCCTTCTATGCTAATATTTTAGTTTGAAGGGAACATGGTTAGACCACAAGAGTTGTTAATGTTGCTTCCCGAAAATACTAACCACTCAACCTTAAGGATATCTTCCAAGTATGGTCATCATGCGACCATTCACTGGGATTGTGGTCGGCCAAACATGAAAAATATTGCATTTTCCAATTAATTAAGTGTGTTCGGTCCTTCCTGTGTTAATTCTCGGCAACGTAGTCGCATGCGTTTATGTTGTCCAGTTATCCCGGATTCTGCTTTGTAGAGCGGGACGAGTGCCTGTTTCGAGATAATTCTTCTAAATTCCTATGTATAATTGCAATGATGTGCTATCACACGCTAACAAAAAATCCATATAATTGCAATGGTATGATATCCTGAATTGTTGAAAACCACAATAAATTGTGCACACACAGTTTGATTGCACCACATGACTGTACGAGTTCTTTTTGATGGATTATTGTTCTACCAGTCAAACAGTGGGCGAGTAAGTAGCATAAAACTATCATAATTGGTGTTATGGTTTCAAAAAACCATTGTTTTTTTCTCTTCACTAATATCTACCAATATTTCTAATATTTTAGCAAAAAACACCGATGACGGGGTTGCCTTAAAATTGACCGCATTTATAACATGTGTGGCCCACTCATCAGGGCCACATGGCGCTAAAAGTCAATGTCGTTTGGTTGAACGTTAAGTTGGACGTCGGGCTCGCTTGTCAGCGTCAACAATCCTCTCTCTCAAGAGCTCTCTATCTCTGCGGCATTTCATCGAATAGCTGGTGTGCGTAGTATGTCAGTCTCGCCGTGCTGCTCTCGTGGTCGCTGGAGCCGAAGAAGGAGGCTCACCGGGGAGGAGACTACTGAAGCCCTGCCGCGACTCTACACCGTCGACCATCATCATCGTTGCCAAACTCGACGCTAAACCACCACGCTGCCCGTCGGGCACAATGTCGTGAGCGTCTAGCACATGGATAGCGTGAACAAGATCCATAGGTATTCAAGACGACGTCCCACAGAGGGAAGCGACGATCCCGACATTGTCACCCGACCCGATCGTGCATCAGGCTTTCACTCAAAAAACTAGATCCGAGGGTGTGCGAGGATGTGCATGGGGATGGGAATCCACGGCTGCACCTCCTAGAAGTTGAAACGACGTCCACGGACGTCGACGCCGTCGACCAGCAAAAACCCGACAATATTTTGCCCGGAGCACCACCCAACACCACACTTCCCACGAAGCCACCGCACCAGCAGCACCAGAGAGCCACCACAAACCACACCGCACCAACAGCCTACACCGGCAGGTAGATCCGCGAGCCCGACTTGCAGAATCAATGAGGTGCGTCCTGACTTGATGAATTCATATCACTTTCACACAAAAACACATATGTTAATCAGTTTTGTAATGAGAATGACAGAAGATGCAGTTTGATATTATTAACTTCTCTGTGAGGGTGGTAATGTTATTATTTGCACGCTCAATTCGCAAGAATGTGCATATGTATGGAGTTGTTTGGCACATGCAGCAAAACTTATCTGTGCAATACAGATGGGTGGATCCATGCTTACTTCCCTAGTTAGTAATTACTACTTTGCTAGCACCGGATGCATTCCATTATTCTACACCCATACATATTAGGGTGGTTTAAGTTGTTTTCAGAAGAAAAAAATGATGGTTTAAGTTGGTCAGAAGAACCCTCTGTAAAAAAAATATAAGAGCGTTTAGATCATTAAAGTAGTGATCTAAACATTTTTATATTTCTTTGCGGAGGGAGTAGTACATAAAATGTATGTAGAGTACGTAATCGTGTAGCACGGCACGTGTACATCAACCAGAGAAAATAAAAAGAATAATAAACATGTGAGACAGGATGAAGATGAATAGAGTAGAGAAGATAGGCCAGATGGTGCAAAGCTGTGATGAACTTTTGGTCCAAAAAAGCGATGGGTGCTCCCTCAGCAGGAGACGCACAACCAAAAGCACAGCGCACAGATGAAATGATACCAGTCACATGACATCCAGCAGAAAAGAAAAGGGGCAACCAACAAGAACACTAATCTTCATAAGATAATAGTATAATGCAGAATATGGCGAGACCACTGATAGCAGGCAGGAGGAATACTCCCTCCGTTTCAAAATATAATGCGTCCTTGGTTTCCGCGCTTCAAGTTTGACCATAAATTTAACCATCGAGACCGACTGCGGCGGGAGCAAAAATTATACCAGAGAATTCGTATTCGAAAGAAGTTTTCAATTATATAATTTTTGCTCCCGTCGCTGTCGGTCTCGTTGGTTAAATTTATGGTCAAAGTTGAATCTCAGAAAGCACGGGCGCACTATATTTTGGAACGGAAGGAGTACTAGATTAGTAGGATTGCCGTTAATGGAAACAAAGATGCTTTTTCCAAGGCGATGAGGTGGACAGACGCTCGCAAGTTGCAACATTTGGAGGCCGCAGCGCAGATGGCGACAGAGAGAGAGAGAGAGAGGCGGCCCGAGATGATCCATCATCCGTCCCCAGCACAAAATTCAACTCAGACAAGTAAACAAGGAGCCGATTCTCGAAAGAAATAAATAAATGTGGAAGAACAGGTCCAAAGCCAAAGCCATACACAAAGAAAGGAAAAGGTAAATAGATAGATGGATAGATTCCATCTCATTTGCTCCAGCTCTAAGCAAAGAAAGAAAGAAAGGAAGACATCATATATAGGCAGCAGAGCAACCTGGAACCACCCAGAGAGAGGCCTTGCTGCTTGCTTCTCCCTCCCTCCCTCCCATTGTTGAACCTTTGTTGAGCAGACGACAGTCGTATGGGAGCTCACTTCTCTTGTCATCAGTAGCCTCCTGGAAGTGGAAGCGAATTGCGCCAAATTTGTCGTCCAATAAAAGGCGCCATTTGGGGCCTCCTTCTCCTTGCCTTGGTTGCACAACTCTCCCACAAAAGACGCGGCGGATGTCTTGGCATACTGCTACTACCATTTGATTTGATCCGACTGTGGTCTCTTGGCCGGCGATGGAACCGGATGAGCTCCTGAGGAAGATACGGGTGCTGGAGGAGGGCCAGGAGGAGCTCAAGCGGGAGATAGGCAAGCTTATCCCCGGCCAGTCCTCCGCGTCTCCGCCTCCGCCTCCGCCTCCGCGCCGCCCCTTCCCCGCGCTGCAGCAGGCTTCGTCCTCGAGGGGCCGCGCTCTGGCCTTGCTTCAGCAATCCTCGTCCTCCTCGCGCCCGCAGCGCCCCGGGCTGTCCGACAGGCACTGCCACAGGATACTGCAGTCGCTGGGGCAGGCCGTGCATGTCATTTCCCTTGAAGGCAAGGTCTTATACTGGTGAGCTTCCTTCCTTGCCTGCCTGCCTGCTCAATGCTCATCAACTGTTTGATGGAATGCTCCTGCACCACAGGATTGGACTGTAATATTATTGGAACCATCTTCATATATAGGGCCGGGAGTGAAGAGTGAACACATGCTGCAGGCAACTATACACAAATCAAGAAATAACTCCAAACTTAGTTTGAAATCATGTTTTCTCCTTCGGGGTTGCATTCAACTGTTCGTTGTTGCATTAGTCATATCTTGCATGCCATTGGGAAACCAGTTGTGTGTTGGGAGGAATTCAGTTGTTAAATTCAGAATGATAGATGTTATGTTCATAGTTAGTACAGGTCGAAGGCCGAGGGTGGGATGTGCCGCCTCATCTAGCCACCGGCAGGGCTTGCTTTGATATGATAGAGAGGCTCCGAAAACTATATGGAGAGATCACGCAAACCTTGAATGCTCTTTCCTTATTGAGTATTGAGCATAACTGTGCAGTGATTATATAGTGTGGGCCGCCTAATAAACTAATATAATAGGTTATATGGTGTGCCCCACCTAATGATAAAATATAATATCATGTGCTAATTGGATTTAGGAGGTATTTTGGTTGCTGCTTGTCATCTTTTATCATGTGTTGGAACTTGATATGGTAAGGTTAGGTAACTCAAGTGATAAAACTGAGAAAGGGTTCTCATAAATACTGGACGTATCATTTCAAGTTTTTTTGCCTTGCTGCATAATTGCATGTATCGCGAAAAAATAGTGTGCTGTTTCAGTATTTTATTTTACATAGTACAATAAAAAACTTAATCTCTTGAAAAAGTAAACAAACCCGGAAAGCATCATGTGTGCCTTTAAAACCTGTGATCTCAGATTAGCATAAAAAACGTCAACGCGTTGTGCCCAATTCCTCATGTCTTTTGGATCTTTGTAATAATGATGGATATTTATCAGGGTTGCATTTTCCCCCAAATATTTTGCTTATCGTGAATTCGTGATGCATGTAATTGATGTAATGCTCTTGTCTGGTCGCCAGCTCGGCTCAACAAGTAGGAAAATTTCCTTATGAAATATGCATTTCATGATGCACCTTACGGTCGTTATCTCTGTTTTATGCTATGAATAAGTACATCTTACACTATTTTCTTAAAAAAATGTACATCTTAATACTAAATTCTACCATTTTTTTTCTGTAACCTAGGAACCGGTTTGCCGAGCATCTATATGGCTATTGTGCATCAGAAGCAATTGGCCAGGATCTGCTTGAATTAATCTGTGATCCTTGTGATTTCAGTCCAGCACACGAGATTATCCGTAATATATTTATGGGGAAGTGTTGGAGAGGGAAGTTTCCTGTCAAGCATAAGTCAGGAGAGCGGTTTTCTGTTGTTGTGAATAACACTCCTTTATATGATGAAGATGGTAGTTTGGTGGGCCTCACCTGTCTGTCAGGTGATGCACGGTTATTGGAGGAAATAGTTGGTCCTTCAGTCTTAGGGAAATCCTATCCAAATTCAGCAAAGCCCCATTTACAAGTTAACAACAAGCCTAAAAGCGGCTTGCCACACAAATGTTCGTCAGACTCCCAACAACCTCTACAATCTGCCATCACGTCTAAGATAACAAATTTGGTGAGTCGCATTTCTCAGCAACAAAAGAAACGGCTGCACTGTTGGTTTCAATAGAATGTTTCTCTTCTGGTATTTCTTCTTAATTTATTTTCCTAGTGTATTCTTTTCTTGATTTCTAGAATGACAACACAGGCTACAAAGGTTACAAGTAGAGTTCGTTCTCGGACCAGGTCAGGTCAGAATTGCGATGAACAGGATGGTACTGGTCGCCAGGGTCAGTATTCTGATCATGATGCCAGGGAAGAGTTGACATCAAGTGAAGCAAGCACCCCAGGTGGGGATGTACTGCATGGCGCCTTCGTTACCGAAGAGAAATCACCTGTGAACTCAAGAAAAACAAATAGTGATGATTCAGGACAAGGAAAAGGAGGATTTCAGAAGATTTTTAGTTCCAAGGCAGAGGCATTATTGACCAAGAAGGGGATATCATGGCCTTGGAAAGGAAATGAAAACGATGGTGGTTGTGGAAAGAATAACATGACTTCACCACCGTTACATGATAAGCAAGAGAACACACAGAGTCGTCAGGGAGTTCCAGTTCTAGAGCCTATCATAATTCCCGACAGCAAGGACACTGAATATGCCCAGGCAGGCAAATATGAGGTCTCAGGTTCCTGGTGGACCTTCAACAATAACAGCACAAGTAGTACCATGAGCAGCACTGTAAGTAGTAATAGCAGCCCTATCGAGAGAGTAGATTATGAAGCAGACCGCCTAGATTATGAGATCTTGTGGGAAGACCTAACACTTGGAGAACAAGTAGGTGAAGGTAGTTAACTCTCACTTTACCCTGGTTCTTCTTTTATTTTTGAGAGAGAATTTGCAATTTCCCTCTGGCTGCAAGCGTGGATACTCACATCTCTTGTTGACATGTACTTCAAATGATTTATGCTGGATGGACGTTGGTATTGCCATCCTATTCCTTTCTAAATAGAAATCGCTCATTTCTTCTATGTTCATGTTTGATCCACGCAGGTTCTTGCGGAACAGTGTATCATGCTTTGTGGTATGGATCGGTATGCATAGTCTATCGTATATATGGATAAATATTTAAACCTTAAATATATATTTTGAATGTCTATCCATGCCCCTGTAGGATGTGGCAGTTAAAGTATTCTCCAGGCAGGAATATTCAGAAGAAATGATACGTACCTTCAGACAAGAGGTAGACATCCATATCTAAATACACTTGTTGTTCACTCTCAGTTGAATATTTTGTCAACGGAACTATAGTGTACACATTCTGTTGTCGAGTCAGATACTTGGTAATTTGACTCCCTGGTATTCCCTGCACAGAACCCATATTAGTTTTTTTTTATGAGACATGATAGTTGTTTTCGCTATTCTATGTTGATGTAATCATGTAGGTAAAAATGAAGAAGAAATGATACACTGTTGACACATCTTCACCTTGTTTCTTTCGTAGGTAGTTTTTTGTGGGCTGTAGCAATCAACAGTACATTGTTAACTTTCTAGTTCCGTAGTTTGCGGTCATGATTGCATTTGCTTCCCCCTAATATGTAGGTGTCACTGATGAAGAAGCTACGTCATCCCAATATTATACTTTTCATGGGTGCAGTTGCATCTCAGGAACGACTTTGCATTGTTACGGAATTTCTCCCACGGTATGCTTTACATCTCCTACATATCTTATCGTTGGTAATTACTTTCCCCTTTGCTTTTTTTGCAAAAGAAGGATTAGGTCACTACATAATCTATCTATATGTCTTATGATCTCATTCAGTAAAAGTAATAGGGAGTAATAACAGTAGAGTATGTGTATTGTGCCGACTACCTAGTTCTTAACTATCTGGCACAATTTTAAATCTGATTAGTATTTTTAGGCGAGTTCTCCGACTAGTAACTTCCTTGTTGTTTTCACTGTTCCTCAAGTCGGCTGGTATTTCAATGATGTATTCTGTTTCAGAATTTCAAACATTAACATCCGGGCCAATATTTCTTATTAATTATGTATCACACTGTACTGAGTCCTGTCATGCAGAGGGAGCTTGTTTCGCTTACTACGAAAAACCACTGGCAAGTTGGATCCAAGACGGCGAGTTCACATGGCTATAGACATCGTGAGTGCACTTACGTTGAACAGCTAGTTTCTAGTAAATGACAAGCCAGTTAAATTCTATGAAAGTTTGAGGAATGAACAGCTGGATAAAACATTCTTCACGTGCAGAAGTTCAGAGATTTATTGAATAGACCAATAATTATTTTTGGCAAGTGTGTAGAAGAAAAACTGGAGTTTTCTTATGTACCCAATAGTAGGCCATATCCCAACTTTCAGTGTATGAAAATGGAGAAGTACAGATAATGGTGTCATGCACCTTACATCTAACATGATATCTCGTGTTATAGCATACAGTCTGTTACTGTGTCTTACTTGAAGGTTCTTTAACTAAAGGACACTGATACTCAACCAATTCTTTATCATGCTTGTTCTTGCCAGGGCCTCTAAATCCATGGAGAAAAAATTACCTTATATTCTGTTTGACAAGTACATGGTTTGGTTTTATGGAAGATTTTATTGTCATGGAGATCTTAAGTACATATTTAAATATTTTTCAGGCAAGGGGCATGAATTATCTTCACAGTTCCAGCCCCACCGTTGTACATCGTGATCTAAAATCGTCAAACCTGTTGGTTGATAAGAACTGGACTGTGAAGGTAACTATTGGAACTTAGTTTTCCCTACTTTATGCTTTCTCTTCTCATTCACTTGGTTCAATTAGGTTGCGGACTTTGGTCTTTCACGCCTCAAAATCGAAACATTCCTGACTACAAAAACCGGGAAAGGAACAGTAAGTACAAGCAAACTTTACCGTTTTACATGTATTATCCAGATTGACAAAATAGAAAGAAGCTTTACCATTATCATATTTTTTCTGTTCTAAATATCTGATATCTTAGCTTTAACATCCAGCCACAGTGGATGGCTCCAGAAGTGCTACGTAATGAACCTTCAAATGAGAAGTAAGCTCAATGCGACCATTTTAATACAATAGATGTTCCTGCTATCTGCAAATGATTTCTCATACCTTCCTTTCTTCTACATGATAGGTCTGACGTGTACAGCTATGGAGTGGTCCTATGGGAGCTTGTTACTCAGAAGGTTCCTTGGGATACTCTCAATACAATGCAGGTCCAATTTTGCTATGTATTTCTGTTGTTTAGGTATTCACACGATTTTCGATCATATATTCTGTAGCGACTATGTGATTGTGAAATTAGTATCTATGTTTCCTTTAGCAGGTAGTGATAGGTTGCAAGATCCATCTGCGTTAGTAATCTACTTAGATACAACAAGAAGCTATAAGTTCAATATTTTTTGCTTCATATATCCTCCCATCTCCCTCTCAGTCTGGCGGCAAGATTAACACTGAGATGTTTGTCATAGAATGTTTTGCTGTAGTTGAAGAATTTTAAAGTTGTACTCCCAAAAGTGTGTCCTCTTTCCTTTTATATCAAGGAAGGGACTACAGATATGCTTTTTGTGGTGTCAATGAGCCAATGTCCCCTTGCAAAATAAGTAGTAGCTTACTGCTGAATGATAGATTTCCTATTAGAAGTGAAATAACCACCATTACATTTTAAGGCAAACTCAGTTTCTTGCTTATGTAACCGTGCTAATGTATAAGAAATTCTTAACATTCTGACCCATACGGCACAGGTTATCGGAGCCGTGGGTTTCATGGACCACAGATTGGAAATTCCGAGTGACATAGATCCTCAGTGGGCATCAATGATTGAGAGTTGTTGGGACAGGTATATACTCCCTCCGTCTCAAAATATAAGATGTTTTTGATCTAGATCTAGACTAATAAACGTCTTATATTTTGAGACAGAGGTAGTACTACTTAAGTAGTTATTGTACTAGCAATAAACTGATTCCAGCTAACCCGTCATCCTTCTCTTTGAACAGTGACCCACAGCGCCGCCCTTCATTCCAAGAACTCCTGGAGAGGCTCCGTGAGCTGCAAAAGAAATACGCTCTGCAGGTGCAGATGCAGCGGAGCACGGCTGGGAAAGGCGCTGAAAAGATGAGCGTAGATGATGGCTAGCTAAGGCTCAGGTCCCTATTTGGAGGGATTGTATTTGCCATTATGAAAATGGTTCATTGGTCTCGATCCGAAAGGTTCGAGGAAGTCCTTCATGCTTACCCCGGGAGGAACTGTGCTGGGAATCGAGACAAGGTGCCTGAAAGGTGGTGCTAAGAGCAACTCCAACGCGCCGACTGTGTGATCATGCACAATATGATCGTAGAGGATGAGCACCCGGAAGATACGACCAAGGGTTTCAGTTTCAGGATGACAATGTTGTGCCTGAGCATGGAGGAGCGGCAACATTTGCACAGTTCACCCAATTTCATCATCAAATGCGTGATTGGCAAACTCACATTCAGCTGCAAAATGATTTGGTTGAGCATATGTGGGCTCATGCTAGTAACCAATAGATGTATCTTTTTTAAATGTATTTAAGACAATTTAATTTTTATTTATCTTGTAAACCATGATATATTTATTTGGCTTGTGAACTATGAAATATTTTCTTTCGTTGTGAAACTATGTAAAATGTTTTTATTTGGTTTGAATGGCAAGCCGGCCACAAGGGCGAAAATGGGTCGACGCGTTGGGCGCACTGCCGACCCAAACGAAAAACAGGGCGGACGACGGGCGGGCGGACGACCCAAACGGACGAGATAAAAACATTTTACATAGTTTCACAACGAAAGAAAATATTTCATAGTTCACAAGCCAAATAAATAAATATATCATGGTTTACAAGATAAATAAAAATTAAATTGTCTTAAATACATTTAAAAAAGATACATCTATTGGTTACTAGCATGAGCCCACATATGCTCAACCAAATCATCTTGCAGATGAATATGAGTTTGCCAATCACGCATTTGATGATGAAATTGGGTGAACTGTGCAAATGTTGCCGCTCCTCCATGCTCAGGCACAACATTGTCACCCTGAAACTGAAACCCTTGGTCGTATCTTCCGGGTGCTCATCCTCTACGATCATATTGTGCATGATCACACAAGTAGTCATCACCTCTCACAACTTCTGGGTGCTTCAAGTTCTAGCAGGATACTGAACGATGCCCCATCTAGACTGAAGAACACCAAAGGCACGCTCCACATCCTTCCTAGCACTCTCTTGCTCTTGTGCAAATCTCCTCCTCTTCTCTCCTACAGGATTGGAGATTGTTTTGACAAAAGTAGTCCACTGAGGATAGATACCGTCAGCTAGGTAGTATCCTTTGTTGTAGTTGTGGCCGTTGATGTTAACATTCACCGGCGGGCTGTTGCCTTCGGCAAGCCTTGCAAACACCGGAAAGCGTTGAAGCACATTGATATCATTGTGCGATCCGGCCATGCCGAAGAAAGAGTGCCAGATCCAGAGATCTTGTGAGGCCACGGCCTCAAGTATGACAGTGCAAGCCTTGACATGGCCCCTATACTGCCCCTGCCAAGCAGAAGGGCAGTTCTTCCACTCCCAGTGCATATAGTCTATGCTACCAAGCATCCCCGGGAAGCCCCTGCTGGCATTCATCGCCAACAAACGGGCTGTATCTTCTTCATTTGGCTCTCTCAAGTACTCAGGGCCAAACACTACAATCACAGCCTTGCAGAACCTGTACATGGAGTCCAGGCACGTAGACTCGCTCATACGGACGTACTCATCAATGAGATCACCGGGAACTCCGTATGCAAGCATCCGGATAGCTGCAATGCATTTCTGATAAGAGGAGAAGCCAATCTTTCCAAGGGCGTCCTCCTTGCACTCGAAATACTTATCGTACCCGACCACCCCCTCCCAAATACGGTTGAAAACATGCCTAGCCATACGGAAACGGCGCCGGAATTGTTGATGTTTGAAGAGCGGGTTCGGTGTCTCGAACTAGTCCTTCGAAAGAAGGAAATGGCCGCTCTCTTGGTTGCGATTCAACGCCGGAGTGTGCCCCGGGATCGAGCCCCGGAACAACGGCCGCTGCCTACTAAGGTGGTCATGGACGACCAACACAGCAGCCACCATCTCCTCATCGTCGGATGAAGAATCATCCGAGTCGCAAAGGAAATTGTGGAAGAAAAACTCGTCGGCCGGGTCCATTTGTACCTTGCGGGCAAACCGTCGAACGGCTTGCGGGCGTCGTTGAAGAGGCAGGCCGGCGAAGAGCCGCGCGCCTCCCCTGGAGCAGGTAGCTGGCCTGGCGGCGTCCGGCGAGCGTGGCTACGAGCGTGCCGGCGTTGTCGAAGGAGCAGGCCGGGGTCGCGGTTGGGGCCGAGGTGGTGCTCACGCCGGCCTCTGGGGTGGGAAGCTGCGGTGGCCCAGCGGCGACTAGGTGGTGGCGGCGACGTGGGAAGGTGTCGTGCTGTGGGGGAGGTATGTGGGCGCTGGCTGCTGGCGAGGGCACCGGAACTGGTCGGCGGCGGCGAGGGGGTGGGGCGACAGGGGCTTGCTATCGATGGGAGGAAGAGGATGGACTGTGTGCCACCGACAGGCGGGCCAGGGGGAGGAGTATGCGGGCATCACGCGCGTCCGTTTCGTGTCCGCACCGACGCAAATGAGGCCCAAATTTGGGCCGGGAATGGGTCGGCAGGCGGACGAAAAGCGGACGCACGTCCGTTTGGGTCGGCGCGTTGGGCCGACTTTTGTGTCCGTTTTGACCCAAACAAACACGCGCGGACGAAATGGGTCGGCGCGTTGGAGTTGCTCTAAGCTTGATGGATCGCGAGGCTGAAGCGCTGAGACGCAATTTCTTTTCGGAGAGGAAGGCCATAGAACGAACACTCGTGACATAACAGTCGTTCGAGGCACTGTAGGAGGGACGCCTTGACCTTTTTTTCATGGTAATACGTGTCTCGTTTATATCATAAAGATCAAAGTACAAGTCACGTAAGGACCGACATGAAAAAACTGAAAAGATAGCATAACATCTCTGAGCTTGACACCAACGCCCGTCACCTGCCTCCGGCAACACCACAGCAGCCACCCAAGAAAAGAATGACGGATCACCTCCTCACCCGAGCTCGACGCGGCTCCATCGCTGATATACAGCTTTGCGGACCTCCAAGGTGGCTCACAAAAAGTGAAGTCATTGCCGTTGAACGAATCAGACCGGGGCAACACCCCGGACACGCCATCGAATTCCAGATCTGGCACCCCACCACGAGTAAGACGCCGAAGGAGGAAACCACACCTGCCATCCATCAACCACGAACCCAACACATGTTCCGTCTTCCAGATGTCGTCGATGCAGACCACAATTTGCATCCGCTCCTGGACTACCTCCCAAGCTCCGCGCCGACGTTGGAGCAGACGCCGTCGCAACGGCGGAGCCCGAGGACACATGTCCACCACGAGGATGTTGCCACCACCACACCATCCTTGCTTGAACAGACTGGTTTCCAAAACCATCCCCAACCATAAGGCTGGATGCTTGTCGGGGAAGGATCCGAAGAATCTTTATTCAGCACCGCCATCGCCGCCGCCGAAGCCAAGACGATGAACATCCTAAAAATGAAGCTACTTTAGCCTAAAACTATCCACACACGTGGATCCGGCAACCCCCCTCACCACCGACGACCGAGGTCGTCGGCGGAGGGGAGCCGCCGGAGGACGGTGGCGGAGGAACTCCCTGGCGGTGCAGGCGAGATCACTTCTTTCTTCGTTAGGAAGAAATAACGATATGCTTTGTTTGTTCGGGAAAGTGATTTTTGGCGGGACGCCTTGCCCTTGATCTTGATCAGTTCTTGATGGAATTTTTGTATATCGAAACTTGTATACATACATCCTTTCTCGTGTGACTAGTTAGGGAAGCTCAATGGCTTGGGAGTTTGAACGATCTTATTCGTTTGTAGCATGCACCACAATCAAAATCGAAAGGGTAGTTACTGTACGCACTTTCCCTATTTCAAAATATAAGGCGATTTTTTTGTAGAGTAATATGTGATCCATATGACATGGAATTGGCATCACCAGTTTCATTTTTATAATATGAGTGAATTCCATCTTTTACCTCCAAATTTTGCGTTTGTGGCAGATTTTACCTGATTTAGCAGAAATTCTCAAATTTTACTCAACTGAATCAAATATGTGGCCCATTTTATCCCATTTAGTTTTCCTACCATTTTGTTGTTGACTGTACCTGCCATATGTGGTTTATTTTTCTTCCCCGGTTTATTTTGCATGGAATAAACCCTACCGGCCAGACCCAACCTGGTCCTTACCGCACCAGACGGACGACTCCGCCCACGCCGACCTGGTTCACTTGACACCACGATTCTGCACGCCGCTCTGGGAGAATATCACATGAAAATCAACATTCATAGAAAACTTTGTGGAAACCACGTTTCAAAGTTTTGAAAAAAATCTAAAAAAAAAGATGTTAAGACAGTGATATTCCTTTAAAAAAATTCAAGTTGAAACACATTACGGGATGCGAGCTAGAAAAAAAAATCCAGCAATGAATAGTGCATTTATTGTTCGGCACTATTCAATTCAATGTTGATTTTGTTTTCTCATATCTCGCATCCTCTAATGTGTTTTAACTTGAATTTTTGTATGGCAATAGAATATCAGCCTCTTAACATCCAATATTTCTTTGATTTTTTTTCAAAACTTCAAAACATCGTTGAAGCTCCTTCTCCCATCTGCATTTGGTTTTTAAGTCTAAGTATTATCATGATTCCCCCATTTTTGCACGCAAATTCCAATGTCCCTAAATCTGGTTTTTGGTCTTCCATTCTTAAGTTGCTCCCTAAGCTTAAAGAGCATTCATTTTACCAACCCACTCAGGGTAATATTTTGATTTGGAGCACCCCTTGGTGTCCTGCGTGGTCATCTGTTTATAATCATCTTATAATTTAGGAAGCTCATCTTGTATACCTTGCTAAAGTCAATGGGCTTCTTGGCCAAAAGCAGTGGAATCAAACCCTTGGGTTGCAGTTTTTTTCTCAGCCCACCACTTCTATTATTCTAAATACTCCCATAACTATGATTTTGCTAACATCTTATGTTGGGATCTTACTCCTAATGGCAGATGTAACTCTAAGAGTACTTACAAGCTTTGCTTGCAGGATTTGCAGGTCTCCCCCAACAACCAACCCAGGCAAATTTCCACTCAGGTGAATGACATTCTTATGCAGGTGTGGAAGCATAAGTTCCTACCTCCTAGGGTTAAAACCTTTGCTTGGAGGCTAATGAGGGAAGCTCTACCCACTGGCAGGCAGGTACTCTTCTCACATTAGCAAAAATTGTAGCAGGTGTCATCTCCCTGAAGATGAAATGCACCTTTTTTCTAATGCCCTTTTGCTAAGGCTGCTTGGTTCTCCCCTCCCTGGAACTTAAGATCTGATGAGCTTATTTCCAATCTGAATACTATGCATGCCATTACTGCATATCTTTTCTCTATGAACCACTAGTATGCTTCTTTGCAAAATTTGTTCACCTTTCTTTTGTGTATGTGGGAGATGAGGAATGACTATCTCTTTCAGATGAAAAACTCTCTTCCTTACCAAATGGAGAAGGCCATCACATGCATCTTGCGGTGACTATATCTTGGACCAGTCAACTCAAAAAGCTTTGCTGGGAGATATTACAAATACATCTAATTGCTCTTTGCCCGCCTTTGGGTGTTCATTTCCTCTAATCTTTTGCTGACAGGTAAAAAGATTTTCTCCGATGCATCTTGGAAGAATTTTAAGATTCCTGTGAGAAGTAACTCACAGGCTACAAGTCTTGGTGCTTTCATTCAAATCAAAGAGGAGCGTGCTGATGGAAATATTCCCTAGAGGCAATAATAAAGTTGTTATTATTTTATATTTCCTTGTTCATGATAAAGGTTTATTATTCATGCTAGAATTGTATTGACCGGAAACTTAAATACATGTGTGAATACATAAACAAATACCGTGTCCCTAGTGAGCCTCTACTAGACTAGCTCATTGATCAAAGATGGTTAAGGTTTCCTAACCATAGACATGAGTTGTCATTTGATAACGGGATCACATCATTAGGAGAATGATGTGATGGACAAGACCCATCCGTTAGCTTAGCATATGATCGTTCTGTTTATTGCTACTGCTTTCTTGAATGTCAAATACATGTTCCTCAGACCATGAGATCATGCAACTCCCGGATACCGGAGGAATACCTTGTGTGCTATCAAACATCACAACGTAACTGGGTGATCATAAAGATGCTCTACATGTATCTCCGAAGGTGTCCGTTGAGTTGGCATGGATCGAGACTGGGATTTGTCACTCCGTGTTTCGGAGAGGTATCTCTGGGCCCTCTCGGTAATGCACATCATAAGAAGCTTGCAAGCAAAGTGACTAAGGAGTTAGTTACGGGATGATGTATTACGGAACGAGTAAAGAGACTTGCCGGTAACGAGATTGAACTAGGTATGGAGATACCGACGATCGAATCTCGGGCAAGTAACATACCGACGGACAAAGGGAATTACGTATGTTGTCATTGCGGTTCGACCGATAAGATCTTCGTGGAATATGTAGGAACCAATATGAGCATCCAGGTTCCGCTATTGGTTATTGACCAGAGAGGCGTCTCAGTCATGTCTACATCATTCCCGAACCCGTAGGGTCCACACGCTTAACGTTCGTTGACGATATAGTGTTATATGAGTTATGTGAATTGGTAACCTAATATTGTTCGGAGTCCCGGATGAGATCCCAGACGTCACGAGGAGTCTCGGAATGGTCGAGAGGTAAAGATTTATATATGGGAGGTCATATTTTGGGTTCCTGAAAAAGGTGCAGTTTTTTTTTTGGTATTGTACCGGGAAGCTTCCAGAAGGTTCCGAAGGATTCCGGAGGGGTCCGGAAGTCCACAAGTGGGTCCACCACGTTCCAAGGGCTGGCATGGGCTAAGGGGAGGCGCCCTGGCCTTATTGGGCCAGGCGCACCAAGTCCTCAAAAGCCCACGCAGCTAGGGAAGGAAAAAGGGAGAGTCCTAGTAGGAATAGGATTGGACTTTGGAGTCCAAGTCCACGTGTGTACTATTCACGGTTACTGTTCATGTGGCACTATTCCTTCTACTTCAAAGCCCCTACACATATATAAATAGAGGAGAGGGGGGCGCCCCAAAGGAGACATAACATTGTCTTAGCCGTGTGCGGCGCCCCCCTCCACAGTTCCGTCCCTCGGTCATATTTTCGCAGTGCTTGGGCGAAGCCCTGCGGAAATAGCATCACCATCACCGTCACCACGCTGTCGTGCTGCCGGAACTCATCCACTACCTCGCCGTCTTGCTGGATCAAGAAGTCGAGGACGTCACCGAGCTGAACGTGTGCTGAACGCGGAGGTGCCGTATGTTCGGTACTCGGTCGGTTGGATCGTGAAGTTGTTCGACGACATCAACCGCGTTGTTCTAACGCTTCCGCTTACGGTCTACGAGGGTACGTAGACACACTCCCCCTCTCGTAGCTATGCATCTCCATGGATAGATCTTGCGTGTGCGTAGAATTTTTTTTGTTTTCCATGCAACGTTCCCCAATAGTGGCATCATGAGCCAGGTCTATGCGTAGATGATATGCACGAGTAGAACACAAAGAGTTGTGGGCGGTGATCGTCATACTGCTTACCACCAACGTCTTATTTTGATTCGGCGGTATTGTAAGATGAAGCGGCCCGGACCAACCTTACATGTCCACGTACATGAGACCGGTTCCACCGACAGACATGCAACTTGTTTTGCATAAAGGTGGCTGGCGGGTGTCTGTTTCTCCTACTTTAGTTGAATCGAATTTGACTGCGGCCGGTCCTTGTTGAAGGTTAAAACAGCAAACTTGATAAATCACCGTTGTGGTTTTTTGCCGTAGGTAAGAACGGTTCTTGCTAGAAGCCCGTAGCAGCCACGTAAAACTTGCAACAACAAAGTAGAGGACGTCTAACTTGTTTTTGCAGGGTATGCTGTGATGTGATATGGTCAAGACATGATGTGATATACGTTATTGTATGAGATGATCATGTTTTGTAATTTATCGGCAACCGGCAGGAGCCTTATGGTTGTCTCTTTATTATATGAAATGCAAGCGCCATGTAATTGCTTTACTTTATCGCTATACGTTAGCAATAGTTGGCGAGACGACCACGACGCAACGATGGAGATCAAGGTGTCGAGTCGGTGACGATGGAGATCATGACGATGCTTTGGAGATGGAGATCAAAAGCACAAGATGATGGCCATATCATGTCACATATTTTGATTGCATGTGATGTTTATCCTTTATGCATCTTATTTTGCTTAGAACGACGGTAGCATTATAAGATGATCCCTTCACTAAATTTCAAGATAAAAGTGTTCTCCCCGAGTATGCACCGTTGCTAAAGTTCGTCGTTTCGAAGCACCTCGTGATGATCGGGTGTGATAGATTCTACGTTCACATACAACGGGTGTAAGCCAGTTTTACACAAGCAGAATACTTGGGTTAAACTTGACGAGCCTAGCATGTACAGACATGGTCTCGGAACACTGGAGACCAAAAGGTCGAACATGAGTCATATAGTAGATATGATCAACATGGAGATGTTCACCATTGATGACTATCCCATCTCACGTGATGATCGGACATGGGCTAGTTGATTTGGATCATGTATCACTTAGTTAACTTGAGGGATGTTAATTTAAGTGGGAGTTCATTAGTAATTTGATTAATTGAACTTAATTTATCATGAAATTAGTCTTGATGGTTTCTTTGCATATCTATGTTGTAGATAAATGGCTCGTGCTACTGTTTCGTTGAATTTTAATGCGTTCCTAGAGAAAGCTAAGTTGAAAGATGATGGTAGCAACTACACGGACTGGGTCCGTAACTTGAGGATTATCCTCATTGCTGCACAGAAGAATTATGTCCTTGATGCACCGCTAGGTGATGGACCTGCTGCAGGAGCTGCTGCAGACGTTGTGAACACCTGGCAGGCTCGATCTGATGACTACTCGATAGTTCAGTGTGCCATGCTCTACGGCTTAGAACCGGGACTGCAAAAGCGTTTTGAACGCCACGGAGCATATGAGATGTTCCAAGAGCTGAAATTGATATTTCAAGCTAATGCCCGGGTTGAGAGATATGAAGTCTCCAACAAGTTCTTTAGCTGTAAGATGGAGGAGAACAGTTCTGTCAGTGAACACATACTCAGAATGTCTGGGTACCACAACCACTTGACTCACCTGGGAATTGATCTTTCGGTTGAGAGTGTTATTGACAGAGTTCTTCAGTCACTGCCACCTAGCTATAAAGGCTTCGTGATGAACTATAATATGCAAGGGATGGAGAAGACAATTCCCAAGCTCTTCGTGATGCTGAAATCAGCGGAGGTAGAAATCAAGAAGGAGCATCAAGTGTTGATGGTTAACAAAACCACTAGTTTCAAGAAAAAGGGCAAGGGAAAGAAGGGGAACTTCAAGAAGAACGGCAAGCAAGTTGCCACTCCCACGAAGAAACCCAAAGCTGGACCCAGGCCTGAAACAGAGTGCTTCTACTGCAAAGGGACTGGTCACTGGAAGCGGAACTGCCCCAAGTATTTGGCGGATAAGAAGGATGGCAAAGTGAGCAAAGGTATATTTGATATACATGTTATTGATGTGTTCCTCACTAATGCTCGCAGTAGCGCCTGGGTATTTGATACTGGTTCGGTTGCTCATATTTGTAACTAGAAACAGGAGCTACGGAATAAGCGAAGATTGGCTAAGGACGAGGTGACGATGCGCGTCGGGAATGGTTCCAAGGTTGATGTGATCGCCGTCGGCACGCTACCTCTACATCTACCTTCGGGATTAGTTTTAGACCTCAATAATTGTTATTTGGTGCCAGCGTTGAGCATGAACATTATATCTGGATCTTGTTTATTGCGAGACGGTTATTCATTTAAGTCAGAGAATAATGGTTGTTCTATTTATATGAGTAACATCTTTTATGGTCACGCACCTTTTGTGAATGGTCTATTCTTGTTGAATCTCGATCGTAGTGATACACATATTCATAATATTGATGCCAAAAGATGCAAAGTTGATAATGATAGTGCAACATACTTGTGGCACTGCCGTTTAGGTCATATTGGTGTAAAGCGCATGAAGAAACTCCATGCGGATGGACTTTTGAAATCTCTTGATTATGAATCATTTGATACTTGCGAACCATGCGTCATGGGCAAGATGACTAAAACTTCGTTCTCCGGAACAATGGAGCGAGCTACTGATTTGTTGGAAATAATACATACCGATGTATGCGGTCCGATGAATGTTGAAGCACGCGGCGGGTATCGTTATTTTCTAACCTTCACAGATGATTTGAGTAGATATGGGTATATCTACTTGATGAAACACAAATCTGAAACATTTGAAAAGTTCAAAGAATTTCAGAGTGAAGTAGAGAATCATCGTAACAAGAAAATAAAGTTTCTATGATCTGATCGCGGAGGCGAATATTTGAGTTACGAGTTTGGCCTTCATTTAAGAAAATGTGGAATTGTTTCACAACTCACGCCACCTGGAACACCACAGCGTAATGGTGTGTCCGAACGTCGTAACCATACTTTATTGGATATGGTGCGTTCTATGATGTCTCTTACCGATTTGCCACTATCGTTTTGGGGTTATGCATTAGAGACAGCTGCATTCACGTTAAATAGGGCACCGTCTAAATCCGTTGAGACGACACCGTATGAACTATGGTTTGGCAAGAAACCTAAGCTGTCGTTTCTTAAAGTTTGGGGATGCGATGCTTATGTGAAAAAGCTTCAACCTGATAAGCTCAAACCCAAAGCGGAGAAGTGCGTCTTCATAGGATATCCTAAAGAAACAATTGGGTACACCTTCTACCACATATCCGAAGGCAAGGTCTTTGTTGCCAAGAATGGGTCCTTTCTAGAGAAGGAGTTTCTCTCGAAAGAAGTGAGTGGGAGGAAAGTAGAACTTGATGAGGTAATTGTACCTTCTCTCGAATTGGAAAGTAGCTCATCAGAGAAAACCGTTCCCGTGATGCCTACACCAATAAGAGAGGAAGATAATGATAAAGATCATGAAACTTCAGATCAAGTTACTACTGAACTTCGTAGGTCGACCAGAGTACGTTCCGCACCAGAGTGGTACGGTAATCATGTTCTGGAAGTTATGTTGTTAGACAACGGCGAACCTACGAACTATGAAGAAGCTATGATAAGCCTGGATTCCGACAAATGGCTTGAGGCCATGAAATCTGAGATAGGATCCATGTATGAGAACAAAGTGTGGACTTTGGTGGACTTGCCCGATGATCGGCAAGCCATTGAGAATAAATGGATTTTTAAGAGGAAGACGGATGCTGATGGTAATATCACTGTCTACAAAGCTCGACTTGTCGCGAAAGGTTTTCGACAAGTTCAAGGGGTTGACTACGATGAGACTTTCTCACCTGTAGCGATGCTTAAGTCTGTCCGAATCATGTTAGCAATTGCCGCATTTTATGATTATGAAATCTGGCAAATGGATGTCAAAACTGCATTCCTTAATGGTTTTCTCAAAGAAGAGTTGTATATGATGCAACCAGAAGGTTTTGTCGATCCTAAGGGTGCTAACAAAGTGTGCAAGCTCCAGCGACCCATCTATGGACTGGTGCAAGCATCTCGGAGTTGGAATATACGCTTTGATGAGGTGATCAAAGCATATGGTTTTGTATAGACTTACGGTGAAGCCTGTATTTACAAGAAAGTGAGTGGGAGCTCTGTAGCATTTCTAATATTATATGTGGATGACATATTGTTGATTGGAAATGATATAGAATTTCTGGATGGCATAAAGGGATACTTGAATAAGAATTTTTCAATGAAAGACCTCGGTGAAGCTGCTTATATATTGGGCATCAAGATCTATAGGGATAGATCAAGACGCTTGATAGGACTTTCACAAAGCACATACCTTGACAAAGTTTTGAAGAAGTTCAAAATGGATCAGTCAAAGAAAGGGTTCTTGCCTGTCTTGCAAGGTGTGAAGTTGAGTCAGACTCAATGCCCGACCACGGCAGAAGATATAGAGAAAATGAAAGTCATTCCCTATGCCTCAGCCATAGGTTCTATTATGTATGCCATGCTGTGTACCAGACCTGATGTGTGCCTTGCCATAAGTTTGGCAGGAAGGTACCAGAGTAATCCAGGAGTGGATCACTGGACAGCGGTCAAGAATATCCTGAAGTACCTGAAAAGGACCAAGGACATGTTTCTCGTTTATGGAGGTGACGAAGAGCTCGTCGTAAAGGGTTACATTGATGCAAGCTTCGACACTGATCCGGATGACTCTAAGTCACAAACCGGATACGTATTTATATTAAATGGTGGAGCTGTCAGTTGGTGCAGTTCCAAGCAGAGCGTCGTGGCGGGATCTACGTGTGAAGCGGAATACATAGCTGCTTCGGAAGCAGCACATGAAGGAGTCTGGATGAAGGAGTTCATATCTGATCTAGGTGTAATACCTAGTGCATCGGGTCCAATGACAATCTTTTGTGACAACACTGGAGCAATTGCCATAGCCAAGGAGCCCAGGTTTCACAAGAAGACCAAACACATCAAGAGACGCTTCAACTCCATTCATGAATATGTCAAGGATGGAGACATAGAAATTTGCAAAGTACACACGGATCCGAATGTGGCAGACCCGTTGACTAAGCCTCTTCCACGAGAAAAACATGATCAGCACCAAGACTCCATGGGTGTTTGATTCATTACTATGTAATCTAGATTATTGACTCTAGTGCAAGTGGGAGACTGATGGAAATATGCCCTAGAGGCAATAATAAAGTTGTTATTATTTTATATTTCCTTGTTCATGATAAAGGTTTATTATTCATGCTAGAATTGTATTGACCGGAAACTTAAATACATGTGTGAATACATAAACAAATACCGTGTCCCTAGTGAGCCTCTACTAGACTAGCTCGTTGATCAAAGATGGTTAAGGTTTCCTAACCATAGACATGAGTTGTCATTTGATAACGGGATCACATCATTAGGAGAATGATGTGATGGACAAGACCCATCCGTTAGCTTAGCATATGACCGTTCTGTTTATTGCTACTGCTTTCTTGAATGTCAAATACATGTTCCTCAGACCATGAGATCATGCAACTCCCAGATACCGGAGGAATACCTTGTGTGCTATCAAACGTCACAACGTAACTGGGTGATCATAAAGATGCTCTACAGGTATCTCCGAAGGTGTCCGTTGAGTTGGCATGGATCGAGACTAGGATTTGTCACTCCGTGTTTCGGAGAGGTATCTTTGGGCCCTCTCGGTAATGCACATCATAAGAAGCTTGCAAGCAAAGTGACTAAGGAGTTAGTTACGGGATGATGTATTACGGAACGAGTAAAGAGACTTGCCGGTAACGAGATTGAACTAGGTATGGAGATACCGACGATCGAATCTCGGGCAAGTAACATACCGACGGACAAAGGGAATTACGTATGTTGTCATTGCGGTTCGACCGATAAGATCTTCGTGGAATATGTAGGAACCAATATGAGCATCTAGGTTCCGCTATTGGTTATTGACCGGAGAGGCATCTCAGTCATGTCTACATCATTCCCGAACCCGTAGGGTCCGCACGCTTAACGTTCGTTGACGATATAGTGTTATATGAGTTATGTGAATTTGTAACCGAATATTGTTCGGAGTCCCGGATGAGATCCCGGACGTCACGAGGAGTCTCGGAATGGTTGAGGGGTAAAGATTTATATATGGGAAGTCATATTTTGGGTTCCGGAAAAAGGTGCAGTTTTTTTCGGTATTGTACCGGGAAGCTTCCAGAAGGTTCCGGAGGATTCCGGAGGGGTCCGGAAGTCCACAAGTGGGTCCAACACATCCCAAGGGCTGGCATGGGCTAAGGGGAGGTGCCCTGGCCTTATTGGGCCAGGCGCACCAAGTCCTCAAAAGCCCACGCAGCTAGGGAAGGAAAAAGGGAGAGTCCTAGTAGGAATAGGATTGGTCTTTGGAGTCCAAGGCCATGTGTGTACTATTCACGGTTACTGTTCACGTGGCACTATTCCTTCTACTCCAAAGCCCCTACACATATATAAATAGAGGAGAGGGGGGCGCCCCAAAGGAGACACAACATTGTCTTAGCCGTGTGTGGCGCCCCCCTCCACAGTTCTGTCCCTCGGTCATATTTTCCCAGTGCTTGGGCGAAGCCCTGCGGAAATAGCATCACCATCACCGTCACCACGCCGTCGTGCTGCCGGAACTCATCCACTACCTCGCTATCTTGCTGGATCAAGAAGTCGAGGACGTCATCGAGCTGAACGTGTGCTGAACGCGGAGGTGCCGTACGTTCGGTACTCGGTCGGTTGGATCGTGAAGTTGTTCGACGACATCAACCGCGTTGTTCTAACGCTTCCGCTTACGGTCTATGAGGGTACGTAGACACACTCCCCCTCTCGTAGCTATGCATCTCCATGGATAGATCTTGCGTGTGCGTAGAATTTTTTTTGTTTTCCATGCAACGTTCCCCAACACGTGCCACTAGCAGCTAAGGATCCAAGCCTCCATGGACCTTGCCTCCTCTCCACTTGTTGTAGAAGTGGGAGGACTCCATCTCATGGCAGCCATTGCAGCTAAGCTGGGGTGTAGGAAGCCACCTTTCTAACAGATAATCTGACCCTCACTAAAACTGCTGCTCTAAAGAATATCAACACCCCCACTATGCGTTGGGATATCAGGAAACATCTTGCGACTTTCCACTCTAACTCCTACAACTATAGTGTAGGGATCTTTCACATTTCAAGAGACCTCAACGATGTTTGCGCATGATTGTGCTCATCAGGTGTTGAATAGTAGCTCGCATGTCTTTGCATGCCTCAAACTAGCTCATTGGAAATCAAGGTTTCCTTACATTAATACACTTCTTCATCTTGATATCCAGGATTTCAAATCCATGTTGTATACTATATTTGAGCTATGCTTGAATGAAATTTGGCTCCCTGAGTGCCTCCACCTTATTAAAAAAGCTGAACTAGGACGTGGTGCAAAATAGAGAAGCCAGGAAAACCTAGCTCCACCCAAAAACGCGGGCACGCCTATGTCTCGCTTATAGCGAGACATATGGCTGCCTCGCCTGAAGCAAGTTCTAGACTGCGCTGGCACAGCACGTGGGAGGCCACAGGCCTCAAAAGCCTTGTTTTTTTCACATTTTTTGTTTTCATTTGTTGCTTTGTTTTTGTTACTTTTTTTACATTCCCAAATATTCTCTCTCTCTCTCTATATATATATATATACATATACAGCCGGTCTATTCTCCTAATATTAGGAGAATAGTTATTCTACTAACACTTCCGAACTACACGCTCAACGCAAGTGCACGTCATTGTTGAAGCAAAAGCACTGCAGTACTGATGCGAGTGAACTTCCCGTCGCAAAAAACTGCACGCAGTTTTTTCGGTACTGTTTTCGCTCCATTTTTTAAACCGTTTGTCGGAACGAGGTATGTAATATACCGTTGGAAAGCTATGGATTAGGCGCAACTTTGCCATGTAGAAATTGTTTCGAGATTCCTCACAGTTTAAGAGCAGTTTTGAAAATTGTGCGGCTCACGACGAGTGGCAGCTAGCGTATTTTCGCGATTTTTTCTAAACCGCTAGTCGGAATGAAGCAAATGATACGCCGTTAGAAAGATATCGTCGAGGCGCAACTTTTTCATCTATATTAATTTCTCTAATTCGTTACGGTTCAAGAGCAGTTTCAAATTTACTAAATCGCGGAATTCTGTTTTTCAATTTTTTTTGCGATTTTTGGGTACTGTTTTCGCTCCAGTTTTTTAACCGTTTGTCGAAACGAGGTGTGTGATACGCTGTTGAAAAGCTACGGACGAGGCGCAACTTTCATATGTAGATTTTTTTAGATTCCTTACGGTTTTAAATTAATTTTGAAAATGGTGCGTCGGATGATGAGTGGCAGCGGCCGTTTTTTTGGCAAAATTTTTACAAACCGCTGGTCGGAATAATTCAATTGATACTCCGTTAGAAAGATATCGACGAGACGCAACTTTTTCATGTAGAATACTCTCTCTAATTCCTTACGGTTTAAGAGCAGTTTTAAAATTACCGAAATGCGGACACTCTATTTTTCGCGACACCAAAATCGACGAGGGAACTGCATCAGACAGAAGAGCGCACTGTTTCAGACTGAAAACCGCACCGCAGCAGACGGGCAACTGAACTTCATGATTTTTTTTTGTCGGACGTAAATTTTCCAAGACGAGAAAGTGAACCGCGCTTCACGTCGGGCGTAAGTGAACCGCAACACTATCGAGAAGTGAACCGCATTATTTTTTTGTTGTTGTTTCCGTGAAAAGCATAAACTTTTTTAAATACATTTTTTCCAAATGAAGTGTACTGCAGAGTCCTTCGAAGTGGACTTTTTTCTAGATCGGGGTGCACTGCATGGTCCAAAAGAATGAACCACAACACCACGCGATATGAACAACATTCTTTTAAACAAAATCATGTATGTGTTCACCGTACAGAACTGAAAGTTTCTATATATATTTTTTCTAATTTGTTCTGCACTGCAGGGTCAAGAGTAGTAAATCACACAAAATTTTCTTAGCTATTTTTTTAAGTTTTGTTTTTTTACTTTTTTTTTCTCATGTGTTCCGAGCAAACTGCATCGCCTATTTCTTTTCGTGCCATAACCAAGAACAAAGCGAACTTCAAAAAAGTGAAACATTTTTTCTTCTGCACATCGAGAGAACTGCAAATGGCGCAAACAAAATTCCGAAGCTATGCGCCTGTGGTAATCATGGGCTGCCTGAAAACAAAACAAAAATCCACAACGGGTCGTAGCGAAACTGGAAACTGCGTGCAGTTGAGGATGAACTACACCAACATATACACCCATCATTTTTTACTGCACATACGCACTCACTGCAAAACTGAACGCCAGAAAAAAATTAACCGCGACGGTCTCTGAACTGAATTGTTGTTTACTCCGGCAAAATGCAATGCGCCAGCTGCAGAACCTCCTGCCCACACCAAGTGAAATACATGCCCACGCGCACCCGCACTGCAGCATCGCATGCCTTAAACCGAACCCCCACGCGCCGGGGAACTGCACGCCGTCATGCCATCATGTGCCTGCGAACTGCACCGACGACCACAACTAACCTGCAATGATATTTTATCTGCACTGCTCGCCATCAGTGGGAGGACAACACGGGGGGCACTAGCGGGACAAACCGCACGGGTGTGCGCGACCGAACTGCAAGAATCAAGCGAGGGAGGTGAGGAGCGGCTGTGCTCTCGCTGCTCTCCTAGCTGCCGTGCTGCTCACTCCCGCCGCCCCAGGCTCCATCTGTCAACCAGAGAGGATGCGGCGGGTGGGGAGAGCTAGCGGCTCAAAGCCTTGGCCTCCTCGGTGTCGCCAGGCGCGGCGCGGGTAGACCTCCATCCGGGAGGGGCGGCACCGTCGAGGGACGCCAGAGTTGGTGGGGACGGCGACCGGGCCATGCGGCCCGCGAGGAAGTAGATGGCCGGGGAGGTGCCGGTGGGGCGCGGTGGGCCGGGCGGCTGCCGAGATCCGAAGGTCTGCGGCGGTGGCGCGTGTGCCGGGGACGGCAGCTGGACGGAGGTGGTGCGGGCCGGGGCGGCGGAGGTAGGTGGCGATGCGGGTCGGGGGAGGCCCGGATCCCGTCGCTGGCTCACCGGAGGAGGATGCCGGGGTGGCGGGCTCCCGGTGACACATCCGGGCCGGAAACTGCTCCTAGCGCGCCTCCCGGCGACGTATCCGGGGTGGGGGGAGTGGCTCGCGTAGTGGCCTCGCTGGGGAGGCCAGCAACGCGCTGGGGTGGGGGGGGGGGATGTGGAGGTAAGTGCGTGCGTGGGTGGGTGGGCTGGGGTTGACCTGATTACCTTACGAGGTGTTAGCAGAATAAGAGATTTTTGTTAGCAGAATAAGAGTCTTAAGGGTGTTAGGAGAATATATATATATATATATATATATATATATATATATATATATATATATATATATATATATATATATTAGTGTGGATTTTTTAACACCCGGTGACTATGCCACCCCTCTGGGTGGTAGTGCCACCCCATGTGATCTCCGTTCAATGCATGCCTCGTGATCTGTGCAAACACTATGCTATCATTATTCCTCCATCAGGATTCGGTTAATGAAACATGGTAATGATCACACTAATACGGTTCCAGCAAAGTATGTGTCAGACTAGGGGGATCAAAATGTCAGTTGATGAATACTTAACCAAAAAGATTCCCTAATGGTATAAAAAGTACAATAACTTACTAACTATCCATAATAGTATAAAAAAGTTGGTTTGTGATTAAGACTTATATTACCAAAAAGAAGTAATCCATGAACTCAAAAAAGATTCCCCAAAAATAGATCCATGCGGATACACATTATCAACATTTAATCTTGTTACTACTTAGAGCTAATGAATTCGTCTCAATGCAATTAGACAAATGAAGGACTAATCAATGATACACCTAAAAGATGCTACACGGATCTCAAAGCCAGATCAGACGGAAGGCAGAGGGGTGGCAATGCCCCCAGGTGGCAAAGACATAATAATCATATATATATATATATATATATATATATATATATATATATATATATATATATATATATATATATATATATATATATATATATATATATATGGGAGTATGTATTCCCATCTTCAATATACCTCGTACACACATTGATTATACCTCTTTATCATTATCAATATACTTCATTAAATATTTTAAGATACCACAATACGAGTTTTGTGGAAAAAATATCATTTGCTACGTACTTTTTGTAATATACCTTTTTCACGTACGAACAAATCAGTATATACGTAAACCTTTAAAAATATGTAGACTCACATGATTTTTTTCATGAAACTTATTTTGGGGTATTTAGTAATTATTAATGAAGTATATTAAAAATAATAAAGATGTGACGCCCCCCGACCCGACCGTGCACTAATCATACACGCAAATGCACATGATCAAGCCCAGGGACTCACGGGAAGATATCACAACACAACTCTAGACACAAAATAAAATAATACAAGCTTTATATTACAAGCCAGGGGCCTCGACTCGAATACATAAGCTCGAGAACAAGCGTTAGCGGAAGCAACAACGGTATCCGAGTACAAACACAAAGTTAAACAAAGATGCCTTAAGAAGGCGAAAACAAACAACGACTCTGATCGAAAGAGGCAAGGCCTCCTGCTTGGGAGCCTCCTAAACTACTCCTGGCCGTCTCCATGTAGAAGTAGGCATCATCGAGGTAGAAGCAGTCGTCGACGGGATCAGCTGGCTCCGGGGCTCCGTCATCTGGTCGCAGCAATCGGGTATGGGGAAAAAGAGGTAGCAAAGCAACCGTGAGTACTCATCCAAAGTATTCGCAAGACTGACATCAGAACTATACTAAGTATGCATCGGTATCAAATGAAGGGCTGTATCTGTGGACTATACTGCAGAAATGCCAGAATAGAGGGGAAGGCCTAGCCTATCGAAGACTAGCATCTTGCAGCGTCTTGCAGCATTAGAAGAGTGCAGATTAGGAGCATAACATAAAGTGACAAGCATGTAGTAGCAAAGCCTAGAGATCCTCCCTCGACTCCCTGCGAGAAAGCGATCCCGGAGCTTACAATTAATTAACATGTATCCAGTTCAAGTTGTAGTAGATCGGGATACAGCACTGAGCGTCCTGTTACCGTGGACACGGCTATTCGAATAGATAACTTCCCTGCAGGGGTGCACTACTGTTACCCAACACGCTCGATTAACTCTGGCCGGACACACTTTCCTCGGTCATGCCCGGCCTCGGCTGATCGACACGACGTAGTCCTACCTAGGCTCAACAGAGAGGTCCCCGCCGGTCTACATCCTAAGTGCTCAGGGGTCTTGGGCCCATCGCCCTTTGCACTCCGGGTCGTTGTGCGCGGGGTTAGATCCAGGCACCACCTCTATCATGGATGGCACCGATCCTGCCGTGCCACAAGGCTGAACTGGACGTCTGACAAAGCTTTCGACTGATACATACGGCGCCGAGGGTCCCATAACCATTATCCCACGTGGTGGTAGTGCGTATATGGCCAGCGGCCAACTCAGATCAAATACCCAAATCCGTTAGTGAATTATTAGGAGCTCGCGGTGACGATCAGTACTCCTGTCGCCCCGTCTCGAGGAAGTGCAACAAGGGTCAGGCCCATCCCTCTCTAGGGCGGTCTCTGCCTGCCCGGCCGCGCCTCGTAATTATCTCGCGGGTACCCTCCAGGTCAACTTGACTTCCCAAGAGACCGTCGGGAACTCAGGTCCACCTCAACCGGGGTGGTACCGCATGTCCCTTCAGTCCCACAATCAACAGTGAACAGGGGGCGACCGTGAAAAGTAACAGTGTATCCGGTAACATCAAGGAGGAAATCCGAGGAATCATCCTCGATGGATTCCCACTTGAGAGGTTGTACGACAGAGTCGTCATCGAAGGTGGTGAAAGAGGAATAACCACAACCGATTAGCTATGATACAGAGCCATCATCAGAAGTGAAGTACGAGGTATCACCCTCGTCACTCGATAGTGGCTCTGCAAAGTCATACAACAAAGGGGGGTGTGCGGTGCTATGCTCGGTCTCTGTACATCGATCACATTGCTCGGGTCTTCTGGTAGCAAGGCAGGACAACACGGACAAAGGTGAGGGGCCACTGATGGATCACTAACCAACCTATTCTAAGCAGTTTAGGATGACAGGTAAAGTAGCAACAGTAGGTTACAAAAACAGGCTATGCATCAGAATAGGAACAATCAATTACAGTAGCAAAATCTAATGCAAGCATGAGTGAGAAGGAATAGGCGATATATGAATGATCAAGGGGGTTTGGTTGCCTGGAAGCTTTGCTGAGAAAGAAGAAGGGTCGTCGACGACGTAGTCGTTCTCAGTAGTGTCGACGGCAGTCTCGGGGTCTATCGGAGAGAAGAGGGGGGAGAAACAGTAAATAAAAAGCAGACAAATGCAACACAGATGCATGGCATGGCAGCACGTTATTCGAGGGGTGTCCTAATGCAGTACTACGCAAGTTAGTCGGAGCGGGAAACATCTGGAGGTGTTTTACCAGCTCCGGGCTATTATCGGTTAGATGAATCGGAGGGGAAAGTTCCATATTCATCGTGTTAGAGAGGTGTGGCAGATATGTGGGTGGCATATTCGGATTCGTCATATTTTTCTGATCGTTTTTCATATATAAATTATTTTCATCCGAGTTACGGTTTATTTTATATGATTTTTCAAAGTTTTATTGAATTTATGGAATTATTTTAATTATTTAAATTCGAATTATCCGAAACAGTGACTGGTGACGTCAGCATGATGTCAGAGTGACGTCATCGGTCAACTGTGGACTTGACTGGTCAAACTGACCAGTGGGTCCCACCTGTCATTGACTGATTTAATTAAACAGAGATTTAATTTAACTAATTAAGTTAATTAGCTAGCGGGTCCCACATGTCAGTGGAATATTTAGTTAATAGAGTTAATTATTTTAAACTAATCCTAATTAGTGGCAGTGGACCCACATGTCAGTGTCACATTTAATTAACAGATTAATTAAATTAGTGATTTAGTTAACTAATTAGGTGGGGCCTACAAGTCAGTGACTAGACTTGCCCAGTCAGCAGGTTGACTAGTCAACTGGGTCCAGTGGGACCCAGCTGTCAGTGACTGTTAGTGTTAACTGTGTTTAAACTAAACTAATTTAGTTTAATTAGTGCGCGGGCCCAGGCTGTCAGTGACTCAGTAATTAGTGGTTAGTTTATTTTAAACTTAATAGCTACAGTAAATAGGGCCCACTGTCAGTGGCTGTTAGCCGCGTGGTTAGTGCCTAACCACCTGACGGGTGGGACCCGCCGGCGTTTAAATGCCGGCGCGCGCTCCGGCGACGACAGAGGACGACGGCGACGCGCGGAATCGACGCAGAGGGGGCCATTCGGCCCGGGATTTGGTGGCCGTGGTTGGCACGGGGGTGGCCGGAGTCGACCGCTACGATGACGGCAGGCGGCTGCCGGAGCACGCGAGCTCGGGAACGGGGCCAGAGGACGCGCGAGAGCGAACAGAGAGGGTGGGGAGCAGCGGAGCTCACAGCGATGTCGGCGGAGAGCTCAAGGGAGTCGGGGGTGGTCGGAGAGCGGCGGATCGACGGCGGCGTTGCGGTGGCCGTGGCGGGGAAGAAGGCTCGATGCGGTCGTCGTGCGGCTCCTCGAGACGACCCAGAGCACCAGGACGACGGAGACGACCACGGGGAAGCCGCCGAACACCTTGGAACGGCGAGACGAGGGCGGTGGCTACGCGTGCGGCGGCGGCGCGGTCATGGCTGCGTCAGGCTCGCGGGAGGAAGAAGGGGGCGAGCAAGAGGAGGGGTTTCTGGGGGTCTAGGGTTTCGGGGAAGGAGAGAGAGGTCGAGGGGAGGTCCTTAACCGTCGAGGGGACCGCGGTATGCTCGACAGCGAGCCACCCGAGCGATGGACGGCGTGGCGTGCTCGGCCTCCCCTGCCTCTGTCGAGAGGTTAGGGAAAGGCCGCCGTGGGCTGGGCCAGGCCGCACTGTGCACTGATGGCCCAAGTGCACAGTGGGTCTTTACGCTTTTTCTTTTCTTTTTCTTCTGCTTTTATCCCTTTTCTTATTGCAAAATGTTTGGCCCCAAATTTACTTTTGCAAAATATGAGGTTGTACCATTTAATTACTTTGCAATATCTGGTACTGCCATAAAAAGGTTTTGAGGCCTTATGATTTCATTTGAATTTTATTTAATTGAAAAATGATTAATTAGTGTTGTTTTGGTACTGTTTTATATAAGTTAGGGGCATATTAATAATCCAATAAATGTTGGTTTCTATTTTACAATTACTTAATTATTATTTGCAAAATTATGAACACTTTTGTTCTACTGTTTGGATACTTTTAATTTTGACTTTATTTTAAATTCGAATTTGAAGTTGGATTATTCTCTAAATGCAATTTATTTAGGATGATCATGATGACATGGCAATTTAATTAGCTTAATGACAGGGTTAAGATCTGGGGATGTTACAAAAGAGGTATAAAAGATTCATCTATGTGGTATATGAGCAGTGGGAGTACGTACTCCCAGGAGTACATAGTCATTTTTCTATATATATATATATATATATATATATATATATATATGAAAATGACTATATATATAGGACAAATGTTTCCTACCACCCAGTGATAGTTACCGCCACTTGTGTTTTGTATGTTGTATGTAGTATTTATCAAATCGGAGAGTATATACGCGTAGTATGTAGTACATAACAATATTTAGGTAGTATATATACTACTTTTTTGGTAGTATGTATCGTATTTTGTGTATGTTTTTTTTACGTACAAATATATACGTATTTCATAAATATAATAAAAATCATCGGTCAACTTACAATTTTTTTCATGTAACTCACTTTGGAGTATCTTATATATAGTATATAAACATATTAAAAATGATAAAGTACTATATATACTATCACATGGTAATATATGAGACATGTGGGGTAACTACCCCTGTGTGGTAGGATGTATTTTCCCTATATATATATATATATATATATATTAAAAAAAACTTTACTTAAATTCTTGAAAAAAGTTAATCATGCATTTAAAAAATGTTAAATGTGTATAGGAAAATGTTTCCGATGTATATGAAAAATGTATACAACAATTGTACAATGTGTATGAAAAAAAGTAGACATAAAAAATATATTTTCAATTTTTTTGATCATGCATTTAGGAAATGTTACATGTGTATAGAAAAAATGTTTACGAAGTATACAAAAAAATATACAATGTGTATGAAAAAAAGTAGACAAACAAATATTGGTTTTCAATTTTTTTAATCATGTGTTTAGACAATATTAAACATGTTTCCGGATGTATACAAAATGTACAACGTGTATGGAAAAAGTATACATTAAAAATATGTTAAAAATGTTAATCATGTATTTGTAAAATGTTAAACGTGTATATATAAAATGTTTCTGATGTATACAGAAAATATACAATGTTCATGAAAACAGACATAAAAAATATATGTAAAAAAATGTTAAACATGTATTTATAATATGTTAAATATGTATACAAAAATGTTTCTTGTGTATACAAAAAAGTACAATGTGTATGAAAAAATAGACATAAAAAATATAATTTGCCAAAAAAGTAAGCATGTATTTCAAATATATATAATTTTTATATAAAAAATGTTGATGCATACAAAAAATGTACAAAGAAAACAAATAAAATCAATAAAAATGAAAAAGAAATGTAAAGAAACAAATAAAACAAAAGAAAAAAAAAGCAAAACAAAAAGTTAGTAAAAGCGAGAAAGAAACAAAAATGAGAAAAGAGAAAGAAAAATTGGTAAAACCATGAAAGAAACCAAGAAAAACGATGAAAAAACAAAAATCGAAGAAAACTGGTGAAAAAAAAGGAAAAACAAACCAAACCACTACGTGGAACGAGGGAGTGACCTGGGCTAGCGACAGAGCGACCTGACTAATGGACCGGCCCTATATACGCGGGCCTTCAGGTGAGACGATGTTATATACTCGCTATAAGTGAGATATAGTATCAACTAAAAAAAAGAGCAAGATATAGCGTTCGCGGAAAAAAGCATTGCCACCATCAAAGAAAACGGTTAGACAATCCACTCGTGTTCAAAGGTGGCCAAATGGGTCGGTCCTGGCGTGCTGGCCCTGTAGCCTGCGTGCCGGGCCCATGGTGGGCCTGGCTCAACATGTTTATAATTAGGTCGTGCCGGCATGTGGCCCGCCTAGGGTTGTGCCTAGGCCATGAGGATGGGCACAAGCGCCGGCACGACTCGTTTACCTTTTTATTTTATTTTTCATATTTTTTATATATTAGCCTCCGAAACAGTCGAAATAGCCCCAGAAACAGCCCAAAATCAGGCGAATTGCTAGGCTAAACGTGCCAATGGGCCGTCCCGTTTCCTTGCTGTGCCGTGTCTGGGTCAGGCAGCGCGGCACGAGTGCCGGCCCGCACGGCCCGTGTATTAGGCGTGCCTAGGTGGGCCGTGCCGTGCTGGGTCTGCTCGTGTTTGTACCCTCCCTCGACATCTCTCCCTCTCGACTCTCGAATCCTCCGCAAGGCTCAGCGCCACCCGTCCCGCCGCCACGCCCGGATCTCCCCGTCGCCGGACGGATTCACTCCTCCGCCGGCAGATCCGTCCATCCCAACCTCTTCCCCGCTGGAACCCATCCCGTTGGCACCCGAGACCCCGCCGCCAGCCAGGAGCAGCGACCCCATCGCCATCGACGCCCGAGCATTGACGCGTGTTTGCCCTCGCCTCTGTACAGGTTATCGAATTGGGCTGGTTCCGCCGCCAGCCAGGAGCAGCGACCCCATCTCCATCGACGCCCGAGCATTGACGCCTGTTTGCCCTCGCCTCTGTACAGGTTGCCGAATTGGGCTGGTTCCAGCCGGCCCAAGCTGGCTCTGAACAGGCCAGCAGCCCCTGCCAGCCAAGGTGGCGCTGGGAGAAGCTCCTCTCCTGCCAAACGGATAGGAGTCGCTGGGTGGAGCGAGAATTTACAGAGTTGGAAGAGTCGGGAGAGATTCCGAGCAGGCCCTAAACCCTCACAAACCCTTCCATTCCAGTAATGGCCTGCGGCGGCGCGGTGCCCCCGCCACCGCGGCAGCTCGAAGTTCGGCGCTTCGCGTCTGACCGCGTCGGAGAGCTACGATCCCTGCACGGCGCCGTCTCAGCTCGCGTCGACGGCCGCTTCCAGCAGCTCCGCTCCGCACGCCGCCGCACCACGGGGCACCTTCCCTCCAAGCGCCGCCGCGCAAGCAGAGGTGCCGCGGCGGGCGAGGCCCCGGAGGAGGGTAACCCCTTGGCGCGTCAGTCGAGGAGGGTGAGGCGCCGGCGAGAGCTTGCTGGCAACCCCGCGGAGGGCTTCTCAGTCGCTGGTGACGGCGCGCGGCGGCTGCGCACCCACCTGTGGCACGCCAAGAGGTTCACCATGGCAAGGCGGTGGGGTTTCGTCTTGCCCATTGGCTCCCAGGGGAGGTGAGTGCCCAACGAGCTCTTCCTTTTGTGTTCCTCTGCTCAAACCGTGGCGAGAGAGGCGATGAGATAGAGTTTTCTAGGCTGACATGTTAATTTCTTTGATCGGCGTGCTCAAAGCAGTGTCAAATTGGTAGTGTTGATTCATAATGAAAGGCAATTCTCATCATTCCACTGTAGCTTGCTTCTCGGTTTGGATCCTTTGTAACTTGCTTTCTGAAACAGTGTTTTTGGATAGCAAAAGGAGATTGCTAGCTCATCTGAGTGACAAAAGGCAAAGCTTGTGTGCAAATCATTACGTACCAGTTCCATTATTGTGTGGAGTAGAATGTAATAGGCTGTACAAGTTAGCGGTGTTCCTGAAATTAATCTTACATCCAGTTGACTAACTTCGCAAATTGATTATATTTTACGAACACTAAGATCGTATATGTGGATTTAAATGAGTAACAAGGTCAGCATCCCATCTTGCAGCGGGAGGGGTTCAAGGGCAGTTCTCAAGTGGTTGAAAAATGGAACAATTGTTCATGATGCTAGCTACTTCATTCCGATTCAACTAGACGGTCCAGAGGTGGAAGTTCCTTTCTTCTGTTGCTAGCCTGTGCTTTATATCTTGATTGTCTTCATTACCGAATACCGACTGACATTTGTAATAGTTTAACAAACTAATCTTGTTGCTGGCTAACTTTTGTAGGACTCCCTATTATCCATTCTGGGAATGGTTATTTGTCCATCTCCTGCAGATAAAGCACCTGACTTAAAGCACCTACAAGATAAAGTTATGCAAGGTGTTTGCATTGAGAACGCTACGGTATTCGCATATTTACCACAGACAGTGTAGGTAGAACAGTGTTTGGAATGACAAATGCGGCTTAATTGGTCTTTCCAGCTTCGGCGTGCTGGGTGTCCCCACTCTCATGTTGTTGGACCAGTGACATACATGTGGCGGCCATTCTCAATAGGGAGTAGCAAATTGGAGCCCAAAGAAGCAGATTTGTCCAATTCTGAAACTAGATTTAGTCAAGGAAGCTGCAGTTCATCACAACGCCAATTATGGATATGGATTCATCCTGCTATGCTGGATGAAGGGCTGGATGCAATAAGAATTGCATGTGACAAACAGGTGCTTCCTCTATTTCTGTAGAATCAGAATGCTCGCTTTTCTTTGTGTGCTCTTATTTTATCCTTTTTGTTTTGTTTATCTTACCTACATTCAGTTGACTTCAAGGAAACCTGTCCATTTTCTTTATATGTAAAGCTATGAATGTCCAACATTTATAGCATACATGTCAATACTGGGGTCTAAGACAAACAACAGTAGAATAACTCTTGCCATATCTCATGATTTATATGCGAGTCTCCCCGTCCAAGTATAACCATGAGTTGACATGCTATTATTTAACCAGAAGATACAAGTCAATTTTGTTGTTTCATCATTAAAAGAACATTAGCAGAGTCAATTCCGTTGCTTCATGATTTTAACATAAAGTTAGTAATTGAACAGTTCTTAAATTCTACTGAGGGACATCCATCTGCTTAGTACGAGTATCTTGACACTCCAAAATTGTCTATTCTTATTATCTGAAAGGACAAACCTATCTGCTGTTAGTTTGCTTAATTTATCTTATGCAACTCAGGGCTTAGTTCTCCATAGCAATTATAAAAACAAATTTCTTCCGTGTAGTGACACCATCCTTAATCTCTTACCACTATTCAATATGTTGCCTCACATTGCAGATGCAAGATTCTGGTGTTCTGGTCAACTGTTGTTCACTAGAGGGGAAAATTGCAAGATTGGAAGTCATGGGATGCAAGGCTATGCAATCTCTTAAGAGTATATTGCACCCAGTTAGTAAGTAAGTTATTCCTTCTTTTTCCTTTCTTTTTTGCATTCATAATAATTATGTCTAGGCATACTAACGTACATTTTTCTAACGAGAGCTATTGAAGTATGATCAACAGGGTACTTGATACAAGTGATATGTCTAAACCAACTGATCGTTCTCTGGATTCCTCTACTGGCCCTCATGTTTTGGAAGCATCTGTCATCGACCATGCTGAGATTCTTCAGCCCGGTGCTATACTGTCCATGATAGTTCATGACCCCAGGGAGGTTTCATCTGAGGGGACAGATTCTCCTTCGGAAACAGTTACGAACCAGGAGAACAAACTCTTGGAGGGGGGAGACCTGGAGGCACCATCCGAGGAGAGACACATATTCTCATCGATGCAAATGCACTCTGGAAGGCATGATTTGCTCCTTTCTGACTGTAGAGAAATGTGGGATTCTGGCTGTAAGATAAATCCCCCAGTGGCAGAGGAGATCCTTTGTATGGAAAAACACCACAGACGTATAAATTTTTTCTGCCTGGATTCTGAAAATGACCAAGGACAAGCAACTCAAGCGAATGATTGCTTCAGTCGATCCTGCCCTGTTATTCTTCTGAAACACGCTAAAGAAAGGTTGGTACCCTTGGGTAAATCCAGCATTTTTTATCCGTTTGGTTAATCGTCTTATTATAGGGTTTTGCTATTTATATTACATCAGCATGTTACCCCCTTTATTTGAAGATTTCTTATTGCTTCATGTTCTCTCTTTGAGCTAATTGCTGTTTGACATTCAATGAATGTACAGGTGGTCCATTATCGTGCCTTTGAGCTGGGTAAAGCCCTTTTGGCTCTTTCTAGTATCTCATGGTGCACACGCGATTGGCTTAAGAGAGAGACGGTGGATTGCATCAAAGGTATTGTATGTGTAATACGAGGTTCTTATAATTGTTGTTGCCTTTGCTGAATTAGCTTCCTTATAGTTTTGTACTTCTATGTTAAGCATTGGCATCTGTTACTATTCAGTATTGCATTAAGGAGAGCAGTGGTGATTCCGCTTCCATTGCTCATTTGGATATATCTTCAATATTAACACACTGGCCATCCTTTTTGCAGTTAAAGATACCATGCTTCCCTTATGATTACCCAGACAGCAAAGCATATTCATCATTTATGACAGAAGAGGCTGCTGTTTTTGATAAAGCAGCTGAGTACCGCCCTGCTGCCAAGAGACCTCCAAGAGTTCCTGTACCTCCTTCATGGCATCATATCATAGCTAGTTTAAATAAAGAAGATGGCATGGTGAGATGTCTTGAAGTAGATGACTTAAAGCCTTCTGATACGGTGTTACCTGAGTGTTTCTCATTAAATTCCAATTGTGGAGATTCTGGATCATCACCGACAAATGTCGTTGCTTCATTCCAACTCTTTGTGCCAAGAACCATTCAAACGTTGAGACATTATGTGAAAGAACTTGGTATGATGTCTTTGAGTTCTTCATCTGAGATGGAAATTGATATTGATGAACCCAAGTTGGCTTCTGGTGGCACTGTTAAGACGCTATCTCCTGTAAATGGATTATGCCTTGTAAGGGTCCTGATTCGAGTGTTCAAGGAAGGTTTCTTTGAAGATGGCGCTGTAGTTTGTGCCCCATTTTTATCAGATCTTACAGCTTGGAAAACCAGGTACATATCTGTAAGCTTTATATTTGCTGATGGAGGTTTGGACATTGGAGATATATTAAATTCTTCCAAAAAGTGTATATTGAGTAGGTGTAGAAGTGCAGGCAAGAAAATTCTGGTTCACATATACTGAAGTCATGCTTTGTAACATTCATGCTGCCCTTCTTTTAGATAGTTCACAGTTATTTTATTTAGTAGAGTGTGGTTTCGTTTTCAAGAAAATCCATTTGCTACTCTTCTTTTAATCGAAAACATTTAGTTCTGTACCCCACTGCTTTCTTTTATAGGAAGGAAGCGGTGATTGAATCTGTTCAAGAAAAGTCATCCATTTTCGTGATTGTTACAGATCAGAGGAGGATGAGGAACAATGTCTAGAAAAATGGGAGGTCCAGCTCCCGCAGTCCCATATCAGTTCTTATTTTTCATGTCTGGGTCCCAAAGATGACACCACACGGAAGGCATTGAGATGGCCGATAGGCTTTGTCACGACCGGTTTCGTACATGGAAGGTTAACACTTGCTCTCCTTGTCAACTGGCACATGTCAGTGTTATGCTGTCCAGCCTAATGAACACTTGGCCTGCATCTACTTTAATTATGGCAGCACTGGGAAGGATGGTGCTGCGGTTGCGTTCTGCGATGCAAGGCTTCTGGCGGTGTTGCGACAAGAGCAATGGAATGAAAAGAGTATGCTGGGTCAAGAGATCTGTGTTCTTGTCAGGAACGCGAGATCAGCGGCGTATCGACGGGCACTTGCCACAGTTGTTCTGGAGCAGCAGAAGGATGATCTAGAGTTTCTGTAGTCTGCAATATCCCATCTTCCATTGAGATGAACTTGCTGCAACCACGGCTATATAACATGGTAATTTTGCTAGATGCATGAAAGCAATTTTTTGCAACATGTCTGAGTTGTTAGATTTTTTTTGAGGGGTGTCTGAGTTTTTTTTGGAGGGTTTGATGGGTGTCTGAGTTGTTAGATGACAGGTAATCTGATTTGCGTCTAGTGGTAACACATTGTTTGGCCCCTCCGTTTGTTATGGTCGACAGCTCGGGTTTGGGCCCACATGTTATTGAGAAAACTGCGTCTCTCAAAAAAAGAAAAGGAAAAAGAAAAAGAAAAAGAAAAAGAAAATTGCATGCATGCTGCCTATTTTGGAAAACAGCACATTGTTCTCCCAGAAAATATGTTAAAAAAAGGATCCTTATCATTTAGCAAAACCGGAGATTGTAAAGCTCCCGCCTTCTCTGTCGGCTCCTTTCTTCACGGCAGGCTCGTAATTTTACAGGATGAATTAGTTGGAGATTAGCGGCTACTGTTCCAGGGAAAATGCACAAGACCGGCACCACCTCTCGTTCCCTCCCTCGCTCGCCATTCAAATACCTTCCGACCTCTTGCTGACATTTCATTCCACCACCACTGTCCGGTTGGTTGCCATGAGGGCCCAACTCGCTCTAGCGCTTCTTCTCTCCCTCGCGGTTGCCTCCACCAGCCCCCTCGCTGTTGCCGACGATCTTGACTATGGTGGTGGAGTGAAGAAATCTGAAGCCGCCTCGGACGTCTCTGCCAGTGCCGAGACGAAACCCAAGGCCGGCACCTACGCCCCCGCCAGCGTTGAGAAGAAACCCGAAGCTATCTCAGCCAGCACCGAGACTAAACCCGAAGCTGCCTCCGATGTCTCCGCCAGCGCTGAGAAGAAATCCGAGGCCGACTCCTACGTCTCCGCCAGCGCCGAGAAGAAACCTGAAGCCACCTCCGATGTCTCTGCCAGCGCCAAGAAGAAACCCGAGGTCGCCTCCGACGTCTCCGCCAACGCAGAGAAGAAACCAGAGGCCGACTCCTACGTCTCCGCTAGCGCTGAAAAGAAACCCGAAGCCGTCTCCGCCAGCGCCGAGAAGAAACCTGAAGCCGCCTCCGATGTCTCCGCCAGCGCTGAGAAGAAACCCAAAGCCACCCTAGAGAAGAAACCTGAGGCCGACTCCTACGTCTCCGCAAGCGCCGAGAAGAAACCTGAAGCTGCCTCCGAAGTCTCCGCTAGCGTCGAAAAGAAACCCGAAGCCGCCCCTGAGAAGAAACCCGAGGCCGATTCCTACGTCTCCGCCAGCGCTGAGAAGAAACCTGAAGCCACCTCCGACGTCTCCGCCAGCGTCGAGAAGAAACCTGAAGCCACCTCTGACGTCTCCGCCAGCGCTGAGAAGAAATCCGAAGCTATCTCTTACGTCCCCGCCGCCAGCGCTGAGAAGAAACCTGAAGCCACCATTGCCACCTCTGCCGCCCCTGAGAAGAAACCTGAAGCCGTCTCCGACGTCTCCGCCAGCGTGGAGAAGAAACCCGAAGTCGTCACCGACTACGCTGGTGCTAAGAAGAAACCTGATGTCGCCCCCGACAATGTTGCTGTGGAGAAGAATCCGGTAAGCTCCTCTGGCTATGCCGGCATGGAGAAGAAACCCGAAGGCGGTACCAAGGCTGCTGGGGACAAGAAATCTGAGGTTGCCTCTGAGAAGAAATCCAAAAAGAAGAGCGAGCCCTCCCAGCCTTCCACCACCGAGAAGAAACCCAAAGGGAAAAACGACCATGGCGCCGAGAAGAAGTCCAAAGGCAAGAAGGGCGCCTCTGGATACACCGGTGCGGAGAAGAAACCAAAAGAAAAAGTAGATACCCCCAAGAAGGCCGGGGCCGAGAAGAAACCGGAGATGCCAAAGAAGGAAGAGCCTAAGAAGAATGACAAGCCCAAGTCGTCGGCGCCTGCCACAAATGATGCTTACGCCGCACCGAAGGAAGAGCCAAAGAAGCCAGAAGCTACCACGCCCGACACCTACACCGCACCAAAGGTGGAACCGAAGAAAGAGGAGCCCAAGAAGGAGGAGCCAAAGAAGGAGGAGATCGCCACCAGCACACCTGACACATACACCGGGCCAAAGAAGGAGGAGCCAAAGAAGGAAGAGCCAATGAAGGAGGAGCCGAAGAAGGAGGAGATCACGACCAGCTCACCTGACACCTACACTGAGCCAAAGGAGGAGCCAAAGAAGGAGGAGATCGTGGCCAGCTTACCTGACACCTATACCGAGCCAAAGAAGGAGGAGCCAAAGAAGGAAGAGCCCAAGAAGGAGGAGATCGTGGCCAGCTCACCTGACACCTACATCGCGGCAAAGGAGGAGCCGAAGAAGGAGGAACCAAAGAAAGAGGGGCCAAAGGTACCGGCAGCCGACACCACCGACAGCTATGCCGCACCAAAGACGGCCCAAACAGAGACGTCGGCGGCTGCAACAGCTGATAGCTACACTGCGTCGAAGAATGCTCAGCCGGAGACACCGACAGCTAGCACAACCAATGCCTATGTTGCGCCAAAGACTGCCAAGCCGAAGACGGAGGTGGCCAGCACAACTGACGGTTATGCCGCGCCGAAGACTTCCCAGCCGGAGACACCAGCGGCCGAAACAACCGATGCCTATGCCACACCGAGACCGAGGCCGTGGAACAAGAAGATCGGCCATTTCCCCCTACCACACATGTAAGTCCAACAGTTCACCCAGTTTCCGAGCGATCAACCAAAATATCTTCCCCTCTCAGCTCACTTGAGGAGCTACTATAACCGGAAAACCGGTCCACACTCATTTTTATACTCCCAATTTTCATCGTGTAACTGCTTATCCACAATGTACCACTTATGCAACTCTGTTTGCAGTATTATTGTATTGTTATGTAAAGAGAACTCATGTACCCATCATGTAAAGAAACGGGTGTGATATCACTTTTTATTCTAAAAGGAAAACTCATGTACCGTGCATGTATCACTTTTTATTCTAAAAAGAAAACTCATGTACCGTGCATGTAACACCGGATTAAGAATATCCAGCTTTCGTGAATATTTAGGAGATTGTTTCATAGAGTGTTGGAAATGCTTCGCAGGAGTTCCATCATGCCTCGACTAAACATTCATCACGTACTAACTATTTAAGATCTACTGCTCGCATATATAATTCCATTCTCAAAGTTGGTATTAGAGCCGCTAGGATTTATCCATAGAGTGTTTTCTTGGTCCTATAGGTGTAGGTTCTTACCGCTATCATGGCAACAATCATTGTTTTAATATTAAGAAACACTACTATTTTGTGAGGTTGCGCTTTCACAAACTTTGCAAAGTCGTTTTTATTAAGATTTTGAGGAGTGTTTGGTCAATTTTTTTTGCGATGATCCCAGTTAAAGATATCTTATGTTTGCAAATGTGATCTCATCCCTGGAGCTATAAGGGGAAGTATTGACACAATGTGGGATTATAAAGCAACAAAGAACAAAGTATAGATAAAATGTGATTTTGTTCTTAATTTATTTGTTGTTGAGTTACTGTGTAATGTACCAGTCTCGAAGATGTTCTTGAGTTTCAACTTAAATCACTTACAGAAATGGAAGAGAGAAGGGCACGGAGCCACTTATCTTAAGATTTACTCCTTGTTATACACCTATACAACTACTCTAAAGCGAGAAGTTGATGCTATGATGGTTACAGGGGATCAAGCTTTATGTAGTGTTACGTTGTCTATAGTTCTTGCATAAAGTGTATGAAACCCAACAGGAGCAATCTCTTGAGATTGTTTGAGTTGTTACTCTCTTAGATTCATTCCATTTTATTGTGTTCTTTGGAGATGCTTGTGAGGTATTTTGTTTGCCCTAAGTTGCTTGGGAGTTTAATGTGAATTCGCAGAGTGGCTTGTGATATTTCGCAGACTTGGTTCTGTCATCCTTGCAAGTTCCTCTGACTTTTGATCCCTATTTCTAGAAATAAAAAAACAACTCTAGGAAGTTCATACTTTGAAAGCTTATGAATTAGATTTGTTAATGAAAAATACATGTGGAACATTCTTCGCACAGCAAAGTGCTTCTAGTTATCATGATGAAGCAACGAAATATGGAATTCATAGAACATTAAAAAAAATCTGGATCTTTTTCTGTGGATGAAACGAGTAAGAGGTACATATGCCTGCTGTTAGGCTGCTGTTTCAATGGTAAGAAGCAAATGTTCCTGCACGTATATACGCTAGTAAATCTTTAGTTTTGAATTTATAGCGCTCGTTGTGTGCTCAACCGCATGCAGCAGATTGTTGTCATTTTATTTTCTAATAAAACTGTTATTCTTTTCTGAACAAAAAATAAATACCATATAAATTAAAAAGCGCACACGCACCACACACAACTTTTATGTACAGATCTCGAAACAGGCTTTTGCCCCGCTTTATAAATAAAGCACAAACCAAAGTACAAAAACCCAATAATACAAGGTATTGAGGAACCCTCTTAAAAAGCAGATCGTGAGATAGGCGGATAACATGAACGCACACGACTACATTGCCGAGAACTAATACAGGAAGGCCTTGATACAACGCCCTAACACGCACTAGGATACCTTAACTCCACGACAACACCCTCATGAGGAAATGGCGCAAAGCGTTGCCGCTGCCGAGTCCGAGAAGGACAAGGGTCTTCATCAGGAACCTGGCACGAAGAGGAGACCACAACGACATCCCCAAGAGGAGTGCGGTACCTGCGGGCGTCACCTTCGCCGGCGCCACATCGCGAAGCTTTCGCTCGGCAGCTCACCAGTGCCACCACAAGGCATCCAGGACACCCGTGACGAGTACAAACCTCTAGATCCAGATCTAGGCGTCTCCTCTGCTATCAACAAAGAGCGAGTCCGAGCCACCCGCCACTACACCCGTGCTGCCCACACGACCAAGAGACATAGCCACCACTGCCACCATGGTGCCTGTCGGAGAGCCAACCATGAAGAGTGTCATCCGGGGCCGCCGGCCATGCATTCAAGACTCGAGGCTCCGCCAACCGTCCACATCCTAGCACAAACCATGGTAGGAAGAGCAAAAGGCACCTCCTTCCACTCCTAGCCCGACATTAGCCTCTAAGTTGGCATCCACGCCTCGATGGTAGGAAGCGTCCACACCCGCGTATCCACCCGGTCCCGATGGATCGGGGGAGACACTACCTAGTGACCGTCGACGAGCATACACGACGCCATGCCCGTGGCCATCAGAGCCAATCCTTAAGAAGACAAAGCGGCGGTAGGACGCCTTGTGTCACTCGAGGAAGCCCACACTCCACGCCGGAGCAGCATGCCGGGCCGTGACGAACGCCGCACCACAACATCCGCCTGTAGCCTGTGTCCGCCCGCCACGCCCAGTCCCGACGCTGCATGCCCGCCTGCAGGCGCGGTGGGACGCTGCCATCCACCTTCATGCACCCGACTAGATCTGGGTCGAATCCCCAGCCACCCCCGCACCACGTAGAACGCCACTGCCTGGATCCACCCCACACAACCCTCCGCGTTGGCGCAAGATTGGGATGCTCCCAGCCGCTAGGGAGCACCACCCGACCACACAACCGCTCCCGCCCCACGCAAGTCCGCCTCCGCACCACTGCCAGGTCGTCACCGCACTACTCCACCGCCAAGAGTCTTGGCCCGCGCCCATCCACCGAGTTGCGCCGCCAACCGCCGGATTGAGGGGATTTAGCGCACGCCAATGCGTTGCCACGTACTACTGCCCTGCATCCCAGGAGCCTCCATGAGGAGACTGTTGGAAATATGCCCTAGAGGCAATAATATTGGATTATTATATTTCCATATTCATAATTAAGTGTTTATATTTTATGCTATAACTGCTATGATCCTGTAATATGCGATTCAGTGGAAAACTCATATGCACGTGTGGAATGATAAACGGTAAAATAAAAGGTTCCTAGTCTTGCCTCTAGGACTAGCTCAACTGTTGTTGGTGATCATGTTTTCTGGATCTTAGGATATCGTTAAGTGTAACGATAGTCCTAAAACAACATTGTGATTATGACGTTGGAAGAACGATCATATTGAATCGACCCAATTTTGTCTGTAATCAATTGTAATAACACGGAGTTAATATCGTCTGTAATCAATTGTAATAACACGGAGTGTTAACGTGTGATTTTGCTCCTTAGACCATGAGAGTATCGTGGTCACTTCTTACCGTACGGTGGGCTTTGGGGTTGCTCAAACGTCACCTGTAACATGGTGATCATAACGACAATTTACAGGTTCATCGAAAAGTTTGACAAGTGGCCGGATAGCTCGAGAATGGGATTTGCTCCTCCGACGATGGAGAGATATTCTTAGGGCCCTCTCGGTGTGACGACATCCATCATCGTCTGGCCAGACACAGGTGACTACGTCACGGGGATGCCGGAACACAATAACGAGAAAGAAGAACAAAACCGGTAACGAGGATTTTGGTATAGTGAGCATGGTGATGACTCAGGAGGATACCGATGCATCCCGGGTTTTGTGAAGTATTGCGAAGCAAAGGGAACATCACATGATAACCATAGGTTCACTCGAATATCATTCGTGTGCTCATAGGGATCGATATGGACGTCCACGGTCCCGCTATCGGTCATTGAACGAACGGTTTCGTTCATGTCTATGAGTTACCGAACCTATGGGGTCACAAGCTTAAGGCAATCACAATCTGCTGAGTGTTAGTAGGACGGGAGTGATGAGAATATATTTGTGGAATTGTTTCATTAATATTCAGAATAGTTCCGAGAGGATCCAAAAGCGCATCAGGGTCACCGGAAGGGTTTCGGTGAATATAGGGTAATACCGATAAATATATATAGGTGGAAAATGTTTTCGGGGATGTTAAATTATATATATATATATATATATATATATATATATATATATATATATATATATATATATATATAATGGTCTGACAATATTTAGAACCATTTATATTTAATTTAATATCAACGGGCCTAAAAAGGCCAAGAGGTGGAAGGCAACTTGGGCCATAAAGGCCCAAGTGGGGGAGGCGCCTCCTTCCCTAAGGAAGGAGGCCGAATTGTAGGAAGGGGAGGATTCCTCCTCCCCTCCTTAGGTCGGTGCCCCAAGGGGGATTCCTTCCCCCTTGGTGGCAGCCCCTCCTCTCCCCTCTATTCTATATATACTAGAGGATTTTGTCCTTTGAGATATACAAGTTTTGGAGCCTCCTCTAGTTCTACTAGTTCTAGTTCTAATTGGTCCTAGTTGACTAATTAGAGCTAGACTAATCCTCTAATCCTCATAATTAGAAGCCCCTTGTGGTTCTAATCTCCTCCCTCTAATTCTCTAGCGACGATTAGCTTTGGACGGCGAAGCACTGCCGGATCCTGAAGGTTGCACGCTTGCAACCAAGTAGAGAGGCCATACTTTCGGTCTTCAGTTCGAGGGACTGTTCGTGGGCGGTTCGCGGGATCTTTCATCGACGGTTCGAGGGACTCCAAGCACGATCTACACCGACACATTCTTCTTCCGCTGCAACTCGGTGACGGTAACGATCGTAATCCCAACCCGTTATGCATCTTCATATTGATCTTGGGTGTGCGTAGGCATGATTTTTTTTGTTTTCTATACTACGTTTCCCAACAGTGGCATCAGAGCAGTTATATGAGTAGATGCAGGTTGCGATCTAGATCACATGTGATTGTGAGGGTTGATGTTCTTGCTATGCTTCCCTCGAGTGTTGCTTTGGTTCAATTCATCGACGGCATCGTGTCGCTTTTCACAAGGTTCTGACAATCGATCGGCTCTGGCTGTCGACGATCTACTAACAGTTCCTTGGGTTTCACCATAGTTGAGAATAGTGAACCATCGCGTACACAAGAGGATGCCGAAGATGGATGATCTTCTAGGGGGTCACGCGTATTTGACGAAGTTTAGTGTGGGGCTAGAGATTTTTAATTAAGTCTCTTGTTTCACACACCCCGAAACTTAATCTAGCATCAAGAATCATCGCCTAAATTGTGGACGTAGGTAGCTAGTATTATTTGTTAAAACTGGTTAACCGCGTAACTAAAATTTTGCTAAAACCGATTAGAGGACGTCTAACTTGGTTTTGCAGGTTATGCATATGATGTGGTATAGCCTTCGTCATGATAATGAGTTTATGTATGAGATGGTTATAGGTTGTAATGTTAAGTGGCCTGCGTGTCACGACATGATGGCTGGAGCCACGAGATTGCCACGTTAATGTAAATATCGTAGAGATAGCCTACAGGTTACATGTGACGATGGCAACCATACACGGAGGACCCCGACGTGGAGAAGGTGTACATGGCGCGGGACGAGGAGCTATAATTTCGTGCCACGGCGAAATTTCTGAATTTGGTGCCACGACAACGTTTTTGAAACGGTTGCCACGACAACGAAATATTGGCCGTCACGATGCTTCAACAGAAGATTGAAGATGATCATGGAGGATTCCCGGCGCCCAGGGCTATACCATATCATGCTTTTATGAACTTCCTGAGTTGTTTATCCCTTTGTTGTTTGCACCCTTTGATTGCGCAGTAGTCAATTATTAGGGTGATCTCTCACAGTAAATATCAAGTTAAAAGGTGCTCTTCCCAGTGTTGCAACCATCTATAACATGTGGCTTTCCGGAGTGCGTCATGTCCACATGAGTACAAACGGATCGTGAAGTGTAAGACGGGCGAGGTCAGACCGAGCAAGCAGATAACACTCGATTGTCTTGAAGTTCTGGCAAAATCGTTTTGAGCTCGGAGCACGAAGCATCGAAAGATGAACAATAGTCATATGGTGATATGATTGGCAAAAGATTGCCTACCGGTCAAAATTCTCGTCATTAGTGATGTCCACATCAATGGCTGAGAACTAGATTTGGATCTTGAATCACTCAATATTAATTATGAGAGATATTGATTTGAGTGGGAGCACAATTATGTATTAATTTAGTATAATCACTAGTGCAAATTAATTATGAACAATGTCTATGTGTAGTTTGCATTATAGTTGTAGAATAATGGCTCACGGTTCCACCCTTGCTGTTGAAATTGATTGACTGTTGTTTATCTGGTTGAATCTTTTACGATTGAGAGGATTGTCCTCTAAGAGTGCCAAGAAGGATTTTGTCCTACTGCATGCTTGCAATACTCTCCTGCTAATGCTATGGATGATGAGACATACGTCTTTCGATCCAAAAGGCTAAGAATTACATTACGGTCCGCTTGCTTCCGAGAAACCCAAACTTCAAAATGTTTGGGATAGTTATGTGTCGATGCAAGGAAAACTGGGGTAGCGGCAGCCTGACGTCCTGGATTAAACAAAGAAGCCTCCCGCCTGGCTTCACTTTGAAGGAAGCGTTCGGAGACCCTGCAATGCTCGGCGGTTCCTTCCCTATCTCCGAGAAGGTAATTAGGGAGGAGGAGTCAAACCAAGGAGCCTCGGGAGGTCTCGCGGGGCGTGCCCGAAAAGCCACGAGCAACGTTCCGGGAGGCGTTGGCCTCTGCTTTGGGATGAGGATACAAAAGTCTTTGCGTCCCGGACGATGACCAGGGAAGGAGATGGGACGCATCCTCGATAAGGCGCCGAGTGGCCGAAGTCTTCCCCGACGGCTACAGTAAGATTCACCCATCACCGATGCTGCTACAGCGGTAGTACCTTCTACCGCCCGGCGAATGCCAAAGAAGGAAGCAAGATGTCCAGAGGGTAATACGCTGCCCTGGAAGGACATCATCATCACGGGTACAAGCGTGCAATGGGCGACCTGGATTAAACAAAGAAGCCTCCCGCCTGGCTTCGCTTCGACGGAAGCGTTCGGAGACCCTGCAATGCTTGGCGGTTCCTTGCCTATCTCCGAGAAGGTAATTAGGGAGGAGGAGTCAAACCAAGGAGCCCCGGGAGGTCTCGTGGGGCGTGCCCGGGAAGGCGCGAGCAACGTTTCGGGAGGCGTTGGCCTCTGCTTTGGGATGAGGATACAAAAGTCTTTGCGTCCTGGACGATGACCAGGGAAGGAGATGGGACGCATCCTCGATAAGGCGTCGAGTGGCCGAAGTCTTCCCCGACGGCTACAGTAAGATTCACCTGTCACCAATGTTGCTACAGCGGTAGTACCTTCTACCGCCCAACGAATGCCAAAGAAGGAAGCAAGATGTCCAGGGGGTAATACGCTGCCCTGGAAGGACGTCATCATCATGGGTACAAGCGTGCAATGAGCGACCATGCCTCCGAAGTACAGGCTACCCTAGCCTACCGCAATGTTTATTCAACCTATAGAGCCCCGACAGGGTCTGACCCGATGCTATAAATAGGGGAGGCCGAAGCCTCGCCTGGGGGACTTTTCATCTTGGAACAGACACATTGTAGCTCTCTCCATTGAAATACAAGCAAGGCAGGAGTAGGGTATTACACCAAGAAGGTGGCCCGAACCTGGGTAGTTCTTTGTGTTCTTCTGTAGTTCATCCAATTCTCTCACTCATGACTTAGTATTGCTGGACGTGTTCAGTCCCTGGCCGAATCTCAAAGAGTTGTTACTCTACGACTCATATGTAGGTTGTTGGAAACCGACATTTGGCGTGCCAGGTAGGGGACTGAGGTGTCTCCTACTAATCCTGGTCGACGATCTTCGCGTTTCCAAAACGCCCCGTCCTCTTTGGCTGGCGTTATGATGAGAGGCTAGACGATGGCCCTCCACGACCGCTCGCCCCCGACCGGCGACACCACCGTTCGGTGCCGTTCGCCTCACGCAACCACTACGGGGGCGAACTTGGAGGCACGCAGGGCACCCCGTAACCCGACAGGCGGTCGGGAAGCGGGTGACGAAGCGCGTCTCCAATCCCTTGCCATCTCGGTGACTGGAAAGAAGAAGATGCAGGCATCCCCTCGTTCTCGAGGCGATGAATCTCCACGATGGGAGTGCGCCCACTGCTCTCGCAGCGGTGGCTTTGAAGGCAAGGAACGCGCGCTCACCCCCGCGAGGCCGCGTCGGCACCCGTCGGGCGGTCAGGGGGCTACGCGGACCCTTGGCCCAGCTTGTGTCACGGGAAGGCGTGCACTTATCTCAAAGTTGCAGACCTTACGGTGGCCGGAAGGCCACGTGTCGAAAATACCAAGGTGGTGCAAACGTCCTGTGGGTCCGATGAGCGTGACGAGCCTCGACGGGGGAAGACACCTATGTGTGGGCCTTCCTGAATGCGACGCAAACTCGGAGGGTAGGACCGCTCCCGCCGCGACAAAAGGGAGGCATCCTTCCCGGTGTTGGCCTTTCGGATTGAACAATGCGGGGGATGCCTACCAAAGGTTCGCGTTGCTCTCCCTAGGCCCAATCGCTGGGCCGTCCCGTCAAGGCGTTCCCTTAGGGCCCGACGAGCCGCCCCGGATCGAAGGCTACTATGACCACAAGAAGGGCGCTCGGCCTCTTGATGCCATCTCCCGGAGTCGTGAGAATTAGCTCTACAGAGAAGGAGGGGGGCCGCCTCGCCCGCCGGCGCGTGTATGGGCACCCACTTGCTGGACGGAGACATGGACGCCGTTTTCATGAAGAAAGGTGGGAATCTTGCCCGTTTCCAAGACGAAGCCTTGATGATATTCCTGATCTCTACCTACCGGATAACCGTGGTCTAAACTGGATGACTGGGTGTGTCACGCAAGTCGCGATGTGAAAAGTTCCCGGGACCTCTCTCGCGCGAACCTCTTTCCTCAGGTTGATGGGCCCCTGCCTCTCTTCCCTCGCGGAAGGGGCGCAGCCAAGAGCTCTGCCTGGGCGCTGGAATGTTTTCGGGTCCTGTCCCGATGAACCTCTTCCTTTTGACTGCCACCCCCACTGCTACTCGCCTACGCGGTCGAGCCATAGCAGAGCGTCGTGTCCCCTGTGACGGAAATGCTCCTGGGACTCATCCCGTGCGAGCCGCTTTCCAGACGCTATGGCCCTGGTGTCAACCCCCTATAGTGGATCTAGAGGCACGTGCCCCACCTGCTGCGAGGGGAAAGCTCCCGGGTCCTGTCCCGGGCTAGCAATATTTTCCTCTGGCTGTCAAAGCCCCTGCTCCTTCCCCCATGCGGTGAAGTTGCTGCAGTGTGCTGCGCCTCCGCAAAGGAAAAGTTCCCGGGACCTCTCCCGTGCGAACCGCTTTCCCGGGTTGCTGGGTTTTCGTTGTCTTTTCCCTAGCCAGTTTAACCATGGTGGCGAGCCTTCGCCTTCTTCCCGTACGGGATGATGAGAAGGACAAAGGAAGAAGCAAATACTCCGAGAACATAAAAGTTTGAACAGAAAAGATAAATCGGCTGGCGCGCGCGCCAACACGCATCGTCCGGCCAGGCTAGCGGCCCGATGGCCTAGTCTCTAAAAAAAAGGAAAAAGAAGACAGAGAAAAAAAAAGGAAATGGGCTCCAGAGACCTGTGGGGCAGGAGCCTCACGCACCGCCGGAGTTGGCGTCCTTCTCCCGCTGCACCACCGCCGTGACGACGTCTTCCACCACATGCGGGGCCGCCTGCCGATCCTCGACAGACTGCTCCCCCAGCACAACCCTTAGCGGGAAGTGAGGAGAGGCGAGATGGACGCCGACAAGGACGCGTGTGGCCACCGCCCGCATGGCCTCCTCCATCGCTGCGTCCTGCGTCGCTTCCCTCATCTCGCGGAGCTTCCCAAACCTGGCGGCGATGTGCTGGAAGAAGACCGTCAGGTGGTTCAGCTTCCCTTCATCGAAGGAGGAGTACAGGACGAACGGCTGAAGATCGAGGGCGTGCATATCCTTGTTTAGCCGACTATACACGTCTCGAAGCGCACCCACGCTGCCGTAGTGGTCAGCATGGAGGTGGCTGAAGAGCTCCTCCGCCTCCCTGTGACGGATCCTCTCCATCTCCAACTCCCGGCGCAACTCAGCTGTCTCGCTCTCCAGTCGGAGAGCGGATCCGCTGAGGGCTGCACGCAGCTCTCGAAGCTCGATGTCCTTCGCATCAAGAATGGCAAGCATCTGCTCCTTCTCGTAGTCAGCGTTTCCATGCGCCATCGCTGAGAAGGAGAGGGAGCAAGGAGGGAGAAAAGGGCTGTGAAGACGGTGGACGTTTGGGAGCCTGGGAGATAGGTGACAAGGAACAACAAAACCCTCGCACTTTATAGGCCAGGGGCCGGGGTAGTGGATGCCTTCGTACCACCAACGCGCGGCACCCCCGACTCCTCCCCTCCTCTCCGCTCCGTTTCCCAGGCGACTTAACGCAGGAACCAAGGCGCCGCCCTCCGCAGAGACACCATTATGCCTGGCAACCCAAAATGACCGGGCGGCGAAGCAACATAATAGCAGGGACATGTTTCCCCATCATCGTGTGCCTCAGCCCACGCGGCTGGCTCCCGCCGTGCCTAGGGTCCCATCCGCCCCGCTCAGTTATGGGCGATCTCAGCGGGCCCGATGGGCCCAGGGGCTACCACACACACAGCAGGGCCGGCGTGGCCCGGGATGAGAGGAGAGGCTCATTCGTGGTAACAAATTAGGATTCATGAAGGAAAAGAGTTCCAATGAAAAGGAATTAGCGGCAAACGGATACAAATTCATGGTTCATTACAACAAATGAATCCGAAAGCAAGATAAAAGGCGATTAACGCCGAGCACGGCTACAAGCAGAGATGTTCGGAGGCCCTAGACCTCAGAGTCAACGTCTTCAACCAGAGAACCCTCGGCAGGCAAGGAGTCTCCTGGGGTACCTTCGCCGACATCAAGGGCAAACGCGCCAACGAGTTCCTCGACAAAGCCGGTGGTTACAACCCTCGAAGCTTCAGCCCGAGAACCATTCCCGGGAGGCCTCACCAGCTTTGTGAAAGGAAAGTTGGGATCAATGAGATGAAGATTCATGAGGACACGCTCCCCGGCTAGTGTCGCCACCTCTCGAGCTTCGGCCTCGATGGTCCCCATGAACTCGTCCGCGAACGTCTCCAGGTTGGCGATAAATTCCTGGAAGAACAAGGCATAACTTCCTACATTGTCATATTGGAAGTTGGGAGACCCCAGGAGAGCCATCCGCAGCTGCCCGACAACCCTGAAGATGCGATCCCGAACCCCCTTGAAGACTTACACATTGCATCCGGCGCTGCCCTCGAAGTCGATCCATCTCTTCGCCCCGCTGCGCGAAATCGCTCAACAACTGAGTGTTTTGCTTTTCAAGGTGTGATAGCTCTGCCTGGCGATCTGAAAGCTTCTGTGAGGCTTCATCCCGGGCCTTCTCGTTGACACCCGCCAGGGACCTGGCCTCACTAAGGAGGCCCGTCAAGGACCTCAGCTGCTTCTCCAGATCCTGGCGTTTGGCCTCTTGGGCCTTACTCTTCTCCGTGAAGCGCGTCTCCTGGAGGGTCGATTTCCGCTGATACTCAAAACGAATGTCTTCTCTCTGCTTAAGGAGGGCATCCGCAAGAGTCCTCTTATTCTGAGCTTCCTGCTGATCGCGGCGCTCCCTCAGCCGGGCATTGGCAGCCTCAACATTAGCTTGGTAAGCGGCCTCTCGGCGTGAGAAGGCGGCCTCACGTTTCTCGACTCCGGCTTCCCGGGCAAACATCCCCTCCTCAAGCAGCTCCAACCTCTCCCTTTAGGCGCGGAGGTCCGACGCCGACTTCTCGATCTCCACCTCGCGCGCCGTGACGTCAGCCTCCCGATCGGACACGACCGCCTCACGGACTTCCAAGGTGTCACCCGGTGCTGCGCGGACCGGGTTCGAGGCTTGGAGGGTCCCTTCAACGGCCTTCTCCGAAAAACCCTGGGTACCCGTCAGGGTCAGGGCCTCGCACGAATGGATGGTCTCGTTCGGCTGACGAGCACTTTCTGAGCGGAGGAAGTAAGTCTTCCAGGCTTCGCGCAGAAGGTACTGGCCTCGGGCTAGATCGGATTTTTCGGCCGCCAGACCAGCATCAAGACGTTCAATCGCCAGATGCGCCGCCTTGAAAGGATCATCAGGAGATGTGCATGTATCCCCGCCGCTACAGCCGCTCGGAGTCAGCACAGGGTCATGGATCCTCCTGGCCCTAGAGGCCAAAGGCTGCAGGGACGGCTCCCAGGAGGTCTCCCCGTTCCGTCTTGAAGGGCCCGGAGGAACTAGGGCGTCTAGGGACTCTCCCGGCGTGCTTTCGGACGAAACGGGTCCGGCCAAGCCATCTGGCATACGTGCTACACCAACCCCTGCAGCCTCCGGCTCCCTCAAAGTTTGGGCGCCCACTTCGCTGCCGCTTCCAGGTTGATCCATCTGAGGGTTTTCCCCTCCCGCTGGCTGGTTAACCACCGGCCTCTCCTCGGCAGCACAAACAAGATCTCCTGCGGAAAGGAGGGACTTCGTGAGAAGGGGACAACCCAACGGTATGAATGAAGGCCTAATCAAAGAGAGTAGACGAAACCTGTCTTCTCGGAACCTTGGTGCAATCCATGGTCGTCCGACTTCCCTCCGCAACCAGAATCCTCCGGAAGCGCCTCTCCTGTCGGGGCTGGGGTTCGGGGGCTGTACATCCCAAAAGAGATAAGACGACCACCCAAGCAAAGGTGTGGCAATAAAGAAACCAGATGACTTACATATCTGTGCCATGCAACTGCCTTCTTGGCAAGCACGGGAGAAAGGGCGAGGTCAGGGGCGTTTTGTCGAAAGATGCTCCGGGAGCCACTTCGGCTCCGCGTCCCAGCGCAGGCCCTTCGGAGGCCGTTCTCGCTGGGGGAGGCGGGTCCACCTCTTCTGCTTCTTTGCCTCAACCTTCGAGACTGCTCATGGATGAGATAACTGTGGTCAGGCTGGGCCGACCTATAATTGAAAGCGGGGAAAGAGGAGTGGAGCGACTCTTACCCTCGTATAGTGAAGGTGGCCGATCGGCACGCTCACTTGGATCGCCCGAGCAATTCTGGGCTGCCTGGGGATGACAATCCTCTCTTCTTAGTGAGCATTGGCAAAATGGTCCACGAAGGCGGAACGGACGAGGAACCTTCGGCGTTGCCATCCTCCTTTCTTCCGTCACCCTCCTCCGGGGCCACTACGTGGCGGGGACGACTTTGGCCGCCCCAGGAAGGGATCGGGACGACCAACATCCCCAGTACCTTTGGGCACAATGCCCCACCTGTCACACTCTGGCAAACCCTCCAGGACGGCCTCGTGCTTCCCATCGGCATGCAACATCAGAACAGAAAGAGGGAGTCCCGGTCCACTCTCGGTGTGGAAGAGAGCCTTCATGATCCACTTTAGCTTCTTGTCTTCGATGGCGGACAGGTGAAGGTGCCTCGGATCCGTAGGCCTTGTTACATCCACAGCGGAAGCTGCTGGTCTTGCAGGGGGGCTACCCGTATCCGACAAAAGCTAAGGGCTACCATGCGCCCTTCAAGCCCCTCCTCTGCAAGGCGCTTGATGCGCCTGAGAACCGGTCCAAAGGCGTTCCCGGCCGGGCGGCCCGTCCACCCGTTATCTTCCTCCGCAGGGACAAGGAGCGCACGAAGATGGGCGGACTCCTATTGGGTGTCGACCAAGATCTAGTTCTGGCGCCACTCGATCAAGGGTTCATGGAGGTTCAATGGAAGGAAGTCAGCCTCCGCCTCCCTACTTATGGGACGGAAGATCACACAACCAGAGGTTTGGTTCCCGGGACTCCGGCGCGCGGAGAAGAAATGTCGGAAGAGCTCAAGGGACGGCCTTACCCCCACGAATCCTTCGCATAGATGGAAAAAGATTGCCAGGACCAAGACGGCGTTAGGGTGAAGATGAAGCATTTGAAGTTGAAAATGCTCCATAATCGCCATAAAGAAGCGGGAGAAAGGCGGAACTAGACCGGCGGCAAGAAAGTTGAGGAAGATGGGGACCGTCATGCGGTCCTCCACTACGGCGCCCGCCGGAATAAGCTCCGTCCGCCCCCACGAATGATTCGTGCCTCCCACCAGAAACCCAAACTTCCTCAAGCTTCGGGCGTCTGGGAAGGCCGACGAATGCAAGGTCGGTGATGCTCCCCTCAGGCGGTCGCTTCGCCGTCTCCTCTCACCTCCTCTTCCAATGGGGGATCGCGGGATGCCATGGCTCGCAGGGGAATGATGGAAGGTTTCGAACGAAGAGGGAGTGGCGATAAAGGGGAGAAGTAAGGGACTGCTTGGTGTCGTTTGGTTTCCCTCTTTAAATCATGGAAACGAGTGAAGAGGTAACTGCCCGCCTGTGCATGTGATGGCCCACGATCTTTTGAGAGCGCAGGGGGCTGCGCGAGGACCTAGGAGGCAGCCTACCCTCGTGTAGGGTAATCAATTAGCCCCTATGCTCGTGACCAGACAGGGGTCGGCTTCGTTAGTTCCCAAGGAGCAACTCAAGCTGCCACATGTCTATTCCCTAAGGTTTCTTGGCCCCATTCCCCTCTCCACTATTCATTGGTAGATAGGAAGATGGGCCCGAGGGCTACTGTCGATGTAAGGAAAACTAGGGTAGCGGCAACCTGACGTCCTGGATTAAACAAAGAAGCCTCCCGCCTGGCTTCGCTTCGACGGAAGCGTTCGGAGACCCTGCAATGCTTGGCGGTTCCTTGCCTATCTCCGAGAAGGTAATTAGGGAGGAGGAGTCAAACCAAGGAGCCCCGGGAGGTCTCGTGGGGCGTGCCCGGGAAGACGCAAGCAACGTTCCGGGAGGCGTTGGCCTCTGCTTTGGGATGAGGATACAAAAGTCTTTGCGTCCCGGACGATGACCAGGGAAGGAGATGGGACGCATCCTCGATAAGGCGTCGAGTGGCCGAAGTCTTCCCTGACGGCTACAGTAAGATTCACCTGTCACCAATGTTGCTACAGCGGTAGTACCTTCTACCGCCCAACGAATGCCAAAGAAGGAAGCAAGATGTCCAGGGGGTAATACGCTGCCCTGGAAGGACGTCATCATCATGGGTACAAGCGTGCAATGAGCGACCATGCCTCTGAAGTACAGGTTACCCTAGCCTACCGCAATGTTTATTCAACCTATAGAGCCCCGGCAGGGTCTGGCCCGACGCTATAAATAGGGGAGGCCGAAGCCTCGCCTGGAGGGACTTTTCATCTTGGAACAGACACATTGTAGCTCTCTCCATTGAAATACAAGCAAGGCAGGAGTAGGGTATTACACCAAGAAGGTGGCCCGAACCTGGGTAGTTCTTTGTGTTCTTCTGTAGTTCATCCACTTCTCTCACTCATGACTTAGGATTGCTGGATGTGTTCAGTCCTTGGCCGAATCTCAAAGAGTTGTTACTCTACGACTCATATGTAGGTTGTTGGAAACCGACAGTATGTGATATTCTCGGAACTGAAAATTGTTTTCAGAAACAAACAAAGGTTAAAAGATATATGATATCTAAAGATGTGTTTTGTTTGCAAGTTCTAGTGAAGCGTTCAACTATGTTTGAGACTAAAATGTGTAAGATCCGGAAGAACACTAGTCATGAGCTGATGGTGAGAACTTAAGGAGAAAGAACAAAACCAAAGGATGTAATGAGACTTACATGCCTAGGGAAGTTCGGGGCTCACGCCACTCTTAAAAGGTTAGATGATTCTTCTGTTGAGTGGGAGAAATATTGAAAGTTAAACTATAAGAAGTTTAGAGGCGAAAAGAAAAGAAGACTGGAATGTCCAGCTCAGGTATGAATGTTATACAAGTTATAAGATGTAGAGAAAGTCGGTCACGTAAAGTGTGATTCTTGAGAATTGTGATTAAATTATTAAACACTAAATTCTTCGGGAATTGTGGTTAAAAGTTAACCACAAGGATACCGACTCGATTGCATGTTGTTGCGAATCGATGCAAGAATTACTACGGCCTAATGACCAACAAGTTAATGAGGTTAAAATATGCGTTGATTTTGTTTTGTAGAAGTTATGATACTTTTTCATCAACATATTACCTCTGAATTTATTGTCATAATTCATTTTAGAGTTTTGTACACTCTAGCCCATTGCATAGAAGTTGCAAGGAGGTTGTTCATAAGAGAACAATAGTTGTTCGATGTAATGAACAAAAGGGCCATGCTCCTATTGTGAATAGGATGTAAGTTATGAATACTGATGATAGAATTGAACATCCATAACACTGATGCTAAATGTCGCAAGACTAAAAGAATACCACATATGTGTGGCACTGCATTTAGTCACATTGGAGAAACCGCATGGAGAAATTCCATAGTGATGGATTTTGGACTCATATGATTACGAATCATCTGACACTTGCAACTTTCGTCCAAATAGTGAAGTAAACTAAAATACCGTTCATATGCCATAAAGAACGAGCAGCAAAATAATTGGAAATATGCATATTGATGTATGTAGTCCAATAAGTGCTGTTGCAAGCAGTGGATTTATCTATCTTCAAGGATGACTCAAGTAGATATTTATATTTACTAATTGAGACATAAATCTGGATCTTTTGAAATGTTTCAAAAGATTTTCAGGATGAAGTAGAAATTATTGTAACAAGAAATTTATGTTTCTACAATTGGATTGCAGAAAAAATATTTGAGTTATAAATTTAGCGAATGTCTGATGAGCTGTGAAAAATATTTTATAGCTTGCACCTCCTAGAAACACTACTAAGAGCAGAGTGTTTTGAGTAGATGTAATCAAGCTATGTATGACATGGTGTGATCAAAGATGACATTAATTATTTCATCAATATACTTTTTAATTTAATGCTTTAGAGACTGTGGCTTTTACACTGAAAAGAGTGCCATCAAATCTATTGAAATAAACTCTTATAAGATAAGTGCTACTTTCTAGGTTATACCAAATGGTTGGGTATTCCTCTATCACTACGCAGAGGCAACGTGTTTTGCCACAGAGTGCGGAGATTTTGAAGAAATTTTTTTCTGCAAAAGAGTGAGTGGGAGGACAGTGCAACTCGACGAGATTATAGAATCTTCGTGATCAGGTCAAAGAAAAGAAACACTAGAAGTGGTTCTAAAATTTCTTACCTGTAACATCCCCATGTAATAGCTACAGTAATCACCTCTTGATAATGCCAAGTCACCATGCTTAACAGTGCTTGGTCATCATTTGCATCAAATCTCATTTCAAATTCCAATTCAAATTGCAATTCAAATTGAAGTGAAAATAAAATTTGTTCCAAATTGGAAACTAAAATGTTCATTAAATAGCAAATAAACCATAACTAAATATGTTAAGAAAAACAACATCACTAAAAATCACTAGAGGACTCTAACTTCATCAAACAGTAGTTAAACAACAATAATTAATACCATTTTATTAAATAAAATTGCAAATGAATTCATAATATCCCCAAACCAATTTCTGGTGATAGGTAATAATGCATTGTAATATTTGGACCAAGTCACATATTTTACAAAAGTGTTTCTGTGGCTAAACATTTTGCAAAACAAAAGATAAAATAGAAAATAGAAAAGGAAAAAGAAAACGGGCAAAGGGCACTGTGCCTATGGGCTTCGAGTGCACAGTCCCGCGTGGCCCAGCCCAACCACGGTCGTCGTTCTCCTCCCGCGCGCTGTCACTCGCCCGCGCCGACACGCCCACGCTCGCCTCGCTGTCGTCCATCCGACGGCTCCCCGGCGCCGTTAAGGCCACCACCGAGCCGCTCTCCCCTCCCCTGAAACCCTAGACCACCTCAGTTTTCCCCATCGCCTCCTCTTCGTCCTCCCCGCAAGCACCCGACGCCGTCGCCGCCATGGATCGCCGTAGCCGTGGCCTCTGACCTCGCCGCGCCCCGTCTCCGTGCCGGATCGAACCACCGTCGTCGACTACGTCTTCTGCCCCGACCAGCACGAGCCGTGGAGCGCCACATTGCCAAATCGCCGACGTCGACCACCGCGGATCGCCGGAGCTTCCTCGACTCGATCCGCTTGCTCCTGCGCTCCTAAACCTCCGACGAGCCTCCTTGCGCTCCCACGTAAGCTCCGCCTCCTCCCTCTTCCCCGTTCGAGCTCGATTTCGAGCTCTAGCCATCACCGCCGTCGCGCCTGAACCCAGCTCTGCCGCATCGCATGTCGCCATCGTTCTAGTCTCTATCATGGCCATCTGAGCATGCAGACGTGCTCAGCTTCTCCCCGCGAGCTCAACGCACACGCACGCGTGCCTTCTCGTGACTCGTAGCGCCGATTCCGAGCTCCGCCCGCCGGCGTCGACGTAGCGCACAACTCCGGCCGAGTTAGCCCGCGAGACCGCCGTAGATCGACGTGGCGTGGAGTGGCCGATCGAACGCGCCAAATCCCGCGCCGAAAGGCCTCCTGTGCGCGATTCCCGGCGAAGTCCGGCGAGCTCCACCGTTGATTCGGTCGCCGGCGACGTTCCGGCGCCGTCGCCGACGTGGCACCGGCCGGGTCCACCTCTGTGTGCCTGACACTGGGCTCCACGGGTCTTAGTTGACTGGGTTGACTCAGTCAACTGCTGACTGGGCTGCCCAGTGAGACTGACGTGTGGGCCCCGCGAAATTAAAACGTTTTTAAACTTAACTAAAAGTTAATTAGTTTAATTAGTCACTGACAGGGCGGGCCCACCTGCTAATTAGGTTAATTAGATAAATAAAACTCTGTTTAATTAAGTTAGTCACTGACCAGTGGGACCCACTGGTCAGGTTTGACTGGTCTACCGGTCAGTTGACTGCTGATGCCATCATTACGTCATGCTGACGTCACTCTTCACTATTCTGGATAATTCGGATTTAAATGATTAAAATAATTCCAGATAATCATTAAAACTTTGAAAAATCATATAAAATAAACCGTAACTTAGATGAAAATAATTTATATATGAAGAATGATCAGAAAAATATGTAGAATCCGAATATCCTACCCACATACCTGTCACATCCCTCTAACATACCGAACATGGAACTTTTTGCCCGATTCCGATAAATGAATAGTGCAAAACCGTAATGAAATAATTTCAATTAAATTCCTAAATTAACTAAAACAAATAGGTAGGCAGTATAACACATCTGCATGTCATATAGACCTGTCATGCATATTGTTGCAATTGTGTGCTCCGTTATTTATTTTGTTTCCTCCCCTCCTTCTTTTCCGATAGACCCCGTGACTGCCGACGACATCGGGTACGACTACGCTCCGGACGAGCAGCCTTCTGACGACCAGCCCCTCTCAGCAGAGCTTCCAGGCAAGCAACCCCCCTTGACGCATGCCTATATCACCTATTCTCACTTCCTCCTGCTTGCATTAGAATTTGCTGCTGTTATTGTTTTATCCTATTCTGATGCATAGCCTGTCCTTGTAACTGTTATTGATACCTGTCTGTTATCCAAAATGCTTAGTTTAGGTTGGATGGTAAACCATCTGTGGCCCCTCTTCCTTGCTGTAGTTGCTCCGCTTTAGTACTGGTGCCCCGATCGATATGATCGAACGGGTTGAGAACAGCACATGACCACACATTCCCCCTAAGTTGTTCGACTCTGCAGAGCTACCACCGAGTGCCGAGGGTGATACCTCTTATCTCACTTCCGATGATGCCTCTGTAGAATAGCTATCCGATTGTGAGTTACCGAGGGTGATTCCTCTTTCATCACCTCCGATAAAGCTATCGTCGTGCAACTTCCCGAGTGGGAAACCATCGAGGGTGATTCCTCAGATTCCTTCTCGATACTTTGGACACACGGATACTTTGGCCTTGTTGCAGGTGGGTCGACCCCGAGGGGTACCCGCGGGGAAATATGAAGCCGGGTTTGCCAGGAGGGCACCCGCGAGAGATTATTGTCGCGGAACGACAGGGCAGGCGGAGACCACCCTGATCGTGATCCGTGTGTTACCAAGTCGGAGCGACAGGTAGTCTGATCGTCTCTGCGAGTTACTAAATACGTCTAACGGATTTGGGTATTTGATCTGAGTGGGTCGTTGGCCCTATACGCACTACCACCACATGGGATAATGGTTATGTGACCCTCTACGTCGTATGTATCAGCCGAAAGCTCTTCAGACGTCACAGCTCAGAGATGCGGCCTGATTGTTGGGGTGGGCTGGTTACGTCACTTGTGTATACAGTGTCGCGCGTGGGCCCCGACCAGCCACGCAACGTGCAGGAGTGCAAAGGGCGATGGCCCAAGACCCCTTCGCACTTAGGATTTAGACCGGCGTGCTGACCTCTCTGCTGAGCCTAGGTAGGACTGCGTCGTGTCGATCACCCGAGGCCGGGCATTACCCAGCCAGTGTGTCCGACCAGATGTGATCGAGCGTGTTGGGTAACAGTAGTGCACCCCTGCAGGGAAGTTATCTATTCGAATAGCCGTGTCCACGGTAACAGGACGCTCAGTGTTGTATCCCGATCTACCACTATTTGAACTAGATACATGTTAATTAATTATAAGCTCCGGGATCGCTTTCTCGCAGGGAGTCGAGGAAGGATCTCTGGGCTTTGATTCAATATGCTTGTTAAATTATAATCTGCTAATCTGCCCTCTTCTAATGCTGCAAGATTGCTTCAAGATGCTAGTCTTCGATAGGCTAGGCTTCTTCCCCCTCTAATCTGGCATTCTGCAGTTCAGACCAAAGATATAGCCCCATTCCTTTGATACAGTTGCATACTTAGTATAGTTCTGATGTCAGTCTTGCGAGTACTTTGGATGAGTACTCATGGTTGCTCTGCTATATTTTTCCCCCATACCCGCTTGATGAAATCAGACGATGGAGTCCAGGAGCCAGACACCACCGCAGGAGACTACTACCAGGAGAGCCCCGGAGGTCACTACTACTACGTTGAGCCAGCCGACCAGGAGTAGTTAGGAGGCTCCCAGGCAGGAGGCCTGCGCCTTTACGATTCAGTGTTGCTGTTTGTGCTAGCCTTCTTAAGGCAAACTTGACTAACTATGTCTGTACTCAGATATCATTTGTGTGTATGACTTATGTATTCGGGTCCCCGTGACCCCTGGCTTGTAATATGAAGATTTATGTTTAAAATTTGAGTTTAGAGTTGTGTTGTGATATCTTCCCGTGAGTCTCTGATCTCGAGCGTGCACGTTTGCGTGTATGATTAGTGCCCGGTCGAGGAGGGGCGTCACAAGTTGGTATCAGAGCCGACTGCCTGTAGGAAGCCCCCTTCCGATTCCTTGGTCGAAGTTGAGTCTAGTCGTTGAAAAACTATTTACTAACAGTGCTGTGTGGCTTACGGGCCCACGTTGCACATGGGTGGTATTAGGATCTTTTATTCCTCTTCTATACTCTGGGACTCTGATCTCTCTTCTTTTCGGGTTAAATGAATTTGCTAACTCTCATACTAGGTTCTCGTAATCACATTCACCCGGAGAGCTGGATTATCTACAACTTATCCTTTTCCTTTGAACTGGTTAATCTGATAACCACCTTTTTCTTTTCCATTGGTCTGTTTAACCTTTTCTTCCAAGTTTTCTTATGCTTCCCACACTGTCTTTTGACACTCTGCACTATCTTATTTCAGATGCGTCCCGCAAGACAGCTTGTCCGTCTGACCGTGGCTCATGATGCGACTGGGTTTCCGGCCATTTTGGTCGACCTTTTGACTAGGCTGGGATATCGTTGGTACCCCGAGTACACTGTTTATGAGGATTACCGCGAGTTCAACCAAGAGCAGTACCATGCTGAGGTTTGCATCTTTGATCGGCAGAACAACTCCATCACTGAGTTGCACACTTTTCATGGTGTTGGAGTGACTGTTGATATGGTCGTCCATGATGCTGCCTATACTGCTATTGCCCGTCTCCGTGGAGAGCACAACCGTCACTTGGATGAGACTGCTTTCAGATACATCCCGTATGCTCCTGCTGGGGATGAGACTGGGTACTACCCTGCTGTCTCTACTCCTTACGTGTCACGTCGCTATGACCCGCAGGTTTTGGTACAGTACACTCAGGCTCTGGACCGCACTGCTCGAGCTCTTGCTGTCGAGTTGCACGCCACTCGTGCTCGTCTTTATGATGCTCTGACACAGTTGTTATCCGCAGTCAGTGCACGGATGCACCCAGAGTACATTCTTTACCCGCGCAGGACGGAGATGCCACCAGGTCTTGAGTGGCCTGCTGTGGGAGGTTTTACCCCTCCACGTGGTCCTCTTCTTCCGGTTCGGGACCAGGTTCTGCACCAGAGTGTTCACGGAGCGCAGGATCCTTCTGTCGAGGGTACCCTGCCACGTCACCTGCAGCTGCCTGGCTTCAGTGGTTTTCTCCGACGTTGATGTAGCATATCGCTATGTCTTGTTGTTGTATCCCTCCACCGCGTGCCTGCGTGCCGCCTAGTTTGTCTAGCTGTTTAATTTCCGAACTTATGTTGTCCGCGTGTAACCGACTCTGTGTATGGATCTGTATGTCTTAATTGACTACTGTTATGTATCTATTGCACTGCTTGTTTATTGTCGTGTTACATCATGTTTGTCTCTAAATACTTGCGGTTGCTTTTACTAAACTACCCCCTGTTAAATTTTAGCAGGATGGTTAGACCCGCAGGTCGTGGTCGTGGCCGTGCTCCCGAGCGGCCACCACCGCCAGACTATATGGCAGTTATGATGCAGCAATTCGAGCTGAACCGCTAGTTCATGGTTGGGATCATGGCTCAGTTCCCGCACCAGAACCAAAATGCTCAGAATCCAGAACCTGCCCCAATAACTCTACAGGAGTTTGTGCGTCTCAACCCAACTATTTACCGCAACTCTGAACAGCCACTGGATGCTGATGACTGGCTTCACGACATCACCTATGAGATGGAGTCTGCTAATGTCGCCCCCGCCAACTTTGTCACTTTCGCGTCCTACTTTCTGAAGGGTGCCGCTGCTCAATGGTGGCACACCCACAGGAGTTCATTACCTGCTGGGACAGTCATTACTTGGGACGAGTTTCAGACTGCTTTCCGCGCCCGCTACATTCCTCAAGGAATCATGGACCGGAAGAAAAGAGAGTTTCGCAACCTCACTCAGGGCAGTAAGACCGTCGAAGCTTATCAGCGGGAGTTCCTTAACCTGTCCCGCTATGCTGAAGAAGATGTTGCCACAGATGCACGCAGACAGGAGAAATTCCGTGATGGGCTCCACCCAGACCTCAAGCTTGCACTTGCTATTCACGACTTCGCCAACTTCGCCACCCTGGTGAATAAGGCTATCCAGGTTGAGACCGCTCAGATGGAGCACAAGGAGTCACAGAAGCGCAATCGTGATATTGGCTCATCTTCAAGCTCAGGGCAAAGGCGTAAGATCTGGATTCCCAACAGTGTGTATCGTCCAACTGCCCCTGCGCTGAAGCCATCCTATGTGGCGCCTCGTCTGCCTCCTCCACCACCGAGGCAGCCAAGAGCTCAAGCTGCTCCACCACGTGCTGCTCCTCTTCGTCCCGAAGATGGTCTGTGTTTCAAATGTCGCAAACCAGGTCACATTGCCAAGGACTGCCGCCAGAATCAGAATCAATTGGCACTTCCTTCTACTGGCCGTGGCAATGGCCGTGGCAACAACCAGACCCGCAACTATAACACTGGGTCTTCTGCTTATGGTCGTGGGCATGCTTACAACATTGATATCGAAGAAGTTCAGGATCAACCTGCTACTGCGATGGGTACCCTTCTCGTTAACTCAGTACCCGCTTCTGTTTTATTTGATTCAGGAGCATCCCATTCATTCATGTCAGAAGCATTTGCATTATCACATGACATTGCATTTGAAAACATGAACCTACAAATGGTTGTCCGCACCCCTGGAGGCCACTGTCGTACCTCCATGATGGCTCACAATGTCCCTGTTGAAATCGAAGGACTTGAATTCCTCGCTTCACCCATTATCTTGAAATCCTCCACGATAGACCTCATTCTGGGAATGGATTGGTTGAAAGCTCACATTGCTTCGATCAATTATGCCACTAAAGTCGTCCAACTTCTTCACCCCTCCGACAAAATAGTGAACTACACCGCCAGAATTACTCGGAATGCCGAAGCTCAAATATATGCTCTGAATGCTTTGAACGCCTCACCTCTTGAGGGAATTGAGAACGTTCCAGTCGTTCGCGAATTTCCGGACGTCTTTCCAGAAGAGCTTCCAGGAATACCCCCAGTTAGAGCTGTCGAGTTCATCATCGACTTAAAACCAGGCACTACTCCTATTGCTAAGCCCCCCTACAAGATGCCGCCGCATGAACTCCTTGAACTTAAGGAGGAAATCGACAAATCACTTAAAAAGGGTTTTATCCGTCCAAGTTCCTCTGCCTGGGGAGCACCTTCTCTCTTTGTTAAGAAGAAGGATGGAACGAACCGATTGGTCCAGGACTATCGGCCTATTAACCAAGCAACAATCCAGAATAAATATCCACTTCCCCGAATCAACGATCTATATGATCAACTTGCTGGATCCTCTGTGTTCTCTAAACTGGACTTAAGGTTGGGTTATCATCAGATCCGAGTTCGTAAAGAAGATATTCCGAAGACCGCTTTCGTTACTCGCTATGGATCATACGAGTACACCGTTATGTCCTTCGGATTGACAAATGCTCCAGCAACCTTCTCTCGATTGATGAACTATATCTTCATGGACTACCTCGACAAATTCGTCATGGTTTATTTGGATGATATCCTTATATTTTCCAAGAATGAAGAAGAGCACGCCGAACATCTTCGGCTTGTATTGGAGAAACTTCGAGAACACCAGCTATATGCCAAATACTCTAAGTGTGAATTCTGGTTATCCGAGGTGACCTATCTTGGTCATGTGATTTCCAAAGATGGCATTGCTGTTAACCCTGAACGAGTTCAGGCTATTCTTGACTGGACTCCCCCGAAGAATGTCAAACAAGTCAGGAGTTTTCTCGGTCTTGCTAGCTATTGCCGCCGATTCGTCGAGAACTTCTCCAAAATTGCTAAACCACTGACTGATTTGCTTCACAAGGGCGTTAAGTTTGAGTGGACAGACAAATGTCAGGAAAGTTTCCAGATGCTCAAGGACAAGTTGACCTCTGCCCCAGTGCTAGCACCCCCGGATACTCGCAAGGACTTTGTGATATACTGCGATGCATCCCGTCAAGGATTAGGCTGTGTCCTAATGCAAGAGCGTAAAGTAATTGCTTATGGCTCTCGTCAGTTGCGTCCTCACGAAGATAAGTATCCAACACATGATCTCGAGTTAGCAGCAGTTATTTATGCTCTGAAGCTGTGGCGACATTACCTTCTCGGTAATCGTTGCGAGATATACACGGACCACCAAAGTCTGAAATATCTGTATACGCAACCAGATTTGAACCTCCGTCAACAAAGATGGCTCGAGACAATAGCCGACTACGACATGGATATTTCTTATACCCCTGGCAAGGCTAATGTAATGGCCGATGCTTTGAGTCGCAAGTCTTATTGCAACAACCTCATGGTTCAGCAAGCACAACCTACTCTTTATGAAGAACTTCGTAAGTTGAACCTTCACATTATTCCACAGGGTTATCTCAATACCCTGGTTGTTGAACCAGATCTCGAGGACCTCATCAAGCATATACAAAAGGCTGACTCTGAGGTCGAGAAAATTAAACGTGATCTCAAAAGGGGAAAGCCCTCGTTCTTCACTGTTGATAATGATAGCACCTTGTTCTTCAAGAATCGCTTAGTGGTTCCTAGAACGGGACACCTGAATCTGACCCCGCGTGTCATGAAAGAGGCTCATGATACACCTCTTTCAATTCACCCTGGTAGCACCAAGATGTACCAAGACATTCGGCATAGATATTGGTGGCCTGACATGAAGCAAGACATTGCTCGCTATGTTGCCGAGTGTGACGTTTGCCGTCGCATCAAGGCAGAACATCAAAGGCCTGCTGGACTTCTGCAACCACTTACTATTCCTGAATGGAAATGGGATAAGGTCGAAATGGATTTCATTACTGGTTTTCCCAGGTCGCAGAAGGGTCATGATGCTATCTTTGTCGTCATTGACCGATTCTCAAAGGTTGCTCACTTTCTGCCAGTCAAGGAGACAATCACTGCTAGTCAGTTAGCAGACTTATATGTTTCCAGAATCGTGTCACTTCACGGTATTCCGTTGGAAATCAGTTCAGATCGTGGCAGCCTCTTTACCTCAAGATTCTGGGAAAGTTTCCAAGAAGCTATGGGAACTCATCTGTCTTTTAGCACCGCCTATCACCCCCAGTCTCAGGGACAAGTTGAACGGGTCAACCAAGTGCTTGAAGATATGCTTCGAGCTTGTTTCATCTCATTCGGTAAGAAATGGGAAGAATCTCTCCCATATGCCGAGTTCTCTTACAACAATAGCTATCAGGCTAGTTTGAAGATGGCACCCTTTGAAGTTTTCTATGGACGTAAGTGCCGAACCCCTCTGAATTGGTTAGAAACTGGGGAACGGCCACTCTTCGGTCCGGACATTATTCAGCAAGCTGAAGAACAAGTCCGCATTGTCCGTGAACATTTGAAAACTGCTCAGTCTCGTCAGAAGAGCAATTATGACAGAAAACACCAGGTAATGGTCTACCAACCTGGCGAGCAAGCTTACCTTCGAGTCACTCTGATGAAGGGCACTCACCGATTTGGAATCACGGGCAAGCTAGCTCCTCGCAACATTGGCCCGTTCCGTATTCTCGCCCGTCGAGGAGAAGTGGCATATCAATTGGAATTGCCGCCGAACCTTTCTCAAGTGCATGATGTCTTTCATGTATCGCAGCTTCGACGCTGCTTCAAGGATCCTATCCGAGCAGTGGATCATGAAGTGCTTGAATTGCGAGATGATCTTTCTTATCAAGAGTATCCGATCCGCATTCTCGATCAAGCTGAGCGTCGGACCTGTCAGAAGTCGATCAAGTTCCTTAAAGTTCAGTGGTCGAATCATTCTGAAGATGAAGCCACTTGGGAACGCGAGGATCATCTTCGTGAAGAATACCCCGCTTTCTTTCAGCCTACCTCTTAATTCTCGGGACGAGAATTTCTTTTAGAGGAGGAGAATTGTAACATCCCCATGTAATAGCTATAGTAATCACCTCTTGATAATGCCAAGTCACCATGCTTAACAGTGCTTGATCATCATTTGCATCAAATCTCATTTCAAATTCCAATTCAAATTGCAATTCAAATTGAAGTGAAAATAAAAGTTGTTCCAAATTGGAAACTAAAATGTTCATTAAATAGCAAATAAACCATAACTAAATATGTTAAGAAAAACAACATCACTAAAAATCACTAGAGGACTCTAACTTCATCAAACAGTAGTTAAACATCAATAATTAATACCATTTTATTAAATAAAATTGCAAATGAATTCATAATATCCCCAAACCAATTTCTGGTGATAGGTAATAATGCATTGTAATATTTGGACCAAGTCACATATTTTACAAAAGTGTTTCTGTGGCTAAACATTTTGCAAAACAAAAGATAAAACAGAAAATAGAAAGGGAAAAAGAAAACGGGCAAAGGGCACTGTGCCTATGGGCTTCGAGTGCACAGTCCCGCGCGGCCCAGCCCAACCATGGTCATCGTCCTCCTCCCGCGCGTTGTCACTCGCCCGCGCCGACACGCCCATGCTCGCCTCGCTGTCGTCCATCCGACGGCTCCCCGACACCGTTAAGGCCACCACCGAGCCGCTCTTCCCTCCCCCGAAACCCTAGACCACCTCAGTTTTCCCCATCGCCTCCTCTTCGTCCTCCCCGCAAGCACCCGACGCCATCGCCGCCATGGATCGCCGTAGCCGTGGCCTCTGACCTTGCCGCACCCCGTCTCCGTGCCTGATCGAACCACCGCCGTCGACTACGTCTTCTACCCCGACCAGTGCGAGCCGTGGAGCGCCACATTGCCAGATCGCCGACGTCGACCACCGCGGATCGCCGGAGCTTCCCTGACTCGATCCGCTCGCCCCTGCGCTCCTAAACCTCCGACGAGCCTCCTTGCGCTCCTACGTAAGCTCCGCCTCCTCCCTCTTTCCCGTTCGAGCTCGATTTCGAGCTCTAGCCATCGCCGCCGTCGCGCCCGAACCCAGCTCCGCCGCATCGCATGTCGCCGTCGTTCTAGTCTCTGTCATGGCCATCTGAGCACGCAGACGTGCTCAACTTCTCCCCGTGAGCTCAACGCACACCCGCGCGTGCCTTCTCGTGACCCGTAGCGCCGATTCCGAGCTCCGCCCGAACGCGCCGCCCACCGGCGTCGACGTAGCGCACAACTCCGACCGAGTTAGCCCGCGAGACCGCCGTAGATCGACGCGGCGTGGAGTGGCCGATCAAACGCGCCAAATCCGGCGCCGAAAGACCTCCTGTGCACGATTCCCGGCGAAGTCCGGAGAGCTCCACCGCTGATTCGGTCGCCGGTGACGTTCCGACGCCGTCGCCGACGTGGCACCGGCCAGGTCCACCTCTGTGTGGCAGACACTGGGCCCCACGGGTCTCAGTTGACTGGGTTGCCCAGTGAGACTGACGTGTGGGCCCCGCGAAATTAAAACGTTTTTAAACTTAAATAAAAGTTAATTAGTTTAATCAGTCACTGACAGGGCGGGCCCACCTGCTAATTAGGTTAATTAGATAAATAAAACTCTATTTAATTAAGTTAGTCACTGACCAGTGGGACCCACTGGTCAGGTTTGACTGGTCAACCGGTCAGTTGACTGCTGACGCCATCATTACGTCATGCTGACGTCACTCTTCACTGTTCTGGATAATTCGGATTTAAATGATTAAAATAATTCCAGAAAATCATTAAAACTTTGAAAAATCATATAAAATAAACCGTAACTCAGATGAAAATAATTTATATATGAAAAATGATCAGAAAAATATGTAGAATCCGAATATCCTACCCACATACCTGTCACATCCATCTAACATACCGAACATGGAACTTTTTGCCCGATTCCGATAAATGAATAGTGCATAACCTTAATGAAATAATTTCAATTAAATTCCTAAATTAACTAAAACAAATAGGTAGGCAGTATAACACATCTGCATGTCATATAGACCTGTCATGCATATTGTTGCAATTGTGTGCTCTGTTATTTATTCTGTTTCCTCCCCTCCTTCTTTTCCGATAGACCCCGTGACTGCCGACGACACCGGGTACGACTACGCTCCGGACGAGCAGCCTTCTGACGACCAGCCCCTCTCAGCAGAGCTTCCAGGCAAGCAACCCCCCTTGACGCATGCCTATATCACCTATTCTCTCTTCCTCCTGATTGCATTAGAATTTGCTGCTGTTATTGTTTTATCCTATTCTGATGCATAGCCTGTCCTTGTAACTGTTATTGATACCTGCCTGTTATCCAAAATGCTTAGTTTAGGTTGGATGGTAAACCATCTGTGGCCCCTCTTCCTTGCTGTAGTTGCTCCGCTTTAGTACTGGTGCCCCATCGATATGATCGAACAGGCTGAGAACAACACATCACCACACATTCCCCCTAAGTTGTTCGACTCTGTAGAGCTACCACCGAGTGCCGAGGGTGATACCTCTTATCTCACTTCCGATGATGCCTCTGTAGAATAGCTATCCGATTGTGAGTTACCGAGGGTGATTCCTCTTTCATCACCTCCGATAAAGCTACCGTCGTGCAACTTCCCGAGTGGGAAACCATCGAGGGTGATTCCTCGGATTCCTTCTCGATACTTTGGACACACAGATACTTTGGCCTTGTTGCAGGCGGGTCGACCCCGAGGGGTACCCGCGGGGAAATATGAAGTCGGGTTTGCCTGGAGGGCACCCGCGAGAGATTATTGTGGCAGAACGACAGGGCAGGCGGAGACCACCCTGATCGTGATCCGTGTGTTACCAAGTCGGAGCGACATGTAGTCTGATCGTCTCTGCGAGTTACTAAATACGCGTAACGGATTTGGGTATTTGATCCGAGTGGGTCGTTGGCCCTATACGCACTACCACCACGTGGGATAATGGTTATGGAACCCTCTACGTCGTATGTATCAGCCGAAAGCTCTTCAGACGTCACAGCTCAGAGATGCGGCCTGATTGTTGGGGTGGGCTGGTTACGTCACTTGTGTATACAGTGTCGCGTGTGGGCCCCGACTAGCCACGCAACGTGCAGGAGTGCAATGGGCGATGGCCCAAGACCCCTTCGCACTTAGTATTTAGACCGGCGTGCTGACCTCTCTGCTGAGCCTAGGTAGGACTGCGTCGTGTCGATCACCCGAGGCCGGGCATTACCCAGCCAGTGTGTCCGGCCAGATGTGATCGAGCGTGTTGGGTAACAGTAGTGCACCCCTGCAGGGAAGTTATCTATTCGAATAGCCGTGTCCACGGTAACAGGACGCTCAGTGTTGTATCCCGATCTACCACTATTTGAACTGGATACATGTTAATTAATTATAAGCTCCGGGATCGCTTTCTCGTAGGGAGTCGAGGAAGGATCTCTGGGCTTTGCTTCAACATGCTCGTTAAATTATAATCTGCTAATCTGCCCTCTTCTAATGCTGCAAGATTGCTTCAAGATGCTAGTCTTCGATAGGCTAGGCTTCTTCCCCCTCTAATCTGTCATTCTGCAGTTCAGACCAAAGATATAGCCCCATTCCTTTGATACAGCTGCATACTTAGTATAGTTCTGATGTCAGTCTTGCGAGTACTTTGGATGAGTACTCATGGTTGCTCTGGTATATTTCCCCCCCATACCCGCTTGATGAAATCAGACGATGGAGTCCAGGATCCAGACACCACCGCAGGAGACTACTACCAGGAGAGCCCCGGAGGTCACTACTACTACGTTGAGCCAGCCGACCAGGAGTAGTTAGGAGGCTCCCAGGCAGGAGGCCTGCGCCTTTACGATTCAGTGTTGCTGTTTGTGCTAGCCTTCTTAAGGCAAACTTAACTAACTATGTCTGTACTCAGATATCATTTGTGTGTAAGACTTATGTATTCGGGTCCTCATGACCCCTGGCTTGTAATATGAAGATTTATGTTTAAAATTTGAGTTTAGAGTTGTGTTGTGATATCTTCCCGTGAGTCTCTGATCTCGAGCGTGCACGTTTGCGTGTATGATTAGTGCACGGTCGAGCAAGGGCGTCACATTACCGTGACTGATACAGAAGCCTCTACATGAGATATAGAGACTTCGGTCGAACATGCAGCTGAACCATATGGGTTGGAAAATTGTACAGATCTTCAGGGTGTGCAGACGAAGTATTGTTAAACAAAGAATGAACCTATAATATACAGAGAAGCGTTGATGGGCCCTGACTCTTGAAATTGACTATGTGACAAAATAATCTGAGATAGTATCCATACACATAATTCACGTTTAGAACTTGATGGACCCTCCGAAAGACTTAAAGTCTAAAGTGTAGTGATGGATCTATAGATTGACAAAGATAAAAATGTTTGACTTGTTGCAAATAGTTTATGACAAGATCAAGGAATTGATTATGACGAGATTGTCTCATCATAATAATACTTAAAGTTAGTTCGGATTAAACTAGCAATTACTAAATATTTCAGTTATGAGATATAACAGATGGATGTCAAAATGATTCCCATGAGATGGAAATAGAACCAAGGTTGTATATTTGATACAGTCCAAGGTAATTTTCTCGATCTAGAGGATGCTAGTAAGTGTGCAAACTTCAAGAGATCCAGTAATGATCTGAAGCAAGCATAGTGGAGTTGGAATCTTTGTTTTGATGAATTGATCAAATAATATGATTTCATCGATAGAAACAAAGATGCTTATATTTACAAAAAAGTAAGTGGGGGCATGATAATATTTCTAAACACTATGTGTGCATGACACATTGTTGATTGGGAATTATATAAATTTCTTGACATGGATTAAGACTTTATTGAAACTAGTTTTTCAGTAAAGTACTTAGGCAATATAGTCCTTGTATTAAGCATTATAATCTATGGAGATAGTAGTGTCTAATCAGGGCTTAGCCAAAATACATATTGACAAAGTACTAAAGCAGTTTAGCAAGAAAAACGCCAAGAAGAGTTTCTTGACAAAGTCACATCGAAGGAGTTCTTAGCAAGAATCGGTATCTTGAAATACTGATGAATGAAATACATGATTTCAATCACACTTGTGTTAATTCTATGGTATGGAAATAACCATACATGTCCAACTCCAAGTAAGTTGTGAGTAAAATTACCGGAGTGGTCAAATTGTTGATCATATGACAACAGTAAAAATGTCGTTGAGTACTGACGACATGTTTCTCGCATGTGGAGAAAATGAAGAGATAGCTATAAGGAGTTACATCAATACATGCTTGATGTAAGTAGTACATCAACAAAAATATTCAATCGATGCTCCAAGCGAATTTTCGATTTCAATTAAATGATTTATGGTGGCATAGTAAGTTGGAATTGGTCCAAGAAAGTTACTGTGGTGAATTCTACAACAGAAGGCTAAGTATATTGTCGCTTTAGAAGCAACAATAGAGGGTGATGAATCAAAAGGTTCATTTATGAACTTAGTATGATTTCTATGTGATTGTGCAAATAGAACACTGTTCTCAGTAGTGGTTCTATGGATCAATCTATGGAATCAAAGGTCCTGCCAGTGATTCAATATATACTAAGCTTGTTTCACATAAATTATGAATTCATGTGAAAGCATGACAGATGCATTGAAATGCAAATGATACACATAGATCTGAAGATTGTCATATTTGATAGGACGAAATCTATACCACAAGCAAATCATGGACTGACACCGGATTGCCATTGGTGTAAAAGTTAAAAGTGCTAACTAGATTATTGACTCTAGTGCAAGTAGGAGACTGTTTGGAAATATGCCCTAGAGGTAATAATATTGGATTATTATATTTCCATATTCATAATTAAGTGTTTATATTTCATGCTATAACTGCTATAATCCTGGAATATGTGATTCAGTGGAAAACTCATATGCACGTGTGGAATGATAAACAGCAAAATAAAAGGTTCCTAGTCTTGCCTCTAGGACTAGCTCAAGTGTTGTTGGTGATCATGTTTTCCGGATCTTAGGATATCGTTAAGTGTAACGATAGTCCTAAAACAACATTGAGATTATGACGTTGGAAGAACGATCATATTGAATCGACCCAATTTTGTCTGTTATGAATTGAGTTAATATCGTTTGTAATTAATTCTAATAACACGGAGTGTGATGACCCACAAGTATAGGGGATAAATCATAGTCCTTTCGATAAGTAAGAGTGTCGAACCCAATGAGGAGCAGAAGGAAATGACAAGCGGTTTTCAGCAAGGTATTCTCTGCAAGTACTGAAAGTAGCGGTAACAGATAGTTTTGATAGCAAGATATATCGTAACAAGTAACAAGTAACAAGTAGTAACAGTGACAAAAGTGCAGCAAGGTGGCCCAATCCTTTTTGTAGCAAAGGACAAGCCGGAACGAACTCGTATAATAAGCAAAGCGTTCTCGAGGACACATGGGAATTTCATCTAGTCACTTTCATCATGTTTGTTTGATTCCCGTTCGCTACTTTGATAATAGGATATGTGGGTGGACCGGTGCTTGGGTGCTGTTCTTACTTGAACAAGCCTCCCACTTATGATTACCCTCTCTCGCAAGCATCCGCAACTACGAAAGAAGAATTAAGATAACTCTAACCATAGCATGAAACATATGGATCCAAATCAGCCCCTTACGGAATAGCGCATAAACTAGGGTTTAAACTTCTATCACTCTAGCAACCCATCATCTAATTACTACTCCACAATGCCTTCCCTTAGGCCCAAAGATGGTGAAGTGTCATGTAGTCGACGTTCACACGACACCACTAAAGGAAGCACAACATACATAACATCAAAATATCGAACGAATACCAAATTCACATGATTACTTATGACAAGACTTCTCCCATGTCCTCAAGAATAAAAGTAACTACTCACAAATTATATTCATGTTCAAGATCAGAGGGGTATTGAATAGCATTATGGATCTGAACATATAATCTTCCACCAAATAAACGAACTAGCATCAACTACAAGATGTAATCAACACTACTAGCAACCCACATGTACCAATCTAAGGTTTTGAGACAAAGATTGAATACAAGAGATGAACATAAGAAATAACAATAGGAAATCATGATGCAAATTGGACGTATCAACTCCCCCAAGCTTAGACCTCGCTTGACCTCAAGCGAAAAGTCGAAATCGATAATCATGACCACATGTTTAGAGAGAGAGACGTCGTTAAAAATAAAATACGGACATGGAGCATCATGATCTTTATTATAACAACAATATATCATCATAAAACTTCTCATGAAAAAGTGACTATTCATCCACAAGTTAAAGTATGAACCATAAACCAAATTGAAAACTAACAAACTATGATCTCAGTCACTGAAGCAATTACAATTCATCATATTATCAGAAAGAGTCTATGTAAGAGCTTTGTTTAGCAAGTTCACATACTCAACTATCATTTAGTCTTCTATGATTGCTGACACTCACGTCATACTTATGGAGCAAAAGTTTCAGTCGAACACATAGAAAGATAGGGGCTTATAATTTCGCCTCCCAACGTATTACCTCAAGGGTAATGTCAACAATAATAACTCGTGATCACCTACATTCAATTGGATATTCATGCATGGATCAATCCACACCACATGATGTTTGCCAAAAGAGAAAATAAAAACTGAATAGAGAAGAATACTATTGACTCTTGCATGAAAGTAAATACATAAAGTAAAAGATAGGCCCTTCGCAGAGGGGAGCAGAGGTTGTCATGCGCTTTTGTTTTTGGATGTGCAAGCTCTTAATGTAAAGGAACGTCACTTTATATTGCCCCTTGTGATAGCGACCTTTATTGTGCAGTCTGTCGCTTTTATTGCTCCACCATCACAAGATCATACAAAGCTTATTTTCCCTTACAATAAAAGTTCATACATATTTAGGAGCAATTTTTATTGCTTTTGCAACGATGACAACTTACTTGAAAGATCTTATTCAATCCATAGGTAGATATGGTGAACTCTCATGGCATGAAACTGGGTTTAAGGGTTTTTGGATGCACAAGTAGTATCTCTACTTAGTACAGAATTTTGGCTAGCAAAGGATAGGGGGCAAACACCACATGTTAGAGGATCCAAAACAATATAACTTCTATGTGAATATAAGCAAACATAACCCATTACGTTGTCTTCCTTGTCCAACGTCAATTAATTGACATAGAATATTTGATGGGGGCTCACAATCATAAAAGATGTCCAAGATAGTGTATTTATATGTGAGACCTCTCTTCCTTTATTACTTTTTCATGAATTTCTACAATGACCAATGCTATGTTTGTCAACTTCCAACAAGTTTTATCAATTATACTTCTTTTATGTGAAGTCATCACTCCCCATAGGATTAGCATATGATCTTATTTTTATTCTTTCTTTATTTCTAAGATTGGATCATCAAAAGCAAAAACACTCAACTCAAACTACTCTTTATTACACGATTACATAGATAGATAGATCACAAAGCAAGCACTCGAAACTAAATCATACTAAAACTTTATTCCTCTAAATCACGAAATAACTAAGGATTGAACTAAGATAGATAATGGTGATAAAAAATGATGGTGATACGATACCGGGGCGCCTCCCCCAAGCTTGGCACAAGCCAAGGGGACTTCCCATACCCGTGTACTTAAGTCTCCTTCTTCGGTGATGGTGATGATGGTGAGGTAGGCTTGTCCTCCGTCTTCCAAGGCATAGGCTCTCCATCATAAAAGGACAAACGTGTTTCCGGAGTCCTGAAATTTGCAGCTAAACTCATACCTTTGAACTTGGCCTCATACTCAAAATTTTGGTTTTGTAGATCATATATTTGGGCCTGAAGATAATCCATTGAGCTTGAAGATGACGTCCCAAATATTCTTGCCGTCCACCTTGTGCTCACGGATGAATTCCGTGATCATGGAGTGATTAGCACAAAATCTGCGCTCCACCATGCACTGGCACTTGAAGATCTCCTGTTCCACCGCTTCCAGCCTGGCCTTCTCGCTCCCGGTCTTCTTAGGTCCTTGAACGCCCCGGATGTGGAGCACCCCCTCACGCATCTCAATGGCTTGAGGGTGCTTCATCACCTCTGGTAGGTATGGATTCATGACCTTCTCATAGAACTTGTCCTTGGACGAGCTTGGAGACGTCATAGCGACCTAGATCTGTTAGAAAAACAGCCCGAAACAAGAACAGAGGAGAAACTTGCGATACGGTGGTCAAAACATACGGGAGTATATATAAAGAATTTTTATCTTGCAAAACAAGCATACGGGAAGAAAACGGAGTCAGGAAGGCACACGTGGGGCCCACAAGCTATCACGACACGCCCCAGGGGGGGTCGCGCCCTGTTGCCTTGTGGGCGACTCGTGGGTCCCCTCGGCTATTTCTTATTTTTGTAATTTTTCTAATATTCCAAAACTGCCAGAAATAATTTTTATGGACTTTTTGGAGTCAGTTTACTTACCGTATCACATACCTACCCCTTTTCAGGGTTCTGGAGCATTCCGGAAGGACTCTTTGATGTGTTCCTCCGGTGTCATTGTCTGAATAATATTAGTTTCAACATTAATAGGAGTACCTGAGATATAGTGCATAATTCTTTGTCCATTCACCACTCTCGGATTATTGCCTTCGGAGTTGTTTATTTTGATGGCTCCGGAGTGATAAACTTCTTCGATGATATACGGTCCTTCCCATTTAGAGAGAAGTTTTCCTGCAAAGAATCTCAAACGAGAATTGTATAATAAAACATGATCACCTACTTTGAATTCCCGTTTTTGAATTCTCTTATCATGCCATCTTTTGACTTTTTCTTTAAACAACTTGGCATTTTCATAAGCTTGGGTTCTTCATTCATCTAGAGAGCTAATATCAAATAACCTCTTTTCATCGGCAAGTTTAAAATCATAATTGAGTTCTTTAATTGCCCAATAAGCTTTGTGTTCTAGCTCAAGAGGCAAATGACATGCTTTTCCATAAACCATTTTATATGGAGACATGCCCATAGGATTTTTATAAGCAGTTCTGTAAGCCCATAATGCATCATCAAGTTTCTTAGACCAATTCTTTCTGGATCTATTAACGGTCTTTTGCAAAATCAATTTTATTTCTCTATTAGTTAATTCAACTTGACCACTAGACTGAGGATGATAGGGGGATGCAATTCTATGATTAACATCATACCTAGCAAGCAATTTACGGAAAGCACCATGAATAAAATGTGAACCACCATCAGTCATTAAATATCTAGGGACTCCAAACCTCGGGAAAATAACTTCTTTAAGCATTTTAATAGAAGTGTTATGATCAGCACTACTAGTTGGAATAGCTTCTACCCACTTAGTAACGTAATCAACAACAACTAAAATATGAGTATACCCGTTGGATTTAGGAAAAGGTCCCATATAATCGAAACCCCAAACATCAAATGGTTCAATAACAAGTGAATAATTCATAGGCATTTCCTGACGTCTACCAACATTACCTATTCTTTGACATTCATCACAAGAAAGGACAAACTTACGTGCATCCTTGAAAAGAGTAGGCCAATAAAAACCAGATTGTAATACCTTGTGTGCAGTTCGGTCTCCCGCATGGTGTCCTCCATATGCCTCGGAGTGACACTTACGTAGGATTTGTTCCTGTTCATGCTCTGGTACACAACGTCTAATAACACCATCTACTCCTTCTTTATATAGATGTGGGTCATCCCAAAAGTAATGTCTTAAATCAAAGAAAAACTTTTTCTTTTGTTGGTATGTGAAGCTAAATGGTATGTATTTAGCAACAATGTAATTAGCATATTCTGCATACCGAGTATTACGGGAAACATTTATCACAGCTAATTGTTCATTAGGGAAATCATCATTAATAGGAAGTGGGTCATCAAGAACATTTTCCATTCTAGACAAATTATCTGCTACGGGATTCTCAGTTCCCTTTCTGTCAACAATATGCAAATCAAATTCTTGTAGCAAAAGAATCTACCTAATAAATCTAGGTTTAGCATCTTTCTTTTCCATAAGATATTTAATAGCAGCATGATCAGTGTGAATAGTAACTTTCGAATCAACTATGTAAGATCTGAATTTATCACATGCAAACACAACTGCTAAAAATTCTTTCTCAGTGGTAGCATAATTTCTTTGAGCACTGTCTAGAGTTTTACTAGCATAATGGATAACATTTTATTTCTTATCAACTCTTTGCCCTAGAACAATGCCAATAGCATAATCACTAGCATCACACATAATTTCAAAGGGTAGGTTCCAATCAGGTGGTTGAACAATAGGTGCAGAAATTAAGGCTTTCTTAAGTACTTCAAAGGCTTCTACACAATCATCATCAAAAACAAATGGAACATCTTTTTGCAAGAGATTGGTAAGAGGTCTAGAAATTTTAGAGAAGTCTTTTATAAACCTTCTATAGAAGCCAGCATGACCGAAAAAACTTCTTATACCTTTGATATCTTTAGGACATGGCATTTTCTCAATAGCATCAACTTTAGCTTTATCAAATTCAATACCTCTTTCAGAAATTTTATGCCCAAGGACTATACCTTCATTCACCATAAAATGGCACTTCTCCCAATTCAAGACAAGATTAGTTTCTTCACATCTCACATCCTTCATTCTAGGATTCAACCTTCTTTGATGATCAACAACGGGTTTAGCATCTGGTTCCATATGAATTTTATGCTGACATAAAGTGGGACTAATGCCCTTAAGATCATCAAGAGTATATCCAATAGCTGCATGGTGTTTCTTCAGAGTTTTAAGTAATCTCTTTTCTTCATGCTCTGAAAGGTTAGCACTAATAACAGCAGGATATATTTTCTTTTCATCAAGATAAGCATATTTAAGAGTATCAGTAGGTGGTGGAGGATCTCCCAAGATTTCAACAGGCAAATTATGTTTCAGAATAGGTGCTTGTTTAAAGAATAATTCATCTATTTCATTTCTTTCATTCATATTCATATCATTCTCATGGTCTAGCAAATATTGTTCTAAAGGATCAGTAGGAGGCACAGCAATAGAGGCAAGACCAATAATTTCATCTTTATTGGGTAATTCTTTATCATGAGGTTGTCTACAAAACTTAGAGAAATTAAACTCATGAGGTATCTCACCAAAATTAACACTAACAATTTCTTTAGTGCAATCAATCTTGGCATTAACTGTATTCAAGAAAGGTCAACCAAATATAATAGGACAAAAATCATCTTGTGGTGATCCAAGAACAAGAAAATCAGTAGGGTATTTGATCTTACCACACAAAACTTCAACAGCTCTAACAATCCCAAGTGGTGAAATAGTATCTCTATTTGCAAGCTTAATAGTAACATCAATATCTTCAATCTCAACAGGTGCAATATCATTCATAACGTCTTGATAGAGAGTAAACGGAATAGCACTCACACTAGCACCAATATCACATAAACCATGATAGCAATGATCTCCAATTTTAACAGAAATAACAGGCATGCCAATTACAGGTTTGTTTTTATTTTTAGTGTCTAGCTTAGCAATTCTAGTTGCTTCATCACAGAAATATATGACATGTCCATCAATATTATCAACCAAAAGATCTTTAACCATTGCGACACTAGGTTCAACTTTAATTTGTTCAGAAGGTCTATGTGTTCTAATATTACTCTTATTAACCACAGTTGAAGCTTTAGCATGTTCCTTAATCCTAACAGGGAAAGGAGGTTTCTCAATATAAGCAGTAGGCACAACTGGATCAACATGGTAAACAATTGTTTCTTCTTTAACACTAACAGGTTCTTCATTCAATTCAATAGGTGGATGATATTTAAACCATTTCTCCTTAGGGAGATCAACATGAGCAGCAAAAGATTCACAAAAGGTAGCTACTATCTCAGAGTCAAGTCCATATTTGGTACTAAACTTACGAAAAGCATCAGTTTCCATAAAAGATTTAACACAATCAAACTCAAGATTTATACCTGACTCATTACCTTTGTCGATTTCCCAATCTTCAGAGTTACGTTTAATTATTTCTAGAAGATCCCATCTAGATTCAATAGTTCTCTTCATAAAGGAACCAGTAGAAGAAGTATCGAGCATGGATCGATCATTATAAGAAAACTGAGCATAAATTTTTTAAAGAATTATTTCTCTTGAGAGCTCATGATTGGGGCATGTGTGCAACATATACTTAAGGTTCCCCCAAGCTTGAGCGATACTTTCTCCTTCACGAGGCCAAAAATTATATATATAATTCCGATCACGATGAACCAAATGCATAGGATAAAATTTCTGGTGGAATTCCAACTTCTATCGGTTTCAGTCCCATGTTTCAGTATCATCACATAGCCTATACCATGTCAATGCCTTTCCCTCCAAAGATAAAGGGAATACTTTCTTCTTAACTCTATCTCCGGATAAACCTGCAAGCTTAAACAATCCACAAATTTCATCCACATAGATCAAGTGCATATCGGGATGTACCATTCCATCTCCTGCATAAGGATTAGCTAGCAGTTTCTCTACCATACCCGAAGGAATTTCATAATAAATATTTTCAGTAGGTTCAATAGGTTGAGGAGCAACTCTTATTGCTTCCGGTCGAGGTGAAGATACCCCGAACAAACCCCTCAAAGGATTACTTTCCATAGTGACAAGTGACAATAAATTTCAGCACGTAATATAAATGTTTCCTTACCAAATTCCACTCACCAAAGGCGCTTCACTACCCGGCAACGGCGCCAGAAAAGAGTCTTGATGACCCACAAGTATAGGGGATCAATCGTAGTCCTTTCGATAAGTAAGAGTGTCGAACCCAACGAGGAGCAGAAGGAAATGACAAGCGGTTTTCAGCAAGGTATTCTCTGCAAGTACTGAAAGTAGCGGTAACAGGTAGTTCGATAGCAAGATAATTCATAACAAGTAACAAGTAAAGTGCTGCAAGGTGGCCCAATCCTTTTTGTAGCAAAGGACAAGCCGGAACGAACTCGTATAATAAGCAAAGCATTCTAGAGGACACATGGGAATTTCATCTAGTCAGTTTCATCATGTTTGTTTGATTCGCATTCGCTACTTTGATAATTTGATATGTGGGTGGACCGGTGCTTGGGTGTTGTTCTTACTTGAACAAGCCTCCCACTTATGATTACCCCCTCTCGCAAGCATCCGCAACTACGAAAGAAGAATTAAGATAACTCTAACCATAGCATGAAACATATGGATCCAAATCAGCCCCTTACGGAATAGCGCATAAACTAGGGTTTAAGCTTCTGTCACTCTAGCAACCCATCATCTAATTACTACTGCACAATGCCTTCCCTTAGGCCCAAAGATGGTGAAGTGTCATGTAGTCGACGTTCACACGACACCACTAAAGGAAGCACAACATACATAACATCAAAATATCGAACGAATACCAAATTCACATGATTACTTATGACAAGACTTCTCCCATGTCCTCAAGAATAAAAGTAACTACTCAAAAATCATATTCATGTTCAAGATCAGAGGGGTATTGAATAGCATTAAGGATCTGAACATATAATCTTCCACCAAATAAACCAACTAGCATCAACTACAAGATGTAATCAACACTACTACCAACCCACATGTACCAATCTGAGGTTTTGAGACAAAGAGTGAATACAAGAGATGAACTAGGGTTTGAGATGAGATGGTGCTGGTGAAGATGTTGATGAAGATTGGTCCTCCCACGATGAGAGGATCGTTGGTGATGTCGATGGCTTCGATTTCCCCCTCCCGGAGGGAAGTATCCCCGGCGGAATCGCTCCGCCGGAGAGCAAAAAGTGCTCCTGCCGAGGTTCCACCTCGAGACGGAGGCGCTTCATCCCGAAAGTCTTCTCTCTATTTTTTTAGGGCAAAAGAGCCTATATAGCAGACGGAGGGGGCCAGACGCCAGCCAGGGTCCCCACAAGGCATCAGGGCGCGCCCAGGGGGGCGCCCTGTTGCCTTGTGGGCAACTGGTGGGTCCCCTCTGGTATTTCTTTTCTCCAGTATTTTTTATATATTCAATAAAAAATCTCCGTGAAGTTTCAGGTCAATTGGAGCTCTGTAGAATAGGTATCTCTGATGTGGCTATTTCAGGTCCAGAATTCCAGCTGCCGGTATTCTCCCTCTTCATGTAAACCTTGCAAATTAAGAGAGAAAATGCATGAGAATTGCATCATAAAGTTTAATAATGATCAAAAACATAATAAATAACAGTAGCAAATCATGATGCAAATTGGACGTATCAGAGTGTTAACGTGTGATTTTGCTCCTTAGACCATGAGACTATCGTGGTCACTTCTTACCGCACGGTGGGCTTTGGGGTTTCTCAAATGTCACCTGTAACACGGTGATCATAACGATGACTTACAGGTTCATCAAAAAGTTTGACAAGTGGCCGGATAGCTCGAGAGTGGGATTTGCTCCTCCGACGATGGAGAGATATTCTTAGGGCCCTCTCGGTGTGACGGCATCCATCATCGTCTGGCCAAACACAGGTGACTACGTCACGGGGATGCCGGAACACAATAATGAGAAAGAAGAACAAAACCGGTAACGAGCACTACTGCAGGCGACCGCTAACGCGACACATGAATCAGAGACCCTGCGACCAAACTGTGTTTGATGCATGAATCGCAAACGGTGTCGTCATAAAACTGTCACCAATAAGACGAACTGTGTGCGATGGCGGAGACATCAAGCACGATTTAGATTCGAGCTGCGTGTGCGATACGTGGCATAAAGTTGATCCATACGGACTGTTTGCGATGAGCCAGAACAACAAACACGGTCAGCCAAATCGAAGTGTGTGTGATACACGGCATATAGTTCACTCGGATGAACTGTTTGCGATTACCCAACACAACAAAAACATTCAGGCAGATCAAGGTGTGTGCGATATACGGCATGCAGTTCACTCGGATGAACTATTTGCGATTACCCAACACAACAGAAACGATTCAACTTAACAAGATGTGTGTGATACGTGGCAAACATGCCAGTAATCCGAAATGTGTGGGAAGATGGATAACAACACAGACGATTCCTGCTAACAACCCGTGTGTGTTGTGGGCAAACCCTTGCTGGTATACAATTGTCAGCGATTGATGAAATCATCACCGACGGGTTCCCTAGTTTAGCCCGTGGGCGATGTGATTTGCTCTGTCTGCACAACATCTATGCTCTGTCTACACAACAACAACATATATACTTATAAGAACATGGTTGCATAACCAAATTAAACATCCAATTACATAAGTGACTAGACACACCAAAGTAAACAATTACATGCATACCAAACTAGGAGAAACGATCATCTAATCATCTACTTCTTGTTGTGACGACGCTTGCCATTGCTCTGCTTCCGGTTGGATCCCTGGCCGTTTTGGGGAAGAAGGAGGCACTTCCTCATGTCAACGATCCGCCTGTACATCTTGTAGCTCGTGTACGCCTCCTTGGCCGCGTACACGACGTGAGCTTCGTCGAGTTTCTCCATCTAGGCTGAGTGCCAGGCACGCTTGTCCTTGTTGCAGGAATCCTTCATGTCTTTGTAGTAGGGGTCGATGATGGCCTCGGCGAGGTGAACCAGTGAGTCCTTCTCATGCTTCTTGCTGCCCCAGATCTTGTATTGGCCCTGGATGTCGACAAGATTCTGGACAGCGATGCCCGAATTCTTGAGCACCTTTACATCATTGGTGATGTCCACTGTAGCGAACATGTAGTGGGGGCTGTTGACAAACCTGGCGAAATGCTCGCAAGGCCTTGTGGCCAGGCAGTAGTGGTAGACGAGGACGTGATTGCGCACGCACATCTGGGCGACGGCGACCTTGTGATGAGACCCGGCACGAGCGCAGGTGTACTCGAGGTCAAACCCGAACACCTTGTACTTCTCCGCAGCAAGCAACAACTCCATAGTGTGGATGGAGTTCTCCACCCAGATCGGGTAGTTGGTGTACACCACCGAGAGCTCCTTGAACCTTCTATGGGTGTCCACTACGGCATGCATGGTGAACTGCCGCTCGTCGTCGGCAGCCGCTGGGAGCGCCATTGGAGCCGCGCAGGATACCCTCTCTGTATTTGTCGTCGTGGGTGTGCTTCTTGCAATACTGGGGCACGATCGAAAGGTGAAGAGACACAAGGGTTAAATGGCCGCTGTAATAAATGGGGGCCGGACGGCCTGTAATCATCACGTCTTGTCACCGCGTTCCTAGCGAAGGATTCCAGTGCACGCTTGAGCACCCCACACGCGTTTCGTTTGACCATGCGTGGGCTTGACGAGGCACCAAGTTTACCCATGGGTGATGAGGTCAAAGTTACACAGACAGGTAATGATGGACACTCGAGTGCGATAATTCTGGGCACACAGCTGAAGAAACCAACTGTGTACAATAATGTCGAAGATCGCTGTCGAGTACACAATATAGATCGTTTGCGATGAGATCAACAGGGGAAACACATTCGATAATGGTAAATAAAATCAAGTCCGTTGAGGTCCAGATAATGGTAAATAGTACTACCAATATACGAGTCTCATACGATGCCATTTCAACGATTGTACCACAAAAGCCCAAAATATTACAAGGTTCAAATTCTAGAGCTAGAAGGCTCAATTTCGAAGATTACAAGATTCAAACTGATATTAGAAATGAAATTCAGCTCATGCAGCTCCAGACGCCCGTGCTAATTAGCTGAACATGGACATATGAGAGGTTCAAACTGATATTACAACTTGTAACACCCTTTTCGAAACCTCAACATTTCTGCAAAGGGATCAGCCACTGACAAGTCATGTATGGGCTTGACATAATGACTTCCGATTACTCTGTCAACTGAACTTCCAAAATGAAATTCAGCTTCTGCAGAGCCTTTTCCATTCTGCCATAGCTGCCGGCACTGATCAGCAAACCATTCAGTTTTGCGAAGCAAATGTAGGGCAAACCTCATTACCTTTAGCACCCTTGCTCTCACAACAAAGAACCTGGCGAATATAATCTCCGGTAAGGTCCCTCGATAGGAGTTCAAAGTAATTTCTGAGAGATGCAGATCAAGGCATTCGATGTGGTTGTTATATTGTATCACATTATCCACTACCGGGCCTAATCTTATTTGCAAAAGAAGAGAACGTATTAGTGCGTACATGCAGGTTTGAACACTACTACAGGCCTCTTTGATTTGCAGGATTTCTAAAATACACGAATAGAGTGACATGCCATCGTCGATCCTACATGATTAACATGGACATTTGATTACAATCTAGAAAAACGTAGGCTTCTTCCCAAGAGGTTGGAGTGGATGGAAATTTCCCTATGAAAACTAGTACAGATGAATCCAAAGGAGAAATGCATATGGATTGTAACCTTATGAACCAAGCAACCACTATAGGGAAAAACATCTATGTACTGAAATCCTCCAAAATTCCTTCAGAAATCGTAGTACATTCGTCATTGTAAACTTGGGAAAGGTACCAAAAAATTGAACTCCCTTATGGTTAACATTTAACAGGAAAGGAGCATCACCTCGATATATAGCTTCTCCAGGCACGGAAAGCATCTCAGGAAACTGACAACTTCGTCCAGGTTGGGGCCGATAGATTCTAGTGCGAAGACCTTCAATGTGCGCAGATACGGGGTCAAGCTTGTCGGGTTCATTTTCTGGATGACAGACGAACATACATCTTCAAAATTAGAAAAAATGTTAATTTCAAGAAGGAGAAGAAGAAGGCAACTGTTGTACCTGAACGGGTGTGGATCCAATAACAAGTTCGGAGAATTTGGCAGACGAGTAGCCCACCACTGTCAATTTCGGCGCAGAAATGACACTGATTCTTGTTGGACCTTGTTGATCAACTACAAGTAATCTCTCAAGTAAAGGAGTGTCCTCAATGACCATACTGTGATACACCTTCTATGATCTGTTGTTGTAGCACCAGCAACACACATAAATTGTCCGGAGAGTCATGGAGGTGATGTGGAAGCTTCTGAACCCATTGATCGCCTGAAGACGAAGGTACTCGAGTGCAGTACAGCCGTGGAGCAGGCGCTCCATGTCATCCTTGGGGATGCAGATGGTGACGAGCTCAAGGTGCTTTAGTCGAGGGAGAAAAAGAGCGGGCACGCCATTAATCGGGGGCAAATGGCAGTTCATGAACCTGGCGAGCCGCAGCGTGGGCGCGAGGCGGAGCACGGACGGTGGCAGCAAGCGCATATGTCCATCATTAAAATTGAGATCCTCGAGATGATCTAGGGCGGGGGATCGGAACCACTCGTCAAGCTTGGCTCGGTCCTTGCCGTTGGAACGGAACTTGCCCGTGATAAGGCCTCTGATTTGGCCAGGGTGCCTGGCGAGGATCTGGGACAATGCGTCCAAGCTTTTGCGATAGCCATGGCAGAGCTTGTGGACGTCGATGAGGTCGAGAGGGGTGGAGTGCCATAGGGGGCGCCACCGCCGGGAAAGGACGGTTGTCCGCGCGCCATATTTGATTGGGAGGAGGGAGATTATGGCGATCAACATATCATCGGGGAGGCTGCTGATGAAGTCTAGGCCTGCCGGAGTCGCTTGCGGTTCTTGCTCGACCCGCCTCTGCTTGTTGGCAGCCTCGTCCTCCACCTCCGGAGTCTCCTCAGCGGCGACGCTATCTGATAGGAGTGGAGGAGTGGGAGGATAGGGAATATTTAGTTAGAACAGGGCGGAAGAAAAGTGTATTGGTAACTAGAAGTTACTAGGTAGGAACAGACTTAACAGAGTCAGAAAATGGAATCCCTATTGGTTGCTTAAATACTACACAATTACTTTGATATTGCTAGGTAAGTCAACATGCAGATACTTGAAAAGAACACTTACTTTGAACAAAGTCTGGACGGATGATATCGTCAGGGAAGTTAGCATATATCATATGACCAGGCTCTTTTAGGTGCAGTGCAATTTTAGTGCCAGCTTTCACTACATAAAACTTAGAAATTTCTATCCAAAGGCCTGCGCCAAAATAGGAGTGACCATGTTCATCAAGTTTTACGGAAACAACGATTGTAAATCCATGGTTTGTGTTCAATATGACATTCCTGGAGTCTTCAATTATGTAAAGGCCAAGATTGTGTACTACAGTTGCTGTTGCAAAGCAAGGGATGTACTGCAGGAAATGATAAGATTGTTAAAGAATAGGGTAACATGCAAATATGGGAGTAATTGAAAGAACAGTACACAGCAGTTGAAATCAAAGGACGCAAATTTATAATTAAACAGATAGTGTAACCATGATGTCATGCAAATATGAGAGTAATCGAAAGAACATTACAACATTAATTTGCCTAATATAGAAAGAAGAAAAATCCCCTTTGACGTGTATGCTGCATGTGGCACCTTTTATCCAAATGCAGCAATATATAGTATATGTTCAGAAAAGTAGGTCATGCCAACCGAGGTAGGGTGAGATTGAACATACCGTGCGCCTCCTGAAGTCATCTGGTATGGTGAGATGGAACTCCTCGGCTGTCTGGCCGAGGCCGCAAATACCTGATGTCTCCGTGCACTGAGCACTATATGAATGAAAGAAAACCCTCGAATCAGCTAGAAGAAAAAAAAAATCACGGCAATTTCGGCCGGGTGATTAAAAGGGGCAGACGGACTGGGATAAGAGTTGAGCAAATATTTCAGTAAATTAGTTACTTGGTTCTCCATGAGAAAAAAACCCCAATACCACAGATTCCCCAATCGGGCGGAGCTGGGTCGACGGTGAGCAGCGTCAAGAAAGTCGATGTCGATAGGCGGCGGCAGTGGCGAAATGCGGTGGGCTTTGCTGGCAGCCGGCGGCGGCGACATGCGTCGAGCTACGTGGTTGCCGCGGCGATGCGCGGTGACATGCAGAGTCGCGGAGGAGTGCAGGTGCGAATGGGGACCGGGGGGGTGGTGATACGTCTCCAACGTATCTATAATTTATGAAGTATTCATGCCATGTTTATAACAATTTTATTTGGTTTTGGTATGATTTGATTAGAACTAACCCGGACTGACGCTGTTTTTAGCAGAACTACCGTGGTGTTGTTTTTTGTGCAGAAATAAAAGTTTTCGGAATTGGATGAAACTTTTTGACGATTTTTTGTGACCAAAAGAGACCCCCCGAAGCTTCGTGGAAGGACCAGAAGCCTCACGAGGAGCTCACAAGGTATCACGGCGTGGCCTGGGGGGCATGTGCTGTTGCCTTGTGGGCCCCTCGTAGCTCCTTTTCGCGCAATTCCAACGCTGAAAAATCCTATAAATAGAGAAACCCCCAGAATAAACCTAGAACTTTGACGCCGCCACAAGCCTCTGTACCGAAGAAATACCATCTGGAGCCCTGTTCTGGCACCCTGCCGGAGGGGGAATTCATCATCGGAGGCCATCTTCATCATCCCGGCGGTCTCCATGACGAGGAGGGAGTAGTTCACCCTCGGGGCTGAGGGTATGTACTAGTAGCTATGTGTTTGATCTCTCTCTCTCTCTCTCGTGTTCTTGATTTGGCACGATCTTGATGTATCGCAAGCTTTGTTAATATAGTTGGATCATATGGTGTTTCTTCCCTCTCTATCTTCTTGTGATGAATTGAGTCTTTCCCTTTGAGGTTTTGTTATTGTCGGATTGAATATTTCAGATTTGAGAACACTTGATGTATGTCTTGCATGTGGATACCCGTGGTGACAATGGGGTATTCTATTGATTCACTTGATGTATGTTTTGGTGATCAACTCGTGGATTCCCGTGACCATAGGGTAATCTAGGCATAGGGGTTGGTTGCACGTTTTCATCTTCTTATCTCCGATAGAAACTTTGGGGTACTCTTTAAAGTTCTTTGTGTGGATTGAATATTATGAATCTGAAGTTGTTTTGATGCGTATCGAATAATCAACTCACGGATACTTGTGGTGACATTGGAGTATCTAGGTGACATTAGAGTTGGTTGATGCGTATCATATGGTGTTATTTTAGTACGAACTCTAGGGTTGTTCGTGACACTTATAGGGATGGCTCAATAGATTGATCGGAAAGGATAACTTTGAGGTGGTTTCGTACCCTACAACTATTTCTTCTTATGTTCTTCGCTAATAGGAACTTTGGAGTGATTCTTTATATTAGCATTGTTGAGAGATTGCACTAGTGAAAGTATGAACCCTAGGCCTTGTTTTCAAGCATTGCAATACCGTTTGTGCTCACTTTTGCTACTAGTTACCTTGCTGTTTTTATTATTTCAGATTACAAAAACCTATATCTACTATCCATACTACACTTGTATCACCATCTCTTGGCCGAACTAGTGCACCTATACAATTTACCTTTGTATTGGGTGTGTTGGGGACACAATAGATTTCTTGTATTTGATTGCAGGGTTGTTTGAGAGAGACCATCTTCATCCTATGCCTCCCACGGATTGATAAACCTTAGGTCATCCACTTGAGGGAAATTTGCTACTATCCTACAAAACTCTGCACTTGGAGGCCCAACAACGTCTACAAGAATAAAGTTGCGTAGTAGACATCAAGCTCTTTTCTGGCGCCGTTGCCAGGGAGGTAAGTGCTTGAAGGTATATCTTTAGATCTTGCAATTAAATCTTTTAGTTTCTTGTTTTATCACTAGTTTGGTTTTATAAAAGAAAACTAAAAAAATGGAATTGAGGTTGCCTCACATACTTCATCTATATAACGTCTTTCCTGAAAATGATGGATCAGAAAATTGTGCCAAAGTGTTAGAAGAATAATTCAATAAAATGTTTGGCATAAAATCTTTGAATGTTGAGCATGATTGCAATGTTGTTAGTATGCTTTCTATGAATACCCATGATGCTAATGATATGCAAAGCCATAAGCTTGGGGATGCTATGTTTGATGAAGATGATATTTTTTGTCGCCCAAGTTTTGATGAGCAAAATTATTATGATGATAACATGCCTCCTATTTATGATGATTATATTGATAAAAGTGGATTTGGAGAGGTCATGACTTTATTTAGTGATGAATCCACTATTTTGGAAGAGGTTTCAATTGACTATGATAACAAAGTTGCTATCTATGATGATTATTGTGATAACATGTATGCTATAAAGAATAATAATAACTACGAAACTTGTCATCATGATTTTAATTTTTAATTGGATTATGCCAATCAAGTATCTCATGATAGTTATTTTGTTGAGTTTGCTCCCATTATTATGAATGAGAATAATTTTGCTTATGTGGGGAGTAATAAAAATTCTATGCTTGTAGGTCATGAAAAGAATGCTTTATATGATAGCTATATTGTTGAATTAATTCATGATGCTACTGAAAATTATTATGAGAGAGGATCACATGCTTGTAGGTGTTGCAATAATATCAAGTTTCCTCTCTATATGTTGAAAGTTTTGAAGCCATGCTTGTTTTGTCTTCCTATGCTAGTTGATTCTTGCTCCCATAAATTGTTTGCTCATAAAATACCTATGCATAGGAAGTGGGTTATGCTTAAATGTGCTTGCCATATGTTTCATGATGCTCTCTTTGTGTTTCAATTTACTTTTATGCGAGCATCACTGGAATCATCATGCCTAGCTAGAAGGCTTTAAAGAAAAGCGCTTGTTGGGAGACAACCCAATATTTATACCTACTGTTTTTGTGTGTTCAGATTATTAAGATACTGTATTAATCATGTTTTTTATGTTTTCTTTCAATAATGTGCCAAGTAAAGCCTTTGGGATAGTGTGGATACTTGTTGATTTGATTCTGTGCAAAAACAGAAACTTTTGCGTCCAGTGCTGGAATTTCTATTCTGTACTGGAGCGTGAGAAACTTGTGAAATTTTTACAGAGTATTGGTTTACAAATTTTTTACATTGTCCTAAATTTTCAGAATTTTTGTAGTAACAGAAGTATGGTTTTTAAATCGCTCACTACACGCTGTTCTGTTTTTGACAGATTCTGTTTTCGGTGCATAGTTTGCTTGTTTTAGTGTTTCCATAGCTTATATTGAGTAATATAAATTATACAGTAGGCATTATGTGAGAACAATTATGAATCTTGTCCTGACAGTACCTAAGTGGATGATTTATTTTTATCATACTAACATATCTCACAAGTTCCGTTAAGTTTTGTGTGATTGAAGTTTTCAAGTTTTGGGTGAGATATCGATATGAGGAGAATAAGGAGTGGCAAGACCCTAAGATTGGGGATTCCCAAGGCACCCCAAGGTAATACTCAAGGAAGACTCAAGCGTCTAAGCTTGGGGATGCCCCGGAAGGCATCCCCTCTTTCGTCTTCAACACTATCGATAACCTCACTTGGAGCTATATTTTTATTCGTCACATAATATGAGTTTTGCTTGGAGCGTCATTTTCTTCTGTCGATATTTGCTTTGTGTTATCAATAATCATGTTTTGTATCTTTTAGTTCAATAAAATGCCAATTATAGCCTTTACTATGCTCAATTTGCAAGTTCATGTGTTGCAGTTTGAAAACAGAAAGTTTTCTGTTATGTCCTGAATTAATGTGAATTGTCAGAACATGATAAAAATCTGAAATTTTTAAACAGTAACCATGCATGAGTTCTCTTTCACGTGGTAATTTTTCAGAATTTTTGGAGTTAGGGAAGTATGAATTTTAAATCCCCCTTTATAGACTATTCTGTTTTGGCAGATTTCGGTTATAGTTGCATTGTTTGCATATGTTGCTTGTTTAATGTTTCTATTTGTGGATAGGAGTATTAAATATGCAGAGGAATTTAGTATGCAATGTTTAATTATAATTTTAGTGATTTTATACAGTAGAGAATTTTAAGATTTTGAGTTGATTTATACTAACTTATCTCACGAGTTCTTGTTGAGTTTTGTGTGGATGAAGTTTCTAAGATTTAGGAGAAGCCACGATATAAGAGGAATTAAGGAGACACAAGAGCTCAAGCTTGGGGATGCCCAAGGCACCCCAAGATAACATTCCAAGAAGTCTCAAGCAACTAAGCTTGGGGATGCCCCGGTTGGCATCCCACCTTTCTTCATCAACACCTATCGGTTAGCCTAAGTTTTTACTTGTTCACATGATATGTGCTATTCTTGGAGTGTCCTTTTATTTTCATTTTGTTTTTTGTTTGAATAAAATTATCAAGATCTGAAATATTTATTGAGAGAGAGTCTTCACATAGCTACTTAATTGTTTGACTACTCATTGTTCTTCACTTATATCTTTTGGAGTAGTTTGTCATTTACTCTTGTGCTTCACTTATATCCTAAGAGTAAATTGTTGAATGAATTGAATATCATAAAGTTGAAATTATATGTGCTTCATATGCTTGTCTTATGCTTAGAAATATTTCACACTTGGTTTAGAAAGTAAAATCTATTGAAGTTTGACAATCACAATATTAGTCATTCGAGCAATTCATGAAAGATAGTATATGGAAGAGAACTTTCACATATAAATATATTATCTTGGACATCTTTTATGATTGTGAATACCCATTAATTATTTTCAAGCTTGAGAAAATTAGTTGAAGTTGGACAAGGAAGACAACGTAATGAGTTATGTTTGGGTATATTTGCATAGAAGTTATATTGTTATGGATCCTCTAACATGTGGTGCTTGTTTAGAATCTTTTGCTAGCCAAAATTTCTGTACTAAGCGGGAATACTGCTTGTGCATCCAAAATCCTTGAGCCAAGTTTCTTCCATGAGTGTCCACCATACCTACCTATATACGGTATTACCCTGCCGTTCCAAGTAAATTTGCATGTGCCACCTCCAATCTTTCAAATAAGCATCTGTTTTGTGTGCCCGTGCCGCTCATGAAGCGGCAGTGGGTGGTCAGTATCTTCCATGTTAAGCGAGTTATTCTCATGATGAGTGTTTATTCACTTGTCATTGCACGAGAGAGGGCGGTAATTGGGATGCCCAGTCCCGCAAAACAAAATAATTAAACAAACTCCCCCGGAAAGTTGATTGTATGGAGGGCACCCGAGGATTCGGCTAGCCATGGCTTGTGTTTGAATGGCTGAGGGGGAGTTAAACTTTTCATTTCTGCATGGGAACTGGCCATAATGTGTTTAGTATGGAAGATATTGAATACCTTAGTCATGACATTGATAGGAAAGGCACACCACTCAAAATGTATTCATCTCTGTTTTAAGCAATGAGCTCTGGCACCTCTGCAAATCCCTGCTTCCCTCTGCGAAGGGACATTCTATTTACTTTTATGCTATTTACTTTCATGTTATTTATTTTTGTTGAGTCAACTTCTTATTCCAACCTATTCTCTAGTTGGCTAGCATCATGAGGTGGGGATAGATCCAGGCACATATAGCCATTCAAATATATTTGATCATGAATTATTATTGTTGACAATTATCTCTATGATAAATAAGTTAGGAGGCGAAACATCAAGCCCCTATCTTTCTCTGTGTTCGATGGATGCTATTTGTTCTAAAAATATGCTTTGAGTACTAGCAATCATAGAAGACTATATGATAATTGAGTATGTGGAGCTCTTACTTAGACTCTGTTGAAAATGAGTTGCATTGAAATTGTTTGGTGACTAAGAACATAGCTTGTTAAGTTTCAAGAGAATGCATTGTTTAAACCATAACATGTGAATTGATTGCTACTTTATCATGATGATTTTTATGAGATGAGCTACTGTTTATGATATATATTGGTGCTAGAAAAAGTGATTGAAATTATCATTGATCAAACTTATGCACTATGCTAGCATTCGCACTTCAAAAACTATTTCTTTTATCATTTACCTACTCGAGGACGAGCAGGAATTAAGCTTGGGGATGCTGATACGTCTCCAATGTATCTATAATTTATGAAGTATTCATGCCATGTTTATAACAATTTTATATGGTTTTGGTGTGATTTGATTAGAACTAACCCGGACTGACGCTGTTTTAAGCAGAACTACCGTGGTGTTGTTTTTTGTGTAGAAATGAAAGTTCTCGGAATTGGACGAAACTTTTTGATGATTTTTTTGGACCAAAAGAGACCCCCAAAGCTTCGTGGAAGGACCAGAAGCCTCACAAGGAGCTCACAAGGTATCACGGCGTGGCCTGGGAGGGTGTGTGCTGTTGCCTTGTGGGCCCCTCATAGCTCCTTTTCGCGTAATTCCAACGCTAAAAAATCCTATAAATAGAGAAACCCCCAGAAATAAACCTAGAACTTCGCCGCCGCCGCCGCAAGCCTTTGTAGCGAAGAAATACCATCTGGAGCCCTGTTCCGGCACCCTACCGGAGGGGGAAATCATCACCAGAGGCCATCTTCATCATCCCGGCGGTCTCCATGACGAGGAGGGAGTAGTTCACCCTCGGGGCTGAGGGTATGTACTAGTAGCTATGTGTTTGATCTCTCTCTCTCTCTCTCGTGTTCTTGATTTGGCACGATCTTGATGTATCGCGAGCTTTGTTAATACAGTTGGATCATATGGTGTTTCTTCCCTCTCTATCTTCTTGTGATGAATTGAGTCTTTACCTTTGAGGTTTCGTTATTGTCGGATTGAATATTTCAGATTTGAGAACACTTGATGTATGTCTTGCATGTGGATACCCATGGTGACAATGGGGTATTCTATTGGTTCACTTGATGTATGTTTTGGTGATCAACTCGCGGATTCCCGTGACCTTGGGGTAATCTAGGCATAGGGGTTGGTTGCACGTTTTCATCTTCTTTTCTCCAATAGAAACTTTGGGGTACTCTTTGAAGTTCTTTGTGTGGATTGAATATTATGAATCTGAAGTTTTTTTGATGCATATCGAATAATCAACTCACGGATACTTGTGGTGACATTGGAGTATCTAGGTGACATTAGAGTTGGTTGATGCGTATCATATGGTGTTATTTTAGTAAGAACTCTAGGGCTGTTCGTGACACTTATAGGGATGGCTCAATAGATTGATCGGAAAGGGTAACTTTGAGGTGGTTTCGTACCTATAACATCCCCTATAATTAAGCTACACTAAACCCCTGCAAATTACGCCAAGTCATCTAGTTTTGCAATGTCACTTGTCACTTGGCTCCCGAACAAATTACAATTCAAATTCAAAATTCAAATGGCAAATGAAAATAAAAGTTGATCAAATTTGAAAACAAAACAGTTCATAATATTTCTAATAATCCCAAAGCAATTATAAAAATAAAACAAACATTATTTGAATTCCCAAATTGACCTTAACATCCAAAAACAGTGCTAAACAACATATTTAAATGCTTTCCTATTTATGAAAAATTCAAATAAATTCAAAAGCCTCCCAAACTTTTTGTGGCAGTGCTATATAATGCAATGTAATTATGTGGCCAAGTCCCAAATTTTACAAAATGCATTTGCTAGCTAAAAGAAAATACAAAAGAAAAGAATTAAAGAAACAGAGAAATAAAAAGAAAAGGGAGAAATGTTCACTGTGCACATGGGCTCTATGTGCACAGTAGCCGGCCCATCCCATTCCCCTGGTCATCCCCTACCTCTGACGCGCTGTCGTCCGCGCGCGCTCACACGCCGCCGATCGCCACGCGCCGTCCATCCCGCAGCGCCCCGGCGAGGATAAGGCCGCTCTCGGCCTCCCCATCCACCCCGCGTCGAACCCTAGCTCCTCTACTTCCCTCTCCCTTGCTCTTTCCCCTCTGTCCGAGCTCACCCGAGCGTGTACGTCGCCGTCCGCCGCTCGTACCCGTGGCCACCGTCGTCCCCGCGCCAACCTAACGTGTCCGCCAGCTCCTTCGTCATCGTCTACGTCGCCTGCGAGTGCCAGATCGAGCCGGGCGACTCCACATCGAGCGGATCGACCGCTTCTTCTTCCTCTGCCCCGCCGGATTTTGTCGCCGCTTCACCGTCCTCTGCTGCCCCTAAGCTTCCACCGAGCCGTCGTGTGCTCCTATGGTGAGCTGCTCGACCTTCCCCTCTGCTAGCGCCGTCCCTCTCACCCTCTAGCCGCCGCTGCCATTGGAGCCCGAAGCTCCCGCCGCCGCGTCTCGTCGCCGCTGTAGTTAGGGCCACTGGCAGGCGCGTCTAAGCACGCCATCGTGTTCGTCGCACTCCCAGGAAGCCACCGCCACCAGCTGCCCGTACTGCTGTGCCCTGTGGCGTCGGATCCGCCCTTCCCGTACTCCGGCCTCCACCTTTGCTATCGCCGCCGTCGTTCCCGACCACCTCGGCTTGCGTGGGTGCACCATTGGACGCGGTGCGTTCCCAGCGTCCCGTAGAGCCCAAGAATGCCCTCAGCCATGCCCCGTGCGCATTTTCCGGCGAGGTCCCGCGCGTCGCCGCCGTCAGTTTGGTCACCGGCACGCGCGTCGGCGTTTAAACGCCGGTGGGACCCACGCGTCAGCTCATTAGCTGCTAACCCGACGCCTAACCCCCACTGACAGCCGGGCCCCACGCGGTTTAATTAACCCTAATAAAAATGATTTAGTTAATTAACTAACTGACATGTGGGGCCCCCTGGTACTGTTCAAACAGATAAGATGGGTCCAGTCAGCGTGCTGACTCGGCAGGGGCCCCACCAGTCAGCCTCTGCTGATTGGACCCAGTTGACCAGTCAACGGTCCAGTCAACTGCTGACTGGGCAGTTGACTGGCCCCATCAGTCAGTCTCTGTTGCACATTTCTGGGTACACTTCTGTGTACCCATAGCAATTAATATTTAAATGATTTTTGAATTAAATTTAAATTCAAAAATTCAGAAAATGATTAAAACTTTGAAAAATCATAGAAAATAAACCATAACTCGAATGAAAATAATTTATATATGAAAAACGATCAGGAAAATATGACGAATCTGAATATACCATCCACATACCTGCCACATGCCCCCAACACATCAAACATGGAACCTTCCCCTCTGGATCGTCTGACTGATAAATGCCTGGAGCCGGGAAAATATTTCCGGATATTTTCCCGCTCCGTCTGTAATGCTTAGCACCGCATTAGGTCACCCCCAGCACAGTATATTGCCATGTCATGCCTTGTGATGCATTTGTTTGCTTTATATTTATCATTTCTTCCCGCTCTTCTCTCCGGTAGACCCGAGACCGACGCTGCTACCGTGTACAACTATGTCCCTGACGACCAGACCTTTCAGCAAAGCTTCCAGGCAAGCAAACCCCCTTGATCATTCCTATATCACATATTCCTTCTCCCCTGTGCTTGCATTAGAATTTGCTACCGTATTAAATTGCTCCTATTCTGATGCATAGCCTGATTTTGTAACTGCTGTTGATACCTTACCTGTTGTCCTAAATACTTAGTATAGATTGGTTAGTGATCCATCAGTGACCCCTCACCCTTGTCCCTGTTGCCCCGTTTTGTTACTGGTGCCCTGATCAATGTGATCGATGTTCAGAGACCGACACAGCACCGCACACCCCCTTAGTTGTACGACTCTGCAAAGCTACTATCGAGTGTCGAGGGTGATACCTCCTACCTCACTCATGATGATATCTCTGTAGCTTAGCTAGTCAGTTGTGGGTTATCGAGGGTGATTCCTCTTTCACCACCTCTGATGAAGCCTCTGTCGTGCAACCCCTCAAGTGTGAACCCTTCGAGGGTGATTCCTCCAAGTTCACGTTGACGGTTACATCGAGTAGGAATCCAACGAGGGTGATTCCTCAGATTCCTTCTTGATGTTATGGACACACGGATACCCTGTACTTAACTAAGTCCTTTGTTGAAGTCGGGTCGACCCCGAGGGGTACCCGCGAGAGGTGTGGAGTCGGGTTGACCATGAGGGTACCCGCGAGATAACTACGTGGCACGGCCGGGCATTCCTGGCCCTTGCCGTAAGTCCACGAGATGGGGCGACGGGACCACAGATCGTGGATCACTGCTCGTCTCCGCGAGCTCCTAATAATTCACTAACGGATTTGGGTATTTGATATGAGTTGGCAACTGGCCTATACGCACTACCACCACGCGGGATAATGGTTTAATGGGGCCCTCGGCGCCGTATGTATCAGCCGAAAGCTCTGTCAGATGTCCAGTTCAGTATTGTGGCACGGCTGGGCCGACGCCATCCAGGAGAGAGGTGGAGCCTGGGTTCGCCCTGCACGTAACGACCCAGAGTGTAAAGGGCGATGGGCCCAAGACCCCTGAGCACCTAGGATGTAGACCGGCGGGGACCTCTCTGCGGAGCCTAGGTAGGACTACGTCGTGTTGATCAGCCGAGGCCGGGCATGACCCAGAAAAGTGTGTCCGGCTAGAGTTAATCAAGCGTGTTGGGTAACAGTAGTGCACCCCTGCAGGGAAGATTATCTATTCGAATAGCCGTGTCCATGGTAAAAGGACGCTCAGTGTTGTATCCTGATCTACTACAACTTGAACTGGATACTTGTGTTACTTAATAATTTGACAGCTCCGGGATCGATTTCTCGCAGGGAGTCGAGGAAGGATCTCTGGGCATTGCTGCTATTACTTATTACTTTATGTTATACTACTAATCTGCACTCTTCTAATGCTGCAAGACGCTCCAAGATGCTAGTCTTCATTAGGCTAGGCCTTCCCCTCTATTCTGGCATTTCTGCAGTTTAGTCCACAGATACAGCCCCTTCCCTTTGATACCGATGCATACTTAGCATAGATCTGATGTAAGTCTTGCGAGTACTTTGGATGAGTACTCACGGTTGCTTTGCTACCTCTTTTTCCCCATACCCGATTGTTGCGATCAGATGATGGAGCCCAGGAGCTGGAGATCCTCGATGGTGCCTACTACTACGTGGAAACTGATGACCAGGAGTTGTTTAGGAGGCTCCCAGGCAGGAGGCCTGTGCCTTTTCGATCTAGATGCCGTTGTTTTGCTCAGCCTTCTTAAGGCAGACTTGTTAACCCTTTATGTCTGTGCTCAGATATTGTTGCTTTCGCTGACTCTTGTGTAACTTGAGCTTATGTATTCGAGCCCTCGAGGCCCCTGGCTTGTAATATAAAGTTTGTATTATTTTATTTTCTGTCTAGAGTTGTGTTGTGATATCTTCCCGTGAGTCCCTGGGCTTGATCATGCACATTTGCGTGTATGATTAGTGCACGGTCGGGCCGGGGGCGTCACAAGTTGGTATCAGAGCCAGGTTTCGATCCTGGGACCTGTGGGTTATGGGCCCACATCACCAATGGATGGGTTTAGTATCTTTTATTCCTCTCCTTTACTCTGGGATTCTGATCTCTCCTCTTTTCGGGTTAAAGATTTTACTAACTCTAGGTTCTCGTGATCACATCCACCCGGAGGTTTGAATTAACCCTTCTTCGAATTAAGGGCCAGGTTCTGCTTCATAATGTTCACGGACCGCAGGATCCTTTTATCGAGGGCACCCTGCGTTGTCACTTGCAGATTCCTCGCTCCTATAGTTTTCTCCGACGTTGATGTAGCCTTTGCTATGTCTCGTTGTTGTATCTCTCCACCGCGAGCCTGCGTGCCGCCTAGTTGTCTAGCTGCGTGTGTTTCCAAACTCCTACTGCCGTTTGTAGCCAACTATGTGCATGGATCTGTATGTCTTTAATGACTACTAATATGTATCTAATGCACTTCTTGTTCATTGCTCATGTTACATCATGAATGACTCCGTACACATGCAGTTGTTCTTGCTAAACTGCCTTTGTTGTTTTGGCAGGATGGCCGACGATCCTCCACCTCCACCCTATATTGCCGCAATGATGCAGCAGTTTGAGCTGAATCGTCAGTTTATGACTGGGGTAATGGCCCAATTTCCAACCCAGAAGGCTCATCAACAGCCTGCCCCAATAACACTGCAAGAATTGGTGCGCCTCAACCCGTCCACCTTCCGCAACTTGACTGATCCAATGGATGTTGATGATTGGCTCCGTGACATCGCTTTTCAGATGGAGTCGGCTAATGTTGCCCCTACCAGTTACGTCACCTATGCGACGTGTCATCTGAGGGGTTCAGCTGCTCAATGGTGGGAAAGCCATAGGGGTAGCCTGCCTACTAGAACTGTAACCACTTGGCAGGAATTTCAGTCGGTCTTCCGTGCACGACACATTCCTCAAGGTCTGATGGACCAGAAGAAGAAGGAATTCCGCAAACTCACAACGGGCAAAATGACTGTGGATGAATATCGGAGGAAATTCCTTGATTTATCCTGTTATGCTGAGGATGACGTCTATACTGACGCTCGCAAGCAGGAGAAATTCCGTGAGGACTGCGTCCTGATATAAAGCTCGCACTTGTTGTCCATGAATGCGTGGACTTTGCGACGCTTGTCAGCCAAGCTTTCCGGGCTGAAACTGGTCTGACTGAGTACCAGGAGTCGGTCAAGCGTACTCGAGATGTTGGCCCCTCCTCGGGTCAGCCTGCTCAGAAACGTCAAGTCGGGATTCCGCACAATGTTTATCACTGACCTGCTCCAACACCAAGGCCATCTTATGTTGCACCTCATCTGCCTCCGCCGCCGAGACAGCTAATGATTCAGGGTGGACAGCCCGATACTATGGCTCCTCCCCATAATGATGGTTTATGCCGCAAGTGTGGACAGACAGGGCACCTTGCTCTCAACTGTCGTTAGGGTCAGCTGCAGAATGCATCACGTCCTCCTGTTGGCCGTAAGAAGGGCCGTTGAAACCATCCTACCAGAAGAAGTAGTGCCAGACCACCTGCTATGAGTTGTGGTCAAGTCACCCATGTCAAGATTGAAGAAGCTCGCGAGGTCCCAAAAATCGTGATGGGTACCCTTCGCGTTAATTCAGTGCCAGCCTCTGTTCTCTTTGATTCAGGAGCATCGCATGCCTTTCTATCCCAACAATTTGCTCAGTTACATGAGTTGGACATGGAAAAATTACCCACTCCTTTAGCGGTTCAATACCCGGGATCCAAGTGGCAAACCACAATGGTAAGCCATCACAACCAAATCAAAATTGGAGGTCTACTTTTTCCGGCTTCTCTCACTGTGCTCGGACCTTCCAACATAGACATTATTCTTGGTATGGAATGGTTGACAGCCTATAATGCTTTGATCGACTATGCCGCCAAGATAGTCCAGCTCACACACCCTTCTGGCCAGGTGATCAACTACTCAGCCCAGATAATCCAGAATGCCGAGAGCCAGATATATGCTCTGAATGCATTGAATGCTTCACCTCTTGAAGGCATCGAGAACGTTCCAGTTGTTCATGATTTTCAAGATGTCTTCCCAGAGGAACTTCCAGGAGTACCCCCTGCTAGAGCTGTCGAATTCATCATAGACTTAAAACCGGGCACTACTCCTATTGCCAAGCGCCCATACAAGATGCCGCCTCATGAACTCCTTGAACTTAAGGAGGAAATTGACAAGTCACTTCGTAAGGGTTTCATTCGCCCCATTTCTTCTGCTTGGGGAGCACCTTCTCTCTTTGTCAAGAAGAAGGATGGTACGAATCGTCTGGTCCACGATTATCGACCTATCAACCGGGCAACAATTCAGAACAAGTATCCGCTTCCCAGAATCAACGATCTGTATGATCAACTTGCTGGTTCCTCAGTATTCTCTAAACTTGATTTGAGATTGGGATACCACCAGATCCGAGTTCATGAAGAGGATATTCCAAAGATAGCCTTTGTTACTCGCTATGGCTCATACGAGTACACTGTCATGTCCTTTGGCTTAACCAACGCTCCAGCAACCTTCTCTCGGTTAATGAACTACATCTTCATGGATTACCTCGACAAATTCGTCGTGGTTTATCTGGGTGATATCCTTGTATATTTGAAGAATGAAGAAGAACATGCCGAACATCTTCGGCTTGTACTGGAGAAGCTGCGTGAACATCAACTGTATGCCAAGTATTCCAAGTGCGAGTTCTGGTTATCTGAAGTGACATATCTCGGCCACGTGATTTCCAAAGATGGCATTGTTGTTAGCCCAGAACGAGTTCAGGCTATTCTTGAATGGACTCCCCCAAAGAATGTCAAGCAAGTCAGAAGTTTTCTCGGACTCGCAAGTTATTGCCGCCGTTTTGTCGAGAACTTCTCTAAGATTGCCAAGCCTCTGACTGATCTTCTTCACAAACGTGTTAAGTTTGAGTGGACAGAAAAATGTCAGGAAAGTTTTCAGACACTCAAGGACAAGCTGAAATTTGCCCCAGTGCTTGCTCCTCCAGATTCTCGCAAGGACTTCGTGATTTATTGTGACGCATCCCGTCAAGGATTAGGCTGTGTCCTAATGCAAGAGCGCAAGGTGATTGCTTATGGCTCTCGATAGTTGCGTCCTCATGAAGAGAATTATCCAACGCATGATCTCGAACTTGCAGTAGTTATTATGCATTGAAGTTATGGCGACATTACCTACTTGGTAATCATGGAGATCTACACGGATCATCAAAGTTTGAAGTATTTGTTCACTCAGCCATCTCTGAACCTCCGTCAGCAAATATGGATGGAGGCCATTACAGACTATGACTTGGGTATTTCTTATACCCCTGGCAAGGCTAATGTAATGGCTGATGCCTTGAGCCGTAAATCCTACTGTTTTGAACTTGAGGTTCAGCTACAGCAACCACTCCTGTATGAAGAGCTTCGAAAGCTGAACCTCGAGATAGTTCCTCAAGGATATCTAAATACCTTGGTTATTGAACTAGATCTCGAGCGCAACATCAAGACAAGGCAGAATTATGACTCTGAAGTCGAGAAGATTAAGAGCTATCTCTCCAAAGGAAATTCATCGTTCTTCACTGTTGATGATGATGGTGCCTTGTTCTTCAGAGGCCGCCTAGTGGTCCCCAGAAAGCAAAATCTGGACACACGCTCAGATGTCATGAAAGAAGCACATGACACACCTTTGTCTATTCATTCGGGTAGTACCAAGATGTACCAAGACATTCATCAGCGGTACTGGTGGCCTGATATGAAGCAAGACATTGCTCGTTATGTTGCTGAGTGTGACGTCTGCCGTCGCATCAAAGCAGAACATCAAAGACCTGCTGGAACTCTGCAACCACTTGCTATTCCCGAATGGAAATGGGACAAAGTTGAGATGGACTTTATCACTGGATTTCCCAGATCACAGAAGGGTCATGATGCTATTCTTGTCGTCATTGACCGATTCTCTAAGGTTGCTCATTTCCTGCCAGTCAAGGAGACAATCACTGCTAGTCAGTTAGCAGACTTGTATGTTTTCAGAATTGTGTCACTCCACGGTGTTCCGTTGGAGATCAGTTTAGACCGTGGCAGCCTCTTTACCTCAAGGTTGTGGAAAAGTTTCCAAGAAGCTATGGGAACTCATCTGTCCTTTAGCACCGCTTTTCACCCCCAGTCCCAGGGTCAAGTTGAACGAGTCAACCAAGTGCTAGAAGATATGCTTCACGCATGTGTCATCTCCTTTGGCCAGAAATGGGAGGAATCTCTACCGTATGCTGAATTCTCTTACAACAATAGCTATCAAGCTAGTCTGAAGATGGCACCATTCGAAGTTCTTTATGGACGTAAGTGTCGAACTCCTCTGAATTGGTCAGAAACTGGGGAACAGCTACTCTTCGGTCCGGACATAATCCAACACGCTAAACAGCAAGTCCGTATCATTCGTGAACATCTGAAGACTGCTCAGTCTTGTCAGAAGAGCAATTGTGACCGTAAACACAAGGTAATGGTCTATCAACCTGGCGAACAGGCTTATCTTCGTGTCACCCCGATGAAGGGCACTCACCGATTCGGAATCAAGGGAAAGTTAGCTCCTCGCTACATTGGCCCCTTCCGCATTCTTGCAAGACGCAGAGAAGTGGCATATCAATTGGAATTGCCATCGAACCTTTCTCAGGTTCACGATGTTTTCCATGTGTCGCAACTCCGCCGTTGCTTCAAGGATCCGATCTAAGCAGTGGATCATGAAGTGCTTGAATTGCAGGATGACCTATCTTATAAGGAGCATCCGATCCGTATTCTTGATCAAGCTGAATGTCGAACCCGTCAGAAGGCAATCAAGTTCCTTAAAGTTCAGTGGTCAAATCATTCTGAAGATGAAGCCACTTGGGAGCGCGAGGATCGTCTTCGTGAAGAATACCCCGATCATTTCCCTTCTACCTCTTAATTCTCGAGACGAGAATTTCTTTTAGAGGGGGAGAATTGTAACATCCCCTGTAATTAAGCTACAGTAAACCCCTGCAAATTATGCCAAGTCATCTAGTTTTGCAATGTCACTTGTCACTTGGCTCCCGAACAAATTCCAATTCAAATTCAAAATTCAAATGGCAAATGAAAATAAAAGTTGATCAAATTTGAAAACAAAATAGTTCATTATATTGCTAATAATCCCAAAGCAATTATAAAAATAAAACAAACATTATTTGAATTTCCAAATTGACCTTAACATCCAAAAACAGTGCTAAACAGCATATTTAAATGCTTTCCTATTTATGAAAAATTCAAATAAATGCAAAAGCCTCCCAAACTTTTTGTGGCAGTGCTATATAATGCAATGTAATTATGTGGCCAAGTCCCACATTTTACAAAATACATTTGCTAGCTAAAAGAAAATACAACAGAAAAGAATTAAATAAACATAAAAATAAAAAGAAAAGGGAGAAAGGTTCATTGTGCACATGGGCTCGATGTGCACAGTAGCCGGCCCAGCCCATTCCCCCGGTCATCCCCTACCTCTCGCGCGCTGTCGGCCGCGCGCACTGACACGCCGCCGATCGCCACGCTCCGTCCATCCCGCGGAGCCCCGGCGAGGATAAGGCCGCTCTCGGCCTCCCCATCCACCCCGCGTCGAACCCTAGCTCCTCTACTTCCCCCTCCCTCGCTCTTTCCCCTTTGTTCGAGCTCACCCGAGCGTGTACGTCACCATCCGCCGCTCGTACCCGTGGCCACCGTCGTCCCCGCGCCAACCTAACGTGCCCGCTAGCTCCTCCGTCGTCGTCTATGTCGCCTGTGAGTGCCAAATCGAGCCGGGCGACTCCACATCGAGCGGATCGACCGCTTATTCTTCCTCTGCCCCGCCGGATTTCGTCGCCGCTTCACCGTCCTCTGCTGCCCCTAAGCTTCCACCGAGCCATCGTGTGCTCCTCTGGTGAGCTGCTCGACCTTCCCCTCCGCTAGCGCCGTCCCTCTCGCCCTCTAGCCGCCGCTGCCATTGGAGCCCGAAGCTCCCGCCGCTGCGTCTCGTCACCGCTGTAGTTAGGGCCACTGGCAGGTGCGTCTGAGCACGCCATCGTGTTCGTCGCACTCCCAGGAAGCCATCGCCACTAGCCGCACGTCCTGCTGTGCCCTGTGGCGTCGGATCCGCTCTTCCCGTACTCCGGCCTCCGCCTTTGCTGTCGCCGCCATCGTTCCCGACCACCCCGGCTTGCGTGGGTGGCACCATTGGACGCGGCGCGTTCCCACCATCCCGTAGAGCCCAAGAACGCCCTCAGCCGTGTCCCGTGCGCATTTTCCGGCGAGGTCCCGTGCGTCGCCGCCGTCAGTTTGGTCACCGGCGCGTGCGCCGGCGTTTAAACGCCGGTGGGACCCACGCGTCAGCTCATTAGCTGCTAACCCGACGCCTAACCCCCACGCGGTTTAATTAACCCTAATAAAAATGATTTAGTTAATTAACTAACTGACATGTGGGGCCCCTGGTACTGTTCAAACAGATAAGATGGGTCCAGTCAGCGTGCTGACTCAGCAGGGGCCCCACCAGTCAGCCTGTGCTGACTAGACCCTGTTGACCAGTCAACGGTCCTGTCAACTGCTGACTGGGCAGTTGACTGGCCCCATCAGTCAGTCTCTGTTGCACATTTCAGGGTACACTTCTGTGTACCCATAGCAATTAATATTTAAATGATTTTTGAATTAAAATTAAATTCAAAAATTCAGAAAATGATTAAAACTTTGAAAAATCATAGAAAATAAACCGTAACTCGGATGAAAATAATTTATATATGAAAAACGATCAGAAAAATATGACGAATCCGAATATACCATCCACATACCTGCCACATGCCCCCAACACAGCAAACATGGAACCTTCTCCTCTGGATCGTTTGACTGATAAATACCTGGAGCCGGGAAAATATTTCCGGATATTTTCCCGCTCCGTCTGTAACGGTTAGCACCGCATTAGGTCACCCCCAGCACAGCATATTGCCATGTCATGCCTTGTGATGCTTTTGTTTGCTTTATATTTATTGTTTCTTCCCGCTCTTCTCTCCGGTAGACCCGAAACTGACGCTGCTGCCGTGTACGACTACGTCCCTGACGACCAGACCTTTCAGCAAAGCTTCGAGGCAAGCAAACCCCCTTGATCATTCCTATATCACCTATTCCTTCTCCCACATGCTTGCATTAGAATTTGCTACCGTATTTGATTGCTCCTATTCTGATGCATAGCCTGATTTTGTAACTGCTGTTGATACCTTACTTGTTGTCCTAAATACTTAGTATAGATTGGTTAGTGATCCATCAGTGACCCCTCACCCTTGTCCCTGCTGCCCCGTTTTGTTACTGGTGCCTCGATCAATGTGATCGATGTTCAGAGACCGACACAGCACCGCACACCCCCTTAGTTGTACGACTCTGCAAAGCTACTATCGAGTGTCGAGGGTGATACCTCCTACCTCACTCCTGATGATATCTCTGTAGCTTAGCTAGTCGGTTGTGGGTTATCGAGCGTGATTCCTCTTTCACCACTTCCGATGAAGCCTCTGTCGTGCAACCCCTCAAGTGTGAACCCTTTGAGGATGATTCCTGCAAGTTCACCTTGACGGTTACATCGAGTAGGAATCCAACGAGGGTGATTCCTCGGATTCCTTCTTGATGTTATGGACACACGGATACCCTATACTTAACTCAGTCCTTTGTTGAAGTTGAATCGACCCCGAGGGGTACCCGCGAGAGGTGTGGAGTCGGGTTGACCATGAGGGTACCCGCGAGATAACAATGTGGCACGACCGGGCATTACTGGCCCTTGCCGTAAGTCCACGAGACGGGGCGACGGGACCACAGATCGTGGATCACTGCTCGTCTCCGCGAGCTCCTAATAATTCACTAACGGATTTGGGTATTTGATCTGAGTTGGCCACTGGCCTATACGCACTACCACCATGCGAGATAATGGTTTAATGGGGCCCTCGGCGCCGTATGTATCAGCCGAAAGCTCTGTCAGACGTCCAGTTCAGCATTGCGGCACGGCTGGGCCGGCACCATCTAGGAGAGAGGTGGTGCCTGGGTTCGCCCTACGCGCAACGACCCGGAGTGTAAAGGGCGATGGGCCCAAGACCCCTGAGCACTTATGTCGTGGTTTTGTCACGGCAGATGTCCTCGTGAAAGGACTTAGTCGTGAGGCCATCGCAACTAGGTAGTAGCTTGAACGGGGTTGATCGGAAACATGAAGACACGAGTTTTACCCAGGTTCGGCCTCTCGCGGTGGAGGTAAAAGCCTACATCCTGCTTGATATATATTGATGATCATAGTCTCGATTACAAGGGTGCTATTTCCCTGACTCTGTCTCGAGAGCTATCAAAACGTCTGTCTCGAGACTTATCTGTCTATCTTGACCTCTCCAAAAAAAAACCTTTTGGGGGTGCCCTGCCCCTCCTTATATAAGTTGAAGGGGCAGGCTTACATGTAGAGTCCTAGTAGGACTTGGACTAGTCTATTTGGACTTATCTCAAACTCTTTCTCGCGGGCTTCTTACCGCGGGCGACTTATCGCGGGCTTCTCATCTTCGGGACTCATCTTCCGGGTGACTCATCTTCCGGGACTCATCTTCGGGGCTCATCTTCAGGACTTATCTCTGGGACTCATCATGGCGGCTTAAGATGGCAGCTTAAGTCCAGAAATGACTTATCCTCAGGGCGACTTAAGCCCAGAGATGACTTAACCTCAGGGCGACTTAAGCCCAGAGATGACTTAACCTCAGGGCGACTTAAGCCCAGAGATGACTTAACCTCAGGGCGACTTAAGCCCAGAGATGACTTAACCTCAGGGCGACTTAAGCCCAGAGATGACTTAACCTCAGGGCGACTTAAGCCCAGAGATGACTTAACCTCAGGGCGACTTAAGCCCAGAGATGACTTAACCTCAGGGCGACTTAAGCCCAGAGATGACTTGACCTCAGGGCGACTTAAGCCCAGAGATGACTTAACCTCAGGGCGACTTAAGCCCAGAGATGACTTGACCTCAGGGCGACTTAAGCCCAGAGATGACTTAAGTCCAGAGATGACTTAACCTCAGGGCGACTTTAACATCATGAGCCGGGTCTAGCCGTGGGTAATTCCCCCGACATTAGCCCCCAGATTAGCTTGGAGTTATTCATGCTAAGCTCTTGAGTCTGTCATATCAACATGTTGACGTTGTTTCCATGCAGAAAAAATAACCCTTATGACATTTTTGAGTTGTCTTCAAATGCCTTGGCTTGATAAAAAGAAAATCCGTCTGATGTTGTGCCAACTTTCAATGCTTCAGACTTTGATGAAAAATGAATAGAAAATCCGTATGATGTTGAGCTGACATGTCTGAATAGCTTGGAGGATATAACCTGTAGCCCCCAAGTCTTAAGAGTAGAGCAAAGTGATAGCTTAAGACTTGCTTAAATATAAATGTTGCAACTTTGGAGAAAAATCCGGGTTATCCGTCTGAGTCTTCAATCATGAACTGAAAGTTTTGCACTTCACATGTGTAGCCCCCAAGGGCCGGCTCATTAGTATATGATGGGCCGGGTCTTCAACTTGGACCTTTTGATCTATTTAAACAACTGACTGTTGTAGCCCCAAGTGCCGGTTCGTTTGCTTGCAGCGACTTGGAACTTATATGTACTCCTTTGAAAACAACATCATATGATGTAGCCCCCAAGCTTCGGGTCACTATTAAGGCTTGTTTACTTTGAATTTTTGACAGGAGCAATTGGTAGCCCCCAAGGGCCGGCTTATCATTATGTGATGGGCCGGGTCTTCAATGAGACTATTAAAAATGACCATGCATTAGCCCCCGAGTACCATGGTGCATGCTTGCAGTGACATGGGACTTTCATACTTGATGTAATCTTGATTTGAATAATGTAGCCCCCAAGGGCCGACTCGGTACTTTTTCTTCCATTGTAGAATAAAATCATATCCACTCTGTCATGCCTTTGCGATGAAAGAAATCCTTGGCCGTGGTTGCAATGCAACCCGGCAAATATGTGTGAGAAAATCCACAAGTGCTGTAGTTTTGTACAAAGCACATGTTGAATACCAAAAACCCGGTCAATTAAAAGACCAGGTATTATATGTGACCCGGCTGGAATTGTACCCCGGGAAAAATAGGAGAATTGATATCTCAATCATTTAATACTGGTTATGATAAACCATGATGAAGATTCAGCCATTTTGGCTATTAAAGATTTGTTTGTTCCTGCAGAGTTACAATGTAACACGGTTTGAAAACCGGCTCCTGCAACATAAACAAATATGTTCATGCATACATGATGCATTGTATGATGATGCAATGTATGATGATGTATGCGTATGTTAATAGAGTATAAAAAACGTCGGCTTTCGAGGCACGACAATTTAGACCGGCTTTCGAGGCTCGTGTCTTGCTTCAATGAAGCTGGCATGATAGCCCATGGTTTATCCTCGCTCTCTGTAAGCCGGCTCTCACGTGACATAAACCGATGTTTTAACCAAAACAAGTTCAGGGTCATAAAAATGATTGACTTGTCAAGAGTACACCGGGTCACCTAAGCGGAGTAGCATCAAGCAAACAGGCAGGTTTAACCAAGATATATTGTGGCGTTATTGCCGGGTCAAGAGGGTGAGAAAGCTAAACTCGGTGAGTTGGAAGCCCCCAAGTGACCATAATTGAGCGGGATACCCATTTTTAGACTGCGCATCATGGCGACTAATCTTCTTTGGTAACCCTGTTATATGTTTTGCCAAGAAGGCAGGATACCTATGTTTGAACTGCGCATCATGGCAACTAGTCCTCTTTGGCAACCTTAATTTTTCGCCAATAAGGCAACAGCCCCCAGGTCCAGGTTTGTCTTCCTCGCAATGACTGGGGTTCTTGAATTTGTGAAAGCCGACCAAATCTGACGAGTCATGTCTGTGTAGCCCCCGAGTCTTAAGTCGACTCGAGGAGTTGGCTTGAGATTCTTCATACTTGGCCGTAACATAAACCGGCAGATAGTTGACAGCTGATAGCTGAAGTTTATTGAAGCCAGAAGTGTGTGGCGAGTTGATGATCTTCGCGACGCTTGTTGTATGTCCTGGGCGTTGACAACGCGATGTGAATCCGCGGAAGGTTGAGGTCGACCGTGGAGGGTCATAGATGACCCCGTATAAGTCGTGTCAGTAATACGGCCGATGGTTTGTCCTGGCTGTTTGTTGAATTTAACCAAACCGCAGCGGCGGCAACTTGTGCGCCTGTCCATTGAGCCATCCGGTGCAGGCAAAGGCTGATAATATGTTTTTATTTGCTTCAGAGTTGTTGGAGTAGACCGGGCCACGGGGGCGGTGGCGTCCGTTTGAGCAGTTCGTGCAGACGGGCGCGGATTCGGTGTGTTGATGTAGACATGGGAGTCGGTCGGTAACCCGACGTGGACACGGGGGTCGCCCGTGGCGTTGTAAGCGCGGATGCGCGAGTCGGCCGCAGCTTGTAAGTCAGCGCGGACGGGCGCGTCGGCCGCGGGTGCAGACGTATGAATCGGCCGCAGCGTGAGCAGATGAGTCAGCCGCGTGTTGATGTAGACCGAACCGCATAGGCGGCGGTTTGCACACACGCTCATTGAGTAGTACGGCATGGTCGGATGCTGGCGCATGATAACATTTGGCGCGAGTTCTGTATCCATGGCATGACGATCGCCCTTACAGTGAACAATTGTCCTGCATAAAAAGCATCGCAAGCCAGAGTAATTGTTCTTTAAGGAACTTAAAATGTGCTATTTAAAATAGACCGGACGGATATCACCTGATGCATTTGGATGACGGATGATCCGTATGTAGTGTCCGTAGATAACCTGGTAATGGTGCGGCCCATCCAGCGCAAACAGAATACTCTGACGATCAGCGGTCTCAGATGTTGCAGCAGCTCTTTTTTTTGACCTCGATTTTTTTCCTTTTCCACTTGGGCAACCGATCTTTGCTTCTTTTCCCAGCCGGGCCGGGCAAACATCCCCTGGGCGGACACACGAGGGTTGGCACAAGGCGATGCCAGCGCGCGAGAGCAGAGGCGACACAACCAGCGACGGCCGGTGGGCGAGCCATGGCTGCACCCGGCGCGGGCAGCGCAACCAGCGATGGCGGGCGGGGCAGACCAGGCGGGGCGGAGCCGGCGAGTGGCGGAGACAGCGGCTCGCGGAGGCCACGGGCGCAGAAATAGGCCGGAGCAGCAGCTAAAGCCGCGGCGGCTCGCTGGCAGTGGCTATGGTCGGGTCGCGCGGGGGCGGCTTAGCGAGGGCAGAGACAGCGAGGTCGCGGCCGCGAGTGAGGAGGCGCGAGGTCACAGCGGGGGCAGCCGCGAGGCCGGGGTGACTCGGCGGCAGCGACTCGGCGCGCGGCAGGGGCGGCTCAACACGGCCACGGTGGCTGGGACGAGGAGGCGACGGCGATTTGTGGCAGCGGCTTGGGTGGACCGGCGAGCCACAACAGAGGGCAGACCGATGAGGCGAGGCGAGGTGAGGGCGGCTCGCGGCGCTTCTCTGCTCGGGCGCGGCAGGGGAGGCCTGTGGCGGCTTGAGGGCGAGGCCGACCTGGCATGGCCGTGGCCGAGGAGGCAAGGCGTGCGGAGGCGGCTCGAAGCGCACCACAGCGGCGGCGAGTCGACGAGGTGGCGGAGGCAGGCCGCTTCGGCAAAGTCGTTGGCGGAGGCGAAGGCCACCGAGGTAGGCCACGACGGAGGCGGGCCGCTACGGCGGAGGTGGCGGCGATTTGGAGGCGGCTTGTAGGCGAGGCCGCAGCAGCGGAAACCGGCGGAGGCGGCTCGCAGGCGGAGTGAAGCCAGGGCGGCTTGGAGGTGAGGCCGCAACGACAACCGTGGTAACCGGCGGCTTGCGGCGAGGCTGCAGAGGCCAGCGACTCGGGGATTGCGGCTCGGCGATGGGCTGCGGCAGAGGCGGCTTGCAGGCAGAGGACAAGGCCATGGAGGCGGGCCGTGGCGACGGAGGAGGCGGCTCGAGGCGGCGGCGACGGCTTGAAGCGCGATGGCCGAGGCGGGTCGAGCTGCGCGAGGCCGGGGCGGTTCAGAGGCGCTCGAGGCGAAGGTGGCCGCGAGGCCGACTCGACGTGCAGCAGCAGAGGCGGGCGGCTTGACAGCAGCCGGCAGAGGCGGAGGCGAGCTTGGAGATGGCGGCTTCTCAGTAGAGGTGGAGCGAGGCCGTTCGGCGACTTAGAGACAGAGGCGGAGACCGAGTCCCTGGCCTCATCCACTTCCCGAAACTGCCGCAAGGGTCACAACTCGGATTAGGACTGCTGCTTCCGTCGTGCGTACATATACGAGCAATAATTACATCGGAGGCTGGATCGACTTTGATTGACTCGTACGTTTAACTCTTTCTTGGAGGATGTATAATTGATACTAATATGATCAGGTCCCTTATCCAGTTCCGTCCAGAAAAACGATTGACCCTTCATGCTTGTGCTGCTAATGGATCTCCTTGTGGGTTTTGCTCCATACGTCGAATTTTGTAGTTATTTTCACCATGTGTACAGCCTCAAATATTCCTTCGCAGCCGTCTCTGTTGACTTTGGGTGCTCCTTCACTCGATTGCACGGAGGGCGTGCGTGTGTGCCATCGTCGCCAAAGTTACTTTTCGACTTAAATCTGACCTTAAAAATTTTCCATCTGAATCTGATGAACTCGGAGTTGATGTAGATTTTTCCGCACCGGCTCTTGTTGATCCGACGGGTCATAAGCTTCCCGATCCCTGAAAGTGTTCCCTCCAAGAACAACACCACCGTGCTGGCCCCATGGTGGGAGCCAACTGTCGTGGTTTTGTCACGGCAGATGTCCTCATGAAAGGACTTAGTCGTGAGGCCATCACAACTAGGTAGTAGCTTGAACGGGGTTGATCGGAAACGAGAAGACACGAGTTTTACCCAGGTTCAGTCCCTCGCAGTGGAGGTAAAAGCCTACATCCTGCTTGATATATATTGATGATCATAGTCTCGATTACAAGGGTGCTATTTCCCTAACTCTGTCTCGAGAGCTATCAAAACGTCTGTCTCGAGACTTATATGTCTATCTTGACCTCTCCAAAAAAAAACCTTCTTGGGGTGCCCTGCCCCTCCTTATATAAGTTGAAGGGGCAGGCTTACATGTAGAGTCCTAGTACGACTTGGACTAGTCTATTTGGACTTATCTCGAACTCTTTCTCGCGGGCTTCTTACCGCGGGCGACTTATCGCGGGCTTCTCATCTCCGGGACTCATCTTCCGGGTGACTCATCTTCCGGGACTCATCTTCGGGGCTCATCTTCAGGACTTATCTCTGGGACTCATCATGGCGGCTTAAGATGGCAGCTTAAGTCCAGAAATGACTTATCCTCAGGGGGACTTAAGCCCAGAGATGACTTAACCTCAGGGCGACTTAAGCCCAGAGATGACTTAACCTCAGGGCGACTTAAGCCCAGAGATGACTTAACCTCAGGGCGACTTAAGCCCAGAGATGACTTAACCTCAGGGCGACTTAAGCCCAGAGATGACTTAACCTCAGGGCGACTTAAGCCCAGAGATGACTTAACCTCAGGGCGACTTAAGCCCAGAGATGACTTAACCTCAGGGCGACTTAAGCCCAGAGATTACTTAACCTCAGGGCGACTTAAGCCCAGAGATGACTTAACCTCAGGGCGACTTAAGCCCAGAGATAACTTAACCTCAGGGCGACTTAAGCCCAGAGATGACTTGACCTCAGGGCGACTTAAGCCCAGAGATGACTTAACCTCAGGGCGACTTTAACGTCATGAGGCGGGTCTAGCCGCGGGTAATTCCCCCGACAACTTAGGATGTAGACCGGCGGGGACCTCTCTGCGGATCCTAGGTAGGACTACATCGTGTTGATCAGCCGAGGCCGAGCATGACCCAGAAAAGTGTGTCCTGCCAGAGTTAATCGAGCGTGTTGGGTAACAGTAGTGCACCCCTGCAGGGAAGATTATCTATTCGAATAGCCGTGTCCACGGTAAAAGGACGCTCAGTGTTGTATCCCGATCTACTACAACTTCAACTGGATACTTGTGTTACTTCATAATTTGACAGCTCCGGGATCGCTTTCTCGCAAGGAGTCGAGGAAGGATCTCTGGGCATTGCTGCTATTACTTATTACTTTATGTTATACTAGTAATATGCACTCTTCTAATGCTGCAAGACGCTGCAAGATGCTAGTTTCGTTAGGCTAGGCCTTCCCCTCTATTCTGGCATTTCTGCAGTTTAGTCCACAGATACAGCCCCTTCCCTTTGATACCGATGCATACTTAGCATAGATCTGATGTAAGTCTTGCGAGTACTTTGGATGAGTACTCATGGTTGCTTTGCTACCTCTTTTTCCCCATACCCGATTGTTGCGATTAGATGACGGAGCCCAGGAGCTGGAGATCCTCGATGGTGCCTACTACTACGTGGAAACTGATGACAAGGAGTAGTTTAGGAGGCTCCCAGGCAGGAAGCATGCGCCTTTTCGATCTAGATGTCATTGTTTTGCTCAGCCTTCTTAAGGCAGACTTGTTTACCCTTTATGTCTGTGCTCAGATATTGTTGCTTCTGCTGACTCTTGTGTAACTCGAGATTATGTATTCGAGCCCTCGAGGCCCCTGGCTTGTAATATAAAGCTTGTATTATTTTATTTTGTGTCTAGAGTTGTGTTGTGATATCTTCCCGTGAGTCCCTGGGCTTGATCGTGCGCATTTGTGTGTATGATTAGTGCACGGTCGGGCCGGGGGCGTCACAGTACCCTACAACAATTTCTTCTTATGTTCTCCGCTAATAGGAACTTTGGAGTGATTCTTTATCACATGTTGAGGGATTGTTATATGATTCAATTATATTAGCATTGTTGAGAGATTGCACTAGTGAAAGTATGAACCCTAGGCCTTGTTTTCAGGCATTGCAATACCGTTTGTGCTCACTTTTGCTACTAGTTACCTTGCTGTTTTTATCATTTCAGATTACAAAAACCTATATCTACTATCCATACTGCACTTGTATCACCATCTCTTCGCCGAACTAGTGCACCTATACAATTTACCATTGTATTGGGTGTGTTGGGGACACAAGATATTTCTTGTATTTGATTGCGGGGTTGTTTGAGAGAGACCATCTTCATCCTACGCCTCCCACGGATTGATAAACCTTAGGTCATCCACTTGAGGGAAATTTGCTACTGTCCTACAAAACTCTGCACTTGGAGGTCCAACAATGTCTACAAGAATAAAGTTGCGTAGTAGACATTAGGTGGTGGGTGGGGTGAGGGTTTTGTGACGTGGGGATGGTGAGGGTTTTATGTCCCACAATGCGTTTTGGAGACAACGGTTTGGTAGAGCCAACCGTGTGTGATTAACATCACTCCGGTGTATTTAAAAAAACATCAGTCCGGTGTGAGGGTGATATGGAGTGCCGTTCGATCTGTGCACATCCTACGGTGCAGACGTGCGATCCATGGGGATGCATTCTGGTCAATCAGAACACACATGCCGCGGCACAATGAAAGTCATCGCACACGGTTCCAATCTGGGAAAATCACCAAGTTTCAGGGTGGGTCCACATTTCCTTCGTCGGTTGAATCTGAAATTTTTACCCACGCTAAACATTCACCCTAATATGCATAAAATTCCATCAACCAAACTGATTGCATACTCATCCCACATGTAGACATAAGTAAACATAGATATAAGCATACTCAGGCATAGATAATAAGCGTACTCAAACATAGTTCAATCATATATAGTTCAACTGATATTAAGCATACTCAAGCATAGTTATAATTAAGACACTACATAGCCATATATAGTTCAATCCCACATCTCATCTGCCGACAGGCCTGCACGAAGGTGAAGCTTCTCCAGGTACTCAGTGTATGCAGCGTGCGCCACCCTGCGAGAATACTTCTGCTTGAAGGAGCCAACGGCTCATCCTCTTGCATGCACCATAACACTTTCATACTCGTGATGAAGCTTTTGGTTGCAAAACGGGCATCCAAAGCCCCTATTCCAGGTCCTCATACGCCTGTTATGCAGTCCCGCATAAAGCTCCCTGAGCTTTTGCCTCTTGAACCTCCTCTGGCCATCTTCGTCCTCGCTGTCAACATCGTCAGATAGCACCTATACATATAGTAAAAAATGTGGCATCAGTATATTTTATAATAATGCGAATTCAGCAGGCAGAGTTTATGAAACATAATATATCCTATGACAACGTGAACCCTAAATCATCAAGTGATCTTGATGAAAGAAATGCATAAATAGAGAGCACACAACTTAGTGCAACAGAATTAAGAGTCTGATTGGTTTGCTACCAACATTTGGCAGAATCAAAAGTTTGGTTTGCCACCGACATTTGGCAAAATCAAAAGTTGCCAACACTTGGCAACCTTTTGTGAGATTGGCAATGAACAATGGAATGCAAACTAATCTCTAGCGAACATTTGGGAGTTGCCAAAATTTGGCATGCCAACGACTTTTGGCATCAAACCAATTTACATGCCGTAAAGTAGGATTAGGATTTTATGGCTATTTTTTTAAATAGATCCAAAGATTTTGGTTTGATTTTTTTAGCACAATCGTCTATGTACATACCAATCTGGAATTTTTTTGGCACAAGCATATATGTACGACATTCAAAATCAATTGTCAAGATCTGGCTAGGAATTATTAGCAACACTAACCCTAGTCGGATTATTAGCAGAAATCATTTGTACAAAAGAAACAATTAATCACTTATCATTTGTACCATTCAAACAATCAATACACTACACGGATCTATCGAATCTAACTCAGATTTCATGGATTGAGAGAAAATAACCATATGATTTCTATTCCAAAAAGGGGGAGGAAGGACTAACCAGAGAAACCCTAGGATATATTTGCCACATAAATGGGTATAGATGACTAACCGGTTCTCCGTCGTCGTCGGAGTCGTCGCCGGAGTGGTCGTCGGAGTCGTCGCCGGAGTCGCTGTGGACCTCCGGCTCTGGCAGTGGAAGCACGATGCCGTCGACGACGTCAACGTCACACTTCTGCCCGCGCGAGACCTCGTCGGCGGCGACATCAACCTCTGTCTCCAGCTTGACGTCGTGCTCAGGTGCTTCAGCAGCCCCGACATCGCCACTCCCTCTGATAGTGCGCTTCGGCGGCATCGTCATACACTGACGGCGGTGACGACTAAGAGCGGCGTCGAGGATGCAGGCGGAGAGAGAGGATTGTGTGTGTAGCAAGAATGGGGGGTGCGGCCGCCTATTATGACCAGCGGCTCGGGCGCTCCATTAATATAGACCAGTGGGAGTGAGGCGGGCGGCGGTCAAAGGGCTGGCTCGCCTCCCGGTGAGCCTGCACAGCGGACTGCTGGCACGCCTACCTTCATTTCACACAGCTACTCCCACGCCTCCTGGTGACACTGCGCAGCGAACGCGCCTCCCGTCAATTCACACACCTGCCCGCACGCCTCCCGGTCTGCCTGCGCGGCGGACTGCTCGCATGCGTCCCGTCAACTCATGCCCGCTCGCATGGCACACGGGACGCAAGGCGGCACGTATATTGTTTTCTTTTTTGATGATTAATTCTGCCGCTTTATTACTTAACCGAAGCATGGCACGTACATTGTTGGTCTAACGCCCACGGTACGAATAAATAATCCATTTGCGATATTGGTTGCCAATTATTAATAATCTCCCGTTTGTAAGAAGAATATATCAAAACTTGTCTCAAATTTGACAAAAAAAATACAATATCACAGTCTATTGGTGTCCATATGACACCATGATAAGTTTCATGAATTTCAACTAAGTTTTGGATTTACTGGATTTTAAAAATCAAGATTCTCAATGTTTGAAATTTCTTGCATGGGGACTAAACATGCACCTAGGGACACACATATGATTTTCCAATCCATTTTGGAGCACTATCACGTGTGCAGGTAGCTCAAATTTGATTTTTGCACATTATATCCCTAGGAAACCAATCAATGTATAAAAACGTCCGAATGATCTTTGTTTTTTTCTTCCAAATTTTAACACGACACTCCTTTGATCACATATGTTCACTGCGGAAAAAGTTTAACATGCCTCGTAGTGGCGGTGGTGGTGCGGTGTGTGTGTGTGTGTCGGGGGTGGGGGGGATCCGACAGTACACTACGAGTCGTGAGCCACCGTGTGGGATTGACCGTTTTGTGAGGCAGGTGCCACATCAAAGTCGTGAATTGGTTATTTAAAACATTACACAACCCTTTCATACATACATTATTGGGCCACATGCATGCATGGTGGTCCTCAGACACTCCCTCGTGCGGTTATCAGCGATGCGCCCATTCGTTAGCCCGCGAAGGTTATCACTTTTCACCGACATCGAGAGGCATTTGACCAAAGGTGGATTCATCTTGGGATGTGTTACGGTGTAGATCATGGTGAGATTCTAGATCAAAGTTCGAGCGCGTGCGTACACATGAATCCCTCCTACCGGTTCGAAGTGAGGGGGACTACGACACATCGTGAACCTCTATGTAGGGCATTTCCGGTTTGCGAAGCATGTGCCACATCAAAGTTGTGCAGTGGGTATTAAAACATCACACAACACCTCTTTGGGCATGCATGTGGTGGTTGTCCTAGGACACTCACTCGCGTGTGACGCTTTCTGTGGGCCCGCGAGGTCGTCGTCCATCACTTTGACCTACAGCGAGAGAGGTTAATTTGACCAACAAGGATGATTCTTTTTGGTTTGTGTTACGGTAGGAGTATATAGTACGCGTCGAAGAGGGGGGGAGGGGACTAGCATATACTACGCGTCATGAACCTCGCTCCGTGTGGGGACTTTCCGGTTTCCGAGGCAGGTGCCACATGAAACTTGTGCATTGGGTATTCAAACATCACACAACACCTCTTTGGGCCACATGCAGGCGGTGGTTGTCCTATAGGACACTCAATCGCGTGCGACGCTTCCATCTGTGGGCCCACGAGGTCGTCGTCCATCACGACCCAACGAGAGAGGTTAATTTGACCGACAAGGAGGATTCTTTTTGGTTTGTGTTACGGTAGGAGTATATAGTATGCGTCGAAGAGGGGGGAGGGGACCAGCATATACTACGCGTCATGAACCTCGCTCTGTGTGGGGACTTTACGGTTTCTGAGGCAGGTGCCACATCAAAGTTGTGCATTTTGGGTATTCAAACATCACAACAACCACACACCTCCGTACATATGTTTGGCCCACATGCAAGCAATGGTGGTTGTCCTCTGGCACTCACTCACGCGGTTATCGGCGATATCAATGCTTTCCATCTGTGGGCCCGCTTGGTCCATCACTTTGACCGACAGCGAGAGAGGTTAATTTGACTTAGGAGGGGATTAATTTTTGGTTTGTCTTACGGTATAGGTCATGCTGTGAGATTACATAAAATAGTTTGAGCGCATGCATGTGTAAGCATGAATCCCTCCCACCAGATCGAAGTGGGGGGGGGCAGCACACGACGCGTCATGAACCGATCTCGCTCTGTGTGGGGATTGTACGATTTTCGACGCAGGCGCCACATCAATGTTGTGCATGGTATTCAAACATGCATGCATCACCTCCATACATATGTTTGGGACACATGCATGCAGTGGTTGTCTTCGGACAGTAGTCTCCCTCGCGTGGTTATCGGCGGCAAGCTTATATATTCGTGTGCCCACGTGGACGTCCATCACTTCGACCGACAACGAGAGAGGTTACCAGGGTGGATTCTTCTTCTTTGGTTCGTGTTATCGTATAGTAGGTCATGGTGAGATTCCAGACCTAAGTTTGAGCGCATGCGTACGCATGAATCCCCGTCACCGGCTCGAAGTGGGGTGACATACATACTACGCGTCGTGAACCCTTGCTCCGTGTGGGGACTTTCCGGTTCAAAAGCACGGTGCCACATCAAAGTTGTGCATTGGGTATTCAAACACACCACACAACACTTCCATACATATGTTTGGGCCACATGCATGCAGTGGTTGTATTCAGGCACTACTCCCTTGCGTGGTTATCGACGAGCTAGCCCATCTGTGGGGTCGCGTGGACGTCCATCGCTTTGACCAACAACAAGAGAGGTTATACGACCAAGGTGGATTCTTCTTGGTCCGTGTTACAGTACGTCTTAGTGAGATGCCCTCTCCCACCGACTCAAAGTGTGTGTGGGGGGGGGGGGTTGTGAATTGGGTATTTAAATATCACACCACCCTTTTCATACATATAGTTGGGCCACCCGCAGGTGGTTCGTATGTGGTCTCACCCATCTCGCGCCACAAGCACACATTTGTGGGCCCGCACACGGTCCACCTTTGACCGGAAGCGAAAAGGGGGTTTGACCATGATGGACTCCTGTAGGTTTAGTGTTACGGTAAGGTGAGATATGTCAGACCTAGCTATTTGGGGGCATGCTTACATAGCTAGGATTCCCCTCACGCCGACACGAAGTGTGTGTGGGGGGGGGGGGGTGGCGGACTAGCAATACTGTGCGCTTTGTGAGACAGTTGCCACATCAAAGCTGTGCATTGGGTATTTGAACATCAAACCAGCCTTTTCATACATATATTTGGTTCACATGCAAGTGTGTTCATGTTCTAACCCTTTCCCGCGTTTTTGTGGCCACGCAACAGACACGGTTCCCTCAGACTACCCGTGTGCCACGCCCCTGCCCTGTCACCCACATCAGCACAGTAGATTGGGCTCCACGAGGCTTCCCTCTCAATCTCAAAAATATCTACCCGCCTGGAGGGTTTTTCTGTTTGATAGCACACGGTTATTATGTTCTGACTGTGTGCGATGTTGTTTGCTCCCGCTCCCGCCTACATCCCTCAAAAATATCTAGCCGCCTGGAGGTTTTTTCTGTTTGATAGCACACGGTTGTTATGTTTCGACCGTGTATGATGTTTGTTGTTCCCGCTCCCACCTGCATCCCTCAAAAATATCTACCCGCCTGGAGGGTTTTTCTGTTTGATAGGACACGGTTTTTATGTTTGGACCGTGTGCGATGTTTGTTGCTCAATCCCTTCATCCAAATTTTTAGTAGACCCGGCATTTTACTCCCGCCTAGTAAAATTTTCAGTAGCCGCGTCATTTCCTCAAACACCACCTTGCCCCCCTCCACACACACCCAAAAACTCCGCGCACGCGCGCACACACACACACACACACCATCCCTTCCTCGCTCGAAACCCTAGCAAGGTCATCGTTGCTGCCGCCGCTGCCGCGCCGCCTCCATCGTCAACATCAGCCGGTTTGCCCATGCAGGTTACCCACCGATCTCCATACCCTAGCTGCCCTGAGTTTCTTAGATGACGCCTGCCAAACACCCCCTTTCCCACAGATCCCCATCCCCATCCCCCTCCCCCACTCCAGAGCATCGCAGCCTAAGCCCGGCTACGCTTCCCGTGGAGCTCCAGGAGCTAATGGCCCAAAAGAGGTTTATCGCGGCCTCTTCACCCAACGTCGGCGAGGTGGCCGCCGAGGAAGCTAATGACGATTACTGGCCGCGGGCTCTCAATCAGCGGGCTAGAGTATGCTGGTATGTCACGGACGCCGGCTACGACATCGAGGTCGTCGACAGCGACGGCCTGACACAGGCTATGTCACAGGTTAAGTGGCCCACCCCCAACCCCTCGGGTTCAACCGCTATCGATCTCATCCATGGCCCCGCCGCTGATCTCCTCTTGCTCGCTGTCAGGAATTTGCTATCCTACATCGCCATCGAGCCCCTTTTGTCATTTCTGAAGGACACGTTCTGCGACACTGGCTTGGGATCCTCAGCTGCCAAGTCAGACCTCATCGACGGCGACCATGAGGAGGGCACCCTCTCCGGCTCTTCTAAGGGGAAAGAGACCATCTGCGACATTAGGGAGGGCACCCTACAGCCGTGCTCTTCCAAGGGGAAGGAGCCCATCTGCGACAACATGGAGCGCACCCAGAGTCCGTGCACTTCCCATGGGAAGGAGCCCATCTGTGACAAGTGAGGAAACCCATGATTTGTTTTGCCGTGCCTCTTCACAGGGGGGAACCCATGATTTGTTTTGTCGAGCCCCTTTTGTAGTGAGAACATGTCCAATTTCAATTGCTATATTTGGTTGTTTGCAGTATGCCTTGTTTATTTCAGTTATTCACAATGTGATGCTCTATATGTGCAACTATTTACTGTGCAGTACAATTTCATCAATACCAGTTTCAACAATACCAATATGAATGACTATATTTGCTTGATGTTAAGCCTGTTATAGCTAGCATATGCCTCTTTTAACGTTTTTTGGTTGTTCGGTTGTTTGTAGTTAGCATATGTCTAGTTTCAATTGCTATCTTTGGTTGTTTGTAGTATGCCTTGTTTATTTCAGTTATTCACAAAGTGATGTTCTATATGTGCAAGTATGAACTGTGCAGTTCAATTTCATCAATACCAGTTTCAACAATACCAATATGAACGACTATTTGGTTGCTGTTAAGCCTGTGGTAGCGAGCATATGCCTCTTTTAACATTTTTTGGTTGTTTGTAGTTAGCATATGTCCAGTTTCAATTGCTATCTTTGGTTGTTCGTAGTATGCCTTGTTTATTTCAGTTATTCACAATGTGATGTTCTATATGTGCAAGTATGAACTGTGCAGTTAACACACCTTTCCACTTCTTGTTTTGCTTAACTAGCATGCTTAAACCTGCACACTGAAGCTATCATTTGGAGATTATGTTGTCTACCATGGATATATTTGGTTGATGTTTAGCCTGTTGTGCTTAACATGCCTTTCGATGTACTTACACATGACAATATTGGGAACGACTGCTGTTTTCCATCGAGGTTAGTTTCATACCATGGCTTATATATACTCATTGTTCAGGATATCGGTAGCTGGTACCATATAGGCCGGGGGCTGATAAGGGATTAATCGGCGAATCGGACATTTAACTGAATATATCTGTAACCCATTTATCGGTAGGTTAACTAGGGCAATATCTAATATATCTGAGGCTACATAGCAACATGCATTGTACTGACTGTCTAAATATGCAATCCTAGGCTACATAGCAACAAGGAAGAGTGTTACCTTAATGTTCTGATGATGTCTAGATATACATAGAAGAGCAGCAACAACAACAACACAGCAGCAGTTAACTGCAGTTTATCAGCCGATATTTGTAACAATGTATTAAACTCCCTCTGCCCCATAATATAATGGGATGGAGGGAGTGTTGTACTACATCATTGTGCAATTGCTGTTTAGCTTCTAATATTGACTTTTTGCTTGTAGGTACATATGTCCTCGGCAAAGATCCACGCCTCGACCCTTTTTGCGTATGGGGCAATGAGATATTCATGAACCAGCATCAAGTGAGGAAACTGATAAAGATTGTTATCAAAATGGGTCAAAAGATGGCAATTAAACTATTTGTTTACACTTTATCCAAGACAATAGTGAACTGCAGGATGGTAAGTAAGAACTCTGCAGCCTTCTTTTTACTGCCCATAATGAGTTGTGTTAGATGACAATATCTGAATCTTTTTCCTTTGAAGTGGTTTCCAAAGCAGTTTACTCAAGATTACCTCTCAAACTACATGATTGGTGGGCATGCAAAGGTTAAAGTATTTCTACTAGAACACAATGACTATCTAGATGTCCTCATGAAGACATTGAAGGATGGGCGGTCGGCCATCACAAAAGGGGTTGGACTAGAGTCGTGCGTGCCTTCTGCATGGAGGAGGGCACAATATGGGCATTCTGCTTCACCTTGTTCAGCAACCAGAATGTATTTCGCCACTTTCTTTACCGTCTTTAATAGTACAAGTATACAACCCTGGTTCATCATTCCTTATTTGGTGCTTATGTAATTCTTTTTTTTATGTAACTCTTGAACATATGTACCTGTGAATCAAATAATGCATTGGTTGTTGAACCTGATGGATATGAATAAAGTTATAACCTACTTTCAAATTCAAATTCGGTATAATTTTAAATAGCAGCGATTAAATTAGGGTGAAAATACGCTCTGCAGGTCATTACGGTGCACACGGTCTGTAAAGCAGAACATGTGTGATATACATCATAATCCGACACGGTTCACAGAGAGGAAACGTGTGCAACCATGCACACAATTGAGGTTTGCAAAGCGTGTGTGATGTCAGACAATATCACAAATGGTGCGAGAAAACTAAATGTTTGTGATAGTCGCCTTATCGTACACGCTTTACAATCATGAACTGTTACTGATGTCGTACACATCGTAAACGTTTGCACCACAGAATAGCGTGTGCGATAGTTATCCTGTATGACACTGGTACGACAGTTCGACGTTTCATAATCCTATCCGACACTCGTACGATGATTAACTAATCTTCTTAATTATATATCGCATATTGTTCGGGAGAAGTGAATGTGTGTGATAGTCTCCTTATCATAAATGTTTTACAATCGTGGACTGTTTGTGATGGGGCACACATCGTAAACGTTGCACCAAAGAATACCGAGTGCGATGGTAATGCGAGCACACACGAGTAGCAAGGATGGAGCATTTGGGATATTCGATAGATCACAAACAGTTGTGTGATGACACGCGTTTGGGATAGATGCGGGCATCGCATATGCTTAGTTCTGTGAAACATATGCTTGCGTGCTCCCCATCACCGATGGTTTCTGGGTCATGTGGGAAGGACCCCCCTATCGCACACACAGGCAAGGCGACAGTTCAAAACTCTGTCGCGGAAAGGGGGTAAAAACCGTTTGTATAGCAGGTCGCTGCACCAGTGGAGGATTTTGGTATAGTGAGCATGGTGATGACTCAGGAGGATACCGATGCATCCTAGGTTTTGTGAAGTATCGCGAAGCAAAGAGAACATCACATGATAACCATAGGTTCACTCGAATATCATTCATGTGCTCATAGGCATCGATATGGACGTCCACGGTCCCGCTATCGATCATTGAACGAACGGTTTCGTTCATGTTTATGAGTTACCGAACCTACGGGATCACAAGCTTAAGGCAATCATGATCTGCTGAGTGTTAGTAGGACAGGAGTGATGAGAATATATTTGTGGAATTGTTTCATTAATATTCAAAATAGTTCCGAGAGCATCAAGAAGCGTTTTGGGGTCACCGGAAGGGTTTCGGTGAATATCGGGTAATACCGGGTATTACCTATAAATATATATAGGTGGAAAATGTTTCCGGGGATGTTAAATTATATATATATAATGGTCTGAAAATATTTAGAACTGTTTATATTTAATTTAATATCAACGGGCCTAAGGAAGGAGGCTGAATTGGAGGAAGGGGAGGATCCTCCCCTCCTTAGGCTGGTGCCCCAAGGGGGACTCCTTCCCCCTTGGTGGCAGCCCCTCCTCTCCCCTCTATCCTATATATACTAGAGGATTTTGTCCTTTGAGATATACAAGTTTTGGAGCCTCCTCTAGTTCTACTAGTTCTAGTTCTAATTGGTCCTAGCTGACTAATTAGAGCTAGACTAATCCTCTAATCCTCATAATTAAAAGCCCCGTGTGGTTCTAATCTCCTCCCTCTAATTCTCCGGCGATGATTAGCTCTGGATGGAGAATAACTGCCAAATCGTGAAGGCTACACGCTTGCAACCAAGTAGAGAGGCCGTGCTTTCACTCTTCAGTGCGATGGACTGTTCGGGGGTGGTTCGCAGGATCGTTCATCGACGGTTCGAGGGACTCCAAGCACGATCTACACCGACACGTTCTTCTTCCGCTGCAACTCGGTGACGGTAACGATCATGATCCCAACCCATTATGCATCTTCATATTGATCTTGGGTGTGCATAGGCGTGATTTTTTTTGTTTTCTACTACGTTTCCCAACAGAGACGCCCCTCCGCCACCGTCGACCGCGCGGGGCGGGAGAGGAAGGAAGGGAGGGTGGCGGCGCTAGGTCACTGGCCCGTGCTCGAGCCCCCTAGGTTGGGCGACATAGTGTGAACCGATTTCTATCCCAGGCCTCCGCTCATAGGGTATCTCCAACACTGACCCCCAAATCGGACACCGCATCCGTCCGCGGACCTGTGGGGACCAGCCCACGGACACTGATGGGGGAGCCGACTATCCAACCGTAGCCGCCAATCTTCCACTGTTTTTTTAAGTTCACAAGCTCAAAATAACCGCATGTCAAATTGTAGTTCTAACTTAAATATTATAATCCAACAAAGTTTTCAAATTAATGTACACTGGTGCAGCGACATGCTACACAAACAGTTTTTAACCCCGTTCCGCGATAGAGTTTTAAACCATCGCCTTGCCTGTGTGTGCGATAGGGGGGTGCATCCCACACGACCCAGAAACCGTCTGCGAAAGAGAGCACGCAAGCATACGTTTCGCAGAACTAAGCATATGCAATGCCCGCATCTTTCCCAAACGCTTCGTCCTTGCTACTCGTGTGGGATGGCATTACCATCGCACGCGCTATTATATGGTGCAACGTTTGCGGTGTGCTCCCCATCACAAACAGTTCACGATTGTAAAGCGTGTATGATAACAAGACTATCACACACATTCTCTTTCCCTGAACCGTATGCGATTGGATGTAAGAGTGCATACAATTGTCCCTATAAAACTGTATGTGAAGCTTGAAAATATCCCACACGTTGCTCTGCCCGTAAACGTTTGCGATATATAAAATGTCCCAAATGATTCATCCGTAGTACCCATGTCGGATGAAGGCCTATCGCACGCGTTCTTCTATGAGCAAAGCATGTGTGATAAGGAGACTATCACAAACATTTAATAAGAAGGAACTGTGTGCGATGCTATTGTTAATCTCACATGTTTTTTCTTGGTTGATCGTGTGTGCAGTAGAGATTCATCGCACACGTACTGATTTGAGAAACGTGTCTGATCTCGACGATTATCACAGACGTTTTGCTTTCACAAACTGTGTGCAGTGCAATGGCCTGCAGAGCATAATTTATCCCTAATTTAATCCCTGCATTTAAAATTCATAGAATTTGAATTTGAAAGTAGGCAATCACTTATTTCATATCGAATCATGTTTATTACAAGTCTAGGTTCAAGAACGAATGCATAATTCGATGCACAGGTACATATTCTGAAGAACTACAGAAGCACCAAGTAAAGAATGATGAATCACAGTTATACTAAAGATAGTAAAGAGAGAGGCGAAAGACATTATGGTTGCTGGAGAAGGTGAAGCGGAATGCCCGTATTGTGCCCTCCTCCATGCCTAATGCGCGCACGACTCTAGACCAACCCCTTGTGATGGTTGCCCGCCCATCCTTCACTGTCTTCATTAGGACTTTTCGATGCTCATTGCAGTATCGATGAAATAGTTTAACCTTCATTGCATGTCCACCAATCATGTACTTTGCGAGGTAATCTTGAGTAAACTACTTTGGGAACAACTGTAAACAAAAAAGATTCAGACATTGTTGTCTAACAACTCATTACGGGCAGTAAAAAGAGAAGGCTACAGAGTTCGTAGTTACCATCCTACAGCTCACTGTTGTGTTGGATAAATCGTAAACAAATAGTTTAATTGCCATCATTCGTATCTTTTTGCTCAAAAAATCCTTATCAATTTCCTCACTTGATGCTAGTTCATGAATATCTCATTGCCCCATACGCAAAAAGGGTCGAGGCGTGGATCTTTGCCGAGGACATATGTACCTACAAGCAAAAAGTCAATATTAGAAGCTAAAAAGTGTCCAAGCGTGGATCTGTATGCACTACATTATGGAACGGAGGGAGTATAAGCTGAGGGATGAAACAAACCTCGGTGGAAAATGTCGGCCACTCCCGTTGTTGTCCTATGTAAGTACATGGAAAGGCATGATAAGTACAACAGGCTTAACATCAACCAAATATAGTCATGGTAAACAACATCATCTCCAAATGATAGCTTGAATGTGTTGCTTTCAGCTTGCTGTTAAAACAGATAAAAAATGGAAGGGAATGTTAACAACAACAGGATTAACAGCGACCAAATATTGTAATTCAAACTGGTATTGTTGAAAATGAATAGAACGTAGCTCATATTTAAACATCACACTGGATAAATGTGTAAAACTAAAATAAAGGGCATGTGTTTACTACACCAGGCATAACAGGAACAAATATAGCCATTGAAACTGGTATTGATGAAATCGAACTGCACAGTTCATACTTGCACATAATGAACATCACATGGTGAATAACTAAAATAAACAAGGCATATATGCTCACTATAACTACCAAGTATAGCCATTGAAAACTGGACAAAGGCTCACTGCAACCAACCTAACAAGCAAATACAGATAAACAAGGCATCTGCTTGAAAACTGGATAAATGCTCACTGCAACCAACCTAATAACCAAATACAGATAAACAAGGCATCTACTCACTATAAACAACCAAATATAGCCATTCGTGAAATTGAACTGGACAATTCATACTTAGACATCAGATAGCCCTATTGAACATTACATTTTTGCATAACTGAAATAATTAAACACGGCACAGTTAAAACATCGCATGGCAAAAGCTACTACAACAATGGGTACGAGTTGGCTAGCTAGAAAAAGTAAGATTTGCTAGTAGGATATTGCCTCACTTGTCATGGATGGGCTCCTTCCACTTGGAAGAGCATAGACCCAGGGTGCTCCCTGATGTCGCAGATGGGCTGTTTCACCTTGGAAGAGCCGTAGTGGGTGCCCTTCTTGTGGTCATGGTTGATGAGATCTGACTTGGCAGCTGAGGATCCCAAGCCGCCGCCGTAGAACATGTCCTTTAGAAAAGACAAAATGGGCTCGATGGCGTACAAGGATCGCAAATCCTTGACCGCGAGGTGGAGGAGGTCAGTAGCGGGGCCTTCGAAGAGATTGACGGTGGTTGAACCAAAGGCGTTGGGGATGGACCACTTAACCTGTGACATGGCCCGCGTGAAGCCGTCGCTATCGATGAGCTTGATGTCGTAGCCGGCTGTCCTGAGATACCGGAATACGTGAGCCCACCGACTTGAAACCTTGGGCATGGAAACGTAGTCAACATCCTCACCGACTTTCGTGGCGAGGTGTTCCTCCGGCATCGACAGGTCGGCACGAACGGCGGCCACCTCACCATCGTCCGGTGGAGACGCCATGATAGACCTCTTTTTGGCCGTGCTACTTGTGAACTGCGTTGGGATTTCCCCGAAGAGGAGAGGATGATGCAGTATAGTAGAGATAAGTATTTCCCTCAGTTAAGAACCAAGGTTATCAATCCAGTAGGAGAACCACACAAAACCTCATTAGCAGCACCTACACACACAAAAGCAAACACTTGCACCCAACGCAATTAAGAGGGTTGTCAATCCCCTTAGCGGTTATTTGCAAGGATTAATTCTGATAGTGATAGATAAAAAGATAAATTGCAAAAGAAAATAAAAGTAAATAAATTGCAGCAAGGTATTTTTGGATTTTAATATATGATAAAGGTAGACCCGGGGGCCATAGTTTTCACTAGAGGCTTCTCTCTCGAACACATAGCATACGGTGGGTAAACAAATTACTGTTGGGCAATTGCTAGAAAAGCGCATAGTTATGACGGATTCATGGCAATGATCATGTATATAGGCATAACGTCCAAGACAAGTAGACCGACTCCTGCCTGCATCTACTACTATTACTCCACCCATCGACCGCTATCCAGCAAGCATCTAGGGTATTAAGTATAAAACAGAGTAACGCCTTAAGCAAGATGACATGATATAGACAAAGTAAACTCAAGCAATATGCTTAAACCCCATCTTTTTATCCTTAATGGCAACAATACAAATACGTGTCATGTCCCTTTCTGTCACTGGGATTGAGCACCTCAAGATTGAACCCATCACAAAGCACCTCTCCCATTGCAAGATAAATCAATCTAGTTGGCCAAACCAAATCAATAGATCGGAGAAGAAATACGAAGCTATAATAATCATGCATAAAAGAGATCAGAGAAGACTCAAATAATATTCATGGATAATCTGATCATAAACTCACAATTCATCGGATCCCAACAAACACACCGCAAAAAGTGATTACATCGGATAGAACTCCAAGAACGTCGAGGAGAACATTGTATTGAAGATCAAAAAGAGAGAAGAAGCCATCTAGCTACTAACTATGGACCCGAAGGTCTGTGGTAAACTACTCACGCATCATCGGAAGGGCAGCAAGGTTGATGTAGAGCCCCTCCGTGATCGATTTCCCCTCTGGCAGAGTACCGGAAAAGGCCTCCAGATGGGATCGCGGAAGAACAGAGGCTTGCGGCGGTGGTAGGGTTTTCTCGTCTGGCTCCCTATTGGTTTCTGAATATTTGAGAATTTATAGAAGTGGAATTAGGTTAAAAGGAGCCACGAGGTGTCGTGGGTACGACCATCTATGGGGCCATCTAGGCCCTTGTGGTTCGGCAGGGGAGATCGGCGTGCACAAAGAGCAGAATCAGTGGAGGACGCAAGGGATTTACCCAGGTTCGGGCCGCTGAGAAGCGTAAAACCCAACTCTTGCTTTTGGTGTATTGGTTGTATGAGGGCACAAGTACAAGGAGCGCTTCCCCCGGAAAGTTGCGGAGAGAGCTGCTACGCGAGACGTGCAGGTGTTTGAAAAGGGGTCCGAATCCCTCTAACTGTTGCCCTGGCCCTCCTTTTATAGCTCAAGGGGTTACCACAGTGGCAAAACAATAATTACAAGTTGATTAGATAGCAAACAGTGCTACCATACCTAACTCTGCCAGTTTAGGACAAAAGCATTAAATGCACCGTCAGGTGTCATGTGGAGAGGTAGCCCCGGCAAGGTTTCTGCACCGCTTGCCCAGCTACCTCGTATTATTCAGACACGCCTCCTGAACGGGTGTCCTTAAAGGCAAACCTTCTCCCTGTGTGCTGACACGTGTCCGACAAGCCTCACCAACCAGCCTGCGCGGTCGACACCTCACCGATTAGCGACTAGCTGCCCGGTGAGGTGGAGCGCTGTCGTGCGGGTGAACGCTTGCCGGTATGGAGCTTGTCGGGTCTTCACCTTGCCGGTTTGTCCTTGCCGGCAAGGAATGTCTTCATCTTCAGTACGGGTTGACTGCTTGTTGGTGCTTCGTCTTGAGCTTCCCTCTTGTAGCTTCTGCAACTGGGCCTCAAATCTTGTCATTCAGCAGGTCCCGGCAAGCTTTGGCCGGCAAGGAGGCTGCTTCTGTCTGTGCATAAGTCAGGGTATAAAATACCCATGTTTTATACACCGATAGGAGCCCCCGGGCCTAGGCCATACGCGCGTCCGAAGCGTCATTGGGCTAGGCCCAAACAATGCACAGACACGCGGCGGGAAAAACCGCCGCTGTAATTTTCGTCATGATGGTTATCCTGACGCACGTCCAATCCACGCATTAAATGCGGGGCGTGGGAACGTGGACTGTTGCAGTTATTTCACGATAGTGCGCCTGTAAAAAGCGCCGCGGGGGTAAACAGTGAAGAGCCAGCCCCCTCGCGCCTTTCCCATAAAAAGGCAACTGCGAGGAGGCGCTGCTCATTCGCCCCTGCCTTTCCCCTGCTTCATCTTCTTCCTCTTGCCAGAACCGCTTCCGCCACCGCCGACTCGCATCCTAGCTCAACTTCTTTCCTCCTCCCCGAGCTCCGATGGTGTCCAAGAGAGCCGACGCAGCGGGGAAGAAGCCCGGCAAGCCGCTCGACCCCAAGGCGGAGGAGAAGAAGAAGCCGTTGGAAGAGCTGGAGAAGCGGCGGAGGGAAAATGCGATCTTCTCGCCGTGCTCCTTGGACGGCAATGAGTTGATCAGGAGGTGTGCGTATATGTGGGGAAGGGACACCAAGGATCACAAGGCCCCAGTGGTGCTTCCTGAAGGCGACAAGGATCCCGCAGATTCATATCCATTCTTCTGCGCCTATTTTTTTGCGGTCTGGTTCCCCCGTTCTCAGATTTCTTCAATGCTATGATGTTCAGTTACGGGTTCAGATTGTTGGATTTCACTCCAAATGCGATGACTTGCATGGCGGTTTTTGCCCATCTGTGCGAGAAGTTCGTCGGAGTTGCCCCCAATGTGGATCTGTTCCACCACTTCTTCGTTCCTTGGATTGAAGACAAATCACTCTCCGGCACCGTGACATGGATCCCCAGGGCGAAAAACAAGGGTCAGTATCTTGCCGGGCAGCTCCATCTCAAGTGGGAAGAGTGGAGGGCGGAATGGTGCTGGATCCAGGAAAAGGATTTTCCTCAATTCTGCATACCGCGCACAGTGGCAGTCAAGCGCGGCAAGAACTGGAGCCACATGGGAGCTACTGATGCGAAACTTCGCCCGGCACTGAACATAATCGCCCGCCTCAAGGCCGCCAAGCTGACCATAGAAATGGTTGGCGCCGATTTCCTCTGGCGACGCTTCGCGCCACTGCAGAAGAGAGAAAGATTCACTTGGCAATACCAGAACGCCGCTGACATTATGCGATTGTATCCTGGGACCGGCAACAACTTGACGGTCATGGAGCACGCCTGCCTCTGCAAACAGTTGTTCCGAAAAACTGGCGTATTCCATTTGCCGGATGGGATTGTCCCGCTGCACATCAACTCCGCCAAGGACTCCATTTTGTCGATGATGCCGGATTGCGATGCCCACAGGGTCAAAGCGGACTGGCCATTGCCCCCTTGGTGAACAAGATGGATTGGGCCTCCAACCTGACGGAGAAAGCCTCCCAGAAGGAGACGGATCTCATCCGGGCCACCAATGACGAGGAACTAGCATACATCGCCAGCAAGGCCGCAGAGATCACGAGGATCAATGCGGCGGGCGGTCTTGACACAGCGGCAGCTGAGGATGATGACGAAGAGTACCCCGAAGAAGAAGCTGCCGAAGAGCAACAGGAAGAGCTCGTCGGGGGTGAGGCTGCCGGGGCTGAGGTTGCCTGGACTACGGTTGCCGAAGAGCTCGAAGAGGAAGAGGGCCCACGAGCCCCGACAAAGAGGCGCCGTCTTCGGAGGGCGGTTAGCCAAGAGCCGGTGAGCACCTCTTCGCCAGGGGCTAGTCCTTCGGTGAAGAAGACGACCACAAAGACCGGCCACCAAGAAGAGGTACGCCGGCAATCAACCCGGCGTCCCCGAGCCCAGCCTCCATCCTCTCGGCAGGAGGTTGCCGAGGAAGCTGAATCCACTCAGCCGACGGGTTCACCTCCCCCGGCACTTAAGAGGGCCAGAGAATCGCCTCCGCCGGTGATATATGACTTCGACGTCCTCGACGAGTCTGAGGAGGAGGAGTGAGTAGCTTTGCTTGTCTCCACCAAGTTTTGACTTCATTTGATCGCCATTTTAACTTGAGTTCTCTTGTCTTGACAGGGATCCCGAACTTCTTGTGCACTGGTCGAAGCGGGCCAAGTCTGCAACAGCACAAGATCCAGCGGCGAGTGCTGGGCAGGGGGTTGGAACGGTTGAACCCGTCGTCGTCAGCCCCCAGCCCAGCCCCCTGCGCGAGGACGTGGTGCAGATCCCGCCTACTGGCGCTGGCACTGAAGTTCCTTTTTCTGAGCCCGGCAAAGAGGCGGGGGAGGCCCGCCAAGAAGAAGAACGCCAAGAGGCGGACCCCGCTGCGGCTCCCCCGTCAACCACCGTTCCGGAGAGCGTTTCTCCGACAAGGGCCTCCACCGACGAGCCTGTCCGCACGGAGGCTGCCCCGACAAACGAGGCTGCTGATGACCGTGCACCAGCAATGCGAGTTGCCGGGGAAGGAGATGTGCTTCCTCAGCAAACACCAACGGGTAATTCTCCTGTCTTTAAACGCTTTTCATGGAAAATTCCTTTTTTTTGTCTTCTTAAACTTGACTTGCGATTCTGAATCTTATTCTGCCCTTGTTCTTGCTCCAATCCATAGCTCCAGCCTTCCTCGAAGAAGGCGAAGTCCTCGTGGAGGTGGCCAATATCGCAAAGGATGCCGCCGATGAAGCCGCCAAGATTGTCGCTGAAGAGGGTCTTATGCAAGTTGCTAAGGAAATCAGAGAGGCTCCCGGGAAGCCTGAGATGACCCCTGGCGATACGTTCGACCCCGCCAGAATGGATATGGAGAAGGCGCCCGCCAACACCAATGTGCCGAACCCCGACAACCAACTGGCGGCGCCAACCTTGCTGGCCCCGTCAAGCAGCTTGGCGATGATCACTTCTCAGCGCGAATCTGGAGCCCCCAGCTCATCTGGCGCTGCGGGGCCAAACTTTGATGAAGAAATAGCCCAGATTATGCTCCCCTTGGCCCAGAGAACCGGCCAGGTCACCGACGGGACTGACAGGGCCGAAGATCTTGCTTTCATGGAGATCATGGCCGTCGGGTTCAAGGGCATCCAAGAAAGGTACAGCCGCAGATGGGACAGAGTCCAGGAAGAGCGCAGAGCTGCGAATTTGGTTGAGCAGAAACTGAAGAAGAAAGCGGACGAGCTGTGCGCATGTTATAATGAGCAGGCCCGCAATCTTGTAAGGCAGGAGGAAAAGCTCACTGCTGCCAAGGAAGAAGCGGCAATTCACGACGGCAAGTTGACAGAGCGCGAGGCGCTGCTCAATGCCAAAGATAAGGAACTTGCCGCCCGTGAAGAGGCCCTTGCCGCCACACTCCGCGGCAAGGATGAGGAAATTGAAACACTCCTTAAACAACGGACCCAAGAGTTGGAAGATGGTCACAAGAAATCCATCGAAACTCAGGCTTTGGAGAGCGCCGCTAAGCTCAAAGAGGCTTCCGACAAGGCTGCTGCCACTGCCTCCGCCAAGGCAGAGCTGGAGTCCCAAATGGCCAAATTAAAAGATGACCTTGCCAGTAATGGCAAAGAAATCGAGGCCCTCAAGGACGAAGCACTGAAGGCAGCCCGCACTCTAGGGGACTTGCAAACGCAGCTGTCATCCAAGAACCAAGATCTTGATGCCACCGCCAAGACAATCGGAGATCTGAAATCCCAACTGACCACCTTGGTAATAGCCCTTGAATCCGCCAAGGAGAGGGAGAGGGTCTTGACGGAGAAGCTGGAGAAGGAAGAGGCCTTGAAGAGGGATGCTGAGAACAACTATGCCCAACTGTACGAGAATCTTTCCCTCTGGACCGGCAGGCTTGTCAATGCTGCTGGGCACATCTCTTCCCAGATTGCCGTCATGGATATGAAGAGCTGGGGCATCACTGTTAATGACAAGGAAGCCACTAGTGTCAGACTGACCAAATTCTTCGAGGGCCTTATTGACGCCTTGAAGACGTATCACGAGGACATGTCTACTTCATTCGCTGACGAATCCCAGAAGTTTGCACGTGAAATCGTATATAGGGTGCTGCTCAAAATTGCCCATCGCAATCCCGGCATTGATCTCTCCAGGGTCTTTAGGAAACTGCCGGAGAACACTGACGTGACTGCCGCCGACAAGATTGCCGCTCCCCTCGCCGACAAGGTTCTCCAGATTCCCAGGATCCAGGGTGATCGACGGGATTGAGCTTGTCATTATATCCATCATCGTGCTGTCATGTAAAAGATACATTCGATCTCACGTTAGATCTGCACTGTTTCTGCGATGTAATATAACTTGTGTCGCTTGAATGCATGTGCGTCCTCCCCCTTGTTTTATTTTGCCTTTGTATGATTGCGTTCCCTACGCTGTTTGGAAACTTGCCAGTGCGCACACTTGCTGCGAGCGCTTTGAGGAACAGGTCCTTAGCAGCCTGCTGGTAGTGCCGCTGCAGGCAAGGCAACTTGCCGGGCCAGAATGCAGCTGCTAGGCTTGCCGAGCGAACTCGAGGAAAGCTAGAGCACAGACTGATCGCGACAAGGTTCCTTCGCGTGCAGGTTTCTCATACAAAGCACAGACTCGTTCAAGGGAAATCGCGAATGTAACAAGGAAAAAAATTCGAAGATTTTCAACTTAGCTTTTCCTTGTGTTGTTTCTCTCGTTGCATGAAATGGTCACTTGAACGCCGTTAAAATGGTACCCCATCTCCACTCCCCCCGGGAAACTTGCACGTGAGGGATCCTTCTGTCCTTTTAAGAAAAAGAAAGAAGAGAAAAGAGCGGTTTGGGAACCTTGACGGTTTGTCAGCCATTCCATACAAACTAAAGTGTAAATCACAACATCACGTGCATCCATATATAAATGAATATGTACGAAGAGTTGCGAAATACTTAGCTTTATTACGCACAGGATTTGTGCCTGGCTTTGTACAAAGGGTTACAAGTCTTGCCAACAAAGCTTGTACAAAAGGGGTTGCCGGGAGACCCGGCAACCGCGCCTTATGGGTAGAACTTGCGAAGATGGTCAATATTCCATGAGTTCTGCACTGGGGTGCCATCTTCGGCCTCCAGACGGACTGCACCAAGTCTGGTGACCCGTACTATCCGATAAGGGCCTTCCCACTTCGGCGTCAACTTGTTTGATTTCTTGGCGGACTGAACGCGCCGAAGAACAAGGTAGCCTTCCTCAAGGCTTCGGGCGTGCACTTTGCGGCTATGATAGCGGCGCAAGGCTTGCTGGTAGCGTGCAGCTCGCACAGCCGCCCGAAGACGATCCTCCTCAAGGAGCGTTGCGTCATCTTGCCGCAGCTGCTCTTGCTCAGCTTCATCGTAAGCGAGCACTCGAGGTGACCCATATATGAGCTCCGTGGGGAGCACTGCTTCTGCACCGTAGATTAGGGAGAAGGGTGTCTGGCCAGTAGCTCGATTCAGTGTCGTTCTGAGTGACCAAAGAACCGCCGGCAACTCATCAATCCAGCGCCTTACACATTTGCGCAGCCTGTCAAAGGTTCTCATCTTGAGGCCACGCAGCACTTCAGCGTTCATCCTTTCCGCTTGGCCGTTGCTTCTCGGGTGAGCAACAGACACAAAACAGATTTTGCCGCCAAGGTCCTGGATATACTACATGAAGGTGCGGCTCATGAATTGTGTGCCGTTGTCGGTGCTGATTCTGTTAGGAACCCCGAAACGGCAAACTAATCCTTTGAAGAACTTGACGGCTGATTGCACTGTCACCTTTCTCACCGGCTCCACTTCAGGCCACTTTGTGAATTTGTCGATGGCGACGTACAAGAACTCAAAGCCCCCGGAAGCACGGGGGAAGGGGCCCAAGATATCGAGCCCCTAGACTGAAAAGGGACAGGAGAGAGGGATCATTTGGAGAGCTTGAGCTAGCTGGTGTATGTCCTTTGAATGGAACTGGCATGCTTCACACTTTGTTACTAGCTCAGTTGCATCCTGGAGGGCAGTGGGCCAATAGAAGCCTTGCCGGAAAGCTTTGCCGGCAAGTGCTCTTGAACCTATGTGAGAGCCACATATGCCTCCATGTATCTCTACCAACAGCTTCAGTCCATCTTCCCGGCAAATGCACTTCAATTTCACACCGTTTGGTCGCTTTCTGTATAGAATGCTATCGACAAACTGATACATACTTGACTGACGTGCTACTTTCTCAGCTTCTTCTCGCTCATCGGGAAGTTCCCCTGTTTGAAGGAAATGGACTATATGTTGTGCCCATGCCGGAGCTTGCAACTCGACGACAAGGACTAAAGGCATTTCTTCGGCCACGGGAGTGCTTGCTTCAGCGGCAAGAACCCGAGGGTCTGCGCGAAGCCGCTGCTCACCGACGACTGTGTCGTTGTTCCTGGCAACATCCTTGCCGGTGGCTTCTGGGAGCTCTGCCGGAAAGTACTTGCCGGTATTCAACTTCCTTCTCTTACTGGCCCGCGTTGATGGAGTGACTGTTGGTTGATTCAAATGGAGCACAAAAGTTGCCGGTCCCATGGGAAGCTTTTGTGCGGCACACTTTGACAGGCTATCAGCAATGCTGTTTTCCCCACGAGGGATGTGCTCTATTTGCAACCCGTCAAAGTGTTCTTCCAATTTCCTCACTTCTTACACATACGCTTCCATCAACGGGCTCTGGTAATCTTTGTTCACTTGTTTTACAACAAGCTGCGAGTCACCGCGGACGATCAACTTTCTGATTCCAAGGTCCACTGCGATCCTAAGACCGGCAAGGAGTCCTTCATACTCAGAAGTGTTGTTTGTGGCTTGCTCCCTGGGAAAGTGCATTTGAACCACATACTTGAGGTGCTCTCCGGTGGGTGCGACAAGCAGCACTCCGGCACCGGCGCCTTGCAGTGAGAAGGCACCTGTCAAAGTACATGATCCATTCTTTGGCTGTCTCTTTGCCGGGGAGAGCTGTTTCTTGAATTTCCTCGTCTTGCGTTGGCGTCCATTCTGCAATGAACTCCGCCAAGGCTCTGCTCTGGATGGTTGAAGTGCTTTCAAACTTGATTGCAAAGCTTGACAGCTCCAATGCCCACTCCACTATCCTGCCAGTTGCCTCTGGATTCCTCAAGATGCGTTGCAACGGAAAACGGGTGACGACGGTGATCTCATGTGCTTGGAAGTAGTGACGCAATTTTCTCGAGGCCATGAGGAGGCCAAAAAGCAGCTTTTGTACGCCAGAGTATCTTGATCTAGCCCCCTGCAGAAGGGAACTAACAAAATACACGGGTCGCTGCACCACCTTCTTCTTCGGCACCACTTGCTGATCAGCTTCACTTGCTTGCGCTGTTTTTGACTTGTCGGCGTCAGACCTCGCCGGGGAAGATTCCGGTTTGTCGCTGGACGGGCTTGCCGCGGCTGCTTCCTCATCATCGACTTCTGTCTGCGCCACTAATGCAGCACTAGCCACTTGATTTGTTGCCGCTACATATAGCAGCAACGGCTCTTGTGGTCCAGGCGCAACTAGTGTTGGCGCGGAGGAGAGGTGTCTTTTCAAATCCTGTAGCGTGGCCTCCGCTTCCGGAGTCCATCTCATTGGACCTACCTTTTTCAAAATCTTGAAAAATGGCAGGGCGCGCTCAGCATATTTTGAAATGAATCTACTCAAGGCAGCAACACAACCGGCAAGACGCCGGACATCCTTGACGCTTTTTGGTGCTTGAATCTGCTCAATTGCTTTGATCTTGTCGGGATTTGCTTCAATTCCGCATTGAGATACAAATAATCCAAGAAGCTTGCCGGATGGAACGCCAAACACACACTTCTCGGGATTGAGCTTCAAGTTGATTTTGTGCAAGTTTGCAAATGTTTCTTCCAAGTCTTGAACTAGGGTTGCTCTGTCCTTGCTTTTGACCACTATATCATCCATATATGCTTCCACGTTCCTGTGCAGCTGGGGCTCAAAACCAATCTGGACTGCCCTCGCAAATGTTGAACCGGCACTCTTTAATCCGAAAGGCATACGCACGAAGCAGTACGTGCCACATGGAGTAATGAACGCGGTTTTCTCCTCATCCTCCTTGGCCATGAATATTTGATGATTTCCAGAGTATGCATCAAGGAAGGAGAGTAAATCACAGCCAGAAGTAGAGTCTACAATTTGATCAATGCGCGGCAAAGGGAATGGATCCTTTGGACATGCTTTGTTGATATCAGTGTAGTCAATACAAAGTCTCCACTTCCCATTTGCTTTGCGCACCACAACTGGATTTGCCAACCAAGTTGGATGTAGTACACCTCTAACCAAACCTGCTGCTTCAAGCTTCTTGATTTCCTCCGCAATGAATTGTTGCCGCTCCAACGCTTGCTTCCGGACTTTTTGCTTGACGGGCCGAGCGTGGGGACAGACAGCAAGGTGGTGCTCAATTACCTCCCTGGGAACACCGGGGATGCCAGATGGTCGCCATGCAAACACATCGACATTCGCCCGCAGGAAGGCAATGAGCGCGCTTTCCTATTTGTTGTCAAGGGTGGCACTGATGGTGAAGGTACCGTCAGTGCCGTCCTCCCTCGCCGGCACCTTCTTGGCCGCCGGTGAAGCAGCTTTGGATTTCTTACCGGCAGAGCACTCTGGCAAGTCTTCAACAGGCACGCAGCACTCTGAAGAGGTGCACTTCCCAGAATCCTTGCTAGAGGTCTTGCCAGACTTTTTGCTTTCCTTCTTCTTGGCGGGAGCTAGTGTCTTGGCGGCCTCCGCTGCGACCGCATCTCTGTACATCTTGTCAATGCAAATGACTGCATCTTTCTTGTCGAAGTTGACGGAAATGACACCCATCGACCCTGGCATCTTCAATGTGTTGTAAGCATAGTGAGATGCTGCCATGAATTTTGCCAAGGCTGGGCGGCCAAGAATTCCATTATATGGCAAGGGGATCTTGACAACGTCAAACACAATTTTTTCTGTTCTGTAGTTCAATTCCCCACCAAACGTCACCGGCAATGTGATCTTTCCTTTGGGCTGGCTTCTCCTGGGTTTACTCCTTGAAAAGTGCCTGTCTTCTCAAGCTCCTCACCGAGAATCTGCAGCCTCTTGATTACCTCTGGAGAAATCAAGTTTAAACCGGCCCCACCGTCAACTAACATTTTCGTGACCTGGAGGTTGCGAATTGTCGGCGAAACCAACAACTGCAAACACCCGACCGCAGTTGTGCGATCAGGGTGGTCCTCGGCATCAAAAATGATAGGCGTGTGTGACTACTTAAGTGGCTTTTGAGAGCCCACTGCCGGTTCTGCCGCATTAACCTCACATGCCCACTGCTTAAGTTGGCGGTGAGAGGAGTGCAAAGATGCTCCTCCGTCAACGCAAATGGCCTCAGTTGCCTTCTGGAATTCGTGTTCACTGGACTCTCCGTCGTCCTCTTCTTCCTCACTTCCATCATCTTCCCCTTTCTTCTCGCGGCCTCTAGCAGGCTTCTCTTTCTGTTGCTTGGCCTTGCCGCGGCGGCCTCCTCGACCACCACGGCCCTTTTTGCCGGATCCACCGGCACCATCTTGACCCTTCTCTTTGTCACGCTTTTCGTATTCAGCCTTATGTTTCTCAACAAGGTGCTCGACTTGTCGGCACTCTTGGAGATCATGGCCTTTGGTGCGGTGAATCTTGCAGTATGGCCCATCCGACTTGCCGGCCTTCTCGTTTGCCGCCGCCTCATGGCAAGCGGCGCATACAGCTGCCTCCTTGCCGGAGTTCTCAGTCTTGGCTTTCTTGGTGGACTCAGAGTTGCCGGAACCTTCGACGGCCATTACAGTTTTGCCTTTGCGCTTCCTGTTGTGCTTTCGGCCCTTCTTCCTCGGGGTGGCAGCATCGTAATCCTCGGAATCCACCTCGGCACCAGCGTCCTCCCTGGGAAGCCTTCTCCCTTCCTCAGCACGCGCGCACTTATCCGCCAACGTATAGAGCTCGTTGACGGTTTTGGGTAGCTTGACGTTCATCTTCTCCCGCATCCTTCGATTGCGCACATTCGTGTGAAAGGCGGCAATGACGGCTGCGGGGTGCACATCTGGAATGTTACGATGCACACGTCTGAACCTCTGGATGTACTTGCATAAAGTTTCTCCATCTCTTTGCGGGATCACTTGCAGGTCGCTGGGCTGTCCAGGGGCCTTGTGGCCTCCAGTAAAGGCACCAACAAACTCGTTACAGAGATCTGCCCATGAAGAAATGGAGTTCTCCGGCAAGTTCATCAGCCAAGATCTCACGTTGGGCTTCAGTACCAATGAAAAGTAGTTGGCGAGGATTTTCTCATCTCTTCCTCCGGCAGCTTGCACGGCAATTGTGTAGATGCTCAGAAACTCTGCCGGGTTCACCTTGCCATCATACTTCTCTGGTCCTTCTGGCTTGAAGGCTCGGACGGACGGCCATCAGACTTGACGCAGCTCACGGGTGAAGGCAGGACACCGAACCTCGTAAGGTAGATATCCGCCAACCCCTAGCGCAGGCTCATCAACGACGGGGCCGTTGCGCGTGTCGGATTGACGGCGCGCCTCGCGGCGCCTTTCAATGGTGGAGCGGGCGTCTTCTACCCGCCCGTCTCGCAGCACTTGCCGCTGGTCTTGCCACGCTCGCGGATCCGAAGAGGCCATCGACATCTCGTCGGGCTCGAAAGATCGTTGAGCTTGCCGCGATTGTTGGCGTTGCTGCTGTTGAGACTGTTGCCGCTGGGGTGATTGCACCATTAGCACAGCACCGTCAACGCGGCCACCAGCTGGAGCTGCTGGTGATGTTTGCGGACGCCGCGAGGGCTCCGCTTGCTGTGATTAGCTGGCCTCGGCAAACCCAATCAAACTTTGGATGGTGGCCCTCCACTCATCCATTTTCCTTGCTGCTGGAGGGAAATTCAGCAGCATCTGGGCTCACGCCATTGCTTCTGCTGCTGTGGCTGGCATGGCCGGAAGCGAAGAGCGTGACGTCGCTCTACTCCTGGCAGAGCCAGCAGGAGCGCCATCGCGGTCTTGCTACCGTGGCACATGGTCAGCAGTGGGTTGCTGTGGCGGAGGTGGTGCCTGAGGATCTGGGATTTGATTAACAGCAGTCTTGTCGTGCGGTCGCCGCTGCCCGGAGTCGTTGGCGCCGCTCGGAGCCGTACCACGCCCGTTGTGCGAGGGGTGCAGTGTCTGTCCTGAAGCAGCATCTTTGGACGCTGCCACGGCAGGATCTTGGCTCGCACCGGCCCAGGCATTGCCGCTCTGGTGGCTGCGTTCGTCGGTGCGGCGAGGAGGAGGAGGAGGAGGTCATCCTTTCGCTCTGCCCGCGCCGTCGCGGCTTCGTTTGCCAGAGGATCGAGGAAGTCGACTGCCTCTAGCGCGCTCGTCTCCTGTACCGACCACGGTGGGCATGGCAACCGCGCCGCCTGCGCTGGTCGTGCCAACCGCGGTATCCGCATCGCCCGCATTGGCCGCGCTGCCTGTGCCGCCTGTGGACACGTGCGAAGGGGCCGTCATCGTGATGCCCTTCTTCTTGGACGCCATCGGCGACGAGGAGGACGATGATGAAGTTGATGAAGATGACGCGCAATCCACTGATTCAGGTTCGCGCAAGCGAGCCCCCTCCCTGGCGCGCCAAAGATGTCGTGGGTACGACCATCTATGGGGCCATCCAGCCCCTTGTGATTCGGCAGGGGAGATCGGCATGCACAAAGAGCAGAATCAATGGAGGACGCAAGGGATTTACCCAGGTTCGGGCCGCTGAGAAGCGTAAAACCCTACTCCTGCTTTTGGTGTATTGGTTGTATGAGGGCACAAGTACAAGGAGCGCTTCCCCCGGCACGGTGCGAGAGAGCTGCTACGCGAGACGTGCAGGTGTTTGAAAAGGGGTCCGAATCCCTCTAACTGTTGCCCTGGCCCTCTTTTTATAGCTCAAGGGGTTACCACAGTGGCAAAACAGTAATTACAAGTTGATTAGATAGCAAACAGTGCTATCATACCTAACTCTGCCAGTTTAGGACAAAAGCATTAAATGCACCGCCAGGTGTCATGTGGAGAGGTAGCCCCGGCAAGGTTTCTGCACCGCTTGCCCAGCTACCTCGTATTATTCTGGCACGCCTCCTGGACGGGTGTCATTAAAGGCAAACCTTCTCCCTGCGTGCTGACACGTGTCCGACAAGCTTCACCAACCAGCCTGCGCAGTCGACACCTCACCGATTAGCGACTAGCTGCCCGGTGAGGTGGAGCGCTGACGTGCTGGTGAACGCTTGCCGGTATGGAGCTTGCCGGGTCTTCACCTTGCCAGTTCGTCCTTGCCGGCAAGGAATGTCTTCATCTTCAGTACGAGTTGAGTGCTTGTTGGTGCTTCGTCTTGAGCTTCCCTCTAGTAGCTTCTGCAACTGGGCCTCGAATCTTGTCGTTCAGCAGGTGCCGGCAAGCTTTGGCCGGCAAGGAGGCCGCTTCTGTCTGTGCATAAGTCAGGGTATAAAATACCCATGTTTTATACACCGACAGGAGGGGCCCACAAGGCATCAGGGCGCGTCCCCTCTAGGGCCGTGCCCTGTTGCCTTGTGGCCTCCTTGCGAGGCTTATGGCATCCTCCCGAAGCTTCCAGGGTCTCTTTTGTCCAGAAAAAATCATCAAAAAGTTTCGTGGCATTTGGACTTTGTTTGGTACTGATTTCCCGAAAAACCAAAAGCAAGCAGAAAACAACAACTGGCACTGGGCACTAGGTTAATAGGTTAGTCCCAAAAAATGATATATAATTGCATATAAAACATCCAAGATTGATACTATAATAGCATGGAACAATAAAAAATTATAGATACGTTGGAGACGTATCAGGCCGTACGCTCCTCGTGCTCCCCGGGAAATCTGGTTGGGCTTAGGCTGCGACTATCTGGAATAGGGGATGGGGATCTGGGGGGAAGGGACAGCGCAGGCCTCATCTAAAAACTCAGGGTGGCGAGGGTATGGGGATCGGTGGGTAACCTGAACTTATCTAAGCTAGGAGGCACGTGTAGACCGGCAGAGGTTGGTGGTGGAGGGCGGCATCGGCGGCGAGTTAGGGTTCGAGCGGGGGAGGGGTGGGTGTGTGTGGACTGTGGAGGGGGGCGGGGTGGTGTTTGTGGATATGCCGTGGCTACTGAAAATTTTAGTAATGGTGGGTGGAGATGGTGGTGGACGATGGAGGACAACGGTTGAAATGCCTCGGCTACTGAAAATTTTACTATAAGGTCGGTGGTGGAGGAGTGAGGGTGACGGTTGAAAGAGCAATGCTACACGCACGGACAAACTTTTACGGGATCAACGGAGTGGGTTAGTTGGCATGTTTTAATTGGCTAGAAATAAGGTGAGGGGCCCACCCCCGCTGAAAATCAGGGGGAAGAGAAGATTAGTTTGGAAGATCCCTATAAAACTCTGTAACCAGCCCGTGTGTCTAGGATTTTCGTGGTTGAAATACCGCGGCTACTAAAATTTGGGTAAAGGAATTGAAGTGGGGCGGGAGCAACCAAGATCGCACACGGTCCAAACATAATAATTGTGTACGATAATAAGGAAAAGCCATGGAACCACCAATTTTTGCATCGCTCAAGGCGGGTAGCTTTTTTTTGAGATTTCTAGCTAGCTGGTTCATCGCACACGGTTCATCCTAATTTTCAGATGCAGACGTGGAATTCATCCTAAATTTCCAGTGCACATTACCCCTTTACCCTAGCTGGCGCTTGCGAGGTCGTGGCTAGTTGCCACCAGTGCACTGTGCTGATTTTACAGGGCATGAGCATCGCACACAGTTAGTCCGGTGCACTCGTGTCCGTTGCTTATACATTCGCAAAAACGTTTTTTCATCCGAGTCGTCTGCTATTTTATATAGCATCATTTGGCAACAAAAAAAATGGCCCAAATATATATGTATGAAAAGGGTGGTGTGTGATGTTCAAATTACCAATGCACAACTTTGATGTGGCACATGATGCATATATATGCATGCATAAAAGCGTCCAGTGCGACAGAAAAGGGTTCATGACATGAACGCAGGGTGCTGGCCACTCCACTTCGTGCCGGAGGAGGGAATACTATATATGAACACATGTACATGACCTAGCTCAAACATTGTCTGGCATTTAGCCATGACCTACCGTAACACAACCAAGAGAATCTATCTTTTTGTCAAACCGGACCCTCTCGATGTCTGTCATGAGGGATAGACCGCGCGGGCCCACTGGTGGGCGCATCATCGAAGATCGGGTGAGACGGGCCAGAAGACCACCACCACCTGGCCGGAAGTGGCCAGATATATCTAGGAAAAAGGTGGTGTGATGTTTAAAATCACAATTCCCAACTTTGATGTGGCACTGGCCTCAGAGACCGGAAAGCCCCCTTGGATATGTATAATGGCAGGTTAAGGTCGTAGGGTGCCTGCCCCACCCTCACTTTGTGTCGGCGGGACGCATGCACTCATACTTTGGTCGGACATGCATGTCACCATGACCTACCATAACATGGACCAAGTGAATCTATCTTGGTCAAGCGACCACTGTTGTTGTCGGTCCAAAAGGGATATAATAGACCGCACGGGCCCATAGATGGGACCACCATCGAAAACCGCACGAGAGGGGCCAGAAGACCAGCACCACCTGCATGCGTCCCAAATTAATTTACGTAGGAAGGGGTGATGTGTTTTAAATATACAATGTACAATTTTGATGTGGCACTGATAACCCACAAGTATAGGGGATCACAACAGTTTTCGCGGGTAGTATTTCACCCAGATTTATTGATTCAACACAAGGGGAACCAAAGAATATTTGCAAGTATTAGCAGTTGAGTTGTCAATTCAACCACACCTGGAGATAAAATATCTATAGCAGAATATTTAGTAGCACAGTAATATGATAGTTTTGATCGCAGTAGCAACAGTAACAATAGTAACGGCAACAGTAACAGTAGCAGTTTTGTAGCAAGTGTAAAGCAGTAGCAACAAAGTAACTTAGCAGAAACCAATATGAGAAAGTCATAGGCATTGGATCGGTGATGATAATTATGCTGGATGATATTCATCATATAACAGTCACAACCTAGGGCGATACACAATAGCTCCAATTCATCAATGTAATGTAGGCATGTATTCCGTATATAGTCATACGTGCTTATAATAAGAACTTGCATGACATATTTTGTCCTACCCTCCCGTGGCAGCGGGGTCCTTAAGGAAACTAAGGGATATTAAGGCCTCCTTTTAATAGAGAACCAGAACATGGCATTAGCACTTAGTGAATACATGAACTCCTCAAACTACGGCAATCACCGGAAAGAATCCCAATTATTGTCACCTTGGGGTATGCGGATCATAACACGTAATAGGTGCATATAACTTGCAAGATAGGATCAAGAACACAAATATATTCATGAAAACATAAAGGGTTCAGATCTGAAATCATGGCACTCGGGCCCTAGTGACAAGCATTAAGCATAGCAAAGTCATAGCAACATCAATCTCAGAACATAGTGGATACTAGGGATCAAAGCCCTAACAAATTGACTCGATTACATGATAAATCTCATCCAACCCATCACCGTCCAGCAAGCCTACGAAATAATTACTCACGCCCGGTGGTGAGCATCCTGAAATTGGTTATGGAGGATGGTTGATGATGACGACGGCGTCGAATCCCCCTCTCCGGAGCCCCGAACGGACTCCAGATCAGCCCTCCCGATGAAGAACAGGAGGTGGTGGCGGCTCCGTATCATAAAACACGATGAAACTTCTTCTCTATTTTTTTCTCGGGGAAAGAGAATTTATAGCGTTGAAATTAGGTCAAACGGCCGCCTGTGGGCCCCACAAGGCATCAGGGCGCGCCCTGGGGGGGTCGAGCCCTGTTGCCTTGTGGGCAACAGGTGGCCCCTCTTCTGTTGATTCTTGCGCCAATAATTTTTATATATTCCATAAAAATTCTCCAAAAAGTTTTGTCCAAATCCGAGAACTTTGATTTCTGCACAAAAACAACACCATGGTAGTTCTGCTGAAAACAGCATCAGTCCAGGTTAGTTTCATTCAAATCATGCAAATTAGAGTCCAAAACAAGAGCAAAAGTGTTTGGAAAAGTAGATACGACGGAGACGTATCAGGCACCTACCTCACGAACCGGACAACGCGCATGAAAGCTATGTAATTAAGGACGACGTGCGTAGGGTGTCGGTCCACCCACCAATTCGAGCACGTGGGAGGGAATCCTGAGAACGCGTGAGCTCGAACTTTGCTCGGGCATGTCACCATGACCCACCGTAACACGGACCAGGAGGAATCCATTCATGGTTGTCAAAACCCCCTCTCGTTGTTGGTTAAAAGGATGGTATATATAGACCCTAGGGGCCCACAGATAGGCGTGTCATCGAAAACCACATAAGGGAGACGGGGTCGATCATAAGACCTATACCATGCATGCGCCCTAAATATATGTATGGGTGGCATGAAGTGTTCAAATCGCCAAGGCACAACTTTGATGTGGCACCAGCTGCCTCACAAACCGAACACCGTACCCCCCCCCAGGAAGCCAGGTTCAAGACGTAGGGTGCCAGGAATCCAACTCATGTGCTCATACTTAATTTGGTCTGACATGCCACCATGACCTATAGCAACACAGACCAAGAGGAACCCGTCATGGTCAAAACCTTCTTGTATGTGGTGGGTCAAAGGGATAGACCGCGCAGACCCACAGGTCTATTGCCGTGGAAAGCCACATGATGGGGGTGGATTAGAAGACCACGTACTAACGCCACCTGCGTGTGACCAAAATATATATACATGTAAGTATATGATAGGGTGGTGTGATGTTTAAATAGCCAATGCAACTTAATTTGATGTGGCACTGCCTCACAAAAACAGAACCCCGAGGAAAGCTATGGTAAAGGACACACGGTGCCGGGATATGTTGAAATAACTAAATTTCATACTCAAAATTTTCAAAACAAAAATAACAAACCTTATTGAAATCAATTAAAAAGCACATTATATGTTGAAATAACAAAAATCATTCTCCAAATTTACAAAACAACGACCGCAAGGTTTATTTAATCGACATGACAGGGCACTACAGACACATTTGGATGCTAAATGTCTGTAATGACCATATCATATAGCTTAAATGAAGCTTGAGATATAGCAACTTCCCATCCGGTCACCCATCCTTACACTGCTCCAGCCACAACACGCTTAACCTGTGCGTTCTATTCGAATCAGCTAGCAGAAGGGAAGCTGCACCTTGCTGATAAGAGTTGCCTCCTCACGCTTAAGGCGTATCCCGATGGTCACCGTGTGGGACCTACTCCCTATCACACACGTTTGTGCTTTTGGAAACTGTGTGCAATCTTTACATATCGGACCACTTCCATTCAAACTTACATATTTGTTTACATGAAATTGGCTGGAAGAAGCAAAAGCTGTGACTTTTCATTAATTAAGAAGAAGATGGTTTCCCAGTTAACTGATACGTCTCCAACGTATCTATAATTTATGAAGTATTCATGCCATGTTTACAACAGTTATATGGTTTTGGCGCACTTTTATATGATTTTTATGGACTAACCTATTAACCTAGTGCCCAGTGCCAGTTCCTGTTTTTTCGAAAAAAATTGTTTCACAGGAAATCCATACCAAACGAAGTCCAAATGCCACGAAATTTTACGGTGATTTTTATGGACAACAAGAGACCCATGAAGCTTTGGAGGAGGGCCAGACGAAGTCCAGGGGAGTCACGAGCTCACCTGGCGCGCCCCCCTAGGACGCGCCACCTGAGCTCAAGGGTTCCTCGGGCCTCCCTTGACGTGAATCCAACGCTAAAAAATCCTATAAATATAGAAACCCCCAGAAAGAAATCTAGAACTCCCATGCCGCCGCAAGCCTCTGTTCTGAAGCGATCTCATTCGGAGGCCTTTTACGGCACCCTGCCGGAGGGGGAAATCATCATCGGAGGCCATCTTCATCATCCCGGTGGCCACCATGATGAGGAGGGAGTAGTTCACCCTCGGGGCTGAGGGTATGTACCAGTAGCTATGTGTTTGATCTCTCTCTCTCTCTCGTGTTCTTGATTTGGCATGATCTTGATGTACCACGAGCTTTGTTAATATAGTTGGATCATATGGTGTTCTTCCCTCTCTATCTTGTTGTGATGAATTGAATCTTTCCCTTTGAGGTTCATTATTATCGGATTGAATATTTTGGATTTGAGATCACTTGATGTATGTCTTGCATGTGGATACCCGTGGTGACAATGGGGTACTCTATTGAGTCACTTGATGTATGTTTTGGTAATCAACTTGTGGATTCCCGAGGTGACATTGGGGTAATCTAGGCATAGAGGTTGATACACGTTTTCATCCTACTTTCTCTGATAGAAACTTTCGGGTACTCTTTGAAGTTCTTTGTGTTGGATTGAATATTATGAATCTGAAATTGTTTGATGCATATCGAATAATTGACTCACGGATACTTGTGGTGACATTGGAGTATCTAGGTGACATTAGAGTTGATTGATGCGTATCATATGGTGTTATCATAGTACGAACTCTAGGGCTATATGTGACACTTATAGGGATGGCTCAATAGATTGATCGGAAAGATAACTTTGAGGTGGTTCACTACCTACAACAATTTCATCTTATGTTCTCCGCTATTGATAAGAACTTTGGAGTGATTCTTTGTCGCATGTTGAGGGATTGTTATATGATTCAATTATGTTAGCACTGTTGAGAGATTGCACTAGTGAAAGTATGAACCCTAGGCCTTGTTTCCAAGCATTGCAATACCGTTTGTGCTCAGTTTTGTTACGTGCTACCTTGCTGTTTTTATTTATTCAGATTACAAAAACCTATATCTACTATCCATACTACACTTGTATCACCATCTCTTCGCCGAACTAGTGCACCTATACAATTTACCATTGTATTGGGTGTGTTGGGGACACAAGAAATTGTTTGTATTTGATTGTAGGGTTGTTTGAGAGAGGCCATCTTCATCCTGCACCTCCCACGGATTGATAAACCTTAGGTCATCCACTTGAGGGAAATTTGCTGCTGTCCTACAAAACTCTGCGCTTGGAGGCCCAACCGAGTCTACAAGAATAAGTTGTGTAGTAGACATCATTAACTGCGGAAAATCAGGCGAAAACCGATACAAACAGGGCCTAAACCTACCGAAGTCCATGACCCTTGCCTACGGGAACTCTTGGCTGAGCATGAACTGGTATATGCCTTCGTCCACGCGTCTGATACGCTCGTGGAACTGCTGTACCGCGATATCGATCTCCACCCAGGATATTTCCTCCACGACAGTCCATTCCAAGCTGCGATGAGCATTTTGCTCTGCTTCGTCGTTGGCGGCACCTGGGGGGCCAAGGAGGTCGAAGAGCCAATCGACCGCCCATTGGCATCGTGGCGGCGGATTCTGGCAGTGTGTACGCCATCGGGGGCAATTATGGCGCTAACGGTGGCTGCCCATTCCTGGCGGGGAACCAGGATGCTTACCGGCCCTGGAAACGGTCTCTCAACTGGTTGAGTCAACAGGATGCTGACACGGCTTCGCTCAAATAGTGTAGCACACCGCTCCTGATGCGCGGCGGCGCTCTCCTGCTCTTGCGCGACAGCGCTTCGCCGCTCTTGCTCTCCTCCGCTCCATGGGCGGTGACGAACACATGTGTAGACATCGGCCCGCTCAAGCATTGGGGTGCGATGATACCGCTCATGCTCGGCGGCGCGCTGCCGCTCTTGCTCGACGGCGCGCTGCCTCTCTTGCTCGGCGGCGCGCAACCGTTCTTGCTCTCCGGCCTGCTCCGACTCGTTCTCCTCGTCGAGTAGGCTGATGACGAGGGCGGCGCTTCACCGGATTGGCATGCTTGGAATGGTATACAACGGTATGGCGTACTGATAGTGGTGTCCGGAAACCGACGGGAGGAGTGGCGGGAAACTGATTGGGGGAGTGGCGGGAAACGGTAGCGTGTTTGGATATATAACACCATTGATATGGAAAACTTAGGAAAGAAGGAAAAGCGAGCTCGGCACGATGCGTGCACACATAGTGCTTACCCATGGGTGCCAGACGGTTGACCAGAACTGCTTTAAATTACTCATGGTTCGTTTGGCCTTTCATAGATTAATTGAGTTTTCTAGGAATTTATTGTGCAAAATTCAAATTTGAACCACAAGCACATGCTCCAGTGCACCAAAATGGGTTGAAAAATCATTTTTGTGTCCTTGGGTGCATGTTTAGGTCCCATGCAAGAAATGGGAATGAATTACAAACATCTCGGCGTCGTGGCTCGGCCGCAAACAACGAGAAACTTGGTTTTTAAATCCCCGTAAGTCCAAAACTCGCCTGAAATTCATGAAACTTGGCATGGTGTCATGACATGTCACGTATATGCCGTGGTAAAAAATTTATCCAATTTGGGGCAAGTTTTGGTACAAGCCTCTTACAAACCGGAGCTTCTCACAAGAAGCCTCATGGTTCCGATAGGGAACGTGTCACCCTTGTGGGCGAAACGACATTCCCTGGATCTTCTCGCCTTGGATTTTTTTTCTAGAGGCAACATAGACCAATAGGAGTGTCGTGCTAAAATATGGAATTATTCAGGGTTCGTTTGGCCTTTTTTATAGATTAATTGAGTTTTCTAGGAATTTATTGTGCAAAATTCAAATTTGAACCACAAGCACACGATCTAGTGCACCAAAATGGGTTGAAAAATCATTTTTGTGTCCTTGGGTGCATGTTTAGGTCCAATGCAAAAAATGGGAATGAATTACAAACATCTCGGCATCGTGGCTCGGCCGCAAACAACGAGAAACTTGGTTTTTAAATCCCCGTAAATCCAAAACTCGCCTGAAATTCATGAAACTTGGCATGGTTTCATGACATGGCACATATATGCCGTGGTAAAAAAATTGTCCAATTTGGGGCAAGTTTTGGTACAAGCCTCTTAAAAACCGGAGCTTCTCACAAGAAGCCTCGTGGTTTCCGATAGGGAATGTGTCACCCTTCTGGGCGAAACGACATTCCCTACATCTTCTCGCTTTGGATTTTTTTTCTAGAGGCAACATAGACCAATAGGAGTGTCGTGCTGAAATATGGAATTATTCAGGATTCGTTTGGCCTTTTATATATATTAATTGAGTTTTCTAGGCATTTAATGTGCAAAATTCAAATTTGAACTACAAGCACATGCTCCAGTGCACCAAAATGGGTTGAAAAATAATTTTTGTGTCCTTAGGTGCATGTTTAGGTCCCATGCAAGAAATGGGAATGAATTACAAACATCTTGGCATCGTGGCTCAGCCGCAAACATTGAGAAACTTGGTCTTTAAATCCCCGTAAATCCAAAACTCGCCTGGAATTCATGAAACTTGGCATGGTGTCATGACATGGCACATATATGCCGTGGTAAAAAAATTGTCTGATTTGGGGCAAGTTTTGGTACAAGCCTCTTACAAATCGGAGCTTCTCACAATGAAGCCTCGTGGTTCCGATAGGGAACGTGTCACCCTTGTGGGCAAAGCGACATTCGCTGCCTCTTCTCACTTTGGAATTTTTTCTAGAGACAACATAGACCAATAGGAGTGTCGTGCCGAAATATGGAATTTTTCAGGGTTCGTTTGGACTTTTTTATACATTAATTGAGTTTTCTAGGCATTTAATGTGCATAATTGAAATTTGAACTACAAGCACATGCTCCAGTGCACGAAAATGGGTTGAAAAATCATTTTTGTGTCCTTGGGTGCATGTTTAGGTCCCATGCAAGAAATGTGAATGAATTATAAACATCTCAGCATCGTGGCTCGGCCGCAAACATTGACAAACTTGGTTTTTAAATCCCCATAAATCCGAAACTCACCTGAAATTCATGAAACTTGGCATGGTGTGATGACATGGCACATATATGCCGTGGTAATTTTTTTGTCCAATTTGAGACAAGGCGCACACATTAACAGCAAACGTAGTCAGTTTGGCACAAATAGCTGCCACGTTATTATCGCAAACGGTTGTATTATTTGAACCGCGGGAGTTACACTAACCATTTACATGCCGCCATGCGTCCCTGTTTTTTATTGGCTAGGAGGTGTCGTGCGGGCATGTTTGATTAGACGGGACGCGTGCGAGCAGTCTGCCGCGCAGGCTCGACGGGACACATGCGAGCAGTCCGCCGCGCAGCTGGCTCATCGGGAAGCGAGCCCTTTGACCTCCACCCGCCGCCCGCCTCGCTCCAACTTTCTCCATTAATGGTGGCCGAGCCGCTGTTTATCATGTGGTTAATGCACCTGGACGGAGGTAGTTTGCTTGTGATCCCATGGCCCCGCTCAACGTTAGCATTGTTTTGTTCGTGCCTCGCTGAGAACATGCCTTTTAGCCTGTTTTCGACTCGTATACATGTATAGTACCTACGAACGAAATAATATGATGACAAATTTACAATGGCAACGGATAATAATTGTCTTACATATCCAGGATAATTTGAAATGCCACATGCGGCAACGCCCGAAAGACACAGGGGCAAGAGAAGAAGGAAGACGCAGAAGAAGGAAGACGTAGAGAACGATCTGGGTCGATGCTCTCCACTTCTTGATGGGTTGTTGGGCGTGGAGTTCTTCCAACTCCTTCTTCATCGCCTCCATGACCTTCATCCCCACTCGCCTCTCCCTCGCCATCTTCCACGGTGCGTCCATGGCGTTATATTTCTCCTGGAGAGCGTCGATGCTCTGCTTCACATCCGCACGATTTCGCTTGGCAGCAGCCACGGATTCCTCCACCAGCCGCTCGCGCTTGATGCGGAGCTTCGCCATGTCATCCAGCAGTTTCCCGACGACAGGTTTCAGCATCTTCACCGACGCACTGCTCTTCACATGCAGCTTCTCCCAGCCGGTGGTCAGCTCCCTCTGCTTCTCGAGCTCGTCGAGGAGCTTCGCATTGTGCCTCGTTTGTTGCTGGATGAGGCCGGTCGCCTTCTCAACAGAGGCATTGGTCTCGTCCAACAGCTTCACCAAGCAGGAGTTTGCCTCCTTCTGCTTAATGAGCTCAGCACGCATGTAGTCCCTGGCTAAGGAATCCACCATTGCCGGCTCGTCCAGTTCGCCTCCGCGGCAAATGCGCTTGTGAGAGCCCTCGCCTTTCCATGAGAGATCGTTCGAGGCCTCCGCGACACCGCAGGGCATCTCTCTGTGGCTAACGCGGCGTGGCGGGACCTCTCTGTTGCTTCCGCGGCCTTGGTCTTTGCTCCCTAGTTATATGTCAACCCAGAACTCCTCCCACCGGCCATGGCAGACGCAAGGTATGACTAACCAGAAAGACCTGTTTGTTTGGTGATGAGGAGAGGAATGTGCAGTAATTTTTAAGTGGATAGTTTTTATAGCCGACTAGTAAACAACTGCTAAGTGGGAACACATTTAGGTTTCATAGGTGTGAACAGACTTGCAATTAATTATTGTGTGGTAATTTGGAATGTGACGGGAAACAAGCTCAAAATTTATTGATGGTTTTGGGTTCGAAGCACGAAACGGTTCCCGGATGGCGTACGTGGGTTCGCTTTCTCGGTTGTGTACGTGTCTGCCCACTATCACACACGGTCCAGATATCGTCATCGTGTAAGTGTACGTGTCTGCCCACCATCACACATGGGTGCCAGACGGTTGACCAGAACTGCTATACGCAGGTCGTTGCTCGCCGTTGAGGCGGCCACGGCGCACTCTGCTCGCGTCCCTCCGCGCGCTCTGCTCGCCGTTGAGGCAGCCGCGGTGCACTCTGCTCGCATCCCTCCACGCGCTCTGCTCACCGTTGAGGTGGCCGCGGCGCGCTCTGCTTGCGTCCCTCTGCGCGCGCTCTTTCAGCGGTTGGGGCCGGCACACGATCACATTTTGGGCGCCATATGCATGCGGTTGCGTCGCGCGCATCGCCATGATGCAGTTAATACGTGCGGCACGATGGAGTTACGCGCTGCAACAACTGCCATCCGGACGTGCCGATACCCCAGGCCGTTCGGCCTCCCCATTTATTCCCGCTGCAATTATAACCTTACTCTCTTCAACCTTTCAGTCGCGCCCCACAACACAACAAGCACACCCACGACGACACATACAGAGAGGATATCTAGCGGCGCTCCAATGGAGTTTGGCGTGTATCCTGTGGACACCCACGTGAGGGAGAAGGACCTCTTGGTGGTGTACACCAACTACCCGGTCGTGGTGGAGGAGACCATCAACACCATGGAGCAGTTGCTTGCTGAGGATGACAAGTACAAAGTGGTCGGCTTCGACCTCCAGTACACCGGCGGTCGTCCCGGGGATGATCAAAAGGTTGTCGTCGCCCAGTTGTGCGTGCGCCATCACGTCCTCGTCTACCACTACTACCTAGCCACAAGGCCATGCGAGCGTTTCGCCAGGTTTGTCAACATCCCCGACTACAAGTTTGCTATGGTGGACACCATCGATGATGTAAAAGTGCTCTCGACTTCGGGCTTGGCCTGCCAGAAGCTTGTCGACATCCGTGGCCACTACAGGGTCTGGGGCAACATTAAGCAGAAGGCATCCCTGGTTGACCTCGCCGAGGCCATCATTGACCCGTACTACAGTAACATGATGGATGCCTCCAAGATCAATCCTGTAGTCTGGCAGAGGGCCTGGGTGCGGAGGATGGATGAAGATCACCTCAAGTTCGCGGGCAAGAACGCGTACACATGCTACGAGATGTACATGCGGATCCTTGACATGAGGAAGTGCCTCCTTCATGTAGACGACGAGGGATTGAGCCACAAGCAGAGCAGTGGCGGCAAGCGTCACAAGAAGAAGTAGATGATCATTAGATTATCGTTTCTCCTAGTTTATTATGCATGTAATTGTTTACTTTGGTGTGTGCAAATGTTATGTGTGTAGTCACTTATGTAATTGGATGTTTAATTTGGTTATGCAATCATGTTCTTGTAAGTATATATGTTGTTGTTCTGTAGACAGGGCATAGATGTTGTGCGGACTGAGCAAATCACATCTCATACGGAATAAACTACGGAACCCGTCGGTGCTGATTTCATCAATCGCTGACAATTGTTTACCAGCAACCGTTTTCCCATAACACACATAGCTTATTAGGAGGAATCGTCTGTGTTATTATCGGTCTTCCCATACAATTCTGATTACTGACCTGTTTGCCGGGTATCACACACATCTAGTTAAGCCAAATCATTTCTGTTGTTTTGGCTCATCGCAAACGGTTCATCCGAGTGAACTGTATGCCATCTATCGCACACACCTTGATCTGGCTGACCGTTTCTATTTTTGGCTCATCGCAAACAGTTCGTATGGATCAACTGTATGCCACGATTCACACACGCAAATCTTTTCTGAATCGTGCTTGATGGATCCGCCATCGCACACAGTTCGTTTTATTGGTGACAGTTTTATTACGATACCGTTTGCGATTAATGCATCGCACACAGTTTGGTCAATTGGTCTCGTATACATGTGTCGTGTTAGGACCATCCTGTAGTAATGGTAGTTCATACTTGAAATCAAATAGCACATACGTTCTAGTTGTCCCCTTTAACCGCCCACAATTGCTCAGTCAAATCTTCCTTGAGTTGCTCGATGCCGAATTTGTTGATGCATTTGAACAAACTCATCAAACGTAGTTAGATTCTGATTTGAAAGTTCGATAGGAACACCCATGTTCTCAAATTCAAGAGTTGAGGCAGCATCCTCACCCTCATCCTCCATGATCATGTTGTGCATGATCACACAACATGTCATCACCACCCACATGGTCTCTAGATCCCATTGTTTAGCAGGTCCACGAACAACTGCAAAACGGGCCTAGAGAACTCCAAATGCCCTCTCAACATCCTTTCTAGCTACTTCTTGTCTTTGCACAATGTGAGATCTTTTCTGACCAATTGGCTCAGAGATGGTCTTGACAAAGGTATCCCAAGGAGGATAGATACCGTCAACCAGATAGTAGTTCATGTTGTATTCATGGCCATTGACAGTATAGTTGCAAGGAACAATTTTCTGTTCAGTCAGCCTTGCAAACAATGGAGATCGCTACAGCACATTGATGTCATTGTGAGACCCGGGGATGCCAAAGAAAGCGTGCCAAATCCAGAGATCCTGTGATGCAACTGCTTCAAGAATTATGGTGGGCTTCTTAACATGACCCTGATATTGCCCTTGTAGAGCTTTTTGGCAGTTCTTCCATCTCCAATGCACGCAGTCAAGAGATCCGAGCAAACCTGGCCGCCCTCTTGCTTCGGACATTGCCAAGGGCCTGTCGGTGTCTATAACAATTTATTCTCTCAAGTTTCGAGGCCCACACACTGAGACCACGATAGTAGCAAATCTGATGATGGCGTTTCCACATGTGCTCTCAGACACTCATAGGTATTCGTCCCAGGAATCGGCGTTCGTGTCATATCCAAGCATCTGCAATGCGGCCATGCACTTATAGTAATTAGAGAATACAATCCTTCATATGCCATCCTTCTTCAAGATAAAGTAGTCATCAAAGGACAAGACGCCGTGGTAGAGACGATCAAAGACATTTTTTCGCATCCGAAAGCGCCAGCGAATAGGGCATCGGGGGCAAAGTAGTCGTCCATCAACGTCAAATGGCCATGCGCCCTCTTTCGATTGAGCTCTCGATGACCTTGAAATTGAGAACATGCTCTTTTGCACGCTCCGTGTCTGCAAGGACCACTGTGTCATCGCCGTCTCATCCGCGTGGTCCTCCTCGTTGGACGAGTTGTCGGATGACCCAACGTAGTGCTCATATATGTACTCCATATCCAAATCCGTTGCTTCAAAGAAGATGGGACAAAAATTTTAGCACAAGCATTTCACCAAACACTTGCCGAGCATGGTGAGTACCATAAGGGCAGGTGGTGCCTGCGCGGCAGACGGAGGAGAGGTGTGGACCAGTGGTGGAGGAAATGTGGCATGGGAGCCCGGGTGTAGCGGTGGAGATCGCGGAGCTCCAGGAAGGGTTTAGCGGCCAGCCGGGGAGGTGTAGCGGCAGCATCGACGAAAGAGAAAACAGATGCAAAGAAAGAGGGAAGGATGGAGACGCGGGGTCCGGGAGGGATTTTGGGTGGGCCGGGGGTGTCGGAGTCCTACGTGGCTGTTGTCTGTACTCCCACAAAGCCCCTTCATGTTTGCTTTCGGTTTGTGGGAAAAAAGACGTTCAGACGGGCCAGCAAACGGATACACGCCGCGTTGGATGGGAAAACATGTCCGGATCGCGCAGTCCGGATGTTTGCTGGCGGGTTGGGGTCCGCTTTGGAGATGCCCTTATCTACATATATATGATGATCATCACTCACACTACACAAATAGACAATACTATACGTTCCATTTGGTAAGGGCATCTCCAACGCCGACCCTCAAACCAGTTGTATTCGTTCGGACCCCAGAAGCCATCCAACGGCGTCCCCCATCCGGCCGCAGAGCAGTCCGGACCATGATTTTCCCGCAAACCGGAACCAAACGTGGGGGTGGCTTTGTGGGAGTCTGGACATGAGACACATCGGACTCTGACGCCCATGGCCCACCCAAAAGCAAGGCGGAGCCCGCGCTTTTGTAGCTGCCCGTACTGTTTTCGCACCAAAATCCCCCGCTCTCTTCTTCCATCCCGCCGCTCTCCACCCAATTCCCGCCCTTTTATCCCACTCTCTTCTTCCCTCACGCCGCTGACGCATGGAACCGGAGGAGAACCTGCCGGAGATGGAGGTGGTGGTGGAGGTGCAGGAGGATCCGAGCATCACACTTGCCCGAAAGATCAACTTGGCGACGCGGCAAAATCGCCGCGTCAAAGCGAAGGCCGCAAAGGAGGAAACACTCAAGAAGAGGAAGACCGCCGGAGGGCGTGCTGGTAGCGGTCGTGGCGGCGGGCGTGCTGGTCGTGGAGACGGTGGAGGTCGTTGCCATGGCCAAGAAGGAGGAGGCATACGTCAAGCGCTCGGACATCAAGGAGGAAAAAAAGGCGGAGAGGTTCAAATTTTTAATGGAGGCGACCGAGAAGAAGCTCAAGCTCGAAGAGAAGAAGGCTATGCTCGAGGAGAAGAAGGCGATGCTCGAGGAGAAGAAGGTGAAGATCGCAGCCGATGCGGACGACGCCAAGATGTTGTCCTTGAATTTGGAGTCTTTGGATGATCACGCAAGAATGATCGTCCGAGCTGTCCGCTACAAGATGTTGCAGCGGCAGAAAGATGAGTTGGAGGCGGCGGACAATGAGGAGGAGGCGGCGGACAAGGAGGCGGAGGCTGCCTACTCGGCGGCGACGACACCTTCAGCGCGGAGGCTCGGATTACCAGTCCAGGGCAGAAAATCTGATTTTTTTTTGCACGGACTGCCGGACAGATATTCTTTTGTGATCGGGCATGTAAAAACTAAGCATACTTGTCTCTTTTTGGTTGTGATCGGGCATGTGATCCGGCGCTGGTGTGATCCAGCCATGGATTGGACTTTATTTGAATTTGAAATTGCCCTTTACTGACGGACATATACAGGATAACAATGGATGGCCGGCTCTCGCATCCGTGTCCGCAGACTGGCTCCCTGTCCGCGGACGAACGCGGGAGAAAATTTGCGGGTCAGCGTTGAAGATGCCATAAGGAGCTCAATTTTTTCTATTACATCGGTTCTCCATGGGTTCAACAGAAAGAAGACCTCGAGTTTGTGTATACTGAAACTAATATCTTGTCCTTCATTAACAAAATGCCTGAATCAATGTTAGATACTTTGTAAAATTGAACTTTTCGTTGGATGCGTAAACATAACCCAAATGATAAGTGCCACACGTGTGGCATGAAGCAACATGGTCCAAACGCCCCCATTACCATCCATCTTGCCACATCAAACAGATGACATCAGCGAAATCTTTTTGGTTTTTCGGACTTAAAATGTTTTATCTCTTAAACAGAAAATCCGATTAAAAATCCGTTTTCATCATTAAATCCGTCTCGACGAGATCTTCAAAACTAGATCCCATATTGATATGTTTCGACGACTTTTTTTTTGGCAAAAAATTGCCATGATGTTTACACTGAAGCTGCCATAGTGTTTACATTAAAGCTGCCATGATATATTTCATCTAGTTTTTTCTTCTAGATTTAAAGCTACCATTGTATTTCAACTACTTTTCACGGCAAATTTTATTAATTGACCATGGCAACTTTTAGTAATTAGCCACGGCAAATTTAATTCATGGATCATGGCAATTTTTTCTAATTCATCATGGCAAATTAAGTTTACAGATCATGGCAATTTTAGTATTTTGATCATGGCAATTCTAGTATTTTGACCATTGAAATTAGTTTTTGTACGAACCATGGCAAATTTTAGTGCATGTATCATGAAAAATTTAAGTAATTCACCATGGCAATTTTAGTTTATGGTTCATGGCAAATTTGAGTCATTGACCATACATTTTTAAAGTAATTGACGACGGATTTCTTTTTAATTATGAACCATGTCAAAATTATTTCATGGATCATGGCAAATTTTAGTAATTCACCATGGCAAGTTTAGTTTCTTAATTCTCGTTTTTATAACATGTCAAAATTTACTTTAAACGTAGAAGAAAAAGTAGTTGAAACATATCATGACAACTTCAGTGTAAACACCATGGCAATTTATGTGCAATCGACATGCCAACTTTTAACAAAAAAAGTCATCAAAACATATCGATATGAGATCTAGTTTCGAACATCTCGTTGCGACGGATTTATTGGTGAAAACGGTTTTTCAATAGGATTTTTCATTTAAGAGATAAAACATTTTAAAAACTGAAAACCCAAAAGATTCCCGTTGACATCATCAGTTTCGTCACTTGTGCATGCATGCGGTGACATGGCGGAATCTGAGGCCATGGGGGTGTTTGGTCTGGACGTCCTCGTGCCACACGTGTGGCAGATATCGGCGTCCAAACATAATTATTCTGCTGTGCCGCTCAGATGCATAAAAGTACTTTGTGCCCCCTCCATGTGCCAACGGTGGAAGCACATGGGAAATTAACTATTACTATTTTTAGCAAATCAATGGGTGGTAAATTCCGAGTCTTCTGTAGTCCTGCTTTCACGGCATGTGCTTAATTTTGCAGGAGGATGGTGTTATCGGCTACAATTCCTGGAGGAAATGGCAAAGACCAGCACGACCTCTCGTTTCCCGCCAAATGCGGCCAATCACCTACTCCCCTTCGCGGTTCAAATACCCCTCCTCTCCTATGGCCTCCAGTGCAAACTTTTCCCCGCACCACTGCCACCCTGTCCCGATGATCACGATGAGGGCGCAGCTCACTCCGCCCCTTCTTCTCCTCCTCCTCCTCATGGCTGCCGCCGCGCCGCTCGTGCCGGCGATGACCGCTAAGGAGGAAACCAAGGAGAAATTGCTACAGGGCGCCCACAAAGAGGACCTCGCCAACAAACTCAGTATCGCGAGTGTCGACCCAGACGCTTATGCAGCCGAGCAGAAATCAGCTGGGCCCGATAGCAAGAAGCAGGCCGTCGATAAGACGAGCTATGTTATGGGTGTTGTGCCTGAGCAGAAACCTGAAAGTAAGATCGATGAGAGGAAACTCAAGCAGGAGGCCAAGGTCATCGCTCAAGTCAAAGGAGAGATGAAGAGCAATGCCTACGAGGATGCCGTCGCTGAGAAGAATGCCAAGGAGGAGGAGAAATCCAAACTCAAGAGTGACATCTCCGAGGACGATGATGCTGAGAAGAAGGAGAAGAAATCAAAAAACAAAGACGACGACGACGACAAAGAGAAGAAATCTAAAAATAAGGATGATGACGATGATGAGAAAAAGGAGAAGAAGTCCAAAAGCAAAGACGAGGACTCTATATATGACACCGAGAAGAAATCCAAAAACAAGGATGATGATGATGATGAGAAGAAAGACAAGAAGTCTAAAAGCAAAGATGACGACGACGACGACGATGATGATGAGAAGAAATTGAAAAACAAGGATGACGACGATGATGATGAGAAGAAAGAGAAGAAATTGAAAAACAAGGATGATGACGATGATGAGAAGAAGAAAGAGAAGAAATCCAAAGAGAAAAGCGAGTCGTCCGAGGATGATGGCGCCGAGAAGAAATCTAAAAGCAAAAGCGAGTCCTACGAGGACGCCGGTGACAAGAAGAAATCCAAAAGCAAAAACAAGACATCAGAGGAAGATTTTGATGCCTTCCCCATGGAGGTCAAGGCCGACGAATCTATGCCAGCGGTCGACACACCCGATGGGTACCAAGCGCCAGCGACCAAGACCAAGCCAGAGTTGCCCGCGGCCGACACACCCGATGGCTACGCCGCGCCGACCACGGCCCAGCCAAAGATGTCTGCAGCAGACACTCCCGACGGCTACGCCGCGCCGACAACGCAGATGTCAGTGGCTGACACACCAGACGGCTACGTCACATCGAGCAAGGCCCAGCCGGCGATGTCCGCGGCCGATACACCCGATGGCTATGTCCCGGCGACCGACTCGCCCGATGGCAACGTCCCGGCGACCGACTCGCCTGATGGCAATATCCCGGCGACCGACTCGCCCGACGGCTACGCGGCGCCGACGAAGCCCAAGGTAGACGTGCAGTCCTACTCGGAGATGGTGCCCCAGCCGGTGCTCCGGATGCCGAGCCCACTGGTGAAGTCCATGTGCGCCAAGACGACCTACCCGTACGCGTGCGAGGCATCGATCGCCAGGCTGCCGGAGATGGCGGCGGTGCCAGGGCGGCAGAAGAACCTCTTGGGCGTGCTGACCCTGGCCATAGACGCGGTGCGCGCCAAGATCGTGGAGGCGAAGAACGCGGCCATGGACGTGTCCAAGGACCCGCACGTGGACAAGCTCTCCAAGGGCGCCATCAGCGACTGCATCGGTAATTACGACGACATGAACTACCAGTTCGACTCGGCGCTGACCGCGCTCAAGCGAGGAGACAAGGCGACGGCGCGTAGCGCGCTCGACGCGGCGCGCACCGCTGTTGACACCTGCGACAACGGTTTCCTCGACCGCCCGCAGCTGAAGCCAATCCTGGGCGATTACGAGAAGACGCTCGCGCAGCTCTCCAGCAACGTCCTCGCCATCAATGCCAATGCCAAGTATTAGAGATCGATCTCATCATGGCCTCACCATGCCTTCCGGAAAGGAACTTGTAAGAAGCGTTTCCACCCGTCGCCGGAACATACAGTATCGACTTTGGTGCTAACATCCGTCTTGCGTGCAAACTGTATGAATATGTATATGACTGTTTTTTTTGAAAGGATGTATATTACTGTTTATATGGCTCTCTGTGTGTGTGATGATGATGTACAGTAGTACATTAGTTGACCCTCTTGTTAAACTTCTTCATTTAATTTAATTGGACGCGACTAAGGAGCACACGTGTGCTCCCTAGCATTTCCGAGCACACACCCAAAAAAGTAAAGTTTTTGTCCTAATGCTATGATACAAAATTCACTCCAAAAAAAAGAAAAGATCTTGTCCCATGTGCAATTATTTTGTGCGCTTAATTTTTAAAAAAAATCATAACTTTTGAACGAAGCATCAAAATTAAGATCCGTTTTCACCATTAGATTCTTGGCGACAAGCTCTTTAAGACTAGATCCCATATTGATATGTTTCGACAAACTTTTTTTTCTTCGGGCAACTTTGGTGCCACGAAGAGGCAACTTTTGTACTACTGTAGGCAACTTTCGGTTAGGGTGTATATCATGGTCACCTATCATCCGGATGTTCTTTTGAGTTGGCTATGAAGACTACCAAATTGCCTAACATCACGTGTATGTTGCCTACCATCACTACCTATCAACTTTGCTGCTATATGAAGCACTTGTTGCCAGGTTGCCTATCATGACTACATATCGACTCAATGCTCTTGTAAAGTTGGCTATCATGATTGTCAAGTTGCCTAGCATCACCTATGAAGTTTCTTTTGATGAATTTTTTTTCTCAAGCAACTTTGCTACCACAGAGAGGCAACTTTTGAACTACAGTAGGCAACTTTCGGTTAGGTTGTGTATCATGATCACCTATCATCTGATGTTCTTTTGAGTTGGCTACAATGACTACCAAATTGCCTAGCATGACATATAAGTTGCCTAGTGTCAACTACGATGTTGCTTTCGACGATCCTTTTTTTTCTCAAGCAACTTTGGTGCCACAGAGAGGCAACTTTTGTACTACAGTAGGCAACTTTCGGCAAGGTTGTGTATCATGGTCATCTATCATCCTAATGTTCTTTTGAGTTGGCTACGATGACTACCAAATTGCCTAGCATCACTTGTAAGTTGCCTACCATGACTACCTATTAACGTTGGTGCTACATTACCCACCTTGTTGCTTATCATGACTACCTATCAACGCAATGCTCTTATAAAGTTGGCTATCATAACCTCAAGTTGCTTAGCGTCACCTATGAAATTGCTTTTGATGAAAAAAATCTCAAGCAACTTTCGTGCCACGGAGAGGCAACTTTTATATTACAGTAAGTAACTTTTGCTTAGGTTGTGTATCATGGTCACCTATCATCAAAATGTTCTTTTGAGTTGGCTACGATGACTATCAAGTTGCCTACCATCACCTATAATTTGCCTGCCATCACCTGTAAGTTGCCTATCATGACTACCTACCAACTTTGGTGCTACATAACACACCTCGTCGCTAGGTTGCCTTTGATGGCTACACATCAAACCAATGCTTTTATAAGTTGGCTATTATGAATGTCAACTTGCCTAGCGCCACCTATGAAGTTTCTTTTGATAAACTTTTTTTTGTCAGATAGACAACTTTGGTGGACGGGGAGGCAACTTTTGAAATAAGGCAAGCAACTTTCGGTTAGTTTATGTATCATGGTCGCCTATCAGCCCAATGTTCTTTTGAGTTGCCTAATATGACCAACAAGTTGTCTAGCATCATCTGTAAGTTGCCTGCCATGATTACCTATCAACTTTGGTGATACATCATGCACTTTGTTGCAATGTTGCCTATAGTGAATACCTATCAACTCAGTGCTCCCATAAGCTGGCTATCATGACCATCAAGTTGACTAGCATCACATATTAAGTTACCTTCGACAAACTATTTTTTCAAGCAACTTTGATGCTATGATGAGCAATTTTGGTGCTACAAGAAGCAAATTTGTTGTCAAGTTGCCTATTATGACTATTATTAAACTAATCATTTTCTAATATGGCTATCATGACTCTCAAATGACTAACATCATTCTAAAGTTATTTTTGATCAACATTTTTTTCACACGCAACTTTAATACTATGGGGGGGGGGCAACTTTGGTGCTACGAGAAGCAACTTTGCGGTAGATTGCCTATCATGACTACATGTCTATCCAAACACTTCTAAGTTGACTACCAGCACTGACAAGTTTCCTAATATCACATGTAAAGTTTCCTACGATGATTACCTATCAACCTAATGCTCCTCCTAAGTTGGCAGCCATGACTGTCAAGTTGTGTAACACCATCTCTATAGTTGCATAACATCATCTCTAAAGTTTCCTAGCATTACCTAAACCTTAGCAACAACATCAACTTTTTACAATATTGTAGGCAACTAATTATCGATGGCAAGCAATTAATCAGTCACAGTAGGCGACTCAAATTTGGCAATGATAGACAACTGAGCCTAATGCTAGGATGCAAAAGCTATTATAAGAAAGAAAAGATCTTTAGCGCATGCACATTTATTTTTTTGTTCGGAAACTTTAAAAAGTCACAACTTCTGAACCGACTATCAAAATTAAGATCCGTTTTCACCATTAGGTTTCTGGCGACGAGCTCTTCAAAACTAGATCCCATATGGGTATGTTTCGATGAACTTTATTTTCCCATGCAACTTTGATGCCATGGAGAGGCAACTTCTGTACTACAGTAAGCAACTTTCGGTTAGGCTATGTACCATGGTCACCTATCATCCCAGTGTTCTTTTGAGTTGCCTACGATGACTACCAAATTGCCTAGCAACACCTATACGTTGCCTATCATGACCACCTATCAACTTTGGTGCTACATGAAGCACCTTGTTGCTAGGTTACCTATCATGACTATCTATCAACTCAATGCTCTTATAAAGTTAGCTATCATTATCATCGAGTTGCCTAGTGTCACCTATGAAGTTGCTTTCGATTACTACAGTAAGCAACTTTCGATTAGGCTGTGTACCAAGGTCACCTATCATTTCAGTGTTCTTTTGAGTTGGCTACGATGACTACCAAATTGCCTACAATCACCTGTAAGTTGCCTACCATGACCACATATCCACTTTGGTGCTACATGAAGCACCTAGTTGCATGGTTTCCAATCATGACTACCTATCAACTCAATTGTCTTATAAAGTTGGCTCTCATGATCGTCAAGTTGCCTAGCGTCACCTATGAAGTTGCTGTCGATGGACTTTTTTTTCTCAGGCAACTTTGGAGCCACGGAGAGGAAACTTTTGTACTACGGTAAGCAACTTTCGGTTAGGCTATGTACCAAGGTCACCTATCATTCCAATGTTCTTTTGAGTTGGCTACGATGACTACCAGATTGCCTAGCATCACCTGTAAGTTGCCTACCATGACCACCTATCAACTTTGGTGCTACATGAAGAACCTTGGCTAGGTTACCTATCATGACTACCTATCAACGCAATGCTCTTATAAAGTTGGCTATCATAACCTCAAGTTGCTTAGCGTCACCTATGAAATTGCTTTTGATGAAAAAAAATCTCAAGCAACTTTCGTGCCATGGAGAGGCAACTTTTATATTACAGTAAGTAACTTTTGCTTAGGTTGTGTATCATGGTCACCTATCATCAAAATGTTCTTTTGAGTTGGCTACGATGACTATCAAGTTGCCTACCATCACCTATAATTTGCCTGCCATCACCTGTAAGTTGCCTATCATGACTACCTACCAACTTTGGTGCTACATAACACACCTCGTCGCTAGGTTGCCTTTGATGGCTACACATCAAACCAATGCTTTTATAAGTTGGCTATTATGAATGTCAACTTGCCTAGCACCACCTATGAAGTTTCTTTTGATAAACTTTTTTTTGTCAGATAGACAACTTTGGTGGACGGGGAGGCAACTTTTGAAATAAGGTAAGCAACTTTCGGTTAGTTTATGTATCATGGTCGCCTATCAGCCCAATGTTCTTTTGAGTTGCCTAATATGACCGACAAGTTGTCTAGCATCATCTGTAAGTTGCCTGCCATGATTACCTATCAACTTTGGTGATACATGATGCACTTTGTTGCAATGTTGCCTATAGTGAATACCTATCAACTCAGTGCTCCCATAAGCTGGCCATTATGACCGTCAAGTTGACTAGCATCACATATTAAGTTGCCTTCGACAAACTATTTTTTCAAGCAACTTTGATGCTATGATGAGCAATTTTGGTGCTACAAGAAGCAAATTTGTTGTCAAGTTGCCTATTATGACTATTATTAAACTAATCATTTTCTAATATGGCTATCATGACTCTCAAATGACTAACATCATTCTAAAGTTGTTTTTGATCAACATTTTTTTCACACGCAACTTTAATACTATGGGGGGGGGCAACTTTGGTGCTACGAGAAGCAACTTTGCGGTAGATTGCCTATCATGACTACATGTCTATCCAAACACTTCTAAGTTGACTACCAGCACTGACAAGTTTCCTAATATCACATGTAAAGTTTCCTACGATGATTACCTATCAACCTAATGCTCCTCCTAAGTTGGCAGCCATGACTGTCAAGTTGTGTAACACCATCTCTATAGTTGCATAACATCATCTCTAAAGTTTCCTAGCATTACCTAAACCTTAGCAACAACATCAACTTTTTACAATATTGTAGGCAACTAATTATCGATGGCAAGCAATTAATCAGTCACAGTAGGCGACTCAAATTTGGCAATGATAGACAACTGAGCCTAATGCTAGGATGCAAAAGCTATTATAAGAAAGAAAAGATCTTTAGCGCATGCACATTTATTTTTTTGTTCGGAAACTTTAAAAAGTCACAACTTCTGAACCGACTATCAAAATTAAGATCCGTTTTCACCATTAGGTTTCTGGCGACGAGCTCTTCAAAACTAGATCCCATATGGGTATGTTTCGATGAACTTTATTTTCCCATGCAATTTTGATGCCATGGAGAGGCAACTTCTGTACTACAGTAAGCAACTTTCGGTTAGGCTATGTACCATGGTCACCTATCATCCCAGTGTTCTTTTGAGTTGCCTACGATGACTACCAAATTGCCTAGCAACACCTATACGTTGCCTATCATGACCACCTATCAACTTTGGTGCTACATGAAGCACCTTGTTGCTAGGTTACCTATCATGACTATCTATCAACTCAATGCTCTTATAAAGTTAGCTATCATTATCATCGAGTTGCCTAGTGTCACCTATGAAGTTGCTTTCGATTACTACAGTAAGAAACTTTCGATTAGGCTGTGTACCAAGGTCACCTGTCATTTCAGTGTTCTTTTGAGTTGGCTACGATGACTACCAAATTGCCTACAATCACCTGTAAGTTGCCTACCATGACCACATATCCACTTTGGTGCTACATGAAGCACCTAGTTGCATGGTTTCCAATCATGACTACCTATCAACTCAATTATCTTATAAAGTTGGCTATCATGATCGTCAAGTTGCCTAGCGTCATCTATGAAGTTGCTGTCGACGGACTTTTTTTTCTGAGGCAACTTTGGAGCCATGGAGAGGAAACTTTTGTACCACGGTAAGCAACTTTCGGTTAGGCTATGTACCAAGGTCACCTATCATTCCAATGTTCTTTTGAGTTGGCTACGATGACTACCAGATTGCCTAGCATCACCTGTAAGTTGCCTACCATGACCACCTATCAACTTTGGTGCTACATGAAGAACCTTGGCTAGGTTACCTATCAACGCAATGCTCTTACGAAGTTGGCTATCATGACCGTCAAGTTTCCTAGCGTCACCTAAGAAGTTGCTTTCATCGAACTTTTTTTCTCAGGAAACTTTGGTGCCATGGAGAGGCTACTTTCGTACTACGGTAAGCAACTTTCGGTTAGGCTGTGTACCATGGTCACATATCATCCCAGTGTTCTTTTGAGTTGACTACGATGACTACCAAATTTCCTAACATCACCTGTAAGCTGCCTACCATGAGCACCTATCAACTTTGGCGCTACATGAGGCACCTTGTTGCTAGGTTGCCTATGGTGACTACCGATCAACTCAATGCTCTTATAAAGTTGGCTATCATGACCGTCAAGTTTTGTAGCGTCACCTATGAAGTTGCTTTCGACGAACTTTTTTTCCTGACAACTTTGGTGACACGGAGAGGCAACTTTTGTACTAAAGTAAGCAACTTTCGGTTAGGTTGTGTACCATGGTCACCAATCATTCCGGTGTTCTTTTGAGTTGGCTACGGTGATCACCAAATTGCCTAGCATCACGTGTAAGTTGCCTATTGTCGATGCTCAGTTGCCCATCATGCATGACTATGTACCTATCAACTCAAGGATCTTATAAGCTGGCTACCATGACCGTCAAGCTGCCTAGCATCACCTATGAAGTTGCTTTTGACGAACTTTTTATTCTCGTCATGATAGCTAACTTTGATACCACGGGGAGGAAATGTTTGTACTACATATGTAATTTTCATCAGTATGCAACTTCTCTTGTTTCCCAAGACAACAGAATTGGTGTGAAGTTGCCAGCCCCCAACCAACTACCACTTGTCCATGTCTTTGGCAACTCTTCTCCATGTCTCTAGCAACTCCACTCCACAACTATGGCAACTCGCGCCCGCGCTTCTGGCAACTAGCGCCCCTCGCCCATTTTTTTGTTGTTTTTGCGCGGGGATGGTTGCCACACCCAACCTATCCCCTACGTGCTTCTCTCGCGCCACCACCCTTCGGTGTCTTGCTGTCATCACTACCCACCACCCCGACCACGAAACTCCGCCTCCATGCAAAATCACAATATGCATCATTGATACACAACACGTAGAAGCTCCTCGAGGTCTCCACCGTATGTCATGTACAACTCAAATAGCTTGCTTGTAAAACTGACGACTTGTCCATGTCTCTGGCAACTCGTGCCTGCTTCTCTGACAACTCAGGCTCCTCACCCATATTTTCGTGGGTTTATGCGTGGGGGTGGTTGCCACACTCAACCTATGCCCCAAAACATGCTTCCCTACCGTGCGCCATCGCCCCCTCGCCCCTCCCTCGTCTCATCGCTGTCACCAACCACCACCCCAACCACGAAACTCAGCCGCCACGCAAATCAACGATTCACCTCCTCCAATCCACAGACATCTCCCCCGCGCCCCTTTCCCCACCTCCAAACCATTATCCCAGTCAGCTCCTCCTCCGCTTGGTGGTCGCAGCACGGTCGGCGTTCTGGACCTCACTCCTCCGCTTTGCGGTCTTGGTGTGGGCAGCGCACCGACCCCCCGCTCCCATCAAAACCTGAATGCCTTACATGCTTGCTTCTTCTGCACAAATCTGCTCCCAACAAAAACTAAATAAAATCTGAATTTATTTGCGTGGCCTTGCCACGCACCATATAGCATGCTAAAGAAAGGTTAGCACACGCCCGCTATGAAAGAAGTTTGTAGTATCACCATGCAACTACCTAGTAAACGTTGGGCAAGTTTTGGTCAATCAAAACACAATACCCAATTCGCTCCCGGGTCTCTCGCAAATCGCCCCCGCTATTGAAAAACTTGTAGTATCTCCAGGCAAATAACTAGTAAACGCTGGGCAAGTTTTGGTCGGTAGAAACACTATATGGAACACATATAGGCAGCTAATTAGCAATGTTTAACAAGTAAGCACTGTATTCAAATGATGAAATTTGTTTTTAGTTGATTAGTCACACCTAATTGGACCAAAATCTTAACATGCGTTGTCTAAACTAATCAGGTCGAACATGTGCGCTTCGGAACGAGATCCTCTAACATTCCAAGGGATGTCAGAGGGAGCTACAGTTCCCTGACATCGCTTCACCACCCACGCGTGAACAGTGATTCAAACACATGCTTATCTACAGTAATTCAACACAGTAATTACCTACAGTATTTTGGTCTACAGTGCCTTTTTTACTCTCTGACTTGCCTCCGCTATTTTACACAACCCGACCACTGTAGCTTCCTTGCCTTTGCTCCTGCAAAGTCAGAGGAGCCGGCTTCGTGCGCTTCATGCACGCATACAAGCAGAAAGCAACTCAAACACATGATTCATACGCAGCTACTGCTAGCCTCTTCAGTAACAGTACTTGTAAATTAATCCGGGTGTATTTGTGCTCTTAGAACGCCAATAATCAACAACCACATGGATTCGTAAATTGAGCTACCTTCCTACAATTTCTTGGCTAGATTGATTCCCGTCGATGCTTTAGCAGTAGCACCATAGCCGTTGCCTCTCCATTGCGTGCAGACGGCAGCTAGCACCAGTGCGCCACATGGGAACGAGCGCTGCTCGTTTGGGCATCATGGCTGAATGAATCACACCCACGCTAGGCACATGGCCGCTGCCGGCGAACTACATGGGGACGAGCTGCCGCCTGCCAGCATCCTCCAGCTCCACCCCATGGCCGCTGTTGTGTCGTTGTGCTCGCGAGCTCGCTCCCTTTTCACCTCACCGGCCGCATCTCCCCTCTGTTTCGCGAGGAGAAGCGAATCCAGGAGGAGGAGGCGGGGATAGCAGTGGTGGCTATCCGACGCTGGCGGCAACGAGAAAGAGAACGGGGGTCAGGAGTAATGGCGAGTAGGCGTGGGGAGATGGACGTGGATGTCGCAGCCGCCGTGGAGGCGCTCAAGGAGCTTGCGCGCGACGGCGCCCGCGTCGGCAGCTCCGCCCACATCAAGCGCCATGTCCTCTGCGCCACCAGCACCAGGACGGGGGACGAGGCAGTCTAGTGAATTGTACAAGGATGAGTCGCTGGGCATGGAGGCAACGGAGGCGAGGAAGGGGATGGAGGTGACGAAATTGCTGGATGGGAATCGAGCTGAAGATGGATAGCGACAGACGGAAAGGTTTTTTTTCCTTAGCGCTGTGTGCTTGCCTGTCGCGTAGCGGGTGTGCTCGTTTCTGTCGAATAGCACGCGTGCACTTTTTATAATTTGGGATATATATAGAAAGTCTATTAATAACCCAGGGTGAGCAAACCAACCTGTGGTTTGGATGGTTAGAGGAACTGTGGTATCCCTAGCCCACCAGGGTTCAAATCCTGGTGCTTGCATTTATTCCTGGATTTATTTCAGGAACTCCGGCGATGCCTACGATGACTTCGTAAATTTCAAGATGATATGCCGGCTCAGTCTCTCGGAGGTGCTCATAGGGGTAGGGTGTGCGTGTGTGCGTTCATAGGGGTAAGTGTATGCGCGTGTATACGAGCGCTTGCGTCTGTACTGTGTTAAAAAAAATATAACCCAGCATGAAGAATAAGTAATTCTTCACCCCACCCCGGTCGAACGACCCAGCCTTTCGTTCCCGTTTCTGCTGCGCACGGACCAAGAGACTTACGTCTCGGCTAAAAAAAAAGATTTTACCTCACCTCCCTTTCTATCCCGTTTCCCAACCTCTCGTCCCTAAAAAAGCGCTCGTCTCTCTCTCCTCGTGCACCGCCGCCGAGATGAACCGCCGCCATGGTCGACAGCTTCCTCGATACGGCCTCCTCGAATCCGTCCTCCCCTCCCCTGGTAACCATTGATGCATACTCCCATCGTCAGTTGCATGACGCTGAATCGGTCAGGGGATCTATACCCCCGGTGCATCTGGGCGCTCCCGGTCCGCTCGCTCCGGCGGCTCTCGACTCTCGAGCCCCCGATTTGGCTATAGGCCGGTGGATCTGGGTGCTACCGATGGTGGAGTTGAAGGGGGGCGTGTGGACATCAACGTGACCGGCAAGCGGGAGGCCACCACAACAAGCGCCCTTGAACTTTACCTCAAATCATTCATCTAGACATGTACAGGTCCACATACGTGGGTATGTATCCATCCTTGGCTGCTCCAATCATTTTCAATTGCTTCAGTCTCCAATCTGGTTCCTAACAAACGCACAGGTAGTAGAATCTTGCTTCCCAGTTGTAGAATTTTTGGTCAATTTGTATGATGATTCAGGGAATAATTTCATCGTCAAACTATGGAATTTTCCTTCGTGTCCTACATACATCACCATTTTTTACCGAAACAAAAAGTCCTATTTGTCAGATTCCTTATTTTCAGATCTTCCAGATAGTTATTTCAAGTTTAGCATCAGACTGTTACGTTAAGTACTTATATCCATCTAATAAATAGTTATTCAAGTTAAATGTAAAGTTTGAACTACCTGCAATGCAAAGTTGCAGTACTGTAGATGGATAGCAACTAGCAGAGATTCAGTGTAGTACGAGCTAAGAAGCTGTAAATCCGCATGAATAAGCTTCGAAATATCTACAAGCAGTCCGTAGTCAGCTTGTTTGGTCACAACTTGTTTGCTGGAATGTCTACAAGCAGTCATTTTTCCAATTTCCATCTCCACAAATATCCGTGGGCATATTTTTATGTGCTTGGAAATTAACAATCATGCAGATAAGTGTACACTGGACTAAATTTTATCCTTAAACACATCTCCTTCTCACCATCTTTGGATGTCCTATGTGATGGAGGATAAGTTGTCTGACGAGTTGAGATGAAAAATTCTCTTCGTAATCAAATCTGCTCCACGCACCAGGTATATTTATGATGGCTCTCAATTTCGAATTTTAGTCTCTAGAATAGTAAAACTATAGCGTAATGATTTCCCATCAAATATGGATGGAATAGATAAATCATTATGCTATATGAGAAGCCAGACGAAAATATTATGGTACAGTAGATAGCAGTTTTTCTAAAGCCATGTGATCTGATTTTGTGTGGGTGAGTTCCCACTTAAATTCTTGTACATTTGCACTGAATTTCAGCTACTAGCCCACATGACATTTTTATTAAGAGTGCATTATTTTGTATCAGCTCAGCAAATTGCAGTTACAGCTCGTGAGCTTGAATTGAGAAGGGCACCTCAAACAGGGATGTAATGTCTTCAGTGGTCATAATTTGCAGGAGGGGGGCCTCATGATGGTAAACAAAAAAGGAAAAACTCTGGCCGTTGACTAGCCATAAGTTCATCGTGCCACTTGTCTGTGCAATAACGTATTGAAGAATCACTGCCTACCTTGTATGTAGCCACTTCCATAGGAAGAGTGAGTAACTTTGGTTAATATTTTTTCTGAAATATGTTTATTTCTGTTTAGGCATATGATTCTCACTTTTAATGTGCTGACCAATGGGTATGATCATCATTCCTGTTAGATATTTGTAGTACACTTCACGCCATCTAGCCTATCTTATGTTGGACAGTAAGGATGCATGGCCTTTGCCCCTGTAGTCTAATTGGAATCAAAGGTTCTCCATATCGTTTATTTTCTTTTGCTGCTTCTTTGTGGACTGCATTACATTCATTCTCGTCCCTAACTTTCTTTAGGTAAATTGCGCGCCACTAAAGAAATCAGTACTATTGTTAACCGGCTTAGATAGTAGAGGGATATAGTTAAGCTGAATTGGTTGCATTTGATAGTAATATCCTGATATTCAGAATGCCAAGTGCTGATTGTAACATCATTATAAGCATTAAATGTGTAGGCACATGAGTTCACAAAGTTTATAGACACATGTGAATCATCTAAAACATCAGATTTGCATGTTTATGATCTGATTTCATCTAACATTTTTTGTCGAATATCTTGTAGGATTACATAGGAAATAAGATGTCGGTGTACTAAAGTTTGGGTCTTTTAGTACCCCCATACTTGTGCACGGACGGTTGTAACCATACCAGCGGCAAGACCTGCCGGAGAACAGCTGGAAACATATACCAAGGATATCAAGAAGGCATTCAAGCCGATGACCAAAAGACAGAAGACTAAAGGCTGGGTTCCCGGCAAGATACTTGCCGGGAGGACTCGCCAAGGCCCGGCAAGGCTTCGCACCCGGCAAGATCCCACCGCCCTGTCACCGCTCCAGCGCAGCGACCAGCTTGTCTTTTAGGGCTTGTCCTCCTGAGTGCGTGTCATGGCACTAACGGCGGATGGGGTTAAGCGGTGCTGATGGGACGGGCTCTTTTTCCGTTCCCAAGAAAGTTAGGGACACCTAAGTGAGGCATTTAATGCGTTTGTCCTAATCCGTCAGTGATAAACATGTAAACACTGTAGTAACTTTACACCTCTTGTACTCTTGTCTGCCACTGTTGGTGACCCCTTGGACGTATAAAAGGAGGCCCAAGGCGGAGCTACAGAGGGGGAGGACCTTCTAGCCCATTCTGCATGCGTAGCTGCTTCTTGAACGTACTGTTCATCGCAAGTGTTCCGTGTACTTGAGCTTAAGAACATCCACAATAAACAACAGCAGGAGTAGGGTTTTACGCTTCTCAGCGGCCCGAACCTGGGTAAAGATCCTTGCGTTGATCGTTGGATCCGCTCTTTGTGTAAATCTTTTCCCCCGCCGAATCGTAAAGAGATCCGAGCGATCCCATAGGTGTCTTACGCCGACATAAGAGGCTAGAACTGTCTGGTTAACTAGTATCCCTGTTGTTCGAGGTCCTTGATTTTTTTATATTCATTATTTCATTTCATTAGATGGTTGCATTATGTGGTTTTGTCTCTTATGGTGTTTTCTTGTCAAGGATTAGTTCAAAACAATGAATTCCCTTGTTGTCAAGAGTATGAGAACACAAAGTAAAAAAGCCCAGCCACTGAATTTAGGCAGGTGCATAATTTTGGATGCTGATTTTGTAAAAAAAATCCCCTTTTTGTATTTAACTGGTGAGCCAGTGATGCTACTGTACTGCAGCACCTTGGCATTGTGCTCAATTCTTTTTGCACTGTTTCTTTGAATTGTAGTACGTGTGCAATCTAATTTTATATTGCTGCTAGCGTTTTGCTTTGGTGAGCTTACTAAGTGAAGAAGTACCTTTCATAGTTTCATTACAGTTTTTGCTAAGTTCATAAAGTCCACACATTAAAATGCAATTGAATTCTAAAGCTTGGTAAGCAGATCAACAGTATTTTATCATCGTGTGTGAAAATATGAAATAGATCAGTTGTGTGCTCTTAAGGAGAGAGATTTTCCCGTCAATTTTGTATATGTACTTAAATTAGATGCTTTATTGGACATACACTTTTTTCAATTTGACCTACCAAGCAAAACTTAGACCCCACAACTAGTTGGTCTTTTTCGAAAGCCACAAATCAATGCTTATTTTTTTCTGTGCAGTTTAGCTCTTCAATATTAGTACCGTGTAGTTTAAAGTAACAATCTCCTTACTTTTTTTAAGATCGAACAATTTTGCACTTGGCCGCTTGCTTATAAAGATCGAAAAATTTGGTTATACATTTTTTTTCTGAAATATACTTCCTTCTGTTTAGGCATATGATTCTCGTTTTTTATGTGCATTCTTTGGTCATGTATAATTTTTAAATATACTTCTCTCTTCGTGGACTCCATTTGTTGTACCCTTTTTGGGATACTTTTAACATAATATATATTTTCTGTCGATTCAGCCTCCAAATGAAAAATAATCAACAGCGTAAGGCTACTTTGGAACATTTGGTCTGCTTGCAATGATATTCTATGCAGGAGAGAATTCAGTGTTACCTGCTTTGGTGATGTCGATGTTTCAAGTCAGGTAGTAGAACTTTTGGAGAACGTAGGCAAACCGAAAATCTCTGCCAGGGTATCAAGAATTTAAGACAGATGGTGGTTTCTTCACGGGACTACTAGGAATGTCGAGTGGGGCTTCTGCAATCGTAACCGTCACGGGACAATCTGAGTTGCATATATGGATATAGCGCTCATCATGCATCAGGTTCTGAAATGGAAAGAGTGGTACTAGAAACTGATGCTAAGACAACAAGCTCTTTTGTAGGGAAGTGAAGTTCACCCTTACTAATTTTATTGACAAGAGGAATGTGTCTTCTAAGTGTGTATGTAATTGTGTTGCACATTGTTTACCCAAGCATGGGACCCTTATGGCACTGGACGGTGTTGTGCTTTGACACGCCCTGACATTGTAACGATATGGTGATCAAAAATTTAGTCCTATATATGAATTAATTAGTACAATTGGTCAGTTCTCTAAAAAAGTTGTGTTAGCCTGGCAATTATGGCAACTGGGAAGAAACAAGTATGCCGTCTGCACAACACCACTCATGAGGCGATACACAAGATAATTCTTTGCTGATTTAGTTAAAGTTGTATACAGGTTGCAGGAATTTGTATTACCTCCTGATGATAGTGTACTTCTCAAAATAATTGTGAAAAGTTGTTCGTTTAATTTATGTTGGACCCACATTTTCTGAAGTTGGTTTTGCTGAACGGCAGAAAAGCCTCGCTGGCGCACCTCATTTTTTCTTCTTCTATTGCCTTGGTATTCTCTGACGTTTGTCATTGATGGAGTCCAGAGGCGGCCTGTCACTTTTCTAGTTTTCTTATGTTGCATGTAAATCTACTTACCTTGATGGTTCGTGATTTGTAGGTAACCAAAACGAGTGTCATCTTTCATGTTTTTTATCTCTTAATTAATACCTGGTGTACTGGAATAGTAACAGATCTCCCGTTCAAGTAAGGAACAGAGTGTTGTCACAAAAAGGAAAAATCAGAAAGGTAGCCATCATTTTTTGCAACAACTTAATCTTACGGTGGTCCAGGGGAGCTGGATTGGTTTCTCGGCTCATGTTGTAACTGTACGTCATGCACCGTAAATTTACCTCAAGCTTTTTTTCCTTACGGTGGATTAGGCACACGGGATTGTTCCACCTTCCATTCCGTAATATTACCTCACCTGTGTGCTAAATTTACTTGGTGTGAGTGCCTACCTATATATATATTCGTGAGTGCCTACCTATTCGTCACCCGGGGTGAAGAATTCTTATTCTTCACCCTAGCCAAACCGTGTGTATATATATATATATATATGTGGATAAAGGGAGTACTTTTCTTCCGATAGCCAAATAAGCATTTTTTTCCTCTCGAAATGGTTCCATAATACCTTTATTTCCGTACGAAGTTAAAAAGATCATCCGAAAAAACTTATATAATTAATCAACTCTGAAATACATGAGGGTGGTTGCCACTTGCAATTTTTGCCCTTCCGCTTGTGTTATATAAGCACACGGGCTTTCCCCCTCTCCATTTCCACTGAAACCTCGCAAGAAAACCAACCACCACCTGTACCATGCGGCGCCTCCGCCTCCTCCTGCCGCTCCTCATGCTCGCCGGGGCCGCGGCGGTCGTCGCCGCGCGCTCACCGTTCGCTTGCGCGCCGGGTGGCTCGGCAACGTCGATGCCATTCTGCCGGCGGTCGCTGCCGCTGCGGGCGCGCGCGCGGGACCTCGTGGCGCGGCTGACCCGGGCCGAGAAGGTGCGCCTCCTGGTGAACAACGCCGCCGGCGTGCCGCGGCTGGGAATCGCCGGTTACGAGTGGTGGTCGGAGGCGCTCCACGGCGTGTCGAACACCGGGCCTGGGGTGCGGTTCGGGGGCGCGTTCCCGGGGGCCACCGCGTTCCCGCAGGTCATCGGCACCGCCGCGTCGTTCAACGCCTCGCTCTGGGAGCTCATCGGCCGGGTACGTACATGCTTGCTCGCTCTCGTGTCATTTCCTCGCCGCCGCCGGCATTGCCGATGCCATTCTCCTGAGCGCTCTCTGATGTGCATGTGAACTCTCGCTTGTCCGCGTCCCTCTCGCTGTGCACCGCGCCTGTCTCCCTTCCTTTTTCTTCTGACGGCGCTGACGGTTTGAGGCACGAATCTCGAAGCAGAATCCTACGGCGCACCGTCACGTGGCAAACCGCACGTATGTTTTTTTTTTTTGAGGGAAAACTGCACGTATGTTTTTTTTGAAGGGAAAAAAACTGCACGTATGTTGTTTACCTTGCCGCGAGATAAATACACAAAATGCACGCACCACAGGCTGATTGGTTAGATAACTCTAACCCCCCAGATAACTTATCTGTTGCTCCTCCCAGTTTTCAGTAAACTTAGTGTGTTGCATATTCAGTTTTTTGTTTTGTTTTTGCGAATTGTGTCGTAGATTCAGCCAACTAAGGAGTGTGCACTCTACTGTTGCACCGGCCAGCAAGTAGTAGAGTAGTAGCATCAAGTGGTGTGGATGATTGGTAGATGGATAGGGTACTACTGGTGTTAGCACAGTGTAATTATTTAGGCGTGGAGCCTACTACAACATGTGTGATGATGAGCCAGGAAAGGCAAACAATCCGGATGCCCTTCCCTTTTGCAAGTGGCTGCCTTTAACCTTTTATAAGGGCACTTTAAGACAAATCTAGTGGCATTTATTCGTCTAAACAGGAAGAAAAAAAGACAAATCTAGCTTGAATTTAGTTTATGCTGCAGGTCTGGTTTCAGTTCAGCCCAGCAGCATATATGCTACACTTGCTGCCACACAGTGTCATCGTCATCTAGGAGCCAAAATATTAAATAAACACCCCAAAAGGGATGAACAGATCTAGTAGTAGAGTGTAGTGTCAAGATTTTTGTAGCAGATGGGAGTGAGTTGGTGGGTGGAATTCCTGGTTGGCCAATGGTACAAGATGTTCCGTGCAGCCATGTGCAGGCCAGCCTAGCCACCCAAATCAGGACTACTGTGTCTGTAGCTAATCAGATCTCAGCGTGTAAATTGGGAAAGCAAGCGGCCGTGTCCGCGAAAACGGAAATAAGCTAATCACTGCTGCTTTAAAAATCGATCTAATACGCGACAGTGCTAATATCTGGGGTTAGCAGCTCAGTAGTTGTTGGCTTCTTGGTGGGAAGGACTCCACATGCTAATCAGTGACACTGTTGCCGCCTGTCTGCTTTTCTTTTCGAACAAGGAATATAAGTACTACTACCTTCAATCGTTTTTAAGACAATGAAGACTTTTTACTCCATATATAAAACCTTTTAAATCCTGCAATGTTTATGCATCCAACGGGATGTTAAACTCTGCGATTCGAGATTAAACAATGATGTAAGATCAAGGAGTTGCTGCGTGCAGACTTGGAGCAAGTTGATGCCGAGTACTGGACTTGTGTCTTCTGGTCTGTGAATCCACTGAACCACGTGCATCGTAACTTGACATGACAGGTACAGCACGTAGTACATCATCTATCCAGCTTACCCACGTGATTGGAGAGGCAAAGATATGGTCCCGCATAGACGCTAGCGTAGCCAGGCCCCAGGCTACTCGGGCCATGGCCTGGGGCGTGGCTGCTCGATTGTTCGTTAACTGTAGCTAGAAAACACTACTCCGTGCCATTGCCAGCCAGATTCCCCTTGCTAGGAAGAGTATTTTTCTTTCACATTTGATCATGCCTTGCATTGCGCGGTTGTCAGAATTTTTGATTTTTAAGTTTCACTCCATTTTTTGTAGTAGGAATAGTAATAGATAACTCGCAGTACCATTCTTTCTTGTGCTACTAAAAAAATTGCCACTATTTTCGTGTTAACATACGTCCACGTACGATCCTAAAAAAAAAAAAACATACGTCCACGTACATCGTGCATGCAGGCGGTGTCAGACGAGGGGCGAGCGATGTACAACGGCGGTCAGGCGGGCTTGACCTTCTGGAGCCCCAACGTGAACATCTTCCGCGACCCGCGGTGGGGCCGCGGTCAGGAGACGCCCGGCGAGGACCCCGCCGTCTCCGGCCGCTACGCCGCCGCCTATGTCCGCGGCCTCCAGCAGCCCTACGGGGGCGGAGGTCGCCACGGCGGCCACACGCGCCTCAAGACCGCCGCCTGCTGCAAACACTTCACGGCCTACGACCTCGACAGCTGGTCCGGCACCGACCGCTTCCACTTCAACGCCATCGTCACGCCGCAGGACCTCGAGGACACCTACAACGTCCCCTTCCGCTCCTGCGTCGTCGACGGCCGCGCCGCCAGCGTCATGTGCTCCTACAACCAGGTCAACGGCGTGCCCACCTGCGCCGACGAGTCCTTCCTCCGCGGCACCATCAGGGGCAAGTGGCACCTCGAGGGATACATCGTCTCCGACTGCGACTCCGTCGACGTCTTCTACCGCGACCAGCACTACACCAGGACCCACGAGGACGCCGTGGCCGCCACGCTCCGGGCCGGCCTCGACCTCGACTGCGGCCCCTTCCTGGCCGTGTACACCGAGGGCGCCGTCGCGCAGCGGAAGGTGTCCGACGCCGACATCGACGCCGCCGTCACCAACACCGTCATCGTGCAGATGCGCCTCGGGATGTACGACGGCGACCTGGCCACGCAGCCGTTCGGCCACCTCGGTCCGCAGCACGTGTGCACGCCGGCGCACCAAGAGCTGGCGCTGGAGGCGGCGAGGCAGAGCGTCGTGCTCCTCAAGAACGACGGCGCCGCGCTGCCGCTCTCACGAGCCGCGCACCACACCGTCGCCGTCGTCGACCCGCACTCCGAGGCCACCGTCGCCATGATCGGGAACTATGCCGGTCAGCCGTGCCGGTACACCACGCCGCTGCAGGGCATCGGCAGGTACGTCAAGACCACATTACACCAGGCGGGCTGCACCGACGTGGCATGCCAAGGCGGCAATCAGCCGATCGCCGCTGCCGTCGACGCGGCCCGCCGTGCTGACGCCACCGTCGTCCTGGTCGGCCTCGATCAGAAGGTGGAGGCCGAGGGCCTGGACCGGACAAGCCTGCTCCTTCCTGGTCGTCAGGCGGAGCTCGTCTCCGCGGTGGCGAAGGCCTCCAAAGGGCCGTTGATCCTCGTCCTCATGTCCGGCGGGCCCGTCGACATTGCCTTCGCGCAGAACGACCGGAAGATCGCTGGCATCCTGTGGGCAGGGTACCCCGGCCAGGCCGGCGGCCAGGCGATCGCCGATGTAATCTTCGGTCACCACAACCCAGGTATGTACACTTCGACAGTCTTTGAATGATTCAAGTCGGGATCGAATTTCAGATGACAAAATTGACCAAAAATTGAAGTAAGGAGACGAGTTTGATAGGTTTTGGATTGGAATTGGTGCAGGAGGGAAGCTGCCGGTGACATGGTACCCACAGGATTACCTGCAGAAGGCGACGATGACAAACATGGCGATGCGCGCCGACCCGGCGAGGGGGTACCCCGGACGGACGTATCGGTTCTACACTGGCCCGACCATCCACCCGTTCGGGCATGGCCTCAGCTACACCAAGTTCACCCACGCGCTCGCGCACGCGCCGGCGCAGCTCACCGTCCAGCTTGCCGGCCACCACGCCGCCGCCGCCTCCTCCCTCAACACAACGAAGTATCTTGGCCGCGCCGCCGCCGATGTGCGTGTCTCGCACGCGCGGTGCGAGGGCCTGAGCATCCCGGTCCACGTGGACGTGAAGAACGTCGGAGACCGGGACGGCGCGCATACGGTACTCGTGTACGCGTCCCCTCCGGCTGCGGCCGCCGCGGCCCACGGCGCGCCCGCTCGTCAGCTGGTTGCGTTCGAGAAGGTGCACGTTCCCGCCGGCGGCGTGGCCCGCGTCAAGATGGGCCTCGACGTCTGCAACGAACTCAGCGTGGCCGACCGGGACGGGGTCCGAAGGATCCCCGTGGGCGAGCACACGCTGACGATCGGCGAGCTAACCCACTTGGTCACGCTGGGGGTCGAACAACTAGCAGTGTAGAGAGGCTAAGGATTCAGACATTAGCCATGGATGTCAACAAGTGTTGGATAGTTCGGAATTGGATTTTCATGGTGCCAGCCACTGTCTCCGCAAAGGTGGAGAGAGGAATTAGAACCGCACCTGATTACTAAAATTGTTCTACGCACTGCAAACGATTATGAAACTGGAAGCAATACAAAGAATCATTGTTTCTACCTCTCGGGTGTGAAATTGTCTCCATGTATTCCTGAATCTTGCTTCTACTTTGATTGGTCCAAAACCATGCGCTTCACCTCTGTCAAGGCCCGAGTGCCACTGTACTGGTTTCCTGTACAAACTTGCAACCGGGGCAGGGAGCCAGACTGTTAGAGCATCTACGGCCGGATATGTCAAATATGGCCCCTTAAACACCCGGGCGCGTCCGCGGGCAGTGACCGGACACGCTTCAAATTTCACGAGTTGCATCCGGACATCTCATACTAGATTCTTAAATCTATACAAAGACATGCAAACGAAATAAACGTACGTACTACGTCGATCACCTAGCTACTCCTCGTCAGAGATGTCAACGATCTCCGTGCCCGGCTCCGGCAGCATGGGCGGCAGCTGCAGCTCCGGCTCCTCCGGCTGCTCCGCTCCGGCCTCCTCCTCCTCTATCTTCGCGTCGAGTTCGGCGAAGAGCGCGTCGGACGCCGCCTGCTCCTGCCGGAGGAACGCCCGGTTGGCCTCCACATAGGCCTCATCCTGGATGGACTCCAGGATGGCCTGCTGCTCCGCCATCTCCTTCGATTGGGCGACGGCGAACTCCGCCTCCGCCTGCTCCATGTTGAAGCCCGGCAGCTCCGGCTCCGGCTGATCCGCCTCCTCCACCTCCATCGGAGCCAGCTCCTCTCCCTCCTCTTTCCCCGGCTGCTCCTCCTCCTCCTCCGGCTCCGGCGAGTCCGGAGGCAGCCCGGCAACGATGCGGGTGGCGCGCGCGGCTTGTCTCGCCCGGATCTCCTGCTGGATCTCGTACCGGCGCTCCGGCGTGAGCATTGCATAGTAGGTGATCTTCCCCCGGACCATGGCGGAGCGCTGAAGCATGGGCAGAGCGCCGGAGCGGGAGAGGGAGGAGGTGGATGGGCTCGGACTGGCGGCGCGGAGAGGGGGGAGGTGGATGACCTAGGGTTGCGGGACGCCGGCCGGCTTAAATAGGCGGATTTGGTCTCGGGCGGTGAGCCGGAGAGGCGCCACGTGGCGTTCACACCGCGGCGACGGACGCGACGTCCGTCAGACCGCCGGGTTTCGGGCGTTTCCGCGTGGGACCCCGCCGTCAGTCCGACGTGGCGGGCGTGCCCGGGCGCGCCCGGGCGCCCCCATATCCGCCCCATATTTGGGCTGGATATGAGGGGTGTCAGTCAGCCCGGACGTTTGAGACCCGTTTGAGGCGCCCGTCTAGGTCAAAATTTCGCGACCGAACAGTGACCGGGCGTATGAGGCGGGTTTGAGGCCCCCGGCTGTAGATGCTCTTAGGTACCAGGTACAAGGATCACTCACAATATCAGATAATAGGATTGGAGGTAGCTAATTTGCCACAAGGTAGCAGCAGGAAAGGGAATCAAAGGGAGAGAGAGCTGGAGGTAGGGGAAGGAGCCGCCGTTGCCGTTCGTAGTCCACTGGATAGCCTTCCCTGTTGCCTACTCCAGGGTACTTGTAGTAGAGATAGTCCAGCACGGCTCAGGCCCAAGTGCACGTCCAGGGGCAGGTCCATGTACTTGTAGGGGAGGCTCCTAACATCCCCCCTCCTTGAAAGTCGGCTTGACCCCAAGCCGACGCCCGCCTGGATCCCATTGCACGCGATGTTCTTGAGCGTGGTCGAAGTCTTGGTGATAGCCGAAGCCAGGGTAGACCTCAACGATGTAGAAGCAGTAGTTGCTGCCGATGCAGGCCCTGTCGAAGGAGATGTCGAGGAAGTAGCCGTTGTCCGCAGGGTCTTGATCGACTTCATCAAGGTAGTAGTAGCCATGGTGGACGGAGACCTCATCCAAAGATGTACTAATGTAGTAGACGTTCACAGCACCGTCGTGTTCGAACCCGAGATAGTACTCATGGCCGACGAAACCACTCATGACCCGCGATCCCTGGCTGATGTGCTTCGACGTACGGATCTTTGACGGCTGAAGCTTGAAAGCTGGCATGGTGATGCCCCCAGGATCCCATGAGTTGTGCACTTCACTGACAAAGTACCCAATCCAAGCAGCGACATAGGAAATGCACACTCTTGCAATACTTATAGCCATAAGCCCAACAACAGATTCTTTCCATGATGATAATGACCAGTCAAACAGCGATGCCAACAATGCACAGAAACAACTCCTTGCAGGTGTCAGCTCCATTCCTGATTTGTAATCCGTAGCTCGGGATATTTGTCGACTTCTGTTGACACGACGATTGAACCAACTAAGCACTTCAGCGTTGTTGCTCCAAACTTGCATACTGCCGCTGTGCTAAACCATACTGAACCACAGTTGCAGCTGGCAAGAAAAGTTGAATATGATTATTATTTTTAGAAAAGGAGGATCACCCCCGGCCTCTGCATCAGAGTGATGCATGCAACCCCTTTATTAAGCAAAGCATCCAAAAGGTCTGTGGTCCAGTACAAGCTCGCTTAGAGCTGACAAGGTAATCAAAAAAGTGAAAAAGAGTGCCACAACCGGCAAAAATAGGACAAGATGACTAAACACCGAGCCTATTACTGGACCGCCATCCAAACTGGTTGTAAATATCCCGCGCTACCATCTCCCATCGAGTAGACCCAGTAACCAAAGGCTCCCTGGCTTCCGCGGGAGTGAGTAACGACCACATACTGATCCAAGCAGTGGCCCTGTAGATAACCTGCAAAAAAATTATACGAGTTTGTCTGTTAAAAACCATATCATTTCTGCAGTTCCATATATCCCAAAGTAATGCGCATACTCCTATCCGAATAAGAAAAGTTGAATATGATATCTCTTGTCGAGCATAATTTTGTGGTGCAAGTAGTAGAGGTACCTGTAACTATAGTCCCAGCAAGAAACTCCCTACAGGAAGATAGTAGCCACTGCAACATCAACACCATCAATGCCCTGCGGCTAGTGTTTGCACAGAATAGATACAATCCAGGCTTGATCCCACCATAACTCTGATCACTGTCATATTCTGAACACTGATATTGAATTCTGCAATTGAATTTGTTGTTCTCCACTGCATTATACGGCATTCTGCACCTGTGAACTATGTCAAGAAGCTGCCCAACGGAATGCAACACCACCACATACTTGTTGCCAGGGAAACATTCACTTGACTCAGAGCTTGTAGCTGAACCCATCCAGGTAAGTGATAGGATATCCAAGAAAGAACCCGTGTTGTTGCTATCAATGACAGGAGCCATGACACTAACAAAAGAATTATCTGAATAATGAAGCACCGTTGCAAATTGTATAGCCTGAATTGCAAACAATCTAAGAATCTTCAGATAGTAACTGTGATTGACCTCACATGGTATTGGTTCAGAAAGGAAACAAGGCCTCATAATATGTTGCAATGTCCAGTATGCTAGAAGGAAAGAAAGATCGCCATGATGGTCAGAATTGCATCCTCGAGTGAAATGGACACTCCCGTTAAATTCCTCTTAACTCAAATTTTTCCGGTGCACTGACAAGCTTATAAGCTGAATATTCCTTTGCAATTTGTCACCCATAGGAACACTACATATAGTAGCATGCTCCAGAATGTGATGCTCGGACATGTTCCAATGCCCTTGGGTTTTACACACGAGGTTTCTAGTAGTATCCAACTTCTTGGATTGCTCATGAATAACTGGAAATAGATCCTTAATATATTCCACCGAACCAAAGTCATGGGAAGATGTAGTTGTAGGCCAACACTCATTAGTAACTGATGAGTGATATTTTTACACTCATTTCAACCTTGTTTAAACCGAGATATTTCATTAAAAGAGAGATATTCGCTCCGATATTGCCACTAATGAATAATGAATGCGAAGGATTCCACAAATCCTCTCTTTGATATTTTTCCACAGGAAATGGGCTAAAAAGGGAAGAAATCATGTGGGAGAAAGGAAAGAAAGGAAAATGGAGAAGAAATAAGTCACCAGGAGGCGCCAGAAGGCAACCAGGGTCAAAGACGGCGTTCCATGCGACCGCACGCGCTCGCATGAGCGGTCGTTTAGCGTGGAAACCAAGGCAGGTCGTCCACCTGAACAACTTTTATAAAAGGGGCCCCGTCAAAATGTCAACAGAACAGCATCGAGCACATCCACAACCTCTTCATCATCATCTTCATCCACAAACCCTAGCCGCCGCCATTTTCATCTCCATAGCCATCTCCACCACCATAGTGCTCTCTCATCTAGTTCATACTTGTAATCGTGCATCGCACAAGGCATCCATTGTAAGACATATTGCAATCAATCAATCCCAAGATGTGTTCTTCAATGTTTTCTTCTCGCGATCTGATCTCCATGTGTGAGTAGTTCGGTAAGGTATGGGGTGAGGCATGAGCCTTGCAACCCCAGGTATTAGGTGAAGGGATCAATGGAAGTCTTTGACATAACGTCTCATATGTGTGAAATAAAATTGTTTCATAAAGTGTCTCTTGTCTTGTCCGCGATCTTCATCCCTGCAGGTACCCAGGATCATGGAGATTGAGCACAGGTGAGGCTAGGAGCAAGGGGACCATGAAGTGTTATACCGAATACCGGTGACAGTAAGGTTTAGTAGGGTAACATGGATCATATCCATGGGGATTCATGAGGTGTAGTCATTAAACACCCAATGCTTTTGTCTGATATTATTATCTTAATTATCGGGGCAACCCTGCGAGACGGATAGGGCCTTCGGTAGGACAACTGATTCTTGATGCAGGACTCGTGCCGGTCAAGATGTTATTTGGACACATCCCCCACTCCGATACGAAGCAAGCACCTCTTGATGGGTGACTTCCCGAGCACAAACTAATATCATTTTTTTATCCCAACACCAATACATGGTTGTAAGCATTAAGACCTCATCCCCGTACCTTCTTTTTATTATAAGTGTTTGAATCACAATTTGCTTGCTGATCGGTCAAAAGTTGGATTTGACACTTTGGCAAAAGCTTGCTAGAGACCATTGCTTCAAGGGAATCTTCCTCTCGTGGGTTCGATACCCAGGGTCACCTCTGGGGAAATAGGTGCGGGATACCCTTTCTTGTTCCAATACCAGATCAATAAAAAGGAGATATCAGTAACAATGGAACAAAATTTATCAGAGAGCTCGGTTTTGGGTAGTTCTGACCGCACACGTACTGCTCGACAGTTATAGGAACAATATGGTAGATTCAACTGAACATTTTTTTGACTGAACCTAAACCTCGGTTGTACATCTTGAGTAGAGAGTTCATAAGAGGACTACAGAAAGAATATAAGGCACCAGACTGGTTCATATGGCCCAGGTTGCATGAACTGAAGAAAAATACTGCTCGAAAATTTTGTGCTTAGCCCTTTTTCTGCCTGCTCAGAAATAGATGTGCAGTCGTGATAGCCAAATTGGAATGTTGTAGTTGAGTAGCCGGAGTAATAGAGCAAGCACAGAGTTCTAAAATCCACTTCTTACCTCCATGAAATAGCTGCTTACTGAAACATGAATTGTCTGTGTCCTGTTTTAGAGACCATAAGCACAAGAGCTCGACAGAAAATATCCTTATGCAGTATCCGCGGAGGTTGCACACGAGATCTCCAATATGACATAATTCCAGAGGAAATGCACTACCAATCAAACCACAGTCATGCGCTTGGGCTAACAAAAACAACAGCTCCAGTGACCTTCCAATTGGGAATGACGGCCATGGGATGGGTCGTACCTCGTTTCGGTCAGCAAGATCCCGTGCTCGATGCTCAGAAAGTTTCCAATGTATTTGGGTTGTACAGATAAGATTACTAGTGCTCCAAATTTTGTCAAGACCAAAAGTGCCAGCCAACTCATTTGGGAATTCTGGCCACACTGGTACTGCTCGGCCATTGCTTGAAAACGAGGGCCAAGGTAGTTTCAGCTGCATACTTTGCAAATACTTCAAGGATTCTCTCAGAGAATTCAGAACACCAGAAAAATGCTTGATATGTCTCCAACGTATCTATAATTTATGAAGTATTCATGCCATGTTTACAACAATTTTATATGGTTTTGGTATGATTTGAATGGAACTAACCCGGACTGACGCTGTTTTGAGCAGAACTACCGTGGTATTGTTTTTTGTGCAGAAATAAAAGTTCTCGGATTGGGCTGAAAATTTACGGTGATTTTTTATGGACCAAAAGAGACCCCCGAAGATTCGAGGAAGGACCACAAGCCTCACGAGGAAGCGACAAGCTCAAGGGGCGCGGGTCCCCCCCTAGGGCGCCCCTACCGAGCTTGTCGCTCCCTCGTGGGCCCCCCCTGGCGTGAATCCAACGCTGCAAAATCCTATAAATATAGAAAACCCCGAAAAGAAACCTAGAACTTCCAAGCCGCCGCTGCAAGCCTCTGTTCTGAAGCGATCTCATCCGGAGCCCTGCTCCGGCACTCTGTCGAAGGGGAAAATCATCACCGGAGGACATCTTCATCATCCCGGCGGTCTCCATGACGAGGAGGGAGTAGTTCACCCTCGGGGCTGAGGGTATGTATCAGTAGCTATGTGTTTGATGTCTCTCTCTCTCTCGTGTTCTTGATTTGGCACAATCTTGATGTACCGCGAGCTTTGTTAATATAGTTGGATCATATGGTGTTTCTTCCCTCTCTATCTTCTTGTGATGAATTGAGTCTTTCCCTTTGAGGTTTCATTATTGTCGGATTGAATACTTTGGATTTGAGAACACTTGATGGATGTCTTGCATGTGGATACCCGTGGTGACAATGGGGTATTCTATTGAGTCACTTGATGTATGTTTTGGTAATCAACTTGCGGATTCCCGTGACCTTGGGGTAATCTAGGCATATGGGTTGGTACACGTTTTCATCCTTCTTTCTCCGATAGAAACTTTGGGGTACTCTTTGAAGTTCTTTGTGCGGATTGAATATTATGAATCTGAAGTTGTTTGATGCATATCGAATAATCAACTCACGGATACTTGTGGTGACATTGGAGTATCTAGGTGACATTAGAGTTGGTTGATGCGTATCATATGGTGTTATTTTAGTACAAACTCTAGGGCTGTTTGTGACACTTATAGGGATGGCTCAATAGATTGATCGGAAAAAATAACTTTGAGGTGGTCTCGTACCATACAACAATTTCATCTTATGTTCTCCGCTAGATAAGAACTTTGGAGTGATTCTTTGTCGGACGTTGAGGGATTGTTATATGATTCAGTTATGTTAGCATTGTTGAGAGATTGCACTAGCACTGGTACAACGAGCTGCTATACAAACGGTTTTTACCCCCTTTCCGTGACAGATTTTTAAACCGTTGCCTTGCATGTGTGTGCGATAGGGGAGGGTCTTCCCACACGACCCAGAAACCGTCGGCGATAGGGAGCACGCAAGCATATGTTTCGCAGAAATAAGCGTATGCGATGCCCGATCTATCCCAAACGCGACTCGTCACACGACTGTTTGTAATCTATCGAATATCCCAAATGCTCCATCCTTGCTACTCGTGTGTGCTTGCATTACCATCGCACTCGGTTTCTATGGTGCAACATTTACGATGCGCGCCCCATCACAAACAGTTCACGATTGTAAAATGTGTATGATAAGGAGACTATCACACACATTCACATCCCCCGAACCGTATCCGATATATAATCAAGAAGATTAGTTAATCATCGTACGAGTGTCGGATAGGTTTACGAAACGTCGGACTGTCATACCAGTGTCGTACAGGATAACTATCGTACACGCTATTCTGTGGTGCAAACATTTACGATGCGTACGACATCAGAAACAGTTCATGATTGTAAAGCGTGTACGATAAGGTGACTATCACAAACATTTAATTTGCTCGCACCGTTTGTGATATAGTCTGACATCACACACGCTTTGCAAACGGCAACTGTGTGCATGGTCGCACACGTTTCCTCTCTGTGAACCGTGTCGGATTATGATGTATATCACACACAATGTGCTTTATAGACCGTGTGCGCCGTAATGACCTGCAAAGCGTATTTTCACCATAATTTAATTGCTGCTATTTAAAATTGTACCGAATTTGAATTTGAAAGTAGGCTATAACTTTATTCGTATCCATCAGGTTCAACAACCAATGCATTATTCCATTCACAGGTACATATGTTCAAGAGTTACATAAAAAAAAGAATTACATATGCACCAAATAAAGAATGATGAACCAAGGTTGTATACTCGTACTATTAAAGACAGTAAAGAAAGAGGCGAAAGACATTCTGGTTGCTGAACAAGGTGAGGCGGAATGCCCATATTGTGCCCTCCTCCATGCAGAAGGCACGCACGACTCTAGTCCAACACCTTGTGATGGCCGACCGCCCATCCTTCACTGTCTTCATGACGACATCTAGATAGTCATTGTGTTCTGGTAGAAATACTTTAACCTTTGCATGCCCACCAATCATGTAGTTTGAGAGGTAATCTTGAGTAAACTGCTTTGGGAACCACTGCAAAGGAAAAAGATTCAGACATTGTCATCTAACACAACTCATTATGGGCAGTAAAAAGAAGCATGCAGAGTTCTTACTTACCATCCTGCAGTTCACTGTTGTCTTGGACAAAGTGTAAACAAATAATTTAATTGCCATCTCTTGACCCATTTTACTAACAATCTTTATCAGTTTCCTCACTTGATGCTGGTTCATGAATATCTCATTGCCCCATACGCAAAAAGGGTCGAAGCGCAGATCTTTACCAATGACATATGTACCTACAAGCACCAAGTTAATATTAGAAGCTAAACAGCAATTGCACAATGATGTAGTACAACACTCCCTCCGTCCCATTATATAAGATCATAGTACATCCAATATACTCACATATTGGATGAATTAACATCTTATATTATGGGGCGGAGGGAGTTTATTACATTGTTACAAATATCGGCCGATTAACTGTAGTTAACTGCTGCTATGTTGTTGCTGTTGCTGCTCTTCTATGTATATCTAGACATCATCAGAACATTAAGGTAACACTCTTCCTTGTTGCTATGTATCCTAGGATTGCATATTTAGACATTCAGTACAATGGATGTTGCTATGTAGCCTCAGATATATTAGATATGGCCCTAGTTAACCTACCGATAAATGGGTTACATATATATTCAGTTAAATGTCCGATTCGCCAATTAATCCCTTATCAGCCCCCGGCCGATATGGTACCAGCTACCGATATCCTGAACATTGAGTATATATAAGCCATGGGATGAAACTAACCTCAATGGAAAACAGCAGTCGTTCCCAATATTGTCCTGTGTAAGTAAATCGAAAGGCATGTTAAGCACAACAGGCTAAACATCAACCAAATATATCCATGGTAGACAACATAATCTCCAAATGATAGCTTCAGTGTGCAGGTTTAAGCACGCTAGTTAAGCAAAACAAGAAGTGGAAAGGTGTGTTAACTGTTAACTGCAAAGTTCATACTTGCACATATAGAACATCACTTTGTGAATAACTGAAATAAACAAGGCATACTACGAACAACCAAAGATAGCAATTAAAACTAGACATATGATAACTACGAATAACCGAACAACCGAAAACCATTAAAAGTGGCATATACTCGCTACAACAGGCTTAACAGCAAGCAAATAGTCATTCATATTGGTATTGTTGAAACTGGTATTGATGAAATTGAACTGCAAAGTTCATACTTGCACATATAGAACATCACTTTGTGAATAACTGAAATAAACAAGGCATACTACGAACAACCAAAGATAGCAATTGAAACTGGACATATGCTAACTACAAACAACTGAACAGCCAAAAACCGTTAAAAGAGGCATATACTCGCTACAACAGGCTTAACAGCAACCAAATAGTCATTCCTATTGGTATTGTTGAAACTGGTATTGATGAAATTGAACTGCACAGTTCATACTTGCACATATAGAACATCACTTTGTGAATAACTGAAATAAACAAGGCATACTACTAATAACCAAAGATAGCAATTGAAACTGGACATATGCTAAATACAAACAATCGAACAACCAAAGAATGTTAAAAGAGGCATATGCTAGCTATAACAGGCTTAACAACAAGCAAATATAGTCATTCATATTGGTATTGTTGAAACTGGTATTGATGAAATTGTACTGCACGGTAAATAGTTGCACATATAGAGCATCACACTGTGAATAACTGAAATAAACAAGGCATACTGCAAACAACCAAACACAACAATTAAAACTGGACATATTCTCACTACAAAAGGGGCTCGACAAAACAAATCATGGGTTCCCCCCTGTGAAGAGGCACGGCAAAACAAATCATAGGTTTCCTCACATGTCACAGATGGGCTCGTTCGCATGGGAAGAGCGCGGACTCTGGGTGCGCTCCATGTTGTCGCAGATGGGCTCCTTCCCCTTGGAAGAGCACGGTTGTAGGGTGCCCGCCCTGATGTCGCAGATGTGCTCTTTCCCCTTGGAAGAGGCGGAGAGGGTGCCCTCCTCATGGTCGCCGTCGATGAGGTCTGACTTGGCAGCTGAGGATCCCAAGCCGGCGTCGCAGAACGTGTCCTTCAAAAATGACAAAAGGGGCTCGATGGCGATGTAGGATGGCAAATTCTTGACAGCGAGCCAGAGGAGATTAGCGGCGGGGCCATGGATGAGATCGACGGCGGTTGAACCCGAGGGGTTGGGGGTGGGCCACTTAACCTGTGACATAGCCCGCGTCAGGCCGTCGCTGTCGACAACCTCGATGTCGTAGCCGGCGTCCGCGACATGCCAGCATACTCTAGCCCGCTGATTGAGAGCTTGCGGCCAGTAATCCTCGTCAGCTTCCTCGGCGGCCACCTCGTCGACGTCGGGCGAAGAGGCCGCGATAAACCTCTTTTGGGCCATTAGCTACTGGGGCTCCACGGGAAGCGTAGCCGGGCTTAGACTGCGACACTCTGGAGTGGGGGAGGGGGTGGGGATGGGGATCTGTGGGAAAGGGGGCATTTGGCAGGCGTCATCTAAGAAACTCAGGGCGGCTAGGGTATGGAGATCGGTGGGTAACCTGCACGGGCAAACCGGCAGATGTTAACGGTAGAGGCGGCGTGGTGGCGGCGGCGGCGACCTTGTTAGGGTTTCGAGCGAGGGAGGGGTGGTGTGTGTGTGTGTGTGCGAGTGCGCGGAGTTTTTGGGGGGTGTGTGTGTGGAGGGGGGCAAGGTGGTGTTTGAGGAAATGACGCGGGTACTAAAAATTTTACTAGGCGGGAGTAAAATGCCGGGGCTACTGAAAATTTGGATGAAGGGATTGAGCAACACACATCGCACACGGTCCAAACATAACCCCCGTGTGCTATCAAACAGAAAAACCCTCCAGGCGGCTAGATATTTTTGAGGGATGCAGGCGGGAGCGGGAGCGAACAACATCACACACGGTCGGAACATAATAACCGTGTGCTATAAAACAGGAAAACCCTCCACGCGGGTAGATATTTTTGAGGGATGCAGGCGGGAGCGGGGGGGGGGGGGGCAAACAGCATCGCACATGGTCGAAACATAATAATCGTGTGCTATCAAACAGAAAAACCCTCCAGGCGGGTAGATATTTTTGAGATTGCGAGGGAAGCCTCGTGGAGCCCAATCTACTGTGTTGATGTGGGTGACAGGGGCACGGGCATGGCACACGGGTAATCTGAGGGAACCGTGTGTGTTGCGTGGCCAAAAAAATGTGGGAAAGGGTCAGAACACGAACAATGCATGTGGACCAAATATATGTATGAAAAGGCTGGTTTGATGTTCAAATACCCAATGCACAACTTTGATGTGGCACCTGTCTCACAAAGCCCACATTATTGGTAGTCCGCCACCCCCCCCACTTCGTGTCGGCGGGAGGGGAATTTGGTCTGACATAGCACACCCTACCGTAACACTAAACTTATAAGAGTCCATCATGGTCAAACCCCCCTTTCGCTTCCGGTCAAAGGTGGACCATGTGCGGGCCCACAAATGTGTGCTTGTGGTGTGAGATGGGTGAGGCCACATACGAACCACTTGCGAGTGGCCCAACTATATGTATGAAAAGGGTGGTGTGATATTTAAATACCCAATTCATGCACAACTTTGATGTGGCACATGTGCCTCACAAATTAACCGGACATCCCCGACCCCACGGAGGTTCAGGAAGTGCGAAGTACCCCCCACACCCCACCCACCCACACACAAACACACACACACACACACACACACACACACACACACACACACACACACACACACTTTGAGTCGGTGGGAGGGGGCATCTCACCAAGACGTAGTGTAACACGGACCAAGAAGAATACACCTTGGTCGTATAACCTCTCTCTTGTTGTTGGTCAAAGTGATGGACATCCACGTGACCCCACAGATATGGGCTAGCTCGCCGATAACCACGCAAGGGAGTAGTGCCCGAAGACAACCACTGCCTGCATGTGGCCCAAACATATGTATGGAAGTGTTGTGTGGTGTGTTTGAATACCCAATGCACAACTTTGATGTGGCACGGTACCGTGCTTTGGAACCGGAAAGTCCCCACATGGAGCGAGGGTCCACGACGCGTACTATGTATGTCACCCCACTTCGAGCCGGTGACGGGGATTCATGTGTACGCATGCGCTCAAACTTAGGTCTCGAATCTCATCACCATGACCTACTACACGGTAACACGAACCAAAGAAGAAGAATCCACCCTCATAACCTCTCTCGATGCCGGTCGAAGTGATGGATGTCCATGCGGGCCCATGAATATATATAGGCTTGCCGCCGATAACCACGTGAGGAGAGTACTGTCCGAAGACAACCACTGCATGCATGTGTCCCAAACATATGTATATGGAGGTGATGCATGCATGCATATGTTTAATTTGAATACCATGCACAACATTGATGTGGCGCCCGCGTCGAAAATCATACAGTCCCCACACAGAGCGAGATCAGTTTCATGACGCGTCGTGTGCTGCTCCCTTCCCCCACTTCGACCCGGTGGGAGAGGGATCCATGCATGAGTACACATGCATGCGCTCAAACTATATTATGTAATCTCATAGCATGACCTATATATACCGTAAGACAAACCAAAAATTAATCCCCTCCTAAGTCAAATTAATCTCTCTCGTTGTCGGTCAAAGTGATGGACCAAGCGGGCCCACAGATGGAAAGCATCGATATCGCCGATAACCGCGTGAGTGAGTGTCAAAGGACAACCGCCATCGCTTGCATGTGGGCCAAAACATATGTAAGTACAGAGGTGTGTGTGGGTTGTTGTGATGTTTGAATACCCAAAATGCACAACTTTGATGTGGCACCTGCCTCGGAAATTGTAAAGTCCCCACACAGAGCGAGTTTCATGACGCGTAGTATATGCTGGTCCCATCCCCCTCTTCGACGCGTACTATATACTCCTACCATAACACAAACCAAAAAGAATCCTCCTTGTCGGTCAAATTAACCTCTCTCGATCGTTGGGTTGAAGTGATGGACGACGACCTCGCGGGCTCATAGATGGAAATTAAGCGTCGCACGTGAGTGAGTGTCCTGTAGGACAACCACCGCCTGCATGTGGCCCAAAGAGGTGTTGTGTGATGTTTGAATACCCAATGCACAACTTTCATGTGGCACCCGCCTCAGAAACCGGAAAGTCCCCACACGGAGCGAGGTTCATGACGCGTAGTATATGCTGGTCCCCTCCCCCCTCTTCGACGCTTACTATGTACTCCTACCGTAACACAAACCAAAAAGAATCATCCTTGTTGGTCAAATTAACCTCTCTCGATGTAGGTCAAAGTGATGGACGACGACCTCGCGGGCCCACAGAAAGCGTCACACGCGAGTGAGTGTGTCCTAGGACAACCACCCACCTGCATACCCAAAGAGGTGTTGTGTGATGTTTGAAATACCTACTGCACAACTTTGATGTGGCACATGCTTCACAAACCGGAAATGCCCTACACAGAGGTCCACGACGTGTCGTAGTCCCCCTCACTTCGAGCCGGTGGGAGGGATTCATGTGTACGCACACGCGCTCGAACTTTGATCTGGAATCTCACCATGATCCACACCGTAACTAATCCCAAGATGAATCCACCTTTGGTCAAATGCCTCTCGATGTCGGTGAAAAGTGATAACCTTCGCGGGCTAACGAATGGGCGCATCGCTGATAACCGCACGAGGGAGTGTCCGAGGACCACCATGCATGCATGTGGCCCAAACATGTATGTATGAAATGGCCGTGTAATGTTTTAAATAACCAATTCATGACTTTGATGTGGCACCTGCCTCACAAAACGGTCAACCCCACACGGTGGCTCTGTACTGCCGGACCCCCCTCCCCCCCGACACACACACACCGCACCACCACCGCCGCCAGTACGAGGCATGTTAAACTTTTTCCGTGGTGAACATATGTGACCAAAGGAGTGTCGTGTTAAAATTTGGAAGGAAGAAAAAAATAAGAGATCGTCATTCGGACGTTTTTATACATAGATTGATTTCCTAGGGATATAATGTGCAAATATCAAATTTGAGCTACATGCACACGTGATAGTGCACCAAAATGGATTGGAAAATCATATGTGTGTCTCTGAGTGCATGTTTAGTCCCCATGCAAGAAATTTCAAACATTGAGAATCTTGATTTTTAAAATCCAGTAAATCCAAAACTTAGTTGAAATTCATGAAACCTATCGTGGTGTCATATGGACACCAATAGACTGTGATATTGCATTGTTTTTTCAAATTTGAGACAATTTTTGATATATTATTCTTACAAACGGGAGATTATTAATAAATGGCAACCAATATCGCAAACGGATTATTTATTCATACCGTGGGCGTTAGACCAACAATGTACGTGCCATGCTTCAGTTAAGTAATATAGCGGCGGAATTAATCATCAAAAAAGAAAAACAATATACGTGCCGCCACGCGTCCCGTGTGCCGTGCGAGCAGGCGTGAGTTGACGGGACGCATGCGCGCAGTCCGCCACGCAGGCAGACCGGAAGGCGTGTGGGAAAGTGTGTGAATTGACAGGAGGCGTGTTCGCTGCACAGTGTCACCGAGAGGCGTGCGAGTAGCTGTGTGAAATGAAGGTAGGCATGCGAGCAGTCCGCTGCGCAGGCTCACCGGGAGGCGAGCCAGCCCTTTGACCGCCGCCCGCCTCGCTCCCCACTGCACCATTTTAATGGCGCGCCCGAGCCGCTGGTTATAATAGGCGGCGGCACCCCCCATTCTCGCTACACACACAATCCTCTCTCTCCGCCTGCATCCTCGACACCGCTCTCAGTCGTCACCGCCGTCAGTGTATGAGGATGCCGCCGAAACGCACCATCGGAGGGAGTGGCGACGCCGGGGCTGCTGAAGCACCTGAGCACGGCGTGAAGCTGGAGACAGAGGTTGCCGTCGCCGCCGACGAGGTCTCGCGCGGGCAGAAGCGCGATGGCGATGGCGTCGTGCTTCCACTGCCGGAGCCGGAGGTCCACAACGACTCCGATGACCACTCCGGCGACGACTCCGACGACGACGGAGAACCGGTTAGTCATCTATACCGATTTATGTGGCAAATATATCCTAGGGTTTCTCTGGTTAGTCCTGCCTCCCCTTTCTGGAATAGAAATCCTATGGTTACGTTCTCTCAATCCATGAAATCTGAGTTAGATTCGATAGATCCATGAAATCTGAGTTAGATTCGATAGATCCGTGTAGTGTATTGATTGTTTGAATGGTACAAATGATAAGTGATTAATTGTTTCTTCTGTACAAATGATTTCTGCTAAAAATCCGACTAGGGACCCATTTGGGGCGCAGGATAACTTGTAATCCTCATACTTCTGTCGTTGTGTATTTCCCTTTAGCTGTTGCTTTCGAACATCTCCTATTAGTGAGCTGATGTATGACACTATGAGGGTTTCATTCGAGTAATGGAACCAGGGAGGAACCTCCTTGTTCTTCTAAAAAAATAATCTGACTAGGGTTAGTGTGCTAATAATTCCTAGCCAGATCTTGACAATTGATTTTGATGCCAAAAGTCGTTGGCATGCCAAATTTTGATCCTACTTTACGACATGTAAATTGGTTTGATGCCAAAAGTCGTCGGCATGCCAAAATTTGGCAACTCCCAAATGTTAGCTAGAGATTAGTTTGCATTCCATTGTTCATTGCCAATCTCACAAAAGGTTGCCAAGTGTTGGCAACTTTTGATTTTGTCAAATGTCGGTAGCAAACCAAACTTTTGATTCTGCCAAATGTTGGTAGCAAACCAACCAGACTCTTAATTTTGTTGCACTAAGTTGTGTGCTCTCTATTTATGCATTTCTTTCATCAAGATCACTTGATGATTTAGGGTTCACGCTATCACATGATATATTATGTTTCATAAACTCTGCCTGCTGAATTCGCATTATTATAAAATATACTGACGCCACATTTTTTACCATATGTGTAGGTGCTATCTGAGGATGTCGACGGCGAGGATGAAGATGCCCAGAGGAGGTTCAAGAAGCAAAAGCTCAGGGAGCTTTATGCAGGAAAGAATAACAGGCATGTGAGGACCTGGAATGGGGGCTTTGGATGCCCGTTCTGCAACCAACTCCTTCATAACGAGTATGCAAGTGTTCTGGCGCATGCAAGAGGACGAGCCGTTGGCTCCTTCAAGCAGAAGTATTCTCGCAGGGTGGCGCACGCCGCGTACGCTGAGTACCTGGAGAAGCTTCACCTTCGTGCAGGCCTGCAGGCAGATGCATGAGATGTGGGATTGAACTATGGCTATATGTAGTGTCTTAATTTTAACTATGCTTGAGTATGCTTAATATATCGGTTGAACTATGGTTGAACAATGCTTGAGTACGCTTATTATCTATGCCTGAGTATGCTTATATATATATATATATATATATACTAATTAAAACTTGCTATCTATGGAGCAATATGGATAAAAGAAAGTAAGTATTTATCCGGGAAGCCTCCGCCAAGATCCAATTTATTTAAACCCATATTATAATTCTATCATATGAATGAAACATAGTTTGAAAAAGACGACTAAACAAGTTTGCTTAAAACTTATTTATTCTTAAATTTCCACCCTCAACGGATGGATCGAGATGATCAATCTTGAAGTGAGAAGAGAAGGATTGACTCTTCCTCAATAAATAAACTATCAACCTCCAAAAAAGTTATATATATATATATATATATATATATATATATATATATATATATATATGTTTACTTATGTCTAGATGTGGGATGAGTATGCAATCAGTCTGGTTGATGGAATTTTATGCTTCTCTTATACCAACATATGATTGCCCACACCCAGTGGCGGACCTATAAATAAAATAGAAGGTGTGCACACTTTAAAAAAATTGAGACTATTTCAATTAGCTTGCATGGGCCTTAAAAATCAGCTAATTTTTACATGGTGAAAAATGTTTTCCAAAAATCTGGGTGTGCCATGGCACACCTGGCACACCCCCTGGGTACGCCATTGCCCACACCACACACAGAGTGATGTTAATCGCACACGGTTGAGTCTACCAAACCGTTGCCTCTGAAATGCATTCTGGCCTCTGGGACAGAAAACCCTCACCACCCAATTCAAAAAGGAAAAAAGAAAACCCTCACCACCCCCACGTCACAAAACCCTCACCCCCGCCCGCCACCTCCCCCCTCCCCATCCCCAGTCGCACCTGCACTCCTCCGCGACTCTACATGTCACCGCCTATTGCCGCGGCAACCACTTAGCTCGATGCCTGTCGCCGACACCGGCTGCCAGCAAACCCCACCGCATTTCGCCACTGCCGCTTGCCGCCGCCTATCGCCACCGACTTTCTCGGCGTGGCTCGCCGTCGACCCAGCTCCGCCCGATTGGGGAATCTGCGGTATTGGAGCTTTTTCTCATGGAGAACCAGGTAACTAATTTACTGAAATATTCGATCATCTCTTATCCCAGTCCGTCTGCCCCTTTTAATCACCCGGCCGAAATCGCCGTGGATTCATTTTTCTTCTAGCTGATTCGAGGGTTTTCTTTCATTCATAGAGTGTACAGTGCAAGGAGACATCAGGCCTATGCGGCCTCGGCCAGACAGTCGAGAAGTTCCATCTCACCGTACCAGCTGGATTCAGGAATCGCACGGTATGTTCAGTCTCACCCGACCTCGGTTGGCATGGCCTACTTTTCTGAACATATGGTATATATTGCTACATTTGGATAAAAGGTGCCACATGCAGTATATACGTCAAAGGGGATTTTTCTTCTTCCTATATCAGGCAAATTAATGCTGTAATGTTCTTTTGATTACTCTCATATTTGCATGACATCATGGTTACACTATCTGTTTAACTATAAATTTGTGTCCTTTGATTTCAACTGCTGTGCACTGTTCTTTCAATTACTCCCATATTTGCATGTTACCCTATTCTTTAACAATCTTATCATTTCCTGCAGTACATCCCTTGCTTTGCAACAGCAACTGTAGTACACAATCTTGGCCTTTACATAACTAAAGACTCCAGGAATGTCATATTGAACACAAACCATGGGTTTACAATCGTTGCTTCTGTAAAACTTGATGAACATGGTCACTCCTATTTTGGCGCGGGCCTTTGGACAGAAATTTCTAAGTTTTATGTAGTGAAAGCTGGCACTAAAATTGCACTGCACCTAAAAGAGCCTGGTCATATGATATATGCTAACTTCCCCGACGATATCATCCGTCCGGACTTTGTTCCAAGTAAGTGTTCTTTTCAAGTATCTGCATGTTGACTTACCTAGCAATATCAAAGTAATTATGTAGTATTTAAGCAACCAATAGGGATTCCATTTTCTGACTCTGTTAAGTCTGTTCCTACCTAGTAACTTCTAGTTACCAATACACTTTTCTTCTGCCCTGTTCTAACTTAATATTCCCTATCCTCCCACTCCTCCAGTCCTATCAGATAACGTCACCGCCGAGGAGACTCTGGAGGTGGAGGACGAGTCTGCCAACAAGCGGAGGCGGGTCAAGCAAGAACCGCAAGCGACTCCGGCGGGCCTAGACTTCATCAGCAGCCTCCCCGATGATATGTTGATCGTCATCATCTCCATCCTCCCAATCAAATATGGCACACGGACAACCGTCCTTTCCCGGCGGTGGCGCCTCCTATGGCATTCCACCCCTCTCGACCTCATCGATGTCTACAAGCTCTGCCATGGCTATCGCAAAAGCTTGGACGCGTTGTCCCAGATCCTCGGCAGGCACCTTGGCCCAATCAGAGGCCTTATCATGGGCAAGTTCCGTTCCAACGGCAAGGACCGAGCCAAGCTTGATGAGTGGTTCCAATGCCCCGCCCTAGATCACCTCGAGGAGCTCAGTTTTAATGATGGACATATGCGCTTGCTGCCACCGTCCGCGCTCTGCCTCGCGCCCACGTTGTGGGTCGCCAGGTTCATGAACTGCCATTTGCCCACGATTAATGACGCGCCCGCTCTTTTTTTCCCTCGACTAAAGCACCTCGAGCTCGTCGCCGTCTGCATCCCCAAGGATGACATGGAGCGCCTGCTCCGCGGCTGTACTACACTTGAGTACCTTCGTCTTCAGGCAATCAATGGGTTGAGTAGCTTCCACATCACCTCCACGACTCTCCGGACAATTTATGTGTGTTTCTGGTGTTGCAACAAGAGATCACAGAAGGTGTATCACAGTATGGTCATTGAGGACACACCTTTACTTGAGAGATTACTTGTAATTGATCAACAAGGTCCAACAAGAATCAGTGTCATTTCTGCGCCGAAATTGACAGTGGTGGGCTACTCGTCTGTCAAATTCTCCAAACTTGTTATTGGATCCACACCCGTTCAGGTACAAAATTCGCCTTCTTCTTCTCCTTCTTGAATTAATTTTTTTTCTAATTTTGAAGATGTATGTTCGTCTATCATCCAGAAAATGAACCCGACAAGCTTGACAACGTATCTGCGCACAGTGAAGGTCTTCGCAGTAGAATCTATCGGCCCCAACCTGGACGAAGTTGTCAGTTTCCTAAGATGCTTTCCGTGCCTGGAGAAGCTATATATCGAGGTGATACTCCTTTCCTGTTAAATGTTAACCATAAGGGAGTTCAATTTTTGGGTACCCTTTCCCAAGTTTACAATGACGAATGTACTACGATTTCTAAAGGAATTTTGGAGGATTTCAGTACATTGATGTTTTTTCCCCTACAGTGGTTGCTTGATTCATAAGGTTACAATCCATATGCATTTCTCCTTTCGATTCATCTGTACTAGTTTTCGTAGGTAAATTTCCATCCTCTCCAACCTCTTGGGAAGAAGCCTACGTTTTTCTAGATTGTAATCAAATGCCCATGTTAATCATGTAGGATCAAAGATGGCATGTCACTCTATTCGTGTATTTAGAAATCCTGCAAATCAAAGTGGCCTGTAGTAGTGTTCAAAACTGCATGTAGGCACTAATACGTTCTCTTCTTTTGCACATAAGATTCAGGCTCGGTAGTGGATAATGTGATACAATATAACAACCACATCGAATGCCTTGATCTGCATCTCTCAGAAATTACTTTGAACTCCTACCGAGGGACCTTACCGGAGATTATATTCGCCAGGTTCTTTGTTGTGAGAGCAAGGGTGCTAAAGGTAATGAGGCTTGACCTACATTTGTTTCGCAAAACTGAATGGTTTGCTGATCAGCCCGGCGGCTATGGCAGAATGAAAAAGGCTCTGCAGAAGCTGAATTTCATTTTGGAAGATCAGTTGACAGAGTAATCGGAAGTCATTATGTCAAGCCCATACATGACTTGTCAGTGTCTGACCCCTTTGCAAAAATGTTGAGGTTTCGAAACGGGTGTTACAAGTTGTAATATCAGTTTGAACCTCTCATATGTCCAAGTTCAGCTGATCAGCGCGGGCGTCTGCAGTTGCATGAGCTGAATTTCATTTCTAATATCAGTTTGAACCTTGTAATTAATCTTTGAATTTGAGCCTTCTAACTCTGGAATTTGAACCTTGTAATATTTCGGGCTTTTGTGGTACAATCGTTGAAATGGCATCGTATGAGACTCGTATATTGGTAGTACTATTTTGACATTCATATGCAATGGCCAATTAATATCTGGACCTCAATGGACTTGATTTTATTTACCATTCTCGAATGTGTTTCCCCTGTCGATCTCAATCGCAAACGATCTATATTGCGGACACGACAGCGATCTTCGACATTATTGTACACGGTTGGTTTCCTCAACTGTGTGCCCAGAATTATCGCACTCGAGTGTCCATCATTACCCGTCTGTGTAACTTTCACCTCATCACCCATGGGTAAACTTGGCGCCTCTTCGAGCCCACGCGTGGTCAAACGAAATGCGTGTGGGGTGCTCAACAGCTCAAGCGTGCACTGGAATCCTCCGCTAGGAACGCGGTGACAAGAAGTGACGATTACAGGCCGTCCGGCCCCCATTTATTACAGCGGCCATTTAACCCTTGTGTCTCTTCAACCTTTCGATCGCGCCCCAGTATTGCAAGAAGCACACCCACGACGACAAATATAGAGAGGGTATCCTGCGCGGCTCCAATGGCGGTCCCAGCGGCTGCCGACGACGAGTGGCAGTTCACCATGCATGCCGTAGTGGACACCCACAAAAGGTTGACGAAGCTCTCGGTGGTGTACACCAACAACCCGATCTGGGTGGAGAACTCCATCCACACTATGGAGTTGTTGCTTGCTGCGGAGAAGTACAAGGTGGTCGGGTTCAACCTTGAGTACACCCGCGCTCGTGCTGGGTCTCGTCACAAGGTCGCCGTCGCCCAGATGTGCATGCGCAATCACGTCCTCGTTTACCACTACTGCCTGGCCACAAGGCCTTGCCAGCGTTTCGCCAGGTTTGTCAACAGCCCCCACTACGTGTTCGCTACGGTGGACATCACCAACGATGTAAAGGTGCTCAAGAATTTGGGCATTGCCTGCCAGAATCTTGTCGACATCCAGGGCCAATACAAGATCTGGGGCAGCAAGAAGCATGAGAAGGACTCACTGGTTCACCTCGCCGAGGCCATCATCGACCCCTACTACAGAGACATGAAGGATTCCTGCAATAAGGACAAGCGTACCCGACACTCGGCCTGGATGGAGAAACTCGACGAAGCTCACGTCGTGTATGCGGCCAAGGAGGCATACACGAGCTACGAGATGTACAGGCGGATCGTTGACATGAGGAAGTGCCTCCTTCTTCCCCAAAACGGCCAGGGATCCAGCCGGAAGCAGAGCAATGGCAAGCGTCGTCCCAACAAGAAGTAGATGATCATTTCTCCTAGTTTAGTGTGCATGTAATTGTTTACTTTGGTGTGTGTAGTCACTTATGTAATTAGATGTTTTATTTGGTTATGCAACAATGTTCTTATAAGTATATATGTCGCTGTTGTGTAGACAGAGCATAGATGTTGTGCGGACAGAGCAAATCACATCGGCCACGGGCTAAACTAGGGAACCCGTCGGTGATGATTTCATCAATCGCTAACAATTGTATACCAGAAAGCGTTTACCCACAACACACACGGGTTATTAGCAGGAATCGTCTGTGTTGTTATCGGTCTTCCCACACATTTCGGATTACTGACCTGTTTGCCGCGTATCACACACATCTTGTTAAGTTGAACCATTTCTGTTGTGTTGGGTAATCGCAAACAGTTCATCCGAGTGAACCGCATGCCGTATATCGCACACACCTTGATCTGCCTGACCGTTTCTGTTGTGTTGGGTAATCACAAACAATTCATCCGAGTGAACTGTATGCCGTGTATTGCACACACCTCGAACTGGCTGCCTGTTTCTGTTGTGTTGGGTAATCACAAACAGTTCATCCGAGTGAACTGTATGCCGTGTATCGCACACACCACGAACTGGCTGACCGTGTTTGTTGTTCTGGCTTATCGCAAACAGTTCGTATGGATCAACTATATGCCACGTATCGCACACGCGTCTCTAATCTGAATCGTTTTTTATGTCTCCGGCATCGCAAACAGTTCGTCTTATTGGGGACGGGTTTTTTAGGACACCGTTTGTGATTCATGCAACGCACACAGTTTGGTCGCAGGGTCTCTGATTCATGTGCCGCGTTAGCGGTCGCCTGCAGTAGTGTAGTGAAAGTATGAACCCTAGGCCTTGTTTCCAAGCATTGCAATACCGTTTGTGCTCACTTTTATCACTTGCTACCTTGTTGTTTTTATTTATTCAGATTACAAAAACCTATATCTACTATCCATACTACACTTGTATCACCATCTCTTCGCCGAACTAGTGCACCTATACAATTTACCATTGTATTGGGTGTGTTGGGAACACAAGAGATTGCTTGTATTTGATTGCAGGGTTGTTTGAGAGAGACCATCTTCATCCTACACCTCCCACGGATTGATAAACCTTAGGGCATCCACTTGAGGAAAATTTGCTACTGTCCTACAAAACTCTGCGCTTGGAGGCCCAACAGAGTCTACAAGAATAAAAGTTGCGTAGTAGACATCAATGCTTCATCGCAAAAGTATCTTGTGATAGCAGCCCAACATGCTTCTGATACAGTTCATGAGAGGAAGCTAATGACAGCCACGGCATGGGCCGTTTCTTGTTTCCATCTGCATGATCTCTCCAAAATGATTGCCATGGCTTTGGTCGTAACACCAACCATGAGGGTGTCACAGCTGGGTGGAGCACATACCTCACTAGGATGGTGCCGTGACGAGAGTATTTCGTCGAACACGTGGTCAGCATCGGTGCAGAGAAGTCATTAAGGATGAGGAAGACGATGCCATGGTCCGCCTTGGTCATCACTTGGGTGGATGTGTTGACAGAGAGGCATCGAGCTCCTGCACGCCGGCCTTGGGGTCAACGTCGGTGGTGGTCGTCACGGGAGAAACCACCTCGGCACTAGAGGGAGTGGTGGTGCCTATGGAGGCCGCTGCCTGCACCGGAGCGAGCTACTCGACTGCTTGGTAGATGGGGTCGACCATGGGCTCGAGGTGGACGGTGGTGGCAGCGTCATGGATCTTGTCGACGCTGTCGATGGTGTCGACCTGGGTCGAGCACTCCATCAAACAGGTGACGGGCACCATTGCGATGCACACCGGGGCTGCATCATGGGCGACCGTGGGGATCTCCAGGGCCTTGGTGGTGGAGCAAGAGACGTCGGGGACGGGGCGCCGATGCGTCGGTCGTGCTCTCCGGCGAAGTGGTCGGTGGTGGTGGATTGTGGACGATGGCGGGCGCACTGGTGGCCCCATTAACGACATGGGCACCCAGTTTATCGGCGAGGGACCTGATGGCATTGGTGTAGGTGTCGAGCCTGACATCGAGCCGCTCGAGATACTCCTGGATGAACGGATCCACGGCCTTCTTTGGAATGGTGGTGGTGGAAAAAAATTGGAGGTACAACTTTGAGGGTGGAAGGGTGGTGGCTGGCTCTGAATACCAGATGTTAGGTACCAGGTACAAGGATCACTCACAGTATCAGATAATATGATTGGAGGTAGCTAATTTGTCGCAAGGTAGCAGCAGGAAAGGGAATCAAAGGAAGAGAGAGCTGGAGGTAGGGGAAGGAGCCGCCGTTGCCGTTCATGATCCACTGGATAGCCTTCCCCGTTACCTACTCCAGGGTACTTGTAGTAGAGATAGTCCAGCACGGCCCAGGCCCAAGTGCACGTCCAGGGGCATGCCCATGTACTTGTAGGGGAGTCTCCTAACACAGACATTCGAAAAAAAGGACAGGTGAGCTCATCTCCAACGGGAACCTCAAAACGGTTGTAAACGTACGAACCGAGTTGTCCGGATGATGTGAGCCATCCATCGTGGTACCCTATCACTCCACGAACATGTCCACTTGTCCGAAATCAAGAAAACCAGACGCAAACCAGGGGAGGTTTGCGGGCATCCGGACCGCCATCACGTACACCGACACCCTAGTTCCACCCAAAAAGATCTCCCGCGCGACCGCAACTCCGCTCCCCACGCCGCATTAATGCTGGTCCAGAGCGGATACGACTGGTCACTAGAGCCGTCACTGAAGTGGTGGGCTGGCCGAGAGTGTCGCGTCTCAGTCTCCGCATCTGTTTAATGCCATAGAGAAGCAGAGGTGAGAGGGGTAAGGAACAGAGTGAAGAAGAAAGAGAAGGAAGGAGGAGGAGATAGGGCGCAAGTAAGGAGGTCCCAACGGGGACGACAGCTTGCGGAGACCGGGAGGAGCACGGGGAAGGCTCTCCAGAGGAGCTCCGTGGCGGCCCTTGCAGTTGCCTGGGTGGGCACGAGCCCTCCCTTGGCGGATGTATGCGGCGTCTTAGGCGTCGGCAGTTCCTCAAGCCCCAGATGGGCTTAGAGGGCCTGAGCAAGCCACCTCGGATGGGAGGGGGGCTGCGGTTGGTGGGGGAGGCTAGGAGCTGCCCGATCTGGATCAAACAGTCTAGATTGACGATGGAGATCGTGGAACAAGGGTTTCAGGTGGGGGAGCTTAGATCTGAGAGGGAGAGGGAGGTGGCTAGAGTGGCGACTGTGGTGGGAAGGGAGGGGGGGTTCTCTCCTAGAAATTAAGGATTTGCCTCAATCAGAAGAGAGGGGTTTGCCTTATATACTAGGGTAGAGGACTAGGTGCTATGGTTTTTTTAGGAGGGAGGGAAGTGAGATGCCTTCTTAGCACTTTTAATTAGCAATCTATTTAATTATTTAACCGGTTGTAACACCCTCATATTTAACCGTCGGGGCATCAAACGAATTCCAAATGACATGAAACTTTATATGTGCCCCCTCTATACTGTAACGAGGCCACGCAAAATAACTCATCCAATTCGGAGTTTGTTTAACTGATGAACTTGAAAATATCTTCATTCACTTAAATGAATGGGTTTGAACTACAAGTGCTAGCTAGGGTTGTGCTAAAATTGTGAAATTATTTGGGTACCTTCCAAATATCACAAAAATGTGTGTAATATGATGCTTCAGGGATGAGTCTCGGACTAGAACATCGAAAGGGAGAAGGGATTTATTTATTCATCATTTAACAAATGGAGAAATAAAATATTCAAACTAATTAATTTAATATGATGCTGGTGCATGCTGATGAGATGTGATGTCTACTATGCAACTTTCTTCTTGTAGACTTTGTTGGGCCTCCAAGCGCATAGTTTGGAGGACAGTAGCAAATTTTCCTTAAGTGGATGATTTAAGATTATCAATCTGTGGGAGGTGTAGGATGAAGATAGTTCTCTCTCAAACAACCCGGCAATCAAATACAAGAAATCTCATGTGTCCCCAACACACCCAATACAGTTGTCAATTGTATAGGTGCACTAGTTCGGCAAAGAGATGGTAATACAAGTGTAGTACGGATGTTTGAAATAGGTTTTTGTAATATAAATAAATAAATAAAACAAGGTAGCAAGTAACAAAAATAGATAAAAAATGGTGTCTCAATGCTTGGGAGTAAGGCCCAGGGTTCATGCTTTCACTAGTGCAATCTCTCGACATCATTAACATAATTGAATATCATAATAATCCCTCAAAGTGCAGCAAAGAATCACTCCAAAGTTTCTATTCTATCGGAGAAAGTAGGATGAAATCGCGTAGGTAGCAAACCACCTCAAAGTTGTGTTTCTAATCAATCTATTGAACCGCCCCCAAAGTGTCACGGATAGCCCTAGAGATCATACTACGACAACACCATATGATACATATCGTTCAACCTTTATGACTACATTACCCCAATGTCACCACGGGTATCTGCAAGTTAATTACTAGACATGCATCAAGTGATCTCAAATCCAAAGTATTCAATCCAACATAAAGAGACTTCAAAGAGCAAGACTCAATTGAACACAAAAGGAATAGAGGGAGATGAGCACCATAAGATCCAACTTTATTAATCAAGCTCATGATACAATCAAGATCGGAATCCATCAAGAACATGGGAGAGAGAGATCAAACACATAGCTACTAGTACATACCCTCAGCCATGAAGGCAACAAGGTTGATGAAGAGGCCTCTGGTGGTGGCTTTCCCCTCCGACAGGGTGCCGGAAAAGGCCTCCAGATTGGATCGCTTCGGAACAGAGGCTTGCGATGACGGTAAAATTATTTTGGGTCTCGCTCTGAGGGTTTTGGAATATATGTGAATTTATAGGCCAGGAATTAGGTGAAATGGAGCTGCAGGGGTCCCACCAGCCTACCTGGCGCGGCCAGGGGGTAGGTCGCGCCCCCTGAGCTTGTGGGCCCCACGTCCATCTTCTGATCTTCTTCCGAAGCTTCTAGGGTCTCTTATTTTCCATAAAAATTGCCGTAAAATTTCGTCGTGTTTGGACCTTCCTAGATATGGTTTTTCTGCGAAACCAAAAACATGCAAAAAAACAGGAACTGGCACTGGGCACTAGATTAATAAGTTAGTCCGTAAAAATAATATAAAAGTGCACCAAAATCACATATAATTGATGTAAATATAGTATAAATACTTCATAAGTTATAGATACGTTGGAGATGTATAAAGATGCATATGATGCACAAACAACATAATAGGAAAATATCTCTAGGATATTACTCCCGGGCCTAGGGTCTTCAATTATTACTCCGTAACTGTGCAATAATAAATTTGACTTCCAGGTACACCAAAAAGTATGTCGTGCAGCCAGATATGTCAAGGCTGAGATTTTCCCTTTCGGCAATGGATAGATACACTCTGTACCCACTCGACATTATCGTGTCTAGCATCGCCTGGCCAGGTATTGTGACTAAGCAGTTGGTCATGGGGATATCCGAATATGAAAATGAGAAAAAAGTACAAATCGGTAATAAGGATAACTAGGTATAGTGATCATTGAGTTCATAATGGGAGAGAAGAAGGGTCCCGAAAGTGTTTCGAAGAATCTCGGAATAATAAAATATGTATGTCTTTGCTATGATGTCTAAGTTTTCACAATATTTTAATTTGAAATGAAATTAAATATATTGTCATGTATTCAGGTTTATTTTCTTGTGCCTGTGACATGTCTGATTCTTTGTAAACACCCATGCGACGTGTTTGATTCGTCGTAAACTAACATTCCTGAAATGGAAAACATGCACATTTACATATTTATATTGTTTCCTTTTACATCAGCAATATAAATGGGTAAGAAACTATACTTGTAAATGTGAATTCAACTAATTTTTTTTTCACATTTCACTTATATATATGTTATTTTTATCTATTCAACTATATGTGTGTTAGTACAACATTGTCTTGAAGGATACACCTTGTATCGATATCACAGGGTTTAACAAGGAGCAGGCGAAGCCGGAGATACCTTCGGTCCCCTCGCCTTTGGATGCCATCTTGCCGCTGAGAGGTGAGGGGACCTCGGAACGGCACGTATTTTGTGGTATTCGCCGAGTTAGTGGTAGTCGTGACGCTTTTGTAAATAAAATAATTCTAGTTTTTTTGTCAATGCCATGGAGGTAGAGAGGCTTGTGGGCTCACAGATTCGATTATTCAAATATTATGAGTTTAAGTTAGTGTGTCATGTTGCTTTTGTCGGTTTGATTCTTTGTGGAGTTGAAATCTTTCCTCGACATTATGGTGAAGATCCCATGGTTCGATGGCCTGCAATCCTAGGGGATCATCCCCGACCGACTTACGTTCATCGCTCATGGTTTCCCATCTGTGGGATCGAGGAGATAGGTCTAGAGGGGGTGAATAGACACTTAACCAACCAAAGTTGCAGTTTTTAATTTCTCTTAGAACTTAGGCAGATTTTGGCACAAGTTAAGATCACTCCAATACTTTCTACACATGCATATCTAGAGATTGAGCAGCGGAAATAGTAAAGTATGCAAGAGTACGGAAAGTAAAGGGGTAGAGTATGGAAGATCAAACGCAAAGAAGACACGGTGGTTTTTGGCGTGGTTCCGATAGGTGGTGCTATCGTACGTCCACGTTGATGGAGACTTCAACCCACGGAGGGTAACGGCTGCGCGAGTCCATGGAGGGCTCCACCCACAAAGGGTCCACGAAGAAGCAACCTTGTCTATTCCACCATGGCTTACGTCCACAAAGGACTAGCCTCACTCGGGTAGATCTTCACGAAGTAAGCGATCTCCTTGCCCTTACAAACTCCTTGGTTCAACTCCACATCATGTCGAAGGCTCCCAAGTGACACCTAACCAATCTAGGAGACACCACTCTCCAAAAGGTAATAGACGGTGTGTTGTTGATGAACTCCTTGCTCTTGTGCTTCAAATGATAGTCTTCCCAACACTCAAACAACTTCTCACAGATTTGGCTATGGTGGAAGAAGGATTTGAGTGGAAAGCAACTTGGGAAAGGCTAGAAATCAAGGTTCAAATGGTTGGATTGGAATGTCTTGATCTCAACACATGAGTAGGTGGTTCTCTCTTAGAAAATGTATGGTGGAAGTGTAGGCACGTTCTGATGGCTCTCCTTACTGAGAAGGAAGTGGTGGAGGGGTATATATAGCCTCCACAAAAGATCCAACCGTTACACACTTTTGACCCAACTCGGTGGCACCGATTCAGAAATCTCGGTGGCACCGAACAGTGTAAAAGATATGAACGTTAGGAATCTCGGTGGGACCGACCGGAACAACTCGGATGGACCGATGTGCAATGGTTAGGGCAAACCTCGTCTCGGTGGCACCGATTGCATCAACTCGGTAAGACCGAAGTGAAGCAACAAGGCAACAAAGAGTTGGCAAGCCATCTCTGTGAGACCGATTTGCAAAACTCGGTGAGACCGAAGTAAGTGCAAACGATCACAGAGAGTTGGCAAGGCCATCTCGGTGGGACCGAGATCCATATCGGTGGATCCGATTTGTTAGGGTTTTGGCAGTGGCTAAGTCCAGATGAACTCGGTGGCTCCGGATAGGAAATTTCGATGGGGCCGAGTTGGAATGTAGGTTTTGGACATATTTGGATGGAGAAAGTGGTTGAGGGTTTTGGAATACTGTCACTAAGCACTTGAGCAAAAAGACCATTAAGCAATACCTCATCCCCTTTTAATAGTATTGGCTTTCCTATGGACTCAATGTGATCTTGGATCACTAAACCAAAAAAATATAGTCTTGAGCTTTTGCCAATCTATGTCCTTGGCATTTTGAAGGGTTCCACATCTCCTTGTCCCTGCCACGCCATTGTTGAACTTGTCTGAAATTCACTAGATAGAGGCATTAGTCCAACAACATGTATGTTGGCATAAATTACCAAAACCACCAAGGGAGCAAATGTGCTTTCAATCTCCCCCTTTTTGGGAATTGATGACAACATACATCAAAGCTTCAAATAAAGATTTAGCAGAAGATTGTATGAAAGCTTTGAAGGAAACATGTAACATGTATGAGCTCCCCTGAACTCCCCCTGAAGATGTGCATATAAAATGATGATATCACACGGGAGATATACATGCAACATGTATCTTGGCTATATGCATCAGAGCAATATATATATATCATATAGGTGTCCACATGTCCATGATTGTCTCCTTGCAAACAATATATACTAGCAAGAGGTCAATCATGTACATGAGTGTGATGCATATACTTACCTTGAAGTTCTTGATCATGTACCTGAAGAAATACACTTGAGAAAACAGGGTTAGATAACACAAGATAACTTCTTCAAGAAAAAACACAAGATCAACAAGAAACCAAGTTTGGGATGACATGTAGAAGAGAGTATTACTAGGTGAATACTTCTTTGAAGCAGACATGTCCCCAAAATAAAGAAATAGTTGTCTCCCCTTAAAGAACTTCCTCTCCCCCTGAATCTGACATTGGATATTGGGAGCAGGTAGGGTGAGAAAACTAAAGCAACTGAAATCATGAAATCATGTTTCTCCCCTCTTAGAAACATGTAACATCCTCTCCTCTTGTAAGGTGCATCTCTTTTGAAGTGATAAGCTTTGATGTATTCCTCTCTCCCCCTTTGACATCAATTTCCAAGAAGGGACTTCAAGGTTATTGGTCAAGTGGGTTTGATCCTTGAGAAACACATCTAGCCATTGAGTGGCTCTAGATGCATGTAGAGGATAAGAATCATTGAGTGGAGCTGGAACAGAAAAACTCAGAGAATTTTTGACAGAAAACTCCTTAGAGCAGCAAAGTCGGTGACTCCGAGTTGTTTCACTTCGGTGGAACCAAGTTTGGTGCAAGGGAACTTTTTGTCAACTCAGCTCACTGGGCAATGAAATTCTCACAAAGATTTACAATGAATTTGCTGCGAAACTGGCTAAAAGAAAAGAAACACAGAAAAGAAGCAAAGAAACGTCTAGATGAAGTTTTTTTTTAAATAGAAATACTCTAGCAAGAAGAGATCAAACAAAAGAAACACTAGAGAACTTCATCTAGAGGGGTCGGCGATTAGGTCACCTATGTTAGAGTATATTGACTTAGGAGTCAAGTGAGAACACTTGATCATAGGTCATACTCATCGTTTAAGCTCAAAATGGGGTTGCCATTTTTCCTTTAAGCTTTTAAATCTATTCACATCTTGTCGAGTTGCTTTGGCTCATGTCTTTGAGTAAAGCTTCTCTAAGATGTGAGAACTTACATTGGGATTTGGTGGTGATGTCCATCATGTAGTTGAACTTGAAGTGGATGCTCATGAGTTGAAGTTGGGAGCTATCCTATCATTTGTGGTTCATCTTCCTACATGGGTTAGTTTTGCAAGGAACAACATATATATATATATATATATATATATATATATATATATATATATATATATATATATCCAAAATGACAAGAATGAAGCATATCTCAAAAGTTGTCAAAGGATATGTTTAGGTTGTCTTGTTCCTTGTTCCACCAACATTTGTTGATACTTGAGTTATACAAGATTGCTTATGATATGAGTGAGATGAAATCTTGTGACATGAAGCTTGTCCAAGTACCTATAAAAGGTTAGATACACTACAAGGGAGCAAAAGTGTCCAAGATATAAGTTGATCATGAAAGTATCATGGATTAGTCAAGAATGCTCATGCCCTTGTATGCATCCACATGAACCTCTAGTTCACGTTTGAAGCATCAATGATGTTCAACTCACTTCTCAAGTGACAAAACACTTTCTCATCGAAAGGTTTGGTAAAGATGTCTGCCAATTGTTTGTCGGTACGAACATGTTTAAGGTCAATGTCACCTTTCTCAACATGATCTCGAATGAAATGGTGACGAACCTCAATATGCTTAGTTCAAGAATGTTGCACAGGATTGTGTGCAATCTTAATAGCACTCTCATTATCACATAGTAATGGTACATGTCTCACATGCACACCATAGTCTTTAAGAGTTTGTGTCATCCATAGTAATTGAGCACAACATGATCCCGCGGCAATGTATTCCGCTTCGGCAGTAGATAGAGATACCGAGTTTTGTTTCTTGGAGGACCAAGACACAAGAGATCTACCAAGAAATTGACATGTACCCGAAGTGGATTTTCTATCAACCTTGTCTCCGGCATAGTCCGAATTGGAATAGCCAACAAGATTAAAAGAAGATCCTTTGGGATACCATATGCCAAAGTTTGGTGTATGTAGCAAGTATCTCACAATTCTTTTCACCGCCTTAAGGTGACACTCTTTTGGTGCCGCTTGGTATCTTGCACACATGCACACACTTAGCATAATGTCGGGACGGGAGGCACATAGATATAGCAATGAACCAATCATAGACCGATAAACCTTTTGATCAACCAGTTTGCCATCCTTGGTCAAGTCAAGATGTCCACTCGTGGGCATCAGAGTTTTCATACCTTTACTTTTTGCATGTTGAACTTCTTGAATAAGTCCTTGGTATACTTTGTTTGAGAGACAAAGGTACCCTCCTTAGTTTGCTTGATTTGCAAACCAAGAAAGAATTTGAGTTCACACATCATGGACATCTCAAACTTTTCCGACATCATCCTTCCAAACTTTTCACTAAAAGAGGGGTTAGTAGATCCAAAGATAATATCATCAACATAAATTTGGCATACAAACAATTCTCCATTAACCCTCTTAGTGAACAAGGTTGAATCAATTTTCCCAATTTCAAATCCCTTTTCAAGAAGAAACTTTGTTAAGCATTTGTACCAAGCTCTAGGGGCTTGTTTAAGACCATAAAGAGCTTTACAAAGTTTGTACACATGATTAGGTTTCTTGGGATTTTCAAAGCCGGGAGGTTGTTTAACATACACTTCCTCCTCAATTTCACCATTTAAGAAAGCACTTTTAATATCCATTTGGTAAAGAGTGATATCATGGTGATTGGCATAAGCAAGTAAAATGCGAATGGACTCAAGTCTTGCAACGAGGGCATAAGTCTCACCATAGTCCATACCTTCGACTTGTGTGTAACCTTGTGTTACGAGACAAGCCTTGTTGCGTACAACTTGTCCATCTTCATCTTGCTTATTCCGAACCACCCATTTGGTTCCAATAATGTTTTGCTCATCTTTAGGCTTCTCAACCAATGTCCAAACTTGGTTCCTCTCAAAGTTGTGTAGCTCCTCGTGCATTGCATTCACCCAATCGGGGTCCTTGAGAGCATCTTCCACCTTCATAGGTTCAACACTAGAGATGAATGAGTAATGCTCACAAAAGTTAGCTAAATGAGTTTTAGAGCGAGTGATTCTCCCGGATTGGATATCTCCAAGTATTTGTTCGACGGGATGATTCTTGTCGATTCTTGCTCTAACTCGAGGTAGCTTTTGCTTGGGTTGTGGTGAGGCTTCCTCATCATCATCATCATCATCTTCTTCTTCATTGATGTTGCCGTTGTTCGCTTGTGGAGGTGGAGAAGGAGGTTGAGGTGGATCATCTTGTTGCACTTCCTCATTCCCATCGTCTTGGCGTGTTCCACTTGTGGATGCCTCCATATCAACTTGTTGTTCACCTTGATGTGAGGTTGGGGCTTCCACTTGAATAGACGAGGTACTCACCTTTACTTCCACGGTGCGAATCTTGCCAATGGGCAAGTCTTGGATTGCTTCTGATGGTTCTTGATCTCTGGTGAGCAGTTCATACGCCGTTTTACCAAGAAGCTTGTGAAGGTAGAGTCGATTTGTTGCATGACAAGCTGTTTCAACCGCTTCCGCCCAAAAGTGTTTTGGCATCTTGTATTCATCAAGCATTGTTCTTGCCATCTCAATAAGAGTACGGTTCTTCCTCTCAACAACTCTATTTTGTTGAGGTGTGTACGTAGCCGAGAACTCATGTGAAATATCCTCCTCATCAAGAAAGGTGTCCACATTTGCGTTCTTGAACTCCGTTCCGTTGTCACTCCGAACCTTCTTGATCTTCACTTCAAATTGATTTTGGGCCTTTCTTGCGAAGTTCTTGAAGATCTTTTGTACCTGCGATTTGTCATCGAGAAAGAACACCCACGTAAATCTGGAAAAATCATCAACAATGACCAAACCGAAAGAGTTACCACCAAGACTCTTATAGGAATTGCGACCAAAAAGATCCATATGAAGTAGCTCGAGTGGTCTCCTCGTGGTCATAATGTTCTTCACGGGATGGCTTCCTCCAACTTGTTTTCTTGCTTGGCAAGCACTACAAAGTCGATCTTTGTCAAATATAACATCTTTCACTCCAAGAATGTGATCTCCTTTAACAAGTTTATCAAGGTTACGCATGCCAACATGTCCAAGTCTCCTATGCCATAACCAACCTTTAGAAGATTTAGCAATTAAACATGTACGAGGTTGGGCTCTCTTAGTGAAGTCAACAATGTATAGATCACCTCTACGAATGCCAGTAAAGACCATATTGTTATTATCTTGACGAAACACTTGGCAATCTACTTTGGTAAATAGAACATTGAAACCAAAATCGGCTAGTCTAGATACGGAAAGAAGATTGTAACCAAGAGATTCAACAAGCATAACATTTTGTATGGAGCTATCATTGGATATGACCACCTTACCAAGGCCAAGTACCTTACCCTTGGAGTTGTCTCCAAAAGTCACATACTTGCGTGGACCATCATTTTTAGCAAGCTCACGAAACATGTCTCTATCTCCGGTCATGTGATCGGTACATCCACTATCAAGAATTCACTCTTTTCCTCCGGCCATGTAATCTCAAAGATTTGCCATAAGACTAAGATTCTTCATGGTCTTCTCAAATTCAATATCAAATTCTTCGTCCTCATCATAGTAGCCATGCTCAACATCATCATCATCATGTATATGATCATCACCTAGGGCAATGAGTTCATTAGTTTCATGACCATGACAACGTTCAAGTTTATGAATTCTAATGGCTTCCGTGATAATGTTACTAATAGTTCTAACATCGCCTTTAGCACGCATAAGATCACGAAGCTCAAACAAGCAATCATCAAACTTAGGATCATTAGGACTCATCTTGTGAAAAGCAATAGTCTTATGAAAAATCTCATCAAGATTCTTTAAAGAGTAATCGGGATATCGCTTTTCCAAGTCATGCCATAGAGTATAGGCACATTCAAAGTTTTGCATACAACCAAGCACAATTTTAGGTAATCCTCTAATGATAAGATTGACGGTTCTAAGATTACGAAGCATGCCAATTTCCTCTTCATGAGTAGGATGCAAGGGATCAATAGGGGGCACATAAGGGTTATGAATATACTTGCTCAACTTAAATTCATCAAAGATATCAAGCATTTCATCTTTACAAAAGTTGTAATACTCCCCATTGAGGATAGGCACTCTACGTCTAAGACTCCCCAAAGTAGACACATCCATCTCCCTCCAATGGTGATTAAACCAAAGCAATGTAGACCAAAGCTCTGATACCAATTGTGGGATCGAGGAGATAGGTCTAGAGGGGGGATGAATAGACACTTAACCAACCAAAGTTGCAGTTTTTAATTTCTCTTGGAACTTAGGCAGATTTTGGCACAAGTTAAGATCACTCCAATACTTTCTACACATGCATATCTAGAGATTGAGCAGCGGAAATAGTAAAGCATGCAAGAGTACGGAAAGTAAAGGGGTAGAGTATGGAAGATCAAACGCAAAGAAGACACGGTGGTTTTTGGCGTGGTTCCGATAGGTGGTGCTATCGTACGTCCACGTTGATGGAGACTTCAACCCACGGAGGGTAACGGCTACGCGAGTCCATGGAGGGCTCCACCCACAAAGGGTCCACGAAGAAGCAACCTTGTCTATTCCACCATGGCTTACGTCCACGAAGGACTAGCCTCACTCGGGTAGATCTTCACGAAGTAGACGATCTCCTTGCCCTTACAAACTCCTTGGTTCAACTCCACATCATGTCGGAGGCTCCCAAGTGACACCTATCCAATCTAGGAGTCACCACTCTCCAAAAGGTAATAGACGGTGTATTATTGATGAACTCCTTGCTCTTGTGCTTCAAATGATAGTCATCCCAACACTCAAACAACTCCTCACAGATTTGGCTATGGTGGAAGAAGGATTTGAGTGGAAAGCAACTTGGGAAAGGGTAGAAATCAAGGTTCAAATGGTTGGATTGGAATGTCTTGATCTCAACACATGAGTAGGTGGTTCTCTCTTAGAAAATGTATGGTGGAAGTGTAGGCACGTTCTGATGGCTCTCCTTACTGAGAAGGAAGTGGTGGAGGGGTATATATAGCCTCCACACAAGATCCAACCGTTACACACTTTTGACCCAACTCGGTGGCACCGATTCAGAAATCTCGGTGGCACCGAACAGTGTAAAAGATATGAACGTTAGAAATCTCGGTGGGACCGACTGGAACAACTCGGATGGACCGATGTGCAATGGTTAGGACAAACCTCGTCTCGGTGGCACCGATTGCATCAACTCGGTAGGACCGAAGTGAAGCAACAAGGCAACAGAGAGTTGGCAAGCCATCTCGGTGAGACCGATTTGCAAAACTCGATGAGACCGAAGTAAGTGCAAACGATCACAGAGAGTTGGCAAGGCCATCTCGGTGGGACCGAGATCCATATCGGTGGATCCGATTTGTTAGGGTTTTGGCAGTGTCTAAGTCCAGATGAACTCGGTGGCTCCGGATAGGAAATTTCGGTGGGGCCGAGTTGGAATGTATGTTTTGGACATATTTGGATGGAGAAAGTGGTTGAGGGTTTTGGAATACTGTCACTAAGCACTTGAGCAAAAAGACCATTAAGCAACACCTCATCTCCTTTTAATAGTATTGGCTTTCCTATGGACTCAATGTGATATTGGATCACTAAACCAAAAAAATATAGTCTTGAGCTTTTGCCAATCTATGTCCTTAGCATTTTGAAGGGTTCCACATCTCCTTGTCCCTGCCACGCCATTGTTGAACTTGTCTGAAATTCACTAGATAGAGGCATTAGTCCAACAACATGTATGTTGGCATAAATGACCAAAACCACCAAGGGAGCAAATGTGCTTTCACCATCTTTTTTGATGGGAGATTCAAGGGGCTTTTAGAAGTTTTTATTGGAGAAATTCAACTTCATGTGGGTAAACTCGCGAGTAGTATCACTACTCCGGTCCAATTGCAGTATCTTTACCGAAGTCCTGGCGGTATTTTGTCTTGCAAAGATTGATACCACAGAGAAGATGTCACTTAAATGTTTCATTGTAATTCTTAGATGGAGGAGTTACTTTATGAACTTTTGGATTTTGAATACAAAACATTGTACCTATATGGTAAACGATTTGAATCAGGCGGCCGACCGGACGCTTGCATTGGTCGCACGCGCGCGTGACATGTGGCGTGGGCCCACAAACCACTTTAGGCTTGGGAGTCAACCTTATCTCTTCGACCGCAACCTCCACCATCCGTTTTTCCTCTCCTTTTTTTCATTTGCCACCTTCCCCCATCGTCTTCCTCCTATGTATATCGACCACCACCGCTTCCCGCCGACGCACTCTTCCACCGCCATCGCGCTAGGCTAAAAACCCCAAGCTGCCACGCAGCCGACCGCCGTGCCGATGGTCGCCGTCTACCCCTCGCCAATTTCCCCTGCGCGTGGCCGTCTGTTTGTTCACAGGCCAACAAGGCAGCTCCGATTTTTTTGCGGCAGCCACTGCTCCAAGTCGAGTCCCGCGCTGCTAGGGGCCACATGTTGCATCCATTGATGCCAGACACTGCAACCTAGGTCGAGGGGAGATGCAACAGGCGAGTCCAGGAGCTGCAAGCATGCCGACACGTGCGCGCTCGTCGTGGAGGATGTTGCAACCACTGACGCCAAAAGCTACAACCTCGGTCGTGGGGAGCTGCAACCAGCTGAGGCTGGGAGCTGCAAGCCTCCCGAAGCCGTGTGCCCTCGCCGTGGAGGATGTTGGGACCACTGACGCTAGAAGCTGCAACCTCAACCGCGGGGAGCTGCAACCGGCAAGGGCAGGAGCTGCAAGCCTCCCGACACCACGCGCCTCGCCGTGGGAATGTTGCAGCCATGCTACGACCGCTCGACGACGAAGCTGCAATCGATGAATGAGGGAGCTGCAGCCGGCGATTGGGGAAGCTGCAAACTGAGCATTTTTTTCGGGTGCTGAAGGGAGGCTGCGAGACGGCGATGGATGGGGTGCCGTTGCGGTGAGCTCCGCATGTAGGTGGTGAGCGTGGGTGGCAAGGCGACGTCGCTGGCCGCGTGAGTGAGGTAGCGCTGCGAGCCTGGGCAAGGGAAGATGTCGCTTCTCTCGTCTCACGTGGTGACTGCCTATGGGTGAACAAATGGGGGTGATCGTGCGACTCACGTGATAGCCATTGAACGGCTCATGAGGGCACCGTTCTAAGGCTGCATCGGTTGACCGACGCGTAGCATCGCCCTACCTATAACGAGTACAAGTTACATGTATCTATTTCCTCTAGTAAAAAGCTAACTCCTTTGCACGTGTGAAGTCAAATGGACAAATGAAAACCATACTAATTGAATATGTAAAGAAAATATACACAGTTGCCGCCTCCTCTCAAGAGAAGCTTAGGGTTCCTCTGCATTCCGCCGACACCACCTCGTCTCCAGTGCCCTTAAGGCCATGGGGGCGCGGTTGATCTTGGTCCTTGCTGGCGGGAGGGCTCCATTTATAGACGTTTCTTTGAGTTTTCTTCGGGTTTGTGTCCTACTCAGGAAGGTGAAACGACAGCAGCTCCCTGATGATGGAATAGGTTTCCCCCGCCTAGCTTCTATCCCGGTGGTGCGTCTAGCATCGGTGGAGGTATTTCTCCGGCGCAGGATTCGGTCAGTGATTGTCTTTGGTGGATCTGCTCGGATCTGGTCTTCGTTCGTTTACGTTTGTGTGTCTTCAGGTTGGATCCCACTGATCTACGTGTCTCTTCATCGGTGGCGGTTGATGTTTTGGTACGCTGGTCATACGAGACCTTAGCACGACGACTTCCCGACTGTCTACTACAACAAGTTTTGCCCCGCTACGGTGAGGGAGGGGCGATGACGGCGGCACGCCTTCGGCTCGCTTCAATGCCTGTAGTCATCGATAGGTGGTCTACGAATGTGGATGTAATTTTTTATTATTTCTGATGTTCATTGTACTGCCACAATTAAATTGAAAATTCTTAAAAGAAAAGAATATGTAAAGGGAAAAACAGTGTGTTCTTGATTCTTTTACAAGGTTCATGGACGCACGGACGTCACCTGAACCGTCTGCTCGCTCTCGCGATCTAACCTTCTTTCCCAGTTCCTACAGACACTTCTCTGCCTCCTCTTCCTTCACCCCCCTCCGGCGCCCCCAAACCCTAGCCCGCCGAGCCAGCCGGAAGAAGCGGCGGACATTATGGGGTGGGCGGCGCGGTTCCTGACTGCGGTCTCATTCCTCGCCGCGGGCGTCCTCTTCGCGCCGGACGCGCTCTTCGGCGGCGCCCCCGGCCGCCCAGCCGCGGGCGTCGCGGCGGCGAGGCTGGCCCATGTACTCTGCTTCGCCACCGCATGGGGAGCCGCGCTCTGGGTCACCTTCATCGGCGGCATCGTCATGTTCAAGTAAAAAAGTTCGCTCCCTCTCAGTTAAATTTCTTAGCCTCGCGTGTGTGGGAATTCATCTAGGTTTTCGTTACCTTTATTATTATTGCGCTTACTCGGTACTTACATCTTACATGTTCCCCCATTTGTAAATAGCTTCAGAATTTAGGCAGTTTTGGGTGCCCCCCCTTGCATTTGGTAGGTTTCCACTATGCTCAAATGCAATTTCTTTGGGACAGGCAATACAGATTTTTTTGATAGGATCCCATACGTTCTCAGCAATTCATCTCACCTTCTACAACTTATGTTTTTACAATATCATCCATTTATGCATGCTTGCTAGCACAAAAACATATTAGCAGAACACCCAAAGATATTTAATCCCAGGGAAGGAACATACACAGCTTGTAAACTGAAGACATCTGATTGTTCAGTATCTAGAGAGATGTAGATCTCCTATGAAGCATTAGCCACAAGCCTGTAACGACTGTGGTTACCCTTTACTACCAGAACATCTGAATTTTGAAAGCGCCAATGCTATTCAGCTTTTACAAGAAAGTTGGGTTGTTTACCTGATCCGTAAGATGCATTTTCAGAGCAATTCATTAGATGCACTTTAGAATGCTATATCGTTTGCTGGATTGTTGAACTCTGTGCCTTCATTGTTGTGAGACCTGCAATCATAAGCAATTGATATTGTTTTGATCTAATCTCCTGGATAATGAAGGCATTTGCCAAGGCACCAGTTCGGGAGTCTGCAGGGGAAGATGTTCCCAGCATACTTCATGTTGATATCGGTGTGTTCAGCTATATCGGTTGCAGCATTTGCATACCTCCACCCATGGAAGACAGCATCAACTATTGAGCGTTACCAGCTTGGTTTCCTTCTTGCTGCCCTCGGTTTTGACCTGTCCAACCTTCTGGTCTTCACCCCCATGACTATCGAGGTCAGTCCTTTACGTACTCATTAGTCTTGTTTACATGGTCACATTACCGTTTTGCCTTCTCATACTTCTACTTACAAGGAAAATTTGTATTGTGTTTGTGCTAGATGACAATTGCGACGATTAGTGAAGTTTCATTTTATAGAGTCATCTGTTATTTAATGTCATAAAATATTGGTACATCTGTCATGACACGCGGTCTTGGATTAACAGTTCCGTGCAGAAATCACAGGCACATCCCGATTTCTGTTAGTGTTTGTAATAATATTATCGGTACTGAACAAAAGTAACATGGTAGTTGTCCTTCGCAGCCTCGTAGGTGATGCTGTTCCCATACAGAGAATCATAATACATGGTGACACGGACTTGGTTGTGTAGTATATGCTATACGGCCTGCGAATTATACTGGTTGCTGCAAACAGCTATAGTGTGTGGTTTAAAGTAGTAACCGTTCAGGGGGACTGGATCCTTGCCATGAGCTCAGAAGAACCTATGCTGTATGCAGCTGTTGATTCACAGTAGCGACTTTGCTCATCTTGCGCAGATGATGATGAAGAGGCACAAGATCGAGAAGGATCTTGGCATCGGTGCTGAGGTGGGACGGTCAAGGAATGCCGAGTTGGCAAAGACAAACCCTGCGCTCGCAGCGATGAACAAGAAGTTCGGGATGATCCACGGGCTGTCGTCCCTGGCAAACATCATGGCATTCGGCAGCCTGGCCATGCACTCGTGGTACCTAGCGAGCAAGCTCGAGCTGTGACTGGGCGAAGGTTAAGTGATGAGTCCATGTAATGACCTCTCTTCTCAGCTGGTGACAGCAGCTTATAGTCTAGGCTGTCTACAGCTAAAGAAAGAGTAGTGTGAAAACTTTGCATCTGATGTTGTGACTTGGGATAATAATGTACAGAGTGTAAGGAGTGTCTACCTGTTTAATAATGTGCAGGAGCTCTGAAACTCCGCTAGAATCAGTTAATCTTTTACAGATGATCTGCGTACGGAACAGGTGTAAACTGGATGTAGATGGTGTAAATATCATGCTCTGGCGCTATAGCAATAACATTTCGATGGAATTCGCAAAAAAAAAAAAGATGGACTCATCTCAGTAGTTTTTTTTTTTTGAATCTACACTTCTCAGTAGATGGAATCTCTGCTAATCCTGCATGCAAGCTTGTGCGACGTACAGCCCAATATGAAAGTAGGCCGAAGAGCCTGCCTGAATTAGCCTGCGCGCACGGCCCATTTCATGTCACCCTCATCAGATGCGCCCCGCGCATTCTCAAATCCAACCGAAGCCATTCTCGAAAACAAAAGAAAAAAAATCCAACCGAAGCCGAATTGTCTCGCGCTCTTGCCGATGCCGTCCACCGCCGCCGCAAGCGAGCCCTCCCCGTCGTTCCCCCACGCCGTGACCACCCCCGACGGGTGGCACCCCCGCACAGCGGAGCGCCGCCTGCTCCATCTCCTGCACCACTCCTCCCGCGCCCGGCGACGCCCGCTCGAGCTCCTCGCCTTCGCCGTCCGCCATTGCCTGCATTCCTCCCCGCCCTCCCCGCACCACCACTTCCTCGCCGCGCTCCTCCTCCTCTCCTCCCCTCCGACTTCCGCTCTTTCTCTCCTGAGCCTCCTCCCTCCTGAACCTCCGCCTCCCCTCCCACTCCTCAACGCCGCCCTCAAGTCCCTATCCGCCTCCTCTCCGCCCCTCGCGTTCCGCCTCCTATCTTCCCTTCGCCGCCTTCACGCCCCCGATCGCCTGTCCTTTCTCCCGCTGCTCAGGTCCACCTCCTCGTTGCCGCTCCTCTCAGCCCTCCATGGCCTCCTCCTCCGCCTCGGCTTCCTCTCCCACCACGCCATCTCTCTCGGGCTCCTCAGGCCCTATCCTCTGCCCCACGTACGAATCCTGTTCGACGAAATGCCCCAGCAGAGAAAGTGCACCATCGCCTACAACACACTAATCACCGCTTATGTGAAAGCCAAGGATATTTTCACTGCACGCCATCTGTTTGATGAAATGCAGCGGTTCAAGCACTCCAGGAGAAGCACGGTTTCCTGGAATACTATGATCGCAGGGTGTACGTGGTGTGGGAGGGATGACATGGCAGTGCGGTATTTCCAAGACATGGTGAGGGAGGGCAAGGTGGCGCCAGATGATGGGACCTTTGCCGCGGTGCTGCCTGCTTGTGGGAGGATGGGGAATGCTGGTGCCGGGAGGTGGGCGCACGAGTATGCATGCAAGATGGGTATCTTAGACAGCTCAGTGCATGTTGCTAATGCGGTGGTAGATATGTATTGCAAGTGTGGCGATGTGAGCAGCGCAAGAGAGGTGTTCGAAGCCATGCAACAGCGGAGTGTGGTTAGCTGGAACACAATGATCTCTGGATTTTCGTTGAATGGGCAAGGGATTAAGGGAATTGAGCTGTTCCGGCAGATGGTGATGTCCGGAGGGGAGCCTAATTCAGTGACTTTCCTGGGGGTGCTTGGTTGCTGTGCCCATGCTGGGGCAGTAGATACTGGGCAGGTGATCTTCCAGACTATGCAGTCAGAGCATGGGATTGAGGCGGGAATTGAACATTATGGGTGTATGGTAGATTTACTTGGAAGGTCCGGCCTTCTCGAAGAGGCACATGCGCTGATTCAAGGGATGCCAATGAGCCCTAATTCTGCAATCTGGGGATCACTTCTAAGCGCCTGCCGTGCCCATGCTGGGCTCGGCATTGCCGAGGTGGCTCTCAAAGAGCTTATTAGTCTGGAACCTTGGAATTCAGGGAACTATATGCTCTTGGCCATTCTTTATGCGGAAACACAACGTTGGGAGGAGGCAGGTGATGTGAGGAAACTGATGAGGAGGATGAGTGTGCAAAAGGCACCAGGGCAGAGCCTAATTGGAGAACCAAGTTCAAGTTGACAAATACATGCTCGCATTGTGAGTTAACTCTGGAAATACTCCTACAACAGAGAGGTGAAAACTGCAAAGAGGACATATAGGGGGAAGCTCTATGCAATGACCAATCTTGTCAAGAGATCACAGAGTGGTATTACAGGTAATCACTTCAACTGTCTTCTTGTTTTCTGTGTTTCTTCAACATTTAAGGTAGCTTTGCTCAATATTATTTCGTATAGACTTATACCCGATATGGAATTCGTTTTTATGGTCAGTTCAAGAGCAATTTAGGCACTAGACACCTGATTTCATTCGATACAATATGTGTTATTCATGTCCTGCTGTGAACCAAATGTCTTACTAAAAATTGGAGATCCTACAATGTTGCTGACAAGAACGAAGAAATGTGAGTAATGCCTTCTGTCCTGGAGACTGGTTTGCCATAGCTATTCTATATTTGAAATAGTATACATGTAGTTTGCAACTATCAGCGGTGATAATGATGGGTAGTAGTAGTACATCTATTTAAATTTATATTCTGAACATTTTGTAAGGTGGAATCACCCTTTTCATGGGCATATTCTGATTACTTCTACCAAATGTTAAATTAAGCCATATATCAATAAGAAATTTGAATGAACCCTGTGTATATTGGTTTCTTTTTGTTTATTCAAGTGTTACTGCTTTTCAAAGTGTCTAACTAGCCAATCTTTTGAAAGCAAGCAGAAACATGATTTCAGATTTTGTTGCACTGAAATAAAGGTGCATTTTAAATGTTTCAAACAAATTTTGCATATATCATATAAGAGTGGATTGCTGCGTATAGTGAAGCACCCAGAATTCAGTTTACTTCAACAAAGAGGAAATACTAAATGTCTAAAACGTTGAACTTCATAATGTCATATGTTCCTACAGTATCAGTACTCTCTCTTGTTCCCACTGTATTTTCTCAAATAGTTTGTCTGATTTTGGAATACTCGGCAAAGTAGAGTCCCATGATCGTTGTAACATCCCCATGTAATAGCTACAGTAATCACCTTTTGATAATGCCAGGTCATCATGATTAACAGTGCTTGATCATCATTTAAATCATATCACATTTCAAATTCCAATTCAGATTTAAATTCAATTATAAAGTGAAAATTAAAAGTTGTTCAAATCCAGAAACCAAAATGTTCATAATATTGCAAATAATCTAAAAGCATTTATAAAATTATAATCCACATTATTTGAATTAGTTAAATGACCATAACACCCTAAAACAGAACCAAAACAGCAATAATTAAATCCATTTCATTTAATTAAAATTCATATGAAATCATATCACCTCCAAACCAATTTCTGGTATTAGCTAATATTGCATACTATTTGTTGAGCTAAGGTGGCCTTTGTTTGGGCTACAGATAGTGATTCTCAGATTCTAGTCCTCCTAAAATCGGATTGTCAAACAAACAGTGAGATTTCTACCCCAGCTTCGTAGAATCGATTCTACAGATTGCACTGGACGCGCCTGGAAGCCGGAATCAGCGATTTTGCTGATTCCCGAGCTGCCACTTACCCCCCCCTTCAAGTATAGGTGTACTTCTCACCGTTATTACGATGGATATGCCACCGCAACCCCAGCCCAACTCCTTCCACCGAACAGGGCCTCCTCTCCTTCGTTCTCACAGAACGAACAGAGGCAGAAAGAGAGAGGCGAGGCTCTCTAGGTTTCCGCCGCCGCCGCCGTCGCTGGCCCCGTTGCCACCACGGCGTGCGGATCCGGGCCCCTCCGCCCCCCACCAAAGTCCGGCCACGAGATCCGCTGCACCGCCGTCCCCTAGTTCCCCTAATCTCTGCCTGCGCACTGCCCCTGGTCCCTGCCTGCACCGCCGGCTCAAGCTCTCCCTGCACCGCGTCCGAGCTCCTGCTGCACCGCACCGGACGTCAACCTTGGCCCCCGACTCCAGCTGCGCCCGCTGGACTGCACCTGCGCTGCCCCATCCCCGACCCGCGTCAGGACAAGGTAAAAAAAATTCGTCCCCAATAATGCATTCTTTCCTTCATGGCGTGTATTTCCTATTCAGATGTTGGGCATGCATGTGTTGTGGCGTATGATATTTGTTCCAATGGAGAGAATATGCAACTTGTTAACATTATTTGCATACTGAATATTTATAGATGTCGAAAGCCATTTGGAATTCAGAAATGACCACCATATTTTGCAAACTCGCTGCCATTGAGAAGCTAAAAGGGAATAGGCCTCTCAAATTCTTGAATCCTGCTGGGTACAAGAATGTAGAAGTTGGTTTCTTAGAGCAGACCGGAAAACATTACAGTAGGTTGCAGTTCAAAAACAAATGGGGCAGTTTGATGACTTTGTATAGGGATTGGTTGATCCTTAAGAACACAACAACTGGCCTTGGTTGGAATGATGTAACGAACACCGTGATAGCTGATGATGAATGGTAGAAAAAAGCCGGTGAAGTAAGTCATATTCATAAGATCAAATTGTTATGCAGCTAATATTGTACTAGAATTTTTTGTTGACAAGTGCCGAACGATTTATTTATTTAGGAGAACAAGGACTTCTTGCAGTTTCGTAAATGTGGTCCTGAAAATTTGGAGCAAATGAGTATCATGTATGAGAATATCAATGTTACTGGAGAAAATTCTATGATGCCAGGTTGTGAGCATGAAGTGCTTGATCTCGAGGAGGATGAAACCGAGGAAGAACTGCAGACTACCCTAGCCAAGAAGGCAAAGAAGGGGCCAGGGAAGATAGATGGAAGCTGTAGTAAAAAGAATCCTGTTCAAAGGGACTTCAAGCGCATGGTTGACCACTTGATTAGTGAAGATGCCGCAATGAACTCACAGAAGAATAGTGTTGCTACTGAAATTGAAAAGATAATGGAAGAAGTTGTGGCATGTGGAGCAGATGAAGAAAGTAATGAGTACTTCATAGCAACCAAGTTGTTTGCGAAGTTTGAAAATCGTTGTTTCTTTAACAATATGAAGACTAGCGAAGGGAAGAAGAATTGGCTTAGGAGGATGTATGAAGACCGAAATAGGCGTTAGGATTACACTTTAGAAGTGCAACCACAAATATGTTATTCCCTTTATGTTATGTCGCTTGAGACTTGTTGAACTATTTCCCTTCATGTTATGTCGCTTGAGACTTGTTGAACTATATTTGCCTTCATGTTATGTCACTTGAGACTTGTTGAACTATATTTGCCTACATGTTATGTCATTTGAGACTTGTTGAACTATTTCTCTGTATGTTATCGCTCATGTTGATCCAAAGGAACAAGAAACATGAGTTCAGAAGAAGCATTGGGTATGTTTCTCTGGACGGTTGGGGGCCCTCAATCCGTAAGTGGAGAATCGTTTCAAGAGATCAACTGAAGTTATACATCGCAAATTCAATGAAGTATTGAAATGCTTGAATGACATGGCTGTAGACATCATTCGACCAAGTGATCCAGAGTTCAGAGTTGTACATGATAGGCTTCGAGATGCCAGATTTGCACCTCACTTTGATGGTTGCATAGGTGCAATCGATGGGTCGCATATTCCTGTAATTGTTCCAAATGATGAGATTGTCAACCATGTTGGTCGACATGGATACTCAACACAGAATATCATGGCAGTGTGTGACTTTGACATGAGATTCACTTCTATTGTCGCGGGATGGCCAGGGTCAGCACATGACACAAGGATATTCAGAGATACTTTGGTGAAGTACGCGGATAGGTTTCCACGTCCACCTATAGGTATCCATTTCATTTACATGTACACGACAATATTGTTTTAGTTATCTAGTTGATCCCATGTGTAAAACTATTACTTTATGTAGGTAGGTACTATCTTGTTGACTCAGGTTATCCCAATTGTGATGGATATTTAGCTCTATACAAAGGGCAAAAGTACCATGTGCCAGAATTTCGCCAAGGTCTCCCACCGAATGGGAAAAAAGAAACATTTAACTTTGCACATTCATCTCTACGCAATGTTATTGAGCGTTCATTTGGTGTCTTGAAGATGAAATGGCGTATTTTATTGAAAATGCCAAGTTACTCTCCTGATAAGCAAGCTCGGATCATCATTGCATGTATGGCACTTCATAATTGCATTAGAGAAAGCAATTTGAGAGACTTGGAGTTTGACAAATGTGATCGTGATGAGAACTACATGCCAGGGAATTTACAACCCCTACCCACAGGACATGTTTCCAACATTGTGGTTGGTGATGATGCGACCATGAAAGCAACTCGTGAGGCGATTGCTGATGGACTGATGGCGGATCAAGTATAGTTTCACATATTACATGATGAGACTATGATGATTGGTGCATATTTTGGATGATATGTGTACGTATGTAAGACTATGATGGTTAGTGCATATTTTGGACGATATGTGCACGTATGTAAGACTATGATGGTTGGTCCATATATGGATGACATATTTCGTATGGAAGACTACAAGGGTTCATGTTTTTTTGGATGTTATGTTTCATATTTGAATGATATATTTGTACCATCATGACATTTCAAGAAAAATATATTCTATATATTTTGTTTTTGTGCTAATTCTTACTTTATCGAGTCAAAACAGATAACATGTGCTTTAATCTGCATATAAACATCATAGTCAGCAGTCGAGGACGTTACTGACATTTCACAACACCCACAACTCCAAAAGCTAACGAACAGCAGGGTAAACAAACAGCCAGATTCTGATTCTCAGGAATCCAAAGCCACAGCTGATTCTCAGGAATCCATAGCAAGGTGATTCTCAAGAATCTGTAGCCCAAACAAAGGGGGCCTAAGTCACATGTTTTTCAAAACTCAAATTGGGGCTATACATTTTTACAAAACAGAAACTAAAATAAAAACAGAAAGCGAAAAAAGAAAAAAAAAGGCAGAGCTAGGCCGACTGGGCCTTAGGCCACAGTGGCCGGCCCAGGCTGGCCCACCCCCCACTCGCCCTGGCCTATTTAGGCCTCCCCCACCCGAATCCCTAACCCTAATCCCCTCCCCTCGTCCCCATCGCTGCCCCCATCGCCCATCGCCCGACCCGGTCGCCGTCGCCGTCGCCGCCTCGTCTTCGTCCTCGCCGCCACCCCGACCTCCTCCCCACTGGACTCCCTCGCGCCTCGCCGCCCGTACCCCTGCATCGGGGTGAGGACCCTGTCTCCTGCTCCCTCTCTCTGTCGCCGCCGTCCACCGCGCCCGCCTCTGCTCCCGTCCGTGCGGCCCCTTCTCGCCTCACCGCCTGCGCTCGCCCCTGCCTCGCCCGGAGCCCGCCTGCGCCGGCCTCGCCCCGCTCGCCTGCGGCCGCGCCCGCCCTCGCTGCGCTCGCGCCCACACTCGCTCCGCTGCTGCCGCACGCGCCCGCCGCCGCTGCCGCGCTCCCGCTGTCCCTCTCCGTCGTCCGCGCCGTCACGTCCACTCGCGCCGACGCCGCGCTGCCGCTGCCCGTGCCTCGCCGTGCCCGTGGTCGCCGTGCCGCCTCCGGACATGTCCGGCCCTAGCAGGGCACAACCCGGACATGTCCGGCTGTGCCACTGACGCCTGGGCCCAACCCCTGTTTAAAACGAAAAAATTATAATAAAAATAAATAAATAATAAATAAATAAAAGCAAAGCGTTAAATTAATTAATTAATTAATTAATTAATTAACTTAATTAATTCTGTTTAATTAAACTAATTATTTAATTAGCCTAATTAATCTGTAATTGGCATAATTAAACCCTAATTAGCCAAAACAGACGCTGACAGGTGGGACCCACTGGTCCTGTTGACTGCTGACGTCATAGTGACGTCATGATGATGTCATCATTACTGTTTCGGATAATTCAATTTAAATAAATTCAGAAAATGATTAAAACTTTGAAAATTAATATAAAATAAACCGTAACTCGGATTAAAATAAATTATATATGAAAAACGATCAGAAAAATATGACGATTTCAAATATGCACTCCGTTCATCTGTCACGTGCCTCTATCATAGCGAACATGGAACCGTCCCCTCCGTTTCATCTGACTGAAAAATGCCAAACTTCGAGAAAACATTCCCGGATGTTTTCCCCCTTCACCTGTATCGCGTAGTACTGCGTTAGGTCACACCTAACGTTGCATATTGCCATGTCATGCATCCCTGTTGCATTATTGCCGTGTATTTATTGTTTCTTCCCCCTCCTTCTCTCCCGATAGCCCCCGAGACTGCCGACGACGCTGCCGTGTACGATGACGTCGCCGACGACCAGACCCCCTTCAGCTGAGCTTCCAGGCAAGCAAAACCCCCTTGATCATAAGATATCACCCATTCCTTTCTCCCTTATGCTTGCATTAGTATTGCTTCTGTTTTTACTCCGATAGCTGCTATTCCGATGCATAGCCTGACTTTGTCGCCTGCTACTGATACATTACCTGCTGTCCCATGATGCTTAGTTAGCTATGCTGTTGATTCATTTGTGGCCCATCACCCTTGTCCATATGCCATGCTTGTTACCGGGCCGTGATCACTGTGGGTGATGATCGCGGAAATGTTTACATATTGCAATACTTAAACTGTTAAAGTCGGGCTGGCCCCAAGGGTGCCCGCGAGAGAATAACATTAAAGACGGGTCAGCTCCAAGAGCACCCGCGAGCCGTGTATTACCAAGTCGGAGCGACAGGAATCCTGTTCGTCTCTGCGAGATACTAAACACGCCTAACGGATTTGGGTATTTGATCTGAGTTGGCCACTGGCCTATACGCACTACCACCACGTGGGATAATGGTTTAATGGGGCCCTCTACGCCGTATGTATCAGCCGAAAGCTCTGTCAGACGTTCAGTTCAGCATTGCGGCCGGGACGGACCGGCGCCATCCAGCACACGGGTGGTGCCTGGCTTCACCCTGCACGTAACGACCCGGAGTGCAAAGGGCGATGGCCCAAGACCCCTGAGCACTTAGGATGTAGACCGACGGGGACCTCTCTGCTGAGCCTAGGTAGGACTACGTCGTGTCGATCAGCCGAGGCCGGGCATGACCCGGAAAAGTGTGTCCGGCCAGAGTTAATCGAGCGTGTTGGGTAACAGTAGTGCACCCCTGCAGGGAAGTAATCTATTCGAATAGCCATGTCCACGGTAACAGGACGCTCGGAGTTGTATCCAGATCTGCTACAATTACAAATGGATACTGTTACACTGTTAAACTAATGGTACTGCTCTCGGGATCACTTTCTCGCAGGGTAGTCGAGGAAGGATCTCAGGGCATTTCTAAAATATAATTGCTATTATGTGTTGTTATACTCTACTCTCTTCTGATGCTGCAAGATTGCTTCAAGATGCTAGTCTTCGATAGGCTAGGCCTCTCCCCCTCTGTTCCAGCATTCTGCAGTTCAGTCCAAAGATATAGCCCCACTCCTTTGATACAATGCATTTTAGTATAGTTCCGATGTCAGTCTTGCGAGTACTTTGGAGGAGTACTCACGGTTGCTTTGCTATTCTTTTCCCCCATACCCGATACTTGCGACCAGATGGCGGAGCCCAGGAGTCAGCTGCTACCGCCGACGACTGCTACTACACTTCTGATGGAGTCTACTACTACGTGGAGACCGACGACCAGGAGTAGATTCGGGGGCTCCCAGGCAGGAGGCCTGCGCCTTTTCGATCAGTGTCGTTGCTATGCTATCCTTCTTAAGGCATCTTGTTTAACTTTGTGTCTGTACTCAGATACTTTTGTTTCCGCTGATGCTTGTATGACTCGAGCTTGTGTATTCGAGCCCTCGAGGCCCCTGGCTTGTAATATAAAGCTTGTATTATTTTATTTTGTGTCTAGAGTTGTGTTGTGATATCTTTCCGTGAGTCCCTGGGCTTGATCGTGTGCATTTGCGTGTATGATTAGTGCACGATTAAGTCGGGGGCGTCATAAGTTGGTATCAGAGCCGACTGCCTGTAGGTAGCCCTCTTTCCAACTCCTTGGCCGAAGTTGAGTCTAGTCTTTGCAAAACTGTTTTACTAACGTGGCTGTGTGGCTTACGGGCCCACGTCGCCAAATGGGTGGTGTTAGGATATTTTATTCCTCATCCTTACTTTGGGACTCTGAATCCTCTTCTATTCGGGTTAAAATTTTACTAACTCTGACCCTAGGTTCTCGTGCTCACATTCACCCGGAGAGTTGGATTGCCTGCAACTATTCTTTTCCATTGGTCTGTTGAATCAGATCATCACATTTTTCCTTTACCTTGGTCTGTTTAACCTTTCTTGTAATATAGCTTAATTGACACTCACCACAGTTCCACAGTTCCACAGGACCGAAACCTGACTCTCCTGTACGTCCATGATCCAGTGGTTTTCCCCGACGTTGATGTAGCCTTTGCTATGTCCCGTTGTTGTATTCCTTATCGCGTGCCTGCGCGCCGCCTAGTATGTCTAGCTGTTTGAATTTTCAAACTTATGTTGTCCGCATGAACCCGTCCTTGTGTATGGATCTGTATGTCTTAATTGACTACTGTTATGTATCTATTGCACTACTTGTTCATTGTCGTGTTACATCATGCTTGTCTCTAAACACTTACAGTGGTTTTACTAAACTACCCCCCTGTTAAATCTTTAGCAGGATGGTTAGACCAGGTGGTCGAGGTCGTGGCCGTGCTGCCAACAATCCACCCCCGCCAGACTATATGGCAGCTATGATGCAGCAATTCGAGCTGAACCGTCAGTTCATGACCGGAATCATGGCCTAGTTTCCAAACCAGAACCAGAATGCTCAGAATCAGCAAGCCGCTCCAATAACTCTGCAGGAGTTTGTGCGTCTCAACCCTACTACTTACCGCAACTCTGAACAGCCACTGGATGCTGATGACTGGCTTCGTGACATCTCCTTCGAGATGGAATCTGCCAATGTCGCCCCTGACAACCTGGTCACCTTCGCGTCCTACTTCTTGAAGGGTCCCGTTGCTCAATGGTGGGACACCCACAGACGTTCACTGCCTGCTGGGACAATCGTCACTTGGGTCGACTTTCAGACTGCTTTCCGTGCCCGCTACATTCCTCAGGGAATCATGGACCGGAAGAAAACAGAGTTTCGCAACTTCACTCAGGGCAATAAAACTGTCGAAGCTTATCAGCGGGAATTCCTTGAATTATCCCGCTATGCTGAGGAAGACATTGCCACTGATGCTCGTAGACAGGAGAAGTTCCGTGATGGACTTCACCCAGACCTCAAGCTTGCACTTGCTGTTCATGACTTCATCGACTTTGCCACTCTCATGAACAAGGCTATCCAGGTTGAGACCGCTCAGATGGAACTCAAGAATGCCATCAAGCGTCAGCATGACGTTGGCTCATCTTCGGGCTCGTCATCACTGAAGCGCCGCATCTGGATTCCTCACAGCACGTACCACCCAACTGCACCTCCTCCACCGCCGGAGCAGCCAAGATCTCAGGCTCCACTACTTCGAGCTCCTGCTCCCCGTCCCAGTGATGGGCTCTGCTTCAAGTGTGGCCGTCCAGGTCACCGTTCCAAGGAATGCCCTCAGAATCAGAATCAGCTTGCACTTCCCTTTGCTGGCCGTGGTAACAATCAGCCTCGCAACTATAATGCCAGGCCTTCTTTTGGTCGTGGTCAAGCCTACCACGTTGAACTGCATGAAGCTCAAGATCAGCTTGCTACTGTGAACGGTATTATCCTTACTCACGTAGTACCACCTCCTGCTTTAGTTAATTCAGGTGCATCGCATTCAATTTACACTAGAGTCCTTCGCATTCGCGCATGACATTAGATATGAGCCGTTGGACAATCCGTTAATGGAAAATTCTTCCGCGGGCCCATGCCAAGCCTCCTTGGTATGAATACCCCGGCTTTCTCCTTTCTACTTCTTAATTCTCGGGACGAGAATTTCTTTTAGAGGAGGAGAATTGTAACATCCCCATGTAATAGCTACAGTAATCACCTTTTGATAATGCCAGGTCATCATGATTAACAGTGCTTGATCATCATTTAAATCATATCACATTTCAAATTCCAATTCAGATTTAAATTCAATTATAAAGTGAAAATTAAAAGTTGTTCAAATCCAGATACCAAAATGTTCATAATATTGCAAATAATCTAAAAGCATTTATAAAATTATAATCCACATTATTTGAATTAGTTAAATGACCATAACACCCTAAAACAGAACCAAAACAGCAATAATTAAATCCATTTCATTTAATTAAAATTCATATGAAATCATATCACCTCCAAACCAATTTTTGGTATTAGTTAATATTGCATACTATTTGTTGAGCTAAGTCACATGTTTTTCAAAACTCAAATTGGGGCTATACATTTTTACAAAAGAGAAACTAAAATAAAAACAGAAAGGGGAAAAAGAAAAAAAAGGCAGAGCTAGGCCGACTGGGCCTTAGGCCACAGTGGCTGGCCCAGGCCGGCCCACCCCCCACTCGCCCTGGCCTATTTAGGCCTCCCCCACCCGGCTCCCTAACCCTAATCCCCTCCCCTCGTCCCCGTCGCCGCCCCCGTCGCCCGTCGCCCGACCCGGTCGCCGTCGCCGCCTCGTCTTCGTCCTCGCCGCCTCCCCGACCTCCTCCCCGCCGGACTCCCTCGCGCCTCGCCGCCCGTACCCCTGCATCGAGGTGAGGACCCCGTCTCCTCCTCCCTCTCTCTATCGCTGCCGTCCACCGCGCCCGCCTCTGCTCCCGTCCGTGCGGCCCCTGCTCGCCTCGCCGCCTGCGCTCGCCCCTGCCTCGCCCGCAGCCCGCCTGCGCCGGCCTCGCCCCGCTCGCCTGCGGCCGCGTCCGCCCTCGCTGTGCTCGCGCCCGCGCTCGCTCCGCTGCTGCTGCTCCGCCCGCTGCCGCCGCTGCCGCACGCGCCCGTCGCCGCTGCCGCGCTCCCGCTGCCCCTCTCCGTCGTCCGCGCCGTCACGTCCACTCGCGCCGACGCCGCGCTGCCGCTGCCCGTGCCTCGCCGCGCCCGTGGTCGCCGTGCCGCCTCCGGACATGTCCGGCCCTAGCAGGGCACAGCCCGGACATGTCCGGCTGTGCCACTGACGCCTGGGCCCAGCCCCTGTTTAAAACGAAAAAATAATAATAAATAATAAATAAATAAAAGTAAAGAGTTAAAATAAATAAAAAAATAAAAAAATAATTAACTTAATTAATTCTGTTTAATTAAACTAATTATTTAATTAGCCTAATTAATCTGTAATTAGCTTAATTAAACCCTAATTAGCCTAAACAGACGCTGACAGGTGGGACCCACTGGTCCTGTTGACTGCTGACATCACAGTGACGTCATGATGATGTCATCATTACTGTTTCGGATAATTCAATTTAAATAAATTTAGAAAATGATTAAAACTTTGAAAATTAATATAAAATAAACCGTAACTCGGTAAAATAAATTATATATGAAAAACAATAAGAAAAATATGACGATTTCGAATATGCACTCCGTTCATCTGTCACGTGCCTCTATCATAGCGAACATGGAACCGTCCCCTCCGTTTCATCTGACCGAAAAACGCCAAACTTTGGGAAAACATTCCCGGATGTTTTCCCCCTTCACCTGCATCGCGTAGTACTACGTTAGGTCACACCTAACGTTGCATATTGCCATGTCATGCATCCCTGTTGCATTATTGCCGTGTATTTATTGTTTCTTCCCCCTCCTTCTCTCCCGATAGGCCCCGAGACTGCCGACGACGCTGCCGTGTACGACGACGTCACCGACGACCAGACCCCCTTCAGCTGAGCTTCCAGGCAAGCAAAACCCCCTTGATCATAATATATTGCCCATTCCTTTCTCCCTTATGCTTGCATTAGTATTGCTTCTGTTGTTACTCCGATAGCTCCTATTCCGATGCATAGCCTGACTTTGTCGCCTGCTACTGATACATTACCTGTTGTCCCATGATGCTTAGTTAGCTATGCTGTTGATTCATCGGTGGCCCATCACCCTTGTCCGTATGCCATGCTTGTTACCGGGCCGTGATCACTCTGGGTGATGATCACGGAAATGTTTACATATTGCAATACTTAAACTGTTAAAGTCGGGCTGGCCCCAAGGGTGCCCGCGAGAGAATAACATTAAAGACGGGTCGGCTCCAAGAGCACCCGCGTGCCGTGTATTACCAAGTCGGAGTGACCGGAATCCTGTTCGTCTCTGCGAGATACTAAACACGCCTAACGGATTTGGGTATTTGATCTGAGTTGGCCACTGGCCTATACGCACTACCACCACGTGGGATAATGGTTTAATGGGGCCCTCTACGCCGTATGTATCAGCCGAAAGCTCTGTCAGACGTCCAGTTCAGCATTGCGGCCGGGACGGACCGGCGCCATCCAGCACACGGGTGGTGCCTGGCTTCACCCTGCACGTAACGACCCGGAGTGCAAAGGGCGATGGCCCAAGACCCCTGAGCACTTAGGATGTAGACCGGCGGGGACCTCTCTGCTGAGCCTAGGTAGGACTACGTCGTGTCGATCAGCCAAGGCCGGGCATGACCCGGAAAAGTGTGTCCGGCCAGAGTTAATCGAGCGTGTTGGGTAACAGTAGTGCACCCCTGCAGGGAAGTAATCTATTCGAATAGCCGTGTCCACGGTAACAGGACGCTCGGAGTTGTATCCTGATCTGCTACAATTACAAATGGATACTGTTACACTATTAAACTAATGCTACTGCTCTCGGGATCACTTTCTCGCAGGGTAGTCGAGGAAGGATCTCAGGGCATTTCTAAAATATAATTGCTATTATGTGTTGTTATACTCTACTCTCTTCTGATGCTGCAAGATTGCTTCAAGATGCTAGTCTTCGATAGGCTAGGCCTCTCCCCCTCTGTTCCAGCATTCTGCAGTTCAGTCCAAAGATATAGCCCCACTCCTTTGATACAATGCATTTTAGTATAGTTCTGATGTCAGTCTTGCGAGTACTTTGGATGAGTACTCATGGTTGCTTTGCTATTCTTTTCCCCCATACCCGATACTTGCGACCAGATGGCGGAGCCCAGGAGTCAGCTGCTACCGCCGACGACTGCTACTATACTTCCGATGGAGTCTACTACTACGTGGAGACCGACGACCAAGAGTAGATTCGAGGGCTCCCAGGCAAAAGGCCTGCGCCTTTTCGATCAGTGTCGTTGCTATGCTAGCCTTCTTAAGGCATCTTGTTTAACTTTGTGTCTGTACTCAGATACTTTTGTTTCCGCTGATGCTTGTATGACTCGAGCTTGTGTATTCGAGCCCTCGAGGCCCCTGGCTTGTAATATAAAGCTTGTATTATTTTATTTTGTGTCTAGAGTTGTGTTGTGATATCTTTCCGTGAGTCCCTGGGCTTGATCGTGTGCATTTGCGTGTATGATTAGTGCACGATTAAGTCGGGGGCGTCACAATCGTGCTCCTTGATAGTATTATATTTTGTATGGGCGTCCAGTTTATATCACCAGAAAACACTTACCTGTGGCATCTCAGCTATTACTCTTTCCTCTGATGGTTTTTAAGGGAACCTAATAAGAGCATCTCTAGCAGATCCCGCAAACCGCGGTACTGCAAATTTCGTTTACGGAATACTATAAACCAAATTTGCGGTACCGCGGATGGCACGAAAGATCAGATCCGGTAAACACATACCGCATAATTTAAACCTACTAGTTCGCGCCACATACATTGCCGGAATTCAACATAGTTCATACGACAAACTTAAAACATACTAGCTTAAAAACCTAAATCTACTCATCATCATCACCGTCCTTCTTGACGTGGAGATGGTACTTCATCTAGGAGTTGGAGAGGACGAAGGCGAGGTCGTACTCCTCCCTCACCGCCTCCAGCCGCGCCACGGCACCTTCTTCTCCGGCGGTGGCCGCCTCCCTCGCCTCGAAGAATGTGCGCTCCGCCGCCCGGAGACGCTTGGTCGTCGGCCAAAAGATCTCGTGAGTATAGTCATCTTGTTCCATCAAAGCCGTCTTTGTTCCATGGCTTTGAAGATCAGACTTCTGAAAGTTCCAGCGCATGATCTTTTGCGGAGCAGATTAGCCACCGTTTTAGCATTTATTTGAGGGCGCAAAAGGCTCTGGCAAGTTACTAGAGAGAGAGAGGGGCTACACTATTGTAGCATGCAGAAGGAAATTGTAAGATCCCAAAATTCTAAATTTTGGAATGATATATTAATTAAGTAACTATGAATTGTTTGTTTGATTGTTGTGTGATTGATTGTGTGAAATTGAGTGAAAATTTGAAACTTTTGAAAGTTGAATGAGAGGGAATAAAAGGACTTTCCCAAAACTTTCATTCTTGCTTTTGGTTTCGATGAATTCAAATTCATTTCAAAATATAAAACCCTAGAGTGAAGATGACATGACTTCTTCCATTTGAAATGAAAAGGGTTTTTGAAAAGATTTGAATTCCATTTAAAAATATTTCAAATTCAGAAACTTTATGCAACTCAATGATTTTCTTGAGAGAAGATAAAATGACTTCTTCAAATTATAAGAAAGATGAGTTGGAAGTTTTTATTCAAATTATTTTTCTCCTAAAAATAAATATATGGAAATAAGGGTAAAATGATTCCCTTCAATGAAAAATTGGGAGAAAATAAATTTGGAATAATTTTGGTATTTTAAAAATGATTTTTATTTTTTTTATTGCAACAGTAGCACTGTTTGAATTTTATGAATTTTTGTGGACTTTATTTGAACTTGAAAAATAGTTCATATTCTTTTCTGTATTTTCCTGAAACTTTTGATATATAATATGCCTATGGAAAATTTGATTTCTATTTACCTTTTGTTTCTTTTGTTCTCTGTTTTATATTAAAAAAACTCACTTAGCCCACGGGAGGCCCAGCCTCCTAGCGACCGAGGTCGTCTTCGACCTCAGGTCGATCCTCCCAGGGACGCCCCCACACGCCATGGCCGCGATCCCCGCGCCTCGGGGCCCCTTTCCTTCCTCCCCTCGCCCTTGGAAGCTTCCCACCGCCCCGCACCTTCCTTCCTCGGCTACCCGCGTCTTTATGGCCATCAAGGCCGAGATCTTCGCTCGCCGGAAATTCGCACTTGCCGGATTTCGGTCGCCATTGCCGCATGTATCTGGACGCCCCAAGCCCTATAAGTACTGCCCCCTCGAATCCCTCTCTCCCCTCGACCGATTTTCCCCCTCGGGAGCTTTCCTCGCCCACTCCATCAACCGCACGAACTCGCCGGAGTTCGTCAACTCCGGCGGCTTCTCCACCGCCGCCCGAGGATCGGTTGGCCCTGCCCCGGCCTCCCCTGAGGTTGTTGCGACGCCCTCTTCCCCGTCCCGTTCTCTCCTTCCTCCGGGAGTTAGTGCATCATCAGATCCGAGCTCATCTTCCCCAACTCCGGCGACTAACTCCGGTGAGATCCAAGAAAATCCCGTAATTTTTTTCCAGAAAAATAGCAATCTTAGAAAAATCATATCTCCTAGTCTACTGATCCAAATGGAGTGATTCCAATTGCTACGGTTTCATAAATTGTGTAGTTTCTGTTTGTGCAATTAGTTTTCAAATTTGGATAGTTTAAATTTGAATTTGCTCAAATTTGCTTCAAACACTATTTTGGGAATATCTTTTATTTAAAAATAGGTTTTTGAGTAATTCTTGTTGCTACTGTTTTCTTATTGTTTTGTTTATACAGTAGCATCTAGTGATTTATTTTTAGTTTATTTTAAATTAGGGTTTTATTGAAAACAGTACTGTTTAGTTGTTATTTTGGTTATTGCTTAAACTTTAGATTTTTATTTGTTTTTAATTATTTTTTTGTCATTTTTGAAAATTTTTGTTAGGATTCTGTTAGTCAACAGTAGAAAATTTTTTATACTTAGTTAAAATTGTTTTGCTGTTGTTTTGTGTTAAAAACTTGTTTAGGTCATAAATAGAGTTTTATAATAGCTTTTTAGGTGTTTCTTTTGCTAGTAAAAGTTTTAGTTAAAATTCTTTCTTTAGCTTAGTTGTTTTATAAATTCTTTTCTGTTAATTTAATAGTTTAGTATTTTCTTTGCTGTTAAGTATTATTAGGACAAAATTATTTTGTTGTTGTATAGTTAAGTCATAGAGCTTTCTTTATAGTTTTCTTTGGATTTCCATTTGGAATTTCTTATTGATTTCTTTGTTGTGTTTATTTGATTGATTGCTATTTTGATTGTTAGAATTGCTTGCTAGAATGTTTGCTTATATGAATGCAATGTTGACTATATAGATTTTCATCGGAGAGTGACGAATAGTTCTATCAATTAAATTTCTGAGAGCGATATTATCTTCATCAACTATACCAGGCAAGTTCACTTTGATCATCTATTTTATTTACCTATGTTTTATTGCATTAGTAGTTTTTCCTTCCACCATGATCAAGTAGGATATTGAGCTTGAACTTGAGGTAGTTTCATGAGGTAGGAGAAAACCTAATACCCCTGTTACCATTAGCCCGGGAAGGGACGATACCTTAGAATTGCTGCGCTCTAGTAGACGGGGGTTGGTTGTGTGATCTCAGGAGTGTTGTGAGGTTAAGTAATTCAAGACCTGCATGATGATCAAGACTTCAAGACTTCAAGACTTCAAGGACTCAATATACCTCTGGGTGGAATGGAATGCATCTGGCAGCCTGATATCCATCATGGTTATGCCCGGGAATCCTGGTATCAACCTGTGATCATCCCGACGGAATGCCACCCAGGCTCAAAGAGAAGGATGGATACTTCAAGGCCGGAAAGCTTACGTGTGCAACCGCAAGTCATTATGGGCTCTGGCTTGGTTGACCTTAGTTGTGACTCTGACTGGGACGGTGCTAGCAGATGTAGACGAACGGTAGGTGTGGATGGGCACCGGACAGTGGTCAGGGAAACTCTTTGCAAGATCATGTTTCGATCGTCCTGTTCTCAAACACCCTGAAGTGCGAGGACTTTAAAGGAGGGATCGAATCTTGCGGGTAAAGTGTACAAACCTCTGCAGAGTGTTAAACTAATCGATTAGCCGTGTCCTCGGTTACGAACAACATGAGCACAGGAGATGATACTATCTGCCTATCTCAACACAATTAATATTATTGAGTGGGTATTATTAATAATTTGGGATATGAGAATTGGTTGGCGGAACCATCTCATTAACAACCAACTTTGTAGTGATATTTGCATATGACTCCTTTGTTGTAGGAAAAATCAGCTTTTCGCAAAATTATAACCTTGAGCTCCACCAGCCATATTTGCATATATCATAGATGTCTCTTGTGACTTGCCGGTACATTCAATGTACTGACCTACACGACTGCAACGTATCATGTTGCAGATATTTTCTACGACGAGTAAGAGACGATATAGGGTTACGGTCTACACTCAACTTGCCGTTGGCGTTGATGGGACTCCACACCCTTATTGTTGTTTTCGCTGTGATATATAAGGTATACTCTGGATCTACAGTATTTATTTTAACATGTGATGTTATGGTATTTCATCGAAGTACTGTGTGTGCCAGCACGGAAAGCACAAAAACTTGACCGTATTGGGTCGGGTCGCTACAGAAATCTGACGCTGTTACACGTTGAGAATGGCAAACGCAACGAAACAAACTTTTACACACAGACCTATACACATATCGGGCCCAGCACCAACGTTGGCACTTTCCTTTTGTGGGCTCCTCTAACAGAGACAACTCGAAATAATAAATTTAAGTTCCCAACAAAAGTAAAAAAGAAATCAAGAGATGCTGCCTAGAACCATGGGAAATTTCCGGTATTTGGCCTTGTGTTTTTGTCCAGCCTTCTCTTTTCTCTGTCCCTTGAAATTTGTTGCTCCACTGATCTTAAAAACCGCAAAAAGTATGTGGAAGAGGGGGGAGGAGCAATTGTTGATCTTTTCCTTTCCTTCCAAAGCTCTTTTTACATCCAGCTGTACATTTCTATGCATTATGTTGCCAAACCTGAATCTCATATGATTGAGTTGGGTATATTTGTTTGTGCATGGCATCGATGTTGCTGACATGTGGATCTATGTCTCCAGAACAGTTAAGTTGAAATCCCATTAAAATGTGTTCCCTTGAGGTAAAAGGTATTATACTTAGATCTATAAAGATTAAAATAAACCATTCAAGTCCACGAGGAATGCTACGAGAGGGTAACAACGTTGATCACCTTTTTGTGCTGGGTATTCTTTTGGAAAATACTGAGTAGAGTGGTTGTGATGTAGTTTGGTGTTTTCTTTTGTTTGTAGTAGAAAATATCACATAACTTCTGACACTAGATTTTTTTCTTGACGGGTGAAAAAAAAGTATAATGCCGATACATCCAAAAACTTGCTTGTATAAATACTTGAGTATCTTATGACATATGTAAACGCATCTTTTCTACTTGACATTGGGTGCTCATCTCCTTGACCATATGTCTGTACACTATGCAACTACAACTGCATATTGACTGTCTTATTGACAATGTCCCCCATACTATTATATCTCTTCCTAGTTGCCAACTGCATATACTCTTGCTTGCACAATCACATCCACATGCGTACAACCCACCTTTGGATTCTCTCTAATCCGCTCGCATTTTGATGTGTTTCAGGTCCCCACAAATGCTTAGGGGCGGACGGGGAGGCACTGCGAGCATTTCTTTCTGTGTACATTGTTCTAACTTACTACCCATGAAGCCCTCCACCAACTTGCTGCTTCTTTACTCCCAGTGACTGTATGCTCCCTCGTGTTGCCACGGAGGGGAGGGGACCACGTACACTGCCCTCCCTCCATGTCTGGGGATTGACGCCGGCGGCTGTGCGGTGCAGGCCGGCGGCGACACCGGAGGCCGGCGGGGCGAGACACCCGTTGACCTTCCTCTTCTCAGTGCAAGTGGAGTGGTACTGGGGAGCAGGTATCCTCTATCGGCGATATGGCTGTTAGATTGCAGTCACAGAGGATCCAGCGGAAAGAGATATGCACTCCTAAACCGGTGCCGCGTTGAATTCTTAATCTGTCACGGGAATCATTAGATCGATAAGATATGAACAATCATGCAGTAAGTAGTACAATTATGAGCTTAGAAAAGAGGAATCGAAGATTAAAATGCTACAAAATGTGGCACTGCAATTATAGTAATAAAGTACCAGTAGTACCCACCAGCACAATGCATTCCCAGGTCCTTTTGGTGTCTTGACAATCTTAGTTGATCTCAGAACAGCTTTCTCCGTGCAAAGATTATCCATAAAGGTGTTGAAAAGTTTTGCGCGTTTCCTATTTTAGTGTGGCTCCAATGATAGGCATTTTGCAGGTTTGTGCCAAGCAAGCCAACAGCTGCGTGCGATTTGCGGCAAATACATATAGAACATGGAGGGGAAAGTTGGTTGGCAAGTACCTGGGACCAGATTAACCATTCAAAGGTGCTATCAAAAGATGCCTCAATCATTGCAGGTCGAAGCATGCATGCAAATGTTGCTGCTTGTTTCCACTCAAAGGTTAGGGGAAGTCATTGTCCTCCAAATGTCGAAATCTGGGCATGTTTAGTTGCTCGCATGGATTTTGATGCCCTTGCATGAGTGGCCTAGTGCAGCTTGGTTGGAGTGATACAGCCTCTGTTCATGTTCTGCAACCAATTTGATTGGCCACAAAATCTTATGCTGCATTAGGGCGGCAATTAACCTCTAGTGTTTGGGTGCACGTGTTTCAAGATTTTGGGTTAGACTGGTGCACTACGATGTGTTTGGTTTACACATATGGCCATATGTTGTTATCTTGCACACCAATGTGGTGAGCTTACAGGCTACCACTCAACTGATGCTACCCTTGCTTGTTACATACACTCACAGAATGACTGCAAACAACAATGGTGATGAATTGGCCGAAGATTATGAAGTTCTTCAACCCTTGCCTACTCCACGATTGCGCTTCTCTTTGCTGGCAAACTTGGATCAATCATCCTTTGTCTACTCTTTGGTCTCAAACCCTCTATAGCAGTTTCTTATAACCGTTCACTTATTCATGGCATGCCTCCCATCAATACTGGACTGCTGGAACCCTCCTTGAGTACACCAAATACCACTTCATCTATGAAGACAGAAGAACAAGATTTCAACAAGCAAGGCAAACAACACAAATTGACAAGAACATCTGCAACATTAGCAACATAATCATGCATTCATATACCCAAAAGCATCACAAGTTCATCCTACCATGACATCAAAAAGATGGTGTAATCCTACCACCGCAAGTTCACCATCTGACGGGTTAGTATATACCACCTCATCAAAATATACAGGCCATCAACAATTTTCAAGCCCTAGCTACCACAAAATATACATCATCATCATGCATGACACGACCTCAGAGACCGTTGCACTACACATAGTAGTGCTTGCTCGGCCAGGTCCTAAGCCATAGCGACATGTACTGCACTTACATCCTAACAAACCGAAGACTTTGTGCCATGTTTTCCAGGCGGTGGCTAAGAGCGACCATCAAAGCTTCCTCATTGAACCCATTATTATCCATGACAGCGATATAGAGGGAAGGGTTCACGTTGACAGGCTTGCTCTCCCTAATGGCAGATGCCACCTCCTTGATGGTCTCGGTCATGCTGCTAGAGACGCTCAACTCCTCGTCCATCAAGGCGTCTATCTTCCTCTTTCTCTCGGCAGCAGGAGTGTGATCAACGACAACCTTGTCACGGCCATGGAGGATGATGGTCTCCGACACCTGGGTGTCTGGATACTCAGGGCAAGGTGTACCGAGAGGCTCTCTAGAGCCCATGGCATGCTTGAAGTAGCCAGACCCCAGGAGAATATGGTATGCACATGAGAGTAGTGTTGGCTGGGCTTGTGGAGGTACTCAACATCCTTGGGGTAATCCTAAGAAAGAAAGACAACGCCGTTAGTTGCAATTGACATTTTAGATCAAGTGAAACAAGTCATAGGTTAGCTAACCATGATGTGACCTTGGTAGTGCCCGACCTCCAACAGAATGGAGAAGGTGTCCTGATCCTACTGTGCACTGCTAAGGTCTCTAAGCTTTGACACTTAGACACATCTAGCTCTCCACTTCCTAAGATGGTTGTACATCTATGTTGAGGTTACCTCCGTGCCGCAGAACTCAAACGCTATCTTGGAAATAGCGCTCATGTGCACCTCCTTGAATCATGTATCAATCCTCACCCCCTGGCGATGATATCACACATCTTGTTCAGGATGAGGGTGGATGAAAAAAGGAGACCATTTCATGTATTCCACTTCATTGGCCCCCTCATATGTGCCTTGCGAGCCTTAATGGTTGCCTTAGCATGTGATGGTTGCCTTAGCATGTGCCACGCACATCACCACCACTAAAAAACACACGCGAGGACCCTCAAAGACCTCTGCATCCTGAGTCAACGACGACTGGGAGTTCTCAACATAGGAGGCAGATGTATGTTGGGTGTCCGACAAAGCAAGGGTCTCACTAAATTCTCCATCGGTCATTGCCTACAATGGTTAGCATCATGACTAGATGAACAAGAACAGTGCATATACCATGCTAGCATGGACCGATCATGAAGCTCAATACACTACCACATTTACCATACTAGTATGGAATGATCATGAAGATCAACACACTATCAAATCTACCATACTAGCATGGAAACCGACATGGAGAACATGTAATACTAGCACATAAGCATTGATCTACCACAACACCATGAACATCATCACTACCGACAACAAAAATCTACTATGCTACCAAAACGGCACCACTACCATCGGATCTACCACATCCTCACACAACATCATGATACAATACTTGCATACCCTACCATACTACTTGCAAATCTACTCTAATATACCACATGCTCACAGATCTAAGCTACAACAAATAGGGTGTTGTCTAACTTACGACCATCGGAGGAGTGAGAAGGAGGCACATAGCAACTCGGAGAAGAGGAGGTAGAAGAATCGCCACCCGCTGACCACAGCCAACCGGAGAAGATGGCGCCGCATACCTGATCGTCATTGAGGAAGCTTCACGGAACTGAGAGCACAAATGCGAGGAGGGGGCGGTGGCGCCGATTCTGAGGGCTGAGTCGAAGGAAGGTAGATAGGCGGAGACCATCGGCAGGAGGTGATGAAATTACTCCCACTGATTTTTTTGGGGGCTCACGTGAGCTCGCGGCATCTCCCCTCTCACATGAGCTCTGCGTCGTGTTTCCCCCTCATCCATAAGACGAGCCTGGTTCCCTAGAAATTGTTGATTTGGGCGTTCCTCCAGTACCTAGCTGAGCGGTGCTCTGAGGTTTGTGCAGGCCAAGCTAACCAAACATGCCAAATTTTCTCCCGAGAGCCTGCATGCACTACTAGGTAAAACACTAGCAGTAGCGCAACCCGCGCTACTGCTACGGCGCTACAGCTAACTTTTAGTAGTAGCGTGGGTTCGGCCACCGCGCTACTGCTATTCAAAGGTAGCAGTAGCGCGGGTCCCACCCGCGCTAGTACTAAAAGCTGCAGCGCCTCTATTTAGCACGCGCTACTGCTAAGGCCGCGCTGCTGCTACGCACATACCCCGCGCTACTGTTATTATTTTCTGTATTTTTTTTCTGCTACGTATTTACTCTGTATTTGTACAGGTTTTATACAATAGTCTCTATCATATCATACACACAATAGTCTCATCATATTATACACATACAAATCTCATCATATCATACACATACAATAGTCTGATCATCATATCATGTCATCATCATCATCATGATCCAACACAAATGATGTCTCTCGTCATCATCTCGAAATAGCGATACAAGTTGTCACATGTCTCGAATACATGCAACTACATGGTCATCACATACACATGTTTCATCATCCATCTAAACTATGATATAGAAGAGAAGAGCAATCACTATGAGGAAGAGCGGAATTATGTAGTAGCTCATGAGGTGCCGGTTCTGATCCCTCTCTCGCGTTAGCATGAACCTCAAGTAACTAGCTTCCGCTTCCCCTCTGCTATCGAACCCTCTCTGGCTGCCGCCCGGGAACCGGTACACTTGGGCCTGACACTCTGGCCACTCGCCGTACACTCCTGGAACCCTCCCTATGTACACGGGATAGCACTTCTTCGCCATCGATGATCTATGTACCTGTTAGAGATGCATCTTCATCAAGCGAATTCAACAATAATATACTTGAGCAACACGAAGAGAAAGAGTTAGCAAATAGATGCAACATATAGTAAACATATATAATCTACGCAGGTTCATCGTACCCAAACTAATTAACTAGCATTACGCAAGTTCAGCAGGACCGTTTACATCACAAAGTTTCATCGCTACATAAAGTACAAATTCAACCAACACATCATCATCGGCATCATCAATCACTGGAAGTTCCATCCATCCAGATCCGGGAGGATGTCAGGTTCATACGTTGTAGGCCTATGCGAGTTCGGACGTCAGCTCGCGGTATAGGGCCGTGGTGGAACATCCCGTTCTCTTTGATGACTTCTTTCATGATGATCGTTGCAATGTCCTTCTGGATGCGAAGAAGTCATCTCTGAGTTTATAATCCGGTTCGGCTCCTAAGGATTCTGCCCATTTACGGATATGGTCATCGTTTCTGGTTGTCATGCGAAGATGTTGGCGATCCCTTCTGAACTCCATCATGAGATGGAGGACGTAGAATCCATCGTTCGTACTTGCTATCGGTTGATGGATGCAGCAGAAGTTAGTTTTATGCCCGAAACCCGGCGCACCCTTCCTTTGTTTCCCGATCTCGATGTGGCCACCCCTCATGCCGAAGCTGTGGAGAGCACCATCCAGAATATTCATTATGTGGGTGTAGTCCTTCTTCTGGAAGTTTCTGGACGAGTCAAAATACACCGCGTGGGAGACTCGTGGGAAAACAACGATAAGGACGGCGTGCCCCTCGCTGCGCAAAATAAACACACATCAAATTAGCCTCCATATGAGCGAAGGAATGATTGAAATGTATGAAAGGGCTATCTGGCAATGACTTACATTGGATGATAAGGCAGGAGAACCGTTTCCTTGTCCTTATTCATTATCATGAACTCTGCGATGTACTCCCTAGCAGCTTGATGTTCAAAGTCGCCGAGACTCAAGAAGGACTCATGCATCACTACTGCAGGTGACCGCTAACGCGACACATGAATCAGAGACCCCGCGACCAAACTGTGTGCGATGCATGAATCACAAACAGTGTCGTAAAAAAACCGTCGCCAATAAGACGAACTGTTTGCAATGCCGGAGACATAAAAAATGATTCAGATGATCCATACGAACTGTTTGCGATAAGCCAGAACAACAAACATGGCCAGCCAATTCGTGGTGTGTGCGATACACGGCATACAGTTCACTCGGATGAACTGTTTGTGATTACCCAACACAACAAAAACGGTCAGGCAGATCAAGGTGTGTGCGATATACGGCATGCGGTTCACTCGGATGAACTGTTTATGATTACCCAACACAACAGAAATGGTTCAACTTAACAAGATGTGTGTGATACGCGGCAAACAGGTCAGTAATCCAAAATGTGTGGGAAGACGGATAACAACACGGATGATTCCTACTAATAACCCGTGTGTGTTGTGGGCAAACGCTTGCTGGTATACAATTGTCAGCGATTGATGAAATCATCACCGACGGGTTCCCTAGTTTAGTCCGTCTGCGATGTAATTTGCTCAGTCTACAGAGGAACAACATATATAACCAAATTAAACATCCAATTACATAGGTGACTATACAAAACATTCGCACACACCTCAATAAACAATTACATGCATTCTAAACTAGGAGAAACAATCATCTAATCATCTACTTCTTGTGACGCTGCCGCCACTACTCTACTTGTGGCTCGATCCCTCGTCGTCCACAGGAAGGAGGCACTCCCTCATGTCAACGATCCGCCTGTACATCTCGTAGGTTGTGTACGCGTCCTTGGCCACGTACTTGACGTGTTCTTCATCCAGTCTCCGCACCCAGGCCTCGTGCCAGGCATCCTTGTTCTTTTTGCACTCATCTTTCATGCTTCTGTAGTAGGGGTCGATGATGGCCATGGCTAGGTCAACCAGGGAGTCCTTCTCCTTCTTTCTGCCCCATACCCTGTACTGGCCTTGGATGTCGACAAGATTCTGGCAGGCCAAGCCCGTAGTCTCGAGCACCTTTAGATCGTTCATGGTGTCCACCATAGCGAACCTGTAGTCGGGGCTGTTGATAAACCTGGCGAAACGCTCGCAAGGCCTTGTGGCCAGGGAGTAGTGGTAGACGAGGACGTGATGGAGCACGCACAACTGGGTGACGACAACCTTCTGATCATACCCGACACGACCGCCGGTGAACTCGAGGTCAAAGCCGACCACTTGGTACTCGTCCTCAGCAAGCAACTGCTCCAAAGTGTGGATGGAGCTCTCCACCGAGACCGGCTCATTGGTGTACACCACCGAGAGGTCCTTCCCCCTCACGTGGTCCACTACGTGAGGTGTGGTGAACTGCCGCCCGTCGTCGTCGTCAGCCACTGGGAGCGCCATTGGAGCCGGGTGCGCCATTGGAGACGCTGGATATCCTCACTGTATGTGTCATCGTGGGTGTGCATATTGTGTCGTGGGGCGCGAGAGATGAAGGTAAATGGCCGCGGGAATAAATGAGGGCCGGGCGGCCGGGATTCTCGGCACGTCCGCAAGGCAGTTTTTGCCGCACGTAACTGCGTGGTGGCAACGCGTCCGGCGTAACCGCATGCATAAGGCACCCCGAATGTACGTGATCGTGCGCCGGCCCGAAACGCTTGCAGCGCGCGCGGCGTGACGCGAGCAGAGCGCGCCGCGGCCGCCTCAACCACGAGCAACCACACGCATAGAGCAGTTGAACACGCAGGGAATGGCCGTCTACAAGCCAGCCGGCAGTTGCGAGCCGGCGGCGTGATGTGAAACTATGTCGCGTTCCACATCACACAGTGGGCGAACAATCGTTCGCGACGCTGCGTAGAGAGCGGCCGTGTGCTAGGTAATAAAATCGCAAACGTTTTTTTATTAACCGTTTGTGTACGTGTCATTTCGTTCTCCTCTTGCATGTCTTGTCACCACGCTGCCGCAGAAGGCTTCGAGCGCAAGCTTGAGCACCGCACAGGCGTTCTTTTGGCCAAACGTTAGCTCGAAGAGGCGCTGATACGTCTCCAACATATCTATAATTTATGAAGTATTCATGCCATGTTTATTATAGTTTTGTATGATTTTGGTACACTTTTATATGGCTTTTATATGATTTTTATGGACTAACATATTGACCTAGTGCATAGTGCCAGTTGCTGTTTTCTGCTTGTTTTTGGTTTTCCAGAAAATCCATATCAAATGAAGTCCAAATGCAGCGAAACTTTTTGATGATTTTTTCTGGAAGGAAACAGACCCAGGAATCTTTGGGGGAGCAACAGAAGACCCACAGGGGCCCCAAAAGCCACCAGGGCATGCCACCCCCCAGGCGTGCCCTGGTGCCTCGTGGGCCCCCTGTGGCACCTCTTAGCGTGATTCCAATGCTGAAAAATCATATATATTCAGAAACCCCCGAAAGTTAACCTAGATGAGTTTTTACGCCGCCGCAAGCCTCTGTACCTGCACGTTCTCATCTACAGCCCTTTTCCGGCACCCTGCCGGAGGGGGGAATCATCACCGGAGGCCATCTTCATCATCCCGGCGGTCTCCATGACGAGGAGGGAGTAGTTCACCCTCGGGGCTGAGGGTTTGTACCAGTAGCTATGTGTTTTATCTGTCTCTCTCTCTCTCTCGTGTTCTTGATTTGGCACGATCTTGATGTACCGCGAGCTTTGTTAATATAGTTGGATCATATGGTGTTTTTCCCCTCTCTATCTTATTGTGATGAATTGAGTTTTTACCTTTGAGGTTTCACTATTATCGGATTGAATACTTTTATGGATTTGAGAACACTTGATGTATGTCTTGCATATGAATACCCGTGGTGACAATGGGGTATTATATTGATTCACTTGATGTATGTTTTGGCACTCAACTCACGGATTCCCGAGGTGACATTGGGGTAATCTATGCATAGGGGTTGATGCATGTTTTCGTCCTACTTTCTCCGGTAGAAATCTTTGGGCCCTCTTTGAAGTTCTTTGTGTGGATTGAATATTATGAATCTGAAGTTGTTTGATGCATATCGAATAATCAACTCACGGATACTTGTGGTGACATTGGAGTATCTAGGTGACATTAGAGTTGGTTGATGCGTGTCATATGGTGTTATTTTAGTACGAACTCTAGGGTCATTCGTGACACTTATAGGGATGGCTAAATAGATTGATCAGAAAAGATAACTTTGAGGTGGTTTCATACCCTACAACAATTTCTATCTTATGTTCTCCGCTAATAGGAACTTTGGAGTGATTTTTTATCGCACGTTGAGGGATTGTCATATGATCCAATTATGTTAGCATTGTTGAGAGATTGCACTAGCGAAAGTATGAACCCTAGGCCTTGTTTCTAAGCATTGCAATACCGTTTATGCTCACTTTTGTTACTTGCTACCTTGCTGTTTTTTTTATTGTTTGCACTACAAAAACCTATATCTACTATCCATACTACACTTGTATCACCATCTCTTCGCCAAACTAGTGCACCTATACAATTTACCATTGTATTGGGCGTGTTGGGGACACAAGAGACTCTTTGTTATTTGGTTGCAGGGTTGTTTGAGGGAGACCATCTTCATCCGACGCCTCCCACGAATTGATAAACTTTAGGTCATCCACTTGAGGGAAAATTGCTACTGTCCTAGAAAACTCTGCGCTTGGAGGCCCAACACGAGTCTACAAGAATAAGTTGTGTAGTATACATCAAGCTCTTTTCTGGCGCCGTTGCCGGGGAGGTGAGTGCTTGAAGGTATATCTTTAGATCTTGCAATTGAATCTTTTAGTTTCTTGTTTTATTACTAGTTTGGTTTACAAAACAAAACTAAAAAAATGGAATTGAGGTTGCCTCATATTATTCGTCTTTATAATATTTTTCTTGAAAATGATGGAGCGGAAAATTGTGCTCAATTGATAGAAGAAGAATTCAATAAAATGTTTGGCATAAAATCTTTGAACGATGAGCATGATTGCAATGTTGCTAGTATGAATTCTATGAATATCCATGACGCTAATGATATGCAAAGCCACAAGCTTGGGGATGCTATGTTTGATGAGAAGAAATTTGCTTGTGTGGAGAGTAATAAAAATTCTATGCTTATGTATCACGACAAGAATACTTTGTATGATGGATATATTGTTGAATTTCTTCATGATGCTACTGAAAATTATTATGAGAGAGGATCGTATGCTTGTAGGTGTTGCAATAATATCAAGTTTCCTCTCTATGTGTTGAAAGTTTTGAAGTTATGCTTGTTTTGCCTTCCTATGCTAGTTGATTCTTGCTCCCATAAACTATTTGCTCACAAAATCCCTATGCATAGGAAGTGGGTTAGGCTTAAATGTGCTAGTCATATGCTTCATGATGCTCTCTTTGTGTTTCAATTCTTTACTTTTATGTGAGCATCATTGAAATCATCATGCCTAGCTAAAAAGGCATTAAAGAAAAGCGCTTGTTGGGAGACAACCCAATATTTATACCTACTATTTTTGTGTGTCAACATGATTAATCTACTGTATTAATCATGTTTCATATGTTTTCTTTCAATAATGTGGCAAGTAAAGCCTTTGGGATAGTGTGGATACTTGTTGATTTGATTCTATGCAAAAACAGAAACTTTTGCGTCCAGTGCTGGAATTTCTATTCTGTACTGGAGCGTGAGAAAATTCTGAAATATTTACAAAGTATTGGGATACAAATTTTTTACGTTTTCCTAATTTTTCAGAATTTTTGGAGTTACAAAAGTATGGTTTTTAAATCACTCACTACATGCTGTTCTGTTTTTGACAGATTCTGTTTTCGGTGCATACTTTGCTTGTTTTAGTGTTTCCATAGCTTATATTGAGTAATATAAATTGAGGAAATGATATAATACAGTATGTATTATGTGAGAACAATTATGAATCTTGTCTTGACAGTACCTAAGTGGATGATTTATTTTTATCATACTAACCTATCTCACGAAGTTCCGTTAAGTCTTGTGTGATTGAAGTTTTCAAGTTTTGGGTGAGATATCGATATGAGGAGAATAAGGAGTGGCAAGACCCTAAGCTTGGGGATTCCCAAGGCAACCCAAGGTAATATTCAAGTAAGACTCAAGCGTCTAAGCTTGGGGATGCCCCGGAAGGCATTCCCTCTTTCGTCTTCAACATTATCGGTAACCTCACTTGGATCTATATTTTTATTCGTCACATAATATGTGTTTTGCTTGGAGCAGAATTTTCTTTTGTTTGGGTTTGCTTGCTGTTATCAATAAACATGTTTTGTATCTTTTAGTTCAATAAAATGCCAACTATAGCCTTTACCATGCTCATTTTGCAAGTTTATGTATTGCTGTTTGAAAACAGAAAGTTTTCTGTTATGTCCTGATTTTTATGAATTGTCAGAACATGATAAAAATCTGAAATTTTTACACAGTAAGAATGCATGAGTTCTCTATCACATGGTAATTTTTCAGAATTTTTGGAGTTAGGGAAGTATGAATTCTTGTTCACCCTTTACAGACTGTTCTGTTTTGGCAGATTGCTGTTATAGTTGCATTGTTTGCATATGTTTGCTTGTTTAATGTTTCTATTTGAGGATAGGAGTATTAAATATGCAGAGGCATTTAGTATGCAATGTTTAATTATAATTTTAGTTATTTTCTACAGTATAGAATGTTAAGGTTTTGAGTTGATTTATACTAACTTATCTCACGAGTTCTTGTTGAGTTTTATGTGGATGAAGTTTTTAAGATTTAGAGAAACCGTGATATGAGAGGAATTAAAGAGACAGAAGAGCTCAAGATTGGGGATGCCCAAGGCATCCCAAGTTAATATTTCAAGAAGTCTCAAGCATCTAAGCTTGGGGATGCCCCGGTAGGCATCCCAGCTTTCCTCATCAACAATTATCGGTTAGTCTCGGTTGAGCCTAAGTTTTTGCTTCTTCACACGATGTCTGCTATCCTTGGTATATCATTTTATTTTGTTTTGCTTGCTGTTTGAATAAAATAATAAGATCTGAAATTTTCAAATGAGAGAGAGTCCTCACATAGCTACCTATTTACTTAACTACTCATTTGGTCTTCACTTATATCTTTTTGGAGTAGTTTGTCATTTACTCTTGTTCTTCACTTATATCCTATGAGTAAATTGTTGAAATGAATTGAATATCATAAAGTTAAAATTACATGTGCTTCATATGCTTGTCCCATGGGGAGTAGTGACTTCACAAATAAGAAGTATAAGTGGTAAAGTTTATTGAAAGTTAACAAACATAGCATTGGTCACTTGAACAATTCATGAAAGAATTTTGAAGGAAGAGAAATTTCACATATAAATATACTATCTTGGACATCTTCTATGATTGTGAGCCCCCATTAATTATCTTCAAGCTTGATCAAGTAGTTGACGTTGGACAAGGAAGACAACGTAATGAGTTATGTTTGTTTATATTCACATAGAAGTTATATTGTCATGGATCCTCTAACATGTGGTGCTTGCTTAGGATCTTTTGCTAGCCAAAAATTCATACTAAGTAGAGATACTACTTGTGCATCCAAAAACCCTTAAACCCAGTTTCTTGCCATGAGTGTCCACCATATCTACCTATGGATTGAATAAGATCCTTCAAGTAAGTTGTGATCGGTGCAAAAAGCAATAAAAATTGCTCCTAAAATATGTATGATCTTTTATTGCAAGGGAAAATAAGCGTTGTACGAACTTGTGATGGTAAAGAAATAAAAGCAACGAACTGCATAATAAAGGTTGCTATCACAAGGGGCAATATAACGTGACGTTCCTTTGCATTAAGGGCTTGCACATCCAAAAATAAAAAGCGCATGACAACCTCTGCTTCCCTCTGCGAAGGGCCTATCTTTTACTTTTATGTATTTACTTTTTATGGAAGAGTCAATAGTGTTCTCCTCTATTCCTTTTTATTTTTCTCTTTTGCAAGCATTATGTGGTAGGGAATGATCCAGGCACATATATCCAGTTGAATATAGGTGATCATGAGTTATTATTGTTGACATTATCCATGAGATAAATAAGTTGGGAGGCAAAACATTAAGCCCCTATCTTCCTATGTGTTTGACTGAAACAGTTTGTTCTAAAAATATGCTTTGAGTGTCAGCAATCATGGAAGACTAAATGATAGTTGAGTATGTGGAATTTGCTAAATCATAGCTCTTACGTAGACCCTTCCTGAAAATAAGATGAATTGCAATTGTTTGATGACTGAAAACATAGTTTGTTAGTTTTCAACATGTGAATAGCTTGCTACTTGATCATGAGAAATTTTATGAGAAGAGCTACTGTTTATGATATATATAATGATACAAGAAAAAAGTGACTGGAATTATCATTGATCAAACTTATGCACTATGCTAGCATTCACACTTCATAAATTATTTCTTTTATCCTTTACCTACTCGAGGACGAGCAGGAATTAAGCTTGGGGATGCTGATACGTCTCCAACGTATCTATAATTTTTTATTGTTCCATGCCATGTTTATTATAGTTTTGCATGATTTTGGTTCACTTTTATATGGCTTTTATATGATTTTTATGGACTAACATATTGACCTAGTGCCCAGTGCCAGTTGCTGTTTTCTGCTTGTTTTAGGTTTTCCACAAAATCCATATCAAATGAAGTCCAAATGCAACGAAACTTTTTGACAATTTTTTCTGGAAGCAAACAGACCCAGGAAGCTTCGGGGGAGCAGCAGAAGACCCACATGGACCTCACAAGCCACCAGGGCGCGCCACCCCCGCAGGCGCGCCCTGGTGCCTCGTGGGCCCCCTATGGCACCTCTTTGCGTGATTCCAATGATGAAAAATCATATATATATATATATATATATTCAGAAACCCCCGAAAGTTAACCTAGATGAGTTTTTACGCCGCCGCAAGCCTCTGTACCTCCATGATCTCATCTACAGCCCTTTTCCGGCACCCTGCCGGAGGGGGGAATCATCACCGGAGGCCATCTTCATCATCCCGGCGGTCTCCATGACGAGGAGGGAGTAGTTCACCCTCGGGGCTGAGGGTTTGTACCAGTAGCTATGTGTTTTATCTCTCTCTCTCTCGTGTTCTTGATTTGGCACGATCTTGATGTATAGCGAGCTTTGTTAATATAGTTGGATCATATGGTGTTTTCCCCCTCTCTATCTTATTGTGATGAATTGAGTTTTTACTTTCGAGGTTTCACTATTATCGGATTGAATACTTTTATGGATTTGAGAACACTTGATGTATGTCTTGCATATGAATACCCGTGGTGACAATGGGTTATTATATTGATTCACTTGTTATATGTTTTGGCACTCAACTCACGGATTCCCGAGGTGACATTGGGGTAATCTATGCATAGGGGTTGATGCATGTTTTCGTCCTACTTTCTCCGGTAGAAATCTTTGGGCACTCTTTGAAGTTCTTTGTGTGGATTGAATATTATGAATCTGAAGTTGTTTGATGCATATCGAATAATCAACTCATGGATACTTGTGGTGACATTGGAGTATCTAGGTGACATTAGAGTTGGTTGATGCGTGTCATATGGTGTTATTTTAGTACGAACTCTAGGGCCATTCGTGACACTTATAGGGATGGCTAAATAGATTGATCGGAAAAGATAACTTTGAGGTGGTTTCATACCCTACAACAATTTCTATCTTATGTTCTCCGCTAATAGGAACTATGGAGTGATTTTTTATCGCACGTTGAGGGATTGTCATATGATCCAATTATGTTAGCATTGTTGAGAGATTGCACTAGCGAAAGTATGAACCCTAGGCCTTGTTTCTAAGCATTGCAATACCGTTTATGCTCACTTTTGTTACTTGCTACCTTGCTGTTTTTTTTATTGTTCGCAATACAAAAACCTATATCTACTATCCATACTACACTTGTATCACCATCTCTTCGCCGAAGTAGTGCACCTATACAATTTACCATTATATTGGGTGTGTTGGGGACATAAGAGACTCTTTGTTATTTGGTTGCAGGGTTGTTTGAGAGAGACCATCTTCATCCTACGCCTCCCACGGATTGATAAACCTTACGTCATCCACTTGAGGGAAAATTGCTACTGTCCTAGAAAACTCTGCGCTTGGAGGCCCAACACGAGTCTACAAGAATAAGTTGTGTAGTAGACATCAGGCGCCAATGAATCGTCGGTGAGCCCGTTCCTGCACAATCGCACAGGTTCCCACGCGGAACCGCGCAAGCTTCCCGCCCGACTCGGCGAAATCCCAAAAAACCCCAGTGCTTACCGGCCTGCTATATAAACAGTCACGGCCGGCGAGTCGGCATCGCATTTTCCCCTCCCTCCCCGTAGCTTATCTCGTCTGCTTCTCCCACCATCACCAATGGGACTAGTCCGCCGTAGTCGCTCAGCCACTCCGCCGTCATCTGAGGACAGCTCTAGCTGGGAGGCTACACCGCGGCGGCGGCGCAGTCCCCGACGGCGTGTACTGCCCGTGGCGTCCCTGTTGGGTGTGTGCACAACACCCGCCACACGCTCCGCCGCCGCTACCCGACGGCAGCTGTTGCCGGCAGCCATTACCGCCACTCCACCACCGGCCGCCGTGGCCGCCACACCACCAAAGCCCGCCAGGGCCATCGACTGCTCCGCCACCACGGCCCGAAGGCGGGTGGTGGCCGTCGTGGCCGCCACCCCACCGTCGGCCGCCATGGCCATCACCCGCTCCGCCACTGCGGCCCAAAGGCGGGAGGTGGCTGCCACTCCACCGTCGACCACCGGGGTCATCACCCGCTCCGCCACTACGGCCCGAAGGTGGGATGTGGAGGCCCGCACGAGCATCACCGACCTTGCCGCGCGCTACATCGAGTTCCTGCGGGAGAAGGAGGAGCGCCTGGTCGAGCATGCAAAGCGTCTTACCGCCGCTGTGGCCACAGCAGAAGCCGCCACAGTGGCATGGAATGCGAAGATATACGAGGAGTCTCGCCGCTTCGAGAGGGATCTCCTGGAGCGGCAGAGGGCGTTCGAGCTGGGCGTCGCTAAAGGTGCAGCAGCGGCAGGCGCCGGATTCCGCTTCTCCAGCTCGTCGGTAGGCTCCTCCTCCTCGGCCTCTTACTGAGCGCACTCGGCAGAGGAGAGGCTGCTGGAAGTAGTACAAAGCCCCTCCGTAGTAGTAGTATTTAGGGGCTATTTTGTTCAGTTCATCTGACTATAGATATGGTTGAATTGTACTACGTACTTAAATTTAGCTAGTATATATAGTTGAACTAGCTATTTCAGTACGTGGTTGGCAACAATTGGGTAAAGGTTTGTTCAATTCAGCTGTTGAGTTGAACTGTTTGTATAAAGAATGACTGCTTAATCTATGAATGAATTCTATGCTTACTGAATTTCATTTGCAAAAATTACAGTACTAGTGATTTTTAGTTGTAAAATTTGACAAATGGCAGTGTTTTTTTCTTCTGAGGATCACAAATGGCAGTGTTACTAGGTTGACAAATGGCAATGTTACTAGGTTGACAAATGGAAATGTTACTAGATTGAAAAATGCCAATTTTTCCATTTTGACAAATGGCAAATATACCCAATATGACAGATGTAAATCTTACCACATTGTTTGTACGTCTTTGCACACGGGTCATCATGCAAAATCGTTTGCAATGAAGAGATGCACAAAACCTGCGCGCCAGATTTTCCCTTGGCTTAGCTGCGAAGGAACCCAGCTCTCGCTTTGCATACCGGTGTTCAGTCTGAAACGTTTGCGATGAAGAGATGCACAAAACCTTCACGGCACATTTTTCCCTTGGCTTAGCTGCGAAGGAACCAAGCTCTCGCTTTGCATATGGGTGTTCAGTCTCAAACGTTTGCGATGAGTGTTTTATTCAGAGAAAGACATTGATGTTTTTTTTACTTTGGTAGGTCTGTACATTCAGGGAAAAAACGCTAAGATGATCAAAACCATAGATTTCATTCAGTGACACTGTGGTTTTACATTCATACGATCGGGATACAATATTAAACAAAAAACTAATTGCAGCGGCGGTGGCGTGCTGCGCCGGTGTTGTCGTCGTCCGGGACGCCGTTGTTCAAGTCTTCAAGCCATCCAAGAATGCTCTGGACTTCCAAATCCAAGAGCCGTTCGTTGCGCGATCGACAGGCGGGGCGCGGGGGACGGTGACTCGCGGCGCTACGAGGTAGCGGTCGACGGCGGCGTCCCATGATGCTGAGGGGGGCGCGGCGGGTGCAGGCGCGCGCACGGGCACGGGTGTGGCTGGTGTAGGAAAGCGCACGGGGACCGGAGCCACGGTGGGTGCTGGGGCGCGCACGAGCACAGGCGGGGGCACTGGCGCTGGTACGTACACGAGCTCGCGTGGGTCCGCGGGGACCTCGCTGATGCCCGCGGCTTCCAACTCTACGATGGTGCTCGGCGACCAGCCCGTCAATGCCACGGGGATGGTCGCTGGCGTGGGCGCGGGGATGGGAGCTGGGATAGGCGCGGGGGCAGCATCCGCCGCGGCCAGCTCGTTCAGGGCCATGTCCCTGAGGTCCCATTCCTCCTTATTTTCTATCTGCTCCGGCTCGGAGTCGACTTCACCAAACCAGAAGTGGCAGATGATCCTTGTGCGCCATGGAGTAGGTGGAGCTCTGGAAGATAGGATTCGGGCGAGAGGGGAATGGGAGGCGAAGAGAGATCAGTAAGGCCGCCTCTTAAATAGCAGCTTGGGCGCCATTAATGGAGAAGTTGAGAGCGAGGCGGGCGGCGATGGAGGTCAAAGGGCTCGCTTCCCGGTGAGCCTGCGCAGTGTACTGCTCGCACGCCTCCCGGTGAGCCTGCGTAGCGGAGGACTGGTCGCACGTCTCTCGGTCAGCCTGCGCAGCGCAGGACTGGTCGCATGCCTCCCAGTCAGCCTGCACCACGGACTTCGCTCGCACGCCTCCCGTCTACTCAAACAGCTGCCCGGACGGCACCTCCTTGCCATTAAAAAAGTGGGACGCATGGCGGCACGTAAATGGTGAGTAGAACGCCCACGATTGAAATAATACTGTACAACCGTTTGTGATGATAACATGACAGCTATTTGTTGGCTGTTAACATGTGCGCCTTCTCTCATATTGGACAAAAAATTTACCACAGCATGTTGGTGCCATTTCATGACACCATGCCAAGTCTCATGAATTTCAGAGGAGTTTTGGATTTACAGGAATTTAAAAACCAAGTTTCTCAATGTTTGCGGCCGAGCCACGAAGCCTGGGTGCTTGAAATTCATTCCCATTTCTTGCATGGGACCTAAACATGCACCCAAGGACACATATATGATTTTTCAACCCATTTCGGTGCACAGGAGCATGTGCATGCAGTTCAAATTTGAATTATGCACATAAAATGCCTAGAAAACTTAGTTAAAGTATAAAAATGTCCAAACAAACCATGAATAATTCCAAAATTTAACACGACACTCCTATTGGTCTATGTTACCTCTAGAAAAAAAATCAAGGCAAGAAGAGGCAACGAATGTCGTTTCGTCCACAAAGGTGATACGTTCCCTACCAAAACCATGAGGCTTCTTGTGAGAAGCTCTAGTTTGTGAGAAGCTTATACCAAAACATGTGCCAAATGAGACAAAAAATTTACCACAACATGTTGGTGCCATTCCATGATAGCATGCCAAGTTTCATGAATTTCAGACGAGTTTTGGATTTACTAGAATTTCAAAACCAAGTATCTCAGCGTTTGCGGCCGAGCCACGATGCGGAGGTGTTTGATATTCATTCCCATTTCTTGCATGGGACCTAAGCATGCACCCAAGGACACACATATGATTTTTCAACCCATTTTAGTGCACCGGAGCATGTGCATGTAGTTCAAATTTGAATTATGCACATAAAATGCCTAGAAAACTCAGTTAATGTATAAAAATGTCCAAACGAACCCCGAATAATTCCAAATTTTAACACGACACTTCTGTTGGTCTATGTTGCCTCTAGAAAAAAAATGAAGGCAAGAAGAGGCAACGAATGTCGTTTCGTCCACAAAGGTGACACGTTCCCCACCGAAACCATGAGGCTTCTTGTGAGAAGCTCTGGTTTGTGAGAAGCTTATACCAAAACCTGTCTCAAATGGGACAATTTTTTTACCACAACATGTTGGTGCCATTCCATGATAACATGCCAAGTTTCATGAATTTCTGACGAGTTTTGGATTTACTAGAATTTCAAAAAAAAATCTCAACGTTTGCGGTGGAGCCACGATGCCGAGGTGTTTGAAATTCATTCCCATTTCTTGCATGGGACCTAAGCCTGCACCCAAGGACACATATATGATTTTTCAACCCATTTTGGTGCACCGGGGCATGTCCCTGTAGTTCAAATTTGAATTATGCACATAAAATGCCTAGAATACTCAGTTAATGTATAAAAATGTCCAAACGAACCCCGAATAATTCCAAAATTTAACATGACACTCCTATTGGTCTATGTTACCTCTAGAAAAAAAATCAAGGCAAGAAGAGGCAACGAATGTCGTTTCGTCCACAAAGGTGACACGTTCCCTACCAGAACCATGAGGCTTCTTGTGAGAAGCTCTGGTTTGTGAGAAGCTTATACCAAAACCTGCCCCAAATGGGACAAAAATTTACCACAGCATGTTGGTGCCATTCCATGATAGCATGCCAAGTTTCATGAATTTCAGATGAGTTTTGGATTTACTAGAATTTCAAAACAAGTATCTCAGCGTTTGCGACCGAGCCACGATGCCGAGGTATTTGAAATTCATTCCCATTTCTTTCATGGGACCTAAGCATGCACCCAACGATACACATATGATTTTTCAACCCATTTTGGTGCACCGGAGCATGTGCATGTAGTTCAAATTTGAATTATGCACATAAAATGCCTAGAAAACTCAGTTAATGTATAAAAATGTCCAAACGAACCCCGAATAATTCCAAAATTTAACACGACACTCGTATAGTTTTATGTTCACTACAGACAAATGTTCTAGCAATTCAAACACCGTCCTTTCCCGCTGTGACCCCATTCCGTATTTCAAATCAAGACGAAAAATCAAGTACATCACACACAGTTTATTATCACCAACCGTGTGAGATGCAGTACAAAATATCTTGGTTCACCGTCATATATGGATTACGTGAGAAGGTTCGTCGGCTACAGTCCAAATATCATTTCACTGTTCAATCGTCGCCGGTAATAGATGGGGACGTGGACCCGCGTCGTGAGGGCAACTTTGGCGGCCCACTCCGGCGAGAGTGCGACCGCAGCCTCCATGAGCGTGCTCACAACCTGCATGAGCGCGGCCGCAATCTGTGACCGGGCGGCTGCGGCAGCCGAAACGGCCGCTACTGCAGCTCAGATGGCGGCCGCAACATCTGCGACGGGGATAGCAAATGGTGAGAGCGGGACAGCAGCTGTTCGTTCTGCGGCAGCCGCCTTAGCCCTGATGGAGGCCGCCCATGTCGAGGCCGCCCACGCCCAGCTCCTGGCGGTCACCGCACAAATCACACGAAGCTTCTCCGACAACGGTCGGCAACCCACGGCCGAAGAGTTGGCAATCGCCGAGTGTGTTCGAGCAGCCGTCCGTTCGTTCACGGCATACCTTGCCGGGATGGAGCCCGTCCAAGCCCGGACCACGGCCGCCCACGCCCAGCTCGTGGTGGCCTTTTCCAAAGAGATGGCGGATGCGGATGGCGAGATGCTTGCCGAGTATGGTGCGATGGATGCCATGGAGCCCCTTCCTCAGGAGATCGTCGGGCGCGAGCTGGACATGGAGGAGGTGGCGGAGATCGACGACCGCCAGGCGGAGTAGTAGTCTTTGTTTAGAGCGACGGTCTTTTGTTAGAGTAATGTTTAGGTCAGCTAGCTCTGTTTAATTGCTGAATTTGCTCGATTAAGAAGTGTGGGTGTGCTGTAGGCTCTTTTGTGTACCCAAATTATGCAATGACGTGGATGACCACTGTAACCAGGGAAATTCGAACCAAAATTTGCACGTTCAAACTCATCACACACGGGGTAAGCCATATGAATCATTTGTGATGTTCAGATATCGTACACAGTGCTGAATAAGGAACTGTGTCTGATGACACTTCGCGCGCCAGTTTTTCGCTGCACGGAGCGAAAATTTTCGGCATCCGCGGAAATATCTACCTCCCATGCCCCCTCCTCCTTACCAAAAGCCACATTTCCCCTGTTTCCGCCTTCCATTCCAAGTTCAAACCTTCACTGCTTGCTTGCAGTGCCGCTGCCTTGCCGGCGACGCTCCTTCCTGCTGCTCGGCCTCATCGATCTAGTCAGGTAATCCACACCCGACCCCATCCTCCACCTCATTCTACATCCCACATGCCCCGACCGCCGGCGCGACACCTTCCACCCAAATCACCGACCCATCCTCCAAATAAGCGCCACCCTAAGCCATGGTGCACACAGTATAGCCAGGAGCTCAAGGAGCATCTGTCAGCGGAGAAGCAAATCGCGGCCGCACGCGCGGATGAGGTCGCGATGGCTGCCATGCGTGCCGACCCGCAGATCTTGGAGGAGCACCTCACCGTCGAGGCCACCGTCGACGCCTCGCGTGCGGACGCTGCCACGCGGTTGGCTGCTTTGAACGACAGTTCATGGCGTTTTCTCGAGGCCACCGTCGGTGCCTTCGACGAAGACTACGAAGTGTTTTCTCAGCGTGCCCGTGCTTACCTCAACTCTAGAGCCAGCAGGTTGGTGCCCGGAGCGGCTCAGGCGACTCACCACTACGAGGAGGGCACCCACAATGTGGAGGCCTCGCCCTCTTCCAAGTCTAAGGAGCCCATCGTCATCGATATCTCCGACGATGAGGAATAGCTTGTCTTTTTAGCTCACTACAAGGACCTATGTTCAGCTAGCTAGCTATGCCGATTAAGCATGTTCGGTTTACATGTTGCATGTGCTGCTCCTGCCTTTCCTTTACAAATTCTAGTGAATTGTCCTATGTACTCTTACTATGCAATCTGATCCTCTAGTATATATGTTCTATATATTGTGCAATGTGGTGCTGAGTTAACTGTTTGGTTATTTTTTTGTCAAGTTCAGTTAACTGTTTAGTTCAATTCTGCAATGTGATGCTCAATTCTTGTGGGTGCAATTTTGTATTCTCTTGCATGTGAGAAATAATTGAATTTGGCTGTACAAAATACATGAGATACAAATACAATTGCTATATTTCCAAGTTGTCAAGCATACTAGGTTTGGTTAACTGTCTGATTTTGTAGTATGTTCTCTTGTGCAATGTGATTCTCAGTTAACTTTTTGGTTCATTTGTTGTGGTGCTTAGTTAACTATTTGGTTCAATTCTGCAATGCGATGTTCAATTGTCGTGGGTACAATTTTGTATTGTTATGCATGTGAGAAATAAATCGAATTCGGCTGTACTAAATACATGAGAAACATATACAATTGCTATATTTCCTAGTTCTTAAGCATGCTTGGTTTGGATAAATGGCTTTTCCATGTGGCTCGAATTAATCTGCTGAATCTGCAATGTGTTTACTTTTCATCAACATATTTTACTGATAGTATGCCAACCCTCACTTAACCTGATCAATAACTACCTTATATGTGTTGCAGGGAAACAATGGGAGGCACTGAGGTTTACCATCGAGGTTCGCACATGCATGGTCCTTTGTCTAATAGCACATTATTGTGCAATTGCAGGAACCATTCTAGTATTTAGTTTTTTAACAATTTGGTCTTGCAGATGTAGGTCTTGCTGTCAAAGGTTTTGACCCACTGTTCGACCCATTTTGCATATGGGGAAATGAGATGTCCATGAATGTCAGTCAAGTCAAGAAACTTAGAAAGATTGAGGATAAAGAAACTAGCGATGAAAAACAACAAGATCTTTGTCTGCACAATGAAGAAGACATCAGTGAACTACAGGATGGTACTAACTCTTATACTCCCTCCGGTCCTTTTTAGTCTGCATATAAGTTTTGTCCGAAGTCAAAGTATCTCTACTTTGACCAAAGTTATAGAAAAAAGTATCAACATTCAAACTGCAAAATCATTATTTTTAGATGCATTATGAAATACAATTTTATAGTATACATATTTGGTATCGTGGATGTTGATATTTTTTTCAAATAAATTTGGTGAAACTTTACAAAGTTTGACTTGATATACAAATCTAATGCGCGGAGTAAAAAGGACCGGAGGGAGTACCTTGTTTTTTTATTCCTTTGTGCCATTTCAAAATTTAGAGAAGATATTTATGCATATCTTTGTTTTCAGGCCTTTCCAAAGCAGTTCACAGATGATTACCTGACAAACCACCTGTATGGTCAAGAGGCGAGGAAGGTGTTCATACAACACCCACTGTACAATATTGAAGTCTTCCTCAAGAGGATGGAGGATGGGCGGTCAATCATCCACAGGCACTGGCCTAAAGTTGCAAGGACATTCAACATCATTAAAGGCTCAATATTCGCCTTCCGCTTCAACAGTTTTCCAGATGAGATTCATCTGTCTATCTACCGTCTATGATGCTAATTTCCAAAGGTTTTAGATGTTGCATGTGAAACTTGGTGCTGTTGTGTAATGGGGTAGCTAGCTATATGCCTATATGGTGTGAGTGAGTGCTGAAGCTATATGATGTTGTACTCTGATGTATTTCAATTATGAAATCCTGGTTCCGTAATACAAAAATGAAATATATTGTGTGTTTATTATGAAATTTAAATTTGATTACGAAATGGATTAATAATAATAGGCCAATTAGCCTGCTTATTGGGTTTTTCTAGTGCAAACAGTTATTGAGACAACACCGTGGGCGATGATCTCAGACAATCCACACAGTTTATAGGAAGTAAACGTGTTGGATCACTGAACAATCACACACGACTTCCTATGGACAACTGTTTGCGTTAGGCCACCTTGCACAAACGTTTTCCACATAAAAGGTGTGTGTGATGGATAGCCTATGCCACATAGTTTCTTCTAGACACCGTGCGTGATGCATTCAATAACACAAACGATAAAATTATTACTATCGTCTGCAATGGCAATGCTATCACAGACGATGTGATGCGGAAAACTATGTGCTTTGTATATACGAACGGAAACATTTGTCTGGGATTCACTATGTGGGATGTATATACTAACGGAAACGTTTATCTTGGATTCACTGTGTGGGATGTACATACGAACGGAAACGATTGGGCCAGTATAATTGTCTGGGATGGCTCACCCGATCGCACACGAGCTCTTTTTGCCCCGCGCGTGTGACCAGAGGCCCTATCGCGGATGGTTTCTGGGTCGTGTGGAAAGGACCCCCCTATCGCACACACAGGCAAGGCGACGGTTTAAAACTTCATCGCTGAAAGGGGGTAAAAACCGTTTGTATAGCAGCTCGCTGTACTAGTGCATGTAGTATGGATCCGCCACCGAGATTTGCGAGATTTGGTCTCTCCTGATGACGAAGTTCATATGTAGCGCAAAAAGGCGGACGATCATAAAATCGAGCTGCCTCGTGAGAAACATCTCAAAGATGTGATCAAACCGCAGGAAGAACACCTCCGCGGGGAGTCTGTCGATGTAGCACTTGGCCTGAGGCACACGAACCGCATAAAGCGGGTATCCTGGAGCCTTCGAGGCGAGAAGGCTTTTCTCTGTCGACAGCACATGGTCGTGTAGTCTCCTGAGATCCCCTGATATGCCCTCTAGCAGTTTCGGCGGTAGGATCGGCTCGCCCGCGACATGGAAAAACGCCGCACCTTTGACCGGTACATAGTCTGCAAAATTGGTCGGCGGAGCCGACTGGCTGCTAGAAGCTTTGGCGGCAACAGAGCCTCTGTTCGGCGGTCTCTTCCTATGCTTCTTCTAGCCTAGAGGTTGTGAGTCTAGCATACCCTCCCTGACCACCGCCCCCAGTGTTGTTGAGCTGATCAACACTGCACGACGACCCTCGCCTTATTCATGCTGGGATGAGGCGGCATCTGGAGGCGTGTCCTGCGAGGATTGCATGAAGAGAGACTTATTGCAATGAACCCTAGGACGTTCGTGCTCCGGCACATCATCCATCTCCTCATCCGCATGCTCATAGCCCGAGTCATATGGATGACTCATCAATCCTCCGCCGTCATAGCCAGTATCGAGGAACCGGAGAGGGTCATCCTCCTCCATGTCATCATCCATTGCTTGTTCCACGGGGGCGACTTCATCATCCACTATTGGGACCCCTTCCTTGCATCGTCCGCCGCTCTCACCCAGCATGACAGGCGGTGGTAATTGCGTAGGCGGGGTGGTGTTCATACCCTGGTGATGTGTTGTCGTTGGTGTGCTCCCGGTCGGCTCGACACGAAGAAGACTCTTTGGCCACAGCAGCATCCAACCCTTGCATTCTCCAAGCCGCATCGGGGTCTCGTCGTCCTCTCCCCCGAGTCGTACCAGAGGAGCCAAATCCTCGTGGTCCGCTTTGACACTCGCCAAGGAAACCCAGAAGGTGCCAACGGGCATCGACTGGCCGTGGAATGAGCGTTCCTTGGGCTTCTTATTGGAAATATGCCCTAGAGGCAATAATAAATTGGTTATTATCATATTTCCTTGTTCATGATAAATTTTTATTATTCATGATAGAATTGTATTGACCGGAAACTTAAATACATATGTGGATACATAAACAACACCGTGTCCCTAGAAAGCCTCTACTAGACTAGCTCATTGATCAAAGATGGTTAAGGTTTCCTAACCATAGACATGAGTTGTCATTTGATAACGGGATCACATCATTAGGAGAATGATGTGATGGACAAGACCCAACCGTAAGCTTAGCATCAGATCGTTTAGTTATTTGCTACAGCTTTCTTCATGTCAAGTTTCAGTTCCTTAGACCATGAGATCATGTCACTCCTGGACACCAGAGGAATGCCTTGTGTGCTATCAGACGTCACTTCGTAACAGGGTGATCATAAAGATGCTCTACAGGTATCTCCGAAGGTGTCTGTTGGGTTGCATGAATCGAGACTGGGATTTGTCGCTGCGTATGACTGAGAGATATCTCTGGGCCCTCTCGGTAATACAACATCGTAAAGAGCTTGCAAGCAATGTGGCTAACGAGTTAGTCACGGGATCTTGTATTACGGAACGAGTAAAGAGACTTGCCGGTAACAAGATTGAACTAGGTATGGAGATACCGACGATCGAATCTCGGGCAAGTAACATATCGCCGGACAAAGGGAATTGCATACGGGATTAAGTGAATCCTTGACATCGTGGTTCAACCGATAAAGATCATCGTGCAATATGTAGGAACCAATATGGGCATCTTGGTCCCGCTATTGGTTATTGACCGGATAGGTGTCTCGGTCATGTCTACATGATTCTCAAACCCGTAGGGTCGCACGCTTAGCGTTCTTTGACGCTAGAGTAGTATTGGGATATTTGTATTGGTGACCGAAGGTTGTTCGGAGTCTCGAATGAGATCATGGACGTCATGAGGAGTTCCAGAATGGTTTAAAGGTAAAGATTTATATATGGGAAGTCCTATTTTGGCTACCGGAATAGTTCGGGGGCATGCCGGCAGTGTACCGGAGGCACCGAAGGGTTCCGAGGATCCACCGGGGGGTCCACCAGCCTCGGGGACCCACGTGGGCTGTGAGGGGGGCGCCCTGGCCTAGATGGGCCAGGTGCACCAGCCCCCCAACAGGCCCATGCGGCTAGAGGGGGCAAACCCTAGTGGGGAGGGGCGCCCCACTTGCCTTGGGGGGCAAGGCACCCCCTTGGCCGCTGCCCCCTCCCTTGGAGGAGGGGCTAGGGCCGGTGCCCCTGCCCCCTTGCCCCTATATATAGTGGGGAGGTGGGAGGGCAGCCGCACATCTCCCCTGGCGCAGCCCCTCCCCCTCTCTACCACCTCCTCGTCCCGGTATAGCTTGGCGAAGCCCTGTTGGCAGTCCACCACCACCATCACCACCACGCCATCGTGCTAGTTGTGATCCCATCTACTTCTCCCCCTTCACTTGCTGGATCAAGGAGGATGAGACGTCACCGAACCGCACGTGTGCTAAACTCGGAGGTGCCGTCCGTTCAGCGCTAGATCGGTTTGGATCGTGTGATTGGATCGCGAAGAGTACGACTACATCAACCGCGCTATATACGCTTCCGCTTTCGGTCTACAAGGGTATGTAGACACACTCCCCTCTCGTTGCTATGCATCTCCTAGATTAGATCTTGGGTGTCTCATAGGAATTTTTTTGATTTTCATGGGTCTATGCGTAGATGTATTTGCACGAGTAGAACACAAAGAAATTGTGGGCGTTGATGTTCCAATTGCTTACTTCCTTCATCTTATTTGGATTCGGCGGTATTGTGGGATGAAGCGGCTCAGACCAACCTTACTTGTCCTCGCACAAGAGACCGGTTTCACTGACTAACATGCAACTAGTATTGCATAAAAGTGGCTTTGCGGGTGTCTGTCTCTCCCACTTTAGTTGAATATGATTTGACAAGGGCGGTCCTTGTAGAAGGTTAAAAGGCAACTTGAATATCACCGTTGTGGCTTTGCGTAGGTAAGAACGGTTCTTGCTAGTTGCCCATAGCAGCCACATAAAATTTGCAACAACAAAGTTGAGGACATCTAACTTGTTTTTGCAGGGCATGTTGTGATGTGGTATGGCCAAAACTCGATGTGATATATGTTGATGTATGAGATGATCATGTTTTGTAATAGGTTCACGGCTTGCATGTCGATGAGTATGGCAACCGGCAGGAGCCATAGGGTTGTCTTTAATATATTGTATGACATGCGTGTCAACTATTAACCGCCATGTAATTGATTTACTTTATCGCTATGCGTTAGCAATAGTCGTAGAAGCAATAGTTGGTGGAGACAACCACATGCGACACGATGATGGAGATCATGATGGTGGAGATCATGGTGTCATGCCGGTGACGATGGAGATCATGCCGGTGCTTTGGAGAAATAGATCAAAGACACGAGATGATAATGGCCATGTCATGTCACATATTGATTGCATGTGATGTTTATCTTTTTATGCATCTTATTTTGCTTAGGATGATGGTAGAATTATAAGATAATACCTTCACATAATTTGAAGATAAAATGTGTTCTCCCTAAGTATGCACCGTTGCGAAAGTTCGTCGTTTCGAAGCACCTCGTGATGATCGGGTGTGATAGACTCTACGTTCGCATACAACGGGTGTAGATTACTTGGGTTAAACTTGACGAGCCTAGCATGTACATACATGGCCTCGGAACACGGAGGACCGAAAGGTCGAACATGAGTCATATAGTAGATATGATCAACATGGAGATGTTCACCATTGATGACTGCCCCATCTCACGTGATGATCGGACATGGGTCAGTTGATTTGGATCATGAACACTTAGACAACTTGAGGGATGTTGATTTAAGTGGGAGTTCTTTAGTAATTTGATTAACAGAACCAATTATCATGAACTTAGTCTAATTGTATTTGCAAATTAATGTTGTAGATCAATGGCTCGCGCTGTAGCTCCCCTGAATTTTAGTGCGTTCCTAGAGAAAGCTAAGTTGAAAGATGATGGAAGCAACTATACGGACCGGGTCCGTAATTTGAGGATTATCCTCATTGCTGCACAGAAAGTATATGTCCTTGATGCACCACTTGGTGATGCACCCCCTCAAGATTCGCCTGCAGATGTTATGAACGTCTTACAAACACGTTCTAATGACTACTCAATAGTTCAGTGCGCCATGCTTTATGGCTTATAACTGGGGCTCCAAAGACGTTTTGAGCACCACAGAGCATATGAGATGTTCCAGGAGCTGCAATTGGTATTTCAAGCTCATGCCCAGGTTGAGAGGTATGACACCTCCGACAAGTTCTTTAGCTGTAAGATGGAGGAGAATGGCTCCATTAGTGAGCACATACTCAAAATGTCTGGGTACTTCAACCGCTTGAACCAGTTGGGAGTTAATCTTCCGGATGAAGTAGCGATTGACAGAGTTCTCCAGTCACTGCCACGAAGCTACAAGAGCTTTGTGATGAACTGTAACATGCAAGGGATGGAAAAGACGATCCCTGAGCTTTTCGCAATGTTAAAGGCTGCGGAGGTAGAAATCAAGAAAGAGCATCAAGTGTTGATGGTCAACAAGACCACCAGTTTCAAGAAAAAAGGCAAGGAAAAGAAAGGGAACTTCAAGAAGAATGGCAAGCCAGTTGCCGCTCCCATGAAGAAACCCAAGGCTGGACCCAAACCTGAGACTGAGTGCTTTTATTGCAAGGGGAATGGTCACTGGAAGCAGAACTGCCACAAGTACTTGGAAGATAAGAAGACTGGCAACATCAACAAAGGTATATTTGATATGCATGTTATTGATGTGTACCTTACTAGTGCTCGTAGTAGCTCCTGGGTATTTGATACTGGTTCGGTTGCTAATATTTGTAACTCGAAACAGGAGCTGCGGAATAAACGAAGACTAGCTAAGGACGAGGTGACGATGCGAGTCGGAAATGGTTCCAAGGTTGATGTGATCGCCGTCGGCACACTCCCTCTATGTTTACCTTCGGGATTAGTTTTGAAGCTAAATAATTGTTATTTGGTGCCTGCGTTAAGCATGAACATTATATCTGGATCTTGTTTATTGCGAGACGGTTATTCATTTAAGTCAGAGAATAATGGTTGTTCTATTTATATGAATAATATCTTTTATGGTCATGCACCCTTGTTGAATGGTTTATTCTTGTTGAATCTCGATCGTAGAGATACACATGTTCATAACATTGATGCCAAAAGATGCAAAGTTAATGATGATAGTACCACATACTTGTGGCACTGCCGCTTAGGTCATATTGGTGTAAAGCGCATGAAGAAACTCCATGCTGATGGACTTTTGGAATCTCTTGATTATGAATCATTTGAGACATGTGAACCATGCCTCATGGGCAAGATGACTAAAACCCCGTTTTCCGGAACAATAGAGCGGACTAGTGACTTGTTGGAAATAATACATACCGATGTATGCGGTCCGATGAGTGTTGAAGCACGCGGTGGATATCGTTATTTTCTTACCTTCACAGATGATTTGAGTAGATATGGGTATTTTTACTTAATGAAACACAAGTCTGAAGCATTTGAAAAGTTAAAGGAGTTTCAGAGTGAAGTAGAGAATCATCGTAATAAGAAAATTAAATTTCTATGATTTGATCGTGGAGGTGAATATTTGAGTTACGAGTTTGGTATGCATTTAAGACAATGTGGAATTGTTTCACAGCTCACGCCACCTGGAACACCACAACATAATGGTGTGTCCGAACATCGTAATCATACTCTATTGGATATGGTGCGTTCTATGATGTCTCTTACCGATTTTCCACTATCGTTTTGGGGTTATGCATTAGAGACAGCCGCATTCACTTTAAACAGGGCACCGTCTAAATCCGTTGAGACGACACCGTGTGAATTATGGTTTGGTAAGAAACCTAAACTGTCGTTTCTTAAAGTTTGGGGATGCGACGCTTATGTCAAGAGGCTTCAGCCAGATAAGCTCGAACCCAAAGCGGAGAAGTGCGTCTTCATAGGATACCCTAAAGAAACCATTGGGTATACCTTCTATCATAGATCCGAGGGCAAGATCTTTGTTGCCAAGAATGGGTCCTTTCTAGAGAAGGAGTTTCTCTCGAAAGAAGTGAGTGGGAGGAAAGTAGAACTTGATGAGGTAGTTGTACCTTCTCCCGAATTGGAAAGTAGCACATCACAGAAATAAGTTCCCGTGATGCCTACACCAGCCAGAGAGGAAGCTAATGATGATGATCATGAAACTTTGGATCAAGTTACTACTGAACTTCGTTGGTCGACCAGGGTACGTTCCGCACCAGAGTGGTACGGTAATCCCGTCCTAGAAGTCATGTTGTTAGACAACGGCAAACCTACGAACTATGAAGAAGCAATGATGAGCCCGGCTTCTGACAAATGGCTTGAGGCCATGAAATCCGAGATAGGGTCCATGTATGAGATCAAAGTATGGACTTTGGTGGACTTGCCCGATGGACGTCAAGGAAAACAAATGGATCTTTAAGAAGAAGACAAACGCTAATGGTAATGTCACCGTCTATAAAGCTCGACTTGTCACAAAGGGTTTCCGACAAATTCAAGGGGTTGACTAAAATGAGACCTTCTCACCCGTAGCGATGCTTAAGTCTATTAGAATTATGTTAGCAATTGCCGCATTTTATGATTATGAAATCTGGCAGATGGACGTCAAAACAGTGTTCCTTAATGGGTTTCTTAAGGAAGAGTTGTATATGATGCAACCGGAAGGTTTTGTCGATCCTAAGGATGCTAACAAAGTATGCAAGCTCCAGCGATCCATTTATGGACTGGTGCAAGCATCTCGGAGTTGGAATATACGTTTTTATGAGGTGATCAAAGCTTTTGGATTTATACAAACTTACAGAGAAGCTTGTATTTACAAGAAAGTGAATGGGAGCCCTATAGCATTTCTAATATTATATGTGGATGGCATATTGTTGATTGGAAATGATATAGAATTTCTGGAAAGCATAAAAGGTTATTTGAACAGGAGTTTTTCAATGAAAGACCTGGGTGAAGCTGCTTACATTTTGGGCATTAAAATCTATAGAGATAGATCAAGACGCCTAATAGGACTTTCACAAAGCACATACCTTGGCAAGATTTTGAAGAAGTTCAAAATGGACCAGTCGAAGAAAGGGTTCTTTCCTGTGTTGCAAGGTGTGAAGTTGAGTAAGATTCAAAGCCCGACCACGGCAGAAGAAAGAGAAAGGATGAAAGTCATCCCCTATGCCTTGGCCATAGGCTCTATAATGTATGCCATGCTGTGTACCAGACATGATGTGTGCCTTGCCATAACTCTGGCAGGGAGGTACCAAAGTGATCTGGACAGCGGTCAAGAATATCCTTTAGTACCTGAAGAGGACTAAGGACATGTTTCTCGTTTATGGAGGCGACGAAGAGCTCGTCGTAAAGGGTTACGTCGATGCTAGCTTCGACATAGATCTGGATGACTCTAAGTCTCAAACCGGATACGTATTTATATTGAATGGTAGAGCAGTCAGTTGGTGCAGTTCCAAGCAAAGTGTCATAGCGGGATCTACATGTGAAGCGGAATATATAACTGCTTCGGAAGCAGCGCAAGAAGGAGTCTGGATGAAGGAGTTCATATCCGATCTGGGAGTAATACCTAGTGCATCGGAGCCATTGACTATCTTTTGTGACAACACTGGAGCTATTGCCATTGCCAAGGAGCCTAGGTTTCACAAGAAGACAAAGCACATCAAACGCCGCTTCAACTCCATTCGTAATTACATTAAGGATGGAGACATAGAACTTTGCAAAGTACATACGGATCTGAATGTGGCCGACCCGTTGACTAAACCTCTTCCACGAGAAAAACATGATCAGCACCAAGACTCCATGGGTGTTAGATTCATTAAAATGTAAACTAGATTATTGACTCTAGTGCAAGTGGGAGACTATTGGAAATATGCCCTAGAGGCAATAATAAATTGCTTATTATCATATTTCCTTGTTCATGATAAATGTTTATTATTCATGCTACAATTGTATTGACCGGAAACTTAAATACATGTGTGGATACATAAACAACACCGTGTCCCTAGTAAGCCTCTACTAGACTAGCTCGTTGATCAAAGATGGTTAAGGTTTCCTAACCATAGACATGAGTTGTCATTTGATAACGGGATCACATCATTAGGAGAATGATGTGATGGACAAGACCCAATCGTAAGCTTAGCATCAGATCGTTTATTTATTTGCTACAACTTTCTTCATGTCAAGTATCAGTTCCTTAGACCATGAGATCATGTCACTCCCGGACACCAGAGGAATGCCTTGTGTGCTATCAAATGTCACTTCGCAACAGGGTGATCATAAAGATGCTCTACAGGTATCTCCGAAGGTGTCTGTTGGGTTGCATGAATCGAGACTGGGATTTGTCGCTCCGTATGACGGAGAGATATCTCTGGGCCCTCTCGGTAATACAACATCGTAAAGAGCTTGCAAGCAATGTGGCTAACGAGTTAGTCACGGGATCTTGTATTACGGAACGAGTAAAGAGACTTGCCGGTAACGAGATTGAACTAGGTATGGAGATACCGACGATCGAATCTCGGGCAAGTAACATATCGCCGGACAAAGGGAATTGCATACGGGATTAAGTGAATCCTTGACATCGTGGTTCAACCGATAAAGATCATCGTACAATATGTAGGAACCAATATGGGCATCTTGGTCCCGCTATTGGTTATTGACCGGATAGGTGTCTCGGTCATGTCTACATGATTCTCGAACCCGTAGGGTCGCACGCTTAGCGTTCGTTGACGCTAGAGTAGTATTGGGATATTTGTATTGGTGACCGAAGGTTGTTCGGAGTCTCGAATGAGATCCTGGACGTCATGAGGAGTTCCGGAATGGTCCAGAGGTAAATATTTATATATGGGAAGTCCTATTTTGGCTACCGGAATAGTTCGGGGGCATGCCGGCAGTGTACCGGAGGCACCGAAGGGTTCCGAGGATCCACCGGGGGGTCCACCAGCCTCGGGGACCCACGTGGGCTGTGAGGGGGGCGCCCTGGCCTAGATGGGCCAGGTGCACCAGCCCCCTAACAGGCCCATGCGGCTAGAGGGGGCAAACCCTAGTGGGGAGGGGCGCCCCACTTGCCTTGGGGGGCAAGGCACCCCCTTGGCCGCTGCCCCCTCCCTTGGAGGAGGGGCTAGGGCCGGTGCCCCTGCCCCCTTGACCCTATATATAATGGGGAGGTGGGAGGGCAGCCGCACCTCTCCCCTGGCGCAGCCCCTCCCCCTCTCTACCACCTCCTCGTCCCATTATCTTTTCTCTGATAGAAACTTTGGGGTGCTCCTTGAAGTTATTTGTGTGGATTGAATATTATGATTATGAAGTTGTTTGATGCATATCGTATAATCAACTCACGGATACTTGTGGTGACATTGGAGTATCTAGGTGACATTAGAGTTGGTTGATGTGTATCATATGGTGTTATTTTAGTACAAACTCTAGGGCTGTTTGTGACAATTATAGGAATGGCTCAATAGATCGATCGGAAAGGATAACTTTGAGGTGGTTTCGTACCCTACAAACTATTTCTATCTTATGTAATCCGCTAATAGGAACTTTGGAGTGATTCTTTATTGCACGTTGAGGGATGGTTATATGATCCAATTATATTAGCATTGTTGAGAGATTACACTAGCGAAAGTATGAACCCTAGGCCTTGTTTCTAAGCATTGCAATACCGTTTATGCTCACTTTTGTTACTTGTTACTTTGCTGTTTTTTATTGTTCGCACTACAAAAACCTATATCTACTATCCATACTACACTTGTATCATCATCTCTTCGCCGAATTAGTGCACCTGTACAATTTACCATTGTATTGGGTGTGTTGGGGACACAAGTGACTCTTTGTTATTTGGTTGCAGGGTTGCTTGAGAGAGACCATCTTCATCCTACACCTCCCACGGATTGATAAACCTTAGGTCATCCACTTGAGGGAAAATTGCTGCTATCCTACAAAACTCTACGCTTGGAGGCCCAACACGGGTCTACAAGAATAAGCTGTGTAGTAGGCATCACTGCACGTGTGCTAAACTCAGAGGTGCCGCCCGTTCGGCGCTAGATCGGTTTGGATCGTGATTGGATCGCGAAGAGTACGACTACATCAACTGCGTTATATACGCTTCCGCTTTCGGTCTATAAGGGTATGTAGACACACTCCCCTCTTGTTGCTATGCATTTCCTAGATTAGATCTTGGGTGTTTCGTAGGAATTTTTTTGATTTTCATGCAACGTTCCCCATCACTTCTGTATCGTTGCCTTTCCCACGTCCACCTTCTGGCCGTTGATCATGTACAGTACGGTGCACGGGGTTTCGTCGGCCTGCGAAGACATGTTTGCGGCGTCAGACTTCCGAAAGGCAATGTAAATGGAAGATTATAGATATGTTGGTGCGACGCGTAATTATCGTGAGGGCGTCGAGCTCAGCCTAAGTCGAAGCCTCGCCTAGCACGCCAGAGACGGAGGACGGGCTGCTATGAGTGGCTATGGGAGCAGGTGCGGGTGAGGGAGCAGGTGTGGTTGCGAGAGCAGGTGCTGGTGCGATGTTCACCGAGTTGCTCCCGGCGAAGCTGGGAATGGGATAATCCTTTGCCGTTTTGTCTGGATTTTGCCTCGTCCAGTCTACAACAGCAGGAATGAAGGTATTAACTGAAGCTATGAAATCACTTCCGCAGGCAGCTAAAGCTGCATTGACTGCCTACTGGACCAACTCATCTCTCGTCACTTCTGCGGTCTCAGCTGCATTTTTCTCGACCGCCAGCTTCACCTTCTCATCGATGTTCACCTGACTGAACTTCCTTCTCTGCCTTTTGCCCCCCGGGTCCTCATGGTAGTAGTACTTCCACGTGGCGCCGTCAATAGCACCATGCACACGTCCATACTGTGGCCGCTTGCCCAAAGGGAGTCCCTTCATTATGTTCAAGGCCCGGTTGCGAGGGTTGTCCCACTTGGGCCTCGCCGACGACTGAGATGACGAGCCGCTTTCGGCCGCAAGCTTGTGTTGCTCTTTCTGCAAAAGGTACGTGAACCATTTACAAATGTTACTAGAACGTGTAGTCGACTTGATAAGAAGCTAATATAAGGTGGTAAAAAAATAATTACCAGTAGTCTCATCAATTTCCTCGTGGGCGCGTCCGTGTACCAAACCTTTTTTTCCTCTGTCTAGGTGCTGTAGTACTACTAAGTTTGCTCTGTCAAAGTCGTTGCGTCGACCCGAGTGGTCCATGATACGTCTCCAATGTATCTATAATTTTTGATTGTTCCATGCTGTTATATTATCAATCTTGGATGTTTTTATAATCATTTACAGAAATTATATATCATTTTGGAGACTAACCTATTAACTTAGTGCCTAGTGCCAGTTGCTGTTTTCTGCCCTGTTTTTGTTTTAAAAAAAATCAATACCAAACGAAGTCCAAATGGCACGAAACTTTTTGGAGATTTTTTTTCTGAACAAGATAAACACAAGAAGCTTCAGGAGAGGGCCAGAAGACCCAGGAGGTGGCCACGAGCCACCAGGGCGCGCCTGGGGGGGGGGGCAGGCGCGCCCTGTTGCCTCGTGGGCCCCCTTTGTTCCGTTTGACCTAATTCCACCACTATAAATTCAGGAAAAATTAGAAACCCTTAGAGGAGTCCACGAAATACTTTTTCCGCCGCCACAAGTTTTTGTTCTTGAGAGATCCCATCTGGAGGCCTTCTCCGGTACTCCGCCGGAGGGGGAATCGATCACGGAGGGGTTCTACATCAACCTTGCTGCCCTTCCGATGTTGCGTGAGTAGTTTACCACAGACCTTCGGGTCCATAGGCAGTAGCTAGATGGCTTCTTCTCTCTTTTTGATCTTCAATACAATGTTCTCCTCGATGTTCTTGGAGTTCTATCCGATGTAATCACTTTTTGCGGTGTGTTTGTTGGGATCCGATGAATTGTGAGTTTATGATCAGATTATCCATGAATATTATTTGAGTTTTTGCTCCACTCTTTTATCCATGATTATTATATCCTTGTATTTTTCTCCGATCTATTGATTTGGTTTGGCCAACTGAGTTGATTTATCTTGCCATGGGAAGAGGTGCTTTGTAATGGGTTCGATCTTGCGGTGCTCAATCCCAGTGACAGAAAGGGACATGGCACGTATGTATCGTTGCTATTAAGGGTAAAAAGATGGGGTTTATTCATACGTGAGTTTATATTGTCTACACCATGTCATCGTTCTTAAGGCGTTACTCCGTTCTTTATGGACTTAATACAGTAGATGCATGCTGGATAGCGGTCGATGTGTGGAGTAATAGTAGTAGATGCAGGCAGGAGTCGGTGTACTTGTCTCGGACGTGATGCCTATATACATGATCATTGCCTTGGATATCGTCATGATTATTTGCTTTTCTATCAATTGCCCAACAGTAATTTGTCTACCCACCATATGCTATTTTCTCGAGAGAAGCCTCTAGTGAAAACTATGGCCCCTGGGTCTATCTAAATCATATTACTAAAACCCTAAAAATATTGCAATTTTCTTTTATTTATTTTATTTTGTATTTTTGTTTCAATCTATCTATGTATAATATACAATTTAATCTTGCAATTGACCGCCGAGGGATTGACAACCCCTCGTTTGCGTTGGGTGCAAGGATTTGTTGTTTGTGTGCAGGTTCTGCTAACGAGGTGTTGTGTGATTCTCCTACTGGTTCGATAACCTTGGTTTCATAACTGAGGGAAATACTTATCTCTAATGTGCTACATCATCCCTTCCTCTTCGGGGATAAAACCAACACAAGCTACAAGTAGTAGGAAGAATTTCTGGCGCCGTTGCCGGGGAGACATCATCAACATCTATCAAGTACGTTTGCACAAACTCTCATCTCCTTGCATTTATTTTATTTGCCATTTGCCTCTCGTTTTCATCTCCCCCACTTCTAGAACGTTTTTTACAAAAATATTTTCCGTTTACCTTTTTCTTGTTTGCGTGTTTGCTTGCTTGCTTTACCATTATGGCTAGTTCTTCGCTCGTTACTATTACCCCTGAAAATGAAGTGCTCAATTTTAAACAAAGGGGAGGAGAGAATTTAAAAGATGCTTGGTATAGGATTTGCGATGCTCATAATAGATCAACTCGTAAACAATCCACTACTATCCTTCTTCGCAATTTTTATGTGTGCATTACTACTTGGTATAGATTTGCACTTGATACTATTACCGGAGGGAATTTCTTGATGTGTCCCTCTATGGATGCTTTTAATGCTATGGGAAATTTAGTGGGATCACCACCTATTACTATTAATGAAACACCTTTGACCTTGGAACATGTTATGCAAAGTTTAGATTCTATTGAAAATAAAATGCCTACCGTTGAGCACATTGAAAATTTAGATAAAAAGATTCATAACCTTGTTACTCAGTTTGGATCAAAGGTAGAGATTACTCTTAAGATGCTAAAAGAGAAAGAACCGATAATTAATGAAAGAATGGAACAAAGTCCCGCTAGGATTGATAAGTTGGAAGAAATTATTAATAACTTGGGTTCCGCTTTTTCTTCCGTGAAAACTGTTGAAAAGACTCCTCCTAGAAAGAATTGCAAATTTATATATGTTCCTAAAACCAATGGTGCTATTTCTAGTAAGGGAAATGAGGAGCTTAACATGATTAGCGTGCACCCAAATTTTGTTGATGTGATAAAAGAACCAATCTATAATAACAAAAAATTTAATTTTGTGCCTAGAAGTGTGATGATGAGAAATACCTATGTAAAATCCACTAGGAAAAATGGATGCGTGATTGAGGAATTGGAAACCAAAGACGACAATACTTGAAAATATGCATTATGCCTAGCTAGGGGCATAAAACAATAGCGCTTGTTGGGAGGCAACCCAATGAATAAAATAAATTTTTTCTGTTATTGTGTGTTTTCACTTTTATGCTACTGGTATGATTGTGTTTTTGTGTTTTTAATTAGTGTATGTGCCAAGTAAAGCCTTTAGGATGATTTGGAAGATAGTATAATTGATGCTGTTTGGAAAACAGAAAGTTTTGCGTCCAGTGCCCGAATTTTGTTTCTGTACTGGAGCGTCAAAAAAATCTGAAATATTTACACAGTATTGGTATATGAATTTCCCACGTTTTCCTAATTTTTCAGAATTTTTGGAGTTACATATGTATGGCTTTTAAATAGATTGCTACAGACTGTTCTGTTTTTGACAGGTTCTGTTTTTGATGCACTACTTGCTTGTTTTGATGAATCTATGGATTGTATCGGGGGGTATAAGCCATGGTGAAGTTATAGTACAGTAGGTATAATGCAAAAATAAAATATTAATGGGTTTGCAACAGTACTTAAAGTAGTGATTTATTTTGTTATACTAACGGATCTCACGAAGGTTTTGTTGAGTTTTGTGTGATTGAAGTTTTCAAGTTTTGGGTGAGATCACGATGGATGAAGGAATAAGGAGTAGCAAAAGCCTAAGCTTGGGGATGCCCGAGGCACCCCAAGGTAATATTCTAGGAAGACTCAAGCATCTAAGCTTGGGGATAACCCGGAAGGCATCCCCTCTTTCTTCTACCGACCATCGGTAATTTTACTTGGAGCTATATTTTTATTCGTCACATGATATGTGTTTTGCTTGGAGCATCTTGTATTATATGAGTCTTTGCTTTGTTTGATTTTTAGTTTGTCACAATCATCTTTGCTGAACACACCTATCTTGAGAGAGCCACACGTTTATCATCATTTGTTAGAATACTCTATGTGCTTCACTTAAATTTTTTGAGCTAGGCAGTTGCTCTAGTGCTTCACTTAAATCTTTTTGAGCACGGTGGTGGCTAAATTTTGAAGAAATAAACTCTCATGCTTCACTTATATTATTTTTAGAGTTGATTAAAATTTTGAAGAAATAAATTCTCATGCTTCACTTATATTATTTTGAGAATTGACAAGATTAAAATTTTGAAGAAATGAATTCTCATGCTTCACTTATATTATTTTGAGAATTGATAAGATTGAAATTTTGAAGCAATATTTGCACTCTCATGCTTCACTTAAATATTTTTGAGAGTTGATGATAGTAACGGTAATTTGCACAAGATATGAATTTGGTCCCAAAGTGATGAATATTCAAGAGGGATATAAATAAAAACTTTCATATAGATCATTGGATATGATAAGTGTGATTCCTTGCAATAGTTTTGCGATATGGAAATGATAATATGTGAGTCATGTTAGTGAGTAATTGTGATTTAGTAAAAATATTCGTGTTAAGGTTTGTGATTCCCTATGCATGCACATCAAGTCAATAGTTATGCAAAGAAATTATATCCTACTTATGGTGCATTATTCGGTGTTAGTTATGTTCAATGCATGTTTATGACCGTTTTCGTTTTTTGGTTGGTTGCTTCTCAATATTTTGCTAGCCTTCATTTGTACTAAGCGGAAATACTGCTTGTGCATCCAAAATCCTTAAACCCAAGTTGTCCAAATGACTCCACTATATCTACCTATATGCGGTATTTCAATGCTGTTCCAAGTAAATTTGTGTGTGCCAACTCTAATTTTCAAAATAATTTTTTTGTTTTGTGTGCCCATACCGCTCATGAAGCGGCAGGGGGTGGCCATTATTTTCCATGCTAGGTGTGTTATTCTCACGATGAGTGTTTATTCACTTGTCATTGCACGAGAGAATGGTTGGTAATAGGGATTCCCAGTCCCGCATGAAATAAAAAATAATAACAACAAAATTCCTTGGAAAGTGTTGGTATGGAGGGCACCCGTGGAAACGGCTAGCCATGGATTGTGAAAGAAAGGTGGAAAGGAAATAAACTTTACTTTCTGTTAGGGAACCGCCTATGATGTGTCTAGCATGGAAAATATTGGGAATTCTCGGTCGTTTTCGTTGACAGGAAAAGCATGCCTCTCAAAATATTTTTATCTCTTTAATTTCAGCTTTAAGCTCTAGCACATTTGACAAATCTCTGCTTCCCTCTGCGAAGGGCCTATTTATTTACTTTTATGCAATTTTTATTTTATTCGAGTCTCCATCTTCTCTTACAAAAGCACCAACTAGAGAGCACTATTGTCATACTTGTGCATTGGATGTAGCTAATATTGGAGTGTGTTTCATGAATGGATCAATGATTGAGCATAATGGGCTAGGGATAACTTTCTTTAGCATTGATATCTTGAAAGACATGGTTGCTTCTTAGCATGCTTGAGTATTTATATCTTCATGTCAAATTATAGACTATTGCTTTAAATCATTCAAGTCCAATGTCCATGCTATAAAAGAAAAGAATATATGATGAATATGATAGGCAGCATTCCACATCAAAAATTCTGTTTTTACCATTTACCTACTCGAGGACGACTAGGAATTAAGCTTGGGGATGCTGATACGTCTCCAACGTATCTATAATTTTTGATTGTTCCATGTTGTTATATTATCAATCTTGGATGTTTTTATAATCATTTACAACAATTATATATCATTTTTGGAGACTAACCTATTAACTTAGTGCCCAGTGCCAGTTGCTATTTTTTGCCCTGTTTTTGTTTTACAGAAAATCAATACCAAACGAAGTCCAAATGCCATGAAACTTTTTGGAGATTTTTTTCTGGACAAGATAAACACTAGAAGATTCGGGAGAGGGCCAGAAGACCCAGGAGGTGGCCACGAGCCTCCAGGGCGCGCCGGGGGGGGGGGGGGCAGGCGCGCCCTGGTGCCTCGTGGGCCCCCCTTTGCTCCGTTTGACTTAATTCCACCACTATAAATTCAAGAAAAATCAGAAACCCTTAGAGGAGTCCACGAAATACTTTTTCCGCTGCTGCAAGTTTCTGTTCTCGAGAGATCCCATCTGGAGGCCATCTCCGGTACTCCGCCGGAGGGGGAATCGATCACGGAGGGGTTCTACATCAACCTTGCTGCCCTTCCGATGACGCGTGAGTAGTTTACCACAGACCATTTGGTCCATAGGCAGTAGCTAGATGGCTTCTTCTCTCTTTTTGATCTTCAATACAATGTTCTCCTCGATGTTCTTGGAATTCTATCCGATGTAATCACTTTTTGCGGTGTGTTTGTTGGGATCCGATGAATTGTGAGTTTATGATCAGATTAGCCATGAATATTATTTGAGTCTTTGCTGCACTCTTTTATGCATGATTATTATAGCCTCGTATTTCTTCTCCGATCTATTGATTTGGTTTGGTCAACTGAGTTGATTTATCTTGCCATGGGAAGAGGTGCTTTGTAATGGGTTCGATCTTTCGGTGCTCAATCCCAGTGACAGAAAGGGACATGACACGTATGTATCGTTGCTATTAAGGGTAAAAAGATGGGGTTTATTCATACGTGAGTTTATCTTGTCTACATCATGTCATCGTTCTTAAGGCGTTACTTCGTTCTTTATGGACTTAATACACTAGATGCATGCTGGATAGCAGTCGATGTGTGGAGTAATAGTAGTAGATGCAGGCAGGAGTTGGTCTACTTGTCTCGGACGTGATGCCTATATACATGATCATTGCCTTGGATATCGTCATGATTATTTGCTTTTCTATCAATTGCCCAACAGTAATTTGTCTACCCACCGTATGCTATTTTCTCGAGAGAAGCCTCTAGTGAAAACTATGGCCCCCGGGTCTATCTAAATCATATTACTAAAACCCTAAAAATATTGCTGCCATTTTATTTTATTTATTTTATTTTTTATTTTTGTTTAATCTATCTATCTATCATATACAATTTAATCTTGCAATTGTCCGCCGAGGGATTGACAACCCCTCGTTTGCGTTGGGTGCAAGGATTTGTTGTTTGTGTGCAGGTGCTGCTAACGAGGTGTTGTGTGATTCTCCTACTGGTTCGATAACCTTGGTTTCATAACTAAGGGAAATACTTATCTCTACTGTGCTGCATCATCCCTTCCTCTTCGGGGATAAAACCAACGCAAGCTACAAGTAGCAGTCCACATGCAGTTCCCTTCGGCCGTTGGTGTGACCTTCTCCTCCAACCCTCCCAAGGTGCTTGTTAATTTGCAAACCAACAACAGGGTCTCCGCCGTATAGATAATTCTCACAGAAGGAGATGCACTCTTGGGTCAGATAGCCCCGGAGGATGCTTCCATCCAGACGGGACATGTTACGAATGAATCCTTTGATGACCCCATTCATCATCTCGAACGGCATCATGCTGTGTAGGAATGTCGGCCCGAGGTCGATGATGTCGTCCATAATGTGGACACACAGATGCACCATGACATCAAAGAACGTGGGCGGGAAGTACATCTCAAGCTCATTTAGTATGACAACGATCTCTTCCTGTAGCCTTCGGAGCTGCTTCACACTGATCGACTTTCGAGAGATAACGTCGAAAAAGTTGCAGAGACCAGTAAGCGTGTCACGGACGTGCTTGTCCATTATCCCTCTAAGGGTAAACGGGAGTATCTACGTCATCATCACTTGACAGTCATGAGACTTCATCCAGCTGAACCTTTTCTTCTTGGTGTCTAGAAATCTGCTTATCTTCCTACAGTAACCAGAACTAACTTTGATTCCGGTAAGGCACTTGAAGAATTGATCGATCTCCTTCAGACTTAAGGTGAAGCAAGAAGGGGGGCAATAATTCTCTTCCTTCATGTTGACTTTTTGCCCCTGCCCCCCGCCTCCGTCTCCGTCTCCGTTTCCTCCGACGACTTTTCAAGGGGCATGTGGAGATCTGCCCTGATTTCCAAATCGTCCAAGTCTCTTCTTGCCTTCGGCCCATCCTTGGTCTACTCCGGTACGTTCATCAGTGTGCCAAGCAAGCTCTCGAGGACATTCTTCGTGATATGCATTTGATCAAGGCAATGAGGCGTCTCGAGTTTGGGCTAGTACTCCAAGTCCCAGAAAACAGACCTCGTTTTCCATACCTTTAGCAGCGGCTCAGGCACTTTTTTCATCTTTCCCGGCCTGGGGCACTCTTCCTAGTTTTTCAACAACTCATAGATTTCAGCGTCGCTCCTCTTACGAGGAGGTCCTCGATGCTCAGCCTCACCATTGAATAGATCTCCACAGGTCATCCTTCTCGAGCCATCTTCGATGCCCCATGTACACGATTTTCCCAGACCCGCTATCTTTCGTTAGCTGCTGAGACATTGTATCATCCATGCACCTGGTGCATCCGCAATATCCATGGCACACCTGGCATGATACATATCCGTAACCGAAATAGTCGTGCACCGTCATCACCAGCGCGGATCTCATATCGAAATACTCTCCTTTGCTGGCGTCCCATGTCTTGACCGGTGTTGTCCATAACGTGTCTAGCTCCTCTTTCAGTAGCCCGAGATACAGATTAATATCATTTCCCAGTTGTTTCGGCCCTTGAATCAACATGCTCATGCGTATGTACTTTGTCTTCATCCACTTCCAGGGGGGAGGTTGTACATCCATACAAACACGGGCCATGTGCTATGGTTGGTGTTCTGGTTGCCAAATGGATTCATGCCATCGGTACTCGCGCCAAGCACGATGTTCCTTAGATCACCTGCGAAAAATCGATATTCGGCGTTGAACGCTCTCCACTGGCTCGCATCCATAAGGTGTCTCAGCTTTGGATCATCTCCATCGTCGGACTTCACCCTCTCCGCGTGCCAGCGCATGAAATTTTCTTCCATAGGATCTACCAAATAATGCTGCAGACGGGGAGTGATCGGTAAGTACCATACAACTTTCTGGGGAGATTTCTTTCAGGCCTTCTTGTATCAAGAAGTATTGCGCACCGGACAGCTAGTTTTTTCCGTGTGCTCCTTCCGATAAATGATGCAATCATTCATGCATGCATGGTATCTAATGTGCGGAAAATCAAGAGGGCACACGATCTTCTTGGCCTCATGGACACTAGTAGGACACAGGTTCCCCGCGGGAAGAACCTTCTTTAGATACTTGAGAAGCTCATCGAGGCTTCTGTCGGTCCATTTGTTTTTAGCCTTCGTCTTTAGAAGTTCGAGCGTGAAACTCAAGCGGGTCACCTCGGGATCGCAACCATCATACAATGGAGACTTCGAGTCTACCTCCAGTTGCTCCAGCTTGGCCTCCTCTCTAGAAGCAGCTCTGTCGCTAGTCGTCTTCTTGCGAAGCAGATCTCGAACATGAGGGTCCCACACGATTGAACTTAGTAGCGATGAAGGCTCCGGTGTGTCCGTGTCTTCTCCGTCATGTCCGGCTTCTTCTCCGCCCCCATGTCCGGCCTCTTCTCCGCCGCCATGTCCGGCCTCTTCTCCGCTGCCATGTCCGGCCTCTTCTGCGGTGCCATTATCGGCCATCTCTTCATCTGGCCCCATGTCATCATTGGCTGCCCCGTCGACGTCCTCATCATCATCATCTTCACTTATCCACCGAGTATAGCCATCCATGAAACCAGTCATGAGCAGGTGCGCCTTCAAACGGCCTTCCTTAAAGGGGTCAAGCCAGACTCCTCCTTTGCATCTTCGACACAAACATAAAATCTCCTTCCGGTTATTTTCATACATGTCGTGCACCGCGGATCGCAACCATCTTTCCACCATCCTTCATGATCGCCTGCGCGGTATAATAAGCAAAAGGATTATAAACGCATGCATGCATGCATCAAAGTCATACAAAAATTCTGCATGACCTTCCCTAAAAATAGGACAAATAGAGTGTGCCCGAAATTCGCCAAAACGGAAATAAATCGACATTTTGGCAAAACATAAGCAACTCATCTCATGTCATGCACAATTTGGCAAATACACATATAGGCGGCAACTCATGCCACACGCACAATTTCCATCATATCGCCCGATTCGGTCATATCACACACACACACACACACACATATTTCCATTCATGCAAAGCATAATATTTTACTCACCTATCTCGAGAGAGATCGAGCACGGTGATGAGGTCGGTGTCGCTACACACCTAGGGATCGAAAGTGGACAAAGATGGCTTTACTTCACTAAATGGATAGATCTAGTTGGGGAGGTAGATAGGTCACTTCATTAAATGGGTAGATCTAGCTAGTTGGGGATGGAGATGGCTCTAACTAGTGGAGGGAGGAGAGAAAAGTGAGGAAGAGAGAAAGGGGTGCATTAATGGAGATGGTGGAGGAGAGAGAAGAGAGGTAGGAGAAGGAAGAGAGAACAAAGCTAGCTAGTAGTAATGAGGGAGAAGCAAGTGAGGGAGAGAGGAGGGGGATGGGATTCGAAAAGGTGGCTGCTGCGCCTTAGCAGCAGCGCTGGTTCATGACCGGAGCTACTGCTAAGTGCAGTACCAGTAGCGCGGGTCTGTAGCCGGCACTGCTGCTAAGTGGGCCCCACCAGGTGGGACAGTGCAACCGTAGTTGTAGTTGCGGTTCTGTAACCCGCGCTACTGCTATCTTCTTAGCAGTAGCGCGTGTCCTTCACGCCGCGCTGCTACTATACGTAGCTTGGTGGGTACGGTGGGGCCCACTTAGCAGCAGCGCCGTTTGGTACCACCGCGCTACTGTAAAGTAGTAGTAGCGCGTACCTCTGACCCGCGCTACTGTTAAGCCTCCACCTATAAGGTTTTCCCTAGTAGTGATGGGGTGATGCATGCAGCCAAACACGCCATAAGAGTAAAATGTGAACACAAATAAATAAATAAATTATTAACCTACTTACAGACATTATTTGTGTTTGACACCTTGCATGTTGTTACAGTGGATCAGAGTTGATCAGTTTGTGATTTCAATTTGGGCAGATGTTATTTGCATCGAAATTTAATTCCAAGATGAAAATCTAGCTATAACAGAGTTAAAAATAGGTTAGTTAGATTTATAGGCCACTACAATTTCCATCCTATACAACGTCAATTTTCGAAGAACGTGGATAACTGCAATGGAGTTTTGTTAGAAGATGAAAAATTGCAGTGGCATTTGTTGAACTACGAAAATGGGGTGGCATATATATAGTTACCCCATTGCCCCACCCTCCACCCATTCACACACACACACACACACACACACACACACACACACACAAAAGACAGGAACTCGACTAATACTAGAACTTCATTAGTAGGCTAGCTTTTCTGTTTTATAAAAGCCTCTGAAAATTATTGAACAGTACAATATGGATGATATTTTGATGGAACATTATCTTTTCAAGAACACGCAAGAGGGTTGCGCGTCTTTCTCATTACGATAGAAGGAGGGTAATATACATCGAGTCATTCAACCACAAATGGCAAAACAACTAAGAACACGCGCACACGCGCCATGTCGATTAGGTTACATGCTCAAAAATCCCACATGACCTAGCTAGTCATAGATAGGAGTGTTGGGAAACGTAGTAGAAAACAAAAAAATTGCCCTACGATCACCTAGGAACAATATGAAGATGCATAAATGGTTTGGATCACGATCGTTACCGACTCCGAGTAGCAGCAGAAGTAGACGAGTCAGTGTAGATCGTACTTGGACTCCCTCGAACAGTAGATGAATGATCCCGCGAACTGCCCACGAACGTTCCCGTGAACTGCCCACGAACGATCCCTCGAACGGAACACTGAAAGCACGGTCTCTCTACTAGGTTGCAAGCGTACGGTCTTCACGATCCGGCAGCGCTTCGTCGTCCAGAGCTAATCGTCATCGGAGAATTAGAGGGAGGAGATTAGAACCACACTGGGCTTCTAATTATTAGGATTAGAGGATCCAGGTCAAGCTCTAATTGATCAACTAGGACCAACTAGAACTAGAACTAGAGAACTAGAGGAGGTTCCAAAACTTGTGTATCAAATAGTGCAAAATTCTCTAGTGTATATAGGTTGGAGGGAGAGGGAGGGGTGCCACACAAGGAGGGAAAGCCCCTCCTTGGTGCGCCAGCCTAGGGGGGGAGTAGGAGTCACCCCCACTCCAATTCGGCCTCCCCACAAGGGAATAGGGGCGCCTCCCCTACATGGGCCAAGGTAGCCCAATTCTCCCTCCACAACTTGGTCTTTTAAGGCCCGTTAATATTAAATTAAATATAAAAGTCTCCTAACAATTACTATAGCCTTTTATTATTAATTTAGTATCACCAAAAACATTTTCCACCTATATATTACTTATCGGTGATACCCGGTATTGCCCGATAACTTCGAAACCCTTCCGGTGACCCCAGAACGCTTCCGGTTCCTCTCGAAACTATTTTGAATATTAATGAAACAATTCCACAAATAAATCCTCGATAGTCTCATCCTACTAACACATAACAGATCGTGATTACCTTAAGCTTGTGACCCCATAGGTTCGGCAAAACATAGACATGAACGAAACCCATTCGTTCAATGACCGATAGCGGAACCATGGACATCCATATCGATCCCTATGATTACATGAATGACATTCGAGTGAAACTTTGGTTAGCATGTGATGTTCCCTTTGCTTCACGATACTTTACAAAACCCGAGGTGTGCCGGTATCCTCTTGACTTATACACATGCTCACTATACTGGTATCCTCGTTACCGGTTTTGTTCTTCTTTCTCGTTGAAGTGTTCCGGCATCCCCGTGACATAGTCACCTGTGTCTGGCCAGACGATGATGGAATCCATCACACCGAGAGGGCCCTAAGAATATCTCCTCATCGTCGGAGGAGCAAATCCCACTCTCGAGCTATCTAGTCCCTTGTCAAACTTTCTGATGAACCTGTAAGTAGAGTCTTCGTCATTGGTTTTAGCACATTATAAACCATGTAATATTTGTGTTAGTCATGTCTGATCTTTATGTAGGATCTTGATTCCTTTTGCTTTGAGCAAATGACACTATTATTCATAATACAGTGTTATTGGTTTCATCGCACTTGGGATCACACCAACTATATCAAGACACTTCTTGATTAACTATATCAAGACACTTCTTGATTCAGACTATTTTGAAACATCCGATGCTTTCAACATATTCTTCTTACGTTATAGAATTCACAATATTGTTCATGCTTGAAAACTATTCCAAACAATTATTTTATCATAGCCCAATAATATTCAGTCATGAAGCTGGTGTTCATGTAATCATTTACAATAAACTTCTCATCTCCTCCATATACAAGGAGCAAGTCCTTTGTCCTTCTGAGGTACTTAATTATATTACTAATTACCTAGTGAGCCAATTCAGGATCACTTTGGTACCTTCTACTAACATTTTGTACATAAAAACATTTGGCTTTATACATATCATAACATTCATGATGGATTCAATAATCCACTCATATGCTTATCAACTGTCATTTGATTTCTTCTAAGCATCATGTTATGTGACATTGGGAGAAAACACATTCTCCATTTTAAATCTTTTAAAACCTTGTCAATGTATTAATTTTAGCTTAGCACAATTAGACGTCTTGACCTATCTATATAGATCTTGATGTCTAATAATTTGCTTTGCCTTAGTCTTTCGTTGGAAACATATTCTTTAAAAAAATATTGTGCTTAGAAACTTTCTATTATTTCCAATCTACAATATGTCATTTACATATAAGATTAGAAATGCTATATAGCTCCCACTGAACTTCATATATACACTAGTTTCTCCACCATTTTAACAAAATCAAACTTTTTGACTATTTCATTCAAATGTTGACTCCTGCTCCTTGATACTTACTTCAAACCATATAAAGACTTTTGAAGTTTGCACACCCATCCAGTATCCGGAGGATCTACAAAACTTTCTGGTTGTATCATTCATACATCCTTTCAATTTAGGAAACTAGTTTTGACATCCATTCTATTTACTCCATACCTTCTGGAGGATCAACCAAGTTTTAATTGTCGTATATGAAGTCTATACATTCTGGAAGATCAACCATGTTCCAAACTTAATTGTGTATGAACTCCATTCCGGTGTGCATGGCTATAAGCCATTCCTTTGAGTTGGGCGCCGCCATCGCTTCCTCGTAGTGCGCAGGTTCATCTTCTTCAAAGATAAATATCTCATTGTGAGATCATTTAGGAGGTTCATTAACTCTTCCTGATCTATGCAGTTCAGTTACAAGCTTTAACTAGAGTTTCTACATATGGTGTATTAACTTCCGACTTAGTTTTGCGGACAACTTTCGGAACAACTTCCGATTTGTTAATTCTGCTTTCTTTTGCCAGAGATTCAATAATCTTTATTAAGCTGCACTGTCCTCCCACTTATGTCTTTGGGATAACCTACAAATTAATATTTGTCTGGATCGTGAACTCCATAATTCATATGGTGTCGGCTTGCTAGACTTTTAGGCGATGCTCTGTTTAGTGTATATGTTGTTGTTTCAAGTGTATATCCCCAAAATTAATAAAAGCAGATCGGTAAGAAATAATTCCATAATTATTCGAGTGTTTTGCTAAACTCATGACTTAGATAATTTTCTTCATGATTGAAGAACCTTTTATCTTTTGTCATAATGATTCTTATCTTCCTTCTGAATTTTGGAACCTTTCAAATATTTCATTCTGAATTTCTTTGAATCTTTCAAATATTTCAGATTTATATCAAGTAAATCATATTTACTCAAATCATTAATTAAGGATATTCACCACGCCCTGGTTTGCTTATCGGACTTTATACATCACTATGTATTATGTCAATTGATTCAAAATCAAAGGATTTGAACACTCCATTGATACGTCTCCAACGTATCTATAATTTTTGATTGTTTCATGCTATTATATTATCAATCTTGGATACTTTATATGCATTTTTATGCTATTTTATATCATTTTTTGGGACTAACCTATTAAACCAGTGCCCAGTGCCAGATCCTGTTTTTTCCTTGTTTTTGGCTTTTCAGAAAATCAATACAAAACGAAGTCCAAACAGAATAAATCCTTTAAAATGATTTTTTCTAGACTAGAAGGGACCCTAGAAGGTCCGGGAGGAGGCCAGAAGACCTACGGGAGAGCCACGAGCTCACAGGGCGTGCCCCATGGGGTAGGCACGCCCCCTGAGCTCGTGGGCCCCACGTAGCTCCGTTTGACCTAATTCCACCTCTATAAATTCACAAATATTCACAAACCAACAGAGAGCCACCTGAAATATCTTTTCCGCCGCCGCAAGCCTCTGTTCTTCCGCGATCCCATCTGGAGGCCTTTTCCGGTACTCTACCGGAGGGGGAATCAGCCACGGAGGGCTGATACGTCTCCAACGTATCTATAATTTTTTATTGTTCCATGCTATTATAGTATCAATCTTGGATGTTTTATATGCAATTATATGCCATTATATATCATTTTTTGGGACTAACCTATTAACTCAGTGCCCAGTGCCAGTTGCTGTTTTCTGCTTGTTTTTGCCTTTTCAGAAAATCATTATCAAAAAGTGTCCAAATGAGAAAAAAACTTTGGATTAATTTTTTCTGGACCAGAAGAGACCCAGGAAGCTTCGGGAGGACGCGCCCAGAAGAGTCACGAGGAGGCGACAAGCCTGGAGAAGAGAAAACCTTTCGCCGCTACAAGCCTCTGTTCTTCTGTGATCCCATCTGGAGGCCTTTTCCGGTACTCTGCCGGAGGGGGAATCGATCACGGAGGGCTTCTACATCAACCTTGCTGCCCTTCCGATGATGTGTGAGTAGTTTACCACAGACCTACGGGTCCATAGCTAGTAGCTAGATGGCGTCTTCTCTCTCTTTGATCTTCAATACCATGTTCTCCTCGATGTTCTTGGAGTTCTATCCAATGTAATCTTCTTTTGCGGTGTGTTTGTTGGGATCCGATGAATTGTGAGTTTATGATCAGATTATTCATGAGAAATATTTGAGTCTTCTCTGATCTCTTTTATGCATGATTATTATAGCTTTGTATTTCTCTCCGATCTAGCGATTTGGTTTGGCCTACTAGATTGATTTATCTTGCAATGGGAGAGGTGCTTTGTGATGGTTTCAATCTTGCGGTGCTCAATCCTAGTGACAGAAGGGGGCATGACACGTATTTGTATTGTTGCCATTAAGGATAAAAAGATGGGGTTTAATCATATTGTTTGAGTTTACTTTGTCTACATCATGTCATCTTGCTTAAGGCGTTACTCTGTTTCATACTTAATACCCTAGATGCATGCTGGATAGCGGTCGATGGGAGGAGTAATAGTAGTAGATGCAGGCAAGACTCGGTCTACTTGTCTCGGATGTGATGCCTATATACATGATCATTGCCATGAATCCGTCATAATTATTTTCTTTTCTATCAATTGCCCAACAGTAATTTGTTTACCCACCGTATGCTATGTGTTCGAGAGAGAAGCCTCTAGTGAAAACTATGGCCCCCGGTCTACTTTATCATATATTAAAAACCTAAAAATACCTTGCTGCAATTTATTTACTTTTATTTTAATTAGTATTTTAGTTTATCTATTTATCTCTATAAGATTTAATCCTTGCAAATAACCGTTAAGAGGATTGACAACCCTCTTATTTGCGTTGGGTGCAAGTGTTTGCTCTTGTGTGTGCAGGTGCGCTTAATGGAATTTTGCTTTGTTCTCCTACTGGATTGATAACCTTGGTTCTTAACTAAGGGAAATACTTATCTCTACTGTAGTGCATCATCCTCTCCTCTTCGGGGAAATACCAACGCAGACTACAAGTAGCAGGAAGAATTTCTGGCGCCGTTGCCGGGGAGACATCATCAAAATTACCAAGTACCTTCGCACAAACTATCATTCACTTGCATTTACTTTATTTGCCTTTTATTTGCATTTGCCTCTTGTTTTCATCTCCCCCACTTCTAATTTTTTGTACAAAAACACAAAAATATTTTTATTTGCTTTCTTGCTTGTTTGCTTCACCATTATGGCTAGTTCTTCTCTTGTTACTATTACCCCAGAAAATGAAGTGCTTAATTTTAAACAAAGAGGAGGAGAGAATTTAAAAGATGCTTGGTATAGGATTTGCGATGCTCAAAATAGATCAACTCATAAGCAATCTACTACCGTTCTTCTTCGAGATTTTTATGTGGGAATTACTACTTGGTATAGATTTGTGCTTGACACTATTACCGGAGGGAATTTCTTGAAGTGTCCCACTTTGGATGCTTTCAATGCTATGGGAAATTTAGTGGGTTCACCCCCTATTATTATTAATGAAACGACATTGACTTTGGAACATGTTATGCAAAGATTAGAAGCTATTGAAAATAAGATACCTACTATTGAACATCTTGAAAATCTAGATAAAAATATCCATAATCATATCACTCAATTTGGTTCCAAGGTGGGAATTGCTTTGAAAACTTTAAAGTAAAAGGAACCGATAATTAACGATAGGATAGAACAAAGCCCCGCTAGAATTGATAAGTTAGAAAAGATTATCAATAACTTAGGTTCCGCTTTTTCCTCCGCTAAAAACATTGATAGGACTCCTCCTAATAAAAATTGCAAGTTCATATATGTTCCCAAGGTTAAGGGTGCTTATTCTAGTAAAGGGAGTGAGGATCTTAAAATGATTAGCGTGCACCCCAATTTCATTGATATAATTACGGAACCTATCTATAAAAGTAAAATTCTTGATTTTGTGCCTAGAAGTGTGATGATGAGAAACTCCTATGTTAAATCTACTAGAAAAAATGGATGTGTAATTGAGGAGTTGGAAACCAAGGAATACAACACTTGAAACTATGCATTTTGCCTAGCTAGGGGCATAAAACAGTAGCGCTTGTTGGGAGGCAACCCAATGAATAAAATGAATTTTTGCTTTTACCTTCTGTTTTTGAGTGTTTACACAATTATAGCTTATGTTATGATTTTATTTTTATGTTTTAATTAGTGTTTGTGCCAAGTAATGCCTTTGGGATGATTTGGAAGATAGTATGATAGATGCTGTTGGAAAACAGAAACTTTTGCGTCCAGTGCTGGAATTTTTTTTTCTGGAGAGACAGAACCTTCTGAATTTGTTACACAATATTGATATATGAATTTCCCACGTTTTCCTAATTTTTAAGAATTTTTGGAGTTACAGAAGTATGACGTTAATTCAGATCTTTACAGACTGATCTGTTTTAGACAGATTCTGTTTTTGTTGCATAGTTTGCTTATTTTGATGAATCTATGGATCGTATCAGGGGGTATGAGTCATGGAGAAGTTGGAGTACAGTAGCATTATTCCAATATTAAATATGAATCAATTTACAACAATACCTAAAGTTTAAGATTTGTTTGTTATACTAACGGATCTCACGAGGTTTCTGTTGAGTTTTGTGTCCTGAAGTTTTCAAGTTTTGGGTGAGACTACGATGGACAAAGGAATAAGGAGCGGCAAGAGCCTAAGCTTGGGGATGCCCAAGGCACCCCAAGGTAATATTCAAGGAAGACTCAAGCGTCTCTGCTTGGGGATGCCCCGGAAGGCATGCCCTCTTTCGTCTACAATCTATCGGTAACTCACTTGGAGCTATATTTTTATTCATCACATGATATATGTTTTACTTGGAGCGTCTTGTGATATAGTTTGTTTGCTTTTTAGTTTGTCACAATCATCTTTGCTGAACACACCTTTTTGAGAGGGACACACATTATTCATGATTTGTTAGAATACTCTATGTGCTTCACTTATATCTTTTGAGCTAGGCAGTTGCTCTAGTGCTTCAATTATATCTTTTAGAGCACGGCGGTGGTTATATTTTAAAGAAGTAGTTGCACTCTCATGCTTCACTTATATCTTTTTGAGAGTCCAATGAATAGCAATGGTAATATGCACGGGTTATGAATTTGGTCCTGATATAATAGGTATTCAAGAGGGATATAATAAAAACTTTCATGTAGATCACTGAATATGATAAGTTTGATTCCTTGCAATAGTTTTGCGATATTAAGATGGTAATATGTGGGAGGTATTAGTAGATAATTGTGGTTTAGTAGGAATATTGGTGTTAAGGTTTGTGATTCCTGAAGCATGCACGCCTGTCGTTATGGTAAGAAGTTGGAGCATGATTTATTCTTGATTGTCTTCCTTTGTGTGGCGGTCGGGGGCGCGCGATGGTTAACTCCTACCAACCTCCCCCCTAGGGGCATGCGTAGTAGTACTTTGCTTCGAGGACTAATAAACTTTTGCAATAAGTATGTGAGTTCTTTATGACTAATGTGAGTCCATGGATTATACGCACTCTCACCCTTCCGCAATTTGCTAGCCTCTTCGGTACCGTGCAATGCCCTTTCTCACATCGAGAGTTGGTGCAAACTTCGCCGGTGCATCTAAACCCCGTGATATGATACGCTCTATCACATATAAGCCTCTTTATATCTTCCTCAAAACAGCCACCATACCTACCTATCATGGCATTTCCATAGACAATCCGAGATATATTGCCATGCAACTTCCACCGTTCCATTTTTATGACACACATCGTCATTGTCATATTGCTTTGCATGATCATATAGCTGACATAGTATTTGTGGCTCAGCCACCGTTCATCATTTTTTATACATGTTACGCTAGCATCATTGCACATCCTGGTACACTGCCAGAGGCGCATCCTGGTACGCTAGCATCATATAGAATCAATTGCCCAACAGTAATTTGTTTACCCACCGTATTCTACGTGTTCGAGAAAGAAGCCTCTAGTGAAAACTATGGCCTCCGGTCTACTTTATCATATATTAAAAACCTAAAAATACCTTGCTGCAATTTATTTACTTTTATTTTAATTAGTATTTTAGTTTATCTATTTATCTCTATAAGATTTCATCCTTGCAAATAACCGCTAAGAGGATTGACAACCCTCTTATTTGCGTTGGGTGCAAGTGTTTGCTTTTGTGTGTGCAGGTGCGCTTAACGGAATTTTGCTTGGTTCTCCTACTGGATTGATAACCTTGGTTCTTAACTGAGGGAAATACTTATCTCTACTATACTGCATCATCCTCTCCTCTTCGGGGAAATACCAACGCAGACTACAAATAGCAAGGGCTTCTTCATCAACCTTGCTGCCCTTCCGATGATGTGTGAGTAGTTTACCATAGACCTACGGGTCCATAGCTAGTAGCTAGATGGCTTCTTCTCTCTCTTTGATCTTCAATACCATGTCTCCTTGATGTTCTTGGAGTTCTATTCGATGTAATCTTCTTTTGCGGTGTGTTTGTTGGGATCCGATGAATTGTGGGTTTATGATCAGATTATTCATGAGAAATATTTGAGTCTTTTCTGAACTCTTTTATGCATGATAGTTATAGATTTGTATTTCTCTCCGATCTATCCGTTTGGTTTGGCCAACTAGATTGATTTATCTTGCAATGGGAGAGGTGCTTTGTGATGGGTTCAATCTTGCGGTGCTCAAATCGCAGTGACAGAAAGGGACATAAAACATATTTGTATTGTTTCCATTAAGGATAAAAAGACGGGGTTTAATCATATTGCTTGAGTTTACTTTGTCTACATCATGTCATCTTGCTTAAGGCGTTACTATGTTTTATACTTAATACCCTAGATGCATGCTGGATAGCGGTCGATGGGTGGAGTAATAGTAGTAAATGCAGGCAGGAGTCGGTCTACTTGTCTTGGACGTGATGCCTATATACATGATCATTGCCATGAATCCGTCATAACTATGCGCTTTTCTATCAATTGCCCAACAGTAATTTGTTTACCCACCGTATGCTATGTGTTCGAGAGAGAAGCCTCTAGTGAAAACTATGGCCCCCAGGTCTACCTTTATCATATATGAAAATCCAAAAATACCTAGCTGCAATTTATTTACTTTTATTTAATTTTGCAATTTACTTTTTTTATCTATCACTATCAGAATTAATCCTTGCAAATAACCGCTAAGGGGATTGACAACCCTCTTATTTGCGTTGGGTGCAAGTGTTTGCTTTTGTGTGTGTAGGTGCTGCTAACGAGGTTCTATGTGGTTCTCCTACTGGATTGATAACCTTGGTTCTTAACTGAGGGAAATACTTATCTCTACTATACTGTATCATCCTCTCCTCTTCGGGAAAATCCCAACGCCGTTTACAAGTAGCAGGAAGAATTTTTGGCGCCGTTGCCGGGGAGACATCACCAAAACCTATCAAGTACCTTCGCACAAACTATCATCCACTTGCATTTATTTTCATTTGCCTTTTATTTGCATTTGCCTCTCGTTTTCATCTCCCCCACTTCTAAAACAATTTTACAAAAACACAAAAATATTTTATTTGCTTGCTTGCCTTTATTGCCTTCATGTCAATACACAAAAACAGAAAATGAAAGCAAAAATTTAAGATCACTATGGATCCACTTAAAGTTTTCTACTTGGATCATCTTCGATCAATTTGTGCTTGTGCTAAAGCCCCAACTAGTTTAGTTCAGGGAAAATCATTAGATGAGCATGCTCATTTTGTGCGTCACCGTTTATCTCAAAAAGGGAGACTCTTATGGAATCAAAAAAATTGTTTGCTATGCTATGCTTGGAATCTATGCGAAATATATGATGTTACTTGTTGCTCTGAGAACCCTAAAAAACACCTTCCCTACCTGTGTGAGTTTAATGATAATGAAATCTTATCTTCTTATGCCAAGGGTGTTTATAGCTACTATGATATCGAACAAATTGAAGAATTTGTTGCTTTTAAGGTTGCCCATGAAGTTGCTTCTTTGATTGAAAAGTATGATATTACTCTCTACAAATCTGAAAATTTTGCCATACTTAAATATTGTGATGAAAACTATGCTTCCAATACCTATGTTAGTGAATTCATTGGGAGAATGTCTGCTGCTTTGGAAGAGAATAATGATATGCATGAATCTATAGATAATTGTGATTCTGTTGATCCGCTTAAAATATCCCTTTTTGATGAATTTGATGCTTGCTATGCTTGTGGCCAGGATGCCAATATTAATTATGCTTATGGAGATGAACTTGCTATAGTTCCATATGTTAAAAATGAAATCGTTGCTATTGCACCCACACTTGATAGCTCCTTGAATGAAAAGCATGGTTGCAATAATGTTAGTATAAATTCTATTAGTGTTAAGTGTGCTAATGATACGCAAAGCTACAAGCTTTGGGATGATAATTTTGTCATGTCCACTACTTATTGCAATGATCATGATTGGGGTGATAATGCTTCTTATGATCTTGAGAATTTATTTAAGCCTCATGATGAATATGTTATTGATAATAATATTTACAATAATATTGAAAGTGGGTTTGGAAGAGTGTCAACTTTAGGTAAAAATAATCCCACATATTTGGATAGTGTTCAATCTTATGAACTTTTTGATAAAAGTCGGTTTGGAGAGGTCATGACTTTAGTTGATGTTAATCCCACTATCTTGGAAGATTATAAAACTTTTATGCATGTGGATCATGAAGATAAAATTTTATATGATAGCTATATTGTTGAATTTAATTATGGTCCTACATGTAATTATTATGAGAGAGGAAAATGTGGTTGTAGAAACTTTCATGTCACTAAATTACCTCTCTATGTGCTAAAATTATTAATGCTCCATTCTTCCTATTTGCATATGCTAGATATTGCTTGTCTTGATAATTTGCTTTCTTATAAAATGCCTATGCATAGGAAGTATGTTAGACTTAAATGTGTTTTTCACATGTTACATGATGCTCTCTTTGTGTTTCAATTATTATCTTTCATGAGAGCATCATTGAAATCTCAAGCCTATCTTAATGGCTATAAAGAAAGAGCTTGTTGGGAGACAACCCAATAAACTTTTTATTTCTCTTTTTATGTGTTTACACAATTGTAGCCTCTATTATGATTGCGTTTTTATCTTTTAATTAGTGTTTTTTTTACTATGGAACAGTAGGGAAAGTCCCAACTGCATGTCATTTTCATTACAATAATCAAATCGTACTGTTAAAATGAGCAACAAGGTAGTTGCATGATCTTATTGAAAGTTAGTGCTAATAAAATCAAATGCTGACTTATGCACTATCTATCCAGGATCTCATCCCATCCTTGATGCTAGGCTTAGCCCTCATCATTGTGTTGTAAAATGTGTTGATGAAATCATTCTTGCATTGAATAATTGAGCACTGAATTCCTTCAAAAACTTTATCATTTCTTTGATTCCATAAGCTCCAACACCCAATAGTTATAATTTCCATGAGGAATTCCATGCTGTATCTGTGTTTAGCATCAATTATCATATTGTGTATGTTGGCATCAGTGTTCCATTCCATGCCAATACTCCACCAGAAACCTTGACTGAAAGGGCAGTCAAAGAATAGATGCACTCTATCTTCCATTGTATGATCTTCACAGAGTGAGCATTGTGTGCTGTCCAGATGAAATTGTTTCCTGGGCAGGAGGTCGCATGTATTAAGTCTATCATGAAGTAGAAGCCAGAAGAAGAATTTGTGCCTTGGGAGGCAACATGTTTTCCATATCCATCTGATAGGCGGAGGAGGGGGTTCAGTAGATCCCATAAAAGCATTGTAAACCTTTTTAGTGTTATATGAAGATCCTCCCAACTTGAAATTCCATTGGTCTCTATCTTCATTGTTTTTGAGATGCTCCAAGGTGTTGCACAGTTGTGTAAATTGCTAGAAAGCAATATTGGACAGTGGTAGTTGGAACATGGAGTGGTAGCTATCAGTGTGCTTGGCTTTATGGATGGTGATGTTATCATCATTTGCAAAAGAGTGCAGATGGGGAAATTTGTCCATAAGAGTTTGGTCACACCATTTATCCTTCCATAGCATGATAGTATCCCCATTGTTGGCAGTGCATGAAGTTAGACAGTAATATAGATCATAGAGTTTCATGCAATCTCTCCACCAGAAAGATCCTTTGTATGAGCATGCCTGAGGTGCAGTGCTATTTTGATAGTGAGCTTGCCATATGAGCTTGACCTAGGGGACATCAGCATGGGTAAAAACTTGTGCATGTGTTTCATGATGAGAGCAATATTTTGAATCTTGAGATTCAGAACTCCAAGACCACCAAGTTCTTTTGGCTTGCTTACCATCTGCCAGTTAGCTAGGCAATTACCTTTGGGATGATTTGGATGATAGTATAATTGATGCTGTTTGAAAACAGAAACTTTTGCGTCCAGTGCTGGAATTTTGAATTTTTGCTGGAGCGTCAGAACCTTCTGAATTTTTTGCACATTATCTATATATGAATTTACCACGTTGTCCTAATGTTTCAGAATTTTGGGAGTTATAGAAGTATGACTTTAATTCAGATCTTTACAGACTGTTCTGTTTTAGACGGATTCTGTTTTTGTTGCATAGTTTGCTTATTTTGATGAATCTATGGATTGTATCGGCGGGTATGATCCATGGCGACGTTGGAGTACAGTAGCATTATGCCAATATTAAATATGAATCAATTTACAATAGTACCTAAAGTTTAAGATTTGTTTGTTATACTAACGGATCTCACGAGGTTTCTATTGAGTTTTGTGTGCTGAAGTTTTCAAGTTTTGGGTGAGACTACGATGGATTAAGGAATAAGGAGTGGCAAGAGCCTCAGCTTGGGGATGCCCCGGAAGGAATCCCCTCTTTCGTCTACAATCTATCAATAACTCACTTGGAGCTATATTTTTATTCATCACATGATATGTGTTTTACTTGGAGCGTCTTGTGCTATAGTTTGTTTGCTTTTTAGTTTGCCACAATCATCTTTGCTGAACACACCTTTTTGAGAGGGACACACATTATTCGTCATTTGTTAGAATACTCTATGTGCTTCACTTATATCTTTTGAGCTAGGCAGTTGCTCTAGTGCTTCACTTATATCTTTTAGAGCACGGTGGTGGTTATATTTTAAAGAAATAGTTTCACTCTCATGCTTCACTTATATCTTTTTGAGAGTCTAATAAATAGAAATGGTAATATGCACGGGTTATGAATTTTGTCCTAATATGATAGGTATTCAAGATGGATATAATAAAAACTTTCATGTAGATCACTGAATATGATAAGTTTGATTCCTTGCAATAGTTTTGCGATATTAAGATGGTAATATGTGGGAGGTGCTAGTAGATAATTGTGATTTAGTAAGAATATTGGTGTTAAGGTTTGTGATTCCAGAAGCATGCACGTATGATCTGTCGTTATGCTAAGAAGTTTGAGCATGATTTATTATTGATTGTCTTCCTTTGCGTGGTGGTTGGGGGCGCGCGATGGTTAACTCCTACCAACCTCCCCCCTAGGGGCATGCGTAGTAGTACTTTGCTTCGAGGGCTAATAAACTTTTGCAATAAGTATGTGAGTTCTTTATGACTAATGTGAGTCCATGGATTATACGCACTCTCACCTTTTCGCAATTTGCTAGCCTCTTCGGTACCGTGCATTGCCCTTTCTCACATCGAGAGTCGGTGCAAACTTCGCCAGTTCATCCAAAACCCATGATATGATACGCTCTATCACACATAAGCCTCTTTATATCTTCCTTAAAACAACCACCATACCTACCTATTATGGCATTTCCATAGCCATTCCAAGATATATTGCCATGAAACTTCCACCGTTCCATTTTTATGACACACACCATCATTGCATATTGCTTTGCATGATCATATAGCTGACATAGTATTTGTGGCTCAGCCACTGTTCATCATTTTCATATATGTTACGCTAGTATCATTGCACATCCTGGTACACTACCAGAGGCATTCATATAGAGTCATATCTGTTCTAGTATCGAGTTGTAATTTTGAGTTGTAAGTAAATAGCAGTATGATGATCATTATTATTAGAGCATTGTCCCAGCAAGGAAAAAAAAGAGAGGCGAAAAAGAGACCACGAAAAAGAAAAGAAAAAAAAGAAATAAAAAATAATAATAAAATGAGAGAAAAAGAGAGAAGGGGCAATGTTACTATTTTTTCCCATACTTGTGCCTCAAAGTAGCACCATGTTTTTCATATAGAGAGTCTCCTATTTTGTCATTTTCATATACGAGTGGGAATTTTCGTTATAAAACTTGACTTGTATATTCCGATGATGGGCTTCTTCAAATGCCCGAGATCTTCATGAGCAAGCAAGTTGGATGCACACCCACTTAGTTTTTCATTTTGAGCTTTCATACACTTATAGCTCTTTGTGCATCCGTTGCATGGCAATCCCTACTCCTCGCATTGACATCAATTGATGGGCCTCTCCATAACCCGTTGATTAGCCTCGTTGATGTGAGACTATCTTCCTTTTTTGACTTCCCCTTATTAATATCTACCACCACATTATATTCCACCCATAGCGTTATATCCATGGCTTGCGCTCATGTATTGCGTGGGGGTTGAAAAAGCTGAAGCGCGTTAATAAGTATGAACCAATTGCTTGGCTAAAACCGGGGTTGTGCATGATAAATACTTTATGTTAAGAAGATGGAGCATGACAGGATTATATGATTTTGTAGGGATAACGTTCTTTAGCATTTTTATTTTGAAAGACATGATTGTTTGTTAGTATGCCTGAGTATTGATGTCTTTATATCAAATTATAGAGTATTGCTTTGAATTATTCAGATCTTAATATTCATACCATAAAAGAGAATTACATGATGAAACATGTTAGGTAGCATTCCACATCAAAAATTCTGTTTTTATCATTTACCTACTCAAGGACGAGCATGAATTAAGCTTGGCGACGCTTGATACGTCTCCAACGTATCTATAATTTTTGATTGTTAAATGCTATTATAGTATCAATTTTGGATGTTTTATATGCAATTATATATCATTGTTTGGGACTAACCTATTAACCTAATGCCCAGTGCCAGTTGCTGTTTTTTACCTATTTTTGCCTTTTCAGAAAATCATTATCAAACGGAGTTCAAACAAACAAAAAACTTTGGATTAATTTTTCTGGACCAGAAGCGACCCTAGAAGCTTCGGGAGAAGACCAGAAGAGTCACGAGGGAGCGACAAATCCGGAGGGCGCGCCTAGGGGGGTAGGCGTGCCCCCCAGGCTTGTGGGCCCCTCGTGCCACCTCTTGACCTAATTCCAGTGCTATAAGTTCCAAAATATTCCCCGTATACCAAAAGAACAAAAGAGAAAACCTTTCCACCGCCGCAAGCCTCTGTTCTTCCGCGATCCCATCTGGAGGCCTTTTCCGGTACTCTGCGGAGGGGGAATCGATCACAGAGGGCTTCTTCATCAACCTTGCTGCCCTTCCGATGATGTGTGAGTAGTTTACCACAGACCTACGGGTCCATAGCTAGTAGCTAGATGGCTTCTTCTCTCTCTTTGATCTTCAATACCATGTCTCCTTGATGTTCTTGGAGTTCTATTCGATGTAATCTTCTTTTGCGGTGTGTTTGTTGGGATCCGATGAATTGTGGGTTTATGATCAGATTATTCATGAGAAATATTTGAGTCTTTTCTGAACTCTTTTATGCATGATAGTTATAGATTTGTATTTCTCTCCGATCTATCCGTTTGGTTTGGCCAACTAGATTGATTTATCTTGCAATGGGAGAGGTGCTTTGTGATGGGTTCAATCTTGCGGTGCTCAAATCGCAGTGACAGAAAGGGACATAAAACATATTTGTATTGTTTCCATTAAGGATAAAAAGACGGGGTTTAATCATATTGCTTGAGTTTACTTTGTCTACATCATGTCATCTTGCTTAAGGCGTTACTATGTTTTATACTTAATACCCTAGATGCATGCTGGATAGCGGTCGATGGGTGGAGTAATAGTAGTAAATGCAGGCAGGAGTCGGTCTACTTGTCTTGGACGTGATGCCTATATACATGATCATTGCCATGAATCCGTCATAACTATGCGCTTTTCTATCAATTGCCCAACAGTAATTTGTTTACCCACCGTATGCTATGTGTTCGAGAGAGAAGCCTCTAGTGAAAACTATGGCCCCCAGGTCTACCTTTATCATATATGAAAATCCAAAAATACCTAGCTGCAATTTATTTACTTTTATTTAATTTTGCAATTTACTTTTTTTATCTATCACTATCAGAATTAATCCTTGCAAATAACCGCTAAGGGGATTGACAACCCTCTTATTTGCGTTGGGTGCAAGTGTTTGCTTTTATGTGTGTAGGTGCTGCTAACGAGGTTCTATGTGGTTCCCCTACTGGATTGATAACTTTGGTTCTTAACTGAGGGAAATACTTATCTCTACTATACTGCATCATCCTCTCCTCTTCGGGGAAATCCCAACGCAGTTTACAAGTAGCAGTCCCACGTAACTCCGATTGGTGTGATTCCAACACTGAAAAATTCTATAAATCTAGAAACCCCCAAAAAGAAACCTAGAACTCCCACGCTGCCGCCGCAATCCTCTGTTTCGAAGCGATCTCATCCAGAGCCCTGTTCCGGCACCCTGCGGGAGGGGGAAATCATCACCGGAGGCCATCTTCATCATCCCGACGGTCTCCATGACGAGGAGGGAGTAGTTCACCCTCGGGGCTGAGGGTATGTACCTGTAGCTATGTGTTTGATCTCTCTCTCGTGTTCTTGATTTGGCACGATCTTGATGTACCGCGAGCTTTGTTAATATAGTTGGATCATATCGACTTCTTCCCTATCTATCTTGTTGTGATGAATTGAGTCTTTCCCTTTGAGGTTTCATTATTATCGGATTGAATATTTTGGATTTGAGAAAACTTGATGTATGTCTTGCATGTGGATACTCGCGGTGACAATGGGGTATTCTATTGAGTCACTTGATGTATGTTTTGGTAATCAACTTGCGGATTCCCGTGGTGACATTGGGGTAATCTAGGCAAAGGGGTTGATGCACGTTTTCGACCTACTTTCTCCGGTAGAAACTTTGGGGTACTCTTTGAGGTTCTTTGTGTTGGATTGAATATTATGAATCTGAAATTGTTTGATGCATATCGAATAATTAACTCACGGATACTTGTGGTGACATTGGAGTATCCAGGTAACATTAGAGTTAATTGATGCATATCATATGGTGTTATTTTAGTACGAACTCTAGGGCTGTTTATGACACTTATAGGGATGGCTCAATAGATTGACCGGAAAGGATAACTTTGAGGAGGTTTTGCTACCTACAACAATTTCTTCTTATGTTCTCCATTTGCTAGGAACTTTGGAGTGATTCTTGGTTGCACGTTGAGGGATTGTTATATGATTCAATTATGTTAGCACTATTGAGAGATTGCACTAGTGAAAGTATGAACCCTAGGCCATGTTTCCAAGCATTGCAATACCGTTTGTGCTCACTTTTGTTACTAGCTACCTTGCTGTTTTTATTATTTCAGATTACAAAAACCTATATCTACTATCCATACTATACTTGTATCACCATCTCTTCGCCGAACTAGTGCACCTATACAATTTACCATTGTATTGGATGTGTTGGGGACACAAGAAATTGTTTGTATTTGATTGCAGGGTTGTTTGAGAGAGACCATCTTCATCCTACACCTCCCACAGATTGATAAACCTTAGGTCATCCACTTGAGGGAAATTTGCTGCTGTCCCAGAAAACAGACCTCATTTTCCATACCTTCAACAGCGGCTCAGGCGCTTTTTTCATCTTCCCCGGCCCGGGGCACTCTTCCTAGTTTTTCAACAACTCATAGATTTCAGCGCCGCTCTTCTTATGTGGAGGTCCTCGATGCTCAGCCTCACCATTGAATAGATCTCCACGGTTTCTCCATGGGTCATCCTTCTCGAGCCATCTTCGATGCCCCATGTACACGATTTTCCCAGACCCGCCATCTTTTGATAGCTGCTGAGACGTTGTATCAGCCATGCACCTGGTGCATCCACAATATCCGTGGCACACCTGGCCTATACATATCCGTAACTGAGATAGTCGTGCACCGTCGTCATCAGCGCGGCTCTCATATTGAAATACTCTCCTTTGCTGGTTCCCCATGTCTTGACCGGTGCTGTTCATAACGTGTCTAGCTCCTCTTTCAGTAGCGCAAGATACATATTAATATCATTTCCCGGTTGTTTTGGTCCTTGAATCAGCATGCTCATGTGTATGTACTTTGTCTTCATGCACTTCCAGGGGGGAAGGTTGTACATCCACACAAACATGGCCATGTGCTATGGTTGGTGTTCTGGTTGCCAAACGGATTCATGCCATCGGTACTCGCGCCAAGCACGATGTTCCTTGGATCACCTGCAAAAAATCAATATTCCGCGTTGAACGCTCTCCACTGGCTTGCATCCGCGAGGTGTCTCAACTTCGGATCATCTCCACCATCGGGATTCACCCTCTCTGCGTGCCAGCGCATGAAATTTGCTTCCTTAGGATGTACGAAATAACACTGCAGATGGGGAGTGATCGGTAAGTACCATACAACTTTATGGGGAGATTTCTTTTCGGCCTTCTTGTATCGAGAAGCATTGCACACCGGACAGCTAGTTTTTTCTGCGTGCTCCTTCCGATAAATGATGCAATCGTTGATGCATGCATGGTATCTAATGTGTGGCAGATCAAGAGGGCACACGATCTTCTTGGCCTCATCGACACTTGTAGGACACAGGTTCCCCGTGGGAAGAACCTTCTTTAGATACTTGAGCAGCTGATCGAGGCTTCTGTCGGTCCATTTGTTTTTAGCCTTTGTCTTTAGAAGTTTGAGTGTGAAACTCAAGCGGGTCACCTCGGGATCGCAACCATCATACAATGGAGTCTTCGAGTCTACCTCCAGTTGCTCTAGCTTGGCCTCCTCTCTAGAAGCAGCTTTATTGCTAGTCGTCTTCTTGCGAAGCAAGTCTCGAACATGAGGGTCCTGCATGATTTAAATTAGTAGCGACGAAGGCTCCGGTGTGTCCGCGTCTTCTCCGTCATGTCCGGCCTCTTCTCTGCTCCCATGTCCGACCTCTTCTCCGCCGCCATGTCCGGCCTCTTCTCCGCCGCCATTATCGGTCATCTCGTTGTCTAGCCCCATGTCGTCATTGGCTGCACCGTCGACGTCGTCATCATCATCATCTTCACTTATCCACCGAGTATAGCCATCCATGAAACCAGTCATGAGCAGGTGCGCCTTCAAACGGCCTTCCTTAAAGGGGTCGAGCCAGACTCTTCCTTTGCATCTTCGACACGGACATAAAATTTCCTTCCGGTTATTTTCATACATGTCGTGCACCGCGGATCGCAACCATCTTTCCACTGACCTTCGAACACTTCATCCACACAAAACTTAATAACCAAACTTTTTATTAGAGGGGTTAGTACATATAACATCAAATCCCATCATGTCCTGATGTAACATTATTGTATAATTATAATCAAACATTACCCACTATTTGCTATCACAATTCTATGGCTCCCAAGTCAATGGGGCTCAACAAGATTTCAAACAGACGCAAATAAAGAAACTACAACAGCAATATGTGAAAACAGGACAGTCTGTAAAGATGAGGATGAAACATATACTTCTGTAACTCCACAAATTCTGAAAAATTAGGAAAAAATAAAAAATTTGCATAGCAGTACTGTGTAAAAATTTCAAATTTTTTGCATGTTCCAGTAAAATATAGAAATTCAAACACTACAAAAAAAGTTTCTGTTTTTTCACAGCATACACCAAACAAGCAATAAACATCCTAAAGGTAAATCTTGGCACATTATTTTTATAATAAAATGGATTTGTACAAGGGGATAATTATTTTTGTTGAAAAGTTTCTGTAATTCAAGATTCACAAAGTTTCCATGGGCATGAACAAAGTTCAAGGATATCCCCCACTTCAACGGTGCTTGTCTTTCTCACTTTCACTTTTCTTTTTGAAAAAGTTTTAGGTTCCCCTCTATATTTTCTTGTTTTTAAACTTTTTAAAAGCACTCAACAGAATAAAATGGCTCTCTAAAACTTCCGGGTTGTCTCCCAGACAGCGCTTTCTTTAAAGCCATTAAGCTAGGCATAAAGTGCTCATGCTATCGATCCACCCGGATCCCAAGGTATATCAAAGCCAATTTTAATTAACAATGATTTATAATTTAGTAGTGAGCACAAAGCAACATATATCATGCAATGACGAAGTCTAACTCTCTTCCTATGCATCGGCATGTCATAAAAGAACAATTCATGCACATATAATAAAGGCCGATACATAGCATAAACAGTTTTTTGCAATTTTATCGTACTAGAAACATAGAGAGGTAGAGATGTAGTTCCTCTCTCATAGTAATTGCAATTAGGAGCAGCAAGCACATGCATATTATATTCATCAAAATCATCATGTGTAATAGTAAAACGCAACCCATTAATATAATCCTTAATAAGCACAAACTTCTCCGATATAGTGTAGTTGGGAGAATTCAAAAAGATAATAGGACTATCATGTGTGGGTGCAATAGCAACAATTTCATGTTTAACATAAGGAACTATAGCAAGTTCACCTCCATAAGCATAATTCATATTGGCATCATGGCCACAAGCATAGCAAGCATCAATTTCATCAAAAAGGGATATTTCAGACGAATCCAAGGGATCATAGCAATAGCATTCATCCTTCGGCAAGCACGAAGGGAAATTAAACAATGTATGAGATAAAGAGTTACTCTCATCATAAGGTGGGCACGGGTGATCAATCCGCTCTTCCTCCCTTTATTCTTCGCTCTCCTCCTCATCTTTTTCATCTAATGAGCTCACAGTTTCATCAATTTCTTCTTCCATAGATTCCTACGAAACGTTAGTCTCTTCTTGGGCAGCGGAGACTTTCTCAATAAATTTATCAATATAGGCATTGTATTCATAATTATCAGAGCAATATTTAAGTATAGCCAAATGTTTAGATCTGTAAATAGCATCATCATGATCTTCATACTTTTCAAACAAAGACTCAATTTCATAAGCACCCTTAAAAGCAACAAATTCTTCTATTTGTTCCACATCATAGTAATCACATACACCATTAGCATAAGAAGCTAAGGTTTCATTATCATTAAATTCACATTGAAAGGGGAGGTGTTGAGCCTCCAACTTAGAGCAACAAGTACAATCATATCTTAAGCATAAATCCCAAGCATACCAACGCAATATTTTAATTTGATCCCATAAGTGTTTCCCTTTTTGAGACAAGCAATAATCCCTAAAGTATTCCCGGTGATCCAAAGTATCTCCCATTATCAAATTGAATGGAGATTTATCAGGATTATCAAAATAGTATTTAATGTTTTCCACATAACCAACATCGAGGGTTTTAGGAGGTTCCCCATCTCCATGAGTAGCAAGTACAACTTTTTTTTTTGGTGTTTCGTGTTCCATATCCATAGCTAAAGATAGAGAACAACTTAGAACAGAAAATAAAAACTACTTAGAGGAGCATAAAATAAAAAACTACTTAGTGATAAAGCAAACAAGTGCACACGAGAATATTCACCCCATGCTATTGCTCCCCGGCAACGGCGCCAGAAAAATGTCTTGATAACCCACAAGTATAGGGGGTCATTTGTAGCCTTTCTTGATAAATAAGAGTGTCGAACCCAACGAGGAGCTAAAGTTAGAATTCATATTCCCTTCAAGTTCTATCGACCACCGATACAACTCTACGCACACCAACGTTTGCTTTACCTACAAACAAGTAATAAAAATAGAAGTACTTTGTAGGTGTAATGCTAGAACTACTTCGCATGAATAAAACTAGGAGTACTTAGCGAGAATAGAACTACAAGTAATTTGCAAGATAATAAAGGTTAGTTGTTTAGTAGAAAGCTTTTGTAGCACAAGAGAAGGATTTGTCCCTAGGCAATCGATAACTAGACCGGTAATCATTATTGCAATTTTATATGAGGGAGAGGCATGAGCAAACATACTTTCCGTACTTGGATCATATGCACTTATGATTGGAACTCTAGCAAGAATCTGCAACTACCAAAGATCATTAAGGTAAAACCCAACCATAGAATTAAGTAACAAGTCCTCTTTACTCCCATACGCAACAACCCCCTTACTCGGGTTTGTGTTTCAGTCACTCACATAACCCACTATAAGCGAATCATGAACGTATTGCAACACCCTACAGTGGTAATCCCACATGCTTGCGCGACATGGAGGGCGCCATAGGACAGCACCAAAATAAAACATACAACTCAAACCAATCACGATCATCAATCAACCCATAGGACAAAACAAATCTACTCAAACATCATAGGATGGCAACACATCATTGGATAATAATATGTAGCATTAAGCACCATGTTTAAGTAGAGATTATAGCGAGGAGAAGAGGTGTTACACCGCTGCATAGAGGGGGAGAGAGTTAGTGTTGACGGCGGCGAAGTTGTTGGTGTAGATCGCCGTCACGATGATTGCCCTGGCAGCGTTCCGGCGCCATCGGGAGAGAGGGGGGGAGAGCCCCCCTCCTTATTCTTCTTGCTTGGCCTCCCCCCCTAGATGGGAGGAGAGTTTCCCCTCTGGTCCATGGCCGCCATGGCTCCCGGAGGGCAGGAGCCCCTCCGAGATTGGATCTCTCTCTCTGTTCTCTTCTGTTTCGCATTCCTGTTTTCTGGCCGAAAACTGTTTCTTATATTCCCGGAGATCCGTAACTCCGATTGGGCTAAAATTTTGAGGGTTTTTTTATCCGGATATTATCTTTCTTGCGGCGGAAGAAGGCCCCAACCGCCTTACAGGGGCGCCACAAGCCTGCCCGGCGCGCCCAGGGTAGGGGGCGCGCCCGTCGAGCATCGTCTCGCATTGATTCTTTTTCCCAAAAATAACATATATTCCAAAATAAATCTCCATAAATTTTTATTGCGTTTGTACTTCGGTTGATATGGATTTTCTGTGAAACAAAAAAGATGCAACAAACAGGAACTGGCACTGGGCACTGGATCAATATGTTAGTCCCAAAAATAATATAAACTGTTACCAAAAGTATATGAAAGTTGTAGAATATTGGCATGAAACAATCAAAAATTATAGATACGACAGAGACGTATCAGCATCCCCAAGCTTAATTCCTGCTCGTCCTCGAGTAGGTAAATGAAAAAAAGATAATTTTTGATGTGGAATGCTACCAAGCATAATCTTGGTCATATAATCTAATCATGGCATGAATATTAAGACACGAGTGATTCAAAGCAATAGTCTATAATTTGATATAAATACATCAATACTCAGGCATACCAACAAACAATCATGTCTTTCAAAATAAAAATGCTAAAGAACGCTATCCCTAGCCCGCCATGCTCAATCATTGATCCAGTCGCAGACGTGATGACTCAACAATAAAAGTAAAATAACATAAAAGTAAAATAACTATACTCAATGAATAAAAATGACAATAGTGCTCTCCAACTGGTGCTTGAATGTGAAGGTGATGACTCAACAATAAAAGTAAAATAACATAAAGTAAATAGATAGGCCCGTCGCAGAGGGAAGCATGGATTTGCAGAGGTGCCAGAGATCGAAGCTTAAATCAAAGATGAATACATTTTGAGAGGTGTACTTTTCCTGTCAACGTCACGACCGAGGACTCTCAATATCTTCCATGCTAAACACATTATCAGCGGTTCCCAAGCGGAAAGGTAAAGTTTAATCCCCCTCAACCATTTTCACACAAGCCATGGCTAGCCGAATCCTCGGGTGCCCTCCATACAATCAACTTTCCGGGGGAGTTTGTTTCATTTTTTTTCATTTTGATTATAGGACTGGGCATCCCAATTACCAGCCTCTCTCGTGCAATGACAAGTGAATAAACACCCATCGTGAGAATAACCCGCTTAGCATGGAAGATACTGACCACCCCCTGCCACTCCTTGAGCGATACTATTAAGCCTCCACCTATAAGGTTTTCCCTAGTAGTGATGGGGTGATGCATGGAGCCAAACACGCCATAAGAGCAAAATGTGAACACAAATAAATAAATTTTTAACCTACTTACAGACATTATTTGTGTTTGACACCTTGCATGTTGTTACAGTGGATCAGAGTTGATCAGCGTGTGATTTCAATTTGGGCAGATGTTATTTGCAACCAAATTTAATTCCAAGATGAAAATCTAGCTATAACAGAGTTAAAAATAGGTTAGTTAGATTTATATGCCACTACAATTTCCATCCTATACAACGTCAATTTTCGAAGAACGTGGAGAACTGCAATGGAGTTTTGTTAGAAGATGAAAATTTGCAGTGGCATTTTTTGAACTACGAGAATGGAGTGGCATATATATAGTTACCCCCTCCCGCCCCCCATTCACACACACACAAACACAAAAGACAAGAACTCCACTAATACTAGAACTTCATTAGTAGGCTAGCTTTTTTGTTTTATAAAAGCCTCTGAAAATCATTGAACAATACAATATGGATGTTATTTTGATGGAACATTTATCTTTTCAAGAACACGCAAGAGGGTTGCGCATCTTTCTCATTATGATAGAAGGAGGGTAATATACATCGAGTCATTCAACCACAAATGGCAGAACAACTAAGAACACGCGCACACGCGCCATGTCGATTAGGTTACATCCTCAAGAATCTCGTCTTCAACGGGCCACATCTCTTTGGCATTGTCCCACCATATAGCAGCCGGTCCTTCTAGATAATGAGTGGCGAATGGTACCTTGTCGACATCTTCGGTGCGAGCAATTTCCAGCTTCTTCTCTATGGTCCTTAACCAATCATCGGCTTCCATCGGATCCACTGCTTGGCTGAAACTTGGGGGCTTGGTTCTCTGAAAGTCTGACAGCTTGGAGTGATTACCATTGTGATTATTCTGCCCAACCAAAGTCTGCATGCCTCTCAGGAATTCCATCAGGTCTTGGTTTCTCTTCTCCTCAAACATCCGCATAATATGCTCTGTTGTAGGTGCTTGAAGTGGAGGAGGCGGTGGCTGATACGGCTCTGGAGAATGTCCGGCTTGTCTGGCGGATCGACGAACTGGAGTATCGTCGCCACCATGACAGTTACTGCCACACCTTGTCATCCTATATATGTTTCCCAATACGAAGCATCGAGATGAGCAACATCCATAAGGGGAAAAAAACCAGAAAAAAATAGGGAGGTGAAGCAACAAACCCGAAACGGAAAAACGAGAAAGGTCAAAGCAAATAACAGAAATCAACATAATTATACAATACATCATCCAGCATACATAGCAGGGTAACAACATGGATAGTACCACTACATGCATACAACCAAACACCACATCATCCTCGTCTACATGCGACGACCGGGATCGCACTGGCACACTGACGGTCCTGCTGGTGTCTCCTCGGTGTCAGATTCCGAACCGGAACTGATAACGGATACATCCGGAGCAAAGGAAACACGACGATGCTGGAGGGAAGGCTCTCCCTTAGGGTCTGGAGCAGGGTGACTCCTCAGCATCGGAGCGGCTAGGGTAGCAAGAAGCATAGCCCACTGGGCTGGGGACTCGTGGGGAGTCACTACCGAAGTGCCTGAGCTACTCTGGGAGCGTGTGGGGATCACTGGTGTGGATGGGGGTAAGGTAGCTGGGGGAACAAGTGATGTGTGGATAAGCAGAGGTGGAGCGAATGCAGATCGAGCGGCAGCTAGCTCACCTCGAACGCGGGTCAGCTCCTGGGCTAGACTGGTGATCAGAAAGTATCCTGCTGTTATGTAGCGAGACAGGTGACTGGCTGACCGGTCGCACTCCGGATTAATGTAAGGGAAGCGGATCTGTCCTGACTCGTACAGGGACGGATAGAAGTAGAAACCTGGGTGAGTCTGCATCTGAACCTCGTTATAGCGCAAGTCTGTAAGAGCCTCAAATGCTGCAAACTGGACCGCCTGGTCGGGTGTAGAAGCCGTCCCGCTCTTGGTGGAGCGAGTGTACGTGCCCACCACGGTACTGTTGTGCAGGATGACCTCCGCGTGATACTCATAAACGCCATTGGCGAGCTGCTCTCGGTACACCTGGTATATGGGGTCATCGCCATCGGGATAGAGTCGGCGCCACACGTTGGTCAGCAGATGCGGAAAGGTGGAAGGTGCTGGCTCAGGCTGGTACGGATAAGGGACTGGTGCCATCTACACTGACAACATTAGCTGGTCAGCATAAAATGCAAACTATATGCATGCGATGCAACACCCAAGTGCACAATCAACCTCAAATCTTAACAGGGGCTAAAACTACCGTTTTCTAACGCGTCGGCTGCCTAGGGCGTCCTACAGTCAGCGCGGCTCTGATACCAAGCGTTGTGGCACCCCGGCTCAGAGCAACCAGTTTACCTTGCATTGCCAGCCCAGAGATCAAGTCTTCTAGCAATACACAACAACTTGGTACAGAAAACAACCGCTTTATTGATCTCTTAGCGGAAACATAGGTTTACATCTTACATGATGAATGAGGCCAAGCGGCACACACGGTGCGGCTGCATTTATGTACATTATTTAGTAGACATGGAAGGGGCCTCGATGATAAGGGAACTACTATGCGGCAGCGGAACGACGGGGTAGCGGAACTCCATTCCACAGGGACACTGCTGGGACACGGCCTAGATCGCGACATACTGCTCGACATCAACTCCTTGCACGGCTTCTCCTGCATCTGGCATGATAAGCCAGGTGAGTACTTTGAATGTACTCGCAACCTCACAACAAACAAAACAAGTGCGACAAACAATAACAAGGCATTTAACAGATTTAATGCATGAGCATGATACTAATCAACATGAGATGTGCGTGAAACATTGCCATGGTCCTCGGGACCAACTTACCATCTCGGGGTTACCGCGTAACCACCGTTCACAACTTACCAACGTGATCCTCACTTGACCACATTCATACCTTGCATAGTGATCCTCGATCACCATGTTTGCACGTGCCATCTTGTGAATCTTAGTGTGCAAGTTAATTATATCTGTTGACCCACGGTGTGACCTACTACGAACTGTGTCCATATCCGAGGACGCGGCTATCGATAGAGTATACACTCTGCAGAGGTTAGTACACTGTACCCACACTACGGAATTCATGGCCTCGTGCTCCCATTCAGGTTGACCAACGACATTCCGACAAAACCAATCTATTGCATGACACTCTCCCGGCCACTTCGACAAACTCCCCTTTGGGCTATGTCCTGGGTGACCCTGATGTCAACATGTGACATCTGCCACCTCTGTGGCTGCCACCGTCGTGGCCAAACATCAAAACTGTCCCAAACGGGGACCTCGGTACCATCAAAACTTGGGTCCTCAAGGTTATGACTGCCTACCGGGCCAGGGTAGCGCCAGAGCACAACCTTCCCTCGTAGGAGGCACCGGCGAGAGGCATGACAATAGACCGCATTAGGGCCTCCCCATCCAGGCAAGTGTGGTTGCACTGGTGAGCTCGATTCGGTGGCACCATGACTCGATCAACAGCATGTTCAAGTTGGATTATTAACAAGTTTAACTTGAAAAGAAAATGATTCGAGCCATAGTGAATGAATGGATGCACGGGTCATGGTCATGAATATCAAATGCATCATGATGTCATATGAGTATATGCCATGATACCTACTGCACACTAACAAGAAACCATGTATCCTACTGCATAAATTATCAGCATGACAGAACAAAGTTTATGCAATAAGATTTATATAGCAAATTATTTTAAATAGTGATTAAAGGATGAATTTAATTCAATTAAACCAAGTCATTGCAATGCCATCCTTGCATCTGAATGTTGTGGCTTGCCTTGGTTCAGAGGATTGTCACAGTACTCCTGGCCTTCTCCCACACAACTAGGTTCTTCTAAAATTAAATTAAATGCAAAAAGAAAATGTCACATAACACTGCTTATTGCACCAGAAATTCTCAACAGCAAGAAAAATTCTGAAACTTGGCATACAGAAACTTTGGAATTTTATAAACCAGTAGCAAAAAGAATCAAATCATTTGGACTTATAGATTAAAAGTTATAGCTGGTCAAAGTTGGATTAGATCTAGTCAAAATCTGAAATAAAAAGAAAAACCAGAAGCGGCCATGTCGAAAGCGTATTCGGCGAATACGCCTCCACTTATACCGCTTCGGGCGGCCGAGTGAGAGGCTGACGAGCGGGACCCGCTGGCAGGGTTAAACAGAGGAGAGGGAGGGAACAGGGACTGGCGGCTCTGTCGCCGGCGTTTCTCCGGCGAAGAGACGTCGGCGATCACCGGAGAGAGGGGGAATGGGACTAGCTCAACGAGACGGTCACACACATACCCGAAGCTCGAGCTGAGGCAGTCGGACGGAGTCGCGGCGATCTTCTCCAGAGACGGCGGCGGCAGAGCTGATCGGAGTCGGCGTTTCCGGCGACAATCCGGCGAGTTCTTGCTACCGTCGTGCTCAGGAGGTTGCTACGGTCTCGTTGGTGGCAGCGGTTGGAGCTGAGGTGGTCTAGGATGAGTGAACGGAGGAGGGGGATCCGCGGCGGTCGCCGGCGAGGTTTGAAGGCCAGAGGCCTTCCCGACGTTGCCACCAACTACTAGTGATCGATTTGAGAGTGGAGAGGTGGGTTGGGATGGCTAGAACGATCGGGGGAGTGCTCTATTTATAGGAGGAGGCGAGGCAGAGCTCGGGCTCCGCCGGAGTGGAGCGGCAGGGCGAACTGGGGGCGGTGAGGACTCGGGCAACGACGCGGGGTGAAGCAGAGGAGCACAGGGCGACGCGGTGCACGCGTGCGGCCACAGTGGCGCACACTACGTGCGAAAATCGGGCACGCGAGCTCACTGTTCCCGCCGCTAGCTCTCGGCCTCTTCCGGCGAGCTGCATTCCGGCGTCGGGGAGGAACAGGGAGAGGGCTGGGTGGTGCACGGGGATTGGCTGCGGCGCTGAGACACGAAGATGTGTCGCGGGGAGGGTGGTTGGACGGCGGCCGATCGGACCCGTCGGGCAGAGCGCACAGAGCGCGTGCGCTACACCCTGCCCACACGCGGTCACCACGTGCACTGGCACGGGGGTGGCTTTCGGCGCTGCCACACCATGTCCAACGTGAACTCTCTTCAACGCGGTGCCTAAAAACATTCTGGGCTTGCCAAGTGGTGCAATGGAGGTGACAAGAGCTTGAGCTAAAGTTTCTGGACAGAAACTTGCTCCAAGCACTGAGGACAAATGGCTGAGATTCTGGGGCTGGTTTTAGGCATTTAAGCATTACTTAGGAAGGTCATTAAGTGGTAAAAATTTCAGATAAAAAGGATCAAGGAAAAATATAGTTGCTTCACAATGTGACTTTTCTGTCCAGAAGCAAAAATATTTTCCTGGGCTAAAATTTTCCAAATGACCATGGGATATTTTTGCATAGGAAGGTGAGGCATGACCCAAAGAATATTTGGGAATTTTCTTGGAATTTTCTGGGCAATAAAAATAGGGGTTGCTTCATAGCTCTGTGGGCAAATAGGCATTTTCAGAGAGAAAAAGGGTATAATGCCATTAAATAAAAATACCCAATGGCATTATTATGAGAGGGATGAGGTCCAGGGAGAGTTTAAGGATGGAAGAATCCACTTGGAAGAAAATCAAAAATAAAACCAAGTGGTAAGTCCAAAAGAAATGACTAGAAAACCCAAATGCAAATAATAAACCCAATTAAATCCAAATAAAAGAAAAAGGAAAAAATCCAGGGTGTTACAAACCTCCCCCCCTTAGGATGAATCTCGTCCTCGAGATTCGGTTGCTCAGGAAACAAATATGGGTATGCAGTTCTTAAGAAATCCGCTCTTTCCCAAGTGGCATCGTCCTCAGTGTGGTGCTCCCATTGGACCTTGTAAAACTTTATAGTTTTGCTGCGGGTGACTTTGTCCATTTCTTCCAAGATTCTCAAAGGTTTCTCCTCATATGTTAAATCCTTGGCCAGCTCTAGTTCTGCCATATCTGCCTGCTTTGCGGGTGGTGCGATGCATCTCCGTAGCTGAGATACGTGGAATACATCGTGAACCTCGGATAGTTCGGGAGGCAATTCCAACTGATAGGCCACTTGGCCCACTTTGGTCATAACTAGAAATGGACCAATACATCTTGGTGCAAGTTTTCCCCGAGTATGAAACCTCTTGACTCCTTTCATAGGTGTAACTCGGAGATATGCATATTCACCTGGTTCGAAGCTGATCTGCCTATGCTTTGAGTCATAGTAACTTTTCTGACGAGATTTTGCCACTTGTAGTCTGTCTCGAATTTCTTTGACTTGCTTTTCTACTTCCATCATCAGATCAGTCCCGAAGATTCGGCTGTCTCCTGTCTGAGACCAGTTCGGCGGGGTACGGCACTTACGCCCATATAGGGCCTCAAAAGGTGACATTTTGAGACTAGTCTGATAGCCGTTGTTGTAGGAGAACTCAGCGTACGGCAGGCTGTCTTCCCATTTGGGTCCTTGTGCAAGAGCGCATGCCCGGAGCATATCTTCCAAGATTTGATTTACTCGCTCCGTCTGTCCATCTGTCTGCGGGTGATAAGCGGTGTTGTGCTTCAAGGCGGTTCCCAAGGCTTGGTGTAAACGTAGCCATAATGCCGAGGTAAACAAAGACCCTCGGTCTGAAGTGATAGTCCTGGGTACCCCATGCAGACTGACAATCCTGGATACATAGAGTTGAGCAAGTTGATCTGCACGGTAGGTGGTCCTGATTGGAATAAAGTGGGCCACCTTGGTGAGCATGTCGACCACGACCCATATGGCATTATTACCTCATGGTGTCCTTGGTTATCCCATGATAAAATCCATGCAGATATCATCCCATTTCCATTGCGGAACGGGTAAAGGTTGTAGTAGACCGGCTGGTTTCTGGTGTTCAGCCTTCACCTTGTTGCATATATCACAACAGGCGATGTAATAGGCGATATCTTTCTTCATACCTTCCCACCAGAACATTTGCTTCAAGTCTTGGTACATTTTAGTGCCTCCGGGATGAATAGAGTATGCGGACTCATGAGCTTCCTTCAGAATCTGCTGCTTTAGGCCCTTGAGGTCTGGTACACAGACTCGATCCCGAAATCGCAGTGTACCCTTGTCATCAATGTAGAAGTCTAGCGTCTTCCCTTCTCGTACTTGAGTCATTATATTTAGTAACATCGGGTCACCAGGTTGAGCCTTTCGAATTTCGTCTTCTAGGGTAGGGGTTACTTCCAAGGTAACCGCGCAGATTGCATCACATAAGATCATATTGAGCTGAGCTATTTCTTCTTGGAGTGCTGGGTGCAGACGCTCGATTAATGAGTTTGCGGTAGCCGGTTTGCGACTGAGGGCATCGGCGACCACATTCGCTTTCCTTGGGTGGTAGTTGATACCCAGGTCATAGTCTTTGACCAACTCAAGCAATCTTCATTGTCGGAGGTTCAAGTCCGGTTGTGTGAATATATATTTGAGACTCTTGTGGTCGGTGTAGATTTGACATCGCTTTCCGATGATGTAATGCCTCCAAATCTTTAAGGCGTGGACCACTGCTGCCATATCTAAGTCATGTGTCGGGTAGTTCTCCTCATGGGGTCGGAGCTGTCTTGATGCGTAGGCTACGACCTTTCCATCTTGCATAAGTACACACCCAATGCCACGCCTGGATGCGTCGCAATAGATGTCGAAGCTCCGGTAGATGTCAGGTAGAGTCACCACTGGAGCGGTAGTCAAACGGTTCTTGAGCTCATTGAAACTGTTCTCACATGCTTCGGTCCATATAAACTTCTGATTCTTCTTAAGCAGTTCAGTCATTGGCTTGGCAATCTTTGAGAAGCCTTCAATGAAGCGACGGTAATAACCTGCTAGACCCAAGAAACTTCTGATTTCTGTTACTGAAACAGGTGTCTTCCACTTCAGAACTTCGATGACTTTGCTTTGGTCCACGGCCACTCCTTGAGCGGAAAGGGTATGCCCAAGGAATCCCACTTCTTTTAGCCAAAATTCGCATTTGCTGAACTTGGCGTAGAGTTGATGAGCGTGTAATCTTTCCAACACTACTCGGAGATGTTGCTTGTGCTCATCTTCACTTTTGGAGTATAGGAGGATGTCATCAATGAACACCACTACAAACTTATCCAAGAAGTCCATGAATACCTTGTTCATCATGTGCATGAAGAATGCAGGAGCGTTGGTCAGTCCAAATGACATGACCGTATACTCGTACAGCCCATATCTTGTGGTGAATGCTGTCTTAGGGATATCTTCTTTTCTGATTTTCAGCTGGTGATACCCGGTGCGCAAGTCGATCTTGGAGAACACTTGAGCTCCGCTGAGTTGATCGAACAAATCATCAATCCTTGGCAACGGGTATTTATTCTTGATTGTGACATCATTGAGAGCACGGTAGTCAACACACATCCGAAGACTGCCGTCTTTCTTGCCCACGAATATTGCAGGCGCACCCCAAGGAGATGAGCTGGTGCGAATGTACCCTTTTTGGAGCATCTCATCCAATTGCTTCTTCAACTCCACTAGTTCAGACGAAGGCATTCGATAATATTTCTTGTAAATTGGTGCTGTTCTGGGTACAAGCTCAATAGAAAATTCCAGCTCCCGGTCAGGTGGCATGCCTGGTAATTCATCTGGAAACACATCTGGGAACTCACAGACCACTGGGACTAGATTCCTTTCTGTTGAAATGGCAGCATAAACCATCCCTTTCTTTGGTATGGCTCGACCAGCATAGAATCGAGCGGACTGGCCCGAGGGATTTATTAGCGTGACCTCTCTTGTTGCGCAATTGATGCAGACCTGGTGTCTTATCAGCCAATCCATCCCCAAAATAATATCCAAGGTGGGAGACTCAATGGACACCAGTGATGCGGGGAAGATGACTCCATAGATTGATATTGTCAACCCTCGGCATACAATATTTGTCTTGAGCCTGGATCCGGGGGACTGTACCTCCATAGTTTTGTCCAAAAGAGTATAGGGAAGACGATGTTGGGCAACAAAACTCCGCGAAATAAAAGAATGGGAAGCCCCGGAATCGAATAAAATTGTTGCAGGTATGTCATTAACAGGAAACATACCAATGACCACCTCGGGGACTTCGGCGGCTTCTTCAGCGGAGATATGATGAACTTGCCCTTGAATGTACCTCCGTTTGGGGAATTGTCCCACATAATTGACCTGAGGCTTCAGGTTGGCTTGTGCCTTGCCGTTCTTGGGACACTGCCTAGCGTAATGCCCATTCTGCCCACATGTGAAACATGCATTGTTATGCTGACAGTCTTCCTTGTTTGGCTTGACGACCACGGTCTTGTTCTGACTTTCATTCTTGATGTTCCCTTGCTGCCAGGTTGGCTTGAACTCAAACTGAGGTTGCTGCCAAGTACGAACCTTCTGAAAAACTTGCCCTTCCTTCTTGGGTTCAAACTTGCGTTTGCGGTCTTCATAGGCCGTCTTATGATCATTAACCATTTTGTGTTCCCTTTCGGCAATGAGTGCCTTGTTTACCAAAGTTTGGAAATCGGGGAAATCCAGCATGCTGAGTGCACATCGGAGGGTAAGATTGAGCCCTCCGAGAAACAGATCTATCTTCCGTTCTTCAGTGGCCACATCATGAGTGGAGTAACGGGCCAAATGATTGAACTTGTTTAAATATTCACTTACAGTCGAGGTCCCTTGGGTAAGAGTGAGAAATTCTCGCTGCTTGACCTTCATGATGCCGGCAGGAATATGGTACTTGCGGAATTTGTCTTTGAATTTTTCCCAAGTAATCTCGTTTTCAACGGGCCACATCTCTTTGGCATTGTCCCACCATATAGCAGCCGGTCCTTCTAGATAATGAGTGGCGAATGGTACCTTGTCGGCATCTTCGGTGCGAGCAATTTCCAGCTTCTTCTCTATGGTCCTTAACCAATCATCGGCTTCCATCGGATCCACTGCTTGGCTGAAACTTGGGGGCTTGGTTCTCTGAAAGTCTGACAGCTTGGAGTGATTACCATTGTGATTATTCTGCCCAACCAAAGTCTGCATGCCTCTCAGGAATTCCATCAGGTCTTGGTTTCTCTTCTCCTCAAACATCCGCATAATCTGCTCTGTTGTAGGTGCTTGAAGTGGAGGAGGCGGTGGCTGATACGGCTCTGGAGAATGTCCGGCTTGTCTGGCGGATCGACGAACTGGAGTATCGTCGCCACCATGACAGTTACTGCCACACCTTGTCATCCTATATATGTTTCCCAATACGAAGCATCGAGATGAGCAACATCCATAAGGGGAAAAAAACCAGAAAAAAATAGGGAGGTGAAGCAACAAACCCGAAACGGAAAAACGAGAAAGGTCAAAGCAAATAACAGAAAGCAACATAATTATACAATACATCATCCAGCATACATAGCAGGGTAACAACATGGATAGTACCACTACATGCATACAACCAAACACCACATCATCCTCGTCTACATGCGACGACCGGGATCGCACTGGCACACTGACGGTCCTGCTGGTGTCTCCTCGGTGTCAGATTCCGAACCGAAACTGATAACGGATACATCCGGAGCAAAGGAAACACGACGATGCTGACGGGAAGGCTCTCCCTTAGGGTCTGGAGCAGGGTGACTCCTCAGCATCGGAGCGGCTAGGGTAGCAAGAAGCATAGCCCACTGGGCTGGGGACTCGTGGGAATCACTACCGAAGTGCCTGAGCTACTCTGGGAGCGTGTGGGGATCACTGGTGTGGATGGGGGTAAGGTAGCTGAGGGAACAAGTGATGTGTGGATAAGCAGAGGTGGAGCGAATGCAGATCGAGCGGCAGCTATCTCACCTCGAACGCGGGTCAGCTCCTGGAGTAGACTGGTGATCAGAAAGTATCCCGCTGTTATGTAGCGAGACAGGTGACTGGCTGACCGGTCGCACTCCGGATTAATGTAAGGGAAGCGGATCTGTCCTGACTCGTACAGGGACGGATAGAAGTAGAAACCTGGGTGAGTCTGCATCTGAACCTCGTTATAGCGCAAGTCAGAAGAGCCTCAAATGCTGCAAACTGGACCGCCTGGTCGGGTGTAGAAGCCGTCCCGCTCTTGGTGGAGCGAGTGTACGTGCCCACCACGGTACTGTTGTGCAGGATGACCTCCGCGTGATACTCCATCGGTGAGCTGCTCTCGGTACACCTGGTATATGGGGTCATCGCCATCGGGATAGAGTCGGCGCCACACGTTGGTCAGCAGATGCGGAAAGGTGGAAGGTGCCGGCTCAGGCTGGTACGGATAAGGGGCTGGTGCCATCTACACTGACAACATTAGCTGGTCAGCATAAAATGCAAACTATATGCATGCGATGCAACACCCAAGTGCACAATCAACCTCAAATCACTACAGGGGCTAAAACTACCGTTTTCTAAAGCGTCCACTATCTACGGCATCCTACAGTCAGCACGGCTCTGATACCAAGCGTTGTGGCACCCCGGCTCAGAGCAACCGGTTTACCTTGCATTGCCAGCCCAGAGATCAAGTCTTCTGGCAATACACAACAACTTGGTACAGAAAACAACCGCTTTATTGATCTCTTAGCGGAAACATAGGTTTACATCTTACATGATGAACGACGCCAAGCGGCACACACGGTGCGGCCGCATTTATGTACATTATTTAGTAGACATGGCAGGGGCCTCGATGATAAGGGAACTACTATGCGGCAGCGGAACGACGGGGTAGCGGAACTCCATTCCACAGGGACACTGCTGGGACACGGCCTAGATCGCGACATACTGCTCGACATCAACTCCTTGCACGGCTTCTCCTGCATCTGGCATGATAAGCCAAGTGAGTACTTTGAATGTACTCGCAAGCTCACAACAAACAAAACAAGTGCGAGAAACAATAACAAGACATTTAACAGATTTAATGCATGAGCATGATACTACTCAACATGAGATGTGCGTGAAACATTGCCATGGTCATCGGGACCAACTTACCATCTCGGGGTTACCGCGTAACCACCGTTCACAACTTACCAACGTGATCCTCACTTGACCACATTCATACCTTGCATAGTGATCCTCGATCACCATGTTTGGATGTGCCATCATGTGAATCTTAGTGTGCAAGTTAATTATATCTGTTGACCCACGGTATGACCTACTACGAACTGTGTCCATATCCGAGGACGCGGCTATCGATAGATTATACACTCTGCAGAGGTTAGTACACTGTACCCACACTACGGAATTCATGGCCTCGTGCTCCCATTCGGGTGGACCAACGACATTCCGACAAAACCAATCTATTGCATGACACTCTCCCGGCCACTCCGACAAACTCCCCTTTGGGCTATATCCTTGGTGACCCTGATGTCAACATGTGACATCTGCCACCTCTGTGGCTGCCACCGTCGTGGCCAAACATCAAAACTGTCCCAAACGGGGACCTCGGTACCATCAAAACTTGGGTCCTCAAGGTTATGACTGCCTACCGGGCCAGGGTAGCGCCAGAGCACAACCTTCCCTTGTAGGAGGCACCGGCGAGAGGCATGACAATAGACCGCATTAGGGCCTCCCCATCCAGGCAAGTGTGTTTGCACTGGTGAGCTCGATTCGGTGGCACCATGACTCGATCAACAGCATGTTCAAGTTGGATTATTAACAAGTTTAAATTGAAAAGAAAATGATTCGAGCCATAGTGAATGAATGGATGCATGGGTCATGGTCATGAATATCAAATGCATCATGATGTCATATGAGTATATGCCATGATACCTACTGCACACTAACAAGAAAGCATGTATCCTACTACATAAATTATCAGCATGACAGAACAAAGTTTATGCAATAAGATTTATATAGCAAATTATTTTAAATAGTGATTAAAGGATGAACTTAATTCAATTAAACCAAGTCATTGCAATGCCATCCTTGTATCTGAATGTTGTGGCTTGCCTTGGTTCAGAGGAGTGTCACAGTACTCCTAGCCTTCTCCAACACAACTAGGTTCTTCTGAAATTAAATTAAATGCAAAAAGAAAATGTCACATAACACTGTTTATTGCACCAGAAATTCTCAACAGCAAGAAAAATTCTGAAACTTGGCATACAGAAACTTTGGAATTTTATAAACCAGTAGCAAAAAGAATCAAATCATTTGGACTTATAGATTAAAAGTTATAGCTGGTCAAAGTTGGATTAGATCTGGTCAAAATCTGAAATAAAATGAAAAACCAGAAGCGGCCATGTCGAAAGCGTATTCGGCGAATACGCCTCCACTTATACCGCTTCGGGCGGCCGAGTGAGAGGCTGACGAGCAGGACCCGCTGGCAGGGTTAAACAGAGGAGAGGGAGGGAACAGGGACTGGCGGCTCTGTCGCCGGCATTTCTCCGGCGAGGAGACGTCGGCGATCACCGGAGAGAGGGGGAATGGGACTAGCTCGATGAGATGGTCACACACGTACCCAAAGCTCGAGGTGAGGCAGTCGGACGGAGTCGCGGCGATCTTCTCCAGAGACGGCGGCGGCGGAGCTGATCGGAGTCGGCGTTTCCGGCGACAATCTGGGAGTGCTCTATTTATAGGAGGAGGCGAGGCAGAGCTCGGGCTCCGCCAGAGTGGAGCGGCAGGGCGAACTGGGGGCGGTGAGGACTCGGGCAACGACCCGGGGTGAAGCAGAGGAGCACAGGGTGACGCGGTGCACGCGTGCGGCCACAGTGGCGCGCACTACGCGCGAAAATCGGGCACGCGAGCTCACTGTTCCCGCCGCTAGCTCTCGGCCTCTTCCGGCGAGCTGCATTCCGGCGTCGGGGAGCAACAGGGAGACGGCTGGGTGGTGCACGGGGATTGGCTGCGGCGCTGAGACACGGAGAGGTGTCGTGGGGAGGGTGGTTGGACGGCGGCCGATCGGACCCGTCGGGCAGAGCGCACAGAGCGCGTGCGCTGCACCCTGCCCACACACGGTCACCGCGTGCACTGGCACGGGGGTGGCTTTCGGCGCTGCCACACCATGTCCAACGTGAAGTCTCTTCAACACGGTGCCTAAAAACACTCTGGGCTTTCCAAGTGGTGCAATGGAGGTGACAAGAGCTTGAGCTAAAGTTTCTGGACAAAAACTTGCTCCAAGCACTGAGGACAAATGGCTGAGATTCTGGGGCTGGTTTTAGGCGTTTAAGCATTACTTAGGAAGGTCATTAAGTGGTAAAAATTTCAGATAAAAAGGATCAAGGAAAAATATAGTTGCTTCACAATGTGACTTTTCTGTCCAGAAGCAAAAATATTTTCCTGGGCTGAAATTTTCCAAATGACCATGGGATATTTTTGCATAGGAAGGTGAGGCATGACCCAAAGAATATTTGGGAATTTTCTTGGAATTTTCTGGCTAATAAAAATAGGGGTTGCTTCATAGCTCTGTGGGCAAATAGGCATTTTCAGAGAGAAAAAGGGTATAATGCCATTAAATAAAAATACCCAATGGCTATATTATGAGAGGGATGAGGTCCAGGGAGAGTTTAAGGATGGAAGAACCCACTTGGAAGAAAATCAAAAATAAAACCAAGTGGTAAGTCCAAAAGAAATGATTGGAAAACCCAAATGCAAATAATAAACCCAATTAAATCCAAATAAAAGAAAAAGGTAAAAATCCAGGGTGTTACAATATAAAAGCCCCCTAACAATTACTAGAGCCTTTTATTATTAATTTAGTAGCACCGGAAACATTTTCCACCTATATATTATTTATCGGTGATACCCGGTACTGCCCGATAAACTTCGAAACCCTTCCGGTGACCCCAAAACGCTTCCGGTTGCTCTCGAAACTATTTCGAATATTAATGAAACAATTCCACAAATAAATACTCGATACTCTCATACTACTAACACACAACAGATCATGATTACCTTAATCTTGTGACCTTATAGGTTCGGCAAAACATAGACATGAACGAAACCCATTCGTTCAATGACCGATAGCGGAACCGTGGACATCCATATCGATCCCTATGATTACATGAATGACATTCGAGTGAAACTTTGGTTATCATGTGATGTTCCCTTCGCTTCACGATACTTTACAAAACCCGAGGTGTGCCGGTATCCTCTTGAGTCATACACATGCTCACTATACCGTTATCCTCATTATCGGTTTTGTTCTTGTTTCTCGTTGAAGTGTTTCGGCATCCCCGTGACATAGTAACCTGTGTCTGGCCGGACGATGATGGATTCCATCACACCGAGAGGGCCCTAAGAATATCTCCTCATAGTCGGAGGAGCAAATCCCACTCTCGAGCTATCTAGTCCCTTGTCAAAATTTCCGATGAACCTGTAAGTAGAGTCCTCGTCATTGGTTTTGGCACATTCAAAACCATGTAATATTTGTGTTAGTCATGTTTGATCGTTATGTAGGATCTTGATTCCTTTTGCTTTGACCAATGACGCTATTATTCATAATACAGTGTTATTGGTTTCAACGCACTTGGGATCACACCAACTTTATCAAGAGACTTCTTGATTAACTATATCAAGATATTTCTTGATTCAGACTATTTTGAAACATCTGACGCTTTCAACATATTCTTCTTACATTATAGAATCCACAATATTGTTCATGCTTGAAAACTATTCCAAACAATTATTTTATCATAGCCCAATAATATTCAGTCATGAAGCTGGTGTTCGTGTAACTATTTACAACAAACTTCTCAACTCCTCCATATACAACACTACAAAAAAAAGACACATCTATGACATTATGGCCCGAACGAAAACTTTTTCTGTCATGGTTGTGACACTTCTATGTCAATAATTGTGACAAAAACATGTATCATCATAGTTGTGGTGGGCTCCTACTTCTATGACAAAAAATTATGACAGAAAATGGCTTTTCGTCCTGGGCGGGCCGGAGACGCACCCGCATGACATTCTTTGGGCTGTCCATGACGTAAAAAATCGTGGTAGAAGCGAGGACGAGGAAATTTTCGGGGAGTTCCCGGTTAAGGTGGGTGGTCGGGCTGAGCGATGCAGTGTGGTTTTGCGCGTTTCTCTCTCACTCGTACGCGCGCGTGTGTGCGAGGCGCTCGCTAACTGAACCCGAGCGAGGCGTACGTTCGCTTACTGAACCCGAGCGATCGATCGCCCTCGCACTATGTACTGAACACGAGCGATCAATCCCTCGCACTACGTACTGAACCCGATCGATCCCTTCGCTACTAACTGAAGCCGATCGATCCCTTCGCTGCTAACTGAACCCGAGCGATTCCTTCGTTGCTAACTGAACCCGATCGATCCTTCTAGCTGCTTACTGAAGCCGATCGAGCCCCCGTGCGAGACGTAGCTAGCCGGTTGGGTTGCCTCTCGATGAATAGTGACCGTTGCTGCCGCGCGGGCGATACACGTAGACACGAGTCGAGACGCATCGATCGAGCCGGTTGGTTGGCTGTGGATGAATAGTTCCCATTGCTACCGCCCGCTCGTATCCGCCCCACCCCAGCCGGTGGGGGTTGGATGAACAGGACCCCGGCCGTCTAGGCAGTTGGCGCTGGGTGAACAAGACCCCGAGGAGGCCATGCCACAGTACGCCAAACCCCAGCCGGTTGGGGGTGGATGAACAGGACCCCGTGGAGGTTGGATAAACAGTAGCCGGTGGAGGCTGGAGGAAGTCGACGGTGGATGAACAGTAGCCCGTGGAGTCCCGTTTTGCGGTACGCCACACCCCTCCCGGTGAACAGGACCCCCGTTTCGACCGTAGGCAGTTGGGGAGAAGTCTATTTCCTCTGTTTGCGGTACGCCAGAGCCCTCCCGATCAACAGGACCCCGTTTTGACCGTAGGCGCTCGAACAAAAGTCCGTTTCCTCCGTTTTGCGGTACGCCAGACCCCAGCCGATGAACATGACCCCGTTTCGACCGTAGGCGGTCGAACAGAAGGCCGTTTCCTCCATTTTGCGGTATGCTAGACGCCGAGTCGATGAACAAGACCCCGTTTTGGCTGTTTCGTCCAAGCTGGTTGGCTCCCGATGAACAGGACGCGTTTCGACCAAGTCGCTTGGCTCCCGATGAACACGACGTTGTTTCCTCCGTTTCGACCCAGCCGGTTGGTGTGGGATCGAGGAGATAGGTCTAGAGGGGGGGGGGTGAATAGACTCCTAACCAGCCAAAGGTGCAGTTTTTAATTTCTCTTGGAATTTAGGCAGATTTTGGCACAAGTTAAGATCACTCCAATACTTTCTACACATGCATATCTAGAGATTGAGCTGCAGAAATGGTAAAGCATGCAAGAGTACGGAAAGTGAAGGGGTAGAGTATGGAAGATCAAACGCAATGAAGATACGGTGGTTTTTGGCATGGTTCCGATAGGTGGTGCTATCGTACGTCCACGTTGATGGAGACTTCAACCCACGAAGGGTAACGGCTGCGCGAGTCCACGGAGGGCTCCACCCACGAAGGGTCCACGAAGAAGCAACCTTGTCTATTCCACCATGGCTTACGTCCACGAAGGACTAGCCTCACTCGGGGTAGATCTTCACTAAGTAGGCGATCTCCTTGCCCTTACAAACTCCTTGGTTCAACTCCACATCATGTTGGAGGCTCCCAAGTGACACCTAACCAATCTAGGAGACACCACTCTCCAAAAGGTAATAGACGGTGTGTTGTTGATGAACTCCTTGCTCTTATGCTTCAAATGATAGTCTTCCCAGCACTCAAACAACTCCTCACAGATTTGGCTATGGTGGAAGAGGGATTTGAGTGGAAAGCAACTTGGGAAAGGCTAGAAATCAAGAGTCAAAGGGTAGGATTGGAATAGCTTGATCTCAACACATGAGTAGGTGGTTCTCTCTCAGAAAATGTATGGTGGAAGTGTAGGCACGTTCTGATGGCTCTCCTCTCAGAGAAGGAGGTGGTGGAGGGGTATATATAGCCTCCACACAAAATCCAACCGTTACACACTTTTGACCCAACTCGGTGGCACCGAAACAATCATCTCGGTAGCACCGAACTGTGTAAAAGATATGAACTTTAGGAATCTCGGTGGGACCGATACGAACAACTCGGATGGACCGAAGTGCAATGGCTAGGGCAAACCTCATCTCAGTGGCACCGATTGCATCAACTCGGTAGGACCGAAGTGAAGCAATAAGGCAATAGAGAGTTGGCAAGCCATCTCGGTGAGACCGATTTGCAAAACTCGGTGAGACCGAAGTGAATGCAAATGATTACAGAGAGTTGGCAAGGCCATCTCGGTGGGACCGAGATCCATTTCGGTGGATCCGATTTGTTAGGGTTTTGGCAGTGGCTAAGTCTTGGATGAACTCGGTGGGGCCGGATAGAGAATTTCGGTGGGGCCGAGTTGGAATGTAGGTTTTGGACATATTTGGGTAGAGAGAGTGATTGAGGGTTTAAGAGTACTGTCACTAAGCACTTGAGCAAAAAGACCATTAAGCAACACCTCATCCCCTTTTAATAGTATTGGCTTTCCTAAGGACTCAATGTGATCTTGGATCACTAAACCAAAAATATAGAGTCTTGAGCTTTTGCCAATCCTTGTCCTTTGCATTTTGAAGGGGTTCCACGTCCTCTTGTCCCTGCCACGCCATTGTTGAACTTGTCTGAAATTCACTAGATAAAAGCATTAGTCCAACAACATGTATGTTGGCATAAATTACCAAAACCACCAAGGGAGCAAATGTGCTTTCAATCTCCCCTTTTTGGGTAATTGATGACAACATACATCAAAGCTTCAAATAAAGATTTAGCAGAAGTATGTATGAAAGCTTTGAAGGAAACATGTAACATGCATGAGCTCCCCTGAACTCCCCCTGAAGATGTGCAAATAAAATGATGATAACACAATGGAGATATACATGGAACATGTATCTTGGCTATATGCATCAGAGCAATATATATGGCATTTAGGTATCCACGTGTCCATGATTTTCTTCTTGCAAACAATATATACCAGCAAGAGGTCAACCATGTACACGAGTATGATGCATATACTTACCTTGAAGTTCTTGATCAAGTACCTGAAGAAATACACTTGAGAAAACAAGGTTAGATAACACAAGATAATTTCTTCAAAAAAAGACACAAGATCAACAAGAAACCAAGATTGGGATGACATGTAGAGTAGAGTATCACTAGGTGAATACTTCTTTGAAGCAAACATGTCCCCAAAAGAAATAGTTGTCTCCCCTTAAAGAACGGAATTTTGTTTCTTGGAGGACCAAGACACAAGAGATCTACCAAGAAATTGACATGTACCCGAAGTGGATTTTCTGTCAACCTTGTCTCCGGCATAGTCTGAATCGGAGTAGCCAACAAGATTAAAAGAAGATCCCTTGGGATACCATATGCCAAAGTTTGGTGTATGTATCAAGTATCTCACAATTCTTTTCACCGCCTTAAGTTGACACTCTTTTGGTGCCGCTTGGTATCGTGCACACATGCACACACTTAGCATAATGTCGGGACGGGAGGCACATAGATATAGCAATGAACCAATCATAGATCGATAAAACTTTTGATCAACAGGTTTGCCAACCTTGGCCAAGTCAAGATGTCCACTCGTGGGCATAGGAGTTTTCATACCTTTACTCTCTTGCATGTTGAACTTCTTGAATAAGTCCTTGGTATACTTTGTTTGAGAAACAAAGGTCCTTTCCTAGTTTACTTGATTTGCAAACCAAGAAAGAATTTGAGTTCACACATCATAGACATCTCGAACTTTTCCGACATCAACCTTCTAAACTTTTCACTAAAAGATGGCTTAGTAGATCCAAAGATAATATCATCAACATAAATTTGGCATACAAATAATTCCCCATTAACCCTTTTAGTGAACAAAGTTGAATCAATCTTCCCAATCTCAAAACCTTTTTCAAGAAGAAACTTTGTCAAGCATTTGTACCAAGCTCTAGGGGCTTGTTTAAGACCATAAAGAGCTTTACGAAGTTTGTACACATGATTAGGTTTCTTGGGATTCTCAAAGCCGGGAGGTTGTTTAACATACACTTCCTCCTCAATTTCACCATTTAAGAAAGCACTTTTAATATCCATTTGGTAAAGAGTGATATCATGGTGATTGGCATAAGCAAGTAAGATGCAGATGGATTCAAGTTTTGCAATGGGGGCATAGGTCTCACCATAGTCCATACCTTCGACTTGTGTGTAACCTTGTGCTACGAGACGCGCCTTGTTGCGTACAACTTGTCCATCTTCATCTTGCTTATTCCGAAACACCCATTTGGTTCCAATGATGTTTTGCTCTTCCTTAGGCTTCTCAACCAATGTCCATACTTGGTTCCTCTCAAAGTTGTGTAGCTCTTCGTGCATTGCATTCACCCAATCGGGGTCCTTGAGAGCATCTTCTACCTTCAAGGGTTCAATACTAGAGATAAATGAGTAATGCTCACAAAAGTTAGCTAAACGAGATTTAGAGCGAGTGATTCTCCCGGATTGGATATCACCAAGTATTTGTTCGACGGGATGATCCTTGTCGATTCTTGCTCTAACTCGAGGTAGCTTTTTCTTGGGTTGTGGTGAGGCTTCCTCATCATCATCATCATCTTCTTCTTCTTCGTTGATGTTGTCGTTCCTCGCTTGTGGAGGTGGAGAAGGAGGTTGAGGTGGATCATCTTGTTGCACTTCCTCATTCCCATCGTCTTGACGTGTTCCACTTGTGGATGCCTCCATATCAACTTGTCGTTCACCTTGATGTGAAGTTGGGGCTTCCACTTGAATAGACGAGGTGCTCTCCTTTACTTCCACGGGGCGAATCTTACCAATGGGCAAGTCTTGGATTGCTTCCGATGGTTCTTGATCTCCTACATCAAGTGGCATTTGCTCGACTTGCGAGCCGTTAGTCTCATCAAACTTCACATGTACCGTCTCTTCAACTTTTCGAGTGAAGTTGTTGTCGACACGGTAAGTGTGAGAGTTCGATCCATAACCGAGTAGGAAACCTTCATGAGATTTAGGAGCAAATTTTGAACGACGATGCTTATCAAGAATGTAACATTTTGAGCCAAATACTCGAAAGTATCCAACTTGTGGTTTGTTACCGGTGAGCAGTTCATATGCCGTTTTACCAATAAGCTTGTGAAGGTAAAGTCGATTTGTTGCATGACAAGCTGTTTCAACCGCTTCCGCCCAAAAATGTCTTGGCGTCTTGTATTCATCAAGCATCATTCTTGCCATCTCAATAAGTGTCCGGTTCTTCCTCTCAACAACCCCATTTTGTTGAGGTGTGTATGTAGCCGAGAACTCATGTGAAATACCCTCCTCATCAAGAAAGGTGTCCACATTGGTGTTCTTAAACTCCGTTCCATTGTCACTTCGAACCTTCTTGATCTTCACTTCAAATTGGTTTTGAGCCTTTCTTGCAAAGTTCTTGAAAATCTTTTGTACCTGCGATTTGTCATCAAGAAAGAACACCCATGTAAATCTGGAAAAATCGTCAACAATGACCAAACCGAAAGAGTTACCACCAAGACTCTTATAGGAGTTGGGACCAAAAAGATCCATGTGAAGTAGCTCGAGTGGTCTCCTCGTGGTCATAATGTTCTTCACGGGATGGCTTCCTCCAACCTGTTTTCCTGCTTGGCAAGCACTACAAAGTCGATCTTTGTCAAATATAACATCTTTCACTCCAAGAATGTGATCTCCTTTAACACGTTTATCAAGGTTACGCATGCCAACATGTCCAAGTCTTCTATGCCATAACCAACCTTTAGAAGATTTAGCAATTAAGCATGTACGAGGTTGGGCTCTCTTAGTGAAATCAACAATGTATAGATCACCTCTACGAATGCCGGTAAAGACCATATTATGATTATCTTGGCGAAACACTTGGCACTCTACTTTGGTAAATAGAACATTAAAACCAAAATCGGCTAGTCTAGATACGGAAAGAAGATTGTAACCAAGAGATTCAACAAGCATAACATTTTGTATGGAGCTATCATTGGATATGGCCACCTTACCAAGGCCAAGTACCTTACCCTTGGAGTTGTCTCCAAAAGTCACATACTTGCGTGGACCATCATTTTTAGCAAGCTCACGAAACATGTCTCTATCTCCGGTCATGTGATCGGTACAACCGCTGTCAAGAATCCACTCTTTTCCTCCGGCCATATAATCTCGAAGATTTGCCATAAGACTGAGATTCCTCAAGGTCTTCTCAAATTCAGTATCAAAATTTCGTCTTCATCATAATAGCCATGCTCAACATCATCATCATCATGCATGTCATCATCACAAAGGGCAACAGATTCATTAGTTTCATGATCATGACAATGTTCAAGTTTATGGATTCTAATGGTTTCCGTGATAATGTTGCTAATAGTTCTAACATCTCCTTTGGCACGCATAAGATCACGAAGCTCAAACAAGCAATCATCAAACTTAGGATCACTAGGACTCATCTTGTGAAAAGCAACAGCCTTATGAAGAATCTTATTGGGACTCTTTAAGGAGTAATCAGGATATCGCTTTTCTAAATCATGCCATAGAGGATAAGCACTTGCAAAGTTTCGCATACAACCAAGCACAACCTTAGGTAATCCTCTAATGATAAGATTGACGGTTCTAAGATTACGAAGCATGTCAATTTCCTCTTCATGAGTAGGATGCAAGGGATCAATAGGGGGCACATAGGGATTATGAATATACTTGCTCAAGTTAAATTCATCAAAGATATCAAGCATTTCATCCTTCCAAAAGTTGTAGTGCTCCCCATCGAGAATAGGCACTCTACGTCTAAGACTCCCCAACGTAGACACATCCATCTCCCTCCAATGGTGATGAAACCAAGGCAATGGAGACCAAAGCTCTGATACCAATTGTGGGATCGAGGAGATAGGTCTAGAGGGGGGGTGAATAGACTCCTAACTAGCCAAAGGTGCAGTTTTTAATTTCTCTTGGAATTTAGGCAGATTTTGGCACAAGTTAAGATCACTCCAATACTTTCTACACATGCATATCTAGAGATTGAGCAGTGGAAATGGTAAAGCTTGCAAGAGTACGGAAAGTGAAGGGGTAGAGTATGGAAGATCAAACGCAATGAAGACACGGTGGTTTTTGGCATGGTTCCGATAGGTGGTGCTATCGTACGTCCACGTTTATGGAGACTTCAACCCACGAAGGGTAACGGCCGCGCGAGTCCACGGAGGGCTCCACCCACGGAGGGTCCACGAAGAAGCAACCTTGTCTATTCCACCATGGCTTACGTCCACGAAGGACTAGCCTCACTCGAGGTAGATCTTCACGAAGTAGGCAATCTCCTTGCCCTTACAAACTCCTTGGTTCAACTCCACATCATGTTGGAGGCTCCCAAGTGACACCAAACCAATTTAGGAGACACCACTCTCCAAAAGGTAATAGACGGTGTGTTGTTGATGAACTCCTTGCTCTTATGCTTCAAATGATAGTCTTCCCAGCACTCAAACAACTCCTCACAGATTTGGCTATGGTGGAAGAGGGATTTGAGTGGAAAGCAACTTGGGAAAGGCTAGAAATCAAGATTCAAATGGTAGGAATGGAATAGCTTGATCTCAACACGTGAGTAGGTGGTTCTCTCTCAGAAAATGTATGGTGGAAGTGTAGGCACGTTCTGATGGCTCTCCTCTCAGAGAAGGAGGTGGTGGAGGGGTATATATAGCCTCCACACAAAATCCAACCGTTACACACTTTTTACCCAACTCGGTGGCACCGAAACAATCATCTCGGTAGCACCGAACTGTGTAAAAGATACGAACTTTAGGAATCTCGGTGGGACCGATACGAACAAGTCGGATGGACCGAAGTGCAATGGCTAGGGCAAACCTCATCTCGGTGGCACCGATTGCATCAACTCGGTAGGACCGAAGTGAAGCAATAAGGCAACAGAGAGTTGGCAAGCCATCTCGGTGAGACCGATTTGCAAAACTCAGTGAGACCGAAGTGAATGCAAATGATTATAGAGAGTTGGCAAGGCCATCTTGGTGGGACCGAGATCCATTTCGGTGGATCCGATTTGTTAGGGTTTTGGAAGTGGCTAAGTCTTGGATGAACTCGGTGGGGCCGGATAGAGAATTTCGGTGGGGCCGAGTTGGAATGTAGGTTTTGGACATATTTGGGTAGAGAGAGTGATTGAGGGTTTAAGAGTACTGTCACTAAGCACTTGAGCAAAAAGACCATTAAGAAACACCTCATCCCCTTTTAATAGTATTGGCTTTCCTATGGACTCAATGTGATCTTGGATCACTAAACCAAAAATATAGAGTCTTGAGCTTTTGCCAATCCTTGTCCTTAGCATTTTGAAGGGATTCCACGTCCTCTTGTCCCTGCCACGCCATTGTTGAACTTGTCTAAAATTCACTACATAAAAGCATTAGTCCAACAACATGTATGTTGGCATAAATTACCAAAACCACCAAGGGAGCAAATGTGCTTTCAGTTGGCTGCCGATGAACAGGAGGCCGTTGCTGCCGTTTCCTCTCTCCATGTACATGAGCCCTGGCCGTACGTATGCGCGAGTATGATAACCCACAAGTATAGGGGATCGCAACAGTTTTCGAGGGTAGAGTATTCAACCCAAATTTATTGATTCGACACAAGGGGAGCCAAAGAATATTTGCAAGTATTAGCAGTTGAGTTGTCAATTCAACCACACCTGAGACTAAATATCTGCAGCAGAGTGATCAGTAGCACTGTAGTATGATAGTTTGATAGCAGTAGCAATAAAAGTAACGGTAACAGTAACGATAGCAGCAATAGTAGTAGCAATTGTAACAATAGTAGCAACAGTAGTAACTTAGCAAGAACAATATGTGAAAAACTCGTAGGCATTGGATCGGTGATATTGTTGGATAACATTCATCATGTAACAGTCACAACCTAGGGCGACATAGAACTAGCTCCAATTCATCAATGTAATGTAGGCATGTATTCCGTATATAGTCATACGTGCTTGCGATAAGAACTTGCATGACATCTTTTGTCCTACCCTCCCGTGGCAGCGTGGTCCATAAGGAAACTAAGGGATATTAATGCCTCCTTTTAATAGAGAACCAGAACAAAGCATTAGCACTTAGTGAATACATGAACTCCTCAAACTACGGCAATCACCGGAAAGAATCCCAATTATTGTCACCTTGGGGTATGCGGATCATAACACGTAGCAGGTGCATACAACTTGCAAGATTGGATCAAGAACACAAATATATTCATGAAAACATAAAGGGTTCAGATCTGAAATCATGGCACTCGGGCCCTAGTGACAAGCATTAAGCATAGCAAAGTCATAGCAATATCAATCTCTGAACATAGTGGATACTAGGGATCAAGCACTAACAAAACTAACTCGATTACATGATAAATCTCATCCAACTCATCACCGTCCAGCAAGCCTAAGAAGGAATTACTCACTCCCGGCGGTGAGCATCATGAAATTGGCGATGAAGGATGGTTGATGATGACGATGCCGTAAGATCCCCCTCTTTGGAGCCCCAAACGGACTCCAGATCTGGCCTCCCGATGAAGAACAGGAGGTGGCGGCGGCTCCGTATCGTGAAACGCAATAAAACTTCCTCTCTTATTTTTTTCTCTCTGGAATTATGAATTTATAGCGTTGGAATTAGGTCAGACGGCCGCCTGTGGGCCCCACGAGGTACCAGGGCGCGCCTGGGGGGGTGGCGTGCCCTGGTGCCTCGTGGGCACTGGGTGGCCCCCCTTCTGTTGATTCTTGCACCAATAATTTTTATATATTCCATAAAAAATCTCCAAAAAGTTTCATCCAAATCCAAGAACTTTGATTTATGCACAAAAACAACATCATGGCAATTCTGCTGAAAACAGCGTCAGTCCGGGTTAGTTTCATTCAAATCATGCAAATTAGAGTCCAAAACAAGAGCAAAAGTGTTTGGAAAAGTAGATACGACGGAGACGTATCAACTCCCCCAAGCTTAACTCATTGCTTGTCCTCAAGCAATTCAGTTGACAAACTGAAAGTGATAAAGAAAAACTTTTAAAAACTCTTTTGTTCTTGTATCTATATATATGCTTAAATAGCAACCAAGTTTTCAGCAGAGATTATAACTAACCATGCAAATGATAACTCTTAGAAATTATATTCACCCATATCAATGGCATAATCAACTAGTGAGCAATAATAAGATATCTTAAATGCCAACACTTTGTCAAAACGATCATGATATAATATGACAACATGGTATCTCGCTAGCCCTTTCTGAGACCGCAAAACATAAATGCAGAGCACCTCCAAAGTTCAAGCAGTGACCAAACATTGTAATTCATGGTAGAAGAGATCCAGTCATGATGCACACAACATTAACTATACACAATGCATGAGAATGACAATAGTGCTCTCAGGTCTGGTGCTTGTTTGAGAAGGTGATGACTCAACAATAAAAGTAAAATAACATAAAAGTAAATAGATAGGCCCTTCACAGAGGGAAGCATGGATTTGCAGAGGTGCCAGAGCTCGAAGCTTAAATCAGAGATAAATAAAATTTTGGGAGGTATGCCTTTCCTGTCAACGTCACGACCGAGAGTTTTCAATATCTTCCATGCTAAACACATTAGCGGCGGTTCCCAAGCGGTAAAGTAAAGTTTACTCCCCCTCCACCAACAATCACAAGCCATGGCTAGCCGAATCCTCGGGTGCCTTCCATACCAACAACTTTCCGGGGGAGTTTGTTTTATTATTTTGCAGTTTTAATAATGGGACTGGGCATCCCGATTACCAGCCCCTCTTGTGCAAGGACAAGTGAATAAACACTCATCATGAGAATAACCCGCTTAGCATGGAAGATACTGACCGCCCCCTGTCGCTCCATGAGCAGTACAGGCACACAAAACAGATGTTCATTGAATATTTAGAGGTGGCACATGCAAATTTACTTAGAACGACAGGGTAATACCGCATATAGGTAGATATAGTGGACTCATCTGGAATAACTTTGGTTTAAGGGTTTTGATGCACAAGCAGCATTCCCACTTAGTACAGGCGAAGGCTAGCAAATAGGTTGAGAAGCGACCAGCTAGAGAGCGAAAACGGTCATAAACATGCATTATGAATAATCAACATTGAATACTAGCATGAGTAGGATATAAGCACCATGAACATAAATATCGTGGAGGCTATGTTGGTTTTGAATCAACTACATGCGTGAACATGTGCCAAGTCAAGCCACTTGAAACATTCAGAGGAGGATACCATATCATCATACTACATCACAATCATTTTAATGCATGTTGACACCCAAGATAAATCATTATCCACTCCTAGCTACTTAAGCATGGCATGAGTAACTATAATCTCTAATTGTCATCATAAACAGGTTTAATCATAACATGCTGAATCATGGATACTGAGTTAAACATATTTACAAAAACAAAGAACAAGTTGAGTTCATACCCGCTTTTCCTTGCCACAGTCACTTCATCAAATCATCGTCATTATTGCCTTTCACTTGCATGACCGAATGATATGGAAATAAAAATAGTGCAAGTGTGCCGTGGTCTAAGCTGGAATCTGCATGCATTTTATTTAAAGGAGAAGACAAGGTAATTTGGGCTTTTTGTTAGATCAACAATAATGCATACGAGAGCCACTCAACATTTTCATCGTGGTCTTCTCCTTACAATGACTCAGCAAAAGAAAAGAATTTCAGAGAAACACACTGAAATATTTTTGGAGTTTTTAGTTTTTCTGAAGAAAGCAAATTAAAGAAGAAAAACAAAAATGAGAAAAGAAAACTATTTACACGGGGGAACTCCCAACAAGTAAAAGAAGAAACGGGAAATCTTTTTGAGTTTTCTTTCACTACTACAACTAATTAAGCTAGAAAGAAAAACCAAAAATAAACGAGAAATGTTTTTGGATTTTCTCAAAGTTTTTCAAACACACAAGAAGAAAGCGAGAAAATAAAACTAGCATGGATTATACAATGAAAAAGTATGAACACCGACAACTGAAATGAAATGTGTGATCGTGAATAAAATGTCGGTGGGAAATACATACTCCCCCAAGCTTAGGCTTTTGGCCTAGCTTGGTCATCGCCATCCTTGGTCTGGGTAATAATCGAAGTGGTAGCTCGTAGAGGCGTTCTGAGCCGCCTCCTCAGCCAGACGGGCAGCCTCGACCGCCGCCTTGTACTCGTGCACCTCGCTCTCCAATAGGTAATATATTTGTTTGTTCTGAAAATCAAAGAGGGCAGGAGCAGGCAAAACAACATACACAGATCGAGATTTATTAAAAACTAAGTTATATTCATACCCCTGTGCATTGCATTTTAAAAACTTATGTTCTCGCATTGTTTCGAAATTTAAATATTTGTTGGGTAAGAGGGGATCATTGGAATTGAGCGAGACCCCTAACCTTGCAGCTATGCGGGAGGCATAAATTCCTCCATACAAATCACCATTACCCGCGTTACGCTGCAGCCTACGTGCGACAATAGCCCCAAGATTATAATACTTGCTGCCAGTCAAACCCGTATGGATAAGACTCAGATCAGGGGCGCGAAGCGTACTGCAGTCTTGCTTACCAACAATGCATTTACCATTAAAGAGTGCAAAATATCGGATAGCAGGAAAGTGGATGCTAACTATTCTGGCCTGCGTGACTCCTCTATCCTCACCGTTGCAAAGGCTATTAAGAAATGACTCATAATCAGATTTTTGTGGTTCATCTAACGAACTCCAATATGGAATTTTGCATGCATCACAGAATTCTTCTAGAGACATAGTATAGGATTTGTTATAGAGTTGAAATGAAACTCTACAAGTGCGTGGGTGATATTCAAAGTGTTGAGTGAATGAATGAGTGAGGTAGTAATGCTGTGGTGGCTTATCTGCGATGAAGGCAGAGAGCTGAGTGTTGTGAATATATTAGTCAAATTCTTCCTTGATGCCTGCACCTAGCATGAACTCGTTGCAAGGCCATCGACATGATTTTGCTTCGGCACCCCGCACCGAACTTGCCCTTGGTTCCTCATATGATTGGCGTGCTGAGCTTTCACTTGATGATGCTTCAAAGGACCTCCTCCTCAAAGAACTCCTCCGGAAGATATTCATTTTCCTAAGAACAATTTTCTGAAAAAGTTTGGGCCACAAAATGATACCAATAAAACTTCACAAGATTGGTAGCAACTACTCATATGGATGTCTAGAGGCTATACCAAGCATTCAAACTACTTGGAACTCAAAGAATTCAACATGCAAGCTCATTTTCAGTAGCACCAAGAGCAGCTAATTATGCAAAATATAATCCACTAGAGCAAAAACTAATTGGAGCAATGGAGGAGTCACATACCAAGGAGCAATCTCCCAAAATAGTTTCGGAAACGGAGCTCCGAGCAAAGAGGTCGAAAATTTCAGGTTTGTGAGCAAGAACACGAGAGAGAGAGAGCTACCAGGAATTTTTGCTAGAGGTAAGAGACGAAGTGGGTTGAAGGGATAAGTGAGGGGGTCCCTGTGGGGCCCACGAGCCACCTGGGCGCGCCAGGGGGTGGCGCGCCCTGGTGCCTCGTGGACACCTGGGGCACCCCCCTGGTATGTTTTCAGTGCCAAAAATTCTTAAATATTATATAAAAATTCATATCAAAATTTTATTGCATTCTGAGCACTTTTATTTCTGGGCCATTTTTTATTACACGGATAAATCAGAAAACAGGATAATCATGGCATTTTATTTTATTTACTAAAAATAACAGAAAACAAAAAGTGGGTACAGAAGGTTGTGCTTACTAAATTCATCGGCCAGATGCCTCTCAAAAAGAATCCATTAATAAGGTTGATCAAGTCTTATTAACAAACCATTTCCGATTGACATGAAACCGAAGAATTTTCGTATAACACTAAGTTACCTCAACGGGGATATGCATCTCCCCAATAATAAGAGTTTCATATTTCTTTTTAACAGTAGGAAGAGGGAGTTGAAAACTTCCAATAGTAATTGTTGGAGTCTTTCCAATAACACGAATACCATTTACTTGCAATTGTTTCTTCAGAAAGTGCACCGTATGTTCATTACCATTGATATGAAAAGTGGCCTTGCTTTTGTTGCAATCAATAACAGCCTCTGCAGTATTCAAAAAGGGTCTACCAAGGATAATCGACATATTGTCATCCTCGGGCATATCAAGTATAACAAAGTCTGTTAGGATAGTAACATTTGCAACTACAACGGGCACATCCTCACAAACACCGATAGGTATGGCAGTTGATTTGTCAGCCATTTGCAATGATATTTCAGTGGGAGTGAGTTTATTCAAATCAAGTCTTTTATATAAAGAGAAAGGCATAACACTAACACCGGCTCCTAAATCACACAAAGAAGTTTTGACATAATTTCGTTTAATGGAGCATGGTATAGTTGGTATTCCTGGATCTCCTAGTTACTTAGGTACTCCATCCGATAAAGAATAATTTGCAAGCATGGTGGACATTTCAGCTTCAGGTATCTTTCTTTTATTTGTGACAATGTCTTTCATGTATTTAGCATAAGGAGGCATCTTTATAATATCAGCCAAACGAGTACGCAAAAAGACTGGCCTAAGCATTTCAGCAAAGCGTTCAAATTCTTCCTCATCCTTTTTCTTAGATGGTTTAGGAGGAAAGGGCATGGGTTTTTGAACCCATGGTTCTCTTTCTTTACCATGTTTTCTAGCAACGAAGTCTCTTTTATCATAACGTTTATTTTTAGAAGGTGGGATATCAAGATCAACAGCAGGTTCTATTTCAACATCATTATCAGGTTCTTTATCATTATCTGGTTGGGTATCCACATGAGCATCATCATTATTATCATCATCAGGTGAATGTTCATTACCAGATTGTGTTTCAACATCAGAAATAGAAACATCATTACTATCCTCCAAGGGTTTTTCTACCTCGGGTTCACTAGAAGTGTGCAAAGTCCTATCATTTTTCTTGTTCTTTTTCTTTTTAGATGGACTAGGTGCATCAACATTACTTCTTTGAGAGTCTTGTTCAATTCTTTTTGGGTGACCTTCATGATAAAGTGGCTCCTGAGTCATTCTACCTCCTCTAGTCATTACTCTAACAGCATGATCATTCATATTGTTATTCATTTCATCGAGCAATTCACTTTGAGATTTGGCAACTTGTTCTAATTGGGTTTGAACCATAGATGCATGTTTACTTACACCTTTAACATCATTAGCAATTCTAAATAACAAGTCACTCAAGCGACCAATCATGTAGGCACTTCATTTCAATTGTTTCATAACAGTGGCATTGAAATGATCTTGTTTAATAATATAATTGTTAAATTCATACAAGCACGCCTATATCTGGATAGGAGTGCAGACAACATAGAGAAGTACAAGATGGCAAAGAAGGCCGCAAAGCGAGCTGTGAGTGAAGCAAGGGGCCGGGCGTATGAGGACCTCTACCAACGGTTAGACACGAAGGAAGGCGAAAGGGACATCTATAAGATGGCCAAGATCCGAGAGAGGAAGACGAGGGATGTTGACCAAATCAAGTGCATCAAGGACGGAGCAGATCAACTCCTGGTGAAGAAAGAGGAGATTAAGCATAGATGGCGGGAGTACTTTGACAAGCTGTTCAATGGGGAGAGTGAGAGCTCTACCATTGATCTGGATGACTCCTTTGCTGATACTAGCAGGCTTTTTGTGCGGCGAATCCAGGAGTCGGAGGTCAAGGAGGCTTTGAAGAGGATGAAAGGAGGCAAGGCGATGGGCCCTGATTGTATCCCCATTGAGGTGTGGAGAGGCCTCGGGGACATAGCGATAGTATGGCTAACCAAACGTTTCAACCTCATTTTTCGGGCAAACAAGATGCCAGAAGAATGGAGACGGAGTATATTAGTACCAATCTTCAAGAACAAGGGGGATGTTCAGAGTTGTACTAATTACCGTGGAATTAAACTGATGAGCCATACATTGAAGCTATGGGAGAGAGTCATTGAGCACCGCTTAAGAAGAATGACAAGCGTGACCAAAAATCAGTTTGGTTTCATGCCTGGGAGGTCGACCATGGAAGCCATTTTCTTGGTACGACAACTTATGGAGAGATATAGGGAGCAAAAGAAGGACCTGCATATGGTGTTCATTGACTTGGAGAAGGCCTATGATAAGATACCGCGGAATGTTATGTGGTGGGCCTTGGAGAAACACAAAGTCCCAGCAAAGTACATTACCCTCATCAAGGACATGTACGATAATGTTGTGACAAGTGTTCGAACAAGTGATGGCGACACTGATGACTTCCCGATTAAGATAGGACTGCATCAAGGGTCAGCTTTGAGCCCTTATCTTTTTGCCTTGGTGATGGATGAGGTCACAAGGGATATACAAGGAGATATCCCATGGTGTATGCTCTTTGCGGACGATGTGGTGCTAGTCGATGAGAGTCGGACGGGGGTCAACAGGAAGTTGGAGTTATGGAGGCAAACTTTGGAATCGAAAGGTTTTAGACTTAGTAGGACTAAAACCGAGTACATGAGGTGCGCTTTCGGTACTACTAGGCACGAGGAGGAGGAGGATGTTAGCCTTGATGGGCAGGTGGTGCCGCAGAAGGACACCTTTCGATATTTGGGGTCAATGTTGCAGAAGGATGGGGATATCGATGAAGATGTGAACCATCGAATTAAAGCCGGATGGATGAAGTGGCGCCAAGCTTCTAGCATTCTCTGTCACAAGAGGGTGCCACAAAAGCTAAAAGGCAAGTTCTATAGGACGGCGGTTCAACCCGCAATGTTGTATGGCGCTGAGTGTTGGCCGACTAAAAGGCGACATGTGCAACAGTTAGGTGTGGCGGAGATGCGCATGTTGAGATGGATGTGTGGCCACACAAGGAAGGACCGAATCCGGAATGATGATATACGAGATAGAGTTGGGGTAGCGCCAATTGAAGAGAAGCTTGTCCAACATCGTCTGAGATGGTTTGGACATATTCAGCGCAGGCCTCCAGAAGCCCCAGTACATAGCGGACGGCCAAAGCGTGCTGATAATGTCAAAAGAGGCCGGGGTAGACCGAACTTGACATGGGAAGAGTCCGTAAAGAGAGACCTGAAGGATTGGAACATCACCAAAGAACTAGCCATGGACAGGGGTGCGTGGAAGCTTGCTATCCATGTGCCAGAACCATGAGTTGGTCGCGAGATCTTATGGGTTTCACCTCTAGCCTACCCCAACTTGTTTGGGACTAAAGGCTTTGTTGTTGTTGTTGTTGTAGCAAGCATTGACTAGGAGGTTTTTTATAAGGAATATCACTTTCATCAAACTTTATAAGAGAATTTACCTCTACTACCTGTGTCGGTTTGTCAAGACCATGTATCTCTTCAATAGGTGGTAAATTCTTAACATCTTCAGCTTTAATACCTTTTTCCTTCTGTCATTTCTTTGCTTCTTGCATATCTTCAGGACTGAGATATAAAATACCCCTCTTCTTCGGAGTGGGTTTAGGCGGCGATTCAGGAAGTGTCCAATCATTATCATTCTTCAATATATTATTCAATAATTCCTCAGCTTGTTCAATAGTCCGTTCCCTGAAAACACAACTCGCACCACTATCTAGGTAGTCCCTAGAAGCATCGGTTAGCCCATTATAGAAGATATCAAGTATTTCATTTTTCTTAAGAGGATGATCAGGCAAAGCATTAAGTAATTGGAGAAGCCTCCCCCAAGCTTGAGGGAGATTCTCTTCTTTAATTTGCACAAAGTTAAATATTTCCTGTAGAGCAACTTGTTTCTTATGACCAGGAAAATATTTTTCAGAGAAGTAATAAATCATATCCTGGGGACTACACACACAACCAGGAGCAAGAGTATTATACCATTCCTTAGCATCACCCTTTAATGAGAAAGGAAATAACTTAAGAATATAGTAATAGTGAATTTTTTCCTCATGAGCAAATAGGGTGGCTATATCATTTAATTTAGTGAGATGTGCCACAACGGTTTCAGTTTCATAACCATGGAAAGGATCAGATTCAACCAAAGGAATTAACTCAGGATCGACAAAGAATTCATAATCCTTATTAGTAACAAATATGGGAGAGGTAGCAAACTTAGGATCATACTTCATTTTCTCCCTCATAGATTTTTCTTTCATTTCAGCAAGCAGTTTTATAACTTCATCTCTATCATTACAAGTAAGTATGGCTCTAGTCGTCTCCCTATCAAAGCAATGTTCATCAGGTGTTTCAACTCTAGTAGGAGATCTAGGCATAATAGGTGAATCATAATTCTCAAGAGTTTCAGCATTTTCAATTTCTTTAGCTTTAGCAAGTTGTTCGCTAAGAAATTCACCAAGTGGCACAGCATTATCAAGCATAGTACTAGCATCATCATGAGTATCATTCATGGCAGAAGTGGTATCATCAATAACTTGCGACACATCAGAATTAATAGCATGTGGTGGTGTTGCAAGTTTGCTCAAAACAGAAGGTGAATCAAGTGCAGAGCTAGATGGCAGTTCCTTACCTCCCCTCGTCTTAGAGGGAACGATCTTGGTCTTAGCGTCTTTCGGATTCTTCGTAGTGATCAACAGATATAAATACCAAGTGACTCAGCAAATAAAGCTATGCTACCCGGCAACGGCGCCAGAAAAAGGTCCTGATAACCCACAAGTATAAGGGATCGCAACAGTTTTTGAGGGTAGAGTATTCAACCCAAATTTATTGATTCAACACAAGGGGAGCCAAAGAATATTTGCAAGTATTAGCAGTTGAGTTGTCAATTCAACCACACCTGAGACTAAATATCTGCAGCAGAGTAATCAGTAGCACAGTAGTATGATAGTTTGATAGCAGTAGCAATAATAGTAATGGTAACAGTAACGGTAACAGCAATAGTAGTAGCAATTGTAACAGTAGTAGCAACAGTAGTAACTTAGCAAGAACAATATGTGAAAAACTCGTAGGCATTGGATCGGTGATATTGTTGAATAACATTCATCATGTAACAGTCACAACCTAGGGCAACACAGAACTAGCTCCAATTCATCAATGTAATGTAGGCATGTATTCCGTATATAGTCATACGTGCTTCTTATAAGAACTTGCATGACATCGTTTGTCCTACCCTCCAGTGGTAGCGGGGTCCATAAGGAGACGAAGGGATATTAAGGCCTCCTTTTGATAGAGAACTGGAACAAAGCATTAGCACTTAGTGAATACATGAACTCCTCAAACTACGGCAATCACCGGAAAGAATCCCAATTATTGTCACCTTGGGGTATGCGGATCATAACACATAGCAGGTGAATACAACTTGCAAGATCGGATCAAGAACACAAATATATTCATGAAAACATAAAGGGTTCAGATCTGAAATCATGGCACTCGGGCCCTAGTGACAAGCATTAAGCATAGCCCTAATAAAACTAACTCGATCACATGATAAATCTGATCCAACTCATCACCGTCCAGCAAGCCTACGAAGGAATTACTCACTCCCGGCGGTGAGCATCATGAAATTGGCGATGAAGGATGGTTGATGATGACGATGCCAGAAGATCCCCCTCTCCGGAGCCCCAAACGGACTCCAGATCTAGCCTCCCGATGAAGAACAGGAGGTGGCGGCGGCTTCGTATCGTGAAACGCAATAAAACTTCCTCTCTTATTTTTTTTCTCTAGAATTATGAATTTATATCGTTGGAATTAGGTCAGGCGGCCGCCTGTGGGCCCCACGAGGTACCAGGGCGCGCCTGGGGGGGTGGCGCACCCTGGTGCCTCGTGGGCACTGGGTGGCCCCCCTTCTGTTGATTCTTGCACCAATAATTTTTATATATTCCATAAAAATTCTCGAAAAAGTTTCATCCAAATCCAAGAACTTTGATTTCAGCACAAAAACAACATCGTGGCAATTCTGCTGAAAACAGCGTCAGTCCGGGTTAGTTTCATTCGTATCATGCACATTAGAGTCCAAAACAAGAGCAAAAGTGTTTGGAAAAGTAGATACGACGAAGACGTATCAGAGTACACGTTTGAAACCCCACCCGTATATATACGTACGTAGCCGTATTTTTTGCTGTGTGGTTGTACGTACGTGTACACGATTTAGACTTGCTGCCTGAACTGCTATGTCGTGGGCTCTACTATGACACGTGCCACTCCTTACATGCCCACGGTTCATCATTGCAGAGAGACCGATCGACCAGTATGTATGTACACGTTCGCGACCAGACAGACAACGCTACATACGCTTCGACCGGGTGGGTCCCAGCTGTCAGGGAGGATTAGGAGGAACTTCCTTGCGTGCAAAGATATAGCTGCTGGGGCCCAGCTGTCAGGGGGGAGGAATCATTTTTTGCGCGTAATAAGGAGGCTCCTCCTTGCGTGTGAAGATGTAGCTGGTGGGTCCCAGCTATCAGGGGGAGGAAACATTTTTTCCGCGTAATAAGGAGGCACTTCCTTGCGTGCGACCATGGACCTCATGGGTCCCAGCTGTCAGCCTCTCCACGTACAGTCCTCTTCCGATGGCTGTCGTTCGTTGACCGCGTTGACGACACCGTACGAGTGCAGCAAGGCGGTGGATGACGGCGAGGCCTAGGAAGGGAACGACCCGGAGCCGGGGAAGACAAGGCAGTGGTTGCCCACGCGGAGGGAAGTACGAGGGCTTACTGGTTCGGCTGCGGTGTGAGGTTGCCGTCGCCGGAGAATAACAGGAGGTGTGGGTGAGTAGAGGGATGGTCTGGCCAGCGGTGGGAGTAGGGTTTGGTGGTGAGGCCTACGCGGCAGCATAGCCGACCATGGGAGGCAGGAGCAGGCGGTCCCGCCGGCGCTGGTTTGGGCGGCTGGAGCAAGAAGATCAGAGATTGAAGAAGCAGCACGGCCGTTGGATTAACATCCAACGGTTAGTGCTGCTAGAATCGTTTGTTGACTAAGTTGACAAAGCCCTGCGTACGCGTCAACTTGGCAGGCCCACAAGTTAGCCTCCAAATCAGGTGGGTCCCAGCTAACAGGGGGAGCAATCATTTTTCTTGCGTGTAATAAGGAGGCACTTCCTTGCGTGCGACCACGTACCTCGTGGGTCCTAGCTGTCAGCCTCTCCACGTACGGTCCTCTTCCGATGGCTGTCGTTCATTGACTGCGTTGACGAAGCCGTGCCGAGAGCACCAAGGCAGTGGACAACGGCGGGGCTTAGTAAGGGAACGACCCGGAGACGAGGAAGACTTGGCAGTGGTTGCCCACGCGGAGGGGAGTACGAGGGTTTACTGGTTCGGCTGCGGTGTGAGGCTGCCGTCACCGGAGAATAACAGGAGATGTGGGTGAGTAGAGGGATGGCCTAGCCAGCGATGGGAGTAGGGTGGGCGGTGAGGCCTGCGCGGTAGCACAGCAGGCCACGGGAGGCGGGACAAGGCGGTCCATTCAGCGCTGGTTTGGGCGGCTGGAGCAAGAAGATCCGAGATTGAAGAAGTAGCACGGCCGTTGGATTAACATCCAACGGTCACTGCTGCTAGAATCGTTTGTTGACTAAGTTGACAAAGCCCTGCATACGCGTCAACTTAGTAGGCCCAAGTCGGCCTCCAAATCTATGGCAAACATCATACATCACATTTGCTATTATTTTTAATAATTTACAACCCATTTTGCAGCACATATTCTTTTTGTTAGCATTACAGCCAATATTCTAGTCACGGTTAAAAATTTCAATGAAATTTTGCATATTTTGGTGGGCTCCGAAATGTTTTTAATCACGATGTTTCGAGTTTAATTCTGACTAATTTGAAAAATAAAATTATATTAATTATAATCCAATGATATTTTCACCGCAAAAAAATCCAATGAAATTTAAAATTTCAAAATCCGGATGAAACGAAATTTGAAACTAATTACCGATTGCTGTGTTTTTTAAAATTTACAGCCCATTTCTTATTACTTATAGGCCATTTTTTTAGGGAAATAGGCCATTTTGTGGGCAAGCCGAATGCATCCCTCCTCGTCTTCAAAGATTTGAACCCAGCAGGGCTGAGAAAAGCAAGTAGGCCTCGGTTGGGTATTGTGCAAAAGAAAATAGAACTGGGCTAGCCGTTTCAAGAAAGAAAAGAAATCTGGGCTGGTGATGTGGTCAACATAAAATAAAAGACTGGTCATTTAAATTTTCAAACTATTTTTAATCCCAAAATTTTGAGCCCGATAAAAACAACTTTTAAAATAAATTTAAATTATGTTAAAATCCAATGAAATATGAAATATGAAATATGAAAAAATAAAATAAAATTCACAATTTGAAACGAATTGCCCATTTGATGTGTTTTTTATATATTTACACCCCAGTTCATATTACTCACAAAATTTACAGCCTTTTTTTATGGCCAGGCCGAATGTATCCCTCGTCGTCTTGAAAGATTTCCAACCCAGCAGAGTGGGGAAAAGGAAATCGGCCTGTGTAGGGTATTGTGCGAAAAATAGGTGCGCTAGTCATTTTCACAGACAAAAAAATTGTTGGACTCATCATGTTGTAAATAAAGCCTGGGCTAGACGGGCCACAGACGCCGCACAGCCCAGTTGATACCCTGCTCCGTCTCAACAACAACAACAAAAAACTGCTCGAGCTACTGGGTCCCAGGTGTCAGCCGCTCCTAGTGCAATTCTTTCGTTTATTGACAACATTGACAATGTGGTAGGTCCCGGATGTCAGCAAACCATTAGGAGCAAGCATTTTTTTCATGTAATAAGGAGGAACTTGCTTGCGTATGGCTATGGACCTAGGGTTCCCTACTGTCATCCTCTCCACGTACAGTCCTCACCGATTCCTGTCGTTTGTTGGCAGTCGCTCGTTGTGCAATTCTCTCGTTTATTGACTACGTTGACAATGTGGTGGGACAAAGATGTCAGGAAACCATTAGGAGGAATGGCAAGCCATTAGCCTCTTTCAAAGAAAATATGATAGCCACAGCCGAGTTGAAATGGGCAACAACATCAAACTCCAGCTTAATTACAAACTATACAAAAGCACGAGGGTAATTGTTCATCAGGTTTAGACTAAACCCATATTGAAAAAGGCAACAACATCTAACTCCACCACTATTTTTGGCAGCTGTCACTATCAAATGGATCGGTCAGATCCATAAAATGAGCATCCCGGGTCGTAAAACATAATGGAATATGACCACAAGATGATGTAAAAAGAAGCCTGGCTCGTTCAGAAGCCCTTTTGTCCACCTGAAAGTCCTTTTTTTGCTCTTCGACATATCCATCCATCAAAACTTCGTTCTTAATATATTTAAGCCTGATGGACAATAGTACCCTCGCATTCAGCAGGAAGAATGTGACAAATCTAGTGTTTGCATGGGTGGCTACATATCCTTCCAGCATTATTGTCTTCAAACGAATGTGATGAGAACTAAGAAAATCCCGGTGCTTACGATGCCACCGATTGGTTATACCTTTTGTACCCCATCCTGCTGCCTAAATAGACATGAAGATTGAAAACAGTTAAGGTCTAAAAAAAGAGTATGTGGAAAGAGCAACAACTGAATGGTTAATTCTAGTACACTATATATGGGATTCCAATGTGCGTGAAATCATCACCTTTATATACAACTTCTCCAGGCATGGAAAGCATCACAACAAGCCAATAATCTTGTTCAGATCAAAAGTATTCATATTGATATATAAGATCTTGACAGAATCCAGCACCACTGATAGGCTATCCATGGACAAACTCTTCATTGAGCATATAGAACATAATATTAGTACAAATAGTGCACTCCAAGATGATATAAAACTTATGCACACAAATGAAAAATGCAGCTTATGATTACAAAAGTGTAGATGATAATATACAGTACCTGGATAACCGTGGAGCCAAACAGCATCTTGAAATGATCACAGAGATCATGAATTACACCCAAGGTCTCCAGTTTAGGCGCAGAGACGACAGTTATTTGCGAAGGTGAATAACAAGAATCAAGAATCAACCTTTGAAGTGAAGGGGCATCTTCGATGATGAGCTCCCCTACATGAAAAGAAATTCCAATTCTTACAAGGTTAGGCGACTTTATTCGGAAACAACCGATTTTAACTGTGAAAACAAGCACTAAGCACTCCAGGGTAGGGCAACTGGATTGGATGATGCTGTGCAATGAGGCCTCCGACATACGAACCAGCACAAGTGAAAGTTTTTTGAGAAGTGGGAGTCCAAGCTTTTGTACCAGATTGTCTGGTAGTCTGCACAGGGCAAAGGTGGCAGTGTGAAGAGAGGAGGAAAACCGCGAGATGGACATCGGTGGCGACGGGTCAAATATATGGCGTTCGGTTCGTGGTATGTCAGTTTCATAGGAATAACAGAACTCAAGCATCTGGAGTCTGTGGAAATCAGGGGATGTCAGCCAGGCATTCACCATGCGGGGCACGTGCAGGTAGCACGCCGGGATGCAGAGGCGGTGAACGAAGCCCCCGTGGGAGGAGATGATGGCTCCGGGGAGTTCAAAATCATCAATGAGAGATAGGCCATGACAGTCGAGATTAAGAGGCGCGGCGCGCCATAGAGGGCACCACCGAAATGCGAGGACTTGGGTGCAGCAGCAATCCTTGCTGGGGAGAAGCTAGATGATCTCCCCAAGGATGGCGTCCGGGAGATTGCTGATGCGGTCCGCCCGAGATTCTTCGGGTTCCTCAGATACAGGGGGGCTCGCCGCTTCTCCCCCCGCTGCCGGGTGCGGGATCTACAACTGGCATCGCCGCTGGCGGGAGCCTCATGTTCTTGGCACTGGGGGGGCGGGGACTCGCCGCCAGCCGACTCCATTTTCCTTGCGGGCGTCGGGTCGAGCTCACGGATTTGAGCAGAGTAACGAATGACGGGCCTAGTTGTGGTGCGAGTGAGGAAGATGGGGAGCTAGGGTTTTTTGTAGCAATGAGGAAGCATGGGAGCTGGGGTTTTCTCTAGGAGTGAGGTGAGGAATTTGGGGGTACAACCGGAGGGGGAGACGAGTCGAGCGAGCGGACGTGAGGTGGGAGTGAGGAGGAAGAAGAGCAGCCGGGTTTTTTTGGGGGGCGGTGCAGTGGGGGGCGCCTCTTCTTAAGTAAAATACTACCTCCGTCCAGGTTTATTGGTCCCCTTTGTATTTTGTGCCAAATTTTGACCTTGGATTTAACTAACAAAATATTAATGCATGTCACTAAAAATAATATCATTGGAAACTATGTGCAAATATGAATCCAACAATATAACATTTGATGACATGCATTAACATTTTGTTAGTTAAATCTATGGTCAATATTTGTCACAAAATACAAGAAGGACCGATAAACCAGGACGGAGGAAGTAAGGGCTTTTGAATTGATTTTATTAATTAGGGTGGATGGGCTATTTTCTCATGGGCCCAGAAAAAAAATTACTACTAGTAATACAGTGGGGACACTCTACCACTCCCCAGAAAAACAATTACTCAATCCTAAAAAAAACAATTACTCCTATAGTACAGTGGAGACACTACCGCTTCTGGCTCCTCGTCGGTCGTCGAAACGGCTCTCGCCATTGCCGTTTTACTTTGGTTCGCGGACATGCGGCCATGCAGCACGCAGGCCCAAATGGCATCCACCAAATTAGAAGGTGGTATGCAGGCGCAGAGTCACCCCGGTCGTGGTGCGGCAGTAATGAGCCATCATATCACAAAACCCTACCTCCCCGCAGTAAGTTGGTCAGACGAAGCAACCATCATTTCACTCTTCACTGAATCCGCTTCTCCCTCATCTTCTTCAAGAAATCCACCACTCGCTTCCGCCATTGTTCTTCTCTCCCAACGAAGGGAAGGTGAGCGCATCCATGATGTTGGTATATTTTCTTTCCAAAAAAAATCTTTTGCAAAGCAGTAACTGATCCTCACTCCCTTTTTTGTGTCATTGTCATTGTGATTGTGTTTTCCTTTCGGTGGTCTTCTATTTGTCAGTTTCATTATGGATCATGGAGAACCGGGCAAAGATCTGCCAATGATGGAGCAGACGCGGCAAGCTGATCCCCATGAGACAGAGAGCTCCAAGAAAATGAAGGCCACCACCGAGCCGACCCAGATGCGCTCACGGCCACTACTGAGATGGTCAATGCCACGTTTGAGGTTACAGCCCCCGTAGCCGTGCAGGAGCAGTTCCCCCCCGGCAAGATGGACCCCTTCGAGGATGTGTCCCCCCCCCCCACTGAGCTACCCAAGGTGATTTTCTTCTTTGGCGATCTTGATTGTGGTTTTTCATCTAAGTATGAGGTGATAAATAATGCAAGATTTGTTAGCTCCGATGCCATGCTACCTTCCTTGTCATGCATACTTTTGACTCTACATGGTGGTTTAAATAACTTGTGTTTTTTATATTGGAAAGTAATTCAGAATTCGTTTCTGTTTCAATTAGAGCTCTGATGCAGACAAGGATTGTGTGGTTGTACATGTCACTCGCTATGAGGTGGATGACCTGAATATACGCACTGGGAAAACAAAGTTCTTAGGTTATACCAAAGACGAAATGTATTCCAGCCACACTGTTGTCAGGCGTGTTGTCCAGGGTGTACTGAAGCACAACAAGTTCACAGCTACTCCTTCGTTTGTGAGGCATAATGTTCTTGTCAAGCTTATCCATGAAGATGATGTGGCATACCTCGACAAACAAGTTTATGAGTGGAAAGGCCACAAGGTTATCTTCAAGAAGGTTGACAGGATTGAGCTATTGCCGGACGTCCTCGAGGATGTTCATGGCAAGGTCCGTCTTGTGTCCATCCCCAATTTGATCGATGGCATGAAATAGTTGGCCCAGTTAGTGTTTCGAAGTAGCTTGGATTGTGTTTAATTACCCGAACCTTGTGTATTATCGAGCCCTCTTGGGGTAGTACTCTGTTTGAATCCCTCTATGGGAACTGCTGCTACTTTTGTGTGCCCGTGAATCATGTGAGAACCCTCGTAAGTGTTGCTGAAACAGATGCATCCTCATGAGTTCTTTCATGTAATATGGCATTGTAAGACATAAGTTGGCACTGTTTATCGAATGAGCAGTGTGTGTTTGATGAAATACTTGTTTGACAACTCTTGGTACTTGTTTGATGAAATACTAGTTTGACATCGTGTAGGCAATGCACTGTTGGTGCTACCCCAATTGTAAGCACAGTTGGTGCAAACACGGCACATTGGCGCAGATCGCTTCAACACTAGATCGACCAACTCACACTCATACTCTGTTGTCTAACATATAAGCAACTACATATCTAGTAACAGTGGTTCATGCGGTTAATTGAGGCCACAATATAGATTCCAAATGTGAACACGCTACTCCAGCATTCATGTTAAATATTCACAATAAACTCGGCTGCATAAAATACTTCAAAAGCATAAGTTCAACTTTTTTATACATCTCAATGATTCATAGAACATAACATCTCTTTTAGAAATTGACAGCAACTGACAAAGTTGTGAGAAGGTTTACAAATCAGGAAAAATCAAGCTAGGCTTCTCTGAGCAAAGGGCCTCCCTAGGCAAGCTTTAATTTCCTGGGGTTCACTCTAGTTTTTCTTGTTGCCACCATCGATGGTTAGGTTCTCTCGTTCCAGAATAACTAATTATAATTGTGTTCTCAGTTGGAATATTGAACTGAACATTGAAGTGGATTGACCATCTGAACTTCTTGTGCAGTTTCACTAAATTTAAGCACCGCTATTTGCAGAAATAAGCAGACCGCAATGCCTCTTTTACGCACACGTGACCCCAAAACCTCGGTGCAGCAATGCAAGCTCATCCTCGGGCCGTCCTTAAATTGGGAGTGAGTGTAGTTCATGGCGCGGACACACTGCTTGTTTTCTCCGCCACACATGACAGGCTCATTCCTGCACTGCAATCAGGAAGTCCACGTACGAATCAGCTTCTTTTAGCTTGCGTTGCTCATTCTAGCTAGTTATGAATGTAGGAATACCTGGAAAACGGGTGGCTAGAGGACGGCAGGTAGGAACACCCATCTGATTTTGTGCAGTTCTACTAAAATGGAGCTGTGTGCTTATGCTTGCACAAATAGAAACGATATGGAGATAGACATCCCTGTTTGCACAAATATATAATATGGTTATTTAAGCAGTGACAGTTATTTGCAATGGCATATGATTAACAACAGCATCTCTTGTGTTTTGAATGGCATTACATTGACAGTATGAAAAAGTGCCATTAAGTAAGAAGTAGCATCACATCACATCAACACTGGCACACGATTAACTTGCATAATAACAGCACTTGTATTACTGTCATGAGAGTAGCACATGGTCAGTAGCTCCGTGCAGGTTGCAATCAAATTTGTGCAGTTCCAATGGGATGAAGCAATGTTAGCGGTGTGAGATTTAAGTGTAACTGGCAAAATAGAATTCATGGGAAATAAAGCAAGACAGAAGCACTTCATAAAATGGTGGTGTCATTGCTTCAATTTATCGATGGCACTAGTCTGACAGCAGCATTACTTAGAAGTGACATTAGGCTAACAGTGGCATTGCTTCATTTTTCCTCTGATATTAGATAAACGGTAGCGATAAGGGCAAAGGGACAGCAGGAGCATAAAGTGGTGAAGCAGATCTGGTTGCCAAGAGCGGCAAACATTCAGGCAGCATGTCTGCATTTGTCCAATTTTTTATCTCCTCGGCGACCCTTTCCTATGTGAGCACAGGAAATCTAGACCTGCTCGTTCTCAGTTGCGTTGTCCCCCCAACACACCCTCACTTTCTTCCCTTTTTCGACCAAGAGATCGGTCTGGCCAGTATCTTACTAGTACTTCCCCCCACGCTTCGCTATCCACCCCACTTTCTTCCCCTTTTGAACCAAGGAACCGGTTGGGTAGCCAGTCTCTACTACTTTCCCCCTTTTCTTTCCTCTTTGAACCAAGTCCTAGATTCATGCTACAGCTTCCCCCCCCCCTTTCTTCCCTTTTGAACAAAGTACTAGATTTGACTGCATGAAGTAGGTTTACCTCTAATAATAGTAAAAATTTAGGTGGCTTTGGAACAACCGAAGGAAGTAGAAAAAGATCCACATGCAGCCACGTGGTGAGATAGGGCAGTAGAGCAAGGCCGGTTTCAAAGGAAGTTATACCTGAGGGTCGTCCGGATGTGGCTAGGAGGGCGGCGGGAGGCTGGATCTGCACATAATACGGTAGGGAGGAAGAAGGGGTCGGAGGCCCTCCCGAGCCGGCGCTGTGTCAGACAGAATGGAACGGGCCACCAATCAGGACGTGCCGGTAGCTGTGGGTCTCCTCCCACGCCGCCGACGACCGCGTGAACGCTGTACCTTCTCCGCTTCGCCGGCAGAGGGGATCCGGCCGGAACTGTGACCAGCGGTGAGCAGAGAGAGGGTGTGGCCGCAGCTGTCTTGTTTAGATCTGGAGACGATGAGAGAGTGAATGAGAGCAACCCTAGTAAAGCAAGCGCTGAAGCTCCTGCTTATATATATATATATATATATAGTGGAGTGATTTTCTTGTAGTAGCAATCATTTTTAAAATGAATACGCGCGAACCACTATTTTCATTTAACGTTCCAGTAAAAAAACTCAATCAATAACGCGCCACCGCGTCTAGGTCGCACTGTGTACACGTGTGGTTCCCGACCCTCCATGAAGTTGAAAACTGCACGAGTCAAATTGTCACTTGGGAAGCCTCTGTAAACAAATGCCCTCGTACGTGTACCCGCACGTGGGTGTTAGAGAACTGGTGCGTGCGTGCGTCACTTCTCTTCGTGTACTACGTACTCCACCTAGAGTAAGATGTATACGTGTGTGACGTCTGAGTTACAAAAAAAATATGTGTGATGTCTTTTATTTTTTGGAAGTTCTTAGGGAAGGGTGTGAAGAGCACATATATGTGTGTGACATCTACCTACAGAGTACAGATAGATGGTGTGTGCGAGAAGTCTCGGGAGAGTCGTGAGGTGCGTGTGTGTGCGTGCGTGAGAGGGAGGGTTAACGTGTCAATGCAATGCGTGTGTCCATAAATCATATCTAGCGAACGTTCGCCACAATCCGTTTCCTGGCGAACGCCCAAAGAATCGTCAGATCTGCATCTGACGGTGGCAGTTTTGCCATGGCATTTAACAGAACAGCCACTCCTCCGATACATAAAATTTCCATGTGAGCGTTCGCAACTGCCGTATGCTCCCTCCGTTCCAAAATATAGTGCATATAGCTTTATTGAAAATTCAAACCTCACGAAATTTTACTGAGTTTTCGTAGAACAACATGCACATATAGAAAACCCCGCATATATCATTTCATTCATCATCGAGAGATATCTATAGAGATGGGGGAGGAATGTACGAGTGTGTCTTCGATAAAGAGGGACCGTATGTGTGTGTTTGTTGTGAGAGAGAGCAAGAGACATCGTAGGATTGAGTCCTCTAACTAAGGAGAGAGAAAGAACAATCGGGATCAGAAGAGAGATGAAATATAGTGTGTTCCTTCATTAGAAGAACCGGGCAAATATTTTGCTGAGTTCTAAACTCGGCAATGTCCCATCGAGTAAGGACTCGACGCGTGCCACTGCTCTATTGCCGAGTGCCACACTTCTCCAAGTTTGTTAGGTGAGTCTCCTTCAGCCGACACTCGGCAAAGGAAGACCGCCATATCACCTACAGCAATTTCAAGCCTCCTTTGGTGTGGAGGAATATTATAGGAATTCTATATGATCAGATTTTTATAGGAATTTTTCCTTTAGAGCCATTTGGTTCATAGGAATGGATTCCTATACTCCACATTTAAGAGGAAAATAAACATTAAGACTCAATGGAAAAATTCATATGTTGTGAACCAAATGACATCTCTTTTCCTATCCCTACTCAGAGGATTTGAGATACATGTCGGCCTCCTCTGGTTCATAGGATAGGAATATCATAGGAATAGAAAAAACATAGGAAGTGAGATGACATGCATCTCAATTCCTATAGAGAAAGAAATGTCATTTGATGCATAGGATAGGAATTTTTCCATTGAGTCTAGGGTAATGGTTTTTTCCTTTAAAATGTGAAGGACTGGTTCCTATCCTACATAGGATTAGGAATCCATTACTACAAACCACAGAGCTCCATAGGAATTTTTCCTTTGAAAATCCTATACTATGAAATTCCTACAAACCAAAGGAGGTCGTACGTCGTCTCTTTTCCTACAACTTTCATATTCCTGTAATATTCCTACCCTGTGAACCAAAGGAGGCCGCGGGTAAATCAAAATGCGGGACCCACGCGTCACTGCCTTTGGGTCGAAGCTGCGTCCACAATTTTTTGTACTCCCCTGCTCCGTCCAGCTTACTGCGGGCAAGGTGGGGCTTTGTGATTTGACGCCTCATTGCTCATTTACTAGTACTGCGGTGCTACGACCGGGGTGCCTCCCCCCGCTGCTCCGAACTTTGGTGCATGACACGTGGACCAGGATGGTGGATGTCCCACATGTCGGCGAAAGGCGTGCTGTAAGTGTGTCGCCACGAGCAATGCTAGACTCACGGGGAGGATTTTTACAGACTTTACGGAGTAGCAAACGTGGAGGACGATTGGATTTAGGGGGTGGGAAGGGGCCCACCCCCCTGAAAATCAGGGGGGGGTCTAGTTTGATTAGTTGGAAGATGCCCATATTAGCCCCGTAAAGGCCCGTGAGTGCAGCATTTTTGGTGTCGCCATTTCGTGTGCGGATTGACCCTGCGGACTTGCGACTCGAACGCGAAAGCCGTGCTGGAAGTGTGCCGCCGTTTTGTTTTGAACTGTAAAGCGTACCACTTGGTTTTGCTTCTTGGTGTGATATATACAAATCTTGATTATATTGATCTAAAAGTAGATATCCAGATTAGTAAAAAGGAGGTGCTTTTGCCGAGCGGTGGGAGGGGGAGCTTGGCCTGTCGGTTTGCTAACATGCGGTCACACGTGTCAGTGATGTACCAAGCCGATGCGCGTCCCTCATGAAAAATCAGAACAATGGCATAAGCAACACGTGGTTTTCTTGAAGAAGATGATGGAGAAGCGGATTGAGCGAAGAGTGAAATGATGGTTGGAAAGGTGCGGCTTTGTGATTTGATGCCTCATTGCTCATTAGTACTACTGCGGCACCACGACCGGGGTGCGTCCCCCCTGCTGTTCTGCACTGTTATTTGGTGCATGGCACGTGGACCCGGATGCTAGATGTCCCACATGTTGGTGAACGGAAGCAGAACATTTATGAAAGCGAGCGTCTCCACTCTTACGACGGAGGAGTACAAGACATGACAGCCCAGTGTACTGTAGTAGTACGTAGTACTAGTAGTCTTGTAACACTTGGTTTTGCTACTTCGCGCGATCGATCGATACAAAACCCGATTAAAAAAGCAAGGGTGGGTCTTTTCCCGCGTGGTAGGCAGGGGAGTTTGGCATAGTCGGTTTGATAGAGAGAGCGAGAGAACGATGTGAAATGCTTGAATGTGTACTGGGCGATAATCCGGTGAAACAAATACTAGAAAAATTCAAAAAACAAATGCTTGAATGTGTAGTGGGCGATAATCCAGGCTCATCTGCACCCGCGCTGAAGAAAAAAATCAAAACAAATACTAGAAAAATTCAAAAAATTCCAATTCTTTTTTGCATGGTAGCTAATATGGTGCGTGAGGTTCACTCCAATTTTTAAATCATTTGGACATCTGAGTAGCTCTCGGCAAAAAAGACAAATTCAGGGTCTGTAAAAAAGGTTTACTGTTCATGCACTGTTCCAACCCGATTTGCCCTTTTTTCGAGAGCTGCTCAGATGTCCGAACGACTTGAAAATCGGAGCGGACCTCACGCGTCACATTTTCTACCATGCAAAAAAAAAACTAGAATATTATGATTTTTTTTCTAATTTTGTGTGATTTTTTTCCGACCGGGTGTAGATGAGCCTGAGCACCGAATCGCCTTTCTTTCTTTTTTGAAGTGGGCCCTTTCAGATCACTAGATGAACTAGCCCGCACGTTGTTGAGTACATTTCAATGCAATTTTAATGTACATGCAACATGAATAATTGAAGTAACAATATGTTCTGGCCCGCCGCTCAACGCCCATTACCAAGGCATATCAGTAACATGTGGGACTACATGTGAGCAAACCGACGATTGACCAAGCTGGCAAACTCCCCCTCTTATCGCGCGGGAAAAGCCCTGCCCTAGAGTTTTCAATCGTTATTTGTGTCTATCGTCGCTCCAAGGAGAAGAACCAAATGTTACAACTTACGAGTTCAAAATAAAAAACCCTGCCGCATTCGCGTCGCACCTCCACACGGTCGGTCCGGCATGCCGCTCAAGCTAGGGAACGCGTGTTGTCTTGCATTTTCATTGACTTCTGGGACAGTTGTTGAGCAAACCGACTATCGGCAAAGCCTCACCCTGCCCGCCGCGCATAGGTTGAGTTTAGAGGAACGAGAAGGGAGAAGTGCTAGCTGTAGCACGGACTCCAAGAAAATTGGTGTCCAATGGGACTCGTACTGGTTTGTACTCTACTACCACTGTACTACTCTTGCTCCTACTACTCTAAACTAGTAGTACTAGTGCTAGTACAAACTAATATGAGGCCATTCAACTGTGTCCCGGCAAAATACCCCGGACACCGATTATTCGTTGATATTTAAATTTGTTTTCACACAACAAAATATCCCTGAAAACAAAAACACACAGCAAAATTTCGCGGCAAATGAGGAATTTGAATGTGCTGGGCGGGGTGGGGCAGGAAGTTAATGCAGAGGCTCGGTTTGTATTTTTTGGCGAAATGCAGAGGCTCGGGTTTTGGCGCCAAAACATAAATTTTACAAATATTTGTCACGCACCGGACGGTGCGCCAACCGCGTGTGGTTGTCTGGTGGCGTGTGCGGTAGACTTGAATGCTTGTGAAATGCTTGTGACCGAGCACCCCGCTCCAGCACATAGCGGTACCACCTGCAGCAATGCTGAGGCTGCATATAACTAAATGAAGAAAGAGAGGGTTGAGTATCATATCAGATACCCTATCATAATAAACATATTTAGGAATAATAGTTATGATACTAACCACTACAAGCAGCCTTTATATCACAGAGAAGATTAATACTATTAACAATTCATGTCCTTAACAAAGGGTGCAATGATGACTACAGCTTATCGCTTCTAGACAACCCGGCTATTTGAGCCGGTCGACCAGCTCCTCACGCGGCGAGGTGGGACTAAACATCCGAAACCCGTCGGCCCAATACGGACGTGAAAATCGTAATTACAAATTGCACTCAGTTGACCGGTCAAAAAGTCTACGTGGCACTCTATCGACTGGTCAAACTGGCCACGTGGCTTGCGGGTCCCACCTATCAGTTGGTTAACAAAAATTTACGCAGGCGCGTGAGGGGTCGAACCTGCGACCCCGCGGAACTGGCCCTTGCGCGCGAACCACCCTGGCTGTGTATATGTGTGCATGCACGTGTAGGTTGAGCACTTGAGCGTGAGGGTGTGTGTTGCGTCTTGTGCTGTGTGCATGCGTGCGTGCGTGTGTTCGTGCGAGTGTTGTGTGCGTGCATGTGTACGTGTGAGTGTTGCATGCATGCTTGAGTGCGTGTGTTCGTGCGAGTGTTGCGTGCGTGCATGTGTACGTGTGAGTGTTGCATGCATGCTTGAGTGCGTGTGTTCGTGCGAGTGTTGCGTGCGTGCATGTGTACGTGTGAGTGTTGCATGCATGCTTGAGTGCGTGTGTTCATGCGAGTGTTGCGTGAGTGCATGTGTATGTGTGAGTATTGCATGCATGCATGCGGGCGTTGCGTGCGTGTTTGTCCGCATGTGTGATGTGTGTGTATTCACCACAGTAGCTCCTGTGTATTAAAAGGCCGGCTCAGCATATCATCACTAGGCGACCTTGTCCGCTGTGGTTATCGCGCGCGGGCTACCAACCAGATGTCTCGACTTCGAATCCCCACTGAGCACTAATTTATTACCATTTGTTTCTTTCTTATACCCGCTGATAGGTGGGCCCTACGTTAGGGAGATAATGTGCGCTTCTGATGCAACACTAGTTGCGCCACATGGACTGTTTGACTGGTCAATTGATTGTGTCATCAACAAAATACGTAGCTGTATGGTGAGCCAGTGATTGTATAATCACCAGAAAATGTATATGCTGACCGTATCGTGCTTTCGTTTCAAATACAATGACCGTCAGTGTCACCATCAAAATACGGAGTTGTATGGTGAGCTAGTGACCATATAATCACCAGAAAATGTATATGTTGACCGTAATGAGCGCATTCTAAATCCAGAGACCGTATTGTGCTTTCGCTTGAAATACAATGACCGTCACACATGAATGTGTATGGGGGCGTACTTTTAGAGGGCCGAGAGATAGTTTGTGTGCGTACGTGAAAAGGGCGTAGAGAGAGGGGGTGTGCGATGGAGAGATTGAGAGAGAGAGATGCCCTTCGTTCTCTTTATTGTGACTAATTTTATATAGGATAAAAATGTAAACATTCACAATACGGAACAAATATCGTTGGATGCACCATGCAATTAACTTTCATATATAACTTTGTAGTATTGTATATGTAGATTTTCTTAAATATTTGTTTTGTCACAATCTGTGTAGTTTCAATTCAAAACAAATCTTGTATGTGGAGTAAAAGTGAACGGATGCCTTTTTTAGATCATTGGGAGCACAAGACAATGAGATGTAACATGCGTGAATGTGTAGTTGACGTATTTTGGAGGGCCTGGAAAGGGTATGTGTATGTATTCGAGAGAGGCGTGGATACAAGGGGGGTGCGATGGGAGAAAGGGAAAGCACGAGAGATGAGAGAGAGGGAGAGAGAGAGAGAGAGAGACGAATAGGATGTCTCAACGAGAGATGGTGAGTTTGTGTATGTAGAGGAGAAGGGGAGAGAGGCATGAGTAGAAATAGTGTGTGTGTTGGTATGTGTGGGTGTGAGAATATAGTGAGACCTATGGGGGTAGAGAGTGTGCGAGGTGTGGTGGTGGCACATCGTTTTCTGGACTGATGGGTCGAGGTGAGGACCCCTCGGTCGGTTCCGTCCTGCGCCACATAGGTCGGCCCGAGACGCGTTATACGAAGACTGACTTGACGTACAAGACGAAGATACCAAAGCCGTGGAAGACTCTATCTCCACTGACGAAGCAGACTACGATTTGTAACCCAAGTCCCGAGTATGTTATATAGGTCGGGGGTCTAGTTCGTCGATAGTATATATACACACAATCCCTTGGTATTGACATGTACTTTGTACACACCCCAATCAAAGTATACACGACCAGGACTTAGGAAAATCTTTGCCTCTTTTCACCATCCACTTTAACCGTCAGGGATATCCTACCGAATGATCTGATGGAATCATATATGTCAACTAGTAAGAGAGGTGGAGACAATGCGTGCGAGAGAGGACTAAAGAGAGTGTGCGTGCGGGAGACACGAGGCAGAGATATGTACAGAGGGGGGTCGGCGGAGACCATGCGTGCGCATGCATGTGAGATAAATAGTGTTTGTGACTGAGTTTAGTGAAAAGAGTCGTGGATAGTAGTAAGAGAGAGAGAGAGGGAGATATATAGAGTGTGTGTGTGTGAGACACTTTCAGGAGAGAGGGTGGGCAATTGTGAGAGAGAAAGGCCGATGGATATATAGTGTGTGCGCGTATGCGTGAGAGAGAAAGATAGCGCGCGTGTGAGGAGGGGTCGAGGGAGAGTGCATCTATGCGTAAAGGACTATTCTACCCATTAAATTAAAATATAAATTGTATTTAAAAAATTGGATGAGATCATGAAATTTGCAATTCACGTATGAACGGACATTGGTCTACCAAACATCCATACTCTATCGAATTCGAGCATGTGAATGGTATTATTTCACATTATTGATCCATAGTCAGTAGTTTGAAATCCAGACAATGCATGGCTCTTGCAATTCATATATAAACGTGAGTACACTCTGCGGTCAGTGTCAAGCACATTATACATAAGAAACATACATGGTATACATTCCAAATTGCTAGCGACGAACTAGAATACATTTTGAATTCAACATAAAAGTGGTTTCAAATATTCGAATTCATAGGAAGTGCATTCAACTATTTGAATTCGAGATAATGACTTTTGTAAATCACATCTAAAAGGGGCATCAATCTTTGTTGATAATACATAGTCGTGTACAAAATAGATTCAAGTTTACCTCCTCCATTCTAAAATAATCGTAGTTATAGGATTTTCAAGAGTCAAAAATTTCAAAAGAATTGCATAATTTAATGAGGTTTTTAAACATACAAGGTCAAATATAATGAGGTCTAATTAGGAAAGTTCAACTAAAGAGTACTGTAAACGTGAATGCTTCTGGTTCAAAATTTTGAACGAAGCGCCAAAAGATCCTCTCCTCGCCGGAAACCGCGCGAGACCAATGTTTGGTAGAAGGAAATTATCGTCCTAACTCTGACCCGTGAAGCCTACCGACCCGACGTCCACAAGTCTAAACCGGGGTAGGTTTGTAACTTGACCGAGACGCCACACAACCGCCTCCGAAAAACATTCATATACCGCGGGCGCCTAAACGCCGATGCGCTCGGCCGAAATCACTCCTGCCCACTATTTTGGATACGTGAGATTACCGTACTACCCCCGACCCACAGCATGTCTGAAATTTTAGATGGGGGCAAAGTTTGTAACTTTCCCCAAATTTCAAACAAGCGCGTCCCGGAAACATGGTTCCCCCTTAGCTTCCCCCCTCCCCCGTCTGATTCCCCATTCATACTCCGTGGGCCCCAAAACTCTCTCTCCACCAGCCGCGAAACCCCAGCCTCCTCCGTCCACCACCCAATCGCACCGATCCACCGCCGCCCTCCTCCATCACGCGGGAGCCGATACCCCGACGTCGTCGTCCACCGCAACCTCAACCGCAGCGTCCTCCATGACTTAGCAGTTGAAGCCGAGGCAGAGCTGCCTCCACGACGCGGACGTGTGCCGTACCCGAGCCACTTCAACCCCTCCGTCCTGCGCCTCACCGCTGCCGCTCCAACGTCGCAACCATCCACCGCACCGGAGCTGTTCCCACTAGGCCATCGTTCGCCGCCTCAGATCTGCTTCCCCGCCGCCGACAGAGGGCCACCGCACCACACTCAACTACTTGGCCATGGGTTCGTCCAAGGCTCCACCGTCCTCCACAACATCTTGTTTCCAGTGAACCACAAGAAGATCTTCGAAAAAACAGAAGGAGGACACAGCATCGCCAGCCGATATTGGTACTCCTCTTCCCTTATTCTTGCAAATCTCTCGCACGGTATTCATCCCACGAAGGAAACTAGTTGACCGCTTCTTACTACACATTCTTCCTGATACTAGATGTTCCAAGTAACTCGCGATGCACAAGGTTTCCCCCCATTTACTATTTCACTTTAGCTAGACGTTCGTCGCCTGCCTGGATTTCAATTCAGTGTCAGTTGATTCCCAATTAAAGGAAGCACCACCCGCGGTGGTGCGCGGAGCACCTAGTCCACCTGTTCACCGGGGAAGCAGCGCCTCGGTGTCTATCTTAGAGGTGTGTGTGGCGCAGGAGCTGCAGGCGCCCGATCTGGAGGTTCGCCGGGCTTAAAGGGATGGCCGGGGGGCGCTGCCAAGCACGGCGGTGGGGTGAGGTCGAGGGGAGGCCGTGGCGGCAGAGGAAGGGGTCTGGGCCGGTGGTCGCTGGCGGTTCAAGGAAGATCGTCAACGGTGGCTGGCGGGAGGTAGATGAAGGTCATCTGCCCGTTCCTTGTAGATCAGACGGTGCAAAAAAATTGGCTGACCTATTTGTTTTCAGTCGATTGTTATTTTCATAGGACCACATGTGGTGGTTTGCTGGAGGATTACCTGCACTTCCCAGCCATCCCTGGGCTCATATTTCAAAAGTCTAGAATCTAATTTCATGTGCCATGCATGTTGTAGAGCTATGATATGTCTGCCATCATTTATTTTTGACCCACCTGCTATCTGATATTTTTACACTGTACTACTTGTGCACAAAGCCACAAACTACACCCATACTCTCTCACTATTGTTTTATTACGCATGTGTATTTTAGAATCTCAAGCACAGTATTCTAAAAAGAAAACAGAGCAGTCGCTCCAGTCTGCATCGAGGATTGGAAAGACGCGGTTTGACGCTCTAATGAAGAGTGTAGTGTTATTCGATGAAGACTGTCAACGTAGCTCTGTAGTTGATGGCTCCATTCGTCATACACCAGCATCGCAGGTGCTTGCTTTAACTTTAGTGTCATATGTGGTTGCATGTTGCATATGGTGTCTACCTTGTATTGCTTCTAAATTGGTTCAATTGCATATGCTTAGTCATATACTGTGAATATGACATGCCTTCCTATTTTTGGTACATACTGCATCTGTCTATTAACCATGTTCTTACATCAAACTAATGTTCTTGTGTATCCCTCATCAATCACTTATGATGAGACAGGCACACCCGTGGGTTAGTGTGAGACGCGCTACTCTTTTAAAAAGTGCAGTGTCATCCTCCCCACATGATTCTCAACAAACAGCAAGGCTAGATGAAGATAGTCAACGTAGCTCTGTAGTTGGTGACCGCATTTCCCCTACACCACCATCGCAGGTGCTTTGCTCTAACTTGGCAGTGTGACATGTGGTTGCATGTTGCATATGGTGTCTAGCTTGTAATTCTTCTAATTTGGTTAAATTGCATCTGCTTAGTTTACACATTATAGCTATGAATATGACATGCCTTCCGGTTTTTGGTACATAGTGCATCTGTCTATTAACCACGTTCTTACATCAAACTAATGTTCTTGTGTACCCCTCATCAATCACTTCTGATGGGACAGTCACACCCGTGGGTTAGTGTGAGACACGCTACTCTTTTAAAGAGTGCAGTTTCATGCTCCCGACATGATTCTCAAGAAACAGGAAGGCAAGATGAAGATAGTCAACGTAGCTCTGTAGTTGATGACCACATTTCCCCTACACCAGCATCGCAGGTGCTTGCTGTAACTTGGCAGTGTGATATGTGGTTGCATGTTAAGTATGGAGTCTAGCTTGTATTGCTTCCAATTAGGGTAAATTGCATCTGCTTAGTTTACACATTATACCTGTGAATATGACATGCCTTCCTGTTTTTGGTACATACTACATCTATCTATTAACCATGTTCTTACATGAAACTACTGTTCTTGTGTATCCCGCATCAATCACCTACGATGAGACACCTTTATTCGTTGCACATTGCAAATGATTTCTAGCATGTAGCTATGTATTGCTTCTAATTTATTGAAATACCGTTATTAGCCCGCCCTTTTAATTTGGCAGAGTGATATTGGTTGCATCTTTCATATGGTGTCTAGCTTGCATTGCTTCTAATTAGTTGAAATGCCTTCTGCTTAGTTCACACATCATAGGTGTGAATATGCAATGTTGTACTTTTTTCGTACATATTCCATCCTCCTATCTTGCGGTTGCCTCACATCAAAGTAGTGTTCATCAGTATCATGCATCAATGAGTTCTGAAAAGCAATTGTTATTCCTTTTTCTTGTGGGTTTGACTTTACTAGGCAAAATCAAAAAAGAGGAAGGAAGGGGATGATCGTGGTCCTCTGCAGCAACGTAAACGGACCATCTCTACACATTCTCCTTGCACTTCTAGTGCATTACAAGTTCCAAGTCTCATCTCCCCTACTCCACCATCACAGGTGCTTGCTCTAACTTGGCAGTGTGATATCTGGTTGCATGTTGCATATGGTGTCTATCTTGTATTGCTTCTAATTAGGGTAAAATGCATATTCTTAGCTTACACATTATACATGTGAATATGACACGCCTTCCTGTTTCTGGTACATACTATATCTGTCTCACACCATGTTCTTACATCAAAGTACTGCTGTTGCGTATCCTGCATCAATAACTTACGATGAGACACCTTTAACTTGGCAGTGTGATATTGGTTGCATCTTGCATTGATTTCTAGCTTGTACTGCTTCTAATTTTTTGAAATTCCACTTATGACGAGACACTTTTAACTTGGCAGAGTGATATTGGTTGCATCTTTCATATGGTGTCTAGCTTGCATTGCTTCTAATTAGTTCAAATGCCTTCTGCTTAGTTCACACATCATAGGTGTGAAGATGCAATGCTGTCCTTTTTTCTGTACATATTCCATCCTCCTATCTTGTGGTTGCCTTACATCAAAGTAGTGTTCATCAGTATCATGCATCAATGAGTTCTGAAAAGCAATTTTTATTCCTTTTTCTTGTGGGTTTGACTTTACAAGACAAAATCAAAAAAACAGGAAGGAAGGGGATGATGGTGGTCCTCTACAGCAACGTAAATGGACCATCTCTACACATTCTCCTTGTACTTCTAGTGCATTACAAGTTCCAAGTCTCATCTCCCCTACTCCACCATCCCAGGTGCTTGCTCTAACTTGGCAGTGTGATATCTAGTTGCATGTTGCATATGGCGTCTAGCTTGTATTGCTTCTAATTAGGGTAAAATGCATTTGCTTAGCTTACACATTATACATGTAAATATGACACGCCTTCCTGTTTCTGGTACATACTATATCTGTCTATCACACCATGTTCTTACATCAAAGTACTGTTGTTGTGTATGCTGCATCAATCACTTACGATGTGACACCTTTAACTTGGCAGTGTGATATTGGTTGCATCTTGCATTGATTTCTAGCTTGTACTACTTCTAATTTTTCAAAATTCCACTTATGACGAGACACTTTTAACTTGGCAGAGTGATATTGGTTGCATCTTTCATATGGTGTCTAGCTTGCATTGCTTCTAATTTCTTGAAAATCCTTCTGCTTTAGTTGACACATCATAGGTGTGAATATGTCATGCGGTCCTGTTTTCATACATATTCCATCCTCGTATCATGTGTTTGCCTTACATCAAAGTATTGTTCGTCAGTCATTCATTCATTAATGAGTTCTGAAGAGCGAATTTTATTCCTTTTTCTTGTCGGTTTGACTTCACAATGCAAAATCAATACATCGGAAGGAAATTAGTAAGGCAGTGGATGATGGTGGTCCTTCTGAGCAACTGAAACAGAGGGTCTCTACAGATTCTACTCAGCCATCCTCCCATCAAGATTCGCAAGACAACGCAGGGCTAGACAGTCAACGTAGTTGTGTAGATGATGAACACATCTCCCCTACTCCACCATCACAGGTGCTTGCTCTAACTTGGCACTGTTATATGTGGTTTCATGTTGCGTATGATGTCTAGTTTGTATTGCTTCTAATTTTGTTGATTTGCATCTGCTTAGGTTACACATTATACTTGTGAATATGACACGTGTTCCTATTTCTAGAACATACTAAATCTGTCTATCACACCATGTTCTTACATCAAAGTACTGTTGTGTATCCTGCAACAATCACTTACCATATGACACATTTAAGCTGGTAGTGTCATATACGTTGCATCTTGCATTGTCTTTTAGCTTGTACTGCTTCTAATTTGTTGAAATGGCACTTATGACGAGACACTTTTAAGAGTGATATTGCTTGCATGTTCATATGGAGCCTAGCTTTCATTTCTTCTAATTTGTTGAAATGTCTTGTGCTTAGTGTTTTTCATACATATTCCATCCTCCTATCATAGGTGTGAATATGCAATGCTGTCCTTTTTTTCATACATACTACGTCCTACTATCATGCGCTTGCCTTACATCAAAGTAGTATTCGTCTGTATAATGCACCAATGAGTTATGCAGAGCCAATTTTATTCCTTTTATTGTGGTTTTGACTTCAGAAGGCAATATCAAAAAAGAGGAAGGAAAAGAGTAAGTTAGGGGATGTTGGTCGTTCACTAGACCAACGCAAACGGAGGCTCTCTAGATTTGCCACTGCTATTGCTACTGCAGTTGAAGTTCCAAGTCTATATGATGACTCCATCTCCCCTACTCCACCATCGCAGGTGCTTGCTCTAACTTGACAGTGTGATAATTGGTTGCATGTTGCATATGGTGTATAGCTTGTATTTCTTCTAATTTGATTAAATTGCAGCTTGTGAGTTTATACGTTATACATGTGAATATGACATGCCTTTCTGTATCTAGAATACACTGCATCTATCTATCACACCATGTTCTTACATCAAAGTATTACTGTTGTGTATCCTGCATCAATCACTTATGATGAGACACCTTTAACTTGGCAGTGTGATATTGGTTGCATCTTGCATTGATTTGTAGCTTGTACTGCTTCTATTTTTTAGAAATTCCACTTATGACGAGACACTTTTAACTTGGCAGAGTGATATTGGTTGCATCTTCCATATAGTGTCTAGCTTGCATTGCTTCTAATTTCTTGAAAAACCTTCTGCTTAGTTGACACATCATAGGTGTGAATATGTCATGCAGTCCTGTTTTCGTACATATTCCATCCTCGTATCATGTGTTTGCCTTACATCAAAGTATTGTTCGTCAGTCATTCATGCATGAATGAGTTCTGAAGAGCGAATTTTATTCCTTTTTCTTGTCGGTTTGACTTCACAATGCAAAATCAATACAGCGGAAGGAAATTAGTAAGGCAGTGAATGATGGTGGTCCTTCCGAGCAACTGAAACAGAGGGTCTCTACAGATTCTACTCAGCCATCCTCCCAACAAGATTCGCAAGACAACGCAGGGCTAGACAGTTAACGTAGTTGTGTAGATGATGAACACATCTCCCCTACTCCACCATCATAGGTGCTTGATCTAACTTGGCACTGTTATATGTGGTTGCATGTTGCGTATGATGTCTAGTTTGTATTGCTTCTAATTTTGTTGATTTGCATCTGCTTAGTTTACACATTATACTTGTGAATATGGCACGTGTTCCTGTTTCTAGAACATACTAAATTTGTCTATCACACCATGTTCTTACATCAAAGTACTGTTGTGTATCCTGCAACAATCACTTACCATAAGACACATTTAACCTGGGAGTGTGATATACGTTGCATCTTGCATTGTCTTCTAGCTTGTACTGCTTCTAATTTGTTGAAATGGCACTTATGACGAGACACTTTTAAGAGTGATATTGGTTGCATGTTCATATGGTGCCTAGCTTTCATTTCTTCTAAAATGTCTTCTGCTTAGTGTTTTTCATACATATTCCATCCTCTTATCATAGGTGTGAATATGCAATGCTGTCCTTTTTTTCGTACATACTCCGTCCTCCAATCATGCGCTTGCCTTACATCAAAGTAGTCTTCGTCTGTATCATGCATCAATGAGTTATGCAGAGCCAATTTTATTCCTTTTCTTGTGGTTTTGACTTCAGAAGGCAATATCAAAAAAGAGGAAGGAAAAGAGTAAGTTAGGGGATGTTGGTGGTCCTCCGGACCAACGCAAATGGAGGCTCTCTAGATTTGCCACTTCTACTGCTACTGCAGTTGAAGTTCCAAGTCTATATGATGACTCCATCTCCCCTACTCCACCATCGCAGGTGCTTGCTCTAACTTGACAGTGTGATAATTGGTTGCATGTTGCATATGGTGTATAGCTTGTATTTCTTCTAATTTGATTAAATTGCACCTGCTGAGTTTATATGTTATACATGTGAATATGACATGCCTTTCTGTATCTAGAATACACAACATCTATCTATCACACCATGTTCTTACATCAAAGTACTGCTATTGTGTATCCTGCATCAATCACTTATGATGTGACACGTTTAACTTGGCAGTGTGATATTGGTTGCTTCTTGCATTGATTTCTAGCTTGTACTGCTTCTAATTTTTCGAAATTCCACTTATGACGAGACATTTTTAACTTGGCAGAGTGATATTGGTTGCATCTTTCATATGGTGTCTAGCTTGCATTGCTTCTAATTTCTCGAAAATCCTTCTGCTTAGTTGACACATCATAGGTGTGAATATGTCATGCCGTCCTATTTTTCGTACATATTCCATCCTCCTCATACGGTTGTCTTACATCAAAGTATTGCTCATTTGTATCATGCATCAATGAGTTCTGAAGAGCGCATTTTATTCTTTTGTGCTGTGGGTACGGCTTGACAAGGCAAAGTCAAAAAAGAGCAAGGAAAAGAGTATGGTCGGGGATGCTGTTAGTCGTCGGGTGCAACGGAAAAGGAGCTTCCCTCGAGATTCTGCTGGTACTTATAGTGCAGAAGAAGGTCAAAGTCCACCGGCTAAATCTACAAACACAGTATCCCTTGCCCCACCAGCTGCAGCACCTCCTTCCATAGTACCGACATCTCAACGAGTTACTCGTTCAAATGCTCCGCAAGTGGCATATTCCCAAGCTGCCTTCCCACCTAACACTACTTCTGAAGCACTGCTGACACTACAGGACTTGGCAAGATCAGATGATCCTCATGAGCATGAACACCAAGATGGTATGTGACTGAGTCAAGTTGCAGTTGCTTGCTCCTTTATATGTACTCTCACAGTTTGATGTGCACTAACAATTTCCATATTCGTTGTTGAACTAGCACCTCGGCGCAAGAGGAAATAGACATCAGGGATAATGCTTGACAGGTTAACATAATCTCAAGGAGGAAGAATGGAGATCCATTTTGAGGCAGGTTTAAAAAGGCCACGTGATGCTACAGATTCAGCCAAGTTAGTATCAGAGGCAGCCATTGCCGTTAGGTGTCATGCACGTATCCTGCCAACGTGAATCCAGTACAGGAATGACAAAGACGAAACCCAGTTTAACACCTTCCTTGACCATTTATCCATAAGTAATGTTATTGATCGCAATTTGTAATATTGTCTTGCTCTGTCCCATACTTTCTGGGTTGCTCCTAATGAGACTCCCATTCTTTTTTCAACAAATGAGGTTCAAGTTGGATCCGAAAGATGATGCAACCAAACAATCATGCACTCATGTTTTTCAGTCTGCTCTGCGACAGTATCGGTATCACCTTAGAAAAACTCACTTTGAAGGCAAGGCTAACAATGAAATCGCCCAAACATCTCCAGTAGAATATATTACGGATGAGGACTAGACAGCCCTTGTTAAACACTGGTCTGATCCGAAGTATCAGGTAGGGTATATGTATGTGATCAGATCACATATTGAACTCGTATTTACGTATGTGCCTTACAAGTCTATATTCTTCTAAGCTAACTATTTAAAGAACAAGACCAACCGTTCTAAAGTGAAATTCCAACAGACAATAGGATCTCGTAGCTATATTGCACACTGCGAGGCTCTTGTAAATAGCTGCTATTTCCTCCTTTTTGTTGTGCCATATTATCGTATCTGTATTGACTTGTTCCAAATACAGAGGAAAACCCGTGCGGACCAAAAAGAACCTGAACCGAATGCACTGCAAATCTTCAAGGATTGTCACACCAACAAGATGAAGGGCAAGACTACACCAGTCCAAGCCGCTGTTGTAAGTCCTTACTCCTCATGCCTTTGAACTGCTTGCTACTCTGACGTGTTCATTTAACTGCTTGGTTTGCAGCCAATGCCAGTTACTCTGTTCACTTTTATACACAATTGTCTTAACATATCACTTCACCTTACACGGTTTAAAAGAAAGGAAGGATATTCTTTTGGTCTTGATCTGTAATCTAGTTGTGATGTTCACGTGTCCACACAATGATACAATAGCCTGTTTGTTTGATATCTGTTTGCCCTTGATATGACTGATGTCATACTATGTTCATCGTATTTTAAACCATGTCTCTTTATCCTTAGATAGATGTCAATAAATGTGAGGAAATAGATAATACATTAGGCATGCTACATGGACATATGTTCCGAACGTGATTTTTATTATGTACTTACCACTAAAATACATGCTAAATTATTACAGTAGTTCACCAAAATAAGTTATGTATGTCTCATTAGTAACTTCTTATCTAATACACTAATCTACAAAATTAAAACTTTCAGCAAGCTATGGAACAAATGATTGAACAAGCACAACCTCCTGAAGGTGACGAGGCTACCACAGGCACAATGTCACCTCTTGCTGCAGTGCATCAGTATCTCTCGACTAACAGTCCAAAAAGCACCTTCCTGAGTAATTCTGGGTTGGTTGTTAAGGTAACCTCGTCTAAACCGCCTACTGAACAAAATCCTCTGGCTAGACAGAGTGATATATCTGTGCTCCAGACACAAGTCCAATCCCTAATGGAGGTCGTTTCTAAAACAAGAATAGTGGTTGACAAATGTCATCAAGATATGACTGGTTTTGAAACCAGACTATCGGACATTTGCTTCGTTGTTCAAGAGGAATGGCACAAAAAAGGGGAAGGTCATGCTGCTCCATTAGATTCTACAGCCTGAAACATTACCACTCTGCTGAAATGATCTTTGCTTCTATACATCTCATGGTGCATTTATCTGCAATGACTGTAAACTTTTATGCCAACAGGCCTTTTGTTGTATGGCTGTAATTTATTTTGTTGCGATACAACATTTATCCTGCTGCCAAAGGCCATAGAAATTAGCAAGCTATTTTTGTGTAGTGTAGGCTGATTCTTAGTAATGTATTCGGCATCATCGGTCTCCTTTAGGCCGAAAGCATCGTAGGAGCCCAAAGGGCCAATATTCGTCCGGCTCATAACTAGAATGGAGCTAAAAACGATTACGGGCCGTATTCGGTATTTAGCCCACAGAAAATAACTGGGCCGAAATCAGCGTAAGCTCTTCTTATTTCTGATCGTTCAATTGATAGGCCCGTGACCACAGTGGGCCATTAACAGGCCTACACATAATATGGGTCCATTGTATTAACGGGCCGTTAACATGTCTAAATATCACGCGGGCCTTATTTGGTCCATAAATGACACGGGCCATTAACAGGCCGAATCGCCGATTGGGCCTTCATTGGGCCAGTATATATCTAGGGCCTGTAGTAGGCCGAAAGATGATTGGACCTAAAATGTGCCAAATAGCCCAATGGTCATTAGCAGGCCAAAATTTAGCTCAACCCAAGATGGCCCATTTGTATGGCGGATCGTTAACTGGCTGAAAGTCAGCACGGGTCGTAATTGTACCGACCTACTACACGGGCCTTTAACAGGCCGAAAGTGCTGGCCGGCTGGATGTGTGTCATCGAGGATATGGGCCATTAATAGGCCAGAAGTGACGTCGGGCTACATATGGCCCATGGGTTGCGTCGGCCGTTAACAGGCCGAAAGTGAGACCAGGCCAAAAATGGCCCAGTTCCATCATGGTTAGTTTATGGGCTGAAAGTTTCATAGGGCCACATATGGGCCCAAACGTAGCAGGACCTTAACAGGCCAGAAACACACCGGGCCGTAATTGGGCCCAAATACAAAGCGGACTGTTAACGGGCCGGAAGTGACCATGGGCCGCAATGTTGAGAAATCTACAATGGGCCGGTGACGGGCCGATTTGACACTATTCAAACGGGGCTTACCTGTAAATGGGCCGTGTGCAACCAGGCCGTTAATGGGCCAGCCCGCTAACTTTGACTGGGGCGGCCCTTTTAACCTAAATGGGCCACTGTTGCGCCTTGCCACATGTCACTGTTCCATAGGCGCATATCGTCCAGTGGATGGTTGACATCTGTCGCGACATCGAGCTGACACGTGGATCTGTTGGCGAATGAGAATTTTACACGTGGAAAATCGCCATTGGTTAGGGCTGTTAACGGGTTATCGGATCCAAACCGGAACCCGATAGCTTAACGGTGACCCGTTACGATCGATGCCACGTGTCGGTCACCCTTGACGAAAACACTTCTATGACTCGACATTTATCGTCATGGAAGTGGACACTTTCATGATGATAATTTCAGTATTGTCATGGAACACTTCTACGACAGCACAAGTATGACTATCTTGATTCTATCATAAATTTGTCATGGATGTATATGCATGACAGAAAATGTGACCTACTGTGACAAAGACATATCATCACGGAAGTGTTTTTTTTGTAGTGCAAGGAGCAAGTCCTTTGTCCTTCCGAGGTACTTAATTATATTAACAATTACCTAGTTAGCCAATTCAGGATCACTTTGGTACCTGCAACTAACATTTTTTACATAAAAACATTTGGCTTTATACATATCATAAGATTCATGATGGATTCAATAATCCACTCATATGCTTATCAACTATCATTTTATTTCTTCTAAGCATCATGTTATGTGACATTGGGAGAAAACACATTCTCCATTTTAAATCTTTTAAAACCTTGTCAATGTATTAATTTTAGCTTAGCGCAATCAAACATCTTGACCTATCTCTATACATCTTTATGTCCAATAATTTGCTTTGCCTTAGTCTTTCATTGGAAACATATTCTTTAAAAAAATTGTTCTTAGAAACTTTCTATCATTTCCAATCTACAATATGTCATTTACATTAAGATTATAAATGCTATATAGCTCCCACTGATATTCATATATACACTAGTTTCTCCACCATTTTAACAAAATCAAACTTTTTGACTATTTCATTCAAATGTTGACTCCAGCTCCTTGATACTTACTTCAAACCATATAAAGACTTTTGAAGTTTGCACACCCATCCGGTATCCTAAGGATCTACAAAACTTTCTGGTTGTATCATTCATACATCCTTTCAATTTAGGAAACTAGTTTTGACATCCATTCTATTTACTCCATACCTTCTGGAAGATCAACCAAGTTTTAATTGTCGTATTTGAAGTCTATACATTCTGGATGATCAACCAAGTTCTAAACTTAATTGTATATGAACTCCATTCCCGTGTGCATGGCTATAAGCCATTCCTTTGAGTTGGGCGCCGCCATCGCTTCCTTGTAGTGCGCAGGTTCATCTTCTTCAAAGATAAATATCTCATTGTGAGATCATTCAGGAGGTTCATTAACTCTTCCTGGTCTACGTAGTTCAGTTACAAGCTTTAACTAGAGTTTCTACATATGGTGTATTAACTTCCGGCTTAGTTTTGCGGACAACTTTCGGAACAACTTCTGATTTGTTAATTCTGCTTTCTTTTGCCACAGATTCAATAATCTTTATTAAGCTGCACTGTCCTCCCACTTACATCTTTAGCGAGAAAACTCCTTCTCGAGAAAGTGTTCATTCTATGTGACAAACACTTTGTCCTTGAACTTTTGGTAGAAGGAATTCCCAATTATGTCTTTGGGATAACCTACAAATTAATATTTGTCTGGATCGTGAACTCCATAACTCATATGGTGTCGGCTTGCTAGACTTTTAGGTGATTCTCTGTTTAGTGTATATGTTGTTGTTTCATGTGTATATCCCCAAAATTAATAAAAGCAGATCGGTAAGAAATAATTCCACAATTATTCGAGTGTTTTGCTAAACTCATGGCTTAGATAATTTTCTTCATGATTGAAGAACCTTTTATCTTTTGTCATAATGATTCTTTTCTTCATTCTGAATTTTTGAACCTTTCAAATATTTTATTCTGAATTTCTTTGAATCTTTCAAATACTTCAGATTTATATCAAGTAAATCATATTTACTCAAATCATTAATTAAGGATATTCACCGCGCCCTGGTTTGCTTATCGGACTTTGTACATCACTATGTATTATGTCAATTGATTCAAAATCAAAGGATTTCAACACTCCATTGATACGTCTCCAACGTATCTATAATTTTTGATTGTTTCGTGCTATTATATTATCAATCTTGGATAATTTATATGCATTTTTATGCTATTTTATATCATTTTTTGGGACTAACCTATTAACCCAGTGCCCAGTGCCAGTTCCTGTTTTTTCCTTGTTTTTGGCTTTTCAGAAAATCAATACAAAACGAAGTCCAAACAGAATAAATCCTTTAAAATGATTTTTTCTGGACTAGAAGAGACCCTAGAAGGTTCGGGAGGAGGCTAGAAGACCTACGGGTGAGCCACGAGTTCACAGGGTGTGCCCCAGGGGGGTAGGTGCGCCCCCTGAGCTCGTGGGCCCCACGCAGATCCGTTTGACCTAATTCCACCTCTATAAATTCACAAATATTCCCAAACCCACAGAGAGCCACCCAAAATATCTTTTCCGCCGCCGCAAGCCTCTGTTCTTCCACGATTCCATCTGGAGGCCTTTTCCGGTATTCTACCGGAGGGGGAATCGATCACGGAGGGCCTCTACATCAACCTTGCTGCCCTTCCGTTGATGCATGAATAGTTCACCATAGACCTACGAGCCCATAGCTAGTACCTAGATGGCTTCTTCTCTCTCTTTGATCTTTAATACAATGTTCTCCTTGATCTTCTTGGAGTTATATCCGATGTAATATTCTTTTGCGGTGTGTTTGTTGGGATCCAATGAATTGTGGGATTATGATCAGAATATTCATTGAAAGTAATTGAATCTTTTCTGAACTTTATTATGCATGATTGTTATAGCTTTGTATTTCTCTCGGATCTATCCGTTTGGTTTGGCCAACTAGATTGATTTATCTTCAGTGGGAGAGGTGCTTTGTAATGGGTTCAATCTTGCGGTGTCCTCACCAAGTGACAGAAGGGGTAGAGAGGCACGTATTTTATTGTTGCTATTAAGGGTAAAACGGCGGGGTTTAATCATATTGCTTGAGTTTACTTTGTCTACATCATGTCATCTTGCTTAAGGCGTTACTCTCTTTGTCATGAACTTAATACCATAGATGCATGCTGGATAGCGGTCGATTGGTGGAGTAATAGTAGTAGATGCAGGCAGGAGTCGGTCTACTTGTCACGGACGTGATGCCTATATACATGATCATTGATACGTCACCAAAGCATCATAATTTATGAAGTATTCATGCCATGTTTACAACAATTTTATATGGTTATGGGTGCACTTTTATATGATTTGAATGAAACTAACCCGGACTGACGCTGTTTTCAGCAGAACTACCGTGATGTTATTTTTGTGCAAAAATAAAAGTTCTCGGATTGGGTTGAAAATTTATGGTGATTTTTGATGGACCAAAAGAGACCCCCGAAGCTTCGAGGAAGGATCAGAAGACCCACGAGGCAGCGACAAGCTCACCCGACGCGCCCTGGGGGCAGGGAGGGGCGAATGAGCTTGTGGGTCCCATGTAACTCCGATTGGCGTGATTCCAACGCTGAAAAATCCTATAAATCCAGAAACCACCAGAAAGAAACCTAGAACTCCCATGCCGTCGCCGCAAGCCTCTGTTCCGAAGCGATCTCATCCGAAGCCCTATTCTGGCACCCTGTCGGAGGGGGAAATCATCACCGGAGGCCATCTTCATCATCCCGGCGGTCTCCATGACGAGGAGGGAGTAGTTCACCCTCGGGGCTGAGGGTTGATAACCCACAAGTATAGGGGATCAATTGTAGTCCTTTCGACAAGTGAGAGTGTCGAATCCAACGAGGAGCAGAAGGAAATGACAAGCGGTTTTCAGCAAGGTATTCTCTGCAAGTACTGAAAGTAGCGGTAACAGGTAGTTCGATAGCAAGATAATTCGTAACAAGTAACAAGTATAATAAAGTGCAGCAAGGTGGCACAATCCTTTTTGTAGCAAAGGACAAGCCGGAATGAACTCGTATAATAAAAAAAGCGTTCTAGAGGACACATGGGAATTTCATCTAGTCACTTTCATCATGTTTGTTTGATTCGCGTTCGCTACTTTGATAATTTGATATGTGGGTGGACCGGTGCTTGGGTGTTGTTCTTACTTGAACAAGCCTCCCAATTATGATTACCCGCTCTCGCAAGCATCCGCAACTACGAAAGAAGAATTAAGATAAATCTAACCATAGCATGAAACATATGGATCCAAATCAGCCCCTTACGGAATAACGCATAAACTAGGGTTTAAGCTTCTGTCACTCTAGCAACTCACCATCTAATTACTACTCCACAATGCCTTCCCTTAGGACGAAAGATGGTGAAGTGTCATGTAGTCGACGTTGTCGGGCCCGTGGAACCCAGGGTATCTCGGCCCATCTGCCTGCGGCCCGGAACGCAGCGCCTGGCGGTGGCCCACCAGCGGGCACCTCGAGCAAGACCCCTCATGAGGCCCTGGTCTCCTGAGGACCCCTCCTCAGGGAGCGGGCAAGCAAGATTCAGCTGTGACTTTGCCAAGAGCCTCGCGAGGTCCTCTCGCGAGGCTGCCTCCTGAGGCACCCTCCCGAAGACATGCAAGGCAAGTGGTGTTCGGCTCGGTCGCGCTGTCTCATGCCCACCACGTGGGTGACGCGCGCGGTGATGAATGGTGACAGAGGCCGTGCCAGCAGGCGCGGATAGAGAGGATTTCCCCTTTTGTGCTAAGGGAGCAAGGCCAGCGGTCCGTTTCCCAAAGCAACCCCCAAAGGTTGCCCGATCGGTGAAAGAAGACCAAGACGGTGGACGTGCAAGGTGGAGGTCATCCCCGAGCCCACCGGCGCCTCATGGATAATCGTTTTGTAGACGAAGACCACCTTTTGTCAGGATAGACTGCACCCCTGTCCCCCTTCAAACTTGCCATTGTGTGGCAACCCTTCCCGCTAATGTTTTCGGGGGAAGAGGATCAAGGCAGATATAAAAGGAGGGTAGGGTGCCGCTGTAAAGAGGAGAGACTCTTCCGCCCCAAACCTTGTACTCTCGCGCTAGTGCAATCCCAACCAAGCAGGAGTAGGGTTTTACACCGCAAGGTGGCCCGAACCTGGGTAAACCGCTGTGTCTCCGGCCTGCCCCCGCTCGCGCGCTCTCGCCGTAGCTTCCCCGTAGTTGTGCTGTGGTACGGGACGAGGCGGTAGGAACGAGCTCACCCCAGTGTTCGAACCTTTGGGTCCCCGGAGCCCCATCTCCGACATTTGGCGCGCCAGGTAGGGGTGCGCTACTGTTCTTCCACTGCGTCCTCCACTCCACCAACCTCATGGCCGACGCTCGCCGCGAGCACGCTGAGCGCAGGGCGGGCCGCATGGCTCAGACGGAGCCGGTTGGCCGCGGCAACCGCCGCCGCCACGTCGAGGCTGCTGCTGCAACCGACTCTGCCGCCCACGAGCAGCAGGACTCCTCCCTGCACCCCTCCATGCTGGCAGAAGGCCGCACCGCCACGGCTTCCTCCTCCCTCGCCCGCCGCGGGCCGCCGGACGCGCAGGCCGCCCTGCTCATGGCGCGTGAGCTACCCCGCTATCGTCCAACTGACACCGGCTACGACGCCTGGCTTGGTCGCATCACCGAGCTCGTCAACGCCGCTGGGGACGCTCCGGCGCCTTCCCACTCACTCTGCCCTCCGCCGTCTCACGCTGGGGACGTCACTCATGGCGCTCCCCCACCACCTCCTCTGCGCGACGAGCTCGCCGGGCACTAGCGCGACGCATGGGCGCGTGAGCCGCCCCGTGGTGCGCCCTCGCCGGTCCGAGACGAGGCCAGCTTCCAGATCGTCCGCCGCGCGCCCCCTGATGCGCGTGTGCTCCTCGAGTAGCAGCACCGGTGCCAAGACCGGGCAGTCCAGGAGGTCACGGCAGCCGGGCACTAGAACCGTGCCACCCTCGCCAGCGGTGTTCCCTCGAGCGGCGTGGGGTGCCGCGCCTTGACCCGCGAGCTGCGTCAGGTGGTGTGGCCAGCCAAGTTCAAGCCGGACCTGCCTCCGTGCTACGATGGCACCCCCAACCCCGTGGAGTTCCTTCAGCTCTATGCGCTGAGCGTCGAGGCGGCAAACGGCGATGACAAGGTCATGGCGAACTGGTTCCCCATGGCCCTCAAGGACGTCCCGCGCTCTTGGCTCATGAATCTCCCTGAGGCGTCGATCTCATTGTGGGGTGAGATCTGCAACCAGTTCATCGCCAACTTCAAGGGCACACATGACCGCTCCCTCACGATCAACGACCTGCGTCACGTGCGGCAACGCCCGGACGAGGCCCTCTGCAAGTACATCCAACGCTTCATCCAGGCGCGCAACAAGATCCCGCGTGCCTCCGACGCGGCCATCATCTCCGCGTTTGCCACCAGCGTCGTGGATGTCAAGATGCGCGAGAAGCTCACCATCAACGATGAGCTGGACTCAGTGCTTGAGCTGTTCTACCTCGCCGACAAGTGCGCCAAGGCTGAAGAAGGTCGCCTCTTCATCCACAACGACCCTGATGCGGCGCCCGAAGCCGCCAAGGCCAAGAGCAAGGACGTCAAGCACAAGGGCCCTGCCGTGCTTGCGGCAGAGCCCGAGCAGAAGCGCGGCCGTGACCACGAAAGGACGGCCGGCCGCTCTGTGTCTACCACAACGTGCACTCCCACAACACCGAAGACTGCCAGGAGCTCAAGCTACTCCGCGACGAGCGCCTGGGCCGCCGAGGCGACCGCAATGACCACGGCGCTGGCCGCGGAGGTGGCCGCAGCGGCAACCGCTGGGACAGCCACAATGGCAACGGCAATTTCCGCCAAGGCTAGCGCGACCAGCCTCGTGAGGCCGCCTGGTGCGACAAGCCTCGTGAGGCAAACCCTCAGGCCTACGCTGCTCTTCCGCCGCTGCCACCCCGGAGGAACGACGTCAACCAGCCTGACGAGGGCGCTGGGGGCTACCAGGAGCCTCGCGCGGTTGCCTGCATCCTCGGCGGGGCTCAGGCTCCCACGTCCAACTGCCACTTCAAGCAGTTCTCTCGCGAGGTGAACGCCGCCCTCCCGAAGCCTGAGGACGCTCGGCCCTTCAAGTGGTCGCAGTACGCCATCACCTTCGACTCCAAAGACCACCCCAAGTCCACGGCCACCGCGGGCGCGCTCCCCATGATGTGCACTCCCACCATCAGCAACGTGGTGGTCACCAAGACCCTCATCGACGGAGGCGCCGGCCTTAATGTTCTCTTAATCAAGACCTTTGAGCAGCTCCAGGTGCCTTACAAGCAGCTCATGCCGACGAGGCCCTTCTCGGGCATGACCGACGGCTCCACGCTGCCTCTGGGGCAGGTGCACCTCCCCGTCACCTTCGGCACCTGCAAGAACTACCACACTAAGCTCATCGACTTCGACGTCGCCCACCTCGGCCTGTCCTACAATGCCATCTTGGGCTACCCCACGCTTGCCAAGTTCATGGCGGTGTCTCACCATGCCTACAACGTCCTCAAGATGCCTGGCTCCAACGGCATCTTCACCGTCTCTTGCGACGAGAAGGACGCAATTTTCTCCCATGAGCATGCCTACAAGGCTGCTGCAACCGCCCATCCGGCTGACGAGGACGCGACCGAGCCTCCTGAGGCCGCGCCCGCGAAGAAGAAGCAGCTGTTCTCTCAGGACCGCGCCGAGACGAAGAAGGTGTCAGTTGACAGCAGCGACTCAGGCCCTGCCTTCACCATAGGCACCTGCCTTCCTCCTGCATAGGGAGGCATGCTTGTCGCCTTCCTTCGGGCAAACTCGGATGTTTTCGCCTGGAAAGCATCTAATTTGTCCGGTGTGCCAAGGGAGGTTATCGAGCACCACTTAGCGGTGTGCCCCAACGCACGCCCCATCAAGCAAAAAGCACGGCGCCAGGCGCCCGAGAAGCAAGAGTTCATTGTTCAGGAAGTGCACAAGCTGCAAGAAGCTGGAGTCGTCCGTGAGGTGTGCCATCCTGAATGGCTCGCCAACCCAGTCGTCGTCCCCAAGAAGGGCGGCAAGGAACGTATGTGCGTCAACTTCGTGAGCCTCAACAAGGCCTGCCGTCAGGACCCATTCCTGCTGCCGCGCCCACATGCCCTTTGGCCTGAGGAACGCCAGCGCCGCCTTCCGGAGGCTGATGCGCCTCGCGCCGGGGCCTCGAACGAGGAGGGACTCCCCAAGCTCTCACCCATGTGGGAAGGCCCTTTCAGGGTTGCTCATGTCTCCAGGCCCAGCGCCGCCCGGCTGGAGACGGAGGACGGAGTTCCTGCGCCTAACGCCTGGAACATCCAATACCTCCGCAAGTTCTACCCGTGACCCTCACGCGTATGAACGAAATGGGGTTGTACACGCCCCGGAGACTCTGAATGCGTTCGCCTGAAGGGCACGCGAGAGCTCCCTCCCACGCCCAAATGGATGCCCCATGCTCCGCGCTGGCGGAACGATCAAGCCGCGATCATACCCACACCCCGGTGGAAGCCCCATGCTCCGCGCTGGTGGAACAATCAAATGAGGGCGCCCCACGGGCTGCACCAACCTCAAGCTGACCCGTGCCAGACACGACAGCCCTTCTTTTTCTACTTTGGGTGTGTAACTGAGGGCGCCCCACGGGCTGCACCAACCTCAAGCTGACCCGTGCCGGACACAGCAGCCGCATCTCTTTTTGGGTGTGTAATGGAATCCATTAACTTGCATCAGTAAAGCTTCAATTTCCATACATGGTGTGTTACGTCATATCTTTGCCTCACGAGCTGTGCGCGCTCACGACCTCCCTCATGAGCCTCACGCGAGCGGGGGTTGGACACGGTGTCTGTGCTTGGGTCAGTCCCAGCAGCGCTGAAAAACCCAAGCAACCGGGCTCTGCCTCGCGGGCCTTCTCCCGTGCACGCCACCCCACCAAGGTCCTTGGTGTCTTATCTCCTCGTGTAATGCCCATGAGTGAGCTGGCGAGCGCGCGCTGCTCCCCTGTTGTGGGACTTTCTGCATGCAGTTATCTCAGGAACAGGTCACCTGGAAGGCCTCGCGAGGACGCCTCGCGAGGTGGCCCCATGGCAAGACGCCCCCCTTGAGCCTCGGGAAGCTTTGTAGGCCCCGCCTCGGGAGCCAACCTACAGCGTCCATCTCAGTAGGAGATCTCGCGAGCGAAAACGTCGCAAGGCACACCCTACAAGTGGCGGCTCACTGGACGCTACCCTCCGCAAAAGCTAAGTCTAGCTACCTCGCGAGCCACCCTCGCCACCTCCCAAGTTTTCCCTTCTAGCAACCTCGCTGAGCGCTGGCATTTCTCCTTTCGCGAGCCGCTTGCACGTCAAAGGGGGGCCCCCTGAGCATCGCGCCTCGGGAGCTCTTACCGCCCTCGGTGCCTTACACCTCCTGGCCTTGCTCAGGCACGAGTCCTAGCATACCAGCGGCTGCTGTAGCCCGCTCGGGGGCTGGGCCCTGACGACGTAGAGCACACAAGGCAAGCAAAAAGAGAAAACAGGCCTTGAGAGGAAGCATCACGAGGGCACAAGCATACATCATAGCAAATCATAAAGTATTTAAACGCAAAAGCATTGTCTTCACGCCCCCACGGGGCCACATTGGTCTAGTGCAGGATGACGAAGGAAGGAGGATCCTAAGAAGTCGTGCCGTCGTCGCCGTTGCTGTCGTCGCCACCGCCATCGTGGTCGTCCCCGGTTCCGTCGGAGCTCTCGCTGCTGTCACGAGAGAACTTCCCAAGCAGCGCGTCCACATGGCCTTCCACCGCCTTCGCGAGGCCATCGCGGAGCTCCTCCGGGACGGGGGCTATTACCTTATCAAGATCAAAGTTGGGGTCGGCGTGAAGGAGGTCGCTGAAGACGCGAGTCGCCGCCTGAGAGAAGAGGTCACGACACTCTTCCTCGAAGACGCCGTCCGCCTTCCAGGCTCCGTCCTCAAGCCGCTCCACGAGCTTGGTGAAGAAACCAATGGAGTTGGCATCATGGGGCTCGCGGGGGGCTTCGAACCTCTCCCAACAGATGGAGCTCAGGGCACTGCGGGCTCGGAGCTCGAGGAGGTGGAATGTCTTGGCGCGTTCGAGCTGCCGCTCCCGCTCCCGATCTGCCTCGCCTCCGGCTTGTTCGACGACGCTGGTGGAGCCCCTCGCCTGGAGACGAAGCGAGGCCAACTTGACTTCGGCGACGGCCTGGGCCTTCAGCGCGGTCCCTCGGCGGGCCCCCGATTCAGTCAGCGCCACGTTAAGGCTGACAATTTCCTGTAGAAGCCCCTCGCGCTCCGCCTCGAAGTGGTCCTCCTGCCGCTTCAACTCCTTGCCGTGCTCCTCGGCGAGCGCTTGGCGCTCCACCGCTATCTTTGTGTCGGCATCTTCCTGGGCCTTCTTCTCCTTAGCCTCCAGCTGGGCGTTGGCCTCGTCCACTCGCTTCGCGTGGGCATCCTGAGCGTCGGCCACCTGGTGCCCCAGCGTCTCCAGGCGCCCGCGCTCTATGGCCTGCTCAGTCGACACCCTCGCAAGGTCTCGCTCGCGAGTCGAAAGGTCCGCCTCGGGGGACGCAAGCTCCCCCTCACGGGTAGCGACGGCACTTTCCCGCGTATAGAACAGTTGCGCCTGCACGGCGTACTGATCCTGGAGTTCCTTTAGGCGGACCTCCGCCTCCTCGCAATGCTTGACGGCCGCTTCGGCCTCCCGGAGAGCGCTTGCGCAGACCCCCTTCGCCTCGGCGGCATCCTTCTCGCCCTTCGCACAAGCGGCTTCGTTCTGGCGTAGGCCCATCTTGACGGCGATGCTAAGCCGGCGCCACCCTTCAGCGAGCCTCAGGCGCTCCTCGACGAGGCGCGCCTCCGTGTCCTGGAAATCTGCCCCGAGCAGATCGAACGCGGCCTTGGTGTCACGCAAGGCTCCGCGCCTGAGCAAGGTGTGGTTGCTCACGAGCGCCAGGGCCCAGTCCGGGCCCGGCCCCTCACTGCCCTCTGTTGCCACGGTCGGGGACGCCCCGGCGTCGTTCACCAGGAGCGGGGGGCTCGCCGAGGTCTCCCCCGCGTTCGGCTGCGGCGGAACATCGCGGGGGCTCGCCATGCCCACCGCGGGGGCCTCATGCGCGGGTGCAGCTTGAGAGCTCGCCGCGGCACGCCCGGCGTCGTCCCCCTCTGCGTTAAGGGAGGCATCTGGCGGGGGAGTGGGCGCCTCAACGCCCCCCCCATCGCTGCATCTTCTCCCGCGGTGGGGTCCGCGAGGGGTGCACCCCTACCTCCGGAGGCGGCCGCTCGAGGCCCGTCCGTCTCGGCCTTAGGAGCCATGCCCACACGCGGCTCCCGAGGGATGGCCTGCTCCTCCTCGACCTCCGTGAGCCCCGTCTCGGTTTCGGGCCGGCGGGCTGCTTCTCCACGCCCCCCGGCGCTCGCGGCAGGCATTGGTCCCCCCTTCGGGCTAGGGCCATCTTCATCTTCGTCGTCCTCTTCTTCTTCTTCTTCTGGTCACTGGCAGACCTCCTGTATAAAACGGTGGCTCGGCCCCCAAGCTCAGGCAGGCAGTGTGAACATAAAACGCTGGGATGGGCACGGGAACTTACTCGTCGCTGGCGGTCCACTTCCTCTTCTTCTCCGCGAGAGGCGGGTCATCGCCGCCACCCTCAAGCATCGCCCCGGCTCCACCTTCCGGACCCCCAGAGCGGGCCGTGGTGGTCTCAGTCGCGTCGTCGCCCTCTGCGAGGGCCTCGGAGGTTTCGGCTCCCGGACAGGCCTCCGCCGCTGGGGGCTCGACCGCCTCCCGGCCGAGGGCCGCTTCCGCCGCTCACGACCCATCCGCCGCGGCGTCGGAACCTTCCTCTCCCCCCACGCCAGCTGGTCGGGAGGGCGCCGCCGCGGGAAGCGTGCTATCGGCGTCGTCATCCTCGAGGTCGCAGAGGAGCTGACGACGGGTGCGCGGTGGCGCCCGGTCGGCGTCCTCCTCCGTGGCCTCCTACTAGTCTTCGTCACTGCCGCTGTCCCCGGAGTCCAGCACCACCACCAGTGGGTTCTCACGGGGCCCGACGTGGCCCTCCGGCACAAGGCCCCACCGGTCAAAGTGGGGCATCTCTACGACCAGCTCCGCCATATCCTCGTAGCGGAACAGCGGGAGCGCATCCTCTAGTGGGTCCGCAGTGGGGACGATAAGCAGAGTCGCTAGGGCTCCGTCTAGCACGTCTTGCTTCAGGCTACCGAAGTTCAGCCTCATGGAGTCTCTCGCGCAGGTGAACTCCCACACAGGGCGCGAGCGCTGTTGGAGCGGCGCAATGCGCCATCGCAAGTACTCCTTGACGACCGTCGCCCCCGACAGGCGCCTGGCCCGGTGCGCGGCCATCCGCTCCAAGACGGGCTCCATCCTCGGGTCGGTGAGCTTCGCGTGCCCCCACCCAGAGTTCTTCTCAGCCGGGTCCATCGGGATCATCAGGAGCGGGCTGGTCCGGCACGCGTCCATATAGATCCAGCGCTGCCGGTAGCCCTCCACCTTCTTCGCAACCTTCAGGTTGATGATGCTGCGCTCCATCCCCTTGACGGCGAGGAACGAGGTGCATCCGGAGCACTGGTCCACCGCAGTCAGCCGCAGGCTGAAGAAGTGGCGGAAGAGCGCCACCGAAGGCATGACGCCCATGAAAGCCTCGCAGTAAAAGGCGAACATGGCCAGGAGGAGGATGGAATTGGGTTGAATATGGAGGGCGTGAATCCGATAATGGGAAAGGATGGCGTAGAAAAAGTCTGAGAATGGCGGCACCAACCCGGCATGAACGCTGTGGAGGAAGAAGGGGTAGGCCGTCGCCCCCGGGTCACGCCGCGCGCGTGAGCCCGGCTAGATCTTGGTCGCCTGTCCCTTGTTCTGGTCGCCGGCCACCAGCGGGAGCACCTTGCTAGGCCCTCCCTGTCGATGATGGTGGAGCGCTGCAGCGCCGCCCCGATGGCGGGCACGCTTGGGGCCGGTGCCGCCGCTTTTACCTTCTTGCCGGCGGGTGCAATCGAAGCGCGGCGGAGTCGCGAGTGGAAGCGGGGGAAGAGGCGGAGCTCGGAGATGGGGTCGTGAGGAGCTGTGCGCAAGAAGGAAGACGCGGGGAGACGGGATGCGTGAAGGAAGGCAATGATAGTCTCGCACCGTGCGCGGGCAGGCTTTATGTCAGCGCAGGCAGTTACCAAGGCGTCGTGGGAGAAGTGGGGGCGTCCCCCGTCACATCATGCGCCACACGTTGCGCCTGGCCCACAGGCGGTTAGGGCCCGCGTCGTTTCGCCCCCGAGAAGGCGGGAACGTGCGCGCCGCGGGCCCGGGGGCTACTATCGGGCCCGTGAAACCCAGGGTATCTTGGCCCGTCTGCCTGCGGCCCAGAACGCAGCACCTGGCGATGGCCCAATAGGTGGCCCACCAGCGGGCACCTCGAGCAAGACCGCTCATGAGGCCCTGGTCTCCTGAGGACCCCTCCTCAGGGAGCGGGCAAGCAAGATTCAGCCGCGACTTCGCCAAGAGCCTCGCGAGGTCCTCTCGCGAGGCGTCCTCCTGAGGCACCCTCCCGAAGACATGCAAGGCAGGTGCTGTTCGGATCGGTCGCGCGGTCTGATGCCCACCACGTGGGTGACGTGCGCGGCGACAGAGGCCGCGCCAACAGGCGCGGATAGAGAGGATTTCCCCTTTTGTGCTAAGGGAGCAAGGCCAGCGGTCCATTTCCCAAAGCAACCCCCAAAGGTTGCCCGATCGGTGAAAGAAGACCAAGACAGTGGACGCGCAGGGCGGAGGTCATCCCCGAGCCCACCGGCGCCTCATGGATAATCGCTTTGCAGACGAAGACCACCTTTTGTCAGGATAGACTGTGCCCCTGTCCCCCTTCAAACTTGCCGTTGTGTGGCAACCCTTCCCGCCAATGTTTTCGGGGGACGAGGACCAAGGCAAATATAAAAGGAGGGCAGGGTGCCGCTGTAGAGACGAGAGACTCTTCCGCCCCAAACCTTGTACTCTCGCTCTAGTGCAATCCCAACCAAGCAGGAGGAGGGTTATACACTGCAAGGTGACCCGAACCTGGGTAAACCGCTGTGTCTCCGGCCTGCCCCCGATCGCGCACTCTCGCCGTAGCTTCGCCGTAGTTGTGATGTGGTAGGGGACAAGGCGGTAGGAACGAGCTCACCCCAGTGTTCGAACCTTTGGGTCCCCGGAGCCCCATCTCCGATAGACATTCACACGACACCACTAAAGGAAGCACAACATACATAGCATCAAAATATCGAACGAATACCAAATTCACATGATTACTTATGACAAGACTTCTCCCATGTCCTCAAGAACAAAAGTAACTACTCACAAATCATATTCATGTTCAAGATCAGAGGAGTATTGAATAGCATTAAGGATCTGAACATATAATCTTCCACCAAATAAACCAACTAGCATCAACTACAAGATGTAATCAACACTACTAGCAACCCACAGGTACCAATCTGAGGTTTTGAGACAAAGATTGAATACAAGAGATGAACTAGGGTTTGAGATGAGATGGTGATGGTGAAGATGTTGATGAAGATTGGTCCTCCCACGATGAGAGGATCGTTGGTGATGTCGATGGCTTCGATTTCCCCCTCCCGGGGGGAAGTATCCCTGGCGAAATCGCTCCACCGGAGAGCAAAATAGCTCCTGCCCAGGTTCCGCCTCGAGACGGCGGCGCTTCGTCCCGAAAGTCTTCTTCTGATTTTTTCTAGGGCAAATGGCTTCATATAGTAGAAGGAGGGGGCCAGAGGCCCCACAAGCCAGGGGGCGCGCCCAGGGGGTAGGGCAGGCCCCCCGGGCTTGTGGCTTCCTGGTGGGCCCCCTTCTGTTGATTCTTTTGCCAGTATTTTTTATATATTCCAAAATAATTCTCCGTAAATTTTCAGGTCATTTGGAGTTGTGCAGAATAGCTATCTCTGTTTCACCCCTTTCAGGTCTAGAATTCCAGCTGCCGGCATTCTCCCTCTTCATGTGAATCTTGCAAAATAAGAGAGAAAAGGCATAAGAATTGTACCATAAAGTGAAATAATGATCAAAAACCAAATAATTATTAGTAGGAAATCATGATGCAAATTGGACGTATCAACTCCCCCAAGCTTAGACCTCGCTTGTCCTCAAGCGAAAGCCGAAATCGATAATCATGACCACATGTTTAGATTGAGAGGCGTCGATAAAAATAAAATACGAACAAGGAGCATGATGATCTTTATTATAACAGCAATATATCATCATAAAACTTCTCATGAAAAAGTGACAATTCATCCACAAGTTAAAGTATGAACCATAAACCAAATTGAAAACTAACAAACTATGATCTCAGTCACTGAAGCAATTGCAATTCATCATATTATCAGAAAGAGTCTATGTAAGAGCTTTGTTTAGCAAGTTCACATACTCAACTATAATTTAGTCTTCTATGATTGCTGACACTCACGGCATACTTATGGAGCAAAAGTTTCAGTTGAACACATAGAAAGATAGGGGCTTATAATTTCGCCTCCCAACGTATTTACCTCAAGGGTAATGTCAACAATAATAACTCATGATCACTTACATCCAACTGGATATATATGCATGGATCAATCCCCACCACATGATGCTTGCCAAGAGAGAAAATAAAAACAGAATAGAGGAGAATACTATTGACTCTTGCATGAAAGTAAATACATAATGTAAAAGATAGGCCCTTCGCAGAGGGAAGCAAAGGTTGTCATGTGCTTTTTGTTTTTGGATGTGCAAGCTCTTAATGTAAAGGAACGTCACTTTATATTGCCCCTAGTGATAGTGACCTTTATTATGCAGTCTGTCGCTTTTATTGCTCCACCATCACAAGATCATACAAAGCTAATTTTCCCTTACAATAAAAGTTCATACATGTTTAGGAGCAATTTTTATTGCTTTGCACTGATGACAACTTACTTGAAGGATCTTATTCAATCCATAGGTAGATATAGTGGACTCTCATGGCATGAAACTGGGTTTAAGGGTTTTTGGATGCACAAGTAGTATCTCTACTTAGTACAGAATTTTGGCTAGCAAAAGATAGGGGGCAAGCACCACATGTTAGAGGATCCAAAAAAATATAACTTCTATGTGAATATAAGCAAACATAACCCATTACGTTGTCTTCCTTGTCCAACGTTGACTAATTGACATAGAATATTTGATGGGGGCTCACAATCATAAAAGATGTCCAAGATAGTGTATTTATATGTGAGATCACTCTTCCTTTATTACTTTTTCATGAATTGCAACAATGACCAATGCTATGTTTGTCAACTTCCAACAAGTTTTATCAATTATACTTCTTTTATGTGAAGTCATCACTCCCCATGGGATTAGCATATGATCTTTTTTTCTTTTTTTCTAAGATTGGATCATCAAAAGCAAAACACTCAACTCAAACTACTCTTTATTATATAACTTTCACACACGATTACATAGATAGATAGATCAGAAAGCAAGCACTCGAAACTAAATCATACTAAAACTTTATTCTTCTAAATCATGAAATAACTAAGGATCGAACTAAGATAGATAATGATAATAAAAAAGTGATGATGATACAATACCGGGGCACCTCCCCCGAGCTTGGCACGAGCCAAGCGTGGTGCCCATACCCATGTACTCAAATCTCCTTCTTGGGTGATGGTGGTGATGAAGTGATGGGCTTGTCCTCCGTCTTCCAAGGCATAGGCTCTCCATCATAAAAGGACGAACGTGTTTACGGAGTCCTGAAATTTGCAGCTAAACTCATACCTTTGAACTTGGCCTCATACTCAAAATTTTGGTTTTGTAGATCATATATTTGGGCCTGAAGATAATCAATCCGGTCGTTGAGCTTGAAGATGACGTCCCCAATATTCTTGCCGTCCACCTTGTGCTCACAGATGAAGTCCGTGATTATGGAGTGGTTAGCACAAAGTCCGCGCTCCACCATCCCCTGGCACTTAAAGATTTCCTGTTCCACCGCTTCCAGCCTAGCCTTCTCGCTCCCGGTCTTCTTAGGTCCTTGAACGTCCCAGATGTGGAGCACGCCCTCAAGCATCTTAATGGCTTGAGGGTGCTTCATCACCTCCGGTAGGTACGGGTTGATGACCTTCTCGTAGAACTTGTCCTTGGACGAGCTTGGAGACGCCATGGCGATCTAGATCTGTCAGAAAAATAGCCCGAAACAAGAACAGAGGAGAAACTTGCGATACGGTGGTCAAAACACCCGTGAGTATATATAATGAATTTTTCCCGTGTGAAACAAGTAATATGGAAGAAAAACGGAGTCGAAAAAGTCCATGAGGGTGCCACAAGCCTGGTAGGCGCGCCCTGGGGGGGTAGGGAGCGCCCCCCAGGCTTGTCGCCTCCTCGTGCACTCTTCGGACTGTTTATTATTTTCCTAATTTTTTATATATTCCAAAACGGACAGAAAGTACTTTTATGGAAGTTTGGAGTCGGTTTACTTACCGTACCACATACCTACTCCTTTTCAGGCTTCTGGAGCGTTCCGGAAGATTTCCTCTATGTGCACTTCCGGTGTAATTGTTTAAATAATATTAGTTTCAACATTAATGGGTGTACCTGAGATATAATGTTTAATTCTTTGTCCATTAACCACTCTCGGATTATTTCCTTCGGAGTTGTTTATTTTGATGGCTCCGGAGCGATAAACTTCTTCGATGATGTATGGGCCCTCCCATTTAGAGAGAAGTTTTCCTGCAAAAAATCTTAAACGAGAATTGTATAGTAGAACATGATCACCTACTTTGAATTCCCGTTTTTGAATTCTCTCATCATGCCATCTTTTAACTTTTTCTTTAAACAACTTGGCATTTTCATAAGCTTGGGTTCTCCATTCATCTAAAGAACTAATATCAAATAACCTCTTTTCACTGGCAAGTTTAAAATCATAGTTGAGTTCTTTAATTGCCCAATATGCTTTATGTTCTAACTCAAGAGGTAAATGACATGCTTTTCCATAAACCATTTTATATGGAGACATACCCATAGGATTTTTATAAGCAGTTCTGTAAGCCCATAATGCATCATCAAGTTTCTTAGACCAATTCTTCCTGGAACTATTAACGGTCTTTTGCAAAATTAATTTTACTTCTCTATTAGTTAATTCAACTTGACCACTAGACTGAGGATGATAAGGAGATACAATTCTATGGTTAACATCATATTTAGCAAGCAATTTACGGAAAGCACCATGAATAAAATGTGAACCACCATCAGTCATTAAATATCTAGGGACTCCAAACCTTGGGAATATAACCTCTTTAAGCATTTTAATAGAGGTGTTATGATCAGCACTACTAGTTGGAATAGCTTCTACCCACTTAGTAACGTAATCAACAACAACTAAAATATGAGTATAATCATTGGATTTAGGAAAAGGTCCCATATAATCAAAACCCCAAACATCAAATGGTTCAATAACAAGTGAATAATTCATAGGCATTTCCTGACGTCCACCAACATTACCAATTCTTTAACATTCATCACAAGAGAGGACAAACTTACGTGCATCTTTGAATAAGAGTAGGCCAATAAAAACCAGATTGTAATACCTTGTGTGCAGTTCTGTCTCCCGCATGGTGTCCTCCATATGCCTCGGAGTGACACTTACGTAGGATTTGTTCCTGTTCATGCTCAGGTACACAACGTCTAATAATACCATCTACTCCTTCTTTATATAAGTGTGGGTCATCCCAAAAGTAATGTCTTAAATCAAAGAAAAACTTTTTCTTTTGTTGGTATGTGAAACTAGGTGGTATATATTTAGCAACAATATAATTAGCATAGCCTGCATACCAAGGAGTATTACGAGAAGCATTTATCACAGCTAACTGTTCTTCAGGAAAATCATCATTAATAGGAGGTGGGTCATCAAGAACATTTCCATTCTAGACAAATTATTAGCTACGGGATTCTCAGCTCCCTTTCTATCAACAATATGCAAATCAAATTCTTGTAGCAAAAGAACCCACCTAATAAGTCTAGGTTTATCATCTTTCTTTTCCATAGGATATTTAATAGCAGCATGATCAGTGTGAATAGTAACTTTGGAATCAACAATGTAAGATCTGAATTTATCACATGCAAACACAACCGCTAAAAATTCTTTCTTAATAGTAGCATAATTTCTTTGAGCACTGTCTAGAGTTTTACTAGCATAATGGATAACATTTAATTTCTTATCAACTCTTTGTCCTAGAATAGCACCAACAGCATAATCACTAGCATCACACATAATTTCAAAGGGTAGGTTCCAATCAGGTGGTTGAATAATAGGTGCAGAAATTAAGGCTTTCTTATGTACTTCAAAGGCTTCTACGCAATCGTCATCAAAAACAAATGGAACATCTTTTTGCAAGAGATTAGTAAGAGGCCTAGAAATTTTAGAGAAGTATTTTATAAACCTTCTATAGAAACCAGCATGACCAAGGAAACTTCTTTTATAAACCTTCTATAGAAACCAGCATGACCAAGGAAACTTCTTATAACTTTCATATCTTTAGGACATGGCATTTTCTCAATAGCATCAACTTTAGCTTTATCAACTTCAATACCTCTTTCAGAAATTTTATGCCCAAGAACTATACCTTCATTCACCATAAAGTGGCACTTCTCCCAATTCAAGACGAGATTAGTTTCTTCACATCTCTGCAAAACTCGATCAAGGTTGCTCAAGCAGTCATCAAAAGAAGTTCTGTAAACGGAGAAATCATCCATGAAAACCTCAACAATCTTTTCACAAAAGTTAGAGAATATGGCAGTCATACATCATTGAAAGGTAGCAGGTGCATTACATAAACCAAAAGGCATACGACGATAAGCATAAGTTCCAAAAGGACAAGTAAAGGTGGTTTTCTCTTGGTCTTCAGGTGACACATGTATTTGAGAGAAACCAGAATAACCATCTAGGAATCAAAAGTGTGTATGTTTAGATAATCTTTCTAACATTTGATCAATAAAAGGCAAGGGGTAATGATCTTTCCTAGTAGCTTTATTTAATTTCCTGAAATCAATTACCATCCTATAACCAGTTACAATTCTTTGTGGAATAAGTTCATTTTTATCATTAAGAACAACGGTAATACCTCCTTTCTTAGGAACACAATGAACAGGACTTACCCATCTACTATCAGCTATGGGATAAATTATACCTGCTTCCAGAAGCTTTAATATTTCAGTTCTTACCACATCCTTCATTCTAGGATTCAGCCTTCTTTGATGATCAACAACGGGTTTAGCTTCTGGCTCCATATGAATTTTATGCTGACATAAAGTGGGACTAATACCCTTAAGATCATCGAGAGTATATCCAATAGCAGCACGGTGCTTCTTCAGAGTTTTAAGTAATCTCCTTTCATCATGCTCTGAAAGGTTAGCACTAATAATAATAGGATATATCTTCTTTTCATCAAGATAAGCATATTTAAGAGTATCAGGTAATTGCTTTAATTCAAACACAGGATCACCCTTGGGTGGAGGTGGATCTCCCAAGGTTTTAACAGGCACATTATGTTTAAGGATAGGTGCTTGTTTTAAGAAGAGCTCATCTATTTCATTCCTTTCATTCATATTCATATCATTCTCATGGGCTAGCAAATATTGTTCTAAAGGATCAGTAGGAGGCACAACAATAGAAGCAAGACCAATAATTTCATCCTTATTAGGTAATTCTTTATCATGAGGTTGTCAACGAAACTTAGAGAAATTAAAATCATGAGAAATCTCACCAAAATTAACACTGACAAATTCTTTAGTGCAATCAATCTTGGCATTAACAGTATTCAAGAAAGGTCTGCCAAATATAATGGGGCAAAAATCATCTTGTGGTGATCCAAGAACAAGAAAATCAGTACGGTATTTGATCTTACCACACAAGACTTCAACATCTCTAACAATCCCAAGTGGTTAAATAGTATCTCTATTTGCAAGTTTAATAGTAACAGTAATATCTTCAATCTCAACAGGTGCAATATCATTCATGACTTCTTGATAGAGAGTAAACGAAATAGCACTCACACTAGCACCAATATCTAACAAACCATGATAGCAATGATCTCCAATTTTAACAGAAATAATAGACATGCCAATTACAGGTTTGTTTTTATCTTTAGTGTCTGGCTTAGCAATTCTAGTTGCTTCATCACAGAAATATATGACATGTCCATCAATATTATCAACCAAAAGATCTTTAACCATTGCAATATTAGGTTCAACTTTAATTTGTTCAGAAGGTCTAGGTGCTCTAATATTACCCTTATTAACCACAGTAGAAACTTTAGCATGTTCCTTAATCCCAACAGGGAAAGGAGGTTTCTCAATATAAGCAGTAGGCACAACTCGATCAACTTGGGAAACAATTGTTTCTTCTTTAACACTAACAGGTTCTTCATTCAATTCAATAGGTGGATGATATTTAAACCATTTCTCCTTAGGAAGATCAACATGAGCAGCAAAAGATTCACAAAAGGTAGCTACTATCTCAGAGTCAAGTCCATATTTAGTACTAAACTTATGAAAAGCATTTGTTTCCATAAAAGATTTAACACAATCAAACTCAAGATTTATACCTGACTCATTACCTTTGTCGATTTCCCAATCTTCAGAGTTACGTTCAATTCTTTCCAGAAGATCCCATCTAGATTCAATAGTTCTCTTCATAAAGGAACCAGCAGAAGAAGTATCGAGCATGGATTGATCATTATGAGAAAGCCGAGCATAAAAGTTTTGAAGAATTATTTCTCTTGAGAGCTCATGATTGGGGCATGTGTGCAACATATACTTAAGCCGCCCCAAGCTTGAGCGATACTTTCTCCTTCACGAGGCCAAAAATTATATATATAATTCCGATCACGATGAACCAAATGCATAGGATAAAATTTCTGGTGGACTTCCAGCTTCAACCGGTTCCAGTCCCATGTTACAGTATCATCACATAGCCTATACCATGTCAATGCCTTTCCCTCCAAAGATAAAGGGAATACTTTCTTCTTAACTCCATCTCCGGATAAACCTGCAAGCTTAAACAATCCACAAATTTCATCCACATACATCAAGGGCATATCAGGATGTACTGTTACATCTCCTGCATAAGGATTAGCTAGCAGTTTCTCTACCATACCCGAAGGAATTTCATAACAAATATTTTCAGTAGGTTCAGTAGGTTGAGGAGCAACTCTCAATGCTTCCGGTCGAGGTGAAGATACCCCGAACAAGCCCCTCAAAGGATTACTTTCCATAGTGACAAGTGACAATAAATTTCAGCACGTAATATAAATGTTTCCTTACCAAATTCCACTCACCAAAGGCGCTTCACTACCCGGCAACGGCGCCAGAAAAGAGTCTTGATGACCCACAAGTATAGGGGATCAATCGTAGTCCTTTCGATAAGTAAGAGTGTCGAACCCAACGAGGAGCAGAAGGAAATGACAAGCGGTTTTCAGCAAGGTATTCTCTGCAAGTACTGAAAGTAGCGGTAACAGGTAGTTCGATAGCAAGATAATTCATAACAAGTAACAAGTAAAGTGCTGCAAGGTGGCCCAATCCTTTTTGTAGCAAAGGACAAGCCGGAACGAACTCGTATAATAAGCAAAGCATTCTAGAGGACACATGGGAATTTCATCTAGTCAGTTTCATCATGTTTGTTTGATTCGCATTCGCTACTTTGATAATTTGATATGTGGGTGGACCGGTGCTTGGGTGCTGTTCTTAATTGAACAAGCCTCCCACTTATGATTACCCCCTCTCGCAAGCATCTGCAACTACGAAAGAAGAAATAAGATAAATCTAACCATAGCATGAAACATATGGATCCAAATAAGCCCCTTACGGAATAGCGCATAAACTAGGGTTTAAGCTTCTGTCACTCTAGCAACCCATCATCTGATTACTACTCCACAATGCCTTCCCTTAGGCCCAAAGATGGTGAAGTGTCATGTAGTCGACGTTCACACGACACCACTAAAGGAAGCACAACATACATAGCATCAAAATACCGAACGAATACCAAATTCACATGATTACTTATGACAAGACTTCTTCCATGTCCTCAAGAACAAAAGTAACTACTCACAAATCATATTCATGTTCAAGATCAGAGGGGTATTGAATAGCATTAAGGATTTGAACATATAATCTTCCACCAAATAAACCAACTAGCATCAACTACAAGATGTAATCAACACTACTAGCAACCCACAGGTACCAATCTGAGGTTTTGAGACAAAGATTGAATACAAGAGATGAACTAGGGTATGAGATGAGATGGTGCTGGTGAAGATGTTGATGAAGATTGGTCCTCCCACGATGAGAGGATCGTTGGTGATGTCGATGGCTTCGATTTCCCCCTCCCGGAGGGAAGTATCCCCGGCGGAATCGCTCCGCCGGAGAGCAAAATAGCTCCTGCCCAGGTTCTGCCTCGAGACGGCAGCGCTTCATCCCGAAAGTCTTCTTCTGATTTTTTTCTAGAGCAAATGGCTTCATATAGTAGAAGGAGAGGGCCAGAGGCCCCACAAGCTAGGGGGCGCGCCCAGGGGGGTAGGGCGCGCCCCCCAGGCTTGTGGCTTCCTAGTGGGCCCCCTTCTGTTGATTCTTTCGCCAATATTTTTTATATATTCCAAAATAATTCTTCGTAAATTTTCAGGTCATTTGGAGTTGTGCAGAATAGCTATCTCTGTTTCACCCCTTTGAGGTCCAGAATTCCAGCTGCCGGCATTCTCTCTCTTCATGTGAATCTTGCAAAATAGGAGAGAAAAGGCATAAGAATTGTAGCATAAAGTGAAATAATGATCAAAAACATAATAATTATTAGAAGGAAATCATGATGCAAATTGGACGTATCAAGGGTATGTACTAGTTGATGGAAATATGCCCTAGAGGCAATAATAAAGTTGTTATTATTTTATATTTCCTTGTTCATGATAAAGGTTTATTATTCATGCTAGAATTGTATTGACCGGAAACTTAAATACATGTGTGAATACATAAACAAATACCGTGTCCCTAGTGAGCCTCTACTAGACTAGCTCGTTGATCAAAGATGGTTAAGGTTTCCTAACCATAGACATGAGTTGTCATTTGATAACGGGATTACATCATTAGGAGAATGATGTGATGGACAAGACCCATCCGTTAGCTTAGCATATGATCGTTCTGTTTATTGCTACTGCTTTCTTGAATGTCAAATACATGTTCCTCAGACCATGAGATCATGCAACTCCCGGATACCGGAGGAATACCTTGTGTGCTACCAAACGTCACAACGTAACTGGGTGATCATAAAGATGCTCTACAGGTATCTCTGAAGGTGTCCGTTGAGTTGGCATGGAACGAGACTGGGATTTGTCACTCCGTGTTTCGGAGAGGTATCTCTGGGCCCTCTCGGTAATGCACATCATAAGAAGCTTGCAAGAAAAGTGACTAAGGAATTAGTTACGGGTGATGTATTACGGAATGAGTAAGGAGACTTGCCGGTAACGAGATTGAACTAGGTATGGAGATACCGACGATCGAATCTCGGGCAAGTAACATACCGACGGACAAAGGGAATTACGTATGTTGTCATTGCGGTTCGACCGATAAGATCTTCGTGGAATATGTAGGAACCAATATGAGCATCCAGGTTCCGCTATTGGTTATTGACTAGAGAGGCGTCTCAGTCATGTCTACATCATTCCCAAACCCGTAGGGTCCGCACGCTTAACGTTCGTTGACGATATAATGTTATATGAGTTATGTGAATTGGTAACCGAATATTGTTCGGAGTCCCGGATGAGATCCCGCACGTCACGAGGAGTCTCGGAATGGTCGAGAGGTAAAGATTTATATATGGGAAGTCATATTTTGGGTTCCGGAAAAAGGTGTAGTTTTTTTTTGGTATTGTACCGGGAAGCTTCCAGAAGGTTCCGGAGGATTCCGGAGGGGTCCGAAAGTCCACAAGTGGGTCCACCACGTCCCAAGGGCTGGCATGGGCTAAGGGGAGGCGCCCTGGCCTTATTGGGCTAGGCGCACCAAGTCCTCAAAAGCCCACGCAGCTAGGAAAGGAAAAAGGGAGAGTCCTAGTAGGAATAGGATTGGACTTTGGAGTCCAAGTCCATGTGTGTACTATTCACGGTTACTGTTCACGTGGCATTATTCCTTCTACTCCAAGCCCCTACACATATATAAATAGAGGAGAAGGGGGCGCCCCAAAGAAGACACAACATTGTCTTAGCCGTGTGCGGCGCCCCCCTCCACAGTTCCGTCCCTCAGTCATATTTTCGCAGTGCTTGGGCGAAGCCCTGCGGAGATAGCATCACCATCACCGTCACCACGCCGTCGTGCTGCCGGAACTCATCCACTACCTCGCCGTCTTGCTGGATCAAGAAGTCGAGGACGTCACCGAGCTGAACGTGTGCTGAACGCGGAGGTGTTGTACGTTCGGTACTCGGTCGGTTGGATCGTGAAGTTGTTCGACGACATCAACAGCGTTGTTCTAACGCTTCCGCTTACGGTCTACGAGGGTACGTAGACACACTCCCCCTCTCGTAGCTATGCATCTCCATGGATAGATCTTGCGTGTGCGTAGAATTTTTTTTGTTTTCCATGCAACGTTCTCCAACAGTGGCATCATGAGCCAGGTCTATGCGTAGATGATATGCACGAGTAGAACACAAAAAGTTGTGGGCTGTGATCATCATACTGCTTACCACCAACATCTTATTTTGATTCGGCGGTATTCTAAGATGAAGCGGCCCGGACCAACCTTACATGTCCACGTACATGAGACCGGTTCCACCGACAGTCATGCAACTTGTTTTGCATAAAGGTGGCTGGCGGGTGTCTGTTTCTCCTACTTTAGTTGAATCGAATTTGACTACGGCCGGTCCTTGTTGAAGGCTAAAACAGCAAACTTGATAAATCACCATTGTGGTTTTGTGCCGTAGGTAAGAACGGTTCTTGCTAGAAGCCCGTAGCAGCCACATAAAACTTGCAACAACAAAGTAGAGGACGTCTAACTTGTTTTTGCAGGGTATGCTGTGATGTGATATGGTCAAGACATGATGTGATATACGTTATTGTATGAGATGATCATGTTTTGTAATTTATCAGCAACCGGCAGGAGCCTTATGGTTGTCTCTTTATTGTATGAAATGCAAGCGCCATGTAATTGCTTTACTTTATCGCTATACGTTAGCAATAGTTGTAGAAGCAATAGTTGGCGAGACGACCACGACGCAACGATGGAGATCAAGGTGTCGAGCCGGTGACGATGGAGATCATGACGATGCTTTGGAGATGGAGATCAAAAGCACAAGATGATGGCCATATCATGTCACATATTTTGATTGCATGTGATGTTTATCCTTTATGCATCTTATTTTGCTTAGAACGACGGTAGCATTATAAGATGATCCCTTCACTAAATTTCAAGATAAAAGTGTTCTCCCCGAGTATGCACCGTTGCTAAAGTTCGTCGTTTCGAAGCATCTCGTGATGATCGGGTGTGATAGATTCTACGTTCACATACAACGGGTGTAAGCCAGTTTTACACAAGCAGAATACTTGGGTTAAACTTGACGAGCCTAGCATGTACAGACATGGTCTCGGAACACTGGAGACCGAAAGGTCGAACATGAGTCATATAGTAGATATGATCAACATGGATATGTTCACCATTGATGACTATCCCATCTCACGTGATGATCGGACATGGGCTAGTTGATTTGGATCATGTATCACTTAGTTAACTTGAGGGATGTTAATTTAAGTGGGAGTTCATTAGTAATTTGATTAATTGAACTTAATTTATCATGAACTTAGTCTTGATGGTTTCTTTGCATATCTATGTTGTAGATTAATGGCCCGTGCTACTGTTCCGTTGAATTTTAATGCGTTCCTAGAAAAAGCTAAGTTGAAAGATGATGGTAGCAACTACACAGACGGGGTCCGTAACTTGAGGATTATCCTCATTGCTGCACAGAAGAATTATGTCCTTGATGCACCGCTAGGTGATGGACCTGCTGCAGGAGCTGCTGCAGACGTTGTGAACGCCTGGCAGGCTCGATCTGATGACTACTCGATAGTTCAGTGTGCCATGCTCTACGGCTTAGAACCGGGACTGCAAAAGCGTTTTGAACGCCACGGAGCATATGAGATGTTCCAAGAGCTGAAATTGATATTTCAAGCTAATGCCCGGGTTGAGAGATATGAAGTCTCCAACAAGTTCTTTAGCTGTAAGATGGAGGAGAACAGTTCTGTCAGTGAACACATACTCAGAATGTCTGGGTACCACAACCACTTGACTCAGCTGGGAATTGATCTTCCGGTTGAGAGTGTTATTGACAGATTTCTTCAGTCACTGCCACCAAGCTATAAAGGCTTCGTGATGAACTATAATATGCAAGGGATGGAGAAGACAATTCCCGAGCTCTTCGCGATGCTGAAATCATCGGAGGTAGAAATCAAGAAGGAGCATCAAGTGTTGATGGTTAACAAAACCACTAGTTTCAAGAAAAAGGGCAAGCGAAAGAAGGGGAACTTCAAGAAGAACGGCAAGCAAGTTGCCGCTCCCACGAAGAAACCCAAAGCTGGACCCAGGCCTGAAACAGAGTGCTTCTACTGCAAAGGGACTTGTCACTGGAAGCGGAACTGCCCCAAGTATTTGGCGGATAAGAAGGATGGCAAAGTGAGCAAAGGTATATTTGATATACATGTTATTGATGTGTTCCTCACTAATGCTCGCAGTAGCGCCTGGGTATTTGATACTGGTTCGGTTGCTCATATTTGTAACTCGAAACAGGAGTTATGGAATAAGCGAAGATTGGCTAAGGACGAGGTGACGATGCGCGTCGGGAATGGTTCCAAGGTTGATGTGATTGCCGTCGGCACGCTACCTCTACATCTACCTTCGGGATTAGTTTTAGACCTTAATAATTGTTATTTGGTGCCAGCGTTGAGCATGAACATTATATCTGGATCTTGTTTATTGCGAGACGGTTATTCATTTAAGTCAGAGAATAATGGTTGTTCTATTTATATGAGTAACATCTTTTATGGTCACGCACCTTTTGTGAATGGTTTATTCTTGTTGAATCTCGATCGTAGTGATACACATATTCATAATATTGATGCCAAAAGATGCAAAGTTGATAATGATAGTGCAACATACTTGTGGCACTGCCGTTTAGGTCATATTGGTGTAAAGCGCATGAAGAAACTCCATGCGGATGGACTTTTGGAATCTCTTGATTATGAATCATTTGATACTTGCGAATCATGCCTCATGGGCAAGATGACTAAAACTCCGTTCTCCGGAACAATGGAGCGAGCTACTGATTTGTTGGAAATAATACATACCGATGTATGCGGTCCGATGAATATTGAAGCACGCGTGCCTCATGGGCAAGATGACTAAAACTCCGTTCTCCGGAACAATGGAGCGAGCTACTGATTTGTTGGAAATAATACATACCGATGTATGCGGTCCGATGAATATTGAAGCACGCGGCGGGTATCGTTATTTTCTAACCTTCACAGATGATTTGAGTAGATATGGGTATATCTACTTGATGAAACACAAGTCTGAAACATTTGAAAAGTTCAAAGAATTTCAGAGTGAAGTAGAGAATCATCGTAACAAGAAAATAAAGTTTCTACGATCTGATCGCGGAGGCGAATATTTGAGTTACAAGTTTGGCCTTCATTTAAGAAAATGTGGAATTGTTTCACAACTCACGCCACCTGGAACACCACAGCGTAATGGTGTGTCCGAACGTCGTAACCGTACTTTATTGGATATGGTGCGTTCTATGATGTCTCTTACCGATTTGCGACTATCGTTTTGGGGTTATGCATTAGATACAGCTGCATTCACGTTAAATAGGGCACCGTCTAAATCCGTTGAGACGACACCGTATGAACTATGGTTTGGCAAGAAACCTAAGCTGTCGTTTCTTAAAGTTTGGGGATGCGATGCTTATGTGAAAAAGCTTCAACCTGATAAGCTCGAACCCAAAGCGGAGAAGTGCGTCTTCATAGGATACCCTAAAGAAACAATTGGGTACACCTTCTACCACAGATCCGAAGGCAAGGTCTTTGTTGCCAAGAATGAGTCCTTTCTAGAGAAGGACACTACTGGAATTTGCTACTTTGCCATCTGCCAGATCTTTGCCGTCTGCTGGCAGACGGCAAAGAGCTGGCTGATGGCAAAGAACCTGATTGCCATCAGCCAATTCTTTGCCGTCTGCCAGCAGATGGCAAAGAATCTTTGCCATCTGCTGGCAGACGGCAAAGAGGTGGGTGGGGTCTAGTGGACGCCAGCACTGTAACAGCCCACCAGCCCCACCTCTTTGCCGTCTGCCAGCGGACGGCAAAGAATCTTTGCCGTCTGCTGACAGACGGCAAAGAGGTGGGCTATCTTCTTTTTTTTGCGGGTCGGACTTATTACATGCAAATTGCCACCGCCCAGTCCCGCACAGAACCGCCCACGAACAGCCTCACACTCGATCCCCTCCCTCCCGCACTCTGTCGCTCCCCTAGAGTTCCTCCCGTCCGCCGCCGCCGGCCCTCCCGTCCGCCGTCGGCCCTCGGGCGCGTCCCCTCCGTCCAGCCGGCGGAGCCCCACTCCCGTCCGCCACCGCCGGCCCTCCCGTCCGCCGCCGGCCCTCAGGCGCGTCCTCTCCCTTGGCCGCGTCCCCTCCGTCCAGCCGGCGGAGCCCCACTCCGGCGGACCTGCTACTCCGAGGCAGGAGGACCCCCGTTCCCCATCCCTTCCTCCTGGCCGTGAGCCACCAAGGTAAGCCGCCGCCGGTCCATGTAAGGCTGCTTGTTTTTCTTGGCTGTCACTTACTGCTTACAAGTACAATTCTAGACTTTCTACTACTGGTTGTTATGCCAAATAGTGGTTCAATTTATGAAATGAATTGTTGGCTATTGCTCAATTATGAGCAGCCTACCACTAGCATGGGGACTAGCTTTGTGTTCATGAATTTATGGCCAGTGGATTACTAAAGAAGAGGAACTCATGTTAGCTTTCACCATTTGTGACCAGTGGATTAGTAAACAAGAGGAATTCATGTTAGCTTTCAGCTTAGCTGAGCTTCAGATAAGTTTCTGAGCTGAATTTAGTTTTTCAGTTGTTAGGGGCCGATGAAATCTTAAACCTTGGGCCTTGGTTTCGTTGTTGTTAAATGTTAACCGAACTGACATTAGTGAACTGAAGTATTTTCTTATTTACCATATCCTGCAGTATAATTTAGTATTTACATAAGTAGTTTATGGTTATAATTATGAAAGTCTAATCTATACAGAGTTCCATGGATCAGTGGTACTGATATAACATAATGAAAAATTTAGTAGTTTATTTTTAAAAGATCCGCCGCCTCGCGAGCCGTCAGCCGGTTGAAAGGTAACGTTTCCCTTTATATAAGTAGTTTGGATGTTTGTTTGCTCAATAAAGAATTGCTGAATACTCTGTATATAAGCTGAATTATTATCATTGCTTTCTACTTTCTTACTTGCAATTCTATGCACCAACTCTATTCTACCTTCTCGCGGATCCGCGGCTTGTGTCTGTGTTCTGGTGTCTTACCTGATATGCAAATATGGGGACCAAACTGATGGCAAGTTTTGCCTCTGCAATATTATAAACTCTAGATTGCAGTGGCACTGTAAAGCTGTGTAAACTCTAACTGCAAGGCCCCTGCAAGTTCATCTTTATAAAGAATCTTTCCACCTATGAAATAGAGATATTTGAGTTTTCCTTGTTGGTTTGTCAACCCGCTATTTTAGTTTCCTCTGTACCAAGAATCTTGCCACTTATGAAATAGAGATATTTGAGGTTTCCTTTTAGGTCAGTCAACCCATTATTTTAGCTTCCTTTGGCAGATGATGCACAAGCTACAAGAGGACCAACCCATGTTGCCCAGTTGTGTATCAATCAGGTTATTCCATTTTCGTTCTTTCCTTTTGTGTTTAGCTATTGACATTTTCCCTCTGTCGTAGTGGTTAGTAGTAAACTAACTGAAATGAATATATGCGTACAATGCAATTTCTTTTTAGTAGATATCACAGATTCTGTCATACTTGCATTCTTGCATAGTAAGCTAAGCATGCTATACATAATATCAGTGGCATAGAATTGGAAGTGGCCTTCTCAGTCTGAGGGAGCTGAAGCATGGAAATCTGCTTGATTCGATGCGGCATGCTGATGATGAAGAGGATATCAATGAAGTTTTAAGGTGGTACATTTAAACACAAAATTTTACACCACTTTTTGCTGTTTCTTTGTATGAAAAAAATATTTCCTCTGCAACTTGTGAGACACCAAACATTTCTGATTTTTGGTAGGTATTTCTCGTCCGAGCATTTCTATGTCATATACTACAGGTTCTGGGAACTAGATATGGACCATGCTTTCTTTATTGATAAAGAAAATCTTATTAAGTATGGAAACCATGTGTTGATATATAGGATTGTGGATAGAATTTTCTCAGAGGTTGGTTTTCTGTTCGTTCTACCATTTTCAGATCATTCAAGTTTCTGCACTTTCACTGTATTTTTTACATGCAAGGTTACAGGAAAAATGTGCTATGAAGATTCTGTTCACTTTATTTTGTCCGGTGACGATAAATCATCAGAACCGAGCCAAGATTATTGGTAGCTCCAGTTTTTGTTTTTTATAAAATTCTTCAGTTAAGCTATGCTCCAATTATTTTGAGCAGCACTGTAATGTTTCATTTTGTCGCACATACTATTGTACATTACCTAAAATCTAAGCCACTGCCAGTTTATCAATCACCAATTGTTATGATTCCCATGTCTAAGCCTCTTCTATAAACAAGTTTCTCTACATCACTATTAGATCTTTCTTTCTGAGGTAAGACATTTGCAAAGCTGATAAACCTTGGATTAGAGGATGTTTTATTACAGTAGGTCTTTGTAGCTTTGTATTAAAAAAGAGGCCAAAGGGGGAGGGGCCCCTCAGTTTTTTCTGTAAGAACCGAGGACCTCAGCTGCATATTTGCCCTTGTGGGTTTCTACCGTGTATCTAAACGCTGGGCCTGAGACTGACTGGTTTCATTCTCAATCTAAGCTAAGCAGAATTCTTTAGTTGCTCAGTCTGTGAAATGACTTGATAGTTACAAACCACACAAGGAATTAAAAAATGAATGTGTGGTTTGGGAGACGTTTATTGAAATTTTTCTAAAACATGGGTATTCGGAAAAGCAAATCTACAACTAAGATCATAGGAAGTCTGTCTTAGGAGAAGCATCCTGACTGGGAGATCTTCAAGGGGATTTCTTGGAATAGCCCTCTCATCATGTTTTTTCCCAAAAAAATTAGATGGAAAAATACTCACCATACAAAGTTCTTTCTCCAATTTTATTGTGCGCAACTATGATATATTTTCCTATTCATTGATTGTACAATTTAATCTATAGACACGGCATGGCGCTGATCAACACAACCTTGTCCCAGTTCTTCTTTTACATTTCTACTCCTAACCCATTCTCTCTTTCTTAGTGTTTTTGTTATGCAGGTTGGAAGAAAAGAAGAAGATCCAGAGAAGATCTTAGTAATGAGATAGTTTTTAGGAAAATAGATATTTAGTTTTAGGTCATTTCTTGTAATTTCTGAAATGTAAATTTAATTACTTATCATTTCTGATTCTTTATAATATGACTTTGTATTACCTATTCCAAATATTAATAAAGTTTTTAACTTACATGTGTTCATGACTATTGGTAATATGTGTTGGATATGCTATATTGGTCATATATATAATTTTCTATGAAAATGAATTGATATAAGAAAAAACAGGGGCTATATAGCCACTTTGGCCTATTTGGCCTCTTTGCCGTCTGGCTCTTTGCCGCCTGCTGGCGGACGGCAAAGAAGCAAGCTCTTTGCCGTCTGCTGGCGGACGGCAAAGAAGCAAGCTATTTGCCGTCTGCTAGCAGACGGCAAAGTGGCCTTTGCCGGCACCAGTTCAGCCGGACTGTTGGCCGTCTGCTAGCAGACGGCAAAGGCTTTGCCGTCCGGCATTCATGCCTTTGCCGTCTGCTATGGCAGACGGCAAAGCAGCTGATTCCTGTAGTGGGAGTTTCTCTCGAAAGAAGTGAGTGGGAGGAAAGTAGAACTTGATGAGGTAATTGTACCTTCTCTCGAATTGGAAAGTAGCTCATCAGAGAAAACCATTCCCGTGATGCCTACACCAATAAGTGAGGAAGATAATGATAAAGATCATGAAACTTCAGATCAAGTTACTACTGAACTTCGTAGGTCGACCAGAGTACGTTCCGCACCAGAGTGGTACGGTAATCCTGTTCTGGAAGTTATGTTGTTAGACAACGGCGAACCTACGAACTATGAAGAAGCTATGATAAGCCCGGATTCCGACAAATGGCCTGAGGCCATGAAATCTGAGATAGGATCCATGTATGAGAACAAAGTGTGGACTTTGGTGGACTTGCCCGATGATCGGCAAGCCATTGAGAATAAATGGATTTTTAAGAGGAAGACGGATGCTGATGGTAATATCACTGTCTACAAAGCTCGACTTGTCGCGAAAGGTTTTCGACAAGTTCAAGGGGTTGACTACGATGAGACTTTCTCACCCGTAGCGATGCTTAAGTCTGTCCAAATCATGTTAGCAATTGCCGCATTTTATGATTATGAAATCTGGCAAATGGATGTCAAAACTGCATTCCTTAATGGTTTTCTCAAAGAAGAGTTGTATATGATGCAACCAGAAGGTTTTGTCAATCCTAAGGGTGCTAACAAAGTGTGCAAGCTCTAGCGATCCATCCATGGACTGGTGCAAGCATCTCGAAGTTGGAATATACGCTTTGATGAGGTGATCAAAGCATATGGCTTTGTACAGACTTACGGTGAAGCCTGTATTTACAAGAAAGTGAGTGGGAGCTCTTTAGCATTTCTAATATTATATGTGGATGACATATTGTTGATTGGAAATGATATAGAATTTCTGGATGGCATAAAGGGATACTTGAATAAGAATTTTTCAATGAAAGACCTCGGTGAAGCTGCTTAAATATTGGGCATCAAGATCTATAGGGATAGATCAAGACGCTTGATAGGACTTTCACAAAGCACATACCTTGACAAAGTTTTGAAGAAGTTCAAAATGGATCAGTCAAAGAAAGGGTTCTTGCCTGTCTTGCAAGGTGTGAAGTTGAGTCAGACTCAATGCCCGACAACGGCAGAAGATATAGAGAAAATGAAAGTCATTCCCTATGCCTCAGCCATAGGTTCTATTATGTATGCCATGCTGTGTACCAGACCTGATGTGTGCCTTGCCATAAGTTTGGCAGGGAGGTACCAGAGTAATCCAGGAGTGGATCACTGGACAGCGGTCAAGAATATCCTGAAGTACCTGAAAAGGACCAAGGACGTGTTTCTCGTTTATGGAGGTGACGAAGAGCTCGTCGTAAAGGGTTACGTCGATGCAAGCTTCGACACTGATCCGGATGACTCTAAGTCACAAACCGGATACGTATTTATATTAAATGGTGGAGCTGTCAGTTGGTGCAGTTCCAAGAAGAGCGTCGTGGCGGGATCTACGTGTGAAGCGGAATACAAAGCTTCTTCGGAAACAGCACATGAAGGAGTCTGGATGAAGGAGTTCATATCCGATCTAGGTGTAATACCTAGTGCATCGGGTCCAATGACAATCTTTTGTGACAACACTGGAGCAATTGCCATAGCCAAGGAGCCCAGGTTTCACAAAAAGACCAAACACATCAAGAGACGCTTCAACTCCATTCGTGAATATGTCAAGTATGGAGACATAGAAATTTGCAAAGTACACACGGATCTGAATGTGGCAGACCCGTTGACTAAGCCTCTTCCACGAGCAAAACATGATCAGCACCAAGACTCCATGGGTGTTAGATTCATTACTATGTAATCTAGATTATTGACTCTAGTGCAAGTGGGAGATGGATGGAAATATGCCCTACAGGCAATAATAAAGTTGTTATTATTTTATATTTCCTTGTTCATGATAAAGGTTTATTATTCATGCTAGAATTGTATTGACCAGAAACTTAAATACATGTGTGAATACATAAACAAATACCGTGTCCCTAGTGAGCCTCTACTAGACTAGCTCGTTGATCAAAGATGGTTAAGGTTTCCTAACCATAGACATGAGTTGTCATTTGATAACGGGATTACATCATTAGGAGAATGATGTGATGGACAAGACCCATCCGTTAGCTTAGCATATGATCGTTCTGTTTATTGCTACTGCTTTCTTGAATGTCAAATACATGTTCCTCAGACCATGAGATCATGCAACTCCCAGATACCGGAGGAATACCTTGTGTGCTATCAAATGTCACAACGTAACTGGGTGATCAAAAAGATGCTCTATAGGTATCTCCGAAGGTGTCTGTTGAGTTGGCATGGATCGAGACTGGGATTTGTCACTCCGTGTTTCGGAGAGGTATCTCTGGGCCCTCTCGGTAATGCACATCATAAGAAGCTTGCAAGCAAAGTGACTAAGGAGTTAGTTACGGGATGATGTATTACGGAACGAGTAAAGAGACTTGCCGGTAACGAGATTGAACTAGGTATGGAGATAGCGACGATCGAATCTCGGGCAAGTAACATACCGACGGACAAAGGGAATTACGTATGTTGTCATTGCGGTTCGACCGATAAGATCTTCGTGGAATATGTAGGAACCAATATGAGCATCCAGGTTCCGCTATTGATTATTGACCGGAGAGGTGTCTCAGTCATGTCTACATCATTCCCGAACCCGTAGGGTCCGCACGCTTAACATTCGTTGACGATATAGTGTTATATGAGTTATGTGAATTGGTAACCGAATATTGTTCGGAGTCCCGGATGAGATCTCGGACGTCACGAGGAGTCTCGGAATGGTCGAGAGGTAAAGATTTATATATGGGAAGTCATATTTTGGGTTCCGGAAAAAGGTGCAGTTTTTTTCGGTATTGTACCGGGAAGCTTCCAGAAGGTTCCGAAGGATTCCGGAGGGGTCCGGAAGTCCACAAGTGGGTCCACCACATCCCAAGGGCTGGCATGGGCTAAGGGGAGGCGCCCTGGCCTTATTGGGCCAGGTGCACCAAGTCCTCAAAAGCCCACGCAGCTAGGGAAGGAAAAAGGGAGAGTCCTAGTAGGAATAGGATTGGACTTTGGAGTCCAAGTCCACGTGTGTACAATTCACGGTTACTGTTCACGTGGCACTATTCCTTGTACTCCAAGCCCCTACACATATATAAATAGAGGAGAAGGGGGCGCCCCAAAGAAGACACAACATTGTCTTAGCCGTGTGCGGCGCCCCCCTCCACAGTTCCGTCCGTCGGTCATATTTTCGCAGTGCTTGGGCGAAGCCCTGCGAAGATAGCATCACCATCACCGTCACCACGCCGTCGTGCTGCCGGAACTCATCCACTACCTCGCCGTCTTGCTGGATCAAGAAGTCGAGGACGTCACCGAGCTGAACGTGTGCTGAACGCGGAGGTGCCGTACGTTCGGTACTCGGTCGGTTGGATCGTGAAGTTGTTCGACGACATCAACCGCGTTGTTCTAACGCTTCCGCTTACGGTCTACGAGGGTACGTAGACACACTCCCCCTCTCGTAGCTATGCATCTCCATGGATAGATCTTGCGTGTGCGTAGAATTTTTTTTGTTTTCCATGCAACGTTCTCCAACACTAGTAGCTATGTGTTTGATCTCTCTCTCTCTCTCTCTATCTCGTGTTCCTGATTTGGCACGATCTTGATGTACCGCGAGCTTTGTTAATATAGTTGGATCATATCGAGTTCTTCCCTCTCTATCTTGTTGTGATGAATTGGCACATTTTCGTCCTACTTTCTCCGATAGAAACTTTGGGGTACTCTTTGAAGTTCTTTGTGTTGGATTGAATATTATGAATCTGAAATTGCGTGATGCATATCGAATAATTAACTCACGGATACTTGTGGTGACATTGGAGTATCTAGGTGACATTAGAGTTGATTGATGTGTATCATATGGTGTTATTTTAGTACGAACTCTAGGGCTGTTTGTGACACTTATAGGGATGGCTCAATAGATTGATCGAAAAGGATAACTTTGAGGTGGTTTTGCTACCTACAACAATTTCTTCTTATGTTCTCCGTTTGCTAGGAACTTTGGAGTGATTCTTGGTTGCACGTTGAGGGATTGTTATATGATTCAATTATGTTAGCACTGTTGAGAGATTGCACTTGTGAAAGTATGAACCCTAGGCCTTGTTTCCAAGCATTGCAATACCGTTTGTGCTCACTTTTGTTACTAGCTACCTTGCTGTTTTTATTATTTCAGATTACAAAAACCTATATCTACTATCCATACTACACTTGTATCACCATCTCTTCGGCGAACTAGTGCACCTATACAATTTACCATTATATTGAGTGTGTTGGGGACACAAGAGATTGTTTGTATTTGATTGCAGGGTAGTTTGAGAGAGACCATCTTCATCCTACACCTCCCACGGATTGATAAACCTTAGGTCATCCACTTGAGGAAAATTTGCTGCTGTCCTACAAAACTCTGCACTTGGAGGCCCAACAAAGTCTACAAGAAATAAAGTTGTGTAGTAGACATCAATCATTGCCATGAATACGCCATAACTATGCGCTTTTCTATCAATTTCCCAACAGTAATTTGTTTACCCACTGTATGCTATGTGTTCGAGAGACAAGCCTCTAGTGAAAACTATGGGCCCCGGGTATTCTTTAATCATATTATAAAAACCAAAAATACCTTGCTGCAATTTATTTACTTTTATTTTGTTTTGCAATTTATCTATCTACCTATACAAGATTTGATCCTTGCAAGTAACGAGTTCAAGGGGATTGACAACCCTCTTGCCCGCGTTGGGTCCAAGTATTTGCTTTTTTGTGTGCAGGTGTTGTTCACTAGGATTTGCGTGGTTCTCCTTTTGGTTCGATAAACCTTCGTTCTCACAGAGGGAAATACTTATCTGTACTGTACTGCTTCACAAGTAGTATCCATCTACATGAAGATTACTTTTCGATAAAATCAAGCAGTGCCACATTTAAGTGGTGTTATCAGTCTTCTCAAGACATTTAGCATTAATGTTATAAAGATTTAATTCAAGATCCATGAATAAACCACCAATAACTGAGGTAAATCCAAAACATATTCTTATAACCACTTCAAAAACCATTGTTTAAAACTTATAAGAATATCCGTCGCATAATCCAAAACATAATGTTTTACACAACTCTGGAATGAAATAACTATTATTCGGTCCTAAGATAAATCTTGAAGATAAACTAATGGTATGACTTCAATGGTCTTGAGTAGTGATCCCATCACCATTCCCGATTTGCATCACGACTTCATTCCTTCTCAACTTGCGAGCTTTCTATAGTGCCTGCATAGGTTTGCAAATGAGAGCAACCGATCAGTATCAAATACTCGTGACATACAAGAAATCAACAAGTATAATAACATTAAATTTGTATAACTTTTATACCTTTACCGGAAGAACCGTTCTTCTTCTTCTCCGCCAAGTACTTTTTGCAGTTGCGCTTTCAGTGTCCTTTCTGCTTGCAGTAGAAACATTCAGTCTCTTCAGTGGCTCCGCCCTTGTTCCTCTTCTTAGACACGGTCTTACCGGCGCCAGTAGACTTCTTCTTGGACTTGCCCTTCTTGAAACTGGTGGTCTTATTGACCATCAACACTTGTTTGTTCTTCTACATTCTAGCTTCCGCAGTTTTGAGCATAGCGAACAACTCATTTGCACTTTTCTCCAACCCGTTCATGTTGTAATTCATGATGAAACCCTTGTAAGATGGGGGAAGTGAAGCAAGCACAATATCTGTACCTAGTGTCTGAGGAATTCCAAATTCCAAAGAAGCCAGTCTATCAACATAGCCAGCAAGCTTCACTATATGCTCACTCATTGAGGAACCTTCTGCCATCTTGCATTCAATCAAGGCCTTGGTTATTTCTAAATGTTCGGTCCTTACCTGCTTCTTGTACAGAACTTCCAATGACCCAATTATAAATTGAGTAGTAGAACATTCAAAACGTTTCTGTAGTTCAGGATCCATGCAAGTCAACATGAGGCACTGGACTGACTCATAGACATCACTACGAGCAGTGAAAGCATCTACAACTTCTTGTGGTGCATCCTTTGCGGGAGGATCACCTAAGGGCTGATCCAACACGTACTCCTTCTTAGCACTCCTGAGAACAAATCTCAGGTTTCGGATCCAATCCGCATAGTTTCCACCATTTGCAGCCAACTTTTGTTTCTCTAACATAGGGGCTAAGTTGAACATATTGCGAGCCATTGATCTACAACGATAAACACAATATTCACTTAGACATTGATTCATAATTAATTTGCACTAGTGTTTAAACAATTTTTTTTATAATGTGCACTCCCACTCAAATCAATATCTCTCATAATTGAAAGTGAGTGATTCAAGACCCTGATCTTATTCTCAACCATTGATGTGAACATCACTGATGACGAGAATTTTGACCGATAGGCAAACTTTTGCCGATCAGATCTCTATATGACTAGTTAATCATTCGATGCTTCATGCTCCGAGCTTAGAATGATTCTGCTACAACTTCAAGTCAACCGAGTGCTATATGCATACATGGTCTGACCATCCACGTCTTACACCTCACAACCCGTTTGTACTCGTTATTTCGGTTTAAACAACTGAGTTCCTTATGCTTTGGATTTCTCTCTATGTTGCTCGAGGACGATCAAGTTTAAGCTTGGGGGAGTTGATGAGTGATATTTTTACACTCATTTCAACCTCGTTTAAACTGAAGTATTTCATTAAAAGAGAGATATTTGCTCCGATATTGTCACTAATGACTAATAAGTGCGAGGGATTCCACAAATCCTTTCTTTGATATTTTCCACAGGAAATGGGCTAAAAAGAGAAGAAATCTCGTGGGAGAATGGAAAGGAAGGAAATTGGAGAAGAGATAAGTCACCAGGAGGCGCCAGAAGGCCGCCAGTGTAAAAGACGGCGTTCCATGCGACCGCGAGCGCTCGCATGAGCGGTCGTTTGGCATGGAAACCAAGGCAGGTCGTCCACATGAACAACTTTTATAAAGGGGACCCAGTCGAAATGTGAACAGAGAGCGCGTCAGGAGAACGTCCAGCATAGCCACAACCCCTTCATTATCATCTTCATCCACAAACCCTAGCCGCCACCATTTGCATCTCCATTGCCATCTCCACCACCATAGTTCTCTCTCATCTAGTTCATACTTGTAATCGTGCATCGCACAAGGCATCCATTGTAAGACATATTGCAATCAACCAATCTCAAGATGTGTTCTTCAATGTTTTCTTCTCGCAATCTGATCTCAATGTGTGAGTAGATCGGTAAGGTATGGGGTGAGGCATGAGCCTTGCAACCCCAGGTATTCGGTGAAGGGATCATTGGGAGTCTTTGACATAACGTCTCGTATGTGTGAAATAAAATTGTTTCGTGAAGTTTATCTTGTCTTGTCCATGATCTTCATCCCTGCAGGTACCCAGGATCATGGAGATCGAGCACCGGTGAAGCTAGGAGCAAGGGGACCGTGAAGTGTTATACCGAACACCGGTGACAGTAAGGATTAGTAGGGTAACATGGATCATAACCTTGGGGATTCATGAGGTGTAGTCATTAAACGCCCAAAGCTTTTGTCTGATATTATTATCTTAATTATTGGGGCAACCCCGTGAGACGGATAGGGCCTGCGGTAGGACAACTGATTCTTGATGTAGGACTCGTGCTGGTCAAGATGTTATTTGGACACATCCCCCACTCCGATACGAAGGAAGCACCTCTTGACGGGTGACTTCCCGCGCACAAACTACTATCATTTTTTATCCCAACACCAATACATGGTTGTAAGCATTAAGACCTCATCCCCGTACCTTCTTTTTATTATAAGTGTTTGAATCACAATTTGCTTGCTGATCCGGTCAAAAGCTGGATTTGACACTTTAGCAAAAGCTTGCTAGACACCATTGCTTCAAGGGGATCTTCCTCTCGTGGGTTCGATACCCAGGGTCACCTCTGGGGAAATAGGTGCGGGATACCTTTTCTTGTTCCAATACTGGATCAATAAAAATGAGATATCAAGCCCTTTTTCTGGCGCCGTTGTCGGGGAGGAGTTTAGTATTCCTGGTCTTTGTATTTAGAGTTTTTGTTAAAGTTAATTTTCAGTTTTTATTTTTACTTTCAGTTTTTAGTTTAAGTTTTATTTTGTTGCAAGTCTTTTAGTGGAAAATACCAAAAAGTTACTATGGCTCATAATCTTGGGAGTTTCGCTACTCCTAGTAACAATTTCATGCATGAACCAATTGCACAACCTGATGTTGCAGCTGTAGAATATGAGATTAAACCGAACTTAGTTCCCATGGTTCAACAGGACCAATTTGGAGGCTCTGCTTCAGAAGATGCAGGTATGCATTTACATAATTTTACTGAATTATGCAACATGACACGCATAAAGGATTATGACCCAGATGCTCTTAAACTTCGCTTGTTTCCTTTCTCTTTGAGAGGAAAAGCTAAGGAATGGCTTTTAGCTTTACCTAAAGGAAGTATAACTTCTTGGGCTGCTTGTTGCAGCAAATTTTTATCTAAGTTTTGTCCACATGCAAAAATTATGCAATTATGTTCTCATATTACATGTTTCAAGCAAGAGGAACGTGAGCCACTAGCGCTTGCGTGGGATAGAATGAAAGAAGCTATAAGAAATTTCCCCAATCATGGAATGGAGGAGTGGTTAATCCTTCATATGTTTTATAATGGCTTAAATCACATGTCAAAAACTATGCTTGATACAGCTGCAGGAGGAACAATCATGGGAAAGCCCATAGAAGATGTCAAGAAGATACTAGATGATATGCAAGAGAACCATGCCCAATGGCATGTTGAGAGGACCACCACCAAAAGGGTGAATGTCATAGAAGAAAATTGCTCAGAGTTGACAACCAAGCTAGAAGAACTTATCTCTTTGATGAAAGGTAAAGAAGCGGTAAATGTCAATGCCATCACTAAGGAAGATACTAGTGATGTTAATTTTATTGCTCGTAATAGCTATAATCCCAATTGGAAAAATAATGGATATGCTCCTAAACTTCCTTATCCAAATAATGGAGAGAATCCAATAATTTTAATGGAGCTAATGGTAGCAATAGAAATACCCTTGAAGAAACTCTTAAAAGTTTTATTGCTAGCCAGACTGAGCAGAATGAAAATTTCAAGAATATCCTGAAGAATCATGATAACTTACTCGGTCAATTGACTAGTAAGGTTGTTGGACTAACAAATGACGTGCATATACTTGAAGCTAGATCCAAGAATATGGAGGCACAAGTGGAAAAAATAGCAGAGAGCCAAACCTTGATTTTGGCCAAGTTTGCAGGAAAATCGGAGCCTAACCCGGTTGAAGAAGTTAAAATGGTGAGAAGCAATGAAGAGAAAGATGAGGTAGTTGACACAAGCCATTTGCCAGAGTACAATTATACCATTGCAGATTTTGTCAAGATGATATCCATGAAGTATCCACTACCGGAGGTAACTAACGATGAGGCATATAATGTCTTTGTTGAACAAGTTGCAGCCAAGGTACGTGAACTTGATGATGAAAGAAAAAAATTATTCGGTAAGTTGCCAGCTGAGCAAGAAGATACTTTCGAACCTACTATAGAGATTGAGATAGGACTTAATAAGTTCAGTGCTTTATGTGATCTAATGGCAAGTGTTTCCACTATCCCCAAATCTGTTTATGATAGTCTCAATCTTGGTCCTAATGCTAATACTGAGATTATATTGAATATGGCTAATTCTACTTTTACTCAGGCAGTAGGAATTAAGCATGGAGTTATAGTTCAAATAAATGATTGCCCTGTCATGATTGATCTTGTTATAGTAGATATGCCTAAAGATCCTATTGCTCCAATAATTCTCGGTAGACCTTTTTTAAGGACTATCAAAGTTGTGATAAATGTGTTTGAAGGAAATGTTCATTTTGATTTACCATCTAAAGATCCCTTTATAAGGAATTTCCCTAGGAAAAAGAAATTAAAGACCTATGCAGGAGGTGGCATCATTTTGAATGCCAGAAGCTATGGCCTCGGTGTTCTACCACCTCCCTGATCACCACTACGGTTGAGCTATCCGACCGAAAACAAGCGCTTCATGGGAGGCAACCCACGCAAATAAAGTAGACAAGTAAGTTTTATTTTGTTTTAATAAAAGAGTGATTGAAGTTCCGTATGAAGAAGTGAGTTTGGGAGAGTCGTTCTAATGAAGTACTAGTCTTGTGCAATATGATTAATGTTTGAATACCTGGAAATATTTCTATGTATTGTCTTGGAACTAACCCCGCAGGAAAGCAAAGGAAAAGAAAAGTCTCGCAAGAGATAGATCAAAAGACGACATTCAAAACGACCACGTGCGGTCGTATGAACAGTCGCATGACCTGCCGGAGGTTCTAGCGCAAGACAACAGAGACCGCAGGAGCAAAGAAGGTGTTTCAAACGGACGCATGCGTCCATTCGAGCGGTCATTTAACTCTTTTGTAGAAAACGAAGAAAATTCCAGATCCAAAGACGGCGTTCCAAACGGGCGCATGCGCCCGACTGAGAGGTCGTTTCAAACCGTTGACCAGAAGAAGAAAAGAATGAACGGCGACGTTTTAAACGGGCGCCGCCAGTCGTATAAGCGGTCATATGAGGAGAGCACAAACGCAGGTAAGTCATCAGGAAGAATGACGGCGTTCCATGCGGGCGCTTGCGCCCGTATGAGCGGTCGTTTGGTATCCTGGCGGCCCCAATAAGCCCGAGGAAGGAGGTATTTTCCCCCCATCTCTCTCTTTTCTTCTTCTTCTTCCTACAAACCTCTCCAAACCCTAGAAAAACTTCGCCCGATCTCTCTACTCGTTCGTTTTCAGTTTGAATCCTTCCGTGTGATCGATCTACGGTACGTTTCTCCTCCGATCCCCAATTTATTTTCCGCGAATCCATGTTTTACATGCCTAGCATTGCCATGTTTAGGATATGCACATTTTTTATTCAAACTTGAGTTTGGCATGGATTTGTTGATGTTTTTAGAGGAGTAAGATGTTGTGAGTACCGTAGGATCATTATTGTTACATTGTATTGGACTGAAAAATTGTTTTATGGATGTTTACATGGAGGTCTTCTCGTGTACGCGGTGGTTCGAGTTCATCCACCGCACAACCGCAACAAGTCTTCACTCAGGGGATCGTCTTCACCGACCGTGGAGCAAGGAAGAAGTTCCAGAAGCTCACAACAAGGAAGATCAAAGCAACCAAATGGGCTTGCGCGAATACTCTCGCCAAGCTAGGTATCACTCATGATTTTAATTTGCTTTGTCATAATGTCGGGTTGCATCATTTTGTCTATCAGGAAGGTGAGACTTATGCACGATTGACGCTTGAGTTTCTTAGTACTCTCTCGCATAATGTTGGTTTAATGCCAAATGCATATGAGGAGGAGAGGATCACTTTCCATCTCCTTGACCAAGACTTTAACATCACTTTTGTTGAGTGGTGTAACTACTTTGGCTTCCCCAACGATGATGATGATATTAGATATGCTTATGATTTCACTGACCCGCACCCTAGGTAATCCTTTCATCGGATGAGTCACTGAAAGTGCAACTAATCCCCGGGTGGTTTTGGTAATCAATAACAACATATACATCATTGATCTAATTCTTATTGCTAGTAAATTTCAGAAAAGATCAATGATTGGCATGGCAAGGATTAATGGATGTGGACCCCTCAAAATGCTAAGGACAAAGATTGGCAAAGCTTCAAGACTCTACATTTTTGGTTAAGTGATCCAAGATCACATTGAGTCCATAGGAAAAGCCAATACTATTAAAAGGGGATGAGGTTTTGATTATGACTCAATTGCTCAAATGCTTAATGATATTGCTCCAAAACTCTCAAATACTTCTCCACTTCACATCTGTCCAAAACCCTAAAAGTTGATCTCGGCACCACCGAAACATTCTTATCCAGACCCACCGAGATTGCTATCCACTATGCCACATGCCAAACCCTAACATATCGGTGCAACCGAAATGGTTATCGGTCTCACCGAGACGGCTTGGCCAACTTGTTGTAATGTTGTTACTTCACTTCAGAATTTCCGAGATGAAATTTTCGGTCTCACCGAAACCTGGTCTTGCCCTAGCCATTGCACTTCGGTCTCACCGAGTTGTTTTGATGGGTCCAACCGAAAAGCCTAACGTTCATGTATTTTACACTAGTCTGTCTCACCAGATTTTCATGTCAGTGTCACCGAGTTTGGTTAAAGACTTGTAATGGTTGAATTTTAGGTGAAGGCTATATATACCCCTCCACCACCCTCTTACCAAGTAAGAGAGCCATAAGAACGTGCCTACACTTCGACCATACGATTTTTGAGAGAGAACCACCTACTCGTGTGTTGAGATCAAGATATTCCAATCCAACCATTTGAACCTTGATTTCTAGCTTTTCCCAAGTTGCTTTCCACTCAAATCTTTCTTCCACCAAGTCCAAATCTGTGAGGAACTGTTTGAGTGTTGGGGAGACTATCATTTGAAGCACAAGTGCAAGGAGTTCATCATCAACACACCATTTATTACCTTTTGGGGAGTGGTGTCTCCTAGATTGGTTAGGTGTCACTTGGGAGCCTCCAAGATCATGTGGAGTTGAACCAAGGAGTTTGTAAGGGCAAGGAGATCACCTACTTCATGAAGATCTACCCCAAGTGAGGCTAGTCCTTCATGGACGGAAGCCGTGGTGGAATAGGCAAGGTTGCTTCTTCGTGGACCCTTCATGGGTGGAGCCCTCCGTGGACTCGCGCAACCGTTACCCTCCATGGGTTGAAGCCTCCATTAATGTGGATGTACGATAGCACCACCTATCGGAACCACGCCAAAAATCATCGTGTCTTCATTGCGTTTGAAATCTCCAATCCCCTCCTTTACTTACATGTGCAATTTTTACTTTCCACTGCTACACTCTTAAAATTGCATGTGTAGGGTGTTACTTGACTTGGTGTACTTGCTAAAATCTGCCCATAACTAAAATTGGGAAAACGATAGATTTTTATTTGGTCAAGTAGTCTAATCACCCCCCCCCCCCTCTAGACATACTTTCGATCCTACAGTCACCATGGCTCTAAGCAAAGAGCCAGTTGCCTTGAAAGTCCTGCTATACGTTATTTCTACTATGTTATCGCTAACTCGTTGCAGGCATGAGGTGAAGTTTCTAAGGTGAATAATGAGAACATGATAGTTCTCGGGAAAGCAGCAAACCTGGATGTCGGTTATTCGCCCAACCTAGGGGCAATACTTTTGCTACACCTCGCGCATCAAGCAAACCATGCACAAGGAGATATCGTGTGTGGAGGAGTGATCACCATGTTGGCCAACTCCCTTGGCCTCAACTACAATCATCTCCGTCCCATTGTTAGTAACACCCTTGTTATCATTCGTGTCCTTACTAGCGCTGGTATGGTAGTAGTTCATAATGGCCGTCATTGTATCAAAATTCCTGGAGTGGCGTACTTGTTACCCACACCTATGCCTAACTATTTCTCCATCGAGAATGGACAATTGCATTATATTGCACAGGAAGGAGATGCAGCTTTTGACCAAGAAGGGCCAGAACCTAAACAAGTAGGTGAAGAAGAACTCGCCACCGACGAAGAGGAAGAGCAGCCCCAACAAGACTACACCACCTACGCGGACCTCAACAACCTTCAGGGCTCTATCCAAGATATGAGCAACCTCGCATCGTCCCTGAGAGGCACGTCCGCCTACATGAACATGAACTTCTCCAACTGGAGGCAGGAGTGGGCTCCTGACCAACCGCCACAATGATCTCGCCGGTTTGGACTTGTAAGAGCCTAAGCTTGGGGGAGGTTATCACCACTTCTACATCAAGATGTGGCGGTATCTGAATAAATTGTAATGAGGTTGTACTTAAGCTCGAGGAGCTTCGAAACACTCATGTTGGTTTGTTCCAACACTTTGCTTTTTATTTTGCTTTTGATTTTTATTTTTACCTTTTGCGATTTTTTGGTTGCAAGTTAGTTTTCAAAAACCCAAAAAAAATAGAATAAGCTTTGCTTTGCTCTTGTTCTTTATTTAGCCCCTCGGAGTTCATTTGCATTTTGTTTTCAGAGGAGTTGATCTATGCCAGGACAACGAGGAATGCAAGAGTAAGGAAGAGAAGTGTGTAAATTCGCAACCGTGAAGGTATGTCCTACGACCCACGTCTTTTGCACTTGAATACTTAGCATAGATGTAGTAGTTGTATGTGTGATATGTGCAGACGGGAGCAAGTCTTGATAGTTGATACAAAGGTTATGCTCTAGTAGCTGAAATAATAGCCTTTGTTTTCTTTAGTTTAGACAACTAAGACTTGTCGTGGGACAGTTTTTAAGTGAAATGTTATCAGCCGAATATGAATATGCACAAGAGAAAGTCTCTCAAGACTTGGGAGTTGAGAAATTGTAGTGGAAGTAATGTTTAATCATGCTCAACCCCATGTTGTTAATTTTAATAGACTTGATAGCACTTGTGGATTAAATTGTCTAGAGGAACTTAGTTGAAAGGTGGGTGAGATTATGCCAAAAATCTGTGTTGTATATCCCAACATGGTGTTACAGCCTCCGGCTGGTGCCATGGCCTTTGCTGCTATATACGCGTTTACGTGTGTAAATGTGGCTTCATCACCCTTCTTGATGTTATGTTGAGGACTCTGCTGGCCAATGAACGATCCACCAAGAGCGACAGCTCGGATTTCAGCTATGAGTTTGTTACCGTACGTAGTGGCAACACTAGAAACGAATATTATTCGGCTTTCTCTTGAGTGGGTGTGTATGTGGTAAATAAAGGGGACTGATCAAAAGAGCTCGAAAGAGACATTATTGCTAAAGGTCCATAGTTCCCAAGCATTAAGCTACAGCAAAAACCTATGCATGATCACTTATTTGGCATAATCTCCTTCACGTGACAATCAAAGTGACAGCAAACAATGATTGAAACAAAGTGTTTAAGAGCCTAGAGGAGGAGACAATTGTGGGTGTACTGATGAGCACTTGAACATTATATTTTACTACATGCTTTCTACTCCCTAACTTATGTTTTTATGGCTCCATCTAAAGAAACTCTTCCGTGCATTCCCGGCAAGCAAGTGATGTCTAGATTAAATGAAATGAAGTGTTGCAAAGTTGTTTTATCTAGTAGATCAGAAATTTTGTGTTAATTATCTTGGCTTCACTAACACTTGCTCTATAAACATGCCACCGCTATATCTATGATAAGTTTTCAGGTTAAGAAGCGGAGGGCTATCTAGACATACCGATCGTAAGTGAAGCAAAACCTTCTCGTTATTTCGGTTTAAACAACTGAGTTCCTTATGCTTTGGATTTCTCTCTATGTTGCTCGAGGACGATCAAGTTTAAGCTTGGGGGAGTTGATGAGTGATATTTTTACACTCATTTCAACCTCGTTTAAACCGAAATATTTCATTAAAAGAGAGATATTCGCTCTGATATTGTCACTAATGACTAATAAGTGCGAGGGATTCCATAAATCCTCTCTTTGATATTTTTCCACGGGAAATGGGTTAAAAAGGGAAGAAATCACGTGGGAGAATGGAAAGGAAGGAAATTGGAGAAGAGATAAGTCACCAGGAGGCGCCAAAAGGCCGCCAGTGTAAAAGACGGCGTTCCATGTGACCGCGAGCGCTCGCATGAGCGGCCGTTTGGCGTGGAAACCAAGGCAGGTCGTCCACCTGAACAACTTTTATAAAGGGGACCCAGTCGAAATGTGAACGGAGAGCGCGTCAGGAGAACGTCCAGCACAGCCACAACCCCTTCATCATCATCTTCATCCACAAACCCTAGCCGCCGCCATTTGCATCTCCATAGCCATCTCCACCACCATAGTTCTCTCTCATCTAGTTCATACTTGTAATCGTGCATCGCACAAGGCATCCATTGTAAGACATATTGCAATCAATCAATCTCAAGATGTGTTCTTCAATGTTTTCTTCTCGCGATCTGATCTCGATGTGTGAGTAGATCGGTAAGGTATAGGGTGAGGCATGAGCCTTGCAACCCCAGGTATTCGGTGAAGGGATCATTGGGAGTCTTTGACATAATGTCTCGTATGTGTGAAATAAAATTATTTCATGAAGTTTCTCTTGTCTTGTCCGCGATCTTCATCCCTGCAGGTACCCAGGATCATGGAGATCAAGCACCGGTGAGGCTAGGAGCAAGGGGACCATGAAGTGTTATACCGAACACCGGTGACTGTAAGGATTAGTAGGGTAACATGGATCATAACCTTGGGGATTCATGAGGTGTAGTCATTAAACGCCCAAAGCTTTTGTCTGATATTATTATCTTAATTATCGGGCCAACCCCGCAAGATGGATAGGGCCTGCGGTAGGACAACTGATTCTTGATGCAGGACTCGTGCCGATCAAGATGTTATTTGGACACATCCCCCACTCTGATACGAAGCAAGCACCTCTTGAAGGGTGACTTCCCGCACACAAACTACTATCATTTTTTATCCCAACACCAATACATGGTTGTAAGCATTAAGACCTCATCCCTGTACCTTCTTTTTATTATAAGTGTTTGAATCACAATTTGCTTGCTGATCCGGTCAAAAGCTGGATTTGACACTTTAGCAAAAGCTTGCTAGAGACCATTGCTTCAAGGGGTCTTCCTCTCGTGTGTTCAATACCCAGGGTCACCTCTGGGGAAATAGGTGCGGGATACCTTTTCTTGTTCCAATACCGGATCAATAAAAAGGAGATATCACAACACTGGGTAGAGCACCTTTTTAACTTGATATTTACTGTGAGAGATCACCCTAATAATTGACTACTTCGCAATCAAAGGGTGCAAACAACAAATGGATAAACATCTCAGGGAATTTATAATAGCATGATATGGTATAGCCCTGGGCGTCGGGAAGTCTTCACGGTCTTCTTGAATCTTCAGTTGAAACGTCGCCGTGGCGGTAGAAAAATCGTTGACGTGGCAGCCGTTTCAAAAACGCTATCGTGGCGGAAATTTCAGAAAATGTTGCCGTGGCGACCGTTTCAAAAACGTTGTTGTGGCACCAATTTCGGAAAACGCTGCCGTGGCACGAAAATTTCAGCACCTCCTCCCTGTGCATGGTGAAGCTCCGAGTCCTCCGTGCGCACTTGCCACCATCACCTGTAGCCTGTAGGCTCTTTCTACATCTATTACATTAAAGTGGCAATCCCGTGGATCCAGCCATCATGCCGTGACGCGCAGGCCACCTAACATTACAACATATAACCATCTCATACATAAACTCATTATCATGACGAAGGCTATACCACATCATATGCAATCCTGCAAAACCAAGTTAGATATCATCTAATTGGTTTGGCAAATTTTAATTACGTGGCTTCTAGGGTTTCTGGATAACACTAGCTACCTACGTACACAATCAAGGCAATAATTCTTGTTGCTAGATTAACTTTCGGGGTGTGTGAGGGAAGAGACTTAATTAAAAATCTCTTGCCCCACACTAAACTTCGTCAAATACGCATGACCCCCTAGAAGATCGTTCCTCTTCATCACCCTCTTGTGTTTGCGAAGGTTCACTATTCTTGACTATGATGAAGCCCAACGAACTGTTAGCAGATCGTCGACAGCCAGAGCCTATCGATTGTCAGAACTTTGTACAAAGCTACATCATGTTGTCAATGAACTGAACCGAAGCAACACTCGAGGGAAGCATAGCAAGAACATCAAACCCTCACATCCACATGTGATCTAGATCGAAACCTGCATCTACTCATAGAACCGCTCATGATGCCACTGTTGGGAAACGTAGTAGAAAACAAAAAAAAATTGCCCTACGATCACCCAAGAAAAATATGAAGATGCATAAATGGTTTGGATCACGATCGTTACTTACTCCGAGTAGCTGCAGAAGTAGACAACCATAGATGAACGATCCTGCGAACCGCCCACGAACAATCCCTCGAATGGAAGACCGAAAGCACGGTCTCTCTTCTTGGTTGCAAGCGTACGGTCTTCATGATCCGGCAGCGCTTCGCCATCCAGAGCTAACCGTCGCTGAAGAATTAGAGGGAGGAGATTAGAACCACACTGGGCTTCTAATTATGAGGATTAGAGGATCTAGGTCAAGCTCTAATTTTTCAACTAGGACCAACTAGAACTAGAGGAGGTTCCAAAACTTGTGTATCAAATAGTGCAAAATCCTCTAGTATATATAGGTTGGAGGGAGAGGGAGGGGTGCCACACAAGGAGGGAAAGCCCCTCCTTGGTGCACCGGCCTAGGGGGGCCCACTCCAATTCGGCCTCCCCACAAGGGAATAGGGGCGCCTCCCCTACATGGGCCAAGGTGGCCCAATTCTCCATCCACCACTTGGCCTTTTAAGGCCTGTTGATATTAAATTAAATATAAAAGCCTCCTAACAATTAATAGAGCCTTTTATCATTAATTTAGTATCACCGGAAACATTTTCCACATATATATTATTTATCGGTAATACCTGGTATAACCCGGTAAACTCTGAAACCCTTCCGGTGACCCCGAAACGCTTCCGGTTCCTCTCGAAACTATTTTGAATATTAATGAAACAATTCCACAAATAAATCCTTGATACTCTTGTCCTACTAACACTCAGCAGATCGTGATTACCTTAAGCTTGTGACTCCGTAGGTTCAGAAAAACATAGACATGAGCGAAACCCCTTCGTTCAATGACCGATAGCGGAACCGTGGACGTCCATATCGATCCCTATGATTACATGAATGAAATTCTAGTGAACCTTTGGTTATCATGTGATGTTCCCTTTGCTTCACGATACTTTCAAAACCCGAGGTGTGTCGGTATCCTCTTGAGTCATATACATGCTCACTATACCGTTATCCTCGTTACCGGTTTTGTTCTTCTTTCTCGTTGAAGTGTTCCGGCATCCCCGTGACATAGTCACCTATGTCTGGCCAGTTGATGATGGATTCCATCACACCGAGAGGGCCCTAATAATATCTCTCCATCGTCGGAGGAGAAAATCCCACTCTCGAGTTATCTAGTCCCTTGTCAAACTTCCCGATGAACCTGTAAGTTGTCGTTATGATCACCGTGTTACAGATGATGTTTGAGCAACCCCAAAGCTCATCGTATGGTAGGAAGTGACTACGATACTCTCATGGTCTAAGGAACAAAAACACATGTTAACACTCCGTGTTATAACAATTGATTTCAGATGATATTATCACAAAGTATAACAAACAAGTTTGGGTCGATTCATTATGATCGTTCTTCTAACGTCATACTCTCAATGTTGTTTTAGAACTATCGTTACACTTAACGATATCCTAAGATCCGGAAAACATGATCACTAACAACACTTAAGCCAATCTTAGAGGTAAGACTAGGAACCTATTATTTACCATTTATCATTCCACACGTGCATATGAGTTTTCCACTTAATCGCATATTCCAGGATCATAGCAGTTATAGCATGAAATATAAACTCTTAATTACGAAAATGGAAATATAATAACACAATATTATTGCCTCTAGGGCATATTTCCAACAATGAGATGAAACCCTGCCTCGATATGAGAGACAACGACATATGCAAGGGGCGCCACATTATCAAAGACTCGGGGGTTGTGCTCCAGCCAGATGAACCGAAGCAAGAGGGCGATAAGCGCGTTCGGGCACTTCCGGTCCTTCCCCGGCATGGACGCGTATATTGACAGGCACTATTCCTGCAAGGTCGAGCCGGCGTGGGAATGAAACGGTGCTACCTTAACTGCATTAAGATCTGGAACCACACTCCGCGCGCAAAGTGGTAGTGCGGGACAGATGGTGCATGTCTCGGGAGCCCGGGAGCAAAGGACGTAGTGTTGGGCACTACGGTAGGGTGCGTCGACAGCAAATTAAAAATTCCTACCCGCAGAACATCCAAGACCATGCTCAGGGAGGTGGATCACAGATCATTACCACAAGACGCGTAGTGCCGTGCAGCGGAACTAGAGTTGAGGCAGTGCGTCTCCAGAGTCGTCTCCTCCTCATCGATCTCCCACGTAGCCGATCGGATCCCACAAACAGGTTTGCCGGAGCGGCGCAAGTGCACCACCTCTTACGGTATCCTTGCGTGCAGGAGGAACGTCGTGCGGCGGACTGCTAGGTCCGGTCACACAACCGGTGGCGAGTGGAGGTGGCTAGTTGCAACACATGCAAAGCCCTAATGACGGCGCCAAGGCGATTAACCCTAATGAGTGTGCCGTACCTCCACTTATATAGGCATCCATCGTGGGCTCAAAACTTGGGCCCTGCATGGACCCTAAAGCCCAAAGTCTACTCGGTCACGATCCAAGTCTAGCTCGGATCACATCCGATCAGTGTCCTCGGATCCGACCTCGTAGGTTCCTTCCCATAAGCGCGCGACCCCTTAGGTTCAAGTCGGCTTGGTCGCAGTTCGGATCAGCTCCGACCTGCTCGGTTGGTATAGCAAGGCGTGCCGACCCCCAAGTAGACAATGAAGCTGGTTAGGCGAACCTATACATCACACTTCTATTCCCTTTGCCACATGATATATGTTGTCGGGTTGAAGGAGTCCGTCATCCTTGTGATAGCCCGACCTCTTTCTCGTTCCAGTGATGCCGACCACAAACCAGATTATCTCATAATCCTTGTCGCATGGTCATGCTTATCTTGGTCGGATCACACGAGGGGCCCAGAGTATATCTCTCCTGATCTGAGAGGCAAATCCCATCTTGCTCGACCATGTCTCGCAGCATGGGTCTGGACAAGCCCGAAACCTACCTTTGTAACTACCCAGTCACGGAGTAGCGTTTGGTTGGCCCAAAGCAGGTCTGTAATCATCCCGAGTACATGCGACAGCTCAGGTCTTAGGACATAGAATGTATGTTGTACTAGAGACTCACATATGACATATCGCTGTGTCTCATAGTTGGGTCTGTCCGACTCAGACCTTATCTCGACTCGGATCCAACTATGTCGAATCCGACCAGATCATTCCGAGTCCATATTATCCGGTTAGCATCCAATGCTCCATGGCTAGTGAGACCGAGCCATCTACCGTGTCATATGCTAGTCTAGTCGGCTGCGTGTCCACACAGCCCTTTCGACTAGGGACCTTTTAAGACAGTCATCATACAATGCATAGTCCCACAAACAAGTCACGTACTTGCTGATACACATCATTGATAATGTCCAAGGACTATCTTTATTCATAAACACATAGGAAATATCATCATACATGATTGCCTCTTGGGCATATTCCAATAGTCTCCCACTTGCACTGCAGTCAAGCAAATAGACATCGTATGCCCATAGCTCTAACATGCCCCTCGTGCTTGGGTTGTGGAAGCAGCTTAGTCATCGGATCTGCAACATTTGCATCCGTGTGAATTTTGCATAACTCTACATCACCACTCTTTATGATCTTTCGTATCAGGTGATATTTCCGATCTATATGTCTGGTCTTGTGGTGATTTCTCGGCTCCTTGGCCTGTTCGATGGCACCTGAATTATCACAATAAAGGTCCAACGGTTTTACCGAGGCTGGGAAAACACCAAGATCATCCAGAAAGTTCCGGATCCAAACTCCTTCCTTTTCAGTTTCACAAGCCGCAATGTATTCGGCTTCTATGGTAGAATTGGCCACCGTATCTTGCTTGGAACTTATCCAGCTCACTGCTCCTCTGTTCATGATGTACACAAATCCGGACTGTGATCGACAATCATCTATGTCGGATTGGAAACTAGCATCGGCGTAACCCTTTACGACGAGCTCTTCCTCACCTCCATAAACTAGGAACATCTCTTTAGTCCTTTTCAGGTACTTCAAAATAGTCTTTACTGCCACCCAGTGACTCTCACCTGGGTTGGCCTGGTATCTGCTCGTTAAGCTTATTGCAAGAGCAACATCAGGCCGAGTACATATCATGGTATACATGATCGATCCGATTGCCGAGGCATACGGAATCTGGCTCATCCAACTTCGCTCATCAGATGTCGAAGGACTCTGAGTCTCGCTTAGCCTTATACCATGTGAGACAGGCAAGAACCCCTTCTTGGCCTCACTCATGTTGAACCGTTTCAATTCTTTGTCTATGTACATGCTCTGGCTTAAGCTGAGTAACCTCCTCGATCTATCTCTATAGACCTTAATGCCCAATATGTAAACTGCTTCACCAAGGTCCTTCATCGAAAACTTTCCATTCAATGATTCCTTGACCGAGTTCAGCATCGAAACATCGTTTTCGATCAGCAATATGTCATCCACATACAGGATCAAAAACACTACCGAGCTCCCACTCAACTGCTTGTATAAACAAGCGTCCTCTTCGCTTTTGATGAAACCGAGACCAGTGACGACCTCATCAAAATGAATATTCTAGCTCCGAGATGCTTGCCTCAACCCATAAATGGATCTCTTGAGCTTGCATACCTTACTAGCGCTAGTTGGATCAACAAAACCCTCGGGTTGTATCATATACACGTCCTTGGTTAAATTTCCGTGAAGGAAAGCCATTTTGACATCCATCTGCCATATCTCGTAATCAAAATATGCAGCTATAGCTAGTACGATCCTCACCGACTTCAGCATCGCTACCGGTGAGTAGGTCTCGTTGTCGTCAATTCCTTGAACTTGTCCATAACCTTTAGCGACAAGCCGAGCTTTTTGGATCTGAACATTTCCATCCACATCGGTTTTCTTCTTAATGACCCATTTGCAGCCAATGGCGGTGACGCCAAGCGGCGGATCAACCTAGTCCCAGACTTGATTTTCATCCATGGACTTTAACTCGGATCTCATGGCCTCCAGCCATGCCTCGGAATCTAGGCTCACCATCTCTTCCGCATACGTAGTCGGCTCGTCGCTCTCAAGCAACAACACATCGCGCACTTTGCGCAATCTTTCCGACCTCCGTGGTTCCGGTGCCGCTTCCACCTCGGGTTCCCTGACAGACTCCGATATGATCGCATCACCAACCGAGTTGTCCCCAAGTGGTTCTCGAACTTCTTCGAGTTGCACCTGCCTCCCACTGGCTTCCCGCCCGAGAAACTCTTTCTCAAGGAAGACCCCGTTTTGAGCAACAAACACTTTGTTCTCTTCACGGTTGTAGAAGCTATATCCCAAGGTTTCCCTCGGTTATCCTGTCGGAAGTGGGGCTCCGGGGACCCAAAGGTTCGAACACTGGGGTGAGCTCGTTCTACTACTTCCTCTCCTACCACGGCAACGCTACGGCGAGGCTACGGCGAGAGCGCGCTAGCATAGGACGGGCGAGGACACAGCGGTTACCCAGGTTTGGGCCACCTTGCGGTGTAAGACCCTACTCCTGCTTGTAGTTGGGATTATTGTGGGTGAGAGAGTTCTCGCGTACAAGGTTGAAGACGACCCAGTCCCCTGTCCCTGTGGTGGCTGCACTGCCCCTTTTATGCCAGCCTTGGTCCTCTTCCCCCTGGAAACTTAGGCGGGAAGGGTTGCCACACTTGGCGGTTTTGAAAGGGGACAGGTGCTCAGGCTATCCTGACTAAAGGTGGTCTTCGCCTGCCAAAGCATGATCCATGACGCGCCGGTGGGCTCGGTGATGACCTCCGCCCTGCGCGCCCGCCGTCTTGGTCTTCCTTCGCCGATCGGGCAACCTTTGGGGTTGCTTTGGAGAGTAGATAGCTGGCCCTGCTCCCCTATCGCAAAAGAGGAAACCATCTGCATCCGCGCCTGCTGGCGCGGCCTCTGCTGCTGCTCGTCGCCGTGCGCATCACCCACGTGATGGGCTCCAGACCGCGCGACACGTCGAACGGCCTTTGTCTCGAACGCCTGCGGGAGGGGGCCTCGGAAGGCCACCTTGGGAAGCCGCCTCGTGAGGCCACTCGGGGAGCTGCCTCGTGAGGGGACCTCGCGAGGCCGTTGATGGTGGTGCTGAGCGTTGCCTGCTACTCCCTGAGGTGGGGGCCTCAGGAGGCCAGGGCCCCATGAGGGGTCTTGGTGAGACACTTGGTGGCGATGGCCCGCCGGGCCCACTTCAGGCGTTGCGCCCTGGGCCAAAGGCAGACGGGCCTGGATACCCCGGGTTCCATGGGCCCGACATATCCCACGAATATGCATTTTTCCGACTTGGGTGTAAGCTTGTCCAACATAAGTCGCTTGACAAATGCTTCACAACCCCAAATCTTTAGAAAAGACAACTTGGGACTCTTCCCAGTCCACATATCACGTGGTGTCTTGTCTATGGATTTAGATGGTACTCTGTTGAGTGTAAAAGATGCATTTTCTAGAGCGTATCCCCAGAATGACAAGGGTAAATCCAATTTGCTCATCATAGATCGGACCATGTCTAACAAGGTACGATTCCTCTGTTCCGACACACCATTTCTCTGCGGTGTACCCGGAGGTGTGAGCTGAGGTACTATACCTCGGCTTTTCAGATGATCATCAAACTCCTGGCTCATGTACTCACCTCCACAATCAGATCGTAGAAGTTTTATAGTCTTGCCGAGCTGATTTTCAACCTCGTTCTGAAACTCTTTGAACTTTTCAAAAGTTTTCGACTTGTGCCGCATCAAATAGATATATCCATATCTACTCAAGTCGTCGGTAAAAGTCACGAAGTACTGATAGCCCCCTCTGGAAATTGTGCTCATTGGGCCACTCACATCGCTGTGTATAAGCTCCAACAGCTCGGACACCCTCTCGCAACTCTTTGCAAAAGGAGACTTAGTCATCTTGTCGAGCAAGCATGATTCGCATGTCTCGAACGACCCAAAGTCGGACGAAGTTAGGAGCCCATCACATTGGAGCTTCTTCATGTGTTTCAGACTAATATGTCCAAGCCGGCAATGCCAGAAGTATGTCAGATTTATCTCATTAGGCTTATGCCTCTTGACATTCATATTATAGATAGGTTCCATTTCCAGAAATATAAAGAGCCCATCAACAATGGGTGCATAGCCGTGGAACATACCATTCAAAGATATCAAAAAACCATTGTCCTTTAAATTGAATTCATAACCCTGACTCATCAAACATGAGGCAGATATAATGTTCCAACTAATTGCTAGAATATAATAACAATTATTCAATTCCATAATGAATCCGAAAGGAAGCTGGAGCTACATCGTGATGACTTCCAACGCAGCAACTCTTGCTTTGTTGCCGACCCTGATGTCAATCTCCCCTTGTGCCACACGCCTAGTTCTTACCAGCCCCTGCATCGAGTTGCAAATATGAACAACCGATCCGGTATCAAATACCCAAGAGCTACTAGGTATGTCAGCAAGGTAAATGTCTATAACATCTGTAACAAGTGTACCTTTGCCTGAAGAAGCATTTACGGCCTTCTTGCCATGCTCAGCAAGCCACTTGCTACAGTTCCTCTTCCAGTGACCAGTTTCCTTGCAATGATAGCAAATGGTCTTCGAGTCCGGTCCTGACTTTGGCTCAGCGGCGGAGGTTACCGTCTCCGTGCCCTTTGCCTTAGCCTTCTTCTTGGACCAACTCTTCTTGAACTTAGCCGATTTCTGCACCATCAACACTTGATGCGTGCCTTTCTTAATATCCTGCTTTGCCACCTTGAGCATCCCATGCAATTCAGTGAGCTTCTTATCCATGCCATGCATATGATAGTTCGAAATGAACGTCCCATAGCTAGGTGGAAGAGAACCCAGAACTGCATCTGTAACCAGCTCATCCAAGAGCGGGAAGCCTAACCGATCCAAAGCTTGCACGTATCCGATCATCTTGATCACATGCGGGCTCAGTGGATCACCCTCCTTCAGCTTACAATCCATCAAGGATCGCAAGACGTTGAACCTTTCGGTCCTAGCCTGTATCTGAAACATGCTCTTGAGACTCTCGATCATATCGAAAGCCCCAACATTTTCGAAATGCTACTGCAAATCGGGCTCCATACAAGCCAGCATCAGATAGCTGATCTCCGTTGATTCATCAACGAGTTTTTGGTAGGCATTCTTGGTTGTGGCATTAGCATTATCGGCAGGTTCCTCTGGAAGTGGATCCTCTAGAACATGTTCCTTCTTATCATGCTTGAGAACAATTCTCAAATTTCCATACCAGGTGGTAAAGTTTGTTCCATTAAGTTTATCCTTTTCCAAGATGGATTTCAATGCAAAGTTGGGTTGAGAAGGTGGTGCCATTGATCTACAACAGAAAATATGCAATCACTAAGCAATGTGTTTATGTAGAGTAATTCAAGCCTTAAACAGTAATTACTCCCACTGAAGTCGGCATCCCTCTGCAAACTCTTAGTGATTCAGGATCTGACTAGCGCATGCGACTAGTGAGCTTTAGCATCACTGCTAGCCGACATGCCTATCCGGTAAGCAAATCTTTGCTAATCGTATCTCCATACGACTCCTGTCGGTCGGGAAGGTATCTCATACCCCGGCTCCCAACCTTCTTTGCCACAAGGCCCAAAACCGTTTTTATAGCCTTGTCAAGTCAACCTGATGCAGTGCATGTCCGTGTCCGACACAAACCCTTCAGTTCAAGGACACCTAGTAGCACCCCAATTTTATGAGCCCACTACTAGACGTACTTGACGTGCGAAGGTGCAACATCGGGAATGGCAAATAAACTTGATATTTATGAGGGATCTTTCTACCATTATAACATGCATAGAAACAAAGAAGCATAACAATCACAAATAAACATATATTGTGAAATAGTATGGCTCCTTCATGGACATTCTTCCAGGTCGGCTCCGACTCCGATGACCATCTAGAAACTACATCTTGTTCGTCACGCCGGGACGACAAAGCCTCGAACTTGATCTCTGTCCACCAAGTACTATAACTAGTAATTAATTTTACAGAGAATCACAAGTCGACACGCAGGTCGTTATACATTATAATGACATCACTTTGGATCCTGCCGGCTGACAAATCATGACGCGCAGGCCATGTATAATTTACACACATGCATCACATACACATGAGCCATACTATTGACATCAAACCTGCAAAACAAAGTTATGCATAGAATCGCATTCTACCGGTTTGAGTGATCGTGTATGAAATACAAGGCGCTACGCATACAGCGGTTCCGATGGCGGAAACCGACCGGTAGGGGTAGGTTGTGTCACGACCTCATCGATTTTGATTGACAAAAAACATAGCCACATCGATCCCCATGTGCAATTGATCTCATCAACCATGCACATAGCCGATCTCTTAAACGACAACAGATCTCATATGCCGCCTCCACATATCAAATATGCATCCGATCTGAATCCAAATCCTATAGCAGAGGCTCTGATACCACTGTTGGGCACTACGGTAGGGTGCGTCGACTGCAAATTAAAAATTCCTACCTGCAGAACATCCAAGAACATGCTAAGGGAGGTGGATCACAGATCATTACCACTAGACGCACAGTGCCGTGCAGCGGAACTAGAGTTGAGGCAGCGCGTCTCCGGAGTCGTCTCCTCCTCGTCGATCTCCGACGTAGCCGATCGGATCCCACGAACAGGTTCACCGGAGCGGCGCAAGTGCAATGCCTCTAACGGTATCCACGCGTGCAGGAGGAACGTCATGCGGCGGACTGCTAGGTCCGGTCACACAACCGGCGGTGAGTGGAGGTGGCTAGTTGCAACACATGCAAAGCCCTAATGACGACGCCGAGGCGATTAACCCTAATGAGTGTGCCGTACCTCCACTTATATAGGCGTCCATCGCGGGATCAACACTTGGGCCCCGCATGGACCCTAAAGCCCAAAGTCTACTCGGTCACGATCCAAGTCCAGCTCGGATCACATCCGATCAGTGTCCTCGGATCCGACCTCGTAGGTTCCTTCCCTTAAGCGCGTGACCCCTTAGGTTCAAGTCGGCTTGGTTGCAGTTCAGATCAGCTCCGACCTGCTCGGTTGGTATAGCAAGGCGTGCCGACTCCCAAGTAGACAATGAAGCTGGTTAGGCGAACCTGTACATCACACTTCTATTCCCTTTGCCACACGATATATGTTGTCGGGCTCAAGGCGAGTCTGTCATCCTTGTGATAGCCCAACCTCTTTCTCGTTCCAGTGATACCGATCACAAACTGGATTATCTCATAATCCTTGTCGCATGGCCATGCTTATCTTGGTCAGATCACATGAGGGGCCCAGAGTATATCTCTCCTGATCTGAGCGGCAAATCCCATCTTGCTCGACCATGTCTCGCAGCATGGGTCTGGACAAGCCCGAAACCTACCTTTGTAACTACCCAGTCACAGAGTAGCGTTTGGTCGGCCCAAAGCAGGTCTGTAACCATCCCGAGTACATGCGACGGCTCAGGTCTTAGGACATAGAACGTATGTTGTACTAGAGACTCACAGATGACATATCGCTGCATCTCATAGTTGGGTTTGTCCGACTCGGACCTTATCTCGACTCGGATCCGACTATATCGAATCCGACCAGATCCTTCCGAGTCCATATTATCCGGTTAGCATCCAATGCTCCATGGCTAGTGAGACCAAGCCATCTACCGTGTCATATGCTAGTCTAGTCAGATGTGCGTCCACACAGCCCTTTCGACTAGGGACCTTTTAGGACAGTCATCATACAATGCATAGTCCCACAAACAAGTCACGTACTTGCTGATACACATCATTGTTAATGTCCAAGGACTATCTTTATTCATAAACACATAGGAAATATCATCATACATGATTGCCTCTAGGGCATATTCCAACACGTAGCTCACCTAGTGCGGCAACTGGCGCTTCACTAGAAAACCCTAAAGGATCAAAGATGCATTAAATGTCAACTAGAGGGGGTGAATAGGCGACTACCATATTTTATTCTTTTCTTAGTTGCTTTTAGAGGCAAGTGTGGAAATGCAAGTTCTCTGTATATGCAACTAGGTGATACACCCTATATGATGAGTTACAACAAGCTAATAAGCTACACAAGGCAATTAATTAAGTTAGAAATAACAACTAGTAAAGTTAGGGTTAAGAGACAGCCGAAAGTGATGGAGATGAAGATATAATTTAAAGTTCACACTCTTCGGGGAGTGCTAATCTCCATTGGATAGGTGGCGAACAACGAATGATCCTACGACAACGAATGTCTCACCTGGGTCTCTGAGAACCTTTAGTCAACGAATGTACAACTTCCATCTCACCAGGAGTAGCTCTTAGGGCGAGCTCCAAACCCTCACAAACGAGCCCGGAGCATGAACCACACAACTTGGAAGCTCTCAGGTGATACCAATCCACCTAGGGTATCCCACAAACCCAAGAGTAACAGATCACACACGAACTTCATTGGATTCGAGATTGGTGTGGTGGAGTTGTAGATCTAGGTCTCCTCTCTCTTTTCCTCTCAAGAAATTGACCTTTAGTTGGCTGGAGAGGGAGGAGTGAGAGCTTGGAGGTGGTCAATAATGATGTTGAAAGATATTTGGACGACCTACCCTCTCGCGGAAGAGTATACGAACCCACAAATGCTTGTTACACATAGTTTTTGGATATTCTGGAGTCTTTGAAAATTGCATAGTCTGTGGACTTTTAAGTCTCCAGGATCTATCCAGAAATATGTCCGGTCTTAACAGAAGGTTTTCTGCCAGTTTCCAACTACATTCTGGATCAGGTTCGGAGTCTCCGGTCTAAAAACGGTGGCAACGAAGAAGATCTTGAAGGAGGAATTTTTGGACCTTCTCAAGCATGGAAAGGTGATCAACATGGGTATGATTTAGGCTAGAATCCATCCAAAATTTGTGCAACCACAAGACTCAAAAAGTATAATGATAATGAAGCTTCGAGTCAAATAGATGTCGTCTCTTTTATCCTTTATATATGGGGGTGGAGATAAGGAGATCCGCTTAGTGAGAAGATGTTCTTTCATATCCACAGTCCGGAGGCGATTCCACAGTGCAAGCCATACAAAGACCTTGGTCTCCAACGGTGCCCGGCAGCTCCAAAGCTCTGCGGCACATAGATCGGGGCTTTTGCAGAGGAAGAACGCAATATAGGCCCAGCGTGCCGAATATGTGCTAGAGGCCAAAAACTTTCCGGAGAAGGAGTCAGGCACGTCCTGCATCAAAACACACAGAAGCAACAACTCCCATATTCTCAAGAACTCCGCGATCACCGATAGAGATACGTTGTCAATGTATCCTACACCCATGCATTGTCCCGAAACGTGTCTGCCACAAGATGTGTGTGATATAGTGCCAGCCCTTGGCATCACAGTGCCCTCTCCAAAAGAACCTAAGTTGAAGCTTCTCAAAGCAGTTGTAGAACCAAAGGGGAAGGTCAAGGGAAAACATGTGGTAAATTGGCATGGCAGAGAGGTGTGAATTGAGAAAGACCAGTCGGCATTGTGCTTCAATGGAGAAGTCTTCCAAGTTGGAAGCTTGGTGGCACAGTTATCCACCGGTGGCTACAGGTCCGCCATCGAGAGAAAGACGGAGAACCAGGTAAGCAATTAGGAACTCACGGATGGGAGATCCCATCGCAAGAGTGGCCATGGAGAGGTCGACATTTTGGTACCTAGCCGGGGATAGTGAGCTCTTGGCAATGTTGAAGTGGAGGTCGGAAGCCGCCCCAAAAGCGTGCAGGAGAGCGAGCACCGCGTTTGCCTCGGAGACCTCCGGGCGCAGCAAGATCACGAGATCATCCACAAAGATCGAGAGGCGACATCGGATGCCCTAACGACTAAAGTGGGCAAAGATGCCTACCTCTTTTGCAGCTTTGAACAAGATACATTCCTGACATCCATTACTAAAATGAAGAGTATGGGGGATAGAGGATTGCCCTGATGCGGCCTCGGCTGTGCCAAAAGCCCTCATTGGTATTGTCTTTCACCAGGACGGGGGTGCTAACGAAGGACATTAGAAGCGATACACAAGCCAGCCAACGAGGGCCAAAACCATGATGCCACAGAATCTCGAGGAGAAAGGAGCAGGCGTCAATCAAACACCTTCGCGATGTCGAGCTTGAGCATGATTGCGAGGGAGTTTTTACAGTGCAGCGTGCAGATGGACTGCTGGACAAGCTGGCAATTGTCTTGGATCGAGCGGCCACCGACGAAAGAACTCTGATTCGATTCCATAAGCATCGGAAGGGAGGAAGCAAGAGCATCGCCTTGGCATTAAAGATATCCGACGCCCCGATTAGAATTCCCAAATATCCGCCGCTCTGGCATGCTTTGGGAAATGGGTGATGAAAGCCTCGTTTAGGCGAGCAAACCCTCTGCCATCAACACCATCGAAGGAGGCGATCGTCTTCATAGCCGCATCATTGAAGATCAGGCAACACCACTTGGAGAAAACGGAGCAAGAACCCATCAGGAGCAGAGCTTTGTTCGACTGCAACTCCTTGATCACACGCCAGATTTCGTCCTCCGAGAAGTGGAGCTCGAGGAGGCTAGTGTATATTGTCGGCAAATTGAGGGCAGAAAGTTTGATCGAGTGCTCGCTCCATCTCTTTCTGGGAAGAGGCGACGCGGACGCCACTACACCGTCGAAAGAAGTGGTTGCTCGCTGCCGAATGCTCACATGAATGTGAAAAAACATCGTATTGGCATCACCATCCTTCAACCAGACAATGCGCGAGCGCTGCCGAGTGATGGTGCACTTGAGGGACGCGAGGCCGAGCACCTTCTATAGATGGGGAATTTCAAAGTAGCTTCATATACGAGTTTTTCGGTGTCATGGATATCCACCACATAAAACATTGTCTAAGTTCTCCTTTTCCTGTCCTTGTAATTGTTTAAAAGACCATTCATTTATAAACTATGTCCTGTAAGAGCATCTACAACCAGAGGCCCCATATCCGTCTCAAATGTCCGGGCGTCCTGCTCGGTCACTGCTCGGACAGGAAATTTCCAACCAACTGGACCTGGCAAACGCAGCCCAAACGTCCAGGCTGTCCGGCACCCCCATACACAGTCCATATGTGGGGCGGATATGGGGAGGCCCAAACGCGTCCGCGACATAGGATGTGGCCCACTATGGCCCACCACGGCACCACAAATACTCCACCAATAGATGAACCCCTAGTCAAAGTCCACACTCGACCGCTCCGCTTTGATCACTCTCAGTCTCGTCCCCTTCCTGTCCTCTCCCCTTCCCGTCCCCTCCCCTCCACCATGGTCGGCTCCGGTAGTGCCTCCGACAACGAGTCTGATCCCATCGATTGGGACAGGCTCTTGAAGGAGGACGGTTCCGGCAGCGAGGCACCAGACGACTAGGAGCTCGTGGTCCGCATTGCCATCGAGCATCGTGGATGGACACTCGTGGGAGCCCGAGCTTCGTGATGTCTGTGCCATCCTGGGTGGCCCGGTGACGTAATGCAGCTGAGCGCGGCGGCCTGTCGCGCTACGCGCCTCTCCAGATCCATCGTCCGACCTAGCTCCTCCCAGACAACGTTGGGTTCTCGTGCCCACACTAAGCCAGCGGATGAGGATGCTGGAGTCGGAGCCTAAAGCCACCCGCCGCGAGAGGCAGAGGGCCACGCAGAGGGCGCCGAAGGCCGGCTCCTCCCGGACAAGCGCGAGATAAGCGTCTGTCGACTCGGAGGAGCAGCTCCTGCGCGACGCCCTCCGTCAGTTATTGACCGCGGCGGAGACGGACACGAGGTGCCTCTGTTGCAAGAATGCGAAGGCGCTCCGGCCCGGCATCGAAGAGTCAGAGCGCCTCACGATGCAGAAGGAGCGACACGCGAAGGAGCAAGCCCACGCTGTCCGACGTCGCGTCGGCATCATCTTGTAGTCGTTGGACAGTGGCACGATGAGCACACACGATGACACAACTCCCACCATAGACGCCTACACGAAGGGCTACTACCGCCGCTCTAGTGACCGCGAGGGGAAGGGCCCGGCGAGAACCCAACGTTTTATTTATTTATTTATTTTTGCGAGAGAAATTTCCAATCTATTCATCAATCATGGCAGTACAGAGAACACTAGAAGTAATAAAAATTACAATCAGGTCCATGGACCACCTAGCGACGACTACAAGCATTGGAGCGAGCCGAAGGCGCGCCGTCGTCATCGCCCCTCCCTCACCGGAGTCGGGCAAACCTTGTTGTAGTAGACAATAGGGAAGTCGTCGTGCTAAGGCCCCAAAGGACCAGCGCACCAGAGCAGCAACCATCGCCGATGAAGAGAGTTGTAGATCGGAAAGATCAAACCTGTAATCACACAAACGAAGACGAACTGGATCCAAATAGATCCACCGAAGACCAGCACCGGCCGAATCCCGCGAGATCCGACGGAGACACACCTCCACACATCCTCCGACGACGCTATTCACACCATCGGGGCGGGGATAGGACGTGGGAGACATTATTCCTAATGAGGGACATCGCCACCGCCACACAGCCCCAACCAAGACGTTGAACCTAACAAAAACGAGAACGGGGTCCCTCCCGCCGACGGGGGGCCGAGATCCTCCGCACCTCCATGGCCCAAAGGCCATCGGAGGTGGGGCGGATCGGCGGCGGCGGCGGCGGGAGGAGGAAGAGGACTTTTCTTGAGGAGGAGGAAAGACACCCACGGTGGCGTGTCAGGCAATTTCGCTGTTTGACTCTTTATCTACCTAGTTAATCTGTCTGGTGATGAACTATGTTTGATGATGTACTCTGTCTTTTGGGTCGGATTGTGCTATATATATATGTAGGTTTGATCTACGTCGCTATGTTTGTTTACGTACTTGCATGGATTGTACGGGCGTTTGAGGAACAGGGGTGTGGGCGACGACAAACGAGTGATGACCGGTCACTGTCCGCGACCGCGCGACGCATCCGCGGACGTATAGGGGGCTACATTTGACAATCTTGGTTGTAGATGCTCTAATATCTTTACAATCATTAAAAAATAACATCAAAATGATCCTTTGCAATCCGAAAGATACTATTAGTAATGAACAAATCAAAGACTCCTTTGTTGCGGCCACGTCTACTGGCAGGCTAGCTGCCAGTCATTACTACCACTCTACCTATAAAAAAAAGTATTCCCGAATCCTCTTGTTTGCACTCACAAGGTTTGGTCCTTTAGTTTTTTTTTTCGAGAGTACGGTCCTTTAGTTTTCCAGAAAGAAAACAAAGTGTTGTCCTTTGAAAACTCAGCATTGAAGTGGTCCTACCTGCACCTGCTGCAGCAAACAGGAGAAAAGGGGGCCGAGAGATGCTCCCAGCAACAAGCCATCGCAGCATGGCACCACCTTTCAATTCACCCTGCTGCATGTGAAGCGTGAGCCTAGCTTGCTTACATGAACGAATGAATGAATGAATGAGTTCATGGCGGCTTTGCTTGTGCTTGTGCCTGTGCTTGGTTGCCTCGAGGGATGGCGACATGCCTCGCTGCTTCGGAAAGGAGCAGATAGGGATGGTGGCAGGTCTAGTCACATCCATCCATCCACACGCCTCACTTCCCCAGAGAGAAATGTTTAGTGAATCTTTTCGCCACCATCAGATCAGCTTTCCTTCATGTAGGGAGTCCTGTTGTTGGTGACTGTTCTGACCGCTACTCCAACTTGTCAACTCCACTAAAGTACTACTCCCTCCCTCTATGGTCACTGCTTTCAACAAGCTACTCCTTCTCCCTTCCTCGCTCGCAGCTCTCTCAGCCTGTCCAATGTAGGAGTATTATTATTCGAACAACTGGACAAAACATAGTAGTTTTTCATTGTGTTTCGACTAGAAGAGATTGTACAGATACTTTTGTCGGAAATCGGGCTCCGGGGACCCAAAGGTTCGAACACTGGGATGAGCTCGTTCTACCACTTCGTCTCCTACCATGGCGAAGCAACGGCGAGGCTACGGCGAGAGCGCGCTAGCGAGGGACAGACCGTGGACTCAGCGATTTACCCAGTTCCGGGCCACCTTGCGGTGTAAGACCCTACTCCTGCTTGGTTGGTATTGCTCTGGTGCGAGAGAGAAAGAGTACAAGGTCGAGGGCGATGGGAACTCGAGTCGATCGGATCCCTCTACAATGGCAGCTCTGCCCCCCTTATACCCGCCTCGGTCCTCTTCCCCCTGGAAACTTAGGCGGGAAGGGCTGCCACCCTTGGCGGATTTTGAAAGGGTACAGACGCTCAGGCTATCCTGACTAAAGGCGGTCTTCGCCTGCCAAAGCATGATCCATGACGCGTCGGTGGGCTCGATGATGACCTCCGCCCTGCGCGCCCGCCGTCTTGGTCTTCCTTCACCGATCGGGCAACCTTTGGGGTCGCTTTGGGGAGTAGGTATCTGGCTTTGCTCTCTTAACACAAAAGAGGAAAACATCTTCATCCGCGCCTGCTGGCGCGGCCTCTGTCACCGCTCGTCGCCGCGCGCGTCACCCACGTGATGGGCCCAGACCGAGCAGCTCTGCTGAACGGCCTTCGTCTCGTGCGCCCTTGGGAGGGGGCCTCGGGAGGCCACCTCAGGAGGTCGCCTCGCGAGGCCGCTGGTGGAGGAGCTGAGCCTCGCTTGCCTGCTCCCTGAGGAGGGGGCCTCGGGAGGCCAAGGCCTCATGAGGAGCCCTGGTGAGGTGCTTGGTGATGATGGCCTGCAGGGCCCACGCCAGGCGTTGCGCCTTGGGCCAAAGGCAAACGGGCCTGGATACCAAAGGCAGAGCCCTGGTGAGGTGCTTGGTGATGATGGCCCCGTCCCCAAGCGAACCAGGCGACCCAAATCTGGCCAGGGTCACGCGCGCGGCGCGACCTGGGGGCGATGACCTACCCCTTCTTCCTCCACAGCGTTTATGCCGGGTTGGTGCCGCCGTTCTCGGACTTTTTCTACGCCATTCTCTCACACTATCAGGTTCATGCCCTCCATCTTTAGCCCAACTCCATCCTCCTCCTTGCCATGTTTGCCTTTTACTGTGAGGCCTTTGTGGGTGTGATGCCTTTAGTGGTGCTCTTCCGCCACTTCTTCTACCTGCGGCTAACCGCGTGCGACCAGCGCTCTGGGTGCGCATCGTTCCTTGCCGTTAAAGGAACGGAAAACAACATCATCAACCTAAGGGTCGCGAAGAAGGTGGAGGGCTATCGGCAGCGCTGGGTCTTCATGGACGCGCGTCGGACCAGCCCGCTCCTGATGATCCTGACGGATCCGGATGAGAAGAACTCCCGGTGGGGGAGCGAGAGGCTCACCGACTCGAGGATGGAACCCGTTCTGGAGCGGATGGCTGCGCACCGGGCCGCGAAGCTATCGGGGGCGTCGGTCGTCAGGGAGTACCTCCGGCGACGCATAGCGCCACTCCAGCAACACTCGCGCCCCGTGTGGGAGTACACCGGTGCGGGCGACGCCATGAGGCTGCACCCGAGCAGCCTAGCGCAAGAGGAGTTGGACGGGGCCCTGGCGAATCTGCTCAACACCCCTGCCGAGGGCCCGCCCGAAGATGCACTCCCTCTGTTCCGCTACGAGGAGATGGCGGAGCTGGTCAAGGAGATGCCTCTCTTTGACCAGTGGGGCCTCGTGCCGGAAGGCCACGTCGGGCCTCGCGAGGACCCTCTCGTGGTGGAGCTGGACTCAGGGGGCAGCGGTGGCGAGGAGGACTCAGCAGAGGCCACGGAGGAGGACGCCAACCGGGCGCCACCGCGCACTCGCCGTCAGCTCCTCTGCGATTTTGGGGATGACGACGCCGACAGCGTGCCTCCTACGGCGGAGGGTGCTCCCGGCCGAAAAGCGGCCGGGCCCCCAGCGCCCGAGGCCCATCAGGAGGCCGAAGCCCCCCAGGGCCCCGAGGCGGGCGGCGGCGCGTCCGGGTCTACTGCGATACACCCCGGGGGCCCGAGCGGCGGCGCCGGGGCGATGCCTGACGGTGGCAGCGACGACCCGCCCCTCGCGGGGGAGAAGAAAAGGATGTGGTACGTTAGTGACGAGTAAGTCCCCAGCCTCCTCCCGGCGTTCCTAGTCCTTGCTCTTCATCCGGGCTCGGAGCTGAGCCACCATTCGCGCAGGAAGTCTGGCGTGGATCAGAAGAAGAAGAAGAAGAAGACGACGAAGGCGAAGGGGACCCCCGGCCCGCAAGGGGCGTCGGCGCCCGCCACGGGTGTCGGGGAGCACGGAGGGGCCACCCGCCGTCCCGACGACGAGGCGGGACGCATGGAGGTTGTGGAGGAGACGTTCATTCCTCCGGAGTCGCATGCGGGTGCGCCTCGTGAAGCTGGGACGGAGGAGCCTCGGGAGGCAGGCTCAAGCGGGGACGCCCTCCCCCTTGACCCCGTCGCGAGGAAAGGAGCTACGACGGGGGAGGTCGGAACACCCACCCCCCCTCCCCCACCCCCCCCCCCCCCCCCCCCCCCCGCCGGGAGCCTCCCAGAGCGTGGTGGGAGGAGCCGTGGGGCACGCCGTCGCAGGCATGGAGAGCCCCCATAGTGTGCCGCCGCAGCCAAACGCGGGGGGTGGCCTGGCGAACCCACCGCTCCAGGCGAGCGGCACCGAGTCCTCCCTTGCCGCGGCGGCGGAGAGTGCCAGAGGGCCCAACCCGGACTGGCCTCTGGCCCTTGTGGGCGGCCACACCTTGCTCCGACCCGAAGCCTTGCGCGACGCCAAGGCCGCGCTTGCTCGGCTCGGGACGGATTTCTAGGACGCGGAGACGCGCCTTGCCGAGGATCGCCTGAAGCTTGCCGACGGGTGGCGCCGGCTCAGTGTCGCCGTCGAAACGGCCCGGCGCCAGAGCGAACGCGCTCGCGCACAGGGTGAGAAGGACGCCGCCGAAGCGGATGGGGTCCATGCGAGAGCCCTTCAAGAGGCCGAAGCGGCCGTCGCGCCTGAAGGAGTTCCAGGACCAGCGCGCCGAGCAGGCGCAGTCGCTCCTCGCGTGGGAAGGCGCTCTCGCCACCCGCGAGAAGGAGGTTGCGGCCCACGAAGTGGGCCTCGAGACTCGCACGGAGAGCCTCGAGAGGACGGCGACCAAGCAGGCCATGGAGAAGGAGCGTCTGGAGCTGCTGGGACGCCAACTGGCCGATGGCCAGAAGGCCCACACGAAGCGTGTTGCCGAGGCCAACACCCAGCTGGAGGCCAAGGAGAAGAAGGTTCAGGAGGATGCTGACGCGAAGGTAGCGGAGGCGCGCCTGGCGCTTGCCGAGGAGCACGGTAAGACTCTGTCGCAGTAGAGGGACGCTTTCGAGACGGAACGCGAGCGATTTCGGCAGGAGATCACTGATCTCAAGGCGGCACTCGCCAAGGCGGAGACCCGCCTGGGGGCCGTGCCGCAGCCCAGCTCCAGCGCCGCGGACCGGGAACGGGAGCAGCAGTGCGAACGCGTCAAGACGCTTCACTCCCTCGAGCTCCGCGCCCGCGATGCCCTGAACTCCATCTGCCAGGGAACGCTTGTGGCCCTCCGCGAGTCCCGCGACGCCGACTACATCGACTTCTCCACCAAGCTCGTGGAACAGCTTGAGGACGGGGCCAAGGCGGTGGATGGCATCTTGGAGGAGGAGTGACGCGGCCTCTTCTCCCTGGCGGCGACTCGCGTCTTCAGCCACCTCCTTCACGCCGATCCCAATTTTGACTTTGACAAGGTGATAGCCCCGGTCCCCGAGGAGCTTCACGACGGCCTCGCAAAGGCGGTAGAAGGCCACGTGGACGCGTTGCTTGGGAAGTACTCCTGCTGCAGCGGCGAGAGCTCTGGCGGCAACGACGGTGCCGGCGACGACGACGATGGCGCGAGTTCCTAGGGTCCTTTTCCCTTCGTTACCCTGCACTAGATCGATGTGGCCCCATGGGGGCATGAAGACGATGCCTTGGTGTTTAAGTACTTTATGATTTGCTGTAATGAACGATCGTGCCCTCGTGAGGCTTTCTCTTGAGACCTGTTTCGCTCTTTTTGCTTGCCATGATGCTCTACGTTGTCAGGACCCAGCCCCCGAGCGGGCCTCGACCGTCGCTGGTATGTCAGGTCGCGATGCCTGGACAAGGCCAGGAGGCGAGGGGCACCGGGAGCCAGTGAGGGCTTCTGAGGTGCGATGCTCGGAGAGCCCCCCTTCGACGCGCAAGCGGCTTGCGCCAAGAGGAACGTTGGCGCTCGTGAGGCCGCCGGAAGGGAAGGCTTAAGAGGCGACGAGAGCGGCTCGCGAGGCGGGAGACTTAGCTCTGCACAAGGAAGTGTTCGGCGGGCCATCTCTTGTAGGGTACGCCTCATGAGGGCTCCGCTCGCGAAATCCCCTGCAGAGACGACCGCCAAGGGTTAGCTCCCGAGGCGGGGCCTACTGGCTTCCTAAGGCCTTGAGGGGGCCACCCCGCGAGGCATCCTCGCGAGGCCTTTCCGGGAACCTACTCCTGAGATGACTGCATGCAGAGCACTTAACGACAGGGGAGCAGCGCACGCTCATCGATTCGCTCATGATCATTACGCGAGGAGACAAGACACCAAGGACCTTGGTGGGGTGGCGTGCACGGGAGCAGACCCGAGAGCCAGAGCCCGGTTGCTTGGGTTTTTCAGCGCTGCTGGGACTGACCCGAGCACAGACACCGTGTCCATCCCCCACTCGTGTGAGGCTCATGAGGGACGTCGTGAGCGCGCGAGGCTCGCGAGGCAAGAACAAAACGAAACAACATGTAAGAAACCGAGCTTTACTGAAGTAAGATAGCAACCCATTACATAGCTAGAACTAGATACGGCTGCCGTGTCCGGCACGGGTCAGCTTGAGGTTGGTGCAACCCGTGGGGCGCCCTCAGTTACACATCGAAATGAGAAAAAGAGTGCTACCGTGTCCGGCACGGGTCAGCTTGAGGCTGGTGCAGCCCGTGGGGCGCCCTCAGTTGATTGTTCCGCCAGCGCGGAGCATGGGGCTTCCACAAGGGTGTGGGTATGATCGTGGGTCGACCGTTCCGCCAGCGCGGAGCATGGGGCTTCCACTTGGGCGTGGGCGGGAGCTCTCGCGGGCCCATCAGGCGAACGCAATGAGAGGCTCCGGGGCGTGTACAGCCCCATTTCGTTCGTACGCGTGAGGGTCACGGGTAGAACTTGCGGAGGTGTTGGATGTTCCAGGCGTTAGGCACAGGAACTCCGTCCTCCGTCTCCAGCCGGGCTGAGCCGGGCCTGGAGACATGAGTAACCCTGAAAGGGCCTTCCCACATAGGTGAGAGTTTGTGAAGCCCCTCTCTGGAGAGGATTCTGCGTAGGACGAGGTCGCCGACCTCGAGAGTACGAGGGCGGATGCTGCGGCTGTGGTAGCGACGCAGGGCCTGCTGGTACCTCGCGGCACGAAGGGCGGCCTGACAGTGGCCCTCCTCGAGGAGCAGCAGATCGATCTCCTGCGAGCCCTCCTGACGCGCCTCGTCGAAGGCAAGGACTCGTGGGGAGCCGTGCTTAAGCTCCAATGGGAGGACCGCCTCAGCACCGTAGACGAGGAAGAAGGGTGTCTCGCCGGTAGGCTTGCTTGCTGTCGTGCGGATGGACCACAGCACAGACTGTAGCTCGTCGAGCCAGCCCTTGCCGCAAGACTCGAGTTTCTTCTTGAAGCTCCTTGTTTTGAGGCCCTTGAGGACCTCGGCGTTGGCACGCTCGGCCTGACCATTGCTTCGCGGGTGTGCCACCGAGGCGTAGCAGATCTGCGTACCGAGGCTGGCACAGTAGGACTTGAAGAGGCCGCTTGTGAACTGGGAGCCATTGTCAGTGATGATGCGGTTGGGAACCCCAAAGCGGCTCACGAGGCCCTTGATGAACTTGACGGCGGAGCCTGCCGGGATGGTGCGCACCAGCTCGACTTCTGCCCACTTGGTGAACTTGTCGATGGCGACGTAGAGGTAGCGGTAACCGCCAGACACGCGAGGGAAGGGCCCCAGGATATCCAACCCCCAGACCACGAAGGGCCATGAGAGGGGAATCGTCTGGAGGCCCTGCGCTGGCTGGTGGATCTGCTTGGCGTGGAATTGGCAGGCCTCGCAGGCTTGGACCAGCGCGGTAGCGTCACACAGCTCAGTGGGCCAGTAGAAGCCGTTGCGGAAAACCTTGCCGACGAGGGTGCGTGACGAGGAGTGGTGACCACAGTCCCCTCCATGGATATCAGCTAGCAACTCGCGCCCTTGCTCTTCAGAGATGCACCGCAGCGACACGCCATTTGGGCGCCTGCGGTACAGCTCGCCATCTTGCAGGCAGTAAGCGGCGGCCTGCCGGGCCACGCGCTCTGCTTCTGAGTCTTTCTCTGGAAGGGTGTCGCGAAGCAAGTAAGCCTTGAACTCCGCGGCCCAGCTATCTTCTTGAGGCTCCAGCGCCAGCAGCAGGCGGGCTCCTGAAGCCGGGCCGCAGTCTGGCGCGCCCGTGGGTGGCGCGGGCGAGAGTTCTTCGCGAAGGAGCGCCGTGCTCGCGGCAGGAGGCGCGGCTGATGGCTTGAGGAGCCTTTCCTCGAAGACGCCGGGGCTCTGAGGCTCGTGGCGAGATGCTCGTTTGGCGATGTCGTCGGCTTCTTTGTTGCCACTGCGGGGGACGTGCTGCAGCTCCAGGCCAAGAAAACGTTTCTCAAGTTTACGTACCTCTTCCAGGTAGGCGGCCATGTGCTCGTCCTTGTGTTTGTAGCTTTTGTTGGAGAAGTTGACGAGGAGTTGCGAATCGCCCTTGATGGTCAGACGTTTGATGCCCAGGGCGAACGCGGCCTTGAGGCCGGCGATGAGGCCCTCATACTCTGCGATGTTGTTGGAGACCTTGTCGGTGTGCCTGAAGCAGAGCTGTACGGCGTAGTAGAGCCTATCCCCTGTCGGCGAGGTGAGCATGACCCCAGCCCCCGCGCCCTGTCGGGAGAAGGCGCCGTCGAAGTGCATGGTCCAGCCGCCAGGCGCCTCGTCCCCTAGCAGGAGGGACTGGGCCTCGCGAGGCTCCTCCTCGTATGTGTCCGTCCATTCTGCCACGAAGTCGGCCAGGGCCGCGCCTTTGATGACTCTGGTGGTGGAGAATTCTAGCTGGAAGGCTTGCAACTCGATGTTCCATTCGGCAACGCGACCGACGGTGTTGGGGCTGCGCAGAACTTGCTCCAAGGGGTAGCAAGAAATGACCTTGATGGGGTGACCCTGGAAGTAGTGGCACAGCTTCCTGGAGGCGACGAGGAGCGCGAGGAGGAGCTTTTGCTGCATGGGGTAACGCTCGCGCGCGTCCCTTAGCACGGTGCTGACGAAGTACACGGGGTGCTCGACGAGGCGCGTAGTTGCTGTGGCAGCTTGCTCTTCAGGCGCCTCGCGAGGCTTGGAAGGCTCAGGATTCTCACGAGGCTCAGGAGGCTCGCGAGGCTCAGAAGGCTCACGAGGATCGGTGGCCTCACGAGGCTCAGGAGGCTCGCGAGGCTGGAGGGCTCACGAGGATCGGTGGACTCAGGAGGCTCGCGAGGCTCGGAAGGCTCACGAGGCTCGGCGGGCTCATGAGCCCGACGGGGCGCGGAGGGTTTTTCCTTAGTACAGACGCGCTCCTCCCGCACCGCCACCAGCGCCGCACTGGCCGTCTGGGGGGTGGCCGCCAAGTATAGAAGCAAGGGCTCGCGAGAACGCGGCGCGACCATGATGGGCGGGCTCGTGAGGTACCTCTTGAGGGCTTCGAAGGCGGCGTCTGCCTCAGGAGTCCATTTGAAGGAGCCGGACCTCTTTAGGAGCTTGAAGAAGGGCAGGGCTCGCTCGCCAAACTTGGAGATGAAACGCCCCAGGGAGGCCATACATCCTGCCAAGCGCTGCATTTCCTTGAGGGTTCGGAGAGGACGCATTTTCTCGATGGCCTTGATCTTCTCTGGGTTGGCCTTGATGCCACGGTGCGAGACTAGGAAGCCGAGGAGCTTGCCGGAGGGGACTCCGAAGACGCACTTCTCCGGGTTGAGCTTGAGATTGACTTTGCGCAGGTTGGCAAATGTTTCCTGGAGGTCCGCGATGAGGGATCCAGCCTCACGAGACTTGACTACGATGTCGTCGACGTAGGCCTCCGCGTTCCTCCCCATCTGAGGCCCTGGCGTGATGCGCATTAGCCGCTAGAAGGTGGCGCCCGCGCTCCTTAAACCGAAGGGCATGCAGACGTAACAATATGTGCCGCAGGGGGTGATGAAGGCCGTCCTCTCCACGTCTTCGGCCGCCATCTTGGTCTGATGATAGCCTGAGAAGGCATCCAGGAAGCATAGCAAATCGCACCCGGCGGTGGAATCCACGATCTGGTCGATGCGGGGCAGTGGAAATGGATCTTGAGGGCAGAACTTGTTGAGGCTGGTGAAGTCAACGCACATGCGCTCCTTACCGCCCTTCTTGGGAACGACGACTGGGTTGGCGAGCCATTCGGGATGGCGCACCTCGCGAACGACCCGGCTTCCTGGAGCTTCTGAACTTCCTTGACGATGAAATCTTGCTTCTCTGGCGCCTGGCACCGTGCTTTCTGCTTGACGGGGCGTGCATTGTGGCACACCACTAAGTGGTGCTCGATCACCTCCCTCGGCACACCAGACAAGTCAGATGCTTTCCAGGCGAAAACATCCGAGTTTGCCCGAAGGAAGGTGACGAGCGCGCTTTCCTATGCAGGAGGGAGGCCTGTGCCGATGGTGAAGGCAGGGCCGGAGCCGCTGCCGTCCACCGACACCTTCTTCGTCTCGGCGCGGTCCTGAGAGAACAGCTGCTTCTTCTTCACGGGCGCGGTCTCAGGAGGCTCGGCCGCGTCCTCGTCGGCCGGGTGCGCGACCGCGGCGGCCTTGTAGGCACGCTCGAGGGTGCTGGCCGTGTCCTTCTCGTCACAGGTGACGGTGATGATGCCGCTGCAGCCGGGCATCTTGAGGACGTTGTAGCCGTGATGGGTGGCCGCCATGAACTTGGTGAGAGCTGGGTAGCCCAAGATGGCGTTGTAAGGCAGGCCGATGTGCGCGACGTCGAAGTCGATGAGCTCGGTGTGGTAGTTCTTGCGGGTGCCGAAGGTGACGGGGAGGCGCACTTGCCTCAGAGGGATGGTGGAGCCATCGGTCACTCCGAAGAAGGGCCTGGTCGGCATCAGCTTGTCGTAGGGCACCTGGAGCGTCTCGAAGGTCTCGATGGAGATCACGTTGAGGCCGGCGCCCCCGTCGATGAGGGTCTTGGTGACCGCAACATTGCTAATGGTGGGGGTGCACAGCATGGGGAGCGCGCCTGCGGAGGCCATGGATTTGGGGTGGTCCTTGGAGTCGAAGGTGATGGCGTACTGCGACCACTTGAGGGGTCGCGCGGCCTCGGGCCTTGGGAGGGCGGCATACACCTTGCGAGAGAGCTGCTTGAAGTGGCGGATGGCCGCGGGGGCTTGGGACCCGCCCAGGATGCAGGCGACCGCCCGAGGCTCCTGGTAGCCCCCGGCGCCCTCATCAAGCCGGTTGACGTCGTTCCTCCGGGGTGGCGGCGGCAGCGGCGGAAGAGCGGCATTGCCCTGAGGGTCTGTCTCACGAGGCTGGTCGCGCCAGACGGCCTCACGAGGCTGGTCGTGCCAACCCTGGCGGAAGTTGCCGCTGCCGTTGCGGCTATCCCAACGGTTGCTGCCGCGGCCACCTCCACGGGCGGCGCCGCGACCATTGCGGTCGTCTCGGCGGCTTTGGCGCTCGTCGTGGAGCAGCTTGAGCTCCGGACAGTCTTCGGTGCTGTGGGAGCGCACGTTGTGGAAGGCGCAGAGCGGCCGACCGTCCTTCCTGGGCTCGTCGCGGTCACGGCCGCGCTTCTGCTCGGGCTCCGCCGCGAGCACAGCCGGGCCCTTACGCTTGACGTCCTTGCTCTTGGCCTTGGCAGCGTCAAGCGCCGCGTCGGGGTCGTTGTGGATGAAGAGGCGGCCCTCCTCAGCCTTGGCGCACTTGTCGGCGAGATCGAGCAGCTCTACCACGGAGTCGAGCTCACCGTTGATGGCAAGCTTCTCGCGCATCTTGATGTCCATGACGCCGGTGGAGAATGCAGAGATGACGGCCGCGTCGGAGGCGCGCGGGATCTTGTTGCGCACCTGGCTGAAGCGCTGGATGTACTTGCGGAGGGTCTTGTCCGAGCGCTGCCGCACACGCCGCAGGTCGTTGATGGTGAGGGAGCGGTCCTGTGTGCCCTTGAAGTTGGCGACAAACTGGCTGCAGAGCTCGGCCCATGAGGAGATGGACGCCTCGGGGAGGTTCATGAGCCAGGAGCGCGGGCCGTCCTTGAGGGCCATGGGGAACCAGTTTGCCATGACCTTGTCGTCGCCGTTCGCCGCCTCGACACTCAGCGCGTAGAGCTGAAGGAACTCCGCGGGGTTGGGGGTGCCGTCCTAGCGCGGAGGCAGCTCAGGCTTGAACTTCGCGGGCCAGACAACGCGACGCAGCTCGCGAGTGAAGGCACAGCAGCCCACGCCGCTCGAGGGGACGCCGCCAGCGAGGGTAGCGCGGTTTTGACGCCCAGCCGCCGCAACATCTTGCACGGCCTGGTCCTGGCGCCGGCGCTGCCGCTCGAGGAGCACACGCGCATCAGGGGGTGCGCAGCGAATGATCTGGCAACTGGCCTCGTCTCGGTCCGGCGAGGACGCGCCGTGGGACGGCTCGCGAACCCGCGCGCCGCGCTGAGGCCCGCCGTGCTCGTCGCGCAGAGAAGGCGGCGGGGGAGCGCCGTGCGCCAGGTCCCCAGCACGAGACGGCGGAGGGCGAAGCGAGTGGGAAGGCGCCAGAGCGTCCCCGGCGGCGTTGACGAGCTCGGTGATGCGGCCTAGCCAGGCATCGTAGCCGGCGTCAGCTGGACGGTAACGGAGCAGCTCGCGCGCCATGAGCAGCGCGGCCTGCGGGTTCGGTGGCCCGCGGTGGACGAGGGAGGAGGCAGTGGCGGTGTCGCCGTTCGCCTGCATGGAGGGGTGCAGGGAGGAGTCCTTCTGCTCGCGGGCAGCGGGGACGGTGGCGGCAGCAGCCTCGGCTTCGGGGCGGCGGCGATTACCGCGGGCCACTGGCTCCGTCTGATCCACGCGGCCAGCCCTGCGCTCGGCGCGCTCGCGACGTGCGTCGGCCATGGGGTTGGTGGAGCAAAGGGCGGAGCGGAAGAACAGTAGCACACCCCTACCTGGCGCGCCAAATGTCGGAAGTCGGGCTCCGGGGACCCAAAGGCTCGAACACTGGGGTGAGCTCGTTCTACCACTTCGTCTCCTACCACGGCTAAGCAATGGCGAGGCTACGGCGAGAGCGCGCTAGCGAGGGACAGACCGTGGACTCAGCGGTTTACCCAGGTTCGGGCCACCTTGCGGTGTAAGACCCTACTCCTGCTTGGTTGGTATTGCTCTGGTGCGAGAGAGAGAGTACAAGGTCGAGGGCGATGGGAACTCGAGTCGATCGGATCCCTCTACAATGGCAGCTCTGCCCCCCTTATACCCGCCTCGGTCCTCTTCCCCCTGGAAACTTAGGCGGGAAGGGCTGACACACTTGGCGGGTTTTGAAAGTGGACAGGCGCTCAGGCTATCCTGACTAAAGGCGGTCTTCGCCTGCCAAAGCATGATCCATGACGCGCCGGTGGGCTCGGTGATGACCTCCGCCCTGTGCGCCCGCCGTCTTGGTCTTCCTTCGCCGATCGGGCAACCTTTGGGGTCGCTTTGGGGAGTAGGTATCTGGCTTTGCTCTCTTAACACAAAAGAGGAAAGCATCTTCATCCGCGCCTGCTGGCGCGGCCTCTGTTACCGCTCGTCGCCGTGCGCGTCACCCACGTGATGGGCCCCAGACCGCGCGGCTCCGCCGAACGGCCTTCGTCTCGTGCGCCCTCGGGAGGGGGCCTCGGGAGGCCACCTTAGGAGGTCGCCTCGCGAGGCCGCTGGTGGAGGTGCTGAGCCTCGCTTGCCTGCTCCCTGAGGAGGGGTCCTCGGGAGGCCAAGGCCTCATGAGGAGCCCTGGTGAGGTGCTTGGTGATGATGGCCTGCAGGGCCCACGCCAGGCGTTGCACCTTGGGCCAAAGGCAGACGGGCCTGGATACCCCTGGTCCCATGGGCCCGACAACTTTCAATGACTCTACATTATGAAACGTACTCCCTTTGTCCTATACTCTACATTATGCACATATGTTGAGAATATCCATGATTTGTTTTGGAATTTTTTGAAACATTTAAATTTGATTTTTTTCGAATTGGTATCATGGGAGCATATAAGTCTTGGTATCACCTGATATTTTCCCCTCCACCACGGATCACCAAATCGCACCCAAATGTCCGAACAATCCAGACATTTGTCGTCCTTCAACAACAGTGACCAAATTTGCCAGGACCAGTTCGAATGTGTGAGATCCCATAAATCGATAGCAAACGAGGGGAGGTTCGCGGAAGTCCAGACCTCTGCTACATAGGCCTTCGACAACGCGGACCCACGTAATCCCCCCTTTTCCGCTCCGCTCTCTGCGCCGCGTTCATGCCGGTCAGAGTGGTCGTGATAAGACGAGATGACGTAACAGATTCCTAAACGCATTCATGCCGGCTGGCCAGCCGCCCGACGTTGCCAACAGCGCGGCCACTCAAAAGCCTACTCCTGCCGCTGCCCGCATTGAAGCAGAGTCGGTCCACCTGTATCGGCTATTTAAGCCGGCATGGCCGTGCGCAAACCCTACAACACTACATCATCGCCACACCTCTCTCGAACCCGCACACCTCCAGCTCTGGCGGGTGCGATGGGCAAGTCCGACGGCCCAAAGTGGTTCTTCGTCTCTCTGGGTCCGGGGAAACTTTGTCTCCTGGCGCCACTGACCGTGTTCTCCGAATCTTTGGGCCCGTTGTCGTCGACCGCTCCCACTAAGGAGAAGCTGGATTCCATCTCCTCAGACTAGGAGGAACAGAAGCCGCACCTCCACACTGAGGCTGTCATGACGGACGAAGAGTTCGCGCGACAGATGGAGATGGTGGTCTTGCGGACATTCCACGACCGTGACCCGACGCCGTCATCCCCGGCCATCTTGCGCAACAGCTGTGTCCAAACCAGACACCATGTGAAGGAGGGTCGTCATCTTCACTGTGGCTAAGTAGTTGCGCCCGTGCCCAGCCGGTAGTTCGGGAGCCAGTTGCACCCGATCGCCGTGAAGGAGGAGCTGCCCTCCCAGTGATCTCCAAGGCGCGCGACCGCGTCGCCTACTACCTCGGTCCTGGTGGCGGCAGCTCATCTTCCATAGTGACGGCGGCCTCCGAGGTGGTGCGTCAGGAGTCATTCGCCCGAACGGACGTCGCGTCGACCTAGGTCCTGGTGGACCTTGTGCTCTTAGAGGCCTGGGCCATTGATCGGCCCAGGACCACCACAGAGACCGCCGCTGGATCAGCGACCAACTCCTCAAAGTGGGGTTGGTCGAGTCCGAAGCGATTGGCCCGACTGCGGCGCTAGGCGGACTCCATGGCCGACCGTCGCGGCTAGGCGAAGGCCACTGAAAGAGCATGGTGCCCCCATGTTTGGTTTTGGTAATTGATGACAATCCCTATGGACTAATGGTTGATTTGAGTTATACTTTAAGGTTTGTCCATATGCTTTGCTTGAAGACCATTTGTTGGGTTCAAGGTTATAAGAAGGAGATTATGTGTTGACCAAGGTGCTATTCAAGAGTTATCCAAAAATTGGTCATGGAGAGTTGAGCCTATTGCAAGCATGTCTTGAATAAGAAGACTATGTGGACATTCGTGTTTAGCTTCAAGGCATCATCTTTATGAAGAGAAGGGAAAAGATACATGGTTGATCAAGTCAAAGTACAAGGAGTGGATTCAAGTTGATCAACACACAAAGCGTAGAAGATGTACCGAGTGGGATCAAGTGATCTCATGATATGGTAAGCATTGTCCATTACGCTTTGTGTACTAACCCATGGCCTATGTGAGAGTTCTTTGTGGGGTTAGATATGTTTCCATGGGCGTGCGTTGAAGCTTGTGCAAGTTCAAGTGGAGCATCATGGAGAGATCGCATGCTTGAAGCTTGCCGTCCATTCTCGTGATAATGGACATGTGAAGATGTGCCTAAAAGAGGCTCACCCATAGTGGAGTATGGGAGAGCAATTCAATAATCTTCATCGAGTCGGCGCAATCAAGAAAGGTGGTCCAACTTGAGGAGGTCAAGATCGTCATCATCAAACTCAAGTGGATTATGCGCAAGGCAAAGGTTTGTCCTTGATAGGTTTTCTATTTTACCGGTCTCATAGTGTTAGTTGGGAGACCGAGTTATATGATTGATTGCCGTACTATCAAGGGGGGTTCTCGAGTGAGTAGCCTGATCGTATCGTTTGTAGAGAGTTCAAACCATTGCATCCTTGGCATCATCTTTATTGGTTCTTGTTTGGCTTTTCTCTTTGTGAGTTTTGAAACTCGTGGTCATCCTCAGGACAAGCTCAAGTTCATCGAAAACGGATTTCGTATGCATCATCTATTATGTTTTCGATGTTGAAGTCTTTGTCGGTTCTTCACTAATGGAGGTTTGACAGGTTAATATCATTGGCCTATTTCTCTTGCCACTTCTGACGTGATTTGACAGCTCTTGTCGTTAGCTTTCTATCAAGTTTGAGTTCGTCGAAATCAGAGTTCATTTGAAGAAGTTATGGCAGTTTTGGTCTTACTTGTTTTCTTTCGTTGAGTTCTAGTCATTCATGTTGGTAATTACAGGTAGTACCGCTTGTGCGGTACTTCTGCTGGTGTGCCGCGGCTACTACCGGGAGGGTTTCTGTTACCCTTCAGGAATTCGCAGTAGCACCGCTTGCTCCTAGCGGTAGTACTGCTTGTGCGGTACTTCCGCTGGAGTACCACGTGTACTACCGTGGATTTCTCTGTGACCCTTCATGGAATTCGCGGTAGTACCGCTTGCTCCTGGTGGTAGTACTACTTGCGCGGTACTTCCGCTGGATTACCGCGTGTACTACCGTGGAAGTCTCTGTTTCTCTCTAGCTAATTCACGGTAGTACCGCTTATTAGAAGGGGTAGTACCGCTCCGGCAGTACTACCGCTCCAGTTCCATGCTGGTCCACTATGGGTCTCGGCCACTTCTTCTATGTTTAGTGGTAGTACCACTCCCCTGAGCGGTAATACCGCTTAAGGCATGGGCAGAGCATAACGGTTGGATTTCTCTTCCCACTATATAAGGGGGTCTTCTTCTCCATTACCCCCAACGACTTTGAGCAAGCTTTCTCCTCCATTGTTGACCTCCAAACGCTTTGCCTTCTCTCTATTCCTCCCATGAATCTTGCATCTTTTTGAGGAAAAGGAGAGAGGAGATCTAGATGTACATTCTCCACCAATCCATATCTCCTCTTAGTGAGGGGAACCTTGTGGATCTAGATATTGGAGTTCTTTTGTGTTCTCCTTGTTCTTCCTCTCATATTCCTCCATAGCCTTCGTTGCTTTGGTGGGATTTGAGAGTGTGGGACTTGAGCACTTCATGTATTTTTGCCATTGCATTAGTTGCATCGGTTTGAGTTCTCCACGGTGATACGTGGAAGTGAAAGTTGAAAATCTTATTACTCTTGGGTGTTTGGGCACCCTAGAGCATGTGCCTCTTGGGTGCTTGGGCGCCCTAGACGGTTGGTGGTGTCGCGGAGCTCAATCATTGTGGTGTAAAGCTTTGGACGAGCTTGGGGTCTCCAATTAAGTTGTGGAGATTGCCCCGAGCAATTTGTATGGGTTCGGTGACCGCCCCAAGGGTCGCCATTTGTATGGGTTTGATGACCGCCCTCAAGGGTCCCTTAGTGGAATCACGACACCTTACATTGTGCGAGGGCGTGGGGAGAATACGGTGGCCCTAGTGGCATTTTGGGGAGCATTGTGCCTCCACACCGCTCTAACGGAGATTAGCATCCTCAAGGGTGTGAACTTCGGGATACATCGTCGTCTCTGCGTGTCTCAGTTATCTCTTACCCGAGCCCTTTACTTGTGCACTTACTTTGTGATAGCCTTAGTTCTTCATGTTATATATCTTGCTATCACATAGTTGTTTATCTTACTTAGCATAAGTTGTTGGTGCACTTAGTTGAGCCTAATATATTTAGGTTTTATGGTTGACAAATGAAACCCTAGTTTTATTCCGCATTTGTTCAAACTTAAACCGTAATTATTTTTAAACCGCCTATTCCCCCCACCCCCTCTAGGTGACATCGACGTCCTTTCAGCAGCTGAGCGCCGATCAGGACTACCACGAACCCTATCGAGCCGTCCGCCACTGGAAGGACGGCGATGGCTCAAACGGCGACGATGACGGCCTGGACAACGACAGAGATACCCGCGACATCGGAGGCCATGCCTACGAGGTCACCATCTGGTACGTCGCTTATTTTAGTCTAGATTTACTTCAAATTTCATTCAATTTAGTTGAAACATTATTAGATTCAGTGTGTTTTGATTGTAATATCGAAAACGCTTCAAATCACCCGACGGCTCACAACACCGCGTTTGTTACCTTCCCTGCAAGCCACGTGCCCCCATGGGTCCCAACACCGCTCATCTTCATCCTTATCTTTACAACAAACAAACAACCACATCCTCCGGGTACATCGAATCTCTCAACCTCATCCTCTACTCCGTCCTTTTCTCCTCTGTCTTGCAGGGAACCACCGCTTGGAGCACATCGCAACTGCCGTCGCTGCTACGACCACACACCACCCCCAACATGGTTGCTACAACCACAGTCACGACAACATGGTTGTTGTAAGCACCGTTCCATCCTCCACTGCCTCTCTATGAATCGGGCCACCGAGATTGCTGCGAACGGCCCTCGAGTGCTGTAGGGCCGCGTGGAGCGGTGCCGCGCTGCACGCGAGGCGACTGAGGATGCTACAAGATGGGGCGATCGCCACGTAGCGACACCACCCGTTGCTACGAGCGGCGGGCATGGCCGATGATGTGAAGCTCGGCCCGGGATTACAACATGGCCACTGTTGCAGTCGTAGCATGGGTCATGTTGCAAAGGTTTTGGTTTACGGTGCTTGGCCTAGGATTGCAACATGGTCAATGTTCCAGTCGCAACACGGGTCTTGTTTTTCGAGGAAGATTGCGACAAGGCTCATGTTGCAAAGGCCGAGCAAAAAAAGTCTCCTTTGGCTGAGATGGGATGGCTATTCGAGGCTCCATCCAATCCAATGGCTGAGGAGGTGGTGGGTCTTTTTAGATTATCATCCTGAGGACACGTAGCGCTGCTCTTGTAATATATTGAAATTTAACAAATATTATGCGGTCTACATGAATTTCGTCCTTTTTTGAAAAATCCATTTGAAATGGGGCGGTCATTTGATGCTGCCCGTGGACATTTGTTGAGGTTTGTTTGGTGGTCGGCGTTGAAATTGCGCATAGCAATGCCCGTGTTAATTAAACTTGCATCATGTATGTATGTATGGGTCTTGTGGACGTCGGCTCCAGGCAAGTGGCTGCCGCCAGGGCGGTGAAAGGCCGTTTATTCAGTTACATTGGTTGGGTAAAACTAGCGCCAAGTAAAGAGTACTCCTACTAGATGAAGTGCTAACCACAGGTCCCCCCTGCTCTTTCTTTCTTGATAAAATTACTGTGTTTATTTATTACTGGCCCCGAGGCGCAAAAAGATAAACATCACATGGCATCCCTCACGTGACATGTACTTGCGCCTGTCGTCTCGGCTCAGCTCCAGTGCGTGACATACTACTTACTGGACTAGTAAATCAAGACAAGGGGGAAAGGCGTTACTTTACTGTTAACGAAAGCAACATACAGGGTGAGTGTGGCCTGGTTGAGATGATGCAAGGGTGAGTTGAGATGGGTGTTTGGTTAACTTGTATGATATGCCTGTATGAGGAGCTGAATTTCACTGAACAGGGATCACACAGACAGTAAGGGGCAACGAGATTCGGGGACGGCGTCGTCGCTTGACGAGGGATCCGGGGACGGCGGCGGCGCTAGACGAGGGATCTGCGCTTGACGAGGGATCCAGGCGGCGACAGGCTATGGGCGGCGGTGACATGCCCTGGATGCGACCATTGGAGGGCGATGGCGGCGCTTGACGAGGTATCCGGGAACGGCAGCAGCGCTAGACGAGGGATCCAGGGACGGCGGCGGCGCTAGACGAGGGATCCGGGGACGGCGGCGGCCCTTGACTAGGGATCCGGGCGGCGGCGGCGCTTGACGAGGGCGACGGCGGCGGCGCTAGACGAGGGCGACGGCAGCGGTGGTGCTTTCTCGAGGACGGCGGCGGCGGTGCTTGCTCGAGGACAACGGCGACGGTGGTGCTTGCTCGAGGACAGCGGCGGTGGGCTACGGGGAGGAGATGCCCTGCCTATGGTGCTTGCTCTATGCGTTGACGAGATGGAAGGGATAAGGAAAAAGCGAACAGACGAGCCTGCATGCCTGCAACGCTCGATTCCTGCGTTTCCCTCAGCCTGGCTGAGAGGGCTTTTTTGCATCCACCGGACCAGGTTGAAGAGCCCATGCAGGGTACCAAACAACTCAAATATTGCACGGTGGATGCGAGCCAGCTGCAGGGAACCAAACACGCCCAGTGTAACTGAAAGAAAAGGAGATGGACGCTACACTAAAGATCTGAAGCATGCCGTTGCAGTTGATGATCCTTGTACCTACTGTATCATTTTCGGAACACAAATCTGCCAGTCTTTCTTTATCTGTATGTATATCTTGCAACATTAACTGTATATGTATTTGTTTTGCTGTCCTAAGGGAAAACAGCTGCTCTTGTTCGTCAATGAATAAGAAAATAAGTATATACGGCAAATAATTAGACTGATAGCCACCATTTTGTTACCGAAGAAACACAAGTATACTAGCAACCATTTCCAGACTTGCCAGTTACATCAATGTACAAGCCTCTGAACTACTCAAGTAACCAGCAGCAAAACCTGCAATGCAAGAAAAGATTTCGACTTTCCCCAGGCCAGAAGTACACTTGCCAAACCAAACAATCAAAAGAAAGGCCAAAATAACAACACAAACCCAAGGACCAGACTCAAGGCACACAAGGCACAAATATAGCTGCTGCAAATGGTTTCAGTCTTCAGGTCTCTTGCACACATCACAAGCAGAGATGAGAAGCAACTAGTACAGTACTAGTAATTTCTTTTACACTAATTATCACTAGTAGATAAACAAGCCCGTTCGTTTACACCACCCAAAATCCATACAGGAAACCCAACTATAGATAGCTACTACTGGTATCTTCTATGCAATTTTTGTTTGCACTTCTTCACGCTGCATTGCCCCGACCATACAGAGCAGCGGCATCCATCCAGCTCCATGAACAGCTGAAGCTCCAGCGCAGAAACGGATGCGTCCATGGATATGCAGGGGTACGGTGTGTTGTCATGACCTTGAAGAGACGGCCGTTGCGGTGTTGAGACCCCGAGCAAGGCCGTGGACGGCGGTGCCGTAGCTGCGGTTGCCGAGCCCGATGCAGCCGAAGAGCAGCAGCCCGCCCTGCCGGTAGGGCAGGTACGTGCGCCGTCGCATCTCTTCCGCATCTGCCCTCCTCGCCTCGTAGAGCCTCTCATGCGCCGACCTCCGCCTTCCCTTCCCTGTCCCTCTACCTCTGCCCGCCGCCGGCGATGGAGAAGGAGATGGGCTCCTCTTTGGCGTGGCTGAGAAAGTCGGCGGTGCAGGAGTGGCAGGGTGCTGGTTGTCCTTGCCGCCGTCTGACTTGCTCCGGTGGAGGAGATCCTTAATGAAGCCCCAACGCCGGGAGCTCCTCGAGGAAGATGAGGACGCAGAGGAAGCAGTGGAGGAGGACGACGAGGAGCGGGAGGCCGGGGGCGTGGCCGCCGGCTCGACGGACTCGGACTCGGACTCCGGCGGCGGCGCGGGAGAAGGTGACCTCCAGTGGGCACGGAATGGGGAGAGCGAGCGCGCCTTGCGGTGCACGGACCGGCCCCTGAAGCGGCCGCGCTCGCCCTCTTCCACCTCCACGGGGGCCTGTGAAGGCGAGGCGAGACGAGGCTGGCGCGGCTGGAGCAGCATCGCGGAGAGGCGGACGGGGCGGATCTGGCCGTTGTGGAAGAGCTCGTCCGCGGACGACATGGCGGCGGCGGAGGGCGACGGGAAGCGGGACGAGAAGTCGAAGTCGAAGTCAAAGTCGAGGCCGCCGCAGGCAAAGTCGTTGCTGGCGCCGCGGGTGGGGCTCGCCGGCGCGCTGAAGAAGCAGGCGGCGTGGTGGTGGCCGGAGAAGGGGTCGCGGGTGGGGCTGGAGGGCGCGCTGACGAACGGCGTGGAGCAGGCGCTGTCCCCGCCGCCGGCAAGCGGGTCGTCGGAAGGCGCGTCGGCGGCCATCGTGTGCTGTGGTGCGGCCAGGCGGTGGTGGGTTGGGTTGTGCGCGCGGCGAAGTGGTGGGACGAGTGTGGGAAGTGTGGGGTGGTGGGAGTTTTTAAGTGCTTGGTCGTTTCACGGTTCAGCCCCTCTAGTTCGTACGACGTTGATTCCCTGGGATGTTTCGCTCTTGCTGTGAGTGTGAAGCTAATAATAGGGATATCGAGGAGTTTTGTGGGAGAAGACAAATACTAGTACTAGTATACGTTTTCTTTTTTTTTTCTTTTTTTTTTGAGGAAACTAGTATACGTTTTCTTGATACGATGGGATCTGGTTCTCTTGAACTGCTCAATCGCAGGATGGTCCTCACCGACTAATTTTGTTTGTTTTTGTAAGAGGAAACATGGTCCTCATCTTTGTAGAGTAGTAGATGGGTCCGGCAGGATCCAAGAAAATTTCCGTAGTAGTACAGTAGAATGCCATTGCCACGCCCTGCCTGTCATTTATAATCCAAATCCAATCAATAATATCTCCACGCGACACGATTTTGCAAACAAAATTAGTAAGTTGCCGCTGGTCATATTTTTTTTTTCAAAACGCCGCTGGTCATATATGAGTTTGGCAGATTCTTCTCTGTTTCGTGAGGAATTTTTGCAGGCGACTCCTCCCAACGGCGACAAAGCGGAGAGCGAAACACCATGCATGTCCCGGAGCCGCGGTGAAGCAGGCAGGGGGGAGGGGGAGAGGGAGCGGGGCGCGCACTTTTGTGCCGGCTCCGGCGTTGGTGGGCGGAAACCCGGAGCCGCGGTGCATCGGGAGGCAAGTTCCCCATGCTCGCCACGCCACGCCTCGTCCTGCATCTGCATTGCCAACTTGGCACCAGGTGCGTACGTATATCCATCGTCATCATAACAACGCCCTTTTGATTTCCCAGCCGCTGTGTTTATTGTTCCTTCATCATGCCTGTACCGTTGCAAGTCACATCCTCCCTCGGCTCGATCGGGCCATAAATTGTGACACTCCGAGACCGATTCCTTCCGTAATTATTATCATTTTATTGTTTGAGATATTTTATTTTATTTTGCATTGCATCATGTCCTACACCGTGCGAACCGCTTTCCCCAGGTTGCCGGGCCCCTGCTTCTCTCCCTTCGTGACAGAGTTACAGCAGCGCGCCACACCTGCCGCGATGGAAAAGTTCCCAGATCCTACCCCAGGGGGGCGGGCCCTGTTTCTCTCCATGCAAGGCAGAGCTACCACGATGTCCCCCACCCGTCGCAAGCGAGGCTTTCTCGGGCCCTATTCCGTGTGAACCTTTCCTCCCCGGGCGACAGAGCCTTTGTCTCTTAAAATGCCCATGGCCGAGTGATACGTCTCTGTCATATCTATAAATTTTTATTGTTTCATGCCAATATTTTACAACTTTCACATACTTTTGGTAACAATTTATATGATTTTCTTGGACTAACATATTGATCCAGTGCCCAGTGCCAATTCCTGTGTTTTATTTCGCAGAAAATCCATATCAAACGAAGTCCAAACGTGATAAAATTTTACGGAGATTTTTTTTTGTTTTTTGGCGCAAGAATCAACAGAAGGGGTGGCCCACAGGCCCCATAAGCTCACACGGCACGCCCCCTACCCTATGGTGCGTCGGGCACGCTTGTGGCCACCCCGTAAGTCGGTTGGAGCCCTTCTTTTGCCGCAAGAAAGATAATTTCTAGAGAAAAATCCCATCAAAATTTCAGCCCAATCGGAGTTACGGATCTCCGGGAATATAAGAAACGGTGAAAGGCCAGAAAACAGGAACGCGAAACGGAAGAGAAACAGAGAGAGAGATCCAATCTAGGGGGGCTCCCGCCCCTCGGGGGCCATGGCGGCCATGGACAAGAGGGGGAAACCTTCTCCCATCTACGGGGAAGGCTGCTACTTGTGAACTGCATTGGGATTTTCCCCGAAGAGGAAGGGGTGAAGCAGTACAGTAGAGATAAGTATTTCCCTCAGTGAGAACCAAGGTTTATCGAACCAAAAGGAGAACCATGCAAATCCTAGTGAACAACACCTGCACACACAAAAGCAAATACTTGCACCCAACGCGAACAAGAGGGTTGTCAATCCCCTTGAACTCGTTACTTGCAAGGATCAAATCTTGTATAGGTAGATAGATAAATTGCAAAACAAAATAAAAGTAAATAAATTGCAGCAAGGTATTTTGGGTTTTTATAATATGATTAAAGTAGACCCGGGGGCCATAGTTTTCACTAGAGGCTTCTCTCTCGAACACATAGCATACGGTGTGTAAACAAATTACTGTTGGGCAATTGATAGAAAAGCACATAGTTATGACGTATTCATGGCAATGATCATGTATATAGGCATCACGTCCGTGATAAGTAGACCGACTCCTGCCTGCATCTACTACTATTACTCCACCAATCGACCGCTATCCAGCATGCATGACAAGCAGAGTAACGCCTTAAACAAGATGACATGATGTAGACAAAGTAAACTCAAGCAATATGATTAAAACCCGTCGTTTTACCCTTAATAGCAACAATACAGTACATGCCTCGTTACCCCTTCTGTCATTGGGTGAGGACACCGCAAGATTGAATCCATTACAAAGCACCTCTCCCACTGAAGATAAATCAATCTAGTCGGCCAAACCAAATGGATAGATCGGAGAGAAATACAAAGCTATAACAATCATGCATAATAAAGTTCAAAAAAGACTCAATTACTTTCAATGAATAATCTGATCATAAACCCACAATTCATCGGATCCCAACAAACACACCGCAAAAGAAGATTACATCGGATAGAACTCCAAGAAGATCGAGGAGAACATTGTATTGAAGATCAAAGAGAGATAAGAAGCCATCTAGCTACTAGCTATGGACCCGTAGGTCTGTGGTGAACTACTCACACATCATCGGTAGGGCAGCAAGGTTGATGTAGAAGCCCTCCGTGATCGATTCCCCCTCCGGCAGAGTACCGGAAAAGGCCTCCAGATGGGATCACGGAAGAACAGAAGATTGCGGCGGCGGAAAAGTTATTTCGGGTGGCTCTCTGTTGGTTTGGGAATATTTTCGAATTTATAGAGGTGGAATTAGGTCAAACGGAGGTGTGTGCGGCCCACAAGCTCAGGGGCGCGCCATGTGAGCTCGTGGCTCTCCCGTAGCTCTTCTGGCCTCCTCTCGAACCTTCTAGGGTCCCTTCTGGTCCAGAAAAAATCATTTTAAAGGTTTTATTCTGTTTGGACTTCGTTTGGTATTGATTTTCTGAAAAGCCAAAAACAGGCAAAAAACAGCAACTGGCACCGGACACCGTGTTAATAGGTTAGTCCCAAAAAATGATATAAAATAGCATAAAATGCATATAAAGCATCCAAGAATGATAATATAATAGCATGAAACAATTAAAAATTATAGGTACGTTGGAGACGTATCAGCATCCCCAAGCTTAATTCCTGCTCCTCCTCGAGTAGGTAAATGATAAAAACAGAATTTTTGATGTTGAATGCTACCTAACATGTGTATCATGTAATCTCTTTATGGTATAAATATTGAGAAACGATGAAGTAGTAATATCAACATAATAATATCCATGAATATAAAAACTATAATCATTAATTTTTCAAAATATATGATCCTTAAAGAATGTTATCCCTACTCATTTTATCATGTTAGCATGGCATGACTCCGCCTTCACCGCATAAATATAAATCATGAGCACCCCGGTGTTAAACCAGGCAATTGGATCGTACTTCTAACGCGCTTCAGCATTTTCAACCCCACGCAATACATGAGTGTGAGCCATGGATATAACACTATAGGTGGAATAGAATGCGGTGGTAGAGATCAATAAGGGAAGTCAAAAGGAATAAATTCTCGCATCAACTCGGCGGATCAACGGGCTATGGAGATGCCCATCAATCGATATCAATGCAAGGAGTAGGGATTGCCATGCAACGGATGCACTAAGAGCTATAAGTGTATGAAAGCTCAACGAAAACTAAGTGGGTGTGCATCCAACTTGCTTGCTCATGAAGACCTCGGGCATTTGAGGAAGCCCATCATCGGAATATACAAGCCAAGTTCTATAATGAAAAATTCCCACTAGTATATGAAACTGATAACTCAGGAGATTCTCTATATGAAGAACATGGTGCTTCTCTGAAGCACAAGTGTGGAAAAAGGATAGTAACATTGCCCCTTCTCTCTTTATCTCTTTTTTTCATTTTTGTTGTTGTTGTTGGACTCTTTTTGGCCTCTTATTTTATTTTATTTTTTATTTTTCGCCCGAAGTCTCATCCCGACTTGTGGGGGAATCATAGTCTCCATCTTTCTTTCCTCACCGGGACAATGATCTAATAATGATGATCATCACACTTCTATTTACTTACAACTCGATAACTGAAACAATATGACTCTATATGAATGCCTCTGGCAGTGTACCAGGATGTGCAATGATGTAGCGTAACATGTATGATAATGATGAACGGTGGCTGTGCCACAAATATCATGTCAGCTCTATATGATCATGCAAAGCAATATGATGATGAACACACAAGTCATGTGACGGAACGGTAGAGGTTGCATGGCAATATATCTCGGAATGGCTATGAAAATGCCATAATAGGTAGGTATGGTGGCTGTTTTGAGGAAGATATAAGGAGGCTTATGTGTGATAGAGAATATCATATCACGGGGTTTGGATGCACCGGCGAAGTTTGCACCAACTCTCGAGGTGAGAAAGGGCAATGCACGGTACCGAAGAGGCTAGCAAATTGCGGAAAGGTAGGAGTGAGTATAATCCATGGACTCAGATTAGTCATAAAGAACTCACATACTTATTGTGAAAGTTTATTAGCCCTCGAAGCAAAGTACTACTCGCATGCCCCTAGGGAATTGGTTGGTAGGAGTTAACCATCGCGCGCATCCGATTATAACAACACTCAAGGATTTCATTTCAGACATAAAAATGCTCAAACCTCCCCACCATGCCATGACCAACACTTAGATGAGAAGTTAATAACAAGCTTTAATACCGATATTTTTACTAAACAATGATCATGAACCAATATCCTTCCATATTACGCCACCAATATTATTAAACCATACGTTTCTTATTTAGTGATCTACATGAAAGTTATTATTATATCCCCCTTGAATACCTATCCTTTTTGGACTAGTCTTATAACACATGCACATTGCCATTACTATTTATTAGACTCTCAAAAAGATTTAAGTGAAGCATGAGAGTGCAATCATTTCTATAAAATATAACCACCGCCGTGCTCTAAAAGATGTAAGTGTGTAACACCCCTGAGTATTAAGCTACAGAGATCCATCATATTAATGCCAAGTCATCTGAGATTTGCAGTGATAATCATGTTGGATTAATATCTCATTTCAAATTCTGCCACTGAATTCAAAATTCAAATGCAATTGAAATTTGGAGTTGCACAAAAGTTGCTGGAAAAATGTTCATCATTTAGCAAAAATTCCAAAACAATTTTTTGGTAAGAAAAACTACATCACTCATATGCAAAGATGGACAGTAGCAATTATTTCAGTGCAACTTCACCTGATGGGCCTCCTGATGTATGAACGCTACGTCCTTTATACTGTAAGCCGCCGTTGGGTAACCCGGCCCTAAACGGGCGGGTTATATTGTGGGGTTATATCCCCAACACCTGCGCCTTTTCGATCAGTGTTTTATTTTGCCCCGCCTTCTTAAAGGCCTATCTGTTTTACTTTTATATCTGTACTCAGATATCTAATGCTTTCCCTGACGCTTGTATGCGCAAGCTTATGTATTCGAGCCCTCGAGGCCCCTGGCTTGTAATATATTTATCTTGTATGACTTTTATTTGTGTAGAGTTGTGTTGTGATATCTTCAAGTGAGTCCCTAGGCTTGATCGTGTGCATTTGCGTGTATGATTAGTGCACGATTAAGTCAGGGGCATCACAGGTTGGTACCAGAGCCGACTGCCTGTAGAAAGCCCCTTTCCAACTCCTTGGCCGAAGTTGAGTCTAGAATTTGCAAAATGATTTTACTAACATGGCTGTGTGGCTTACGGGCCCACGTCGCCAATGGGTGGTATTAAGATCTTTTATTCCTCTTCCTTACTTTGGGACTCTGAATTTCTCATCCTTTCGGGTTAAATGATTTTGCTAACTCTAACATTAGGTTCTCGTGCTCACATTCACCCGGAGAGTTGGATTGTCTGCAAAATATTCATTTCCATTGATCTGATTAATCTGATAATCACATTTTCTTTTCCATTGGTTTGTTTAACCTTTTCTTTCCAAGTTGTTATATGTTTCTCACTTTGTCATTTCATATCTTACACCCTTTGTTTCAGATGCGTCCCGCAAGATAGCTTGCCCGTCTGACCGTGGCTCGTGATGCGACTGGGTTTCCGGCCATTTTGGTCGACCTTTTGACCAGGCTGGGATATCGCTGGTATCCCGAGTACACAGTTTACGAGGATTACCGCGAGTTCAACCAGGAGCAGTACCATGCTGAGGTTCGCATCTTTGATCGGCAGAACAACTCTATCACTGAGTTGCACACCTTCCATGGTGTTGGAGTGACTGTCGACATGGTTGTCCATGATGCTGCCTATACTGCTATTGCTCATCTCCGTGGAGAGCACAATAGTCGCTTGGAGGAGACTGCTTTCAGATACATCCCGTATGCTCCCGCTGGGGATGAGACTGGATATTACACTGCTGTTTGTACTCCTTACGTGCTGTGTCGCTATGACCCGCAGGTTATGGTACAACACATCCAGGCTCTGGATCGCACTGCTCGAGCTCTTGCTGTCGAGTTGCACGCCACTCGTGCTCGTCTTTACGACGCTCTGACACAGTTGCTACCAGCAGTCAGTGCGAGGATGTATCCAGGGTATATCATTTACCCGCGCAGGACGGAGATGCCACCAGGTCTTGAGTGGCCTGCTGTTGGAGGTTTTGCTCCTCCACGTGGTCCTCTTCTTCCAGTTCGGGACCAGGTTCTGCACCAGAGTGTTCACGGAGCGTAGGATCCTTCTTTCGAGGGTACCCTGCATCGTCACATGCAGCTGCCTGGCTACAGTGGTTTTCCCCAACGTTGATGTAGCATATCGCTATATCGCGTTGTTGTATTCCTCCACCGTGTGCCTGCGTGCCGCCTAGTTGTCTAGCTTTCCCTTTTGCTGTTGTAATGTTGGCTTGTAACCGAATCTACGTATGGATCTGTATGTCATGTTGACTATGTTGATGTATCTACTGCACTTCTTTTTGTCGTGCGTGTCACTTCATGAATGAATCCATACTACTGCAAATGCTCGTTGCTAAAATTACCCCCTGTTGAATTTTAGCAGGATGGTTAGACCAGCAGGTCGAGGTCGTGGTCGTGGTGACAACAATCCACCACCGCCCGACTATATGGCTGCTATGATGCAACAGTTTGAAATGCACCGCCAGTTCATGCAAGGGCTTATGGATCAGTTTCCTCGCCCCAAGGACAACCCGCAGCCAGCTTCAATCACTTTGCAAGACTTTGTGCGCATGAACCCAACCACCTATCGCAACTTAGTCCAGTCGCTAGATGCTGATGACTGGCTCCGCGACATCGCTTTTGAGATGGAGTCTGCGGATGTGGCCCCTGCCAACTACGTCACCTTTGCATCCTACTTTCTGAAGGGACCCATAGCCCAATGGTGGGACACTCACAGGCAGACCTTAGCTGCTGGAACTGTCATCACCTGGGTGGAGTTCAAGGCTGCTTTCCGTGCCCGTTACATACCTCAGGGAGTCATGGATCGCAAGAAGCGCGAGTTCCGCAATCTCACACAGGGCAGCAAGACTGTGGAAGCCTATCAGCGGGAGTTTCTTGAACTGTCCCGCTATGTGGAAGAGGATGTTGCTAATGATGCCCGCAGACAGGAAAAGTTTCGTGAAGGGCTTAGCCCAGATATCAAGCTTGCACTGCTAGTCCAGGACTTTGCCGACCTCGCCACTTTGGTGAACAAGGCTATCCAGGTTGAGACTGGTCTCAAGGAACACAAGGACGCTCTTAAGCGCACCCGTGAAGCGGGCTCATCTTCGGGCTCGTCTTCACAGAAGTGCCGCATCTGGATTCCTCACAGCATGTACCATCCAGCGGCACCTCCTCCACCGCCGGGGCAGCCAAGGCCTCAAGCTCCAATGTTCCGAGCTCCTGCTCCCCGTCCTGACAGTGGGCTCTGCTTCAAGTGTGGCCGTCCAGGTCACCGTTCCAGGGAATGCCCTCAGAATCAGAACCAGCTTGCACTTCCCTCTGCTGGCCGTGGTAATGGCCGTGGCAACAATCAGCCCCGCAACAACAATGCCAGGCCTTCTTATGGTCGTGGTCAAGCTTACCATGTTGATCTGGGTGAAGCTCAAGACCAGCCAGCTACTGCGAAGGGTACTCCTCTTGTTAACTCAGTACTAGCTTCTGCTTTAACTTATTTGGGAGCATCGTACTCATTCATGCCAAAAGCATGGCATGACTCAGCCTTCACCGCATAAATATAAATCATGAGCACCCCGGTGTTAAACCAGGCAATTGGATCGTACTTCTAACGCGCTTCAGCATTTTCAACCCCACGCAATACATGAGTGTGAGCCATGGATATAACACTATAGGTGGAATAGAATGTGGTGGTAGAGATCAATAAGGGAAGTCAAAAGGAATAAATTCTCACATCAACTCGGCGGATCAACGGGCTATGGAGATGCCCATCAATCGATATCAATGCAAGGAGTAGGGATTGCCATGCAACGGATGCACTAACAGCTATAAGTGTATGAAAGCTCAACGGAAACTAAGTGGGTGTGCATCCAACTTGCTTGCTCATGAAGACCTCGGGCATTTGAGGAAGCCCATCATCGGAATATACAAGCCAAGTTCTATAATGAAAAATTCCCACTAGTATATGAAACTGATAACTCGGGAGATTCTCTATATGAAGAACATGGTGCTTCTCTGAAGCACAAGTGTGGAAAAAGGATAGTAACATTGCCCCTTCTCTCTTTATCTCTTTTTTTTCATTTTTGTTGTTGTTGTTGGACTCTTTTTGGCCTCTTATTTTATTTTATTTTTTATTTTTCGCCCGGAGTCTCATCCCAACTTGTGGGGGAATCATAGTCTCCATATTTCTTTCCTCACTGGGACAATGATCTAATAATGATGACCATCACACTTCTATTTACTTACAACTCGATATTACAGCTCGATAACTGAAACAATATGACTCTATATGAATGCCTCTGGCAGTGTACCAGGATTTGCAATGATGTAGCGTAACATGTATGATAATGATGAACGGTGGCTGTGCCACAAATATCATGTCAGCTCTATATGATCATGCAAAGCAATATGATGATGAACACACAAGTCATGTGACGGAACGGTAGAGGTTGCATGGCAATATATCTCGGAATGGCTATGAAAATGCCATAATAGGTAGGTATGGTGGCTGTTTTGAGGAAGATATAAGGAGGCTTATGTGTGATAGAGAATATCATATCACGGGGTTTGGATGCACCGGCGAAGTTTGCACCAACTCTCGAGGTGAGAAAGGGCAATGCACGGTACCGAAGAGGCTAGCAAATTGCGGAAAGGTAGGAGTGAGTATAATCCATGGACTCAGATTAGTCATAAAGAACTCACATACTTATTGTGAAAGTTTATTAGCCCTCGAAGCAAAGTACTACTCGCATGCCCCTAGGGAATTGGTTGGTAGGAGTTAACCATCGCGCGCATCCGATTATAACAACACTCAAGGATTTCATTTCAGACATGAAAATGCTCAAACCTCCCCACCATGCCATGACCAGCACTTAGATGAGAAGTTAATAACAAGCTTCAATACCGATATTTTTACTAAACAATGATCATGAACCAATATCCTTTCATATTACGCCACCAATATTATTAAACCATACGTTTCTTATTTAGTGATCTACATGAAAGTTATTATTATATCCCCCTTGAATACCTATCCTTTTTGGACTAGTCTTATAACACGTGCACATTGCCATTACTATTTATTAGACTCTCAAAAAGATTTAAGTGAAGCATGAGAGTGCAATCATTTCTATAAAATATAACCACCGCCGTGCTCTAAAAGATGTAAGTGTGTAACACCCCTGAGTATTAAGCTACAGAGATCCATCATATTAATGCCAAGTCATCTGAGATTTGCAGTGATAATCATGTTGGATTAATATCTCATTTCAAATTCTGCCACCGAATTCAAAATTCAAATGCAATTGAAATTTGGAGTTGCACAAAAGTTGCTGGAAAAATGTTCATCATTTAGCAAAAATTCCAAAACAATTTATTGTTAAGAAAAACAACATCACTCATATGCAAAGATGGACAGTAGCAATTATTTCAATGCAACTTAAGCATTTCAAAGTGCTGTTTTATTTGTGGAAAATGCAATTGAATTCCCCTGTCCTCTAAACTTTTTGTGGCATTGCCTAAAAATACAGAGTATTTTATGGGCTAAGTCTCACAATTTTTCTCAGCACTTGTGTGGCCCCAAATATTCTTTTCCTCTCTCTGTTTATTAAAGAAAAAGAGAAAAACAAAAAGAAAAGAAACGGGCGAGACCTTACCTGGCACTGGGCCGAACCGGCCCAGCCCAGCCGGGTCGTCCTCTCCACCTGCTCCCGCCCTCCGTGTCGCCGTCCCCGCATCCGGCGCGCGCGCGCGCCGCCCACTGCTCGCCACGGCGACGTAGCCGGTGAGCGAGGGGATAAGGGCCACCCCGAGCCTTCCCCCCTGGACGCCCGCAGTTCTCTCCTCTCCTCTCCACGCGCTCGCTCGCTCCCTCTTTTCCCCTCTGTCCCGAACGCCGCCGCCGCCGCACGGCTCCACCACGGAGGCCACCGTGATTCCCTCGCCTCCCCGACCGGCTCAACCGCACCGCCGACGTCCGCCACTTCTTCCCCGACCTATGGTTGGAGCCGAGGAGCACTGCCGCTGCCGTTTCGTCCTCGACCGCATCTCCGGCCACCGCGGCGAGCACCGGCGACCCCGACCTCCCCTGCTGCTACAAAACTGCCACGGGCGTCCTTGAGCCGCTCGGTGAGCCATCACCGCTCTCCATTTCCCTCCCAGAGCTCTTTTGTTAGTCGCGCGCGTCGCCGCCGCCATTGCCGAGCTATGCTCCGCCGCGGAGCTCGTTGTCGCCGTTGCACTCGGCCATTGGACGAACCAAATGCGCGGGCGTGCTGCTGGGCTTCCTAGGCAGCGCGTGGGCACTCTAGTTGGACGCGGACGAGCCCCGTTGCTCGGATCCCCGTAGCACCGATTCCGGCCGCCGCCCGTGCTCGCCGTTCCCGACCACCGTAGCTCGCCCCAGTAGGCTAGATCGACGCGGGGTGGAGTAGCCGACCGAACCCCGCAAGAACCGCGCAAAACGGGGCACCACAGGTGAAACCCGAGCTCGCCGGAGCTCTCTGCCGCGTCCGGCGCTCGCCGGAGCCTGTTCTGGCGCCGGCGTCCGACGTGTCACCGTGTGGGGCCCACCTAGTGACCCTGACAGTGGGCCTCGCCGTTCGTTTGACCGCGTTGACTCCGGTCAACGCGCGCACACTGTTCACTGCTGACTCTGCCATGTGGGTCCCCTGTGTCAGTATGTTAATTAGTGACTAATTGCACTTAATTTAATTACACACTGATTAATTAGGTCACTGACTGGCTGGGCCCACTAGTTAATTAACTCTGTTAGTTTAAATTAATCACTGTTAAAACCTCTGAGGCTGACAGGTGGGTCCCACCTGCCTGTTTGACCAGTCAGCTGGTCAGCCTACTGCTGACGCCAGGATGACACCACCATGACGTCATATTCCTAATTAGGCAAATTTCTGTTAATTTAAATAATTCCAGAAAATGCTTAAAACTTGTTTATTTCGTAGAAAATTAACCGTAGCTCGGATCGAAAAACTTTCTACATGAAAGTTGCTCAGAAAAATCCCACGAATTTGATCGTGCCGTCTGTTTTCTTGTCGGGACCCTCTACGTAGGTGAACCCGCAACTTTTTGCCTGTTTCTGATAGATGAATAGTGCATGCATACCTGCTAATAATTCAACTTAAATCCTAAAATAACTAAAATGGTTTAGAGATACATTTAGGCAACCCTGCACTGCATTATAGCATGTCATACTCTGTGTTGCTTTTGTTTGCCTTTATTTATTGTTTCTTCCCCCTCTTCTTCTCCAATAGCCCCCGAGACCGACGCGGCCCCGGAGACCGACTACATCCCCGACGACCCTTCCTTTGCCGCAGAGCAACCAGGCAAGCAAACCCCCTTGAGCATGCCTATATCACCTATTCTTTCTTCCTCCTGCTTGCATTAGAATTTGCTACTGCATTTGTTTGATCCTATTCTGATGCATAGCCAATTTTTGTAAACTGCTATTGATACCTTACCTGTTATCCTAAATGCCTAGTATAGGTTGGATGAAATCCATCTGTGGCCCCTCCACCTTGTCCTAGTTGCCCCGCTTAGTTACCAATGCCCTGATCAATGTGATCGACGGGCTGAGACCAGCACATCACCACGCACACCCCCTAATTTGCTCGACTCTGCAGAGCTAATATCGAGTGCCGAGGGTGATACCTCTTATCTCACTCCTGATATTGCCTCTGTGGTACAGTTAGTCGGTTGTGGGTAACGAGGGTGATTCCTCTTCCACCTCCTCCGACGAAGCTTCTGTCGTGCAACCCCGCAAGTGTGAATACCAGCAAGGGTGATTCCTCCAGTTTCACCTTGGCGGATTCGTCGAGAGGGAAATCCAATGAGGGTGATTCCTCGGATTCCTTCTTGATGTTATGGACACACGGTTACCTGGGATTTACTACAGACACCTGATAAAGTCGGGTCGACCCCGAGGGGTACCCGCGAGAGATGTGCAGTCGGGTTGACCATGAGGGTACCCGCGAGATGATTACGTGGCATGGCCGGGCATTCTGAGCCCTTGCCGTACTTCCACGAGATGGGGCGACGGGGCCACATGTTTCGTGGATCTCTGCTCGTTTTCGCGAGCTCCCAATGCACTTAACGGATTTGGGTATTTGTTCTGAGTTGGCCACTGGCCTATACGCACTACCACCACGCGGGATAATGGTTTAATGGGGCCCTCTACACCGTATGTATCAGCCGATAGCTCTGTCAGATGTCCAGTTCAGCCTTGTGGGCCTGTCGGGCCAGTGCCATCCAGGATGAGGTGGTGCTCGTCCCGGCTCGTCGCATAACGACCCGGAGTGCAAAGGGCGATGGGCCCAAGACCCCTGAGCACTTAGGATGTAGACCGGCGGGGACCTCTCTGTTGAGCTCTAGGTAGGGCTGCGGTGTGTCGATCAGCCGAGGCCGGGCATGACCCAGGAAAGTGTGTCCGGCCAGAGTTAATCGAGCGTGTTGGGTAACAGTAGTGCACCCCTGCAGGGAAGATATATCTATTCGAATAGCCGTGTCCACGGTAACAGGACGCTCAGTAAAGTATCCCGATCTACTACTTGAACTAGTTACATGTTAATTAATTGGAAGCTCCGGGATCGCTTTCTCGCAGGGAGTCAAGGAAGGACCTCTAGGCTTTGATACAACATGCTTGCTACTTTAGTTATGTTACTAATCTGCACTCTTCTTATGCTGCAAGACCGCTGAAGATGCTAGTCTTTGTTAGGCTAGGTCCCTCTCTCTATTCTGGCATTTCTGCAGTCTAGCCCACTGATATAGCCATTCTTTGATACCGATGCATAATTAGAATAGATCTGATGTAAGTCTTGCGAGTACTTTGGATGAGTACTCATGGTTGCTTTGCTTCCTTTTTTCCCCATACCCGATTGATGCGACCAGATGATGGAGCCCCGGAGTCAGCCGCCCCAGCCGACGACTACTACACCTCTGGAGGAGCTTACTACTACGTGGAGTCCGCCAACGACCAGGAGTAGTTAGGAGGCTCCCAGACAGGAGGCCTGCTGTCGTGGTTTTGTCACGGCAGATGTCCTCGTGAAAGGACTTAGTCATGAGGCCATCGCAGCTAGGTGGTAACTCGAACGGGGTTGATCGGAATCGAGAGACAAGGGTTTACCCAGGTTCGGCCCCTCGCGATGGAGGTAAAGGCCTACGTCCTGCTTGATTGTTATTGATGATGATGGTGATCTCGATTACAAGGGTGCAACTTGGCTAACCTAGTACTCGAGAGCTTGTAACTTGGTATTTCTGCCTCGGGGGCTCGCCTTTATATACAGTTCGAGGCCCTGGGTTTACAACAGAGTCCGGGTCGTAACATGACCCGTGATCTAGTCTATTTCCTACTCATCGTCCTCCTCAAGAAAGGAAAACATATCACGTCCTTGGATTTCCTGCCGCCTCAAACATTGGGCCCTAACCCGGCCTGCTTTATGAGTCGCCTGATGGGCCTCCTGATGTATGAACGCTGCGTCCTTTATACTGTAAGCTGCCGTTGGGTAACCCGGCCCTGAACGGGCGGGTTATACTGTGGGGTTATATCCCCAACATTAGCCCCCAGAGTGATGTGGATTCATTCAGATTAATCTTCAGTCTTGTTGCACTTCCGGGTCATATGAATTTGCCGGCTCATAATACCTCTTTACCTTGGCGCTCCTCGCTTCCTCGTGTCAGGACGTCATCTTCCAGAATCAACGGCGCTTAAGTGTGATGTCATAGCAAATCTGGATGTATATCTGTTGGGCGCAAGAATCGAGGCGCCTCTTCGCAAAAGTCACCGCGCCTCCTCTGTTTGCGCACCTGCCTTTTCTCCTTCTTACCACATTATAAATATCCTCGAGGGCCGCAGTCTTCTTTTTTTACTGCTTCGACCGCCCCACTTCTTCTTCTTCCTTGCGACGCGTCCACCTGTGTCAGGAGCTCCGCCGCAGTACGACCCTGACGCGCACCGACGGCCTAACCGCATCCTCTTCTTCGTACGCGCCGTCGTCGAGGCTGCTCAAGGTCATCTCAGATCCACTCACCGCATCCAGGTACGCCTCATTGCCTCCTTTAGATTCGTAGCAACACCCGAGCGTTCTTCGCAGTTCGTCGTTGTTCGTCCGTTTATCCTATTCATTGCCATTCTGGATCCAGCTTCAAACGCGTCCGTTGTAGAAAAATACCCCACCGCTTGCAGTAGTACCATTTTGCATCTAGGAACCTCAGTCCTTTACTAGAAACTCGGAGTAGATCAAACTGTGTTTCCATTGTAGGAACTAGGTATAGTAAATATTTTCCTTTTCGCATATTTTGTAGATCCATAATTATAGCCACTTTGTTTGAAATTTGTTTCCTTGTCATACTGGCTTGTCTTCAAGCCGCCACGGCGACTTTAGCGATCGTGAAATGACCCACCATTCATATTTTTATCCGCAACCATTAATTCTTTAGGCGACTTACCATGGTAAAGACCACAGTCTGCAACTGGGTGAGTTCCCAAGTTTCGCAACTGTTGCTCAATGATTATAAAGAACAAGGTTTTCTGCCTGCTCAAGAGGTGATTGGCTGGCGGGCTCCTCAAGGCGAAGCAGTTCCCCAACCCGGCGAAGGAGAAGTCGTGGTGTTTACAGACCATCTTCTCAGGGGCTTCTCTCCACCCGGGTCAAAAATTTCCTGGGTCGCCTTAAGTTTCTTCAACCTTCATCCTCAAGATCTTGGTCCAAATTTTATATCCAACCTATGCCAATTTCAAGTCCTCTGTGAAGCATATCTGCAAATGGAAGCCACCGTTCCCCTCTTTAGGGAGTTTTTCTATATCAACCGCCAGACTGAATGTACTGATGGTCCCAGTCTAGAACTTGGCGGGGTCTCGATCCAGAGCCGAAGAGACGTTGCTTTCCCTGCAGTCACTCTGCCGAGTCATCCAAAAGGATGGAACAAGACCTGGTTCTATTGTAAGAACACAACACCTGCTGATGGGAACCCTTTGCTGAGTTACAGACCTGACCGTCTTGACCCCACGGTTGAACTTCCTGGCTGGGCTCCTCAAGAAGAGCGCGCTCAAGTCGCCCACATATATCCAAAGCTGAGGGCTTTATTAGCCAATGGTTTGACCGGGGTTGATCTAACCCGGTGCTGGATTACCTGGAGGATTCTCCCCTTAAGTCGCCGGGCGGATCTAATGTGCAATTACTCAGGCAAATAAAATGATGCGCAAAGGTTCAGTCCCATTGACCTGTCAGCTGACGAAATAAACAAGATTGTGAAGAAACTGCTTGGGGAGTCACAAGAAAAATGTAACAAGACGGGGCTGAGACCATTCTATGCTCTTAACCAGGCTCCTCCAGTAAGCATTCTGTGATCATTTGTCCAGCTTGTCAACTCTTTAAACTTACTTGTTGACCTTGTTTAAAACTGTGCAGGCCGACTCTCCATTCTGGAACAAGAAGAAAAAGAAAATACCAGCGACCAAGCCGAGGGCTGCTAAAGCTGCACCGGCTCAAAAGAGGCATAAACCGGCTATTGAAAGTGAGGCGATAGCTAGAGGCAGGTCACCAGCAGCTGATGAAGAGTCAGAGGTAGAACTTGACTCCCTTGGCCGTCTTTTTATTGAACTGGCTGACACCTCATATTCTCAGGGTGATGCTGACACTAGCCGGGCTGATGATGTTGAGGTAATTTCCATCTCTTCTGACTCAGAAAACTTTGTTCCCCAAAGAGCCAGAAAAACCATCAGAAAAGTGCCATTTTCTCATCCACATGCTTATTTAGACCCACAATTTTCTGTAAAGAAATCGCAGCATGCCGGCTCTGCAAGACGCCAAACTCGAAGTGGTTCTGGAGAACTCCTGACTGGGTTACCTGATGCTTCAGTCACCCGTAAGCGACGCAATGAGGTGCCTCACAGTCCAACCCCATCTCTTCCACGAGCCGGCCTTTTTAAGCATCCTCTTAACCCGTCTGATTCAAATTACCAGGAGTCGCCACCATCATCTGGCGACTCATCTGCCACTCAACTGCCACCCTTGGTCATTAAGCTAGGGTAAGTGCTTCTCTATAAACCGCGCTTCGTTGTAACCATTATGTTACTTATTTTAGTCTGCTTATGAATTCATAGGGCAAAGGCTAAGAAGAGGAAAACTGGCGAGTCATCTTCGACCCCAAAGAACTTGGAAACAGAAGACCCAAATTTGGAGATCCCTGAAGGTCAACACGAGACGGCAAAGGATCAGCCTGGCCAAAATGTTGATCCGCCCAAGCAAAATGAGCAGCCAACAACTGAAAAGGTGGATACTCAAGTCGGCGCGGCTGACATGGCGAAGGATCTTAACCCGCCAAGTCCAACTCGCCCTTCTAGTCCGATGAAAACGACTGAAGATACGGTCTTCTCATCTCCCCAAGCCGATGATGATGTTGGCATCACAGGGGTATCCTTCAAGACTCCAGAGACGTCAAGCGTTCTGACCAAGCTTGTATCAAAAAATGAGCCGGTCGCGGCGGAGAAAGGAAAAGGGAAGCTTGAGCTCCCAAACTTTGAAATTCTCAGTGCAGCCGATCTTCATGAGGCGTACTTGACCCGGCTATCTGTAAGCCAGGAAATGGAAGTAAGCCTGGTTAATATGCTGAAGAAGAAATATGAGGTCAGAAATGTCCCTTCTTTCCATACTGTATATATCTTGTGTAGCCGCCAAGTCTTAGACATAGGTCAGAATGAATATGTGTAAGACTTTCAGTAGGATATACTCGCTTCGGGACTGTAGCCCCCAAGGGCCGGGTTGTTATGTATATAACAAACCGGTTCTTTAACATCTGTCTTTGAAGAGCAACGTGTAGCCCCCAAGGGCCGACTCATTTTGATAAGATGAGCCGGATCTTCAACAATTGTCCTTTAAAAGTGACGTGTAGCCCCCAAGGGCCGACTCATTTTGATAAGATGAGCCGGATCTTATGTCCCTAGTGATCAACAGACGAGAAAAAAATGACCTGCATTAGCCCCCAAGTGCCATGTAGATTGCTAGCAAACTGCTTGGGACTTTTTTAGTGAGAAATTTTAGCCGTCTCATAGCCCCCATGGCCCGGGTTGTGCAATACTGTAGTCTCAATAGTGTATAGCATTCCACTGACAAGATCTGGTGATGACAGGATATGCTCAATGACACCGAGTCAAAGGTGGCCGGCTTACAAGAACAACTCAAAGTTGAGAAGAAGCTTCATATAGACGCCGAGTCATCTGTCGCCGCCTTGCAAGAAACTGTATCAACGGCGGCTGAAATCTTGAAATCTGTGAAGACCTCACACGAGGAAGAAAAAACAGCGTTGGTGAAACGGACTGAAGAGGCAGAGAACCGGCTCAAGCCCATTACTGATGAATTAAACGGCTTGAAGCGGTATATTACCGACATGACCCAGGCCATCTTTGGTAAGTTACCCGCCAAGCAATCATGAATAACTCGCCCACCACTCTGTTGTATTTGTATGGGAATTCTGTAATCGAATGCGTTCAAATATTGCAGGTAGCAGAAGCATCAATCTGCGTCAAGACCCCCGTGTCAAGCTCAAGGCGGTTTACACTTTCTGGGAGCAACTTTATGGAGGGAGCTTGTTCACAATCATGACTGTGATGGGTCACAAAGAGCCACCACGTTTCATAAGGGACGTGTTGAAGCAACTGTCAACCGTGCCAGGCCAAATTGAAGAGTTGAAGAAATCAGCCGCCCGAGCAGGCGCCATGTTGTCGTTAAGCCGGGCCAAAGCTTATGTGCCAGATATGGATCCTTCCGAGATGGCCAGCGGGTTTCCAGAATTCAACACTGATGGCAGCGAATTCATTACAGAAGATTACACCCGGTGTGTGAAGGAAACTCGTGTTTTGGCGAGTCAATTGGTTGAAGAGTTGGACTTGAAGAAGCACCAGCCGACTTACAATGAAGAGAACATGTGGGTCACCCCGCCATGTTACACGCCCGTCGACCTAACTCCGGCACGGCGTAAGCATATCTTTGCTCCTGATGTTGACCCGTCAATTATCATGAAAGAAGATGCCGTCTTTCAAGCCTTGACAACTATCGAGTGGGATCTGGACAATCTTTAGATCGGAAGAAGAGCGGAGCCGGAGCAGGATGACCCGGAGGCCCCAGTCGATGATGAACACCAGGAAGGAGCTAACCCGGGAACTGATGACCCGGAAGGCACAGAAACTGGTGCCCAAGAGTAGATGTCTCCAAATAACTAATAACATGGAGCCCAGCTGTGGCTATGTAATAGGATAGTTGGAAACACTTGGTTGCTGAACGTGCCTTCGCGCACGTGAATATCTGGCAGTATTTTAGATGAAACAAGCTGCACTGGTGTAATTGTATATTAACCCGCCCAGTCTCCTTTGAAAAAATTTGCACTTCGTTGAGTAACAGTGTGGCGAGTCATGTTTGTATGAACCATCAATAGTTTTATCCTGCTCTGCCTAAAACAGGCTTAGAATAACCCGGGGCGTTTAATAGCTGTCCGGCTTGTGATTAGCACCAGTCTGAAATAAACTGCTACGATTTGGTTGACTCATGGTCGATAGGCATCTGTTTTTTGTTTTAACCCGGTATGTCCATAATCCGACGGCTCATGGACCAAAGGAAACAAAGATACCCCCTGGAAAAAAAATTGAACAGAAATCGTGAATAAATATCAATGTTAAGTCGGCTTTCGAGGCACGACAATATAGACCGGCTTTTGAGGCTCGAGTCTTGCTTCAATGAAGCTGGCGTGATAGCCCATGGTTTGTCCTCGCTCTCTATAAGCCGGCTCTCACGTGACATCCGATGTTTTAACCAAGGCAAGTTTAGGGTCATAGAGATGATTGACTTGTCAAGAGTACACCGGGTCACCTAAGCGGAGTAGCATCAAGCAAACAGGCAGGTTTAACCAAGATAAGGTGGCTTCATTTGCCGGGTCAAGAGGGTGAGATAGCTAAACTCGGTGAGTTGGAAGCCCCCAAGTGACCAATGATCAACAACGAAAAGACTCATGCACAATATTTGAGATGAAACGACAGAGGCCCCGAGTTTCGGGGATGCCAGCTTATGTATATTGATCAAAATATATACAAAGGTGTGTACAAGCAAACTTGAGCTAGTGGCTCTAAGTATAGTATGGACGGAGATGAGCGATATTCCAAGGCCTGTTGGTCTCTTCCTCCGACGTACGTGACTTATTGGGTTCACGTATATCCATCAGGTAATATGACCCGTTGTTGAGATTTTTGCTGATGACAAAAGGCCCTTCCCAGGGAGGGGAAAGCTTGTGCATACCTGTCTGTTCTTGTATCAGACGGAGCACTAAGTCGCCCTCCTGGAAAGTACGGCTGCGGACTCTACGGCTGTGATAGCGACGTAGGTCTTGCCGATAGATCGCAGATCGTGCTGCTGCTAAGTCACGTTCCTCTTCCAAGGCATCCAGAGAGTTTTGACGAGCTTGTTCATTGTCTGCTTCGACGTAGGCGGCAACTCTTGGGGAATCATGACGGATATCACTAGGCAAAACAACTTCTGCGCCGTAGACCATGAAGAAAGGCGTATAGACTGTTGATCTATTAGGAGTGGTCCAGATGCTCCAAAGGACAGAAGGGAGCTCTTCGACCCAACAACCCGGCGTGCGCTCGAGTGGGACCATAAGCCTAGGCTTAATGCCTCGTAAAATCTCCTGGTTAGCATGCTCTGCTTGGCCATTGGACTGAGGGTGTGCAACGGATGCAACATCAAGCCGGATATGCTCTCTTTGACAAAACTGCTTCATAGCCCCCTTGGACAAATTTGTGCCATTATCAGTGATGATGCTATGTGGATAACCGAAGCGAAAAATCAACTTTTTCAAGAACTTGACTGCTATAGCTGCATCACAATTGCTGATTGGCTCGGCTTCAACCCATTTGGTAAATTTATCGACAGCAACCAAAAGATGGGTCTTTTTGTGTTTGGACGGTTTAAACGGACTAACCATATCAAGCCCCCAGACTGCAAAGGGCCAAGTTATTGGGATCATCCGGAGCTCTTGAGCCGGAACATGAGCCTGGCGAGCAAACTTCTGGCAACCATCACACTTTTGTATGATATCCTTAGCATCTGCGTGAGCCGTAAGCCAGTAAAAACCATGCTGAAAAGATTTTGCCACTAAGGACCTTGAGCCGGCATGATGACCACAATCTCTAGAATGAATCTCATTGAGGATCTCTCGCCCTTCATCAGGGGAAACACAACGCTGGAAAACTCCTGTAATGCTCCTCCTATGTAACTCGCCATTGACGATGGACATCGACTTAGAGCGGCTGACGATCTGACGAGCCATGAGTTCATCTTCAGGGAGCTCGCCTCGAGTTAGATAATCCAGATAAGGAACTGTCCAGTCCAGAATAGCGTGAAGAGCCGCCACCAATAGTGCCTCCGGGTCAGGGATAGCGAGATCTTCCTCAGAAGGCAGTTTAACAGAAGGATTATGCAGCACGTTAAGGAACACATTCGGAGGGACCGGCTTACGTTGAGAGCCGAGTCATGACAATGCACCAGCCGCCTCGTTGAGTCGCCGATCGATGTGATCAACTTGATATCCTTTGAAGTGTCCTGCCACATTGGTGACCTCTTGCCGATAAGCTACCATAAGTGGATCCTTGGAATCCCACTTTCCTGAAACTTGTTGAGCGACCAAATCTGAGTCGCCTAAACACCTGACCCGGCTGAGATTCATCTCTTTAGCCATCCGAAGACCATGGAGGAGAGCCTCATATTCAGCTGCATTGTTAGTACAGGGAAATAGAATCCTGAGGACATAACAAAATTTATCACCTCGAGGGGAAGATATGACCACCCCAGCTCCCGAGCCTTCTAGCTGTCTGGAACCATCAAAATGTATAGTCCAATATGTATTATCGGGCTTCTCCTCTGAAGTTTGGAGTTCCGTCCAATCATTGATGAAATCCACGAGTGCCTGGGACTTGATAGCTGTGCGAGGGACATATTTAAGATGGTGTGGGCCAAGCTCAATTGCCCACTTGGCAACCCGGCCTGTAGCTTCCCTGTTCTGGATGATGTCTCCCAAGGGTGCTGAACTGACCACAGTAATGGGGTGCTCCAAGAAATAATGCGTGAGCTTGCGACTAGCCATGAAGACGCCAAACACCAGTTTCTGCCAATGTGGGTACCTCTGCTTGGACTCAGACAGAACTTCGCTGACATAATAGACTGGCCGTTGCACTGGGTATTCTTTCCCTGCCTCTTTCCTCTCGACAACAACTGCAACACTTACCGCTTTGTTATTGGCAGCAATGTACAGGAGCATAGGCTCTTTGGCGATGGGAGCAGCGAGAACAGGCGGCTCGGCCAATTGCTTCTTGAGGGCTTCAAAGGCTGCATCAGCAGCATCACTCCAGACAAAAGTGTCAGTCTTTTTCAATATTTGATAAAGGGGAATCGCCTTTTCTCCCAGGCGGCTTATGAACCGGCTCAAAGCCGCGATCCGACCCGCCATCCGTTGAATGTCATTGATGTTCTCCGGTTTTGCAAGCGAGGTTATTGCCTTAATCTAGTCTGGGTTAGCTTCTATGCCTCGCTCCGATACTAGGAAACCCAGCAACTTGCTTGCAGGAACACCAAAAACACACTTATCCGGGTTAAGCTTCATCTGGTAAGTTCGAAGATTAGCAAAAGTTTCCTTGAGATCATCCAACAAGGTCTCCTTCTTCAATGACTTGACCACGATATCATCCACATAAGCATGAACGTTGCGCCCTATCTGCTTGTGGAAGCAATTCTGGACACACCGCTGGTAAGTCGCCCCTGCACTTTTGAGCCCGAAAGGAATAGAGACATAGCAAAAGGCTTCGAAAGGTGTGATGAAAGCCGTCTTCTCCTGATCCTCGACAACCATCTTTATCTGATGATAACCGGAGTAAGCATCCAGGAAACACAAACTCTCACAACCCGCCGTGGCATCGATAATCTGATCAATGCGAGGGAGGGCAAACGGGTCTTTGGAACAAGCCCTGTTGAGATCTGTGTAATCAATACACATGCGCCAAGTGCCATTTTTCTTTAGAACAAGCACTGGATTAGCCAACCACTGAGGGTGAAAAACTTCAACGATGAACCCGGCAGCTAGGAGCCGGGCTACTTCTTCCCCAATAACCTTACGTCTCTCCTCGTTAAAACGACGGAGGAATTGTCGAACATGCTTCATTTTTGGATCCACATTAAGGTGGTGCTCAGCGAGTTTTCTCGGTACACCTGGCATGTCAGAAGGTTTCCACGCGAAGATGTCCCGATTCTCACGGATGAACTCGATGAGCGCGCTTTCCTATTTGGGATCCATACCAGTCCCAATAGTGAACGTTTCGGACGGGTCGCCAGGGACAAACTCAACCTGCTTGGTGTCCTCGGCCGACTTGAACTTGAGTGGCGGGTCAGACTCTGCAGTGGGTTTCTTCAAGGGCGTCATATCGGCCGGGTCAACATTTGCAGTGTAAAATTTCAGCTCTTCCGCGGCGCAAGCCGTCTCAGCATAGGCCGCATCCCCTTCCTCGCACTCAAGGGCGATCTTTCGATCTCCATTAACTGTGATAGTGCCATTTGGTCCAGGCATCTTGAGTTTGAGGTAGACATAGCAAGGTCGAGCCATAAAGCAAGCATAAGCCGGCCGCCCAAACAGGGTGTGATACGGGCTCTTGATTTTGACCACCTCAAAGGTCAAAGACTCACACCTGTAGTTATCATCAGTGCCAAATGCGACGTCCAGCTTGATCGGCCCGATAGGATAAGCAGATTTTCCAGGAGCAATCCCGTGAAACACGGTGGAGGACGACTGGAGCTGTTTTTCAGACAGATTCATCCATCGAAAAGTGTCATAGTACAAGATATTGATGCTACTCCCTCTGTCCATGAGCACCTTCGTGAGCGAGTAACCGCCGACTTGAGGTGCCACCACCAAAGCCAAGCAACCGGGACTGTCGACCCGGGGAGGGTGGTCCTCTCTGCTCCATGTAATGGGCTGTTCCGACCAACGCAGATATTCTGGGACTGCCGGCTCGACAACACTGATGGCTCGTTTCCGGAGTTTGCGATCTCGCTTGTCAGTATGGGTCGTGAACACGTGATACTGCCCAATATTCAACTGTTTGGGATTGCTCTGAAAACCAGACTGATTGCCATGTTGATTGCTCTGCTGTTGATTTCCTTGCCCCAGATGCTGATTGCCTCCGTTGTTGCTAGAACTCTGGTAACCCGCTCCTGAGCCGCCCGGGCCATGGAATCCCGGGTTGTGAAAGCCGCCGGACGAGCTAGCTCCAGGCTGCCCCGGGTTGCCTCCTCTGCCGCCCTGACGGTTCTGAAAGAATTGCTCTCCAAAAGCTTGCATTATGTGACAGTTTTCCCAAGAGTGGGTTGACGGCTTATTAGGGAGGCTGTGTTTTGGGCATGGGCCTTTGAGGGCTTCCTCAAAATTACGGGGCTTGTTGCCACTATAGGATCTTCCCGAATTATTCCCCCTCTAGTATTTATGACCAGTGTTGGTGTTGGCAACCAAGTCTGATCCTCCTTCCAGGTTCTTACGCTTTCCACCATTGCCATGGTTTCCATTGTTCCCTGAATTATTCTGCTGGTTACCCTTGCCACCATTGTTTTTCTTTCCCTTGCCAGTCTGGTCATCGTCTGGGTTAGGATCCTTCGTGGTATCTGACTCGGCATACCTAGTGAGGACGTCCATGAGCTCGCCCATATCCTGAACCTTCCGCTTAAGCCGGCCAAGCTTCTGCACGAGGGGCTCGAAGTGATAGTTCTTCTCCAAGATTAGAACCGCTTGAGCCGCCGTGATGCTGTCAGAGGCGTGAATAATGTCTGCGACCCGGCGCGTCCAGTGATGGGCCGACTCACCCTCACATTGGATGCAGTGCTGAAGATCAACGATCGTCATTGGGCGCTTGCAGGTTCCCTGGAAGTTCTTGATAAAACGGTCCTTCAACTCTGCCCAGGTGTTGATAGAGTTAGGGGGCAAGTTTTTCAACCACGTACGAGCCGGCCCCTCCAACATCATCGTCAGGTACTTGGCGCAGACAGCGTCGCTGACATCCAACATGTCCATGGCTATCTCATAGCTCTCAATTGAAGCGGCTGGCTCAAGATCAGCCGTGTAATTTGGAACCTTACGAGGGCCTTTGAAATCTTTGGGCATGCGCTCGTCGCATAAAGCTGGCACCAAACACGGTATCCCAATGGTCCTGCTATTGGAGGTCAATTGGGTTGTGACAAGCGGCGCTTGAGCCGCCGTATTTGCCGCCTCCGCCGCTCGCTGAGCCCGAGCCGTATCAACAATCTCCTGGGCGTTAAGGGGCCCAAGGCGTGGCGGTTCACGAGGCTTCTCACGATGTCGACGAGCGCTGCTGGAGACGGCCGGCGACTCATCGTGGCGACTCCTGCTACGGCTCGGAAGCGGGGTAGAGTGGAGTCGCTGCCAACTGTAGGAGTAATTCGCCCGCTGGGCGACCGCAGTTTTTAACATCTCAATAGAATTCCGGGCTTCGATCTCAATCGGTGAATTTCCCGTGATGGGGAGCGCGTCCAGGTTGGTTGCTGCTGCCACCAAGTTGTCCAAAGGGTTGGTGAAGTGACCCGCCGGCGTGAGGAAGCGATGCGGAGGTGTCTGAACCGGCGGGAGCCGCTGGGCCGGCTCCTGCGGGCGCTGCTGAGCCGGCTGATGGGGTTGACCCGGCGATGGCTGTCTGCCTCTGCTCGGGGGTACTAACGGTGCCTCCGGGGTGCCTGCCCCAGCCCCCTGAACAGGCGCATCTTGCGGCGTGTTAAACAGGCGCATGGGCTCGTAGTTGGGCGGTAGACGGCTCATATGGCGCCTCTGATGCACTCTGACGGAGCCCCATGCACCAGGCTTCGGCTTTCAGGCGCTCTACCTCGGTTTGGACTTGAGACTGCAACTCCGCCATACGAGTGTTTTCGGCGTTGATATCTGCCTGTACCTTAGCCATCTACTCGCGGAGCTTGGTTACCTCCGTGTTGCGTTCTGCCTGGTTTTCAGCGGTCACCGATGTCGCAAGGAGCATCGCCAGGGCGGTTGCCAACTCTGTCAAGGCCTGAGCCGGCGGAACGGCTGAGCCGGCCCCTGAGGTACCGGTTCCTGCCGCGGCGCTGGCCATCGTGGAATTAAGGGCCGGGGCTGAGCTTGCCATATAGACCGCGGCCCGGGGGCATGTTGAAGGAGTCTTGAGCCGCCTGGTCGCCGGAGTAGCCCCCAAGCCCACCATCGTAAAGCGGGAGGATCGACTCGGTCTCGCCTATCGAGGACTCGCCATCAGAATAGACGAGGGTATCGCCGCCGGACGCAGAGTTATCTGTGAGGTCCACCCCCTGGGTGAAACCGATGAAGACGTGCTTCCGGCCGGCTTGGGCCCGGGCGGGTTGCGCGCGCCGAGCCAGCTCGACGATGTCGGTGTAGATGTCCGGCTCGAGTTCAGATCCGCCGGCTTTGCCGATGAAGACGTGGATTTTGCCGAAGGGGACCCGGTACCCGTACTCGATTGAGTCGGCCTCGGGGCCCCAGCCTGAATCGTCGATGTAGAGCTTGCCGCGGCGACTCTTGGTCATGCGGCCGATCGCGTATCCCTCGATCCCTACGGGAGTTCCATTCAAGTACTCAACACCACCGAGTGATAGCCCCACGGTGGGCGCCAACTGTCGTGGTTTTGTCACGGCAGATGTCCTCGTGAAAGGACTTAGTCGTGAGGCCATCGCAGCTAGGTGGTAACTCGAACGGGGTTGATCGGAATCGAGAGACAAGGGTTTACCCAGGTTCGGCCCCTCGCGATGGAGGTAAAGGCCTACGTCCTGCTTGATTGTTATTGATGATGATGGTGATCTCGATTACAAGGGTGCAACTTGGCTAACCTAGTACTCGAGAGCTTGTAACTTGGTCTTTCTGCCTTGGGGGCTCGCCTTTATATACAGGTCGAGGCCCTGGGTTTACAACAGAGTCCGGGTCGTAACATGACCCGTGATCTAGTCTATTTCCTACTCATCGTCCACCTCAAGAAAGGAAAACATATCACGTCCTTGGATTTCCTGCCGCCTCAAACATTGGGCCCTAACCCGTCCTGCTTTATGAGTCACCTGATGGGCCTCCTGATGTAGGAACGCTGCGTCCTTTATACTGTAAGCTGCCGTTGGGTAACCCGGCCCTAAACGGGCGGGTTATACTATGGGGTTATATCCCCAACACCTGCGCCTTTTCGATCAGTGTTTTATTTTGCCCCGCCTTCTTAAAGGCCTATCTGTTTTACTTTTATATCTGTACTCAAATATCTAATGCTTTCGCTGACGCTTGTATGCGCAAGCTTATGTATTCGAGCCCTCGAGGCCCCTGGCTTGTAATATATTTAGCTTGTATGACTTTTATTTGTGTAGAGTTGTGTTGTGATATCTTCAAGTGAGTCCCTAGGCTTGATCGTGTGCATTTGCGTGTATGATTAGTGCACGATTAAGTCAGGGGCGTCACAGGTTGGTATCAGAGCCGACTGCCTATAGGAAGCCCCTTTCCAACTCCTTGGCCGAAGTTGAGTCTAGAATTTGCAAAATGATTTTACTAACATGGCTGTGTGGCTTACGGGCCCACGTCACCAATGGGTGATATTAGGATCTTTTATTCCTCTTCCTTACTCTGGGACTCTGAATTTCTCATCCTTTCGGGTTAAATGATTTTGCTAACTCTAACATTAGGTTCTCGTGCTCACATTCACCCGAAGAGTTGGATTGTCTGCAAAATATTCATTTCCATTGATCTGATTAATCTGATAATCACATTTTCTTTTCCATTGGTCTGTTTAACCTTTTCTTTCCAAGTTGTTATATGTTTCACACTTTGTCATTTCATATCTTACACCCTTTGTTTCAGATGCGTCCCGCAAGACAGCTTGTCCGTCTGACCGTGGCTCGTGATGCGACTGGGTTTCCGACCATTTTGGTCGACCTTTTGACCAGGCTGGGATATCGCTGGTATCCCGAGTACACAGTTTACGAGGATTACCGCGAGTTCAACCAGGAGCAGTACCATGCTGAGGTTCGCATCTTTGATCGGCAGAACAACTCTATCACTGAGTTGCACACCTTCCATGGTGTTGGAGTGACTGTCGACATGGTTGTCCATGATGCTGCCTATACTGCTATTGCTCGTCTCCGTGGAGAGCACAACAGTCGCTTGGAGGAGACTGCTTTCAGATACATCCCGTATGCTCCCGCTGGGGATGAGACTGGATATTACACTGCTGTCTGTACTCCTTACGTGTTGCGTCGCTATGACCCGCAGGTTATGGTACGGCACATCCAGGCTCTGGATCGCACTGCTCGAGCTCTTGCTGTTGAGTTGCACGCCACTCGTGCTCGTCTTTACGACGCTCTGACACAGTTGCTACCAGCAGTCAGTGCGAGGATGTATCCAGAGTATATCCTTTACCCGCGCAGGACGGAGATGCCACCAGGTCTTGAGTGGCCTGCTGTTGGAGGTTTTGCTCCTCCACGTGGTCCTCTTCTTCCAGTTCGGGACCAGGTTCTGCACCAGAGTGTTCACGGAGCACAGGATCCTTCTTTCGAGGGTACCCTGCATCGTCACATGCAGCTGCCTGGCTACAGTGGTTTTCCCCGACGTTGATGAAGCATATCGCTATATCGCGTTGTTGTATTCCTCCACCGTGTACCTGCGTGCCGCCTAGTTGTCTAGCTTTCCCTTTTGCTGTTGTAATGTTGGCTTGTAACCGAATCTACGTATGGATCTGTATGTCATGTTGACTATGTTGATGTATCTACTGCACTTCTTTTTGTCGTGCGTGTCACTTCATGAATGAATCCATACTACTGCAAATGCTCGTTGCTAAAATTACCCCCTGTTGAATTTTAGCAGGATGGTTAGACCAGCAGGTCGAGGTCGTGATCATGGTGACAACAATCCACCACCGCCCGACTATATGGCTGCTATGATGCAACAGTTTGAAATGCACCGCCAGTTCATGCAAGGGCTTATGGATCAGTTTCCTCGCCCCAATGCCAACCCGCAGCCAGCTTCAATCACTTTGCAAGACTTTGTGCGCATGAACCCAACCACCTATCGCAACTTAGTTCAGCCGCTAGATGCTGATGACTGGCTCCGGGACATCGCTTTTGAGATGGAGTCTGCGGATGTGGCCCCTGCCAACTACGTCACCTTTGCATCCTACTTTCTGAAGGGACCCGCAGCCCAATGGTGGGACACTCACAGGCAGACCTTAGCAGCTGGAACTGTCATCACCTGGGTGGATTTCAAGGCTGCTTTCCGTGCCCGTTACATACCTCAGGGAGTCATGGATCGTAAGAAGCGCGAGTTCCGCAATCTCACACAGGGCAGCAAGACTGTGGAAGCTTATCAGAGGGAGTTTCTTGAACTGTCCCGCTATGCGGAAGAGGATGTTGCTAATGATGCCCGCAGACAGGAAAAGTTCCGTGAAGGGCTCAGCCCAGATATCAAGCTTGCACTGCTAGTCCAGGACTTTGCCGACTTCGCCACTTTGGTGAACAAGGCTATCCAGGTTGAGACTGGTCTCAAGGAACACAAGGACGCTCTTAAGCGCACCCGTGAAGCGGGCTCATCTTCGGGCTCGTCTTCACAGAAGCGCCGCATCTGGATTCCTCACAACATGTACCATCCAGCGGCACCTCCTCCACCGCCGGGGCAGCCAAGGCCTCAAGCTCCAATGTTCCGAGCTCCTGCTCCCCGTCCTGACAGTGGGCTCTGCTTCAAGTGTGGCCGTCCAGGTCACCGTTCCAGGGAATGCCCTCAGAATCAGAACCAGCTTGCACTTCCCTCTGCTGGCCGTGGTAATGGCCGTGGCAACAATCAGCCCCGCAACAACAATGCCAGGCCTTCTTATGATCGTGGTCAGGCTTACCATGTTGATCTGGGTGAAGTTCAAGACCAGCCAGCTACTGCGAATGGTACTCCTCTTGTTAACTCAGTACTAGCTTCTGCTTTAACTTATTCGGGAGCATCGTACTCATTCATGCCAAAAGCATGGCATGAATCCGCCTTCATCGCATAAATATAAATCATGAGCACCCCGGTGTTAAACCAGACAATTGGATCGTACTTCTAACGCGCTTCAGCATTTTCAACCCCATGCAATACATGAGTGTGAGCCATGGATATAACACTATAGGTGGAATAGAATGCGGTGGTAGAGATCAATAAGGGAAGTCAAAAGGAATAAATTCTTGCATCAACTCGGCGGATCAACGGGCTATGGAGATGCCCATCAATCAATATCAATGCAAGGAGTAGGGATTGCCATGCAACGGATGCACTAAGAGCTATAAGTGTACGAAAGCTCAACGGAAACTAAGTGGGTGTGCATCCAATTTGCTTTCTCATGAAGACCTCGGGCATTTGAGGAAGCCGATCATAGGAATATACAAGCCAAGTTCTATAATGAAAAATTCCCACTAGTATATGAAACTGATAACTCAGGAGATTCTCTATATGAAGAACATGGTGCTTCTCTGAAGCACAAGTGTGGAAAAAGGATAGTAACATTGCCCCTTCTTTCTTTATCTCTTTTTTTTCATTTTTGTTGTTGCTGTTGGACTATTTTTGGCCTCTTATTTTATTTTTTATTTTTCGCTCGGAGTCTCATCCCGACTTGTGGGGGAATCATAGTCTCCATCTTTCTTTCCTCACCGGGACAATGATCTAATAATGATGATCATCACACTTCTATTTACTTACAACTCGATAACTGAAACAATATGACTCTATATGAATGCCTCTGGCAGTGTACGAGGATGTGCAATGATGTAGCGTAACATGTACGATAATGATGAACGGTGGCTGTGCCACAAATATCATGTCAGCTCTATATGATCATGCAAAGCAATATGATGATGAACAGACAAGTCATGTGACGGAACGGTGGAAGTTGCATGGCAATATATCTCGGAATGGCTATGAAAATGCCATAATAGGTAGGTATGGTGGCTGTTTTGAGGAAGATATAAGGAGGCTTATGTGTGATAGAGAATATCATATCACGGGGTTTGGATGCACCGGCGAAGTTTGCAGCAACTCTCGAGGTGAGAAAGGGCAATGCACGGTACCGAAGAGGCTAGCAAATTGCGGAAAGGTAGGAGTGAGTATAATCCATGGACTCAGATTAGTCATAAAGAACTCACATACTTATTGTGAAAGTTTATTAGCCCTCGAAGCAAAGTACTACTCGCATGCCCCTAGGGAATTGGTTGGTAGGAGTTAACCATCGCGCGCATCCGATTATAACAACACTCAAGGATTTCATTTCAGACATAAAAATGCTCAAACCTCCCCACCATGCCATGACCAACACTTAGATGAGAAGTTAATAACAAGCTTTAATACCGATATTTTTACTAAACAATGATCATGAACCAATATCCTTTCATATTACGCCACCAATATTATTAAACCATACGTTTCTTATTTAGTGATCTACATGAAAGTTATTATTATATCCCCCTTGAATACCTATCCTTTTTGGACTAGTCTTATAACACGTGCACATTGCCATTACTATTTATTAGACTCTCAAAAAGATTTAAGTGAAGCATGAGAGTGCAATCATTTTTATAAAATATAACCACCGCCGTGCTCTAAAAGATGTAAGTGTGTAACACCCCTGAGTATTAAGCTACAGAGATCCATCATATTAATGCCAAGTCATTTGAGATTTGCAGTGATAATCATGTTGGATTAATATCTCATTTCAAATTCTGCCACTGAATTCAAAATTCAAATGCAATTGAAATTTGGAGTTGCACAAAAGTTGCTGGAAAAATGTTTATCATTTAGCAAAAATTCCAAAACAATTTATTGTTAAGAAAAACAACATCACTCATATGCAAAGATGGACAGTAGCAATTATTTCAATGCAACTTCAGCATTTCAAAGTGCTGTTTTATTTGTGGAAAATGCAATTGAATTTCCCTGTCCTCTAAACTTTTTGTGGCATTGCCTAAAAATACAGAGTATTTTATGGGCTAAGTCTCACAATTTTTCTCAGCACTTGTGTGGCCCCAAATATTCTTTTCCTCTCTCCGTTTATTAAATAAAAAGAGAAAAACAAAAAGAAAAGAAACGGGCGAGACCTTACCTGGCACTGGGCCGAACAGGCCCAGCCCAGCCGGGTCGTCATCTCTACCTGCTCCCGCCCTTCGTGTCGCCGTCCCCGCATCCGGCGCGCGCGCGCGCCGCCCACTGCCCGCCACGGCGACGTAGCCGGTGAGCGAGGGGATAAGGGCCACCCTAAGCCTTCCCCCCTGGACGCCCGCAGTTCTCTCCTCTCCTCTCCACGCGCTCGCTCGCTCCCTCTTTTCCCCTCTGTCCCAAACGACACCGCCGCCGCGCGGCTCCACCACGGCATACCATCGTGATTCCCTCGCCTCCCCGACCGGCTCAACCGCACCGCCGACGTCCGCCACTTCCACCCCGACCTCTGGTTGGAGCCGAGGAGCCCTGCCGCTGCCGTTTCGTCCTTGACAGCATCTCCGGCCACCGCGGTTAACACCGGCGACCCCGACCTCCCCTGCTGCTACAAAACTGCCACGGGCCTCCTTGAGCCGCTCGGTGAGCCATCACCGCTCTCCATTTCCCTCCCCGAGCTCTTTTGTTAGTCGCGCGCGTCGCCGCCGCCATTGCCGAGCTTTGCTCCACCGCGGAGCTCGTTGTCGCCGTTGCACTCGGCCATTGGACGAACCAAATGCGCGGGCGTGCTGCTGGGCTTCCTAGGCAGCGCGTGGGCACTCCAGTTGGACGCGGACGAGCCCCGTTGCTCGGATCCACGTAGCACTGATTCCGGCCACCGCCCGTGCTCACCATAGCCGCCGTTCCCGACCACCGTAGCTCGCGCCAGTAGGCTAGATTGACGCGGGGTGGAGTAGCCGACCGAACGCCGCAAGAACCACGCAAAACGAAGCACCACAGGCGAAACCCGAGCTCGCCGGAGCTCTCTGCCGCGTCCGGCGCTCACCGGAGCCTGTTTCGGCGCCGGCGTCCGACGTGTCACCGTGTGGGGCCTACCTAGTGACCCTGACAGTGGGCCCCGCCGTTCGTTTGACCGCGTTGACTCCGGTCAACGCGCGCACACTGTTCACTACTAACTCTGCCATGTGGGTCCCCTGTGTCAGTATGTTAATTAGTGACTAATTGCACTTAATTTAATTACACACTGATTAATTAGGTCACTGACAGGCTGGGCCCACTAGTTAATTAACTCTGTTAGTTTAAATTAATCACTGTTAAAACCTCTGAGGCTGACAGGTGGGTCCCACCTGCCTGTTTGACCAGTCAGCTGGTCAGCCAACTGCTGACGCCAGGATGACACCACCATGACGTCATATTCCTAATTAGGCAAATTTCTGTTAATTTAAATAATTCCAGAAAATGCTTAAAACTTGTTTATTTTGTAGAAAATTAACCGTAGCTCGGATCGAAAAACTTTCTACATGAAAGTTGCTCAGAAAAATCCCACGAATCCGATCATGTCGTCTGTTTTCTTGTCGGGACCCTCTACGTAGGTGAACCCGCAACTTTTTGCCTGTTTCCGGTTGATGAATAGTGCATGCATACCTGCTAATAATTCAACTTAAATCCTAAAATAACTAAAATGGTTTAGAGATACATTTAGGCAACCCTGCACTGCATTATAGCATGTCATACTCTGTGGTGCATTTCTCTACCTTTATTTATTGTTTCTTCCCCCTCTTCTTCTCCTATAGCCCCCGAGACCGACGCAGCCCCGGAGACCGACTACATCCCCGACGACCCTTCCTTTGCCACAGAGCAACCAGGCAAGCAAACCCCCTTGAGCATGCCTATATCACCTATTCTTTCTCCCTCCTGCTTGCATTAGAATTTGCTACTGCATTTGTTTGATCCTATTCTGATGCATAGCCAATTTTTGTAAACTGCTATTGATACCTTACCTGTTATCCTAAATGCCTAGTATAGGTTGGATGAAATCCATCTGTGGCCCCTCCACCTTGTCCTAGTTGCCCCGCTTAGTTACCAATGCCCTGATCAATGTGATCGACGGGCTGAGACCAGCACATCACCACACACACCCCCTAAGTTGCTCGACTCTACAGAGCTAATATCGAGTGCCAAGGGTGATACCTCTTATCTCACTCCTGATATTGCCTCTGTGGTACAGTTAGTCGGTTGTGGGTAACGAGGGTGATTCCTCTTCCACCTCCTCCGATAAGCTTCTGTCATGCAACCCCGCAAGTGTGAATACCAGCGAGGGTGATTCCTCCGGTTTCACCTTGGCGGATTCGTCGAGAGGGAAATCCAATGAGGGTGATTCCTCGGATTCCTTCTTGATGTTATGGACACACGGTTACCTGGGATTTACTATAGACACCTGATAAAGTCGGGTCGACCCCGAGGGGTACCCGCGAAAGATGTGCAGTCGGGTTAACCATGAGGGTACCCGCGAGATGATTACGTGGCATGGCCGGGCATTCTGAACCCTTGTTGTACTTCCACGAGACGGGGCGACGGGGCCACATGTTTCGTGAATCTCTGCTCGTTTCCGCGAGCTCCCAATGCACTTAACGGATTTGGGTATTTGTTCTGAGTTGGCCACTGGCCTATACGCACTACCACCACGCGGGATAATGGTTTATTGGGGCCCTCTGCACCGTATGTATCTGCCGATAGCTCTGTCAGATGTCCAGTTCAGCCTTGTGGGACTGTCGGGCCAGTGCCATCCAGGATGAGGTGGTGCTCGTCCCGGCTCATCGCATAATGACCCGGAGTGCAAAGGGCGATGGGCCCAAGACCCCTAAGCACTTAGGATGTAGACCGGCGGGGACCTCTCTGCTGAGCTCTAGGTAGGGCTGCGGTGTGTCGATCAGCCGAGGCCGGGCATGACCCAGGAAAGTGTGTCCGGCCAGAGTTAATCGATCGTGTTGGGTAACAGTAGTGCACCCCTGCAGGGAAGATATATCTATTTGAATAGCTGTGTCCACGGTAACAGGACGCTTAGTAAAGTATCCCGATCTACTACTTGAACTGGTTACATGTTAATTAATTGGAAGCTCCGGGATCGCTTTCTCGCAGGGAGTCGAGGAAGGACCTCTAGGCTTTGATACAACATGCTTGCTACTTTAGTTATGTTACTAATCTGCACTCTTCTTATGCTGCAAGACCGCTGAAGATGCTAGTCTTCGATAGGCTAGGTCCCTCTCTCTATTCTGGCATTTCTGCAGTCCAGCCCACTGATATAGCCATTCTTTGATAATGATGCATAATTAGAATAGATCTGATGTAAGTCTTGCGAGTACTTTGGATGAGTACTCACGGTTGCTTTGCTTCCCTTTTTCCCCATACCCGATTGATGCGACCAGATGATGGAGCCCCGGAGTCAGCCGCCCCAGCCGACGACTACTACACCTCTGGAGGAGCTTACTACTACGTGGAGTCCGCCGACGACCAAGAGTAGTTAGGAGGCTCCCAGGCAGGAGGCCTGCGCCTTTTCGATCAGTGTTTTATTTTGCCCCGCCTTCTTAAAGGCCTATCTGTTTTACTATTATATCTATACTCAGATATCTAATGCTTTCGCTGACGCTTGTATGCGCAACCTTATGTATTCGAGCCCTCGAGGCCCCTGGCTTGTAATATATTTAGCTTGTATGACTTTTATTTGTGTAGAGTTGTGTTGTGATATCTTCAAGTGAGTCCCTAGGCTTGATCGTGTGCATTTGCGTGTATGATTAGTGCACGATTAAGTCGGGGGCGTCACAAAGTGAAGCACTAGGGCAACTGCCTAGCTCAAAATATATAATTGAAGCACATAGAGTATTCTAACAAATCACGATAAATGCGTGTCCCTCTCAAAAGGTGTGTCTAGCAAACAATGATTGTGGCAAACTAAAAAGCAAACAAAAATAAAACTATGGCACAAGACGCTCCAAGTAAAACTCATATCGTGTGATGAATAAAAATGTAGCTCCAAGTAACATACCGATAGATTGTACACGAAAGAGGGGATGCCATCCGGAGCATCCCCAAGCTTATACGCTTGGGTCTTCCTTGACTGTTACCGTGGGGTGCCTTGGGTATCCCCAAGCTTAGGGTCTCGCCGCTCCTTATTCCTTCATCCATCGTGATCTCACCCAAAACTTGAAAACTTCAGCACACAAAACTCAACAGAAACTTCGTGAGATCCGTTAGTATAATAAGTCAATCATCCACTTTAGGTACTATTATAAACTCATTCATAATTGTTCTTTCATAATACCTATTGTATTCTAACTTCTCCATGACTTATACCCCCCTGATATAATCCATAGTTTCATTAAAACAAGCATACTATGCAATAAAAACCGAATCTGTCTAAAACAGAATAGTATGCAATGATAGAATATTTATCCATACTTCAGTAACTCCATAAATTCGGAAATATTAGGACAGTGTAAAAAAATTGTATTCCAATACTGTGTAATTTTTTTAGATTTTTCTGATGTTTCAGTAATAAATTAAAAATCAACTACTGGGCACAAAACTTTATGTTTTCAAACAGCATCAATTATACTATCATTCAAATCATCCCAAAGGCATTACTTGGCACAAACACTAATTAAAAGATAAAAACACAATAATTATAGTAGAAATAATCATGTTTGCACACAAAAACACAAATGATAACTATTGGGTTGTCTCCTAACAAGCTCTTTCTTTATAGCCATTAAGATAGGCTTTGAGATTTCAATGATGCTGACGTCAAAGACAAAAATTGAAGCACAAAGAGAGCATCATAAAATATGTGACAAACACATTTAAGTCTAACCCTCTTCCTATGCATAGGCATTTTATAGGAAAACAAATTATCAAGACAGGTAATGTCTAGCACATGCAAATAGGAAGAATGAAGCATTAACAATTTCAACACAAAGAGAGGTAATTTAGTAACATGAAAATTCCTATAACCATATTTGCCTCTCTCATAATAATTACATGTAGGATCATATTCAAATTCAATAATATAGCTATCATAAACAATATTCTCTTTATGATCCACATGCATAATTTTTTTATAATCTTCCAAGATAGTGGGATTAGTATTAACTAAAGTCATGACCTCTCCAAACCCACTTTTATCAAAAATTTCATAAGATTGAACACTCTCCGAATATGTGGGATTCTTTTTACCTAAAGTTAACACTCTTCCAAACCCACTTTCAATATTATTGCAAACATTATTATCAATAACATATTCATCATGAGGCTTAAACAAATTTTCAAGATCATAAAAAGCATTATCACCCTAATCAAGATCATTGCAATAAGTAGTGGACATAAGAAAATTATCATCCACAAGCTTGTAGCTTTGCATATCATTAGCACAATTGACATTAATAGAATTTATAATAACGTCATTGCAATCATGCTTTTCATTCGAGTAGCTATCATGAATCAGTTTATAAATTTCTTCTTTAAACACTTCATGACAATTTTCAGATTCATGATTTTCAAGCAAAACTTCATAAAGATAATCAAGTGCACTCAACTCACTAGCAATTGGTTCATCATAATTGGATTGCTCGAAAAGATTAGCAAGTGCATGAGGATCCATATCAATAATTTTTAGCAAGCAAAGATGCAAGCAAATAGAAGGCATAAGGCAGCATAAGCAAAGATAGCACACAAAATATTTTTGGTATTTTTGTTTTTTAGAGAAGTGGAGGGAGATGAAAAAGAGAAGGCAAATAAAATAAAATAAAATGTAGAGCAAATAAATGATAATTTGTGTGAAGGAACCTGTAGTGATTTGATGATGTCTCCCCGGCAACAGCGCCAGAAATTCTTTCTGCTACTTGTGAGCTGCGTTGGGATTTTCCCCGACGAGGAAGGGTGAAGCAGTACAGTAGAGATAAGTATTTTCCACAGTGAGAACCAAGGTTTATCGACCCAAAAGTAGAACCACGCATATCCTAGTGAATAGCACCTGCACACACAAAAGCAAATACTTGCACCCAACGCGAGCAAGAGGGTTGTCAATCCCCTTGAACTCGTTACTTGCAAGGATCAAATCTTGTATAGGTAGATAGATAAATTGCAAAACAAAATAAAAGTAAATAAATTGCAGCAAGGTATTTTGGGTTTTTATAATATGATTACAGTAGACCCGGGGGCCATAGTTTTCACTAGAGGCTTCTCTCTCGAACACATAGCATACGGTGGGTAAACAAATTACTGTTGGGCAATTGATAGAAAAGCGCATAGTTATGACGTATTCATGGCAATGATCATGTATATAGGCATCACATCCATGACAAGTAGACCGACTCCTGCCTACATCTACTACTATTACTCCACCAATCGACCGCTATCCAGCATGCATCTATGGTATTAAGTTCATGACAAACAGAGTAACGCCTTAAGCAAGATGATATGATGTAGACAAAGTAAACTCAAGCAATATGATTAAATCCCATCATTTTACCCTTAATAGCAATAATACAATAAGTGCCTCGCTACCCCTTCTGTCACTGGGTGAGGACACCGCAAGATTGAACCCATTACAAAGCACCTCTCCCACTGAGGTTAAATCAATCTAGTTGGCCAAACCAAACGGATAGATCGGAGAGAAATACAAAGCTATAAAAATCATGCATAATAAAGTTCAGAAAAGACTCAATTACTTTCAATGAATAATCTGATCATAAACCCACAATTCATCGGATCCCAACAAACACACCGCAAAAGAAGATTACATCGGATAGAACTCCAAGAAGATCGAGGAGAACATTGTATTGAAGACCAAAGAGAGAGAAGAAGTCATCTAGATACTAGCTATGGACCTGTAGGTCTGTGGTTAACTACTCACACATCATCGTTAGGGCGGCAAGGTTGATGTAGAAGCCCTCCGTGATCGATTCCCCCTCCGGCAGAGTACCGGAAAAGGCCTCCAGATGGGATTGCGGAAGAACAGAAGCTTGCGGCGGCGGAAAAGTTATTTTGGGTGGCTCTCTGTTGGTTTGGGAATATTTGTGAATATATAGATGTGGAATTAGGTCAAATGGATTTGCGTGGGGCCCACGAGCTCAGGGGGCGCGCCTACCCCCCTGGGGCGCGCCCTGTGAGGTCATGGCTCTCCCGTAGCTCTTCTGGCCTCCTCCTGAACCTTCTAGGGTCCCTTCTGGTCTAGAAAAAAATCATTTTAAAGGTTTTATTCTGTTTGGACTTCGTGTGGTATTGATTTTCTGAAAAGCCAAAAACAAACAAAAAACAGGAACTGGCACTGGGTACTGGGTTAATAGGTTAGTCCCAAAAAATGATATAAAATAGCATAAAAATGCATATAAAGCATCCAATATTGATATTATAATAGCATGAAACAATAAAAAATTATAGATACATTGGAGACGTATTGAAGGCCAAGGAAGAAGAAGAAGGAGGGGGGGACCTCTCCCCCTCTCTCCCGTTGGCGCCGGAGTGCCGCAGGGGGAACCATCGTGACGACGATCTACACCAACAACTTCGCCGCCAACTCTCTCCCCCTCTTTGTAGTGGTGTAACCCTCCTTTTCCCATTGTAATCTCTACTTGAACATGGTGCTTATGCTATATATTATTATCCAATGATGTGTATCCATCCTATGATGCTTGAGTAGATTTCTTTTGTCCCACGGGTTAATTGTGGTCTGGTGTGATTGATATGAGTTGTATGTTGATATGGTGCTGTCCTATGGTGCCCTCCGTGCCGTGCACACGTGTGGGGATTCCTGCTATAGGGTGTTGCAATATGTTCATGATTCGCTTATAGTGGGTTGCGAGAGTGATAGAAGCTTAAACCCAAGTAAGGGGGTTGTTGCATATGGGAGTAAAGGGACTTGTTACTTAATGCTATGGTTGGGTTTATCTTAGTGAACTTTAGTAGTTGCGGATGCTTGCTAGAGTTCCATTCATAAGTGCATATCACCCAAGTACGGAAAGTATGTTAGCGTATGCCTCTCCCTCATTGCATATAATAAGTATCACAGATGTCATATTCAATTGCCTATGGACAATCTTTCTCATCGTTCTCCAAAAGATTTGTACTAAACAACTAATTATTTATTATCTCGCAAATTACTTCTAGTCATATTCTCGCAAACTAGTTTTATTCCTTGTTTCTAGGTAAAGCAAACGTTGGTGTGCGTAGAGTTGTATCGGTGGTCGATAGAACTTGAAGAGAATATAAATTCAACCTTTAGCTCCTCATTGGGTTCGACACTCTTACTTATCGAAAAAGGCTACAAACGATCCCCTATACTTGTGGGTTATCACTGAGAAGCAACAAGTGGAGAGGACGTGAGTACCCCTCAAAAGTTCATCAGTTCAAAATTTAAGACGACGGGCCGAGGGACGTCTCCCCCTCTCTCCCGTTGGTGCCGGAGTGCCACCAGGGGAACCATCGTGACAACGATCTATACCAACAACTTCGCCGCCAACTCTCTCCCCCTCATTGTAGCGGTGTAACCCTTCTTTTCCCGTTGTAATCTCTACTTGAACATGGCGCTTTATGCTATATATTATTATCCAATGATGTGTAGCCATCCTATGATGTTTGAGTAGATTTCTTTTGTCCTACGGGTTATTTGTGGTATGGTGTGATTGATATGAGTTGTATGTTGATATGGTGCTGTCCTATGGTGCCCTCCGTGCCGCGCACACATGTGGGGATTCCCGCTGTAGGGTGTTGCAATACGTTCATGATTCGCTTATAGTGGGTTGCGAGAGTGATAGAAGCTTAAACCCGAGTAAGGGGGTTGTTGCATATGGGAGTAAAGGGGACTTGTTACTTAATGCTATGGTTGGGTTTACCTTAATGAACTTTAGTAGTTGCGGATGCTTGCTAGAGTTCCAATCATAAGTGCATATCATCCAAGTACGGAAAGTATGTTTGCGTATGCCCCTCCCTCATTGCATATAATAAGTATCACAGATGTCATATTCAACTCCCTATGGACAATTTTTCTCATTGTTCTCCAAAAGATTTGTACTAAACAACTAATTATTTATTATCTCACAAATTACTTCTAGTTTTATTCTCGCAAACTAGTTTTATTCCTTGTTTCTAGGTAAAGCAAACGTTGGTGTGTGTAGAGTTGTATCGGTGGTCGATAGAACTTGAAGAGAATATAAATTCAACCTTTAGCTCCTCGTTGGGTCCGACACTCTTACTTATTGAAAAAGGCTACAAACGATCCCCTATACTTGTGTGTTATCACTGAGCAACAGCAAGTGGAGAGGACGTGAGTACCCCTCAAAAGTTCATAAGTTCAAAATTTAAGACGACGGGCCGATGGGCCGATGGTGCAGAAGGAGAAGGGGAATGATGTTGGCGAATATCCAGCTACGCTACCCCGCCGGACTAACGACACGCAGTGTTCTCTTTTTCTATGCCCCCCCCCCACAGGAGATAAGGGACGGCATGCAAAAAAAACATTAACGGCGCCAGAGAGGCCGCAACAGGAGAAGATCTCAGGCTTCCCCAACATCGTTCTCCTTCTCCTTCCGCACCACCACCTCCACCACATCCGCCACGGCGAGCTCGGCCCTCCACTGGCCCTCCACGTCCAGCTCCTCCAGCACGACCCCCATCGGGAAGTGGGGAAGAACGCGGGTCGCCACCGCCCATGCTACCCGGTCCACCTCTGCCTCCTGCGTCGCCGCCCTCAATTGACGAAACTCCCCGAACTGCGCCGCGAGGTGCTGGAAGAAGAACATCAGGTGGTTTAGCTTCCCCTCGTCGAAGGTGCTGAACGGGATGAATGGCGGGAGACCGAGGGCGTCCATGTCCTCGCTCAGCCTCCGGTATACGTCGCGAAGTGCCTCCACGCTTCCGTAATGGTCGGACGAGCAGGAATTAAGCTTGGGGATGCTGATACGTCTCCATCGTATCTATAATTTTTTATTGTTTCATGACAATATTCTACAACTTTCACATACTTTTGGCAACAATTTATATGATTTTCTTGGACTAACATATTGATCCAGTGCGCAGTGCCAGTTCCTGTTTGTTGCATGTTTTTTGTTTTGCAGAAAATCTATATCAAACGGAGTCCAAACGCGATAAAATTTTACGGAGATTTTTTTGGAATATATGTGATATTTGGGAAAGAATCAACGCGAGACAATGCTCGAGGGCCCCACAAGCTCACAGAGCGCGCCCCCTACCCTAGGGCGCGCCTGGCAGGCTTATGGCTACCACGTAAGTCGGTTGGAGGTGTCCTTAGGCCGCAAGAAAGCTAATATCCGGATAAAAATCATGTTAAAATTTCAGCCCAATCGGACTTACGGATCTCTGGGAATATAAGAAATGGTTAAGGGCCAGAAAAGAGGAACGCGAAACAGAAGAGAAACAGAGAGAGATCCAATCTCGGAGGGGCTCCTGCCCTCCGGGAGCCATGGCAGCCATGGACCAGAGGGGGAAACCTTCTCCCATCTAGGGGGAAGGCCAAGCAAGAAGAAGAAGGAGGGGGCATCTCTCCCCCTCTCTTCAGGTGGCGCCGGAACGCCGCCGGGGGAACCATCGTGACGGCGATCTACACCAACAACTTCGCCGCCGTCATCACCAACTCTCTCCCTCTCTATGCAGTGGTGTAACACCTCTTTTCCCCGCTGTAATCTCTACTTGAACATGGTGCTTCATGCTATATATTATTACCCAATGATGTATGGCCATCCTATGATGTTTGAGTAGATTTTTTTGTCCTACGGGTTAATTGTGGTATGGTGTGATTGATATAAGTTGTATGTTAAATTGGTGCTGTCCTATGGTGCCCTCCGTGTCGCGCAAGCGTGTGGGATTACCGCTGTAGGGTTTTGCAATACGTTCATGATTCGCTTATGGTGGGTGGCGAGAGTGGCAGAAGCTTATACCCGAGTAAGGGGGTTGTTGCGTATGGGAGTAAAGGGGACTTGTTACTTAATGCTATGGTTGGGTTTTACCTTAATGATCTTTAGTAGTTGCGGATGCTTGCTAGAGTTCCAATCATAAGTGCATGTGATCCAAGTACGGAAAGTATGTTAGCGTACGCCTCTCCCTCATTGCATATGATAAGTATCTATCGTGTTATATTCAATTGCCTATGGACAATCTTTCTCTTTGTGTTACAAAAGCTCTCTACTAAAACAAACTAACTTTTATTATCTTGCAAAGTACTCCTAGTTTTATTCTTGCAAAGTAGTTCTAGCATTACACCTACAAAGTACTTCTAGTTTCATACTTGTTTTAGGTAAAGCAAACGTTAAGTGTGCGTAGAGTTGTATCGGTAGTCGATAGAACTTGAAGAGAATATAAATTCTACCTTTAGCTCCTCGTTGGGTTCGACACTCTTATTTATCGAAAAAGCTACAATTGATCCCCTACACTTGTGGGTTATCAAGACCTTTTTCTGGCGCCGTTGCCGGGGAGCAATAGCGTGGGGTTGATATTCTCGTGTGTGCTTGTTTGCTTTATCACTAAGTAGTTTTTATTTTCTGTTCTAAATTGTTTTATATCTTTAGTTATGGATATGGAACATGAAATACCGAAAAAATTAGTTGTACTTGCTACTCACGGAGATGGGGAACCTCCTAAAACCCTCGATGCTGGTTATGTGGAAAACGTTAAATACTACTTTGTTAATCTTGATAAATCCCCATTCAACTTGATAATGGGAGGTACTTTGGATCACCGGGAATAATTTAGGATTATCGCTTGTCTCAAAAAGGGAAACACTTATGGGATCAAATTAAAATGTTGCGTTGGTATGTATGGAATATGTGCTCTATGTATTATTATACTTGTTGCTCTAAGATGAAGGCTCCACACCTTCCCTTTCAATGTGAATTTAATGATAATGAAACATTGGCCTCTTATATTAATGGTGTACATGATTACTATGATGTGGAACAAATAGAAGAATTTCTTGAGAAAGTCTCCACTGCGCAAGAAGAGACTAATATTTTGCAGGAATCTATGGAAGAAGAAATTGCTGAAACTGTGAGCTCATTAGATGAAAAAGATGAGGAGGAGAGCGAAGAATAGGAGGAAGAATAGATTAGCTACCCGTGCCCACCTTCTAATGAGAGTAACTCTTCAACTCATACATTGTTTAATTTCCCTTCATTCTTACCGAACGATGAATGCTATGATCCCTTGGATTCGTTTGAAATATCCCTTTTTGATGAACTGGATGCTTGCTATGCTTGTGGCCATGATGCCAATATGAATTATGCTTATGAAGATGAACTTGCTATAGTTCCTTATATTAAACATGAAATTGTTGCTGTTGCACCCACACATGATAGTCCTATTATCTTTTTGAATTCTCCCAACTACACTATATCGGAGAAGTTTGCACTTGTTAAGGATTATATTGATGGGTTGCGTTTTACTATTACACATGATGATTTTGATGGATATGATATGCATGTGCTTGCTGCTCCAAATTGCAATTATTATGAGAGAGAAACTACATCTCCACCTCTCTATGTTTCCAATACGATAAAATTGCAAGAAACTGTTTATACTATTCATTGGCCTTTACTTGATGTGCATGAATTGTTCTTTTATGATATGCCAATGTGTAGGAAGAGAGTTAGACTCTGTTGTTCTATGATATATGTTGCTTTGTGCTTAGTACTAAATTATAAATCGTTGTTAATTAAAGTTGGCTTTGATATACCTTGGGATCCGGGTGGATCGATTACAGGAGCACTTTATGCCTAGCTTAATGGCTTTAAAGAAAGCGCTGCCTGGGAGACAACGCAGAAGTTTTAGAGAGTCATTTTTATTCTATTGTGTGCTTTTAAAAAGTTTTAAAACAAAAAAATATAGAGGGGAACCTAAAACCTGTTCAAAAAGAAAGGTGAAAGTGAGAAAGACGAGCACCGTTGAAGCGGGGGACGTCCTTGAACTTTGTTCATGCCCATGGAAACTTTGTGAATCTTGATTACAGAAAATTTTCAACAAAAATAATTATCCCCTTGTACAAATCCATTGTATTATAAAAATAATGTGCCAAGATTTACCTTTAGGGTGTTTAAATTGGTTGTTTTGGTGTGTGCTGTGCAAAAACTGAAACTTTTGCTGTAGTGTTTGAATTTCTATATTTTACCGGAACATGCAAAAATTCTGAAATTTTTACATAGTACTTACATACAAATTCTTTATTACTTCCTTATTTTTCAGAATTTTTGGAGTTACAGAAGTATATGTTGCATCTGCATCTTTACAGACTGTCCTGTTTTCACAGATTGCTGTTATAGTTTCTTTATCTGCTTATGTTTGAAATCTTGTTGAGCCCCATTAATTTGGGAGCCATAGAATTGTGATAGCATACAGTGGGTAATGTTTGATTATAATTATACAATAATGTTACAGCAAGACATGATGGGATTTGATGTTATATGTACTAACCCCTCTAATAAAAAGTTTGGTTAAGTTTTGTGTGGATGAAGTGTTCGAAGATCGAGGAGGTATCGATATGAGAAGAATAAGGAGATACAAGAGTTCAAGCTTGGGGATGCCCAAGGCACCCCAAGTAAATATTCAAGGAGACTGAAGCGTCTAAGCTTGGGGATGCCCCGGAAGGCATCCCATCTTTCTTCTTCGACAATTATCGGTATGTTTCGGTTTTTGTTTTGTTCACATGATATGCGTAAATTCTTGGAGCGTCTTTTGTGTTTATTTTTCCGTTTTATTTTATGCACCTTGCTGGTATGAGCTAGTCCTTGGTTGATTTATAGAATGCTCTTTGCAATTCACTTATATCTTTTGAGTATGGCCTTATAGAATGCTTCATGTGCTTCACTTATATCTTTTGAAGTTTGGATGCTTGTTTCTCTACATTTAGAAACCCGTTATTTGTAGAATGTTCTTTTGCTTCACTTATATTTATTAGAGCATGGTCTTTTGTATAAAGAATTAAACTCTCATGCTTCACTTATATCTATTTAGAGAGTTAACAGGAATTGGTCATTCACATGGTTAGTCATAAAATCCTACATAAAACTTGTAGATCACTGAATATGATATGTTTGATTCCTTGCAATAGTTTTGCGATATTGAGGGCATGCTAGTAAAAGAATTAAACTTGAGTATTAATAATGGTGTTAAGGGAAGTAGTCTTTACGCAAGTAAATCCTCACGCATGTAAAATGGTGGCCGCTGACATTAGCAGCGAGGTCGGAGCATATTTTATCATTGATTGATCCTTTGTGTTGTTCGAATCAGGGGCGTGCGATGGTTAACTCCTCCCAACCTCCCTCCTAGGGGCATGCGAGTAATACTTTGCTTTGAGGTCTTTTAAATTTTCACAATAAGTATATGAGTTCTTTATGACTAATGTGGGTTCATGGACTATACACACTCTCACCTTTCCGCATATTGCTAGCCTTTTCGGTACCGTGCATTGCCCTTTCTCACCTCAAAAGTTGGTGCATACTTCGCCGGTGCATCCAAACCCCGTGATATGATATGCTTTATCACACATAAGCCTCCTTATATCATCCTCAAAACAGCCACCATACCTACCTATCATGGCATTTCCATAACCATTCCGAGATATATTGCCATGCAACTTCCATCATCATCATATAGATGACTTGAGCATTTATTGTCATATTGCTTTGCATGATCGTAAGATAGCTAGCATGCTATTTTCATGGCTTGTCCACTTTTTGATATCTACGCTATGCTAGATCATTGCACATCCTGGTACACTGCCAGAGGAATTCATATAGAGTCATATTCTTTCAGTTTATCGAGTTGTAAGTAAATAAAAGTGTGATGCATTCTAGAGTGTTGCCCCTACCTGTGAGGATAAAAAATAAAAATAAAAAAGAGACCAAAAGGGCCCACCAAAAAAAAGAAAGAAAAAAAGAGAAAAAAAGAGAAAAAAAAGAAAGAAAAAAAATGAGAGAAAAAGAGAGAGGGGGCACACTACTATCCTTTTACCACACTTGTGCTTCAAAGTAGCACCATGTTCTTCATATAGAGAGTCTCCATGATTTGTCACTTTCATATACTAGTGGGAATTTTACATTATAGAACTTGGTTTGTATATTCCGATGACGGGCTTCCTCAAATGCCCGAGGTCTTCATGAGAAAGCAAGTTGGATGCACACCCACTTAGTTTCAGTACTGAGCTTTCATACACTTATAGCTCTAGTGCATCCGTTGCATGGCAATCCCTACTCCTCGCATTGATATCGATTGATAGGCCTCTCCATTGCCTATTGATCCGCTGAGTTGATGCGAGCCTTTCTTCCTTTTTGACTTCCCTTATTGATCTCCACCACCGCATTCTATTTCACCCATAGTGTTATGTCCATGGCTCACGCTCATGTATTGAGTGAAGTTGAAAATGCTGAAGTGCATGAAAAAGTATGATACAATTGCTTTTTGGCACCGGGGTACTCTTGATTTGATATATCTATGCAGGGAAGAATGAGCGTGTCATTCTTATAACAACTAAGTGTATGGAGGCTGTTTCCTTTAGCTCCATTATTATGAAAGGCAATGATGAACTACATGCATGTTTTGTATTATTCTTTCAATATCAAATTGATAGACTATTGCCTTGAACCACTCGTATCTTAATATTCATGCCATGATTAGATTACATGATCAAGATTATGGTAGGTAGCATTCCACATCAAAAATTATCTTTGTAGCATTTAACTACTCGAGGACGAGCATGAATTAAGCTTGGGGATGCTGATACGTCTTCGTCGTATCTATAATTTTTGATTGTTTCGTGACAATATTCTACAACTTTCACATACTTTTGGCAACAATTTATATGATTTTCTTGGACTAACATATTGATCCAGTGCCAGTGCCAGTTCCTGTTTGTTGCATGTTTTTTGTTTCGCAGAAAATCCATATCAAACGAAGTCCAAACGCGATAAAATTTTACGGAGATTTTTTTTGGAATATATGTGATTTTTGGTAAAAAGAATCAATGCGAGACAATGCTCGAGGGGCCCACAAGCTCACAGGGGGCGCCCCCTACCCTAGGGCGTGCCTAGCAGGCTTGTGGCTACCCCGTAAGTCGGTTACAGGTGTCCTTTGGCTGCAAGAAAGCTAATCTCCGGATGAAAATCGTGTTAAAATATCAGCCCAATCGGAGTTACGGACCTCCAGGAATATAAGAAACGATGAAGGGCCAGAAAGGAGGAACACAAAACAGAAGAGAAACAGAGAGAGAGATCCAATCTCAGAGGGGCTCCTGCCCTTCGGGAGCCATGGTGGCCATGGACCAGAGGGGGGAACCTTCTCCCATCTAGGGGGAAGGCCAAGCAAGAAGAAGAAGGAGGGGGGGATCTCCCCCCTCTCTTCCGGTGGCGTCGGAACACCGCCGGGGGAACCATCATGACGGCGATCTACACCAACAACTTTGCCGCCGTCATCACCAACTCTCTCCCCCTCTATGCAGCGGTGTAACACCTCTTTTCCCCGCTGTAATCTCTACTTGAACATGGTGCTTCATGCTATATATTATTACCCAAGGATGTATGGCCATCCTATGATGTTTCAGTAGATTCTTTTTGTCCTACGAGTTAATTGTGGTATGGCGTGATTGATATAAGTTGTATGTTAAATTGGTGTTGTCCTATGGTGCCCTCCGTGTCGTGCAAGCGTGTGGGATTACCGTTGTAGGGTTTTGCAATATGTTCATAATTCGCTTATAGTGGGTGGTGAGAGTGACAGAAGCTTATTCTCGAGTAAGGTGGTTGTTGCGTATGGGGGTAAAGGGGACTTGTTACTTAATGCTATGGTTGGGTTTTACCTTAATGATCTTTAGTAGCTGCGGATGCTTGCTAGAGTTCCAATCATAAGTGCATGTGATCCAAGTATGGAAAGTATGTTAGCGTATGCCTCTCCCTCATTGCATATGATAAGTATCTATCGTGTTATATTCAATTGCCTATGGACAATCTTTCTGTTTGTGTTACAAAAGCTCTCTACTAAAACAAACTAACTTTTATTATCTAGCAAAGTACTCCTAGTTTTATTCTTGCAAAGTAGTTCCCTCTCGCCAGAAGAGCTACCAACAAGTGCGGAGTCCTCAGGGGCTGCGTCTTCGCTCTCGCCATGGACAAACAGGCCAACGAGTTCGCTGACATGACCCGCCACCGCGATCCGGGAAGCCTCCGCTCTCTTCGCCGGACCCGCCAGTTGTAGCACGTCAGCAAACAGGAAGTTGGCATTGGCAAGGTGAAGGTTGGTAAGAACGCGCTCCCCAACCTGAGTCGCTGATGTAGACTACTCAACTTTATTTCTTGTAGACTCTGTTGGGCCTCCAAGCGCAGAGTTTTGTAGGACATCAGCAAATTTCCCTCAAGTGGATGCCTAAGGTTTATCAATCCGTGGGAGGTGTAGGATGAAGATGGTTTCTCTCAAACAACCCCACAATCAAATACAAGCAATCTCTTGTGTTCCCAACACACCCAATACAATGGTAAATTGTATAGGTGCACTAGTTCGGCGAAGAGATGGTGATACAAGTGTAGTATGGATAGTAGGTATATGTTTTTGTAATCTGAAATAATAAAAACAGAAAGGTAGCTAGTAACAAAATTGAGCACAAACGGTATTGCAATGCTTAGAAAAAGGCCTACGGTTCATACTTTCACTAGTGCAATCCCTCAACAGTGCTAACATAATTGAATCAGATAACCATCCCTCAACGTGGGACAAAGAATCACTCCAAAGTTCCTAGCAAACGGAGAACATAAGAAGAAATTGTTGTAGGTAGAAAAACCACCTCAAAGTTGTCCTTTCCGATCAATCTATTGAGCCATCCCTATAAGTGTCACAAACAGCCCTAGAGTTCGTACTAAAATAACACCATATGATACGCATCAATCAACTCTAATGTCACCTAGATAATCCAATGTCACCACAAGTATCCGTGAGTCAATTGTTCGATATGCATCAAGCAATTTCGGAATCATAATATTCAATCCAACACAAATAACCTCAAAGAGTACCCCAAATTTATATCAGAGAAAGTAGGACGAAAACATGCATCAACCCCTATGCCGAGATTACCCCAATGTCACCTCGGGAATCCACAAGTTGATTACCAAAACATACATCAAGTGACTCAATAGAATACCCCATTATCACCACAGTATCCACATGCAAGACATACATCAAGTGTTCTCAAATCCAAAATATTCAATCCGATAACAATGAAACCTCAAAGGGAAAGAACTCAATTCATCACAACAAGTTAGAGAGGGAAGAACACCATATGATCCAACTATATTACCAAAGCTCATGGTACATCAAGATCGTGCCAAATCAAGAACACGAGAGAGAGAGAGAGATCAAACACATAGCTACTGGTACATATCCTCAGCTCCGAGGGTGAACTACTCCCTCCTCGTCATGGTGGCCGCCGGGATGATGAAGATGACCTCCGGTGATGATTTCCCCCTCCGACAGGGTGCCGGAAAAGGGCTCCGGATGAGATCGCTTCGGAACAGAGGCTTGCGGCGGCGGCATGAGACTTCTAGGTTTCTTTCTGGAGGTTTCCCAATATATAGGATTTTTCAGCGTTGGAAACACGTCAGGGGGGTGCCCGAGGGGCCCACAAGCTCAGGGGGCGCGCCCCCAAGCTTGTGGCTCCTCTGGCCACCCTCTGGTCCACCTCTAGCACTTCGTGGGTCTCTTTTGGTCCATAAAAAATCACCGTAAATTTGCAGCCCAATCCAAGAACTTTTATTTCTGCACAAAAAACAATACCACGGTAGTTCTGCTAAAAACAACGTCAGTCCGGGTTAGTTTCAGTCAAATCATATAAAAGTGCAACAAAACCATATAAAATTGTTGTAAACATGGCATGAATACTTCATAAATTATAGATACGTTGGAGACGTATCAGCATCCCCAAGCTTAATTCTTGCTCGTCCTCGAGTAGGTAAATGATAAAAGAAATAATTTATGAAGTGTGAATGCTAGCATAGTGCATAAGTATGATCAATGATAATTTTAATCACTTTTCCTAGCATCATAAACAACAACTCTTTCTCCTAAAACTCATCATGATAAAGTAGCAATCAATTCACATGTTATGGTTCAAACAATGCATTCTCTTGAAACTTAACAACTTATGTTCTTAGTCACCAAACAATTTTGATGCATCTTATTTTCAACAAAGTCTAAGTAAGAGCTCCACATACTCAATTATCATATAGTCTTTCATGATTGCTAGTACTCAAAGCATATTTTTAGAATAAACAGTATCCATCGAACACAGAGGAAGATAGGGGCTTAATGTTTCCCCTCCCAACTTATTTATCATAGAGATAATTGTCAACAATAATAACTCATGATCAAGTATATTTGAATGGATATATGTGTCTGGATCTTTCCCACCACATGATGCTTGCAAAGTAGAGAATAAATGAGGTTGAAATAAGAAGTTGAAACAAAACTAAAATTGATAGAAAAAGTAAAAGATATGCCCTTCACAGAAGGAAGCAGGGATTTGCATATGTGCCAGAGCTCATTGCTTAAAGGGTTTTCTATTTTTGTGCCCCTGATTCCTTAGTTGTGCTCAGTTTTGCCCACGCTCTAAACTTTTGCTCACTTTTCCCCACTCCCTTGTCTGAAACCCTCACAAATGCTCAAACTGGACGTTGCCGTCCGGTCAATGGTTTGATCATTAACTGTTGACAAGTGGGGCTGCGTCAGACTTTTTTTTCCGCTCATTGTTGGAGTCAGGCTGCGTAGGACGGATGGGCCTTGGTTCGATGATCCAGTCTGCTATGCATGGGGGCATCTTTGACCTTGACCTGCATGCATGCGCACCGCCAGGATTCAGTGCTGCTGGCCACGGCCCACGGTGCCGACGCAGACAACTGCTGGCCATGCGCCATCGAAGACAGCTGCTGGCCACGCCGCCGCGGACAGCTGCTGGCCACGCTGCGTCCGTGGACAGCTGCTGGCCACGCTGCCTCCGTGGACAGCTGCTGGCCACGCCGCCATCGTGGACAGCTACTGGCCACGCCGCCGCCGCACACACAGCTGCTGGTCGCTCGACTCAAGCTCCATCGCATTAACTCAGGGGAGCAGCTCGCTGGCCACGCCCGCGCATACCGGTCAAAGCACCTCGTTTCGATGCATGGCCTCTTTTTCAGTGTGAAACCCTAAAGCAAGGGCATTACTGACGACGCGCCCCCACGCACGCGCATACATGCAGGTCAAGGTCAAGGGCATGCATGCATATAGATCAACGCGCCTCGTTTCAGTGTAGCAACACGGCTATTTAAACCACCCCGCCCCGTGTACCTCTTCTAACACACTCTTCCATCTGCGCCGCCCTTCTCTTCTCTTCACCAAATTAGCCAGAGCAAGATCCAATCAAAGATGCAGTACTACGGGCCCACTTTCCGCCTGCCACCCACCGTGCCGGAGCGGCGTTACCCCGCCGGCGTAGTGGTGGAGACCACACTTCGCGTGTGGACGATCTCGAGGTGGCGGGGTGCTAGGGAGTTGGCCGAGCGGTTCCCCTGTGCTGGCTTTGCCCACCTCCCAGCGGGCTCACCGATCATGTTCCGCCTCGAGGAGATGCATCCCAACGCCAGCTCGCCGCCGACTGCGCTCCTCGCCCACTTCAGCAATCGCTTCGATGCCTACTACCTCCTCGGCAAGGTGTTTTGGTGTGACTGCGAGTTCATCGCATTCACGACCTACAACATCTTCACCGACGTCGAGAGCATCTTCCCCGCCGAAGACCGCATGCACACTCTCCCCTATTATCTAGGCGAGGAAGAGCACGCGGAGTGAAGATGCCGGCGGTGAAGGCCCAGGTGGAAGACGATGGTGAAGATGGTGAAGCAGCTGGTGAAGACGCGGAGTTCATGTTCTGTTGCCCTAGGTAGCTAGATAGTGTTAACTAGCTAGGGCTTTATTATCCCCCTTATATATAGGGTTTATATATATTGTGATTTGTTCGATCGTGTGTACCGCGTGAACTTTAATCTAGCTACCCTTAATTATATTAATGTTGTGTGTTATATATGTCGCGTGTTATATATCTATATAGGGTACCCATCTATATATGTCCTATATGTTATGAGTGTTATATTAAGGGCTTATATTAATGTTGTGTGTCATTATATTTATTTGTCCCAAGTTTTGGCACGGCAAATACTGGTGGGTGTGCCAGCCACGAGAGCCCACAGCCGCGCGTGCCTCAGCTCCTCCTGGATTGGCTAATCTGTAAAATAAAATAAAAAATGAGATGGTGTGGAACAAAGTTTGGAATTAATTTCGGCCATATATATCATCAAAAAAAGCTAGAAAAGAAGAGCCGCTTGCAATGCTAAATTTGTGGGGTTCATAGATGCCTATATAGTACACTCATTGGGCCATTTCTTAGTATTATTGGGCCAAGAATATTGAGCCAAACTATTTATTGAATTCTCACTATTTATTGAATTAATCTCACTATTATTGAGCCAAACTATTTATTGAATTCTCACTATTTATTGAATTAATCTCATTGGGTCATATCTCACTATTATTGGGCAAAAAAAAGCTAGAAAAATGAGATGGTGTCCATTTGAAGTCTCACTATTTATTGAATTAATCTTCATATTTTTACATGAAGATGACTCAATCCAATAGTATACTCATGAGCTAGCCAAACTAGTTAGGGGGTTCATGCATGCCACCACCGGCGGATCTAGGGGTGGGGTGGCGGGGGCCATGGCCCCCACATACAATTTGGCCAAATTCAACACAAATATCAAGAGTTCACAAATATCAAACCAACTCTCATAATTCAACACATAATGATGAAAACACAATCATAAATAATCCATTACATCTGATAAATGAAGAAACACTAATATAGTTCAACACATAAATGATCTTTGCCCAATAACAAAGATTCTACTCATCACAGGTATATTTTATCTTCTTGATCTTTGCCGTGAACCCTTCTTTCGGTTTCAGCAGATCTTCAATCATGTATTCCAACCTCTTCTTATCTTGCTTGAACCGATCCCTTTCCTTCTCTGCTTTCACCAACAAAAAACATGTGCATGCTGGTAGTTGATGCATCAAGCTTCTTCTTCTCCTCCAATTCAGCTCTTGCATCAGCCAGAGCTTCTTCAGCTTTTGCCTTCAGGACTAGTGTCACCTGATTTTCCTCAACCATTTGCTTAAGCTCATCTTGGGCATTCCTCAGGTCACGGTGAAGCTTCTCAATCTCATATGTGAACTTAAACCTTGTTTCAACATTGTTGAAGGCATCACGAACTCTACCATCTCTCACTTCAGTGTACATTTCCCATAGCTTCGACAGGGATTTAATCAGTGGACTCGGCCACACAGGATCAACCCATTGAACAAAGTCACATTTGTCTCCAAACTACAATATATATGACAGAGCAGAATCTATTAGGAAATTACACAGCAAAAACTTAATTTCAATGACTGTAAATAAGTTCACAGACCTCCCCTGAACAGGCCAAGAACCTCCTGCCAGTCCAACATCCTTCAAAAGCAACAAATTTGGAGGGCACGGAATTGCATTTACAACGGATAGGCTTATCTCCATCATCGGCTAATCCGCTATAATCAGAATCGTACATTGTATTTGGACCCTAACAATACAAATATCCATAGTAAATAAATGGAAATCAATGCTGAAATCAAAAATCCCCAAATCGATATGAACCCTAACCGTAGATTGATGAGAATGCAACACTTACATTGGTGCCAAGGGATTTCGGGTCGGTGGAGGATTCCTCGCCATCGCCCCACGAAACCATGCCGTCCTTGAGAGGCTACAGGAGATCTATGACGCTGCGGCGATAGGAGGTGACGAGCAAAATGGCAGGGGAGAGGATGGGGACAGGAGCGGGAGCAGAGGAGGGGGAGGACGCTGTCTGAAACGTGCCCCACGTGTCATTGTGATCGCCAGCCCCACACACGGCCCACTCGTCAGCTTCTCGTGGATTGCCTAGTCATACGCGGCCAATCACATCACAGAGACTAGCCTCTCATGGATCGCCTCGCCATTCCTTCTAGAAAACCATATCTGACGGTTCTAGTTCGGCGCTAGGGTATGATCGAACGGCTGCAGTTCGGTGCTAGGGTTTGGAGAGGGGTTTGGAGATGGTCAACGGGGTTTTGTAGGGTTTGGCCAACATTCAAATGAGCATAACTAATTAAAAAAAATCAAAAAAATACAAAACCGGTGCACATAGTTGTTTCAAGTGATATACTTTCGATAAAAAAAATATAAACTTGGTCTATGGTTAGTTTTATGAAAAAACCTTCACAAAACTGAGCTACCTCGAACGATGTTGCAGAGAGTTCAAGGTGCAAGTGAGAGGGGTTTAGGGTTTTGAATTAAAAAAATCAATAAAATCACAAATGCTTCATTATGGAGTGACTAAGAAGGATCTGAACTTACTTTTGCATTTTCATATTTTAAGCGTGTTTTATAATGGTTTTCTATTAAAGTGTAACTAATTAAAAAAAAATTAAAAAATGGACATTAATTCAATAAATAGCAAGACTTCAAATGGACATTATATAGATTGAATAGGTCTTAATAAAAAATATTTGGCTCATTTAGACAAGGTGAAAAAAAACTTGATTACAAATGGGGCTGTTTACCCTAGCTTCAGAGCTCATTTTGAGCATTTGGAGGTTAGGATCTCATTTTGGAGCAAATGTATAATAGTTCAGAAAACATTGCAACATCACACACAGAGCAATGGACTTCAAATGTTGGTTCAAATTCAAAATTTGCCTTAAATTCAAATTTTGCCTCAAATTTGAATTCTACCACAAATTTGACATCAAAGTACAAATTTCATTTTGCAGTACTACACCTTACAAGTTTTCACAGTAGTTCAAATTTCAAATTCAAATATTTGACTTGCTCCTTGTGTTCGCAGATGGCTTAACTGTCTTGCTCCTGGTTTCCCTAGCTGGGATATTCTGTGGCTTTGTCTTCTTCCTTTTGATCTTCACTTGGGATAGCTGCTCCTGGTTACCCGAGCACTTGATGACCAGTTGACGGTCATCTATTGGTTCCATAATCTTTAAAGGAACGACAGGAACCATGTCTTGCTCCTCTCTTATAGCTTCAAAACCATCATAAGCCATGGCTTCAAATTCTGCATCAGATGATGGTTCAACGGAAGTTTCTTCCTCTCTAGGCCTTTTCTTTCCTTTGTCTCCACCTATCCTAGAGCTGGTTCAAATAGAAATAAGATTAGGGATAAGCCATCGATAAAAAAGAGAACAAATGCATAAAAAAAGGGAAGGTTGCACACATACCAAGATGCCGGTGCTTCTATTGCACACATACCAAGATGCCGGTGCTTCTCCTCTGCTGTTGCATTCTCCTCTGCATTTGCTGCTGCCCATTGTTCCTCTTCTCCAAATGATGCATCCACTGGATTGGTACAAAGCCTAGCAATGTGCCCTAGGGTTCCACATTTTTTGCACTTATACCGTCTTTTTACATGACCCTCTTCACCTGCTCTTATCCTGTTCTTTCTTGGTCTTCCTGGTGGTCTAGTAAGTACAGGAGAACATAGTTTGAACCCTGGATCTACTCTGTTCCATTGGTCTTTTCCCAAGAGTGCAGGTACATTGTCAGCATAAGTAGCCCAAAATTTGGCAACGGAGAAATATTCAGAGCAATACTGATCAACTTCACCATCTTCACCCCCGATAACAGTCATGAGATGTAGGGCATGTATGCATGGCTTCCCACGGATCTGCCATTGCCTACAACTGCATTCCCTAGTTGCTAGGTTCACTGGATACCTCCACTCCCTATTTTTAGTGTCAGTATATGTTACCTCAGCCTCGTATGTCAACGGTCGAATGCATTTCATCTTCAATCCTCTTGCCTTGGAATGCAATGCCTTAATCAGAGATGGGAGCATAACATGGCCAACATATTGTGTTTCTGCAATTATTTTATGAAGAGCCATCTTTATCATGATCATCTGCCTTATCTTATCAAATGCTTGCCACAACAATAGCCCTTTCACTGACTTGACCTTTCATGGAAGCACTCTGCGAGGTTACTGGTCACATAGTCTACTTTGTAGATTTCAATGAATTTGCTTCTTGACCACACCATTCCATGATGTGCTTCCAAGTACTCCTTCACCTCAGGATTGTGAGCATACAACACTCTCAAATGGTGCTCATGCTTTCTCAAGCTGCATGTGTATGATGCTGGCCATAGGTTCTCATCATTAACTTTACCTCTGAATTTCTTTTTAAAATTCTGCGCTAGGTGTCGCATACATTCCCTATGCTCTGCTCCAGGGAATACAATTCCTACTGCAGTCTCTAAACCCTTGCAAGCATCTGAGTGTATAGCTAAACCTGGGGGTGTACCTATAATGTTGCGCAACTGCTGCAGAAACCAGACCCAACTTTCCTCGGACTCTGCCTCTAACACACAAAATGCAACTGGGAATAGCCAGTTGTGTCCATCAACTGCAGAAGCTGCTACTAGCTGTCCTCTCCATCTTCCATTCAAAGCAATTGCGTCGACAGCCAAATAGGGCCGCAACCATCCAGAAACCCCTGCCAGCAAGCCTTGAAACAAACAAAAGCCCTCCTGAGGCACTCCTTCTTAAATGACTTCCCTCTTATTTTGTATGAAACTGTATGCTTGTCAATCTCTACAACACTCCCTGGACTAGCCATCTCCACTTCAGCTTTGTAAGTGTAAAGCAACTGAAAACTCTCATTCCATGGATCATTTATCCTATCAAGAGCCATTTCCCTACCATAAAACATCCTCATGTAAGGTATATCAATTTTGTACTTCTCAAAAAGCTTCCCATGGAGTGTTGTTGGACCAAGTGTTGGTGTTTCTCTTAGCCAATCCAAGATTGCATCTGCCACCCACCTAGTCTTTGCTAGCTTTGTTTTGGTCGTTCCCCCTCCCCTTCCAGGTGGACAAGTGTGCTGGTGTTGGTTTTGTTTTATCTGAAACAAAATAAAGTACAATTAAGAAACATTACACAATGATCTGAAAATATAATGGATCAATAAACTGAAATCCACAATGAGGTGTAATACCTGAATCAATTTGCTCTTTCGCATACGGGATGCATGCAGCCTCCACCTACACCTATCATATGGGCAATGAACAGTGAACCTTGTTGGCTCACTCCTATCAATCACATAATTATTTTCAGTGAGAATGCAATATGTAGTCACTGCATTATGATAGTCCACCATCGATTCGAATATGGTTCCTGGAGTAAGCTGAGGATCTTCCCTGTTCCACTCAATTGTTGGCATGTCGTCACCATCATATTCATCTAAAACTAAGCTGTCAATGTTCTCATCCCTCTCTTCATCGTCAGTGTCATCAAATCTAGCACGACTGCTGGGCTCCTCCGGATAGTCATCTTCCATTGCCTGTTGACTGACTGTATCTACCAGTTCAGGGTACATCATCTCATCCTCATCATCAAGTCGAGGCACTTCCTCGTCAGGCTCTGCATCTACTTCTACAGCAGCTGCAGAAGGGACAGGAGAAGCAGCAGCAGAAGTGGCAGCAGACATGTTGTGGCTTTCAGAACCACTAGGTTTATTTGGTCTCGACCTACAAGGAGTGCAGGGGCGTTCACTATTATCACAGACAGATGATGTATGACCACTCTTCCCCTTGTCTCGTTTTTTGCGTGGCTGAAGCACCTCGATACGGATTTTACCGAAACATCTGTCAGCATTCAAACTAAATAGCAATTCCAGATGCTCGTCGCAAGTTAGTGGGAGAAATCTTTGCTTGCTACTGTTGAAATATTTCAGTTCAACAGCATCGGCAGAGCTCCAGTCATACACGGAATGGAGTGCATCGCGAAAATCTTTGAACAAAATGCTGGTTTCTACCACCTTCGGGTAGAAAAATCCAGAGATCATATGCGGTTTAGTACCACGCAACACGCTAGTTTCCACTCTAACCGCCAGCCGAAAAGCAAGTGCGGGATCAATCCTATTCGATCAAAATAAAGGGTGAAAAATTAAGCAACCCAAATTGGTGCGATTCAAGCCAGTAGTGGTCAAATACTGCCTAATTGACGAGTTTTCTCATCAATTCGAGTGGAAACGAAGCTTACCCAGATGGAACCCATGAATTATCCGCCTCCGATTCGACCCAATCATCTCCACGGTCGATGGGCCGGAGGGCGTTTTCCCCCGACATCACTTCTTAATCCCAGATTGGGGGGGGGTTGATGTGGCGGAGGCGCGACGTCGCCGACGAACAAAATAGGGTTAGAGGGTGGAGGGCCCGACGGCGGCGGCGACGGAGGAGGTGGCTCGGGAGTGGCTCGATCTATTTTAGACAAGCTGCTCCGACATGTCTCCTTGCGGCCCCACTCGTCAGGACATAACGGTCAAAGGAGGACCCGGCCCTAAGCAGCCCCACTCGTCAGTAGTTAACGGTCAAGCCATTGACCCGACGGCAAACGTCCAGCTTGAGCATTTGTGAGAGTTTCAGACAAAAGTGTGGGGAAAAGTGAGCAAAAGTTTAGAGCGTGGGGACAACTGAGCACAACTAAGGAACCAGGGGCACTATCATAAAAAACCCTTGCTTAAAACAGAGATGAATACATTTTGAGTGGTGTGCCTGTCCTGTCAACGTTACGACAAAGGATTTCAATATCTTCCATGGTAAACACATTATTGGCGGTTCCCATGCGGAAATGAAAAGTTTACTCCCCCTCAACCATATAAACACAAGCCATGGCTAGCCGAATTCACAGGTGCCCTCCAAACAATCAACTTTCCAGGGTGTCGTGGTTTTGACACGGCAGATGCCCTTGTGAAAGGACTTAGAGAGGAGGCCATCGCACGTGTGTGGAAGCTTAACGGGGTTGATCGGGAACGAGAAGACACCGGGTTACCCAGGTTCGGCCCCTCCCGGTGGAGGTAAAAGCCTACGTCCTGCTTGATTATTTTGCTGGAGATCTCGATTACAAGGATGCGGATTCGCTAACCTAGCTCTTGAGGAGATTGCAACTTAGTCTTTTTTGCATAGGTGCTCCCCTTTATATATACAGGTGGAACACTAGATTACATGAGAGTCTGGGTCATCCTTTGACCCGTCTCCTACTCTTTCCTACTTGTTCTCCAAGATGGCCTTCGTGCCACTCATCATCTCCGTGAGCCGGCCCTTTTACCTGATCCGGCCTGTCCTCGCCAGGCCTCGCTAAGCCGGCCCGCCAAGAGCCCTTCGACCCTGTCGTGAGTTGACCCGCTGAGCTTGCTCCATGGCCGGGTTAACACCCTGCCGGGTCTACATGCTGGTAAACATCCCCAACATTAGCCCTCAGTTTGACCTGAATTTATTCATGTTAAACTTCCCTGAAAGAGCAAAACATCGGTAATATACTCTCCAAGTGCTTCCCAAGCCGGTCTTTTTAGAACACCGTCCTTGACCAGCTCAATTTGCCGGGTTAAGTGGATCGACGGGCCACTCCTTCAGGTTCAGACTTAGCATTTTTAGCTCTTTTTCCCTCATGACATCACAATCCACTTCCGCAAAATCTGGGATGACATCATATCGAATCTTTGAGTGGGTATGTATCGTCTTGTCAGGCGCGAAAATCGAGGAGCCCACAGCCGAAAATTACTGCGCCGCCTGGGGCTCCGCCCCAGCCGTTTCAATTTTTACTATGCCTATAAATATGCCAGCTCACCCCCACTGTAGTTTTTCACCTCTTGCTCATCTTCTTCCTCGCCTCGGCCACTTCTCACGCCCGAAGCGTCGCCACCTCGAGTTCTCCGACCACCTCGACCGCGCCCTTCTCCGCCGTCCAGCCTTCGCCGGAGCTCATCCAGAACACTTCGGCTACATCCGCCGCGGTCTGGTATACTCAAATCCTTCCCCCTATATCTGTAGCGTCTCATTCCACATTGCAGTTCATCGGCGTTTACCCGTGTTCATCAGTGTTCTTCTCCCCCTTTCATTGGTAGATCTAGATGCTCCATAATGATCTAAATAAGAACCTTGAATATTGCGGTAGCGCCATTTTTGCCATCTAAATCTCCGGACTGCCTTCCACAGGCCCCCAATGCAAACGGCTCGCCTACTCAACCATATTTAGGTTTTTAAACCTTCTTTTTAAAGTATTTTTAGATCTACAAAAGAAGTTGCTCGGTTGGATTCATGTTTGTAGCCAGCTCAACACTTAGCAAAACTCAGGATACCGCTGAACTTCTGACGCCGGCTCATTGTTTTTCCGGCTCACCACCGCTCTCCGTAGCTTGCATAAATCCGGGTCATGAATTTAACCATCCCGGTAGTCTTATCATTTTGCCGGGTTATACCCTCTGACGGCTTGTCCTTCCTGAGCTTAACATGCCGGCTTATTACCTTTGCAGTTGAAATCTGAAATCGTCATGGCTCCCAAGACCGACAAGTCCTGCAACCGGGTCAGATCCCAGGTCTCAACACTGATGTTGAACGAGCTCGTTGGGTAAGGCCTCTTGCCAGCTCAAGCAACAATCAGCTGGCGAGCGCCTGATGAAGAGAGCTCCTCCCAGCCTAAGCAGGAGGAAGTGGTGGTCTTCGCAGATCATCTTCAGAAGGGGTTTCGGCCGCCCGGGTCAAAATTCTTCCGTGACGTCCTTAATTTTTTCGACCTTCGACCGCAGGATCTTGGCCCCAACTCAATCACCAATCTATGCCAATTTCACGTCTTCTGTGAAGTGTATCTCCAAATGGAGCCAACTGTCCTTCTCTTTCGAGAGTTCTTCTACATCAACCATCAGACTGAGTTCACCGATGGCCCTAGCATAGAACTTGGTGGTGTTTCCATTCAGAGGCGGAGAAACACCCCCTTTCCTGAGGCCAAGCTGGCGAGTCACCCCAAAGGTTGGAACAAAACTTGGTTTTACTACAAAGCACTGCCCCTCAAGATGAAAATCTCCTGCCGGGTTACAGACTGGACCGGCTCAACGCCACGGTTGCCTTTCTAGGTTGGCCATCTGCAGAAGAACGGAAGCAAATTGCCCCTATCTATTCCAAGATAAGGGCCTTGGTTGCTAACGGCCTTATCGGGGTCGACTTGACCCGGTGCTGGATAGGCTGGCAAATACAGCCCCTTAGTCAGAGGGGCGACTTAATGTGTAATTATACTGGCGAGCCGACTGACGTTCAACGCTTCAGCCAAGTCAACTTATCTGTGAGTGACATTAACAAGGCCACCAAGAGATTATTGGGAGAGCCTCAAGAAAAATGCAACAAGACCGGGCTAGCACCCTTCTGCTTGACCAATCCCGTGCCTTCAGTAAGCGCTTGCACCTTCTTATTCTGTTCTTAACTCGCCTTCTTCATCTCATTCTTAACTGCCGACTTGTCACAAATGCAGGCAGACGACAAGTTTTGGAAAAGGAAGAAACCTCGACAAGCTGCCCCCGCCCCAGTAGAGCAGCAAGATGAGCCGGCCAATGCGGATGAGCCGGCTGCCGAAAATGAGGCTGAGGTAGAACTTGACTTGCTTGGCCGTCTTTTTATTCAACTTGCTGACGCCCCTTCTCTTCAGGATGAAGCCGAAATTAGCCACACCAACGAGCTAGAGGTAACCTTGATCTCCTCTGATTCTGACTCTCCAAGACCTATTCGGAAGAAAACCCGGGCAGTGATCCGCAAGGTTCGAAGGAAGCCCCGGGTTGTCATCCGTAAGGTCCCTTTCTCCCACCAGGATGCTCATTTGGATCCCAAATTTGTTTTGAAGAAAACTCGTCAAGCCGGGACCTCCAAAAGGAAGACCCGGAGCAGTGAAGGCGAGTTGAGCGGCGGGCTTCCCTACGAGCCGCCATCCCGTAAGGCGCGAGCTGAGGTGCTTCTTAGTCCAACTTCCTCTTTTCCTCTAGCTGGCCGTTTTAAGGAGCCCTTACATTTAAATGACTCGGCATATCAGACGTCCCACTCCTCGGGCGAGTCAAGCGCTACGCAGGCACCGGCTTTCAACATCAACCTTGGGTAAACAAATACTCTTGTGACATATAGCAGTTCCTTATTCTTCCCCCCTTCAAATGAATAACTCCTTTGTTTCTTGTACAGTGCCAAGGCTATCAAGAAGAAAGCACCTGCCGGGTCATCTGACCCGGTCATTCAACCAGCCCCCCAAGGAGAGAGAGAGACCACCTTGGCCACCCAGGATGAGCCGGCAGTCCAAAATAGCCTGCCGCCCCAGGACACAACAAGCCCGGCTCGCGCATCCCCTCTTGCTCAGGAGAGGGAAAATGTAATTGAAGACCAACCCGCCCCGCAGCCCGAGGCACCGGCGCAAGAAGAAGCGCCGGCTCAAGAAGAAGTAGTAGTGACGAGTGAGTGGCAAACTGCTGCACCAGAATCCTCCACCGCTCTTACCAAAGTTCCGGCCAAACCTGAGCCGGCCCCGAAGGACAAGGGGAAGACGGCTCTGGAGTTTTCTACATTTGAAGACCAAGATGCCAGTACCCTGCATCGGGCTGTGCTGACCCGGCTGTCTGAAAGCCGGGATACGGAGATCGCCATGATAACGTCTTTGAAGCGGAAGTATGAGGTAATTTGCATCCTTTGTTCTGTACCATATATATATGTAGCCTCCAAGGACCGGGTCATTATAGAATGATGACCCGGGACTTCAAAATTTGACTTGTAAGTAGAACTTCACCAGACGACCCCAAAGGCCGGCTTGTCATTCATGACGGGCGGGTCTTGAGAACTGAGCAGGATAGATCAATTGATGCATTAGCCCCCAAGTGCCATGTAGAGTGCCTGCAGCTGCATGGAACTTGCCTTGTTGTTTTATTTGAAGCTCGAAAACGTGTAGCCCCCATGTGTCGGGTTATCCTTTAGGGCGACCCGGGTCATACGTATATTTTGTATAACAGTCTGCCCTACAGGAAATGCTAGATCAAGCGGAGACCCAGGCTTCCTTCTTCCGAAAGGAAGCAAGGAAGGAGAAGAAATTGCGCAAAGAGGCTGAAGAATCCGCTGCTGAGGCCAATAAGTCTTTGGTCATTGTGAGGAACACCTTGCAAGAGACTGAAGCTGCCAGAGCCGCCCAAGCTGCGCGAGCAGAAGAGGCCGAAGCCAAACTTGAGCCGGCAACTCAAGAGCTGATGACTCTAAAAAGCCAGATCACTGCCATGTGCCGGGCTATCTTTGGTAAGCAAAACAGCCCGCCATACCCCAATAGCTCCGGCTTAAATACACCAAGCCGGCTTGACTGAGGGTGTATACTTGTGTTTGCAGGTCAGAAAAATCAAACTCTGGTACAGCAACCAGTGGTGAAATTGAAGGCGGTCTACACCCTGGTAGAATAACTATACATAGGAGGCTGCCGTTGCATAATGGCCGCCAAGAACACCAAGGCGCCGCCTCAGTTGATTGCCGATACACTGAAAGAACTGTCAGTCGTGCCTAGGTGGTTCGATGACTGGAAAAGGGCGTGCTGCCGCACTGGGGCTCTAACCGCACTTGCTCGAGCCAAGGCATACGTGCCGGAACTCGATGTGGACGACTCGCCATTTACCAAGAGGGACTTCCAACGCTACATCAAAGAGACCCAGGTTGCCGCCACCGAAATCACAGAAGAGGTAGACCTGACCCGGTACCAGGCCCCGTACTCAAAGGAGAATGAGCGGATAGAGCCGCCTAACCATGAGCCGGTAGCCCTAACCCGTATGCGTAAGCCATCCTTTGCTCCTGAAGTTGACCCTTCCTCCCTGATATCCGCCGATGCCCTATTTGAAGCGTTGCGCTCAATTCAGTGGTCAACCGGCGACTCAAGCCAAGAAGCGGAGGATGATGATGGCCGCGAAGAGCCGGCACAGGGCGCTTCCTCGGGCGCTGGCGCCAGCTCTGACCCGGCAGCATAGAGCGCCGGCTTATCCTTTGTAGGCAGAACTTGTAAAAAAAATTGTCGTGGCCACAGCTGATTGGCGGCTTGTAATAGGGTAGTATGAAATACTTGGTGCTGATGCCAGTGCCATCGTGTACTGAGCTTGTTTATTGCCTGTACCAATACTATAATGCCTTGCTTCTGGAAATCCTCTTTTGGGCTGCGAGAGCCGGTTGTTGCAATAGAGCGATCCTGCTGAAACAATAACACTTGCGTGTGATGGTGATTGATGAAATCACATAACGAGTAATCTTTGTTACTGTTTACAATGAATCAAAAATATCCAAGTAACTAAAGTAAATGCTAAGCATTGGATGTATGCATGTATGCATAGATGAGATGAGTGCAACACAAAGAACATAATCATAAGCCGGAATACGCTTTATAACGCGCAAGCCGGAATACTCTTGCACGGCCGGCTCATAGAGCACGAGCCAGAACATGCTTTCATGAAGCTGGCACGTTGGCCTGTTGGTTTGTCCTCGCTCTCTGAAAGCTGGCTCTCACACAACCAATCGGACGTTTTAACTCTGACGAATTCAGGGTCACCAATGTGATTGACTCGTCAGAAGTACGCCGGGTCGTTTTTAGGGAGTAGCATCTTGCTAACAGGCAGGTTTAACCAACTTTGCGGCATCTCGCCGGGTTAAAGGGTTTTGTAAGCTAAACTCAATTGAGTTGGAAGCCCCCAAGTAACCAAGATCAATAAATAAAGATCCAGCACACAAATTTTGAGGCAAAACAACACCTTTACACAGTGCTGCTGGTCGTTATTTTATTTGATCGAAAACAGGTATATACAGGGTAAAAGGTATGTACAAGAGTATGACCCAGTCGATGACTTAGGTGTAATATGGCCGGAGCTGGGCAATGTTCCAGGGCCAGCTTGTTTCCTCCTCAGAAGTACGCGATTTTTCTGCTTCACGTACATCAATCAGGTAATAGGACCCGTTGTTGAGATTCTTGCTAACCACAAAGGGCCCTTCCCAAGGTGGGGAAAGTTTATGCATGCCTGTCTGGTCTTGTATCAGACGGAGCACTAAGTCACCCTCCTGAAAAGTACGGCTTCGAACTCTTCGGCTGTGATAGCGACGTAGGTCTTGCTGATAAATTGCTGATCTGGACGCGGCAAGGTAACGCTCTTCCTCCAGAGCATCAAGAGCGTCTTGGTGAGCCTGCTCATTATCTGATTCCACATAAGCCGCCACTCGTGGGGAGTCACGACGAATGTCGCTCGGAAGTACAACTTCTGCACCATAGACTAGGAAAAACGGCGTATAGCCTGTTAACCTGTTGGGAGTAGTCTGTATGCTCCAAAGCACCGAAGGTAACTCTTCTTCCCAGCAACCCGGCGTGCGCTGCAAAGGCACGATGAGTCAGGGTTTGATACCACGCAGCAATTCCTGATTGGCCCGTTCGGCCTGTCCGTTGGACTGAGGATGCGCAACCGATGCTAGATCCGAATGTGCTCCTGTTGACAGAACTGTTCCATGGCTCCCTTGGAAAGATTGGTCCCATTGTCTGTAATGATACTGTGCGGGTAGCCAAATCGGAATATCAGCTTCTTCAGAAACTTAACAGCTGTAGCCGCATCGCAGTTGCTGACCGGCTCTGCTTCCACCCACTTGGTAAACTTGTCCACAACCACCAGTAGGTGCGTATGCTTGTTCTTAGAACGTTTGAAGGGTCCCACCATGTCAAGCCCCCAGACCGCGAATGGCCAAGTAATCGGGATCATCCTTAACTCTTGAGCCGGCACATGGGCCTGGCGAGCATATTTCTGGCAACCATCACACTTACGGACAATGTCCTCTGCGTCAGCATGAGCTGTGAGCCAGTAAAAACCGTGCCGGAAAGCCTTTGCGACCAGTGATCTTGAGCCGGCATGGTGGCCGCAGTCACCTGAATGAATCTCATTGAGAATTGCATGGCCTTCTTCAGGTGAAACGCAACACTGAAAAACACCAGTAACGCTTTGTCGGTGCAACTCGCCATTGACAATAGTCATAGACTTGGACTGTCTAATGATCTACCGAGCAAGGAGTTCCTTTGTTGGCAGTTCTCCCTGGCTTAGATAAGCCAAGTAGGGGACCGTCTAATCAGGGATTGCGTGGACAGTAGCCACTAGAGCCGCCTCCGGGTCCGGAACAGCCAAGTCCTCCTCTGTTGGTAACTTGACAGACGGGTTGTGCAAAACGTCCAGGAACACATTGGGTCGCACCGGCTTGCGTTGCGAGCCCAAGCGAGAGAGTGCGTCCGCCGCCTCATTCCGCCTGCGATCAATGTGATCAACTTGATAACCTTTGAAGTGTCTAGCGATATTGGTGACCGCGTGCCGATAAGCCGCCATAAGGGGATCCTTGGAATCCCAAGTACCAGAAACCTGCTGGGCCACCAAGTCTGAGTCGCCCAAACACCTGACCCGGCTCAGGTTCATCTCCTTGGCCATCCGAAGCCCATGAAACAAGGCCTCATATTCTGCCACATTGTTAGTACAGGGAAACATGAGTCTCAAAACATAACAGAACTTATCTCCTCGGGGGGAAGTAATCACAACTCCAGCCCCCGAGCCTTCGAGCTGCCTGGAGCCGTCAAAGTGTATGGACCAGTATGTTGTGTCGGGCTTCTCTTCGGGAGCCTGCAACTCTGTCCAATCATTGATGAAATCCACCAGCGCCTGTGATTTGATTGTTGTGCGGGGCACATATTTGAGATGATGCGGACCAAGCTCGATGGCCCACTTAGCAACCCGGCCTATCGCCTCCCGGTTCTGAATTATATCCCCAAGAGGTGCTGAGCTGACCACAGTGATTGGATGCTCATGGAAGTAATGCTTCAGCTTGCGGCTAGCCATAAATACTCCGTAGACTAGTTTCTGCCAATGTGGATACCGCTGCTTGGACTCAGATAACACCTCACTGATATAATACACAGGGTGCTGGACTGCATATTCCTTCCCATCCTCCTTGCGATCTACCACGACTGCCACACTTACCGCTTTGTTATTGGCAGCAATATATAGCAACATTGGCTCCTTCTCATGAGGGGCAGCAAGGACTGGCGGCTCAGACAACTGCTTCTTAAGGGCCTCAAAAGCCTGATCTGCAGCATCACTCCAAACGAAGTCATTTGATTTCTTAAGCAATTGGTATAACGGAATTGCCTTTTCTCCAAGCCGGCTTATGAACCGACTTAGCGCCGCAACCCGCCTAGCCAGTTTTTGCATGTCATTAAGTCTGGCCGACTTAGCCAGGGTCATGATTGCCTTGATCTTTTCTGGGTTAGCTTCAATGCCACGCTCGGAAACAAGAAATCCCAGAAGTTTTCCTGCTGGGACACCAAAAACACACTTTTCCGGGTTAAGCTTCATCTGGTAGACAAGGAGGTTGTCAAATGTTTCCTTGAGATCCTTCAGCAGAGTTTCTTTCTTGCGGGACTTAACCACAATGTCATCAACATAAGCATGAACGTTCCGCCCAATCTGTTTATGAAAGCAGCTCTGGACACAACACTGGTAAGTCACCTGTGCACACTTCAGACCAAACGGCATGGTGGTATAACAGAAAGCTCCAAAGGGTGTGATGAAAGCCGTCTTTTCCTGGTCTTCCAGCTTCATTTTGATCTGATGATAACCAGAGTAAGCATCCAGGAAGCATAAACTCTCACAACCAGCCGTAGCATTGATGATCTGGTCAATACGGGGCAAGGCAAAGGGGTCACTAGGACAAGCCTTATTCAGGTCTGTGTAATCAACACACATCCGCCAAGTCCCGTTTTTCTTCAAAACAAGCACTAGGTTAGCAAGCCATTCAGGATGGAAGACTTCGACGATGAACCCGGCAGCTAGGAGCCGGGCCACCTCTTCACCAATAGCTTTCCGCCTTTCCTCATTAAAGCGATGGAGATACTGGCGAACTGGCTTGAACTTGGGATCCACATTAAGGGAGTGCTCAGCGAGTTCTCTCGGTACACCTGGCATGTCAGAAGGTTTCCATGCAAAGATGTCCCGGTTCTCACGGATGAACTCGATGAGCGCGCTTTCCTATTTGGGATCCATATTTGCCCCAATGGTGAACTGCTCAGAAGAATTGCCCGGGGTGAAATCAACTTGCTTCGTGTCTCTGGGCGACTTAAACTTGAGCAGAGGGTCTGACTCCGTTGTGGGCTTCTTCAGGGACGTCCTGTCCGACGGGTCAACATTGTCCTTATAGTACCGCAATTCCTCCGCAGCACAAGCCGTCTCGGCGTATGCTGCATTTCCTTCCTCGCATTCGAGCGCAATCTTCCGGTTTCCTTCCATTGTGATGGTTCCCCTCGGTCCTGGCATCTTCATTTTCAGGTAGACATAACACGGCCGCGCCACGAACCGTGCATAAGCCAGCCAGCCAAATAAGGCGTGGTATGGGCTCTTAAGTTTAACCACCTCAAAGGACAGGAACTCAGAACGACAGTTATCCTCTGAGCCAAAAGCTACCTCAAGGGAAATTCTTCCCATGGGATAGGCCGACTTGCCAGGAACAATGCCGTGAAAGACTGTAGAGGACGGAGTTAACTGCTTATCGGACAGATTCATCCGCCTGAACGTGTCATAGTACAGAATGTTGATGCTGCTGCCTCCGTCCATGAGCACCTTAGTCAGGGTGTAACCGCCGACTTGTGGCACAACCACCAGAGCTAAGTGGCCAGGGTGATCGAGTAGTATTGGATGATCCGCCCTGCTCCAGGTAACCGACTGCTCAGACCAGTTAAGATAATAGGGAACCACGGGCTCAACTATGTGGGCGGCTCATCGTTGCACCTTCCGATCCCGTTTGTAGGTGCTAGTGGTGAAAACATGATACTGCCCACTACTTAACTGTTTCGGGTTACTCTGAAATCCCGTCGCGCTGGCTTGGTGCTGATTCCCCTGGTTGTTTCTCTGATTGCCACCTCCAGTATTACCAGCCCCCTGAAACCCGCCGCCTTGGCCACTGTTCCCCTGGAAGCCGGGTCCTGCGAAGGGCCCTTGCAAGTCGGCCCCTGAGAAGCTGGGTCCCTGTTGGGCGGGTTGTCCGCCATTGCCGCCCCCATTATGATGATTCTGGAAGACCCGCTTGGCAAACTCTTGCATGACGTAGCAATTTTCCCAGGAGTGACTGGATGGCTTACCATTGGAACTGTGTTTCGGGCAAGGAGCCTTGAGAGCCTCTTCATAAGTGAGAGGGCGATTACCAGTGGACTGCTTCCTAGACCCGTCATTCTGGCGCTGACCCTTGTTCTCTGCGTTCGTATTCGCCACCAGGTCAGAGCTACCATCATAACCCTTATGTTTCCCGCCGTTGTTGTTCTGACCATTGCTGTTGTTCTGCTGCTAACCCTTACCACCGGCTTTCTTCCCCTTATCGGATTTCTCCTCGTCCGACAGCAGATCCTTGGTGTTATCTGACTCTGCATACCGGGTTAAGACATCCATGAGGTCACCCATATCCTGGACTTTATGCTTGAGCCGCCCAAGCTTCTGGACCAGGGGCTGAAACTTGCATGTTCGTTCCAGAACGAGTACTGCTTGTGCGGCCGAGATGCTGTCTGAGCTGTGTATAACCTTCGCAACTCGGCGAGCCCAATGATGCGCCGACTCATCCTCACGCTGGACACAACGCTCAAGATCCACAATTGTGGTTGGCCTTTTACCAGTTCCCTGGAAATTCTTGATGAAGCGCTTCTTCAGTTGCAGCCACGTGTTGATGGAATTCGCTGGTAGGTTTTTCATCCAGGTGCGTGCAGGGCCTTCCAACATCAGAGGCAGGTAACGCGCAAAGACTGACTCACTTGCGCCCAACAAGTCCATTGCCAACTCATAGCTCTCGATCCACTGGGTGGGCTCTAGATTCGCTGTATAGTTAGGAACCTTGCGAGGCCCTTTGAAATCCGGGGGGATGCGCGCCTCTCGCAACGCTGGTACCAAGCAGGGAGTTCCGATCATGCGGCTCGAAGATCCCCCAAGCCGGCCATCTGACCGGGTTACGTCGGGCGAGTGCTGCACTTCCGGCGGGTTGGCATTCGGCGGCGGGTCGACTCGCGCTGGCGTGTTGAAGTGCGCCGGCGGGTTGTGCCCTGCACACGCGTTTTCCTCCTCCCACGCTCGTAGAATCCGAGCCGCGTCCGCAACATATTGCGACATCCTGTGCTGGTGCTGCTCCGCTAGTGGCTGGGCGGCTCTCCTGCGGTGTGCGCTGCTGGAGACCGCAGGCGACTCAGGGCGCTGACTCCTGGTGTGGCTCTGATGAGGGGTTGAGTGAAGCCGATGCTGGCTATGCGAGTAGTTTGCTTACTGCACCACTACTGTCTTGAGCATTGCAATGGCGTTCCTGTCCTTGGTCTAAATCGGGCCGTCCCCCTCGATCGAAATAGCCGCCAAGTTGTGGGTTGCAGCCAGCACGTTATCAACCGGGTTGGAGTAGTGTCCAATTGGGGTCTGGAACCGGGGAGACGGCGGCTGCTGTTGCTGATCCGGCGTGCGATGCCGGGCCGGCTCTCGCTGCTGAACAGGTTGCTGCAAAGGCGGCTCTCCTGTGGGGGTGACTCCAGCCCCCGGGTTCGTCGGAGCCGGCGGTGTGGTGAATAGCTGAGTCGGCTCGAGATTAGCCGGAAGCCGGCTCTGATGATGCCTCCTGTGAACGAGCTCCGACTCGGCCTGTAGGTGGTTCAGATAATGCGCCTCCACGTCCAGACGCTGCCTCTCCGCGGCAATCGGTGCCTGCTCCTGCGCCATGCGGGCGTTCTCTGCATTGATGTCCTCTTGGATATTGGCCATCAGCTCGCGACACTTCGTGATCTCCGCGTTGCGTGCCGCCGCGTTCTCTGTAGTGATCGGCTCGGTCAACAGGGCTGTCAGTGTAGTCATCAAGTCCGCAAGTGCTTGAACCCCGGTCTTCTGAGAGCCGGTGGCTGAGGTGCCGGCTCCTCCTGAGCCGGTCAGGAGGTTGTTCTGCCCTGCCATCGGATTGGCTGGGTCACGCACTGGATCTTGCCTACCCGCCATGTACACCGCCGCGAAGCGAGGCGGATCAGGGCTCTCCGGAAAGACATCGTCCGTGTGCCCGAGTCCTCCATCATGCAGCGGGAGAATTGACTCGGTTTCCCCCATCGAGGACTCGCCGTCAAATTGGACGAGCGTGTCATCCTGAGACAGGGAGTTCTCCGACAAGGCCACCCCTTGGGTGAAACCCACGAAGACATGGTTTGGGCCGGCTTGAAGCGGGTCGGGTCTCGCCTGGCGCTGACCAGCACGGCGTGCCGACTCGACGCTGGCGATCTTCTCCAACCTGGCGGCCGGCTCGCCGATCACGCCGATGAAGGTGTGAATCTTGCCGAAGGGGACCCGGTACCCGTGCTCGATTGAGTCGGCGTCAGGGCCCCAGTATGAATCGTCGATGTAGAACTTCCCGCGGCGGCTCTTGGTCATCATGCCAACCGCGTACCTCCCGAACCCTGGGAGAGATCCCGCTAAGAACTCAACTCCACCGTGCGTGAGCCCCACGGTGGGCGCCAACTGTCGTGGTTTTGACACGGTAGATGCCCTTGTGAAAGGACTTAGAGAGGAGGCCATCGCACGTGTGTGGAAGCTTAACAAGGTTGATCGGGAATGAGAAGACGCCGGGTTACCCAGGTTCGGCCCCTCACGGTGGAGGTAAAAGCCTACGTCCTGCTTGATTATTTTACTGGAGATCTCGATTACAAGGATGCGGATTCGCTAACCTAGCTCTCGAGGAGATTGCAACTTAGTCTTTTTTGCATAGGTGCTCCCCTTTATATATACAAGTGGAACCCTAGATTACATGAGAGTCTGGGTCGTCCTTTGACCCGTCTCCTACTCTTTCCTACTTGTTCTCCAAGACAGCATTCGTGCCACTCATCATCTCCGTGAGCCGGCCCTATTACCTGAGTCGGCCTATCCTCGCCAGGCCTCGCTAAGTCGGCCCGCCAAGAGCCCTTCGACCCTGCCGTGAGTTGACCCGCTGAGCTTGCTCCATCGTCGGGTTAACACCCTGCCGGGTCTACATGCTGGTAAACATCCCCAACACAGGGGGAGTTTGTTTTATTATATCTTTCTTTAATTTTTTTGTTTAACGGCACTAGGCATCCCAATTACCAGCCTCTCTCGTGCAAGGACAAGTGAATAAACACCCATCATGTGAGTAACCCGCTTAACATGGAAGATATTGACCGCCCTGTCGCTCCATGAGCGGTACGGGCTCACAACACAGATGTTTATTTGAAGATTTTAGAGATGGCACATGCAAATTTACTTGGAACGGCAGGGTAATACCGTATATAGGTAGATATGATGGACACTCATGGAAGAAACTTGGCTCAAGGATTTTGGATGCACAAGCAGTATTCCCTCTTAGTACAAAATTTTTGGCTAGCAATGATTATAAACAAGCACCACATGTTGGAGGATCCATAACAATATAACTTCTATGCAAATATACCCAAACATAACTCATTATGTTGTCTTCCTTGTCCAACTTCAACTAATTTGATCACGTTTGAAAATAATTAATGGGTATTCACAATCATAAAAGATGTCCAAGATAATATATTTGTATGTGAAAGTTCTCTTCCTTATACTAATCATTCATGAATTGCTTGTATGACCAATGTTATGATTGTCAAATTTTAATAGATTTTACTTTGTACACCCAATGTGAAATTACTACCAAGCATGATACAAGCATATGAAGTACATATAATTTCAACTTTATGATATTCAATTCATTCAACAATTTACTCTTAGGATATAAGTGAAGAACAAGAGTAAATGACAAACTACTCCAAAAGATATAAGTGAAGATCAATGAGTAGTTAAACAATTAAGTAGCTATGTGAAGAATCTCTCCAAATAAATATTTCAGATCCAAGGATTTTATTCAAACAGCAAACAAAACAAAAAGACGTTCCAAGCAAAACACATATCATGTGAGGAATAAAAATATAGCTCCACGTGAGGTATACCGATAGATTGAAGACGAAAGAGGGGATGCCTTCCGGGGCATCCCCAAGCTTAGACGCTTGAGTCTTCCTTGAATATTACCTTGGGGTGCCTTGGGCATCCCCAAGATTAGGTTCTTGCCACTCCTTGTTCTCCTTCTATCGTCATCTCACCCGAAACTTGAAAACTTATATCACAGAAAACTTAACGGAACTCGTGAGATAGGTTAGTATGATAAAAATAAGTCATCCACTTAGGTACTATAAAGACAAGATTTATAATTGTTCTTACATAATACCTACTGTATTCTATCATTTCCACAATTTATATCTCACAATATAAGCTATGGAAACACTAAAACAAGCAAACTATGCAATAAAAACAGAATCTGTCAAAAACAGAACAACATGTAGTGAGCGAATTAAAAAACATACTTCTTTACCTTCAGAAATTCTGAAAAATTAGGACAACGTAAAAACTTTTTAGCCCAATACTATGTACAAATTTCAGAATTTTCTCATGCCCCAGTACAGAATAGAAGTTCCAGCACTGGACGCAAAAGTTTCTGTTTTTGCACATAATCAAATCAACAAGTATCCACACTATCCCAAAGGCTTTACTTGGCACATTATTGAAAGAAAACATATAAAACATGATTACTATAGTAGCTTAATCATGTGTACACACAAAAATAGTAAGGATAAATATTGCGTTGTCTCCCAACAAGCGTTTTTCTTTAATGCCTTTTTAGCTAGGCATGATGATTTTAATGATGCTCACATACGCGTAGGAATTGCAACATATAAGAGAGCATCATGAATCATATGGAAAGCACATTTAAGCCTAACCCACTTCCTATGCATAAGGATTTTGTGAGCAAACAATTTATGGAAGCAAGAATCAACTAGCATAGGAAGGCAAAACAAGTATAACTTCAAAACTTTCAACGCATAGAGAGGAAACTTGATATTGTTGCAACACCTACAAGCATATGTTCCTCTCTCATAATAATTTTCAGTAGCATCATGAACAAATTCAACAATATGACTATCACATAAAGCATTCTTTTCATGATTCATAAGCATAGAAATTTTATTACTCTCCACAAATGAATTTTTTTTCTCATCAATAATAGTGGGAGCAAATTCAATGAAATAACTATCATATGATACTTGATTTACATGATCAATTTGAGCATTAAAATCATGATGACAAGTTTCATGGCTATCATTATTCTTTATAACATACATATCATCACAATAACCATCATAGATAGCAACTTCGTTTTCATAATCAATTGAAACCACCTCCGAAATAGCGGAATCATTACTAAATAAAGTCATGACCTCTCCAAATCAACTTTCATAATTATTGCAATAAGGTTCAACACCCTCCAAAATAGTGGGATCACCTAGAGTTGACACTCTTCCAAACCCACTTTCATCATTGTAATCATCATAAATAGGAGGTATGCAATCATCATAATAAATTTTCTCATTAAAACTTGGGGGGCTAAAAATATCATCTTCATCAAACATAGCATCCCCAAGCTTATGGCTTTGCATATCATTAGCATGATGGCTATTCAAAGAAAGCATATTAACAACATTTCAATCATTCTTATCATTCAAGGATTTTATGCCAAACATTTTATTGAATTCTTCTTCTAACACTTTGGCACAATTTTCCGATCCATCATTTTCAAGAAAGACATTATAACGATAAAGGATTTGAGGCAACCTCAATTCCATTTTTTTGTAGTTTTGTTTTATAAACCAAACTAGTGATAAAACAAAACACTAAAAGATTCAATTGCAAGATCTAAAGATATACCTTCAGGCACTCACCTCCCCGGCAACGGCACCAGAAAAGAGCTTGATGTCTACTACGCAACTTTATTTCTTGTAGACTCTGTTGGGCCTTCAAGCGCAGAGTTTTGTAGGACAGCAGCAAATTTCCCTCAAGTGGATGACCTAAGGTTTATCAATCTGTGGGAGGTGTAGGATGAAGATGGTCTCTCTCAAACAACCCTGCAATCAAATACAAGCAATCTCTTGTGTTCCCAACACACCCAATACAATGGTAAATTGTATAGGTGCACTAGTTCGGCAAAGAGATGGTGATACAAGTGTAGTATGAATAGTAGATATAGGTTTTTGTAATCTGAAATAATAAAAACAGCAAGGTAGCTAGTAATAAAAGTGAGCACAAACGATATTGCAATGCTTAGAAACAAGGCCTAAGGTTCATACTTTCACTAGTGCAATCCCTCAACAGTGCTAACATAATTGAATCATATAACCATCCCTCAACGTGCAACAAAGAATCACTCCAAAGTTCCTAGCAAACGGAGAACATAAGAGGAAATTGTTGTAGGTAGCAAAACCACCTCAAAGTTATCCTTTCCGATCAATCTATTGAGCCATCCCTATAAGTGTCACAAACAGCCCTAGAGTTCGTACTAAAATAACACCATATGATACACATCAATCAACTCTAATGTCACCCAGATACTCCAATGTCACCCACAAGTATCCGTGAATCAATTATTCGATATGCATCAAGCAATTTCAGATTCATAATATTCAATCCAACACAAAGAACCTCAAAGAGTACCCCAAAGTTTCTATCGGTGAAAGTAGGACGAAAACGTGCATCAACCCCTATGCCGAGATTACCCCAATGTCACCTCGGGAATCCGCTAGTTGATTACCAAAACATACATCAAGTGACTCAATAGAATACCCCATTGTCACCACGGGTATCCACATGCAAGACATACATCAAGTGTTCTCAAATCCAAAATATTCAATCCGATAACAATGAAACCTCAAAGGGAAAGACTCAATTCATCACAACAAGATAGAGAGGGGAGAACACCATATGATCCAACTATATTACCAAAGCTCATGGTACATCAAGATTGTGCCAAATCAGGAACACGAGAGAGAGAGAGAGAGAGAGAGAGAGAGAGATCAAACACATAGCTATTGGTACATACCCTCAGCCCCAAGGGTGAACTACTCCCTCCTCGTCATGGTGGCCGCCGGGATGATGAAGATAGCCCTCAGTGATGATTTCCCCCTCTGGTAGGGTGCCGAAAAAGGGATCCGGATGAGATCGCTTTGGAACAGAGGCTTGTGGCGGCAGCGTGAGAGTTCTAGGTTTCTTTCTTGAGATTTCCCAATATATAGGATTTTTTAGCGTTGGAATCACATTAGGGGGTGCCCGGGGGGCCCACAAGCTCAGGGGGCGCGCCCCCAAGCTTGTGGCTCCTCTGGCCACCCTCTGGTCCACCTCTGGCACTTCGTGGGTCTCTTTTGGTCCATAAAAAATCACCGTAAATTTTTAGCCCAATCCGAGAACTTTTATTTCTGCACAAAAAACAACACCTTGGTAGTTCTGCTGAAAACAACGTCAATCCGGGTTAATTTCATTCAAATCATATAAAAGTGCACCAAAACCATATAAAATTATTGTAAACATGGCATGAATACTTCATAAATTATAGATACATTGGAGACGCATCAGTTGCCAGCTCCCGGCACTGCAACTCGATGGTCTGATGGAAGTCCTTCGCAACTTCCTCCAGCCCGGTGGTGAATCCCTAAAAGAACGAGGCGTACCTACCCACATCATCTGCCTAGAAATTGGTGGATCCCGAGAGGGTCATGCCTAGCATCCCGGCAATGCCAAAAATGTTGTCATAAACCCCTTTGAAAATCCGGCATTCCGCGGTCCATTGCTCCTCGCGCTGAAGAAGCTCTTGGCGTTGCTTCTCGCTGGTCTCCTCCAGCCAAGCGTACCACGCTTCAAGATGATTTAGCTCCACCCAACGATCCCCACGCTCCTTCTCTGTGGACTCCCAGGCCTTCTCGGCTTCTTCCCGGGCCTTCTTATTGGCACCCACCAAGGACTGCGCCTCTTCAGCAGAGTCCTTCGTCGACTCTAGTTGCTTCTCCAGCTTTGAGCATTTGGCCTCAAGGACCTGGTTCCTCTCCTGGAAGCGTGTCTTCTGAAGAGCAAGTTCCTGCCTAATCTCTGCACAGGCGTCATCCTTTTTCTTCTGAAGAGACTCTGCAAGAGTCTTTCTGTCCTTGGCTTCTTGCTCGCCGTGTTGTTGCCGCAATCGGGAATTGGCTACAACACTCGACTGATGAGAAGCTTCCAGATTGGAAAGGGTCTCCTCGTGTTCCTCAAAATCGCTCCTCTGGGAAAGCAGCATCTCCTGGAGCTTCCCCAATCGAGCCTTCTCAGCCGCCAGACCAGCGTCGAGCTGGTCGATCGCCTGGCGCGCTGCACAAAAGAGCCCCTCGGTGAGCTCCTTGGTGCAACCAGTGGCGACACTACCTAGGTGGAGCATGGGCTCCAGGGTCTAGCGGGAGCCACCGACAGACGACAACCTCAGAGGAGGCGCCGCATCTGCCGCCAGCAGGGAGGAATGCTCCCTAACGGATGCACCCTCCTTGTCCCTGTGACTTGGCTCGAAGGCCTCTCGATCGGGAGGGGCTTGCCCGGATGGGTGACTCACGGAGGAGACCACGGACTTCTCCACCAATGTGGGAACCACGCTGGCCCTCACGTCGGCTGCCGCGGTGAATAAAGGGTCGGTCCCCTCCCCTGCGGGGGCTTTCGCGCCACCTGGAGCTACGTTGCTTGCCATGCCGGCATGCGTCGCCAAGGCATCTGGGTTTATGTCGCCCGTCAAAACATCCTCCACAATGGCCATACCGTCCGGAGCGGCGGCCTCTGTGGTGGCTCCCGGCGAAGCTGGGAAGTTCCCCTTGTCCGCAAGGAGGGCCGTTTCAAGATTCAGGATGGCATCCGTGACGTTCGCCGCTGCCGCCCCCCGTGTGACCCTAGTCGTGCTCTCAGCTGCGGTGTTGAGGATCTCGGAGCCTGCCACGTCAGCCGATGCCGTGCCATCGTTGTTGGATGGATCTATGAGCAGGGTGGCGTCTTCGCTTCCGCCAGAAGGGATGGCGCTTGACGCCGGGTCGGCCGCCGCGGCTGTGACCGCCCCACCATCGGCGGTCGCGCCGACTGCTCGGGGACGCACTACTGCCCCGGCCATATCAGCGTTTGAGAACCCACAAGTATAGGGGATTGCGACAGTCTTCGAGGGTAGTATCACCCAAATTTATTAATTCGACACAAGGGGAGCCAAAGAATATTTATGAGCCTCAGCAGTTGAGTGATACGCCTCCAATGTATCTATAATTTATGAAGTATTCATGCCATGTTTACGACAATTTTATATGGTTTTGATGCACTTTTATATGATTTTCATGAACTAACCTATTAACCTAGTGCCCAGTGCCAGTTGTTGTTTTCTGCATGTTTTTGGTTTTCCAGAAAATCCATACCAAACGAAGTCCAAATGCCACGAAAATTTACGGTGATTTTTTTTGCAACATAAGAGACCCCCGAAGCTTCGAGGAAGGACCAGAAGACCCACGAGGGAGTCACGAGCTGACCCGCCATGCCCTGGGGGGTAGGGAGGGGCGTCTGAGCTCGTGGGTTCCACGTAACTCCTATTGACGTGAAACCAACGCTGAAAATTCTTATAAATCGGGAAACCCCCAGAAAGAAACCTAGAACTTTGACGCCGCCGCCGCAAGCCTCTATTCCGAAGCGATCTCATCTGGAGGCCTTCTCTGGCACCCTGCCGGAGGGGGAAACCATCACTGGAGGCCATCTTTATCATCCCGGCGGCCACCATGACAATGAGGGAGTAGTTCACCCCCGGGGCTAAGGGTATGTACCAGTAGCTATGTGTTTGATCTCTCTCTCTATCTCATGATCTTGATTTGGCACGATCTTGATGTACCATGAGCTTTGTTAATATAGTTGGATCATATGGTGTTCTTCCCTCTCTATCTTTGTTGTGATGAATTGACTCTTGCCCTTTGAGGTTTCATTATTATCGCATTGAATACTTTGGATTTGAGAACATTTGATGCTTGTCTTGCATGCGGATACCCATGGTGACAATGGGGTATTCTATTGAGTCACTTGATATATGTTTTGGTAATCAACTTGCGAATTCCCGAGGTGACATTGGGGTAATCTAGGCATAGAGGTTGATACACGTTTTCGTCCTACTTTCTCTGATAGAAACTTCGGGGTACTCTTTGAAGTTTTTTGTGTTGGATTGAATATTTTGAATCTGAAATTGTTTGCTGCATATCGAATAATTAACTCACAGATACTTGTGGTGACATTGGAGTATCTAGGTGACATTAGAGTTGATTGATGCGTATCATATGGTGTTATTCTGGTACGAACTCTAGGGCTGTTTGTGACACTTATAGGGATGGCTCAATAGATTGATCGGAAAGATAACTTTGAGGTGGTTCGCTACCAACAACAATTTCATCTTATGTTCTCCGCTATTGATAAGAACTTTGGAGTGATTCTTTGTCGCACATTGAGGGATTGTTATATGATTCAATTATGTTAGCACTGTTGAGAGATTGCACTAGTGAAAGTATGGACCCTAGGCCTTGTTTCCAAGCATTGCAATACTGTTTCTGCTCACTTTTGTCACTTGTTACATTGCTGTTTTTATTATTTCAGATTACAAAAACCTATATCTACTATCCATACTACACTTGTATCACCATCTCTTCGCCGAACTAGTGCACCTATACAATTTACCATTGTATTGGGTGTGTTGGGGACACAAGAGATTTCTTGTATTTGATTGCAGGGTTGTTTGAGAGAGATCATCTTCATCCTACACCTCCCATGGATTGATAAACCTTAGGTCATCCACTTGAGGGAAATTTGCTGTTGTCCTACAAAACTCTGCGTTTGGAGGCCCAACGGAGTCTACAAGAATAAAGTTGCGTAGTAGACATCATTGAGTTGTCAATTCAACCGCACCTGGAAAATAATATTTCTGTAGCAAAGTATTTAGTAGCACAGTAGTATGATAGTTTGATAGTAGCGGTAACAGTAGCAATAGTAACGGTGACAGTAACAGTAGCAGTTTTGTAGTAATTGCAACAGCAACATCAATTGTAGTAACTTAGCAAAGATCAATATGAGCAAAGCGTAGGCTTTAGATCAGCGATGGATATTTGTGTGGATGATATTCATCATGTAACAGCCACAACCTAGAGTGATACACAATAGATCCAATTCATCAATTCAATGTAGGCATGTATTCCATATATAGTCATACGTGCTTATAATAAGAACTTGCATGACATCTTTTGTCCTACCCTCCCATGGCAGCTGGGTCCATAAGAAAATCTAAGGGATATTAAGGCCTCCTTTTAATAGAGAACCGGAACAAAGCATTAACATATGGTGAATACATGAACTCCTCGAATTACACGCATCCCCGGAGAGTATCCCAATTATTGTCACCTTGGGGGTCTACGGATCAGAACAATAACAAGTGCATATAACTAGTAGATAGGATCAAGAACTCAAATATATTGATGATAACATAAATTCAGATCTGAAATCATGGCACTCGGGCCCTAGTGCCAAGCATTAAGCCTAGCAAAGTCATAGAAACATCAATCTCAGAACATAGTGGATACTAGGGATCAAGCCCTAAAAAATTGACTCGATTACATGATAAATCTCATCCATCTTCATCACCGTCCAGCAAGACTATAAAGGGATTACTTACTCCCGGTGGTGAGCATCATGGAATTGTTGATGAAGAAGGGTTGATGATGACGACGACGACGAATCCCCCTCTCGGGAGCCCCGAACGGACTCCGGATCAGCCCTCCCGATGAAGAACAGGAGGTCACAGCGGTAAAATGCGATGATTCTTTCTCTCTAATTTTTTTTTCTCCGCGAGACGGTACTTATGGACTTGGAGGTAGGGCAAATGGAGGCTCGAGGGGCCCACAAGCTCAGGTGGCGCGCCCTAGTGGGGCGCGCTACCTGAGCTTGTGGCTCTATGGTGCCCCCCTCTAGTAGATCTTTTCGCCAGTATTTTTTATATATTCCAGAAAAATTCTCCGTAAATTTTCAGCCCAATCCGAGAACTTTTATTTCTGCACAAAAAACAACACCATGGTAGTTCTGCTGAAAATAGCGTCAGTCCAGGTTAGTTTCATTCAAATCATGCAAATTAGAGTCCAAAACAAGAGCAAAAGTGTTTGGAAAAGTCGATATGTTGGAGACATATCAACTCCCCCAAGCTTAACTCATTGCTTGTCCTCAAGCAATTCAGTTGATAAACTAAAAGTGATAAAGAAAGACTTTTACAAAATCTTTTGTTTTGTTGCCGTATATAAGCTTAGCTAGTAACCAAGTTTTCAGCAAAGATCATAAGATAACCATGTAAATAATGACACTTAAATTTCATATTTACTCATGACAATGGCATAATCATCTAGAGAGCAATAATAACATATCTCAAATGCCAACAATTTGTCAAACCAATCATGATATAATACGATAACGTGGTATCTCGCTAGCCCTTTCTGAGACCGCAAAACATAAATGCGGAGCACCTCTGAAATTCAAGCAGCGACTAAACATTGTAATTTAGGGTAGAAGAGATCCATTCATGATCATATTCAACATTAACTAGACTCAATGCATGTTAATCTAAGAATGACAATAGTGCTATCTAGGTTGGTGCTTGAATGAGAAGGTGATGACTCAATAACAAAAGTAAATAACATGAAAGTAAATAGAAAGGCCCTTCACAGAGGGAAGCGGGGATATGCAGCGGTGCCAGTGCTCAGAGCTTAAAACAGAGACGAATACATTTTGAGTGGTGTGCTTTTCCTGTCAATGTCATGACAAAGGATTACAACATCTTCCATGCTAAACACATTATCGGCGGTTCCCATGCAGATAGGTAAAGGTTTACTCCCCCACAACCATACAAACACAAGCCATGGCTAGCCAAATCCTCAGGTGCCCTCCAAACAATCATCTTTCTGGGGGAGTTTGTTTTATTATCTTTTTCTTTGTTTTCATTTTAACAGGACTGGGTATCCCTAGTACCAGCCTCTCTCGTGCAAGATGAGTGAATAAACTCTCGTCGTGAGAATAACCCGCTTAGCATGGAAGATATTGACCGCCCCGTCGCTCCATGAGCGGTACGGGCACACAAAACAGATGTTTATTTGAATGATTAGAGATGGCACATGCAAATTTACTTGGAACGGCAGTGTAATACCGCATATAGGTATATATGGTGGACTCTTTTGGAATAACTTTAGGTTTTCATGAATTTGGATGCACAAGCAGTATTCCCGCTTAGTATACAGGCAAAGGCTAACAAATAGATTGAGAAGCGGCCAACGAGAGAGCGACAATGGTCATAATCATGCATTGCCAATAATTAACATTGAACATGAGCATGAGTAGGATATAAACACCCTGAATATAAATATTATGAAGGCTGCATTGGTTTTGAATCAACTACATGTGTGAACATGTGCCAAGTCAAGCCACTTGAAATTTTCAGAGGAGGATATCATCCTAACATACTACATAATAATAATTTTAATGCATGTTGATACACAAGATAAATCATTATCCACTCCTAGCTACTTAAGCATGGCATGAGCAGCTATGATCTCTAATTGTGATCACAAACATGTTTACTCATAATATGCTGGATCATGGATACCGAGCTAAACATATTTACAAAAATGAAAACAAGAAGAGTTCATACCAGCCTTTCTTTGCCACATTCTCTTCATCAAATCATCGTCATTATTGCCTTTCACTTGCACGACTGAATGATGTGAAAATAATAATGGTGCAAGGGTGTCGTGGACTAAGCTGAAATCTGCAAACACCTTATTCAAAGGAGAAGATAAGGTAATATTGGCTCTTTCATTAGATCAAAGGTAATGCATATGAGAGCCACTCAACAATTCTAGCATAGTCTTCTCCTTACGACGACTCAAAGAAGAGAAAAGGAATTCAGAGAAACACACTAAAATATTTTTGGAGTTTTTGGTTTTTCTAAAGAAAGCAAATGAAAGAACAAAAACAAGAAAAACTATTTACAACGAAGAACTCCCAACAAACAACAAGAGAAGAAATGAGAAATCTTTTTGGGTTTTCTTTTAATACTACGAACTAATTAAACAAGAAAGAAAAATTGAAAAGAAGCGAGAAATATGTTTGGGTTTTCGAAGTTTTTCAAACACACAAAAGAAAAGCAAAATAAAGCGAAACATGGATATACAATGGAAATGATGAACACCGACAACGGAAATGAATGTTTGATGCATGAATGAAATGTCAGTGAGAATACGTACTCCCCCAAGCTTAGGCTTTTGGCCTAACTTGGTCTACGGCCACTTCTGGCCTGGATAGAACTCATAGCGATAGTTCGGGTCATACTCAAGTGCAGCGCGCACTTCCTAGTGGACGGCCTCACTCCGACAAGTGGCCTCCTTCACTGCCCTATACTCCTCAGCCTCCTCCTTATGTATATAATATCTTTGTTTTTCCTGAAAGTTAAAGAAGGCAGGGGCAGGCAAAGTAACATGGATAACACGGTTATTATCAAAGATTAGCCTATATCAAAATGGTGGGTTTTCCCTTTCAAGAAATTGATGGCGGGCCATTGCATCATAATCAAGGTAACTAGTAGGCAACTGATGGTCGTTTTCTCTAACAGGTATTCCAAGGTAAGCAGCTAACCGGGTGGCGTAAATCCCCCAATGAAGATCACTATCAAAAGAGTTTTTATTAATGCGACGTGCAATGATGGCCCCAAGATTAAATCTTTTATCTCCCAGTATAGCACTTTTAAGAATACTTAAGTCAGGAGCACAAGTGGTACTGAGGTCATGTTTACCGGTTATGCATCTTCCTATGAACAGAGCAAAATAGTGAATGGCAGGAAAATGAATGCTTCCAATTCTTGCTTGCGCTATGACTCTAGTTTCCCCGCGGGTAATACTCATGAGAAATTCATTACAGTCAGATTTATGGGGTTCAAGGCAAGTACCCCCAAAGGGAATTCTACAAGCAGTGCAAAATTCTTGAACACTCATGCGGTAAGATTTTTCATAAAGATTGAAGAAAACTGCTACTTGTGAGCTGCGTTGAGATTCTCCCCGAAGAGGAAGGGAGAAGTTGTACAATAGAGATAAGTATTTCCCACGGTGAGAACCAAGGTTTATCGAACCAAAAGGAGAACCATGCAAATCCTAGTGAACAGCACCTGCACACACAAAAGCAAATACTTGCACCCAACGTGGGCAAGAGGGTTGTCAACCCCCTTGAACTCGTTACTTGCAAGGATCAAATCTTGTATAGGTAGATAAGTAAATTGCAAAACAAAATAAAAGTAAATAAATTGTAGCAAGGTATTTTTGTTTTTTATAATATGTTTAAAGTAGACCCGGGACCATAGTTTTCATTAGAGGCTTCTCTCTCGAACACATATCATACGGTGGGTGAAAAAATTACTGTTGGGCAATTGATAGAAAAGCGCATAGTTATGACGTATTCATGGCAATGATCACACATATAGGCATCACGTCCGTGACAAGTAGACCGACTCCTGCCTGCATCTACTACTATTACTCCACCAATCGACCGCTATCCAGCATGCATCTATGGTATTAAGTTCATAACAAACAGAGTAACGCCTTAAGCAAGATGACATGATGTAGACAAAGTAAACTCAATTAATATGAATAAACCCCATCGTTTTATCCTTAGTACCAACAATACAATACGTGCCTCGCTACCCCTACTATCACTGGGTGAGGACATTGCAAGATTGAACCCACTACAAAGCACCTCTCCCACTGAAGATAAATCAATCTAGTTGGCCAAACCAAACGGATAGATCGGAGAGAAATAGAAAGCTGTCATAATCATGCATAATAAAGTTCAGAAAAGACTCAATTACTTTCAATGAATAATCTGATCATAAACCCACAATTCATCGAATCCCAACAAACACACCGCAAAAGAAGATTACATCGGATAGAACTCCAAGAAGATCGAGGAGAACATTGTATTCAAGATCAAAGAGAGAGAAGAATCCATATAGCTACTAGCTATGGACCCGTAGGTCTATGGTGAACTACTCACACATGATTGGAAGGGCGGCAAGGTTGATGTAGAAGCCCTTCGTGATCGATTCTCCGTCCGGCAGAGTACCGGAAAAGGCCTCCAGATGGGATTGCGGAAGAGCAGAAGCTTGCGGCGGCGGAAAAGTAATTTCAGGTGGCTCTCTGTTGGTTTCCCAATATTTGAGAATTTATAGAAGTGGAATTAGGTCAGACGGAGCCACGTGGGGCCCACAAGGTAACTGGGCGCGCCCTATTGCCTTGCCATCTCCTCGTTTGCCGTCTGGTCTCCTCCCGAAGCTTCTAGGGTCTCTTATGTCCAGAAAAAAATTGTCAAAAAGTTTCGTAGTGTTTGGACTCTGTTTGGTACTGATTTTCTGGAAAACCAAAGACAGGCAAAAAACAGCAACTGGCACTAGGCACTGGGTTAATAGGTTAGTTCCCAAAAATGATATAAATCTGCATATTAAAGCATATTAAAGTTAGGATCGAGAGTATATCGACCAGAGGGGGGTGAATGGGAGATTCAAAATTTCTTCGGAATGTTTTGAACCGATCCCAAACACAGCATCGGAAATTAAGTTCGGTAGTAACGCACTTGTTTTATCTCGCTATAGGGGACCAAATCTATCGGTGTAGACTGAAGCAATTCTATCAAGCGATGAATATCACAAGTCTGACATGGTCGATGGAAAAGCAATTAACAATCAGGAACACAATTACGAGAGAAAACTAGATATGACTGTGATAGAAATGCACTAGGAATGATGACTAGGTGAAAGAATATAGCATGAATGAAATCACAGTTGAACAACTCTTCGAAGTAAATCAGTCAGAGATGATGCAATATAATAATGAGAATCTGACAGACAATTGAAGAACTGTGATTGATCAGATGCAACTATCGGCACAGAGCACGAATGTAAACGGCTGAAGGAAATGCAGTAATGTAAAGCGAACCAGTGGTGCTCGATGGCGACAGAAGGAATTGGTAGACCAGTTCGCCCTTCTGCCAAAGGACTACGTCTGGTTGGAGGGGTTGTGATTTAACACAGAGGATAAACTCTCCTCGCCCTGTTCTCCATCAACTTCGGAGCTGATCAGACTCTAGTTGATTTCACTCGTGGTAGATACTTGTCGGTGATCTCCAAACCTTCACTGAAGATAAACTCTCTTCAGTTCTCTTCGCGAACCACAATACTCTTGGTTGCTGAAGATCTCGCTCGGTGAAGACAATACTCTTCGACACTCGAGCCGACACCTATCCGTCTAGAGAGTGGGCAGCTCTCAAGAGTAATAGTACAAGAACCCTAACTCAGAACTACTGTGATGCTCAACCACTGTCTAAGTTTCGGCTCTTGATTTTTCTCTCGATGGATTTTAAACTCAAATCTCTCGGAGAGGGGTTGCTCAATCAATCTTCTCAGAAATCTTAAGCGGAGCAGCCAACGGGCAACGTTGGAGCGGGGTGGCTATTTATAGCCGTAGCCTTCCCTGATGGGAAATGACCAAATTGGACATGTGGAGCAGCCAATGGCCGAACGACACGCCAACGGTAGGAAATTGAGCACAACGGTAACATTACGTGCGGAGCAAGTAATGCTAACTCCTCAGTTCGAAAGATATCTCCCACAGCGAAGAAGAACGACGTCTCTTGCTGGTAGGTAATCATTCGAAGCATAAAGAGATTTCTCTCGGTCTCGCATAGGTTTGGGCTAAGCATCACAGCGGATCTAAGCTTCGAGAACCTATACCCCTCTTAATAGTACGGAGGTCCTATGACTCAAATGAATGAAAGAAGAATGATGAAAAGAATGCTACGTCTTCACTTCATCTTCGTCTTCCATCGCTGCAGTCAATTTCTTCGGACACGATCACCGAACTGATTGCTTTACGTCAGCAATAAACTTTCGAGGGGTCATCTCCTTCACTTCATTCTTCTTCGACTAAGAGTCTGAAATGATGTAGCTCATTCATCTTCTTCGACATAGATAATCTTCGGTGAAGTTCCTCGAACTGATCACCTGAGACAGCATTCTCTTCGGCACTGCATGGACTATTTCTTTCTGTGTGCACTAGCAAACAAATTAGTCCAAGCCTGTTTCTGTCAACAATCTCCAAAACACAAAGGGGCAAATATTGCACCAACAATCTCCCCCTTTTTGGACGATTTGTTGACAAAACAGACTACATCGAAAGATAGATAAAAGAATGGAATGAAATGTGAAGTAAATTTGATGATGAGAGATAATTACGAAGATAAAGCACGCTCCCCCTGAAGATATGCATATTCTGATTTGAGTGAGTATAGGAGTTAATATGGAGGGTAGCGAGGCGAATCTTCGTATGAGTGACATTGGCGGATGATCTCATTCGTAGCTTCATCCAATGCACTCGTTGGTGTCTGAGGTATTTCCTGCCACACAACCTTTGACAAAAGGTTAGTTCAATAGCGATGATAATTTGAAAATCGTTGTGGCAAAAGGATACGCCATGAAGATATCCTGCAAATTAGATGTTCGAAGAATAATCAGAGCAAACGAAGAATAATCAGAGCAAAGAATTCACAAGAATATTGTTCGGAGTGGATGTGCAACAGACTATGTTTTCCTGCAACAAAGATGATCTCATAGAAATATGCGAGAGAAAACATCTTTTCAGACAGAGAATTTTATCTTTAGAATTCACGAATGACATAATTCTGAAGCGATTTTTCTTATCCTGCATCATTAGATATCGAAAGATAAGCATAGGAGTGAGATATATGAAGTTTTAAGTAATGAGATTTCTCTCTTCGAGAGACACAATTTCCAATTCTCCTAGTTCTGCTTTCACTTATCCTTGCATGAAAGATGAATATCGAGGATAATCACTGCAAGGGAGTAAGCATTCGATGGCACCTGCAAACAAATAGCTGGAAGCAAATGTAGCATTTGCAGGGGTTATTAACAGTACATGACGACGCAGTTCCATCACCACAGGCGGTGAGAATAAGTACCACAACCAAGAGTTCAACGACCAAAAGCAAATTGTTCAAACGAAAAGCAAATGGCGAATAGAAACACCCTGCAAATAGCCCGCTTTTCTATCTTCTCGATGTTCTTCTCCCCCTTTTTGTCAACAAGTGTCAAAAAGGAAAGAGAGAGCACACGAGGAACTACTCGTCCGAAGAATCCCCAGAACTCGAATTGTTTGGCGACACAGAACGAGCGATGGTCGACGCTGAAGCAGGAGTTGGAGACGCAGCACGGGCTTCGGGATCAGCTTCGGGAGTAGCAGAGCGAGGTGCATTGGGCTTGTAAATGAAGGTGCCTGCTGTGTCTTCGAGTTCATCATCGGGTTCGACAAACAGCAGGTCGGTGCAGGCAGAACGCTGAGGGAGCACTGGAGTTTGCCTACGGATGTGAGGAACTTCAAACAACTCCAGATGATCATAATCTTTCTCGATTCCCTTCGCAGACAGTTGTTTACGAGAGTAGTGCTTGCGCAGAAGGGTCCATGATCGCTTCTTCTGTTCCCTTTCATACAGCAGGGCTTGACGAGCATAATTATGAAGCAGATTGATTTCAATCATCATTTCCACTTTTTCTTTGCGATCGAGCTTGATGTGACTCTCCAGTGATTGCTGAGTGCGAAGACAGATCTCGTACAGTGAGGGATTTTCTTCACGAGGGATATCAACTTTGACCTTCTTAACTTTCGGAGCTCTTGCAGAGGCAGAGGCAGTTGCATCAATTGGTGTCTTTCCTTTCCCGATATCCTTCACAATCTGGAGTGTGTTTCGGACTGGTGGCATGAAAACTTTCGGGACAAATGGGCAGAAATACTTTTTCTCGATAAGCTGCTCAATGGCGAACATGACCCATGGTGCAAATGGCTTCAAAACTTGAGGGCTATCAGCTGCATAGGCCAGGTTGCGAATAAGAAGATCGGGAATGTCAAACCGAATACCATGAGCTATAGCATGAAGAGTATTAGCCACAATTCCTTGAATGTTTTCAGGCCGGTTTGTTGGCGTGAGAGAATTGCAGAGGATATAGAACAATACTTTGTTCTCATAGGCCAGATGCTTTGGATTTGCTTCAATGCACTCGTCACGAACAAGCTTAGGGTCCATCAGCATATGCAGTTGAGCTTCGGATACATCCCAGAAATGCAGTCTGTGTTCTCGTGAGGCATCGAATTCGAAACGAGGTAAATTTAACAGGGCCAAAAACTGGTCAGCCGAGCATTTGATTCTTTCTTCCTCGGTCATCCATTCGAGAATCCAAGTACTACTGTCGTTGAGGTCCCCTGAGATATTAAGAGTGGCATAGAACTGAAGGACAACTTCACGGTTCCAGCCATGGTTAAAGCGAAGAAAACTCTTCAGGAAGACCTACTCGATCTGCTCGATGGTGTGATGGAAGCACGGTATGCTTTCTAGCTCGGCAAAGTTCAGAATTTTGTGCTCGAATATACGATTCTTTCCATACAGGACGCGAGCATAATATACGGCTTGTTCCTTTGTCCAGAACCTCGGTGACAACGAAGTCCTTTCTCCTTCATACGGACTGGTCCCAAAGAATGCAAGTTTCGAACGATGAAACTGCTCATTAAATGCTGGACCATTCGGGCCATCATCGACGGGAAACAGAGGAAAAGTTTCCAGTGGATTACTCAGAGGTTCTTCATCGGTCATGGATTTGGTTCGAACGTCATCAGGTCCAGACACACCTTCATCGATAGGCTTGAGAGGAGCATGGGGCTTCCTCGATTTCTCTCGTGCAGACACCTTTGATGAACTTGACTGACTGCTATTCTTGTTTGCCGGAACTCCTTCGGCAACTTTTTGTCTTTCGGGCACTAGGGCCTTTTCTTTTCTTGCATTTTTATCGGCGGGAGGCACAACAACTTCTTCCTCGGTAGCTTGTATCACAACAGGTGGGATAGTTTCTTCTCGAGCCATCGGCTCATCAGGTTTCTCTTCTTCCTGTACCAACTGTGGGGCAGTGGTACTAGGAGCAGGATCAACATCCATCTGGGTAGGGGTACCAGATGATGAGACCGGGGGTGATTCCTTTCGGGAAGCATTTAGCTCCCCCTCAATCTTATCACTTTTCTCTTTCTGTTCAGTTTGCTCTGTTTGTATTGTCCTCGGAGGCGATGAACCTGGCTTCTCAACCTCAATTTCTTCATCAACTTCATCAGCTGGGGATTTCTGCTTGGGAGGTACATTTTGCTCATCAGTCCTTACTAGGAATATATCAACTTCTTCATGTTGCACTTGGGCAACTGGCTCAGGAATGAGAACCTCTTCAGTACCAGCTTGATGCATGAGTTCATCTTTGCGAGGTGGAGAAGGTGGTACTTGTTGCAAGGGTACATGGGAATCCATTGGGGTAGGATCAGCAGAGACGTTCTGAAGGCGTCGTTCCTTGTATGTTTTCTGCTTGCTTGCTCTTGCCATAGCCTTCTGACGCTTTTCCTCTTGAGCTCTTCTCCGAGCGAGATCTGCTTGGTGAGCAATCTTCTCGTTTCTCCTGTCACACAGTTGAGATACTTCCTTGTGTAGGCGAGAGTGCCACACAATTTTATCATTTCGCAAGACGCTCAGAGCCTTGGTGAGTTCAACAATTTCTTTGTTCTTCTTTTTCCTTTCGGACTCAGATTTGGCCTCATTTCTCATTTGCTCGACAGCTTGTTTTTCTATGACAATATTGGTGAGCTTCTTGGAGATTTTCTTCAGCTCAATGAAATGCTTCGTCACCAATTTGGTAACATCATCGGGCAAACCCAGATCGCACACGTCATTTGCATTTGCATCACAAGCAGCGCTGTCAATTACATCGATCATAAAATTGAAGTCATATTTTTGTTCCTCTATGGAAGCAGGAACATTGAGCTTGGTCCTTTTGGCAGTCACATCTGCTTTCTCTTCTGAGTGTAGCTTTCTCTTCGTATAGGCACCTGACAAGGTTCTCAGGGCCGTAGAACCCGAAGGTTTATCAGTGGATGGCATAGGTGCATGTCTGGGAGACTTCCTCGGAGATGGCAATGTTTTTACTGGAGAAGGACTCATGTGTGGCTTGTTGAGAATGGCGGGACGATCATATAATGGAATTTCATCTGGGATTTCTGCATCGGATAACTCATCAGACGAGTCGGGAACAGCCTTCTTGGTTCTCTTAGTGAGGGTTTTCTTTCGTGGTGCACGAGGGGACACGGATTTCTCAGACTTGCTGCCCTTTGAGGCTGATGCACGTTCCTTCTTTTTCTGCACGTCTTGCTGGGTTAGCGCGACGTTTTTCGCTTCGACTTGATACTTCTTCGCTTCTCTGGCTTCACGTTTGGTCTTGGCTTTCGCTCTTTTGGCTACTTCCTCGGGAAAGTCAGCGATAGTTTTGAGAGAGTCAGGATGAGCCTTTGCTGGCGGTGGAGGCCTGACTTTTTCATCATCAGGGCCAATGCAATTTTCTGCAATGCAATCATTCCATGGTGGCGTGAAGGCAAATAGGATCTGGTACTTTTCACGAACATTTTCATATCTGTACCATTTGCCAGGCCAGTGGCGGCGAATTCTCTGCAACCTGTTGTTGCGATCTGTCGTGGATTCTCCTTCAGGTGGAGTCCTGAAGCTTTCGGGATCTGACATCTCAGCAGTAGTGTTCTTTTCTCTGCCATGACCACCCTTCTTGGGATATCCATCGGAGAAGATGGTTAGCGCGTCAGTGACCAGTTCATCCTTGGGCTGACTGTGAGCCGAGGGAATTTCCTCAAAATTTTCTTCAGACACAGACTCTTGTCTCTTCTTCGGGGCCTTAGGTGGCTTCGAGGATTTTCCTCCTCCTGTCAATCTCATTCGTTCTGACCTTGGTGGGAACTGAGGCAGATATCCTTCAGAATCTGAGTGTTCTTCCGAACTCTGTGACATGACCAACCTGTGAAATAGAATAGATGCGAGGGAAAAACAGGGTAGGGTCATAAGCATGCACAGAACTATTTTTGAATGAAAACGATTTTCAGGAAGGTTAGGGAACCCATGGAAATCCAGACAGATATCCTTGATAGATTTTACATTCTAGCCTCAGATGATACAAGGCAGATTTAAAACCATCTAATCTTTCGGATAACACATATGCACCCAAGATGACAAGACCCAGTACGAGGAAGAACTACAAACCGCACTAGTCAAATCCTAGTGATTCCTAAAGATCTACCGCAGTGAAAGAAATAGAGATAAATTGCGACGGTAAGAACTGCCCAAGAACAGAAAACAATGAAGACGAGCAGTTCCAGATCTAGGCGCCCTAACTTGGCAACTTAGATCAACTACGGCAATGCGGGAAGGAGGATTACCGCACTGGCGTGATCAGCTGCGACGAGGCTTCACCGGTGTTGCACGGCGGAGATTCTCGCTGGAGTTGCTTCGAGCTCGGGCTCGGATGAGGGTGAAACGAGGGTTTCGCGAATGAGGAAGAAGTCGCGGCGAGAGGTATTTATAGATGGAGGGGTGAACCACCCTTCCGAAATCTATGGCCTACAGATGTGGGACGTTCCACATTCAACGGGCACGATCACGATCAAGGAGATCGTGGGCACGTGGCAACCGTATCCTGCGAAAATCTCGGGAAGAGAGCGGGAGGTCGAAAGGTTTGAAGGGCAGAATGCCAAAATCGGATAAAAGTTCGAAGTTAATTTCTTTCGTGACCAAGGATGTCGGAGAGAGATTTACTTCGGATCAAATTGCATGCTCATGACGGACATCACAGATTTAGATGAGAGAGAATAGAGGGATAAAAGGGTCCGAAACAAATCACTCAGGCAAACGAGAAGAAACATCAAACAAGGAGCTATGAGTGAGTTGTTCATCGGATGAAACACAAACACGGCAACTCGAATACAAACAACAAACATAGAATAAATAAACACAAAGAACCAGCACCAACTATATAGACCTCAGGGCAAAGGATAGAAAGTATAGAATCCCTGAGAGCGAGTTCCTGCAAGAAGGGTTAGTTCTTTCTCGCAACCCATGCTTGTGTGGGCAGCGCAGACCTCATTTGTCTTGACTGAGCAGGAACATTCCTTCGTTGGTCTCTGTAGTTTACCTGTTCATCTCGAGAGTAATTATATGAGTAAGCATTGAAATTGTTCCTAGAGACATGAGCATAATGGTTCGAGGAGATACGCATGTACTCCTTTTGTTGAGAGTTTGGTTGATATCCATTCGAAGAAGTTTCGGTGCCAAACTGAGAGGAATTATAATATCCTTGAAGAGAACTACCCTGCATATTCAGGTTAGCAGTGACAGATAAATTTTCAATGGTGCACTTTTTCACCCATATTTGCTTCTTGGGTGAGCCAGACCTGCAGTTAGTTCCAACATACCGAGCGAAAACCTTACCATACTGTTGTTTGAATAATTTGTAGTTTGAGTCATCAGACCCGTCAGAAACAGCAAGAATGGGAGTGTCATATCCAGACAGGAGCGCAGGTTCGAGAGTTTTGCTCTTAGCCAGAACCCAACTTGTTCGTGGATATTGCTCGGGGGTCCAGTATGTTCCATCATCGTCGAGTTTCCTTTCGAAACCCAATCCTTCTTTTCGGGGGTTTTTGTGTAGTATTGACTTCTTGAGCACATCACATAATGTTTGATGTCCTTTGAGGCTTTTAAGCATTCCTGTCTCAAGCAAGTTCTTTAGCCTACAATTTTCATCAGAGATAGCAACAAATTCCTCGGGAGAGGGGTTAGGAATATCATTCGAAGTAGTTGCAATATTCTCGATGGTAGCATTGGATATTTGAGCAATTGAATCAGCATTGCAACGTTCTAGGCATTTTGAGCAAGGAGGCACAAAATCATCAGGAAGGTTGATAGATTGCTCGGCGAAGAGAGAAGCTTTTTCTTTCGCAAGAACGTTATAAGAATCTTTCAGTGACTCGAGTTCTTGATTCCTGTTACGGAGTTCATCTGATAAACTCTCGAAGTCGACTGTTAGAGAATCATATCGTTCGGAAAGATCATTAAACATTGAAGAAAAAGCATTATGCTTTTCAGTCAACTCTTGATTCTTCTTCATCTCTTCGACCAGTAATCCTTCGGTTTTCCTGAGATTCATCTCAAGTTGTTCCAGCTCATCTTGTTGAGATTTTGCAATCTTAACAAGTTTGGCAAGTTCAATGTATTCAGGGGTTTTGTGCTTTGCTGATACCTGATCCTTTGAAGTTTTTGCCATGAGACAGAATGCGATAGGTTCATCTTCTCTTGAAGCATTTTCATCAGTGTCTGATTCCAAAGACTTCTCGGATGATTCATAGGCGACGAATGCATTGCCTCTTCCTAGATTTCTGTAGAACTCTTCGTCTTCTGATTCGGAGTCAGATGATTCATCTTCAGATTCCATATTCATTTCTGCACACACTCTAGTCAACTGCGATATCTTCTTCAGATTGGATTCAATGGTCGCTCTTGTTGGTACGTCAGTGACTGGTCTCGACGAAGAAGATGATGCGGTAGCTTCATTTTTCTTCGAGAGCTTAGTGTGACGATCCACTCGAATGAATCCAGAGCAGTGTCGATTAGTCCATCTGTTGCTGTGTTTTTCATCTTGTTCCCAACAAGGACAGTCTGCTATGAAGTGACCAGGTTATTTGCACTTGAAGCACTTCATTTCTTTCGGTGGTAATTTCTTCGAAGATCCAGGCGTGTCACCTTCATCATCATTTGTGAGACATAGATTTTGTCTTCTGAGATAGTTTAGTCTTTCAGTGAGCATTTCCATTTCTCTTGTGATAGAGTGTTGATTCTCAATATCTTCTTCTTGAGGACTGCCATAGTGTGAGAGAACTTCTCCTTCGCTTTCCGAAGAGGATTCTTGCTGATCATTTTCAAGTTCCATCTTTTCTTCGTGAATGGATAGCAGCGTCATAACTTCGACGTAGTGAAGTTCTTCATAGTCTGGTCTTTGCTTGATTTCAGCCACGATTGGATCATAGGTTGCATCAAGAACGCTCAGCAGCTTGTTGACCACATCTCTATCGGTGATATCAGTTACTTCTCGTTGACGAAGTCTTTCAACAATGTTTGTCAATCGATCGGTGAGTTCCATAGCACTTTCCTTACGAAGACTTCTGAAACCAGCAAACATAGCACGAAGCATATCTGTTTGTTGATCTGTTCTGGCAATGAATTCTTCATGAACATTCTTGATGCCATCCCAGAGTTGCTTAGCAGTGTCTAGCTTTCGGAACCGAATAAAAATTTCTCTAGAGATGCTGTCAGAGATAATATCTTTTGCTTGAGCATCCAACCGTATCACAGCTTCATCAAAAGTAGGAGCATCAGGGTGTTGAACAGTGTATCCATTTTCCACAATGTTCCAAAGATCAATGTTGATGGCTTGAAGTCTGATTTTCATTCGATCTCTCTAGTAGATATAATCATTTCCATCGAAGATGGGGAACCTTTCAGAGTGCGAGGATCTACCTGCATACGACATACTCAAAACTCCAAGGTTGTTAGACCTTTAATAAACAGAGACAGGGAGTACCTACTCTGATACCAATTGTTAGGATCGAGAGTATATCGACCAGAGGGGGGGGGGTGAATGGGAGATTCAAAATTTCTTCGGAATGTTTTGAACCGATCCCAAACACAGCAGCGGAAATTAAGTTCGGTAGTAACGCACTTGTTTTATCTCGCTATAGGGTACCAAATCTATCGGTGTAGACTGAAGCAATTCTATCAAGCGATGAATATCACAAGTCTGACATGGTCGATGGAAAAGCAATTAACAATCAGGAACCCAATTACGAGAGAAAACTAGATATGACTGTGATAGAAATGCACTGGGAATGATGACTAGGTGAAAGAATATAGCATGAATGAAATCACAGTTGAACAACTCTTCGAAGTAAATCAGTCAGAGATGATGCAATATAATAACAAGAATCTGACAGACAATTGAAGAACTGTGATTGATCAGATGCAACTATCGGCACAGAGCACGAATGTAAACTGCTGAAGGAAATGCAGTAATGTAAAGCGAACCAGTGGTGCTTGATGGCGACAGAAGGAATTGGTAGACCAGTTCGCCCTTCTGCCAAAGGACTACGTCTGGTTGGAGGGGTTGTGATTTAAGACAGAGGATAAACTCTCCTCGCCCTGTTCTCCATCAACTTCGGAGCTGATCAGACTCCAGTTGATTTAACTCGTGGTAGATACTTGTCGGCGATCTCCAAACCTTCACTGAAGATAAACTCTCTTTAGTTCTCTTCGCGAACCACAATACTCTTGGTTGCTGAAGATCTTGCTCGGTGAAGACAATACTCTTCGACACTCGAGCCGACACCTATCCGTCTAGAGAGTGGGCAGCTCTCAAGAGTAATAGGTACAAGAACCCTAACTCAGAACTACTGTGATGCTCAACCACTGTCTAAGTTTCGGCTCTTGATTTTTCTCTCGGTGGATTTTAAACTCAAATCTCTCGGAGAGGGGTTGCTCAATCAATCTTCTCAGAAATCTTAAGCGGAGCAACCAACGGGCAACGTTGGAGCGGGGTGGCTATTTATAGCCGTAGCCTTCCCTGATGGGAAATGACCAAATTGGACATGTGGAGCAGCCAATGGCCGAACGACACGAGTCCAACGGTCGGAAATTGAGCACAACGGTAACATTACGTGCGGAGCAAGTAATGCTAACTCCTCAGTTCGAAAGATATCTCCCACAGCGAAGAAGAACAGCGTCTCTTGCTGGTAGGTAATCATTCGAAGCATAAAGAGATTTCTCTCGGTCTCGCATAGGTTTGGGCTAAGCATCACAGCGGATCTAAGCTTCGATAACCTATACCCCTCTTAATAGTACGGAGGTCCTATGACTCAAATGAATGAAAGAAGAATGATGAAAAGAATGCTACGTCTTCACTTCATCTTCGTCTTCCATCGCTGCAGTCAATTTCTTCGGACGCGATCACTGAACTGATTGCTTTACGTCAGCAATAAACTTTGGAGGGGTCATCTCCTTCACTTCATTCTTCTTCGACTAAGAGTCTGAAACAATGTAGCTCATTCATCTTCTTCGACATAGATAATCTTCGGTGAAGTTCCTCGAACTGATCACCTGAGACAGCATTCTCTTCGGCACTGCATGGACTATTTCTTTCTGTGTGCACTAGCAAACAAATTAGTCCAAGCCTGTTTCTGTCAACAATCTCCAAAACACAAAGGGGCAAATATTGCACCAACATCCAATATCCTTTCATATAACGACATCAATATTATTAAACCATACATTTCACATTTAGTGATCTACAAGAAAGTTTTTATTATATCCCCCTTGAATACCTATCCTTTTTGGACTAGTCTTATAACACATGGATATTGCCATTACTATTTATTAGACTCTCAAAAAGATTTAAGTGAAGCATGAGAGTGCAATCATTTCTAGAAAATATAACCACCGCCGTGCTCTAAAATATATAAGCGAAGCACTAGAGCAACTGCCCAGCTCAAAAGATATAAGTGAAGCACATAGAGTATTCTAACAAGTCACGATAAATGTGTGTCCCTCTCAAAAGGTATTTCTAGCAAACAATGATTGTAGCAAACTAAAAAGCAAATAAAGAAAAGAAAACTATGGCACAAGACGCTCCAAGTAAAACTCATATCATGTGATGAATAAAAATGTAGCTCCAAGTAAGTTACCGATAGATTGCAGACGAAAGAGGGGATGCCATCCGGGGCATCCCCATGCTTAGACGCTTGGGTCTTCCTTGAATATTACCTTGGAGTGCCTTGGGCATCCCCAAGCTTAGGGTCTTGCCGCTCCTTATTCCTTCATTCATCATAATCTCACCCAAAACTTGAAAACTTCAGCACACAAAACTCAACAGAAACCTCATGAGATCCGTTAGTATAATAAATCAATCATCCACTTTAGGTACTGTTATAAACTCGTTCATAATACCTACTGTATTCTAACTCTTCCATGACTTATACCCCCCGATATAATCCATAGTTTCATTAAAACAAGCACACTATGCAACAAAACCAGAATCTGTCTAAGACAGAATATTACGCAATGACACAATATTTATCCATACTAATGTAACTCCAAAAATTCTGAAATAATAGTACAACGTAAACAATTTGTATCCCAATACTGTGTAAAAATTTCAGATTTTTGTGACGTTCCATTACAGAATATAAATTCCAGAACCGGGCTTAAAACTTTCTGTTTTCAAACAGCATCAATTCTACTATCATCCAAATCATCCCAAAGGCATTACTTGGCACAAACACTAGTTAAAAGAGAAAAACACAATCATTACAGTAGCAAAAATTGTGTGACTCAAGAAAAATAAAAATTGCAATAAAGATAAATATTGGGTTGCCTCCCAACAAGCGCTATTGTTTTATGCCCCTAGCTAGGCATAATGCATAGTTTCAAGTATTATCATCCTTCAAATTAATTATATAGGTGGCCCTCATAATGGATTCGTATGGTGGTTTAATTCTCTTCCTAGGGAAGTGTTCCATCCCTTTCTTTAATGAAATTGGAATCTTATATCTTTCATATGAATAATAGCACCTATGGTTCGTAGGAAAGGCCTATGAAGTATTATAGGACAAGACGGGTTACATTCAATATCAATTACAATGAAATCCACGGGCACATAATTTCTATTGGAAAGTATGAGAACACCATTTATTCTACCCAATGGTTTCTTAATAGCTGAATCCACTAAATGCAAATTAAGGGAACATGCATCCATATCGGTGAGACCTAACACGTCACATAAAGATTTTGGTATTGTAGAGACGCTAGCACCTAGATCACACAAAGCATTACATTCATAATCTTTAATCTTAACTTTAATAGTAGGTTCCCATTCATCATGTAATTTTCTATGTATTGAAACTTCCAATTCAAACTTTTCTTCATGAGCTTTTATCATGGCTTCTACAATGTGTTTAGTAAAAGCTTTATTTTGTTCGTAAGCATTAGGTGAATTTATCATGGATTACAACAAGGAAATACATTCAATCAAAGAACAATTATCATAATTAAAGTCCTTGTAATCCAAAGTAGTGGGCACATCACTATTTAAAGTCTTGACCTCTCCAATCCCAATTTTATCATTTTTATCATTAAGATTATCACGCTCCGAACAATTGGGACGCCTTTTAGCTAAAGTTGACTCATCTCCAGTCCCTTTTTCATCAAGTTTCATATTGCTAAACAAAGTTTCAATGGGTGTCACACCAATCATATTAATATCCTCATCATCACTAGCAACCATCTTATTTACTAGCGTAGTTTGTTAATCAAAAATTTTCCCTATCAAATTTTCAGTACGAGCAAGTTGAGACTGAAGGTTGGCAACTTCTTGATTAACTTCATCAAGTTGTTTACTAATGGCATCCAATAAGGTAGATTGTTCCTTAAGTTCCTCAGTAAAGAATTTATTGTGCTCGTATTGTGTAAAAATGAAATTCTTAGTAGTAATTTCAATCTCTGCCATCCTTTTATGATAAGAACTATCGTAGAATTTTTCTTGAGACATAGTGACAAAGCAAGCAAACGAGCAAACAAAAATATTTTTGTGTTTTTTGATTTTTTTAGAGAAGTGGAGGGGGGTGAAAAAGAGAGCCAAATAAAAAGTAGAGCAAGTAGATGATAGTTTGAGTGAAGGTACTTGTAGTGATTTGATGATGTCTCCCCGGCAACGACGCCAGGAATTCTTTCTGCTACTTGTGAGCTGCGTTGCGATTTTCCCCGAAGAGGAAGGGAGAAGTAGTACAGTAGAGATAAGTATTTCCCTTAGTAAGAACCAAGGTTTATCGAACCAAAAGGAGAACCACACAAATCCTAGTGAACAACACCTGCACACACAAAAGCAAATACTTGCACCCAACGCGGGCAAGAGGGTTGTCAATCCCCTTGAACTCGTTACTTGCAATGATCAAATCTTGTATAGGTAGATAAGTAAATTGCAAAAAAAATAAAAGTAAATAAATTGCAGCAAGGTATTTTTGGTTTTATAATATGTTTAAAGTAGACCCGGGGGCCATAGTTTTCACTAGAGGCTTCTCACTCGAACACATAGCATACGGTGGGTGAACAAATTACTGTTGGGCAATTGATAGAAAAGCGCATAGTTATGACGTATTCATGGCAATGATCACACATATAGGCATCACGTCCGTGACAAGTAGACCGACTCCTGCCTGCATCTACTACTATTACTCCACCAATCGACCGCTATCCAGCATGCATCTATGGTATTAAGTTCATAACAGACAGAGTAACGCCTTAAGCAAGATGACATGATGTAGACGAAGTAAACTCAATTAATATGAATAAAACCCATTGTTTTATCCTTAGTAGCATCAATACAATATGTGCCTTGCTACCCCTACTGTCAATGGGTGAGGACACCACAAGATTGAACGCACAACAAAGCACCTCTCCCGCTGAAGATAAATCAATCTAGTTGGCCAAACCAAACGGATAGATCAGAGAGAAATACAAAGCTATCATAATCATGCATAATAAAGTTTAGAAAAGACTCAATTACTTTCAATGATAATCTTATCATAGACCCACAATTCATCGGATCCCAACAAACACACCGCAAAAGAAGATTACATCGGATAGAACTCCAAGAAGATCGAGGAGAACATTGTATTGAATATCAAAGAGAGAGAGAACAATCCATCTAGCTACTAGCGATGGACCTGTAGGTCTGTGGTGAAATACTCACACATCATCATAAGGGCAGCAAGATTGATGTAGAGGGCCTCCGTGATCGATTCCCCCTCTGGCAGAGTACCGAAAAAGGCCTCCAGATGGGATCGCGGAAGAACAGAAGCTTGCGGCAGCGGAAAAATTATTTCGGGTGGCTCTCTATTGGTTTCCCAATATTTGAGAATTTATAGAAGTGGAATTAGGTCAGACGGAGCCACGTGGGGCCCACAAGGTAACAGGGAGCGCCTACCCCCCCGGGGCGTGCCCTGTTGCCTTGTCGTCTCCTCGTCTGCCGTCTGGTCTCCTCCTGAAGTTTCTAGGGTCTCTTATGTCTAGAAAAAAATTGTCAAAAAGTTTAGTAGCGTTTGGACTCCGTTTGGTACTGATTTTCTGGAAAACCAAAAACAGGCAAAAAAAAGGGCAACTGGCACTAGGCACTGGGTTAATTGGTTAGTTCCCAAAAATGATATAAAATTGCATATTAAAGCATATGAAGTATCCAAGATTGATAATATAATAGCATGAAACAATCAAAAATTATAGATACGTCGGAGACGTATCAATAACATCATGAGAAGAGCGGGGAGATACATACTTGAATTTCCGCACAAAGGAATCAGTAAGATCATGGTATTGCGGGCACTTATCTGATAGCAAGTCCATCAACTCGACATTTTGTACCTACATGTAAAATTCTTCCTTGATGCCGGCATCGACCATGAAGGCATCGGACGGCCGTTCACAAGCTTTCACAATGGCATCCCGAGGGGTCGAGGTCTGGCTCGCAAAATGCAGGACTTGGGGAACTCTTGCTCGAAGAACCCCCGGAGAAGACCCTCCTCAACATTTTCTTTCTCTGAAATTTTTAGTCCCCAAATTAAAAGTGAACAAAACATAACAAAATTGATAGCAATTACTCCCACAAGTGCCTAGAGGCTATATCATGCATCAAAATTACTTAGAACCAAATAAATTCAACATGCAAGCTCATACTCATGGTCACTGATGACCCACAAGTTTAGGGGATCAATCATAGTCCTTTCGATAAGTAAGAGTGTCAAACCCAACGAGGAGCAGAAGGACATGATAAGCGGTTTTCAACAAGGTATTTTCTGCAAGCACTGAAAGTAGTAGTAACTCATAGTTTTGTAGCAAGATAATTCGTAACGAGTAGCAAGTAACATGTATAATAAAGTGCAGCTAGGTGGCCCAATCCTTTTTGTAGCAAAGGACAAGCCGAAACGATCTCTTATATAAAGCAAAGCGTTCTCGAGGACACATGGGAAATCTCATCTAGTCACTTTCATTATGTTGGTTTGATTCGCATTCGCTACTTTGATAATTTGATATGTGGGTGGACCGGTGCTTGGGTGCTGTTCTTACTTGAACAAGTCTCCCACTTATGATTAACCCCTCTCGCAAGCATCTGCAACTACGAAAGAAGAATTAAGATAAATCTAACCATAGCATGAAACATATGGATCCAAATCAGCCCCTTACGGAATAGCGCATAAACTAGGGTTTAGGCTTCTGTCACTCTATCAACCCATCATCTACTTATTACTCCACAATGCCTTCCTTTAGGCTCAAGTATGGTAAAGTGTCATGTAGTCAACGTTCACATGACACCACTAAAGGAAGCAACAACATACATATCATCAAAATATCGAACGAATACCAAATTCACATGATTACTTATGACAGGACTTCTCCCATGTCCTCAAGAGCAAAAGTAACTACTCACAAATCATATTCATATTCAAGATCAGAGGGGTATTGAATATAATTAAGGATCTGAACATATAATCTCCCACCAAATAAACCAACTAGCATCAACTACAAGATGTAATCAACACTACTAGCAACCCATAGGTACCAATCTGAGGTTTTGAGACAAAGATTGAATACAACAGATGAACTAGGGTTTGAGATGAGATGGTGTTGGTGAAGATGCTGATGAAGATTGGTCCTCCCATGATGAGAGGATCATTGGTGATGTCGATGGCTTCGATTTGCCCCTCCCGGAGGGAAGTTTCCCTGGCAGAATCGCTCCGCCGGAGAGCAAAAGTGCTCCTGCCCAGGTTCCGCCTCGAGACGGCGGCGCTTCGTCCCGAAAGTCTTCTCTTTATTTTTTCTAGGGCAAATGGCCTTATATAGCGGAAGAGGGAGCCGGAGGCCTGTGATACGTCTCAAACGTATCTATAATTTATGAAGTATTCATGCCATGTTTACAACAAATTTTTATGGTTTTGGTATGATTTGAATGGAACTAACCCGGACTGACGCTGTTTTCAGCAGAACTACCGTGGTGTTGTTTTTTGTGCAGAAATAAAAGTTCTTGGAATTGGATGAAACTTTTTGGTGATTTTTTTTGGAACATAAGAGACCCCCGAAGCTTCGTGGAAGCACCAGAAGAGTCATGAGGAAGCGACAAGCCTACTAGGCGCGCCCTGGGGGGTAGGGAGGGACTAGCAAGCTTGTTGCTCCCTTGTGGGCCCCCTTGACGTGGAACCAACGCCAAAAATTCCTATAAATACAAAAAACCCAAGAAAGAAACCGAGAACTTTGCCGCCGCCGCCGCAAGCCTCTGTACCGAAGAAATACCATCTGGAGCCCTATTCCGGCACCCTGCCGGAGGGGGGAATCATCGCCGGAGGCCATCTACATCATCCCAGCGGCCACCATGACGAGGAGGGAGTAGTTCACCCTCGGGGCTGAGGGTATGTACCAGTAGCTATGTGTTTGATCTCTCTCTCCCGTGTTCTTGATTGGCACGATCTTGATGTACCATGAGCTTTGTTAATATAGTTGGATCATATGGTGTTTCTTCCCTCTCTATCTTCTTGTGATGAATTGAGTCTTTCCCTTTGAGGTTTCGTTATTGTTGGATTGAATATTTCAGATGAGAACACTTGATGTATGTCTTGCATGTGGATACCCGTGGTGACAATGGTGTATTTTATTGAGTCACTTGATGTATGTTTTGGTGATCAACTCACGGATTCCCGTGACCTTGGGGTGATCTAGGCATAGGGGTTGGTTGCACGTTTTCATTATCTTTTCTCCGATAAGAAACTTTCGGGTACTCTTTGAAGTTCGTTGTGTGGATTGAATATTATGAATTTGAAGTTGTTTGATGCATATCGAATAATCAACTCACGGATACTTGTGGTGACATTGGAGTATCTATGTGACATTAGAGGTGGTTGATGCGTATCATATGGTGTTATTTTAGTACGAACTCTAGGGCTGTTTGTGACACTTATAGGGATGGCTCAATAGATTGATTGGAAAGGATAACTTTGAGGTGGTTTCATACCCTACTACAATTTCTATCTTATGTTCTCCGCTAATAGGAACTTTGGAGTGATTCTTTATCACACGTTGAGGGATTGTTATATGATTCAATTATGTTAGCATTGTTGAGAGATTGCACTAGTGAAAGTATGAACCCTAGGCCTTGTTTCTAAGCATTGCAATACCGTTTGTGCTCACTTTTGCCACTTGCTACCTTGCTATTCTTTTATTTTCAGATAACAAAAACCTTTATCTACTATCCATACTACACTTGTATCACCATCTCTTCGCCGAACTAGTGAACCTATACAATTTACCATTGTATTGGGTGTGTTGGGGACACAAGAGATTTCTTGTATTTGATTGCAGGGTTGTTTGAGAGAGACCATCTTCATCCTACGCCTCCCACAGATTGATAAACCTTAGGTCATCAACTTGAGGGAAATTTGCTACTGTCCTACAAAACTCTGCACTTGGAGGCCCAACAACGTCTACAAGAATAAAAGTTGAGTAGTAGACATCAAGCTCTTTTCTGTCGCTGTTGCCGGGGAGGTGAGTGCTTGAAGGTATATCTTTAGATCTTGCAATTGAATATTTTAGTTTCTTGTTTATCACTAGTTTGGTTTTATAAAAGAAAACTACAAAAAAAATGGAATTGAAGTTGCATCAAATGCTTTATCTTTCTAATGTCTTTCTTGAAAATAAGGATTTCGATAATTGTGCTCAGTTGTTAGAGGAAGAATTTAATAAAATGTTTAATGTGAGTCCTTTGAATGATGAGCATGATTGCAATGTTGTTAGTATGCTTTCTTTGAATATCCATGATGCTAATGATATGCAAAGCTACAAGCTTGGGGATGCTATGTTTGATGAAGATGATATTTTTAGTCCTCCAAGTTTTGATGAGCAAATTTATTATGATGATAACATGCCTCCTATTTATGATGATTATATTGATGAAAGTGGGTTTGGAAGAGTGTCAACTCTAGGTAATGATCCCACTATTTTGGAGGGTGTTGAATCTTTTTACAATATTGATAAAAGTGGATTTGAAGAGATCATGACTTTATTTAATGATAATTCCACTATTTCGGAAGAGGTTTCAATTGATTATGACAACAAAGTTGCTATCTATGATGATTATTGTGATGACATGTATGCTATAAAGAGTAATAATATCCATGAAACTTGTCATCATGATTTTAATTTTCAATTGGATTATGCCAATCAAGTATCTCATGATAGTTATTTTGTTGAGTTTGCTCCCACTATTATGAATGAGAAGAAATTTGCTTATGTGGAGAGTAATAAATTTTCTATGCTTGTAGATCATGAAAAGAATGTTTTGTGTGATAACTATATTGTTGAATTTCTTCATGATGCTACTGAAAATTATTATGAGAGAGGGAGATATGCTTATATATATTTCAACAACATCAAGTTTCCTCTCTTTATGTTGAAAGTTTTGAAATCATGCTTGTTTTGCCTTCCTATGCTAGTTGATTCTTGCTCCCATAAATTGTCCGCTCACAAAATCCCTATGCATAGGAAGTGGGTTAGGCTTAAATGTGCTAGTCATATGTAATACCCCTATGTAATGAGCTACAGTGATCCCTAATGATTATGCTAAGTCACCTTGATTTACAATGCTTGATCATATTGGATTCACATCTCATTTCAAATTCCACCACTGAATTGAATTCAAATTATAAGTGAAATTTGAAGTTGCACAAAAATTGCTGAAAAATAGTTCATCATTTAGCAAATATTCCAAAACAAATATTTATTCAGGAAAACAACATCACCTATTTGCTAAAATGAGCTATGGCAATTAAAACAGTGCTATTTCAGCATATTTAAATGCTATTTCATTTATGAAAAATTCAAATGGATTCAAAATTTTCCCAAACTTTTTGTGGCAGTGCACCACATCCCCTAGTATTTGTTTTCTCCAGCTCCACATTTTTTCCAAGTCATTTGATGGCTAAAAGTAAATGCAAAATGGCGGCTGGAAAAGAAAACAGAAAAAGAAAAGGGAAAAACACTACTGTGCTACGGGCCCAAGAGCTACAGTGGCCGAGCCCAGCCCACTTACCCCTTCGTTCACCTGCTCCTGCCTCGCTGTCGGCGTCGCCATGGCCAGGAGCTCGCCTCGTCGCCGCTCCTCGACGCGTGCTGCTGCAGGGACGCCGGGACGCGATAAGGATCGACTCCAACTGCTCCCCTGGCACCTCCTTCCCACTCTCCCCCTCCTCCATCGCTCTCTATCGCGCTCTCCACCGACGGCCGAGCGCTGCCGTGGCCTCGCCGCCTCGATCCCGTGGCCTCCGTGCCCGCCGCGACGTCTCTCCGTATCCACGAGATCCGCGTCGCTCGTCTCCGTCGGCTGGAGCCATCCATTCGAGCCAGGCACCCCCACACCGACCGCATCGAGCTCTCCCTTTCCGTCGGGCACCGCCGTCCGCCGTCATCGATCCGCCTCATTTCGGCGCTACTAAACCTCCACCGGACCACCGTGCGTCCCCTCAGTGAGCACCCATCCTTCCCCTCTCTTTTCTCTGTCATTCTCGAGCTCTAGGGCATAGGACCACCGAGGCCGAGCCCGCCGCCGCCTGGATACGTCGCCGGCGTCACTTCGGTGACCAAACGGCCACGCCTTGCAGCTCTTTAGCTTCGCCGCGAACCGTAGGCCACCCCTAGCCCTTTCGTTTGACCGCGCGAGCGCTGTGGCCACGAGCCCGTGCTCGACCGAGCTCCGGTCGCCGCCCAGGTCGCTGCCGTGCTCAACGCCGGCCGCCCCAGCGCCGACGGCCACCACCACTGGGTGCACGCGCACCTCAGTTCCCCGTAGAGCCTCTCTGCGCGCCGATCCGTGGCCGGACGGCCGTTTTCGACGCCCGCAGCCTTCGCTGGTGCTCGCCGGAGCTGCGCCGGCGTGCTAACTCTGGTGGGTCCCGTGTGTCAGGTAGTTAACAACTAACCCCCACCCTCACAGACGCTGACGAGTGGGCCCGCTACTGTAGCGATTTAATTAAACTGACTAAATCTGTTAATTAGTACAACCACTGACAGGCTGGGCCCACTGGCTAAATTAGTTATTTAGATAAACTAAATCACAGTTAAACTAATCAGTGGCTAACATGTGGGTCCCCTAGGCCCTGTTGACTAGTCAAACTAGCTGACTGGGTAAGTCCAGTCACTGGCAGGTGGGTCCAGTGGGCCCCTTTGACCAGTCAACGTGGTCAAAGCTGACTGTTGAGTCAGCATTGAGGCATTGACCTGGCCCACTGTCAGCCTCTTGCTGCTCTGCTATGTACACTTTGTGTGTGCACATAGCAATTTAATCTTTATTTTCGAATTCGAAATAATTCCAGAAAATTCCAGAAATTGTTTAAAACTTTGAAAATTCATAGAAATTCAACCGTAGCTCGGATGAAAAAGTTTTCTATATGAAAGTTGATCAGAAAAATGAGCCGAATCCGAATATGCCCTCCATGTAGCTGTCACATGCCCACAACACTGCAAACATGGAACCTTCCCTCCGGTTCATTTGTCTGACAGATGCCTAAAGCCGGGAAAATATCCCCAGGTATTTTCCCGCTCCGTCTCTAACGTGTAGCACTGCGATAGGTCACCCCAGCACAACATATTGCCATGCCATGCATTGTGTTGCATTTGTTTGCTTTTATTTATTGTATCTTCCCCTCTTCTCTCCGGTAGACCCCGTGGCCGACGCTGCCCCTGAGGACTACTACATCCCCGATGACCCCTCTTTCACCGCAGAGCTTCCAGGCAAGCAAACCCCCTTGATCATTCCTATATCACCTATTCTTTCTCCCTCATGCTTGCATTAGAATTTGCTACTGTAATTGATTGCACCTATTCTGATGCATAGCCTGTTTTTGTAACTGCTGCTGATACCTTGCCTGATATCCTAATTGCTTAGTATAGTTCGGATAGTGATTCATCAGTGGCCCCTCACCCTTGTCCTTGTTGCCCCGCTTTGTTACCGGTGCCTCGATCAATGTGATCGATGTACAGAGACCGACACCGCACCGCACACCCCTTTAGTTGTACTGTTCTGCAGAGATACTGTCGAGTGCCGAGGGTGGTACCTCCTACATCACTCCTGATGATATCTCTGAAGCCTAGCTAGTCAGTTGTGGGTTGCCAAGGATGATTCCTCTTTCACCACCTCTGATGATGCCTTTGTCGTGCAACCCCCTCAAGTGTGAACCCATCAAGGGTGATTCCTCCGAGTTCACCTTGACGGATACATCTAGTGGGAATCCATTGAGGGTGATTCCTCGGGTTCCTCCTCGATGTGATGGACACACAGATACCTTGACTTATATCTCAGTCCCTGATTAAAGTCGGGTCGGCCCCGAGGGGTACCCGCGAGACATGTGAAGTCGGGTTGACCATGAGGGTACCCGCGAGATAATTACGAGACGCGGCCGGGTAGGTAGATTGCCTCAGGAAAGGGAGGAGAGGCATTGGGCCTGGCCCTTGCCGCAAGTCCTCGAGACGGGGCGACGGGACCACAGATCGTGGAGCACTGATCGTCACCGCGAGCTCCCAACACACTAATGGGTTAGGATATGTGATCTGAGTAGGCCTCTGGCCTTTTCGCACTAATCACCACGCGGGAATAGTATGGGCACTCGGCGTCGTATGTATTAGCCAAAGTTCTTCAGACATCAGCAGTTGAGCGGCGCGCGCCCGGGTGGACCGCGAAAGCCTGCGTGTGTATACAGGGGCTAGGTCTGGTCTCGGTCGTGTACGTAACACGCAAGAGTGCAAAGGGCGATGGGCCCAAGACCCCTGAGCGCTTAGGGTGTAGACCGGCGTGCTGGCCTCTTTGCTGAGCCTAGGTAGGGTTACGGCATGTCGATCAGCCGAGGCCGGGCATGGACTGAGTAAGTGTGTCCGGCCAGAGTTAATCGAGCGTGTTGGGTAAGTTGGTGCATCCCTACAGGGAAGTTATCTATTCGAATAGCCGTGTCCACGGTAACAGGATGCTCAGAGAGTATCCCGATCTTCTACAACTAGAACTGGATACTTGAGATGCTTAATAATATGTTAGCTCCGGGATTGCTTTCTCGCAGGGAGTCGAGGAAGAATCTTTGGGCATTGCTACTATATAATTCTTACCTTATTATATGCTAATCTGCACTCTTCTAATGCTGCAAGACGCTGAAGATACTAGTCTTCGATAGGCTAGGCCCTCTCTCTATTCTGGCATTTCTGCAGTCTAGTCCACAGATACAGCCCCTTCATTTGATACCGATGCATACTTAGCATAGTTCTGATGTAAGTCTTGCGAGTACTTTGGATGAGTACTCACGGTTGCTTTGCTACCTCTTTTTCCACATACCCGATTGCTGCAACCAGATGGCGGAGCCCCGGAGCCAGCTGACCCCGTCGACGACTACTACTACCCCGACGGAGCCTACTACTACGTGGAGACCGATGACCAGGAGTAGTTAGAAGGCTCCCAGGTAGGAGGCCTGCGCCTTTTCGATCTAGTGTCATTGTTTTGCTCAGCCTTCTTAAGGCAAACTTGTCTAATTTTGTCTGCACTCAGATGCTAATGCTTCCACTGACTCTTGTGTAACTCGAGCTTATGTATTTGAGCCTTTGTGGCCTAGCTTGTAATATAAAGCTTCTATGACTTTTATTTGTGTTTAGAGTTGTGTTGTGATATCTTCTCGTGAGTCCCTGGGCTTGATCGTGCGCATTTGCGTGTATGATTAGTGCATGATTGAGTCGGGGGCGTCACAAGTTGGTATCAGAGTCGACTGCCTGTAGGAACCCCCCTGACGATGTCCTGGATTAGGGGGTGCTAACCGGGTTGACTCGGCTCCTCGGTTGGGCCGATGTGCCCCTGTACGTGACCAAGATGGACTCCGGAGGCTGTACGTGGGAGACGTGATCGACGTTGTCTCTACCGAAGACTTGCAGTACACTTCAAGATTACTCCAGCTGCCTTACTCCAAGATACCGACCTTGTAACCCTAGATACCCTCCCTGGAGTGTATATAAGCCATAGGGTTTAGCCCGTAGGGGACATCAACGCAACATCGAACACCTAGCTTTAGAAGTTAGACACATATTACGATCTCGAGGTAGATCAACTCTGTACTCGATACATTTCCATTAATATAAAAAGAAGCAGGACGTAGGGTTTTGCCTCCATCAAGAGGGCCCGAACCTGGGTAAAACATCGTCTCCCTTTGTCTCTGTTACCATCGATCCGAGATCCGCAGCTCGGGACCCCCTACCCCGGGGTCTGCCGGTTTTTACACCGACACTGGTGCTTTCATTGAGAGTTCCGCTGCACGATCACCGGAGGGGTCGATGGCTCACCTACGAATCAACCACGACAACGGCTGTGGGGACGTCTACGTCCCCGGCCAGCTTTTCATCTTCGGCAGCATGATGTTTTGCGCCGATTCGACGGGACACCAGACTTCCGTTGAAAACTACGCCACAGGACGGGTCATAACCTTCGGTGGCCTTGAGTACACTGCCGATTCCCGTGGCGAACTTGTCCTATCGGGATCAACGCCCGGCTTGATCGAGAGCTAGGCCGGTTCTGGAGGCTCGACTCCGGAACCGAACTCTGTCATAATGTCTTTTGAGACCACTGACGCCTCTACTTCGGCTGATCTCTCCCCGACCACTAGTCCAGAGAGAGATCCGGCTCCCACTCTCGAAGCGGTGCCGATGCCCGAGATGATTTTGAATCAAAATTCCGAAGACGCGCCTGGTCACACGCTGAATGCATTTCGAATCAGCCCTGCCTATGGCGCATCCATGGACTCCGAAGAGTTATCTCACCTTGATGAGATGCTTTGCCGCATCCAGAGCATGTCCATCTCGGACGGCAAGACTTCGGTTTATGATCAGATCGGACTTAAAGCCGACGATAGGGAAATTTACATCCCACCCACCACCCACCTAGTCGCCACGATCGATGATTTAATCGACGTGTTGGACTACGGCGAACCCTCAGATATGGAGGAGGACGCCGAAGACCCTATCGAGAACACCCTGCCCTCGGTCAACATGGGAAGGTGGACCGCCACATCCACCTACGATGTCTATATGGTGGACACCCCCAAATCCCCTCCACGACGCCGGCGACGACGCCGAAGGGGCAATAATGGGGAACCCAGTGGCAATGACGCAACAGCCAATAACGGCAATGAGGGGCAATAACGGCGATGCCGATAACCATGAGGAGGAAATTCAAGCCTCCCCAGTAAGGAACGGCACACCAGACCGACCTCTTGTGGACTCTGATCCCGATGACCTCTTTGAAGGGGCCGATGACAATTACATGCCGGAGTCCGAGGAGGACGACAGCCTCGGTACCGAGGACTTCATCGTCCCCGAGGACCCCTTCGAACAAGAACGCTTCCGGCGATGCCTAGTTGCGACGGCCCGGAGCTTAAAACGCAAGCAGCAGTAGCTGCAGGAAAATACCGACGCGATGAATGGTAAGTGGGTTGAAGTGCTCTCCGCCGAGCAGGATATGGAGAACCGACGCCATAGTGCGCCGAAGTCTTACCCACGCAGGCGCCTCTTACCAGAATTTGATGAAGAGCTCGCTGACGACCTCGATCGGCCCCCTAGAGGCCGGGACATGCCAAGATGAGAAGACCATGGTGAAAGGCCACGTCCACGCCGTCATGGTAAAGAACCCGTGGACTACCTGGATCCTCGCGACGCTAGACGTCGTATTGAAGAAAATAGAGCACCCCCACAGTCCATGTACGGATCAAGGGGATGTGCCTTCGCTGGGCCCAACGGCTACGATGCCTGGATGGACACGAACGGCCGTGCCTGAGATCAAGCTTACTCACGGCTCTCTCCTGACACCCGACGAGATCCTCCTCGGTCCCGAGGTCCAGCTCACCCAATCTGCTTTACAGACAACGTGATGGAGCATCAATTTCTTGAAGGGTTTAAACCCATTAACATCGAATCATACGATGGCACCACCGACCCGGCAGTTTGGATCGAGGATTTTCTCCTACATATACACATGGCCAACGGAGATGATCTCCATGCCATCAAATATCTGCCGCTCAAGTTAAAGGGGCCGGCAAGACACTGGCTTAATAGCCTCCCTCCTCACTCTATTGACAGCTGGGAAGCCCTAGAAGACGCTTTTCGAGCAAACTTCCAGGGCACATATGTCCGACCTCCGGACACTGATGACCTCAGCCGTGTTACCCAGCAGCCTGGCGAATCAGCCCGGAAATTCTGGAACAGGTTCCTCACCAAGAAGAACCAGATCATAGACTGCTCCGAAGCCGAGGCCATCGCCGCATTCAAAAATAATATTCGAGATGAATGGCTAGCTTGACAGCTCGGCCAGGATAAGCCGAGGACTATGGCTGCCCTGACGTCTCTGATGACCCGCTTTTGCGCGGGAGAGGATAGCTGGCTCGCCCGAAGTACTCATAACAGCGAGGCAGGCACCTCGGAAACCCGCGACGCCAATGGAAAACCAAAGCGCAAAAAAAATAAGCGCATGTATAAAAACGGCGGAAGCGACACTGAAGACGCCACAGTCAATGCTGGATTCGCCGGACCTAAATCCGGGCAGAAAAGAAAACCCTATAAGGGGAACAAAGATGGACCTAGCCAGCTTGACAGGCTCCTAGACCGCCCATGTGGGATTCATGGTACTCAGGAAAAACTAGCAACACACACTAATAGGAATTGCTGGGTCTTCAAACAAGCTGGCAAGGTAGCGGCAGAGGGTCAGAATAAAACCCAACACCGCAACAACGACGAGGATGAACCTCGGCAGCCCAATAATGGCGGGCAAAATAAATTTCCCAACGAGGTAACAGAGGTCAATATGATCTATGTCACCCACATCCCTAAACGGGAGAGAAAACGTGTGCGTCGGGACATATATGCGTTGGAGCCAGTCGCCCTGAAGTATAACCCATGGTCGGCTTACCCGATCACTTTCGACAAGCACGATCATCCGACCAGCATCAGGCATGGCGGATTTGCGGCGCTCGTTCTGGACCCCATTGTTGATGGTTATCATCTAACACGCGTCCTGATGGACGGGGGGAGCAGTCTTAACCTGATCTATGAGGACACTGTTCGGAAGATGGGCATTGACTCATCTCGGATAAAGCTGAGCTCTACCACCTTTAAAGGTGTCATTCCGGGCGTCGAAGCCCATTGTACCGGGACAGTCACCCTCGAGGTAGTCTTCGGTTCACCCGAGAACTTCAGAAGCGAGGAGTTAATCTTCGACATCGTACCCTTCCGGAGTGGATACCACGCCCTCCTAGGACGCACAACGTTTGCACGCTTCAACGCAGTCCCGCATTATGCTTACCTCAAGCTCAAAATGCCGGGACCCAACGATGTCATCACAGTCAATGGTAATACCGAACGTTCACTCCGGACAAAGGAACAGACCGCTGCTTTTGCAGCCGAGGTCCAAGCGTCCGAGGAGGCAGCTCGTAGCGATAAACGCGCCGCTCGCTCTTTGAAGCGAGCCCGGGCTGCACAAGTCGACCTCGGCTAGCTACACCCGCACCCAAAATAGGGATGCGGGCTCCTCGCGTGCCCTAGCTGCGGGCACTATGTCCCCCGTGTGCATAACTTCGCACTCAAAATTCCCTGGGACGCCGAGGAGCCAATACAACTACCCATGCATCACGCGCGGATTAACCACGCGAAGACAAGGCTTAGAGCCCCTGCATAAGCAGGTATCTGTAAAAGAAGTAGCCGAGCGTCACTACGTCTCTGTGGCCTTAACCACAGAATGACTCCGGCAAACACCGCCTTTCGAGGAACTCGGTCAATCAAACACTTAGAGTGTATAAAGGGCCAGTCAGGCATCGACCTTCGTAAAACACTTCGTCGTCATTCGGGACGATCTGGTCAACAGTTCGGAAACGCAGACGTGCGGCAGGCTTCGGTCCGGATCCTTTAAAATCCATTAGTAATTATCCGACCTGTTTTTTCCTTCTCTTCCTTCCTTACTATTTACGTTGTACTCTTTCAACTACTCTCGTCACAACTGGGCATGTACATGATTGATATTATAAAATAAAGAAACCATGCCCTTTCAAGGTCTGTATTGTATTTCTTTATCAGCATAGCTTGGAGACGATGAAGTTCTCTAAAAAATATGCAATTGTATAATAAAGTCCGATGTATTCGGCGTCTCGGATTTTGGCCTTATATGCATCAGTTTTGAACCTAGATTTCGGTCAATAGTTGGGTTGCCCGGCTCCTATGTGTACCCCTTACGTTTCCGATAAATTCGGCTAAGGGCATAACGGGAGAACCACTACGATTGCGCCGCCAGGTCAATTGGCGTGGAACCTCAGTGGAGAAAGCCGAAAACTAACTATCTAGGTGTGCGTAAACTGGTCCGCCATCCGAAGACCGCGTCAAGCGATGTGATCATAGAGATCACCCGTGTTAAACGAAGGGCTTTTATTTTTTAGCCGAAGTGTGCTATGGCCTAGACCTCGGCCAATTAGGCCGAACACTTCCCACACTAGGGGCTGGTCATCACCCCCACAGTCAAACTCCTATGACTAAATGAAAGACATCAAGCCACTATTGTCTGATTGCCTCGTTCCTCTAAGTCATCGACCGCCCATGGGTACCGAGACGTAGGCTATGGGTCAAGGATGGCTTAGGGAACACCCTCTGTATGACCTACACTGAGGCTGAAGCTGACGACTGGCCACTCTCATTTTAAAAAGTCATATCGGCGGAATAATCGAATTATTAAATAAACACATGTGGAACTTCAAACCATTTTCATTTAACAAACGATAAAGTTTTTACATCATACACTCCGGTATTCCGGAGTACCTAAAAAAACAAGGTGTCCCTAGGGCACATGGCCTCGGTGGTCCGAGCTGCCGCCTCCACCTCGGTGAAGAACTGCTCGGCGGTCCGCGGCTTGTCGGTAGGCGGGCCAGCAGCGCACGTCTCCGCATCGACTTTGCGGAAGTGAGTCTTCACGCAAGCGCATGCTCTCCGTGCCCCTTCGAAACACGCGGACCTCTTCCAGCGGTTCACGCAGGGTACGGCATCTCGGAGACGAGCCGTCAGGCCGAAGAGGCTCCTCGGCATGGCTTCGGCCAGCCACAGCGCGACGCAGAGGTCCTGGAGCGCTGGCCTTGTCATGCGGAATAGCTAGACCAGCTGCTTCACTCGATGATTCAGCACCTGCGCCGACGGCGACCCTGGGAATTGACCCCAGAAGGCTTTCTCCGCCTCATGACCCGCCAATTGGCCGAAGTAGGCCACCACATCCTCCGCGCTCTGCGGGAGATCCTCGAAGACCTCTGCGGAATGCCATAATTGGGTGATCTCGGTACACCCGTTGCTGCCAAACGTACACTGCAGCAAAAATTTCTTACCCGAGGCGATTTGCTCCACTTGCTGGAGCACCTCGCGATCCGCTCGGGCCGAGGTCTTGAGCTCGGAGTGGGCATGCTGCAGCTTCTCGAGCTCCTCCTTCGTCCGCTGCCCCTCCTCCTGAAGTTTGTCGAGCGCTTCGAACACGCCCTTCAGGGTCTCCTCGTCCTCTAGCACCCTTGCCTGGTGCTTCTCTCCGGCCGCCTTCTCGGCGGCCCGCGCCTTCTCGGCTGCGGCAACAGCAGCCTTCTGCTGTCGCACTTCCTTCCGAGCCCTTTCAAGCTCGGCCTTGAGCGTCTCCAACTCCGCTGTCAACATCTTTACGTCTTAGTTGTTTCCTTTCAACATACAACATACAATGCAAGTTTAACCTTGCTTACCTTGAGATCACTCAAGTCTCCGGTTCATCTCCGCCATCTCTTCGGAGACGGAGTCCGGACCCAAGGTCGAAACCTGGAATAGCACAGATCCTTGTTAAAAAGAAAACGGTCTAGGCCATCAACATGCTCCAGGACAGCTGCTTCGAGTAGCGCCCTGGGGGCTACTCCACAGGCTCCTATTTTCTCAAGCGACCCCGATGACGGTTTCTCGCAACCGACTTCGGGCTCGGGGGCTACTCACTCCTTACGCCATTTAGCAGGCTACAATTTTATGTCCTCGGACAAAATAAAGCAAACCGAATGCGCAGAAGACGTACCTCGAAACCTGCTACGAGGTTCTTGAAGACCTCGTGCAGGCCGACCTCTGCGGACCGGTAGCCTTCTAGCGCCGTGCCTATCAAGGCACGGTGCTCCTCCTTGAGGGAGCAGCCCTTTAGGGCCTCCTCCACCTCCTTGGCCCACCCCGCGCCGGTCCGTCCTCGGACAGTAGGCTGGGGTGGAGGGATGACCTCGGATAGATCCACCCGAGGAGCCTTCGTCTGTGAAGGCGGTGCCGAGGTAGACTCCGGCTGGGCCGATAACTGGCCCAGCCCTTCTTCGATGATCTCGGGGCACTTCGTCCCCGAGTCTTGTTGGGTCGAGGTTTCGACCTCGCCCATGACCACCGCCTCGTCGACCCCCGCCGTGTTGACCTCGGGGGCCAGGGTGGATGTTGCCTCCCCCAAACCAACTTGCATCGGGGGAGAAGCAGCGGGCTCTGGAGTCCCGCTGGCGGACGACAACCCGCTCGAGGAGCCGCTGGGGATCACCTTCGGCGGACTGTGTATGAAAAGTTGCTTCTGTAAAATTTCCCTTGATGAAACAATGACTCAAACGAGGAAGACAAGGAAAAGGGCTTACCCTAGAGGTACCGGCTTCTTCCTCCCCGTTGCGAGGGGGTCTTCCTCTGAGTCATCGGAGAGCTCGGCTCTCTCCGATGACTTGTTGGCGGCCTCGGATGATTCTCGCCTCGGCCTGTTTGTGCCCTTGGGCGGCATGGCCACGTCGGCATCTTCTAACACCGACCTCTTCCCCTTCAGGGGGGGGGGGGAATCTCCTCCTCGTCCTCCTTGGCGCCGCCGTCTTGGGCGGCGGAGGTGTGTGTCTCTTCTGACCGGGTGACCGAGGTCCCCCGGGTCCGAGCACTAGACTTCCCCGTCTGGGACTTCATCCCTTTGGAGGCCACCACATGTGGCTCCTCGGTCAGAAGTGCCGAGAGCAGGGGAGTTGGGGTTTTTTCCGGCAGAGGGGCGGGGCATCGTACCCCTTTTACCCAAGCTGACCAGTTCTGTAAAATGTCAAAACACGACGGCTCAGATAAAAACTTTACTCCTCGGAGCAATGAGCAAAGAATGAAAATTGAAGGATGGAACCACTCACCGGGGGGGGGGGGGGGAGGGCCTCGTAGCCGTGTTCGAGGCCGCGGTCCTCTCCCTGCACGGGAATCTTGTCCTTGGCCAGCTTCACGAGCTTTGTCCACATAGTGGCCAAGGTGGAGCGGAAGAAGGTGTTGATGGTGTCCATGTCCTCGGGCTTCTACGCCCACATCGGCGTGGCCCGAAGTTGGAGAGGAAGAATGCGGCGGTTAAGCATGACGTTGATGACATCGGCCAGCTCCGCCTTCCCTGTGGTGGTCCACCACACGATCCTCTCGATCAGGGTCTCCACCTCTTCGGGCTTCCCCCAGGCGACGCCCTTTTCCTTCCAAGATTTGAGTTTCTTGGGAGGCCCGGCTGAGAAGGCCGGGACCTCGGTTTGACCATCGGCGAGGGGTTCGGTGATGTAGAACCACTCCTTTTTCCATTCCTTCACCGTTTCGATGAAGGTACCTTTGAACCAGGTGGCCCCCTGGTTCTTGCTGATCATGGTCCCTCCGCACTCCGCGAGTTTGGAGCCGCTTGAGTTCGGTTTGATCCCGAAGAGCTTCAGCCATAGGCCGAAGTGTGGCTCACAGCGGAGGAAGGCCTCGCAGACTGTTATGAAGGCAGCGAGGTGGAGAATGGAATTGGGGGCTAGGTGATGGAAATCTAACCCGTAGTAAAACATGATCCCGAGCACGAAAGGGTGCAGCGGGAACCCCAGGCCTCGGATGAGGTGGGGGACGAAGACCACCCGCTCCCCGGCGTTGGGAACGGGTACCAGCTCGTCGGCCGTTGTAGCACGGGCGGCGATGGCAGGGGCTAGGTACCCCGCGTCGCGTAGCTCGGCGATGGTCACCGCCGTCACGGTGGAGCCGCCCCAGTGCCCCTTAAGGGTATCGGCCATGGCTGGTGAGGGAGTTAAGCTCGCGAAAGAGGAAGGTGTGTATACTGGATCTGGGCACTAGAGCTAGACGAAGCAGTTGCGAGGGAGGAATGGGAGCGTAGGCTGTCGCGCTGTTCTCCCTTTTTGCTTTTATAAAGCCTGTGCAAGGCCAAGAGCCCCCTTTGCTGCGCCAATAAATTCGTGATTGATGTCAAAAATGCCGTTGAAGCATATGGGGTGAAACAAAATCTTGATGATATCCCTAAAAAAATGGGCACGATCTCTGTTTCGAAGGGACGTGCCAGTAAACGAGCTGCCTCGAACCGCGATTTGAGGATGGGGCAGTAATTGCTCGACCCATCATGGGGCGAGCCTCTCCATTAAAGTTGTCAGGCATTGGATTGTTCATACCTGTACGACCAGTCTTCGAGACTAAGATATCTACACCCCTCGGGCAGGGTACTAGCTCGGTTGGACCTCGGATGTCGATGTTCTGTTAAAGAGAATCCGAAATGTAAAGGGGACCTCGTCTGTCAAGCCAAAGACTCCGGATCCGAAGTAATATATGTCGACCATCGTCCTCGGCGTAGAAGACCAGTTTGGGGGCTACTGACGGTGTCCTGGATTAGGGGGTGCTAACCGGGCTGACTCGGCTCCTCGGTTGGGCCGATGTGCCCATGTACATGACCAAGATGGACTCCGGAGGCTGTACGTGGGAGACGTGATCGACGTTGTCTCTACCGAAGACTTGCAGTACACTTCAAGATTACTCCAGCCGCCTTACTCCAAGATACCGACCTTGTAACCCTAGATACCCTCCCTGGCATGTATATAAGCCATAGGGTTTAGCCCGTAGGGGACATCAACGCAACATCGAACACCTAGCTTTAGAAGTTAGACACATATTACGATCTCGAGGTAGATCAACTCTGTACTCGATACATCTCCATTAATATAAACAGAAGCAGGACGTAGGGTTTTACCTCCATCAAGAGGGCCCGAACCTGGGTAAAACATCGTCTCCCTTTGTCTCTGTTACCATCGATCCGAGATCCGTAGCTCGGGACCCCCTACCCCGAGGTCTGCCGGTTTTTACACCGACTCCCCCCTTTCCAACTCCTTGGCCGAAGTTGAGTCTAGTCTTTGAAAAACTGTTTTACTAACATGGCTGTGTGGCTTACAGGCCCATGTCACCAATGGATGGGTTTAGGATCTTTTATTCTTCTTCCTTACTCTGGGACTTTGATCTCTCTTCTATTCAAGTTAAAGATTTTGCTAACTCTAACATTAGGTTCTCGTGTTCACATTCAATCGGAGAGCTGGATTATCTGCAATCATTCCTTCCAATGTATTAATATGCTTCTCACACTGTCAGTTGACATCTTGCACTCCTTTGTTTCAGATTCGTCCCGCAAGACAGCTCGTACGCCAGACTATGGCCATTGATGCGACTGGGTTCCCTGCTATTCTGGTCAACCTTCTGACCAAGCTGGGATATGGCTGGTACCCCGAGTACCCCCTGTTAGAGCTGTCGAGTTTGTCATCGACTTGAAACCAGGCACTACTCCAATTGCGAGCGTCCTTATAAAATGCTGCGTCATGAACTCCTTGAGCTTAAGGAGGAAATCGACAAATCACTGCGGAAGGGTTTCATCCGTCCAAGTTCCTCTGCCTGGGGAGCACCTTCTCTCTTTGTCAAGAAGAAAGATGGTACGAATCTGTTGGTTCAAGATTATCAACCTATCAACCAGGCAACCATTCAGAACAAGTATCCGCTTCCTCGGATCAATGATCTGTATGATCAGCTTGCTGGATCATCAGTATTCTCTAAACTCGACTTGTGGTTAGGTTATCACCAGATCCGAGTCCGTGAAGAGGATATTCCCAAGACTGCCTTCGTTACTCGCTATGGTTCATACGAGTACACCATCATGTCATTTGGCTTAACAAATGCTCTAGCAACGTTCTCCCGCCTGATGAATTATATCTTTATGGATTACCTCGACAAATTTGTCGTGGTTTATCTGGATGATATTGTGGTATATTCCAAGAATAAGGAAGAACATGCTGAACATCTTCATCTTGTTCTGGAAAAGCTTCGAGAGCATCAACTATATGCCAAATATTCCAAGTGTGAATTCTGGTTATCCGAAGTGACCTACCTTGGACATGTGATTTCCAAGGATGGTATTGCTGTCGGACTCACAAGCTATTGCCGTCGATTTGTCGAGAACTTCTCAAAGATTGCCAAGCCTCTGACTAATCTGCTTCACAAAGGCTTTAAGTTTGAGTGGACAGACAAATGTCAGGAAAGTTTCCAGACACTCAGGACAAGCTGACCTCTGCTCCAGTGCTTGCTCCTCCGGATTCTCGCAAGGAATTCGTTATTTATTGCGACGCATCTCGTCAAGGATTAGGTTGTATCCTAATACAAGAGCGCAAGGTTATTGCTTATGCCTCACGACAGTTGCGTCCTCATGAAGAGAACTACCCATTGCATGATCTTGAACTTGCTACAGTTATTTATGCACTGAAGTTGTGGTGACATTACCTTCTCGGTAACCGTTGCGAGATCTACATTGATCACCAAAATCTGAAGTATCTGTTTACCCAGCCGGATCTGAATCTCCATCAACAGAGATGGATGGAAACAATTACAGACTATGACTGTGGTATTACCTAGTAAGGCTAATGTAATGGCCAATGCCTTGAGCCGCAAGTATTATTGCAACAACCTCATGGTTCAGCGAGCTCAACCCCTTCTTTATGAAGAACTTTGCAAGTTGAACCTTCATATCGTTCCACAGGGTTTTCTCAATACTCTTGTTCTACAGCCAAATCTTGAAAAGGCTGTTAAGTCTACGCAAGCAAAAGACGCTGAAGTTGATCAGATGAAAAGAGATCTTGTCCTTGAAAAGGCTAGAGATTTCTCGCTTGCTGAAGATGGAACGTTATACTTCAGAGATCGCATTGTAGTACCCCGGTTCGAACTTATGACAGACAAAGTTATGAAGGAGGCACATGATACACCACTGTCTATTCATCCGGGTAGTACCAAGATGTATCGCGACCTCCGTCAAAGGTACTAGTGGTCTAAAATGAAACTAGACATTGCTCGATATGTTGCCGAATGTGACGTGGACATGTGGCTTATAAATTGGAGTTGCCGCCGCAGTTCTCTCATCTCCACGATGTCTTCCACGTGTCGCAACTTCGCCATTGCTTCAAGGATCCGCACCGAGCAGTGGATCATGAATTGCTCGAATTGCAAGATGACCTATCTTATAAAGAGCATCCGATCCGCATTCTCGATCAAGCTGAACGTCGGACCCATCAGAAGACAATCAAGTTCCTTAAAGTGCAGTGGTCAAATCACACTGAAGATGAAGCCACTTGGGAACGCGAGGATCGTCTTCGCGAAGAATACCCCGATCTTTTCCCTTCTACCTCCTGAATTCCCGGGATGAGAATTTCTTTTAGAGGAGGAGAATTGTAACACCCATATGTAATGAGCTACAGTGATCCCTAATGATTATGCTAAGTCACCTTGATTTACAATGCTTGATCATATTGGATTCACATCTCATTTCAAATTCCACCACTGAATTGGATTCAAATTATAAGTGAAATTTGAAGTTGCACAAAAATTGCTGAAAAATAGTTCATCATTTAGCAAATATTCCAAAACAAATATTTATTCAGGAAAACAACATCACCTATTTGCTAAAATGAGCTATGGCAATTAAAACAGTGCTATTTCAGCATATTTAAATGCTATTTCATTTATGAAAAATTCAAATGGATTCAAATTTTTCCCAAACTTTTTGTGGCATTGCACCACATCCCCTAGTATTTGTTTTGTCCAGCTCCACGTTTTTGCAAAGTCATTTGATGGCTAAAAATAAATGCAAAATGGCTGCTGGAAAAGAAAACAGAAAAAGAAAAGGGAAAACACTACTGTGCTAAGGGCCCAAGAGCTACAGTGGCCGAGCCCAGCCCACTTACCCCTTCGTTCACCTGCTCCCGCCTTGCTGTCGGTGTCGCCATGGCCAGGAGCTCGCCTCGCCACTGCTCCTCGACGCGTGGAGCTACAGGGACGCCGGGACACGATAAGGATCGACTCCAACTGCTCCCCTGGCACCTCCTACCCACTCTCCCCTTCCTCCATCGCTCTCTCTCTCTCGCTCTCCACCGACGGCCGAGCGCTGCCGTGGCTACGCCGCCTCGATCCCGTGGCCTCCGTGCCCTCTGCGACATCTCTCGATATCCACCAGCTCCACCTCGCTCATCTCTGTTGGCTGGAGCCATCCATTCGAGCCGGGCGCCCCCACACCGACCGCATCGAGCTCTCCCTTTCCGTCGGGCACCGCCGTCCACCGTCATCGATCCGGCTCGTTTCGGTGCTACTAAACCTCCACCGGGCCACCGTGCGTCCCCTCAGTGAGCACCCGTCCTTCCCCTCTCTTTTCTCTGTCATTCGCGAGCTCTAGGGCGTAGGACCACCGAGGCCGAGCCTGCCGCCGCCTGGACACGTCGCCGGCGTCACTTCGGTGACCAAACGGCCACACCTTGCAGCTCTTTAGCTTCGCCGTGAGCCGTAGGCCACCCCTAGCCCTTTCGTTTGACCGTGCGAGCGCTATGGCCATGAGCCTGTGCTCGACCGAGCTCCGGTCGCCGCCCAAGTCGCTGCCGTGCTCAACGCCGGCCACCCCAGCGCCAACGGCCACCACCACTGTATAATTTACCATTGGTCGCCCAGGTCGCTGCCGAACTAGTGCACCTATACAATTTACCATTGTATTGGGTGTGTTGGGGACACAAGAGATTTCTTGTATTTGATTACAGGGTTGTTTGAGAGAGACCATCTTCATCCTACGCCTCCCACGGATTGATAAACCTTAGGTCATCCACTTCAGGGAAATTTGCTACTGTCCTACAAAACTCTACGCTTGGAGGCCCAACAACGTCTACAAGAATAAAAGTTGTGTTGTAGACATCAGCATGCTAGGGGCCCCACAAGCTCGGGGGGCGCACCCCCCAGGCTTGTGGCTTCCTGGTGGCCCCCCTCCTGGTATTTCTTCCGCCAATATTTTTTATATATTCCAAAATAATTCTCCGTAAATTTTCAGGTCATTTGGAGTTGTGCAGAATAGCTATCTCTATTGTACCCCTTTCCGGTCCGGAATTCCAACTGCCGGCAATCTCCCTCTTCATGTGAAACTTGCAAAATAAGGGAGAAAAGGCATAAGAATTGTATCATAAATTGAAATAATGACCCAAAACATAATAAATATTAGTTGGAAAACATGATGCAAAATGGACGTATCAACTCCCCCAAGCTTAGACCTCGCTTGTCCTCAAGCGAAAACCGAAATCGATAGGCATGACCACATGTTTAGAGAGAGAGGTGTCGATAAAACAAAATACGAACATGACAGCATCATGATCTTTATCATAACAACAATATATCATCATAAAACTTCTCATGAATAAGTGACAATTCATCCACAAGATAAAGTATGAACCATAAACCTTATTGAAAACTAACAAACTATGATCTCGGTCACTGAAGCAATTGCAATTCATCGTATTATCAGAAAGAGTCTATGCAAGAGCTTTGTTTAGCAAGTTCACATACTCAACTATCATTTAGTCTTCTATGATTGCTGACACTCACGACATACTTATGGAGCAAAAGTTTCAGTCAGACACATAGAATGATAGGGGCTTATAGTTTCGCCTCCCAACTTATTTACCTCAAGGGTAATGTCAACAAAAATAACTCATGATCACCTACATCCAACGGGATATATATGCCTGGATCTTTCCCCACCACATGATGCTTGCCAAGATAGAAAATAAAAACGGAAATAGAGGAGAATACTATTGACTCTTGCATAAAAGTAAATACATAAAGTAAAAGATAGGCCCTTCGTAGAGGGAAGCAGAGGTTGTCATGCGCTTTTTATTTTTGGATGTGCAAACTCTTAATGTAAAGGAATGTCACTTTATATTGCCCCTTGTGATAGCGACCTTTATTATGCAGTCTGTCGCTTTTATTTCTTCACCATCACAAGTTCATACAAAGCTTATTTTCCCTTACAATAGAACATCATACATATTTAGGAGCAATTTTTATTGCTTTTGCACCGATGACAACTTACTTGAAGGATCTTATTCAATCCATAGGTAGATATGGTGGACTCTCATGACATGAAACTGGGTTCAAGGATTTTTGGATGCACAAGTAGTATCTCAACTTAGTGCGAAATTTTGGCTAGCAAAAGATAGGGGGCAAGCACCACATGTTAGAGGATCCAAGACAATATAACTTCTATGTGAATATATGCAAACATAACTCATTACGTTGTCTTCCTTGTCCAACATCGACTATTTGACATAGAATATTTAATGGGGGCTCACAATCATAAAAGATGTCCAAGATAGTATATTTATATGTGAGACCTCTCTTCCTTTATTACTTTTTCATGAATTGCAACAATGACCAATGCTATCTTTGTTAACATCCAACAAGTTTTATCAATTATACTTCTTTTATGTGAAGTCATCACTCCCCATGGGATTAGCATATGATCTCCTTTTTTATTTATTCTCTTTATTTTATTTCTACGATTGGATCAACAAAAGTGAAACAACTAAACTCAAACTACTCTTTATTATATAACTCTCACACTCGATTACATAGATAGATAGATCACAAAGCAAGCACTCGAAACTAAATAATACTAAAACTTTATTCATCTAAATCATGAAATAACTAAGGATCGAACTAAGATAGATAATTATGATAAAAGTGATGGTGATATGATACCGGGGCACCTCCCCCATGCTTGGCACAAGCCAAGGGTGGTGCCCATACCTGTGTGCTCAAGTCTCCTTCTTCGGTGATGGTGGTGAAATATTTTTTGTAATAATGCCCCTGAGGATGTGATTCTCTTCTTCGAGCTTATTGACTTGACGCTTAAGATCCATGACTTCTTTCCGGAGCTTTCCGGTGACTGTTAATGCACCATCCACCCAAGGATGCATCCTGGCTGAAGGAGACGAAGCAACAGTCTTTTTCAAGTTACGGTAAGAAATAAATTGGGTATTGGGAGGTTTAACCATATTCGGCAAGCTTGATTTCTTGAACTCCACGTGCATATATCCAGGTTGGGGTAGCAAGGTTTCTTCTTCTTCCACGTCCATGGAATCCATCCTCTTCAAGTCAGCCTCCACCTCCTCATCGGTCGACCACCCATAGGGGTCGACATCACCGTAGATTCTTGGATTTGCTATAGTGTGGGAAACATGGCTTTCCCCATCTGATTCTTGTGGTGACATATCGCCGCAAACCTGCCTGAAAAACTGCCCAAAACAAGAACAGAGGAGAAACTTGCGATACGGTGGTCAAATCATCCGAGACCGAGAGTATATATAATGAATTTTTTTTCGTGCAGTACAAGTAATATGGAAGAAAAACGGAGTCAGGAAAGTCCACGGGGGAGCCACAAGCTCGGTAGGCGCGCCCTGGGGGGTAGGGCGCGCCCCCTAGGCTTGTCGCTCCCTTGTGCACTTTTTGGACTTTTTATTATTTTCCTAATTTTTTATATATTCCAAAACGAACAGAAAGTGCTTTTATGGAATTTTTGGAGTTGGTTTACTTATTGTACCACATACCTACTCCTTTTCAAGGTTCCGAAGCGTTCCGGAAGGTTTCTTCTATGTGCTCCTCCGGTGACATTGTTAGAATAATATTACTTTCAACATTGATGGGCGTACCTGAGATATAATGTTTAATTCTTTGCCCATTAATCACTCTCATATTAGTGCCCTCGGAGTTGTTTATCTTGATAGCTCTGGAGCGATAAACTTCTTCGATGATGTATGGTCCTTCCCATTTAGAGAGAAGTTTTCCTGCAAAGAATCTTAAACGAGAATTGTATAATAGAACATGGTCACCTACTTTGAATTCCCGTTTTTGAATTCTTTTATGATGCCATCTTTTAACCTTTTCTTTAAACAACTTGGCATTTTCATAAGCTTGTGTTCTCCATTCATCTAGAGAGCTAATATCAAACAACCTCTTTTCACCGGCAAGTTTAAAATCATAACTGAGTTCTTTAATGGCCCAATAAGCTTTATGTTCTAATTCAAGAGGTAAATGACATGCTTTTCCATAGACCATTTTATATGGAGACATACCCATAGGATTTTTATAAGCAGTTCTGTAAGCCCATAATGCATCATCAAGTTTCTTAGACCAATTCTTTCTGGATCTATTAACGGTCTTTTGCAAGATTAATTTTATTTCTATATTAGTCAGTTCAACTTGACCAGTAGACTGAGGATGATAGGGTGATGCAATTCTATGGTTAACATCATATTTAGCAAGAAGTTTATGGAAACCACCATGAATAAAATGTGAACCACCATCAGTCATTAAATATCTAGGGACTCCAAATCTCGGAAATATAACTTTTTAAAGCATTTTAATAGAAGTGTTATGATCAGCACTACTAGTTGGAATAGCTTCTACCCACTTAGTAATGTAATCAAGAGCAACTAAGATATGAGTATACCCATTGGAGGAAGGAAAAGGTCCCATATAATCAAATCCCCAAACATCAAATGGTTCAATAACAAGTGAATAATTCATAGGCATTTCCTGATGTCTACTAATATTACCAATTCTTTGACATTCATCACAAGAGAGGACAAACTTACGTGCATCTTTAAAAAGAGTAGGCCAATAAAAACCAGATTGTAATACCTTGTGTGCAGTTCTGTCTCCCGCATGGTGTCCTCCGTATGCCTTGGAGTGACACTTCCGTAGGATTTGTTCCTGTTCATGCTCAGGTACACAACGTCTAATAATATCATCTACTCCTTCTTTATATAAATGTGGGTCATCCCAAAAGTAATGTCTTAAGTCAAAGAAGAATTTTTTCTTTTGTTGGTATGTAAAACTAGGTGGTATATATTTAGCAACAATGTAATTAGCATAGTCTGCATACCAAGGAGTATTACAAGAAGCATTTATAACAGCTAATTATTCATCAGGAAAACTATCATCAATAGGCAGTGGGTCATCAAGAACATTTTCCATTCTAGACAAATTATCAGCTACGGGATTCTCAACTCCCTTTCTAACAATAATATGCAAATCAAATTCTTGTAGCAAAAGAACCCACCTAATAAGTCTAGGTTTGGCATCCTTCTTTTCCATAAGGTATTTAATAGCAGCATGATCGGTATGAATATTTACTTTAGAATCAACAATGTAGGATCTGAATTTATCACATGCAAACACAACTGCTAAAAATTCTTTCTCAGTAGTAGCATAGTTTCTTTGAGCACTGTCTAGAGTTTTACTAGCATAATGAATAACATTTAATTTCTTATCAACTCTTTGTCCTAGAACAACACCAACAGCATAATCACTAGCATCACACATAATTTCAAAGGGTAAGTTCCAATCAGTTGGTTGAACAATAGGTGCAGAAATTAAGGATTTCTTAAGTATTTCAAAGGCTTCTACGCAATCGTCATCAAAAATAAATGGAGCATCTGTTTGCAAGAGATTAGTAAGAGGCCTAGAAATTTTATAGAAGTCTTTTATAAACCTTCTATAGAAACCAGCATGACCAAGGAAACTTCAGGACATGGCATTTTCTCAATCGAACCAACTTTAGCTTTATCAACTTCAATGCCTCTTTCAGAAATTTTATGCCCGAGGACTATACCTTCATTCCCCATAAAGTGGCACTTCTCCCAATTCAATACAAGATTATTTTCTTCACATCTCTGCAAAACTCAATCAAGGTTGCTTAAGCAATCATCAAAAGAAGTTCCGTAAACGAAAAAATCATCCATGAATACCTCAACAATCTTTTCACAAAAACCAGAGAATATAGCAGTCATACATTATTGAAAGGTAGCAGGTGCATTACATAAACCAAAAGGCATACGACGATAAGCATAAGTTCCAAAAGGACAAGTAAAAGTGGTTTTCTCTTGATCTTCTTTTGATACAGGTATTTGAGAGAAACCAGAATATCCATCTAAGAAGCAAAAGTGTGTATGCTTAGATAATCTTTCTAACATTTGATCAATAAAAGGCAAGGGGTAATGATCTTTCCTAGAAGCTTTATTTAATTTCCTAAAATCAATTACCATCCTATAACCAGTTACAATTCTTTGGGGGATAAGTTCATTTTTATCATTAGGAACAACAGTAATACCTCTTTTCTTAGGAACACAATGAACATGACTTACCCATCTACTATCAGCTATAGGATAAATTATACCTGCCTCCAGAAGCTTTAATATTTCAGTTCTTACCACATCCTTCATTTTAGGATTTAATCTTCTTTGATGATCAACACTTGGTTTAGCATCAGGCTCCATATTAATCTTGTGCTGACATAAAGTGGGACTAATGCCCTTTAGATCATCGAGTGTATATCCAATAGCTGCACGGTGCTTCCTCAGAGTTTTAAGTAATCTCTTTTCTTCATGCTCTGAAAGGTTAGCATTGATAATAACAGGATATATCTTCTTTTCATCAAGATAAGCATACTTAAGTGTATCAGGTAGTTTCTTTAATTCAAACACATGATCACTCTTAGGTGGAAGAGGATCTCCAAGAGTTTCAACAGGCAAATTATGTTTAAGAATAGGTGCTTGTTTAAAGAATATTTCATCTATTTCATTTCTTTCATTCATATGCATATCATTTTCATGTTCTTGCAAAGATTGTTCTAAAGGATCAGTAGGAGGTACAGCAATAGAGGCAAGACCAATAATTTGATCTTTATTAGGTAATTCTTTATCATGAGGTTGTCTACGAAACTTAGAGAAATTGAATTCATAGGATACATCGCCAAACTTAACTCTAACCTTTTCTTGAACACAATCAATTTCAGCATTAACGGTATTTAAGAAAGGTCTACCAAATATAATGGGACAAAAATTATCTTGTTGTGAACCAAGTACTAAGAAATCAGTAGGGTATTTGATTTTACCACACAAGGCTTCAACATCTCTAACAATCCCAACTGGTGTAATAGTATCTCTGTTTGCAAGCTTAATAGTAACATCAATATCTTCAATCTCAATAGGTGCAATATCATTCATTACTTCTTGATATAAAGAAAAAGGGATATCACTCACACTAGCACCCATATCACATAAACCATGATAGCAATGGTCTACAATTTTAACAGAAACAAGAGGCATGCCAACTATGGGCTTGTTCTTATCTAACATGTCTCGTTCATTTCTAGCAGGTTTAGCAATTCTAGCAGCCTCTTCGCAAAAGTAAATAACATGCCCATCAATATTATCAACTAATAAATCCTTTACCATTGCAATATTAGGTTCAACTTTAATTTGTTCAGAAGGTCTAGATGTTCTAATATTACTTTTATTAACCACAGTCGTAGCTTTAGCATGTTCTTTTATCCTAACAGGGAAAGGAGGTTTCTCAATATAAGCAGTATGCACAACTGGATCAACATTGTAAATGAGTGTTTCTTCTTTAGCTATAATAGGTTCTTCCTTTAATTCAATAGGTGGATGAAACTTAAACCATTTCTCCTTAGGGAGATTAACATGAGCAGCAAATGATTCACAAAAGGTGGCTACTATCTCAGAGTCAAGTCCATATTTAGTACTAATGAAAAGCATCATTTTCCATAAAATATTTAACACAATCAAACTTAAGATTTATACCTGACTCTTTACCTTTGTCGATTTCCCAATCTTGAGAGTTGCGTTTAATTCTTTCCAGAAGATCCCATTTGAATTCAATAGTCCTCTTCATAAAGGAACCGGTAGAAGAAGTATCGAGCATGGATTGATCATTATGAGAAAGCCGAGCATAGAAGTTTTGTATAATTATTTCTCTTGCGCGCTCATGATTGGGGCATGTGTGCAACATATATTTAAGCCTCCCCCAAGATTGAGCGATAATTTCTCCTTCACGAGGCCAAAAGTTATATATATATATAATTCCGATCACGATGAACCAAATGCATAGGATAAAACTTCTGGTGAAATTCCAGCTTCAGCCGGTTCCAATCCCATGTTCCAGTATCGTCCAATAGCCTATACCATGTTAATGCCTTTCCTTCCAAAGATAAAGGGAATACCTTCTTCTTAACTCCATCCTTAGATAAACCTGCAAGCTTAAATAATCCACAAATTTCATCTATATATATCAAGTGCATATCAGGATGTACCTTTCCATTTCCTGCATAAGGATTAGCCAGCAGTTTCTCTATCATACCCAAAGGAATTTCATAATAAATATTTTCAGTAGGTTCAGTAGGTTGAGGGGCAACTCTTAGTGCTTTCGGTCGAGGTAAAGATACCTCGAACAAACCCCTCAAAGGATTACTTTCCATAGTGACAAGTGACAGTAAATTTCAGCACATAATATAAATATTTCCTTACCAAATTCCACTTACCAAAGGCGCTTCACTCCCCGGCAACGGTGCAAGAAAAGAGTCTTGATGACCCACAAGTATAGGGGATCAATCATAGTCCTTTCGATAAGTAGGTGCGTCAAACCCAACGAGGAGCAGAAGGAAATGATAAGCGGTTTTCAGCAAGGTGTTTTCTGCAAGCACTGAAAGTAGTAGTAACTGATAGTTTTGTAGCAAGATAATTCGTAACGAGGAGCAAGTAACAAGTATAATAAAGTGCAGCAAGGTGGCCCAATCCTTTTTTGTAGCAAAGGACAAGCCAGAACGATCTCTTATATAAAGCAAAGTGTTCTCGAGGACACTTATGGGAATTCTCATGTAGTCACTTTCATCATGTTGGTTTGATTCGCGTTCGCTACTTTGATAATTTGATATGTGGGTGGACCGGTGCTTTGGTGCTGTTCTTACTTGAACAAGCCTCCCACTTATGATTAACACCTCTCGCAAGCATCCGCAACTTCGAAAGAAGAATTAAGATAAATCTAACCATAGCATGAAACATATGGATCCAAATCAGCCCCTTACGGAATAGCGCATAAACTAGGGTTTAAGCTTCTGTCACTCTAGCAACCCATCATCTACTTATTACTCCACAATGCCTTCCCTTAGGCCCAAGTATGGTGAAGTGTCATGTAGTCGACGTTCACATGACACCACTAAAGGAAGCAACAACATACATATCATCAAAATATCGAACGAATACCAAATTCACATGATTACTTATGACAAGACTTCTCCCATGTCCTCAAGAACAAAAGTAACTACTCACAAATCATATTCATGTTCAAGATCAGAGGGGTATTGAATATCATTAAGGATCTGAACATATAATCTTCCACCAAATAAACCAACTAGTATCAACTACAAGATGTAATCAACACTACTAGCAACCCAGAGGAACCAATCTGAGGTTTGGAGACAAAGATTGAATACAAGAGATAGACTAGGGTTTGAGATGAGATGGTGCTGGTGAAGATGTTGATGAAGATTGGTCCTCCCATGATGAGAGGATCGTTGGTGATGTCGATGGCTTCGATTCCCCCCTCCGGAGGGAAGTTTCCTCGGTGGAATCGCTCCGCCGGAGAGCAAAAGTGCTCCTGCCCAGGTTCCACCTCGAGACTGCGGCGCTTCGTCCCGAAAGTCTTCTGTTTATTTTTTCTAGGGCTAATGGCCTTATATAGCAGAAGATGGAAGCCGGAGGCCTGCCAAGGGCCCCACAAGCTCGGGGGGCGCGCCCTCCAGGCTTGTGGCTTCCTGGTGGGCCCCCTCCTGGTATTTCTTCCGCCAATATTTTTTATATATTCCGAAATAATTCTCCTTAAATTTTCTGGTCATTTGGAGTTGTGCAGAATAGCTATCTCTATTGTACCCCTTTCCGGTCCAGAATTCCAGCTGCTGACAATCTCCCTCTTCATGTGAAACTTGCAAAATAAGAGAGAAATGGCATAAGAATTGTATGATAAAGTGAAATAATGACCCAAAACATAATAAATAACAGTAGGAAAACATGATGCAAAATGGACGTATCAGTCACCAATAGTAGAAAAATATGCAAAATATAATCCACTTGAACAAAAACTAATTGGACCATCGGAGGAGTCACATACCAAGGAGCAATTCCTCTGAACAGTTACGGAAATGGAGCTCCAAGCAAGGAGATTGAAAATCTCATGAAAATGAGCAAGAAAACGGGAATGAAAGCAAGGATGCTTTTTTCTGGAGGTGGAAGAAGGCTGTGGGCATGGGCACTAAGTGAGTGGTTCCCTGTGGGGCCCACAAGCCTGTATGGCGCGCCCAGGGGGGTAGGCGCGCCATGTGAGCTTGTGGCTCACTGGTGCACCCCTTAGGGTGTGTTCAGTGCCCAATATTCTTATATATTCAGGGAAAATCATACTAAATTTTCAGAACATTCTGAGAACTTTTTTTGGGACATTTTTTATTGCATGAGTAATTCAGAAAACAGGATAAACATGGCATTTTACTTTAGGGACATTTCCATTTATGCCCCTAATTTGCGCCCACTCTGAGATTTGCCCCTAACTTTTTGATGTACTCAAATTTGCCCCTAAAATTCATTTTAGGTCACGAGAATGCCCTTCCAACTGGTCAAAATTGTTTGACCGAAACTTTGAAAATTCATAACAAATTCATATGAACTCAGAAAAATGCAAATAAGATATCAAAATGTTCATAGAAATATCACCTATACGCGCATGTCATTTACGTTCATCACCTACACGTGCATTTATTTGCATTCACCCTAAATAGGTTTTTAATGTTACAAACCCTAAAAAGTTTTAAAGAGTGCTTTTGTCATGAACATAAATGACATGTGCATATAGGTGATGTTTTTATGAACATTTTGATATCTTATTTTGCATTCTTCTGAGTTCATATGAATTTGTTATGAATTTTCAAAGTTTTGGTCAAACAACTTTGACCAGATGGAAGGGCATTCTTGCGACCTAAAATGCATTTTAGGAGCAAATTTGAGCACATCAAAAAGTTAGGGTAAATTTGAGTAGTGGGTTCGAGTTAGGGGCACAAATGTAAATGTCCCTTTACTTTATTAAACTATAAATAACAGAGAGAAAACTATATGTATAGAAGGTTGTGCTTACTAAATTCATCGACCACATGCCCCTAAAAAAGAATCCATTAATAAGGTTGATCAAGTCTTATTAACAAACTATTTCCGAGTGATATGAAACCGAAGAACTTTCGTATGGCACTAAGTTACCTCAACTGGGATATACACTTCTCCAACAATAAGAGTTTGATATTTCTTTTCGGGAGTCGGAAGAGGAAATTCAAAATCTCCAATAGTGATTGTCATAATTCTTTCAACAGAGTTGATACTATTCGCTTGGTGTTGTTTCCTCGGAAAATATACCGTATGCTCATTACCATTAACATGAAAGGTGACCTTGCTTTTGTTGCAATCAATAACAGCCCGTGCAGTATTAAAAAAGGGTCTACCAAGGATAATCGACATGTTGTCGTCCTCGGGCATATCAAGAATAACAAAGTCCGTTAAGATAGTAACATTAGCAATAACAACGGGAACATCCTCACAAATACCGATGGGTAAAGCAGTTGATTTATCAGCCATTTGCAAGTAAATTTCAGTAGGTGTCAACTTATTCAAGTCAAGTCTTCTATATAGAGAAAAAGGCATAACACTGACACCAGCCCCTAAATCACATAAAGCAGTTCTAACATAATTGTTTTTGATAGAGCATGGTATAGTAGGTATTCCTGGATCTCCTAACTTCTGAGGTATTTTTCCTTCAAATGAATAATTTGCAAGCATAGTGGAAATTTCAGCTTCAGGTATTTTCCTTTTATTTGTGACAATATCTTTCACATACTTTGCATATGGAGGCATTTTCATAATTTCAGTCAAGGGTGTTCACAGATACAAAGGTCTAAGCATTTCAACAAAGCGATTAAAAGCCTCTTCATATCTATATTTCATGGCCTTACTAGGGAATGGCATAGGTTTTTGAACCCACGGTTCTCTTTCCTTACCATGTTTCCTAGCAATAAAGTCTCTTTTATCATATCTTTTATTCTTAGGAGGTGGGTTATCAAGCTCAACTGCAGGTTCTATTTCTACTTCATTATCAGATTCCTTATTATTATCTGGTGGAGAATCAATATGATCATCATTAGCATCATTATTATCATTATCACTAGGTGTATGCTCATTACCAGATTGTGTCTCAGCATCAGAAATAGAAACGTCATTAGGATTCTCACGAGGTTTTTCTACAACAGGTTCACTAGAAGCATGCAAAGTTTTATCCTTATTCTTTTTCTTTTTCTTCTTCCTAGGTGAACTAGGTACATCCTTATTAATTCTCTAAGAATCTTGCTCAATTATTTTAGATGACCTTCAGGATATAGAGGATCCTGAGTCATTTTACCACCTCTAGTAACTACTCTAATAACATGATCTTTCGTTTTATTATTCATTTCATTTAGCAAATCATTATGTGATTTAAAAACTTGTTCTAACTGAGTTTGAACCATAGATGCATGTTTACATAAGCCTTTAACATCATTAGCAATTCTAATCATCATATCACCCAAACGTTCAATCATGATAGCATTTCGTTTCAATTGATCACTAGTGCGCATATTGAAGTTTTCTTGCTTAACAATGAAATTATCAAATTCATCCAAACACTGGCTAGGAGATTTATTATATGTAATATCACCTTCATCAAATCTATGAAGAGAATTTACCCCCACTACTTGTGTCGGGATGTCAAGTCCATGTGTTTCTTCAATAGGCAGTAAATTCTTACCATCTTCAGATTTAATACCCTTTTCTTTCATAGATTTCTTTGCTTCTTGCATATCTTCTGGACTGGGGAATAGAATACCTCTCTTCTTTCGAGTTGGTTTAGGAGGTGGTTCAGGGAGTGTCCATTCATCGGCATTCCTCAATATATTATCCAGTAATTCCTGAGCCTGCTCAACAGTTCGTTCCCCGAAAACACAGCCATCACAACTATCTTGGTAGTCCCTAGAAGCATCGGTTAGCCCATTATAAAAGATATCAAATATTTTATTTTTCTTAAGAGGATGATCAGGCAAAGCATTTAATAATTGGAGAAGCCTCCCCAAGCTTGAGGGAGATGCTCTTCCTCAGATTGCACAAAGTTATAAATTTCCGGCAAGGCAGCTTTTTTCTTATGAGCAGGAAAAAAAATCAGTGAAGTAATAAATCATATCCTGGGGACTACGCACACAACCAGGAGCAAGAGTATTAAACCATTCTTTAGCATCACTCTTTAATGAGAAAGGAAACAATTTAAGAATATAGTAGTAGCGAATCTTTTCCTCTTGAGCAAATAGGGTGGAAATGTCATTTAATTTAGTAAGATGTGCCACAACAGTTTCAGATTCATACCCATGAAAAGGATCGGATTCTACCAAAGTAATTAATTCACGATAAATAGAGAATTCATAATCCTTATCAGTAACAAAGATAGGAGAGGTTCCAAACTTAGGATCATATTTCATTCTTTCATTCATAGCCTTTTCTTTCAGCTTACTCAGTAATTTTTTAATATCCTCTCTATCATTACAAGCAAGAAAATCTCTAGCAATCTCCCCATCCATAACATAACCCTCAGGTATATTAGGCATTTTAATTCTAGTAGGAGAGCTAGGCAGAATAGGTGACTCAAAATTTTCATTAGTTTCAGCATTCTCAAGTTCTTTAGATTTAGCAATTTGTTCATCAAGAAATTCACCTAGTGGCACAGTTTTATCAAGCAAAGTACTAGCATCATCACAAGTATCATTTACAACAGAAGCAGTATCATCAAATACTTGCGACATATCAGATTGAATAGTAGGTGGCAATGTCGCAAGTCTACTTAAAACAGAAGGTGAATCAAGTGTAGAGCTAGATGGCAGTTCCTTACCTCTCCTCGTCTTAGAGGGTACAATCTTGGTCTTAGAGTCTTCCAAACTCTTCATAGTGATCAGCAGATATAATTCCCAAGTGAACTCAATAAATAAAGCTATGCTCCCCAGCAATGGCGCTAGAAAAAGGTCTTGATAACCCACAAGTATATGGGATCACGACAGTCTTCGAGGGTAATATCACCAAAATTTATTGATTCGAAACAAGTGGAGCCAAAGAATATTTATGAGCCTTAGTAGTTGAGTTGTCTATTCAACCTCACCTGGAAAATAATATTTCTGCAGCAAAGTATTTAGTAGCACAGTAGTATGATAGGATGATACTAGCGGTAACAGTAGCAATAGTAACGGTGACAGTAACATTAGTAGTTTTGTAGTAATTGTAACAGCAACAGCAACAGTAGTAACTTAGCAAAGATCAATATGAGCAAAATGTAGGCATTGGATCAGCGATGGATATTTGTGTGGATGACATTCATCATGTAATAGTCACAACCTAGAGTGATACACAATAGCTCCAATTCATCAATTCAATGTTGTCATGTATTCCGTATATAGTCATACATGCTTATAATAAGAACTTGCTTGACATCTTTTGTCCTACCCTCCCGTGGCAGCGGGGTCCATAAGGAAATCTAACGGATATTAAGGCCTCCCTTTAATAGTGAACCGGAACAAAGCATTAACATATGGTGAATACATGTAATCCTCGAATTACAGTCATCCCCCGAGAGTATCCCAATTATTGTCACCTTGGGGTCTACGGATCAGAATAATAACAAGTGCATATAACTAGCAGATAGGATCAAGAATTCAAATATATTGATGATAACATAAAGGGTTCAGATGTGAAATCATGGCACTCGGGCCCTAGTGACAAGCATTAAGCATAGCAAAGACATAGCAACATCAATCTCAGAACATAGTGGATACTAGGGATCAAGCCCTAACAAATTGACTCGATTACATGATAAATCTCGTCCATGTCCATCACCGTCTAGCAAGCCTACGAAGGGATTACTCACTCCTGGTGGTGAGCATCATGGAATTGTTGATAAAGAAGGGTTGATGATGACGACGGTGATGATTCCCCCACTCCGGAGCCCCGAACGGACTCCAGATCAGCCCACCCGATGAAGAACAGGAGGTGGCGGCGGCTTCATATCGTAAAATGCGATGATTCTTTCTCTCTTATTTTTTCTCCGTGAGATGGTACTTATGGACTTGGAGGTAGGGCAAACAGAGGCTCGAGGGGCCCACAAGCTCAGGTGGCGCGCCCTAGGGGGGCGACACCCGAGCTTGTGGCTCTGTGGTGGCCCCCCTCCAGTAGATCTTTTCGCCAGTATTTTTTTATATATTCCATAAAAATTCTCCATAAATTTTTATCCCAATCCGAGAACTTTTATTTCTGCACAAAAACAACACCATGGTAGTTCGACTGAAAACAGCGTCAGTCCGGGTTTGTTTCATTCAAATCATGCAAATTAGAGTCCAAAACAAGAGCAAAAGTGTTTGGAAAAGTTGATACGTTGGAGACGTATCAGCGTTGAGGGTGGTGGCTCCCACATTATCTTCCAGCGCGGCATCTATCCGGGCCTCCCGGTTGGTGGCACCGGCCTCCGCTATTGCACCAGCCAAGAATACGGAGACAGGCTCCGAGGGGCGTCGAACGGGCGAGGAGGGATTCTCCATCACCACCTTGGATGTTTGTTCCATGGTAAGAGGACTGTCATCTGCGACCAGGTCAGGAATAGCGGCTGAACCTGTGGAAACGATAGAGAGGGGGCCATTTGGGTCGTCAGAAAGAGTTCTCGAAGAAGCCCCGACAAGCCCGGAGCCCCAAAAACCAAACCAAGAAGAATACTTGCCTGTGCCCTCGGCGTCCCGTGGCAAGACAGAGGTCCCGGAGCCCCCGCCAAGACCAGGAGCAACCAGGTTTTCCTCGACCCTCATGGGAGAGATGTCGTTTCCCCCGGAGGCCTCGCTCGCTGTCGCCCTCCTGGCCTTCTTCACTGGGGGACGGGCGGCGCGGGAAGGGCTGCACACACAATAGAAGAATGAGTAGTAGCCCATAAAAGCGACGCGGACTCGCTGTCAGGGATGGCTGCTACTTGTGAACTGCGTTGGGATTTCCCCGAAGAGGAGAGGATGATGCAGTACAGTAGAGATAAGTATTTCCCTCAGTTAAGAACCAAGGTTATGAATCTAGTAGGAGAACCACACAGAACCTCGTTAGCAGCACCTACACACACAAAAGCAAACACTTGCACCCAACGCAAATAAGAGGGCTGTCAATCCCCTTAGCGGTCACTTGCAAGGATTAATTCTAATAGTGATAGATAGAAAACTAAATGGAAAAAGAAAATAAAAGTAAATAAATTGCAGCAAGGTATTTTTGGATTTTAATATATGATAAAAGTAGACCCGAGGGCCATAGTCTTCACTAGAGGCTTCTCTCTCGAACACATAGCATACGGTGGGTAAACAAATTACTGTTGGGCAATTGATAGAAAAGCGCATTGTTATGACGATATTCAAGGCAATGACCATGTATATAGGCATCACGTCCGAGACAAGTAGACCGACTCCTGCCTGCATCTACTACTATTACTCCACCCATCGACCGCTATCCAGCTTGCACCTAGGGTATTAATCATAAAATAGAGTAACGCCTTAAGCAAGATGACATGATGTAGACAAAGTAAACTCAAGCAATATGGTTAAACCCCATCTTTTTATCCTTAATGGCAACAATACAAATACATGTCTTGTCCCTTTCTGTCACTGGGATATAGAACACCGCAAGATTGAACCGATCACAAAGCACCTCTCCCATTGCAGGATAAATCAATCTAGTTGGCCAAACCAAACGGATAGATCGGAGAGAAATAAAAAGCTATAACAATCATTCATAAAAGAGTTCAGAGAAGACTCAAATATTTCTCATGAATAATCTGATCATAAACCCACAATTCATCGGATCCCAACAAACACACCGCAAAAGAAGATTACATCGAATAGAACTCCAAGAACATCGAGGAGAACATGGTATTGAAGATCAAAGAGAGGGAAGAAGCCATCTAGCTACTAGCTATGGACCCGTAGGTCTGTGGTAAAATACTCACACATCATCGGAAGGGCAGCAAGGTTGATGAAGAAGCCCTTCGTGATCGATTCCCCCTCTGGCAGAGTACCGGAAAAGGCCTCCAGATGGGATCGTGGAAGAACAGAGGCTTGTGGCGGTGGAATTGTTTTCTCTTCTGTCTTTTTGGTATATTGGGAATATTTGGAAATTGATAGCACTGGAATTAGTTCAAGAGGTGCCACGAGGGGCCCACAAGCCTGGGGGCGCGCCTACCCCCCTGGGCGCGTCCTCCGGGCTGGTCGCTCCCTCGTGACTCTTCTGGTCTTCTCCCGAAGCTTCTAGGGTCTCTTCTGGTCGAGAAAAAATTAATCCAAAGTTTTTTCTTTGTTTGGACTCCGTTTGATAATGATTTTCTGAAAAGGCAAAAACAGGCAAAAAATAGCAACTAGCACTGGGCACTAGGTTAATAGGTTAGTCCCAAAAAATGATATATAATTGCATATAAAACATCCAAGATCGATACTATAATAGCATGGAACAATCAAAAATTATAGATACGTTGGAGACGTATCAAGCATCCCCAAGCTTAATTCCTGCTCGTCCTCGAGTAGGTAAATGATGAAAACAGAATTTTTGAAGTGGAATGCTACCTAACATGTTTCATCATGTCATTCTCTTTACAGTGTGAATATTAAGATCCGAATGATTCAAAGCAATAGTTTATAATTTGATATAAAGACATCAATACTCAGGCATACTAACAAACAATCATGCCTTTCAAAATAAAAATGCTAAAGAAAGTTATCCCTACAAAATCATATAATCCTGTCATGCTCCATCTTCTTAACATAAAGTATTTATCATGCACAACCCCGGAGACAATCAAGCAATTGGTTCATACTTTTTAACGCGCTTCAGCTTTTTCAACCCCCACGCAATACATGAGCGCAAGCCATGGATATAGCACTATGGGTGGAATAGAATGACGATAGAGATTAATAAGGGGAAGTCAAAAAGAGAAGATAGTCTCACATCGACGAGGCTGATCAACGGGCTATGGAGATGCCCATCAATTGATGGCAATGTGAGGAGTAGGGATTGCCATGCAACGGATGCACTAAGAGCTATAAGTGTATGAAAGCTCAAAAAAAAACTAAGTGGGCGTGCATCCAACTTGCTTGCTCATGAAGACCTTAGGCATTTGAGGAAGCCCATCAACGGAATATACAAGCCCAGTTCTATAATGAAAAATTCCCACTAGTATATGAAAGTGACAACATAGGAGACTCTCTATATGAAAAACATGGTGCTACTTTGAAGCACAAGCATGGAAAAATATAGTAACACTGCCCCTTCTCTCTTTTTCTCTTTTTTTGATCTCCTCACTGGGACAATGCTCTAATAATGATGATGATCACACTTCTATTTACTTACAACTCAAAAATTACAACTCGATACTAGAACAAATATGACTCTATATGAATGCCTCTGGCAGTGTACCAGGATGTGCAATGATACTAGCGTAACATGTATGAAAATGATGAACGGTGGCTGAGCCACAAATACTATGTCAGCTATATGATCATGCAAAGCAATATGACAATGATGATGTGTGTCATATAAAAAGAACGGTGGAAGTTGCATGGCAATATATCTCGGAATGGCTATGAAATACCATAATAGGTAGGTATGGTGGCTGTTTTGAGGAAGATTTAAGGAGGCTTATGTGTGATAGAATGTATCATATCACGGGGTTTGGATGCACCGGCGAAGTTTGCATCGACTCGAGATGTGAGAAAGGGCAATGCACGGTACCGAAGAGGCTAGCAAATTGCAGAAGGGTGAGAGTGCGTATAATCCATGGACTCACATTAGTCATAAAGAAATCACATACTTATTGTGAAAGATTATTAGCCCTCGAAGCAAAGTACTACTGTGCATGCCCCTAGGGGGGAGGTTGGTAAGAGTTGACCATCGCGCGCCCCTGGCCGCCACACAAAGGAAGACAATCAAGAATAAATCATGCTCCAACTTCTTAGCATAACGACAGACCATACGTGCATGCTTCGGGAATCACAAACCTTAACACCAGTATTCTTACTAAACCACAATTATCTACTAGCACCTCCCGCATATTACCATCTTAATATCGCAAAACTATTGCAAGGAATCAAACTAATCATATTCAGTGATCTACATGAAAGTTTTTATTATATCCCTCTTGAATACCTATCATATTAGGACCAAATTCATAACCTGTGCATATTACCATTGCTATTTATTGGAATCTCAAAAATATATAAGTAAAGCATGAGAGTGCAACTATTTCTTTAAAATTTAACCACCGCCGTGCTATAAAAGATATAAGTGAAGCACTAGAGCAACTGCCTAGCTCAAAAGATATAAGTGAAGCACATAGAGTATTCTAACAAATCACGCATAATGTGTGTCCCTCTCAAAAAGGTGTTTTCAGCAAAGATGATTGTGGCAAACTAAAAAGCAAACAAAGAAAAGTAAAGTATAGCACAAGACGCTCCAAGTAAAACACATATCATGTGATGAATAAAAATATAGCTCCAAGTGATATACCGATAGATTGTAGACGAAAGAGGGGATGCCATCCGGGGCATCCCCAAGCTTAGACGCTTGAGTCTTCCTTGAATATTACCTTGGGGTGCCTTGGGCATCCCCAAGCTTAGGCTCTTGCCACTCCTTATTCATTTATCCATTGTAGTCTCACCCAAAACTTGAAAACTTCAGCACACAAAACTCAACAGAAACCTCGTGAGATCTGTTAGTATAACAAAATAAATCTTAAACTTTAGGTACTGTTGTAAATTGATTCATATTTAATATTGGCATAATGCTACTGTACTCCAACTTCCCCATGGCTCATACCCCCGATACGATCCATAGATTCATCAAAATAAGCAAACTATGCAACAAAAATAGAATCTGTTTAAAACAGAACAGTCTGTAAAGATCTATTTAAAAGCCATACTTGTGTAACTCCAAAAATTCTCAAAAATCAGGACAACGTCAACAATTCATATAACAATACTGTGTAAAAAATTCAGAATTTATCACGCTCCAGCACAGAACCAAAAATCCATCACTGGACTCCAAACTAATTAAAAGATAAAAATACAATCATAACAGAAGCTATAATTGTGTGACACAAGAAAATAAAATTTTGCAATAAAAATAAATATTGGGTTGCCTCCCAACAATCGCTATTGTTTTATGCCCCTAGCTAGGCATAATGCATTGTTTCAAGTGTTGTCATCCTTGGTTCTTGCTAATTTGGGTGAGTTGCTCTCAAAACCGGGAGGTTCTTTGCGCTTCCCATTACTTTCAGAAAATAAGGCAATTTTATTGTCTAAAGTATCCAACCGCTTGTTGCAAATAGTAAGAAGGTTATTCATGCGATTGAGATTGCCACTAACATTTTTAAGGGGTTCGTTAGACTTTTGTAAATCAACTAAGTTTTTCTGTATGTCTCCTAACTTATCCAAAATTTGGATCCCCTCTTGAGTATAATTAAATCCCTTTTGTGGAGGTGGATTTCCCACTATTCCCTCTATTATTTCAAAAGCGGTATTAGAATCACTATCAATGAAATTCCCCTTAGTGGCAAAATCGAAAAGTTGTCTATTGGGCATTGTCAACCCTACATGACGGTGTCCTGGATTAGGGGGTGCTAAGCAAGCCAGCCCGTCTCCTCGGTTGGGCCGATGGGCCCTCGTACGTGATCAAGATAGACTCCGGAAGCCGCACATGAGAAGCGTGATCGAGACTATCTCTACCGAAGACTTGACGTATACTCCAAGATCTTTCCAGCTGCCTTACTACTAGTTACCGACTTTGTAACCCTAGATACCCTCCCTGGCGTGTATATAAGCCATAGGGTTTAACCTGTAGAAGAGATCAACGCAATATCGCTCACCTAGCCCTAGAAGTTAGACACACATTACGATCCCGAGGTAGATCAACTCTGTATTCGATACATCTCTATCAATATAAACAGAAGCAGGACGTATGGTATTACCTCCATCAAGAGGGCCCGAACCTGGGTAAACATCGTCTCCCTTGTCCTTGTTACCATCGATCCGAGATCCACAGCTCGGGACCCCCTACCCCATGGTCTGCCTGTTCTGACACCGACACTAGTGCTTTCATTGAGAGTTCCGCTGTGCGATCGCCAAAAGGATCGATGGGATCGCCGGTTAACGGCCTCAAGCCCATGGAGCACATCTCCATGTTTGAAGCTTTGGTCACAGAGACGCCTCCATGTAATGTGGAAGCGAACCATGACCCTTCTTTGGTTCCAACGAGGAATCCCCTCACGGACGAGGGGCTAAGATACTTCTTGGAGAGCGGATCGGACAACGACCTACCGGCGACCGACCTCCAGATCAATTCGGCTAAACCGGTAACCCCGGATCTGGAGTCAAGTGAGAATAACAAGGTCTTGAGCCCGCGGTCTTTAGAGATTAGAACTGGTCCGCTCACCTCCCATATAGAATATCGCCCCGATAACTCCGGCCCACCAGACTTTTGGGACTTGGCCTACGTACGACAGCTCCCCGATGATCCGATCAGACGATACTGGGCCAGATTCTTGTCCGTCAAGAACAAGAAACTGTATTACCAAGACTCTGACATAATTGCCGCTTTCGAGCGCGGATGCAAGGATAAAGGTGTCTCAAACGTTCTCACTCGTCGTTGCGTTCAAACACTCCCTGAATTAACCAACCTAGTAGCACGATTTTGCGCCATCGAAGATGCCTGGCGGACCGAGGAAAACACAGACTCGATCTGTGAGGACTACCCGGAACGCGATCGGTCGGTACTTCGGCGCGAAAATCGCAAACGGAACACTCCGGTCGATAGACCCTGAAAGAAGAAGAAAACCTCCGGCCACCTCGGAACAACTCTGGATGGCTTTCTGGATAAACCATGCCCGATCCACATCGTATTGATTAACTCCTACCCGAATCACAGTCTTCGCGACTGTTGGGTGTTGAGGCAGGTGACCAAAGGGGGACCCGCCCTCCTGGCGGGCACCTCCAGCCACCTTGAACAGACCTCGGAAGAAGACAAGGTCCTAATGATTTATGAGACCTTTACGTCTAACAACCAGCGCAAACGGTCCTAATGATTAATTCCGTCTGGCAAGTACCACCTCGGGGCGCGTGGATAGACACGCCGATCACCTTCAACCACCACGATCAGCCGAAGTCGGCCCTAGACAGGTGCCCCGCCGCGCTAGTCCTCAACCCCATCGTGGACCACTGCCGCCTCCATAAGGTCCTTATGGACGGGGGCAGCAGCTTGAATCTAATGTACGAGGACACTCTGGACAAAATGCACATCGATAAATCGCGCATAGAACAAAGCACCACCACCTTCAAAGGAATAGTCCCCGGACGAGAGGCACGCTGCAGCGGAAAGATAACCCTGGACGTAGTCTTTGGGACTCCGGATAATTATCGCTCCGAGGAAATTATGTTCCACATCGCGCCTTTCAAGAGCAGATACCACGCCATCCTCGGACGGGACGCCTTTTCAAGATTTCAAGCAGTGCCGCACTACGGCTACATGAAGCTCAAGATGCCGGGCCCAAAAGGGATCATTACTATCTCAAGCGATCCTGACAGGGCACTCAAAGCCAAGAATAAACTGGCGTCCCTCGCCCTCAAGACTCTGGCCGAAGCCTTCGCGGCCGAGGAGCTGACCGCGTTGCGTGCCAAGGTCGACCGGGACGATGTCGTTCTTGACAAAAGATCAAAACCTACTTCTTTCAAACCGGCCGACGAGATAGTCAAATTCCAGGTTCACCCAACGGACCCTGCTAAAATGGCGTCCATAGGGGCTAACCTTGACCCAGAAGTTGCCGAAGCCCTACGCACTTTCCTCAAGGAAAACTGGGACATATTTGCCTGGCACCCTTTCGATATGCCAGGGATACCCCGTAGGCTTGCAGAGCATAGCTTAAACATACTAACAGGCTATAAGCCTGTTAAACAAACACTTTGGCATTTCTCCGAGCCCAAGCATCAAGCAATGGGCGAGGAACTAGCAAAGCTGCTGGAGGCAGGATTCATCAGGGATATAAAACACCCTGACTGGCTAGCCAATTTGTTCATGGTACCAAAAAAGGATAGGTCCTGGCGGTTGTGTGTCGATTTCAAAGACCTCAATAAAGCTTGCCCTAAAGACCCCTTCCCCTTACCCCGTATTGACCAAATTGTGGACGCCACTACGGGCCATGATGCACTGTGCTTCCTAGACGCCTACTCAGGATATCATCAAATAAAGATGAAGGAATCTGACCAGGCAGCAACGGCATTCATCACGCCCTATGGGCCATTTTGCTTGAACACGATGCCTTTCGGACTAAAGAACGCTGGCGCCACATACCAGCGTATGATTCAAACATGCCTGAAAAAGCACATCGGAAAGACCGTTGAGGCCTACGTAGACAATGTAGTTGTCAAAACTAAACACGTCGACCGGTTGGTAGACAACCTTCGAGATACATTTGCTAGCGTACGGGAATATCAAATAAAACTTAATCCGGAGAAATGCATTTTCGGAGTCCCAGCTGGCAAACTCCTCGGTTTCATTGTATCTAGCCGAGGAATTGAAGCCAATTCGGTTAAAATTCGAGCCTTGGATCGTTTGGAGATTCCAACAGAGCTCAAGCACGTACAAAAACTGGTGGGCTGCGTAGCAGCCTTGAGCCGCTTCATATCATGGCTCGGAGAAAAAGCCTTACCCTTGTACAAGCTGTTAAAGCAGACCAAAACATTGAAATGGACCAAGGAGGCCGCGGCGGCCCTGGAAGACATCAAGGCCCTCCTCGCCAGCAACCCCATCCTGGCTGCCCCAGGTGTCTGCGAGCCGATGATATTGTACATCTCGGCCACAAACCAGGTGGTAAGCGCAGTCCTCATGGTCGAACGAGACATGAAAGGTCACAAATTCCAGATCCAGAAGCCCGTATATTACGTATCCGAGGTCTTAACTCCATGCAAGTCATGCTACCCTCACTACCAAAAGATAGCCTACGCGGTCTTCATGGCGTCACGAAAACTTCAGCACTACTTTCAAGAGTGTTCGGTGACCATGGCATCCGACGTCCCGCTAAGAGACATAATCAATAATTGGGATGCAACAGGGCGCATCGCCAAATGGTCCATAGAGCTCTTACCTTTTGAAATCATCTACAGACCATGCCGGGCCATTATATCCCAGGTGTTGGCCGACTTCGTAGCTGAATAGACCGAAGCCGAACTCCCCCATGAGTACAGTATTTACTCGCATTGGACAATGTATTTCGATGGCTCCAAAATGCTCGCCGGCCTGGGGGGTGGCGTGGTGCTCACATTACCCACGGGAGATAACGTTAGATACGTACTACAAATCATGTACACAGACTCTAATAATGCGGCTGAATACGAAGCCCTCCTACATGGACTTCGGATAACAGTTTCTATGGGTGTTAAACGCCTGGAGGTCCGAGGTGATTCTAACCTCGCCATCTCACAAATCAATGGCGAGTTTGACGCCAAAGACCCGAAGATGACAGCTTACCGAAACGCCGTCATAAAATTCTCGGCCAGGTTCAAGGGGCTGGAGTTTCACCATATACCCCGAGACAGCAACCAGGCCGCAGATGTGCTTGCCTGATTGGGCGCAAAACGGGATAAGGTTCCCTAAAACACCTTCCTCGAACAGCTTTTTTAGCCATCTGTAGTCTGGCAAGATAGCAAAGGAACATCGGAATCAACCGACGTCGGGCAACAGGCCCCGCCCGAAGAAGATGATGGTATCATAGGCGGGTCAATGATCCGGAAGACTGCTTCAGCGCATGAAGTCATGGCAGTCATTGCACCATGGACCAAGCGACTCCTCGCATACCTGCTCCGAAAAGAGCTCCTCGATAACCAAACTGACTCCCGCCGGATTGTAAGGCAGTCTAAAGCTTACAAGGTTCATGAAGGGGAACTTTATAAAATGAGCACAACGGGCGTCCTCCAGAGATGCATATCCGAGGAGGAAGGAAAACTCCTACTTCGGGAGATACACTCCGGCATGAGCGGACATCACGCCGCTGCTCGGACTTTGGTCAGCAAGGCTTTTCGAGCCGTCTTTTACTGGCCAACTGCAGGTGCCGACGCCTCGGCATTAGTACAACATTGCCCAGGCTGCCAGGTATTCGCCAAGCAGAGCCACTTGCCCCCCGCGGCCCTTCGCACCATCCCCATTACTTGGCCTTTCGCGGTCTGGGGGCTCTATATGGTTGGGCCACTCAAGGGTGGATCAAACAAAAATAAATACCTCCTAGTCATGGTAGACAAATTTACCAAATGGATTGAACCAAAGCCGGTCACCTCGGCCGAAGCTGTCCAGGTAATCGGATTTATCTCGGGGGTAGTACATCGTTACGGTGTCCCCCACAGTCTGATTACAGATAACGGAACTAACTTCACAACCAAAGAGGTTAAGGCATGGTGTAAAAAAATGGGCATTAAGCTCGACTACGCGTCCGTCTACCACCCACAGTCTAATGGGCAGGTGGAGCGAGCCAATGGGCTAATCCTTAGCGGCATTAAGCCAAGATTAGTTCACTCCCTTAAAAAAGCCGATTGCAGATGGGTCGAGGAACTTGATTCCGTATTATGGGGCCTGCGTACAACACCAAATAGGTCCACGGGATACACCCCGTTTTTTATGGTATACGGCGCCGAGGTGGTCCTCCCCTGCGATATCATACACGACGCACCACGGGTACGCATGTATGAGGAGCTAGAGGCCGAGCTTGATCGGCAAGACGCCCTAGACGCTCTCGAAGAAGAGCGCAATGTCGCACGGGCAAGGTCAGCTATTTATCAGCAGCAGGACCGGCACTACCATGACAGAGAAATTCGTGCTAAAGAATTCAACGTCGGAGATCTCGTAATGAGGCTACACCCCGAGAAGCAAAAGCACAAACTCTCCCCTAGATGGGACGGGCCGTTCATCATTGACCAAGTTCTCATCGGAGGAGCATATCGAATCCGAGACCCGGAGGATGGCCGATTAGAGCCACACCCCTGGAACGCGGCGCTACTCCGACGCTTCTACGCTTGACACTACGAACATGGTCCGTGTAAATAACCTGTACATTTTCTTTGACTTAATCTTTTACTCATTATTTATTTCCCCACCTCGGAACGTTATTCAATGACCCCGAGGACAATATAGCATGTTATTTTCAAAACAAGAGCTATTCCACTTCTTATGTACTATCGTCTTTTGAGCCACCATATGCATCGATTCACTTTAAGATTTGGCCAAGCTGGGTTGCCCGGCTCCTGTGCTTTCCCCGTACGTTCCCTATATTTCGGCTAGGGGGCAAAGGGAGCACCGCTGTGATTGTTACTCTCGGATCAGCCGATGTAGTACCTCAGACGGACAAAGCCGAAAGCTAGCATTCTTACAATGTGAATCGGTCGGCCATGACATAGGACTAACGTGGCAGGGGTCTTTTCAAACCCCGACCAGGGGCTTTACCCCCGAGGTCATCTGTCTTTGGACAAACGTGTTAGACACAGTGACCCGAGGAAAGGAACTGTTGGAAGAACTATTTTCCTCGAAAGATGTTTCTTACGTTAAATAGTAATATAACATAACTTTCCGTTACCCCCTTGTCTCTCGAGCCGCGTAGCGCAATTGCCTTGTCGCCTGAAGCATCTGGTCCGATGACCTCGGCTAGTAGTATGGGACACTCCTCGGAGTTTATCCGAGGAGGTGGAAGCCGAAGGCTGGCTAACAGAGTTTGGATAAACGGACTGAAAAAACTGACATAGAATACTTCGGTACATAAAGTCATACAAAGTTTTCACACGCGGTCTCGCCCGTCTTTTAGGGTGTCCAATGCGCAATCCTTCTGCGAGAATCGCACTACAGGCATTACACTATCATATGCCCGGCTAGCGGGGATTTCCTTCCCGTCAGATCCCATGGGTCCCACTTCCGCTAATTCCGTCGTCTTCAGGCCGGTGTAGTGGGTCTTCACCACGGCCCATGCCTCTCTCGCACCTTCTCGGCAAGCTGATACTTTCCAAGCCTGGATCCGGCGCCGAGCTCTCTTCTGCTGTTTGGCTAGCGCGGCCATGTCCTCGGGGACCGGCACCACCTCAGGCCATAAAGCCTGGTGCACATCCTTCATCGATTTCCGTGCCCTTTCGTGCACCTCGGATAGACGAACGGCCATGTCTTCGGACATCGGACCCCGAGATTCCGGAGGAAGGCCAGACAAAGAAGCTGCCAAACAAAACAACATTAGCATGACAAATCACCTTGGACAAGTTACATGACATGCATTCCTCGAGATTCATAAACTTACCATAAATCATGTCGTCCGTTTGCCGATTCTTCGCTTCCGCAACAACGAGGCGAGCTTTTAAGCTCTCAATCTCCTGGGCCTGGCAGGCGTTCTTAGCCCTAAGCACATTCACGCTGTCCACTCTTTGAGTAACCACGTGTTGATTTGCCTGATGTTGCGCTTCAGCATACGCCAGCTCCTCGCGGGCCTGCTTCAGTTCTCTTTCAAGATGGCCTAGGCCTTTCGCTGCTACAAGGGATTCTGGCGTCAACTCTATTTTTATTGGCATTACCCAATCCAAGAACAAAACACTTACCGTGCGCCTCTCTGGTGAATTTCTTCACTTGTTCAACCTCGGACAAAGCCGCATCAAGCTGCACCTTTGTTTGGGCCAACGCCGAGGTCAATTGCTCGTTCTTCAAGAGAGCTTCCTGTTCATGGCAGTGATTGCTGGTTAGTATTTAAGTCTTGATTTGACCCCAGGGGCTCGTACCAAGCCTTAGGGGCTACTACCATACTTGATAGTCATATTTGTCTTTAAACCTTACCCGCAGCCCCTGTGACAAGACGTCCAGCGATTCATCAAAGGCACCTCGGGTTGCCCTGAGGTATGCATCCACCGCGCTGAGAGCACTGAACTCCCTGTCCAAGAAAGCCGGATTGTTCAGAGAAGCTTTTCGCCGGTGATAATTCGTGGTGCATTGAATCTCGGATGGAGTGGCCGATGTCGCCGAGTCCTCGGGCTGAGCGGCTCTGGGGTCAGCTCCCGCAGGATTTCGGGCACCTGCTTCCTTGGGCGGGGCCATTGCTCCCTCGGCCTCCACATGTGCTGTGGTGGATGAAGGATGTCTGCAAATAATCGGGGAGGTTAAAATCCGAAGTGTCTTTGCAGCAACATAGATCAAAGTATTACCTGGTGATGGAGGGGGCACTTTCGCCTGCCCCCGTGACCTCGGCTTGAACTTCTTGTACCTCTGGCGGAGCCCTCTCCAGTGAAGCCGTTTCTCTGCGTAGGCGTTGAGAGCGCCACCCCTTTGGAGGAGAAGTCAGATGGCTAGAGGCTGGAGGATGAGGGGCTCTCTTTTGTTTAGAGGAAGGGAGTGTTACCGATGAGGCTGGCCTCGTCGCCGACGTATCAGGGATGACCGCTACCTTTGAGCCATCAAGGCTCTCCAGGAAAAAACTCCTCCCTTCATAAATGAGGCCCATGTCTTCGTCCTCGTTGTAAAGAGGGTCTTCCGGGCGGCAGTGCAGCTCCGGCTCAGGGGCCGGACAGCTCACACCCTCGAGCCAACGCCTCCACCTCTGTTCAAGGACCGAGGTGTAGCGGGTTAATGTTAAAAGATCTCGGGGTAAAACAAAAGAATTCGGAAGGGAGACTTACTATGTCGGCAGGATTGTTGTTCGATAGCCCGTCTTGGAACTGACGCTTAGCGAACTCCTCCGCGGATCCCTGGTACATGCTGGCCCATATAGCTCCGAGGGTCATTTGGTCCATAAAAGCTCCCTTGATGGATCAGGAGGCGTCGTTGGACCCGTTATACTCGCACAATAAGTGCTGACGCTGCCGGAGGGGTTGGACTCTTCGGTCTAGGGCCACCGCCATCACATCAATGATGGTGAGGCCAGCGCTCGACAGCAGCTTCACTTTGGACGCTAGACTGGTCACGGCTTCGTTTTCCTCTTGCGCCAAGCTCTGCGGCCTCCGGCTGTAACGTTTCCTTGGCGGATCCAATGAGAAGGGCGGGAGGCCTGGCTGGATTGGCTCGTACAGCGGGATGTCGTTAATATAGAACCACTCGGAAGGCCAGTAATCGGCGTCCTCCCGAGGTGTTCCCGCTGGGTAGCCAGTCTTGTCGACTCGGCAGACATCGGCTCCTCCAACCTCGAATAGTGTGTCAGCCGAGGAGCGGGGCATGATACAGAAGTACTTTCGCTATAATCCGAAGTGCGCCTGACAGCCGAGGTGTAGCTCGCAGAGCGCGATGAACCCCGCGATGTGCAATATCGAACTTGGGGAAAGATGGTGCAGCTGCAGCCCATAAAACTCCAGCAAGCCGTGGAGGAAGGGGTGGATTGGAAACCCTAAACCGCGAAGGAGGAAAGGCACAAAGCATACCCGCTCGTCTCCTAATGGCGAAGGGTAATTCTCGGCATGGGCTTGAGCAACCATGGATGTTAATCCGGGGCGGTTGGGGGCCAGATCCGCATCCGGTAGATAACCTTGTGTCGCCAAGCGCTCTAGTTGAAGGCGCGCGATGGAGCAGCTCCCCCAGTCCCCTTTATCAGGGCCGTGAGGGCGCCTTGATGATCCTTCACTGCTCGCCATTGTTCGGGCTCTTGATGGGGGGATTTTTTCTACGGTTGCGGTTGATGCGTATTACCGCTAGCAAAGGCTGCGCGTTTATTAAGTAAAGGCTGAAGGGGTTGACGCTTCGACATTTTTTCCATAAAGGGGCCCAAATCCCTAGATAAACACGATTCTCGAAATCTGAAATTGGGCCCCAACAGAATTCTAAGGTTTGGCCGAGGTCTTTAAGACTGGTCGGAGAATGAAGCATGGGAACTTGTCTATCGAGCCAAGACTCCGGAAATTGAAGGTCGTCGACTTCGGCATTGAAGACCAGTTCAGGGGCTACTGACGGTGTCCTGGATTAAGGGGTGCTAACCAAGCCAGCTCATCTCCTCGGTTGGGCCGATGGGCCCTCGTACGTGATCAAGATGGACTCCGGAAGCCACACATGAGAAGCGTGATCGAGACTATCTCTACCGAAGACTCGACGTATACTCCAAGATCTTTCCAACCGCCTTACTACTAGTTACCAACTTTGTAACCCTAGATACCCTCCCTGGCATGTATATAAGCCATAGGGTTTAACCCATAGAAGAGATCAACACAATATCGCTCACCTAGCCCTAGAAGTTAGACACACATTACGATCTCGAGGTAGATCAACTCTGTATTCGATACACCTCTATCAATATAAACAGAAGCAGGACATAGGGTATTACCTCCATCGAGAGGGCCCGAACCTAGGTAAACATCGTCTCCCTTGTCCTTGTTACCACCGATCCGAGATCCACAACTCGGGACCCCCTACCCTGAGGTCTGCCGGTTCTGACACCGACACTACATAAAAGTTTTGTAGCAAAATTTTCATATCCCCTTTTGTGGAACAAACATGATAAGATTCCATTATCCTATACCAAGCATCTTTTAAATTTTCTCCTTGTTTCTGTTGGAAGTAAAGAACTTCAAAGTCAGGAAGCAAAGGAGGGATGGTGATACTAGTCATAACGACGAAGCAAGCAACTAGCAAACAAGAAAATAATTTTTTTTGTGGTTTTGTAAAATTGTTTTAGAAGTTGGGGGGGGGGGGATGAAAACGAGAGGCAAATGCAAATGCAACTAAAAGGCAAATGAAAATTAGAGCAAGTGGATGATAGTTTGTTGGAAGGTACTTGATAGGTTTTGGTGATGTCTCCCCGACAACGACGCCAGATCCTGCTACTTGTGAACTGCGTTGGGATTTCCCCGAAGAGGAGAGGATGATGCAGTACAGTAGAGATAAGTATTTCCCTTAGTTAAGAACCAAGGTTATCAATCCAGTAGGAGAACCACACAGAACCTCATTAGCAGCACCTACACACACAAAAGCAAACACTTGCACCCAACGCAAATAAGAGGGTTGTCAATCCCCTTAGCGGTCACTTGCAAGGATTAATTCTGATAGTGATAGATAGAAAAGTAAATTGCAAAAGAAAATAAAAGTAAATAAATTGCAGCAAGGTATTTTTGGATTTTAATATATGATAAAAGTAGACCCGGGGGCCATAGTTTTCACTAGAGGCTTCCCTCTCGAACACATAGCATACGGTGGGTAAACAAATTACTGTTGGGCAATTGATAGAAAAGCGCATAGTTATGACGATATTCAAGGCAATGATCATGTACATAGGCATCACGTCCGAGACAAGTAGACCGACTCCTGCCTACATCTACTAGTATTACTCCACCCATCGACCGCTATCCAGCATGCATCTAGGGTATTAAGCATAAAACAGAGTAATGCCATAAGGAAGATGACATGATGTAGACAAAGTAAACTCAAGCAATATGATTAAACCCCATCTTTTTATCCTTAATGGCAACAATACAAATACATGTCTTGTCCCTTTCTGTCACTGGGATATAGAACACCGCAAGATTGAACCCATCACAAAGCACCTCTCCCATTGCAAGATAAATCAATCTAGTTGGCCAAACCAAACGGATAGATTGGAGAGAAATACAAAGCTATAAAAATCATGCATAAAAGAGTTCAGAGATGACTCAAATATTTCTCATGAATAATCTGATCATAAACCCACAATTCATCGGATCCCAAAAAACACACCGCAAAAGAAGATTGCATCAAATAGAACTCCAAGAACATCGAGGAGAACATGGTATTGAAGATCAAAGAGAGAGAAGAAGCCATCTAGCTACTAGCTATGGACCCGTAGGTCTGTGGTAAACTACTCACACATCATCGGAAGGGCAGCAAGGTTGATGAAGAAGCCCTCCGTGACCGATTCCCCCTCCGGTAGAGTACCGGAAAAGCCTCCAGATGGGATCACGGAAGAACAGAGGCTTGCGACGGTGGAAAGGTTTTCTCTTCTGTATTTTTGGTTTATTGGATATATTTGGGAATTTATAGCACTGGAATTAGGTCAAGAGTTGCCACGAGGGGCCCACAAGCCTGGGGGCGCACCCTCCGGGCTTGTTGCTCCCTCGTGACTCTTCTGGTCTTCTCCCGAAGCTTCTAGGGTCTCTTCTGGTCCAGAAAAAATTAATCCAAAGTTCTTTCTTCGTTTGGACTCCGTTTGATAATGATTTTCTGAAAAGGCAAAAACAGGCAAAAAACAGCAACTGGCACTGGGCACTAGGTTAATAGGTTAGTCCCAAAGAATGATATATAATTGCATATAAAACATCCAAGATTGATACTATAATAGCATGGAACAATAAAATATTATAGATACATTGGAGACGTATCAATGGCCTCTTACTCGTCCTTGGTGTGCTCGAACCTTTTTAGCTGATCACGCTGGAAAGAGAGGGGCGGGGGTGTCGGGCGTCCACCGACGTACGTCGCGCCTGCGGTGATGACCGCCCCGCTGAATGACCCTTCCTCAGGCAGTCGGACTTGGTCTTTCTGGGAGGCTGCCTGAGCCGCTTCCGGCACATCGGCGGATCCACCGGCAACCGAAGGCGAAGCCTTTCCCGCGAGCTCGCCCACTGGGTCTACCGGGCTGACAAAAATAAGACAAGGTGAAAACCAATTTCCCTCGGATGGCAAAACGAGGACAACCACTGTCTCGCGGACGATGCTTACTTGTCTGCGCCGCTGGAGGCTAATGTGCGTCGCCGCTGTGCCTTCATTGCTGGCGCCGGATTCTCCGACGGGGGCGCCGCGCGTTTCCTGCTGGGCTGCGAAGAAGCAACTTGTCTGGGCGGAGCTAAGGAGGAGCTTTCGGTATCGTCATCCTCCTCCTTTTCCTCTTCCTCGTCCTCGGTGACCTCACTCGAATCAGGGCCGGCCGAGCCTAGCCGCCACGAGAACGGATTCGGACGGTCAGTATCATCTAGGCCTTTGGGGACGGTTCCCCACCTGTCACACTCCGGCAGGCCCTCCAGGATAGCCGCACGCGCGACATCACTAAGAAGCATCCTGATGGGAGGCAAAAGGCCAGGAGTGTCCTCGGCGTGGAACATGATCTTCATGATCTAGGTCAGGTCGTCGTCATCGATGGAGGACTAGTGAAGGCCTTGAATGACCAGACCGAACGCCGCCGCGCCTGCAAGGGGGCTATGCGCAGCCACGCGAAGCTGCTGGCCACCATGCGCCCATCAAGGCCGTTCTCCATGAAGAATTTGATGCGCTGAAGCACTGGCTCAAAGGCGTCTCCGGCGGCGCAGCTCGCCCACTCGCTTAGCTTCACCGCAGGGGCGACGGGCTCCCGGAGTCGGGGGGGAGCCTTGGGGGTGTTAACCAGCATCCAGTTCCAGCGCCACTCCTTCACGTGGGAATAGAGCATCGGGTGGATGAAGTTTTCCTCCTCCTTCTTTCCGGCAAGGCGGAAGGTCACGCAGTCGGAGACCTGATTGTTTCGGGTATTCAGGCGCAGGGCAAAGAAGTGCCGGAAAAGCTCCAACGACGGCCTCACGCCGACGAACCCCTCGCACAAGTGGGCAATGATCGATAGGACCAGCACCGCATTCGGATGGAGGTGCGGCATGTGAATCCGATAGTGTTCCAGGACCGCCAGGAAAAATCAGGGAAGGGCGGTACGAGACCGGCGGCAAGGAAGTTAAGAAAGATAGGCACTATCGGGTCGCCCGCGTCCGAGCTCCTCGCCGGTAGAAGTATCATCATGCCCCACTCATTGTTTCCACCACCAACTAAAAAGCGAAACTGCTTCAGGCTCTTGGCATCCGTGTGCACCGGCTCGTACAAGGCCGGCGAAGGCTCCGCCAGGATTGCTTCTTTGTCATTTTTCCCCTTGCCCGTGCTAGGCTGGATCTTACGGGACGCCATGGGGGAGAGGGAGCGAGACAAAAGTAGGGGGTGATGGAGGAGAGAGGTGCAAGCGGCGGCAGCGAAGCGCAAAAAGCGGGAGGAAGAAGATGATGAGATAGAAGGGGCGCGTCGTCGCGCCCACCCCTCTTTATAACCAAGAGGACGGGTGAAAAGGAAACCGTCCATATGGCGGACGTGGCTCCCCACGATCTCCACTCCCCGAGGACGTGCAGCGGACGAGGCACGAGAATCAAGGAGGCACTCCACTTTATCCACGGGGTAATCATCGACCGTGGTAAATGCGATGGAACAAAGGCTGCGGGCGCTAGTCCCCATGGAGTGGCACAAGACACCACGTGTCAAGCCCCCGGTGCTATTAGGCCCCATCTGCCTCCTCGCGATCATCATCCCACGTGGGGGAAGATGGGTTCGGGGGCTACTATCGGCCCAACAGGATCCAGGGTACCACGGGCCTATGGACCCGACGCTTGACTCTGGTCTCCCCAAGGCAAGACTGCGCCCGGAACAACGTACTCGGAGGATTGACTTCCATGGGTGCAGAGGACGTATCACTTAAGAACGGCGCAAGGCGCCTTTCGGGCTTCTCGGACCCGAGAAGTACCTCTCGGAGCCTCGGAAAGCCATCCTGCAGCGTGCCTCGCCTCCTCGTGGGAGGCGAGAATCCCGTTATCATAAGCAATAAATGCGACCCATCCCCACCCGACTGTCGCTTGCATCATCAGTCGCATGGGGATGTGTCAAGACTCGTCCCCGGTGTGTGGGCTCCGGCAAGGCAAAGTCATCCACAGTGACGCTTGAAGATGCACCTACTCTACATGCGGCTACAGGAATAGTGTCCCAAGCTGTCCACTCTGTACGAGCAGGAACACAAGCAGTTGCCCACTGAGCAATACGCTGCCTCGGCATCCGCCATCCCCTTATGGGAAGGCGTGCCACAAGCAACCACGCCACACCTGTACCGACGCTCCGGTCTTCGCTTTGTTTATAATGGGCCAATGGGAGCCCCCGTGTAGGGGGGAGGGCCCTCGTTGTAGTATAAATAGAGGAGGGTCACAACCTTAGTGACGGGGTAAAACTCATAGACAACACGCTCGCACATTGTAGCCATTTCCAAAACAATACCAAACCAGAGTAGGAGTAGGGTGTTACACCACAATAATGGCCCGAACCTGGGTAGTTCTTGTGTGTTCTACTTTCTGTTCTTCTTCGTCCGGCGATCGATGACTTAGGAAGCTAGACGCATTCAGCCCCTGGCCGAACTCACAAAGGGTTGTGATCAAACACCCAATGTCAGGTTCCTAGACACCGACAAAGAGTGACTAAACGTCCCGAGGTGGTAGCACTACTCCTCATCCTCATCCATGGATTTGTCAGACCCCTCCTCCTCCTCGTGATCATCATGCTCCTCAGACTCCTCGACGATCTCCTCATTATCAGCTGGAGGAGTTGCAGAAGTGGCCGCGTTGGAATCGTCTGAATCTGTCCAACCGCGGCTCTTGGAGATCCACTCCTCCTCTAATGTGATCTTCTTCTCATAGCCACTAGCAACCTCAATGTCCATCTTGCGCATCATCATGATCTATCGCTGGCAAGCAAGCTTCTTTGCCACATGAGCCTTGTACATCTTGTGCTGAATGTCCATCTGGAGGCAGAAAAGCTTCTTGACTTTCTTGAGTTTGGTAGCCCATGATGGCTGCTCAGTGGGAGGCACATTGTCTAGCTCATCAGACTATCCGGACTCAGCTGTGGGAACCTCAATCTCAGGGGCTGGTGCAGCGTCCCAGTGCTCCTTCTGCCTCAGCTTGATCACCTCAGAGAAACAACTGGGCCAGTACCTCCTCTAGGAACTGAGAGCGCCAAGTGTCCACAATGAGCTTGAAAATGAATGGTGCATAGATTGGTACCTTCTGGCAATACACAGCAGACAGGAGCTCGGACCACATGACTTGGGAAACATCTAGAACTGAGGTCTTGTTCTTCTCCTTCTGGCACATAATGATCATGTCCACCAGATAAGCGTGCACCATATCAAAGTTCCCAACACGAGGGAAGCAAGTGTGCCTGGAGATGCGATGCATGATATCCAGGAACGGGATCAACTCCTTGACATCTCCCTTGGCAGTCTTCTTGATGGTCATGTAGCGAAATAACTTGGACTTCTGAGTGGGGGCAGTCTTCCAGTGAGGGCAAAGACCAAGGGCGTTGCTCAACCCATCATCGTCGTAGCCCAAGCTGTTCATGAATGCCTTCCATCTCCTCTGCAGCTGTCTACCATGAGTCATCCATGTCATAGTCCTGGCTTCATCAGTACCGAAGTGCACAGTGGCATATAACTGAGCCACCATCTCTGGGTCGAAGTCGTGGTTGAAGGTGATGATCTTCATAATATCAAACTGCTCACAAAGTGCCAGATCCACTCCAAACACTACAAAAAAACACTTCGTGATGATACGTCTTTGTCACAGTAGGTCAAGTTTTCTGTCATGCATGTACATCCGTGACAATTTTATGACAGAATCAAGATAGTCATACCTGTGCTATCGTAGAAGTGTTCCATGACAATACTGAAATTATCATCACGGAAGTGTCCACTTCCATGACGATAAATGTCGCGTCATGGAAGTGTTTTCGTCAAGGGTGACCGACACGTGGCATCCACCGTAACGGGTCGCCGTTAAGCTACCGGGTGCGGGTTTGGATCCGATAACCCGTTTGCAGCCCCGACCAATGGCGATTTTCCACGTGTAAATTTCTCATTCACCAGCGAATCCACGTGTCAGCTCGGCGTTGCGATAGATGTCATCCATTCATTGGACGAGAGACGCCTATGATACGTCGACACGTGGCATGGCCCAACAGTGGCCCATTTAGGTTAAAAGGACCAGCCCAGTCAAAGTTAGCGGGCTGGCCCATTAACGGCCAGGTTGCACACGGCCCATTTGCAGGTAAGGCCCATTTGAATAGTGTCAAATCGGCCCGTCACCGGTCCGTTGTGGATTTCTCATCATTGCGACCCATGGTCACTTCTGGCCCGTTAACAGTCCGCTTTGTATTTGGGCCCAATTACGGCCCGGTGTGTTTCCGGCCTGTTTAAGGTCCTGCTACATTTGGGCCCATATGTGGCCCTACGAAACTTTCGGCCCATAAACAGACCGTGATGGAACTGGGCCATTGTCGGCCCGGTCTGACTTTCGGCCTGTTAACGGCCGACGCAACCCATGGGCCATATGTAGCCCGACGTCACTTCGGGCCTCTTAACGGCCCATATCCTTGATGACACAAATCCAGCCCGCCAGCACTTTCGGCCTGTTAAAGGCCCATGTAGTAGGTCGGCGCAATTACGGCCCGTGCTGACTTCCGGCTTGTTAATGGCCGACGCAACCCATGGGCCATATGTAGCCCAACATCACTTCGGGCCAATTAACAACCCATATTCACAATGACACAAATCCAGCCCGCCAGCACTTTCGGCTTGCTAAAGGCCCGTGTAGTAGGTCGGTGCAATTACGGCCCGTGCTGACTTTCGGCTTGTTAATGATCCGCCATGTAAATGGGCAACCTTGGGCTGAGCTAAATTTCGGCCTGCTAGTGACCAGTGGGCTATTTGGCACATTTTAGGCCCAATCATCTTTCGGCCTGCTACAAGCCCTAGGTATATACTGGCCCAATGAAGGCCCAATCTGCGATTCGACCTGTTAACGGCCCATGTCATTTATGGGAAAAATAAGGCATGCGTTGATATTTGGACATGTTAACGATCCGTTAATACAATGGGCCCATATTATGTTTAGGCCTGTTAATGACCCACTATGGTCACGGGCCTACCAATGGAACGATCAGAAATAAGAAGAGCTTACGCTGATTTCGGCCCAGTTATTTTCTATGGGCTAAATACGGAATACGGCCCGTAATCGTTTTTAGCTCCATTCTAGTTGTGGGTCGAACGAATATTGGCCCTTTGGGCTCCTACGATGCTTTCGGCCTAAAGGAGACCGATGATGCCGAACACATTACTAAGAATAAACCTACACTATACAAAGATAGCTTTCTAATCTCTACGGCCTTTGGCAGCAGGATAAATGTTTTATCGCATCAAAATAAATTACAGCCATACAACAAAAGGCATGTTGGCATAAAGGTTTACAGTCCTTGCAGATAAATGCAGCATGAGATGTATAGAAGCAGAGATCATTTCAGTAGAGTGGTAATGTTTCAGGCTGTGGAATCTGATTGAGCAGCATGACCTTCCCCTTTTTTGCGCCATTCCTCTTGAACAACGAAGCAAATGTCCGATAGTCTGGTTTCAAAACCATTCATATCTTGACGACATTTGTCAACCACTATTCTTGTTTCAGAAACGACCTCCATTAGGGATTGGACTTGTGTCTGGAGCTCCGATATATCACTCTGTCTAGCTGGAGGATTTTGTTCAGTAGGCGGTTTACACGAGGTTACCTTAACAACCAACCCAGAATTACTTAGGAAGGTGCTTTTGCACTATTAGTGGAGAGATACTAACGCACTGCAGCAAGAGGTGACATTGTGCCTGTGGTAGCATCGTCAGCTTCAGGAGGTTGTGGCTGTTCAATCATTTGTTCCATAGCTTGCTGAAAGTTTGAATTCTGTAGATTAGTGTATCAGATAAGAAGTTACTAATGAGACATACATAACTTATTTTTGTGAACCACTGTAATACTTTAGCATGTATTTTAGTGGTAAGTACATAATAAAATCACGTTTGGAACATATGTCCATGTAGCATGCCTAATGTACTGTCTATTTCCTCACATTTATTGACATCTATCTAAGGACAAAGAGACACGGTTTAAAATACGATGAACATAGCATGACATCATTCATATCACGGGCAAACAGATATCAAACAAACAGGCTATTGTATCTTTGTGTGGACACGTGAACATCACAACTAGATTACAGATCAAGACCAAAAGAATATCCTTCCTTTCTTTTAAACTGTGTAAGGTGAAATGATACGTTAAGACAACTATGTATAAAAGTGAACAGAGTAACTGACATTGGCTGCAAACCAAGCAGTTAAATGAACATGTCACAGTAACAAGCAGTTCAAAGGCATGAGGAGTAAGGACTTACAACAGCAGCTTGTACTGGTGTAGTCATGCCCTTCATCTTGCTGGTGTGACAATCCTTGAAGATTTGCACTGCATTCGGTTCAGGTCCTTTTTGGTCCGCACGGGCTTTCCTCTATATTTGGAACAAGTCAATATAGATACGATAATATGGCATAACTAAAAGGAGGAAATAGCAGCTATTTACAAGAGCCTCGCAGTGTGCAATATAGCTACGAGATCCGGTTGTCTGTTGGAATTTCACTTTAGAACGATTGGTCTTGTTCTTCAAACAGTTAGCCTAGAAGAAGATAAACTTGTAATGCACATACGTAAATACGAGTTCAATATGTGATCTGATCACATACATATAACCTACCTGATACTTCCGATCAGACCAGTGTTTAACAAGGGCTGTCCAGTCTTTGTCTGTAATATATTCTACTAGAGATGTTTGGGCGATTTCATTGTTAGCCTTGCCTTCAAAGTGAGTTTTTCTAAGGTGATACCGATACTGTCGTAGAGCAGACTGAAAAACATGAGTGCATGCTTGTTTGGTTGCATCATCTTTCGGATCCAACTTGAACCTCATCTGTTGAAAACAGAATGGGAGTCTCATTAGGAGCAACCTAGAAAGTATGGGACAAAGCAAGACAATATTACAAATTGCGATGAATAACATTACTTACGGATAAATGGTCAAGGAAGGTGTTAAACTGGGTTTCGTCTTTGTCATTCCTGTACTGGATCCACGTTGGCAGGATACGTGCATGACATCTAACGGCAATGGCTGCCTCTGATACTAACTTGGCTGACTCTGTAGCATCACGTGGCCTTTTTAAACCTGCCTCAAAATGGATCTCCATTCTTCCTCCTTTAGATTTTGTGAACCTGTCAAGCATTATCCCTGGGGTCTGTTTCCTCTTGCGCCGAGGTGCTAGTTCAACAACGAATATGGAAATTGTTAGTGCACATCAAACTGTGAGAGTACATATAAAGGAGCAAGCAACTTCAACTTGACTCTATCACGTACCGTCTTGGTGTTCATGCTCATGAGGTTCATCTGATCTTGCCAAGTCCTGTAGTGTCAGCAGTGCTTCAGAAGTAGTGTTAGGTGGGAAGGAAGCTTGGGAACATGCCACTTGTGAAGCATTCGAACGAGTAACTCGTTGAGATGTCGGTACTATGGAAGGAGGTGCTGCAGCTGTTGGGGCAGGGGATACTGTGTTTGTAGATTTAACCGGTGGACTTTGACCTTCTTCTGCACTATAAGTACCAGCAGAATCTCGAGGGAAGCTCCTTCTCCATTGCACCCGATGACTAACAGCATCCCCTACCATACTCTTTTCCATGCTCTTTTTTGACTTTGCCATGTCAAGCCGTACCCACAGCACAAAAGAATAAAATTCGCTCTTCAGAACTCATTGATGCATGATACAGACGAGCAATACTTTGATGTAAGGCAACTGTATGAGGAGGATGGAATATGTACGAAAAACAGGACGGCATGACATATTCACACCTATGATGTGTCAACTAAGTAGAAGGATTTTCAAGAAATTAGAAGCAATGCAAGCTAGACACCATATGAAAGATGCAACCAATATCACTTTGCCAAGTTAAAAGTGTCTCGTCATAAGTGGAATTTCGAAAAATTAGAAGCAGTACAAGCTAGAAATCAATGCAAGATGCAACCAATATCACACTGCCAAGTTAAACGTGTCTCATCATAAGTGATTGATGCAGGATACACAACATCAGTACTTTGATGTAAGAACATGGTGTGATAGATAGATGCAGTGTATTCTAGATACATAAAGGCATGTCATATTCACATGTATAACGTATAAACTCAGCAGGTGCAATTTAATCAAATTAGAAGAAATACAAACTATACACCATATGCAACATGTAACCAATTATCACACTACCAAGTTAGAGCAAGCACCTGCGATGGTGGAGTAGGGGAGATGGAGTCATCATACAGACTTGGAACTTCAACTGCAGTAGCAGTAGCAGTGGCAAATCTAGATAGCCTCCGTTTGCGTTGGTCCGGAGAACCACCATCATCCACTAACTTACTCTTTTCCTTCCTCTTTTTTGATATTGCCTTCTGAAGTCAAAACCACAAGAAAAGGAATAAAATTGGCACTACATAACTCATTGATGCATGATACAGAGGAAGACTACTTTGATGTAAAGCAAGCGCATGATAGGAGGACGGAGTATGTACGAAAAAAGGACATCATTGCATATTCACACCTATGATAGGAGGATGGAATATGTATGAAAAACACTAAGCAGAAGACATTTCAACAAATTAGAAGAAATGAAAGCTAGGCACCATATGAACATGCAACCAATATCACTCTTAAAAGTGTCTCGTCATAAGTGCCATTTCAACAAATTAGAAGCAGTACAAGCTAGAAGACAATGCAAGATGCAATGTATATCACACTCCCAGGTTAAATGTGTCTTATGGTAAGTGATTGTTGCAGGATACACAACAGTACTTTGATGTAAGAACATGGTGTGATAGACAGATTTAGAATGTTCTGGAAACAGGAGCACGTGTCATATTCACAAGTATAATGTGTAAACATGGGTGCTCCGGACGTCCGGAAAAGTGTCGGATGTCCGACGAGTCTGGGTCAACTCGGGATTTCAGATCCGGGACGCGATTTTGGGCTGAAATTAGGGATTTCGGTGTCAAAATTGGGAAAATTTCGTGGATGGAAATGGGGAAAAGATGGGGAAGGCTAGATCCACTTGAAACACAACGAATCCATGGATCAAAATCAACAAAACATCATCAAACCAACAAATCACAAAAAAATTGGGGGCTATTTTTGGTGGGGATTTTCGAATTTAGGACGAAATAAAGCAAAATCAGGCTAGAAAACGAAGGGGAAGGCTCCAAATTCGTGATCAACGTGGCTCATGATACCAAGATGATGTAGGGTGGAACCCTATCGGTGTCGATCTTTCACGATTGGAGTGGATCCCGCGAAGAACACGAGAGAGGAAAACAAGAGGAATCACTCAAATAGACAAGAAACAATCACACATGTGCTAAATCCCCATACACATAACGAGGTACACGATCCAAAGTCAACACAAGAGGGTACAAAGGGTAGTTCTTCCCAATCCGTGAGGAGTTGAGGTCTTGAATTCGAGATGGATCTTCCCACGATGGGGGTCTTGAATCCCTTGGGATCTTCTCCAATGGAGGTCTTGAACTCCAATGGAGTGGTCTCTCTCTCTCTCAAGAGGAGGAGTGGTAAAGGAGCAAAGCTCACCTAGAAATGAGCTATCCTATTTGCTAACCCTAGAAAAGGGGAGGGGGAGGTCTATTTATGGTCTAAGTCACGAAGGGGTAAGTGGGAGAGGGATACAAGGCCAAAGGCCCATCTGCGCACAGGCAGGGTTGGACATCCGACAGTTGTCGGTCGTCCGGTCGCTCGCGGGGGTCCGGACGTCCGGAGGGCGTCGGACTTCCGACGTTTCTTCTCTGGACAGGTGTTGCCGGATTTCCGGACGTGGTCGGTCGTCCGGTCCCTGGGGGTTCTCGGACGTCTGGCGTCTCGTCGGTCGTCCGGCCGCTGTAGCGTGCATCGGCTGCGGATCTTCTGGGTGGCCTGGGCGTGGTCGCATCGGACGTTCGGTGGATCGTCGGACGTCCGGTGGCTGTAGCTTTGCTGCAGCTCCGTCTTCTTCCATCTTTGCTTCCACCCTTCCCTCGCGAATGGTGTAGGCGTTCCTTGGCGCTTGTACTCCTCCTCGTCATCCATGAAGTTCCGACAATACCTATGCATGTACACGAGAGGAATGTCAAGTAGTATACCATCCTCGAAGGGGTCAAGTGAACACGCATAAAGGAGATGATTCACCTTTGTGTATGCGAAGTAGATGTCGCACATGTCACTTGCCAAACGGACTCTTGACATGGTGATGTCCGTAGGATGCTCCGCATCACTTATGCTGGATTAAATGATATGCTTATGCTGGATTAAATGATATGCTTATGCTGGCTGAAATTTTAAACATGGCATAAATACTAAAATAAACTAGATGAAATATAAGGAATTTCAGAAAAAGAATCAATTTATTTGGAGTTCATATGATTTTCCTAGGAATTTTCTAAGCTGAGATAATCAAGGAAATGGACTATTTAAAAGATCCAGTATAGACAAAGCTTAGGAAAAATGTTCACCATCGCTAGAATAACAGAGCATGATTTTATGAGCATGTAGAAAATTGAATCATCAGATTTGGATTTGAAATGGACACTGTGGAAATATTTGAAATCTTCTGGAAATGAAAAAGGAAAAGGACAGAAGTGCGCCTGAGCGCGATTTAGTCGTCTGGCGTCACTGGGCCGAGCCCAGTCGTTCGGCCGCGCGGTACGACTGTCGACGTCGGAGGCGCATTTGCGGAAATACTTCTTCCAGTGAGGTAGACATACTTTAAGGAAAATACGCCTCCACTTACAGACGCGGGTCCCGACCTCCAGTCATTGACGGTGGACCCCGCCTGGCCCACCGGTCAGGTTTGACTGGTCGTCCTCATCATTTCTCCCGCGGTAGAACAGGGGCACCTCGCCGGCGGCGATTGCCGGCGAACGGCGGCACTCCTGGGAAAACTGAGCACACACTCATGATCAGGGGCTCATGGCAAACCTCCTGACATAGGACACGATCAACTCGGAGCTCGGGGTCGTCGGTGGCGAGCTCGCCCGAAAGGTTCCGGCGGAGGTGAGTTGGGGCTTTCGCCCGTGGTCGAGCTCGGGCAAAATTGGGAGGCGGGTTGGATTCGTGGGTGTTCCATATGGCTAGGGGTGAAGAAATCGAGGAGAGGGCGGGCCGGATGGCGTCGGAATCATCCGGACAGTGGCGGCGGCCGAGGTTGTCGGAGACGATGAGGATGGCCATTTCAGCTCGATTGGCTGCTCGGGGTGGTTCCTAGAGGGGTTACGGGAGGTGCCGACGACGAGAGGGAGATCGAGGCAGCTTATATAGCACGGGGTGGCCGTGCCCGTGGCTTCCAGAGGAAGGCGTGATGGCGGGCGGCCATTCATGGCGCCGCTGAGGTGGTTGTGGGCAGTGGCGATGGTCAGCGAGGCCGGTGAGAGGGCGTTGGGGTCGGCGGAGATAGGTGAGGGCAGTAGGGGTCGGTGGGGGAGTGGATGAGCTCGGGTCGTTGCATTTAAGCTATGCAGAGACGTGGCGAGGAGAGACTCGTCGGGCGGCGACGAACGGCGGCGGTGGACGGTGGTGAACGGCGCTAGCGGCCAAGGGGAAGTGTCGGAAGGGCTCGGCGTGGTTGAGGTGATCTAGTGGAAGATTAGGATGAGCGAGGGCAGCAGCTGAGGCACGGCAGGAGCTCGATGCCAGCGGAGCAAAACGCGTGCTTTGGACGTGCTCTGTGCACGCGCACAGCGTGCTCGATGAAATGCCAGGGCCACCTAGGAAGCTCCTCTGACTATGAAACTTGACAGGGTTGGGTCTCTCTGAGTGCTACAGATGGTGGACATGATAGCTTGGCCAAAGGAGCTAGTATGCAATGCAAGTTAGATAGATGCAAAGTCTCGGCCATGCACACATTCTATTTGACAAAATGCAATAGCTATCTAGATGACTTTGTTGGAAGTGAGATTTGGCAGGATGGTGTCTCTTTAGATGGTAGAGATTATGGTGTGGTTGGGTTGACCAAAGGAAAAACTTGCAAGTGCAAGTTTTACTGAAATTCATTTCTGGACAGAAACTGCAGGGAATAATTTGGTGAACTAATATGATGATATTGGGGGTGATCTCCTGGACTTAAGGGTTTCTTAGGAAGGACTAGAGGTGGTAATAATAGCAGAATTTTTGGAGCAAGAAAAATTGAGGTTGTAGTTCAAAGCTGAAACTGGACCAGAAAAGAAAAGAGGATCTTTCACTCAAAATTTTCAAAAGGCCAGGTTAGGTTTTTGTATAAAAGTGATCTATAGGCACCACATGACTCCTCATAATTTTTGTGGAATTTTAAGATAATTATTTAAAATAGTTGTAGTGCAACAGAAGTACTACAAGTATTGAAAATGCTATTAAAATAATTAGCTTGGGCAAAATTTTATTATGAAAATATTTCCTACTGTTATTAAAATATAATTAAAACGATTTAAGAAAATTACCAAAGCCCACAATATTTTACCAAAAAAATTTATATGGAGGGAAGAATTTTGAAAACAGAAAATAGAAAATACTCTAAAATTAATAAAAAGACCTATTATAATTCAAAATTTTATTTCTGGCCAAATTTTATTTAACAAAAATATGGTTAAATTTTTGGGGTGTTACAAACTCTACCCCCCTTAAGAAAATCTCGTCCTCGAGATTTGTTTAGGGCGGAAGAATTAAATGCATATCACAACAGACAATATTATGCAGAATGCAACATAGCAATGCACTTATGACACACGCGCTAAAATACATCGCAAAAATTGCGTCACGAAAATAAGTGTTGGATGCAGCAGCAACCACGCTCATAACCGTCTACGTTTCAAAGGTAAGATCTACGGGGTCTTGCGGTAGGGTTCCGGTTGCTGGAGCACATTCTTCTTCCGGAGGGAGTGGAGGAAGTGGAGGAAGCAGACGAAGAACGCGTCCCTCCTGAGTTGGCAGAGGGGGTCCGCCAATGGCGATCCGGGGATTCAGGACAGCAAGATAGTGGAGATACTCCAGTAATTGCTGGGTGAAACGCTCCTGGGCCATCACATACTGAATGAGATAGACCAGGGCTGGATCGCTCTCTATACGTTCACAGCGGAACATAGCTTCTGCTCCAAAAGCTGTGTGGCTCGGAAAATAGCAGTATTCCCTTGCACTGGCACAGGGTACCACAAATCGAAGACGGGTAACTGCTTCGTAAGCAGCAGACTCAATGGCCCTGCCTGAGGTTGGCATGGATCTCCCGATGAAGATAATATACGGAGGGCCTTGGTTCAGATCCGCTGGTGGGATGTGCACAACTGCCCAGTATTTCGAGCAATCAGAGGTGATCCTCATCTTGTACAACTCATACTGGGGTGGGTGGATGGAACCAAGAGTGTTGCGGGTAAAATCCCACAAAATCTTAACAAAACTACCAGGGCTTGCAGGGGGGGTTCTCAGGTAGGCTCCGGGGTGAGACATGGATGGGTGGATGGGGAAAAGCAGTGCTCGAGGTGATGATGGCTGGTGTGATTTGCGGATATGGCCTCTTATAAAGTGCCTGGGTGAGGAAACATGAAGTGGCGCCAGTACGACTTGTGCACCGGTTCCGACGCAGGTTTGTCTAGTCAAAAACTCAGACCTTGATCCCAACAAGGAATGTGACGTATTACTCTGCGTGTCGGTTTGGGGGGGTTCGGCAGTCACGTCCAGAATTTACTCAGTCACCACACGTCAACAATTTATGACAGGGCACGCATACTACCATTGGCACACAAGTGGTTTACAAACTTACTACACCATACAACCGCTACTACGAAAATACAGGGTAATAGGGCCACTAAGGCTCTACAACAATACTGGTGGACTCAGTCCACCTCATCGACATCTAGCCGGGCGCGTCTTGTAGATGTTGAGTCCTCTCCATGTGCTTCGGTGTCGGAGTTGACCGGGGTCGGATGGGGAGCTATAGGGCTGGGGTAGCGGTGGTGCCCTTCGCGGGGTGTCGAGGTCACCGTCCCGTTGGAGTGGGTCTCCAAGAGACGACGGAGTTCCTCGGGGGAGGCGAAGGCACTGCCCGGGTAGATAACAGGGGCGGAACTTGGGGGCTCAACAGGCCTCCCAAGTAGCACTATCGGGGTGTCGGTGGCGGTTGCAGCTTCACTTCTCACCGGGGTCAGGAGAGCGAGCATCCTGCGGGTCGCAATCAGATCAAGGGTGACCTGATCGAATAGTGCCTCTTGCGCTCTCAGGTAGCGCACTAGATGCACCAGGGCAGGATCCGACTCATGGTCTCCGTTGGCAACCTGGGTCGGGCTACCATAGCCTTCACGGCTAGGGTAGTAGTAGAAGGGGTGGATGTTAACTCTCGGCGACAGATGCCGGAGTTGAACGACAGCCTCTCGGGCTGCAAGTTGGATGACTTGGGGCTCGTCGGAGGTCATCCTCCCGGTGAACCGGTAGGGGCGTTCCGATGTGGTGCCCCTCCCGTAGATGTGCACCGTGGCCCAGAAGTGGTGGATGGCATCACTCGTGTGCTCCTGGTACACAACATACTCAGGCGGCTCTTCGATGCCGAAAGCACGACGGGTGAGATTGGCGAGGATGACCACAAAGTCACCAAGTTCGACTGCGGTGGTCTCATTGTGAACGATGGGGCCAGGCATCTTAGTGGTTGGATATTGAACTAAGAATGAGGCTGTGATGTGCTGAGTTGGGGCAAGGCTTCCTTTATAAGCCAGCAGAGTCTTCCATCGCACGCTTGTGGATGGGACAACTCAGGTGCCGGCCACAGGCACACGGCCTATGGGCAGGACTGATAGGTTGGGCACCGATTGTGAAAATATGTCGGCTGGTCACTGTGTAGGCTTATCGAATGAGATGGGCTTGGCTACGGACAGGAAAAGATTTGGACGGTGCGGAAACCTAGGGATAATGACCAGGCTAAGATAGGATTAGCCAATGGTTAGCCTGGCTCTGATACCAAGACTGTCGGGGCCGGATTTCCGGGACATGATAGCCCAGAAATTAACCCCTCGTGTCGTCACGAGCCCAGGATTGCTGTTACTGGCGGACACGTCCTTGTTACAGATTACCAAGCAATTACAAGAATTGGATACAAGACAATAAAGGTCTAATGATACAACAATGACTTCTAGTGAGGATGACGGAAGCAACTCGTGGTTCTCCAACGTCGATGGGACTCCATTCCCACAGGAACGGCTGGCCAGGATAATTCCTATCCCGCGTGGCTGCTATCCTAGGCTCCGCATGGACATCGTGGTAATACTCCTTGTCGAAATCCTGACCTGGCCAATTAAATAGCCAGGGACAAGCCAGTGAGTGCTTTTGAATGTACTCGCAAACATTACGAAAAAAAGATATACCGAATGCATATGCTCATGCTGGATTAAATGATATGCTTATGCTGGATTAAATGATATACTTATGCTGGATTAAATGATATGCTTATGCTGGCTGAAATTTTAAACATGGCATGATAAATATTAGCATGTGTAGAGGTATGAGAAAATAAAATATTAGTGACAAACAAAGAAAGTTAAAAGTGGGTAATCGGGCGAGACAGGACCGCGTGAGAATCCAAGAGAAATGCCAAACGGGTGTCTAAAAGAGAATCGGGCGAGACAGGACCGCCCGAGAACTAAAGCGACGCCACGAGAGGTCTTGAAAAGAAATGAGTATCCCGGGCAGTCTAGCCAGCGCATGAGATACTCAGAAAATAAAAATAAGAGAAACGGTTAGTCCATAATAATAACAATAATATTCATGACAACCATAATATTCATGATAGCGTCAGTGGCGACAATAATTATCCTGTAAAATAAATCATGCTCAATTTTAATTATTTTCCTCCGGAGACCGACACTAAGACCGACACTTGACCAACCCAGACTGTAGTCCTTAACCGCGGACACGGCTATTCGAATAGGTATAACTCTGCAGAGGGTGTACTCTTTACCCACAAGTAAAGGATTTCTTTAGCCAGCACCGAGACGCTGGCTAATTCCCATTACGGTCTTTGGGTTGAAAACACACCTAACCAGCACACACCAGATTAACTTTCCTGATGCCAGGAATCACCCAAGGCATCGTTCAAGATAAACTCTAAGACGGGGAGACTACAATCTCGAATAGCATGGGATCACAATATTTATATCGGCGCGCAAACAGGGGTGCTACCCCCTCGGTCCCAGACCGGATACACCCATGCCCCCTGACCAGGTGACTTGCCTACCAGAGGCCTCTGGTATCTTTCACCATGGCCTCTTTGTACGGTGTGTGCACGTAAAAGGGTTATCAACTTACTAAACCATACCCTACCCGTGGCAGGGACAAGTGGTAGCACCGATCAAGTTTGGGGGTTACCGGAACAAGACTCGATCTACGGTCGACTCAGGAGGCTTATGTATTTCCTGCGGTGGTTAGCACAATAAAATGTTCTTTCAACAGTAACACCAAATCAGGGCCACAACCCTTGCATGTCCCAACATGCATAACCAACAAGGCATGATCACGCTCCGACGTGATCACCCTTCTGCCGGTAAGGTATTTCTCTTATATCTGCTCCTGCAAGTTAGTCATAACAAGCACACGATGCATGGTACGAGGAAAACATGCCAACACTACATGCATGCAAATTTTATCTGAATTCAACATCTGCATAATTCAATTATTACTTGAAACATTTAACCATGCAATCACCATATCAAGTGTTCAAGATGCTTGCCTTGATAATGCAGAAATATTGGGTGCACTCCAAAAGTTTTGAAAATTTTATCTTCCCTCCATTTCCTATTTTCAAAAATATTGAAATTACCAGATAAAGCAAAAACTGTACTGAAAAGTTGCTTGGAAAATTTTGGAAGAAATACTAAAACAAACTAGATGAAATATAAGGAATTTCAGAAAAAGAATCAATTTATTTGGAGTTCATATGATTTTCCTAGGAATTTTCTAAGCTGAGATAATCAAGGAAATGGACTATTTAAAAGATCCAGTATAGACAAAGCTTAGGAAAAATGTTCACCATTGCTAGAATAATAGAGCATGATTTTATGAGCATGTAGAAATTTGAATCATCATATTTGGAATTGAAATTGACACTGTGGAAATATTTGAAATCTTCGGGAAATGAAAAAGGAAAAGGACAGATGTGCGCCTGAGCGCGATTTTGTCGTCTGGCGTCACTGGGCCGAGCCCAGTCATTCGGCCACGCGGTAGGACTGTCGACGTCGGAGGCGCATTTGCGGAAATACGTCTTCCAGTGAGGGAGACGTACTTTAAGGAAAATACGCCTTCACTTACAGACGCGGGTCCAGACCTCCAGTCACTGACGGTGGACCCCACCTGGCCCACCGGTCAGGTTTGACTGGTCGTCCTCGTCATTTCTCCCGCGGCAGAACAGGGGCACCTCGCCGGCGAATGGCGGCACTCCTGGGAAAACTGAGCACACACTCATGATCAGGGGCTCATGGCAAACCTCCTGACATAGGACACGATCAACGGGGAGCTCAGGGTCGTCGGTGGCGAGTTCGCCCGAAAGGTTCCGGCGGAGGTGATTTGGGGCTTTCGCCCGTGGTCGAGCTCGGGCAAAATTGGGAGGCGGGTTGGATTCGTGGGTGTTCCATATGGCTAGGGGTGAAGAAATCGAGGAGAGGGCGGGCCGGATGGCGTCGGAATCATCCGGACAGTGGCGGCGGCCGAGGTTGTCGGAGACGATGAGGATGGCCATTTCAGCTCGATTGGCTGCTCGGGGTGGTTCCTAGAGGGGTTACGGGAGGTGCCGATGACTAGAGGGAGATCGAGGCAGCTTATATAGCACGGGGTGGCTGTGCCCGTGTCTTCCAGAGGAAGGCGTGATGGCGGGCGGCCATTCATGGCACCGCTGAGGTGGTTGTGGGCGGTGGCGATGGTCAGCGAGGCCGGTGAGAGGGCGTTGGGGTCGGCGGAGATAGGTGAGGGCAGTAGGGGTCGGTGGGGGAGTGGATGAGCTCGGGTCGTTGCATTTAAGCTTTGCAGAGACGTGGCGAGGAGAGACTCGTCGGGCGGCGACGAACGGCGGCGGTGGACGGTGGTGGACGGTGCTAGCGGCCAAGGGGGAGTGTCGGAAGGGCTCGACGTGGTCGAGGTGATCTAGTGGAAGATTAGGATGAGCGAGGGCAGCAGCTGAGGCACGGCAGGAGCTCGATGCCAGCGGAGCAAAACACGTGCTCTGGACGTGCTCTGTGCACGCGCACAGCGTGCTCGATGAAATGCCAGGGCCACCTAGGAAGCTCCTCTGACTATGAAACTTGACAGGGTTGGGTCTCTCTGAGTGCTACAGATGGTGGACATGATAGCTTGGCCAAAGGAGCTAGTATGCAATGCAAGTTAGATAGATGCAAAGTCTCGGCCATGCACACAATCTGTTTGACAAAATGCAATAGCTATCTAGATTACTTTGTTGGAAGTGAGATTTGGCAGGATGGTGTCTCTTTAGATGGTAGAGATTATGGTGTGGTTGGTTTGACCAAAGGAAAAACTTGCAAGTGCAAGTTTTACTGAAATTCATTTCTGGACAGAAACTACAGGGAATAATTTGGTGCACTAATATGATGATATTGGGGGTGATCTCCTGGACTTAAGGGTTTCTTAGGAAGGACTAGAGGTGGTAATAATAGCAGAATTTTTGGAGCAAGAAAAATTGAGGTTGTAGTTCAAAGCTGAAACTGGACCAAAAAAGAAAAGAGGATGTTTCACTCAAAATTTTCAAAAGGCTAGGTTAGGTTTTCGTATAAAAGTGATCTATAGGCATCACATGACTCCTCATAATTTTTGTGGAATTTTAAGATAATTATTTAAAATAGTTGTAGTGCAACAGAAGTACTACAAGTATTGAAAATGCTATTAAAATAATTAGCTTGGGCAAAATTTTATTATGAAAATATTTCCTACTGTTATTAAAATATAATTAAAATGATTTAAGAAAATTACCAAAGCCCACAATATTTTACCAAAAAAATTTATATGGAGGGAAGAATTTTGAAAACAGAAAATAGAAAATACTCTAAAATTAATAAAAGACCTATTATAATTCAAAATTTTATTTCTGGCCAAATTTTATTTAACAAAAATATGGTTAAATTTTTGGGGTGTTACACGGCAGACATATGATAGCTCTACAACATGCATGGCACATGAAATTAGATTCTAGGCTTTTGAAATATGAGCACAGGGATGGCTGGGAAGTGCAGGTAATCCTCCAGCAAACCACCACATGTGGTGCTATGAAAATAACAATGGACTGAAAACAAATAGGTCAGCCGATTTTTTTATGCACTGTCTGATCTACAAGGAACGGGCAGATGGCCTTCATCTACCTCCTGCCAGCCACCGTTGACGATCTTCCTCGAACTGCCAGCGACCACAGGCCCAGACCCCTGCCTCTGCCGCCATGGCCTCCCCTCGACCTCACCCCACCGCCGTGCTTGGCAGCGCCCCTCGGCCATCCCTTTAAGCCCGGCGAACCTCCAGATCGGGCGCCAGCAGCTCCTGCGCCACACACACTTCTAAGATAGACACCGAGGCACTGCATCCCCGGCGAACAGGAGGACTAGGTGCTCCGCGCGCCTCCGCGGGTGGTGCTTCCTTTAATTGGGAATCAACTAACACTGAATTGAAATCCAGGCAGGCGACAGACGTCTAGCTAAAGTGAAATAGTAAATGGGGGGAAACCTTGTGCATCGCGAGTTACTTGGAACATCTAGTATTAGGAAGAATGTGCAGTAAGAAGCAGTCAACTAATTTCCTTCGTGGGATGAATACCGTGCGAGAGATTTGCAAGAATAAGGGAAGAGGAGTACCAATATCGGCTGGCGATGCTGTGTCCTCCTATTTTTTCGAAGATCTTCTTGTGGTTCGCTGGAAACAAGATGTTATGGAGGACGGTGGAGCCTTGGATGAACCCATGGCCAAGTAGTTGAGTGTGGTGCGGGGGCCCTTTGTCGGTGGCGGGGAAGCAGATCCGAGGCGGCGAACGACGGCGTAGCCGGAACAGCTCCGGTGCGGTGGACGGTTGTGATGTTGGAGCGGCAGCGGTGAGGCGTAGGACGGAGGGGTTGAAGTGGCTCGGGTACGGCGCATGTCCGTGTCGTGGAGGCAGCTCTGCCTCGGGCTTCAACTGCTAAGTCATGGAGGGCGCTGCGGTTGAGGTTGCGGTGGACGACGACGTCGGGGTATCGGCTTCGGTGTGATGGAGGAGGGCGGCGGTGGATCGGTGCGATGGGGTGGCGGACGGAGGAGGCTAGGGTTTCGTGACTGGTGGAGAGGGAGTTTTGGCGCCCACGGAGTATGAATGGGGAATCAGACGGGGGAGGGGGGAAGCTAAGGGGGAACCATGTTTCTGGGATGCGCTTGTTTGAAATTTGGGGAAAGTTACAAACTTTACCCCCATCTAAAATTTCGGACATGCTGCGGGTCAGGTGTAGGACAGTAATCTCACGTGTCCAAAATAGTGGGCGGGAGTGATTTCGGCCGAGCGCATCGGCGTTTAGGCGCCCGCGGTATATGAATGTTTTTCGGAGGCGGTTGTGTGGCGTCTCGGTGAAGTTACAAACCTACCCCGGTTTAGACTTGTGGACGTCGGGCCGGTAGGCTTCACGGGTCAGAGTTAGGACAATAATTTCCTTCTACCAAACATTGGTCTCGCGCGGTTTCGGGCGAGGAGAGGATCTTTTGGCTCTTTGTTCAAAATTTTGAACCAGAAGCATTCACGTTTACAGTACTCTTCAGTTGAACTTTCCTAATTAGACCTCATTATATTTGACCTTGTATGTTTAAAAACCTCATTAAATTATGCGATTCTTTTGAATTTTTGACTCTTGAAAATCCTATAACTACGATTATTTTGGAATGGAGGAGGTAAACTTGAATCTATTTTGTACACGACTATGTATTATCAACAAAGATTGATGCCCCTTTTAGATGTGATTTACAAAAGTCATTATCTCGAATTCAAATAGTTGAATGCACTTCCTATGAATTTGAATATTTGAAACCACTTTTATTTTGAATTCAAAATGTATTCTAGTTCGTCGCTAGCAATTTGGAATGTATACCATGTATGTTTCTTATGTATAATGTGCTTGACACTGACCACAGAGTGTACTCACGTTTATATATGAATTGCAAGAGCCATGCATTGTCTGGATTTCAAACTACTGACTATGGATCAATAATGTGAAATAATACCATACACATGCTCGAATTCGATAGAGTATGGATGTTTACTAGAAATGTTCATTCATACGTGAATTGCAAATTTCATGATCTCATCCAATTTTTTAAATACAATTTATATTTTAATTTAATGGGTAGAACAGTCCTTTACGCGTAGATGCACTCTCCCTCGATCCCTCCTCACACGCGCGCTATCTTTCTCTCGCACGCATATGTGCACACACTATATATCCATCGGCCTTTCTCTCACACAAATGCTCACCCTCTCTCCCGAAAGTGTCTCACGCACACGCACTCTATATATCTCCCTCTCTCTCTCTCTCTCTCTTACTACTATCTACGACTCTTTTCACTAATCTCAGTCACAAACACTATTTCTCTCACATGCATGCGCACGCATGGTCTCCGCCCCCCACTATACATATCTCTGCCTCTTGTCTCCCGCACGCACACTCTCTTTAGTCCTCTCTCGCACGCATTGTCTCCACCTCTCTTACTAGTTGACAGATATGATTCCATCAGATCATTCAGTAGGATATCCCTAACGGTTAAAGTGGATGGTGATAAGAGGCAAAGATTTTCCCAAGTCGGGGCCCTTGCGATCGAGGAAATACCCTACTCCTGGTCGTGCATACTTTGATTGGGGTGTGTAGAAAGTACATGTCAATACCAAGGGATTGTGTTTATATATACTATCGACGAACTAGGCCCCCGGCCTATATAACATACCAGGGGCCTAGGGTTACAAATCGTAGTCTGTTTCTTCAGTGTAGATAGAGTCTTCCACGGCTCTGGTATCTTCGTCTTGTACGTCAAGTCAGTCTTCGTATAACACGTCTCGGGCCGACCTATGTGGCGCAAGACGGAACCAACCCAGGGGTCCTCACCTCGACCCACCAGACCAAAAAACGATGTGCCACCACCACACCTCGCACACTCTCAACCTCCATAGGTCTCACTATATTCTCACACCAACACATACCAACACACACACTATTTCTGCTCATGCCTCTCCCCCCTTCTCCTCTGCATACACAAACTCACCATCTCTCATTGAGACATCATATTCGTCTCTCTCCCTCTCTCTCTCCCTCTCCCTCTCATCTCTCATGCTTTCTATTTCTCCCATCGCACCCCCCTCGTATCCACGCCTCTCTCGAATACGTACACATACCCTTTCTAGGCCCTCCAAAATACGTCAACCTCACATTCACGCATGTTACATCTGATTATCATGTGCTCCCAATGATCTAAAAAAGGCATATGTTCACTTTTACTCCGCATACAAGATTTGTTTTGAATTGAAACTACATAGATTGTGACAAAACAAATATTTAACAAAATCTACATATACAATACTACAAAGTTATATATGAAAGTTAATTGCATGGTGCATCCAATGATATTTGTTCCGTATTGTGAATGTTTACATTTTTATCCTATAAAATTAGTCACAATAGAGAGAACAAAGGGCATCTCTCTCTCTCATTCTCTCCATCGCACACCCCCTCTCTCTACGCCCTTTTCACGTACGCACACAAACTATCTCTCGGCCCTCTAAAAGTACGCCCCCATACACATTCACACGTGACGGTAATTGTATTTCAAGCGAAAGCGTAATATGGTCTCTGGATTTAGAATGCGCTCATTACGGTCAACATATACATTTTCTGGTGATTATATGGTCACTAGCTCACCGTACAGCTTCGTATTTTGATGGTGACACTAACGGTCATTGTATTTGAAACGAAAGCACGATACGGTCAGCATATACATTTTGTGGTGATTATAAAATTGCTGGCTCACCATACAGTTACGTATTTTGTTGATGACATGATCAATTGACCAGTCAAACAGTCCACGTGGCGCAACTAGTGTTGCATCAGAAGCGCACATTATCTCCCTAATGTAGAGCCCACCTATCAGCGGGTATAAGAAAGAAACAAATGGTAATAAACTAGTGCTCGGTGGGGATTCAAAGTCGAGACCTCAGGTTGGTAGCCCGCGCGCGATAACCACAGCGGACAAGGTCACCTAGTGATGATATGCTGAGCCGGCCTTTTAATACACACACTACTGGAAACAGGGAATTTGCCATCAGTCAGCTCTTTGCCATCTGCCAAAGGATGGCAAAGAACGTCTTTGCCATCTGCTTACAAAAAACAGACGGCAGAGAACCTGGTTGCCATCAGCCAATTCTTTGCCATCTGCCAGCAGATGGCAAAGAATCTTTGCCGTCTGCTAGCAGACGGCAAAGAGGTTGGTGGGTCCAGCGGACGACGCGTTGTAACGGTGCACTAGCCCCACCTCTTTGCCATCAGCCAGCAGATGGCAAAGTTCTTTGCCATCTGCTGGCTGATGGCAAAGAGGTGCGGCTTTGCCATCTGCTGGCTGATGGCAAAGAGGTGGGCCTTTGCCATCCGCTGGCTGATGGCAAAGAGGTGGGCCTATCTCCTCCCCTCTCCCCTCTCTCTCCCAGCTCGGCCCCACCCCTCTCACCACTCAGCCCGTGCCTGCCGCCGCTCCTCCTCACCACTCAACCCGAGTCCCAGCCGCCGCCGCCGCTCTCTGCCCGACGCCTAGCCGCCGCCGCCACGGCGCTCCGCCCCGTCGCCCAGTCGCCGCCATCCCTCCCTGCCCCGCCCTGAAGCCCAGCCGCCGCCATCCCTCCCTGCCCCGCCCTGAAGCCTAGCCGCCGCCGCCACGGCGCCCCGCCCCGTCGCCCAGTCGCCGCCATCCCTCCCTGCCCCGCCCCGACGCCCAGCCGCCGCCGCGCTCTGCCTCGACTCCCTGCCGCCGCGCTCTACCCCGACTCCCTGCCGCCGCGCTCCGCATCGACGCACAGTCGCCGCTGCTCTGCACCGACGCCCAGCCGCCGTTTCTCCGCCCCGACGCCGAGCCGTCGCCGTCGCTCTCCTCCCCGACGTCGAGCCGCCGCTGTCGCTCTCCTCCCTGCCGCCGAGCCTCCGTGGATCTCCAGCCCGACACCCGACGCCCAGCCATCGTGGAGCTCCAGCTCGACACCCATCTGCCCCCGAGCTCCACCCTGACGCCCACCATCTGCCGTCCTCGCACCCGCTACATCCGCGGTACATCTCTACCCCCCTCCCCTCTCCTGTTAGCAGTTCATCCTAAGGGTGGGGCCGATGCGGATGGAAGCTGGAGATGGAGTTGTTTGGCAGAAATGTTGTTGTTTGGCAGAAATTGGAGCACTCCTTTTGGAGACAATTATTCTTATCTCCTATAGGCAGGAGGAGAATCGTCCACACTAACTGCTGAAAATATGATATGCATATCCCCTTGTTAGAAAGGAAACTCATACGTGATAGCATTTTCTACCATTTAGTTCTCTCCAGTATGAGAATTCTTGAGAGTAAAAATGATGCTCAATTCTTCTGTTATATCTAGACAAATATTTGTTAAAACTGTGAACTACTAAAGTGAAACCGCCATCTCTGTATATGTTTTTAATTTCCACATGTACTGCAAAATTAATCCCAAAGTTATATATGTACTATTAGAATTATCAGCATACAAAATATCAGTTTTTTCTGCAACTTCTGCATATTGGGAAAGAAAACTGAACAATAACAACTGAAAAAAAGTTCTACTGCTTTGTTTGGTGTACTAAGGCATGGATGTTTTGTACCCTCACTGCAAAAGCCAGTCTTAACTAAATTGATTTTGAAAACTAAATCTATATTGTACACAGCTACCTCAAAAATTGCCTCCAGTTAGACAATAAGGCATAACTCATGGCGTGTCAAGATTTGATAACATCTATCAACTCTAATAGAAGGTACTGCAGACCAGTGTGTAGACAAAAGTAGGTCATGTGAAGATGATTTGTGAAATTCTAAGAAAATATAATATATTGTCGAGAGTGGCAAACACCCTAGTCCATCCTCTATCTATACAATTCCTCGGTGGAAAGAATGGCAATTCATACTGATATTGTATTGGGCGCATTGAGGGACATGTAGTGTTATCAACCAATTCGAACAACTTCGCATGTACATAGAAAATTGGATATTCAGTTAACCTCAAGAATCAGCAAACCACCACTAATAACGCTGATTAGGGTGCCCATATATGTGGTAGCACATTACATGATGCGTTCTTCAAGATGTGCACAATGAACCATTGATATCTAATACATATCTCGAGAGAGGAGAACACCTGCATTAGAATCTTCGCTCAGTAGACCGAATGTTAATCTGTAATCCTGTCATCTTAATGATACACATTCAGATCTGTTATATCCATATTTCCCAAATCAGTGTGTATCTGTAGGCTTCTGTCCCGCTAAAAATCTTACAAAACATCCACACGTCTAGGCTTCTATTTCTTCTCTGAAAAACTGACAACATACACATTCAGATTTGTTAAATAAGAAATTCGTATTTAATTGTACGAATTTACATGAGAAAATTGAAATCTCCATTGCTGATTGCGGACTACGCAAAATTTTGTCACACCACAAATCTTGAGGCACATGTAGTCTGTTGCAGGCTCAAACAGAAATTGGCTAGAAACCTGTCATGCGAATTACCAATAGAAAATTATGACTTTCATTACCGATTGTATGCATACCGTATTGTATATATACGTGAAAAATAACTACATCTTAGAAGACCTTCTATATGTTCATCATTGTTGTATTTATAGGAAAAAATAAAGAACATTCAGCACCATACAATCTGTACCTATGTATTGTACCCTCAACAATCTTTACCTATGTCTTCTACCCTATTTTATACAAGGGTTGATGCTGATGATGATGATGCTGATGATGCAGCAACAGCATTAAGGGAGGCAAAGGAGGAGATTGGGCTTGATCCAGCCTTGGTCACAGTCGTTTCCTCGATTGAGCACTTCTTGTCCAACGTAAGATGTCTATGAGTTCTCGCTTATACCCCTACTGAAAAAAAATCACATTGTACAGTAGGACAGACTATTTAAGTGCACACTGAAAGGCATGTTAGTTTTTTTTTCTTCTTAGACTTCGAAAAACACATGCATTTAGCCAAGATTTAGGATATGCTTATAGATGTTTTGAGGATCATGTAGCAGGCTTTTCTTTACAGTCCACTTTTGCCGGATAGAATTTATCTTTGTCCTTTTGACACCACGACACCCAGACACGACACCCCCGACACCCCCGACCCCCGACACCTCTTCGGCCTCCTGTTGACCGAAAAGGTGCTTTTCGGCCTTCCAGAGGCCGACGGGGTCATATATTTGTGAATTATGAGTTAGGTCATATATTTTCCGATTTTGTTATGAAAAACATCATATATATTTGTGTTGATCGAGTGGATTTAAATGTGCAGTTGTTTCATCGCTGCGAGGGTCTGGTGTTCGACGACCTCCCCGTGCGTTCGACGAGCTCCACCCCTGCGTTCGTGGGTGAGCACAAATGACATCTCCTCCTCTCCCTCTTCATTTGCTCTGTTCCGGTCTTTGTGCCGATGAAACTTGCTAGCTATAGGTGTCTTCAATCATCAGTATGCGTGACCACTATGCGTCTCCCGTTCGAAAGGGTTACATCTATAAATATGCATTCATTTGCATATTTATAACCGTGATTCTTTCGAATTGTCCAACGTTATCCATGGACAGCCCGAGTATGTGTAGATTGGGTTCGTTTTCCCATATGCTCTGCTTCGGATCCGATGCAGAATTTCGTCAGTGCCCCCCTGTTGTTCTCCGGGTACACATCCTCTCTGCTTATTGCCGAGATGTGTATCAGGAGAACAGCGGGGAGGTGCTGCCGAAATTTTGCGTCGGATCCGGAGCAGAGCATGGGAAAACGAACCCAATCTACACATACTCGGGTGGGATTAGGACCTATCTTTACCTACTAGCGTCTAGGTTGCATGGACGTAATAAAACTGACAAACTCTATTAACTGATGAATATGGTTTGCTGAATTATGTATGTATTTCTTGTGTGTCCGGTAGCTAGGCAAGATGAGTGATCGTGCGTGGATGTACACCGGTCACACTAGTCAGAAAGACATGACCCATGAATGGATAAGAAAAACCAAGGGGTTTCTGAGAGCCGCATTTGCAAATGGACAGCAAACAACCTGGTGCCCCTGTGTCGATTGCGACAACTATCATAAGAGGTCAGAGTTTGAAATGATCAAACACCTGCAGAAGTGGGGTTTTACGCCTAATTATACGGTCTGGACATTTCATGGTGAGTCTGCCCAACGTGCCAGAGCTGAGGAGGGCCGTCGTCACACCGACGAGCATGGTACCGGGAGGGAAGACATGGTGGAAGACTTTGATGATGCTCGGGATTCGGATGATGAGATGGAGGAATCTGCAAAGGCCTTCAATGATATGTTGGAGTCTTCGAAGCGTCCTCTCCACGACCACACCGAGCTTTGTCAGCTGGATGCCATCGCACAAGTAATGGCTCTGAAGGCTCAATTCAACTTGGGCAGAGAATGCTACGACGCGATGATGACACTATTTGGACGCTTTCTACCCAAAGGCCATGTAATGCCTGCAAACCTGTACCAGTCGGACAAAATCCTCCGTGTACTTAAGATGCCCTATGAGAAGATAGATGCCTGTGAGAAAGGATGTGCCTTGTTTAGGCTTGAGTATGCGGACTTGAAGTATTGTCCCGTTTGCCAGTCTTCCAGGTATGTTGTGGTAGACAACGGTATGGGTGAGAAGAGTCAGACAAAAATCCCAGTTAGTGTTCTTCGGCATATGCCAATCATACCAAGACTTCAACGACTTTTCATGGTCGAAGAGACGGCCAGACAGATGACATGGCACAAATTGGGCAAAAGAACCGAACTAGATGCAGATGGGGAGCCGATGTTGGTACACACATCGGACGCTTTTGCGTGGAAGCGCTTCGATGCAATACATCATGCTAAAGCGGCAGATCCAAGGCATCCTCGAATCGCCATAAGCACGGATGGGTTCAATGTGTTTGGTATGATGGCAGCCCAATACAGTTGTTGGCCTGTATTTGTCATTCCACTCAATCTCCCCCCCGGACAGATTATGCAAAGAAAGAACATTTTCCTGACGTTGATAATTCCGGGGCCCAACTATCCGGGGAAGAATATGAATGTGTACATGCAGCCGCTTAAGGATGAACTGCAAGAAGCTTGGGATAATGGGATCAAGACATACGACGCCTGCAGATGGCAAAGAGGCCACGTGTGTGTTGCGTCTTGTGTTGTGTGCATATGTGTGCATGCAGGTGTAGGTTGAGCACTTGAGCGTGAGCGTGTGTGTTGCGTCTTGTGTTGTGTGCATGCATGCGTGCGTGTGTTCGTGCGAGTGTTGTGTGCGTGCATGTGTACGTGTGAGTGTTGCATGCATGCTTGAGTGCGTGTGTTCATGCGAGTGTTGCGTGCGTGCATGTGTACGTGTGAGTATTGCATGCATGCATGCGGGCGTTGCGTGCGTGTTTGTCCGTATGTGTGATGTCTGTGTATTCACCACAGTAGCTCCTTATGCATCAAATGACATTTCTTTCTCTATAGGAATTGAGATGCATGTCATCTCACTTCCTATGTTTTTTCTATTCCTATGATATTCCTATCCTATGAATCAGAGGAGGCCGACATGTATCTCAAATCCTGTGAGTAGGGATAGGAAAAGAGATGTCATTTGGTTCACATCATATGAATTTTTCAATTGAGTCTTAATGTTTATTTTCCTCTTAAATGTGGAGTATAGGAATCCATTCCTATGAACCAAATGGCTCTAAAGGAAAAATTCCTATAAAAATCCGATCATATAGAATTCCTATAATATTCCTCCACACCAAAGGAGGCTTGAAATTGTTGTAGGTGATACGGCGGTCTTCCTTTGCCGAGTATCGGCTAACGGAGACTCGGCTAACAAACTTGGCGAAGTGTGGCACTCGGCAATAGAGCAGCGCCATGCGTCGAGTCCTTACTTGATGGGACATTGCCGAGTTTAGAAGTCAGCAAAATATTTGCCCGGTTCTTCTAATGAAGGAACACACTATATTTTGTCTCTCTACTGATCCCGATCGTTCTGTCTCTCTCCTTAGTTAGAGGACTCAATCCTACGATGTCTCTCACTCTCTCACACAACAAACACACACATACGGCCCCACTTTATCGAAGACACACTCGTACATTCCTCCCCCATCTCTATAGATATCTCTCGATGATGAATGAAATGATATATGCTGGGTTTTCTATATGTGCATGTTGTTCTATGAAAACTTGGTAAAAGTTCGTGAGGTTTGAATTTTCAATAAAGCTATATGCACTATATTTTGTAACGGAGGGAGCATACGACAGTTGCAAACGCTCACATGGAAATTTTATGTGTCGGAGGAGTGGCTGTTCTGTCGAATGCCGTCGCAAAACTGCCACCATCAGATGCAGATCTGACGGTTCTTTGGGCGTTCGCCAGGAAATGGCTTGTGATGGACGCTCGCCAGATATGATTTACGGACACACGCATTGCATTGACACGTTAACCCTCCCTCTCATGCACGCACACACGCACCTCATGACTCTCCCGAGACTTCTCGCACACACCATCTATCTGTACTCTGTAGGTAGACGTGACACGCATATATGTGCTCTTCACACCCTTCCCTCAGAACTTCTAAAAAATAAAAGACGTCACACATTTTTTTTGTAACTCAGACGTCACACACGTATACATCTTACTCTAGGTGGAGTACGTAGTACACGAAGAGAAGCGGCGCACGCACGCACCAGTTCTCTAACACCCACGCGCGGGTACACGTACGAGCGCATTTGTTTACAAAGAGGCATCCCAAGTGACAATTTGACTCGTGCAGTTTTCAACTTCATGGAGGGTCGGGGACCACACGTGTACATAGTGCAACCTGGACGCGGTGGCGCGTTATTGATTGAGTTTTTTTACTGGAATGTTAAATGAAAATAGTGGTTCACGTGTATTCATTTTAAAAACGATTGCTACAAGAAAATCACTCCACTATATATATAATCAGGAGCTTCAGCGCTTGGTTTACTAGCGTTGCTCTCATTCACTCTCTCATCCTCTCCAGATCTAAACAAGACAGCGGAGGCCACACCCTCTCTCTGCTCACCGCTGGTCACAGTTTCGGCCGGATCCCCTTCGCTGGCGAAGCGGAGAAGGTGCAGCGTTCACGCGGTCATCGGTGGCGAGGGAGGAGACCCACAGCTGCTGGCGCGTCCCGATCGGCGGCCCGTGCCATTCTATCTGACACAGCGCCGGCTCGGGAGGGCCTCCGACCCCTTCTTCCTCCCTGCCGTATTGTGGGCAGATCCGGCCTCCCGCCGCCCTCCTAGCCATAACTTCCTTCGAAACCGGCCTTGCTCTACTGCCCCAGCTCACCACGTGGCTGCATGTGGATCTTTTTCTACTTCCTTCGGCTGTTCCAAAGCCACCTAAATGTTTACTATTATTAGAGGTAAACCTACTTCATGCAGTCAAATCTAGGACTTTGTTCAAAAGGGAAGAAAGGGGGGAAAGCTGTAGCATGAATCTAGGACTTGGTTCAAAGAGGAAAGAAAAGGGGGAAAGTAGTAGAGACTGGCTACCTAACCGGTCTCTTGGTTGAAAAGGGGAAGAAAGTGGGGTGGATAGCGAAACGTGGGGGGAAGTACTAGTAACATACTGGCCAGACCGGTCTCTTGGTCGAAAAAGGGAAGAAAGTGAGGGGGTGTTGGGGGGACAACGCAACTGAGAACGAGCAGGTCTAGATTTCCTGTGCTCACATAGGAAAAGGTCACCGAGGAGATAAAAAATTGGACAAATGCAGACATCTGCCTGAATGTTTGCTGCTCTCGGCAACCAGATCTACTTCACCACTTTATGCCCCTGCTGTCCCTTTGCCCTTATCGCTACCGTTAATCTAATATCAGAGGAAAAATGAAGCAATGCCACTGTTAGCTTAATGTCACTTCTAAGTAATGCTGCTGTCAGTCTAGTGCCATCGATAAATTGAAGCAATGACACCACCATTTTATGAAGTGCTTCTGTCTTGCTTTATTTCCCATGAATTCTGTTTTGCCAGTTACACCTAAATCTCACACCGCTAACATTGCTTCATCCCAGTGGAACTGCACAAATTTGATTGCACCGTGCACGGATCTACTGACCAAGTGCTACTCTCATGACAGTAATACTAGTGCTGTTGTTCTCCATGTTAATCTAGTTCTAGTGTTGATGTGATGTGATGCTACTTCTTACTTAATGGCACTTTTTCATACTGTCAATGTAATGCCATTCATAACACAAGAGATGCTCTTGTTAATCATATGCCACTGCTTAAATAACCATATTACATATTTCTGCAAACAGGGATGTCTATCTCCATATCGTTTCTATTTGTGCAATCATAAGCACACACCTCAATTTTAGTAGAACTGCACAAAATCAGATGGCTGTTCCTACCTGTCGTCCTCTAGCCACCTGTATTCCAGGTATTCGTACATTCATAACTAGCTAGAATGACCAACTCAAGCTAAAAGAAGCTGATTCATACGTGGACTTCCTAATTGCAGTGCAGGAACGAGCCTGTCATGTGTGGTGGAGAAAACAAGCAGTGCGTCCGCGCCGTGAACTACACTCACTCCCAATTTAAGGACGGCCCGAGGACGAGCTTGCACGGCTGCACGGAGGTTTCGGGGTCAGGTGCACGTAAAAGAGGCATTGCGGTCTGCTTATTTCTACAAATAGCGGTCCTTAAATTTAGTAGAACTGCGCAAGAAGTTCAGATGGTCAATCCACTTCAAGGTTCAGTTCAATATTCCAACTGAGAACACAATTATAATTTGTTATTCTGGAACGAGAGAACCTAACCCTCGATGGTGGCAACAAGAAAAACCAGAGCGAACCCCAGGAAATTAAAGCTTGCCTAGGGAGGCCCTTTGCTTAGAGAAGCCTGGCTTGATTTTTCCTAATTTGTAAACCGTCTCACAACTTTGTCTTTTGCTGTCAACTTCTAAAAGTGATGTTATGTTCTATGAATCATTGAGATGTATAAAAAAGCTGAACTTATGCTTTTGAAGTATTTTATGCAACTGAGTTTATTGTGAATGTTTAACATGAATGCTGGAGTAGCGTGTTAACATTTGGAATCTATAGTGTGGCCTCAATTAACCGCATGAACTATTGTAACTAGATACGTAGTTGCTTATATGTCAGACTGTAGAGTATGAGTGTGAGCTGGTCGATCTAGTGTTGAAGTGATCTACGCCAATGTGCCGTGTTTGCACCAACTGTGCTTACAAGTGGGGTAGCACCAACAGTGCATTACCTACACTATGTATACATCGGTGCACCAAGAGTTGTCAAACAAGTATTTCATCAAACACACACTGCTCGTTTGATAAACAATGGCAACTTATGTCTTACAATGCCATATTACATGAAAGAACTCATGAGGATGCATCTGTTTTTGCAACACTTATGAGGGTTCTCACATGATTCACGGGCACACAAAAGTAGCAGCAGTTCCCATAGAGGGATTCAAACAGAGTACTACCCCAAGAGGGCTCGATAATACGCAAGGTTTGGGTAATTAAACACAATCCAAGCTACTTTGAAACACTAACTGGGCCAACTATTTCATGCCATCAATCTAATTGGGGATGGACACAAGACGGACCTTGCCATGAACATCCTCGAGGATGTCCGGCAGCAGCTCAATCCTGTCAACCTTCTTGAAGATAACCTTGTGGCCTTTCCACTCATAAACTTGTTTGTCGACGCATGCCACATCATCTTCATGGATAAGCTTGACAAGAACATTATGCCTCACAAACGAAGGAGTAGCTGTGAACTTGTTGTGCTTCAGTACACCCTGGACAACACGCCTGACAACAGTGTGGCTGGAATACATTTCATCTTCGGTATAAGTGCAAATGGCTTCCAGGATCAAACAACCTAAGAACTTTGTTTTCCCAGTGCGTATATTCAGGTCATCCACCTCATAGTGACATGTACAACCACACAATCCTTGTCTGCATCAGGGCTCTAATTGAAACAGAAACGAATTCTATATTACTTCCAATATAAAAAACACAAGTTATTTAAACCACCATGTAGAGTCAAAAGTATGCATGACAAGGAAGGTAGCATGGCATCGGAGCTAATAAATCTTGCATTATTTATCACCTCATACTTAGAGGAAAAACAACAATCAAGATCGCCAAAGAAGAAAATCACCTTGGGCAGCTCAGCGGGGGGGGGGGGGGACACATCCTCGAAGGGGTCCATCTTGCCGAGGGAAAACTGCTCCTGCATGGCCACGGGGGCTGTAACCTCAAACATGGCGTTGACCATCTCAGTAGTGGCCGTGAGCGCATCTGGGGTCGGCTCGGTGGTGGCCTTCATCTTATTGGAGCTCTCTGTCTCATGGGGATCAGCTTGCCGCGTCTGCTCCAACATCGGCAGATCTTTGCCCGGTTCTCCATGATCCATAATGAAACTGACAACCGAAAGGAAAACACAATTGCAATGACAATGACACAAAAAAGGGAGTGAGGATCAGTTACTACTTTGCAAAAGATTTTTTTTCGAAAGAAAATATAACAACATCACGGATGCGCTCACCTTCCCTTCGTTGGGTGAGAAGAACAATGACGGAAGCGAGTGGTGGCTTTCTTGAAGAAGATGAGGGAGAAGCGGATTTAGCGAAGAGTGAAATGATGGTTGCTTCGTCTGACCAACTTACTGCGAGGAGGTGGGGTTTTGTGATATGACGGCTCATTACTATCGCGCTACGACCGGGGTGACTCTGCGCTTGCATACCGCCTTCTAATTTGGTGGATGCCATTTGGGCCCGCACGCTGCATGGCCCGCATCTCGGCAAACCAAAGTAAAACGGCAGTAGCAGGAGCCGTTTTGACGACCGACGAGGAGCCAGAAGTGGTAGTGTCTCCACTGTACTATAGGAGTAATTGTTTTTTTTAGGATTGAGTAATTGTTTTTCTAGGGAGTGGTAGAGTGTCCCCAGTGTATTACTAGTAGTAATTGTTTTTCTGGGCCCAAGACAAAATAGCCCATCCACCCTAATTAATAAAATCAATTCAAAAGCCCTTACTTTACTTAAAAAGAGGCGCCCCCCACTGCACCGCCCACCAAAAAAAACCCGGTTGCTCTTCTTCCTCCTAACTCCCACCTCATGTCCGCTCGCTCGACTCGTCTCCCCTCCGATTGTACCCCCAAATTCCTCACCTCACTCCTACAGAAAAACCCAGCTCCCCTTCTTCCCCACTGCTACAAAAAATCCCAGCTCCCCTTCTTCATCACTCGCACCATAACTAGGCTCGTCATTCGTTACTCTGCTCAAATCCGTGAGATTGACGCGACGCCCGCAAGGAAAATGGAGTCAGCTGGCCCCAGCACCAAGAAGATGAGGCTCCCGCCAGCGGCGATGCCGGTTGTAGATCCTGCACCCGGCAGCGCGGGGAGAAGTGGCGAGGCCCCCCCTGTATCTGAGGAACCCGAAGAATCTCGGGCGGACCGCATCAGCGATCTCCCGGACGCCATCCTTGGGGAGATCATCTCGCTTCTCCCCACCAAGGATTCCTGCCGCACCCAAGTCATCGCATCTCGGTGGCGCCCTCTATGGCGTGCCGCGCCTCTTAATCTCGACTGTCGCGGCCTATCTCTCGTTGATGATTTTGAACTCCCCGGAGCCATCATCTCCTCCCACGGGGGCTCCGTTCACCGCCTCTGCATCCCGGCGTGCTACCTGCACGTGCCCCGCACGGTGGACGCCTGGCTGACATCCCCTGATTTCCGCAAACTCTAGATGCTTGAGTTCTATTATTCCTATGAAACTGACATACCATGAACCGAACGCCATATATTTGACCCGTCGCCACCGATGTCCATCTCACGGTTTTCCTCCTCTCTCCACACTACCACCTTTGCCCTGTGCAAACTACCAGACAATCTGGTACAAAAGCTTTGACTCCCACTTCGCAAAAAACTTTCACTTGTGCTGGTTCATATGTCGGAGGCCTCACTGCACAGCATCATCCAATCCAGTTGCCCTGCCCTGGAGTGCTTAGTGCTTGTTTTAACAGTTAAAATCGGTTGTTTCAGAATAAAGCTGCCTAGCCTTGTAAGAATTGGAATTTCTTTTGATGTAGGGGAGCTCATCATCGAAGATGTCCCTTCACTTCAAAGGTTGATCCTTGATTCTTGTTATTCACCTTCGCAAATAACTGTCGTCTCTATGCCTAAACTGCAGACCTTGGGTGTAATTCCTGATCTCTGTGATCATTTCAAGATGGTGTTTGGCTCCACAGTTATCCAAGTACTGTATATTATCATCTACACTTTTGTAATCATAAGCTGCATTTTTCATTTGTGCGCATAAGTTTTATATCATCTTGGAGTACACTTTTTGTACTAATATTATGTTCTATATGCTCAATGAAGAGTTTGTCCATGGATAGCCTATCAGTGGTGCTGGATTCTGTCAAGATCTTATATATCAGTATGAATACTTTTGATCTGAACAAGATTATTGGCTTGTTGTGATGCTTTCCATGCCTGGAGAAGTTGTATATAAAGGTGATGATTTCACGCACATTGGAAGCCCATATATAGTGTACTAGAATTAACCGTTCAGTTGTTGCTCTTTCCACACACTCTTTGTTTAGACCTTAACTGTTTTCAATCTTATGTCTATTTAGGCAGTAGGACGGGGTAAAAAAGGTATAACCAATCGGTGGCATCATAAGCACCGGGATTTTCTCAGTTCTCATCACATTCGTTTGAAGACAATAACGCTGGAAGGATATGTTGCCACCCATGCAAACACTAGATTTGTCACATTCTTCCTGCTGAATGCGAGGGTACTATTGTCCATCAGGCTTAAATATATTAAGAACGAAGTTTTAATGGATGGATATGTCAAAGAGCAAAAAAAGTACTTTCAGGTGGACAAAAGGGCTTCTGAACGAGCCAGGCTTCTTTTTACATCATCTTGTGGTCTTATTCCATTATGTTTTACGACCCGGGATGCTAATTTTATAGATCTGACCTATCCATTTGATAGTGATAGCTGCCGAAAATAGTGGTGGAGTTAGATGTTGTTGCCCTTTTCAATCTGGGTTTAGTCTAAACCTGATGAACAATTACCATCGTGCTTTTCTACAGTTTGTAATTAAGCTGGAGTTTGATGTTGGTGCCCATTTCAACTCGGCTGTGGTTGTCATGTTTTCTTTGAAAAAGGCTAATGGCTTGCCATTTCTTTAATTAAGAGAGAAATATTGTAACAAATCCCAACCATGGGAAATAACATCACTCTCGCCGGCTACTTGATCGCATTGTGCATTACAGAACCCAAGTGCTTAGCGCCCACCAGCACCCACAAACTTATTTTGAGCTAGCACACCAAATGGGCTATAATTCCTAATAAGAAAGGCTACATGGCCATGACAGATTTGGATTCTGACATTTGGGACCCACAAGGAAAAAGCCTATCCAAGGTGGTGTCGACTTAGTCAACAAACAATTCTGCCTGCCAGCCGTTGGATTGACATCCAACATCTGTCGTGTTTCTTCTATCTCTTGTCTTCTTCCTCCAGACACCCAAATGAAACCACGCCATGGGCCCCGCCTGCTTCCGCCTCCAACAGGTGGCTGTGCCTCCGCCCACACATTGCCGCCCCACCGTACCCTCAAACGTTGGCAGTACGCAAGCAAGTGCCTTCTATAACAAGCCAAAAAATGCTTCCTCCTAGTGGTTTGACATCTAGGTCCCACACCATTGTCAACGTAGTCAATAAATGAGAGAATTTCCCAACTAGCGGCTGACACCAGGGACCCAGCAGCTCGCGCAGACCGACTCGATCCTACACGAATAACCAGCGGATCACGCACGTAGCTCATCTGGATGAATCGACTGCACACGTTTGACCGTCGTGCCGATATGCGAGCCAGCACTGATGGGACGGGACGGGAGTACGACACAGTCATAATTTTAGTTTTTCCAGTTTTCCACGGCAAGCTAGCGTGCTAAAAGCCATGCCTGCTTATGCATTGAATTCTGATGACCTTCGCGTTTCCCGCGACATGCGGGTTTACCTACCGTCCGCCTATAATTACTAGTTCCCGGCGTGCTCTGGTGGCACCTTCACCCAACGCACCCTATCCTCACAAGACCCCACCGGCCACACGTCGCTCGCCACTTGCCCTCGCCCTCACCACATCCGTCATGCCCCCGCACGGCATCAATAGGCGACGCCAGAGGCGCTCACCGCCAGAGTTAGTGTTCGGTTTTTCACGGGAAGGCAGACGGAGGGAGGAGGCATTCTGGCGGTCTTTAGATGGCAATGCGGAGTATGAAGATGCCTTGGAGTGCGACCGCATGGCAGAGGAGCAGCGTACCGCCGATTTGCGCAGCCAGGAGAGCATGGAGGAGGAGCAGCGCACCGCCGCTCTGCGTCGCGAGCAGAGCGCCCGCAACTGGGCCGACTACCTAGAGGCCGGTGCCCGGCGAATAGCCCTAGAGGCTGTCGGGCACGCACGCGTGCGCGACGCTGAATTTTACTACCAGCTCGTCAAGTGGGTTTCCCGCTTAGAAGCCGAAGCTTCGGTGGACCACAACGGCATGGAAAGAGCCAACGGGCGCGAGCAACGCGCCCTATCGCACCTCTGCCAATTCCGAGGCGAGGAGGAGGACGTCGGTGCTAGCATTTAGCGTGTGCCGTAGATGGCGGCCGACATCATCTAGTTAGCTAAGAGTATGTTAGTTGTTCTAAACATGAGTATTAGTGGGAGTAGATAGTTAAGTTGACTATGATGGTCTTCAACGTGGAAGTTCAGTACTCTACCTCTGAATCAGACCTGTTACTTTGCTCTGAATGTTGAACTTTCTGATTCAACGTTTGGAATGGGCTGTTATTTTTTTTAAATGAGTTGTATTTGTCCGCCACAGATTCAGAGGCTGACTTGTGGGCCTACTAGGTTGACGCGTACACAAGGCTTTGTCAACTTAGTCAACAAACGATTGTGGCAGCCTAAGCCGTTGGATGTCAATCCAACGTCTGTCGTGCTTTTTCAATCTCTTGTGTTCTTCCTCCAGGCTCCAACCGCCCAAACCAAACCAATGCCGGCGGGATCGCCTGCTCCCGCCTTCCGCGGCTTGCTGCACAGCCGCGACATATCGCTGTCCCACCGTACCCTAACCGGTGCCAGGCCAACCCTCTACAGCACCCCCCACCCACCCACCCCCACCTCCTATTATTCTCCGGCGACGGCATCCCCACCCCGCACCAACCCTCGTACTCCCCTCCGCTTCTGACCACACTACGGCATCTTCCACGGCTCCTTTTCGTTCCCATCCGAGGCCTCGCTGTCGTCCTCCGCTTTGGTTCCCTCGCCGCGGCACCGCCTTCTGGCGTTGTCAACTTGGTCAACAACCGAGAGGAATCAGGAGATGATTGTATGTGGAGAGGATGACAGTAGGGACCCACCAGGGTCATGGCAGTACGCAAGCAAGTGCCTCCTTATTACAAGCCAAAAAAATGCTTCCTCATAATGGTTTCCTGACATCTTTGTCCCACCACATTGTCAATGTAGTCAATAAATGAGAGAATTGCCCAACGAGCGACTGTCAACAAACGACAAGAATCCGTAAGGACTGTACGTGGAGAGGATGACAATAGGGAACCCAGGTCCATAGCCGTACGTAAGCAAGTTCCTCCTTATTACATGAAAAAAATGCTTCCTCCTAATGGTTTGCTGACATCCGGGACCTACGACATTGTCAATGTAGTCAATAAATGAAAGAATTGCACAAGGAGCGGCTGACACCTGGGACCCAGTTCCACAAGCAGTTTTTGTTGTTGTTGTTGAGACGGAGCAGGGTATTAGCTGGGCTGTGAGGTGTCTGTGGCCCGTCTAGCCCAGGTTTTATTTACAACATGATGATCCCAACTGTTTTTTTTGTCTGTGAAAATGACTAGCGCACCTTTTTTCGTAAAATACCCTACATAGGCCGATTTCCATTTTCCCTTCCCTGCTGGGCTGCAAATCTTTCAAGACGATGAGGGATACATTGGGCCTGGCCACAAAAAAAGGCTGTAAATTTTATGAGTAATATGAAATGGGGTGTAAATATATAAAAAAACACATCAAATGGGAAATTAGTTTCAAATTGCGAATTTTATTTTATTTTTTGATATTTCATATTTCATTGGATTTTAACATAATTTAAACATATTTTAAAATTTGTTTTTGTCGGGCTCAAAATTTCGGGATTAAAAATAGTTCAAAAATTTCAATGACCAGTCTTTTATTTTATGTTTACCACATGACCAGCCTAGTTTTTTTTTTCTTTCTTGAAATGGCTAGCCCAGTTCTAATTTTTTTTGCACAATACCCAACCGGGGCCTACTTGCCTTTCTCTGTCCTGTTGGGCTTCAAATATTTCAAGACGAGGAGGGATGCATTCGGCTTGCCCACAAAATGGCCTATTTCCCTAAAAAAAGAAAATGGCCTACAAGCAATAAGAAATGGGCTGTAAATTTTAAAAAACACAACAAACCGGTAATTAGTTTATAATTTTGTTTCATCCGGATTTTGAAATTTTAAATTTCGTTGCATTTTTCTGCGGTGAAAATATCATTGGATTATAAATTAATATAATTTTATTTTTCAAATTAGTCTGAATCAGCCTTGAAACATCGGGATAAGAAACAGTTCGGAGCCCACCAAAATATGCAAAATTTCATTGAAATTTTTAACAGTGGCCAGAATATTGGTTGTAATGGTAACAAAGAGAATATGTGCTATAAAAAATTCATTAAGGGTGAGGAAATGGGCTGTAATTAATTAAAAAATAATAGCAAATGTGTTGTACGATGTTTGCACAGATTTGGAGGCTGACTTGGGCCTACTAAGTTGACGCGTACGCAGGGCTTTGTCAACTTATTCAACAAACGATTCTAGCAGCAGTGACCGTTAGATGTTAATCCAACGTCCGTGCTACTTCTTCAATCTCAGATCTTCTTGCTCTAGCCGCGCAAACCAGCGCCGACGGGGCCGCCTGCTCCCGCCTCCCGTGGCCGGCTGTGCTGCCGCACAGGCCTCACCGCCCCACCCTACTGCCATCGCTGGCCAGGCCATCCCTCTACTCACCCACACCTCCTGTTATTCTCCAGCGACGGCTGCCTCACACCACCGAACCAGTAAACCCTCGTACTCCCCTCCACGTGTGCAACCACTGCCAAGTCTTCCTCGTCTCCGGGTCATTCCCTTACTAGGCCTCGCCGTTGTCCACTGCCTTGGTGCTCTCAGAACGGCGTCGTCAACGTAGTCAAGCAACGGCAGCCATCGGGAGAGGACTGTACGTGGAGAGGCTGACAGCTGGAACCCCCGAGGTCCATGGTCACACGCAAGGAAGTGCCTCCTTATTACGCGCATAAAAAATGATTCCTCCCCCTACTAGCTGGGACCCACCTGATTTGGAGGCTGACATGTGGGCCTCAAGTTGACACGTACGCAGGTCTTTTTCACCTTAGTCAATAAACGATTCTTGCAGCAGTGACCGTTGGATGTTAATCCAATGGTCGTGCTGCTTCTTCAATCTCTGATCTTCTTGCTCCAGCTGTCCAAACCAACGCCGGTGGGACAGCCTGCTCCTGCCTCCCGTGGCCGCCTGTGCTGCCGCGCAGGCCTCACCGCCCCACCCTACTCCCACCACTGGCCAGGCCATCCCTCTACTCACCCACACATCCTGTTATTCTCCGCCGACGGCAGCCTCACACCGCAACCGAACCAGTAAGCCCTCGTACTTCCCTCCGCGTGGGCGACCACTGCCTTGTCTTCCCCGGCTCCGGGTCATTCCCTCCCTAGGCCTCGCCGTCGTCCACCGCCTTGCTGCACTCGGTACGGCGTCGTCAATGCGGTTAACGAACGACAGCCATCGGAAGAAGACTGTACGTGGAGAGGCTGGCAGCTGGGACCCACGAGGTCCATGGTCGCACACAAAGAAGTGCCTCCTTATTACGCGGAAAAAAATGTTTCCTCCCCCTGGCAGCTGGGACCCACCCGCTACATCTTCGCACGCAAGGAAGTGCCTTCTTATTACCCGCAAAAAAAATGATTCCTCCCCCTGACAGCTGGGACCTACCAGCTATATCTTCGCACGCAAGGAAGTGCCTCCTTATCCTCCCTGACAGCTGGGACCCACCCGGTCGAAGCGTACGTAGCGTTGTCTGTCTGGTCGCGAACGTGTACGTCCATACTGGTCGATCGGTCTCTCTGCAATGATGAACCGTGGGCGTGTAAGGAGCGACACGTGTCGTAGTAGAGCCCCCGACGTAGCAGTTCAGGCAGCCCCATCTAAATCGTGTGCACGTACGTACGTACAACCACATCACAAAAAATACGGTCATGTACGTACATATACGGGCGGGGTCTCGAACGCGTACTCGCGCATACGTATGGCCAGGGCTCGTGTACAAGGAGAGAGGCAACGGATGGCAGCAACGGCCTCCTGTTCAACGTCAGCCAACCGGCTGGGTCGAAACGGAGGAAACAGCGTCGTGTTCATCGAGAGCCAAGCGACTGGGTCGGAACATGTCCTGTTCATCGGGAGCCAACCGGGTTGGAAGGAACAGCCATAACGGGGTCCTGTTCATCGACTCGGGGTCTGGCGTACCCCCAAATAGAGGAAACGACCTTCTGTTTGACCGCCTTCGGTTGAAACGGGGTCCTGTTCATCGGCTGGAGGGCTGGCGTACCGCAAAACGGAGGAAACTGACTTATGTTCGAGCACCTACGGTCGAAACGGGGTCCTGTTGATCGGGAGGGCTCTGGCGTACCGCAAAACGGAGGAAACAAGCTTCTCCCCAACTGCCTACGGTCGAAACGGGGGTCCTGTTCATTGGGAGGGGTGTGGCGTACCACAAAACAGGACTCCCCGGGCTACTGTTCATCCACGGTCGACCTCCTCCAGCCTCCACCAGCTACTATTCATCCACAGTCGACTTCCTCCAGCCTCCACCGACTACTGTTCATCCAGCCTCCACGGGGTCCTGTTCATCCACTCCCAACCGGCTGGGATGTGGCGGCCTCCTCGGGGTCCTGTTCATCTAGCGCCAACCACCTTCACACGAACAGGGTACTGTTCATCCATAGCCAACCCACCAGCTGGGGTGGGGCGTATGAGTGGGCAGCAGCAACGGGAACTGTTCATCCACAACCAACCAACCGGCTAGGTCAACTCACCACGTCTCGCGCAAGGGGCTCAATCGATGCGTGTCGACTCATTCTACGTATCGCGTGCACGGCAGCAACGGGCACTGTTCATCGAGAGGCAACCCAACCGGCTACGTCTCGCGCGTACGGGGGCTCGACCGGCTTCAGTTAGTAGTGAAGGAATCGCTCGGGTTCAGTTAGCAGCGAAGGAATCGCTCGGGTTCAGGTAGCAGCGAAGGGATCGATCGGCTTCAGTACGTAGCTAGTGCGATCACTCGGGTTCAGTAAGCGAACACCTCGCTTGGGTTCAGTTAGTGAACGCCTCGATCGCACACACGTGCGTGTACGAGAGAAACGCGCAAACCACACTGCATCGCTCGGCCCTGACCACCCACCGTAATCGGGAATTCCGCGAAAATTTCCTCGGCCTCACTTCTACCACGATTTTTTATGTCATGGACGGCCCAAAGAATGTCATGCAGGTGTGTCTCTGGCCCGCCCAGGATGAAAAGCCCATTTTCTGTCATAATTTTTTGTCATAGAAGTAGGAGACCACCACATCTATGATGATACGTGTTTTTGTCACAATTATTGTCATAGTAGTGTCACAACCATGATAGAAAAAGTTTTCGTTCGGGCCATAATGTCACGGATGTGTCTTTTTTTTGTAGTGAAAGTACGCCATGTCCTGCCTCATGTGCTCATAGTTGATAGTCTTGATCTTGACATAAAGGTTCTTCTTGTCCTTGAGCACATCATGATATGCTGAGGCATGATCCCTGTTCCAGAAAGGACGACCCTGCTGAGTTGGGTCCTGAGGACTAGAGTAGGGATTCCGCTCATGAAAGGCCCAATACTCATTGGAATTCATCTCTGACATAGCCTTGGCCTTCTCCTTCTGCTTCTTGGCAACTGATTTGGTTCTGCTTGAATGCCTCTGCCTGGCTTGAGCACTGGAAGCTTCTCCTGCATCACTGGAGGTACGGTCGCGCTTCGGATTCTTGCGGCGAGCTTGGTACGGAGCGGAGCCACTCCCAACTGACCAGGACACAAGATAGAAGGGAAAGCATGTGTAAATGAATATGCATAAGCCAAGGAGGTGAAAGTGAGGAAGGAACAGAGTGTGCAACATGTCAGAAAGTTGGTATCTCAAGCGGTAGTGCCGGAGCTACAGCGATAGTACCACCTGGTATTCAAGCGGTAGTACCGTAGGTCAGACACGTTAGTACTGCAATAAGCGATAGTACCGTACTAGACCCAGCGGTAGTACCGCTTGCATCACAGGTTGTCGTGGGTACAACCATCTATGGGGTATCCATCCCCTTATGGTTCGGCAAGGGGGATCAACGTGCACAAAGAACATGAACAATGGAAGACGCAAGCGATTTACCCAGGTTCGGGCCGCTGAGAAGTGTAAAACCCTACTCCTGCTTTTGGTGTATTGGGTGTGTGAGAGCACAAGTACAAGGAACGCTTCTCCCGGCAAGGTGCGGAGAGAGCTGCTACGCGAGGCGTGCTGGTGTTTGGAAAGGGGTCCGAATCCCTCTAACTGTTGCCTTGGCCCTCCTTTTATAGCTCAAGGGGTTACCACAGTGGCAAAACAGTAATTACATAGCGATTAGATAGCAAACAGTGCTATCATACCTAACTCTGCCAGTTTAGGACAAAAGCATTAAATGCGCCGTTAGGTGTCATGTGGAGAGGTAGTCCCGGCAAGGTTTCTGCACCGCTTGCCCAGCCACCTCGTATTATTCCGACACGCCTCCTAGACGGGTGTCATTAAAGGCAAATTCTATCCCAGTGTGCTGACACGTGCCCGACAGGCCTTACCAAACAGCCTGCGCGGTCGACACCTCACCCACTAGCGGACATCTGTGCGGTGAGGTGGAGCGCAGGAGGGCTGGCAAAAGCTTGCCGGTACGGAGCTTGCCAGGTCTTCACCTTGCCGGTTTAGCCTCGCCGGCAAGGAAAGTCTTCATCTTCGGTACTAGTTGAGTGCTGTGTCTTGAGCTTCTTTCTGGTAGCTTCTGTGACTGGGCTCTGAATCTTGGTCTTGGCGGTTCCCGGCAAGGCTTGGCCGGCAAGGAGGCAACTAGTGTCTGTGCATAAGTCAGGGTATAAAATACCCATGTTTTATACACCGACAGGAGCCCCTGGGCCTGGGCCATACGCGCGTCCGAAGCGTCATTGGGCTGGGCCCAAACAATGCACAGACACGCGGCGGGAAACTGCCGCTGTAATTTTTGTCATGATGATTATCCTGACACACGTCCAATCCACGCATTAAATGCGGGTCGTGGGAACTTGGACTGTTGCGGTTATATTGCGGTAGTGCGCCAGTAAAAGAATGTGGCAGGGGTAAATAGTGAAGAGCCAGCCCCCCTCGCGCCTTCCCCATAAAAAGGCAACCGCGAGGAGGCGCCGCTCATTCACCCTTGCTTTCCCCTGCTTCATCTTCTTCCTCACGCCAGAACCACTTCCGCTGCCGCCGTCGCCGCTGCCAATGCTTCGCATCTCGACTCGACCACTTTCTTCTTCCTCAATCTCTGATGGCGCCCAAGAGAGCCGACGCGGTGGGGAAGAAGCCCGCCAGGCCGCTCGATCCCAAGGCGGAGGAGAAGAAGAAGGCGCTGGAAAAGCTGGAGAAGCGACAGAGGGAGAATGTGATCTTCTCGCCGTGCTCTTTAGACGCCAACGAGCTGATCAGGAGGTACGCATACATGTGGGGGAGAGATACCAAGGACCACAAGGCGCCCGTAGTGCTTCCTGAAGGCGACAAAGATCCATCAGATTCATATCCGTTCTTCTGCGCCTATTTCTACTGCGGCTTGGTTCCCCCATTCTCAGATTTCTTCAGCGCCATGATGTTCAGCTACGGGTTCAGGCTGCTGGATTTTACTCCGAATGCGATGACTTGCATGGCGGTCTTCGCCCATCTGTGCGAGAACTTCGTCGGAGTGGCCCCCAATGTTGATCTGTTCCATCACTTTTTCATCCCCCGGATCGAAGACAAATCACTCTCCGGCAGCGTGGCCTGGATCCCCAGGGCAAAAACCAAGGGCGAGTACCTTGCCGGGCAGCTCCACCTCAAGTGGGATGAGTGGAGGGCGGAGTGGTGCTGGATCCAAGAGAAGGGATTTCCCCCGTTCTGCATACCGCGTACGACGAGGGTTGTGCACGGCAAGAACTGGACCAGTATGGGTGCTACTGACGCCAAGCTTCGTCCGGCACTGAACAGGATCGCCCGCCTCAAAGCCCCCAATCTGACCATAGAGATGGTTGGCGCTGATTTCCTCCGGCGGCGCATAGTGCCACTGCATAAGAGGGAAAGATTCGCGTGGCAATACCAAAACGCTGCCGATGTCATGCGACTATACCCTGGGACCGGCAACTACTTGTCGGTGATGGAACACGCCTGCCTCTGCGAATAGTTGTTCCAGAAGACTGGCACATTCCACTTGCCGGATAAGATCGTCCCGCTGCATATCAACTCCACCAAGGATTCCATCCTGGCGGTGATGCCGGACTGCGACGCTCATGGAGTGAAAGCAGACTGGGATCTGCCCACCCTAGAGCACGAGATGGAATGGGCCTCCAACCTGACGGAGTAAGCTTCCCGGAAGGAAACGGATCTCATCCGGGCCACCACTGAGGAAGAACTGGCATACATCGCCAGCAAGGCCACAGAGATCGCAAGGATCAATGCGGCGGGCAATTCCGGTGCCGCGGCAGCCGAGGACGATGAAGAGGAGCATTCCGAGGAAGGGGCTGCCGAAGAGCAACAAGAAAAGCCTACCGGGGATGAGGTCGCCGAGGACGAGGTTGCCGGGACCGAGTTTGTCGGGTCCGAAGCTGCCGGGTCGGAAACTGCCGGAGAGCCCGAAGAAGAGGAAGGCCCTCGAGCCCCGAAGAGGAGGTGCCGTCTTTGGAGGGCGGTCAGTCAAGAGCCGGTGCGTGCTTCCTCGCCGAGAGCTGGCCCCACGGTGAAGAAGACGACCACGAAGACCGGCCGCCAAGAAGAAGTACGCCGGCAATCGATCCGGCGTCCCCGAACTCAGCCCTCATCTCCCCAGCAGGAGGTGGTCGAGGAAGTTGAGTCCATCCAGCCGACGAGTTCGCCTCCCCCGGCACTCAAGAGGGCTAGAGAATCGCCCCTGCCAGTGACGTACGACTTCGACGTCCTCGGCGAGTCCGAAGAAGAGGAGGAGTGAGTAACTTCGCTTATTCCCGCCAAACCTTGATTCCATTTGACTGTCATTTTAACTTGATTCCTTTTGCCTTGATAGGGATCCACAGAACCGCTCGTGCATTGGTCGAAGCGGCCCAGGTCTGCAGCAATACAAGATCCTGCGGCAAGTGTTGGGCAGGGGAGTGCGATGGCCGAAGCCATTGTTACCAGCCCCCAGCCCAGCCCCCTGCGTGAGGAAGTGGTGCAGGTGCCTCCCACTAGCACCAGTATTGGAGTCCCTATTGCTGAGCCTGTCGTGGAGACGGAGCTGGCCCGCCAAGAGGAGGAGCGCCAAGAAGCGGATCCAACTGTGGCTCCCCCATTGATCAATGTTCCGGAGAGCGCTTCCCCGACAAGGGCCTCCACCGATGAGCCTGCTCACACGGGGGCCACCCCGATGAGCAGGGCCACCGACGATCGTGCGCCGGCAACTCGAGTTGCCGGTGAAGGAGTCCTTCCACAACAAGCACCAACGGGTAATCCTCTTGCCTTTGCATACCTCTTCCGGGAAAGATTTCTTTTTGTCTTCTTGAACTTGACTTGTGGCTATGTGCCCTTATTTCACCTTTGTTCTTGCTTCGATCCACAGCCCCGACCCCACCCGAAGAGGGCGACGTTCTCGTGGAGGTAGCCAGTATCGCAAGGGACGCCGCTGATGAAGCCGCAGGGTTGCCATTGAAGAGGGCCTCGCAAAAGTTGCCGAGGAGACCAGAATACTCATCGAAGAGACCGAGAGGTCCTCCGGTAACACGTCTGACCCCGCCAGGGTGGCTGTGGAGAAAACGCCCGTCAGCACCGACGCGCTAGCCCCCGGCAACCAAGTAGCGGCGACAAGCTTGCCGGCCTCGTCAAGCAGCTTGGCGTTAGTTGCTTCCCAGCACGGGTCCGGAGCCCCCAGTTCATCTGGCACTGTGGGGCCGAATTTTGACGAAGAGATAGCCCGGATTCTGCTCCCTTTGTTCCAGAGAACCGACGAATCCACCGATGTGGCCGACAATGTCGAAGATCTTGCCTTCATGGAAATTATGGCTGTCGACTTCAAAGGCATCCAGGAACAGTACAGTCGGAGGTGGGACAAGGTGCAGGAGGAACGCAAAGCCGCGGATTTGGTTGACCAGAAGCTGAGGGAAAAGGCGGACGAGTTGCGCACATGGTACAGTCAGCAAGCCCGCAACCTCAATGCCGCCAAAGAGGAGGCGACAATCCGTGATGGCAAGCTGAGAGAGCGTGAAACGCTGCTCAATGCCAAAGAGAAGGATCTTGCTGCACGGGAAGGAGCCCTTTCCGCCACTCTTCACGGCAAGGATGATGAGATTGAAGTGCTCCTTAAGCAACAGACCCAAAGCTGGAGAACGGGCACAAGAAATCCATCGAAGCCCAGGCCCTGGAGAACGCCCCCAAGCTCAAGGAGGCTGCTGATAAGGCTGTTGCTGCTAACTCTGCCAAGGCAGAACTGGAGTCCCAGGTGGCCAAATTGAATGAAGATCTCATCGGCAGCGACAAGGAAATCGAGGCTCTCAAGGACGAAGCGCTGAAGGCAGCCCGCACTCTAGGGGACTTGCAAACGCAGCTGTCGTCCAAGAACCAAGATCTTGATGCCGCCGCCAAGACGATTGGAGATCTGAAATCCCAATTGGCCACCGTGCTATCAGCTAGGGATGAAAACAGAGTGGAAACGGACGGAACTGAGTGCTACCACATTTTTTTTCATATTTTTTTGCAGAAGCGGAAACGAATACAGAAACCCCGGAAATGAATATGGAAACAGATACTATTGGAAACGGACACGGAGCGGATACAAAACGGACACAGAAACAGAAGTGGGCGTTGACCGGAACTAAAAAAACCCTTGAATCATAGAGAAATACACACAAAAACAAACAAAATTTAATGAATTTAATGAAGGCGTCGCCGCGGCTCTCGTTGCCCGTCGTGTTGCTCCAGGGGAAACTCTGATCCTCGGATCGAGCGATGGCGGCGCTCCGGTGTCGTCCCCTTCCTGAAGGCGCCGCCTTGGAGCCCATGGTTCGTCATATGCGGCTTCACTTCTTCGCGGTGGCGTGTTCACGGCTGTAGCCCCCGGCTGCTCTTGTAGTGCTAGGGATGGTGTTGCTGCGCTCAGTGCCTATGTATCCTGCCTTGGGTGTGTGTCTGCGTGTGTTGTGGGGGCGTGCGTTTGTACCGGGTGCTGTTGATCGATGTTTTATATATAAAGCGGGGCGAAAGCCTTTTTCGGTAATAATATGTTTATTTTACCAACTTAGCGTAGTATTGTACTAGTACTAGACAATTGCGTATAGGGTCAAGTTGAGTACATGTGTGGTAGCAGAAGTTGGGTCAATTGATCCATTCTACTTATTGTGTCATTATGTGTTGTTTCGTGGTTGGGCTACAAAGCAGCCATATTCCTATAGTAAAAACAGAAATTCCATATTCACGGAAACGGAAAGTTCTGTTTCCACGTCTGTTCCACCGGAAAACACCATTCCATTTTTGTTTCCGTTTCCGCATAAAAAATTCCATTTCCACTTCCGTTTTGCAAATTTCCATTTTCATTTTCATATTTCCTCTCCGTTTCCATTTTTCGTCCGAAAAAGCGGAAAGTTTCCACTCCATTTTCATCCCTAGTATCAGCTTCAGAATCCGCCAAGGAGAGGGAGAGGGTCTTGACAGAGAAGCTGGAGAAGGAAGAGGCCTTGAAGAAGGAGGCTGAGAACAACTATGCCCAGCTGCACGAGAATCTCTCCCTCTGGACCAGCAGGCTCGTCAATGTCGCCGAACGCATCAGCTCCCAGATCGTCGTGATGGACATGAAGAGCTGGGGCTTCACCGTCAATGACAAGGAGGCCACCAGCGTCCGCCTGACCAAGTTCTTCGAGGGCCTTATCGACGCCTTGAAGACGTACCACGAGGACAGGTCTGCTTCATTCGCCAATGAATCCCAGAAGTTTGCGCGCGAAATCGTGTACAGGGTGCTGCTCAAGATCGCTCATCGCAATCCCAGCCTCGATCTCTCTGGGGTCTTCAGGAGGCTGCCGACGAGCACAGACATCACTGCTACCGACAAGATCGCTGCTCCTCTCGCCGTCCAGGGCAATCGTCGGGATTGAATTTGTCATTATATTCATCACTGTGCTGCATGTAAAAGACACATTTGATCTTATATTAGTCCCGCACTGTTTCTGTGATGTAATATAACTTGTGTCACTTGAATGTACGTGTGCCGTTCCCCTTGTTTTGTTTTGCCTTTGTATGATCGCATCCCTACGCTGTTTGGAAACTTGCCGGTGCGCACACTTGCCGCGAGCGCTTCGAGGAACGGGTCCTTAGCAGCCTGCTGGAAGTGCCGCTGCCGGCAAGGCTACTTGCCGGGACAGAACGCAGCTGCTAGGCTTGCCGAGCGGACTCGAGGCAAGCTAGAGCGCAAACCGATTGCGACAAGGATCCTTTCGCATGCAGGTTTCTCATACAAAGCACAGAATCGTTCAAGATAAATCGTGAATGTAACAAGGAAAAAATTTCAAAGTTTTTCAACTTAGCTTTTCCTTGTGTCGTTTCTCTCGTTGTATGAAATGATCACTTGAACGTCATCAAAATGGTACCCCATCTCCACTCCCCCCGGGAAACTTGTGCGCGAGGGATCCTTCTATCCTTTTTAAGAAAAAGAAAGAAGAGAAAAGAGTGGGTTGGGAACCTTGGCGGTTCACCAGTCATTCCATACAAATTAAAGTGTAAATCACAACATCACATGCATCCACATATAAATTAATATGTACGAGGAGTTGCGGAACACTTAGCTTTATTATGCACAGGATCTGCGCCTGGTTTTGTACAAAGGGTTACATGTCTTGCCGACAAAGGTTGTACAAAAGGGGGTTGCCGGGAGGTGTCCCGGCAACCGCGCCTTATGGGTAGAACTTGCGAAGATGCTCAATATTCCATGAGTTTTGCACTTGAATGCCATCTTCGGTCTCCAGTCAGACTGCGCCAGGCCTGGTGACTCGTACTACCCTATAAGGGCCTTCCCACTTTGGTGACAACTTTTTCGATCCTTTGGCGGACTGAGTGCGCCGAAGAACAAGGTCACCTTCCTCAAAGCTTCGGGCATGCACTTTGCGGCTATGGTAGCGGCGCAAGGCTTGCTGGTAGCGTGCAGCTCGCACAGCCGCCCGAAGATGATCTTCCTCAAGGAGCGTTGCGTCGTCTTGCCACAGCCGCTCTTGCTCAGCTTCATCGTAAGCGAGCACTCGAGGTGACCCATATATGAGTTCCGTGGGGAGCACCGCTTCTGCACCATAGATTAGGGAGAAGGGTGTTTGGCCGGTAGCTCGATATGGTGTCGTCCTGAGTGACCAAAGAACCGCCAGCAACACATCAATCTAGTGTCGTCCACACTTGCGTAGCCTGTCGAAAGTTCTTGTCTTGAGACCACGCAACACTTCAGCATTCATCCTTTCCGCCTGGCCGTTGCTTCTCGGGTGGGCAACAGATGCAAAACAGATTTTGCTGCCAAGGTCTTGGATATATTGCATGAAGGTGCGGCTCGCGAATTGTGTGCCGTTGTCGGTGATGATTCTATTAGGAACCCCGAAATGGCAAACTAATCCTTTGAAGAACTTGATGGCTGATTGCGTTGTCACCTTCCTCACTGGCTCCATTTCTGGCCACTTTGTGAACTTGTCGATGGCGACGTACAAGAACTCAAAGCCCCCGGCAGCACGAGGGAAGGGGCCCAAGATATCGAGCCCCCAGACCGAAAAGGGCCAGGAGAGAGGGATTGTTTGGAGAGCTTGAGCTGGCTGATGGATGTTCTTCGAATGGAACTGGCATGCTTCACACTTGGTTACTAGCTCAGTCGCATCCCGGAGTGCAGTGGGCCAATAGAAGCCTTGCCGGAAAGCTTTACCGGCAAGTGCTCTTGATCCTATGTGAGAGCCACATATGCCTCCGTGTATCTCTGCCAATAGCTTTAGTCCGTCTTCCCGGAAAATGCACCTCAATTTCACACCGTTTGGTCACTTTCTGTATAGGATGCTATCCACAAACTGATACATACTTGACTGATGGGCTACTTTCTCAGCTTCTTCTTCTTCATCGGGAAGTTCTCCTGTTTGAAGGAGACGAACTATTTGCTGTGCCCATGCCGGAGGCCGTGGCTCGACGACAAGGACTAAAGGCATTTCTTCGGCCGTGGGAGCGCTTCCTTCGGCGGCAAGAACCTGGTGTTCTGCGCTAAGCGGTGGCTCACCGGCAACCGTGTCGTTGTTCCCGGCAACATCCTTGTCGGCGGCTCCCGGGAGCTCTGCCGGAAAATACTTGTCGGTATTCAACTTTCTTCTCTTACTGGCCTACATTTATGGAGTCACCGTGGGTTGATTCGAATGGAGCACAAAAGTTCCCGGTTCCACGGGAAGCTTTTGAGCGGCACATTTTGACAGGTTGTCAGCAATGCTGTTTTCCGCACGAGGGATGTGCTCTGTTTGTAACCCGTCAAAGTGTTCTTCCAATTTCCTCACTTCTTCCACGTATGCTTCCATTAACGGGCTCTGGTAATCTTTGTTTACTTGCTTCACAACAAGCTGCGAGTCACTGCAGACGATCAATTTTTTAATACCAAGGTCCACTGCGATCCTTAGACCGGCAAGGAGTCCTTCGTACTCAGCAGTGTTGTTTGTAGCTTGCTCCCTGGGAAAGTGCATTTGAACCACATACTTGAGGTATTCTCCGGTGGGTGCGACAAGGAGCACTCCGGCACCGGCGCCTTGCAGCGAGAAGGCACCGTCAAAGTACATGATCCATTCCTTTGCCGTTTCCTTGCCGGGGAGAGTTGTTTCTTGAATTTCTTCGTCTTGCGTTGGTGTCCATTCTGCAATGAACTCCGCCGAGGCTCTAATCTGAATAGTTGAAGTGCTCTCAAACTTGAGTGCAAAGCTTGACAATTCCAACGCCCACTCCACTATCCTGCCAGTTGCCTCTGGATTCCTCAAGACGCGTTGCAACGGAAAGCGGGTGACGACGGTGTTTTCATGCGCTTGGAGGTAGTGATGCAGCTTTCTCGAGGCCATAAGAAGGCCGAAAAGCAACTTCTGCACCCCAGAGTATCTCGATCTAGCCCCCTGCAGAAGGGAACTGACGAAATACACTGGTCGCTGCACCACTTTCTTCTTCGGCACTGTTTGTTGATTACCTCCATTTGCTTGCGCTGTTTCTGACTTGTCGGCACCATGATTTGCCGGAGAAGATTCCGGTTCATCCCTGGATGGATTTGCCGCGGTTACTTACTCATCATCGGGTTCCCTCTACGCCACTAATGCAGCACTAGCCACTTGATTCGTTGCCGCTACGTATAGCAGCAACGGCTCTTGTGGTCTGGGCGCAACTAGTGTTGGCGCGGAGGAGAGGTATCTTTTCAAGTCCTGCAGCGCGGCCTTCGCTTCCGGAGTCCATTTCATCGGACCTGCCTTTTTCAAAATCTTGAAAAATGGCAGGGCGCGCTCAACGGATCTTGAAATGAATCTACTCAAGGCAGCAACACAACCGGCAAGACGCCACACACCTTTGATGCTTTTTGGTGCTTGAATTTTCTCAATTGCTTTGATCTTATCGGGATTCGGTTCGATTCCTCGTTGAGATACAAAGAATCCGAGAAGCTTACCAGATGGAACGCCAAACACGCACTTCTCGGGATTGAGCTTCAAGTTGATTTTGCGCAAGTTTGCAAATGTTTCTTCCAAGTCTTGAATGAGGGTCGATTTGTCCTTGGTCTTGACTACTATATCATCCATGTAAGCTTCCACATTCCTGTGCAGCTGGGGCTCAAAACCAATCTGGACTGCTCTTGCAAATGTCAAACCGGCACTCTTTAATCCGAAAGGCATGCGTACAAAGCAGTACGTGCCACATGGAGTAATGAATGTGGTTTTCTCCTCATCCTCCTTGGCCATGAAAATCTGATGGTATCCAGAATATGCATCAAGGAAAGAGAGCAAATCACAGCCAGAAGTGGAGTCTACAATTTGATCGATGTGCGGCAAAGGAAAAGGATCCTTTGGACAAGCCTTGTTAATATCGGTGTAGTCATACACAGTCTCCACTTTCCGTTCGCTTTGCGCACCACAACTGGGGTTGCTAACCATGAGGGATGTAGTACACCTCTGACCAGGCCTGCTGCTTCAAGTTTCTTGATCTCTTCGGCAATAAAATGTTGCCGTTCCAATGCTTGCTTCCGGACTTTTTGCTTGACGGGCTGAGCGTGGGGACAGATAGCAAGGTGGTGCTCAATTACCTCCATGGGAACACCGGGGATGTCAGATGGTCGCCATGCAAACACGTCGACATTCGCCCGCAGGAAGGCAACGAGCGTGCTTGCCTATTTGTCGTCAAGGGTGGCACTGATGGTGAAGGTACCGTCTGTGCCATCCTCCCTCGCCGGTACCTACTTGGTTGCCGGTGCAGTGGGTTTGGATTTCTTACCGACAGAGCACCCCGGCAGGTCTTCAACAGGCGCGCAGCACTCCGAAGAGGTGCGCTTCCCGGAGTCTTTGCCAGAGGTCTTGCCGGACTTCTTGTTTTCCTTCTTCTTGGCGGGAGCTGGTGCCTTAGCGGCCACTGCTGCAACCGCATCTCTGTACATCTTGTCGACACAAATGACTGCATCTTTCTTGTCGGAATTGATGGAAACGACACCCATCGGCCCTGGCATCTTCAACGTGTTGTATGCATAGTGAGACGCTGCCATGAATTTTGCCAAGGCTGGGCGGCCAAGAATTCCATTGTACGGCAAGGGGATTTTGACAACGTCAAACACAATCTTTTCCGTTCTGTAGTTTAACTCCCAGCCAAACGTCACCGGTAACGTGATCTTTCCCTTGGGCTGGCTTCTTCCCGGGTTTACTCCTTGAAACGTGCCTGTTTTCTCGAGTTCCTCATCGGGGATCTGCAGCCTCTTGATAACTTCCGGAGAGATCAGATTCAGGCCGGCCCTACCGTCAACTAACATCTTCGTTACTTGGAGGTTGCGGATTGTTGGTGAAACCAACAACGGCAAACACCCGACCGCAGTTATGCGATCAGGGTGGTCCTCAGCATCGAAAATGATAGGCGTGTGTGACCACTTGAGTGGCTTTTGAGAGCCCATTGCCGGTTTTGCTGCGTTAACCTCACGCGCCCACTGCTTAAGTTGGCGGTGAGAGGAGCGCAAAGATGCTCCTCCGTCAACGCACATGGCCTCGGTTGCCTTCTGGAATTCTTGTTCGCTGGTTTCATCGTCGTCCTCTTCCTCACTTCCATCATCTTCTTCTTTCTTTTCGCCGCCTCTAGCAGGTTTCTCCTTCTGCTGCTTGGCCTTGCCGCGGCGGCCTCCTCGACCACCACGGCCCTTCTTGCCAGATCCGCCAGTACCATCTTGACCTTTCTCTTTGTCGCACTTTTCATATTCAGCTTTCTGCTTCTCAACAAGGTGCTCGACTTGCCGGCACTCTTGGAGGTCGTGGCCTTTGGTACGGTGAATCTTGCAATATGGTCCATCTGACTTGCCGGCCTTCTCGTTTGCCGCCGCCTCCTGGCAAGCGGCGCATACAGTAACCTCCTTGCCGGAGATCTCAGTCTTGGCTTTCTTGGCAGACTCGGAGTTGCCGGAGCCTTCGACGGCCATAACAGTTTTACCCTTGCGCTTTCTGTTGCGCTTCCGGCCTTCTTCCTCGGGGTGGCAGCATCATCGTCCTCAGAATCAACTTCGGCACCAGCGTCCTCCCCGGGAAGCCTCCTTCCTTCCTCCGCACGTGCACACTTATCCGCCAACGTATAGAGCTCGTTGACGGTCTTGGGCAACTTGACGTTCATTTTCTCCAGCATCCTTCGATTGCGCACTTTCGTGTGAAAGGCAGCAATCACGGCTGCGGGGTGCACATCTGGAATATTATGGTGCACACGGCTGAACCTCTGGATGTACTTGCGTAAAGTTTCACCATCTCTTTGCGGGATCACTTGCAAGTCGCTGGGCTGTCCAGGGGCTTTGTGGCCTCCGGTAACGGCACCAATGAACTCTTTGCAGAGATCTGACCACGAGGAAATGGAGTTCTCCGGCAAGTTCATCAGCCAAGACCTCACGTTGGGTTTCAGTACCAACGGGAAGTAGTTGGCGAGGATTTTCTCATCTCTTCCCCCGGCAGCTTGCACGGCGATCGTGTAGATGCCCAGAAACTCTGCCGGGTTCAGCTTGCCGTCATACTTTTTCGGCACTTCTGGCTTGAAAGCTCGAACGGATGGCCATCGGACTTGCCGCAGCTCACGGGTGAAGGCGGGACATCCAACCTCGTATGGTAGATATCCGTCAACCCCTGGCGCGGGCTCATCAACGATGGGGCCGTTGCGCGCGTCGGATTGACGGCGCGCCTCTCGGCGCCGTGCGATGGTGGTGCGGGCGTCTTCTGCCCGCCTATCTCGCAGCACTTGCCACTGATCTACCCGTGCTCGTGGATCCGAAGAGGCCATCGACACCTCATCGGGCTCGAAGGATCGTCGAGCTTGATGCGGTTGTTGGCGTTGTTGCTGCTGAGATTGTTGCCGCTGAGGTGATTGCACCGTTAGCGTAGTGCCGTCAATGCGGCCACCAACTGGGGTTGCTGGTGCCATTTGCGGACGCCGTGAGGGCTCCGCTTGCTGTGATTTACTAGCCTCGGCAAACCCACTCAAGCTTTGGATGGTAGCTCTCCACTCATCCATCTTCTCTGCCGCTGGAGGGAAGTTCAGCAGCATCTGGGCTCGCGCCATTGCTTCCGCTGCTGTGGCTGGCATGGCCGGAAGCGAAGAGCGCGACGTCACTCTACTCCTGGCAGAGCCAGCAGGAGCGCCATCGCGGTCTTGCTGCCGCGGCACATGGTCGGCGGCGGGTCGCCATGGCGGAGGCGGTGCCTGGGGATCCGGGATTTGGTCCACAGGAGTCTTACCGTGAGGTGACCGCTGCCCGGAGTCGTTGGCGCCGCTCGGAGCGGTGCCACGCCCGTTGTATGAGGGGCGCGGCGTCTGTCCTGAGGCTGCATTCTTAGACGCCGCCGCGGCGGGATCTTGGCTCGCGCCGGCCCGGGCGTTACCGCTCCGGCGGCTGCATTCGTCGGCGCGGCGAGTAGGAGGAGGAGGAAGAGGTCGTCCATCCGCTCCGCCCGCGCCGTCGCGGCTCTGTTCGCCAGAGGATCGAGGAAGTCTACCGCTCCCAGCGTGCTTGTCTCCCGTGCCGACCGCGGTGGGCGTGGCAACTGCGCCGCCTGCACTAGTCATGCCAACCGCAGTATCCGCACCGCCCGCATTGGCCGCGCCGCCTGCAGATGCGTGCGGGGTGGCCATCATCGTGATGCCCTTCTTCTTGGGTGCCATCGACGACGAGGAGGACGACGAGGAAGTCGATGAAGATGACGAAGAAGATGCACAATCCACTGATCAAGGTTCGCGCAAGCGATCTTCCCCTACCTGGCGCGCCAAAGATGTCATGAGTACGACCATCTATGGGGCCATCCAGCCCCTTGTGGTTCGGTAAGGGGGATCAACGTGCACAAAGAGCATGAACAATGGAAGACGCGAGAGATTTACCCAGGTTCGGGCCGCTGAGAAGCGTAAAACCCTACTCCTGCTTTTGGTGTATTTGGTGTGTGAGAGCACAAGTACAAGGAGTGCTTCTCCCGGCAAGGTGCGGAGAGAGCTGCTACACGAGGCGTGCTGGTGTTTGGAAAGGGGTCTGAATCCCTCTAACTATTGCCGTGGCCCTCCTTTTATAGCTCAAGGGGTTACCACAGTGGCAAAACAGTAATTACATAGCGATTAGATAGCAAACAGTGCTATCATACCTAACTCTGCCAGTTTAGAACAAAAGCATTAAATGCGCCGTTAGGTGTCATGTGGAGAGGTAGTCCCGGCAAGGTTTCTGCACCGCTTGCCCAGCCACCTCGTATTATTCTGACATGCCTCCTGGACGGCTGTCGTTAAAGGCAAATCCTGTCCCAGTGTGCTAACACGTGCCCGACAGGCCTTACCAAACAGCCTGCGCGGTCGACACCTCACCCACTAGCAGACATCTGTGCGGTGAGGTGGAGCGCAGGAGGGCTGTCAAAAGCTTGCCGATACGGAGCTTGTCGGGTCTTCACCTTGCCGGTTTAGCCTTGCCGGCAAGGAAAGTCTACATCTTCGGTACTAGTTGAGTGCTGTGTCTTGAGCTTCTTTCTGGTAGCTTCTGTGACTGGGCTCTGAATCTTGGTCTTGGCGGTTCCCGGCAAGGCTTGGCCGGCAAGGAGGCTACTACTGTTTGTGCTTAAGTCAGGGTATAAAATACCCATGTTTTATACACCGACACAGGTGCACACACGCGGCAAGATCCGATAGTACCGGAGACCCCAAATTTTGAAAATGCGGCAAAATACTTCCTACCCACCTATCTAGCAGTCATTCCACGTCCTACCCATGCCACGATTTAGCCAAAAATCGAAGAACCACCACGCATTGCCCTAAAAACCTAGATTCAAAGGAGAGAATCATAGGAGGGATGAACGAGGGCAATACCGGGTTCCATGGTGAGAGAAGATGGTGGGCATCGATCGCGGAAGACGGCATGGAATCGGCGAGCCGGGGGCGGCGGCAGCGGCAGTTTCCATCGCTGCAGAGGAGGCGCCTGGGAGAGGATGAAGTGAATTGGGTGGGGAGTTAGAAAAACTTCCCACGCCCGGTTACTTAACCCACTCGCGGGTGTCTAAGCGGTAGTACCGCTCCGAGGAGCGGTAGTACCGCCTCGGTATCGAGAACGGCAGGAGGCCGGCAGTACCGACCCAGGCGGTAGTACCGTGGAGTGTAGGTAGTAGTACTGCTTGAAGCGGTAGTACCGTCCAAACTCAGCGATACTTCCGCTTGCAGTTTAGGAAATAGCACAAGGTCAAATTTTGGAAAGAAGGCTTATACAAATATGAGATGTTTGTAGATGAGAAGTGCTTGGGTTGGAGACTCGAAACACAGCAAATGGGAGGGAACACTCTAAGGCAAAAGAAAGCAAAAGACAAGAGCAACCTTAGAGTGAACCAAAATGCAACCGAGAACCGGGAACCAAACCTCTTCCAAGAGAAGAGGGGCGGTGGCCGGAGCCACCTATGTTTGAGTCAATTGGTTTGGCATCGCTTAGATTTTAACCTTGGTTCCAAGAGCAAAACTAATCTTTCAAGAACAAGTACCATAAAAAATGGCTAATGTGAAAGATTGATTCTATTTATGCATAATAAGAAGAGTGTGAGTTCATGAGAGGAACAACACTCCCCCTATGTCCATGCCTACATCTAGAACAAGATAAAATGATGAGTACGGTGGGATGTGCATTGCCTCAAGCAATATTTCTCAAATAAATGATATTTAGGTCATGCCTTAACTCGTGAAATCTTGCTTCATCCAAAGGCTTCATGAAAATATCCGTTAGTTGCTCTTGAGTCCCTACATAGATAAGGTCAATATCCCCACGCTTGATGTGATCCCGGATGAAGTGATGATGAATCTCAATGTGCTTCGTCTTGCTATGTTGCACGGGGTTGTAGGAGATCTTGATTGCACTTTCATTGTCACATAGAAGAGGCACTTTGTCAGAAGTGACACTGTAATCCTTTAAAGTTTGCCTCATCCATAGCAACTGTGCACAACAACTTGCGGCGGCAATGTACTCGGCCTCGGTGGTGGAGAGAGACACACAATTTTGCTTCTCCGAAGACCAACTTACCCAAGAGCGACCAAGGAATTAGCACCCTCCAGAAGTGGACTTCCTATCCGCACAGTCTCCCGCCCAATCCGAGTCTGAATATCCCATGAGATCAAAGCTTGCTCCTTTGGGGTACCATTAGCCAAAGTTTGGGGTATGAGCCAAATATCAAAAGATTCGCTTGACTGCCACATAGTGGCTTTCCTTTGGTGCGGCTTGAAACCATGCACACATTCCCACACTCAACATGATATCCGGCCTAGATGCACAAAGTTAAAGCTAGGATCCAATCATGGAACGGTATACCTTTTGATCCACCTCTTTACCATTAGGATCAATGTCAAGTTGGTACTTTGTTGGTATTGGAGTCTTGGCCGGCTGGACATCATCCAACTTGAATCTCTTGAGCATGTTTTGGGTATATTTGGCTTGGTTCATGAAGGTTCCTTCTCTTCTTTGCTTGACTTCCAACCCGAGAAAGAACTTCAACTCTCCCATCATAGACATCTCAAACTTATCGGTCATGAGTGCGGAAAACTCATCATTGAAAGCTTTGTTAGGAGAACGAAAGATAATATCATCAACATATAGTTGGCATATGAACAAATACCGTTTAACCCTCTTAGTAAAAAGAGTGGGATCGGTTTTCCCAATTTCAAACCCACAATCTTGCAACAACTCGATAAGGTGCTCATACCACGCACGTGGGGCTTGTTTAAGGCCATAGAGTGCCTTATCGAGCTTATATACATGATTGGGGAACTTGGGATCCTTGAACCCCGGTGGTTGTTTGACACACACCAACTCATTAAGAGGACCATTAAGAAATGCACTCTTCACATTCATTTGTTGCAACTTGAAATCATGATGAGATGCATATGCAAGCAACATACGAATAGATTCAAGACGAGCAACGGGAGCTAAAGTTTCATCGTATTCGATGCCCTCGACTTGGGAGTAACCTTGAGCCACCCTTCGTTGTGAATGACTATCCCATGTGCATCTTGCTTTTTCTTGAAGATCCATTTGGTTCCAATGACACCATCACTGGTGCAGAGATGTCCTATACCAACGGTTTTTACCCCCTTTCCGCGACGGAGTTTTAAACCGTCGCCTTGCCTGTGTGTGCGATAGGGGGGGTCCAACCCACACGACGCAGAAACTGTCGGTGATGGAGGCTCCGGTCACACACACGGGGCAAAAAGAGCTCGTGTGCGATCGGGCGACCCATCGCAGACAATTATACAGGCCCAATCATTTCCGTTCATATGTGCATCCCACACGGTGAATCCCAGACAAACGTTTCCGTTCGTATGTACATCACACACAATTTTTATGTGGAAACGTTTGTGTAAGGTGGCCTAACGCAAACATTTGTCGGGCGGAAGTCGTGTGTGATTGTTCATTGATCCAACACGCTTACTTTCTAGAAACTGTGTGGGTTGTTTGAGTTCATCGCCCACGGTGTTGTCTGAGAAACCGTTTGCAATAGAAAAACCCAATAAGCAGGCTAATTGGCCAATTATTGATAATCCATTTAGTAATCAAATTGACATTTCATATCAAACACACCATACATTTCATATCCGTATTACGGCAACCAGGATTTCATAATTGAATTTCATCAGATAGCTTCAGCACTCAGTTACACCACATAGGCATGTAGCTACCTACGGCATTACACAACAGCACCAAGTTTCACATGCAACATCTAAAACCTTTCGAAAGTAGCATCATACACGGTAAACAGACAGATGAATCTCATCTGGAGAACTGCTGAAGCAGAAGGCGAGTATTGAGCCTTCAGTGATGTTGAATGTCCTTGCAACTTTAGGCCAGTGGATGTGGATAATTGCCCGCCCAACCTTCGTCCTCTTGAGGAAGACTTCAATATTGTACCGTGGGTGTTGAATGAATACCTTCCTCGCCTCTTGACCATGCAGGTGGTCTGAGAGGTAATCATCGGTGAAGTGCTTTGGAAAGGACTGGAAACAATGACATGCATAAATATTTGTTCTAAATTTTGAAATGGCGCAAAGGAAAAAAAACAAGGTAAAAGAGTTAGTACCATCCTATAGTTGATTGATGTCTTCTTCATTGTGCAAACAAAGATCTTGTTGTTATTCGTTGCTAGTTTCTTTATCCTAACAATCTTTCTGAGTTTCTTGACTTGACTGATATTCATGTACATCTCATTTCCCCATATGCAAAATGGGTCGAACAGTGGGTCTAAACCTCTGATAGCAGGACCTACATGTGCAAGACCAAATTGTTAAAAACCTAAATATTAGAATGGTTCCTGCAATTGCACAATAATGTGCTATTAGACAAAGGACCATGCATGTGCGAACCTCGATGGTAAACCTCAGTGCCTCCCATTGTTTCCCTGCAACACATATAAGGCAGTTATTGATTAGGTTAAGTGAGAGTTGGCATACTATTAGTAGAATATGTTAATGAAAAATAAACAAATTACAGATCCAGCAGATTAATTCGAGCCGCATGGAAAAGTTAGTTAACCAAACCAAGCATGCTTAAGAACTAGGAAATATGGCAAATGTATATGTTTCTCATGTACTATGTATTGTGTAAAGCCAAATTCGATGTATTTCTCACATGCATCACAATACAAAATTGTACTCACAAAAAATGAACATCACATTGCAGAATTGAACCAAACAGTTAACTGGACAGCACAACAAATGAACCAAACAGTTAACTGAGCACCGTATTGCAGAATAGAACGTATACTAGAAGTCAGACAGTTAACCAAACCAAGCATGCTTAAGAACTACTGGGAAATATAGCAATTGTTGAACAAAACTGCTAACTGAACATCACATTTCAGTAGATCAGATTGTATATTAACATTATAGAGGACAATTCACTAGAAGGCACCGGCGGTGGCCTCGAAAAAACACCTCGAACTGTCGTTTAAAGCAGCCAACCGCGTGCGAGGCGTCGACGGTGGCCTCGAGGGCGAGGTGCTCCTGCAAGATCTGGCGGTCGGCACGCATGGCAGCCATCGCGACCTCATCTGCACGTGCGGCCGCGATTTGCTTCTCCACTGCCAGATGCTCCTTGAGCTCCTGGCTATACTGCGTGCAAAATGGCTATGGGCGGCGCTTATTTGGAGGATGGGGCAGTGATTTGGGTGGAAGGTGTCGCGCCGGCGGTCGGGGCATGTAGGATGGAGAAGGAGGAGGAGGATGGGGTGGGGTGTGGATTACCTGACTATATCGACGAGGCCGCGCAGCAGGAAGGAGCGTCGCCGACGAGCAGGCATCGCTGCAAGCAAGCAGTGAAGGTTTGAACTTGGAAATGAAGGAGGAAACAATGGAAATGTGGGGGGGGGGGGAGGCGGGGCGCTAGATATTTCCGCGGTTGCCAAATTTTCGCTCGGTGCAGCGAAAAACTGGCGCCCAAGTGTGGTTGCCGCGCTGGCCGTGGACTGTAGCCGACGAAACTTCTGGCGCAAGCCATACATGAGGGTGCCCCTAGATATTTTGTACTGCATCGCACACGGTTCTTGTTAATAAACTGTTTGTGGTGTACTTGATTTTTTCATTTTGATTTGAAAGACAAAATGTGTTACGGCAGGAAAGGTTGGTGTTTGAATTGCTAGAACATTTATTTGCAGTGAACATGCAACTATAGGAGTGTCGTGCTAAAATTTGGAATTATTCCGGGTACGTTTGGCCTTTTTTATACATTAATTGAGTTTCTAGGCATTTAATGTGCATAATTCAAATTTGAACTACAGGCACATGCTCCGGTGCACCAACATGGGTTGAAAAATCATATATGTGTCCTTGGGTGAATGTTTAGGTCCCATGCAAGAAATGGGAATGAATTTCAAACATCTGGGCATGGTGGCTCGTCCGGAAACATTGAGAAACTTGGTTTTAAAATTCCTGTAAATCCAAAACTCGCCTGAAAATCATGAAACTTGGCATGGTGTCATGACATGGCACCAACATGCTGTGGTAAAAAAATTGGCCGATTTGGGACAACTTTTGTTATAAGCTTCTTACAAATCGTAGCTTCTCTCGAGAAGCCTCATAGTTCCGAGAGGAATTTTTTTAAAGTTTTTCAACTTAGCTTTTCCTTGCGTCGTTTCTCTCGTTGTATGAAATGATCACTTGAATGTCATTAAAATGGTACCCCATCTCCACTCCCCCCGGGAAACTTGCACGCGAGGGATCCTTCTATAATTTTAGGAAGAGAAAAGAGTGGTTTGGGAACCTTGACGGTCCATCAGTCATTCCATACAAACTAAAGTGTAAATCACAACATCATATGCATCCACATATAAATGAATATGTACGAGGAGTTGCGAAAACACTTAGCTTTATTATGCACAGGATCTGCGCCTGGCTTTGTACAAAGGATTACATGTCTGGTCGACAAAGCTTGTACAAAAGGGGTTGCCGGGAGGTCTCCTGGCAACTGCGCCTCATGGGTAGAACTTGCGAAGATGCTCAATATTCCATGAGTTTTGCACTTGAATTCCATCTTCGGTCTCCAGACGGACTGGGCCAGGTCTGGTGACTCGTACTACTCGATAAGGGCCTTCCCACTTCGGCAACAACTTGTTTGATCTCTTGGCGGGCTGAGCACGCCGAAGAACAAGGTCGCCTTCCTCAAGGCATCGGGCGTGCACTTTGCGGCTTTGATAGCGGTGCTAGGCTTACTGGTAGCGTGCAGCTCGCACAGCTGCCCGAAGACGATCTTCCTCAAGGAGCGTTGCGTCGTCTTGCCGCAACTGCTCTTGCTCAGCCTCATCATAAGCGAGCACTCGAGGTGACCCGTATATGAGTTCCGTGGGGAGCACCGCTTCCGCACCATAGATTAGGGAGAAGGGTGTTTGGTCGGTAGCTCGATTTGGTGTCGTCCTGAGTGACCAAAGAACCACCGGCAACTCATCAATCCAGTGTCTTCCACACTTGCGCAGCTTGTCAAAGGTTCTTGTCTTGAAGCCACGCAGTACTTCAGCATTCATCCTCTCCATGCTGGCCGTTGCTTCTCAGGTGAGCAACAGATGCAAAACAGATTTTGCTGCCAAAGCCTTGGATATACTGCGTGAAGGTGTGGCTCGTGAATTGTGTGCCGTTGTCGGTGATGATTCTGTTAGGAACCCCGAAACGGCAAACTAATCCTTTAAAGAACTTGACAGCTGATTGCGCTGTCACCCTCCTCACTGGCTCCACTTCAGGCCACTTTGTGAACTTGTCGATGGCGACGTACAAGAACTCAAAGCCCCCGGCAGCACGGGGGAAGGGGCCCAATATATCGAGGCCCCAGACCAAAAAGGGCCAGGAGAGAGGGATTGTTTGGAGAGCTTGAGTTGGCTGATGTATGTTCTTCGAATGGAACTGGCATGCTTCACACTTGGTTACTAGCCCAGTCGCATCCTGGAGGGCAGTGGGCCAATAGAAGCCTTGCCGAAAGGCTTTGCTGGCAAGTGCTCTTGAACCTATGTGAGAGCCACATATGCCTCCATGTATCTCCGCCAACAGCTTCAGTCCGTCTTCCCGGCAAATACACTTTAATTTCACGCCGTTTGGTCGCTTTCTGTATAGAATGTTATCCACAAACTGATACATACTTGACAGACGGGCTACTTTCTCAGCTTATTCTTGCTCATCGGGAAGTTCTCCTGTTTGAAGGAAACGAACTATTTGTTGTGCCCATGCCAGAGCCTGCGGCTCGACGACAAGGACTAAAGGCATTTCTTCGGTCGCGGGAGCGCTTGCCTCGGCGGCAAGAGCCTGGGGTTCTGCTCGAAGCTGCTGCTCACCGACAACCGTGTCGTTGTTCCCGGCAACATCTTTGCTGGCGGCTTCTGGGAGCTCTGCCGGAAAGTACTTGCCGGTATTCAACTTCCTTCTCTTACTGGCCTGCATTGATGGAGTGACTGTTGGTTGATTCAAATGGAGCACAAACGTCCCCGGTTCCACGGGAAGCTTTTGAGCGGCACACTTTGACAGGCTATCAGCAATGTTGTTTTCCGCACGAGGGACGTGCTCCGTTTGCAACCCGTCAAAGTGTTCTTCCAATTTCCTCACTTCTTCCACATACGCTTCCATCAACGGGCTCTGGTAATCTTTGTTTACTTGTTTTACAACAAGCTGCGAGTCGCCGCGGATGATCAATTTTTTGATCCCAAGGTCCACTGCGATTCTAAGACCGGCAAGGAGTCCTTCGTACTCAGCAGTGTTGTTTGTAGCTTGCTCCCTGGGAAAGTGCATTTGAACCATGTACTTGAGGTGTTCTCCGGTAGGTGCGACAAGCAACACTCCGGCACCGGCGCCTTGCAGCGAGAAGGCACCGTCAAAGTACATGATCCATTCTTTGGCTGTCTCTTTGCCGGGGAGAGCTGTTTCTTGAATTTCTTCGTCTTACGTTGGTGTCCATTCGGCGATGAACTCCACCAAGGCCCTGCTCTGAATGGTTGAGGTGCTTTCAAACTTGAGTGCAAAGCTTGACAATTCCAACGCCCACTCCACTATCCTGCCAGTTGCCTCTGGATTTCTCAAGATGCGTTGTAACGGAAAGCGGGTGACGACGGTGATCTCATGTGCTTGCAAGTAGTGGCGCAGCTTTCTCGAGGCCATAAGGAGGCCAAAAAGCAGCTTCTGCATGCCAGAGTATCTTGATCTAGCCCCCTGTAGGATGGAACTAACAAAATACATGGGTCGCTGCACCACCTTCTTCTTCGGCACCACTTGCTGATCAGCTTCACTTGCTTGCGCTGCCTTTGATTTGTCGGCACCAGGCCTTGCCGGAGAAGATTCCGGTTTGTCACGAGACGGGTTTGCCGTGGCTGCTTCCTCGTCATCGACTTCCCTCTGCGCCACTAACGCAGCACTAGCCACTTGATTCGTTGCCGCTACGTATAGCAGCAACGGCTCTTGCGGTCTAGGCGCAACTAGTGTTGGCACGGAGGAGAGGTATCTTTTCAAGTCCTGTAGCACGGCCTCTGCTTCTGGAGTCCATTTCATCGGACCTGCCTTTTTCAAAATCTTGAAAAATGGCAGGGCGCGCTCAGCAGATCTTGAAATGAAACTACTCAAGGCAGCAACGCAGCCGGCAAGACGCCGCACATCTTTGACACTTTTTGGTGCTTGAATCTGCTCAATTGCTTTGATCTTGTTGGGATTTGCTTCAATTCCTTGTTGAGATACAAAGAATCTGAGAAGCTTGCCGGATGGAACGCCAAACACACACTTCTCGGGATTGAGCTTCAAGTTGATTTTGCGCAAGTTTGCAAATGTCTCTTCTAAATCTTGAATGAGGGTAGATTTGTCCTTGGTCTTGACTACTATATCATCCATGTATGCTTCAACATTCCGGTGCAGCTGGGGCTCAAAACCAATCTGGACCGCCCTTGCAAATGTTGAACCAGCACTCTTTAATCCGAAAGGCATACGCACGAAGCAGTACGTGCCACATGGAGTAATGAATGCGGTTTTCTCCTCATCCTCCTTAGCCATGAATATCTGATGGTACCCAGAATATGCATCAAGGAAGGAGAGGAGATCACAGCCGGAAGTAGAGTCTACAATCTGGTCAATGCACGGCAAGGGGAAAGGATCCTTTGGACATGCTTTGTTGATATCAGTGTAGTCAATACAAAGTCTCCACTTCCCGTTTGCTTTGCGCACCACAACTGGGGTTGCCAACCAAGTTGGATGTAGTACACCTCTAACCAAACCCACTGCTTCAAGTTTCCTGATTTCTTCGGCAATGAATTGTTGCCGCTCCAAAGCTTGCTTCCAGATCTTTTGCTTGACGGGTCGAGCGTGGGGACAGACAGCAAGGTGGTGCTCAATTACCTCCCTGGGAACACCGGGGATGTCAGATGGTCGCCATGCAAACACATCAACATTCGCCCGCAGGAAGGCAATGAGCGCGCTTTCCTATTTGCTGTCAAGTGTGGCACTGATGGTGAAGGTACCGTCAGTGCCGTCCTCCGTCGCCGGCACCTTTTTGGTCGCCGGTGAAGCAGCTTTGGATTTCTTACCGGCAGAGTACTCCGACAAGACTTCAACAGGCACGCAGCACTCCGAAGAGGTGCGCTTCCCGGAATCCTTGCTAGAGGTCTTGCCGGATTTCTTGCTTTCTTTCTTCTTGGTTGGAGCGGGCGCCTTGGTGGCCTCTGCTGCAACCGCGTCTCTGTACATCTTATCGACGCAAATGACTGCATCTTTCTTGTCGGAGTTGATGGAGATGACACCCATCGGCCCTGGCATCTTCAACGTGTTGTAAGCATAGTGAGATGCTACCATGAATTTTGCCAAGGCTGGGCGGCCAAGAATTCCATTGTACGGCAAGGGGATCTTGACAACGTTAAACACAATCTTTTCCATTCTGTAGTTCAGTTCCCCGCCAAACGTCACCGATAATGTGATCTTTCCCTTGGGCTGGCTTCTTCCTGGGTTTACTCCTTGAAACGTGCATGTTTTCTCGAGTTCCTCGTCGGGGATCTGCAGCCTTTTGATAACTTCCGGAGAGATCAGATTCAGGCCGGCCCCACCGTCAACAAACATCTTTGTTACTTGGAGGTTGCGAATTGTTGGTGAAACCAACAACGGCAAACACCCGACCGCAGTTACGCGATCAGGGTGGTCCTCAGCATAAAAAATGATAGCCGTGTGTGACCATTTGAGTGGTTTTTGAAAGCCCATTGCTGGTTCCGCTGCATTAACCTCACGCACCCACTACTTAAGTTGGCGGTGAGAGGAGTGCAAAGATGCTCCTCCGTCGACGCACATGGCGTCGGTTGCCTTCTGGAATACTTGTTCGCTGCTCTCATCATCATCCTCTTCGTTGCTCCCATCATCTTCCTCTTTCTTGTCTCGGCCTCTAGCAGGCTTCTCTTTCTGCTGCTTGGCCTTGCCGCGGCGGCCTCCTCGACCACCATGGCCCTTTTTGCCGGATCCACCGATACCATCTTGACCCTTCTCTTTGTCACGCTTTTCGTATTCAGCTTTCTGTTTCTCAACAAGGTGCTCGTCCTGCCGGCACTCTTGGAGATCGTGGCCTTTGGTACGGTGAATTTTGTAGTATGGTCCATCAGACTTGCCGGCTTTCTCGTTTGCCGCCGCCTCCTGGCAAGCGGCGCATACAGCAGCCTCCTTACCGGAGTTTTCAGTCTTGGCTTTCTTGGCGGACTCAGAGTTGCCGAAGCCTTCGACAGCCATAACAGTTTTGCCTTTGCGCTTCCTGTTATGCTTTCGGCCTTTCTTCCTCGGGGTGGCAGCATCATCGTCCTCATAATCTACCTCGGCACCAGCGTCCTCCCCGGGAAGCCTCCTTCCTTCCTCAGCACGTGCACACTTATCTGCCAACGTGTAGACCTCGTTGACGGTCTTGGGCAACTTGACGTTCATTTTCTCCCGCATCCTCCGATTGCGCACATTCGAGTGAAAGGCAGCAATCATGGCTGCGGGGTGCACATCTGGGATATTGCATTGCACGCGGCTGAATCTCTGGATATACTTGCGCAAAGTTTCACCATCTCTTTGCGGGATCACCTGCAGGTTACTGGGATGTCCAGGGGCCTTGTGGCCTCCAGTAAAGGCACCAACAAACTCATTGCAGAGATCTGACCACGACGAAATGGAGTTCTCCGGCAAGTTCATCAGCCAAGATCTCACGTTGGGCTTTAGTACCAATGGAAAGTAATTGGCGAGAATCTTCTCATCTCTTCCCCCGGCAGCTTGCACAGCAATCGTGTAGATGCCCAGAAACTCTGTCGGGTTCAGCTTGCCGTCGTACTTCTCTGGTACTTCTGGCTTGAAGGCCCGGACAGACGGCCATCGGACTTGCCACAACTCGCGGGTGAAAGCAGGACATCCAACCTCGTAAGGCAGATATCCGCCAACCCCTAGCGCAGGCTCATCAACGATGGGGCCGTTGCGCACGTCAGATTGACGGCGCGCCTCCCGGCGCCGTTCGATGGTGGTGCGGGCGTCCTCTGCCCATCTGTCTTGCAGCACTTGCCGCTGGTCTTGCCGCGCCCGTGGGTCCGATGAAGCCATCGACATCTCATCGGGCTCAAAAGATTGCTGGGCTTGCCGCGGCTGTAGACGTTGCTGCTGTTGAGGCTGTTGCCGCGGAGGCGATTGCACCGTTAGCATAGCACCGTCAACGCGGCCACCAGTTAGGTCTACTAGCGCCGTTTGCGGTCGCCGTGAGGGCTCCGCTTGCTATGATTTGCTGGCTTCGGCAAATCAAATCAAGCTTTGTATGGTGGCTCTCCACTCATCCATCTTCTCTGCTGCCGGAGGGAAGTTTAGCAGCATCTGAGCCCGCGCCATTGCTTCCGCTGCCGTGGCTGGCATGGCCGGAAGCGAAGAACATGACGTTGCTCTACTCCTGGCAGAGCCAGAAGGAGCGGCGTCGTGGTCTTGCCGCCGTGGCACATGATCAGCAACTGGTCACCGTGGCAGAGACGGTGCCTGAGGACCTAGGATTTGATCCACATGAGTCTTGTTGTGTGGACGCCGCCGCCCAGAGTTGTTGACGCCGCTTGGGGTCGCGCTGCACCTATCCTGTGTCGGGCGTGGCGTGTGTCTCGACGCAGCGTCCCTGGACGTCGCCATGGCGGGGTCTTGGCTCGCGCCGGCCCGGGGATCGTTGCCCCGGTGGCTACGCTTGTTGGTGCGGTGAGGGGGAGGTAGACGTTCATCCGCCCGTCCGCGCCGTCTCGGCTTTGTTCGCCAGAGGGTCGAGGAAGCCGACTACCCCCAGCGCGCCCATCTCCTGCTCCGGCTGCGGTGGGCATGGCAACCGCGCCGCCTGCGCTGCTCGCGCTAACTGCGGCGTCCGTGCCGCCCGCATTAGCCGCGCCGCCTGCGCCGCTCGCGGATGCGCGTGAAGGAGCTTTGGAGGCGGAAGGAGCTGTCATCATGATGCCCTTCTTCTTGGGCGCCATCGATGGTGAAGAAGGTGGTGAAGCTGATGATATCGACGCGCACTCTGATGGTTCAGGTTCGCACCAGCAATCCCCCTACATGGTGCGCCAAAGATGTCGTGGTGGTACGACCATCTATGGGGCCATCCAGCCCCTTGTGGTTCGGTGAGGGGAGACACAAGCACAAAGAGCAGAATAACCAGAGGGCGCAGGGTGATTTTTACCCAGGTTTGGGCCGCTTGCGAAGCTTAAAACCCTACTCCTGCTTTGGTATATTGAGTGTGTATGAACACGGGTACAAGGAGCGCTTCCCCGACAAGGTGCGGGAGAGGCAGCTGCGCATGCGAGTTGTGTCCAGAGTCTGAATCCCTCTAACTGTTGCCTTGGCCCTCCTTTTATAGCTCAAGGGGTCACCACAGTGGCAAAACAGTAATTACATAGCGATTAGATAGCAAACAGTGCTATCATACCTAATCCTGCCAGTTTAGGACAAAAGCATTAAATGCATCGTTAGGTGTCATGTGGAGAGGTAGTCCCGGCAAGGTTTCTGCACCGCTCGCCCAGCTACCTCGTATTGTTCTGACACGCCTCCTGGACGGGTGTCATTAAAGGCAAATCATGTCCTAGTGTGCTGACACGTGCCCGACAAGCCTCACCAACCAGCCTGCATCCACTAGCGAACATCTGTGCGGTGAGGTGGAGCGCTGGAGGGCTGGCAGAAGCTTGCCGGTACGGAGCTCGCCGGGTCTTCACCTTGCCGGTTTAGCCTTGCCAGCAAGGAATGTCTTCATCTTCGATACTAGTTGAGTGTTTGTTGGTGCTGTGTCTTGAGCTTCTCTCCAGTGGCTTCCGCAACTGGGTCCTGAATCTTGGTCTTCGTGGTTCCCGGCAAGGCTTGGCTGGCAAGGAGGTTGCTACTATCTATGCATAAGTCAGGGTATAAAATACCCATGTTTTATACACCAACATGCCTATATACATGATCATGCCATGAATATCGTCATAACTATGCGCTTTTCTATCAATTGCCCAACAGTAATTTGTCTACCCACCGTATGCTATTTTTTGAGAGAGATGCCTCTAGTGAAAACTATGGCCCCTGGGTCTATTTTAATCATATTACAAAAACCAAAAATACCTTGCTGCAATTTATTTACTTTGCAATTTATCTATCTACCACAACCAGATTTGATCCTTGCAATTAGCGAGTACAAGGGGATTGACAACCCTCTTGCCCGCGTTGGGTGCAAGTATTTGCTCTTGTGTGTGCGGGTACTGTTCACGTGTGTTTCCGTGGTTCTCCTATTGGTTCGATAACCTTGGTTCTCTACTGAGGGAAATACTTATCCGCTACTATATTAGTTTACCCTTCCTCTTCGGAGAAAATCCCAACGCAGCTCACAAGTAGCAGAAAAAGTTTCTGGCGCCGTTGCCGGGGAGATATCATCAAACACTTCAAGGTTCCTACATTCACATCATAATTTACTTGTTCTACTTTTTATTTGCTTTTATTAGTCTCGTTAAAAAAAATCAAAAACACAAAAATATTTTATTTTGCTTGTTTGCTTTCGTGCTTGATTTGCCACTATGTCTCAAGAAAACACTAAGTTCTGTGACTTCTCGAATACTAATAACAATGATTTTATTAGTACTCCAATTGCCCCTCCCGCCACTAGTGTGGAGTCATATGATATTAATGCTGCATTGCTAAATCTTATTATGAAAGAGCAATTTGCTGGAAATCCTAATAAAGATGTTGCATCCCATCTTAATACCTTCGTTGAATTATGCAATATGCAAAAGAAAAAAGATGTGGATAATAATATTGTTAAGTTGAAATTATTTTCTTTCTCGCTAAGAGATCGTGCTAAAACTTGGTTTTCATCCTTACCTCGCAATAGTATTGATTCATGGGATAAATGTAGGATGCTTTTATTGCTAAGTATTTTCCTCCCGCTAAGATTATTTTACTTAGAAAGCAAATCAGGAACTTTAAGCAACTTGAGCAAGAACTTGTTGCACAATCTTGGGAGAGAATGAAATTAATGATTAAAAATTGTCCCACTCATGGATTAAGCTTATGGATGATAATACAAAATTTCTATGCGGGGATAAACTTTGTGTCGAGAAATCTTCTAGATTCTGCTGCAGGTGGTACTTTTATGGGAATTACATTAGGAGAAGCCACGAAGCTTCTCGATAATATGATGACAAATTATTCTCAATAGCACACCGAACGAGCTCCATCTGGTAAGAAGGTAAACTCTGTCGAAGAAGTTTCTACTTTGAGTGATAAAATGGATGCTCTTATGAATATGCTTACTAGTAAAAATGCTAATGTTGATCCAAATGATGTTCCATTATCTACTTTGATTGAGCAAAATAATGATGCTATTGATGTGAGTTCTGTCACTAGAAATAATTTCAACAACAATGCTTATAGAGGGAATTTCAAAACTAGATCGTATCCCGGTAATCCCTCTAATAATTATGGGAATTCCTATGGTAATTCATATAATAGTAATAATAGGATACCTACTGAACTTGAGAACAACATTAAAGAATGTATTAGTTCTCAAAAGATTTTTAATGCCATGGTAGAAGAAAAACTACATAAAGTTTATGATATGGCTAGAAACATGGATAGAATTGCTCATGATGTGGATGCTCTTAAAATTAAAATTATGCCACATAAAAATGATGTTACTAAATATCTAAAGTCTATTCAAGTCACCATGGATGAAAGTAGAAAAATAATTGAACGGATTAGAGCTAAGCGTGAATTCCTAGATAAAGCTCTCGTACCCGGTTTTTATCATAATCATGATGAAGATATTAAAATGATTGGTGTGACATCTATTGAATCTTTGTTTAGTAATATAAAACTTGATGAAAAAGGGACTGGAGATGAGTCAACTTTAGTTAGATGGAGTCCCAATTGTTCGGAGGGTGATGATCTTAATGATAAAATTATTAAAAGTGGGTTTGAAGAGGTCAAAACTTTAGATAGTGATGTGCCCACTACTTTGGATTACAAGGACTTTAATTATGGTAATTGCACTTTGATTGAATGTATTTCCTTTTTGCAATCCATGATAAATTCATCTAACGTTTACGAACAAAATAAAGCTTTTACTAAACATATTGTAAAAACTATGATTAAAGCTCATGAAGAAAAGCGAGAATTAGAAGTATATATACCAAGGAAATTACATGATGAATGGGAACCTACTATTAAAGTAAAGATTATGAATGTAATGCTTTGTCTGATGTAGGTGCTAGCGTCTCTACTATACCAAAATCTTTATGTGACGTTCTAGGTCTCACCGATATGGATGAATGTTCCCTCAACTTGCATTTAGCGGATTCAAATATTAAGAAACCATTGGGTATAATTAATGATGTTCTCATACTTGCTAATAGAAATCATGTATTCATGGATTTTATTATGCTTGATATTGAATGCAATCCGTCTTGTCCTATAATACTTGGTAGGCCTTTCCTACGAACCATAGGTGCAATTACTGATATGAAAGAAGGAAATATAAGGTTCCAATTTCCACTAAAGAAAGGGATGTAACACTTAACAAGGAAGAGAATTAAACCACCATATGAATCTATTATGAGAGCCACCTATGGGATTTCTTTGAAAGATGATAATACTTGAAACAATGCATTATGCCTAGCTAGGGGCATAAAACAATAGCGCTTGTTGGGAGGCAACCCAATATTTATCTTTTGCTTTCATTTTATTTTTATTCAGTCACACAATTGTTTATAATGTAATGATTGTTTTTTTATGTTTTAATTAGTGTTTGTGCCAAGTAATGCCTTTGTGATGATTTGAATGATAGTATAATTGATGCTGTTTGAAAACAGAAAGTTTTGCGCCCAGTATTTAATTTTACATTTCTTACTGGGACGTCAGCAAAATCTGAAAGTTTTACAAAGAATTGGGATACAAATTTTTTGCATTGTCCTAATTTTTCAGAATTTTTGGAGTTACATAAATATGGATAAATATTCTGTCATTACGTACTATTCTGTTTTAGACAGATTCTGTTTTTATTGCATAGTGTGCTTGTTTTATTGATGCTATGGATTATATCGAAGGGTATAAGTCATGGAGAAGTTAGAATATAGTAGATATTATGCAAGAACAATTCTTAATCAATTTATAACAGTACCTAAAGTGGATGGTTGATTTATTATACTAACGGATCTCACGAAGTTTCTGTTGAGTTTTGTGTGCTGCAGTTTTTAAGTTTTGGGTGAGATCACGATGGATGAAGGAATAAGGAGCGGCAAGACCCTAAGCTTGGGGATGCCCAAGGCACCCCAAAGTAATATTCAAGGAATACCCAAGCGTCTAAGCTTGGGGATTCCCCGGATGGCATCCCCTCTTTCGTCCACAATCCATCGATATGTTACTTGGAGCTTTATTTTTATTCATCACATGATATGGGTTTTACTTGGAGCATCTTGTGCCATAATCTTATTTTGTTTGCTCATTAGTTTGCCACAATCATTTTTTGCTGGACACACCTTTTGAGAGAGACACACATTCATCATGATTTGTTAGAATACTCTATGAGCTTCACTTATATCTTTTGAGCTATGTAGTTGCTCTTGTGCTTCACTTGTATTCTTAGGGCACGGCGGTGGTTATATATTTTATAGAAATTATTACACTCTCATGCTTCACTTAAATATTTTTGAGAGTCCTAAATAGGATGTGGTGATATGCACGGGTTAAAAGACTAGTCTGAAAATGATAGGTATATAAGAGTGGTATAATAAAAACTTTCATGTAGATCACTAAATATGAAATGTATGATTTAATTATATTGATGTAGTAATACGAAAGGGTATTGGTTCATGGTCATTGGTTAGTAAAAATATCAATATTAAAGCTTGTTATGAATTACTCATTTAAGTGTCCGTCATGGCATGACGGCGATGTTGGAGCATTCTTATTCCTCAATGAAATCATTTGTGTTGTTTGAATCGGGGGCGCGCGATGGTTAACTCCTACCAACCTCCTCCCTAGGGGCATGCGAGTAATACTTTTCTTCGAGGGCTAATAAAACTTTCACAATAAGTATATGAGTTATTTATGACTAATGTGAGTTCATGGACTAATACAGCACTCCCACCTATCCACATACTGCTTGCCTCTTCGGTACCATGCATTGCCCTTTCTCACCTCGAGAGTCGGTGCAAACTTCGCCGGTGCATCCAAACCCCGTGATATGATACACTCTATCACACATAAGCCTCCTTATATCTTCCTCAAAACAGCAACCATACCAACCTATCATGGCATTTCCATAGCCATTCCGAGATATATTGCCATGCAACTTCCACTATTCTGTCTTATGACATGTGTGTTCATCATCATATTGCTTTGCACGATCATAGAGAGCTGATATGATATTTGTGGCAAAGCCACCATTCATCAGTATAATACATGTTACGCTAGATCATTGCACATTCGAGTACACTGCCAGATGCATTCATATAGAGTCATATTGTTTCAGTTTATCGAGTTGTAAGTAAATAAAAGTGTGATGATCATCATTATTAGAGCATTGTACCAGTGAGGTAATGAATGGTGGAGACTAATGAGTCCTCGAAAAAGTGGGGATGAGGTCCATGAGACTGTTCTAAAGAAGAAGAAAAGAGGCCAAAAAAGAGCCCAACAAAAAAATGAGAGAAAAAGAGAGAAGGGGCAATGCTACTATCCTTTTACCACACTTGTGCTTCAAAGTAGCACCATGTTCTTCATATAGAGATTTTCCTGAGTTGTCACTCTCATATACTAGTGGAAAATTTTCATTATAGAACTTGGCTTGTATATCCCGATGACGGGCTTCCTCAAATGCCCGAGGTCTTCATGAGCAAGCAAGTTGGATGCACACCCACTTAGTTTCAGTATTGAGCTTTCATACACTTATAACTCTAGTGTATCCGTTGCATGGCAATCCCTACTCCTCGCATTGATATCGATTGATAGGCGTCTCCATTGCCTATTGATCCACCGAGTTGATGCGAGACTTTCTTCCTTTTTGACTTCCCTTATGAATCTCTACCACCGCACTCTATTTCACCCGTTGTGCTATGTCAATGGCTCACGCCCATGTATTGAGTGGACTTGAAAATGCTGAAGCGCGTGAAAAAGTATGATCCAATTGCTTGGTTTGACACCGTGGTGCTCATGATTTATATTTATGCGGTGAAGGCGGAGTCATGCCATGCTTACATAATTCAAAGAGTAGGGATACCATTCGTTGAGCATCATATATTTTGAAAAAGTAATGATTATGTTCTTATATTCATGGATATTATTATGTTGATATCAATTACTTCATCATTTCTCAATATTTATACCATAAAAAGATTACATGATAAACATTATAGGTAGCATTCAACATAAAAAATTCTGTTTTTATCATTTACCAACTCGGGGACGATCAGGAATTAAGCTTGGGGATGCTAATACGTCTTCGACGTATCTATAATTTTTGATTGTTTCATGCTATTATATTATCGTTCTTAGAAACCTTTTATGCAATTTTATATCATTTTCGGGGAGTAACCTATTAACTAAGTTCCTAGTGCCAGTTGTTGTTTTCTCCTTGTTTTTGGTTTTACAGAAAATCTATACCAAACGGAGTCCAAACGCTACGGAACTTTTTGACGATTTTTTTCTGGGCATAAGAGACCCTAGAAGCTTCGTGGGTGGACCAGAAGACCTACGAGGAGACGGCAAGACAACAGGGCGCGCCCTGGGGGGTAGGCACGCCCTGATGTCTTGTGGGCCCCTCGTGGCTCCGTCTGACCTAATTCCAGCGCTATAAATTCCCAAATATTCCAAAAACCCCAGAGAGCCACCCGAAACAATTTTTCCGCCGCCACAAGTCTTTGTTCTTCCGCGATCCCATCTGGAGGCCTTTTTCGGTAATCTACCAGAGGGGGAATCAATCACGGAGGTCTTCTACATCAACCTTGTTGCGCCTCCGATGATGTGTGAGTAGTCCAACATAGACTTATGAGTCCATAGTGATTAGCTAGATGGCTTTCTCTCTCTCTCTCTTTGATCTTCAATACAATGTTCTCTTCGGAGATCGAGCCGATGTAATCTTCTTTTGCGGTGTGTTTGTTGGGATCCGATGAATTATGGGTTTATGATCATATTATTCATTGAAAGTAATTGAGTTATATTCTGAACTTATTTATGTATGATTGTTATAGCTATGTAATGCTTTCCGATCTATGAGTTTTCTTTGGCCAAGTTGACGATTAGGTCTTCGATGGAAGTGGTGCATAGTAGTAGGTTCAATCTTGCGGTGTCCTCACCTAGTGACAGAAGGGGTAGCGAGGCACGTATTGTATTGTTGCTACTAAGGAGAAAACAAAGGGGTTTAATCATATTGCTTGGTTTTATTCTATCTACATTATGTCATCTTGCTTAAAGCGTTACTCTATTTGTCACAAACTTAATACCATAGATGCAGGCAGGAGTCGGTCGATTGGTGGAGTAATAGTAGTAGATGCAAGCAGGAGTCGGTCTACTTGTCACGGACGTAATGCCTATATACATGATCAGGCCATGAATAACGTCATAACTATGCGCTTTTCTATCAATTGCCCAACACTAATTTGTCTACCCACCGTATGCTATTTTATGAGAGAGATGTCTCTAGTGAAAACTATGGCCCCCGGGTCTATTTTAATCATATTAGAAAAACCAAAAATACCTTGCTGCAATTTATTTACTTTGCAATTTATCTATCTACCACTACCAGATTTGATCCTTCAATTAACGAGTACAAGGGGATTGACAACCCTCTTGCCCGCGTTGGGTGCAATTATTTGCTCTTGTGTGTGCAGGTACTGTTGACGGGTGTTTGCATGGTTCTCCTATTGGTTCGATAACCTTGGTTTTCTACTGAGGGAAATACTTATCCGCTACTATATTGCTTCACCCTTCCTCTTCAGGGAAAATCCCAACGCAGCTCACAAGTATCACTCCCCTCATCACTAAGAAACTCATCCAAGGTGTAGTTCTTGAACTCGGTGCCGTTATCGCTTCTAATGATCAATATCTTTGCATCATTTTGACGTTGAGCTTCATTTGCAAATTCGATCACGGTTTGTTGGGTCTCACTCTTCCTCTTGAAGAAATATACCCAAGTGTATCTTGAATAGTCATCCACAATCACCAAGCAATACTTTCATCCCCCAAGACTATCAAGATGGAGGCCCAAAGAGATTCATGTGAAGGAGCTCCAAAGGCCTCTTGGATGATATAATAGTCGTGGGTCGGTGAGCCGTCTCATGTAGCTTTCCTTCGATACAAGCACTGCAAGCATGGTCTTTAGCAAAACTAACATTTGTTAGTACACGGACATGGTCCCCCTTGAGGAGACTTTGCACAGATCTCATATTGACGTGGGCTAAACGGTGATGCCAAAGCCACCCCACGTCAACTTAAGCTATTAGGCAAGTCGCGGTCCTAGTGAGCTTCTCCGAGAAGTTGACCACATAGAGACCGTTCTCAACATGCCCAACAAGGACTACTTTAAGAGTTTTGCTCCACAAAAGGGCCACGGTATCAAGTCAAAGAATGTAGCCAAGCCCATAAGTGCAAGTTGACGAATGGAAAGTAAATTGTATGAAAGTGTCTCAACCAGCATGACCTTCTCAATGGTTAAATCTTGATAAATGACAACCTTTTTGATGATTTTTGGTTTTACAGAAAATCCCTACAAAACGGAGTCCAAACGCTATGAAATTTTTGATGATTTTTTTCTGGGCTAGGAGGGATCCTAGAAGCTTCGGGGGAGGACCAGAAGAGATACGAGGAGACGGCAAGACAACAAGGCGCGCTGTGATGTCTTGTGGGCCCCTCGTGGCTCCGTCTGGCCTAATTCCAGCGCTATAAATTCCCAAATATTCCAAAAACCCCAGAGCGAGACCCGAAACAATTATTCCGCCTCCGCAAGCCTCTGTTCTTGTGCGATCCCATCTAGAGGCCTCCGCCGGTACTCTGCCGGATGGGGAATCAATCACGGAGGGCTTCTACATCAACCTTGCTGCCCTTCCGATGATGTGTGAGTAGTTCCCACAGGACATACGGGTCTATAGTGATTAGCTAGATGGCTTTCTTTCTCTCTTTGATCTTCAATACAATGTTCTCCTCGGAGTTCTATTTGATGTAATCTTCTTTTGCGTTGTGTTTGTTTGGATCCGATGAATTGTTGGTTTATGATTAGATTATTCATTGAAAGTAATTGAGTCTTTTCTGAACTGTATTATGTCTGATTGTTATAGCTTTGTATTTCTCTCTGATCTATCCGTTTGGTTTGGCCAACTAGATTGATTTATCTTCAGTGGGACAGGTGCTTTGTGGTATGTTCAATCTTGCGGTGTCCTCACCTCGTGATAGAAGGATAGCGAGGTACGTATTGTATTGGTGCTACTAAGGGTAAAACAACGGGGGTTAATCATATTGCTTGGTTTTATTCTGTCTACATTATGTCATCATGCTTCAAGCATTACTCTATTTTTATGAACTTAATACCTTAAGCTGCATGCTGGATAGCGGTCGAGGGGTGGAGTAATAGTAGTAGATGCAGAATCGTTTCAGTATACTTGTCATGGACGTAATGCCTATGTATTGATCATGCCATGAATAACGTCATAACTATGCGCTTTTCTATCAATTGCCCAACAGTAATTTGTTTACCCACCGTATGTTATGTTCTTCAGAGAGATGCCTCTAGTGAAAACAATGGCCCCCGGGTCCATTCACCTTATTTGCTAAAATCCTAATTTACTTGCTGCAATTTGTATATTTTTATTTCTGTTTGCAATTTATATATTTTCTTCTACCAGAATTAATCCTTGCAATTAACGAGTACAAGGGGATTGGCAACCCTCTTGCCCACGTTGGGTGCAAGTATTTGCTCTTGTGTGTGTAGGTACTGCTAAAGATCGTTTGCATGAATATCCTATTGGTTCGATAACCTTGGTTCTCTACTGAGGGAAATACTATCCGCTACTATATATTGCCTCACCCTTCCTCTTCGTGGAAAATCCCAACGCAGCTCACAAGTAGCAGAAAGAATTTCTAGCGCCGTTGCCGGGGAGACTTCATCAAACAAAGTGAGGTACCTGCACACACACACCTTATTTGCTTGCCTTATTTCTTACCTAGTTATGGTATCATTATCATTGACACACAAAAAGGAAAAGTAAAAATAAAGACATATGGATCCTCGTCCACTTGCTAATCTTTTCAAACTTGCTGCATGTTGTAAACCAATAGCTAATAATGAAGAAGTGATAAAAGAAAATGCTATTGGGATACATTTATTGAATAAAAAGCATGATTGCAATTGCGTTAGTATAAATGCTATGATTATCAATTGTGCTAATGATCATGATTGGGGTGATAATTATGATGCTTCTTGTGATCTTGAAAATTCATTTGAGCTTCATGATGAATCTATTATTGATAATGATATTTGCAATACTATTAAAAGTGGGTTTGGAAGAGTGTCAACTCTAGGTAAAAAGAATCCCACATATTTGGAGAGTGTTCAATCTTATGAATTTTTTGATAAAAGTGGGTTTGGAGAGGTCATGACTTTAGTTGATGTTGATCCCACTATCTTGGAAGATTATAAGATTTGCATGCATATGGATCATAAAGAGAATGTTTTACATGATAGTTATATTGTTGAGTTTGATTATGATCCTACATGTAATTATTTTGAGAGAGGCAAATATTGTTATAGAAATCTTCATGTTACTAAATTACATCTCTTTGTGTTGAAATTATCAATGCTTCATTCTTCCTATTCGCATGTGCTAGATATTGCTTGTCTTGATAATTTGTTTTCCTATAAAATGCCTACGCATAGGAAGAGGGTTAGACTTAAGTATGTTTGTTACATGCTATATGATGCTCTCTTTGCGCTTCAATTCTTATCTATTATGTGAGCGTCGTTAAAATCTCAAAGCCTATCTTAATGGCTATAAAGAAAGAGCTTGTTGGGAGACAACCCAATAGTCATCCTTTATCTTTTTGTGTGATGACATGATTTTTGCTACTGTAATGATTATGTTTTTATCTTTTAATTAGTATTTGTGCCAACTAAACCTTTGAGATGATTTAAATGATAGTGAAGTTGATGTTGTTCGAAAACAGAAAGTTTCGTGCGCAATGCTGGAATTTCTATTCTGTACTGTTACGTCGAAAAAATCTGAAATTTTTCCACAGTATTGGGTTACACATTGTTTACATTTAATGTTTCAGAATTTTTGGTGTTACAGAGGTATGTATAAATATTCTGTCATTACGTACTGTCCTGTTTTAGACAGATTCTGTTTTTATTACATAGTGTGCTTGTTTTGATAATGCTATGGATTATATCGGGGGGTATAAGTCATGGAGAAGTTAGAACACAGTAGATATTATGCAAGAAAAATTATGAATCAATTTATAATACTACCTGAAGTGGATGATTGATTTATTATACTAACGGATCTCATGAAGTTTCTGTTGAGTTTTGTGTGCCGAAGTTTTCAAGTTTTGGGTGAGATCATGATGAATGAAGGAATAAGGAGCGGCAAGACCCTAAGCTTGGGGATGTCCAAGGCACCCCAAGGTAATATTCAAGGAAGACCCAAGCATCTAAGCTTGGGGATGCCCCAGATGGTATCCCCTCTTTCGTCTACAATTCACCGGTATGTTACTTGGAGCTATATTTTTATTCATCACATAATATGAGTTTTACTTGGAGCGTCTTGTGCCATATTTTATTTTGCTTGCTTGTTAGTTTGCCACAATCATTGTTTGCTGGACACACCTTTTCAGAGAGACACACATTTATCATAATTTGCTAGAATACTCTTTGTGCTTCACTAATATCTTTTGAGCTAGGCAGTTGCTCATGTGCTTCACTTATATCTTTTGAGCTGGGCAGTTGCTCATGTGCTTCACTTATATCTTTAGAGCATGGCGGTAGGTAAATTTTAAAGAAATGAATTACTCTCATGCTTCACTTATATCTATTTGAGAGTCTTTTAATAGGAAGTGATAATTTGCACGGGTTATAAGACTAGTCTGAAAATGATAGGTATATAAGAGTGATATAATAAAAAAAATCATGTTAGATCACTGAATATGAAACATGTGATTTAATTATATTGATGTAGTAATATGAAAGGGTATTAGTTCATAATCATTGGTTAGTAAAAATATTGATATTAAAGCTTGTTATATATTACTCATTTAAGTGTCCGACATGGCATGACGGGGATGTTGGAGCATATTTATTCCTCTATGAAATCATTTGTGGTTTTTGAATCAGGGGCGCGCGATGGTTAACTCCTCCCAACCTCCTCCCTAGGGGCATGCGAGTAGTACTTTGCTTCGAGGGCTAATAAAACTTTCACAATAAGTATATGAGTTCTTTATGACTCATGTGAGTTCATAGACTAATACGACACTCCCACCTATCCACATATTGCTAGCCTCTTTGGTACAGTGCATTGCCCTTTCTCACCTCGAGAGTCGGTGCAAACTTCGCCGGTGCATCCAAATCCCATGATATGATACACTCTATCACACATAAGCCTCATGTATCCTTCCTCAAAACAGCCACCATATCTACCTATCATGGCATTTCCATAGCCATTCCGAGATATATTGCCATGCAACTTCCATGTCTACTATTCACATGACTTGTGTGTTCATCATCATATTGCTTTGCGTGATCATATAGAGCTGACATGATGTTTGTGGCAAAGCCACCGTTCATCATTGTAATACATGCTACGCTAGATCATTTCACATCCTGGTACACTGCCAGAGGCATTCATATAGAGTCATATTATTTTAGTTTATCGAGTTGTAAGTAAATAAAAGTGTGATGATCATCATTATAAGAGCATTGTCCCACTGAGGTAAAGAATGATGGAGACTGACGAGCCACCAAAAAGTGGGAATGAGGTTCATGATACTGTTCTAAAAACATGAGAGAAAAATATAAAAGGGGCAATGCTACTATCCTTTTACCACACTTGTGCTTCAAAGTAGCACCATGTTCTTCATATAGAAAGTCTCCATGATTTGTCACTTTCATATACTAGTGGGAATTTTTACATTATAGAACTTGGCTTGTACATTCCAATGACAGGCTTCCTCAAATACCCGAGGTCTTCATGAGCAAGCAAGTTGGATGCACACCCACTTAGTTTCCATAGTGAGCTTTCATACACTTATAGCTCTAGTGCATCTGTTGCATGGCACTCCCTACTCCTCCCATTGATATCCATTGAAAGGCCTCTCCATTGCCCAACGATCTGCCAAGTTGATGCGAGAGTTTCTCAACTTTTGTCTTCCCTTATAAACCTCCACCAACATATTCTATTGCACCCGTAGTGCTAAGTCCATGTCTCACGCTCATATATTGAGTGAAGTTGAAAATGCTGAAGCGCGTGAAAAAGTATGATACAATTGCTTGGTTTGGCACCGGGGTGCTCATGATTTGTACTTATGTTAGGAAGACGGAGTCATGCCATGCTTACATAATTCAATGAGTAGGGATAACATTCATTAAGCATCGTATATTTTGAGAAGTAATGGTTATTTTCTAGTATTCATGGATATTATTATGTTGATATCAATTACTTCATTGTTTCTCAATATTCATACCGTAAAGAGATTACATGATAAACATGATAGGTAGCATTCAACATCAAAAATTCTGTTTTTATCATTTACCTACTCGAGGACGAACATGAATTAAACTTGGGGATGCTGATACATCTTTGGCGTATCTATAATTTTTGATTGTTTCATGCTATTATATTATCAATCTTATATGCTTTATACATCATTTTATATCATTTTTGGGAACTAACCTTTTAACCCAGTGCCAAGTGCCAGTTGTTGTTTTCTGCTTGTTTTTGGTTTTACAGAAAATCCCTACCAAACGGAGGCCAAACGCTATGAAACTTTTTGATGATTTTTTCTGGACCAGGAGGGACCCTAGAAGCTTCGGCGGAGGACCAGAAGAGAGATGAGGAGATGGCAAGACCACAGGGCGCGCCCAGGGGGGTAGGCGCGCCCTGATGTCTTGTGGGCCCATCATGGCTCCGTCTGACCTAATTCCAGCGCTATAAATTCCCATATATTCCAAAACCCCCAGAGCGAGACCCGAAACAATTATTCCGCCACCGTAAGCCTCTGTTCTTCCGCGATCCCGGTACTCTGCCAGAGGGGGAATTTATCACGGAGGGCTTCTACATCAACATTGCTGTCCTTCTGATGATGTATGAGTAGTTCCCACAGGACCTACGGTTCCATAGTGATTAGCTAGATGGCTTTCTCTGTCTCTTTGATCTTCAATACAATGTTCTCCTCGGAGTTCTATTCGATATAATCTTCTTTTGCAGTGTGTTTGTTGGGATCCGATGAATTGTGGGTTTATGACCAGATTATTCATTGAAACTAATTGAGTCTTTTTTCTGAACTTTATTATGTGTGATTGTTATAGCTTTGTATTTCTTTCCGATCTATCCTGTTGGTTTGGCCAACTAGATTGATTTATCTCCAGTGGGAGAGGTGCTTTGTGGTAGGTTCAATCTTGCGGTGTCCTCACCTCATGACAGAAGGGGTAGCGAGGCACATATTGTATTGTTGCTACTAAGGGTAAAATGACGGGGTTTAATCATATTGTTTGGTTTTATCCTATCTACATTATGTCATCATGCTTCAAGCATTACTCTGTTTGTTATGAACTTAATACCTTATGATGCATGCTGGATAGCGGTCGAGGGGTGGAGTAATAGTAGTAGATGCAGAATCATTTCGGTCTACTTGTCACGGATGTAATGCCTATGTACTGATCATGCCATGCATAACGTCATAACTATGCGCTTTTCTATCAATTGCCCAACAGTAATTTGTTTACCCACTGTATGCTATGTTCTTGAGAGAGATGCCTCTAGTGAAAACTATGGCCCCCGGGTACATTCACCTTATTTGCTAAAACCCTAGTTTACTTGCTGCAATTTATATATTTTTATTTCTGTTTGCAATTTATATATCTCCTTCTACCAGAATTAATCATTGCAATTAACGAGTACAAGGGGATTGACAACCCTCTTGCGCGCATTGGGTGAAAGTATTTGCTCTTGTGTGTGTAGGTACTGCTAAAGGTCGTTTGCGTGAATCTCCTATTGGTTCGATAACCTTGGTTCTCTACTAAGGGAAATACTATCCGCTACTATATTGCTTCACCCTTCCTCTTCGAGGAAAATCCCAACGCAGCTCACAAATAGCAGCGGGCATAGATGGGCTTGGTTGCACGTCCACTACCAAGTCCTTGCTTCTGGTCATATGATTTGTCGCTCAACTATCGAGCAACCATGACAACCCACCGGAAGCAAACTCCTTGTTGACACCCTTTGCCATGAGGCACTTGGCGGTGGTGCTGATGTTCTCATTGGGGGTGTCGAAGAGTGACACCGAGGTTGGAGTAGAGGTGGCAATGGCCACAGAGGCCGTTGCAATCCCTTCACCACTAGCATCATCATCAGAGTTGTACTCTTCGTGCACCACCAACCCCTTTTGAGGCACCGTCTTCGTGAAGATGTTCTTGCTAGGGAAGGACTTGGACTTGTCCTTGCGGATGAGCTTGCCTACATTGTCTTCCCTCTTCTCGTAGGGGCAATCCACGACGAAGTGACTCACATTGCCACAATTGTATCACGTCCTCACATGTTTCTTGCCCTTGTAGCCACTTGAGTTGTTCTTGGAATAGTTGGGCTTGGAGTTTCTCTGTTGCCCCAAAATTGCCTTGACGCAAGAGCCATGTGCTCGTGGTAAGCATATTTGGTGTCTTTGGAGCAACACTCTTCTTCATCCTCTTCCGGAATTGCCTTGGACTTCGAAGCAAGGTTGGGCTTCTTTGACCGTTGAACATGAGCTAGTGCGTTGTCAGTGGTCTTGTTCAAGATGTTCATTGCAACGAACTCATCCAACACTTCACTTGAGGACAAGGTGTGGAAGTCCGGCCTTTGATGGATCACGGAGGACATGCTCTTGTTGAAAGGCATGATAGCCTTGAGGAACTTGTGCTTAACCCAATTGTCATCCGTGTCCTTGCTCCCATGATCTCGGAGTGAGACCGCAAGAGTAGTCAATCTTCGGTAAAGCTCACGAGGGTCTTCATCTTCAACCATCACGAACTCATCGGCCTCATCAAGCACAACCTCAAAGTTGGAGTGTTGAATGCTCGAGCTTCCTTTGTACAAGGAGTTGATGTACGCCCAGGTATCTTTGGCAATGGTGAAAGGGCACAAGTGGGGAAGCACATCGGGAGGCATTGCATCATGAAGAATGAACAAGGCGGAATGATTGCGTTGATTGTCCACTTCTTCTCCTCGGGTCATGTTGTTTGGATCATGTGGGTAGAAGCCTTGCTCAATAACTCTCCAAAGTTGTTATGAGCTATGATTTAAATGAGAATTCATATGAAAAACCCAATTAGGAAACTTATTCAAATCAAGCTTAGAAGGATGCCCATGAGAATTGATATGAGGTGAGGGGACCGGTCCTCCATAGACCGGGGGAGGGGCAACCGCGGCATGGGTGCCCGGCCCATTCTTTCCTTGAGGGGAAGTCGGTTTAATGCTAGTAGCCGCATCCTTGACTGAGTTGGCATCCGTATCCGAGGAAGTAGGATTAACTAGTACCTTGGGTACGGTGGAAGAGTTTAAACCATCAAGGAATTCTTTTAGCATGGATTTGACTTCGACCGTCATAGATGATGTAAGTGAGGCCATAGCCTCATTTAGATCATCTCGGGTGACTGTGGTCATCTCCACGGCTGCGGGGATCTCCCCATCATCAACCATACTGTTAAGGCGGTTAAGCCCTTAAAAAGAGACGAGGCTCTGATACCAATTGAAAGGATCGATATGTTTGACTAGGAGGGGGGGTGAATAGGAAACTACCAATTTTTAGCTCTTTTAATCAAATTAGGGTTAACAACAAAATAGGTTGTTTAGACATGCAACTAGGTGGACAACCTATATGACAAGCACAACAACAAGCTCACAAGCAAGCACAAGATACAAACACAATACAAGCTTGCACAAAGTAAAGGTAAGAAGTAACCGCAAGTGTAGACGATGAAGACGAGGATGTGTTATCGAAGTTCCCTCCATTTAGGGGGAGGTATGTCTCCGTTGGAGCGGTGTGGAGGCACAATGCTCCCCAAGAAGCCACTAGGGCCACCGTATTCTCCTCACGCCCTCGCACAATGCAAGATGCCGTGAATCCACTAGCGGTGCCCTTGAAGGCGGCAACCGAACCTTTGCAAACAAGGTTGGGGCTCTCTCCACAACTTAATTGGAGGCTCCCAACACCACCACGAAGCTTCACCATAATGGAATGTGGCTCCGAGGTGCACTACAAAAAAAAGACACATCCGTGACATTATGGCCCGAACGAAAACTTTTTCTGTCATGGTTGTGACACTTCTATGACAATAATTGTGACAAAAACACGAATCATCATAGATGTGGTGGGATCCTACTTCTATGACAAAAAATGGGCTTTTCGTCCTGGGCGGGCCGGAGACGCACACGCATGACATTCTTTGGGCCGTCCATGACGTAAAAAATCGTGGTAGAAGTGAGGGCGAGGAAATTTTCGGGGAGTTCCCAGTTACGGTGGGTGGTCGGGGCCGAGTGATGCAGTGTGGTTTGCGCATTTCTCTCGTACGCGCGCGTGTGTGCGACGCGTTCGCTAACTAAACCCGAGCGAGGCATTAGCTTACTGAACCCGAGCGATCGCACTAGCTACGTACTGAAGCCGATCAATCCATTCGCTGCTAACTGAACCCGAGCGATTCCTTCGCTGCTAACTGAACCCGAGCGATTCCTTCGCTGCTAACTGAAGCCGGTCGAGCCCCCCGTACATGCGATACGTAGCCGGTGATGGGTTGCCTCTCGATGAACAGTGCTCGTTGCTGCCGCGCGCACGATACGTAGCTAGAACGAGTCGAGATGCATGCATCGATTGAGCCCCTTGCGCGAGACGTGGTGAGTTAACCTAGCCGGTTGGTTGGCTGTGGATGAACAGTTCCCGTTGCTGCCACCCGCTCGTACGCCCCACCCCAGCCGGTGGGCTGGCTGTGGATGAAAGTACCCTGGCCGTGTGAAGGTGGTTGGCGCTGGATGAACAGGACCCCGAGGAGGCCAGCCGGTTAGGGGTGGATGAACAGGACCCCATGGAGGCTGGATGAACAGTAGTCGGTGGACGCTGGAGGAAGTCAACGGTGGATGAACAGTAGCTGGTGGAGGCTGGAGGGAGGTCGACCGTGGATGAACAGTAGCCCGTGGAGTCCCGTCTTGCGGTACGCCACACCCCTCCCGATGAACAGGACCTCCATTTCGACCGTAGGCAGTTGGGGAGAAGCCCGTTTCCTCCGTTTTGCGGTACGCCAGAGCCCTCCCGATCAACAGGACCCCGTTTCGATCGTAGGCGCTCGAAGAGAAGTCTGTTTCCTCCATTTTCCGGTACGCCAGACCCCCAGCCGATGAACAGGACCCCGTTTCGACCGTAGGCGGTCGAACAGATGGCCGTTTCCTCCGTTTTGCGGTACGCCAGACCCCGAGTCGATGAACAGGACCCCGTTTCGGCCGTTCCATCCAAGCCGGTTGGCTCCCGATGAATAGGACGCGTTCTGACCTAGTCGCTTGGCTCCCGATGAACACAGCGTTGTTTCCTCTATTCCGACCGAGCCGGTTGGCTGCCGATGAATAGGAGGCCGTTGCTACCGTCCGTTGCCTCTCTCCATGTACATGAACCCTGGCCATACGTATGCGCGAGTACACGTTCGAGACTGTAAGTGCACCAAGTGCCCCCTTAGTGGTTTTGGAGTATTGAAGACAAATAAGTTAAGTGACTAATGAGTTTGTGAGTGTACACAGGAGAAAATAGTCCCTGAAGACTTGGTTTAACCACGGAAGTCGACCCCTAAAAATGTATTTCTTCAAGTGAAGAATTTGGTGCGGCCTTTGAAGAAATTGATGTGAAGACTTTGAAGCTTGAAGACTTTGTTTTCATAGTTTCTTTTTCTTCTTATTTGAGTCATAGGAAAAACCGTACTGTCAAAGGGGGTCTAGGTGAAACATATTTCATACTTCAAAGCGATGCTCAAACCTATACACTTTACAGCCGCTTCGAGTGAAGCCTTTGGAAACCTCCGGAACAGCTGACGAATTTGATAGTGACAGTGATGAAGTTCATCTGGTCTCTGACGAATTTGGTCAGGCTGAGGAGTTAGGATTTCGCCAGTGCGATCTTCCTATCGTGAGGAAATAGAGTGCCCCAATGAAATTGAGAGCTTAATTTCTGACCATTGTTGCGCCGCGTGCCAGCTGTCGAGTGGATTCTTATCCTGACAACGGTCATGTCTTAGAAGGGCATTTATGACAATTCATGTCGGGTTGCCCCCTGGCTATACATAGCCGCCCCCACAACCACTAGTTGGTTGGTTGCTCTAGAGAGAACTTGACACTTGTCATTTGAGAGCAACCCTTCCTCTGACGACTTTGTGAGAACCCAAGTGAGGAAAAACCCAACCAGAGCCTAAGTGACTGAGCATCACTGAAGAAGTTGATCTGTGTGATCCAACGCTTATTACCTTTGAAGACTATCATTCTTCCAGACGGTTAGGCGTCATGTTCTGAGCACCCAAGAGTAATTGTGGCGTGCCGGTGAACAAGTCTGTGAAGGTTTTGGAAGTCTGCCTTGAAGACTTACCACGAGTGATTGGGCGAGGTCTAAGTGACCTTAGCTCAAGAGGAATACGGTGAGGACTAAGTGTCCTCCGAGGTAAGACTCGGCTGCCTCAACCAGACGTACAGTTGATACAGCAACTGGAACTGGTCTACCAAATTGATGTGTCTTCATCGAGCTCAACCGATTTCAAATTCCTCACCATTTTACCTTTACGCATTTCCGCTGCTGAAGAACTTATGCTCTACCTTTCTGAAGAAATTGAATTGAAGACTTTCATCATGTTGTATTTCATTTCTTCAATTCATCTTCCTCATGCATGTCTGCTTGTATGACTACATGTTCTTCACTTGTATGTATTTCTTTTGCATGCTAGTTACATCTGTGTCGATCTAGTTTCTCTCCTGTTTCTATTTTATCACTCTGATTTTCGTTAAAATCTTCGGAGTTTGATGAATTTCTAAAAATCTCCCATTCACCCCGCCCTCTGGGAGTTAACCTACGCTTTCAATTGGTATCAGAGCAAGGTACTCCCTTGTTCTGTGTGATTTTGGTTTAACCACCTGGAGTTTTAGTTATGTCGACCATAGGTATGATCAAGGTATCCGCTGCGTGCCCCATCTTCGATGGCACAGACTATCCCTACTGGAAGAACAAGATGCGAATGCATGTTGAGGCAATTGACAACGATCTCTGGTTCGTCGTTGAGAATGGAGTGCCTACCGTGGCTCCAAGCATCAACGCCATTGACGTGAAGCGATTCAAGCAACTGGACTCTCAAGCGAAGAATATCATATGTGGTCATCTGAACAAAGGCCAGTATGGTAGAGTGAGTGCTTTGGAAACTTTGAAGCTAATCTGGGACCGGCTCCCCAAAGTCAATGAGGGAGTATCCACTCAACGTGACTCCCGAGTTGATGTTTTGTGCAATCTCTTCAATCGATTCAAGAGGCTCGACAATGAAAATGTGCGGCAAACCTTCGATCGCCTCACTGATATCTCCAATGAGCTTCAGGCTCTTGGTGCTGCTGGCATCACCGATCATGAGGTGGTGAAGAAATTGCTGAGGTCTCTGGACAGTTCCTTCGACACTTTGGCGCTGAAGATACAAGAGCGCCCTGACTACAAGTCACTAGATCCTGCTGACATTCTTGGAAGGCTCAACACTGATGAATTTCAGCAAGCAGAGAAGAGAGATATGTATGGACCCAGCTATGGTCATCCTCGCGCTCTGAAGGAAAAAGCAAAAGCCAAGGCTATCTCTTCATCTGAAGAAGAAGAGGAATATGAGAGCAGTTCTGATGGTGCTGAGGAAATTGGCAGAGAACTGGCTATGCTGGTGAAGAAGTTCCAGAAGTTTTCCAAGAAGAACCGCTTTGGAAAATCTTCAAAGTATGACTCAAAGAGCACTGGAGAAGCGTCTGCTCGAGACTACAATAAAAGAACCTGTCACAAATGCAAGAAGCCAGGCCGCTACATCGCCGACTGCCCTCTATGGTTAAAGAAGAAGAAGAAGAAGAGCAGGGATGATGATGAATCCGATGGCAAAAAGAAGAAGTCCTCAAAGTCCTCATCTCGCAAGAAAACCAGTTCTAGCAGAGCTCGTGCATTCATTGGGAAGGAAATGGATTCTGAAGAAGAATCTGGTGATCAGCAAGCTGAGGAATCTGAGGAGGAGTCAGACACTGGTGTGGCGAGCCTTGCCCTCGCTACTGAGTACGTTAGCAAGTCCATCTTCAACCCTGAGGATAATGGTATCTCCACCAACAATGATGATTGTGCTGATGACTACACTCCCACCTATTGCTTCATGGCAAGAGGTGCAAAGGTAACCTCACGAGAAGCTTACTTTGAAACTTCCAGTGATGATGACTCTGAGTGTGAATCTAAACCAAGCTATAAAAAACTTGCCAAAATTGCAACTGAGCAACAGCATGCCATGGAAAGATTCAAAAACTGCTAGACAAAAGCGATGACCTGTTGGACGAGGAAATGGATCGTAGTTAAGCTTTGTCTGAGGATCTCAGAAGGCTTAAGTCTCAATATGACGAACTTGAAAGTCGTCATGTGTCCCTCTCAGCCGAACACGAGAAACTGTCCTATTAATTTCTTCAAAGGAAGCAAGATCTCGAGAAGCTGAGAGCGTCTCGTGATGATCTTCAAAAAGAAAATGATTCACTCCTCGCTCAACAGATTAGTACCGCTCAGGAAGAATTTGTTGCACCATGCCTAAAATGCCTTGAACATGATAATGCAAATTCTTCAACTGAATGTTCAAATGCTTCAGCACTTTCAATTGCTTCAACTGCTACGGTGGCCACTAACCCCTCATCTAAGGAAGCCACCTGTGATACTGATGAATATGCAGGGCTGAAGGAATTGTATGTCACTGGCATGTACAAAAGCCTCAAAGGGCATCAAACCCTGTGTGATGTGCTCAAAAAGCAAATTCTTCACAGGAACCCTAGGAAAGAGGGTATTGCTTTTGAGAGAAAGCTCAATGCTGATGGTTCTTATTGGAAGCCTGAGCAGTATCCCAAAACCACATGGGTTGCTGCAAAGGGACCTCCAATAGAACCATCCACTTTATCTGGCTATACTTGTGATACTTCATATTCTTCAGATGAGTCATTTGACTCCAACTATAAACTGTTCAAGAATCAGAATGGTGAAGTCTTTGCCAGATTTGTTGGTACTAACTGCAGGAACAGTCCACCTGTGAAGAAAATCTGGGTTCCCAAAAGCCTTTTGGAAAATCTTCAGGTGAATGTCATCATGACACCACCAATGAAGAAGAAACTTCCCAGGGCGAATTCTTCACAGGGATCAAAGTCGTCAAATGGACGCAGATCCACTTATGGTCGTGCTAATGCCTCTGTTTCGCAGGGAAACAAACAACGATTTGATGAATATGAGCATTACTCTTCGAACCACTATGTTCACAAATCGTCGAAGAATTTCACTGCTTATTCATTCAATTACTATAACCCTCCTGTGAAGAGAAATGCATATTCTTCAATGCCTAAGTTCTCCATTAATGCACTTCGCTACATTGCTTCTCAGCCACCCATACAGATGTGGGTGGTTAAGAAGAAGAACTAATCTCTTCTGCAGGGTCAGGTCTTCAGACAACTGAAATGTCTGACGAATTTGCTGAAGACCTGACAAAGTGCCTGTTAGGATGCAGGCTAATCATGATGAAATGAATAACTCATTTCACACATCCCTTATGCTGCTAAATACTATTCCTTGATGAAATTGTCTGACGAAATTGATCATCATCATATTCTTCACTTTGAGGTATATGAATTTGTAAATCAGACTAATGCTTCTACAGGATGATACGCCCTCAGCCACTGAATGGGTCTTGGATAGTGGCTGCACGAATCACATGACTGGAGATAGGAATCTCCTCACTGATGCTCCCCTTACTCCGTCTCATCTGAAGCATATCACATACGCCGACAAAGGAAAAAGCAAGGTATTGGGTCTAGGTAAGGTTGCAATCTCGAAGGATCGACACATGGAAAAGGTGATGCTTGTCGAGTCCCTCGGATACAACCTCACGTCTGTCTCAATGCTTTGTGATCTTGATATGATTATCATCTTTGGCAAATATAGATGCATTGTGATGTTGGAATCTGACAAATCCAAAGTCTTTGAAGGCTTTAGGAAAGGTGATTTGTATGTTGTAGATTTCTCTCTAGGTCCTCATCCTGCCACGTGTCTATTAGCAAAAGCCTCAGAGTGCTGGCTACTAGCAAAGCACACTCGTCAAGAAGAAGCACATCATTGGCGTCGAAGGCGTCAAATTCGTCAAAGATCATCTGTGTGGTGCTTGTGAGTCTGGAAAGATGACCAGATCCAAGCATACGGCTAAGACAATCATGACCACTACTCGTCCCTTTGAATTACTTCATATGGATTTGTTTGGTCCCACACATTATGCCACACTAACCAATGCAGCATCTCTCTATGGATTCGTCATAGTTGATGACTACTCTCGTTACACCTGGGTGCACATCATTTCCTACAAGACTGAAGTTCAGGATGTCTTTAGATGATTCTCCAATCGGGCCATGACGAATTATGGTCTCAAGATCAAGCACATCAGGAGCGACAATGGCATTGAGTTCAAGAACACAGGCCTCGACGATTATCTTGATGAACTTGGTATCACTCATGAGCTCTCTGCTCCCTACATGCCTCAGCAGAATGGAGTCATGGAGCGCAAGAACAGGACACTCATCGAGATGGCGTGTACCATGCTTGATGAATACAAGACACCTCGTCATTTCTGGCCTGAAGCACTTGACACTGCATGTCACATCATCAACCGGGTATATCTTCACAAATTCCTCAAGAAGACCTCATATGAGCTCCTCACTGACAAGGAACCCAATGTGAGTTATTTCAAAGTCTTCGGTGCTAAATGCTGGATTAGAGATCCTCATCACAGTTCTAAATTTGCACCAAAAGCACATGAGGGTTTTATGCTTAGTTACGGAAAGGACTCGCACACCTATAGAGTCTTCAACACCTACCACAACAAGGTTGTTGAAACTGTAGAAGTGCGGTTCGATGAAACTAATGGCTCGCAACGAGAGCACCTGCCTCCTGTGCTAGATGAAATGCCTCCTGAGGAATCGATCAAGCTAATGGGCACTGTTGAAATTGTGCCCAGTGAAGAAATAGCTGATGAAGAAGTATTGATCCCTCGTCATGAAGAAACTGCTAATCCTGAGGAAAATGATGCCGAGGATTCTGCACGGCAACAACAACAGCAAGGCCCTCGTCCAGCACATCCACGAGTGGCGAATGAAGTGCAGATTGAGAAGATCCTCGACAACATCAATGCACCTGGTCCCCTCACTCGCTCAAGAGCTTCACATTTAGCTAACTTTTGTGGGCATTATGCGTTTGTCTCTATTTCAGAGCCCACCAAAGTTGATGAAGCATTTCTTGAACCGGAATGGATTCAAGCAATGCAAGAGGAACTGCATCAATTCGAGCTCAACAACGTGTGGGAGCTAGTCAAGCGTCCCGATCCACGTAAGCACAATGTCATCGGCACCAAATGGATCTACCGCAACAAACAAGACGAAAATGGCCAAGTGGTGAGGAATAAGGCCCGTCTTGTAGCTCAAGGCTACACACAGGTTGAGGGTATTCATTTCGATGAAACATTTGCACCTGTTGCTAGGCTTGAAGCCATTCGTATACTGCTTACATATGCTAACCATCATGATATCCTCTTATATCAAATGGATGTGAAAAGTGCATTCCTCAATGGTAAGCTTGAGGAGGAAGTATATGTAGCTCAACCACTAGGTTTTGAGGACCCAAAGCATCCTAACAAAGTCTTTAGACTCAACAAGGCTCTCTATGGCCTCAAGCAAGCCCCGAGGGCTTGGTATGATACACTGAAGGAGTTCCTAAAGAAAAAGGGTTTTAAACCAGGTTCACTTGACCCTAATCTTATGATGGTGAACTGTTCATATGCCAAATATATGTTGATGATATTATCTTTGGTTGCACTAACAAGAAATACAGTGAAGAATTCGCATATATGATGCAAGAAGAATATCAGATGTCTATGATGGGGGAGTTGAAATTCTTCCTCGGATTTCAAATTCGTCAACAACAAAATGGCATCTTCATATCTCAGGAGAAATATCTCAAGGATTGCCTGAAGAAATTTGGCATGCAAGATTGCAAAGGCCTCAAGATACCAATGCCAACAAATGGTCAACTCTGCAATGACAAAAATGGTAAAGATTTCGATCAGAAGGTATGTCGCTCCATCATTGGTTCGCTGCTTTACCTATGTGCATCTAGGCCAGATATTATGCTTAGCACTTGCATGTGTGCCCGCTTTCAAGCGTCACGAAAGGAGTCACACCATCAGGCTATGAAATGAATTCTTCGATATTTAGCTCACACACCAACGCTTGGATTATGGTATCCCAAGGGCTCATCATTTGATCTTGCTGGATTTTCTGATTCTGATTATGCTGGAGATCGTGTGGATCGCAAGTCAACATCAGGCACATGTCATTTCCTCGGACAATCCCTTGTTTGTTGGTCCTCGAAGAAGCAGAACAGTGTCTCACTTTCCACAGCTGATGTTGAATACATTGCCGCTGGTGCCTGTTGCTCACAGCTTCTATGGATGAAGCAAATCCTCAAGGACTATGGCGTCAACGTGAAGAAAGTGCCACTCTACTGCGATAGTGAGAGTGCCATCAAGATCGCCCACAACCCAGTGCAACACTCTAGGACGAAGCACATCCAGATTCGTCACCATTCTCTTCATGATCATGTGCTAAAGGGAGACATCGTCATCAACCACGTGAAGACTGAAGACCAGCTTGCAGATATCTTCACTAAGCCCTTGGATGAGAGAAGGTTTTGCATGTTGCGGTGTGAGCTAAACATCCTAGAATCTTCGAATGTCCTTTGAAAAGGACACACATCCTAACGCTTATGCATTCTTGATGACTTTGATGCACAACACACGAAGTAACATTTTTCTTCAATCAATGAAGACTAACCCTCTAAGTGTGAAGAAATTAACGAAGAACTTGATTCTCAGAACCCTACGTCAATTGTACGCGGTGTCTGAAATCATCATAGTTCTTATACGGTGGGTAACGCCACCACCCTTTCTGACTTACTTCAATTTGAGTTTTCTTCATCATTTGCAATTTTGTCAAAACTTTTCAAATTCGTCATTTGTGGTTGTTCTTCATTGCTTGAGTTAATTCTTCCTATTTATATATATCTGAGTTTTTCAAGTCCTCTACAACATTCACATATTGCTAATTCTTCAAGTTGTTTTTCCATCTATGTGAATGTGATCGGACCCGCTCCCCTCTATGCTAAACTCAAACCACTTCGTTCACAATCTCTTCATGTGCGTTCTATTTGACACCGTTCAAAGTCTTCACTATGTCCTTGACAACTAAAGAAATTGTGAACACAGTTCAAAATCTTCTATTCAAATTTTTGGTGGTTTCCACAGTAACTTAATCCCACGCATCTGACGCATGGATAAGCGCAGTCAAAATGCATGTGTGACGCGTGTCGCAGAAATGCGAAGAGTTAGGGGCTTATCCATTCAAAAAATTCGGACCGCTCAGTTTTCACCACGCCTATATAATGGCTTGACCACGTCAAACCAAGTTCATTCACTCTCGCGCCCCTGTCGCTCTCAAAACCCTAGCGCCGCTGCTGGAATTCATCGTCGCTGGAGAGGAAGAACTTCACTGCCTTGACTTCTTCGCCGTCGTACTCGCACCGGCCACGGATTTCTTCACCTCCGCCGCCGCCATAGCTGTCTTTCGTCGCCAAGTTAGGGCACGAAAGATCTGAGCTGACGATTTCCTTCAACTCGTCATCCAGTTCGTTGAGTTCATCCTTGGTTTAATTAAAATTTATTTTTACTGCCCAAGTTTGATCTTTTTACTTTCTCAAATTCTTCAAGTGTTGTTTTTTACCACTTCTTTCCAAATCTTCAGCACTTCCTTTTAGCCAGTCTTGGTTATTTCATCTAAGTTACTCTTCATGATTGGATTCCTCAGTTGTGCAATTGTCTCAATCTGTACAGCTCTGAAATCTAAGTCAAGAACACTTAGTGAATTCCTTCAAGACGATAAGGGTCAAATTTCCTCAACTAGACTTTATTTTTGAAAATCTATGAGAACGCATGTGACTCTTCCAAATTTCCTTGCAACTATATTCTGTTCACAGGTACCCATGTCTACAGATGAATCTCTTGGTTCTCATCAACTTAAATCATTTGTAGCATTGCTTGAGGAAAATCTACAGACTTCTTCAGAAACATCAAAAGTTCAAACCCCTCAGTTGAAGAAAATGGCAGATGGCAAAAAGCGTCAGAAGGGAGGCAAGAGGAAAGAGCAACACACAGCTTTCGAGATCCCTGATGAACTGTATGCAGGATATTGCACACCCGGTGAAGAAATTCACAGGAAAGAAACTGAAAAGCAGTGCAAGACGCGTATGCAAAGGATCAAGAGGCGATGGGCCTATGAATGGAGAAGTTACAGATACGTCACGCCGAAATATATGAAGGACTTTGCTATCAACCCTCCATGCAAGAGGCCCCCACTAGCTCCTGGACAGACTGCTGATCCAACCAACATCAGAAGGGGTGAAGAATTTCCCAAAGAATGGGAGAAATATCAAGCAAAACTGAGGAAACAGGCTCAAAAGGTTGTTGAAGAGTTCAACAGAGCCTCAAAGGCTTCACAAGATGCGAGTGCGGGCTCAAGTGGCAGTGCGCCCAAGAAAGCCATGAAAAAGAAGCCGGCTCAAAAGCCTAAACCTTCAACTGAAGATCCCTCACGGCCAAAATCTTCTTCAAAGCCCTCAGAGCCCAAGCCATCTTCTTCAAAGGCTTCAGCGCCTAAGGCACAAGCTGCTCCTACTTCATCCGCACCTCCACCATCCACAAGTTCTTTAAGGGCTACAGCAAGAGCGTCAATGCCAGTTGTGCTAGCTTCATGCCAGCGCACTGAAGGCTTTCCAACAGCCACCATTGCTGCATCAAGTGCCTCAGCATCAGGGCATATTTCCTCAAACACGCCAATGCTGAAGAAGAAGGTCACTGCAGGCCCAGGAACAAGGCCCAGCCCCAAGAGCAAGGTTGTATTTCCTCAAGCTGATGAACATGGAATGGCTGATGAAGATGAACTAGCAGAATTTGTACAGAGAAGAATGGAAGAGGCCACTCGTGCCAAGAACTCCTCAATCCCAACTTTTCTGAGTCCGAAAAAGATTCTTGACTTCATTGATATTTGGTGTCAGAAACTAGATACACCACTTGACGACTTAGATTTGCCGCCTGGACCAAGTCATGTTCTTTCTGCCTTTGTCCTCAATGAGAAGCACAAAATAGAGAAGGCAAAGCTTGTAAGGAAAGAGATGAAGAAGAAGCAGAAAGAGCTCAAGGATAAAATGCTCACTAGATCCCCTCAGCAACTTGTTGCAATGCAAACAGAGATTCAGCGCTTGTCTGATGAATATGAGTGCCAGGCTGAGCACTGCTGCGGAGTGAAGGATAGATTCATCAGCGCTTCAAACAAAGTTGTTGATGACTATAATCAAAGGGAGGCTGCGAAGTTTGGCCAAGCACCTCTAACAAGTTCTTCATCTCCCCCGCAAGAACCTGCCAGGGCAACTGTGACTGTTGCGCCTGAAGAGAATATTAGAGCAACTGCAACGGTTGCGTCTGATGAAATTATACCACCAAGCTCCTCAGCGGCAGTACCACAAAAGTCTTCAACTTTGAAGGTAATCACCCTTCCTTCTGCATCAAAAATGAAGAAGACCTCGACAGCTGTCAAGAGAAAAGCTTCAGCCCCCTCTGCCGCAGAAACTATGAAGAAATTGAAGATGGCTCCAATGTCTTCAAATGCACCTATTGATGCCATACCAATTTCTTCAGCCCCTCCAACCAGATCCACCCAAGAGCTTCATATTATCCCCTTCGGTGTGGACTATGTCATCCCACCTGAAGATGAAGAAGAGAATTCCCACTATGCTGCTTCCACAGAGCAAGTGGATGAAGAAATTGAAGTTGAAGCAGATGCTTCATTTCACCAGGTATCATCGCCTCCAATCCGTGTGACTGATGAAACTGATGCTTCTCATAGAAGCACTGATGAAGAAAATGATGAGGACGTGGATGTGGGTTCCTCAACTCCTGTTATACATGATGATTTCTGGGATGTCGCTCATCCGAACTCACCCCTCACCACGCCGCTCACTCAAGTACCTCAGTCTCCAGCTATCACTGAGGAAATACAAACTGGTTCTGAAGATCATCAACCATCCCTTCAAACCATCAATGAGAAAATTCCAGCTGCATCAGCTGAAGAAATTGTGCAACAAATGTATGATGAAGAAGTTGCACCTCCTCCACCTCAACAACAAGAACCAGCTCCCTCAGCAGATTCTGACACAGTTCCGTTCGCAACAGTTGAGGACGTTGCAAAATCTTTGGCCATCACGGATCCCAATGATTCAACGGGCTCTCCGAGACCCATCTTTGATGTGAGGCCAAAGAAGATAAACCTTCAGCTAGTGCCCTCAATGCCCAAGGTTGGCAAAAGTGTTAGAAGGCCAAAATTTAACAATGTTGCCTTCTTTGAAGAGAAGAATTTCTTCATAGGCGAGTCACCTTATGACTCTTCAAAAATTAGGCGTCAGAGATTTTGGACAAATGCGCAAATGAACTATTATTCCTCAATGTTGCTTGACAAGAACAAAGTGTTCCCACATCGCCATATTCCTCATGTGGATATGAAATCCTTACCGTGCTTTCCGCTAGTTTTGGTTGTTCTTCACGATGTCGGGCTACTCAGTTTCATCACTGATGTGTGTGATTGGAATGAAGAGCTCATTCTTCAATTTTATGCCACCTTGCATCTATCTAGTGATGTAGACGACATTCACTCATGGGCTCTTGACTGGATGAGTGAGAACACGCATTATAAGGCTCCTGTTGATGAATTGCTTCGAGCTCTTCCTGTTGATTTGCCCTCCACTGAAGCCAGAAAGATTTATGAAGAACCTGAGCGGCCCAATCATCTGATGCAAGTGCTGCTGAAGCCATTGGCTGAAGGAGAAGCTCAGAGAACCACCTTCTTAGTGAAGGATCTACTATTTGTGCCAAGGACAGTTTATCGAATTCTGGCCAAAACTCTCAGTCCTATCAAAGGCCATAATTCTGAGACTAAAGAAGTTGTGGGGATCATGAAGAACTTGCTATTCAATATCATCCATGGTATTCCTATCAACATACATGATTTCTTCATGAGGACTTTCGCCACTGTCGCACAATCACCATTTGATTTGAAGCCCTATGCACCTTGGCTCATGAGATTCATCCGAACAAGATCTTCAATCAACTACAAAGCTGATAGTCAAAATCATCTCAGCTTTCTGCCAGATGTGGAAATTCTTCAAAGCACAATTGCTTCAGTTCGTGGGAAAGGAAAAGCTATTATTGATGAAGGTGTTCGTCCCCTTGATGGCCAATTTCATCAGCCTGTCTCACAATCCACAGGATATGATTCTTCAAGCCATGACACTGATGCAAATGCCACTCAGCAAACCCCTCAAGGTGAAGCTCCTCGAGTGATGACTGATCGTGAGCTCCTCATAAGTCTTCATCAGAAAGTTGACAAGAATCACAACTGGGTTAAGTGTCAACTCCACGCAATTCTGGGCAATATGACTGTGACGCAAAATTCAGTTCGAAAAAATCATTATTATCTGCATGAGATCTTCGACAGGAGTTGGGCCATTCTTTCACATCTGAAGACCCCTGACGAACTTGAAGAAATGGAGTTCCAAATGAACTTCGATTGGGCCAATCCGCCCAAGAAGAAGTTCAAGAAGGTTCAAGTTCCTCCGATGGTCCCGAGCTTTGTGTCTTCTTAATGAGCCACTGATGAAAATGAAGATGTTGAAGACACTGCAGCAGGCCCTTCTTCAACTCGCGACCCCAACAACGACGCTGGTGCTCCCTCGACTGCTTCATGATGTTTCTTTCTTCAGGGGCGTTAGTTCTTAGTTTCGTCGCCCTTTTGGTCATCTGATGACAAAGGGGGAGAAATTTGAGTTAGTCTTCAAGCGGGTCTTATATCGGGCTATTTCTTTTGCTAAGTTGCAAGTCTTGGTTCTTTATTTGATTTGCTCCTTTGATGAGTTGTAACTTAAATATTGTTGGTGGTCTGACATTCTTCTGCGACATTTTATTTGCATGCGTGATTCTGCTCTGATCCTCAAAATATATATATCTGTGCATGCATGTTATAATTCGTCAGACACCAATTGTCATCATGCATTCAAATTCTTCAATATCTTATGATCATGCATGATTTTTTTTCAAGATATAGGGGGAGATCTCCACAATTCGAACCTGCCATGTGCATTTGCAATTCAGAGCAAATTCTTCATATGCACATCTTCAGGGGGAGTTCCTCAATATCTTGTAACCAATGTCTTCACATTCTGTACATACACTTCCACTATTTTTATTCCCGTTGAAAACTTAACTGATTTGTCATCAATCACCAAAAAGGGGAGATTGTAAGTGCATCAAGTGCCCCCTTAGTGGTTTTGGAGTATTGAAGACAAATAAGTTAAGGGACTAATGAGTTTGTGAGTGTACACAGGAGAAAATAGTCCCTGAAGACTAGGTTTAACCACGGAAGTCGGACCCTAAAAATGTATTTCTTCAAGTGAAGAATTTGGTGCGGCCTTTGAAGAAATTGATGTGAAGACTTTGAAGCTTGAAGACTTTGTTTTCATAGTTTCGTTTTCTTCTTATTTGAGTCATAGGAAAAACCGTGCTGTCAAAGGGGGTCTAGGTGAAACATATTTCATACTTCAAAGCGATGCTCAAACCTATAAAATTTACAGCCGCTTCGAGTGAAGCCTTTGGAAACCTCTGGAATAGCTGATGAATTTGATAGTGACAGTGACGAAGTTCATATGGTCTCTGACGAATTTGGTCAGGCTGAGGAGTTAGGATTTCACCAATGCGATCTTCCTATCATGAGGAAATAAAGTGCCCCGACAAAATTGAGAGCTTAATTTCTGACCGTTGCTGCGCCGCGTGCCAGCTGTCGAGTGGATTCTTATCCTAACAACGATCATGTCTGAGAAGGGCATTTATGACCATTCATGTCGGGTTTCCCCCTGGCTATAAATAGCCGCCCTCACAACCACTAGTTGGTTGGCTGCTCTAGAGAGAACTTGACACTTGTCATTTGAGAGCAACCCTTCCTCTGACGACTTTGTGAGAACCCAAGTGAGGAAAAACCCAACCAGAGCCTAAGTGGCTGAGCATCACTAAAGAAGTTGATCTGTGTGATCCGACGCTTATTACCTTTGAAGACTGTCATTCTTCCGGACGGTTAGGCGTCATGTTCTGAGCATCCAAGAGTAATTGTGGCGTGCCGGTGAACAAGTCTGTGAAGGTTTTGGAAGTCTGCCTTGAAGACTTACCACGAGTGATTGGGCGAGGTCTAAGTGACCTTAGCTCTAGAGGAATACGGTGAGGACTAAGTGTCCTCCGAGGTAAGACTCAGCCGCCTCAACCAGACGTACAGTTGATACAGCAACTAGAACTGGTCTACCCAAACGTTGTGTCTTCATCGAGCTCAACCGGTTTCAAATTCCTCACCCTTTTACCTTTACTCATTTCCGCTGCTGAAGAACTTGTGATCTACCTTTCTGAAGAACTTGAACCGAAGACTTTCATCATGTTGTATATCATTTCTTCAGTTCATCTTTCTCATGCATGTCTGCTTGTATGACTACTTGTTCTTCACTTGTATGTATTTCTTTTGCATGCTTGTTACATCTGTGTCGATCTAGTTTCTCTCCTGTTTCTATTTCGTCACTCTGATTTTCGTCAAAATCTTCGGAGTTTGACGAATTTCTAAAAATCTCGCACTCACCCCCCCCCCTCCTCTGGGAGTTAACTCGCGCTTTCAGAGACCCCGCCCGTATATGTACGTCTGTGGCTGTATTTTTTGCTGTGTGGCTGTACGTACGTGTAAACGATTTAGATGGGGCTGCCTGAACTGCTACGTCGGGGGCTCTACTACGACACGTGCCGCTCCTTACACACCCACGGTTCATCGTTGCAGAGAGACCGATCGACCAGTATGTACGTACATGTTCGCGACCAGACAGACAACGCTACGTACGCTTCGACCGGGTGGGTCTCAGCTATCAGGGAGGATAAGGAGGCACTTCCTTGCGTGCGAAGATATAGCTGCTGGGTCCCAGCTGTCAGGGGAAGGAATCATTTTTTTGCGTGTAATAAGGAGGCATTTCCTTGTGTGTGAAGATGTAGCTGGTGGGTCCAGCTGTCAGCCTCACCGCGTACAGTCCTCTTCCGATGGCTGTCATTCATTGACCATGTTGACCACGCCGCGCCGAGAGCACCAAGGCGATGGACGACGACGAGTCCTGGAAGGGAACTATGCGGAGCCGGGGAAGACGCGGCAGTGGATGCCCACGCGGAGGGGAGTACGAGGGTTGACTGGTTCGGCTGCGGTGTGAGGCTGTCGTCGCCGGAGAATAACAGGGGATGTGGGTGAGTAGAGGGAAGGCCTGGCCAGTGGTGGGATTAGGGTGGGGCGGTGAGGCCTGTGCGGCCGCACAGCCGGCCACGGGAGGCAGGAGCAGGCGGTCCCGCCGGAGCTGGTATGGGCGGCTGGAGCAAGAAGATCAGAGATTGAAGAAGCAGCACGGCCGGTGGATTAACATCCAACGGTTGCTGCTGCTAGAATCGTTTGTTAACTAAGTTGACAAAGCCTTGCGTACGCGTTAACTTAGTAGGCCCACAAGTCAGCCTGCAAATATGGTGGGGCCCAGTTGTCATGGGGAGGAATCATTTTTTCACGTAATTAGGAGGCACTTCCTTCCGTGCGAAGATATAGCTGGTGGGTCCCAGCTGTCAGGGGGAGGAATCATTTTTTTTGCGTAATAAGGAGGCACTTGCTTGCGTGCGGCCATGGACCATGTGAGTCCCTACTGTCAGCCTCTCCATGTACATCCCTCTTCCGATGGCTGTCATTTGTTGACCAAGCCGCACCGAGAGCACCAACGTGGTGGACGACGGCGAGGCCCAGGAAGGGAACGACCCGGAGCCGGCAAAGCCACAACAGTGTATGCCCATGATGAGGGGAGTATGAGGGTTGACTGGTTCGGCTGCGATGTGAGGCCTGTGTCGCCCGTGAATAACAGGAAGTGTGGGTGAGTAGAGGGATGGCCTGGCCAGCGGTGGGATTAGGAGGGGGCATTTAGGCCTGCGCGGCAGCACAGCCGGCCACGGGAGGCGGGAGCAGGCGGTCCCGCCGGCTCTGGTTTGGGTGGCTGGAGCAAGAAGATCAGAGATTGAAGAAGCAGCACGGCCGTTGGATGTTATCCAACGGTCACTGCCGCTAGAATCGTTTGTTGACTAAGTTCACAAAGCCCTGCGTACACGTCAACATAGTAGGCCCACAAGGAGCCTCCAAATCTATGGCAAACAGCATACAGCCCATTTGCCATTATTTTTAATAATTTACAGCCCATTTGCTAATTCTTATGGATTTTTTCGAAGCCATGTTCTTTTTGCTAGCATTAGAGCCCATATTCTGGCCACGGTTAAAAAATTCAACGATATTTTGCATATTTCGGTAGGGTCCGAACAGTTTTTAATCCCAAAATTTCGAGTCCAGTTCAAACTAATTTGAAAAATAAATATATATTAATTTAAAATCGAACGGAATTTTCCCGCAAAAAAATCAATGAAATTTAAAATCTGGAAATCATAAAAATCGAACGGAATTTTTTCGAAGCTGTATTGTTTTTAAAATTTACAGCCCATTTTTGGGCAAACCCCGAATACATCCCTCCTCGTCATGAAAGATTTGCAGCCCAGCAGGGATGGTTTAAGCAAGTAGGCCTCGGTTGGGTATTCTGCAAAAAAAGTAGAAGTGGGCTAGCCATTTTCAGAAAGAAAAAAAACAACTGGACTGGTCATGTGGTAAACAGAAAATAAAAGCCTGGGCTAGACAGGGTACAGCCCCCGCACAGCCCAGTTGATACCCTGCTCCGTCCGTCTCAAAAACAGAAAACAACTGGGTGAGCTACTGGGTCCCTGGTGTCTGCCGGGGTGGGACCCAGATGTTAGGAAACCATTAGGAGGAAGCATTTATTTTGGCTTGTAACAAGGAGGCACTTGCTTGCGTACTGCCATGACCCTGGTGGGTCCCTACTGTCATTCTCTCCACGTACAATCATCTCTTGATTCCTCTCGGTTGTTGACCATGTTGACAACGCCAGAGGGCGGCGCCGCGACGAGCGAACCAAGGCGGAGAACGACGACGAGGCCTCGGACGGGAACGAACAGGAGCCGGGGAAGATGCGGCAGTGTAGTCGCAAGCGGAGGGGAGTACGAGGGTTGACTGGTTCGAGTGTGGGGTGGGGCTGACTTCGCCGGAGAATAACAGGAGGTGTGTGGGGTAGATGGATGGCCTGGCCAGAGTTTTAGGGTGCGATGGGGCGGCGATGCATGCGCGGCAGCGCAGCCAGCCGTGGGAGGCGAGAGCAGGCGGTCCCGCCGGCACTGGTTTGGTTTTGGCGGCTGGAGGAAGAAGAGACTGAAGAAACACGACAGACGTTGGATGTCAATCCAACGGTCAACGTTGGCAGAATCGTTTGTTGACTAAGCCAACACCACGTTGCATACGTTTTTCGCAAGAAAAGAAAAACTGGGCTCGTTCACCAGATAACATTCCCGAAACTGCCACCGTTTGATCTTGGATGTCGCAACTAAAACTGCCAGGAAAATGCGTTCATTTGCCATCCTCCTCCCAGGGAACGTTCGCGAGATAACATTCCCGAAAATCACAGACTTGAGAAGGCGTACAGAACAAGCTAGTCTGGCAGTAAAGAGACGTTCCTGACTGTTAAAAAAAAGAGAGATGTGCTGCTGTAACTGGTTCGAATCCAAACCTAGACTATATATAGTGTTATACTACTCTGCAAGTAATGAAACTGACATATCCAACGTTCGCTTCTCCTCTTCTCTAGTTACTCTGCCTAGCTTCAGAAGCTCCGGCCGCAGCAACCATGTTCGCTGGCTCATCCACCTGCTCTTCAGCAGGGAATCAAGCCAACAACCAGATGTGCGTGAAGTCGCCACCCGTACCACCGCCTGTGGGTCTCATCACACCCTCGGCGGCACACTCACCGCAGCCGGTTGCCCATCGCACCCCGCTACCGTTGGTGTGGTGCCACTGCTGCAAATCACACAGAGTCATCCGTCGCATCTCAACTACAACCCTCAACCCTGGCCGAGTCTTCTACAAATGCCCAAATCATGGGGTAATATGGTCAAGTTGTTCGCCTGTTTTCAATTGCTGAATTTTAGTTTTTAAGAGTTTGGTTCATGATCTTCGAATTCGATTCGTGCAGAAAAGGGAGGATTCTTGTGATTTCTATTTCTGGGAAGTTGCAGATGTGGGGGAATGGAACTACGCAGATTATTTGGTTAGCCGATGAATCCCAATACTAGCAGGTTGGGGTGTTGGACAAGTAACTGAAGGAACGGCAGAAGAGGAAGATGGAGAGCAGAAGGTTAAAGACGATGCAGTTCATCAGATCATGGCCAAGCAACAGCTGGTGAACAACCCTGGCAGCAATGAGGAGATGAAAGAGCTTGTGAAGATAATGGGCAAGATTGTTGTGCTCTGTAGGATGATTGTCTCTTTATTTGCAGTGTATGTAGCAATCGTGATGTATTCAGTGGCTCTGACATGAGCACTTTGCTGAAACTAGTAATGAATGAAACCTATTTAGCAGGCTGGGCGTCTAGTGTTGTGAACATCTAATGATTTCTATATTAACGAGAATCGGGGGGCATCCCCTTTTGCTAATAAATGAATAGATAAGCAGAGGACCTGTCGGGTCAGCTATGTTCCCATTGCAAGACATTCAGCAAATTGCAGTCCAACAGCAAACTGCATCAACTACATTTGCGATTATACAATCATTAAATACAAGTTTCACAGCAAAATATGAGTACTACTAAACAACAATGTCATCATGTTTCAGTCGTCATACAATCACCAAACACAAATCAACATACATTATAAGTGATGTTCTCACTGAACAACTACTTCATCAGGTTTCAGTTGTCATAGCAAACACAATTTAACATAGTAGATAATAAGTTGTCTTCTCACAGGAAAATACGACAAAAGCAATCTAATCATCATCCGTAGCAGCAGCGTCAACATCTTCACCATGTGTGTCAGTCTAAATCATAATTCCCCCCAGTGTCATCTTCTTCTTTAGCATCAATGTCCTCGAACGTTGGCTTCTTATTGATCAACTCATCAACTTCCACAGCCTGTCTGGCAATCTTTTCTCCAGCCTTATTGATGTGATGGTCCACAAACATATCATAAACATCTGTGGAATCCTCTACATCAGGAGCAGTGTAAGCATCATCTTGTTGTGCAACTTCATTAAATGAATTCCTCTGCTCAAAATTTTGCAATATTCTCCAGTCTTGGCTATGTGCATATGTCTCTTCCAAGAAAAATATCTGTGTTGCTTGATTTGCCAAAATATAAGGCTCGTTGGTGCGGTACGCCACCTTGACATTGATGGATTTGAAATAATCATCAGCTTTGGGTTTTGAGGTCCTGGTAAACTGGTTATACCAACGACAGCAAAACAGAACCACGCACCGATGAACCTTGAAACTGGAGATATACTGCAACTGAACAATGTCTGTTATGATAGCACACATTTCAGTTGTCACTTTCTTGTGCGTATCCGTGCTCATGACGGCACTGTTTTGTGTCTTCCTGCCTTCCTCGCGTGCAAGGGTGTTGTAGCGCACATCTCCAACAACGCAAGATGCATAATATCTTACCCGAGTATCAGGACCCATTGCTAGTGTGTAAAGGGTATCACTAACTGCCTGCCCCTCCTCCCGCATCTCCTTAACCTATGGTTAGAAAATAGACAAGCTGATCATCTTATGTACTCTAAATATTAAAAAAACTGACAGTGCAATTCAAAAGCTTACACGGGTCTTCAACCATTTCACAAATCCTTCCCTAACCCGTTTGTCAATGTTTCTTGGATTTTGTGCCAGTAACTCCTCTTCGTACACGCTGCAGAACATAGTGATCTCATCAAACATTTAAATATATAAGAATGTGCTACAAGTTTAGTAGATTACGATAAGCTGCAGTACTTAGCACTTACTCGATATAAGGTAGAATCTCAGGACAGTTATTCAACACATACCAAACCATTTTGTCCAAATCTTTAGGTTTGTCATCTTGTCGACTCTTCCCCGTTACTCGAACAGCAGGATTGAAAACATTGAGCTCAGGATTTTTTTCGCCCACCTTTTTGCTAGGCTGATCAGCTGTTTCAATGTATCTTGAGCAGAATGTCAATGCTTCTGTAGCAATGTAGGCCTCTGCAATGGAACCCTCAGGTCTAGCTCTGTTCCTAACATAGCCCTTGAAATTGCCTAGCCACCTTTCAATAGGGTACATCCATCCATACTGTACTGGACCTCTAAGTAGTGCCTCATCAGGTAGATGAACAGCCAAATGCACCATCACATCAAAGAAGGCTGGAGGATATATCTTCTCAAGGTCTCATAGGATAATTGGTATCCTCTCTTTAAGATGCTTCATAGCATCTATCCTGCTATTTCTACTGCAGAGTTCCCTGAAGAATTGTCCCAACTCTGCAACTGCTCTGTATAAGTCAGGGCGGCCCAATCCTCTAAGGAGAACAGGTAAAACCCTTTGAAGTAGGACATGGCAGTCATGAGTTTTCAACCCTTGTACCTTGGTTCCATCTGCACTGATTCTCCTTTCAGGGTTGGAAGAAAATCCATGTGGGAATCTCACACGTGATAGGATCTTGTAGAATTCTTTTCTCTTTTGCTTGTCCAAGACGTACACAGCTGGTGCCATATCCCGTGATTCACCAGTGCTATCCACCTGCAAATCAGATCTGATATCCAGGTGTGTCAAATCAATCCTAGATTTTCAGGTATGTTTTGTCATGCCTTCAATATTAAGAAGTGTGCCGATAATGTTGTCACATATATTTTTCTCGATGTGCATCACATCAAGATTATGCTTCAGATCCAAATCTTTCCAATACTCCAAGTCCCACAAAGTGGACCTGTGGGTCAACAATAATCTCTCTTTTGCCTTGCCACGCTTCCTTTTCCCGCTACCATTATCGGGATGGTTTCCTGGTGTAATATGCCTGACCTTCTCTAATTCCACCTGCAACTCATCGCTGGTGAGCCTCTCTGGTGCATCACGGTTTTCATGACTTGCATTGAACACAAGTTTTCGGTATTTTCTAAGACGCAGCTTGTCCTTGTCAAGGAAACGGCGGTGTCCAATGTAACAGACCTTGCTAAGTATTGGGTATGACAGCGGATTCTTGTCACAGCGAACACATGCATTGTAACCATGTGTCGTTCGCCCTGACATAGTGCCCAAAGCCAGATAATCATGGATGCACCAAATTATAACAGCATGTAGAATGAAATCAGATGGTGGGCTGCTATATAGGTCTCGAGTGAGAACACCCCTCCATAGCTTTTGAAGTTCCTCCACAACAGGCTCCACGAATAAATCAAAATCCTTTCCAGGACTTTTTGGACCTGGGATGAGCAAGGCCATGATGTAGTTTAATTCTTTGGTGTAGACATTTGGCGGCATGTTGTAAGGGATAACAAGCACTGGCCACATGCTATATGTCGCGCTCTGGTGGCCAAATGGGTTGAATCCATCTGTAGCTAAGCCAAGTCTAATGTTTCTCGGCTCAGCAGCAAACTCTTTGTGTTTCAGATTGAAGTTTGTCCAGTCACTACCATGAGATGGATGGCTCATTACATTCAGATCTCTGTGCTCCTGGTTCCTCGAATGCCATGGTACATCCTCTCTTGTTTGAGCATCATGAAACTACCTCTGCAATCTTGGTATAATTGGAAAATGTCTCAGAACCTTATGAGGAATCCTCTTCACAGCATCGCCATCTTTCCATCTTCATGATTTGCATTTTGGGCATTCACTTAAGTTGGCATAATCCTTCCGGAACATAACACAATTATTCTCGCAAACATGGATCATATCATATCCAATTCCAACCGCACGGAGGAAATTCTTCATTTTACTGTAGGTGTGTGGCAGCTCCGACACAGCAGGGTAACAATCGTGGAAAGCAACCATCATCGCATCGAATGATTTGTTGGTCATCCGCTGAGATGTCTTCACCTGAAGAAAGCTGACCATAGCTGAGAATACTGACAGCTTACAACCTGCGGTGACTGCCACGTTGCATTGCTCCAACATGCGGGCCCACCGTTTTTCTTGTACAGGTGTAAGTTCTCGAAATGCGTGAGCATTTCGTAGCATTGTTTCAATCTTGGTCAAAATCACTGGCTCCACCGCCACATCCTCCTCCTCCTCCTCTTCTACCTAAGCATCAGGCAGATCAAGATGGTGATCTGCTGCTTCCACATAGTCAGTGACATTGACGTTCACAGCTTCACCATGATGAACCCACCTAGTATATGTGACTGACATCCCATACAAGTGTAGATGATTTTGCACTGTTGACTGGGGTCTTGAAACTGAATTCATACAACTGCTGCACGGGCAGCGCACATCTGCTTTCGGACCACCGTACTCAACTCTGATATAGTTCATGAAGTTTTGAACCCCCTCGACATATGCAGGTCATGGTGGATGTGGTGCCAGGGAGGAGGATGTGCTCTGGTGTGGAATTTAGCTGGGTGTTGCCGCCTTTAAGTAGCGCATACCGGTGAGGCCAAGCGTCCGGGTGCGTCAATGAGTCACCGGAGTTCGTACCTCGGGCGGCGGGCCTACTTAATGGCGGCATGCAGATGGACGGCATGAATGTGGGCAGTTGGCGCCGGGGGGGGCGCACGCGGGCGAGGGACGAGGGTTTTTTGTGGGCCAGGGTAGTTAGCTGCGGGCGTGGCAACGTCGCAGATGCCCTTTGCTCACATGCGATCCCACATGTCAGTGACAAAGCAAGACGACCCGCGTTCCGTTGGGTCAGAAGAGCATGCCGAACCGACCGTCTGGGGGTGCGACGTGAATGCGACAGGGGTGCTATCAGTGCACCGCCTTTTCATTTCAAACTTGTAAACCGTAACACTTGTAGAGCGTAAGACCGAAAGCATATAGTATGAAGTTGGCACCTCACCTATATCCAGCCTAGTAGCCCACGTGTACAACAGTTATTCATACTAGCATATGTACCAGTATAATTAGTGTACCGCCCTTTCCTTTTCAACTCGTGAAGTGTAACGCTTGATTAAGTAGCCGGACAATGTGTGTTGCCTATCTTTGTATGTAGTTGAGGTGTGCTGATTGAGGTGTCCGGCTGTTTGAAGGAATAATTGAGGTGTGCTCGCTCCGTGCTCGCATTTAGGTGTCAAACTTACCATGTTCCGGCTGTAGTAACTATACTATGTAAGTTGCTTGGAAAAATAGTTACCTAGGTCGGTTTTGTGAGCCGTCCGCTACGTGTCGCTCCCCATCTTAGTAGTGACAAACCCCTTTGGTTCATGACCCGACACACCTTGACGAGATCGATAGATGTGGAGAGATCGAGTGTGTGTCGTGCAAATCAAGGTTTTGGTGTGTGTCTATGATAGAAATGATCGTGTGAGGTGGAGAGTGGGGGGGGTGTTTGTGTGTACGCTAGTCGGTCATGTACCATCTAGCTGTAGATCGATTGAAATAGGACTAGGGTGGGTCCGGAGATCGATCGATCGACCGATGTACATAGGGGTGTAGAGAAAGATGAATGTATGCTTAAAAAAAGATAGATGAAAGGCTTGGTTACAATTAATGCATGGTAGAGTGACCTAGGCGTGTGTCGAAGAGTGGCCTGATGAGCGAGATACAATCCCGATACCTCAAGAGGTCGATCATGTGTGACATGCACAAAGAGGAAGAGAGGTGCTATGCGTGTGTGTGCGAGAGAGAGAGAGAGAGAGACCCTGAGATGAAATCGAGAGAGATCGAGTGGGTGTGCAATACAGAGAGAGCGTGTGTCAAAGAAAAAAAATGTGACAACACTCTATGTTGGGTGTGTGAGACACATTATGCATAAGAAGACACTTGGTACTTGAATCCAACCTAAAAAAAGTTTCAAATGTTAGAATTCAACCTAAAGTGGATTCAAATATTTGAACTGGTGATCATAGCACGTACATAAATTTGTATGTGTAAAGGGCATTCAATGTAAAGGGCATTCAATCTTCGTTTCGCTTTTCAACTTACAATATACCATGTACAAGCACGTACATAAATTTGTATTCAAACAAAAAATGGTTTCCAATTTGTATTCAAACACGTGAATGTTTGTTCTCACGCATGCGCTTGCTACTAGGATTTCGCCACGTCTAGCCAGTCCAATAGCAGTAGGAGTACTAGTACTAGTACTACCTTTGTTTTTTGTGCCAAATTTTGACCATAATTTCAACTAAATTTTTTTTAATGCATGTCATCAAAAATTATATCGTTCAATTCATATTTGAACATAGTTTCGAATGATATTATTTTCGGTGACATGCATTAATATTATTTTAGTTAAATCTAAGGTCAAAATTTGACACAAAATACGAAGGGGACCAATAAACCAGGACGGAGGCATCTGCACTAAAGTATGGAGTGCTTATTAACACATGGCCCACCTCACACTCTCAACAAATTTCATGGAATCCGTGCTACAATCTCTCCCTCCTCGTCTCTCTCTTCTAGTGTGTTTTTTTACATCAGTTGTCTCTCTCTTCTAAATTCAGCTGACGCAGGCGGGGGAGGGGAGATGGAGGGGGAAAGTTTGCCTACCGTCGGTTTGCTCTCAACTGCGGTCCCGCAAGCGAGCGAAAATGCAAGACGAAGCATGTTCCATTCGGTGAGCGATGTGCCGGACCGACCGTGTCGGGGTGCAACGCGAACGCGACAAGTGTGATGTACACCATCAGTTCCTTTTGAACTTCCATACTTCTTTTTTTTGGAATGGCTAACGCGCGCGCGCGTCGGAGCGCACGATTTCTGACCGGCTGGGCCTGTCCTAATTAAGTAAGTTCATTAGGGTGTATTATTGATAATTAAGGAAAGGACGGACCCCACCCAAGTGAAAATCAGGGGGGCGATTAATTGGGGATGGAAAGGTCCATGCGCATTCACCAGGTGAGGATTAAATGGAAAGTAGAGTGGGCCAACGTTCATGCAACCATGTGCTGCTTGTATCGTCAAAGGAGGAGGTGGGGCCACTGTAAATTCATGGAAACAGCTGCAGTTATTAATTTGGAAAGAAACAGACTTGGTTAAAAGTTGATTGGGGTTGCGAGAAGGGGATCCGCGCATTGGCACGCGATCGCGGAAGAGTCTTTTCGTTTTTTTTTAGGAGTGCGGCGATTCGGTGCCCAGGCTCACCTGCACCCGGTCAAAAAAAATCACAAAATATTCAAAAAAATCAAAAAATTCCAATTTTTTTTGCATGGTAGAAAATTTGATGTGTGAGGTCCGCTCCAATTTTCAAATCATTTGGACATCTGAGCAACTCTCGGCAAAAAAGACAAATCGGTTCAGAACAGTGCATGAACAGTAAACTTTTTAACTGACCCTGAATTTGTCTTTTTTGCCGAGAGCTGCTCAGATGTCCAAATGATTTGAAAATTGGAGAGGACCTCATGCGTCAAATCATCGACCATGCAATTTTTTTTGAATTTTTCTAGTATTTGTTTTGATTTTTTTCGTTAGCGCGGGTGCAGATGAGCCAGGGCTCAGAAGATGATTATCGGGGGTTATCTTCACAAGTTTAAAACGAGGAAAAGGAATACTCACAGCACGCCTGTCTCATTCGCATCAGACCAGCACATGGTCGATCTACCACGCTGCTCAACGCCAACCGGCTTGGCATTTCACTGGCATGTGGGAACGCATGTCAGCAATCTGACCATGGGCCAAACTAGCCCGCCCCGCCGTCGCCATTTCCTCCACGCGTGTGGTTAGGCCAAAATTTTCGCTCACTTTTTTTGAGAAAGTATGCTTGTATTCAAATCACGAAATAATACAAAGAAAATTTTCGCTCGCTGATGAACGAGGCAGTGAGGAGAACGAGGACGGAATTTAATGCATTGCGCCTATAAGCGTTTTGGGAATATCTAATTTTTGTAAGGTGACTTATATACCTGGACGGAGGGAGAAACCGCATGTGATCAAACCAAACTCAGCCATCCAATCACTGACACCTAATTTTCGTCGATACAGTATGTTTATCAGGCCGATTTATTAAATATAAATATGTTTTTACACAGCAAATGATCCCTAAAAACAACAACATGAAGAAAAACTATCACTACTCACGGAACGAGTCGGCCTCGTTGTCTTTGGCTACCGGTGCGAACCAGCCGGAGCTACCGACATGTGTCTCTGCGGCGTGGTTGTCCTCGGCCTCCAGCTACTCGTTCATGCGGAGCGTGATGGCGCTCTGCATGGACGCGAGCATCGCCCGGTTCACATCCACGACGTTCGGTTCCGCCTGCAGGAGGGCCTCAATGGCAGCGACATCCGTGCACTCCGCGTCGAGTTGACACTCTGCCGCCGGGTTCAAGTCCATGACGTCCGGTTCCGCCTGCAGGAGGGCCTCGATGGCAGCGGCATCTGCGCGCTCCGCGTCGAGTTGAGCCTCCGCCGCCCGGTTCACAACCACGACATCCGGTTCCGCCTGCAGGAGGGCCTCGATGGCAGCGGCATCTGCGCGCTCCGCGTCGACTTGAGCCTCCGCCGCCCGGTTCACAACCACGACATCCGGTTCCGCCTGCAGGAGGGCCTCAATGACAGTGGCATCCGCGCGCTCCGCGTCAAGTTGAGCCTCCACCACCCGGTTCACGACCACGACATCCGGTTCCACCTGCAGGAGGGCCTCGATGGCAGCGGCATCCGCGCACTCTGCGTCGAGTTGAGCCTCCACCGCCCGGTTCATGACCACGACATTCGGTTCCGCCTGCGGGAGGGCCTCGATGCCAGCAGCACCCACGCGCTCCGCGTGGAGTTGAGCCTCCGCCGCCCGGTTCACGACCACGACATCCGGTTCCGCCTACAGGAGGGCCTCGATGGCAGCGGCATCCACGCGCTCCCTGTCGAGTTGAGCCTCCGCCGCCCGATGCTTCTTGAGTATCGCCAGGTTGAACCGCTGGTCCACCTGCACCATGGGGGACCCGGATACCAGCATGAAGTTGACGTCCGTCATCTCCTTCACCGCAGGGGCCTTCTGCGCCGCGACCTCCGCCATGAACATTGGATCGCCTTCCTCCTCGGAGCTCGGTTCCAGAGGACTCGGGGATTGGCTTGCCACAAAGCGAGCTTGGGAATAGAGGTCTGTGGCGCCTACCGCCGCCGCGATTTCTGCGTGGCGCTCCGGCGTCAACATCTTGTAGTACGTGATCTTGCTGCGCACCATGGCTATCCGGCAAACTACGGGACGTCTGATCGGGCTAGGGGATCGAAAGGTGGGAGAATGGGCTGGGAGGTGGGGTTTTGGGGCTGTGGTGACCGGCCGGCAAGTAGCTGGCGTAGGCCGAGCAGCGAAGGTTTCAGTGTGAATAGTGGTACCGGTGACGACCGGTCAATCGGTTTTGACTGTGTGGAGTTTGCAAAGCCAGACGGTTGGAGCCTCGAGAGTTGTGGGGTGGGATGGGACCAAAGTTTCGGAGTTTGACGTCGCAGACGTCCGGACCTCCCCACCCGTTCGGTCTGTGGGATTTGTTTTTTTTAGATGATGTAGGTGGGATTCCTATCCAAAAAGACTCTTCCGCGATCGCGCGTACCAACGCGTGGATCCCCTTCTCGCAACCTCAATCAACTTTTGACCAAGTCTGTTTCTTTCCGAATTAATAACTGCAGCCGTTTCCATATATTTACAGTGGCCCCACCTCCTCCTTTGACGATACAAGCAACACGTGGTTGCATGCACGTTGGCCCACTCTACTTTCCATTTAATCCTCGCCTAGTGAATGCGCATGGACCTTTCCATCCCCAATTAATCACCCCCCTAATTTTCACTTGGGTGGGGCCCGCCCTTTCCTTTATTATCAATAATACACCCTGATGAACTTACTTAATTAGGACAAGCCTAGCCGATCAGAAATCGTGCGCTCCGACGCGCGCGCGCGTATCAAAAAAAATTGTGAAGATAACACTTGGTTCTTTGCCTTCGCGCGATACATTGATGGAAATCCTGATTATAATGATGTAGAATTTTCTACTAAATCCCGTAAAAAGGCGTCCTCTTCGCCCCTCCATCCGCAATCATCGCGCTAATCATACTTTCTATTTGACTTCCTTACCCATTACGATGACGTCGACGCTATCTTTATCACTGTGGCTTTGGCGAAGTGCGTTCGACGGAGCGCACCATTGAGGCAGACAACGGTCATGTCATTCGGAAGTGCCGCCTGGAAGCCAAGACAACTGCCTTCTTTGCATCTAGGAAGTCCGTAGGAGACAGCAACTATTGTGTCACCGTGACCGTTGGATGCGACGTGACCATGTCGTTCGAGCTCGAGCTACCACAAGGGGACTCGAACGTGACCGTGTACCCTTACACGGGCACCGGTTTACTGTCGGAAAGGCTCTTCTACGTTGGGGACCCGTCCAGCCTGTGCAACCAACAGAAATGCCGGCGTGCAATTCGGGGCTGGCTCCGCTCATCGATCTACGTCCCAACGAAACAGAGTGGGAGACGGTCGTCCCCGATGGCATTGTGAGGAAGATAGTCCATGAGGCGAATCGCCGGCGGTTGCATCAATGAGGAGGGTGTGACTTCAGCTTCGACATGAATGTGGACCGGCGTCATGTCGTTACCCTGTCGGCGCTACGTTCGTGGAGAAGCTTCTTGGCGAGGAAGGTGTTGGGACGTGCTCGGCAAGTCTCGCACACACCATCAAACAAGTAGTAAAGTAGTACCACTTATCTAGGCTTTCGATGGCCTATTGATGCACATACGAGAATTTTTAAATCATATAATGCTCTATGTACGTTTGGTCTTGTCACTAATAAGTACTAGTACTATATTTGTAACCATTGAGTAACTGGTACTACTTGGTGAATGTTGCGTAGCCGTGGATGTCCGAGCTAAATTTGAGACACAGTCACGATCAAACGAGATGTTACCATTAGGCTCCACCACTCCATCAGCTGGAATCACCTTGGCCTATTTGATTTGCAGGATCCTCAAAATGCAGGAATCGCAAAAATATAGGATTATTCTCTTTGGATGGGAATGGCTTGGATTGGAGTATAGGATTAGGATTGTATGTTTGATGTCATAGGAAAGACAGATGAATTTTTAAAATACTCCTAGGTTGGAGTAGATGCAGGATTTCCTATATTATTAAATGTAGCACAATAGCTTCGTCCGTCCAGCTTACTGCGGGAAAGGTCGTTTCTGGAAGAAGACGATGGAGAAGCAGATTTAGTGAAGAGTGAAATTATGGTTGCTTCGCCCATGACTTTGTGATTTGACGCCTCATTGCTTTGTGATTTGTGATAGTAGAAGGGAGTAGACTCTGTGCTCTATGCATGCGTCCATGCAAGGGAGAAAGAGGAGAGAGGTTGCATTTTTTTATTCCTTCAATCAATTTGGCATCGGCACACCACCGAGTTCCGGTTCCCTCTTTGTTTGGCTTTCGCATCACCCTCCACAACGGTTCCCATCGATGCCAAAAGCTGTTTTACCATTTGGCTACACATTGTGGATGCCCTTAAGCGTACCACTTGGTTTTGATTAGTAAAGAGGAGGTGCTTTTGCCGCGCGGAAGGCGGGGGAGGTTGGCCTCACGGTTTGCTAACATGCGGTCCCACGTGTCAGTGATGTACCAAGCCGATCCGCATCCCACATGACTACATGTGGCAGAACAACGGCAGAAGCAACTTCAGCGAAGAGTGAAATGATGGTTGCTTCGTCCCTCCAACTTATACTGCGGGAAAGCTGCAACTTTGTGATTTGACGCCTCATTGCTCATTACTACTGCGGCACCACGACCGGGGTGCGTCCCCCCTGCTGCTCTTCACTGTTATTTGGTGCATGGCACATGGACCCGGATACTGGATGTTCCACATGTCGGCGAAAGGGAGTAAAACATTTATGAAAGCGAGCGCTCCACTCTTACCACGGAGGAGTACAAGACACGGCAGCCCATTGAACTGTAACTTGTACTGTACTACTATACTAGTACTATGTGGTAGTCTTGTACTACTCTTGTACCACTTGGTTTTGCTGTTTCACGCGATCCATCGATACAAACCCGATTAAACAGGCGAGGCCGGGTCTTTTCCCACGCGGTAGGCAGGGTAGTTTGGCATAGTCGGTTTGACAGAGAGACCGAGAGAAAGATGTGAAATGCTTGAATGTGTAGTGGGCCCTTTTTTGTGTCATGTGTGTGTGTGGTCGGACCTTTCAGATCACTAGATGATACTAGCCATACATTTCAACGCAATTTTAATGTATGCAACATGAATAATTGAAGTAACAATATGAGATCTAAAACTTAAAATACATATGATTTATTGTGTTAGAGTATAGTAGTACTATATTGCATAGTTGTTAGATATAACATGCGAGAACGTGTAGGGATGTACTTTTGGAGGGCCTACAGAGAGAAATTCGGCATAAAGTGGATTCAAATATTTGTATTCGCCATCATAGCATTTGTAACTCATATCTAGAGTTTATACGGTAGACGTGAATGCTTGTTCGCTCTTACGAAACCAGTATAATAATATTGGGGTGGCGTGCGCTAATTTAGGCGTGGGAGGTTGGCCTAGTCGGCTCCACAGAGAGAGCGAGAGAAGAGATAAATACACTGGCGATCACTGTATTTGAAGCGAAAGCATAACACAGTCACCGGACTTTAGAATATGCTCATTAGGGTCACTATATACGTTTGACGGTGATTATACGATCACTCGCTCACCGTTCAGCATCGTATTGCACTCTGTTGACCGGCCAAATAGTCTACGTGGCACTATGTTGACTTGTTAAATTTGCCACGTTCCTTGTGGGTCCCACCTGTCAGTTGGCAAAGGAAAGAGACAACATAAACAGAAATTTACGCATGCGCGACAAGACTCGAACCCTTGCACGCGAACCACCTGGCTGTGTATGTATGTGTCAGGGCCTGATGTGTGTGCATGCACGTGTAGGTTGAGCACTTGAGCGTGAGCGTGTGTGTTGGTCATGTGGTGAGTGCATGCATGCGTGCGTGTCTGCGTGTGTGTGCATGCATGCGTGCGTGTGTGCGTGTGAGTGTTGCATGCATGCAGTTCGTGTGCATGCGTGCGTGTGTGTATAATCACCACACTAGATCCTGTGTATTAAAAGAACTAGTCAACCAGCACAGCATACCAATACAAGGCCACCTTGTCCGTGCCACTTCTAATCTCTTCTACTAGTGATACCCACCGTGCAATATTTTATTTTCGTTTGTTTACATTCTTATACCCGCTGACAGGTGGGCCCTATGGTAGTGAGATAATGAGCGCTGATGATGCAACACTAGATGCGCCACGTGGACTATTTAACTGGTCAACTAATCGTGTCTTCAACAAATACAGAGCTCTACGGTGAGCCTATGACTGTATAACAACCACAAAACGTATATGGTGACCGTAGTGAGTGTATTGTAAAGTCCAGTGATCGTATCGTGCTTTTGCTTCAAATACAGTGATCGTCGGTGTATATCTCGCGAGCGAGAGATGGAACATGCATGAATGTGACGGGGCGTACTTTTTGAGGGCCTAGAGATAGTTTGTGTGCATACGTGAAAGAGGCGTAGAAAGGGGGGCAATGGGGAGAGAGAGAGATGCTCTTCGTTTCTCTTTATTATGACTAACTTCATAGTATAAAAATATAAACATTCACAATGCGAAATAAATATCATTGGATGCACCATGCAATTAGCTTCCCCCCTCCCCCGTCCGATTCCCCATTCATACTCCGTGGGCGCCAAAACTCCCTCTCCACCAGCCGCGAAATCCCAGCCTCCTCCGTCCGCCACCCATCGCACCGATCCACCGCTGCCCTCCTCCATCACGCCGGAGCCGATACCCCGACGTCATCATCCACTGCAACCTCAACCGCAGCGCCCTCCAGGACTTAGCAGTTGAAGCCGAGCCAGAGCTGCCTCCACGACGCGGACGTGCGTCATACCCGAGCCACTTCAACCCCTCCGTCCTGCACCTCACCGCTGCTGCTCCAACGTCGCAACCGTCCACCACACCAGAGCTGTTCCCGCTACGCCGTCATTCGCCGCCTCGGATCTACTTCTCCGCCGCCGACAGAGGGCCACCGCACCACACTCAACAACTTGGCCATGGGTGCGTCCAAGGCTCCACCGTCCTCCACAACATCTGATTTCCAGCGAACCACAAGAAGATTGTCGAAAAATCATAAGGAGGACACAGCATGGCAAGCCAATATTGGTACTCCTCTTCCCTTATTCTTGCAAATCTTACATGTCTGCTCGCACAGTATTCATCCCACGAAGGAAACTAGTTGACCACTTCTTACTGCACATTCTTCCTGATACTAGATGTTCCAAGTAACTTGCGAGGCACAAGGTTTCCCCCCATTTACTATTTCACTTTAGCTAGAGGTCCGTCGCCTGCCTGGATTTCAATTCAGTGTCAGTTGATTCCCAATTAAAGGAAGAACCACCCGCGGAGGCGCGCGGAGCACCTAGTCCACCTGTTCGTCGGGGAATCAGCACCTCAGTGTCTATCTTAGAGGTGTGTGTGGCGCAGGAGCTGCTGGCGCCCAATCTGGAGGTCCACCGGGCTTATAGGGATGACCGGGGGGCGCTGCCAAGCACGGCGGTGGGGTGAGGTCGAGGGGAGGGCGGGGCGGCGGAGGCAGGGGTCTGGGCCGGTGGTCACTGGCGGTTCGAGGAAGATCATCAACAGTGACTGGCGGGAGGTAGATGAAGGCCATCTGCCTGTTCCTTGAAGATCGGACGGTGCAGAAAAAATTGACTGACCTATTTGTTTTCAGTCAATTGTTATTTTCATAGGACCACATGTGGTGGTTTGCTGGAGGATTACCTGCACTTCCCAGCCATCCCTGTGCTCATATTTCAAAAGCCTAGAATCTAATTTCATGTGACATGCATGTTGTAGAGCTATCATATGTCTGCCGTCATTTGTTTTTGACCCACCATCTATCTGATACTTTTACACTGCACTACTTGTGCACAAACTACACCCATACTCTCTCACTATTGTTTTATTACGCATGGGTATTTCAGAATCTCAACCACGGTATTCTAAAAAGAAAACACATTTGTCGCTCCAGTCTGCATCGAGGATTGGAAAGGCGCGGTTTGACGCTCTAAAGAAGAGTGTAGTGCCATTCGATGAAGACTGTCAACGTAGCTCTATAGTTGATGACCCCATTCGCCATACACCAGCATCACAGGTGCTTGCTTCAACTTCATGGTGTCATATGTGGTTGCATGTTGCATATGGTGTCTACCTTGTATATTGCTTCTAAATTGGTTAAATTGCATCTGCTTAGCCATATATTGTGAATATGACATGCCTTCCTATTTTTGATACATACTACATCTGTCTATTAACCATGTTCTTACATCAAACTAATATTCTTGTGTATCCCTCATCAATCACTTATGATGAGACAGTCAGACAGGTGGGTTAGTGTGAGACGCGCTACTCTTTTAAAGAGTGCAGTGTCATCCTCCCCACATGATTCTCAACAAACAGCAAGGCTAGATGAAGATAGTCAACGTAGCTCTGTAGTTGGTGACCGCATTTCCCCTACACCACCATCGCAGGTGCTTGCTCTAACTTGGCAGTGTGATATGTGGTTGCATGTTGCATATGGTGTCTAGCTTGTAATTCTTCTAATTTGGTTAAATTGCATCTGCTATTCTGCTTAGTTTACACATTATACCTATTAATGTGACATGCCTTCCTGTTTTTGGTACATACTACATCTGTCTATTAACCATGTCCTTACATAAAACTACCGTGCTTGTGTATCCCGCATCAATCACTTATGATGATACACCTTTAGTATATGCCGCTTGATATTTGTTGCATCTTGCATATGATTTATAGCATGTACTACGTCTAATTTGTTGAAACGCCATTTATTATGAGACGCTTTTAACTTGGCAGAGTCATATTGGTTGCATCTTTCATGTGGTGTCTACCTTGCATTTCTTCTAATTTGTTGAAATGGCTTCTGCTTAATTTACACAAATAGGTGTGAATATGTCATGCCGTCCTGTTTTTCGTACATATTCCATCCTTGTATCATGTGTTTGCCTTACATCCAAGTAGTGTTCATCAGTATCATGCATGAATGAGTTCTGAAGAGTGATTTTTATTCCTTTTTCTTGTCGTTGGACTTGACAATGCAAAATCAATAAAGCGGAAGGAAATTAGCAAGGCAGTGGATGATGGTGCTCCTTACGACCAACTGAAACGGATGGTCTCTACAGATTCTACTCCGCCATCCTCCAAACAAGATTTGCAAGACAACACATGCATAGACAGTCAACGTAGTTGTGTTGATGATGAGCACATCTCCCCTACCCAACCATCACAGGTGCTCGCTCTAACTTGGCACTGTTATATGTGGTTGGATGTTACGTATGATGTCTAGCTTGTATTGCTTCTAATTTTGTTGAATTGCATCTGCTTAGCTTACACATTATACTTGTGAATAAGACACGTGTTCCTGTTTCTAGAACATACAATATCTGTCTATCACGCCATGCTCTTACATCAAAGTACTACTGTTGTGTAACCTACAACAGTCACTTATCATAAGCCACATTTAACTTGGGAGTGTGATATAGGTTGCATCTTGCATTGTTTTCTAGCTTGTACTGCTTCTAATTTGTAGAAATGGCACTTATGACGAGACAGTTTTAACTCGGTAGAGTGACATTCATTGCATCTTTCATACGGTGTCTAGCTTTCATTGCTTGTAATTTGTTGAAATGGCTCCTGCTTAGTTTATACATCATAGGTGTGAATATGCAATGCTGTCCTTTTTTCTTACATATTCAATCCTCCTATCATGCGGTCGCCTTACATGAAAGTAGTGTTCGTCAGCATCATGCATCAATGAGTTCTGGAAAGCAAATTTTATTCATTTTCTTGTGGGTTTGACTTGACAAGGCAAAAAACTAAGAGAGAGGAAGGAAAAAAGTAAGGCAGGGGCTAATGGCGGTCATCTGGCGCCACCGGTAAGGAGGCGCTCTAGAGATTCTGCTACTACTGCTAGTGCAGTAGAAGTTCCAAGTAAATATGATGTGCCCAATAACCCTACTCCAGCATCCCAGGTGCTTTCTCTAGCTTGGCAGTGTGATATTTTCTTGCATGTTGCATATGGTGTCTAGCTTGTATTGCTTCTAATTTGATTAAATTGCATCTGCTTAGTTTACACATTATACATGTTAACATGGCATGTCTTCCTTTTTTTTGCATATACTACATCTGTCTATTACATGTTCTAACATCGAAGTACTATTCGTGTCTATCCTGCATCAATCACTTATGACGAAACACCTTTAACTTGGTAGTGTGATATTGTTTGGATCTTGCATATGATTTATTGCTTGTACTGCTTGACATTTGTTTAAATGCCACTTATGACGAGACACTATTAACTTGGCAGAGTAATATTTGTAGCATCTTTCATATGGTGTATAGCTTCCATTGCATTGCTTCTAATTTATTGAAATGCCTTCTGCTTAGTTTACGCATCATAGGTCTAATTATCTCATGTCGTCCTGTTTTTCGTACATATTACATCCTCCTATCATGCGGTTGTCTAACATCAAAGTTCAGTTCGTCTGAATCACACATCAATTAGTTCTGAAGAACTAAATTTTTATTCCTTTTTCTCGTGGGTTTGACTTGACATGGAAAAAAGAGAGGAAGGTACACAGAATGGTAGGGGATGGTGTTACTACTCGGGAGGCACAGAAACGGAAGCGGAACAACTCTGCAGATTCTGCTGGTACTGATAGTGCAAGAGAAGGTCGAAGTCCACTGGATAAATGTACAAACACAGTATCCCCTACTACACCAACTGCAAAACGTACCAAAGACAAACGAACCAAACAAGCAACGACAGCCCTAGTGGTTGCAGCACCTTCTTCCACAGTACCAACATGTGCACGACTTACTCGTTCGTCAACTCTGCTAGCGGCAAGTTCCCAAGCTCCTTTGCCACCTGACACTACTTCCGAAGATCAGATGAACCTTGTGAGCTTCAACACCAAGACGGTAGTTGATCAAGTCAAGTTACAGTTGCATGCTTCTTTATATGGAGTCTCACAGTTTGATGTACACTAACACTTCCCATGTTCGTTGTTGAACTAGCACCTAGGCGCAAGAGGAAACAGACATCAGGGATAATGCTCGATAGGTTAACTAAATCTAAAGGAGGAAGAATGGAGATCCATTTTGAGTCAGGTTTAAAAAGGCCACGTGATGCTACAGAGTCAGCCAAGTTAGTATCAGAGGCAGCCGTTGCTGTTAGGTATGCACGTATCCTCCCAACATGGATTCAGTACAGGAATGACAAAGACGAAATCTAGTTTAACACCTTGCTCGACCATTTATCTGTAAGTATGGTTATTTATGGAACTTGGTAATATCATCTTGCTCTGTCCCATACTTTCTAGGTTGCTGGTAATGAGACTCCTATAATTTTGAACAAATGAGGTTCAAGTTGGATCGGCAAGATGATGCAACCAGACAAGCATGCACTCATGTTTTCAAGTCTGCTCTGTGACAGTATCGGTATAATCTGAGGAAAACTCACTTTGAAAGCAAGGCTAACAATGAACTTGCCCAAACATCTCCAGTGGAAAATATAACGGATAAAGACTGGACAGCCCTTGTTAAACACTGGTCTGATCCAAAGTATCAAGTATGTTATATAGATGTGATCAGATCACATGTTGAACTCCTATTTATGCATGTCCCTCACAAATCTATCTTCTTCTAGGTGAACTGTTCAAAGAACAAGGCCAACCGTACGAAAGTGAAATTTCAACAGACGACAGCATCTCGTAGCTATATTGCACACTGCGAGGCTCTGGTAACTAGCTGCTGTTTCACTCTTTTGGCTGTGCCATATTATCAGATCTATGTTGACTTGTTCCAAATGCAGAGGAAAGCCCGCAAGGACCAAATGCGGTGGAAATCTTCAAGGACTGTCACACCAACAAGACGAAGGGCATGACTACACTAGTCAAAGCCGTTGTAGTAAGTCCTTAATCCTCAGGCCCTTTGAACTACTGGTTACTCTGACTTGTGGTGCCTTGAACTGCATGGTTTGCAGCCAATGTCTATTACTCTTTTCAATTTTATACACAGTTGTCTGAACGTATCATTGCACTTTACAAGGTTTAAAAGATAGGAACGATGTTCCTTTGCTCTTGATCTGTAATCTAGTTATGTGCTGCACACAATGTTACAATTGCCTGTTTGTCTGATCTCAATAGTTTTGTGATATGAATGATGTCATACTATGCTCACCATATTACAAACTTTGTCTCTTTATCTTAGCTGTCAATACAATTTGAAGAAATAGACAATACATTAGCCATGGTATATGGTCATATGTTTAGAACCTGGTTTTATTATGTACTTTGCAGTAAAATTCAACTTATATTTGACACGGGTTCACCAAAATAAGTTCTGTATATAAACCAAAGCTATTCTGTTTGGTTTTGCTACCTCATTAATAACTTTTGTTCTGGTACTACTAATGTACAAACTCAACTTTTCAGCAAGCTATGGAACAAATGGTGGAACCGCAACAACCTCCTGAAGGTGATGAGGCAACCATAACCACAATGTCACCTCTTGCTGCAGTGGGTCAGTATCTCTCCACTAACAGTGCCAAAAGCACCTTCATGCGTAATACTGGGTTGGTTGTTAAGGCAACCTCGTCCAAACTGCCTCATGAACAAGATCTGCAAGCTCGACAGAATGATATATCTGCGCTCAAGACACAAGTCCAATCCCTAACAGAGACCCTTTGTGAAACAAGAACAGCCATTGTTCGATGTCGTCAAGATATGCATGGTTTTGAAACCAGACTATTAGACATTTGCTATGTTGTTCAGGAGCCTAGGAGAAATGACAGCGAAGTTTATGGTGCTCCATCAGACACTACAGCATGAAAACGTACCAGTCAGGTCAAATCATTCGAGCTTCTGAACTTCTGATGGTGCATTTACTTTTATGCCAACCCTCCTTTTGTTATATGGCTGTAATTTGTTTTGTTGCGTTACAAAATTTGTTCTTAACGGGCAGCGACCGGCTGAAGAAAACAACAAGCGATTTTTGTGTAGTGTAGGGTGTTCCCTATATTTGCACGGGTGGCGAACTTTGATGCCCAGTGGATGTAATGTGTGCAATCGCCGTAATAGCCTAGCGTTAGTTGCTTGCTTATTTATTTCCTCGTAGTCATCTTTTTCCTCAGTTTGTTAGTGGCCGTAATAACCATGGGCCACATAAGGCCCGTGGTAACCATGGGCCTGCTACCTACTGTAGTGCCCAAGGGCCATCTACGGGTTGTAGGATCCGTGGGCCAAAAGCGGACCGCATTATGGGCCGTAAACGGGCCATAGTGGGAATGGTCCGTTTAAGGGCCCGTAGCATAACGGGCCGTTAACAGGCCAAAAGTCATCACGGGCTTAATTCTATTGACAGTCATAACGGGTCGTTAATGGGCCGGAATACATGACGGGTTGAAAATGGCCCAATGGGTTAACAGATCACAAACGGGCCGATTGTAACCACAGGCTGAATCTAGCTCATTAGCATAACAGGCTAGTAATGGACCGTAAGTAATCGAGGGCCAGAAATGAGCCCAAGATTTTATGGGCCCTTAGAAGGCCGAAAGAAAACACGGGCTGGAAACGGCCCAACTGAGTCATGGGCCGTTAATGGGCTCAAAGCCGTTTACTTTTCATGATGGGCCAGAATCACCACGGGCCATCAATGGGCCCAGAGAAACAAAAGGCCTAATATGGGCCGAAAGACGTCACGGGCCATAGATGGGCCCAGAGAAACAAAAGGCCTAATATGGGCTGAAAGACGTCACGGGCCATAGATGGGCCGAAAGTGACCACGGGCTGATGTAGGATCGAAAGTATGTCTAGAGGGGGGGTGATTAGACTACTTGACCAAATAAAAACCTAACCTTTTCCCAATTTTAGTTGTAGGCAGATTTTAGCAAGTATACAAGTCAAGCATCACCCTACACATGCAATTCTAAGAGTGTAGCAGTGGAAAGTAAACAATTGCACATGTAAGTAAAGGAGGGGATCGGAGATTTCAAACGCAATGAAGACATGGTGGTTTTTGGCATTGTTCCGATAGGTGGTGCTATCGTACGTCCACGTTGATGGAGACTTCAACCCACGGAGGGTAACGGCTGCGCGAGTCCACGGAGGGCTCCACCCACGAAGGGTCCACTAAGAAGCAACCTTGCCTATTTCACCATGGCTTACGTCCACGAAGGACTACCCTCACTCGGGGTAGATCTTCATGAAGTAGGCGATCTCCTTGCCCTTACAAACTCCTTGGTTCAACTCCACATCATGTCGGAGGCTCCCAAGTGACACCTAACCAATCTAGGAGACACCACTCTCCAAAAGGTAATAGACGGTGTGTTGATGATGAACTCCTTGCTCTTGTGCTTCAAATGATAGTCTCCCCAACACTCAAACAACTCCTCACAGATTTGGCTATGGCGGAAGAAGGATTTGAGTGGAAAGCAACTTGGGAAAGGCTAGAAATCAAGGTTCAAATGGTTGGATTGGAATATCTTGATCTCAACACCTGAGTAGGTGGTTCTCTCTCAGAAAATGTATGGTGGAAGTGTAGGAACGTTCTGATGGCTCTCCTTACTTAGGAAGGAAGGGTGGAGGGGTATATATAGCCTCCACACAAAATCCAACCGTTACACACTTTTGACCCAACTCGGTGGCACCGATCAGAAATCTCGGTAGCACCGAATTGTGTAAAAGATATGAACGTTAGGAATCTCAGTGGGACCGATCAGAACAACTCGGATGGACCGATGTGCGATGGTTAGGGCAAACCTTGTCTCGATGGCACCGATCGCATCAACTCGGTGGGACCGAAGTGAAGCAACAAGGCAATAGAGAGTTGGCAAGCCATCTCGGTGAGGCCGATTTGCAAAACTCGGTGGGACCGAACTAATTGCAAAGGATTACAGAGAGTTGGAAAGGCCATCTCGGTGGGACCGAGATCCATATCGGTGGATCCGATTTGTTAGGGTTTTGGCAGTGGCTAAGTCTAGATGAACTCGGTGGCTCCGGATAGGAAATTTCGGTGGGGCCGAGTTGGAATGTAGGTTTTGGACATATTTGGATGGAGAAAGTGGTTGAGGGTTTTGGAGCACTGTCACTAAGCACTTGAGCAAAAAGACCAGTAAGCAACACCTCATCCCCTTTTAATAGTATTGGCTTTCCTATGGACTCAATGTGATCTTGGATCACTTTACAAAAAAATGTAGAGTCTTGAGCTTTTGCCAATCCATGTCCTTAGCATTTTGAGGGGTCCACATCTCTAGTCCTTGCCATGCCAATCATTGAACATCCTAAAATCTGTAACTTGAATGGACATTAGTTTAATGAGATATATGTTGTTACAAATTACCAAAACCACCTAGGGAGCAAATGTGCTTTCAGCTGAAATCATAAGGCACGGCCCACATGGCGCTACTGGGCCAAATTTTGAAAGGCCATAACGGGTCGTGAGTACCCGGGTCATAAATGGGCTGTATGCGAACAGGCCGTTAACAGGCTTTCCTTGGGCCGGCCTGCTTACTTTTGACCAAGTCAAACGGGTAGGCCTTTTTAACGTAAATGGGCCACTATTGGGCCGTGCCACATGTCGACGTATCATAGGTGTCTCGCGTCTAATGAATGTATGACATCTGTCCCAACGCCGAGCTGACACGTGGTTCCGCCGGCGAATGAGAAATTTACACGTGGAAAATCGTCATTGGTCAGGGCTGCTAATGGGTTATCGGATCCAAACCGGAACCCGATAACTTAACGGCGACCCGTTACGGTGAATGCCACGTGTCGGCTACCCTTGACGAAAACACTTCCATGACGCGACATTTATCGTCATGGAAGTGGACACTTTAGTGATGATAATTTCAGTATTGTCATGGAACACTTCTACGACAGCACAGGTATGACTATCTTGATTCTGTCATAAAATTGTCACGGATGTACATGCATGACAGAAAACTTGACCTACTATGACAAAAACGTATCATCATGGAAGTGTTTTTTTTGTAGTGGTGACCTCTTCCGTTTAGGGTGCCCAAACACCCAGAGTAACAAGATCCGCAAGGGATTAGTGGGGGGAATCAAATATCTCTTGGTGGAAGTGTAGATCGAGGCCTTCTCCTTCAAACCCTAGAGCAACAACAAGTTTTGTTGGCTAGGGAGAGAGATCGGACGAAAATGGAGCTTAGGGCAACAATGGAGCTTGGAGGGATAAGAGGTGAGTCTTCTTGGGGAAGAAGACCCCCTATATATAGTGGGAGGAATCCAACCATTTTCTGCCCACAGCCCGCACACAAGCGGTACTATCGCTTAGGGCGGTAGTTCAAGTTGATGCCTATGAGTACATGAATACAAGAGCGGTAGTGCCGCCGGAGCGGTACTAGCGTCCTCACTAGCGGTACTACAGCTAAGTGTGTGAGGACACATTGAACTAGCGGTAGTAGAGGGTTGCTAGTGCAGAAGTACCGCAACAAGCGGTACTACCGGATAACATCTGCTCTACTACCGTAAATGTGGACAAGGGCAACAGAAGCACACAAACAAGCGGAAGTGTGTGCGGTGGTAGAAAGCGGAAGTACCGCTCAAGCGGTACTACCGCTAATTCTTGCAAGCTACAGAGAGTCTGTGGTAGTGGGGTAGTACTAGTGCAGTAGTACCGCAGGAGCGGTACTACCGCTCTACTAGTGCCCAACTACCGCAAATGCAACTTAGACATCAGTAGCCCAAAAACAAGTGGTAGTTCCCACGGCACTGAAATGTGGAAGTACCGCTGAAGTGGTACTACCGTTTCCCAGGGCGGTACTACCGCTTGGGTGCTTCAGGAAAGCCCAAGAACAAAAACAGTAGGACCTCCAATGTTGCGGGAAGGGTATGTGGGTGCATATGGGTATGTGTACATGTTGATTCCACCCAAACCTTTCCAAAGCGGTGTTGGAAATATGCCCTAGAGGCAATAATAAATTGGTTATTATTATATTTCCTTGTTCATGATAATCGTTTATTATCCATGCTATAATTGTATTAATTGGAAACTTAAATACATGTGTGGGTACATAGACAACACTGTGTCCCTAGTAAGCCTCTAGTTAAACTATCTCGTTGATCAAAAGATGGTGAAGGTTTCCTAGCCATGGACATGAGATGTCATTTGATAACAGGATCACATCATTAGGAGAATGATGTGATGGACAAGACCCAAACTATAAACGTAGCATATGATCGTGTCAGTTTATTGCTATTGTTTTCTGCATGTCAAGTATCTGTTCCTATGACCATGAGATCATGCAACTCACTGACACCGGAGGAATACCTTGTGTGTATCAAACGTCGCAACGTAACTGGGTGACTATAAAGATGCTCTACAGGTATCTCCGAGGGTGTCTGTTGGGTTGGCATGGATCAAGACTGGGATTTGTTACTCCGTATGACGGAGAGGTATCTCAGGGCCCACTCGGTAATACAACATCACAATGAGCCTTGCAAGCAATGTGACTAAAGTGTTAGCTACGAGATCTTGTATTACGGAACGAGTAAAGAGACTTGCCGGTAATGGGATTGAACTTGGTATAGAGATACCGACGATCGAATCTCGGGCAAGTAACATACCGAAGAACAAAGGGAACAGCATACGGGATTAACTGAATCCTTGACATAGAGGTTCGACCGATAAAGATCTTCGTAGAATATGTAGGAGCCAATATGGGCATCCAGGTCCCGCTATTGGTTATTGATCGTAGAGGTGTCTCGGTCATGTCTACATAGTTCTCGAACCCGCAGGGTCTACACACTTAACGTTTGGTGACGGTTAGTATAGTTGAGTTATTGTTTGGTGACTGAAGGTTGTTCGGAGTGCCGGATAAGATCCCGGACATGACGAGGGTCTCCGGAAGAGTCCGGAGGTAAAGATTGATATATGTGATAATAGTGTTTTGATCTCCGGAAGGGTTCCGGAATTCACCGGAAGGGGTTCCGGATGTTTACCGAAGTGTTCGGGTGCAGCAACACTTTATATAGGCCATAGGGGTAAAGCCCACGAGGTATTGGAAAGTGCAAAAGGAAGTTTTGCTGCTGCCTTAAGCGGTACTACCGCTGGTAAGGCAGTACTACCGCTGTGAAGCGGTACTACCGCTCGTGAGCGGTACTACAGCTTGTACGCGGGACTGCTGGGATCCGAGTTGGACTCTTTCCCTGCGGGCCAAACCGACCTTGTGCGGGCAAAATCGACCTGGAGGAGGCTTTTACTCCAAGTTTAGACCCCAAGGCTCAACATATAAATAGAGGGGAAGGGCTAGCACACGGGACACATCAAGATTTCCCAAGCCGTGTGCCGGCAACCCTAACCCTCTAGTTCCTCCCGTCATAATCTCCGTAGTGCTTGGCGAAGCCCTGCAGAGATTGTTCCTCACCACCATCACCACGCCGTCGTGCTGCCGGAACTCATCTACTACTTCATCATCGCTCGCTGGATCGAGGAGGTGAAGGCGTCATCAAGCCGTACGTGTGTTGAACGCGGAGGTGCCGTCCGTTCGGCACTAGTTCGTGATCGGATCGAGGGACGACTTGCGATTTGGATCGCGGAAACGTTCGACTACATCAACCGCGTTTCTTAACGCTTCCGCTTAGCGATCTACAAGGGTATGTAGATTCACTCTCCCTCTCGTAGATGCTCATCACCATGGATAGATCTTGTGTGTGCGTAGGAAAATTTTTGTTTCCCATGCGACGTTCCCCAATAGTGGCATCTGAGCTAGGTCTATGCGTAGATGAGATCTCGAGTAGAACACAAACGAGTTGTGGGCGTGGGTGTATACATATTGCTTGCCGTTACTAGTTGATACTTGATTCAGCGGTATTGTGAGATGAAGCGGCCCGGACCAACATTACTCGTACGCTTACGAGAGACCGGTTCCTTCAACTGACATGTAACTTCGTTGCATAAAGACGGCTAGCGGGTGTCTGTCTCTCTCACTTTAGTTGAATCGATTTCAATGAAGAGGGTTCTTTTAGAAGATCAAAAATCAATCACTACACCACGTTGTGGTTTTGCGTAGGTAAGAACGGTTCTTGCAAACCCGTAGCAGCCACGTAAAACTTGCAACAACAATTAGAGGACGTCTAACTTGTTTTTGCAGGGTATGTTGTGATGTGATATGGCCAATTACATGATGAGATATATGTGATGTATGAGATGATCATGTGTTGTATAGAATATCACGACTTGCATGTCGATGAGTACGGCAACTGGCAGGAGCCATAGAGTTGTCTTTAATTATTTTCGCTGTTTTGCTTTACTTTATCGCTATGAGTTAGCAATAGTTGTGGAAGCAACAGTCGGCGCGACAACCTTATGGCGACACGTTGATGGAGATCAAGATGATGAAGATCATGGTGTCATGCCGGTGACGATGGAGATCATGCCGGTGCTTTGGAGATGGAGATCAAAAGCACAAGTTCATGGCCATATCATGTCACTTATGATTTGCATGTGATGTTAATCCTTTTATGCATCTTATTTTGCTTAGGACGACGGTAGCATTATAAGGTGATCCCTCACTTAAATTTCAAGATAAATTGTGTTCTCCCCGAGTGTGCACCGTTGCGAAAGTTCGTCGTTTCGAGACACCACGTGATGATCGGGTGTGATAGACTCTACGTTCACATACAACGGGTGCAAGCCAGTGTTGCACATGCGGAACACTCGGGTTAAACTTGACGAGCCTAGCATGTACAGACATGGCCTCGGAACACAAGAGACCGAAAGGTCGAACATGAGTCATATAGTAGATATGATCAACATGAAGATGTTCACCATTGAAACCACCTCAACTCACGTGATGATCGGACTTGAGTTGGTGGATTTGGATCATGTTACACTCGAATGACCGGAGGGATGTCAATCTGAGTGGGAGTTTTAAGTAATATGATTAACTAAACTCATTATCTTGAACAATAGTCTAAGTTGTCTTTGCTATATTTATGTTGTAGATCATGGCTCGTGCAGTAGCACCCCTGAATTTTAATGTGTTCCTAGAGAAAGCTAAGTTGAAAGATGATGGAAGTAACTTTGTGGACTGGGCCCGTAATCTAAGGATTATCCTTACGGCTTCCCAGAAGGCTTATGTTCTTGATGCACCGCTTGGTGATCCACCCGCTCCAGTTGAGTCTCTAGACGTTGTGAACGCCTGGCAGGCTCGTTCTGAAGATTACTCAATAGTTCAATGTGCAATATTGTATGGCTTAGAACCGGGACTTCAAAGACGTTTTGAACGTCATGGAGCATATGAGATGTTCCAGGAGTTGAAGTTTATCTTTCAGAAGAATGCCCGGATCGAGAGGTATGAGATCTCCGATAAGTTCTATGCTTGCAAGATGGAGGAGAACGGGTCTATCAGTGATCACGTACTCAGAATGTCTGGGTACTCCACCCGTCTGGCTGAATTGGGGATGCCCCTTCCGCCAGAGGCTATCACTGACAGAGTTCTTCAATCATTGCCACCTAGCTACAAGAGCTACGTGTTGAACTATAACATGCACGGGATGAACAAGTCAGTCGCCGAGCTGTTTGCGATGCTGAAAGCCGCTGAGTCTAAAATTCAGAAGGAGCATCAAGTGTTGATGGTCAATAAAACCACTAGTTTCAAGAAAAATGGCAAGGGTAAGAAGGGTAACTCCAAGAAGAGTGGCAAAGCAGTTGCTCCTCCCGTGAAGAAACCCAAGGCTAGACCCAAACCAGAAACTGTGTGCTTTCATTGCAAGGGAACTGGACACTGGAAGCGGAACTGCCCCAAGTATTTGGCTGACAAGAAGGCGGCCAACAACAAACAAGGTATATATGATATACATGTTATTGATGTGTACCTTACCAACTCTCGTTGTAGTGCCTGGGTATTTGATACCGGTGCGGTTGCTCACATTTGCAACTCTAAACAGGAACCGCGGAATAGACGGAGGCTGGCAAAGGACGAAGTGACGATGCGCGTGGGAAATGGTTCCAAGGTTGATGTGATCGCCGTCGGCACGCTCGCTCTTCGATTACCATCGGGATTAGTGATGAACCTAAATAAATGTTATTTGGTGCCTGCGTTAAGCATGAACATTATATCTGGATCTTGTTTATTGCGAGACGGTTACTCATTTAAATCAGAGAATAATGGTTGTTCTATTTATATGAGTAATATCTTTTATGGTCATGCACCCGATGTGAGGGGTTTATTCTTATTGAATCTCGATAGTAATGATACACATGTTCATAACATTGATGCCAAAAGATGTAGAATTGATAATGATAATACCACTCTCTTGTGGCACTGCCGTTTAGGTCATATTGGCGTAAAACGCATGAGGAAGCTCCATGCTGATGGACTTTTGGAGTCACTTGATTTTGAATCACTTGACACATGTGAGCCATGCCTCATGGGCAAGATGACTAAAACGCCGTTCTCTGGAACAATGGAACGGGCAAGTGACTTGTTGGAAATCATACATACTGATGTGTGCGGTCCGATGAGCATTGAGGCGCGCGGTGGTTATCGTTACTTTCTCACCTTCACTGATGACTTAAGTAGATATGGGTATATTTACTTAATAAAACACAAGTCTGAAACATTTGAAAAGTTCAAACAATTTCAGAGTGAAGTTGAGAATCATCGTAACAAGAAGATTAAATTCCTACGATCTGATCGAGGAGGAGAATATCTGAGTTATGAGTTTGGCAGTCACTTAAGACAATGTGGAATTGTTTCACAACTGACACCGCCTGGAACACCGCAGCGTAATGGTGTGTCCGAACGTCGTAATCGAACCTTATTGGATATGGTGCGATCTATGATGTCTCTTGCCGATTTGCCACTATCGTTTTGGGGTTATGCATTAGAGACAGCTGCATTCACTTTAAATAGGGCACCATCGAAGTCCGTTGAGACGACGCCATATGAACTTTGGTTTGGCAAGAAGCCAAAGCTGTCGTTTCTTAAAGTTTGGGGATGTGATGCTTATGTCAAAAAGCTTCAGCCTGAAAAGCTGGAACCCAAAGCGGAGAAATGCGTCTTCATAGGATACCCAAAAGAGACAGTTGCATATACCTTCTACCTCAGATCCGAAGGCAAAGTGTTTGTCGCTAAAAACGGAACATTTCTTGAGAAAGAGTTTCTCTCGAAAGAATTGAGTGGGAGGAAGATAGAACTTGATGAGGTTGTTGAACCTTTACTTCAACCTGAAAGTAGCGCAGCGCAGAAAGATGTTTCTATAGAGCCTACATCAGCTGAAGAGGAAGTTAATGATGATGATCATGAAGCTTTGGATCAAGTTGCTATCGAACCTCGTAGGTCGACAAGGACGCGTACTGCTCCTGAGTGGTACGGCAACCCTGTCTTAGAGGTCATGTTGTTGGACAACGATGAACCTACGAGCTATGGGGAAGCGATGATGAGCCCGGATTCCGAGAAGTGGTTAGAGGCCATGAAATCCGAGATGGGATCCATGTATGAAAACAAAGTGTGGACTTTGGAAGTATTACCTGAAGGGCGTAAGGCCATTCAGAACAAATGGATCTTTAAGAGGAAGACGGACGCGGACGGTAATGTCACCGTCTATAAAGCTCGACTTGTGGCAAAGGGTTTTTCACAAGTTCAAGGAGTTGACTATGATGAGACCTTCTCACCCGTAGCGATGCTTAAGTCCGTCAGAATCATGTTAGCAATAGCTGCCTTTTTCGATTATGAAATTTGGCAGATGGATGTCAAAACAGCGTTCCTTAACGGTTTCCTTAAGGAAGAGTTGTATATGATGCAACCAGAAGGTTTTGTCGATCCAGAGAATGCTGACAAAGTTTGCAAACTCTAGTGATCCATTTATGGACTGGTGCAAGCATCTCGGAGTTGGAATCTTCGCTTTGATGAGGTGATCACAGCGTTCGAGTTTATACAAGTTTATGGAGAAGCTTGTATTTACAAGAAAGTGAGTGGGATCTCTATAGCGTTTCTAATATTATATGTGGATGACATATTACTGATTGGAAACAATATAGAAATGTTGGAAAGCGTGAAGGAATATTTGAACAAGAGTTTTTCCATGAAGGACCTAGGAGAAGCTGCTTTCATATTAGGCATCAAGATCTATAGAGATAGATCGAGACGTTTAATAGGACTTTCACAAAGCACATACCTTGATAAAGATTTTGAAGAAGTTCAAAATGGATCAGTCCAAGAAGGGGTTCTTGCCTGTATTGCAAGGTGTGAAGTTGAGTAAGACTCAATGCCCAGTGACTACAGAAGATAGAGAAAAGATGAGTGTCATCCCCTATGCTTCAGCCATAGGCTCTATCATGTATGCAATGCTGTGCACAAGACCCGATGTCAGCCTTGCCATAAGTATGGCCGGAAGGTTTCAAAGTGATCCAGGAGTGGAACACTGGGCGGCGGTCAAGAATATCCTGAAGTACCTGAAAAGGACTAAGGACATGTTTCTCGTTTATGGAGGTGATCAAGAGCTCGTCGTAAAGGGTTACGTCGATGCAAGCTTTGACACTGATCCGGATGACTCTAAGTCACAAACCGGATACGTATTTATTCTTAACGGGGGTGCGGTTAGCTGGTGCAGTTCCAAGCAAAGCGTGGTAGCTGATTCTACATGCGAAGCGAAGTACATTGCTGCCTCGGAGGCGGCGAAGGAAGGTGTCTGGATGAAGGAGTTCATGACAGATCTTGGAGTAGTGCCTAGTGCGCTTAACCCAATGACTCTGTTTTGTGATAATACTGGTGCCATTGCTCTAGCCAAGGAACCAAGATTTCACAAGAGGACCAGGCACATAAAGTGACATTTCAATTCCATCCGCGATTACATCAAGGAAGACGACATAAATATTTGCAAAGTACACACGGATCTGAATGTTGCAGATCCGATGACTAAACCTCTTCCAAGGGCTAAACATGAACAACACCAGAACTGCATGGGTGTTCGATTCATTACAATGTAAATCACATAGTGATGTGAACTAGATTATTGACTCTAGTGCAAGTGGGAGACTGTTGGAAATATGCCCTAGAGGCAATATTAAATTGGTTATTATTATATTTCCTTGTTCATGATAATCGTTTATTATCCATGCTATAATTGTATTAATTGGAAACTTAAATACATGTGTGGGTACATAGACAACACTGTGTCCCTAGTAAGCCTCTAGTTAAACTAGCTTGTTGATCAAAAGATGGTGAAGGTTTCCTAGCCATGGACATGAGATGTCATTTGATAACGGGATCACATCATTAGGAGAATGATGTGATGGACAAGACCCAAACTATAAACGTAGCATATGGTCATGTCAGTTTATTGCTATTGTTTTCTGCATGTCAAGTATCTGTTCCTATGACCATGAGATCATGCAACTCACTGACACCGGAGGAATACCTTGTGTGTATCAAACGTCGCAACGTAACTGGGTGACTATAAAGATGCTCTACAGGTATCTCCGAGGGTGTCTGTTGGGTTGGCATGGATCAAGACTGGGGTTTGTTACTCCGTATGACGGAGAGGTATCTCAGGGCCCACTCGGTAATACAACATCACAATGAGCCTTGCAAGCAATGTGACTAAAGTGTTAGCCACGAGATCTTGTATTACGGAACGAGTAAAGAGACTTGCCGGTAACGGGATTGAACTAGGTATAGAGATACCGACGATCGAATCTCGGGCAAGTAACATACCGAAGAACAAAGGGAACAGCATACGGGATTAACTGAATCCTTGACATAGAGGTTCGACCGATAAAGATCTTCGTAGAATATGTAGGAGCCAATATGGGCATCCAGGTCCCGCTATTGGTTATTGATCGTAGAGGTGTCTCAGTCATGTCTACATAGTTCTCGAACCCGCAGGGTCTACACACTTAACGTTTGGTGACGGTTAGTATAGTTGAGTTATTGTGTTGGTGACCGAAGGTTGTTCGGAGTCCCGGATAAGATCCCGGACATGACGAGGGTCTCCGGAAGAGTCTGGAGGTAAAGATTGATATATGTGATAATAGTGTTTTGATCTCCGGAAGGGTTCCGGAATTCACCGGAAGGGGTTCCGGATGTTCACCGAAGTGTTCGGGTGCAGCAACACTTTATATAGGCCATAGGGGTAAAGCCCACGAGGTATTGGAAAGTGCAAAAGGAAGTTTTGCTGCTGCCTTAAGCGGTACTACCGCTGGTAAGGCAGTACTACCGCTGTGAAGCGGTACTACCGCTCGTGAGCGGTACTACAGCTTGTACGCGGGACTGCTGGGATCCGAGTTGGACTCTTTCCCTGCGGGCCAAACCGACCTTGTGCGGGCAAAACCGACCTGGAGGAGGCTTTTACTCCAAGTTTAGACCCCAAGGCTCAACATATAAATAGAGGGGAAGGGCTAGCACACGGGACACATCAAGATTTCCCAAGCCGTGTGCCGGCAACCCTAACCCTCTAGTTCCTCCCGTCATAATCTCCGTAGTGCTTGGCGAAGCCCTACAGAGATTGTTCCTCACCACCATCACCACGCCGTCGTGCTGCCGAAACTCATCTACTACTTCATCATCGCTCGCTGGATCGAGGAGGTGAAGGCGTCATCAAGCCGTACGTGTGTTGAACGCGGAGGTGCCGTCCGTTCGGCACTAGTTCGTGATCGGATCGAGGGACGACTTGCGATTTGGATCGCGGAAACGTTCGACTACATCAACCGCGTTTCTTAACGCTTCCGCTTAGGGATCTACAAGGGTATGTAGATTCACTCTCCCTTTCGTAGATGCTCATCACCATGGATAGATCTTGCGTGTGCGTAGGAAATTTTTTGTTTCCCATGCGACGTTCCCCAACAAGCGGACCCTCTCTTAATAGTACGATTTTCCTATGCTCAAATCCACCGAAAAAGAAATGCCAAAAAAAACGTCTTCACTCTCTACCACCGAGGGAAATAAAACGTCTTGTGCCATGTAGAAATAACTGAAACGCTCAATGCACACGGTTAGTCCGCAAAAAGCACTGTCATTAATCACCAAAACTATTACAGAGAAATATGCCCTAACACTAACGCTAACACTACAATCTAATCCTAACTCAAGCCAACCTGACGCTGGCCGCCACCAGAGAGTACACCTACAGCCGACACACATAATCAAACATTGGCCACACTAGCAGCTCCATTGGGGCCCGCGAGCCCAGCAGCAATGCGAAGAGCATCCTTGTCCAGCCTTATAAGCTTGGTGAGGCCGGCGATGTCGTCTTCGGCGAGTGGTTCTTTGAACCTCTTGATCAGCGCCGCTTCCACTGTTGGAGTCATCTTGTCCTTGGGGCCAAGCAGCCCCAGCTCCTACACAATCCTCAGTGCATGCGTGGTTCGCCACCGGCACCTGGGATGGATTGCCCTCCTGTTGAGCGCTCTGGCGTACCGAAATGGACGTTGCACGTGTCTTCATGGGCGCTGAAGGGCATCGCTGCGGCACGTCGGGGATGAGAGGCGCCTGGATGTCGGTGAAGAGGGAGAGGGGGGGTCCTCGGGTCGTCGCTATTGTGGATGCCGAGATGCATGACACACTGAGTGACCGCGCCCAGCTACACGGCCATGGATGGTGCAGGAGCAGCAGCCTTGCATGCAAGCGCAAAGATGGTGCCGTTGGCCAGGTGGGTGTCGTTGAGCTTGCTGCCACCCTCTCCGTCGCTGAAGCAGAGGGGCTCCTGAAGCATAGCGGCGATGTTGCGGTCGATGTCCAGAGTTGCATCCGCAAGGAGAACTGGGTGGGCAGCGCGTGCTCACCATTGAAGAAACTGTCGACCGGGTCCATCGGGGGTTGACGTGGTGAAGCGGCCACATCCCCCACTGCAGCGTGCACCTCCTTGGTCTTCTCCTACGGTGAACGAGAGCGCTCCGCCCACCCTCCCCTACTACCGCCACTCTGCTGATGGCTGGAGGGGGTGCGGCTACGGTGACGCTGCTGTGGTCCAGCATCTTGCTTTTGCTTGGACTTGTCGCGGCTAGCACGCCCCCTTCCCAACAACATGTCCTTCCAGGATCGCCGTCCCTCGTTCGTCTCTGTCATGGTTGTGCCTTGAGCCACCGAACGACATGCCATGGCAGCCCGAAGATGCAACCACCGGCACCGTGCGACGCTCCCTTTCCTGGCCGTCTTCGATCTTCATGGTCCAGTGTTGGACATATGCCCTAGAGGCAATCATGTATGATGATATTTCCTATGTGTTTATGAATAAAGATAGTCCTTGGACATTATCAATGATGTGTATCAGCAAGTACGTGACTTGTTTGTGGGACTATGCATTGTATGATGATTGTCCTAAAAGGTCCCTAGTCGAAATGGCTGTGTGGACGTGCAGCTAACTAGACTAGCATATGACATGGTGGATGGCTCGGTCTCACTAGCCATGGAGCATTGGATGCTAACCGGATAATGTGGACTCGGAAAGATCTGGTCGGATTCGACATAGTCAGATCCGAGTCCAGATAAGGTCCGAGTCGGACAGACCCAACTATGAGACACAGCGATATGTCATCAGTGAGTCTCTAGTACAACATACGTTCTATGTCCTAAGAACTGAGCTGGCGCATGTACTCGGGATGGGGACAGACCTGCTTTGGGCCAACCAAACGCTACTCTGTAACTGGGTAGTTATAAAGGTAGGTTTCGGGCTTGTCCAGACCCATGTTGCGAGACATGGTCGAGCAAGATGGGATTTGCCCCTCTGATTAGGAGAGATATACTCTGGGCCCCTCGTGTGATCCGACCAGGATAATCATGGCCATGCAACAAGGATTATGAGATAATTCGGTTCGTGGTCGGCATCACTGGAATGAGAAAGAGGTCGGGCTAGCACAAGGATGACAAACTCGCCTTGATCCCGACAGCATATATCATGTGGCGAAGGGAACAGAAGTGTGATGTACAGGTACGCCTAACAAGCTTAATTATCTACTTGGTGGTCGGCACGCCTTGCTAGAGGCCGCTACCAACCGAGCAGGTCGGAGATGATCCGACCTGCGACCGAGTCAACTTGAACCTAAGGGGTCGCGCGCTTAAGGGAAGGAACCTGTGAGGCTGGGTCCGACTCCACGAGTCAAATATGATCCTACTCGGACTCGGATCCAGACCGAACAGACTTTGGGCTTTAGGATCCATGCGAGGCCCAAGTGTTGAGCCCGCAACGGATGCCTATATATAGTGGAGGTGCGGGACACTCATTCGGTTGATCACTTCGGCGCCGTCATTAGGGCTTTGCATGTGTTGCAACTAGCCACCTCCACTCGCCGCCGGCTGTGTGATCGTACCTAGCAGTCCGCCACACGGCGTTCCTCCCGCACGCGTGGATACCGTTAGAGGCGGTGCACTTGCGCCGCTCTGGTGAACCTGTTCGTGGGATCCGATCGGCTACGTGGGAGATCAACGAGGAGGAGACGACTCTGGCGACGCGCTGCCCTAACTCTACTTCCGCTGCACAGCACTGCGCGTCTAGTGGTAACGATCCGTGATCCATTCCCGTAGCATGTTCCTGGATGTTCTGCGGGTAGGAATTTTTAATTTGAAGTCGATGCACCCTACCGTAGAACCCAACAGTGCTATCAGAGCCTCTTCTATAGGATTTGGTTTCAGATCGGATGCATATTTGATATGTGGAGGCGGCAGATGAGATCTGTTATCGTTTATGAGATCGGCTATTTGCACGGTTCATGAGATCAACTACACATGGGGATCATTGAGGCTATGTTTTCTGTCAATCGGACTCGATGAGGTCGTGCCACAACCTACCCCTACCGGTCGGATTCCACCATCGGGGTTAACAATGAAACGTAAATCCGAATCGGATTCGCGATGATCGATATGATCGGTCAGATCGGAAATTTCTGCGTGATTGGAGTACAGATGAGATCTGTGATTTCCGAAAATGTAGCGCCTTGTATTTCGTACACGATCACTCAAACTGGTAGAATGCGATTCTATGCATAACTTTGTTTTGCAGGTTTGATGTGAATAGTATGGCTCATGTGTATGTGATGCATGTGTGTAAATTATACATGGCCTGCGTGTCATGATTTGTCAGCCGGCAGGAGCCAAAGTGTTGTCATTATAATGTATAATGACCTGCGTGTCGACTTGTGATTCTGTGTAAAATTCATTACTAGTTGTAGTACTTGGAGGACAGAGATCAAGTTCGAGGCTTTGGCGTCCCAGCGTGACGGATAAGATGGAGTGCGCACCTGGTCTTCGGAGTTGGAGCCGGCCTGGAAGGACGTCCATGAAGGAGCCATACTATTTCACAATATATGTTTATTTGTGATTGTTATGCTTCTTGTTTCTATGCATGTTAAATGGTAGAAAGATCCCTCATTAATATCAAGCGAATTGCCATCCCCGATGCTGCACCTTCGCACGTCAAGTACGTCTAGTAGTGGGCTCATAAAATTGGGGTGCTACTAGGTGTCCTTGAACTGGAGGGTTCGTGTTGGACATGGACATGCACTGCATCAGGTTAACTTGACAAGGCTATCAAAACGGTTTTGGGCCTTGTGGCAAAGAATGTTGGGAGCCGGGGTATAAGATACCTACCCGACCGACAGGAGTCGTATAGAGATACGATTAGCAAGGAGTTGCTTACCGGATAGGCACGTTGGCTAGCAGTGATGCTAAAGCTCACTAGTCGCATGCGCTAGTCGGATCCTGAATCACTAAGAGTTTGCGGAGGGATGATGACTTCAGTGGGAGTATTTCTGTTTAGGATTGAATTACTCTACATAAACACATTGCTTAGTGATTGCATATTTTTCTATTGTAGATCAATGGCACCACCTGCTCAACCCAACTTTGCATTGAAATCAATTCTGGAAAAGGATAAACTGAATGGAACAAACTTTACTACCTAGTATAGAAATTTGAGAATTGTTCTCAAGCACGATAAAAAGGAACATGTTCTAGAGGATCCGCTTCCAGAGCAACCTGCCGATAATGCTAATGCCAGAACCAGGAATGCCTACCAGAAACTCGTTGATGAATCAACGGAGATCAGTTGTCTGATGCTGGCTTGTATGGAGCCCGATTTGCAACAGCATTTCGAAAACGTTGAGGCTTATGATATGATCGAGAGTCTCAAGAGCATGTTTCAGACACAGGCTAGGACCGAAAGGTTCAACGTCTGGTGATCCTTGATGGATTGCAAGCTGAAGGAAGGTGATCCACTGAGCCCGCATGTGATCAAGATGATCAGATACGTGCAAGCTTTGGATCGGTTAGGCTTCCCGCTCTTGGATACAGATGCAGTTCTGGGTTCTCTTCCACCTAGCTATGGGATGTTCATTTTGAACTATCATATGCACGGTATGGATAAGAAGCTCACTGAATTGCATGGGATGCTCAAGGTGGCAGAGCAGGATATTAAGAAAGGCACGCATCAAGTGTTGATGGTGCAGAAATTGGCTAAGTTCGAGAAGAGTTGGTCCAAGAAGAAGGCCAAGGCAAAGGGCACGGAGATGGTAACCTCCGCCGCTGAGCCAAAGTCTGGACCGGACTCGAAGACCATTTGCTATCATTGCAAGGAAACTGGTCATTGGAAGAGGAACTGTAGCAAGTGGCTTGCTGAGCATGGCAAGAAGGCCGGGAATGCTTTTTCAGGCAAAGGTACACTTGTTGCATATGTTATAGACATTTACCTTGCTGACATACCTAGTAGCTCTTGGGTATTTGATACCGGATCGGTTGTTCATATTTGCAACTCGATGCAGGGGCTGGTAAGAACTAGGCGTGTGGCACAAGGGGAGATTGACATCAGGGTCGGCAACAAAGCAAGAGTTGCTGCGTTGGAGGTCGGCACGATGTAGCTCCAGCTTCCTTCTGGATTTATTTTGGAATTGAATAATTGTTATTACATTCCTGCACTTAGTCGGAACATTATTTCTGCCTCATGCTTGATGAGTCAGGGTTATGAATTCAACCCTGACTCATCAAGCATGAGGTACAAATAATGTTCCGACTAAGTGCAGGAATGTAATAACAATTATTCAATTCCAAAATAATTGTTATTACATTCCTGCACTTAGTCGGAACATTATTTCTGCCTCATGCTTGATGAGTCAGGGTTATGAATTCAATTTAAAGGACAATGGTTGTTCATTTTATTTGAATGGTATGTTCCACGGCTATGCACCCATAGTTGATGGGTTATTTATTTTGAATTTGGAAATGGAACCTGTCTATAATATGAATGTCAAGAGGCATAAGCCTAATGAGATAAATCTGACATACTTCTGACATTGCCGGCTTGGACATATTAGTCTGAAACGCATGAAGAAGCTCCATGATGATGGGCTCCTAACTTCGTCCGACTTCGGGTCGTTCGAGACATGTGAATCATGCTTGATCGGCAAGATGACTAAGTCTCCTTTTGCAAAGAGTTGTGAGAGGGCGTCCGAGCTGTTGGAGCTTATACACAGCGATGTGTGTGGTCCAATGAGCACAACTGCCAGAGGTGGCTATCAGTACTTCGTGACTTTTACCGATGACTTGAGTAGATATGGATATATCTATTTGATGAGGCACAAGTCGGAAACTTTTGAAAAGTTCAAAGAGTTTCAGAACGAGGTAGAAAGTCAGCTCGGCAAGACTATAAAGCTTCTACGATCTGATCAAGGAGATGAGTACATGAGCCAGGAGTTTGATGATCATCTGAAAAGCTGAGGTATAGTACCTCAGCTCACACCGTCGGGCACACCACAGAGAAATGGCGTGTCGGAACGGAGGAATCGTACCTTGTTAGACATGGTTCGATCTATGATGAGCAAATCGGATTTACCCTTGTCATTCTGGGGATACGCTCTAGAAACTGCATCTTTTACACTCAACAGAGTACCATCTAAATCCGTAGACAAGACACCACATGAGATGTGGATTGGGAAGAGTCCCAAGTTGTCTTTCCTAAAGATTTGGGGTTGTGAAGCATTTGTCAAGCGACTTATGTCGGACAAGCTTACACCCAAGTCAGATAAGTGCATATTTGTGGGATATCCGAAGGAAACCTTGGTATATAGCTTCTACAACCGTGAAGAGAACAAAGTGTTTGTTGCTCGGAACGGGGTCTTCCTTGAGAAAGAGTTTCTCGGGTGGGAAGCCAGTGGGAGGCAGGTGCAACTCGAAGAAGTTCGAGAACCACTTGGGGACAACTCGGCTGGTGATGCAATCATACCGGAGTCTGTCAGGGAACCCGAGGTGGACGCGGCACCGGAACCACGGAGGTCAGAAAGATTGCGCAAAGTGCGTGATGTGTTGTTGCTGGAAAGCGACAAGCCGACTACGTATGCGGAAGCGATGGTGAGCCCAGATTCCGAGGCATGGCTGGAGGCCATGAGATCCGAGTTAAAGTCCATGGATGAAAATCACGCCTGGGACTTGGTTGATCCGCCGCCTGGCGTCACTACCATTGGTTGCAAATGGGTCTTTAAGAAGAAAACCGATGTGGATGGAAATGTTCAGATCCACAAAGCTCGGCTTGTCGCTAAAGGTTCTGGACAAGTTCAAGGAATTGACTATGACGAGACTTACTAGCCTGTAGAGATGCTGAAGTCGGTGAGGATCGTACTAGCTATAGCTGCATATTTCGATTACGAGATATGGCAGATGGATGTCAAAACAGCTTTCCTTCACGGAAATTTAACCGAGGACGTGTATATGATACAGCCTGAGGGTTTTGTCGATCCGACTAACGCTAGTAAGATATGCAAGCTCAAGAGATCCATTTATGGGTTGAGGCAAGCATCTCGGAGCTGGAATATTCGTTTTGATGAGGTCGTCACTGGTCTCGGTTTCATCAAAAGCGAAGAGGACGCTTGTTTATACAAGCAGTTGAGTGGGAGCTCGGTAGTGTTTTTGATCCTGTATGTTGATGACATATTACTGATCAGAAACGATGTTTCCATGCTGAACTCGGTCAAGGAATCATTGAATGGAAAGTTTTCGATGAAGAACCTCGGTGAAGCGGTTTACATATTGGGCATTAAGATCTATAGAGATAGATCGAGGAGGCGGCTCGGCTTAAGCCAGAGCACATACATAGACAAAGTGTTGAAACGGTTCAACATGAGTGAGGCCAAGAAGGGGTTCTTGCCTGTCTCACATGGTATAAGGCTAAGCGAGACTCAGAGTCCTTCGACATCTGATGAGCGAAGCAGTTTGAGCAGGATTCCGTATGCCTCGGCAATCAGATCCATCATGTATGCCATGATATGTACTCGGCCTGATGTCGCTTTTGCAATAAGCCTAACAAGTAGATACCAGGCAAACCCAGGTGACAGTCACTGGGCAGCGGTAAAGACTATTCTGAAGTACCTGAAAAGGACTAAAGAGATGTTCCTAGTTTATGGAGGTGAGGAGGAGCTCCGCGTAAAGGGTTACGCCGATGCTAGTTTCCAAACCGACAAAGATGATTGTCGATCACAGTCCGGATTCGTGTATGTCATGAACGGAGGAGCAGTGAGCTGGACGAGTTCCAAGCAAGATACAGTGGCTGATTCTACCACAGAAGCCGAATACATTGCGGCTTGTGAAGCGGCAAAGGTAGGTGTTTGGATCCGGAACTTTCTGGATGATCTTGGTGTTTTCCCAGCCTCAGTAAAACCGTTGGACCTTTATTGTGATAATTCTGGTGCCATCGCACAGGCCAAGAAGCCAAGGAATCACCACAAGACCAGACACATAGATCGGAAATATCACCTGATACGAAAGATCGTAAAGAGTGGTGATGTAGAGTTATGCAAAATTCACACGGATGCAAATGTTGCAGATCTGTTGACTAAGCCTTCCACAACCCAAGCATGAGGGCCACGTTAGAGCAATGGGCATACGATGTCTATTTGATTGACTCTAGTGCAAGTGGGAGACTGTTGGAGATATGCCCTAGAGGCAATCATGTATGATGATATTTCCTATGTGTTTTTGAATAAAGATAGTCCTTGGACATTATCAATGATGTGTATCAACAAGTACGTGACTTGTTTGTGGGACTATGCATTGTATGATGATTGTCCTAAAAGGTCCCTAGTCGAAATGGCTGTGTGGACGCGCAGCTAACTAGACTAGCATATGACACGGTGGATGGCTCGGTCTCACTAGCCATGGAGCATTGGATGCTAACCAGATAATGTGGACTCGGAAAGATCTGGTCGGATTTGACATAGTCGGATCCGAGTCTAGATAAGGTCCGAGTCGGACAGACCCAACTATGAGACGCAGCGATATGTCATCTGTGAGTCTCTAGTACAACATACGTTCTATGTCCTAAGACCTGAGCTGGTGCATGTACTCGGGATGGTGACAGGCCTGCTTTGGGCCAACCAAACGCTACTCCGTGACTGGGTAGTTATAAAGGTAGGTTTCGGGCTTGTCCAGACCCATGCTGCGAGACATGGTCGAGCAAGATGGGATTTGCCCCTCCGATTAGGAGAGATATACTCTGGGCCCCTCGTGTGATCCGACCAGGATAAGCATGGCCATCCGACAAGGATTATGAGATAATCCGGTTTGTGGTCGGCATCACTGGAACGAGAAAGAGGTCGGGCTAGCACAAGGATGACAGACTGGCCTTGAGCCTGACAACATATATCGTGTGGCGAAGGGAACAGAAGTGTGATGTACAGGTCACCTAACAAGCTTCATTATCTACTTGGTGGTCGGCACGCCTTGCTAGAGGCCGCTACCAACCGAGCAGGTCAGAGATGATCCGACCTGTGACCGAGTCAACTTGAACCTAAGGGGTCGCGCGCTTAAGGGAAGGAACCTGTGAGGCTGGGTCCGACTCCACGAGTCAGATATGATCCTACTCGGACTCGGATCCAGACCAAACAGACTTTGGGTTTTAGGATCCGTGTGAGGCCCAAGTGTTGAGCCCGCGACGGATGCCTATATATAGTGGAGGTGTGGCACACTCATTCGGTTGATCGCTTCGGCGTCGTCATTAGGGCTTTGCATGTATTGCAACTAGCCACCTCCACTCGCCGCTGGCTGTGTGATCGTACCTAGCAGTCCGCCGCACGACGTTCCTCCCGCACGCGCGGATACCGTTAGAGGCAGTGCACTTGCGCCGCTCCGGCGAACCTGTTCGTGGGATCCGATTGGCTACGTGGGAGATCGACGAGGAGGAGACGACTCCGGCGACGCGCTGCCCCAACTCTACTTCCGCTGCACGGCACTGCGCGTCTAGTGGTAACGATCCGTGATCCATTCCCATAGCATGTTCCTGGATGTTCTGCGGGTAGGAATTTTTAATTTGCAGTCGACGCACCCTACCGTAGAACCCAACCTCCAGGGCCCCAGGTAGATCGCCGGGAAAGGCCTAGCGTCACCATCGGACCCCGAGGAAGGGACGTCGCTCTGGGAGAAGAGGAGGAGCGCAGCGAGAGAGGTGTCCAGTCCTCGACGCGATCGACATGGATGAGCAGGTCCCGACGGCGCACCCACGGCGGTTGTGCCACGTCCTGGCTCGACAACGAGAAACCCACCATCTCCTCCGTCCTCCCCGCGTCGCGCTTGATCATCCAGAGAGTTATTACTTTAGCAAAGTCGTCGTCCCGGTGTCGATCATCATAAATTTTGAATGGCGCTTCAAATTCAGTCCACGAGCCTTCGTACCTGAAGGTTGGATGAGGTGATATAGTGCTTCCTCCATCGACCCAAAATATTGGCGTCACGGATATTTCAAGACATGCATTTCCTTCAGCCGCTGCCCACATCCCTGCGCCGCCTTTGTTTCATGCCATCACCAAAGCCTGTGCCGCCACGATTTGGCCCCTGTCACCTCCGTTGAACCATTCGTGGAATTCTCACGCCTCACAACAACCTCGCACCTTCTTCCCGCTGTCCGGCCATGCGACCTCTAGGTTCTCAACGACTTGCCCAGGGTTAAATTTCACAACCTTTTCTCGTAGATTTAGTTTAGTGGCTCATAGATCCATGCACATGACACATGATTCACATTATGTGTAATTGGATTCGATGGCGGGGCTAATATTTTCTATGATTTGTCGTCGGATTCGAGCTATGAGTCCGAGAGTGAAATTATGGACGTCAAAGAAAACGAGGTGATATTGATCGTTATTGAATGGATGCCAGAACAAAGAGGAAGCGTTCAGGGTCGCGGGTTGGTCGTGCAACATTTCACCGGAATAGATTCGTCAGCCACAAGCATCTCATGTTCGACTACTTTGTGTCGGGTCGTACTTTCATGCCGTATGTGTTCCAGCGACGCTTCAACATGACTGAATGGCTGTTTCCTCGAATTATGAACGACAGCATGCCAAATATCAGGACGTGTTGTGTTACCATACGCAATATTCGTAGAGGGTGAGAGGGATATGCTAGGCCCCATTGACTATGAAGATACAAACACAATCGTCAAGGCTCACAGACAAACAAACCACATTAAACTGTTTTTGAGGCGTACCGGAAGATTAAAGACCGGGCCTCCCATCATCTTCTCAAGGAGGACCTCATTGAACATCATTGACAGCTAGCTGAAAGATAGTGTATTTAAATTGCTTTAACTTTATTTATTTTCATTTGAACAATTTATTTGATCAGATTAATTGTTGCATTTCAATGATTTTTATCTAATTAATGGTTTGTAATAATATTTTGACGAACTATGCTCATTGTTTGTTCTCAATTATTGTAATAAGCTAGAAAAATGCATATAACTCAATGACTAGTGGGTCCTACTTGCAGGAAAATATATAGATGCCACATTATGACAACTCAGTATTTACGCACAGATTTACAAAGCACACTCATATATATTATAGCGGCTGTCATATTAGAGCATCTACAGCAACAGATACCTAATTTGAGCTGCCACACGGTGACCGGTCATACCCCATATTTCATATGAAACAACCATAGTTTTCATTTTTCGATTAGCATTTTCATACAAAGCCATGCAATGGCTAGATCCACGTACTACCAGCTACACTATTCGTCCTCCTCGTCAGAGATGTTGATGAAGTTTGTGTTGGAGCCGTCGGACTCGTGGTCATTGGTGACCGGGCGCACGTCCGGCTCCTCGTCGGACTCCATGTCGTGTTGGCGAAGAGCTCATCGATCTCGGAGGAAGCAGAGGTTTGCCTCCACCTCCGCCTCCGATTGGATGGAGTCGAGGATGGCATGTTGCTCTGCCGCCTCCTCCGCGTGGGCCAACTCGTACTCCACCAGCGCCTCGGGCATGTTGAAGCCCGCAGGCGCCGGATCTGCCTCCTCTGCTCCCTCCTCCTCCGGCTCCAGGTCCTCATCCTCGTCCTCCTCCTCCGGCTGCGGTGAATCCGGAGGAGGCAGGCTACGGTCTGAGCTTCGCGCCTGGCCCGGATATGCTCCAGCAGCTGCAGCTGACGTTCTGGTGTGAGCATGGCATAAGTAGTGATCCAGCGCCTTGGCATGGCTAGCGGCAGACGGATTGGATGTGGCGGCGGAGGAGGGGAGGAAATGGGGGTGGGCTAGGGTTGGCCTGCCGCCGTCTGACTTAAATAGTCGGACTTGGTTTCTCGGGCGACACGCTGGAGCGGCGCCACGAAGCACCATGAATACATCGTCACCGGCGAACTGAGGAGGCGCCCGTCGGATCGCTGGTTTATGCGTTTGACCGCGTGGGCCCTTGCGGCCAGTCCTACGTGGCGGGCGTGTCCGGGCATCCCCTTATCCTCCTCAGATATAGATGAGGCATGCAGAGTGTCGGGCAGTCCGGGTGTTTGGGCCGGATTTGTCAGGTCCAGTTGGGTGTCATTTTTGCGTCCGGGCAGTCTGCCCGGGCGTTTGGGGCGGATTTTAGGGCTCCGATTGTAGATTTTTTAGAAAAGGAGGATATACCCCGGCCTCTGCATCTGGGCGATGCATGCAGCCATTTTATTAATTATTCACAAAGACCTTACAAAGTAGTACATCAGAAAGCCTGAAGCCACCATCTAGACAACACCTGTCGCTACTCCTATCCCCTTGATGAAGGTGTGCCGAATGTCCGAGCCGAATACCAAACAGACATCGCACCAAAGCCTAACATCTAAAACCGGATGCCCCAGCCCAGCCACATACCGGGACTGGATCACACACCGGTCCGGCGCACTCTGAGAGGCCGCCGCCGCCGTCTTCCACTAATCCATCTTCAGAGCAGGTACTGACGCATCGACCTTGCCAGGCCTGCCATCGACGCCGCCACGACGCCAGACAGCGCCACCTCCCTGTGCGCGTCCATTGTCACGCATCTGTCGCCGAGACCCCGCTGCGCCACGCCGCCGAGACCCGCCGCCGTTGATGCAGTATATGCCACACCGCACCACCTCATAGCCCCTCCAGTCAGCACCTGCTCCAAAACAATGCCCTCAGGAGGGAGAACGTCACCGAAGACTTCGTCATTGTCCGATCCGGGAGACCCAGATCTAGGGTTTCCCCCGGAGCAGCCCGAGCAATGTGACGCAGACCGCAACGACGATGCCTCGACAAGGAAACGACGTCAAAGACGCCGCCATCGTCCGCCAAGACCGAAGTCGGCGCGATTTTCATCGGCGGTTGTACCACCCCGACCCGTAGCTGACTGGAACCGGCCGGTGTCACGCCGAGAAGACGTAAGCAACCGCCGGATCTCCGAGGATCTCCAGTGAGCCGTCATCACGGCCCAAGTTCAGTCCCCGGCCACCATCGCCACCGGCCACCACCGCCCAAAGGACGGCACCAGCCGCCGGACCATGCCGTGCGCAGCCCTCGCCACCAGTTGCCAGCAGACGGCGGATCTGGGCCAGGTCACCGCCGCTGCGAACAAAAGACACGCGCCACCTGCAGAGATTCGCCGCGCAGCCCGCCACCAGAAGGATCTGCCAGGGGCCGAGTCGCGCCGCCGCGAGACTTCAGATCGCGACGCCCTGGCCCATCTACTCCGGCCCGCACCGGATCCAACGCGCAAGGGGGCGGAGATCCCTGCCGCCGCCGGCGCTGGCCGGGCTTCGCAATGGTGTACTTTCCTCCAGTGCTTTCGGAGAAGACACACTTGCTTCTGAACTTGCCAAAGTTCCTGTTTCTGGCGATACAGACACTCCAAAAACGCTGCTTCTTGAAGAGCCTGCAGCTCGCGGGCTGCTATTTTCAAGTCCAGACGAGCCTCCTTTGGCCGGGCTGTTTCCTAGCCCAACCCCAACACGTGGGCCTTGCATCACTTCTCTCCTTGCTAGACCATCACGTAGTGGCGTGATGCCTTCTTCTGGACCGTGCAGGAAAACACATGGCCGTGCAACATGTGGTTTGCTGATGCTGCTGCATGTAGGCATACATGCTTGTGCTTTGGCACTTCTGTCATCCAGCTCCGCACATGATACATCGCCTCGCTCGCCTCGGCTTGCTAACAAGGCAGCCATTGCACAGCTGATCAACATGATCTATACATGGCAGCCCTCGTACCATCTTCTTCTGGCCGAGCTGCCGTAGGGCATGAAAATTGAGATGCCCATAGCGTGAGTGCCACTTCCAAGCTTCTTCATCAAAGTTTGCCAACAGACACACCGGATCAGCACGGTCTAGGTTCAAAACATACAGCCTGTTCCTCGACCGCTTCACACGCATCATCAGTTTTCTGTCACGGTCGTACCCCCATAGGTATCCATCCTCGAGCACAATTTTACACCCACGCTCCTCAAGCTGTCCTAGACTGATAATGTTTGTCTTTAGACGGGGGATGTAATACACATCTGTAAGCACCTTGTGCTCACCACTCTTTGAATCGAAGATGACAGTCCCTTTACCTTTGATTGGGACCATCGTGCCATCGCCAAACCTGACTGTTCCGTTGACTGTTGTACTCAACTTGGAGAACTGTGCACTGTCCCCTGTCATATGGTTGCTAGCGCCTGTGTCCAAATACCAAACATTGCCGGCCCTCTTCTCTTCTTCCTCGTGGAGATATACTTTTTTCTCCACAAGTGTGACGGTCTCGACGTCCTCTGGCTGCGTGTCATCCTCCGTGTACTCGCATATCTCACATAACAGGAGGTTCGCCAGATCGTCATCCTTGTCGCCTTTCTTGGCAACATACGCCCGCTCTTTTACGGGTTTCCGGCACTCCGACTTGAAGTGCCCCATCAGGCCACAATTGTGGCACTTTATCTTGCGCTTGTCAAATTTATTTTTCTTTGGAGCACCGTCCACACCGATGCCCTTCTTGTTAGCAATCCGAGGCGCTGGCCGGGCTCCGATTGTAGATGCTCTTACTACTTTGCTAGGATGATAAGTTTAGTTGACAAACGACAATTTCCTGGAAAAAACAATTTAAGTACTACAGAATTGAGGTCGTCGATCACTTTGCATCGTACACACTATAACGCGTGGACAATAACAGCAAGAACATGACCTGACAGTGTGTCTGAACCTGATTACAAGCTCCTAATTTGGAGCTTCAACGAACTCTGAGCTGGATTTTACGTGACAACGGGCAAGTTGACTCAAAAAAAGGGGCAAGTTGACTCGCGAATTGCAAACAGAAATCCTGCTTTACTGATAGGGCTTTTCAGAACGAAGCAGCACTAGTAGAAGACAAAAAATCTGGCCTGGTAGAGGCACGTGCACGTGGCATTGGTGGCCGGGGAGGCTTCAGTCCATGACATGCGGGCCCCTCACCTCACTCCCGGCAGCTGTGCTAGAGTGTGGGCGTGGCCGTGGGAGTGGGACGGTGCCGACAGCCGTCCGTGGGGTATCGTACGGGAGATGTGGTGCACAGTCGCGTGGCGTGGGTGATGCAAGCTAGGCTGCTCTGCTCACTCTACCGTGGTACAGTGCCGCGCAGCCTACGTGTGGCGTGGCAGTGTCAGCTGCGCGCGCGTGACTCCACTCACTGCTCCCTGCCAGCCTCCTTCCGCCGCACACCACTGCTCACCCTCACACCAGAAGTTAGTACTAGTACGGTCGAGAGAGAACTATTGTTTGGTTCGCTAGTCGCAATGGAGGCGAGGCGAGCGAGGCGAGGTGCGGTCGCCGAGAGATACGGGCTGTTTGCCCAGGAGCGCCACGCCAAATCGTGCGCGTCGTGGGCGCGCCAAAAAATTGGCGGCCGATTCGGCCGTCCCAGTTTCGCCAATTCATTGGCGCAGAAACAGAAGAGGAAAAAGTGAGGTGTTCTGGCGAGCCAAAAGATTGGAGCCCATCCAAACGAGCTGCGCTGTCTCGGTCAACGCCAAAATATTGGCTGGGCGGACGGGGGCTCCAATCCAAACAGCCTCATAGTGACGGGAGAGAATGGGACGGCACAGCACGTATAGCTGGGAGGGTGGCCGTTTCGTTTCCCCGTGCACGCACTGCACTGCCGCACTACGCTCGGCTCTGTCTCTTGTCTCTGTCCTCTCCTCATCACGGCGTACCGCATGCATGCTTACGTATACACACGCGCGCAGCCCTACCTTTTCCATCTTAATTTCGATGACATCATCATAATTATCGTCTCTGGGTAGGAGTATGCGCTAGCCTGCGTCCCATTTACAAATTGTCTTCATGTGCTACCCAGTTCAATTTCTACCCCGCCTGAGGGGCTAATTTTTTTTAAATAATACACTTTTTTATTAAATTTCAGAAATATTACACCGTTTTTTTATTTTTTAAAAATAATACAGCGTCGGCTTACTGCAGGCCGACAGGATCCAGTCGTCCTACTGCTGGCCGACAGGAGGCTATCGGCGTATCGGCGGCCGACAAGTGGCCTATCGTCCACCTGTAAGCCGAGTAGTGGCCAGCCCACGTCACCCGCTCCCCAGTCGGCCCGTGGGTGGGCTGTCGGTGGCTGGGGCCCAGCCGATAGCCCCGTCGGCCACCCGCAGGCCGATCGGCTATCTGCAGGCCGACAGGGTGGCCAGCCGAGCGCCCAACCCCTTTTCTTCTTCCTCTTTCTCTCCTTCTCCTCTGTTCTTCTGTTCTTCGTTTCCTCTTCTCTCCCACCTGAAAACTCTCTGATTTATACACCAAAATCAGCCATTTTTTTGCCGATTTGCTACCGTGGATGCATTGTAGGTAGTTGGGGGAGGCAAGGGAAACCTCGATCTACTGATGGGGTAGCTCGTGGTGGTCGTGGTGAGCATTTTTTTGAGGTTTTTTTTAGCACATTGGAGGAGGTTGTGGTGGCGGTGAAGGTGGAGGTGGAGGTGGTGAAGCTCGGGCAGTGTGGTGGAGGTGGTGGAGGTGAAGCTCCGGCGGTGTGGTGGAGTCTCCGGCTCCGGTTCCGGTGATTGAAATCCGCCGTTCGTCGTTGGTTCGCACGCTTCAAGGGTATAATTCAACATACATTTTACCTGTCGTAGTTGCTCCGGTAGTATTCGGTAGTATGTTTGGATGTGAAATATATTAGGTGTGCGGATATTGTTATTTGCTCCGGTAGTATCCGTAATATATTTAGATGTCAAATATTTAGTTGTGTGAATATTTTTAGTTGCTCCGATAATATTCCGTACTATATGTGGATGTCAAATATTTAGGTGTGTCAGTATTTGTAGTTGCTCCGGTAATATTCCGTACTATATGTTGATGTCAAATATTTAGGTGTGTCAGTATTTTTAGTTGCTCCGGTAATATCCATAATACATTTAGATGTCAAATATTTAGTTCTGTCAATATTTGTAGTTGCTCCGGTAATATTCGTTAGCAATATATTTAGAGTTCAAATTTTTAGGTGTGTGAATATTTGTAGTTGGTTCGGTAATATTCCGTAATATATGTACATGTCAATTATGTAGGAGTGCTAATATATTTAGTTTGTCATGCTGCTTAATAGTTGTCTTTCACTGTTGAATTTTTTTTAGGTGAGCCGAGATGTCTGATGTAGTGAAGTTCGTATTTTACTACGGTTCTGGTACTGTCCAAACAACTGAGACGGGAGCTGATCTGAGTGAATTTGATTACATAGAGGTGCCACTGACCGCCCCTCAAACATGGTCAGTCAGTCAGTTGAAAGAATGGGTGACAGCAAGTTTAGGGCTTAATACTGAAACACACACCGTCAGTGTTCATGCATTGTGGACACAGTCAAGTTCAATCATTTACTTTTATTTGAGGCCAATAGAGCGAGACTCCCAGTGGGTGCGCTGGTTACAAGGTTGTGAACGCAGGGGATGCAATCCTGTTGCCTTAGTGCTTCCCGTCGTGAAGGAGGTCACTGCACATGAAGGCGAGGGTGGCTACGATCTTGGCCAGAGCAGTGAAGGGATGCAGTCAAATGCTGGAGATGATGGTTATGAACCAGGGCAGAGTAGTCAGGCAGAAGGAGGAAATACCGATGGTTATTACAGTGGCGAGGCTTATAGTGGCGAGGCGGACGCTGACGAGGTAGATGGGCACATGCAGAACCTGATGGAAGAAGAAGACACCGATATTGACCGTGGTCATGCCGATGATTCTGACGAGTCGGATGAAGAAGAAAATGCAGAGGAGGTCCCGAATCCTGCATCATGGAATCATGACTTCTCATCTGCAATGACCGTGAACGATGGGCATGATTTTGCCTGGCAATATCACCAGAACAACATTGCGACGGGTGCTCTGTATCCCAACAAAGAAGCTCTGAAGGACGCAATAATAAATTGGGCAATGTCCACGCAAAGGGTTTTCATAGCTGAGGTGTCCAGTCAGAAATACTTGACAATGGTATGCAAGAATGCAGGTTGTCCTGCCAGGGTGCACGGCTATCTCCCTAAGTATGGCACTAGTTGGGTGATCAGTGACTTAGTTCATCACACTTGTCTTATTCCCTGCATCCCTCAAGATCATCCCAACCTTTCATCCACGCTTATTGCGAGGTTGTTTTACAGCGAGATAGTGGAGAGCAAAGCGATGGAAGTGAAGGCAATCCAGACAAAAGTCTTCGTCAGGTTCAAGTACATAATTTCTTATGGCAAGGCTTGGAGGGCTAAGCATACGGCCCTTCGGAGGAGATATGGTTCTTATTTCGATGCATATGACTCTGTTGTCCGGCTCCTCCACACACTGCAACAGCGGAATCCTGGCACCTATGTCGATATCCAAGACCTCTTCATGCCAGAGTTCCCAACTGTGAGGGTGCTGCATCGACTGTTCTTCTCTTTCGGTGTATGCATCGAAGCTTTCAGGCATTGCCGACCGGTGATATGTGTAGATGGCACTTTTCTCACTGGCAAGTACAAGGGTCAGATCCTGACAGCCATTGGTCAAGACGGCCAAAATCAAGTAGTCCCACTCGCATTTGCTTTTGTTGAGAGTGAGAACATTGGAAGTTGGACATGGTTCTTCAGGCAACTGAAAATATCAGTTGTGAAGGATAAGCCCAATGTGTGCATCCTTCATGACAGGCATGCAGGTATACTCAGTGCGATAAAGACACTGACAAACCCTGGCCCTGAGGAACAAACTCCATGGCAGGACTTGCAGAGCCGTTGGTGCATGCGCCATCTGGGGGCTAATTTCTTCTCGCAGTTCAGAAATAAGAGCCTGATGAATCTATTCAAAAAACTCTGCAAGCAGAACCAGCTATGGAAGTACAATTTGATACGTGACAGACTTAATGTGTGCACACAGAGACACGTTAGGGACAGAAAAGCTGCAAGAGATGCAGCGGTGAGGGCACATGTTGAAGCAGTAGCTGCACAGTTAGCAACAGGAACAGCGTCCGTGGAGGAGGAGCCTGTTGGGCTATGTGACTTGCCAGTATTTGACCCACCTGGTACTAGGAGAAGGCTCGGGAGGTCGATTAAAACCTTCGAGCAGTGGATAGAGCATGAGCCTCTGGAGAGGTGGTCTTTGCTGCATGACTCACATGGAGCAAGGTACGGTGTCATGACTACCAACCTCGCAGAAACATACAACTTTGTCCTCAGAGGAAACCGGGCATTACCACTTACAGCCATCGTTGAGGGTATTTTCTATGGCACCGTGAAATATTTCAGAGATAGACGTCAAAAAGCAGAGCAGCATATCTTGAACAACCCGAACACACGTTACTGTGAAAGAGTCATGAAGTACATGCACCAAAAGATGGAAAAAGCTAGGTCACACACTGTAGTCTCCATCGGTAATCAAGAAAGAAGGTTTGAGGTCCGCTTAGCTAACAACAAATTCGGATGTGCAAATGAGTTGAGGACGCATGAGGTGAAAATTGGAAATGAAGCCTGGCCAACGTGTGAGTGCACGTGCAACAAACCGAAGTTGCTTCACCTACCTTGCTCACATGTACTTGCTACTTGCGGGCAACTAGGAATGGACGCAGTATCGTTCGTGTCTCCATTTTATCTGAAAGAGTCTGTCCTCAATACCTGGACAGGTGAGTTGCTGGGATTTCGATCAATGGGTAATTTCAACACCGTCAACCCTGCTGAAAGGCGTTACATTCCAGACCCAGAGAATATGCGTACAAGTAGAGGTAGACGACAGTGTAGGCGCATCCAGAATGATATGGATGAATCTGAAGCGGGAGGCCCCACTATGCAATGCATTTTATGCAATGAATTTGGCCATAGGGACACTAATTGTCCCACTTTCGTCACTGGGCATGGACGAGGCAACCGGGGACGAAGAGGAGGGAGAGGAGGAAGAGGAGTAAGAGGGAGAGGAAGAAGCTAGGCTGCGTTGAAATTTGTATTAAGTGTGGCACTATATTCTAAATTTGTATTAAGTGTGGCACTATGTTCTAAATTTGTATTAAGTGTGGCACTATGTTCTAAATTTGTATTAAGTGTGGCACTATGTTCTAAATTTGTATTAAGTGTGGCACTATGTTCTAAATTTGTATTAAGTGTGGCACTATGTTCTAAATTTGTATTAAGTGTGGCACTATGTTCTAAATTTGTATTAAGTGTGGCACTATGTTCTAAATTTGTATGTGCAGGAATGGCTGGAATGTGGTTGCTTAAGCGGGACATTGATAGTAAGCATCGTTTTGCGATATGTTCTTATAAGAAGCTTGAGCCCCTGCTCACTCGCACTTCTAAGGAATATTGGAAGATACACCCGCAATGGGTTGACCGGTGCGTGCTTTATTTATTTTCTTCAAGCATGTATATTAATGGGAGACACTAACTGAATTGTTCTGACATGCAGACTCAAATGGGCCGGCCTTTTACCTTTCGCGCGTCTGGTTGAGAAGACGGAAGGATGCAAACGCCTCGCCATCGACTCCTCTTTGCTCACCTGCTTAGTGGACCGTTGGAGGCCTGAGACCCACACGTTTCACTTCCGCTGGGGAGAGATGGCTCCTACTCTGGAGGACATGTCACTTTTGCTGGCACTACCATTGGCAGGTCATGCCATAGGACCGTTGGAGGCACCGGCTGGTTGGCAGCTAGATATGGCACAACGTTTCGGTGCTGTTTTTCCCGGTGCTCCGGCTCTGGCATCGGAGCGTCACGGACCTAAGTATGATTGGTTGCTCCGTTTCCAGGTTAGTTCCCCTACCTCATATCTTTCAGTTGTCGTGCATATGGTTTTACAGAAGATACCTTCACTGTTTACTAATACTTACTTTCTCTTTGCTCAATACAGATACAGAAGTTCCAGCAGCCGTTGAATGATGACTCAGATTTGGTTGTCAATCAAGTTATGAAAGAATGGGACATTCGGACTCCAGCGATGATAGGCTACTGCAATGCGGTCAGAAAGCTGGAAACGAACTTTGAAGGGTTGGAGCTACATCACATTCCCTGAATCAAGAATCAAGCGACTGATGACTTAGCCAAGATTGGTTCCACCCGGAAAGAAGTACCGAAGGATGTGTTCCTCGAACACCTGCACCCCTATGATCAAAGAAGACCCCTTCGTGGAGGAGCCCCCGCAAACAGTCGGACCGTCGAATCCAACTGAAGTTGAAATACCAGCAGTAATTAACCTGGTCTATGAAGTATTGGTGATCATACCCGAATAGACAATGCCCTATATAGCATACTTGCTCCGGCAAGAACTGCCTGAAGATGAAGTTGAAGCCCGACAAATCATCCGTCGATCGAAGCCCCACACTGTTATGGGAGATCAGCTTTACAAGAAAAGCAGCTCTGGAGTTGTACAATGCTGCATTTCGCCAGAAGAAGGACAACAGATCCTGCAAGAGATTCACTCGGGAACCTGTGGGCACCATTCATCCTCTCGGACGCTGGTCGCGAAAGCATTCCGAGCGGGTTTTTATTGGCCCCGAGCTAACGATGCCGCTAGGGATATAGTGGAGCAATGGGTCGGGTGCCAGTTCTATGCTAATCAGTCACACAAGCCAGCGTCTGCACTGAAGACGATTCCGATCACCTGGCCCTTTGTAGTCCGGGGCTTAGATATGGTCGGACCACTCAGACCCGGAGCCAGCAGATTCACTCACTTGTTCATAGCAGTCGACAAGTTCACCAAGTGGATTGAAGCGAAACCCATAAAGAAGTTGGACTCGACAACAACTGTCAAGTTCATGAAATAGATAATCTTTAGATTCAGAGTCCCCCACAGTATCATCACTGACAATAGGTTAAACTTTGACTCGGACGAATTCTAGGAATTTTGCTATACCCAGGGCACTCGGGTCAATTACGCCTCCGTGGCTCACCCGCAGTAGAATGTCCAAGTGGAACGAGCGAATGGGATGATCCTTCAAGGGTTGAAGCCACGCCTCATGCGTGATCTGGAGCATGCTGCGGGTGCATGGGTCACCGAGTTACCATCAGTCCTCTGGGGCTTATGGACCACTCCAAACCGAGCCACTAACCGCACTCCCTTCTTTATGGTTTACGGTGCAGAAGCTGCCCTCCCGAGTGATTTACTTCAAAACTCTCCTCGGATGGAATTATACTCTGAAGCAGAAGCTGAAGTAGCGTGGCAAGATGGCCATGACCTCCTTGAGGAATAGAGTGAGCTGGCGCTCATCAGATCCACTGCCTACTAGCAAGACTTGCGGCGGTACCATGACAGACAAGTCAAAGGACGTGCCTTTTAGGAGGGCGACCTAGTTCTCCGACTGGATCAGCAGAAACCACACAAGTTAACCCCTCCGTGGGAAGGACCCTTTGCAATATCAAAGGTGTTAAACAATGAGGCCTATCGGCTCTACAACTTTGAGAAAGGCGTAGAAGAGCCCCGTGCTTGGAACGCAGATCTCCTTCGCAAGTTCTTTACTTAGAACGATCTTTTGATGCTGTAATAAGATTTCCAAGTGACATTCCATGAATAAAGGTCTTACTTTCTCCCATATTTCATCGAGTTACATCAAAAGTCGTGGCTCACTCAGGTGACATGCGACTCTCGGGGATTTAAAATACTTATGAGTGGGAGCATCCCTCTCACTCGGGGGCTTAGCCGCAAATCTAATTTTGCCTAAGTGTTAAACGCATTCTCCGAGTGAGAGCATCCCTCTCACACGGGGGCTTAGCCGCAAATCAAATTTTGCCTAAGTTTGAAACATTCTCCGAGCGGGTGCATCCCTCTCACTCGAGGGCTTAGAAGAAAATCTAATTTTGCCTAAATTTGAAACATTCTCCGAGTGGGAGCATCCCTCTCACTCGGGGGCTTAGCCGCAAATCAGAATTTTGCCTAAGTTTAAACATTCTCCGAGTGAGAGCATCCCTCTCACTCGGGGGCTTAGCCTCAAATCAAATTTTTCCTAAGAATAAAACATTTTCCGAATGGGAGCATCCGTCACACTCGGGGGCTTAGCTATAAAATTTTGCCTAAGTAGAAACCACCTCAACAAACAAAACAAGGATTCAAACTAACTTCAATCAGTTCGAACTATTAAAGCAAAAACATGAGTGCACGACCTCTGTGCTCAATCAAGTTTAATGGTTACATAACCACTTGACATACCGAGGCAAATTCATTCAGACTCAAAGTTTTCTTTCAAGCGTCCGGCGCGGGACTGGCTGGGTCGACGAACACATCTAAGTCTATGACGTCTGAAATCCGAGTCGTGGCCCTAGTGAACATCTCCATGAAGTCTTCAAACTTGAGCTTCTTCCTGTTGACGACCTTGAGGGACTTCAGTTTTTCCTCGTCTATGTCCTTGCAATGGAATCGGACGAGCGAGAGCGCCACATCCGCAGCACATCGGGCTACAGACTTCTACCAGGAGTCCACTCGGCTGGGCAAAACCTTCAGTCGGTCCATCAACAATTCCAAGTCCTTCTGAAGATCTTCCCCTGGAAACAATTCGCTGTCGATTTTCACCATGGCCAACTGCATGCGTTTCACATACATCACCACGCTTTCAATCCGCTCATCTAGTCGGAGGAGGGATAAGGCGGTGCTGTCCCTAAGGAGCAGCCTCGAGGGATCCAGGTCCTTCTCGATCCTGTCGGTCTCCAGAGCGGCGTCCGCGCAAAAATCTGAGCACAAGTGAGAAACAAAGGTCAGCACCAGCAAAAGCATGTTGAAGTGAAACCACTTGGTTTTAAACGCCATACCTTCAAGCTTTTTGTTCATCTCCTCACTCAAGTCCTCCACATACTGCTCAAGCTCACTCTTCTTCCAGAGGAGTTCGGCGACCTGATTACTCAGTTTTTTCTTCTCCCCTTCGAAAACACTCGCCTAGTTTTTGAACTTCTCATCCCACTCGGCATAGCTCTTTTTCAGTTCTGAGATTTCTCCCTTCATCGCTTCCGCCGTGATCTTGAGAGTCTTATTCTCTTCCTTTAGCTCTGTGACGGTCTTCAGAGAATCTTCAGCGGTCTTGGTCTTCTCATTAGTATTCTTCCAAGCATCGGTGAGCTTGGTGTCTTTGTCCTCGAAGGCCTGCTTCATAGTTTCTAAAGAAATAGAGGTCCTGGGCCTCGTTTGAAGACGAGTGTTCTCACTACGAACATCTGCTAAAGCGAGTTCATTCAGATCAAAGGGAAAAAATAAGCTGTGAGAAGTTCTCAGATTGCGAAACTAACCTCCCAAAAGGCGCTTCTCCTGATCCAGACGAGTGCTCTTGTGCTGTTCAGCTGCGAGTTCAAAGCTGGGCCAGCTCCTTCTCCATGTTAACGCAGTGGGTTCCGAGCTCACAAGTTTTCTGCGAGGAAGACGTACAACTCTTACGGTCATTCAGCCACAAAACAAGACTCCTCTTAAGGGAGGAACAAGCTCGATCAGTACCAGATATTGAAGTATTTCCCTTAAAGGAAGAACAAGCTCGATCAATTCGAGATCACAAAGTGATTCTACATATATAAAGGTCCCAGAGACCAAATCTCCCTCTTGGCTAGCCGAGTGAAGGGTTGTACTCCAAGTACAAAAAGCAAAAAAAAAGTTCTAAAGACCCCCACCGATTGCCCGCAATCGACGGTAGTCTCGTGGACTACACCCAGTGGGTGCACTCAGCATGCCCCCACCAAAAACAAAATCCACTCGGATGCATCTCCGGAGGCCCGAGTGAAACGACAATTCAAAGAAAATCCTAAGTTCTCAGACCCCCGCCGACTGCAAACAGTCGATGACAGTCTCGAGGACTACACCCAGTGGGTGCACTTAGCAGGCCCCCACTGCAAGAAAATACCCAGTGGATCTATAAACCCACCGGTGGAAACACAATCATGCATTTGAAAAATAAAGGAAAACCAAAACCTGGAGACTCCGACTGAAAAACTTACAATGGTACTTACTCGAATATTTGCTCGCACGGCCTCACTGGCATCGTAGGCTTCCTTCAACCGCTGGCTCATCAGCTCAGCCTGGTTCAGGGCCTCCTTGCTCACCCCCACTTGGTCCTCCGGGATCCGCACCAAATTGAACATGCTGAAAGAGCCAGTATATGGAAGAGGAGTCTGGACGACATGTATCATAGCAGTCAGCTTCACAGGCCCCATGCGAGTCGGTGCCGAAGCACTCAAGCTTGGAGCTCCTATGTTAGCAATGACCGGAGGGTCTTGAATCAGTCAGCTCTTGGACGCCTCTGGCACATATTTCTTCGCTGCGACCTGCGCCTTCTTTGGGCTCGGCGTCTTGATGGCCTCGTCCGCCGCTTCGGCCTTGTTGCCATCATCAACTTGGATTATCTCTATCGGAACTACAAGCACATGTCGGCAAGAACGTCAGGCCCCAAGTCACCTGGATTCAATTCGAAAGACAAACCAGAGGGTACCTTTGGAAGTTGTAGCATCCCCGATGTCAGCCTCAGCCAGGCTCTTCTTGGTGGCCTCTGGGTCAGGTGAAGTCGTCAATTTCGCGGCACTGCATTGGCAAGACCGCTCAGTCAAAAAATCACATGGATTCATACGATCAAAAGAACCATTTCCACCACTTATGTCGACGCTATGGGCACGGTCACCTTAATCTTTGGCAGGACCATGGCCTTCCGGGGTTTGCTGGTCGTCTGCTTGGCCTGCTTAGGCACCTTCTTTATCGGCTCAGCAGACTCGGCTCGTCCACGCTTCAAACTCCGTGTACTCAGAACTTGGGCAGTCGGATCAGGAACACTCGGTGCTTGGGTGCCAGCCGCACGAGCACTCGGATCCTGGGTCCTCTTGGATCGGATCTCCCTGGGGGCAGCCTCAGACGGAGAGGATTCTGCCTCCTCGCCTTCCTCACTGTCCTTGTCGTCATCACTTTCTTCTTCATCGCTATCCTCGACATAGTGCTGCTCGGTGTCGCTCTCCATGTCCTCAGGGCACGGTCAACAGTTGACACCTGAGAGGTCATATTCTGAAAGCTCTGCGGAAGAAAAACAACCATAAGTTAGATTCGAACACTCGGATTTATCAACAAAATGACTCGGATAATCTTGCATGGGTTTACCTCAGCAAGCGGATGGTCCTGGTCGTAGGGAGCCACTCTCCTTGCCCCTTGCGGGTTGTCACGCGCGGAGGTGATGGCCTTTATCCTGTCCGCTACCTCTTCCCCTGTCAGATCCTCAGGGTGCACTCGAGTGGATCACTCGGACCTTCATACTGCCACATGGGGTGCGCTCTCTCCTGCAACGGCTGGACATGCCGACTGAGGAAGGCCTCTAAGAGATCCATTCCATCTACTCCAGCCCTCACAACACCCACCAGGGCATCAACCAAAATCCCTACTTCAACCTTCTCTTCTTTCGCCATCTTGAGGGATGGCGGAGCACCAACTATCTCTCTCGAGTACGGCGGAAGACCAACTGGCGAGCCGGCATTCGGAACGTCCTTACAATAGAACCAAGTGCCCTGCCAGCCTTTGACGGAATCTGGGAAGCTTAGGAATGGGAAGGCGCTCTTACCCCTAAGCTATATGCCTAATCCGCCGCAATGCTGGGTGACATTGGTTTTGGCCCCATCCGGTGTGGCCTTCTTCACGGTCATGGACCGATAGGTGAAAATATGCTTGAACAAGCCCCAGTGGGGGTGGCAACCAACAAAATTCTCGCAAAGAGAAACGAAAGCTGCTAGATACACTACTGCATTTGGTGGAAGGTGGTGTAGCTGCGCCCCAAAAAAGTTCAGAAAACCGTGGAGGAGAGGGTGGGGTGGCATGGAGAAACCTCGCTCGACATGTGTGAGGAGAAGGGCACACTCGTCCGAGTGCGGCATCGGCTCCGTCTCGTCCTCCGGCAGCCTCCATCCTTACTCCGAAATCAGCCCGCCGGCGACGAGCTCCACCAATTGCTCCTCGGAGACCCTCGAGGGAAGCCAGTCCCCCTGAGTCTAGCCGCACGGAGGGATAGCACTCGACGTCAAGCCCTTCCACAATTTCTTCACCCGCTCGAGCTTCGCCGTCGTATCCTTCCCCATCTGCCCTCGGTGCTCTGGCGAGTAGCGCGGGTGGCGACGGGTGGCGAGCTGGGTGGCGAGTTCGTCATAGTGGGCTTAGGTGAAAAAGGGATCTGGTAAAGTTTACCCTAGCTCGTCTTCATCTCATACCGCGGGCGAAGCCACCTCTCGATTCGTCAGCCGTTGATCTCCGAATCCAACGACGCCCGCGATGTATGCTATGCAGAGTAAGTGGGGCATGTGGCGGGATTACAGGGCGGAAGTCAAGGCGACGAACCCCCACTTTCCCCACTAACACGTGGCGTAACCGCTTCCACGCGCGCAAGCACGGAATTTCAAATCGTGAGATTTCCGCCGTAGATCAATCCGATTCATTGCTCCGGTTATCTTTCCTAAGAAACACCCTCGGTCCGCCGAACGCCTTCGATAGGTTTCCATTCACTCGGATGCGAAATAAATCCTGACTGAAGCAAGCTTCAGGACCACAATGGGATGAGCTCAACGCTCCTCTATGGATTAACTTGGTCCTTCTTCTAGGCTCCAAGGCGTGAGTCTCATAAACTTAGACTCGAAGATGGCCTGTGCTGGTGTTCCTCCGGGATAATGAGTGGCATCTCTTCGAAGAATCAGCCCACGCGCCGGCATCATCACTCGAGTTCCATGGCACGTACGCATTCGGACCTCTAGTCTATCTCTTCCGAGAGACATACGAGTGCCACCAAGTTTTACCCAGGAGTCACCGTAACCCGATCATTTGGGAAACACTAGTCCAGAATCCGTTGTGGTTTTGCTCAGGTCATGATGGGTTAACACTGGGGGATAGATTCTGAGTGCTTCCGTGTTGGGGAACGTTGCATGGGAAACAAAAATTTTCCTACGCACACACAAGATCTATCCATGGTGATGAGCATCTACGAGAGGGAGAGTGAATCTACATACCCTTGTAGATCGCTAAGCGGAAGCGTTAAGAAACGCGGTTGATGTAGTCGAACGTCTCCGCGATCCAAATCGCAAGTCGTCCCTCGATCCGATCACGAACTAGTGCCGAACGGACGGCACCTCCGCGTTCAACACACGTACGGCTTGATGACGCCTTCACCTCCTCGATCCAGCGAGCGATGATGCAGTAGTAGATGAGTTCCGGCAGCACGACGGCGTGGTGATGTTGGTGAGGAACAATCTCTGCAGGGCTTCGCCAAGCACTACGGAGATTATGACGGGAGAACTAGAGGGTTAGGGTTGCCGACACACGGCTTGGGAAATCTTAATGTGTCCCGTGTGCTAGCCCTGCCCCTCTATTTATATGTTGAGCCTTGGGGTCTAAACTTGGAGTAAAAGCCTCCTCCAGGTCGGTTTTGCCCGCACAAGGTCGGTTTGGCCCGTAGGGAAAGAGTCCAACTCGGATCCCTGCAGTACCGCGCACAAGCGGTAGTACCGCTCACGAGCGGTAGTACCGCTTGAGCGGTAGTACCGCTTCACACAAGCGGTAGTACCGCTTGGGCGGTAGTACCGCTTCCAACAAGCGGTAGTACCGCTTACGCGGTAGTACTGCCTTTACCAGCGGTAGTACCGCTTAAGGCAGTAGCAAAACTTCCTTTTGCACTTTCCAATACCTCATGGGCTTTACCCCTTTGGCTCATATAAAGTGTTGCTGCACCCGAACACTTCGGTAAACACCCGGAACCCCTTCCGGTGAATTCCGGAACCTTTCCGGAGATCAAAACACTATTATCACATATATTAATCTTTACCTCCGGACTCTTCCGGAGACCCTCGTCATGTCCTGGATCTTATCCGGGACTCCGAACAACCTTCGGTCACCAACACAATAACTCAACTATACTAATCGTCACCAAACGTTAAGTGTGTAGACCCTGCGGGTTCGAGAACTATGTAGACATGACCGAGACACCTCTACGATCAATAACCAATAGCGGGACCTGGATGCCCATATTGGCTCCTACATATTCTACGAAGATCTTTATCGGTCGAACCTCTATGTCAAGGATTCAGTTAATCCCGTATGTTGTTCCCTTTGTTCTTCGGTATGTTACTTGCCCGAGATTCGATCGTCGGTATCTCTATACCTAGTTCAATCTCGTTACCGGCAAGTCTCTTTACTCGTTCCGTAATACAAGATCTCGTGGCTAACACTTTAGTCACATTGCTTGCAAGGCTCATTGTGATGTTGTATTACCGAGTGGGCCCTGAGATACCTCTCCGTCATACGGAGTAACAAATCCTAGTCTTGATCCATGCCAACCCAACAGACACCCTCGGAGATACCTGTAGAGCACCTTTATAGTCACCCAGTTACGTTGCGACGTTTGATACACACAAGGTACTCCTCCGATGTCAGGGAGTTGCATGATCTCATGGTCATAGGAACAGATACTTGACATGCAGAAAACAATAGCAATAAACTGACACGATCATATGCTATGTTTATAGTTTGGGTATTGTCCATCACATCATTCTCCTAATGATGTGATCCCGTTATCAAATGACATCTCATGTCAATGGCTAGGAAACCTTAACCATCTTTGATTAACGAGCTAGTCAACTAGAGGCTTACTAGGGACACAATGTTGTCTATGTACCCACACATGTATTTGAGTTTCCAATCAATACAATTATAGCATGGATAATAAACGATTATCATGAACAAGGAAATATAATAATAACCAATTTATTATTGCCTCTAGGGCATATTTCCAACATTCCGCAGCACTCAGAACAAGTCAAGAGTTCAGCTATGTCGTCCTACAAAACCTCAACCGATTCGGGGGCTAATGATGGGGTCACCCACTAAGGGTAGGGTCAAGGACCTGACATCCTGGACCCACCTAGGGCCCCATACCATCAATAAAAGGTCCCTGGACCATGGGTGCATTGAGATGCTCACCTTTAAACGCTCACTCGGACGCTGTCACTCCACTCGGATGGAGGTAGCTCACTTGGATGCCTCACCATCACTCGGCCATGCTCATCAGCACTCGGACACGGGAGGCGAAGGGGCCGCGCAGGATCAGCAACGTTCGAGGAGCACGACGCTAGCACTACAAAAAAAAGACACATCCGTGACATTATGGGCCGAACGAAAACTTTTTCTGTCTTGGTTGTGACACTTCTATGACAATAATTGTGACAAAAACACGTATCATCATAGATGTGGTGGGCTCCTACTTCTATGACAAAACATTATGACAGAAAATGGGCTTTTTGTCTTAGGCGGGCCGGAGACACAGCCGCATGACATTCTTTGGGCCGTCCATGACGTAAAAAATCATGGTAGAAGTGAGGCCGAGGAAATTTTCGGGGAATTCCCGGTTACGGTTGGTGGTCAGGGCCGAGCGATGCAGTGTGGTTTGCGCGTTTCTCTCGTACGCGCACGTGTGTGCTAGGCATGCGCTAACTGAACCCGAGCGAGGCATTCGCTTACTGAACCCGAGCGATCGCACTAGCTATGTACTGAAGCCGATCGATCCCTTCGCTGCTAACTGAACCCGAGCGATTCCTTCACTACTAACTGAACCTGAGCGATTCCTTCACTGATAACTGAAGCCGGTCGAGCCCCCGTACGTGCGAGACGTAGCCGGTTGGGTTGCCTCTCGAGGAATAGTGCCCGTTGTTGCCGCACTCGCGATACGTAGAACGAGTCGAGACGCATCGATCGAGCCCCTTGCGCGAGAGGTGGTGAGTTGACCTAGCCGGTTGGTTGGCTGTGGATGAACAGTTCCCGTTGCTGCCGCCCTCTCGTACGCCCCACCCCAGCCGGTGGTTGGCTGTGGATGAACAGTACCTTGGCCGTGTGAAGGTGGTTGGAACTGGATGAACAGGACCCCGAGGAGGCCAGCCGGTTGGGGGTGGATGAGCAGGACCCCGTGGAGGCTGGATGAACAGTAGCCGGTGGAGGCTGGAGGAAGTCGACGGTGGATGAATAGTAGCTGGTGGAGGCTGGAGGGAGGTCGACCATGGAAGAACAGTAGCCCGTGGAGTCCTGTTTTGCGGTATGCCACACCCCTCCCGATGAACAGGACCCCCATTTCGACAGTAGGCAGTTGGGGAGAAGTCCGTTTCCTCTATTTTGTGGTACGCCAGAGCCCTCCAGATCAACAAGACCCCGTTTCGACCGTAGGCGCTCGAACAGAAGTCCGTTTCCTCCGTTTTGCGGTACGCCAGACCCCCAGCCGATGAACAGGACCCCGTTTCGACCGTAGGCGGTCGAACAGAAGGCCGTTTCCTCCGTTTTGCAGTACGCCAGACCCCGAGTCGATGAACAGGACCCCGTTTCGGCTGTTCCGTCCAAGCCGGTTGGCTCTCGATGAACAGGACGCGTTCCGACCCAGTCACTTGGCTCCCGATGAACACAACACTGTTTCCTCCGTTCTGACCCAGCCGGTTGGCTGCCGATGAACAGGAGGCTGTTGCTGCCGTCCGTTGCCTCTCTCCATGTACACGAGCCCTGGCCGTATGTATGCGCGAGTATGCGTTCGAGACCCCGCCTGTATATATGTACGTACGTGCCCGTAGTTTTTGCCGTGTGGCTGTACGTACGTGTACACGATTTAGATGGGGCTGCCTGAACTGCTACGTCGGGGGCTCTACTACGACACGTGCCGCTCCTTACATGCCCACGGTTCATCGTTGCAGAGAGACCGATCGACCAGTATGTACGTAAACGTTCGCGACCAGACAAACAACGCTACGTATGTTTCGACCGGGTGGGTTCCAGCTGTCAGGGAGGATAAGGAGGCACTTCCTTGCGTGCGAAGACATAGCAGGTGGGTCCCAGTTGTAAGGGGGGAATCATTTTTTTGTGCGTAATAAGGAGGCACTTCCTTGCGTGCGAAGATGTATCTGGTGGGTCCAGCTGTCAGCCTCACCGCGTACAGTCCTCTTCCGATGGCTGCCGTTCATTGACCACGTTGACTACGCCGCGCCGAGAGCACCAAGGCGGTGGGCAACGGCGAGGCCTAGGAAGTCAATGACGCAGAGCCGGGGAAGACGCGGCAGTGGATGCCCACGCGGAGGGGAGTACGAGGGTTGACTGGTTTGGCTGCGGTGTGAGGCTGCCATCACCGGAGAATAATAAGGGATGTGGTTGAGTAGAGGGAAGGCCTAGCCAGCGGTGGAAGTAGGGTGGGGCGGTGAAGCCTGCGTGGCAACACAGCCGGCCACGGGAGGCAGGAGCAGGCGGTCCCGCCGATGCTGGTTTGGGCGGCTAGAGCAAGAAGGTCAGAGATTGAAGAAGCAGCACGGCCGTTGGATTAACATCCAATGGTCACCGCTGCTACAATCGTTTGTTGACTAAGTTGACAAAGCCGTGTGTACGCATCAACTTAGTAGGCCCACAAGTCAGCCTCCAAATCCGGTGGGTCCTAGTTGTCATTGGGAGGAATATTTTTTTCTCTTAATAAGGAGGCACTTCCTTCCGTGCGAAGATATAGCTGGTGGGTTCCAGCTGTCAGGGGGAGGAATCATTTATTTTTCGCGTAATAAGGAGGTACTTCCTTGCATGCGAAGATGTTGCTGGTGGGTCCCGGATGTCAGGGGGGATGAGTCATTTTTTTTGCAGGTAATAAGGAGGCACTTCTTTGCGTGCGAAGATGTTGCTGGTGGGTCCAAGCTGTCAGGGAGAGGAATCATTTTTTGTGGCGTGCGACCATGGACCTCGTAGGTCCCAGCTGTCTGCCTCTCCACGTACAGTCCTCTTCCGATAGCTGTCGTTCGTTGACCGCGTTGACAACGCCGTGCCGAGAGCACCAACGCGGTGGACGACGGCGTGGTCTAGGAAGGGAACGACCCGGAGCCGGGGAAGCCACAACAGTGGATGCCCACGATCAGGGGAGTACGAGGGTTGACTGGTTCGGCTGCGGTGTGAGGCCTATGTCGCCGGAGAATAACAAGAGGTGTGGGTGAGTAGAGGGATGGCCTGGCCAGTGGTGCGGTAGTAGGAGGGGCAGTGAGGGCTGCGCGGCAGCATAGCCAGCCACGGGAGGCGGCAGCAGGCGGTCCCACCGGCGCTGGTTTGGGCGGCTGGAGCAAGAAGATCAGAGATTGAAGAAGCAGCACGGCCGTTGGATGTTATCCAACGGTCACTGCCGCTAGAATCGTTTGTTGATTTTTTTTGAGAACTCCTCGTTTGTTGACTAATAAGTTCACATAGCCCTGCGTACGCGTCAATATAGTAAGCCCACAAGTCAGCCTCCAAATCTGTGGCAAACAGCATACATCCCATTTGCCATTATTTTTAACAATTTACAGCCCATTTGCTAATTCTTAAGGATTTTTTTAAAGCCCATATTCTTTTTGTTAGCATTACAACCCATATTCTGGCCACGGTTAAAAAATTCAACGAAATTTTGCATATTACGGTGGGGTCCGAACTTTTTTTAATCCCAAAATTTGGAGTCAGATTCAAACTAATTTGAAAAAGTAATTTATATTAATTTAAATCCAACAAAATTTTCCCTGCAGAAAAATCAATGAAATTTAAAATCTCGAAATCCCAGAAAACCGTAATTTGAAACTAATTGCCGGTTTGCATTTTTTTAGTGGCTATTGGCAGTTTGCTGTGTTGTTCTTAAAATTTACAACCCATTTCTTACTACGTATAGCCCATTTTCTGGGCAAACCCCGAATACATCCCTCCTCGTCTTGAAAGATTTGCAGGGCAGCGGTGCTGAGAAAAGCAAGTTGGCCTTGGTTGGGTATTCTTCAAAAAAAATAGAACTGGGCTAGCCATTTTCAGAAAGAGAAAAAAACAACTGGGCTGGTCATGTGGTAAACAGAAAATAAAAGCCTGGGCTAGATGGGCTACTGCCCCCACACAGCCCAGTTGATACCCTGCTCCATCTCAAAAACAAAAAAACAACTCCACGAGCTGTTGGGTCCCTAGTGTCAGCCGCTCGTTGGGCAATTCTCTCGCTTATTGACTACGTTGACAATGTCGTGGGACCCACATGTCAAACCATTAGGAGGAAGCATTTTTTTTGGCTTGTAATAAGGAGGCACTTTCTTGCGTACTGCAATGACCCTCGTGGGTCCCTACTGTCATCCTCTCCATGTACAGTCATGTCCTGATTCCTCTCGGTTGTTGACCATGTTGACAACGCCAGACGGCGGCGCCGCGGCGAGCGAACCAAGGCGGAGGACGACGGTGAGGCCTCGGATGGGAATGAACAGGAGCCGTGGAAGATGCAGCAGTGTTGTCGCAGGCGGAGGGGAGTATGAGGGTTGACTGGTTCGAGTGCGGGGTGGGGCTGACTTCGCCGGAGAATAACATGAGGTGTGTGGGGTAGATGGATGGCCTGCCAGAGTTTTAGGGTGCGATGGGGCGACGATGCGTGCGTGGCAGTGTAGCTAGCCATGGGAGGCGGGAGCAGGTGGTCCCGCCGGCGCTGGTTTGGTTTTGGCGGCTCGAGGAAGAAGAGACTGAAGAAACACGACAGACATTGGATGTCAATCCAACGGTCAACATTGGCAGAATCGTTTGTTGACTAAGCCGGCACCACGTTGCATATGTTTTTCTCAAGAAAAGAAAATCTGGGCTCGTTCGCCAGATAACATTCCCAAATCTGCCACCGTTTGATCTTGCGTCGCAACTAAAACTGCCAGGAAAATGCATTCGTTTGCCATCCTCCTCCCAGGGAACGTTCGCCAGATAACATTCCCAAAAATCAAAGACTTGAGAAGGCGTACAGAACAAGCTAGTCTGGCAGTAAAGAGACGTTCCTGACTGTTAGAAAAAAGAGAGACGTGCTGCTGTAACTGGTTTGAATCCAAACCTAGACTATATATAGTGTTATACTACTCTGCAAGTAATGAAACTGACATATCCAACGTTCACTTCTCCTCTTCTCTAGTTACTCTGCCTAGCTTCAGAAGCTCCGGCCACAGCAACCATGTCCACTGGCTCATCCACCTGCTCTTCAACAGGGAATCGAGCCAACAACCAGATGTGCGCGAAGTCGCCACCCGTACCACCGCCTGTGGGTCTCATCACACCCCCGCCGGCACACTCATCGCAGCCAGTTGCTCATCGCACCCCCTACCGTTGGTGTGGTGCCACTGCTGCAAACCACGCAGAGTCATGCGTCGCGTCTCAACTACAACCCTCAACCCTGGCCGAGTCTTCTACAAATGCCCAAATCATGGGGTAATATGGTCAAGTTGTTCGCTTGCTTTCAGTTGCTGAATTTTATTTTTTAAGAGTTTGGTTGATGATCTTTGAATTTGATTCTTGCAGAAAAGGGAGGATTCTTGTGATTTGTATTTTTGGGAAGTTGCAGATGGGGGGGAATGGAACTACGTGGATCATTTGGTTAGCCAACGTATCCCAATACCAGTAGGCTAGGGTGTTGGACAAGTAACTGAAGGAACGGCAGAAGAGGAAGATGCAGAGCAGAAGGTTAAAGACGATGCAGTTCATCAGATCATGGCCAAGTAACAGCTGTTGAACAGCCTTGGCAGCAATGAGGAGATGAAAGAGCATGTGAAGATAATGGGAAAGATCGTTCTGCTCTGTAGGATGATTGTCTCTTTATTTGCGGTGTATGTAGCACTCGTGATGTATTCAGTGGCTCTGACATGAGCACCTTGCTAAAACTAGTAATGAATGAAACCTATTTAGCAGGTTGGGCGTCTAGTGTTGTGAATATCTAATGATTTCTATATTAATGGGAATCGGGGGGCATCCCCTTTTGCTAATAAATAAATACATAAGCAAAGGACCTGTCGGGTCAGCTATGTTCCCATTGCAAGATGTTCATCAAATTGCAGTCCAACAGCAAACTACCATCAACTACATTTGCGGTTGTACAATCATCAAATACAAGTTTCACAGCAAAATATGAGTACTACTAAACAACAATGTCATCATGTTTCAGTCGTCATACAATCACCAAACACAAATCAACATACATAATAAGTGATGTTCTCACTGAACAACTACTTCATCAGGTTTCAGTTGTCATAGCAAACACAATTTAACATAGTAGATAATAAGTCGTCTTCTCACAGGCAAATACGACAAAAGCAATCTAATCATCATCCGCAGCAGCAGTGTCAACATCTTCACCATGTGTGTCAGTCTGAATCGTAATTCCCCCCAGTGTCATCTTCTTCTTCAGCATCAATCTCCTCGAACGTTGGCTTCTTGTTGATCAACTCATCTACTTCCACAGTGTGACAGGCAATCTTTTCTCCAGCCTTATTGATGTGATGGTCCGCAAACATATCATAAACATCTATGGAATCCTCTACATCAGCAGCAGTGTAAGCATCATCTTATTATGCAACTTCATTAAACGAATTCCTCTGCTCAAAGTTTTGCAATATTCTCCAGTCTTGGCTACGTGCATATGTGTCTTCCAAGAAAAATATCCGTGTTGCTTGATTTGCCAAAATATAAGGCTCGTTGGTGCGGTACGCCGCCTTGACATTGATGGATTTGAAATAATCATCAGCTTTGGGTTTTGTGATCCTGGTAAACTGGTTATACCAACGACAGCAAAACAGAACCACGCACCAATGAACCTCGAAACTGGAGATATACTGCAACTGAACAATGTCTTTTATGTTAGCATACATTTCAGTTGTCACTTTCTTGTGCATATCCGTGCTCATGACGGCACTGTTTTGTGTCTTCCTGCCTTCGTCACGTGCAAGGGTGTTGTAGGGCACATCTCCAACAACGCAAGATGCATAATGTCCTATCCGAGTATCAGGACCCATTGCTAGTGCATAAAGGGTATCACTAACTGCCTGCCCCTCCTCCCGCTTCTCTTTAACCTATGGTTAGAAAATAGACAAGCTGATCATCTTATGTACTCTATATATTAAAAAAACTGACAGTGCAATTCAAAAGCTTACATGGCTCTTCAACCATTTCGCAAATCCTTCCCTAACCCGTTTGTCAATGTTTCTTGGATTTTGCTCTAGTAACTCCTCTTCATACATGCTGTAGAATATAGTAATCACGTCAAACATCTAAATATATAAGAATGTGCTGCAAGTTTAGTATATTACGATGTATAAGCTGCAGTACTTAGCAGTTACTCGATATAAGGTAGAATCTCAGGACAGTTATTCAACACATACCAAACCATTTTGTCCAAATCTTTAGGTTTGTCATCTTGTCAACTCTTCCCTGTTACTCGAACAGCAAGATCGAAAACATTGAGCTCAGGATTTTTTTCACCCACCTTTTTGCTAGGCTGATCAGCTATTTCAATGTATCTTGAGCAGAATGTCAACGCTTCTGTAGCAATGTAGGCCTCTGCAATGGAACCCTCAGGTCTATCTCTATTCCTAACTTAGCCCTTGAAAGTGCCTAGCCGCCTTTCAATAGGGTACATCCATCCATACTGTACTGGACCTCTAAGTAGTGCCTCATCAGGTAGATGAATAGCCAAATGCACCATCACATCAAAGAAGGTTGGAGGATATATCTTCTCATGGTCGCATAGGATAGTTGGTATCCTCTCTTTAAGACGATTCACAGCATCTATCCTGATATTTCTACTGCAGAGTTCCCTGAAGAATTGTCCCAACTCTGCAACTGCTCTATATAAGTCAGGTAGGCCCAATCCTCTAAGGAGAACAGGTAAAACCCTTTGAAGTAGGATGTGGCAGTCATGAGTTTTCAACCCTTATACCTTGGTTCCATCTGCACTGATTCTCCTTTCAGGCTTGGAAGCAAATCCATGTGGGAATCTCACACGTGACAGGATCTTGCAGAATTCTTTTCTCTTTTGCTTGTCCAAGACGTACACAGCTGGTGCCATATCCCATGATTCACCGTTGTCTTTCACCTGCCAATCAGATCTGATAGCCAGGTGTGTCAAATCAATCCTATATTTTAAGGTATCTTTTGTCTTGCCTTCAATATTAAGAAGTGTGCCGATAATGCTGTCACATATATTTTTCTCGATGTGCATCACATCAAGATTATGCCTCAGATCCAAATCCTTCGAATACTCCAAGTCCCACAAAGTGGACCTGCGGGTAAACAATAATCTCTCTTTTGCCTTGCCATGCTTCCTTTTCCCGCTACCATTATCGGGATGGTTTCCTGGTGTAATATGCCTGACCTTCTCTAATTCCTCCTGCAACTCATCGCTAGTGAGCCTCTCTGGTGCATCACGGTTTTCATGACTTGCATTGAACACAGGTTTTCGGTATTTTCTAAGACGCGGCTTGTCCTTGTCAAGGAAACGGCGGTCTCCAATGTAACAGACCTTGCTGAGTATTGGGTATGACAGCGGATTCTTGTCACAACGAACACATGCATTGTAACCATGTGTCGTTCGCCCTGACATAGTGCCCAAAGTCGGATAATCATGGATGCACCAAATTATAACAGCACGCAGAATGAAATCAGCTCATGGGCTGCTATATAGGTCTGGAGTGAGAACACTCCTCCATAGCTTTTGAAGTTCCTCCACAACAGGCTCTATGAATAAATCAAAATCCTTTCCAGGACTTTTTGGACCTGGGATGAGCAAGGCCATGATGTAGTTTGATTCTTTGGTGCAGACATTTGGCGGCATGTTGTAAAGGATAACAAGCACTGGCCACATGCTATATGTCGCGCTCTGGTGGCCAAATCGGTTGAATCTATCTGTAGCTAAGCCAAGTCTAATGTTTCTCGGCTCAGCAGCAAACTCTTCGTGTTTCAAATTGAAGCTTGTCCAGTCACTATCATGAGATGAATGGCTCATTACATTCCGATCTCTGTGCTCGTGGTTCCTAGAATGCCACAGTACATCCTCTCTTGTTTGAGCATCATGAAACAACCTCTGCAATCTTGGTATAATTGGAAAATGTCTCAAAACCTTATGAGGAATCCTCTTCACAGCATCGCCATCTTTCCATCTTGATGATTTGCATTTTGGGCATTCACTTAAGTTGGCATAATCCTTCCGGAACACAACACAATTATTCTCGCAAACATGGATCATATCATATCCAATTCCAACCGCACGGAGGAAATTCTTCATTTTACTGTAGGTATGTGGCAGCTCCAACACAACTGAGTAAGAATCGCGGAAAGCAGCTATCATCGCATCGAATGATTTGTTGGTCATCCACTGAGATGTCTTCACCTAAAGAAAGCTGACCATAGCTGAGAATACTGACAGCTTACAACCTGCGGTGACTGCCATGTTGCATTGGTCCAACATGCGGGCCCACTGTTTTTCTTGTACAGGTGTAAGTTCTCGAAATGCGCGAGCATTTCATAGCATTGTTTCAATCTTGGTCAAAATCACTGGCTCCGCCGCCACCTCCACCTCCTCCTCTTCCTCCTGAGCATCAGGCAGATAAAGATGGTGATCTGCTGCTTCCACATAGTCAGTGACATTGACGTTCACAGCTTCACCATGATGAACCCACCTAGTATATGTGACTGACATCCCATACAAGTGTAGATGATTTTGCACAGTTGACTGGGGTCTTGAAACTGAATTCATACAACTGCTACACGGGCAGCGCACATCCGCTTTCGGACCACCGTACTCAGCTCTGATAAAGTTCATGAAGTTTTGAACCCCCTGGACATATGCAGGGGAGAATCGTCGAGCAGAAGTTATCCAAGTCCTGTCCATCCGTCAGACATACAAATTAGTTCTTCTACTAGATATTACAGGAAAACATATATGTTTCATTATAAAGTCCAGAAAAAAATACCTAGGTCGATGTCTAAAGCTATGACAAGATATTCGGACAAGCGGATCTAAGTAATGAAATATATGTAAAGCTGATTCAGCAAACAGATTGAGTGCTAAATTATGGCAGGCTATTTCAGCAATCAATGAGGCCGAGCACACAGCCATCGAAGGCCATCTCAGCAACAAAGATTGAGTGTAAAACGGCATCGAGCTATTTCACCTAACAGATTGGCTACTAGACCATGGCAATCTACTTCACAATACATACATGGTCCTAAAATATGGCAAGATATTTTAGCAACTTATCAGGCGTGGCATGCCATCTTAGCAAAGCAGATTGAGTGCAGAACAGGGCAAGGTAGCTGTTTAAGCAGAGCATATTGAGTGTAAACTATTTTGGCAAGCAGTGAGATTAACATCATCTATCAGCTAACATCCAGCGCTACTCCGACACGCATGGGGTCTCAGTCTAGAATGCGCGTACCATGGGAGAAGCTGACCGCCGTGCGTCCCCACAAGAACGTCGCCAGTGGTGGCGGCGTGACTGGAGGACGGCAGTTTACGAGAGCATACTGTGGGATCGAGAGGATCGCCGTGCGTCCCCTCGAAGAACCGCGACACCGACGTATCGGCGCAGCGGGGAGAGCTAGTTTGGCGGAGCGAATGGAGTAGAGGGGGGCGGGGGGAGGGGGTTTGGGGAATATTATTGGCTAGTTGGCCGAAGGGGAGTTGAATTTGGGATTTGGGGGGAATTTTTGCGCGGTGGGTGAGGGAGTTTGGCGAATGGTCGGTTTCTACAATTGCTGTCCCATGTGTCAGTGAAGAGGCAAGCCGAAGCGCGTTCCCTTTGGGTGAGCGGTGTGCAGGACCGACCGTGTGAGGGGTGCAATGCGACCGCGATAGGCGTGTTGTAAGTGTACCGCCTTTTCCTTTTGAACTCACTACTGCAGGAATGCCTAGCAGTGGCGGGTGGGAAGAGGCCAGTAGTGGCGGACAAGGCTCCCAGGGACGCCCGCCACTGACCTCCCGCCACTGCTATTATGGCATCACTGGCGGGCGGCCCGCCACTGGTCGATCACTGCAGTGGCGGGCGCGCGAGCGTGCTCGCCATTGGTTATCTTCTTTCAGTGGCGGGCGGTGCTTTCCTGCCCGCCACTACTTGTTCATATTACAATGGCGGGCGTTGTGGCTCGCCCGCCACTGCGGACTTATTCATGAGAATTACAATTTTGCAGCCACGGCACCAATTGTGCTGCCATGGATGCGTTTTGCATCAATCCAATATAAAATGCAAATAAAGCACGCATTGTACGCTTAGGCATGCAAGTTCACTAGGTAATTAGTACTCTTCATAACAACTAGTAACACTTCAAGTTTGTTCGAGTTAACAAACCAACATCAAAATATGACATGCATCTTAACTAAGTAACTAAGAGTTCATCGGCTAGGAGATATTTGACTGGACCTTATTTCTAAATAAGATCTACAACAACCATCATCTGGAAATTGTTGTTCCTGTTGTTCCTTATCGTGATGAGCACTGATGTGTCAACCGTTAGTCGTTGTCTCTTTCCCTTCAGGAATTCCCGCCAACCGACCTCATAGAACGATATGCGGCCGTCTGTGTCCGTCTTGTATCGAATGCTGGTGACAGGACCTGCTGCTCCAAGGCTTACTCCGGCCATGCCGGCAGCAGGGATGTCCTCGGCACAAATCATCTTCATAGGTAATTTCTATGATGCCCGCGATTAAAAACAAAATAGAGCACACAATGTTAGACATCTTGCCATATAGTGTTATGAATAGAAAAAAGAGAAAAGATACAAAACATACCATGATGTGTTTCACGATGTTGGTCTTGGTAAAATGATGCACAAATGGCCTCCCCAAGTAGTGAACACTTGATGGTAGGATCGCGATGACTATGGCCTTCTCATCCTCATTAAGCTGTTTCATTCTTTGAGAGAAAATTGCATAATTGTATGGATCATCATCGTCATCATCTCCGCTACCCTCATCATCTTCCTCATCCTCATGCTCCTGGCTACTATCGTCATCCTCGCTAGCATCATCATCATCTTGGTTCTCATCATCATCATCCTAGGAATCCTCAGCATCATCTTGGTTCTCCTGGCTGCTATCGTCATCCTCCTAACATGAAAGTAATATATATAAGCAGGTTTATCATGAAGTCACGGACATATATTGTACGCCATAGCAAGATTCATAAGTACCAGTTAACAGTTCAAACATCTGAAGCACAGAGTTATACGACTAGGCACGGTGGAGAGATCAACTCCTAATCTAATCCTCGTCAGACTCCTTGGCGAGATCATCCCAGTCTATCGGGTCCTCCTCGGCATCCTTCTGGTTGCGTGTGGTGATCAACAATGCCTCGTTAATGGCGTACAGATGCGGATCCTCCCGAAGATACCGTTCCACCAAGGGATCGGTGCTCTGACGTTCACGGGTCCTGATGAGCTCCTCAGCCTTCAGGTGCTCCTGCTTCTCGGCCTTGGAGACTATCCTCATGTTAGGAGGCACTATCTCACTCGCGCGCCAAGCATCCTGATGAAAGTTCAGGTGGGCCCTTCGCCCCTGGTACTTGAGCGCCTTGGCATCATAAGCGCGTGCCGCTTCCTCGGCGAAGTCGAACGTGCCGAGCCATTGTTTCTTGCCAGTGACAGGGTTTTGGATTTGGGTGCCCCACTTCCCCCAAGTCCTCTGGACAACACCACGGTACCTGCCGTTGTCCGCCATTTTGGGAAAAAATGACTTAAAACATGCAGATAAATAAATTTGGCGAAAGAACCGAAGAAATCTTCAACAACACAATATGAATTAAAGAAAACAAAAAAATTGGCATGACCTCTGCATAAAAATGGACACATTAAGAGCTAGAAATTTGGCGAAACGAAAATAAATCAACGTTTCGCCAAAACTATAGCGCTTATAGTATGAATCCCTGTAAAGAAATGGAAGACATCTACTACAGCACAATATCAATAAAAAATAAACAAGGAAATTTGGCATGACCTTTGCATAAAAATAGACACATTAAGAGCTAGAAATTTGGCAAAACAGAAATAAATCAACGTTTCGCCAAAACTTTAGCGCTTACATAGTATGAATCCCTGTAAAGAAATGAAGACATCTACTACAGCACAATATCAATAAAAAATAAACAAAGGAATTTGGCATGACCTCTTCGTAAAAATGGACACATTAAGTGCTAGAAATTTTGGCCAAACGGAAATAAATTAACGCTTTGCCAAAATTCTAGTATATACCCCTGTAAAGAACTATAAACTACAACTATACAGCTGTTGATTTCATATATATGGCTAGTTTTGATTGCTACAACTATAAACTACAACTATCGAACTACAGCTAGAAATATCAAACTACAACTATAAAGTACAACTACAGTTTATTATAATGTGTGCATTACGAACTATAGAACTAGAAACTACTGCTATCAAACTAAACATAGCTAGAAACTACCCCTAACCCTAACCCTAGTCGAACGTGCGTGGCGCCCGTGGCGGTGGGTGGCGATGAGGACGGCCGGAAATTAAAGGGGGGACGGCGACCTTATACCTGCCGGACTGGACGCAGGGCGACGGGGCGGTGGATTGAGGGCGACGGCGTCAGGCGGCAGCGGATCGAGGGTGAGGGCGACGCGGTGGAGGGCGAGGACGATGGTGGTAGCGGACGGCGACGACGGCAGCGGACGGCGACGGCGACGACGACAGCGTACGGCGACGGCGACGTGGTCAGCGCCGTGGTGGAGGGCGACGGTGGCGACAAGAGCGAGATGTGGGAGAGAGTGAGAGAGTGGGGTAAGGGAGAGAGAGGGGCGCGCGCGCGTGCAGATAGTGCTAAACAGCTGTGGCGGGCGCGCCATAAGACCCGCCACTGCTAATTTGGGGTGGCGGGCGACAACCCTTCAGTTGAATTTAAATCGTCTGCCGCTAACCTACTTCTGGCGGGTAGGACATCCTGCCCGCCACAGCTATTATCTGCATTAAAAAAAAGTAACCCGTTGGAGGCTTTTAACTGTGGCGGGGATATTAGCTCGCCCGCCGCTGCTACCTGTAACAACAGTGGCGGGCAAGCATAGCCACTCGCTACAATAAACATTCATAACGGACCCACGCTCATGAAAGCACATTTGCTCCCTTGGTGGTTTTGGTAATTCATAACAACATATATCTCATTGAACTAATGTCCATTCAAGTTAAAGATTTCAGGATGTTCAATGATTGGCATGGCAAGGACTAGAGATTTGGACCCCTCAAAATGCTACGGACAAGGATTGGCAAAAGATCAGGACTCTACATTTTTGGTTTAGTGATCCAAGATCACATTGAGTCCATAGGAAAGCCGATACTATTAAAAGGGGATGAGGTGTTGCTTAATGGTCTTTTTGCTCAAGTGCTTAGTGACAGTGTTCCAAAACCCTCAACCACTTTCTCCATCCAAATATGTCCAAAACCTACATTCCAACTCGGCCCCACCGAAATTTCCCATCCGGAGCCACCGAGTTCATCTGGACTTAGCCACTGCCAAAACCCTAACAAATCAGATCCACCGATATGGATCTCGGTCTCATCGAGATGGCCTTGCCAACTCTCTGTAATCGTTTGCACTCACTTCAGTCCCACCGAGTTTTGCAAATCGGTCTCGCTGAGATGGCTTGCCAACTGTCTGTTGCCTTATTGCTTCACTTCGGTCTTACCGAGTTGATGCAATCGGTGCCACCGAGACGAGGTTTGCCCTAGCCATTGCACTTCGGTCCATCCGAGTTGTTCCAGTCGGTCCCACCGAGATTCCTAACGTTCATATCTATTACACAGTTCGGTGCCACCGAGTTTTCTGATCGGTGCCACCGAGTTGGGTCAAAAGTGTGTAATGGTTGGATTTTGTGTGGAGGCTATATATACCCCCTCCACTACTTCCTTCTCAGTAAGGAGAGCCATCAGAACGTGCCTACACTTCCACCATACATTTTCTAAGAGAGAACCACCTACTCATGTGTTGAGATCAAGACATTCCAATCCAACCATTTGAACCTTGATTTCTAGCCTTTCCCAAGTTGCTTTCCACTCAAATCCTTCTTCCACCATAGATAAATCTGTGAGGAGTTGTTTGAGTGTTGGGGAGACTATCATTTGAAGCACAAGAGCAAGGAGTTCATCAACAACACATCATCTATTACCTTTTGGAGAGTGGTGTCTCCTAGATTGGTTAGGTGTCACTTGGGAGCCTCCGACATGATGTGGAGTTGAACCAAGAAGTTTGTAAGGGCAAGAAGATCGCCTACTTCGTGAAGATATACCCCGAGTGAGGCTAGTCCTTCATGGACGTAAGCCATGGTGGGATAGACAAGGTTGGTTCTTCGTGGACCCTTCGTGGGTGGAGCCCTCCGTGGACTCGCGCAGCCGTTACCCTTCGTGGGTTGAAGTCTCCATCAATGTGGACGTACGATAGCACCACCTATCGGAACCACCCCAAAAACCACCGTGTCTTCATTGCGTTTGAAATCTCCGATCCCCTCCTTTACTTACATATGCAATTGTTTATTTTCCGCTGCGACACTCTTAGAATTGCATGTGTAGGGTGATGCTTGACTTGTATGCTTGCTAAAATCTGCCTACATCTAAAATTGGGAAAAGGTTAGATTTTTATTTGGTCAAGTAGTCTAATCACCCCCCTCTAGACATACTTTCGATCCTACAAGTGGTATCAGAGCTTTGGTCTCCGTAAGCCTTGATTTCCATTGCTTGGGTGATCATAGCCTTGGTTTCACAACCTAGGAGAGTATGGCCTCTAGTGAGGGTAACTATCACCGTAGAGGTCCATATTTTGATGGTACAAACTTTCTAGTTGAAAACATAAGATGAAAATGCATATTCTTGGTGATAACCCCGCCGTTTGGGCTGTTGTTCGTGTTGGCTTGCAAGGTGATTTCTTTGAGGATGGCAAGGAACCGGATCGTGAAGCAACCCCGAAAGAATTGAAGATGTTGCAATACAATGCTCAAGCTTGTGACATTGTCTTCAACGGTTTGTGTCCCGAGGAATTCAACAAAATCAGCCGCCTCGAGAATGCAAAGGAAATTTGGGATACTTTGGTTGATATGCATGAGGGTACCGAGTCCGTCAAGGAATCTAAGTTGGATGTGCTTCAAAGTCAACTTGACAAGTTCAAGATGAAGGATGGTGAAGGTGTCGCAGAAATGTACTCTAGGCTTGCTCTCATCACAAATGAGATTGCCGGCTTAGGAAGTGAAGAGATGACCGACAAATTCATCATCAAGAAGATACTTAGAGCTTTGGATGGAAAATATGATACCGTTTGCACATTGATCCAAATGATGCGAAATTACAAAGATCTCAAGCCCACGGAAGTCATTGGAAGGATTGTTGCTCATGAAATGTCACTCAAGGCCAAAGAGGAGCTACACAACAAATCAAGTGGTGCTTACAAAGCCTCAACCGATGCTCCAACAACTTCAAGTGACTAGCTAGTATCCAATGAAGAGATAAGCCTAATGGTGAAAAGATTCAACAAGTTCTACAAGAACAAAGGGAAAGAAAGAAGCTCTAGTTCAAGAGACTATGAGAGAAGATCATCAAGTCTTGACCGTAATTCCTACAATTGTGGAAAACCCGGACACTATTCCAATGAATGTACGGCTCCCTACAAGAAAAGAGACGAATCATCAAGAGGAAGACATAGAAGAGATGAATCACCACATAAGGAGAGAAGGAGTAGAGATGATCGTTATGAACGAATACACTCTCGAAGAAGCAAGGATTCGGAGAGGAAGGACAAGTCATCCAAGAGCTACACAAGAAGAAGACATCAAGCTCATGTTGGTTAATGGGTTTCCGGCTCTGACTCCGACAACCACTCCGAGAGAAGCTATCACTCCAACTCCGACTATAGTCAAGTTGAAGGTGTTGCCGGACTTGCTCTTGTGTCATCCAACTCCCATGATCTATTTGACTCACCAAATGAAGGAATTGGAAGATGCTTCATGGCAAAAGGCCCCAAGGTATCACACCCCGAGTATCTTGATTTCAATAGTGATGAAGATGATTTGCTTGGTGATGATGATTTACTTGGTGTGAGCTATAATGAAAATGCTAGTGATCATGATAGTCAAGAGGAAATGAGTGACAATGCTATGAAGGAGATTGAGCGTCTAACTAAAGAACTAAATGCTATTAAGTTAGCTCATGAAGCAACTCAAGAGGATCATAGAGAACTTCTAAGAACTCATGAGAAGCTACGCTTCGAGAAGCTAAATTTAGAGCAAGAGCATGAGTTTCTTAAAGCTATCAATGACGATCTTCGAAAGAAGAGTTCTTCATATCTTGCCAAGCGTTTACTCTTGTCTACCTTTATGCCACAAGTTAAACCTAAGCAAACTAGCAACAAGGGTAAAAAGGGTTCTACCTCTAGTAGTAACAATAACAATGCCAAATCCAATGTTGTTGCTTCTAGTAGTTCTATTGATTCCACTAATGATTCTCTTAGCCAAGTTACACTTGAGCAATAAAATATGCTATTGAAAGGAATTATAGAAAAAGGTGTCTACAAGAGTCTTGCTGGGAGTAAGCAATTTGAGGAAATTGTACGCAAGCAAGGAAGGCACCAGAAGAACCAAGGTGTTGGTTTTGAACGAAAGTTCAATGCCAATGGAGTTGAGTGGGAAGAAGATCAATACCCCAAGACGAAGTTTGTTCCTCAACAAGAGAAGTATGATCCTACTTCCTTCAAGGGAACACAAGCTCAAGAAGATCTTCCACCACAAGACCACAAGCTAAAAGGCAAGGACAAGCTTCAAGAAGAGATTGATTCATTTGAAGAAGCTCCTCAAGCCTTGGTCAAGTGGGTTCCCAAGACTTCATCAAGTTCTACTTCATCAAGTGCTACTACGACTCCAAGGATTCCCATCAAGTTGATGTGGGTCCAAAAGAAGAAGAACTAGAGAGTTCTTGAGGGTGACTCCGCCAACAAACTTCACTCATATTCATTACGGCAAGAACTTGTGCAACCAACTTCCACATTTTGCACTAGTTCATGGAGTCACAAACCCTCTTGTTGGTAAGGCAAGGGACAAGGTAATCAATGCATTCATGGACATCATATATGTTTATTTCACTCTATGTCTATGGAAATCCTTGTATGTTCCTTGTGTGGGACTAACCCATGTAGGTATTGAAAGCACAAAACTCCAAAGGATTGCTCCCAACTCATAATGGTCTACATCAACATTGAGCATCCACATCTTCAACACCTACATGAAGTCATCATCGACAAAACCCAAGGTTAGTTCATCCCTCTTAGGGGGGATATCACATCTAGAGGGAGGTTTGCTCTAAACAATTGAGCTAAAGCAACTCTAATGGTGTGAACACATCAATGCTTTATGTAAAAGTGGCAACCCCACTTGTGCTTAAACGATGACTATGACCTATGATCAAATGTTCTCATTTGGCTCCTAAGTCAATATACTCATATATAGATGACCTAGTCATCGCCATTGCTTTATAGATGCTAGAATTGGTTGTGCATGTTTGACACATATTTCATTTGCTATCTTATTGTGTGAGCATGTTGGTTTGCATGTTTTCATCATTCGAGGACATCCATTTGTTATTTTGATTGTCTTGGTTTTTCTGGCCAAGTGGGTGTACAAGAATGCTTAAGTACCTTCTCTAGCTATCTATGCCTTCTTGTCTCAAATTCTATTCTTGCTACATCACAAAAATTGAACAAGTCATTTTCGGACCCTCCGGGTGAGGAGCACTCGGAGCCACCGATCTGAAAGGGCTGAACCTCCAAAACCTTCTAGATGATTTCGGCCAAACCAATTCACTCAAACTCGGTCCAACCGAAATCATTTAGATTGATCTAGGTTTTCATCTCGGTGTCACCGAGTCTAACCATTTCGGCGCCACCGATGTGCTAACCTGCTTGCAGTTACACATATCGGTGCCACCGAGTTGTCCAACTCGGAGCCACCAACAGCATACAGGTATATATATCTCGCGGGCCCGAACGGTTGAAATTTCTCAAACCCTCCCGTTCCCGCACCCCGTTGCTGCCGTCGCCCAGGTCTCCGGATCGTCGCCTTCGTCTCCAGCACGCCCTCGCCGCCAGATTCCTCCGCCGTCAATGGCAATCTACTCCGTTGTTGCCGCCGTAGAGGATCTCCACCAAGTTAGGGTGAGATTCGACCCCTTTCGTGCTCCAATTTCTGATTCAATGCACGATTGGATTGCCATAATTCTTGCCACGGATTGAGAACTCCTATTACACTGCAATGTCCATTGATTAGATTCGAGTAAAATTGTTAGGTTTAAGTTTCCGCCGAACGCATCTCGGACCGACCGACTAGAAATTTTCGGAGTCACCGATTTGGCCCTAGGCCATAGCACTAGTTCGTCTTGGTGCCACCGAGTTGTACGAATCGGTGAGACCGAAAGTAAAATCTCTGTGAAACCCTAGCATCTCGGAGTCACCGAACCCCATCTCGGTCTGACCGAAATGGCGTGTAAAGTTTCTGTTGAGTGCTTCGGTATCACCGAGATGATCAACTCGGTGCATCCGAAATGCCTTCTGTGAAAACTTGAAACTAAGAGTTGAACTCAATTTTTATGAAAAACTTCTGCTTTCTGTGATGACTCATCTACTCTGCCCATACCCATCTATTCACAGGGTCAGCTTTGCAAGATGTCTGATGCCAGAGATAGCCAGAACATGTCAGAGCAGCACACAGATCTCAGCGCAGGCTCTAGCCCTGCAGAAAGCTTTTATGAGGGAGAGAGAAGCTCTCCAGATCTTCCAAAGGCCGCAACAAGAAGCAGGAAGAAGAGAACCTCAGACAGTGTGGATGAGGACTTTGTTGCTAGTGAAGCAGCAACAAAGAAGAAGAGAGTTGTGCTTGCAAAGGAATATAGCACCAAGCCAACTGCCGTCAAAGATAATTGCTGTGAAGAAAGTTCCCAAGAAAACTATGCAATTTACACTTGAAGAGCCAAGTGACACAGAAACAACTGCAGGAGGAAAGAAGAAGAGAGCAAGGAAAACTACTGCTCATGTGCTTGGAAAACCCTCCATGAGGAATGATTCAGAGAAGGAGTAGGAGCCAGCAGCTAATGCACCCCCTGCAAAAGCTCAGAAACTTATGTCAGATGCTATCAGGACTGCTGCCCCCAAGTCCAAACCAAAAGTTTCAGCACCTAAGAGATCCACCAGAAACATTTCTGCTAGTGAGAAGAACAAGGCCCCAGTGCCTGAAGCCCATGTTGATGAGGAGCCACTAGTGCTCAGGAAGCTAAATCCCAAGATTCCAGACCATGACAATGCACACCCGGTTGCAGAGAACATGATGCTAAGGAAGGACAAAGGACTGCATCAGTGGAGACTGTCAGATCCCTATGCCGCCAGGAGGAGAACAGCTTGTGACTACCGCTTCCAGACCAGAGAGCAGCAAGACTTCTATGAGACAGTTCTGCTTGATAAGAAGCCAATTGTCAGCGACATGAGATGGGTGGATTGGAAGTACATTGATGCTAATGAGGATTATTTCCCCCATGTTCATGAGAGTTTTCCGGATTGCTGGTGTTGATGAGTTTGTTAGACATAAGCTAACAAAGTGGAATGATGAGATGATCATGCAATTTTACTCCACAGCTCATTTCTATCCTGATGGCAGGATTGTGTGGATGACTGAGGGTTCCAGGTACTAGTCGACCATCTCTGAGTGGGCTACTCTTCTTGGTGCTCCAGAAGAAGAAGATGATGATGTTGATATCTATGCCAAGCTCAAGATGGACCACAATTCCATGGCCAACATGTGTACAACAATTCCAGAGAAGGACATCGAGACACACAAGCTAGGGTCATTGAAGCACCTGCTGCCTGGTTTGGCCACCACAAACACTATCTCGCGGTACACTCTGTTGCCCAAGTCAGGAGATGATAAGATGATACGTGGCCACTCCATCAACCTGCTGCACCTCTTTGACACACCTCAGAAGTTCAAGGTGATGAGCTTGATTGTAGAAAACATCAAGAGGACAGCTGCTGATCAGAAGAGATCTTGCTTATATGCTCCCCACATCTAGATGCTCATCAATTCCAAGGTTGGAACGAGCACTTATCTTCTTGATCATGAGCATCTCCCACTGCATCCCGAGTTTGAGGACAATGTCATTGTGATGGATCCTTCCCATCCCACCTCTGCTCAAGCACAAGAGAAGATCCGAGTAGCCAAGGAAGCAAAAGCAGCCAAGGAGGCATCTGCTCCCAATGCTCCCATTGCCAACCTCAAGTCGAAGACTGACCAAATGACTTATTTGCTAGAAGCCACTCTCAGGATTGAGCGAAGTCTGGCCAACCTCACCCAGAACCAGGCTAGCTTAGAGCAGATAGTCGAGACGAAGATTCATGATCAAGATGTCAAGATCACTGAGGTCCATAGTATAGTGGAGAAGCTGAAGGACGATGTTGATGCAGCCAGGGCAGCCGCTTCAGATGATAGTGGAGATGACAGACCCACTACGGAGAGATTCCACACAGTGCCCAGGGCAGCCAGGTCTGCTGCAGTGCCAGTTATGGATCCGAGGACCACAGTCTCTGCACCTGTTGTTGCTGCTACAGTGCCACCTTCGGTCTCCACTCCACCAGCCCAGCAGACATCAGCTGAAGCCTTCGCGGATGCACTTCTCTTGACGCCGTCTACGCACACCGGAGCTGCCAGCCAGAGATCCCCTTCAGGAGCTTCCAAGGATCGTGCCTAGAGTGCCGTATTAGTCCTATACCTATTCGAGCTTTTTGGTACTTGTTGCCAAAGGGGGAGAATTTGTATAGATCTTAGCTTCGAGAGAGAGAGTCTTGCTTTGCTTTGCCCGTTGGATTTTTCTCGAGTTCTTTTGCTCTATTTGCTTTATGGTACTTTGTTTTGATGTGTGTGCTTAATACTATGTCTGTGAGTACTTTGATCGTTATGATTGTGAGCTACTACTTGATGTGATTGATCATACTATGCTCTATGTGATGCTCTTGCTTATCATTATCTTATATGATCATTCACTTGTGTTGGTGATGCGTGCTTACTAGTCCACTCATATCATTTTGCGCGCTCCACCAAGTTGTATGCGACATGGAAGAGTGACCCATGATTCTAATCGATTGTGCATTTGCATTCAAATGCAAATTTTTAATCATGCACAAATTTAGGGGGAGCTCTTGCTTATCACATACTTCTCAAAGCGACGATGTATTCCATTCATTTAATCATTTGTTGAAGCTTTGATCTATATGTTGTCATCAATTACCAAAAAGGGGGAGATTGAAAGCACATTTGCTCCCTTGGTGGTTTTGGTAATTCATAGCAACATATATCTCATTGAACTAATGTCCATTCAAGTTAAAGATTTCAGGATGTTCAATGATTGGCATGGCAAGGACTAGAGATGTGGACCCCTCAAAATGCTAAGGACAAGGATTGGCAAAAGATCAAGATTCTACATTTTTGGTTTAGTGATCGAAGATCACATTGAGTCCATAGGAAAGCCAATACTATTAAAAGGGGATGAGGTGTTGCTTAATGGTCTTTTTGCTCAAGTGCTTAGCGATAGTGTTCCAAAACCCTCAACCACTTTCTCCATCCAAATATGTCCAAAACCTACATTCCAACTCGGCCCCACCGAAATTTCCCATCCGGAGCCACCGAGTTCATCTGGACTTAGCCACTGCCAAAACCCTAACAAATCGGATCCACCGATATGGATCTCGGTCTCACCAAGATGGCCTTGCCAACTCTCTGTAATCGTTTGCACTCACTTTAGTACCACTGAGTTTTGCAAATCGGTCTCACCGAGATGGCTTGACAACTCTCTGTTGCCTTATTGCTTCACTTCGGTCTTACCGAGTTGATGCAATCGGTGCCACCGAGACGAGGTTTGCCCTAGCCATTGCACTTCTATCCATCCGAGTTGTTCCAGTTGGTCCCACCGAGATTCCTAACGTTCATATCTTTTACACAGTGCGGTGCCACCGAGTTTTCTGATCGGTGCCACCGAGTTGGGTCAAAAGTTTTTAATGGTTGGATTTTGTGTGGAGGCTATATATACCCCCTCCACCACTTCCTTCTCAGTAAGGAGAGCCATCAGAACATGCCTACACTTTCACCATACATTTTCTAAGAGAGAACCACCTACTCATGTGTTGAGATCAAGACATTCCAATCCAACCATTTGAACCTTGATTTCTAGCCTTTCCCAAGTTGCTTTCCACTCGAATCCTTCTTCCACCATAGCCAAATCTATGAGGAGTTGTTTGAGTATTGGGGAGACTATCATTTGAAGCACAAGAGCAAGGAGTTCATCAACAACACACCGTCTATTACCTTTTGGAGAGTGGCGTCTAGTAGATTGGTTAGGTGTCACTTGGGAGCCTCCGACATGATGTGGAGTTGAACCAAGAAGTTTGTAAGGGCAAGGAGATCTCCTACTTCATTAAGATCTACCCCAAGTGAGGCTAGTACTTCGTGGACGTAAGCCATGGTGGGATTGACAAGGTTGCTTCTTCGTGGACCCTTCGTGGGTGGTGCCCTCCGTGGACTCGTGCAGCCGTTACCCTTCGTGGGTTGAAGTCTCCATCAACGTGGACGTACGATAGCACCACCTATCGGAACCACGCCAAAAACCACCGTGTCTTCATTGCGTTTGAAATCTCCGATCCCCTCCTTTACTTACATATGCAATTGTTTATTTTTCGCTGCTACACTCTTAGAATTGCATGTGTAGGGTGATGCTTGACTTGTATGCTTGCTAAAATCTGCCTACTTCTAAAATTGGGAAAAGGTTAGATTTTTATTTGGTCAAGTAGTCTACTCACCCCCCGCTCTAGACATACTTTCGATTCTACAGCTCAGCAGTGCTTCTTTGTGGCGGGTGCTGTGTTTTGCCCGCCACTGCTGTGCCTCTAGCTCTGGCAATCGTGTTTTGCCACCCGCCACTGCTGCTTCTCCTAACAACCTGTGACGGATGCCTGGTCCCGCCCGCCACTGAATTGGGTTCACCTATAAGCCCTTTCCCAGTAGTGACTTGTAGAGCGTAACACTTGGTTTTGGTGCTTGGCGCGATCCATCGATACAAATCCCGACTAAAACGTCGCGGGCGGGTCTTTTCCCGTGTGATATGCTGGGAGTTTGGCTTAGTTGGTTTGACAAACAGAGCGAGAGAAAGACATGAAATGCGTGAATGTGTAGTGACCGTACTGTCGGAGTCTAGGATCTGCGTCCAAGAAACTTCTCCAAGAACAAAGGGTTCGAACTCTGGGGGACTTTGCTTGGCGACCTACAACACGACGGCAACTTCGGCGGGATCACGACGGGCTCACTGGCACTCACCGGACACGAAGGGGACGCGCGAGCTACCCAGGTTCGGGCCACCGTGCAGTGTAATACCCTACTCCTGCCTGTGTTGGATTGCTCTGTAATGGAGAGCTTGTGGCTCGAGGTACACGAGGTGTGGGGGAGAATGAATCGATCCCCTTACATGGAAGCGGCCTCGCCCCTTTTGTAGTGCCTTGGTCCTCTTCCCCAAAAATATGAGCGGGAAAGGGTGGCCACAGGGCGGCAATTCAAAGGGGAACAGGCGCACGGGCTTATCCTGATTAAAGTTGGTCTCCGCCTCATAAAGTAGTCTTCCTGACGTGCTGGTGGGCTTGGCGATGACCTTCGTCCTGGCGCGCCGATCCGTCCTGATCTTCTTTCACCAAAGAGGAAATGCTTTGGGACTTGCTTTGGGGAGACAGACGCCACTGCTCCCTTATCACCAGAATGGAAACTGGGCTCGGTCACGCCCTGCCGTCCTTATCCTGACAGTGGGACGTCACCCATGTGCTGGGCGTGGAGCCCCGCGGCTGATGCCGTACGTTCTGCTTCATGAGAAGGCCTCGCGAGGGGAGCCTCACGAGGGGAGCCTCGCGAGGCAACCTGGTGCTTGGCGGTCTTGGCAGGGCCTGGCCTAGTGGCGAGGGGCCTCGCGAGGCTCGCCCCTTGCGAGGCGGCTTCCTCCGGCACGGCCGAGGAAGGGCCAGCCCCATGGGCCGACCCAAGCGTTGTCCTCCGGGCCAGAGGCAGGCGGGCCGTGGTACCCTGGTTCCCACTGGGCCGACAGAAGCCCCCGAGCCTGCGGCGCGCACGTTTTGCCCATTAGGGATGAAACGACGCGGGGCCCATTGAGCTGCCGGGCCTAAAGGTGACACGTGGCGGCTTTTGCGGGGCGAGTCGCCCCCACTCCCCACGATGCCTCGATAACCGCCGTCCTGGCGATAAAGCCTGCCCGCGCAGGGCATAGGCGCATCATTGCTCTTCGTCTTCATCTCGCCCTTCATCTCCTGTGAGTAGCTCCTCTGTTCCTCCTCCTCCAACTTCCAATCTCTCCGCCGCCATGGCCCCTGGCAGGAAAGGGAAGAAGAGAACCGCTGAGCCAGGGCCGTCGGTCCCACCGGGGCCGGGGCCCGTGCTGCTAAAGTCCGTGATCCTCAACGAGGAGGGCCTGGACAAGGTGCGCCCACAACGGGAACGGGGCGACGAAGATCTGGCCGGCGTCGTGCCCCGCGGCTCAGCGAGGGGGTACAACCTTCCCGTTCTTCCTCCACTCCGTCTTCACCGGGCTGGTGCCTCCCTTCTCCGACTTCTTCGACGCCGTGCTTAGCCACTACTAGGTTCATGCGTTGCACCTGCACCCGAGCTCGGTCCTCCTTCTCTCCGTCTTCGCCTACCTCTGCGAAGCCTTTCTAGGGTGATGCCATCAGTGGCCTTCCTTCGGAAATTCTTCCGCCTCCGACTGACCGAGGCGGACCAGTGCTCGGGCTGTGTGTCATTCCAGATGGTCGCGAGCATGCGCACGCACATCATCGACATGCGGATTCCCGAGAAGTTGGAAGGCTTCAGGGAGCGCTGGGTCTACATGGACGCACGCCAGTACAGCCCTTTACTCGAAATCCCGGAGGCGCCAGCGGTACCGAGCTCTGGGTGGGGGCCCGCCGAGCTGACCGATGCCGTGCTGGGGCCGGTCAGGGCGAGGATGCGAGTGCTCCAAGCCAGCGGGCTCACCGCGAGCATCGTCGTCAAGGAGTTCGTGCGCAAGCGCATTACTCCCCTCTAGACGTGCTCTCGCCCAGTATGGACCCACTCAAGCCTGTGGGACCCCATGAGGCTGAGCGCCGATCGCCTCGCCCCGGAGGTGGTGGAGGGGCTGGTGAGCGTTCTCCTTTTTGCGGGGACGCCGTTCCTGCCACCAAGCGCTGCTCCGATTTACTCTTTGGGAACCGGGAGGACGCGCGGGCCGGCATGCCACGGTTTGATCAGTGGGGGCTAGTGCCCCTGGGTCATGAAGGGCCCCGCGACAATCCGATCCAAGTGCTGCCGATTCCCGGAGGCGATGACGGAGCCGGGACGGCCACCACAGCCAACTCCTGGAGCGAGGCGGCGGCCCCCCTACCGACTCGCCGCCAACCGATGGCAGGAGCCCGCAGCGGCGGCGGCGGCGACGCTGGGGGGTCCCGAGCCAAGGCCCCGCGGTCCGCGCCCCTGAAGGAGGAAGCCTGTGGCGCGGAAAGCCCTCTGCCTGGCAGGGCGATCCCGCCCGCCGAAGCTTCGGGAGGGGGCTTAGGCGAGCCTCATTGTGGGGCCTCGGGAGGAAGCCCCAACGAGTCTCGAGGGAGCGGCAACAACAGTCGTCCGGGAGGGAAGCTAAGAAAGCGGCAATGGGTCCCCAGAGATGAGTAAGTCTCCTTGCTTTGCGCACTCCTTACTCCCACCGCTTCATCTTGCAAGGCTCCACCTGATCCCCAGTTATGTAGGAGGAGCTCCCCGCCGAAGAAGAAGAAGGAGGGTACCCTGGACGAGGACGCCGGCGAGTCGGCTGGGGCTCAACGGGAGCTGGTGGCGACCGACACACCAGCGCCCCCGCCGAGCCCCATGGAGTGCGGTGGAGCCGTCGAGGAGGAGACTACGGACTCTGCCCAGCCGACCGAGGAGGCCTTCCCTCCTGCCGGAGGAAGAGTGCCTCCGGAAGAGGCCTGCCCCGAGGGGGAGGCAGGTACCAACATGGCGGCCACCACAAGCCTCGAACGATCACCAGGGCGCCATGAACCGGAGGCGGCCGTGCCCAACCCTCTGTGTATGGCCAAGCGGTCGGCAGGGGCGGAAGTTGAGGTGGAGGTCGAGGAGGATCCTGGCCACCTGGAGGGGAACGAGGCCCCCTCAGGTGGGGGCCTGGGCGGGTCCGATGACGCAGTAGCCACTAAGCCCTCAGAGCCAAGGGGGCGGAGATGGAAGGGCCAGGCGCGCCCAGGACCTTGGTCCCGGTGAGCCACATCATCCTACTGCGGATCGGGACTCTCCGCGATGCCCGGTCGGCCCTCAGCTCCCTGGAGGCCGACCTCGTGGCCGAGGAGGAGAACCTCCGCCTGGAGCGGGAGCGCGCCGCGGCTTGCGAGGCCCGGCTCACCTCCTGCGAGGAGGCGGTCACCCGGCGCGAGAGCATGGCGGCGGTCCTGGAGATGGACATGGAGATCCGGGAGCGCGGACTCCTTCGGACCACCATCGAGCAGGAGAGGGAGCGAGAACGCTTGGAGAACCTGGATCGCACCATGGCGGCCGGCGAGGCCTCCTACAAAGAACGCCTCGCGAAGGCCAATGCCACGCTCGAAGACAAAGCTGCAAAGTACAGGGCAGAGATCGACAAGCGGGGCCAGGATGAGGTCGCGCTAAAGGCCAAGGCCCTAGCCGACACCTACTCCAAAAACTTGAAGAAGCAGGAGAACCGCTTCACGAAGAGGCGCGGTGAGCTCGACGCCGAAATCGCCGAGCTCAAGCGGCAGCTCGCGGAGTCGGAGGCTGAGAGGCAGAGTGTGGCGGAGCTCCATGCCATGACCCGCCGTGAGCTAGAAGACCTCCAGGATCAGGTGGGCGAGGTTAGTGATGAGGCGCAGCGGGCCCGCGACGAGGCCGCCCGAGGGCGCGGGGAGCAGCTCCAATGCTCCAAAATGTTCCGCGAGCTCATGGGGCGCGCTCGCAGCGCCGTGGCCACTTTTTCGGTCGAGGGGGTGGAGGATCCCCTGGAGACCGACGACACCAGCTACCTGGCCTTCTTCACAAGGCTCGTGGAGCGGCTGGAGGCGAGCTCCAACCGGTGGGACGAGATCCACGACGATGAGTGCCGCGACCTTCTGCGCCAGGCGTCGACCCATGTCTTCAGCAACCTGCTGCGCGTCGATGGGAACTTCGACTTCAACCTAGTGCTGTCTCCGCTCCCCGAGGAGCTCCGAGGCAAGCTCGCGAGGGCGGTGGAGGACCATGTGGCGAGTCTGCTGGAGCGGTTTGCGCCTGTCGGAGAAGGGTCCGGCGAAGACGGCAATGCCGCCGTTGATGACGCAGACGGTGGCTCTGCCGCCTGAGCCCCTGCGCTCACCTTCCTGTAATAGAGTAGATGCGGCCCCGTGGGGGCGTAAAAATATTTGCGCGGCACTTTTGCTGTTAAGTAATAGATGTTTAATGCGTTTTCGTTTCCCTCCCGAGGCCCTTATTTCCTTTTACATTGCCTTCGTGCCCTGCGTCGCTGGGACCCAGCCCCTGAGGCGGGCTACAACCATCGCTGGTATGCCCAGAGCGTGCGCTCGGCAAGGCCAGAGGGTGTAGGGCTCTTAGGGCTGGTAGGAGTCCCTCAGGCACGATGCTCAGGGTCCCCCCTTGACGCGCAGGCGGCTCGTGCCAGGGAAATCAGGGTGCGACGTGAGAGAAACGAGAGGGAGAAGACCCGAGGGGTTCTTTAGACTTAGCTCTTTCGAGGCATGCGGCTTGGGGCGAGTCCTTCACAGGGCGAGGCTCGTGAGGCGCGGTCCCTCGTGCGGCCTTCCGCCCGTAGGACGCCGCTCGCGAGGCCTCCTGAGGGGGGCTCCTGAGGCCTTCGGTATCCTGCACCAGGGAAACTGCCAAGTTTTTGCAAGTAGTGCAGCAGGGTGCACTCGCGAGGTCGCCTGTGGGTGTTATGCGAGGAGACAAGAGCACCAAGGACCTGGTGAGGTGACGTACACGGGAGCAGGCCTGCGAGCCAGAGCTCAGTCGCTTGGGTTTTTCAGTGCTGCTGGGACTGACCCGAGCACAGACACCGTGCCCAGCCCCCGCTCGCATGACACGCACAGGTGAGGCCACGAGCGCCCGCCCCGCTGGGGCACCCTCAGCTTCAAGCACACAGGGTTTTGGCGGAAACAAGCTTTACTGATGCATGAAGCTGGTTCATTACATAACAGAAAGATACATGCTGCCGTGTTCGACACGGGTCAGCTTGAGGATGTGACGGCCGAGGGCCCCTCAGGTAAGTAGGCCGCCAGCGCGGAGCATGGGGCATCTGCCAGCGCTGAGCATGGGGCTTCCATAAGAGTGGGAAGGAGCTCTCATGTGCCAAAGGCAGCGTGGGTAGAGAGAGCCCCGGAGCGTGTACAGGTCCATGTCGCTCATATCTGTGGAGCACAAATAGAACTTACGGTGATGGCGGGTGTTCCGGCGGCGTCCATGTTGATGCTGACATCGAGGTCGAAGGCGCGAAGACGGCAAGTCCCCCTACCTGGCGCGCCAAATGTTGGAGTCTAGGATCTGCATCCAAGAAACTTCTCCAAGAACTAAGGGTTCGAACTGTGGGGGACTTTGCTTGGTGACCTACAACACGACGGCAACTACGGCGGGATCACAACGGGCTCACCGGCTCTCACCGGACATGAAGGCGACGCACGAGCTACCCAAGTTTGGGCCACCATCCGGTGTAATACCCTACTCCTGCCTGTGTTGGATTGCTTTGTAATGGAGAGCTTGTGGCTCGAGGTACACGAGGTGTGGGGGAGAATGAATTGATCCCCTTACATGGAAGCATCCTTGCCCCTTTTGTAGTGCCTTGGTCCTCTTCCCCGAAAATATGAGCGGGAAAGGGTGGCCACAGGGCGGCAATTCAAAGGGGAATAGGCGCACAGGCTTATCCTGACTAAAGTTGGTCTCCGCCTGATAAAGTAGTCTTCCTGACGTGTTGGTGGGCTTGGCGATGACCTCCGTCCCGGCGCGCCGATCCGTCCTGATCTTCTTTCACCAAAGAGGAAATGCTTTGGGACTTGCTTTGGGGGAGACAGACGCCGCTGCTCCCTTATCACCAGAATGGAAACTGGGCTTGGTCACGCCCTGCCGTCCTTATCCTGACAGCGGGACGTCACCCATGTGCTGGGCGTGGAGCCCCGCGGCTGACGCCGTACCTTCTGCTTCATGAGAAGGCCTCGCGAGGGGAGCCTCGCGAGGAAACCTGGTGCTTGGCGGTCTCGGCAGGGCCTGGCCTGGCGGCGAGGGGCCTCGCGAGGCTCGCCCCCCGCGAGGCGGCTTCCTCCGGAGCGGCCGAGGCAGGGCCACCCTCGTGGGCCGGGCCAAGCGTTGTCCTCCGGGCCAGAGGCAGACGGGCCATGGTACCCTGGTTCCCACTGGGCCGACACATACTTTTGGAAGGCCTAAGAGAAATTGTGTATGTAAACCCTCTGTATTTATTTACTTCGCATATTAGCTTTGTCTCGGGTCAAACTTTCTAAACTTTGACCAAGTTTATACATACAAAAACAATGACAACTACAACACGAAGTAAATACGATTAGAATCATTATTAAATATATTTTCATACAACATATGTTTTAATTGTGAAAGTTCATATAACCGGACGAGATTCATGCAAACACGGCAAATTTTCATTACATTTTGAACTTTTAGGAAAAAAAGAAAAGAAACACGACCCTAAACCTATTCTACGGCGATGGCGTACGTCCACTTTCCTTTGTATTCCACATTGGCGACCACGTCCTCCATGTGTCGTCTCCATGAACGGCGGCGGGGTTCAAGACCCGTGAAGTAAAGGTGCAGTCTCCGGCAAGGAAGAGTATAACATGGAAGACGGACCGGCCCACTTGGGACACCATGCCCGCCGCCTCCCATGCCCTACTCATCCACGGAGGAGTCCGCGACCTCGGCGGTGTCGGTGGACGTGAGGTCGATGATGGACGTGGACGGTCCGTCGCTGTTCACGTGCCATATGGGCCCCCGAACGTTGGACGGCGGCACGTAGAATGCGCAGCTGGCGGTGCTCTTGTCATTGGCTGCCGGCGCAGCCGGTGCTTGTGCGGCCGCGTCCGCGTCCGGCTACGCCGGCATTGCGTTGCGAGCAGCGGGTTGAGCAAGGGCGGCGACCTTGAGCTTCATCCCCGAAGACAAGCTCTCCCGTAGAGCGTTCCCGCCCACGGTCATGGTGGATGTGGTGCCAGGGAGGAGGATGTGCTCTGGTGTGGAATTTAGCTGGGTGTTGTCGCCTTTAAGTAGCGCATACCGGTGAGGCCAAGCATCCGGGTGCGTCAATGAGTCGCCGGAGTTCGTACCTCGGGCGGCGAGCCTGCTTAATGGTGGCATGCGGACGGACGGCATGAATGCGGGTAGCTAGCACCGGGGGGGGGGGGGGGGGGCGGAACGCACGCGAGCGTGGCAACATCGCAGATGCCCTTTGCTCACATGCGACCCCACATGTCAGTGACAAAGCAAGATGACCCGCGTTCCCTTGGGTCAGAAGCATGCCGGACCGACCATCTGGGGGTGCGACATGAACGCGACAGGGGTGCTGTCAGTGCACCGCCTTTTCATTTTGAACTTGTAAACAATAACACTTGTAGAGCGTAAGACCGAAAGCATATAGTATGAAGTTGGCACCTCACCTATATCCAGCCTAGTAGCCCACGTGTACAATAGTTATTCATACTAGCATATGTACCCGTATAATTAGTGTACCACCCTTTCCTTTTCAACTCGTGAAGCATAATGCTTGATTAAGTAGCCGGACAATGTGTGTTGCCTGTCTTTGTATGTATTTGAGGTGTGCTGATTGAGGTGTCCGGCTATTTGAAGGAATAATTGAGGTGTGCCCGCTCCGTGCTCGCATTTAGGTGTCCAACTTACCATGTTCCGGCTGTAGTAACTATACTATGTAAGTTGCTTGGAAAAATAGTTACCTAGGTCGGTTTTGTGAGCCATCCACTACGTGTCGCTCCCCATCTTAGTAGTGACAAACCCCTTCGGTTCATGACCCGACACACCTTGACGAGATTGATAGATGTGGAGAGATCGAGTGTGTGTCGTGCAAATCAAGGTTTTGGTGTGTGTCTATGATAGAAATGATCGTGTGAGGTGGAGAGTGTGGGGGTGTTTGTGTGTATGCTAGTCTGTCATGTACCATCTAGCTGTAGATCGATTGAAATAGGACTAGGGTGGGTCCGGAGATCGATCGATCGACCGATGTACATAGGGGTGTAGAGAAAGACGAATGTATGCTTAAAAAAAGATAGAGGAAAGGCTTGGTTACAATTAATGCATGGTAGAGTGACCTAGGCGTGTGTCGAAGAGCGACCTGATGAGCGAGATACAATCCCGATACCTCAAGAGGTCGATCATGTGTGACATGCACAAAGAGGAAGAGAGGTGCTATGCGTGTGTGTGTGTGTGTGTGTGTGAGAGAGAGAGAGAGAGAGAGAGAGAGAGAGAGAGAGAGACCCTGAGATGAAACCGAGAGAGATCGAGTGGGTGTGCAAAACAGAGAGAGCGTGCGTCAAAGAAAAAAATGTGACAACACTCTATGTTGGGTGTGTGAGACACATTATGCAAAAGAAGACACTTGGACTTGAATCCAACCTAAAAAAAGTTTCAAATATTAGAATTCAACCTAAAGTGGATTCAAATATTTGAACCGGTGATCATAGCATTTGCAAATCATATGTAAAGGGCATTCAATCTTCGTTTCGCTTTTCAACTTACAATATACCATGTACAAGCACGTATATAAATTTGTATTCAAACAGAAAATGGTTTCCAATTTGTATTCAAACACGTGAATGTTTGTTCTCGCGCAAGCGCTTGCTACTAGGATTTTGCCACGTCTAGCCAGTCCAATAGCAGTAGGAGTACTAGTACTAGTAGTACTACCTTTGTTTTTTGTGCCAAATTTTGAAAATAATTTCAACTCAAATTTTTTTAATGCATGTCATCAAAAATTACATCGTTCGATTTGTTTTCGAACATAGTTTCCAATGATATTATTTTCGGTGATATGCATTAATATTATTTTAGTTAAATCTAGGGTCAAAATTTGACACAAAATACGAAGGGGACCAATAAACCAGGACGGAGGCATGTGTACTAGAGTATGGAGTGCTTATTAACACATGGCCCACCTCACACTCTCAACAAATATCTTGGAATCCATGCTACAATCTCTCCCTCCTCGTCTCTCTCTTCTAGTGTGTTTTTTTACATCAGTCATCTCTCTCTTCTAAATTCAGCCGACGCAGGCGGGGGAGGGGGAGATGGAGGGGGAAAGTTTGCCTACAGTCGGTTTGCTCTCAACTGCGGTCCCGCAAGCGAGCGGAAATGCAAGACGAAGCATGTTCCATTCAGTGAGCGATGTGCCAGACCGACCGTGTCGGGGTGCAACGCGAACGCGACAAGTGTGATGTACACCGTCAGTTCCTTTTGAACTTCCATACTTATTTTTTTTGGAATGGCTAACGCGCGCGCGCGTGTCGAAGCGCACGATTTCCGACCGGCTGGGTTTGTCCAAATTAAGTAAGTTCATCAGGGTGTATTATTGATAATTAAGGAAAGGGCGGGCAAGTAGCTGGCGTAGAATATCGGGGGTTATCTTCACAAGTTTAAAACGAGGAAAAGGAACACTCACAGCACGCCTGTCGCGTTCGCATCAGACCAGCACACGGTCGATCTACCCTGCCGCTCAATGCCAACCGGCTTGGCATTTCACTGGCATGTGGGAACGCATATCAGCAATCCAACCATGGGCCAAACTAGTCCGCCCCACCGTCGCCATTTCCTCCACGCGCGTGGTTCGGCCAAAATTTTCGCTCGCTTTTTTTTTAGAAAGTATGCTTGTATTCAAATCATGAAATAATACAAAGAAATTTTTCGCTCGCTGATGAACGAGGTAGTGAGGGGAACAAGGATGGAATTTAATGCATTGCCCCTAAGCATTTTGGGAATATCTGATTTTCGTAAGGTGACTTATACACCTGGACGGAGGGAGAAACCGCATGTGATCAAACCAAACTCAGCGATCCAATCGCTCACACCTAATTTTGTCAATACAGTATGTTTATAAGGCCGATTTATTAAATATAAATATGTTTTTACACAGCATATGATCCCTAAAAACAACAACATAAAGAAAAACAATCACTGCTCACGGAACGAGCCGGCCTCGTCGTCTTTGGCTACCGGCGCGAACCAATCGGAGTTGCCGACGTGTGTCTCCACGACGTGGTTGTCCTCGGCCTCCAGCTACTCGTTCACGCGGAGTGTGATGGCGCTCTGCACGGACGCGAGCACTGCCCGGTTCACATCCACGACTTTCAGTTCCGCCTGCAGGAGGGCCTCAATGGCAGCGGCATCCACGCGCTCCGCGTCGAGTTGAGACTCCGCCGCCCGGTTCAAGTCCACGACGTCCGGTTCCGCCTGCAGGAGGGCCTCGATGGCAGCGGCATCTGCGCACTCCGTGTCAAGTTGAGCCTCCGCCGCCTGGTTCACGACCATGACATCCGGTTCCGCCTGCAGGAGGGCCTCGATGGCAGCGGCATTCGCGCACTCGGTGTCGAGTTGAGCCTCCGCTGCCCGGTTCACGACCACGACATCTGGTTCTGCCTGCAGGAGGGCCTCGATGGCAGCGGCATCCGCGCGCTCCGCATCGAGTTGAGCCTCCACCGCCCGGTTCACGACCACGACATCCGGTTCCGCCTGGAGGAGGGCCTCGATGGCAGCAGCTTCCGCGCGCTTCGCGTCGATTTGAGCCTCCGCCGCCCGGTTCACTACCACAATATCTGGTTCCGCCTGCAGGAGGGCCTCGATGGCCGCGGCATCCGCGCACTCCCCGTCGAGTTGAGCCTCCGCCGGCAGGTGCTTCTTTAGGATCGCCAGGTTGAACCGCTGGTCCGCCTGCACCATGGGATACCCAGAAGCCGGCACAAAGTCGACGTCCATCGTCTCCTTTGCCGCGGGGGACTTCTGCGCCGCGACCTCTGCCATGAACATTGGATCGCCTTCCTCCTCGGAGCTCGGCTCCAGAGGACTCGGGGATTGGCCCGCCGCAAAGCGAGCCTGGGAACGGAGGTCTGTGGCACATACCGCCGCCGCGATTTCTGTGTGGTGCTCCGGCGTCAACATCTTGTAGTACGTGATCTTGCTGCACACCATGGCTATCCGGTGAACTAGGGGACGACTGATGCGGGCTAGGGGATCGAAAGGTGGGAGAATGGGCTGGGAGGTGGGGTTTTGGGGCAGGGGTGACCGGCCGGCAAGTAGCTGGCGTAGGCCGAGCAGCGAAGGTTCCGGTGTGAATAGTGGTACCGGTGACAACCGGTCAATTAGTTTTGATTATGCGGAGTTTGCAAAGCTGGATGGCTGGAGCTTGGAGAGTTGTGGGGTGGGATGGGACCAAACTTTCGGAGTTTGACATCGCAGACGTCCGGACCTTTCCACCCGTTCGGTCTGTGGTATTTGTTTTTTTAGATGCTGTAGGTGGGATTCGTATCCGAAAATACTCTTTCGCGATCGCGCGTGCCAACGCGCAGATCCCCTTCTCGCAACCTCAATCAACTTCCGACCAAGTCTGTTTCGTTCCAAATTAATAAATACAGCCGTTTCCATGTATTTACAGTGGCCCCACCTTCTCCTTTGACGATACAAGCAACACATGGTTGCAGGCACGTTGGCCCACTTTACTTTCCATTTAATCCTCGCCTGGTGAATGCGCATGGACCTTTCCATCCCCAATTAATTGCCCCCCCTAATTTTCACTTGGGTGGGGCCCGCCTTTTCCTTAATTATCAATAATACACCCTGATGAACTTACTTAATTAGGACAAGCCCAGCCGGTTGGAAATCGTGCGCTCTGACGCGCGCGCGTATCAAAAAAAATTGTGAAGATAACACTTGGTTCTTTGCCTTCGCGCGATACATCGATGTAAATCCCGATTATAATGATGCATAATTTTCAACTAAATCCCGTAAAAAGGTGTCCTCTTCGCCCCTTCGGCCGCAATCATCGCGCTAATCATATACTTTCTATTTGACTTCTTTCCCCATTACGGTGACGTCGATGATATCGCGATCGCTGTGGCTTTGGCGAAGTGCGTTCGACGGAGCGCACCATTGAGGTAGACGACGGTCATGTCATTCGGAAGTGCCGCCTGGAAGCCGAGACAACCGCCTTGTCTGCATCCAGGAAGTCTGTAGGAGACAGCAAATGTCGCATCACCGTGACCGTTGGATGCGACGTGACCACGTCGTTCGAGCTCGAGCTACCGCAAGGGGACTCGAACGTGACCGTGTACCCTTACATAGGCACCGGTTTACTGTCAGAAAGGCTCTTCCGCGTCGGGGACCCATCCAGCCTGTGCAACCAACGGAAATGCCGGCGTGCAGTTCGGGGCTGGCTCCGCTCATCGATCTACGTCCCAACGAAACAGAGTGGGAGACGGTCGTCCCCGACGGCGTTGTGAGGAAGATAGTCCAGGAGGCGAATCGCCGGCGGTTGCATCAACGACGAGGGTATGACTTCAGCTTCGACATGAAGATGGACCGGCGTCATGTCCTTACCTTGCCGGCGTTACGTTCGTGGAGAAGCTTCTTGGCGAGGAAGGTGCTGGGACGTGCCCAGCATGTCACGCACACACCATCAAACAAGTAGTACAATAGTACCGCTTATCTAGGCTTTCGCCGGCCTATTGATGCACATACGAGAATTTTTAAATCATATAATGCTCTATGTACGTTTGGTCTTGTCACTAATAAGTACTAGTACTATATTTGTAACCATTGAGTAACTGGTACTAGTTGGTGAATGTTGCGTAGCCGTGGATGTCCGAGCTAAATTTGAAACACAGTCACGATCAAACAAGATGTTACCATTGGGCTCTACCACTCCACCAGCCGGAATCACCTTGGCCTATTTGATTTGCAGGATCCTCAAAATGCAGGAATCGCAAAAATATAGGATTGTTCTTTTTTGGATGGGAATGGCTTGGATTGGAGTATAGGATTAGGATTGTGTGTTTGATGTCATAGGAAAGACATATATGAATTTTTAAAATACTCCTAGGTTGGAGTAGATGCAAGATTTCCTATATTATTAAATGTAGCACAATAGCTTCGTCCGTCCAGCTTACGGCGGGAAAGGTCGTTTCTGGAAGAAGACGATGGAGAAGCGGATTCAGCGAAGAGTGAATTATGGTTACTTCGCACGTGACTTTGTGATTTGACGCCTCATTGCTTTGTGATTTGTGATAGTAGAAGGGAGTAGACTCTGTGCTCTATGCATGCGTCCATGCAAGGGAGAAAGAGGAGAGAGGTTGCATTTTTTTATTCCTTCAATCAATTTGGCATCGGCGCACCACCGAGTTCTGGTTCCCTCTTTTTTGGGCTTTCGCAGCACCCTCCACAATGGTTCCCATCGATGCCAAAAGCTATTTTACCATTTGGCTACACATTGTGGATGCCCTTAAGCATACCACTTGGTTAAAGAGGAGGTGCTTTTGCCATGCAGAAAGCAAGGGAGGTTGGCCTCACGGTTTGCTAACATGCGGTCCCACGTGTCAGTGATGTACCAAGCCGATCCGCGTCCCACATGACTACATGAGGCAGAACAACGGCAGAAGCAACTTTAGCGAGGAGTGAAATGATGGTTGCTTCATGCCTCCAACTTATACTGCAGGAAAGCTGCAGCTTTGTGATTTGACGCCTCATTGCTCATTACTACTGCGGCGCCACGACCGAGGTGCGTCCCTCCTGCTGCTCTGCACTGTTATTTGGCGCATGGCACGTGGACCCGGATGCTGGATGTCCCACATGTCGGCGAAAGGGAGTAGAACATTTATGAAAGCGAGCGCTCCACTCTTACGACGGAGGAGTACAAGACACGGCGGCCCAGTGAACTGTAACTTGTACTATACTACTGTACTACTACTATGTGGTAGTCTTGTACTACTCTTGTACCACTTGGTTTTGCTGTTTCGCGCGATCCATCGATACAAACCTGATTAAACAGGCGAGGCCGGGTCTTTTCCCACGCGGTAGGCTGGGTAGTTTGGCATAGTTGGTTTGACAGAGAGACCGAGAGAAAGATGTGAAATGCTTGAATGTGTAGTGGCCCCTTTTTTTGTTTCATGTGTGTGTGTAGTCGGACCTTTTAGATCACTAGATGGTACAAGCCATACATTTCAACGCAATTTTAATGTATGCAACATGAATAATTAAAGTAATAATATGAGATCTAAAACTTAAAATACATATGATTTATTGTGTTAGAGTATAGTAGTACTGTATTGCATAGTTGTTAGATATAACATGCGAGAACATGTAGGGATGTACTTTTCGAGGGCCTACAGAGAGAAATTTGGCATAACGTGGATTCAAATATTTCTATTTGTCATCATAGCATTTGTAACTCATATCTAGAGTTTATACGGTAGACGTGAATGCTTGTTCGCTCTTACGAAACCAATACAACAATATTGGGGTGGCGTGCGCCAATTTAGGTGTGGGAGGTTGGCCTAGTCGGCTCCACGGAGAGAGCGACATAAGAGATAAATACACTGGCGGTCACTGTATTTGAAGCGAAAGCATAACACAGTCACCGGACTTCAGAATACGCTCATTTTTTATTTTATTTTTGCGGGAGAGAATACGCTCATTAGGGTCACTATATACGTTTGACAGTGATTGTACGGTCACTCGCTCACCATTGAGCATCGTATTGCACTCTGTTGATCGGCCAAATAGTCTACGTGGCACTATGTTGACTGGTTAAATTTGCCACGTTCCTTGTGGGTCCCACCTGTCAGTTGGCAAAGGAAAGTGATAAGATAAACAAAAATTTACGCAGGCGCGACAAGACTCGAACCCTTGCGCGTGAACCACCTGGCTGTGTATGTGTGTGTCAGGGCCTGATGCGTGTGCATGCACGTGTAGGTTGAGCACTTGAGCGTGAGCGTGTGTGTTGATCGTGTGGTGAGTGCATGCATGCGCGCGTGCGTGCGTGTGTATGTGTGTGCATGCATGCGTGCGTGTGTGCATGTGAGTGTTGCATGCATGCAGTTCGTGTGCATGCGTGCGTGTGTGTATAATCACCACACTAGATCATGTGGATTAAAAGAACCAGTCAACCAGCACAGCATACCAATACAAGGCCACCTTGTCCGCGCCACTTCGAATCTCTTCTACTAGTGATATCCACCATGCAATATTTTATTTTCGTTTGTTTACATTCTTATACCCGCTGAAAGGTGGGCCCTATGGTAGTGACATAATGAGCGCTGATGATGCAACACTAGATGCGCCACGTGGATTGTTTAACTGGTCAACTAATCGTGTCTTCAACAAATACAGAGCTCTACGGTGAGCCTGTGACTCAGTGACTGTATAACAACCATGAAACGTATATGGTGACCGTAGTGAGTGTATTGTGAAGTACAGTGATCGTATCGTGCTTTCGCTTCAAATACAGTGATCGTCGGTGTATATCACACGAGAGAGAGATGGAACATGCGTGAATGTGACGGGGCGTACTTTTAGAGGGCCTAGAGATAGTTGTGTGTGTACGTGAAAGAGGCGTAGAAAGGGGGGCGATGGGGAGAGAGAGAGATGCTCTTCGTTTCTCTTTATTATGACTAACTTCATAGTATAAAAATATAAACATTCACAATGCGGAATAAATATCATTGGATGCACCATGCAATTAACTTTCGTACTCCATATAACTTTGCAATATTGTATAGATGTAGATTTTATAAAATAAATTTTGGCCACACTTTGCGTAGTTCTAATTCAAAAGGAATCTTGTAAGCGAAGTAAACGTGAACATAGGGCTTTTTAGATCAATGGAGCACATGATAAGATGCAACATGTGTGAATGTGTAGTTTACGTATTTGGCAGGGCCTAGAAAAGGTATGTGTACGTATTCGATAGAGGCGCGGATAGAGGGGGTGTGTGTGCGATGAGAGATAGATAGATAGCACGAGAAATGAGAGAGGTCTAGAGAGATAGAGACAAATAGGATATGTCTCGACGAGAGATGGTCTTGAGTGTGCGTATGCAAGGGAGAAAGGGAGAGAGACATGAGCAGAAATAGTGTGTGGGGTGTGTGTGTCTGGTATGCATGTGTGGGTGTGACAAGATACCGAGACCTAGGGGTAGGGGTCTGTGAGGTCTGGTGGGCCGAGGTGAGGCCCCGGTCGGTTCCGTCCTGCGCCACATTGGTCCGCCCGTGACACATTATACGGAGACCCCTGGAGGACTAGTCGCACAAGACAAAGAAACCAGAGCCGCAAAGGACTTTGTGTCCACTGACAAAGCCGGCTAGGAATTGTAACCCTAGGCCCCAGGTATGTTTATACAAGCACGGGGCCTAGTCTGTCGATAGCATACATAGAATCCCTTGGTATTCACGTAGTGTACTCTGTACACACCCTAGTCACAAATATACATGACCGGGGGTAGGGTATTTCCTGGATCGCAAGGGCCCGAACTAAGGTAAATCCTTGTCTCTTATTACCATGCATCCAACCTAGCTGTAAGGGATATCCTACTGAATGCTCTGCTGGAATCATATTCGTCAACTAGTAAGAGAGGTGGAGATCGACAATGCGTGCGAGATAGGCCAAAGCGTCCGGGAGACAGGTAGGCATGTATATGTATAGAGAAAAGGGTCGATGTAGATCGTGCGTGCCTATGCGTGTGAAAGAGTTCTTGTGATAGAGACTAGTGAAAGGAGTCGTAGATAGTTGTGAGATAGAGGGAGGGAGGGTGATATATATAGACAACGTGTGTGCGAGAGACACCTCAGGAGAGAGTGTGAGGATGTGCGAGAGAGAAGGCCGATGGATATAGAGCGTGTGCGCGTATGTGTGAGGGAGAAAGATAACACGTGTGTGAGGAGGGTATGCATAAAAGACTGATGTACACATCAATTTAAAATATAAAATTGTATCCAAATATTTGGATGGGATCATGATATTTGCGATTTGTGTATGGAACGATCATTGGTGTATCAAACATCCATATTCTGTCTAATTTGAGAATGTGTATGGTATTATTCGACATAATTGATCCATAGAGTCAGTATTTTGAAATCCAGGCAATGCATGGCTTTGGCAATTCAAATATAAACGTGATTATAGTTTATGTTGTGTGTGTAAAGCACATTATACATACAAAAGATACATAGTGAACATTCTAAATAGCTAGCTAGGAACTAGCATACGTTTGAAATCAACTTAAGGTGGTTTCAAATATTCGAATTCAACATGAAGTGCATTCAATTATTTGAATTCGAGGTCATGGCATTTGTAAATCATACCTAAATTAAGGTGCATCAATCTTTGCTTTGCTTTTGTACATAATAACATATAGTCGTGTACAAAATACATTCAAATTTACCACCTCCATTCCAAAATAATAGTAGCTATAGGATTTTCAAGTGTCAAAATTTCAAAAGAAGCGCATAATTTAATGAGGTTTTCAATCATACAAGGTCAAATTTAACGAGGTCTATTAAGGTCAATCCTAATAGTTCAAGAGTACTGTAAACGTTAATGCTTCTGGTTCAAAATTTTGAATGAAGTGCTAAAAGAGCCTCTCTGTCGGTACCGAAATTGGCAGATCTCGGGTAGGGGGTCCGAGCTGTGAATCTTGAGTCAATGAGTAACAGGTAACGTAGAGACAACGATTTACCCAGGTTCGGGCCCTCTCGAAGAGGTAAAACCCTACGTCCTGCTAGATTGTATTGATGTGATTGTATGAAGGTTACATAGTTGATCTACCTCGAGATCGGATGGGCTAAGCCCTAGGCGGGTATGATGATTCTCTCTCCCTACGCACTAAACTCTCTGGTTTATATAGACACCAGAATAACCTAGGGTTACACATGGTCGGTTGCCATCAGGGGATAAACATGCCGGTTACGCTAAATATTTCTTGGAGGCGACGTCAAGTCTTCGTAGGTTTCCTTCTGGTGCATGGGGTCGCCCACTATCCGGCCTTCCTTTGATGAGTAAAGGGCGGCCCGCTAGTCCGACCTACGAGAGATAGGCCGGCAGCCCGAGTACCCCCTAGTCCGGGACACCCTCAGTAGTCCCCGAACTAGCCTCCAATGCCGAGGTTGACAGTCTTCGGCAGCTCCGTGCTCCAAGGGTCTTCGGCTTGGGGGGCGAGTTCCTTCCATCACCTGTGTTCGGTTTGACAATAGTTCGGCCGCCGAGGATCCTCTGATTGGCGAGGCTTTGCGGAGCCCGCCATACCATTTTTCTTCACCCAGCATTAATGACGCGCCTTGATTTCTGCGCACCCGGGGAATGCGAGCAGCCCGGTAGGTTTTTACAAAAATGCCCCTCTTTGGGGGAAAGAATGCCCTTTTAATAGGTCATGGACGTGGAGGCTAACGCACCACATCCCCTGCCATTCTTCCTCACATCCCCGAGAGGCCACAGCCAGCAAACAATGGCGAGTGTTCCAGGCTCCTCCTCACGCCCTCATGGCCCCCGTCAAGGCGACTGGGTGAGCTGCTCAGTGTCCCACATGCGATTGAGCAGCCTCGAGAAGCAGGGGTATCTTCCTGCTTCAGATCTCGCGTCCACCCGCCCCGGATTAACTTCCGCGGACGGGGAGGCTCTCGCAGAAAACTTCCCTACCACCCACAGGGAGGAAAGGGTATGCTTCGTGCCCTTTCTCTTGCGAGGCCTAGGTTTCCCCATTCATCCCTTCCTGAGGGGTCTACTAGAGTTTTACGGGATCCAACTCCACCACCTTACCCCAGGATCGATTCTACACATCTCCGGCTTCGTCGCCCTTTGCAAGATGTTTCTGGGCTGCGAGGCCCATTTCAAGTTGTGGAGGAAATACTTTCGCCTTGTCCCCCGCACCCGAGGAGGGATAATTTATGAGGTCAGCGGGGCCGAGGTATGGCGTATTGCCGGAACGGGATATCCCATAGGGACTCCCAAGAAAGATGCCAAGGAGTGGACCTCGGAATGGTTTTATATTGAAGATGTCCCCCTATTCGATCCAGCTCGAAGGGGGTTGCCCGAATTCTCACTTGTTTCTCCGAAGAAGTGGTTCAACTGGCGCCCGAAGAGTTCTTCCCAAGAGGAAAGCGCCGAAGTAACGCGGCTGGCCGCTCAAGTGAGGTGGCTAGCCCACAACGGGCTAACCGTGATCGACGTGATAGCAGCAGCCATTGCTCGGTGCATTCAACCTCTTCAACAAAGAGTACACCCGTTATGGCGCTACAACGGGGAGAATGACTCGACCCGATACACATGGAAGGGACCTGCCGATCAGGCGGCGATGGTAGCCATACTGGCCAATCTTTTCAAGGGAGAAGAGCAAGAGTTTGCTCATTTAAGGCCCAAGGAAGGCTTCTCGAGCTATAAACCCATCGAAACGGTGAGTCCAACCACGCTTCATAGCTCGGACGGCATGCCAATTTTTCTTAATCCTCTTTTTAACTTGTCCGAATAGAGCTGGAGGCGCTGGATCGAGACAGTGAGCTGCCCTGCTCCTCAACCGGAGAGTCATTCTCATGACGACGACCCTGGGTTTCATGACGATCCCGAAACATCGATCGATTTTGAGGAGGGGGTCTTCTACCAGGAGAGCCTCGATGCGTCTAAGGTGGCCCTCTTGGCCGATCACCCCGGGGTGCTTCCCTCCTCCGCTGTATGTGACCAACGGGCTCCTTCTCGAAAAAGACGCTCATCTACTATGGCTCCAAATATACTAACTTCTACTCCCATGGGCCGCCGTACGACGCGTCGGGCATCTGCAAGAGTGGCACCAGCGGCCCCAGTAGCAAGTGGCCGTGGGGCGTCTAAATGTGCGGCCCCGGCGGGAATTACGTCATCCGCGCCCCATCCGAAGAGGTAATGCATCCATCGCACCAACACATTCCTTACTTCTGACACTCGCTGAGAATGCCAACAATTTTCTCTGCGGTGTCCTGCAGGCGATATGTAGAACCACCTTCACCTGAGGATGTTGAAGAGGTGCCGGGGGGTGACACAAAACCGAGGTCCCCAGTTGTAGCTGGCGTTACTCCAAAGGTCCCTGCCGAGGGCCAACATCTCGAGGACTCAGGGGGCGTATCAGTCACCAACTCCGAGGTCGAAAGCGTGATGAATCACCGGCGGCGCAAGGCGTCGCTATGGCACTCTGCATTTTCCGATCAGGAGTTTAATGCTCTTAGTTCGGTAGACGCGTACTTCGGAGCTGCCCGAACGGGACTCGAGGGGGTAGTTAAGCTCATGTCTACTAATCTGCAGGTATACCATTGGTTTTGACAACTAGTTACCTAACCCAGTAGCCCCCGAGCCTTAATTTGGGCGGAACGGCCGAGTTAAGGGTCTGATGTTTATAATGCCGTGCTATTGTGTAGACTGTTCGGGAACAAAACAAAAAGCTGTCCGAAGACCTCGGGCTGGCGCAAACACAGTTAAAATCTGTAGAAGCTGAATTAGAGGAGGTCAAGAAATTTACCAGAGAGGCACATGGTAAGTGCTGAACTTAAATGTGTATACTTTTTTTGACTGAACACCTTTTCTAATGAAAGATGGATCCGTAGCAGCCGAGTCTATAAATCAGCTGCAGAAGGATCTGGATGCTGCCAGAGAAGCTCAAAGGTATGCGGAGTCACAGCAGGAGGCTGGCTACCGCGTACTGACCCGAAGTCATGAGGAAAGGGATAAGCTCAAGGTGGAAGGTCAACAACAGGCCCAAGAAATCAAGAGCATGAAAGCTCAACTGGCCCTATCCCAGGAGGAGAACCAGAGACCGAAAGCTGGCGTGTTTGGTGAGTGCAACCTAGTTTTTCAGTTTATAAACTGTATGTATTAGACAACAATATGAACAACTCCACGTCTCATTGTAGTTTTTCTGACCGGACGCCCCGAAGAGGAGGTCAACTCTTTCAGACGGGACCTGCTGAAGGAGCTATCCGCCGTACATGAGCGGGCCCGAAAAGCCATGAAGAGCATGTTCAAGGCACTGTGGCCTGGCGAGGTGGTCCCGGAAGGGATGGCTGAACAAGCGAATCGATTCAAAGGGGCTTGGCGGCGCTTTGAATTATGGAAGATGTCATCTTGTCGAAAGGGAGCACGGGAAGCTTGGGCGATGATCAAGACCCGCTTCACCAAGCTGGAACCGGAGCATTTAGCTAGGGTTGGGCCGGTAGGGCCAGATGGGCAGGAAGTGCCCGTGCATCTGGTATATGACCAGGTTATGCCCGCAGCTCGGCTGTCCCAAGCAGATTGTGCTCTGGAGACCATAATAGATGGTCTTGATCAAGATTGACATTTTGATTCTATGTATCTATGTACTTTACATCAAATAGTCTCCAAACCATGCTTGAAACGTTGTCTTAACCGGCCATCGGCTTCCATCGCCTCAGCCTGGGGCCGAGGAGTGTTTCCTACTATGCGATCCGAAAACATCGGAAAAACACTTCGGAGAACCAGGCAATCCGGCCATTTCATGCAAACAGACAAAAACGCGCTCGGGGAGTTATGTTATATTACTGTTTAACGTAAGAAACATCTTCCGACGAAAATAGTTCCTCTATGGGTTCCTTTCTTCAGGTTACCACATTGATCATGGACGTATAAACGAATACCCGAAATAGACGGGGATGGTTACTTCGGGAAAATAACCCCGGAATCTTGGCAATAGCTACCAATTATTTTCACTTCCCCTGTGGCCGACCAATTATGTTCTTAAGAACGCTAGCTTTTGGCTTCACCTGTCTGAGGTACGCACCCGGGTAATCTAGATGTAACAATCGCAGAGGTGCTCCCTTTACTCCCTAGCCAAACAATCGGGAACATAGGGAGTAAACATAGGTGCGAGGCAACCCAGCTTAGCCAAATCTTAAGTCAAATTTATGCATATGATGGCTTTAGAACGATACTGGAAGGTTGCAAACATGTAAAAACTGATGGTTGCACAAATAATATATGACCAGCTCCGTAAAAGAAGCCCCCAGGTAAAAGCGTGTGGTACATTCGAGGATGTTTGCCGAAGAAAAACTTAACATAGTTTAGCTTAACCGAACACAACCCGGGAAAGACTAGTTACTCAAAAAAATATAAATCCGAGAAGGATAAACCGAAGAGGGTGATGACGCTGATTTAGCCGTAGAAGCGTCGAAGCCGAGCTGCGTTCCATGGGTTTGGTTTGAGGCGGTCATCCTTTGGGTCGCGTAGATGGTATGCTCCACCCATGAGTACCTGATCAATTATGAAGGGCCCCTCCCATTTGGGCGACAGCTTATGCTTCTGCTTCTCCGGGAGGCACAGGACGAGGTCACCCACGTTGTAGGCTTTTGCCCGTACTTCCCTGCTCTGATAGCATCTGGACTGTTGCTGATAGAAGGCAGAATGAGCCCGAGCTATGTCGCGCTCACCTTCCAGCTCGGCCTGTCTTTCTTCAAACATGCGTACTCGAGGTGCGTCGTGAATAAGATCACTGGGGAGGACGGCTTCTGCCCCATACACCATGAAGAACGGTGTGTAGCCCATGGATCGATTGGGAGTGGTGCTTAGGCCCCACAATACAGAGTCGAGCTCCTCGACCCAGTGGCAGTCAGATTCTTTTAAAGATCGGACCAAACGGGGCTTAATGCCACTCAAAATTAGGCCATTAGCTCGCTCGACCTGTCCATTGGACTATGGGTGATATACAGAGGCGTAGTCGAGCTTAATGCCTAAATTAGCGCACTAGTCTTTGACTTCCTGGGCGGTAAAATTGGATCCATTGATCGTTATTATGCTATGGGGGACACCGTAACGGTGCACGATGCCGGATATAAAATCGATGACCGGCTTGGACTTGGCTGAGGTTACTGGTTTTGCCTCAATCCATTTAGTGAATTTGTCTACCATGACGAGTAGATATTTCTTTTTCTTGGTCTCCCCTTTAAGTGGTCCGACCATGTCCATCCCCCAGACCGCGAAGGGCCAAGTAATCGGTATCGTCCGAAGAGCCGTGGGGGGCATATGACTTTGATTTGCAAAGAGCTGGCATCCAACGCAATGTTGGACCAATGTTTGGGCGTCTGCGCGGGTAGTGGGCCAGAAGAACCCGGCTCGGAAGGCCTTGCTGACCAGGGCCCGAGCAGCTGCGTGGTGACCGCCCATGCCGGCGTGGATTTCGGCCAAGAGTTGTCTCCCCTCCTCTTTGGATATACATCTTTGGAGGACGCCGGTAGTGCTTTTCTTGTATAGTTCACCCTCGTGGACCTTGTAGGCTTTAAATCGCCAAATGATGCGCCTTGCCTCAGTCTAGTCATTGGGTAGCTCTTGGCGGAGAAGATAAGCGAGGAAGGGCTCGGTCCATGGTGCGATTATCGCCATGACTTCGTGGGCCGAAGACGTCTCTTCGACGGCCGAGCGCCCAACAATTCCTTCGTCTGGTTCGATAGTTGGAGGGACAAGCTCTCCGGAGCCCTTGGTTTCAGAGTCTTGGCCATCCTCCTGCCACACCACGGACGGCTTGAAGGGTTATTCCAAAAAGGTGTTCTCAGGAACACGATCACGCTTGGCGCCCATTCGAGCAAGGACATCGGCAGCTTGATTGCTGTCTCTAGAAACATGGTGGAACTCCAGCCCTTCAAAACGGGCGGATATCTTTAGGACGGCGTTACGATATGCTGTCATTTTTGGGTCTTTTGCATCAAACTCGCCGTTGACTTGAGAGATGGCGAGATTAGAGTCTCCCCGTACCTCGAGCCACTGTACACCCATTGACACCACCATCCGAAGTCCATGCAACAGAGCTTCGTATTCGGCCGCGTTGTTGGAGTCAGTGTACATGATCTGAAGTACATACCGGATATTGTCGCGAGTGGGAGATGTGAGAACAACTCCAGCCCCCAGCCCGACGAGCATTTTGGAGCCGTCGAAGTACATCGTCCAATGCGAATATGTACTATACTCTCTAGAGAGCTCGGCTTCCGTCCATTCCGCTACGAAATCCGCCAACACCTGAGATTTAATAGCTCGGTGTGGTCGATACATGATTTCAAAGGGGAGGAGCTCGATAGCCCATTTAGCTATACGGCCGGTGGCGTCTCGATTGTTGATTATGTCATTCAGGGGTACTTCGGATGCCACCGTGACCGAACACTCTTGAAAATAGTGGCGGAGCTTTCGGGATGCCATGAAAACTACGTAGGCTATCTTCTGATAATGTGGGTACCTCATTTTACACGGGGTGAGCACTTCGGATACATAGTACACTGGCTTCTGCACCTGGAGCTTGTGACCCTCTGCCTCTCGTTCGACGATGAGAACCGGACTAACCACCTGATTTGTGGCCGAAATATATAGCAGCATTGGCTCGCCCAAGCTGGGTCCTGTCAAGATGGGGTTGCTAGCCAGTAGTGTTTCAATTTCCTTAAGTGCGGCCGCAGCCTCGCTGGTCCACTTGAAGTTCTTGGTCCGTTTAAGCAGCTTGTAGAGTGGTAGGGCCTTCTCTCCGAGGCGTGAGATGAAGCGGCTCAAGGCTGCCACGCAGCTGGCCAGTTTCTGAACGTGCTTCAGCTCGGTAGGAACCGCTAGCTGGGACAACGCCCATATTTTTGCTGGGTTAGCCTCTATTCCTCTATGGGAAACAATAAATCCAAGCAACTTGCCGGCCGGCACTCCAAAGACACACTTTTCCGGATTGAGCCGTATATCGAAAGTTCGTAGGTTGTCAAAGGTTTGCCGGACATCGTCCACCAGCTAACTAATGTATTTGGTTTTGACAACCACGTCGTCCACATATGCCTCAACCGTTTTGCCGATCTGCTTTTCCAAACACGTTTGGATAATGCGCTGGTATGTAGCCCCTGCATTTTTTAATCCGAAGGGCATTGTGTTGAAACAGAATGGTCCATAGGGGGTGATGAATGCTGTGGCCGCTTGATCGGACTCCTTCATTTTAATTTGATGGTATCTGAAGTAAGCGTCGAGGAAACTCAGCGAGTCATGCCCGGTAGTGGCATCTATGATTTGGTCTATGCGGGGCGAGGGGAAAGGATCCTTGGGGCATGCCTTGTTTAAGTCCTTGAAATCGACACACAACCGCCGGGATTTGTCCTTTTTAGGTACCATGACCAGATTAGCCAACCACTCCGGATGTTTGATGTCTCGGATGAATTCGGCTTCAAGCAACTTTGCCAATTCCTCGCACATAGCTTGTTGCTTGGGTTCAGAAAATCGGTGTAAAGCCTGTTTGGCTGGCTTGAAACCTTTAATAATGTTCAAGCTATGCTCGGCTAAACTATGTGGGATCCCTGGCATGTCTGACGGGTGCCAGGCAAAGATATCCCAGTTTTCGTGCAAAAATTTGCGCAACTCTTCATCGACCGCGGGGTCCAGCTGAGCTCCAATGGATGCCGTCTTGTTGGGATCTATTGGATGCACTTGTAATTTGATGATTTCATCTGCTGGTTTGAAGGACGTAGATTTGGGCCTTTTATCAAGGATTACATCATCCTTGTCCACCGTTGAACGGAGCGCGGTTAGTTCTTCAGCTGTGATGGCCTCGGACAACGCTTTGAGGGCGAGCGATGCTATTTTATTCTCGGCCCGAAGAGCTCTGTCCGGATCACTTGTGACTGTGATCATGCCGTTTGGCCCTGGCATCTTAAGTTTCATATACCCGTAATGTGGGATAGCATGGAATCGGGCGAATGCGTCACACCCCAATAAGGCGTGGTAGCCACTGTGAAAGGGCACAATGTGGAAGAGCAATTCCTCGGATCGATAGTTCTCGGGGGTTCTGAAGACTACATCGAGAGTGACTCGACCACTGCAACGTGCCTCCTTTTCGGGGATGATCCCTCGAAAGGTGGTGTGACTTTGCTCGATGCAAGATCTGTCAAACTGCATTTTGTCCAGGGTGTCCTCGTAAATGAGGTTTAGCCCACTGCCGCCATCCATTAGCACCTTTTGGAGTCGAAATCCATCCACTATGGGGTCGAGGACGAGGGCGGCAGCAGTTCGGATAGGGCGAGATCTCGGCTGATCTTGTTCGTTGAAAGTGATAGGTATGTCTGTCCATGAGTCCACTGCTGCCACATGGTGAATTTGACCGAGCTCTCAAAGGGCTCTCTTCCTCTGATTGTTTGAGGAATACGTCTCATAGATTGTTAGGATCTTGGCATCATCGTCAAGGGGCGCTGCTGGACATCTATTTGAATATGGGCCTCCGAGGATGGCTTCGCAGCTCTTGGTGACTTGCCTGACCACCCAGCAAGCTCGAAGGCTGTGGGTTGGGGGTGTGTTGAGCAGGACGGAGTGTATGGGGCACGGTTTGTCCGGTAGTTCATCAAGGACTGTTCTGGATCCTGTCAGGAGTTTCTTCCTTTTCTAGGACGGCTCGTATTGAGGTGTCCGACGAGGGTGTGCGCGTTTTGCCCGAGCTCGGCTTGATCCCTCGGCATGGATTGACTCCGCTTGCTCGAGCTGAGCCTGCCAAGCATCTTCCATGGTGCAGTATTTGGACACCAAGTCCGACAACTCGGAGAAGTTTTGGATGTGGCGGCGGGCGAGGGCGTTTAAGATGCCTTTGTCTCAGCAGTTCTGTCGGAAAACCGCCAGAATTTCCATGCTGCAACAGTCTGTTATCTTGTTTTTGATGAGAAGGAATCTGGCCTAGAAGTGCCGAACTGTCTCTCCGGGCTATTGCTTTACGTACATTAGGTCCCATATGTCGGGCCGTCCTGAGTTACTTGGACAGTACTCGATGTGGGGGGTGGGTGGGATAAAAAATTTGATCCCAGCATCGTGTGAGTCCGGGGTTTTGGCGGCTGCCTCCTGGATCGACATAGAATCCAACGTGCCGGGCTCTGGATCTGGATTTTTAGCCCGGCGCGGTTGCATGGACTCGAGGTCGTGCGCTGAATCAGACTTCGGCTTTGAATTCTCTCCGGAGCGGAGTTCGCCTGCCGAGCTGGAGGATGGAGCTTGATCATCGGCGACTCGCATCCCATGTGCTCTCGGCTCCGGGAGGAGGAGCGAGCCCTCGGTCGAGCCTTCGATAGTGGAGACCAAGTGGGCGGCCGGAGGGGTGTGAATTTCCCTGTCATCGGCTTTAAGCCAGATCTGGTCATAGACCGAGGACTGGCCATCTGTGATTCACATGGCTTGGATCCGATCTAGTATCCCGTTTAGTAGCGAGAGATCTGTCGGATCCAAGTTCTAGCAGTTTTCGGGGTCAACCCGCAGTATGGCTGTGCCGGGAGCGTTCGACATCGCCCCACAGTCATGCTCGGCTGAGGCCGGTCTTCGGCCGCTGAGCGCAGAGATTGGATCCGGGCTCAAGGCCGGATCCGGAGTGGCGGCCGTCCCGATAGTGGGGTGGGCCGTACCCGAAGTCAAAGCTTCAGGGTTTGCGGGCCCTCCAGGCGAGGCCGAGGACCCTGCAAGAATAAGGTCTCCCTGGGAGTCGGCGAAGAACTCTAAGTTCCTGAACCTGATCTCCTGATCGGGGGTAAAGCTGTTGACCCAGCCGAGGCGACCGGTCGGATCGGCGTGTAGCATGACGCTGCCAAACGCAAAGAGCTGGCCGGGAACGAAGATGTCCCCACAGCTAGCACTGTTACTGATGACTAAGCGAGCCATTGATCCTCGATGACCCTACAGCGGAGACTCTCAATGAGAGCACCAATGTCGGTACCGAAACCGGCAGATCTCGGGTAGGGGGTCCGAGCTGTGGATCATGGAGTCAATGAGTAACAGGGAATGTAGAGACAGCGATTTACCCAGGTTCGGGCCGTCTCGAAGAGGTAAAACCCTACGTCCTACTAGATTGTTTGATGTGATTGTATGAAGGTTACAGAGTTGATCTACCTCGAGATCGGATGGGCTAAGCCCTAGGCGGGTATGATGATTCTCTCTCCCTATGCACTAAACCCTCTGGTTTATATAGACACTAGAGGAACCTAGGGTTACACATGGTCGGTTGCCATCAGGGGATAAACATGCCGGTTACGATAAATATTTCTTGGAGGAGACGCCAAGTCTTCGGAGGTTTCCTTCTGGTGCACAGGGTCGCCCACTATCCGGCCTTCCTTTGATGAGTAAAGGGCGGCCCACTAGTCCAGCCTACGAGAGATAGGCCGGCAGCCCGAGTACCCCCTAGTCCAGGACACCATCACTCTCCTCGCCCGAAACCGCGCGAGACCAATGTTTGGTAGAAGGAAATTACCATCCTAACTCTAACCCGTGAGGCCTATCGGCCCGACATCCAGAAGTCTAAACCGGGGTAGGTTTGTAACTTCACCGAGACATCACACAACCGCCTCCGAAAAACATTCATATACCGCGGGCGCCTAAACGCCGATGCGCTCGGCCGAAATCACTCCCGCCCACTATTTTGGACACGTGAGATTACTGTCCTACCCCCGACCCGCTGCATGTCCAAAATTTTAGATGGGGGCAAAGTTTGTAACTTTCCCCAAATTTCAAACAAGCACGTCCCAAAAACATGGTTCCCCCTTAGCTTCCCCCCTCCCCCGTCCGATTACCCATTCATACTCCGTGGGTGCCAAAACTCCCTCTGCACCAGCCATGAAACCCCAACCTCCTCCGTTCGCCACCCCATCGCACCGATCCACCGCCGCCCTCCTCCATCACGCCGGAGCCGATACCCCGACGTCGTCGTCCACCGCAACCTCAACCGCAGTGCCCTCTAGGAGTTAGCAGTTGAAGCCGAGGCAGAGCTGCCTCCACGACGCGGACGTGCATTGTACCCGAGCCACTTCAACCCCTCCGTCCTGCGCCTCACTGCTGCTGCTCCAACGTCGCAACCGTCCACTGCACCAGAGCTGTTCCTGCTACGCCGTCATTCGCCACCTCGAATCTGCTTCTCCGCCGCCGACAGAGGGCCACCGCACCACACTCAACAACTTGGCCATGGGTGCGTCCAAGGCTCCACCGTCCTCCACAACATCTGATTTCCAGCGAACCACAAGAAGATCGTCGAAAAATCATAAGGAGGACACAGCATGGAAAGCCGATATTGGTACTCCTCTTCCCCTATTCTTGCAAATCTTACATGTCTGCTCGCACGGTATTCATCCCACGATGGAAACTAGTTGACCACTTCTTACTGCACATTCTTCCTGATACTAGATGTTCCAAGTAACTCGCAATGCACAAGGTTTCCCCCCATTTACTATTTCACTTTAGCTAGAGGTCCGTCGCCTGCCTGGATTTCAATTCAGTGTCAGTTGATTCCCAATTAAAGGAAGCACCACCCGTGGTGGCGCACGGAGCACCTAGTCCGCCTGTTCGCCGGGGAATCAGCGCCTCAGTGTCTACCTTAGAGGTGTGTGTGGCGCAGGGGCTGCTGGCGCCCGATCTGGAGGTCCGCCGGGCTTAAAGGGATGGCCGGGGGGCGCTGCCAAGCACGGCGGTGGGGTGAGGTCGAGGGGAGGGCGGGGCGGCGGAGGCTGGGGTCTAGGCCGGTGGTCGCTGGCGGTTCGAGGAAGATCATCAACAGTGACTGGCGGGAGGTAGATGAAGGTCATCTGCCTGTTCCTTGTAGATCGGACGGTGCAGAAAAAATCAACTGACCTATTTGTTTTCAGTCCATTGTTATTTTCGTAGGACCACATGTGGTGGTTTGCTGGAGGATTACCTGCACTTCCCAGCCATCCCTGTGCTCATATTTCAAAAGCCTAGAATCTAATTTCGTGTGCCATGCATGTTGTAGAGCTATCATATGTCTGCCATCATTTGTTTTTGACCCACCAGCTATCTGATACTTTTACACTGCACTACTTGTGCACAAACTACACCCATACTCTCTCACTATTGTTTTATTATGCATGGGTATTTCAGAATCTGAACCACAATATTCTAAAAAGAAAACACAGCTGTCGCTCCAGTCTGCATCGAGGATTGGAAAGGCGCGGTTTGACGCTCTAAAGAAGAGTGTAGTGTCATTCGATGAAGACTGTCAACGTAGCTCTGTAGTTGATGACCCCATTCGCCATACACCAGCATCACAAGTGCTTGCTTTAACTTCATGATGTCATATGTGGTTGCATGTTGCATATGGTGTCTACCTTGTATATTGCTTCTAAATTGGTTAAATTGCATCTGCTTAGCCATATATTGTGAATATGACATGCCTTCCTGTTTTTGGTACATACTGCATATGTCTATTAACCATGTTCTTACATCAAACTAATGTTCTTGTGTATCCCTCATCAATCGCTTATGATGAGACAGTCAGACATGTGGGTTAGTGTGGGACGCGCTACTCTTTTAAAGAGTGCAGTGTCATCCTCCCCACATGATTCGCAACAAACAGCAAGGCTAGATGAAGATAGTCAACGTAGCTCTGTAGTTGGTGACCGCATTTCCCCTACACCACCATCGCAGGTGCTTGCTCTAACTTGGCAGTGTGATATGTGGTTGCATGTTGCATATGGTGTCTAGCTTGTAATTCTTCCAATTTGGTTAAATTGCATCTGCTATTCTGCCTAGTTTACACATTATACCTGTTAATGTGACAAGCCTTCCTATTTTTGGTACATACTACATTTGTCTATTAACCATGTCCTTACATAAAACTACTGTTCTTGTGTATCCCACATCAATCACTTATGACGAGACACTTTTAGTATATGCCGCTTGATATTTGTTGCATCTTGCATATGATTTATAGCATGTACCGCGTCTAATTTGTTGAAACGCCATTTATTATGAGACGCTTTTAACTTGGCACAGTCATATTGGTTGCATCTTTCATGTGGTGTCTACCTTGCATTGCTTCTAATTTGTTGAAATGGCTTCTGCTTAGTTTACACAAATAGGTGTGAATATGCCATGCCGTTCTATTTTTCGTACATATTCCATCCTTGTATCATGTGTTTGCCTTACATCCAAGTAGTGTTCGTCAGTATCATGCATGAATGAGTTCTGAAGAGTGATTTTTATTCCTTTTTCTTGTCGTTTGACTTGACAATGCAAAATCAATAAAGCGGAAGGAAATTAGCAAGGCAGTGGATGATGGTGCTCCTTTCGACCAACTGAAATGGAGGGTCTCTACAGATTCTACTCCGCCATCCTCCAAACAAGATTTGCAAGACAACACATGCATAGACAGTCAACGTAGTTGTGTTGATGATGAGCACATCGCCCCTACCCAACCATCACAGGTGCTCGCTCTAACTTGGCACTGTTATATGTGGTTGCATGTTACGTATGATGTATAGCTTGTATTGCTTCTAATTTTTTTGAATTCATCTGCTTAGTTTACACATTATACTTGTGAATAAGACACGTGTTCCTGTTTCTAGAACATACAATATCTGTCTATCACACCATGTTCTTACATCAAAGTACTACTGTTGTGTAACCTACAACAATCACTTATCATAAGCCACATTTAACTTGGGAGTGTGATATAGGTTGCATCTTGCATTGTTTTCTAGCTTGTACTGCTTCTAATTTGTTGAAATGGCAGTTATGACGAGACAGTTTTAACTCAGTAGAGTGACATTCATTGCATCTTTCATACGGTGTCTAGCTTTCATTGCTTGTAATTTGTTGAAATGCCTGCTGCTTAGTTTACACATCATAGGTGTGAATATGCAATGTTGTCCTTTTTTCTTACATATTCAATCCTCCTATCATGCGGTCGCTTTACATGAAAGTAGTGTTCGTCAGCATCATGCATCAATGAGTTCTGAAAAGTGAATTTTATTCATTTTTCTTGTGGGTTTGACTTGACAAGGCAAAAAAATAAGAGAGAGGAAGGGAAAAAGTAAGGCAGGGGCTGATGGCGGTCATCTGGCGCCACCGGTAAGGAGGCGCTCTAGAGATTCTGCTACTACTGCTAGTGCAGTAGAAGTTCCAAGTAAATATGATGTGCCCGACAACCCTACTCCAGCATCCCAGGTGCTTTCTCTAGCTTGGCAGTGTGATATTTGCTTGCATGTTGCATATGGTGTCTAGCTTGTATTGCTTCTAATTTGATTAAATTGCATCTGCTTAGTTTACACATTATACATGTTAACATGGCATGTCTTCCTTTTTTTGCATATACTACATCTGTCTATTACATGTTCTAACATCGAAGTCATGTTCGTGTCTATCCTGCATCAATCACAAATGACGAAACACCTTTAACTTGGTAGTGTGATATTGTTTGGATCTTGCATATGATTTATTGCTTGTACTGCTTGACATTTGTTTAAATGCCACTTATGATGAGACACTATTAACTTGGAAGAGTGATATTTGTAGCATCTTTCATATGGTGTCTAGCTTCCATTGCATTGCTTCTAATTTATTGAAATGCCTTCTGCTTAGTTTATGCATCATAGGTCTTATTATCTCATGCCGTCCTATTTTTCGTACATATTACATCCTCCTATCATGCGGTTGTCTAACATCAATGTTCAGTTCGTCTGAATCACACATCAATTAGTTTTGAAGAACTAAATTTTTATTCCTTTTTCTCGTGGGTTTGACTTGACATGGAAAAAAGAGAGGAAGGTACACAGAATGGTAGGGGATGGTGTTACTACTCGGGAGGCACGGAAACGGAAGCGGAACAACTTTGCAGATTCTACTGGTACTGATAGTGCAAGCGAAGGTCGAAGTCCATCGGATAAATGTACAAACACAGTATCCCCTGCTACACCACCTACAAAACATACCAAAGACAAACGAACCAAACAAGCAACGACAGCCCTAGTGGTTGCAGCACCTTCTTCCACAGTACCAACATGTGTATGACTTACTCGTTTGTCAACTCTGCTAGCGGCAAGTTCCCAAGCTCCTTTGCCACCTGACACTACTTCCGAAGCACTCTTGGCACAAGAGGACTTGGCAAGATCAGATGAACCTTGTGAGCTTCAACACCAAGATGGTAGTTGATCGAGTCAAGTTATAGTTGCATGCTTCTTTATATGTAGTCTTTGACGAACTCTTTATATGTAGTCTCACACTTTGATGTACACTAACACTTCCCATGTTCGTTGTTGAACTAGCACCTAGGCACAAGAGGAAACAGAAATCAGGGATAATGCTCGACAGGTTAACTAAATCTAAAGGAGGAAGAATGGAGGGATAATGCTCGACAGGTTTAAAAAGGCCACGTGATGCTACAGAGTCAGCCAAGTTAGTATCAGAGGCAGCCGTTGCTGTTAGGTGTCATGCACGTATCCTCCCAACATGGATTCATTACAAGAATGACAAATACGAAATCCAGTTTAACACCTTCCTCGACCATTTATCTATAAGTATGGTTATTTATGGAACTTAGTAATATCGTCTTGCTCTGTCCCATACTTTCTAGGTTGCTGGTAATGAGACTCCTATAATTTTGAACAGATGAGGTTCAAGTTGGATCGGCAAGATGATGCAACCAGACAAGCATGCACTCATGTTTTCAAGTCTGCTCTGCAACAGTATCGTTATAGTCTAAGGAAAACTCACTTTGAAGGCAAGGCTAACAATGAACTTGCCCAAACATCTCCAGTGGAAAATATAACGGATGAAGACTGGACAACCCTTGTTAAACATTGGTCTGATCCAAAGTATCAAGTATGTTATATAGATGTGAACTCCTATTTACGCATGTCCCTCACAAATCTATCTTCTTCTAGGTGAACTATTCAAAGAACAAGGCCAACTGTACGAAAGTAAAATTCCAACAGACGATAGGATCTCGTAGCTATATTGCACACTGCGAGGCTCTGGTAACTAGCTGTTGTTTCACTCTTTTGGCTGTGCCATATTATCAGATCTATATTGACTTGTTCCAAATGTAGAGGAAAGCCCGCAAGGACCAAAAAGAACCTGAACCAAATGCGGTGGAAATCTTCAAGGACTGTCACGCCAACAAGACGAAGGGCATGACTACACCAGTCAAAGCTGCTGTAGTAAGTCCTTAATCCTTAGGCCCATTGAACTACTAGTTACTCTGACTTGTGGTGCATTGAACTGCAAAGTCTTTTCAATTTTATACATAGTTGTCTGAACGTATCATTGCACTTTACTAGGTTTAAAAGAGAGGAACGATGTTCCTTTGCTCTTGATATGTAATCTAGTTCCGTGCTGCACACAATGTTACAATTGCCCGTTTGTCTGATCTCAGTAGTTTTGTGATATGAATGATGTCATACTATGCTCACCGTATTATAAACTTTGTCTCTTTATCTTAGCTGTCAATACAATGTGAAGAAATAGACAATACATTAGCCATGGTATATGGTCATATGTTTGGAACCTGGTTTTATTATGTACTTTGCAGTAAAATACAACTAATATTTTACACAGGTTCACCAAAATAAGTTATGTATACAAACCAAAGCTATTCTATTTGGTTTTGCTGACTCATTAATAACTTCTGTTCTGGTAGTACTAATGTACAAACTCAACTTTTCAGCAAGCTATGGAACAAATGGTGGAACCGAAACAACCTCCTGAAGGTGATGAGGCAACCATAACCACAATGTCACCTCTTGCTGTAGTGGGTCAGTATCTCTCCACTAACAGTGCAAAAAGCACCTTCCTGCGTAATACTGGGTTGGTTGTTAAGGCAACCTCGTCGAAACTGCCTCATGAACAAGATCTGCAAGCTCGGTAGAATGATACATCTGCGCTCCAGACACAAGTCCAATCCCTAACAGAGACCCTTTGTGAAACAAGAACAACCATTGTTCGATGTCGTCAAGATATGCATGGTTTTGAAACCAGACTATCAGACATTTGCTATGTTGTTCAGGAGCCTAGGAAAAATGACAACGAAGTTTATGGTGCTCCATCAGACACTACAGCATGGAAACGTACCAGTCAGGTCAAATCATCCGAGCTTCTGAAACTTCTGATGGTGCATTTACTTTTATGCCAACCCTCCTTTTGTTATATGGCTGTAATTTGTTTTGTTGCGTTACAAAATTTGTTTTTAACAAGCAGCGACCACCTGAAGAAAACAGCAAGCGATTTTTGTATAGTGTAGGGTGTTCCCTATATTTGCATGGGTGGCGAACTTTGATGCCCAGTGGATGTAATGTGTGCAATCGCCGTAATAGCCTAGCATTAGTTGTTTGCTTATTTATTTCCTCGTAGTCATCTTTTTCCTCGGTTTGTTAGTGGCCGCAATAACAATGGGCCACCTACGGCCCGTGGTAACCATGGGCCTGCTACCTACTGTAGTGCCCAAGGGCCATCTACGGGCCGTAGGATCCGTGGGCCAAAAGCGGACCGCATTATTGGCCGTAAACGGGCCATAGTGGGAATGGTCCGTTTAAGTGCCTGTAGCATAACGGGCCGTTAACAGGACGAAAGTCGTCATAGGCTTAATTCTATCGACAGTCATAATGGGTCATTAATGGGCCGGAATACATGACAGGCTGAAAATGGCCCAATGGGTTAACAGACCACAAACGTGCCGATTGTTGTAGCCACGGACTGAATCTGGCTCATTAGCATAACAGGACAGTAATGGACCGTAAGTAATCGAGGGCTGGAAATGAGCCCAAGATTTTATGGGCCTTTAGAAGGCCAAAAGAAAACACGGGTTGGAAACGGCCCAACTGAATCATGGGCCTTTAATGGGCTCAAAGCCGCTTACTTTTCATGATGGGCCAGAATCACCACCGGCCGTCAATAGGTCCCGAGAAACAAAAGGCCTAATATGGGCCGAAAGACGTCACGGGCCATAGATGGGCCCAGAGAAACAAAAGGCCTAATATGGGCCGAAAGACATCACGGGCCATAGATGGGTCGAAAGTGACAACGGGCTGAAATCATAAGGCACAACCCACATGGCGCTACTGGGCCAAATTTTGAAAGGCCATAACGGGCCGTGAGTACCCGGACCATAAATGGGCTGTATGCGAAGGCCGTTAATAGGCTGTCCTTGGGCCGGCCCGCTTACTTTTGACCAAGTCAAATGGGCCGGCCTTTTTAACGTAAATGGGCCACTATTGGGCTGTGCCACGGGTCGACGTATCATAGGTGTCTCGCGTCCAAAAAAAAAGGTGTCTCGCGTCCAATGAATGGATGACATCTGTCCCAACGCCGAGATGACACGTGGTTCTGCCTGCGAATGAGAAATTTACACGTGGAAAATCATCATTGGTCAGGGCTGCTAACGGGTTATCGGATCCAAACCGGAACCCGATAGCTTAACGGCGACCCGTTACGGTGAATGCCATGTGTCGGTTACCCTTGACGAAAACACTTCCATGATGTGACATTTATCGTCATGGAAGTGGACACTTCCGTGATGATAATTTCAGTATTGTCATGGAACACTTCTACAGCAGCACAGGTATGACTATCTTGATTCTGTCATAAAATTGTCACGGATGTACATGCATGACAGAAAACTTGACCTACTGTGACAAAGACGTATCATCACAGAAGTGTTTTTTTTGTAGTGTAGGCTTTAACCATAGTTAAGACGACAGTTACCAGTAACGCATGTACTCAACTCCCCTCTTTATCTCCCTTGTAACATAACCATAATGGAGGGTGGCACACTCTATATAAGCCACCCTCTAGCACCGAGACAAGGGTTCGCAACCCTATTGTAATCTAGACACCAGAGAAAACAACCTCAGGGCTCGAGACATAGGCTTTTACCTCTTCGTGAGGGGCCTGAACTCGTAAAATTTGAGTGTCACACCTATGTCGTAGCTAGGATCAGCCCTTGTTTGTACCCCTAGTACTCATTGTCAGGTTCATTGCCTCGACACCGGGGGCCATAGCTTTCACTAGAGGCATCTCTCTCAAGAACATAACATACGCTGGGTAAACAAATTACTGTTGGGCAATTGATAGAAAAGCGCATAGTTACGATGCTATTCATGGCATGATCAGTACATAGGCATTACGTCCATGACAAGTAGACCAAAACGATTCTGCATCTACTACTATTACTCCACCCCTCGACTGCTATACAACATGCATCTTAAGGTATTAAGTTCATGACAAACAGAGTAATGCTTGAAGCATGATGACATAATGTAGACAAAATTAGATCAATCAATATGATCAAACCCCGTCATTGTATCCTTAGTAGCAACAATACGAATATGTGCCTCGCTACTCCTCCTTTCACAGAGTGAGGACGCCGCAAGATTGAACCTACTACTATGCACTACTTCCACTAAGATCTAATCATCAACTTGGCCAAAGAAAACTCATAGATCGGAAGGCATTACATAGCTTTAACAATCACACATAATAAAGTTCATAATATAACTCAATTACTTTCAATGAATAATCTGATCATAAACCCACAATTCATCGAATCCCAACAAACACACCGCAAAAGAAGATTACATCGAATAGAACTCCGAGGAGGACATTGTATTGAAGATCATAGAGAGAGAGAGAGAGAGAGAGATAGAGAGAGAGAGAGACATCTAGCTAATTGCTATGGACCCATAGATCCTATGGGGAACTACTCACACATCATCGGAGTTGCAGCAAGGTTGATGTAGAGGCCCTCTGTGATCGATTCCCCCTCCGGCAGAGTACCGGCGGAGGCTTTGTTGTCATGGAAATTCTAGAAGATGATTTTTGCCATATTATTTTTGGAAGAACTTTTCTTAACACTACAGGTGCAAAAATTGATTGTAAAAGGGAAGTTATCTCTCTCAAGTTTGGGGAAGAGGTAAGAGAATTTAATTTTTCTAGGTTTAAAAACCGCCCCCAACCAAGAGAGCATGACGACAATGAAGAAAAAACTATTGCGCCTGGCTACCATTTATTTTGGGACTCCAGAAGATGAACTGGGAAGAAGTCTAACCGATTATGAACAAGGCCCTGAAGACCCTGCTAAAGGGGAAATTGATCAGCACCTGAATGAAGCGCCAGTGCAAGATCCTATTGCTAATGAACAATATGAAGTGCCAGAGAAAAAAAAGGAGATGAGGAACTTCCTCCACCTGAATTAAAACCTTTACCTAAGGTATTAACGTATGAATTTTCAGATGAAACAAATAAATATCCCGTTATTATCAGCGCTAATCTTTCCGATGAAGAAAAGGTGAGGCTAATGAATTTTTTGAAGAAGCATCGGAAAGCCTTCGGGTATTCTATGGATGATCTAAAGGGTATAAGCCCTTCCATATGCACACATCGCATATATACGGAGGAAGGGGCTGAACCAGAGTGCGAGTACCAAAGGAAATTAAATCCTGAAATGAAGGAAGTGGTAAGAAAGGAAATAGTTCGCCTACTCGATGTGGGGATTATATACCTAGTGTTTGAAGTAAGTGGGTATGTCCAGTTCATTGTGTACCTAAGAAAGGAGGGTTTACAGTAGTAGCTAATAAGCATAATGAACTAATCCCCACTAGAATGATAGTTGGGTATAGAATGTGTATTGATTTCAGGAAACTCAATAAGGAGACGCGCAAGGATCACTATCCTCTACCATTTATCAATCAATTGCTGGAGAGATCAGCAAAGCAAACTCACTTTTGCTACCTAGATGGATATTCGGTATTCTCTCAAATAGGAGTGCACCCTGAAGATCAAGAGAAGACTACCTTCACTTGTCCGTTCGGTATGTACTCCTATCACCGTATGTCGTTTGTCTTATGTAATGCACCAGCTACCTTTCAGAGATGTATGAATACCATATTTGCCGATTTTGTTGAAGAGATCATGGAAGTTTTCATGGATGATTTTTTCGTCAATGGGACTTCTTTTGATGATTGCCTTTACAACCTTGACAAAGTTTTGCAGAGGTGTGAGGACACTAATCTCGTCCTAAATTGGGAGAAGTGTCATTTCATGGTTAATGAAGGCATTGTGCTAGGACATAAAATATCTGGAAAAGGTATTGAGGTGGACAAAGCAAAAATAGATGCCATAGAGAAGCTTCATTACCCTCGAGACATAAAGGGAATAAGGAGTTTTCTTGGACATGATGGCTTTTATAGACGCTTTATTAAAAATTTCTCTAGTACTCCAAAACCTTTGACTAACATCTTGCAGAAAAGTGTTCCATTTGTGTTCAACGACGAGTGCAAGGCTGCTTTCAAGAGGCTGAAACATGCCCTGCTCACTGCACCCATTATTATACCTTCGAATTGGAATCAACCGTTTGAGGAGCCCTTACAGAATTACTTCATTTACAGATGGGTGTCGAAGAAAACTTTGTGTGGTTTGTCCTGCTCCTGCCGCGCCGTCGTCCACCTCACCTGAGCTGCTCCATCGACAGAAGCATCCACCATACCATACATCACGACTCCTTACCGTCTTTCGCCGCCATAGATCTCCTTCCCCGCCGCTGGCAGCCACCGCAACTGCATCACCATCATCGACTCAGCAGATGAACCTGAGGAGTACATGGGTCCGCAAGAAAGGTCGCACTCTTTTGTTTTTGCTTACTTTATGCATTGCTTAATATTACCTGCTAGTTTATCATCATGTTCATCTCTTAGACTCCAAGTCAGGTCCAAATTAATGTTCAAACTTGAGTTTCAAAATGCTTGTGGGGGCACATATCGAAGCAGCAATGAACAGTATATCGATCTACTATCTGTTTCATCTAGGGTATCTAATATGTCGTTCATTTTGGGTGGGAAACAAACAGTAAAGCAGCCATCATCTGTCTTTTTATTAAATTAAGCTATCATTTGCCTGCTATCATTATTTTTGGATCTATCCACTGGTTGTTACCATCACTCTAGATTTCTGCATGCTCTCCTTACTTAATCTCACTATATTTTTTTGAATGCATGTCAGTTAGTGTACACAGTCATGTTGAACATGTAGAGAAAAAGAGAAGAGTCTTGCGCGGCAATACAATGTCATGCAAACATCGCTCCATGGTGGGTGCAATGGCAACCCCACCCCTCCTCCTCCAGATTGTAATCTAGACGAAGATAGATGTTCAAAGGTGGAGTCAGAGGGAACTGACCACTCCTATTTACCCCCCGAGGTGTTTGCTCTAACTTGGCATGATGATGTTGGTCATATCATGCATATGGTGCCTTGCTTTGCTTACTTTCAACATCATATATGGTATCTGCTTAGTTTAGACATGTTCTGTAATGCCACCTATTTATTTCTATATCACATATGTGAATTATGCAATGCCATCTCTTTTAGCTAGCCATAGTATATGTGAAATATGCAATGCCATCCTGTTTAGCCAGGCATCATATATTTGAATTATATCTTGCCATTCCTTTTTTCCATTACATTTCCATTTGTCGACAATGTTTGTACATTCAACTACTCTTCCTGTGAATCAGCCATTTGGGTGGGTGATGAAAAAATCTGGAGTGAAAACAAGTTCTTCAGAGCAGACAGTGCTACCTGTCGAAGCAGATCTCTTGCTAGGTCCAGAGAGCTCCTCAAAGGAGGATTCAGAGACAGATGACCAGTCCTATTCCCCCCCCCCAAGGTGTATGCTCTAACTTGGCACAGTTATACTGCTCGTATCATGCATATGTTGTCTTGCATTGCATAGTTTAGACATCATATACACAATATTCAACACCATCTGCTTAGTTTAGACATCATATATGTGAATGCCATCTACTTAGTATATAAATCACATATGTGAATTATATCATGCCATCCTATTTACTTAGATAATATGTATGTGAATTATGTCATGCGAACCTGTTTACTAAAGACATCATATAGTTATCTCATGCCATCCTTTTTAGTTAGTCATCATATCTTTGAATTATGTCATGCTATACTGTTTAGATAGACATCATATATGTGAAATTATGTCATGCTATCCTGTTTAGTTAAAAACCATATATATGAACTATTTCATGCCCTCTTTTTTCCTCACTATCTATTGCATCTGTCTCATACAAGGTCTGTACATTCAACTACTTTTCTTGTTTATCAGCCATTTGAATTGGAGGGGGTGATGGCAGTATCTAGCGGAGTAAAAACACGGTCTTCAAATAAAACAACGCTACCTGTCGATGGAGGTAGCACCTCGGTTGTACTTGCACAAGAACCAGCCCTACCACACATAACCCAGACTATCGCAGATTGTACCCCTGATGGACAGAGAACCAGCTTCACCCAATCTCACCCCAATCCCAGCAGATAGTAACCCAGTTCCAGTTGACACAACACCATGTCCACAACAGAGCTCCCAAACAAGAGCAGTTAGTAAGGCATCTCCAGTGCCCAAAGCGCCAGGACTACCACGGCGAACCCCAACTCCACCAGTTAGTACACCTATTCATGTGGATGAAGCAGAACCAGTCATCTGTAGTTTAGCATCTATCGCATTTGATGTTGTTAAATCCTATGTGCGTATCTTCCCATCACGGAAATATTATACTAAAGATGAAGGAAAAAGCCAGTTGTAGGTGTTCCTCCAGGAGTTATGTGTAAGTATTCATGGCAATTACTTTGCTTTGTCCCATACGTTCTACCTCCCTGCTGTTTATAACACAGCAAATGTTCCCATTTTTCTATGTAGAAAATGACCGATTTGAAAACTCAGGATGAGGTAACCTATGCTAATACCTGTGCTATCTTCAAGAATGCTTTGCGGCAATATCAGAATTACCTGCAGAAAACATATTTCAAAGGCAAGGAAACTCAACAAATTCCCTTACTTTCTCCGCAGACACATTTAAGGGACGATGACTGGGAACGCCTTGTTCTGTATTGATCTAGACCCATGAATCTGGTAGGGTCTATGAGATCATATTTGATTTTGAAGTACTATATGGCTGCGTCTTACTGTACTCTCTTCTTGTAGAACAAGTGCTTAAACCTGAAGAACAACTGTTCTCAGGTAAGATTCCATAGCTATGGTGCATACTGCTTTGCTCTTGTGTCACTGTATTTACTCATACCAACTAATTTTTAAATAGAAGGATCCAATCGAAACTCCAATGGCACAACAAGTATGTTTAAACATGTTTCTTTACCTGGTTTGCTCTTCTACATTGATCTATGTTGATTTCAATTTCAATTGAGTAGATAGTTGTCTTCTCATATCATGCACATTACTAGCATCAAAACAGAGCCAATAGTGTTGTTAGTTGTACATGTATACCCGTGGTACCCATCTGAAATCTTGTGGTGCCGTGTACTTTCCCACACTTATATTCTTTCAATGCTATTTTGTCTTGAACTGATATGATTTGAACTGTGTCTCTATTTTGATCTGGCAAGACAGTGCAGTGACAATAGCACATAGATATATGTTTTTTTGATGCTTTTATAATGTACTACTTTGCAATAGAAAACTCGATAGTTTAATCATGTCCACCTTCCTACTGAACTGGTTCACCAAAATGAGTTTCATGTACTACATGCTAAACCTATTATGTGTCTGCTTGTTTCTTCTTTTAGAATGCTGACAGAATATTGGAGAAGAGTACCACATTAATTAATGGTAAAGGAAGTAATGCAGATAAGGTTGAAGATAGTGAGACAACCTTGCTGGTTTCCAACAAAGTTGATAAAACAGATAAGGAAAACTATCTTGAAGACAGTGAGACAACCCCAAAGTCCTGTCTTGATGTAGTGTTCGAGTTACTGGCCACTACCACTTGCACAAGCTCTTCATACTCGTTGTCTGAATCAGTTTGGTTTCTTGAGTCTCAACTACAAGCTGAAAGACATCGATCAGCTGTGCTGCGACAAGAAGCCGAAGGACTGAGGAAGTCCCTGGAGAATTCAGATGCAAACTTTCTGGTGCAATAGCAAGCGTTGGAGGATTTTAGCGCCAAACAAGAGAAAGCTAATAAGCTTGCTAAGCTTATTGCCAGCATGGTGGATACCTAGGATAACATTTCTTGAGCTCTTCTGAAGTTGTTTCAGTTCTGGACTTGTTTTGCTGCCGCATTTATTTGCACTGGTGGCCAATTTAGATGCCCAATGTATGTAATATGCTGCTTTGTTGTTCCCTTTATTTGCACTGGTGGCGAACTTTGATACCCAGTGGATGTAATGTATGTAATTGCCGTAATAGCCTAGCGTTAGGTTCTTGCTTATTTATTTACTTATAGTCTTGTTTATTTGTTTGCTTGTAGTCACTGTAGTTCTTTTCCCTCGGTTTGCTAGTGGCCGCAATAACCATGGGGCACATACGGGCCGTGGTAACGATGGGCATCCTACGGGCCGCAGGATCCATGGGCCTCCTATGGGCCGTAGGATCCATGGGCCGTATTGTTCGTGGGCCAAAACCGGACCGCAATATGGACCGTAAACGGGACAAAATTGGAACCGCCCGTTTATGGGCCAAGACCATAACGGGCCGTTAACAGGCCGAAAGACAGCACAGGCTTAATTCTATCACGAGGCATGACATGTCATTAATGGGCCGGATTACAGGACAGGATGAAAACGGCCCAACGGGTTAACGGGCTACAAACGGACCGAATGTTACCACGGGCTGAATTTGGCCCATTAGCATAACAGGCTAGTAACGGACCGTAAGTAATCAAGGGCCGGAAATGAGCCCAAGAATGTATGGGCCCTTAGAAGGCCGAAAGGGAGCATGGGCTTGAAAAGGCCCAACTGAATCATGGTTCGTTAATGGGCTCAAAGCAGTTTACTGTTCATGATGGGCCTGATTCACCACGGGCCGTCAATGGGCCCACAGATGCAAAAGGCCTCATATGGGCCGAAAGACTTCACGGACCATAGATGGGCTGAAAGTGACAACGGGCTAGAAACATATGGGACGGCCCATATGAGGCTACTGGGCCGAATATTGAAAGGCCATAACGGGCCGTGTGTACCCGGGCCGTAGATGGGTTGTATGCAAACAGGCCGTTAACAACCTTTCCATGGGTCGGCCTGCTAACTTTTGACCAAGTCAAACGGGCCAGCCTTTTTAACCTAAATGGGCCACTATTGGGCCGTGTCACGTGTCGACATATCATAGGCGTCTCTCGTCCAATGAATGGATGACATCTGTCGCAACGCTGAGCTGACACGTGGATCGGCTGGCGAATGAGAAATTTACACGTGGAAAATCGCCATTGGTCAGGGATGTTAATGGGTTATCGGATCCAAAACCGGACCCGATAGCTTAAAGGCAACCTGTTATGGTGGAAGCCACGTGTTGGTCACCCTTGATGAAAACACTTCCATGACGCGACATTTATCGTCATGGAATTGGACACTTCCGTGATGATAATTTCAGTATTGTCATGGAACACTTCTACAACAGCACAGGTATGACTATCTTGATTCTCTCATAAAATTGTCATGGATGTACATGCATGACAGAAAACTTGACCTACTGTGACAAAGACGTATCATCACGGAAGTGTTTTTTTTGTAGTGTATGTATGATGTCTATGCTCGTCATATCTGTTCATCTTAGTTGCAACTGTTGTTAGATATCATCGTGCTTCTACTTTCTTCAAAGACTTTGCCTGTTTTCGAAGCCTTTCATAAAAATCGCCTATTCACCCCCCTCTAGTCGATAACTAGCACTTTCACTTTGCCAGTGCATGCGCCTGTCCGCGCGCCGGTTCCAGTGCGCACCTCAGCTGCATGGGACAGCGCCATCGACCGCTACTTGCATCGCCTATGCCCGTGCGCGCGCCAGTCACCGCGCCGGTGCCAATGCCCGCCTCAGCGGCATGGAACGCTGCCGTCGACCGCTTCCTTGCATCGCCTTTGCCAGTGCGCGCGCCTGTCCACGCGCCTGTGCCAATGCTCACCTCAGCTGCATGGGACGCCACCATCGATCGCTACCTTGCATCGCCTGTGCCGGTGCACACGCCAGTCACCGCGCCAGTGCCAGTGCCCGCCTCAGCGGCATGGGATTGGCTCCAGCAGGAGACATGGGAATGGCTACTAGAGGCGGAAGTCCAGAACATGGCCTTACTTGAAGCTTGGCCCGGCATCCTGGACTACGCCAACGCCGATGCAAGACGCCACCGCCGCAATAATTAGTTTGTTAGTTTAAATATTGTATTTCGATTGTATGAATTTAAAGTCACTCCATGACTGAATGAAATCTATTGTTTGAACAATGAGAGTATTGTTTGAATGAAATCTCTGTGATCCACCATGGAGATGCAGGGGCGTTCTTATTCTTTTCAATTTATCCTAAATGAGAGGAGTAAGTCATAGTCCTTTGTTAGTATCAGGACTAATTAACTGGTGGATGTTTGTATCGTCAGTCATGTTTTGCCTACTATGTGTTGGCTCCTACCTAGCTACGAATATTTAGTAGGTGCATTTGTAGGCATGATTGACACATCGCGGGGAGAGCCTCACTGGGAGCACGACAAACAGGAATAGCCTGGCCTAGTGGTAAACCTCCAAATCAATTGTGTATTGAAGCATGCGGTCATGAGTTCAAATCCCACAGACTCATTTTTTTTGTTTAGATTTTCTTCACTAACTCCCGAGCATTTTGTGTGACATTGAAAACCGTCCCAGAAAACAGAAATGAATTGTGACGCTCAAATGTGTCACCTAAAATCAAGACGAAACGTCACCTAAGATGCCAGGGTTGGCCGTCCGGGGGGTCATTTTTTGGTGACGGCCACCGTCACAGAAAATAATTTCTGGCGATGGTTGGTTCTTCGTCACTAGGGTTTTTGTCACTGAATAGATGAAATTTTGTAGTGTAAAAACTTCGCGCCTCCACGTTTCGGATTGAAATATCTGGCGGCCCGAATTCTAGCCCTGCAAAATCCCCCTTCTCCCCCGCCCCCTTCCACGCTAAGAGCCCTCAAATCCCTAATTCGCCGCCACCCAAGCAAAATTCGAATCGCCCCTTGTCTGGTCTCTTTCCCCACCTCTGTATCAGACGACGACGACCAAGACGACGGTTGCGCTGCACTACCGCACCGGAGCTGCCTCATATACGCCCTCATCCACCGCACCAGGTGGTCCACCGAACGTCAGCCGCCGCAGCCGACATGCTTCACAGACACCGACTTCCACCGCATCAGGTCTGCTTCACCGATGCCGTCTTCCACCTCACCGGGGCTACTTCTCCGAGCACATCGTCGCACCTCCACCCCCCCCCCCCCCCCGCTGGTGCTTCACCAACGGCCTCGTCCACCGCATCATAGCGCTCCACCGCCGCTCAAGATCTGCTTCCGTAGGCGGCCAGCCAATGCAAGGGCATCACCCTCAACGGATTTGAAGTGACCCACACTCTAGGCGAGTATGCCCAAACGCCGGCCCGAACTAGGTATCCACATATCACTGTGTTGTGCACTGTTCTGGCGATGTCTGGATATCCTTTTACTGCTTTCTTAGCTTATACACCTATGCAACTCTGACTTTAACTCTTATTTCTTCTGGAGCTATCATCTGAAACAAGCAAAACAATTTTTTTGTGAAGCATGACGGCGCTACGGGATCTGGTATACATGCTGCATGCTCATATAACCTTGTAAGTACCTGTCCTCCGGTACAACAGCAAGGTCAATTCCTCTCATTAGATCAACCATTCACCGTGCCAAAAATGCAGAGGGGGAAAGAAGGAGTACAGGGCCTGCACATCCAAGCAAGTGGTAACATGGACTTCTTCATGGAACATCCCAAGCACAAGCAGAGCTGCAGTGAGCCTGTACAATGAGCTAGCGTAAGTCCCTGCATTTCATTTAATTCGTACTGGCCCGCGTGTATGATTTGCGTGTATGATTGGGGTAGTGAAATGTATTCCAGTGGTGCTTTTGATTTACCCACATAATGGTTGAATTGCTTGTTTCTATGAACCGAGTTGGCAAATAATGAGAAGGATGCCAGTCTTTTCATCCTATTGTAGATTGCTTAGATCTCGATATGCCAAATATATAATTGCATGAAATATAAAGTAAAAGCCAGTGTGATGTGTGTTGCTACAACTAGTCTGACAACCTGCCCTCATATAACATCTAAAGGTCGTACCATCTTATCAGATTAACCATTCGACTTACCAAAATGAAGTGTGTGAAGAAAGGAGTATTGGGACTGCGTATCCAAGCATGTGATGCCATGGACTCCTTCGTAGAACATTGTAAGAGAAAAAGAAGTTGAAGTGTGCCTGTACAAAGAGCTAGCGTAAGTTCAGTTACCTGCTTCTCGGAATTTTAGTTAGCCACTGATTACAAAAAATTTCAATTACCTTGCTTGCCTTAATTTAGTTTGCTACTAATTACATAATGCCATAGCATGTTAATCCTATTATAGACCGCGCCTATCTATGTGTTTGTTACTTATTGTTTATAGAATTACTTGTTTGCCTGAACTTCAATAGCTACTTAACCACGTAGATAGCTGGTCATATCTACTTCTAGGGTGCAACAAAATTCATGTATAATTTACCTTCTGATACCCTATTTGTTTAACTGGTTTGCTGTTATGACTTCTAGCACTAGTAATGTTTGCATGTTCAACGAGAGACAACTGTCAGGTTTATATGAGGGACACCATCTTTTTAACTTATATATATGTGTCAAAATCATTTTGCTTACATCAATGAAATTTAGAGATGTCTGTGTCGCTGGTAAACTCTACTGACCTGTTACTTTAATACGTTGCCAAAAACTTGTTAGTTTTAATAGTTCATGCGTAATTAAATACATTGCCAAAACTGTTTAGTTTTACTAGTTTGATGTTAGTTTCTTATGGCTCTTCCAACACTTTATTTATGCTTGCTAACTTTCAAGTTTCCAGGATCCAATTGAAAATCCGATGGCACAATAGGTATGTTTTGAAAAACTTCCTTGTTTAACTGGTTTGCTGTTGTAACTTGTTGCTCTAATCATGTTACCAACTTCAACTTCTCAGGATCCAATTGGAACTCCAATTGCATAGCAGGTACATTTTCAGAAACTTATTTGTGTAACAGGTTTGCTGCTGTAACTTGTTGCTCTAATCAAGTTACTGACTACTCAACTTTTCAGGATCCAAGAGAAAATCCAATGGCACAACAGGTCCCTTTTGTAAAACTTGTTTGTTTAACTGCTTTGCTGCTGCAACCAGTTGCTCTAGTGATTACACTACTGGAATCAGAGGATTTGCCATCAGCCACTTCTTTGCCGTCTGCTAGTAGACGGCAAAGGAGGTCTTTGTCGTCTGCTTTCAAAAAACAGACAGCAAAGAACTGGCTGATGGCAAAGATCATATTTGCCATCAGCCACTTCTTTACCGTCTGCTAGCAGACGGCAAAGAAGTGGGTGGGGTCCAGTGGAGGCCAGCGCTGTAACGGCCCACCCCCCACCTCTTTGCCGTCTGCTAGCAGACGGCAAAGAGTTTAGTACCTAACGGCCGTCACCCCCCACCCCTCCTCTCTCTCTTCTCTCTCTGCCTCGATCTCTCTCCTCCGACCCCCACACCGCAGCCGCCCCTGACCCCCACCGCCACCGCCGCCCCTGACCCCCCGCCGCCTACCCAGGCCGCCCGCCGCCTGCCCAGGCCGCCTGTCGCCTGCCGCGGCTGCCTTGCCCCACGCCGCACTGCCTCAGGCCGCCCCGCCCCCTCCCCTGCGGCGGCCGCCCCGCCCCCCTCCCCTGCGGCGGCTCTCCTGCACCGGGCCCCTCCTCCACCGGCCGCCCCCTCCCAAGGTGAGCTCTTCTCCTCTTTTTTTCTGTTTTTTGAGATTTAGTTTAGGTTTAGTTTAGTTTAGGTTTTTTTTTCTGTTTTTTTAGGTTTAGGTTTGGATTTAGTTTAGTTTAGGTTTAGTTTAGGTTAAGAAGAAAGAAGAAAGATGAAAAAAACAAAAGAAAATAAGAAGAAGAAGAAGAAGAGGAAGAAGAAGAAGACGAGGAGGAAGAGAAGAAAAGAAGAAGAGGAGGAGGAGGAGGAGGAGAAGAAAACAACAACAAGAAGAAGAAGAACCGGGTCGAGGATCGGGAACCGGGTCGAGGGGTGCGTCGGCGCCGACGAAACCGGGTCGAGGATCGCCGGTCGCCAAAACTAGGGTCGAGGGTCGGGAACGAGGGTCGAGGTTCGCCGGTCGCCAAGGGGTCGAGGGTCGGGCCAGAGGGTCGAGGATCGCCGGTCGCCGAGGGGATAGATGGTGGAGCCACTGGGTCCTGCCGGTCCCGGCGCCGTCGCCCAGGCCGAGAATCCCCCGGTCCGAGTGCTGACCCATCGACCGTGCATCGCCATACCTGAGGGCCCCCGGGGACGAGCGGGTTAGGGGGTTCCTCGGCATCGATGGAACCCTAAATGACGGCTATTTAGGTTAGGGGGTTCCTCGGCGTCGATGGAACCCTAAATGACAGCCCCACACGACACCTCGACACCCCGACACGACACCCTGACACCCCGACACCAAGACACGACACCCCGACACCCCGACACCCCGACCCGACACTCCGACACCACGACACCCCGACACCCCGACCCGACACCCCGTCATATATTTGTGAATTATGAGTTAGGTCATATATTGTCTGATTTTGTTATGAAAAACATCATATATATTTGTGTTGATCGGGTGGATTTAAATGTGCAGTTGTTTCGTCGCTGCGAGGGTCTGGTGTTCGACGACCTCCCCGTGCGTTCGACGAGCTCCACCCCTGCGTTCGTGGGTGAGCACAAATGACATCTCCTCCTCCCCCCTTCATTTGCTCTGTTCCGGTCTTCGTGCCGATGAAACTTGCTAGCTATAGGTGTCTTCAATCATCAGTATGCGTGACCACTATGTGTCTCCCGTTCGAAAGGGTTACATCTATAAATATGCATGCATTTGCATATTTATAACCGTGATTCTTTCGAATTGTCCAACGTTATCCATGGACAGCCCGAGTATGTGTAGATTGGGTTCATTTTCCCATATGCTCTGCTCCGGATCCGATGCAGAATTTCGTCAGTGCCTCCCTGTTGTTCTCCGGGTACACATCCTCTCTGCTTATTGCCGAGACGTGTATCAGGAGAACAGCGGGGAGGTGCTGCCGAAATTTTGCGTCGGATCCGAAACAGAGCATGGGAAAACGAACCCAATCTACACATACTCGAGTGGGATTAGGACCTATCTTTACCTATTAGCGTCTAGGTTGCATGGACGTAATAAAACTGACAAACTCCATTAACTGATGAATATGGTTTGCTGAATTATGTATATATTTCTTGTGTGTCCAGTAGCTAGGCTTGATGAGTGATCGTGCGTGGATGTACACCGGTCACACTAGTTAGAAAGACAGGACCGATGAATGGTTAACAAAAACCAAGGGGTTTGTGAGAGCTGCATTGGCAAATGGCCAGAGAAAAACCTGGTGCCCCTGTGTCCGGTGCGACAACTATCATAAGAGGACAGAGCTTGAAATTAGTAAACACCTGCAGAAGTGGGGTTTTACGCCTGCTTATACGATCTGGACATTCCAGAGCGTCCAGGGTATTTCAAGGGGTATAATTCGGAACACGCCTGGACTCACAAGACATGCTTGTGGGATCTGCCTTACTTCACGGGCCTCCTTTGCCCACACAACATCGACGTGATGCACACTGAAAAGAATGTCGCCGAGGCCCTCTTTGGTACATTGTTCGGCATAGAGGGGAAGTCAAAGGATAATCCTAAGGCTAGAGTCGATCATGAGGCTCTATGTGATAGACCGTTACAAAACATGCGACAACCGAAAGGAAAGCAGAACTGGACGAAGCCAAAGGCATGGTTCAATCTTGGAACGCCAGATATGAGGGAAATTATCCTGAGGGTGAAAAAGTAGTTGATGTTCCCCGATGGGTATGCAGCGAATCTAAAGAGGGGAGCGAGTCTTGAAAAATTGAAAATATTTGGTCTCAAGAGTCATGATTGGCACATATGGCTTGAGCGGGTAATGCCGGTGATGTTGCGTGGCTTTATCCCTGAGGATGAATGGCTAGTACTGGCAGAGCTGAGCTATTTCTTCCGTGTTCTTTGTCCGAAAGAACTATCGCCTGGCTTGCTAGATGAAATGGAAGAGTTGGCGCCGGAGTTGATCTGCAAGTTAGAGAAGATCTTCCCACCGGGCTTCTTTAATCCAATGCAGCATTTGATTTTGCATCTCCCGACCGAGGCACGACTGGGGGGGCCCGTGCAGAATCGTTGGTGCTACGCAACTGAGAGGATGCAGATGACGCTTCGAGCAAAATGTAAAAATAAACGTAGAATTGAAGCATCGATGGCCGAGGCATTCATTACTGAGGAGGCGGCAAACTTCGTGACAGCACAATACGTAGCCAAAAATCGTCATTTGCATAATCCGAAGCCTCGGTACAATGCTGGCGACCCTAAAAAGGGTGGATCCAACCTCAGCCTATTCAAAGGGAAGCTCGCACCAGCCGGTGCTTCTAATTCCTTATCGTTGGATGTCGAAGAATGGCGGACCATTTCGTTGTATATCTTCAACAACCTAACAGAAGTGCGGCCGTACATCGAGTTAGTTCTCGGTACATTGTTTCGCAACTTCTAATTCCTTTGAACTGCTCTTATTCCTGGATATTTGATACAGTCGATACGTCACCAAATTCTCGTATGGAGCGGTGATCCAAAAGGATTTTGTCGAAGAGTATGAGCTTCTGGCAAAGCATGGAGGCGTCTATCCCGGTTTCATCTCTTGGTTCAAACAAACGGTAATTTCCATTAGACCATTTCATTTCTTCGTCTAAATTGCGGCTAATGCAACAATCCTTTCGTATTAAACTTGTAGGCTAATTCAGAGTCTATGGACGCCGAATTGAGACAAGTCGCTAATGGTTTTGACTATAAGGTCCGTTCATTTGACAAATACGACATCAACGGGTATCGCTTTCGTACCTATGGCAAAGAGCTATCTATGGCCGACCGAAAGTCTACAAATTGTGGTGTCTCTGCTATCGGCGAAGGAGATACCGAGTATTATGGAATAGTTGAAGCAATTTATGAACTTCTATTCTATGGTGCAAACCCACCGAACGTCGTAGTCTTCAAATGTTATTGGTTCCAGCCGAAGGAGACTAGAAGGACTCATGAACATATAGGGCTAGTCGAAATCAAACAAAGCACCCATTTGGATGTTCCCGATGTCTATATTACGACTCAACAGGCAACCCAAGTTTTCTATCTACCGTGGGCCTGTCAAAGTGATCCAAATCTCAATGGTTGGGATGTCGTTTATGAAGTGCCGCCACATGTTAGACCACCTCCCCCCAATGAAGAGGATTATGAACCTCACATTAACCCAGACACATATGAAGGAGAATTCTTCCAAGAAACACGTCTTTCCAAAAAACGTTTCAAGAACCGCTCTACTTCACCCCAGAACATTGAAGTAGACAGCGACAGTGAATCCGACTTCACCCCTGAGCCGGAACAAGAAGAGCCGGAACAAGAAGAGGTTACTGCGGCGGATGACCTGTCAATGCTTGACCGATTACGTAAAGGAGGCCTTCCACATGTTGATGCATTTATTGATGATGATGATGAGCACGTCATTACTGATAGTGATGATGATGATGAATTTATTGACCCCGGAGCATATATAGACGATGAAGATTAATATTAGTTCATGTCAGGTATTCAATTATTATTATGTATATATATATTATTCATGATGATGATACACTTAAATTATATACATATTATTATTCATGTTAGGTATTCAATTTTTTTATGTTGTACTAATTTCGTTTACTCTTTGTCATTGCAGGTGTTGACAGATGGTGGGCGTGGGTCCAGAGCGCTCCGAGGCTCCTTCCTCGGCGCGTGGTGGGAGGGGTGCTTCCATTCCACCCCAGCACCTCCGGAGAGCGCTGCATCTCAGTATGCAGACACCACCGGCGGGCGCTTCTTCTTCGGCCGGGAGAGGTCGGGGGAAGAAGAGGGGTACTAGAGGTGGCCGTGGCGGCGGGAGAGGTAGGAAGGCTGCTACGCCTTCCTCGCCGCCACCCCCAGCTGATTCACCCGACCACAGGACTGCTCCGTCTGAGGTGGACCCATCTCGGACTCCGGTCCACGAGCCTCGGGCCGACGAGCCTCGGGTCGCCGAGCCTTCGCCCCACGAGACTCCGGTCCACGAGCCTCGGGCCGCCGAGCCTTCGCCCCACGAGACTCCGGTCCCAGAAGCTTCGTCCCACGAGACTCCGGAGTAGAGCACGGATCAGGCTATGTCGCAGTCGACCCGATGGGGGGACTGGCCGCCGGAGGCGAGTGGCCATGCGGATGGTGGCGAGGATCGCTTTTCGGATGATAGCTATAGCGAGGGCGAGCGGGTTGAGGGGGGCAACGTCTACCAACGTGGTGGTACAAAGCTCCCACCCGTGCCGGCGACCAGCGAGCAGAGGTGGTTGATTGCGCCTAATGGGGAGAAGTAAGTGCATTTACTCTTTTTTAACCTTTTGCCTTCATGTTTCTTCAAAATCTAATGCGTTGGCCTTGTCATACTGCAGGGGTTGGATACACGGCCCTGGTATCCGCAAGCCCAACTTCGTCCTTGGTGTGCTTTGCCAGCAGAACTTCCCGGGGTGGGTCACGTTGCCCGGTGAGGGTCAGGTTCGACAGCTCGGACTGAGCTGGGAGCTGTACTTGGCTGCCCCGGCCCCGCCGCAGGAGAGGATCGACGGTGTCTTGTGCCGCACGAGGGCCGAGATGGTGATCCAGACGTTTTGGGTAATTTCTCCTTTACAGAATTAAAAATCAACAGTACCGAGTTATTGTACTAATCAGTGTTGTCTTGTTTGATTGCAGACCTTCTACAGGTGTCTTGAGGGAGAGGAGGAGGCCGCGGCTATGGTTATCGAAGCCGAGTGCAGGCGCCTACTTCAGAACTTACGGCACGAGGCTCGGGTGCAGGCTGTTCGAGACTACTACGCCTCGACTAGTATTAAGAGGTCCAAGACGAAGTGCCGCGGCAAGTTTCTGAGTAAGGAGAAGTACATGAAGGTAAATACCTATTCTTAAGGCCTTGTACTTAGTTTCCTTGATTTGATTCGTAGGCGTAGCGCTGAAATTTCTCTTGACTAACTTAGGTGCCCCGGAGATGGTGTGCGGATAGGATGGACTATTGGGAGGCGTTGGTGGATGAGTGGTGCTCTCCCCAATGGCTAGCCGTCCACAACAATGCCAAGGAGCGGCGTGCCAAAATGGTTGGTGTGCCACACCATCAAGGGAGCGCCAACCTATATGAGTTCGGGAATAACTGGGTATGTGGTTTGCTTCATGATTCATGCAATTTCATTCTTCATGCTAGCTTGAGCCCTTAACTAATACTTTGTTCCTCTCTTTTAGGCGCGACACAACAAGACGGAGGTGCCAGAGGTGTTCGACCTCTAAGCCATGGCCCATACTGCAAAGTACAAGAAGGCCAAGGCATTCTCTGAGTCTGACCTTGATCATCCAGAGAGCTTCACCAACATCTCCTCCCACAACAAGCTCGTGAGGTACAGAGACGAGGGGAAGGCGAGGAAAGGGGAGGACTTTAACCCGAGCCGGCAACCTCTTGATCCAGAACTGGTGATGATATCTGGTGGCGGGAGGCCCCATGGCTCGATAGCCATTGGGGATGGACTGATACGTTGTCCTAGCACTCTCCCGGAGATCAAGAAGTGCCAGACGAGCTCCGATCCTGAGATAAGGCCTCGTCCACGGCCAATGGAGCTCCAAATCGAGGTTAGTTATACGTACTCAGATACCTTTCCTCCATTACATTGTGTGTGCGGCCGTCGATGATTACAATGCTAACGAGGAGTGGTGTTGCAGGTTGCTCTTGAGAAAGAGAGAGCGAAGACCCAGGAGCTTCTGGCGGAGGAAAAGAGGTAGGCGGCGGAGAGGGAGAGGGAGTTGCAGGAGAGGACTGCTACGCTGTTGGAGGAGGAGAGGAACCGGAACGACGCGTCTCACCGGGCCTTATACGAGCTCTTCGTGGTAAGTTTCTTCTACATATTAGCCAAATCATGCACGTAATGTTCGTTTCATTACTAACTAATATGACTGACTCGTGAAAACCAAATGTGCAGACCATGTGCCAGAACAACGGTCAGACCCCTCCGCCGATGCTAGTCATTGCTCCGGCGGGCACGGTGAGTTTCATTTGAATGGTCATTAGTTACTAGTCTTCACATTTGAGTTGCATCATGCTAACGAGACATTGCAAATGATCTTTGGTGCAGCGTAACTCCTGACAAGCATCGACCGATCCTTCTGCGTCTGCCACGGGCGCGACCGGTCCTTCACCTCCATGATGACAGTACGTTTTCCCTAGTGATTTGCTTAACAAATGCATACTTAGCTTAAGAAATGACCTATTTAGCTCCAAAATGTCATATAGTTAGCTTATTTTCCTCGAAAATGACATAATAACCTTACTTAGCTCCAAAATGACCTATTTTACATAGGCTAGCTCAATAATGACCTATACTTAGCTTAATTACTTCATTTATGACATAATTAGCTTACTTAGGTCAAAAATGGCATAATAACCTTGGTTTAGCTCCAAAATGTCATATACTTAGCTTATTTTCCTCGAAAATGACATAATAACCTTACTTAGCTCCAAAATGACCTATTTTACCTAGGATAGCTCTAAAATGACCTACACTTAGCATTTTTTCCTCCAAAATGTCTTAATATGCTTAGTTAGCTCAAAAATGGCATAACTACCTAGGCTAGCTAAAAAATGACCTATACTTACCTTAGCTAGTTCATTTATGACATACTTAGCTTACTTAGGTCAAAAATGGCATAATAACCTTGGTTTAGCTCCAAAATGTCATATACTTAGCTTATTTTCCTCGAAAATGACATAATAACCTTACTTAGCTCCAAAATGACCTATTTTACCTAGGTTAGCTCTCAAATGACCTATACTTAGCTTAGCTTGTTCATTTATGACATAATTAGCTTACTTAGGTAAAAAAATGGCATAATAACCTTGGTTTAGCTCCAAAATGTCATATACTTAGCTTATTTTCCTCGAAAATGACATAATAACCTTACTTAGCTCCAAAATGACATATACTTAGAAAGAGAAGAAAAATTCTTCTTCTTCTTCTTCTTCTTCTTCTTCTTCTTTTTCTTCTTCTTCTTCTTCTAGTCCTCTTCTTCTTCTTCTTCTTCTTCTTCTTCTAGTCTTCTTCTTCTAACTTTCTTCTTTCCCATTTTGCATATTTGCTTCAGATCACGGAAGCTTGCGTTGATGGAGTCTACTCTTCTCCTTGTCCTTCCTTTTTGTTTTGATTTTGTAGGATGAACAATGTGAAACTTGCTACCTATATATGTATGTATGGATGAAACCATTGTATATGGACTTTTTGCTTAATTGTTGGATATGTTGGCTATATATATGTTGGATATGGACTTTTGATTTGGTATATATATGTGTTGGATGATCATATCCATATGGCAGGGATATGTATGCTTGTTGAAAGTATTTTCAAATGAATATATATATATCTGTGAAATTGATTGAATTTAAGAAAAAACAGAATTAACAGGGGCAATACTGGCACTTTGCCGTCTGCCAGCAGACGGCAAAGAGATTTGCCATCCGCCAGCAGACGGCAAAGATGCCACGTGGGAGCTACCTGTGCAACCTGGGGGGGCACCTGGGCTGGCCTATTTGGGCACTTTGCCGTCTGCCAGCAGACGGCAAAGGCTGGTGTGCTTTGCCGTCTGCTGGCAGACGGCAATGGGCATGCATTGGCCCCAGCTGACGCCTGACGTCAGCTGACGTCAGCTGGCAGACGGTAAAGATCTTTGCGCCTTTGCCGTCTGCTGGCAGACGGCAAAGTATGCCGTTAGCGACCTAACGGGCCTAACCCTATCCCTTTGCCGTCCAAGGCATTTGCCGTCTGCTTGCTTAGTATGGCTGACGGCAAACTTCTTTGCCGTCCGGTTTATTTAAGCAGACGGCAAAGCAGCCCTCTGCCGTAGTTCATTCAGCCGGACGTGGGGCCGTCTGCTGGCTGACGGCAAAGGGCTTTGCCGTCCGCCAGACATTCCTTTGCCGTCTGCCATGGCAGACGGCAAAGTGCCTGATTCCTGTAGTGAGAGGCTAAACTATTGGTAGAAAGAGAGTGTGCTTCTGCACTTAGAGATGAAGTTGACATGTTGAGGAAGCAACCAACACGATCACAAGCAGTACTCACGAGAACCATTAAATATTCGGTGGAATTCAGAACGAAGCAAGCTGAGACTGACCGTGATAAATCATAGGTGAAATATTTTTTCCATCGTTGAATGAGCTTTGTGTTGTTTGTTCATGTAATAGATTGGAACCATTTGTTTTAGAGATCATGTAATAATTGTTTTTTGGTCTGTATTTTTTTTTGAGCATGAGTCTGTAATAATTGATAAGACCGTGATACATTTCATTTTTTTTTGTTCAGGCAAAGATATTTCATTTTGTTTGCTATGCAAGACCTACAAATATGCCAATCGGGTTGATTGTGCATTCAGTAAAAATAGTAGTATAGATGGGCCTTAAGTGGCACGCATCTAACAGGGCCAAGCTGCTGTACTAGCTTTCCTACAAAAAAAGATGCTCTTCTAGCCAAAAACAGTACAGCGGCCTGGCTTATGTATGTTAGTTCATATTATTGATCCATATACTCTATATGTGGTCATATGTCTGCTAGTTTTCTATATTATTGGTTGATTGACTCAGTATTTTTTATTTTGAGACATCGCTTGGCTTCTGAAATTCATATCTAAATGGGTGTACACTATATGCTGCTTGTGTCATACATGTTACACTTGAGTTGAACATAAAGTGGTTTCAAATATTCAAATTCACCTTAAACTGGATTCAACCTTCTGAATTCGAGTATCATGGCATTTGTAAATCGTATTCATATATAAAGGTGGAATACATCTTTGTTGTGCTTTTGAAGATATATAAAAAACATAGAATGATTTATAAAGATTTGTATAAGAATACAAAATGGATTCGAATTTAGTTGCTAGGGTAAACGGGAATGCTTATTCTCCCAAAATTTGAAAGAAGCGGCAAAGCACCCACTCCCACGTCGGCTTCCCGAAACCAGTGTTTGGGAGATGGAAATTACTGTCTAGCCCTGACACGCACAACCTATCGGCCAGATTTCCACTGCTCTAAATAGGGGTAGGTTTGTAACTTCACTCAGACGTGACACGACCGCCTCTCACCCCATTCATACATGGTGGGCGCCAAACATGGGCGCCAAAACTCATTTGGTCCAAGCTCTTTCCAAAGACCTCTCTCTCCCTCCATTTCCCCATTCATACACGGTGGGTGCCAAACAAACTCTCATCGTCCGAAATCGATCTCGGCAAATATTTTAAATAGGGGCAGGTTTGTAACTTCACTCATACATGACACAACTGCCCTACTTGTTAGCCCCGTTCATATACCGTGGGCGCCCAATCGTGGGCGCCAAAACACCCTCTCCTCGCCCGAAATCGCTCTCGGCAAATATTGGGGAGATGCGAGATTACCGTCCTATCCCCAACCGACGAGACGTCTGAAATTTTAAACGGGGGCTAAGTTCATAACTTTCCCACATTTCAGACAAGCGCGTCAAAAAGACATGGTTCCCCCTACCCCTCTCCCTGCATTTTCCCATTCATACACCGTCGACGCCAGAACACCATCTCCACACCAGCCTCCTCCGTCCGCCACCCTATCCATCGCCGCCCTCCTCCACCATGCCGGAGCGCCTACCCAGACCACGTCGTCCACTACAATAGATCGATGTTCCTCATCCATGGCGCCGGACCAGGAGCCTTGCATCGCATCCTCTCGCTTCATCCGCGCCATCGTCCACCTTGTCGGGGCCGCTCCGACGACCTTCTCATCTACCGCAATGGGACTTATCACCTGATGCCTCCGTCTACCATCCTAGATCTGCTTCCACACCGCCGACAGCCATCGCACCCCCGATGCCTACATGGCGCCGCAAGAGAGGTGGTACTCTTTCATATCTGCTCAACTTTTTGATCTCAACCAGAAAATAGATCGTCACTTGTTTACTGTACTTTCTTTTCTGCTCTTAGAATCTTAGTTCTTAGTTCAAAGCAAACATTGGATGCTGAGTAGCCTTTGTGCCGTTTGCAGCTTCAGATCTGCCATGGCATAGTCATAATAGGGTTTAATTGATCATGCTTAGGGTTCCCCCCCTTTTATGATCACTATACGATTAGCCTACGTGCTTTGTGTCATAATAGCACTGCTCCACCCATCAAGCTAAACAAGCTTAGTTGTTCAAATACGAATATGATATGATGCTGATATTAGTAAAACAGAGTCGTTTAATTGGTCAGCTAACTATTCCTAATTTAGTTTTGAATGCATGTGCGCTGCAGGGGCGGATCTATAGGGTGGCCAGGGTGGGCCGCGGCCCACCCTGGGATTTTGGGTCGGCCTGTATACCATAAGATATTAGAACATGGTCAGCCAGCCAATGTCCTTGCTAAAGAAAGCCAATGCCTCCAGACCCCGATTCCCCTCTGTTCTGCTCCGCTTCTGATTTCTACTCGCCGCCAGCCGCCTGCCTCGCTGGCGACTTGCCGTCGCTGGATGCCATGACTTTAGGAGGAGACACCGGACTAACAGGAGGTCAGGAGCCGCTCGCCCAACAGCGTCACCGCTGCCCGACCGTGCCAGCGTGCCCAGCTTCCCAGTCCGCTCACGGCTCGGGCGTGTAGCACCCACTCAACCAACCCGATTTATCCTGAGATACGCCATCCTCAACACTCAGCAGCCACTCCCCATCACCCATTTTCTAATTGATTCATTACTCATTAGGCAGGACTGTCATTAGGGTTTGTTGTGTACTGAGTTCTACCTACATTTAATGGTTTAGATGTTTCAGTAATCTTTAGTACCTGTAAAGTTGACAAGGTTTCAAAATTCTTGGCCTAGGAGAAAACACTAGACATGTTGGACTGTTGGTCATAGTACATTAACCCAGATTACTACTGCAGGCCAGGTTTGTTGACAATTTTACTAGTCTTTGTTACTCATTCGATATGATATCCAATTATTCACTTCGATTAATTGCAAACAATAAATGATAGCCCAACTTCTTGATTCAGATTTTGGACGGTCTCTTACTGCAGTTACGATTCTGCATACTTGTCCTAGTAAGCTCACAATTAATGATTGATTCATTAGCTCTATGCTTGCCTTGTCATATTTGTTGTCAATATTTTTTTAGTGTGGACCACCATGTTTCAAAATCCTAGAACCGCAGACATGAGTGAATAGTATTTCTCTGTGTGATCTCTTCCATCATGTGTGGGCAATGAACACTGCATTGTATAGAAAGAAAAGTGTTATATCCACCTTTTATATAGACTACGATCTTTTACATGGAATACAATCTGCCTACGTGCTTTGTGTCGCACTACCAGCGCTCCACCCTTGAAGCTAAACATTATGCCACTCATAATTCCGGAGTTTATTTGTTCAAATACGAATTTGATATGATGCTAATGTTCCTACTTCAGTTTTGAAATGTGTGTCCGCCCCTTATAGAGACATAAGAGGTTTGTATTTCTGTGTGTGGTCTGGTCAACACGGTTGGGGGATGAACTTTGTATACGCAGGGGTTTGTAGGGAGACACTATTGGAGTAGAATCCGCAATGCATTCCAAAGATAATCTGACTACTTTTTATGTTTTTTTTATGAATCTCAGATACTGAACATCATCATAATGATTATGAGCTTGCGCGCATGAGAAGAATAAAGCAGAACAATGCCATGGCTATCAAACTTGGCATTAAGGGACTGAGATCTAGTCTGGATGCAATGAAATGCACACGCTCTCCACCTACAGATTCATGGTTAGAATATGATCCTAACAATGATTCTGAGCTAGAGGGAGACCTAAGTCAATGTAGTTCCCTAGTGGGGGAGTCAGAGGCAGATGCCCTATCTTATTCACCCATCAAGGTACTTTCTCTAACTTGGCAAGGTTATATTGGTCGCACATATCTTGCAAATGATGCTTTGCATTGCTTCTACTTTGTTGCACCGCCATTTGCTTAGTTTACACATCATATATGTGAATATGCCATGCCTATCCATTTTCAGTACATATTCCAATTGTCATCATACCATATTTCTCCATTCAAATGTTGTTCTTGTGTATCAGACATTCAAAAGGAAGAGGGTGATTGCTGGTCGCGAAGGAGCACGAACAAAGTATTTGGAAAAGGTAGTGACACCTGATAAAACAACTAGCCCATTAGGTGTAGTGGCAATATCACCAAACCCACAAAACACAGCCCCAACTCTAGCAGACTCTATCCCTACCCCACTGGCCATCTCAGATGCCCCAACTCAGTAGACCCCACTGCAGCAAAAAGTATGACGATGCCACTTGACATAGCACCAGCTCTATGACGCAAACCCCCCATTCCAGCAAAGAGTACACCATCTCTAGTTGCCAAATCCCTTTTCGAACTAGAGAGAGCCCCAATTGCAGCAAATAGGACCCCTGTTCCACTTCTACCTAGTTTAGAAGACGAAGCTTTTATTGTTGTCAGGAACTTTGTGCGCATCTTTCCTTCATGGAAAGATTATACTACAGACAAACAACAATTTCCAATCTTCCTCCGGAACTTACATGTAAGTAATGTACTAATGTTATTCATGGTAATTAGTGCCTACGTTTCTGCTGACAGAACACAAAAGATTTCATTCTTTTAAATAGGCAAGGACCAAACTGGATAGTCAAGACGAGCAAAGCTTGGTTGTGCTTTTCAAGCACGCGTTGAGGAAGTATCGTTGATACCTAACGCAAGCACACTTCGATGGCAAGCCTTTAATCGAAATTTTTGTAAAGTCTCTTTTGCTACATTTACTAGACACTGACTGGAATAAGCTTGTTACACACTAGTCTCGTGTGCAGCGTAAGGTGCTGTCTATGATATCACATCACAATTTGAACTACATTTCTGCATGTGCCTTACCGTCTCACTTGTATGAAAACTGTTTGCAGAAGAATATCCATTCTCAAGGGACCACAGGATCTTGCAACTATACTACACATTGCATTGCTCTTGTGAGTACCTCTTGCCCTGTATCACCATACTTACTTTCATAGCTGGTTGATTTGGTAGCATCACTGCACATGTTAGCCTCCTTATCCTCCATTTGGTGGATATTATAATATCCGTATTGACTCTTACATAAATTTAGAATCAACCCAATGCTTCTAAAGAAGTTTAACTCTGTAGTCCTCCTGTAAGGACCGAACGTCTTGTATCACTGTACTTACATTAACAGCTACTCCCTCCGTTGTCGGGGCCGGATTTCCGGTACATGATATCCCAGAGATTAACCCCTCGTGTCGTCACCAGCCCAGGATTATTGTTACTGGTGGACACGTCCTTGTTACAGATTACCAAGAAATTACAAGAATTGGATACAAGACCATAAAGGTCTAATGTTACAACAATGATTTCTAGTGACGGGTGACGGAAGCGACTCATGGATTCCAATGCATATGCTGAACAAAATTAAAGCATGGCATGATGAATAATAATACAGTGCTGAACAATAAATATGAAATGTTAGTGACAAACAAAGAAAGTTAAAAGTGGATAATCGGGCGAGACATGACCGCCCGAGAATCCAAAAGAAAATATAAAGTGGAGAATCGGGCTAGACAAGACCGCCCGAGTATCCAAGAGAAATGCCAAACGGGTGTCTAAAAGAGAATCGGGCGAGACAGGACCGCCCGAGAACTCAAGCGATGCCACGAGAGGTCTTGAAAAGAAATGCCAAACGGGTGTCTAAAACAGAATCGGGCGAGATAGGACCGCCCGAGAACTCAAGCGACGCCATGAGAGGTCTTGAAAAGAAATGCCAAACGGGTGTCTAAAAGAGAATCAGGCGAGACAGGACCGCCCGAGAACTCAAGCGACGCCACGAGAGGTCTTGAAAATAAAATTGGGTGCCCGGGGTAGTCTTGCCAGCCCCTGAGACACTCAGGAAATAAAATAAGAGAAACGGGTTAGTCCACAATCATATGCATAGTAACAATAATATTCACAACCATAATATTCATGATAACAAAAATATCCATGACAGCGTTAGTGATGAAATAATAATATTCCGTAAAATAATTGATGCTCAAATTAATTATTTCCTCCGGAGACCGACACTAAGACCGACACTTGACCAACCCAGACTGTAGTCCTTAACCGCGGACACGGCTATTCGAATAGTTATAACTCTGTAGAGGGTGTACTCTTTAACCACAAGTATAGGATTTCCTTAGCCAACACCGAGATGCTGACTAGTTCCCATTATGGTCTTTGGGTTGAAAACACACCTAACCAACACACACCAGATTAACTTTCCTGATGCCAGGAATCACCCAAAGCATCGTTCAAGAAAAACTCTAAGGCGGGGAGACTACAATATCGAATAGCATGGGATCACAATATTTATATTGGTGTGCAAACAGGGGTGCTACCCCTCTCCGGCTACAACCGCAGACACCCATGCCCCCTGACCAAGCGACATGCCTACGAGTGATCAATGGTATCTTTCACAATGGCCTCTCTGTACGGTGTGTGTGGGAAAGGGGTTAACAACTTACTGAACCATACCCTACCTGCGGCAGGGACATGTGGTAGCACTGATCAAGTTTGGGGGTTACCGGAACAAGACTCGATCTACGGTCGACTCAGGAGGCTTATGTATTCCCTGCAGTGGTTAGCACAATAAAGTGTTCTTTCAACAGTAACACCAAAACAGGGCCACAGCCCTTGCATGTCCCAACATGCATAACCAACAAGGCATGATCACGCTCCAACGTGATCACCCTTCTGCCGGTAACGGTATCTCTCTTATACCTGCTCCTGCAAGTTAGTCATGACAAGCACACGTTGCACGGTACGAGGAAACATGCCAACACTACATGCATGCAAATTTTTATTTGAATTCAACATATGCATGATTCAATTATTCTTGCAAACATTTAACCATGCAATCACCATATCAAGTGTTCAAGATGCTTGCCTTGAGTACGCAGAAATATTGGGTGCACTCCAAAAGTTTTGAAAATTCTCTTCCCTCCATTTTTCCTATTTTCAAAAATATTGTAATTACCATAATAAGCCAAAACAATGCTAAAAAGTTGTTTGGAAATTTTTGAAATAAATACTAAAATAAACTAGATGAAATATGAGGAATATCAGAAAAAGAATCATTTCATTTGGAGTTCATATGATTTTCCTAGGAATTTCCTAACATGGAATAATTGAAGAAGTGGACTGTTCAATAGATCCAGTGGAGACAAAGATTAGGAAAAATGTCCACCCTAGCTGTATTAGTAGAGCATGAATTTAGAAGTATTTAGAAATTTGAATCACCAATTTTGGATTTGAAAGTATTTTTGAAGAATTATCTGAATACTGCTAAAAAAGAAAAGGAAAAAGAGCAGAGAAGCGCCCTGAGCGCGATTTAGTTGCATGGCGCCACAGGGCCAGCCCAGTCACTCAGCCACGCGAAGAAGCTGTTGACGTCGAAAGCGTATTGCTGGGAATATGGTTTCCCCGCGTGAAGACAGTTTTGGGAGAAGCCCGTCTCCACTTACACAGCGTGCGGTGACCGTGTGTCACTGACGGTGGGTCCCACCGGGCCCACCTGTTATGTTTGACCGCTCCACCCCTCCCTTCTCCATCGCGACCGAACAAAGGAGAGCCGGCGCTGCTCGCCGCCGTTGATGGAGAGCTCGGTGGCCTCAGGCGACGGCGGGGACGGATCCTGCACTCCATCCCGCGCTCGTAGGTGGTGTGGGCAGCGTCGGCGGTGGCCGGAGTGGAGCGCGGCGAGGTTCTCGGCGGACGGCGGCGTCGGACGAAATGTGGACTTCACCTACGGCGGCTCCCGAGCCAAATTGTGAGAGAGAGCAGGCTCGTGGGGTCAAGGGTGATCTAGTGGTGGAGTGGATGGAGGGAAAGGAGATGTGGCTTCGCCGGAAATGACACAACAGTGTCGGCGGCCGAGGCTGTCGGAGACGAGGAAGACGGCCTTCTCCGGCTGATTGAGTGCTCGGGGAGGCTCACAAGGGGTAGTAGGAGAGGTGTATGTAACAAGGCGTGCTCGGGAAGACTTATATAGGCGGGGGAAAGGCGGTTCCGTGGCTTCCCGAGGAAGACACGACGGCGACGACCATTACCGCACCGGAAAGGTGGTTGTGGCCGGTGGAGATGGTCAGCGAGGCCGGGGAGGGCGTTGGGGTGTCAGGTGGTTGGCACTTAAGGAGGGGACGCGCTGGCGGGGTCGGGCGGCTCGGGCGGTGCCGTGCCCGAGTGGAAGAGCTAGAGTGCAGGAGGAAGCTTCTGAACATGAGAGAAATTATGGACATGCTGGTTTGGCTAAAAGAGCTAGAGTGCAATGCATGTTGGATAGATGCAAAGTTTTTGCCATGCTCACAGGGTGCTTGATGAAATGCTAGGGTTAGCTAGGGAGCGTTTTTGGATGTAATACTTGGCAGGTGGGTGTCTCCTTAGATGATAGAGATGATGGTGGAGTTGGTTTGGCAAAAGGTGATACTTGCTAGTGCAAGTTTGGAAGAATTTCAGATCTGGATCAAATATTGAGAGAATTATTTGGTGAACTAAAATGATGCAAATAGGGGTGGGCTCCTGGACTTAAGGGTTTACTAGGAAGGACTATAAGTGGGAAAAATTTGGGAATTGATTGAGTAAGGAAAATTAGGGCTGCAGTTGAAACTCAAAAATAAAATAGAATTGAAAAGAGGATGTTACACTCAAAACTTTCAAAAGACCAGGTTGGGTTTTTGCATAAAAGTGATCTACAGGCATCACATGACCTCTCATAATATTTTTGGAATTTTTAAAGAATTATTTAAAATGGTTGTAGTGCAACAGAAGCATTTCAAGGATTGAAAATGCTATTAAAATAAATAGCTTGGGCAAAATTTTATTATGAAAATATTTCCAACTGTTATTAAAATATAAATTAATTGATTTAAGACAACTACCAAAGCCCACAATATTTTACAAAAAAATTTATATATGGAGGGAAGAATTTTGGAAAAATAGAAACAAAAATACTCTGAAATAAATAAAAGACCTAATATAATTTAAAAAATTTATTTCTGGCCAAATTTTACTTAGTAAAAATATTGTTAAATTTTTGGGGTGTTACATCCGTCCCATAATATAAGAGCGTTTTGTACACTACACTAGTGTACAAAACACTTATATTATGGGACGGAGTGAGTAGTTCATTGTGTAGCATTACGCTGCATCTTATCTCCCTCGCCCACCATTTCCAAAAAAATTATCAGATCTATATTTAATCTTACCAAAAAGTTGAATGCACAGACAATGCCAGTGCAGAAATGTACCCCATTGCTCTTGTCAGTACATTTTGTCCTGTAACGTTGTACTTACATGGATAGGTAGTTGATTATGTAGCATCACTCTGCATCTTAGCTTCATTATCCTCTATCCCTTCCAGTATTATCATATCAATAAGAACTCTCTACAAAATGTGGAATACAGGCAATGCTTATGAAGAAGTTTCTGTGCTGAAATTCTTGAGTTATCCCTCCCTTCACATGGAGAAGGGCATTATAGAGCTGGTGTTAACTGTTAATGTAAGTCCGTCCTTCTAAAGCCTTTCTCCTCAACTGCTGTTTAATTTTCTCATACTCCCTATCATCAACTGCTGTTTAGTTTGCTATTTCTATCAAAATGCATGTTCGCAACAACTGCAAGTTTCAAGTTTTAGTCATGAAACCAAATTCCTTATTCATACCATGCACATTATTCAATACAGATCCATTGATTTTCTTTAGCCCTGCATGTATGCTTGTGTTGTTGATTTGTAATCCAGTGTGTGGTGAAGTTGCCCACATTTGCACCTTGTCATTTCCCGCTTTGTCTTAACTAATCTGGCTGATGATATGAACATGGCATGCACATTAACCAAAAGAGATACAATGATTTTCTTTTGCCCTACATCTATTCTTGTGTTGTTGATCTGTAATCCAGTAGTGTGGTGAAGCTCCACGCATTATGAACAATCCCAAATTATGCTAATGACATTTTGAATTGTCTCTTTATTTTCTAATATGAAACTGGATGGAACTGACAGTGCAGTTACCATCTTTGTATATATACGTGCAAAACCTATCATCTGTCTTGTTGTTTCAGGGTGATATGCCTGATGGCACGCACAAGTCTACTGAAGACTGTGAGACAAACCCAACATATATTGCAGCAAAGAAGGAAAAATATCTTGAAGATAGCGAGATAATCCCAAAGTCATGTCTTCATGTAGTGTTCAAGTTACTCGAGACTAGCAGTCAGACAAGCTCACAGAAGTCGCTGCCTGAATCAGTTCGACTTCTTCAGTCTCAACTTCAAGCAGGAAGGCATTATGCAACTCAACTACGACTTGAAGTCCAATCTCGAAGGAAGATCGCAGAGAACTCCAATGTGAAGCTCATTGCTAAACAGCTAGAGCTAGAAGATATGACCGACATGCTAGGTCGTTCTCACTGCCTTGCTCGGCTGCTTGTGCAGCAGCTCCCGCACGAGGCTACCGTTTCTTGAACTCTGTTGAAGTGGTCTTGGTTCAGTATTATTTTGTTGCACTGCAATGGTAGGACCTTTGATGCCCAGTTTTTGTAATCTGCTTCTTGGTTGCGCTTTATGATCACTGAAGGCGAACTTTGACGCCTAGTGGATGTAATAAGCCGTAATTCCTTTATTGTATAGTGTAGGTTTATTCTAAGTTACTATGCCGTAATTTCTTTATTGTATAGGGCAGGTTTGTTCTAATTCTTAGTTACCGTATATGCCATCATTCGCTATCAGAAAAAAGGGTGAAAATCTGATGGAGGCGAACGGGCCGAAACATGCGCCTCTAACGGGCCTGGATTTCAACGGGCCATAATTGGGTCGGCCCGCAATAGGCTTTACTTGAGCCTGCACGGACCTGCCGTGTGGGCCCTTCATGGACACGGTACGCCCAGGCCCAAAACTCACATGGACCCAAAGATTAGTTGGGCCGACGTTGCTTCGGGCCATTAACAGGCTGAATATTCTACTGGCCTGTTATGGCCCAGAAGACACCATGGGCCTTTAGCATGCCGAAAAGCATGTTGGGCCTCAATTTTCAAGAGTCGTCCACCAGCCTTTAGTAGGCTGAAATATACCTTGGGCCTTTATTGGCCCAGTTACATGACGAGCCGTTATCAGGCCGAAACATATCTCGGGCCTTGGTTCGCCCAATCATATCATGGGCCTTTAGTAGGCCGAAAGCTTAGTAGAGGCACCAATGGGCCGAATTGTACGACAGGCCTTTAACAGGCCCAAAGTCAGGTTGGGCTGAAATGTTGCCACCAAGATCATGGGCCGTTAATGGGCCGAATGTCGCGTCGGACCATATATGGCCCATGTGTAGCACGGGCCATTAACAGGTCGAAAGACACACCAGGCTGAAATGGGCCCATTTCTACATCGGGCCTCTAACAGGCCAAAAACTCACTGGGCCGTAATGGGGCCCAAAGACTGAGCGGAGAATTAACGGGCCCGATCTGGCGGTGGGCCGTAAATGTGCCATGTTTAAGTAGGCTATTAGTGGGTCAGTCCACTAGTACCTAAGTAAATCTTATGGGCCTTTAACTGCGCTGGCCTTTTTGACCTAAATGGGCCACTGTTGGGCCGTGCCACATGTCACTTTTCCAGAGGCCCATCTCGTCCATTGGATGAATGACATCTGTCACGACGCCAAGCTGACACGTGGTTCCTTTGGCCAATGAGAATTTTACACGTGGAAAATCCCCATTGGTCCAAGCTGTTAACGGGTTATCGGATCCAAACCGGAACTCGATAGCTTAACGGCGACCCGTTACGGTGGATGCAACGTGTCGGTTACCCTTAGCGAAAACACTTCCATGACGCGCCATTTATCGTCATGGAAGTGGACACTTCCGTGATGATAATTTGAGTATTGTCATGGAACACTTCTACGACAGCACATGTATGACTATCTTGGTTCTATCATAAAATCGTCACGGATGTACATGCATGACAGAAAACGTGACCTACTGTGACAAACACATATCATCATGGAAGTTTTTTTTGTCGTGATGTTGTCTGTTCTGCTCCTCCATTTGCAAATACTCATTGAACCCTCTCTGCCTCTGTTGCTCATCCTGCTGATACAACAAAAATTCACATCTTTCTTTGTCCTGTGATTCTTCTCTCAGCCTCTTCTTCTCTACATCATTCCTTTTTTTCTGCAGCCCTAAGCATCTTCTGTTCTTCTGCTTCTTTCTTTCTAGTAACCATAATCTTCCTCTTGGCTTCAGCAAAGGCAAGCCTAGCTTCTTTCACTTGCTTCCTTTTCTCCTCATTTGTCTTCTTCCTTTCCTCAGCAAATCCCTTTCTTTCTTCTTCTACCTACTTCTTTCTCTCCTCATTTGCTTTCTTCCTTTCTTCAGTCTCTTTCTGCCTCTGCTGAGATAGTTGTAGAATCTTCTATTACTACTCTTGTATCTTAGCCATTGCAGCATCATGCTTGAGCTTGCCTGCAATCTCTCTTTGCTCTACTTGAGCTCTTAGTTTTGTGATGACCAGTGGCGGATCGGATTTGAAACCAGGGTGGTCCTTATTTTGTTTTGCCAACAAACATGACATGTGATGTGAATGTTCCAAGTAGTTACCAATACCACATAGAAATAGATCAATATGTTCTTACAATCTTACTAAAATTCCCAGTTTTGCATAACATAGTACATACCTTGAGAAGTTAAGAAGACTATGTTTCAAGCCTATGCTTTTGCATGGTCATGAAAGTATCAATTATATTTCTGGTTTGCTCCAACATCTAGCATGGCCCCTTCCTTCCTCCCTATCTTCAAAGCATGTCTATGAAAAAGAGGCAATGTCTCTGGTTCTCTTCATTCTTCAACAATTTTGTAATAAGAATTTACTTTCCATCAACAAGGCTAACTGAGGCAGAAATGATGTCCAAAATTATGTGTGTGTTCAGTTTCATGTCATGAACTTCATGTAATGGATAGCATAGCATAGCAAAAAAGCAAACCATAAATGGCTAAATAAGAAATTGGGGAATGGATAAATTGGGTACCTTAAATCAGGCTAATTTGGGCAGGATTGCTGACTTGCTACCGATTGATTGCCGGACTGGTGACCGGGCAGCTACCGCCAGCTTTGCAGGGGCACCGGATGACCGGGGATAGGGCATGGTCGCAGCTCACAGGGGGCGTGGTTGCCGCTGAGGGCTAGGTGGGCGGGAAGGAGAGGAAGGGCCCACCTGTGCGGCTAGGCTCCGACCGGCGATCGGAGAAGGCGGCGAGTTGGCGGGGAATGGCGAGGCAGCGCCGCGGCGGGGATGGGGCGGCTCACCGGCTGGGAGTCAGCAAGTTGGGGACAAGAAGAACTGGGTTGGATTGTGTCTCTGTGCGTGTTGTGTGCACTGTTATTGGGTCAAATATAAAGTTGGGATTTTTTTCTCCGGCCCATCTAAATAGGCATAGGTATATAACTCAGTCGAAAATCCCAGGGTGGGCCGCGGCCCACCCTGTACCTCCACCCCTGGTGATGACCCACAAGTATAGGGAATCGCAATAGTCTTCGAGGGTAGTATTTCACCCAACCGAGGATTTATCTTAAATGTTTTACTAGTCAGATCGGGGCCCATGGATATATAATTTTCTCCTCGAGCTGGACACGCAACAAGTTCCATGCCTACCTGGCAAATTTGCTCTTGTAAGACCATGGTTACCTGCAACCTACAAAAACTATTAGAACACAAGATAATTCAAAACACAAAGCAAAGCTCAAAAGCGCTCAGCTCCCCGGCAACGGCGCCAGAAAAAAGCTCGATAGCCTGCAAGTGCACAGGGTTTAGTTGTAGCCTTTTCAAAGTAAGAGTATCGATCCCACGGGGAGCACAGGAATTGAGCGTTGCCTCTTGTAGTGAATTATGGATTTGTGACTGCAAGTAATTGTAGACTACAAACAAAGTGAGGGCGAAACAAAATAGTAATTTTGGTGTAGAGCAAACTGAAAGTAAATAACATAAAAGTAAATAGAAAACAGCAGCACGAGTAGCAAATGGAAATGACAGAGGAGTAAGGCGTTCTCAGAGAGCGTGGAATCTCCATTGGCATATTTCTAGCATAAGCATTGGCATAGTATGGTCTGGATACTTGAGACACTCTTGAAGATTATGCCGGGTACAGAACATGTTCTACTCTAGGTAGACTTCGTGCCACGCAAGCCACTACCGTAGTCTCCCCCTGTGGGTTACCACTAAGGTAATTAAGGGTTACCCCATGGACGCGGCCTCTGTAAGTGTTCTCCATAAATCCCCTATCAATTGCAAAGGCTTTTACTATCACCTCGAATTACCTGCACATCCTAACCTTTACAACGATAGTAAAATACTTCGTGGCCTTTCGGTAGTAATGCTGAGTGGGGCCCCTTCACAACTTTCACGAAGTTCAATAAAGTAAGCATTCAACAGAGGATATCATATCCATTATAACGTTCAGATCCTATACATATCAAGGTTCATACATATCCCTGAGAACTAGGGGTCTACTCACACATGGAGACAACAAACATCATGAGGGTGGTGATGGTAAACATGAATGAATCACATAAGTAGCAAACAAGATGATCCACTAGGGTTCCTAATGTTACAATAAGATGGATGTGGATGATGATGATGATGACAGTGGTGATGATGTTGATGATGACAGTGTTGATGATGTTGATGATGACAGTGGTGATGATGTTGTAGCCCCCTTTGTGCTTGGTGGTGAAGATGGCTATCTCTTCCTTGCCAATCCCTCCTCCCGATGATCTTCGGAGGCTAGGATTCTGCCTTCTGGATGAGTTTCTGGTCTCTCTATTCGTCTCCTCCCCCCGATCTGATTTCATAGGGAGGAAGTAGTGGACGAGGCGGCGGTGCTGGCACCTCATACGACCGCCCATACGAGCGGGTGCGCTCGTACGGAACGTTGTCTTTGGCTCTGAAAGCGCTGCTGCGACTCCTCCTTTGGTGGCTTTGCTCCATTCTTTTATGGTAGATGATTATCACATTAAATACATGATTTCACTACCATTTCCTGGGATTCCTTCCATAAAATGATATTTCCTCCAAAAGGCATTACCTGTGGAATACCAACAAAAAGAGGTGCGTGAACGCGGTAAAATCCGACAAAGCCTACCATGTAGGCACAAAATAACTATCAAAATCATCGCATAATTTGGACTCATCAGGTGCATGATCAGTGCGACCGATGGCCGTAGCCCCCAAGGATCGATCCGACTGCTAGCAGTCAGGTCGAGTCTTAGAGATGCTAATGTGCTTCATTGATTGGCTGACTGCTACTTGTGAGCTGTGTTGGGATTTTCCCCGAAGAGGAAGGGTGAAGCAATATAGTAGCGGATAGTATTTCCCTCAGTGAGAACCAAGGTTATCAAACCAATAGGAGAACCAAGCAAATTCTAATCAAACAGTACCTACACACACAAGAGCAAATACTTGCACCCAATGCGGGCAAGAGGGATGTCAATCCCCTTGAACTCGTTAGTTGCAAGGATCAAATCTGGTAATGATAGATATATAAATTGAACAGTAAATAAAAAGTAAAATAATTGCAGCAAGGTAATTTAGGTTTTAGTAATATGATTAAAGTAGACCCGGGGGCCATAGTTTTCACTAGAGGCTTCTCTCTCGAAACATAGCATACGGTGGGTAAACAAATTACTGCTGGGCAATTGATAGAAAAGCGCATAGTTATGATGTTATTCATGGCAATGATGATGTATATAGGCATCATGTTCGTGACAAGTAGACCAAAACGATTCTGCATCTACTACTATTACTCCACTTCGAGAGTGCTTCTATGCTTGCCTCTCTACGTATTAAGTTCATAACAAACAGAGTAATGCATGAAGTATGATGACATGATATAGACAGAATAAACTCAAGCCATATGAATAAACCCCGTCATTTTACCCTTAATGGCAACAATACAAATACGTGCCTCACAACCCCTTCTGTCACTGGGAGAGGACACCGCAAGATTGAACCCATCACAAAGCACCTCTCCCACTGAAGATAAATCAATCTAGTTAGCCAAACCAAACGGATAGATCGAAGAGAAATACAAAGGTATAATAATCATGCATAATAAAGTTCAGAAAAGACTCAATTACTTTCAATGAATAATCTGATCATAAACCCACAATTCATCAGATCCCAACAAACGCACCGCAAAAGAAGATTACATCGGATAGAACTCCATGGAGATCATGAAGAACTTTGTATTGAAGATCAAAGAGACAGAATAAGCCATCTAGCTACTAGCTATGGACCCGTAGGTCAGTGGTGAACTACTCACACATCATCGGAAGGGCAAAAGGTTGATGTAGAAGCCCTCCGTGATCGATTCCCCCTCTGGCACAGTACCGGAAAAGGCCTCCAGATGGGATCGCGGAAGAACAGAAGCTTGCTGCGGCGGAAAAGTTATTTCGGTTGGCTCTCTGTTGGTTTAGGGATTTATGGGAATTTATAGAAGTGGAATTAGATCAAACGGAGCTGCGTGGGACCCACGAACTCAGTTGGCACCCCCCCTGTGGGCGCACCATGTGAGCTCGTCGCTCTCCCGTAGAGCTTCTGGTCGCCTCCCAAACATTCTAGGGTCCCTTCTGGTCCATAAAAAATCACCGTAAAGCTTCATCGTGTTTGGACTTTGTTTGGTACTGGTTTTCTGCAAAGCCAAAAACAAGCAAAAAAATAGCAACTGACACTGGGCACTAAGTTAATAGGTTAGTTCCCAAAAATGATATAAAATTGCATATAAAGCATATAAAGTATCCAAGATTGATAATATAATAGCATGAAACAATCAAAAATTATAGATACGTTGGAGACGTATCAGCATCCACTACTGCAGGAATGCCTAGCAGTGGCGGGTGGAAAAAGCCCAGTAGTGGCGGGCAAGGCTCTCAGGGGCGCCCGCCACTGACCTCCCGCCACTGCTAGCAAGGCATCAGTGGCGGGCGCGTGCCCGCCACTATTAAAGACCTAGCAGTGGCATGCTTTACCTAGCACCTGCCACAAGTATAATCTACTAATGGCACTAACGGCACTGAAAGATCGTGGATGTCGCCTAGAGGGGGGGGTGAATAGGCGCTTTAAAATAATTACGGTTTAGGCTTGAACAAATGCGGAATAAAACTAGCGTTTAATTTGACAAGCACAAAACCTAAATCGACTAGGCTCACCTATGTGCACCAACAACTTATGCTAAGCAAGATGAACAACTAAGTGATAGCAAGATATATAACATGAAACAATATGGCTATCACAAAGTAAAGTGCATAAGTAAAGGGCTCGGGTAAGAAATAAACGAGGCACGCGGAGACGACGATGTATCCCGAAGTTCACACCCTTGCGGATGCTAATCTCCGTTTGGAGCGGTGTGGAGGCACAATGCTCCCCAAGAAGCCACTAGGGCCACCGTAATCTCCTCACGCCCTCGCACAATGCAAGATGCCGTGATTCCACTAAGGGACCCTTGAGGGCGGTCACCGAACCCGTACAAATGGCAACCCTTGAGGGCGGTCACCGAACCCGTACCCTTTGGCAACCCTTGGGGGCGGTCACCGGTACCCGTCAAATTGCTCGGGGCGATCTCCACAACCTAATTGGAGACCCCGACGCTTTCCCGGAGCTTTACACCACAATGATTGAGCTCCGAGGCACCACCAACCGTCTAGGGCGCCCAAGCACCCAAGAGGAACAAGCTCTAGGGTACCAAGCACCCAAGAGTAAAAAGCTTCTCAAACTTCACTTCCACGTATCACCGTGGAGAACTCAAACCGATGCACCAAATGCAATGGCAAGGGCACATGGAGTGCCCAAGTCCCTCACTCTCAAATCCCACCAAAGCAACGAAAGCTATGGAGGAATATGAGAGGAAGAACAAGAAGGAGAACACCAAGAATTCCAAGATCTAGATCCAAGGGGTTCCCCTCACATAGAGGAGAAAGTGATTGGTGGAAACGTAGATCTAGACCTCCTCTCTCTTTTCCCTCAAAAACTAGCAAGAATCATTGGAGGGATTGAGAGATAGCAAGCTCAAAGAGAGTCAACAATGGAGGAGAGAGAGCTTGTTCACGGATGGGGAACCATTGGGGAAGAAAGCCCCTTAAATAGGTCCCCCACAAATCCAACCGTTAAGTGCTCTGCCCGCAGCCGAGCGGTACTACCAAACACTGGCCAGGGGTACTCAGTATACGAGCGGTAGTGCCGCCGGAGCGGTACTACCGTCGCCCCCAGCGGTACTACCGCTTAGGGATCCTGGCGCAGGTGAGGCGGCGGTAGTAGGGGAAACTAGCGCGGTAGTACGGCGCCAAGCGGTACTACCGTGCTAGTGCCGTTCTACTACTGCTAAAGCAAAATGGGCAAACAGAAACCAGCACAAAAGGTATTTCCTAAGCGGTACAAGGAGCGGTAGTAGTATGCAGAAGTACCGCTTGAGCGGTACTACCGGGCTACTACCGTGCAACTACCGCTAAAAGAAATTAGGCAACAAAAAGTTGCACAGAAGGAGATTCCCAAGCGGTACTCGCTGCGGCAGACCACAGCGGAAGTACCGCCTAAGCGGTACTACCGTGGTGCCGAGCGGTACTACCGCTTGGGTGCTGAAAACTAGCCCAAACAAACAGAAGGATGCAAATAAAACCAGAACTGCCATAACTTCTGCAAATGAGCTCCGAATTGAGCAAACTCAAGCTTGTTGGATAGAAGACAACGAGTACTATCCAAACAGCCTAAGATATAGAGATGAGAAACCTCTATGAATGAAGAACCGGCATAAACTCCAACATCAAAAACATCATAGAAGATGCATATATGAACTCCGTTTTCGATGAACTCGAGCTTGTCATGAAGATGACCATAAGCTCAAAAACTCACAAAGAGAAACACCAAACAAGAACCAAGAAAGATGATGCAAGGATGCAATGGTTTGAGCACTCTACGAACGATACGATCAAGCTACTCACTTGAGAGCCCCCCTTGATAGTACGGCTATCGATCCTATAACCCGGTCTCCCAACTACCACCATGAGACCGGTAAAATAGAAAACCTATCAAGGGCAAATCTTTGCCTTGCGCATAGTCCACTTGAGCTAGATGATGACGATCTTGACCTCCTCAAGTTTGACCACCTTTCGTGATTGCGTCGGCTCGATGAAGACTAGTTGATTGCTCCCCCATACTCCGCTATGGGTGAGCCACTCTTCGGCACATCTTCACAAGTCCATTGTCACCACAATGGACGGCAAGCTTCAAGCATGTGATCTCTTCGTGATGCTCCACTTGAACTTGCACACCGCAATCTTGATGACGATCACCACTTGATGTCATCCTCCATGGGTTGAATGAGATCTTCCTCTTGACGCAAGCCCATGGACACATACCTAACCCCACATAGAACTCTCGCGTAGACCATGGGTTAGTACACAAAGCATAATGGACAATGCTTACCATACCATGAGATCACTTGATCTCGCTTGGTACATTTTCTACGCTTTGTGTGTGTTGATCAACTTGAATCACTCGTTGTACTTATTCTTGATCAACCTTGTATCTTTTCAACTCTCCTCATTATGATGATGTCTTGAAGGTAAACATGAATGTCCACACAATCTTCTTCTTCAAGACATGCTTGCAATAGGCTCATCTCTCACATGACCAACCTTTGGATAAATCCTTGAATAGCACCTTGGTCAACACATATTCTTCTTGAAACCAACTAATGGACTTCAAGAAATGCCTATGGACAAACCCTTCAATCTAACTCATGGCAACCATTAGTCCGTAGAGATTGTCATCAATTACCAAAACCAAACATGGGGGCACCACATGTTCTTTCAGGAACTAACGATACGAACTAGCAATGGCGGTCCTTATTCCCCGCCCGCCACTGCTAAGTTTTTAGAAAAAAAATTGAAGCACCTCCCGGCACTACAGTAGCGGCGCTCAACGGCGCGTCCCTGTCCCTGCTTGGGAGGCCAGCACACACGCACGCATGCAACATGTAGGCGGCGCCACCGCCGCGCGCGGTTGATCTGCCACCCTGCACATGCTAGATTTGGTGTCGCGCAAGCCCGCCAGATCCACCGCCGTCGCACGCCTGATGGATCCGCCACGCGCTAGATTTGCTGGATCCGTGCCAGCTGGAGCCGCCACTGGCTCCGTCGCCGCGCGCACCGACACCAACCATTGCGCTGACATACATGGACCGGAGCACCATCGCACCTGCATGGACGAAGGCAAGTAGGGTTAGAAAACGCAACATGATAAGGAGACAATCGGTGATTCAGTCTAGTGGGGAAGAGAAAGGAGAGTGAGGCAGCTCTAGTATGTGCTTGGCGCCAGCGGAGATGGCCGGAGCCGGCCGGAATCGACCGGTGATGACAGATGCAAAAGGGGATCTGAGCTTCGAGCGGGAGAGAGAGAGGTCGAGGAAAAGAAGTGGATGTGGCCGGTGACCTGTGGCTCCTCTCCTCTACACCAATCGGGCAAAGCACGGATCGGTGCGGACGTGCAGATGTGAGCCACGTCATCAATCCATGGCAGTGTCATTTTGAGCAATCAGAAAGACCCATTTTGTCCACGCCGGATCGCGAAAGTACCTGTGGCGGGCCCAAGATTGCACCCGCCACAGCTAACTATATTACCAGTGGCGGGCGTGCCAGTCCTCCCGCCACTGCTATATTTTTTCTTGTTTTCTACTATTATTGTGTCACACAATGTATTACTATAGTGCTAATGGTGGTAATAGTGCCAATCATGGGAAAGTCACAAAGTACGTAATTTTTTGGGGTTATGTGGTGACAGTGGTAATAGTGGTAATAGTGGTAACAGTGGTAAAGTCGCAGAGTACGTAATTTTTTGTGGTTATGTGGTGACAGTGGTAATAGTGGTGACAGTGGTAATAGTGGTGAATTCACAGAGTAATTAAGTAATTTTTGGCTAATGTGCGAAGTGGTAATAATGCTAAAGTCGTAGAGTAAGTAATTTTTCATGTTATGTACTAAGCTGTCGGAGTGTTTAAGCCTCAGGTAAGGAAGAGTCATGGACAACAAGTGGGTAAGACTCGGGCACCAACTTGATGGTTATTGGCATTTTAATTCTCAAAAATTCAGTCGAAGCCTGAAAATCATGAAATTTGGCATGGTGTCATGATATGACCCCTAGAGTCTACGGTAAAGTGTTTACGCAGACTGCTTACAAATCAGACCATCTCTGAAAAAAGAACTTGGTTTCGAGAGGGAATGGGCTAGGTTTCCATGTGAATCGACCACTGCTTTACCCTTTGGGCTTGAAACTTTTGCCACACTCAGTAAACAACATTACATGTATCGTGTCAAAATTTGGAATTTTCCAGAGTCTGTTTCCTATATTTAAGCCATTAAATGCTTTTCTAGTCATTTGAAATAGGCCAATTTGCATGCGAAGAGACCGCTCCTTCCTCAGTTAGGGTTCAAACATTTTCCACACGCAACATACACCATTACATGTGACATGCCAAAATTTGGCATCGTTTCGGGCCTGTCTGCTATATTTAATTCTTTAAGTGGATTTGAGTCCATTAAATACCTAGAAACCTATTTAACATCATAAAAATAGTTAATTAACATTAAAATGGGACAAACTCTTACATGAAAGTTTAAATGATGTACCTTTAATGTAGAAAAAATTGGCCCCTAAGACTAAACATAAAATACTAAAATGCTGACATTATGGAAAAATGAGAGACAAAAATACTAGTTGCTGGCACAAAATATTGCCCGCCACTGCTATTTCCTTTACTAGTGGCTGGCCATAATTATTGCCCGCCACTGGTAAGTTTTGGGAAAATTTCTACGAGACCAAAAAATACCAGTGGCGGGCGCGTATTACCGCCCGCCACTGCTATTGTTATTACTAGTGGCGGGCATCTCCTGCCACCCGCCACTGGTAGTTTTTGAAAGATTTGCCGCCAGCCCAAAAAATATCCGTGGCGGGCAGGTTTTGTCGCCCGCCACTGTTAACTCATCTACTAGTGGCGGGCCCCAATTTATGCCCGCCACTAGTAACATTTGCCCCATAGCAAAACTGGATAGCTGTTACCTGTGGCGGGCACAAACTGGCGCCCGCCACTGGTAAGCTAATATCAGTGGTGGGCAGATTTTGGAGCCCGCCACTACTAATAGCAGTGGTGGGTGTTAGACTGCGCCCGCCACTGATTTGAGGTCACCTATAAGCCCTTTCCCAGTAGTGATCCCCAAGCTTAATTCATGTTCGTCCTGTAGTAGGTAAATGATAAAAACAGAATTTTTGATGTTGAATGCTACCTAGCATGTTTATCTTGTAATCTCTCTTACGGTATAAATATTGAGAAATGATGAAGTAATTGATATCAACATAATAATATCCATGAATACAAGAACATAATCATTAAATTTTCAAAATATACGATGCTCAACGAATGTTATCCCTACTCATTGAATTATGTAAGCATCCCATGACTCCGCCTTCACCGCATAAATATAAATTATGAGAACCCCGTTGTCAAACCAGGCAGTTGGATCATACTTTTTAACGCGCTTCAGCATATTCAACTCCACTCAATACATGAGCGTGAGACATGGACATTAGCACTATAGGTGGAATAGAATGCGGTGGTAGAGATATATAGGATAATTCAAAAAGGAAGAAAGGCTCGCATCAACTCTTCGGATCAATTGGCAATGGAGAGGCCTATCAATTGATATCAATGCGAGGAGTAGGGATTGCCATGCAACGGATGCACTAGAGCTATAAGTGTATGAAAGCTCAATGAAAACTAAGTGGGTGTGCATCCAACTTTCTTGCTCATGAAGACCTCGGGCATTTGAGGAAGCCCATCATCGGAATATACAAGCCAAGTTCTATAATGAAAAATTCCCACTAGTATATGAAAGTGATAACTCAGGAGACTCTCTATATGAAGAATATGGTGCTACTCTGAAGCACAAGTGTGGTAAAAGGATAGTAGCATTGCCCCTTCTCTCTTTTTCTCTCTTTTTTTAGAACAATCTCATGGGCCTCATCCCCACATTTTGGAGGACTCATCAGTCTCCATCATTCTTTTCCTCAGTAGGTCAATTCTCTAATAATGATGATCATCACACTTTTATTTACTTACAACTCGATAAACTAATACAAGATGACTCTATATGAATGCCTCTGGAAGTGTACCAGGATGTGCAATGATCTAGCGTAACATGTATAACAATGATGAACGGTGGCTTTGCCACAAATATCATGTCAGCTCTATATGATCATGCAAAGAAATATGATGATGAACACATGGGTCATATGACGGAATAGTGGAAGTTGCATGGCAATATATCTCGGAATGGCTATGGAAATGCCATAATAGGTAGGTATAGCGGCTGTTTTGAGGAAGATATAATGAGGCTTATGTGTGATAGAGCGTATCATATCACGAGGTTTGGATGCACCGGTGAAGTTTGAACCGACTCCCGAGGTGAGAAAGGGCAATGCACGGTACCAAAGAGGCTAACAAATTGCGGAAAGGTAAGAGTGTGTCACATTAGTCATAAAGAACACATATACTTATTGTGAAAGTTTTATTAGCCCTCGAAGCAAAGTACTACTCGCATGCCCCTAGGGAGGAGGTTGGTAAGAGTTAACCATCACGCACCCCCGATTATGACAGCACTCAAGGATTTCAATCAGACATAAAAATGCTCAAACATCCCCACCGTGCCATGACGGACACTTGATGAGTGATAATTTTACACTCATTTCACCTTTGTTTAAACCAAGATATTTCATTTTAAAAGAGATATTCGTTTCGATATTATCACTAATGGCTAATAAGTGCAAGAGATTCCACAAATCCTCTCTTTGATGTGTTTCCATAGGAAATGGGCTAAAATGGGAAGAAATCACATGTGGAAATGGAATAGAAGGAGAATGGAGGAAGAAGGAATCAATAGAAGGCGTTTCTACGAAAACAGCATAGAAGACGGTATTCCATACATGCGCACGCGCCCGTATGGCGTGGATTTCGAGGCAGATCATCCACCTAAACAACTTTTATTAAAGGGACCCCGTTGAAATGCCAACAGAGCGACGAGCATAGAAGCTAGAACCTTCATCATCATCTTCATCCACAAACCCTAGCCACCGCCATCTCCATCGCCATAGCCATCTCCACCACCACCATAGTGCTCTCCTATCTCATTCATACTTGTTATCGTGCATCGCACAAGGCATCCATTGTAAGACATATTGCAATCAATCAATCTCAAGATCTGTTCTTCAATGTTTTCTTCCCGCGATCTGATATCCATGTGTAAGTAGTTCGGTAAGGTATGGGTTGAGGCATGAGCCTTGCAATCCAAGGTATTTGTTGAGGGGATCAATTGAAGACTTTGACATAACGTCCCGTATGTGTGAAATAAAATTATTCCGTGAAGATGTCTCTTGTCTTGTCCGTGATCTTCATCCCTACAGGTACCCAGGATCATGGAGATCAAGCACCGGTGAGGCTAGGAGCAAGGAGACCGTGAAGTGTTATACCGAACACCGGTGACAGTAAGGTTCAGTAGGGTAACATGGATCATATCCTTGGGGATAAATGAGGTGTAGTCATTAAACGCCCAAAGCTCTGGTCTGGTTTTATTATCTTAATTATCGAGGCAACCCCGCGCGACGGATAGGGCCTGCGGTAGGACAACTGATTCTTGATGCAGGACTCGTGCCGGTCAAGATGTTATTTGGACACATCCCCCACTTCGATCCGTAACAAGCACATCTCGATGGGTGACTTCCAGCGCACAAATTAATATCTTATGTGATCCCAGCGCAAATACAAGATTGTAAGAATAAGACCTCATACCCATACCTCTTTTTATTATAAGTGTTTGAATCACTATTTGCTTGCTGATCCGGTCAAAAGCTAGATTTGACACTTTGACAAAAGCTTGCTAGAGACCATCGCTTCAAGGGAGTCTTCCTCTCATGGGTTCGATAACCCATGGTCACCTCTGAGCAAATAGGTGCGATATACTCTTTTCTGTTCCAATACCGGATCAATAAAAGGAGGTATGAACACTTAAATGAGTAGTGCATAGCAAGCTTTAATATCAATATTTTTACTAACCAATGATCATGAACTAATACCCTTTCATATTACGACATCAATATAATTAAAACATACATTTAATATTTAGTGATCTACATGAAAGTTTTTATTATACCACTCTTGAATACCTATCCTTTTTGGTCTAATCTCATAACTCGTGCACATTACCACTTCCTATTTAAGACTCCCAAAAAGATTTAAGTGAAGCATGAGAGTGCAATGATTTCTATAAAATATAACCACCGCCGTGCTCTAACAAGTATAACTGAAGCACAAGAGCAACTGCCTAGATCAAAAGATATAAGTGAAGCATATAGAGTATTCTAACAAATCACGATAAATGTGTGTCTCTCTCAATAGGTGTGTCGTGGGAAACGACTATCTATGGGACCGCACGGGCCCCTTTGCAATTCTGCTCAAGGGACATGCATGGGACAAAGAGCAGATTTTCAGTAGGTGCAAGAACACGCTTGGGGTTTATCCAGGTTCGGGCCGCTATGAGCGTAAAACCCTACTCATGTTCTGTGTTTGATTGTGTATGAACTCAAGTTACAAGGAGCGCAGTCTTCTGGCCAGGTGCATGGGAAATGCAGCTACTGCATGTAATTGAGCTGGGTGTCGACCCTTCTACCTGTAGCCGTGGGCCTCCTTTTATAGGGCAAGGGGTTACCACAATGGCTAATACGGTCATTACAGAGTATGAACAGTGACTTGCACCGTCACCACGTCTATCTTCCAACGGGGTAAGACAAACGCATTTAATGCACCGTTAGGTGCTACATCGGGGAGGCGAGGTCTTGGGCAAAAGATCTGCACCACCGGTCCTAGCGCCCTCCTATAATCTCGACACGTCCCAGGGACGGGTGTCATTAATGTTAATCTTGGTGTGGCGTGCTGACACGTGCCTTGGCCGGCTATGTTGACTGTCTGCCCGCTCGACACCTAGCATACGAGCCTATCTGGTCGATGGTGAGGTGGAGTGGTAATGGGACAGAACAAGCCTGCCGGCACGGAGGTCGCCGGGCCTTGCTTGCGGGCAAGGGGGCTTGCCGGCAACCATAGTCTTGGTCTTCACCTTGCCGGGGCGGAGCTTGCCGGCAAGGGCAGCATCGATCTTCAGTAAGAGAATAGTACTTCTCGATGACCTGCCTTGAGGTCTTCTTCACGGTCTTAGTGTTGAGTCTGGAGTCGTAGTTATCCTCTGTCGAGCCCTTACCGGAATGGAGGCTACAACTGCCTGTGAACAAGTCTGGGTACGAGGGCACCATGTCTTAGTACACCGACAGGAGCCCCTAGGCCTGGGCCACACGCGCATGCAAGGTGTCGTTGGGCTAGGCCCAAACAGTGCACAGGCGGCGCGTGGCAGAGGATAACTATCATAATCTTCTCTTTTCCCTCACCCACCCACGATGCGCATTAAATGCGGGCGTGGGAGAGGTGAAGCGAAGCGGCGGTGAGAGGTGGTGCGCCTGAAAAGCACATCCATGTAGGACGTAAAAGAGCCAGCCCTCGCGTCTTCCCCATAAGAAAGGAAACCACGAGGGGCGCTGCTCATTTACCCCCTCTTCCCAATCTAGCCAGTTCGCCGTTGTCTTCAACCTTGCGCAAAAGCAGAGTGCGCCCCCTGCTTCTGCCGCGGCATAAGAGCAGAGCACGCCCTTTGTCTCCACCGGTGCGCAGCACAGCTTTCTGCCCCCCCCCCCACACATCTTGCCATGGCGCTGAAGAGAGGCAAAAAGGCCCCAAGTTCGGCGGTGGGTGAGAAGAAAGCCGCCAAAGCTGCACAACGGCGGGACCATGATGTCTTCCCGTCGACGCTTACAGAAGACGATCTGGCGAAGGATTACGCTTACGTGTACGCGAGCGAGATGCGAGATCATGAAGCCACAGTGGTGCTTCCTGGATCTCTCCCTCCTGCCAACGACCAATTCCACTTCTTCGCCGGGTACTTCTACTACGGTCTGTGTCCACCTTTCTCTGCTTTCTTTGTTGAGGTGATGAATGCCTTTGGGCTCAGACTGCTTGATTTCACGCCCAATGAGGTCACCTGCCTAGCAACCTTCGCGCATTTGTGTGAGAATTTTGTGGGAATAGCCCCAAATGTAGCTCTGTTCTGGCATTTCTTCATCCCTCGGGTCAAAAAGGGCGCTCTTTCTGGTAGCATCACCTGGGTCCCAAGGGAAAATTCGAAGTACTACTTGGATGGCAAGCTTCACTCCAGATGGGATGAGTGGCGGGCTGACTGGTGCTGGGTCAAGCAGCAAGATTTCCCAGCTTTTTGCCACCTCAGGACCGAGATGGTTGTGAAGCCTGATAGCTGGAACCACGTCAACCCCAGTGATGCCAAACTGGGAGTGGCGCTGCGCCGAATCCTCGCTCTGAAAGAGGCCGGCTTGACGATTGAGAAGGTGGGAGCAGATTTCACTCGCCGCCGGATCGCCCTGCTGCAGCACAGAAAAGGCCAGCAAGCGTGGGATTACCTGGGCCCCGCTGACCCAATGCGTCTGCACTAGGGCCCTGAAAACAACTTGACGGCGATGGGACACTATCTGCTCATCTGCCGGATTTTCAACAAGGGTTGCGACTTCGACTTGCTGGCGAAGGTGATCCCATTGTGCAGCAATACTGTCAGGACCTCCATCCTGGCATGGATGCCGGACTGTGATGCCCGGACGGTTCTAAGCACGTGGAAAGAACCCAGCTAGAAAGACGTGGATAACTGGTTTGTCGGCCTGGTGGAGGAGACCATTGGAGCTGAGGATGACATGATGCACCCGACGAAGGATGACTGGAAAGAGTTCTTCGCGGCAAGGGCTAATGAGTCCAAGAAGGCAAAGGTAACTCGTCCTCAGCCAGGCAAGGACCAGTACAAAAAGTGGGCCGCAGCTCCGGAGACCAGCGGAGGAAGCCGCTCCCAAGAGCATGCTGAAGAGTATGTTGGCGAGGAGGAGCGGGCTGAGGAATTCGAGGAGGGGGAGGAAGAAGAGGAGCAACCTGAGGGGTCTTCGAGCGAGGAGGAGATGGAAGAGGAAGAAGAACCACCTTGCCCTCCTCCCGCCAAGGGAAAGATGACTGTCGCCAAGAAAACTTCCCGCAAGAGGGAAGCGCACACCAAGTCGGCAAGCCAAGGGCTCGCGAGCGTCAAGTTGGCAGCCGCAACCCTCCGGGCACAGCCTTCCCGGCAACTGCCTTCCCGCGTTGCTGCCCCCCGTCGACCCATCCTACCAATCGTGGAGGAGGCGGGCACTTCGCTGCCCCCAGCCCCCCCAAAGCGTCCAAAGAGTCCACCGCCATCATCCACAACTGCGGGGACCGAGGAGACAGTTCATTACGACATGTCAGTCCTGAGTGACCCCGACGAGGACGAAGAGTAAGCATCTCCATCCCCGTGTGTTTCTTTTTCAATTGTCCAAACTCTGTTGCTTGAGCTGATCTTTTCCCTTGTCCTGATCTTGTAGGGACGAGGTGCCGCTGGCGAAGAGGCCCAGGACTACTGGGGAAGGCAAGACGGCAACTGGCACCAATCAAGGCACAATTTCTCTTGAGGTTGCCGGCTCGAGCCCCCCGCGCGAGGCACATGCATAGTTTCTGCTGGCGATCACCAGCGTTAGGTCTTCTGCAATGGAGACTGGCAAGGGCTTGGAAAGTAGCCAGCCGGAAGGAGGGCGCCAAGAGATAGACCTCTTGATGGCGCCCTCGACTCCCAGGCCGTCACCAAGACCTTCACCGGCAAGGGTGGCCCTCCTCCAGAGGAGCCCCAAGAAGGGCTCATCCGCGCGGAGCCCCTCCGGCAACCGATGTTGCTGGGGACCAGGCGCCGGCAACCAAGGCTGCTGGAGGAAGAACGGCGTCGCCCCCATGTGCTCGTCAAGGTAATCTTCTTTCCAAATGTACTTGATTCTTTCCAATGCTTCTTCCCTTTTTTTTTGTTTTCTTGAACTTGATCTGAAACTCGAATTTTTCTTTCCTCTGCTCCTTCTTCAACCTAGAGAGCCAACTCCTCCGGAGGGGGGAGAGGCATCCACGGAGAAAAACGTTAAGAGCGCCGCCGATGAGGCTGCCGGGATTTCCGGCATGAAGGTCGTCGTGTATGCCACCAAGGAGGCCAGGAAAACTCCTGAAGAAACTGTCCAGCCCCTTGGTGGCACATCTGGGCTTGCCATTAAAGACACTGAGATGGGAGAGGCCGGCACCGACAGGTCAAGTGTTGTCTCTCGTGCCAGTGCATCCAAGGCGCAGGCCCTGATCAGCCTTCCGGAGTCTGTTCATCAGCAACAAGAGTCTGAGGCCCCCGGCTCATCTGGTGCTGGGGAGCCTACTTTTGAAGAAGCCATTGTGGAGATCTTGGCGCCCCTCTCCAGTAGCGTCGTAGCGTCAGATGGATCCGACGACAATGCCGCGGATCTTGCCTTCCTGACGGCGATGGCTAGTGGCCTCAAGGATGTGCAGGACCGCTACGGCAGGTGCTGGGACAGACTGCATGCACAACAGCAAACCGTAGGGCTGGCCGAGCAGAAACTAAGGAAAAAGGCGGAAGAGCTCTGTGCCTGGCACAACAGCAAATTCCATGGCCTCAGGAGGCAAGAAGAGAAGCTTGATGCTGCCAAGGAAAAGGCAGCGGCTCTGGACGGCAAGTTAACGGAGCGCAAAGCGCAGCTTGCCGCTAAAGAAAAAGACCTTGCCGCCCGAGAAGAAGCTCTTGCTACCAAGCAACGTGGCAAGGATGAGGAGATCCAAACTCTACTTGTGCAGCGGACCCAAGAGCTAGTGGAGGGCCATAAACAGGCCATCGAGACTCTAGCCCAGGCTCACGGCACCAAGCTCTCGGAGGCCGTCAAAGTCGCGGAGGGTACTGAGGCCGCCAAGGCAGAGTTGGAGTCCAAGGTATCGAAGCTTGAAGAAGAGCTCGTCACTAAAGCCCAGGAACTCTCGAACGTCAACAATTCCTTGGCAGACCTCAACTCAAAGCTCGCAACTCAGGAGAAGGATCTGGAGACTGGCAGGGAAAAAGAGAAGAAGCTACTGGAGGGCTGGGAAAAAGATAAGGCTGAGCATGCCAATGCTGCAAACTCTTTCGAGGAGCACAAGAAAGCCATGGATCTGTGGACTGGTTGCCTTGTCGGCGTTGCCGAGCGTCTCGCAGCTCAGGTGAGCATCATGGACAAGGAGGAACATCGCTTCACTATTGGCGAGCATGACTCCAGAAGCGCCAGCCTCTCCCCCTTCTACGACGGACTCCTCGAGATATTGAAGAAACATCATGAGAAGAGATCCACCAGCTTTGCCAATGAGTCTCGGAAGTTTTGCGTTGAGGTCGTCTCAAAGATGCTTGTCAAGATTATCTGCCGGAATCCTGACGTCAATGTCTCCAAGGCCTTCAAGACCTTGCCGCCGGGGACGGACACCATAGCTGCCGAAGAAGCCATCACTCCCCTTATTGGCAAGATCAATCAGATCCTGAGGACTGAGGGTGACCGCATGGATTAGCCTCCCTTGTCGTTCTTTGTTGCAAATGTAGTTCATACATAAGACAAGTTTATCTTAAATCAGACTGTACTTGGCTTTGATGTATTATAACTTGTGTTTAAGATGGATGTATGTGTGCTGTTCTCCTTATTCTGTTCTGTCTTTGCATGATTTTTGTACCCTACGCTTGCCGGAAACTTGCCGGTGCGCACACCCTTGCCGCAAGTGCTTGAGGAACAGGTCCTTAGCAGCTTGCCGAAAGTGTCGCTACCGGCAAGGTCACGCTTGACGGTCACCACGCGGCTGCTTAGGTTGCCGAGCAGACTCGAAGCAAAGTAAGAGCGCAGTCGATCACGACAAGGTTCCTTAGCGTGCAGGTTTCTCATACAAAGGCCAAAGTCGTTCAAGGAGAATCGCAACTATAGCAAAGAATTTATTTCAAAGTTTTGCAACTTAGCTCATTCCTTGTTGTACTTCTTGCCGTAGGGTGATATCTTGAACGCGTCCTTTGGTATCCATACCGTCACTCCCCTCGGGAAACTTGTACGCGAGGAATCCTTCCTTCCTTTAAGAAAAAGAAAGAAGAGAAAAGAGGAGGCTGGAACCTCGGTGGTTCGTTAATCACCTTATGCAAGGGAAAATGTAACACAAGATTGCCTGCAACACATAAATATATATGTACTTTGACAAAAAGTTGTGAAACGTTTAGCTTTTATTTATTATGCACGGGATCTGCGCCCGGCTTTGTACAAAGGATTACATGCCTTGATGGCAAACTTGTACAAAAGAGGTTGCCGGGCAGCCCGGCAACCGTGCCTTATGGGTAAAACTTACGAAGATGCTCAATATTTCATGAGTTTAGCACCGAAGTACAATCTTCGGTCTCTAGGTGGACTACGCCGGGCCTAGTGACTCGTATTACCCGGTAAGGGCCCTCCCACTTCGGCGTCAACTTGTTTTTTATCCTTCGTGGATCGAATCCGACGAGGAACAAGGTCGCCTTTCTCAAGGTCCCTGGCATTCACTTTGCGGCTAAGGTAGTGGCACAAAGCTTGCTGATACCGTGCAGCACGAGCAGCAGCCTGGAAACGATCTTCCTCAAGGAGCGTGGCATCGTCATGCCGCAGCTCATCTTAGTCCTCCTCATTGAAGGCCAAGACTCGAGGTGACCCGTATTTGAGTTTCGTGGGGAATATTATTTCTGCACCAAGGCTTGCTTCCTGACCTTCTGCTTGACGGGCCTCGCATGAGGGCAGACAGCAAGGTGGTGCTCAGTTGACCTCCTAAGAACTTTGGGGATGTCAGGTGCTTGCCGGACAAGCACACTAGCATTCCCCCGTAGGAAGGCAACGAGCCCGACTCCCTATTTGTCACCGAGAGTGGCACTTTCAGAAAAAGTGCCACTCATCCTATCCCCCTTCGCAGAAACTTGTTTGGTCATGGACGCAGAAGCCTTGGCTCTCTTGCTCTTGCCAGTAGAGCTCTCTGGTGTGTCCTCGACAGGCATGCTGCACTCTGAAGTGCGCTTCCCGGAGTCCTTCCCAGAGGTCTTGCCAGTCTTCTTCTTCTTTCCTTCCCCGGGAGCTTTGACGGCAGGGGCAAGTGCCTCGACGGCAGCCGCTGCCGCCACCTCCCAGTAGAGCTTGTCAGCATAGATGATTGCGTCCTTGTAGTTTGACTTGATGATGAGGACCCCCATCGGCCCCGGCATCTTGATGACGTTGTACGCATAGTGTGATGCGGCCATAAACTTTGCCAAGCCTGGGCGGCCCAGAATCCCATTGTACGGCAGCGGCATCTTGACGACGCCGAAGGTAATCTTCTCCGTCCGATGGTTGAGCTCGCTGCCGAACGTGACCGGCAACGTGACTTGTCCCTTCGGCGTGTTCCTCCGCGGACTGATCCCTTGGAAACTGCCTGTCTACTCGAGATCCTTGTCAGGGATCTGCAGCCTCTTGATCACATCTGGGGACATCAAGTTCAAGCCAGCCCCACCGTCAACCAGCATCTTCATCACCTTGAGGTTGCGAATTGTTTGTGAGACCAACAACGGCAAACACCCGACCGCAGTGGTGCGATCAGGGTGGTCCTCGGCGTCAAAGACGATGGGCGAATGCGACCACTTGAGTGGCTTATGTGCCTCCATCACTGACTTTGCTGTATTGACTTCGTGGATCCACTGCTTTAGTTGCCGGTGCGAGGAGTGCAAAGATGTGCCTTCGTCAACACAGATGGCATCCAATGCATTTAGGAACTCCTTGTCAGACCCGCCTCCATCCTCATCACTATCATCCTCTTCTTGCTGGCCCTGAGCAGCCTTCTCTTTTGGCTACTTGGCCTTGCCGTGGCGGCCTCCGCAGCCACCATGGTCTTGCTTGCCGGACCCACCAGCACCATATTGGCCCTTCTCCTTGTCACGCTTCTCGTACTCTTGCTTCTGCTTTTCGGCAAGTTGCTCTACTTGCCGGCATTGCTGGAGGTCGTGGCCTTTGGTGCGGTGGATCTTGCAGTATGGCCCGCCGGTCTTGCCGGCCTTCTCGCCTGCCGCAGCTTCTCGGCAGCCATCGCACCCAGCAGCCTCCTTGCCAGGGATGTCTGCCTTCGGCTTCTTGGTGGCGTTGGTGTCGCCGGAGCTCTCGACGGCCAGTACAGTCTTGTTCTTGCGCTTTCTGTTGCGCTTTCTGTTCTTCTTCTGCGGGGTTGATGCGTCGTCGTTCTCGGAATCGACGTCTGCACCAGCATCTTCCCCGGGGAGTTGCCTCCCTTCCTCAGCATGTGCACATCTATCCGCCAAGGTGTACAGATCGTTGATGGTCTTAACTTGCTCGACATTCATCTCTGACCGCATCCTACGGTTGCGCACATTCATGTGGAACGCGGCAACAACAGCTGCGGGATGGATGTCGGGGATGTTGTGGTGCACACGGCTGAACCGTTGTAAGTACTTGTGGAGGTTCTCTCCATCCCTTTGGGGGATCACCTGCAAGTCGCTGGGCTGACCCGGGAGCTTGTGGCCACCCTGGTATGCGCGAACGAAATGATGGCACAGATCCGCCCAAGAAGAGATGGAGCCCTCAGGCAGGTTCATCAACCACGACCTGACGTTGGGCCAAAGCGCCAACGAGTACTTTCTTGTCCCGTCCCCTGGCAGCTTCCACCGCCATGGTGTAGATGCCAAGGAACTCAGCTGGGTTGAGCATGCCGTCGTACTTGTCGGGCAGCTCCGGCTTGAAGGCACGGGCGGACGGCCAGTGAACTTGCCGCAGCTCACGAGTAAATGCTGGGCACCCCACATCGTAGGGCAAGTGCCTAGCGGCTACTAGCGCGAGTACGTTCACTGCTGACCTGGCACAGTCGTCAGATTGACAACATGCTTCCCAGCGCCGCTCGATCTTCGTGCGGGCGTCTTCGTCGCACCACTCACGGAGTACTTGGCGCTGATCTTGGAGGCACCGCGGATCCGATGAAGCCATAGACAGCACGTCATGGTCGTCCGATCGGCGGGTTGGTCGCTGTGATGGCGGGGGGTGCCGAGGCGACTGCACCGTGGGCGCAGCGTCTCCGGCAAGGTAGCCGGACGGTCCCGCCAACATGGTGGGTGGTCGCCGCGAGGGCCCCACTGTCACAGCCCTAGATTATTGCTTGTAAATAGTTGCATCAGTGAGCATCATGCATCATGTGGAATTCAAGGATTTTGAATTGAGGGAATTCTCAAAGCCTCAGAAACCTTTTTAAAATGATCAACATTAAAATCTCTTCAAAGAAGTCCAAGAAAATGTTCCTCTTAGTCTCTGAAAATATTGGCAAGAGGTAAAATTCAAAACAATATTTTTGGAATCTCAGAGATATTTATTTTGGGCCTTTGAGTTAATCCAATAATTATATGGATTGGATTTATATTTTTATATATATGAGATATAAGTCCATTAATTCTGAAATTTGTGGTGGGACTCTGGATTAGTCCATCCAGTCCACACAAAAGTTATCAGAAAAATATGAAGAATCCGTTTATGGCATTTTCATGCATGTTTGAACAACTTAAAGTTGCTGTATATGACAATTTGAATAAATGGCATTTGAAATGCCTTATGTGGAGTTTGAATTTGAACCTTCGGTTCAAACCAACTTCATTTAAATTGTAGCTAGTTGCACTAGCCCAAATCACAGCATATTGCCATGTCATGATCATGCATCATATTGTTTCATTGCATTGATTGTGTTTCTTCCTGTTTGTCGGTGTTTGTCCCCTCTCAGTAGCAGACGATTCCGATGTTGTGATCATTGACACTGACGAAGAGCTATACTATCTTCAGAAGTGCCAGGCAAGCAAACCCCCTTTGAGCATTCCGATACAATCCTACTCTCTCGCTCTTGCTCTCTTTTACTGCATTAGGACAACAACGATTCAACTATTACATGTTGCGGTAGCTGAACCCATTCCTCTGCATGACCTGTCTTTGCCACAGTAAATAGTTGAAACCCACTAGCATGAGTAGGAGTTGTTTGAGCCATGATGTGCCTACTCATTCATGCTTGCTTGTTATGCCTGCTATGCTTAGAGTTGTGTCAGGTCTGATTCATCTGGGATAGATTGGAGTGGTGGTGAACATGTCCTACTGTGTGAGAGCTAAGTGTGTGAACACGATTTGGTGAAGGTAGCGATGAGAGGCCATGTAGGAGTACATGGTGGGTTGTCTCATTGGGACCGTCCTTAGGAACTGAGTTCTGTGTTGGTGATCCAAGAACAACTACTACCATGCATTGGGCCCGAAATCCATGGACCCTCTCGACTTATTAATCGCCTTGATCTCTGTCCAGGAGTTGCAACTAGTTTCTGGTGTTTGTAGGATATGTGTTGGGGGCCGTGTGTAGCGCTGACCCTAGGAGTGCGCTATGATGCGGTAGAGACACGAGGCACAGTGTACCAAGTGACACCCGAATGGTGCTCTTGGGAACCCTGCACTCATCGTTTGGGGCCGTACTAGAAACTTCGGCCGGACTTCCTTGTGGAGTGGACTCAAATAGGCGATAAACCTGGACTAGAGTCATGTGTGGTTAGTCAGGTCGTGGCCGACACCCTCGCCAGGCTTCCGCTTGAAGGTTGCCGAGATACATGACGTGTACATGGTGGTAAGTGGTGAGAGCGTGTGTGAAGAAGTACACCCCTGCAGGGTTATTAATGATCTATTCGAATATCCATGTCCGCGTATATGGACTACTTGGAAGCTTAAATTGTTCATAGACAAGTTGAAATGGATACACTAAAATGCGCAAGATAAGTGTGAGTGCTATGGATGGCCTTCACGTAGGGAGACGGGAGCGGATCCATAGTGGTGTATTGTTATGGTGAATATGTGGACTCGTGTGCGCTTTCTCACCTCAAAGAAGTTACTGGTAGTCGTAGTTCAGGATAGCCACTGGGTCAAAGCTGGCTTGCTGCAGTTAAACTCCACAACCCCCTTGTTGATACTTATGCATTTGTAGTTAGTTCTGATGTAAGTCTTGCTGAGTACATTTGTACTCACGTTTGCTTAATTTATGTTTTTGCAGAGGAGACTTCAGTCTCACTTTAGATTCCTGCGATGAGTTTGACGTTGACAGTTTAGCTTGGGAATCCCAGACAGAGGTCTGGTTCCTATGGAGGGTCTTGCAGATAGTCAGGCTTTCTAGCCTTCTTTCTTTTCAGCTGTCTGTACTCAGACAGGTTATGCTTCCACTTGTTGCTTGTATGACTTGAATGTTGGATCATGAGACCCATGTTTGTAATATCATGCTATGTAAGGCTCCTCGGAGCCTCTTAAAGAAATACTTTGAGTCATAGAGTTATGTTGTGATGCCATGTTGTATCTACGCATATCGAGCATATTGTGTGTACGTTATTGAAATGCTTTGGTATGTGTGGGATCCGACACCTAGTTGTTTATTCTTGGTAGCCTTCCTTATGGGGAAATGCCTCCTAGTGCTTCCATCCGGAACACATGGATTGACCGGCATGTGTCCTTCTTTGCTTCGGTGTCTGTCCCTGTGGGGAAATGTCACGCGGTGTTTTACTGGAGTCCTTGTAGCTTGCTACGACTCGGTTACACTCGCTGCTGACTGACACGTGCATTGCTGGGTCATGTATGCCTGTCCCTGTAAGTTTGTGCCACCTTGGTTTATGACTAGTCATGTCGGCTCGGGTTCTCTGTCACATGGATACTAGTGCCACAATCATATACGTGAGCCAAAAGGCGCAAACGGTTCCGGCCCAGGTAAAGGCGGCAGCCGTGGGTTACCGTGCGTGAGGCCGCAAAGTAATATGATGTGTTACATGCTAGACCGGTGTGACTTAGGATCGGGGTCCTGACAGCTTTGGTATCTCTCACCCCCACTAAACATGAATCTCGTCCCAAGATTCAGACGTGAGGTGAGAGGAAGGGAGGTCACGGAACTGACACAGTCTTCATGATTCATTTGCCCTCCTCAAAGATGCTGATTCATTGCATCATGTTGATCTTGACATCTTTGCCTTCGAGAGCTTCACACAACATGATGACAAGAGAGAGAAACTCTACAGGAATCGATCTTCTCAAAGATCGAGCAACTCATGATCAACTCATGGAATGAGACGTAGGAACATCTCCTGAGGTGAGGCAAAAACACACATCAGGAATGATGGAAGAGAACAGATGACGAAGGGTCAAGTTGGTAGGCAACAATTCCACGCTTAGGTGAGATGGTGCACGGTTTCAACGTAGCGAGGAGTTATTTGCCATGATTCCATGACGGGGCACCTTAGGGAAGGTGACTCATAGAATTATTCCCTTAAGTGGCAAAAAGAATTACTTTTGATACATAGAACATTGAAACTCTCTATACCAGCCTAAGGCAATTCACAAACGATCGTTTGAAGGAGTTCAAAACAATGGTATACTCAGACTAGAATGGATGATGTGGACTACCTTGTTGAAGACAACGCAATGGATGATTTTTGCTTGTAATCGGAAATGGATGGGACCCATGGTAGGCCCACTTTTGAAGATGATCCGGAATAGCAATTACTGAGAAGAGCAGCCCATGGGAAAATGGCACAATGGCGGGTGCAAGCTGGGAACAAAATGCAAATGCTGGGATTGATTCTAGTAACTGGGGAGAAGGCTCAACAGTAGAGAGTGATTCCACTGTTTGGATGTCTATAGAATAATTGAAAGAACTGAGGGCACATTCCAATTAATGCTGACGATAAGACCTAGTGCCTGAGCGTGCTCTCAAGAACTTGAGCATTTCCATATTCATTAGGGTTTTACCAGCAACTATGCCAAGGATTCTGGTAACACCTCATACTATCAAGATGAATAATGGTGGAGGATGCAGATGCAAAGGAAGACAACCACTTTCTCAGATTTCACCCTAGCGAAGCCAAGGGAACAAATTCTGGTTGATCGACCGAGAGACATTTAGCACTCCGCTTCTAATGTTCTCCTTGATGTACTAACGTAACATCTAGAACATCAAGTAAAGGTCGATCTTCGGAAACACAAAGGATCCACAAGGAACAACTTCTAGAATAAGTCATACGAAAACCTCATGGGGAGTGGCTAATCTTGTTGAACAAGATACTACATCAACAGGTCTTCCGGGGAAGTGTGTTAGCCACAACATCACTCTACCGTTTTAGAAGACCAATATTATAATTCTTAGGAAATGTTCCAACCATCATATCTGCCTGAGATTCAGATCTGGTTGGTGACAAGATGCTTCGGACTCAGCATGTCTGAAAAAGAAGGTTTGCAACACAAATCGACAAGATGACGTTGCGAGATTCTCGGAAAATGAACTACGGAAGCAAGCTCCAAACATGAGCAGGATTGCAAGACACACGTGAGCACACTGTCCAGGACAGGCATGACCACATAACAGGTCTTACAGCAAAACACTACCGAGTTCTGGTTGGGAACCATCATCATGGATAACGAAGTCCTTACATAAGTCCGGATTAGCTCTTAAGAAGGAACTTCTTTTCCTTGAACAAGTCAATCAGTGGCTTGGTGTGCTAGGGAATACATATGGAATGGAGATGATCAGTCTATCAAACCATAGAATGCTTCGCACGTGCATGACTGACTTGGGATGTTTCCAGAGGAAGCAAAAACAAACTTTCTCAAATTCACGGCGGCAACTTGCATCAAATGCACATGAACTTAGAGGAAGTCACTTCTTACATCAAACATATACCCCATGGCTAGCACAAAGATAATGTTTATGAAAGTTTCCAACACTAGCCTTATCGTTCAACATGAATCATGGAGAGGATAAAGATGTTGCCGATGGGCTCAACAACACTCATTAAGATTCCCATGAAGATGGAATTCAACAACTATGTGAACAAGTGATAGCATTGGTCAGACCAAAAGATATAATGGTGTATGCTCGAGGAGACAACCATGAGTAAGACAACATCACGAGAATCATTGGTACTGATTTTGATTTGATGATAGCCCATGCTCCAATCAAAGTTTGGGTAAGACGATATGATCAACAGAGTGAGAGATTGACACAATCTTAACTCATTGATCGAAAAGTGCACCAAGAAAAATGGACTAGGTAGCAGGATCACTCGTAGCATAGTGATTCAATAACCATCACACTAAGAATGAAACTATTATCCATCAGCTACCAAGCAACGGGGTTGCTAGGAGTATTGATTTCACACATAATGGTTCACTTGTCGGTATTCCGGTTACAACAACACAGAGACCAAGAAATAAATGATGATGGCGAGAAGTATCACTATATCAAGAATTCATAAGAGGTTGTGTAATTCTCATGACATTCTTGACATGAAAGAGGGTAACACTCCAGGGTAGAGCAGACTAGGAACTGGATTGGCTTTCTTGATCAGCGGAATACAACTGCTTTGATCCAATCCAACAAATGGATGAGTACTGGAGTTTGTTTCTCCTAGTCATTCTGAAATAGAATGGCTCGACGGACCACAAGAGTAGTAGGCATCGTGAATGCATGACTACTCCTGACTATCAATTGATAGACGAAGGTCAGAATATAACCGAGGGGGGAGACAACTCAAAGAACATATGATTATCTGAGTTGGGGATGCATAGATCAGCATGTCGAAAAAGCTCAACATATTTCTTCCGGATAACCCATGCAACAATGTAGAATGGAGAACTCATCAAGAGCACTCTTGTTGTGCCCTTTTAGTTCAAAAGAACTTCTACCATAGGATGGTTTATGGCATTGGAAGAATGATAACCACGAACCTTGAAGATTATCACAAGGTTACTAATATCCTAAAGGAACAAGCAAACACTATCAACACGAAGTAGGTAGAGTGAATCTTGGGTTCAAGAACCCAGGAATAGAATACCTACTAACTAAATGGCATCACGAGCTGCTTTCAAAAAAGATGGCTAGAATTATCACACTGGGGATACAACACAAAGGCTGAACCTCTGGGTGGTTCTCTAAGATACCCTTGTTTCCTAATAACTTCATCGTATAGGTCGGGGCAACGGAGTACCTCAACACAATGACTAGTGTGGTTAGTCCGGCCCAAAAGACATCGGAACAGGAAGAAATGATTTGCAAATGCATCAGATTATTTAAAGACCTTGGATACCTCGGACAGCATAACGGCTGTACGGGCATGAAAAATGAGACAACCTGTATGACAACTGACAACATATCAACTGACTTCTTGTGGAAACACCTATCTGAGAAGACGACACCTTTTCTATAAATCTGCAAAGTAGTAACTCGTCATCCTGATAGATAGATGAGAAAGCCTAGTTTCTTAATCCCGTAGAAAAGATGAGGGTGACTCAGAATCAGGAAGACACAGGATAAGGAGTAAAAAGAGCCTTACGTTCCCTTCCACAATCAATTCCCCTATATAACTAAAGCATTTCTAGACTCGATTTCGACCAGTTTGGCTTGGTAATCCTACAGGCAGTTAGGCTCTGATACCAAAGCTGTCAGGACCCCGATCCTAAGTCACACCGGTCTAGCATGTAACACATCATATCACTTTGCGGCCTCACGCACGGTAACCCACGGCTACCGCCTTTACCTGGGCCGGGACCATTTGCGCCTTTTGGCTCATGTATATGATTGTGTCGCTAGTATCCATGTGACAGAGAACCCGGGCCAACATGACTAGTCGTAAACCAAGGTGGCACAAACTTACAGGGACAGGCATACATGACCTAGCAATGCACGTGTCGGTCAGCAGTGAGTGTAACCGAGTCGTAGCAAGCTACAAGGACTCCAGTAAAAGACCGCGTGACATTTCCCCGTAGGGACAGACACCAAAGCAAAGAAGGACACATGCCGGTCAATCCATGTGTTCCGGATGGAAGCACTAGGAGGCATTTCCCCATAAGGAAGGCTACCAAGAATAAACAACTAGGTGTCGGATCCCACACATACCAAAGCATTTCAATAACATACACACAATATGCTCGATATGTGTAGATACAACATGGCATCACAACATAACTCTATGACTCAAAGTATTTCTTTAAGAGGCTCCGAGGAGCCTTACATAGCATGATATTACAAACATGGGTCTCATGACCCAACATTCAAGTCATACAAGCAACAAGCGGAAGCATAACCTGTCTGAGTATAGACAGCTGAAAAGAAAGAAGGCTAGAAAGCCTGACTATCTACAAGACCCTCCATAGGAACCAGACCTCTGTCTGGGATTCTGTCGGGCCCATGGAACCCGGGGTATCTAGGCCCGTCTGCCTTTGGCCCAGGGCGCAACGCCTGGCGTGGGCCTAGCGGGCCGTCACCACCGGACTCTCTCCAAGACCCCTCATGAGGCCCTGGCCTCCTGAGGCCCCCTCCTCAGGGAGCGGGGAACGAGGCTCGACATCTTCACCAGCGGCCTCGCGAGGCCCCCTTGCGAGGCGGCCTCCTGAGGCCTTCTCCTGAAGGCACCCAAGACGAAGGCTACTCGGCTCGGCCGCGCTGTCTCGTGCCCATCACGTGGGTGACGCGCGCGGCGACGAGCGGCAATAGAAGCCGCTCCAGCAGGCATGGATGAAGATGGTTTCCTCTTTTGTGTTAAGGGAGCAAGGCCAGCTATCTACTCTCCAAAGCAACCCCAAAGGTTGCCCGATCGGCAAAGGAAGACCAAGACGACGGGCGCGCAGGGCGGAGGTCATCACCGAGCCCACCAGCGCGTCATGGATAATGCTTTGGTAGGCGAAGACCACCTTTAGTCAGGATAGCCTGAGCGCCTGTCCCCTTTCAAAATCGCCAAAGTGTGGCAACCCTTCCCGCCTAAGTTTCCAGGGGGAAGAGGACCATGGCTGATATAAAGGGCAGTGCTGCCGTTGTAGAAGGGGATGGGAGGTGAGAGATCGATTCCTTCATCTCCTACCTTGTACCTTATACGCAAGAACTCTCTTGCCCTTGCAATCCCAACCACAAGAAGGAGTAGGGTCTTACACCGCAAGGTGGCCCAAACCTGGGTAAACCGCTGAGTCCTCGCTCCGTCCCTCGCTAGCGCGCTCTTGCCATCGCCTCGCCGTCGCTTAACCGTGGTAGGAGACGAAGTAGGTAGAACAAGCTCACCCCAGTGTTCGAACCTTTGGGTCCCCGGAGCCCGTACTTCCGACATTTGGCGTGCCTGGTAGGGGTGCACTACTGTTCTTCTGCTCCGCCCTCAGCTCCACCAACCCCATGACTGACGCGCGTCGCGAGTGCGCCGAGTGCAGGGCTGGCCGCGTGGCTCAGACGGAGCCGGTGGCCCGCGGCAATCGCTGCCGTCCCGAAGCCGAAGCCGCTGCCACCGACCCCACTACCCGCGTGCAGCAGGACTCCTCCCTGCACCCCTCCGTGCAGGCGAATGGCCACACCGCCACGGCCTCCTCCCTCACCCACCATGAGCAGCCAAACCCGCAGGCAGCGCTGCTCATGGCGCGTGAGCTGCTCCGTTACCGTCCGGCTGACGCCGCCTACGACGCCTAGCTCGGTCGCATCGCCAAGCTCGTCAACGTCACCGGGGACGCTCCGGCACCTTCTCACTCGCTCCTCCCGCCGCCGTCTCGTGCTGGGGACCTGGCCCACGGCGCTCCCCGCCGCCTCCTCTGCGTAACGAGCGCGCCGGGCCCCAGCGCATTGCGCGGGCTCGTGAGCCGTCCCGTGGCGCATCCTTGCCAGACCGAGACGAGGCCAGCTGCCAGATCATCCGCCGTGCGTCCCCCGATGCGCGGGTGCTCTTCGAGGGGCAGCGCCAGCGCCAGGACCAGGCCGTTCAGGACGTCGCGGCGGCCGGGCGTCAAAACCGCGCCGCCCTCGCTGGCGGCGTCCCCTCGAGCGGCGTGGGCTGTCGTGCCTTCACCCGCGAGCTGCGTCGCGTGGTCTGGCCCGCGAAGTTCAAGCCTGAGCTGCCTCCGCACTACGACGGCACCCCCAACCCCACGGAGTTCCTCCAGCTCTACAAGCTGAGAGTCGAGGCGGCGAACGGTGACGACAAGGTCATTGCGAACTGGTTCCCCATGGCCCTCAAGGACGGCCCGCGCTCCTGGCTCATGAACCTCCCTGAGGCTTCCATCTCGTCGTGGGCCGAGCTCTGCAGCCAGTTCATCGCCAACTTTAAGGGCACACAGGACCACTCCCTCACCATCAACGACCCGCGACGCGTTCGACAGCGCCCAGACGAGACCCTCCGCAAGTACATCCAGCGCTTCAGTCAGGTGTGCAACAAGATCCCGCGCGCTTCCGACGCGGCCGTCATCTCCGCGTTCTCCACCGGTGTCACGGACATCAAGATGCGCGAGAAGCTCGCCATCAACGGTGAGCTCGACTCCATGCTCGAGCTGCTCGACCTTGCCGACAAGTGCACCAAGGCTGAAGAAGGCCGCCTCTTCGTCCACAACGACCCCGACGCGGCTCTCGACGGCGCCAAGGCCAAGAGCAAGGACGTCAATCGCAAGGGCCCTGCCGTACTCGCGGCGGAGCCCGAGCAAAAGCGCGGCCACGACCACGATGAGCCCAGGAAGGACAACCGGCCACTCTACGCTTTTCACAACGTCCACTCCCACAGCACCGAAGACTGTCAGGAGCTCAGGCTGCTTCGCGACGAGCGCCAGAGCCGCCGGGATGACCGCAATGGCCGCGGCGCCAGCCATGGAGGTGGCCTCGGCGGCAACCGCTGGGACGGCCGCAACGACAAGGGCAACTACCGCCAGGGCTGGCGCGATCAGCCTCGTGAGGCCGCCTGGCGCGACCAGCCTCGTGAGGCGAATGCTCAGGTCAATGCCGCTCTCCCGCCGCTGCCACCGCCACCCCGAAGGAACGACGTCAACCAGCCTGACGAGGGCGCTGGGGGCTACCAGGAGCCTCGCGTGGTCGCCTGCATCCTCGGTGGGTCCCAAGCCCCCGCGTCCATCCGCCACTTCAAGCAACTCTCTCGCGAGGTGTACGCCGCCCTCCCGAGGCTAGAGGCTTCGCGGCCCCTCAAGTGGTCGCAGTACACCATCACCTTCGACTCTAAGGACCACCCCAAGTCCACGGCCTCCACAGGCGCGTTCCCCATGCTGTGCACTCCCACCATTAGCAACGTCGCGGTCACCAAGACCCTCATCGACGGGGGTGCCGGCCTCAACGTGCTCTCCGTCGAGACCTTCGAGACGCTCTAGGTGCCCTATGACCAGCTGATGCCGACCAGGCCCTTCTCCGGAGTGACCGATGGCTCCACCATTCCGCTGGGGCAAATGCGCCTCCCCGTCACCTTCGGCACCCGCAAGAACTACCACACCGAGCTCATCAACTTCGACGTGGCACACATCGGCCTGCCTTATAACGCCATCTTGGGCTACCCAGCTCTCACCAAGTTCATGGCGGCCACCCATCACGCCTACAACGTCCTCAAGACGCCTGGCTGCAGTGGCATCATCACCATCGCTTGCGACGAGAAGGACGCAGCCAGCACTCTCGAGCGTGCCTACAAGGTTGCCGCTGTCGCGCACCCGGCCGACGAGGACGCGGCCGAGCCTTCCAAGGCCGCGCCCGCGAAGAAGAAGCAGTAGTTCTCTCAGGACCGCGCCGAGACGAAGAAGGTGTCGGTGGACGGCAGGGGCTCCGGCCCTGCCTTCACCATCAGCACAGGCCTCCCTCCTACATAGGAAAGCGCGCTCGTCACCTTCCTTCGGGCAAACTCGGATGTTTTCGCCTGGAAAGCATCCGACTTGTCCGGTGTGCCGAGGGAGGTGATCGAGCACCACTTAGCAGTGTGCCCCAATGCACGCCCGGTCAAGCAGAAAGCACGGCGCCAGGCGCCAGAGAAGCAAGAGTTCATCGTCAATGAAGTTCAGAAGCTCCAAGAAGCCGGAGTCGTTCGTGAGGTGCGCCGTCCCGAATGGCCCGCCAACCCAGTCGTCGTCCCCAAGAAGGGCGGCAAGGAGCGCATGTGCGTCGACTTCACCAGCCTCAACCACCTCTGCCCTCATGACCCCTTCCAGCTGCCGCGGGTTAGCCAGGGTGTTGGCCCCGCTTTCGGCAGCACGCGCATGCCCTTCGGGCTGAGTAACGCCAGCGCCTCTTTCCAGAGGCTGGTGCCCTTCACTCCAGGGCCTCGTGAGCCTCCCGCTCCTCGCGAGCTCCTGAGGCCTCGCGAGCTCCCTTGCCCCAGAGGAGCGGACTCTCTTGGCGCGCCTCGCCATGTGGTTTGATGTCACTACAGCGCGGTTCCGCCAGGTACGCCCGGCGCGTCGCCTCCCGCCACGCCTCTCGAGCTTCGCTCCCGGAACCTTATCCTTTTGGTTGGGTAATGAATTTTACTGATTTCGCCCTGATGAGTTATGTTACCTCCTTAATCGCGTGTTAAGTTCGGTGCTGCCCGAGAGCGCCGCACGCTCGCGACCCCTCCCTTGACCGTTTCCGCGAGCGGGGGCTAGGCACGGCGCCTGTGCTTGGGTCCGTCCCTGCAGCGCCGCCAAATCCAAGTGAGTGAGCTCTGGCTCGCGGGCTTGCTCCCGCGCACGTCACCTCGCCAAGGTCCTTGGTGCCTTACCTCCTCACGCAACGGCCACGGGCGGGTTAGCAAGCTTGTGCCGCTCCCCCCAATCGAGAAATCTATCAACGTGCAGCCCCTCAGGAGTGGAGCTGCGCGAAGACCTCGCGGCGGCCTCTCGCGAGCCGACCTAGCGAGGTGAAGACACGTCGAACGCCGAGCCTCGTGTGTGCGTCTCGCGAGCGCGCCTCATGGGCGCAGCTCGGTAGCGGCAAGGGCTGGCTCGGCGAGTGGCGGTTCGTGCTGTGTCCATCCGCGCGGCGACAAGCAAGCCTACCGGCAAGACCCCCGTCTTCCTCGTCCACGGCGTTGACACGGTCCCCCTCTGGAGCTTAAGCACGGTCCCTTGTGAGCCCTTGTCTTCGACAAGGCGCGTCAGGACGGCTCGCGGGAGACCGACCTGCCTCTCCTCGAGGAGGGCCGCCGCCAAGCCGGCCTCGCGCCGCCGCCACAGCCGCGGCGTCCGCCCTCGCACTCTCGAGGTCCGCGACCCCGCCCTGCGCAGAATCCTCCCCAGAGAGGGGCCCCACGAACTGCCACCCGTATGGGAAGGACCTTTTCGGGTTACTCATGTCTCCAGGCCTGGCTCAGCTCGGCTGGAGATGGAGGACGGAGTTCCTGTGCCTAACGCCTAGAACATCCAACACCTCCGCAAGTTCTGCCCGTGACCCTCACGCGTACGAACAAAACGGGGCTGTACACGCCCCGGAGCCTCTCATTGCGTTCGCCTGATGGGCCCGCGAGAGCTCCCGCCCACGCCCAAGTGGAAGCCCCATGCTCCGCGCTGGCGGAACGATCGACCCGCGATCATACCCACACCCCTGTGGAAGCCCCATGCTCCGCGCTGGCGGAACGATCGACCCGTGATCATACCCACACCCCTGTGGAAGCCCCATGCTCCGCGCTGGCGGAACAATCAACTGAGGGCGCCCCACGGGTTGCACCAACCTCAAGCTGACCCGTGCCGGACACGGCAGCCGCATCTTGTTTTAGTGATGTAATGGGTCGCTATCTTACTGCGGTAAAGCTCGGTTTCTTGCATGCCATTTCGTCTTGTTCTTGCTTCACGAGCCTCGCGCGCTCACGACGTCCCTCATGAGCCTCACACGAGCGGGGACTGGACACGGTGTCTGTGCTCGGGTCAGTCCCAGCAGCGCTGAAAAACCCAAGCAGCCGGGCTCTGGCTCGCGGGCCTGCTCCCCGTGCACGCCGCCCCACCAAGGTCCTTGGTGTTTTGTCTCCTCGCGTGATGCCCATGAGCGAATCGACGAGCGTGCGCCGCTCCCTTGTCGTTGAGTACTCTACATGCAGCTATCTCAGGAGCAGGTTCATGGAGGGGCCTCGCGAGGTTGCCTCGCGAGGTGGCCCCATCAGGCCCCCAGGAAGCCAGCAGGCCCCGCCTCGGGAGATCGCGCGGGCGGAACCCTCACAACTCACTATACCGGCAGCGGCTACGGCCCGCCCGGGGGCTGGGTCCTAATGGCGTAGAGCGCTGAGGCGAGCAAAGAAAAAAAACCAGCCTCACGAGAGGACTTCGGGAGAGAGTGCATACACCCCATGTCACAAAAGCACCAAGTTAAACATAGGAGATACTGTTTTTATGCCCCCGCGGGGCTACATTGGTTCGATGCAGGAAAATGAAAAGAAGGAAGGGGCCTAGGTGAGGCGCCGTCGCCCTCAAGACTCCAGCGCAGGGTGCCGCGCGTGTCCCCAAGCAGGCGCTGCGGGCACGAGCGGCTCCGTCACTGTCCGCACGGTGCCGCCGCCATCGGTTCCGGAGCCCCGCCGCGCGCACCTAGTCGGAGTCCTCGTCCTCGCTCTTGACGCGGGGGGAGTCGCCGTCGCTTCCGCCCCCGCCGGAGGGGGCGACACCGTCGGAGGAGTCGTCCTCGCTGGAGGAGCCGCTGTAGCTGCCATCCTCGCTCTCCGCGCAACACTCCAGGCGGCTACCGGAGAGCCCGAAGATCTTCACGAAGACCGTGGCGGCCCCGTCGTACTTAAACTGGAGGACGTGCCCCCGCTTCAAGCTGTGGGCGAGGGCAAACGACTTCCACCCCTGCCTCAGGAACATGAAGCCCGAGGGGGTGAGCTCCGTCGCCACCCAGAAGGGGCCGTTGCAGCAACCGTCGGCCTGCACCCACAGGCCCAAGGGCGCGCGGTCCGCCATCGCCGCCGCGAAGGAGTCAGGAAGCCGGAGCCAGGTGCAGGGGCTACGGTGCATGTTCACAATGAACTCACATGCCGCCTCCGCCGAGTGGCTCCCCGCCTGAGGCGGGAGCGTGGCCGCTCCGCCGCGGCCGCCCTGGCCTTCCGTGCCTCGCCCGCCGCGCCCGCGGGCGGCGCCCCTACCGCGACTGCTGGGTCCGGCGCCGGCAGCCGTCGGGGAACGACCGCGCCCCCGGGGCGGGACCTGCGATGTGGCGACAGAAGCACGGCCATGCCCTCTTCCCCTCGCCATTTTCGTGGCGGCTCTAGCGAGGAGATAGAGGAAGCTGGAGGAAGGAGAAGATGGGTGGGGGACTCCGGCCCTCCCCTCTCCCTCTTTATCTCGGCGCGGAACTCCCCTCATCGCTCCGCCTTCTCCGGTGTGGGGAGTTGGAGCTATAACAAGTATGAAGGAAGGCAATGATGGTCTCGCGTCGCCTGTGGCGGACTTTATGTCAGCGTGGCGGTTACCGAGGCGTCATGGGAGAAGTGAAGGCGTCCCCCGTCGCATCATGCGCCACGCGTCGCGCCTGGCCGAAGGCGGTTAGGGCCCGCGCCGTTTCGCCCCTCTTTAGGCGGGAACGCGCACACCGCGGGCCCGGGGGCTACTGTCGGGCCCGTGGAACCCGGGGTATCCAGGCATGTCTGCCTTTGGCCCAGGGCGCAACGTGGCGTGGGCCCAGCGGGCCGTCACCACCTGACTCTCTCCAAGACCCCTCATGAGGCCCTGGCCTCCTGAGGCCCCCTCCTCAGGGAGCGGGGAACGAGGCTCGGCATCTTCACCGGCGGCCTCGCGAGGCCCCCTCGTGAGGCGGCCTCCTAAGGCCTCCTCCTGAAGGCACCCAAGACGAAGGCTATTCGGCTCGGCCGCGCGGTCTCGTGCCCATCACGTGGGTGACACGCGCGGCGATGAGCGGCAACAGAAGCCGCGCCAGCAGGCACGGATGAAGATGGTTTCCTCTTTTGTGTTAAGGGAGCAGGGCCAGCTATCTACTCTCCAAAGCAACCCCAAAGGTTGCCCGATCGGCGAAGGAAGACCAAGACGACAGGCGCGCAGGGTGGAGGTCATCACCGAGCCCACCGGCATGTCATGGATCATGCTTTGGCAGGCAAAGACCATCTTTAGTCAGGATAGCCTAAGCGCATGTCCCCTTTCAAAATTGCCAAAGTGTGGCAACCCTTCTCGCCTAAGTTTCCAGGGGGAAGAGGACCATGGCTGATATAAAGGGCAGTGCTACCGTTGTAGAAGGGGATGGGAGGTGAGAGATTGATTCCTTCATCTCCTACCTTGTACCTTGTACGCAAGAACTCTCTTGCCCTTGCAATCCCAACCACAAGCAGGAGTAGGGTCTTACACCGCAAGGTGGCCCGAACCTGGGTAAACCGCTGAGTCCTCACTCCGTCCCTCGCTAGCGCGCTCTCGCCGTCGCTTAACCATGGTAGGAGACGAAGTAGGTAGAACAAGCTCACCCCAGTGTTCGAACCTTTGGGTCCCCGGAGCCCGTACTTCCGACAGATTCCCAAGCTAAACGGTCAACGTCGAACTCATCGCAGGAATCTAAAGTGAGACTGAAGTCTCCTCTACAAAAACATAAATTAAGCAAACGTGAGTACAAATGTACTCAGCAAGACTTACATCAGAACTAACTACAAATGCATAAGTATCAACAAGGGGGTTGTGGAGTTTAACTGCAGCAAGCCAGCTTTGACCCAGTGGCTATCCTGAAGTACGACTACCAGTAACTTCTTTGAGGTGAGAAAGTGCACACGAGTCCACATATTCACCATAACAATACACCACTATGGATCCGCTCCCGTCTCCCTACGAGAAGGCCATCCATAGCACTCACACTTATCTTGCGCATTTTAGAGTATCCATTCCAACTTGTCTATGAACAATGTAAGCTTCCAAGTAGTCCATATCCGTGGGCACGGCTATTCGAATAGATCATTAATAACCCTGCAGGGGTGTACTTCTTCACACATGCTCTCACCACTTACCACCATGTACACGTCATGTATCTCGGCAACCTTCAAGCGGAAGCCTGGCGAGGGTGTCGGCCATGACCTGACTAACCACACAAGACTCTAGTCCAGGTTTATCGCCTATTTGAGTCCACTCCGCAAGGAATTCCAGCCGAAGTTTGCACTACGACCCCAAACGATGAGTGCAGGGTTCCCAAGAGCACCATTCGGGTGTCACTTGGTACACCGTGCCTCGTGTCTCTACCGCATCATAGCCCACCCCTAGGGTCAGTGCTATGCATGGCCCCCAACACATATCCTACAAACACCAGAAACTAGTTGCAACTCCCGGACAGAGATCAAGGCGATTAATAAGTTGAGAGGGTCCATAGGTTTCAGGCCCAATGCATGGTAGTAGCTGTTCTTGATCACCAACACAGAACTCAGTTCCTGAGGATGGTCCCAATGAGACAACCCACAATGTATTCCTACATGGCCTCTCATCGCTACCTTTACCAAATCGTGTTCACACACTTAGCTCTCACATAGTAGGACATGTTCACCACCACTCCAATCCATTCCAGATGAATCAGACCTGTCACAACTCTAAGCATAGCAGGCATAACAAGCAAGCATGAATGAGTAGGCACATCATGGCTCAAACAACTCCTACTCATGCTACTGGGTTTCAACTATTTACTGTGGCCAAGACAGGTCATGCAGAGGAATGGGTTCAGCTACCGCAACATGTAATAGTTGAATCGTTGTTGTCCTAATGCATAAAAGAGAGCATGAGCGAGAGAGTGGGATTGTATCGGAATGCTCAAAGGGGTTTGCTTGCCTGGTACTTCTGAAGATAGTATAGCTCTTCGTCAGTGTCAACGATCACAACGTCGGAATCGTCTGCTACCGAGAGGGGACAAACATCGACAAACAGGAAGAAACACAATCAATGCAATGCAACAATATAATGCATGATCATGACATGGCAATATGCTGTGATTTGGGCTAGTGCAACTAGCAACAATTTAAATGAAGTTGGTTTGAACCCAAGGTTCAAATTCAAACTCCACATAAGGCATTTCAAATGCCATTTATTCAAATTGTCATATCCAACTACTTTAAGTTGTTCAAACATGCATGAAAATGCCATAAACAGATTCTTCATATTTTTCTGATAACTTTTGTGTGGACTGGATGGACTAATCCAGAGTCCCGCCACAAATTTCAGAATTATTGGACTTATATCTCATATATATATATATATAAATATAAATCCAATCCAAATAATTATTGGATTAACTCAAAGGCCCAAAATAAATATCTCTGAGATTCCAAAAATATTGTTTCGAATTTTACCTCTTGCCAATATTTTCAGAGACTAAGAGGAACATTTTCTTGGACTTCTTTGAAGAGATTTTAATGTTGATCATTTTAAAAAGGTTTCTGAGGCTTTGAGAATTCCCTCAATTCAAAATCCTTGAATTCCACATGATGCATGATGCTCACTGATGCAACTATTTACAAGCAATAATCTAGGGCTGTGACACCCACGTCTTGTGTTTTGCCGGGATCGGCAAAACTGATGAAACTCTGAATGGTGGCTCTCCATTCGTCCATCTTGTCCGGGCTTGGCGGGAAGTTCAAAAGTATTTTAACCCGCGCCATGGCCTCTGCCGCCATGGTTGGCATGGCTGGGAGCACAGAATGAGGCGTCGCTCAACTCCTGGCAGAGCCAAAAGGAGCTTCATTACGTCCGTGCCGCCGCGGCTCATGCTCGCCAATAGGTGGACGTGGTGATGGCAGCGGCGCTCCATGAGCAATCGGAAGTTGCTGCACAGGAATCTTTCCTTGCGGTCGTCTGGAACCGCCAGTAACGTGGGTGAGCGTGTCGTGCCCATCTTGCGATGGTCGCGGCGCACGCCTCCTCGCGCCGTTGTTGGACGCCGTCGCTACATCCTTGGATGTTGTGGTGGCTGGGTTCTGGGTCGCAGCAGTATGAACTATATTACTATGATGACTGTGCTCACCAGAATGTCTTGGAAGTTGACCGGCTGCGACGTTGCCGGTCCTGTGGCTAGGCTCAACAGCGTGGCGGGGGTGCTGGGCACCCGCACCACTTGCACCTCCTGCCCCGCCCGTCCCAACCGTAGCGCCCGTGCCACCCGCGGTCACCTTGGAAGGTGGCTTGGACACAGTAGGAGCCGTCGTGGCTCCACCCTTCTTCTTCGGCGCCATCGACGAAGATGATGAAGTTGGTACTCACACTACCAAAAAGCTGATTTGTGATACACAATCCCCCTGCCTGGCGCACCAAAGATGTCATGGTAAACGACTATCTATGGGACCGAACGGGCCCCTTTGCGATTCGGCTCAGGGGACATGCATGGGACAAAGAGCAGATTTTTAGTAGGTGCAAGAACACGCTGGGGGTTTATCCAGGTTCGGGCTGCTATGAGCGTAAAACCCTACTCCTGTTCTGTGTTTGATTGTGTATGAACTCAAGTTACAAGGAGCGCAGTCTTCCGGCCATGTGCAGGGGAAATGCAGCTACTGCATGTAATTGACCTGGGTGTCGACCCTTCTACCTGTAGCCGTGGGCCTCCTTTTATAGGGCAAGGGGTTACCACAATGGCTAATACGGTCATTACAGAGTATGAACAGTGACTTGCACCATCACCACCTCTATCTTCCAATGGGGTAAGACAAACGCATTTAATGCACTATTAGGTGCTACGTCGGGGAGGAGAGGTCTTGGGCAAAAGATCTGTACCACCGGTCCTGGCGCCCTCCTGTAATCTCGACATGTCCCAGGGACGGGTGTCATTAAAGTTAATCTTGGCGTGGCGTGCTGACACGTGCCTTGGCCGGCTATGTTGACTGTCTGCCCGCTCGACACCTAGCATATGAGCCTATCTGGTCGATGGTGAGGTGGACCGGTAACGGGACAGAACAAGCCTGCCGGCACGGAGCTCGCCGGGCCTTGCATGCAGGCAAGGGGGCTTGACGGCAACCATAGTCTTGGTCTTCACCTTGCCGGGGGGAGCTTGCCGGCAAGGGCAGCGTCGATCTTCAGTACGAGAATAGTACTTCTCGATGACCTGCCTTGAGGTCTTCTTCACAGTCTTGGTGTTGAGTCTGGAGTCGTAGTTATCCTCTGTCAAGCCCTTGCCGGAAGGGAGGCTACAACTGCCTGTGCACAAGTCTGGGTACGAGGGCACCCATGTCTTAGTACACAGACAAGGTGTGTTCAGGAACCAATGATTGTAGAAAACTAAAAAGCAAACAAAACTATGGCACAAGACGCTCCAAGTAAAACTCATATCATGTGATGAATAAAAATATAACTCCAAGTAACATACCGATAGATTGTAGACGAAAGAGGGGATGCCATCCGGGGCATCCCCAAGCTTAGACGCTTGGGTATTCCTTTAATATTACCTTGGGGTGCCTTGGGAATCCCCAAGCTTAGGGTCTTGCCGCTCCTTATTCCTTCATCCATTGTGATCTCACCCAAAACTTGAAAACTTCAGCACACAAAACTCAACAGAAACTTTGTGAGATCCGTTACTATAATAAATCAAATCATCCACTTAGGTACTGTTATAAACTCATTCATAATTGTCCTTGCATAATACCTATTCTATTCTAACTTCTCCATGACCTATACCCACCGATATAATCCATAGTTTCATTAAAACAAGCACGCTATGCAATAAAAACAGAATCTGTCTAAAACAGAACAGCACGCAATGACAGAATATTTATCCATACTTCTGTAACTCCAAAAATTCTGAAAAGTTAGGACAACGTAAAAAATTTGTACGCCAATACTATGTAAAAATTTCATATTTTTATGACGTTCCAGTAATAAATGTAAAATCAAATACTGGGCACAAAACTTTCTGTTTTCAAACAGCATCAATTATACTATAATTTAAATCATCCCAAAGGCACTACTTGGCACAAACACTAATTAAAAGATAAAAACACAATCATTACAGTAGCAATAATCATGTGATCACACAAAAACAGAAAATATTGGGTTGTCTCCCAACAAGCTCTTCCTTTATAGCCATTATGATAGGCTTTGAGATTTCAATGATGCTCACGTCAAAGACAAGAATTGAAGCACAAAGAGAGCATCATAAAACATGTGATAAACACATTCAAGTCTAACATACTTCCTATGCATAGGCATTTTATAGGAAAAAAAATTATCAATACAAGCAATATCTACAAATTATCAATACATGCAATATCTAGCATATGCAAATATGAAGAATGATGCATTAATAATTTCAACACGAAGAGAGGTAATTTAGTGACATGAGGATTTATAACCATATTTGCCTCTCTCAAAATAATTACATGTAGGATCATAATCAAACTCAACAATATAACTATCATGCAAAACATTCTCTTTATGATCCATATGCATGTAAATCTTATAATCTTCCAAGATAGTGGGATTAAAATCAACTAAAGTCATGACCTCTCCAAACCCACTTTTATCAAAAATTTCATGAGATTTATAATTCACCAAAGTAGTGGGATAATTATTACCTAAAGTTGACGCTCTTCCGAACCCACTTTCAATAGTATTGCAAAATTTATCATCAATAATAGATTCATTATGAGGCTCAGATAAATTTGCAAGATCAAAAGAAGCATCACAATTACCACCCCAATCATGATCATTAGCACAATTGATATTCATAGAATTTATAACATAATTGCAATCATGCTTTTCATTCAATAAATGTATCCCAATAGCATTTTCTTTTATCACTCCTTCATTATTAACTATTGGTTTACAATAAGCAGCAAGTTTGAAAAGATTAGCAAGTGGATGAGGACCATATGTCTTTATTTTTATTTTCCTTGAGTCACATGATTATTGCAAGCAAATAAGGTGTGTGTGTAGGTACCTATAGGTATTTGATGATGTCTCCCCAGCAACGGTGCCAAAAATTCTTTTTGCTACTTGTCAGCTGCGTTGAGATTTTCCCCAAAGAGGAAGGGTGAAGCAATATAGTAGCAGATAGTATTTCCCTCAGTGAGAACCAAGGTTATCGAACCAATAGGATAACCAAGCAAATCCTAGTCAAATAGTACCTACACACACAAGAGCAAATACTTGCACCCAACGCGGGCAAGAGGGTTGTCAATCCCTTTGAACTCGTTACTTGCAAGGATCAAATCTGGTAACGATAGATATATAAATTGAAAAGTAAATAAAAAGTAAAATAATTGCAGCAAGGTAATTTAGGTTTTAGTAATATGATTAAAGTAGACCCGGGGGACATATTTTCACTAGAGGCTTCTCTCTCGAAACATAGCATACGGTGGGTAAACAAATTACTGTTGGGCAATTGATAGAAAAGCGCATACTTATGATGTTATTCATGGTAATGATCATGTATATAGGCATCACGTCCGTGACAAGTAGACCAAAACGATTCTGCATCTACTACTATTACTCCACTTCGAGAGCGCTTCTATGCTTGCATCTCTACGTATTAAGTTCATAACAAATAGAGTAATGCATGAAGTATGATGACATGATGTAGACAGAATAAACTCAAGCAATATGAATAAACCCCATCATTTCACCCTTAATGGCAACAATGCAAATACGTGCCTTGCTACCCCTTCTGTCACTGGGTGAGGACACTGCAAGATTGAACCCATCACAAAGCACCTCTCCCACTGAAGATACATCAATCTAGTTGGCCAAACGAAACGGATAGATCAGAGAGAAATAAAAAGGTATAATAATCATGCATAATAAAGTTCAGAAAGACTCAATTACTTTCAATGAATAATCTGATCATAAACCCACAATTCATCGGATCCCAACAAATGCACCGCAAAAGAAGATTACATCGGATAGAACTCCATAGAGATCATGAAGAACTATGTATTGAAGATCAAAGAGAGAGAAGAAGCAATCTAGCTACTAGCTATGGACCCATAGGTCGGTGGTGAACTACTCACACATCATCGGAAGGGCAGCAAGGTTGATGTAGAAGCCCTCCGTGATCGATTCCCCCTCCGGCAGAGTACCGGAAAAGGCCTCCAGTTGGGATCGCGGAAGAACAAAAGCTTGCGGCGGCGGAAAAGTTATTTCGGTTGGCTCTCTGTTGGGTTTGGGATTTATGGGAATTTATAGAAGTGGAATTAGGTTAAACGGAGCTGCGTCGGACCCACGAGCTCAGGTGGCGACCCCTGGGGGCGCGCCGTGTGAGCTCATGGCTCTCCCGTTGAGCTTCTGGCCTCCTCACGAACGTTCTAGGGTCCCTTCTGGTCCAGAAAAAATCACCGTAAAGTTTCATCGTGTTTGGACTTCGTTTGGTACTGATTTTCTGAAAAGCCAAAAACAAGCACAAAAACAGCAACTGGCACTAGGCACTGAGTTAATAGGTTAGTTCCCAAAAATGATATAAAATTGCATATAAAGCATATAAAGTATCCAAGATTGATAGAATGAAACAATCAAAAATTGTAGATACGTTGGAGACGTATCACTGACCAAATGAGATCATGTAGTCATTCTTGAACTTTATGGACTTAGCTCTCTGCAGTTATCTAATTTCTGACCATTTTCTTGCTGGAACTTGCCAAGTTCAGCGGAAAGGATGTGCCCCTCGAGCACGGGAGGGACTTGTACTAGACGATGGCAGAGGAGGCCAGACAGTTGGGAGATCACCAAGTGGAGGAGCCCGTCGTGAAGGAGGTATTACACTCGGTCGTGTTTTTTCCTTCTCCTTCACTGCCTTACACCGACTGGTCACTTCTGTAGCTGCCTTGGCTGAGGAAAACCAATGGTTGAGGAATTGACTGACTGGTATAGTGTCCGCCACTTCTGCAGTCACAACGATAGAGAATTACCACAAGGAGTATTGCGAGACCCTCAAGGATGCCCGACAGTCGGTGGCAGTCGTCCAGAATCGGGAGAAGATTATCCAGGACCTGATGAAGGAGAACAAGCTTCTCCAAGAGATCAATGATCGAGTCCAAGGTAACTTCGATGATCTGGTCCGAGAGTGCTCCAACTTGAGCACCGAGCATCAGGCGGCGATGTCCCAGCTAGGGGAGGCCCATGCTACCTACAAGCTGGATGTCGCCGAGCATCTGCGCTTCTCCAGTCGGCGGCTCTTCGGTGAGCCTTTTCTCTTGGAGAAGAAGAACTTTCGTTTGAATGAGTTGATTTTCTTTTCTCTCAAAGGAGAAGAACTTTTGACTAAATTAACTTAATCACTAATTGTCATTGTTCTATTTTTGAAGAGTATTGCCCAGACGTGGAGGTCGAGAACGCCCGAGTCGTTGATGCCTTGTCGGCTATTGCCAAACCATGGCAGCTGGACAGGAACATGGCGGTGCTCGAGGACCGGGTGGGGTAAAGCATCGGTTTGCTGGAGCCGTTGAAGTCGGTTGCACAGGGTTGCACATCCCTGTGGCTACACAAACTCGCTCCACTCGATATCCTCAATCTTTCCACTCGGCTCCCGTAGGTCCCGACATGCATCACGAAGTGGAAGGAGTCATCTGCCAGGGCCGGAGCCTTAACGAATTTGACTCTCATGCAAGGGCACTTCCCGACTACTGAGGGCCTCTCCACCGCCAAGAAGGGCGCCCCGATCGATGACCAAGGAGAAGAAGCGGACCTTGATGAGGTCTTCCCGAGGTTCACACCTACGCTGCCAGCCGAGTGGCGTCCTTTGTCGATATGGATGACTTCCTGGAGCCATCTGATGTCGACCCCGAGCCAGAAGAGAACGAGTCGTGAGCAAAAAACAGTTTAATTTGCCTCGTATGCCAAGTGGGGGTGTAAAACTTTAAGCCCGACCAGTGGTGGTGGTGATGCTACAGTTTTAAGTTTTATCTAAAGTACTTTTGCTGCACTCGAAATGGTTTTTTCCGACTCTTCCCCCTTTGAATCTTTTGCAACTGCTCTTGGAGTCACTCGGTTTTTCTTGGCTTTTCTCTTGCAAACTAGGCATATGGACTGCAAGCTTGTTGGGGACAAGGATCTTCCACAGTCTTCCGGGTTACCTTCAATTTCTTTGCTAGGGTAGAAAGGGAAAACAGTCAGGGAACACTCCAACCGGAAGTGCACCCTATGAGTGAATACTGACCCTAAAACAGACTGTTGACTATGTTGAGTTCCTTAGTGGCCTAGCCCCTGAGCCTAGTCAAGCCACCAAGCACACTGCTGACTATGTTGAGTTCCTTAGTGGCCAACTTAATTGATGGTTTTTCTTCAGAGGGAGTTGTGCACCGTAGTGGGTTCTAATCTTGCGGTGTTCTACTGTTGGAAATATGCCCAAGAGGCAATAATAAATTGGTTATTATCATATTTCCTTGTTCATGATAAATGTTTATTATTCATGCTAGAATTGTATTGACCGGAAACATAAATACATGTGTGAATACATAAACTACACCGTGTCCCCAGAAAGCCTCTACTAGACTAGCTCGTTGATCAAAGATGGTTATGGTTTCCTGACCATAGACATGAGTTGTCATTTGATAATGGGATCACATCATTAGGAGAATGATGTGATGGACAAGACCCAACCGTAAGCTTAGCATCAGATCGTTTAGTTATTTGCTATAGCTTTCTTCATGTCAAGTATATGTTCCTTAGACCATGAGATCATGTCACTCCTGGACACCAGAGGAATGCCTTGTGTGCTATCAAACATCACTTCGTAATTGGGTGATCATAAAGGTGCTCTACAGGTATCTTCGAAGGTGTCTATTGGGTTGCATGGAACAAGACTGGAATTTGTCGCTCCGTATGACGGAGAGATATCTCTGGGCCCTCTTGGTAATACAACATCGTAAAGAGATTGCAAGCAATGTGGCTAATGAGTTAGTCACGGGATCTTGTATTACAGAACATGTAAAGAGACTTGCCGGTAACGAGATTGATCTAGGTATGGAGATACCGATGATCGAATCTCGGGCAAGTAACATATCGCCGGACAAAGGGAATTGCATACGGGATTAACTGAATCCTCGGCATCGTGGTTCAACCGATAAAGATCTTCGTTGAATATGTAGGAATCAATATGGGCATCCAGGTCCCGCTATCTATTATATACTTAAAACAATAGAAAAGGAACGGTGGAGATTCACCAGTCTAAAGTCATGTTATTTGAACGGTTGAGATCTATCTGGTCAAAATTGGACATGTATGAGTCAAAACGTTACGTACAACAAAGTATGTACATGTTTCAGCTTATTATATGACACGTATGGGATACAACAGCCCTAACTTGGCAGAAAAAGTTCCCAGGAAAAAAAAGTGGCAAAAGAGGTGTGCACGCATATGTGTTGCCTAGAAAAAAAAAGCTATACGTATTTGTATCGGGCTCCAATTAGGCTCCGGTTGGGTGCAACTTATATTAACACAAGAGATTTAGTCTATAGGAGAGTACTATTTGAAAAAGATGTAGAAATAAAAGATAGCCCCTCATGTGTATATAACAAACAGTGGACCGTGTCAAAAAAGCAGTGGACCCGGACAATGGAGGATTTAGAGAAGGAGCAAGATTACATGGTGGAAAATTAAAAAAAAATTACATGGTGGAAAGCATCACGTAAAAGGAAGTTTAGAACCAGGAAGGGACAAAGAGGTCTACGTTCTTACAGACTGAACCTGACTCACACCCAGGCAATACTAAAACTAAATCCAACAAAGTTGAATCAGTTAGCAGATAACTTCACATACACTATATTTTCTTCAGATCACACACACTATTTTTTTGAGTGAATCACATAGCCTATTAAACAGTGTTCATTGCGCATAACTATTATTATGATGGTAAATAAAAATAAAATGATTTAATGATATCCCTAAATCTGAAAACAAAATAATATGTTGTTCTGACATTTTTTTGTAAAAAAGTTAGTCCATACATGTCAACAAGACTCTTATTCATTTATGAGGTAGAGACTTTGATCGAATTTGATATGATCCGATCACTGCTGGTTTAGACATTGCTTAGAGGATAACTATTAATTTCATCGAACCAAATGACCACAAGCTATCACATCATAGAGATATTAATAAAATCAAGTATTGTGCAAACTCCGTGTGGCATCCATAAATACCTAAATTTTGTAAAATGATGCATATGGAAATCTTAATAGCTTAACGCAGAAAACTACGTACAAAATTATTAGGTAGATGAAAAAAATAAACTTTTATATGTAAATGAAAATAAAAAGGAAAGATTTAAACTATTTTTTTGTATGAAATCCATATAGAGTCCACATATATATAAATTCAGAATTTTTTTCATGATCATTAGACTACAAATTTGTTACGTACATGAAATAATACAAAATATTAGCAATTTGTTTTTTTTTCACAAAAACCATGTGCTGATAATATCACCGAGATTGAATTTCAAAAGACCTTACAAACCATCAATGTTAATTTTTAATCATCACTAGAAGAGATATGGTTTCGTTCGTAAGTTAAAGACTGCAATGCCTTCGGTCCACTATTTGCGTATAATTAAGCTCCCCACAAGATGCATATGATTTCCACCGAAGTTAAATAATTCTTTTGAAGATATAATCGCTAAATTTATCGATTTTTTGATGATATTTATATTAACATATTGGCAGAATAAATCAAGAAACAATAGATGTGGGAGAATAAATGTTTCAGACCAGCAAATCTGCCAAATCATGTGTTTTTGTTGTTAACTCTAGAAGTGGACCTAATGGTCTATGGAAATATCATGATTAATATATTAAATATGTGAAAAAATATACATAATAATAAAATAAATCTAGCCGCGCAAATGCGCGGGTAACCCTGCTTGGTTATTGATCGGAGAGGAGTCTCGGTCATGTCTGCATGTTCCGAACCCGTAGGGTCGCATGCTTAACGTTCGGTAGCGCTAGGGTAGTATTGAGATATTAATAGCGAAAAGTCCGAAGGTTATTCGGAGTCCCGAATGAGATCCCGGACATCACCAGGAGCTTTGGAATGGTCCGGAGGTAAAGATTTATATATGGGAAGTCCTATTTTGGTCACCGGAAAAGTTGAGGGGCATGCCGGCAGTGTACCGGAGTCACCGAAGGGTTCCGGGGGTCCACCGGGGGGGTCCACCAGCCCCGGGACCCACGTGGGCTGTAGGGGGGCGCCTTGGCCTAGTTGGGCCAGGCGCACCAGCCCCCCACCTGGCCCATGCGCCTAAAGGGGAAAACCCTAGGGGTGGGCGGCGCCCCACTTGGCTTGGGGGCCAAGTTTCCCCCCTAGGGCCGCTGCCCCCTCCTTGGAGGAGGAGCTAGGGCCGGCGCGCCCTCCCCCTCACCCCTATATATAGTGGGGAGGGGCGCAGGGGGCTGCAACCTTCCTCCTAGCACCTCCCTCTCTCCCGTATACTCCTGCTCCATGTTCCGTCAGCGCTTGGCGAAGCCCTGCCGGAGTTCCGCTGCTGCCACCACTACCATACTGCCGTGCTGGTTCCGATCTCATCTACCTCTTCTCCCTCACTTGTTGGATCAAGAAGGAGAGGACGCCATTGAACTGAACATGTGCTAATCTCTGAGGTGCTATCCGTTCGGCACTAGATCGAATTGGATCGCGATTGGATCGTGAAGAGTACGACTACATGAACCGCGTTACGACGCTAACGCTTTCGGTCTACAAGGGTATGTAGACACACTCCCCTCTCGTTGCTTTGCATCTCCTAGATTAGATCTTGGGTGTTTCGTAGGAATTTTTTTGATTTTCATGCAATGTTCCCCATCAGTGGTATCAGAGCTAGGTCTATGCATAGATGTATTTGCATGAGTAGAACACAAAGAAGTTGTGGGCGTTGATGTTCAAATTGCTTACTTCCTTTGTCTTATTTGGATTCGGCGGTATTGTGGGATGAAGCAGCTCGGACCAACCTTACTTGTCCTCGCACAAGAGACCAGTTCCACTGACTGACATGCAACTTGTATTGCATAAAAGTGGCTTTGCGAGTGTCTGTCTCTCCCACTTTAGTTGAATCTGATTTGACAAGGGCGGTCCTTGTAGAAGGTTAAAAGGCAACTTGTATATCACCATTGTGGCTTTGTGTAGTTAAGAACGGTTGTTGCTAGTTGCCCATAGCAGCCACGTAAAATTTGCAACAACAAAGTAGAGGACGTCTAACTTGTTTATGCAGGGCATGTTGTGATGTGGTATGGCCAGAACATGATGTGATATATGTTGATTTATGAGATGATCATGTTTTCTAATAGGTTCACGACTTGCATGTCGAAGAGTATGGCAACCGGCAGGAGCCAAAGGGTTGTCTTTAATTTATTGTATGACCTGCGTGTCAACTTTTAACCGCCATGTAATTGCTTTACTTTATCTCTATGAGTTAGCAATAGTTGGCGGAGACAACCACATGACTGCACGATGATGGAGATCATGGTGTCATGCCGATGACGATGGAGATCATGCCGGTGCTTTGGAGATAGAGATCAAAGGCACGAGATGATAATGGCCATATCATGTCACATATTGATTGCATGTGATGTTTATCCTTTCATGCATCTTATTTTTCTTAGGACGACAGTAGCATTATAAGATGATCCCTTCACTTAATTTCAAGATAAAACGTGTTCTCCCCAAGTATGCACCGTTGCGAAAGTTCGCCGTTTCGAAGCACCTCGTGATGATCGGGTGTGATAGACACTACGTTCGCATGCAACGGGTGTAAGCCAGTTTTACACATGCAGAATACTTGGGTTAAACTTGATGAGCCTAGCATGTATAGACATGGCCTTGGAGCACGGAGGACCAAAAGGTCGAACATGAGTCATATAGTAGATATGATCAACATGGAGATGTTCACCATTGATGACTGCCCCATCTCACGTGATGATCGGACATGGGTTAGTTGATTTGGATCATGTAAAACACTTAGACAACTTGAGGGGTGTTGATTTAAGTTGGAGTTCTCTAGTAATTTGATTAATAGAATCAATTATCATGAACTTAGTCTAATTGTCTTTGCAAATTAATGTTGTAGATCAATGGCTCGCCATGTAGCTCCCCTGAATTTTAATGCTTTCCTAGAGAAAGCTAAGTTGAAAGATGATGGAAGCAACTATGCGAACTGGGTCTGTAATTTGAGGATTATCCTCTCTGCTACACAGAAAGTATATGTCCTTGATGCACCGCTTGGTGATGCACCCCCTCAAGCATCGACTGCAGATGTTATGAACGCCTGGCAGGCACGTTCTGATGATGTTTTGAGCACCACGGAGCATATGAGATGTTCCAGGAGCTGAAATTGGTATTTCAGGCTCACGCCCGGGTCGAGAGGTATGAAACCTCTGGCGAGTTCTTTAGCTACAAGATGGAGGAGAACGGCTCCATTAGTGAGCACTTACTCAAGATGTCTAGGTACTTCAACCGCTTGAATCAGTTGGGAGTTAATCTTTCGGACGAAGTAGCGATTGACAGAGTTCTCCAGTCACTGCCACCTAGCTACAAGAGCTTTGTGATGAACTATAACATGCAAGGGCTGGAAAAGACGACCCCGGAGCTCTTCGCGATGCTTAAGGCCGTGGAGGTAGAAATCAAGAAAGAACATCAAGTGTTGATGGTCAACAAGACCACCAGTTTCAAGAAGAAAGGCAAGGGAAAGAATGGGAACTTCAAAAAGAATGGCAAGTCAGTGGCCGCTCCCGTGAAGAAACCCAAGGCTGGACTCAAACCTGAGACTGAATGCTTCTATTGCAAGGGGAATAGTCACTGGAAGCGGAACTGCCCCAAGTACTTGGCAGATAAGAAGGCTGGCAACGTCCACAAAGGTATATTTGATATACATGTTATTGATGTGTACCTTACTAGTGCTCGTAGTAGCGCCTGGGTATTTGATACTGGTTCGGTTGCTAATATTTGTAACTCAAAACAGGCCTGATAAGCTCGAACCCAAAGCGACTGCAAGCTTGTTGGGGACAAGGATCTTCCGCAGTCTTCCAGGTTACCTTCGATTTCTTTGCTAGGGTAGAAAGGGAAAATAGTCGGGGAACACTCCAACCGGAAGTGCACCCTATGTGTGAATACTGGCCCTAAAACAGACTGCTGACTATGTTGAGTTCCTTAGTGGCCTAGCCCCCGAGCATGGTCAAGCCACCAAGCACACTGCTGACTATGTTGAGTTCCTTAGTGGCCAAGTTATTTGATGGTTTTTCTTCAGAGGGAGTTGTGCACTGTAGTGGGTTCTAATCTTGCGGTGTTCTATTGTTGGAAATATGCCCTAGAGGCAATAATAAATTGGTTATTATCATTTATCATATTTCCTTGTTCATGATAAATGTTTATTATTCATGCTGGAATTGTATTGACGGGAAACTTAAATACATGTGCAAATACATAAACAACACCGTGTCCCTAGTGAGCCTCTACAAGACTATCTCATTGATCAAAGATGGTTAAGGTTTCCTAACCATAGATATGAGTTGTGATTTGATAACGGGATCACATCATTAGGAGAATGATGTGATGGACAAGACCCAACCGTAAGCTTAGCATCAGATCGTTTAGTTATTTGCTACAGCTTTCTTCATGTCAAGTATCTGTTCCTTAGACCATGAGATCATGTCACTCCTGGATACCAGAGGAATGCCTTGTGTGCTATCAAACATCACTTCATAACTGGGTGATCATAAATGTGCTCTACAGGTATCTCCGAAGGTGTCTATTGGGTTGCATGGATCGAGACTGGGATTTGTCGCTCCGTATGACGGAGAGATATCTCTGGGCCCTCTCGGTAATACAACATCATAAAGAGCTTGCAAGCAATGTGGCTAATGAGTTTGTCATGGGATCCTGTATTCGGAACGTGTAAAGAGACATGCCGGTAACGAGACTGAACTAGGTACGGAGATACCGACGATCGAATCTCGGGCAAGTAACATATCGCTTTACAAAGGGAATTACATACGGGATTAACTGAATCCTCGGCATTGTGGTTCAACCGATATAGATCTTTGTTGAATATGTAGGAATCAATATGGGCATCCAGGTCCCACATTCTTAACATTCTGAACCCGTAGTCTCGGACATGTCTGCATGTTCCGAACCCGTAGGGTCGCAAGCTTAATGTTCGATAGCGCTAGGGTAGTATTGAGATATTAACATTGGAAAGTCAGAAGGTTGTTCGGAGTCCCGGATGGGATCCAGGATATCACGAGGAGCTCTGGCATGGTCTGGAGGTAAACATTCATATATAGTAAGTCCTATTTTGGTCACCGGAAAGATTTCAGGATTTGCCGGTAATGTATCGGTAATGCCGAAAGGGTTCCGGAGGTCCACCGGGGGGGGTCCCACCTGCCCCGGAGGGCCACATGGGCAGCAAAGGGGCGCACCAGCCCCTAGTGGGCTGGGCGCCACTTCCCCACCTAGGCCCATGTGCCTAGGGTTGGTGGGAACCCTAGATGGGGGCGCATCCCTTGACTTGGGAGGCAAGTCACCCCCCTAGGTCCGCCGCCCCCTCCTTGGAGGAGGGGCTAGGGCCGGCGCCCCCTCCCCACTTGCCCCTATATATAGTGGGGGGGTGGGAGGGCAGCTGCACGCCACCACCCTTGCCCTCCGTCGCTCCCAACTCCTCCCTCCTCTCCTCCGGTACGCGCTTGGCGAAGCCCTGCCGGAATTCCGCTGCTGCCACCACCACCATACCGCCGTGCTGGTTCCGATCTCATCTATCTCCTCCCCCTCTCTTGCTGGATCAAGAAGGAGAGGATGCCATCGAGCTGAACGTGTGCTAATCTCGGAGGTGCCGTCCGTTCGGCACTAGAATGGATTGGATCGCGATTGGATCGTGAAGAGTACGACTACATCAACCGCGTTACGACGCTAACGCTTTCGATCTACAAGGGTATGTAGACACACTCCCCTCTCATTGCTTTGCATATCCTAGATTAGATCTTGGGTGTTTCGTAGGAAATTTTTTGATCTTCATGCAACGTTCCCCATCACACTGGGGGGGTCCACCAGCCCCGGGGACCCACGTGGGCTGTAGGGGGCGCTCTGGCCTAGTTGGGCCAGGCACACGAGCCCCCCACCTGGCCCATGCACCTAAAGGGGAAAATCCTAGGGGTGGGAGGCGCCCCACTTGGCTTGGGGGGCAAGTTTCCCCCTAGGGCCGGCGCCCCCTAATTGGAGGAGGGGCTAGGACCGGCGCCCCCTCCCCCTCACCCCTATATATAGTGGGGAGGGGCGCAGGGGGCTGCACCCTTCCTCCTGGCGCCTCCTTCTCTCCCGTATACTCCTCCTCCACGTTCCGTCAGCGCTTGGCGAAGCCCTGCCGGAGTTCCGCTGCTACCACCACCACCATACCGCCGTGCTAGTTCTGATCTCATCTACCTCCTCTCCCTCGCTTGCTGGATCAAGAAGGAGAGGACGCCATCGAGCTGAACGTGTGCTAATCTCGGAGGTGCCATCCGTTCGGCACTACATCGGATTGGATCGCGATTGGATCATGAAGAGTACGACTACGTGAACCGTGTTACGACGCTAACACTTTCGGTCTACAAGGGTATGTAGACACACTCCCTTCTCGTTGCTTTGCATCTCCTAGATTAGATCTTGGGTGTTTCGTAGGAATTTTTTTGATTTTCATGCAACGCTCCCCATCATCTATATCCCAGTGTCAAAAAGGGACAAGACACGTATTTTATTGTTGCCACTAAGGATAAAACGACGGTTTCTCGTCATTTCAATTGATGTTTTACTGTCTACATTATGTCATTATGCTTATTGCAATGCTCTATTTCTTGTAAACTTAATACTCTCGAAACAGGCTTTCGCCCCGCTTTATATATAAATCAACAATCGAACAGAATACATGGCTGAACGATACAAGGAGATGGGGTAGCCCTCATACAATGTCGATCACAGGATAACCGGAACACGCAAGACGCACGTGACTACGCTAGCGAAAGAGAGTATAGGAAGAACTGAGAGCAACACCATGCTAAGCCCTATAACACCTAAGCTCCATGACAACGCCCCCAAGAGGGAGAATGACGCTAAGCGTCGCCGCTGCCGAGTCCACAACAGATAGAGAATTTCACCTGAAGCCAGCACACGGAGAGGAGTGCCACGACGACGTCTTCAGGAAGATAACGACACCCGCGAGCGTCACCATCATCGGCGACAAAGCGTGAAGCTTTCGCTCGGCAGCTCCCCCATGCCACCATGAGGTATCCAAGGCAAGCGCGACGAGCTCAGTTCTTCGGATACAGATCGAGGAGCCGCCACTGTCAGGGACAAAGAGTGCGCCTGAGCCACCCACTGCTCCACTTATTGCTGCCCACACGACCAAGAGGGAAGGCCATCGCCGCCGCCATGGTGCCCGCTAGAGGGCCAACCATGCGGACTGCCACCCGGGGCTGCCACCCCGGCATACATATCCGAGAGACCACCAACCGCCCACATCACGGAGCACCCACCACGGTAGGAGGAGTAAAAGGTGACTCCTAGCCCGGCATGAGCCATGGGGTCTGGGTCGACGCCTCCACGGTAGGAGCACCCACGCCTGCATCTCCTGCCAGTCCCGGTGGACCGGGGGGACACGACCCAGTGTACCGACGGCCGTCGCCGAACACGCTTGCATGATACCATGTCCATGGCCCTTGGCGCCGATCTGCCCGACAGTGTAGCGGACCCCCGACCACCACCAACACCCACCGTACCCGCGGGGAGAGGGGCCTCAATGCCACGGGCACCACCCAGATCGAGCCCAATCACACCTACCAGAGTGCGAACTCTGACTCGTCCCGGGCCCCGTTCAGATCCACCCGAGTGCGAGCCCCGACTCGCAGCCACACCGCCGGCCTAGAGGCAAGGGAAGGAAGACTGCTTCCACCACCTAGTGCGGCTAGCGGCAGCACGACACCAGCCCCGAGCATTGCCTCCTCACCGACCCGCAATACCCATGCCCCTGGACAGGACTGCCACAGCCGCAACATGCTACCGAGTAACCCTCCATAGCACGCCCCCACGCCAGGCCACCACCACCAGCCAACCACCCGCGACGGCCGACCCGTGCCACCTCAGACTGCGCCACCCGCGGATAGTAGTCCTGTCGGAGCCGGGACTCCAGGGATCTAGAGGTTCGAACACTGGGGGCGAGCTAGTTCTTTCCGACCAAAGGTGACCACGGCGAGGCTACGGCGAGAGCGCTACGCGGGAGCACAACAGGGGACACGGCGGTTACCCAGGTTCGGGCCACCTTGCGGTGTAAAACCCTACTCCTGCTTGTGGTTGGGATTGCTATGGGCGAGAAGATGTTCTCGCGTACAAGGTAGGAAGCAGAGGAGTCGATGTCCCATACAATGGTAGCTCTGTCCCTTTTATAGCCGCTGTCACAGCCCTAGAATTTTGTCTGTAAATAAGTATATTAGTTGCATTTGAGAGCATCATGCATCATATTTAAATTTGGGAAAGTTGAATTGAGGTTAGTTGAAACCCTCAGAAATCATTTTAGAAATGATCAGGTTAAAAATCCTTTCAAATGAGTCCAAGAAAATGTTCCTCTTAGTCTCTGCAAATATTGGCAAGAGGTAAAATTCAAACCAATATTTTTGGAGGCTTAAAAATATTTATTTTGGGCCTTTGAGTTAAATCCTATAGTATTTGAATTGGATTTATATTCACAACAATTAGTTTATGAATCCAATAATTCTGTAAATTGGTAAGTGGCTCTGAATAAACCCTATCTAGTCACATAACAATTTTCAGAAGCTACTAAAATAGTTTGATTTGAAAGCCAAATTCAAACAGAGTTGCAAAACAGAAAAAATAGAAAATAGAAATTAAAATAGAGGGAGAAGCTTACCTAGCCCGGCACTGTAGCTGGCGGCCTAGCCCACCTCCACCTCGCCAGTCATCTTCAACCTCGTGCCAGAAGGCACGAGGGCGCGTGGACGACGCGCGTATACCCCCTCCTGCTTCCACCGCGACGCCCTGGACTTCTAGTCATGCCACGGAGATGCCCACGAACCCCTGGATCCTCTCCACCCCTCCGCGCTCACTTTTCCCTCCTCTACCTCCCCCCCTCGCTCTCCCCCAAATGCATCCGAGAGCGCCGAGGAGAACCACCATGGCCACCGCACTCCCCACGCCCTAACGCCGTGTACATAGCCTCCGAGACCTCGAGAAGCACCTCTCCACCGAGCCATGGAAGTCCGGGAGCCTTGCTTCGTCGCCATCGGCTGGTCTTCTCCGAGCACGACTGCCGGACTCCATCAATGGATTCGTCGCCATCACAACTTCCCCGAGCCCGCTCAGCCTGCCCTCGAGTGCGTTGTGAGCTCCCGCTCATTTCCCCCTTGCCCCTCTCCCGCGCTTGCCCTCTAGCTATCGTCCCTATGAGCACTGAGCTCCGGCCATCGCCATGGCTGGCGAGCCTCGCGCTCCCGAGCTCCTCCACTCACTCCAGTAGCACCCGTGTGCTCGCCGCGTCTCCAGGAAGCGAACGCGACGTGTTATTTGGTTTAGTTCGCACCAGAACCCCGCGCACGACCGAGCCAAAGCTCCGGCCGCCGCTCGGCTCGTCGCCACCGCCGTTACACGCCACCCCAGCACTTGCCACGGCCACCACCCGAAGCGCCACAGCAGCCGATCTCCAACGCACCCAGCCGCGTAAGCTCTAGCCGCCGGAAACGGCTGGACAGAGAGCTCCGCCGTGCCGGATTAGCACCGGCGTTGAACTGCCGACGTGGCACACTTAATTAGCCCTAATGACCCTGCTAAGCACCCCCAGTGACATTGACAAGTGGGCCCAGGCGCCCTAATGAACTTAATTAAGATAAATTGAAATCACTAATTAGCACTGTTACACTGACATGCGGGTCCCACTGGTCAGCTTTGACCCAGACCGGCTCAGTTGACCAGCTGACGCAAGCATGATGCAGTGCTGACGTCATAATTGCAATTACTGGTTTTTCTTTAATTATGAATAATTTTGGAAATTCCAAAAATTGTTTAAAACTTCAAAAAAATCATAGAAAATCAACCATAACTCAGATGGAAATAATTTATATATGAAAAATGATCAGAAAAATATGAAGAATCTGTTTATGCCATGTTCATGCATATTTGAACAAGTTAAGATCACCAACTAGGACAATTCAAGATTATGGAAAATTTGGTAACTAGATTTGGAGTTGGAATTTGCTATAGGTTTGATTCCCACTCCAATTAATATGAATAATTGTTTCATTAGGTCAATTCAGTACATTAACTTGTCATGTCATCCATTGGTTGTGCATTGCATTGAATGTGTTCCTTCTCTGTTTGCCGGTGTGTGTTCCCTCTCGGTAGGCGTTGTTCCGACGATGCGATCGTTGACACTAATGAAGTGCAGTTTCATCTTTAGAAGTGCCAGGCAAGCAAACCCCCTTGATCACTCCAATACAATCCCACTCTCTCGCTCTGCTCTCTTTTACTGCATTAGGACAACAACATTTCAACTGTTACATGTTGCGGTAGTTGAACCCATTCCTCTGCATAACCTGTCTTTGCTATAGTAAATAGTTGAAACCTCTTAGCATGAGTAGGAACTGGTTGAGCCATGTTGTGACTACTCATCCATGTTTGCTTGTTATGCTAGCTATGCTTAGAGTCGTGTCGGGTCTGATCCATCTGGGCGATGAATTGGAATGGTTGTGTTCATGTCCTACTCTGTGAGAGCTAAGTGTGTGAACACGATTTGGTAAAGGTAGCGATGAGAGGCCATGTAGGAGTACATGGTGGGTTGTCTCATTGAGACCGTCCTTAGGAACCGAGTTCTATGTATGTTATCCAAGACTAGCTACTACCACACATTGGGTTCCGGTAATGCGGCCCCTCTCGCTTATTAATCGCCTTGATCTCTGTCCAGGAGTTGTAACTAGTTTCTGGTGTTTGTAGGTTGTGCTAGTAGTCTACCAAGTGGCACCCGGTACAAGTGGCCTTGGGACAGACTAGGCACCATGGCCCGGTGTACCAAGCGCAGTACCATCCGTTGAGGTGGACTTGGGAACCCTGGACACATCGTTTGAGGCCGTAATGGAAACTTCGGCCGGACTTCCCTTGCGGGTTCAACCTCAGATAGGCGATAAACCTGGACTAGAGTCTTGCGTGGTTAGTCAGGTTGTGGCCGACACCCACGCCAGGCTTCCGCTTGAAGGTTGTTGAGATACATGACGTGTATATGGTGGTAAGTGGTGAGAGAATGTGTGAAGAAGTACACCCCTGCAGGGTTAATGATCTATTTGAATAGCCGCGTCCTCGGATATGGACTACTTGGAGACTTATATGGTTCATAGACAACTTGAAGTGGATACTCTAAAATGCGCAAGATAAGTGTGAGTGCTATGGATGGCCTTCTCATAGGGAGACGGGAGAGGATCCATAGTGGAGTATTGATATGGTGAATATGTGGACTCGTGTGCGCTTTCCCACCCCAAAGAAAATACTGGTAGTCATAGTACAGGTTAGCCAAGAGTCAAAGCTGGCTTGCTCCAGTTAAACCCCACTACCCCCTTGTTGATACTGATTCATAAGTAGATAGTTCTGATGTAAGTCTTGCTGAGTACCTTTGTACTCATAGTTCCTTAATTTATGTTTTTGCAGAGGAGACTTCAATATCTCTAGTAGTTTCACGTGGGCCTCGACGAGTAGCTTGGCAATCCCAGACAGAGGTTTGGTTCCTATGGAGGGTCTTGTAGATAGTCAGGCTTCCCAGCCATTTTCTTTTGTAGTTGTCCGTACTCGGACATGTTATGCGTCTGTTGCTTGTATGACTTTGTATGTTGGGTCATGAGACCCATGATTGTAATATCATGTTATGTATGGCTCTTCGGAGCCTATTAAATAAATACTTTGAGTCATAGACTTATGTTGTGATGCCATGTTGTATCTACACATATCGTGCATATTGTGTGTATGTTTTCAAATGCATTGGTATGTGTGGGATTCGACACCTAGTTATCTGCCTTCGGTAGACTTTCCTACAGGGAAATGCCTCCTAGTGCTTCCACTGAGCCTTGGTAGTTCGCTACTGCTTCGAAACACATGGATTTACCGGCATGTATCCTTCTTTCCTCCTGTGTCTGTCCCTACGGGGAAATGTCACGCGTTGTTCCTTTAAGTCCTTGTAGCTTGCTATGACTTGGGTTCATACGTTGATGACCGACATGTGCATTGCTGGGTTACCTATGTCTGTCCCTGTACATTTGTGCCACCTTGGTTTATGACTAGTCATGTCGACCCGGGTTCTCTGTCATATGGATGCTGGCATCACAATCATATACGTGAGCCAAAGGATGCAAACGGTCCCGGCCAAGGTAAAGGTGGCAGACGTGGGTTACCGTGCGTGAGGCCGCAAAGTGATATGATGTGTCTTATGCTAGATCGGTGTGACTTAGGATCGGGATCCCGACAGCTTTGGTATCAGAGCCTGACTGCCTGTAGGATTACCAAGCCAAACTGGTCGAAGTCAAGTCTAGAAATGCTTTAGTTATATAGGGGAATTGATTGTGGAAGGGAACGTAAGGCTCTTTTTACTCCTCATTTTGTGTCCTTTTGATTCTGAGTCACCCTCTTCTTTTCTACGGGGTTAAGAAACTAGGCTTTCTCATCTTTCTATCAGGATGACGAGTTACTATGCTGGAGACTTATAGGCAAGGTGTTGTCTTCTTGGATCAGTGTTTTCCATAGGATTCAGTTGTTGTGTTGTCAGTTGTCTTGCAGGTTGTCTCATATTTCATGCCCGTACAGCCATTATGCTGTCCGAGTTGTCCTAGGTTTCTAAATAATCCAATGCAATTGCAAACTCTTTTCTCCCTATTCCTGATGTCTTTGGGCAAGACCAACCACACTAACAATGGTGTTGAGGTATTCCATTACCTTGACATATATGTTGAAGTTCTCAGGAAACTAGGATATCTTAGAGAACCACCAAGTAATCCAGCCATGTTTTGTGCTCCCGGTGTGATAATTCTGGCCATTATTCTCGAAAGTGTTCGTGATGTCATTTAGTTAGTAGGTATTCTATCTCTGGGTTCTTGAACCCATGACTCATCCCGCTCATTTTTGTTGATAGAGATTGTAGCTCCTTTAGGTTGATTAGTAACATTGCTCTAGTCTTCGAGGTCTGTGGTATATCATTCTTCCAATACCATGAACCAGTATGGCAGAAGTTATTTTGAACCAAAAGATCACAACAAGAGTGCTCTTGATGAGTTCTCCATTCTACATTGTGAATCTGCCAATCTCTTCCTTCTGCATGGGTTATCCGGAAGAAATATGTTGAGCCTTGTTCGGCATGTTAATCTATGCATTCACAACTCAGAAAATCATATGTTCCTTTGAGTTGTCCCTCTTTAATTGTATTCCAGCCTTCATCTATCAATTGATAGTCAAGAGTATGTGTGCATTTGTGTTCAGCGATGCCTATCATTCTTGTGGTCCGTCAAGCCATTCTATTTCGGAATGACTAGGAGAAACCAACTCCAGTACCTCATCTATTTCTTGGATTGGGTCAAAGTAGTTGTATTCCACAGATCAAGAAAGCCAATCCAGCTTCTATTCTGTTCCACCTTGGAGTATTACCCTATTCATATCAAGTATGTCATGGGAATTGCACCAACCTCCTATGAAATCTTGATACAATGATACTTCTCGCCATCATTATTCATTCCTCGGTCTCCGTGTTGGTTGTAACCAGAATACCGACAAGTGAACCGTGATGTGTGAAATCAATACTCCTAGCAACCCCGTTGCTTGGTAGTTAATGTACAATAATTTCATTCTTAGTGTGTTGATTGTTGAATCATCATTCTAAGATTGATCGTGCTACCTAGTCCATTTCTCCTGGTGCACCTTTCAATCAATGAGTTAGGATTGTGTCAATCCCTCGCTCTTTTGATCATATCGTCTTGCCCTGAAAAGCAAGATTGTTCTCGAGCTTCATAACATATCGGTGGTTCGTGATTTTCCGGATATCTTCTCGGAAGTATTATCAAGTTGTCCCCTGACCGTTATGTTGAGTTCGTGATCAAGATGGTTTTTCTCTAAACCACCCCTTCTCCAAGGATCTGTGTTCGATACCCTGAACTAGTTGGTTAAGCTAAACAACAACTTGGAGAGTTGGAAGATAAAAGCTTTGCATTACTTAGTTCATTCAAAGGGATATCGTATGTGTGTGTGTGTGTGTGTGTGTGTTGAAGAAAGACGATATCTTCACTGATTGACCTTCGTGTTCAGTTGTTGGATCTATTGTCTTATCCAATCTTTGATTTGAGTATGGGCTATCGTCAAATCAATATCAGAACCAACGATTTTTGTAATGTTGTTTTACTTGTGGTTGCTTCCTCGAGCATACACCATTATATCTTTTGGTCTGACCAATGCTATCACTTTGTTCACATAGTTATGGAATTCCATCTATATGGAAATCTCGGTGAATTGTTGTTGAGCCCATCGACAACATCTTCATTTTCTCCATGATTCGTGTTGAACATTAAAGCTAGTGTTGGAAACTTTTGTAAACATTATCTTCATGCTAGCCCATGAAGTACATGTCATGGTGAAAGAAGTGACTTCCTCTAAGTTCATGTGCATTTGATGCAAGTCACCGCCATGAATTCGAGAAGGTTTGTTTTGCTTCCTCTGGAATCATCCCAAGTCAGTCATGCAAGTGGGAAGTATTCTATGGTTTGATAGATTTGCAACCTCCATTCCATATGTATTCCCTAGCACACCAAGCCACTGATTGATTTGTTCAAGAAAGAGAAGTCTATGCTTGGGAGCTAATCCATGGACTTGCGCAAAGACTTCGATATCTTCAATGATGATTCCCAACGAGAACTCGGTAGTGTTTTGCTGTAAGGTTTCCATGTGTTCACGATTGTCTTGGGCAGTGTGTTCACATGTATCTTGCGATCCAACTCATGTTTTGGAGTTGTTGTCGTAGTTCATTTCCTGAGAATGTCGCAACGTCATCTCGTCGATTTGTGTTGCAAACTGTTTTTCAAACATGCTGAGTCAGGAAAATCATGTTACCAACCTGATCTGAATCTCAGGCAGATATGATGGTTGAAACTTTCCCAAGATCTATGATGTAGGTTCTGGCAAGGCTGATGTTTTGGCCGACACACCTAGCCGGAAGATCTATTATTGTATTATCTTGATTCAGCAATTTGGCCACTTCCCCATGAGGATTCCATATGACTTATTCTAGAAGTTATTCCTTATGGATTCTTTGTGCTCCCGAAGTCCGATCTTTACTTGATGTTCTAGATACCAAACGGTACATATAAATGGGTTACACTAGTATATCAAGGAGAACATTAGAAGCGGAGTGCTAAATGTCTATCGGTCGATCATCCAGATTTTGTTTCCTTGGCCTCGCTAAGGTGAAATCTGAGAAAGTGATGTCTTCCTTTGTATCTGCATCCTCCATCATTATTCATCATGGTAGTATGATGTGTCACCAAGGTCTTGGCACAGATGTTGGTAAAACCCTAGTGAATATGGAAATGCTCAAGTTCGTGAACGCACGCTCAGACACTAGGTTATATCCTCGGTATCAATTGGAATGTGCCTTCCGTTTGTCGAGTTCCTCCATAACTCTAGTATCCTTTCCAATCCGAGTATGCCATTCGTTTGAATTCCATCAACGATCATTTGGTATTTGCCTGGGTCTGGTGTGAAGAGTTTCAATGATCCCTGTATCAAAAGTAATGCGTGTGCCTGACTTAGGAAATGATTCTACGAGCCACCTCCCCTAAGGTGTTCCGTTATGTTATTAAGGGTAACTAACTCCTGGCTACTTTGAAACCCACTCACCATCTTCTTAAAGCGAATTGTTGCCTACCAAATTGAACCTTCATATTATGTTTCTTTACACCACCCCTGATGTGTGTTTTGTGTCTCAGCTCAAGAGACGTTCTTACGTCTCACTCCATGAGTTGATCTTGAGTTGCTCGATCTTAGAGAAGATTGATTCATGTAGAGTTTCTTTCTGTCGTCATCGTGTTGGATGAAGTTCCCAAAAGCGAAGATGTCAAGATCAAGATGATGCAATGAATCAACATCCTCAAGAAGTGCAACTTGGATCATGAAGACCGTGTCAGTTTGGTGTCCACTTCCTCTTACCCTACATCTTGAATCTCGGGACGAGATTCTTGTTTAGTGGGGGTGAGTTGTCACAGCTCTAGAATTTTGTCTATAAATAATTGTATTAGTTGCATTTGAGAGCATCATGCATCATATTTAAATTTGGGAAAGTTGAATTCAGGTTAGTTGAAACCCTCAGAAATCATTTTAGAAATGATCAAGTTAAAAATCCTTTCAAATGAGTCCAAGAAAATGTTCCTCTTAGTCTCTGCAAATATTGGCAAGAGGTAAAATTCAAACCAATATTTTTGGAGGCTTAAAAATATTTATTTTGGGCCTTTGAGTTAAATCCTATAGTATTTGAATTGGATTTATATTCATAACAATTAGTTTATGAATCCAATAATTCTGTAAATTGGTGAGTGGCTCTGAATAAACCCTATCTAGTCACATAACAATTTTCAGAAGCTACTAAAATAGTTTGGTTTGAAAGCCAAATTCAAATAGAGTTGCAAAACAAAAAAAATAGAAAATAGAAATTAAAATAGAGGGAGAAGCTTACCTGGCCCGGCACTGTAGCTGGCGGCCCAGCCCACCTCCACCTCGCCAGCCATCTTCAACCTCGTGCCAGAAGGCACGAGGGCGCTTGGACGACACGCGCACGCCACCTCCTACTTCCACCGCGACGCCCTGGCCTTCTAGTCACGCCACGGAGACGCCCATGAACCCCTGGATCCTCTCCACCCCCGAATGCATCCGAGAGCGCCGAGGAGAACCACCACGGCCACCGCACTCCCCACGCCCTGACGCCGTGTCTAGAGCCTCCGAGACCTCAAGAAGCACCTCTCCACCGAGCCATGGAAGCCCGGGAGCATTGCTTTGTTGCCATCGGCTGGTCTTCTCCGAGCACGGCCGTCGGACTCCATCGACGGATTCGTCGCCGTCACGACTTCCTCGAGCCCGTTGAGCCTGCCCTCGAGTGCGTTGTGAGCTCCCGCTCATTTCCACCTTGCCCCTCTCCCGCGCTTGCCCTCTAGCCGTCATCCCCGTGAGCACCGAGCTCCGACCATCGCCATGGCCGGTGAGCCTTGCGCTCCCGAGCTCCTCCGCTCGCTCCAGTAGCACCCATGTGCTCGCCGCGTCTCCAGGAAGCGAACGCGCCGTGTTGTTTGGTTTAGTTCGCGCCAGAACCCCGCGCACGACCGAGCCGGAGCTCCGGCCGCCACTCGGCTTGTCGCCACCGCCGTTACACGCCACCCCAGCACTTGCCATGGCCACCACCCGAAGCGCCGCAGCAGCCGCTCTCCAATGCACCCAGCTGCGCAAGCTCTAGCCGCCGGAAACGGCCGAACAGAGAGCTCCGCCGCGCCGGATTGGCACTGGCGTTGAACTGCCAATGTGGCACACTTAATTAGCCCTAATGACCCTGCTAAACACCCCCAGTGACACTGACAAGTGGGCCCAGGACCCTAATGAACTTAATTAAGATAAATTGAAATCACTAATTAGCACTGTTACACTGACATGCGGGTTCCACTGGTCAGCTTTGACCCGGACCGGCTCAGTTGACCAGCTGACGCAAGCATGATGCAGTGCTGACGTCATAATTGCAATTACTGGTTTTTCTTTAATTAGGAATAATTTTGGAAATTCCAGAAATTGTTTAAAACTTCAAAAAATCGCAGAAAATCAACCATAACTCATATGGAAATAATTTATATATGAAAAATGATCAGAAAAATATGAAGAATCTGTTTATGCCATGTTCATGCATATTTGAACAAGTTAACATCACCAACTAGGACAATTCAAGATTATGGAAAATTTGGTTACTAGATTTGGAGTTGGAATTTGCTATAGGTTTGATTCCCACTCCAATTAATATGAATAATTGTTGCATTAGGTCAATTCAGTACATTAACTTGTCATGTCATCCATTGGTTGTGCATTGCATTGAATGTGTTCCTTCTCTGTTTGCCGGGGTGTGTTCCCTCCCGGTAGGCGTTGTTCGGACGATGCGATCGTTGACACTAATGAAGTGTAGTTTCATCTTTAGAAGTGCCAGGCAAGCAAACCCCCTTGTTCACTCTGATACAATCCCACTCTCTCACTCCTGCTCTCTTTTACTACATTAGGACAACAACGTTTCAACTGTTACATGTTGCGGTAGTTGAACCCATTCCTCTGCATGCCCTGTCTTTGCCACAGTAAATAGTTGAAACCTCTTAGCATGAGTAGGAACTGTTTGAGCCATGTTGTGACTACTCATCCATGCTTGCTTGTTATGCTAGCTATGCTTAGAGTCATGTCAGGTCTGATCCATCTGGGCGATGAATTGGAATGGTTGTGTTCATGTCCTACTATGTGAGAGCTAAGTGTGTGAACACGATTTGGTAAAGGTAGCGATGAGAGGCCATGTAGGAATACATGGTGGGTTGTCTCATTGAGACCTTCCTTAGGAACTGAGTTATGTTATCCAAGACTAGCTACTACCACACATTGGGTTCCGGTAATGCGGCCCCTCTCGCTTATTAATCGCCTTGATCTCTGTCCAGGAGTTGCAACTAGTTTTTGGTGTTTGTAGGTTGTGCTAGTAGTCTACCAAGTGGCACCCGGTACAAGTGGGCTTGGGACAGACTAGGCACCGTGGCCCGGTGTACCAAGCATAGTACCATCCATCGAGGTGGACTTGGGAACCCTGCACACATCGTTTGAGGCCGTAATGGCCCGGACTTCCCTTGCAGGTCGAGCCTCAGATAGGCGATAAACCTGGACTAGAGTCTTGCGTGGTTAGTCAGGTTGTGGCCGACACCCTCGCCAGGCTTCCGCTTGAAGGTTGCCGAGATACATGACGTGTATATGGTGGTAAGTGGTGAGAGCGTGTGTGAAGAAGTACACCCCTGTAGGGTTAATGATCTATTCGAATAGCCGCGTCCTCGGATATGGACTACTTGGAGACTTATATGGTTCATAGACAACTTGAAGTGGATACTCTAAAATGTGCAAGATAAGTGTGAGTGCTATGGATGGCCTTCTCGTAGGGAGATGGGAGAGGATCCATAGTGGAGTATTGATATGGTGAATATGTGGACTCGTGTGCGCTTTCCCACCCCAAAGAAAATACTGGTAGTCGTAGTACAGGTTAGCCAAGAGTCAAAGCTGGCTTGCTGCAGTTAAACCACACTACCCCCTTGTTGATACTGATGCATAAGTACATAGTTCTGATGTAAGTCCTGTTGAGTACCTTTGTACTCATGGTTGCTTAATTTATGTTTTTGCAGAGGAGACTTCAGTCTCTCTAGTAGTTTCATGTGGACCTCGACGAGTAGCTTGGGAATCCCAGACAGAGGTCTGGTTCCTATGGAGGGTCTTGTACATAGTCAGGCTTCCCATCCTTTTTCTTTTGTAGTTGTCCGTACTCGGACATGTTATGCTTCCGTTGCTTGTATGACTTTGTATGTTGGGTCATGAGACCCATGATTGTAATATCATGCTATGTATGGCTCTTCGGAGTCTATTAAATAAATACTTTGAGTTGTAGAGTTATGTTGTGATGCCATGTTGTATCTGCACATATCGTGCATATTGTGTGTAAGTTTTGAAATGCATTGGTATGTGTGTGAGTCGACACCTAGTTATCTGCCTTCGGTAGCCTTTCCTACAGGGAAATGCCTCCTAGTGCTTCCACTGAGCCTTGGTAGTTCGCTACTACTCCGGAACACATGGATTGACCGGCATGTATCCTTCTTTTCTCCTGTGTCTGTCCCTACGGGGAAATGTCACGCGTTGTTCCTTTCAGTCCTTGTAGCTTGCTACGACTTGGGTTCATACGTTGATGACCGACACGTGCATTGCTGGGTTACCTATGCATGTCCCTGTACGTTTGTGCCACCTTGGTTTATGACTAGTCATGTCGACCCGGGTTCCCTGTCATATGGATGCTAGCATCACAGTCATATACGTGAGCCAAAAGACACAAACGGTCCTGGCCAAGGAAAAGGTGGCAGCCGTGGGTTACCGTGCGAGAGGCCGCAAAGTGATATGATGTGTCTTATGCTAGATTGGTGTGACTTAGGATCGGGTTCCCGACAGCCGCCCTGGTCCTCTTCCCCCAAAAACTTAGGCGGGAAGGGTTGCCACACTTGGCGGGTTTTGAAAGGGGAGAGGCGCTCAGTCTATCCTGACTAAAGGCGGTCTTCGCCTGCAAAAGTTTGATCTATGACGCGCCGGTGGGCTCGATGATGACCTCCGCCCTGCGCGCCTTGCTGTCTCGGTCTTCTATCACCAAACGGGTAGTCCTTGGGACTCGCTTTTGGGTGAGCAGCTGGGGCTGCCCCTTTAGCACCAAAGAGGAAAGCTTCTCTATCCGCACCCGCTGGCGTGGCCTCTGCCGCCCTTCGTCGCTACGCGCGTCACCCACATGATGGGCACAGGACCACGTAGCCGACGTCAGGCTCGGGTGGCCTCGGGCGGCCGCCTCGGGGGGCTGCCTCGGGAGGGGACCTCGCGAGGCCCCTGCTGCTGCTGCGGCTAAGTGCTGGTAGGTTGTGTCTTGAGGAGGGGTCCTTGCGGGGCTGGCACCTCGCGAGGCGTCTTCGCTTCGCGGGGCCCTTAGACGGGCCGCATCTTGGGCCTTTGCCAAGCGTCATTTCCTGGGCTGTAGGGAGACGGGCCGGGGTACCCTGGTTCCCAATGGCCCGACAGTAGCCCTCGGGCCCATGGCGTGCACGTTCCCGCCCGTTGGGAGCAAAACGGTGCGGGCCCTAGCAGACTGCAGGGCCCAGGCTCGATGCGTGGCGCACGATGGGACGTGGGACGCCCCCACTTCCCCACTCTGCCTCGGTAACCGCCCGCATCAGCGATAAAGCCTGCCCGCGCGGGGCGCAGGCCATCATTGCTTCCCTTCTGCTTTCTCCTCCAGCGCCTGATCTCGCACACCTCCTTCCCCAAGCGCTGCTCCTTCCTCTTTTGCTTCCCATGCTTCACCGCGTAGCAATGGCGCCCGCCGGCAAGAAAGGCAAGGCAGCGGCCGCGGCGCCAAGCGCGCTGGCGGTGGAGCCGGCCCTGCAGCCCTCCATCATCGTGAACCGAGAGGGCCTGGACAAGGTGCTCTCGATGGTCGCCGGCGACCAGAACGAGAACGTGGTGACGAAGATCTGGCTGGGCGCGCGCGCGTGGCGCGATCTGGAGGCGACGACGTTCCCGTTCTTCGTCCACAGCGTCTACGCCGGCTTGGTGCCGCCGTTCTTGGACTTCTTCAAAGCCATCCTCACCCACTACCAGATCCAAGCTCTCCATCTTCAACCCAACTCCATCTTCCTCCTCGCCATTTTTGCCTTCTACTGCGAGGCCTTCATGGGTGTGATGCCCTCGATGGCACTCTTCCGCCACTTCTTCAGCCTGCGGATTTCCGTGGCGAACCACCGCTCCGCGTGTGACTCATTCCTCGCCGTCAAAGCGACAAAGAATGACATCATCAGCCTGAAGATCCCAATGAAGGTGGAAGGCTACTGGCAGCGCTGGATCTACATGGACGCTCGCCACCGCAACCAGTTGCTGATGGAGTCGACGACCCCTGCCGTGAAGAGCTCGGGGTGGGAGCACGAGAAGCTCACTGACCCGAGGCTGGCGCCCGTCTGGGAGCGGCTGGCGGACCACAAGGCGGCGCGCCTCACGGGGGCGATGGTCATCAAGGAATTCCTGCAGCGGCACATAGCGCCACTCCAGCTGCGCTCGCGCCCTGTGTGGAAAATCTTCGGCACGAAGGACCCCATGCGGCTGAGCGTCGCCAGCCTGAAGTCAGAGGTGGTGGACGGAATCATGCATATCATGCTCGGCAGCACCACGGGAGACCCACCCGAAGACGCGCTCCCGTTGTACCTCTACTAGGGGACCAAGGAGCTGGTCGCGGAGATGCCGGTCTTCGACGAGTGGGGCCTTGTGCCGGAAGGCCATGAGGGGCCTCGCGAGAACCCGTTCGTGGTGGTCCCTGGCTCGGGGGACCTAGATGACTCCGAGGCCTCGGGCGGTGACGCGGAGGGGAGCGACGGTGGCCCCGCCACGCGAACCCGCCGCCAACTCATCCGCGACCACGAGGACGACGATGACGATCACGATGACGCCCAATTTAGGGTCGAGCCCTCCCGTCCTGCCAAGGCGGGTGGCGAAGGGAGCTCCAGCGCAACGGCAGGTGAGCCGCGCGTAGAGGAGATGGACGCCGGCGACGGGGGCACCGTGCCCCCCGCGGAGGACGCTGGTGCGGGCGGAGGGACAACTGAGCCCCCCGCTGAGAAGGACGATGCCGAGGACGAGGCCGGCGGGCCTCAGAAGGGCACCTCAGGAGCAGGTCTCAGGAGGAGGCCTCGCGAGGGTGACAGCGAGGACCGCCCGCCATCGGCCCTGAAGAAAAGGAAGTGGGTTGCCAATGACGAGTAAGTGCCTCTCTTACCTATTCCATTTTGCGTTTGCCCCGCAGCCTGGGGCTGAGCCTCCACCTCGCGCAGGGCATCCACGAAGAAGGAGAAGAAGAAGACGACGAAGAGGACCCCTATCTCGGAGGGGGCCCCGGCGCCTGCCGTGGGCGCCGAGGGGCGAGAAGAGGCCACCCGCCGCTCTGATGCCGGAACAGAGCGCGTGGAGGTGGAGATGGAGCAAGTGGTCCTTCCGGAGCTGCAGGTGGACACGACTCCTGAAGCTGGGGATGCCGAGCCTTGGGAGGCGGCCTCCAGAGGCGGCGCCACGGCTCCTGAGGTGCCCGCCGCGGGGGTGGACCTGGAGATGGGGGAGGCGGAGGCGCCAACTCCTCCGCCGAGCGCTGCAGACGCAGGAGGCGCTTCAGGCAGCCCCCAGCAATCGCCCGCGCGCGAGGTTCCCACCGCGGGCGCGGCGAGCCCGCGAGGTGTTCCGCTGTGGCAAGATGAGGAGGAGGCCCCGGTGAATCCTCCGCTGTTGATGAACGACGTCGGGCCTTCCCAGGCCATGACGGCGGAGGTCGGCGAGGAGTCAGATCCTGCCTGGGCCCTGACACTCGTGCGCAACTGCACCTTGCTCTGGCGCGGGGTCCTGCGGACCGCAAGGGGAGCTCTAGACTAGCTCGAGGCAGAGTTCCAGAAGACTGAGGGGCGCCTCTCCGAGGAGCGCCTGCGCCTTGCCGAGGGGTGGCGCCGGCTCGACGTCGCCGTCAAGCTGGGCCGTCGCCAGGACAAGGTCGCGCGGGAGAAGCGCGAGAATTCAGCCGCCGAGGCGAAGGAGGTCTTCGAAAGTGCCCTCCGGGAGGCAGACGCGGCCGAGAAGCGCCGCGAGGAGGCTGAGGCCCCTATGAGGGTGCTCGAGGAGCGGCGCGCCACGGAGGAGCAGCAGTTCCAGGTGCGGGAGAAGGCCGTTGCCTCCCGCGAGGATGAGCTCACGGCCCGAGAGGCAGACCTTGTGATCCGCGAGTGGGACCTCGCGCGGACGGCAACCGAGCAGGCCACAAAGCGCGAGCGCCTGGAGACACTGGACCGTCAAGTGGCCGCCGCCCAGGACGCCTACACCAAGCGCATGGAGGCAGCCAACGCCAATCTGGAGGCCAAGGAGAAGAAGGCCCAGGCGGACGCCGACGCGAAGATAGAGAAGAACTGCCTGACGCTCATTGCGGATCATAGCAAGAAACTGAAGATACAGGAGGACCGCTTCAAGGAGAAGAGCGAGGAGCTCCAAAGGGAGATTGATAGCCTCAAGGAGGTCCTAGCGGAGGCGGAGAATCGCCAGAAGACCACGTTGCAGGCCAAGGCCGACACCGAGGTGGAGCTGGCCTCCCATCAGAAGCAAGTGGGTGACGTCTCTAATGTCGTCGAGCAGGCGAGGCTGGAGGCGGACCGGGCGCGGGGGCGGCAGCACGAGCGCGCCAAGATGTTCCGCTCCCTCGAGCTCCGGGCCCGCGGGGCCCTGGCCACCATCTGCAAGGAGAGGCTCAAGGGCCCCCGCGAAACCCAGGACGCCAGCTACCTCGACTTCTTCACCAAGCTCGTGGAGCGGCTCGAGGCTGGGGCGAAGAGGGTGAGCGGCATCATCGAGGACGAAGGCCGCGACCACCTCTTCCAGGCAGCGACGCGCATCTTCAACCATCTTCTCCACGCCGACCCCACTTTTGACTTTGACAGGGTGATAGCCCCCGTGCCCGAGGAGCTCCACGACGGCCTCGGGAAGGCGGTGAAGGACCACGTGGACGCCCTGCTCACGAAGTTCTCACACGACAGCAGCGAGAGCTCCAGCGGGGTTGGGGGAGACGACGATGAATGCGACGACGGTGATGATGATGACGCCGCGGCTTCCTAGGTCCCCTTCCTTGGTTTACCTGTATCAGATTGGCGTGGCCCCGTGGGGGCGTAAAAACAATGTCTTTTATCTAAGTACTTTATGACTCGTCGTAATGCATCTTTCCTCGTGAGGCTCTCCCGTGAGGCCTGTTTCCCTTTCCTTGTTCGCCTTAGTGCTCTACGTCGTCAGGACCCAGCCCCCGAGCGGGCTACATGTCGGGACCCCGATCCTAAGTCACACCGATCTAGCATAAGACACATCATATCACTTTGCGGCCTCACGCACGGTAACCCACGGCTGCCGCCTTTACCTTGGCCAGGACCGTTTGCGTCTTTTGGCTCACGTATATGATTGTGATGCTAGCATCCATATGACACAGAACCCGGGTCGACATGACTAGTCATAAACCAAGGTAGTACAAACGTACAGGGACAGGCATACGTAACCCAGCAATGCACGTGTCGGTCATCAGCGTGTGCAACCGAGTCGTAGCAAACTACAAGGACTCCAGTAAAACACCGCGTGACATTTCCCCGTAGGGACAGACATAGGAGCAAAGAAGGATAGATGCCGGTCAATCCATGTGTTCCGGAGCAGTAGCGAGCTACCAGGGCTCAGTGGAAGCACTAGGAGGCATTTCCTTGTATGAAAGGCTACCGAAACAGATAACTAGGTGTCGAATCCCACACATACCAATGCATTTCAAACATACACACAATATGCACGATATGTGTAGATACAACATGGCATCACAACATAACTCTACGACTCAAGTATTTATTTAAGAGGCTCCGAAGAGCCATACATAACATGATATTACAAACAGGGGTCACATGACCAATCATACAGAGCATACAAGCAACGGAAGCATATACATGTCTGAGTACAGACAACTACAAAAGAAAAAGGCTGAGAAGCCTGACTATCTACAAGACCCTCCATAGGAACCAGACCTCTGTCTGGGATTCCCAAGCTAATCGTCGAAGTCCACGTAGAACTACTAATGAGACTGAAGTCTCCTCTGCAAAACATACATTAAGCAATCGTGAGTACAAAGGTACTCAGCAGGACTTATATCAGAACTATCTAGTCATGCATCAGTATCAAGAAGGGGTTGTGGGGTTTAACTTCAGCAAGCCAGCTTTGACTCTGTGGCTATCCTGTACTACGACTACCAGTATTTCTTTGAGGTGAGGAAGCGCACAAGAGTCCACTAATCACCACATCAATACACCACTATGGATCCTCTCCCGTCTCCCTATGAGAAGGCCATCCATAGCACTCACACTTATCTTGCTCATTTTAGAGTATCCACTTAAAGTTGTCTATGAACCATATAAGTCTCCAAGTAGTCCATGTCCGAGGACGCGGCTATTCGAATAGTTTTATAACCCTGCAGGGGTGTACTTCTTCACACACGCTCTCACCACTTACCACCATATACACATCATGTATCTCAGCAACCTTCAAGCGAAAGCCTGGTGAGGGTATCGGCCACAACCTGACTAACCACGCAACACTCTAGTCCAGGTTTATCGCCTATCTGAGGCTGAACCCGCAAAGGAAGTCCGGCCGAAGTTTCCATCACGGCCCCAAACGATGTGAGCAGGGTTCCCAAGCCCACCATCCAGGTGCCACTTGGTACACCGTGCCACTGTGCCTAGTCTGTCCCAAGCCCACCTGGCCGGGTGCCACTTGGTAGAAAAATAGCACGACCTACAAACACCAGAAACTAGTTGCAACTCCTGGACAGAGATCAAGGTGATTAATAAGTCAAGAGGGTCCATGGGTTTCGGGCCCAATGTGTGGTAGTAGTTGTTCTTGGATAACATACAAAGAACTCAGTTCCTAAGGATGGTCTCAACGAGACAACCCACGATGTACTCCTACATGGCCTCTCATCGCTACATTTACCAAGTCGTGTTCACACACTTAGCTCTCAACATCAGAACATGATCACAATATTCCAATCCATTCCCCAATGAATCAGACCTGACACGACTCTAAGCAATAGCAAGCATGGCATGGATAAAGTCACATCATGGCTCAAGAAACTCCTAATCATGCTTGGAAGGTTTAGCTATTTACTGTGACAATGACAGGTCATGTAGAGGAATGGATTCAACTACCGCAACCAGTAACAGTTGAATTGTTGTTATCCTAATGCAATGAAATAGAGCAGGAGCGAGAGAGTGGGATTGTATCGGAATGCACAAGGGGGTTTGCTTGCCTGAAAGATCAACACGGTAGCACTGCTCCTCAGATAGATACCCGGTGCCACTCGCAGGAGCAGGACCTATCGAGAAGAATATTACCGGAGAGGCAATCAACACACATCAAATGCAGCAATATGATGCATGATCATGGCATGAAGATATGATGTGGTTCGAGCTAATGCATCTAGCATTCAATTTGGATGAAGTCCATTTGAACCGAGATTCAAATACAACTTCAAAGTTAAGCATTTAAATTGCCCTTATTTGAATTTGACCTGATCAGCAGACATAAGTTGTTTAAACATGCACGAAAATGGTACAAATGGATTCTTTTGATTTTTCTGATAATTTTTCATATATAAATTATTTTATTCTGAGATACGGTTGAATTTCTATGATTTTTTTGAAGTTTGCAACATTTTCTAGAATTTCCTAGTTATTTTAAATTAAACGAAATCCAGAAAATGTATTACTGCATCAGCACTACGTCAAGGTGATGTCAGCAGTCAACTGGGTCGCCCGGAGTCAAACCTGACCAGTGGGGCCCACTGGTCAGTGACCCATTTCACTAACAGTGGCGATTAGTGTTAATTGAGCAACTAATCTAAAGTTAGCCAGGGCTGGGCCCACATGTCACAGACTTAGGGGAGTCTAATGGTGGTCAAACTGGGTCAAAAAGGTCGGCGTTTAGCCGCCGGCGATGACAGCCGCGGCGGAGGGGCTCGGAAAACCCCTGTGGTGCACCGTTTTGCACGCGGTTGGTCTCTCTAGAACGACGGCTTTGCGGCGCGTCGAATGGTGGCCTTGCTCGGAGCTGGGGTGGCCAGAATTGTCGACGGCGACCTCAACAGCGGTGGCCGGAGTTCGGGTGAGATCGGGATCGAGGCTACGGCGTGCAAATGGACGAACCGAAGCTCTGGCGAGGCTCTACGCGTTGTAGTGAGTGCGACGGACACGCCGAGGTGACCATTTAGTCACCGGAGCATCACCGGCGGTGAGCTCGGGCGGCAACACATTACGGTCATCAAGGGGGCGACGCCTACAGTGGGCAAACCACGCGGGGAAGAGAGGGGAAAGGGACAGGGGCTCACGGCGCGTCGTTTGGCAGGCTCAGCGGGCTCGGGGGAGGCCGGATGGCGACGTGGCAATGCCGGCGATCTCCGAGGCCGAAGGTTGAGGACGACGGTAGTGGCGGCGAAGCAGGGTGCCCGGCTATGCGTGGCTCGACGAAGAAGTCGGGGAAGTCCTTGCAGAGCTCGGGGACAGCACAGGGAAGCACGGGGAACACGGTGGTCGCGTGGTTCACGGCGGCGAGTTCGCGGGCGTTTCGGCCATGGCGAGGAGCGAGCGAAGGAGAGGGAGAGGGGGGCAAATGGAGAGGAGGGTTCGATCGGAATGCCTCTGGGAGAGCCTATCCACCCATCCAGGCAGGCAGGCGAGGAGGAGGTGGCCTGGGCGCATGCTCGCGCGTGTCGACCATGCGCGCACTGTCCTCCTGGCGAGAGGAAAGGGATGACTGGCAGGGGCCAGTGGGCTGGGCCGGCAGGTAAGTGGCCTAGGTAGGCCTTTCTCTCTCTCTCTCTCTCTCTCTCTCTCTCTCTCTCTTTTCTATTTCTTTTCTGTTTTCTATTTTTCCGTCTGTTTTTGATTTATTAAAAATACTAAACCAATTTATTTTCTTCTGATAAATTTTGTGTGGACTATATGGATTATTCCAGAGCCCCTCACATCATTTCAGAATTATTGGAGCTAGTAAATATATATATAACATTTAATAGCCCCAACTCAAATACTTATTGCATTAATTCAAAGCCCAACCATGACCTGGAAAAATGTGCAACATTTTTGGTTTAGGTTTTCACCTTGTGCCATAAATTATGAACATTTTTAAGGGCATTTTGGGTTCATTGAAAATATTTGAGTTTGAACCTAGTTTGTTTAAAGAGGTGCTAGGGTTTGACTATTTCCCCAATTCAAATTCAAATGAACTTAAACATGATGCAACAAAGAATAACTAGCCTAGGTCGTTACCAGACTAGGGGTGTGACACTACAGCCGTCGCTGGTATATCAGGTCGCGTTGCCTGGACAAGGCCAGGAGGTGTAGGGCACTGAGAAGCGGTAAGGACTCCTGAGGCGCGATGCTCAGGAAGTCCCCCTTTGATGTGCAAGCGGCTTACGCGGAGGAGAGAACATGAGCACTCAGCGAGGTCACGGGGAGAGGAAACTTGAGAGGCGCCGAGAGCGGCTCATGAGGTGTTTTTGTACTTTTCTCTTTTGCGAGTGTCGCTTGCTGTGTCATGGCTGCGGGGCGCGCCTCGCGAGGCTCTTGCTCGTGAGGTCTCCCGCTAGCATTTGGCGGAGACGGTCGCCGTAGGTTGGCTCGCGAGGCAGCGCTCGCGAGGCTCCCTAGGGGTTTACGAAGGCGTCTTGTCATGAGTCGCCTCGCGAGGTAGCGCTCACGAGGCCTTTGAGTGCCTTGTTCCTGTAATAACTTTACATCGATTTCATAAAACGGGGGGGAGCGGTGTGCGCTTGCTAGCTTGCTCGTGGGTATCACACGAGGAGACGAGACACCAAGGACCTTGGTGAGGTGGCGTGCACGGGAGCAGGCCCGCGAGCCAGAGCTCAATCACTTGGGTTTTTGCAGCGCTACTGGGACTGAACCGAGCACAGGCACCGTGTGCAGCCCCCGCTCGCGAGGTGCGCAGGAGGAAGGTCGCGAGCATGCACAGCTCCTGAGGCAAGCTACTTAGCAACGCATAAGATATCTTAGGAAATAGAGCTTTACTGAAACATAGTAATAAGTTCATTACATAACCAAAAAGAGATGAGGCTGCCATGTCCGGCATGGATCAGCGTGAGGTTGGTGCAGCCCGTGGGGCACCCTCAGGTGATTGTTCCGCCAGTGCGGAGCATGGGGCTTCCACTGGGCGTGGGCATGATCGCGGTTCGATCGTTCCGCCAGCACGGAGCATGGGGCTTCCACTGAGACGTGGGCGGGAGCTCTCGCGGGCCCATCAGGTGAACGCAATGAGAGGCTCCGGGGCATGTACAGCCCCACTTCGTTCGTACGCGTGAGGGTCACGGGTAGAACTTGCGGAGGTGTTGGATGTTCCAGGCGTTAGGCACAGGAACACATCCTCCGTCTCCAGCCGAGCGGCGCCGGGCCTGGAGACATGAGCAACCCTGAAAGGGCCTTCCCACATGGGTGAGAGCTTGTGGAGTCCCTCTCTGGAGAGGATCCTTCTCAGGACGAGATCGCTGACCTCGAGGGTGCTTGGGCGTATGTTGCGGCTATGATAGCGACGCGGAGCCTGCTGGTATCTGGCGGCGCGCAGGGTGGCCTGGCGACGTGCTTGTTCGAGGAGCAGCAGGTCGGCCTCTCGCAAGGCGTCCTGACGAGCCTCGTCGAAGGCAAGGACTAGCGGAGAGCCGTGCCGAAGCTCAAACGGGAGGACTGCTTCGGCTCCGTAGATGAGGAAGAAGGGAGTCTCGCTTGTAGGCTTGGTTGCCGTTGTGTGGATGGACCACAACATAGACTGCAGCTCGTCAAGCTAGCCCTTGCCGCATGCTTCGAGCTTTTTCTTGAAGGTTCTTGTCTTGAGGCCCTTGAGGACCTCAGTGTTCGCACGCTCGGCCTGGTCGTTGCTTCGTGGGTGCGCCATAGAGGTGTAGCAGATCTGCGTGCCGAGGCTGGCGCAGTATGACTTGAAGAGGCTGCTTGTGAACTGGGAGCCGTTTGTTAGTGATGATGCGGTTGGGGACGCCGAAGCGGCTTACGAGGCCCTTTATTAACTTGACGGCAGAGCCTGCTGGGATGGTGCGCACGGGCTCGACCTCCGCCCATTTGGTGAACTTGTCGATGGCAACGTAGAGGTAGCGGTAACCGCCAGCTGTGCGAGGGAAGGGCCCCAAGATATCCAGCCCGCAGACCGCGAAGGGCCACGAAAGGGGAATCGTCTGGAGGCCTTGCGCCGGCTGGTGGATTTGCTTGGCGTGGAATTGACAAGCTTCGCAGGATTGGACCAGCTCGGTGGCATCATGGAGCGCAGTGGGCCAGTAGAAGCCGTTGCGGAACACCTTGCCAGCAAGGGTGCGCGATGAGGAGTGGTGGCCGCAGTCTCCTCCATGGATGTCGGCGAGCAGCTCGCGACCCTGTTCTTTAGAGATGCGCCGCAGCGAGACGCCATTGGGGCGCCTGCGGTACAGCTCGCCGTCTTGCAAGCAGTAAGCGGTGGCCTGGCGAGCCACACGCTCTGCTTCTGAGTCCTTCTCTGGAAGGGTGCCGCGAAGCAAGTAGGCCTTGAACTCCGTGGCCCAGCTATCCGCTTGGGGTTCGAGCGCCAGCAGCAGGCGGGCTCCTGAGGCTGGGCCGCAATCTGGTGCGCCCATGGGTGGTGCGGGCGGGAGTTCCTCATGAAGTAGCATTGTGCTCGTGGCTGGCGGAGTAGCTGATGGCTTGAGGAGCCTTTCCTCGAAGATGCCAGGGCCCTCAGGCTCGCGGCGAGATGCTCGCTTGGCGATGTCATCGGCCTCCTTGTTGCCGCCGCGAGGAACGTGCTGCAGCTCCAGGCCAAGGAAACGCTTCTCGAGTTTACGTACCTCTTCTAAGTAGGCGGCCATGTGCTCGTCCTTGGGCTTGTAGCTTTTGTTGGAGAAGTTGACGAGGAGCTGCGAATCGCCCTTGATGGTGAGGCGTTTGATGCCTAGAGCAGAGGCAGCCTTGAGTCCGGCGATGAGGCCCTCGTACTCCGTGATGTTGTTGGAGACCTTGTCGTCGCGCTTGAAGCAGAGTTGGACGGCGTAGCGGAGCTTGTATCCTCTTGGCGAGGTGAGCATGACGCCAGCTCCTGTGCCCTGCCGGGAGAAGGCACCATCGAAGTGCATAGTCTAGCAGCCAGGCGTCTCATTCCCAGGCAAGAGGGACTCAGTCTCGCGAGGCTCCTCCTGGGGCAGGTCCGTCCATTCCGCCACGAAGTCGGCCAAGGCTGCGCCCTTGATCACCCTTGTGGTGCAGAATTCCAACTCGAAGGCTTGTAGCTTGATGTTCCACTCGGCGACGCGGCCAGCGGCCTTGGGGCTGCGCAAGACTTGCTCCAGGGGGTAAGACGAGATCTCCTTTATGGGATGGCCTTGGAAGTAGTGGAGCATCTTCCTAGAGGCGACGAGGAGCGTGAGGAGGAGCTTCTGCTGCATGGGGTAACGCTCGCGCGCATCTCGCAGCACCGTGCTGACGAAGTACACGGGGTGCTCGACGATGCAGGTAGTTGTTGCAGCAGCTTGGTCTTCAGGGGGGCCGAGGGGCTCATGAGGCTCGGATGGCTTGGGAGGCGGCTCGCGAGGCGGCTCACTGGAGGCCTCCTGAGGAAAGGCCTCGGCAGGCGAGGCCTCGGGAGTCGGTGGCGCGGCAGGCCTCTTTTGCACGGGGACGCGCTCTTCTCGAACTACCACCAGAGCCGCGCTGGCCGTCTGGGGAGTAGCCGCCAAGTATAGGAGCAAGGGCTCGCGAGATCGTGACGCGACCATGATGGGTGGGCTCGTGAGGTACCTCTTGAGGTCTTCGAAGGCAGCGTCGGCCTCGGGAGTCCACTTGAAGGGGCCGGATCTCTTCATGAGCTTGAAGAACGGCAGGGCTCGCTCGCCGAACTTGGAGATGAATCGCCCGAGCGAGGCCATGCATCCCGCCAGGCGCTGCATCTCCTTGAGGCTCTAGGGAGGACACATCCTCTCGATGGCCTTGATCTTCTCAGGGTTAGCCTCGATGCCACGGTGAGAGACAAAGAAGCCGAGCAGCTTGCCGGAGGGGACTCCGAAGACGCACTTGTCTGGGTTGAGCTTGAGGTTGACCTTGCACAGGTTGTCGAATGTCTCCTGGAGGTCCGCGAGGAGGGACCAAGCCTCACGAGTCTTGACAACGATGTCGTCGACGTAAGCCTCGGCGTTGCTTCCCATCCGGGGTCCCAAGGCGATGCGCATCAGCCTTTGGAAGGTGGCTCCGGCGCTCCGGAGGCCGAACGGCATGCAGATGTAGCAGAATATGCCATAGGGGGTGATGAAGGCCGTCATCTCCACGTCTTCGGTCGCCATCTTGATCTGGTGGTAGCCTGAGAAGGCATCTAGGAAGCATAGCAACTCGCACCCGGCAGTGGAGTCCACGATCTGGTCGATGCGGGGCAGCGGAAAGGGGTCTTGAGGGCAGAACTTGTTGAGGCTCATGAAGTCGACGCACATGCGCTCCTTGCCGCACTTCTTGGGCACCACGACGGGGTTGGCGAGCCATTCAGGGTGGCGCACCTCATGGATGACTCCAGCTTCTTGGAGCTTTTGAACTTCCTTGGCAATGAAATCTTGCTTCTCTGGCGCCTGGCGACGTGCCTTCTGTTTCACGGGGCGTGCGTTGGGGCACACCGCTAAGTGGTGCTCGATCACCTCCCTCGGCACACCGGACAAATCAGATGCCATCCAGGCAAACACATCTGAGTTTGCCCGAAGGAAGGTGACGAGTGCGTCTTCCTATGCTGGGGAGAGGCCTCTGCCGATGGTGAAGGCAGGGCCTGAGCGGCTGCCGTCCACCGACACCTTCTTCGTCTCGGCGCGGTCCTGAGAGAACAACTGCTTCTTCTTCGCGGGTGCGGCCTCATGAGGCTCGACGGCATCCTCGTCGGCAGGGTAGGCAGTGGCGGCGGCCTTTTAGGCGCTCTCGAGGGAGCGGACTGCGTCCTTCTCCTCGCAGCAGACGGTGATGATGCCGCTGCAGCCCGGCATCTTGAGGACGTTGTAGGCGTGGTGGGTCACCGCCATGAAATTGGCGAGAGCTGGATAGCCCAGGATGGCGTTGTACGGCAGGCCGATGTGCGCCACGTCGAAGTCGATGAGCTTAGTATGGTAGTTCTTGCGGGTGCCGAAGGTGACGGGGAGGCGCACTTGGCCCAGAGGAATGATGGAGCCATCAGTCACTCCGGAGAAGGGCATGGTCGGCATCAGCTGGTCGTAAGGCACTTGGAGCTGCTCGAAGGTCTTGATGGAGATCACATTGAGGCCGGCGCCTCCGTCGATGAGTGTCTTGGTGACGGCGACGTTGCTGATGGTGGGGGTGCACAGCATGGGGACCGTGCCCGTGGCGCTTGAAGACTTGGGGTGATCATTGGAGTCGAAGGTGATGGCGTATTGGGACCACTTGAGGGGGCGAGAAGCCTCAGTCCTCGGGAGGGCAGCGTTCACCTCGCGAGAGAACATCTGGAAGTGGCGGTTGGATGCGGCAGCCTGAGCTCCGCCTAGGATGCAGGCCACTCCGTGAGGCTCTTGGTAGCCCCCGGCGTCTTGGTCGGGCTGGTTGCCATCATTCCGTCATGGTGGAAGGGCAGCATTGGCCTGAGGGTTGGCCTCATGAGGCTGGTCGTGCCTGACCAAAGGTGGTCTTCGCCTACAAAGGCGCTATCCATGACGAGGCGGTGGGCTCGGTGATGACATCTGCACTGTGCGCCTCATTGTCCTGGTCTTCTTACACCAAACGGACGGTCTTTGGGACTTGATTTGGGGGTGGGCAGCTGGCGCTGCCCCCTTATCACCAAAGAGGAAATCCTCCCTGACCGTGTTGGGGAACGTAGTAATAATTCAAATTTTTCCTACGTGTCACCAAGATCAATCTAGGAGATGCTAGCAACGAGAGAGAGGGAGTGCATCTTCATACCCTTGAAGATCGCTAAGCGGAAGCGTTACAAAGAACGCGGTTGATGGAGTCGTACTCGCGGCGATTCAAATCGCGGAAGATCCGATCCAAGCGCCGAACGGACGGCGCCTCCGCGTTCAACACACGTACAGCCCGGGGACGTCTCCTCCTTCTTGATCCAGCAAGGGGGGAAGGAGAAGTTGAGGGAGAGCTTCGGCAGCACGACGGCGTGGTGGCGGTGGAGCTCGTGGTTCTCCGGCAGAGCTTCGCTAAGCGCTACGGAGGAGGAGGAGGTGTAGGAAGGGGGAAGGGCTGCGCCAAGGGAAGGGTGTACGGCTGCCCTCCCACCCCCCCCCCCACTATTTATAGGGGGAAAGGGAGAGGGGGCCGGCCCCCCTAGATCCGTCTAGAGGGGGGGGGCCCTAGGGTTTTCAACCCTAGGCGCCTTGGGCCCTTGGGGGGCGCACCAGCCCACTAAGGGGCTGGTTCCCACCCAACTACAGCCCATTAGGTCCTCCGGGGCAGGTGGACCCTCCCGGTGGTCCCGGTACAATACAGATAAACCCCGAAACCTTTCCGGTGACTGAAATTGGACTTCCCATATATAAATCTTCACCTCCGGACCATTCCGGAACTCCTCGTGACGTACGGGATCTCATCCGGGACTCCGAACAACTTTCGGTAACCACATACAATTCCCATTACAACTCTAGCGTCACCGAACCTTAAGTGTGTAGACCCTACGGGTTCAGGAACCATGCAGTCATGACCGAGACACCTCTCCGGCCAATAACCAATAGCGGGATCTGGATACCCATATTGGCTCCCACATGTTCCACGATGATCTCATCGGATGAACCACGATGTCGGGGATTCAATTAACCCCGTATACAATTCCCTTTGTCCATCGGTATGTTAGTTGCCCGAGATTCGATCATCGGTATCCCTATACCTTGTTCAATCTCGTTACCGGCAAGTCTCTTTACTCGTTCCGTAACACATGATCCCATGACTAAATCCTTAGTCACATTGAGCTCGTTATGATGATGTATTACCGAGTGGGCCCAGAGATACCTCTCCGTCACACGGAGTGACAAATCCCAGTCTCGATTCGTGCCAACCCAACAAACACTTTCAGAGACACCTGTAGTGCACCTTTATAGTCACCCAGTTACGTTGTGACGTTTGATACACCCAAAGCATTCCTACGGTATCCGGGAGTTGCACAATCTCATGGTCTAAGGAAATGATACTTGACATTAGAAAAGCTCTAGCAGACGAACTACACGATCTTGTGCTATGCTTAGGATTGGGTCTTGTCCATCACATCATTCTCCTAATGATGTGATCCCGTTATCAACGACATCCAATGTCCATGGCCAGGAAACCATGACCATCTATTGATCAACGAGCTAGTCATCTAGAGGCTCACTAGGGACATGGTGTGGTCTATGTATTCACACATGTATTACGGTTTCCGGCTAATACAATTATAGCATGAACAATAGACAATTATCATGAACAAGGAAATATAATAATAACCATTTTATTATTGCCTCTAGGGCATATTTCCAACAGTCTCCCACTTGCACTAGAGTCAATAATCTAGTTACATTGTGATGAATCGAACACCCATAGAGTTCTGGTGCTGATCATGTTTCGCTCGTGAAAGAGGTTTAGTCAACGGATCTGCGACATTCAGATCCGTATGTACTTTACAAATATCTATATCTCCATCCTGAATGTAACCAGGAATGGAGTTGAAGCGGTGCTTGATGTGCTTGGTCTTCTTGTGAAACCTGGGCTCCTTGGCAATGGCAATAGCTCCAGTGTTGTCACAGAAGAGAGTCATCGGGCCCGACGCATTGGGAATCACTCCTAGGTCGGTGATGAACTCCTTCATCCAGACTCCTTCCTGTGCTGCTTCCGAAGCAGCTATGTACTCCGCTTCACATGTAGATGTCGCCACGACGCTTTGCTTGCAACTGCACCAGCTGACTGCCCCACCATTCAAAATATACACGTATCCGGTTTGTGACTTGGAGTCATCCGGATCCGTGTCGAAGCTAGCATCGACGTAACCCTTTACGACGAGCTCTTCGGCACATCCATAAATGAGAAACATATCCTTAGTCCTTTTCAGGTACTTAAGGATATTCTTGACCGCTGTCCATTGTTCCAATCCGGGATCACTTTGGTACCTCCCTACCAAACTTATGGCAAGGTTCACATCAGGTCTGGTACACAGCATGGCATACATAATAGAGCCTATGGCTGAGGCATAGGGGATGACACTCATCTTTTCTCTATCTTCTGCCGAGGTCGAGCATTGAGCTGTGCTCAATCTCACACCTTGCAATACAGGCAAGAACCCCTTCTTGGACTGATCCATATTGAACTTCTTCAATATCTTGTCAAGGTATGTGCTTTGTGAAAGACCAATGAGGCGTCTCGATCTATCTCTATAGATCTTGATGCTTAATATGTAAGCAGCTTCTCCAAGGTCCTTCATTGAAAAACACTTATTCAAGTAGGCCTTTATGCTTTCCAAAAGTTCTATATCATTTCCCATCAACAATATGTCATCCACATATAAAATGAGAAATGCTACAGAGCTCCCACTCACTTTCTTGTAAATACAGGCTTCTCCATAAGTCTGTATAAACCCAAACGCTTTGATCACCTCATCAAAGCGAATGTTCCAACTCCGAGATGCTTGCACCAGCCCATAGATGGAGCGCTGGAGCTTGCATACCTTGTCAGCATTCTTAGGATCGACAAAACCTTCCGGCTGCATCATATACAATTCTTCCTTAAGGAAACCGTTAAGGAATGCCGTTTTGACGTCCATTTGCCAGATCTCATAATCATAAAATGCGGCAACTGCTAACATGATTCGGACGGACTTCAGCATCGCTATGGGTGAGAAGGTCTCATCATAGTCAACTCCTTGAACTTGTCGATAACCCTTAGCGACAAGCCGAGCCTTATAGACGGTCACATTACCATCCGCGTCAGTCTTCTTCTTAAAGATCCATTTATTTTCTATGGCTTGCCGATCATCGGGCAAGTCCACCAAAGTCCATACTTTGTTCTCATACATGGATCCTATCTCGGATTTCATGGCTTCAAGCCATTTGTTGGAATCTGGGCCCGCCATGGCTTCTTCATAGTTCGAGGGTTCACCGTTGTCTAACAACATGATTTCCAGGACAGGGTTGCCGTACCACTCTGGTGCGGAACGTGTCCTCGTGGACCTACGAAGTTCAGTAGTAACTTGATCAGAAGTTTCATGATCATCATCATTAACTTCCTCTCTAGTCGGTGCAGGCACCATAGAAACATTCTCCTGCACTGCGCTACTTTCCGGTTCAAGAGGGGGAACAATTACCTCATCAAGTTCTACTTTCCTCCCACTTACTTCTTTCGAGAGAAACTCTTTCTCTAGAAAGGATCCATTCTTGGCAACAAAGATCTTGCCTTCGGATCTGAGGTAGAAGGTATACCCAATAGTTTCCTTAGGGTATCCTATGAAGACGTACTTTTCCGATTTGGGTTCGAGCTTTTCAGGTTGAAGTTTCTTGACATAAGCATCACATCCCCAAACTTTCAGAAACGACAGCTTAGGTTTCTTCCCAAACCATAATTCATACGGTGTCGTCTCAACGGATTTAGACGGTGCCCTATTTAAAGTGAATGCAGCAGTCTCTAATGCATATCCCCAAAATGATAGCGGTAAATCAGTAAGAGACATCATAGATCGCACCATATCCAATAGAGTGCGATTACGACGTTCGGACACACCATTACGCTGAGGTGTGCCAGGCGGCGTGAGTTGTGAAACAATTCCACATTTCCTTAAGTGCGTGCCAAACTCGTGACTCAAATATTCTCCTCCACGATCAAATCATAAAAACTTTATTTTCTTGTCACGTTGATTCTTTACCTCACTCTGAAATTCCTTGAACTTTTCAAAGGTCTCAGACTTGTGTTTCATCAAGTAGACATACCCATATCTGCTTAAGTCATCAGTGAGGGTGAGAACATAACGATAGCCACCGCGAGCCTCAACGCTCATCGGTCCACATACATCGGTATGTATTATTTCCAACAAGCTGGTTGCTCGCTCCATTGTTCCGGAGAACGGAGTCTTAGTCATCTTGCCCATGAGGCATGGTTCGCACGTGTCAAATGATTCATAATCAAGAGACTCCAAAAGTCCATCTGCATGGAGTTTCTTCATGCGTTTGACACCAATATGACCAAGGCGGCAGTGCCACAAGTATGTGGGACTATCATTATCAACCTTACATCGTTTGGCATTCACACTATGAATATGTGTAACATCACGTTCGAGATTCAATAAAAATAAACCATTGACCAGCGGGGCATGACCATAAAACATATCTCTCATATAAATAGAACAACCATTATTCACGGATTTAAATGAGTAGCCATCTCGCATCAAACGAGATCCATATACAATGTTCATGCTCAAAGCTGGTACTAAATAACAATTATTGAGGTTTAAAACTAATCCCGAAGGTAGATGTAGAGGTAGCGTGCCGACGGCGATCACATCGACCTTGGAACCATTCCCGATGCGCATCGTCACCTCGTCCTTTGCCAGTCTCCGCTTATTCCGCAGCTCCTGTTTTGAGTTACAAATGTGAGCAACCGCACCGGTATCAAATACCCAGGAGCTACTACGAGCGCTGGTAAGGTACACATCAATAACATGTATATCATATATACCTTTGACGTTGCCGGCCTTCTTATCTGCTAAGTACTTGGGGCAGTTCCGCTTCCAGTGACCGGTTCCCTTGCAATAAAAGCACTCAGTCTCAGGCTTGGGTCCATTCTTGGGCTTCTTCCTGGCAACTGATTTACCGGGCGCGGCAACTGCTTTGCCGTCCTTCTTTAAGTTCTTCTTACCCTTGCCTTTCTTGAAAATAGTGGTCTTATTCACCATCAACACTTGATGTTCCTTTTTGATTTCCACCTCCGCTGATTTCAGCATCGAATATAACTCAGGAATGGACTTCTCCATCCCTTGCATATTGTAGTTCATCACAAAGCTCTTGTAGCTAGGTGGAAGCGATTGGAGGATTCTGTCAATAACCGAGTCATCCGGAAGATTAACTCCCAGCTGAGACAAGCGGTTGTGCAACCCAGACATTTTGAGTATGTGCTCGCTGACAGAACTATTTTCCTCCATCTTACAACTGAAGAACTTGTCGGAGACTTCATATCTCTCGACCTGGGCATGAGCTTGGAAAACCATTCTCAGCTCTTGGAACATATCATATGCTCCGTGTTGCTCAAAACGCTTTTGGAGCCCCGGTTCTAAGCTGTAAAGCATGCCGCACTGAACCAGGGAGTAATCATCACTACGCGACTGCCAGGCGTTCATAACGTCTTGAGTTGCTGGGAAAACGGGTGCGTCAGCTAGCGGTGCATCAAGGACATATAATTTCTTGGAAGCTATGAGGATGATCCTCAAGTTACGGACCCAGTCCGTATAGTTGCTTCCATCGTCTTTCAGCTTCGTTTTCTCTAGGAACGCGTTGAAGTTGAGGGCAACATTAGCGTGGGCCATTGGATCTACAAGATAGATTGTAAAGACAATTTTAGACTAAGTTCATGATAATTAAGTTCATCTAATCAAATTATTTAATGAACTCCCAATCATATAGACATCCCTCTAGTCATCTAAGTGATACATGATCCATATCGACTAGGCCGTGTCCGATCATCACGTGAGACGGACTAATCATCAATGGTGAACATCTCCATGTTGATCGCATCTACTATACGACTCATGTTCGACCTTTCGGTCTCTCGTGTTCCGAGGCCATGTCTGTACATGCTAGGCTCCTCAAGTCAACCTAAGTGTTTCACGTGTGTAAATCTAGCTTACACCCGTTGTATGCGAACGTTAGAATCTATCACACCCGATCATCACGTGGTGCTTCGAAACAACGATCCTTCGCAACGGTGCACACTTAGGGGGAACACATTTCTTGAAATTTTAGTGAGGGATCATCTTATTTATGCTACCGTCGTTCTAAGAAAATAAGATGTAAAAACATGATAAACATCACATGCAAATCATAAAGTGACATGATATGGCCAATATCATATTGCGCCTTTGATCTCCATCTTCGGGGCGCGGCATGATCACCATCGTCACCGGCACGACACCATGATCTCCATCATCATGATCTCCATCATCGTGTCTTCATGAAGTTGTCTCGCCAACTATTACTTCTACTACTATGGCTAACGGTTAGCAATAAAGTAAAGTAATTACATGGCGTTTTTAATTGACACGCAGGTCATACAATAAATTAAGACAACTCCTATGGCTCCTGCCGGTTGTCATACCCATCGACATGCAAGTCGTGATTCCTATTACAAGAACATGATCAATCTCATACATCACATATATTTCATCACATCCTTTTGGCCATATCACATCACATAGCATACCCTGCAAAAACAAGTTAGACGTCCTCTAATTGTTGTTGCAAGTTTTACGTGGCTGCTATGGGTTTCTAGCAAGAACGTTTCTTACCTACGCAAAAGCCACAACGGTGATATGCCAATTGCTATTTACCCTTCATAAGGACCCTCTTCATCGAATCCGATCCGACTAAAGTGGGAGAGACAGACACCCGCTAGCCACCTTATGCAACAAGTGTTGGAAATATGCCCTAGAGGCGATAATAAATTGGTTATTATTATATTTCCTTGTTCATGATAATCGTTTATTATCCATGCTATAATTGTATTGATTGGAAACTCAAATACATGTGTGGGTACATAGACAACACTGTGTCCCTAGTAAGCCTCTAGTTAACTAGCTCGTTGATCAAAAGATGGTGAAGGTTTCCTAGCCATGGACATGAGATGTCATTTGATAACGGGATCACATCATTAGGAGAATGATGTGATGGACAAGACCCAAACTATAAACGTAGCATATGATCGTGTCAGTTTATTGCTATTGTTTTCTGCATGTCAAGTATCTGTTCCTATGACCATGAGATCATGCAACTCACTGACACCGGAGGAATACCTTGTGTGTATCAAACGTCGCAACGTAACTGGGTGACTATAAAGATGCTCTACAGGTATCTCCGAGGGTGTCTGTTGGGTTGGCATGGATCAAGACTGGGATTTGTTACTCCGTATGACGGAGAGGTATCTCAGGGCCCACTCGGTAATACAACATCACAATGAGCCTTGCAAGCAATGTGACTAAAGTGTTAGCCATGAGATCTTGTATTACGGAACGAGTAAAGAGACTTGCCGGTAACGGGATTGAACTAGGTATAGAGATACCGACGATCGAATCTCGGGCAAGTAACATATCGAAGAACAAAGGGAACAGCATACGGGATTAACTGAATCCTTGACATAGAGGTTCGACCGATATAGATCTTCGTAGAATATGTAGGAACCAATATGGGCATCCAGGTCCCGCTATTGGTTATTGGCCGTAGAGGTGTCTCGGTCATGTCTACATAGTTCTCGAACCCGCAGGGTCTACACACTTAACGTTTGGTGACGATTAGTATAGTTGAGTTATTTTGTTGGTGACCGAAGGTTGTTCGGAGTCCCGGATAAGATCCCGGACATGACGAGGGTCTCCGGAAGAGTCCGGAGGTAAAGATTAATATATGTGATAATAGTGTTTTGATCTCCGGAAGGGTTCCGGAATTCACCGGAAGAGGTTCCGGATGTTTACCGAAGTGTTCGGGTGCAGCAACACTTTATATAGGCCAAAGGGGTAAAGCCCACGAGGTATTGGAAAGTGCAAAAGGAAGTTTTGCTGCTGCCTTAAGCGGTACTACCGCTGGTAAGGCAGTACTACCGCGTAAGCGGTACTACCGCTGTGAAGCGGTACTACCGCTCGTGAGCGGTACTACCGCTTGTGCACGATACTGCTGGAATCCGAATTGGACTCTTTCCCTGCGGGCCAAACCGACCTTGTGCGGGCAAAACCGACCTGGAGGAGGCTTTTACTCCAAGTTTAGACCCCAAGGCTCAACATATAAATAGAGGGGAAGGGCTAGCACACGGGACACATCAAGATTTCCCAAGCCGTGTGCCGGCAACCCTAACCCTCTAGTTCCTCCCGTCATAATCTCCGTAGTGCTTGGCGAAGCCCTGCAGAGATTCTTCCTCACCACCATCACCACGCCATCGTGCTGCCGGAACTCATCTACTACTTCATCATCGCTCGCTGGATCGAGGAGGTGAAGGCATCATCAAGCCGTACGTGTGTTGAACGCGGAGGTGCCGTCCGTTCGGCACTAGTTCGTGATCGGATCGAGGGACGACTTGCGATTTGGATCGCGGAAACGTTCGACTACATCAACCGCGTTTCTTAATGCTTCCGCTTAGCGATCTACAAGGGTATGTAGATTCACTCTCCCTCTCGTAGATGCTCATCACCATGGATAGATCTTGCGTGTGCGTAGGAAAATTTTTGTTTCCCATGCGACGTTCCCCAACAGTGGCATCTGAGCTAGGTCTATGCGTAGATGAGATCTCGAGTAGAACACAAACGAGTTGTGGGCGTGGGTGTATACGTATTGCTTGCCGTTACTAGTTGATACTTGATTCGGCGGCCCGGACCAACATTACTCGTACGCTTATGAGAGACCGGTTCCTTCAACTGACATGTAACTTCGTTGCATAAAGATGGCTAGCGGGTGTCTGTCTCTGTCACTTTAGTTGAATCGATTTCAATGAAGAGGGTTCTTTTAGAAGATCAAAAAGCAATCACTACACCATGTTGTGGTTTTGCGTAGGTAAGAACGGTTCTTGCAAACCCGTAGCAGCCACGTAAAACTTGCAACAACAATTAGAGGACGTCTAACTTGTTTTTGCAGGGTATGTTGTGATGTGATATGGCCAATTACATGATGAGATATATGTGATGTATGAGATGATCATGTGTTGTATAGAATATCACGACTTGCATGTCGATGAGTACGGCAACTGGCAGGAGCCATAGAGTTGTCTTTAATTATTTTCGCCGTTTTGCTTTACTTTATCGCTATGAGTTAGCAATAGTCGTGGAAGCAACAGTCGGCGCGACAACATTATGGCGACACGTTGATGGAGATCAAGATGATGAAGATCATGGTGTCATGCGGGTGACGATGGAGATCATGCCGGTGCTTTGGAGATGGAGATCAAAAGCACAAGTTCATGGCCATATCATGTCACTTATGATTTGCATGTGATGTTAATCCTTTTATGCATCTTATTTTGCTTAGGACGACGGTAGCATTATAAGGTGATCCCTCACTTAAATTTCAAGATAAATTGTGTTCTCCCCGAGTGTGCACCGTTGCGAAAGTTCGTCGTTTCGTTACACCACGTGATGATCGGGTGTGATAGACTCTACGTTCACATACAACGGGTGCAAGCCAGTGTTGCACATGCGGAACACTCGGGTTAAACTTGACGAGCCTAGCATGTACAGACATGGCCTCGGAACACAAGAGACCGAAAGGTCGAACATGAGTCATATAGTAGATATGATCAACATGAAGATGTTCACCATTGAAACCACCTCAACTCACGTGATGATCGGACTTGAGTTGGTGGATTTGGATCATGTTACACTCGAATGACCGGAGGGATGTCAATCTGAGTGGGAGTTTTAAGTAATATGATTAACTAAACTCATTATCTTGAACAATAGTCTAAGTTGTCTTTGCTATATTTATGTTGTAGATCATGGCTCGCGCAGTAGCACCCCTGAATTTTAATGCGTTTCTAGAGAAAGCTAAGTTGAAAGATGATGGAAGTAACTTTGTGGACTGGGCCCGTAATCTAAGGATTATCCTTACGGCTTCCCAGAAGGCTTATGTCCTTGATGCACCGCTTGGTGATCCACCCGCTCCAGTTGAGTCTCTAGACGTTGTGAACGCCTGGCAGGCTCGTTCTGAAGATTACTCAATAGTTCAATGTGCAATATTGTATGGCTTAGAACCGGGACTTCAAAGACGTTTTGAACGTCATGGAGCATATGAGATGTTCCAGGAGTTGAAGTTTATCTTTCAGAAGAATGCCCGGATCGAGAGGTATGAGATCTCCGATAAGTTCTATGCTTGCAAGATGGAGGAGAACGGGTCTATCAGTGATCACGTACTCAGAATGTCTGGGTACTCCACCCGTCTGGCTGAATTGGGGATGCCCCTTCCGCCAGAGGCTATCACTGACAGAGTTCTTCAATCATTGCCACCTAGCTACAAGAGCTTCGTGTTGAACTATAACATGCACGGGATGAACAAGTCAGTCGCCGAGCTGTTTGCGATGCTAAAAGTCGCTGAGTCTGAAATTCAGAAGGAGCATCAAGTGTTGATGGTCAATAAAACCACTAGTTTCAAGAAAAATGGCAAGGGTAAGAAGGGTAACTCCAAAAGGAGTGGCAAAGCAGTTGCTCCTCCCGTGAAGAAACCCAAGGCTGGACCCAAACCAGAAACTGAGTGCTTTCATTGCAAGGGAACTAGACACTGGAAGCGGAACTGCCCCAAGTATTTGGCTGACAAGAAGGCGGCCAACAACAAACAAGGTATATATGATATACATGTTATTGATGTGTACCTTACCAACTCTCGTTGTAGTGCCTGGGTATTTGATACCGGTGCGGTTGCTCATATTTGCAACTCAAAACAGGAACTGCGGAATAGACGGAGGCTGGCAAAGGACGAAGTGACGATGCGCGTGGGAAATGGTTCCAAGGTTGATGTGATCGCCGTCGGCACGCTCGCTCTTCGATTGCCATCGGGATTAGTGATGAACCTGAATAATTGTTATTTAGTGCCTGCGTTAAGCATGAACATTATATCTGGATCTTGTTTATTGCGAGACGGTTACTCGTTTAAATCAGAGAATAATGGTTGTTCTATTTATATGAGTAATATCTTTTATGGTCATGCACCCGATGTGAGGGGTTTATTCTTATTGAATCTCGATAGTAATGATACACGTGTTCATAACATTGATGCCAAAAGATGTAGAATTGATAATGATAATACCACTTTCTTGTGGCACTGCCATTTAGGTCATATTGGCGTAAAACGCATGAGGAAGCTCCATGCTGATGGACTTTTGGAGTCACTTGATTTTGAATCACTTGACACATGTGAGCCATGCCTCATGGGCAAGATGACCAAAACGCCGTTCTCTGGAACAATGGAACGGGCAAGTGACTTGTTGGAAATCATACATACTGATGTGTGCGGTCCGATGAGTATTGAGGCGCGCGGTGGTTATCGTTACTTTCTCACCTTCACTGATGACTTAAGTAGATATGGGTATATTTACTTAATGAAACACAAGTCTGAAACATTTGAAAAGTTCAAACAATTTCAGAGTGAAGTTGAGAATCATCGTAACAAGAAGATTAAATTCCTACGATCTGATCGAGGAGGAGGATATCTGAGTTATGAGTTTGGCAGTCACTTAAGACAATGTGGAATTGTTTCACAACTGACACCGCCTGGAACACCGCAGCGTAATGGTGTGTCCGAACGTCGTAATCGAACCTTATTGGATATGGTGCGATCTATGATGTCTCTTGCCGATTTGCCACTATCGTTTTGGGGTTATGCATTAGAGACAGCTGCATTCACTTTAAATAGGGCACCATCGAAGTCCGTTGAGACGACGCCATATGAACTTTGGTTTGGCAAGAAGCCAAAGCTGTCGTTTCTTAAAGTTTGGGGATGTGATGCTTATGTCAAAAAGCTTCAGCCTGAAAAGCTGGAACCCAAAGCGGAGAAATGCGTCTTCATAGGATACCCAAAAGAGACAGTTGCATATACCTTCTACCTCAGATCCGAAGGCAAAGTGTTTGTCGCTAAAAACGGAACATTTCTTGAGAAAGAGTTTCTCTCGAAAGAATTGAGTGGGAGGAAGATAGAACTTGATGAGGTTGTTGAACCTTTACTTCAACCTGAAAGTAGCGCAGCGCAGAAAGATGTTTCTATAGAGCCTACATCAGCTGAAGAGGAAGTTAATGATGATGATCATGAAGCTTTGGATCAAGTTGCTATCGAACCTCGTAGGTCGACAAGGACGCGTACTACTCCTGAGTGGTACGGCAACCCTGTCTTAGAGGTCATGTTGTTGGACAACGATGAACCTACGAGCTATGGGGAAGCAATGATGAGCCCGGATTCCGAGAAGTGGTTAGAGGCCATGAAATCCGAGATGGGATCCATGTATGAAAACAAAGTGTGGACTTTGGAAGTATTACCTGAAGGGCGTAAGGCCATTCAGAACAAATGGATCTTTAAGAGGAAGACGGACGCGGACGGTAATGTCACCGTCTATAAAGCTCGACTTGTGGCAAAGGGTTTTTCACAAGTTCAAGGAGTTGACTATGATGAGACCTTCTCACCCGTAGCGATGCTTAAGTCCGTCAGAATCATGTTAGCAATAGCTGCCTTTTTCGATTATGAAATTTGGCAGATGGATGTCAAAACAGCGTTCCTTAACGGTTTCCTTAAGGAAGAGTTGTATATGATGCAACCAGAAGGTTTTGTCGATCCAGAGAATGCTGACAAAGTTTGCAAACTCTAGTGATCCATTTATGGACTGGTGCAAGCATCTCGGAGTTGGAATCTTCGCTTTGATGAGGTGATCACAGCGTTCGAGTTTATACAAGTTTATGGAGAAGCTTGTATTTACAAGAAAGTGAGTGGGATCTCTATAGCGTTTCTAATATTATATGTGGATGACATATTACTGATTGGAAACAATATAGAAATGTTGGAAAGCGTGAAGGAATATTTGAACAAGAGTTTTTCCATGAAGGACCTAGGAGAAGCTGCTTTCATATTAGGCATCAAGATCTATAGAGATAGATCGAGACGTTTAATAGGACTTTCACAAAGCACATACCTTGATAAAGATTTTGAAGAAGTTCAAAATGGATCAGTCCAAGAAGGGGTTCTTGCCTGTATTGCAAGGTGTGAAGTTGAGTAAGACTCAATGCCCAGTGACTACAGAAGATAGAGAAAAGATGAGTGTCATCCCCTATGCTTCAGCCATAGGCTCTATCATGTATGCAATGCTGTGCACAAGACCCGATGTCAGCCTTGCCATAAGTATGGCCGGAAGGTTTCAAAGTGATCCAGGAGTGGAACACTGGGCGGCGGTCAAGAATATCCTGAAGTACCTGAAAAGGACTAAGGACATGTTTCTCGTTTATGGAGGTGATCAAGAGCTCGTCGTAAAGGGTTACGTCGATGCAAGCTTTGACACTGATTCGGATGACTCTAAGTCACAAACCGGATACGTATTTATTCTTAACGGGGGTGCGGTTAGCTGGTGCAGTTCCAAGCAAAGCGTGGTAGCTGATTCTACATGCGAAGCGGAGTACATCGCTGCCTCGGAGGCGGCGAAGGAAGGTGTCTGGATGAAGGAGTTCATGACAGATCTTGGAGTAGTGCCTAGTGCGCTTAACCCAATGACTCTGTTTTGTGATAATACTGGTGCCATTGCTCTAGCCAGGGAACCAAGATTTCACAAGAGGATCAGGCACATAAAGCGACGTTTCAATTTCATCCGCGATTACATCAAGGAGGACGACATAAATATTTGCAAAGTACACACGGATCTGAATGTTGCAGATCCGATGACTAAACCTCTTCCAAGGGCTAAACATGAACAACACCAGAACTGCATGGGTGTTCGATTCATTACAATGTAAATCACATAGTGATGTGAACTAGATTATTGACTCTAGTGCAAGTGGGAGACTGTTGGAAATATGCCCTAGAGGCGATAATAAATTGGTTATTATTATATTTCCTTGTTCATGATAATCGTTTATTATCCATGCTATAATTGTATTGATTGGAAACTCAAATACATGTGTGGGTACATAGACAACACTGTGTCCCTAGTAAGCCTCTAGTTAACTAGCTCGTTGATCAAAAGATGGTGAAGGTTTCCTAGCCATGGACATGAGATGTCATTTGATAACGGGATCACATCATTAGGAGAATGATGTGATGGACAAGACCCAAACTATAAACGTAGCATATGATCGTGTCAGTTTATTGCTATAGTTTTCTGCATGTCAAGTATCTGTTCCTATGACCATGAGATCATGCAACTCACTGACACCGGAGGAATACCTTGTGTCTATCAAACGTCGCAACGTAACTGGGTGACTATAAAGATGCTCTACAGGTATCTCCGAGGGTGTCTGTTGGGTTGGCATGGATCAAGACTGGTATTTGTTACTCCGTATGACGGAGAGGTATCTCAGGGCCCACTCGGTAATACAACATCACAATGAGCCTTGCAAGCAATGTGACTAAAGTGTTAGCCACGAGATCTTGTATTACGGAACGAGTAAAGAGACTTGCCGGTAACGGGATTGAACTAGGTATAGAGATACCGACGATCGAATCTCGGGCAAGTAACATACCGAAGAACAAAGGGAACAGCATACGGGATTAACTGAATCCTTGACATAGAGGTTCGACCGATATAGATCTTCGTAGAATATGTAGGAACCAATATGGGCATCCAGGTCCCGCTATTGGTTATTGGCCGTAGAGGTGTCTCGGTCATGTCTACATAGTTCTCGAACCCGCAGGGTCTACACACTTAACGTTTGGTGACGATTAGTATAGTTGAGTTATTTTGTTGGTGACCGAAGGTTGTTCGGAGTCCCGGATAAGATCCCGGACATGACGAGGGTCTCCGGAAGAGTCCGGAGGTAAAGATTAATATATGTGATAATAGTGTTTTGATCTCCGGAAGGGTTCCGGAATTCACCGGAAGAGGTTCCGGATGTTTACCGAAGTGTTCGGGTGCAGCAACACTTTATATAGGCCAAAGGGGTAAAGCCCACGAGGTATTGGAAAGTGAAAAAGGAAGTTTTGCTGCTGCCTTAAGCGGTACTACCGCTGGTAAGGCAGTACTACCGCTGGTAAGGCAGTACTACCGCGTAAGCGGTACTACCGCTGTGAAGCCGTACTACCGCTCAAGCGATACCACCGCTCGTGAGCGATACTACCGCTTGTGCACGATACTGCTGGAATCCGAGTTGGACTCTTTCCCTGCGGGCCTAACCGACCTTGTGCGGGCAAAACCGACCTGGAGGAGGCTTTTACTCCAAGTTTAGACCCCAAGGCTCAACATATAAATAGAGGGGAAGGGCTAGCACACGGGACACATCAAGATTTCCCAAGCCGTGTGCCGGCAACCCTAACCCTCTAGTTCCTCCCGTCATAATCTCCGTAGTGCTTGGCGAAGCCCTGCAGAGATTGTTCCTCACCACCATCACCACGCCGTCGTGCTGCCGGAACTCATCTACTACTTCATCATCGCTCGCTGGATCGAGGAGGTGAAGGCGTCATCAAGCCGTACGTGTGTTGAACGCGGAGGTGCCGTCCGTTCGGCACTAGTTCGTGATCGGATCGAGGGACGACTTGCGATTTGGATCGCGGAAACGTTCGACTACATCAACCGCGTTTCTTAATGCTTCCGCTTAGCGATCTACAAGGGTATGTAGATTCACTCTCCCTCTCGTAGATGCTCATCACCATGGATAGATCTTGCGTGTGCGTAGGAAAATTTTTGTTTCCCATGCGACGTTCCCCAACAACAAGTGCATGTCAGGCGGTGGAACCAGTCTCACGTAAGCGTACGTGTAAAGTCGGTCCAGGCCGCTTCATCCCACAATGCCGCCGAATCAAGATAGGACTAGTAATGGCAAGCAAATTGACCAAATCATCGCCCACAACTACTTGTGTTCTACTCGTGCATAGAATCTACGCATAGACCTAGCTCTGATACCACTGTTGGGGAACGTAGTAATAATTCAAAATTTTACTACGTGTCACCAAGATCAATCTAGGAGATGCTAGCAACGAGAGAGAGGGAGTGCATCTTCATACCCTTGAAGATCGCTAAGCAGGAGCGTTACAAAGAACGCGGTTGATGGAGTCGTACTCGCGGCGATTCAAATCGCGGAAGATCCGATCCAAGCGCCGAACGGACGGCGCCTCCGCGTTCAACACACGTACAGCCCGGGGACGTCTCCTCCTTCTTGATCCAGCAAGGGGGGAAGGAGAAGTTGAGGGACAGCTCCGGCAGCACGACGGCGTGGTGGCGGTGGAGCTCGTGGTTCTCTGGCAGAGCTTCGCTAAGCGCTACGGAGGAGGAGGTGTTGTAGGAAGGGGGAAGGGCTGCGCCAAGGGAAGGGTGTACGGCTGCCCTCCCACCCCCCACTATTTATAGGGGGAAGGGGAGAGGGGGCCGGCCCCCCTAGATCCATCTAAAGGGGGGGCGGCGGCCCCCCTAGGGTTTCCAACCCTAGGCGCCTTGGGCCCTTGGGGGGCGGCGGCCCCCCTAGGGTTTCCAACCATAGGTGCCTTGGGCCCTTGGGGGGGCGCACCAGTCCACTAAGGGGCTGGTTCCCACCCAACTACAGCCCATTAGGTCCTCCGGGGCAGGTGGACCCCCGGAACCCCTTCGGTGGTCCCGGTACAATACCGATAAACCCCGAAACCTTTCCGGTGACTGAAATTGGAGTTCCCATATATAAATCTTCACCTCCGGACCATTCCGGAACTCCTCGTGACGTACGGGATCTCATCCGGGACTCTGAACACATTTCGGTAACCACATACAATTCCCATTACAACTCTAGCGTCACCGAACCTTAAGTGTGTAGACCCTACGGGTTCGGGAACCATGCAGTCATGACCGAGACACCTCTCCGGCCAATAACCAATAGCGGGATCTGGATACCCATATTGGCTCCCACATGTTCCACGATGATCTCATCGGATGAACCACGATGTCGGGGATTCAATTAATCCCGTATACAATTCCCTTTGTCCATCGGTATGTTACTTGCCCGAGATTCGATCGTCGGTATCCCTATACCTTGTTCAATCTCGTTACCGGCAAGTCTCTTTACTCGTTCCGTAACACATGATCCCGTGACTAACTCCTTAGTCACATTGAGCTCATTATGATGATGTATTACCGAGTGGGCCCAGAGATACCTCTCCTTCACACGGAGTGACAAATCCCAGTCTCGATTCGTGCCAACCCAACAAACACTTTCGGAGACACATGTAGTGCACCTTTATAGTCACCCAGTTACGTTGTGACGTTTGATACACCCAAAGCATTCCTACGGTATCCGGGAGTTGCACAATCTCATGGTCTAAGGAAATGATACTTGACATTAGAAAAGCTCTAGCAGACGAACTACACGGTCTTGTGCTATGCTTAGGATTGGGTCTTGTCCATCACATCATTCTCCTAATGATGTGATCCCGTTATCAACGACATCCAATGTCCATGGCCAGGAAACCATGACCATCTATTGATCAACGAGCTAGTCATCTAGAGGCTCACTAGGGACATGGTGTGGTCTATGTATTCACACATGTATTACGGTTTCCGGCTAATACAATTATAGCATGAACAATAGACAATTATCATGAACAAGGAAATATAATAATAACCATTTTATTATTGCCTCTAGGGCATATTTCCAACAGACCGCACCTGCTTGTACGACCCTGATGCTGTCGTCATCCCATGCGGGTGCGCCACCCATGTGGTGGGCACATGATCGCGAGGCCTAGCGCCAAGCGGTGCCTGGCTCAAGTGGCTACCTCAGGAGGCCGCCTCGGGAGGCCGCCTCGCCAGGCTTCCTGCTGCTGCTGAGTCTTCGGTGGGTCCGCTCCTTGCGGAGGGGGTCCTTGTGAGGCCGGCGCCTCGCGAGGTGTCTTGCTTCGCGGCACCCATGGCTGGGCCGCCTCTTGGGCCTTCACCAGGCGTTGCTTCCTGGGCCTCAGGCAGACGGCCCGTGGTACCCTGGTTCCCACTAGGCCGACAGTAGCCCTCGGGCCCGCGACGCGCACGCTTCCGCCCGTTGGGAACAAAACGGCACGGGGCCTAAACGGACTACCGGGCCTAGGCAGGGACACGTGGCGCATGACGGGATGTGAGACGCCCCCACTTCCTCCACCACGCCTTGGAAACCGCCCGCGCTGCCATAAAACTGACTCACGTGGGGCGCAGGGCCATCATTGCCTTCCTTCGCACTCCTCTCCTCGCCTCCCTTCGTCTTCCTCGCGCACTGCTTCTTGCGACCTCCTCATCTTCTCGATCGAAGCTTCACCGCGCATCCATGGCGCCACCCAGCTAGAAGGGTAGGGTGAAAGCGGCGGCCATGGTGGAGGCGGAGCTGGAGCCTGCCCTGGGGAGATCCACGATCGTCAACACGGAGGGGCTTGATAAGGTACGCCCCTTGACCGCCAGTGCCCATAACGAGTGGAAGGCCACTTAGATCTGGCCGGGCTCACACCGCGTTGCCGACCTCGACGCCACCACCATCCCCCTCTACATTCACACCATCTTTGCCGGCTTGCTGTTGCCCTTCTCCGATTTCTTCAATGCTATCCTCTCGCACTACCAGATCCGCGTGCTCCATCTCTAGCCCAACTCCATCCTCCTCCTCTCCCTCTTCGCCTACTTCTGCGAGGCCTTCGTGGGCGTGATGCCCTCTGTGGCTCTCTTCCGCCACTTCTATAGCTTGAGGTTGTCCGTGGTGAAGGGTGCGCCTCGTTCCACAGCGTGGAAGGGACGGCGGACAACACCATCAACATGAAGATCACCAAGAAGGTGGAGGGATACAGGCAGCGCTGGGTCTACGTGAACGCAAGCCAGTATAGCCCCCTGCTGCAGCTACCGGCAGCCCCCGCCATGAAGAGCTCCAGATGGGAGGACGCCAAGCTCATCGACCCCAAGTTGGCGCCGTTATGGGGGAGGATGGACGAGCTGAAGGCCGCGAAGGTGACGAGTGCGATGGTCGTCAAGGAGTTCCTGCGCCGGCGCATCACCACCGTCCAGAAGCGCTCCCGCCCGGTGTGGGCCATTACCGGCTCCAAGGACCCGATGCGGCTGAGCGTCGACAACTTGAAGCCGGAGGTGGTGGATGAGGTGATGCATCTCCTGATGGGTGAGGAGGCAGAAGACCCGCCCCAAGATGGGCTCCCCTTGTATCGCTACAAGAACAGGGATGAGCTGGTCGAGGAGATGTCGTGCTTCGACCAGTGGGGCTTGATCTCGGAGGGTCACGAGGGGCCTTGCGACAACCCTCTCTTGGTGCTGCCCGGCTCGGGAGGCCATGACGAGGCCAAGGCCGAGGCAAGCGCCGTGGAAGAGAGCGATGCCGGGGCGGCCCCGCGAACCCGTCGCCAGCAACTGGACGAGCTCGGCGACGACGACGATGATGACGACGACAAGCGGTTCATGATCGCGCCCTCTCAGCCCACGCGCGCGGGAGGCGAAGGAAACGCCAGCGCGGAGGCTGACGTGCCCCCCGCGAAGGAGGCCGGCACCAACCCGGCGGAGATGGACCGCGGCAAGTCTCACGCCGAACCCTCCGGAGCGCGCTCGAGCGAGCCGCGCGAGGGCGGCAGCGGCAGCCGCCCGCTGCCGAAATTGAAGAAGAGGAAGTGGGTTCCTAATGACAAGTAAGTCACCGCACCTTGCTTTCTTTTTCTCTCATGTCTTGTTTTCTGCCTCCCGAAGCTCAGGGCTGAGCCCTTGGTTCATGCAGGGAGCCCACGACAAAGAATAAGAAGAAGACCCCTAGCTCAAAGGGGGCCCCGGCGCCCTCCGTAGACGCCGAGGGACGTGAAGAAGCCACCCGCCGCCCCGAAGCCGGGACGGGGCGCGCGGAAGTGGAGGAGGAGCACGTGGCCCCTCCCGAGCCGCGCGTGGATGTGCCTCCTGAGGCTGAGGCGAACGAGCCTCAGGAGGCGGCCTCCGAAGGGGCCGCGCCTCCCGAGGCGCTCGGCGCGGGAGGTGATGCCATGATGGAGAGGCTGAAGAGCCAATCCTCCCGCCGAGCTCCGCCCCTACCAAGGAGGTTGGCGCCTCCGAAGGCGCCTCAGCGAGCCCCCAGCGGTCACCGGCACGCGAGGCTCCCGACGCGGGCGCGGCGAGCCCACGGAACGTGCCGCCATGGAAAGACGAGGAGGAGACTCCGGTGAGCCCCCCGCTCCTGGCGAGTGATGCGGCTCCTGAAGGGAGCACGGATGCGGAGGCCCGGAGGGGGTCCGGCACCAGCCCCTCCCAGGCCATGACGACGGAGGGCGGCGCTAGCAAGCGCAGCGGCTGGGCCCTGCAGCTGGTGAGCAGCAGCGCTGTGCTCAAGCGTGGAGCTCTGCGGAGCGCCAGGGCAGCTCTTGACGCCCTTGAGGAGGACCTCCAGGCGGAGGAGGCGCGTCTCACCGACGAGTGCCTACGCCTCGCGGAGGGGTGGCGGCAACTTGATGTGGACATCAAGTTGGGGCGCCGGCAGGACGCCGCCGAGTGGGAGAAACGCGAGAAGGCCGCGTTCGACGCCAAGGAAATCTTCGAGAGCACCATCCGGGAAGTCGACGCGGCCGACAGGCGCCGCGAGGCAGCGAAGGTGCTACAGGAGCAGTCTGCCACCCAGTCAGTTCTGCTGCAGGCACGGGAGAATGTTGTCACCACTTGCGAGGAGGAGCTCGACTCCCGCGAGGGCGAGCATGACAAGCGGGAGCTCGCAAGGACGGCAACCGAGCAGGCCACGGAGCGCGAGCGCCTGGAGATGCTGGACCGCCAGGTGGCTGCCGCCCAAGCATCCTATGACCAGTGCATGGCCATGGCGAATGCCCAGCTGGAGGCCAAGGAGAAGAAGATCCAGGCAGACGCCAATGCAAAAACTGAGAGGAATCGCCAGGCGCTTGCCACGGATTACGCCAGGAAGCTGAAGCTTCAGGAGGACCGCTTCACCAAGAAGCGCGATGAGCTCAAGGCAGAGATCGCTAGCCTCAAGGAGCTGCTCACAAAGGCGGAGGGCAGCCGGAAGCGTGCGTTGAAGGCCAAGGCGGACGCGGAGGGCGAGCTGGCCTCCCTCCAGCAGTAGGTGGGTAGCATCTCCAACGTCGTCGAGCAGGCCAGGGACGAGGCGGCTCGGGCGCGTGGGCATCAGCACGAGCGCCAAGATGTTCCACGCCCTCTCCATCCGAGCCCGCGACGCCCTGGCCACCATCTGCCAGGAGAGGCTCATGGGCCCTCTTGAGGACAATGACGCCAGCTACCTCGACTTCTTCACCAAGTTTGTGGAGAGGCTGGAGGAAGGGGTCAAGCGGGTGAATGGCATCATCGAGGATGAGTGCCGCGATCTCCTCAGCCAGGCGGCGACGCGGGTCTTCAGCAACATCTTCCACGCCAACGCCGCTTTTGACTTCGAGAGGGTGATGGCCCCCGTTCCCCCGGAGCTTCGCGACGGGCTCATAAGGGAGGTGGAGGACCACGTGGCCGCTCTGGTCGCGAAGTTCTCCCATGGCGGCGAGATCTCCAACGAGGCTGGCGACGGCGAAGATGACGGCGACGACGTCGGCGACGATGGCGGCGACGATGCCCGTCATCATAGATCTTTTCTTTTCTCCTTGTTCTGCATCAGAATAGATATAGCCCCGTTATGGCATAAAGACATGGTCTGTATGATTTAGCTAATCACTTCTCATTTTGCATTAACTCGTGTTCCTCATGAGGCATCCTTCTGAGGCCTATTTTTCTCTTCTTGCTTGCCTTGTTGCTCTACGTCGTCAGGACCCAGCCCCCGAGTGAGCTACAACCATCGCTGGTATGTTAGGACGCGTGCCTAGACAAGGCCAGAGGGTGTAGGGCTCTGCGAGGCGGTAAGGGCTCCCAAGGCACGATGCTCAGGAAGCCCCCCTTTGGCGTGCAAGCGGCTTGCGCGAAGGAGAAAACATCAGCACTCAACGAGTCTATGAGGAGAAAAGAGTTTGAGAGGCGCTGAGAGTGGTTCGCGAGATGTTTTTAGACTTAGCTTTTCGCGGAGTGTGGCACTTCCGTGCCGTGGCTTGCGGAGTGCGCCTCATGAGGCTCTCGCTCGTGAGGCCTCCCGCTGGTACTTGGTGGGGATGGGTGCCACAGGTCGCCTCGTGAAGCAACGCTCGTGAGGCTTCCTGTTGGCTTGTAGGGGCGATGAGTCGCGATTGCCTCGCGAAGCAGCGTTCGCGAGGCCTTCTGTGCGCCTTGTCTCTGTGACAAACACGCTTTGAGACGTTTCACAAATGGAGGGGCCACGCACGCTTGCCGGCTCGCTCGTGGGCGTCACGCGAGGAGACAAAGTACCAAGGACCTTGGTGAAGTGACGTGCACGGGAGCAGGCCCGCGAGCCAGAGCTCAGTCACTTGGGTTTGACAGCGCTGCTGGGCCTGGCCCGAGTGCTGGCACCGTGTCGAGCCCCCGCTCGCGTGAAGCGCGGGAGGGAGATCGTGAGCGCGCACGACCCCTGAAGTAAATAACTTACCAAACATGCATGATACTCAGGAAGTAAAGCTTTACTACTGCATAAAAATAGGTTCATTACACAACCAAAAAGATGAGGTTGCCGTGATCGACACGGGTCAGCTTGAGGATGGTGCAGCCAGGCGGCGTCCTCAGTTTGATCATTCCGCCATGTCTGAGCATGGGGCTTCCACTGGGTTGTCGGAGGGAGCCCTCGCGGGCCCATCAGGCAGCGCAAAGAGAGGCTGCGGAGCGTGTATAGCTCCATTTCGTTCGTACGCGTGAGGTCATGGGTAGAACTTGCGGAGATGTTGGATGTTCCATGTGTTTTGTACCGGAACACCCTCCTCCGTCTCCAGCCATGCTGCGCCAGGCCGGGAAACATGCACGACCCTGAATGGGCCTTCCCACATGGGTGAGAGCTTGTGGAGTCCTTCTCTGGAGAGGATCCTTCACAGGACAAGATCGCCAGCTTCAAGGATGCGGGGGCGTATGTTGCGGCTGTGGTAGCGACGCAGCGCCTGTTGATACCGGGTGGCGCGGATGGCGGCCCGGCGACGTGCTTCCTCGAGGAGGAGCGAATCATCTTCCCGCGAGCCGTCCTGATGAGCTTCGTCGAAGGCGAGGACTCGCGGGGACCTGTGCTTGAGCTCAAAAGCGAGGACCGCTTCCGCCCCGTAGACGAGGAAGAAGGGTGTTTCACCAGTAGGCTTGGTCGCTGTTGTGCGGATCGACCATAGCACGGACTAGAGCTCGTCGAGCCAGCCCTTGCCGCATGCTGTGAGTTTCTTGCTAAAGATTCGTGTCTTGAGACCCTTGAGGACCTCAGCGTTGGCGCGTTCGGCCTAGCCGTTGTTTCACGGGTGCGCCACGGAGGCGTAGCAGATCTGCGTGCCAAGGCTGGTGCGGTATGACTTGAAGAGGCCGCTGGTGAACTGTGAGCCGTTGTCAGTGATGACGTGGTTGGGGACGCCAAAGCGGCTCACGAGGCCCTTGATGAACTTGACGGCTGATCCTGCCGGGATGGTGCGGATAGGCTCCACTTCCGCCCATTTGGTGAACTTGTCGCTGGCGACGTAGAGGTAGCGGTAGCCTCCAGCCACGCGAGGGAAGGGACCCAGGATGTCCAGCCCCCAGACCACAAAGGGCCATGAGAGGGGAATGGTTTGGAGGCCTTGCGCCGGCTGGTGGATTTGCTTGGCGTGGAATTGGCAAGCTTCGCAAGATTGGACCAGCTCGGTGGCGTATTGAAGTGCTGGGGGCCAGTAGAAGCCGCTGCGGAACACCTTGCCGATGAGGGTTCGCGACGAAGAGTGGTGGCCGCAGTCTCCACCATGGATGTCAGCAAGCAGCTCGCGCCCTTGCTCTTCGGAGATGCACTGCAGCGCGACGCCATTGGGGCGCCTGCGGTAGAGATCGCCATCCCTTAGGCAGTAAGTTGTGGCCTGGCGAGCCACATGCTCTGCTTCTGAGTCCTTCTCCGGGAGGATGCCGCTCTGCAAGTAGGTCTTGAACTCCGCGGCCCAGCCGTCCGCTTGGGGCTCCAGCGCCAGCAGCAGGTGAGCGCCTGAAGATGGGCGGGAGCTCCTCATGAGGCGCCATGGCGCTGGCGGCAAGTGGTGTAGCTGATGGCTTCAGGAGCCTTTCTTCGAAGACGCCGGGGTTCTGAGGCTCGCGGCGAGATGCTCGCTTGGCGATGTCGTCTGCTTCTTTGTTTCCACTGCGTGGGATGTGCTGGAGGTCCAGGCCGAGGAAACGCTTCTTGAGCCTGCGCACCTCCTCTAGCTAGGCGGCCATGTGCTCGTCCTTGGGCTTGTAGCTTTTGTTGGAGAAGTTGACGAAAAGTTGCGAGTCTCCTTTGATGAGGAGGCGCTTGATGCCAAGAGTGAAGGCAACCTTGAGGCCGGCGATGAGGCCTTCATACTCCGCGATGTTGTTGGAGACCTTGTCGTCATGCTTGAAGTAGAGTTGGATGGTGTAGTAGAGCATGTCTCCTGTCAGTGAGGTGAGCATGACGCCAGCCCCCGCGCCCTGCCGGGAGAACGCGCCATCAAAGTGCATGGTCCAGCCTCCAGGTGCTTCGTCCCCAGGCAAGAGGGATTCGTCCTCGCAAGGATCCTCTTGATGTGGATCCGTCCATTCCGCCACGAAGTCTGCCAAGGCTGCGCCCTTGATCGTCCTTGTGGTACAAAATTCCAGCTCGAAGGACTGCAGCTCGATATTTCACTCGGCAACGCGGCCAGCGGCGTTGGGGCTGCGCAGGACTTGCTCTAGTGGGTAGGACGTTATCACCTTGATGGGGTGGCCCTGGAAGTAGTGGCGCAGCTTCCTGCAGGCGATGAGGAGCGCGAGGAGGAGCTTCTGCTGCATGGGGTAGCCCTCGCGCGCATCCCGCAGCACCGTGCTGACGAAGTTCACGGGGTGCTCAACGAGGCACGTAGCTGTAATGGTAGCTTGCTCTCTGGGAGGCTCAGGAGGCTCGGGAGGCAGCTCATCAGAGGCTTCCTGAAGAAGGTCCTCGGCAGGTGATGGTGCGGCCTCGGCAGGCGTCGACGCGGCCTCGGTAAGTGCTGCCACGGCAGGCTTCTTCTTGGCACAGACAGGCTCTTCTCGCTCTGCCACGAGGGCTGCACTGGTCGTATGGGGAGTGGCTACCAAGTACAGGAGCAGGGGCTCGCGGGAGCGTGGCGCAACCATGATGGGCGGGCTCGTCAGGTACCTCTTGAAGTCCTCGACGGCTGCGTCAGCTTCGGGAGTCCACTTGAAGGGGCCCGATCTCTTCATGAGCTTGAAGAACGGCAGGGCTCGCTCACCGAACTTGGAGATGAAGCGCCCGAGTGAGGCCATGCAACCCGTCAGGCGCTGCATTTCCTTGAGGTTCCGGGGAGGGTGCATCCGCTCGATGGCCTTGATCTTCTCGGGGTTGGCTTCGATGGCGCGATGGGAGACCAGGAAGCCAAGCAGCTTTCCGGAGGGGACTCCGAAGACGCACTTGGCGGGGTTGAGCTTCAGGTTGACCTTGCGCAAGTTGGCAAAGGTTTCTTCGAGGTCCGCGATGAGGGACCATGCCTCGCGCGTCTTGACTACGATGTCGTCGACGTAGGCCTCCGCGTTTCTTCCCATCTGGGACCCCAGGGCGATGCGCATCAGCCTCTGGAAGGTGGCTCCCGTGCTCCTCAGGCCGAAGGGCATGCAGATGTAGCAGTATATCCCGCAGGGGGTGATGAAGGCCGTTCTCTCCACGTCTTCCGTCGCCATCTTGATCTGGTGGTAGCCTGAGAAGGCATCCAGAAAACACAGCAACTCACACCCGGCGGTGGAGTCCACGATCTGGTCAATTTGCGGCAGCGGGAAGGGATCTTGGGGGCAGGATTTGTTGAGGCTCGTGAAGTCGACGCACATTCGCTCCTTGCCGCCCTTCTTGGGAACCACGACTAGGTTGGCGAGCCACTCGGGGTGGCGCACCTCTCGGATGACTCCTGCCTCCTGCAGCTTCTGGACTTCTTGGACGATGAACTCTTGCTTCTCTGGCGCTTGGCGCCGTGCCTTTTGCTTGACGGGGCGTGCGTTGGGGCACACCGCTAAGTGGTGCTCGATCACCTCCCTCGGCACACCGGACAAATCTGATGCTGTCCAGGCGAACACATCAGCATTTGCCCGGAGGAAGGCGATGAGCGCGCCTTCCTATTTGGGGTCGAGGCCGGTGCCGATGATGAAGGCGGGCCCAGAGCCACTGCCATCCACCGACACTTTCTTCGTCTCGGCGCGTGCCTAAGAAAACAGCTACTTCTTCTTGGCGGGTGCGGCCTCGGCAGGCTCAGCATTGTCCTCGTCATCGGGGTAAGCTGCGGTGGCAGCCTTGTAGGCGCGCTCGAGGGACCGGACCACGTCCTTCTCATCGCAGCGGATGGTGATGATGTCGCTACAGCCCGGCATCTTGAGGACGTTGTAGGCGTGGTGGGTCACCGCCATGAACTTGGCGAGCGCGGGGTAGCCTAAGATGGCGTTGTACGGCAGGCCGATGTGCGCCACGTCGAAGTCAATGAGCTCGGTGCGGTAGTTCTTGCGGGTGCCGAAGGTGACGGGGAGGCGCACTTGCCCCAGAGGCAGGGTGGAGCCATCAGTGACGCCTGAGAAGGGCCTCGTCGGCATCAGCTGCTCATAGGGCACTTGGAGCTTCTCGAAGGTCTCGATGGAGATCACGTTGAGGCCCATGCCCCCATCGACGAGCGACTTGGTGACGGTGACGTTGCTGATGGTGGGAGTGCACAGCATGGGAATCGCACCCACAGCCCCTGTGGACTTGGGGTGGTCCTTGGAGTCGAAGGAGATTGCATACTGCGACCACTTGAGGGGCTGAGAGGCCTCAGGCCTCGGGAGGGCTGCATTCACCTCGCGAGAGAACTGCTTGAAGTGGCGGTTGGACGGAGGGGCCTGGGCCCCGCCAAGGATGCATGCCACCTCGCGAGGCTCCTGGTAGCCCCCAACGCCCTCGTCAGGCCAATTTCCGTTGTTCCTGCCGGGCAGCGGCGACAGCGGTGGCAGGGCGGCATTGGCTTGAGGGTTGGCCTGCCGCGGCTGGTCGCACCAGCCCTACTGGAAGTTGTTGCCGTTGTTACGGTCTCCCCAGCGGTTGCTGTTGCGGCCGCCTCTATGGCCAGCGCCGCGATCATTGCGGTTGCCGTGCAGGTCATGCCGGCCCTCATGAAGCAACTTGAGCTCATGGCAGTCCTCGGTGCTGTGGGAGTGCATGTTGTGGTAGGCGCAGTGAGGGCGGCCGTCCTTCTTGGGTTCGTCGCGGTCGCGGCCGCGTTTATGCTCAGGCTCCGCCGCAAGCACGGCGGGGCCCTTGCGCTTGGCGTCTTTGTTCTTGGCCTTTGGCGGCGGCGGGTGCTGCGTCGGGGTCATTGTGGGGGAAAAGCCGGCCCTCTTCAGCCTTGGCGCACCTGTCGGCGAGGTCGAACAGCTCAACCACGGTGTCGAGCTCGTCATTGATGGCGAGCTTCTCGCGCATCCGGACGTCCGTGACGCCGGAGGAGAACGCGGAGATGATGGCGGCGTCGGAAGTGCGCGGGATCTTGTTGCGCACTTGGCTGAAGCGTTGGATGTACTTGCGGAGAGTCTCATCAGGTTGCTGGCGCACGGCGCGCAGGTCGTTGAGCGTGAGGGGGCGCTTGTAGGTGCCCTTGAAGTTGGCGATGAACTGCCTACATAGCTCGGACCACGAGGAGATGGAGGCCTCGGGTAGGTTCATCAACCACGAGCGCGCGGCGTCCTTGAGGGCCATGGGGAACCAGTTCGCCATGACCTTGTCGTCACCGCGCGCAACCTCGATGCCCAAGGTGTAGAGCTGCAAGAACTCCATGGGGTTGGGGGTGCCGTCGTAGCGGGGCGGCAGCTCCGGCTTGAACTTCACGGGTCACACCACGCGGCGCAGCTCGTGAGTGAAGGCATGGCAGCCACCGCTGCTGGAGGCGACGCCACCGGCGAGAGCGGCGCAGTTCTGGCGCCCGGCGGCGGCGACCTCTTGGATGGTGCGGTCTTGACGCTGGCGCTGCTGCTTGAGGATGACGCGCGCGTCGGGCGCGGCGCGCCGGACGATCTGGCAGCTCGCATCGTCGGGGTCTGGTGAGGATGCGTTGCGGGACGGCTCCCGCACGCGCGAGCCATGGCGCTGCCCCGCGCCGTCGCCGCCTGGAGGAGGCGGATGAGCCGCGCCATGCTCTGCCCCCGCGCCACACGGTGACGGAGGCGGAAGAGAACGGGATGGCGCCGGAGCAGCCCCAGCGGTGTTGACGAGCTCGGTGATGCACGCGAGCCAGGCGTCATAGTCGGCCTCGGTTGGGCGGTAGCGCAGCAGCTCCTGCGCCATGAGCAGCGCGGCCTGCGGATCCGGCTGGTCACGGCGGGCGAGCGAAGACGCGGTGGCGGTGCGGTCAGGCGGCTGCACCGATGGGTGCAGGGAAGAAGCCTGCTCCTCGCTAGCCGCGGGGTCGGTGGCGGCACGGGCGCGGTGACGGCGGTTGTTGTTGGCGGCGGACTCCGTCTGGGCCACCCTGACCGCCATGCGCTCAGCGCGCTCGCGCCGGGCGTCGGCCATGGCGATGTCGAAGCGGACGGAACGGAAGCGAGCCCCCTACCTGGCGCGCCAAATGTCGGAAGCTGGGCTCCGGGGACCCTGGTTCGAACACTGGGGGCAAGCTCGTTCCTATCAACTGGACGGTGACCACGGCGAGGCTACGGCGAGAGCACGCTCACACACAAGGCACGACAGGGGACACAGCAGTTACCCAGGTTCGGGCCACCGAGCGGTGTAAAACTCTACTCCTGCTTGGTTGGGATTGCTCTAGTGAGATTGTGCGTACAAGCGTACAAGGTAGGAGAAGGTGGAAAAATGGCCGACCTACTCTAAGGGTGCACCATGTCCTCTTTTATAGTTGCCTTGGTCCTCTTCCCCCGAAAATATTGGCGGGAAGGGTTGCCACACAACGGCAATTCGAAGGGGGGCAGGTGCACAGTCTTATCCTGACCAAAAGTGGTCTTCGCCTGCAAAGGCGCTATCCATGACACGCTGGTGGGCTCGGTGATGACATCTGCCCTGCGCGCCTCATCGTCCTGGTCTTCTTACACCAAAAGGGCAGTCTTTGGTACTTGCTTTGGGGGTGGGCAGCGCCTTATCACCAAAGAGGAAATCCTACCTGACCGCACCTGCTAGTACGGCCCTGTCGCTGTCGTCATCCCGTGCGGATGCGCTACCCACGTGGTGGGCACGTGATCGCGAGGCCTAGCGCCAAGCGGCGCCTGGCTCGGGTGGCCGCCTTAGGAGGCCGCCTCGCGAGGTGCCCTCGCAAGGCTTCTTGCTGCTGCTAAGTCTTCGGTGGGTCCGCTCCTTGCGGAGGGGGTCGTCATGAGGCCAGCGCCTCGCGAGGTGTCTTGCTTCACGGCGCCCGTGGCTGGGCCGCCTCTTAGGCCTTCGCCAGGCGTTGCTTCCTGGGCCTCAGGCAGACGGACCGTGGTACCCTGGTTCCCACTGGGCCGACAGTGGGGGAGGCCTCTGCCGGCGGCTAGCGTTGGCCCGCCCTGACCGCCCGTTGGAGCGACGCGTGTGCGAGTGGGGAAAGTGTCGTTTCCCTGTTTTTCATGGCATGCAAACTTAATACTTCAAGATGCATGCTGGATAGCGGTCTTTGACTGGAGTATTGGTAGTATATAGTTGGATAACGGTCTACTTATCACGGATGTAATGTATGTATGAGATTATACCATGAATGACCATGGTCATAAATATAAATATTGCAATTTAATCGCTACTCAACTGTAATTTGTTCACCACACCACACTTGTATGCTTGAGAGAGATGCCACTAGTGAACATATGCCCCTGGGTCTATTCTCCATAACTGAAAACTTTGTTACGATTAGTATTCTTTGTTGTTCCGTTTTATCTACCGATCAACTATCATTACCTTGTGCAATTTAATCGTGTAACTAGCAGGACAAGAAGCTTGACAACCTTTTTGACGTGTTGGGGACAAGTTTATTTTGTGTTCAATGTGCTCGTACTAGTGGCTTTGTTTGATGGGAGAACTCCTTATGGTTCGATAAACCTTGGTTCTCTAATTGATGGAAATACTTATTAATAGGTTACATCACCCTTACACTTTGAGGGATATCCAACCACTCTTACAAGAGAGCAAGCAATAGCCCATCCGAAAGAAACCTCAAAGTTAAGAGCATGTACAGTCGAACTCCCCAAACTGAGCGGGCAGACAGCCGAATGAGTGCCCGGTCACAAAATCATGACCCAGCCGGGGTCCCCAAACCGGACGCGGACGTTCGGGCTGACCAACACCTCTTGAACCCAGTCCAAATATGGGGCGGTTTGGGGAGGCCCGTACACGCCCGGGCGCGTTTACTACGTCGGACCAACCCACCCTGGCCCACTCGGACCCTACATAAATCCCCACCCAGGCGAACCCTAGATCACAGTCAAACCCTCACTCCATTCCACTTCTCTCTATCTCATCCCCTCCTCGTTCACTCTCCTTTCGATTGATGTCTAGCGACGGTAGCAGCGCAGCATCTGGCGGCGGATCCGGTGCTGCCGACAACTGTGAGCTGCTGCTACGCGACGTAGAGCCGGACGACGTGGAGGAGCTCGTCGTCTGCATCACTTTGCGCTGTTTGTGGCTTAACCGGGGTGGAAGCGGAAGCTCTAGCTTCGCGCCGTCCCTTGTCGGCAGGCTTATCGTCGACTGTATCATGTGATTTGGTACATGGGGAGGCTTATCGTCGATTGTATCATGTGATTTAGTATATGGGGAGGAGCGTCCGTAGTCATGCCCCGGGGATGAGCTAGGTTGGTGAATCTCGTTAACAAATCTCGGTGTCGTTGGTCGTGCTTGCATGATTGCTTGTCCTCGACGGATCGACCGACGTGCGCCTCGAATTATTCTAACACCATGATCATGTGGCAAACTTCTGACAATTTTATCTGCTACTCCTTCCGTTTACAAATATAAGATGTTTTGGATATTTTAATATGAGCTACATATAGACTGAAATGAGTGAACAAACACACTAAAATGCGTCTATATACATCGAAATCAGAAAAAAGTTGGAACATCTTATAATAGTGAATGGAGGGAGTACACCATTTGCCATATTCTACTATTTATAACATGGCTAACATGACAATTCTCTCTGCAGGCACGTTCTCTTCCAATTAGAGCCTGTCATTTATTGTTGCATGTGCATCCAATCTTTAGCAAAACTCAGAACATATTGTCAAAATCTATACTCCACACTAGTCTACATCACGGCACAGAGCTGAAATTTCTGACTATTCCTAGTACATAGACAAGCAAGGAAAAAGTACCAAGAGATTTCTCCAAGATCATGTTAACCGAACAAACGATGTGGCGGAGATCTAATGCACACATGGAACACATTACTCAACCATTGCAACTGATTTGCATTCGATTTGTTTTTCAGTTATCACCGAAAAGGAAGAAGGCCGAGGCGATAGCAGCCTTCCTTCGAGCATGCGAACGATGGTACACGTTCACATCTAATATGCATCCGTTTTCCAGAAAGAAGACCAAAATTTCTATAATCCGAGCACCTGCCTTCTTCAATTGCCCTGTTTTGGTTCTGGAGTTGGCTTCTACCCCATACTCCATGCCTTTTTTCAATAATGGGTGAATTTTATTGACTCAAAATGAAGCATCAAGTGAATACAAACACAATGAGCACACCTGGCCTCTGCATAGTTAGGATACACACAGCTAACACCAACACACACAAATAAACACGCCAACAAAGAGCAACGTCATACAAGACCAAAGTAATCCCTAAGCGAGAAAAAAAAACCCGGAAGCGATCCAAATATCGACCAACAATCTACAACAACAACCATATCCGCACCAACCATATCTTAACACCACAGCGACAACGAGGTTCTTCAACGTTGCTTTCAGGAAGGAAACCACACTCAAGTGTTGTCGTCACCGGATCCAACCATCAAAGGCCAAACTCTAGGTTTTCACCCTGAAGAACAAGTCCGAGCCTATCTGAGCAATGCCTTCAACAAGGTAACGACGCAAAAACATCGCCATTGCCAGGTATAACCAACTCAGGTCAAACTTAGGATTTTCGCCCCAGAACTCGAGACTGGGTACTCGAGAAGCACCACCAACTCGGAGTCAACCATGTGTAGTCGCCACCACTTTTTCGCCCATACTCTATGCCTAAGTCCTCCACATATAAAGGGAAACCACATGACGCTGTATGATTAACTCTATGTTGGACGGATTAGAAGTTGTATGCAAATACTAATATAATTACACTTGTCAGGACCGAATGGAGAGGCAGCAAGAGGTAGCGCGTTTGTCGACTCCGATGCACCTAGGCATGCCACTTCGGTGCCGAGAATGAAGTACACCACCTGCAAACCTAACGGCGCCACTCTTCCAAGGTTGGTGTTTCCACGCCGATAGTCTTCATATCTCTGATACTTGCTGGGTAAAGCAAATGCCTTCAGTCACAGCTTATACTAAATCAGGAAACAGATTGAAGAGAATTAACAAGTATGTTCATTTTTTCTCGACTATCAAAGATGGCAAGAGTGCATTCAGCAACACGAGCCATAGTTATAGTTGTGTTCTTTACAAAATTCCATGTTTTTTATGTGGAAACAAAATAGTCAGTTTACATTTGTAGAAACAACTCAAAATTTTCTTTTAGTAAATTATGTACGGATGCAGATCGACCCTTGAGTGTGTTCCAGTAACAAAGTACTTCGATTGTGCCACTTAAACAAAGAACACCTATGCAATAGGGAAAATCAATTTGACAGCGCTACTATACATACTATGACTTCAACTCAGTGTAGCTCTTAGTGCATCCCCATGAGAGGAAACAAAGGATCTTGACACGTGAATGTTATTAACATGGAAAATTATGTTTCAAGCTTTTCCTGTTTAATGTCAAATAACATGTCAACATTAGTTTAAACATATGCATAAGGAATCACCAAGAGCCAGCTCTACAAGTATTTCACCTGAAGAGTAAAATATTAGGGCTAGCGTGAAAGAAGAGTACTCACCCAAATGGATATCTGGCCTTGCAGCAGCTGTTGCATCAGTAAGGACCATAACTTTCTCATAGTCCAATGCCACAGCGTCGTAGATAGTCTGCCGGATGCAATTTGGTGTTTGAACACCTGAAAATCATCACATATATACATCTCAATAAATGCAGCCGCCCAATGTGATATTAGACAATCAAGCATAAACAAAGAATCGATATTTGTTCTAAACAAGGGTTTTTTCCTACACATGGTACTGAACTCTACAGGATAAACAATGCAAACAATCTTTGTTCCTTGCATTAAAAAGATAGCTGAATAGCACAAATTTTCCCTTGTGGGATTCATGCTCATAAGAGCAGAGTTATTTCCATCATGAAATTTGAAAACATGAGATAAGTTATAAACTGCAAAAGGAGTCATAAAAATAAGTAATGAGACAGTTAAAGAAAAGAGACAGACATTACAGCAATCAATTACCGTTCTAATATTAAATCAGTCAGTGTGTATCAGTGCTTACCAACAATTACCAAGTTCTTCATTCCTAATGTTTTAAGAACAGAATCGAGGTGCGTCGCAAAGAAAGCACTAAATCTTGTCTTCACCAACTTATAGTCGCCCTCTTTGATAAAAAGCCCATCAGCCAGCTCAGCACCTTTCAAACCTTTCACTGTTGGACCCTTTCCTCCAGAGTACAAGTGTCTGCGAAAAAGTTCGACATCTCTTCCAGAAGGGTCATGCTCTCTGACAACCTACATAGTAGTTCATCGTCAATTAATGCCTCGAATCTAAGAATAGTGAGAGTGCCTAGACATTAAAAATACTAGCCTACTTTCTACCTAAAAAGGTTTTCGCCCTGCTTTATATATAAAGCAACGATCGTCAACAACCCGGTACAAACGCACGCCACCACAACACACGCACACACCCAAGGCAGTATACATAGGCGCTGAGCGCAACAACACCACCCCTAGCACTACAAGAGCAACCGGGGGCTTCAACCGTGAACACGCCATCGCGAAGAGATGAAGCCGCATACGACGAACCGTAGGCTCCAAGGCGGCGCTTTCAGGAAGGTTACGACACCGGAGCGCCACCACCGCCCGATCCGAGGATCAGAGTTTCCCCTGGAGCAACACGACGGGCAATGAGAGCCGTGACAACGCCTTCAAGAAGGGAACGAGCTTCGCTGCCGCCGGTCCGTCCGAAGATAGAACAAGTTTTCACCCCGGCCAACACTCACCGCCACCGAACGCCACACCCCGGCTACCACGCCGCCCACACAGCCATGGCCACCGGGCAGCACCAAGCCACGGGCTCTGCCCATGAGCACCGCGCTACCACCACCAGGGCTGCCGCCCCGGCATCCAAGACCTTGACACCACCTCACCTGAGACCCGCCGCTACCCCAACCAAAGAGACAAGCGGAAAGGCCCTGCCTTTCGCACCCCTGGGCGGCCCCCAGCGCCGAGACCCAATAGGCCGGACAAAACTGGCCTCCATCGACCCGTCCAGCAACACCGGGTGCAAGACGAGGTCGGTCCTGCTGCACCGGGCGCGAGACGGGGTCGGTCCTGCTGCACAGGGCACGAGACGAGCGATGGACCGCAGCTGGGAGAGGGCCAACCCTTCGACGAAAGTAGCACCCGGACGACGAGGAGAGGGATAGAAGGCCGACACAAGCCGCCTACGGACGAGCCGACGCCGGAACATGCCAGCCGCTGCCGCAGCCGACCTACCAAGCTGTCGTGGAGCTACCCACGGCCGGAGCAGCAGCCACACCGGGCCACTGCCCAACCCGCGCCGCCCGGCGAGCTCCAAGCGTCGGAACCGCCGAGCACGCACCCGCGCGTCCAGCTGCCGTTGCCAACCCTCAGGACCCGCCTCCAGCCGCAGAACAGAGCAGCAGACGAGGCGAACAGAGGGAGGGGAGGGACGCAGTCGACGCTCCCAAACCTGGCCGATCCAAATCGGGGAAGGAGAGGCCCGAACTCCCCGCAAGCACCAGCCGCCACGGGGCCACCACCACGCCGCCGACCGCGCACAGGAGCCACCGCCACCAGCACACGCCAGAGTGCCGCCACGCCCCTCGCCAGCGTCGTGCCGCCGCTTGGGGACGCCGTCCCGCGCCACCATCCACCAAGCGAGGAGGAGAGGTCGCCCCGCCGCCGCCGACGCCAGACGGGCTTCGCCCGCCGGCGCGGACCAGCGGCAGCGAGGGAAGGGGACGGAGGAGGGGGGCCGAGGGTGGCGGGGTTTCTAGGGTTATCCCCACGCCGCTCGCGGGAGCGACGAGGGGAGGGGGGTCCAGCCTACTTTCGAAAGCACACTAGTTTGTGAAGAAAGGGGGGAAAGTATGACTACACAGACAGAGGTTAGCTTGCAGGTTGCAAAATGCATGATCCAGTTAGTATCACAAAGCATGTTTAGAAGAATTTAGAATTGCATGTGCTTTCAATACAACCAAGTAAAAATTAATCCATGAGTTGCACATACACCATACCGAAGGAAAAGAAGAAGTTATTCAAAACTGAAGTGTGCGCTGCATATTACCAGAAATGGGAAAGACATCCTAGCTGGAGTATTCGTTTTGTATCAGACTTTATTATAACAATCAATTTTGTGCTTTTTTCTAGATGAAACAAATAAAGCATGCCAGCAATCACTTAATTCAGCAACCCTCTAATGCCCTGATTGGAAACTTCTTCGATCAGAGAGAATAATGTCTATTGCCCCACATCAAATTTTGTGTTTGGAATGCTATCATTCCACTTGTTGCCCTACATGAAACAGTAAAACAAAAAGGAAGTTGCTTGAATTTGTAACCAAATCAGGGTAGAGGCCAAAGTGAAATATCTCACCATCTGATGCAAAATTGCTAAGAGATATTGGAGATCAAAACAGTGATAATTACTTTTGTGATTAAAAACTGTTGGGAGAAGAAATAGGAGTAATTTATCATGTGCTACTTATTATGCAACGCAGGATAGTGAAAAAACCAAGTGAGTGGATTCTGGAAAGAACAAGACCGTGTTCATTGGCACAAGAAATTTGTTAGGTCTCATACTGCCACAGACCGTTCTTGAACTTGCCAAAGAAATTAGTAGCGCACAGGCACAGGGACTTATGCATTGTTAGGTGCACGCATGCGAATTCGTCTTGGTCAAGCCCACATGGAAAATTGCAAGGCTAGCCGAACGGAAGCAGCAAAATAGGAACCGTAGCACCACGCCATGATGAGATTACTTGGAACACGAATTGAAATGCTTCTGAATGGACCAAGAAATCACTAGGTCTGACAGCATTGAGCCAAGACATTAGCAACTCTAACCGATCCCCTAAAAAGCTTTAGAGGAGTAAAATTTCACTTTTACTCCACTAAACTGCACCTAGCCGATCCCCTAAAACTTTTAGAGGAGTAAAAATAATACTCCTCGGCCGCCCCGACTCTTATATTTAATCGGCCACCCACCCGCCGAGTAAAAAGTGCTCCCCTCAACCCACGGCCGTACCAATCCAACCTTGCGCCGCATCCACTCCGGTGCCGCCCTAGTTGCCTCCGCCGGCCACCACGCGCCATCGGCGACCCCCCGTAGCACCCGCCACGCTCATCCCCCACCTCGATTCAGTCGAGTTCTCGTCGCCGGTGACTATAAATCGGTGGATCTACGGCTGTCGCCAGATTCGACGCGCCTAGTCGCCGGCGCCGGCGCGTTTTGGAGGGATTCGACGGGGACCGAACTGGGCATCCACCTCGACCGCTGCCCGCCGCTTCTCGGTATGTCCTCTCGCCGCTCGCATCTCACATGTCGGCCGACCGCCGGCACAACCACATCCGCTCATCGGCCGGGCTCAGCCCTTGCCCAGCAGCTCGTCGGCGAGCCTCTGCCGATAATCAAGTGTGACCACTGCTGGCGGCTGGTGGTGCGCCACGTTTCGAGCACGCCGAAACATCTCGGATGGGTTTTCTTCAAGTGCAAAAAGGACGGAGTGAGTGCCATTTCATATGGTTGTTCTTCAAATTCGTCGCAATGTGAAACTCATAGTTTGCTTAAAATTGTATATAGGATGGATGCAAATTTTGGCATTGGGAAGAAGAGTACATTGATCTATTGATAGCGAGAAATTTGCTTGATGTTGGTGCACTAGTTGCTAGAGATGAGGCTAGAGAGGATGCAATGTCCAAGTTTGAAGAGGAAGAGAAGAAAGAAGTGTGCAAGCTCGAGAAGCCGATAGAGAAAAGAAACAATGTAGTCAATGAAGAGATGGAGAAAGCATTGATCAGATTAATAGGAGCAGTTAAGAAAGCGGTGTTTCTATTAAAATGTGTAATTTGTCTTGTAGTTTTCTTTGGATCGGTTCTCTTAGCGAAGAATTGGTGAAGTATGTAACCAAGTGAGTAGTGAAATTTAATTCGATGGACCAAAAATAAACGAATTTGTGTTTGATTTTTTTTACTCCGCTAACTATTGGGGATCGGGTAGAAACGGCCATTTTTTAGAGCAGCAAAAGTACTCCTCTTAAAGAATACTCGGCCGTTTACTCCTCTAAATTATAGGGGATCCGTTAGAGTTGCTCTTAGACTCGTCTTGCATAGAAATAATAAGTAACAGTAAATTCGATTCTCATATGCATGTTGCTGTTTGAGAAGAGCCAAACTAGTAGGAGTACTACTGAAAAGAAAATTACCCAAACAACGAAGATTCCTCGCTTCCGCGCCACGGCGACGGCCTCAGCGACGGCGGGGATTACGGCCTCGCCGCCAGCGACCAGCAGCGGGCTGCCCATCGCCGGGTCTACGAAATCCTTCTGCAAGCCATCACCGTTTGCAATAATTCACAAGTAGAGTGGATAGGAAACCCACCAAACAAGAGGAATAGGGCCCCCAAAATAAGAGAATTCTTTTACAAGAGGGAAGAAAACACCACCTGCATGTCGATGACGAGCATGGTCGTCTCGCTCCACTTGGCGGCGGCCGCCATGGATCGCTGCGACTTGAAGCGGCTGGTCGGGATCCTGGGGATTATGGCAGCGACGCCACCTCCGGAGAGCCAGCGCTTCCTGAGGTAGGGGAGGAGGAACTTGTCGAGGGAGAGGACCAGCACCAGCAGGCACGACAGCAACGCGAGATGCGATGGCATAAATCACATCCGCACCGCAAATGCACGGTAACAAATTCGTCTTCTTCTTATTTTAATTTTAATCCCAGGAGCACTGTTTGAACGATTTTGTGGCAGCGCAGCCTGAGAAGAATTTCGACGCCTGTGAGAGGGTTTGGTCGGAAGAGTGGGTGTCCTGGGATGTTGACCAGAGAAGCTATTTTTATTACTAGGACGTATGCCCGTGCGTTGCAAGGGAAGAAAAAAATGATGTGCTCCGTTGCAACCAGGTTAGTCGGGTTTAGGATGATGACATAAATGACAGATCAAGTGACAGCACAATTTTTTAGGGTGCTAGTTCAGACATGGGACATGATTCCTAGTCAAAAGATTGGGTGAACAACCCTATCTTTACATGCTTGCCTGTGGCCCGCGAGTCCATGGGTCCCTGCCTCCTCCGCCGACCGGGCAGGCGGCGGGAGGAGGTGGGGGCCCCAGATCCGCGCTCCGGCATTGCAGATAGGTCTTCCAGGGTTAGGTTTCTCCGTTGGCGGCGCGGTGGGGGCAACAACGTCTCCAAGTGAAATAAATTTCCCCGCCTCCTTGCCCACTGCACCAGCGGCGGTTTGTTTCTATCGGGTGGCCGATCTAGTGGTTCCAGGTGTCGACGTCGAGACGGGGACGACGTTGGTGCAATAGAGTTTGTTCCCTGGCTCCTTGCTTGTTGCAGTGGGCTCGCCGTCATTGCGGAGTTCCTAGGGGTCTTGTGCAGGTGGTGGTGTTGTGCTGGATCGACCAACGCATTGGATTTTAGATTTGTTCTCTCTTTCGGCGACGATGACTTTGCTTCATGGGCGTTCGTCCTCTAGGGGCGGTACGGTGACTTCCCAACTGCCACAACATCTAAGGAGTGGCTTGCTCAGGCAGCAGTGGTTGTCGAGCGGTGGCAGCGGCCCGCCACCAACCCGCTCGGGAGGCTGCGTTCGTCGGTTCCCCAGGGACTTTCTTGTAATTTCTATTTTTATGGAGGTTCTTGTATTGCTTGAAAGTTCAATAGATTTAGGGGTTGAAACCACGTTCGATAGCCAAAAGCACAACATCCTGGCACGCTAGCAATTTAATCACAAAGGTGTGCCATACAGCCTCATATTTACTGCACCTCCCCACAATGAAAGTACCAGAATGATATCTAACAACTGCACCCGCTCCAGCACACCTTTGCACCATGCTGACCACACCATCAGAGTTAATTTTGAACTACCAATTCTCATGTGGTTTCCATCTCTCAACAGGGCCTATAATCCCTTGTTGCCCCTGGTCTGGGATGTTCAGAGCAGCAAGATGTTCATCTACCAATTGCATCGATTTTAGTGGCTGGAACTTGGCTTCCTCATGTGTGTATTTATTTCTAGTGCTCCAAATTGCCCACATTACTGAAACCGCCGTAGCACTCATCTTCTTGCTGATAAAAGACTTCTAAAATATCTCTTGACCATGTTACAGGATGCAACTTTGGGACCTTAAGATCAAAATATTCATTGGCTGCGTCCCAAAATAATCTAGCATTGTCACATGTGATAAGAGCACGTAACTTCCACAGAAGTTTCCAAATATGAGAATCATCATTTGCAGAGCTACCAGACACATCGCTGCTCATTGTCTTTATTCAAAAACACGCCCAGATATCTGCAGAATCAATTCTGTCGGCCAACACAAAGGCCTCATCAATCCTCCTAAAATCCATCCTTCCTTTTATCCATCCTTTCCTTTTAATTTGCAGCGTGCACTTTCCCTGTCCTGAAATCCATCCTCTAATTGATAACCCTCAATCTCCTGTTTAATTCCTTTTAAATCCATCCTTTCTTTTATCCATTCTTCCTTCCTTTAATTGTTAGCCCTCAATGCCCCGTTTAATCCAGCCTTACTTTTATCCATTCTGCCTTTTAATTTCCTCCTGAAATCCATCCATCCTTCCTCTAATTGACAGCCCTTAATTCCCCTGTTATCGTATGCTTCTTTAGGCGTCTTGCTGATATTCCAACGAACTTGCTAACTATATAAACTTGTAGGATTCGCTTTAAAAGGCCGATGTGGGACTATTTTACATGAATCAATGTTGCCTGGTTGGTTGCTGCTGCATACGGACAGACGGTAGGTCAGGAGTTCGATCTACACCAGCCGCATAGTTTTTTTTTTGCCCAACCTACCTTTTCTTTCTCATGTGGCTCGCGGCCCACAAAAGGCCTAATAGTCCAGCCACTGGATGCCGAGTAGGCCCAAAATTATAGGAGCGAGGTGGACGGACGAAAAACAGACGAAATTACGGTGGTAAGAAGCAGTTCTCCTTTTATTAGTATATAATATATATATATATATATATATATATAATAATATATAGGTATATATAGATTCCAGAAACAAGCAATGCGTGTTGCCTGTCATTAGAGCATCTACAGTGGGGCGCCCCAAACCCGCCTCATACGCCCAGGCGACCCGTCCGGTCACTTACCGGTCACAAAATTTTGACTCAGACGGGCGCCTCAAACGGGTCTCAAACGCCCAAGCTGACCTGCACCCCTCATATCCAGCCCAAATATGGGGCGGATATGGGGGCGCCCGGGCGCGCCTAGGCGCGTCCGCCACGTCGGACTGACGATGGGGTCCCACGCGAACACAGCCCGAAACCCGGCGGTCCAAAGCTCGTCTCCTCCGTCGGTAGTGCCTAGCCCGGCTATTTAAGCCGCCCGCCGGCACCGAAACCCTACCCCTCCATATTTTCCTCCGCCCGTCCACCGTCGCCACCACTTTGCACTCCCCGTCCGCCACCGCTAGTAGCCATGCCCCCACGCTGCTGGGTACGGAGCTACCCATTTCTAACGCCGGAGCGCCGGCTACAGCTCCTTGAGCAAATCCGGGCAAGGCGCGAAGCCCGGATCGCCGCAGGGCTACCTCCGGATGTAGTCGATCCGGAGGAGGAGTTGGATGAGGAGGAGGTTGAGGAGGATGAGGAGTGGGAGGAGGAGCCGAAGGAGGATGTGAGGGACATTGGGGACGCGGATCTGCAGGCGGAGCAGCAGGCCATGCTCGATTCCCTCCGCTCGGAGTCGGATGCGGAGGCCAGACGCCGTCGCCGGCAGGAGATGGAGGCGGAGCACGTCGCGGAGGAGGAGTAGATGCTCCCCTGCATGGATGAGGTCGAGCAGGAGGAGGATGAGCCGGAGCCCTCCTACGCACCCGTCCACCCGGCGCCCGGCACCGACGTCGTGAACATCTTTGACGACGAAGCTTAGCTAGGTAGTATGTAGGATTTCTTTTGCATGCTTTGTATGGATCTAGGGGTTGAAATATGAGAGACTCGGATGCAGAGTAGCTAATTTGAGGCGTGACCGGTCAATGTCCGCGGACGCGCCCGGACGCGTCCGCGGGCGTTTGAGGGGCCGGATTTGCAAAGTCCGGCTGTAGATGCTCTTACTCCTGTAAAGGGTTGGAGCACCTTGTGAGAAAATTCATTACCACATGACAGAGGGGGTTCATGCAGCGTGCGGTATGATTGGTGCTCGTCAAATCAGTGATTGCGGCGAGGCCGGTGCATCAACTCCTTGTTCTTGAGGCTACTGCCTGGGTTGCTTGGAAAGATAAAACAAATGGAGGCCAATGCCTTGTGGCTTGGAACACTATTTGTCGGCCTACGTGATTTGGTGGTCTTGGAGTCAAAAATTTGTAGCTTCAAACTTTGGCACTTAGGGTCTAGTGGGAATGGCTTAGGAGAACGGACATGGATAGGCCTTTGGCAAGGATTGGCGCTAATGGTGGACACTGACTCAAGGTCAGTTTTTGATAGTTTGGTTGGTATTGTAGTGGGAAAAGGGGACAAAGTTCTCTTTTGGAGGGATCGCTGGATCCACAGCTTCTCGTGGAGGACATTGCTCCTCTGGTCCTCGCTCTGGTTGATACTCGTGTGGCCAATCATAGAACTGTTCAGCAAGCCACCATGGAGGAAAGTTGGATCGAGGATGTCCAGACCAACTCCTCCTTCCGAGTCTTGATGCAACTGATGCACCTCAGACTTGCCATCGCCACTGTGGAGCGGGATCATAGCGTGGAGGACGTTTTCTCCTCGCCGTGCGCGGCCTCGGAGGCCAACTCTGTGCGCACTACATACTCTTGCCTATTGTTGGGAAATGTAGTAGAAAACAAAAAAAAATCACCCTACGATCACCTAGGAACAATATGAAGATACATTAACGGTTTGGATTTGATCATTACCGACTCCGAGTTGCAGCGGAAGAAGACGAGTCGGTGTAGATCGCACTTGGAGTCCCTCGAATCGTAGATGTATGATCCCGCGAACCGCCCACGAACGGAAGACCGAAAGCATGGCCTCTCTATGAGTTGCAAGCGTACGGTCTTCACGATCCGGCAGCGCTTCGCCGTCCAAAGCTAATCGTCGCCGGAGAATTAGAGTAAGGAGATTAGAACACAAGGCTTCTAATTATGAGTATTAAAGGATCTAGTCAAGCTCTAATTGATTAACTAGGACCAAGTAGAACTAGAATAGAGAACTAGAGGAGGCTCCAGAACTTGTGTGTTCAAAAGTGTCCAAAACCTCTAGTATATATAGGTTAGAGGAGAGGGAGGGGCACCACAAGGGGGGGAAGGAAACCTCCCCATTTAGGCCGGCCAAGGAGGGGGCTTCCCACTCCAATTCAGCCTCCCCTTGGCCTCCAAAAAGGCTAAGGGGTGGCGCCTCCCTTATTGGGCCGCCCTTGTGGCCCAATACTCCTTCCACTACTTGGCCTTTTAAGGCCCGTTGATATTAAATTAAATATAAAAGCCTCCTAACAATTACTAGAGCCTTTTATTATTAATTTAACATTACCGAAAACATTTTCCACCTATATATTATTTATCGGTATTACCCGGTATTGCCCGATAAACTCCGAAACCCTTCAGTTGACCCCGAAACGCTTCCGATTCCTCTCAAAACTATTTCGAATATTAACGAAACTATTTCACAAATATTTCCTCATTACTCCCGTCCTACTAAAACTCAGCAGATCGTGATTACCTTAAGCTTGTGACCCTGTAGGTTTGGTAAAACATAGACATGAACAAAACTCCTTTGTTCAATGACCGATAGCGGAACCGTGGACATCCATATCGATCCCTATGATTACAGGAATGACATTCGAGTGAACCTTTGGTTATTGATACGTCTCCAACGTATCTATAATTTTTTATTGTTCCATGCTATTATAGTATCAATCTTGGATGTTTTATATGCAATTATATGCCATTGTATATCATTTTTTGGGACTAACCTATTAACCTAGTGCCCAGTGCCAGTTGCTGTTTTTTGCTTGTTTTTGCCTTTTCAAAAAATCATTATCGAACGGAGACCAAACGAAGAAAAAACTTTGAATTAATTTTTCTGGACCAGAAGGGACCCTCGAAGCTTCGGGAGAAGACAAGAAGAGCCACGAGGGAGCGACAAGCTCGGGAGGCGCGCCCCCAGGCTTGTGGGCCCCTCGTGGCACCTCTTGACCTAATTCCAGCGCTATAAATTCCAAAATATTCCCCGTATACCAGAAAGACAGAAGAGAAAACCTTTCCGCCGCCGCAAGCCTCTGTTCTTCCGCGATCCCATCTGGAGGCCTTTTGCGGTACTCTGCCAGAGGGGGAATCGATCACGGAGGGCTTCTTCATCAACCTTGCTGCCCTTTCAATGATGTGTGAGTAGTTTACCACAGACCTACGGGTCCATAGCTAGTAGCTAGATGGCTTCTTCTCTCTCTTTGATCTTCAATACCATGTTCTCCTCGATGTTCTTGGAGTTCTATCTGATGTAATCTTCTTTTGCGGTGTGTTTGTTGGGATCCGATGAATTGTGAGTTTATGATCAGATTATTCATGAGAAATATTTGAGTCTTCTCTGAACTCTTTTATGCATGATTGTTATAGCTTTGTATTTCTCTCCGATCTATCCGTCTGGTTTGGCCAACTAGATTGATTTATCTTGCAATGGGAGAGGTGCTTTGTGATGGGTTCAATCTTGCGGTGCTTAATCCCAGTGACAAAAAGGGACATGACACATATTTGTATTGTTGCCATTAAGGATAAAAAGATGGGGTTTAATCATATTGCTTGAGTTTACTTTGTCTACATCATGTCATCTTGCTTAAGGCGTTACTCTGTTTTATACTTAATACCCTAGATGCATGCTAGATAGCGGTCGATGGGTGGAGTAATAGTACAATAGATGCAGGCAGGAGTCGGTCTACTTGTCTCGGACGTGATGCCTATATACATGATCATTGCCATGAATCCGTCATAACTATTTGCTTTTCTATCAATTGCCCAACAGTAATTTGTTTACCCACCGTATGCTATGTGTTCGAGAGAGAAGCCTCTAGTGAAAACTATGGCCCCCGGGTCTACTTTTATCATATATTAAAATCCAAAAATACCTTGCTGCAATTTATTTACTTTATTTTATTTTGCAATTTACTTTTCTATCTATCACTATCAGAATTAATCCTTGCAAGTAACCGCTAGGAGGATTGACAACCCTCTTATTTGCGTTGGGTGCAAGTGTTTGCTTTTGTGTGTGTAGGTGCTGCTAATGAGGTTCTGTGTGGTTCTCCTACTGGATTGATAATCTTGGTTCTTAACTAAGGGAAATACTTATCTCTACTATACTGCATCATCCTCTCCTCTTCGGGGAAATCCCAACGCAGTTTACAAGTAGCAGGAAGAATTTCTGGCGCCGTTGCCGGGGAGACATCACCAAAACCTATCAAGTACCTTCGCACAAACTATCATCCACTTGCATTTATTTTATTTTCCTTTTTATTTGCATTTGCCTCTCGTTTTCATTCCCTCACTTCTAAAACAAATTTTAGAAAAAACACAAAAATATTTTATTTGTTTGCTTGCTTTTATTGCCTTCATGTCAACACACAAAAACAGAAAATGAAAGCAAAAATTTAAGATCACTATGGATCCACTTAAAGTTTTCTACTTGGATCATCTTCGATCCATTTGTGCTCGTGCTGAAACACCAACTAGTTTAGTTGAGGGGAAATCATTAGATGAGCATGCTCATTTTGTGCGTCACCGTTTGTCTCAAAAAGGGAGACTCTTGTGGAATCAAATAAATTGTTTGCTATGTTATGCTTGGAATCTATGTGAAATTTATGATTTTACTTGTTGCTCTAAGAACCCTAAAAAACACCTTCCCTACCTATGTGAGTTTAATGATAATGAAATCTTATCTTCTTATGCCAAGGGTGTTTATAGTTACTATGATATCGAACAAATTGAAGAATTTGTTGCTTTTAAGGGTGCTTATGAAGTTGCTTCTTTGATTGAAAAGTATGATGCTACTCTCTACAAATCTGAAAATTTTGACATACTTAAATATTGCTATGAAAACTATGCTCCTAATGCCTATGTTAATGAATTTATTGAGAGAATGTCTGCTACTTTGGAGGAAAATAATGATATGCATGAATCCATAGATAATTATGATTCTGTTGATTCGATTGAAATATCCCCTCTTGATGAACGTGATGCTTGCTATTCTTATGGCCATGATGCCAATATTAATGATGCTTATGGGGATGAACTTGCTATAGTTCCTTATGTTAAAAATGAAATTATTGCTATAGCACCCATACTTGATAGCTCCTTGAATGAAAAGCATGATTGCAATGATGTTATTATTAATTATATTAATGTCAATTGTGCTAATTATATGCAAAGCTACAAGCTTGGGGATGAAAATTTTGTTATGTCCACTACTTATTGCAATGATCATGATTGAGGTGATAATGCTTCTTATGATCTTGAAAATTTATTTAAGCCTCATGATGTGTAACATCCCAAATTATCAATTTGGAATGTTTTACAATTATAGCTAAGCATCTACTTCATTTTGATTGAAATTGAGTGGCATTTGAAAATTCAGCGGCATTTGCGTTCTGTTTGAATTTGAATTTATTTCAAACTGGCATTTGAATTTCATTTCAAAATTCCCGACAAAATACTTTGATCAAAAAGTATGAGAGGAGGTAACATGACACCCCAAAAACCAGAAGAAAATAATGCCAAAAGTATTTGAATTCAAATTTGAGTTTATTTGGAATTTTCAAAAAAATGAATTTTATAAAGTTTTTATTTTTGCCTCCGAAAAATAGTTCATCTTGTAGGATTTATTTTTCTGATCTTTTTGATATATAATATGTATATATAATATTTTATTTTTCTTTCCTGTTATTTTCTTTCTTCTCTGTCTGTAAAAAAATGCGTTTTGTTTTAACGGCCGAAGCCCACTAGGCGCGCCAGGCCCAGCCGGCCGACGCAGCCCACCACGACCGCGGCCTGCCTCGCCCGAGTACACTCCGCCTCGGTCGCCCGACCGCATCGCCCCCTCCCCGCGCTCGCTGACCACCGGACCCCACATCGTCTTCCACCTCCGCAACCCCCGCGCCCGAATCCCGCACGCACCCGACGCCAGCCGCGTCCGAACCCTCGCTAAAACCCTAGCCCGAGTCGACCCCCTCCCCAAGAATTGTGTCCTATAAATACCTACACTCTTCCTCTCTCGATCCCCTTCAAAACCCACGCCAAAAAACCCTCACAGAGCTCGCCCTCACAAAACCGATCTCGCCGGAGCCGCCGCCGTTCATCGTCGATTTCCGTCGCCGGTGAGCACCCCGACGATCCCTTCTTATGTCAAAAGATTCCCCTTGTCTTTGCGCATCCCGCTGACATCTTTTGGACGCCCAGAGTTCACCGGAGCCGCCGCCTCAACCTCGTCCGACCGCCACCGAAGCCACAGAGCACCCGAGCTCCACCGTTGTCGCCCCTGTCGGGCCCGTGGAACCCGGGGTATCCAGGCCCGTCTGCCTTTGGCCCAGGGCGCAACGCCTGGCATGGGCCCAGTGGGCCGTCACCATCGAGCTCTCACCAAGAACCCTCATGAGGCCCTGGCCTACTGAGGCCCCCTCCTCAGGAAGTGGCAAGCAACTCTCGGCACCACCACCAACGGCCTCGCGAGGTCCTCTCACCAGGCGGCTTCTCGAGTGGCCTCGCGAGGCGGCTTTCCGAGGTGGCCTCCCGAGGCCCCCTCCCGCTGGCGCTCGAGACGAAGGTTGTTCGCCTTGCCGCACGGCCTGGAGCCCGTCACGTGGGTGACGCGCGCGGCGACGAGCGGCAACAGAAGACGCGCCAGCAGGCACGGATGAAGATGGTTTCCTCTTTTGTGTTAAGGGAGCAGGGCCAGCTATCTACTCTCCAAAGCAACCCCAAAGGTTGCCCGATCGGCGAAGGAAGACCAAGACGACGGGTGTGTAGGGCGGAGGTCATCACCGAGCCCACTGGCGCGTCATGTATCATGCTTTGGCAGGCGAAGACCACCTTTAGTCAGGATAGCCTGAGCGCCTGTCCCCTTTCAAAATCACCAAGTGTGGCAACCCTTCCCGCCTAAGTTTCCAGGGGGGAAGAGGACCATGGCTGATATAAAGGGCAGTGCTGCCATCGTAGAGACCGAGGCCAATCCGATCGATTCCTTCATCTCCTACCTTGTACCTTGTACGCAAGAACTCTCTTGCCCTTGGAATCCCAACCACAAGCAGGAGTAGGGTCTTACACCGCAAGGTGGCCCGAACCTGGGTAAACCGCTGAGTCCTCGCTCCGTCCCTCGCTAGCGCGCTCTCGCCGTCGCCTCGCCGTCGCTTAACCGTGGTAGGAGACGAAGTAGGTAGAACAAGCTCACCCCAGTGTTCGAACCTTTGGGTCCCCGGAGCCCGACTTCCGACATTTGGCGCGCCAGGTAGGGGTGCGCTACTGTTCTTCTGCTCCGCCCTCAGCTCCACCAACCCCATGGCCGACGCACGCCGCGAGCGCAGGGCTGGCCGCGTGGCTCAGACGGAGCCGGTGGCCCGCGGCAATCGCCGCCGTCCCAAAGCCGAAGTCGCCAGCACCGACCCCGCTGCCCGCGAGCAGCAGGACTCCTCCCTGCACCCCTCCGTGCGGGCGAACGGCCACACCGCCACGGCCTCCTCCCTCGCCCACCGTGGGCCGCCGAACCCGCAGGCAGCGCTGCTCATGGCGCGCGAGCTGCTCCGCTACCGTCCGGCTGACGCTGCCTACGCCGCCTGGCTCGGTCGCATCACCGAGCTCGTCAACGTCGCCGGGGACGCTCCGGCACCTTCTCACTCGCTCCACCCGTCGTCGTCTCGTGCTGGGGACCTGGCGCACGGCACTCCCCCGCCGCCTCCTTTGCGCGACGAGCGCGCCGGGCCCCAGCGCAGCGCGCGGGCTCGTGAGCCGTCCCGTGGCGCATCCTCGCCAGACCGAGATGAGGCCAGCTACCAGATCATCCGCCGCGCGCCCCCCGACGCGCGGGTGCTCCTCGAGCGGCAGCGCCAGCGCCAGGACCAGGCCGTTCAGGACGTCGCAGCGGCCGGGCGTCAAAACCGCGCCGCCCTCGCTAGCGGCATCCCCTCGAGCGGCGTGGGCTGCCGTGCCTTCACCCGTGAACTGCGTGGCGTGGTCTGGCCCGCGAAGTTCAAGCCTGAGCTGCCTCCGCGCTACGACGGCACCCCCAACCCCACGGAGTTCCTCCAGCTCTACGCGCTGAGCGTCGAGGCAGCGAACGGTGATGACAAGGTCATGGCGAACTGGTTCCCCATGGCCCTCAAGGACGGCCCGCGCTCCTGACTCATGAACCTCCCTGAGGCTTCCATCTCGTCGTGGGCCGAGCTCTGCAGCCAGTTCGTCGCCAGCTTCAAGGGCACACAGGACCGCTCCCTCACCATCAACGACCTGCGGTGTGTTCGACAGCGCCCAGACGAGACCCTCCGCAAGTACATCCAGCGCTTCAGTCAGGTGCGCAACAAGATCCCGCGCACTTCCGACGCGGCCGTCATCTCCGCGTTCTCCACCGGCGTCATGGACATCAAGATGCGCGAGAAGCTCGCCATCAACGGCGAGCTCGACTCCGTGCTCGAGCTGCTCGACCTCGCCGACAAGTGCGCCAAGGCTGAAGAAGGCCGCCTCTTCATCCACAACGACCCCGACGCGGCGCTCGACGGCGCCAAGGCCAAGAGCAAGGACGTTAAGCGCAAGGGCCCTATCGTACTCGCGGCGGAGCCCAAGCAGCAGCGCGGCCGCGACCACGATGAGCCCAGGAAGGACAACCGGCCACTCTGCACTTTTCACAACGTCCGCTCCCACAGCACCGAAGACTGTCAGGAGCTCAAGCTGCTCCGCGACAAGAGCCAGAGCCGCCGAGACGACCGCAATGGCCGCGGCGCCGGCCGCGGAGGTGGCCGCAGCGGCAGCCGCTGGGATAGCCGCAACAATAATGGCAACTACCGCCAGGGCTGGCGCGATCAGCCTCGTGAGGCCGCCTGGCGCGATCAGCCTCGTGAGGCCGCCTGGCGCGACCAGCCTCGTGAGGCAAATCCTCAGGCCAATGCCGCTCTCCCGCCGTTGCCACCGCCACCCCGAAGGAACGACATCAACCAGCCTGACGAGGGCGCTGGGGGCTACCAGGAGCCTCGCGTGGTCGCCTGCATCCTCGGCGGGTCCCAAGCCCCCGCGTCCATCCTCCACTTCAAGCAACTCTCTCGCGAGGTGTATGCCGCCCTCCCGAGGCCAGAGACTTCACGGCCCCTCAAGTGGTCGCAGTACGCCATCACCTTCGACTCCAAGGACCACCCCAAGTCACGGCCTCCGCAGGCGCGCCCCCCATGCTGTGCACTCCCACCATCAGCAACGTCGCGGTCACCAAGACCCTCATCGACGGGGGTGCCGGCCTCAATGTGCTCTCCGTCGAGACCTTCGAGACGCTCTAGGTGCCCTACGACCAGCTGATGCCGACCAGGCCCTTTTCCGGAGTGACCGATGGCTCCACCATTCCGCTGGGGCAAGTGCGCCTCCCCGTCACCTTCGGCACCCGCAAGAACTACCACACCGAGCTCATCGACTTCGACGTGGCACACATCGGCTTGCCTTATAACGCCATCTTGGGCTACCCACCTCTCACCAAGTTCATGGCGGCCACCCATCACGCCTACAACGTCCTCAAGATGCCCGGCTGCAGCGGTATCATCACCATCGCTTGCGACGAGAAGGACGCAGCCAGCACCCTCGAGCGTGCCTACAAGGCTGCCGCTGTCGCGCACCCGGCCAACGAGGACGCGGTCGAGCCTTCCGAGGCCGCTCCCGCGAAGAAGAAGCAGCTGTTCTCTCAGGACCACACCCGAGACGAAGAAGGTGTCGGTGGACGGCAGCGGCTCCGGCCCTGCCTTCACCATCGGCACAGGCCTCCCTCCTGCATAGGAAAGCGCGCTCGTCACCTTCCTTCGGGCAAACTCGGATGTTTTCGCCTGGAAAGCATCCGACTTGTCTGGTGTGTCGAGGGAGGTGATCGAGCACCACTTAGCGGTGTGCCCCAATGCATGCCCGGTCAAGCAGAAAGCACGGCGCCAGGCGCCAGAGAAGCAAGAGTTCATCGTCAATGAAGTTCAGAAGCTCCAAGAAGCTGGAGTCGTTCGTGAGGTGCGCCATCCCGAATGGCTCGCCAACCCAGTCATCATCCCCAAGAAGGGCGGCAAGGAGCGCATGTGCGTCGACTTCACCAACCTCAACCAGCTCTGCCCTCGTGACCCCTTCCAGCTGCCGCGAATTGGCCAGGGCGTTGGCCCCGCTTTCGGCAGCACGCGCATACCCTTCGGGCTGAGGAACGCCGGCAGCTCTTTCCAGAGGCTGGCGCCCTTCGCGCCAGGGCCTCGTGAGCCTCCTACTCCTCGCGAGCTCCCGAGGCCTCGCGAGCCCCCTGGCCCCGGAGGAGCGGACTCTCTCGGCGCGCCTCGCCAAGTGGTCTGACGTCACTACAGCGCGGTTCTGCCAGGTGCGCCTGGCGCGTCGCCTCTTGCCGCGCCTCTCGAGCTTCGCTCCCGGAACCTTATCCTTTTGGTTGCGTAATGAATTTTACTGATTTTGCCCTGATGAGTTATGTTACCTGCTTAATCGCCTGTTAAGTTGGGTGCTGACCGGAGAGCGCCGCACGCTCGCGACCCCTCCCCTGCACGGCGCCTGTGCTTGGGTCCGTCCCTGCAGCGCCGCCAAATCCAAGTGACTGAGCTCTGGCTCGCGGGCCTGCTCCCGCGCACGTCACCTCACCGAGGTCCTTGGTGGCTTACCTCCTCACGCAACGACCACGGGCGAGTTAGCGAGCTTGTGCCGCTCCCCCCATCGTGAAATCTATCGACATGCAGCCCCTCAGGAGTCGAGCTGCGCGAAGACCTCGCAGACGACCTCTCGCGAGCCGGCCTCACGAGACAGAGACGCTTCGAACACCGAGCCTCGTGAGCACGCCTCGCGAGCTGCGTGAGCCCCTCATGAGCCGTGGCTCACCTGACACCGCTCTCCGCCAAAAGCTAAGTGTGACTGCGTCACAAGGCGCCCTTACCATCACTCAAGCTCTCTCCCCTCGTGATCCCGTTGAGCGCAGCGTTTTTCTTCTGCGTAAGCTGCTTGCACGCTAAAGGGGGGGGCCCTGCGCATCGCGCCTCAGGAGCCCTCACTAGCTCCCGGTGCCCCTCACCTTCTGGCCTTGTCCCGGCATCGCGACCGGACATACCAGCGGCGGCTGAGGCCCGCCCGGGGGCTGGGTCCTAATGGCGTAGAGCGCTGAGGCGAGCAATGTGGCACCTCGGCTCAGAGGAACCGGAACACCCCGTATTCCAGCCCAGAGATCAAGTCTTCTGGAATACGGCACTGCTTGGCATAGAACAAATCAGCTCTTTATTACGAATATAACGGGTACAAAGGTTCTGAAGGCCTGAAGGTTACAAAGGCACGGCGATACTTCGCCTGTTAAGGTAGTTCTATGCTAGCAGCAGAACAACTCGTAGCGGAATAACTTCTAGCAGCGGAACAACGACGACGGTGATGAACTCCACTCCGCAGGGACTCTGGCTGGGACGTATCCTAGAGCGCAACCTCGGGATCCTCGACAAACAAGCAATCACGGCATCACCTGCAATCTGGCATGACACGCCAGGTGAGTACTTTGAATGTACTCGCAAGCTCACAGCAACCAAAGCAATCAAGACATACAACAGCTGAACAGCATGGCATTTACAGGTTAATCATCAAAGATGAACACGATACCACTAGAACAACATGAGCATGGCAACAACATGAGCATGGCAACAACATATAATTCATGATATGAACAGGATGATACTAGCACTAGCATGCACGGGGGTCGACATTTAAGGTCTCATGGACCAACTTACTCTGCTTGGAGGTTGTCTCGTAACCACCAACTTACCATCGTGATCATCACACGATCACCTCAGGATCAACCAAGCTCGGTATCAACTATACCATCGTGATCATCTCCTGACCACACGGAGCTTGATATCTACCTGTGATCATCGCATGACCACATAAAGACCAACCAACTTCTTTTCTCATCGAACCGGGGTTGTTTATTATTCAGGTTATTATTTCTGTTGACCCATAGTGTGACCTACTACGAACTGTGTCCATATCCGAGGACGCGGCTATCGATAGATTATACACTCTACAGAGGTTAGTACACTGTACCCACACCACGGAACTCATGGCCTCGTGCTCCCATTCGGGTGGACCAACGACATTCCGACAAAACCAATCTATTGCATGACACTCTCCCGGCCACTCCGACAAACTCCCCTTTGGGATATGTCCTGGGTTACCCTGATGTCAACATGTGACATCCTGCCACCTCTGTGGCTGCCACCGTCGTGGCCAAACCAAAACTGTCCCAAACGGGGACCTGAGCTCAAAACCAAAACTGGGTACTCAAGGCTTATGGCCGCCTACCTGATCAGGGTAGCGCGCGCACATAACCTTCCCTAGTATGAGGCACCGGCGAGAGGCATGACAATAGACCGCATTAGGGCCCCCCATAAGGCAAGTGTGGCTGCACTGGTTAGCTCGATTCGGTGGCACCATGACTCAGCCAACAGATTGGTTCAAGTTCGATTAATGTCAGGTTCACTTGAATGGTGATGAGCTGAGTCACAGTAAAATGACAATGCATAAGAGCAAGATATCAACATAAACATGGGTGGGCAACATTAACATCATGACATGAACGATGATAAATCATTTATGCTATGGGATGCAAATGAGCATGGCATAACGATGATCATGACTATCACAAGTATTTTTCAAATCAAACCATAACTACTCATGTGAACATAACATTATCACTAGCATCAGAAATAATTACAAGAATAAAACATGGTAAGAATATCCTTAGCAATTAATCATATCACTGACTAGATGAAAATGAACATGGCATAAGCAATGAGCATGGATTCACAAGCATATACATAGCATTCGCAAAATAATTAAATACACAAACAAGTATTAAATATTCAAGTGGAAACCATGGCTACTGCAATGCCATCATGCAAGTGGCTGTTGTGGCTTGCCTGGGGATGGAGGATACACCGGGGGAGAAGTGCGGAGACACTCGCGGAAAATCGCCGGAAAAGTTTCCCTCTCGGAGGGGGCTGAATAAGGGCAGGGGCAAAATCGTCATTTTCAGAGTGTGACAACATCATGAAAATGGTACCATCGGAACGGGCTCGACGAACTGAGATCGTGGGCTTTGGAATCACCTGATTCGGAGTTACGGTCGCCGAGTTACGGTCGTTCGTTCGATAGGCAGAAAAAGAATAAAATTCTGTTCTTTTCTGGCCTTAACGGACGAACGTCCGCTATTTAATGGTTTCGGCCGGCGGTTAAAACAGAAAGCGTACTTCACCAAATACGTTTTCAGAAAGTGAAAGCGCACTTTGCTCCAGAACAGAGGCAAAATACGTTTTCAAAAACAGAAAACGTATTCCAGTGGAATACGTTTCCACTTAACCGCACGGGCCCGGGGTACGGTGGATGACGAGTGGGGCCGCGGGGCCCACACCGGCGAGCTGGGCAGGGCGCCGTCTTCCTCCTCTCGCCCGCGCGCGACCGGAGCAGAGGCGGATTCCGGCGACGGTCGCCGGCGCTGTGGGCCTCCTCCGGCGACGCTCCGGTGATGGACGAGATCAGGGGGACGAGCCGCACGCGACTGACCACCTCTCATTCGCCGGCGTGCACTGGTTTGAGCAGGGCATCGCCTGCGGCGGACGGCGGCTCGGGCGTCAGTGAGCTAGCAGCCACGTGGCACCAGAGGAGAAGGCGAAGAGCGGAGGGGCTCCGCCATGGCTAGAGGGTCTCGCGGGTGAGGAGAGGAGGAGGGGAGGGGCTCGGTCCGGCTCGAATTTAGGAGGGGCTCGGCGGTGGCCATGGCGGCATTGGCGACCGTGGAGAGCTGCTCGAGCTCGGAGGAGAGGCTGGGGAGGCTAGAGGAGAGCGGTGAGGAAGCTTGGTGAGGTCGGGGAGCCGCGGGGATGGCTATATATAGCCGGGTGATGATGCCGTGGCCAGACGACGACGGACGCTCGCGGTTGATGCTCTCTGGCACGACCGCGTGCACGCGCGCACGCGCGGAGGGGAAGAGAGGGCTAGGGGAGTTGTATTCGGTGCAAAGGTGCTACGTGGACGGAACGGACAAAGGCAAAGCGACGACGGCCGCGGGCATCCCGGGACGGCGTGCTCGCCGGAGAGGAGAGAGGAGAGGGGGAGGGGTCCAGAGAGGACACGCGGATGCAGGAGAGTGGTGGCGACGCAGAGGACATGGTGCGGTGGCGGGAGCTCGGCGTTTGGGCGGCGGCAGAGGGCCCCAACATTCCAGAGCACGCTTTCGGCGCGCCAGACCGCGTGGTCACCGCATGCACAGGCGCACGCGGTGCACTCTGGCCAATCAAACGATGTCTAGCGTGTTGTCTCTCATAAGTGGGTCCTACCTGAGGTGATAGATCGAAGAAAGGCACTGTGGGTTGATGGGAGGGATCGACTGAACTTTGCTGTTGCAAACTTCAGCCTGAAGTAGTGATCAACTTAGACAGGATAAGAATTAACCAGGATGTCTCAGGGGCTTGGGGTAGGAAGGACTATGATCCTGTGAATTTTGAGGTCATTTGGACAAGGTTAGAGTGCAGTTGCTTCACAACTGCAAAAATTTGGCCAGAATCTAGATCAGGAAGTAGCACTCAGATGGATGCTTGGGTTGAGCTGAAAATGGGTGAAGGGTGATCATTTGGGCATATGAAGGTGCCATAAAAATTTCATCCCATTTGGATAAACCAAAATGGTACTTCCTTCACAATGATACCCACTGGACAGAAACTTGGGGGCATTTTGCAGAGAAAATGGCTTGGCAAAATAATGTGAATTTTGGCATGCTCACATTATTTATGGATATTTAGGTCCTGGATTAATTTCAGAATTTTTGAAGCAATATAAAATCTAGTTGCTTCACAAACTGAAATTGTGACCAGAAACCAAGATTTGAAGGTGTGCTCACATAGTTTGTTGGATGGATATGAAATTTTGTGGAGAGAAATGATTTGACCATATAAATGATCTCCAAAAATTTCAACTCATTTGGATTAGCCTAGCTAGTACTTCCATCACAAAGTGCCCTGCTGGACAGAATAGGAAATGAATATTCCTGAATTATTTTTGAACTAGGCAAGGATGGATTTTGGCATATTAGTGGAAGATATGATCCAAAGAATTTATGAGAATTTTGTGGGAATTTTAGGAATGGCAGAAATATAGGTTGCTTCACAACCTAGAGCAAACAGGGTTATTCCTTTAATAGAAAAAGGAATATTCCCAAGAAATAAATATTGGAGTTGGGCTAAGATGGAAATGACATGGCCTTGGGATAGATTTGAGAATGACTAGCCACTAGGAAGTGGCAGGAGAGAAGATCTTCCCAGGTTTCAAGACCACATAGCCACGGAAAAAGAACTCCAAATAAAAAATTCGAAGAAATCCAAAAGAAAAAGAAAGGGCCAAAAATCGGGGTGTTACAAGCAAAGAAATAAAATCCAGCCTCACAAGAGGACTTCGGGAGAGAGTGCACACACCCCATGTCACGAAAGCACTAAGTTAAACATAGAAGATGCTGTTTTCACGCCCCCGCGGGGCTACATCGGTTCAATGCAGGAAAATGAAAAGAAAGAAGGGGCTTAGGCGAGGCGCCGTCGCCCTCAAGACTCCAGCGCAGGGTGCCGCGCGCATCCCCAAGCAGGCGCTGCGGGCACGAGCGACTCCGTCACCGTGTGCACGATGCCGCCGCCATCGGTTCCGGAGCCCCCGCCGCGCGTGCCTAGTCGGAGTCCTCGTCCTCGCTCTTAACACGGGGGGGGGGGGGGGGGGGGTCGCCGTCGCTTCCGCCCCCGCCGGAGGGGGCAACACCATCGGAGGAGTCGTCCTCGCTGGAGGAGCTGCTGTAGCTGCCATCGTCGCTCTCCGCGCAGCACTCCAGGCGGCTACCGGAGAGCCCGAAGATCTTCACGAAGAGCATGGCGGCCCCGTCGTACTTGAACTGGAGGACGTGCCCCCGCTTCAGGCCGCGGGCGAGGGCGAACGACTTCCACCCCTGCCTCAGGAACATGAAGCCCAAGGGGGTGAGCTCCGTCGCCACCCAGGAGGGGCCGTTGCAGCAACCGTCGGCCTGCACCCACAGGCCCAAGGGCGCGTGGTCCGCCATCGCCGCCGCGAAGGAGTCCGGGAGCCGGAGCCAGGTGCAGGGGCTGCGGTGCATGTTCACAATGAACTCACATGCCGCCTCCGCTGAGTGGCTCCCCGCCTGAGGCGGGAGCGCGCCCGCTCCGCCGCGGCCGCCTCGGCCTTGCGCGCCTCGCCCGCCGAGCCCGCGAGCGGCGCCCCTTCCGCGACTACTGGGCCCGGCGCCGGCAGCCGTCGGGGAACGACCGCGCCCCCGGGCCGGGACCTGCGATGCGGCGACAGAAGCACGGCCATGCCCTCTTCCCCTCGCCATTTTCGTGGTGGCTCTAGCGAGGAGGCAGAGGAGGCTGGAGGAAGGAGAAGATGGGAGGGGGACTCCGGCCCTCCCCTCTCCCTCTTTATCTCGGCGCGGAACTCCCCTCGTCGCTCTGCCTTCTCCGGCGTTGGGAGTTGGAGCTATAGCAAGTATGAAGGAGCGCAATGATGGCCTCGCGCCACCCACGCCAAGATTTATGTCAGCGCAACGGTTCCGAGACGTCGTGGGGAAGTGGGGGTGTCCCCCGTCACATCGTGCGCCACGTGTCGCGCCTGGCCGCAGGCGGTTAGGGCCCACGCCGTTTCGCCCCTCTTTAGGCGGGAACGCGCGCGCCGCGGGCCCGGGGGCTACTGTCGGGCCCATGGAACCCGGGGTATCTAGGCCCGTCTGCCTTTGGCCCAGGGCGCAACGTCTGGCGTGGGCCCAGCGGGCCGTCACCATCGAGCTCTCACCAAGACCCCTCATGAGGCCCTGGCCTCCTGAGGCCCCCTCCTCAGGAAGTGGCAAGCAATGCTCGGCACCACCACCAACGGCCTCGCGAGGTCCTCTCACCAGGCGGCTTCCCGAGTGGCCTCGCGAGGCAGCTTTCCGAGGTGGCCTCCCGAGGCCCCCTCCCGCTGGCGCTCGAGACGAAGGTTGTTCGCCCTGCCGCGCGGCCTGGAGCCCATCACGTGGGTGACGCGCGCGGCGACGAGCGGCAACAGAAGACGCGCCAGCAGGCATGGATGAAGATGGTTTCCTCTTTTGTGTTAAGGGAGCAGGGCCAGCTATCTACTCTCCAAAGCAACCCCAAAGGTTGCCCGATCGGCGAAGGAAGACCAAGACGACGGGCGTGCAGGGCGGAGGTCATCACCGAGCCCACCGGCGCGTCATGGATCATGCTTTGGCAGGCGAAGACCACCTTTAGTCAGGATAGCCTGAGCGCCTGTCCCCTTTAAAAATCGCCAAGTGTGGCAACCCTTCCCGCCTAAGTTTCCTGGGGGGAAGAGGACCATGGCTGATATAAAGGGCAGTGCTGCCATCGTAGAGACCGAGGCCGATTCGATCGATTCCTTCATCTCCTACCTTGTACCTTGTACGCAAGAACTCTCTTGCCCTTGTAATCCCAACCACAAGCAGGAGTAGGGTCTTACACCGCAAGGTGGCCCGAACCTGGGTAAACCGCTGAGTCCTCGCTCCGTCCCTCGCTAGCGCGCTCTCGCCGTCGCCTCGCCGTCGCTTAACCGTGGTAGGAGACGAAGTAGGTAGAACAAGCTCACCCCAGTGTTCGAACCTTTGGGTCCCCGGAGCCCGACTTCCGACAGCCCCGCTCGCTTCGGTCGTCCCCGATCGCCGCCGACGCCACCCCCGACCTCGTCTCGCTCCGCTGCATCGCCTCGACCCCACCACCGCCACCGACGACCGCCGGAACCGCCGTCACCACCGGGCCCGAGCCGCCTTTCGCCGTCGTTCACCCGCTGTAAGCCGCTGGCCCTCTTCCACCGTTAGATCGTCGTTCAATGCAGTAGATTAGATCGTAGCGAACGGTTAGGTTTTCTTTAGTAGATCGGTTTAATTTACGGTTTTATTTCGGTTTAGATCGGACCGGCTCGCGGTTTGTTTTTTTAGCCGCCGTGATCAGTTTTCTTAAGGATCGGTCGTCCGCCACCAACTTCCGCATGCACATCCCTTAGGCCAATGACAGCGCGACAAGTAGCCGTCGCCCGATCAATAGTGTTTTTTTTAATTTTGTTTTTTGTTTTAAAAGCAGAATAGTTCCTGTCTTAGAAAATTAATATCTCCTAGGATAATTACTATTTTAAGTGATTCTTTTTGCATTAGGTTAGAAATTTTATGAAGTTTCTGTAGATACTAAGTTTGACTATTTTTGAAAAGTTTGAATTTGAATTTTCATGAATTTTGTCAAATCACTAGATTGGGTACAAGTTGAGCTAGGTGTATTATTTTTGAGTGATTCTTTTTGCTGCTGGTTCTTTGTGACCTTTTTTATCAGTAGTAATTAATTGGAGAATTTTAGGATTATTTAAAATTAGGTTTTAACGAAAACAGTACTGTTTTAGTGTTTTATAGGTTTTGTGCTTTTTCTTTTAATTTTAATTGATTTAAATTGTTTTCTTTAGTTCTTTTGGCATATTCTTTTTAGTTTCTGTTAAGTTATCAGTAGCTATTTTATTTTTAGTAAAAAAATATATTTTTTTGTATTTTATTTCTTTTATCCTACTAGAAAACTTGTTTTGAGCATTATAGGAGTTTTACAAATGATTTTAATATGATTCTTTTTGCATAAAATTTCTGTGTTGTTTTTCTTCTGTTATTTAGTAAAAACCTTATTTTGCTTCTGTTAAAATTTATTAGTAGTAGAAAATTTATTTGTAGCTTGTTTACTTGTAGTAGGACTTTGCATTGAGTTTTATTGCTTTCTTTGGTTTTGTGTTGGTTTTCTTTGTGTGTTTCAATGATTGTGTTATTATTAGCTTTACTTGTTGTTGTAGTGTTAAGTTGTATGATGGTATGCTTATGTATGTTTTGTTTGTTTCGATAGAGTATCCGGAGTGCGAGGCTTGCTATTATGAGTCGTTAGAGTTTGAAGATCGTCACCAAGGCAAATCATTTGATCATGTATTTCATTACCTATGATTTTTATTGCATTAGTTGTTATCCTCCCCACCATGCATGTAAGTAGGTGAATTTGAGTTATGTTCTTGAGTAGTATCATGTGGTAGGTTGAACCCAAATCCCCATGTTACCAATGCCCGGGAACGTTGTAGTTATTTTTTGCTATGCTTCGTAGACGGGGTTGGTTGAGTGACTTACATGGGAGTCGTGAGAGTTAAGTTGATGACTACAACCCCAAGACTTCAAGATTCTTAAGACGGACTTCAATTCACTACTGGGTGGAGGAAGGATGGAAGGGCACGCTGGAGTACCCAGTGGTTGACCCAGGGATGCATGGAGAAGCGCCATGACATATTGCGGAAAGTTTCACCCAGGCATGAAGAGACGGATGGATATACCTTGACCGGAAGCCTACCTGTGCAACCGCAAGTCACTATGGGCTCTGGCTTGGTCAGCCCTAGGCGTGACTCTGGACGGACGGTGCCAGTAGATGTAGAAGAACGGTAGGAAATGGATGGGCACCGGCAGTGGACCAGAGGAGCTCTACGGAAGACCTTGTTTCGTTCGTCCCGTCTTCAAACACCATGCAGTGCGAGGACATAAAGGAGGGAATGATTCTTGCGGGTAAAGTGCACAAGACTCTGCAGAGTGAAATCTAATCGATTAGCCGTGTCCCCGGTTATGGACATCTGAGCCTCTGGGATTGGATTTATTCGGAACTCTCAACACCAATCATAATTAATTAATTGTTGGGTTAATAATGATTTTGGGTATGAGACATTTGTTGGCGGAACCATCTCAATAACAACAAATATTTTGTAGTAATTGCAAGCAAGTCCTTTTGTTGTAGGGAAAAAATTGCTTTTCGCAAAAACTTAAACTTAGAGCCCCACAGCCAAAATTGCATATAGTGATAGCATTTTATTTTTGTTTTCTCTCTGTGACTTGCCGGCATATTCAAAATGCTGACCTACACGGCTCCAATGTCTCATGTTGCAGAGGTTTATTCCGACCAGGAGTGAGGCTATGATCTACGCTCGGTGATTGCCCTTTGGAGTTGGATGGACTCGCTTTTCATCTACACTTCCGTAGTAGTTTATCTCATGAGTTGGCCTTCGGCCGAATTTATTCTAATGTAATAAAGACTCTATATGAGATTCGATGTAATAAATCAGGTGTGATTGAACTTTGATATTTTCATCAATGTATTGTGTGTGCCAGCATGATCTTGGGATGGTACAGTTACACAGAGACTTGACCGTTTTTGGGTCGGGTCGCTACAGAGATGGTATCAGAGCACACGCTGACCGTAGGACGTAACCCCTAGGATCGGAAAGCCATATGAAGAAATTACTTTATTTTATGTTTTTATTTTTCCGTAATTCTCCCCTGTTCATTTCTGACTTCTTCCCGATTTCAACATTTTAGATGGTCGCCGAGTTCACCCCAGTCCTGCTGCCGGAGTTTTGCCAGCCGGATGAGACGATGCCTTTCGGCAAGCAGCTAGTTCAGATCATCAGGGAGTTGAAGATTGCTCTGCCTTCCATCACGGGACTCCTACCATGGCACTTCCGATGGACACTCGTTATAGGATTGTGGTGCACATACCAGGGAGGACCTTTGGAAGCTTCTCGGCGCCCATTGACTTCCAGTTTACTTCCCCCACTTGGATCCTCGGGAGGAACATGGCTATTCATCGTGCACTTGGACACATCCGGGAGGAGTACAGGGCCGAGGTCATCGGATCAAACCTCACCATGATCTCCCGTAGAGTTGCAGATGGAGAGATCGTGCGCACCATGAATGATGACTCCATCCTCTCATTTGTCCAAGACTTGGAGGCTCACATCAGGACTCTGGAGGTTCAGACGCACAGAAGCACGAAGATGTTCAGGAAGCTGTTGTTCCGTGAACTGGATTTGGAGGACAAAGTGCGCAAAGACCACGACGAGCATGAAGAGGAAGTCAAGGACCTTCTGGAAAGGATCCAGAACTTGAAGACTTATATTGCCACGGTGGAAGAGAAGATGGACCTGGGAGAAGACCTTTATCCAAATGGTGACGATGGACCCTTAGTGAGCAATGATGAGGACTATGAGGAGAGCACCACTGAAGGACGCACCAAGAGAAGATGCACCACTGGAGGACGCACCACCGGAAGACGCATCGCTGGAGGACTCACCACAGGAGGCGACAACATGGATATATAAGGAGGACACTTAGTCATTACCGCCATATTATCTTTATTTTCTTGTTGATCGATTAGGCCGATGTTTTCCTTTGTCGTAAGACTTGTATCCCGAGTTTGAACTATGATTGAGTTGAATATAAATGAATGATTGGTGTGTTAATGATTGTTGCATGCATATGGGTAGTGTTATTTTCTCTTTAGACCCTTGTTCTATTCTAATTCTCACCCACTCCAAAACATCAGATGCCTCCGAGACGTGACCCCGGATTCAACTTCCCACCGGAGCTCACTCAACTGATCCAACAGCAGAATGCCTTGATGCAGATGCTGATCCAGAACCAAGGCAGCAACAACAACAACAACAACAACAATCCACCGCCACCACCCCCTGTTGACAACCTAACCCGTTTCTTAAGGTTGAATCCGCCGGTGTTCTCTAGCAGCACCGAGCCGATTGTTGCTGATGATTGGCTCTGCAAGATCAGAAGGGAGCTAGTAACTGCTGGATGCACGGATGCGGAGAAGGTGCGCTTTGCCGCACATCAGCTTGATGGACCCGCAGCCTCCTGGTGGGAAAACTACACCACCACATATCCCATTGCCACAGTTACATGGGTTCAATTTCAGCAGGCCTTCCGCACCGCTCATGTCTCAGCTAGAGCTATGAGTTTGAAGAAGCATGAGTTCCGCAACTTACGCTAGGGGAATCGTACTGTAGGGCAGTACGTGGACGAGTTCAGTCAGTTAGCTCGCTACGCCCCAGAGGATGTGGCCACCGATGCCGCAAAGCAGGAGAAATTTCTGGAAGGACTCAATGATGAACTGGGAATGCAGCTGATGGTGGCTACCTTCAACAACTACCAGGAGCTGGTAGACAAGGCCATCATTCTTGAAGGCAAGTAGTAGCAGATAGAGAACCGCAAGCGGAAGTATGGCCAAGGAAAGTACAGCTCTTGAGCTCAGCAGAAGCCCCGTTACACCCCTTACAACGGGAATACCGGATCAGGATCCGTTAAGTTTGGAGGACACACTCACCACACCCATGGAGGGCATACTCATGGAGGAAATGGGAACAATCATCCCAACAACAACAACTTCAAGAAAGGAAATGGAGGCAATGGCAACCAGCACCGTCCCGCTCCGGCTCAAAAGGATCTGAGTCATATCACTTGCTTCAAGTGTAAGAAGACAGGACATTATGCCACCGAATGTCCGGAGACCACGCAGGGAAATGGAAACGGCAATGGCAATGGAAGCTCAGCAACCAAGAAGCCCAATCCTTTTCCCCGTGCTCATGTGAACCACCTTGATGTGGAGGAGGTTTATGATCAGTTCGAGACAGTTGTTGGTAAGTTCTTGTTAAATTCACGTCCAGTATTGGTACTTTTTGATTCTGGTGCATCGCATTCATTCATATCAAGGGTAGTTGTGGAAAAATATGGTTTGCCCACTAGAACCCTTAGGAGCCCTCTTCAGGTCAGTTCCCCAGGAGGTGAGATGACGACAGGCTTAGGTTGTCACTCGAACCTCAGCATCGGAAATCATGACTTTCCCGTAGACCTCATTGTATTGGAGTCACAGGGATTGGACGTAATCCTAGGCATGGACTGGATGACGAAGTATGAAGGAAACATTGACTGTGCCCACAAGACAATTTTGCTCACCACCCCGGAGCAGAAGCGAATCAAGTATGTATCCAGATACACACCGACGAAGACTCAGGTGAATTCCCTTACGGGAGTTGTTCAAGAGGAAGTGCCAGTAGTGCAAGATTTTCCCGATGTATTCCTGGAGGAATTACCAGGAATGCCACCGGACAGAGAAATTGAATTTTTGATTGAGTTACTGCCAGGGACAGCCCCAATATCCAAGAGACCCTATCGGATGCCCCCTAATGATTTGGAAGAAATCAAGAAGTAGATTAAGGAGTTATTGGAGAAAGGATATATTCGCCCAAGCTCGTCACCTTGGGGAGCCCCAGTTCTTTTGGTAGAGAAGAAAGATAAAACCTTGAGAATGGTTGTAGATCATCGTGCGCTGAATGAGGTGACGATCAAGAACATGTACCCTCTGCCGATGATTAATGATTTGTTTGATCAACTGGTTGGAGCCAGAGTATTCTCCAAGATCGATCTTCGATCAGGGTATCATCAGTTGAAGATTCATGAACGGGATATACCCAAAACAGCTTTCACCACAAGGTATGGTCTATATGAGTATACCGTCATGTCATTTGGATTGACTAATGCCCCTGCATATTTTATGAGTATGATGAACAAGGTATTTATTGAATATCTGGACAAGTTTGTCATGGTGTTCATCGATGACATATTGGTTTTCTCTAATAGCAAGGAAGAACACAAGGAGCACTTGCGTCTAGTTCTAGAGAAACTCCGAGAACATCAGTTATATGCCAAGTTCAGCAAATGTGAATTTTGGTTGAAGTAAGTCGGATTCCTCGGACATGTTATTTCAGGAGAAGGAATAGCAGTCGACCCCACAAAGGTTGAAGCAGTCACCAAATGGAAGTCACCTACCTCAGTCATGGAGATCCGCAGTTTTCTCGGACTTGCAGGATACTACATGAGGTATATTGAGAATTTCTCCAAGATTGCTAAGCCCATGACTGAGCTGTTGATGAAGGAAACAAAGTACAATTGGACCGAGGATTGTGAAGCCAGTTTTCAGGAGCTGAAGAAATGTTTGGTTACAGCCCCAGTGCTAATTTTGCCGAACGTACGCAAGGATTACCAGGTGTATTGTGACGCTTCTCGTCAAGGGCTCGGAGGAGTGCTCATGCAGGAAGGAAAGGTTGTAGCTTATACCTCCAGACAGCTACGGCCTCACGAGATGAACTATGCCACACATGATTTGGAATTAGCAGCTGTAGTGCACGCACTCAAGACCTGGAGACATTTCCTTGTCGGAAACAGTTGTGATGTTTACACGGATCATAAGAGCTTGAAGTACATTTTCACGCAGAAGGAGTTGAACCTCGGACTGAGGAGATGGCTAGAGTTGATCAAGGATTATGACATGAGATTACATTATCACCCAGGGAAAGCAAATGTTGTAGCAGATGCCTTGAGCCGTAATAGCTACATGAATACTCTCATAGCAGGAGGATTACCCCAGGAGTTAGCCGACGTTCTCAAAGATCTCCGATTGGAGATAGTTCCGAGAGGATATGTTGCCACACTGGAGATTCAGTCCACTCTGACCGAAAGAATCCGAGAAGCCCAAAAGTCGGACAAGGAAATTGCAGAGATAAAGGAAAGGATGAGTAAAGGAAAAGCTAAAGGTTTTCATGAGGATGAACACAGAACTATATGGTTTGAGGATCATATCTATGTGCCCAATGATCCAGAACTCAGGAAGTTGATACTTCAGGAGGCCCATGATTCACCATACTTGATACACCCAGGCAACACCAAGATGTATCTGGACTTGAAGGAAAGTTTCTGGTGGACAGGTATGAAGAAGGATATTGCCAAGCATGTAGCAATATGCGATGTTTGTCAGCGCGTAAAGGCAGAACATCAAAAACCAGCAGGGTTACTTCATCCTTTGCCGATACCCGAGTGGAAATGGGATAAACTTGGAATGGACTTCATCACAGGATTACCCAGGACCCGATCAGGTTATGATTCTATCTGGGTAGTGGTTGATCGCTTGACCTAGGTAGCTCACTTCACTCCTGTGAAGACCACATATACAAGTGCTAAGTTAGCCAAGATATACATGGCCAGGATCGTATGTCTGCATGGAGTTCCGAGGAGTATCATGTCAGATAGAGGAACACAATTTACCTCAAAGTTTTGGAATCAGTTACACGAAACTTTGGGTACGAGGCTGGAGTTCAGTACAACTTTTCATCCACAGACAGATGGACAGATCGAGAGAGTCAATCAGATTCTGGAAGACATGTTGAGAGCTTGTGTGCTAGACTATGGAGCTAGCTGGGATGATAATTTTCCCTATGCAGAGTTCTCGTACAACAACAGCTATCAGACTAGTTTGAAGATGGCCCCTTTCGAAGCTCTATACGGAAGGAGGTGCAGAACACCATTGTTGTGGGATGGTGTTGGAGACCGAAAACTCTTTGGTCCTGATCTTATCAGACACTCCGAAGAGAAGGTCAAGTTGATCTGTGACAGACTCAAGATAGCTCAGTCGAGACAAAAGTGCTACGCTGACCGTAAACGCAAGGAGGTAACGTACGAAGTGGGAGACCGATCATATCTCCGTGTGTCTCCACTTCGAGGAATCAAAAGGTTTGGTGTTAAAGGAAAGTTAGCACCCAGATTCATAGGCCCATACAAAATCCTTGAATGCAGGGGAGAAGTTGCATACAAACTGGAATTGCTGGAAGGATTGTCAGGAGTTCACGATGTCTTCCATGTTTCCCAGCTGAAGAAATGCCATGCCGAGATGGTTGATATTCCTTTGAGAGACACCGTGCCCCTAGAGGCCATACAACTTGACGGTGATATGACTTATGAGGAGAAACCCGTCAGGATTCTCGAGACTGCCAACAGAGTTACCCGCAGCAAGATCATCAAGTTTTGCAAAGTTCTGTGGAGTCACCACTCCGAGGAGGAAGCCACCTGGGAACGAGAAGAAGACCTCCGTCGAGACCACCCACACCTATTTGCTAGCCAACCCGAATCTCGAGGGCGAGATTCATCTTTAGGTGGGTAGGTTTGTAACATCCCAAATTTTCAATTTGGAATGTTTTACAATTATAGCTAAGCATCTACTGCATTTTGATTGAAATTGAGTGGCATTTGAAAATTCAGAGGCATTTGAGTTCTGTTTGAATTTGAATTTATTTCAAACTGGCATTTGAATTTCATTTCAAAATTCCTGACAAAATACTTTGATCAAAAAGTATGAGAGGAGGTAACATGACACCCCAGAAGTCAAAAGAAAATAATGCCAAAAGTATTTGAATTCCAATTTGAGTTTATTTGGATTTTTTTTTAAAATGATTTTTATAACTTTTTTATTTTTGCCTCCGAAAAATAGTTCACCTTGTAGGATTTATTTTTCTGATATTTTTGATATATAATATTTTATTTTTCTTTCCTGTTATTTTCTTTCTTCTCTGTCTGTAAAAAAACAATGGGTTTTGTTTTAACGGCCGAAGCCCACTAGGCGCGCCACGCCCAGCCGGCCGACGCAGCCTACCACCACCGCGGCCTGCCTCGCCCGAGTACACTCCGCCTCGGTCGCCCGACTGCATCGCCCCCTCCCCGCGCTCGCTGACCACCGGCCCCAACATCGTCTTCCACCTCCGCAACCCCCGCGCCCGAATCCCGCACGCACCCGACGTAGGCCGCGTCCGAACCCTCGCTAAAACCCTAGCCCGAGTCGACCCCCTCCCCAAGAATTGTGTCCTATAAATACCTACGGTCCTCCTCTCTCGATCCCCTCCAAAACCCACGCCAAAAAAAACCCCACAGAGCTCGCCCTCACAAAACCGATCTCGCCGGAGCCGCCGCCGTTCATCGTCGATTTCCGTCGCCGGTGAGCACCCCGACGATCCTTTCTTCTGTCAAAAGATTCCCCTTGTCTTTGCGCATCCCGCTGACATCTTTTGGACGCCCAGAGTTCACTGGAGTTGCCGCCTCGACCTCGTCCGACCGCCACCGAAGCCACAGAGCACCCGAGCTCCGCCGCCATCGCCCCGCTTGCTTTGGTCGTCCCCAATCGCCGCCGACGCCACCCTCGACCTCGTCTCGCTCCGCCGCATCGCCTCGACCCCACCACCGCCACAGACGACCGCCGGAACCGCCGCCACCACCGGGCCTGAGCCGCCTTTCACCGTCGTTCACCCACTGTAAGCCGCCGGCCCTTTTCCACCGTTAGATTGTCGTTCAACGCAGTTGATTAGATCGCAACGAACAGATAGGTTTTCTTTAGTAGATCGGTTTAATTTACGGTTTTATTTCGGTTTAGATCGGACCGGCTCGCGGTTTTTTTTAGCCGCCGCGATAAGTTTTCTTATGGATCGGTCGTCCACCACCAACTTCCGCACGCAAATCCCTTAGGCCAATGATAGCGCGACACGTAGCCGTCGCCCGATCTATAGTCTTTTTTTTTTAATTTTGTTTTCTGTTTTAAAAGCAAAATAGTTCCTGTCTTAGAAAATTAATATCTCCTAGGATAATTATTATTTTTGAGTGATTCTTTTTGCATTAGGTTAGAAATTTTATGAAGTTTCTGTAGATACTAAGTTTGACTATTTATGAAAAGTTTGAATGTGAATTTTCATGAATTTTGTCAAATCACTAGATTGGCTACAAGTTGAGCTAGGAGTATTATTTTTGAGTGATTCTTTTTTATGCTGGTTCTTTGTGACCTTGTTTATCAGTAGTAATTAATTGGAGAATTTTAGGATTATTTAAAGTTAGGTTTTAATGAAAACAGTAATGTTTTAGTGTTTTATAGGTTTTGTGCTTTTTCTTTTAATTTTAATTGCTTTAAATTGTTTTCTTTAGTTCTTTTGGCATATTCTTTTTAGTTTCTATTAAGTTATCAGTAGCTATTTTATTTGTAGTAAAAAAAATATTTTTTTTGTATTTTATTTCTTTTATCCTACTAGAAAACTTGTTTTGAGCATTATAGGAGTTTTACAAATGATTTTAATATGATTCTTTTTGCATAAAATTTCTTTGTTGTTTTTCTTATGTTATTTAGTAAAAACCTTATTTTTGCTTCTATTAAAATTTATTAGTAGTAGAAAATTTATTTGTAGCTTGTTTTACTTGTAGTAGGACTTTGCATTGAGTTTTATTGCTTTCTTTGTTTTGGTTTTCTTTGTGTGTTTCAATGATTGTGTTATTATTAGCTTTACTTGATGTTGTAGTGTTAAGTTGTATGATGGTATGCTTATGTATGTTTTGTTTGTTTCCATAGAGTATCCGGAGTGAGAGGCTTGCTATTACGAGTCGTTAGAGTTTGAAGATCGTCACCAAGGCAACTCATTTGATCATGTATTTCATTACCTATGATTTTTATTGCATTAGTTGTTATCCTCCCCACCATGCATGCAAGTAGGTGAATTTGAGTTATGTTCTTGAGTAGTATCATGTGGTAGGTTGAACCCAAATCCCCATGTTCCCAATGCCCGGGAACGTTGTAGTTATTTTTTGCTATGCTTCGTAGACGGGGTTGGTTGAGTGAATTACATGGGAGCCGTGAGAGTTAAGTTGATGACTACAACCCCAAGACTTCAAGATTCTTAAGACAGACTTCAATTCACTACTGGGTGGAGGAAGGATGGAAGGGCACGCTGGAGTACCCAGTGGTTGACCCAGGGATGCATGGACAAGCGCCATGACATCTTGCGGAAAGTTTCACCCAGGCACGAAGAGACGGATGGATATGCCTTGACTGGAAGCTTACATGTGCAGCTGCAAGTAACTATGGGCTCTGGCTTGGCCGACCCTAGGCGTGACTCTAGACGGACGGTGCCAGTAGATGTTGAAGAACGGTAGGAAATGGATGGGCACCGGCAGTGGCCCAGAGGAGCTCTACGGGAGACCTTGTTTCGTTCGTCCCATCTTCAAACACCATGGAGTGCGAGGACATAAAGGAGGGAACGATTCTTGCGGGTAAAGTGCACAAGACTCTACAGAGTGAAATATAATCAATTAGCCGTGTCCCCGGTTACGGACATCTGAGCCTCTGGGATTGGATTTATTCGGAACTCTCAACTCCAATCATAATTAATTAATTGTTGGGTTAATAATGATTTCAGGTATGAGACATTGGTTGGCGGAACCATCTCAATAACAACAAATATTTTGTAGTAATTGCAAGCAAGTCCTTTTGTTGTTGGGAAAAAATTGCTTTTCGCAAAAACTTAAACTTAGAGCCCCACAGCCAAAATTGCATATAGTGATAGCATTTTATTTTTGTTTTCTCTTTGTGACTTGCTGGCATATTCAAAATGCTGACCTACACGGCTGAACGTCTCATGTTGCAGAGGTTTATTCTGACCAGGAGTGTGGCTACGATCTACGCTCGGTGATTGCCCTTTGGAGTCGGATGGACTCACTTTTCGTCTACGCTTCCGCAGTAGTTTATCTCATGAGTTGGCCTTCGGCCGAATTTATTCTGATGTAATAAAGACTCTATATGAGATTCGATGTAATAAATCAGGTGTGATTGAACTTTGATATTTTCATCAATGCACCGTGTGTGCCACCATGATCTTGGGATGGTACAGTTACACAGAGACTTGACCGTTTTCGGGTCGGGTCGCTACATGATGAATATGTTATTGATAATAATGTTTGCAATACTATTAAAAGTGGGTTTGGAAGAGCGTCAACTTTAGGTTATAATGATCCCACACTACTTTGGAGAATTATCAATCTTATGAATTTTTGGATAAGAGTGGGTTTGGAGAGGTCATGACTTTAGTTGATGATAATCCCACTATCTTGGAAGATTATAAAAATTTTATGCATGCGGATCGTGAAGAGAATATTTTATATGATAGCTATATTATTGAATTTGATTATGATCCTACATGTAATTATTATGAGAGAGGAAAACATGGTTATACAAATCTTCATATCACTAAATTACCTCTCTTTGTGTTGAAATTTTTGCTTCGTTCTTCCTATTTGCATATGCTAGATATTGCTTGTCTTGATAATTTATTTTCTTATAAAATGCCTATGCATAGGAAGTATGTTAGACTTAAATGTGTTTTTCACATGCTACATGATGCTCTCTTCGTGTTTCAATTATTATCTTTCATGAGAGCATTATTGAAATCTCAAGCCTATCTTAATGACTATAAAGAAAGAGCTTGTTGGGAGACAACCCAATTTTCATTTTATATTCTGTTTTTGTGTGTTTACACAATTATAGACTCTGTTATGATTGTGATTTTATCTTTTAATTAGTGTTTGTGCCAAGTAATGCCTTTGGGATGATTTGGATGATAGTATAATTGATGCTGTTTGAAAACAGAAACTTTTTTGTCCAGTGCTGGATTTTTTATTTTTTGCTGGAGCGTCAGAACCTTCTGAATTTTTTAGAAAATATTGATATATGAATTTCCCATGTTTTCCTAATTTTTCATAATTTTGGGAGTTACGTAAGTATGACTTTAATTCAGATCTTTACAGACTATTCTGTTTTAGATAGATTCTGTTTTTGTTGCATAGTTTGCTTATTTTGATGAATCTATGGATCGTATCGGGGGGTATGAGCCATGGTGAAGTTGGAGTACAGTAGCATTATGCCAATATTAAATATGAATCAATTTACAACAATATCTAAAGTTTAAGATTTGCTTGTTATACTAACGGATCTCACGAGGTTTCTGTTGAGTTTTGTGTGCTGAAGTTTTCAAGTTTTGGGTGAGACTACGATGGATAAAGGAATAAGGAGCAGCAAGAGCCTATGCTTGGGGATGCCCAAGGCACCCCATGGTAACATTCAAGGAATACTCAAGCGTCTAAGCTTGGGGATGCCCCGGATGGCATCCCCTCTTTCGTCTACAATCTATCGGTAACTCACTTGGAGCTATATTTTTATTCATCACATGATATGTGTTTTACTTGGAGCGTCTTGTGCTATAGTTTGTTTGCTTTTGTTTGCTTTTTAGTTTGCCACAATCATCTTTGATGAACACACCTTTTTGAGAGGGACACACATTATTCATGATTTGTTAGAATACTCTATGTGCTTCACTTATATCTTTTGAGCTAGGCAGTTGCTCTAGTGCTTCACTTATATCTTTTAGAGCACGACGGTGGTTATATTTTAAAGAAATAGTTGCATTCTCATGCTTCACTTATATCTTTTGAGAGTCTAATAAATAGCAATGGTAATATGCACGGGTTATGAATTTGGTCCTAATATTATAGGTATTCAAGAGGGATATAATAAAAACTTTCATGTAGATCACTGAATATGATAAGTTTGATTCCTTGCAATAGTTTTGCGATATTAAGATGGTAATATGTGGGAGGTGCTAGTAGATAATTGTGGTTTAGTAAGAATATTGGTGTTAAGGTTTGTGATTCCCGAAGCATGCACCTATGATCTGTTGTTATGCTAAGAAGTTGGAGCATGATTTATTCTTGATTTTCTACCTTATGAGTGGTGGTCGGGGACGAGCGATGGTCTTTTCCTACCAATCTATCCCCCTAGGGGCATACGTAGTAGTACTTTTCTTCGAGGGCTAATAAACTTTCGCAATAAGTATGTGAGTTCTTTATGACTAATGTGAGTCCATGGATTATACGCACTCTCACCTTTCCGCAATTTGCTAGCCTCTTTGGTACCGTGCATTGCCCTTTCTCACATCGAGAGTCGGTGCAAACTTCACCGGGGCATCCAAACCCCGTGATATGATACGCTCTATGACACATAAGCCTCCTTATATCTTCCTCAAAACAGCCACCATACCTACCTATTATGGCATTTCCATAGCCATTCCGAGATATATTGCCATGCAACTTCCATCGTTCTTTTTTATGACACACATCATCATTGTCATATTGCTTTGCATGATCATATAGCTGACATAGTATTTGTGGCTCAGCCATCGTTCATCATTTTTCATACATGTTACGCTAGTATCATTGCACATCCTGGTACACTGCCAGAGGCATTTATATAGAGTCATATTTGTTCTAGTATCGAGTTGTAATTTTTTGAGTTGTAAGTAAATAGGAGTATGATGATCATCATTATTAGAGCATTGTCCCAGTGAGGAAAATCAAAAAAAAAAGAAGAAAAATGAGAGAAAAAGAGAGAAGGGGCAGTGTTACTATCCTTTTCCATACTTGTGCTTCAAAGTAGCACCATGTTTTTCATATAGAGAGTCTCCTGTTTTGTCACTTTCATATACTAGTGGGAAAATTTCATTATAGAACTTGGCTTGTATATTCTGATGATGGGCTTCCTCAAAATGCCCGAGGTCTTCATGAGCAAGCAAGTTGGATGCACACCCACTTAGTTTTCATGTTGAGCTTTCATACACTTATAGCTCTTAGTGCATCCGTTGCATGGCAATCCCTACTCCTCGCATTGACATTAATTGATGGGCATCTCCATAGCCCGTTGATTAGCCGCGTCGATGTGAGACTATCTTCTTCTTTTTGACTTACCCTTATTAATCTCTACCACCACATTCTATTCCACCCATAGTGCTATATCCATGGCTTGCGCTCAGGTATTGCGTGGGGGTTGAAAAAGTTGAAGCGCGTTAAAAAGTATGAACCAATTGCTCGGCTTGTCATCGGGGTAGTGCATGATAAATACTTTGTGTTAAGAAGATGGAGCATGACAGGATTATATGATTTTGTAGGGACAACTTTCTTTAGCATTTTTATTTTGAAAGACATGATTGTTTGTTAGTATGCCTGAGTATTGATGTCTGTATATCAAATTATAGACTATTGCATTGAATCACTCAGATCTTAATATTCATACCATAAAGAGATTACATGATGAAACATGTTAGGTAGCATTCCACATCAAAAATTCTATTTTTATCATTTACCTACTCGAGGACGAGCAGGAATTAAGCTTGGGGATGCTTGATACGTCTCCAACGTATCTATAATTTTTGATTGTTTCTTGCTATTATAGTATCAATCTTGGATGTTTTATATGCAATTATACACCATTGTGTATATCATTTTTTGGGACTAACCTATTAACCTAGTGCCCAGTGCCAGTTGCTGGTTTCTGCTTGCTTTTGCCTTTTCAGAAAATCATTATCAAACGGAGTCCAAACAAAACAAAAAACTTTGGATTAATTTTTTTTGGACCACAAGGGACCCTCGAAGCTTCGGGAGAAGACCAGAAGAGCCACGAGGGAGCGACAAGCTCGGGAGGCGCGCCCCCCAGGCTTGTGGGCCCCTCATGGCACCTCTTGACCTAATTCCAGTGTTATAGATTCCAAAATATTCCCCATATACCAAAAAGACAGAAGAGAAAACCTTTCCGCTGCCGCAAGCCTCTGTTCTTCCGCGATCCCATCTGGAGGCCTTTTCCGGTACTCTGCCGGAGGGGGGATCGATCACAGAGGGCTTCTTCATCAATCTTGCTGCCCTTCCGATGATGTGTGAGTAGTTTACCACAGACCTACGGGTCCATAGCTAGTAGCTAGATGGGTTCTTCTCTCTCTTTGATCTTCAATACCATGTTCTCCTCGATGTTCTTGGAGTTCTATCCGATGTAATCTTCTTTTGCGGTGTGTTTGTTGGGATCCGATGAATTGTGAGTTTATGATCAGATTATTCATGAGAAATATTTGAGTCTTCTCTGAACTCTTTTATGCATGATTGTTATAGCTTTGTATTTCTCTCCGATCTATCCATTTGGTTTGGCCAACTTGATTGATTTATCTTGCAATGGGAGGGGTGCTTTGTGATGGGTTCAATCTTGCGGTGCTCAATCCCAATGACAGAAAGGGACATGACACATATTTGTATTGTTGCCATTAAGGATAAAAAGATGGGGTTTAATCATATTGCTTGAGTTTACTTTGTCTACATCATGTCATCTTGCTTAAGGTGTTACTCTGTTTTATACTTAATACCCTAGATGCATGCTGCATACCGGTCGATGGGTGGAGTAATAGTACAGTAGATGCAGGCAGGAGTCGGTCTACTTGTCTCGTACATGATGCCTATATACATGATCATTGCCATGAATCCATCATAACTATTTGCTTTTCTATCAATTGCCCAACAGTAATTTGTTTACCCACCGTATGCTATGTGTTCGAGAGAGAAGCCTCTAGTGAAAACTATGGCCCCCGGGTCAACTTTTATCATATATTAAAATCCAAAAATACCTTGCTGCAATTTATTTACTTTTATTTTATTTTGCAATTTACTTTTCTATCTATCACTATCAGAATTAATCCTTGCAAGTAACCGTGAAGAGGATTGACAACCCTCTTATTTGCGTTGGGTGCAAGTGTTTGCTTTTGTGTGTGTAGGTGCTGCTAACGAGGTTCTGTGTGGTTCTCGTACTAGATTGATAACCTTGCTTCTTAACTGAGGGAAATACTTATCTCTACTATACTGCATCATCCTCTCCTCTTCGGGGAAATCCCAACGCAGTTTACAAGTAGCAATTATCATGTGTTATTCCCTTTGCTTCACTATACTTTACAAAACCGGAGATGAGATGTATCGGTATCCTTTTGATTCATACACATGCTCACTATACCGGTCTCCTCTTTACCGGTTTTGTTCTTCATTCTGTTGACATATTCCGGCATCCCGGTGACATAGTCACATGTGTCTGGCCAGACGACGATGGATGACATCACACCGAGAGGGCCCTAAGAATATCTCTCCATCGTCGGAGGAGCAAATTCCACTCTCGAGCTATCTAGTCCCTTGTCAAACTTTCTGATGAACCTTTAAGTTGTCGTTATGATCATTGTGTTACAGATGATGTTTGAACAACCCCAGAGTCCACCATATTGTAATAAGTGACTATGATACTCTCATGGTGTAAGGAACTAAAACACATGTTTAACACTCCGTGTCATAACAATTGACTTCTGACGATATAATCTCAAAGTATAACAAACAAGTTTGGGTCGATTCAATATGATCGTTCTTCTAACATCATATTCTCAAAGTTGTTTTAGGACTATCGTTACACTTAACGATATCCTAAGATCCGGAAAACGTGATCACTAACAACACTTGAGCCCAGTCTTAGAGGCAAGACTAGGAATCTTATTTTTCCATTTATCATTCCACACGTGCATATGAGTTTTCCATTGAATCGCATATTCTAGGATCATATCAATTATAGCATAGAATATAAACTCTTAATTATGAACATTGAAACATAATAATACAGTATTATTGCCTCTTGGGCATATTTCCAATAGTCACCCACTTGCACTAGAGTCAATAATCTAGTTAGCACATTTTCATTTACACCAATCGCAATCCGGTGTTTGTCCATGCTCTGCTTGTGGTATAGCCTTCATCCCATTGGGTCTTGACAACTTCAGATCCGCATGTATCATTTGCATTTCAATGCATCTATCATTCTTTCACATGAATTCATAGTTTGTGTGAAACTGGCTTTGTATGTATTGAATCACTTGAAGGACCTATGATTCCTTAGACTGAGCTATGGAACCACTATTAAGAATAGTGTTCCATTGGCACAATCATCTAGAAACCATACTAAGCTCATAAATGAACTTTTGATTCATCACTCTCCATTGTTGCTTCTAAAGCAACAATATACTCAGCCTTTGGTTATAGAATTCACCACAGTAACTTCCTTGGACCAATTCCAACTTACTGTGCCACCATAAATCATTTAATTTAAATCAAAAAATCGCTTGGAGCATCGATGAAGGTTTTGTCGATGTACTACTTACAATGAGCATGTATTGATGTAATTCCTTACAAAAATTTCTTCATTTTCTCAGTATGCGAGAAACATGTCATCAGTACTTCACGACATTTTTACTGTTGTCCTATGCTTAACAATTTGACCATTCTGGTAACTTTACCCACAACTTACTTGGAGTACTGGACATATCTGGTTGTTTACATACCATGGAATATAATTAACACAAGTGTGATTGAAATCATGTACTTCGCTCATCAGTATTTCAGGATATTGATTCTTGCTTAAAACTCCTTCCATGTGACTTCGACAAGAAACTCTTCTTGGCGTTTTTCATACTAAACTGCTTTAGTATTTTGTCAATATATATTTTTGGCTAAGCCCGATTAGACACTACTATCTTCATAGATTATTATGCCTAATACCAGGACTATATTGCCTAAGTACTTTACTGGAAAAACTAGTTTCAATAAAGTCTTAATCCGTGTCAAGAAATTTATATAATTTCCAATCAACAATGTGTCATGCACATATAGTGTTTAGAAATATTATCATGCTCCCACTTACTTTCTTGTAAATACAAGCATCTTTGCTTTCCTCGATGAAATTATTTGACCATTTCATCAGAACAAAGATCCCAACTCCTTTATGCTTGCTTCAGTCCATTATAGGATCTCTTGAAGTTTGCACACTTACTAGCATCCTATGGATTGAAAAAATTATCTTGGACCGTATCATAGATACAACCTTGGTTCTATTTCCATCTCATGGAAATTATTTTGACATCCATCTATTATATCTTATAATTGAAATATTTAGTAATTTCTAGTTTAACCCGAACTGACTTTAAGTATTGCTATGATGAGATAATCTTGTCATAGTCAATTCCTTGATCTTGTCATAAACTAATTGTAACAAGTCAAACATTATAAAACATTTTTATCTTTGTCAGTTTATAGATCCAGTACTATACTTTGGACTTTAAGTCTTCCGGAGGGTCCATCAAGTTCTATACTTGAATTATGTATATGGATACTATCTCTGATTATTTTGGCAAATAGCCAATTCCGGAGTTAGGGCCCATCAACGCTTCTCTGTGTATTATAGGTTCATTGTTTGTTCAACAATATCTCGTCTGCACACCTTGAAGGCTTGCACGAGTTTCCCAACCTATATAGTTTAGCTGCAAGTTCGGCCGAAGTCTCTTCATCTTATGTAGAGGCTTTCGTATTAGTCGTGGTATGGAATTCTAGAACCAATTCTAGTGTTTCTTTTCTTTGACCTGATTACAAAGATTTTGTAATCTCGTCGAGTTGCACTGTCCTCCCACTCACTATTTTGCAGAAAACATTTTCTTCAAAATTTACCGCACTCTGTGGCAAAACACTTTGCCTCGGCGTAGTAATAGAGGAATACCCAATTCTTTGGGATAACCTAGAAAGTAGCACTTTATCTGACTTGGGACATAAACGCGTAAACGTTGTTACTTATGTCTTATATTTCCAAATGTTAAGAAAAGACCAAATGGGTTGGCATACCATACCATATCTTATATGGTGTCATTTGAACAGATTTGATGGCGCTCTTTTCAGTGTAAAAGCCACAATCTCTAAAGCATCACATTAAAAGTATATTGGGAAATTGATTTAATGTCATTAGACAATTGCTAAACTTGTGACTCAAATATTCCTTTTTGCAATCCAATTGTAGAAACATAATTTTTCTTGTCACAATAATTTCTACTTCATTCTGAAAAACCTTTTGAAACATTTCAAAAGATCCAGATTTATGTCTCAATAAGTAAATATAAATATCTACTTGAGTCATCCTTGAAGACAGATAGATCCACTGCTTGCAACAACACTTATTGGACTACACACATCAATATGCATATTTCCAATTATTTTGTTGCTCGTTCTTTATGGCATGTGAACGGTATTTTAGTTTACTTCACTATTTAGATGAAAAATTGTAAGTGTCAGATGATTCATAATCAGATGACTTCAAAAATCCATCACTATGGAATTTCTCCATGCGGGTTTCTCCAATGTGACTAAATGAAGTGCCACACATATGTGGTATTATTTTAGTCTTGCGACATTTAGCGTTAGTATTATGGATGTTCAATTTTATCATCGATATTCATAACTTACATCCTATTCACAATAGGAGTATGGCCTTTTGTTCATTACATCGAACAACTATTGTTCTCTCATGAACAACCTCCCTGCAACTTATATGCAATGGGCTAGAGTGCACAAAACTCTAAAATGAATTATGACAATAAATGCAGAGGTCATATGTTGATGAAAAAGTAGCATAACTTTTACAAAGTTTCCATCAGATATTTTAACCTCATTATTTGTTGGTCATTAGGCCATAGTATTTCTTGCATCGATTCGCAACAACATGCAATCAAGTCAGTATCCTTATGATTAACTTTTAACCAAAATCCCAAAGAATTAGTGTTTAAAAATTTAATCACAATTCCTAAGAATTACATTTACTTGACCAACTTTCTTCTACATATTATAACTTATATGACATTCATACCTGAGCTGGACATTCCACTCTTCCTTTTCTTTTTGCCTTTATATTTCTCATAGTTTTACTTCAATATTTCTCCTACTCATAGAAGAAGCATCCAATTTTTGAGAGTGGCATCAGCCATGTACTTCCCTAGGCATGTGTGACGCCCCGTTTATAACTGTGCACTAATCATACACGCATCATGCATGATCACGAATGGTGACTCACATTAATATCACAACACAACTCTACGACACAAATATAAACATAAATCTTTATATTACAAGCCCGGGTCACGAAGACCCATAAAACATCAGTCACAAAAGCTAATATTATCTACACAGACATAGTTAGACAATTTTTGCCTTAAGAAGGCTGAGCAAAACAATGACACTAGATCAAAAGGCGAGGCCTCCTGCCTGGGACCTCCGGACTACTCCTCGTCATCGGTCTCCACGTAGTAAGCACCGTCGGGGTAACCTGCATCCGCGGTGCTACCAGCTGTTGTAGCAACCGGGTCAAATGAAAAGGGTAGCAAAGCAACGGTGAGTACTCATCCAAAGTACTGGCAAAACTTACATCAGATCTATACTTGATATGCATTGGTATCAAAGGAATGGGGTAATATCTATGGACTAAACTTCAGAAATGCCAGAATTATGGGGGGGAAGCTCATCCTATCGAAGACTACATCTTTCAGCAGTAGAAGAGAAGAGCGTATATGGTATCAACTAGTAAGTACATATAGCAATAACATACCCTGAGATCCTCCCTTGACTTCCCGCGAGAAGCGATCCTCGGATATTCATATTTGTTATCTGGGTGTATTTTATCAAGTATACGGTTTTAGTTGTAAGAGGTCGGGATACAACTCCAAGTCATCCTGTTACCGTGGACTCGGCTATCCGAATAGATTACTTCCCTTTAGGGGTGCACCACATTACCCGATACGCTTGATTACCTCTGGCCGGACACACTTTTCTGGGTAATTCCCGGCTTCAGATAATCAACATGCCCTAGTCCTACCTAGGCTCTCTAGAGAGGTCCCCACCGGTCTACATCCTAAGCGCGAAGGGGTAGTTCGGCCGCTCACCCCTAAGCACTCCTGCACGTCGCGAGCAGGGCCGGAACCAAACGGAACTCTTCCAGGATCCGCTTGTCCGCCGTGCCGCCTCTCTGAACTGGACATCTGTGAGAGCTTTCAGGAGAATCATACGACACCGGGGGCCCCATAAACCATTATCTCGCGCGGCAGTTAGTGCGTATATGCCAGTGGCAGTCTCAGATCAAATACACCGAACTCGTTAAGCATGTTATTGTTAAGTAACCGTGGACGAAGACTAGGGTCCAGGCCCACCGCTCTCCTAGATGGTCTCCACCTTCCCTGTCGTCCCGCCACAAAGAATCTTTCGTGGGTGCTCTCCGAGCCGACCCGACTATAATGTATCATGTATAGTGTATATAATATATCCGTGATCATCGCCCGAAGGGATCACGACCCGATAATATAGAATGGCACATGGACAAGGGTGTAGGGTCACTGATGGGATACTAGCATACCTGTACTAAGCATATAGGATAACATGTAAAGTATCAACAGTAGTACGTAGAAAGGACAGGCTATGCAATAGTATAGGATCTACCGATAAAGCAGTAACAGTAACACTACTCTAATGCAAGCAGTAGAGGGAAATCATAGGTGATATCGGTATGATCAAGGGGGTTTGCTTGCCTGGAAGCTTTACTGAGAATGACGGGTCGTCGGCGACGTAGTCATACTCAGGGGCAGCGGCAGTCTCGGAGTCCACCGAAAGAATAGAGAAGAGGGGGAAACAGATAAATAACGGGCATACAAATGCAACACAGATGCATGTAATGTCAAAATGTGATGATGATATGCCCTAATGCATCACTAAGCATTTTAAAAGAAGAGGGAAAATATCTGGAATATTTTCCCAGCTCCGGATATTATTTTGGTATATTGATCCGGTGGCAAAAGTTCAATGTTCGTTATGTTAGAGAGATTTGTCATGCATGTGGATGACATATTCGGATTCATTATATTTTTTTGATCACCTTTCATATATAAATTATTTTCATCCGAGTTACGGTTTATTTTCTATGAATTTCCAAAGTTTTAAAAGATTTTCTGGATTTTCCGGATTTAATTTAATTTCGAAAATATATTAGATAGTATTTGCTATGGGTACACAGAAGTGTACCCAGCACTATGCACATGTGGCTGATAGATGGGGCCAAGGGGCCCGGTTGACCCAGTCAACATTGACTAGTCAAAAGGTGAATAGTGGATGTGGGTCCCGCATGTCATTGACATACGTTAAATTAGAATTGTTTTTAATAGATTATTTAAGTGATGGGGCCAGTTGTCATAGACTAAACTAGCCCCAAACTAAACTAATCTAATCCTAGTTAACAGGGCAGGCCCTACCAGTCAGTGGCACAACCAGCCACACGGCTGTGCCCACACACGCACACATAGCTCACGGCCATGGCTATCAATAGCAACAGCCGGCGGCAGTAGCAGCAGTAGGCGAGTAGCAGCGGCAGGGGGAGTGCTACTTGTGAGTTGCGTTGGGATTTTCTCCGAAGAGGAAGGGTGAAGTAGTACAGTAGAGATAAGTATTTCCCTCAATGAGAACCAAGGTTTATCGAACCAAAAGGAGAACCACGCAAATCCTAGTGAACAGCACCGGCACACACAAAAGCAAATACTTGCACCCAACGCGGGGCAAGAGGGTTGTCAATCCCCTTGAACTCGTTACTTACAAGGATCAAATCTTGTATAGATAGATAGATAAATTGCAAAACAAAATAAAACTAAATAAATTGCAGCAAGGTAGTTTTGATTTTTATAATATGTTTAAAGTAGACCCGGGGCTATAGTTTTCACTAGAGGCTTCTCTCTCGAACACATAGCATACGGTGGGTGCTACTTGTGAGCTGCGTTGGGATTTCCTCGAAGAGGAGAGGATGATGCAGTACTGTAGAGATAAGTATTTCCCTCAGTTAAGAACCAAGGTTATCAATCCAGTAGGAGAACCATGCAAAACCTCTTTAGCAGCACCTGCACACACAAAAGCCAATACTTGCACCCAACGCGAACAAGGGGGTTGTCAATCCCCTCGGCGGTAAATTGCAAGGATTAAATCTCGTAGTGATAGATAAATTGATAAAGTAAATTGCAAAATAAAATAAAAGTAAATAAATTGCAGCAAAGTATTTTTAGGATTTTGTTTATATAATAATGATAAATGACCCAGAGGCCATAGTTTTCACTAGAGGCTTCTCTCTTGAGCGCATACCATACGGTGGGTAAACAAATTACTATTGGGCAATTGATAGAAAAGCGTATAGTTATGACGATATTCAAGGCAATGATCTTGTATATAGGCATCACGTCCTAGACAAGTAGACCGACTCCTGCCTGCATCTACTACTATTACTCCACTCATCGACCGCTATCCAGCATGCATCTAGAGTATTAAGTATAAAACAGAGTAACGCCTTAAGCAAGATGACATGATGTAGACAAAGTAAACTCAAGCAATATGAATAAACCCCATCGTTTTATCCTTAATGGCAACAATACAAATACGTGTCTTGTCCCTTTCTATCACTGGGATATAGAACACCGCAGGATTGAACCCATCATAAAGCACCTCTCCCATTGCAAGATAAATCAATCTAGTTGGCCAAACCAAACGGATAGATCAGAGAGAAATACAAAGCTATAACAATCATTCATAAAAGAGTTCAGAGAAGACTCAATTAATATTCAGATCATAAACCCACAATTCATCGGATCCCAACAAACACACCACAAAAGAAGATTACATCGGATAGAACTCCAAGAACACCAAGGAGAACTTTGTATTGAAGATCAAAGAGTGAAAAGAAGCCATCTAGCTACTAACTATGGACCCGTAGGTCGGTGGTAAACTACTCACACATCATCGGAGGGGCAGCAAGGTTGATGTAGAAGCCCTCCGTGATCGATTCCCCCTCCGGCAGAGTGCCGGAAAAGGCCTCCAGATGGGATCGTGAAAGAACAGAAGCTTGCGGCGGTGGTAGGGTTTTCTCGTCTGGCTCTCTGTTGGTTTCCCAATATTTGAGAATTTATAGAAGTGGAATTAGGTCAAAAGGAGCCACGAGGGGCCCACAAGTGATGTGAACTGGGGACCAGATCTTTCGATGAGAGAGGATAACTATGATTTTGTGGGACTTGACCCTCACGATCCGGCTACCAACCGTACAGGGAGAACCGTACACGACTGATATCCACGGCAATCATTGAACCAACTCCACGGTGTTATCGACCGAGCCAACGGCGCAATCGACCTATCCACGAAGGATTTTTCCTGCAAGCAAATCAAAGAACATGAAAGAAAAAATAAAAAAATAGTAGTTGAAAAAAAATTCAGGCCGGCTAGCATCTGTTTTGGGCTGATATTTTGTATTCTCGACATTCTTTTTGCTTACTACAGGGTTGATCATCACACAATTTGTCATCTGTTTTCGAGACTTATTATATACGTGTATCTCTCGGTTATATCTAGCTTATTAGAGCTACCACTTCATTTTCCGCCATCAATCCCACTCCTTTGATTTAGTATCTGGGCTTAGATTGTTTTATTTCTTACTAGTCGACTACCAGCACTAGTTAGGAGTTTGAGCAATTATTCAACTTGCATTGCTTTTTGCTAAATTGTGCCACTAATATTGTGAGTTGAGAAGCCTTTGCCAAGCTACACTTTTTCCTACCAATAAGTACAGGTCCCGGCTCTACTGATTCCTGGTTATCGCTCCATCTAATCTTCATCGGTAGTTTGAAGCCAACACCAACGCGCCGATCACCACCTCTTGATTGGTAAGAACAAGTAAGAATTTGATACTAAGCTTGAGTGTGAGCGAATTTTCACCACCACATCCTATTAGTTGATAGGAATTATACATTGTGTTTTTTTCTCTTCCACTAACAATGGCAGGGAATCAAGTCACACTTGAGGGCCTCACCGAGGATGTGAAAGTCACCAGCGAGCGTCTCGCCCAACTTGAGGGTGCTCAGATTGTGGCCGAAGAGAGACTCAAGGCCATAGAGGATGCACAAGGTGTTGCCCGTACACATCTACATGACATCTTGTCACGTCTGGACGAGTTGCGGACTACACCCCCCGTCCACAACAATGTTGATCCTCGCAATTCCACAGGTGGCGCCGCTATTTCATGAGCTCGGCGTGTGCCTGTGGGTCAACCACAACACCCAGCTACCGCCACTGATGCTGCCACCATAAACCAGCACCAACAAATTCCTCCCCGCGTCAACAAGCACCATGGGGACAACTACGAGGATTATTCCGGTGACACCGAAGACGACCAAATGGTCAACCACCACAATGACCGTGCTCATCGACAACTACGTTTCAACCGTCAAGGTATGGCACGAGGTCCACACAGGTATAATGTTAGAGATTACGAACACTCTAGTGCAAAAATTAAATTTACTATGCCTGCTTTTAATGGAAAATATAATCCAGATGTTTATCTTGATTGGGAACTTTCAGTTGAACAAAAATTTGCATGTCATGATATTCCTGAGAACCAAAGAGTTAGGGCAGCCACTAGTGAATTTACAAACTTTGCTTCTATTTGGTGGAGTGAGTATTGCCGTGTTAATGCGAACAATATTCCTACTACTTGGGATGCTTTAAAATGAGCTATGCGACAACGTTATGTTCCTTCATATTATGCTCATGACAAACTAAATGAATTGCAATGTTTAAAACAAGGTAGTAGTTCTGTAGAGGATTATTATCAAGAATTGCAAACTGGCTTAATGCGATGTGGATTAGTTGAAACCAAAGATGCTATGATGGCTAGATTTTTAGGTGGTTTGAATCGTGATATTCATGATATAGACTATAAGGAGTACAATTCTATTACTCGTTTGTTTTATTTTGCTTGTAAAGCTGAAAGGGAAGTACAGGGACGACACAACAAGGGACGAGGTAACTTTTCTGCAGGTTGCTGCTCATCATGGACACCTTCTCCCACTGTTTCGTCCACAACTGAGGCAACACCACCTACCTTGAACAATGGTGCACACCCAACAAGTTCAAAATCAGCTCCACGATCCTTCGAGGCTTTGAAAGCAATGTCTCTAGCACCCACCACTTCGTCTGGACGCACAAGGGACATGAAGTGTCATATATGTAAAGGTGGCAGGCACTTGATGAAGGACTGCCCAAATAAACGTACATTCATTGTGCGGGAAGATGGTGAGTACTCCTCTGCTAGTGATTCGGATGAAGATACACGTGCTATGCTTGCCACTAATAATGCAGGTGCCACTAAGGGGTAGGACACGGAGACGATACATGTTAATGCTACAATGGCAGATCAGTTTCCAAACCTTGTAACCATGCGAGTACTTGGTGCCCAGGTGGGGCATGCTGAGATGCCTCAACGCCATAATCTTTTTCAAACTAAGTTTGTTGTGAAAGGCCATTCAGTTCGTGTGATCATTGATGGTGGGAGCTGCAATAATTTGGCGAGTACATAGATGGTAGAGAAGCTTTGCCTCACAACTATGAGACACCCCCATCCATATTACATCCAATGGTTCAACGATTGTGGTAAGTTGAAGGTAACACATCGCGTGAGAATACATTTTACACTTGGTTCATATCATATTATGTTGGCTGTGATGTTGTACCTATGCAAGCTTGTTCTTTATTGTTAGGTCGACCTTGGCAATATGATAATAGTGTTACCCATCATGGTAGAACAAATTCGTATACTCTCGTGTTTGAAGGAAAAATCATTAACTTGCTTCCAATGACCCTGATAAAATAATAAATGATGAGAAAACTAAATCAACGGATCGTACAATACATATTATGCTTGCTTTCAATTCTGAAATTTTTCCGTTGACTGTCCCAATTTCTGATCTGGACATATCGCGTGCTCAGATACTAATGCCTTTGGAACGGCCTACATATGTTGCATCTATTTTCGCTTTGCTTTATGATGTGCTCTAGATAGATGAAAGCCAAGGACGACTTTGTTTTCAAGAAAGGGAGGATGATGTGGACATAGGCACCATAGATACATCTACAAATATTACACAATATATTTTCCAGGTGATCTCAATTAAAGGTTACACAATATATTATTTTGTTGTCCAGGATAAAATTACGACACCATGTTTTATTTTGTACAGAATTAATAGAGAAATGTTGTTCACGACAACAAAGAAAGTCAAGAAAAAGCATAGCTATTTGAAGAAAGCCAAATGGTTATCATGCATGCAACATGAAGCAGCACGTCCATCAAAGAGTTGGAGTCCAGCCATGCACATGCATGCATGTGGGCGTGTATGCATGTTCGCTGGGATTGTGCACGCCATCTACAACAAGACACCCAGCCGGTCAACCATCTAGTGGGCCCTAGTGCATGCGTGGACTCAACAAGGAGTTGGGCCGTGTCCAGCCCATCAAGCACGACTATTCCGATGCTGCCACCGAGTCATCTGTTCACGCCTCGTCGTCGTCTCCATCAATAAATACTAGTACAAATGCCCGTGCATTGCAACGGGCATAGAAACTCGCAAAATCTAATCCATGTGCTATTACGCTTCATTTTTTACATTCAATTCAGATAAACGTCCATAATAAGATTACATTGATTTATTTTTTGAAGTCTGAATTTTGGATGTTAAGAAACCGCCATAGTTTTGTTCATCTGATAGAAGAATAGTGGTTCATGGAATAGTCTGCGAATAATTTTTATTTTTTGCTTTTCAGAAAAAACCTGGATTTTTATTTATTTTAAGAGTAGTGAACACTTTATTAAAATTGGATTTTTTTAAGAAGATCATTTTTTGAACAGTATTTAAAATGTGAATATTTTTAAATTCTATGAATATTTATAAATGTCATTTTTTTAAGAATTGGAACCTTTTTGGGATTTTGACCAGTTTTTAAAGAGTGTTACATATATAAAACTGTGTGCATTTTTAAAACTATTTTTCTTACAATGTTAAATGTTTTTAGATATAGCTCGTTGTTTGGTTGGAAAGAGTTATTGTGTTTTATTTTCATTATCCAAACAAAGAAGACATATGACAATAAAAATATTATACACATAACATTTTTGTTGAAGTAATTATACCTGACGCAATTGTTCCTCCATACCTTCAGGCACGCTAAGCTTGACATCTTCTTCCTTGTCTAAAACAACAACTTGAGTTAGATCAGACTCTCCCTCGAAATAGGCTTTCGTTCCGCTATATTAATATAGCAACCACTCGATACATCAGTTTGAGGAACGCTGGGGCAGACAGCACAATCACGCCCAAAATAAGAGACAAGAGAAAAATAAGAGAAATGATGCCAACATCGTCGGATCAACGAAAGCGACGGAGTCCCGCAACTGCTGCGTCCCCGGAGACTGCCACCACGCTCCTATGCCACTGAGTTGCCGCGTATCAAGGAACACATTCAAGAAAGACTGCAACGATGACGACGCTGTTGCCCGGACGAATCCTAGGATTTCTCCCGGCACACGGAGGGGAGTGGGGGAGAGGTCCACACGACGCCCTTCAAGAAGGATGGCGACGTCCACAGGCGTCACCGCGTTGGTGCCGGCAATACCGGACAAAGATTTCTCCCGACCCCTCGCACCCACAACCCAGGATCAACCGTTGACTCCACCTCATCCACCGCCCATCAACATGCGCCAGCCCAGTCAAAAGGACACCGCTGTCGTCTCACCACGACAAACGCTGCGAGGCCAACCGGACCAAAACGAACCACCCGTAGATAGGGGCCGGCACTACCGCAGCCACATGGGAGGGAACAACCTCCACCGGCTTAGGCGGTAGAAAACCGGACACAGTAGCAGGAGCACATCTGACCAAGTGCCAGGCCGGGCCAAGAACGGGCCTGTGAAGCTCCCGCCGCCACGCTGCAGCAGACGCGACACAATAGCAACCGCCCCCATCACGAGGTGCTTGCCGGACCAGCTGGAAGTGACCCGACAGAGCCCTAGTCAGCCCGTCTTGACCCAGATCTCAGCCCTTAGGATCCGATCTGGGCTGCCAGGGCGCCGTGGGCCGCTGCCCATCGAGAGCCGTGACTGCCGCCAAGAGGCAACGCCACCACTTCGTCACCATCCAGTCCTCGCCGGAGCGCTGTTGACCGAGCTGCACTGCCGTCAGGCCCGCCCTCCCAAGCCGGACGCCCGCGTCGGGGAAGGGAGGGTGGCCGCCACCGTCAGCCTCAACGGCGCAGCGCGGGCAACGCCCAACAACCCCCGCCGGCGTCAGCGGCGAGAGGGAGGGGGCGCGACGACACTGGATACCTGAGGGGGAGGGGGCCGCCCCGGTCACCTCGCTCGGGGAGGCGACGCGGGGGGTACGCGCGGGGGCAATAGACACCAAGTTAGATCAGACTCTATGACCATGACTTCTAAATGTGTTTTGGCATTGGTGGTATATCAACGTGTATATATGGGCAAGGTCAGGAGTGTCTGAAAGTTCACAAAACACATTGGCCCGTGCGTCGTAACGGAAGAAAAAAACTTCTGTTCACCACGTGGAACAAAACCCGGTTTATATTAAGTAGTAGGAGACTGAAAAATTGTCGCCAAACATAACATGCCAAGATAGTTTCTACGTGAAGGAGTTGGCGAGATGCTCACCTTGTGAGGCTAACGACGCGGAACCTATCTAGTAGGAATTCGGCTGAACTGGTCTGGTGGCATGTAAAGCCATTAATTCCTTCCTTCTATAAGCCATTAATTCCTGTCTTTCTTCCTTTAGTATAAATAATTTTTTCTTTCCTTCCTTGTCTCTATCACTTTTATTGGCACGTATAAGCCATTAATTCCTGCCTTTCTTCCTCTAGTATAATTTCCTTCTCACGATGGGTCTGTTACCATGCAGCGGTGCTAGCCTGCTATCGATGGTTTAGGCGGACGTGCGACGAACGAAATTCGACGTACAATGACGGATGAAATTACGGTGGTAAGAAGCAATAACCCCTTTATTAATAGGTATATAGATATCAGTCTATCTATTAGGGTTTAGACTCGGGTTTTATTTAGAGAAGTTTAGCTATTGCTACTTTTATTTGTCTTCGCTCGTAGCGGCTAGTGCGACCGTCAAGACATCCTATCGGAACCCCATCTTGTGAGATTTATTCCATCTAGCATATTCGCAATTTCAGATTGCTTAGCTATTATTTTCTTGCATGTTCTTCGATTTGCTTGCAGGAAAAATCATTCGTGGATAGGTCGATCGCGCCATTGGCTCGGTCGATAACACCGTGGAGTTGGTTCAGCGATTGCCGTGGATATCAATCTTGTACGGTTCTCCTTGTACGGTTGGTAGCCGGATCATGAGGGTCAAGTCCCACAAAATCATAGTTACCCTCTCTCATCGAAAGATCGGGTCCCTAGTTCACATTAACAAGGCATCAGGGCGCGCCCCCTGGGGCCATGCCCTGTTGCCTTGTCACCTCCTCGTGAGGCTTCTGGCTTCCTCCCGAAGCTTCCAGGGCCTCTTTTGTCTAGAAAAAAATCATCAAAAAGTTTCGTGGCATTTGGACTTCGTTTGGTACTGATTTCCTGAAAAACCAAAAACAAGCAGAAAACAACAACTGGCACTGGGCACTAGGTTAATAGGTTAGTCCCAAAAAATGATATATACATTGGAGACGTATCAAGCATCCCCAAGCTTAATTCCTGCTCGTCCTCGAGTAGGTAAATGATAAAAATAGAATTTTTGATGTGGAATGCTACCCAACATGTTTATTATGTAATCTCTATATGACATATAAGTTGTGAAGTGATGAATTAACAATATCAACATAATAATATCCATGAACATAAGAAACATAATCATTAACTTTCAAAATATACGATCCTTAATGAGTGTTATCCCTACTCACTTTCTCATATTAATCATGGCATGACTCTATCTTCACCGTAAATATATAAATAGTGAGCACTCCGGTGTTAAACCAGGCAATTGGATCGTACTTCTAACGCGCTTCAGCATTTTCAACTCTCACGCAATACATGAACGCAAGCCATGGATATAGCACTAGGTGGAATAGAATGCGGTGGTAGGTATCAAATAATGGAAAGGAGAAGAAGAAAGTCTCGCATCAACTCGATGGATCAACGAGTTATGGAGATGCCCATCAATCGATATCAATGCGAGGAGTAGGGATTGCCATGCAACGGATGCACTAAGAGCTATAAGTGTATGAAAGCTCAAACTGAAAACTAAGTGCGTGTGCATCCAACTTGCTTGCTCATGAAGACCTTGGGCATTTGAGGAAGCCTATCATCGGAATATACAAGCCAAGTTCTATAATGAAAAATTCCCACTAGTATATGAAATTGACAACATAGGAGACTCTCTATATGAAAAACATGGTGCTACTTTGAAGCACAAGTGTGGAAAAGGATAGTAACATTGCCCCTTCTCTCTTTTTTCTCTCATTCATTTTTTTTCTTTTTTCTGTCTCTTTTTTTTTCTTCTTTTTTTTTCTTTCTTTTTCTTTCTTTATTTTATTTTATTTTTCGTCCGGAGCCTCATCCTGACTTGTGGGGGAATCATAGCCTCCATCATCCTTTCCTCACTGGGACAATGCTCTAATAATGATAATCATCACACTTTTATTTACTTACAACTAGAAATTACAACTCAATACTAGAACAAATGTGACTCTATATGAATGCCTCTGGCAGTGTACCAGGATGTGCAATAATCTAGCGTAACATGTATGAAAAATGATGAACGGTGGCTTTGCCACAAATACTATGTCAGCTATATGATCATGCAAAGCAATATGACAATGATGATGTGTGTCATATAAATGGAACGATGGAAGTTGCATGGCAATATATCTCGGAATGGCTATGGAAATGCCATAATAGGTAGGTATGGTGGCTGTTTTGAGGAAAGTAAAAGGGGTTTATGTGTGAAAGATCGTATCATATCACGGGGTTTGGATGCACCGGCAAAGTTTGTGCCAACTCTCGAGGTGAGAAAGGGCAAGGCACGGTACCGAAGAGGCTAGCAAATTACGAAAAGGTAGGAGTGCGTATAATCCATGGACTCCCATTAGTCATAAAGAACTCACATACTTATTGCAAAAGTCTACTTAGCCCTCGAAGCAAAGCACTCACCGCATGCCCTCAGGAGGAGGGCTGGTAGGAGTTAACCATCGCGCGACCCCGATTATAACAGCACTCAAGGATTTCATTTCAGACCTATAAATGCTCCAACTTCCTCGCCATGCCACAACTAATATTTAGGTGAATATGTCATAACAAACTTTAATGCCGATATTTCTACTAAGCAATGATCATGAATCTATATCCTTTCATATTACGACAATAATAAAATTAACCATGCACTTCATACTTAGTGATCTACATGAAGGTTTTTATTATATCCCCCTTGGATACCTTATCATATCAGGACCATTCTTTTAACATGTGCAAATTGCCATTACTATATATTAGACTCTCAAAAAGATATAAGTGAAGCATGAGAGTGCAACTATTTCTTTAAAATATAACCACCGCCGTGCTCTAAAAGATATAAGTGAAGCACTAGAGCAACTGCCTAGCTCAAAAGATATAAGTGAAGCACATAGAGTATTCTAACAAATCACGAATAATGTGTGTCCCTCTCAAAAAGGTGTGTTCAGCAAAGATGATTGTAGCAAACTAAAAAATAACAAAGAAAATAAAACTATAGCACAAGATGCTCCAAGCAAAACACATATCATGTGATGAATAAAAATATAGCTCCAAGTGAGTTACCGATAGATTGTAGACGAAAGAGGGGATGCCATCCGGGGCATCCCCAAGCTTAGACGCTTGGGTCTTCCTTGAATATTACCTTGGGGTGCCTTGGGCATCCCCAAGCTTAGGCTCTTGCCACTCCTTATTCCTTTATCCATCATGATCTCACCCAAAACTTGAAAACTTTAGCACACAAAACTCAACAGAAACCTCGTGAGATCCGTTAGTATAATAATCAAATCTTAAACTCTAAGTACTGTTGTAAATTGATTCATATTTAATATTGGCATAATGCTACTGTACTCCAACTTCTCCATGACTTATACCCCCCGATACAATCCATAGATTCATCAAAATAAGCAAACTTTGCAACAAAAACATAATCTGTCTAAAACAGAACAGTTTGTAAAGATTTGAATTAAAGTTTATTAGCCCTCGAAGCAAAGTACTACTCGCATGCCCCTAGGGAGGAGGTTGGTAGGAGTTAACCATCGCGCACCCCCGATTATAATAGCACCCAAGGATTTCATTTCAGACATTAAAATGCTCAAACCTCCCCACCATGCCATGACCAAAACTTAGACGAGAAGTTAATAACAAGCTTTAATACTGATATTTCTACTAACCAATGATCATGAACCAATATCCTTTCATATTACAACATCAATATTATTAAACTATACATTTCTTATTTAGTGATCTACATGAAAGTTTTTATTATATCGCCCTTGAATACCTATCCTTTTTGGACTAGTCTTATAACACGTGCACATTGCCATTACTATTTATTAGACTCTCAAAAATATTTAAGTGAAGCATGAGAGTGCAATCATTTCTATAAAATATAACCACCGCCGTGCTCTAAAAGATATAAGTGAACTGCCTAGCTCAAAAGATATAAGTGAAGCACATAGAGTATTCTAACAAATCACAATAAATGTGTGTCCCTCTCAAAAGGTGTGTCCAGTAAACAATGATTGTGGCAAACTAAAAAGCTAACAAAACAAAAAATTATGGCACAAGACGCTCCAAGTAAAACTCATATCATGTGATGAATAAAAATGTAGCTCCAAGTAAGTTACCGATAGATTGTAGACGAAAGAGGGGATGCCATCCGGGGCATCCCCAAGCTTAGATGCTTGGGTCTTCCTTGCATATTACCTTGGGGTGCCTTGGGTATCCCCAAGCTTAGGGTCTTGCCGCTCCTTATTTCTTCATCCATCGTGATCTCACCCAAAACTTGAAAACTTCAGCACACAAAACTCAATAGAAACTTCGTGAGATCTGTTAGTATAATAAATCAATCATCCACTTTAGGTACTGTTATAAACTCATTCTTAATTGTTCTTGCATAATAAATTTTGTATTCTAACTTCTCCATGACTTATACCCCCCGATATAATCCATAGTTTCATTAAAACAAGCACACTATGCAATAAAAATAGAATCTGTCTAAAACAAAACAGTACTCAATGACAGAATATTTATCCATAATTATGTAACTCCAAAAATTCTGAAAAATTAGGAAAATGTAAAAAAATTGTTTTCCAATAATGTGTAAACATTTCAGATTTTTATGACATTCTAGTAATAAATTAAAAATCAACTATTGGGCACAAAACTTTCTGTTTTCAAATAGCATCAATTATACTATCATTCAAATCATCCCAAAGGCATTACTTGGTGCAAACACTAATTAAAAGATAAGAACACAATCATTATAGTAGCAATAATCATGTGACTCAAGAAAAATAAAAATTGCAATAAAGATAAATATTGGGTTGCCTCCCAACAAGCGCTATTGTTTTACTCCCCTAGCTAGGCATAATGCAAAGTTTCAAGTATTGTCATCCTTCATTTCCAAATCCTTTTTAATCAAATCTTCAATAATTAATTCCCTGCTCTCATGTTCTACTTTTCTAGGAGGAGAACCTAAATAATTGAAGGGACTTTGTTCGGTGATTTTAACATTCATTACGTCAAACTCCGAGTCATCACCATAAAGATCCTCATATGAAAAATGTATTTCATCATCAATAGGATATCTAGATGTGCCTTCAAACCATTCTTTACTAAATCCCTCATTAATTCCCTTAGTGATCCATTCAAATTTATCAAAAGTATTGTGGTACAAAGTTTTAATTAATTCAACATAAGGAACTCTCCTCCTAATATTTTCACCATAAGCAAAATAATCCTTAGATTCCAACCTACGTATAGTGTCCTTATCATGGAGGATTTCTTCTATTGGAGGATGCTCAAAATCTATTTTATAAAAGGAAAAAATGTCCCTAGCTTCTCGGATTATATAGTCAAATTCATGCATAAGGATGATAGTGGCAATATTTTTAGCCCTTGGATTATGGATGTTGGGAAGTTCATAGAATATCTTTTGTAAGGCAGGATGAATATGTAAAAATAATTCTTTCTAACTTAACCACAAGCATAGCAATAGCATCCACATAGCAACTTGTTTTGTCAAGAATAGATCCTTTAATTATTGGTATGACTCCCATGCAATTAATGAATTCTTGAATGATATTCTTCCCAATAATATTCCCACTACCCACATGATAGATTTTGGTTTTAAAATTTGTGGGAGCTTTGTTCTCCGGAGGATCATGATTAAAGTCAATAAATATAAGTTTTTCCTCAAGAGATTCGCTAGTACTATCTTCACCAGCACTTTCAACAATAACTTTCTCGAACTCAGACATGATAGCAACTTCAAGCAAAGAAAGCAAACAAGCAAATGAAAATATTTTTGTGTTTTTTGTTTTTTAGAGAAGTGGAGGGAGATGAAAAAGAGAGGCAAATAAAAAGTAGAGCAAGTAGATGTTAGTTTGAGTGAAGTTGCTTGTAGTGATTTGATGATGTCTTCTCGGCAACGGCACTAGAAATTCTTTCTGCTACTTGTGAGCCGCGTTGGGATTTTCCCCGAAGAGGAAGGGTGAAGCAGTACAGTAGAGATAAGTATTTCCCTCAGTGAAAACCAAGGTTTATCAAACCAAAAGGAGAACCACACAAATCCTTGTGAACAACACCTGCACACACAAAAGCAAATACTTGCACCCAACGTGGGCAAGAGGGTTGTCAATCCCCTTGAACTCGTTACTTGCAAGGATCAAATCTTGTATAGGTAGATAGAGAAATTGCAAAACAAAATAAAAGTAAAGAAATTGTAGCAAGGTATTTTTGGTTTTTATAATATGTTTAAAGTAGACCCGGGGGCCATAATTTTCACGAGAGGCTTCTCTCTCGAACACATAGCATACGGTGGGTAAACAAATTACAGTTGGGCAATTGATAGAAAAGCGCATAGTTATGACGTATTCATGGCAATGATCATGTATATAGGCATCACGTCCGTGACAAGTAGACCGACTCCTGCCTGCATGAACTACAATTACTCCACCAATCGACCGCTATCCAACATGCATCTATTGTAATAAGTTCATGACAAACAGAGTAACGCCTTAAGCAAGATGACATGATGTAGACAAAGTAAACTCAAGCAATATGATTAAACCCCATTGTTTTACCCTTAATAGCAACAATACAATATGTGCCTCGCTACCCCTTCTGTCACTGGGTGAGGACACCGCAATATTGAACCCGTTACAAAGCACCTCTCCCACTGAAGATAAATCAATCTAGTTGGCCAAACCAAACAGATAGATCGAAGAGAAATACAAAGCTTTAAAAATCATGCATGATAAAGTTCAGAAAAGACTCAATCACTTTCAATGAACAATCTGATCATAAACCCACAATTCATCGGATCCCAACAAACACACCGCGAAATAAGATTACATCGGATAGAACTCCAAGAAGATCGAGGAGAACATTGTATTGAAGATCAAAGAGAGAGAAGAAGCCATCTAGGTACTAGCTATGGACCCGTAGGTCTGTGGTGAACTACTCACACATCATCGGTAGGGCAGCAAGGTTGATGTAGAAGCCCTCCGTGATCGATTCCCCCTTCGCAGAGTACCGAAAAAGGCCTCCAGATGGGATCACGGAAGAAAAGAAGCTTGCGGCGGAGGAAAAGTTATTTCGGGTGGCTCTCCATTGGTTTGGGAATATTTGGGAATTTATAGAGGTGGAATTAGGTCAAACGGAGTTGCGTGGGGCCCACGAGCTCAGGGGGCGCGCCCTGTGAGCTCGTGGCTCTCCCGTAGCTCTTCTGGACTCCGCCCAAACCTTCTAGGGTCCCTTCTGGTCCAAAAAAATCATTTTAAAGGTTTTATTCCGTTTGGACTTCGTTTGGAATTGATTTTATGAAAGTCAATAACAAGCAAAAAACAGGGACTGGCACTGGGCACTGGGTTAATAGGTTTGTCCCAAAAATGATATAAAATAGCATAAAAATGCATATAAAGTATCCAATATTGATAATATAATAGAATGAAACAATCAAAAATTATAGATACGTTGGAGACGTATCAGGGAGGCAGCAGCAGCAGCAAGAGCAACATGTAGATCGGCGCAGCAGCAGCAAGAGCAACATACAGAGCGGCGCAGCAGCCGCGACAAGGCAACACGCAGTAGCAGCAGCAGCGGCACCTAACAGGAGCAGGGGGCACGGCACGGCCGGTCGCGCGCACGCAAGGGTGCGGCCTGGGGCGGCCAGAGGCGCGGGGGGAGCACGACCACGAGCGCGCGTGGGAGCGAGCCCGGTGTGGCTACGGCGGGGCTTCGGCCACAGCGGGCGCGAGCTCGCGGGGCGACACTACGGTGACGGATCGACGGAGGAAAGGCCAGGAATCAGAGGAGGGGTTCACCGCAGAGCGCAAGGTGGCTCGGTGATGGCTTTGGAGCAGCAGTGGCGCTAGATCGACGAGGAACGCCGGCGGCAGTAGGAGGTAGAAGACCTCGATCCGGGGTAGTAGGGGATTCCCGGCTTGATCTGCTCCGCATAGTCGAAGTAGAGGAGGCATGCGGAGTTCCTGGCGCAAGCTCAGTCTACGGGGACGATGGTGGCCGTGGGAATGATGGCGAGGAAGCGGTCACCACGTGTTTTGCGAGCTCAGATCGAGTGAATGAGGAGGGGGACGAAGGGGGTCGAGGGGGAACTAGGCGAGATGGGGGCTAGGGTTTTGGTGGATGCCTTTATAGGCCGGGGGAGACGACGTGGTGGCCATCCACGGCCATGGCGCCTAGATGGCTGCCACGCCTCCCTCTGTTCCTGTAGCGGGATGTAGGGGAAGGTGTTGGTGGGCTGGGCCTCTCTATGGACTAGAGCCCAGCCACATGTATTTTTTTTATTTTTTTCATTTTATATTTCTTTTCTGTTTCTTTATTTAGCTAATGTTTTCTATTATTTTCTACATTAAATGAATTTAGTTAAAGCTAATATTTAGCATATAATTTCTAGGCAGTGATTTGAAGCAGCACACAAAGTTTCAATTTAATTGGAATTATTTAAATATTTGTTTAATTCAAATTGGCTCAAATAAAAGCTGCTGGTCCACTGTTTTAATCTCCAGGGGCATTTTGGGAATTTTGGGTGATGTTGTTTTCCTTAACAAAATTAATTATGGTTTATTTGCAATATTATGAACACTTTTGTTTAATTAATTGAAGAATTTTTATTTTAGTCTTGCTATTTGAATTTTGAATTGGATTGTGTTTTGGACCTTAATGACTATTAGCAAGTTAATGATGTTGACTTGGCATAATTAGAGGTAGTTCACTGTAGCTTGATTACTGGGGTGTTACAACTCTCCTCCTCTAAAAGAAATTCTCGTCCCGAGAATTAAGAGGTAGAGTAAGGGGGAAAAGGCCGGGTTTCAAAATTCTAACGAATCATCTTGTTCTTGTTGCCCTTCTCGAAGAAGTTGATCCTTTCCGTTGATGTCTTCATTTCTCTGCTTCAGGTCATCATGATGAAGTCATCATCCTTTCTTCAGGAACTCCATCGTACTTACGAAAAGGCTACAAGGGAGAACTATATAAGGACAGATGTCTGGAAGGATTAGCATCCGGTAATTATCTCAGGGAAGGAGGTTTAGCAGTATCAGGAAACATATCGAGAGTGATATAAGGAGGTGCAACAAGTTTCAACCAGGTAGGCATCCAGTCGATGCCTAAAACAGGTGGTGAAAGGGATTCAGAGCAATGAAGAATAAATGTCGAGTGTGATAGCGGAATAGACCATGTCAGAGAAGGTGGCTTGCGGAAATGGTTACGAAGCCAAGTGTAAGGGTAATTTCGGATACAAGGATCACATAGTCGTTTACATGAAACTTCATAATTAATGAGAGAGTTTTTGTAAGGAATTGTAAAGAATGACAGGCTCAAGGTAGAATGATAATCGAGTACATGGGTTACTAGAAGATATAGTCGCAAGTGCTAGAGAAAGGCAAAGCATACTGAACCAGTATGTATTTGAGGACTCGAGCATTTCTGAATCATTAGGATGATCCAAATCAAAGTGATCAACATACATACCACCATGAAGAATAAGAAGGGTGATGGCATCATGTGTGATCACGATACAAGGTTCGTCAGAGAATAGTTTGCCAGCTATGTTAGCAACAATGTTAGAATCAAGACAAAGGAATGCAAATACATCAGATTATGGAAACTCTAAGTAATGTCTTAATTGCACAATTGATCAAGGTTTGATTGCCTGAGAACCAGCTCATGTCCGAAATGATGTCTGAGTCGGAAGGACGATTAATAGGAATCAGAACAACAAACTGCAATGGATTCTGATGATGATTATTTTAACAATTGAAATTAACTACAAGTGTAAGTAAGCAAGAAACAATCTCAAAAGCAGTAGGCTGTAGAGAATACTTGGAAGGATCATGACAGAGGTGTTTCATGAGCTTCATTGGGAACGTCCTGAATCATGTTCTTCACTCTAGGTACCACTAGGCGACCTCGGAAGAATAATGTGCCTTGCTCATCGAGGGTGAAGTCTGAGGAATCACCCGCAATTTGATCACGCTTGATGGGCTGCACTGCAGAGTTACGATCATCAAGGATGAAGTCTGGGGAACCACCCTCAGTACGATCTGAGCAACCACCCTCAGTAAGATCACGCTTGATGCGTTGAACTGCAGAGTCATACAGTTGCATGGTCCTAATTGAGTGTTCAAGATTCGGTGCAACGACCCATGTGTTCAGATAACCCTGCGGAGCAATCTCGAGGTTCAACTTGTGGATATGGCTATCCGTTAGGACTTATCAGTGGCAAGGAATTGCAAAAGCGGTAGGCACAAAAGGTCTCGAAAATCATCGGTGAGTTGTTCGGAATTCTTCGGATGAATCAAGAAAGTAGCGGGAACAATTGGATCTCTGGAATGAAGTCGTTAAGAGAACCTAGAGTTAGAGTTAGCAAAATCTTTTAACCCGAAGAAAGAGGAATCAGAACCCAGAGTAAAGATGTGGAATAAAATATCCTAATCGCATCCATAGGTGATGTGGGCCCGTAAGCCACACAACACAGTTAGTAGTTTAGAAAATAATTTTTCAAGACTACACTCTACATCGACCAAGGAGTTTGGAAGGGGTTCCTACAGGCAGTCGGCTCTGATACCAACTTGTGACGCCCCCGTTTATAATAGTGCACCAATCATACACGCATCATGCACGATCACGAATGGTGACTCACGTTAATATCACAACACAACTCTACGACAGAAATATAAACATAAATCTTTATATTACAAGTCCGGGTCATGAAGACCCATAAAACATCAGTCACGAAAGCAAATATTATCTGAGTACAGACATAGTTAGACAAGTTTTGCCTTAAAAAGGCATAGCAAAACATCAACACTAGATCGAAAGGCGAGGTCTCATGCCTGGGACCTCCGGACTACTCTTGGTCATCGGTCTCCACATAGTAAGCACCGTCGGGGTAACCTGCATCCGCGGTGCTACCAGCTGTTGCAGCAACCAGGTCAAATGAAAAGGGTAGCAAAGTAACGGTGAGTACTCATCCAAAGTACTCGCAAGACTTACATCAGATCTATACTAGATATGCATCGGTATCAAAGGAATGGGGTAATATCTGTGGACTAAACTGCAGAAATGCCAGAATTAAGGGGGAGAACCTCATCCTATCGAAGACTACATCTTTCAGCAGTAGAAGAGAGGAGCGTATATGGTATCAACTAGTAAGTACATATAGCAATAACATACCCTGAGATCCTCCCTCGACTCCCTGCGAGAAGCGATCCTCGGATATTCATATCTGTTATCTGGGTGTATTTTATCAAGTATCCGGTTTTAGTTGTAAGAGGTCGGGATGCAACTCCAAGTCGTCCTGTTACCGTGGACACGGCTATCCGAATAGATTACTTCCCTGTAGGGGTGCACCACATTACCCGATACGCTCGATTACCTCTCGCCGGACACACTTTTCTGGGTAATGCCCGGCCTCGGATAATCAACATGCCGTAGTCCTACCTAGGCTCTCCAGAGCGGTCCCCGCCGGTCTACATCCTAAGCGCGAAGGGGTAGTTCGGCCACTCAACCCTAAGCACTCCTGTACGTCGCGAGCAGGGCCTGAACCAAATGGAACTCTTCCAGGATCCGCTTGTCCATCGTGCCGTCTCTCTGAACTGGACATCTGCCAGAGGTTTCGGGAGAATCATACGATGCCAAGGGCCCCATAAACCATTATCCCACGCGGCGGTTAATGCGTATATGCCAGTGGCAGTCTCAGATCAAATACACCGAACTTGTTAAGCGTGTTATTGTTAAGTAACCACGGACAAAGACCAGGGTCCAGGCCCACCGCTCTCCTAGATGGTCTCTGATGTCTACTACGCAATTTTTATTCTTGTAGACGTTGTTGGGCCTCCAAGTGCAGAGTTTTGTAGGACAACAACAAATTTCCCTCAAGTGGATGACCTAAGGTTTATCAATCCATGGGAGGCGTAGGATGAATATGGTCTCTCTCAAACATCCCTGCAATCAAATACAAGAAATCTCTTGTGTCCCCAAAACACCCAATACAATGGTAAATTGTATAGGTGCACTAGTTCGGCGAAGAGATGGTGATACAAGTGTAGTATGGATAGTAGATATAGGTTTTTGTAATCTGAAAATATAAAAACAGCAAGGTAGCAAGTAACAAAAGTGAGCACAAACGGTATTGCAATGCTTAGAAACAAGGCCTAGGGTTCATACTTTCACTAGTGCAATCTCTCAACAATGCTAACATAATTGAATCATATAACAATCCCTCAACGTGCGACAAAGAATCACTCCAAAGTTCCTATTAGAGGAGAACATAAGATGAAATTGCTGTAGGGTACGAAACCACCTCAAAGTTATCCTTTCCGATCAATCTATTGAGCCATCCCTATGAGTGTCACAAATAGCCCTAGAGTTCGTACTAAAATAACACCATATGATACGCATCAACCAACTCTAATGTCACCTAGATACTCCAAAGTCACCACAAGTATCCGTGACATGATTATTCAATATGCATCAAAACAACTTCAGATTCATAATATTCAATCCACACAAGGAACTTCAGAGAGTACCCCAAAGTTTCTATCAGAGAAAAGAAGATGAAAACGTGCAATCAACCCCTATGCCTAGATTACCCCAAGGTCACAGGAATCCGCGAGTTGATTACCAAAACATACATCAAGTGACTCAATAGAATACCCCATTGTCACCATGGGTATTCACATGCAAGACATACATAAAGTGTTTTCAAATCCAAAGTATTCAATCCGACAATAAAATTCATCACAAGAAGATAGAGAGGGAAGAAACACCATATGATCCAACTATATTAACAAAGCTCGCGGTACATCAAGATTGTGCCAAATCAAGAACACGAGAGAGAGAGAGATCAAACACATAGCTACTGGTACATACCCTCAGCCCCGAGGGTGAACTACTCCCTCCTCGTCATGGAGACCGCCGGGATGATGAAGATGGCCTCCGGCGATGATTCCCCCCCTCCGGCAGAGTGCCAGAACAAGGCTTCGGATGAGATCGCTTCCGTACAGAGGCTTGCGGCGGCGGTGTGGGAGTTTTAGGTTTTGTTCTGGGGTTTTCCCAATATATAGGAATATTTGGCATTGGATTCACGTCAGGAGGGTGCTCGAGGGTCCCACAAGCTTGGGGGCGCGCCCCCCAGGCTTGTGGTGCCCTCGGCCACGCCCTGGTCCATCTCCGGTACTCCGTGGGTCTCTTTTGGTCCATAAAAAATGACCGTAAATTTTGGGCCCAATCCGAGAACTTTTATTTCTGCACAAAAAACAACACCACGGTAGTTCTGCTGAAAACAGCGTCAGTCCGGGTTAGTTCTAATCAAATCATACCAAAACCATATAAAATTATTATAAACATGGCATGAATAGTTCATAAATTATAGATACGTTGGAGACGTATCAGCATCCCCAAGCTTAATTCCTGCTCGTCCTCGAGTAGGCACTACAAAAAAAACACTTCCGTGATGATATGTCTTTGTCACAGTAGGTCACGTTTTCTGTCATGCATGTACATCCGTGACGATTTTATGACAGAATCAAGATAGTCATACGTGTGCTGTCATAGAAGTGTTCCATGACAATACTGAAATTATCATCATGGAAGTGTCCACTTCCATGACGATAAATGTTGCGTCATGGAAGTGTTTTCGTCAAGGGTGATCGACACGTGGCATCCACCGTAACGGGTCGCCGTTAAGCTATCGGGTTCCGGTTTGGATCCGATAACCCGTTAGCAGCCCTGACCAATGGCGATTTTCCACGTGTAAATTTCTCATTCGCCGGCGGATCCACGTGTTAGCTCGGCGTTGCGACAGATGTCATTCTTCCAATGGACGAGACGTGCCTATGATACGTCGACATGTGGCACGGCCCAACATTGGCCCATTTGACCTAAATGGGCCGGCCCAGCCAAAGGCCCACAAGATTTTGTCAGACACTAGTGGACCGCCCCGTTAACAACCTGCCATGATTTGGGCCAAATTACGGCCCATATCGGATCGTGTTTTGGGCCAAATTACGGCCCATAACAGATTCGACTCGTTAACTGGCCACTGTGCTTTTGGGCCTATTGTAGGCCCGGTTTGTTTCTCGGCCTGTTAAAGGCCCATTTAACAGTTTGGCCCGATATTCATTTCGACCTGTTAGCCGCCGTTGCTGCATATGGGCCATTTTCGGCCCGGTTTAGCTTTCGGCCATTTAACGGCCCGTGCTGCATCTGGGCCTATTTCTAGTCCGTAGTGACTTTCGGCCTCTTAACGGCCCGTACTCTTCATGGATAAATTTTAGCCCAACCTGACTAACGGCCTGTTAAAGGCCCGTGACATAGTTGGGCCAAATTATGGCCAACTTTGCATCCGGCCTGCTTACAGCCCATAATTTTATTGGGCCAACCAAGGCCTGAGATAAATTTTGGCCTGTTAACGGCTCATATGTAATTGGGCCAATCATGGGCCTACGTATGTTTCAGCTTGCTTTCGGCCCATGAATTGTTCGGCTCAATTCAGGCCCAATCTACTTTTCAGCTTGTTAAATGCCCATGAAAATTTCTGGCACAACTGAGGCCCACGTTTTACTCGGCCTATTAAAGGCCCAAAACTACTTTACGTTTAGGCCTAATAATGGTCCGAGATGATTATAGGCCGACTTTCCGGCTCAAATATAACTAGTTACAGGGCGGCCCGTTTGGCTAGCGTAATTTCTTTTTTATATACCACTGACAGACCAATAACGTAATGGCGTTGAGCTCCGTTGAAGCTATCGGACTAAATTATAGCATACCGACTAAGAATAAACCTAGACTATACAATAAAGAAATTACGGAATATTACATCCACTGGGCATCAAATTTCGCCACCAATGATAATAAAGGGCAACCAGACCGCATATTACATACACTGGGCATCAATAGTCGCCACCAGTGCAAAAAACGTGCCGACAAAATAATATACAAAACCAACAACACTTCAACATAGTTCAAGAAACATTAGTCCTGCCCCGGTGCTGCAGTGCAAGTAGCTGAACAAGCTGACGAGACCTCAGTTGTCTGAACGTTAAATCCTCTAGCTCTAGCCGCGTAGCTATAAAGCACACACGGGTGTCCTCTGTGATCTTCGTTAGAGATTGCACTTCAAGTCAGACCTGAGCTGCACCAAGTCTTTCAGCTTGAAGTTGAGACTGAAGAAGTCGAACTGATTCAGGCAGTAACTCCTTCGCTGCAATATAAGTGATAGGTACCAGCAATGGGTTTGGCTCACTATCTTGCCTAAAGTTCTGCCTGGCGTCAGAGATATTAATCTGAAAGAGAAAGAAGGAGACAGAGAACAAGTTTCACAATGGCTTCGTGATGAACTATAATATGCAAGGGATGGAGAAAATGATCCCTGAGCTTTTCGCGATGCTAAAGGCCACGGAAGTAGAAATCAAGAAAGTGCATCAAGTGTTGATGGTCAACAAGACCACCAGTTTCAAGAAGAAAGGCAAGGGAAAGAAAGGGAACTTCAAGAAGAATGGCAAGCCAGTTGCCGCTCCCGTGAAGAAACCCTAGGCTGGACCCAAACCTGAGACTGAGTGCTTCTATTGCAAGGGGAATGGTCACTGGAAGCGGAACTGCCCCAAGTACTTGGCAGATAAGAAGGTGGCAATGTCAACAAAGGTATATTTGATATACATGTTATTGATGTGTACCTTACTAGTGCTCGTAGTAGTGCCTGGGTATTTGATACTGGTTCGGTTGCTAATATTTGTAACTCGAAACAGGAGCTGCGGAATAAACATACACTAGCTAAGGATGAGGTGACGATGCGCGTTGGAAATGGTTCCAAGGTTGATGTGATCGCCGTCGGCACGCTCCCTCTACGTTTACCTTCGGGATTAGTTATGAACCTGAATAATTGTTATTTTGTGCCTGTGTTAAGCATGAACATTATATCTGGATCTTGTTTATTGCGAGATGGTTATTCATTTAAGACAGAGAATAATGGCTGTTCTATTTATATGGATAATATCTTTTATGGTCATGCACCCTTGGTGAATGGTTTATTTCTGTTAAATCTCAATCGTAGTAATACACATGTTCATAATATCGATGCCAAAGGATGCAAAGTTAACGATGATAGTACCACATACTTGTGGCACTGCCGCTTAGGTCATATTGGTGTAAAGCGCATGAAGAAACTCCATGCTGATGGACTTTTGGAATCTCTTGATTATGAATCATTTGAGACATGTGAACCATGCCTCATGGGTAAGATGACTTAAACCCTGTTTTCTGGTACAATGGAGCGGGCAAGTGACTTGTTGTAAATAATACATACCGATGTATGCGGTCCGATGAGTGTTGAAGCACACGGTGGATATCATTATTTTCTTACCTTCACAGATGATTTGAGTAGATATGGGTATATTTACTTAATGAAACACAAGTCTGAAACATTTGAAAAGTTCAAGGAGTTTCAGAGTGAAGTGGAGAATCATCGTAATAAGAAAATTAAATTTCTACGATCTGATCATGGAGGTGAATATTTGAGTTACGAGTTTGGTATGCATTTGAGACAATGTGGAATTGTTTCACAGCTCACGCCACCTGGAACACCATAGCGTAATGGTGTGTCCGAACATCGTAATCGTACTGTATTGGATATGGTGCATTCTATGATGTCTCTTACCGATTTGCCACTATCGTTTTGGGGTTATGCATTAGAGACAACCGCATTCACTTTAAATAGGGCACCGTCTAAATCCGTTGAGACGACACCGTATGAATTATGGTTTGGCAAGAAACCTAAGCTGACGTTTCTTAAAGTTTGGGGATGCGACGCTTATGTCAAAAGGCTTCAGCCTGATAAGCTCGAACCCAAAGCGGAGAAGTGCGTCTTCATAGGATACCCTAAAGAGACCATTGGGTATACCCTCTACCACAGATCCGAGGGCAAAATCTTTGTTGCTAAGAATGGGTCCTTTCTAGAGAAGGAGTTTCTCTCTAAAGAAGTGAGTGGGAGGAAAGTAGAACTTGATGAGGTAATTGTAACTTCTCCCGAATTGGAAAGTAGCACATCACAGAAAGAAGTTCCCGTGATGCCTACACCAGCCGGAGAGGAAGCTAATGATGATGATCATGAAACTTCGGATCAAGTTACTACTAAACTTCGTAGGTCGACCAGGGTACGTTCCGCACCAGAGTGGTACGGTAATCCTGTCCTGGAAGCCATGTTGTTAGACAACGGCGAACCTACGAACTATGAAGAAGCAATGATGAGCCCGGATTCTGACAAATGGCTTGAGGCCATGAAATCCGAGATAGGATCCATGTATGAGAACAAAGTATGGACTTTGGTGGACTTGCCCGATGATCGTCAAGCCATTGAGAACAAATGGATCTTTAAGAAAAAGAGAGACGCTGATGGTAATGTCACCATCTATAAAGCTCGACTTGTCGCAAAGGGTTTTTGACAAATTCAAGGAGTTGACTACGATGAGACTTTCTCACCCGTAGTGATGCTTAAGTCTGTTAGAATTATGTTAACAATTGCTGCATTTTATGATTATGAGATCTGGTAGATGGACGTCAAAACAACGTTCCTTAACGGGTTTCTTTAGGAAGTGTTGTATATGATGCAACCGGAAGGTTTTGTCGATGCTAAGCATGCTAACAAAGTATGCAAGCTCCAGCGATCCATCTATGGACTGGTGCAAGCATCTCGGAGTTGGAATATACGCTTTGATGAGGTGATCAAAGCTTTTGGTTTTATACAAACTTATGGAGAAGCTTGTATTTACAAGAAAGTGAGTGCGAGCTCTGTAGCATTTCTAATAATATATGTGGATGACATATTATTGATTGGAAATGATATAGAATTTCTCAAAAGCACAAAGGGTTATTTGAACAAGAGTTTTTCAATGAAAGACCTGGGTGAAGCTGCTTACATATTGGGCATCAAGATCTATAGAGATAGATCAAGACGCCTGATAGGACTTTCACAAAGCACATACCTTGACAAGATTTTGAAGAAGTTCAAAATGGACCAGTCGAAGAAAGGGTTCTTGCCTGTGTTGCAAGGTGTGAAGTTGAGTAAGACTCAAAGCCCGACCACAGCAGAAGAAAGAGAAAGGATGAAAGTCATCCCCTATGCCTCAGCCATAGGCTCTATAATGTATGCCATGCTGTGTACCAGGCCTGATGTGTGCCTTGCCATAAGTTTGGCAGGGAGGTACCAAAGTGATTCAGGAGTAGATCACTGGACAGCGGTCAAGAATATCCTTAAGTACCTGAAGAGGACTAAGGACATGTTTCTCGTTTCTGGAGGTGAAGATAAGCTCATCGTAAAGGGTTACGTCGATGATAGCTTTGACACTGATCCGGATGACTAAAAGTCTCATTCCGGATACGTATTGAATAGTGGAGCAGTTAGCTGGAGTAGCTCCAAGCAGAGCATTGTAGACATAAAGATTTGCAAAAGTACATACGGATCTGAATGTGGCAGACCCGTTGATTAAACTTCTTCCGCGAGCAAAACATGATCAACACCAGGACTCCATGGGTGTTAGATTCATTACAATGTAAACTAGACTATTGACTCTAGTGCAAGTGGGAGACTGTTGGAAATATGCCCTAGAGGCAATAATAAATTGGTTATTATCATATTTCCTTGTTCATGATAAATGTTTATTATTCATGCTAGAATTGTATTGATCGGAAACTTAAATACATGTGTGAATACATAAACAACACCGTGTCCCTAGTAAGCCTCTACTAGACTATCTCATTGATCAAAAATGGTTAAGGTTTCCTAACCATAGACATGAGTTGTCAATTGATAATGGGATCACATCATTAGGAGAATGATGTGATGGACAAGACCCAACCGTAAGCTTAGCATTAGATCGTATAGTTATTAGCTACAGCTTTCTTCATGTCAAGTATCTGTTCCTTCGACGATGAGATCATGGTACTCCCGGATACCGGAGGAATGCCTTGTGTGCTATAAAATGTCACCTCATAACTGTGTGATCATAAAGGTGCTCTACAGGTATCTCCGAAGGTGTTTGTTGGGTTGCATGGATCGAGACTGGGATTTGTCGCTCCGTGTGACGGAGATATATCTCTGGGCCCTCTCGGTAATACAACATCACAAGAAGCTTGCAAGCATGTGACTAATGAGTTTAGTCACGGGATCTTGTATTACATAATTAGTAAAGAGACTTGCTAGTAACGAGATTGAACTAGGTATGGAGATACCGACGATCGAATCTCGGGCAAGTAACATATCGCCAGACAAAGGGAATTGCATACGGGATTAACTGAATCCTTGACATCGTGGTTCAACCGATAAAGATTTTCGTTGAATATGTGGGAACCAATATGGGCATCCAGGTCCCGCGATTGGTTATTGGCCGGAGAGGAGTCTCGGTCATGTCTACATGATTCTCGAACCCGCAGGGTCGCACGCTTAACGTTCGGTAGCGCTAGGGTAGAAATAAGATATTAATATGGTGAACCCCAAAGGTTGTTCGGAGTCCCGGATGGGATCCAGGACATCACGAGGAGCTCCGGAATGGTCCGGAGGTAAATATTTATATATGGGAAGTCGTATTTTGGGTTCCGGAAAGAGTTTGGTTTTTTCCGGTATTGTACCGGGAAGGTTCTAGAAGGTTCCGGAGTGGGGCCCACCTGCATGGGGGGAGCCACATGAACGTGGGTAGTGGGGAAAGGCCCCACACCCCTGGTCTAGGCACACCAAGATCCCCCCTTAAAAGGAATAAGATCATATCCCGAAGGGATAAGATCAAGATCCCTAAACAGGGGGGATAGCGATCGGTGGGGAAAGGAAAGGAGGGATTTCCTTCCTCCCCCCTTGACCAACGACCCTAGGGTCTTGGAGGGCAAGCCACCAGCCCCTTCCACGCCTATATAAAGGTGGGCAGGCATTGGGGGCAGCCACCCTTCGACCCTTGCCCGTCTCCCTCCCGTTACACCTCCTCCACCTCGCGTAGACGCTTGGCGAAGCCCTGCTGCAGTTCCGCTGCTGCCACCACCACCACACCATCGTGTTGGTTCAGATCTCATCTACCTCCTCTCCCTCGCTTGCTGGATCAAGAAGGAGAGGATGCTGCTGAGCCGTACGTGTGCTAAACTCGGAGGTGCCATCCGTTCGGCACTAGATCGGATTGGATCGCGACGAGTACGACTACATCAACCGCGTTACGTATGCTAACGCTTTTAGTCTACAAGGGTACATAGACGATTCCCCTCTCGTTGCTATGCATCTCCTAGATTAGATCTTGGGTGTTCATAGGAAATTTTTTGATTTTCATGCAACGCTCCCCATCAGGTGATTCGTAACAAGTAACAAGTAACAATAGTAACAAGAGTGCAGCAAGGTGGCCCAATCCTTTTTATAGCAAAGGACAAGCCAGAAGTTTCTCTTATATAAAGCAAAGTGCTCTTGAGGACACATGGGAATTCTCACCTAGTCATGTTCATCATGTTTAGTTGATTCGCGTTCACTACTTTGATAATTTGATATGTGGGTGGACTGGTGCTAGGGTGCTATTCTTACTTGAACAAGAAACACTCTTATGATTACCCCCTCTCGCAAGCATCCGCAACTACGAAAGAAGAATTAAGATAAATCTAACCATGGCATGAAACATATGGATCCAAATCAGCCCCTTACGGAATAACACGTAAACTAGGGTTTAAGCTTCTGTCACTCTCGCAACCCACCATCTACTTATTACTCCCCAATGCCTTCCCCTAGGACCAAATATGGTGAAGTGTCATGTAGTCAACATTCACATGACACCACTAGAGGAATAACAACATACACATCATCGAAATATTGAACGAATACCAACTTCACATGATTACTCATAACAAGACTTCTCCCATGTTCGAGATCAGAGGGGTATTGTATATGATTAAGGATCTGAACATATAATCTTCCACAAAATAAACCAACTAGCATCAACTACAAGATGTAATCAACACTACTAGCAACCCATAGGTACCAATGTGAGGTTTTGAGACAAAGCTTGAATACAAGAGATGAACTAGGGTTTGAGAGGAGATGGTGCTAGTGAAGATGTTGATGAATATTGGTGAAGATGTAGATGTCGATGAGAGGAACGTTGTGATGTCGATGGCTTCGATTTCCCCCTCCCAGAGGGAAGTATCTCCGGCGGAATCGCTCCGTCGGAGAGCAAAAGTGCTCCTGCCCAGGTTCCGCCTCAAGACGACGACGCTTCGTCCTAAAAGACTTCTTCTTATTTTTTCTATGGTAAAAGGCCTCATATAGAAAAAAGGGGCACCGAAGGGCTGCTGTGGTGTGACACCCTGGTTTTCGCTCCTTGTTTTTTTTCCTTCGTGGGATTTGGCTCCCGTCTTTTTTTTCGATGTTCTCGGGTTTTCTCTTGCCTTTGGGTATATGAAGATGGTCATTTAGTCTTGCCTTCCCTATCCCACCAGAGATTCTCCCTAGTCCAACCTTGCCACCCAAGATATTTTCTCAAGATTCTGCCACCGAAACCCTACTCTCCGATCTACCGGCAGGGAAACCCTAATTCCTTCTGTTACAAAGGAACTCCAATTTCCTTTGATATGTTGCCTCCCAAACTTCTCCCAGTGATCATCCCACATCCATAAACCCTGGATATGCAAAAATATTGCCAAGTCATTTGCACTATTTTTCATTTAAAATTAATTCCTTTTTCTGCCAGTTAAAGGAATTAAATCCAGGAAAATATCTATCCATCTCCAAAGTTCATGAAAACTTGTGGAGATATTCTTTGTGATCATATTGAGCTCCCATAAAAATATTGGCCATAATTAAATAAGGGAAATGGCATTTTCCTATTTAAAGCCAATATTGCACTTTGGGTACTTTCTAAAGGAACTACCATTTTGGTAACCAGGAAAAATCTCAAATAATTTGTGGAGCTTCTCCTATCCATATATTCACCATTTCCATCAAGATCCCAAGTTCCATAGCTCAACTTTTGAGAGCATCATCCAATTCTTGTCTCTGGAGTTATTTTGAGGTTGTGAAGCAACTATATTTTATATTGCTTAAAAAATTCTCAAATTAATCCAGGACCTCAAATTCCATATATGATGTGAGTATGCCAAAATTCACATCATTTCATCTAGCCAATTTCTCCCAAAAATTCCATCAAGTTTCAGTCCAGATTCTAGCTCTGTGAAGGAAGTACCATTTTGGAATTTCCAAATGAGCTGAAAATTTTCCAGTACCTTCATATCTCCAAATAATCACCCTACACCAAAATTCAGTTCATTTCATCAAGCCAGATGAGTGCAACATCAAAATCCAGTTTCTAGACCAAATTCGGCATTGTGAAGGAAGTATATGCAAAAATGGTCCAAATGGCTTCAAATTTTTCCAGCATCTACTCCTTCCTACCCCATCTTATTTTGACAACATTTCAACCTCACTTGCTGAGTCATTTCACCTCAGCTTGGTCCCCAAGTTTCCATCCAGAAACTATTCTGGATTACCTCGATTACTCTGGAGCCTTCCTGGTCCATGCAATGTCATAGCTTACCTATTTGACCAGTGCCTATCGTGTTTGACAAGGTGTGGTGGCCAGACTGGCACTGGAGCGCACCGTCCACGTGGTGACCGCGTAGCGCCTATGCAGAAACGGCGCCCTGGGTACGGACCTCGGCCTCTAGCTCACTCCGGCCAGCCCCGGCTTGTCTGGCCATGTCTGGTGGGTTCGCGACGTCCACGTACCCCTCTCCCACACTTTCTCCTCTCCGATTTCTTCACCCTCGCGCCACGGCGAGCGCCACCGCGACACTGTTTGCTCGTGACCGCCGTCGTATTCTCTCTATCACCTCTCTCCCGTTGGCGTCTTCTCCTCCAAACCGTCCCCTCCCTCTGGCTCTCGTCAGGTCGGCACCACCGAGCATGTGCCACCTCGCCGGAGCTCCAGTACGTGGCTAAGAACGCCACGGCGGCCGAGCTCATCCACTCGCCGTCGGGCACCTATAAATAGGCCACCCCCGAGCCCATCCCGAGCATCCCCAGCCCCGCAGCCACTCCCTCTCCCTCCTATCATCCTCCCCAACTCCTCAACTGAGCTCGGGGAGCTTCAACTCCTTCCCACGGCCACCATGGCCGCCGCCGTCGTCCTCTCAAATTCGGGGATCTTTGGCCTTCCCCGACTCCATTGACACCACCACCAGAGTCCCCTCTCGCCGTAAGCCACCTCCGCGCCCTCGCACGGCCTCCCCATTCACCGGAGTACCTTGGCCCCAACCTCGCCCATCACTGCCGTCCGCCATTGCCGAAGTAGCGCTCGAGTCCGATCTCCCCGTGGTCCGTGTACCCCCGGGATGGGTGCAGCTCGTCGTCCTGAGCACGCCCATACCCGGAGCACTGCCGGGGATGGCCCGTAGCGCCGGCAATCGTGGGCGGAAGCCGGCCCTCTCCTCGGCCAGGCGCGTGCGGGAGGAGGGCGACAACCCTGCAGGCGGGCCCGACCTGTCGGTGGCTCGGCCCCTTCCCCGTTTTTTTAAAAGAGGGCAGCAGTGCTGTGGGCCGGCCCAGTGAAACAGCGGCGGCGGCAGCCAAATCCAGCCCGAGCCAGCCCAAGTGCACAGTGCACCTTTTCTTTTTCCCCGAAAAATCTCTCAAGGACCCATTGGTGAATAAAATGATTACAAATAGGTCCCTGGCAGAAAAACCTTTGCAACTTTTTACTCGTAACTCCAATCGAGGTGATTCCAAAGCCCACCTTCTCTACTCATCGAGCCCGTTCCGATGATGTCACTCTCACCATGTTGACACTTTCTAAAAATGACCATTTTGCCCCTGCCCTCCATTCAGCCCCTCCGAGAGGGAACCCTTTCCGGCGATTTTTCCGCGAGCTTCCCGCACTTCTTCCGGAGCATTCATCGACCCCCAGGCAAGCCGACCATCTGATATGTGCCCTAAAGCATTTCTCTGTGTTATTCTAGTGTGTTTAAATTAGTATGCTTATGTTTGTATGCGTAGTGGTGAGCTGTATGTGACGCTAATAAACCCTTGCTTGCCTTTCTTTGAATTTCTTTCTGTAGCGGTGACCCAATGCTCCGAGCTGTTCTTCGGCCGTCTTAGGGGACCGCTACACTGTTTTTATCAACACCGTCTCATGCTCTGAGCTGCTTTTCAGCCGTCTTGTGCCGGGGTTGAGTTATTCCGGTAACGTCCAAGATCTGAGTTGTAAAGACCGTTCTGGTGGCTACTGGTTTAATTGCCGGTTTCATGCAAGGGTTCAGATGGTCGTCACATACAACTAGAACTTGTAAAGTGATAACCTGCCATTTAAAAATTGTTTCACTAATGACTCGTTGTGATATTGTATGGAGATAGGTTGTTATGTTTTCATAATTGGTACATCATGCATGGGTACTGTTATTGCAATATTATGAAATGTGACTTAATAATGACAACAACCTCCTCCGTCGACTAGATCGAGTCATAGTGTCACCGAACCGAGCTCATCGAGTGCAACCACATTTGCCGGTACGGGACGGCCCTGGCTTGGTCTATTGTCCTGCCTCTTGTCGGTACCTCCAAATAGGGAGGGTTATGCGTGTGTGCTACCCTGGCCCGGTAGGCGGCGATAATCCTGTGAGCCCAGTTTAGTTATATGGTACCAGGTCCCCGTTTGAGACAGTTTGTTTGGCCACGACGGTGGCAGGTGTCACGGGGTGACACAGGGGCCACCCAGGACATGAGCCTGGGAGGGTATGATTGTCGGAGGGACCGTAAGAGTGCCAGGCAATAGGCAGGTTTTGTTGGAGCAGCCCCGGTCCACCCGAATGGGAACATGTACTAAAGTACGAGGCCAGGAGCTCCATGGTGTGGGTAAAGTGCGCAACCTCTGCAGAGTGTAAATCTATTCGAATAGCCGCGTCCTTGGTCATGGACAGTTCGTACTCGACCACTATTTGGTCTGTGTCGAGTCTGGAGGAACAAACTATATAACGTATTGTTAAGAATGAACCAGAGAAAGGTATGATTTGTCAGACTTATAGTGCAGATGCATGGACATCGGATGATGTCAGGCATATGATGTTGGCCATGCGATGGCTATGAGATGAGTGGTCGGATGACCAAAGGACTTGGATTTGGTTTGGGTCATGACATATTCGGAGTATGGATTATTTCCTTGATATGTTTTACTTTAGTAGTTATCTTGCTGATAATCCTGCTATGACATGATAATTTATATTGCTAGCTAGTTAGGCCATGCCATGATAGTTAATATTGCTCTAATAATTGATGCATGCTTGAATGCCATGGATTGCTTTGCTTGGTGTATATGTTGGTTTGGTTTGCTTGCGAGTACATTCAAAAGTACTCAGCGGCCTTCAATGTGGCCAGGTTCACCTAAGGACTCAACGACCCCTAGCGAGGAGCCGGAGTGTTCGCGGGCTAGAAGAGTAACCCAGTCAGATCCCTGTGGATTGGAGCCGCACCAAGACCATGCTGCCTTAGATAGAGCTTTTCCGCTGCCATCACCCTTGTATTATATCATGTAAGACTGATATATCCATTAATAGAAATGTCTGTGTTCATGATACTTGTTGTAAAAGCGCATGCCAGAGTGATTTTCCTGGGCTGGTATGTGCGGCGACCGTCTGACTATAGTGGTATTCAGGCGGGGCGCCACAACGGATGGTATCAGAGCCAGGTTGACTGTAGGTTACCCTAGCCAGATTTCATTGCCTCTTGATCAGTAGAAAGCCCAGATGGATTTCAGCCATCTTTGCCAAACCGGCATGGCTACTATTGATCATAAGGCAACCCCCATAGGTTTTTGGCTCCATCAGACCCCAACTCTCATGGCCTTTGCCTCCGGTGGGAGATGTCCGCACCAGGCAATGACCTGTGAGCCCTAAACCCCTAGGTAAACCAGTTATCCCCACCTTGCTTGCTAGCCATGGCCTTTCTCTTCTCAAATCCAGTTTCCTTTGGGAAACGCCAATAAACTCCATCTTTCCCCGACAACCCTAGGATCGTTGACTAAGCCACTTTGGCTGTGGTCATGCGTCGAGTTTGATGTTCCCTAAGGAAGTAGTAGGAGCTTGACACCAATTGCTACCAGGAGCATTGTGTGGTTTTGCTTCTAAATCCTTAGAGGTACATCGAGTGCGCTATGTTAGTTATACTAGTGAATCTTTGGCCACATGTGTAAGGTCCGCAAAATTTGAGCTTTATTTGCTTTTTGGTTTTTTCGCGGTTCTTATTTCTTTCGATCGATCCCATTCTGCCGCTCCGACTGGATCCATCCGCAAGTGCTGTCAAGAAAACCAGCATACAACTTGGATAATACCCAATAATCCAAATTCAGTAGGCGTCAAGTCAAGCTAACTGCCCAATATTCAGAGCATTATCACCGGATCTATCAAGAATGGGTCAGTAGCAGAACTTGCAGGCAATGGATAAGGCCAGAATATACCTGAGAAGGAGTTTGCTTCCGAATTGATCACAACAAAGGAACAACGAAATGAGCTATCAGGAATGGATACCAGCAAGAGCAAATTATTCGGTCCTCGACACAAGGATTATTTCAGTTAATGGGGTGAACCTTGAGTCTTTCTCAATGGACTCAAGAATCATTTATTACCCACAGAAGATATCTTTCAAGAATGTGAATAAGCCGATAGCCACCACAAAATTCTGGTATGTTAATATAAATTTCAAAGCATATTCAGGAATCCTTCAATGCATATATAAAATTCTGGGCATGGTGAGCAAGGTCTGCGAGAAATATGGATAAGTTCACGGCTGCCCAGAATCAATGAGAATTTCAAACACCTGGAGGCTCAGCTAAATCGAATGGAATTATCCAGCAACACTTGGCTTGGATGCAAAGGGTATTCTGAATTAATTGTCAACATAACGTCAGCATCAGTTGTGCAACCTTTACAACAACAATGATCAGACCAGCAGAAGGACAAGCGGTGTGCACAGCCAACGGAATATCTTCAGACAAGATATGGCCTATACCAAGTTTTGGCTCCGCTATGGGTAAAATCCGGATACTTCGAAAGGAAGCCAGAATCGGCCACAGGACCGACCACCTATCACAGTACAAGGCTTTTGGTACAAGGAACCCAGCCTCCCTCCGCAAGCTATTGGAAAGGGCTTACAACGCAAGACTCCCAATCTTCCTTGCTACACCACTTGGTGCGAAAATCTTCTGGGGTACGATACGTAGCCTTCTTCAGCACGCTACCCTGGCAGACGCTTCGAGTGCAAGGAATTCAGCCTTCTTCAGCATGTCACCGTGCCCGCAACAATCTTGTCAGAAGCACAAACTAGTCCAGACACACGTTTGTCTCAGAACCCAGTGGATATGAAAGGGTCTATCCTACCTCTGCATATGTTGTGAGCATGCAGTCCAGAGGATCAGTTCATGCGAGCCACTCGTACACGGAATGACTATGTTTAGAAAAACATCGGCCCCATAGTTTGAAGCAAGGATATGAGCACAACCACCCCTACAAGATATGCAGGAGTAAATTGTGAATACAAGCCCAACAAGCTGGGATATGACCAAGGAGCCATGATGGTAGGTCATGACAAGTTTTCCAAGAAGGAACCCTCAAGAACAAATAAGTTTTGGATAAATACCTCCGTGACGGTCAATAAAAATAAAGCTTCATGGATAAAGTGATATTACCAACCCTTATCAGACTCTTGCATATACGGCCACAACAATGCAGCCAGCATGTCATCGTGAATACGGGCCATCAACCAAGATCAGGAGTTATGCTCCGAAGAATGCACCGAATGATAGCCATACTATGTCAGCTCAGTGGTCATAACAAGGACCACAGAGGCTATACAGGGCAGAGCCACCTCAGAGATTACCGTCTATGATTACTTTGTGATCATGCCCAACATTTCAGTTGAGAATCACCTGAGGACGAAGTCAGAATGCAAGAGAAAGGAGGAAACACCTCGTAAGGAACCCAGAGCTAGACTGAGCATTCTGACAAGGCAGAAAGGAAGTCACTCCTAGCCACTCCAGGCCATACGAGCACGTGAGTCCGGTACCCAGAAAGAATGTCTCGCCCTTGGCAGTCAGTGTACGGGGTATCACAATAAAACCCGAAGCAGCTAGTCCCAGGCCATGGAAACCAGACTATTTGTCGATACTTGGAGCTACCCACCAACCCCAACCAACAAGCTACCAGCACAAAGGGTTTGCCTGACAGGAAAGAGAAGGATTCAATGCAGCCATCTGGAAAAGACAGCACCTGAGCCATCAAAAGAGGCAGTTAAAAGGCTAGTGAACTAATGAAGACAAGATAGCTGATGGATCCAAGTCGTACAGAGGTAAGTCCCCCTTGGTCGGGAGGTAAGCCCGGAAATCTCGAGGATGAGATTTTCTTAAGGGGGGTAGGTTTGTGACACCATGGTTTTCGCTCCTTGTTTTTTTTTCCTTCGCAGGATTTGGCTCCCGTCTTTTTTTCCGATGTTATCGGGTTTTCTCTTGCCTTTGGGTATATGAAGATGGTCATTTAGTCTTGCCTTCCCTATCCCACCAGAGATTCTCCCTAGTCCAACCTTGCCACCCAAGATATTTTCTCAAGATTCTGCCACCGAAACCCTACTCTCCGATCTACCGGCAGGGAAACCCTAATTCCTTCTGTTACAAAGGAACTCCAATTTCCTTTGATCTGTTGCCTCCCAAACTTCTCCCAGTGATCATCCCACACCCATAAACCCTGGATATGCAAAAATATTGCCAAGTGATTTGCAATATTTTTCATTTAAAATTAATTCCTTTTTCTGCCAGTTAAAGGAATTAAATCCAGGAAAATATCTATCCATCTCCAAAGTTCATGAAAACTTGTGGAGATATTCTTTGTGATCATATTGAGCTCCCATAAAAATATTGGCCATAATTAAATAAGGGAAATTGCATTTTCCTATTTAAAGCCAATATTGCACTTTGGGTACTTTCTAAAGGAACTACCATTTTGGTAGCCAGGAAAAATCTCAAATAATTTGTGGAGCTTCTCCTATCCATATATTCACCATTTCCATCAAGATCCCAAGTTCCATAGCTCAACTTTTGAGAGCATCATCCAATTCTTGTCTCTGGAGTTATTTTGAGGTTGTGAAGCAACTATATTTTATATTGCTTCAAAAATTCTCAAATTAATCCAGGACCTCAAATTCCATATATGATGTGAGTATGCCAAAATTCACATCATTTCATCTAGCCAATTTCTCCCAAAAAATCCATCAAGTTTCTGTCCAGATTCTAGCTCTGTGAAGGAAGTACCATTTTGGAATTTCCAAATGAGCTGAAATTTTTCCAGTACCTTCATATCTCCAAATAATCACCCTACACCAAAATTCAGTTCATTTCATCAAGCCAGATGAGTGCAACATCAAAATCCAGTTTCTAGACCAAATTCGGCATTGTGAAGGAAGTATATGCAAAAATGGTCCAAATGGCTTCAAATTTTTCCAGCATCTACTCCTTCCTACCCCATCTTATTTTGACAACATTTCAACCTCACTTGCTGAGTCATTTCACCTCAGCTTGGTCCCCAAGTTTCCATCCAGAAACTATTCTGGATTACCTCGATTACTCTGGAGCCTTCCTGGTCCATCCAATGTCATAGCTTACCTATTTGACCAGTGCCTATCGTGTTTGACAAGGTGTGGTGGCCAGACTGGCACTGGAGCGCACCGTGCACGTGGTGACCGCGTAGCGCCTGCGCAGAAACGGCGCCCTGGGTACGGACCTCGTCGTCTAGCTCACTCCGGCCAGCCCCGGCTTGTCCGGCCATGTCTGGTGGGTTCGCGACGTCCACGTACCCCTCTCCTGCACCTTCTCCTCTCCGATTTCTTCTCCCTCGCGCCACGGCGAGCGCCGCCGGGACACTGTTTGCTCGTGACCGCCGTCGTTTTCTCTCTGTCACCTCTCTCCCTTTGGCGTCTTCTCCTCCGAGCCGTCCCCTCCCTCTGGCTCTCGTCAGGTCAGCACCACTGAGCGTGTGCCACCTCGCCAGAGCTCCAGTACGTGGCTAAGAACGCCACGGCGGCCGAGCTTATCCGCTCGCCGTCGGGCACCTATAAATAGGCCACCCCCGAGCCCATCCCGAGCATCCCCAGCCCCGCAGCCACTCCCTCTCCCTCCTATCATCCTCCCCAACTCCTCAACTGAGCTCGGGGAGCTTCGACTCCTTCCCATGGCCACCATGGCCGCCGCCGTCGTCCTCTCAAATTCGGGCATCTTCGGCCTTCCCCGACTCCACTGACACCACCACCGGAGTCCCCTCTCCCCGTAAGCCACCTCCGTGCCCTCGCCTGGCCTCCCCATTCACCGGACTACCTCGGCCCCAACCTCGCCCATCACTGCCGTCCGCCATTGCCGTAGTAGCGCTCGAGTCCGATCTCCCCGAGGTCCGTGTACCCCCAGGATGGGTGCAGCTCGTCGTCCTGAGCACGCCCATACCCGGAGCACTGCCAGGGATGGCCCATAGCACCGGCAATCGCCGGAGGGAGCCGTCCCTCTCCTCGGCCAGGCGCATGCGGGAGGAGGGCGACAACCCTCGAGGCGGGCCAGACCTGTCGGTGGCTCGGCCCCTCCCCCGTTTTTTTAAAAGAGGGCAGCTGTGCTGTGGGCCGGCCCAGTGAAACAGCGGCGGCGGCAGCCAAATCCAGCCCGAGCCAGCCCAAGTGCACACTGCACTTTTTCTTTTTCGCCAAAAAATCTGCCAAGGACCCATTGGTGAATAAAATGATTACAAATAGGTCCCTGGCAGAAAAACCTTTGCAACTTTTTACTCGTAACTCCAATCGAGGTGATTCCAAAGCCCACCTTCTCTACTCATCGAGCCCGTTCCGATGATGTCACTCTCACCATGTTGACACTTTCTGAAAATGACCATTTTGCCCCTGCCCTCCATTCAGCCCCTCCGAGAGGGAACCCTTTCCAGCGATTTTTTCGCGAGCTTCCCGCACTTCTTCCGGAGCATTCATCGACCCCCAGGCAAGTCGACCATCTGATATGTGCCCTAAAGCATTGCTCTGTGTTATTCTTGTGTGTTTAAATTAGTATGCTTATGTTTGTATGCGTAGTGGTGAGCTGTATGTGACGCTAATAAACCCTTGCTTGCCTTTCTTTCATGACGGCACCACGCCTGTGTTCTGAACTGCTTTCGGCCGTCCAGGCTGGATGTCGACTTTATGTTTCTCTTTTCAACAACTGGCCCGTGTTCTGAGCTGCTTTTCGGCCATCTCAGACAGCTGTTGAATTTCTTTCTATAGCGGTGACCCTATGCTCTGAGCTGTTCTTCGGCCGTCTTAGGGGACCGCTACACTCTTTTTATCAACACCGTCTCATGCTCTGAGCTGATTTTCAGCCGTCTTGAGCCGGGGTTGAGTTATTCCGGTAACGTCCCAGATCTGAGTTGTAAAGACCGTTCTGGTGGCTACTGGTTTAATTGCCGGTTTCATGCAAGGGTTCAGATGGTCGTCACATACAGCTAGAACTTGTAAAGTGATAACCTGCCATTTAAATATTGTTTCACTAATGACTCGTTGTGATATTGTATGGAGATAGGTTGTTATGTTTTCATAATTGGTACATCATGCATGGGTACTGTTATTGCAATATTATGAAATGTGACTTAATAATGACAACAACCTCCTCCGTCGACTAGATCGAGTCATAGTGTCACCGAACCGAGCTCATCGAGTGCAACCACATTTGCCGGTACGGGACGACCCTCGCTTGGTCTATTGTCCTGCCTCTTGTCGGTACCTCCAAATAGGGAGGGTTATGTGTGTGTGCTACCCTGGCCCGGTAGGCGGCGATAATCCTGTGAGCCCAGTTTGGTTATATGGTACCAGGTCCCCGTTTGGGACAGTCTGTTTGGCCACGACGATGGCAGGTGTCACGGGGTGACACAGGGGCCACCCAGGACATGAGCCTGGGAGGGTATGATTGTCGAAGGGATCGTAAGAGTGCCAGGCAATAGGCAGGTTTTGTTGGAGCAGCCCCGGTCCACCCGAATGGGAACATGTACTAAAGTACGAGGCCAGGAGCTCCATGGTGTGGGTAAAGTGCGCAACCTCTGCAGAGTGTAAATCTATTTGAATAGCCGCGTCCTCGGTCATGGACAGTTCGTACTCGGCCACTATTTGGTCTGTGTTGAGTTTGGAGGAACAAACTATATAACGTATTGTTAAGAATGAACCAGAGAAAGGTATGCTTTGTCAGACTTATAGTGCAGATGCATGGACATCGGATGATGTCAGGCATATGATGTTGGCCATGCGATGGCTATGAGATGAGTGGTCGGATGACCACAAGACTTGGATTTGGTTTGGGTCATGACATATTCGGAGTATGGATTATTTCCTTGATATGTTTTACTTTAGTAGTTATCTTGCTGATAATCTTGCTATGACATGATAATTTATATTGCTAGCTAGTTAGGCCATGCCATGATAGTTAATATTGCTCTAATAATTGATGCATGCTTGAATGCCATGGATTGCTTTGCTTGATGTATATTATGGTTTGGTTTGCTTGTGAGTACATTCAAAAGTACTCAGCGGCCTTCAATGTGGCCAGGTTCACCTAAGGACTCGAGGACCCCTAGAGAGGAGCCGGAGTGTTCGCGGGCTAGAAGAGTAACCCAGTCAGATCCCTGTGGATTGGAGCCGCACAAAGACCATGCTGCCTTAGATAGAGCTTTTCCGCTGCCATCACCCTTGTATTATATCATGTAAGACTGATATATCCATTAATAGAAATGTCTATGTTCATGATACTTGTTGTAAAAGCGCATGCCAGAGTGATTTTCCTGGGCTGGTATGTGCGGCGACCGTCTCACTACAGTGGTATTCAGGCGGGGCGCCACATGTGGGCCCCATAAGGCATCAAGGCACGCCCTGGGGTAGGCATGCCCTGTTGCCTTGTGAGCAATAGGTGGCCCCACTCTGGTGGTTCTTCGTTCCAGTATTTTTTTATATATTCAATAAAAAATCTCCGTGAAGTTTCAGGTCATTTCGAGCTTCATAGAATAGCTATCTCTGCTGTAGCCTTTTTAGGTCCAGAATTCCAGCTGCCGGTAATTTCCCTCTTCATGTAGATCTTGCAAATTAAGAGAGAAAAGGCATTAGAATTGCATCATAAAGTGAAATAATGACCAAAAACATTATAAATAACTGTAGGAAAACATGATGCAAAATGGACGTATCAAAGCCCCCTAACAATTGCTAGAGCCTTTTATTATTAATTTAACATCACCGAAAAGATTTTCCACCTATATATTATTTATCGGTAATACCCGGTATTGCCCAATAAACTCTGAAACCCTTTCGGTGACCCCGAAACGCTTCCGGTTCCTCTCGAAACTATTTTGAATATTTACGAAACTATTTCACAAATATTTCCTCATTACTCTCATCCTACTAACACTCCGTAGATCATGATTACCTTAAGCTTGTGACCCTATAGGTTCGGTAAAACATAGACATGAACAAAACTCCTTTGTTCAATGACCGATAGCAGAACCGTGGACATCCATATCTATCCCTATGATTACACGAATGACATTCGAGTGAACCTTTGGTTATCATGTGCTATTCACTTTGCTTCGCGATACTTTACAAAAACCGAAGTGAGATGTATCGGTATCCTTTTGAGTCATACACATGCTCACTATACCGGTCTCCTTGTTACCGGTTTTGTTCTTCTTTCTCGTTGACATGTTCCGGCATCCCCGTGACATAGTCACCTATGTCTGGCCAGACGATGATGGATTCCATCACACCGAGAGGGCCCTAAGGATATCTCTCCATAGTCAGAGGAGCAAATTCCACTCTCGAGTTATCTAGTCCATTGTCAAACTTTTCGATGAACCTCTAAGTTGTTGTTATGATCACCATGTTACAGATGACGTTTGAGCAACCCTAAAGTCCACCTTACAGTAAAAAGTGACTATGATACTCTCATGGTCTAAGGAACTAAAACACACGTTTAACACTCCATGCTATAACAATTGACTTCTGACGATGTAATCTCAAAGTATAACAAACAAGTTTGGGTTGATTCAATATCATCGTTCTTCTAACGTCATATTCTCAAAGTTGTTTTAGGACTATCGTTACACTTAACGATATCCTAAGATCTGGAAAATGTAATCACCAAGAACACTTGAGCCAGTCTTAGAGGCAAGACTAGGAATCTTATTTTTCTGTTTATCATTCCACACGTGCATATGAGTTTTTCACTGAATCGCATATTCCTGGATCATAGCAGTTATAGCATAGAATATAAACTCTTAATTATGAACATGGAAATATAATAATACAATATTATTGCCTCTAGGGCATATTTCCAACAGCTATGCCATAGCATGATCTCCTTCCCGTAGGCGGAGGCGATTTGGAGGAGCTGGGCTCTGCTGAAATGCAAGATCTTCTCTTGGATTGCTACGCAAAGGAGGCTTTGGACATCCGATCGTCGTGCCTATCACGGTCTTCAAGATGCGCCTTCCGCTTGCTATACATGTCTCCAAGAGTGATGGTGTCCTGGACTAGGGGGTACTCACCACGTCGTCTCCCCACTAGGTGGGTCGGGCCGAGGACCCCCATGTCGGTTCACTAATGGGCCACTTCGGGCAGGCCATAACATATACAAGGGAGATTCCACAAGACTTGACGCACAAGCCGAAGACTCCTCTCCACCAACGTATCCAACTAGGACTCTTGTTATCATAGGCCTCCGGTACATTATATAAGACGAGGCCAGGCTAGTCAATAGAATATATTCTATATCATTAGAATCATACACAACAATCTTGTGGTAGATACCGGTACTCTGTACTATCCCCCATATCAATACAATGAAAAGCAGGACGTAGGGTATTATCTCTTCGAGAGAGCCCGAACCTGGGTAAAATCCTGTGTCCATGTTACCATCGCTCCAAGACGCCTAGCTTTGGACCCCTACCTTGAGATATGCCAGATTTAGCACCGACATTGGTGGCCCATGCAGGTCCCTACTGGTAGTCGCCGCGGTGCGATGGTAATTCAGATCGGCTCTGACACGATCTACGCACCAGAACCGAGCTTCATCGCCGACGTCGGCATCTTCGTCCCCGGCTCGGCTGGTCACCTCGGCTGGATCGAGGACTGCGCTTCGCGTTGGATCGTCAAGATTGGACGAGTGCCTTCGTCCGTGGAGCTCAGGGGCTCAACGTCAACATCGCCTTCGGGCGACCGTGCAGTTTGAGCGTCGCTTTCACGATTGCTTCAGTGGAATTGTGCGGAATTGAGTCCATAATGACCCTGTCAAATTTCATCATGTTCCGATGGAGGAATCTCCAGCAATCTCCGATATACCGGAGCCCTGTCAAATCTGGACGGGAACCTGGATGAGTTTAGGGTGAGGAGTCCAGCAGTTAGCTTGGCCATCCTTTGGAAGATCCAACCATTCATCGGCTGTGGAATTTCCATATCGACAACCCCTCAAAATTTCAGCTCGATCCGACTGTTCAAACTCCAGGAAACGTCTGAGGAGTGCATCAATTTTCGGATCTGTTTTCTGCGCGAAAACGAATCCGACCCGAGTTCATATTTCTTCATGAACGGGATATTGGACATCCTTTTTGGAGGAAAAGTTTTTCTAGGGAATTGTGTGTTGTTTTCAAACACGTGCCCCCAAATTTTGAGCCTTTTTTGAGGCGATCTTCACCATCGCACCGGTGTCAAACCAGCCCGACTACGTTATTACTCCATGGGTGCTGACCTGCGCCGGCATCGACTGCGCCGTCGCTCGGTTAAACCAACGAGAACCACCTCGGATCATCACCTCAGCGAGCCAACCATGAGTTCGGCATCGCAAAGGCCAGATCATCGCCAATACAACATTACCGCCCCATGGATGCATGGGTCAGGTGTGCCAGCATCGCCGCGCCGTCGCTTCATCAAGCTGGCATTGACTGCGTCACAAATTCCAACCTACGTCAGCATCGCCGAGCCATCGTTCTTCAAGCCGATGACCACCACGCTGACCTGATTTGACACCTCGGCTGGCATGGGGGGCTCCAACGTCACCTTACCGACCTGCTCCATTACCTCGGCTAGACCGGGGCTTCGCAATCGCTTCATCGACATGCTCCAGGGGCTTCATCATCTCCACCCGACCAGCTTCATCACGGCAGTTGGACCGGGGGCTTCGCCTCGCCACATCGATCGTACTGCATCGTCACTTCATCAAGTCGAACTCTTCGCTTGGCCACCTCAGGACCGGCTTGGAGGCTGGGATATTGTCCTGCCGCAATCCCGGACTACGTCATCAACACCAAGCACATTGGCCAGCTAAGTCGCTTTCATGCTCAAATTTTCTCAGTTTTTTTATTTTTTTGTTCGGTTCAACCAAGCATTTATTTGTGTTAAACAAAAAACTTAGTTTGTTAAAAATGTTGTTTGTTAAAAACACTTGTTTTACCCAAGTTAACCGGGGCTCTTAAATTTATATGTGCCGTTTTATAATAAATGTTTTCTTCTAAGTCGTTGCAAAGTCTTTTTCTACTACTCCTTTTTCGGCTCGAGTTACGGTCAATTGCCGATAGCCTAGCATCTCTATATGGCTGCTTGAGTTTAGTTCGATAAACTGGTCTGAGAAGCACTCCTCCTTCGGGAAAAGGAGGTTGAAGCCGAAGGCTGACCAACTTGAAGGCTAGAGATCGGATGTGTCATGTTAAAGCACGGTGGAAGCAAAAGATTAATTTAAAGACCAATTTTTGGATTGGCACCAAAAAACTTGATTTAGTTCAGACTTTAAGATTTTACATAAGTTTTTTGGTTTTTCGTGCATAAGACATTTTAAATCTATTTGTATGTTTTTCTTTCAGGAGGCAGGATGTCCTCTTGATCGAGGTGTTCTGCGTGATGGTTCTGCTTGGGAAAATCTTTTCCAACCCGCAGTTCGGCATCTTCCCCGCCGAGCTGCACCTCGGCGTTGACAAAACACACTCGATGGATGAACTAGTTCCCGAGGAGATACGATCCCAGGGTCGGCCATGTTGCCCAAACCTGTAAGTGGATCTAGTGCCACCCCTTGTTGGTTTTGGAGTATTGAAGACAAACTTGGTTGTGGGACAAATGTGTTTGTGAGATTCACAGGAGAACACAGGTAGAAGTCCCTATTGATTCGGTTTACCCATCAAAGATGACCCATAAAAATGTATGAAGACATTAAAGACAATGGTTGTTCACGAAGACATTCGTGTTGAAGTTAATGACTCACGAAGACATTCACTTGAAGCCAATGGAACGCGAAGACTTAGTCTTTTGGTAGTTTCATTTTCTTCTTTTGTGAGTCATAGGAACCACCATACTGTTAAGTGGGGTCGAGGTAAACGATGTTAGAAACTGACGTGATGCTCAACCTAAATCTTATGTCTTCGAGCGAAGACAAATGAGAGAAAACCTCTTCCAGAGTTCGTTGAGTCAGCTTAGCTTGGAGCCCAAGTAAAGTTGCCGCGTATGTTCAAATTCTGACCGTTGGACACGTGTCTGTTCCCCAATGACCCAAGGTCATTTCGGACAAATCATGTCGGGTTGCCTCCTGGCTATAAATAGCCACCCCCTTCCACCATAAATTGGTGGCTGCTCCGAGTTAGTGCACGACTTTTGTCGTTTGAGAGCAACTCACCTCGAAGCCTTTGAGAGAGAATCCTTGCGAGGACAAAACCCAAAACACCCAGAGCCCAAAGTGATTGAGCATCACTGAAGACATCCTATTCCGAGTGAACCGAAGACTTATTACACTTGAAGACTATGATCTTCTAGCCGGTTAGGCGTCACGTTCTGAGCATCCAAGAGTCATTGTGGATTGCCGGTGAACGAAGTCTGTGAAGGTTTGGAAGTCTACCTTGAAGACTTACCAGAGTGATTGGGCGAGATCTGTGGGTCTTAGCTCAAGGGGAATAAGGTGAAGACGTGGTCTTCTGAGTTCAATCTCAGCCTCCCTAACCAGACGTACAACTGTCACAACAGTTGGAACTAGTCAAACAAATCATTGTCTTCCCCGAGCTACTGGTTCTATCCTTTCCCTTCCTCACTTATTGTTTCATACTGTGAAGCCTTTGCCTGCTTGTCTATGTTTGAAGATATTCCCTGAAGTCATTCATCTGTTTGCCCATTTGTCTTCATGTTTCTTGTGTTTATGTTCAACACATGCATGTATGTATGATGTCTATGCTTGTCATATCTGTTCATCTTAGTTGCAACTGTTGTTAGATATCATCGTGCTTCTACTTGCTTCGAAGACTTTGCCTGTTTTCGAAGCCTTTCATAAAAATCGCCTATTCAACCCCCCTCTAGTCGATAACTAACACTTTCAATTGGTATCAGAGCAAGGTGCTCCCTTGTTCTATGTGATTCGGTTTAACCACATAGAGTTTTACCTATGTCGACTGCAGGGATAATCAAGGTTTCTGCTGCATGCCCCATCTTCGATGGCACTGACTATCCCTACTGGAAGAATAAGATGCGCATGCATCTTGAAGCCATTGACAACGACCTCTGGTATGTCGTCAAGACTGGTGTTCCCAAGGTCGGTGAAGGTATCACCGCTGCTGATGTGAAGAGGTTGGCGCAACTGGACTCGACTGCCAAGAACATCATCTGTGGTCATCTGACCAAAGGACAGTATGGTCGTGTGAGTGCACTGGAGTCTGCGAAAATAGCCTGGGACTGGCTCTCCAAGGTCAACGAGGGCGTCTCATCTCAACGAGACTCTCGAATTGATGTTCTTCGCAATCTCTTCAACCGCTTCAAGGGACTCGAGAATGAAAATGTTTAGGTCACCTTCGATCGTCTTACTGATATCACCAATGAGCTTCATGCTCTCGGCGCCACTGACATCACCAAGCATGAAGTTGTGAAGAAGCTATTGAGATCTCTTGACAGTTTGTTTGACACCTTATCACTGATGATTCAAGAGCGCCCTGATTTCAAGCAATTGGATCTTGCCGATATACTTGAGAGGCTCAATACTCATGAATTCCAGCTATCTGAGAAGAGAGATATCTATGGTCCTAGCTATGGACGTTCTCGCGCTTTGAAAGCAAAGGCTGTATCTTCATCTGAAGACTTTGACTGCTGTTTCGATGATCCTGAAGGCATTGGCAGAGAACTTGCAATGCTCTTCAAGAAGTTCCAGAAGTTCACCAAGAAAAACCGCTTCGGAAAGTCTTCAAAGTATGATTCCAAGAAGGCTGAAGCTTCCACTCGTGACTACAAGAAGAGAACTTGCCACAAATGCAAGAAGCCAAGCCACTACATGGCAGAATGTCCTCAATGGGAAAAGGAATAAAAGAAGAAGAAGAAGAGCAAGGACTATGACTTTGATGAGAAGAAGTAACACTCAAAGTCTTCATCAAAGTCTTCATCGCACAAAAGAAGTTCCTCTAGCAAAGCCCGTGCATTCATCGGCAAGGAAATGGATTCAGAGGAGGAGTCTGCTTTAGAGGAGGTGGTGGAGGAGTTAGAGGAGGAGTCAGATTCAGGCGTGGCAAGCCTGGCTTTGGCTTCAGCATTCGTCGCCAAGTCCATCTTCAGCAATGAAGACAATGGTTACGTCACCGACACTAAGGACGACGATGACGATGACTCTGCTCCTACCTACTGCTTCATGGCAAGAGGCGCTAAGGTAACATCTCACGCTGCCTACTTTGAAACCTCAAGTGAAGATGACTCTGAATGTGAATCCAAACCTAGCTATAAGACACTTGCTAAAATTGCAACTGAGCAACAAACTGCTATGGAAAAGATTCAAAAACTGCTAGACAAAAGCGATGATCTGTTGGACGAGGAAATGAATCGAAGTCAATCCTTAATTGAAGACATAAAAAATCTTCAAGTTAAGTATGACGAGCTCCTAAGTCGTCATGATACCGTCTCATCTGATCATGAGAAGCTCTCCTATGAATATCTTCAAAGGAAGCAAGAGTTTGAGAAGCTGGGAGCATCTCATGATGATCTTCGAACTAAAAACGATTCACTACTCGCTCAACAGATCAGTACCGCTCAGGATGAATTTGTGCCACCTTGCTTGAAATGCCTTGAGCGTGATAACGCTAATTCTTCTGCTAAATGTTCCACTGGTTCTGAATCTACAATATCTTCAACTGTTGATTTGGCCACTAACCCCTCATCTGAGGAAGCCACTGCTCTTACTGATGAGAATGCCAGGTTGAAGACATTGCTTGAGACTGGCATGTATAAGAGCCTCAAAGGGCATATGACTCTTTGTGATGTCCTCAAGAAACAGATCCTGAACAGGAACCCTAGGAAAGAGGGCATTGGCTTCGAAAGAAACATGAATGTTGATGGTACATATTGGAAGCCTGAGCAGTACCCCAAAACCACTTGGGTTGCAGCAACAGGCCCCCCAATAGACTCATCTACATTATCTGGCTATACCTGTGCTAACCCCATCATCATTGATGAGTCCTTCGACTCAAACTATAAACTGTTCAAAAACCAGAATGGTGAAGTGTTTGCCGGGTTTATTGGAACTAACTGCAGGAATGGTTCTCCTATGAAGAAGGTCTAGGTTCCCAAAAGTCTTCTGGAAAGGCTTCCCGTGAATGTCATCATGACACCACCTGGGAAGAAGACAAGCCCCAGAGCAAAAGCTTCATATGGACCAAAGTCTTCATACAGACAAAGGTCTTCATATGATCGTACTAACTCTCATGTTTTGCAGGGCTACAATGATCAGACTCATGAATACGAGCGTTATTCTTCAAACCACTATATTCACAAATCAAAGAATTTTTCTCCATATTCGTTTGAGTACTCTAACCCCCATGTGAAGCTATTTGCTAGGGCTTCAAAGCCAAAATTCTTAGATGCTGCACTTAGACTCATTGCTTCAAAGCCACCCCTTCAGATGTGGGTGGTTAAGAAGAGCTGATCTTTCTTGCAGGGTCGGGTCTCCAGCCGAAATGCATTGGTTTCTGAAGACAATGTTGGGGACCTGAAAAATCTTGTCGGACGCAAGATAAAATGTCAAAATGGTCTTACCATATATTTCGTCCATGGATTTCTTGATGATCGTCCTACTATATCCTCCAAGAAACTTACATTCTCTGAAAGTCTTCATCGTCAAATGTTTGCACTTCACAATTGTCTTGGTGAAGCCTATCCTACTAACTGCTCTGTAGGGTACACTTATGAAAGCTACTGAATGGATCCTGGACAGTGTCTGTACCAACCATATGACTGGTGACCGAAGCTTACTCATGGACTCGACACTTCATCCATCTACACAAAGTCACATTACATTTGCTGACACTGGGAAAATCAAGGTATTGGATCTAGGTAGGGTTGCAATCTCAAAGGATCGGCACATGGATAAAGTGATGCTTGTCGAATCCCTTGGATTCAACCTCATGTTAGTCTCAATGCTTTGTGATCTTGATATGATTGTCATCTTTGGAAAATTTCGCTGTCTTGTGCTAATGGCTTCTGACAAAACTCAAGTCTTCGAAGGTTATCGAAGCGGTGACTTGTACATGGTAGATTTCTCCACAGAACCACAACTTGCCACATGTCTTCTAGCAAAAGCTTCAAAATGCTGGCTTTGGCATCAACGGCTAGGACATGCTGGCATGAGGAACTTGCACACCCTTGTGAAGAAGAAGCACATCATTGGGATCGAGGGTGTCAAGTTCAAGAAGGATCATCTATGTGGTGCCTGTGAAGCTGGGAAGATGACTAGGGCGAAACACCCCTCGAAGACAATCATGACGACCACTCGTCCCTTTGAGCTGCTACACATGGACTTATTCGGCCCTACTCATTACTCCACCCTTACTACTTCTGCACATCTATATGGCTTCGTGATTGTTGATGATTATTCTTGATATACCTAGGTGCACATAATCCTGTATAAGAATAAAGTGCAGGATGTCTTCAGGCGGTTCGCCAACCGGGCCATGACCAACTATGGCGTTAAGATCAAGCACATCAGGAGTGACAATGGCACCGAGTTCAAGAACACTGGGCTCGACACCTATCTTGACGTTCTTGGCATCACTCATGAGTTATCAGCTCCATACACTCTAGAGCAGAATGGCGTCGTGGAACGCAAGAACAGGACTCTCATTGAGATGGCTCGCACTATGCTCGACGAATACAAGGCACCACGCAAGTGGTGGCCTGAAGCCATTGACACTGCATGCCACATCGTCAATAGAGTATATCTTCACAAGTTCTTCAAGAAGACATCTTATGAACTGATCACTGATAAGAAGCCAAATGTAAGTTGTTTCAAAGTATTCGGTGCTAGGTGCTGGATACGGGATCCACATCACACTTCTAAATTTGCACCGAAAGCACATGAGGGTTTTATGCTTGGCTATGGAAAGGACTCGCACACCTACAGGGTCTTCAACCTCTTTCACCATAAAGTGGCTGAAACTGCAGATGTGCGATTCGATGAGACTAACGGCTCGCAAAGAGAGCACCTGCCACATGTGCTAGATGAACTCCCTCCAAGTGAATCCATCAAGCTAATGGGTACTAGAGATATAATACCCAGTGAGGAACCTGGAGATGAAGAGGTTGTGATACCTGCTCCTGTCCAGCGTGAAGACAATGATTAGCCTGAAGATAATGCTGAGCCTCAAGACAATGCCTCTGAAGATAATGCTCAGCAACAGCAAAGTCTTCGCCCTGTACATCCTTGAGTGGCCAATGAAGTTCAGATCGAGAAGATACTTGACAACATAAATGCACCTGGTCCTCTCACTCGCTCCAGAGCCACACAGCTAGCAAACTTTTGTGGACACTTTGCTTTTGTCTCCATCACAGAACCCACCAAAGTCACTGAAGCTTTCATGGAACCAGAATGGATTCAAGCTATGCAAGAAGAGCTTCAGCAATTTGAGCTCAACAATGTGTGGGAACTCGTCAAGTGTCTTGACCCTCGCAAGCACAACATCATTGGAACAAAATGGATCTACCGCAACAAGCAGGATGAACATGGTCAAGTTGTCAGAAACAAAGCCCGTCTTGTTGCTCAAGATTACACACAAGTGGAAGGAATTGACTTCGATGAGACATTTGCTCCTGTGGCTAGACTTGAAGCCATCCGCATACTTGTTGCTTACACCAATCATCATGATATCCTTCTATATCAAATGGATGTGAAGAGTGCCTTCCTCAACAGCAAAATTGTAGAAGAAGTCTATGTTGCTCAACTTCCTGGGTTTGAAGATCCAAAGCACCCTGACAACGTCTATAGGCTCAACAAGGCACTGTATGGCCTCAAACAAGCTCCACGAGCCTGGTATGACACACTCAAAGAATTGCTGAAAAGCAAAGGGTTCAAACCTGGTTCACTTGATCCCATTCTCTTCACTAAATCATATGATGGTGAACTGTTTGTATGCCAAATCTATGTGGATGACATTATCTTTGGTTGCACTGACAAATGATATAGTGATGAGTTCAGTCATATGATGCAAGAGCAATATCAAATGTCCATGATGGGAGAGCTGAAATTCTTTCTTGGTCTTCAAATTCGTCAACAACACAAGGACATCTTCATATCACAAGAGAAGTATCTCAAGGATTGCTTGAAGAAGTTTGGTATGCAAGATTGCAAGGGCTACAAGACGCCAATGCCAACAAATGGTCAACTGAGCTCCGACGACAATGGTAAAGAGTTCGATCAAAAGGTATACTGCTCCATGATTGGTTCTTTATTGTACTTATGTGCATCTAGGCCAGATATAATGCTTAGCGTTTGCATGTGTGCCCGATTCCAAGCGGCACCAAAGGAATCGCATCACCTTGCGGTGAAGCGAATACTTCGATATTTGGCTCACACCCCAACGCTAGGATTATGGTATCCAAAGGGCTCAGAGTTTGATTTGGTTGGATTCTCCGATTCTGACTATGCTGGAGATAGGGTGGATCGCAAATCCACATCAGGCACTTGTCACTTTCTTGGCCGTTCACTTGTATGTTGGTCTTCAAAGAAGCAGAACTGTGTTTCACTCTCCACTGCTGAAGCTGAATACATTGCTGCTGGATCTTGCTGTGCTCAGCTTCTCTGGATGAAGCAAACCCTGAAGGACTATGGCATCACCAAGAAGAAAGTACCTCTGTTCTGTGACAACGAGAGCGCCATCAAGATTTCTCACAATCCAGTCCAACACTCCAAGACGAAGCATATTGAGATCAGGCATCATTTCCTTCATGACCATGTGCTCAAAGAAGACATTGACATCATTCACATCAACACTGAAGATCAACTGGCAGATATCTTCACAAAGCCTTTTGATGAGAAGAGGTTTTGCAAGTTGTGGTGTGAGCTAAATATCTTAGAATCCTCAAATGTCCAGTGAATGGACACACATCCTAACGCTTATGCATTGTTGATGACTATGATGTACAACACACGAAGTAACGTATGTCTTCAATTCATGAAGATTTACACTCTAAGTGTGAAGATATTAACGCAGAATTTGACTTCAGAGCGCCACGATAATTGTGCGCCGTGTCTGGGTCTAACACTTCCTATACTGTGGATAATGCCACCACCAAACTTTCTTGAAGATTTTCATTTGGCGTCACATCTATTGCATTATCTTCTTGATTTTGGTTTGTCTTCACCAATGGTTTTATCTTTGCACACTATTTGATTTCATTGCCTATACTATATATATATATATATATATATATATATATATATATATATATATATATATATATATATATATATATATATATATGAGTTTGTCCTCAACAACATTCACTTATAGCTATGTCTTCAAGTTGGATTTTTCTGAACTAGGTGAATGTGATCGGACCCTTACCTCTATGTGCTTATCTCTTCCAATCTCTCTAAATCTTCATATGCATTCTACTTGACATGTGTCGATTGTCTTCACTGTGTCCTTGTCAGTTGAAGATTTTGAGACCAAATTTTAAAACGTTTTTATATCCTTATCTATTTTGCCGGCCTCCGCAGAAGCCGGAACGACCTCCCACCAAAACAGCTATGTTGTGGGGGTCAAGGCGTGGCTGTCAAAACTGCATCTGCATGCCACGTGTCGAGCAAAGACGTATCGCCAGGGGCAGCACAGTAAATTCACCGAGATGGACTACTCCTTATAAATACTTCGCCCCTGTGGTCATTAAATTCTTTCACACCTGTTGCTCTCACCTTCGCAAACCCTAGCGCCGTCGCTAGCCTCCATCGACGCCGGAGAAGAAGCGCTTCGCTGCCGTGACCTCTTCGACGCCGTACTCACACCGGCCACAGATATCTTCTCGCCACCGCCGCCGTAGCTGTCTTCCACTGCCAAGTTAGGGCGTGGGTCAGGGTGTGCATTCGGTTTTTTCGGTTTGATTCGGTTCGGTTTATATGGTTTTTGGTTTATACGGTTTTTATACTTTGGTTTAGACGGTTTTATACATAGATACGGTTCGGTTTCGGTAATAACCACTTAATTTTGGTTTGGTTTCGGTAATAACCAAAATAACCAAAGTTGACGCGAATTTTTGAACAACGCATACTTTTTTTATCACATGATTCAATCTGTGTATGTATGTTAGCTTTTTCTTTTGAGAACTGTGTACGTAGATTAAATCATTAGATGGTAGACATGATTTGGTGGCATATGTACGTACGATGTGCACCAGATCGAGGCATATATGACCGATGAGGCGTTGACAGAGATGTATGTACGTACTAGGAAAATTTGAGGACAAGACAGGGAAAGAGCACCGCGTGAGCTAGCCTCCAGGTTTTTTTACGTGGAAAAAATATGGCACGAAACACCACAGCGCTAACCTGCAGCCTCCAGGTTCCTTTTTTTCTTTTTAGGATTAGCCTCCAGGCTTCTAGTCCAAGCGGCAAACACAGCGCCAGCCTCTAGCTCGTGCGCTAGGTAGCCCAAGGCCCAGGCCCAAGCGCTAGGCGCCAGCCTCCAGCTCGTGCGCCAGCCGCGCCGCAAAATTTAGTACCACCTCGCGGAGCGAGCAGCAATGAGATGGGTGGATGGCTATAAAAGGAGGGGCGACGGGAGGGATCAACTCAGGTATTCGGTTGTTCAACACACAACGAAGCTAGTTTCGGTTATTTCGGTTTAACCGAAAACCATCGGTTTCTAACCGAAAAAACTGAGTGTTAAATGGTTTCCAGATTTGGAAACTGAAACTGAACTTGTAACCTGAAAAAACCGAAATTTCGGTTCGGTTTGGTTTTTTTGGTTTGGTTTTTGGTTTTCGGTTTGGTTTTGCACACCCTGAGGCATGGGAGATCGAACTGCTCAGCTTCCTCCTCGCTTCGTTGAGCTGTTCATCATGCGGTACATGTCCGTGGGCGAGTCACTTGGTTCTCATAGTCTGAATTCATTTGCAGACTTCTTACATCTTCATCTTGACTCTCCTGAAGCCAACTCCTATCGAATCAGCAGATCGAAACCTGTCAGTCCTTTGAAGCCAATGGCAGGTAAAAAATCTTCAAAGAAGGGTAGAACACAATGACGAGCCAACACTGTTCTAGACCTCCCTCCTGAACTATATGAGCAATACAAGTCAGATCCTGAGGAAACTTATGGTGAGCGCAAGTCGCACGTGCAATGGATTCGCAGATATTGGGCAGAAGAATGGTTCTAATATCACTTTCTTACTCTAGAGTATGCTGCCAAGAATGCTGTCAGGCCCCCATAGGCGGATATTGTGTATAGGAAGCTTGTCCCGAAGACAAAGGCAGATGCCATCGCTCTTAACTTCTATCCTTGTATGGTCCGTGGTGTCATGCCTTAAGATCCCGATCCGTCCAGCATACTATGGTGTTGTGAAGATGATCTGTTTGAAGCCACACTGATACAGCGAGCTGCTATACAAACGGTTTTTAACCCCTTTCCGCGACGGAGTTTTAAACCGTCGCCCATCCGGTGTGTGTGGTAGGGGGGGTCCTTCCCACACGACCCAGAAACCGTCGGCGATAGGGAGCGCTGATGCAGACGCGTCCCCAAATGTAATGGTATGCGATGCACGAACATATCGCCCACGTTTCTCAGGAGTCAAACGTTTCTAATTGAGTAGGGAAACCAAACGGTGTTTCACATTGGACCGTTTGCAAAATAGTACCTAAGGCACACGGGCCATCATAGAAACTGTGCGCGATATGTGGCCCATCGCACACGAGTATTATATGGCAATCGTCTGCCATACATGACATCATCGCACATGTTTCTTGAGCAATTTACAAGTGGGATTGTATTTTGCATTGGGCACGGTTTCCTCTAAGCTCTCGTGTGCGATAATGTGCTATCAGAAACGGTTCAGGAGCCCCTACACACACGTAGAAGTGCTGCACCTCCTCCGTGATTTGTTGTGTATCACCGCCGTTGCGCTATGAGTGACGTGTACTTTCCGTTCTGGATCGCACACCCTCATTTAGTCGAACCATGTGTGCATCAATGGCCAGGTTAAAGCAAAAATAGCGTATTTGAATTGCCCTGCAAAAAGCAAATTCGCCACAATATGCAATTAAACAAATAGTGTCCACAGGACAAACATTCGTCAGAATTCGCAACAATATGCAATTGAACAAATGCTAGCTAAATTCCACTAATTTATTGACAAATGCAGTACATAATCATAGTGTACGAAATACGAAGACCTCATCACATGGAAAACAATGCATCCATGCGTATATGTTTAGCGGCTAACTCGTGTTGAATGTTTACTCATTGTTTCAGGAACAACCATGCTTAAATCTTCATTATCACTAGTGGGATTGATGTAGTGATTCAGGAAGAAGTTGCTGATAAATCTCCTAACCTGTGGCACCCCGGCTCAGAGGAACCGGAGCACCCCGTATTCCAGCCCAGAGATCAAGTCTTCTGGAATACGGCACTGCTTGGCATAAAATAAATCAGCTCTTTATTACAAATAGTTGGGGTACAACGGTTTGTGGTAATTACAAAGGGTTACATAGGCGTGGCAACACTACGCCTGCTATGGTAGCTCTATGCTAGCAGCGGAACAACTTGTAGCAGCGGAACAACTCCTAGCATCGTAACAACGACGACGGTGATGGACTCCACTCCGCAGGGACTCTGGCTGGGACACGTCCTAGCTCGCAACTCGGAAACCTCGAGCTATGCAAACATGGCAGCACCTGCAAGCTAGATGACACGCCAGGTTAGTACTTTGAATGTACTCGCAAGCTCACAACAAAGAAAAGCAACAAGTCAGAGAAACATCACGGAAATCATGATTATATCAGGTTCAATTGTTATTAAACGGGTGGAAGAAAATAATAAACATGTGATCATCTACTCTTGTGATCCATTCGAGATCATCTTAATGTCATGTGGTGATCAGTTCCGAGATCACTACCCGAATCATCGTTGACCTCCGCCAAGTGATTACTGAGATGAGTTCTTCTATCATTATCCAGTCATTCCATCATTGGTGTTGATCAGAAAGTGTGACTTAGTACGAACTATGTCCAATACCATGGATGCGGCTATTCGAATAGATTCTTACACTTTGCAGAGGTTGCGCACTTTACCCACACCATGGATGTCGGTGTACTAAAGTTTGGGTCCTTTAGTACCCCATACTTGTGCACGGACGGTTGTAGCCATACCAGCGGCAAGGCTTGCCGGGAGACAACTAGAAACAAATACAAGGATAGCAAGAAGGCGTTCAAGCCGATGACCAAAAGACAGAAGACTGAAGGCTGGGTTCCCGGCAAGAGCCCTGCCGGGAGGACTCGCGAAGGCCCGGCAAGGCTTCGCGCCCGGCAAGATCTCGCACCCGGCAAGATCCCACCGTACTGCCACCGCTCTAGCGCAGCGACCAGTCCGTCGTTTAGGGCTTGTCCTCCTGGTTGCGTGTCATGGCACTGACCGCGGATGGGGCTAAGCGGTGCTGATGGGACGGGTCCTTTTTCCGTCCCCAAGAAAGATAGGGACACCTATGGGAGGCATTTAATGCGTTTGTCCTAATCCGTCAGTGGTAATCATGTAACACTGTAGTAACATTACACCTCTTGTACTCCCGTCTGCCACTGTTGGTGACCCCTTTGGACGTATAAAAGGAGGCCCAAGGCGGAGCTACAGGGGAGGAGGACCTTCTGGCCCATTCTGCATGCGTATCTGCTTCTTGAACGTACTGTTCATCGCAAGCGCTCCGTGTACTTGAGCTCAAGAACATCCACAATAAACAACAGCAGGAGTAGGGTTTTACGCTTCTCAGCGGCCCGAACCTGGGTAAAGATCCTTGCGTTGTTCGTTGGATCCACTCTTTGTGCAAATCTTTTCCCCCACCGAACCGTAAAGGGATCCCCTCGATCCCTTAGGTGTCGTACGCCGACATCTTTGGCGCGCTAGGTAGGGGGAAAGATTGCGCGAACCCGATCTAGCGGTCAGCGCGCCAGTTCTTGATCACTTTCATCGCCATGGCTCCCAAGAAGAAGGGTGCGACAGCGGTGGATCCATCCGCGTCCGGCCTACCCATACCTACACAGACGGGCGACGACGTGGGCGCTGGTGGAGGAGGTGGAGGTCTTGAGCCTCCACGATGTTCTGGCGACCAGAGCCAGGCGAGCGGCGTCGTTCGCAACAGCGCTGCCGGGTCTAAGGATGGAGCCGTGCTACCCACGGGTGGCGCAGCGAACTCCAAGGACGAGACGACGTCTTCCAAGACACCCACGCCAGCGCGCGTGTCGCGGCCTCCTCAGGTTGCGCGTGACGGACAGCGCCACGACGTCGGTGGTTGCGGGCGCTCCCATGGAAAAACCCCTGCGCATCACTCCCAAGATGCATAGGGCCAAGATCCATGCCAACATGCCGGTGGAAGCAGGGCGCGATCGCAAGGCCGTGATGGAGCTCCTTCTAACTCAGTTAGGAGTCAGAGCACCTCACGTTCTTCACACCTTTCGCCACCGCCTACACCGGCAGAAGCATTGGCGCGAGCTCAGCTGCTCCTAGACTTCCCACCCGCTGCGGAGAAGCTAGATGAATGGAGATCCGCTATCCAAAGCCTCATCGGCTTGGCTAACGACGACAGGCCGGAGCAGGCAGAGCCTTCGCGGCGGCAGTCCACTGAGCCGGTGCGTGCTGGTGGTGAGAAGACCGGAGGTGGTACAACTACGATGCGTTCCCCTCCGCTACGACAAGAGCGGTCGCTAACTCGGTGGATCGACGCCCGTGATGACGACTCCACGGCGTCGTCTGATCCGCGGGTTCGCCACGATCAACGTCTAGTTCTTCGGGAACGGCACAAGGAGGACGCTCGAACTACCATCGAGTGGCGGCGGGAAGCACGCCGTCAATCCGACAGGCGCGCGGGACCCACTGTCGACGAGCCTGCGCCAGGGTATTCTGGTAACTTGCCTTACGAGGTGGGTTGTCCAGCTTTTACTCGTGAGCTGCGGCGAGTCCAGTGGCCCAACTCCCGAACTTTCAAGCCGGAGGTGCCGGAGAAATACGACGGCAAGACTCACCCGTCAGAGTTCCTGAGCGTCTACACCATCGCGGTGTAGGCTGCCGGAGCTCGAGACGACAAGATATTCGCCAACTGCTTCCCGTTGGTGCTTAAGCCCAACGTCCGGTCGTGGTTGATGCATCTGCCAGAGAATTCCATCTCCTCCTGGGCAGATCTGTGTCATGAGTTTGTTGGCGCCTTTACTGGAGGCCACTAGGCTCCTGGCCAGGAGAGTGATCTACATCTCATCCCCCAGAAAGAGGGCAAAACCTTGCGCAAGTATATACAGAGATTCAGCCGTATTCAGCACAACATCCCAGACATTCATCCTGCTGTTGTTATCAGCGCATTTCATTAGAATGTGCGCAACCGTAAAATGCGGGAAGAGCTGACAATGAACAAAGTCAGGGATGTCGCCGAGCTCTATGCTCTGGCTGACAGATGTGCTCGGGCTGAGGAGGGAAGGAGACTCCCCGGCGAGGATGCTGGCGCGGAGCTCGACTCTGAAGCCGAAGACGCCACCACATCGACGAAGAAAGGTCGACGGCGGAACAGGAAGCGTAAGGGCAAGGCCGTGCTTGCCGTCGAGCGGTCCGGCAACCCTGGCACCGCCAAGAAGGTCAAGACTGATGGCCCCGGCAAGGAGATTGCCGCGTGTGCCGCATGTCAGGCCTTGGCGGCTGCCGACAAGCCGGAGGGCTCTGGCAAGCAGTACTGCAAGATCCATCGCACCAAGGGTCATGATCTCCAGAACTGCCGGCAAGTTGAGTAGCTTGTCGAGAAGCAGAAAGCCGAGTATGAGAGGCGAGACAAGGAGAAGGCCCAGGATGGTGCTGAGGGGTCTGGCAAGAAACGCGGTGGTCGAGGAGGTCGCCGCGGCAAGCTCGCTCGAGGCCGCGACAAGGAGCAGGGGGGTGACGATGATGATGAAGACGACGATGAGTCCTACGAGCACGAGTTCCAGAAAGCCACAGAAGCCATGTGCGTTGACGGAGGCGCCTCGTTGCATTCTTCTCACCGCCGACTTAAACAGTGGGCACGCGAGATTAATGCGACAGAGCCCTCGGTCGATGCCCGGAAACCATTAAAGTGGTCCCACACGCCTATCATCTTTGACGCCAAGGATCACCCTGATCGCACAACTGCGGTCGGGTGTTTGCCATTGTTGGTTTCACCAACAATCCGCAACCTCAAGGTGACAAAGATGTTTGTTGATGGTGGGGCCGGTTTGAACTTGATCTCGCCTGACGTGATCAAGAGGTTGCAAATTCCTGACGAAGATCTCGAGGAGACGGGCACGTTTCAAGGGATCAATCCGGGAAGGAGCCAGCCGAAGGGCAAGATCACGCTACCAGTAACATTTGGTAGTGAGCTGAACTATAGGACAGAGAAGATCGTCTTTGATGTCGCCAAGATTCATATAATGGGATTCTTGGTCGCCCGGCGCTGGCCAAGTTTATGGCGGCATCACACTACGCCTATAATACATTAAAGATGCCCGGGCCGATGAGCGTCATCACTATCAACTCCGACAAGAAGGATGTGCTTATCTGCACCGACCAACTCTACCGGGAGGCAGTAGCAGCACCTGCTGCCAAGGCACTTGCTCCTGCCGCCGAAGCTCCCGGGGGGAAGAAGACCGGCAAGACCTCTAGCACACACTCCGGCAAGCGCACCTCCTCGGAGTGCTGCGCTCCCGTTGAGGACGTGCCAGAGAGCTCTGCCGGCAAGAGCAAGAAATCCAAGGCAGCTCCACCAGAAACTAAGAAGGTGCCCGCCAAGGAGGGTGGTACGGGAGGAACTTTCACCATAAGGTCCACCCTTGATGACAAATAGGAAAGCACGCTCATTGCCTTCCTGCGGGCGAATATCGATGTGTTTGCATGGCAACCATCTGATATCCCCGGTGTTCCCAGGGAGGTAATCGAGCACCACCTTGCTGTCTGCCCTCATGAGCGGCCCGTCAAGCAGAAGGTTAGGAAGCAAGCTTTGGAGCGGCAAGAATTTATTGCCGAAGAAATCAGGAAGCTAGAAGCGGCAAGTTTAGTCAGAGGAGTGCTCCATCCAACATGGTTGGCCAATCCAGTTTTAGTGCGCAAGGCGAATGGAAAATGGAGGCTATGTATTGACTATACAGATATCAATAAAGCCTGTCCAAAAGATCCTTTTCCCTTGCCACGCATCGACCAGATTGTAGACTCCACTGCTGGCTACGATTTGCTGTCGTTTCTTGATGCTTATTCAGGGTACCATCAGATTTTCATGTCGAAGGAAGATGAAGAGAAAACCGCATTTATCACCCCATGTGGCACATATTGCTCCATACGCATGCCTTTCGGGTTGAAAAGTGCTGGTTCAACGTTTGCAAGAGCGGTCCAGATTGGTTTTGAGCCCCAGCTACATAGAAATATGGAGGCTTATATGGATGACATAGTGGTTAAAACCAAGGACAAGGCAACGCTCATACAAGATCTAGAAGAGACGTTTGCAAATCATGCCCAAGATCAATCTGAAGCTCAATCCTGAGAAGTGTGTGTTTGGCATTCCATCTGGCAAGCTTCTCGGGTTCTTTGTGTCTCAACGAGGAATTGAAGCTAATCCTGACAAGATCAAGGCAATTGAGCAAATTGAAGCACCAAGATGTGTCAAAGATGTGCGCCGACTTGCTGGCTGCATTGCTGCTCTGAGCAGGTTCATCTCCAAATCCGCTTTGCGCGACCTGCCCTTTTTCAAAATCTTGAAGAAGGCAGGTCCAATGAAATGGACTCCGGAAGCGGAGGCAGCGCTGCAGGACTTGAAGAGGTACCTCTCCTCTGCGCCGATGCTAGTTGCGCCTAAACCACAAGAGTCGTTGCTGCTATATCTAGCGGTGACGAATCAAGTGGTAAGTGCTGCATTAGTGGCGCAGAGAGAAGTCGACGAGGAAGCAGCAGCAGCGGCAGGCCCGTCAAGCGACAAGCCGGGATTCTCCCCGGCAGAGTTTGGTGCCGACAAGGCAGGATTCGCGCAGTCGAATGAAGCAACACAGAAAAAGAAGATGGTGCAGCGCCCGGTCTATTTTGTCAGCTCCCTGTTGCAGGGGGTAGGTCAAGATATTCTGGTGTGCAGAAGTTGCTCTTTGGCCTTCTCATGGCCTCAAGGAAGCTGCGCCATTATTTCCAAGCACATGAAATCACCGTCGTCACTCGCTTCCCGTTGCAGTGGATTTTACGAAATCCAGATGCGACCGGCAGGATTGTGGAGTGGGCGTTGGAACTGTCAAGCTTTGGTCTCAAATTTGAAAGCACTTCAACTATTCAGAGCAGAGCCTTGGCAGAGTTCATTGCAGAATGGACACCGATGCCAGACGAAGAAATTCAAGAGACAACCGTCCCCGGCAAGGAAACAGATCGAGTATGGATAATGTACTTTGATGGGGCTTTTTCGCTGCAAGGCGCCGGTGCTGGCGTGCTGCTTGTCGCACCCACCGGAGAGCACCTCAAGTATGTAATTCAGATGCACTTTCCCCGGGAGAGATCAAGAAACAACACTGCTGAATATGAAGGGCTGCTTGCCGGTCTCAGGATCGCGGCAGACCTTGGGATTAAGAAGCTCATCGTCAGAGGTGACTCACAGCTTGTCGTTAGGCAAGTCAACAAAGATTATCAGAGCCCGTTGATGGAAGCATATGTATATGAAGTGAGAAAGTTGGATGAGCGTTTTGATGGGTTGCAAACAGAGCATGTTCCTCGAGCAGAGAACAACATTGCCGATGACCTGTCAAAGCGTGCTGCCCTCAAGTTACCTGTGGAACTGGGAACTTTTGTGCCCCGCTTAACTCAGCCATTCGTAACACCATCAACGAGGCAAGACAAGAGAAGGAAGTTGAGTTCCGGCCAGTACTTTCCGGCAGAGCTTCTAGAAGCCGCCGGCAAGAAGGTTGCCGGGAACAACACGGTTGCCGGTGAGCAGCAGCCTCGCGCAGAACCTCAGGTTCTTGCCGCCGAAGCAAGCGCTCCCGCGGCCGAAGATATGCCTTTGGTCCTTGTTGTCGAGCCGCAGGCTCCAACATGGGCACGACACATCGTCCAGTTCCTTCAAACAGGAGAACTCCCTGAAGAACAGGAAGAAGCGGAGAAAGTAGCCCGTCAGTCTAGTATGTACCAGTTCGTCGACGACGTCCTGTACAGAAAGAGACCGAACGGTGTGAAATTGAAGTGTATTCCTCGGGAGGATGGACTGGAGCTGTTGGCAGAGATACATGGAGGCATATGTAGTTCCCACATAGGCTCAAGAGCTCTTGTTGGCAAGGCATTCCGGCAAGGTTTCTTCTAGCCTACTGCTCTCCAGGATGCAACTGCACTAGTAACCAAGTGTGAAGCATGCCAGTTCCATTCAAAGCAACTACATCAGCCAGCTCAAGCTCTTCAGACAATCCCTCTTTCCTGGCCATTTTCGGTCTGGGGGCTCGACATATTGGGCCCCTTTCCCCGCGCTGCCGGGGGCTTCGAGTACTTGTACGTTGCCATCGACAACTTCACGAAGTGGCCGGAAGTGGAAGCACTGAGAAAGGTGACAGCACAGTCAGCCGTGAAGTTCTTCAAGGGAATAGTGTGCCGTTTTGGTGTGCCGAACAGGATCATCACTGACAATGGCACACAGTTCACGAGCCGCACCTTCATGCAGTATGTCCAAGACCTTGGCGGCAGAATCTGTTTTGCCTCTGTTGCTCACCCGAGAAGCAATGGCCAAGCGGATAGGGCAAATGCTGAAGTGCTGCGAGGTCTCAGAACAAGAACTTTCGACAAGCTGCACAAGTGCGGAAGACGCTGGATTGATGAGCTTCCGGCGGTTCTTTGGTCAATTAGAACGACACCAAATTGAGCTACTGGCCAGACACCCTTCTCCCTGGTTTACGGGGCAGAAGCAGTTCTCCCCACGGAACTCATATACGGGTCACCTCGAGTGCTCGCTTATGATGACCTCGAGCAAGAGCAGCTGCGCCAAGATGACGCCACGCTCCTTGAGGAAGATCGTCTTCGGGCTGCTGTGCGAGCTGCACGCTACCAGCAAGCCTTGCGCCGCTATCATAGCCGCAAGGTTCATGCCCGAAGCCTTGAGGAAGGCGACCTTGTTCTTCGGCGTGTTCAGTCGGCCAAGAATTCCAACAAGTTGACGCCAAAGTGGGAAGGCCCTTATCGGGTAGTACGAGTCACCAGGCCCGGCGCAGTCCGCCTGGAGACCGAAGATGGCATTCCAGTGAGCAATTCCTGGAATATCGAACACCTTCGTAAGTTCTACCCATAAGGCGTGGTTGCCGGGTCCCCCGACAACCACCTTTTGTACGAGTCTTGCCGGCAAGGCATATGATCCTTTGTACAAAGCCAGGTGCAGACCCTGTGCATAGTTGAATAAAATTAAGTGTTTTACAATTCTTGTCGATTTTCATGTCATTTTATATGCATGCTTATCTGAGATATTGTAGTACACCTGCTTCCGGTAAGCACTAACGAACCGCCAAGGTTCCATATCTCTATTTTCTCTTCTTTCTTTTTGTCAAAGGACAGAAGGTTCCCTCGCGTACAAGTTTGCCGGGGGGGAAGGAATGATGATATGGATACCGACAGGCGACGTTCAAGTTGACATCTTGCGATAAGGAGTACAACAACGAAAAGCTAAGTTGCAAAACTTCTAAGCAAATTTTTGTTGTTGTAGGCTTATTTTTTTTGAATGATTTCGGCTTTTGTATGGAAAACCTGCACGCGAAGGAACCTTGTCGTGATTGGTTGTGCCCTTACTTTGTTTCGAGTCCGCTCAACAGTTTAAGTGGCTGCACTAAAAGCGTCAAGGTATCTTGCCGGCAGCAACAACTCCAGCAGGCTGCTAAGGATCCGTTCCTCAAAGCGCTCGCGGCAAGGGTGCGCGTACCGGCAGGTTACCAGTAAGCGTAGGGTAAAGACCATACAGAAAGAAATCAGACAAGGGAGATAGCATAGATTCATCCAAAATACAGCAAGTTATATTACATTGATAGTCGCCACGATCCTAACTTAAGATAAAACTGTCTTTTACATGGAATGGTGGCGACAAAATGGAGTGAAGCGGCTAGTCTCTACGCTGGCCTTCGACCCTCTTGACTTGGCTCACTCGGTCGACGATGGGCGTGACCAGCTCTTCGAGTGCCTTAAGGTCTACATCCTTCGGCAAGCTAGCAAGAACATTGGTGAGGTTGAGGCCAGGGTTCTTGTGCGCCACTTTGACGAGTACCTTGTGGAGGACGGCCCGGGAGAGCTTGCGAGATTCGTTGGCCAGCTGGCTCTCTCGGTTAGACTGGAGCAGCTTGAGGGCATCAACGACACCCTCGAAGAACATGGTCAGCTTGGCACTCGAAGACACCCTCTCGTCAGAAGAGTAGTTGAAGTTATCCAAGCCCATGGTGGACAGTTCCGCGGCAAGCTTTTCCGCGACGTCGACGAGGCGCTCAGTCCAGATCTTCACGCCTCTCTCAAAATCGTTATAAGTGGCGGCAGCGCTGTTGAGCAGGCTCTTCTCGCTCTGGAGGTCTTTCATCAAAGCCCTCTCACGAGCCTTGCCATTCTCAAGGGACTCCTCCAGCGTTGCCAGCTTCAGTTTCAGATCAGCAATGGATTCGTTGGCTGAGGAGAGCTCCTTGGTCTTGTCGGACATGGCGGCTTGCATCTTCGCTAGGCTGAAGAGAGTCTTCTCTCTGTCGGCTTTAAGCGTTGAGATCTCCTTGCCGTGGCCTTCAAGATCTGCTTCCAGCCTCTTCACTTGATCGCCCAGCTCGTTCTTGGCGGCCTCTGCAGCTTCGGCAGCATCGATGGCTTCCTTGAGTTTGCCGGCGTGATCCACGGCCAGAGCTTCGAGCATTTCCTTGTGTCTCTGCTCCAGCTCCTAGGTTCGCTGCGCAACGAGCTTCTCGATCTCTTCGTCCTTGCTGCGGAGCTTGGCGGCAAGCGCCTCCTCGCGAGCGGCAAGGTCCTCTTCATGAGCATCAAGCCCGACATGGCATTCCGTTAGGCGAGCTTCCTCTGCAGCGGCCTGCTGCGCAGCCTCCTCCTGCGCCTTCTTAGTGTCAGCCTGCTTTAAGAGGAGCTCATTCCAACTTTGGTTCAGCTGCTCCCGGCCAGCCGTAAGCTCTTGGAAGGCCTCGGCATACCAGACTTGTGTCTCCTCGACGCGCTTCTGGAAATCCGCCTCTGCTTCTTCGACAACTGCCGCCCTGGAGTCCAACCTCTCCTTTCGGGTGCGGTGAAGCGCCTGGAGCTTTTGGAAGTTGTCGCTCATGGTTTGGAGGAGTTGTTCTTCCCTGGACCCACTGCTGCTAGCGCGTGGCTCATCGCTGATCTTGAGCCCAGCGGCGGCGATGACGTCTTCGTCAAAGATTTCTCCTTCAGTTGGCACCCCAATGCTTGCCGTCCCTGGTATGCTGACGAATAGGTCGTCGCCAACCTTAAGATATCTGCTTGGCGGGGGGGCGTCGGATGTTGACGGTTGATCCTCGACAATCGCCTCGCCGGCGGCTGGGGGCTCCACGACCGGTGTAGCGCCAGGCGCTCCTGCGGCAGGAATGTCGTCAGTGTGGTCGCTGGACTCCTTGCCGGCCTCTTCAGCAGATCCCTTGGCGGTTTCTTCCTGTACAGCCTTGGCGGCCTCGGCAGCTGCGATCCTGTCGGCTTCAGCGGCAGCGTCTTTGGCGGTCTCTTCGATGGCAACGTCAACATCCATTTGTTCCACCGAAGGGAGCTCTGAAGACCAGGAAAGGAAACAAGATGAGATCAAGGTTGAAGTTCAAGAAGACAAAAATAAAGAAAGAATGACAAGTGCACCAAGGCGAGCGGTTTACCTGTGTCGAGCTGTTGAGGGGTGGCTTCTCCTTTCCCGGCAACGTTGGTTGCCGATGTAGGATTGCCAGTGCCCGTGCTTGCCGGGTCCTCTTCGACGCGAATGGGCTCGCCAGTGGAGGCCCTTGCCGAAGGTTCATCTCTGGGCGGCGTGGTTGACGGAGGCGGCACGTCAGGGCCAGCCTCCAGTGGCTCTCCCTGTTGCCGTTCTTCTCCTACAAGCCCGATGATGTCAGTAGTGAAGATATTCTCCCCAACACTCGCCAGCGGAAAATGAGTAATGGACTCACGCTGGGGGCTGGGTTGGAGGCTGTGTTGAGGGCTGGGCTCCGGGCTGATGACGATGGGCTCTGGCGCACCTACGGTGCTTGCCGAAGGCTCATCACCCGTTGAAGACTTCGCCCTCTTCGCCATCCTTTGCGCCGACATTTCCGTATCTCTGCGAAGACAGGCCAAAGCAAAACAAATGAGTTAAATGAAACCAGGAATTCAGAAGCTAAAAGATGCGGCAAGGGCCCTTACTCTTCTCTTTCCGGACTAAAAGAGGAGATGTCAAAATCAACCTCCTCTACAATGTCCATGCGAGGGGGAGGAGAAGGGGTCCTGGGACGCTTGGCTGCAGCAGAAGTGGTAGGTTGATGTGATCCTACTGCTCCAGCCGTCGGTGCCGTCGTATGGGATGCCCCCGCCGCACCCGTTGTTGCCGCGGTCGAGCGTGTCGTACGTCGCACGGGTTGCTGTTGGGCTTCTTGTCGCTGCACAGCCTTGCCGGCCGCCCCCTTGCCAGAGCCCTCACAGCTCGAGGGAGGCTGACGTGTTGAGACGCCAGAGACGGCTTTTCGAAGAACCCGTTTCTTCTTCTCCGGAGCTAGGGGCTCCTCGTGCGGCTGCTCCTCGGCCGTGTCTTCGACAGGAGAGTTCCCGGCATCCATGCCGCTCTGTTCCCCGGCAGCGTCACCTTGCTCGGCAAGGGTCCCCTCTAGCATTATTCTTTCTTCGCCGGTTTCCTCTTCCGCGAAGCCAAAGTTGCCGGCCTCCGCGGCCAAGTTCGCCTCTTCCGCCCTGCTGGCGATGTAAGCCACCTCGTCATCAGTGGTGGGGCGGATAAGGTTTGGCTCTTCCCGGATGGCTTTCTCCGTCAAGTTGTCAAAGAACTCCTGTGCGTGCTCTGAGGATGGCTCTTCCCAATTTCCGTCAAGTCCATGGGCATTACACACCGGCATCATGGCGATGATTGAGCTCAGAGTAGAATTGTTGCACAGGGGAACTACGCCAGCCGGCAACTTAAATTTTCCGTCAGGCCTGAACAGTTTGTGGCAGAGAGCTGTGTGCTGCAAGACTGTCAAGTTATTGTTCAGACCAGTGCGCAGCCTCATAATATCTGCTGCATTCTTGAAGTCCCAAGCTGGTCTCCCTTTGTTCTGCAGAGGGGCGATGCGACGGCGGAGGAAATCAGTGCCGACCATTTCTATTGTGAGCCCGGCAACCTTGAGACGGTGGATCCTGGTAACCGCGATTGCGAGCTTCTCATCCTGAGGGTCGAGGCTGCTCCAGTCCTTGCCGCGGACCACTTTCGTTTGCCGGGGCACACAGAACGGCTGAGGATCTTTCTCCTGAATCCAGCACCACTCGGCCAGCCATTCATCCCACTTCTTGCGGTAGAGACCGTCTGGGTATATATCCTTATTCCATGCCCTTGGAATCCAAGTGATAGAACCAGAAAGGGCGTCTCCCGTCTCGATACGGGGAATGAAGTAATGGCGGAAGAGGGCTGTGCTGGGTGCTACTCCGGCGAAATTTTTACAAAGATGAGCGAAGACTGACATGCATGTCACGGCATTCGGCGTGAAATCCAAGAGCCGGAAGCCGTATGTATACATGATGTCAATGAAGAAATCCGAAAACGGAGGGCAGAGCCCGCAGTAAAAGTATGCAGCGAAGAAGGGGAATTTATCTGGGCCGCCCTTGACGGAAGCTGGAAGCACGCGAGTCGCGGGGTGAGCCTTCGTCTCCTTCCCCCACATGCACATGTACCGCTCAACCAGAGCGCGCTTGTCGAGCGTCGGGGCGAAGACAGTGTTTTCCTTCCGCATCTCCACCAGCTTGATCTTCTCCGCCTCTGCATCCGATTCGGCGGCTTTCGCCGCTTTGCCCTTGCCTACTTTGGGCGGCATGGCGACTGTGGAAGCGGAGGCCGGGGCTGATGAGCGCGTGGAAATGGCGGATGAATGGGAGAGGCTCCGCTTCAGTCTCGAGGATGAAGGCGATGGTGGTTCCAGATTGGAAATGGCGAGAGGTAAATGAGCAGTGCCCCTGCGGATTCCCTTTTATGGGGAAGGAGCAGAGGCTGCCTCTTTACTAATTAATGTGAATACATTTTTATGGGCGCACTACTGCGGCCGTTCCGCGCACGTATCCCACGTCCCGCATTTAACGCGCGTCGTGGGGGGGCGCGGTAAATAAGAAGATTGCGACAGTTAAACTCCTGCCACGCGTGCCCGTGCACAGTTTGGGCCTAGCCCAACAACGCCTCGCACCCGTGTATGGCCTAGGCCCGGGGGCTCCTGTCGGTGTACTAAAGTTTGGGTCCTTTAGTAACCCATACTTGTGCACGGACGGTTGTAGCCATACCAGCGGCAAGGCCTGCCGGGAGACAACTGGAAACAAATACAAGGATATCAAGAAGGCGTTCAAGCCGATGACCAAAAGACAGAAGACTGAAGGCTGGGTTCCCAGCAAGAGCCCTGCCGGGAGGACTCGCGAAGGCCCGGCAAGGCTTCACGCCCGGCAAGATCTCGCACCCGGCAAGATCCCACCGTACTGCCACCGCTCCAACGCAGCGACCAGTCCGTCGTTTAGGGCTTGTCCTCCTGGTTGCATGTCATGGCACTGACCGCGGATGGGGCTAAGCGGTGCTGATGGGACGGGTCCTTTTTCCGTCCCCAAGAAAGTTAGGGACACCTATGGGAGGCATTTAATGCGTTTGTCCTAATCCGTCAGTGGTAATCATGTAACACTGTAGTAACTTTACACCTCTTGTACTACCGTCTGCCACTGTTGGTGACCCCTTTGGACGAATAAAAGGAGGCCCAAGGCGGAGCTACAGGGGAGGAGGACCTTCTGGCCCATTCTGCATGCGTAGCTGCTTCTTGAACGTACTGTTCATCGCAAGCACTCCATGTACTTGAGCTCAAGAACATCCACAATAAACAACAACAGGAGTAGGGTTTTACGCTTCTTAGCGGCCCGAACCTGGGTAAAGATCCTTGCGTTGATCGTTGGATCCGCTCTTTGTGCAAATCTTTTCCCCCACCGAACCGTAAAGGGATCCCCTCGATCCCATAGGTGTCGTACGCCGACAATGGACCTTCGCCAAGGAAACTTGCCTAACCCGAGACTCTTCTATCGTACCACCGACAATTATTCCCCTTCTGGGTCATGCCCTGGGTGGCCCCTGTGTCGCTTCTGACACCTGCCACCGTCGTGGCCAAACTAAACTATCCCAAACGGGGACCTGAGCTCAATAACCAAACCGGGCTCACAAGGCTATCGCCGTCTACCTGGTCAGGGTAGCCCGTGCGCATAACCTTCCCTCTTTGGTGGTACCAATAAAAGAGCACGAAGTTAACCCAAGTCAAGGCCGTCCCATTCCGGCTGGTGTGGCTGCACGAGAAAGCTCGGTTCGCTGGCACTTGATCAACAATGAAGGAATTTATCCCCAAATACTTTCAGACGTAACTGATACTCCGGCATCACAGTAGTCCATATTAAAACAATAACCAATCGGTAAATCAACAAGCAACATGATCAAGCTACTGCTATAGGTTCCATAGTCAGAACGCCAGACGGAATCACCAAATAATCATAGATGGTAATCTCCTAACCCATAGCATCATGGCATCCTAAAACTTGTAGACTACTAATCACCAACAATTCAATCATCAACATGATAGTAGCATATCCAAGAAAATTTCCTCAAGTGTTGCATGAATAAACCATTGATGAATAACTTAAATTTTAGCATGAATATTTATTTAAAATCATGGCATTGCAAAGCAATTATGCAAATGAGAGTTGTGGCTTGCCTTGCACCAAAGGAGTGTGGGAGTACTCCCAGCCTCCTCCAACTATTCAAATCACTCTGAATTTTTTTTTGAAAACATTTGTAAATACCACATAAAGCATTTTCCTCTGTCCAGAAATTCTAGACAATAGAGAAAAATACCAAAATTTTCCAGCAAAAAGAGGAGCTCATAAGAAAAATAATGCAAAAAGAATGACCTCATTTGGACTTATGGTTTAAAAGATATTGGTGGTCAAAGTTGAGTCAAACTTCTGGATTTAAATGAATTTAAACAAAAAATCAGAAAATCCAGAAGTGGCCACGTCGAAGGCGTAAAGTGGGAATACGCCTTCACTTGCGTACCGCTTCGGGCACGCGCAGTGTCGCTGATAGGTGGGGGCCCCTGTCTGATTTAAAAGAGAAAGAGAGAGAACAAAGAACGGCGGGGCTCACCGGCGGTGTTCACCGGCGTAGAGGTCTCGGCGGCGGCCGGAGACGTCAGGGATGGAACAGGCAGACGATGGCGAGCACGCCCGTACCTGCAGCTCATCAGGAGGTGGCTAGACGGCGTTGGGCCCTTCTTCTTAGGCGGCGGCAAGCTACGGGGTTCGACGGCGTCGTTGATTCTGGTGAGCACTCGAGCAGAGGAGGGGCTGGGAAGGACCAGTGGAGCACCACGAGCTCGCTGATGGGCTCGGTTGGCGCTGGGGTGGACGGGAGCGAGCAGACGGAGCAGGGCAGAGCGATGGAGCTCCTCGCAGGAGACGGGGAAGGATGCTCCCCGGCTCTGCTTCCGGGTGTGGGGCGTCGATTGAGAGGTGGGGAGGGCGAGTGGTGAGGAGGGGGAGTATCGGGGAGCGGCTTTTATAGTCGGACGAGAGGTGCCCATGCCGATCAGTGCCGAGAAGATGCGGACGAGCTCCGGGATGAGCTGGCCGTCGCGCTGGCCTGCGGAGCGCGTAAGGAGGGGACGTGAGCGCGCAGGAGCGACGGGACGAGTCCGGAGCCATTAAGAGCGTGCGGACAACGGTGGCGACCGCGGCGCACTGTTCGGCCCGTGGGTGAACTTGGCCGTGAGTGGCGGCGAGCATTGCCAGAGACGGGAGAGGGTTCTGGAGGGGGCACGCGTGCGGCTGGGACGACGTTGGCACCAACGGACAAGGAGGGGTGGCAGGGGCTGGCCAGAGTGGTCGCATCCGACGCGGCTTGGCGCGCAGAGCGTGGCTTTGGCCCTGGCAGACGCGTGGTCACCGCGTGCACTAGTGCACATGGTGCACTCTGGCTCACCCGGCCATGTCCATGTGCTAGTCCTTCCGTCCAGTGACCTCCATGTGCATCTGGTTTGACATGAGATGGCCTGGATAGCTGGCTAGCCTCTGGACAAGTTTCTGGACAGCAGCTTGGACAGGTTGCTGGAGAAAAATGGCTAGGGTTTTGAGAGAGAAAGTTTGTCACACTGAGGTGTAGTAGGAAGGTGCCCATGCTGAAGAAATTTCAGACCAAATGGACAAGTTTTGAACATAGTTGCTTCACAACTACATCTCTGGTCCAGAAACTTGTTGAAGATGATGCACTCACATGGATGGGCTCCTTGAGCTGAAACTTGGTATTTGGGAGTTATTTGGTGGTGCCAAGATGCTATAAAAATTTCATACCATCTGGACAAGTATAAAGGTACTCCCTTCACAATGCCTTTTACTAGATAGAAACTTGGGGGAATTTTGTGGAGAAAATGGCTTGACAAAATGATGTGAATTTTGGCATGCTCAAAAGATATAGTGATATTTGAGTTCTGGATTAATTTCAGAATTTATGGAGCAATATAAAATATGGTTGCTTCACAAACTAAAATTGTGACCAGAAGCAAAGATTGGATGGTGTGCTCATCATGGGAGTGGAATCTTGAATATTTTCATATATCCAAGGTTCACATGGTCCAAAGAATCTATGAGAATTTTCTTAGAATTTTGGGGAAGACAGAAATATAGGTTGCTTCACAACCTAGAGCAGAAAGGGCTATTCCTTTAATAGAAAAAGGAATATTAAATTGGAATAAAGTTGAAATTGGGCAAGAATGGAAATGACATGACTTGGGAGGAGTTTTTGGAAGCTTGAATCACTTGGGAAAGGAAAGTAAGAATATTCCCAAGTTTTAAGTCCATAGAGCCATTCAAAATAAAAATCCAAACCAAATTCGAAATAAAACTCAAATGGGTTTTGAAAAGAAAAGTCGGGAAAAACCAGGGTGTCACAAACCTACCCCCCTTACAAAAATGTCGTCCTCGAGATTTGGTTGCTCAGAGAATAGGTATGAACATTCTGACTTAAGGAAGCCGGTTCTAGCTCGGGTATCCTTTTTTCCTTTGTATAATGTGTCCTACGGAATCTCATGTGACCTGACTGTCTAGCTCGGGATGGTTTGCTTCACCGTACCCACATTCTGTCAGGTCTTTACTCATGTGTTCCTCATTATGCTGATTCCAATCCTGTCATATCGGCTGGTTCATCTGATATGTTATCATGGCTGGAATATGTCATCTTTTCACATGCCCGGGAGGGGTTTCCGTTTGACACGTCATTCTTCCACCGATAGTATTCCATGAAATTGTGAACAAATTCCTCGGTGGTCATGGAACCCTTTTACTCCTTGTATTGGGTTACCCGAGTAGGTATATGTTCCCCGGGTTCCAGACAATGCTGGGAGTCATATCTTGATAGCTTTTAACTGCTTGTAGGGAGTTTAGATCATCCGGGCTGACTTCTTTGTCTCAAATCCGTACCGACAATTTGACTGTCAAGTGTCATGGCCAGTATAAAGGAATAATACTTTATAGCAACAACTTTTGGGGACTTGACTGACAATGGTTCTGGCATAAGGTCCTTGTTTATGGCAGAGTACCATATGCGAGAGCATGTCGAGTAGTCATTCTGTCGGTGTGTCCATAAGCCGTGCGATGCTTTAATACAGTCGCTGGAGTCACACTGCTGAGCTGGCCAAGAAATCTTTGATCTGACAAGGCAGCCTTGGATATTTGCCACTGACAACTTCAAGCATATGCAGTTGGACAAGAGAGTTACATTGATATGAGATTCTTGTATTGTCAGTCTTGTTTCTTCATTATTTTTGCTTGACTCCCTTGCTGAAGAAGCTTGGCCAGGTATATTCCTTAATTCTTCGTATGACCATGGGTGCCCTCAAGTGCATTGTTCCGGCAAGCATACCTGATCCTTATCCTAGTGCCATCACATTTAACCGGCAAATCTATCATCCCACAGGCGTTAACTGTAGGGCAATGATCATCCGAACCCCTTGCATGAAATCGGCAAATAAATCAGTAGCCACCAGAATGGTCTTTACAACTCAGATCCGGGGCATTACTGAAATAGCTCAACCATGGCTTAAGATGGCTGAAAAGCAGCTCAGAGCATGAGACCATGTTGATAAGAAGAAGGTAGCAGTTCCCTAAGACGACCGAAGGACAGCTCAGAGCATAGGGTCACTGCTACAAAAAGAAACTCAACAGCTGCCCGAGACGGCCGAAAAGCAGCTCAAAACATGGGGTAGTTGTTGAAAAGAGAAATATAAATTGGCATCCACCCAGGATGGCCGAAAACAGCTCAGAACACAGGCGTGGTGCCGTCACCAGGAAAAGGTAAGCAAGGGTTCATCGAAATCATTTACCAGGCTCACAGTTACTTGTATAGAGCTCACTGTTGTGATCCATCATGCAAGACGGTGACCAATGTTGATGATATCACTTTGTCGGTTAGGAGGAAACTGACCTTGATATCTACTGCCAAGATTGTTGTTCCAAATTGTCTTACTTCACAGCTTATCAGTCCTTGCAATACACTGATGTGTATACTGGCCTTCTTCCTCTTGCATGACTTGTGTAGGTGTTGGGTTTCCACCTTCCTTCGGTAGACCTGCTTGAACATAGTTGCTCCTTGTACGGGTGGCTTGCATGACCCGGGCAGCATGCTCACAATAAGTAGGGATGGATGTGTAACTGAACCTCTTATTTTCAGGGCAGACTCTTGTGTCCTGACTGGTTCATGTCTCTGACCAAGCGGTTATGGGCTTGACTCTTGAGATGCACTGCCAACGCACTGTAGAGTTGCGCATACCACTGTTGCCAACTGTTTGTAGTGCCGTACTAACAAAAATTAGATAGCTTGTGTTGGAAGCCTTCGAGAGCGTCGTGCTGAGGAAGATTGGATATCTTATGCTCGAAGTTTTTGCCGGGATAGCATGTTGAAGAAGACTGGGTACCGTACTTCCGAAGCTTCTCCTCCTGGTTGCTTACCAGGGAAGATTCAGTGCCTTATACCGGAAGTTTTTCACGGTAGCTTGTCGAAGGAGGCAGAATATCTTATGTTGGAAGCTATCCACATATCGTACTGAGGAAGATTTGAGGAGCCTTGTATCGTAAGCTTCTCTGGTAGCGTGCGAAGGAAGACTGAGTTGCTTATACCAAAAGTTTCTCCCTGTGCTGTACATCCTCACAACTCTTGTTGTTGATTGCTTGCACGGAAAGAATTTTTCGGACTATCCTTCTTGCTAAGTACGGGATACCTGGCACATTCTTATTTCCTTCCGGGGCATAATATATTCTTGATTTTGCTTAAGCGGAACCAAACTTTGGATATGATCCATACCTTTAACCCGGTTGGTCTTGTACCCTGATTATCTCCCTGTTGGTTCCTTACGGCTATAATGGTTACACACTGAGGCAGACTTGGTACTGATAACCAATCCAGGATACCATTTGCATTCAAACCAGACATTCCCAATACAGGGCAGTCAGCTGATAATTCCATAATACTCAACTGAGCTTCGAAGTCCTTGAAATCCTCATTGATTCTTTGGGGTCTGATGGCGGTTGATGAGCAACTTCCATAAGGGAAAGTAATGAGACACCGAGGAGCCAAATGAAAAGGCAAGTGAAAACTGCTCAATGAAATGCACCAAGTTTGCAAAAAACCACACTTTATTGCTACTCAGGGCAATTTACAAGCTTCAGTACTACTACAACTTATGCGACATGAACCTCGCAGGTGCTTAGGTACTATGATCGGGTGGCGGGTTACTGGAGAGCGAAGGAGCTGGCGGAGAGGTTGACGGTGCTAAAGCCATACCAAGCGCCCTTCGAGCATGGGTTGCATCTCTGGCCAGCTCAACGATGAGGACGTACTCTGCGACCATGTAACAGGACATATATGCTATAGTTGCATCGTCACCCGAGCGAACAGGAGGAAATCTAACCCGTCTGGGAGTGGTGGCCATAGTGGGATAGTAGTGGAAGGCACGATTCTCTTGCATCGCGCTCTCCTGATGACGAAGAATAGTAAGGCCTGCCAGTGCGGCCAGTTGGACAACGCGTTCTGGTGTAGAGGCATATCTACCATGGAGACTATAGGTGCGCTTCCCCAATGGTAGGTCAACTGACAGGAGGACATTGGCATGATACTCAAGCACCAGGCCTGCAAGCGGGGTCTGGAACACTTGATACCTTCGCATCTCTCCACTGGGATAGAGAAGACACCAAACATCACGAAGCAGGGATGCAAAACTGAGTGGTGCAGGGGCTGAGTTGTAGTCAATCGGAATAGATGCCATCTACAAAATCAACCGGTTAGTGAGCCAAATGTATATGCATGCTATGCGACAAGCAAGTGCAGCAATCAAATGCATCACACCAGCAAGCTGGGCTCTAGACTAGCAGTTTTCTAATGTCCGGGTTAGCTAGGGTGTCCTACAGCCAAACCTGCTCTGATACCAAACCTTGTGGCACCTCGGCTCAGAGGAACCGGAGCACCCTGTATTCCAGCCTAGAGATCAAGTCTTCTGGAATACGGCACTGCTTTGCATAGAACAAATCAGCTCTTTATTACAAATAGTTGGGGTACAAGGGTTTGTGGTAATTACAAAGGGTTACATAGGCGTGGCAATACTACGCCTACTATGGTAGCTCTATGCTAGCAGCGGAACAACTTGTAGCATCGGAACAACTCCTAGCATCGTAACAACGACGACAGTGATGGACTCCACTCCGCAGGGACTCTAGCTGGGACACGTCCTAGCTCGCAACTCGGAAACCTCGAGCTATGCAAACATGGTAGCACCTGCAAGCTGGCATGACACGCCAGGTGAGTACTTTGAATGTACTCGCAAGCTCACAACAAAGAAAAGCATCAAGGCAGAGCAACTTCACGGAAATCATGATTATATCAGGTTCAATTGTTATTAAAAGGGTGGAAGAAAATAATAAACATGTGATCATCTACTCTCGTGATCCACTCGAGATCATCTTAATGTCATGTGGTGATCAGTTCCGAGATCACTACCCGGATCATCGTTGACCTCCGCCAAGTGATTACCGAGATGAGTTCTTCTAACATTATCCAGTCATTCCATCATTGGTGTTGATCAGACAGTGTGACTTATATGAACTGTGTCCAATACCGTGGACGCGGCTATTGGAATAGATTCTTACACTCTGCAAAGGTTGCGCACTTTACCCACACCATGGACCTTCGTCCAACGAAACATGCCTAACCCGAGACTCTTCTATCGTACCACCGACAATCATTCCCCTTCTGGGTCATGCCCTGGGTGGCCCCTGTGTCACTTCTGACACCTGCCACCATCGTGGCCAAACTAAACTGTCCCAAATGGGGACCTGAGCTCAATAACCAAACCGGGCTCACAAGGCTATCGTCGTCTACCTGATCAGGGTAGCCCGCACGCATAACCTTCCCTCTTTGGTGGTACCAATAAAAGAGCACAAAGTTAACCCAAGTCAAGGCCGTCCCATTCCAACAGGTGTGGCTGCACGAGAAAGCTTGGTTCGGTGGCACTTGATCAACAATGAAGGAATTTATCCCCAAATAACTTTCAGACGTAACTGATACTCCAGCATCACAGTGGTACATATTAAAACAATAACCAATCGGTGACTCAACAAGCAACATGATCAACCTACTGCTATAGGTTCCATAGTCAGAACGCCAGACAGAATCACAAAATAATCATAGACGGTGATCTCCTAACCCATAGCATCATGGCATCATCAAACTTGTAGACTACTAATCACCAACAATTCAATCATCAACATGACAGTAGCATATCTAAGAAAATTTCCTCAAGTGTTGCATGAATAAACCATTGATGAATAACTTAAATTTTAGCATGAATATTTATTTAAAATCATGGCATTGCAATGCAATTATTCAAATGAGAGTTGTGGCTTGCCTTGCACCAAAGGAGTGTGGGAGTACTCCTAGCCTCCTCCAACTATTCAAATCACTCTGAAAAACCATTTTTGAAAACATTTGTAAATACCACATAAAGCATTTTACTCTGTCCAGAAATTCTAGAGAGCAGAGAAAAATACCAAAAATTTCCAGCAAAAAGAGGAGCTCATAAGAAAAATAATTCAAAAAAGAATGACCTCATTTGGACTTATGGTTTAAAAGATATTGGTGGTCAAAGTAGAGTCAAACTTCTGGATTTAAATGAATTTAAACAGAAAATCAGAAAATCCAGAAGTGGCCACGTCGATGGCTGATAGGTCTCCAACGTATCTATAATTTTTGATTGTTCCATGCTGTTATATTATCAATCTTGGATGTTTTTATAATCATTTACAGCAATTATATATCATTTTTGGAGACTAACCTATTAACTTAGTGCCCAGCGCCAGTTGCTGTTTTCTGCCCTGTTTTTGTTTTACAGAAAATCAATACCAAACGAAGTCCAAATGCCACGAAACTTTTTGGAGATTTTTTATTGGCCAATTTAAACACTAGAAGCTTCAGGAGAGGGCCAGAAGACCCTGGTAGGGCCCACGAGCCACCAGGGAACGCCTGGGGGGGGGGCAGGCGCGCCTTGGTGCCTCGTGGGGCCCACAGAGCTCCGTTTGACCTAATTCCAGCACTATAAATTCAAAAAAAATCAGAAACCCTTAGGGGAGTCCATGAAATACTTTTTCCGCCGCCGCAAGTTTCTGTTCTCGAGAGATCCCATCTGGGGTCCTTCTCCGGTACTCCGCCGGAGGGGGAATCGATCACGGAGGGGTTCTACATCAACCTTGCTGCCCTTCTGATGATGCGTGAGTAGTTTACCACAGACCTTCGGGTCCATAGGCAGTAGCTAGATGGCTTCTTCTCTCTTTTTAATCTTCAATACAATGTTCTCCTCGATGTTCTTGGAGTTCTATCCGATGTAATCACTTTTTGCGGTGTGTTTGTTGGGATCCGATGAATTGTGAGTTTATGATCAGATTATCCATGAAATTATTTGAGTCTTTGCTGCACTCTTTTATGCATGATTATTATAGCCTCGTATTTCTTCTCCGATCTATTGATTTGGTTTGGCCAACTGAGTTGATTTATCTTGCCATGGGAAGAGGTGTTTTGTAATGGGTTCGATCTTGCGTTGCTCAATCCCAGTGATAGAAAGGGACATGACACGTATGTATCATTGCTATTAAGGGTAAAAATATGGGGTTTATTCATACGTGAGTTTATCTTGTCTACATCATGTCATCGTTCTTAAGGCGTTACTCCGTTCTTTATGGACTTAATACACTAGATGCATGCTGGATAGCGGTCGATGTGTTGAGTAATAATAGTAGATGCAGGCAGGAGTCGGTCTACTTGTCTCGGACGTGATGCCTATATACATGATCATTGCCTTGGATATCGTCATGATTATTTGCTTTTCTATCAATTGCCCAACAGTAATTTGTCTACCCACCGTATGCTATTTTCTTGAGAGAAGCCTCTAGTGAAATCTATGCCCCCCGGGTCTATCTAAATCATATTACTAAAACCCTAAAAATATTGCTGCCATTTTCTTTTATTTATTTATTTTGTATTTTTGTTTCAATCTATCTATCTATCACATACAAGTTAATCTTGCAATTGACAGCCGAGAGATTGACAACCTCTCGTTTGCGTTGGGTGCAAGGATTTGTTGTTTGTGTGCAGGTGCTGCTAACGAGGTGTTGTGTGATTCTCCTACTAGTTTGATAACTTGGTTTCATAACTGAGGGAAATACTTATCTCTACTGTGCTGCATCATCCCTTCCTCTTCGGGGAAATTCCAACGCAAGCTACAAGTAGCAGGAAGAATTTCTGGCGCCATTGCCGGGGAGACATCATCAACATCTATCAAGTACCTTTGTATAAACTCTCATCTCCTTGCATTTATTTTATTTGCCATTTTCCTCTTGTTTTCATCTCCTCCACTTCTAAAACGTTTTTACAAAAAATACAAAAATATTTTTCGTTTGCCTTTTCCTTGTTTGCCTCTTTGAATTGCTCATCTTGTCATCATGACTAGCGTAAAAATCCCTCCTTTGTCCCCGGATTTTGAAGTGCTTTACTTCAAACAGAAACAAGGACAAAATCTTAAAGATGCTTGGTATAGGTTAATGGAATCCTACCGTGTTTGCTCTATAAAAGGGGATTTAAAAATTTTGCTTCGCAATTTCTATATAGGTTTAACCATGCATCATAGATAACTTTTGGATTTTGCAGCAAAGGGGAATTTTATTGAGAGTGATGCTAATACTGCCTATGAAATAATAGAAGGTATATTGGGGATTCCACCACCACAAAAGGGTTTTGATTTTACTCAAGAGGGGGCTCAAATATTAGACAAATTGGGTGATATGCAGAAAAAATTGGTTGAATTGCAAAAGTCTAACGAGCCTCTTAAAAATATTAGTGGAAATCTCAATCGCACGAACACTTTGATTTCTATATGCAATAAGCGATTGGATATTTTAGATCTTAAAATTGCTTCTTTTTCTGAGAATAATGGGAAGCGTAAAGAACCTCCCAGGTTTGAGAAAACTCCTATAAAGATCACTAAAACCAAAGATGACAATATTTGAAACTATGCATTATGCCTAGCTAGGGGCATAAAACAATAGCGCTTGTTGGGAGGCAACCCAGTGAATAAAATAATTTTTTTCTGTTATGGTGTGTTTTCATGTTCATGCTACTGGTATGAATGTGTTTTTGTGTTTTTAATTAGTGTTTGTGCCAAGTAGAGCCTTTAGGAGGATTTGGAAGATAGTATAATTGATGCTGTTTGGAAAACAGAAAGTTTTGTGTCCAGTGCCTGAAATTTGTTTCTGTACTGGAGCATCAGAAAAATCTGAAATTTTTACACAGTATTGGTATATGAATTTCCCACGTTGTCCTAATTTTTCAGAATTTTTGGAGTTACAGAAGTATAGCTTTTAAATAGATTGCTACAGACTGTTCTGTTTTTGACAGATTCTGTTTTTGATGCACTGCTTGCTTGTTTTGATGAATCTATGGATTGTATCGGGGGGTACAAGCCATGGTGAAGTTAGGGTACAGTAGGTATAATTCATAAATAAAATATGAATGGGTTTTCAAGAGTACTTTAAAGTAGTGATTTATTTTGTTATACTAACGGATCTCACGAAGGTTTTGTTGAGTTTTGTGTGATTGAAGTTTTCAAGTTTTGGGTGAGATCACGATGGACGAAGGAATAAGGAGTAGCAAAAGACTAAGCTCGGGGATGCCCGAGGCACCCCAATGTAATATTCAAGGAAGACTCAAGCGTCTAAGCTTGGGGATGCCCCGGAAGGCATCCCCTCTTTCTTCTACCAACCATCGGTAATTTTACTTGGAGCTATATTTTTATTCGTCACATGATATGAGTTTTGCTTGGAGCGTCTTGTATTATATGAGTCTTTGCTTTGTTTGCTTTTTTTTACTTTGTCACAATCATCTTTGCTGAACACACCTATCTTGAGAGAGCCACACGTTTATCATCATTTGTTAGAATACTCTATGTGCTTCACTTAAATTTTTTGAGCTAGGCAGTTGCTCTAGTGCTTCACTTAAATATTTTTGAGCATGGTGGTGGCCATATTTTGAAGAAATAAACTCTCATGCTTCACTTATATTATTTTGGGAGTTATTAAATTTTTGAAGAAATAAACTCTCATGCTTCACTTATATTATTTTGGGAGTTGTTAAAATTTTGAAGAAATGAATTCTCATGCTTCACTTATATTATTTTGAGAATTGATAAGATTGAAATTTTGAAGAAATATTTGCACTCTCATGCTTCACTTAAATATTTTTGAGAGTTGATAATAGTAACGGTAATTTGCACAAGATATGCATTTGGTCCCAAAGTGATGAATATTCAAGAGGGATATAATAAAAACTTTCATATAGATAATTGAATATGATAAGTGTGATTCCTTGCAATGGTTTTGCGATATGGAAATGATAATATGTGAGTCATGTTAGTGAGTAATTGTGACTTAGTAAAAATATTCGTGTTAAGGTTTGTGATTCCCTATGCATGCACATTAAGTCAATAGTTATGCAATGAAATTATATCCTACTTATGGTGCATTATTCGGTGTTAGTTATGTTCAATGCATGTTTATGACCGTTTTTGTTTTTTGGTTGGTTGCTTCTCAATCTTTTGCTAGACTTCATTTGTACTAAGCGGAAATACTGCTTGTGCCTCCAAAATCCTTAAACCCAAGTTGTGCCAAATGAGTCCACTATATATAGCTATATGCAGTATTTCAATGCCGTTCCAAGTAAATTTGCATGTGCCAACTCTAATTTTCAAAATAATTTTTCCATTTTGTGTGCCCGTACCGCTCATGAAGCGGCAGGGGGTGGCCATTATTTTCCATGCTAGGTGTGTTATTCTCACGATGAGTGTTTATTCACTTGTCATTGCACGAGAGAATGGTTGGTAATAGGGATGCCCAGTCCCACAATGAAATAAAAATTAATAACAACAAAATTCCTTGGAAAGTGTTGGTATGGAGGGCACCCATGGATACAGCTAGCCATGGATTGTGAAAGAATGGTGGAAAGGAAATAAACTTTACTTTCTGTTTGGGAACCACCTATGATGTGTCTAGCATGGAAAATATTGGGAATTCTCGGTCGTTTTCGTTGATAGGAAAAGCATGCCTCTCAAAATATTTTTATCTCTTTAATTTCAGCTTTGAGCTCTGGCACATTTGACAAATCTCTGCTTCCCTCTGCGAAGGGCCTATCTATTTACTTTTATGCAATTTTTATTTTATTTGAGTCTCCATCTTCTCTTACAAAAGCACCAACTAGAGAGCACTATTGTCATACTTGTGCATTGTGTGTAGCTAATATTCGAGTGTGTTTCATGAATGGATCAATGGTTGAGCATAATGGGCTAGGGATAACTTTCTTTAGCGTTGATATTTTGAAAGACATGGTTGCTTGTTAGCATGCTTGAGTATTTATATCTTCATGTCAAATTATAAACTATTGCTTTGAATCATTCAAGTCCAATGTCCATGCTATAAAAGAAAAGAATATGTGATGAATATGATAGGCATCATTCCACATCAAAAATTCTGTTTTTATCATTTACCTACTCGAGGACAAGCAGGAATTAAGCTTGGGATGCTGATACGTCTCCAACGTATCTATAATTTTTGATTGTTCCATGTTGTTGTATTATCAATCTTGGATGTTTTTATAATCATTTACAGCAATTATATATCATTTTTGGAGACTAACCTATTAACTTAGTGCCTAGTGCCAGTTGCAGTTTTCTAGAAAATCAATACCAAAAGAAGTCCAAATGCCTCGAAACTTTTTGGAGATTTTTTATTGGCCAAGATAAACACTAGAAGCTTCGAGAGAGGACCAGAAGACCCTGCTGGGGCCCACGGGCCACCAGGGCGCGCCTGGGGGGGGGGCAGGCGCGCCCTGGTGCCTCGTGGGGCCCACAGAGCTCCGTTTGACCTAATTCCAGCACTATAAATTCAGAAAAAATCAGAAACCCTCAGGGGAGTCCACGAAATACTTTTTCCGCCGCCGCAAGTTTCTGTTCTCGAGAGATCCCATCTGGGGTCCTTCTCCGGTACTCCACCGGAGGGGGAATCGATCACGGAGGGATTCTACATCAACCTTGCTGCCCTTCCGATGATGCGTGAGTAGTTTACCACAGACCTTCGGGTCCATAGGCAGTAGCTAGATGGCTTCTTCTCTATTTTTGATCTTCAATACAATGTTCTCCTCGATGTTCTTGGAGTTCTATCCGATGTAATCACTTTTTGCGGTGTGTTTGTTGGGGTCCGATGAATTGTGAGTTTATGATCAGATTATCCATGAAATTATTTGAGTCTTTGCTGTACTCTTTTATGCATGATTATTATAGCCTCGTATTTCTTCTCCGATCTATTGATTTGGTTTGGCCAACTGAGCTGATTTATCTTGCCATGGGAAGAGGTGCTTTGTAATGGGTTCGATCTTGCGTTGCTCAATCCCAGTGACAGAAAGGGACATGACACATATGTATCGTTGCTATTAAGGGTAAAAAGATGGGGTTTATTCATACGTGAGTTTATCTTGTCTACATCATGTCATCGTTCTTAAGGCGTTACTCCGTTGTTTATGGACTTAATACACTAGATGCATGCTGGATAGCGGTCGATGTGTGGAGTAATAGTAGTAGATGCAGGAAGGAGTCGGTCTACTTGTCTCGGACGTGTTGCCTATATACATGATCATTGCCTTGGATATCGTCATGATTATTTGCTTTTCTATCAATTGCCTAACAGTAATTTGTCTACCCACCGTATGCTATTTTCTTGAGAGAAGCCTCTAGTGAAATCTATGGCCCCATATCGGTTTCATGCCATAGTATCCTGCCACACCAATACGGTAGGGGTGTGTGTTCCTCTTCTGAAGTTCCGATTGCTTGGCACTCTTCTTGGTAAACTCTGTAGTTGCCCTGACCCTTTTGAATTCTGCCCAGTCTGCCTTTGTAATTTGGGGGTATGCGGGGATTGGGTCCTTGCCTTCACTCAAGTACTTCTTGTACAACAAGTGCTTCGAGTTTCTCCAAGCATCCCTGGCCTTCTTCTGTGCAGCGTGTTCCACCTGCATTCTCCACTGCTCTGGTACGTTGAAGTGTTCCATGATCTCCCGGACTATCCTATGCCGTGTTTCTGTGTCAGCCTTCCGAAACCCCGATAGATTAATATTGAGCCTTGCCCTGCCAAAAAATCCACACACACTCCTAAACCTTGTGCGTGCTTTATCTAGTTTAGTTGGAGCCCAAGACTTTAAATCGATGTCGGTTACTTCATATACACCTTTAGGCTGGTGTGTGGGCTTTCTTGGAGCATTCTTCCATGTCTTGACCGGAAGGGTGATTGCGGCAGCTCTATCCCGTTCCAGATTACTTGTTCCCTGATCATCTACTGGAGACCTAGGGTTGTCAGACTCAGATGAAGATACATCGCCTGAAGCATGAGTGCTCTCACTGCTACTCGGCATCTACAGAGAACAAATGTGAAATTCAAAAAAGGGGGATAAGCATAACGCTATCAACTTGGTAGCAAGCTGTCTAGACATGTCATGTAATAATTTGGAAAATGTACGGCTAAATTGTTTATTTTGTGTGACTCGGGCGCCCATGATCTGTAAATCGACAATAACTAATTGGAACAAATACAGCTTATATGTACAAGTTAGGAAGGTAGATAATGAACATATATACGCTCTCCGTTATTTTATAGCCAATTTGGGAACATACAGAACCAAATAGGAAGAGGGATCGCGAGGAAATATGCCTCACCTCGATGGAGAGCAGTAACTGATAGGTTTTTGTGCAAACCCGGCGAGAGAGGCGAGGGGTATAGGATCGATATGGTTGAGGGCAGCTGGCGAGCAAACGAAGACGGTGAGGCGCAGGCAGCCGCGTGTTGGGAATGGCAGCGAAGGTAGGGTTGATGCCAAAGAGCGGGCACACGACCGGGTTGAGCATGTCGGCGCCGGATAGGGTTCTGGTGTGGATCTAGGGGAGGGGGGAGCTGGCGATGGAGTTTTGGTAGAATATGCGGACTGTTGAGTGAAACGGGGGCGGGCGGTGGGGGGGGGGGGTGTTGGCGGTTTCGGTGAAAAAAGGGCGCCGGCCACGGCGCGGAAAGGCCTATGCAAACAGAAGCCTCTACGAGCCCATGTGCATAAACAGCATAATTTCGTTTGAAATGAAGACGTGGTAATTTTGAAATGAAGACGTGAGTTCAACGTTTTGCCTCGATTTTTTTCCACGGTACGCAATCACCATCATAACCTAGGTTTGATTTTCTGGCGCATTTCAGGTCTTGTTTGCTATATTTAAGCAATTTTTTGCATTTACCATGCATTTTGTGCATATAAATCAAAACCCTACTGCAACTACATGTGGGTGTTAGCAAAAAAGGTGTAAAAATCATTTTTGTGTCGGTTTGCTAGTTTTTATTCATTGTCTGAGAAACGGGAAGAATTTTCAAACATTTCGGCCACGAGATGCGGCCACCGGCATAGGGCTTGTTGGTAATTTAATTACAGGAAATGCGGATGGACTTCGAAAATCACAAAAATCGGTGTGTCACTGTGGCGCGATCTCAAGACCGAGTGGAAATTTTTTGGTAATGTTTGGCACAAGTTACGATCGTTGCTCCTTGCAAACCGGAGCATCTCACAAGAAGGATCATAGTTCCCAATAGGAGACGTGGCAATTCGGACTCCGATCGTTGGTTACTTTATCTGTTGGTGCAATATTTTGCCCTCTTGTGTTTTGGAGATTGTTGACAGAAACAGACATGGACTGATTTGTTTGCTAGTGCACACAGAGAGAAATAGTCCATGCAGTACCGAAGAAAATGCTGTCTCCAGTGTCAAGTTCGAGGAACTTCACTGAAGAATATCTGCACAGCAGAGAAGAATGAGCTACATCTATTGAAGTCATGTAGGCGAGAAGATTGATGTGAAGGAGTTAACCCCTCCAAATTTATTGCTGACGCGAAGCAATTGGTTCGGTGATACTGTCCGAAGAAAATTGACTGCAGCGATGGAAGTTGAAGACGAAGTGAAGACGTAGCATTCATCTCGTTGTTCTTCTTTCATTCATTTGAGTCATAGGACCTCCGTACTATTAAGAGGGGTATAGGTTCTCGAAGCTTAGATCCGCTATGATGCCTAGCCCAAACCTATGCAAGACTGAGAGAAATCTCTTTATGCTTCGAATGATTACCTGCCAGCAGAAGACGTTGTTCTTCGGTGCTGCAGGAGATATCTTTCGAACTGAGGAGTTAGCATTACTTGCTCCGCAAGGAATGTTACCATTGTGCTCAATTTCCGACCGTTGGACTCGTGTCGTTCGACCATTGGCTGCCCCACTTGTCCAATTTGGTCTTTTTCCATCAGGGAAGGCTGCGGCTATAAATAGCCACCCCGCTCCAACGTTACCCGTTAGCTACTCCGCTTAAGATTTCTGAGAAGATTGATTGAGCATCCCCTCTTCGAGTGATTTGAGTTTAAGATCCACCGAGAAAAAATCAAGAGCCAAAACTTAGACAGTGGTTGAGCATCACAGTAGTTCTGAGTTAGAGTTCTTGTACCTATTACTCTTGAGAGCTGCGCACTCTCTAGACGGATAGGTGTCGGCTCGAGTGTTGAAGAGTTGTTGTCTTCACTGAGCAAGATCTTCAGCAACCAAGAGTCATTGTCGTTTGCGAAGAGGTCTATCGAAGGTTTGGGGATCGCCGACAAGTATCTACCACGAGTGAAATCAACTGGAGTCTGATCAGCTCCGAGTTGAAGGAGAATAGGGTGAAGAGAGTTTATCTTCTGTGTAAAATCACAACCCCTCCAACCAGACGTAGTCCTTTGGTAGAAGGGCGAACTGGTCTACGAAATTCATCTATCGCCATCGAGCACCACTAGTTCACTCTACTTTACTGCATTTCCTATAGCAATTTACTTTCATGCTCTGTGTCGATAGTTGTATCTGATCTATCATAGTTTGTTACTTATCTTTCGCATTCTCATCATTCATTTCTGTCGTCTCAGTCTAATTTATTTCTCTTCTCTCTTCTGCATATTAGCGTGATTACAATCAGTGCCGTATCCATTCACCTCGTCACTATTTCCCTTGCATTTCCTTCGCAGTTCATACCTTGTTTTTCCCTCATGCTTCTACATTTGTTCATATATTGAATTACCATCATAATCGTCAAACCTGTGATATTCTATGCTCAAACTATTATTGCTTCCTACATCGATAGATATGTTCCTCAATAGCATGCTTGATTAAGTACACTTCTACTGAACCTTATTTCCGCTGTTGTGTTTGGGATCAGTTCAAAACATTCGCAAGAATTTTTGAATCTTCCATTCACCCCCCCTCCGGTCGATATACTCTCGGTCCTAACAATTGGTATCAGAGCGGGTACTCCCTGTCTCTATTTATTAAAGGTCTAACAACCTTGGAGTTTTGAGTATGTCGTATGCAGGTAGATCCTCGCACTATGAAGGGTTTCCTATCTTCGATGGAAATGACTATGTCTACTGGAAAGAGCGTATGAAAATCAGACTTCAAGCCATCAACATAGAACTTTGGCAGATTGTGGAAAATGGATACACCGTTCAGCACCCTGATGCTCCTACTTCCGATGACAAAACTATAATGCGGTTGAATGCTCAAGCAAAAGATATTATCTGTGACAGTATCTCGAAAGACATTTTCATTCGGTTCCGAAAATTTGACACCGCCAAGCAACTCTGGGATGCCATCAAAAATGTTCATGAAGAATTCATTGCCAGAACAGATCCACACACTGATATGCTTCGTGCCATGTTTGCTGGTTTCAGAAGGCTTCGTAAGGAAAGTGCTATGGAACTCACTGATCGGTTGACAAATATTGTTGAAAGACTTCATCAACGAGGAGTAACAGATATCACCGATAGAGATGTGGTCAACAAGCTGCTGAGTGCTCTTGATGCAACCTTCGATCCAATCGTGGCTGAAATCAAGCAAAGACCAGACTATGAAGAACTTCACTACGTCGAGGTCATGACGCTGTTGTCTATTCATGAAGAAAAGATGGAACTTGAAAATGGGCATCAAGAATCTTCTTCGGAAAGCGAAGGGGAAATTCTTTCACACTATGGCAGTTCACAAGAAGAAGATATCGAGAATCTACACTCTATCACAAGAGAACTAGAAATGCTCACAGAAAGACTAGGTAATCTCAGAAGACAGAATCTGTGTCTCACAAATGATGACGAAGTTGACTTGCCTGAATCTTCAAGAATACTACCTCCGAAAGAAATAAAGTGCTTCAAGTGCAAACAATTCGGTCACTACATAGCAGACTGTCCTTGCTGGGAACTAAATGAAAAACCTAGCAACAGATGGATTTTTCTTCACTACACTGGATTCACTCGAATGGACCGTCACACTAAGCTCTCGAAGAAAATGAATCTTTCTCATCCTCTTCGAAGAGACCAGTCACTGACGTGCAAGCCAAAGCAGCCATTGAATCTAATATGAAGAGAATATCGTAGCTGACTAGAGTATGTGCTGAAATGAATATGGAATCTGAAGATGAGACATCCGAATCCGAGTCAAAAGACGAAGAGCCTCACAGAAGCCTAGGAAGAAGCAATGCATTCGTTGCTTATGAATCATCCGAGAAATCACTCGAATCAAACACTGATGATAATGCTTCAAGTGATGATGAACCAATCGCACTCTGTCTCATGGCAAAAACCTCAAAGGATTAGGTATCAGCAAAGCACCGAAAATCTATGACTAAATATTCTTCTGAATACATTGCCTATGCTAAACTGGTTAAGATTGCCAAATCTCAACAAGATTAGCTTGAAAAACTTAAGAAGAATCTCAGGAAATCTGAAGGATTACTGGTCGAAGAGATGGAGAAGAATCAAGAGTTGACTGAAGAGCATGATGCTTTTTCTTCAACGATCGATGATCTTTCCAAACGATATGATTCTCTTGCAGTTGACTACGAGAGTTTATCAGATGAAGTCCTTAGTAGGAATCAAGAACTCGAGTCACTGAAAGAGTCTTATAACATGCTTGCGAAAGAAAAAGCTTCTCTCTTCGCCGAGCAATCTAACAACATTCCTGATGATTTTGTGCCTCCTTGCTCAACATGCCTAGAACGTAGCAATGCTGATTCGAATGCTGAAACATCCAATGCTGTCATCGAGAATATTGCAACCACTACGAATGATATTTATAACCCCTCTCCCGAGGAATTTGTTGCTATCTCTGATGAAAATTGCAGGCTAAAGAACTTGCTTGAGACAGGAATGCTAAAGAGCCTCAAAGGGCATCAAACTCTCTGTGATGTGCTCAAGAAGTCAATACTGCACAAAAATCCCCGAAAGGAAGGATTGGGTTTCGAAAGAAAACTCAATGTTGATGGAACCTACTGGACTCCCAAGCAATATCCTCGAACGAGTTGGGTTCTTGCTAAAAGCAAAACTCTCGAACCTGCACTCTTGTCTGGATATGACACTCCCATTTCTGTTGTTTTTGACGAGTCTGATGACTCAAACTACAAATTCTTCAAACAACAGAATGGTAAGGTTTTCGCTCGGTATGTTGGGACTAACTGCAGGTCTGGTTCACCCAAGAAGCAAATCTGGGTGAAGAAGTGCATCATTGAAAATTTATCTATCACTGCTAACCTGAATATGCAGAGTAATTCTCTTCGAGGAAATGATAATCACTCGTAGATTGGCACTGCAACTTCCTCGAATGGATATCGGTCAAACTTTCGACAAAAGGAGTACATGCGTATCTTCTCGAATCATTATGCTCATGTCTCTGGGAACAATTTCAATGCATATTCATATGATTAATCTCGAAATGCACAGGCGAACTACAGAAATCAACGAAGGAATGTCCCTGCTCAGTCAAGATAAATGAGGTCTACGCTGCCCACACAAGTGTGGGTTGCGAGAAAGAACTAACTCGTCTTGCAGGAACTCTCTCTCTCAGGGATTCTATTCATTTATCCTTAGCCCTGAGATCAATCCTGTTGGTGCTGGTTCTTTGTGTTTATTTGTTCTCAATTTTTCGTTTGTCTTCGAGTTGCCGTGTTTGTGTTTCGTTCGATGAACAACTCACTCATAGCTCCTAGTTTGGTGTTTCTTCTCTTCTGGCTGAGTGTTTTGTTTCGGACCCTTTTATCCTTCTATTCTTTCTCATCCAAATCTATGCTGTCTGTCGTGAGCATGCAATTTTGATCTGAAGAAAATCTCTCTCCGACGTCCTTGGTCGTGAAAGAAATCAACTTCGAACTTTTATCCATCTTTGGCGTTTAGCCCTTCTTCAAACCTTTCGTACTCCCGCTCTCTTCTCGAGTTTCTCACAGAGAACGGTTGCCACGTGCCCACTCTCTCCACATTCATGATCGTGTCCGTCGAATGCGGAACGTCCCGCAACTTTGGGCCATAGATTTCGGAGAGGAGGTTCAGCTCTCCAGTTATAAATATCCCTCACTGCGTCTTCTTCCTCAGTTCCTCAAACCCTCATTCTACCTCCACCCGAGCCCGTGCTCGAAGCAACTCCGGCGAGAAGCTCCGTCGTGCTACTCCGGTGGAATCTCGTCGCAGCTGATCACGCCGGTGCGGTAATCTTTCCTCCCGCATTGCCGTAGTTGATTTAAGTTGCCAAGTTAGGGCGCTTGGATCCGGAACTGCTCCTTTCCGTATCTCTGTTCTTAGGGCGGTTCTTACCGATGCTATTTCCCTTGATTTATTTCACCGCGGTAGATCTTTAGGAATCACTAGGATTTGACTTGTATGGTTTGTAGATCTTCCTCGTACTTGTTTTCCTCGACCTAGGGTTCATGTGCAATTACCCGAAAGATTAGATGGCTATAAACCTACCTAGAATTTTCTGTGGCTAGCTTGTAAAATCTATCGAGGATATCCTTCTGAATTGCCATGAGTTCCTTTTGGACTCCCTCAAAATCATTTTCGTTCAAAATACTTTCTGTGCATGCTTATGACCCCTCCCCTTTCCCTCGTATCTATTCTATTTCACAGGTTGGTCATGGCACAGAGTTCGCAAGAGCAATCAGATTCTGAAGAAAAATTGCCTCAGATTCCATCAAGGTCTGAACGAATAAGAATGACTGGAGGAGGAAAATCTTCGAAGCTACCCAAAGCTCCGAAGAAGAACAAGAGTCTGAATCCGAAGAAGATGATGAGGAAATTCCCTCTGCTCACAGTCAGCCCGAGGATGAATTGGTCACAGATGCCCTAACCATCTTCTCTGATGGAAATCCTAAAAAGGGCGGTCGCGGCAGAGAAAAGAATACCGCTACAGAAATGTCTGATCCTGATAGTTACAGAACTCCGCCAGGGGGTGAATCATCAACAGACCGCAACAACAGGCTTGAAAGAATTCGCCGCCACTGGGCTGACAAATGGTACAGATATGAAAATGTTCGCAAGAAGTACCAGATTCTGTTTGCTTTCACACCATCGTGGAATGACTGCATTGCCGAAAACTGCATTGGCCCCGATGATGAAAAAGTCAGACCACCACAGCCTTCAAATGCTCACCCCGACTCCCTCAAAACCATCGCTGATTTTCCCGAGGAATTGGATAAGAGGGCGAAGGCCAAAGCCAAGCGTGATGCTAGGGAAGCAAAGAAAAACCATGTTGAAGCTAAGAACGTCGTGCTAACCCAGCAAGACATACAGAAGAAGAAGGATCGTGCATCTGCTTCCAAGGGAAGCCAGTCTAGGAAAACAGTTTCTCCTCGTGCACCTCGAAAGAAAACTGTCACCAAGAAAATCAAGAAGGCAGTTTCTAACTCGTCTGATGAGTCATCCAGCGAAGATTGCCCTGATGAAATTCCACTATATGATCAACTTGCCATTCTCAACAAGCCATCCAAGAACCCCTCTCCAGTGAAAATTTTACCCTCTCCAAGGAGATCACCAAGGCAAGCACCCATTCCTTTCACTGACAAACCTTCGGGTTCTGCAGCTCCGAGATGTTTGACAAACACTGCAGCGAAGAGAAAGCTGCAGTCTGAAGAAAAAGCTGATGTGTCTGCTAAGAAGACCAGGCTTACTGTTCCTGCTTCCACAGAGGAACAGAAGTATGATTTCAAGTTCATGATCGATGTAATTGACAGTGCTGCATATGATGCAAAATCTGATGATGTGAGCGGTCTGGGACTGCCTGATGATGTTACTGAAATGGTAACGAAGCATTTCATCGAGCTGTGGAAAATCTCCAAGATTCTAATTAAAGCTGTAAAAGACAAGCAAGCTGTCGAGAAAATGAGGAGTGAGGCCAAATCTGAATCCGAAAGAAAAGATCTGAACAAAGAAATTGTTGAACTCACCAAGGTCCTCAGTGTCATGCGTAATGAGAAAATTGATTGGCACTCGCGTTTGCACATGGAGGTAGCTTAGTTGTGTGACAGAAGAAACGAGGAGATTGACCGCAACGCAGATCTTGCTCGAAGAAGGATTCAAGAAGAAAAACGTCAGAAGGCTAGGGCGAGAATCAGCAAGCCAAAAGAAAACAAAGACTGCCGCCTTCAGAATGTTGCTGCTGATCCTAGTCCACTGAACTCCAGTGCACCCTTGCAGCAGGTTCCACCATCTCCACCTCATGAAGATGAACCTATGCAGCAAGCTGGCACTGAGGAGGTTATTATTCTAGCTCCGGTAGTCCAAGAACAACTTGATGTGGTTGATATTTTCCTGGAAAATACTGATGAAGAGAATGCTTCGCTTAAGCAGCAAGCCCCAGTTGATGAGACTGATGAGGAAATTGAAGTTGAGAAGGCAGATCCATTGCCGCCGAGAACATCACAAGCAGAGCCCTCCGAACCAAATAAGGAGGAGAATGATAAGATTCAGGGGGAGCTAAATGCTTCTCGAGAGAAAACAACCCCGATCGCATCATCTGGTACTCCTACTCAGATGGATGTTGATCCTGCCCTTTCTTATCGATGCACCAAAGTTGGTAGAGGAAGAAAAGAAATCTGATGATCCGATGGCTCGAGAAGTAATTATACCACCAGTTGTGTCTCAAGCGTCTGAGAAAGAGGTCGTTGTGCCTCCAACCGAAGAAAGTACAAAGAAAGAAAAGGCCCTTGTGCCCAAAAGTCAGAAAGCTCCTGAAGGAGTTCCGGCGAGCAAAAACAAAAGTCAGTCAAGTTCTTCGAAGCAATCTGTGCAAGAAAAATTGAGGTTGCCACGAGCTCCTCTCAAGCCTATTGAAGAAGGTGTGCCTGCACCTGATGACATTTGGACCTGGTTTATGGCCGATGAAGAACAACTGAGAAACCCCTTGGAAACTTATCCTCTGTTTCCTATCGATGATGGCCCAAATGGTCCAGCTTTCAACGAGCAGTTTCATCATGGAGAAAGAACTTCCTTGTCACCAAGATTCTGGACGAAGGAACATGCCGTGTACTATGCTCGCATTCTGTACAACAAGAATCGCATCTTGAAGCACAAGATTCTAGATTTCGCAGAGCTCGAAAGCTTACCTTGCTTCCATCAAACCATCGAGCAGATTGAACAAGTCTTCCTGAAGAGCTTCCTATGTTTCAATCATGGCTGGAATCGTGAAGTAATTCTTCAGTTCTATGCCACTCTTTATATCTCAGGTGACTTTGCAAATAGCAGTACTTGCATTCTCGAATGGATGACTGCAGAAGAAAAGATCAAATGTTTGGCTGACCAGTTCTTAGCACTGTTGAATCTTCCTCGGTGCGAATTTGATGCAACTTGCAAACATAGACTGCACTACTGGGATGTATCCGAAGCCGAACTTCATATGCTGATGGACCCCAAACTTGTTGGTGATGAATGTACCGAGGCAAATCCTAAGAATCTGGCCTATGAGAACAAAGTATTGTTCTATATCCTATGCAACTCCCTCACGCCAACAAACAGGCCAGAAAACATTCATGGCAACGTGGCAAATGCTCTTCAAGCAACAGCTCATGGCATTCGGTTTGACATTCCGGATCTTTTCATTCGCAACTTGGCCTACGCGGTTGATAGCCCTCAAGCTTTGAAGCCATATGCACCATGGGTCATGTTTGCTATTGAGCAGCTTACTGAAAAAAAGTTTTTCTGCCCACATGTCCCGAAAGTTTACATTCCACCAGTCCGAGACACTCTCCGGATCGTGAAGGACATCGGCAAAGGGAAGACACCTATTGATGCTACTGCCTCTGCCTCTGCTAAAGCTCCAAAGGTCAAGAAGGCAACAGTCAAAATTCCTCGTGAAGAAAATCCCTCACTGTATGAGATTTGTCTTTGCACTCAACAAGCCCTGGAAAGTCACATTATGCTCGACCTCAAAGTAAAACTGGAGATGATGACTGACATAAATCTGCTTCACAATTATGCTCGCCAAGCTCTTCTATATGAAAAAGAACAAAAGAAGCGCTCGGGGACCCTTCTGCGCAAGCATTATTCTCGCAAACAACTATCTGCCAAGGGTATCGAGAAAGAATATGATTATCTGGAGCTGTTTGAAGTTCCTCGCATCCGAAGGCAAACCCCAGTGCTTCCTCAGCGTTCCGCCTCCACTGACCTGCTGTTTGTTGAACCAGATTATAAACTTGAAGAGACATCTGGCACATTTATATTCAAGCCAGATGCACCTCGCTATGCTACTCCCGAAGCTGATCCCGCAGCCCATGTTGCGACTCCAACTCCTGCTTTGGCCTCGACCATCGCTCGCTCTGCTTCGCCGAACAGTTCGAGTACTGAGGATTCTTCGGACGAGTAGTTCCTCGCATGCATTCTCTTTCCTTTTTGACACTTGATGACAAAAAGGGGGAGAAGAACATCGAGAGATAGATAAGTGGGATATTTTGCAAGGTGTTTCCATTCGCCATTTGCTTTTCAGTCGAACAATTTGGTTTCGGTCGTTGAACTATTTGCTTTTGTTCATGGAACTTGGTCTCACCGCCTGTGGTGTTGGTATACTGCGTCGTCATGTACCATTAATAACCCCTGCAATGCTATATTTGCTTCCAGTTATCTGTTTGCAGGTGCTATCGAAAGCTTACTTCCTTGCAATTATTATCCTCGATACTTATCTACCGTGCAAGGTTAAGTGAAAGCATTTCAAGGAGGATTGGAAATCATGTTTCTCTAAAAGAGATATCTCACTCCTTGAAACTACTATGATTATCTTTCGCTATCTAACGATGCAGGAGAAGAAAGGTTGCTTCAGAGTAAATTTACTCTTGATTCAAAAGAGAATTCTTTCTATCTGTCTCATAAGCTGTTTTTCCTCGCATATTTCTATCGTATCATCATTGTTGCAGGAAAACCTCGTCTAAAGCATATCTACTCAGAGAAATATACTTGTGATTCCCTTGCTCTGTTTTTCTTCGAGTATCTAACTTGCAGGGAACCTATATCTCGTGTGGATTCAATCTGTGTTCTGAGAAAATCTTCATGGCTTATCCTTTGCCACAACTCATTTCAAAATATCCTCACTGTCTAACAAATCTATTTCAAAGGTTGTGTTGCAGGAAATACATCAGACACCGTCGAGTGCATTGGATGAAACTACGAATGAGATCATCTGTCAATGTCACTCATACGAAGATTCACCTCGCTACCTTCCATTTTATCTCCTATGCTTACTCTAATCATAATGATGCATACCTTTAGGGGGAGCGTGTTTTATCTTCGTAATTATCTCTCGTCTTTCATTACCGTTCGCATTCCATTTCCTACTATCATCTATCTTTCGATGTGTTCTATTTTGTCAACAATCGTCCAAAAAGGGGGAGATTGTTGGTGCAATATTTTGTCCTCTTGTGTTTTGAAGGTTTTTGACAGGACAGGCATGGACTGATTTGTTTGCTAGTGCACACAGAGAGAAATAGTCCATGCAGTACCAAAGAGAATGCTATCTTCGGTGTCAAGTTCGAGGAACATCACTGAAGAATATCTGCACAACAGAGAAGAATGAGCTACATCTATTGAAGTCATGTAGACGAGAAGATTGATGTGAAGGAGTTAACCCCTCGAAATTTATTGCTGACGCAAAGCAATTGGTTCGGTGATACTGTCCGAAGAAAATTGACTGCAGGGATGGAAGTCGAAGATGAAGTGAAGACGTAGCATTCATCTCGTTGTTCTTCTTTCATTCATTTGAGTCATAGGACCTCCGTACTATTAAGAGGGGTATAGGTTTTTGAAGCTTAGATCCGCTGTGATGCTTAGCCCAAACCTATGCAAGACTGAGAGAAACTCTTTATGCTTCGAATGATTACCTGCCAGCGGAAGACGTTGTTCTTCGGTGCTGCAGGAGATATCTTTTGTACTGAGGAGTTAGCATTACTTGCTCCGCAAGGAATGTTACCGTTGTGCTCAATTTCCGACCGTTGGACTCGTGTCGTTTGGCCATTGGCTGCCCCACATGTCCAATTTGGTCTTTTCCCATCAGGGAAGGCTGCGGCTATAAATAGCCACCCCGCTCCAACATTGCCCGTTGGCTGCTCCACTTAAGATTTCTGAGAAGATTGATTGAGCATCCCCTCTCCGAGTGATTTGAGTTTAAGATCCACCGAGAGAAAATCAAGAGCCAAAACTTAGACAGTGGTTGAGCATCACAGTAGTTCTGAGTTAGAGTTCTTGTACCTATTACTCTTGAGAGTTGCGCAATCTCTAGACGGATAGGTGTCGGCTCGAGTGTTGAAGAGTTGTTGTCTTCACCGAGAAAGATCTTCAGTAACCAAGAGTCATTGTGGTTTGCGAAGAGGTCTGTCGAAGGTCTGGAGATCGCCGACAAGTATCTACCATGAGTGAAATCAACTGGAGTGTGATCAGCTCCGAGTTGAAGGAGAATAGGGTGAAGAGAGTTTATCTTCTGTGTTAAATCACAACCCCTCCAACCAGACGTAGTCCTTTGGCAGAAGGGCGAACTGGTCTACCAAATTCATATGTCGCCATCGAGCACCACTGGTTCGCTCTACTTTACTGCATTTCCTATAGCAGTTTACTTTCGTGCTCTATGTCGATAGTTGTATCTGATCTATCATAGTTTGTTACTTATCTTTCGCATTCTCATCATTCATTTCTGTCGTCTCAGTCTAATTTATTTCTCTTCGCTCTTCTGCATGTTAGCATGATTACAATCAGTGCCGTATTCATTCACCTCGTCACTATTTCCCTTGCATTTCCTTCACAGTTCATACCTTGTTTTTCCCTCATGCTTCTGCATCTGTTCATATATTGCATTACCATCATAATCGTCAAACCTGTGATATTCTATGCTCGAACTATTATTGCTTCCTACAACGATAGATATGTTCCTCAATAGCGTGCTTGATTAAGTACACTTCTACCGAACCTTATTTCCGCTGCTGTGTTTGGGATCAGTTCAAAACATTCGCAAGAATTTTTGAATCTCCCATTCACCCCCCCCCTCTGGTCGATATACTCTCGGTCCTAACATTATCGTTTAGCCTCGAATTTTTTTCCATGGTACGCAATCACCATTACACGCCAGTATTGATTTTCTCACGCATTTCGGGTCTCGTTTGCTATATTTAAGCCATTTTTGCATTTACGGTGCATTTTGTGCATATAAATCAAATCCCAACCGCAACTACATGTGGGTGTTGGCAAATAAGGTCTACAAAATCATTTGTGTGTCGCTTTGCGTGTTTTCATTCATTGTCCAAGGAATTGGAAGATTTTTCAAACATTTCGGATGCGAGATGAGGCCACCGGCATAGGTCTTGTTGGTATTTTAATTACAGGAAATGCAGATGGAGTCCAAAAATTACGAAAATCGGTGTGTCAGCAAGGCGTGCTCTCAAGACCCCATGGAAATTTTTTGGTAAAGTTTGGCACAAGTTTGGATGATCGCTCCTTGGAAACCGGAGCATCTCACAAGAAGGATCATAGTTTCGAAAAGGAGACGTGGTAATTCGAACTAGGTTTGATTTTCTGGTGCATTTTGCGGCTCTTTTGCTATATTTAAGCAATTTTTTGCATTTACCGGGCATTTAGTGCATATAAATCAAATCCCAACTGCAACTGCATGTGGTGATGAAAGGGATGAGGATCGCCGTTCGATCTGGGTGCATCTAACGGTGCAGACGTACAATCTGTGGGGTTTGGGTTCTGGCCAATCAGAACGCATGACTTAGATCACGCGTAGTAGGGGTCATCGACCACGGTTTGATAGGCACACGGCTTTCGTGACTGAACCGTGTGCTATTGGAAAACATCTACATCAAGGAGCAGCATAATTTCGTTTGAAATGAAGACGTGGTAATTTTGAAAGGAAGACGTGAGTTCAACGTTTCGCCTGGAATTTTTTTCCACCGTACGCAATCACCATCATACCCTAGGTTTGATTTTCTGGGGCATTTTATGTCTCGTTTGCTACATTTAAGACATTTTTTGCATTTACCATGCATTTAGTGCATATAAATCAAAACCATACTGCAACTACATGTGGGTGTTAGCTAAGAAGGTGTAAAAATCATTTATGTGTCACTTTGCTAGTTTTAATTCATTATCTGAGAAACGGGAAGAATTTTCAAACATTTTGGCCGCGAGTTACGGCCACCGGCATAGGGCTTGTTGGTAATTTAATTACAAGAAATGCGGATGGACTTAGAAAATCATGAAAATCGGTGTGTCACCGTGGCGCGATCTCAAGACCGAGTGGAAATTTTTTGGTAAAGTTTGGCACAAGTTACGATGATCGCTCCCTGCAAACCAGAGCATCTCACAAGAAAGATCATAGTTCCCAATAGGAGACGTGGCAATTCAGACTCCAATCGTCGGTGACTTTATTATTTTGCCTCATAAATTTTTCCATGATACACAATCACCATTGCACCTAAGTATTGATTTTCTGGCGCATTTCGGGTCTTGTTTGCTATATTTAAGCCATATTTGCATTTATCGTGCATTTTGTGCATATAAATCAAATCCCAACCGCAACTACATGTGGGCTACTTGCAAAGCAGGTCTACAAAATCATTTGTGTGCCGCTTTGCGTGTTTTCATTCATGTCCAAGGAATGGGAAGAATTTTCACACATTTCGGATGCGAGATGCGGCCACCGGCGCTGGTGTTGTTGGTATTTTAATTACAGGAAATGCAGATGGAGTCCGAAAATCATGAAAATCGGTGTGCCACCATGGCGTGCTCTCAAGACCCTGGGGAAAAATTTGGGTAAAGTTTGGCACAAGTTTGGATGATCGCTCCTTGAAAACCAGAGCATCTCACAAGAAGGATCATAGTTTCCAAATGGAGACATGGCAATTCGAACTCCAGTTGCTGGCGGCTTCATCGTTTCGCCTCGAATTTTTTCCACAGTACACAATCACTATTATACCCTAGGTTTGATTTTCTGGGGCATTACGGGGCTCCTTTGCTATATTCAAGCCATTTTTTTGCATTTACCAGGCATTTAGTGCATATAAATAAAATCCCAACTGCAACTGCATGTGGTGATGAAAGGGATGAGGATTGTCGTTCGATCTGTGTGCATCCAACGGTGTAGACATACAATCTGTGGGGTTTGGGTTCTGGCCAATCAGAACGCATGACTCACATCGCGTGTAGCAGGGGTCATCAGCCATGGTTTGGTAGGCACACGGCTTTCGTGAATGAACCGTGTGCTATTTGCAAACCAGATTGCATATGTTCTATTCATACATACTGGAGTGACATGAATTGAGTGTGCTAGCTATAGGGTATACAATCATAAATAGTTCAAACTCTCATTGCCTGTGCTGACGACATATCAAGGTCAACATATTAATCATTCTTAGATCAACAGAAGGCCGGGCATAACTTACAATTCAGTACATGCGACAGTTCTAATTGAATGAATTAAGTTGCAGAATAGACATAATAAATAGTGTTACGTATTAATTCCCATGTACATGGGAGAACTGGGATCATTAGGTTGACCCCGAATGAACTAAGGATTTCTGATGATTTTAAGCCTCTCTTTATGTTTGGTGTGTGACCCCTTCACTGGCATCTCAGCAAATTCATCGTACTCTTCCTCATCAGCAACACCCTCGACGCCCAGTACCCTCCTCTTCCCACGCATCACTACATGGCAGTTCTTATGCAAGGGGTCTTTCACATAGAAAATCTGGGTTGCATAGCTGGCAAGAATGAACGGGTCCTTGTGATATGCCATCTTTGTCATGTTAACACAGGTCTTCCTGTATTCATCAACCTTTACTTGACTAAGAGGGACCTATTTGCACCTGAATAATGGCACCTTAACTTTCACATAGTTAAGCTCCCAAATCTCTTCGATGGTTCCATAGTATACCCTTTTATCAGCTTCATGTACAGTTATGCATTCTATTCGAATGGAGCTGTTCTAATATGAGGTCTTCTTATCACATTCCTCAGTGTAGAACGTGTAGCCATTTATGTCATACGCTTGGTACCTCAATACCGTAGGTGATGGCTTTTGTGCCAACCACGTTGCAATGTCATCCATGGATCCGCGTGACAAATGATCCTTCATCCATCTGACATAGTCCTTATTGTATGCCTTCATCACGACATCTAATGGATACACCATGGGTAAGAAGCTTCGTCGTATCTCCGCCAAGTGTTCTTCAGCATAAGCGTCGAGAACTGGGCTATTAAGTAATACCGTCAAATGGGCTTGATCGGTCTCATCTCCAGGTGCAGTGTGTGGCGCACCAGGAAGGACCGGCTTACCAGCCAGCCTTCCCTCGTGGCAAGAGAGGGGCAAACCTATAGGTCTTTGTTTCATGTATTCGGTGCAAAACTCAACCACCTCATCCGCGGTATAACCTTGTAGGATGCTTGCCTCTGGATGACATCGGTTCTGACAATAGCGCTTCAATATTCCCATGAACCGCTCAAAGGGATACATGTTGCAAAGGAACATAGGACCACAGTACTTTATCTCATCGACAAGGTGCACAGTGAGATGGACCATGACATCAAAGAATGACGGTGGGAAAAACATCTCTAGGTTGGACAATATTCTTGCAATATCCTCTTGCATATGATCCAGCTCCTCACGCTTTACCACTTTCTGCCATAGTTGGCTGAAGAAATCATAGAGATAAATGAGTATGTTTCTTATGCATGTGTCCATCAAATTCCTGATGGCCACTGGGAGGATTTGTGTCAACATTACGTGGCAATCATGTGACTTCACGTGTGCCAACTTCATTTTACCCGTGCTCACATCCACGAGACTTCTGATGTTTGTGGAGTAGGAAGAGGGTGTCTTAATTGACAACAAATAATTGTAGAACTCTTTTGCTTCTTTTGCAGTGAAATTGTAACTCTGGTGAACGTGGAGGAATTTGTCACCATCTTCTGCTTCATTCATGCGTTTTGGTTGATCACCAAGCATATCGAGTCGTGCTCCGTCACCATCCTTTGTTTTACCTTTAATATTGAGCAGAGTACCAAGGATGCTTTCACATACGTTCTTCTCTACATGCATGACATCGATGCAGTGATGTACACTTAGAATCTCCCAGTAAGGTAATTGCCAGAACAATGATTTCTTCTTAAACACTTGCGTCCTGGGTGTTTTTTTCGACGACTAACCGGGTCCCTTGCCAAGCACAACTTCAATTTTTTTAGCCATTCTATGGACCTCCTTCCCAGAATAACGTCTTGGGCCCAAACCTACCTCTGCCGTACTATCAAATTCAGCTTTCATCTTTCGGTATGGGTGATCTCTCCGTAAGAATCTACGATGACGCAAATACATGGTTTCGTGCGAGTTGGGAAGAAATCTACTCGCTGTCCTATCCATGCATGTGACACATCCTACATCTCCCCTTGTTTTCTGCCCCGACGTGTTTCCTAATGCCGGCATATCTTGAATGGTGTGCAGCAACAACGCATGTAGATCGAAAATCTCCCTTTTGTAAGCATCATAACATTTTACACCAAGCTCTTTTACCCACAATGTTAGCAGTTCTTCTACCAATAGCTGAAAGTAAATGTCGATGTCATTTCGAGGTTGCTTCGGGCCTTGGATAATCATTGACATCATGATGTATTTTTTCTTCATACACAACCAAGGAGCAAGGTTATATATGCACAGAAGCACCGGCCATGTGTTGTGTTTGGTGCTCATATCTCCAAATGGATTCATCCCGTCAGAACACTCCCTGAGCCATATACTTCTAGGATCCCTGGCAAAGTCTTTATGCTTTCCCTCGATTGACTCCCACTGAGCCCCATCTTTCGGGTGCCTCAAATATTCATCCACAATTCGCTCATCATGATGCCACCGCAACCTCTTTGCCTCTACGGTTTGCAAACAAACGCTTCAACCTTGGAATTAAAGGCAAGCACCAAACAACCTTGAACGGGATTCCTGTCTTGATCTTGTCATCCAATTCGTCCTTGTCCTTTGCTTTCCTGCGCTTGTATCGTGGATGCTTGCATATGCGACATGCACGCAAATCTTTGTACTCACCACGGTACAACATATAATCATGCACACAAGCGTGTATCTTCTGGACTTCAAGTTCCTGCGCTTCGTTTGTGCTTTTGGGGAGCACATTATCTTCTGGAAGAATGTCTTTGAAAAGACCTAACAAGTCTGTGAAGCCCTTGTTTGATAGACTATTTTCTGCTTTAAATCTGAGAAGCGCCAATGTGGAACTCAACTTGGAATATTTCTTTTTGCAACCTGGATACAAATCTTTCTTTGAGTCCGCATCAATGGTTGGCAGCTCCTTGTACCCAACCATATCATTATCTGGGCCCTGGAAATCTGCAATCATAGCAGCAAAATCTGGCATACCATCAAGGTCGTCGTCTTCGTCGCCGTCTTGGTTTTCCAGTGGGGTTTTTTCGATTTTCTTTGTTCCGTTGGTAGCTTGACGTCTAAGCCCCGAGGTTAGATTCAACATCCATGTGACTCTGATCGGGGTTTGACATCTCGCTGCCCTGGTTACCTTCATCCATGACCGGCTCTTCACCGTGTCTAGTCCAACGTGTATATCCATCCATGAATCCCCGCTTGAATAAGTGGTACTCGACGTCTATAACTTTATGTGACTCTGTATTGCCACAATCCTTGCATGGACACAGGATGTAATCGTTGTTACGGACTCTCTTCTTTGTCCTTTCAGCCAAAGTGATGAACTCCATCACGCCACTCGCAAACTTTGAGCTTCTCAGATCCTTCATCCATTCAGATCGTTCCATCTGCACCACACGAGGGGTAATTCAAAAATGCATTAATAAATGGATTAATTGATGCCCAAAGATGTGTGCATAAATCACAAGATTTTATTTTCATAATTTACGGAGGGAGCTCCATATTGTTTTATCCAGACGTGCGATGACACAAATTAATGACCAGTCAATTTACACGCAGAGTACAGTATACTACCCTTATGAAGTGAATACCTTAATTAAGCCACTCAACGAAAAGAATACCTTAATTAATTAGCCGTGCGGCGACCTCCACCCAGCAGACAGATAAGCGTGATGCCGTGGCACGCCGAGACAGCAAGGTCGATGAGCAAAGCTTAGTGGGGCATCCGCCTGAAGTTCGAGCTCCACTATCCCGCCTTCGACCGCGAGGGATGTGCTCCAATTTCGCCGCCGCCGACCTCGAGGATTGAGATCTCCTCCTATCTCCCGCCGCTGACCGAGGGTTGACCTCCTATCACGCCGCCACCACCGAGCGACCGAGGATTGACCTCCTATCCGATAGCTGCTGCCTCGGCCGCCGCCCCCATCTCTATCTGCAGAGCAGCTGTTTTTATTTTTTGACGGGTATCAACAGAGCGGCTGTTTACAGTATTAACTCCATTATTGCATCCCCATATGTACCGGGTAGTATATCACGTACGGTTATGTCATGGGAACCGTGTGTCACGCACGTTGTCTTCTCACACGGTTTCGTGTGGAAATCATGTGTGAAGTTGTAATATCGAACACAAATGATATGTACAAACCGTGTGTTGTATACAACAGAGTGCGATAAGTAGTTCCCGACCGTTATCAGATCCCCACAGTTTCCCCATTTCCCCCAAATCCGTAGATAGCCCCCAAATTCCCTCGCGTGGCACTAACATTGGGGGAATGCAGACGAGTGGTGCTGATGGTTTCGGTGCGGCTGCTCCGGCTCGTATCGTCGCTCTCGGCAGCACGATGGGCGGCGCCGCCACGACGGCGGTCACCGCCAAGCGCTTGCCTAAGGTCATCAGAAGGCCGGTGTACTACGGATCCGAATCGTCTTGTCAGGTTCCAATCAATCCCGATCTTTATTAGCATGTCCAAATTAAAGTAGCTCCCTGCTCAATCCGTCCTGAATGACCCCCGCTCCTCCCACCCAGGAAAGCGACCAACCGCCGGATCCGGAGTATGACTCCAGACTCCCGCAACATGAGTTCGACTCCGAGTTTTGCACCACTGAGAAGAACCAAAAGCTGAGTTGTGCGCACAGACACACTCCCGCTCGACGTGTATGCACAGAGGGATTTGACATTGGCAGATGGTTTCTCAGTTGCCCCTTAGAGGTTAGTGCTAAGTTCATCATTTAAGTTGAGTTAATGCCCCCGCCCATCCTGAATATTTAACATTGGCAGGGATATGAGGCTTGTGCCTTTGTTAACTAGTTGGATGATGAATGGCATGGCAGGGCTCGGAGTGTTATCACGAAGCTCGCAGAAGATAACGTAAAGATGAAGAAGAAACTGACTGATCTGGAGTGTACAATCACTACGATGAAGCAAGAAAGACTCAATCACAGGCAACAGATGAAAGCAAGAGACAAGAAGGAACTAGCATGTGTAGTTGTAGTTGTCGCATTAGCAATCTTCTATGCGCTATTTGTAATGATGATTAGGGGTTTTGTTTGATTATCACTGGCTACATCAATAAGCAGAGCTCATCTATTGCTTGACAACTGTCCTATGAAAACTGCTTGTTTCACATTTGGACGCTCCAACCTGTGTGTGTAATTATCACATTGAGAACTGCGCAACCGCGGGAATTTGGAGCGACTGGGTACTAATAATTGCGGTTGATTATATCAGGATTCTAACTGCCTGCCAAGGCACCAATAAAAACCGTGAATCCCCCGCTTCAATTGCCATTCTTCTTTTCTTCATACCCCACTTCAGTCTCCACCATCTTCATCATCCCGGCCGGCCGCGCTACACACTTACACACACTCTGCAATCTCGCTTTGTGTACGTACCGGAGCCATGTCGAGCGACAGTCAGGACGACAGTTCCGCCAGGAGTCTTCCGCTCGATGATAGGTCAACCTCGGAATCATCCCGCTCGTCTTCCATGAGTTCGGCGTTGAGCCCTGACCTCGATTTTATCCGGATCATGGAAGGGACGCCGCCGCCCGAGTCGTCGGATGATGACCAGACAGACGAGGACCCGTCGAAGGACGATGAAGACAACGGCGATGATGATCTGGAGGAGGAATGTTCGAACGAGGAGGAGGACGACGAGGACATCAATGACGATGATGACAGTGGCGGCGATAAAAAGCCAACGGTCAGCGGCAAGAAGCGTCCTCGCCAAGACGATGTCGCGGGGCCATCCAACAACAACAAGAAGAAGAAGGACTAAATTAAGCAGACTGTATATCTCTGTTGCCATTCGCTCATATTAATCTGTGTCTCCTGTCAATCTCATCGCAGACGGTTAGCAATACGTATTCGACAGAGATCTTTTACATTATCGCCCACAGTTGGTTTCTTGAATTGTGTGCCCTGTCGAGCACACAATTCACAACAAAAAATTGTATGCGCTATCTATAATTATCGCACACAATTCTAATTACCGACATATTTGCCGGATATCAGACACATCTTGTTACGCCGAATTGTTTCTGTTCTTCTGGATCATCGCAAACAGTTCATCTGAGTGAACTGTATGACGTGTATCGCGCACACCTCGAACTGACTGCCCATTTCTATTGTGTTGGGTAATCACAAACAGTTCATCCGAGTGAACTGTATGCCGTGTATCGCACACACCTCGAACTGGCTGCCCATTTCTGTGGTTGTGTCTCATCGCAAACAGTTTGTACGGATCAACTGTATGCCACGTATCGCACACGCATGTGACACCCCGATTTTTGGCCCTTTCTTTTCCTTCTGGTTTTCTTCGAATTTTTATATGGAGTTCCTTTTCTGTGGCTTTGTGGTCTTGAAACCTTGGAAGATCAGCTCTTCTTCCTCTTCCAAGTGGCTTGTCATTCTCAAATCCATCTCAAGACCATGCCATTTCTATCTTAGCCCAACCCCAACTTTTATTTCTTGGGAATATTCCTTTTTCTATTAAAGGAATAACCCTGTTTGCCCTAGGTTGTGAAGCAACCTATATATCTGTCATTCCTAAAATTCCTACAAAATTCTCATAAATTCTTTCGATCATATCTCCCACAAATATGTCAAAACCCATCCTTTCCTGGTTCAAAAATAATTCAGGAATATTCATTTCCTATTCTGTCTAGTATGCCACTTTGTGAAGGAAGTGCTATTTATCTTTTCTTGATTACCCTAAAACTTTTTGAGCACTCTTTCATATCAAAATAATTGCCACATGCCAAAATTCAACTCCATTTGCCTAGTAAATCTTCCTCAGCAAATTTCCAAAGTTTCTGACCAGAGAGAAGCTTTGTGAAGGAAGTACTAGCTAGGATTATCCAAATGTGTTGAACTTTTTGCGGATCATTCATTTGATCAAATCATTAATCTCCACCAAAATTCATCTCCATCCAACAATCTATGTGAGCACACCATCCAATCTTTGTTTCTGGTCACAATTTCAGTTTGTGAAGCAACTATATTTTATATTGCTTCATAAAATCTGAAATTAATCTAGGACCTAAATATCCCTATATCCTTTGAGCATGACAAAATTCAGATCATTTTTCCAAGCCATTTTCTCCACAAAATTCCCCCAAGTTTCTGTCCAGTGTGGATCATTGTGAAGGAAGTACCATTTATATTTATCTAAAATGTATGAAATTTTTGCAATACCTTCATATGCTCAAATGATCATACTCCACCAAATTTCAGCCCAATCCAACACTCTATGTGAGTGCCACTTCATGATCTAGTTTTTGGACCAGATTTTGTAGTTGTGAAGCAACTGTGATAAATATTGGTCCAAATCTTTTCATACTTCACAGGATTGTAGTTCTTCCTACCCTAAACCCCTGTGACATCTTGGCTAGTCCTTATCCCCTTCATTTTTACCACGGCTTCATGCCCAAGTTTGCTACAGCAAACTTTCTCTGAGCTATCCAATCAACCCAAAGCTCCTTTTGTTGAGCCATCACTTTAGAGGGGTCCCATTTGGGATGGACGACGCTCTTGGCATGGTCTAGGCGGCCCAAAAGCCCCGCGTGTGCCAGTGCACACAGTGACCGCGTGGCATATAGGGGTTTGGTGTGCGTCTGGCACGCTCTGGACACCGGGACCTCTCTGCCGCCGCCCAAACGCCATCCTCGCGCCACCTCCGCTCGCCGCAGCGTCGCCCACACTCCCCTGCATCCACGTAGCCTCCACCCTGCCCCTCCCGTCGTCGGCCGGACGCGGACACCGCGTGCCCGCGTGGGAACAGTGGCACAAAGGTGTCCCCTGCCCCACACGGTGCACCGCACTTTGCCCGCGTGCCTGGCACTCCACTACCTCCCTCTTCCGTCGCCTCTACTGACTGCGCGTGCCCAGCCCCGCGCCAGAGAATCGTCTTCGCGTCCGTGGCGGCATCCGGCGAGGGCATCATCGCCATGGCTATTTAAGCCGTTCCCGAGCTCCCTCGACCTCATCAGCAGCCTCTCCACACCTCCAGCAACCTCCCTGGTCACTCCCTCGAGCTCGAGAGCTCCTCATACCCTCCAATGGCCACCATGGCCGCCGCCCCTTCCCACTTAAATTTGCACAATGCCGAGCTCCTCTCCTTGTTCTTTCTTCACCACTGAGCCCCTCAACCCCGGCGATGCCCTCCCGAACCTCAGCTATCTCTCCCTGCCTCCGAAATCACGCGCCCATTTGTGCCCGAGGCAGCCGTCCGCCACGGTTGGCGACCCGCTCCTCCAGGCGCTCCCCGGGGAGTCTGCAGCCCCCACCCCCGATCTTTCCGGTGGCCAGAGCACCGCGAGGGATGGCCGGAGTCGCCGGCGCGAGGCCAGGCTAGGCTCCTGTGCCCCTACCCATCGGGAGGTTGGAGACGACGACCACCCCCCCTTGCCTGCCAGCGGGGCCCAGCTGTAAGTGGCAGCAGCGGCACACGTGTGGAGCTGACGTGGCAGGCCGAGCGTTTAAGTAGAGGCGTATTTGGCGGAATACGTCTTCCTTTTCTGAAAACGTACTCTCGTGCTTCTTCGAGCTAAAATACGTTTTCTCTCTTTGAAAGCGTAATCTCAGAAATACGCATTTTTTCAGCCACCGGCGCCGAAACCCTTATATTGTGAATGTTAACCCGTTAGCAGCAGAAATGGACAGATTTTATTTGTTTTCTGCCTAACGAACGAACGGCCACAACTTTTTAACTGTGACTCCGATTCAGGTAATTCCAAAGCCCACGTTCTCTGTTCGTCGAGCCCGTTCTGTTGGTCTAATTTTCACCATGTTGTAACATTCTGAAAATGACCATTTTGCCCCTGCCCTTATTCAACCCCCTTCGAGAGGGAAACGTTTCCGGCAAATTTTTCCGCGAGTGTCTCGCACTTCTCCTCGGTGAATCCTTCATCCCCAGGAAAGCCACGACAGCCACATGCATGATGGCAGTACAATAGCCATGTTTTCAACTTGACTGTTCGAATAATTATTTATATAATTATTTTGAATGTTACTTATATGCTTGTGAATCCATGCTCATTTCTGATGCTATGATCATTTTCATCTAGTAAGGGAAATGATTAATTGCTAATGTTATTCTTATCATGTTTTATTCTTGTATTCATTTCAGATGCTAGTGACAATGATATGCTCATTTGAATGGTTATGGTGTGATATGAAAATACTTGTGATATTCATGATCGTCATTATGCCATGCTCATTTCCATCCCGTAGACTAAATGATTTATCATCGTTGATGTTAAATGGTTATGTTGCCCATCCATGGTTACACTGATATCATGCTCATATGGATTGCTATTTCATTATGCTATGCTATTATGACTCAGCTCATCACCATTCTAGTTAAACCTGACATTAATCAAACTTGAACAAGTCTATTGGCTGAGTCATGGTGCCACCGAATCGAGCTGACCAGTGCAGCCACACTTGCCTTATGGGAGGCCCTAATTTGGTCTATTGTCATGCCTCTCGCCGGTGCCTCCAAATAGGGAAGGTTATGTGCGCACGCTACCCTGATAAGGTAGGCGGCCATAAGCCTTGTGTGCCCGAGTTGTATGGTATACCGATGTCCCCGTTTGGGATGATTTGTTTTGTTTTGGCCACGACGGTGGCAGCCGCGAAGGTGGCGGATGTCATGAGTTGACATCGGGGCCACCCCATGACATAGCCCAAAGGGGAGTTTGTCGGAGTGGCCGGGAGAGTGTCATGCAATAGATTGGTTTTGTCGGAATGTCGTTGGTCCACCCAAATGGGAGCACGAGGCCATGAGTTCCGTAGTGTGGGTACAGTGTACTAACCTCTGCAGAGTGTTTAATCTATCGATAGCCGCGTCCTAGGTCATGGACACAGTTCGTAGTAGGTCACACTATGGGTCAACAGTAATAATAACCTGAATAATAAACAACCCCGGTTCCATGAGAAAAGAAGTTGGTTGATCTTTATGTGGTCATGCGATGATCATCGGTAGAGATCAAGCTCCGTGTGGTCATGTGATGATCATGATGGTATAGTTGATACCGAGCTTGGTTGACTCTGAGGTGATCGTGTGATGTTCTCGACGGTAAGTTGGTTACATATGGTGGTTACGAGATAACCTCCGAGTAAGTTTGTCCAAGGGACCTTAAACATTGACACCCCCTTCTCATGCTAGTGCTAGTATCTTCATGTTCATATCATGAGTAACATGTACATGCCATGCTCAGTCGCATGTTGATTCTAGTAGTATCATGCCCATCAATGATGATTAACCTGTAAATGCCATGCTGCTGTTTGTCTTGATTGCTTTGGTTGCTGTGAGCTTGCGAGTACATTCAAAGTACTCACCTCGCGTGTCATGCCAGATTGCAGGTGACGCCTTGATTGATTGCTTGAGGATCCCGAGTTTGCACTCTAGGATGTGTCCCAACCAGAGTCCCTGCAGAGTGGAGTTCATCACCGTCGTCATTGTTCCGCTGGTAGAAGTTATTCCGCTACGAGATGTTCCGCTGCTAGCATAGAGCTACCTTAGCAGGCGTAGTATCGCCGTGCCTTTGTAACCTTTGTATCTTCAGACCCTTGTTCTCGTATCATTTGTAATAAAGAGCTGATTTGTTCTATGCTAAGCAGTGCCGTATTCCAGAAGACTTGATCTCTGGGCTGGAATACGGGGTGTTCCGGTTCCTCTGAGCCGGGGTGCCACATCGCTTGGTATCAGAGCAGGTCTGGTTGTAGGACGCCCTAGTCCGCGTGAGCGTTAGAAACCGGTAGTATACAGTCTAGTCGGTTTGCTGCACTTGATTGCTGCATTGGGTTGTCGCATAGCATGCATCAAGACTCACTATCTTGTCGTTAACAATCTTATCTTGTGAGTGTAGGTGGCATCGGTTTCGATCCACTGCCTGCGCCCTCCGGTTTTGCATACTTGCTCTTTGGTGTTTGGTGTCATCTCTGTCCTAGCAGAGTGATGCCAAGGTACCTAGTGGTGTCGATCACTTGCAGGATTGATGCACATGTATCGCACCAATATATTCTCTTCAGCCACACCTATTGTTTCGGTGGTAGACATGTTTCTACCCCGGATCTTGCCATCCAACCCGCCGCTTTGGCAACCCTTACTGGTCTTTTTTACCAGAAAAGGGCAATGTCAGCAAACCCTGCTTTCCACCACTATCCTACCTTGTCACCCTCTTTCCTTGGATGAGTACGGTTCCCTTCCATACACTTGATGATGTGGCCGTGACATCCGTGTCTCGCTACATGATCACTGAGTCCGTCCTCACCTCTAATCCCGTCTAGATGCAACCGGTGCTGAGCCAGCGCTTGGTGTAGCTCTGTTTACACCAACCTCTCCACACGTTGATCCACTTTCTTGCACACTGCCACAGCATATTAGATCGTAGTACCGGAGTTTCCGCAAGATTTGTGTGCTTAAGTAGACATGCATATTGTTGTGGATAGCAGTACAATGTGATGTTGCTTGTATGTAATCTTAATGCTATGTGTGCTTTTGTTTGAGTCGTTTCTTTTGCTTCTTTCTTTGGGCCCTCGGTGTTACCTTATTTCCCCTTATGAAAGTTGCTCATCAACCAACACCGGACTCAAAGAATCAGTGAGGATTTCAAATATTTGGAAGTTCAGCTAAACATTATGGAATTCTCAGCCGATTGCATTGTAATGGGAATATCTATATCCTAGACTGGCTATCAGCATCAAGTTTACATATCACAATCGTAATGAACCAGCTGGAGGACAATTTGTGTGCAAGACAATAGTACATTTCCAGTCAAAGGAATATCAAGGGTATATATATATATGGCATTCAGTCTGCATATCACGGAGAGAAGCTTCTGGTATAAGCAACCCAGTCGTCCTCTGCACGCCACCAGGGAAGCTTACGACACAAGGTTCCGCAGTCTTCCTCGGTATGATATGTGGATAGCTTCCAGTATAAGATACTCAGTCTTCTTCGGTAAGCCACCGTAGGAAGCTTACAGCATAAGTCACCAAATCTTCCTCAGTAAGCAACCAGAGGAAAAGCTTCTGAAATACGATACCCAGTCTTCTTCAGCATGCTATCCCGACAAAACCTTCGGACGTAAGCTATTCAGTCTTCCTCAGCACGCTACTCTCATATGGCTTCCAACACAAGCTATCCAGCCTTCGTCAGTATGGCAGTATAAACAATCACCGTCATGGGTACAAGACATTACACAGTGAGTTGGCCGCATATGGCCGTGCATCTCAAGAGTCAAGCCCACAATAGTTTGGTCAAAAACGCGAGCTAGTCAGGACACAAGTGTCTGCCTCGGGAATCAAATGCTCAACTACACATGCTTCCATACATATTGTGAGCATGCTGCCAAGGTCATGCCAATCCCTCGTACGATGATGCAAGCACGGTGAGAACCCGACAACCACATGAATTATGTAAGAGGAAGAGAGCCAATATACACCTCAGTGTGATGCAAGGAATGACAAGCTATGAAGTAAGACAACATTGGGACAACAAATCTTGACAGTGGATATTAAGGCCAGTTTCCTCACACCCGACAAAGTGATATCATTAACCTTTGTCGCTGTCTTGTATGACTGACAACAACAATGAGCTCTATGCAACTACGTGTGAACCTGGTATATTTCCTTTGACACGAGTCATGACCAAGGATAAGGTATGATTGCCAGAATATTGCACCTGATAGCACCTATGGTCACACAAAGAATTAAGGGTATATAAGGCCAAGTTCTTTCAGCAAAAGATTTAGAAAAAAAAGAACAATAATGAAGGAGCAAGACTGACAATACAGGTATGATAATTGTTGCATGAACAACTTGGTACGGATACCCAAGACAGTCTGATTCCATATTGATCACCATGAACACACACCCAAGGGGTCTACTCTGTTTGTAAGGACCACATATCAAGGTGACAGATGAATCGTCGGTACGGATCTGAGACAAAGAAGTCAGCAAGATTTAGAACTACCTACAAGCAGTCAGATTCCGCCAAGAGAACGATTATGATTCTCAGCATTGTTTTGAACCCGGAGGACATGCATCTAGTAACCTAATGCAATGATTAAATGTTTTGTGTCCACTGAGGGAATTTGTTCATAACTCCATTGAATACTATCGGTGCTGGATAGAAGAATGTCACGTCAATTGGAAATCACTCCCGGACTTATGGAAATTCCAGTCATGATAATAACAGCTAAGCCAGCAAATATAAAGGAATTGGAGTCAGAGTAAGGATGAACATATGAGGGAAGACCTATCAGAATGTTGGATACAGTGAAGCAAACCACCCTAGAGCAAGGCAGTTAGTCAGATGCAATTTAGAGGGAACATCAAGGAAAAGGATACCCGAGTTGGAAACGGTCTCCTTAAGTCAGAATATTCATACTTCTTCCCTGAGCAACCAAATCTCGAGGACGAGATTTTTTTAAGGGAGGTTGGTTTGTGACACCCTGATTTTTGGCCCTTTCTTTTTCTTCTAGTTTTCTTCTAGTTTTCTTCGAATTTTTATTTGGAGTTCCTTTTCTGTGGCTTTGTGGTCTTGAAACCTTGGAAGATCAGCTCTTCTTCCTCTTCCAAGTGGCTTGTCATTCTCAAATCCATCTCAAGACCATGCCATTTCCATCTTAGCCCAACTCCAACTTTTATTTCTTGGGAATATTCCTTTTTCTATTAAAGGAATAACCCTGTTTGCCCTAGGTTGTGAAGCAACCTATATTTCTGTCATTCCTAAAATTCCCACAAAATTCTCAAAAATTCTTTGGATCATATATCCCACAAATATGTCAAAACCCATCCTTGCCTAGTTCAAAAATAATTCATGAATATTCATTTCCTATTCTGTCCAGTATGGCACTTTGTGAAGGAAGTGCTATTTATGTTTTCTCGATTACGCTCAAACATTTTGAGCACTCTTTCATATCCAAATAATTGCCACATGCCAAAATTCAACTCCATTTGCCTAGTAAATCTTCCTCAGCAAATTTCCAAAGTTTCTGACTAGAGAGAAGCTTTGTGAAGGAAGTACTAGCTAGGCTTATCCCAATGAGTTGGAATTTGGGCATATCATTCATATGATCAAATAATTACTCTCCACAAAATTTCAGCTCCATCCAACAACCTATGTGAGCACACCATCCAATCTTTGTTTCTGGTCACAATTTCAGTTTGTGAAGCAACTATATTTTATATTGATTCATAAAATCTGAAATTAATCCAGGACCTAAACATCCCTATATACTTTGAGCATGCAAAAATTCACATCATTTTGCCAAGCCATTTTCTCCACAAAATTCCCCCAAGTTTCTGTCCAGCATGGATCATTGTGAAGGAAGTACCATTTATATTTATCTAAATGGTATGAAATTTTTGTAGTACCTTCATATGCTCAAATGATCATACTCCACCAAATTTCAGCCCAATCCAACACTCTATGTGAGTGCCACTTCATGATCTAGTTTCTGGACCAGATTTTGTAGTTGTGAAGCAACTATGATAAATATTGGTCCAAATCTCTTCATACTTCACAGGATTGTAGTCCTTCCTACCCTAAACCACTGTGACATCCTGGATAGTCCTTATCCCCTTCATTTTTACCACGGATTAATGCCCAAGTTTGCTACAGCAAACTTTCTCGGAGCTATCCAATCAACCCAAAGCTCCTTTTGTTGAGCCATCACTTCAGACGGGTCCCATTTGGCATGGACTACGCTCTTGGCATGGTCTGGGCGGCCCAAAAGCCCCGCGTGTGCCAGTGCACGCGGTGAACGCATGGCATATAGGGGCTTGGCATGTGTCTGGCGCGCTCTGGACACCGGGACCTCTCTGCTGCCGCCCAAACGCCATCCTCGTGCCACCTCTGCTCGCCATAGTGTCGCCCACACTCCCCTGCATCCACGTAGCCTCCGCCCTGCCCCTCCCATCGCCGGCCGGACGCGGACACAGCATGTCTGCGTGGGAACAGTGGCACAAAGGTGTCCCCTGCTCCACACGGTGCACCGCACTTTGCCCGCGTGCTTGGTACTCCACTACCTCCCTCTTCCGTCGCCTCTACTACCCGCGCGTGCCCAGCCTTGCGCCAGAGAATCGTCTTCACGTCTGTGGCGGCATCCGGTGAGGGCATCATCGCCATGGCTATTTAAGCCATTCCCGAGCTCCCTCGACCTCATCAGCAGCCTCTCCACACCCCAGCAGCCTCCCCGGTCACTCCCTCGAGCTTGAGAGCTCCTCATACCCTCCAATGGCCACCATGGCCACCGCCCCTGCCCACTTAAATTTGCACAATGCCGAGCTCCTCCTCCTTGTTCTTTCTTCACCACTGGAGCCCCTCAACCCCGGCGATGCCCTACCGAATCACAGCTATCTCTCCCCGCCTCCGAAATCCCACGCCCATTTGTGCCCGAGGTAGCTGTCCGCCGCGGTCGGCGCCCCGCTCCAACAGGCGCTCCCTGGGTAGTCTGCAGCCCACACCCGAAGTGCAGCGCCGCCCCGATCTCTCCGGTGGCCGAAGCACCGCGAGGGATGGCCGGAGTCGCCGGAGCAAGGCCCGGCCAGGCTCCTGTGCCCCTCCACGTCGGGAGGTTGGAGACGACGACCACCCCCCTCGCCTGCCAGCGGGGCCCAGCTCTAAGTGGCAGCAGCGGCACACGTATGGAGCTGACGTGGCGGGCCCAGCGTTTAAGTGGAGGCGTATTCGGCGGAATACGTTTTCCTTTTCTGAAAACGTACTCTGGTGCTTCTTCGAGCTAAAATACATTTTCTCTGTTTGAAAGCGTAATCTTAGAAATACGCTTTCTGCTTTTCAGCCACCAGCGCCGAAACCCTTATATTGTGAACGTTCACGCGTTAGCAGCAGAAATGGACAGATTTTATTTGTTTTCTGCCTAACGAACGAACGGCCACAACTTTTTAACTGTGACTCCGATTTAGGTGATTCCAAAGCCCACGTTCTCTGTTCGTCGAGCCCGTTCTGTTGGTATAATTTTCACCATGTTGTAACATTCTGAAAATGACCATTTTGCCCCTGCCCTTATTCAGCCCCCTTCGAGAGGGAAACGTTTCCGGCAAATTTTTCCGCGAGTGTCTCGCACTTCTCCTCGGTGAATCCTTCATCCCCAGGCAAGCCACGACAGCCACTTGCATGATGGCAATACAATAGCCATGTTTTCAACTTGAATGTTCGAATAATTATTTATATAATTATTTTGAATGTTACTTATATGCTTGTGAATCCATGCTCATTTCTTATGCAATGATCATTTTCATCTAGTAAGGGAAATGATTAATTGCTAATGTTATTCTTATCATGTTTTATTCTTGTATTCATTTCAGATGCTAGTGACAATGATATGCTCATTTGAATGGTTATGGTGTGATATGAAAATACTTGTGATATTCATGATCGTCATTATGCCATGCTCATTTGCATCCCGTAGACTAAATGATTTATCATCGTTGATGTTAAATGGTTATCTTGCCCATCCATGGATACACTGATATCATGCTCATATGCATTGTTATTTCATTATGCTATGCTATTATGACTCAGCTCATCACCATTCAAGTTAAACCTGACATTAATCGAACTTGAACAAATCTGTTGGCTGAGTCATGGTGCCACCGAATTGAGCTGACCAGTACAGCCACACTTGCCTTATGGGAGGCCCTAATTTGGTCTATTTTCATGCCTCTCGCCGGTGCCTCCAAATAGGGAAGGTTATGTGCGCGCGCTACCCTGATCAGGTAGGCGGCCATAAGCCTTGTGTGCCCGAGTTGTATGGTATACCGGTGTCCCCGTTTGGGACGACTTGTTTTATTTTGGCCACAACGGTGGCAGCCACGAAGGTGGCGGCTGTCACGAGTTGACATCGGGGCCACCCATGACATAGCCCAAAGGGGAGTTTGTCGGAGTGGCCAGGAGAGTGTCATGCAATAGATTGGTTTTGTCGGAATGTCGTTGGTCCACCCAAATGGGAGCACGAGGCCATGAGTTCCGTAGTGTGGGTACAGTGTACTAACCTCTCCAGAGTGTATAATCTACCGATAGCCGTGTCCTAGGTCATGGACACAGTTCGTAGTAGGTCACACTATGGGTCAACAGTAATAATAACTTGAATAATAAACAACCCTGGTTCCATGAGAAAAAAGTTGGTTGATCTTTATGTGGTCATGCGATGATCATCGGTAGAGATCAAGCTCCATGTGGTCATGTGATGATCATGATGGTATAGTTGATTCCGAGCTTGGTTGACTCTGAGGTGATCGTGTGATGTTCCCGACGGTAAGTTGGTTACATATGGTGGTTACAAGATAACCTCCGAAAAGACTAAGTTGGTCCAAGGGACCTTAAACATTGACACCCCCTTCTCATGCTAGTGCTAGTATCTTCATGTTCATATCATGAGTAACATGTACATGCCATGCTCACTCGCATGTTGATTCTAGTAGTATCATGCCCATCAATGATGATTAACCTGTAAATGCCATGCTGTTGTTTGTCTTGATTGCTTTGGTTGCTGTGAGCTTGCGAGTACATTCAAAGTACTCACCTGGCGTGTCATGCCAGATTGTAGGTGACGCCATGATTGATTGCTTGAGGATCCCGAGTTTGCGCTCTAGGATGTGTCCCAGCCAGAGTCCCTGCGGAGTGGAGTTCATCACCGTCGTCGTTGTTCCACTGCTAGCTAGAAGTTATTCTGCTACGAGATGTTCCGCTGCTAGCATAGAGCTACCTTAGCAGGCGTAGTATCGCCGTGCCTTTGTAACCTTTGTATCTTCAAACCCTTGTTCTCGTATCATTTGTAATAAAGAGCTGATTTGTTCTATGATAAGCAGTGTCGTATTCCAGAAGACTTGATCTCTGGGCTGGAATACGGGGTGTTCAGGTTCCTCTGAGCCGGGGTGCCACAACGCGTCTCTAATCTGAATCACTTTTGATGTCTCCAGCATCACACACAGTTCGTCTTATTGGCGACGGTTTTATTATGACACCGTTTGCGATGGATGCATCGCACACAGTTTGGTCGCGGGGTCTCTGATTCATGTGTCGCGTTAGCGGTCGCCTGCAGTAGTGCCAACTACCAGTTTGCTATGTCTTGTGCAGAACAAAACAAGGAGTTTGGTATTGACTTCAACCCTGGTCCAGCTGAATAAAGGCCAGATGGCACCTGTGAAGCCAATCCAAATTTGACTAGGCCATGGGATAGCCTTCAAACTTACAAAGAGCATATTAATGCTCTTTGCACTGTTGCTGCTGTCGCTTGCGGAGAAGCTCAAGCTAAAGACATTGCTCTAGCCTCTCCCAAGCCCCAATGAAAGACTAAGGCTAATGGGGAGAAATCTTTAAAGTCTGCTGCTGCACCAAAAGCTTCAAGAGTGAAGCCTAAGAGATCTGCACCTCCTGAATCTAGTGTGCAATCTGAAGATGTGTCTCAGAACTCTCCGAAGACAAAGAAATCTGCTGGGCGAGGCCCCAAACCATCAAGCACCCTACGAGAGGATGATGACATCATTGATTTATTTGATGATGGTGCTCTTGAGCAGCTCATCAAGAACAAGCAGGAAGAGGCCGATATCTTCAAGGACCTGCCTCTGTTCGATCATGACATTCTGAACAACTTCATTGATGAATGGTTTCGCGACCCATCTCTGTCTATCGACGATTTGCAGCTTCCAATTGACATCAGTGTCACTTTTCAAGGCTTCATCAACAAGGAACTTGCAGTCGTCCAAAAGGTGCTTGAGCAGAAAAACAAGATTGAGCATGAGAAACAGCTTTTCAAGAAGCATCTTGCCAAGTTCAACGTCAAGGAAATTCAGGGCTACAAGAAGATGATGGCCGACCTGAAAGAAGAATTTCAGAAGTGTCGCGATGACGCCAAAGGTGCCAGAGATCGCCTCAAGCACTATGACGAGAAGACTGTGCAGGCCCACAATGAGGGCTTAAAGAGAAAAGCACTTGGCCGCCCCGCAATTGATCCGAAGTTGATCAAGAAGAAGAAGAAGAAGACAGTGTCCCCTGCTGCTGAGGCCTCTAGGCAAGATGTGCCCAAGATTATCTTCCCGCCAAGCTTTTCTGGCTTGAGGCCATCTGCCCCATCAATTGCTTCAGAAAGGAAGAAGACCCAGCAAGCCAAAACCAAAGCTCGCAAGCGTAAGCAACCAGATGCCTCTGCTACTTCTCCTTCTCAGAAGCGCCAAAAGACAAAGTCTTCAAAGGCTTCGCGCAGGGCACAAGCATCAACTGTTCCATCAGCTTCTCCAGAGTCGCTGCTTGTGACGCCTATCTTAGTTGCTCCCCCTACCTCGGTTAACACAGAGAGTAGAGTTATTGTGCATGAACCTGCTTCTATAGAGGTTCCTGTCACTGAAGATATTCCAGCTGTTGACCCCACCGCACCTGAAGACATTGGTACTGAAGCCAATGTAAGACATGATGATGATGAAGTCCTTCCTCAGCTCACACAAGATGTGGTATCATCGCCTGTTCAAGAGAACAGTGAGCCTATAAGCATTGGCAGACCCCTGACGCCAATGCCACACGATGAGTGCTGGAATGAGCAGCATCCAATCTCACCGCTGCATGAAGTGATTCCCACTACTCCACCACCTCAAGTTGCAACAACTGATCTGCCCCCGGTGCAAGGAACACCTGAAGCCATGGAGGAAGACAATTCTTCTCCAAAGGCGTCACCCTCATTTCGAAGGCTTCACCGTGGACCCAAACCTTCAACCTCCATGTCCAGCATTCCTGAGGAGGAAGTGTGTCCAGAAACCTCTGTTTCTCAAGAGGTAGTACAAGAAGATGTTCCCCCCAGTACCACTACACAACCTGAAGTTGCACAAGTTGAACTGGTACAGACTGCATCCACTGACGTTCCTCATGAGCTCGAAGTCAATCAGTCTGAAGACATTCCAGCTGCCACAACTGAAACTATTCAAGAGCCGGTGTCTAAAACTATTGCTACTGCTGCCACTGAGGCTCTTGTGCCTGAAGTCAATTTGACTGAAACACATGAAGCTCCTGCTCCTGGCGCCATTGCTCCAACTGAAGACAATGTGCCAAATACTGCTCTGGCCTACAACCGAGCTGGTGAGCTGGTTCCTGTTTTATGGCCAACCCTCGCTCCTCCTGTGCAGCATGGACCACAGTATGAATTCAACATCAACAATCGGCCACTCATTCAGAAGCCTATTCCTAGGATGCCAAGGCTTCATAGCGCACCATCGACTGATTGCACGTTTAGTGTTGCTGCGTTCAGGAATGAAAACACCTTCTTTGATAGCTCCAAGAATCCTTTCAAAAAGGAGCGCATATCTTCTGATAGATTCTGGACTCATCATCAGCGCAGCTACTATATGTGCGTCTTATACAACCAAGGTCAGATTCATCCTCACAGGCGACTGGATCATGAAGCCATGTCTGGACTTCCATGCCTCGAACAAGCTCTGGACTGCTTCAGGGATGTTGGATTGTTGCACTTTGTCACTGACAAGGAACACTGGAATGCGGAGCTCGTACTTCAATTTTATGCAACTCTTCACATTTCTGGCTACAACAGGGATCCCAAGACTTGGACCCTTGAGTGGATGACAGGTGATGTTCATCATGAAGCTAAAGCTCAAGATCTTCTGGAGCTTACTGCCTTGCCCACTCCTGGTGACTTCTACAATCTAGGTTGTGCTACCTATGAAAAGGAAGTTGAAAGTATTTTTCAGAAGCCTTAGCCTAACATGACTGAAATGCTTACAATGATGAAGCCATTGCCTTTTGAAGCTGAATACCCCAATGAATATTTTGTCAATGACCTTGAGTACTTGCCTCAAACTGTCTATCACATTCTTCGCAACACTCTATGGACAATTAAAGGGCATTCATCTTCAGCCAAGCTTGAAGGCACCATGAAGACATTGGTATACTATATCATCAATGGCATCAGATTCAACACGCATGACTTCTTCATCAGACAGCTTGCTGCTTTTGGGATGGATCTGTTTGGCCTCAAGTTTCATGTGCCATGGATCATGTGCCTCATCAAGCTTCGCTCCACAGTGCAATACGAACCCTCTGGTCGCACACATCACATATTTCTGCCTGAAGTTGATGCACCACATGAAGTCATTTAGCCATCAGCAGATAAAGATCCAAGAATTGTTGAAGCAAGCCACTCTGCTTATATGGAAGCTATTCATCTTCCTAATATGGCCCGTACTTCTGAACTTACTGGTCAGTTTCGGCAACCATGTCAAGCCAACACTGAAGACACTACCAGTACAGTTCCACAAAGGCCTCAGAAGCGGGCCAAGGTGATGACAGACATGGAGCTTATTATTTCCCTTCGTCAGAAGCAAGATAAGCATCATGACTGGCTCAAGAGGCAAATGAAGAGCATCATATCTAATCTCAACAGAGTGCGCAACCTCTCCACGAAGAATGCCTTTGTAGCTCATGAAGCCAACCGCCGAGCTTGGAAGAGCCTTACACTGCTATGTTCTGAAGATGACCTTGCCGCCGATGGCTTCAAGGAAAGCTTTAAATTTGGCTCCAAACCTCCATCAACTGAGAAGTGGCATGCTACGCCATCACATGAAGACTCAGACTACTCTTCCTCAGCACCCACAGTTCATGCCTGGGTGGTTGATGAGGAGGATGATGCCACTTCTCCAGCTATGGCTTCACTGCATCAAGATGCTACATCAGGCCCGTCTGCACCACCGAACTCCAACATCGACCCGGCTGCCCCAACATCTTCGTCGCCTTCTCGGGACGTTTAGACACCCTATGTCTTCACACCTTTTTGGTCATTCGATGACAAAAGGGGGAGAAGCATATGGGTTGATTGTCTTCAAGCGGGCATTTTGGGTCGGGCTTGATATATTTTGTTAAGTTTGCAACTCTCGTTTTGGAACATTTGGTTATTTGGGTTGTAAACTTAAGTCCTGATGGACGTCTCCTATATTTGCCACTTTTCATTTCTATGCGACTGTGATATCTGATCTTAAGCGCTTGAAGTCATTCTGCAGACGCCCATTTTTCATTGTGCATTTCATTATCTTCATAATATCTCTATGCACTTTGTTTTGACTTCATGAAAAGAGGGAGATCTCCACAAAGTAAAACCTGCCATGTGCATTTGCATTCCAAAGCAAATTACTTATATGCACATCTTCAAGGGGAGCTCCTCAAAATCCATGAAGCCAAACACCTTGTTCCTTAAAATTTCACATATTTTTATCCCCATTGAAACTTCAACCAGTTTGCCATCAATCACCAAAAAAGGGGAGATTGTAAGTGCATCTAGTGCCACCCCTTGTTGGTTTTGGAGTATTGAATACAAACTTGGTTGTGGGACTAATGTGTTTGTGAGATTCATAGGAGAACACAGGTAGAAGTCCCTATTGATTCGGTTTACCCATCAAAGATGACCCCTAAAAATGTATGAAGACATTGAAGACAATGGTGGTTCACGAAGACATTCGTGTTGAAGTTAATGACTCATGAAGACATTCACTTGAAGCCAATGGAACGCGAAGACTTAGTCTTTTGGTAGTTTCATTTTCTTCTTTCTTGAGTCATAGGAACCACCATACTGTTAAGTGGGGTCAAGGTAAACAAAGTCAGAAACTGACGTGATGCTCAACCTAAATCCGATGTCTTCGAGCGAAGACAAATGAGAGAAATCCTCTTCCAGAGTTGGTTGAGTTAGCTTTGCTTGGAGCCCAAGTAAAGTTGCCGCGTATGTTCAAATTCCAACCATTGGACACGTGTCTGTTACCCAATGACCCAAGGTCATTTCGGACAAATCATGTCGGGTTACCTCCTGGCTATAAATAGCCACCCCCTTCCACCATAAATTGGTGGCTGCTCTGAGTTAGTGCACGGCTTTTGTCATTTGAGAGCAACCCACCTCGAAGCCTTTGAGAGAGAATCCTTGCGAGGACAAAACCCAAAACACCCAGAGCCCAAAGTGGTTGAGCATCACCAGTGGCGAATGCAGAAATAATTTTCAGGTGTGGCGGAGCTTCTAAAGGAGAAAAGCATGTAAAATGCAACTGTCCAAAATTTCTCTACAATATTAGATATATAATACTCCCTTCGTCTTATAATATAAGGGCGTTTTTAACACTAGTATAGTGTCAAAAATGTTCTTATATTATGAAACGGAGTAATACTTTGTATTTTGCAAATACAACTAAAATCCAAATTTAAGTAACATCATTTTATCCTGCATGTACTCGTGTTTTTGTTCGGTGGAGTTTTACATCATCCCCACCAGCTACGTACTACCAGATCCATGTCCAGCACGTAGGTGTACTAGTACGTTTGGTTCAAATTTTAGGTGTGGCAGCTGCCAGGCCTTGCCAGATAGCTAGCTCCGCCACTGAGCATCACTGAAGACATTCTGTTTCGAGTGAACCGAAGACTTATTACACTAGAAGACTGTGATCTTCCAGCCGGTTAGGCATCAAGTTCTGAGCATCCAAGAGTCATTGTGGATTGCCGGTGAACGAAGTCTGTGTAGGTTTGGAAGTCTACCTTGAAGATTTACCAGAGTGATTGGGCGAGATCTGCGGGTCTTAGCTCAAGGGGAATAAGGTGAAGATGTGGTCTTCTAAGTTCAATCTCAGCCTCCCTGACCAGATGTACAACGGTCACAGCAGTTGGAACTGGTCAAACAAATCATTGCCTTCCCCAAGCTACTGGTTCTATCCTTTCCCTTCTTCACTTACTGTTTCGTATTGTGAAGCCTTTGCCTACTTGTCTGTGTTTGAAGATATTCCCTGAAGTCATTCATCGGTTTGCCCATTTGTATTCATGCTTCTTGTGTTTATGTTCAACGCATGCATGTATGTATGATGTCTATGCTTGTCATATCTGTTCATCTTAGCTGCAACTATTGTCAGATATCATCGTGCTTCTACTTGCTTTGAAGACTTTGCCTATTTTCGAAGCCTGTCATAAAAATCGCCTATTCACCCCCCTCTAGTCGATAACTAGCACTTTCAAAACCCAAGTCTCAGGGGCTACTGCATTGATGATCCAATGCAGAAAAATCAAAGTGCAAAACAGTTTTCGAGGAGATTACTGCATTGACTACCCAAGTCTCTCTCTCTCTCTCTCTCTCTTTGATCTTCAATACAATGTTCTCTTTGGATATCGATTCGATGTAATCTTCTTTTGCGGTGTGTTTGTTGGGATCCGATGAATTGTGGGTTTATGATCAGATTATTCATTGAAAGTAATTGAGTCTTTTCTAAACTTTATTATGTATGACTGTCGGTGTACCAATACATGGGTGCCTTGGTACCCTGACTTGTGTACAGGCAGTTGTAGCCTTCCCAACAGCAGGGCTTGCTGGAGGACTACTACAAACAAGATTCAAGACTTGGTGAACAAGACCATGAAGAAGACTTCCAGGCAGGTCATCAAGAAGTACTAAGTTAGTACTGAAGATGAAGATTGTACTTGACGGCAAGCGAAGACCCCTCAAGCTCCGTGCCGGCAAGATCCCACTACCTGCCCACCACTCCACCTCAGTGACACGCTAGTCGCTTGTCAAGTAGGTGTCGAGCGGGCATGCTGTTTGGTGAGCTCTGTCTAGGCACATGTCAGCTCACCGCCGAAGATACAACTTTAATGACACCCGTCCAGGAGGCGTGTCAAGTTAATAAGAGGTAGCTGGGCGAATGGCACAGAAGGAGAGACTACCCTTGCTGGCAAGCCTCGCCAGCATGACACCTCACGACACATTTAATGAGTTTGTCCTAACACGTTAGAGTTAGGTATTTGGCACTGTAGCCACTATTTCCCTTGTGTAAAGACTGTTTTGCCATTGTGGTGACCCCTTCATCTATAAAAGGAGGCCCATGGCTACGTTTACAAGGGTCGATACTTTGCTCAATTACGTGCGTAGCTGCACTTCCCGCGCACCTTGCCGGCAAGCTGCGCTCCTTGTAACTTGAGCTCATACACATCCAATATAATCAAGCATGAGTAGGGTTTTACACCTCACGGTGGCCCGAACCTGGGTAAAACACTTGTGTTGATTGCTGGATCTGTTCTTTGTGCTTGCGCATCCCCACAGTCGAACCACAAAGGGGCACTCTCGGTCCAATAGATTGTCGTACGCACGACATCTTTGGACGCCAGGTAGGGGGTTCCCTTGTGCGAATCTAATTCAGCAGTCTACGCTCAGCTTTTCTGCATCATCACCTTCGATGGTGTCCAAGAAGAAGGGCATGACCGCAGCAGCACCATCGACCTCCAAGCTCCCGTCACAGATGTCCACAGGCAGCACAGGCGGTGCGAGCGGCGCGGGTGGCACGGGAGGTGCGACCGATGCAGGCGGCACAGCTGGTGCAGGCGGAGCAGGCGGAGCACACAATGCGGGAACTCAGCTTCCTCACCACTCCGGTGATCGAAGCCACAACACTGGAGGCGGCGCAGACGGCCAACTCCAACATCAGCGATGCTCTGGTGAACACAGTCACCATAGCAACATCGTCCGGACCGGTGCAAGTCAGGATCCAGCTGCTACGACGTCCAAGGATGGAGTAGCAGCGTCCAAGGATGCCACGACAGGACGCACACCGCGACCATCGCAAGATGGGCGCGACGCACCCCCTCACGGCACCGGCGGTTCTGGACGACGACAACATGGCAAGACCCCCGTCGAGCGCATCCAAGACGCTCACGGGCCACCACCGCATCAACCCGCTACTGGGCATGAGCCGCGGTAGCAAGTTCGCGATGGCGCTCCTGCTGGCTCTGCCAGGTGTAGAGCGACGTCCCGTTCTTCGCTTCCGGCCATGCCAGCCACGGCAGCAGAGGCCATGGCGCGGGCGCAGATGCTGCTAAACTTTCCGCCAGCACCTGAGAAGATGGATGAGTGGAGAGCCACTATCCAAAGCCTCATCGTTTCGCTGAGTCATGCAAGACGCAGCTGGCGGGACCATCACAGCGTCTATAAACGGCGCCAGTAGTTCCAGCTGGTGGCCGTGCCGTAGATGCTGCGCCAACGGTGCAGTCACCTCCATGGCAACAACCACAACAACAACAGCGCCAAGCTCGCCGGTCAGATGAGCCCGACGAGGTGACGATGGCCTCTTCGGATCCGCGGGCGTGGCAAGACCAGCGCCAAGTGCTGCGCGATAGGTGCCCGCACCACCATTGAACGGCGCCGGGAGGCGCGCTGTCAATCTGACGTGCGCAACGGCCCAGTCATTGATGAGCCAGCGCCAGGGGCTGGTGGATACCTACCTGACGAGGTTGGGTGTCCGGCCTTCACCCGTGAGCTGCGGCAAGTCCGCTAGCCGTCTTGCTTGGCCTTCAAGCTAGAGTTGCCAGAGAAATACGACGGCAAGCTCAACCCGGTAGATTTCTTGGGCATCTATACGATTGTCGTGCAAGCTGCCGGGAGGGCAAGATGAGAAGATTCTTGCAAACTACTTTCCGTTGGCGCTTAAGCCCAACGTGAGATCATGGTTGATGAACCTGCCGGAGGGCTCCCTTTCTTCATGGTCCGATCTGTGCAACGAGTTCATTGGTGCGTACACTGGAGGCCACAAGCTTCTTGGCAAGCCCAGTGACTTGCACGTGATCCCGCAAAGAGACGGAGAGCCCCTCCGCAAATACATCCAGAGATTCAGCTGTGTGCACCACAACATTCCAGACGTTCACCCCGTAGCCGTCATTGCCGTGTTTCATACAAACGTGTGCAATCACAGGATGCAGGCGGAGATGAACATAGAGCAAGTCAAGACCATCAACGACTTGTATGCTCTGGTGGATAAGTGTGCACGTGCTGAGGAGGGGAGGCGACTTCCCGGGGAAGATGCTGGTGCCGAAGTCGACTCTAAAGACGACAACGCATTGACCCCTAAGAAGAAAGGCCGAAAGCGCAACAGGAAGCGCAAAGGCAAGGCAGTAATGGCCGTCGAGGGCTCCGGTGACGCCAACAGCGCCAAGAAGTCCAAGACTGAGAGCGGCGGAAAGGATACTTCTGTGTGCACCTATGGTCAGCAGACCGTGGTAGGCGACAAGACCGGCAAGACCGATGGGCCATACTGCAAGATCCATCGCCCCAAGGGCCAGGACCTCCAGGAGTGCCTGCAAGTTGAACAACTTGCCGAGAAACAAAAAGCTGAATATGAGAAGCGTGACAAGGAGAAGGGCCAAGAAGGTACTGGCGGGTCTGGCAAGAAGGGTCGTGGTGGCCGTGGAGGCCTCCGCGGCAAGGCCAAGCAGCAGAAGGAGAAGCCTTCTTGAGGACGCGACAAGAAGGAGGAAGATGAAGATGATGACGAGGACGAAGAGGAGTCCAGTGAGCAAGAATACCAAAAGGCAACTGACGCCATGTGCATTGATGGAGGCGAATCTTTGCACTCCTCTCACCACCAACTCAAGCAGTGGGCACGTGAGATCAATGCGGCATAGCCGGCAATAGAAGCTCAGAAGCCACTCAAGTGGTCACACACGCCCATTGTCTTTGATGTCGAGGACCACCCTAATCGCACAACTATGGTTGGGCATTTGCCATTGTTGGTTTCACCGACAATTCGCAACCTCAAAGTCACAAAGATGTTGGTTGACGGTGGGGTTGGCTTGAATTTGATTTCGCCAGACATGATCAAGAGGCTACTGATTCCTGATGAAGATCTCAAACAAACGGGCATGTTTCAAGGGATCAATCCAGGAAGGAGCCAGCCCAAGGGGAAGATCACATTGCCGGTAGCATTTGGCAGTGAGTTGAACTACAGGACGGAGAAGATTGTCTTCAACGTCGTCAAAATTCCGTTGCTGTATAACGGGATTCTTGGTCACCCAGCCTTGGCGAAGTTTATGGCGGCATCCCACTATGCCTATAACACACTCAAAATGCCAGGGCCGATGAGTTTCATCACCATCCACTCCGACAAGAAGGACGCAGTCATTTGCGCCGACAAGCTGTACCGGGAGGCAGTTGCAACATCTACCGGCAAGGCACCTGCTCCTATCGGCAAGGCCCCGGGGGGGGGGGGGGAGAAAAACAAGAAGGCTAGCAAGACCTCCGACAAGGACTCCGGGAAGTGCACTTCTTCGGAGTATTCCGCACCTGTTGAGGACATACCAGAGAGCTCTACCAGCAAAAGCAAGAAGTCCAGGGCAGCTCCATCAGCAACAAAAAAGGTGTCTGCAAACGCGGATGGCACGGGTGGCACTTTCACCATAAGTGCCACCCTTAGTGACAAATAGGAAAGCGCGCTCGTTGCCTTCCTGTGGGCGAATGTCGATGTGTTTGCATGGCAACCATCTGACATCCTCGGTGTTCCCAGGGAGGTAATTGAGCACCACCTTGCCATCTGTCCTCATGCGCAGCCCGTCAAGCAGAAGGTCAGGAAGCAAGCTCTGGAGCGGCAATAGTTTATTGCTGAAGAAATAAAGAAACTAGAAGCGGCAGGCCTGGTTCGAGGAGTACTCCACCCTACGTGGTTGGCAAATCCAGTTGTAGTGCGCAAAGCAAATGGGAAATGGAGGCTTTGTATCGATTACACTGATATCAATAAAGCATGCCCAAGAGATTCTTTCCCTTTGCCACGCGTTGACCAGATTGTGGACTCCACTATCGGCTGTGATTTACTATCTTTTCTTGACGCCTACTTTGGTTATCATCAGATTTTCATGGCCAAGGAAGATGAGGAGAAAACCGCATTCATTACTCCATGTGGCACATACTGCTTCGTGCGTATGCCTTTCGGATTGAAGAATGCTGGTTCAACATTCGCAAGAGCAGTCCAGATTGGTTTTGAACCTCAGCTGCACAGAAATGTGGAAGCCTATATGGATGATATAGTGGTCAAAACCAAGGACAAGTCAACCCTGATCCAAGATTTAGAAGAAACATTTGCAAATCTGCGCAAGATCAACTTGAAGCTCAATCCTGAGAAGTGTGTGTGTTTGGCGTCCCATCCGGTAAGCTTCTCGGGTTCTTTGTATCTCAACGAGGAATTGAAGCCAATCCCGACAAGATCAAAGCTATTGAACAAATAGAAGCACCCAAGCGCATCAAGGATGTGCGACGTCTTGCCGGCTGTGTAGATGCATTAAGCAGGTTCATCTCCAAGTTTGCTGAGCGTGCCTTGCCGTTTTTCAAAATTTTGAAAAAGGCAGGTCCAATGAAATGGACTCCGGAAGCAGAGGCCGCGCTGCAGGATTTGAAGAAGTACCTCTCCTCTCCGCCAGCACTAGTTGCGCCTAGGCCACAAGAGCCGTTGCTGCTATACTTAGCGGCGACAAATCAAGTGGTTAGTGCTGCATTAGTGGCAGAGAGAGAAGCTGATGAATAAGAAGCAACAGCTGCATAGTCGCCAAGTGACAAGACGGAATCTTCTCCGGCAAGGTCTGGTGCCGACAAGTCAGAATCAGTGCAAGCAAATGAAGCTAATCAACAACTGGTGCCGAAGAAGAAAATGGTTCAGCACCTAATTTACTTTTCAGTTCCCTTCTGCAGGGGGCTCGATCAAGGTATTCTGGTGTGCAGAAATTGCTTTTTAGCCTTCTCATGGCCTCAAGGAAGCTGCGCCATTACTTCCAAGCACATGAGATCACCGTCATCACTCGCTTTCCATTGCAACGTATCTTGAGAAATCCAGCCACTACCAGCAGGATAGTGGAGTGGGCGTTGGAACTGTCAAGCTTTGGACTCAAGTTTGAAAGTACATCAACTATTCAGAGCAGAGCCTTGGCGGAGTTCATTGCAGAATCGACGCCAACGCAAGACGAAGAAATTCAAGAGACCTCTCTCCCCGGGAAGGAAACAACTCAAGATTGGATCATGTATTTTGACAGTGCATTCTCGCAGCAGGGCGCCGGTGCCGGAGTGCTGCTTGTCGCACCCACCGGAGAGCACCTCAAATACGTGGTACAAATGCACTTTCCTCGGGAGAAAGCTACTAACAACACTGCTGAGTATGAAGGGCTGCTTGCCGGTCTCAGGATCGCAGTGGACCTTGGGATCAGAAAGTTGATCATTAGAGGCAACTCGCAGCTTGTTGTGAAGCAGGTCAACAAAGATTACCAAAGCCCGTTGATGGAAGCTTATGTAGATGAAGTGAGAAAATTGGAAGAGCACTTTGACGGATTACAAAAAGAGCACATTCCTCGTGCGGAAAACAGCATTGCTGATGATCTGTCGAAGCATGCCACCCAAAAGCTGCCTGTGGAACCAGGGACTTTTGTGCTCCATTTGACTCAGCCATCTGTTACACCATCAACGCAGCCAAGCAAAAGAAGAAAGTTGAACATCGGCAAGTAGTTTCCGGCAGAGCTCCCAGAAGTCGACGGCAAGGAAGCTGCCAGAGACAACACTAAGCTTATCGGTGAGCACCAGCCTCCGGCAAGATCCCAGGTCCTTGCCATTGAGACAAGCATTCCCGCAGCTGAAAAGATGACTTTAGTCCTTGTCGTCGAGACACAAGCTCCGGCATGGGCGCAGCACATCGTCCATTTCCTTCAATCAGGAGAACTTCCCGAAGAGCAAGAAGAAGCTGAGAAAGTAGCCCGTCAGTCAATTATTTACCGGTTTGTCGACAACATTCTGCATAGAAAGAGACCAAATGGGGTGAAATTGAAGTGCATTTGCCGGGAAGATGGACTAAAGCTGTTGGCGGAGATACATGGAGGCATGTGTGGCTCCCACATAGGATCAAGGGCCCTTGTCAGCAAAGCATTCCGGCAAGGCTTCTAGTGTGAAGCATGCCAGATCCATTCCAAGAATACACATCAGCCAGCTCAAGCCCTTCAAACAATCCCTATCTCTTGGCCCTTCTTGGTCTGGGGGCTCGATATCTTGGGCCCCTTTCCCTGTGCTACCAAGGGCTTTGAGTTCTTGTACAACGCAATCGACAAGTTCACAAAGTGGCCTGAGGTAGAGCTGGTGAGGAAGGTGATTGCACAGTCAGCCGTCAAGTTTTTCAAAGGATTAGTTTGCTCTTTTGGTGTCCCTAACAGGATCATCACCGACAATGGCACACAGTTCACGAGCCGCACCTTCATGTAGTATGTCCAAGACCTTGGAAGCAAGATCTATTTTGCATCTGTTGCTCACCCGAGAAGCAACGACCAAGCGGAGAGAGCAAACGCTGAAGTGCTGCATGGCCTCAAGACGAGAACTTTTGACAAGTTGCACAAGTGCGGAAGGCGCTGGATTGATGAGTAAGACACCAAGTCGAGCCACCAGCCAGACACCCTTCTCCCTAGTTTATGGTGCAGAGGCGGTGCTCCCCATGGAACTCATGTACGGGTCACCTCGAGTGCTAGCTTATGATGAAGCTAAGCAAGAGCAGCTGCGGCAAGATGATGCCATGCTCCTTGAGGAAGATCGTCTTCGGGCTGTTGTGCGAGCTGCATGCTACCAGCAAGCTTTGCACCGCTACCACAGCCTCAAAGTTCATGCCCAAAGCCTTGAGGAAGGCGACCTTGTTCTTCGGCGAATCTAGTCCGCCAAGAGATCAAACAAGTTGACGACAAAGTGGGAAGGCCCTTATCGGGTAGTGCGAGTCACCAGACCTGGCGCAGTCCGTCTGGAGATCGAAGATGGCACTCCAGTGCAGAACTCATGGAATATTATGCATCTTCACAAGTTCTACCCATGAGGCACAATTGCCGGTCCCTCCAGCAACCCATTTTGTATGAGTTTGTCGCCAAGACATGTAATCCTTTGTACAAAGCCAGGCGCAGACCCTGTGCATAAGTGAAATAAAGCTAAGTGTTCCACAACCCTTTATCAAAGTACATATTTATTTGTGTATGTTGCATGTGATGTTGTGTTACATTTTGCCTTGTATGAAATGATTAACGAGTTGTCAAGGTCACAAACCTCCTCTTTTCTCTTCTTTCTTTTTCTCAAAGGACAGAAGGGTTCCTCACGTGCAAGTTTCCCGGGTAGAGTGATGGTGTGGATACCACCAAGTGACGTTCAAGTAGTCATTTTATGACAAGAAGTACAGCAAAGAAAAAGCTAAGTTGAAAAACTTTGAAACAAATTCTTAGTTGTAGTTGCAATTTTCCTTGAACGATTTTGGCCTTTGTATGAGAAACCTGCACGCTAAGGAACCTTGTCGTGATCAGCTGCGCTCTTACTTTGTTTCGAGTCTGCTCAACAACTTAAGTAGCTGCGTTGTGACCGTCAAGCGTAATCTTGCCGGCAACGGTACTTCTGGCAGGCTGCTAAGGATCCGTTCCTCAAGCACTCGCGGCAAGCGTAGGGAATAGAAATCATGCAAAGACAGAATAAAACAAGGGAAATAGCACATATCCATTCATCGGCACAAGTTATATCACATCACAAGCCAAGTACAGTTCTAACTTAAGATAAACTCCGTCTTTTACATGAACTGCTGGCGACAAGAAATGGCAAGGGGGCTAATCTCTGCATTGGCCCTCGATCCTTGGAATCTGCTGGACCTTGCTGACGATTGGGGCAACGAGCTCCTCGGCGGTTGTGGTATTGGTTCCCTTCGGCAAGCTCTTGAAGGCCTTGGAGATGTCAATACCCGGATTTCGATGGACAATTTTGACAAGTACCTTGGAGAGGACATCGCTGCAGAATTTGCGGGATTAGCTGGCAAAGTTGGCAGACCTCTCACCATGGTACTTCTCCAATGCCTTGATAAGACTCTCGAAGAATAAAGTGAGCCTGGCGCTGGCAGCGTCCCTGTAGTTGATGGAGAAGCGACATTCTGGCAATCCCATAACAGACAGCTGAGCGGTGAGATTTTCCACGGCAACCACAAGACGGTCAGTCCAAAGCTGATATGTGCCTTTGAGCTTGTTGAAAGAATTTGCAGCACTTTCGAGCAAGGCCTTTTCGCTCTCGAGGTCCTTCGTCAAGATCCTCTCACGCTCCTTGGCAGGATCAAGAGACTTTTCCAAGGTGGTCAGTTTCAGCTTGTGATCTTCAATGACATCTTTGGCCTTGGCAAGTTCTTGGTTCTTTGTGGATATGGAGGTTTGCAGCTTCACCAAGGTGTGAGTTGTCTTATACTTGTCTGCTTTGAGGGCCAAGACTTCCTTGCCATTGGCGGCAAGATCTACTTCAAGCTTCTGCACTTTGCCTTCTAGCTCATTCTTGGAGGCCTCTGCGGCTTTGGCAACATCGATGGCTTCCTTGATCTTGCCAGCATGATCCGCAGCCTAAGCTTCGATAGCTTCTTTGTGCTTTCGCTCCAACTCCAGGGTCTGTTGTGCAATGAGAGCTTTAATTATATCATCTTTACTGCGGAGCGTGGCGGCAAGCGCTGCTTCATGAGCGGCAAGTTCCTCTTCATGGGCGTCAAGACCAATCTTGCGCTCATTCAATTCTGCCTCAGCTGCTGCTATCCTCTGTGCAGCCTCCTCTTGTGCCTTGTCGGCTTCGGCATTTTCCAAAACAAACTGATCCTTGGTGATGGCAAGTTGAGTGTGGCATTCATGGAGATCCTGGAGGCATTCTGCAAACCAGACTTGCGTCTCCTCCACACGCTTCTTGAACTCTTCTTCTGCCTTGCCAAGGACAGCAGCTCTGGATTCCAAGCTCTCCGTTCGGCTGCGGTAACACGCTTGGAGCCTTTGAAAGTTTTTGCCCTTGGCCTTGAGGAGCTGCTGCTCTTTAGTCTCATTACTATTGGCACGCGGCTCATCAACAACTTCAAGCCCGGCAGCAGCAATGATTTCATCATCAAAGACTTCTCCTTCAGTGGGTGCCCCAATGCTTGACTTCCCAGGGATGCTGATGAACAAGTTATCGCCAACCCTCAGATATTTGCTTGATGGAGGCACTTCAAATGTCGAAGGTTGATCATCAATAGCCGCTTTGCCGGTAATGATCACCCTCAAGGCCGATTCAGCGCTTGGTGCTCCTGAGACAGAGATGTCGTCAACGGCCTCAGCAATCTTGTTGCCTCCTTCCTCAATAGTATTCTTGGCGACCTCGTCATGGGCGGCCTTGATGGTTTCTTCATCAGTCATCCTGGCGACTTCATCAGCAGCAATGTTGCTGGCCTCGTCGGTAGAGGTGGATCTGAAAGAATGGAGAAGAGGAAAAATTGAGATTCAGATCAAGTTCAAGAAATAAAGGATTAAAGAAGAAAAGTACTTGACGGCAGAAGGCTTACCAGACTGAGACTGTTGAGGAGGAACAACTTCTTCTTCGACAACCACGGTTGTTGTCGCCTAATTGCCGGCAGCTCCGATTGCTGGCACTTCATCAGTGCAGACATGCTCGAAAGTAGGGGCCCTTGCAGGGGCAGTGGTTGACGGAGGCGTTATGGTTGGGTCTGCCTCCGGGCGTTCCTCCTCGTGGCACTCTTCTCCTGCTCCCTTGCCAATGTCAGCAATGAATATTTCAACTCCAACGCTTGCCAAAGGAAATTGAGTAGTGCCCTCACGCTGGGGGCTGTGCCGAGGACTGATAACCACGACGTCAACATCTTGCGCTATGCCTGCCGTCGATTCGTCCTTCACTGTGGTCCTTGCCCTCTTGGCCATCCTTTGCACCAGGGTTTGCTCGTCCCTGTTAAATCAAGACAAGACAGAACAGATCAGGTAACAATAACAAGAAATCAAGAATTAATGAAAGTGGGGATGCGTACTCTTGTTCCTCCTCCTCGTCGCTAAGGATGGAGAGGTCGTATAGGCTCTCGAGTCCAGTACTGGAGGCTGGAGGCGGATGTAACATCCCCTGTATTATCTACAGTGATCATCAATGAAAATGCCAGGTCACCATGTTTTGGAAAGGCTTAATGATCACTTCAATTCAAAACTCATTTCAAATTCCATTTGAATCCAATTCAAATTGTGGCAGAAATAAAACTTTGTCAAATAATAAAACTAAAATGTTCATAATTTAGGAAATAATCCCTAATAAATATTGGTGAAGAAATCAACATTTCTAAAAATGTCTAAAATAGCCCTGGAAATTAAAACAGAGTCCAAACAGCATTTAAGTGGGTCATTTAAATCCAAAACCAAATCCACGCTGTTTAAAATATAACCAAACTTTGTGTGAGGCATCATCATATTGCATAGCATTTATCAACTAAGTTTCACATATAGCAAAATTGATTAAGTGCATTAATTAAATTAGAAACATAGACAAAAGGAATAAAGCAAAAAGAAAAAGGAAAATAGCTCAGCAGCACTGTGCAGTCGGGCTTAAGTCCAACAGCAACCGCAGCCCAGCTCCCTCGCACCTCCTTCTACCTCCAGCTGGCGCAGGACAAAGCTCGAACCCGAGCTGGGTTCGCCGTCCGCGTCGCGCCGTCTCGGCCTTCACGCTGCTACAGTGCGCCGGTCGGGATAAATATCCCCTCGCGCCCCCCTGGACATCGCCAACTCCTCCTTCTCCTCCCTCCCTCGTCGCTATCTTCTGCCTCGCTCGATCCCACGACACCCGAATGCCGCCGTTCGCCGTAGCCGCGGCCACGGGCCTTCCCGCGCAGCCTCGACCTGTCCAGGAGCATCGCCAGCGTCGACCACTTCGCCTGCAAGCCACAACACGGGCTGGGGAACGCCACCACGCCGGCATCGACCCGTTCCCCACCGCCACGGCCGCCGTCAATCCGCTTCGAACGCCACCGCTCCGGTGCCTCCCCGGCCTCCCCGAGCTCGTCTCTGCCCTCCAAGTGAGCCACCGCACCGGACGCGCCCTTCCTCTCTCCCTCTCGATGCCCGCTAGCTAGCTCCTATCGTTGCCAAGTTCCACCGTCCGCCATTGCCGACCGAGCACTCGCACCAGAGCTCCACCGCATGAACGGGCTGCATCAGGGTGCTCCTGGTGCTTCGTTGAACACGCCGATGTGCTCCGCTTGCTCTATAGCCTCCTATCGCATCGCCACCGTCCTCACCGTAGCTGCACCGCCACAAAGCTCCTCCGTCTGCTCCACTCCGGCAACCCCGCGGCCTCGGGATACTTCCCCTGGATGCGCGCGAACACGGGCAACCCGTTGGTGCCCTCGGTTCATCCCACCGCCGCCTGCAACGCTGTCCCGCGCGGACTCCGCCGCGTCGGCTGGTCGCCGGCGTTGAGCTGCCGACCGTGCTGACGTGGCCGGTTTAATTAGGCTAATTATCTGACTAATCTAACTGCCTAGTCACTGGCTAATGGGGCCCGCCCCCTAATTAAGTCTGGATTAGTTTAAAATAAAAACTGTTAGCCGTTACTGTGTATGACAGGTGGGACCCCCTGTGGACTTTTGACCAGTCAAAGCCACGGTTGACTGCTGACTGGGCAGTCAACGGGCCCCACCAGTCAGCCTCATAAGCAACTCTCTGGGTACACTTTCTGTGTACCCATAGCAATTACAATTAAATGATTTTCGAATTAAATTAAATCCAGTAAATTCCAGAAAATCAGTAAAACTTTGAAAAATCATATAAAATAAACCGTAACTCGGATGAAAATAATTTATATATGAAAAACGATCAGAAAAATATGAAGAATCCGAATATGCCACCCACATACCTTTCAGCCCTCTCTAACATGAAGAACATGGAACTTTTCCCTCTGTTTCATCTGTCCGATAATTGCTCGGAGCTGGTCAAACACCTCCAGATGTTTCCCGCTCCGACTAACTTGCGTAGTACTGCGTTAGAGCACCCCTCGAATAGCGTGCTGCCATGGCATGCATCTGTGTTGCATTTATCTGCTTTTATTTATTGTTTCTTCCCCCTCTTCTCTCCGGTAGACCCCGGGACTGACGCCGCTGCCGAGTACGACTACGCCCCTGAAGACCAGCCCCTTTCAGCAGAGCTTCCAGGCAAGCAAAACCCCCTTGATCATCCAGATATCGCCCACTCTCTCTCTCTCTTATGCTTGCATTAGAATTGCTTCTGTTGTTATTCCGAATGCTCCTATTCTGATGCATAGCCTGATTTTGTCGCCTGCTGCTTATACCTACCTGTTGTCCCATGATGCTTAGTTAGCTATGCTATTGATTCATCTGTGGCCCTTCGCCTTGTCCGTATGCCATGCTTGTTATCAGGCCGTGATCACTCTGGGTGAGGATTGCGGAAATGCTTACATTACTACATTCATTCCCTGTTACGGGGCTGAAGGGCTGGTGGTACCATCCAGTCAGAGATGGACCTAAGTCCCGACAGCTCTCGATGTTAAAGTCGGGCCGGCTCCAAGAGTGCCCGCGAGAGAATAATTTAAAGATGGGTCGGCTCCAAGAGCACCCGCTTGTCATGCATTACCAAGATGGAGCGACAGGAACCCTGTTCGTCTCTGCGAGTTACTAAATACGCCTAACGGATTTGGGTATTTGATCTGAGTGGGTCGTTGGCCTTATACGCACTACCACCACGTGGAATAATGGTTATGGGACCCTCTACATCGTATGTATCAGTCGAAAGCTTTGTCAGACGTCCAGTTCATCATTGCGGCACGGCAGGATCGGCGCCATCCAGGACAGAGGTGGTGCCTGGATCTAACCATGTGCGCAATGACCCGGAGTGCAAAGGGCGATGGGCCCAAGACCCCTGAGCTCTTAGGATGTAGACCAGCGGGGACCTCTCTATTGAGCTCTAGGTAGGACTGCGTCGTGTCGATCAGCCGAGGCCGGGCATGACCCAGAAAAGTGTGTTCGGCCAGAGTTAATCGAGCGTGTTGGGTAACAGTAGTGCACCCCTGCAGGGAAGTAATCTATTCGAATAGCCGTGTCCACGGTAACAGGACGCTCGGAGTTGTATCCTAATGTGCTACAACTACAAATGGACACTGTCACAATATTAAACTGTTACTACTGCTCTCGGGATCACTTTCTCGCAAGGTAGTCGAGAAAGGATCTCAGGGCATTTCTAAAATATATATGCTATTATATGTTGTTGTACTCTACTCTCTTCTGATGCTGCAAGATTGCTTCAAGATGCTAGTCTTCGATAGGCTAGGCCTCTCCCCCCTGTTCCAGCATTTCTGCGGTTTAGTACAAAGATATAGCCCCATTCCTTTGATATCGATGCATAATTAGTATAGTTCTGATGTCTGTCTTGCGAGTACTTTGGATGAGTACTCACGGTTGCTTTGCTACTCTTTTCCCCCATACCCGGTTGCTGCGATCAGACGATGGAGTCCAGGAGCAGGAGATCCCAGGAGACACCTTCTACTACGTTGAGCCCGCCGACCAGGAGTAGTTTGGAGGCCCTAGGCAGGAGGCCTTCGCCTTTTCGATCAGAGTCGTTGTTTGTTTTCGCCTTCTTAAGGCATCTTGTTTAACTTTGTGTCTGTACTCAGATACATTTGTTTCTGCTGATGCTTGTATGACTCGAGCTTATGTATTCGAGCCCTCGAGGCCCCCTGGCTTGTAATATAAAGCTTGTATTATTTTATTTTGTGTCTAGAGTTGTGTTCTGATATCTTCCCGTGAGTCCTTGGGCTTGATCGTGTGCATTTGCGTGTATGATTAGTGCACGATTAAGTCGGGGGCGTCACACTGGAGTAGGAGTCCTGGCCCGCTTAGTTGCCGCAGACGCAGCAGGTTGTGAAGACCCAGCTCCTCCGGCAGCCGATGCAACTGGCCGCCTCATAGAGGTGCGCTGCGCTTGTTGCTGTCGTGGATCTTGGCGTCTAGATCCTTGCCACCCGGAAGCCTTGGCGGCCGCTCCCGTGTCGGCTACTTCATCACCCGAAGATGAAGGATGAATTGGCTTCCCGGAGACAGCTTTTCGGAGGACGCGAGGCTTCCTTGCTGAAATAGGAGGAACAGGGAGCTCCCTATGCACTTGCTCCTCAATGGTTTCTTTGCCCTGTTCCCGGAAGGCTCTTCTTGCTCTCCAGCAAGTTCTTCCGGCGGCTCGTCCATTGGTTCATCTTCAGCTTCTTCATCAACATCGGCTGCCGTGGGTTCAAAGCCGCCGGCACCTTCACCTAGTCCTACTTCTGCCGCTCTGTTAGCAATATGTGTCAACTCTTCATCGGTGGTGTCGCGGATAAGGCCTTTTTCCTCCTTGATGGCCTTCTCCACCAGCGTATCGAACCATTCCCTCATTGCATCTTCAGGTGGTTCTTGCCAAGATCCTTCGACGCCGTGGGCATTACAAGATGGCATCATTGCAATGATGGCATCCTTGGCGGAGTTGTTGCACAAAGGCACCACACTTGCCGGCAACTTGAACGAGCCGGTGGTGCGGAAGAGCTGGTGGCAGAGGACTGTGTGCTGCAGCACTGTCAGATTGGAGTGGAGCCCGGTCCGCACTCGCATGATGTTGGTCGCATTCTTGTAATCCCAAGCGGGCCTGCCTTTGTTCTGAAGGGGAGCTATGCGGCGGCGAAGAAAATCAGACCCCAGCATTTCGATGGTGAGGCCGGCAGCCCTGAGGCGGAGGATGCGAGTCGTGGCGATTGTGAGCTTCTTGTCGTTGGCGTCAAGGTAGCTCCAATCCTTGCTGTGCTCCACTCTTGTCGTTCTGGGTTTGCAAAAATCTGGGAAGTTGTTGTCCTTGATCCATCACCATTCCCCGCGCCACTCATTCCCCTTCAAATGAAGTTGTCCTTTAAGGAATACGTCCTTGTCCCTGGGGATCCATGTGATGCCGCCGGAAAGAGCATTTGCTTTGATGTGTGGAGTGAAGTAATGATGGAAGAGGGCTACATTGGGCACTACTCCAACGAAATTTTCGCACAGGTGTGCAAAAACAGACATGCAGGTCATGGCATTGGGGGTGAAGTCTAGAAGGCGGAACCCGTAGGTGTACATGAAATCAGAGAAGGGGGGACAAGCCCGCAGTAAAAATATGTGGTGAAGAAGGGATACTTGTCCTTGCCAGGTTTGACGGAGCCGGGAAGAACCTCTGGCGTGGTGTGAGCGGTCGTCTCCTTCCCCCACATAATCGCGTACCACTCCACCAGGTCGCTCTCCTTCAGCACCGGCTTGAAGATGACATTGTTCCTCCGTAGCGCCGCCATTTCCTCCTTCCTCGCCTCTGCGTTCAGATCAACCGCCTTCTTTGGCTTATCTTGGTTCTTCTTGGGCGCCATGATGGCTTTGGGGGAGGGCAGATCTGGAAGCAAGGGAGGGCGTGGCACGGCGACAAAAGAAGATGTCTGCTCTGCTCTTGCATGAGGAAGAAGACGATGTCGAATGGCTAGATTGGAAAAAGGGGGTAAATGAGCAGCGCCTCTCGCAGTTTCCTTTTTATGGGGAAGGCGCGGGGGCTGGCTCTTTACTGTCCTACGTGGCTGCGCTTTTCGGGCGCACTACCTCCAGCGGCCGTTTCGTTCCACCTTCCACACATCTGCATTTAATGTGTGTCGTGGGGGACATGGTAAAAGAGAAGATTACAACAATTATCCTCTGCCACGCGTTCCTGTGCACTGTTTGGGCCTAGCCCAACAACGCCTCGCATGCGTGTGTCGCCCAGGCCCGGGGGCTCCCGTCGGTGTACCAAGACATGGGTGCCTTGGTACCCTGACTTGTGCATAGGCAGTTGTAGCCTTCCCAATGGCAGGGCTTGCCGGAGGACTACTACAAACAAGATTCAAGACTTGGTGAACAAGACCATGAAGAAGACTTCCAGGCAGGTCATCGAGAAGTACTAAGTTAGTACTAAAGATGAAGATTGCACTTGCCGGCAAGCTACTTGCCGGCAAGTGAAGACCCGGCAAGCTCCGTGCCGGCAAGATCCCACTACCTATCCACCAGTCCACCTCAGCGACACGCCAGTCACTTGTCAAGTAGGTGTCGAGCGGGCAGGCTGTTTGGTGAGCTTTGTCTGGGCACCCGTCCAGGAGGCGTGTCAAGTTATTAAGAGGTAGCTGGGAAAACGGCACAGAAGTAGAGACTACCCTTGCCGGCAAGCCTCGCCAGCATGACACCTCACGACGCATTTAATGCGTTTGTCCTAACACGTCAAAGTTAGGTATTTGGCACAGTAGCAACTATTTCCCTTGTGTAAAGACTATTTTGCCATTGTGGTGACCCCTTCATCTATAAAAGGAGGCCCATGGCTACGTTTACAAGGGTCGACAGTTTGCTCAATTACATGCGTAGCTACACTTCCGGCGCACCTTGCCGGCAAGCTGCACTCCTTGTAACTTGAGCTCATACACACCCAATATAATCAAGCAGGAGTAGGGTTTTGCACCTCATGGTGGCCCGAACCTGGGTAAAACACTTGTGTTGATTGCTGGATCTGCTCTTTGTGCTTGTTCATCCCCACAGTCGAACCGCAAAGGGGCCCTCTCGGTCCCATAGATTGTCGTATGCACAACAATGACTGTTATAGCTATGTAATGCTTTCTGGTCTATGGGTTTTCTTTGGCCAAGTTGATCTATCAATCTTCAGTGGAAGTGATGCATAGTAGTAGGTTCAATCTTGCAGTGTCCTCACCCAGTGACAGCAGGGTTAGGGTGGCACATATTGTATTGTTGCTACTAAGGAGAAAACAACGGGGTTTAATCATATTGCTTGGTTTTATTCTATCTACATTTTGTCATCTTGCTTAAAGCGTCACTCTGTTTGTCATGAACTTAATACCATAGATCTAGGCAAGAGTTGGTCGATTGGTGGAGTAATAGTAGTAGATGCAGAATCATTTCGGTTTACTTGTCACGGATGTAATGCCTATATACATGATTATGCCATGAATAATGTCATAACTATGCGCTTTTCTATCAATTGCCCAACAGTAATTTGTCTACCCACCGTATGCTATTCTTATGAGAGATATGCCTCTAGTGAAAACTATGGCTCCCTGGTCTACTTTAATCATATTACTAAAACCAAAATCACCTTTCTGCAATTTTACTTCTTTTATTTTACTTTGCAATTTACCTATCTACCACTATAAGATTTGATCCTTGCAATTAACGAGTTCAAGGGGATTGACAACCCTCTTGCCCGCGTAGGGTGCAACTATTTGCTCTTGTGTGTGCAGGTACTGTTGATGGGTGTTTGCGTGGTTCTCCTATTGGTTTGATAACCTTAGTTCTCTACTGAGGGAAATACTTATCCGCTACTATATTGCTTCACCCTTCCTCTTCGGGGAAAATCCCAACACAGCTCACATGTGGCAGAAAGAATTTCTGGCACCATTGCCGCGGAGACATCATCAAACACTTATAGGTTCCTACATACACATTACCATTTACTTGTTCTACTTTTTAGTTGCTTTTATTAGTCTCGTAAAAAAAATTCAAAAACACAAAAATGTTTTATTTGTTTGCCTGCTTGCTTGAATTGCCGCTATGGCTAGTTCTTCACTTGTTACTTGTACCCCTGAAAATGAAGTGCTTAATTTTAAGCAAAGGGGAGGGGAAAATTTAAAAGATGCTTGGTATAGGATTCTCGATGCTCAAAATAGATCTACTCGTAAGCAATCCACTACCGTTCTTCTTCGCAACTTTTATGTGGGTGTTACTAGTTGGTATAGATTTGTGCTAGACACTATTACTGGAGGAAAATTTCTAAGTAGTCACCCTTGGGATGATTTCAATGCTATGGGAAATTTAGTAGGATCACCATCTATTACTATTACTGAAACATCATTGACTCTTGAACATGTTATGCAGAGGTTAGAAGCTATTGAGAATAAAATGCCTACTATTGAACACATTGAAAATTTAGACAATAAGGTCTATAATGAAGTTACTAAATTTGGCTCAATAGTAGGAACCACATTAAAGATGCTAAAGGAGAAAGAACCAATAATTACTGAGAGAGTAGAACAAAGTCCTGCTAGAATTTACCCGCAAAAAAAGTCCTGCTAGAATTGATAAATAGGACGAATTCATCAATAATTTGGGTTCAGCTTTTTCTTCCATTAAAACTATTGAAAGGACTCCTACAAATAAAAATGCTAAGTTTACGTATGTTCCTAGAAATAAGGGTGCTTCTTCTAGTAAAGGGAAAGAGGATCTTAAAATGATTAGTGTGCACCCCAACTTCATTGATATGATAAAGTAACCTATTACTGAAAAAAAAATCCTCAATTTTGTTCCTAGGAGTGTAATTGTTAAAAATATGTTTGTTAAGACTCCTAGGAATCCTGGATGTGTAATTGAGGAAGTGGATTCGAAAGATGACAATACTTGAAATAATGCATTATGCCTAGCTAGGGGCATAAAACAATAGCGCTTGTTGGGAGGCAACCCAATATTTATCTTTATTGCAATTTTTATTTTTATTAAGTCACATGAATATTTCTACTATAATGATTCTATTTTTATCTTTTAATTAGTGTTTATTCCAAGAAATTCCTTTGGGATGATTTAAATGATAGTATAATTGATGCTGTTTGAAAACAGAAAGTTTTACGCCCAGTATTTGATTTTACATTTTTTTACTGGAACGTCCGAAAAATCTGAAATTTTTACACAGTATTGGGATACAAATTTTTACATTTTCCTAATTTTTCAGAATTTTTGGAGTTACATAAGTATGATTTTAATTCAGATCTTTATAGACTGTTCTGTTTTAGACAGATTCTGTTTTTATTGCATAGTGTGCTTATTTTAATGATACTATGGATTATCTCGTGGGGTGTAAGTCATGGAGAAGTTAGAATACATTATGTATTATGCAATAACAATTATGAATGAGTTTATAACAGTACCTAAAGTGGATGATTTGATTATTATACTAACGGATCTCACGAAGTTTCTGTTGAGTTTTGTGTGCTGAAGTTTTCAAGTTTTGGGTGAGATCATGATGAGTAAAGGAATAAGGAGTGGCAAGACCCTAAGCTTGGGGATGCCCAAGGCACCCCAAGGTAATATTCAAGGAAGACCCAAGCGTCTAATCTTGGGGATGCCCCGGATGGCATCCCCTCTTTCGTCCACAATTCATCGGTATGTTACTTGGAGCTATATTTTTATTCATCACATGATATGAGTTTTACTCGGAGCTTCTTGTGCTATAGTTTTGTTTTGATTTTTAGTTTGCCGCAATCAAGACACAGCTTTTGAGAGAGACACACATTCATCATAATTTGTTAGAATACTCTATGAGCTTCACTTATATCTTTTGAGCTAGGCAGTTGCTCTTGTGCTTCACTTATATTCTTAGAGCACGGTGGTGGTTATATATTTTATAGAAATTATTGCACTCTCATGCTTCACTTAAATATTTTTGAGAGTCCTAAATAGGAAGTGGTAATACGCATGGGTTATAAGACTAGTCTGAAAATGATAGGTAATACGCATAACAAGCTTTAAGAGTGGTATAATAAAAACTTTCATGTAGATCACTAAATATGAAGCATATGATTTAATTTTACTGATGTAGTAATATGAAAGGGTATTAGTTCATGATCATTGGTTAGTAGAAATATCAATATTAAAGCTTGTTATGCACTACTCATTTAAGTGTCCGTGATGGCATGGTGGGGAAGTTTGAGCATTTTTATGTGTGATTGAAATCCTTGTGTGTTGTCTAAATCGGGGGTGTGCGATGGTTAACTCCTACGAACCTCCTCCCTAGGGGCACACGAGTAGTACTTTGCTTTGTGGGCTAATAAAACTTTCACAATAAGTATATGAGTTCTTTATGACTAATGTGAGTTCATGGACAAATATAGCACTCCCACCTTTTCGCTTATTGCTAGCCTCTTCGGTACCGTGCATTGCCCTTTCTCACCTCGAGAGTCGGTGCAAACTTCACAGGTCCATCCAAACCCCGTGATAAGATACGCTCTATCACACATAAGCCTCCTTATATCTTGCTCAAAACAGCCACCACACCTACCTATCATGGCATTTCCATAGCCATTCTGAGATATATTGCCATGCAACTTCCACCGTTCCGTCTTATGACATGTGTGTTCATCATCATATTGCTTTGGATGATCATATAGAGCTGACATGATATTAGTGTTGGAAATATGCCCTAGAAGCAATAATATTTGTATTATTATATTTCCATATTCATAATTATAGAGTTTATATTCTATTCTATATATAACTGCTATGATCCTGGAATATGCGATTCGGTGGAAAACTCATATGAACGTGTGGAATGATAAACGGTTAAATAAAAGGTTCCTAGTCTTGCCTCTAGGACTAGCTCAAGTGTTGTTGGTGGTCACATTTTCCGGATCTTAGGATATCATTAAATGTAATGATAGTCCTAAAACAACATTGAGATTATGATGTCGGAAGAACGATCATATTGAATCGACCCAATCTTGTCTGTTATGAATTGAGTTAATATCGTCTGCAATCAATTGTAATAACACAGAGTGTTAACATGTGATCTTGCTCCTTAGACCATGAGAGTATAGTAGTCACTTCTTACCGTACGATAGGCTTTGGGGTTGCTCAAACGTCACCTGTAACATGGTGATCATAACAACAACTTACAGTCTCATCGGAAAGTTTGACAAGGGACTAGATAGCTCGAGAGTGGGATTTGCTCCTCCGACAATGGAGAGATATTCTTAGGGCCCTCTTGGTGTGATGGCATCAATCATCGTCTGGCCAGACATAGGTGACTAAGTCACGGGGATGCCGAAACACAATAATGAGAAAGAAGAACAAAACTGGTAAGGAGGATTTCGGTATAGTGAGCATGGTGATGACCCAGGAGGATACCGATGCATCTCGAGTTTTGTGAAGTATCATGAAGAAAAAGGAACATCACATGATAACTAAAGGTTCACTCAAATATCATTCGAGTGCTCATAGGGATCGATAAGGACGTCCACGGTTCCGCTGTCGGTCATTGAACGAACGGTTTCGTTCATGTCTATGAGTTACCGAACCTACGGGGTCACAAGCTTAAGGAAATCATGATCTGTTGAGTGTTAGTAGGACGGGAGTGATGAGAATGTATTTGTGGAATTGTTTCATTAATATTCGGAATAGTTCCGAGAGGATCCGGAAACGTTTCAGGGTCACCTGAAGGTTTTCAGAGAGTATCGGGTAATACCGGGTATTATCGATAAATATATATAGGTGGAAAATGTTTTCGGGGATGTTGAATTATATATAAATGGTCTAAAAGTATTTATAACTATTTTATATTTAATTTAATATCAACGGGCCTAACAAGGCCAAGAGGTGGAAGTCATCTTGGGCCACAAAGGCCCAAGAGGGGAGGCGCCTCCTTCCCTAAGGAAGGAGGCCGAATTGGGGTGGAGGAGGAGTCAGACTCCTCGCCCCTAGGCTGGCGCACCAAGGGGGACTCCTTCCTCCTTGGTGGCAGCCCTACCTCTCCCCTCTAACCTATATATACTTGAGGTTTGGTGCTCTTTTGAACACACAAGTTTTGGAGCCTCCTCTAGTTCTTCTAGTTCTACTTCTAGTTGGTCCTAGTTGACTAATTAGAGCTAGGCTAATCCTCGTGTCCTCATAATTAAAAGCCTCATGTGGTTCTAACCTCCTCCCTCTAATTCTCCAGCGACGATTAGCTCTAGATGGCGAAGCGCTACCGGATCGTGAAGGTTGCACACTTGCAACCAAGTAGAGAGGCCATGCTTTCAGTCTTCGGTTCGAGGGACTGCTCGTGGGCAGTTCGTGGGATCGTTCATCAACGGTTCAAGGGACTCCAAGTACGATCTACACCAACACATTCTTCTTCCGCTGCAACTCGGTGACGGTATCGATCGTGATCCCATGCAGTTTTGCATCTTCATATTGATCTTGGGTGTGCGTAGGTGCAATTTTTTTTTGTTTTCTACTACGTTTCCCAACAGTGGCATCATGAGCAGTTATATGAGTAGGTGTAGGTTGCGATCTAGATTACATGTGATTGTGAGGGTTGATGTTCTTGCTATGCTTCCCTCGAGTGTTGCTTTGGTTCAATTCATCGACAGATGGTGTCGCTTTTCACAAGGGTCTGACAATCGATCGGCTCTGGCTGTCGACGATCTGCTAACTGTTCCTTGGGCTTCACCATAATTGAGAATAGTGAACCGTCGCGTACACAAGAGGGTGCCGAACATGGATTATCTTCGAGGGGTCACGCGTATTTGACGAAGTTTAGTGTGGGGCTAGAGATTTTTAATTAAGTCTCTTGTTTCACACACCCCGAAATTTAATCTAGCATCAAGAATCATTGCCTTATTTGTGGATGTAAGTAGCTAGTATTATTTGTTAAAACTGGTTAGCCACGTAACTAAAATTTTGCTAAAACCAATTAGAGGATATCTAACTTGGTTTTGCAGGGTATGCATATGATGTGGTATAGTCTTCGTCATGATAATGAGTTTATGTATGAGATGGTTATATGTTGTAATGTTATGTGGCCTGCGTGTGACGGCATGATGGCTGGAGCCACGAGATTGCCACGTTAATGTAAATATCATAGATATAGCCTACAAGTTATAGGTGATGATGGCAAAACATACACGGAGGACCCCGACGTGGAGAAGGTGTACTAGGCGCGGGACGAGGAGATATAATTTCGTGCTACGGCGGAATTTTTGAATTTGGTGCCGCGGCAACGTTTTCTGAAACGGTCGACACGGCAACATTTTCTGAAATTGCCGCCACGGCACCATTTTTGAAACGGTTGCCACAACAACGAAATATTGTCCCTCACGACACTTCAACGGGAGTTTGAAGATGATCATGGAGAATTCCCGGCGCCCAGGGCTATACCATATCATGCTTTTATGAATTGCCTGAGATGTTTATCCCTTTGTTGTTTGCACCCTTTGATTGCGCAATAGTCAATTATTAGGGTGATCTCTCATAGTAAAAATCAAGTTAAAAGGTGCTCTTCCCAGTGTTGCAACCGTCTATAACACATAGCGTTCCGGAGTGCGTCATGTCCACATGAGTACAAACGGGACATGAGGTACAAGACGGAACTGGTCAGACCATGTTGGCAGATAGCACTCGGTTACCTTGAAGTTCTAGCAAAATCGTTCTGAGCTCAGAGCACGAAGCATCGAAAGATGAACAAGAGTCATATGGTGATATGATTGGCAATAGTTTGCCCACCAGGCAAAATTCTCGTCATCAGTGATGTCCACATCAATGACTGAGAACTAGATTTGGATCTTGAATCACTCACTATTAATTATGAGAGATATTAATTTGAGTGGGAGTGCACTTTATGTTTAACACTAGTGCAACATTAATTATGAATAAATGTCTAAATGAATTTTGTGTCTTTCATTGTAGATCAATGGCTCATAATATGTTCAATTTAGCCCCTATGTTAGAGAAACAAAATTTGGCTGCTAATGGTGGAAACTATGCAGATTGGATCCGAAACCTGAGATTTGTTCTCAGGAGTGCTAAGAAGGAGTATGTGCTGGATCAGCCACTGGGTGATGCTCCTAAAAAGGAAGCAACACCAGAAGAAGTTGCTGCTTACACTGCTCGTAGTGATGACTACAATTCAGTCCAGTGCCTCATGTTAACTTGCATGGATCCTGAACTATAGAAGCATTTTGAACGATCTACGACTCAATTTATAATTGGGTCACTGGAAGTTCTGTACAAGAAGCAGGCAAGGACCAAATGTTTTGAATTAACTAAGGCCTTGATTGAATGCAAGATGAAAGAGGGTTCTTCAATGAGTGAGCATATAGTAAAGCTTGCTGGCTATGTTGATAGATTAGCTTCTCTAGAATTTGGAATTCCGCTGACACTCGGTATAGATATTGTGCTTGCTTCACTCCCCCATCTTATGATGGGTTTATCATGAATTACAACATGAATGGGATGGAGAAAAGTGCAAACGAGTTGTTTGCTATGCTCGAAACTATGTAAGCTGGAATGGAGAAGAACAAAACAGTGTTGATGGTCAACAAGACCACCAGTTTCAAGAAGGGCAAGTCCAAGAAGAAGAATTCTACTGAAGCTGGTAAGACCGAGTCTCAGAAGAAGTACAAGGGTGGAGCCTCTAAACAGACTGAATGTTTCTTCTGCAAGTAGAAGGGACACTGGAAGCATAACTACAAGAAGTATTTGGCGGATAAGAAGGATGGTTCTTCCGGTAAAGGTATAATCGTTATACAAAGTTAATGTTATTCTACTTGTAAATTTATATATGTCATGAGTATTTGATATTGATCGGCTGCTCTCATTTTGCAAACCGATGCAGGGACTACAGAGAGCTCACAAGGAGAGAAGAAATGAAGCCATGATACAAGTTGGGAATGGCGATGAGATCGCTAGTTGAAGACCGTCAAAGTCATGTCTTTAGTTTAAGATTTATCTTAGAACTGAAATAATAGTTATTTTTGCTTCGAAGTTATGTAATGCATTATCCTATGGGTTATGCGATGGATATTCTTATAAGTTTTAAACAATAGTTGTTCGGATTATTATGAGAATATGTTTTTGATTAAACCTCTGTTTTGTGATGGTTTATTCATGATAAATCTTGAAGTTTGTGATCTATAACATTAAAGCTAAACCTCTTGAGAAGACTGATAAAACCACTTATGTGTGGCACTACTTGGTTATATTGGATAACTGATCTTCATAGAGATGAAGTATAAAAGTCTTTTATTTGAATTTACTGAATATATTGTGATATGTAAAGTCCGATGGATATAATAGGGCACGGTGAATATTTATACTTCATCAATGTTATGAGTAAATATGATTTACTTGATAAAACATAAGAACTGAAATATTTGAAATAGTTTGAAGAAATTCAGGATGAAGATATAAAATCATTATGTGAAAGATAAAATGATTCTTCTTTCGTGAAGAAATATATCTAAGTCATAAGTTTAGCAAGCAATTGAACAATTGTGGAATTATTATTGCCGATCTGCTCTTATTAAATTTTTGGGGATTTATAGATGAAACAACATAATATTCACTAAAGAGATGCAACTATAAAGAGTTATAGAATATTTCAGATCAATGCTTGATTGTAGGTTTTGTGTTCATCTCACAAAATCAAAGGACAAAATGTTTGTCAGAAAATATTTTTCGAGAAAAGGTTTACTCGTTAAAAGTGTAAGTGGTAGGTTGATACAGCTTATTGAGATTATTGAATCTCTGGCTTAAGTTATTACAAGATTAAACCAGAAGAGTTCTGGATGTATTTTATTAAAAAACTAAGAACATAAACTACTACATTAGATGTGGAGCTTCAGTTAAGACTGTAACAAAATGCAAAGGTCAGGAAAGATTAGCGAATCTACTGAATAATTCATCTTAGAAGAAGATGAAACCTACGCACTACAAGGAAGCAGTGATGGCGCCCAGCTAAAGAGGTATTACTTAATTCGTTGAAATCCAAAGTGAAATCCATATGCAAGGAACAAGCATAGAACTTGGAGAAACCTTCACAAAGTGTATAAATGGATCTTCAATTATTCATGGATAATGATCCCGAAAGAAAAAGTTTTACAAAAGAGTTTTGGAGGAATGGAAGAGTTGATCTTATCAAATCTTCATATTTTAGTAGCAATACTAAAAGTATGAATGGATTACAATGGTAAGTGTTTTATATTATTGATATATAACAAACAAAACTGTTTTTGAAAAGATTTCAAAAGGATGTATATAAGATACAACCAAATGGTTTTGTCAGGAATACTGGAATGATATAAATATTTCAAACCATGACTATGATTTGAAATAAAATATCAAATAGCTGGAATTTTATAAAGTAATTGGAGAATTTCGAATTTATCAAGAATCTTGTGGATACAAGAAGTTTAGTGGGAGCTCTATGACTTGTCTGATCTTACATATTTATGACATATCACTTGATGAGAAATAATATAAAGTATATTAGCACAAAAGATTAAAATCATGTTTCTAAAAGGACTTAGAATTATTGGATGAAAATCTATATAGATAGATTGATACATCTGATTATGCTAAGACATGTACTGTGACAAAGTTTTAAAGAAGTTTAAAAGGAGAAAATGTTTTCTCAAAAATGTCACATAGCATAAACATTGTGTAGAAATCAATAGTTGATAAGCATATGTGGATGAATAGAGTTCAATTTACTTCAAAGATTGAATTCATCATGTGTGCTATTAAATGTACAAAGCCATATGTTTTGTATAAACTAATTGTTAATAGTAAGTATCATAGTGATCCTGGGGAGGTTCACTAGGGTGACTGCTTCAAAGATTAAGTACCTCAGTTGGATGAAGGTTTCATATCATGTCTATAGAGGAGATGAAGAAATTGTTGTAAACAGTTACACAAATTTTTTGTTGTAAAGGTTACACAAGACAAACTTCATGACTGATATAAATTAACTATCGGGCTATAATTTTGAAATAGTTTTCAGAAACAAACATAAATTGTGTATCTATAAATGATATAGATTGAGGCTTGAGAAGTCTTTAGTAGAATAAAATCTGGATCAATAAAAGGTTTATTTATAGATGGTGGTGTAGTTCCAAATGTATATTGACTATATGGAGATATAGCAAATGGACTATATGGAGATATAGTGTCACTATAAAATGGACTATATAGAGATATAGAGTTACCATTAAAGTGACATAAAGCATTACACAAAAAAACCCAGATATTACCAACACAAATAACATTAAGATTTGAGGAGTATCAGATTCAGTGATGAAGGCTCTACCACTAGCAAAGCTTGAGCAACACAAGATAGCCATGCGTGTTAGAAAACATGCAACTAGATTATTGACTCTAGTGCAAGTGGGAGACTGTTGGAAATATACCCTAGATGCAATAATATTTGTATTATTATATTTCCATATTGATAATTATAGAGTTTATATTCTATGCTATAACTGCTATGATCCTGGAATATGCGATTCAGTGGAAAACTCATATGCACGTGTGGAATGATAAACGGTTAAATAAAAGGTTCCTAGTCTTGCCTCTAGGACTAGCTCAAGTGTTGTTGGTGGTCACGTTTTCCAAATCTTAGGATATCGTTAAGTGTAACGATAGTCCTAAAAAAACATTGAGATTATGACGTTGGAAGAACGATCATATTGAATTGACCCAATCTTGTCTGTTATGAATTGAGTTAATAACGTCTACAATCAATTGTAATAAAATTAAGTTTTAACATGTGATCTTGCTCCTTAGACCATGAGAGTATCATAGTCAGTTCTTACTGTACTAGGCTTTGGGGTTGCTCAAACGTCAGCTGTAACACGTTGATCATAACGAAAACTTACATGCTCACCGGAAAGTTTGACAAGGGACTAGATAGCTCGAGAGTGGGATTTGCTCCTCCGACGATGCAGAGATACTCTTAGGGCCCTCCCGGTGTGACGACATCAATCATCGTCTGGCCAGACATAGGTGACTGTAACATCCCCAGATACTAACCTTATCATTAAGCTAATTACATTGCCATGTCATCATGATCATCTTAATGGAAATGCAGTCAGGTAACTGAAATTCAAATTCAAATATAAGTCAAATTAATATTTCTTCAAACTGCAAAACTAAATAGTTCAAAATTTTGCAAATAATCAGTAAATAATTTTCATCAATAAACCAACATTATTTGAATTATTAAAATACCCTTAATCCATATAAAACAGTACCAAAACAGCACTAATTAATCCATTTTCATTTATACAAAAATCAAATGAATTCAAATAATCCCAAACCTTTTTGTGGCAGTGCTAAATAATGCATAGTATTTATGTGGCAAGGTTACACATTTTGCAAAAGTCATTTGATATACGAATTAAATGCAAAATACCAAAGAAAATAATAAACAGAAAAGAAAAAGAAAAACGTAGAAGAACTACTTTGTAACTGGGCTCTAGTGCTACAGTAACACGGCCCAGCCTACAACCGGCCTTCTCCTTCCTCACATACAGACAGGAAGGCAGAGCCATGGCGTGGACGCCGCACGGCCGTCTGAGCCACCGATGTCGCTCGTGTCGATCATCCGCGACGCCCTGGAGATGGATAAGAACGCCCTCGCACCGCTGGACAAACCCTAGGCTCCTCTTTCGTTCCCCTCGTCTCGCCCCCTTCAATTTGTTCGCGCCCGAGCGCTGCCCGCCCTGGCCATCGTCGTAGCCGCGGCCAACACGCTCGCCGTCGCTAGAGAAAGTGTCCAGGAGGATCGCCACCATCGACTTCGTCCATCCCGAGCATCAAATCGAGCGGGGCCGCCCCGTAAGCTCGCCATCGAGCCCATTTCCGTCGCGTACATCGCCGTCGTTCGTCGCCGTTTGCCGCCGCTCCGGTCCATCCCCGACCTCCCCAACCACGTCCCCGGCTCCGTGGTGAGCTTCTCCTCCGGATCTCCCTTCCTTCGCCTCGATTTGGTCACCGTTTATCGTCCCCGAGCTCATCCGAGTTCACATGTACGCGTACGTACGTGCGTGTGTACTGCTGCTTCTCTTACTATTGCTACTACTTGCTGCTTGCTGCTGCTAGCGCGCGCGCCCGCGCGTGACCTCGCCCGCTTGATCACTACCGAGAGTAATACCTGGAACCGGGAAAATATTCCGAAATATTTTCTCGCTTCATTTAAAATGCTTAGTAATGCAATAGGTCACACCATCACTCCATTTTGCCATAGCATGCATAATGTTGCATTTGATTGCCCGAGTTATTTATTTCTGTTCCCGCTTTATTTTTCGGTAGACCCTGAGACTCCGGTAGACCAGGAGTACGACAACACCACCGACGATCCTTCTTTCTCGGCAGAGCTTCCAGGCAAGCAAACCCCCTTGATCATCCAGATATCGCCAATTCTTTCCCTCTTATTCTTGCATTAGAATTGCCCCTATTTCTGTTCTGATAGTTCCTATTCGGATGCATAGCCTGGTTTTGTAACCTGTTTTTGATACTTTACATGTAATCCTATATGCATAGTATATGTTGGTTAGTGATAAATCAATGGCCCCACACCCTTGTCCTTGTTGCCACGCTTTTCCACCGGAGACTCGATCAGTATGATCGACGGTCAGAGGCCAACACTTCACCGCACATTCCCCTAAGTTGTTCGACTCTGCAGAGCTACCACCGAGTGCCGAGGGTGATACCTCTTACTCACTTCCGATGATGCCGCTGGCCTTATACGCACTACCACCACGTGGGATAATGGTTATGGGACCCTCTATGTGGTATGTATCAGCCGAAAGTTCTTTAGATGTCACAGCTCAGAGATGTGGGATGATTGCTGGGGTGGGCTGGTTACGTCATTGTGTATACAGTGTCGCGCCTGGGCCCCGGCCAGTCACGCAACGTGCAGGAGTGAAAAGGGCGATGGCCCAAGACCCCTTCGCACTTAGGATTTAGACTGGTGTGCTGACCTCTCTGCCGAGCCTAGGGAGGACTGCGTCGTGTCGATCTCCCGAGGCCGGGCATTACCCAGCAAGTGTGTCCGGCCAGATGTGATCAAGCGTGTTGGGTAACAGTAGTGCACCCCTGCAGGGAAGTGATCTATTCGAATAGCCGTGTCCATGGTAACAGGACGCTCGGAGTTGTATCCTGATCCACTACAACTACAAACTGATGGTGATTCAATATTAAACTGTTAATACTGCTCTCGGGATCGCTTTCTCGCAGGGAGTCGAGAAAGGATCTCAGGGCATTGCTATTACACAACCACTATTATATGCTACTATGTTCTACTCTTTTTTGATGCTGCAAGATTGCTTCAAGATGCTAGTCTTCGATAGGCTAGGCTTCTCCTCCCTCTATTCCAGCATTCTGCAGTTCAGTCCAAAGATATAGCCCCATTCCTTTGATACCAATGCATAATTAGTTTAGATCTGATGTCAGTCTTGCGAGTACTTTGGATGAGTACTCACGGTTGCTTTGCTACCTCTTTTCCTCCATACCCGTTTACTACGATCAGATGTCGGAGCCCAGGAGTCAGCAGCTCCCGCTGACGACTGCTACTACACTTCCGATGGAGCCTGCTACTACGTGGAGACCGACGACCAGGAGTAGATTCGGAGGCTCCCAGGCAGGAGGCCTACGCCTTTTCAATCAGTGTCGTTGTTATGCTAGCCTTCTTAAGGCAAACTTGTTTCCCTTTTATGTCTGTACTCAGATATTGTGTTTGCTTCCGCTAACGCTTGATCGTGAGCTTATGTATTCGAGCCCTCGAGGCCCCTGGCTTGTATTATAAAGCTTGTATGACTTTTATTTGTGTTTAGAGTTGTGTTGTGATATCTTTCCGTGAGTCTCTGATCTCAATCGTGTGCATTTGCGTGTATGATTAGTGCACGGTCGAGCAGGGGCGTCACAAGTTGGTATCAGAGCCGAGTGCCTATAGGAAGCCCCTTCCAATTCCTTGGTCGAAGTTGAGTCTAGTCGTTGAAAAACTATTTTTACTAATAGTGTTGTGTGGGTTACGGGCCCACATCGCAAATGGATGGGATTAGGATCTTTTATCCGCACCTTTACTCTGGGATTCCAATCTCTCTTCTATTCGGGTTAAAGATTTTGCTAACTCTAACATTAGGTTCTCGTAACCACTTCGTCCTGGAGTGCCCCTGCACTCCAGATGATCGCTTGCTTCACCAGAAGATTCCGAAGATACTCTTCGATGCTTCATTTCCCTACCACCGATAAATCCCCGTGGATAACTACCCATCCTTGCCGTTTGTACATTCATTCCCAGTTGCTCTTATAATTACAAGATACCCCGAAATACTCTCCCTTGTTCCTAGAATCCACCGTGCCTACTGCCTTGCAGCTCCTTTTCGCACTGCGGATAATTCCTCACACTTATCGAGGATCCGTTCATCCCCAGTTGTTCATGTATCTCCCAAAATACTTTGAAATACTATCTGATATTTCGAGAATCCTCTGTAGCCTATTGCTTTGGAAATTCTTGCCTACTTGCATTATGGTTAATTCCATATGTTTAGTAATCTCCATTGACATCCCTTGTCTTCACCATTTTGAGTCCCTTGATTCAATCTGTTGTGAGTGCTCCCTATCATCAGTTACTTCCTAGAATTCGTCCTTCCGAATCAGACGTCATTTTGGACATGAGTTGGTTCTCGGCCAATCAAGTTGCAATTGATTGTCCATCTAGTTCTAATCAACTTACTCATCTTTGATCAGAGCGACTGCTTCTGATCATTCGTTTTGGAAATCATAATTCCTTTGTATTTAAGCATCGAATTATTCAGATGTTTCTATAATCCGATGCCTTTGCATTCTTTCTTTCTTCTGGTTGAGTACCGATACTCACATCAAATCCTTTGTGGACCGCCAAACCCATTGTTGGATTATTATCCGACAGTGTGCTTCACATTCAAAAATCTTGTGAGTTCTTCCCCTGATACATAATGCCTTTGGTAAATTGTATCCTCTGCCTTTGGTAAATTGTTGCTGGGAAAATTAAACTCTATCTTGTCATTCCTAGGCTACCGGCTACATCCTTAACATGCAACCTTTAACCTTGCTACCTCATCCTTCTTGGGTGCACGAATTCTTCAGACCATGAGCAAGGTTTACGTCGAGTTTTCAACATCATTTTGTTGTCTTGAAAAGCAATTCCGATTCCGAGCTTGCATCTTCTCTGTTGATCACATAACTTTCCACTTCGTCATTCCCTTGCTTGATGCCATCGATGTTTGATTGCATCCTTTCGAAACCTTTTGACAAATGTGTGGTGATCACGTCAACATTTGGACTTCTTCTGAGATGTCAATTGAATTCGTGGTGAGAAATACCCTCCTGGCCCCTCGATGATTTGTGTTATCATCGACAACATTCTTGACTTCCTGCCAACACAGACTTGGTCATGTTTTGGTTATACCTTGAGTTCTTTGCAGTCCTTGAAAATTGCTCCGTGGTAAATTCTTGTGTTCTCCAAACCCAGCCCTTACTTAACATGCCATGTCATTGCTACCCCGAGGCTTGACTGTGGTATTCTGAACATTAACAAGAACATTGGAAGCGCAATGCTAAATGTTTCTTGGTCGATTATCCGAACACTGTGGTATGGATAAACGTCATGATTTTCCTTGCCCTTTTGTTTAAAGGGAAACATACTCGTTGTCCTGTCATGTATATCATGCTTTGCTTGCTCCGAGAAGGATATACCTGTGTATATTCACATTTTCCTTTCTATTGGTTTGTTTAAATCTGATAAACACATTTTCCTTTCCATTGGTTTGTTTAACCTTTCTTATGATCTATATGATCTAAGCAGTAATAATTCCCTGCTTATGTAAACACTTCAGTGTACTACTCTGTCAGGAAGACCCTGTTACTATTGTTGATGACATTCCGGTAACCCCGGTGGACGAGAACTTTGCCTATTGGTCCGCCTCGTTTTAACGAGCATGAAAATGGTTCTTTTCGTTCCCCGCCCTTGGTACCGATGATTGTTGCCGGCATAGCTGACAGATTGTCCTCTGACATGCCTTGCCAGCGTGACCATGCAAAATGTTACCATCCTTCCTACTCATAATCTACACTAAGCACAATTCCACAGGATCGAAACCTGACTCTCCTGTGCATCCCTGTTTCCAAAGTTATTTCTCGCGCTTGGCCTCGTATGTAATTCACGAGCCACCTTCCTAGAGATGATATATTCTGGTATCAGACGCAATATTTATTCTCGTTGCTCTAAACGCCTTTCACCTTCTGATTAGGCATCGAATGATTGCCTGCCCGCCTGAAACTTCTTATACCTTCTTTTATTGCTCTCGATGTGTTTCCTAAGTTCCAATTCGAGGGATACTTTATACCTTCATCCCCTGAGATAACTACCGGATGCCAATCCTTCCAGACATCCGTCCTTATAGTTTCCCCTCCTACCCTATTCGTAAGTACGATGGAGTTTTCGAAGAAAGAAGGACAACTTCGTCATGATGCAATGATGCAGAGAAATGAAGACATAAATGAAAGGGATTTAATTCTTCGAGAAGAGCAACAAGAACAACAAGACTCATTAGAATTTCGTAACCAGACATTTTCCCTTTACTCTACCTCTTAAATCTCGGGACGAGATTTCTTCGAGTGGAGGAGATTTGTAACATCCCCAGATACTAACCTTATCATTAAGCTAATTACATTGCCATGTCATCATGATCATCTTAATGGAAATGCATTCAGGTAACTCAAATTCAAATTCAAATATAAGTCAAATTAATATTTCTTCAAACTGCAAAACTAAATAGTTCAAAATTTTGCAAATAATCAGTAAATAATTTTCATCAATAAACCAACATTATTTGAATTATTAAAATACCCTTAATCCATATAAAACAGTACCAAAACAACACCAATTAATCCATTTTCATTTATACAAAAATCAAATGAATTCAAATAATCCCAAACCTTTTTGTGGCAGTGCTAAATAATGCATAGTATATATGTGGCAAGGTTACACATTTTGCAAAAGTCATTTGATATAAGAATTAAATGAAAAATAGCAAAGAGAATAATAAACAGAAAAGAAAAATAAAAACGTAGAAGAACTACTGTGTAACTGGGCTCTAGTGCTACAGTAACACGGCCCAGCCTACAACCGGCCTTCTCCTTCCTCACATACAGACAGGAAGGCAGAGCCATGGCGTGGATGCCCCACGGCCGTCTGAGCCGCCGATGTCGCTCGTGCCGATCATCCGCGACGCCCTGGAGATGGATAAGAACGCCCTCGCACCGCTGGACAAACCCTAGCCTCCTCTTTCGTTCCCCTCGTCTCGCCCCCTTCAATTTGTTCACGCCCGAGCGCTGCCCGCCATGGCCATCGTCGTAGCCGCGGCCAACGCGCTCGCCGTCGCTGGAGAAGGTGTCCAGGAGGATCGCCACCATCGACTTCGTCCATCCCGAGCATCAAATCGAGCGGGACCGCCCCGTACGCTCGCCACCGAGCCCATTTCCGTCGCGTACATCGCCGTCGTTTGTCACCGTTTGCCGCCGCTCCGGTCCGTCCCCGACCTCCCCGACCACATCCCCGACTCCGTGGTGAGCTTCTCCTATGGATCCCCCTTCCTTCGCCTTGATTCGGTCACCGTTTGTTGTCCCCGAGCTCATCCGAGTTCGCGCGTACGCGTACATACGTGCGTGTGTACTGCTGCTGCTCTTACTATTGCTACTACTTGCTGCTTGCTGCCGCTAGCGCGCGCCCGCGCGTGACCTCGCCCGCTTGTCCCTGCCGCTGCTGAGCTGCTGCTTGTGCTGCTGCTCCTACCACTGCTGTGCAGCTGCTGCACTGCTTGCTGCTGCTGCTTGCCCCTGCCGCTAGCTTCTACTGCTGCTGCTACTTTGACCACCACTTTTGACAGCAACAAAACAACAACCAAAATAGTTTTAACATGGGAAAAATTTATATGTGCATAAAGTAGACATGACAAGGTTCATTTTATTACATTGGCCCAAATTCATAGGATGCAAGGATTAAATACTACGAATTTTACAAAATGCTACTTTCTGTTAACAGAAAACAGATATATCACCATAGCTAGTTTAGAGCAAGAAATGGACATGCTACAGGAACTTGTCATGGCATCAAAGGGCATGGCATGAAGGAACACATGATGTAGTGCAAAACATATATAGGATGCATATCCATAAGAGCTATAGATCGATGGCAATCATCGAGCAAAGTTGGCAAATTTTAACAGTTTCTGCAGTTAACATCGGGAGGCACTTTGCAAACAAAGTTTTCATCAAACAAATTAATTCTAGCATGGATGCTAGTGATGATATCATGTAGATCACAGCAAAATGCTCACAGTTGATATAACGCACAAAATCATAAGATGGACAGAACAATAGTTGTAGCCTTTTGAAAACAGCTAAGTGATAATTAAAACTGAAGAATTCTCAGACTTGGCAGAAATTCAGAAAATCAATAAAACTTTAGAAATTCATATAAATTAAACCGTAGCTCAGATGGAAATAATTTATATATGAAAATCCATCAAAAAATATAACGAATCCGAATATATCATCCACATGCATGACAAACATCGTTGTCACAATGAACATTGAATTTTGGCAACCAGATCAATACCGAGAGTAATACCTGGAACCGGGAAAATATTCCGAAATATTTTCCCGCTTCATTTAAAATGCTTAGTAATGCAATAGGTCACACCATCACTCCATTTGCCATGCCATGCATAGTGTTGCATTTGATTGCCCGAGTTATTTATTTCTGTTCCCGCTTTATATTTCGGTAGACCCTGAGACTCCGGTAGACCAGGAGTACGACGACACCACCGACGATCCTTCTTTTTCGGCAGAGCTTCCAGGCAAGCAAACCCCCTTGATCATCCAGATATCGCCTAATTTCTGTTCTGATAGTTCCTATTCTGATGCATAGCCTGGTTTTGTAACTTGTTTTTGATACTTTACATGTTATCCTATATGCTTAGTATAGGTTGGTTAGTGATACATCAATGGCCCCACACCCTTGTCCTTGTTGCCACGCTTTTCCACCGGAGACTCGATCAGTATGATCGACGGTCAGAGGCCAACACTTCACCGCACATTCCCCTAAGTTGTTCGACTCTGCAGAGCTACCACCGAGTTCCGAGGGTGATACCTCTTACTCACTTCCGATGATGCCTCTGTAGAATAGCTATCCGGTTGTGGGATACCGAGGGTGATTCCTCTTTCATCACCTCCGATAAAGCTTCCGTCGTGCAACTCCTCTTGGGGGAACCCATCGAGGGTGATTCCTCCGAGTTCACCTTGACCGATACTTCGAGTGGGAATCCATCAAGGGTGATTCCTCGGATTCCTTCTCGATGCTTTGGACACATGGGTACTTGGACTTTACTACTGTCATTTGATTCCTCTTGGGTGAATCCATCGAGGGTGATTCCTCCGAGTTCACCTTGACCGATACTTTGAGTGGGAATCCATCAAGGGTGATTCCTCGGATTCCTTCTCGATGCTTTGGACACACTGGTACTTGGACTTTACTATTGTCATTTGATAAAGACGGGTCGGCTCCAAGAGCACCCGCGAGCCGCGTGTTACCAAGTCGGAACGACAGGTATCCTGTTCGTCTCCGCGAGTTTCTAAATACGCCTAACGGATTTGGGTATTTGATCTGAGTAGGCCTCTGGCCTTATACGCACTACCACCACGTGGGATAATGGTTATGGGACCCTCTACGTCGTATGTATCAGCCGAAAGTTCTTCAGATGTCACAGCTCAGAGATGCGGGCTAATTGCTGGGGTGGGCTGGTTACGTCACTGTGTATATAGTGTCGCGCCTAGGCAACGGCCAGTCACGCAACGTGCAGGAGTGCAAAGGGCGATGGCCCAAGACCCCTTCGCACTTAGGATTTAGACCGGCGTGCTGACCTCTCTGCTGAGCCTAGGTAGGACTGCGTCGTGTCGATCTCCCGAGGCCGGGCATTACCCAGCAAGTGTGTCCGGCCAGATGTGATCGAGCATGTTGGGTAACAGTAGTGCACCCCTGCAGGGAAGTGATCTATTCGAATAGCCGTGACCACGGTAACAGGACGCTCAGAGTTGTATTATGATCCACTACAACTACAAACCGATGGTGATTCAATATTAAACTGTTAATACTGCTCTCAGGATCGCTTTCTAGCAGGGAGTCGAGAAAGGATCTCAGGGCGTTGCTGTTACACAACCACTATTATATGCTACTATGTTCTACTCTCTTCTGATGCTGCAAGATTGCTTCAAGATGCTAGTCTTCAATAGGCTAGGCTTCTCCTCCCTCTATTCTGGCATTCTGCAGTTCAGTCCAAAGATATAGCCCCATTCCTTTGATACCAATGCATAATTAGTATAGATCTGATGTCAGTCTTGCGAGTACTTTGGATGAGTACTCACGGTTGCTTTGCTACCTCTTTTTCCCCATACCCGTTTACTATGATCAGATGCCGGAGCCCAGGAGTCAGCTGCTCCCGCCGACGACTGCTACTACACTTCCGATGGAGCCTACTACTACGTGGAGACCGACGACCAGGAGTAGATTTGGAGGCTCCCAGGCAGGAGGCCTGTGCCTTTTCGATCAGTGTCGTTGTTATGCTAGCCTTCTTTAGGCAAACTGTTTCCCTTTTATGTCTGTACTCAGATATTGTGTTTGCTTCCGCTAACGCTTGATCGTGAGCTTATGTATTCGAGCCCTCGAGGCCCCTGGCTTGTATTATAAAGCTTGTATGACTTTTATTAGTGTTTAGAGTTGTGTTGTGATATCTTTCCGTGAGTCTATGATCTCGATCGTGTGCATTTGCGTGTATGATTAGTGCACGGTCAAGCAGGGCCGTCACAAGTGACTATGTGTCGGGGATGCCGGAACACAATAACGAGAAAGAAGAACAAAATTGGTAACGAGGATTTCGGTATAGTGAGCATGGTGATGACTCAGGAGGATACCGATGCATCCCGGGTTTTGTGAAGTATCACGAAGCAAAAGGAACATCACATGATAACCAAAGGTTCACTCGATTATCATTCATGTGCTCATAGGGATCGATATGGACGTCCACGGTTCCGCTGTCGGTCATTGAACGAACGGTTTCGTTCATGTCTATGAGTTACCGAACCTACGGGGTCACAAGCTTAAGGAAATCACGATCTATTGAGTGTTAGTAGGACGGGAGTGATGAGAATGTATTTGTGTAATTGTTTCATTAATATTCGGAATAGCTCCGAGAGAATCCGGAAGCGTTACGGGGTCACCGGAAGGGTTTCGGAGAGTATCGGGTAATAGCGGGTGTTACCAATAAATATATATAGGTGGAAAATGTTTCTGGGGATGTTAATTTATATATATAATGGTCTGAAAGTATTTAGAACTATTTTATATTTAATTTACTATCAACGGGCCTAAAAAGGCCAATAGGTGGAAGTCATCCTGGGCCACAAAGGCCCAAGAGGGGAGGCGCCTCCTCCCTAAGGAAGGAGGCCGAATTGGGGTGGAGGAGGAGTCAGACTCCTCCCCTCCTAGGTCGGCGCACCAAGGGGGACTCCTTCCCCATTGGTGGGAGCCCTTCCTCTCCCCTTTAACCTATATATACTTGAGGTTTGGTGCTCTTTCGAACACACAAGTTTTGGAGCCTCCTCTAGTTCTTCTAGTTCTAGTTCTAGTTGGTCCTAGTTGACTAATTAGAGCTAGGCTAATCCTCTTGTCCTCATAATTAGAAGCCCCATATGGTTCTAATCTCCTCCCTCTAATTCTCCGGTGACGATTAGCTCTGGACGGCGAAGCGCTGCCGGATCGTGAAGGCTGCACGCTTGCAACCAAGTAGAGAGGCCTTGCTTTTGATCTTCGGTTCGAGGGACTGTTCGTGGGTGGTTTGCGGGATCATTCATCGACAGTTCGAGGGACTCCAAGTGCGATCTACGCTGACACATTCTTCTTCCGCTGCAACTCGGTGATGGTAACGATCGTGATCCCATCCGGTTTTGCATCTTCATATTGGTCTTGGGTGTGCGTAGGCACGATTTTTTTTTGTTTTCTACTACGTTTCCCAACACTGGCATCATGAGAAGTTATATGAATAGGTGCAGATTGTGAGGGTTGACGTTCTTGCTATGCTTCCCTTGAGTGTTGCTTTGGTTCAATTCATCGACGGCATGGTGTCCCTTTTCACAAGGTTCTGACAATCGATCGGCTCTGGCTGTCAACGATCTGCTAACAGTTCCTTGGGCTTCACCATAGTTGAGAATAGTGAACTGTTGCATACATAAGAGGGTGCCAAAGATGGATGATCTTCTAGGGGTCACGCTTATTTGACAAAGTTTAGTGTGGGGCTAGAGATTTTTAATTAAGTCTCTTGTTTCACACACCCCGAAACTTAATCTAGCATCAAGAATCATCACCTTATTTGTGGACGTAGGTAGCTAGTATTATTTGTTAAAACTGGTTGACCACGTAACTAAAATTTTGCTAAACCGATTAGAGGACGTCTAACTTGGTTTTGCAGGGTCTGCATGTGATGTGTAATACGTCTCCAATGTATCTATAATTTATGAAGTATTAATGCAATATTTACCTAAGTTCTACATGGTTTTGGTGCACTTTTATATGATTTTAATGGACTAACCTATTGACCTAGTGCCCAGTGCCAGTTCCTGTTTTTTGGCTATTTTTTGTTTCGCAGAAAATCCATAACAAACGAAGTTCAATTGCCACGAAATTTTATGGTGATTTTTTATGGACAAGAAGAGACCCCCGAAGCCTAGGAGGTGGACCAGACGAAGTCCAGGTGAGCCACGAGCTCAGGGGGCGTGCCCCCCCTAGGGCGTGTGGGCTGAGCTCATGGATCCCTCGGGACTCCCCCTGATGTGAAACCAATGCCAAAAATTCTTATAAATAGGGAAACCCCCAGAAAGAAACCTAGAACTCCCACGCCACTGCCGCCAGCCTCTGTTCCGAAGCGATCTCATCTGGAGGCCTTTTCCAGCACCCTGCCGGAGGGGGAAATCATCACCGGAGGCCATCTTCATCATCCTGGCGGTCTCTATGACGAGGAGGGAGTAGTTCACCCTCGGGGCTGAGGGTATGTACCAGTAGCCATGTGTTTGATCTCTCTCTCGTGTTCTTGATTTGGCACGATCTTGATGTACCACAAGCTTTGTTAATTTTCGGGGGGATGACCCCGGTTAGTCCCAAGACGGTGATCCGGGCTGGCTGCCCGACTGCCCCGGCCGGCTGCTCCAACCTGCTCCAGCACCCGGCTGCTCCCGCCGGCCGGCTGCCCAAAGTCAACTATGATGTCCCATCGGACCTGCGCGGACGAGACGGCCGTACCCTGCGGCAGTACACTATAGACAAATAGAGGACACTATGTGCACATCGCGCATCATCATCCATAGTGTTTGTTAGGCCATGCGGGCCACACTTTGTCCCCCAGGCACCAGTCTATAAGGTACCCAGGGAGCCTCCCTCGACGGCATGCTCATGGGTGCTCTGCTCTGCTCCTCTCGCTATCTCCCCATCTCCATCGCCATGGGCACCCCCCTCGCCAGCTTCTGCAGGGAGCTCCTCACCACGCTACCTGGCCTCCTCACCGCGCTGCTCCGCCCGCTGCTAGCGAGCACGCCGGTAGCCCCCTCAACCCCCCTCGCCTCTTCCACCTCGCGCCACCAGGGGAAAGCCCCACACTCGATTCCTCCTGCCGTGTCTTCTGCCTCCGTGTGTGAGCGCCCGCGCCCGAGCTGCTCTGCCCTCGCCTTTGCTCCTCTCCGTCACGCCCGATACGATGCCATGGCGCCACGACCACCAGCAAGCCCCACCGGCCGGCAAGTAGCAGAGCAACGCCGCCTCCTCCCGCTTTGGGAGCTCCGACTCCTCCTGCGCCATCCCGCCACGTCCGGTCCCCCAATTCCCCTCAGGCCCCATCTCCGCGCCCTTCCCCGACGGAGACACCCAGTGGGTGCGGGGGGCTGGCCGCCCATCCGTTCCCGAGCACCTCCGTGTCCACGCACCCCGCCGCTACTCCAACCGCGTCGCTGCGGGTCGCCCCCTCCGCCCCTCCGCCCGCGCGCGCCCTCGTGGTCGCGCGCCCCGCACGCCGGCGCCTCTCTGACCGCGCATCCCCACGCCCGCGCCGCTGCGGGGCGCCTGCTCCGCGTCCGCGCACACCGCGTCACGCCGCCCCGCGCCAGCTGCTCGCCGCCCCAGCCGGCCTCCGCGCGTCCGCGCCGCCTCGCGCCACCCCGCGCCGGCTGCTCACCGCCCCAACCGGCCTTTGCGCGTCCGCGCCGCCTCACGCCGCACCCCGCCCACAGGCTTGCCACTCCAGCTGGCCTTTGCGTGTCCGCGCCGCCTCGCGCCACTCCGCGCCGGCTGCCCGCCGCTCTAGTCGTCGTCCTCGTTGGCCGGCCGTCCGGGAAAAGCAAAGAGGAAGATAAGTAAAAAGAGGGCCCGCTGGGCCTTCCTGCTCACTTGGCCCGCCTGGCTGGCTGGGGAGCCGGCTCGGCTGCCTCCCGCTTTGCTGCCTAGCCAGTTGGGCCGGGCCGGCTGGGGCGCCCCTCGACCGCTCGGAGGCTCAGGGCCCCTGCCGGAAGGCACCTCCGCCCTGTCTGCGTGAAAAACAATGTGAGCTCCCCTCGGCATCTCTTTGCACCGTGAATATAATCGGATAACCCCAAGAAACCCTCGGGGTCTGTCACTGCATTTTTTCCAGTTGCATTGCTGTTCAGCCCAGTGCCAGTTAATCTCGGCACGGAGGCTGGCTGGCTGGCCCGAAACGTTCTTCCCCATAGACGGCTTAGTAGTGTGTATGTAACATCCCCAATTTTCAATTTGGAATGTTTTACAATTATAGCTAAGCATCTACTGCATTTTGTTTGAAATTGAGTGGCATTTGAAAATTCAGAGGCATTTGAGTTCTCTTTGAATTTGAATTTATTTCAAACTGGCTTTTGAATTTAATTTCTAAAATTCCTGACAAAATACTTTGATCAAAAAGTATGTGAGGAGGTAACATGACACCCCAAAAGTCAGAAGAAAATAATGCCAAAAGAAATTGAATTCAAATTTGGTTTTATTTGGAATTTTCAGAAAAATGATTTTTATAAAGTTTTTATTTTGCCTCTGAAAAATAGTTCATCATTTAGGACTTATTTTTCTGATCTTTTTGATATATAATATGTATATAATATATTTTTATTTATTTTATAGTAATTACTTTTCTCTCTCTGTTAAAAAAAACAAAAGAAACACCGGCGCGGCCCATCTCTCTCTCTCTCTCTTTTTCCCTCAGCCGGCGCGGCCCACTTAGCCAGATCTGGCCCAGCGCCGCCGCATCGGCCTGCCCCGCCCGAACCCCCTCCCGCTCGGTCGCCCGACCTGCACCGCCTCTCCCCGCACCCGCTGCCACCGGGACCCACCTCGTCTCCAACCTCCGCAACGGACGCGCCCGTATCTCACACGTGCCGGAGCGCGCCGCCACTCCGATCTTCCCGATGCCGCGTCCCGCGTCGATCTCCTCCCCAAGGAATTTGCCCTATAAATACCCTCACCCCTCCTCTCTTTATCCCCTTCGAAAACCCTCGCCAAAACCCCCCACGTCCGATGCCATCGCCGAACCGATCTCGCCACATCCGCCGCCGTTCGCCGCCAAATCCCTCGCCGGTAGGTCACCCCGAGCTTCCTTCTTCTTCCAGTCGGCTAATCTCGGATCCCCGATTCGTTTTGACATGGTTTAGTGCCCCCGATTCATCTACAGGGAGCTACTCGAGCTCGCGCGCCCGTCGTCGGAGCTACAGCTCGCCCGAGCTGTGCCGTCGACGCCCCGCTCGCCACAGCCGTCCCCGATCTCCTCCGACTACACCCCCGAGCTCGCCTCGCTCGGCCTCATCTCCCCGACCACTCCGCCGTCGCCCTCGACCACTGGAACGCCGCCACCGTCATCGCTCGAGCCGCCGCCGCCGCCGTCACCGTTTTTGGAAACGACCGGCCACCCATTTTTTCCTTCCGCATCGGCAACCCTTCTCCGCCGTTCGATCTAGATCCAACGCCCTAGGATAGATCTTTTTTTACTACCCGCGAATCGTTTTCTGTTTAATTTTGGTTAACCGCCCGCTAGCTTCTGTCAAACCCACCCTAGCCCAATGACAGCATGCCACGTAGCCATCGTCCGATCGGTAGCGTTTTTCTTTTATTTTCGTTTCTGTTTTAAAAATAGAATAGTTTCAGTTTTAGAAATTCATATCTATTAGGATTTTTAGTATTTTAATTTGATTCTTTTTGCATTAGATTAGAAATTTTATTAAGTTTCTGTAGATATCAAGTTTGACTAGATTTGACAGTTTGAATTTGAATTTGCATGGAATTCGTTGAATCACTAGATTGGCTATAACTTGAGCTAGGAATATTATTTTTGAGTGATTCCTTTTGATACTGGCTCTTTGTGACTTTGTTTATCAAGAGAATTTAATTGGTGAATTTATGATTATTTAAAATTAGGTTTTTACGAAAACAGTACTGTTTTAGTGTTTTATAGGTTTTGTGTTATCTCTTTTAATTTTAATTGCTTATATTGTTTTCTTTTAGTTTCTGTTAAGTTATCAGTAGCTATTTTATTTGCAGTAAAAAAAATATTTTGTGAATTTTATTTCTTTTATCTTACTAGAAAACTTGATTTGATCATTATAGGAGTTTTACAAATGATTTTAATGTGATTCTTTTTGCATAAAATTTTATTTGTGTTTTCTTTCTGTTATTTACAAAAAACTTTATTTTTGTTCTGTTAAAAATTTATTAGTGGCAGAAAACTTATTTTGTAGCTTGTTTTACTTGTAGAAGACTTTGCATTGAGTTTTAGAGTTTTCTTTGGGTTTTGTTTTTGGTTTTCTTTGTGTGTTTCATTGTTTGTTTTATTATTAGTTTTACTTGCTGTTATGTTATTATTTTGGTGGGATGGTATGCTTATGTATGTGTTGTTTGTTTCGATAGAGTATCCGGAGTGCGAGGCTTGCTATTATGAGTCGTTAGAGTTTGAAGATCGTCACCAAGGCAAGTCATTTGATCATGTATTTTATTACCTATGATTTTTATTGCATTAGTTGTTATCCTCCCCACCATGCATGCAAGTAGGTGAATTTGAGTTATGTTCTTGAGTAGTATCATGTGGTAGGTTGAACCCAAATCCCCATCTTACCAATGCCCGGGAGCGTTGTAGTTATTTTTGCTATGCTTCGTAGACGGGGTTGGTTGAGTGAATTACATGGGAGTTGTGAGAGTTAATTTGATGACTACAACCCCAAGACTTCAAGATTCTCAAGACGGACTTCAATTCACTACTGGGTGGAGGACGGTTTGATGGGCACCCTGGAACAACCAGTGGATGGCCAGGATGCATGGAGAAGCGCCATGACATCTTGCGGAAAACTTCACCCAGCCACGAAGAGACGGATGGATATACCTTGACCGGAAGCTTACCTGTGCAGCCGCAAGTCACTATGGGCTCTGGCTTGGTCGACCCTAGGCGTGACTCTGGACGGACGGTGCCAGCAGATGTAGAAGAACGGTAGGATATGGATGGGCACCGGCAGTGTCCCAGAGGAACTCTACGGAAGACCATGTTTCGTTCGTCCTGTCTTCAAGCACCATGTAGTGCGAGGGCATAAAGGAGGGAATGATTCTTTCGGGTAAAGTGCACAAGACTCTGCAGAGTGAGAACCTAATCGATTAGCCATGTCCCCGGTTACGGACATCTGAGCCTCTGGAATTGGACTTATTCGGAACTCTCAACACCAATCATAATTAATTAATTGTTGGGTTAATAATGATTTCGGGTATGAGACACTGGTTGGCGGAACCATCTCATTAATAGCAAATATTTTGTAGTAATTGCAAGCAAGTCCTTTTGTTGTAGGGAAAAATTTGCTTTTCGCAAAAACTTAAACTTAGAGCCCCACAGCCAAACTTGCATATAGTGATAGCATGTTATTATTGTTTCCTCTCTGTGACTTGCCGGCATATTCAAAATGCTGACCTACATGGCTGCAACGTCTCATGTTGCAGAGGTTTATTCCGACCAGGAGTGAGGCTACGATCTACGCTCGGTGATTGCCCTTTGGAGTCGGATGGACTCGCTTTTCGTCTACGCTTCCGCAGTAGTTTATCTCATGAGTTGGCCTTCGGCCGAATTTATTCTGATGTAATAATGACTCTATATGAGATTCGATGTAATAAATCAGGTGTGATTGAACTTTGATATTTTCATCAATGTACTGTGTGTGCCAGCATGATCTTGGGATGGTACAGTTACACAGAGACTTGACCATTTTCGGGTCGGGTCGTTACAGAGATGGTATCAGAGCACACGCTGGCCGTAGGACATAACCCCTACGATCGGAAAGCCATAGGAAGAAATTACCTTATTTTATGTTTTTATTTTTCCGTAATTCTCCCCTGTTTGTTTCTGACTTCTCCCCGATTTTAGATGGCCGCCGAGTTCACCCCAGTCCTGCTGCCGGAGTTTTGCCAGCCGGATGAGACGATGCCTTTCGGCAAGCAGCTGGTTCAGATCATCAGGGAGTTGAAGATTGCTCTGCCTTCCATCACCGGGACTCCCACCATGGCTCTTCCGTCGGACACCCGCTATAGGATTGTGGTGCACATACCAGGGAGGACCTTCGGAAGATTCTGGGCGCCCATTGACTTCCAGTTTACTTCCCCCACTTGGATCATCGGGAGGAATATAGCTATTCATCGTGCACTTGGACACATCCGGGAGGAGTACCGGGCCGAGCTCATCGGATCAGACTTCACCATGATCTCCCGCAGAACTGCAGATGGAGAGATCGTGCGCACCATGAATGATGACTCCATCTTCTCATTTGTTCAAGACCTGGAGGCTCACATCAGGACTCTGGAGGTTCAGATGTGTAGAAGCACGAAGACGTTCAGGAAGCAGTTGTTCCGTGAACTAGATTTGGAGGACTAAGCGCGCGAAGACCACGAGGAGCATGAAGAGGAAGTCAAGGACCTTCTGGAGAGGATCCAGAACATGAAGACTTATATTGCCATGGTGGAAGAGAAGATGGACCTGGGAGAAGACCTTTATCCAAATGGTGCCGATGGACCCTTAGTGAGCAATGATGAGGACTACGAGGAGAGCACCACTGAAGGACGCACCAAGAGAAGACGCACCTCCAGAAGACGCACCGCTGGAGGATGCATCACCATGGAGTTCTGAGGAGACACTTAGTCGTGACCGCCATGTTATTTTTATTTTCTTGTTGATCAATTAGGCCAATGTTTTCAATTTGTCGTAAGACTTGTATCCCGAGTTTGAACTATGATTGAGTGAATAAATGAATGATTGGTGTGTTAATGATTGTTGCATGCATATGGGTAGTGTTATTTTCTCTTTAGACCCTTGTTCTGTTCTAATTCTGATCCACTCTAAAACATCAGATGCCTTCGAGACGTGACCCCGGATTCAACTTCCCACCGGAGCTCACTCAGCTGATTCAGCAGCAGAACACACTGATGCAGATGTTGATCCAGAACCAAGGCAACAGCAACAACAATCCACCGCCACCACCCCCTGTTGACAACCTCACCCGTTTCCTGAGGTTGAATCCGCCGGTGTTCTCTAGAAGCACCGAGCCGATTGTTGCTGATGATTGGCTCCGCAAGATCAGAAGGGAGCTAGTAACTGCTGGATGCACGGATGCGGAGAAGGTGCGCTTTGCTGCACATCAGCTTGATGGACCCGCAGCCGCTTGGTGGGAGAACTACACCGCCACTTTCCCCATTGCCACAGTTACCTGGGATCAATTTCAGCAGGCCTTCCGCACCACTCATGTCTCAGCTAGTGCCATGAGTTTGAAGAAGCGTGAGTTCCGCAACTTACGCCAGGGGAATCGTACTGTGGCACAGTACGTGGACGAGTTCAGTCAGTTAGCTCGCTATGCCCCAGATGATGTGGCCACAGATGCCGCAAAGCAGGAGAAATTTTTGGAAGGACTCAATGATGAACTGGGAATGCAACTGATGGTGGCTACCTTCAACAACTACCAGGAGCTGGTAGATAAGGCCACCATTCTTGAAGGCATGCAGCAGCAGATTGATAGTCGTAACAGGAAGTATGGCCAGTGAAAGTACAGCTTTGGAGCTCAGCAGAAGCCCCGCTACACTCCGTACTCGGGAAACACTGGATCAGGAGGGCACACTCACCACACCCATGGAGGACATAATCATGGAGGACATAACCATGGAGGAAACGGGAACAATCGTCACAACAACAACAACTTCAAGAATGGAAATGGAGGCAATGGCAGTCAACACCGACCTGCTCCGGCTCAGAAGGATCTGAGTCATATTACCTGTTTCAAGTGCAAGAAGACGGGGCATTATGCCACCGAATGCCCCAAGGCCAAGCAGGGAAATGGAAACGGCAACGGCAAGGGAAACTCAGCAACCAAGAAGCCCAATCCTTTTCCCCGTGCTCATGTGAACCACCTTGATGTGGAGGAGGTTTATGATCAGTCCAAGACAGTTGTTGGTAAGTTCTTGTTAAATTCACGTCTAGTATTGGTACTTTTTGATTCTGGTGCATCACATTCATTCATATCAAGGGTAGTTGTGGAAAAGTATGGTTTTCCCACTAGAACCCTTAGGAGCCCTCTTCAGGTCAGTTCTCCAGGAGGTGAGATGACGGCAGGCTTAGGTTGTCACTCGACCCTCAGCATTGGAAATCATGAGTTTCCCGCAGACCTCATAGTATTGGAGTCCCAGGGATTGGACGTAATCCTAGGCATGGATTGGTTGACGAAGTATGAAGGGAACATTTACTGTGCCCGCAAGACGATTTTGCTCACCACCCCGGAGCAGAAGAGGATCAAGTATGTATCCAGGCACACACCGAAGAATACTCGAGTAAATTCCCTCACGGGAGTTGTTCAGGTGGAAGTGCCAGTGGTGCAAGATTTTCCTGATGTATTTCCGGAGGAATTGCCAGGCATGCCACCGGACAGGGAGATTGAGTTCCTGATTGAATTGTTGCCAGGGACAGCCCCAATATCCAAGAGACCCTATCGGATGCCCACTAATGATTTGGAAGAAATCAAGAAGTAGATCAAGGAGTTGTTGGAGAAAGGATATATTCGCCCAAGTTCGTCACCTTGGGGAGCCCCAGTTCTGTTGGTAGAGAAGAAAGATAAAACCTTGAGAATGGTTGTAGATTATCGTGCACTGAATGAAGTGACGATCAAGAACAAGTACCCTCTGCCGATGATTAATGATTTGTTTGATCAGCTGGTTGGAGCCAGAGTATTCTCCAAGATCGATCTCCGATCAGGGTATCATCAGTTGAAGATTCGTGAACAGGATATACCCAAAACAGCTTTCACCACAAGGTATGGTCTATATGAGTATACCGTCATGTCATTTGGATTGACTAATGCCCCTGCATATTTTATGAGTATGATGAACAAGGTATTTATGGAATATCTGGACAAGTTTGTCATGGTGTTCATCGATGATATATTGATATTCTCCAAGAGCGAGGAAGAACATAAGGAACACTTGCGTTTAGTTCTGGAGAAGCTCCGAGAACATCAGTTATATGCCAAGTTCAGCAAATGTGAATTTTGGTTGAAGGAAGTCGGATTTCTCGGACATATTATTTCTGGAGAAGGAATAGCAGTGGACCCTATCAAGGTTGAAGCCGTCACAAAATGGAAAGCACCCACCTCAGTCAAGGAGATCCGCGGTTTCCTCGGGCTTGCCGGATATTATCGAAGGTTTATCGAGAACTTCTCGAAGATTGCATAGCCCATGACCGAGTTGTTGAAGAAAGAGACCAAGTATACTTGGACTGAGGAATGTCAAGCCAGTTTCCAGGAGTTGAAGAAACGTTTGGTTACAGCCCCAGTGCTGATTTTGCCGAATATCCGTAAGGATTTTCAGGTTTATTGTGACGCTTCTCATCAAGGACTCGGAGGAGTGCTCATGCAGGAAGGAAAGGTTGTAGCATATACCTCCAGACAGCTACGGCCTCACGAGATGAACTATGCCATACATGATTTGGGGTTTGCAGCCGTGGTGCACGCACTCAAGACCTGGAGACATTTCCTTGTCGGAAATAGTTGTGATGTTTACACGGATCATAAGAGCTTGAAGTACATTTTCACGCAGAAGGAGTTGAACCTCAGACAGGGAAGATGGCTAGAGTTGATCAAGGACTATGACATGAGATTGCATTATCACCCAGGGAAAGCAAATGTTGTAGCAGATGCCTTGAGCCGTAATAGCTGTGTGAATACTCTCATAGCAGGAGGATTACCCCAGGAGTTAGCCGACGACCTCAGAGATCTCCGCTTGGAGATAGTTCCGAGAGGATTTGTTGCCACACTGGAAATTCAGTCCACCTTGACCGAAAGAATCAGAGAAGCCCAGAAGTCGGACAAGGAAATTGCTGAGATAAAGGAAAGGATGAGTGAAGGAAAAGCTAAAGGTTTCCGTGAGGATGAACACGGAACTATATGGTTTGAGGATCGTATCTATGTTCCCAATGATCCAGAACTTAGGACGTTGATACTTCAGGAGGCCCATGATTCACCATACTCGATACACCCAGGCAACACCAAGATGTATCTAGACTTGAAGGAAAGTTTCTGGTGGACAGGTATGAAGAAGGATATTGCCGAGCATGTAGCAATATGCGATGTTTGTCAGCGAGTAAAGGCAGAACATCAGAAGCCAGCAGGGTTACTTCAACCTTTGCCAATACCCGAGTGGAAATGAGATAAGCTTGGAATGGACTTCATCACAGGATTACCCATGACCCGATCAGGTTATGATTCTATCTGGGTAGTGGTTGATCGCTTGACCAAGGTAGCACACTTCATTCCCGTGAAGACCACATATACCAGTGCTAAGTTAGCCAAGATATACATGACCAGGATCGTATGTCTGCATGGAGTTCCGAGGAGTATCGTGTCAGCTAGAGGAACACAATTTACCTCAAAGTTTTGGAATCAGGTGCATGAAACTTTGGGTACGAGACTGGAGTTCAGTACAGCTTTTCATCTGCAGACAGATGGACAGACCGAGAGAGTCAATCAGATTCTAGAGGACATGTTGAGAGCTTGTGCGCTAGACTATGGAGCTAGCTGGGATGAAAATTTACCCTACGCAGAGTTCTCATACAACAACAGCTATCAGACCAGTTTGAAGATGGCTCCTTTCGAGGCTCTACACGGAAGGAGGTGCAGAACACCATTGATGTGGGATGGTGTTGGAGACCGAAAACTTTTTGGTCCCGATCTTATCAGAGACTCTGAAGAGAAGGTCAAGTTGATTCGTGACAGACTAAGGATAGCTTAGTCGAGACAGAAGAGTTATGCTGATATCAAACGCAAGGAGGTAACGTACGAAGTGGGAGACCGAGCATATCTCCGCGTGTCTCGACTTCGAGGAATCAAGAGGTTCGGTGTCAAAGGAAAGTTAGCACCCGGATTCATAGGCCCATACCAAATTCTTGAATGCAGTGGAGAAGTTGCATACAAGCTGGAATTGCCGGAAGGATTGTCCGGAGTTCACGATGTCTTTCATGTTTCCCAACTGAAGAAATGCCATGCTGAGATGGCTGATATCCCTTTGAGAGACACAGTGCCCCTAGAGTGCATACAACTTGACAGTGATTTGACTTATGAGGAGAAGCCCGTCGGGATTCTCGAGACTGCAAACAGAGTTACCCGCAGCAAGATCATCAAGTTTTGCAAGGTTCTGTGGAGTCATCATACCGAGGAGGAAGCCACCTGGGAGCGCGAGGAAGATCTCCGTCGAGACCACCCGCACCTATTTTCTAGCCAACCCGAATCTCGAGGGCGAGATTCATCTTAGGGTGGGTAGGTTTGTAACATCCCAAATTTTCAATTTGGAATGTTTTACAATTATAGCTAAGCATCTACTGCATTTTGTTTGAAATTGAGTGGCATTTGAAAATTCAGAGGCATTTGAGTTCTGTTTGAATTTGAATTTATTTCAAACTGGCATTTCAATTTCATTTCAAATATTCCTGACAAAATACTTTGATCAAAAAGTATGAGAGGAGGTAACATGACACCCCAAAAGTCAGAAGAAAATAATGCCAAAAGAAATTGAATTCAAATTTGGTTTTATTTCGAATTTTCAGAAAAATGATTTTTATAAAGTTTTTATTTTGCCTCTGAAAAAGAGTTCATCATTTAGGACTTATTTTTCGATCTTTTTGATATATAATATGTATATAATATATTTTTATTTATTTTATAGTAATTACTTTTCTCTCTTTGTTTAAAAAAAACAATAGAAACCACGGCGCGGCCCATCTCTCTCTCTCTCTCTCTCTCTCTCTTTTTCCCTCAGCCGGCGCGGCCCACTTAGCCAGTTCTGGCCCAGCGCCGCCGCCTCGGCCTGCCCCGCCCGAACCCCCTCCCGCTCGGTCGCCCGACCCGCACCGCCTCTCCCCGCACCCGCTGCCACCGGGACCCACCTCGTCTCCAACCTCCGCAACGGACGCGCCCGTATCTCGCACGTGCCGGAGCGCGCCGCCACTCCGATCTTCCTGGTGCCGCGTCCCCCGTCGATCTCCTCCCCAAGGAATTTGCCCTATAAATACCCTCACCCCTCCTCTCTTTATCCCCTTCGAAAACCCTCGCCAAAACCCCCCACGTCCGACGCCATCGCCGAACCGATCTTGCCACAGCTGCCACCGTTCGCCGCCAAATCCCTCGCCGGTAGGTCATCCCGAGCTACCTTCTTCTTCCAGTCGGCTAATCTCAGATCCCCGATTCGTTTTGACATGGTTTAGTGCCCCCGATTCATCTACAGGGTGCTACTCGAGCTCGCGCGCCCGTCGCCGGAGCTACAGCTCGCCCGAGCTCTGCCGTCGACGCCCCGCTCGCCACAGCCGTCCCCGATCTCCTCCGACTACACCCCCGAGCTCGCCTCGCTCGGCCTCATCTCCCCGACCACTCCGCCGTTGCCCTCTACCACTGGAGCGCCGCCACCGTCATCGCCCGAGCCGCCGCCGCCGCCGTCGCCGTTTTCGGTAACTACCGGCCACCCGTTTTTCCTTCCGCATCGGCAACCCTTCTCTGCCGTTCGATCTAGATCCCACGCCCTAGGATAGATCTTTTTTTTTACTACCCGCGAATCGTTTTCTGTTTAATTTTGGTTGACCGCCCGCTAGCTTCTGTCAAACACCCACCCTAGCCCAATGACAGCATGCCACGTAGCGTTTTTCTTTTATTTTTGTTTCTGTTTTAAAAATAGAATAGTTTCAGTTTTAGAAATTCATATCTATTAGGATTTTTAGTATTTTAATTTGATTCTTTTTGCATTAGATTAGAAATTTTATTAAGTTTCTGTAGATATCAAGTTTGACTAGATTTGAAAGTTTGAATTTGAATTTGCATGGAATTCGCTTGAATCACTAGATTGGCTATAACTTGAGCTAGGAATATTATTTTTGAGTGATTCCTTTTGATACTGGCTCTTTGTGAATTTGTTTGTCAGTAGAATTTAATTGGTGGATTTTATGATTATTTAAAATTAGGTTTTTACGAAAACAGTATTGTTTTAGTGTTTTATAGGTTTTGTGTTATCTCTTTTAATTTTAATTGCTTTAAATTGTTTTATTTAGTTATTTTTGACATATTACTTTTAGTTTCTGTTAAGTTATCAGTAGCTATATTATTTGCAGTAAAAAAATATTTTGTGAATTTTATTTCTTTTATCTTTCTAGAAAACTTGATTTGATCATTATAGGAGTTTTACAAATTATTTTAGTGTGATTCTTTTTGCATAAAATTTTATTTGTGTTTCTTTCTGTTATTTACAAAAAACTTTATTTTTGTTCTGTTAAAAATTTATTAGTGGCAGAAAACTTATTTTGTAGCTTGTTTTACTTGTAGAAGACTTTGCATTGAGTTTTAGAGTTTTCTTTGGGTTTTGTTTTTGGTTTTCTTTGTGTGTTTCATTGTTTGTTTTATTATTAGTTTTACTTGCTGTTATGTTATTATTTTGGTGGGATGGTATGCTTATGTATGTCTTGTTTGTTTCGATAGAGTATCCGGAGTGCGAGGCTTGCTATTACGAGTCGTTAGAGTTTGAAGATCGTCACCAAGGCAAGTCATTTGATCATGTATTTTATTACCTATGATTTTTATTGCATTAGTTGTTATCCTCCCCACCATGCATGCAAGTAGGTGAATTTGAGTTATGTTCTTGAGTAGTATCATGTGGTAGGTTGAACCCAAATCCCCATGTTACCAATGCCCGGGAGCGTTGTAGTTATTTTTGCTATGCTTCGTAGACGGGGTTGGTTGAGTGAATTACATGGGAGTTGTGAGAGTTAATTTGATGACTACAACCCCAAGACTTCAAGATTCTCAAGACGGACTTCAATTCACTACTGGGTGGAGGACGGTTTGATGGGCACCCTGGAACAACCAGTGGATGGCCAGGATGCATGGAGAAGCGCCATGACATCTTGCGGAAAACTTCACCCAGCCACGAAGAGACGGATGGATATACCTTGACCGGAAGCTTACCTGTGCAGCCGCAAGTCACTATGGGCTCTGGCTTGGTCGACCCTAGGCGTGACTCTGGACGGACGGTGCCAGCAGATGTAGAAGAACGGTAGGATATGGATGGGCACCGGCAGTGTCCCAGAGGAACTCTACGGAAGACCATGTTTCGTTCGTCCTGTCTTCAAGCACCATGCAGTGCGAGGGCATAAAGGAGGGAACGATTCTGCAGAGTGAGAACCTAATCGATTAGCCGTGTCCCCGGTTACGGACATCTGAGCCTCTGGAATTGGACTTATTCGGAACTCTCAACACCAATCATAATTAATTAATTGTTGGGTTAATAATGATTTCGGGTATGAGACACTGGTTGGCGGAACCATCTCATTAACAGCAAATATTTTGTAGTAATTGCAAGCAAGTCCTTTTGTTGTAGGGAAAAATTTGCTTTTCGCAAAAACTTAAACATAGAGCCCCACAGCCAAACTTGCATATAGTGATAGCATTTTATTATTGTTTCCTCTCTGTGACTTGCCGGCATATTCAAAATGCTGACCTACATGGCTGCAACGTCTCATGTTGCAGAGGTTTATTCCGACCAGGAGTGAGGCTACGATCTACGCTCGGTGATTGCCCTTTGGAGTCGGATGGACTCGCGTTTCGTCTACGCTTCCGCAGTAGTTTATCTCATGAGTTGGCCTTTGGCCGAATTTATTCTGATGTAATAAAGACTCTATATGAGATTCGATGTAATAAATCAGGTGTGATTGAACTTTGATATTTTCATCAATGTACTGTGTGTGCCAGCATGATCTTGGGATGGTACTTTTACCCAGAGACTTGCCCGTTTTCGGGTCGGGTTGTTACAGTGTACGACGCCGAAGGCCCACTCTTTGTCTCAACTATAGACCGTAACCCGACTGTCCGGCTGGCAGGGGCACAGGCTGGAGGTCGCCTCACACGAAAAACGTCCGGCGAGAAAATGGCTTGGGCGACCCGGTCGTTTCCTTTATGAATATCTGCTCGGTTGAATCCGCTCCCCAGGGTCCAAGTACTGTACGCTCCACTCCATGGCCCACTCTTTGTCTCGACTATAGACCGCAACCCGGCTGTCCGACTAGCGAGAGCAAAAGCCAAAGAGCGGAGGGGACATGAAAATGACTGAAGGGGGCTAGGACGAAACCGAGTCGGCGTCCCTTTGCTTAAAGCTCACGCTGCTAAAGCTGAAATTTAATGCATCTGCACCCGCCATACCGGGACCTAACGGCTAACTTTGTCTTTTGCATGATCATTTCCTTTAGGGAAATCTGCCAAGACCCTCGAGACCACCATCTGCTACAACAAACAGCGAAGACCCTCTGCCCGACTCTTCGAGTCGCCTGGAGGCTCGGAGGCTACACCCAGTGAGTGCGCTGGCGCGCCCCCACTGGAAGAGAGCTGCGTCGGCTGCAGCCCATAGCCGGCTGCCATCGGCGACCTCAGAGACACAACAGCGAAGACCCTCTACCCGACTCTTCGAGTCACCCGGAGGCTACACCCAGCGGGTGCGCTGGTGTGCCCCCACTGGAAGAGAGTTGCGCCCGCTGCGGCCCGCAGCCAGCTGCCATCGACAACTTCAGAGACACCACCGCGAAGACCCTCCGCCCAACTCATCAAGGCACCCGGAGGCTCGGAGGCTACTGTCGGGGGGATGACTCCCGGGTAGTCCCAAGACGGTGAGCCGGGCTGGCTGCCCGACTGCCCCGGCCGGCTGCTCCAACTTGCTCCAGCGGCCGGCTGCTCCCGCCGGCCGGCTGCCCAGAGTCAACTACGACGTCCCATCGGGCCTGCGCGGACGAGACGGTCGTACCCTGCGGCAGTACACTGTTGACAAATAGTGGACACTATGCGCACGTCGCGCGTCGTCATCCATAGTGTTTGTTAGGCCATGCGGGCCACCCTTTGTCCCCTGGACACCAGTCTATAAGGTATCGAGGGAGCCTCCCTCGACGGCATGCTCATGGGTGCTCAGCCTCGTCCCTCTTATCCTATCACTTGTACCCTGGGAGGTCGGCCTATAAGACCTCCCAAGATCCCCCCAGGCAGGGGGATGCTCGGGTGGTCGACTTTTTACACGCACACACACACGAGAGGCAAGGAGGAGAGCTAGCTCCTTCTTCCTCCTCCACCCAAACAGCTCCAAGAGAACCATTGTAAACCTTGTGATCACTCTAGTGCACTCGGCAGGACTAGGGGTGTTACCTCCCTCGGAGGGCCCCGAACCTAGGTACGTCTTGTGTCTCGCACTCGCTCGTGCCAATCTCGCTTCCGGAACCCACCGGCATCCTTAGGCTTCCCGCCCACTTTTAGCCATCCTATGACATCTGCCGTGAGAACACCACGACATTAATATTTGGATGATCTTCATGTACCGCGAGCTTTATTAATATAGTTGGATCATATGGTGATCTTCCCTCTCTATCTTGTTGTGATGAATTGTGTCTTTCCCTTTGAGGTTTCATTATTATCGGATTGAATATTTTAGATTTGAGATCACTTGATGTATGTCTTGCATGTGGATACCCATGGTGACAATGGGGTATTCTATTGAGTCACTTGATATATGTTTTGGTAATCAACTTGTGGATTCCTGCAGTGACATTGGGGTAATCTATGCATAGAGGTTGATACATGTTTTCATCCTAATTTTTCCGATAGAAACTTTGGGGTACTCTTTGAAGTTCTTTGCGTTGGATTGAATATTATGAATCTGAAATTGTTTGATGCATCTCGAATAATTGACTCACGGATACTTGTGGTGACATTTGAGTATCCAGGTGACATTAGAGTTGATTGATGTGTATCATATGGTATTATTGTTGTACGAACTCTAGGGGTGTTTGTGACACTTATATGGATGGCTCAATAGATTGATCGGAAAGATAACTTTGAGGTGGTTCGCCACCTACAACAATTTCATCTTATGTTCTCCACTATTGATAGGAACTTTGGAGTGATCCTTTGTCGCACGTTGAGGGATTGTTATATGATTCAATTATGTTAGCACTGTTGACAGATTGCACTAGTTAAAGTATGAACCCTAGGCCTTGTTTTCAAGCATTGCAATACCATTTGTGCTCACTTTTATTACTTGCTACCTTGCTGTTTTTATTTGTTCAGATTACAAAAACCTATATCTACTATCCATACTACACTTGTATCACAATCGCTTCGCCGAATTAGTGCACCTATACAATTTACCATTGTATTGCGTGTGTTGGGGACACAAGAGATTGCTTGTATTTGATTGCAGGGTTGTTTGAGAGAGACCATCTTCATCCTACACCTCCCACGAATTGATAAACCTTAGGTTATCCACTTGATATAAATTTGCTGCTGTCCTACAAAACTCTGCGCTTGGAGGCCCAACGGAGTCTACAAGAATAAAGTTGCGTAGTAGGCATCAAGCTCTTTTCTGGCACCGTTGCCGGGGAGGTGAGTTCTTGAAGCTATATCTTTAGATCTTGCTATTGAATCTTTTAGTTTCTTGTTTTATCACTAATTTAGTTTTATAAAAGAAAAGTACATTTTTTTTGGAATTGAGGCTGCCTCAAATACTTCATCTATATAATGTCTTTCTTGAAAATGATGGATCGGAAATTGTGCTAAGATTGTAGAAGAAGAATTTAATAAAATTTTCAATGTGAGTCTTTTGAATGATAAGCATGATTGCAATGTTGCTAGTATGAATTCTTTGAATATCCATGATGCTAATGATATGCAAAGCGATAAGCTTGGGGATGCTATGTTTGATGAAGATGATATTTTTAGCCCCTCAAGTTTTGATGAGAAAATTTATTATGATGATACCATGCCTCCTATTTATGATGATTACAATTATGAAAGTGGATTTGCAGAGGTCACAACTTTATTAAATGATGATTACACTATTTTGGAAGAAGTTTCAATTGATTATAACAACAAAGTTGCTATCTATGATGATTATTGTGATGACATGTATGCTATAAAGAGTAATAATAACCATGAAACTTGTCATCATGATTTTAGGTTATGTCAATCAAGTATCTCATGATAGTTATTTTGTTGAATTTGCTCCCACTATTATTGATGAGAACAAATTTGCTTATGTGGAGAGTAATAAAAAATTTATGCTTGTGGATCATGAAAAGAATGCTTTACGTGATAGTTATATTGTTGAATTTCTTCCTGATGCTACTGAAAATTATTATGAGAGAGGAAGATATGCTTATATATATATTTCAACAACATCAAGTTTCCTCTCTTTATGTTGAAAGTTTTGAAGTCATGCTTGTTTTGCCTTCTTATGCTAGTTAATTATTGCTCCAATAAATTGTTTGCTTATAAAATCCCTATGCATAGGAAGTGGGTTAGGCTTAAATGTGTTTGATATATGCTTCATGATTCTCTCTAGTGTGTTTCAATTCTTACTTTTGTGTGAGCATCATCAAAATTATCAATGCCTAGCTAAAAGGCATTGAAGAAAAGCGCTTGATGGGAGACAACCCAATATTTATACCTACTATTTTTGTGTGTTTACATGATTAAGCTACTGTAGTAATCATGTTTTGTATATTTTCTTACAATAAAGTACCAAGTAAAGCTTTTAGGTTGATGTGGATGTTTGTTTATTTGGTTCTGTGCAAAAACATAAAGTTTAGTGTCCAGTGCATGAATTTACATTCTGTACTGGAGCATGATAAAATTCTGAAATTTTTACACAGTAATGATATACAAATTGTTTACGTCTTCCTAAGTTTTCAGAATTTTTGGAGGTACAGAAGTATGCTTTTTAATTCGCTCACTATATGCTGTTCTGTTTTTGACAGATTCTGTTTTCAATGCATAGTTTGCTTGTTTTATAGTTTCTATGGCTTATATTGGTCAATATAAATTGTAGAAATGATAGATTACAGTAGGAATTACGTAAGAAAAATTATGAATCTTGTCTTGACAGTACCAAAGTGAATGAATTTATCTTTATCATACTAACCTATCTCACAAAGTTCCGTTATGTTTTGTGTGATTGAAGTTTTCAAGTTTTGGGTGAGATATCGATATGAGCAGAATAAGGAGTGGCAAGACCCTAAGCTTGGGGATGCCCAAGGCACTTCAAGGTAATATTCAAGGAATACTCAAGCATCTAAGCTTGGGTATGCCCCGGATGGCATCCCCTCTTTCGTCTTCAACACTATCGGTATACCTCACTCGGAGCTATATTTTTATTCATCACATAATATGAGTTTTGCTTGGAGCATCATTTTATTTTGTTGATATTTGATTTCTGTTATCAATAATCATTTTTTTATGTTTTATTTCAATAAAATTTCAAGTATAGTCTTTACCATGCTTAGTTTGCAAGTTCATGAGTTGCTGTTTGAAAACAGAAAGTTTTCTGTTATGTCCAGAATATTCCTGAATTGTCAGAACATGATAAAAATCCGAAATGTTCATGCATAAGTTATCTGTCACATGGTAATATTTCATAATTTTTGAAGTTATGGAAGTATGAATTTTTATTCCTCCTTTACAGACTTTTCTGTTTAGACAGATTGCGGTTATAGTTGCATTGTTTGCATATGTTTGCTTGTTTAATGTTTCTATTTGGTGATGGGAGTATTAAATATGCAGAGACATTTAGTATGCAATGTTTAATTATAATTTTTGTAATTTTCTACAGTAGAGAATGTTAAGGTTTTGAATTGATTTGTACTAACTTATCTCATGAGTTCTTGTTGAGTTTTGTGTGGATGGAATTTTTAAGACTTAGGAGAAGTCGTGATATGAGAGGAATTAAGGAGACACAAGATCTCATGCTTGGGGATGCCCAAGTCTCCCCAAGATAATATTCCAAGAAGTCTCAAGCAACTAAGCTTGGGTATGCCTCGGTAGGCATCCCACCTTTCATCTTCAACAACTATCGGTTAGTCTCGGTTGAGCCTAAGTTTTTATTTGTTCACATGATGTGTGCTATTCTTGGAGTGTCCTTTATTTTTGTTTTGTTTGCTGTTTAATAAAATTATTAGATCTGAAAGTTTTGAATTGGAGAGAGTCCTCACATAGCTACTCAATTGTTTAACTACTCATTGATCTTCACTTATATCTTTTGGAGTAGTTCATTATTCACTCCTGTGTTTCACTTATATCCTAAGAGTAAATTGTTGAATGAATTGAATATCATAAAGTTGAAATTATATGTGCTTCATATGCTCGTCCCATGGGGAGTAGTGACTTCACATATAAGAAGTATAAGTGGGAAAATTTATTGAAAGTTAGCAAACACAATATTGCTCATACAAGCAATTCATGAATGATTAGTATATGGAAGATAAATTTCACATACAAATACATTATCTTGGACATCTTTTATGATTGTGAATACCCATTAATTATTTTTAACCTTGATCAAATAAGTTGAAGTTGGACAAGGAAGACAACGTAAAAGTAATGACTTATGTTTTGGTATATTTGCATGGAAGTTATATTGTTATGGACCCTCCAACATGTGGTGCTTGTTTATTATCTTTGCTAGCCAAAATTTCTATACTAAGCGGGAATACTGCTTGTGCATCCAAAATGCTTGAGCCATGTTTCTTCCATGAGTGTTCACCATATCTACCTATATGCAGTATTACCCTGCCGTTCCAAGTAAATTTGCATGTGCCATCTCTAAAATCTTCAAATAAACATCTATTTTGTGTGCCCGTACTGCTAATGGAGCGACGGGGCGGTCAATGTCTTCCATGTTAAGCGGGTTATTCTCATGATGGGTGTTTATTCACTTGTACTTGCACGCGAGAGGCTGGTAATTGGGATGCCTAGTCCCGTTAAACAAAAAAAAATTAAAGAAAGATATAATAAAAAAACTCCCCCGTGAATTCGGCTAGCCATGGCTTGTGTTTGTATGGTTGAGGGGGAGTAAAAATTTCATTTCCGCATGGGAACCGCCAATAATGTGTTTAGCATGGAAGATATTGAAATCCTTTGTCATAACATTGACAGGAAAAGTACACCTCTCAAATGAAATTATCTCTGTTTTAAGCAATGAGCTCTGGCACATAAGAAAATCCATGCTTCCCTCTGTGAAGGACCTATCTTTTTTACTTTTCATGTTGAGTCAACTTCTTATTCCAACCTCAATTATTCTCTACTTTGCAAGCATCATGTGGTGGGGAAAGATCCAGACACATATATCCATTCAAATATATTTGATCATGAATTATTATTGTTGACGATTATCTCTATGATAAATGAGTTGGGAGGCGAAACATTAAGCCCCTATCTTCCTCTGTGTTCGATGGATACTATTTGTTCTAAAATATGCTTTGAGTACTAGCAATCATAGAAGACTATATGATAATTGAGTATGTGGAGCTCTTACTTAGACTTTGTTGAAAATAAGATGCATTGAAATTGTTTGGTGACTAAGAACATAAGTTGTTAAGTTTCAAGAGAATGCATTGTTTGAACCATACCATGAGAATTGATTGCTACTTTATCATGATGAGTTTTATGAGAAAAAGTTGTTATCGGCGTATTGAACATTGGTGTTCATACCCTGACGATGCACAGACTAGTTGTAGCCTTCCTGATGGCAAGGGCTTGTCGGAGGACAGCACTTCATCAACACTCAAGACTTGGTAATCAAAACCATGAAGAAGACCTCCAGGTAAGTCATCGAAAAGTACTGAAGAACAAGATTCAAGTTGCTGACAAGCATCGAGCCGGCAAGCATCGGGCAGAAGACCTCAAGACCGGCAAGCTCCATCCCATCGCTCCACCGTGGTAGTTGTCAGAGGCTTACCGACAGGTGTCGAGCGGGCAGGCGAGTTGGTAGAGCTTGTCGGGGCATGTGGCGACCCGTGGCTGAAGATACAACTTTATTGACACCCATCCAAGTGGCGTGTCAATAGAATAGAAGGTAGTTGGGCGAACGGTGCATGTTCCCTTGACGGCATTGTTCCTCGGTGTGACACCTAACAGAGCATTTATTGCTAATTTCCTAATCCATCTGCAATAGGTATGTTGGCACTGTTGCTGTCATTTCATTATGTAATTACGGTTTTGCCATTGTGGTAGCCCCTTTCAACTATAAAAGGAGGCCCACGGTAACCCTTACAAGGGTCGACACCCAGCTCGACAGCACTAAGTAGCTGCACCTCTGAGCTCCTTGCCGGCAAGCACTACTGTAGGCGACCGCTAACGCGACACATGAATCAGAGACCCCGCGACCAAACTATGTGCGATGCATGAATCGCAAACGGTGTCGTAATAAAACCGTCGCCAATAAGACGAACTGTGTGTGATCGCGGAGACATCAAGCATGATTCAGATTAGAGACGTGTTTGCGATATGTGGCATATAGTTGATCCATATGAATTGTTTGCGATAAGCCAGAACAACAAAAACGGTCAGCCAAATCGAGGTGTGTGCGATACACGGCATACAGTTCACTCAGATGAACTATTTGCGATTACCCAACACAACAGAAACGGTCAGGCAGATCAAGGTGTGTGCGATAGACGGCATACAGTTCACTCGGATGAATTGTTTGCGATGAGCCAAAACAACAGAAACGGTTCAACTTAACAAGATATGTGTGATACGCGGCAAACAGGTCAGTAATCAGAAATGTGTGGGAAGAACGATAACAACACAGATGATTCCTGCAAATAAGCCGTGTGTGTTGTGGGCAAATACTTGCTGGGATACAATTGTCAGCGATTGATGAAATCATCACCGACAGGTTCCCTAGTTTAGTCCGTCTGCGATGTAATTTGCTCTGTCTACAGAAGAACAATATATATAACCAAATTAAACATCCAATTACATAGGTCACTCCACAAAACATTTGCACACACCTCAATAAACTATTACATGCATTCTAAACTAGGAGAAACGATCATCTAATCATCTACTTCTTGTGACATTGCCGCCACTACTCTGTGGCTCGATCCCTCGCCCGGGGCAAGACTAAGGCACTTCCTCATGTCAACGATCCGCCTGTACATCTCGTAGCTTGTGTACGCGTCCTTGGCCGCGTACTTGACGTGTTCTTCATCCAGTCTCCGCACCGAGGCCTCGTGCCAGGCATCCTTGTTCTTGTTGCACTCATCCTTCATGTCTCTATAGTAGGGGTCGATGATGGCCACGGCGAGGTCAACCAGGGAGTCCTTCCCCTTCTTTCTGCCCCAGACCCTGTACTGGCATTGGATGTCGACAAGCTTCTGGCAGGCCAAGCCCGTAGTCTCGAGCACCTTTAGATCATTAAAGGTGTCCATCATAGCAAACATGTAGTCAGGGCTGTGGATAAACCTGGCGAAATGCTCGCAAGGCCTTGTGGCCAGGGAGTAGTGGTAGACGAGGACGTGATGGCGCACGCACAACTGGGCGACGACAACCTTCTGATCATACCCGGCACGACCCCTGATGAACTCGAGGTCAAAGCCGACCACTTGGTACTTGTCCTCAGCAAGCAACTGCTCCATAGTGTGGATGGAGCTCTCCACCGAGACCAGCTCGTTGGTGTACACCACCGAGAGGTCCTTCCCCCTCACGTGGGTGTCCACTACGTGAGGCGTGGTGAACTGTCGCCCGTCGTTGTCGTCAGCCGCTCGGAGCGCCATTGGAGCCGCTGGATATCCTCTCTGTATGTGTTGTCGTGAGTGTGCTTATTGTGTCATGGGGTATGAGAGATGAAGGTAAATGGCTGCGGGAATAAATGATGGCCGGGCGGCCGGGATTCTCGGCATGTCCGCTGGGCAGTTTTTGCCGCATGTAACTGTGTCGTGGCACCGTGTCTGGCGGAACCGCATGCATATGGCACCCCGAACATACGTGATCATGTGCCGGCCTGAAACGCTAGCAGCGCGCGGTGGGGCACTAGCAAAGCGTGCGCGGTGGGACGTGAGCAGAGCGCGCCGCGGCTGCGTCAACCACGAGCAACCACACGCATATAGCAGTTTAACACGCAAGGAATGGCCGTCTACAAGCCGGTCGGCAGTTGCGAGCCGGCGGCGTGATGTGAAACTACGTCACGTTCCACATCACACAGTGGGCGAACAATCGTTCGCGACGCTGCAGAGAGAGCGGCTGTGTGCTAGGTAATTAAATCGCAAACGTTTGTTTTTTATTAACCGTATGACGCTGAGGGGGGGGGGGCTGCGAGGTAGCGGTCGATGGCAGTGTCTTAGGACGCTAAGGGGGGGGTGGCGGGTGGAGGCGCGCGCACGGGCACGGGCGCGGCGAGTGCAGGCAAGCGCATGGGGACCGACGCCACGGTAGGTGCTGGGCGCGCATGAGCACAGGCGGTGGCGCTGGCGCTGGCACGTACATGAGCTCGCGCGGGTCCGCGGGGACCTCGCTGACGCCCGCGGCTTCCAGCGCTGCGATGGTGCTCGGCGACTAGCCCGTCAATGCCATGGGGATGGTCGCTAGCGCGGGTGTGAGGATGGGAGCTAGGACGGGCGCGGGGCAGCATCCGCCGTGGCCAGCTCGTTCAGGGCCATGTCCCTGAGGTCCCATTCCTCCTTATTTTCTATCTCCTCCGGCTCGGAGTCGACTTCACCAAACCGGAAGACTAGTGGCAGATGATCCTTGTGCGCCATGGCATAGGAGGAGCACTGGAAAATAGGATTCGGGCAAGAGGGGAATGGGAAGCGAAGAGAGACCAGTAAGGCAGCCTATTAAACAGCGGCTCGGGCGCCATTAATGGAGAGGTCGAGAGTGAGGCGGGCAGCGATGGAGGTCAAAGGGCTCGCTTCCCGGTGAGCCTGTGCAGCATGCTGCTCACACGCCTCCCGGTGAGCCTGCGCAGCGTACTGGTCGCACGCCTCCTGGTGAGTCTGCGCAGCGGAGGACTGGTCACACGCCTCCCGGTCAGCCTGTGCAGTGTAGGACTGGTCGCACGCCTCCCGGTCAGCCTGCGCAGCGTAGGACTGGTCGCACACCTCCCGGTCAGCCTGCGCCGTGGACTTCGCTCGCACGCCTCCCGTCTACTCAAACAGCTGCCCACACGGCACCTCCTTGCCAATAAAAATGTGGGACACGTGGTGACACGTAAATGGTCAGTAGAACCCCCACAATTTAAATAATACTGTACAACCGTTTGTGATGATAACATGACAACTTTTTGTTCCAAAATGGCTATGTTGGTTGTGGCTGTTAGTGTGTGTGCCCTCTTTAATATTGGACAATTTTTTTACCACAACATGTTGGTGCCATTTCATGACACCATGCCAAGTCTCATGAATTTCAGATGAGTTTTGGATTTACAGGAATTTAAAAACCAAGTTTCTCCATGTTTGTGGCCGATCCACGAAGTCTGGGTGTTTGAAATTCATTCCCATTTCTTGCATGGGACCTAAACATGCACCCAAGGACACATATATGATTTTCAACCCATTTTGGTGCACCGGAGCAAGTGCATGTAGTTCAAATTTGAATTATGCACATAAAATGCCCAGAAAACTCAGTTAATGTATAAAATGTCCAAATGAACCCCGAATAATTCAAAATTTTAACACGACACTCCAATTGCTCTATGTTGCCTCTACAAAACAAATCAAGGCAAGAGGAGGCAACGAATGTCATTTCGTCCACAAAGGTGACACGTTCCCTACCGGAACCACGAGGCTTCTTGTGATAAGCTCTGGTTTCTGAGAAGCTTATACCAAAAATTGTCCCAAATGGGACAAAAAAATTACCACGGCATGTTGGTGCCACTTCATGATAGCATGCCAAGTTTCATGAATTTCAGATGAGTTTTGGATTTACTAGAATTTCAAAACCAAGTATCTCAACGTTTGCAGCAGAACCACGATGCCGAGGTGTTTGAAATTCATTCCCATTTCTTGCATGGGACCTAAGCATGCACCCAAGGACACACATATGATTTTTTAACCCATTTTGGTGTACTGGAGCATGTACCTGTAGTTCAAATTCGAATTATGCACATAAAATGCCTAGAAAACTCAGTTAATGTATAAAAATGTCCAAAAGAACCCCGAATAATTCAAAATTTTAACATGACACTCCTATTGGTCTATGTTGCATCTAGAAAAAAAATCAAGGCGGGAAAAGGCAACGATTGTCATTTCATCCACAAAGGTGACACACGTTCCCTACCGGAACCATGAGGCTTCTTGTGAGAAGCTATAGTTTGCGAGAAGCTTATACCAAAACTTGCCCCAAATGGGACAAAAAATTTACCACTGCATGTTGGTGCCACTCCATGATAGCATGCCAAGTTTTATGAATTTCAGACGAGTTTTGGATTTACTAGAATTTCAAAACCAAGTATCTCAACGTTTGCGGTGGAGCCACGATGCCGAGGTGTTTGAAATTCATTCCCATTTCTTGCATGGGACCTAAGCATGCACCCAAGGACACACATATGATTTTTCAACCCATTTTGGTGCACTGGAGCATGTGCCTGTAGTTCAAATTTGAATTATGCATATAAAATGCCTAGAAAACTCAGTTAATGTATAAAAATGTCTAAACGAACCCCGGATAATTCCAAATTTTAACACGACACTCCTATTGGTCGATGTTGCATCTAGAAAAAAAATCAAGGTAAGAAGAGGCAACGATTGTCGTTTCGTCCACAAATGTGACACATGCTCCCTACTGGAATCATGAGGCTTCTTGTGAGAAGCTATGGTTTGTGAGAAGCTTATACCAAAACATTACTGCAGGCGACCACTAACGCGACACATGAATCAGATACCCCCGCAACCAAACTGTGTGTGATGCATGAATCGCAAACGGTGTCGTAATAAAACCGTCGCCAATAAGACAAACTGTGTGTGATGGCAGAGACATCAAGCAGGACTTAGATTAGAGATGCGTGTGCGATACGTGGCATACAGTTGATCCATACGAACTGTTTGCGATAAGACAAAACAACAAACACGGTCAGCCAAATCGAGGCGTGTGCAATACACGACATACAGTTCACTCGGATGAACTGTTTGTGATTACCCAACACAACAGAAACAGTCAGACAGATCAAGGTGTGTGCGATACACGGCATATAGTTGACTCGGATGAACTATTTGCGATTACCCAACATAACAGAAATGGTTCAACTTAATAAGATGTGTGTGATACGCGGCAAACAGGTCAGTAATCAGATATGTGTGGGAAGACCGATAACAACACAGATGATTCCTGCTAATAACCCGTGTGTGTTGTGGGCAAACACTTGTTGGTAAACAATTGTCAGCGATTGATGAAATCATCACCGACGGGTTCCCTAGTTTAGCCCGTGGCCGATGTGATTTTCTCTGTCTGCACAACATCTATGCTCTGTCTATAGAACAACAACAACATATATACTTATAAGGACATGATTGCATAACCAAATTAAACATCCAATTACGTTATATCACAAATACCAGAAAAATTGCAAGGTTCAAATTCCAGCATTACAAGGCCCAAATTCAAAGATTACAAGGTTCAAACTGTTCTTACAAATCAAATTCATCTTCTTCATAATCTAAGCCATGCACTATTTCTGCGAATGGATCAGTCACCGAGAAGTCATATATCAGTTTGATAGTGTGACTTCTGAATAATCCGTCATTTGTAGTTCCAAACTGAAATTCAGCTTCTGCAAAGCCTTTTCCATTCAATTGTAGATGCCTGCGCTGATCAGCAAACCATTCACTTCCGCGCTGATTTGGAGGATTTCTAAAATACACGAATAGATTGACATGCCATCTTCAATCGTTCATGATTAACATCTCAAAAAAAATATGTATTGAAATCCTCCAAATTTCCTTTAGAAATCATACTACATTTGTCATTGTAATCATGGGTAAAAGTAACAACAAATTGAACTCCGTTGTGGTTAACAATTAACAGGAAAGGAGCCTCACCTCGATGTATAGCTTCTCTGTGCACGGAAAGCATCTAAGGAATCTAACAACTTCATCCAGATCGGGGCCAACAGATTGTAGTGCCAAGATCTTCACTGTGCGCAGAGACGGGGTCAAGCTTGTGGGGATCATTTTCTGGATGACAGCCAAACATATATCAACAAAAATTACATAAAATGTGATGTCCAATAAGAAGAAGGAGAAGAAGACTGTTGTACCTAAACGGATAATGATCCAGTAACAAGTTCGGAGAATTCAGCACACGAATAGCCCAACACTGTCAATTCCGGTGCGTCAATGACCCTGATTCTTATTGGACCTTCTTTATCAAGTACAAACAATCTCTCAAGGAAAGGCGCATTCTCAATGACCATATCATGAAACACCTCAAATGACAGCCTGTTGCGGCACTAGCAATGCACATAAATCATACGGGCATTCGTTGATGCGATGTGGAGGCTACTGAACCCATCCATCACCTGAAGACAAAGGTACTCGAGCACTGTACAGCTGCCGAGCAGGTGCTCCAAATCCTCCTTCGAGATGCTGATGCCAATGAGCTTGAGATCCTTTAGTTTAGGTAGATGAAGAGCGGGCATGGCATTAATCTGGGGGAAAAAGCACTACCTAAACGTCGCGCGGCGCAGCGTGGGTGCGAGGCGGAGAGCGGACGGCAGCAGCGAGTGCGGATATCTGGCATAAAAGCTGAGCTACTCGAGCCGATCTAGGGCGGGGGATAGGAACCACTCATGAAACTTGCGTTCGGCCTTGCAGTTGGAACGGAACTTGCTGATGGCAAGGCGTCTGACAGGCCCAGGGTGCATGGCGAGGATGTGGGACAATGCGTGCAAGCGTTTGCGCTCCCCGCTGCAGAGCTCGTCATCCTCGATGAGGTCCAGGGGGTGGAGTGTCAGAGGGGGCGCCACCACCGGGAGAGGACAGTGGTCCGCACGCAAGATTTAATGGGGAGGAGGGATATGATGGTTACCAACATCTCGTCAGGGAGGCTGCTGATGAAGTCCACGCTCGCCGGAGGCTCTTGCGGTTCTGGCTCGACCTACCCCCGCTTGTTGGCCGGCTCGTCCTCCATCGCGGCAGGCGGCGGCGATCCTCGTCGGCGGCGCTTATAGATAAGAACGGAGGAGTAGGAGGAGCACTTGAAACTGTTCTACGTACCTTCCCGAGGCGGCCGAAACCAAAACCATCAATAAATTTTGCTCGCTGGCAGGTCAAAGGGCTCGCTTCCCGGTGAGCCTGCGCGGCAAACTGCTCGCATGCGTCCCATCGAGCCTGCACGGCGGATAGTTCGCATGCGTCCCGTCTAATCAAACAGCTGCCCGCGGTAGTAAATGGTTAGTGGAACAACCACGGTTGGAATAATACAAGCGTTTGCGATAATAATGTGCCAGCTATTTGTTCCAAAATGCCTAGAAAACTCAAATAATGTATAAGGAAGGCAAAACGAACGCTGAATAAATTCATATTTTAGCACGAAAGTCCTATAGTTGCATGTTGCCTCTGTAAAATAAATCAAGGTGGGAAGAGTCAGCGTATGTCATTTCGGACACAGACATGACACGTTCCCTCTCGGAACCATGAGGCTTCTTGAGAGAAGTTACAGATTGTAAGAAGCTTATACCAAAACTTGTCCCAAATCGGAGAAAATTTTTACCACAACATGTTGGTGCCATGTCATGACACCATGCCAAGTTTCATGATTTTCAGGCGAGTTTTGGATTTACAGTAATTTTTAAACCAAGTTTCAAAATGTTTCTGGCCGAGCCACGATGCCCAGATGTTTGAAATTCATTCCCATTTCTTGCATGGGACCTAAACATTCACCCAATGACACATATATGATTTTTCAACCACTTGTGGTGCACTGTGGCATGTGCCTGTAGTTCAAATTTGAATTATGCACATTAAATGCCTAGAAACTCAAATAATGTATAAAAAGGCGAAACGAACCCTAAATAATTTGAAATTGTAACATGACACTCCTATAGTTGCATGTTGCCTCTGTAAAATAAATCAAGGTGGGAAGAGGCAGCGTATGTCGTTTCGCACACAGAGGTAACACGTTCCCTCTCGGAACCATGATGCTTCTTGAGAGGAGCTCCGGTTTGTGAGAAGTTTATACCAAAGCTTGTCCCAAATCAGCCAATTTTTTTACCACATCATGTTGGTGCCATGTCATGACACCATGCTAAGTTTCATGATTTTCAGGCGAGTTTTGGATTTACAGGAATTTTTAAACCAAGTTTCTCAATGTTTACGGCCGAGCCACGACGCCCAGATGTTTGAAATTCATCCCCATTTCTTGCATGGGACCTAAACATTCACCCAATGACACATATATGATTTTTCAACCCGTTCTGGTACACTGTGGCATGTGCCTATATTTCAAATTTGAATTATGCGCATTAAATTAATGCTTCGAAACTCAGTTAATGTATAAAAAAGGCCACACGAACCCTGAATAATTCCAAATTGTAACACGACACTCCTATAATTGCATGTCGCCTCGGTAATATAAATCAACGTGGGAAGAGGCAGCGTATGTCATTTCGCACACAGAGGTGACACGTTCCCTCTCGGAACCATGATGCTTCTTGAGAGAAGCTCCGGTTTGTGAGAAGTTTATACCAAAACTTGTCCCAAATCGGCCAAAAATTTTACCATAGCATGTTGGTGCCATGTCATGACACCATGTCAAGTTTCATGATTTTCACACGAGTTTTGGATTTACAGGATTTCTTAAACCAAGTTTCTCAATGTTTACGGCCGAGCCACGACACCCAGATGTTTGAAATTCATTCCCATTTCTTGCATGGGACCTAAACATTCACCCAAGGACACATATATGATTTTTTTAACCCATTTTGGTGCAATGGAGCATGTGCCTATAGTTCAAATTTGAATTATGCACATTAAATGCCTAGAAACTCAATTAATGTATAAAAAAGGCCAAACGAACCCTGAATAATTCCAAATTGTAACACGAAACTCATATACTTGCATGTTCACTGTAGATAAATGTTCTAGCAATTCAAACATCGTCCTTACCCGCCATGACCCCATTTTGTTTTTCAAATCAGAATGAAAAAAATCAAGTATACCAGAAATAGTTTATTTGCAAGAATCATGTGCGATGGAGTATAAAATATCTTGGGGCACCCTCATGTATGGCTTACGCCGGAAGTTTCGTAGGCTACAGTCCACCGCCAGTGTGTCAACCACACTTGCGCGCCAGTTTTTCGCTGCACCGAGCAAAAATTTGGCAACCGCGGAAATATCTAGCTCCCCACCTCCTCCCCCCAAACTATTTCTCCCTTCCTTTCCAAGTTCAAACCTTCACTGCTTGCTTGCAGCGCCGCCTGCTTGCCCAAGATGCTCCTTCCTGCTACGCGGCCTCATCGATATAGTCAGGTAATCCACACCCAACCCCCATCCTCCTCCTCCTTCTCCATCCCACATGCCTCGACCGCCGGCGCGACACCTTCCACCCAAATCACTGCCCCATCCTCCAAATAAGCACCGCCCATATCCATTTTGCACGCAGTATATATAGCCAGGAGCTCAAGGAGCATCTGGCAGCGGAGAAGCAAATTGCGGCCGCACGTGCGGATGAGGTCGCGATGGCTGCCATGCGTGCCGACCGCCAGATCTTGGAGGAGCACCTCGCCGTCGAGGCCACCATCGACGCCTCGCGTGTGGACGCCGCCACGCGGTTGGCTGCTTTAAACGACAGTTCGTGGTGTTTTCTTGAGGCCACCGCCGGTGCCTTCTAGTGAATTGTCCTCTGTAATGTTAATATGCAATCTGATCTTCTGAAATGTGATGTTCAGTTAACAGTTTGGTTCAACAATTGCAATATTTCGCAGTAGTTCTTAAGCATGCTTGGTTTGGTTAACTGTCTGATCTTCTAGTATACGTTCTATTCTGCAATACGGTGCTTAGTTAACTGTTTGGTCATTTGTTGTGTTGTCCAGTTAATTGTTTGGTTCAATTCTGCAATGTGATGTTCATTTGTTGTGGGTACAATTTTGTATTGTTATCCATGTGAGAAATAAATTGAATTTGGCTGTACAAAATACGTAGTACATGAGAAACATATACAATTGCTATATTTCCTAGTTCTTAAGCATGCTTGGTTTGGTTAACTAGCTTTTCCATGCGGCTCCCATTGTTTCCCCACAATTTGTTTATTTTTCATTAACATAATCTACTGATAGTATGCCAACTCTCACTTAATCTTATCAATACCTGCCTTATATGTGTTGCAGGGAAACAATGGGAGGCACTGAGGTTTACCATCGAAGTTCGCACATGCATGGTCCTTTGTCTAATAACACATTATTGTGCAATTGCAGGAACCATTCTAGTATTTAGGTTTTTCACAAATTGGTCTTGCACATGTAGGTCCTGCTGTCAGAGGTTTAGACCCACTATTCGACCCATTTTGCATATGGGGAAATGAGATGTCCATGAATATCAGTCAAGTCAAGAAACTCAGAAAGATTGTTAGCATAAAGAAACTAGCGACGAATAACAGCAAGATCTTTGTTTGCACAATGAAGAAGGCATCAGTCAACTATAGGATGGTACTAACTCTTTTACCTTGTTTTTTTCCTTTGTGCCATTTCAAAATTTAGAACAAATATTTATGCATATCTTTGTTTTTAGTCCTTTCTAAAGCAGTTCACCGATGATTACCTCTCAGACCACCTGCATGGTCAAGAGGCGAGGAAGGTATTCATTCAGCACCCACGGTACAATATTGAAGTCTTCCTCAAGAGGACGAAGGTTGGGCGGGCAATTATCCATAGCCACTGGCCTAAAGTTGCAAGGACATTCAACATCACTGAAGGCTCAATATTCGCCTTCCGCTTTAGCAGTTTTCCAATTGAGATTCATTTGTCTATTTACCATGTATGATGCTACTTTTCAAAGGTTTTAGATGTTGCATGTGAAACTTGGTGCTGTTGTGTAATGCCGTAGGTACCTATCACTACAAAAAAAACACTTCCGTTATGATATGTCTTTGTCATAGTAGGACGAGTTTTCTGTCATGCATGTACATCCATGACAATTTTATGACAGAATCAAGATAGTCATACCTGTGGTGTCGTAGAAGTGTTCCAGGATAATACTGAAATTATCATCATGGAAGTGTCCACTTCCATGACGATAAATGTCGCATCATGGAAGTGTTTTTGTCAAGGGTGACCGACACGTGGCATCCACCGTAACGGGTCGCCGTTAAGCTATCGGGTGCGGGTTTGGATTCCATAACCCGTTAACAGCCCTGACCAATGGCGATTTTCCACGTGTAAATTTCTCATTCGCCAGCGGATCCACGTGTCAGCTCGACGTTGTGACAGATGTCATCCATTCGTTGGACGAGAGACGCCTATGATACATCGACACGTGGCACGGCCCAACAGTGGCCCATTTAGGTTAAAAGGGCCATCCCAGTCAAAGTTAGCAGGCTGGCCCATTAACGGCCTGGTTGCACATGGCCCATTTGCAGGTAAGGCCCGTTTGAATAATGTCAAATTGGCCCGTCACCGGCCCGTTGTGGATTTCTCATCATTGCGGCCCATGGTCACTTCTGGCCCGTTAACAGTCTGCTTTGTATTTGGGTGCAATTACGGCCTGGTGTGTTTCCGGCCTATTTAAGGTCCTGCTACATTTGGGCCTATATGTGGCCATACGAAACTTTTCGCCCATAAACAGACCGTGATGGAACTGGGCCATTTTCGGCCCGGTCTGACTTTCGGCTTGTTAATGGCCGACGCAACCCATGGGCCATATGTAGCCCGACGTCACTTCGGGCCTCTTAACGGCCCATATCCTCGATGACACAAATCCAGCCCGCCAACACTTTTGGCCTGTTAAAGGACCGTGTAGTAGGTCGGTGCAATTACGGCCCGTGCTGACTTTCGGCCTGTTAACGGCCGACGCAACCCATGGGCCATATGTAGCCCGACGTCACTTCGGGCCTCTTAACGGCCCATATTCTCGATGAGACAAATCCAGCCCGCCAGCACTTTCGGCTTGCTAAAGGCCCATGTAGTAGGTCGGTGCAATTACGGCCCATGCTGACTTTCGGCCTATTAACGATCCGCCATGTAAATGGGCCACCTTGGGCTGAGCTAAATTTCGGCCTGCTAATGACCAGTGGGCTATTTTGCACATTTTAGGCCCAATTATATTTCGGCCTGCTACAAGCCCTAGGTATATACTGGCCCAATGAAGGCCCATTCCGTGATTCGGCCTGTTAATAGCCCGTGTCCTTTATTGGCCAAATAAGGCCTCCGGTGATATTCAGACATGTTAACGGCCCGTTAATACAATGGGCCCATATTATATTTAGGCCTGTTAATGGCCCACTATGGTCACGGGCCTACCAATGGAATGATCAGAAATAAGAAGAGCTTACGCTGATTTCGGCCCAGTTATTTTCTATGGGCTAAATACGGAATACGGCCCGTAATCGTTTTTAGCTCCATTCTAGTTGTGGGCTGGGCGAATATTGGCCCTTTGGGCTCCTACGATGCTTTCGTCCTAAAGGAGACCGATGATGCCGAATACATTACTAAAAATAAACCTACACTATACAAAAATAGCTTGCTAATCTCTACGGCCTTTGGCAGCAGGATAAATGTTGTATCGCAACAAAATAAATTACAGCCATACAACAAAAGGCCTGTTGGCATAAAAGTTTATAGTCCTTGCAGATAAATGCACCATGAGATGTATAGAAGAAGAGATCATTTCAGCAGAGTGATAATGTTTCAGGCTGGAGAATCTGATGGAGCAGCATGACCTTCCCCTTTTTTGCGCCATTCCTCTTGAACAATGAAGCAAATGTCTGATAGTCTGGTTTCAAAACCATTCATATCTTGACGACATTTGTCAACCACTATTCTTGTTTCAAAAATGACCTCCATTAGGGATTGGACTTGTGTCTAGAGCACAGATATATCACTCTGTCTAGCCGGAGGATTTTGTTCAGTAGGCAGTTTAGATGAGGTTACCTTAACAATCATCCCAGAATTACTCAGGAAGGTGCTTTTTGCACTGTTAGTGGAGAGATACTGACGCGCTGCAGCAATAGGTGACATTGTGCCTATGGTAACCTCATCACCTTCAGGAGGTTGTGGCTGTTCAATCATTTGTTCCATAGCTTGCTAAAAGTTTGAATTTTGTAGATTAGTGTATCAGATAAGAAGTTACTAATGAGACATACATAACTTATTTTGGTGAACCACTGTAATACTTTAGCATGTATTTTAGTGGTAAGTACATAATAAAATCACGTTCGGAACATATGTCCATGTAGCATGCCTAATGTATTGTCTATTTCCTCACATTTATTGAAATCTATCTATGGATAAAGAGACACGGTTTAAAATACGATGAACATAGTATGACATCATTCATATCATGGGCAAACAGATATCAAACAAACAGGCTATTGTATCATTGTGTGGACACGTGAACATCACAACTAGATTACAGATCAAGACCAAAAGAATATCCTTCCTTTCTTTTAAACCGTGTAAGGTGAAATGATGCGTTAAGATAACTGTGTATAAAAGTGAACAGAGTAACTGACATTGGCTGCAAACCAAGAAGTTAAATGAACACGTCACAGTAACAAGAAGTTCAAAGGCATGAGGAGTAAGGACTTACAACAACGGCTTGGACTGGTGTAGTCATGCCCTCCATCTTGCTAGTGTGACAATCCTTGAAGATTTGCACTGCATTCGGTTCAGGTTCTTTTTGGTCCGCACGGGCTTTCCTCTATATTTGGAACAAGTCAATATAGATATGATAATATGGCATAACAAAAAGGAGGAAATAGCATCTATTTACAAGAGCCTCGCAGTGTGCAATATAGCTACGAGATCCTGTTGTCTGTTGGAATTTCACTTTAGAACGATTGGTCTTGTTCTTCAAATAGTTAGCCTAGAAGAAGATAGACTTGTAAGGCACATACGTAAATACGAGTTCAATATGTGATCTGATCACATAGATATACCTTACCTGATACTTCGGATCAGACCAGTGTTTAACAAGGGTTGTCCAGTCTTCGTCCGTAATATATTCTAGTAGAGATGTTTGGGCGATTTCATTGTTAGCCTTGCCTTCAAAGTGAGTTTTTCTAAGGTGATACCGATACTGTCATAGAGCAGACTAAAAAACATGAGTGCATGCTTGTTTGGTTGCATCATCTTTCGGATCCAACTTGAACCTCATCTGTTGAAAAAAGAATGGGAGTCTCATTAGGAGCAACCTAGAAAGTATGGGACAGAGCAAGACAATATTACAAATTGCGATGAATAACATTACTTACGGATAAATGGTCAAGGAAGGTGTTAAAATGGGTTTCATCTTTGTCATTCCTGTACTGGATCCATGTTGGCAGGATACGTGCATGACACCATCAGCAATGGCTGCCTCTGATACTAACTTGGCTGACTCTGTAGCATCACGTGGCCTTTTTAAACCTGCCTCAAAATAGATCTCCATTCTTCCTCCTTTAGATTTTGATAACCTGTCAAGCATTATCCCTGATGTCTGTTTCCTCTTGCGCCGAGGTGCTAGTTCAACAACGAATATGGAAATTGTTAGTGCACATCAAACTGTGAGAGTACATATAAAGGAGCAAGCAACTGCAACTTGACTCGGTCACGTACCGTCTTGGTGTTCATGCTCATGAGGTTCATCTGATCTTGCCAATTCCTGTAGTGTCAGCAGTGCTTCAGAAGTAGTGTTAGGTGGGAAGGCAGCTTGGGAACATGCCACTTGCAGAGCATTCGAACGAGTAACTCGTTGAGATGTCGGTACTGTGGAAGGAGGTGCTGCAGCTGGTGGGGCAGGGGATACTGTGTTTGTAGATTTAGCTGGTGGACTTTGACCTTCTTCTGCACTATAAGTACCAGCAGAATCTCGAGGGAAGCTCCTTTTCCATTGCACCCGACGACTAACAACATCCCCTACCATACTCTTTTCCTTGCTCTTTTTTGACTTTGCCATGTCAAGCCGTACCCACGGCACAAAAGAATAAAATACGCTCTTCAGAACTCATTGATGCATGATACATACGAGCAATACTTTGATGTAAGACAACCGTATGAGGAGGATGGAATATGTACGAAAAACAGGACGGCATGACATATTCACACCTATGATGTGTTAACTAAGCAGAAGGATTTTCAAGAAATTAGAAGCAATGCAAGCTAGACACCATATGAAAGATGCAACCAATATCACTCTGCCAAGTTAAAAGTGTCTCGTCATAAGTGGAATTTTGAAAAATTAGAAGCAGTACAAGCTAGAAATCAATGCAAGATGCAAGCAATATAAGACTGCCAAGTTAAAAGTGTCTCATCATAAGTGATTGATGCAGGATACATAACAGCAGTACTTTGATGTAAGAACATGGTGTGATAGATAGATGTAGTGTATTCTAGATACAGAAAGGCATGTCATATTCACATGTATAACGTATAAACTCACCAGCTGCAATTTAATCAAATTATAAGAAATACAAGCTATACACCATATGCAACATGCAACGAATTATCACACTGTCAAGTTAGAGCAAGCACCTGTGATGGTGGAGTAGGGGAGATGGAGTCATCTTATAGACATGGAACTTCAACTGCAGTAGCAGTAGCAGTGGCAAATCTAGAGAGCCTCCATTTGCGTTGGTCCGGTGAACCACCAACATCCCCTAACTTACTCTTTTCCTTCCTCTTTTTTGATATTGCCTTCTGAAGTCAAAACCACAAGAAAAGGAATAAAATTGGCTCTGCATAACTCGTTGATGCATGATACAGACGAAGACTACTTTGATGTAAGGCAAGCGCATGATAGGAGGACGGAGTATGTACGAAAAAAAGGACAGCATTGCATATTCACACCTATGATAGGAGGATGGAATATGTATGAAAAACACTAAGCAGAAGACATTTCAACAAATTAGAAGAAATGAAAGCTATGCACCATATGAACATGCAACCAATATCACTTTTAAAAGTGTCTCGTCATAAGTGCCATTTCAACAAATTAGAAGCAGTACAAGCTAGAAGATAATGCAAGATGCAACGTATATCACACTCCCAGGTTAAATGTGTCTTATGATAAGTGATTGTTGCAGGATACACAACAGTACTTTGATGTATGAACATGGTGTGATAGACAGATTTAGTATGTTCTAGAAACAGGAACACGTGTCATATTCCCAAGTATAATGTGTAAACTAAGCAGATGCAAATCAACAAAATTAGAAGCAGTACAAACTAGACATCATATGCAACATGCAACCACATATAACAGTGCCAAGTTAGAGCAAGCACATGTGATGGTGGAGTAGGGGAGATGTGTTCATCATCTACACAACTACGTTGACTGTCTAGCCCTGCGTTGTCTTGCGAATCTTGTTGGGAGGATGGCTGAGTAGAATCTGTAGAGACCCTCTGTTTCAGTTGGTTGGAAGGACCACCATCATCCACTGGCTTACTAATTTCCTTCTGCTGTATTGATTTTGCATTGTGAAGTCAAACCGACAAGAAAAAGGAATAAAATTCGCTATTCAGAACTCATTCATGAATGAATGACTGACGAACAATACTTTGATGTAAGGCAAACACATGATACGAGGATGGAATGTGTACGAAAACAGGACCGCATGACATATTCACACCTATGATGTGTCAACTAAGCAGAAGGATTTTCAAGAAAATAGAAGCAATGCAAGCTAGACACCATATGAAAGATGCAACCAATATCACTCTGCCTAGTTGAAAGTGTCTCGTCATAAGTGGAATTTCGAAAAATTATAAGCAGTACAAGTTAGAAATCAATCCAAGATGCTACCAATATCATGCTGCCAAGTTAAAGGTGTCTCAACGTAAGTGATTGATGCAGCATACACAACAACAGTACTTTGATGTAAGAACATGGTGTGATAGGCAGATATAGTATGTACCAAAAACAGGAAGGCGTGTCATATTCACATGTATAATGTGTAAGCTAAGCAGATGCATTTTACCCTAATTAGAAGCAATACAAGCTAGACACCATATGCAACATGAAACCAGATATCACACTGCCAAGTTAGAGCAAGCACCTGGGATGGTGGAGTAGGGGAGATGAGACTTGGAACTTGTAATGCACTAGAAGTACAAGGAGAATGTGTAGAGATGGTCCATTTACGTTGCTACAGAGGACCACCATCATCACCTTCCTTCCTCTTTTTTGATTTTGCCTTGTAAATTTAAACCCACAAGAAAAAGGAATAAAAATTGCTTTTCAGAACTCATTGATGCATGATACTGATGAACACTACTTTGATGTAAGGTAACCGCAAGATAGGAGGATGGAATATGTACGAAAAAAGGACAGCATTGCATATTCACACCTATGATGTGTGAACTAAGCAGAAGGCATTTCAACTAATTAGAAGCAATGCAAGCTAGACACCATATGAAAGATGCAACCAATATCACTCTACCAAGTTAAAAGTGCCTCATCATAAGTGGAATTTCGAAAAATTAGAAGCAGCACAAGCTAGAAATCAATGCAAAATGCAACCAATATCACACTACCAAGTTAAAGGTGTCTCATCGTAAGTGATTGATGCAGGATTCACAACAACAGTACTTTGATGTAAGAACATGGTGTGATAGATAGATATAGTATGTACAAGAAACAGGAAGGCGTGTCATATTCACATGTATAATGTGTAAGCTAAGCAGATGCATTTTACCCTAATTAGAAGCAATACAAGCTAGACACCATATGCAACATGCAACCAGATATCACACTGCCAAGTTAGAGCAAGCACCTGGGATGGTGGAGTAGGGGAGATGAGACTTGGAACTTGTAATGCACTAGAAGTACAAGGAGAATGTGTAGAGATGGTCCCTTTACGTTGATGCAGGGGACCACCATCATCACCTTCCTTCCTCTTTTTTGATTTTGCCTTGTAAATTTAAACCCACAAGAAAAAGGAATAAAAATTGCTTTTCAGAACTCATTGATGCATGATACTGATGAACACTACTTTGATGTAAGGCAACCACAAGATAGGAGGATGGAATATGTACGAAAAAAGGACAGCATTGCATATTCACACCTATGATGTGTGAACTAAGCAGAAGGCATTTCAACTAATTAGAAACAATGCAAGCTAGACACCATATGAAAGATGCAACCAATATCACTCTACCAAGTTAAAAGTGCCTCATCATAAGTGGAATTTCGAAAAATTAGAAGCAGCACAAGCTAGAAATCAATGCAAAATGCAACCAATATCACACTACCAAGTTAAAGGTGTCTCATCGTAAGTGATTGATGCAGGATTCACAACAATAGTACTTTGATGTAAGAACATGGTGTGATAGATAGATATAGTATGTACAAGAAACAGGAAGGCGTGTCATATTCATATGTATAATGTGTAAGCTAACCAGATGCATTTTACCCTAATTAGAAGCAATACAAGCTAGACACCATATGCAACATGCAACCAGATATCACACTGCCAAGTTAGAGCAAGCACCTGGGATGGTAGAGTAGGGGAGATGAGACTTGGAACTTGTAATGCACTAGAAGTACAAGGAGAATGTGTAGAGATGGTCCGTTTAGGTTGCTGTGGAGGACCACCATCATCCCCTTCCTTCCTCTTTTTTTATTTTGCCTTGTAAAGTCAAACCCACAAGAAAAAGGAATAAAAATTGCTTTTCAGAACTCATTGATGCATGATACTAATGAGCACTACTTTGATGTAAGGCAACCACAAGATAGGAGGATGGAATATGTACGAAAAAAGGACAGCATTGCATATTCACACCTATGACGTGTGAACTAAGCAGAAGGCATTTCAACTAATTAGAAGCAATGCAAGCTAGACACTATATGAAAGATGCAACCAATATCACTCTGCCAAATTAAAAGGGCGGGCTAATAAGGGTATTTCAACAAATGAGAAGCAATACATAGCTACATGCTAGAAATCATATGCAATATGCAACGAATAAAGGTGTCTCATCATAAGTGATTGATGCGGGATACACAAGAACAGTAGTTTCATGTAAGAACATGGTTAATAGATAGATGTACTATGTACCAAAAACAGGAAGGCATGTCATATTCACAGGTATAATGTGTAAACTAAGCAGATGCAATTTACTCTAATTAGAAGCAATACAAGCTAGACACCATACTTAACATGCAACCACATATCACACTGCCAAGTTACAGCAAGCACCTACGATGTTGGTGTAGGGGAAATGTGGTCATTAACTACAGAGCTACGCTGACTATCTTCATCTTGCCTTCCTGTTTCTTGAGAATCATGTCGGGAGCATGAAACTGCACTCTTTAAAACAGTAGCGTGTCTCACACTAACCCACGGGTGTGACTGTCCCATCATAAGTGGTTGATGAGGGATACACAAGAACATTAGTTTGATGTAAGAACATGCTTAATAGACAGATGCACTATGTACCAAAAACTGGAAGGCATGTCATATTCACAGCTATAATGTGTAAACTAAGCAGATGCAATTTAACCAAATTAGAAGAATTACAAGCTAGACACCATATGCAACATGCAACCACATATCACACTGCCAAGTTAGAGCAAGCACCTGCGATGGTGGTGTAGGGGAAATGCGGTCACCAACTACAGAGCTACGTTGACTATCTTCATCTAGCATTGTTGTTTGTTGAGAATCATGTGGGGAGGATGACACTGCACTCTTTAAAAGAGTAGAGCGTCTCACACTAACCCACGGGTGTGCCTGTCTCATCATAAGTGATTGATGAGGGATACACAAGAACATTAGTTTGATGTAAGAACATGGTTAATAGATAGATGTAGTATGTACCAAAAACAGGAAGGCATGTCATATTCACAGTACATGGCTAAGCAGATGCAATTTAACCAATTTAGAAGCAATACAAGGTAGACACCATACGCAACATGCATACACATATGACACCGAAGTAAAAGCAAGCACCTGCGATGCTGGTGTATGGCGAATGGAGTCATCAACTATAGAGCTACGTTGACAGTCTTCATCAAATGACACTACACACTTCATTAGAGCGTCAAACCGCGTCTTTCCAATCCTCGATGCAGACTAGAGCGACTGCTCTATTTTATTTTTAGAATACTGTGCTTGAGATTCTGAAATACCCATGCGTAATAAAACAATAGTGAGAGAGTATGGGTGTAGTTTGTGGCTTTGTGCACAAGTAGTACAGTGTAAAAGTATCAGATAGCAGGTGGGTCAAAAATAAATGACGGCAGACATATGATAGCTCTACAACATGCACGGCACACGAAATTAGATTATAGGCTTTTGAAATATGAGCACAGGGATGGCTGGGAAGTGTAGGTAATCCTCCAGCAGACCACCACATGTGGTCCTATGAAAATAACAATCGACTGAAAACAAATAGGTCAGCCGATTTTTTCTGCACCGTCCGATCTACAAGGAACGGGAAGATGGCCTTCATCTACCTCCCGCCAGCCACCGTAGACGATCTTCCTCGAACCGCCAGCGACCACCGGCCCAGACCCCTGCCTCTGCTGCCACGGCCTCCCCTCGACCTCACCCCACCGCCGTGCTTGGTAGCGCCCCCCGGCCATCCCTTGAAGCCCGGCGAACCCCCAGATCGGGCGCCAGCAGCTCCTGCGCCACACACACCTCTAAGATAGACACCGAGCCGCTGCTTCCCCGGTGAAAAGGCGGACTAGGTGCTCAGCGCGCCTCCGCGGTGGTTGATACGTCTCCAATGTATCTATAATTTTTGATTGTTCCATGCTATTAAAGTATCAATCTTGGATGTTTTATATGCAATTATATGCCATTATATATAATTTTTTGGGACCAACCTATTAACCCAGCGCCCAGTGCCAGTTGCTGTTTTCTGTTTGTTTTTGCCTTTTCAGAAAATCATTATCAAAAAGTGTCCAAACGAGAAAAAACTTTGGATTAATTTTTTCTGGACCAGAAGAGACCCAGGAAGCTTCGGGAGAAGACCAGAAGAGCCACGAGGAGGCGGCAAGCCTGGAGGGCGCGCCCCCCAGGCTTGTGGGCCCCTCGTGGCACCTCTTGACCTAATTCCTTTGCTATATATTCACAAATATTCCCAAACCAATAGAGGGACAGAAGAGAAAACCTTTCTGCCATCGCAAGCCTCTGTTCTTCCGCGGTCCCATCTGGAGGCCTTTATCGGTACTCTGCAGAAGGGGGAATTGATCACGGAGGGCTTCTACATCAACCTTGCTGCCCTTCCGATGATGTGTGAGTAGTTTACCACAGACCTACGGGTCCATAGCTAGTAGCTAGATGGCTTCTTCTCTCTCTTTGATCTTCAATACCATGTTCTCCTCGATGTTCTTGGAGTTCTATCCGATGTAATCTTCTTTTGCGGTGTGTTTGTTGGGATCCGATGAATTGTGAGTTTATGATCATATTATTCATGAGAAATATTTGAGTCTTCTCTGAACTCTTTTATGCTTGATTATTATAGCTTTGTATTTCTCTCCAATCTATCGATTTGGTTTGGCCTACTAGATTGATTTATCTTGCAATGGGACAGGTGCTTTGTGATGGGTTCAATCTTGTGGTGCTCAATCCCAGTGACAGTAGGGGACATGACACGTATTTGTATTGTTGCCATTAAGGATAAAACATGGGCTTTAATCATATTGCTTGAGTTTACTTTGTCTACATCATGTCATCTTGCTTAAGGCGTTACTATGTTTCATACTTAATACCCTAGATGCATGCTGGATAGCGGTCGATGGGTGGAGTAATAGTAGTAGATGCAGGCAGGAGTCGGTCTACTTGTCTCGGACGTGATGCCTATATACATGATCATTGCCATGAATCCGTCATAATTATTTGCTTTTCTATTAATTGCCCAACAATAATTTGTTTACCCACCGTATGCTATGTGTTCGAGAGAGAAGCCTCTAGTGAAAACTATGGCCCCCGGTCTACTTTATCATATATTAAAAACCTAAAAATACCTTGCTGCAATTTAATTCCTTTTATTTTAATTAGTATTTTAGTTTATCTATTTATCTCTATAAGATCTAATCCTTGCACCCTCTTATTTGCGTTGTGTGCAAGTGTTTGCTCTTGTGTGTGCAGGTGCGCTTAATGGAATTTTGCTTGGTTCTCCTACTGGATTGATAACCTTGGTTCTTAACTGAGGGAAATACTTATCTCTACTGTACTGCATCATCCTCTCCTCTTCGGGGAAATACCAACGCAGACTACAAGTAGCAGGAAGAATTTCTGGCGCCGTTGCCGGGGAGACATCATCAAAGTTACCAAGTACCTTCGCACAAACTATCATCCACTTGCATTTATTTTATTTGCCTTTTAATTTTTTTTCAAAAACACAAAAACACAAAAATATTTTTATTTGTTTGTTTGCTTGCTTTGCTTGAAGTTGCCACCATGTCTGATTTTGTTATTGAAAAAGGTGAGGATGCTAAAATCCCTAAGATAGAAATTCCCTCAAAATTAGACTCAAAATTTTTTGTAGTAGGAAGTGGTAATGTCATAGGGAAAAACATTATTCAAGAGTTGTTTAATTACACGGGAACTTTGGTTTGTAATGACACTCCAATTCTAAAAAGAACCAATAGTTATGGGGAAGCTATCTCCGCACTCATTCTTAAACTTGAAAGAAGATTTATCCACACTCACCCTACCTTGCAAAGATTGTTTTATGAGTTGCCGGTGATAAATAACCCTAAAGCTAAAAAGATAGCTACTCTTATCCTTATGAATGAGTTTGATTACATAGTACGAGAAGCTAGAGAGATCTTTGATTTCTATAATATGAGCCAAAAAAATCCTGTAATAGATGGAATTTTATATAATGAGGAATATATGTTGAGATATGTTTTCCATGATCACCATGCTTTTTATGAGAATACTAAAAAGGAAGTTCCTCCCATACATATCATCCAACAAGTTTTTAATGGAATTAATCAGAAGTACTCTTGGATTGTAAAAGGGAACCAACAAGGGTTTGAAGAGAGCAATCTTAATGACCCTAAAATTTTGGTTGATGATGTGTTCCCCATTGTTTTTGAAAAACCTCCTGAAAATCACACACATAAGGATGTCAAGACCAAGGATGACAACACTTGAAACTATGCATTATGCCTAGCTAGGGGCATAAAACAATAGCGCTTGTTGGGAGGCAACCCAATGAATAAAATAAGTTTTTGCTTTTACCTTCTGTTCTTGAGTGTTTACACAATTATAGCTTCTGTTATGATTGTATTTTTATGTTTTAATTACTGTTTTTCCAAGTAATGCCTTTGGGATGATTTGGAAGATAGTATGATAGATGCTGTTGGAAAACATAAACTTTTGTGTCCAGTGCTGGAATTCTGTTGTTTCGCTGGAGCGTCAGAACCTTCTGATTTTTTTACACAGTATTGATATATGAATTTCCCACGTTGTCCTAATTTTTCAGAATTTTTAGAGTTACAAAAGTATGATGATAATTCAGATCTTTACAAACTGTTCTGTTTTGGACAGATTCTGTTTTTGTTGCATAGTTTGCTTATTTTGATGAATCTATGGATCGTATCGGTGGGTATGAGTCATGGAGAAGTTGGAGTACAGTACCATTATGCCAATATTAAATATGAATCAATTTACAACAGTACCTAAAGTTTAAGATTTGTTTGTTATACTAACGGATCTCACGAGGTTTCTGTTGAGTTTTGTGTGCTGAAGTTTTCAAGTTTTGGGTGAGACTACGATGGACAAAGGAATAAGGAGTGGCAAGATCCTAAGATTGGGGATGCCCAAGGCACCCCAAGGTAATATTCAAGATATACTCAAGCGTCTAAGCTTGGGTATGCCCCGGAAGGCATCCCCTCTTTCGTCTACAATCTATCGGTAACTCACTTGGAGCTATATTTTTATTCATCACATGATATTTGTTTTACTTGGAGCGTCTTGTGATATAGTTTGTTTGCTTTTTAGTTTGTCACAATCATCTTTTCTGAACACACCTTTTTGAGAGGGACACACATTATTCGTGATTTGTTAGAATACTCTATGTGCTTCACTTATATCTTTTGAGCTAGGCAGTTGCTCTAGTGCTTCACTTATATCTTTTAGAGCACGGCGGTGGTTATATTTTAAAGAAATAGTTGCACTCTCATGTTTCACTTATATCTTTTTGAGAGTCTAATGAATAGCAATGGTAATATGCACGGGTTATGAATTTGGTCCTGATACGATAGGTATTCAAGAGGGATATAATAAAAACTTTCATGTAGATCACTGAATATGATAAGTTTGATTCCTTGCAATAGTTTTGCAATATTAAGATGGTAATATGTGGGAGGTATTAGTAGATGATTGTGATTTAGTAAGAATATTGGTGTTATGGTTTGTGATTCCCGAAGCATGCACGTATGATATGTCGTTATGCTAAGAAGTTGGAGCATGATTTATTGTTGATTGTCTACCTTATGAGTGGCGGTCGGGGACGAGCGATGGACCTTGTCCTACCAATCTATCCCTCTAGGGGCATGCGTAGTAGTACTTTGCTTTGAGGGCTAATAAACTTTCGCAATAAGTATGTGAGTTCTTTATGACTAATGTGAGTCCATGGATTATACGCACACTCACCCTTCCGCAATTTGCTAGCCTCTTCGGTACCATGCATTGCCCTTTCTCACATCGAGAGTTCGTGCAAACTTCGCCGGTGCATCCAAACCCCGTGATATGATACGCTCTATCACACATAAGCCTCTTTATATCTTCCTCAAAATAGCCACCATACCTACCTATCATGGCATTTCCATAGCCATTCCGAGATATATTGCCATGCAACTTCCACCGTTCCGTTTTTATGACACACATCGTCATTGTCATATTGCTTTGCATGATCATATAGCTAACATAGTATTTGTGGCTCAGCCACCGTTCATCATTTTTTATACATGTTATGCTAGCATCATTGCACATCCTGGTACACTGCCAGAGGCATTCATATAGAGTCATATTTTTGTTCTAGTATCAAGTTGTAATATTGAGTTGTAAGTAAATAAAAGTGCGATGATCATCATTATTAGAGCATTGTCCAAGCGAGGAAAGGATGATGGAGACCATGATTCCCCCACAAGTCGGGATGAGACTCCGGACGAAAAATAATAATAATAAAAAAAGAGGCCAAAAAGAGCCCACGAAAAAAATGAGAGAAAAAGAGAGAAGGGGCAATGTTACTATCCTTTTTCCACACTTGTGCTTCAGAGTAGCACCATGTTTTTCATATAGAGAGTCTCCTATTTTGTCACTTTCATATACTAGTGGGAATTTTTCATTATAGAACTTGGCTTGTATATTCCGATGATGGGCTTCCTCAAATGCCCGAGGTCTTCATGAGCAAGCAAGTTGGATGCACACCCACTTAGTTTTCATGTTGAGCTTTCATACACTTATAGCTCTGAGTGCATCCGTTGCATGGCAATCCCTACTCCTCGCATTGACATCAATTGATGGGCATCTCCATAGCCCGTTGATTAGCCTCGTCGATGTGAGACTATCTTCTTATTTTTGACTTCTCTTATTTATCTCTACCACCACACTCTATTCCACCCATAGTTCTATATCCATGGTTTGCACTCTTCTATTGCATGGGAGTTGAAAAAGCTAAAGCGCGTTAAAAAGTATGAACCAATTGCTCGGCTTGTCATCGGGGTAGTACATGATAAATACTTTGTGTTAAGAAGATGGCGCATGACAGGATTGTATGATTCTGTAGGGATAACATTCTTTAGCATTTTTTTGAAAGACATGATTCTTTATTAGTATGCCTAAGTATTGATGTATTTATATCAAATTATAGACTATTGTTTTGAATCATTTGGATCTTATTGTTCATACCGTAAGAGAGAGATTACATGATGAAACATGATAGGTAGCATTCCACATCAAAAATTCTGTTTTTATCATTTACCTACTCGAGGACTAGCAGGAATTAAAGCTTGGGGATGCTTGATACATCTCCAACGTATCTATAATTTTTGATTGTTCCATGCTATTATAGCATCAATCTTGGATGTTTTATATGCAATTATATGCCATTATATATCAATTTTTGGGACTAACCTATTAACCCAGTGCCTAGTGCTAGTTGCTGCTTTCTGCTTGTTTTTGCCTTTTCAGAAAATCATTATAAAAAAGTGTCCTAACGAGAAAAAAACTTTGGATTAATTCTTTCTGGACTAGAAGAGACCCAGGAAGCTTTGGGAGAAGACTAGAAGAGCCACGAGGAGGCGGCAAGCCTGGAGGGTGCGCCCAGGGGGTGGCCGCGCCCCCCAGGCTTGTGGGCCCCTCATGGCACCTATTGACCTAATTCCTTCGCTATAAATTCACAAATATTACCAAACCAATAGAGAGACAGAAGAGAAAACCTTTCCGCCGCCACAAGCCTCTGTTCTTCTACGATCCCATCTGGAGGCCTTTTTCGGTACTCTGCCGGAGGGGGAATCGATCACGGAGGGCTTCTACATCAACCTTGCTGCCCTTCCGATGATGTGTGAGTAGTTTACCACAGACCTACAGGTCCATAGCTAATAGCTAGATGGCTTCTTCTCTCTCTTTGATATTCAATACCATGTTCTCCTCGATGTTCTTGGAGTTCTATCCGATGTAATCTTCTTTTGCGGTGTGTTTGTTGGGATCCGATGAATTGTGAGTTTATGATCAGATTATTCATGAGAAATATTTGAGTCTTCTCTGAACTCTTTCATGCATGATTATTATAGCTTTGTATTTCTCTCCGATCTATCAATTTGGTTGGCCTACTAGATTGATTTATCTTGCAATGGGAGAGGTGCATTGTGATGGGTTCAATCTTGCGGTGCTAAATCCCAGTGACAGTAGGGGACATGACACGTATTTGTATTGTTTCCATTAAGGATAAAAATATGGGATTTAATCATATTGCTTGAGTTTACTTTGTCTACATCATGTCATCTTGCTTAAGGCGTTACTCTGTTTTATACTTAATACCCTACGCGGTTAAACCATTAGATCACAATCTAGCGGTGTAGATTAGATTAGCTTTGGTTTTTTTAGATCGAACCGGTACGCGGTTAAACCGTGGGTTTTATTTAAACCGATCGGTTTTTCTTTATTTATTTAGTCGCCACCGCCGTTTTATTTATTTATCAGCCGTCCGCCGTCTAAGCCAAGCAGCGGACACCTTCTGGCCACTCGCGTGTTGCCACATGGCCAGGGACTTATTTGCAGTAGTTTTTTTTCACAGATTAGTCCCTAAACTTCGAATAGCCGTATATTTTTAACCATAGATCCAAATTAGATGAAACCAATGGCAAATTCTTCGTCTCGATTAGATCTATCCAGTGAATCCATCTTTGCAAACTTTTGCCAATTTCAAATTTGAATTGTTTTAATTCAAATTCAAACCCTATTTGGCCATATCTCCTAAACCGTAACTCCGTTTGAATTAATTCTTCTTGCACTATGTCACCGTAGCCCAATCCTATGATCTGAACTTTATCACGGCACTTTTCACACAACTAGGATCTGTCCATGAATATTTTACTCTTATGCCTTGTATACACGTTAGATCACATCACAAATTTTGAACCCATGTCACATGTTGTTCTGCACTTAGAATATTTTTGTGATAGTTAAGTGTGTTGTGTTTTCATTTAGTTTTTCCGAGCCTTTTTGTTTTGCATGTTATTTTGGTTCTCTGAAATGAATGCTTATGTGCGTTTATTTATTCTGGCGATAGATTGCCCGGAGTGCGAGGCAGTGTACTATCATTCTTTAGAGTTGAACCAGCAGTACCAAGGCAAGTTCACATTTGACCATACTTTCATTACCTATGTTTTTTATGCACTTAGTCCTTTGTGGTAGGTTTACATGGTAGGAATTTATGCCGGATGGCTATGCTTTTACCTAGTAGTTCATTTGAGGTAGGTCTGAACTATACAACCTTTGTCACCACCGTGTAAGTTTATTTTTGACTCGCTAATGTAGACGTGGATTGGGGAGTGTTCATAGTGAGACATGAGTGACAAAGTAGTAATCAGGACCAGGACTTTTAAATGAACTACCTGGGTGGAATTGGTTTGAATGGTGGCGAAGTACAGTGGGAGCATGCATGGGAAATCCATGGTGGTGCACCACTAGTGGTCTGCCGCCCAGGCTCAAAGGGATCAAACATGTTTTCATGTCTAGAAGCTTACGTGTGCAGCCACAAGCCAATATGGGCTCTGTCTTAGTTGAGTAGTTAGTGTGACCTCTTCTGGGATAGGCTAGCAGATGTAGAATGTGTAGGTGTACCGGCCTATCCGTGGGTTAAGAGGGAATGCTTTCGAAAGGCTATTTCTCGATTGTCCGATCAAGGAGGTGGTCGAGTCTTGTGGGGAAAAGTGCGCAAACCTCTGCAGAGTGTCAAACCTAATCGATTAGCCATGTCCCCGGTTATGGACAATTTGAGCTTTTAGTAGTGGAAATGTCGGGAGATCTCATCACCCTTAATTTAATCAGTGGGTTTAAATAAATTTTGGGAATGGATTGAGTTGGGGTTGCCATCTCAATCTTATGCTATTTTGTAGTGGTAGAATAATTTCTTTTAGAATAGGGAAAAACCAGCTTTATGCAAAGTTAAACTTAGAGCTTTCCACCAGCCAAATTGCATGTACAACTAGGTTCATTATACTTGTGATGTTTATTGCCAGTACATTCCATGTACTGACCTACATGGCTGCAACCTATCATGTTGCAGATATATCCGATGAGGATTAAGGTGCGATAGGTCGATGTTCTACACTCAGCTTTGCTCGTGGAGTTGATGGACTCATTTACTTCTTTGCTTCCACAGTATTTGTTGTTGGCCTTATGCCATATCTTTGTAATAATTGTATTTACTCCTGGACTATCGATGTAATAAGGACGTGTGTTATTTCTGTTATTTCATCGAGTACTGTGTGTGCTAGCAAGTCGATCCAGGGACTAGCACGGTAAGCACAGAGACTCCGATCCTTTTTGGGTCGGGTGGCTACAAGATGGTATCAGAGCCAGCTTGACTGTAGGACGCGACCCCTAGAAAATGGAAAAGCCATAGGATGAAAATTGTATTTTAAGATTTCCCTATATATCCTTTGGTCTCGTACTTTTCTCTGCTTCATTACTAATTTCTCGTCTCTTTCAAAAATGTAGATGTCGACCGCCATTGCGGAGTTTGAGCAGCCCGACGAGACCATGCCCTTTGGAAGGCAGTTGATGAAGATCGTGAAGCACCTGAGGATCGCGCTGCCCACACTCAGTAGGACTTTCACGGCCACCTTACCCGAGGAGACATGCTGGAGGATTGATGTCCATATCCCCGAATGCACCATCGGAGTCAACACCGAGCCCATTGACTTCTATCTGGATGTTGCATCATGGGGCCTGGGCAAGGGCATTGCTGCTCATATTGCTCTTGCGCGCATTCGGGAGGAGTATGCCGAGGAACTCAAGAAGACCTCCTTTGTCATGTATGGGCACCACGACGTGAATGGAGAAGTGGTGCGTACTCTGGAGGACGAGACGATAGCTTCCCATATCTAGGACTTGGAGGAGCACATTCGCAGGATGGAGGTGGAGATGCATCACAGTCTAATCGTCACCAAGAACCTCATGACCCACAAGGCAGAGCTTGAGGAGGAGCTCTAGGACGCTCGCTTCGAGCACAAGGAGGAGATCGAGGTGCTGCAAGACAAGTACGACGACCTGAAGCTTCAGCTTAAGGAGGTCGAGGAGAAGCTGGATGAAGGGGAAAACATTCAGGAGGATCACTCTTATGGTGATTACGTCAGCCAGGACAAGGACCAGGATGACGAGCTTGGAGACGACGACACAGAGAGTGATTCAGCAGGAGTCGACATCGACATGGATGACTTGTCGTCATCTGATGAGAGTTAGATTTTAGTCCACCATGAGAGTTTAGGGATTCGATTTCGTTATTTGATTTCATTATTCGATTAGTTTTATTCATTTGTGAGACCATGTCAAATCTTGTGACATGGCTTATCTTAGGTTGGTGATTTGTGTGAACCTCTTTGATTGAAATTGAATTGGTGTGATTCGGAGTTTTATTGCTATCATTTGCATATGCGTAGTGTGATTTTCCTCATTAGGCCCTTGTTCTATTCTAATTTCTCACCCACTCTAAACCCATCAGATGCCTCCGAGACGTGACCTGGGATCCAACTTTCCACCGGAGCTCACCCAGTTGATCCAGAACCAGAATGCTCTTATGCAGATGCTTATCCAGAACTAGAACCAGAACCAGAACAACAACAACAACAACAACAACCCACCGCCGCCACCCCCAGTTGATAGTCTTACCCGTTTTCTAAGGCTGAACCCACCCGTGTTCTCAAGCAGCACGGAGCCGATCGTCGCAGATGAATGGCTTCGCAAGATAGGAAGGGAGCTCACCACAGCAGGGTGCAATGATGTAGAGAAGGTGAGGTTTGCCGCTCACCATCTGGATGGACCGGTAGCTTCATGGTGGGAGAACTACACCACCACATACCCTATGGAGAGTGTGACTGGGACTCAGTTCTAGCAGGCGTTACGCACTGCTCATGTTTCAGCTGGAGCTATGAATCTCAAGAAGAGGGAGTTCCGCAACTTACGCCAGTGGAACCATTTAGTGGGAGAGTATGTTGATGAGTTCAGCAAGTTGGCCTGTTATGCTCCAGGAGACGTGGCCACAGATGCAGTCAAGCAGGAGAAATTTCTGGAGGGACTGAACGACGAGCTGGGAGTTCAGTTGATGGTGGCGACTTTTGAGAACTATCAAGAGTTGGTTGACAAGGCTATCATTCTCGAGGGGAAGCATCAGTAGATAGAGAGCCGCAAGAGGAAATATGGTCAGGGCAAGTTTCAGTCTGGAGCTCAGCAGAAGCCCCGATACACCCCACACCCGGGATATGCTGGTTCAGGATCCAGTAAGTTTGGAGGGCACAACCATCATAACCATGGTGGTCATTTTCAGCATGAAGGCAATGGACACAACCACAATGGCCACAAGAATGGCAACGGGAATGGAGGAAACGGCAATCACCAGCGTTTCAGTCCTGCTACACCAGTGAGGAAGGATCTGAGTCACATCACCTGTTTCAAGTGCAAGAAAACAGGGCACTACTCCAATGAGTGTTCTGAGCTATAGAATGAAAATGGCTGGGAGTTCTGGAGGCAATAAGCCTAATCCTTTCACTAAGGGGCATGTGAATCATGTCAATGTGGAAGAAGTCTATGAGCAGCCAGATGCAGTGATTGGTAAGTTCTTGGTTAATTCATTTCTAGCACTCATTCTTTTTGACACTGGTGCATCGCATTCATTCATATCAAGGAGATTTGTGGATAAGCATAAGTTGCCCACCATAGCTCTTAAGTCACCCATCCTAGTGAGTTCTCCGGGAGTAGAGTCTATGGTTCGTCAGGGATGTTTTCAGATACCTCTGAATATAGGGGGACATGTCTTCCCCAAAGATCTGATCGTACTTGAGTCACAAGGATTGGATGTTATCTTAGGCATGGATTGGTTGTCCAAGTATGAGGGAAGTATTTATTGTGCCAGTAGGTCGATTCTTCTCACCACCCCAGTGGGAAAAAGGATCAAGTATGTGTCCAGGTTTAAACCTAGGAGGACTCAGGTGAACTCTCTTACGGGAGTTGTCCAAGAGGAAGTACCAGTGGTGAAGGATTATTCTGATGTATTTTTCCAGAGAATTTACCAGGTATGCCACCAGATCGGGAGATTGAGTTTTTGATTGAGCTGCTGCCAAGCACAGGACCTATCTCCAAGAGGCCATATCAGATGCCTGCTAATGATTTGGAAGAAGTCAAGAAACAGATTAAGGAGTTGCTGGAGAAAGGGTATATCCACCTAAGTTCATCACCTTGGGGAGCCCCAGTACTCTTAGTGGAGAAGAAGGATGGTACCTTGAGGATGTGTGTGGATTACCGCTCTTTGAACGAGGTGACCATCAAGAACAAGTATTCTCTACCGATGATCAATGACTTGTTTGACCAGCTAGAGGGAGCAAGTGTTTTCTCCAAGATCGACCTTCGATCCGGTTATCACCAGTTGAAGATCCGTGAGAAGGATATACCCAAGATAGCTTTTACCATGAGGTATGGGCTTTATGAGTATATAGTCATGTCCTTTGGTTTGACTAATGCCCCTGCCTATTTTATGAGTATGATAAACAAGGTATTCATGGAGTTCTTGGATAAGTTTGTTGTGGTATTCATTGATGATATATTGGTCTACTCCAAGAATGTGGAGGAACATGCCGAACATCTGCGCTTAGTTCTGGAGAAGCTCAGAGAACATCAACTTTATGCCAAGTTCAGCAAGTGTGAGTTTTGGTTAAAGGAAGTGGGATTTCTTGGACATGTTGTGTCAGGTGAAGGGATTGTAGTAGACCCTTCCAATGTTGAAGCCGTCACCGAATGGAAGGCACCCACCTCAGTCGGTGAGATTCGTAGTTTCCTTGGACTTGCAGGATATTACCGGAGGTTTATTGAAAATTTCTCCAAGATTGCAAAGCCCATGACAGAGTTGTTAAAGAAGGACACCAAGTTCGTTTGGACTGAAGAGTGTGAAGCTAGCTTTCAAGAGTTGAAGAAGCGTTTGGTTACAGCCCCAGTGCTAGTTCTGCCTGACATACACAAGGATTTTTAGGTGTATTGTGATGCTTCACATCAGGGACTTGGAGGTGTTCTTATGCAAGAGGGAAAGGTTGTAGCTTATGCCTCACGACAGCTTCGACCTCATGAGTTGAACTATGCCACGCATGATTTGGAGTTAGCAGCCGCGGTGCATGCACTCAAGACTTGGAGACACTATCTTATTGGAAATCGTTGTGATGTTTACACGGATCACAAGAGTTTGAAGTATATCTTCACGCAGAAGGAGTTGAACCACAGGCAAAGGAGATGGTTGGAACTTATAAAGGATTATGGCATGAGTGTGCATTATCATCCAGGGAAAGCCAATGTAGTGGTGGATGCTTTGAGCCGTAAGAGTTATGTTAACACCCTTACAGCAGGAGGTTTACCTCAGGAGTTATGTGATGAGCTTTGAGACCTTCAGTTGGAAATAGTTCCAAGAGGTTATGTTGCTGCACTCGAGATTCATTCCACCTTGTTGGGAAGAATCAGAGAAGCCCAGAAGTTGGTCAAAGGTATTGCTGAGATAAAGGAAAGAATGAGCAAAGGGAAAGCAGAAGGATTCTGTGAGGATGAGCATTGAACCATATGGTTTGAGCAGCGTATTTGTGTACCCAATGATCTAGAGATCAGGAAGTTGATTCTTCAGGAGATTCATGACTCACCAAACTTGATACACCCAGGCAACACCAAGATGTATTTGGACTTGAAGGAAAGTTTTTGGTGGACCGGTATGAAGAGATAGATTGCTGAGTATGTGGCGATATGTGATGTATGTTAGAGAGTAAAGGCAGAGCATCAGCAACCAGCAGGTTTACTTCAGCCATTGCCGATACCTGATTTGAAATGGGACAAACTTGGTATGGACTTTATCACGGGATTACCCAGGACCCGTTCAGGTTATGATTCCATCTGGGTAATAGTTGATCGTTTGACGAAGGTTGCTCACTTCATTCCAGTGAAAACCACCTATACAAGTGCTAAGCTGGCAAAGATATATATGACCAGGATCATATGTCTACATGCAGTTCCGAGGACCATCGTATCAGATAGAGGAACACAGTTTACCTCAAAGTTTTGGCATCAGTTACATGAAATTTTGGGTACCAGGCTAGAGTTCAGTACAACCTTCCATCCGCAGACAGATGGGCAGACAGAGAGAGTCAATCAGATTTTGGAGAACATGTTGAGAGACTTTGCGCTAGACTATGGGTCTAGTTGGGATGATAACTTACCTTACGTAGAGTTCTCGTACAACAGCAGCTATCAAGCCAGTTTGAAGATGGCCCCTTTCGAGGCATTGTATCGGAGGAAATGCAGGACACCTTTGATGTGGGATGGAGTTGGAGATCACAAATTGTTTGGACCAAATTTGATCAGAGATTCTGAGAAGAAGGTCAAGTTGATTCATGACAGACTCAAGATAACTCAGTCTAGACAGAAGAGTTATGCTGATGCTAAATGCAAGGAAGTGATCTATAAAGTGGGAGATAGAGCATATCTTCGAGTGTCTCCACTTCGAGGTATTAAGAGATTTGGAGTCAAAGGGAAGTTAGCACCATGATTTGTGGGGCCATACAGAGTTCTGGAACACAGAGGAGAGGTTGCATATCAGTTGGAGTTACCAGAGGCTTTGTCAGGAGTTCATGATGTGTTCCATGTTTCCCAGCTGAAGAAGTGTCATGCAGAGATGGCAGATAATCCTTTGAGAGATACAGTGCCACTGGAGGCAATTCAGTTGGAGAGTGATCTGACTTACGAGGAGAAGCCTGTTAAGATTCTTGAGACTGCAGAGAGAATCACTCGTACCAAGATCATCAAGTTCTGCAACGTTCAGTGGAGTCACCACACCGCGGAGGAAGCTACTTGGGAACGACAGGAAGATCTCAGGCAGGCTCATCCACATCTTTTTGCTGGCCAACCCGAATCTCGAGGGCGAGATTCATCTTAAGGGTGGGTAGGTTTGTAACATCCCAATTTTATTAAATTTGGATGTTAATAGAATCATTCAATGCATATCATATTTTATTGCACTTTGGAGTTTTCTGAAATATTCAAATATTCTTTTCCACTCAAGAAAGATAAAAGAGAGAGGATAAAATGACTTCCTCAAATATAAAAGAGTTGGAAAAATTATTAGAATATTATTTGGAGTTTTTGGAGTTTATTTGGTATTTATTTTATTGGCAAAAAGTGCATTAATTGCATTAGGAAAATATTTTCAAAATTGTTTGTGCTAGGATTAATGTTCATTATGCTCTATATTATGCATAATGATTTTAGAAATTTGTGTGGTGTTTTTAGAAATTCGTTTGAATTTGATTTGGGCACAATGTTCTCTATTTTAAAAAAAACGCACAAACACACTGCCTGAACCGAAACTAGGTTCGGCCCAGGAGCACGCTAGCCGGCCCACGGCCAAATTTGGCCCACAGCCAGCTCCGCGCCCGAAAATCTTTGGCGCCGGCCGCCCGCCATCGCCTCTTTCTTCCGCACCCATTGCCAGGTGGGACCCCACCCGCCTTATCGTCCCCCACCTCCTGCGCAGAGCACGGGAGGGACGCAACGCGCGCCGCCAGCAACCGCCGGCGAAGCCCCTCGGATAGGGCCTATCCGCACCTCCCCGAGCCCCTAACCTCGCCTATAAAAGTCCCTAGACCCCCTCGTCTCATCTCGCCGTCTTGCTTCGTCCCCATGCCGCTTCTAGCCACCGCCATCACCATTTGAATCTCGCTGGCCGAACGCATTTCGCCGGAGAAGTTCGCCGGCCGTAAGCCAACCTGAGCCATCCTTTCTCTGTCAATTGGATACTCGCGTCGATGCGCATCTTTTTGACATTTTTTTTGCCCCTAGGTCCCGCCGAAATGACCGAACCATCGACGCCGAGCCCACCAGAGCACCGGAGCGCCGTCGCGAGCCCCTGCTCGACCCCGTCATCGCCGAGAACCGCCGACACCATCGTCTAGACCGCCTCGCCGCGCCGGTCCTCTCCATCTACTTCACCGATGCCGGAACCCACCGTAGCCGCCGCCCCCTTTATCACTGATGCCGCGCCGCCGTCGTTTTCATCACCATTGACCCACTGTAAGCCACTGCCACCTCATCCATTAGATCACAATCTAACGGTGTAGATTAGATTAGCTTTGGTTTTTTTAGATCGAACCGGTACGCGGTTAAACCTCGGGTCTTATTTAAACCGATCAGTTTTTCTTTTTTTATTTAGCCACCGCCGCCGTTTTATTTATTTATCGGCCGTCCACCGTCTAAGCCAAGCAGCGGACACCTTCTGGTCACTCACGTGTTGCCACATGGCTAGGGACTTATTTGCAGTAGTTTTTTTTTCACAGATTAGTCCCTAAACTTCGAATAGCCGTATATTTTTAACCGTAGATCCAAATTCGATGAAACCAGTGGCAAATTCTTCGTCTCGAATAGATATATCCAGTGAACCCATCTTTACAAACTTTTGCCAATTTCAAATTTGAATTGTTTTAAATTCAAATTCAAACCCTATTTGGCCATATCTCCTAAACCGTAACTCCGTTTGAATTAATTCTTATTGCACTATGTCACTGTAGCCAAATCCTATGATCTGAACTTTATCATGGCACTTTTCACACAACTAGGATCTGTCCATGAATATTTTACTCTTATGCCTTGTATACACGTTAGATCACATCACAAATTTTGAACCCATGTCACATATTGTTCTGCACTTAGAATATTTTTGTGATAGTTAAGTGTGTTGTGTTTTCATTTGGTTTTTCCAAGCCTTTTTGTTTTGCATGTTATTTTGGTTCTATGAAATGAATGCTTATGTGCGTTTATTTATTCTGGCGATAGATTGTCCAAAGTGCGAGGCAGAGTACTATCATTCTTTAGAGTTGAACCAGCAGTACCAAGGCAAGTTCACATTTGACCATACTTTCATTACCTATGTTTTTTTATGCACTTTGTCCTTTGTGGTAGGTTTACATGGTAGGAATTTATGCCAGATGGCTATGCTTTTACCTAGTAGTTCATTTGAGGTAGGTCTGAACTATACAACCTTTGTCACCACTGTGTAAGTTTATTTTTGCCTCGCTAATGTAGATGTGGATTGGGGAGTGTTCATGGTGAGACATGAGTGACAAAGTAGTAATCAGGACCAGGACTTTTAAATGAAATACCTGGGTGGAATTGGTTTGAATGGTGGCGAAGTACAGTGGGAGCATGCATGGGAAATCCATGGTGGTGCACCACTAGTGGTTTGCCGCCCAGGCTCAAAGGGATCAAACGTGTTATCATGTATAGAAGCTTACGTGTGCAGCCACAAGCCAATATGGGCTCTGGCTTAGTTGAGTAGTTAGTGTGACCTCTTCCGGGATAGGCTAGCAGATGTGAATGTGTAGGTGTACCGGCCTATCCGTGGGTTAAGAGGGAAGGCTTTTGAAAGGCTTTGTCTCGATCATCCGATCAAGGAGGTGGTCGAATCTTGTGGGGAAAAGTGCGCAAACCTCCCAGTGACAGTAGGGGACATGACACGTATTTGTATTGTTGCCATTATGGATAAAAAGATGGTGTTTAATCATATTACTTGAGTTTACTTTATCTACATCATGTCATCTTGCTTAAGGCGTTACTATGTTTCATACTTAATACCCTAGATGCATGCTGGATAGCGGTCGATGGGTGGAGTAATAGTAGTAGATGCAGGCAGGAGTCAGTCTACTTGTCTTGGACGTGATGCCTATATACATGATCATTGCCATGAATCCGTCATAATTATTTGCTTTTCTATCTATTGCCCAACAGTAATTTGTTTACCCACCGTATGCTATGTGTTCGAGAGAGAAGCCTCTAGTGAAAACTATGGCCCTCGGTCTACTCTATCATATATTAAAAACCTAAAAATACCTTGCTATAATTTATTTAATTTTATTTTAATTTGTATTTTACTTTATCTATTTATCTCCATAAGATTTAATCCTTGCAAATAACCACTAAGAGGATTGGCAACCCTCTTATTTGCGTTGGGTGCAAGTGTTTGCTCTTGTGTGTGCAGGTGCGCTTAACGGAATTTTGCTTGGTTCTCCTACTAGATTGATAACCTTGGTTCTTAACCGAGTGAAGTACTTATCTCTACTGTACTGCATCATCCTCACCTCTTCGGGGAAATACCAATGCAGACTACAAGTAGTAGTGGTGCTTCCTTTAATTGGGAATCAACTGACACTGAATTGAAATCCAGGCACGCGACAGACGTCTAGCTAAAGCGAAATAGTAAATGGGGGGTAACCTTGTGCATCACGAGTTACTTGGAACATCTAGTATTAGGAAGAATGTGCAGTAAGAAGCGGTCAACTAGTTTCCTTCATGGGATGAATACCGTGCGAGAGATTTGCAAGAATAAGGGAAGAGGAGTACCAATATCTGCTGGCGATGTTGTGTCCTCCTTCTATTTTTTTGAAGATCTTCTTGTGGTTCGCTAGAAACAAGATGTTGTGGAGGACGGTGGGGCCTTGGACGAACCCATGGCCAAGTAGTTGAGTGTGGTGCGGTGGCCCCCTATCGGCGGCGGGGAAGCAGATCCAAGGCGGCTAATGACGGCGTAGCGGAAACAGCTCCGGTGCGGTGGACGGTTGCGACGTTGGAGCGGCAGTGGTGAGGCACAGGATGGAGGGGTTGAACTGGCTCGGGTACGGCGCACGTCCGCGTCATGGAGGCCGCTCTGCCTCGGCTTCAACTGCTAAGTCATGGAGGGCGCTGCGGTTGAGGTTGCGGTGGACGACGATGTCGGGGTATCGGCTCCAGCGTGATGGAGGAGGGCAGTGGTGGATCGGTGCGATGGGGTGTTGGACGGAGAAGGCTGGGGTTTCGCGGCTGGTGGAGAGGGAGTTTTGGCGCCCACGGAGTATGAATGGGGAATCGGACAAGGGAGGGGGGACGCTAAGGCGGGACCATGTTTCCGGGACGCGCTTGTTTGAAATTTGGGGAAAGTTACAAACTTTGCCCCCATCTAAAATTTCGAACATGCTACGGGTCGGGGGTAGGACGGTAATCTCACGTATCCAAAATAGTGGATGGCAGTGATTTCGGCCGAGCGCATCGGCGTCTAGGTGCCCGCGGTATATGAATGTTTTTCGGAGGCGGTTGTGTGGCATCTCGGTGAAGTTACAAACCTACCCCGGTTTAGACTTGTGGACGTCGGGCCGGTAGGCTTCACGGGTCAGAGTTAGGACGGTAATTTGCTTCTAGGAAACATTGGTCTCGTGCGGTTTCGGGCGAGGAGAGGATCTTTTGGCGCTTCGTTCAAATTTTTGAACCAGAAGCATTCATGTTTACAGTACTCTTCAGTTGAACTTTCCTAATTAGACCTCATTATATTTGACCTTGTATGTTTAAAAATCTCATTAAATTTTGTTATTCTTTTGAAAAAAATTACTCTTGAAAATCCTATAACTACGATTATTTTGGAATGGAGGAGGTAATCTTGAATCTATTTTGTACATGACTATGTATTATCAACAAAGATTGATGCCCCTTTAAGATGTGATTTGCAAAAGTCATTATCTCAAATTCAAATAGTTGACTGGACTTCCTATGAATTCGAATATTTGAAACCACTTTTATGTTGAATTCTAAATGTATTCTAGTTCGTCGCTAACAATTTGGAATGTATACTATGTATGTTTCTTATGTATAATGTGCTTGACACTGACCGCAGAGTGTACTCACGTTTATATATGAATTGCAAGAGCCATGCATTGTCTGGATTTCAAACTACTGACTATGGATCAATAATGTGAAATAATACCATACACATGCTCGAATTCGATAGAGTATGGATGTTTGCTAGACCAATGTTCGTTCATACGTGATTTGCAAATTTCATGATCTCATACAATTATTTAAATACAATTTATATTTTAATTTAATGGGTAGAATAGTCCTTTACGCGTAGATGCACTCTCCCTCGACCCCTCCTCACACGCGTGCTATCTTTCTCCCTCACGCATACGCGCACACACAATATATCCATTGGCCTTTCTTTCTCACTAATGCTCACCCTCTTTCCCAAAAGTGTCTCTCACACACACACACACACACACACACTCTCTCTCTCTCTATATATATATATATCTCCCTGTCTCTCTCTTACTACTATCTACGACTCTTTTCACCAATCTTAGTCACAAACACTATTTCTCTCACAAGCATGCGCACGCATGGTCTCCGCCGTCCCCCCCCCCCTCTGTACATATCTCTGCCTCGTGTCTCCCGCACGCACACTCTCTTTAGTCCTCTCTCGTACGCATTGTCTCCACCTCTCTTACTAGTTGACAGATATGATTCTATCAGATCATTCGATAGGATATCCCTGACGGTTAAAGTGGATGGTGATAATAGGCAAAGATTTTCCCAATTTGAGGCCCTTGCGATCGAGGAAATACCCTACTCCTGGTCGTGTATACTTTGATTGGGGTGTGTACAAAGTACATGTCAATACCAAGGGATTGTGTGTCTATATACTATCGACGAACTAGGCCCCCGGCCTATATAACATACCTGGGGCCTAGGGTTACAAATCATAGTCCGCTTCGTCAAGTCAGTCTTCGTATAACGCATCTCGGGCCGACCTATGTGGTGTAGGGTGGAACCGACCCAGGGGTCCTCACCTCGACCCACCAGACCAAAAAACGATCTGCCACTACCACACCTCGCACACTCTCTACCCCCACAGGTCTCGCTATATTCTCACACCCACACATACCAACACACACACTATTTCTACTCATGCCTCTCTCCCCGTCTCCTCTGCATACACAAACTCACCATCTCTCGTTGAGACATCCTATCCGTCTCTCTCTCTCATCTCTCGTGCTTTCTCTTTCTCCCATCACCCCCCCTCATATCCACGCCTCTCTCAAATACGTACACATACCCTTTCCAGGCCCTCCAAAATACGTCAACCACACGTTCACACATGTTACATCTCATTATCATGTGCTCCAAATGATCTAAAAAAGGCATCCGTTCACTTTTACTCCGCATACAAGATTTGTTTTGAATTGAAACTGCACAGATTGTGACAAAACAAATATTTAAGAAAATCTACATATACAATACTACAAAGTTATATATGAAAGTTAATTGCATGGTGCATCCAATGATATTTGTTCTGTATTGTGAATGTTTACATTTTTATCCTATAAAATTAGTCACAATAAAGAGAACGAAGGGCATCTCTCTCTCTCTCACTCTCTCCATTGCACACCCCCTCTCTCTATGCCCTTTTCACGTACGCACACAAACTATCTCTCGGCCCTCTAAAAGTACGCCCCCATACACATTCACGCGTGACAGTCATTCTATTTCAAGCAAAACTGCAATACGGTCTCTGGATTTAGAATGCGCTCATTACGGTCAACATATACATTTTCTGGTGATTATATGGCCACTAGCTCACCGTACAGCTCCGTATTTTGATGGTGACACTGACGGTCATTGTATTTGAAATGAAAGCACGATATGGTCAGCATATACATTTTGTGGTGATTATACAATCACTGGCTCACCGTACAGCTACGTATTTTGTTGATGACACGATCAATTGACCAGTCAAATAGTCCACGTGGCGCAACTAGTGTTGCATCAGAAGCGCACATTATCTCCCTAATGTAGGGCCCACCTATCAGCAGTAGGGATGGCAATGGGTCGGGTTTGGACCGGGTGGAGCTGGTCCAAATCGAACACATGACCCGTCTTCCTGCCCTCTACCCATCCACCAAAGTATCCATGGGTATAGCTTGTGCCCATGCCGAAACCCGTTGGATACCCGGGTACCCATGGAGCTCCATGGGCATAGAAAAATCACCATGCAAAGCCTTATAAACATCAAATTAATTCACCACATTCATTGATACATTCACACATTGAATTCACTTTACATTTAGTTAGATCCTAGTCGACTAGTTCTAGTCTTCAGTCTAGCCGTTGCTAGATTATTTATAGGATCTTAGTGAGCTACAAGCCCTATTCGGTTAACTCCTAGTCAAATGATCCCTAAACTGATATCACCTTCCCATGACTTGCATCTAGTTCATATAAAATCTCATATGTGTCATGAGGGAGAGAGCATCGGATATGACCTTCTTCAGTATTGATGGTGCTGCCGTCGTGGGTGCGTGGAACTCCTCTGTTGCTTGTCGACCACATGTGTGCCTGAGCAGCATGACGAGAGCCTCGACCCTGCTCATGGGCATGGCGCGGTGGTGATTGTGGCGTAGAGTGCCGCCATACATGGGAGGGCTTGGGGCAGAGGATAAAAGTGGACGGGAGGCAGCCGAGCTAGGTTTAGGTTTAATATAATTAGGTCATGTTAATACGGTATAGGATTAGGAAACATGGGCCGAGCTTTTGCATTTTTGTGAATGCGAGTTGTGGTTGGTCTAGTGTCACTAACGTATGGGCACAATTATCTTATGGGTATCCATTGGATATCCATGGAGAAGAAAATATAACCATGCCCGACCCAGCTCCTTGCGGGTATCCAGATCCATGGATCCATGGGCAGAAAGGCCCTCCATACCCTTGCCCAACCGGGTCGGGTATCCATGGGTACTCGGATCCATGGATAAAATTGCCATCCCTAATCAGCGGGTATAAGAAAGAAACAAATGGTAATAAATTAGTGCTCGGTAGGGATTTGAAGTCGAGACCTCAGGTTGGTAGCCCGCGCGCGATAACCACAACGGACAAGGTCGCCTAGTGATGATATGCTGAGTCGGCCTTTTAATACGCAGGAGCTACTGTGGTGAATACACACACATCACACATGCGGACAAACATGCACGCAACGCCCGCGTGCATGCCTGCAATACTCACACGTACACATGCATGCACGCAACACTCGCACGAACACACGCACTCAAGCATGCATACAACACTCACATGTACACATGCACGCACACAACACTTGCACGAACACACGCACTCAAGCATGCATGCAACACTCACACATAGACATGCACGCACGCAACACTCGCACGAACACACGCACGCATGCATGCACACAGGACAAGACGCAACACACACGCTCACGCTCAAGTGCTCAACCTACACGTGCATCCACACATATACACAGCCAGGGTGGTTCGCGCGCAAGGGCCAGTTCCGCGGGGTCGTAGGTTCGACCCCTGATGCGCCTGCGTAAATTTTTGTTTACCAACTGATAGGTGGGACCCGCAAGCCACGTGGCCAGTTTGACCAGTCGACAGAGTGCCACGTAGACTTTTTGACCAGTCAACTGAGTGCAATTTGTAATTACAATTTTCACATCCATATTAGGCCGGCGGGTTTCGAATGTTTAGCCCCACCTCGCCACGTGAGGAGCTGGTCGACCGGCTCAAATAGCCGAGTCGTCCAGAAGCGATAAGCTGCAGTCATCATTACACCCTTTGTTAAGGACATGCATTGTTAATAGTATTAATCTTCTCTGTGATATAAAGGCTGCTTGTAGTGGTTAGTATCATAACTATTATTCCTAAATATGTTTATTATGATAGGGTATCTGATATGATACTCAACCCTCTCTTTCTTCATTTAGTTATACGCCACCTCAGCATTGCTGCAGGTGGTACCACTATGTGCTGGAGTGGGGTGCTCGGTCACAAGCATTTCACAAGCATTCAAGTCTACCGCACACGCCACCAGACAACCACACGCGGTTGGCGCGCCGTCCGGTGCATGACAAATATTTGCAAAATATCCGGTTTGGTGCCAAAACGCGAGCCTCTGCATTTGGCCAAAAAATACAAACCGAGCCTCTGCGTTAACTTCCTGCCCCACCCCGCCCAGCACATTCAAATCCCTCATTTGCCGTGAAATTTTGCTGTGTGTTGTTGTTTTCAGGGATATTTTGCTGTGTGAAAACAAATTTAAATATCAACGAATAATCGGTGTCCGGGGTATTTTGCCAGGACACGGTTGAATGGCCTCATATTAGTTAGTTTGTACTAGCACTAATACTACTAGTGTAGAGTAGTAGGAGCAGGAGTAGTACAGTGGTAGTAGAGTACAAACCAGTACGAGTCCCATCGGACACCAATTTTCTTGGAGTCCATGCTACAGCTAGCACTTCTCCCTCCTCGTTCCTCTAAACTCAGCCGACACGCGGCGGGCAGGGTGAGGGTTTGCCGATAGTCGGTTTGCTCGACAATGGTCCCAGATGTCAGTGAAAATGCAAGACAACATGCGTTCCCTAGCTTGAGTGGTGTGCCGGACTGACTGTGTGGAGGTGTAACGCGAATGCGGCAGGCTTTTCATTTTGAACTCGTAAGTTGTAACATTTGGTCCTGCTCCTTGGAGCGACGATAGACACAAATAACGATTGAAAACGCTAGGGCGAGGCTTTTCCCGCATGATAAGAGGGGGAGTTTGCCAGCTTGGCCAATCGTCAGTTTGCTCACAAGCAGTCCCACATGTTACTCATATGCCTTGGTAATGGGCGTTGAGCGGCGGGCCAGAACATATTGTTACTTCAATCATTCATGTTGCATGTACATTAAAATTGCATTGAAATGTACTCAACAACGTGCGGGCTAGTATCATCTAGTGATCTGAAAGGGCCCACTTCAAAAAAGAAAGAAAGGCGATTCGGTGCCCAGGCTCATCTGCACCCGGTCGGAAAAAAATCACAAAAAATAATAAAAAAATCATAAGATTCCAGTTTTTTTGCATGGTAGAAAATTTGATGCGTGAGGTCCACTCCAATTTTCAAGTAATTCAGACATCTGAGGAGCTCTCGGCAAAAAAGACAAATCGGGTCAGAACAGTGCATGAACAGTAAACATTTTTTACAGACCCCAAATTTGTCTTTTTTGCCGAGAGGTGCTCAGATGTCCAAATGATTTGAAAATTGGAGCGGACCTCACGCATCATATTAACTACCATGCAAAAAAGAATTGGAATTTTTTGATTTTTTCTAGTATTTGTTTTTGATTTTTTTCTTCAGCGCGGGTGCAGATGAGCCTGGGCTCAGAAGTGGATTATCGCCCACTACACATTCAAGCATTTCACATCGTTCTCTTACTCTCTCTGTCAAACCGACTATGCCAAACTCCCCTGCCTACCGCGCGGGAAAAGACCCGCCCTCGCTTTTTTAATCGGGTTTTGTATCGATGGATCGCGTGAAGCAGCAAAACCAAGTGTTACAAGACTACTAGTACTACTACTACAATACACTAGGCTGTCGTGTCTTGTACTCCTCCGTCGTAAGAGTGGAGACGCTTGCTTTAATAAATGTTTTGCTTCCGTTCGCCAACATGTGGGACATCTAGCATCCGGGTCCACGTGCCATGCACCAAATAATAGTGTAGAACAGCAGGGGGGACGCACCCCGGTCGTGGCGCCATAGTAGTACTAATGACCAATGAGGCATCAAATCACAAAGCCGCACCTTTCCAACCATCATTTCACTCTTCGATGAATCCGCTTCTCCATCATCTTCTTCAAGAAAACCACGTGTTGCTTCTGCCATTGTTCTGATTTTTCATGAGGGACGCGCATCGGCTTGGTACATCACTGACACGTGTGACCGCATGTTAGTAAACCGACAGGCCAAGCTCCCTCGCCCACTGCTCGGCAAAAGCACCTCCTTTTTACTAATCTGGATATCTATTTTTAGATCAATATAATCGAGATTTGTATATATCGCACCAAGAAGCAAAACCAAGTGGTATGCTTTACAATTCAAAACGAAATGGCGGCACACTTCCAGCACGGCTTTCGCGTTCACATCGCAAGACCGCAGGGTCAATCCACACACGAAATGGCAATACCAAAAATGCTGCACTCACGGGCCTTTACGGGGCTAATACGGGCATCTTCCAACTAATCAAACTAGCCCCCCTCTGATTTCAGGGGGTGGGCCCCTTCCCACCCCCTAAATCCAATCCTAATCCTCCACGTCTGCTACTCTGTAAAGTCTGTAAAAATCCTCCTCGTGAGTCTAGCATTGCTCATGGCGACACACTAACAGTGCCTTTCGCCGACATCTGGGACATCCACCATCCTGGTCCACGTGCCATGCACCAAAGTTCGGAGCAGCGGGGGGAGGCACCCCGGTCATAGCACTATAGTACTAGTAAATGAGCAATGAGGCGTCAAATCACAAAGCCCCACCTTGCTCGTAGTAAGCTGGACGGAGCAGGGGAGTACAAAAAATTGTGGACACAGCTTCGACCCAAAGGCAGTGACGCGTGGGTCCTGCATTTTGATATACCCGCAGCCTCCTTTGGTTCACAGGGTAGGAATATTATAGGAGTATGAAAGTTGTAGGAAAAGAGATGACGTACGGCCTCCTTTAGTTTATAGGAATTTCATATTATAGGATTTTCAAAGGAAAAATTCCTATGGAGCTCTGTGGTTTGTGGGAATGTATTCCTAATCCTATGTAGGATAGGAACCAGTCCTTCACATTTTAAAGGAAAAAAAACCATTACCCTAGACTCAATGGAAAAATTCCTATCCTATGCATCAAATGACATTTCTTTCTCTATAGGAATTGAGATGCATCTCATCTCACTTCCTATGTTTTTCCTATTCCTATGATATTCCTATCCTATGAACCAGAGGAGGCCGACATGTATATCAAATCCTTTGAGTAGGGATAGGAAAAGAGATGTCATTTGGTTCACATTATATGAATTTTTCCATTGAGTCTTAATGTTTATTTTCCTCTTAAATGTGGAGTATAGGAATCCATTCCTATGAACCAAATGGCTCTAAAGGAAAAATTCCTATAAAAATCCGATCATATAGAATTCCTATAATATTCCTCCACACCAAAGGAGGCTTGAAATTGCTGTAGGTGATACAGCGGTCTTCCTTTGCTGAGTGTCAGCTAACGGAGACTCGGCTAACAAACTTGGCGAAGTGTGGCACTCGGCAATAGAGCAGTGCCACGCGTCGAGTCCTTACTTGATGGGACATTGCCGAGTTTAGAACTCAGCAAGATATTTACCCGGTTCTTCTAATGAAGGAACACACTATATTTCATCTCTCTATTGATCCCGATCGTTCTTTCTCTCTCCTTAGTTAGAGGACTCGATCCTACGATGTCTCTCGCTCTCTCTCACAACAAACACGCACATACGACCCCTCTTTATCAAAGACACAGTCGTACATTCCTCCCCCATCTCTATAGATATCTCTCGATGATGAATGAAATGATATATGCTGGGTTTTCTATATGTGCATGTTGTTCTACGAAAACTCGGTAAAAGTTCGTGATGTTTGAATTTTCAATAAAGCTATATGCACTATAATTTGGAACGGAGGGAGCATACGACAGTTGCGAACGCTCACGTGGAAATTTTATGTGTCGGAGGAGTGGTTATTCTGTCAAATGCCATGGCAAAACTGCCACCGTCAGATGCAGATCTGACGGTTCTTTGGGCGTTCGCCGGGAAACGGCTTGTGGTGAACGTTTGCCAGATATGATTTACGGACACACACATTGCATTGACATGTTAACCCTCCCTCTCACATACGCACACACGCACCTCACGACTCTCCCAAGACTTCTCGCACACACCATCTATCTGTACTCTGTAGGTAGACGTGACACACATATATGTGCTCTTCACACCCTTCCCTAAGAACTTCTAAAAAATAAAAGATGTCACACATTTTTTTTTGTAACTCAGACGTCACACACGTGTACATCTTACTCTAGGTGGAGTACGTAGTACACGAAGAGAAGCGGCACATGCATGCACCAGTTCTCTAACACCGACACACGGGTACACGTACGAGTGCATTTGTTTACAAAGAGGCATCCCAAGTGACAATTTGACTCGTGCAGTTTTCAACTTCATGGAGGGTCGGGGACCACACATGTACATAGTGCGACCTGGATGCGGTGGCGCGTTATTGATTGAGTTTTTTTACTGCAACGTTAAATGAAAATAGTGGTTCGCGTGTATTCATTTTAAAAACGATTGCTACAAGAAAATCACTCCACTATATATATAAGCAGGAGCTTGAGCGCTTCCTTTACTAGGGTTGCTCTCATTCACTCTCTCATCCTCTCCAGATCTAAACAAGACAACGGTGGCCACACCCTCTCTCTGCTCACCGCTGGTCACAGTTCCGGCTGGATCCCCTCCGCCGGCGAAGCGGAGAAGGTGCAGCGTTCACGCGGTCGTTGGTGGCGAGGGAGGAGACCCACAGCTGCCGGCACGTCCCGATCGGCGGCCCATTCCATTCTGTCCGACACAGCGTCGGCTCAGGAGGGCCTCCGACCCCTTCTTCCTCGTTGCCATATTGTGGGCAGATCCGGCCTCCCGCCGCCCTCCTAGCCACATCCGGACGACCCTCAAGTATAACTTTCTTCGAAACTGGCCTTGCTCTACTGCCCCAGCTCACCATGTGGCTGCATGTGGATCTTTTTCTACTTCCTATGGCTGTTCCAAAGCCACCTAAATTTTTACTATTATTAGAGGTAAACCTACTTCATGCAATCGAATCTAGGACTTTGCTCAAAAGGGAAGAAACGGGGGAAAGCTGTAGCATGAATCTAGGACTTGGTTCAAAGAGGAAAGAAAAGGGGGAAAGTAGTAGAGACTGGCTACCCAACCGGTCTCTTGGTTGAAAAGGGGAAGAAAGTGGGGTGGATAGCGAAGCGTGGGGGGAAGTACTAGTAAGATACTAGCCAGACCGATCTCTTGGTCGAAAAAGGGAAGAAAGTGAGGGGGTGTTGGGGGGACAACGCAACTGAGAATGAGCAGGTTTAGATTTCCTGTGCTCACGTAGGAAAAGGTCGCCGAGGAGATAAAAAATTGGACAAATGCAGACATGCTGCCTAAATGTTTGCCGCTCTCGGCAACCAGATCTGCTTCACCACTTTATGCCCCTGCTGTCCGTTTGACCTTATCGCTACCGTTTATCTAATATCAGAGGAAAAATGAAGCAATGCCACTGTTAGCCTAATGTCACTTCTAAGTAATGCTGCTGTCAGTCTAGTGCCATCGATAAATTGAAGCAATAAAACAACCATTTTATGAAGTGCTTCTGTCTTGCTTTATTTCCCATGAATTCTGTTTTGCCAGTTACACTTAAATCTCACACCGCTAACATTGCTTCATCCCATTGGAACTGCACAAATTTGATTGCACCATGCACGGAGCTACTGACCATGTGCTAGTCTCATGACAGTAATACTAGTGATGTTGTTCTGCATGTTAATCTAGTGCCAGTGTTGATGTGATGTGATGCTACTTCTTACTTAATGGCACTTTTTCATACTGTCAATGTAATGCCATTCATAACACAAGAGATGTTGTTGTTAATCATATGCCACTGCAAATAACTACCACTGCTTAAATAACCATATTACATATTTGTGCAAACAGGGATCTCTATCTCCATATCGTTTCTATTTGTGCAATCATAAGCACACACCTCAATTTTAGTAGAACTGCACAAAATCAGATGGCTGTTCCTACCTGCCGTCCTCTAGCCACCCGTATTCCAGGTATTCCTACATTCATAACTAGCTAGAATGACCAACGCAAGCTAAAAGAAGCTGATTCGTACGTGGACTTCCTGATTGCAGTGCAGGAACGAGCTTGTCATGTGTGGCAGAGAAAACAAGCAGTGCGTCCGCGCCATGAACTATACTCACTCCCAATTTAAGGACGGCCCGAGGACGAGCTTGCATGGCTGCACGGAGGTTTTGGGGTCAGGTGCACGTAAAAGATCCATTGCGGTCTGCTTATTTCTGCAAATAGCGGTGCTTAAATTTAATGGAACCACACAAGAAGTTCAGATGGTCAATCCACTTCAAGGTTCAGTTCAATATTCCAACTGAGAACACAATTATAATTTGTTATTCTGGAACGAGAGAACCTAACCCTGGATGGTGGCAACAAGAAAAACCAGAGTGAACCCCAGGAAATTAAAGCTTGCCTAGGGAGGCCCTTTGCTCAGAGAAGCCTGACTTGATTTTTCCTGATTTGTAAACCTTCTCACAACTTTGTCTATTGCTATCAACTTCTAAAAGAGATGTTATGTTCTATGAATCATTGAGATGTATAAAAAAGCTGAACTTATGCTTTTGAAGTATTTTATGCAGCCGAGTTTATTGTGAATGTTTAACATGAATGCTGGAGTAGCATGTTAACATTTGGAATCTATATTGTGGCCTCAATTAACCGCATGAACCACTGTAACTAGATACGTAGTTGCCTATATGTCAGACGGAAGAGTATGAGTGTGAGCTGGTCGATCTAGTGTTGAAGCGATCTGCGCCAATGTGCCGTGTTTGCACCAACTGTGCTTACAAGTGGGGTAGCACCAACAGTGCATTACCTACACTATGTATACGTCGGCGCACTAAGAGTTGTCAAACAAGTATTTCATCAAACACACACTGCTCGTTTGATAAACAGTGGCAACTTATGTCTTACACTGCCATATTACATGAAAGAACTCATGAGGATACATCTGTTTCGCCAACACTTACGAGGGTTCTCACATGATTCACGGGCACACAAAAGTAGCAGCAGTTCCCATAGAGGGATTCAAATAGAGTACAACCCCAAGAGGGCTCGATAATACGCAAGGTTCGGGTAATTAAACACAATCCAAGCTACTTTGAAACACTAACTGGGCCAACTATTTCATGCCATCAATCTAATTGGGGATGGACACTAGACGGACCTTGCCATGAACATCCTCGAGGACGTTCAGCAGCAGCTCAATCCTGTCAACCTTCTTGAAGATAACCTTGTGGCCTTTCTACTCATAAACTTGTTTGTCGAGGCATGCCAAGTCATGTTCATGGATAAGCTTGACAAGAACATTATGCCTCACAAACGAAGGAGTAGCTATGAACTTTGTGTGCTTTAGTACACCCTGGACAACACGCCTGATAACAGTGTGGCTGGAATACATTTTGTCTTCCGTATAAGTGCAAATGGCTTCCAGGATCGAACAACCTAAGAACTTTGTTTTCACAGTGCGTATATTCAGGTCATCCACCTCATAGCGAGTGACATGTACAACCACACAATACTTGTCTGCATCAGGGCTCTAATTGAAACAGAAACGAATTCTGAATTACTTTCCAATATAAAAAACATAAGTTATTTAAACCACCATGTAGAGTCACAAGTATGCATGACAAGGAAGGTAGCATGGCATCGGAGCTAATAAATCTTGCATTATTTATCACCTCATACTTAGATGAAAAACCACAATCAAGATCGCCAAAGAAGAAAATCACCTTGGGAGCTCAGCGGGGGGGGGGGGGGGGGGGCACATCCTCAAAGGGGTCCATCTTGCCGGGGGAAAACTACTGCTACATTTGCCCTGTGCAGACTACCAGACAATCTGGTACAAAAGCTTCAACTCCCACTTCTCAAAAAACTTTCACTTGTGCTGGTTCGAATGTCGGAGGCCTCACTACACAGCATCATCCAATCCAGTTGCCCTGCCCTGGAGTGCTTAGTGCTTGTTTTGACAGCTAAAATTGGTTGTTTCCAAATAAAGTCGCCTAACCTTGTAAGAATTGGAATTTCTTTTGACGTAGGGGAGCTCATCATCGAAGATGCCCCTTCACTTCAAATGTTGATCCTTGATTCTTGTTATTCGACTTCGCAAATAACTGTCGTCTCTGCGCCTAAACTGGAGACCTTGGGTGTAATTCATGATCTATGTGATCATTTCAATATGGTGTTTGGCTCCCCAGTTATCCAGGTACTGTATATTATCATCTGCACTTTTGTAATCTATGACACCCTGGTTTTTGGCAACTTTTTCTTTTCGAAATCTTTCTGGCTTTATTTGCAATTTGGTTGGATTTTGAACCTTTTCAGTTGACCTTGGACTTATGAATTCCTCTGATTGATCCAAAGCCCTCAGCATCTTGCCAAAATCTTGTCACTTACCTTCTGGATCAATTTCCAATTCTTTATCCTTCCCATATATTCATTTTCTTCCTTTGGGAAATCTGTCATCACTATGGGCTACAAAGCAACCTATAGTTCTGGTGGTCAGAAAAATCCCAAATTAATCCCAGACCTTATTGTCATCATCTACTCCCACAATCTTGAAAAACATTTCATGGTCCAGTACAAAGTTTAGTCCAGAAAAGTCCATTTGCTCTCTGGACCGTACTGGTCATTTGTGAAGGAGCTCATATTTTCCCTACTCAGTTAATTCCCGGAAAATTCCCTGAGATATTAGGGAACCTATCTTTCCACAATATCCAAAAATATCATCTTGTCCAGTACAAATTTTCATCAGCAATATTCTGCCAAGTTTCTGTTCAGTTGGAACCTCTGTGAAGGAAGTACCAGCTAGAGGTATCCTCCTCACCAAATAACCATGCCACACCAAAATTTAGCTCCAGCAGGTCAACCAGATGAGTGCTACAAGCTCATCTAGGTTTCTGGTTCAGTACAGCACTTGTACATGAACTATATTCAATTCTTGATGAAATCCTTTCAAACTTGGTCAGGTTGGAGTCCTTCCAACATAGATCCTCCCAGACATCTCCATTGGCTCCATCTCCAGCTCACCTCTTCTCTAGATCACTCTCAAGTTCGCTGTCAGAGAATGTAGCTGAAGCTACACTTCGCAGCAGAGTGAACCTAGCCAAACCAGAGGCACAGGGAGGCTAGATGATCAAAGGAGAAGGCACTGGACATGATGCGCTGGACTTGGGCGGCCTCGAGACATCACTTCCCGTGGTGAGCACGGTACTGGCATGCCAGTATGCGTGCTCTGCACCTCGCCGGCGACGGCCGAGGTCATTCTAGAGACCTCGTGCTGCCATTTGATGTCCTGAGGTGCCGACTAAGCCACTGCCGTCCACGTACCCCTCTCCCGATCCTTCCCCTCGCCGGAAACGTCCTCGGCGGCCGCCACCGCATCCGAGCACTGTGGCGCCCGTGCGGCCACAGTGGCTTAGCGGTGCGTCCTCTTCCTCCGCTAGCTGCCGCCGCGCCTTAACTCCTCCCTGCCCTCTCCCGTCTCGTCGCCCGCTCCTGGCCAGCCAGCTCAACGTCGCGACGCCGGCGACGTGTCCCAAGATCGCCGCTTCTAGAGAGCTTGCCCGAGCTCCTTCCCCTGCTGTAAATAGCCCTCCCCGGCCTCTCCCGAACTCCTCACCCCACTCCCTCCACCTCCTATTGAGCCCCCGAGAACGGAGCCATGGCCGAGAGGCCCTCTGGCCTCGCATCTCGCCGGAGCACCGCCGCCACCCGAGCTCTGCCTCCCCGCCGATTCGCTCCTTCCCGAGCTCCACCGACTGCACCCGCGAGTTCACCTCGCTCCACTGACCCTGCCCAAGCCCTTGCCCGGTCGAATCGCTGCCGGAGTCGCCGTCTCCGACGACCCCCGAGAGCTGCCGCCGCCGGAGAGGAAGGGGACGACGTCGTCCGGCCACCGTTCGCCAAGCCTCGGGTACGTGCGTGTTCGCCTCGGTGAGCTCGTTCCATCCCCACTCTCTCCTGACCTCGCCGCCGTCCATATCGCCGGCGACCATCGCCGGAGCCCCGCCTCCCTCTATTTTCCCTCCTCCCCCATTTAAATCTGACGCTTGGACCTGCTCGTCAGCGGCTTACCGAAGCGGTAAGTGGAGACGCCCGAGCGGTTTACGCCTTCGACGTGGCCCCTGTTGATTTTCTGTTTTTCTGTTTTATTTCCAGAGTTGACCAGAAACTTTGACCCTTAATAACTTCTAAACCATAAGTCCAAATCAATTGATTCTTTTTGCTCTGAGTTTTTACTGAGCTCCTCTATTTTCTGGTAAATTTTGGTATTTTTGTCTTGTTCACAGAATTTCTGGTGAACAGAACAGTAATATGTGACATTTTCAATTACTTTTTAAAAACATTTTCAGAGGGAAATACTTTTGGATTTGAACCTCAGGAGTTTGTGGACAACCCAACAGAGCAAGGCAAGCCATGTCATCCATTGCATGAAGCATTTCAATAGTGTTGGTTATTTAATTGGATTTCATGCATTATTTTAATATGTGATAATCCATAGTAATTTATTTAACTGCATAGCCATTGCCATGTTAATTTACTTGCAATTAAATACCCATACTGGTTAAATTCTTGACAACACTAAACTTAGTTGGTTGATCAAGAGCCACCTACCCGGACTTTTCCGTGCAGCCACATTTGCCGGTATGGGACGGCCTTGACTTGGTCTGGCTTTGTGCTCTTTTATCGGTACCACCAAACTAGGGAGGGTTATGCATGCGTGCTGCCCTGATCAGGTAGCCGACGATAATCATGTGAGCCCAGTTGAGTTATTTTGCCGGCGTCCCCATTTGGGACAGTTAGTGGCCACGACGGTGGCAGGTGTCACGGGGTGACACAGGGGCCAACCAGGACATGAGCCTGGGAGGGTATGATTGTCGGTGGTACGATAGAGGGGTCACGGGTCAGGCAGGTTTCGTTGGAGCACCACCGGTCCACCCGAATGGGATCACGAGGCCAGGTACTCCATGGTGTGGGTAAAGTGCGCAACCTCTGCAGAGTGTAAAACCTATTCGAATAGCTGCGTCCAAGGTATTGGACAGTCCGTTTAGGCCTCTCTAGGATGGTCAACCCTAAGGATAATAATGATGGAAGAACTTGTCTTATGTTTGGAAGTGCTCTGTGGATTTTGAGCATTCCGAGGGTTGTGGGACAACCCGGATGAGAGTAAGTTGGTACTGGGTACCAGTAAGTGAGAAACCTAATCCCTTAATCTGTTAATTGCCATGCGATTGTTTGCTGCATTGTTTTGGTTGTCATGAGCTTGCGAGTACATTCCAAGTACTCACCTGGCATATCATGCTAGATGTAGGAGAAGCCGAGGATGGAGGTCCCGAAGGTTCGTGCTACGCTAACTAGGCCATGTCCACAGCAGTGTCCCTGTGGATGGAGTTTCCCGCGCTATATTCCGCTATGCCGTAGTTCTCCCAATAGTATCGAGGCCCCGTCATGTTCCATAAATAATGTAGATATTGTCATAGCACGTGCAGTGCTTCTGGCCTCGCTATCATGTAAATTATGAGCTTGTACTCGAGATATTTTAATAAAGTTCAGTTCTGTTCTGTTCCAAGTTGTTGTGTGTTTCTAGAAGACATGATCTCTGGGTTGGAAACACTGGTAAACCGGTCCTCTGAGCCGGGGTGCCACAATGCTTGGTATCAGAGCCGCGCTGACTGTAGGACACCCTAGTTAACCCTGCGCTAGAACCGCGAGTAGTTTAGAGTCTTGGGATGTGTCTTGCTTGCTGCATCTGATTGTTGCATTTGATTGCTGCATTGCATGGCATGCATATAGCTTTTATTGTGCTAACCGCTGGTTTGATGAGTGTAGATAGCACCAGTTCCGTACCACTACCACCATGAGCCGGCACCGTTCACTTTTCCAGTACTACTTCGTAGCGTCTGGCTTCGGCTGTATGCCAACGGCGAAGACCCAGTGTTCCAGGTGTTCCAAGAGAAGCTTGCTGGTTCAGTATTCGAGTATCACGCGCAAGCCTTTCTCACTACGAGTTCAGATATTGGCAGCTACTCCCGTTCTTCCAAGGGCGGAACTGCTTCTACTCCGGAGTTGGCGATCCAGTTTGCTGCGATGGAGGCTCTCACTGACTTGTGCTTCCACGAGGTCGAGATGCAGACTCATCCAGGTTTCTTTCACTACGCCACCCTGTCGCCTACGATAGGGCGAGTCCTTTTCGCACCCGTTGATCCGGCGAGTGATCGTGCTACTGGTGTTTTATCTCGTTATCTGAACGCCAGTTACCGTATGATCACTTCTCTAGCCGAGGAGCTGACTTCTGCTCGCGAGGCACTTGCTACTGTTGCGGCAGCACAGTCTCCTCCTCCACCTCCGTTTTCACCCGTGTATACTCCACCCATTCCACCTTCCGACACTCCTTCTAGTTCGTTAGGACCGCCAGGCTTTTCGTCTGGTAGCCGACGTGAGACCCCGTCAGAGTGGGCCTCACTCCTAGCTACTCCAGCTGCTCCGATGCTGCGGCGTCATGCTTCTTCTCCTTCAGAGGGAGAACCTTCCCGTCAGTGTTGTCGTGTTTCCTTTGATCCGGAGGCCGAGGTACACATCATCAGCTCAGATTCCGAGTCAGAGTCAGACGACGAGGAGTCTTCAGTGTACCAGCGCTCGTGCCACCAGCGTCACTAGAGCGGAGGCTTGAGTTTCAGTGCATGCATCATAGCATCCCTGCATATGTCAACTGTCGTATGAGCAGTCTAGTCATGATCATCCCCCTTACTAGCTTGTCATGTATGATGTTGGGTTGCCTTGTATAATTATTTGGTTTGCTTTTTCTTCTCTCGTTTTATTTGGCTTCTTTTTCTGGTGTCATATTGCCCTGCTTTCCCTTATGAATATGGCTCATCGATTCGGTATTTTGCTATGGGAACAAATTTAGGATGAAGAGGTGTAGTACTCAAGGCGGCGATGGAACTCCCGTTCGTCGATCCGCCAGACAGGCAGGACAGCCACCAGAAGATTTGCCACCTCCACCCCCACAGTCACCAACCACTGATCAGATTATGAGAATGTTTGAAGAGAAAAGGAACCAAGATCTCATGGAATTTCTGAAAAGTATGCAGGCTATGGTGGGTCAGAACAACCATAATGGGACACACTCTAAGCTGTCTGATTTTCAGCGTACCAATCCACCCAGTTTTGGTCAAGCTGTGGATCCGATGGAAGCTGATGACTGGCTGAGGACCATGGAAAAGAAATTAGAAATAGCCCGCTGTGATGAGGCAGACAAAGTTCCTTTTGTTACTCACTACCTGGAGGGACTGGCAGCCATATGGTGGGACAATACAAAAATGTTATGGCCTTCTGGAGAAGATATTTCTTGGGAAAAATTCAAGGAGGTATTCTGCAAGTATCATATTCCTACTGGCATAATGAAGGTGAAGCAGAGGGAATTTCTTGCTCTTACTCAAGGAAATATGTCAGTGGGTGAGTATCTGAACAAGTTTAATAATCTGGCATGGTACTCTACCCACGATGTGTCCACCGAAGAAAGGAAGATTGACCGATTCCTCGGAGGGCTGAATCATACCCTCCGCTGCCAGCTTTGTATGCTGGACTTTCCTGACTTCCAGACTCTGGTAAACAAGGCCTTCATAGCTGAACGAGAGCATAAGTCAGGATATAATGATCACAAGCGGAAGTTTGAACCCAAGAAGGACAACCGTGAGCAGTTTGTGCAGAAGCCACGCATTTGGCAACCAGGGCCATCTGAATACAAGCCTGCCTGGAACAATGGCAACAACAACAACAAGCCTGTCAGCCAGGACAAGACCTTCGGCAAACAGCCAGTGCTGGAGGATTGCCGCCGCAACAACACATGCTTTATTTGCGGCCAGAGCGGGCACTACTCCAAGCAATGCCCCACAAGAAATGGGAAGCCACCATCCGACTTCAAGCCACAAGTCAACAGTGTTGGACGCCGCCCCAATCCGAACTTCTATCGCGGCCAAGTCCATCATATCTCCGCTGAGGAAGCCCGCGAAGCACCAGATGTGGTCCTTGGTATGTTTTCTGTTAACAACATACCTGCAATAATTTTATTTGACTCTGGGGCTTCTCATTCGTTTATTTCGCGGAGTTTTGCAACCTTGCACAAATTTTCTCCTTCTCTTTTGGACAAAATCATGGTGGTACAATCCCCTGGCTCCATGCTCAGAACAAATGTGATATACAAGAATCTGGAAATCCTGATACAAGATGTGAAGTTTCCAGCCACTATAGTTGCCATTGAATCCCCTGGAATGGATATAATACTGGGAATGGATTGGTTGGTACCACACCAGGTGTGTATCAACTGTGCCACCAGGAAGGTGACATTGGTTAACCCGGCAGGCCAAACAGTGCAATTCACTGCTAGTAGAGTGATGTCAAAGAAAGGAATGGCATTCAAAGCCACAGCTACAGACATAAGTCTGATTCCGGTAGTCAGTGAATTTCCGGACGTATTTCCCGAAGAGATACCAGGAATGCCACCTGATCGAGAACTAGAGGTTGCTATTGATATTGTTCCCGGAACTGCTCCAATATACAAGAAGTACTACCGCATGCCTTCCCCAGAGCTGGTAGAATTGAAGAAACAGTTGGATGAATTATTACAGAAAGGGTATATTCGTCCAAGCACTTCACCGTGGGGATCACCCATGTTGTTTGTCAAAAAGAAGGATGGCAGCCTACGAATGTGCGTAGACTATCGCCAACTGAATGAGGTCACCATCAAAAATAAATATCCGCTCCCCCGCATTGATGATCTGTTTGACCAGTTGAACGGAGCCCGGGTATTCTCCAAGATTGACCTCCGAACGGGGTATCATCAGCTAAAAATCAGGAAAGAGGATATCCCCAAGACAGTCTTTACTACCAGATATGGTCTGTATGAGTTTACAGTCATGTCATTCGGGCTGACAAATGCTCCAGCATATTTCATGAGCATGATGAATAAAGTCTTCATGGACTTTCTGGACAAATTTGTGCTAGTATTCATCGATGATATTCTCATCTACTCCAGAGATGAAGAAGAGCACACGCAACATCTCCGTACTGTCCTGGAAAGATTAAGGACCCATCGCTTGTATGCCAAATTCAGCAAATGCGAATTTTGGCTAAGAGAGGTGGGATTTCTGGGGCACATTCTGTCAGAACAAGGTGTGGCTGTCGACCCCAGTAAAGTGACCGCTGTATTAAACTGGAAGACCCCAGCCACAGTAACGGAAGTCCGTAGCTTTCTGGGATTGGCAGGCTACTACCGTCGCTTCATCGAAGGCTTCTCAAAAATAGCCAAGCCATTGACAGAACTGTTGAAAAAGAACCACAAATTTGCCTGGACGGAAGAATGTGACAGTAGTTTCATGGAATTAAAGACGAGGCTAACTACAGCCCCTGTCTTAGTTCTTCCAGACATCCACAAGAGCTTTGACATATATTGCGATGCTTCCAGGTGTGGAATCGGCTGCGTCCTAATGCAAGAAGGAAAGGTTGTAGCATATGCATCCAGACAGCTACGACCTCATGAAGAGAACTACCCCACTCATGATTTGGAATTGGCAGCCGTGGTTCATGCATTAAAAATTTGGAGGCATTATCTCATTTGGCAGCGATGTGAAATATACACGGACCATAAGAGTCTCAAGTATATTTTCACCCAACCTGACCTGAATCTCAGGCAGAGGAGATGGCTTGAATTGGTCAAGGACTATGACCTTGGGATTAATTATCATCCGGGAAAAGCCAATGTGGTCGCCGATGCCCTCAGCAGAAAGCAATGTTGAGGATATCGCTTATCGTTAGCGTCTCGGTCAGCTGGGGATTAGAGATTAATCGAAAATTGGCCGATTAATCGATTTTATCGGTCGACTATTAATCGGCCATTTTTTGCAAATCTCAGGTTCCCAACACTAAAATATGCTATATTCAACACCAAAAAAATATTGGACATAAGTGTTACCTTGATTCCTAGCCTTTGAATCCTTGTATAATGACAGACAAAATAGGACAATAGTACATATTGCGTAACAAGGTCCACAAAACAAAAATAAACATAGGTTTTGCAAACATAGTGCTAGGAATAGACCTGATTTATCGGTAGATTCCCGATAAATCGCTTGTCAGAGCAATAAATCGTCCCAAACGATAAACGGTGAAGATAAGGCATAATCTTATCGGTCACCCCCTGAGTAGTGATAAATCGGACGATAAATCGTTGAATCGGAAGATTTTTTTGAACAGTGGCAGAAAGTAAGGTACCCTAAATGCACTAATGGAGGGAATGCATCCGAGGCTACGAGAAGAGTTTGCTAAGCTGAATATGGTGTTATGTGGCCCAATTAGCCTGGATACAATGGAAATTACTCCAACACTTATGGAAGAAATTAAAGCAGCCCAAAAATCAGACCAAGAAATACAAGAGATCAAGGAACGCATTCCGCTAGGAAAGGCCAAGTCCTTCCGAATTGATGACCAGGACACTATATGGTTTGAAAACCGAATATGTGTGCCTGATCAAGACAGCTTGAGACAGCAAATACTCAGAGAGGCACATGAATCTGCGTACTCTATCCATCCGGGAGGAACAAAAATGTACCAGGACTTGCGAGAAACCTTTTGGTGGCCAGGAATGCGAAGGGACATTGCATACTATGTCGCCTGTTGTGACATCCGCAACAGAGTCAAGGCTGAACATCAGAAACCCGCGGGGCTACTGCAACCCTTACCAGTTCCCCAGTGGAAATGGGATGACATATGCATGGACTTCATTGTTGGACTACCCAAGTCCACGAGAGGCCATGATGCTATCTGGGTCATCGTGGACATACTTACGAAAGTGGCTCACTTCCTTCCGGTAAAGACCACTTTCAACGCGAATCAACTCGCACAACTCTATATGTCCCGGATAGTCAGCCTTCATGGAGTACCCAAGTCTATCACATCAGATAGGGGTTCCCTATTCACCTCAGCATTTTGGCTGTGACTGCACCAAGCCCTGGGCACTGTGCTAAAGCATAGTACGGCATATCACCCACAGACAGATGGACATACCGAACGTGTGAATCAGATAGTGGAAGATATGCTTCGGTCCTGTGCTCTCGCCCATGGACCCAAATGGGAGGATAGCCTACCCTATGCAGAATTCTCCTACAATAACAGTTATCAGTCAAGTCTCATGATGTCACCGTTTGAAGCTCTGTATGGACGGAAATGCCGCACTCCTTTAAATTGGCCTCAGACAGGAGACAGCCGTATCTTCGGCACATATTTGATGCTCGAGGCTGAGAAGCAAGTCAAGGATATTCAGGAACGACTTCGAGCAGCCAAGTCCCGTCAAAAGAGTTACTATGACCCGAAGCATCGGGAAGTAACGTTTGAGCCCGGAGAATATGCTTATCTCCGAGTCACCCCCATGAAAGGAATAAAGAGGATTCACACCCAAGGAAAGCTTGCACCAAGATACATCGGTCCCTTTGCAGTCATGGCTAGAAGGGGCAGAGTGGCATATCAGCTAGAGTTACCCCCAGAGTTGTCGGACGTTCACGACGTCTTCCATATATCATAGTTGAGAAAGTGTATTGCACCTCCGATCGAACAGGCAGATATGAGTGAGCTAGAGTTGACCAAAGATTTGACCTATGAGGAAAGACCTGTCAGAATATTGGATGAGATGGAAAGAACTACCAGGAGTAAGACAATCGGATTCTATAAGGTGTTGTGGGATCATCATACTGAGGAAGAGGCTACCTGGGAAAGAGAGGATTTTCTGAGATTAGCATATCTACACTTGTTCCCTGAGCAACCGAATCTCGAGGACGAGATTCATTCTAAGGGGGGTAGGTTTGTGACACCCTGGTTTTTGGCAACTTTTTCTTTTCGAAATCTTTCAGGCTTTATTTGCAATTTGGTTGTATTTTGAACCTTTTCAGTTGACCTTGGACTTATGAATTCCTCTGATTGATCCAAAGCCCTTAGCATCTAGCCAAAATCTTGTCACTTACCTTCTGGATCAATTTCCAATTCTTTATCCTTCCCATATATTCATTTTCTTCCTTTGGGAAAATCTGTCATCACTATGGGCTACAAAGAAACCTATAGTTCTGGTGGTCAAAAAAATCCCAAATTAATCCCAGACCTTATTGTCATCATCTACTCCCACAATCTTCAAAAACATTTCATGGTCCAGTACAAAGTTTAGTCCAGAAAACTCCATTTGCTCTCTGGACAGTACTGGTCATTTGTGAAGGAGCTCATATTTTCCCTACTCAGTTAATTCCCAGAAAATTCCCTGAGATATTAGGGAACCTATCTTTCCACAATATCCAAAAATTTCATCTTATCCAGTACAAATTTTCATCAGCAATATTCTGCCAAGTTTCTGTTCAGTTGGAACCTCTGTGAAGGAAGTACCAGCTAGAGGTATCCAATTGAGCTGAAATTTTTATGGCATCTCCTCCTCACCAAATAACCCCGCCACACCAAAATTCAGCTCCAGCAGGTCAACCAGATGAGTGCTAGAAGCTCATCTAGGTTTCTGGTTCAGTACAACACTTGTACATGAACTATATTCAATTATTGATGAAATCCTTTCAAACTTGGTCAGGTTGGAGTCCTTCCAACATAGATCCTCCCAGACATCTCCATTGGCTCCATCTCCAGCTCACCTCTTCTCTAGATCACTCTCAAGTTCCCTGTCAGAGACTATAGCTGAAGCTACACTTCGCAGCAGAGTGAACCTAGCCAAACCAGAGGCACAGGGAGGCTAGATGATCAAAGGAGAAGGCACTGGACATGATGCGCTGGACTTGGACGGCCTCGAGACATCACTTCCCGTGGTGAGCACGGTACTGGCATGCCAGTATGCGTGCTCTGCACCTCGCCGGCGACGGCCGAGGTCATTCCAGAGACCTCGTGCTGCCATTTGATGTCCTGAGATGCCGACTAAGCCACTGCCATCCACGTACCCCTCTCCCGATCCTTCCCCTCGCCGGAAATGTCCTCGGCGGCCGCCACCGCATCCGAGCACTGTGGCGCCCGTGCGGCCACAGTGGCTTAGCGGCGCGTCCTCTTCCTCCGCTAGCTGCCGCCGCGCCTTAACTCCTCCCTGCCCTCTCCCGTCTCGTCGCCCGCTCCCGGCCAGCCAGCTCAACGTCGCGATGCCGGCGCTGTGTCCCGAGCTCGCCGGTTCCAGAGAGCTCGCCCGAGCTCCTTTCCCTGCTATAAATAGCCCTCCCCGGCCTCTCCCGAGCTCCTCATCCCAGTCCCTCCGCCTCCTATTGAGCCCCCGAGCACCGAGCCACGGCCGAGAGGCCCTCTGGCGTCGCATCTCGCCGGAGCACCGCCGCCACCCGAGCTCTGCCTCCCCGCCGATTCGCTCCTTCCCGAGCTCCACCGACTGCACCCGCGAGTTCACCTCGCTCCACTGACCCTGCCCAAGCCCTTGCTGGTCGAATTGCTGCCGAAGTCGCCGTCTCCGACGACCCCCGAGAGCTGCCGCCGCCGGAGAGGAAGGGGACGACGTCGTCCGGCCACCGTTCGCCAAGCCTCGGGTACGTGCGTGTTCGCCTCGGTGAGCTCATTCCATCCCCACTCTCTCCTGACCTCGCCGCCGTCCATATCGCCGGCGACCATCGCCGGAGCCCCGCCTCCCTCTGTTTTCCCTCCTCCCCCATTTAAATCTGACGCTGGGGCCCGCTCGTCAGCGGCTTACCGAAGCGGTAAGTGGAGACGCCCGAGCGGTTTACGCCTTCGACGTGGCCCCAGTTGATTTTCTGTTTTTCTATTTTATTTCTAGAGTTGACCAGAAACTTTGACCCTTAATAACTTCTAAACCATAAGTCCAAATCAATTGATTCTTTTTGCTCTGAGTTTGTATTGAGCTCCTCTATTTTCTGGCAAATTTTGGTATTTTTCTCTTGTTCACAGAATTTCTGGTGAACAGAACTGTAATATGTGACATTTTCAATTACTTTTTAAAAACATTTTCAGAGGGAAATACTTTTGGATTTGAAGCTCAGGAGTTTGTGGACAACCCAATAGAGCAAGGCAAGCCATGTCATCCATTGCATGAAGCATTTCAATAGTGTTGGTTATTTAATTGGATTTCATGCATTATTTTAATATGTGATAATCCATAGTAATTTATTTAACTGCATAGCCATTGCCATGTTAATTTACTTGCAATTAAATACCCATACTGGTTAAATTCTTGACAACACTAAACTTAGTTGGTTGATCAAGAGGCACCTACCCGGACTTTTCCGTGCAGCCACATTTGCCGGTATGGGACGGCCTTGACTTGGTCTGGCTTTGTGCTCTTTTATCGGTACCACCAAACTAGGGAGGGTTATGTGTGCGTGCTGCCCTGATCAGGTAGCCGACGATAATCCTATGAGCCCAGTTGAGTTATTTTGCCGGCGTCCCCGTTTGGGACAGTTAGTGGCCACGACGGTGGCAGGTGTCACGGGGTGACACAGGGGCCACCCAGGACATGACCCTGGGAGGGTATGATTGTCGGTGGTACGATAGAGGGGTCACAGGTCAGGCAGGTTTCGTTGGAGCACCACCGGTCCACCCGAATGGGATCACGAGGCCAGGTACTCCATGGTGTGGGTAAAGTGCGCAACCTCTGCAGAGTGTAAAACCTATTCGAATAGCAGCGTCCACGGTATTGGATAGTCCGTTTAGGCCTCTCTAGGATGGTCAACCGTAAGGATAATAATGATGGAAGAACTTGTCTTATGTTCGGAAGTGCTCTGTGGATTGTGAGCATTCCGAGGGTTGTGGGACAACCCGGATGAGAGTAAGTTGGTACTGGGTACCAGTAAGTGAGCAACCTAATCCCTTAATCTATTAATTGCCATGCTATTGTTTGTTGCATTGTTTTGGTTGTCATGAGCTTGCGAGTACATTCCAAGTACTCACCTGGCGTATCATGCCAGATGCAGAAGAAGCCGAGGACGGAGGTCCCGAAGGTTCGTGCTACGCTAACTAGGCCGTGTCCACAACAGTGTCCCTGTGGATGGAGTTTCCCGCGCTATATTCCGCTACGCCGTAGTTCTCCCAGTAGTATCGAGGCCCCGTCATGTTCCATAAATAATGTAGATATTGTCATAGCACGTGCAGTGCTTCTGGCCTCGCTATCATGTAAATTACGAGCTTGTACTCGAGATATTTTAATAAAGTTCAGTTCTGTTCTGTTCCAAGTTGTTGTGTGTTTCCAGAAGACATGATCTCTGGGTTGGAAACACTGGTAAACCGGTCCTCTGAGCCGGGGTGCCACATAATCATAAGCTGCATTTTTCATTTGTGCGCATAAGTTTTATATCATCTAGGAGTACACTTTTTGTACTAATATTATGTTCTATATGTTCAATGAAGAGTTTGTCCATGGATAGCCTATCAGTGGTGCTGGATTCTGTCAAGATCTTATATATCAGTATGAATACTTTTGATCTGAACAAGATTATTGGCTTGTTGCGATGCTTTCCATGCCTGGAGAAGTTGTATATAAAGGTGTTGATTTCACGCACATTGGAAGCCCATATATAGTGTACTAGAATTAACCGTTCAGTTGTTGCTCTTACAACATACTCTTTTTTTAGACCTTAACTATTTTTAATCTTCATGTCTATTTAGGCAGCAGGACGGGGTACAAAAGGTTTAACCAATCGGTGGCATTGTAAGCATCGGGATTTTCTCAGTTCTCATCACATTCGTTTGAAGACAATAACGCTGGAAAGATATGTAGCCACCCATGCAAACACTAGATTTGTCACATTCTTCCTGCTGAATGTGAGGGTACTATTGTCCATCAGGCTTAAATATATTAAGAACAAAGTTTTGACAGATGGATATGTCGAAGAGCAAAAAAAGGACTTTCAGGTGGACAAAAGGGCTTATGAACGAGCCAGGCTTCATTTTACATCATCTTTTGGTCATATTCCATTATGTTTTATGACCCGGGATGCTCATTTTGTGGATCTGACCGATCCATTTGATAGTGACAGCTGCCAAAAATAGTGGTGGAGTTAGATGCTATTGCTCTTTTGAATCTGGATTTAGTCTAAACCTGATGAACAATTACCCTCGTGCTTTTGTACAGTTTGTAATTAAGCTGGAGTTTGATGTTGTTGCCCATTTCAACTCGGCTGTGGCTGTCATATTTTCTTTGAAAAAGGCTAATGGCTTGCCATTTCTTTAATTAAGAGAGAAATATTGTAACAAGTCCCTACAAAGGGAAATAACATCACTCTCGCCGGCTACTTGATCTCATTGTGCATTACAGAACCCAAGCGCTTAGCTCCCGCCAGCACCCACAAACTTATTTTGAGCTAGCACACCAAATGGGCTATAATTCCTAATAAGAAAGGCTGCTTGGCCGTGACAGATTTGGATTCTGACATTTGGGACCCACAAGGAAAAAGCCTATCCAAGGTGGTGTCGACTTAGTTAACAAACGATTCTACATGCCATCCATTGGATTGACATCCAACATCTGTCGTGTTTCTTCTATCTCTTGTCTTTTTCCTCCAGACGCCCAAACGAAACCACGCCATGGGTCCCGCCTCCCACGGGTGGCTGCGCCTCCGCCCACGCATTGCCGCCCCACCGTACCCTCAAACGTTGGCAGTACGCAAGCAAGTGCCTCCTTATAACAAGCCAAAAAAATGCTTCCTCCTAATGGTTTGACATCTGGGTCCCACGCCATTGTCAACGTAGTCAATAAATGAGGGAATTACCCAACGAGCGGCTGACACCAGGGACCCAGCAGCTCGCGCAGACCGACTCGATCCTACACAAATAACCATCGGATCACGCACGTACCTCATCTAGATGAATCGAGTGCACTCATTTGACCGTCGTGCCGATGTGCGACCCAGCACTGATGGGACGACACGGGAGTACGGCACAGTCATAGTTTCAGTTTTTTCAGTTTTCCATGGCAAGCTAGCGCGCTAAAAGCCATGCCTGCTTATGCATTGAATTCCGATGACCTTCGCGTTTCCCGCGACACGTGGGTTTACCTACCGTCCGCCTATAATTACTGGTTCCCGACATGCTCCGGTGGCACCTTCACCCAACACACCCTATCCTCACAAGACCCGACCGGCCACACATCGCTCGCCACTTGCCCTCGCTCTCTCCACGTCCGTCATGCCCCCGCGCGGCATCAATAGGCGACGCAAGAGGCGCTCACCGCCAGAGTTAGTGTTCGGTTTTTCACGGGAAGGCAGACGGAGGGAGGAGGTATTCTGGCGGTCTTTAGATGGCAATGCAGAGTATGAGGATGCCTTGGAGCACGACTGCATGGCGGAGGAGCAGCGTACCACTGATTTGTGCTGCCAGCAGATGATGGAGGAGGAGCAGCGCACCGCCGCTCTGCGTCGCGAGCAGAGCGCCCGCAACTGGGCCGACTACGTGGAGGCCGGCGCCCGGCGAATAGCCCTAGAGGCTGTCGGGCATGCACGCGTGCTCGACGCTGAATTTTACTACCAGCTTGTCAAGTTGGTTTCCCGCTAAGAAGCCGAAGCTTCGGTGGACCACGCCGGCATGGAAAGGGCCAACTGGCGCGAGCAACGCGCCCTATCGCACCTCTGCCAAGTCCGAGGCGAAGAGAAGGACGTCGGTGTCGGCGTTTAGCGTGTGCCACAGATGGCGACCGGCATCGTCTAGTTAGCTAAGAATGTTAGTTGTTCTAAACTTGATTATTACTGGGAGTAGATAGTTAAGTTGGCTATGATGGTTGTCAATGTGGAAGTTCAGTACTCTATCTCTAAATCAGTCCTGTTACTTTGCTCTGAATGTTGAACTTTCCGATTGAACGTTTGGAATGGGCTGTTATATTTTTAAATGGGTTGTATTTGTCCGCGACGGATTAAGAGGCTGACTTGTGGGCCTACTAGGTTGACGCGTACACAAGGCTTTGTCAACTTAGTCAACAAACGATTGTGGCAGCCTAAGCCGTTGGATATCAATCCAACATGTGTTGTGCTTTTTCAATCTCTTGTCTTCTTCCTCCAGGCTCGTGCCGCCCAAACCAAACCAACGCGGGCGGGATCGCCTGCTCCCACCTTCCGCGGCTTGCTATGCAGCCGCGCACGATTGTTGTCCCACCGTACCCTAACCGGTGCCAGGCCATCCCTCTACACCCCCACCCACCCACCCCCACCTCCTGTTATTTTCCGGCGACGGCATCCCCACCCCGTACCAACCCTCATACCCCCCTCCGTTTCCGACCACACTGCCGCATCTTCCACGGCTCCTTTTCATTCCTTACAAGGCCTCGCCATCGTCCTCCGCTTTGGTTCCCTCCCCGCGACACTGCCTTCTGGCGTTGTCAACATGGTCAACAACCAAGAGGACTCAGGAGATGATTGTACGTGGAGAGGATGATAGTAGGGACCCACCAGGGTCATGGCAGTACGCAAGCAAGTGCCTCCTTATTACAAGCCAAAAAAATGGTTCCTCCTAATGGTTTCCCGACATCTTGGTCCCACCCCATTGTCAACGTAGTCAATAAACGAGAGAATTGCACAACGAGCGACTGTCAACAAACGACAGGAATCGGTGCGGACTGTACGTGGAGAGGATGACAGTAGGGACCCCCAGGTCCATAGCCGTACGCAAGCAAGTTCCTCGTTATTACATGAAAAAAATGCTTCCTCCTAATGGTTTGCTAACATCCAAGACCTACGACATTTTCAATGTAGTCAATAAACGAAAGAATTGCACAAGGAGCAGCTGACACCTGGGACCCAGTAGCTCGAGCAGTTTTTTGTTGTTGTTGTTGAGACGGAGCAGGGTATCAACTGGGTTGTGCGGCGTCTGTGGCCCGTCTAGCCCAGGCTTTATTTACAACATGACGAGCCCAACTGTTTTTTTTTGTCTGTGAAAATGACCAGCGCACCTTTTTTTCGCACAATACCCTACACAGGCCGATTTCCTTTTCCCCGCCCTGCTGGGCTGCAAATCTTTCAAGACGACGAGGGATACATTCGGCCTGGCCATAAAAAAGGCTATAAATTTTGTGAGTAATATGAAATGGGGTGTAAATATATAAAAAACACATCAAATGGGCAATTAGTTCAAATTGCGAATTTTATTTTATTTTTTCATATTTCATTGGATTTTAACATAATTTAAATATATTTTAAAATTTGTTTTTATCGGGCTCGAAATTTCGGGATTAAAAATAGTTCGAAAATTTCAATGACCAGTCTTTTATTTTATGTTTACCACATCACCAGCCCAGTTTTCTTTTCTGTCTTGAAACGGCTAGCCCAGTTCTATTTTCTTTTGCACAATACCCAATCGAGGCCTACTTGCTTTTCTCATTCCTGCTGGGCTTCAAATCTTTCAAGACAAGGAGAGATGCATTCAGCTTGCCCACAAAATGGCCTATTTCCCTAAAAAAGAAAATGGCCTATAAGCAATAAGAAATGGGCTGTAAATTTTAAAAAAACACAGCAACCGGTAATTAGTTTCAAATTTTGTTTCATCCGGATTTTGAAATTTTAAATTTCATTGGATTTTTCTACGGTGAAAATATCATTGGATTATAATTAATATAATTTCATTTTTCAAATTAGTCTGAATCAGACTCGAAACATCAGGATTAAAAACAGTTCGGAGCCTACCAAAATATGCAAAATTTCATTGAAATTTTTAACCGTGGCCAGAATATTGGCTGTAATGCTAACAAAAAGAATATGTGCTGCCAAAAAATCCTTAAGAAAGAGCAAATGGGATGTAAATTATTAAAAATAATAGCAAATGTGTTGTATGATGTTTGCCACATATTTGGAGGCTGACTTGGGCATACTAAGTTGACGCGTACGCAGGGCTTTGTCAACTTAGTCAACAAACGATTCTAGCAGCAGTGACCATTGGATGTTAATCCAACGGCCGTGCTACTTCTTCAGTCTCTGATCTTCTTGCTCCAGCCGCCCAAACCAGCGCCGGCTGGACCGCCTTCTCCCGCCTCCCGTGGCCGGTTGTGCTGCCGCGCAGGCCTCACCGCCCCACCCTACTCCCATCGCTGGCTAGGCCATCCCTCTACTCAACCACATCTCCTGTTATTCTCCGGCAACGGCAGCCTCAAACCGCAGCCGAACCTGTAAACCCTCGTACTCCCCTCCGCGTGGGCAACCACTGCCAAGTCTTCCTCGTCTCTGGGTCGTTCCCTTACTAGGCCTCGCCGTTGTCCACCGCCTTGGTGCTCTCGGCACGGCGTCGTCAACGCAGTCAACGAACGGTAGCCATCGGAAGAGGACTGTACGTGGAGAGGCTGACAGCTAGCACCCACAAGGTCCATGGTCGCACGCAAGGAAGTGCCTCCTTATTACGCTCAAGAAAAATGATTGCTCCCCCTGTTAGCTGGGACCCACCAGATTTGGAGGCTGACTTGTGGGCCTACCAAGTTGACGCGTATGCAGGGCTTTGTCAACTTAGTCAACAAACGATTCTAGCAGCACTGACCGTTGGATGTTAATCCAGCGGCCGTGCTGCTTCTTCAATCTCTGATCTTCTTGCTCCAGCCGCCCAAACTAGCGCCGGTGGGACCGCCTACTCCTGCCTCCCGTGGCTGGCTGTGTTGCCACACAGGCCTCACCGCCAAACCCTACTCCCACCGCTGGCTAGGCCATCCCTCTACTCACTCACACCTCCTGTTATTCTCCGGTGATGGCAGCCTCACACCGCAGCCGAACCAGTAAACCCTCGTACTTCCCTCCGCGTGGGCAACCACTACCTTGTCTTCCCCGGCTCTGGGTCGTTCCCTTCCTAGGCCTCGCCGTCGTCCACCGCCTTGCTGCACTCGGTACAGCGTCGTCAACGTGGTCAACGAACGACACCCATCGGAAGAGGACTGTACGTGGAGAGGCTGACAGCTGGGACCCACGAAGTCCATGGTCGCACGCAAGGAAGTGCCTCCTTATTACGCGGAAAAAAATGTTTCCTCCCCCTAATAGCTGGGACCCACCAGCTACATCTTCGCACGCAAGGAAGAGCCTCCTTATTACGCGCAAAAAAAATGATTCCTCCCCCCTGACAGCTAGGACCCAGCAGCTATATCTTCGCACGCAAGGAAGTGCCTCCTAATCCTCCCTGACAGCTGGGACCCACCTGGTCGAACCATACGTAGCGTTGTCTGTCTGGTCGCGAACGTGTACGTACATACTGGTCGATCGGTCTCTCTGCAATGATGAACCGTGGGTGTGTAAGGAGCGGCACGTGTCATAGTAGAGCCCCCGACGTAGCAGTTCAGGCAGCCCCGTCTAAATCATGTACACGTACGTACATCCACACAACAAAAAAGTATGACCACGTACGTATATATACGGGCGGGGTCTCGAACGCGTACTTGCACATACGTACGGCCAGGGCTCGTGTACATGGAGAGAGAGGCAACGGACGGCAACAACGGCCTCCTATTCATCGGCAGCCAACCGGCTGGGTCGGAACGGAGGAAACAACGTCGTGTTCATCGGGAGCCAAGCGACTGGGTCGAAACACGTCCTGTTCATCGGGAGCCAAGCGACTGGGTCGGAACACGTCATGTTCATCGGCAGCCAACCGGCTTGCACGGAACAGCCGAAACGGGGTCCTGTTCATCGACTCGGGGTCTCGCGTACCACAAAACGGAGGAAATGGCCTTTTGTTCGAGCGCCTACGGTCGAAACGGGGTCCTGTTCATCGGCTGGGGGTCTGGCGTACCGCAAAACGGAGGAAGCGGACTTCTGTTCGAGCGCCTATTGTCGAAATGGGGTCCTGTTGATCGGGAGGGCTCTGGTGTAACGCAAAACGGAGGAAACGGACTTCTCCCCAACTGGCTACGGTCAAAACGGGGGTCCTGTTCATCGGGAGGGCTGTGGCGCACCGCAAAACGGGACTCCATGGGCTACTGTTCATCCACGGTTGACCTCCCTCTTGCCTCCACCAGCTACTGTTCATCCACCATCGACTTCCTCCAGCCTCCACCGGCTACTGTTCATCCAGCCTCCATGGGGTCCTATTCATCCACCCCCAACCGGCTGGCCTCCTCGGGGTCCTGTTCATCCAGCGCCAACCACCTTCACATGGCCAGGGTACTGTTCATCCACAGCCAACCCACCGGCTGGGGTGGGGCGTACGAGCGGGTGGCAGCAACGGGAACTGTTCATCCACAGCCAACCAACCGGCTCGATCGATGCGTCTCGACTCGTGCCTACGTGTATCTCGCGCGCGGCAACAACGGGCATTGTTCATCGAGAGGCAACCCAACACCGGCTGGCTACGTCTCGCACGGGGGCTCGATCGGCTTCAGTAAGCAGCGAGAAGGATCAATCGGGTTCAGTTAACAGCAAAGGAATCGCTCGGGTTCAGTTAGCATCGAAGGGATCGCTCGCGTTCAGTTAGCAGGGAAGGGATCGCTCCGCTTCTGTACGCAGTGGGATCGATCGCTCGGGTTCAGTATGTGTAGTAGTGCGAGGGATCGATCGATCGCTCGGGTTCAGTAAGCGAACGCCTCGCTTGGGTTCAGTTAGTGAATGCCTCGCACACATGCGCGCGTACGAGAGAAACGTGCAAACCACACTGCATCGCTCGGCCCCGACCACCCACCGTAACCGGGAATTCCCCGAAAATTTCCTCGGCCTCACTTCTACCATGATTTTTTATGTCATGGACGGCCCAAAGAATGTCATGCGGGTGCGTCTCCGTCCCGCCCAGGACGAAAAGCCCATTTTCTGCCATAATTTTTTGTCATAGAAGTAGGAACCCACCACATCTATGATGATACGTGTTTTTGTCACAATTATTGTCATAGAATTGTCACAACCATGACAGAAAAAGTTTTCATTCGGGCCATAATATCACGGATGTGTCTTTTTTTGTCTTGTATATGCCTATATGGTGTAACTGAGTGCTGAAGCTATGTGATGTTGTACTCTTATGTAATTCAGCTATGAAATCCTGGTTGCCGTAATACGGCTATGAAACATATGGTGTGTTTGATATGAAATGTCAATTTGATTACTAAATACATTATCAATAATAGGCCAATTAGCTTGCTTATTGGGTTTTTGTATTGCAGATGGTTTCTCAGACAACACCATGGGCGATGACCTCAAACAACGCACATAGTTTCTAGAAAGTAGCCATGTTGGATCAATGAACAATCACACACGACTTTTGCCCGACAAATGTTTGCGTTAGTCCACCTTGCACAAATGTTTCCACATAAAAATTGTGTGTGATGTACATATGAACGGAAACATTTTTCTGAGATTCACTGTGTGGGATGTATATATGAACAGAAACGATTGGGCTAGTATAATTGTCTGCGATGGCTCGCCCGATCGCACACGAGCTCTATTTGCCCCGCGTGTGTGACCAGAGGCCCTATCGCCGACGGTTTCTAGGTCATGTGGGAAGGACCCCCCCAATCGCACACATAGGCAAGGTGACGGTTTAAAACTCTCTCGCGGAAAGGGGGGCAAAACCGTTTGTATAGGACGTCTCTGCACCAGTGAAACCTGCCCCCAAATGGGACAAAAAATTTACCACACCATGTTGGAGCCATTCCATGATAGCATGCCAAGTTTTATGAATTTCATACGAGTTTTGGATTTATTAGAATTTCAAAACCAAGTATCTCAACGTTTGCGGTGGAACCACGATGCTGCAGTGTTTGAAATTCATCCCCATTTCTTGCATGGGACCTAAGCATGCATGATAACCCACATGTATAGGGGATCGCAACAGTTTTCGAGGGTAGTATTTACCCCAAATTTATTGATTCGACACAAGGGGAGCCAAAGAATATTTGTGAGTATTATCAGTTGAGTTGTCAATTCAACCACACCTGGAGAACAAATATCTGCAGCAAAGTATTTAGTAGCACAGTAGTATGATAGTTTTGATAGCAGTAGTAACAGAAGCAGTAGTAACAGTAACAGTAACAGAAGCAGTTTTGTAGTGATTGTAACAACAACATCAATGAAAATAATTTAGCAAAGATCAATATGCGAAAAGCGTAGGCATTGGATCAATGATGGATAATTATGTTGGACGACATTCATCATGTAACAATCACAACCTAGGGAGATACACAATAGCTCCAATTCATCAATGTAATGTAGGCATGTATTTCGTACATAGTCATACGTGCTTATAGTAAGAACTTGCATGACATCTTTTGTCCTACTCTCCAGTGGCAGCGGGGTCCAAAAGGAAATCTAAGGGATATTAAGGCCTCCTTTTAATAGAGAACCGGAACAAAGCATTAACACATAGTGAATACATGAACTCCTCAAACTACGGTAATCACCGGAAAGAATCCCAATTATTGTCACCTTGGGGTATGCGGATCATAACACGTAATAGGTGCATATAACTTGCAAGGTAGGATCAGGAACAGAAATATATTCGTGAAAACATAAAGGGTTCAGATCTGAAATCATAGCACTCGGGCCCTAGTGACAAGCATTAAGCATAGCAAAGTCATAGCAACATCAATCTCAGAACATAGTGGATACTAGGGATCAAAGCCCTAACAAATTGACTCGATTACATGGTAAATCTCATCCAACCAATCACCGTCTAGCAAGCCTACAAAGAAATTACTCACGCCCGATGATGAGCATCATTAAATTGGTGATGGAGGATGGTTGATGATGACGACGACGTCGAATCCCCCTCTTCGGAGCCCCAAACGGACTCCAGATCAGCCCTCCCGATGAAGAACACGAGGTGGTGGCGGCTCCGTATTATAGAACGCGATGATTCTTTCGCTCTGATTTTTTTTGGATGAATAGGTACTTATAGAGTTGGAATTAGTGTAAACGGAGCTGCCAGGGCCCCACAAGCCTGGGGGGTGCGCCCTAGGGGGGTAGGCGCGCCCCCTGAGCTTGTGGCTCCTGGGTGGCCCCCCTCCAGTAGATCTTTTCGCCAGTATTTTTTATATATTCTAAAATAATTCTTTGTAAATTTTCATGTCCATCCAAGAACTTTTATTTCTGCACAAAAAATAACACCATGGTAATTCTGCTAAAAACAGCGCCAGTCCGGGTTAGTTCCATTCAAATCATGCAAATTATAGTCCAAAATCAGAGAAAAAGTGTTTGGAAATGTAGATACGTTTGGGACATATCAACTTCCCCAAGCTTAACTCATTGCTTGTCCTCAAGCAATTCAGTTGACAAACTGAAAGTGGCAAAGAAAAACTTTTACAAACTCTTTTGTTCTTGTTGTCTATATATATACTTAACTAGCATCCAAGTTTTCAACAAAGATTATGAACTAACCACATGAATGATAACACTTAGGTCTCACATTTACTCATGGCAATAACATAACCAACTAGCGAGCAATAATAAGATATCTCGGATGCCAACACTTTGTCAAACCAATCATGATATAATATGACAACATGGTATCTCGCTAGCCCTTTCTGAGACCGCAAAACATAAATGCAGAGCACCCCTGAGATTCAAGCAGTGACTAAACATTGTAATTCAGGGTAGAGGATATCTAGTCATGGTCACACCCAACATTAACTATACTCAATGCATAAAAATGACAATAGTGCTCTCCAACTGGTGCTTAAATGAGAGGGTGATGACTCAACAATAAAAGTAAAATGACATAAAAGTAAATGGATAGGCCCTTCGCAGAGGGAAGCATGGATTTGCAGCGGTGCCAGAGCTCGAAGCTTAAATCAGAGATTAAAATAATTTTGAGAGGTATGCTTTTCCTGTCAATGTCACGACCGAGAGTTTTCAATATCTTCCATGCTAAACACATTATAGGCGGTTCCCAAGTGGAAAGGTAAATTTTACTCCCCCTCCACCATACCAACACAAGCCATGGCTTGCCGAATTCATGGGTGCCCTCCATACCAACAACTTTCCGGGGGAGTTTGCTTGCATTATATAATTTCGATTTGAGCATAGGACTGGGCATCCCGATTACCAGCCTCTATCGTGCAATGACAAGTGAATAAACACTCATTTGAGAATAACCCGCTTAGCATGGAAGATACTGACCGCCCCCTATCGCTCCGTGAGCGGTACGGGCACACAAAACAAATGTTCGTTTGAATGTTTAGAGGTGGCACATGCAAATCTACTTGGAACGAAAGATTAATACCGCATATAGGTAGATATAGTGGACTCATCTGGAACAACTTTGGTTTATGGATTTGGATGCACAAGCAGTATTCCCGCTTAGTACAGGCGAAGGCTAGCAAATAGATTGAGAAGCGACCAGCTAGAGAGCGAAAACAGTCATAGACATGCATTGCGAATAATTAACATTGAACACGAGCATGAGTAGGATGTCAACACCCTGAACAAATATATCATAGAGGCTATGTTGGTTTTGATTCAACTACATGTATGAACATGTGCCAAGTCAAGCCACTCGAATTACTCAGAGGAGGATACCATGCTAACATACTACATCACAACCATTTTAATGCATGTTGACACTCAAGATAAATCATTATCCACTCCTAGCTATTTAAGCATGGCATGAGCAACTATAATCTCTAATTGTCATCACAAACATGTTTACTCATAATAATGATGAATCATGAATACTGAGCTAAACATATTTACAAAGACAAAAACAAGAAGAGTTCATACCAGCTTTTCTTCAACGCAATCACTTCATCAAATATCATCATTATTGCCTTTCACTTGCATGACCAAATGATGTGATAATAACAATAATGGTGCAAGGGTGTCGTGGACTAAGATGGAATCTGCAAACATTTATTCAAAGGAGAAGACAAAGTAATAGTGGCTCTTTGTTAGTTCAACAATAAAGCATATGAGAGCCACTCAACATTTTCATCGTGGTCTTCTCCTTGCGACGACTCAACGAAAAGAAAAGAAATTCAGAGAAACACACTGAAATATTTTTGGAGTTTTTGGTTTTTCTGAAGAAAGCAAATTAACGAAGGAAAACAAAAAAGAGAAAAACTATTTACACGGGAAAGCTCCCAACAAGTAAAAGAAGAAACGAGAAATCTTTTTGGGTTTTCTTTTTAATACTACGAATTAACTAAACAAGAAAGAAACTACAACTAATTTTTTTGGATTTTCGAAAGTTTTTCAAACACACAAGAAGAAAGCAAAAATAGAACTAACATGGATATACAAATGAAAAAGGATGAACACCGACAACTGGAATGAATGTGTGGACATGAATGTAATGTCGGTGAGAAATACGTACTCCCCCAAGCTTAGGATTTTGGCCTAAGTTGGTCTACGGCCAGTCCTGGCCTGGATATTGCCCGTGATGGTAGTTCGGGTTGTACCGGAGTGCAGCTGCCATAGCTTGGCGAGCTGTCTCATTAAGGCGCTCGGTCTCTGCCGCCCTCTCATACTCCTCAGCCTCCTCCTCAAGTATGAAATGTCTATGTTTCTCCTGAGAATCAAAGAAGGCAGGAGCAAGCAAAATAATATGGAAAACACGGCGCCTATTAAAGATTAGCCTATATCTGAACGGGGGGTCACCCCTCTTAAGGAACTGGTGACGTTCCATAGCATCATAAGCAAGAAAACTCGGTGGCAACAGGGTATCATTACGTTTTATGGGCACACCAAGATAAGTGGCTAAGTGAGTAGCATAAATTCCACCAAAGAAATCACCAACTAAGGCATTATTATGTAAACGACGTGCAACAATAGCTCCCATGTTAAATTGTCTATCTCTCAGCACTGCACTCTTAAGAATTTGTAGTAACAGTAATAGTAACGGAAGCAGTTTTGTAGTGATTGTAACAGCAGCAGCAACGAAAGTAATTTAGCAAAGATCAATATGTGAAAAGCATAGGCATTGGATCAGTGATGGATAATTATGTTGGATGACATTCATCATGTAACAGTCACAACCTAGGGCGATACACAATAGCTCCAATTCATCAATGTAATGTAGGCATGTATTTCGTATATAGTCATACGTGCTTATAGTAAGAACTTGCATGACATCTTTTGTCCTACCCTCCCATGGTAGCGGGGTCCATAAGGAAATCTAAGGGATATTAAGGCCTCCTTTTAATAGAGAACCGGAACAAAGCATTAACACATAGTGAATACATGAACTCCTCAAACTACGGTAATCACCGGAAAGAATCCCAATTATTGTCAGCTTGGGGTATGCGGATCATAACACGTAATAGGTGCATATAACTTGCAACATAGGATCAAGAACACAAATATATTCATGAAAATATAAAGGGTTCAGATCTGAAATCATGGCACTCGGGCCCTAGTGACAAGCATTAAGCATAGCAAAGTCATAGCAACATCAATCTCAGAACATAGTGGATACTAGGGATCAAAGCCCTAACAAATTAACTCGATTACATGGTAAATATCATCCAACCCATCACCGTCCAACAAGCCTACAAAGAAATTACTCACGCCAGGTAGTGAGCATCATGAAATTGGTGCTGGAGGATGGTTGATGATGACGACGGCGTCGAATCCCCCTCTCTGAAGCCCCGAACGGATTCCAGATCAGCCCTCCCGATGAAGAACAGGAGGTGGTGGCGGCTCCGTATCGTAAAACACGATGATTCTTTCTCTTTGATTTTTTTTCTGGACGAATAGGTACTTATAGCATTGGAATTAGGGTAAATGGAGCTGCCAAGGCCCCACAAGCCTGGGGGCGCGCCTTGGGGGGTAGGCGCGCCCCCTGAGCTTGTGGCTTCTGGGTGGCCCCCCTCCAGTAGATCTTTTGGCCAGTATTTTTATATATTCTGAAATAATTCTCCATAAATTTTCAGGTCCATCCAAGAACTTTTATTTCTGCACAAAAATAACACCATGGCAATTCTGCTGAAAACAGCGTCAGTCCGGGTTAGTTCCATTCAAATCATGCAAATTAGAGTCCAAAACCAGAGCAAAAGTGTTTGGAAAAGTAGATACGTTTGGGCCGTATCTGTCGGTGTAATGAGAAGCAGGGTCTCATCAACCTTCTTAGCATGGGTCATTCCCGTCCAGGATTGTTGCCTGGCAACCCCGGCAAGGCCAAGCTTCTCGGCGAATACCATATCTAGCAAGCATTATATTAACAAGCAAGAACAAGAGCTCGTTGGGGAGAAGCTTCTTCCCAGCGGCATGATCTCCTAGCAAGACAAGACCCGGCAAGGCTTGCCGGGGGGACAGCTGGGAACAAACACAAGATTATCAAGAAGGCACTCAAGCTAATGATCAAAAGACAGAAGACCGAAGGCTGGCTTCCCGGCAAGATCTTGCCGGGAAGGCTCGCGAAGGCCCGGCAAGGCCTCGCACCCGGCAAGATCCCACCGCCCTACCACCGCCCCAGCGTAGCAAACAACCTGTCGTTTAGGGTTTGTCCTCTTGGGTGCATGTCATGGCATTAGCGGCGGATGGGGTTAAGCGGCGCTGATGGGACGGGCTCTTTATCCGTCCCCAAGAAAGTAAGGGACACCTAAGTGGAGCATTAAATGCGTTTGTCCTAAGTCGTCAGTGATAAACATGTAAACCCTGTAGCAACTTTACACCTCTTATACTTACTGTTCACCACTGTTGGAGACCCCTTGGACATATAAAAGGAGGCCCAAGGCGAAGCTACAAAGGAGGGGGAGGACCTTCTGGCCCATTCTGCATGCGTAGCTGCTTCTTGAACACACTGTTCATCGCAAGCGCTCCGTGTACTTGAGCTTAAGAACACCCACAATAAACCAAAGCAGGAGTAGGGTTTTACGCTTCTCAGCGGCCCGAACCTGGGTAAAGATCCCAGCATTGATCGTTGGATCCGCTCTTTGTGTACATCTTTTCCCTAGCCGAACCGTAAAAGTGATCCTCTCGATCCCATAGGTGTCGTACGCCGACATCTTTGGCGCGCCTGGTAGGGGGAGAGGTTGCGCCAACCCGATCTAGCGGTCAGCGCGTCAGTTTTTGATCGTCTTCATCGTCATGGCGCCCAAGAAGAAGCGGGGGAGCGCTCTTAAAACACTCTGCGCTCCTGGTTGTTCTGGGTCCGCCCAGCAACACAGATGCAGTTGTAGTTGTTTCTAGAGCGTTAAGCTCCCGAAGAGGCGGCGTTCTCGATAGGCTGCTAGACAGGACCCGGTCCTAAGCGCCATTGACCAGGACGTGCGCATTCGGGAGGTATTCCGGCAAGCGTAGGGATTCATTGTACAAAAATGCAATCATTTAAGAAAAGGGCTTAGCAAGTTTTATTTTAAGGTTTCTGCGTAAACCCGTATGCTGAGGAGCCTTCCCGGGGCTAGTTGCGCTCCTTGTCGCCTCGAGTCTGCTCGGCGATGTGAGCAGCTGCACTAAAGCTGGGAAGGAAAAACCTTTTTCGGGAGGCGGCATTCCCGGCAAGCCGCTAAGGACCCGCTCATCAAAGCACTGCTGACTGGATCGTGCGCACCGGAAAGTGTTCCGGCAAGCAAGGGAATATTCGGTAGAAGTCAAAATTACAACGAATTAGTCATAAAGCCAGAAGCTAATTAATTTGTTGTGTTAAAACGCTGTCGTGGCATTACATGTCCAAATCAGTGCTGCAGGTATACAGGTAGGCGATTACTTTGCAGCCTTCCCGGCATCATCATTGCCGGAAGCCGGCGTCGAGAACGTCAAAGTTCTCCGCTGAAGTCATAAGCCTTCCCGGCAACATCCTTGCCGGAAGACGGCGTCGAGAACGTCAAAGTTCTCCGCTGAAGTCATAAGCCTTCCCGACAACATCTTTGCCGGAGGCCGTCATCGAGAACATCAAAGTTCTCTGCTGAAATCGCTAACTTTTCCAGAAATATTCTTCGGCAGAAGAATAGCAAACCTTGTCGTCGAGCCATGAGCCACGCGCTCCGACAAGGGGGCTTTCAACCTTGTCGTCGAGGCATGCGCTCCGACAAGGGGGCTTTCAACCTTGTCGTCGAGGCATGCGCTCCGACAAGGGGGCTTTCAACCTTGTCGTCGAGCCATACGCTCCGATAAGGGGGCTTTCAACCTTGTCGTCGAGTCATGCGCTCCGACAAGGGAGCTTTCAACCTGGTCGTCGAGCCATGCCCTCCGACAAGGGGGCTTTCAACCTTATCGTGGAGTCATGCGCTCCGACAAGGGGGCTTTCAACCTTGTCGTCGAGTCATGCGCTCCGACAAGGGGGCTTTCAACCTTGTCGTCGAGGCATGCGCTCGGACAAGGGGGCTTTCAACCTTGTCGTCGAGCCATGCGCTCCGACAAGGGGGCTTTCAACCTTGTCGTCGAGTCATGCGCTCCGACAAGGGGGCTTTCAACCTTGTCGTCGAGCCATACGCTCTGACAAGGGGGCTTTCAACCTTGTCCTCGAGCCATGCACTCCGACAAGGGCTGTTTTTCTTAAACAACTATACTTCCAGAAGGAAAGGGCATGGCAGTCATGACCCACGCCAAATTTGGCCCCACCTCCAGTATCGAGATCTTTGAGTTCTCTGCTGAAGGCGGGCCCGGGGGCTCCTGTCGGTGTAATAAGAACCAGGGTCTCATCAACCTTCTTAGCATGGGTCATTCCCGTCCAGGATTGTTGCCTGGCAACCCCGAAAAGGCCAAGCTTCCTGGTGAATACCATATCTGGCAAGCATTATATTAACAAGCAAGAACAAGAGCTCGTTGGGGAAAAGCTTCTTCCCAGCGGCATGATCTCCTAGCAAGACAAGACCCGGCAAGGCTTGCCGGGGGGATAGCTGGGAACAAACACAAGATTATCAAGAAGGCACTCAAGCTAATGATCAAAAGACAGAAGACCGAAGGCTGGCTTCCCGGCAAGATCTTGCCGGGAAGGCTCGCGAAGGCCCGGCAAGGCCTCGCACCCGGCAAGATCCCACCGCCCTGCCACCGCTCCAGCGCAGCAAACAGCCTGTCGTTTAGGGTTTGTCCTCCTGGGTGCGTGTCATGGCATTAGCAGCAGATGGGGTTAAGCGGCGCTGATGGGACGGGCTCTTTATCCGTCCCCAAGAAAGTAAGGGACACCTAAGTGGAGCATTAAATGCGTTTGTCCTAAGTCGTTAGTGATAAACATGTAAACCCTGTAGCAACTTTACACCTCTTGTACTTACTGTTCGCCACTGTTGGTGAGCCCTTGGACGTATAAAAGGAGGCCCAAGGTGAAGCTATAAAGGAGGGGGAGGACCTTCTGGCCCATTCTGCATGCGTAGCTGTTTCTTGAACACATTGTTCATCGCAAGCGCTCCGTGTACTTGAGCTTAAGAACACCCACAATAAACCAAAGGAGGAGTAGGGTTTTACGCTTCTCAGCGGCCTGAACCTGGGTAAAGATCCCAGCGTTGATCGTTGGATCCGCTCTTTGTGTACATCTTTTCCCTAGCCGAACCGTAAAAGGGATCCTCTCGATCCCATAGGTGTCGTACGCCGACAGTATCAATGCACCCAAGGACACACATATGATTTGTAAACCCATTTTGGTGCACCAGAGCATGTGCATGTAGTTCAATTTTGAATTATGCACATATAATGCCTAGAAAACTCAGTTAATGTATAAAAATGTCCAAACAAACCCCGAATAATTCCAAATTTTAACACGACACTCCTATTGGTCCATGTTGCCTCTAGAAAAAAAAATGGAAGGCAAGAAGAGGCAACGAATGTCGTTTCGTCCACAAAGGTGACATGTTCCCTACCGGAACCATGAGGCTTCTTGTGGGAAGCTCTGGTTTGTGAGAAGCTTATACCAAAATCTGCCCCAAATGGGACAATTTTTTTACCACAGCATGTTGATGCCATTCCATGATAGCATGCCAAGTTTCATGAATTTCAGACGAGTTTTGGATTTACTTGAATTTCAAAACCAAGTATCTCAACGTTTGCGGTGGAGCCACGATGCCGAGGTGTTTGAAATTCATTCCCATTTCTTGCATGAGACATAAGCATGCACCCAAGGACACATATATGATTTTTCAACCCATTTTGGTGCACCGGAGCATGTGCCTGTAGTTCAAATTTGAATTATGCACATAAAATGCCTAGAAAACTCAGTTAATGTATAAAAATGTCCAACGAACCCCGCATAATTCCAAATTTTAACACGACACTCCTATAGTTGTATGTTCACTGCAGATAAATGTTCTAGCAATTCAAACACCGTCCTTTGCCGCTGTTACCCCATTCCATATTTCAAATCAAGAAAAAAAATCAAGTACATCACACACAGTGTATTATCACCAACCGTGTGAAATGCAGTGTAAAATATCTTCGAGCACCGTCATATATAGCTTACGTGAGAAGGTTCATCGGCAATAGTCCACATCCGGCGCATCAAGCAAACTAGCTCCCCAAATATCATTTCACTGTTCAATCGTTGCTGGTCAAAGATGGGGACGTGGACCCGCGCCGTCAGGGCAACTTTGGCGGCCCACTCCGGCGAGAGCGCGGTCGCAGCCCCCATGAGTGTGCTCACAACCTGCGTGAGCGCGGCCGCAATCTACGATCGGGCGGCTACGATAGCCGAAACGGCCGCTACTACATCTCAGAAGGCGGCAGCAATATCTGCGACGGGGATAGAAAATGGAGAGAGCGGGAAAACAGCTGTCCGTTTCGCGGCGGCCGCCTTAGCCCTGATGGAGGCCGCCCACACCCAGCACCTGGCAGTCACCGCACAAATCACACGAAGCTTCTCCAACAACGATCTGCAACCCACGGCCGAAGAGTTGGCAATCGCCAAGAGCGTCCGAGCAGCCGTCCGTTCGTTCGCGGCATACCTTGCCGCGATGGAGCCCGTCCAAGCCCAGACCACGGCCGCCCATGCCCAGCTGGTGGCGGCCTTTTCCAAAGAGATGGCGGACACGGATGGCGAGATCTTGCCGTGTATGGTGTGATGGATGCCATGGAGCCCCTTCCCTAGGAGATCATAGGGCGCGAGCTGGACATGGAGGAGGCGGCGGAGATCGACGAGTGCCAGGCGGAGTAGTAGTCTTTGTTTAGAGCGACGACCTTTTGTTAGAGTAATGTTTAGGTCAGCTAAGCTCTGTTTAATTGTTGAACTTGCTCGATGAAGAAGTGTGGGTGTGTTGTAGGCTCTTTTGTGTACCCAAATTATGAAATGACGTGGACGACCACTGTAACCAGGGAAATTCGAACCAAAATTTGCACGTTCAAACTCATCACACACGGGGTAAGCCATATGAATCATTTGTGATGTTCAGATATCGTACACAGTGCTGAGTAAGGGACCGTGTCTGATGAGACTTTGCACGCTAGTTTTTCGCTGCAAGGAGCGAAAATTTTCGGCATCCACAGAAATATCTACCTCCCATGCCCCCCTCCTCCTTACCAAAAGCCACATTTCCCCTGTTTCCGCCTACCATTCCAAGTTCAAACCTTCACTGCTTGCTTGCAGCGCTGCCGCCTCGCCGGCGACGCACCTTCCTGCTGCTCGGCCTCGTCGATCTAGTTAGGTAATCCACACCCGACCCCCATCCTCCACCTCCTTCTACATCCCACATGCCCCGACCGCCAGCGCAACACCTTCCACCCAAATCACCAACCCATCCTCCAAATATGCGCCACCCTAAGCCATGGTGCACGCAGTATAGCCAGGAGCTCAAGGAGCATTTGGTAGGAGAGAAGCAAATCGTGGCCGCACGCGCGGATGAGGTCACGATGGCTGCCATGCGTGCTGACCCCCAGATCTTGGAGGAGCACCTCGCCGTCGAGGCCACCGTCGATGCCTCACTCGCGGACGCCACCACGCGGTTGGCTGCTTTAAATGACAGTTCGTGGCGTTTTCTCGAGGCCACCGTCGGTGCCTTCAACGAAGACTACGAGGTGTTTTCTCAGTGTGCCCGTGCTTATCTCAACTCCAGAGCCAGCAGGTTGGTGCCCGGAGCGGCTCAGGCAACTCACAACTATGAGGAGGGCACCCACGATGTGGAGGCCTCGCCCTCTTCCAAGTCTAAGGAGCCCATCATCATCGATATCTCCGACGATGAGGAGTAGCTTGTCTTTTTAGCTCACTACAAGGACCTATGTTCAGCTAGCTAGCTACGCCGGTTAAGCATGTTTGGTTTACCTATTGCATGTACTGCTCCTGCCTTTCCTTTACAAAATCTAGTGAATTGTCCTATGTACTGTTACTATGCAATCTGATCCTCTAGTATATATGTTCTATATATTGTGCAATGTGGTGCTCAGATAACTATTTGGTTAATTTGTTGTCATGTTCAGTTAACAGTTTGGTTCAATTCTGCAATATGATGCTTAATTCTTGTGGGTGCAATTTTGTATTCTCTTGCATGTGAGAAATGAATCGAATTTGGCTGTACAAAATACATGAGAAACAAATACAATTGCTGCATTTCCAAGTTGTTAAGCATACTAGGTTTGGTTAACTATCTGATCTTCTAGTATGTTCTATTGTGCAATGCAGTGCTTAGTTAACTGTTTGGTTCATTTGTTGTGGTGCTTAGTTAACTGTTCGGTTCAATTCTGCAACGCGATGTTCAATTGTCGTGGGTACAATTTTGTATTGATATGCATGTGAGAAATAAATCGAATTTGACTATACTAAATACATGAGAAACATATGCAATTGCTATATTTCCTAGTTCTTAAGCATGCTTGGTTTGATAAATGGCTTTTCCATGTGGCTCGAATTAATCTGCTGAATCTGCAATGTGTTTTTTTTTCATCAACAAATTTTACTGATAGTATGCCAACCCTCACTTAACCTGGTCAATAACTACCTGATATGTGTTGCAGGGAAACAATGGGAGGCACTGAGGTTTACCATCGAGGTTCGCACATGCATGGTCCTTTGTCATATAGCACATTATTGTGCAATTGCAGGAACCATTCTAGTATTTAGGTTTTTAACAATTTGGTCTTGCACATGTAGGTCCTGCTGTCAAAGGTTTTGACCCACTGTTCGACCCATTTTGCATATGGGGAAATGAGATGCCCATGAATATTAGTCAAGTCAAGAAACTTAGAAAGATTGTTAGGATGAAGAAACTAGCGACGAAAAATAACAAGATCTTTGTCTGCACAACGAAGAAGAAATCATGGAACTATAGGATGGTACTAACTCGTATACTCCCTCCGGTCCATTTTAGTCTGCATATTAGTTTTGTCCGAAGTCAAAGTATCTCTACTTTGACCAAAGTTATAGAAAAAAGTATCAACATTCAAACTGCCAAATCATTATTTTTAGATGCATTATGAAATACAATTTTATAGTATACATATTTGGTATCATGGATGTTGATATTTTTTTAAATAAGTTTGGTGAAACTTCACAAAGTTTGACTTGATACAAATCTAATATGCGGAGTAAAAAGGACCGGAGGGAGTACCTTGTTATTTTATTCCTTTGCGCCATTTCAAAATTCAAAGAAGATATTTATGCATATCTTCGTTTTCAAGACTTCCCAAAGCAGTTCACAGATGATTACCTCTCAAACCACCTGTATGGTCAAGAGTTGAGGAAGGTGTTCATACAACACCCACAGTACAATATTGAAGTCTTCCTCAAGAGGACGAAGGATGGGCGGTCAATCATCCACAGGCACTGGCCTAAAGTTGCAAGGTCCTTCAACATCATTGAAGGCTCAATATTCGCCTTCCGCTTCAGCAGTTTTCCAGATAAGATTCATTTGTCTATCTACCATCTATGATGCTAATTTCGAAAGGTTTTAGATGTTGCATGTGAAACTTGGTGCTATTGTGTAATGGGGTAGCTAGCTATATGCCTATATGGTGTGAGTGAGTGCTGAAGCTATATGATGTTGTACTCTGATGTATTTCAATTATGAAATCCTGGTTCCGTAATACGAAAATGAAATATATTGTATGTTTAATATGAAATGTAAATTTGATTACTAAATGGATTAATAATAATAGGCCAATTAGCCTGCTTATTGGGTTTTTCAAGTGCAAACAATTATTGAGACAACACTGTGGGCGATGATCTTAGACAACCCACACAGTTTCTAGAAAGTAAACGTGTTGGATCAATGAACAATCACACATGACTTCCTCTGGACAACTGTTTGCGTTAGGCCACCTTGCACAAACGTTTTCCACATAAAAGTGTGTGTGATGGAGAGCATATGCCACACAGTTTCTTCTAGACACCGTGCGTGATGCATTCAATAACACAAACGATAAAATTATCACTATCGTCTGCAATGGCAACGCTATCACGGACGATGTTCTCCGGAAAACTGTGTGGGATGTATATACGAACGGAAATGTTTATCTGGGATTCACTGTGAGGGAAGTATATACGAACGGAAACGTTTGTCTTGGATTCACTGTGTGGGATGTACATACGAACGGAAACGATTGGGCCACTATAATTGTATGCGATGTCTCGCCCGATCGCACACGAGCTCTTTTAACCCCGCGTGTGTGACCGGAGGCCCTATCGCGGACGGTTTCTAAGTCGTGTGGAAAGGACCCCCCCCCCCCCCCCCATCACACACACAAGCAAGGCGATAGTTTAAAACTCTGTCGCTACACTAGTGAAGGTTGCACACTCTTGTAACTTGGGCATTTCACCTCCATAATCCACCAAAGTAGGAGTAGGGTTTTACGCCTCACGACCACTCGAACCTGGGTAAATTCCTTGTGAGCTTTGCTGCTGGATCTGCTCTTCGTGTATTGTGATTCCCACAGCCGAACCGCAAAGGGACCTTGCTGGTCCCATAGATTGTCGTACTTCGACATCTTTGGCGCGCCAGGTAGGGGAATCGCGTACGCGAATCTGCTCTAACATTGTAGGGGCTAGCTTCATCATCCATGGCGCCCAAGAAGGCCAAGGGCGTGGCCGCTACTGCTTCATCTACGTCCAAGTTGCCATCGCAGACGTACGCGGGCGGTGCGGGCGGCGTGGGCGGTATAGGCGGAGGCGGCGGAGGCAGCCAACTTCCCCGTCGTTCTGGTGATCCCAGTCACCAGAGCGGCATCGTCCGGAGCGTTGCAAGCTAGGATCATGCGGTCGCAATGTCCAAAGATGGCACCGTGACATCTTAAGATGGCGCGGCAACGTCCAAGAATGGCGCGGCGACGCACACATCAAGGCCATCGCAATATGGATGCGATAGGCTTCCGCGCGACACAGGCGGCTCCGGGCGACGTCAAGACAAGACCCCTAAGCATCGTCCTCAAGATGCTCACGGGCAACCACCACATCAACCTGCCGGCGAAAACCGACCGCGGCTGCAGGAATGGGATGGAGGTCCTTCTGACTCTGTTAGGAGTCGAGGTACCTCTCGATCTTCACGCCCAGTCATGCCAAATACGCCGGCAAAGGCCATAGCACAAGCTCTGCTGCTGAACTTCCCTCCAGCACCTGAGAAGATGGACGAGTGGAGAGCCACCATCCAGAGCCTCATCAGCTTCGCAACAACGACAGACCATAGCTGGCGGGACTTCATGGCAGCAACCAGCTTCTCCCACAAGGGCAGCTGGCGAGCGGACTGGAGGTGCTGTGCAAACAGTGCAGTCTCCTCCACAGCAACAATGGCAAGATAGGCAAACTGACGCGTAGGACGAGGTGTCCACGGCATCATCGGATCCCCGAGGCCGGCAAGATCAATGTCAAGTGCTGCAAGACCGGCGAGTCGAAGACGCATGCACAACCATCGAGCGGCGCCGGGAACGACGTCATCAGTCAAATGACCGTGCTGGACCGGTAGTGAACGAGCCTGCGCCGGGGTACCCTGGGTGCTTGCCGTACGACATAGGCTGCCCAGAGTTCACCCACGAGCTGCGGCAGGTTCGCTGGCCCTCCACCCGGAGTTTCAAGCCTGACTTGCCGGACAAATATGACGGCAAGATCAACCCGTCAGAGTTCCTCGGTATCTACACCATAGCTGTCCAAGCTGCGGGTGGTAGGGACAAGAAGGTTCTTGCCAACTACTTCCCATTCGCGCTCAAGCCCAATGTGAGGTCTTGGTTGATGAACATACCGGAGTGGTCAATCTCGTCTTGGGCAGACCTATGCCATCAATTCGTTGGTGCTTACCGTGGAGGCCACAAGCTTCCCGGTCAACCCAGTGATTTGCATGTGATCCCATAGAGAGATGGTGAGCCACTCCGTAAGTACATACAGAGATTCAGTCGTGTGCGCCACAACATCCCGGATGTTCACCCTGCTGCCGTCATTGCCTCGTTCCACACGAACATGCGCAATCGGAGGATGCGGGAAGAAATGAGCATCAACAGAGTGAGGGATATCGTCGAGCTATACACTCTGGCCAACCAGTGTGCACGTGCTGAGGAGGGAAGGAGACTTCCTGGGGAGGATGCAGGAGCCACTGTTGATTTAGAGGATGATGATGTAGCCACCCCCAAGAATAAGAACCGCAAGCACAATCGCAAGTGGAAAGGCAAAGCAGTCATGGCTGTGGAGGGGTCTGGAAACACCGGCAAGAAGCAGAAGATTGAAGGTGCCGGCAAGGAGGTTGCCGCGTGTACCTTTGGTCACGAAGCTGCTGCCAGCGAGAAGATTGACGGTCCATACTGCAAGATCCACCGCACAGCTGGTCATGATCTTCAGGAGTGTCGGCAAGTCGGGCATCTTGCTGAAAAGCAGAAGCTTGAGTACGAGAAGTGCGACCAAGAGAAGGGTCAGAACAATGCTGGTGTGTCCGGCAAGAAAAATCATGGCAACCGCAGGGGCCGCCATGGCAAGGCCGGCAAGCAAAAGGAGAAACCCACGCGTGGCCGCGACAAGAGAGAAGGAGAGGAAGATGATGGTGATGACGATGAAGATGAGTCTGAGCAAGAGTTCCAAAATGATGTGGACGCGACGTGCATTGATGGAGGTGCATCTTTGCACTCCTCTCACTGGCAGCTCAAGTAGTGGGCCTGTGAGATCAATGTTGTAGAGCCGACAGCCGCAGCACAGAAGCCATTGAAGTGGTCTAACACTCCCATTATCTTTGATGGCGAGGACCATCCTGATCGCACCACTGCGTTTGGGTGTTTGCCATTGTTGGTTTCACCGACAATCCGCAACCTCAAAGTCACAAAGATGTTGGTTGATGGTGGCGTTGGCCTGAACTTGATCTCTCCAGAGATGATCAAGAGACTGCAAATTTCCGATGAAGATCTCCAAGAGGCAGGATCGTTTCAAGGAGTCAATCCGGGAAGGACCAAGCCCAAAGGCCAAATAACATTGCCGGTCACTTTTGGCAGCGATTTCAACTACAGAACAGAGAAGATAGTCTTCGACGTCATCAAGATTCCATTGCCTTATAATGGAGTTCTTGGTCGCCCTGCCCTGGCAAAATTCATGGCGGCATCTCACTATGCCTACAACACATTGAAAATGTCAGGGCCCATGAGTGTGATCACCATCCACTCGACGCAGTGATTTGCGCCGACAAGCTATACCGGGAAGCAGTCACAGCATCTGCCGGCAAGGCACTTGCTCCTGCCGACAAAGCTCCCGGGGGGAAGAAGACCGACAAGTCCTCCGGCAAGACCTCTGGAAAGCGCACTACAGAGTGCAGCACGTCCATTGAGGAGCCATAGACCTCTGTCGGCAAGAGCAAGAAGTCCAAAGCTACTGCACCTGCAACAAAACAAGTCTCTGCAAGGGAGGATGGGACGGGAGGCACTTTCACCATAATTGCTACCCTTAATAAAAATAGGAAAGCGTGCTCATCGCTTTCCTACGGGCGAATGTCGATGTGTTTGCATGGCAACCATCTGACATCCCTGGCGTTCCCAGGGAAGTGATTGAGCACCACCTTGCCGTCTATCCTAATGCAAGACCCGTCAAGCAGAAGGTCAGAAAGCAAGCTTTGGAGCGGCAAGAATTCATCGCCCAAGAAATCCAAAAACTTGAAGCAGCAGGTCTGGTCAGGGGAGTGCTACATCCAACATGGTTAGCCAATCTAGTGGTAGTTTGCAAGGCAAATGGAAAGTGGAGGCTTTGTATTGATTTCACGGATATCAATAAACCATGCCCAAAAGATCCTTTTCCTTTGTCGTGGAATGACCAGATTGTTGAGTCCACTACCGGATGTAATCTTCTGTCTTTTCTTGACGCCTACTCCGGTTATCATCAGATCTTTATGGCCAAGGAAGATGAGGAGAAAATGACATTCATATCTCCATGTGGCACATACTGTTTCATACGCATGCCTTTTGGGTTAAAGAGTGCCGGAGCTACATTTGCTGGAGCTGTCCAGATTGGTTTTGGTCCTCAACTGCACAGGAATGTGGAAGCCTATATGGATGATATAGTGGTCAATACCAAGGACAAATCAACACTTATTTAAGACCTGGAAGAAACATTTGCAAATTTGCACAAGATCAATTTGAAGCTCAATCCCGAGAAGTGTGTTTTCAGTGTTCCATCGGGCGAACTTCTCGGGTTCTTTGTATCTCAACGTGAAATCGAAGCCAATCCTGACAAGATCAAAGCAATTTAGCAGATAGAAGCACCAAAACGTGTCAAGGACGTACAACGCCTTGCCGGTAGTGTCGCCGCACTAAGAAGGTTTATTTCCATGTCAGCTGAGCGTGCCTTACCGAATGATGTGATAATAATAATAATGTGCAAGGGTGCCGTGGACTAAGCTGGAATCTGCAAACATTTATTCAAAGGAGAAGACAAAGTAATAGTGGCTCTTTGTTAGTTCAACAATAAAGCATATGCGAGCCACTCAACATTTTCATCGTGGTCTTCTCCTTGCGATGACTCAACGAAAAGAAAAGAAATTCAGAGAAACACACTGAAATATTTTTGGAGTTTTTGGTTTTTCTGAAGAAAGCAAATTAACGAAGGAAAACAAAAAAGAGAAAAACTATTTACACGGGAAAGCTCCCAACAAGTAAAAGAAGAAACAAGAAATCTTTTTGGGTTTTCTTTTTAATACTACGAATTAACTAAACAAGAAAGAAACTATAACTATTTTTTTTGGATTTTCGAAAGTTTTTCAAACACACAAGAAGAAAGCAAAAATAGAACTAACATGGATATACAAATGAAAAAGGATGAACACCGACAACTGGAATGAATGTGTGGACATGAATGTAATGTCGGTGAGAAATACGTACTCCCCCAAGCTTAGGCTTTTGGCCTAAGTTGGTCTACGGCCGGTCCTGGCCTGGATATTGCCCGTGATGGTAGTTCGGGTTGTACCGGAGTGCAGCTGCCACAGCTTGGCGAGCTGTCTCATTGAGGCGCTCGGTCTCTGCCGCCCTCTCATACTCCTCAGCCTCCTCCTCAAGTATGAAATGTCTATGTTTCTCCTGAGAATCAAAGAAGGCAGGAGCAGGCAAAATAATATGGAAAACACGGCGCCTGTTAAATATTAGCCTGTATCTGAACGGGGGGTCACCCCTCTTAAGGAACTGATGACGTTCCATAGCATCATAAGCAAGAAAACTCGGTGGCAACAGGGTATCATTACGTTTTATGGGCACACCAAGATAAGTGGCTAAGCGAGTAGCATAAATTCCACCAAAGAAATCACCAACTAAGGCATTATTATGTAAACGACATGCAACAATAGCCCCCATGTTAAATTGTCTATCTCTCAGCACCGCACTCTTAAGAATGCTCAGGTCAGGGGCGCAAAGATGACTATGGTCATTTTTACAATTAATGCATCTACCAATGAACAGAGCAAAATAATGTATAGCAGGAAAATGAATGCTCCCCATAGTAGCTTGTGTAATGCCTCTAGTTTCACCCCTAGTAATGTTCGTGAGAAATTAATTATAGTCGGATTTACGAGGTTCAGTGCAAGTCCCCCAAAATGGAATTTTACAAACACTACTAAATTCTTCAACGGACGTGCAAAAAGGCTTTTCATATAAGTTGAAAATAACATCATGTGCAGTGCTTTGATATACATACTCGAATATCCACACAAAGGAGTCAGTGAGATCATAGTATTGCGGGCACTTATCTGTCAAGAACTCCGTGAGCTCGGCATTGCACACGTACATATCAAACTCTTCCTTGATGCCGGCTTGAATCATGAAGGCATCCGACGGCCACTCGCACGGTAACACCGCGGCCTATCGCGGTGGTTCGGTATCCGGCTCAAGTATTGCGGGCCTGGGAGCACTCTTGCTCGAGGAACCACCATGGAACATCTTCCTAAACATTTTCTTCCTCTGAAAATTTCTGAATTTTTTAGTGACTCAGAATAAAAGTGAACGAAACTCAACAAATTGATAGCAACTACTCCTACAAGTATCTAGAGGCTATATCATGCATCAAAACTACTTTGGACCATACAAATTCAACATGCAAGGTCATAACTATGGTCACCATAGCAGCAAAAATTTGCAAAGCATAAAGCACTAGAACAAAAACTAATTGGAGCATTGGAGGAGTCACATACCAAGGAGTAATTCCTCAAAACAATTTTGGAAATGGAGTTCCGAGCAAGGAGATCAAAAATCACAGCAATATGAGCAAGAACACGGGCTTGGGAGCAAGTTTGATTTTTTCTGGAGGAAGAAGAAGGAGATGGGTGGCTGGCATAAGTGAGTGGGTCCCAGTGGGACCCACAAGCCTGCTGGGCGCTCCCAGGGGGTGGGCGCGCCCTGTGTGCTTGTGGCTCATAGGTGCACCCCCCCGGGGTGCGTTCAGTGCCAAAAATTCTTAAATATTCTGGAAAAAATCATACTAAATTTTCATGGCATTCTGAGAACTTTTATTTTTGGGCCATTTTTTTATTGCACGGATAATTCAGAAAACAGGATAATCATGGCATTTTATTTTATTCTACTAAAAATATCAGAGAGCAAACTAAGATTACAGAAAGTTGTGCTTACTAAATTCATCGACCACATGCCCCCAAAAAGAATCCATTAATAAGGTTGATCAAGTCTTATTAAGAAACTATTTCCGAATGGCATGAAACCGAAGAATCTTCGTATAGCACTAAGTTACCTCAATGGGGATATGCATCTCCCCAATAATAAGAATTTCATATTTCTTTTTGACAGTAGGAAGAGGGAATTTGAAACCTCCAATAGTGATTGTCGAAACTTTTTCAATACAATTGATACCATTCACCAAACTTTGTTTCTTTGAGAAATAAACAGTATGCTCATTACCATTGACATGGAAAGTAACCTTGCTTTTGTTGCAATCAATAACAGCCCCTGCAGTATTCAAAAAGGGTCTTCCAAGGATAATCGACATGTTGTCGTCCTCGGGCATATCAAGTATAACAAAGTCTGTCAAGATAGTAACATTTGCGACTACAACGGGGACATCCTCACAAATTCCAATAGGTATAGCAGTGGATTTATCAACCATTTGCAAAGATATTTCAGTAGGTGTGAGCTTATTCAAATCAAGTCTTCTATATAAAGAGAAGGGCATAACACTAACACCGGCTCCCAAATCACATAAAGCAGTTTTAACATAACTTCTTTTAATGGAGCATGGTATAGTAGGTATTCCTGGGTCTCCTAACTTTTTAGGTACTCCGCCCTTAAAAGAATAATTTGCAAGCATGGTGGAAATTTCCGCTTCAGGTATCTTTGTTTTATTTGTGACAACATCTTTCATGTTTTTAGCATAGGGAGACATTTTCAACATATCAATCAAGCGAGTGCGCAAAAAGACAGGTCTAAGCATTTCAACAAAGTGCTCAAAATCTTCCTCATCCTTGTTTTTAGATGGTTTAGTAGGAAAAGGCATGGGTTTATGAACCCATGGTTCTCTCTCCTTTCCATGTTTTCTAGCAATGAAGTCTCTTTTATCATATCTTTTATTCTTATGAGGTGGTTATCAAGATCAACAGCAGGTTCTATTTCTACATCATTATCTGGTTGAGCATCAACATGAACATCATCATTATCATTATCATTGTCATTATCCTTGTCGTTATCACTAGGTGTATGTTCATTACCAGATTGTGTCTCAGCATCAGAAATAGAAACATCATTTTGGCTCTCAGGAGGTTTTTCTATCTCGGGTTCACTAGAAGCATGCAAAGTCCTATCATTTTTTTTCTTTTTCTTCTTAGATGGACTAGGTGCATCAATATTATTTCTTTAAGAATCTTGTTCAATTCTTTTAGGATGACCTTCAGGATATAGAGGATCCCGAGTCATTCTACCCCCTCTAGTAACAACTCTAACAGCATGATCATTCATTTTGTTATTCATCTCATCAAGCAAATCATTTTTTGACTTAGCTATTTGTTCTAACCGAGTCTGAACCATAGAAGCATGTTTACTTAATCACTTAACATCATTAGCAGTTCTAAACATCAAGTCACTCAAGCGTTCTATCATGATGGCATTCCGTTTTAGTTGATTGCTAACATATAAATTGAAGTGTTCTTGCTTAATGATGTAATTGTCAAATTCATACAAACATTGGCTAGCAGACTTATTATAGGGAATATCACTTTCATCGAATCTAGTGAGAGAATTTACCTCTACTACCTGTGTCGGGATGTTGACCCCATGTATTTCTTCAATAGGTGGTAAATTCTTAAAATCTTCAGCTTTAATACCTTTTCCTTCATAGATTTCTTAGCTTGTTGCATATCTTCTGGACTGAGGAATAGAATACCTCTCTTCTTCAGAGTTGGCTTAGGTGGTGGCTCGGGAAGTGTCCAATCATCGGCATTTCTCAATATATTATTCAATAGTTCTTCAGGCTGTCCAATAGTGTGTTCCCTAAAAACACAACCAGCACAACTATCTAGGTAGTCCCTAGAAGCATCGGTTAGTCCATTATAAAAGATATCAAGTATTTCATTTTTCTTAAGAGGATGATCAGGCAAAGCATTAAGTAGTTGGAGAATCCTCCCCCAAGCCTGAGGGAGATTCTCTTCTTCAAATTGCACAAAGTTAAATATTTCCTCTAAGGCAGCTTGTTTCTTATGAGCAGGAAAATATTTTTCAGAGAAGTAATATATCATATCCTGGGGACTACGCACACAACCAGGAGCAAGAGTATTAAACCATTTCTTAGCATCACCCTTTAATGAGAAAGGAAACAACTTAAGAATATAGTAGTAACGAATTTTTTCCTCATGAGCAAATAGGGTAGCAGTATCATTCAACTTAGTAAGGTGTGCCACAACAGTTTCAGTTTCATAACCATGAAAAGGATCAGATTCAACCAAAGTAATTAACTCAGGATTGACAGAGAATTCATAATCCTTATCAGTAACAAATATGGGAGAGGTAGCAAACTTAGGATCACATTTCATTCTCTCCCTCATAGATTTTTCTTTCAACTCAGCAAGCAATTTTCTAACCTCATCTCTATCATTACAAGCAAGAATTGCCCTAGCTGTCTCCCTATCAAAAACATAACCATAGGATGTCTTAGGCATTTCAACTCTAGTAGGAGATCTAGGAATAATAGGTGAATCAAAATTTTCAAGAGTTTCAACATTTTCAATTCCTTTAGCTTTAGCAATTTGTTCATCAAGAAATTCACCGAGTGGCACAGTATTATCAAGCATAGTACTAGCATCATCAATAGTTTCATTCATAGCAGAAGTAGTATCATCAATAACTTGCAACATATCAGAATGAATAGCAGGTGGTGGTGTTGCAAGCCTACTCAAAACAGATGGTGAATCAAGTGCAGAGTGTGATGGCAGTTCCTTACCTCCTCTAGTCATAGAGGGGACGATCTTGGTCTTAGCGTCTTTCAAATTCTTTATAGTGATCAACAGATATAAATCCCAAGTGACTCAACAAATAGAGCTATGCTCCCCGGCAATGGCGTCAGAAAAAGGTCTTGATAACCCACAAGTATAGGGGATCGCAACAGTTTTCGAGGGTAGTATTTAACCCAAATTTATTGATTCAACACAAGGGGAGCCAAAGAATATTTGTGAGTATTAGCAGTTGAGTTGTCAATTCAACCACACCTAGAGAACAAATATCTACAGCAAAGTATTTAGTAGCACAGTAGTATGATAGTTTTGATAGCCGTAGTAACAGAAGCAGTAGTAACAGTAACAGTAACGGAAGCAGTTTTGTAGTGATTGTAACAGCAGCAGCAACGAAAGTAATTTAGCAAAGATCAATATGTGAAAAGCATAGGCATCGGATCAGTGATGGATAATTATGTTGGATGACATTCATCATGTAACAGTCACAACCTAGGGCGATACACAATAGCTCCAATTCATCAATGTAATGTAGGCATGTATTCCGTATATAGTCATACGTGCTTATAGTAAGAACATGCATGACATCTTTTGTCCTACCCTCCCGTGGTAGCGGAGTCCATAAGGAAATCTAAGGGATATTAAGGCCTACTTTTAATAGAGAACCGGAACAAAGCATTAACACATAGTGAATACATGAACTCCTCAAACTACGGTAATCACCGGAAAGAATCCCAATTATTGTCAGCTTGGGGTATGCGGATCATAACACGTAATAGGTGCATATAACTTGCAAGATAGGATCAAGAACACAAATATATTCATGAAAATATAAAGGGTTCAGATCTGAAATCATGGCACTCGGGCCCTAGTGACAAGCATTAAGCATAGCAAAGTCATAGCAACATCAATCTCAGAACATAGTGGATACTAGGGATCAAAGCCCTAACAAATTAACTCGATTACATGGGAAATATCATCCAACCCATCACCGTCCAACAAGCCTACAAAGAAATTACTCACGCCCAGTAGTGAGCATCATGAAATTGGTGATGGAGGATGGTTGATGATGACGACGGCGTCGAATCCCCCTCTCCGAAGCCCCGAACGGACTCCAGATCAGCCCTCCCGATGAAGAACAGGAGGTGGTGGCAGCTCTGTATCGTAAAACACGATGATTCTTTCTCTTTGATTTTTTTTCTCGACGAATAGGTACTTATAGCGTTGGAATTAGGGTAAATGGAGCTGCCAGGGCCCCACAAGCCTGGGGGGTGCGCCTTGGGGAGTAGGCGCGCCCCCTGAGCTTGTGGCTTCTGGGTGGCCCCCTTCCAGTAGATCTTTTGGCTAGTATTTTTTATATATTCTGAAATAATTCTCCATAAATTTTTAGGTCCATTCGAGGATTTTTATTTCTGCACAAAAATAACACCATGGCAATTCTGCTGAAAACAGCGTCAGTCAGGGTTAGTTCCATTCAAATCATGCAAATTAGAGTCCAAAACCATAGCAAAAGTGTTTGGAAAAGTAGATACGTTTGGGACGTATCAATGCACCCAAGGACACACATATGATTTGTCAACCCATTTTGGTGCACCGGAGCATGTGCATGTAGTTCAATTTTGAATTATGCACATATAATGCCTAGAAAACTCAGTTAATGTATAAAAATGTCCAAACAAACCCCGAATAATTCCAAATTTTAACACGACACTCCTATTGGTCCATGTTGCCTCTAGAAAAAAAATTGAAGGCAAGAAGAGGCAACGAATGTCGTTTCGTCCACAAAGCTGACATGTTCCCTACCAGAACCATGAGGCTTCTTGTGGGAAGCTCTGGTTTGTGAGAAGCTTATACCAAAACCTGCCCCAAATGGGACAATTTTTTTACCACAGCATGTTGGTGCCATTCCATGATAGCATGCCAAGTTTCATGAATTTCAGACGAGTTTTGGATTTACTTGAATTTCAAAACCAAGTATCTCAACGTTTGCGGTGGAGCCACGATGCCGAGGTGTTTGACATTCATTCCCATTTCTTGCATGGGACATAAGCATGCACCCAAGGACACATATATGATTTTTCAACCCATTTTGGTGCACCGGAGCATGTGCCTGTAGTTCAAATTTGAATTATGCACATAAAATGCCTAGAAAACTCAGTTAATGTATAAAAATGTCCAACGAACCCCGCATAATTCCAAATTTTAACACGACACTCCTATAGTTGTATGCTCACTTCAGATAAATGTTCTAGCAATTCAAACACCGTCCTTTGCCGCTGTTACCCCATTCCGTATTTCAAATCAAGACAAAAAATCAAGTACATCACACGCAGTGTATTATCACCAACCGTGTGAAATGCAGTATAAAATATCTTCGAGCACCGTCATATATAGCTTACGTGAGAAGGTTCGTCGGCTATAGTCCACATCCGGCGCATCAAGCAAACTAGCTCCCCAAATATCATTTCACTGTTCAATCATCGCCGGTCAAAGATGGGGACGTGGACCCGCACCGTCAGAGCAACTTTGGCGGCCCACTCCGGCGAGAGCGCGGTCGCAGCCTCCATGAGTGTGCTCACAACCTGCGTGAGCGCGGCCGCAATCTGCGATCGGGCGGCTACGGCAGCCGAAACGGCTGCCACTATAGCTCAGATGGCGGCAGCAACATCTCCGATGGGGATAGCAAATGGCGAGAGTGGGACAGCAGCTGGCGGTCACCGCACAAATCGCACGAAGCTTCTCCAACAACAGTCGGCAACCCATGGCCGAAGAGTTGTGCGGTGACCGCCAGGTGTTGGGCGTGGGCGGCCTCCATCAGGGCTAAGGCGGAGATCGACGAGTGCCAGGCGGAGTAGTAGTCTTTGTTTAGAGCGATGGCCTTTTGTTAGAGTAATGTTTAGGTCAGCTAAGCTCTGTTTAATTGCTGAACTTGCTCGATGAAGAAGTGTGGGTGTGTTGTAGGCTCTTTTGTGTACCCAAATTATGAAATGACGTGGACGACCACTGTAACCAGGGAAATTCGAACCAAAATTTGCACGTTCAAACTCATCACACACGGGGTAAGCCATATGAATCGTTTGTGATGTTCAGATATCGTACACAGTGCTGAGTAACGGACCGTGTCTGATGACACTTTGCGCGCCAGTTTTTCGCTCCACGGAGCGAAAATTTTAGACATCCGCAGAAATATCTACCTCCCATGCCCCCCTCCTCCTTACCAAAAGCCACATTTCCCCTGTTTCCGCCTTCCATTCCAAGTTCAAACCTTCACTGCTTGCTTGCAGCGCCGCCGCCTTGCCGGCGACGCTCCTTCCTGCTGCTCGGCCTCGTCGATCTAGTCAGGTAATCCACACCCGACCCCCATCCTCCACCTCCTTCTACATCCCACATGCCTTGATCGCCAGTGCGACGCCTTCCACCCAAATCACCAACCCATCCTCCAAATATGCGCCGCCCTAAGCCATGGTGCACGCAGTATAGCCAGGAGCTCAAGGAGCATTTGGTAGCGGAGAAGCAAATCGTGGCCGCACGCGCGGATGCGGTCGCGATGGCTGCCATGCGTGCTGACCCCCAGATCTTGGAGGAGCACCTCGCCGTTGAGGCCATCGTCGATGCCTCACTCGCGGATGCCACCACGCTGTTGGCTACTTTAAACGATAGTTCGTGGCGTTTTCTCGAGGCCACCGTCGGTGCATTCGACGAAGACTATGAGGTGTTTTCTCAGTGTGCCCATGCTTATCTCAACTCCAGAGCTAGCAGGTTGGTGCCCAGAGCGGCTCAGGCGACTCACAACTATGAGGAGGGCACCCACGATGTGGAGGCCTCGCCCTCTTCCAAGTCTAAGGAGCCCATCATCATCGATATCTCCGACGATGAGGAGTAGCTTGTCTTTTTAGCTCACTACAAGGACCTATGTTCAGCTAGCTAGCTACGCCGGTTAAGCATGTTTTGTTTACCTGTTGCATGTGCTGCTCCTGCCTTTCCTTTACAAATTCTAGTGAATTGTCCTATGTACTGTTACTATGCAATCTGATCCTCTAGTATATATGTTCTATATATTGTGCAATGTGGTGCTCAGTTAACTATTTTGTTAATTTGTTGTCATGTTTAGTTAACTGTTTGGTTCAATTCTGCAATATGATGCTCAATTCTTGTGGGTGTAATTTTGTATTCTCTTGCATGTGAGAAATGAATCGAATTTGGCTATACAAAATACATGAGAAACAAATACAATTGCTACATTTCCAAGTTGTTAAGCATACTAGGTTTGGTTAACTGTCTGATCTTCTAGTATGTTCTATTGTGCAATGTAGTGCTCAATTAACTGTTTGGTTCATTTGTTGTGGTGCTTAGTTAACTGTTCGGTTCAATTCTGCAATGCGATGTTCAATTGTCGTGGGTACAATTTTGTATTGTTATGCATGTGAGAAATAAATTGAATTTGAATGTACTAAATACATGAGAAACATATGCAATTGCTATATTTCCTAGTTCTTAAGCATGCTTGGTTTGGATAAATGGCTTTTCCATGTGGCTCGAATTAATCTGCTGAATCTGCAATGTGTTTTTTTTCATCAACAAATTTTACTGATAGTATGCCAACCCTCACTTAACCTGGTCAATAACTACCTCATATGTGTTGCAGGGAAACAATGGGAGGCACTGAGGTTTACCATCGAGGTTCGCACATGCATGGTCCTTTGTCTAATAGCACATTATTGTGCAATTGTAGGAACCATTCTAGTATTTAGGTTTTTAACAATTTGGTCTTGCACATGTAGGTCCTGCTGTCAGAGGTTTTGACCCACTGTTCGACCCATTTTGCATATGGGGAAATGAGATGCCCATGAATATTAGTCAAGTCAAGAAACTTAGAAAGATTTTAGGATAAAGAAACTAGCGATGAAAAACAACATCTTTGTCTGCACAACGAAGAAGACATCAAGGAACTATAGGATGGTACTAACTCTTATACTCCCTCCAGTCCTTTTTAGTCTGCATATAAGTTTTGTCCGAAGTCAAAGTATCTCTACTTTGACCAAAGTTATAGCAAAAAGTATCAACATTCAAACTGCCAAATCATTATTTTTAGATGCATTATGAAATACAATTTTATAGTATACATATTTGGTATCATGGATGTTGATATTTTTTTAAATAAGTTTGGTGAAACTTTACAAAGTTTGACTTGATACAAATCTAATATGCGGAGTAAAAAGGACCGAAGGAAGTACCTTGTTTTTTTATTCCTTTGCGCCATTTCAAAATTCAAAGAAGATATTTTTGCATATCTTCGTTTTCAGGACTTCCCAAAGCAGTTCATAGATGATTACCTCTCAAACCACCTGTACGGTCAAGAGGCGAGGAAGGTGTTCATACAACACCCACAGTACAATATTGAAGTCTTCCTCAAGAGGACGAAGGATGGGCGGTCAATCATCCACAGGCACTGGCCTAAAGTTGCAAGGTCCTTCAACATCATTGAAGGATCAATATTCGCCTTCCGCTTCAGTTGTTTTCCAGATGAGATTCATTTGTCTATCTACCGTCTATGATGCTAATTTCCAAAGGTTTTAGATGTTGGATGTGAAACTTGGTGCTGTTGTGTAATGGGGTAGCTAGCTATATGCCTATATGGTGTGAGTGAGTGCTGAAGCTATATGATGTTGTACTCTGATGTATTTCAATTATGAAATCCTGGTTCCGTAATACGAAAATGAAATATATTGTGTGTTTAATATGAAATGTAAATTTGATTACTAAATGGATTAATAATAATAGGCCAATTTGCCTGCTTATTGGGTTTTTCTAGTGCAAACAGCTATTGAGACAACACTGTGGGCGATGATCTTAGACAACCCACACAGTTTCTAGGAAGTAAACATGTTGGATCAATGAACAATCACACACGACTTCCTCTGGACAACTGTTTGCGTTAGGCCACCTTGCACAAACGTTTTCCACATAAAAAGTGTGTGTGATGGACAACATATGCCACACAGTTTCTTCTAGACACCGTGCGTGATGCATTCAATAACACAAACGATAAAATTATTAGTATCGTCTGCAATGGCAACGCTATAACAGACGATGTGATGCGGAAAACTGTCTGGGATGTATATACAAACGGAAATGTTTATCTGGGATTCACTGTGAGGGAAGTATATACGAATCGAAACGTTTGTCTTGGATTCACTATTGGATGTACATATGAACGGAAACGATTGGGCCAGTATAATTGTCTGCGATGTCTCGCCCGATCGCACACGAGCTCTTTTAACCCCGCGTGTGTGACCGGAGGCCCTATCGCGGACGGTTTTTGAGTCATGTGGAAAGGACCCCCCCAATCGCACACACAGGCAAGGCGATAGTTTAAAACTCTGTCGCTACACTAGTGAAGGTTGTGCACTCTTGTAACTTGGGCATTTCACCACCATAATCCATCAAAGTAGGAGTAGGGTTTTACGCCTCACGACCACTCGAACCTGGGTAAATTCCTTGTGTGCTTTGCTGCTAGATTTGCTCTTCGTGTATTGTGATTCCCACAATCGAACCGCAAAGGGACCTTGCTGGTCCCATAGATTGTTGTACTTCGACATCTTTGGCGCGCCAGGTAGGGGAATCGTGTACGCGAATCTGCTCTAGCATTGTAGGGGCTAGCTTCATCATCCATTGCGCCCAAGAAGGCCAAGGGCGCGGCCGCTATTGCTCCATCTACGTCCAAGTTGCCATTGCAGACGTCCGCGGGCGGTGCGGGCGGCGTGGGTGGTATAGGCGGAGGCGGCGGAGGCAGCCAACTTCCCCGTCGTTCTGGTGATCCCAGTCACCAGAGCGGCATCGTCCGAAGCGTTGCAAGCCAGGATCATGCCGTCGCAACGTCCAAAGATGGCACCGTGACATCTTAGGATGGCGCGGCAACGTCCAAGAATGGCGCGGTGAAGCACACATCAAGGCCATCGCAATATGGACGCGATAGGCTTCCGCGCGACTCAGGCGGCTCTGGGCAACGTCAAGACAAGACCCCTAAGCATCGTCCTCAAGATGCTCACGGGAAACCACCACGTCAACCTGCCGGCGAAAACCGACCGCGGCTGCAGGAATTGGATGGAGCTCCTTCTGACTCTATTAGGAGTCGAGGTACCTCTCGATCTTCACGCCCAGTCATGCCAAATACGCCAGCAAAGGCCATAGCACAAGCTCTGCTGCTGAACTTCCCTCCAGCACCTGAGAAGATGGACGAGTGGAGAGCCACCATCCAGAGCCTCATCAGCTTCGCCAACAACGACGGAGCATAGCTGGCGGGACTTCATGGCAGCAACCAGCTTCTCCCGCAAGGGCAGCTAGCAAGCGGACTGGAGGTGCTGTGCAAACAGTGCAGTCTCCTCCACAGCAACAATGGCAAGACAGACAAACTAACGCGTAGGACGAGGTGTCCACGGCATCATCGGATCCCCGAGGCCGGCAAGATCAATGTCAAGTGCTGCAAGACCGGCGAGTCGAAGACGCATGCACAACCATCGAGCGGCGCCGGGAACGACGTCGTCAGTCAGATGACCGTGCTGGACCGGTAGTGAACGAGCCTGCGCCGGGGTACCCTGGGTGCTTGCCGTACGACATAGGCTGCCCAGAGTTCACCCACGAGCTGCGGCAGGTTCGCTGGCCCTCCACCCGGAGTTTCAAGCCTGACTTGCCGGACAAATATGACGGCAAGATCAACCCGTCAGAGTTCCTCGGTATCTACACCATAGTTGTCCAAGCTGCGGGTGGTAGGGACAAGAAGGTTCTCGCCGACTACTTCCCATTCGCGCTCAAGCCCAATGTGAGGTCTTGGTTGATGAACTTACCGGAGTGGTCAATCTCGTCTTGGGCAGACCTGTGCCATCAATTCGTTGGTGCTTACCATGGAGGCCACAAGCTTCCCGGTCAACCCAGTGATTTGCATGTGATCCCATAGAGAGATGGTGAGCCACTCCGTAAGTACATAGAGAGATCCAGTCGTGTGCGCCACAACATCCAGGATGTTCACCCTGCTGCCGTCATTGCCTCGTTCCACACAAACATGCGCAATCGGAGGATGCGGGAAGAAATGAGCATCAACAGAGTGAGGGATATCGCCGAGCTATACACTCTGGCCAACAAGTGTGCACGTGCTGAGGAGGGAAGGAGACTTCCTGGGGAGTATGCAGGAGCCACTGTTGATTCAGAGGATGACGATGTAGCCACCCCAAAGAATAAGAACCGCAAGCACACTCGCAAGTGGAAAGGCAAAGCAGTCATGGCTGTTGAAGGGTCTGGAAACACCGGCAAGAAGCAGAAGATTGTAGGTGCCGGCAAGGAGGTTGCCGCGTGTACCTGTGGTCACGAAGCTACTGCCGGCGAGAAGATTGACGGTCCATACTGCAAGATCCACCGCACAGCTGGTCATGATCTTCAGGAGTGTCGGCAAGTCGGGCATCTTGCTGAAAAGCAGAAGCTCGAGTACGAGAAGTGCGACAAAGAGAAGGGTCAGAACAGTGCTGGTGGGTCCGGCAAGAAAAATCGTGGCAACCGCGGGGGCCGCCATGGCAAGGCCGGCAAGCAAAAGGAGAAACCCACGCGTGGCCGCGACAAGAGAGAAGGAGAGGAAGATGATGGTGATGACGATGAAGATGAGTCTGAGCAAGAGTTCCAAAATGATGTGGACGCGACGTGCATTGATGGAGGTGCATATTTGCACTCCTCTCACCGGCAGCTCAAGTAGTGGGCCTGTGAGATCAATGTTGTAGAGCCGACAGCCGCAGCACAGAAGCCATTAAAGTGGTCTAACACTCCCATTATCTTTGATGCCGAGGACCATCCTGATCGCACCACTGCGTTTGGGTGTTTGCCATTGTTGGTTTCACCGACAATCCGCAACCTCAAAGTCACAAAGATGTTGGTTGATGGTGGCGTTGGCCTGAACTTGATCTCTCCAGAGATGATCAAGAGACTGCAAATTTCCGATGAAGATCTCCAAGAGGCAGGATCGTTTCAAGGAGTCAATCCGGGAAGGACCAAGCCCAAAGGCCAAATAACATTGCCGGTCACTTTTGGCAGCGATTTCAACTACAGAACAGAGAAGATAGTCTTCGACGTCATCAAGATTCCATTGCCTTATAATGGAGTTCTTGGTCGCCCTGCCCTGGCAAAATTCATGGCGGCATCTCACTATGCCTACAACACATTGAAAATGTCAGGGCCCATGAGTGTGATCACCATCCACTCGACGCAGTGATTTGCGCCGACAAGCTATACCGGGAAGCAGTCACAGCATCTGCCGGCAAGGCACTTGCTCCTGCCGACAAAGCTCCCGGGGGGAAGAAGACCGACAAGTCCTCCGGCAAGACCTCTGGAAAGCGCACTACAGAGTGCAGCACGTCCATTGAGGAGCCATAGACCTCTGTCGGCAAGAGCAAGAAGTCCAAAGCTACTGCACCTGCAACAAAACAAGTCTCTGCAAGGGAGGATGGGACGGGAGGCACTTTCACCATAATTGCTACCCTTAATAAAAATAGGAAAGCGTGCTCATCGCTTTCCTACGGGCGAATGTCGATGTGTTTGCATGGCAACCATCTGACATCCCTGGCGTTCCCAGGGAAGTGATTGAGCACCACCTTGCCGTCGGTCCTAATGCAAGACCCGTCAAGCAGAAGGTCAGAAAGCAAGCTTTGGAGCGGCAAGAATTCATCGCCCAAGAAATCCAAAAACTTGAAGCAGCAGGTCTGGTCAGGGGAGTGCTACATCCAACATGGTTAGCCAATCTAGTGGTAGTTCTCAAGGAAAATGGAAAGTGGAGGCTTTGTATTGATTTCACGAATATCAATAAAGCATGCCCAAAAGATCCTTTTCCTTTTCCGTGGATTGACCAGATTGTTGACTCCACTGTCGGATGTAATCTTCTCTCTTTTCTTGATGCCTACTCTGGTTATCATCAGATCTTTATGGCCAAGGAAGATGAGGAGAAAATGACATTCATAACTCCATGTGGCACATACTGTTTCATACGTATGCCTTTTGGGTTAAAGAGTGCCGGAGCTGTCCAGATTAGTTTTTGTCCTCAATTGCACAGGAATGTGGAAGCCTATATGGATGATATAGTGGTCAATACCAAGGACAAATCAACACTTATTCAAGACCTGGAAGAAACATTTGCAAATTTGCACAAGATCAATTTGAAGCTCAATCCCGAGAAGTGTGTTTTCGGTGTTCCATCCAGCGAACTTCTCGGGTTCTTTGTGTCTCAACGTGAAATCGAAGCCAATCCTAACAAGATCAAAGCAATTGAGCAGATAGAAGCACCAAAACGTGTCAAGGACGTACAACGTCTTGCCGGTTGTGTCGCCGCACTAAGCAGGTTTATTTCCAAGTCAGCTGAGCGCGCCTTGCCATTTTTTAAAATCTTCAAAAAGGTAGGTCCTTTGAAATGGACCCCGGAAGTCGAGGCCGCACTCCAAGTCTTGAAGAAATACTTGTCCTCTCCACTAGTACTGGTTGTGCCTAAACCACAAGAGCCGTAGGTAGGTGATGCGCTAGTTGCTGAAAGGGAGGAAGATGATGAAGAGCCAGCAACTGCAGAGCCGCAAGCCGACAAGCCAGAATCTTCTATGGCAAGGTCAAGTGCCGACAAGTTGAGTTCAATGGAAGCAAATGATCTAGAGCAACAGATTGTGCCTAAGAAGAAGATGGTGCAGCGCCCAGTCTATTTTGTCAGCTCCTTGTTGCAGGGGGCTAGGTCAAGATACTCTGGTGTGCAGAAGCTGCTTTTTGCCCTCCACATGGCCTCACGAAAGCTGCGTCATTACTTCCAAGCACACCAAGTTACCGTCGTCACTCGCTTTCCACTACAGCGCATCTTGAGAAATCCAGAGGCAACCAGCAGGATAGTGGAGTGGGCATTGGAGCTGTCGAGTTTTGATTTGAAGTTTGAGAGAACTTCAACAATCCAGAGCAGAGCCTTGGCAGAGTTCATTGCAGAATGGACACCAACGCAAGATGAAGAAAAACCAGAGACCTCTCTCCCCGGCAAGGAAACAACAGACGAGTGGGTCATGTACTTTGACGGTGCTTTCACGCTCCAGGGCACCGGTGCTGGCGTGCTGCTTGTCGCACCAACCGAAGAACACCTCAAGTACATGGTTCAGATGCACTTTCCTAGGGAGAAGTCCACCAACAACACTTCTGAGTATGAAGGGTTGCTTGCCGGTCTCCGGATCACGGTGGACCTTGGAGTCAGAAAGATGATCATACGAGGCGACTCGCAGCTTGTTGTGAAACAAGTTAACAAAGATTACCAGAGCCCGTTGATGGAAGCATATGTTGATGAAGTGAGGAAGTTAGAAGAGCACTTTGACGGTCTGCAAATGGAGCACATCCCCTGTGCTCAAAATGAGATTGCTGACAACCTGTCAAAGCGTGCCGCCAAAAGATCACCTGTGGAACCAGGAACTTTTGTGCTACAACTAACTCAGCCATCAGTTACACCATCAACAAAGCCATCAAAAAGAAGAAAATCAAACACTGGTGGTTACTTTCTAGCAGAGCTACCAACAGCCGCCGGCAAGGACAACGCTATCGACAAGACACCTCTTGCTGGTGAGCAGCAGTCTCCGATAAGGCAAGCCCTTGCCATTGAGATATGCGCTCTAGTAGAGGAAGAACAACAATTTCTCCTTGTCATCGAGCCACATGCTCCAGCATGGGCGCAGCAAATTGTCCATTACCTTCAACCAGGTCAACTTCCCAAAGATCAAGAAGAAGCTGAAAGAGTGGCCCGACAGTCAAGTATGTACTAGTTTGTTGACAACATTCTGTATAGAAAAAGACCAAATGGGGTGAAATTGAAGTACATTTTCCTAGAAGATGTACAAGCGCTGCTGGTAGAGATACATGGAGGCGTGTGTGGCTCCCACATTGGCTCATTTGCCCTTGTCGGAAAAGCTTTCCGGCAAGGTTTTTACAGGCCGACAGCCCCCCAAGAGGCAACGGCGGTGGTAACAAGGTGCGAAGCTTGCCAGTTCCATGCCAACAACATACATCAGCCAGCTAAAGCCCTTCAAACTATACCTCTCTCCTAGCCATTCTCAGTCTGGGGGCTTGACATCCTCAGCCCCTTTCCCCGTGCAACCAGGGGCTTCGAGTTCTTGTACGTAGCAATTGACAAGTTGACGAAGTGGCTTAAGGTAGAGCCGGTGAAGAAGGTGACGGCACAGTCAGCTATCAAGTTCTTCAAAGGATTGGTTGCTCGTTTTGGCATACCCAACAGGATCATCACCGACAATGGCACCCAATTCACAAGTCGCGCCTTCACAACATACTGCCAAGAGCTTGGCGCCAAGATCTGTTATGCCTTTGTTGCTCACCCGAGAAGCAACTGACATGCAGAGAGGGCAAATACTGAAGTGCTGTGAGTCTCAAGACCAAAACTTTCAACAATCTGCACAAGTGTGGAAGACACTGGATTGATAAGTTGCCGGTAGTTCTTTGGTCTCTCAGGACAACACCAAATTGAGCTGTCGGCCAGACACCCTTCTCCTTGTCTATGGTGCAGAAGCGGTGCTCTCCACAGAACTGAAATACGGATCACCTCGAGTCCAAGCTTTCGATGAAGCGGATCATGAAGAGCTGAGGCATGACAATGCTATGCTCCTCGAGGAGGATCGTCTCCGGGCTGCTATGCGTGCTGCACGTCACCAGCAAGCTTTGCACCACTATCATAGCCGCAAAGTGCATGCCCAGAACCTTGAGGAAGGCGACCTTGTTCTTTCCTCGGATTAAGTCCACGAAGGGATCAAACAAGTTGACACCAAAGTGGGAAGGCCCTTCTCGGGTAGTTCAAGTCACTAGACCTGGCTCAGTCCGTCTAGAGACCGAAGATGGCACCCTAGTGCAGAACTCATGGAACATTGAGCATCTTCGCGAGTTCTACCCGTGAGACGCAGTTGCCGGGCCTCCCAGCAACCTCTTTTGTACAAGTTTACCGACAAGGCATGTAATCCTTTGTACAGAGCCAGGCACAGAACCTGAGTGTAGTGAAATAAAGCTAAGTGTTTCACAACTCTTTGTCAAAGTACATATTTACTTGTGTATGTCAGATCCAATGTTGTGTTACATTTTATCTTGTATGAGATGATTAATGAACCAGCAAGGGTTCCAGACTACTCGTTTCTCTTCTTTCTTTTTCTAAAAAGGCAGAAGGGTTCCTCCGCGTGCAAGTTTCCCGGGGGGAGTAGTGGTGTAGAAACCCAATGACATTCAAGTTATCATCAAGTACAGGAAGCATAACAAAGAAAGTTAAGTTGCAAAACTTTGAAACAAATTTATTTGTTGATATTGCCATTCTCCTTGAACGATTTCTGTCTTTGTATGAAAAACCTGTGCGCAAAGGAACCTTGTCGGGATTGGTTGCGCTCTTACTTGTTTTGAGTCCGCTCAACAATGTAAATAGCTGCGCCAAGAGTGGGAAGTGTTAACCATACCAAGAAGCGGCATTTTCGGCAAGTTGCTAAGGACCCGTTCCTCAAGCGCAGTCAGCTAGAATGTGCGCATCGGGAAGGTTTTCCGGCAAGCGTAGGGCAGAATAATTACAAAGGCAAAATAACACAAGGAAGATGCATGCATTCATTCATTTCAGGCATAAAAGTTATATTATACATATGACAAAACAGAGCTAACTTAAAAATAAATGTGTCTTTTACATGGAAGCTACCAGAACAAAGGCACGAATTTAATTCCTGAGTTGGCCTTGTCACCGGCTACACCTCTCGGCGATTTCATTAGCAAGGGGCGTCACAAGTTCCCGAGCAGCCGAGGTGTCGACGTTGCCGGGAGTCCTCTTGAGGATCATGGAGATATCAATGCCAGGGTTGAAGTACACCACTTTCGTGAAGATCCTCGGGAAGGCACTGTGCACAAGCATGCGCACTTCATCAGCAAACTTCTGTGCGTGGCCCTTATGATGTGCGTCCAACGCCGTCAAGAGGCCCTCAAAGAATAGAGTCAGCGTCATGCTTGTCGGTTGGTGGGTGCTCTGCTCGAAGCCCCAGCTTCCCATTTCCATGACCGCCAACTGCTTGGTGATCCGCTCAGCTATATCGACAAGCCGACTAGTCCATACAGCCACCGAGTTCTGCAGCTGCACAAATTTATCTTCGGCGTCGGTTAGAAGAGCATTGGTCTCATCCAACTCCTTTGTCAAGAGCCGGTACTTGGCGTTGGCGTCGTTGAGGGATTTCTCTGAGCTAGAGAGCCTAGACAGCAGGTCTTCTTTGGTGGTTGTAGCAGGCTGGAGCTCTCTGTTTTTCGTTGCGAGCGAGGTTTGTGTCGGAAGTCGGGCTCCGGGGACCCAAAGGTTCGAACATTGGGGTGAGCTCGTTCTTACCACCTCCTCCCCCTACCACAGCTAAACTACGGCAACGCTGTGGCGAGAGCGCGCTGGTGAGGGCAGGCTGGAGACACAGTGGTTTACCCACGTTCGGGCCACCTTGCAGTGTAAAACCCTACTCCTGCTTGGTTGGGATTGCTCTGGTGAGTACAAGCGTACAAGGTGAGGAAGGTGGAATCGATCTCGGATCTCCTCGGATCGGATCCCTCTCTACAGCGGCACCCTACCCTCCTTTATACTTGCATTGGTCCTCTTCCCCCGAAAACATTGGCGGGAAGGGTTGCCACACAACGGCAATTTTGAAGGGGGACAGGGGCGCAGTCTATCCTGACAAAAGATGGTCTTCGCCTGCAAAGCGCTTATCCATGACGCGCCGGTGGGCTCGGTGATGACCTCCGCCCTGCGCGTCCACCATCTTGGTCTCCTTTCACCGATCAGGTAACCTTTGGGGGTTGCTTTGGGAAACGGACTGCCGGCCTTGCTCCCTTAACACAAACGGGGAAATTCTCTCTCCACGCCTGCTGGCGTGACCTCTGTCGCCGTTCGTCACCGCGTGCGTCACCCACGTGATGGGCACGAGACCGCATGACCAAGCCGAACGGGACTCGTCTTGCATGTCCTCGGGAGGCCGCCTCACGAGATGGCCTTGCGGGGCCCTCGGTGAAGTGGCTGTCTTGCTCGCCCGCTCCCTGAGGAGGGGTCCTCAGGAGGCCCGGGCCTCACGAGGGGTTTTGCTCGAGGCGCCCGCTGGTGGGCCACCTGTTGAGCCACCGCCAAGCGTTGCGCTCTGGGCCGCGGGCAGACGGGCCAAGGTACCCTGGGTTCCATGGCCCCGACAGTAGCCCCCGGGCCCGCGGCCCGCACATTCCCGCCTTCGGGGGCGAAACAATGTGGGCCCTAACCGCCAGCGGGCCAGGCGCGACGCGTGGCGCACGATGTGATGGGGGACGCCCCCACTTCTCCCACGACGCCTTGGGAAACTGCCCGCGCTGACATAAAGCCTGCCTGCGCACGGTGCGGGGCCATCATTGCCTTCCTTCATGCTGCCGTCTCGCCGCTTCTTCCTCCTCGCGTACAGCTCCTCATGACCCCATCTCCGAGCTCTGCCTCTTTCCCCACTTCCACTCACGACTCGCTGTGCTCGATGGCGTCCGCCAGCAAGAAGGGAAAGGCGGTGGCCCCAGCCCCACGCGCTCCACCATCGTCGATGGTGAGGGCATGGACAAGGTGCTCCCGCTGGTGGCTGGTGAGCAGAATGAAGGGCAAGCGACCAAGATCTGGCCGGGCTCGCACACGCGGCGCGACCTGGGGGCGACGGCCTACCCCTTTTTCCTCCACAGCGTTTATGCCGGGTTGGTGCCACCATTCTCGGACTTCTTCTATGCCATCCTCTCCCATTACCGGATTCACGCCCTCCATCTTCAACCCAATTCCATCTTCCTCCTGGCCATGTTCGCCTTTTACTACAAGGCTTTCGTGGGTGTGATGCCTTCGGTGGCGCTCTTCCACCACTTCTTCAGCTTGCAGTTGACTGCAGCTGACCAGCGCTCCGGATGCATATCGTTTCTCGCCGTCAAGGGGATGGAGCCTGGCATCATCAACCTGAAGGTTGCAAAGAAGGTGGAGGGCTACCGGCAGCGCTGGGTCTATATGGACGCGCGCCAGACTAGCCCGCACCTGATGATACCGACGGACCCGGCCGAGAAGAACCCCGGATGGGGGCACCAGAAGCTCACCGACCCGAGGGTGGAGCCCGTCTTGGAGCGGAGCCCTGGCGACCCTACTTAGTAGCCCTGTAGCGGATCCGCCCGAGGAAGCACTCCCGCTGTTCCGCTATGAGGACATGGCAGATTTGGTTGCGGAGATGCCCCAATTTGACCAGTGGGGCCTCATGTCGGAGGGCCACGTCGGGACCCGCGAGAACCCCCTCGTGGTGGCGCTGGACTCCGGAGACAGCGGCAGTGACGAGGACTCCGAGGAGGCCACGGAGGAGGACGCCGACCGGGCGCCGCTGCGCACCCGCCGTCAGCTCCTTTGTGACCTCAAAGACGATGACGCCGACAGCGCACAGCCCGCGGCGGAGGCGACCCTCAGCCGGGAGGCGATCGAGCCCCCGGAGGCAGAAGCCCATGAGGGAGCCGAGGCTCCGCAGGCCCTCGAGAAGGGCGACGATGCGGCCGGGTCCACTGCGGCCCACTCCAGGGGCCCAGGGGGTGGAGCCGGGGCGACAATTGAGGGTGGCAACGATGAGCCGCCTCTCGTGGAGAAAAAGAGGAAGTGGACCACCAGCGATGAGTAAGTCCCGTGTTTCTCCCAGCTTCCTTGTTCATCCTGCCTGTCCGAGCCCAGGGCTAAGCCACCACTTGCGCAGGAGGTCCGCCGGTGACCAGAAGAAGAAGAAGAAGAGGACGACAACGATGAAGATGGCCCCCAGCCCAAAGGGGGCACCGAGGCCCGCCGCGAGTGTCGGGGGGCATGGACAAGCCACCCGCCATCTCGAAGCCGAAGCGGGGCGCACGGAGGTTGAGGAAGAGCGGGCCATCCCTCTGGAGCCGCGCACGGGCGTGGCTCCTGAGACCGAGAAGGGTGAGCCTTGGGCGGCCACCTCCGGAGGGGGTGGCACGGGCCTCGTGGACCCTGCCGCGAGAGAAGACACGGCGATGGAAGAGGACGACACGCCCACTCCCCCGCCAGGCGCCTCCCTTAACGCGGAGGAGGACGATGCGGGGCGCGCTGGTGCGAGCTCTCAAACTGCACCTGCGCATGAGGCTCCCGTGACCGGCGCGGCGAGCCCCCGCGGTGCGCCACTGTAGCCAAACGTGGGGGAAACCCCAACAAGCCCCCCGCTCCTGGTGAACGATGCCGGAGCCTCCTCGTCCATGGTAACGGAGAGCAGCGAGGGGCCGGGCCCGGACTGGCCCCTGGCGCTCGTGAGCAACTGCCCCTGTTCCGGCACGGGGCCTTGCATGATGCCAAGGCCGCGCTTGATCGGCTCGGGGCGGACTTCCGAGACACGGAAGCGCGTCTCGCCGAGGAACGCCTGGGGCTCGTTGAAGGGTGGCACCGGCTCAGCGTTGCCGTCGAGATGGGCCAGTGCCAGAACGACGCCGCACGTGCGAAGGGCGAGAAGGACGTCGTCGAGGCAAAGGAGGCCTGCGCAAGCTCTCTCCGGGAAGCTGAAGCGGCCGTCAAGCGCTGCGAGGAGGCGGAGGCTCGCCTGAAGGAACTCCAGGATCAACAAGCCGCACAAGCACAACAGCTCCAAGCGCGGGAGAGCGCCGTCATTAGTCGTGAGGGGGAGCCTGCAACCCGTGAGGTGGACCTTGCGACTCGCGGGGATGACCTCGCGAAGGTGGCGACTGAGCAGGCCACGGAGTGCGGGCGCCAGGAGACGTTGGGATGCCAGGTGGCCGACGCTCAGGACGCCCACGCAAGGCATGTGGATGAAGCCAACACCCAGCTGAAGGCCAAGGAGAAGATGGCCCAGGACGACGCCGACGCGAGGGTGGCGGCGGAACGCCAAGCTCTCATCGAGGAGCATGGCAAGGAGCTGAAGCGGCAGGAGGACCACTTCGAGACAGAGCGCGAGGGGCTCCGGCAGGAAATCGCCGGCCTTAAGGTGACGCTGGCTGAGTCGGAGGCCCGCCGAGAGACCGTGCTGAAGGCCCAGGCCATTGCCGACGCTCAGCTGGCCTCACTTCGTCTCCAGGCGAGGGACGCCACCAGCGCCGTCGAACAGGCCGGAGGCGGGGCGGACCAGCAGCGGGAGCGGCAGCTCAAACGCACCAGGACGCTCCACCTCCTCGAACTCCAAGTGCGCAGCACCCTCAGCTCTATCTGCAGGGAGAGGCTCGAAGCCCCCGGCGAACTCCGCGATGCCGATTACGTTGGTTTCCTCACCAAGTTGGTAGAGCAGCTCGAGGATAGGGCCAAAAAGGCGGACGGCATCTTGGAGGAAGAGTGTCGCGACCTCTTCTTTCAGGCGGCGACTCGCGTCTTTAGCCACCTCCTTCATGCCGACCCCAACTTTGATCTTGACAAGGTGATAGCCCCCGTCCCCGAGGAGCTCCGTGATGGCCTTGCGAAGGCGGTGGAAGGCCATGTGGGGACGCTGCTTGGTAAGTTCTCTTGTGGCAGCGGCAAGAACTCCGATGGAGGCGGGGACAGCCATGATGGCGGCGTCAATAGCGGCGGCGATGACGATGACGGCGTGACTTCTTATTATCCCCCTTCCTCTGTTATCCTGCACTGGACAGATGTGGCCCTGTGGGGGCGTAAAGACAATGCTTTTGTGCTTAAGTATCTTATGATTTGCTGTGATGTATGCTTATGCCCTCGCGAAGCTTTCTCTTGAGGCTTGTTTCCCTTTTTGCTTGCCTTGCATGCTCTACGTCGTCAAGGCCCAGCCCCCGGGCGGGCTACAGCTGTCACTGGTATGTCAGGTCGCGATGCCCAGACAAGGCCAGGAGGTGAGGGCACCGGGAGATAGTCAAGGCTCCCAAGGCGCGATGCTCAGGGAGCCCCCCTTTGTCGTGCAAGCGGCTCGCGAAGGGAGAAACGCCAGCGCTCGGTGAGGCTGCTAGAAAGGGAAGCTTGAGAGGTGGCGAGGGGGGCTCGCGAGGTAGTAGACTTAGCTCTTGCGGTGGGTAGCATTGGGCGAGTCGCGGATCGCAAGGCGAGCGCGGCTCACGAGGCATGCCTGACGAGGCTTGACCCGCGCGATCTCCTGCCGAGATGGCCGTCGTAAGTTAGCTCCCGAGGCAGGGCCTGCGAAGCTTCCTGAGACCCGAAGGGGCGCCTTGTCGTTGAGCGGCCTCGCGAGGCGTCCTCGCGAGGCCTTCCAGGTGACCTGTACCTGCGATAATCTGCACGCTGTGATAACCTGCACGTCGAAAGTCTCACAATAGGGGAGCAGCATGCGCTCGCCGGCTCGCTCATGGGCGTTACGCGAGGAGATAAGACACCAAGGACCTTGGTGGGGTGGCGAGCATGGGAACAGGCCCGCGAGCCAGAGCCCGGTAGCTTGGATTTTTCAGCGCTACTGGGACTGACCCGAGCACAGACACTGTGTCCCGTCAAGCGAGGGCGTAAGACACCAATGACCTTGGTGGGGTGGCGTGCACGGGAGCAGCCCCGCGAGCCAGAGCCCGGTTGCTTGGGTTTTTCAGTGTTGCTGGGATTGACCCGAGCACAGACACCGTGTCCAGCCCCCGCTCGCGTGAGGCTCATGAGGGAGGCCATGAGCGCGCACGGCTCGCGAGGCAAAGGTACACCATGCATTGAAACTGAAGCTTTACTGATGCAGATAATGTATTCCATTACACAACCGAAAGGAGGTGTGGCTGCCGTGTCCGGCACGGGCCAGCTTGAGGTTGGTGCGGCCCGTGAGGAACCCTCAGTTACACACCCAAGAAGAAAGACGACTGCCGTGTCTGGCACGGGTCAGCTTGAGGTTGGTGCAGCCCATGGGGCGCCCTCAAGTGATTGTTCCACTAGCGTGGAGCATGGGGCTTCCACTAGGCGTGGGCATGATCGCGACTCGATCGTTCCGCCAGCGCGGCGCATGGGGCTTCCACTAGGCGTGGGCATGATCGCGGCTCGATCGTTTCGCCAGCGCGGAGCATGGGGCTTCCACTTGGGCGTGGGCGGGAGCTCTTGCGTGCCCGTCGGCGAACGTGTTGAGAGTCTCCGGGGCGTCTATAGCCCCATTTTGTTCATACGCGTGAGGGTCACGGGCAGAACTTGCAGAGGTGTTGGACATTCCAGGCGTTAGGCACAGGAACTCCGTCCTCCGTCTCCAGCCGGGCGGCGCCGGGCCTGGAGATATGGGCAACCCTGAAAGGGCCTTCCAGCATGGGCGAGAATTTGTGAAGTCCCTCCCAGTTCGAGGCCCCGGCGCGAGGTGCGCAAGCCATTGGAGGGTGGCGCCGGTGTCCCTCAGGCCGAAGGGCATGTGGGAGTAACGGGCAGCGGAGTCTACGCCCGGACCGGCATGCGGTAGCAGGAAGGGCTCCTGAGAGCGGGCCTTGTTGAGGCTCACGAAGTCGACGCACATACGTTCCTTGCCACCTTTCTTGGGGACGACGACTGGGTTGGCGAGCCATTCGGGATGGCGGACCTCACGGACAACTCCGGCTTCTTGCAGCTTGTGCACTTCCTGAACGATGAATTCTTGCTTCTCGGGCGCCTGGCACCGCGCTTTTTGCTTGACGGGGCGTGCATTGGGGCACACCGCTAAGTGGTGCTCGATCACCTCCCTCGCCACACCGGACAAATCAGATGCTTTCCAGGTGAAAACATCCGAATTTGCCCAAAGGAAGGTGGCAAGCGCGCTTTCCTATGCAGGAGGAAGGCCGGCGCCGATGGTGAAGGCAGGGCCTGAGCCGCTGACGTCAACTGACACCTTCTTCATCTCGGCGCGGTCCTGAGAGAACAGCTACTTCTTCCTCACGGGCACGGCCTCAGGAGGCTTGACCGCGTCCTCGTCAGCCGGGTGGGGCAGTCGCGGCAGCCTTGTAGGCGTTCTCAAGGGAGCAGATCGCGTCCTTCTCGTCGCAGGAGACGGTGATGATGCCACTGTAGCCAGGCATCTTGAGGACGTTGTAGGCGTGATGAGACACCGCCATGAACTTGGCGAGCGCGGGGTAGCCCAGGATGGCGTTGTAGGGTAGGCCGATGTGGGCGGCGTCGAAGTCGATGAGCTCAGTGTGGTAGTTCTTGCGGGTGCTGAAGGTGACAGGGAGGCGCACCTGCCCCAGAGGCACCGTGGAGCCGTTGGTTATGCCCGAGAAGGGCCTCGTCGGCATGAGCTGCTCGTAAGGCACCTGGAGCTGCTCGAAGGTCTCGATGGAGATAACGTTAAGGCCGGCGCCTCCGTCGATGAGGGTCTTGGTGACCGCGATGTTGCTGATGGTGGGAGTGCACAACATGGGGAGCGCGCCTGCGGTAGTCACGGACTTGGGGTGGTCCTTGGAGTCGAAGGTGATGGCATACTGCGACCACTTGAGGGGCCGCGTGGCCTCTGGCCTCGGGATGGCGGCGTTCACCTCGCGAGAGAACTGCTTGAAGTGGCGGTTGGACGCAGGAGCCTGAGCTCCGCCAAGGATGCAGGCCATCGCACGAGGCTCCTGGTAGCCCCCGGTGCCCTCGTCAGGCTGGTTGATGTCGTTCCTCCGGGGTGGCGGCGGCAGCGGTGGAAGAGCGGTGCTGGCCTGAGGGTTTGCCTCACGAGGCTGATCGCGCCAGGCGGCCTCATGAGGCTAGTCACGCCAGCCTTGGCGGAAGTTGCCGTTGCCGCCACAGCTGTCCCAACGGTTGCCACTGCGGCCACCTCAGCGACCGGCGCTGCGGTCGTTGCGGTCGCCTCGGCGGCCCAGGCGCTCGTCGCGGAGCAGCTTGAGCTCCTGGCAGTCTTCGGTGTTGTGGGAGCGCGAGTTGTGGTAGGCGCAGAGAGGGTGGTCGTCTCTCTTATGGTCGTCACGGTCACGGTCGTGCTTCTGCTCGGGCTCCGCCGCAAGCATGGTAGGGCCCTTGCGCTTGACGTCCTTGCTCTTGGCCTTAGCGGCGGCGGGCGCCGCATCAAGGTCATTGTGGACGAAGAGGCGACCTTCTTGAGCCTTGGCGCACTTGTCGGCGAGGTCGAACAGCTCAAGCACCGAGTCGAGCTCGTCGTTGATGGCGAGCTTCTTGCGCATCTTGACATCCGCGACGCTAGTGGAGAACGCAGAGATGATGGCCGCGTCTGAAGCACGCGGAATCTTATTGCGCACCTGGCTGAAGCGCTGGATGTACTTGCGGAGGGTCTTGTCCGGGCGTTGCCGCACATGGCGTAGGTCGTTGATGGTGAGGGAGCGGTCATGCGTGCCCTTGAAGTTGGCGATGAACTGGTCACAGAGCTCGCCCCACGATGAGATGGATGCCTCAGGGAGGTTCATGAGCCAAGAGCGCGGGCCATCCATGAGGGCCATGGGGAACCAGTTCGCCGTGACCTTGTCATCACCGTTTGCCGCCTCGATGCTCAGCACGTAGAGCTGAAGGAACTCCGTGGGGTTGGAGGTGCCGTCGTAGCGTGGAGGCAGGTCCGGCTTGAACTTTACGGGCCACACCACCCGGCGCAGCTCGCGTGTGAAGGCGCGGCAGCCCATGCCACTCGAGGGGACGCCGCCGGCGAGGGCGGCGTGGTTCTGGCGCCCAGCCGCCATGACCTCCTGGACGGCCCGGTCTTGGCGCCGACACTGCTGCTCGAGAAGCACACGCGCATCAGGTGGTGCGCGGCGGACGATCTGGCAGCTGGCCTTGTCCCGGACCGGAGAGGATGTGCCGCGAGACGGCTCGCGTGCCCATGCGTTGCGCTGGTGCCCGACGGGTTCGTCGCGTAGAGGAGGCGGCGGGGGAGCGCCATGCGCTACGTCCCCGGTGCGAGACGGCGGAGGACGGAGCGAGTGGGAAGGCGCAGGAGCGTCCCCGGCGGCGTTGACGAGCACGGTGATGCGGCCAAGCTAGGCATCATAGCCGGCATCAGCTGGACGGTAGCGCAGCAGCTCGCACGCCATGAGCAGCGCGGCCTGCGCGTTCGGCGGCCCACGGTGGGCGAGGGGGGAGGAGGTCGTGGCAGTGCGGCCGTCTGCCTGCACGGAGCGGTGCAGGGAGGAGTCCTGCTGCTCGTGGGCGGCAGGTTCGGTGGCAGCCGCGGCCTCGACACGGCGGCGGTTGCCGCGGCCCACCAACTCCGTCTGGGCAACGCGACCCGCCCTGCGCTGAGCGCGCTCACGACGAGTGTCGGCCATGGAAGCTGGCGGACTGGAGGACGGGATGGAAGAACAGTAGCGCACCCCTACCTGGCACGCCAAATGTCGGAAGTCGGGCTCCGGGGACCCAAAGGTTCGAACACTGGGGTGAACTCGTTCTTATCGCCTCGTCCCCCTACCACAGCTAAACTACGGCGATGCTACGGCGAGAGCGTGCTGGCGAGGGCAGGCCGGAGACACGGTGGTTTACCCAGGTTCGGGCCACCTTGCGGTGTAAAACCCTACTCCTGCTTGGTTGGGATTGCTCTGGTGAGTACAAGCGTACAAGGTGAGGAAGGTGGAATCGGTCTCCGGTCTCCTCGGATCGGATCCCTCTCTACAGTGGCACCCTGCCCTCCTTTATACTTGCCATGGTCCTCTTCCCTCGAAAACTTTGGCGGGAAGGGTTGCCACACAACGGCAATTTTGAAGGGGGACAGGGGCGCAGTCTATCCTGACAAAAGATGGTCTTTGCCTGCAAAGCGCTTATCCATGACGCGCCGGTGGGCTCGGTGATGACCTCCGCCCTGCGCATCCACCGTCTTGGTCTCCTTTCACCGATCAGGTAACCTTTGGGGGTTGCTTTGGGAAACGGACTACTGGCCTTGCTCCCTTAACACAAAAGGGGAAATCCTCTCTATCCACGCCTGCTGGCGTGACCTCTGTCGCCGTTCGTCGCCGCGCGCGTCACCCACGTGATGGGCACGAGACCACGCGACCGAGCCGAACGGGACTCGTCTTGCATGTCCTCGAGAGGGTGCCTCGGGAGGCAACCTCGGGAGATCGCCTCGCGAGGCCCTCGGTGAAGTGGTTGTCTTGCTCGCCCGCTCCCTGAGGAGGGGACCTCAGGAGGCCGGGGCCTCACGAGGGGTTTTGCTTGCACGCTGGTGGGCCACCTGTTGGGCCGCCGCCAAGCGTTGCGCTCTGGGCCGCGGGCAAACGGGCCAAGGTACCCTGGGTTCCATGGCCCCGACAGTTTGCAGCTCCGCCAATTGTGCGTGTCCTTCTGAGATGACTCCTTGAGGGCAGCAATATCCTCGTTCTTGGCGGCCAGCTCTGCTTCAAGTTCTTTGATCTTGGATTCAAGTTGGACCTTGACGTCATCTGCAACATCAACAACATCAAGGGACTTTTTGAGCTCGCCAGCATGTTCTGTGGCTTGAGCTTGAAGGGCTTCTCAGTGCTTTTGCACTAGTTCCTCAGCTCGCTTGGCCAGGAGAGTGTGGATTTCATCATCCTTGGCGCGAAGCTTGGCGGTAAGATCCTCCTCATGTGAGTCGAGGGCAATCTTGCATTCGACCAGGTCGGCGTTGGTTGCTACAGCTATCTTGTTGGCCTCTTCTCTAGCCATGTCAGTAGCAGCTTGCTCAAGGACAAAGGCTTCTCTTGCAGCGGCAAGCTGGGCCTCATGTTCTTTGATATTCAGGACCCGGTCCTCATACCACATGTGGGCCTCCTCCATTTTCTCCTTCAGCTTCTCTTCGACCATCTCCACGACGTCTTGTTGCATCTGGAGCTTCTCCCACCACTTGTTGTAGCGCTCTTGCATGTCCTTGAAGCCATCACCCATGGCCTTCAGGAAACCAAGGTCTGCGGCATTATCATTGGTGGCGCGCACCTCTTTCGGTGCTCCGGGACATGGGCACGATGACTTCATCATCCACTTGCCCAGGACATCATTTCCAGCACCAGATGAGCTGGGGGGGGGGGTTCAGATTCAAGCGGCTGGCCCAAGAGCATTACGAAATCCCTTGTTGGAGGAGCAACAGATGTAGATGGTTGGTCTCCAGTGGCCGGCAAGGTGTTTTCGGCTGCTCCCACATCTATGTCCATGCTAGCTCTTGGTGCTCCTGGGGCAGGAATGCCACCAGTGGCCTCGGTGGCCTCATCTGTGGCCACCTTGGCAGCATCCTCTGCAGCAACCTTGGCGGCATCCTCTGCAGCAGCCTTGGTGGCCTCCTCCACGGCTACCCTGGTGGCCTCGCCGGTAGCGCTGTTCGCAATCCCCTCAACGTCAACAGAAACATCCATGTCTTCTGGTGGAGGTGGATCTGTGAAGATGGAGAAGATAGAAATGGAGTTCAGGATCAGAGTCCAAGAATTCAAGTTCAAGAAGACAAAAAAGAAAAATAGAAACGGAATAAAAGCACTCAAGGGAAGTTGGTTACCTATGTTGGTCTATTGAGGGGAGACAGCATCCTCTCCGGCAACATTTGTTACTGTCGCATGGCTGCCGGTAGTTCCACTTGCCGGCACGTTCTCAGTGCGGACGGACTCATCGGTGGTGATCCTTCCCGGCTAGCTGCTCTCTAAGATGGCAATTGATGAAGATGTCGCCAAGGGATCAGTTTCTTGACGCTGTTCTTCTTAACGACCACCTTCCATATCCTTGTCAGCTTCGGTGGTGGGAGCGTCGGCCATAGTGTTTGCCTGCGGGTACTGAATGGCAACTTCTGGGCCTGTCATTCCCTGGTCTGTGCTTGTCGCTGGCTCACTCGTCTCAGTGGTCCTTAGCATCTTTCAAGACCTCTGCTGTAGTGGCTCCTCATCCCTGCAAGGACAAAAAAGACAACATGTCAATTTGACAACAACAAATGATCAAGAAAAACAATGAGTAGAGGAAGAAACAAGTAATTAATCTTCTTCCTCCTCAAAAAGGTGAGAGAGGTCCCAGTATGCCTGATTTCCAGTGTCGGGGCTGAGGTTGGAGGTGGAGAAGACTAGATGTGCTCCTCTGCTACTGAAGACGGGGGCTGAGAAGTTCCTGCTTCTTCTGCAGTTGATGGAGTTCGTCGCCGGAGAGCTGGGCGCTTGCGTTGTTGCCGGGGAGGTTGCTGCCGGGGAGCTTGGACTGTTGCATCTGCATCGGCAAGCTCGCTGCTTGCCGGTTCATCACGCATCTGCTTCTTCTTGACTTGCCTCCTTAGCGCAGTGGACCTCGTGTGAGCAGGTGGGGTAGGGGCTCTTCCTCCTTGTCCTCCTCCTCCACATGCTCCTCGGTGCGCTCCTCTTCATGTTGCCGCTTATCAGCACGCTCTTCTCCATCCTTCTGCGTCTCCTTGCACTCTTTGTCGCCTTCAAGCTCCTCGTCGTGCTCCTCTTCTTTAGTATCGGTAGCCACTGCCTTGGAGTGTGTCGCCTTCTTTAGCTCTTCTGCTCTCAAGGCAATGAATTCAACCTCGTCGTCCTTGGTGGGATGGATCACGTCGTTCTCTTCCCTGGTTGGTGTTTCCTCCAGGTTGTTGAACCATGCATCCACTTTAGCCTGTGCGGGTACTTGCCAGTGAGCTTCAATGCCTTTGGCGTTGCATGCCGGCATCATCGCTAAGATGGAATCCCTCGCATTGTTGTTACACAGTGGGATTACGGTTGCCAACAAGGCAAATTGGCAGACCTTGTTGAAGAGCTAGCAAACCATCTAGTAATGCTCCATTATGGTCAGGCTATTGTGGAGGCAAAGGTGCAGTCGCATCATGTCGGCTGGGTTCTTATATTCCCAAGCTCGTCGGGCTCCTCTTTCCTGAAGCGGAGCGATCCGGCGAGTGAGGAAATTTGCACCAACCATCTCAATGGTCAGGTTGGCGATCTTGAGCATCGAGATTCTGTCCAAGGCCAGACCAAACATGTTATCCTTGGGGCCCACATCACCCTAGCATTGATTTCTCTAGATCTTCTCGGTTCTGGGAGTGCAGTAAGCCGGGAAGTTTGCCTGTTTAATCCAGGACCATTCTGCCCTCCATTCATTCCACTTGATGTGCAGCTTGCCGTCAAGATACTGCTTCTTCATCCATGTCCTTGGTATCCAAGTGACGCTGCCGGATAGGGCGTCACCACTCTCGATTCGGGGGATGAAGAAGTGGCAAAAGAGGGGCACATTGGGAACGATCCCCATGAAGTTTTCGTAGAGATGAGCAAAAACAGACATGCACGTGATGGCATTTAGAGCAAAATCAAGTAACTTGAATCCATAAGACTGCATGATCTCGTCGAAGGAATCTGAGAAAGGGGAAGACAACCCATAGCAAAAATAGCCAGCGAAGAACGGGTACTTATCATCTGTTCGAGGGAGATTCGCTGGCAGCACTTATGTGGTCGGATGGTCTTTGGTCTGCCTTGCCCACACATATGAATATCTTCGCATGAGTTCGTCGACTTTTAGAGTCGGCAGAAAGACGATGTGCTCCCTCCACTGTTTGGCGATGGCAGCCTTCCTCTTCTCCGCCTCCGTCGGCCTTCTTCGGAGCCATGGCGACCGAAAGGAGGCAAGATTTGGTGGGATTGCAGGCTAGGCGTGCGGTGGCGGAGAGTTTTTGTTCTTGCGCGAGGAAGAAGAAGGGTAGGAGATGGATTGGAGACGAAGGAAACGTGAATTGAGCACCGCACCCGTAGATTCCCTTTTATGGGGAAGGCGCGGGGGTTGGCTCTTCACTGTTCGGCGTGGTCGTGCTTTTTCAGGCTCATAACCACATGTTACCGTTTCAATCCACCTCTCCCACGTCCGCAATTACTGCGCCATCGTGGGCATGCAGTAAACATAATCATCACAACAGATAACCTCTACCACATGTGTCTGTGCATTGTTTCGGGCCTAGCCCAACAACGCCTCGCACGCGTGTGTGGCCCAGGCCCGAGGGCTCTTGTCGATGTATTGAACATGGGTGTTCATACCCTGACAATGCACAGGCTAGTTGTAGCCTTCCTGATGGCAAGGGCTTGTCAAAGGACATCACTTCATCAACACTCAAGACTTGGTAATCAAAACCATGAAGAAGACCTCCAGGCAGCTCATCGAGAAGTACTAAAGAAGTACTGAAGAACAAGATTCAAGTTGCCGGCAAGCATCGAGTCGGCAAGCTTCAGGCCGAAGACCTCAAGACCGGCAAGCTCCATCCCACCGCTCCATTGTGGCAGTTGTCAGAGGCTTGCCGACAGGTGTCGAGCGGGCAGGCGAGTTGGTAGAGCTTGTCGGGGCACGTGGCGACCCGTGGTTGAAGATACAACTTTATTGACACCCGTCCAAGTGGTGTGTCAATAGAATAGAAGGTAGCTGGGCAAGCGGTGCAGGTTCCCTTGCCGGCATTGTTCCTCGGCGTGACACCTCACGGAGCATTTATTGCTTTTGTCCTAATCCATCTGTATTAGGTATGATAGCACTGTTACTGTCATTTCATTATGTAATTATGGTTTTGCCATTGTGGTAGCCCCTTTCACCTATAAAAGGAGGCCCACGGCAACCCTTACAAGGGTCAACACCCTGCCCAACTGCACTAAGTAGCTGCACCTCCGAACTCCTTGCCGTCAAGGTTGCGCACTCTTGTAACTTGGGCATTTTGCCACCATAATCCACCAAAGTAGGAGTAGGGTTTTACGCCTCACGGCGACCCAAACCTATGTAAATTCCTTGTTTGCTTTGCTGCTAGATCTGCTCTTCGTGTATTGTGATTCCCACAGCCGAACCGCAAAGGGACCTTGCTGGTCCCATAGAATGTCGTACTTCGACAGTTGCTGTTTATGATGCTAGGAAAAGTGATTGAAATTATCATTGATCAAACTTATACACTATGCTAGCATTCACACTTCATAAATTATTTCTTTTATCATTTACCTACTCAAGGATGAGCAGGAATTAAGCTTGGGGATGCTGATACGTCTCCAACGTATCTATAGTTTATGAAGTATTCATGCAATATTTACCTAAGTTCTACATGGTTTTGGTGCACTTTTATATGATTTTAATGGACTAACCTATTGACCTAGTGCCCAGTGTCAGTTCTTGTTTTTTTTGGCTATTTCTTGTTTCGCAAAAAATCCATACCAAATGAAGTCCAATTGCCACGAAATTTTACGATGATTTTTTATGGACAAGAAAAGACCCCCCGAAGCCTGGAAGGTGGACCAGACGAAGTCCAAGGGAGCCACGAGCTCAGGGGGCGACCCCCTAGGGCGTGTGGGCTGAGCTCGTGGGTCCCTTAGGACTCCGCCTGACGTGAAACCAACGCAAAAATTCTTATAAATAGGGAAACCCCCAGAAAGAAACCTAGAACTCCCACGCCGCTGCCGCAAGCCTCTATTCCAAAGCGATCTCATCTGGAGGCCTTTTCCGGCACCCTGTCGAAGGGGGAAATCATCATCGGAGGCCATCTTCATCATCCCGGTGGTCTCCATGATGAGGAGGGAGTAGTTCACCCTCGGGGCTGAGGGTATGTACCAGTAGCTATGTGTTTGATCTCTCTCTCTCTCTCTCTTGTACTTGATTTGGCACGATCTTGATGTACCACGAGCTTTGTTAATATAGTTGGATCATATGGTGTTCTTCCCTCTCTATCTTGTTGTGATGAATTGAGTCTTTCGATCACTTGATATATGTCTTGCATGTGGATACCCGTGGTGACAATGGGATATTCTATTGAGTCACTTGATATATGTTTTGGTAATCAACTTGCGGATTCCCGTGGTGACATTGCGGTAATCTAGGCATAGAGGTTGATACACGTTTTCATCCTACTTTCTCCGATAGAAACTTTGGGGTACTCTTTGAAGTTCTTTGTGTTGGATTGAATATTATGAATCTAAAATTGTTTGATGCATATCGAATAATTGACTCACGGATACTTGTGGTGACATTGGTGTATCTAGGTGACATTAGAGTTGATTGATGTGTATCACATGGTGTTATTGTAGTACGAACTCTAGTGTTGTTTGTGACACTTATAGGGATGGCTCAATAGATTAACCGGAAAGATAACTTTGAGGTGGTTTGCTACCTACAACAATTTCATCTTATGTTCTCCGCTATTGATAGGAACTTTGAAGTGATTCTTTGTCGCACGTTGAGGGATTGTTATATGATTCAATTATGTTAGCACTGCTGAGAGATTGCACTAGTGAAAGTATGAACCCTAGGCCTTGTTTTCAAGCATTGCAATACCATTTGTGCTCAGTTTTATCACTTGCTACCTTGCTGTTTTTATTTGCTGAGATTACAAAAACCTATATCTACTATCCATACTACACTTGTATCACCATCTCTTCGCCGAACTAGTGCACCTATACAATTTACCATTGTATTGGGTGTGTTGGGGACACAAGAGATTGCTTGTATTTGATTGCAGGGTTATTTGAGAGAGACCATCTTCATCCTACACCTCCCATGGATTGATAAACCTTAGCTCATCCAGTTGAGGGAAATTTGTTGTTGTCCTACAAAACTCTGCGCTTGGAGGCCCAATAGAGTCTACAAGAATAAAGTTGCATAGTAGACATCAATGTGGTATAGCCTTCGTCATGATAATTAGTTTATGTATGAGATTGTTATATGTTGTAATGTTAAGTGGCCTGCATGTCACGGCATGATGGCTGGAGCCACGAGATTGCCACGTTAATGTAAATATCATAGAGATGGCCTACAGGTTTCAGGTGACGATGGCAAAACATACATGGAGAACCCTGATGTGGAGAAGGTGTACTAGGCGCGGGACGAGGAGCTATAATTTCATGCTACGGCAAAATTTCTGAATTTGGTGTCGCGGCAACGTTTTCTAAAACGGTCGCCACGGCAACATTTTCTGAAATCGCCGCCACGGCACCGTTTTTGAAACGGTTGCCACGGCAACGAAATATTGGCTATCACGATGCTTCAACGGGAGTTTGAAGATGATCATGGAGAATTCCTGGTGCCCAGGGCTATACCATATCATGCTTTTATGAATTGCCTGAGATAATTATCCCTTTGTTGTTTGCACCCTTTGATTGTGCAGTAGTCAATTATTAGGGTGATCTCTCACAGTAAAAATCAAGTTAAAAGGTGCTCTTCCCAGTGTTGCAACCGTCTATAACGCGTAGCGTTCTGGAGTGCATCATGTCCACATGAGTACAAACGGGACGTGAGGTGTAAGACGGAACTGGTCAGACCATGTTGGCAGATATCACTCGGTTATCTTGAAGTTCTAGCAAAATCATTCTAAGCTCGAAGCACGAAGCATCGAAAGATGAACAAGAGTCATATGGTGATATGATCGCCAATAATTTGCCCACCGGTCAAAATTCTCGTCATTAGTGATGTCCACATCAATGACTGAGAACTATATTTGGATCTTGAATCACTCACTATTAATTATGAGAGATATTAATTTGAGTGGGAGTGCACTTTATGTTTAACACTAGTGCAACATTAATTATGAATAAATATCTAAATGAATTTTGTGTCTATCATTGTAGATCAATGGCTCGTAATATGTTCAACTTAGCCCCTATTTTAGGGAAAGAAAAGTTGGCTGCTAATGGTGGAAACTATGCGCAACCTGAGGTTTGTTCTCAAGAGTGCTAAGAAGGAGTATGTGCTGGATCAGCCCCTAGGTGATGCTCCCGGAAAGGAAGCAACACCAGAAGAAGTTGCTACTTATGCTGCTCGTAGTGATGACTATGATTCAGTCTAGTGACTCTTGTTAACTTGCATGGATCCTGAACTACAGAAGCGTTTTGAACGATCTACGACTCAATTTATAATTGGGTCACTAGAAGTTCTGTACAAGAAGCAGGCAAGGACGAACATTTTGAATTAACTAAGGCCTTGATTGAATGCAAGATAAAAGAGGGTTCCTCAATGAGTGAGCATATAGTAAAGTTGCTGGCTATGTTGATAGACTAGCTTCTCTGGAATTTGGAATTCCGCCGTCACTCGGTACAGATATTGTGATTGCTTCACTCCCCCCATCTTACGATGGCTTTATCATGAATTATAACATGAATGGGATGGAGAAAAGTGCAAACAAGTTGTGCTATGCTTAATACTGCAGAAGCTGGAATGGAGAAGAACAAAACATTGTTGATGGTCAACAAGACCACCAGTTTCAAGAAGGGCAAGTCCAAGAAGAAGAAATCTACTAAAGCTGGTAAGACCGAGTCTCAGAAGGAGAACAAGGGCGGAGCCTCTAAAGAGACTGAATGTTTCTACTGCAAGCAGAAGGGACACTGGAAGCGTAACTGCAAGAAGTATTTGGCTGATAAGAAGAATGGTTCTTCCCGTAAAGGTATAATCATTATACAAAGTTAATGTTATTCTACTTGTAAATTTATGTATGTCATGAGTATTTGATACTGGTCGGTTGGTCTCATTTTGCAAACCAATGCAGGTACTACAGAGAGCTCACAAGGAGGGAAGAAATGAAGCCGTGATACAAGTCAGGAATGGTGATGGGATCGCTAGTTGAAGACCGTCAAAGTCATGTCTTTAGTTTCAAGATTTATCTTAGAACTGAAATAATAGTTATTTTTGCTTCGAAGTTACGTAATGCATTATCCTATCGATTATGCGATGGATATTCTTATAAGTTTTAAACAATAGTTGTTCAGATTATTATGACAATATGTTTTTGATTAAACCTCTGTTTGTGATGGTTTATTCATGGTAAATCTTGAAGTTTGTGATCTATAACATTAAAGCTAAACGTCTTGAGAAGACTAATAAAACCACTTCCCTAAGGCCAAGAGGTGGAAGTCATCTTGGGCCACAAAGGCCCAAGAGGGGAGGTGCCTCCTTCCCTACGGAAGGAGGCTGAATTGGGGTGGAGGAGGAGTCAGACTCCTCCCCCCTAGGCCGGCGCACCAAGGGGGACTCCTTCCCCCTTGGTGGCAGCCCTTACTCTCCCCTCTAACCTATATATACTTGAGGTTTGGTGCTCTTTTGAACACACAAGTTTTGCAGCCTCCTCTAGTTCTTCTAGTTATAGTTCTAGTTGACTAAGTAGAGCTAGGCTAATCCTCTTGTCCTCATAATTAGAAGCCCCGTGTGGTTCTAATCTCCTCCATCCAATTCTCCGGCGACGATTAGCTCTGGACGATGAAGCACTGCCGGATTGTGAAGGTTGCACGCTTGCAACCAAGTAGAGAGGTCGTGCTTTCGGTCTTTGGTTCGAGGGACTGTTCGTGGGCGGTTCACGGGATCGTTCATCGACGGTTCGAGGGACTCCAAGTACGATCTACACCGACACGTTCTTCTTCTGCTGCAACTCGGTGACGGTAACGATCATGATCCCATCCAGTTTTGCATCTTCATATTGATCTTGGGTGTGCGTAGGCGCAATTTTTTTTGTTTTCTACGTTTCCCAACAATTTGTGGCAAAGCCACCGTTCATCATTGTAATACATGTTACGCTAGATCATTGTACATCCTGGTACACTGCTAGAGGCATTCATATAGAGTCATATTGTTTCAGTCTTATCGAGTTGTAAGTAAATAAAGTGTGATGATCATCATTATTAGAGCATTGTCCCAGTGAGGAAAAGAATGATGGAGACTAATGAGTCCTCCAAAATGAGGGGATGAGGTCCATGAGATTGTTCTAAAAAAAACCTGGCGATTGATACTTCTCCGACGTATCTATAATTTTTGATTGTTTCATGCTATTATATTATCATTCTTAGATACTTTATATGCAATTTTATATCATTTTTGGGGACTAACCTATTGACTCAGTGCCTAGTGCCAGTTGTTGTTTTCTTCTTGTTTTCGGTTTTACAGAAAATTTGTACCGAACGGAGTCCAAACGCTATGAAACTTTTTGATGATTTTTTCTGGACAAAAGAGACCCTAGAAGCTTCGAAGGAGGACCAGAAGACCTACAAGGAGACGACAAGGCAACAGGGCGCGCCCTGGGGGGTTAGGCGTGCCCTGATGCCTTGTGGGCCCCTCGTGGCTCCGTCTGACCTAATTCCAGCGCTATAAATTCCTAAATATTCCAAAACCCCTAGAGAGCCACCCGAAACAATTTTTCCGCCGCCGCAAGTCTCTGTTCTTCTGCGATCCCATCTGGAGGCCTTTTCCGATACTCTGCCGAAGGCGGAATCGATCATGGAGGGCTTTTACATCAACCTTGCTGCCCTTCCGATGATGTGTGAGTAGTTCACCACAGACCTACGGGTCCATCGTGATTAGCTAGATGGCTTTCTCTCTCTCTTTGATCTTCAATACAATGTTCTCTTCGGAGATCGATTCGATGTAATCTTCTTATGCGGTGTGTTTGTTGGGATCCAATGAATTGTGGGTTTACGATCAGATTATTCATTGGAAGTAATTGAGTCTTTTCTGAACTTTATTATGTATGATTGTTATAGCTATGTAATGCTTTCTGATCTTTGGGTTTTCTTTGGCCAAGTTGATCTATCGATCTTCAGTGGAAGTGGTGCATAGTAGTAGGTTCAATCCTGCTGTGTCCTCACCTAGTGATAGCAGGGTTAGCGAGGCACGTATTGTATTGTTGCTACTAAGGAGAAAACGATGGGGTTTAATCATATTGCTTGGTTTTATTCTATCTAGATTATGTCATCTTGCTTAAAGCGTTACTCTGTTTGTCATGAACTTAATACCATAGATGCAAGCAGGAGTCGGTCGATTAGTGGAGTAATAGTAGTAGATACAGAATCATTTCGGTCTACTTGTCACGGACGTAATGCCTATATACATGATCATGCCATGAATAACATCATAACTATGCGCTTTTCTATCAATTTCCCAACAGTAATTTGTCTACCCGCCGTATGCTATTCTTATGAGAGAGATGCCTCTAGTGAAAACTATGGCCACCGGGTCTACTTTAATCATATTACTAAAACCAAAATCACCTTGCTGCAATTTTACTTCTTTTATTTTACTTTGCAATTTACCTATCTACCACTACCAAATTTGATCCTTGCAATTAACGAGATCAAGGGGATTGACAACCCTCTTGCCCGCGTTGGGTGCAAGTATTTGCTCTTGTGTGTGCAGGTACTGTTGACGGGTGTTTGCGTGGTTCTCCTATTGGTTCGATAACCTTGGTTCTCTACTAAGGGAAATACTTATCCACTATTATATTGCTTCACCCTTCCTCTTCGGGGAAAATCCCAACGCAGCTCACAAGTAGCAGCGCTCCTCAAGATTTGAGATGGGAAGATTTGTTGAACTAACTTTCAAGACCGACGACCGAAGATGAAGAACAGTTCAGAAGAACTGAGGAGCGTCCCCAACTTGAAGACTGGTTCAAGGGGCTACTGATGGTGTCCGGGACTAGGGGGTACTCACCACGTCGTCGCCTGGCCAGGTGGGTCGGGCCAAGAACCCCCATGTCGGTTCACCAATGGGCCACTTCGGGCAGCCCATAACATATACAAGGGAGATTCCACAAGACTTGATGCACAAGCTGAAGACTCCTCTCCACCGACGTATCTGACTAGGACTCTTGTTATACTAGGCCTCCGGTACATTATATCGTAGGGTATTATCTCTTCGAGAGAGCCCGAACCTGGGTAAAATCCCGTGTCCATGTTACCATCACTCCAAGACGCCTAGCTTTGGACCCCTACCTCGAGATATGCTGGATTTGGCACCGACAAAGAAGAAGATAATGTTGATCACATCTTGGTCCAATGCGTCTACGCCCGTGAGATGTGGCATCTCTGCCTGGAAATGCTACACCTTCCCATCACATTGCCTAGTGTGGATGATTCTTTCCTGGATTGGTGGTTATTGCGGGACAAAGATTTAGTAAGGCAGAAAGGAGGGGCTTTGACTCGCTAGTTATCTGCGCGGCATGGTCTCTATGGAAGCAAAGGAACGCCCGCATTTTTAACTGATCGGAGCAACAAGTGGGAGCTAGAGTTTTGGCTAACACTATTCTAGACGAAATCAAGGAATGGAGAGCCTCTAGAAACGGAGTAGGAGGTTTGCAAAGTTACATGAGAGAGTAGTTAGGTTCCTCTCATGCAGTGGGTGTACCAACGATGATGTTTGCATCTCGTTTGGTTTCTTGTAATCAAACTTGTTTCTCCTATATAAACTAGCAAACATGCTCGTGCGTTGCAACGGGAGAAAAAAATCACACCTTTATACACACATTGGAGTATATCAGCAAATCCCTTGAAATCTCCACACAACATGATAAGTGGTGTTCCGCAAAAATGTAATGGTTGGATGATTTTTGAACTATACTCAAGGTGTTTCCAAAAATTTGTATGGGCATAATTTCAAAAAATATGGAGATTAACATTAAGCCACTTGATTACATAAAGCTCGTATCAACAGTTTCGTGTACATCATCGTATATTCGTTGGTTATATTGTGCACGATGGGAAATAGGATGACTATGTACCTATTGTTACCTTTAGCATATGGTTATTGGTAGGAATCAACATCCCATATAGTACCTTTTGTGAGAGCATCAAACTATCATATCTACTGAAGTTAAATGGGGTAGGAAACATATGTAGTAGGCATTTTAAAAATACCCCATATAGGAAAGGTATTAATTAAGGTTGCACCATAAACTTAATTTTAGGAATGATTAACATGCAAGATAATAGCATATTTAAAATCTACACATTTTTCTGAGGGATTTTCATACATAACTTGTTAGATTTGGAGTTAGGGTTTGAAAGATATGAATTTTAAAAAGCATTTGAATATACACACAAAAGAGAAGTGAAAAGAAAAGGAGCAGGCACTGGGGTCGAACCCAGGTCTCCTGGGTCATGGAGTATGGCTCTTGCCAATGGGCAGATTGTGTGGTTGTGGTCAATTAAGAATCACACTGTATATAAACTTCAGGAAACGGCCCATGTAGCGAAACGAATAGTTTTTCCACTTACGGGTGGCATAGTGGGTAATTCTTGCCAACTTTGAGGGAAATGTAGATGACGGTGAACGGGCAGAAGCAATCCATGCTTTATTATTAGGTAAAGATATGGTAAGCAATTTGCGTACTCTCGAAAAAAGGGTTGGAGCACCCGTCTCCTGAGTGTCTTCGCATGCGAGAGTGTCCGTTTTCAGCTGGCGTGTCTCAGGGCCTCTTTGGGCAGTCCGATTTGCCCGGATGGATTGCACTCAGGGATCCATGAAGAGTGGAGCACGGGCACGTGCAGGGCCACCGTCACGCGGAGGTTTCGGGCGCGTCCACGTGTTGTCCTGTGCGCGAAGGCGCAACCGGACCCGTCTGTCGGTGTGGAAGACGATATTTGGATCGATGATTGTATTGATCATATGCCGTAGCATATATAGAGTACATGGGCTGCGAGATCTCAACCGTATCCGCTATACAAGGGAAGGATCGGGAGATATCGCTAGACTAGGAAACAAATAAAAGAGATCCTAGCCGCCTAATGTACTTGCAGTAACAACCAGGCTCAACACCCCCCCCCCCACAGTCGAAACGTCACCGGTGACGCATAGACTGGACCAGAACTCCTTGAAGGTGGACGTCGGTAACCCCTTGGTCATGACATCGGCAAACTACTACGCGGTGGGAACGTGCAGGACGCGGATGTGCCCGAGAGCCACATGCTCACGCATGAAGTGAATATCGAGCTTGATGTTCTTCGTGCGGCGATGATGAACGGAGTTAGAGAAGAGGTAGACAGCGGAGATGTTGTCACAGTACACCAGTGTAGCCTGAGACACGTCAGATGCAGCTCCTGAAGAAGTTGTCGAAGCCAGGAGCACTCGGCAATGGCATTGGCCATGGCCCGGTACTCTGCCTCGGCGCTGGAGCGTGACACCGTAGGTTGCCGTTTGGACGACCAGGAGATGTGGGATGGCCCGAGGTAGACGTAGTAGCCAGATGTGGAGCGACGAGTGTCCGGACAGCCAGCCCAATCAGCATCAGAATAGGCGACCATGTCGGTGGAGGATGATGACGTCAAGGTGAGCCCTAGAGCCATAGTGCCACGGATGTACCGAAGAATCCGCTTCACCAGGTTCCAGTGACTTTCGCGTGGAGCATGCATATGAAGGCACACCTGCTATACCGCATATTGCAAATCCGGTCTGGTGAGGGTCAAGTACTGAAGAGCGCCCACAATAGAGCGACATAATGGTCCATCTGGTGCTGGGGAGCCCTCAAGCGCGGAGAGCTTGGCCTTCGTGTCAACAGGAGTGGCGACGGGCTTGCAGTTAAGCATGCTGACGCGCTCGAGAAGCTCATGCGCACACTTCTGTTGATGAAGGAAAAAAGCCGTCGGATCGCCGAACAACCTCGATGCCGAGGAAGTAGTGGAGCGGCCCCAAGTCCTTCATGGCAAACTCAGCACTTAGATGAGCAGTAAGCTGTCCAAGGAGCTCAGCCGAGCATGCCGTGAAGATGATGTCGTCGACGTAGAGGAGGAGGTATGCAGTCGCATGGTCATGATGATACACAAACAGGGAGGCATCAGAGCGAGTAGATCGGAAGCCCATCTGCTGAAGAAAGGCGACGATGTGCTGGTACCACGCTCTCAGCGCCTGCTTCAACCCATACAGAGATCGGGAAAGCAGGCACACGTGATCGGGATGAGTGGCGTCGACGAATCCAGTAGGCTGCTGACAGTAGACCTGTTCGGTGAGATGGCCATGGAGGAACGCGTTGGAGACGTCCAACTGATGCACCGGCCAGACACGAGACACCGCAAGCTTGAGGACGGTGCGAATCATGCCCGGCTTGACAACCGGAGCGAAGGGGTCGGTGAATTCCACTCCGGTGCATTGCCAAAAACCACGAACGACCCAACGGGCCTTGTACCGCTCAAGGGTACCATCAGGGCGCGTCTTGTGGCGAAACACCCACTTCCCGCTAATGATATTAGCATGGCGGGTACACGGTATGAGCTGCCTGGTGCGGTTGCGTTGCAACGCGTCGAACTCCTCCTACATAGCAGCGAGCTAGTTAGGGTCGTGAAGCACGGCTCGAGCAGATGACGGAACCGGCGATGGTGAGGAGGTCAACGCAGCGCACAGGTACTGCTCAGACAGGTAGCGGGTGCTCGGGCAAAACACGCCAGTGCGAGCCCGAGTCATGACTCCGAGCTGGGGCGCCAGGGCGAGCGGCCAGCTGGCTGGCGACGGGTCCGGAGACGCGTCGGCCGGCGTGGACGAGCCCGAGGCCGAACCCGATGAGGTCGGTGTAGACGGGTCTAGCGAGGGGGCGCGGGAGGCCGAGCCCGAGGCAGCCGAGGCATCCGAGGCCTCCAAGGCCGCGCCCGAGGCCTCCGAAGCTGTACCCGAGCCGGCTGTAGTCGAAGCGCTGCCATGGCAGAAAACTGGAGATGGCGAAGCAAATCCTGCCATGGGAGCCGAATCAGCAAGCGAAGAGGTTGCCGTGGCAGCCGAAGTATAGTCCAAATCGACTGTCGTGGCATCCATTTCCGGAGCCAGCGTCAGAGGACTGTGAGCCAGCCGCGGGCGGCCCCTGCGAGATCGCGACAGCGTCGGTGAAGACCCGCTGAGGAGAGGCGGTGATGATGATGTCGGTGCGTTAGCTGGTGGTACCTGCTGAAACGGGAACACTTTCTCATCAAAGTAAACGTGTCTCGAGGTGATCACATGATGAGAGACGGGATCATAGCACCGGTAGCCCTTGGTGTTGGAGGGATAGCCGAGAAAGATCCAGGCGATGAAACGTGGTGCAAGCTTGTGGGGTGTGGTAGATGCAATACTCGGATAGCAAAGACAGCCGAATATGCGAAGCCCGTCATATGATGGAGGGGTGCCATAGAGAAGGTGGTGTGGCGTGTAATTCTAGCGAACACGACATGGCCGGATATTAATCAAAAGAGATGCTGTGGCAAGAGCATCCGGCCAAAAACGAGGCGGCACGTTAGCATGGAAAAGGAGTGTGTGAACGCAATCATTTAGAGTGCGAAGAACACGCTCGGCACGCCCGTTTTGTTGCGAGGTATATGGGCAAGTTAGACGAAAAATAGTGCCATGTGTGGTGAGTAAGGTGCGAACGGCGAGATTATTGAATTCTTTTCTATTATCAATTTGAAACGCTTGGATGGGGCGACCAAAGTGCATGGCGACATAGGAATAGAAAGCAGTGAGAGTGGAAACATCATCGGATTTTTGCCGTAATGGAAACGTCCACACATAATGAGAAAAATCTTCTAAGATGACAAGGTAGTAAAGATAGCCCGAATTACTCACAATAGGAGAAGTCCATACATCGTTGTGAATTAACTGAAACGGGTACGAAGCAATAGTGGGAGATTCGTGAAAGGGAAGATGAACATGTTTGCCGATACGACAAGCATGACAAGTGTGATTCTCAACCTTATTACACGTGAAGAAAAAATCCGAAGAATATGATGAAGGGTGGTGGGGTTGGGATGACCCAAACGAGCATGCCAAAGGTCCACACCAGCGAAGAGGGCGACGGGAGCAGTGACGCTGGAGGAAGATGGGTGAACCGGGTAGAGCTCGTTGGGTTGTCACACCGGTGAAGAATCATCCGGGTATGGGCGTCCTTCACAGAAAAACCACACTCGTCGAAACCTACTGTAACGGGATTTTCATGAGTAAAACAGCGAACCGAAACAAGATTTTTGATAAGTGTAGGAGAGACAAGTATGTTAGACAATGATAAAGGTGAAGAATTAGATGGAAACGAAGCATGACCAACATGTGTAATAGGAAGAGAGGATCCATCACCTACGGTAATGCGAGTGGAAGTGGTGATAGGGAAAGAAGTAAGAAGGTTACCGGGATGGGAGGACATGTGTGCGGTCGCTCCGGTGTCCATGTACCAATCACCTCTGCCGGTGTCATTCGTCGATGGAGGGGCGGAGTGAAAGGCAGCAAGGAGGGACGGATCCCATGGGGCCGGGGGCAGCGGAGGCGCCACATAGGGGGCAGGGGCTCTGGCCACCCAAACGTCTTGGGAGGAGGGAGGCACGGGACCTGCAAAGGGGTTAGAACCGCAGGAGATGGAGGAGTGAGGAAAGGCCATGGCAGTGGCGGTGAGGGTGGGGACTGGTGTGGGTGTAGGAAGAGAAGAGGAAAGGGTGGGAGAAGAAGAGCAGCGGTGGCAGAGAGATGACGGCGGCTGCGGCGGGAAGAAGGAAAGAGGGCAGCAGCAACAGGGAGAGGGAGGCGACTGCTAGGAGGTGTGGCGGCGGCGGCAGGATACTGCAGCGGCGGCGGCAGGAGGGTAGGTGCGGCGGCGGCGGCAGGGAGGTGCGGCGGCGGCAGCAGGAGGGTGAGCGCGGCGACGGCTGCGCGAGGAGGTAATAGTGGCGGTGCATGAGAGGAGGGTGGTCGTGGCGGTGGCTGCACGATGAGGCAGCAGCGGCGGCACACGAGAAGAGCGGAAGCTTAGTTTTGGATCGATGAGCTAACTGATACCATGTGGAAGACGATGTTTGGATCGATGATTGTATTGATCATATGCCGTAGCATATATAGAGTACATGGGCTGCGAGATCTCAACCGTATCCGCTATACAAAGGAAGGATCGGGAGATATCGCTGGACTAGGAAACACATAAAAGAGATCCTAACCGCCTAATGTACATGCAGTAACAACCATGCTCAACAGTCGGCGTCCTCAGCCCGCGTGGGCTGGTTCAGTCACGAAAGGCAGGGCGTGCATCGTGCCCCCAGTGCCGCCTGTCGCACGGGACTCCCTTTGTCATCCTGGTTCGCTCATGACAGCCGGGTGCCTGCGTTGCGGCCGCAGCGCTGGTCTCACTTAGGAGGCAGCTGTCAGCACCGTTGGCCTCGTGTTGGGCCGGTTTGCTGATGCTAACTGGGTCATGCGTCGTGCGTGGTTTATTTTGCCTTGTCGTTCTAGGTAAGGCCAGCAGTATGCACGTAGGCTCCAGTGGCATAGCATGATGGTGGGCCGACATTAAATTAGTCATTTTCTTTGCACTGTGATGCCATTGGATGGTGATATGTGGTTTTGTCGTGCATGAGGGTTTGATGCGGGCGGATGGTGATATTTCCATGTCCTCCTTCTCTGTGTGCCAGGGTCGACGTTGCTTTGGTTGGCTGCGTCGGCTTATTCTATCGCTGTTGCTGGGCCTGTTCATTTTTTGGCCCACGGGGCAGCAGCTCAGTGTGCTTCTGTTCGTGGCTACGAGGACAAGGGGGAGACTAGTATAGGATCTCACATTAGGTGAGATCAATGAGATCAACAACAAAAATTCATACTTAGACATTCTGAAAAATTATGAACTTATTTGACAACATATCTATAGGGTGTGTCTACAACTCTGAAAAAATCAGCTCAAAACTTGATGTACAGTTAAAGATTCAAAAAAGAAAATTTTGAATATGAAAAGTGGCAGCTTTGGGTGAATAGTATATTGACACTATTCACATCCGATTTTGTCTTTTCTATTTCTATTAGTGTAGGTCAAGTTAGGAGGCTAAAACCTTTTGAGGTTGTACATCAAACATTGAAGTGTGTCTAATTTTTTTTTAGAATGTTTGAACATGTTTTGTATTTTCAAAATAATTGATCTCATCTAATGTGAGATCCTATACTAGTCTCTGATGTCTACTACACAACTTATTTTTGTAGACTCTTGTTGTGCCTCCAAGCGCAGAGTTTTGTAGGACAGTAGCAATTTTTCCTCAAGTGGATGAACTAAGATTTATCAATCCGTGGGAGGCGTAGGATGAAGATGGTCTCTCTCAAACAACCCTGCAATCAAATACAAGAAATCTCTTGTGTCCCCAACACACCCAATACAATGGCAAATTGTATAGGTGCACTAGTTCGGCGAAGAGATGGTGATACAAGTGTAGTATGGATAGTAGATATAGGTTTTTGTAATCTGAAAATATAAAAACACCAAGGTAGCAAGTGATAAAACGGAGCACAAACGGTATTGCAATGCTTAGAAACAAGGCCTAGGGTTCATACTTTCACTAGTGCAATCTCTCAACAATGCTAACATAATTGGATCATATAACAATCCCTCAACGTGCGACAAAGAGTCACTCCAAAGTTCCTATTAGCGGAGAACATAAGATAGAAATTATTGTAGGGTACGAAACCACCTCAAAGTTATCCTTTTCGATCAATCTATTGAGCTATTCCTATAAGTGTCACGAACAGCCCTAGAGTTCATACTAAAATAACACCATATGATACGCATCAACCAACTCTAATGTCACCTAGATACTCCAATGTCGCCACAAGTGTCCGTGAGTTGATTATACGATATGCATCAAACAACTTCATAATCATAATATTCAATCCAACACAAAGAACTTCAAAGAGTGCCCCAAGATTTCTACTGTATAAAGTAGGACAAAAACGTGCATCAACCCCTATGCATAGATTACCCCAATGTCACCTCGGGAATCCACGAGTTGAGTGCCAAAACATACATCAAGTGAATAAATATAATACCCCATTGTCAACACGGGTATTCATATGCAAGACATACATCAAGTGTTCTCAAATCCATAAAAGTATTCAATCCGATAATAGTGAAACCTCAAAGGTAAAAACTCAATTCATCACAACAAGATAGAGAGGGAGAAACACCATATGATCCAACTATATTAACAAAGCTCGCAATACATCAAGATCGTGCCAAATCAAGAACACGAGAGAGAGAGACCAAACACATAGCTACTAGTACATACCCTCAGCCCCGAGGGTGAACTACTCCCTCCTCGTCATGGAGATCATCGGGATGATGAAGATGGCCTCCAGTGATGATTCCCCCCTCCGGTAGGGTGCCCGAACAGGGCTCCAGATGGTATTTCAAAGGTACCAAGGCTTGCGGCGGCGGAGTCCTAAATCTAGGGTTATTTCTGGGGGTTTCTCTATTTATAGGATTTTTCAGCGTTGGAATCACATCAAGATGGGCTAAGATAGGCCCACGAGGCACCACGGCACGCCACCCCCCCTCCCTTGGCGCGCCGTGGTGGCTTGTGAGCACCTCGTGAGGCTTCTGGTCCTTCCACGAAGCTTCGGGGGTCTCTTTTGGTCCAAAAAAATCATCAAAAAGTTTCTCTGCATTTGGAGAACTTTTATTTCTGCACAAAAAACAACACCACGGTAGTTCTTCTGAAAACAGCGTCAGTCCGGGTTAGTTCTAAGCAAATCATACCAAAACCATATAGAATTGTTATAAATATGGCATGAATACTTCATAAATTATAGATACGTTGGAGACATATCAGCATCCCCAAGCTTAATTCCTGCTCGTCCTCGAGTAGGTAAATGATAAAAGAAATAATTTATGAAGTGTGAATGCTAGCATAGTGCATAAGGTTGATCAATGATAATTTCAATCACTTTTCCTAGCATCATAACAGCAACTCTTTCTCATAAAACTCATCATGATAAAGTAGCAATCAATTCACATGTTATGGTTCAAACAATGCATTCTCTTGAAACTTAACAACCTATGTTCTTAGTCACCAAACAATTGCAATTCAACTTAATTTCAACAAAGTCTAAGTAAGAGCTCCACATACTCAATTATCATATAGTCTTCTATGATTGCTAGTACTCAAAGCATATTTTTAGAACAAATGGCATCCACTGAACATAGAGAAAGATAGGGGCTTAATGTTTCGCCTCCCAACTTATTTATCATAGAGATAATTGTCAACAATAATAATTCATCATCAAATATATTTGACTGGCCATATGTGCCTGGATCTTTCCCCACCACATGATGCTTACCAACTAGAGAATAATTGAGGTTGAAATGAGAAGTAATACTATTGACTCTTGCATAAAAGTAAACACATAAAGTAAAAGATAGGCCCTTCGCAGAGGGAAGCAGAGGTTGTCATGCGCTTTTTATTTTTGGATGCACAAGCCCTTAATGCAAAGGAACATCACGTTATATTGCCCCTTGTGATAGCAACCTTTATTATGCAGTCCGTCGCTTTTATTTCTTTACCATCACAAGTTCGTACAACGCTTAGTTTCCCTTGCAATAAAAGATCATACATATTTTAGGAACAATTTTTATTGCTTTTTGCATCGATGACAACTTACTTGAAGGATCTTATTCAATTCATAGGTAGATATGGTGGACACTCATGGGAAGAAACTGGGTTTAAGGGTTTTTGGATGCACAAGTAGTATCTCTACTTAGTACGAATTTTTGGCTAGCGAAAGATCCTAAGCAAGCACCACATGTTGGAGGATCCATAACAATATAACTTCTATGCAAATATACCCAAACATAACTCATTACGTTGTCTTCCTTGTCCAACTTCAACTAATTTGCTCAAGTTTGAAAATAATTAATGGGTATTCACAATCATAAAATATGTCCAAGATAATATATTTATATGTGAAAGTTCTCTTCTTTATACTAATCATTCATGAATTGCTTGTATGACCAATATTGTGATTGTCAAGCTTCAATAGATTTCACTTTCTAACCCAAATATGAAACTACTACTAGACATGATACAAGCATACGAAGCACATATAATTTCAACTTTATGATATTCAATTCATTCAACAATTTACTCATAGGATATAAGTGAAGAACAAGAGTAAATGACAAACTACTCCAAAAAGATATAAGTGAAGACCAAATGAGTAGTTAAGTAAATAGGTAGCTATGTGAGGACTCTCTCTCATTTAAAAATTTCAGATATTAAGTATTTTATTCAAACAGCAAAGAAAACAAAATAAAATGACATTGCAAGAATAGCACATCTCATGTGAAGAAGCAAAACTTAGGCTCAACCAAAACTGACTGATAGTTGTTGAAGAAGAAAGGTGGGATGCCTACTGGGGCATCCCCAAGCTTAGTTGCTTGAGAATTCTTGGAATGTTATCTTGGGGTGCCTTGGGCATCCCCAAGCTTGAGCTCTTGTGTCTCCTTAATTCCTCTCATATCACGGTTTCCCTAAATCTTAAAAACTTCATCCACACAAAACTCAACAAGAACTCGTGAGATAAGTTAGTATAAATCAACTCAAAACCTTAACATTCTCTACTGTAGCAAATCACTAAAATTATAATTTAACATTGCATACTAAATGTCTCTGCATATTTAATACTCCTATCCTCGAATAGAATCATTAAACTAGCAAACATATGCAAACAATGCAACTATAACAGCAATCTGCCAAAACAGAACAGTCTGTAAAGGGGGATTTAAAATTAATACTTCCCTAACTCCAAAAATTCTGAAAAATGACCACGTCATAGATAACTCATGCATGCCTACTGTGTAAAAATTTCAGATTTTTATCACGTTCTGACTATTTAGGAATATTCTGGACATAACAGAAAACTTTCTGTTTTCAAACAGCAACACCTAAACTTGCAAACTGAGCATGGTAAAGGCTATACTTGGCATTTTATTGAAATAAAAGATATAAAACATTATTATTGATAACATCAAGCAAATATCAACAAAAGAAAATGATGCTCCAAGCAAAACACATATCATGTGATGAATAAAAATATAGCTCCGAGTGAGGTTATCGATAGTTTTGAAGACGAAAGAGGGGATGCCTTCCGGGGCATCCCCAAGCTTAGACGCTTGAGTATCCCTTGAATATCACCTTGGGGTGCCTTGGGCATCCCCAATCTTAGGGCCTTGCCACTCCTTATTCTCCTAATATCGATATCTCACCCACAACTTGAAAACTTCAATCACACAAAACTTAACGGAACTTGTGAGATAGGTTAGTATGATAATAAATAAATCTTCCACTTAGGTACTGTCAAGACAAGATTCATAATTGTTCTCACAAAATTCCTACTGTAGTATATCATTTCCACAATTTATATCTCATAATATAAGCTATGGAAACACTAAAACAAGCAAACTATGCACCGAAAATAGAATCTGTCAAAAACAAAACAGCATGTAGTGGGCGATTTAAAACCCATACTTATGTACCTCCAAAAATTCTGAAAAATTAGGAAAACGTAAACAATTTGTAACCCAATACTGTGTAAAAATTTCAGAATTTTTCACACTGCAGTACAGAATAGAAATTCCATCACTGGACGCAAAAATTTGTGTTTTTGCACAGAATCAAATCAACAAGCATCCACACTATCACAAAGGCTTTACTTGGCACATTATTGAAAGAAAACATATAAAACATGATTGCTACAGTATATTAATCATGTGAACACACAAAAACAATAGGTATCAATATTGGGTTGTCTCCCAACAAGCGCTTTTCTTTAATGCCTTTTTAGCTAGGCATGATGATTTCAATGATGCTCACATAAAAGTAAAGAATTGAAACACAAAGAGAGCATCATGAAGCATATGACTAGCACATTTAAGCCTAACCCACTTCCTATGCATAGGGATTTTGTGAGCAAACAATTTATGGGAGCAAGAATCAACTAGCATAGGAAGGCAAAACAAGCATAACTTCAAAACTTTCAACACATAGAGAGGAAACTTGATATTATTGCAAGACCTAAAAGCATATGATCCTCTCTCATAATAATTTTCAGTAGCATCATGAATGAATTCAACAATATAGCTATCACATAAAAGCATTCTTTTCATGATCCACAAGCATAGAAATTTTACTACTCTCCACATAAGCAATTTTCTTCTCATTCATAATAGTGGGAGCAAACTCAACAAAATAACTATCATGAGATACTTGATTGGCATAATCCAATTGAAAATTAAAATCATGATGACAAGTTTCATATTTATCATTATTCGTTATAGCATACATGTCATCACAATAATCATCATAGATAGGAGGCATGCAATCATCATAATAAATTTTCTCATCAAAACTTGGGGGACTAAAAATATCATCTTCATCAAACATAGCATCCCACTACAGGAATCAGCCACTTTGCCATCTGCCATGGCAGATGGCAAAGGCATGGTCGGCGGATGGCAAAGGCTTTGCCATCTGCCAGCAGACGGCAAACAGTTTGGCTGAAACCCAGCCGGGAAAGGCTACTTTGCCGTCTGCTGGCAGATGGCAAAGAGCCTGCAGCCTTTGCCATCAGCTGGCAGATGGCAAAGAGCCTGCAGCCTTTGCCATCAGCTGGCAGATGGCAAAGCCTCTGAACGGGGTTAGCCACGTTAGAAGGCTAACGGCGTGCTTTGCCGTCTGCCAGCAGATGGCAAAGATTCTGGCCTTTGCCATCTGCTGGCAGATGGCAAAGAGACCAAATAGGCCCTTCCCCGTCCGTACGGGTAGCTGACACGTGGCCTCTTTGCCATCTGCTGGCAGATGGCAAAGGCTGCAGGCTCTTTGCCATCTGCCAGCAGATGGCAAAGATTCTGCAGCCTTTGCCATCTGCTGGCAGATGGCAAAGAGACCAAATAGGCCCTCCCCAGTTTGTGAAGGTAGCTGACACATGGCCTCTTTGCCATCTGCCATCCCCAAGCTTGTGGCCTTGCATATCTTTAGCATCATGGATACTCATAGAATTCATACTAACAACATTGCAATCATGCTCATCATTCAAAGATTTTATACCAAACATTTTATTGAATTCTTCTTCTATCAATTGAGCACCATTTTCTGCTCTATCATTTTCAAGAAAGACATTATAAAGATGAATAATATGAGGCAACCTCAATTCCATATTTTTTGTAGTTTTCTTTTATAAACCAAACTAGTGATAAAACAAGAAACTAAAAGATTCGATTGCAAGATCTAAAGATATAACTTCAAGCACTCACCTCCCCGGCAACGGTGCTAGAAAATAGCTTGATGTCTACTACACAACTTATTCTTGTAGACTCTTGTTGGGCCTCCAAGCGCAGAGTTTTGTAGGACAGTAGCAATTTTCCCTCAAGTGGATGACCTAAGGTTTATCAATCCGTGGGAGGCGTAGGATGAAGATGGTCTCTCTCAAACAACCCTGCAATCAAATACAAGAAATCTCTTGTGTCCCCAACACACCCAATACAATGGCAAATTGTATAGGTGCACTAGTTCGGCGAAGAGATGGTGATACAAGTGTAGTATGGATAGTACATATAGGTTTTTGTAATCTGAAAATATAAAAACAGCAAGGTAGCAAGTGATAAAACGGAGCACAAACGGTATTGCAATGCTTAGAAACAAGGCCTAGGGTTCATACTTTCACTAGTGCAATCTCTCAACAATGCTAACATAATTGGATCATATAACAATCCCTCAACGTGCGACAAAGAGTCACTCCAAAGTTCCTATTAGCGGAGAACATAAGATAGAAATTATTGTAGGGTACGAAACCACCTCAAAGTTATCCTTTCTGATCAATCTATTGAGCTATTCCTATAAGGGTCACGAACAGCCCTAGAGTTCGTACTAAAATAACACCATATGATACGCATCAACCAACTCTAATGTCACCTAGATACTCCAATGTCACCACAAGTATCCATGAGTTGATTATATGATATGCATCAAACAACTTCATAATCATAATATTCAATCCAACACAAAGAACTTCAAAGAGTGCCCCAAGATTTCTACCGGAGAAAGTAGGACGAAAACGTGCATCAACCCCTATGCATAGATTACCCCAATGTCACCTCGGGAATCCGCGAGTTGAGTGCAAAACATACATCAAGTGAATCGATATAATACCCCATTGTCACCACGGGTATTCATATGCAAGACATACATCAAGTGTTCTCAAATCCATAAAAGTATTCAATCCGATAATAGTGAAACCTCAAAGGTTAATACTCAATTCATCACAACAAGATAGAGAGGGAGAAACACCATATGATCCAACTATATTAACAAAGCTCGCGGTACATCAAGATCGTGCCAAATGAAGAACACGAGAGAGAGAGAGATCAAACACATAGCTACTAGTACATACCCTCAGCCCCGAGGGTGAACTACTCCCCCCTCGTCATGGAGACCGCCGGGATGATGAAGATGGCCTCCGGTGATGATTCCCCCCTCCGGCAGGGTGCCAGAACAGGGCTCCAGATGGTATTTCGAAGGTATAGAGGCTTGCGGCGGCGGAGTCCAAAATCTAGGGTTATTTCTGGGGGTTTCTCTATTTATAGGATTTTTCTGCGTTGGAATCACGTCAAGATGGGCTAAGATGGGCCCACGAGGCACCACGGCATGCCGCCACCCCCCTTGGCGCGCTGTGGTGGCTTGTGAGAACCTCATGAGGCTTCTCGTCCTTCCACGAAGATTCGGGGGTCTCTTTTGGTCCCAAAAAAATCGTCAAAAAGTTTTGCTGCATTTGGAGAACTTTTATTTCTGCACAAAAAACAACACCACGGTAGTTCTGCTAAAAACAGCGCCAGTCCAGGTTAGTTCTAATCAAATCATACCAAAACCATATAGAATTGTTATAAATATGGCATGAATACTTCATAAATTATAGATACGTTGGAGATGTATCAGTCTCCCCGCGCTACGAGGGTGATGTTGTCCTTTTAGTCCATTCTCTTTCTCGTATCTATATATTCCATTTTCCATAACCCTTTCTTGGCGCCTGTCTCACCCGGGAAAAAAATCGGCCTTCCTCGCCTCTTCTTCTACACGGTTGTAAGCTGGGTTGTTCACTGAACGCTACGGCGCTCGTGTCACCTGCTAGCCAAGGTTTGGACTTCGTTCTCCTTTTTCTTGTGCTCGGTCTCTTGTCTTTCTGCCCGTGCTTTCCCTTTTTTGTTTGGCAGGGACGCCGTTGTTTCAGCATCTATGTTTGAGCTCACTTGTGTTTGAGTTTAGGAACGACATGAATTTGAGCTCGCTTGTATTTGAATGTCGTGTGTTCCTTGGGATGCTTGACATGTAGGTTCTTTGTTGTGCAGGTCTTCCTTGCGCTTGTTGAACGCTCGCTCCATGGCATGAAGGTCCGTAGCTTGCTTTGTTTAGGAAGGGTTTGATGCCCTTTGCATGCCTAATTACATTTTTTTCCTTTCTGTCCGTTCAACCATGTGGTGTGTTCCTGTGATATTTATTCTTGAAACTTGTTGCTTGTCGGTTTGTGTGTATTCGATGTCTTCCGTCACCTTTTTGTGCTATCTTTTTTGGAGGAGATTGAGGTGCCTAGGTAGCCGTCGCTCCGTCGATGTAGAGATTTTTTTTGAGCGCCTTTCGAGTTGGCTTCCCTTGGGTATTTTCATTTCACTCATTTGTTGATTCCTTTTGTTTCCCTCTAGACATCATGTTGTTGCTCCACAGGTCCCTCGGCGTGAATTGTTCGGTTGCTGGTGTGTTGGTCCGGGCATGCGTGGTACCTCTCATGTGATGTGTTGGCGGTTTGGTGAAGTCTGTTGCTTTCCGGTTCCCCACAGTCTGGCCGGCTGTAGTGTTCATTTTGTGTGTGCTCTACGCGTGTTCTCTAATGATTTCCCACCAAGATGTTATTTTCCAGATCCCCGCGGTCTGGCTAGCTATAGTTGATGGAGATGGCCACCGAGATGATTTCCACCTCCAGTAGAGTTCCAAAAAAGGCCTCCAAATTGGATCGCGAAAAAACAGAGGTGTGCTACGGTGAAAAAATTAGGGCGATAAATTCATGAGGGTTTTCGGAGGAATATAAAGGTACAGGAACCGAGAGGTGATGGAATGGAGCCCCAAGAGAACCACACGGTAGGGCCACGCCCCCAGTGCGTTGGGAGGCCACGTGGTGTCCACAGGCAGCCCCTAGCCTATGTCGGTGACCTTCGGAACCTTATGGACTAGAAATGTTCGCTGATTTTTTTTGGATTTTTTTAGTCTAATAAAATTTATTTTTCTGCAAAGTCCAAAAACAACGTAAAATAGCAACTGGCACTGGGCATTTAATTAATAGGTTAGTCTAGAAAAACAATATAAACTGGTGCCAAAACTATGCCAAAGTGATGTAAATATAGCATAAAACTATCAAAAAACATAAATACATTTGAGACGTATCACCTCTGCGAAGGGCCTACCTTTTATTTTTATGTTGAGTCAACCCCCTTGAAACAGCATAATCTCTTTGAGTAAAGATAGTATGTACAAGAAAGATCAATGAACATATAAACTATTGATGTGCATAATTATGTTGATTCATTATTGAGATAAATAAGTTGAGAAGCTAAGCACATGCTAAACTTCGTATCTTCCTTGTTTCCACTTTTTTTACCATGTACTAAAGGGCATAACACCCCACAGCTCCTCATTTTATTAAGACAAACATGGTACAATATTTACATGCCCTAGGGCAAACAAGAGAAAACTATGTACACAAGGTAAGGCAGACAACATTCACCTCAAGGAGTCAAGAATGACACCCACCTAATGAGCCAGTAGACAGATATCATGAATAAAGGCTCCTCTCTGTCCATTGAAACTAGGCCTTTCATTCTGATGAGTCCAAATTATGAGACCATTTTACCGCTAGTTTTGTGCCTACTTTGTAGGCTTTGTGGAATTTTACCACGTTCGCACACTTCTTTTTGTTGATAATCCCATAGGTAACGGTTTTTGGAGCAATATTCGTTTAATAGAGAAAATCCCCAAAAATGACAGTGGAATCACGTATTAAAAGTGATAAACACTTTCCATAAAAAGAAGGCCAAGGAAACAGCCGTCGTCGCGCTTCCAGAGTGAACGACGGCGTTCCATGCGACCGCGCATGCTCGCATTGGCGGTCGTTTGGTGCGCCGCCGCCTCTGGGGATCAGCTATTTTCACCCCGTCGAATCGGATCATGAATTAGATGTGCAGAGACTCCAGAAACTCATCCGGAAGGCAGAACCCTAGCCTCAGGAGCCCATTCGGAGGGAGGATCAACGAGGAGAAGAACGGGATTCCTCTCACTATGAGGGGGACGAAGTCATCATCACCATCTACATCATCACCATCTTCATCATCATCCACATCCTTACCATCTGCAACATCAAGAACCCTAGTGGATCCTTCAGTGTATCGGTTGATCCATTCATCCATGTATTCCATTACCATTACCATGATTATTGTCGTTCCCATGTGTGAGTAGACCCGTTTTTCTCGGGGTATGTATCAACCCTAGTGTGTAATAGGTTGTTTGATACTAGGATTTAATATCCTCTTTGCATGTTTATGTTGATAATCTTCTTGACGTTGGGTGAAGTCGCCCATCTAACGTATGCCAACTTCGGACGGAAGGTTATTACTGTTGGCTAACTATGTGTTTGTGGAGATGGGTGATGTGACAGGCCCCTTCTCCCTTCGTAGCGGATAGTTGCAACAGGGGGTAAAACGGAGACCACTTTGGCTGCGTCCACAGGGACATTTTTCCCCTTAATCACCGTTTGATAACCGAAGGGGAGAAGAACGGTGGTGGCATATGGGATACGGAGATACCACGAATATGCACGTATCTGTACCGGCTCCGCCCACAAAGGGAAACATGTAAAGTGGCTTAGGAATCCGAAGTAGCATTGTGTTTAGGCACCGTTATAGATGCACACTAGAGGGGATTCCGGACCCCCGGGAACGTTTTTAATCATTTGCTTCAAGTATCATTTATATTATCAGTTATTTACCTTAATAGATTTAGTCATCATTACACTTGCAACATTATTATTATTTTTACTTTTACTGTTCTGGATTACTTACAACTTTTAAGCACATTATTGGTATCTTGCAAAGCACCTAAGGCTAATTCATGTGCTCCCTGTGGGATCGATACTCTTACTTCGAAAAGGCTACAACTAAACCCTGTGCACTTGCAGGCTATCAAGATTTTTCTGGCGCCGTTGCCGGGGAGCTGAGCGCTTTTGGTCTAAGTTCTGAGTTTGGTTTGAATTTTGTGTACTAAGTTGTTTGCAGGTCTGGAACAACCATGTCTGAATATGGACACAATTATCAACTTGTAGCCATGCATCTTACAGGTCCACCTATTCGAGAAATGTTCACATCGTTGGGTCGTAATCCCACTGGTGTAGCTTATGAGGTGAACCCAAGTGTCCTCGAATTGTTGCATGGTAAATAGTTTAAAGATGTGGAAGGTGAGGATCCTTATCAACATTTGCAATTTTTCAAAGATGTATGTGGGACATTTAAGTTGAAGGCTTTTAGCTCAGAAGATATGAAACTAAAATTATTTCCTCACACTCTGGCTATAAAGACAAGGAATTGGTTAGTGTCTCACCCTGTAGGTACCTTTGATACATGGAACAAACTAGCAGACACTTTTCTGTCAGATTTTTATCCAAAAAATAAATCTTATGAAGCAAGGAAGAGGATTTTAAACTTCTGACAGAGGCCTGGAGAAAATCTGGTAAACTCATATCAAAGGTATAAAGTTTTACTAAATGATTTCCCTCATCATAAGCTCCTAGAATGGTTTGTGTTAAATCTTTTCTATGGAGGATTGCAATATGATTCAAAGGAAGAACTAGACTTAGCATCTGCAGGTTCTTTTATTACTAGCGAAGTCCCGGAAGCATTGGAATTATTAGAAGGGAAACTTGCTAACCACGAAGCTTTGGGAGCGATGAAGAAGGAGAGGGTAAAGTAGAAGTAGATTTCGATTGCATAAAAGCTTATCTAAACTCAAGAGAGTTGAACAAATAAGTAATGAATTATGCCTTGACCCTGATGTTGTTTTAAGATTTGTTCAAAGCTATGCAGAACATATGGAGTTCCCGAAGAAGAAAATGGGAGAATTATACTGATGGGGACCCCGAGGAAGAGGTCATTGTTGAGACCTTGGAGGTAGAAACATCAGTACTCCCCATGGAAGAAGATTATGAACCCGAACCAGTATTGCCATATCCAGTGAGAAAGGCGCAGCTTGAGTATTTTAACAGGGAACACTCTGAGGATGAAAATGAGAACCATAGCAAAGCTATGGTGAAGCCCCCAAAAAGGAGAAAACAGGAAAAACCCATCGAAACGATGGAAGAAGAGGTAACTTACTTTGTAAAAGGTTGCATCAAAGCTACAGATACTGGTAAACCGATGGTGCCTTGTTCATTTAGAAGTACTTCTTATTTTGGTCGATGCGATATAGGGTCTTCTATTAATGTTATACCTTACACTCTTTACACTAAGCTTCATGATGAAATTTATGCTTGTGACCTGCAGCCAACTGATATGGAAATTAAATTAGCAGATGGTACTCTAAGGAGACCTTATGGGATGTTATCTGATGTTTATGTCATACTGGGAACCTTTACTTATCAAGTAGATTTTGTTGTAATGGAAATCCCTGAAGATGATTTTTGTCCCATAATATTTGGAAGACCATTCCTTAACACTGCAGGTGCAAGCATTGATTGTAAGAGGGAAATTGTCTCTCTTAAGTATGGGGAAGAGGTAAGAGAATTTCATTTTTCTAGATTCAAGAATCAACCCCAACCATGAGAGTATGGCAACAATGAAGAGAAGACCATAGCTCAACTAGCCGCAATCTACTTCGGAACCCCAAAAGATGATCTAGAAAGGAGTTTAACCGAATACGAGAAAGATCCAGAGGACCCAGCTAAGGAAGAAATAGATCATCACTTGAATGAAACACTGGTTCATGATCCGGTATCTAGTGCGCAATATGAAATACCTGAGAAGAAAGGAGACGAAGAACCACCACCACCTGAACTAAAACCTCTACCAAAAGAGTTAAGGTATGAGTTTACCCTGTTATTATTAGTGCTAATCTTTCAGATGAAGAAAAAGAGAGATTAATGAATGCCTTGAGGAAACATAGACAAGCATTTGGGTATTTAATGGATGACTTAAAGGGCATCAGCCCCTCTATATGTACTCATTGTATATTCATGGAGGAAGGAGCAGAACCAGTTTGTGAGTACCAGCGGAAGCTAAACCCCGAAATGAAAGAAGTGGTAAGAAAAGAAATTATTCGTCTACTTGATGCAGGTATTATATATCCAGTTTTTGAAAGCAAATGGGTCAGTCTGGTTCATTGTGTGCCAAAAAAGGGAGGATTTATAGTAGTTCCTAATAGACACAACGGACTAATCCCTACTAGAACAATAGTTGGGTATAGAATGTGCATTGATTTCAGGAAGCTGAATAAGGAGACCCATAGGGATCATTACCCCTTACCATTCATCGATCAAATGCTTGAAAGGTTGGTGAAGCATACCCATTTTTGCTATTTGGATGGATATTTAGGGTTTTCACAAAATGCCGTGCATCCAGAAGATCAAGAGAAGACACCATTCACCTGCCCCTTTGGTATGTACTCTTATCGTCATATGCCTTTTAGCCTATGCAATGAGCCAACTACATTCCAAAGATGCATGAATGCCATTTTTGCTGATTTCGTTGAAGAAATCATGGAAGTCTTCATGGATGATTTTTCAGTCTATGGAACTTCTTTTGATGATTTTCTTCACAATCTTGATAAAGTTTTGTAGAGGTGTGAGGATACTAATCTTGTCTTGAATTGGGAGAAATGCCATTTTATGGTCAACAAAGGTATTGTTTTGGGGCACAAAATATCTGGTAAGGTATAGAAGTTGATAAAGCAAAGATAGATGCCATAGAGAAACTCCCTTATCCCCGTGATATAAAAGGGATAAGGAGTTTTCTTGGGCTTGCAGGTTTCTATAGGCGCTTTATTAAGAATTTCTCCAGTATTTCGAAACCCTTGACTACCTTTTACAGAAAGATGTCCCCTTCACGTTCAATGATGAGTGTAAAAGTGCCTTTGAAAAACTGAAGCTTGCTCTAGTTGATGCTCCTATCATTACACCTCCAGACTGGGACATGCCTTTTGAGGTCATATGCGAAGCGGATGATAATGCGGTACGTGCAGTTTTGGGCCAACAAGTAGGTGAGAAGTTTAATGCTATTTACTTTGCAAGCCACACCCTTACTGATGCACAAAGAAATTATGCTAAGAATGATAGAGAACTCTATGCAGTGATCTTTGCTGGTGAGAAGTTTAGACCTTATATCACTGATACAAAAGTTAAATTCTGTACTAACCTCCAGGAAATAAAAGAGGTATTGGATATTAAAGAAACTAAGCCTCGTTGGGTGAGGAGGTCTCTTCTTTTGCAGGAATTTGACAGTGAAATTTTAGACCGCAAAAAGATAGGAGAAGTGTTGACAAACATCTCCCTGGTAAAGGAGGAGCATCAATACAATCCAAAAGGTATATGTATCCCCTATGGAACGGTTGTGGCTTTAGATAGAGCTACAACTCGTACCTTTGGAGATACAGGACCACCATTCATCGGCCTAGAGGAATCTTTTGTGAAGCTGAGGGTAAGGGAAGAAAGTGATTTATTTTGCTATAACAACTCTTTGCACCCCAGTAAGTTGCAGAAGATGTCACCATTTCCTCGATCCCTAAGAACAAAGAAACCTAGGAAGAAGATCTTTGCAAAACACAAAGAGTGGAGAGCATTAGGGAACACAGGAAAGTTCTCTCTTTTTCCTGAAGCTCTCGTCAAAGTTGTCTTCATTGTATTTTTCTGTATAAAATTATATGTTTTTTCTGTAGTTAAACAGGCGCACAAACGACCGCCTGCGATCGTTTGAAGCACCGTCTATGATTCTGTTTATTTAAGCGCACAGGCAAAAGGAGCAAGCGACCACCCAAGCGATCGCTAGCGACCATTTGGAAGGCTGTCTTTCAATCTGTTCCGCAGAGGGAAACTCCGTCTCTGCTTGTGACGTAAAAAATGTTTTTGTCTTGCAGGAGAAAAAGGGATCAAACGGACGCCCGAACGAACGGACGCGCCCGTTTTGAAGGCCATTATACATTCTGTCCATGAAGCGCTCGGTGGAAGACAGTCAAACGACCGCTCAAACGATCGGTCGTGGACGTTTGGAGGACCGTCGATCTTGATTTCTTTCCGAATTCTAACAGAATTTCACCTGATCTTATTTAGTTTGTTTCCTATACTTTCTAACTTCCTTATCTCATCAAAACCTGCGGCCTTAGCCTCTTATATACAGAACTATTGTTCCGTCCTCGATCAAAAGTCTTCTCGAGTTTTGAGTTGCAGGTAGACATGGCTCGTTCGTGGGATGAGAGGCAAACCTCTCCACAGGAGGAGGATGACTTGGAGCAGGAGGGCTATTCTCCAGCAAGCATAAGGGAGAGGCTCCACCACTGTCACGATTGGACCTTGTGGCACCCCGATAGAGGGCCGACGCTCGCCAGTCCCATGATAAGACCTGGCACATGTCTGAGACATGATACACAATTCCAGGCACAAAAATGGCTTTATTATATGAAATGGAGTAATACAATACCGTTGTTTACAACAATATTACATGGCTCCAAGGCTAACTAAATGGCAGTGGAGGTCTTGGTTCGGCAGCAACGACATCTCTGGCTGGTCTCCACAACTCACAGGACTGGCTGGGTTACAGTCTAGCATGACGGATCTTCTCCTGCAACTGGCCACGTGCAAGGCTAGGTGAGTACTTTGAATGTACTCGCAAGACAACCAAATGCATAGCATCCAAACAAGCAGATGACAGAGCAAGCCCTATGCTTATATAAGAATTTATTCTAAACATGGCATGGAATTAACAGGAAAACATGAATCAAGCATGGCATAACATGGATCAGACATATCAACTACATATCATAGCATGGCATGGCTACTTCTACGAAGCATGGCATCCAAGATTAAACTGAAACCTACACTACACTTACCTCCCGTGAAGCATTAAAATACTATGTTGTGACATCACTCAGTTTTACTGCCCTTCTGGACTAACTCATGACTCACCGAGATCCCATCTCGTGATCATGTCAGAACAACATGGTGACTGCTCACAATTATCCCATATTCCAAGTTACCACATTATTTAGTAGCACATTCTTTAACAAGTTTATAATAACAGGTTTGTCCTCCAAATCGACAAAGACCAAATAGTGTGACCTAGTACGAACTGTGTCCAATACCGTGGACTCGGCTATTCGAATAGATTCATACACTCCGCAGAGGTTGCACACGTTACCCACACCATGGACATTCGTCCAACGAAACTTTTTTAACCTGTAACTCCTCTATCATACCACCGACAATCATTCCCCCTCTGGGTCATGCCCTGGGTGGCCCCTGTGTCACTCCTGACACCTGCCACCGTTGTGGCTAAACTAAACTGTCCCAAACGGGGACTCCCGGGCTATACAAACAACTGGGCTCACAAGATTATCGCCGCCTACCTGATCAGTGTAGCACGCGCGCATAACCTTCCCTCTTTGGTGGTACCGATAAGGGAGCACAAAGTTAGACCAAGTCAAGGCCGTCCCATAACGGCAAATGTGGTTGCACAGATAAGCTCGGTTCGGTGGCACTATGACTCGATCCCATCGATGACGGAGGAGGTTTAATTTATAAGTTCAATTTAACATTTCTGTCATTGTACCATAACCTCAACATTTATCAGCAGGAACAATCACTTAACAATAGCATAGCAAAATCATAACAGTAATCATGGCATGAGATCAAATCATAGTACTAACATGATAATGGTATTAAAAGTATTGTTACTAGAATGGAAAGGTATGACATGAAAGCAATTCATGATATTACATGGTAAATAACACTAGCATCTGGCACAGATGAAATAACAAGGCTATGTCAATGCAGACTAACAGATGATCTGAAATATACTGCAACATACACACAGGGTGCAAGCAAAGTCAACATGCAAGTTCAAAGCTCATGATAAGAGGTTGGTTTGCCTTGGGGTCGAGGAATACACTGGGAAGAAGTACGATGAGCTCGCGGAAAGATTTGCCGGAAAAGTTTCCCTCTCGAAGGGGGCTGATCGAAGGGCAAGGGCAAAATTGTCATTTTCACAGTGTGAAATCATTATGAAAATGACACCAACAGAACGGCCTCGACGCACTAAGAACGTGGGCGTTGGATTTACCTCAATCGGAGTTACGGTCGCGGAGAAATGGCCGTTCGTTCGTTAAGTGATAAAACAAATAGAAATCTGTTCATTTTAGCCCTTAACGGGTGAACGTTCGCTATATAGCCATTTCGGCCGCCGGCTGGAAAACGAAAGAGCATTTTACAGATTACGCTTTCGATAATAGAAAGCGCATTCTCTGTAAATAACACGGCGGAGTACGCTTTGACTAGTGGAAAGCGTATTCTCACTAATGCACTTCCACTTAACAGGAAGCGGGCCCGGGTTGACTTTCTCCCTCCGGCTGATGTGTGGGCCCCGCCTTATCCCCTTCCTCTCTTTCTCCCTGGTCGCCCTCTTCCTTGACAGAAACAGGGGAAGGGCCCCGGCGGTTCGGGCCTCGCCGGCTGCCGGTGCTCCCCTACATGGTCGCGCCTTCCGACGAGCTAGGCGAGCACGTGGTGCTGCCCTGTGCCCGCGGGTAGTCGCCAGGGCTCGAGAGCTAGCCGGTAGCGCCGCAGCCACTGATCGGGAGGCGGCGGCGGATGGCCACCAGAGGAGCTGCTTCGGCAGCGCTTCCCGAGAAGAACTGAAGACGGCAGCGGTTTCGCGAGCTCCGGGGAGGGCCGAGGACGTGGATGGAGAGGAGGGAAAGGGCCAGGGTGCAGGGTTGGCTCGAGGGGGAACGGCGGCAGAGCTGCGGCCATGGACGGGGAGAGAGCTCCCCGAGCTCGAATGGGAGAGGGCTGGGCTTGCTGCTGGCCGGGAGAGGCTCAGGGCACCTTATATAGCTGCGGGGAGGAGCTACGCGACGTCGGCCGAAGCTCCGAGAGGCGATGCCGGGGCGGCGCTCGAGCGGAGCATCGATGTCGGCAGAGGCAGCCATGGGCTAGGAGACGAGGGGGAGAGGACTCCAGACGATCCACGCATGCGGTGGGCAGCTTGCCGACGCTCCCGGACAACCGGAGCCCGCTGGAGCGAGCTCCCGAAGCATCCGGTGCACAGGGCACCCGGTTGGCGCGCTCCGCCCGTGGTCACCGCGTGGCCACGGCGTTGCCACGCCCCACACGAAGCCAAACCGTGTCTACCGTGTTCTCCACTCTTCACTGAGTTGACTTATGCAGCTGGATGGCACGGGAGAGCTCTGGTGTGACTGCACCTGGGTCAAACAGTTTCGAGCAGCATGATGTTGACAAGTGGTGTGGCTACCACAGTGCTCCTCTTGGCATGATCTTGGGCTGGGATTAGTCATCTACCAAGGTGGCCATGCTGACAAAATTTCAGCACAAATGGACAACTCCAGATGGTACCTCCTTTGAAACCTTACAATCTGACCAGAAATGAAAATGATGATGCTGGGGTCAAATGGCTAGATATACTTGGCTTATTTTTTGGTGTAGGGTGATGATATGGTTATGAGAGCTAGTTGGAAAAATTTCAGCTCAATTTGATCATCTATGAGGGTACTTCCTTCACAGAGATGCAATCTGGACAGAAACTTAGATAATTTACTGAGGAAAATTGGCTAGATAAAATAAGCTGGTTTTTGGTGTCCATGTGTGATCTATCATTGTAAACCACCCTGAAAAATTTCAGCCCAAAAAGATTAAAGGTGGAAGCACTTCCTTTGCAAACTGTAAATCTGGACAGAATTTGCAAATGGATGTAGTGCTCGAAATTTGAATTGTGGAACTTGAGATTTTGCTGAAAATGGTGAAGATATGTATAGGATAAGCTCCACAAATTATTTGGGATTTTTCCTAGCTACCAAAATGGTAGTTCCTTTGGAAAGGCCCCAAATTGAAATATTTGCTTTAAATAGGAAAATGCAATTTCCCTTATTTAATTATGGCCAATATTTTTATGGGAGCTCAATATGATCACAAAAAATATATCCACAAGTTTTCATGAACTTTGGAGATGGGCAAATATTTTCCTGGATTTAATTCCTTCTTAGGGCAGAAAAAGGAATTAATTCTAGATGAGAAATATTGCATATGACTTGGCAATATTTTTGCACATCTAGGGTTTATGGATGTAGGAGAGTCTCTGGAAATTTTGGGAGGATTAACAGAGCAAGGAAAATGATAGCTCCTTTGTAAACACAAGGGCAGGATTTCCAGTTCCAATATTTTGGAACTAGGGTTTGAATGAGGTTCGGGGTTTACTGACAGGGCTTGGCTGGCACAAGAGCATGGGAAAAGCATTGAGAGACTGATAATTTTCTGGATTCACCTGGTCACTCACCAGATTCCAGAGAAAAAATTTGGGAGAGGAAAGCTAGGAAGGAATAACAGCACAAAAATCGATAACCCGATTTTTGGGGTGTTACAAACCTTCCCCCCTTAAGAGAATCTCGTCCTCGAGATTCCTAGGGTTAGCTCAAAACAAATATCCCACCTCCTGGAAAAACCTCTGGGTTGGGTCTTATCCCTGCAGTTGAAAACAACCAAATTGAAACTACTGGAATCAGGGAATTTGCCGTCAGCCAGTTCTTTGCCGTCCGCTTTCAAAAAACAGACAGCAAAGAACTGGCTGATGGCAAAGATACAGTTTGCCGTCCGCCATTTCTTTGCCGTCGGCCAGCAGACGGCAAAGGGCCCAAAGGTAGACGGCAAAGAGACCAGTTGGGCCCCACTGAGGCGTGGAGCTGGCTAGGTCAAATGGACGGCCTGGATGCCATCCGCCAAATCTTTTCCATCCGAATTCTTGTCTTTGCCGTCCGCTAGGGGACGGCAAAGAATTTGCCTAACTAATGGCCGTCCCCCCCCCCCGGCCCCACCCCCTCTTTGCCGTCTGCTAGCGGACGGCAAAGAAGTCCGCTAGCAGACGGCAAAGAGGTTTTCCTAACTAACGGCCGTGCACCCCCCGGCCCCACCCTCTCTCTCTCTGTTCCTCTCTCTCTCCCCCCCCCACGACCTCACCCGCCGCTGCTCCTCCCCCGACGATCTCAACCGCCGCCGCCCCTCCCCCGACGACCTCACCCGCCGCCCCTCCCCCGACGACCTCACCCGCCGCCCCTCCCCCGACGACCTCACCCGCTGCCCCGCTCCACGGCCCCTGCGCCCTCCCCTCCCCCGACGACCTCGGAGCCGCGGCGCCTCCCCGCAACACCCCACCGCCGGAGGAGGCCGCGGCGCAGCCCCCCTCCCCGCGGCCTTCCTCCCCCTGCGCTGGCCCTCCTCCACCATCGCGCTGGCCCTCCTCCACCGGCCCTCAAGGTGAGTTTTTTTCTGTTTTTTTTTGTTTTTTACTGTTTAGGTTTTGGTTAATTAGTGTTTGGTTTAGGTTAGTGCTAGCTAGGTTTAGGTTTAGATAATTAGAAGAAGAAGAAGAAAGATGAAAAAAAATAAGAAGAAAAGAAGAATAAGTAGAAGAAGAGGAAAAAGGAAAAGGAAAAGAAGAAGAAGAAGAAGAAGAAGAATAAGAAGAGGAGGAGGAGGAGGAGAAGAAGAAGAAGAAGAAGAAGAAGAAAAAGAGGAGAAGAGGAGAAGAAGAAGAGGAAAAAGGAAAAGAAGGAAGAAGAAGAAGAGGAGGTGCAGGAGGATAGGGAAGAGAGGGCGAGGTGGTTAGCGTCGACGAAAGCCTAAATGACGGGTTGACCGGAAGAGATGGCGTGCTGACCCGTCGACCGTGCGTCGCCATAGCTGAGGGCGCCCGGGGACGAGCGGGTTAGGGGGTTCCTCGGCGTCGATGGAACCCTAAATGATGGCTATTTAGGTTAGGGGGTGCCTTGGCGTTGACGAAAGCCTAAATGACATCTATATAGGTTAGGGGTGCCTCGACGTCGACGGAACCCTGGATGACATATATTTCGGGTAGGGGTGCCTCCGCGTGCACGGAACCTTAAATAACGTCAATTATGGTTAGGGCGTACCTCGGCGTCGATGGAACCCTAAATGACGGCTATTTAGGTTAGGGGGTGCCTCGGCGTCGATGGAACAATAAATGGCAGCTGTTTAGGTTAGCGGGTGCCTCGGTGTCGACAAAAAAACCCTAAATGATAACTCTTTAGGTTAGGGGTTGTTGCGGGGAACGAGCAGTGCGAATCATTTTTTTACAACTTGGCGGTGGCATCCTGTTGTAAATATTTAGTTAGGTTGACGGAAAAAACAATAATGCTATGTTACTCATCTTTGGATTTAAATGTGCAGTTGTTTTGTCGCTGCGAGGGTCTGGTGTTCGACGAGCTCCGCCCCTGCGTTCGTGGGTGAGCACAAATGACATCTCATCCTCCCCCCTTCATTATTTGCTCTGATCCGGTCTTCGTGCCGATGAAACTTGCTAGCTACGTATGCGTGACCACTATGCGTCTCCCGTTCGAAAGGGTTACATCTATAAATATGCATGCATTTGCATATTTATAACCGTGATTCTTTCGAATTGTCCAATGTTATCTATGGACAACCTGAGTATGTGTAGATTGGGTTCATTTTCCCATATGCTCTGCTCCGGATCCGATGCAGAATTTCGTCAGTGCCTCCCTGTTGTTCTCCGGGTACACATCCTCTCTGCTTATTGCCGAGACATGTATCAGGAGAACAGCGGGGAGGTGCTGCCAAAATTTTGCGTCGGATCCGGAGCAGAGCATGGGAAAACGAACCCAATCTACACATACTCGGGTGGGATTAGGACCTATCTTTACCTATTAGCGTCTAGGTTGCATGGACGTAATAAAACTGACAAACTCCATTAACTGATGAATATGGTTTGCTGAATTATGTATATATTTCTTGTGTGTCTAGTAGCTAGGCAAGATGAGTGATCGTGCGTGGATGTACACCGGTCACACTAGTCAGAAAGACATGACCGATGAATGGTTAACAAAAACCAAGGGGTTTGTGAGAGCCGCATTTGCAAATGGCCAGAGAAAAACTTGATGCCCCTGTGTCCGGTGCGACAACTATCATAAGAGGACAGATCTTGAAATGAGTAAACACCTGCAGAAGTGGGGTTTTATGCCTGCTTATACGGTCTGGACATTTCATGGTGAGTCTGCCCAACGTGCCAGAGCTGAGGTGGGCCGTCGTCGCACCGACGAGCATGGTACCGGGATCGAAGACATGGTGGAAGACTTTGATGATGCTCGGGATTCGGACGATGAGATATGCGCATTCGCATAGAATCGGCAAAGGTGAGGGACGGGTTCCGATTGGAACACCAGATACACCAGGCTAATACTACAGCCAAGGGCTTGGGTGAGCATACTCGAAAGGATGGGCGGAAAGCCAGCATAGCCATTAGCCAAAGTTCGGGTATGGAAAGTGGGTACTCTGGAAGAACTAGCCATGGCTGCTGGGATGAGAATACCGGCTTGGGTTCTTTAGCGGGGATCTGGCTTACCGAACAGAGAGGGCTGCGACTCGCAGGTAGGAGGGGTTTAAATAGGCAGCCAGGCTTGGACATACCAGCATGGCGTGGATCCTTCTCATGCCGGGTAAAGGATACGCTGGAACGGCCAACAGCTGGGTAGGGTCGCGGTCCAATCCAGGGATGGCTGGGTGGGCGGACAACTGGGTAGGGGCACGTCACTTCCCGACTGCGCCGCCTGTTGATCAACAGTGGCCGTGTTGGACACCAATGATGGGTCAAATCTATTGGGCTCACTACCGGTTGAAAACAGGGGTGGGTTGGGGCTAGGGTAACCTACAGCCAGCCTGGCTCTGATACCACGTCCTGTGGCACCCCAATAGAGGGCCGACGCACGCCAGGCCCAGGTGTCGGCGTACGACACCTATGGGATCGCTCGGATCCCTTTACGGTTCGGCGGGGGAAAAGATTTACACAAAGAGCGGATCCAACGATCAACGCAAGGATCTTTACCCAGGTTCGGTCCGCTGAGAAACGTAAAACCCTACTCCTGCTGTTGTTTATAGTGGATGTTCTTAAGCTCAAGTACACAGAGCGCTTGCGATGAACAGTACGTTCAAGAAGCAGCTACGCATGCAGAATGGGCCAGAAGGTCGTCCTCCCCCTGTAGCTCCACCTTGGGCCTCCTTTTATACGTCCAAGGGGTCACCGACAGTGGCAGACAGGAGTACAAGAGGTGTAAAGTTACTACAGTGTTTACATGTTTGTCACTGACGGATTAGGACAAACGCATTAAATGCCTCACTTAGGTGTCCCTAATTTTCTTGGGGACGGAAAAAGAGCCCGTCCCATCAGCGCCGCTTAACCCCATCCGCCGTTAGTGCCATGACATGCAACCAGGAGGACAAGCCCTAAAAGACAAGCTAGTCGCTGCGCTGGAGCGGTGACAGGGCGGTGGGATCTTGCCGGGTGCGAGATCTTGCCGGGTGCGAAGCCTTGCCGGGCCTTCGCGAGTCCTCCCGGCAAGTATCTTGCCGGGAACCCAGCCTTTGGTCTTCTGTCTTTTGGTCATCGGCTTGAATGCCTTCTTGATATCCTTGGTATATGTTTCCAGCTGTTCTCCGGCAGATCTTGCCGCTGGTATGGCTACAACCGTCCGTGCACAAGTATGGGGTACTAAAAGACCCAAACTTTAGTACACCGATAGGCCATACACAGGTGCGAGGCGTTGTTGGGCTAGGCCCAAACAGTGCACGGGCACGCGTGGCAGGAGTTAACTGTAATAATCATCTTATTTACTACGCTCCCCCACGACGCGCATTAAATGCGGGACGTGGGATACGTGCGCGGAACGGCCGCAGTAGTGCGCTTGTAAAAATGCTTTCACATCGGTCAGTAAAGAGCCAGCCTCGCGCCTTCCCTATAAAAAGGAATCCGCAGAGGCGCTGCTCATTTACCTCTCATCTCTTCCAATCTGGAAACCGCCGTCGCCTTCTTCCTCGAGCCTGAAACAGAGCCTCTCCCATCCATCCGCCACCCCCACGCCCTCATCATCCTCGGCCTCCGCTTCCACAATTGCCATGCCGCCCAAAGCAAGCAAGGGCAAAGCGGTGAAAGCCGTCGATTCGGACGCAGAGGCGGAGAAGATCGATCTGGTGGAGATGCGGAAGGAGCATGCCGTCTTCGCCCCGACGCTCGACATGCGCACCCTGGTTGAGCGGTACATGTGTATGTGGGGGAAGGAGACGAAGGCTCACCCTAGAACTCGCGTGCTTCCAGCTTCCGTCAAGGGCGGTCCAGATAAATTCCCTTTTTTCGCCACTTACTTTTATTGCGGGCTCTACCCTCCGTTTTCTGATTTCTTCATTGACATCATGTACACATACGGCTTCCGTCTCTTGGATTTCACGCCGAATGCCGTGACATGCATGTCAGTCTTTGCTCATCTTTGTGAAAATTTCACCGGAGTAGCACCTAGCACAGCCCTCTTCTGCCATTACTTCATTCCCCGTATCGAGACGGGAGACGCCCTTTCTGGTTCTATCACTTGGATTCCAAGGGCATGGAATAAGGATATATACCCAGATGGTCTCTACCGCAAGAAGTGGGATGAATGGCGGGACCAGTGGTGCTGGATTAAGGAGAAAGATCCTCAGCCGTTCTGTTTGCCCCGGCAAACGAAAGTGGTTCGCGGCAAGAACTGGAGTAGCCTCGATCCTCAAGATGAGAGGCTCGCAATCGCAATTACCAGGATCCACCGTCTCAAGGTTGCCGGGCTCACAATAGAAATGGTTGGCGCTGATTTCCTCCGCCACCGCATCGCCCCTCTACAGAACAAAGGGAGACCAGCCTGGGAGTTCAATAATGCAGCAGATATCATGAGGCTGCGTCCTGGTCTGAACAACAACTTGATAGTCCTGCAGCACACAGCTCTCTGCCACAAACTGTTCAGGCCTGACGGGAAATTTAAGTTGCCGGGTGGCGTAATTCCCCTGTGCAACAACTCTCCTTTGAGCTCGATCATCGCCATGATGCCGGTGTGCAATGCTCACGACCTTGACGGAAATTGGGAAGAACCATCCTCAGAGCATGCACATGAGTTCTTTGATAACTTGTCGGAGAAAGCCATCCGGGAAGAGCCAACCCTTATCCGCCCCACCACTGATGACGAAGTGGCTTACATCGCCAGCAGGGCAGAAGAGGTGAACCTAGCCGCGGAGGCCGGCAACTTTGGCTTTGCGGAAGAGGAAGCTAGTGAAGAAGAAATAACGTTAGAGGAGACCCTTGCCGAGGAAGGTGAAGTTGCCGGGGAACAGAGTGGCATGGTTGCCAGGAGCTCTCCTCTCGAAGACACGGCCGAGGAGCAGCTGCACGAGGAGCCCCCAGCTCCGGAGAAGAAGAAACGGGTTCTTCGAAAAGCCATCTCTGGCGTCCCAACACGTCAGCCTCCTTCGGGTAGTTAGGGTTCTGGCAAGTGGGCGGCCGGCAAGGCTGTGCACCGGCAAGAAGCCCAACAGCAACCCGTGCGACGTACGACACGCTCGACCGCGGCAACAACAGGTGTGGCGGGGGCATCCCATACGACGGCACCGACGGCTAGAGCAGCAGGATTACATCAACCTACTGCTTCTGCTGCAGCCAAGCGTCCCAGGACCCCTTCTCCTCCCCCTCGCACGGACATTGTAGAGGAGGTTGATTTTGACATCTCCTCTTTTAGTCCGGAAAGAGAAGAGTAAGGGTCCTTGCCGCATCTTTTAGCTTCTGAATTCCTGGTTTCACTTAACTCATTTGTTTTGCTTTCGCCTGTCTCCGCAGAGATACGGAAACGTTGGCGTAAAGGATGGCGAAGAAGGCAAAGACTTCAACGGGTGACGAGCCTTCGGCAAGCACCGTAGGTGCGCTAGAGCCCATCATCATCGGCCCGGAGCCTAGCCCTCGACGCAGCCTCCAATCCAGCCCCCAGCGTGAGTCCATTACCCATTTTCCGCTGGCGAGCGTTGGGGAAAGTATCTTTGCTACTGACATCACCGGGCTTGTAGGAGAAGAATGGCAACAAGGAGAGCCACTGGAGGCCGCCCCTGACATGCCGCCTCCGTCAACCACGCCGCCCAGAGATGAACCTTCGCCAAGGGCCTCCACTGGCGAGCCCATTCGCGTTGAAGAGGAGCCGGCAAGCACGAGCACTGGCAATCCTACATCGACAACCAATGTTGCCGGGAAAGGAGAAGCCACCTCTCAACAGCTCGACACAGGTAAACCGTTCGCCTTGGTGCACTTGTTATTCTTTCTTTATTTTTGTCTTCTTGAACTTCAACCTTGATCTCATCTTGTTTCCTTTCCTGGTCTTCAGATCTCCCTTCGGTGGAACAAATGGATGTTGACGTTGCCATCGAAGAGACCGCCAAGGACGCTGCCGCCAAAGCCGACAGGATCACAGCTGCCGAGGCAGCCAAGGCCGCACAGGAAGAAACCGCCAAGGGATCTACTGAGGGGGCCGGCAAGGAGTCCGGCGACCACACTGACGGCATTCCTGCCGCAGGAGCGCCTAGCGCAACACCGGTCGTGGAGCCCCCAGTCGCCGGTGAGGCGGTTGTCGAGGATCAGTCGTCAACATCCGACACCCCCCCCCATCAAGCAGATATCTTAAGGTTGGCGACAACCTGTTCGTCAACATACCAGGGATGGCAAGCATCGGGGTGCCAACCGAAGGAGAAATCTTTGACGAAGACGTCATCGCCGCTGCTGGACTCAAGATCGTTGATGAGCCACGCGCTAGCAGCAGTGGGTCCAAGGAAGAGCAGCTCCTCCAAGCCATGAGTGACAACTACCAAAAACTTCAGGCGCTTCACCGCACCCGAAAGGAGAGGTTGGAATCCAGGGCAGCAGTTGTTGAAGCAGCGGAAGCAGATTTCCAGAAGCGCGTCGAGGAGACGCAAGTCTGGTATGCCGAGGCCTTCCAGGAGCTGACGGCTGGTCGGGAGCAGCTGAATCAGAGCTGGAATGAGTTCCTCTTAAAGCAGTCCGACGCCGAGAGGGCACAGGAGGAGGCTGCGCAGCAGGCTGCTGCAGAGGAAGCTCGCCTGACGGGACGCCGCGTCGAGCTCGATACTCATGAAGAGGACCTTGTCGCTCACGAGGAGGCGCTTGCCGCCAAGCTCCGTAGCAAGGACGAAGAGATCGAGAAGCTCGTTGCGTTGCGAACCCAGGAGCTGGAGCAAAGACACAAGGGAACACTCGAAGCTCTGGCCATAGATCATGCCGGCAAGTTAAAGGGAGCCATCGATGCTGCCGAAGCTGCAGAGGCCGCCAAGAACGAGCTGGGCGATCAAGTGAAGAGGCTGGAAGCAGATCTTGAAGGCCATGGCAAGGAGATCTCAACGCTCAAAGCCGACAGAGAGAAGACTCTCTTCAGCTTGGCGGAGATGCAAACCGCCATATCCGACAAGACCAAGGAGCTCACCTCAGCCAATGAATCCATCGCTGATCTAAAACTGAAGCTGGTGACGCTGGAGGAGTCCCTTGAGAGCGGCAAGGCTCACGAGAGGGCTTTGATCAAAGACCTCCAAAGTGAGAAGAGCCTGCTCAACAGCGCCGCCACCACCTATAATGATTTTGAGAGAGGCATGAAGATCTGGACTGAGCACCTTGTCGACGTCGCGGAAAGGCTTGCAGCAGAACTGTCCACCATGGGCCTGCAAGACTTCAGCTATTCTTCTGACGATAGTGTGTCTTCGAGCGCCAGGCTGACCATGTTCTTCGAGAGTGTCGTTGATGCCCTCGAGCTGCTCCAGTCTAATTGAGAGACCCAGCTCACCAACGAATCCCGCAAGCTCTGCCGGGCCGTCCTCCACAAGGTGCTCGTCAAAGTGGTGCACAAGAACCCTGGCATCAACCTCACCAACGTTCTTGCTAGCTTGCCGAAGGATGTAGACCTCAAGGCACTCGAAGAGCTTGTCACGCCCATCGTCGACCGAGTGAGCCAAGTCAAGAGGGTCGAAGGCCAGCGCAGGGACTAGCCGCTTGCTCCATTTTGTCACCACCATTCCATGCCAGAGACAATTTTATCCTAAGTTAGAATTGCGGCGACCATCAGTGTAATATAACTTGCTATGTTTTGGATGAATGTGTGCCATTTCCCTTGTCTGATTCCTTTCTGTATGGTCCTTGCCCTACGCTTATTGGTAACTTGCCGGTGTGCGCACCCTTGCCGCGAGCGCTTTGAGGAACGGATCCTTAGCAGCCTGCCGGAGGTGTCACTGCCGGCAAGATACCTTGACGTTTTTAGTGCAGCCACTTAATCTGTTGAGCGGACTCGAAACAAAGTAAGGGCGCAACCAATCACGACAAGGTTCCTTCGCGTGCAGGTTTTCCATACAAAAGCCGAAATCGTTCAAGGAAAATAACTCTACAATAAAATTTTTGCTTAGAAGTTTTGCAACTTAGCTTTTCGTTGCTGTACTCCTTATTGCAAAAAGTCAACTTGAACGTCGCCTGTCGGTGTCCATACCATCATCCCCCCCGGCAAACTTGCACGCGAGGAATCCTTCTATCCTTTGAGAAAAAGAAAGAAGAGAAAATAGAGATATGGAACCTTGGCGGTTCGTTAGTGCTTACCGGAAGCAGGTGTAATACAATATCTCAGACAAGCATGCATATAAAATGCCATGAAAATCGACAAGAATTGTAAAACGCTTAAGTTTATTCAACTGTGCACAGGGTCTGCGCCTGGCTTTGTACAAAGGATCATATGCCTTGCCGGCAAGACTTGTACAAAAGGTGGTTGCCGGGGGACCCGGCAACCGCGCCTTATGGGTAGAACTTACGAAGGTGTTCGATATTCCAGGAATTGCTCACTGGAATGCCATCTTCGGTCTCTAGGCAGACTGCGCCGGGCCTGGTGACTCGTACTACCCGATAAGGGCCTTCCCACTTCGGCGTCAACTTGTTGGAATTCTTGGCCGACTGAATGCGCTGAAGAACATGGTCGCCTTCCTCAAGGCTTCGGGCATGAACCTTGCGGCTATGATAGCAGCGCAAGGCTTGCTGGTAGCGTGCAGCTCGCATAGTAGCCCGAAGACGATCTTCCTCAAGGAGCGTGGCATCATCTTGGCGCAGCTGCTCTTGCTCAAGCTCATCATAAGCGAGCACTCGAGGTGACCCGTATATGAGTTCCGTGGGGAGAACTGCTTCTGCCCCGTAGACCAGGGAGAATGGGGTCTGGCCAGTAGCTCGATTTGGTGTCGTTCTGATTGACCAAAGAACCGCCGGCAGCTCATCAATCCAGCGTCTTCCGCACTTGCGCAGCTTGTTGAAAGTTCTTGTTCTGAGACCTCGCAGCACTTCAGCATTTGCCCTCTCCGCTTGGCCGTTGCTTCTCGGGTGAGCTACAGAAGCAAAAGAGATTTTGCCGCCAAGGTCCTGGACGTACTGCATGAAGGTGCGGCTCGTGAACTGCGTGCCATTGTTGGTGATGATCCTGTTTGGCACACCAAAACGGCACACTATTCCCTAGAAGAACTTGACGGCTGACTGTGCTGTCACCTTTCTCACTGCTTCCACTTCCGGCCACTTCATGAACTTGTCGATAGCAACGTACAAGTATTCGAAGCCCCCGACAGCGCGAGGAAAGGGGCCCAATATGTCGAGCCCCCAGACCGAAAATGGCCAAGAAAGAGGGATTGTCTGAAGAGCTTGAGCTGGCTGATGTAATTGCTTTGAATGGAACTGGCACGCTTCACACTTGGTTACTAGTGCAGTTGCATCCTGGAGAGCAGTGGGCCAGAAGAAACCTTGCCGGAATGCCTTGCCGACAAGAGCTCTTGAGCCTATGTGGGAGCCACATATGCCTCCATGTATCTCTGCCAACAGCTCCAGTCCATCCTCCCGAGGAATACACTTCAATTTCACACCGCTCGGTCTCTTTCTGTACAGGACGTCATCGACGAACTGGTACATACTAGACTGACGGGCTACTTTCTCCGCTTCTTCCTGTTTTTCAGGGAGTTCTCCTGTTTGAAGGAACTGGATGATGTGCTGTGCCCATGTTGGAGCCTGCGGCTCGACAACAAGGACCAAAGGCATATCTTCGGCCGCGGGAGCGCTTGCTTCTGCGGCAAGAAACTGAGGTTCTGCGCGAAGCTGCTGCTCACCAGCAACCGTGTCATTCCTGGCAACTTCCTTGCCGGCGGCTTCTGGGAGCTCTGCAGGAAAGTACTGGCCGGAACTCAATTTCCTTCTTTTGTCTTGCCTCGTCGATGGTGTTACGGATGGCTGAGTTAAGCGGAGCACAAAAGTTCCTAGTTCCACAGGTAACTTGAGGGCAGCATGTTTTGACAGGTCGTCAGCAATGCTGTTCTCTGCTCGAGGAACATGCTCTGTTTGCAACCCGTCAAAACGCTCCTCCAACTTTCTCACTTCATCTACATATGCTTCCATCAACGGGCTCTGATAATCTTTGTTGACTTGCCTGACGACAAGCTGTGAGTCACCTCTGACGATGAGCTTCTTGATCCCAAGGTCTGCCGCGATCCTGAGACCGGCAAGCAGCCCTTCATATTCTGCAGTGTTGTTTGTTGATCTCTCCCGGGGAAAGTGCTTCTGAATTACATACTTGAGGTGCTCTCCAGTGGGTGCGACAAGCAGCACGCCAGCACCGGCGCCTTGCAGCGAAAAAGCCCCATCAAAATACTTAATCCATACTCGATTTGTTTCCTTGCCGGGGACGGTTGTCTCTTGAATTTCTTCGTCTGGCGTCGGTGTTCATTCTGCAATGAACTCTGCCAAGGCTCTGCTCTGAATAGTTGAAGTGCTTTCAAATTTGAGATCAAAGCTCGACAGTTCCAACGCCCACTCTACAATTCTGCCGGTCGCATCTGGATTTCATAAAATCCGCTGCAACGGGAAGCGAGTGACGACGGTGATTTCATGTGCCTGGAAATAATGGCGCAGCTTCCTTGAGGCCATAAGAAGGCCAAAGAGCAACTTCTGCACACCAGAATATCTTGACCTAGCCCCCTGCAACAGGGAGCTGAAAAAAATAGACTGGGCGCTGCACCATCTTCTTTTTCTGCGTTGCATCATTCGACTGTGCAGATCCTGCCTTGTCGGCACCAGACTCTGCCGGGGAGGATCCCAGCTTGTCGCTTGACGGGCTTGCTGCTGCCGCTGCTTCTTCGTCAACTTCTCTCTCCGCCACTAATGCGGCACTAACCACTTGATTCGTTGCCGCTAGATATAGCAGCAACGGCTCTTGTGGTTTAGGCGCAACTAGTGTTGGCGGAGAGGAGAGGTACCTCTTCAAATCCTGCAGCGCTGCCTCCGCTTCCGGAGTCCATTTCATTGGACCGGCCTTCTTCAAGATTTTTTAGAAAGGCAGGGCGCGCTCAGCAGATTTGGAGATGAACCTGCTCAGAGCAGCCACGCAGCCGGCAAGTCGACGCACATCTTTGACACGTCTTGGTGCTTCAATCTGCTCAATTCCCTTGATCTTGTCGGGATTGGCTTCAATTCCACGTTGAGATACAAAGAACCCGAGAAGCTTGCCGGATGGAACGCCAAACACACACTTCTCAGGATTGAGCTTCAGATTGATCCTGCGCAGATTTGCAAATGTCTCTTCTAGATCTTGTATGAGCGTTGCCTTGTCTTTGGTTTTAACCACTATGTCATCCATATAAGCTTCCATATTTCTATGTAGCTGGGGCTCAAAACCGATTTGGACCGCTCTTGCATACGTTGAACCAGCACTTTTCAACCCGAAAGGCATACGTATGAAGCAATACGTGCCACATGGGGTGATAAATGCGGTTTTCTCTTCGTCTTCCTTCGACATGAAAATCTAATGATACCATGAATAAGCGTCAAGAAACGACAGCAAATCGCAGCCAACAGTGGAGTCCACAATCTGGTCGATGCGCGGCAAGGGAAAAGGATCTTTTGGACAGGCTTTATTGATATCTGTATAGTCAATACACAGCCTCCATTTTCCATTCGCCTTGCGCACTACAACTGGATTGGCCAACCATGTTGGATGGAGCACTCCTCTGACTAAACCTGCCACTTCCAGCTTCTTGATTTCTTCGGCGATAAATTCTTGCCGCTCCAAAGCTTGCTTCCTAACTTTCTGCTTGACGGGCCACGCATGAGGACAGACAGCAAGGTGGTGCTCGATTACCTCCCTGGGAACACCGGGGATATCAGATGGTTGCCATGCAAACACATCGACATTCGCCCGCAGGAAGGCAATGAGCGCGCTTTCCTATTTGTCATCGAGGGTGGAACTTATGGTGAAAGTTCCTCCCGTAACATCCTCCTTGGCGGGCACCTTCTTGGTCGCTGGTGGAGCTGCCTTGGATCTCTTGCTCTTGCCGGTGGAGCCCTCCGGCACATCCTCAACGGGAGCGCAGCACTCCGAGGAGGTGCGCTTGCCGGAGTGTGTGCTAGAGGTCTTGCCGGTCTTCTTCCCCCCGGGAGCTTCGGCAGCAGGAGCAAGTGCCTTGGCGGCAGGTGCTGCGACTGCCTCCCGGTAGAGTTGGTCGGTGCAGATAAGCGCATCCTTCTTGTCGGAGTTGATAGTGATGACGCTCATCGGCCCGGGCATCTTTAGTGTATTATAGGCGTAATGTGATGCCGCCATGAACTTGGCCAGCGCCGGGCGACCAAGAATCCCATTATATGGCAATGGAATCTTGGCGACGTTGAAGACGATCTTCTCCGTCCTGTAGTTCAGCTCGCTACCAAATGTTACCGGCAGTGTGATCTTGCCCTTTGGCTGGCTCCTTCCCGGGTTGACCCTTGAAACGTGCCCGTTTATTCGAGGTCTTCGTTAGGAATTTGCAACTTCTTGACCACATCAGGCGAGATCAAGTTCAAACCGGCCCCACCGACAACTAGCATCTTTGTCACCTTGAGGTTGCGGATCGTTGGCGAAACCAACAATGGCAAACACCCGACCGCAGTTGTGCGATCAGGGTGATCCTCGGCGTCAAAAATGATAGGCGTGTTGGACCATTTCAGTGGTTTCCAGGCATCGATCGACGGCTCTGTCGCATTAATCTCGCGCGCCCACTGTTTGAGTCGGCGGTGAGAGGAATGCAACGAGGCACCCCCGTCAACGCACATGGCTTCTGTAGCTTTCTGGAACTCGTGCTCGCTGGACTCGTCGCCCTCTTCGTCATCATTGTCACCCCCCTGTTCCTTGTCGTGGCCTCGAGCGGGCCTCTCCTTCTGTTGCTTGGCCTTGCCGCGGTGACCTCCTCGACCACCGCGCTTCTTGCCAGATCCCTCAGCGCCATCTTGGGCCTTCTCCTTGTCTCGCCTCTCATACTTGGCTTTCTGCTTCTCGACAAGCTGCTCAACTTGCCGGCAGTTTTGGAGATCGTGACCCTTTGTGCAATGGATCTTGCAGTACTGCTTGTCGGAGCCTTCCGGCTTCTCGGCAGCCGCCAAGGCCTAACATGCGGCGCACCCGGCAACCTCCTTGCCGGGGCCATCAGTCTTGACCTTCTTGGCGGTGCCGGTGTTGCCGGATCCCTCGACGGCAAGCACGGCCTTGCCCTTGCGCTTCCTGTTACGCCGTCGGCCTTTCTTCGCCGAGGTGGTGGCATCTTCGGCTTCAGAGTCGAGCTCCGCGCCAGCATCCTCGCCGGGGAGTCTCCTTCCCTCCTCGGCCCGAGCACATCTGTCAGCCAGAGCATAGAGCTCGGCGACATCCCTGACTTTGTTCATCGCCAGCTCTTCCCGCATCTTGCGGTTGCGCACGTTCTGATGAAACGCGCTGATAACAGCGGCAGGATGAACGCCTGGGATGTTGTGCTGTATACGGCTGAATCTCTATATGTACTTGCGCAAGGTTTCGCCTTCTTTCTGGGGGATGAGATGTAAATCGCTTTCCTGGCCAGGAGCTTGGTGGCCTCTAGTAAAGGCGCCAACAAACTCATGACACAAATCTGCCCAGGAGGAAATGGAATTCTCTGGCAGATGCATCAACCACGACCTGGCGTTGGGCTTAAGCACCAACGGGAAGTAGTTGGCGAATATCTTGTCGTCTCGAGCCCCGGCAGCCTGCACCGCAATGGTGTAGACGCTCAGGAACTCTGACAGGTGAGTCTTGCCGTCGTATTTCTCCGGCACCTCCGGCTTGAAAGTTCGGGAGTTGGGCCACTGGACTCGTCGTAGCTCACGAGTAAAAGCTAGACAACCCACCTCATAAGGCAAGTTACTATAATACCCCGGCGCAGGCTCGTGGATAGTGGGTCCCGCGCGCCTGTCGGATTGATGGCGCGCTTCCCGCCGCCGCTCGATGGTAGTTCGAGCGTCTTCCTTGTTCCGTTCCCGAAGAACTTGACGTTGATCGCGGCGAACGTGCGGATCAGACGACGCCGTGGAATCGTCATCACGGGTGTCGATCCACCGAGTTAGCGATTGCTGTTGTTGTAACGGAGGGGAGCGCATCGTAGTCGTACCGCCTCAGGTCTTCTCGCCACCAGCACGCACCGGCTCAGTGGACTGCCGCCGCGAAGGCTTCGCCTGCTGTGGCCTGTCGTCGTTAGCCAAGCCGATGAGGCTTTGGATAGCAGATCTCCATTCATCTAGCTTCTCCATAGCGGGAGGGAAGTCTAGGAGCAGCTGAGCTTGTGCCAACGCTTCTGCCGGTGTAGGCGGTGGCGAAAGATGCGAAGAACGTGAGGTGCTCTGACTCCTAACTGAGTTACAAGGAGCTCCATCACGGCCCTGCGATCGCGCCCTACTTCCGCCGGCATGTTGGCGTGGATCTTGGCCCCGCGCATCTTGGGAGTGATGTGCAGGGGTTTTTCCATGGGAGCGCCTGGAACCACCAACGTCGCGGCGCTGTCCGTCGCGCGCAACCTGAGAAGGCCGCGGCGCGTGCGCCGGCGTGGGTGTCTTGGAAGGCGCCGTCCCGTCCTTGGAGTTCGCTGCACCACCCGTAGGTAGCACGGCTCCGTCCTTAGACCCGGCAGCGCCGTTGCGAACGACGCCGCTCGCCTGGCTCTGGTCGCCAGAATACGTCGTGGAGGCTCAAGACCTCCACCTCCTCCACCAGCGCCCACGCCATCGCCCATCTGTGTAGGTACGGGTAGGCCGGACGCGGATGGATCCACCGCTGTCGCACCCTTCTTCTTGGGAGCCATGGCGATGAAAGTGATCAAGAACTGGCGCGCTGACCACTAGATCGGGCTCGCACAACCTTTCCCCCTACCTGGCGCGCCAAAGATGTCGGCGTACGACACCTATGGGATCGCTCGGATCCCTTTACGGTTCGGCGGGGGAAAAGATTTACACAAAGAGCGGATCCAACGATCAACGCAAGGATCTTTACCCAGGTTCGGGCCGCTGAGAAGCGTAAAACCCTACTCCTGTTGTTGTTTATTGTGGATATTCTTAAGCTCAAGTACACGGAGCGCTTGCGATGAACAGTACGTTCAAGAAGCAGCTACACATGCAGAATGGGCCAGAAGGTCCTCCTCCCCCTGTAGCTCCGCCTTGGGCCTCCTTTTATACGTCCAAGGGGTCACCGACAGTGGCAGACAGGAGTACAAGAGGTGTAAAGTTACTACAGTGTTTACATGTTTGTCACTGACGGATTAGGACAAACGCATTAAATGCCTCACTTAGGTGTCCCTAACTTTCTTGGGGACGGAAAAAGAGCCCGTCCCATCAGCACCGCTTAACCCCATCCGCCGTTAGTGCCATGACACGCAACTAGGAGGACAAGCCCTAAAAGAAAAGCTAGTCGTTGCGCTGGAGCGGTGACAGGGCGGTGGGATCTTGCCGGGTGCGAGATCTTGCTGGGTGCGAAGCCTTACCGGGCCTTCGCGAGTCCTCCCGGCAAGTATCTTGCCGGGAACCCAGCCTTTGGTCTTCTGTCTTTTGGTCATCGGCTTGAATGCTTTCTTGATATCCTTGGTATATGTTTCCGGCTGTTCTCCGGCAGGTCTTGCCGCTGGTATGGCTACAACCGTCCGTGCACAAGTATGGGGTACTAAAAGACCCAAACTTTAGTACACCGACACCAGGATAAGACCTGGCGCACGTCTGAGACATGATACAGCAATTCCAGGCACAAAAATGGCTTTATTATATGAAATGGAGTATTACAATACCGTTGTTTACAACAATAGTACATGGCTCCAAGGCTAACTAAATGGCAGCGGAGGTCTTGGTTCGCCGGCAACGACGTCTCTGGCTGGGCTCCACAACTCACAGGACTGGCTGGGTTACGGTCTAGCATGACAGATCTTCTCCTGCAACTGGCCATGTGCAAGGCTAGGTGAGTACTTTGAATGTACTCGCAAGACAACCAAATGCATAGCATCCAAACAAGCAGATGACAAAGCAAGCCCTATGCTTATATAAGAATTTATTCTAAACATGGCATGTAATTAACAGGAAAACATGAATCAAGCATGGCATAACATGGATCAGACATATCAACTACATATCATAGCATGGCATGGCTACTTCTACGAAGCATGGCATCCAAGATTAAACTGAAACCTACACTACACTTACCTCCCGTGAAGCATTAAAATACTATGTTGTGACATCACTCAGTTTTACTGCCCTTCTGGGCTAACTCATGACTCACCGAGATCCCATCTCATGATCATGTCAGAACAACATGGTGACTGCTCACAATTATCCCATAGTCCAAGTTACCACATTTACTTAGTAGCACATTCTTTAACAAGTTTATAATAAAAGGTTTGTCCTCCAAATCGACAAAGACCAAATAGTGTGACCTAGTACGAACTGTGTCCAATACCGTGGACTCGGCTATTCGAATAGATTCATACACTCTGCAGAGGTTGCACACGTTACCCACACCATGGACATTCGTCTAACGAAACTTGTCTAACCCGTAACTCCTCTATTGTACCACCAACAATCATTCCCCCTCCGGGTCATGCCCTGGGTGGCCCCTGTGTCACTCCTGACACCTGCCACCATCGTGGCTAAACTAAACTGTCCCAAATGGGGACTCCCGGGCTAAACAAACAACTGGGCTCACAAGATTATCGCCGCCTACCTGATCAGGGTAGCACGCGCGCATAACCTTCCCTCTTTGGTGGTACCGATATGGGAGCACAAAGTTAGACCAAGTCAAGGCCGTCCCATAACGGCAAATGTGACTGCATGGATAAGCTCGGCTCGGTGGCACTATGACTCGATCCCATCAATGACGGAGGAGGTTTAATTTATAAGTTCAATTTAACATTTCTGTCATTGTACCATAACCTCAACATTTATCTGCAGGAACAATCACTTAACAACAGCATAGCAAAATCATAACAGTAATCATGGCATGAGATCAAATCATAGTACTAACATGATAATGGTATTAAAAGTATTGTTACTAGCATGGAAAGGTATGACATGAAAGCAATTCATGATATTACATGGTAAATAACACTAGCATCTGGCACAGATGAAATAACAAGGCTATGTTAGTGCAGACTAACAGATGATCTGAAATATACTGCAACATACACACAGGGTGCAAGCAAAGTCAACATGCAAGTTCGGAGCTCATGATAAGAGGTTGGCTTGCCTTGGGGTAGAGGAATACACCGGGAAGAAGTACGATGAGCTCGCGGAAAGATTTGCCAAAAAAGTTTCCCTCTCGATGGGGGCTGATCGAAGGGCAAGGGCAAAATGGTCATTTTCACAGTGTGAAATCATTATGAAAATGACACCAACAGAATGGGCTCGACGCACGGAGAATGTGGGCCTTGGATTTACCTCAATCGGAGTTACGGTCGCGGAGAAATGGCCGTTCGTTCGTTAAGTGATAAAACAAACAGAAATCTGTTCATTTTAGCCCTTAACGGGTGAACGTTCGCTATATAGCCATTTTGGCCGCCGGCTGGAAAACGAAAGCACATTTTACAGATTATGCTTTCGATAACAGAAAGTGCATTCTCTGTAAATAACACGGCGGAGTACGCTTTGACCAGTGGAAAGCGTATTCTCACTAATGCGCTTCCACTTAACAGCGAGCGGGCCCGGGTTGACTTTCTCCCTCCGGCTGATGTGTGGGCCCCGCCTTATCTCCTTCCTCTCTCTCTCCCTGGTCGCCCTCTTCCTCGATAGAAACAGGGGAAGGGACGCGGCGGTTCGGGCCTCGCCAGCTGCCGGTGCTCCCCTACACGGCCGCGCCTTCCGATGAGCTAGGCGAGCATGTGGTGCTGCCCTGCGCCCGCGGGTAGTCGCCAGGGCTCGGGAGCCGGCCGGTAGCGCTGCAGCCGCTGACTGGGAGGCGGCGGCGGACGGCCACCAGAGGAGCTGCTTCGGCAGCGCTTCCCCGGAAGAACTGTCGACGGCGGCGGTTTCACGAGCTCCGGGGAGGGCTGAGGACGTGGATGGAGAGGAGGGAAAGGGCCGGGTTGCGGGGTTGGCTCGAGGGGGAATGGCGGCAGAGCTGCGGGCATGGACGGGGAGAGAGCTCCCCGAGCACGAATGGTAGGGGGTTGGGCTTGCTGCTGGCCGGGAGAGGCTCGGGCACCTTATATAGCTGCGGGGAGGAGCTACGCGACGCCGGCCAAAGCTCCGAGAGGCGACGCCGTGGCGGCGCTCGAGCGGAGCATCGATGTCGGCAGAGGCGTCCATGGGCTAGGAGACGAGGGGGAGAGGACTCCAGACGATCCACGCATGCGGTGGGCAGCTCGCCGGTGCTCCCGGACAAGCCGGAGCCTGCTGGAGCGAGCTCCCGAAGCATCCGGTGCACAGGGCACCCGATTGGCGCGCTCCGCCCGTCGTCACCGCGTGGCCATGGCGTTGCCACGCCCCACACGAAGCCAAACCGTGTCTACCATGTTCTCCACTCTTCACTGAGTTGACTTATGCAGCTGGATGGCACGGGAGAGCTCTGGTGTGACTGCACCTGGGTCAAACAGTTTCGAGCATCAAGATGTTGACAAGTGGTGTGGCCACCACAGTGCTCCTCTTGGCATGATCTTGGGCTGGGATTAGTCATCTACCAAGGTGGCCATGCTGACAAAATTTCAGCACAAATGGACAATTCTAGATGGTACCTCCTTTGAAACCTTGCAATCTGACCAGAAATGAAAATGATGATGCTGGGGTCAAATGGCTAGATAGACTAGCCTGATTTTTGCTGTAGGGTGATGATATGGTTATGAGAGTTAGCTGGAAAAATTTCAGCTCAATTTGATCATCTATGAGGGTACTTCCTTCACAGAGATGCAATCTGGACAGAAACTTAGATAATTTACTGAGGAAAATTGGCTAGATAAAATGAGATGGTTTTTGGTATCCATGGGTGATCTATCATTGTTAACCACCCTGAAGAATTTCAGCCCAAAAAGATTAAAGGTGCAAGCACTTCCTTTGCAAACTAGAAATCTGGACAGAATTTGCAAATGGATGTAGTGCTCAAAATTTGAATTGTGGAACTTGAGATTTTGCTGAAAATGGTGAAGATATGTATAGGATAAGCTCCACAAATTATTTCGGATTTTTCCTAGCTACCAAAATGGTAGTTCCTTTGGAAAGGCCCCAAATTGAAATATTGGCTTTAAATAGGAAAATGCAATTTCCCTTATTTAATTATGGCCAATATTTTTATGGGAGCTCAATATGATCACAAAGAATATATACACAAGTTTTCATGAACTTTGGAGATGGGCAAATATTTTCCTGGATTTAATTCCTTCTTAGGGAAGAAAAAGGAATTAATTCTAGATGAGAAATATTGCATATGACTTGGCAATATTTTTGCACATCTAGGGTTTATGGATGTAGGAGAGTCTCTGGAAATTTTGGTAGGATTAACAGAGCAAGGAAAATGATATCTCCTTTGTAAACACAAGGGCAGGATTTCCAGTTCCAATATTTTGGAACTAGGGTTTGAATGAGGTTCGGGGTTTACTGACAGGGGCTTGGGTGGCACAAGAGCATGGGAAAAGCATTGAGAGACTGAGAATTTTCTGGATTCACCTGGTCACTCACCAGATTCTAGAGAAAAAAATTGGGAGAGGAAAGCTAGGAAGGAATAACAGCACAAAAATCGATAACCCGATTTGTGGGGTGTTACAGACCTCTTCTGAGGAAGATCCGGAGGAGCCTGCTCATGAGGAAGAAGAAGAGGAGGATCAAAGAAGGGCAAGAAACCGGCAGCCATCCCCATCGACACCATCAAGATCATCATCAATGAGGACAAGATCGATTTTGTCAGGGAGACTCTCGCTGTCATGGGAAAGTGCGGTTTCAGTAACTGCACTATCCATGATCCACTAGAAGAATCTGGCAAGATCGATCCAAGGGCGCGTGAGATGCACACCATTGGCGCCCACATGCAAGTTCGACCTCCTAGGAAAAGGCATAACACCGCCCCGGTGCAACCAATTCCATCCCAGGTACAAATCAATAATTCAGTAGTTGAGACTAAAGCTATGACTGATAAGATCAGGGAGATGGAGGTTGCGTTGGCTGTCAAGACCCGTGAGGCTCTTGACACAAGCTTAAGGATTATCGCCAACCAGGATGCAACCCTTCAGATGTATCGTTCTTGCTTCACGGATTTGGAGGTCGCCAATAAGCTCATGATGGATGCCCTCACTGGTGTCACCACTCCACCTTCAGAAGAGAACACCGGTATCAATAAAAAGAAGATTAAATGAATCTAACTAGCTTAGCATGTTAAACTTGGGGGGATTTTGAAGCCGTTTCTCATTTCCTTTATCATTATTATTTTCTGTTGAGCTTTGCTTGAAAGAGTTCATTTAGTTCGAGTAATAAAAGTACTATTATACCCTTTTGGTGAAGAGGGAAGAATCTTATCCATTGGGTTATGGATGGTTTGATGAATAGTCTATTATGATCTTGATGAATTTGCTTAGTATGATTATGCATCATTGTGTGCCTTGCATCTTTGCTTTTAGATGATGATTATAAGCCTTCCACATCTTTAGTATCAATCAGGAATGAGAAGTTGACAATTTGATGTGATGCTTTGGAGCTGATTTTAGTTTATTTAGTGATTACTTGGTAAGGTCTCTTAAAACCAGTGAACCAAGTATGAAATGTGGACAAGTTCTTGTGCATAAAAACAAAACATTATAGATTCGAGAAAAACTTATATAATTCCAAATGGTTGAACTGGGATGTTAAGCATACCATTCATATCACGTCTCGAAAAGAAAAGAGAAATTTTTTGAGTGATATGTGGCAGGCTTGGCAATTCAGGCAATAAAAATGGGAAGTGAAGAACAATGAAAAGAAAGATGTATAGCACTAAGACTTGCCCGACTAAAAGAGGAGAATAAAGTATCACTAAGAATTGAAGATATTCTCGTTAACGATTGATAGTAAGGTGTGGAAGCCTTCATACTCATTTGATGGAAATTTGGATGTAATGGTGCACGGTGTAACTGATCATATGATGTAAATTCTACAATTTTACTTTGGACCCATTCATTTGATTCATTCACAGCTCATAATCAAGATGACCTCTTCATTACAAGCTGCGGTATTTGCTCGGGGACGAGCAAATCTTTAAGCTTGGGGGAGTTGATGAGTCAAAACAATGAGACCATTTTACCGCTATTTTTGTGCGTACTTTGTACGCTTTGTGGAATTTTACCGCGTTCGCACACTTCTTTTTGTAGATAATCCCTTAGGTAATGGTTTTTGGAGCAATATTTGTTTAATGGAGAAAATCCCCAAAATGGTAGTGGAATCGCGTATTAAAAGTGATTAACACTTTCCATAAAAAGAAGGCCAAGGAAACAGCCGTCGTCGCACTTCCAGAGTGAACAACGGCGTTCCATGCGACCTCGCGCGCTCGCATGGGCAGTCGTTTGGTGCACCGCTGCCTCTGGAGGATCAGCTATTTTCACCCCGTCGAATCGGATGATGAATCAGACATCCAGAGACTCCAGAAACTCATCCGGAAGGTAGAACCCTAGCCTCGGGAGCCTATTCGGAGGGAGGATCAATGAGGAGAAGAAGGGGATTCCTCTCACCATGAGGGGGACGAAGTCATCATCACCATCTTCATCATCATCTACATCCTTATCATCTGCAACATCAAGAACCCTAGTGGATCCTTCGGTGTATCGGTTGATCCATTCATCGATGTATTCCATTACCATTACCATGATGATTGTCGTTCCCATGTGTGAGTAGACCCGTTGTTCTCGGGGTATGGATGAACCCTAGTGTGTAATAGGTTGTTTGATACTAGGATTTAATATCCTCTTTGCATGTTTATGTTGATAATCTTCTTGGCATTGGGTGATGTCGACCATCCAACGTATGCCAACTTCGGACGGAAGGTTATTACTGTTGGCTAACTATGTGGTTGTGGAGATGGGTGACGTGACAGGCACCTTCTCCCTTCGTAGCGGGTAGTTGCAACAGGGGGTAAAACGGAGACCACTTTGGCTGCGTCCACGGGGACATTTCTCCCCTAATCACAGTTTGATAACCGAAGTGGGGAAGAACGGTGGTGGCGTATGGGATATGGAGATACCATGAGTATGAACGTATCTATACCGGCTCCGTCCACAAAGGGAAACATGTAAAGTGGCTTAGGAATCCGAAGAAGCATTGTGTTTAATTAGGCACTGCTATAGATGCACACTAGAGGGGATTTAGTCATCATTACACTTTTTAATCATTTGCTTCAAGTCTCGTTTATATTATCAGTTATTTGCCTTAATAGATTTAGTCATCATTACACTTGCAACATTATTATTATTACTTTTACTATTCAAGATTACTTACAACTTTTAGGCACATTATTTGTATCTTGCAAAGGACCTAAGGCTGATTCGTCTGCTCCCTGTGGGATCGATACTCTTACTTCGAAAAGGCTACAACTAAACCATCTGCACTTGCAGGCTATCACATTCCTAAAAACTCTAGCATTCCTGATAATCCAAATATTCTAGCAAGCATTGAAAACCACTTCAGCAAAAAAAAGGCTTGGCAAAACTTCTCCTTGTAGCCAAAACCACATCCCTCATATCCACACCCGGGGCCAATCAATTTGCAGGTAGCACCAAACCTTGTAGTTGAAATTACAGGAGAAGAACAAATGGTCCCTATCCTTCCTAGTGTGGGTGGAACAAAGCACATAGGAAGTTGAATCCGAGACATTCGTGTGCCTTCTTTCCAGCATGTCTTGTGTATTTAACCTATCCATCACCAGCATCCATGCAAAAACCATGATTTTCATAGTATAATAGGAAGCTCAAATCCAATTCAAAAGGGGGCTAGAGACAATGGGCTTATGGACATAAGTGTAATATCGCTTTGCTGTGTGTTGCCACCATCCCTCCACAGCCAAGAGTCCTCCATAGCCTCATTTAGCTCCAGATTATCCATGAGATGTTTGACTGTTTGCATCTCCTGATAGGCCTAATTAGACAGAGGTAAGTGGAACATGGAATCTAAATTTTGGCAATCCAAAATATCCCCGACTGAAGCCAGTGGGTCAATGGCATAGGAGAACAACCTCATGAATCTATGATGCAATGGGGTAATTGAGTTTCCAACCTGCCAACAATGAGACCAAAAATGAACAGAGGCACCTTTATTAACCTGAACAAAGGTGACAGCTCTAAACTTGTCCATGAGCTTGCAGATGTCCCTCCACCAAATAGATCCACAAATAGAAGTTGCATGAGGAACCCTATTGTGATAATAATTATTCTAGATCAGTTGCACCCATGGTACATCCATGTTGTTATACAGCTTGTTTGCATGCTTCATTAATAGGGCCTCATTTTGCACACCTAGATTCAGGATACCCCAAGCCACCCTTCTTTTTACGCCTACATACCAGCTCCCGAATAGCAAGGGAAGGAGCAGGATCCTATCTATTTTTCCTTGTGTCCGGTTGAATCATATTTGTTCTAAAAAATTGCTCCTGGGTGCTAGCTAATTGTTTAAAGACTAAGAGATAGTTGAGCATGTGATATTTGTTGATCAACAACTTTGACAAAGACCAATCTGGAAAAATAAGATTAATGCAATTGTTTAATGACTGAGAACAATGTTAGCTACACTCAAGAAACATTAAATTGCTATTAAACTATTGCATGTAAAGGGTGTCATGGCCTCCTCATAGGAACTTTTGTAAGAAGAGATTGATGTTTATAATGTTTAGTCATGAAAGTAAGTAGTGATGATGTCATGTCTGTATTCTTTGTTATCGACTTCTCACTTTATAAACCTGTTCTCAAGTTTACCAAGCTCGACTTTCGCTTGGGGAAAGCGAGGTCTAAGCTTGGGGGATATGATACATCCATTTTGTATCACTATTTCATATTATAAATTTCTCTTTATTATTGATATTTTGCACATTATAGATTAATCTTAATGCATTTTCCCTTCAATTCCCATGATTTACCCGAGGGGGGGGTTACCGAAAAGTTGTAGAAAAGGAGCAAAATAAGGTCAGGTGGAGGAAAGTATTTTCCGAAGACCCAAAAATTCTAAGAAAAATATGGCAATTATTTTCACGTCCGAAGAAAGACAGGGGTGCTTGAGCCTGCCTGGGGGGGCTATGGGGTGCATGCGGCCTGCGCACTCGGCCACCCCTGATAGTGTGGTATGCGCGCGTGGGGCCCACAGGAGACCCCCATCAGCTATGGTTCCCATTGATCCTATATTACCCTAAAACCATGTCCTGGATTTTACGAGATTTTTTTCACCGCCATGTACGAGGCGGACGAAGGCGAAGCACCTTTTGCTCACGGAGGGATGTTTCTCTGGAATCCTTTCCCTCTGGAGGGGGTCATTCGACATCACCAATGTTCTGTTCATTGTGGGGATCAACATCATCAGCAACACCATCTTCACTATCATCCATCTCCAACCCTAGCTTTCAATATATGAACTATTACCTTAGATCCTTTACTGAGATTACTTCCTAGTGTTGATTACTATCTGTAGTAGATGCTTACGAGTTTTATTTATGAAAGATTTATATGTTCAGATTGCTAATTATAATTTCATATTCATTGATCATGATCCATATGATGTCATGTGAATAGTCCGTTATGTTCCTGAGGACATGGTATAAAACCTGTTGCTACTTATGAAGTGGAATATAATTCAATGTTTTGATATTGTGTTGTGGTGTGATTCTTTAGTGGTGATATACGAACGTCGAATGTGTATTACTTCACTGTTAAGGGCCTAGGGGAGAGTATTGTGTGATTACTTTATCTATAATGGGTGGTTGCAGTGACAAAAATTATCTCCCTAAGTGTGACAGTCTGTGACCGATGCTCTAGAAGCCTTCCATGTTTTTCGTGATAGCCGCGTTAATTATTTGTTTGTTGCATTCATCATCGCATCATTTGCATTGCATCGGCACTCCATTGCCGTTATTTTCAAAAACTTGCATCCGTTCTTAGTTACCGGTTCTCCCCGTTGTCGTCGTTGGCCGTTCCGGGACCTACCACACTTGCATGTGACCCCGAAATACCCCAAGCATCTTCGGTTTCTTCTTTAGACCACCCGTTGGACTCCTCTGGTCTATTTATCCCGGACGGTACGATTACAATTGGAGGGACCAACTAGCCCCGAACCCCTCCACCTGCTATATAAAGAGAGCAACCCTAGAATCTAGGCAGCTATCCCATCCACCAAATCCCCACGCCACCGCCGCTATCTCCTCCATCCTCGGGATCTTGCCCGATCCACCCAGCCCCTCTCCTTGATTTCCACATCGAGCCAACCGCAGCCACAGCTGATATGTCTCCAACGTATCTATAATTTATGAAGTATTCATGCCATGTTTATAACAATTTTATATGGTTTTGGTATGATTTGATTAGAACTAACCCGGACTGACGTTGTTTTCAGCAGAAGTACCGTGGTGTTGTTTTTTGTACAGAAATAAAAGTTCTCTGATTGGGCTGAAATTTTACGGTGATTTTTTATGGACCAAAAGAGACCCCCGAAGCTTCGAGGAAGTGCCAGAAGAGCCACAAGGGCACGACAAGCCTGGGGGGCGCGCCCACCCCCCTAGGGCGCGCCCCCCGAGGTTATCGCGTCCTCGTGGATCCCCCAGGCGTAAATCCAACGCTGAAAAATCCTATAAATACCAGAAACCCTGAAAAGAAACCTAGAACTTCCACGCCGTTGCCGCAAGCCTCTGTACCGAAGCGATCTCATCCGGAGCCCTGTTCTGGCACTCTGCCGGAGGGGGAAATCATCACCAGAGGCCATCTTCTTCATCCCGGCGGTCTCCATGACGAGGAGGGAGTAGTTCACCCTCGGGGCTGAGGGTATGTACCAGTAGCTATGTGTTTGATCTCTCTTTCTCGTGTTCTTGATTTGGCACGATCTTAATGTACCACGAGCTTTGTTAATATAGTTGGATCATATGGTGTTTCTTCCCTCTCTATCTTGGTTGTGATGAATTGAGTCTTTCCCTTTGAGGTTTCGTTATTGTCGGATTGAATATTTCGGATTTGAGAACACTTAATGTATGTCTTGCATGTAGATATCCGTGGTGACATTGGGGTATTCTATTGAGTCACTTGATGTATGTTTTGGTAATCAACTTGCGGATTCCCGTGACCTTGGGGTAATCTAGGCATATGGTTGGTAGACGTTTTCATCTTATTTTCTCTGATAGAAACTTAGGGGTACTCTTTGAAGTTCTTTGTGTGGATTGAATATTATGAATCTGAAGTTGTTTGATGCATATCGAATAATCAACTCATGGATACTTGTGGTGACATTGGAGTATCTAGGTGACATTAGTGTTGGTTGATGCGTATCATATGGTGTTATTTTAGTGCGAACTCTAGGGCTGTTTGTGACACTTATAGGGATGGCTCAATAGATTGATCGGAAAAGATAACTTTGAGGTGGTTTCGTACCCTACAACAATTTCATCTTATGTTCTCCACTAGATAAGAACTTTGGAGTGATTCTTTGTTGCACGTTGAGGGATTGTTATATGATTCAATTATGTTAGCACTGTTGAGAGATTGCACTAGTGAAAGCATGAACCCTAGGCCTTGTTTCTAAGCATTGCAATACCGTTTGTGCTCACTTTTGTTACTTGCTACCTTGCTGTTTTTATTATTTCAGATTACAAAAACCCATATCTACTATCCATACTACACTTGTATCACCATCTCTTTGCCGAACTAGTGCACCTATACAATTTACCATTGTATTGGGTGTGTTGGGGACACAAGAGATTGCTTGTATTTGATTGCAGGGTTGTTTGAGAGAGACCATCTACATCATACGCCTCCCACGGATTGATAAATCTTAGGTCATCCATTTGAGGGAAATTTGCTACTGTCCTACAAAACTCTGTGCTTGGAGGCCCAACAAAGTCTACAAGAATAAAAGTTGCGCAGTAGACATCAGTAGCCTCCTCCTCGTGACCGCGTCCCACCGAGCTCCTTTGCTCGCACACCAGCGCCCGGCCCCTCCGGCCTCCAGCTGCCTCGACCGCCTCCTTCGCGCGCCCCTGTGCCCGCAGGTGCCGAGGCCACCTCCTCTGCTCGATCCCGAGGGGATAACGAGCAGCTCATCCCCGTCGCTTCGATCTCTAGCGAGCACCAGGCCGAGCCCTGCCTCTCCATCTCTATTGTCTCTTCCCGTCGCTTCCCTCACCCCGTGTATCTCCTTTCTCTGTCCACAGGAGGACATCGGCGCCATGGCAAACCTCCCGAGCTCCTTGCATGGCGCTGCCGCCCTCCGCTGCTATCTCCTCGTCGCCGCCAGGACCTTCCCGTTGCCGCCGTAGCGCCGGAGGTGAGGTCCACCGTCGAGCCGCTCCTCTCTTGCCTTCCTTTCCCTCCCCACGCATCGCTCCTCGCTGACTGCCTAGCCGTCGTTTTTTTTTCCTGCAGAGTCCGCGCCATGGCCGTCCTCTTCTTCTAATCCGGTGCCATCCTAGGAGCTTGCCGCCAGATCCGGCGATCTCCGCTCGTTCCTGCCAACCCTGTCGCGCCGGAGCCCGCATCCGTCCACTGTCGCCGCTGCCTTGGCCTCGTCTTCATCCTGGAGCGAGCGCCGCCAGCCCCCCTGCATCGAGCAGCAGCAGTTTGATCGCTGCCTGCTCACTAGCGCACGCACGCACATATTGACCACGGCTGCCGCTCGCATGGGCCTCTCTAGCCGCAAGCCCAGCACTGCCTCAGCCCAGCCACGGCCTCGCCCGGCCTGCCTCCACCTCCACCGACCTAGGCTTCTAGCCCACGAGGTGAGCGACCGCCCGCTCTAATCGCCGGCCGCGCGTGCATCTTTGTATCCAGCGCTCACTCTATTCCAGATTCAGCCCGCGTAGCATTTTTTTTCCCCGTTGTGAATTTGACAATTATTTCAGGACATGCATAATTACAGGAATTGCCACTATTTTGATATGTTAATAACTAAATACCCATGCATCCAAATAAAACATGTTATATATGTAAAATGCTTACAATTTCTTGTAGTTTCATAATATGCAACTTTCATCCATGTTAAAAATGTTTAAAATTGTTGTTTGCATTAATTTGCATAAATAACATGCTAAAATGGTTTATTTAATAACTAAATAACCGTAGCTCCAAATTAAATAAACTATATATGTAACTTGACTAGAAAAACGTGTAGAATAACATGGTGCACTTACTTTGCATGGTTAACAACTTTAAAATTGTGTTTTAGGCAGAATAGTACCAAATTTGAAAATTACATATGGGGAATTTCCGGAATTGTTAGGTGTTGTTTCTGGCCTCATTTAATTTGCCTAGTTAGGTAGATTAATTATGCTTCACCTCTTGCCATATTTAACAACATTTAAAATGGTTGAGTACATAAACGGGAGTGAACTAAATATTTGAATGTGAAGTTTTGTCTTCACTTAATGAGTAGTATTCGACTGTTGCATTTTGCCATGCCATGCATCATACTTGGTTGTGCATCATGCCATGTTTATGCTATGGGTTTACCATGTTGTTTGCTTCTTTCCAGTTGTGCTTCTTCTTGATGGTCCAGTTACGTTGCGAAGTGTGAGGATTCGTTCGACTATGCGTGTTCGTCTACTTCATGGATTCGGTCTTCTTCCTAGCGGGATTCTAGGCAAGATGACCATTACCTTGGATATAACTACTATCTTTGCTTGCTAGTTGTCTCAATGCTATCGCTATGTCTCGCTACCTACCACTTGTTTGTCAGCCTCCCAAATTGCCATGATACAACCTCTAACCTTTCACCATCTAGCAAACCGCTGTTTGGCTATGTTACCGCTTGCTCAGCCCCTCTTATAGCGTTGCTAGTTGCAGGTGCAGTGCAGGTTGTTCCATCTTGGGACATTGATATCATGGGATATCACAATATCTCTTATTTAATTAATGCATCTACATACTTGGTTGTGTGTGGAAGGCTCGGCCTTTTGCCTGGTATTTTGTTCCACTCATGTCGCCCTAGTTTCCGTAATACCGGTGTTATGTTCCATGATGAGCGCTCCTAACATGTGTGGGGTTTTATGGGGACCCCCTTGATCATTCATTTTAGGATAAGACTTCTCCAGCAAGGCCCAACATTGGTTTTAAAATTTGCCAACATAATAATAGTGATAATTAATTAATTAGCATAGGGTGTCACGTCCCCGCGGATTTAATTCCACATAATACAGGTGGGCCAGTGCTAATCGTGCTGGTCCAAAACTAGAGCACTGTGCGGGGCCGCCCCTTGGCAACTTGGGGTATTTGGTACCTGTACGCATCGCTTATCCAGTCATGGCCTGAGAACGAGATAGGCGCGGCTCCTATCGGGGCGTCGGCACGCCGGGAGGTCTTGCTGGTTTAGTTTTACCTTTTACGAGTGGCTTGTCCACCGGGATTCCTTATAGGCATCGTGTTATCACATTGTGAGGTTTCCCATCGGATGCGTGTGGTAATTTGTGATGGACTACTTGGAGCACCCCTGCAGGGTTAAATCTTTCAGAAAGCCGTGCCCGCGGTTATGTGGCGACTTGGAAATTTATAACCTTCTGTTGTAGAGAACTTGACACTAAATTCAATTAAAATACACCAACCGCATGCGTAACTGTGATTGTCTCTTTTTGAGGGAGTTCGTGAAGAGAACACGGTGGGGTTATGTTTGACTCGTAAGTAGGTGTTTAGGATCATTTCTTGATCATTACTAGTTTGCGCCCGATTATGCGTAGTTTACGCTTCTCAATCTGGAACTCGTAAGTTAGCCACAATACAAATGCTTAGTGCTTGCAGCAACCTCACCACTTATCCATTCCATACCCATTAAGCTTTGCTAGTCTTGAGACCCATGGTAATGGGATTGCTGAGTCCTCGTGGCTCACAGATTACTACAACAATAGTTGCAGCTACAGGTAAAGCGATGCTTTGATGTGAGAGCGATGCTTGTTCTATTTGGAGTTCTTCTTCTCCTTCTTCTCCTTCGTCAATCATAGGATGGGTTCCTGGTGGGATTAGCAGGGTGGATGTCATTCTTCTTTTCCGTTTGATTTCATCCGTAGTCGGATCCTGCTCTTCTGTATGATGATTGCTATGTATTTTTGTATTCATGTATTCATGTTATAGATTGTGGTGAGTGTAAGCCTTTATCTGGTATTCTCATCTATTCAGTGCATGGTATGTTGTAATGATATCCACCTTGCGCAGCGTCTTCGATATGCGCTTCTATCCTTAGCGGGACCTTCGAGTTCCTCGAGGATAGGACCGCATATTGGGCGTGACAAGTTGGTATCAGAGCCTCTACCGACCATAGGAGCCCCCATGATTGATCGAACTTGGCCGTTGTTGAGTCTAGAAGGAAAACTATTTTCTGAGTCTAGTTATATATCGGAGAGTAGGGATTCTTTTTACTCCTCATCCCCATCGTCGCTTTGGTGAGGAATTGTAACGTAGGTGTTTTGATTCTAGTACTCTTCCTACTCAAATGTTTTTAGGATCATGCGGGTATTTTTGGAATCGTTGCGATACCGGTGTGACAGAATTATGTTCTTGGTGCCTCCTATCTATGGGTTGTGTCTGGGGGAGTTGAGCTCCAAGGTTTTCTTGTCACATTCACTATCATTTCAGTTCCTGAATACCAAAGGACGCCGACATCGAAAATTCTACTGTACTGTTAGTGGTGAGATAACCTCGACGCCACCCAGTACTGGGGAGGGAGTTTGGGAGTACTACCATGGCTAGTATAGCTGTTGTTTTTCGAAGGTCTGAGGTACACTGGTTTCCGAGGTTCTTGGTTATGTGTTGAGGAGGCGGTACATTTGGAGCGTAGAATTCTGCTAGGAGTTGTGTGATGATATTTTGCTCCTTGTACTTGTTGTACCGGATTGCATAACCGAGAATTTCGGGAGTTCTTAGGTGGGAATTCAAGCAGTTACCTAGGAAATCTTTCCGACAAATGCATGATATGACATTGGGGTTCGACGTCTAGTGGTTCGGTTGTCATGGTTGGTTTTACAGTGGGTCTCGTTGTGTCTTAAAGAGCCCTTGTAGCTTTGCTACGGTTCGGGGACGCCTCGTAGTCACTATACGATCGAACCCGTGGGGCCTCACCACAAAAAATTTGGACGAAATCTCTATCATATGTTTGTTCTGGCTTATTTGGAATCCAAATCCTTTGTTTATTGGAGTGTGGTATTCGAGTTGCTTCGATGTCAAGTGTTGATTCCAGATCTTTCCTAAGCGGTGCTCTCATATTTCTATGAGAATGCTAATCCTTTTGATCATCGAGAATGTCACGACAATTCTCTTTCTACCCGAGTGCTTCTCTTCAAATTAATCTGATCCTTTCGATAATTGCAAGATCAATTCTCAGTTTTCTCAATGGTGTCCGTTTCATCCGTCCCAAGTTGCCTTTATTTTCCCACCCTTTTTCTTAACAGAGTTAGAGATCTCAAATCAAGTATCCATTTTATTCATGAGAAGTCTCTCCATTCTTTCCTTCAATGTTCTTATCCGGTGATTTCTCGTGAAGATGCTTACGAGCTACAAGTTCATCATTCTTCATTCTTGTTTTCTTCTCCGGTGTTCTAAATTCAAGCTCTCGGTGTTCATCATATCCTTTTCTTCGATTCTAATGTTTTCCTGTGTTCGAAGTTCTTACCCAAGCCTCTCCTGTTTATTCACCTCTCTCTATTCTTCTCTGGAGTGCTGAAGATATCTCAGAAGATTCGTGTTTCCATTTTAGATCCGTTCAAACTATTTTGAGGTTGTTACCTCATTCAAGCCATTTAAATCAACTGGTGCAATCTCTATTTCAAGCAATCCTTTCCAACGGTGTTTCTTTTGAGTGGGCCCATAACTCATAGGTCTTGTCCAGGATCTTACCTGACTCTTCTGATTTTTCCGGAGTTCTTCTCAAATTCTTTCAAAGTTTGATGTAAGAATGAATTCCATCAGTCAGATGCCTTCTCCAAGATTTTTTTCAAATTATTTTCGTCTATGGCTCAACCTTTCTATTCTTTATTAATCCGGAGTATGAAAAAAATTCTTTATGGTGGTTCTCATTGTCATTCCCAGCATTTGAAGACCGAAGAAGAGTTTCTCTTAAATCTTCATCCATTCTCTTGAAAATTCATGGTTCAAGCTTGTTGTTATCCTCTCAAATTTTTCCGATCATGAGAAATTACTTTCATACCCATCCGAAGCATTTCAGGAGTTGTTTTCATTTTGATTCTCCGGAGGACATCATTTCAGAATATTTATTCGTTCTCAGCTTTCAGCTCTCGTTCACCAATTCTTCTAAATTGTTGTTTCTTCATTCATCTCCAAATTCTTCTGGTGAATCGTTCAACTATTCTTTATTTAGCTTGTGGTCTCTTCATTCTCTTGTATCTGAATTCCCTCAAGTATCTTCATTCGCTTCCTAATTCTCCCCGGCGATTCGTTCTTTTTTCTTCGTTCGTTTTCAATTTTACAGTGATTCGTTCAAGATTCCTCTTCCATTGTTATCATATCAATTCATTCATGCTTTCCAAAAATCCTACTGGTGGTTCATTAAAGATTGCTTTCATTATTGAAGTGTTCGTCAAGATTCTTGTCGGAGGAGCTCAAGTATTCTTCGTCTTGCATTTCGAAGTGCATTTAGTTCTCCATTGTCTTTGAGGAGGTGTTTCATATCTTTTTGTTTCTCTCAAGCAATCAATTGTTTCCATTAGTGGCGGAATTTCACCTCTAATTTTGAGATGTTTCCATAAGCCCACGGGAATCATATCTTTTCGTTGTTGATTATCCAACAACTCCGTTCTAGCATTCCTCGTAAGCTTGCTCTGTCAAGTCGCGTGTGGTAGAAGAGGTTGGTTTCTCTTCTCTGTTCTTTTCATTCCGTTCTTTCATTTGTTCCGGAGGCATTGTGTTGTTGCTCCTGTCAAATATCATTCCATCTTGCCAAGTCCATGTTAAATTCCTTCCATTCTCAACCGAAGTGCTATCCAAATTCTTTCGTATCCCTTGCTTCTCTTTTAAACCGGAGAGGTTTCGAATTCTTGTTTGTTCCTCGTGCCTTTCTTATTTCATTGCAACCTCTCAATGTTCTTTGGTCTCACTCGTTTTTCAAAGAAGCAACTTTGTTTTACCTCTTCCTCTTCCTCGTCGCATCCCTAGATCTCGGGGCGAGATCTCTTGTAAGTGGGGGAGTGTTGTGACAGCCCGAGACCGATGCTCTAGATGCCTTCCATGTTTTTCGTGATAGCCTCGTTAATTATTTGTTTGTTGCATTCATCATCGCATCATTCACATTGCGTCGGCACTCCGTTGCCGTCATTTTTCAAAAACTTGCATCCGTTCTTAGTTGCTGGTTCTCCCCGTTGTTGTCGTTGGCCATTCCGGGACCTACCACACTTTCACGCGACCCCGAAATACCCCAAGCATCTTCGGTTTCTTCTTTAGACCACCCGTTGGACTCCTCTGACCTATTTATCCCAGACCATCCAATTACGATCGGAGGGACCAACTAGCCCCGAACCCCTCCACCTGCTATATAAAGAGAGCAACCCTAGAATCTAGGCAGCTGTCCCATCCACCAAATCCCCACGCCGCTGCCGCTGCCTCCTCCATCCTCGGGATCTTGCCCGATCCACCCAGCCCCTCTCCTTGATTTCCACATCGAGCCAACCGCAGCCGCAGCCTCCTTCTCCTCGCGACCGCATCCCACTGAGCTCCTTTGCTCGCGCACCAGCGCCCGGCCCCGAGCGTCTTCGGCCTCCAGCTGCCTCGACCGCCTCCTTCGCGTGCCCCTGTGCCCGCAAGCGCTGAGGCCACCTCCTCTGCTCGATCCCGAGGGGATCATGAGTAGCTCGTCCCCGTCGCTTCGATCTCTAGCGAGCACCAGGCCGAGCCCCTGCCTCTCCATCTCTATTGTCTCTCCCCGTCGCTTCCCTCACCTCGTCTCTCTCCTTTCTCTGTCCACAGGAGCACATCGGCACCATGGCAAACCTCCCGAGCTCCTTGCATGGCATTGCCGCCCTCCGCTGCTGTCTCCTCGTCGCTGCCAGGACCTTCCCCGCGCCGCCGCATCGCCGGAGGTGAGCTCCGCCGTCGAGCCGCGCCTCTCTTGCCTTCCTTTCCCTCCCCTCGCATCACTCCTCGCTGACTTCCCAGCCGTCGTTTTTTTCCCTACAGAGTCCACGCCATGGCTGTCCTCTTCCTCTGATCTGGCACCGTCCCAGGAGCTTGCCGCCAGATCCAGAGATCTCCGCTCGTTCCCGCCGACCCCGTCGCGTCGGAGCCCGCATCCGTCCACTGCCGCCGCTGCCTTGGCCTCGTCTTCGTCCTGGAGCGAGCGCTGCCAGCCCCCCTGCATCGAGCAGCAGCAGCTTGATCGCTGCCTGCTCACCAGCGCACGCACGCACGCGTTGACCATGGCTGCCGCTCGCGTGGGCCTCTCCTGCCGCAAGCCCAGCACCACCCCAGTCCAGCCACGGCCTCGTCCGGCCTGCCTCCACCTCCACCGACCTAGGCTTCTAGCCCATGAGGTGAGCGACCGCCAGCTCTAACCGTCGGCCCGCTCACTCTATTCCAGATTCGGCCCGCGTAGCATTTATTTTCCCTGTTGCGAATTTGACAATTATTTCAGGACATGCATAATTACAGGAATTGCCACTGTTTTGATATGTTAATAACTAAATACCCATGCATCCAAATAAAACATGTTATATATGTAAAATGCTTAGAATTTCTTGTAGTTTCATAATATGCAACTTTCATCCATGTTTAAATTGTTTAAAATTGCTGTTTGCATTAATTTGCAAAAATAACATGCTAAAATGGTTTATTTAATAACTAAATAACCGTAGCTCCAAATTAAATAAACTGTATATGTAACTTGACAAGAAAAACGTGTAGAATAACATGGTGCACTTTGCATGTTTAACAACTTTAAAATTGTGTTTTAGGCCGAACAGTACCCAATTTGAAAATTACATATGGGGAATTTTTGGAATTGTTAGGTGTTGTTTCCGGCCTCATTTAATTTGCCTAGTTAGGTAGATTAATTATGCTTCACCTCTTGCCATGTTTAACAACATTTAAAATGGTTGAGTACATAAATGGGAGTGAACTAAATATTTGAATGCGGATTTTCGTCTTCACTTAATGTGTAGTATTCGATTGTTGCACTTTGCCATGCCCTGCATCCTTAAACTGGACATGCATCATACTTGGTTGTGCATCATGCCATGTTTATGCTATCTGTTTACCATGTTGTTTGCTTCTTTGCAGTTTTGCTTCTTCTTGATAGTCCGGTTACGTTGCGAAGTGTGAGGATTCGTTCGACTACGCGTGTTCGTCTACTTCATGGATTCGGTCTTCTTCCTAGCGGGATTCCACGCAAGATGACCATTACCTTGGATATCACTACTATCTTTGCTTGCTAGTTGTCTCGATGCTATCGCTATGTCTCGCTACCTACCACTTGTTTGTCAGCCTCCCAAATTGACATGATACAGCCTCTAACCTTTCACCATCCTAGCAAACCGCTGTTTGCCTATGTTACCGCTTGCTCAGCCCCTCTTATAGCGTTGCTAGTAGCAGCTGCAGTGCAGGTTGTTCCATGTTGGAACATGGCTATCATGGGTTATCACAATATCTCTTATTTAATTAATGCATCTATATACTTGGTTGTGTGTGGAAGGTTCGGCCTTTTGCCTGGTGTTTTGTTCCACTCATGCTTCCCTAGTTTCCGTAATACCAGTGTTATGTTCCATGATGAGTGCTCCTTACATGTGTGGGGTTTAATGGGGACCCCCTTGATCATTCATTTTAGGATAAGACTTCTCTAGCAAGGCACAACATTGGTTTTAAAATTAGCCAACATAATAATACTGATAATTACTTAATTAGCATGGGGGGTCGCGTCTCCGCGGATTTAATTCCACATAATACAGGTGGGCCAGTGCTGATGGTGCTGGTCCAAAACTAGAGCACTGTGTGGGGCCACCCCTTGGCAACTTGGGGTATTTGGTACCTGTACGCGTCGCTTATCTGGTAGTGCCCTGAGAACGAGATACACGCGGCTCTGATACGTCTCCAACGTATCTATAATTTTTTATTATTCTATGCTATTATAGTATCAATCTTGGATGTTTTATATGCAATTATATGCCATTATATACCATTTTTTGGGACTAACCTATTAACTCAGTGCCCAGTGTCAGTTGCTGTTTTCTGCTTGTTTTTGCCTTTTCAGAAAATCATTATCAAAAAGTGTCCAAACGAGAAAAAAAAACTTTGGATTAATTTTTTCTTGACCAGAAGAGACCCACGAAGCTTTGGGAGAAGACCAGAAGAGCCACGAGGAGGCGACAAGCCTGGAGGGCGCGCCCCCCAGGCTTGTGGGCCCCTCGTTGCCCCTCCTGACCTAATTCTAGCGCTATAAATTCTAAAATATTCCCAATATACCAGAAAGACAGAAGAGAAAACCTATCCACCGCCGCAAGCCTCTGTTCTTCCGCGATCCCATCTGGAGGCCTTTTCCGGTACTCTGCCGGAGGGGGAATCGATCACGGAGGGCTTCTTCATCAACCTTGCTTCCCTTCCGATGATGTGTGAGTAGTTTACCACAGACCTATGGGTCCATAGCTAGTAGCTAGATGGCTTCTTCTCTCTCTTTGATCTTCAATACCATGTTCTCCTCGATGTTCTTGGAGTTCTATCCGATGTAATCTTCTTTTGCGGTGTGTTTGTTGGGATCCGATGAATTGTGAGTTTATGATCAAATTATTCATGAGAAATATTTGAGTCTTCTCTGAACTCTTTTATGCATGATTATTATAGCTTTGTATTTCTCTCCGATCTATCGATTTGGTTTGGCCTACTAGATTGATTTGTCTTGCAATGGGAGAGGTGCTTTGTGATGGGTTCATTCTTGCGGTGCTCAATCCCAGTGATACAAAGGGACATGACATGTATTTGTATTGTTGCCATTAAGGTTAAAAAGATGGGGTTTAATCATATTGCTTGAGTTTACTTTGTCTACATCATGTCATACTTAATACCCTAGATGCATGCTGGGTAGCGGTCGATGGGTGGAGTAATAGTAGTAGATGCAGGCATGAGTCGGTCTACTTGTCTCGGACGTGATGCCTATATACATGATCATTGCCATGAATCTTTCATAATTATTTGCTTTTCTATCAATTGCCCAACAGTAATTTGTTTACCCACCGTATGCTATGTGTTCGAGAGAGAAGCCTCTAGTGAAAACTATGGCCCCCGGGTCTACTTTATCATATATAAAAAACCTAAAAATACCTTGATGCAATTTATTTACTTTTATTTTAATTGGTATTTTAGTTTATCTATTTACCTCTATAAGATTTAAGCCTTGCAAATAACAGCTAAGAGGATTGACAACCCTCTTATTTGCGTTGGGTGCAAGTGTTTGCTCTTGTGTGTGCACGTGCGCTTAACGGAATTTTGCTTGGTTCTCCTACTTGATTGATAACCTTGGTTCTTAACTGAGGGAAATACTTATCTCTACTATACTGCATCATCCTCTCCTCTTCGGGGAAATACCAACGCAGTCTACAAGTAGCAGGAAGAATTTCTGGCGCCGTTGCCGGGGAGACATCATCAAAATTACCAAGTACCTTCGCACAAACTATCATCCACTTGCATTTATTTTATTTGTATTTACCTCTCATTTTCATCTCCCCCAGTTCTAAAACAATTTGAAAAAAACACAAAAATACTTCCGTCTGCTTGTTTGCTCGTTTGCTTGTGTTGCCATGTGCTTTCTATTTGCTTCCATCTTTGCTTGCTAAAAAATTATTGATATGGATCCTCATCCACTTGCTAATCTTTTCAAAAAAAATCCAATTATGATGATCCAATTGCTAGGTAGTTGAGTGCACTAGATTATCATTATGAAGTTTTGCTTGAAAATCGTGAATCTGAAAATTGTTATGAAGAAATTTATAAAGTGATTCATGATGGCTCCTTGAATGAAAAGAATGATTGCAATGATTTTATTATAAATTCTATTAATGTCAATTATGTTAATTATATGCAAAACTACAAGCTTGGGGATGATGATTTTGTTATGTCCACTACTCATTGTAATTATCATGATTGGGGTGATGCTTCTTATGATCTTGAAAATTTATTTAAGCCTCATGATGAATATGTTATTGATAATAATGTTTGCAATAATATTAAAAGTGGGTTTGGAAGAGTGTCAACTTTAGGTAATAATGATCCCACTACTTTGGAAAATTATCAATATTATGAATTTTATGATAAAAGTGGGTTTGGAGAGGTCATGACTTTAGTTGATGTTAATCCTACTATCTTGGAAGATTATAAAACATTTATGCATGTGGATCATGAAGAGAATATTTTACATGATTGCTATATTATTGAATTTGAATATGATCCTACATGTAATTATTATGAGAGAGGCAAATATGGTTATAGGAATTTTCGTGTTACTAAATTACCGCTCGTTATGTTGAAATTGTCAATGTTTTATTCTTCTTCCTTGCATATGCTAGATATTTCTTGTCTTGATAATTTGTTTGCTTATAAAATTCCTATGCATAGGAAGTATGTTAGACTTAAATGTGTTTTTCACATGTTTTACGATGCTCTCTTCAGGTTTCAATTCTTATCTTTCATGTGAGCATCATTGAAATCTCAAGCCTATCTTAATGGCTATAAAGAAAGAGCTTGTTGGGAGACAACCCAATGAATAAAATAAATTTTTAGTTTTACCTTCTGTTCTTGAGTGTTTACCCAATTATAGACTCTGTTATGATTGTATTTTTATGTTTTAATTAATGTTTGTGCCAAGTAATGCCTTTGGGATGATGTTGATGATAGTATAATTGATGCTGTTTGGAAAACAGAAAGTTTTGCGTCCAGTGCTGGAATTTTAATTCTGTACTGGAGTGTCAGAAAAATCTGAAATTTTTACAAAGTATTGGTATATGAATTGTTTACGTTGTCCTAATTTTTCAGAAGTTTTGGAGTTACACAAGTATGGATTTTAAATAGATCTTTACAGACTATTCTGTTTTAGACAGATTCTGTTTTTGTTGCATAGTTTGCTTGTTTTGATGAATCTATGGATCGTATCGGGGGGTATGAGTCATGGAGAACTTGGAGTACAGTAGAATTATGCCAATATTAAATATGAATCAATTTATAACAGTACCTAAAGTTTAAGATTTGTTTGTTATACTAACGGATCTCACGAGGTTTCTGTTGAGTTTTGTGTGCTGAAGTTTTCAAGTTTTGGGTGAGACTACGATGGATAAAGGAATAAGGAGCGGCAAGAGCCTAAGCTTGGGGATGCCCAAGGCACCCCAAGGTAATATTCAAGGAAGACTCAAGCGTCTAAGCTTGGGGATGCCCCGGAAGGCATCCCCTCTTTCGTCTACAATCTATCGGTAACTCACTTGGAGCTATATTTTTATTCATCACATGATATGTGTTTTAATTGGAGCGTCTTGTGATATGGTTGGTTTGCTTTTGTTTGCTTTTTAGTTTGTAACAATCATCTTTTCTGAACACACCTTTTTGAGAGGGACACACATTATTCGTGATTTGTTAGAATACTCTATGTGCTTCACTCATATCTTTTGAGCTAGGCAGTTGCTCTAGTGCTTCACTTATATCTTTTAGAGCACGGCGGTGGTTATATTTTAAAGAAATAGTTGCACCCTCATGCTTCACTTATATCTTTTTGAGAGTCTAATGAATAGCAATGGTAATATGCACGGGTTATGAATTTGGTCCTGATATGATAGGTATTCAAGAGGGATATAATAAAAACTTTCATGTAGATCACTGAATATGATAAGTTTGATTCCTTGCAATAGTTTTGCGATGTTAAGATGGTAATATGTGGGAGGTACTAGTAGATAATTGTGGTTTAGTAAGAATATTGGTGTTAAGGTTTGTGATTCCTGAAGCATGCATGTATGGTCTATCGTTATGCTAAGAAGTTGGAGCATGATTTATTCTTGATTGTCTTCCTTTGTGTGGGGGTCGGGGGCGCGCGATGGTTAACTCCTACCAACTTCCCCCCTAGGGGCATCCAAACTTTGCTTCGAGGGCTAATAAACTTTCACAATAAGTATGTGAGCTCTTTATGACTAATGTGAGTCCATGGATTATACGCACTCTCACCCTTCCGCAATTTGCTAGCCTCTTCGGTACCGTGCATTGCCCTTTCTCACATCGAGAGTTGGTGCAAACTTCGCCGGTGCATCCAAACCCCGTGATATGATACGCTCTATCACACATAAGCCTCCTTATATCTTCCTCAAAACAGCCACCATACCTACCTATCATGGCATTTCCATAGTCATTCCGAGATATATTGCCATGCAACTTCCATCGTTCCGTTTATATGACACACATCGTCATTGTCATATTGCTTTGCATGATCATATAGCTGACATAGTATTTGTGGCTCAACCACCATTCATCACTTTTATACATGTAACACCCCAAAATTTTAATCATGTTTTTATTAAGTAAAATTTTGACAGAAATAAAATTTTGATTTATATTAGGTCTTTTAATAATTTCAGAATCTTTTCTGTTTTCTGTTTTCTATTTTCCAAAATTCTTCCCTCCATATAGAAACTTTCGTAAAATATTGTGGGTTTTGAAAGTAATTTTTTTTATCCTTTCATTTAACTTTTAACAATTACTAGGAAATATTTTCATAATAAATTTGCCCCAAGATAATTCCTTTTAATAGAATTTTCAAACTCTGAAATGCTTCTGTTGCACTAAGACCCTTTTAAATAATTCCTTTAAAATTCCAAAAAAAATTATGAGGGTTCATCTGATGCCTGTAGATCACTTTTATGCAAAAATCCATCTTGGTCTTTTGAGAAATTTGAGCAAAACATCCTCTTTTCATTTTCTGTCCCATCCTTAGGTTATAACTACAACCCTATTTTTCCTTGCTCAAATAATTCTGAAATTGTTCCATCTCCTAGTCCTTCCAGCTAAACCCTTAAGTCCAGAAGGGCTGTCCCAATTTCATCTTGCAAGTCCACCAAATAATCCCCTGTAGTTTCTGTCCAGAACTGAATTCTAATAAAACTTGCACTGCCAAGTATTTCCTTTCATAAAACCAACTTCAGAATCATCACTAACATCCAAGGAGACATCATCCAGCCAAATTCCAATCTCAGAAAAGATCCCTAGGTGGCCCTAGCATTTCATCAAGCACCTCATGTGCATGGCAGAAATCTGCAAGCTCATGAACTTGCATTGTACACTTGCTCATTTAGCCAAACCATCATGTCCATCATCTCTATAATCCCCAAGAGCATCACCCTACCAAACATTAGCTCCAATAGGTCAACCTAGGGTACCCTGGCATTTGGTCGAACACTCTGTCTGCGTGTAGAGAGCGCGGCCAGAGCGCACGTACTGCATCTGACGGCTCCCGAGCCCTGTCGCTTCTCTGATGCTTTCCCCGGTCGTCCTAGCCCTCCTCTGGATCTCCCCGACCACCTAGACGCCCGCCGACACCTCCCCCTCACATTCTAGCACCGGCCAGCGCCGTCCACCACCGGCCAGCAAGCTGCCGTGTCAGGCAAGCCACTGCCCAGACGTGTGGCTCGCCTCTGAGCCACCAGAGGCCGCCCACACTTACTCCACTTCCCTGTAGCTCCTCTGATGACCCGCCGTCCACCACCGGCCTCGCCACCGACCACGGGAAGCCATCAATGGCCGTCGCCGCAGTCAGCTCGGGGACGGCACCGCCCAAGCCACCTGGCGCGCGTTCGATCCAGCCAGCCCACTCCACCACTACTACGGATCGCCACCGTCCTCACTGACCCCGCCAACCACGGCCACCAGCCTCAACGGCCTCAACCACCGCCGTAATGGCCTCCGCCACCGTGTCCATCTTTGGGAGCCTGCGGAACCGACCTTCCCCGCCTATTTAAGTTCACCCTGAGCTCGCTCAGCTCATCAACACTCCTCCTCCTTCCTCTATAAGCTCTCCTGAGCGTCAGAACGACCAGAAGAGGTCGTCTTCCTTGTTTCCAGCCAAGACGACTGCCGCCACTGTCTCGAAGAATCCCACGCCACCAGAGCCTCCCTCGCTTATTTCTCTTCAATAGAAGCCCTCTCTTGATCCCGCGAACTCGTTCCACCTCTCAATTATGCTCGAGATCGACCGTAGGCGAAAGCCCCAATTCATCTCCGCCGGAGCTCCTCGGGAGACCTTGCCGCCGGCGATTCCGTCGACCCCAGGGGCTGGTACCTACCTCTACGGATGCGCCCCACCCTCCTGATTCTCCCCGTGTGCTCAGATTCTCGCGGGATGCCGCCATTCACCGGCGAGGGCTGCCGGAGGCCGCGCCCTGTCGGCCGCGGGAGGGAAGACGACGGGCGACCGGTCAAACCTGACCAGTGGGCCAAGCGGGCCCACTGTCTGTGACCCAGCGCCGCACCGGCTCGTCTTAAGTGGAGGCGTATTCCACAGAGTACGTCTTCCTCTTTCGAAAGCGCATTTCTGTCCGAATAGTTTTCTTTTTTTAGCTTTTAAATAAAACTCAGATTTTGACTAAACTTTGACTGGCCCTAGTTTTTAAACCACAACTCCAAATGAATTGATTCTTTTTCTGTTATTCTTCATTTTGCATCTAGTTTATTTTAGTATTTATTTTAAAAATTTCCAAACAAATTTTTTTGTACTATTTTGAAATTATGTGATATTTGCAATATTTTGAAAATAGGAAAAATGGAGGGAAGAGAATTTTCAAAACTTCTGCAGTGCACCCAACCCTTCTACATGCTCAAGGCAAGCATCTTGAACACTTGATATGATGAAAGTTTGGTTGATTGCTTGCAAGAATTTTGAAACATGATTAGGTTGACTCAAATGAAATTTGCATATAGATGATCATGCATATGTGGTTCCTTGTGAGTATTTGAGTTCACTTAAACATGAAAAATTTGTGCCACACATGCCTATGCTTGTTCTGACTAATCTGCAAGAAAGAATCGGTCAGGAGAAAAAGTGACCGTGAAATGGATGTCTCGTTGTGACGAGAATGATCAGTGATGGCATGTCGGGACATGCCAGGTGGTGACCCTGTTGGGTACTACCAAGGAAATATATTGTGCTAACCACTGCAGGAAAACTTAAACCTCCTGAGTTGACCGTAGATCAAGTCATGTTCCGGTAACCCCCATACTTGATTCATGCTGCCACTTGTCCCTGCCACAGGTAGGGTATGGTTTAGTAAGTTGTTAACCCCTTTCCTTGCACACACACCGTACAGAGAGGCCATGGTGAAAGATACCAGAGGCCTCTGGTAGGCAAGTCACCTGGTCAGGGGGCATGGGTGTTTCCGGCTGGGCCGAGAGGGGGCACCCCTTAGTTTGCGCGTGATATAAATTGTGATCCCATGCTATTCGAGGTGTTGGACTCCCGCCTTAGAGTTTTTCTTGGATGATGCTTTGGGTGATTCCGGGCATCGGGAAAGTTAAGCTGGTGTGTGCTGGTTAGGTGTGTTTTCAACCCAAAGACCGTAATCGGAATTAGTCAATGTCTCGGGGTTGACTAAAGAAATCCTTTACTTGTGGGTAAAGAGTACAACCTCTGCAGAGTTTTAAAACCTATTCGAATAGCCATGTCCGCGGTTAAGAGCTACAGTCTGGGATGGGTCAAGTGTCGGTCTTAGTGTCGGTCTTCGGAGGAAATCACTAAAGCAGAAATTGATCATGAATTATGGTGGATGATTATTATCATTAATGCTGTTATGGACTAACCTTTTCTCATATATGAATTGTTGAGTATCTCATGGGAAGGTTTTACCACCTGGATACTCGTGTTGCTACTTTCATTATAAGCCTTTATGAGGTGTCACCTCAGACGCCGACTGCGGCATGCAAGACCTTTCGAGGCGTCGCTTCAGACACCCGATTGGCATTTCTTTTCAAGACCTTTCGAGGCGTCGCTTCAGACACCCGATTGGCATTTCTTTTCAAGACCTTTCGAGGCGTCGCTTCAGACACCAGATTGGCATTTCTTTTCAAGACCTTGCGAGGCGTCGCTTCAGACACCCGACTAGCATTTTATTTCTTGGAATCCTCGGGAGGTCTAACGCCCGATGTTACATTTGGTATTTTATTTCTTGGAATCCTCGGGAGGTCTAACGCCCGATGTTCCACTTACGCTTTCATTAAGATTCCTTCGGGATGGTTCTATCTCCTGAAACCCGACTTTAAAATTTTGATAACAACATGATTACTTATACTTTGCTGATATCGGATGGCTAACCTTTATTTTTCTATGCAAATATAATACTCTACATGATTATACTAAACACTTACCATGTCATAATATTGTTGGATATGTTTAAAGTTACTTGCATGCATTCTGCCTGCTTTTATTATATCTTTTGTCCATGATGTTTGCGAGTACATTCAAACGTACTCACTGGCTTGTCCTAGGCTATTGTCTTGGCCAGATCTTGATTCGAAGGAGAGGGCTACGAAGACACCCCCGTAGCCTAGGAATCGGAGATAGCAGCCATGCGAGATAGGAGTTATCCAGGTCAACTGTTCCTGTGGGAATGGAGCCCCATCGACGTTGGAGACCCACGAGTCGCTTCCGTCATCCGCCACTAGAAATCATTGTGGTACTCAATGGACCTTTATGGCCTTGTACTCAATTTCTTGTAACTGCTTGGAATTCTGTATCAAGGTAGTGTCCACCAGCGAACAGTAATCCTGGGGCTGGTGATCACACGAGGGTCATGTGCTGGGATTTTATGTCCCAGAAAACAGGCCCTGACAACCTTGGTATCAGAGCCAAGCTGACCATTGGCTAATCCTATCTTAGCCTGGTCGCTATCCCTAGGTTTCCACACCGTCCAAATCCTTTCCTATCCATAATCAAGCCCATCCTTTCCGATGGCATGATTAGTGGCCAGTCTACATCTTTTGACAGTCGGTGCCCTACCTATCAACCTAGCCCATAGGCCGTGTGCCTGTGGCTGACACTTGAGTTGTCCCATCCACAAGCGTGCGATGGAAGACTCCGTTGAGCTATAAAGGAAGCCTTGCCCCAACTGTGCACCTCACAGCCTTCGTTCTCACATTGATATCCAAACCACCAAGATGCCTGGCCCTGTCGTTCGCAATGAGAGCACCGCATCCGAGCTTGGAGACTTCGTAGTCGTCCTCACCAATCTCACTTGTCGTGCTTTTGGCATAGAAGAACCCCCGGAGTATGTCGTGTACCAGGAGCACACGAGTGACGCCATCCATCACTTCTGTGCCACGGTACACATCTACGGGAGGGGTACCACATCAGAATGCCCCTACCGGTTCATCAGAAGGACAACCCCCGACGAGCCCCAAGCCATCCAGCTTGCAGCCCGAGAGGTTGTAGTTCAACTCCGGCACTAGTCGCCGAGAGTTAACATCTGTTCTTTCCTCTACTACCCTAGTTGTGATGGCTATGGTAGCCAGACCCAAGTCGCCAACGGAGGCCATGAGTCGAATCCTGCTCTGGTGCATCTGGTGCGCTACCTGAGAGCGCAAGAAGCACTATTCGATCAGCTCACCAATGATCTGATTGCGACCCGCCGGGCGCTTGCTCTCCTGTCCCCGGTGAGAAGTGAAGCTGCACCCGCCACCGACACCCCAATAGTGCTGTTTGGGAGACCAGTTGAGCCCCCAAGGCCTGTTCCTGTTATCCATCCGGGCAATGCATTCTTTTCCCCGGAGGAACTCCGTCGCCTCTTGGAGACCTACTCCAATGGGACAGTGGCTACGACACCTCACGAGGGCCACCATCGTTACCGCAACGCTGTAACTCCTCATCCTACCCCGACCAGCTCTGAAGCTGAAGCACATGGAGGAGCCTCGACATCTGCGGAATGCACCCGGCTAGATGTCAACGAAGTGGACTGAGTCCACCAGAGTAGTTGTCGAGTCCATAGTAACCATGTTGCCCTGTAGATCCCACCTTCGTGCCGTAGACGACCATGAGTATGTTTGTTGCAGTATCTAGCGCTAGTTTGCATGATGCAACCTTGTGTTGTATTTTAGGGCATATGTCATAAATGCATGGCTATGATTGCAGTTTGCATATGGTTGTTTGTCTGTTTTGATCTGCATTTAGTTCTAACGCCCTTAGCAAATCTCGAGGACGAGATTTTCTTAAGGGGGGTAGATTTTGTAACACCCCAAAATTTTAACCAAGTTTTTATTAAGTAAAATTTTGACATAAAGAAAATTTTGTTTATATTAGGTCTTTTAATAATTTCAGAATCTTTTCTGTTTTCTGTTTTCCAAAATTCTTCCCTCCATACAGAAACTTTCGTAAAATATTGTGGGTTTTGAAAGTAATTTTTTATCCTTTCATTTAGCTTTTAAAAATTACTAGGAAATATTTTCATAATAAATTTGCCCCAAGATAATTCCTTTTAATAGTATTTTCAAACTCTGAAATGCTTCTGTTGCACTAAGTCCCTTTTAAATAATTCCTTTAAAATTCCACAAAAATTATGAGGGTTCATCTGATGCCTGTAGATCACTTTTATGCAAAAACCCATCTTGGTCTTTTGAGAATTTTGAGCAAAACAACCTCTTTTCATTTTCTGTCCCATCCTTAGGTTATAACTACAACCCTATTTTTCGTTGCTCAAATAATTCTGAAATTTTTCCATCTCCTAGTCCTTCCAGCTAAACCCTTAAGTCCAGAAGGGCAGTCCCAATTTCATCTTGCAAGTCCACCAAATAATCCCCTATAGTTTCTGTCCAAAACTGAATTCTAATAAAACTTGCACTAGCAAGTATTTCCTTTCATAAAACCAACTTCAGAATCATCACTAACATCCGAGGAGACATCATCCTACCAAATTCCAATCTCAGATAAGATCCCTAGGTGGCCCTAGCATTTCATCAAGCACCTCACGTGCATGGCAGAAATCTTCAAGCTCATGAACTTGCATTGTACACTTGCTCATTTAGCCAAACCATCATGTCCATCATCTCTATAATCCCCAGGAGCATCACCCTACCAAACGTTAGCTCCAATAGGTCAACCTAGGGTACCCTGGCATTTGGTCGAACACTCTGCCTGCGTGTAGAGAGCGCGGCCAGAGCGCGCGTACTGCATCCGACAGCGCCCGTGCCCTGTCGCTTCTCTGATGCTTTCCCCGCTCGTCCTGGCCCACCTCTGGATCGCCTCGACCACCTAGACGCCTGCCGACACCTCCCCCTCGCATCCTTGCACCGGCCAGCGCCATCCACCACCGGCCAGCATGCCGCTGTGTCGGGCAAGCCACCGCCCAGACGCGTGGCTCGCATCTGAGCCACCAGAGGTCTCCCACACTTACTCCACTTCCCTGTAGCTCCTCTGCCGACCCGCCGTCCACCACCGGCCTCGCCACCGACCACGGGAAGCCATCAATGGCCGCCGTCGTAGTCAGCTCGGGGACGGCACCGCCCAAGACACCTGGCACGCGTTCGAGCCAGCCAAACCGCTCCACCATTACTACGGACCGCCATCGTCCTCACCGACCCCGCCGACCACGGCCACCGGCCTCAACGGCCTCAACCACCGCCGTAATGGCCTTCGCCGCCATGTCCATCTTCGGGAGCCCACGGAACCGACCTTCCCCACATATTTGAGTTCACCCCGAGCTCGCTCAACTCATCAACACTCCTCCTCCTTCCTCTAAGAGCTCTCCTGAGCGTCAGAACGACCGGAAGAGGTCGCCTTCCTTGTTTCCAGCCAAGACGACCGCCGCCACTGTCTCAAAGAATCCCACGTCACCAGAACCTCCCTCTCTTATTTCTCTTCAACAGAAGCCTCTCTTGATCCCGCGAACTCGTTCCACCTCTCAATTCCGCTCGAGATCGACCGTAGGCGAAAGCCCTAATTCATCTCCGCCGGAGCTCCTCCGGAGACCTCACCGCCGGTGATTCCGTCGACCCCAGGGGCTGGTACCTACCTCTACGGATGCCCCCCAGCCTCCTGTTTCTCCCCGTGTGCTTAGATCCTCACGGGATGCCGCCATTGGCCGGCGAGGGCCGCCGGAGGCCGCGCCCTGTTCGGCCGCGGGAGGGAAGACGACGGGCGACCGGTCAAACCTGACCAGTGGGCCAGGCGGGCCCACTATCAGTGACCCAGCGCTGCACCGGCTTGTCTTAAGTGGAGGCGTATTCCACAGAGTACGTCTTCCTCTTTTGAAAGCGCATTTCTGTCTGAATCGTTTTCTTTTTTTTAGATTTTAAATAAAACTCAGATTTTGACTAAACTTTGACTGGCCCTAGTTTTTAAACCACAACTCCAAATGAATTGATTCTTTTTCTATTATTCTTCATTTTTCATCTAGTTTACTTTAGTATTTATTTAAAAAAAATCCAAACAACTTTTTTGTACTGTTTTGAAATTATGTTATATTTGCAATATTTTGAAAATAGGAAAAATGGAGGAAGAGAATTTTCAAAACTTTCGGAGTGCACCCAACCCTTCTAAATGCTCAAGGCAAGCATCTTGAACACTTGATATGATGAAATTTTGGTTGATTGCTTGCTAGAATTTTGAAACATGATTAGGTTGACTCAAATGAAATTTGCATATAGATGATCAAGCATATGTGGTTCCTTGTGAGTATTTGAGTTCACTTAAACATGAAAAATCTGTGCCACACATGCCTATGCTTGTTCTGACTAATCTGCAGGAAAGAATCAGTCACGAGAAAAAGTGACCGTGAAATGGATGTCTCGTTGTGACGAGAATGATCAGTGATGGCATGTCGGGACATGCCAGGTGGTGACCCTGTTGGGTACTACCAAGGAAATATATTGTGCTAACCACTGCAGGAAAACTTAAACCTGCCGAGTCGACCGTAGATCAACTCTTGTTCTGGTAACCCCCATACTTGATTCGTGCTGCCACTTGTCCCTGCCACAGGTAGGGTATGGTTTAGCAAGTTGTTAACCCCTTTCCTTGCACACACCGTATAGAGAGGCCATGGTGAAAGATATCAGAGGCCTCTGGTAGGCATGTCACCTGGTCAAGAGGCATGGGTGTTTCCGGCTGGGCCGAGAGGGGGGCACCCCTTAGTTTGCACGCAAAATAAATTGTGATACCATGCTATTCGAGGTGTTGGCCTCCCCGCCTTAGAGTTTTTCTTGGATGATGCTTTGGGTGATTCCGGGCATCGGGAAAGTTAAGCTGGTGTGTGCTGGTTAGGTGTGTTTTCAACCCAAAGACCGTAATCGGAATTAGTCAACGTCTCGGAGTTGACTAAAGAAATCCTTTACTTGTGGATAAAGAGTACAACCTCTGCAGAGTTTTAAAACCTATTCGAATAGCCGTGTCCGCGGTTAAGGGCTACAATCTGGGATGGGTCAAGTGTCGGTCTTAGTGTCGGTCTTCGGAGGAAATCACTAAAGCAGAAATTGATCATGAATTATGGTGGATGATTATTATCATTAATGCTGTTATGGACTAACCTTTTCTCATATATGAATTGTTGAGTATCTCATGGGAAGGTTTTACCACCTGGATACTCGTGTTGCTACTTTCATTATAAGCCTTTATGAGGTGTCACCTCAAACGCCGACTGTGGCATGCAAGACCTTTCGAGGCATCGCTTCAGACACCCAATTGGCATTTCTTTTCAAGACCTTTCGAGGCGTCGCTTCAGACACCCGATTGGCATTTCTTTTCAAGACCTTTCGAGGCGTCGCTCCAGACACCCAATTGGCATTTCTTTTCAAGACCTTGCGAGGCGTCGCTTCAGACACCCGACTGGCATTTTATTTCTTGGAATCCTCAGGAGGTCTAACGCCCGATGTTCCATTTGGTATTTTATTTCTTGGAATCCTCGGGAGGTCTAACGCCCGACGTTCCACTTACACTTTCATTAAGATTCCTTCGGGGTGGTTCTATCTCCTGAAACCCGACTTTAAATTTATATAACAACATGATTACTTATACTTTGCTAATATCGGATGGCTAACCTTTATTTTTCTATGCAAATATAATACTCTACATGATTATACTAAACACTTACCATGTCATAATATTGTTGGATATGTTTAAAGTTAATTGCATGCATTCTACCTGCTTTTATTATATCTTTTGTCCATGATGTTTGCGAGTACATTCAAACGTACTCACTGGCTTGTCTCTGGCTATTGTCTTGGCCAGATCATGATTCGGAGGAGAGAGCTACGAAGACACCCCCGCAGCCTAGGAATCGGAGATAGCAGCCACGCGAGATATGAGTTATCCAGGTTAGCTGTTCCTGTGGGAATGAAGCCCCATCGACGTTGGAGACCCACGAGTCGCTTCCGTCATCTGCCACTAGAAATCATTGTGGTACTCAATGGACCTTTATGGCCTTGTACTAAATTTCTTGTAACTGCTTGGAATTCTGTATCAAGGTAGTGTCCACCAACGAACAGTAATCCTAGGGCTGGTGATGACACGAGGGTCATTTGCTGGGATTTTATGTCCCAGAAACCCGGCCCTGACAATACATGTTACGCTAGCATCATTGCACATCCTGGTACACTGCCAGAGGCATCCATATAGAGTCATATTTTTGTTCTAGTATCGAGTTGTAATATTGAGTTGTAAGTAAATAAAAGTGTGATGAGCATCATTATTAGAGCATTGTCCTAGTGAGGAAAGGATGATGGAGACCATGATTCCCCCACAAGTCGGAATGAGACTCCAGATGAAAAATAAAAAAAGAAAAAGAAAAAAAAGAGGCCAAAAAGAGCCATGAAAAAAAATGAGAGAATAAGAGAGAAGGGGCAATGTTACTATCCTTTTTCCACACTTGTGCTTCAGAGTAGCACCATGTTGTTCATATAGAGAGTCTCCTATTTTGTCACTTTCATATACTAGTGGGAATTTTTCGTTATAGAACTTGGCTTGTATATTCCGATGATGGGCTTCCTCAAATGCCCGAGGTCTTCATGAGCAAGCAAATTGGATGCACACCCACTTAGTTTTCATGTTGAGCTTCCATACACTTATAGCTCTAAGTGCATCCGTTGCATGCCAATCCCTACTCCTCGCATTGACATCAATTGATGGGCATCTCCATAGCCCATTGATTAGCCTCGTTGTTGTGAGACTATCTTCTTATTTTTGACTTCTCCTTATTAATCTCTACCACCACACTCTATTCCACCTATAGTGCTATATCCATGGCTTGCGCTCATGTATTGAGTGGGGGTTGAAAAAGCTGAAGCGCGTTAAAAAGTATGAACCAATTGCTAGGCTAAAACCAGGGGTTGTGCATGATAAATATTTTGTGTTAAGAAGATGGAGCATGACAGGATTGTATGATTTTGTAGGGATAACGTTCTTTAGCATTTTTATTTTGAAAAGCCATGATTGTTTATTAGTATGCCTGAGTATTGATGTCTTTATATCAAACTATAGACTATTGCTTTGAATCATTCGGATCTTATTATTCATACCGTAAGAGAGAGATTACATGATGAAACATGATAGGTAGCATTCCACATCAAAAATTATGTTTTTATCATTTACCTACTCGAGGACGAGCAGGAATTAAGCTTGGGGATGCTTGATACGTCTCCAACATATCTATAATTTTTTATTGTTCCATGCTATTATAGTATCAATCTTTGATGTTTTATATGAAATTATATGCCATTATATATCATTTTTTGGGACTAACCTATTAACCCAGTGCCCAGTGCCAGTTGCTGTTTTCTGCTTGTTTTTGCCTTTTCAGAAAATCATTATCAAAAAGTGTCCAGACGAGAAAAAAACTTTGGATTAATTTTTTCTGGACCAGAAGAGACCCACGAAGCTTCGGGAGAAGACCAGAAGAGCCACGAGGAGGCGACAACCCTGGAGGGCGCGCCCAGAGGGGTAGGGCGCGCCCCCCAGGCTTGTGGGTGTAGGGTAACGCGACAGTAAACAAAAAATTTCCACACTACGAACATGCCCAGGATCACTATGGAGATGCATACAAGGTTTGATCTGATCGTTACCGACTCGTGGCGCAGCGGAAGTAGAGTCGATGTAGATCGTCGGTGCAGATCCCCGCAACTAGGATTTACAACCTCCCAACCGCGAGGATGTACTCCCTCGTCTGCCCCTCGGACAGTCCCTCGGACAGTCCTCCGGGAGGCGGTCGGACAGTCCCCCGGACAATGTCATGGACAGCCCTTCGGGAGGACCCTTGAACAGCCCCTCGGGCAAAAAGATCGAACCTACGACCTCTCTACGGGGTTGCACACATACGGTGTCAGCTATCCGACAGGGCTTCGCCGTCCAGAACTAGTTCCCACCGGAACCCAGACAGCCTTTCGGCTCTACGAAACTATTTCGCTGGGAGGGAGAGAAGAAAGCCAGTTCATGCATGGCATTTGTGAGAGAGTTGGAGTGTGTGTGGAGAGCTCATCTCCACCTCTATTTATAGGAAAACCAAGGGGTAGGGTGGCACTTGAAAAACCCAAAATACCCATGCTTTATGTCCCACATAAAGGGCAAGATGGGGAGGCTTCCAAATAGTGTTGCCTGCATCACCATGCATGCATCATCCCTAATAGTGTTCCACTATTTACAATAGTGTTTCCACTATTACATATAGTGTTTTCACTATTCAGAATACTGTTTCCACTATTCATGAAACATTTTTCCGCGACCGATTAATCCGAAAATATTTCTGTAGGCCTTAGAACATTTCCAGTACCCACTAAAATAATTTTGGACGCGTTTTGAAACAATTCCGGATCAATGATTTTCATCAACGAAAAGCAACCAAAGCGGTTCTGGCAGCTCCGGAACATTTCCGGTTTTTTTTTCTCCAGAAAAATTTCAGAAGTTCCCAGAACAATTCTGGCACCCTCCAAAAATTTCCAGGCATGTGCCGAAACCATTTTGACTTAATGGTACACTCCGAAACAACTTTTCGGTTTTACCGAAACTATTCCGGTGTTCTCTCCGGAACTCTTCCGTTGACTTTCTCTCAGACTCCCTGTCTAGTATTCAGCAGATAGATGACCCTTAAGCGTGTGACCCTATAGGTTCGGTGAAGTATAGACATGACCGGAACACTTTCCGATCAATGATCAATAGCGGAACCGTGGACACCCATATTGATCCCTATACCCACACGAATAAAAATTCGAGTGAACCTCCAGTTCGCCGTGTGCTATTCCTGTTGCTTCGCGATATGTTACAAACACCCGAGGTGAGATTTATCGGCATCCCCGTGGATCAACAACTTTGTCCACTATGCCAGTTACCTCATTACCGGTTTTGTTCTCTCTTCTCGTTTCCGCGTTCCGGCATCCCTGTGATCAAATCACATTGTGTCTGGCCAGACGATGATGGATACTGTAACATTGAGAGGGCCCAAAGAATATCTCTCCATCATCGGAGGAGCAAATCCCAATCTTGAGCTATCAAGTCCCTTGACATACTTTCCCATGAACCCGTAAGCCGCCATAATAGCCACCCAGTTACGGATGACGTTTAACAAACCCCAAAGTTCATGAAGCAAGCATGAAGAAACTCGATACTCTCATGGTATAAGGAATTATGCAAACGTTAACTTTCTCTGTGTTATAAACCTTTAACTTGTGACGAATGTATCTCATAGCATAACATCAATTCGGGTCGATTCAACACAAGTGTTCTCCTAACAATGTGCCCTCAAAGTTGCTGGCATAGACATGCCCATGATTAGGAAAACGTAATCATCATGCAACACTTGCGCCAGTCTTAGAGGCTTGACTTGGAATACTTTTTACCGTTTATTATTCCACACGTGCATGTGAGTTTTCCTCCGAGCCTCGTGGTTATTGTAGACTCGAGAACCATAGCAGTTATAGCACGGAATATAAACATAATTATTAACATGGAGATAAACAATAACATTTATTATTGCCTCTAGGGCATATCTCCTACAGACTCCCACTTGCACTAGAGTCAATAATCTAGTCAATGCTAAAGCACTTTACACCTATGGCATACCGGTGTAAAATATGCTTCGCTTGTGGTATAACCTGATGTCCAACGGAGCTGACATCTTCAGGTCCGTGTGTATCTTTGCATATCCTCGCGTTTTCACGCTTTCACAAAATTCATATTTTGTGTGGACTTGGCTTTGTATATATGTGAATCACTGGTCGAACCTTGATTCCTCAGACTGATCTATGTAGCAACTATCTACTATAGTGTCCCATTGACCAAAGCCCTCTTGGAACCATACTAAGTTCATGAATGAACTATATGATTCAACATCTTCTTTGTCACTTCCAAAGCGTCAACATACTTAGCCTTTGTTATAGAAATAGCCACAGTAACCTGTTTGGAACAATTTCCAACTTACCGTGCCACCATATCGTGTTTTACACAAAACCCTTAACTTAAATCAAAAATCGCTTGGAGCATTGATGAAGACTGTATCGATGTAACTACTTACAATGAGCACTTCATAATCTCTGCTTGCGAGAAAACATGTCATCAGTGCTACTTTAGTACTCAACGGCATTTTTCACTGTTGTCCCATGATCAGTACTTTGATCACATTGGTATCTATACTCGCAACAGCTTGGGAGTATCAGACATATCTGGTTGTTTCACATACCATGGCATACATGATTAATCCAAACACAAAAGTGTGTGTAATCTCCATCATGTATTTTGCTCATCAGTGTTTTAGGACACCGAGTCTTGCAAAACTCTTTCCATGTGACTTCGGCAAGAATCACTCCTTGGCGTTCTTATGCTAAACTATTTTAGCATCTTGTCAATATGTATTTTTGGCTTAGCCTATTAGGCAATTCTATCTCCATAGATAATTATGCCTAATATCATGGCTACTTAGCCCAAGCACTTCATCGAAAAACTATTTTCAATGAAGTCCTAATTCGTGTCAAGAAATTTATATTATTTCCAATCAACAATGTGTCAAGCACACAAGGTTTTCAGAAATATTATTATGCTCCCACTTACCTTCTTGTAACCACAAGCATCTTCGTTATCCATTGATGAAATCAAACTCTTTTGACTATTTCATCAAAAATGAAGATTCCAACTCCATTTTGCTCTCTTCTGTCCATTGCTGAAACTCTAAAGTTTGCATACTTACTAGCATCCTCTGGAATGACAAAACACCTTGGACTGTATCATATGCAAGTCCTAGGTAGCATTTCCATTTCATGGAAATCCTTTTGGCATCCATGTATCATATCTCATGATTGAAATATGTATCAAATGCTAGTTTAACCCGAACCGACTTTAAGCATCGCTACGGAGAGACAATCTCGCCGTAGTCAATTCCTTGAATTTGTTATAAGCAACAAGTCGAGCTTTATTTATAAAACATTTTTATCTGTATCAGTTTATAGTTCCATTAATATTCGTTAGACTCTAAGTCTTCCGAAGGGTTTATCAAGATTCAATCTTGAATCATATATATATGGAAACTATCTCGGATTATATTGGCATTTAGCCAATTCCGGAGTCAGGGCCCATCATCGCTTCCTTGATTATCGTAGAAATACTCTTGTCCAACAACAATATCTCATTTGCACACCTGAGAGGTTTGCATGAGTTTTTCCTACGTGGTTCAGCTGCAAGTTTGACCGAAGTCCATACATCCCATGTAGAGGCTTCCGTATCAGTCGCAGTAAGAAACTCTGGAATCACTTCCAAGGTTTCTTTCATTTGACCCGATGATGAAGATACTGTTATCTCGCCGAGTTGCACTGTCTTCCCACTCACCTTTTTGCAAGAACCATTTTCTTCAAAAATCATACCGCTTTTTGTGGCTAACATTTTTGCCTCGGTATAGTGATGGAGGAATACCCAATAACTTGGGATAACCTACAAAGTAGCACTTGTCTGATTTGGAATAGGTTTGTAAATATTTTACACAAGCCCCATATTCCAAATGTTAAGAAAAGATATAACATGGTTGGGGTTACCATACCATGGCGTCATTTCAACAGATCTGATGGCGCTCTTTTCAGTGTAAAAGCGGCAGTCTCTAAAGCATTACTTTAAAAGGGATAATGGCAAATTGATTTATGTCATCTTTGATCTTACCATGTCATAAATGGTTTGATTACATCTTCACGGACATTCCACTCACAGTGGCGTTCCGGGAGGTGTAAGTTATGAAACTCTTTTCACAACTCATCAGACATTCGCTAAACTTGTAACTCAAATATTCCTTTCTGTAATCTAATTTGTAGAAACATAATTTTCGTGTTATAATAATTTCTACTTCATTTTGAAAACCTTTTGAATGATTTCAAAAGATCCAGACTTACGTCTCATCAAGTAAATATCCATATATCTACTTGAGTCATTTCTGAAGATAGATAAATCCACTACTAGCAACAACATTTATCGGACTACACACATCATAATGTATGATCACCGATAAGTTTGTTGCTCGTTCCTTATGGCCTGTGAACGGTATTTCAGTCATTTCACTTTTCGGACGAAAGTTGCAAGTGTCAGATGATTCGTAATCAAATGACTTCAAAATGCATCATAATGGAATTTCTCCATGTGGGTTTCTCCAATGTGACCAAATGCAGTGCCACACATATGTGGTATTCTTTTAGTCTTGCGACATTTAACGTCAGTGTTATGGATGCATCATATCATTGTCAATGTTCATAACATACATTCCATCCAAGATGGAAGCATGGCCCTTATGTTTATTCATAACACCAAACAACAATTGTTCTATCATGAACAACCTTCTTGCAATGAACATTATGCAATGGGCTAGAGTGTATAAAACTCTAAAATGAATTATGAAAATAAATACAGAGGTAATACACCGATGGAAGGTGTAGTAACATTTACTCTGTTCCCAGCGCGTATCTAAACCTCATTACTGGCAAGTCATTTAGGCCGTAGTAGTTCTTGTATCGAGTTGCAAGAGAATGCAATCGAACGGGTATTCCTGTGATCAACTTTAATCACAATACCCAAGAATCAGTGACTAACAGTTTAATCATAATTCCCAAGAACTATTTCTTTGACCAGCCTTCCATACATCAATAATTCGTATGACATTCATACACGAGCTGGATATTCCAGTCTTCTCACCTTTTGCCTTTATACTTCTAATAGTTTTACTTTTAGTATTTCTCCTACTCTCAGAAGAAGCACCCAACTTAAGAGTGGCGTTAGCCCTAGACTTCCTAGGCGTGTAAGTCACACTAACACCCTTTGGACATTTCGTTTCTCTTTAAGTTGTTGTTTTATTCACCTTCATCATATGACAGGCGTTCTTCTAGATCCCTCTCTCATCAGTCAAATGCCCAGTAAATACTTTACTAATACTTTGCAAACAAACATTGCTTTGGATATTTCATATCTTTTAGCCTTTGTTTGTATCTGAAACTAATTTTCAGTTCCATGAATATCACATAACTATCCCAAACTTTTGAAGTTCGAGTCTCATGGAAGCAAACATATTGCACTTGACCATAATGGAATTCTAGCTTTTGGATCGAAGGACGAGAGTCACATCATCCAAAGCATTAGCGGGAGAATACCGAAAGCATGCGATAGGACAAAGTCCTTCTCGGCACTCTTGAGGACAATCCTCATATTACGTTATCAACCGTAAAGTTTTAAGCAGATAAATAACAGTTTATTCAATTTTAATAGGGAAGGTGGAAACGCGAGCCATTATTCTACAACTTTTATGCAAATCACACTTAGACTAAGTTCATAATTAATTGCACTAAGAACTAAAAGAATTAATTCCAAAGTGCGCTCCCACTCAAATCAATATCTCTCATAATTGATTATGAGTGATTCAAGACCCACATTTCAATTCAACGCCATTGATGTGGACATCACTGATGACGAGAATTTCAATCCGTAGGCAAACTTGCCGATCACATCTCTATGTGACTCTTCTTCATCTTTCGATGCGTGTGTTCCGAGCTCAGGATGATCCTGCCATGAACGTCAAGACAACCAAGTGATCTCGCTGCGAGGTCTGACCTCACCCGCCTAACACCCGTACAATCGTTCGTACCCATGTAGACATGGCGCACCCCGAAAGGAAAGATGTTGTGACGGTGCTACACTTGGGAGAACACTAACTACTTGATATTTTAAGTGAGAGATCACCCTAATAAAAGCGACTACCGCGCAATCAAGAAGGGTACATCATAAGGGATAAACATCTCAGGCAATTCATAATAACATGATATGGAATAGCCCTTTCTGACGGAGAAGTCTTGTATTTCTTCGTCTTCGGCATTCGCGTCGGTGTTCACCTTTGCGAAGATTGCCACCACCTTGTCGATGCACCAGATAATATTGCTATCTCTATAGCTAATAAAATAAGTGCATTACTTAAGGTTGACACGCAGGTCATTAAAGTGACAATCATATGGCTCCAACCATCATGCCGAATCAAGACACGCAGGTCATGTTAATTATTTTTACATCATATAGTCATCTCATACATAATCAAATTAAATATGAGAACTGCTATACCACATCACATGCACATCCTGCAAAACCAAGTTAGACGCCTCTAATCGGTTTATGCAAAATTTTATTTTACGTGGCTTCTAAGGTTTCGAAACAAACCAAAGCTACCAACGTTCATCATCAAGCATGATTATCCAAGTCGCTAGATTAACTTTGCGGGGCGTATGAAACATGAGATAATAAAATCTCGAGCCCCATACTGAACTTCGTCATACGCATGACCCCCGTGCAGATCATATCTGCATTGCCCTTTTGTCTGCAAAATTTCATCTTTCTTTTTAACTATGGTGGAATTCAACGAACTGTTAGCACTTCGTTGATCAATCAGGATCGCAGATTGCCAGAACTTTGAAACTCTACCATGCCGTTATCAAGATCAGAAATACGCAAATTTCAGGGAAGCAACAAGAACATCGGGTAACAGATTTCATCTGCTACCCGCACAAATAATTTTCAGTAATAGAACTCATCTACTACAAATTATATTGTGCAACACCCATACATCTCTATGTATTCTAGATTTTAACCTGCATCTACGCATAGCACGGCTCATGATGCCACTGTAGGGTAACACGACAGAAAACAAAAAATTTCCGCACTACGAACATGCCCAGGATCACTATGGAGATGCATACAAGGTTTGATCTGATCGTTACCGACTCGTGGCGAAGCGGAAGTAGAGTCGATGTAGATCATCGGCGCAGAACCCCGCAGCTAGGATTTACAACCTCCCAACCGCGAGGATGTACTCCCTCGTCTACCCCTCGGACAGTTCCTTGGACAGCCCTCCGGGAGGCGGTCGGACAGTCCCCCGGACGATGTCACGGACAGCCCTTCTGGAGGACCCTCGAAACTCGGACAGTAACTCGGACAGCCCTTCGGGAGGACCCTCGAACAGCCCCTCGGGCAAAAAGATCGAACCTACGACCTCCCTACGGGGTTGCACACATACGGTGTCAGCTATCCGGCAGGGCTTCGCCGTCCAGAACTAGTTCCCACCGGAACCCAGACAGCCTTTCGGCTGTACGAAACTATTTCGTTGGGAGGGAGAGAAGAAAGCCAGATCATGCATGGCATTTGTGAGAGAGTGGGAGTGTGTGTGTGGAGAGCTCATCTCCACCTCTATTTATAGGAAAACCAAGGGGTAGGGTGGCACTTGAAAAACCCAAAATGCCCATGCTTTATGTCCCACATAAAGGGCAAGATGGGGAGGCTTCCAAATAGTGTTGCCTACATCACCATGCCTGCATCAACCCCTAATAGTGTTTCCACTATTTACAATAGTGTTTCCACTATTACATATAGTGTTTTCACTATTCAGAATAGTGTTTCCACTATTCATGAAACATTTTTCCGTGACCGATTAATTCGAAAATATTTCTGTAGGTCTTAGAACATTTCCAGTACCCACTAAAATAATTTTGGACGCATTCCGAAACAATTCTGGATCAGTGATTTTCATCAACGAAAAGCAACCAAAGCGGTTCCGGCAGCTCCAGAACATTTCCGGTTTTTTTCTGCAGAAAAATTTCAGAAGTGCCCAGAACAATTCTAGCACCCTCCAAAAAGTTCCAGGCATGTGCCGAAACCATTTTGACTTAATGGTATACTCCGAAATAACTTTTCGGTTTTACCGAAACTATTCCGGTGTTCTCTCCGGAACTCTTCTGTTGACTTTCTCTCAGACTCCTTGTCTAGTATTCAGCAGATAGATGACCCTTAAGCATGTGACCCTATAGGTTCGGTGAAGTATATACATGACCGGAACACTTTCCGATCAATGATCAATAGCGGAACCGTGGACACCCATATTGATCCCTATACCCACACGAATAAAAATTCGAGTGAACCTCCAGTTTGCTGTGTGCTATTCCTGTTGCTTCGCGATATGTTACAAACACCCGAGGTGAGATTTATCGGCATCTCCGTGGATCAACAACTTTGTCCACTATGCCAGTTACCTGGTTACCGGTTTTGTTCTCTCTTCTCGTTTTCGCGTTCCGGCATCCCTGTGATCAAATCACATTGTGTCTGGCCAGACGATGATGGATACCATAACACCGAGAGGGCCCAAAGAATATCTCTCCATCGTCGGAGGAGCAAATCCCAATCTTGAGCTATCAAGTCCCTTGACTTACTTTCCCATGAACCCGTAAGCCGCCGTAATAGCCACCCAGTTACGGATGACGTTTAACAAACCCCAAAGTTCATGAAGCAAGCATGAAGAAACTCGATACTCTCATGGTCTAAGGAATTATGCAAATGTTAACTTTCTCTGTGTTATAAACCATTAACTTGTGACGAATGTATCTCATAGGATAACATCAATTCGGGTCGATTCAACACAAGTGTTCTCCTAACAATGTGTCGTCAAAGTTGCCGGCATAGACATGCCCATGATTAGGAAAAAGTAATCATCATGCAACACTTGATCCAGTCTTAGAGGCTTGACTAGGAATACTTTTTACCGTTTATTATTCCACACGTGCATATGAGTTTTCCTCCGAGCCTCGTGGTTATTGTAGACTCGAGAACCATAGCAGTTATAGCACGGAATATAAACATAATTATGAACATGGAGATAAACAATAACATTTATTATTGCCTCTAGGGCATATCTCCTGCAGTGGGCCCCTCGTTGCCCCTCCTGACCTAATTCCAACGCTATAAATTCTAAAATATTCCCAATATACCAGAAAGACAGAAGAGAAAACCTTTCCGCCACCGCAAGCCTCTGTTCTTCCGTGATCCCATCTGGAGGCCTTTTCCAGTACTATGTCGGAGGGGGAATCGATCACGGAGGGCTTCTTCATCAACCTTGCTGCCCTTCCGATGATGTGTGAGTAGTTTGCCACAGACCTACGGGTCCATAGCTAGTAGCTAGATTGCTTCTTCCCTCTCTTTGATCTTTAATACCATGTTCTCCTCGATGTTCTTGGAGTTCTATCCGATGTAATCTTCTTTTGCGGTGTGTTTGTTGGGATCCGATGAATTGTGAGTTTATGATCAGATTATTCATGAGAAATATTTGAGTCTTCTCTGAACTCTTTTATGCATGATTATTATAGCTTTGTATTTCTCTCCGATCTATCGATTTGGTTTGGCCTACTAGATTGATTTGTCTTGCAATGGGAGAGGTGCTTTGTGATGGGTTCAATCTTGCGGTGCTCAATTCCAATGACAGAAAGGGACATGACACGTATTTGCATTGTTGCCATTAAGAATAAAAAGATGGGGTTTAATCATATTTCTTGAGTTTACTTTGTCTACATCATGTCATCTTGCTTAAGGCGTTACTCTGTTTCATACTTAATACCCTAGATGCATGCTGGATAGCGGTCGATGGGTGGAGTAATAGTAGTAGATGCAGGCAGGAGTCGGTCTACTTGTCTCGGACGTGATGCCTATATCATGGCCATTAAGGATAAAAAGATTGGGTTTAATCATATTTCTTAAGTTTACTTTGTCTACATCATGTCATCTTGCTTAAGGCGTTACTCTGTTTCATACTTAATACCCTAGATGCATGCTGGATAGCGGTCGATGGGTGGAGTAATAGTAGTAGATGCAGGCAGGAGTCGGTCTACTTGTCTCGGATATGATGCCTATATACATGATCATTGCCATGAATCTGTCATAATTATTTGCTTTTCTATCAATTGCTTAACAGTAATTTGGTTACCCACCGTATGCTATGTGTTCGAGAGAGAAGCCTCTGGTGAAAACTATGGCCCCCGGGTCTACTTTATCATATATAAAAAACCTAAAAATAGCTTGCTGCAATTTATTTACTTTTATTTTAATTAGTATTTTAGTTTATCTATTTACCTCTATAAGATTTAATCCTTGCAAATAACCGCTAAGAGGATTGACAACCCTCTTATTTGTGTTGGGTGCAAGTGTTTGCTCTTATATGTGCAGGTGCGCTTAACGGAATTTTGCTTGGTTCTCCTACTGGATTGATAACCTTGGTTCTTAACTGAGTGAAATACTTATCTCTACTATACTGCATCATCCTCTCCTCTTCGGGGGAATACCAACGCAGTCTACAAGTAGCAGGCTCCTATCGGGGCGTCGGCACACCGGGAGGTCTTGCTGGTTTAGTTTTACCTTTTACGAGTGGCTTATCCACCGGGATTCCTTATAGGCATCGTGTTATCACAGTGTGAGGTTTTCTATCGGATGCGTGTGGTAATTTGTGATGAACTACTTGGAGCACCCCTGCAGGGTTAAATCTTTCGGAAAGCCGTGCCAGTGGTTATGTGGCGACTTGGAAATTTATAACCTCCGGTTGTAGAGAACTTGACACTAAATTCAATTAAAATACACCAGCCGCGTGCGTAACCGTGATTGTCTCTTTTCGAGGGAGTTCGGGAAGAGAACACGGTGGGGTTATGTTTGACTCGTAAGTAGGTGTTCAGGATCACTTCTTGATCATTACTAGTTTGCGCCCGATTATGCGTAGTTTACTCTTCTCAATCTGGTACTCGTAAGTTAGCCACCATACAAATGCTTAGTGCTTGCAGCAACCTCACCACTTATCCATTCCATACCCATTAAGCTTTGCTAGTCTTGATACCCATGGTAATGGGATTGCTGAGTCCTCGTGGCTCACGGATTACTACAACAACAGTTGCAGGTACAGGTAAAGCGATGCTTTGACGTGAAAGCGATGCTTGTTCTATTTGGAGTTCTTCTTCTGCTTCTTCTTCATCATCGATCATAGGATGGGTTCCTGGTTGGCAGTCTGGGATTAGCAGGGTGGATGTCATTCTTCTTTTTCGTTTGATTTCATCCGTAGTTGGATCCTGCTCTTCTGTATGATGATTGCTATGTATTGTTGTATTCATGTATTCATGCTATAGATTGTGGCGAGTGTAAGCCTTTATCTGGTATTCTCATCTATTCAGTACATGGTATGTTGTAATGATATCCACCTTGCGAAGCGTCTCCAATATGCGCTTCCATCCTTAGCGGGACTTTCGAGTTCCTCGAGGATAGGACCGCATATTGGGCGTGACACTAAGTTTATGAACTATTGCATGAGGGGTTGTTGATTTGGTGCAAGGTGGAGCTCGGCGGCGGACGATGGTGTCTCAGTGTGCATGTGTGCGGTCATGCAGTGGTGGAGCTAGGCTCGGTGGGTTGCGGCATGTTGTGGGCGGTCCTCGTGGCGGTGACACAAACTTGGGCCCCGGCGTGCTCGGGAGCGGCGGTACGATGTGCAGGCGTGTCGGTTCCTTCCGGCAGTGCACGATGACCTCCCCATTAGCGTGGGGCGGGAGCGTGCCCGGGCCTGGTTGGTGGACGGCGGTGGGCGATGGTGGCGTGTGGCTCTCCGACGCCCTGTGGGATAGATCTAGGGTTGGGTTATGACGGTCCTTGTGGGCTAGACCGGATGTGACCCATCAAAGCCTACTACACCGACGGTTGCTAGTCGGCCCCAACGATCCGTCCCCGTCCGTGGTGGGAGCTAGATGCAGGGGATCCAACGCTTGTGTCCGGGTTCCTTGGCACGTGGATCGGCTTCATGGTGGTCGGTCGTTGCCGTAGCTACAGCGGTCCCACCCTTGCGTTGTTCATGTCTACGCCTGTGCTTCGACGACATGGTGTCTTGGCGACGGTGGAGTGTCTGACTTGGAAGGCGGGGCGGCGGCCCTGGATGGTGAGGCTGCTCGGGATGGCTCTCCGGCGAGCGACGTGGCGGCATGTGTTGGCGATATGCTTCAGACATGTGCGTGGCGAGGCGTGATGTGGCGGGTGTTCCTGGTGATGCTATCCCCGACGATGGCGGCAGGTGTTGGCGATATGCTTCAGCCATGTGTGTGGCGAGGCATGATGTGAAGGGTGTTCCTGGTGATGCTATCCCTGACGATGGCGGCCAAGCATTGATCCGGATCTAGAGTCCACGATATGCTCATGTGGGGTCCCCATTGGGGTAGGTCTGTGACCTCTTCCCTTGATCTGGTGGGTAGGGGAGATCGAGCTAAAGCTTTGCGCCTGGACACCGGCGTTAGCGATGCAGGTGGGTGTCGCTCTCCACTTGAGCCACCGCCATGAGTCTCTCTCTCTCTCTCTCTCTCTCTCTCTCTCTCTCTCTCTCTCTCTCTCTCTCCACCTTCCGACACTTAGGATGAAAATCTTCGTCCGCTTCAGCTCGCACGGCGGTGGCGGCGCTTCGCTCCGTGTCCCTCTTGGGGGGCGTCAATGAGTGTGGTGATCCCTCGAGCGTGACGGCATGTCTTCAGTGCTTTATCTCGACCGCGTGCGTGAGACGTTTAGTGGTGCACAATTGCGCGTTTTTAGTGTGTTTTTGCTTGTTTTGTCATGTATTTTCTTTGTCCTGCTCTCAAGGATTCCGTCAATATCGTGTACTATCTCCGTCTCAAAATATAAGACGTTTTTGTCTAGACGGAGGTAGTATCATTTTGCGGTATGTTATTAATATAAAGAGAAAAATTCACCCACAGTCCCTAAACTTGCGTTGGAACCCTCTTTAGTCCCTCTAGTTTCAAATACCCAAAATATGGTCCCTAAACTTGTCAAAGGGGTTCACCTACGGTCCCTTATACGGTTTTGGATACGTATTTGCTGATTTGGCGCTGGTCAAATGATACAGCATGGCGTTGACTCGACACGTCGCGTGAATAGCTGAAATATGCAGAGACTTAAGGGGGTTTTCGCAAATTTACCAGAACCAAAAGACTTGTTCGTCCGCCAACCACGCCAAATTTGCCAGAACCAAAAAAAACCTCCCTCTCCGTCCGAGCCCAACCACGTGGACACGGGCGAGTTGACCGCGCTCCACGAGGAAAGAGCGGGGGTGCCCGCTTCGCCACGCCGCAACACTAATGGCCGGCGCGGCTGCCAGCAGCGCGGGGCGCACAGGCGGGCGAGCAAACCGGCCGCACGGCATCCGCCTTCGTCTCCTGCCTGCTGTTGGAACTAATCTTGTTAATAGTGGTAAAAGTATTTGATTAGATCATGCATGCATGTAGTTGAGACGTGACACTAAAAGCTGCGGCTGTGTATGAACGTAGAGACGTGACCACGTGTACATGGAAAGCTAGTAGTGGTTGTTAGTGCATGCAAGATTGGCCAAGTCGTGGAGTTAGTTAGTGGCCTAGAGAAAAGGTCTTAGTAGTAGTTGAGTCCTGAGTGCATGACCAGATTCTGTGGTTGTTGGAGGATGCGCAAGTGCTGGTCGTGGGCATGCATATAGCTAGGAATTAGTTAGTGGGCAGGTCATGGTGTTAGTGGCCGGCGTTCAGCTTGTGCATACTTGAGTCTCTTGTACTGCTATATAAGTTGAACAAATGAATATGAGAAGGCCGTGAGGGCTGGGCAGAAATGTAGCCATTGTGTGTACACCGAGGAGCAGAGCCTCTACGCAAAGCCTATGAGCTCTTCCTTGGTGCGTGTGTGTGTCTTCCCGAGTTCCTTTTCTTGGTGTGTTTTCATGAGAGAAATCACAAAAGAGTTGTGAGAGGTAGAAGAAGAGCGGCGCTGCAAGAGGCGGCGCCAACACCTGCTGCTCCTCCTCCCCAACAGCCCCTTCTCCGCTGCCATGGACGACCTCCCGCCGATCGACTTCTCCAACGACACCCGCACGCACTGCTTCCCGAAAGCCGTCGTCGGCCTGCGCATCCACGACGAGCTCGCCATCGACGCGTCGCAGATGCTGGGAAACCAGGGCATCCTGGACTTCCGACAGATACTCGACGACGCGCACGTACCGCGGCCGCATCAAGACAATTATCGAGGAGGAAAAGGCCGCGCCACAAGCGGCGCCGGCGGCGGCGGAAGCGAAGAAAAGGCAACCTCGCAGTGGCACGGAGGAGCTCGTGGACGACAAGCCGCGGCTGGTGATCGCGTCCCGGAACGGGTCGCTCGCGATCGAGAACGAGGCCGAGCTGGCGCGCGCGGCGGCGAGGGCCGGGTTCCGCGTGACCGTGCTCCGGCCGCGCCCGGACACGGAGCTCGCCTAGATGTACCGCGTCCAGAACGGCTCGGACGTGATGGTTGGCGTGCAGGCGCCGCCATGACGTTCATGCGCCCTGGGTTCTGACAAACTTGCGAAAAAACCCTTGAGTCTCTGAGTATTCCAGCTATTCACGCGACGTGTCGAGTAAACGCCACGCTTGTATCATTTGACCAGCGCCAAATCAGCAAATACGTATCCAAAATCGTATAATGGACCGTAGGTGAACCCCTTTGATAAGTTTAGGGACCGTATTTTGGGTATTTGGAACTAGAGGGACTAAAGTGGGTTTCAGCGCAAGTTTATGGACTGTGGATGAATTTTTCTCTAATATAAAATGGGGCGTATGCCTGTTTCGACAAACTCCAAGGTACGCCCAATGGCCATGCGCGGTTACAAGGTAAACAAGAACCATGTGTGAGAACCAGTATTATCTCTGCAGTTTATGTAAACGAAAGTGCTGTGCGGACGACACACCATGCACGACAGTGGAACGATGTTGAATCCAGCCGTCGACCTGCACTTTATTCATATGCATGGACGGATTGATATACATTATCGTTCACAAATCGTTCGCACACCATCGTGTGCATAGCATCGCTCTTACGTAAATCTGTAACTCTGGCCGTGGGCATTGCAAAACGGGTTTCTTTGGGATCAAAAGTAGTTGAATGAGTTTTGGTGGAACCAAGGTCCTATATTCGCTCTTCTACTTTTCTATATCAGCTCTGAAGCCTGGATCATTTCTACAGTGGCACTGGGCTTGAGACTTATTGCTGCTTCCGAGCTCACCTCCTACTCTTCAGAAAGCTGAGGTTGAAGCGGGTGAAAAATTACAAGTCAAGATCAGATGTGACGCAGAATAGCAAGAGTTATTGTTGCTATTTTCGCTACGATGATTCTTTTTCCTGAAATAATAGGGTATAGAAAAGCTACCTTTGTTTATGTAGATGAGAGAGGGCCATCAAGCAAAGTCATGTGTGATGCAATACACCGGCTACCCTTTGAACCTGGAGGGTTGAACCATGTGAAGGGGGCATGGAAGTTTCTTTACGCTGATGATCCAACGGCACCTGCGACTGCGACTGCGCCTCCGAAACTGGAACTTTGCGATCCTGATGGATCAAAATGTAAGCTTCCGGATGCAAGGTAAACACCCAATAACTCGAGTGGCAAACAAACAATAACACACAAGATTCTCATGGTCAGTTCTCAACTATGACCTGATCTTCTGCAAGGAAAAGAAAATACCAACATACCTATTTTGCACACGAACGAAAGACCGACTTACAACTGCGGTTTGGATCGGGTGAAGTTGAATTTCAGTCTATGCCAGCCAGATTCTCCAGAGACAAGAGCGCGCGCGAACGCGATACATGACAAGCACAATGCTAACTAGCTAGCAGTTGCAGAAACATTGTGCTAGCTAGATAATTGCTAATCCTTTCAATCAAGTGACGAGAAAAGAAATAATTGGTCAGTTGCACAACAATTTTAACTCCTGCAGACACATGCCAAAATAACTTTTGCCGACGGGTGGTTAGTAGATATTACAAGAAGAGAAGGATGTAAACCATGTGTATGTATACAGTGCCAAGGTATACTTCCTGAATAACTAGCAAGCACCATTCACTCGGCACAAAATATGGTCTTACCACAGGTGCCTGTGTCTGTAGAAAGAAACAGATGACAAAGCATAAGTTCTCCATAATCAGGAAGGCAGAACAGAGAACTTGAGTATTGAGTTTAGTATCTGCTAGAAACAATTAAAACTGGCTTGGAACTGGCTGTACCTCTTTGCATGAAGGAGGTTCAGGAGCAGCAGCTTTGTTGAGGAGCCTGACCCAGGTGAGGGTGGTGTCGACGTAGCTTACGAGAGGGAAAAGCTGGAGGTAGAAGGTGATCTCACCCTGCACCTCGCGGAGCTCGTCGGCGTGCCGCGCCCCCATGAAGCACCGGTAGAGGTATCCGCGGCCCTGGCAGGACCTGACGAGCAGCAGCGCGCGCCGGAGCGTCTCCTCGAGCTGCTCCATGGGGTTCCTCGTCTCCGGCTGCTGCATCAGCTGCGCGGCGTGGAGCTGGTGCAGCAGGTCCCAGATCATCTTGGCGCGGCGCGCGAGCTGCAGGCAGGTGGCTCTGTTCCTCCGGACCGTCTGCGCCGCCTCGGCGATCATCTTGATGAGCCCGTAGGCGTCCACTCCTGCAAACTGCGCAACCATGGCAGCCTGACCAACTAGAGCCATTGCTTATCTTGGTTTAGTTCCAAGAGAAGGAGGAGGAGGATGTGTTCACTCTGGGTCAGGGAGAGCAAGATCCAACTAGCTGCTCATAAAAAAGGCCGCCCGCGAGATATGGTGTACAAGTGAAGACGATGACTTTGACTAGCGTGGGCAATACACGCCATATGCTCCTACTGTTCAATGATTGGATTTTCCAATCATACCTCCTTTATTGACATTTGGACAGAGATAGCAGGTGGGTCCAAAGTTGGGCAGGTTCCCGGAAACTTCAGGCTTCTAGTATGAATGATTTGTCAGAAATGAGACTGAGCAAGGGCTAGGGCAGCCGGTCCGACGTGACACGACCAATTGTTCAAGGTTTGAATCCTTCTCTTCACCACCGGACTAAAGAAACCATATCCATGCACTATGAGCAGCATTTAGAGATTGAAGTGAACGAACTTACTGAGAAGCTTCCCATCTTCTGTGACCTCCATATTCATACCCTGCTGGAGCCAGAGGCCATGATAGAAACCTCCCCACGAACAGGCTTTCGCTACGCTTATAAATAAAGCAACCATCACGTCTATACAACAAGTTTAAGTACAGGCAAAATAAATATAGGTCTGCTGGGGATATAGCTCAAATATGCCCAAATAAAAATAAAAATAAAATAAGGCCACCAAGTGGCCGGCAGATCAACGGCTAGGCGCCGAAGCAAGGTGGTGTCCTGCCTAACCGATCTCTGTCCAGCTCAGTTGGACTAATCAAAGAATGTATATTTTCTTGGTCCCTGCAGTACCTGGGTTTTCTATCTTTATAAAGCCGGAGGCATGATGCACAAATTCAGTACAATAATGCACTGGATTTTTTTTAGTCTAAAAACTTGGGTTGGAAACTTATAATAGAGTACAGACAAACCAGAAAAACTGCAATAACTGTTAATACTATATTAAATCAAAAGCAAATGAACTCGAGGAGCAAAAATGAGAGTGAGACACTGTGTCGCATCAATATTGTGATTGGACAAAAATATTTAACGGTGGCACTTAGTTCAAATTCTGTCACTGGCAGCGCCTAAAATTAATCTTCGCACTGTAAACCAGTACCCCTTATCAACATAGATATTCATCTGCCATCTCCTGAACAGTAGAGAGAGCCAAAGTTAGAAAGTAGAGTCCCGCTTCGGTACAACCCCCTCACAAAACGTATAAAGGGTAGTATGGACCTTTCCCATTTGAATGTATACGTTGTACTGTACGCTCGCAAAGGCAGCTCACTTGGGCCGGCCCATTTGCGGTGGTAGGCGATGAAAAATAACGAAAAAGGACCACCCTAGTTGGAATCAAACACACGACCTCCTAGGTAATAACATGTGCGCATAGCCACTAGGACAACGCACCTTTAGTGAAAAATGTGAAGCCTGACACTTTTAGTAACCAACTGGCTCGGAATTTTAAAAACATTTTACGAACACTTTGCGAGCCGGTCTTTCTTCCACAGTTTTTTTTCTTCTTTTCATTTTTTTCGTTTTTCCTGTTACGTTTCTTCTTTCTTTTTCAAAAAATGGTCACGCCTTTAAATTTAAAAAATGTTTGTTATTTTCAAATTTTGTTCATAAATTTAAAATATTCGAATTTTGAAAAAATGTAAGGTAATTCCAAATAAATGTTCGTGTTCAAAAATTGTTCAGAATGTCAAAACGCCAACATTTGTTTTGAAAAACACGGAAAAAATTGTGAAAACAAACATTTTCAAATAACACGAAAAAAAAATTAAATTTCAAAACATTTCAGAAATACGAACAACAATTTTTGAAATAAAAAAAGTGTTCTAAATTTGCCCGAACATTTTTTGAATTTGTGAACAGATTTTTTTGGAAATGGGAACAATTTTTAAATACCGAACAAATTCGAAAAGGCTACCAACGGGAGAGATGCCTTCGTTTAGTTGGGCAAGGCCTAAGAATTATTATTTATTTTCTATTTTTTTCGTTTTTCTTCTCTTTTTCATTAATTTGTGTTTCTCCTCTTTTAACTTTATTATTCATTTTGAAACTTGTTCAAAAAATTGAAATATTGTTTGTAATACCAAAATTACTGTTTGAAGTAATTGTTTTAAATTCTTTTTTCAATTAAATATTTATTAAATGCTTCTCTAAAAAAGCATTTATTGTTTTCATTTCATTCCTTTGTATTCCCTCCGTTTTAAATATAAGTCTTTTTAGAGATTTCAATATGGACTACATACGGAGCAAAATGAGTGAACCTACACTCTAAAATACGTCTATATACATCCGTATGTAGTTTATATTGAAATCTCTAAAAAAGACTTATATTTAGGAACAGAGAAAGTATTTATTAGTTATGTACTTATGTTAAAAACTTAAATGACAATTTGAAGTACCTGTTTAAATTATGATTTTAAATATATTTTTCCTTCAAACCTGCACAGATGCCTAGCATGGATGCCTACCCGGACACCTTATGTTGAACATGTATTTTTTTTAGACATTCTTGAAACGACCTTAACTTTTGCGGGTAGGTGGGCATGCCCATGGTAGGCATCCATACCCCCAATTTTTTTCCATGCCTTCTATGACCAATTCAAGGCATCAAGCCAAGTTGCTTGGGTTTTCGACAAGTTTTGCATTTTTAGAGTATTCTCAATAAAAAAAAGGCCGATAAATGACCGGACATGTCGCAACTTGCATACGGTGTCGGAAATCGTTTAAACCTAACACAGATGCCTACCATGTCATGCCCAACTAGTGGCAAAATTTTGGAGTCATTTCAAGAATGTACAAAAATAGACCATGTTGAACGAAGCATGTTCGGGTAGACCAGAAGGGTCCGTCTAAGAGCAAGTTATTTCTCAACATCCTTGAAATGTCCCCAATTTTTTTCCAGGGCCTTGTATGACCAATTCAAGGCACCATGGCAAGTTGTTTGGGTTTTCAACAAGTTTTGCATTTTCTGGAAGTTTCTCGGTGAAAAAAGTCCGATTAATGGCAGAACGTGTCGCAACGTGCATACGGTGTCGAAAATCATTCAAACCAGGCATGGATGCTTAACATGGGCATGCCCACGTGCTTGCAAAAATGTATCAAATTTTTTTAAACACAAACATTTCTTAAATTTGTTAAGAAGAAACTCGAAAACTGGATCATTTTATAAAATTTCTTAACATTTTTTTAAATTGTAAACAATATTTGAAAACAAAAACATTTTCTGGGATTCCAAAAAAAAATTCAAATTTTTGAACAAGTTCTAAAAATTATAATAAAGTTCAAAAGGAGAAAAATGAATAAACAAAAAAAGAGAAGGAAAACGAAAAAAATAGAAAAAACAGCTTAGGCCCAAGAAAATAAAGAATATTTTCAGAAAATGTTAGTAAATTTGAAAGAAAATCAAAATTTGAAAAAAAATGTGTTTTCAAATAATGCTCACAAATTTTAAAAAGTGTTCGTATTTTAAGAAAATGTTCATAAAGTTTAAAAATTGTTCACATATTCATGAAAATGTTTGCAAATTGGAAAAATAGTTCATCTTTTTGAAAAAAATGTTAGCACTTTCGGAAAAATGTTCACAATTCTGAAACATTGTTCTTAAATTTGAAATAATGTTCGCAAAATCAAAAAATATTTTTTTAATAAAAAAGGGTTCAATATTTGAAAAATGTTCGTGCTTCCAAAAGAAGATCAAATCTGAAAAACATTTCGTATTTTTAAAAATGTTTGTGTTTTCAAAAAACATTTGGAAAATTGAAAACGCATTAGTTTTGTTTTAGCTATATAAAAAACGCATTAGCTACAGTACCGGTCCATCAGTGGTTACCGGAATGTTATCAACAATAGTGACAAGGTTTTATTTGGGGATGTGAATTTAAGCAAGGAATTATCACTACTCAGATAAAGACAGATTAACAGAAAGGTTAAACAAACCAATGGAAAGGAAAATGTGATGATCTGATCCAACAGACCAATGGAAAGGAATAGTTGCACACAATCCAGCTCTCCGGGTGAATGTGATTACGAGATCCTAATGTCAGAGTTAGCAAAATCATTTAACCAGAATAGAAGAGGATTCAGAGTCCCAGAGTAAAGATGAGAAATAAAAGATACTAATACCATCCATTGGCGACGTGGGCCCGTAAGCCACACAGCCATGTTAGTAAAATCGTTTTTCAAATGCTAGACTCAACTTCGGCCAAGGAGTTGGAAACGGGCTTCCTACAGGCAGTCGGCTCTGATACCAACTTGTGACGCCCCCGACTTAATCGTGCACTAATCATACACGCAAATGCACACGATCAAGCCTAGGGACTCACTTGAAGATATCACAACACAACTCTAGACACAAAAAAAAATAATTCAAGCTTTATATTACAAGCCAGGGCCTCGAGGGCTCGAATACACAAGCTCGATGTCATACAAGCATCAGCGGAAGCAAAAGTATCTGAGTACAGACACAAGGTTAAACAAGATGCCTTAAGAAGGCGAAAAACAAACAACGACTGCGATCGAAAGAGGCAAGGCCTCCTGCCTGGGAGCCTCCTAACTACTCCTGGTCGTCGGGGATCTCCACGTCGTAGGCGCCTCCGGGGATCTCCTGCTCCTGGGCTCCATCATCTGATGTATCATCAAATAGGTATGGGGAAAAGAATAGCAGAGCAACCGTGAGTACTCATCCAAAGTACTCACAAGACTGACATCGGAACTAGTCTAGTTATGCAATATTTTCAAGGAAGGCTATATATGTGGACTTGACTGCAGAAAGCCAGAATAGGGAGAAAGGCCTAGCCTATCGAAGACTAGCATCTTCAGTGTCTTGCAGCATAAGAAGAGTACAGATCAGAACATTAATATAATAGTAGCATTAAGCAGCAATCATGCCCAGAGATCCTTCCTCGACTCCCTGCGAGAAAGCGATCCCGGAGCCAATACATTTAACCCATTTCTAGTTGTAGAAGATCAGGATATTTTCCGAGCGTCCTGTTACCGTGGACACGGCTATTCGAATAGATATATCTTCCCTGCAGGGGTGCACTACTGTTACCCAACACGCTCGATTAACTCCGGCCGGACACACTTTCCTGGGCCATGCCCGGCCTCGGCTGATCGACACACCGCAGCCCTACCTAGAGCTCAGCAGAGAGGTCCCCGCCGGTCTACATCCTAAGTGCTCAGGGGTCTTGGGCCATCGCCCTGTGCACTCCGGGTCATTGTGTGAAGGGTAGACCAGGCACCACCTCTGTCCTGGATGGCGTCGGCCCGACCCGGCCACAATGCTGAACTGGACGTCTGACAAAGCTTTCGGCTGATACATACGGTGCCGAGTACCCATATTATTCCCACGTGCTGGTTAGCGCGAAAAGGCCAGAGGCCTACTCAGATTACATATCCTAACCCTTAGTGCCTTTGGAGCGCGCGGAAACGAGTAGAGACTCACGATCCTGTGACCCCGTCGCCCCGTCTCGTGGACTTACGGCAAGGGCTAAGAATGCCCGGCCATGCCACGTATTCATCTCGCGAGTACCCTCATGGTCAACCCGTCTACACATCACTCGGAGGTACCCCTCGGGGCCTACCCGACTTATCCAGTAACAACAGTAAGTAAGTGGTAACCGTGTGTCCATTCCATCCAGCAGGAACCCGAGGAATCACCCTCGTTGGATTCCGCCGGATGTATCCGTCAAGGTGAATCCGGAGGAATCACCCTCGATGGTATTCACACTTGCGGGGTTGCACGACATAAGCTTCGTCGGGGGTGGTGAAAGAGGAATCACCCTCATAATCCACGACCGACTAGTTATACCACAGAAGTCTCATCAGAAGTGGAATAAGAGGTATCACCCTCGGCACTTGATGATAACTCTGCAGAGTCGAGCAACTTAGGGGGGGTGTGGTGATGTGCGGGTCTCAGCCCGTTCGATCACATCGATCGGGGCACAGATACTAGAGCGGGGCAACTACAGCAAGGAGGAGGGGCCACAGATGGTTCACTACCATCCAACCTATACTAAGCATTTTGGATAACAGGTAGGTATCAATAACAGTTACAAGGACAGGCTATGCAGCAGAGTAGGATAAAACAATAGCAGTAGCAAATTCTAATGCAAGCAGGAGGGAGAAGGATTAGGTGATATAGGCATGCGTCAAGGGGGTTTGCTTGCCTGGTTGCTCTGCGGCAAAAGAGGGGTCTTCGGGGATGTAGTCGGTCTCCGGAGCTGCGTCGGTCTCGGGGGCTATCGGAAAGAAGAGGGGGAAGAAACAAATAAATACATGGCAATCATATGCAACACAGAGCATGACATGCTAGAGTGCAGTGCACGGTTGCCTAAAAGCATGTCTAAACCATTTTGGTTATTTTAGGGTTTAAGTTGGAATTATTAACCGGTATGTATGCACTATTCATCTACCGGAAACAGGCAAAAGTTGCGGGTTCACCTATGTAGAGGGTCCCGACAAGAAAACAGACGGCACGATCAGATTCGTGGGATTTTTCTGAGCAACTTTCATGTAGAAAGTTTTTCGATCTGAGCTACGGTTAATTTTCTATGATTTTTCAAAGTTTTAAACTATTTCTGAAATTATTTAAATTAACAGAATTAACAGAAATGGAATATGACGTCATGCTGACGTCATCACTGCGTCAGCAGTCGGCTGACCAGCTGACTGGTCAAACAGGCATGTGGGACCCACCTGTCAGCCTCAGAGAGTTTTAACAGAGTTTAAATTAAACTAACAAAGTTAAATAAGGGGTGGACCCCACATGTCAGCGACTAGTTAATTTTCAGATTAATTTTAAAAACGCAATTAACTTAATCTAATCGCGGGGCCCACTGGTCAGTGGCAGTAGTGCCACGTCGGCGACGTTGACCACGGTCAACTGGTCAACTGGGCCCGCGGGGCCCAGCTGCCAGCGACCCAGGCGCGTGCCACGTCGATGCCACATCATCGCCGGCGCCGGAATTCACTCCGGCGAGCGCCGGACGCGACGGCGAACTCCGGCGATGCTCGGAAATCGCGCACAGGGGCTCAAATCGCGCGTAGTTTGGCTCTAACGATCGGGCACTCGATCGCGCGTCGGATGGTGGGGTCGGTTGGACTCGGGGATGGCCGGAGTGACGCCGGTGACGACGTGTGGCGGCGGCGTTCTCGGGCGAGTCACGGGCGAGAGGCTGCGGTGAATAATTGCGCGCGTTTTCGGTCACAATCGAGCGAGTGGAGCAGCGCGCATCGAAAGGAGCTATCGCGCGGCTTCGGGGATGACCGGAAGTGGCCGGAACGGCGAGGCAGGCGGCGGCCGGAGCTCGACTTAGTGGCGAGGTAGCCAGGAGAAACGCGGCGGCTCGGGGAAGAAGGCAGAGGGAGGAGAGGCTCACCGAGCGGCGCACGACTGGCCCTCGACAGGTAAGTAGCCGCAGGTGAGTCGCCGGAGTCGGAGGCGTCCTCGGTGGCCGGAGATGGGGACGAGGTCGAAACGGTGGCTACGGCCGTCCCCGGCTCAAATGGATGGCGGAGGAGGGAGTAGCGGTCGCCAGCACTTCCTCCAGACACGGCTGCGGCGCTCGGGGACGCCTGTGGCCGCGGATCGACGACGGGCACGACGACGGCGGCGTACGGGAAGGAGGGGAGAAGAACGAGTGAGCGCTGGGAGAGAGGGAGGAATGGACTGCGAGCGTCCAGGGGAGAGGAAGTAGGGCACGGCCTTATCCGGGCTCAACTGCCCCGTCGATGTGGCGAGCAGCGGCCGGTGGAGCACGAGCTCGGCCATGGCGCGGCCGACACGGGGGCGGGAGCAGGTAGGAGACGATGGGTTGGGCTGGGCCGGCTCGGCCCACTGCCAGGTAAGCCTCGCCGGTTTTCTTTTTCCTTCTGTTTCTTCTTTTATTTATTAACAGAGAGGGAAAAGAATATTTGGGACCACCAAATGAGCTGAGAAAAATGTGGAACTTAACCCATTAAATTCTTTGCATTTTTAGGCAATGCCAGAATTATTTTGGAGGCCAGGGGAATTCATTTGCATTTTTTTCTTAATTGAATTTGCAAATTAAATTGCTCGTTTGGCACTGTTATAAATGCTACTGTCCATTTTAGCATAAGAGTGATGTTGTTTTTCTTAACATCAAATCGTTTTGGAATTTATGCTAAATGATGAACATTTTTCCAGCAACTTTTGAGCAACTGCTAATTTCAATTGCATTTGAATTTGAATTGTGTTTGAACCAAAGTGGCAATTAGCAAGGTTAATCAGATGACATGGCAAATTAATTAGCTTAATGACAGGGTTGAGATCTGGGGATGTTACAGGATCCAGATCGGGATAATTCCCTGGTCAGTTCCGGCCGGCCACGACGATGACGCCGCCCGCGGGTGCCGATATTCTTCTTGGAGACGTCGTAGGGGTCCACCCTACCTCCCACATCACTGCTTCTCGGGTGAAAACCCTAACTGTGGTGGGCAGCGACGGCGCTCAAGGCGTCGTGTCCTTCCTGAAGGCGTTGCCATGAGAGCTTTATGCTGGTGGACACCATTTGGGTTCGTTGGCAATTGTAGATGGCGTGCCCCTCCTCCTCCAGGGGCATCAATTCCGGGGAAAACCCTAGATCTGGGTCTCCCAGATCGGATGATGACGGAGACTATGGTGCCGTTTACCCTCCTGAGGGCGTTGTTTTGGAGCAGAGGTTCACTGGATGGGCCAACAAGTGGAGCGGTGTTGTATCTACCGCATTGAAGACGAGGGATCTCGGCAGCGTGGAGCAATGGAGTCTCGGCGTTGGACGCGGTTTGATGGACGCGCGCAGGCTGGTGGCTTTGTCTGGCGTCGTGGTGATGTCAACAGCAGATGGGCCTTGCAAGGTCTATGCAATGATCCCTCCTGAAGATGGGACGGCGAAAGATGGTGGCGGCGGATCCTAGAGCATGCGCATGCGGTGCGCGTTGTGGGACGCCTAGACCGGTTGGTGCTCTCAACTTGTCAGGCGGGCGGGTTTTTGAGGCCACTAAATTAGATAGTGTCCGTTGATGGGGTCAGGGCACATCTTTATACTTGTAGGTGTAGCGACTTTGTTCGTCTTGAAGGTGGCTTTGGGTTGATCTTTGTATTTATTTTGTCAGACTCTGTTGAATAACTTAATGTTGCACACATCATTTTGATGCAGAGGCCGGGGTAATCCTCCTTTTCAAAAAAAAAGCTGAGTTTATCTTCACACATCATAAAGTCCATAGACAAATCAACTAAGAAGTGTGGAAAAGTGTATGAAGTGTCTCTACCCTCGTACAGAGGGCCGCGGTGAATATATTGATCGAGGAGAGACCCATCTCTCGTTAGGTTACATGAATCGGTAGCTAGACTAACCGAAGAGATTTTACAGGAGATGGAGAGATAGAGATAACAAGATAAACATCTAACTTAAACAAGAAGATCTCTCTCTAACTACTCCTATTACAAGCTTGGCACACAAGGCCCATCTACTGAACATATGTGACGTGTTTTAACACCCTCCCATAATCATAACTTTCCTAAGTTAAGATTACGTTTAAACTCTTCAAATAATTTTGTAGGTAAGGCCTTTGTGAAACCATTCGCGACTTGATCCCTTGAATGAACAAACCTGATCTCCAATTCCTTGCTTGCAACTCTTTCCCTTACGAAGTGATAATCAATTTCTATATGCTTGGTCCTTGCATGAAAAACAGGATTAGCTGATAAGTATGTAGCACCAAGGTTGTCACACCAAAGACATGGAGTTTGAGTACGACTTATTCCAAGTTCTTTCAACATGGATTTAACCCAAATGATTTTTGTTGTTGCATTTGCCAATGCCTTATACTCTGCCTCAGTACTTGACCTTGAAACTGTTGCCTGTTTCTTTGCACACCAAGATATCAAATTTGGCCCAAAGAAAATAGCAAATCCACCGGTTGAGCTTCTGTCATCCAAGCAACCTGCCCAGTCAGAATCAGAAAAAGCACTAACAAGGGTGGATGATGACTTTCTGAAGGTGAGGCCAATTTTCAAGGTATTGCTCATGTATCTCAGTATACGTTTAGCTACCGTCCAGTGAGCTGTAGTTGGTGCATGAAGAAACTGACAGACCTTATTCACAGCAAAAGAAATATCAGGCCTAATGAGTGTTAAGTACTGAAGGGCACCTACCAAACTTCTATATCTGGTGCCATCCTCTTGATTCAAGATTTGTCCTTCTGTAAGGGAAAGTTTCTCTGAGCTAGACAGTGGTGTTGGTGAAGGTTTACAATGTTGCAACCCAGTTCTGCTTGGGAGGTCAGTTGCATATTTTTCTTGAGATAGATGCAAATTACCTTCTCTATTTTTCTGAACTTCGATTCCAAGAAAATAATGCAAGTCTCCTAGATCCTTAAGAGCAAACTCTAAATTTAAATCTTTTAGCAGAGCAGTCACAACTTCATTTGATGAACTTGGAACAATGATGTCATCAACATATATAAGCACAAATATGGATGTATTCAACTTATTGTAAATGAACAGTGATGTATCAGACTTGGAAGCAACAAAGCCTAGAGTTTGCAATTTTGAGCTCAAACGAGAGTACCATGCTCTGGGAGCTTGCTTCAGCCCAAAGAGAGACTTATCAAGCCTGCATACATGAAAGGGTTTATCTCTGTCTTCAAACCCAGGAGGTTGCTTCATATACACTTCCTCTTCTAGAACACCATGAAGGAACGTGTTCTGCACATCTAGCTGTCTGAGACTCCACCCTCTGGACACAGCAATATAGATAGAACAAGACGAATAGTAGCAGCTTTAACTATAGGACTAAAAGTATCCTCATAATCTATGCCATACCTCTGCTTGAAACCTTTAGCAACAAGTCTAGCTTTGTAACGATCTACAGTACCATCTGACTTTTTCTTTATTCTGAACACCCATTTGCAATCTATCAAATTTTTACCTCGGTCTGAAGGAACTAGATGCCAGGTTTTATTTTTCTGAAGTGCTTGAAACTCTTCTTCCATGGCTTTCCTCCACTTTGGATCTGTACTTGCTTCTTGAAATGTATTTGGTTCACCTGTTGAGCAAGCTAAACCAAATTTAACTTTATAATTTGTGGGTTGAATTACCCCTGTTTTGAGTCTGGTGCATGGTGGAGTACAAGGCTGTGAAGCCACTGTATTTGATCCGGCCGCAGAGGATCCAGCCATCTGCTCCTGTACAGGCAATCCCGAGGGAGATCTGCCAGCACCTGTGTTTGCTTGATCTTCTGCAGCTGTGGTTTCAGTTGAGGTAGCTGTGTAGCGGGCGACGCAGAAGATCCCGGGGGCGCTGCAGACGCGGCAGGATCGGGTGGAGCTCCCTCACCCAGTTGGCGTGTGGGCCGCCTGATGTAGACTCGTGGGGCCACACCGAATCGGTTGGTCGGCTGTCCCCCGATAATGACGCACGCGCGTGGGTCGTCGGGCCCGTAGGCGTATGCATGTCGGCTGCGGGTTGGCACGCCGCCGTGCCTGGAGAAGATTCACCTGTGCCGCGCCCTGCACGAGGCGGCAATCCCGGAGCAGATCCGGTCTGCTCTGAACACGCAAATTCCGAGCCTGATTCGGGGACAGCCATGCCTCGCGCCAGGGGACATATGAGATCATGGCCATTTTGGTTGATTCCTTCACTGTTTTGCATCAAATTTTCTCCTGTTGCTTCAGAATTTGTTCCTGCAGTGTCACAAACTCCATTTTCATGGTTAGAAGGATTAGTCACGTGATCAGTACAATTGTTATCCCCGTGATGAAAACCGGTTAAGTGAGAAGGAAGAGGAAGGATTTCCTTCTTGAGGAGGGTGCCGGCATTGGGATGGAGGTGAGAAAAGGGGAAAACGGTTTCATCAAAAACAACGTCACGGGAGATGTAAACACGACCAGTGGAGACATATAGGCATTTAACCCCCTTGTGTTGAGCACTGTAGCCAAGAAACACACATTGCTTGGAACAAAAACTGAGTTTGCGAGTATTATAGGGACGAAGGTTGGGCCAACAGGCGCAACCAAACACACGTAGGGAGTTATAATTTGGTCGAGTGTGAAGGAGCCTATGCATGGGTGTTTCATTGTTGATGACACGGCTTGGAAGCATATTAATGAGGTGAACGGCAGGAAGATAAGCTTCATCCCAAAACTTGAGGGGCATGGAGGCACCAGCAAGTAGAGCAAGTCCTACCTCAACTATATGTCGATGCTTGCGTTCGGCAGAACCATTTTGTTGATGTGCATGGGGGCATGAAACATGATGAGAAATACCCAAAGTTTTGAAAAAAGAGTTTAATTTCTCATATTCGCCACCCCAATCAGATTGGATGGCGAGAATTTTACTATCAAGTTGACGTTCAAGTAGTGCTTGAAATTGATGAAAAACTTGGAAAACGTCAGAGCGTTTTTTAAGAAGGTAAATCCAAGTAAATTTGCTATAATCATCGATGAAGCTAACATAATAAGTATGTCTACCAACCGAGGGAGGAGCTGGACCCCATACATCAAAGAAAATAAGTTGCAAAGGTTTGGTAGATATACTAGTAGAAACAGGATATGGTAATTGATGAGACTTTGCTCTTTGACAAGAATCACATATAGTATCAAGATGACGCTCACCAACACATGGGAGTTGATTATTTCTAAGCACTTGTTGAACAATAGAAAAAGACGGATGTCCTAAACGAGCATGCCACCGTTCTGATTAAAGTTTGATGACACCACAAACTTGTTTATTGAAGCTTCTAAATTGGGGAATCAACGGATAAAGCCCATGCACACATCTACCTCGGTAGAGAATGTTCCTCATGACCTGATCTCGAATCAAAAAGAAATATGGGTGAAATTCTAGAAAGACTTTGTTATCAATAGCTATGCGATGAACGGAAAGAAGATTTTTTGAAGTTTCTGGAACATGTAAGACATTTCTAAGATGAATATTGCGATGAGGGGTTGTAACGATTACATGACCAACATGATCTATCCTCATACCTTCGCCATTGGCATTATGGATTTGATCATGGCCTTGATATTTCTCGTGCATCGTCACCTTCTCTAGCTCGTTGGTGATGTGGTTGGTGGCGCCGGAGTCAACGTTCCAGTTCGTGTCAATTCCGTATGCTTTTCCGTTGAGAATTGTTCTCGGCATAGCACCAATCACAATCCTTCGCGGTATGATTATTCTTTTTACAAATTTGGCACTTATTTTCGTATTCCTCATAACCTTGAAAAGGGCGCCTGTTGTTGTTGTAGATGGGCCGCCGCTGGGAGTTGTTGCCGGCGTTCTGGTAGTGGCCGCCGCCACCACCACCGCCGTGCTGGTAACCACCTCCGCCGCCTTGCTGGTAGCCACCGCCGCTGCCGTGTTGATAGCCACCGCCGCCGCTGTTCTGGTAGTGGCCGCCACCACCACCACCGGCGTTCTGGTAGCCGCCACCGCCGCCGCCATGATACCCTCCCCCACTGCCTCCCTTAGAGGAGTTCCTGTAGGATTTTGGAGGGCCGCCCCGACCGCGAGAAGCTGCGTTGGCAGAAGAGTTGAATGCGCCTGCCCCTGTACCGTGGAACATCTCGACACGCTGATCAAAGTTCGAGACCATGCCAAAGAATTCATCCACGGTGAGGGGTTCGGTGCGGACGTCGAGAGCCGAGATCAGCGGCTGGTAGTCCATGTCGAGTCCAGCGATGATGAAGGAGATGAGCTCGTCTTCGTTGATGGGCTTGCCAGCCGCAGCCAGTTCATCTGACAAGGATCTCATCTGGCCGAAGTATGCTGTAGCACTCTGGGAACCCTTCTGGGCATTGGACAGAGCTTGGCGACAATTGTTTGCATGGGATCGAGATTGCGCAAAAAACATATTGGCTAAAGCAGACCAAATCTGATGGGATTTCTCAAGGGAAGCTACCTGAACTAGGACTTCTTTGGATAGGTTTCGGAGCAAATAAGCGACAATCTGCTGATCCTGAATCAGCCATGGGTTGTAAGCAGGGTTAGGAGCAGATTGGTCCTTCCCTTCTGAAGTTTTTGTGATGATGGTTTTTGGTGGTTCGGCAATGGTTTGGTCAATGTACCCATATAGTCCCACCCCCATGATTTGGGAACGAGCTTGGGCTCGCCATAGGATGTAGTTGGTTCGAGAGAGAGGCTCGGAGGTGTTGTTGTTGAGGCCGGTGGAGATAGGTTGAGCAGAGGAAGACATGGTGGATGCGGATGGGTTTTGCGGGTGTAGCGAGGAGGAAGATGACGGCTAGATGTGGGGGAAGAAGATTGCTCTGTATACCATGTGGAAAAGTGTATGCAGCGACTCTACCCTCGTACAGAGGGCCGTAGTGAATATATTGATCGAGGAGAGACCCATCTCTCGTTAGGTTACATGAATCGGTAGCTAGACTAACCGAAGAGATTTTTACAGGAGATGGCGAGATACAGATAACAAGATAAACATCTAACTTAAACAAGAAGATCTCTCTCTAACTACTCCTGTTACAAGCTTGGCGCATAAGGCCCATCTACCAAACATATGTGACGTGTTTTAACAAGAAGAACTGCCATTCCGGATGCGTAGAAAAAGATATTGTAGAGCTATTTCCAATCGAACTAAATGTTTGTAGTGCATCAGAAGGAAAACAATTTGGTGTGCATCAACATCTACCAGTTCTTGATGACATGAATCAGGACTATAGCAGAGATAGGTCTTAGGAAGTACATGAAAGGATTATTATTTAACAATGTTTATAATTCTTCTTCCAGACATAAAGAAAGAACTATAGTTCTATATGGCTTCAGTTTAATAGTACATCATGGTGGTTTATTTCTCTCGAACACGCCTCGAAATGGGTGTTGTCTGCTTTTTATATGTGTATCCGTGGAGCCATTGAAATGCTACCAAATAGCTCATATGTACTATTAACTGTAGACATGATAGCCCAAAACTGAGATAACAATTATCATTGGCTCAGTTATCATTGGATTCATCCCGATTGTACTATTATGGAGTGTCGACTCAAAGGTAAAACCCAGATGCATAAAACATTTCTAGGAGGAGAAAAGAAAATCTATCTTTAAAAAAAAGGATTACCCCGGCCTCCATCAAAATGATGCATGTAACCATCTTTATTAATTTATTCACCAGAGTCCGATAAAATGAATACAAAGATCCATCCAAAGCCACCTTCGAGACGAACAAGGTCGCTACACCAACAAGTATAAAGATGTGCCGTGAGCGCATCAACAAACACCATCTAATCCAGTGGCCTCAAGAAGCCGCCCGTTGGGCAAGCTAAGAGTACCAACCGGTCTAGGCGTCCCACAATGCGCACTGCATGCGCACGATCTAGGACTTGCCACCGCCATTTTCCGCCGTCCCATCTTCAGGAGGGATCATTGCATAGATCTTGCCAGTCCCATCTGCTGTTGACGTCACCACGACGCCAGACAGCGGCACCAGCCTGCGCACGTCCATCCACACGCGCCCATCGGCGATACTCCGCTGCACCATGCAGCTAAGTCCCGTCGTCGGCCTAACGATAGATATAACATCGCTCCTCCTCTTGTCCCCTCCAGTCAGCTCCTGCTCCAAAACGATGCCCCACAAGGGAGAACGACACGGAAGGCGTCGTCATCATTCGATCCGGGAGACCCAGATCTGGGGTTTCCCCGGAACATCCCGATCATGTTGACGCAATTTGAAACAACAATGCCTCAACAGGGGAACGACGTCGGAGACGCCGTCATCGTCCGCCATGACCGAAGTCGGCGTGATTTTCACCGGAAGTAGCGCCACTGCAATCTCGCCGCTGACTGGATCCGGGCGCACCCTCGCCATATAGACGTACGGCATCATCGGAAAACTGGTAGAGGACCTTCAGCCGCCCCACCCCGGCCCCATCATGCGCCACCGGCTGACCAAAGCCAAACCACGACGGATCTGGCCGGGACACCAGATCCAATGCCACCGCCAAAGTCTATCTAATGACTACATTAATCAAATAACTCACCAACGTAAAGAAATATATAAATCAGCCAGAATTAACAGTATGTTGAGGTACGTCAGAGCCTTCGAAGAAAATGTGGCTGTGTAACACAAGCACCGCCTCACCTGGGGAAGAAGGCATGCTTGACAAGGCTTTTTTTAGAACAAAGATGCAAGGAGCGTCCAACTTTAAATTAATAAAGCCAGCAGAGGCAGCGTAACAACGATGAGTACGAAACAAAAGGTAACAAAGAAGGTTCGTGCGACCATAGACAACATAAATCATTACAAGACCAAGGTCCGCAAGGGCACGCAGGCCCTATCCAAAAGACGCCAACTTCCCTAAGTGGCGGGCTGATGCTCCCTAGCTAAGTTGTGGACATGACAAAAGCGTAGGTGGGCCTACCGAAGCACATCATCATCCAGTCGCCTCCCCAACGGACTCCACTGCTGCATGAAGATAGAACATTTGAAGATTACATCAGCCGGGTGTGAGGGGGAAACGCCCTCAATAGTAAGCTTGTTACGAATGCGCCAAAGTGCCCAGAGCAACGCCCCTATGGTACTCCACAGCATGCGGCGTGAGCTACCATTGACGAACGATAGGCAAGCCAAGAGATCCAAACTCGACAACGGATCCTAACTCACTCCCGCGGCCTCCCACACCGCACTCCACGCAAATTTAGCAAGGTGACATGCAAAGAAAACGTGATTTGCGTCCTCCGGGGCCCCACGGACCGTGCAACATCCGTTGGAAGGGCCATTTCGATTGGCGATGTTGGTTGACGTGGGCAGTCTATTACGAAATAGCTGCCACAGGAACACTTTGATCTTTAGGGGAATGTGCACCTTGCACAGATCTCTTGCTAAGTCTAAAGCCGGACCCTTGGTCAACTTAGCATAAAGAGACTTCACTGAAAACTTCCCGGAGCTCGCTAAGTGCCATGCGACTAGGTCCGATCCCGCGGACAGCCCAAACGGAGCCAGCTTCAATAGCAGCTGCTCCCAGCTTATGCGTTCCGCCCCCGAGAGTGCCCGCTGGAAAGGGATGGCCGGGGGTGAGGTGTTGAGCGCCTCGGCCACGGTGATGTTTGGGTCAACCGCCAGGGCATACAACCCCTAGAAATCCACCCACAGGGGTTGATTGTCCGTCCAGGAGTTGAGCCAAAACTTGGTTGATTTCCCATCGTGCACCTGGAACTTTTCTCCCATAGCAAAGGCCGGTTTGATCTTTTGGAGCCCGTTCCAGAAGGGCGATCCGCGAGCGAATGACTCGAAAAAAGTCTCGTTCTAAAAGTATTTCACTTTCAGCAGCTCTGCCCAGAGGCCAGACTCCTTCTGCGATAGCTTAGGCTTGCCCTCCCGATGGACAGTTGGAGAGAAGTCCGTTTCCTCCGTTTTGCGGTACGCCACAGCCCTCCCGATGAACAGGACCCCGTTTCGACCGTAGGCGGTTGGAGAGAAGTTCGTTTCCTCGGTTTTGCGGTACGCCAGACCCTTTCCGATGAACAGGACCCCGTTTTGACCATAGGCGATTGAACAGAAGTCCATTTCCTTCGTCTTGCGGTACGCCAGACCTCCAGCCAATGAACAGGACACCGTTTCAGATGTTCCGTCCAAGCCGTTTGGCTCCCGATGAACAGGACGCATTCTGACCCAGTCGGTTGCATCCCGATGAACACGACGCTGTTTCTCCGCTCCGACCCAGCCGATTGGCTGCCGATGAACAAGACGTCATTGCTGTACGCGTTCGAGACCACGCCCTTATGTACGTACGTGGCCATATTTTTTGCAGCATAGTTATACGTACATGTACACGATATAGACGGGACTGCGTGACATGCTACGTCGGGGGATCTACTACGACACGTGCCGCTCCTTACTCGACCACGGTTCATCGTTGCAGAGAGACCAATCGACCAGTATGTATGTACACGTTCGCGACCACACAGATAACGCTACATACGCTTTGACCGGGTGGGTCCCAGCTGTCAGGGGGGAATCATTTTTTGGGCGTAATAAGGAGGCACTTCCTTTCGTGCGAAGATGTAGCTAGTGGGTTCTAGCTGTCAGGGAAAGGAAGCATTTCTTTTCCGTGTAATAAGGAGGCACCTCCTTGCGTGCGAAGATATAGCTAGTGGGTCCTAGCTGCCAGGGGGAGGAATCATTTTTTTTTCCGCATAATACGGAGGCACTTCGGGTGGGTCCCAGCTGTCATGTGGAGGAATCATTATTTTGCGCGTAATAAGGAGACACTTCCTTGCATCTGGCTGTGGACCCAACTGTCAGCCTCCCCAAGTATAATCCTCTTCCGATGGCTATCGTTCGTTGACCACGCCGTGCCGAGAGCACCAAGGCGATGGACGACGGCGAGACCTAGGAAGGGAACGACCCGAAGCCAGGGAAGACGCGGCAGTGGAGTCCCAGGCGGAGGGGAGTACGAGGGTTGACTGCGGGGTGAGGCTGCCGTCGCCGGAGAACAACAAAAGGTGTGGGTGAGTGATACGTCTCCAACGTATCTATAATTTTTGATTGTTCCATGCTATTATAGTATCAATCTTGGATGTTTTATATGCAATTATATGCCATTATATATCATTTTTTGGGACTAACCTATTAACCCAGTGCCCAGTGCCAGTTGCTGTTTTCTGCTTGTTTTTGCCTTTTCAGAAAATCATTATCAAAAAGTGTCCAAACGAGAAAAAAAAACTTTGGATTAATTTTTTCTGGACCAGAAGAGACCCACGAAGCTTCGGGAGAAGACCAGAAGAGCCACGAGGAGGCGACAAGCCTGGAGGGCGCGCCCCCCAAGCTTGTGGGCCCCTCGTTGCCCCACCCGACCTAATTCTAGCGCTATAAATTCCCAAATATTCCCAATATACCAGGGGGATAGAAGAGAAAACCTTTCCGCCGTCGCAAGCCTCCGTTCTTCCGCGATCCCATCTGGAGGCCTTTTCTGGTACTCTGCCAGAGGGGGAATCGATCGCGGAGGGCTTCTTCATCAACCTTGCTGCCCTTCCGATGACGTGTGAGTAGTTTACCACAGACCTACGGGTCCATAGCTAGTAGCTAGATGGCTTCTTCTCTCTCTTTCATCTTCAATACCATGTTCTCCTCAATGTTCTTGGAGTTCTATCCGATGTAATCTTCTTTTGCGGTATGTTTGTTGGGATCCGATGAATTGTGAGTTTATGATCAGATTATTCATGAAAAATATTTGAGTCTTCTCTGAACTCTTTTATGCATGATTATTATAGCTTTGTATTTCTCTCCGATCTATCAATTTGGTTTGGCCTACTAGATTGATTTGTCTTGCAATGGGAGAGGTGCTTTGTGATGGGTTCAATCTTGCGGTGCTCAATCCCAGTGACAGAAGGGGACATGACACGTATTTGTATTGTTGCCATTAAGGATAAAAAGATGGGGTTTAATCATATTGCTTGAGTTTACTTTGTCTACATCATGTCATCTTGCTTAAGGCATTACTCTTTTTCATACTTAATACCCTAGATGCATGCTGGATAACGGTCGATGGGTGGAGTAATAGTAGTAGATGCAGGCAGGAGTCGGTCTACTTGTTTCAGACATGATATCTATATACATGATCATTGCCATGAATCCTTCATAATTATTTGCTTTTCTATCAATTGCCCAACAGTAATTTGTTTACCCATCGTATGCTATGTGTTCGAGAGAGAAGCCTCTAGTGAAAACTATGGCCCCCGGGTCTACTTTATCATATATTAAAAACTCAAAAATACCTTGCTGCAATTTATTTACTTTTATTTTAATTAGTATTTTAGTTTATCTATTTATCTCTATAAGATTTAATCCTTGCAAATAACCGCTAAGAGGATTGACAACCCTCTTATTTGCGTTGGGTGCAAGTGTTTGCTCTTGTGTGTGCAGGTGCGTTTAACGGAATTTTGCTTGGTTCTCCTACTGGATTGATAACCTTGGTTCTTAACTGAGGGAAATACTTATCTCTACTATACTGCATCATCCTCTCCTCTTTGGGGAAATACCAACGCAGTCTACAAGTAGCAGGAAGAATTTCTGGCGCCGTTGCCGGGGAGACATCATCAAAATTACCAAGTACCTTCGCACAAACTATCATCCACTTGCATTTATTTTATTTGCCTTTTATTTGCATTTGCCTCTTGTTTTCATCTCACCCAATTCTAATTTTTTTTTACAAAAACACAAAAATATTTTTATTTGCTGGCCTTGCTTGAAATTGTTATCATGTCTAGTGTCACCATCCCTCCTCTATCTCCGGATTTTGAAGTCCTTTACTTCAAATAGAAACAAGGGGAAAATTTAAAAGACGCTTGGTATAGGATAATGGAATCTTATCGTGTTTGCACCATAAAAGGGGATATGAAAATTTTGTTGCGAAACTTTTATGTCGGGCTAACTATGCCAAATAGACAACTCTTGGATTTTGTTTCTAAAGGAAATTTCATTGATAGTGATCCTAATACTTCTTATGAATTAATAGAAGGAATAGTGGGAACTCCACCCTTTCAAAAAGGATCTAATTATACCCAAGAAGGGATTCAAATTTTGGAAAGGCTAGGTGACATACAAAAGAATTTGGTGGAGTTACAAAAGTCTAATTAACCTCTTAAAAATGTAAGCGGTAACCTCAATCGCATGAATAATCTCCTCACTATTTGCAACAAGAAGTTAGACACTTTAGATAGCAAAATTGCCTTATTTTCTGAAAGTAATGGGAAGTGTAAAGAGCCTCCCGGGTTCGACACCAACCCATCTAAATTAGCAAAAACCAAGGATGACAACACTTGAAACTATGCATTATGCCTAGCTAGGGGCATAAAACAATAGCGCTTGTTGGGAGGCAACCCAATGAATAAAATAAATTTTCGCTTTTACTTTCTATTCTTGAGTGTTTACACAATTATAGCCTCTGTTATGATTGTATTTTTTATGTTTTAATTAGTGTTTGTGCCAAGTAGTGCCTTTGGGATGATGTTGATGATAGTATAATTGATGTTGTTTGGAAAACAGAAAGTTTTGCGTCCAGTGATGGAATTGTAATTCTGTACTGGAGCGTCAGAAAAATCTGAAATTTTTACACAGTATTGGTATATGAATTTTTTACGTTTTCCTAATTTTTCAGAATTTTTGGAGTTACATAAGTATGTCTTTTAAATAGATCTTTACAGACTGTTCTGTTTTAGACAGATTCTGCTTTTGTTGCATAGTTTGCTTATTTTGATGAATCTATGGATCGTATCGGGGGGTATGAGTCATGGAGAAGTTGGAGTACAGTAGCATTATGCCAATATTAAATATGAATCAATTTACAATAGTACCTAAAGTTTAAGATTTGTTTGTTATACTAACGGATCTCACGAGGTTTCTGTTGAGTTTTGTGTGCTGAAGTTTTCAAGTTTTGGGTGAGACTACGATGGATAAAGGAATAAGGAGCGGAAAGAGCCTAAGCTTGGGGATGCCCAAGGCACCCCAAGGTAATATTCAAGGAAGACTCAAGCGTCTAAGCTTGGGGATGCCCCGGAAGGCATCCCCTCTTTAGTCTACAATCTATCGGTAACTCACTTGGAGCTATATTTTTATTCATCACATGATATGTGTTTTACTTGGAGCGTCTTGTGATATAGTTGGTTTGCTTTTGTTTGTGTTTTAGTTTGTCACAATCATCTTTGCTTAACACACCTTTTTGAGAGGGACACACATTATTCGTGATTTGTTAGAATACTCTATGTGCTTCACTTATATCTTTTGAGCTAGGCAGTTCTCTAGTGCTTCACTTATATCTTTTAGAGCACGGCGGTGGTTATATTTTAAAGAAATAGTTGCACTCTCATGCTTCACTTATATCTTTTTGAGAGTCTAATGATTAGCAATGGTAATATGCACGGGTTGTGAATTTGGTCCTGATATGATAGGTATTCAAGAGGGATATAATAAAAACTTTCATGTAGATCACTGAATATGATAAGTTTGATTCCTTGCAATAGTTTTGCGATATTAAGATGGTAATATGTGGGAGGTATTAGTAGATAATTGTGGTTTAGTAAGAATATTGGTGTTAAGTTTTGTGATTCCCGAAGCATGCGCGTATGATCTGTCGTTATGCTAAGAAGTTGGAGCATGGTTTATTATTGATTGTCTTCCTTTGTGTGGCGGTCGGGGGCGCGCGATGGTTAACTCCTACCAACCTCCCCCCTAGGGGCATGCGTAGTAGTACTTTGCTTCGAGGGCTAATAAACTTTCGCAATAAGTATGTGAGTTCTTTATGACTAATGTGAGTCCATGGATTATACGCACTCTCACCCTTCCGCAATTTGCTAGCCTCTTCGGTACCGTGCATTGCCCTTTCTCACATCGAGAGTTGGTGCAAACTTCGCCGGTGCATCCAAACTCCCTTATATGACACACTCTATCACACATAAGCCTCCTTATATCTTACTCAAAACAGCCACCATACCTATCTATCATGGCATTTCCATAGGCATTCCGAGATATATTTCCATGCAGCTTCCATCGTTCCATTTTTATGACACACATCGTCATTGTCATATTGCTTTGCATGATCATATAGCTGACATAGTATTTGTGGCTCAGCCACCGTTCATCATTTTTTATACATGTTACGCTAGCATAATTGCACATCCTGGTACACTGCCAGAGGCATTCATATAGAGTCATATTTTTGTTCTAGTATCGGATTGTAATATTGAGTTGTAAGTAAATAAAAGTGTGATGATCATCATTATTATAGCATTGTCGCAGTGAGGAAAGGATGATGGAAACCATGATTCCCCCACAAGTCGGGATGAGACTCCGTACGAAAAAAAAGAGGCCAAAAAGAGCCATGAAAAAAAAAGAGAAAAAGAGAGAAGGGCAATGTTACTATCCTTTTTCCACACTTGTGCTTTAGAGTAGCACCATGTTTTTCATATAGAGAGTCTCTTATTTTGTCACTTTCATATACTAGTGGGAATTTTTCATTATAGAACTTGGCTTGTATATTCCGATGATGGGCTTCCGCAAATGCCCAAGGTCTTCATGAGCAAGCAAGTTGGATGCACACCCACTTAGTTTGCATGTTGAGCTTTCATACACTTATAGCTCTTAGTGCATCCGTTGCATGGCAATCCCTACTCCTCGCATTAACATCAATTGATGGGCATCTCCATAGCCCGTTGATTAGCCTCGTTGATGTGAGACTATCTTCTTATTTTTGACTTCCCCTTATTAATCTCTACCACCACATTCTATTCCACCCATAAGTGCTATATCCATGGCTTGCGCTCATGTATTGCGTGGGGGTTGAAAAAGCTGAAGCGCGCTAAAAAGTATGAACCAATTGCTTGGCTAAAACCGGGATTGTTCATGATAAATATTTTTTTAAGAAGATGGACCATGACAGGATTATATGAATTTGTAGGGATAACGTTCTTTAGCATTTTTATTTTGAAAGACATGATTGTTTATTAGCATGCCTGAGTATTGATGTCTTTATATCAAGTTATAGACTATTGCTTTGAATCATTTGGATCTTATTATTCATACCGTAAGAGAGAGATTACATGATGAAACATGATAGGTAGCAATCCACATCAAAAATTCTGTTTTTATCATTTACCTACTCGAGGACGAGCAGGAATTAAGCTTGGGGATGCTTGATACGTCTCCAACGTATCTAGAATTTTTTATTGTTCCATGCTATTATAGTATCAATCTTGGATGTTTTATATGCCATTATATATCATTTTTTGGGACTAACCTATTAACCCAGTGCCCAGTGCCAGTTGTTGTTTTCTGCTTGTTTTTGCCTTTTCAGAAAATCATTATCAAAAAGTGTCCAAACGAGAAAAAAAACTTTGGATTAATTTTTTCTGGACCAGAAGAGACCCACGAAGCTTCGGGAGAAGACCAGAAGAGCCACGAGGAGGCGACAAGCCTGGAGGGCGCGCCCAGGGGGGTAGGGCGCGCCCCCAGGCTTGTAGGCCCCTCGTTGTCCCTCCTGACCTAATTCCAGCACTATAAATTCCCAAATATTCCCAATATACCAGGGGGACTGAAGAGAAAACCTTTCCGCCACCGCAATCCTCTGTTCTTCCGCGATCCCATCTGGAGGCCTTTTCCGGTACTCTGTCGGAGGGGGAATCGATCATGGAGGGCTTCTTCATCAACCTTGTGTCCCTTCCGATGATGTGTGAGTAGTTTACCACAGACCTACGGGTCCATAGCTAGTAGCTAGATGGCTTCTTCTCTCTATTTGATCTTCAATACCATGTTCTCCTCGATGTTCTTGGAGTTCTATCCGATGTAATCTTCTTTTCCGGTGTGTTTGTTGGGATCCGATGAATTGTGGGTTTATGATCAGATTATTCATGAGAAATATTTGAGTCTTCTTTGAACTCTTTTATGCATGATTATTATAGCTTTGTATTTCTCTCCGATCTATCGATTTGGTTTGGCCTACTAGATTGATTTGTCTTGCAATGGGAGAGGTGCTTTGTGATGGGTTCAATCTTGCGGTGCTCAATCCCAGTGACAGAAGGTGACATGACACGTATTTTTATTGTTGCCATTAAGGATAAAAAGATGGGGTTTAATCATATTGCTTGAGTTTACTTTGTCTACATCATGTCATCTTGCTTAAGGCGTTACTCTGTTTCATACTTAATACCCTAGATGCATGCTGGATAGCGGTCGATGGGTGGAGTAATAGTAGTAGATGCAGGCAGGAGTCGGTCTACTTGTCTCGGACGTGATGCCTATATACATGATCATTGCCATGAATCCTTCATAATTATTTGCTTTTCTATCAATTGCCCAACAGTAATTTGTTTACTCACCGTATGCTATGTGTTCGAGAGAGAAGCCTCTAGTGAAAACTATGGCCCCCGGGTCTACTTTATCATATATTAAAAACTCAAAAATACCTTGATGCAATTTATTTACTTTTATTTTATTTTGCAATTTACTTTTCTATCTATCACTATCAGAATTAATCCTTGCAAGTAACCGCTAAGGGGATTGACAACCCCCTTATTTGCGTTGGGTGCAAGTGTTTGCTTTTGTGTGTGTAGGTACTGCTAACAAGGTTTTGTGTGGATCTCCTACTGGATTGATAACCTTGGTTCTTAACTGAGTGAAATACTTATATCTACTATACTGCATCATCCTCTCCTCTTCGGGGAAATCCCAACGCAGTTTACAAGTAGCACCGTCCATCGGAGTTGGCAGTAGGCGGTCCCGTCGGTGCTGGTTTGGGCGGCTGGAGCAAGAAATCGGAGATTGAAGAAGCACAACGGCTATTGGATTGACATCGAACGGTCACGCTGGTAGAATCGATTGTTGACTAAGTTGACAAAGCCTTGCGTACCCGTCAACTTAGTAGGCCCACAAGCCAGCCTCCAAATGTGTGGCAGACAGCATACAACCCATTTGCTATTTTTGTAAATAATTTACAGCCCATTTGCTAATTTTTAAGGAATTTATTACAACCCATTTTCTGCCCAGTACCACGGTTAATAAATTCAACGAAATTTCGCATATTTCGGTGAAGTCCGAACTATTTTTAATCCAGAAATTTCGCGTCAGATTCAAACTAGTTTAAAAATAAAATAAAATAAAATTAGTTTAAAATCCAATGATATTTAAAATCTCAAAATCCGAAGAAAAAAGCCGAAATTTGAAACTAATTGCCAGTTTGTTGTCTTTTTTTATATTTACAACATTTTCTTATTAGCTATTTCAGCCAATTTTCTGGGCAAGCCAAATGCATGCCTCCTTGCCTTAAAAGATTTGCAGCCAAGCAATTCGCAAAAAAAAAAATTTGCAGCCCAGAACGGTCTCGCCAACGCGGGGGGAAGAGGACGAGAGATTGAAGAAGCACGTTGGTCGTTTGATTTACATCCAACGCCTACGGCTATCAGAATCGTTTTGTTGACCAAGTTGACAACGCCTTGCGTGGGCTTCAACCTCGTGGGCTCACAATGTCAGCTTCCTATTCTGTGCCGGACATTCGGCCCATTTAATATTTTTTAGAATTTACAGCCCATTTGTTGAAAAATCAAAATACATCCATTTGCTGGGCTGGGTGAAAAAATAATGTTGCGGGCATGCTGCAACCATTTATTCTTTTTTTCTTAGAACTTATAGCCCATTTGCTTCTTTTCTAAATACACGCATTTGATGGGTTGGCTGGACAGAGCAATGTTATAAAAAATAAAACTGGGTCTGGGCATTTCGTTTGGACAAGAGATTTTGTTTAATAATTTATAGGATGGGTGAAAAAATAATGTTGCGGACTGCAACCCATTAATTTTTTTTATGAGAATTTAAAGCCAATTGTTTTTTTCGAAATACACAGATTTCTGGGCTAGATTAAAAAATAGTGTTGCGGACATGCCCCATTTAATATTTTCGGATAATTACAGCCATTACCTTTTTTAGAAATACACACATTTGCTTCTCTGGGTTAAATAGTAATGTTGGTCTGGCCACATCATTCTTATAAAATATAAGACATTTTGTAGCAAAAGTACTCATGTGAGCCTAAGCTGCAGTGATCCTGGAATCTGCACCACTACTTCACCTCGTGATCGGTGCAACCAGAGTTATTGGTACATGTATAACTCCTGTTTTGTTTTTCTTTACAAAGCCAATGGCCCACAAGTCAAATGTTGTTCGATTAACCCCGTCAGGTATGAAAATCCCATTCTCTCCTTGGCAATAATTAGTTTTAGTTATCAATTTTCTAATTTTTAATTGTTGATGTTTCCGCCATACAAAAGAACAATGTATGAAAAGTTGTATCTTATGTAAAACACTATATATTTTCTCAGATTTCAAATTTATAGATGAATTGTTTTTCAAGTGACCAGTGATCCGGTAACAGTTCCAGTTCTTAATGGTGTGCCAACACATTGTTTTGATGCTCCCTGTAAGTTTCTCAATCCCTCCTTCCACATGTTGTCAACAAGCATTTTCACTTCAAAGATGAATCTTCTTGGATTGATCAAGCAAGCATATGCTTCAGTTCAGAAGTTCTTTCTAGTGTTGTCCCATAGTTAGCTAGGCATGCATGTTTGACACTTTCCAACTTTTTCATATGATGACTCTGTCATGTGTATCCATTGGGAAGAATTGAGTATATTGATTATCATCTACTGTGGAAAAGATAAAGCTTGCATGTTTGTCCATCTGAGCATTGTTGTGGCATTTTTTTTGTGTCTCCCCTTTTCTTACATGAAACGACTATATTCCAATACTAGCCTTGATTTACTTGCTATTAAACACTATTGTTAGCAGCTAAATCAGTAAGTTTCAGGGGGCAAATATCTCTTTATGTCGGTCAAAGCCAACGGCCAATTAACACAAGGTTGGTTCTTTGGCAACTATTTAATTTGGCGGTCATGCAAATTTGATTTTTTGCAGAAAGAACACTTTTCAGTGTTAGGTTGCCTTGGATAATGAGCTGTTTCAGGTTTGGTGAGTTTAATGATTACTTTCTCTTCTTTTATCTCTTAGTGGTTAGCAGCGATCGGTAATACTTTAGATGACCAAAGCTCACTTTATGATGGCACTATAATTGGACCTAAGTCAGCTATTTATTTCAGACTTGTGGTTAAGGTAAATTTGATGTTTTGGTTCAATAAGTCATACACAAAACCATGGCTTAATATCTTTTTGCTCAAACATTTAGAGCCATAGAGAACTTTTAAACGATAATCAGATCACATAATTTTTGTATAGCATAAGATTATATAACGATCGTGTTGTAAGCCCCTATTCGCTGATTATGGTGTCATTTGTGTGGAAAAAAATATCATGTTTACCCATCAGAGCTCTAGAAAATGCCACGAGAAGGGGAACCTCAAGTTGACCTTTTGACGCTGTTGCATAGGGTACCTATTCTCCATGGTCGGCCTCCTACTTCGGAGTAGATATTTGAATATTTCAAAGTAAATGAAAAAAGGAATGTACTATCACGACTGGAGAGTCAAACCATATGTGTTACGAAATGATTTCACTATTTTAGCCTGTCAATCTTCTATTTCACATTTGCTTATCATAGCTTAGCATGTCAAGAAACTACTGTTCTTCACTGGCTTTTCTTTTTTCATTAGCAAATTTGTACCATCTAGCCAATGCAATGTACCCCCATAATGTTCACCCAGTTGTACGTTTCCACTCCTCCGACATGTGTACTCTGTTGTTCTTATAGTTTTTAAGCAGCAATAACAATTGTATAAGTCAAGGGCACTTGCACGGGCACGGCGTGCCGCCGCGCCTTCGCCTGCTAGTATTAGTTCAAAATGCCTCAGGGGTAGTCCCCTGTTGGTTAAAGTGCAGATAAAAAAGCAAACACGCCGGGAAAAAGGTTGAAATACCCAACTGATGTGCAACTCAAACAACTGGGGTACAAGTAACTGATCACAAAGGTGTTGCTATGGCCCCTGACCTGACTACAATGTACACAGAAAATTACCCAGCTTCCATAGGTATACATATCCAAAACAAGTCCTCCTTGTTGATCATTTCTCTCGACCTTATTGTTTCTCTGGGCATCTTCTCTATTTGCACAATAATTGGATGAATGAATGGATGGAAGAATGGATAAATGATTAATCAATGTACACATTACTCAAAATCCAGTAACCCTTTCCAGAGGGCCAGCATATTTAGCTGCCCGATTATCCTTCAGTAGGGCCGACATTTTGTCTAGCTATCTTTGGCCATGGTAAAGATGGTCGCAACAAAATCCAGCTCCTCCCATAGGTATTGCTTACTTCTTGGTGCTCACTTTAGCATTTGGAGTTTTCCTATCCAAAGTTGATTGTTTACCATTCTTGATTGGAATATGAGCCGTTCCATTCGCCTTTTTCTGTAACGGAGATGTCCTTTTCGCAGGATTTGTCCCTCTGAAAGAGATTCAAAACCAGTGTAACTCACAACAGCAGTGCACAAACTTGATAATTGCTAGAGCAATTCAATAGTTGGTAATTGAACTTACCTGATGTCTGTACTTTTTACACTCTTGGTTTGGGCCTTCTTTGCAATTGAGGCGCCCCCATTGGCAGAAACAGAAGCTTTTGGGGCGCTGGCTGGCCGCACCGAATCTTGTTCTGATGAGCAAGTAGTTGCAACTTCGCCGTCATCTGAATCCTCCGTCGCGACAGACCCGGCCCGACTCCATTGTTGGTCAGGACTGCTTCGTTGATACAATGCTAGATCATGTGTAGCATCAGGTCCCAGTTCTGGTAAGGAATTGCTGCTCCTCAACCGGGTATTGTTGCCATTACAGCTATCAAGCCACGAAGATGGATCGCTCTCGACAAGCATGTCTGACAATTCGAAGTTTGGCTTGGTCTGCCTTGTTGGACTACCATTGCTTCGGGTCTTTAATATTACAATGTAGAAAATTAGATTGATTAAACTGTATGGTATGCTTAAGTTATATTTAAAGTTGTTCGGAAAATGCAGTAAAGTATCTCTATAACTTCATTTTTTTTTAAGACAGAATGTCTTTACCCTCATATAATACGCTACAAGATATATATGTATGTTCACTAGATACACTAGTAAACACACCAAACTTTCAGGCAAAGAAAAATCATCCGAGTATACGAGTCCAATGGGATCTGTGGCTAGTTAGAACTATTTTTGCAGCTTTGCATTCAAAATTTTGATCAAGAAAAAAGTTGTGCTATGAATTTCAGCTTGGAAAATGAATACCTCTAGACATCCAGCTTCTTCCCCTGGGTGCTCAGGGGATGCATGACTGATCCTAATGTCTCTTAATATATCTGGGCTCGAATGTGTACTTCGTATGTTTTCATTTTCTCCATCTTTGCTAGCCAAAGCTGCCTTGAGGCAAGCAATCTGCAGTAAGAGAAACATGGGAAAAAGTTACTTTAGAGCCACCTAAAGCTAGTCCTTATGACAGTAACAAAGAGGAGGCTGGTAACTAAATTAACCTGTTCTTTGAGCTCTTTGACTTCTCCTCCTTCCTTGTTTGTCTTGGCTGCTCCAAGCTCAACACTGGCTACTCTCTCAGCAAACTTCAAAGTGCTTATTGATTCACCAATGGCATCCGGTTCGGGGGCTATGTGAACAAACATCAATGTTTTTGCTTGTCCTCCTGAGAATAGCAAGCACATATTACTTATTATACATATTTTCGGCTCCGAGAAGGTGCAAATTAAGGATGTCGAGTTTTAGAGATACCAAGAGAGTCCTGCAGTAACTGAGTAAGTTTGCTATTCCGGTAAGGAACATGCGCATTTTTCTGGGCGAGGGACGCAATGACATCCCCTAGTGCTGCTAGTGACTTGTTTATGTGTTGTGCCTCCTTCAGTCTGTCTCCCACAACCTCGGATTTATCGACTCTTTCGCTGCCAGCTAAATCCACAAGATGCATGCAGCCTCTTAGCACCGTGCCTGATGTTAAATCCCGCCCTTGAACATGGACTGTTACACAACTGTAAAGTGCATTCCTCAACCATCAGCTAAAAACACCAGGTTCAGAATTTTTTGTTTTGTTTGGCATGAAAGGTAACATTGAAAAATCAAGCAATACCTATGGGAGCGACTACTTCTGTCATTCATAGCCGTTGAGCAAACTGCGCGGTTCTTTTGACCAAGATTCATCAAATCAACCACATCGGAGGTCGACGCGACCGGAACTCTGTTTGCATCTGGAACTGCAATGCCTTTCTGAGAGCTATTTCGAATCTCTAATGTTGATTGATGTTAAGGAAATCAATTATATCGTCAAAAAAAGGAGATTCTTTTTTGTATTAGGATAATGATGACTACTGACAGTCTGACATGATCAGTATGTAATTCAGCAGCAAAGGATATTTCTTGTTTGGACCACTGTGAAGAAGATCTCTCACTTGTTCATTGTAGATCTCCATCATCTGCACAGAAATTTCATAACAAAATGTGTCCCTCCTCTGTGCTTGAATATCGAACAGATCATTTAAAGCCCTATAATTGACACCAAGCCCTTCTTCTGTCAGTATTTTAGGACCGCTCTGCAACATCGCAAAAATAATGTTTTGATTTTGCAATGAAACTAAAACTACCACAAAGATGGGAAAATTGTGTACCATTGTAAAGGTCTTCCCTGACCCAGTTTGGCCATACGCAAATATACATACGTTGTAACCATCAAGAACAGAACGGACTAAAGGCTGCATGTCAACGAAGACCTCCGCTGCAGTAATCGAAAGTATGCATGTCATTTTGATTGCCAAAGATACTACTACAATATAAAAGAAATAACACAGTAGAGCAACTTGTAGGTACAACCTTGTGTGGCTAAGGGCCCAAAGACCCTATTGAAAGTAAAAGATTTCCGCGCATCTTTTCCTTGTTTCGATGAAGTCATGAGAGTGATAGTTCTATCTTCTATGCCAGCAACACTGCTTGAGGAACTGACCTTTCCAGGCAGGAAAGGTCTTGCTCGACAGTACACTCTAATATTCCCTGGTGACAAAGGACAAAATGAAGTATTAATATGCCGCGTTGCACCATGAAGGATGAGTCTGCAATCATGAAGACCTCATTTTGTAAGGCTCAAACAATGGTACCTCTAAGATCCTGTATTTGGTTGTACAGCTTTCGGTTTTCCTCAAGAACTTTATGATACCCAGAAGCCGCATGAGAAATAATGCGCAAATGATTTCCTATTTCAACAAGAAGGAACATAAGATGCCTTCAATGATTTAAAAAAAAAATGTATAAAATATTTTAAACGCCCAAAACTCAGGATTCGGTTTACCAAGCTTAGCAAGGTCTTCAGAGTACTGCAATTTGAACTGCTCTATCCCAGACTTAACAGTACAAAGGTTACTTTTCATATCCTACAGAAAACATCAACACCCAGAGGAAGATAGTGGAAATGCAAAGTAACAGAAATCAGAAAAGAAGCTTGTGCTTTAGAAATACCTGGATCTGTTTCTTTTGTAGCTCAAAATGTATATCTGCCTTTGCCTGTATACGTTTTGCCACGTCATCACCGTTCACCAGCACAGAAGCACTGACATCTCCCGTAGTACTCACAAAATTGTGATCTTTGTCGTCCATCTTCACGTTATTAGTGACACAACTGTTGTCTTCTTCGTCCGTCTTCACATGATTAGTGACAGACTCGTGATCTTCTTCGTCCATCTTTACATTATCAGTGAGTCAATGAAAAATACTTGGTTATTTATCCATTTCAGCCATGGAAAAGGGAATAAACTTCATTTAAACAGTATGTTAGATATGTCAAGATAATGATAGGCTGCAGAAATAGATACCTTCCCATGATCGCTGGTGGAAGTTGCCTCCATTTCCTGTGGTGTGTCTGATGACTCTGTTTTAGATAATGAGCTACTGTCATTAGGATCTATAGTGTATTTCACCTATTAAGAGTTCTCTATTAGTCCAGCGGCGCATGAGGTAGCATAGCCACAACTACAAGGTCATCAGAACAAACTGAAATATGTGAACATACCAAATCATTCTGGTTTGCCATACGACGCTCAAATTCATGAATAACCTTGCTCAAGAGTGATTCTACAAGCTGCAAATTAGCATAGCCCCTTATATAAAAATTAATCCTCATGAATCACATTGCGTAAAAATAAACTATCCAGTAGGCTCACCAATGGAACTTCTTCTGGTTTCTTATCTGAGAGAATTGTTTGAACAAGCATTCTGATGGAGTCTGAAGTAATCTACACCCGCGAATATAACAAATATCATTTCAGAGTAAAGAAAATCACATAGTTTGAAGTAAGAGCCGCAAATATATACTAACTGTTCTTTCTTTGAATGAATATAGGTACTTACAGTTTCGGCAGGTTCTAGAGAACAATCAAGACCTAAAGTTTGCTCCAGTGATACGCCATCCCGGAGTAGCTCAGCTGAGTGACTCCTCATCATCGCCTTCATAAAAGGTTCGTTCTTACGAACACAGCATTTCGCAGACATTGAAGGCTTTGCAATGCCGCCATGTTTAAATAAAGATTGTTTGCCGAGTTGCTTAGTTTCAGCAAATGACTTCAGGGCAAGAACACAGTCTACAACTCGGACCCCTTGTCCACCCTATAGTTGAGTTTAAGATGAATTTGTTAAGTTCACTGTGGCGAAAGAAACACAATGCATGTTTTTTGCACAAGCTGAAGCAACATTCCTTTGAAAGTGCATTATGAGGCAGGAGTTAACACTGCAAAACTGTACTCCTAAGGGGATTAGACTTAGACGTCTAGATTTAACTGAAAACGATAGTGTCACCTTTTCCAGATCGGACACCTCAAATGTTGGGAGACCTAAATCTTGAAGGCCTGTGAGGAAATTCCTCACGTTTTCGAAGTACTGGTATGCACAGAGAGCTGAACCATCTGAAGGGATAGTAGAAACCGAGTGGACCTCCACAACCTAGAATCATCACACTCAGCAGCAAAATCACCAAAAGGAAACTTGAAATTTTTAAAGATTTGAAGGGGACGAATGCAACCTTGGGCACGGTGCCAGGCTGAATCTTGTTGACTGCATTGCAAAGAATGATGCCATTCCTCAGGCCAACCCGGAATTCCTCCTCAGATGGTTCTTCGGCAAGGTCCTTTGCGTAGACTACCCCTACTGTCCTTCTCAACCAGTTGGCTGCTTCATTCCTTCTTACTGCTGCATTTATCAACCCGAAACAAGCACAATTTTCAACCAATTCAGATATCTTAGCAACGACACTGCGGTAGCTGTAGAATTTAGGTGTTCAGATTAATAGTACTGTCAGGTTGATGCTTGAATTCTGAAATGCTGGTACAAATTAAACACTTTGTTTACTTAATGAGATTACAGTTTGTTGTCAATTGGATAGATAGTACAGCTAGATCATGAATGCGAAATTCAACTGGATAGATAGTTTCAACTATCATCACTGAGAGTGCGGGAAAAAGTTACTGAAGCAATGCCAATGGGCATGGCAAACCACACCTTTAGTCGACATCTAATGAAGAATTAGAGTCTTTTGCATGTTCAGCACAACGAATTCATTTTAAGTTGTTACCTTGTTCGATAAAAAGATGATCAGATGATACCCCCAACGCAATGATGTTAGACCATGGCACTGTCTGAGCACAATCTAAGCTCCAACCCAGAAAGAAAACACTAAACATATGGACTAAAAGAGTATGACGGAATCACACAGAAATGCGCACAAATTCCATCCTTCGTTGAGACGTACCCTACCCACCATCCAAGCATCATCAATCCACTATAACATTTCACGAAATCAAAATTATAAGCCCCTAAGGAAGGAGCCAACAGAACAACTCACCGGCCACCTCGGCCTTGCGCCAGGCCATGTCAATGTTCCTCCCCATCGCCACCACTTCACCTACACCCCCTCCTCCTCCTAATCCTTCCCCGTGCATCTTCAGCACGTCCTCCACGACGGCTGTCGCCGCCACCGCCTCCCTCTCCGGCGACGCCATAGAAGCCCCGGGTCAGCACCGAACCCGGCGACCCGAACACGGCTGGAACGCCCGGGAGGAGGCAGCGACACGGGGAAGGCGCGATCGCGGGGAGAAGGGTCTGTATTGGGGGAAGAAATCGGTGGAAGAGGAGAGGGGCGCTGTTCCTTCTCCTCCAAATGGTGGTGGTGGCGCTCACGAGCGGGTTGGTGTTTTCCTTTTTTGAGGTGGTGGTGAGGGTGGGGAGTGGAAATAGGAAGACTTTTAGGGTGTGGACTCCATATATCGCTAGGAGATTAGGGGCGACTAAAAATGGGAGCTTTTTTCTTTTCAAGACTATTTCTGGCTTTTGCAGCTCGTTTCCCTCGTTTGGGAAAACAAGAGTGAAAAAAAATCATGAATCAATCAAAATGTGTTGTGTATTTCCCAATGCCGGAATAAAGATTTTGGGAAAATGTGTGGACTTAAACGCACAGAGATTGGTAGACGGGAACTCTAAGCTAACTCGAGCGAAACTTCGGGGTGTGTTTCGTGTATTACCGAGATTTGGCTAGGTGTATACTGACTGGATTCTCATTAATTTGGGCGCACAACTTTCCCGAATATACGCAATGTTGCGTATCTTTGTATTAATAGAAGGAAATAACGCGGTACCCCAAAAACGTTTACGCGACATAAAACAGTCATGCACAGAAAGAGCACAAAGAAGAAGAAAAAAGACGATTAAGTGAGGTCTTGCCTAGCTAAGCATGGTCTATCATTTGCCATTTGGTCACCTGTGGTTTGTTAGCACCAATGGATCTTCCCGTCAAAAATAAAAATACCAATGGATCTTTGCTACAAGTTGTGCCTAATTTGTTTACTTTGTTTGGATTGAGAAGGGAAACGTGGAAATTTTCTTTCCAAGCTGCCAATCAGTTGTAGTAAGACTTTGGTCAAATGAAGTCCAATTAATGTAGTTTATTGTTTGGATTTGGAAGAAAATTAAGGAGTAGCTCCGGTTGCAAAAGACCAGGTCAGCATAGTTCATGCCGGCCTCTCAGGGTACCCAATCACAGGCGGCGGATCCAGATCCAGTACCCAATCACAGGCGGTTTGGTGGCAGATTTTGGGTTCTTGCGGATGGGGACGACGACGATGAGGAAGATCATGTCCGCGATCATCAGGGTACCGGGACATCGCAGATCGGGTCGCCGGGATCCGGGCCATCTTCGGTGCTGGGTGTGCCTGGCGGTGGGCGCAAGGAGGACAAGGTGCTCTTCGGGCCACGCCATGACGCTCTCGGCAAGTCGTCGGCGCTGGCGGTTAAACCATGGAAAGGTCCCCTTCCCAAGGTAAGTTTGCCGCAAATCACATTATCAGATTTCATTACACCAGATTGTTGGAAGTTGGTCACTAGAAAGAAGAAGAAGAAGAAAGGCCCGGCGGCGTTCTTGCAGCCGGTGCCGGCGGCCGTCGGGACGGGGACGATCCGAGCAGCAAGGTTGGATCGTTTGAATCTGTTACTGGGCCATTGTGGGCCGGAAGCAACAGCAGCTGGACTGGGCTCGGTTGACACTGGGTATGAGACCCAGTGCGAGGTCCAACTGACCGACTTGGTGAGTGTGGCCCAAGAGTCATTGCATGTAGACGCGTTGGACCGCGAGCCATCGCATGCACGTACGACGGCTAGGGTTCACCGGGTTGCTCGTCCCGGTTTCCCTAATCTCTTGCGGGGGTGCGCCGCCAGAATTCCACAGCTGAACTCGGCCGCGTCTGTTGTCATGGCAGGGCGTGGGAATGGGCAGCAGCCGCCTAAAGCAGTGCCGCCGCCGCCCAGAGGGCCTCCGACGCATGGCTCGGACCGAAACCCCCCTCCCATCAGGGATGGTCGAGCTGCTGCTGCGGGTTCAGATGCTCAAGGGGCGGCGCGTGGCCGCGACTATGCTTCGGGCAGGGATTTCGCTGGCCATGCGAACGGCGGTCGGGATCCCCCCCGAGGCCAGTGGGGAGATGACGGCTACAATGTGTATGGGGAAGGTCTTCATCGTGGCTCGTCGTCAACGGGCGGCGACCGCAGGTACGCATGGCAGAACGACGGTGGGTCTGGCCGTGCCTTCCACGGACCTCCGGGGAACTTTGTGGAGGGTGCGTCTGGCCCGGATTACCGACACCGTGGTGGCTATCGGGGCTATCGCGGTGGTAGGGGAGGTGGCAGGAGGCCACCCCTGTACCGCCCTCCTCCGACACCGCCGCCGGCAATTCCTACGCCTACGGCTAAGGTGGTGGCCGCCGAGACCCCGGGGGAGCCCGTGTCGTCCTCGGAGACAGCGGCCGTGGCTCCTGCCTCGGGTCTGACGAGTGAGGCTTTGGCGACGGTCAAGGCTCTAGTAGCGGTGACGGTGCCTGCGGCCAAGGCAAAAACGACGAAGGGTCGTGATCCGGCGAAGGATAAAGCTTCAGACAAGTCGGATGGTGAGAGAGCTACGAAGTGGGCTCGCAAGAAAGAGAAAATGATGTGTTATCGTTGTGGCGAGCCGGGACATTTTATTGCTGACTGCACCACAGAACTGTGTGATACTTGTCTTAAGCCGATGCATGAGTCTGGAGAGTGTCCTGTTCTCCTAGGTCCTAAGCCAGTGGTTACGATCTATGGTGTATGCTGTCCTGAGCTAATGTTTTTTGAGTCACCTAGTGCTGTGACGCCATCTCCCACGACAGAGAGTTCGAGAACGGGGGTGGTCAAGGTGACGAATGGAGTGATGACAGAGGCACAAATTGTGCAACAGCTCCGTGAACTTGCACCTGGCAGTTTTCAGTGGGAGCTTGTAAAACTCGAGGATCAGGTGTATAAGGTAGACTTCCCTACGACGGAAGATCTTGCCCGCCTTCTTAAGTTTGGTATGTGCAGAGTGCACAGCAGCAGCTGCATTCTTGAGTTTGATGAGTGGAAGCAGAAAGAGCCTAAAGGAACACCGCTGACGCAGATTTGGGTTCGTTTTTCAGGGGCTCCACCTAAACCTCTGAAGGATAGTATGGTTACATGGAGTCGGGGTTCACTAATTGGCAAGACAGTGAAAGTTGATATGCCTTTTACACGGGCGCATGGTGTGGCGCGCTTACTTGTCAGTGTAGTGGATGTTGGGTTCGTGCCAGATGTGGTTAGATGGACATATGAGGGGGTCATGTACGACTTGGATGTTGAATTCGAGACACCCCCGCTCTTTCAGGAGGTAGATGGGCAAAATGACGTTGACATGACTGAGGGAGATGGAGGCTCAGGGAACCGAGATAAGAGGTCTCAACTCAGTAAGAGCGATGGTTCTGTGAGGAACGGCGGGCAGCCCTCTTCGACGACGGCAGCGGCTAAGGACGCAGCACCATCGTCCACTCCGATGAACACGCTTTGGTTTGGCTCTTTTGGGGCTTCTTCTGCGCCCAGCCACCTATGGGGCAACAGAGCCGAACTTGAGGATCCTACGGAGCGCGAGCTGCCGCCGTTTCCATTGGCGGGTATTTCGGAGCAGGTCTCGCCCACGTCACCTACGGCACCGATGGACGCGGCCCCGAGACTGGAGGTCTGTGGGACGCCCGTCGCGTCGGCTCGGCTCCGGGTGGACCCTGCTTCTGCAGCCACGGGGGGTGGGAGTCACGGGCAGGAGGCCCTCTGCTCTCACCCTGTCCAGCCGAGCTCTCCGCCATGTATGTTGCCAGCGCAGCTTGAGGAGGGGACGGTCAAACCGGGGGAGGGACCCCGGCAGCAGGTCCACCCTCCTTTGCCCAAGATGGTGGTTGCTAAACCAACTGGGCTGAGGGCAGATACCCAGCCACGGACGGGGAGGACGACTGAGGAGGTAATTGCTTATGGAGGAATCATGGATCCGACGTCTGGCGACAGACGCGTCAGTCACCGGATCCAGGCCCAACCTGATGCAGATGACTTGCAGTTAGGGCGTGCTATGCGGGCTGCCAAGCTTTGGGATATCGAAGTGACTACAGGTATGTCTGTTAATAAGTGTTGCTCCATTTTGCATTTCTCCGAGCATGATATTATTCAAAATGCGGGTAACCTAGGGGTTTCTCTAGGCTCTAATGGGAAAGAAATCGCAAAATCTGTTAATGACTTGTTGGACTTAGAAGCTGAAAGAGCACTAGAAATGATTCGTAATATTGCGGCGGCGAGGCCTATGAATAATACTGAGATTAATAATTTGGGGATCACAGCACTAGAGAGTTTTTGTGAGGATCTTTTAGACAATTCGGGTGGAGAGGCTGAGATAGATGAGACGGAGGCAGAGGGGTATGTGGCTCCTCTGTCGTCCGAAAGTGAGAAACGGACTGCTTCCAGTCAAGTTGACGCGGAGGAGGTGCAAGATAAACCAAAACGGTCCTGGAAGAGGAAGGTTTATGCGGCATCGGCAGTTCGTAGAAGTGCGAGAATCAAATCTAAGAAAAAATTCCATGATGACAGATGAAAGGAATCTTTTGGAATAGCAGAGGTCTAGCAGACTTGGCTAAAAGAAGGTTTCTTGCGGAAGCATCGATAGAGCACAAACTAGATTTTATTGCCATTCTAGAAACTGGCAGAGATAACTTCACCTCACAATTCCTTGGAATGTTATCGGGCGGCATTGATTTTGACTGGCACTGTCTACCCCCAAGAGGACGATCCGGTGGGATTTTGCTTGGGGTTAAGTGTGACACGTTAGAGGTGATAAATGTCGTTCATGGAGATTATGCTGTTAAGTTTCGGGTTAGATCTAAACTAGATGGGTTTAGATGGGCTCTGGTGGCTGTGTACGGAGCAGCTCAACCTGAGTTCAAACCGGACTTTCTTGCTGATCTAGTGAGGATCTGTGGGGACGAGAGATTACCGATTTTAGTAGGAGGAGATTTTAATATTATAAGAAGAAGTGAAGAGAAGAATAATGACAACTTTGATGGAAGATGGTCATTTATGTTTAATGCAATCATTGAGAGCCTCAATCTGAGAGAGATTGATCTTACTGGTAGACAGTTCACGTGGGCGAACTCGCTGCCAATTCCAACATATGAAAAATTAGACCGGGTGCTCGCTAGTGTCGATTGGGAACAAAAGTTTCCTCTGGTAACGGTGCAGGCGTTACAGAGGGCTATTTCTGATCATACTCCATTGCTGGTTGACTCAGGAGAAGCAACCCATATAGGCAACAAGAACACTTTCTCTTTTGAACTAAGTTGGTTCGAGAAAGAAGGGTTCTTAGATATGGTGGCAAGGGAATGGGCCAAGGACTGTGGTGGACGTTCTAACGTTGAACGATGGCAAAACAAAATTAGACACTTGCGACAATTTTTGAGGGGTTGGGCCAGAAATGAAAGTGGGCTTTATAAAGAAGAAAAAGAGAGACTTATATGTATGATCGCAGCATTGGATCTGAGAGCGGAATCTAGCGTTCTCGATGCAAGTGAACAGGCTGCTAAATCTGACGCCGAGCAGCAACTTCGTGTTCTTCTTAGAGAAGAAGAAATGAAATGGGCGTTGAGAGCTAAAGTTCTTAAAGTTGTCCAAGGGGATGACAACACTCAGTTTTTCCACATGATTGCCAATGGCAAACACAAGAAAAAGAAAATTATCCAGCTTGAACAGGCTGAAGGTATGGTGGTGGGGCATGAGAACCTCAAGCTGTATATTTCAAATTTCTATAAGCGGCTCTTCGGGTCACCTGAGGATAGCTTTGTGTCCCTTGATGAGCTCGCAGTTGAGGATATACCTCAGCTGAGGCCAGACGAAAATGAGATTTTGTCTGCGCCGTTTTCAGAAAAAGAAGTGTTCGAGGCAGTTATGCAATTGAAGCAGAATAAGGCACCTGGACCAGATGGGTTCCCAGCTGAATTTTACAAGAAATGCTGGCATTTCATAAAGGGTGACCTTATGCCGATGTTTCATGATTTCTTTAATGGCCATTTGCAGCTCTTCCACCTTAACTTTGGAACGATAATGCTGTTGCCAAAGAAGGAAGATGCAGTGCGTATTGAACAATTCAGGCCTATATGTCTCTTAAATGTGAGTTTCAAGATATTCACGAAAGTCGGCACAAATAGATTGACACGGATTGCCCATTCGGTGGTTCAACCGAGTCAAACGGCTTTCATGCCAGGCCGACATATCCTTGAGGGAGTTGTTGTCTTGCACGAAACTTTACATGAAGTCCATTTGAAGAAACTAGATGGGGTGATCTTCAAGGTGGATTTTGAGAAAGCGTATGATAAGGTCAAATGGCCCTTCCTTCAACAGGCGATGCGTATGAAGGGGTTTATCGAAACCTGGAGGAAACAGGTGGATACCTGTATCCAAAAAGGTAGCGTCGGGATTAAGGTGAATGATGACATGGGTCATTATTTTCAGACGCATAAGGGCTTAAGACAGGGGGGACCCGATGTCGCCCATCCTGTTTAACATAGTTGCAGATATGTTGGCAGTCCTTATCGGTAGGGCCAAGGAGAATGGCCAAGTAAGTGGACTAGTTCCTCATCTTGTTGATGGAGGCGTGTCCATACTGCAATACGCTGATGAGACTATACTTTTCATGGAGCATGATCTAGCAAAGGCTAGAAACATGAAATTAGTACTCTGCCTATTCGAACAGCTGTCGGGGTTGAAGATTAATTTCAACAAGAGCGAATTGTTTTGCTTTGGAAGAGCCAAAGAGGAGCAAGAGGCTTACAGACAACTATTCGGTTGTGAAATGGGGTCCTTGCCGTTCAGTTACCTTGGAATCCCAATTCATCATCGAAGACTATCGAATAAAGAATGGAAATGCATTAAGGATCGATTTGAGAAAAAGCTAAGCTGCTGGAAGGGCAAGCTTATGTCTTATGGGGGTCGGCTAGTGTTAATTAATTCAGTATTAACTAGTATGCCGATGTTCTTGCTATCTTTCTTTGAAGTACCTATAGGGGTGCAGAAAAGATTATATTTCTATCAATCCCGTTTCTTCTGGCAAAGTGACGAAGTAAAGACGAAATACAGATTGACCAAGTGGGATATTATTTGCAGACCCAAAGACCAAGGGGGCCTTGGGATTGAGAACTTGGAGATCAAAAACAAATGCTTGCTAAGTAAGTGGCTATTTAGGCTATCGGTTGAGACCGAGGGTATGTGGGCACAGATCCTTCGTAACAAGTATTTACAATCAAAGTCTTTAGCTAAGGTGACTGTCAGGCCTAACGACTCGCCGTTCTGGAAGGGACTAATGCGAACGAAAGACACCTTTTTCGCAGAGCAAAATTTGTTGTTGGAAATGGTACAACAACCAGGTTTTGGGAGGATACATGGCTAGGGGAAATGCCTTTAGCCTTACAATATCCCACTCTGTATAATATTGTACAACGTAAGAATGATTACATTGCTACAGTATTACAATCATCTCCTCTTAACATCCAGTTTAGGAGGTCTTTGCTGGGGGAGCGGTGGACCTCATGGCTGCATCTTGTGCGAAGGTTGATGGATGTTCAACTTTCGGATCAGCCGGACTCGTTCCACTGGAAGTTAACTAGGAACGGTGTTTTTACGGTAAAATCTATGTATTTGGATTTAATAGATGCTGGCCCAATCCCGAGATCAATCCACATATGGAAAATTAAGGTTCCGCTACGCATCAAGATTTTCATGTGGTTTGTGCACAAGCAAGTGATTCTTACCAATGACAATTTGCTTAAGCGTAGTTGGGTAGGAAGCTCACGTTGTTGTTTTTGTGACAATGATGAGGCAATACAACACCTATTCCTTGACTGCCCGCTCGCTAAGCTTCTGTGGCGCACCATTCATATAGCCTTTAACATCAGCCCTCCAGTTAGTATCAACATGTTATTTGGGACGTGGCTTACTGGAGTGGAAACAGTTACAGCGGGGCGTATTCGGATAGGAATATGCGCACTATTATGGGCTATATGGAACTGCAGAAATGATATGATCTTTAACAGACAAAATCTTACAAATTTCTTGCAGGTCATCTTCCGAGCTACTGCTTGGATCCGTATGTGGTCGTCACTCACTCATATGGATGCTAGGGAGCTTTTGGCTACTGGGTGCAACCGCTGGGAGACGGTAGCACGGGCTATCTACAACCGGTTTGGATGGCGGTCCATTAACAGGATAGATGTGTAGTCATCTTGTCCTGCTGTTTGCCGGTTGTGGCCATGTTTATTTCCTTTATTTTTCTCGCTCCTTTTGAGAGCTGTAATGCACTGCAGACCTTGTTTTGTTTGGTTATTAATAAGATGGCCGCATGCATCATTTTGATGCAGAGGCCGGGGGCCTTCCTCCTTTTTTTTAAAAAATGTCGGCCTCTCATTGTATATATACAGACAAAACAAGATAAAATTACCCTACATCGTCCAAACAAATCTTACAAGTGGATTTCTATATCAATGTGGCAAATAAATGGAATAAAAATTGAAGCATCATGCTAGGTTCTAAACTAGAATGTGGGAGATTTCTCATTCCTACGATGATTGAAATGTCTCTTGTGTTGAACCTAGCCGACAAAGAGTTATTCTTCGTTCTTTTCGCTTGTGTTCGTTACTTCCCTTTGTCTTATGGCCTCTGAGCCACCACAGGAGGTGAAGAGAACCCAGGGATGCATGTTGAAATGCAATTTCAGTTTCTGCAATGCTAGGTTTGTGTGTCTTTGGCTACGGTGTCACAACGATGAAAGCGGTGTCGCACATATACAGTCACACGGCTATTAGTTTTACAAACAACATTGCAAACACTAGAAAGCATGTGGTGTTTAGTCCCACTGATTGACGACCTCGGATCCTTTGGATTTTTGTCCGCTGCTTAGGCCCTTCTTGGCGGCGATGATGGTGTCAAATGAGTTTTGGCAGTGGTTGTCTCCTTTCAATCTTTGGGCTCCCAGTCTTCTTCATTGACAATATTGCGACGAATCAATTGTTTCACAAATGCCGTGCAAAGGGGTGTGTCCCAGGCAGAGGTTAGTGATATCAGGTTCTCACCTATTAATATGGCTAGCTCAAGTGTTTTTCAATAACATTGAGGTTACTGTAGCTTGTGCATGTTTAGTCTTTTCCCTTTTTTCACCCGAGTCATGGTGGGAAGTCAAGATGTAAAAGGTAAAACTAGAGACAATGACTTAGAAAAGCAATAATGTGACTTTAAGTTCTATTGTGGATTTTTGGTGTTCGTCATTGTTTTGATTAGTTTGATTTGATATACTATTTTAACCAATCGGTAAATTTTGCTTTTTTACTTAGAAAATATGCACGAATCTCAGAGCAAAATTAAATGACATTACAGCCTGTTTGGTAACCATTGGGGGTAGGGGAATGGGAGTTTGCACGTGGGAGATTATATAGGGATTAGACATGGAAGTAGATTTTTACTCCCATTCCCCTGTTTGGTACTCCCTCTTGAAAGAAATATAAGATCATTTATAGTGATCAAAATGCTCTTATATTTCTTTATGGAGGGAGTATAAGTTAGGAATTAGATTGGGATACAGCACTACCCACAAATTTACAGTGTACCCCATGGGGAGAAAACGGCGGGAATTGGCCCTCTCAACTCCCATTCCCCCTCCCACATAAATCCCATTCCCTCTAATCAATCAAAGGACTTTTAATCTCCTCACCCCTCAACTCTCATTCCCACCTCTAATTCCCACAAACCAAACACGCTGCAAGAGTTAGACGACATTTTGTTAATTTTGTAAAAGTAAATCCATTGAAGTATATGCTTTCCTACATAGTCAAACTAACTTGAATTAAACTCCTCTCTGGAACTGTCTTTTGTTCAGTAATTTGCATCACTATCGAAAGTCTATCAAAATCCAAACGAAATTCTTGTCCTTTTCTATTCCTTATCCTCTTCCAGCAAACATTCCTTGGACTGCGCCGGTTTTAAGTCGACCAAGACACTCGCCACCATGGGCAGAGAATCTCCAACAAACCCCATAATTTTTTTTCCTGTTAAGTAGTTATACGGGGTGTTCCAATAATTTATGGGAGGTTTGCATGTGAGTGCTTTAGCAGACCTCCAATACATCTCTAATAATATGTTTCTCCCTCTTTAAACTATAGCATACAAATGGCATATACATGTCTATTCTATCAACATAATAGTTCAAATAATGTTATTTCGAACACACATAATTGAACAATCATTTCAAAACCACAATTTTATGAAATTAGATTCAAATGCAAACCGAAATTGACACATAAAAATACAATGAATGATTCAAAGTGTAGGGGAACGCAGCAGAAAACAAAAATTTCCGGTACTACGAGCACGCCCAGGACCACTATGAAGACTGCATACAAGGTTTCGATCCGATCGTTACCGACTCATAGCGCAGCGGAAGTAGAGTCGATGTCGGTGAAGATCCCCACAGCTAGGATTTACAACCTCCCAACCGCGAGGATGTTCTCCCTTGTCTGCTCGTCGGACAGCCCTCCGGGAGGCGGTCGGAAAGTCCCTCGGACGGTGTCATGGACAGCCCTTCGGGAGGACCCTCAAAACTCGGACGGTCACTCGGACAGCCCTTCGGGAGGCACCCTCGAACAGCCCCTCGGGCAAAAAGATCGAACATACGACCTCTCTACGGGGTTGCACACATATGGTGTCATCTATCCGGCAGGGCTTCGCCGTCCAGAACTAGTTCCCATCGGAACCCAGACAGCCTTTCGACTCTACGAAACTGTTTCGTGTGAGGGAGAGAAGAAAGGCAGATCATGCATGCCATTTGGTGAGAGAGTTGGAGTGAGTGTGGAGAGCTCCTCTCCACCTCTATTTATAGTAGAAGGAGGGGTGGAGGGGCTGAAATTTCAGCCACAAAAAGGGGTTCCTTCCCTCCCAAGCCTTCTCCAAGATCTTTTAGTAAAAGCCCCAAAAAGTGGCTTTCCAAAAAGCAAGCAAAAAGTGCTTTTCACTATTCATGGAAACATTTTCCCGTGACCGTTAGATCCGAAAATATTTCTGTAGGTCTTAGAACATTTCCAGTACCCACTAAAATAATTTTGGACGCGTTCCGAAACAATTCCGGATTAGTGATTTTCATCTGCGAAAAGCAACCAAAGCGGTTCCGGAACATTTCCGGGTTTTTTCTCCGAAAAAATCCCAGAAGTTCCAAGAACAATTCTGGCACCCTCTAAGAATTTCCAGGCGTGTGCCAAAACCATTTTGACTTAATGGTATACTCCGAAACAACCTTTCGATTTTATCGAAACTATTCCGTTGTTCTCTCTCCGAAACTTTTCCGGTGACTTTCTCTCATACTCCCTGTCTAGTATTCAGCAAATAGATGACCCTTAAGCGTGTGACCCTATAGGTTCGGTGAAGTATAGACATGACCGGAACACTTTCCGATCAATGATCAACATTGAAGCCGTGGACACCCATATTGACCCCTATACCCACACGAATAAATATTCGAGTGAACCTCCAGTTGCCGTGTGCTATTCCTGTTGCTTTGCGATATGTTACAAACTGATAACCCACAAGTATAGGGGATCAATTGTAGCTTTTTTGATAAATAAGAGTGTCGAACCCAACGAGGAGCTAAAGGTAGAATTAATATTCCCTTCAAGTTCTATCGACCACCGATACAACTCTACGCGCACTTAACGTTCGCTTTACCTAGAACAAGTATGAAACTATTTTGTAGGTGATAGGATAGGTTTGCAAGAATAAAACTAGAAGTACTTTGTGTGAATAAAACTACGAGTAATTTCTGAGATAATAAAAGTTAGTTGTTTAGTAGAAAGCTTTTGTAACACAAGAGAATGATTTATCCATAGGCAATCGATAACTAGACCGGTAATCATTATTGCAATTTTATATGAGGGAGAGGCATGAGCTAACATACTTTCCGTACTTGGATCATATGCACTTATGATTGGAACTATAGCAAGCATCCGCAACTACCAAAGATCATTAAGGTAAAACCCAACCATAGCATTAAGTATCAAGTCCTCTTTACTCCCATACGCAACAACCCCCTTACTCGGGTGTAAGCTTCTGTCACTCTAGCCGCCCACTATAAGAGAATTATGAACGTATTGCAAACCTTACAGCGGGGATCCCTCACGCTTGCGTGACACGGAGGGCACCATAGGACAGCACCAAAATAAAACATACAACTCAAACCAATCACGATCATCAATCAACCCATAGGACAAAACGAATCTACTCAAACATCATAGGATGGCCACAAATCATTGGATAATAATATGTAGCATTAAGCACCATGTTTAAGTAGAGAATTACATCGGGAAAAGAGAGGTTACACCGCTGCATAGAGGGGGAGAGAGTTGGTGTTGATGGCGGCGAAGTTGTTGTTGTAGATCGCTGTCACGATGATTGCCCCGGCGGCGCTCCGGCGCCACCAGAAGAGAGGGGGAGAGAGCCCCCCTCCTTCTTCTTCTTCTTTGGCCTCCCCCTAGATGGGAGGAGAGTTTCCCCTATGGTCCATGGCCTCCATGGCACCCGGAGGGGTGGGAGCCCCTCCGAGATTGGATCTCTCTCTCTGTTCTCTTCTGTTTCGCGTTCCTTTTTTCTGGCGTTTCACCGTTTCTTAAATTCCCAGAGATCCGTAACTCCGATTGCGCTGAAATTTTAACATGATTTTTTTCCGGATATTAGCTTCCTTGCGGCCGAAGAAGGGCACCAACTGACCTACGAGGGCCTCACGAGGCACCACGGCGCTCCGGACCCCCCTGGCGCGCCCTTGTGCCTCGTGGGGCCCACGAGCACCGCCTTGCGTTGATTCCACCTCCCAAAAATCACATATATTTCAAAATAATTCTCCGTAAAATTTTATTGCATTTGGACTTTGTTTGATATGGATATTCTGCGAAACAAAAAACATGCAACAAATAGGAACTGGCACTGGGCACTGGATCAATATGTTAGTCCCAAAAAATAATATAAAATGTTGCCAAAAATATATGAAAGTTGTAGAATATTGGCATGAAGCAATAAAAAATTATAGATACGACGGAGACGTATCGGCATCCCCAAGCTTAATTCCTACTCGTCCTCGAGTAGGTAGATGATAAAAGATAATTTTTGATGTGGATTGCTACCTAGCATAATCTTGATCATATAATCTAATCATGGCATGAATATTAAGACACGGGTTATTCAAAGCAATAGTCTATAATTTGATATAAAGACATCAATACTCAGGCATCCCAACAAACAATCATGTCTTTCAAAATATCAATGCTAAAGAACGTTATCCCTACAAAATCATATAGCCTTGTCATGCTCCATCTTCTTAACACAAAGTATTTATCATGCACAACCCCGATGACAAGCCAAGCAATTGGTTCATACTTTTTAACGCGCTTCAGTTTTTTCAACTCCCACGCAATACACGAGCGCAAGCCATGGATATAGCACTATGGGTGGAATAGAGTATAATGGTAGAGATTAATAAGGAAAAGACAAAAAGGAAGAAAGTCTCACATCGACGCGGCTAATCAACGGGCTATGGAGATGCCCATCAATTGATATCAATGCGAGGAGTAGGGATTGCCATGCAACGGATGCACTAAGAGCTATAAGTGTATGAAAGCTCAACATGAAAACTAAGTGGGTGTGCATCCAACTTGCTTGCTCATGAAGACCTCGGGCATTTGAGGAAGCCCATCATCAGAATATACAAGCCAAGTTCTATAATGAAAAATTCCCACTAGTATATGAAAGTGACAACATAGGAGACTCTCTATATGAAAAACATGGTGCTACTTTGAAGCACAAGTGTGGAAAGGATAGTAACATTGCCCCTTCTCTCTTTTTCTCTCATTTCATTTTTTTTCTCTTTTGTTTTCTTTTTTTTCTTGGGCTCTTTTTGGCCTCTTTTTTTCCCTTTTTTTTATTTTCGTCCGGAGTCTCATCCTGACTTGTGGGGGAATCATAGTCTCCATCATCCTTTCCTCACTGGGACAATGCTCTAATAATGATGATCATCACACTTTCATTTACTTGTAACTCAATATTACAACTCGATATCTAGAACAATATGACTCTATATGAATGCCTCTAGCGGTGTACCACGATGTGCACTGATCTAGCGTGGCAAAGATATCAAAAAACGGACAAGCCATGAAAATATCATGCTAGCTATCTTACGATCATGCAAAGCAATATAACAATGAATGCTCAAGTCATGTATATGATGATGATGGAAGTTGCATGGCATTATATTTCGGAATGGCTATGAAAATGCCATAATAGGTAGGTATGGTGGCTGTTTTGAGGAAGATATAAGGAGGCTTATGTGTGATAGAGTGTATCATATCACGGGGTTTGGATGCACCGGCAAAGTTTGCACCAACTCTCGAGGTGAGAAAGGGCAATGCACGGTACCGAAGAGGCTAGCAATATGCGGATGGGTGAGAGTGCGTATAATCCATGGACTCACATTAGTCATAAAGAACTCGCATACTTATTGTGAAAGTTTATTAGCCCTCGAAGCAAAGTACTACTATGCATGCCCCTAGGGAGATAGATTGGTAGGAAAAGACCATCGCTCGTCCCCGACCGCCACTCATAAGAAAGACAATCAATAATAAATCATGCTCCAACTTCTTAGCATAACGAGAGGCTATACGTGCATGCTTCGGGAATCACAAGCCTTAACACCAATATTCTTACTAAACCACAATCATTCACTAATACCTCCCACATATTACCATCTCTATATCGCAAAACTATTGCAAGGAATCAAACATATCATATTCAGTGATCTACAAGTTTTATGTAGGATTTTATGACTAACCATGTGAATGACCAGTTCCTGTTGACTCTCTAAATAGATATAAGTGAAGCAAGAGAGTTTAATTCTTTCTACAAAAGACCATGCTCTAACAAATATAAGTGAAGCAAAAGAGCATTCTACAAATAACGGTTTTCTATATGAAGAGAAACAGGCATCCAAACTTCAAATGATATAAGTGAAGCACATGAAGCATTCTATAAAGCCATACTCAAAAGATATAAGTGAAGTGCAAAGAGCATTCTATAAATCAACCAAGGACTATCCCATACCAGCATGGTGCATAAAAGAAAAGGGAAAAATAAACACAAAAGACGCTCCAAGAATTTACGCATATCATGTGAACAAAACAAAAACCGAGGCATACCGATAATTGTTGAATAAAGATAGGATGCCTTCCGGGGCATCCCCAAACTTAGATGATTGAGTCTCCTTGAATATTTACTTGGGGTGCCTTGGGCATCCCCAAGCTTGAGCTCTTGCCTCTCCTCATTCTTCTCATATCAATACCTCCTCGATCTTTGAACACTTCATCCACACAAAACTTAACAAAACCTTCGTGAGATCCGTTAGTATAATAAAGCAAATCACTACTTTAAGTACTGTTGCAAACCCATTCATATTTTATTTTTGCATTATACCTACTGTATTCTAACTTCTCCATGGCTTATACCTTCCGATACAATCCATAGTTTCATCAAAACAAGCAAAATAATGCATCAAAAACAGAATCTGTCAAAAACAGAACAGTCTGTAGTAATCTGAACATTGACCATACTTCTGTAACTCCAAAAATTCTGAAAAGTTAGGAAAAAATAAATTTTTTGCATATAAGTACTGTGTAAAAATTTCAGAATTTTTTCATGTTCCAGTAGAAAATGTAAATTCACGCACTACAGCAAAAGTTTCTGTTTTTGCACCGCACATACCAAACAAGCAATTTAAACATCCTAACGGTAAATCTTGTTATTTTTATAATACAATGGATTTGTACAAGGGATAATTATTTTTGTTGAAAAAGTTTCTGTAATTCAAGATTTGCAAAGTTTTCGTGGGCATGAACAAAGTTCAAGGAGCTCCCCCACTTCAACGGTGCTCGTCTTTCTTACTTTCACTTTCCTTTTTGAAAAGTTTTAGGTTTCCCTCTATATTTTTTTTGTTTTTAAACTTTATAAAAGAACTCAACAGAAATAAATGACTCTCTAAAACTTCCGGGTTGTCTCCCTAGCAGCGCTTTCTTTAAAGCCATTAAGCTAGGCATAAAGTGCTCAAGTAATTGATCCACCCGGATCCCAAGGTATATCAAAGCCAATTTTAATTAACAATGATTTGTAATTTAGTAGTGAGCACAAAGCAACATATATCATGCAATGACGAAGTCTAACTCTCTTCCTATGCATCGGCTTGTCATAAAAGAACAATTCATGCACATCAAGTAAAGGCCAATGCATAGTATAAACAGTTTCTTGTAATTTTATCGCATTGGAAACTTAGAGAGGCGGAGATGTAGTTCCTCTCTCATAATAATTGCAAGTAGGAGCAGCAATCACATGCATATTATATTCATCAAAATCATCATGTGCAACGGTAAAACGCAACCCATCAATATAATCCTTAATAAGAGCAAACTTCTCTGATATAGTGTAGTTGGGAGAATTCAAAAAGATAATAGGACTATCATGTGTCGGTGCAATAGCAACAATTTCATGTTTAACATAAGGAACTATAGTAAGTTCATCTCCATAAGCATAATTCATATTGGCATCATGGCCACAAGCATAGCAAGCATCAATTTCATCAAAAAGGGATATTTCAAACGAATCCAAGGGATCATAGCAATTATCATAGCATTCATCCTTCGGTAAGCACGAAGGGAAATTAAACAATGTATGAGTTGAAGAGTTACTCTCATTAGAAGGTGGGCACGGGTGATCAATCTGCTCTTCCTCCTTTTGTTCTTTGCTCTCCTCCTCAATTTTTTCATCTAATGAGCTCATAGTGTCATCAATTTCTTCTTCCATAGGAGCCTGCAAAATATTAGTCTCTTCTTGGACAGTGGAGGTGTCCTCAATATATTCTTTAACATAAGCATTAGAAGCATAGTTTTCATGGCAATATTTAAGTATGGCAAAATTTTCAGATTTGTAAAGAGTAGCATCATACTTTTCAATCAAAGAAGCAATTTCATAAGCACCCTTAAAAGCAACAAATTCTTCAATTTGTTCAATATCATAGTAACTATAAACACCTTTAGCATAAGAAGATACGATTCCATTATCACTAAACTCACATTGGTAGGGAAGGTGTTTCTTAGGGTCTTCAGAACAACAAGTAAAATCATGTATTTCGCATAAATTCAAAGCATAGAAATGCAAAGTATTAATTTGATGCCATAAAAGTTTCCCTTTTTGAGATAAGCGGTGTCGCACAAAATAAGCATGCTCATTTAATGATTTTCCCTCAACTAAGCTAGTTAGGTTTTTAGCACGAGCACAAAGGGATCGAAGATGATCCAAGTAGAAAGCTTCAGCAGTATGATAGATTTTGGGTGGTTCTTCAACCATTGGTTTAGCAGATACAACTAATTTTTTTGGTATTTTACGTTTCCTACCCATAACTAAAGATAGAAAACAAGAGCACAAAATAAAATTACTTAGTGATAAAGCAAACAAGCACACACGAGAATATCAACCCCACGCTATTGCACCCGGCAACGGCGCCAGAAAAAGGTCTTGATAACCCACAAGTATAGGGGATCAATTGTAGCTTTTTTGATAAATAAGAGTGTCGAACCCAACGAGGAGCTAAAGGTAGAATGAATATTCCCTTCAAGTTCTATCGACCACCGATACAACTCTACGCGCACTTAACGTTCGCTTTACCTAGAACAAGTATGAAACTATTTTGTAGGTGATAGCATAGGTTTGAAAGAATAAAACTAGAAGTACTTTGCGAGAATAAAACTACGAGTAATTTGTTAGATAATAAAAGTTAGTTGTTTAGTAGAAAGCTTTTTGTAACACAAGAGAATGATTTGTCCATAGGCAATCAATAACTAGACCGGTAATCATTATTACAATTTTATATGAGGGAGAGGCATGAGCTAACATACTTTCCGTACTTGGATCATATGCACTTATGATTGGAACTCTAGCAAGCATCCGCAACTACCAAAGATCTTTAAGGTAAAACCCAACCATAGCATTAAGTATCAAGTCCTCTTTACTCCCATACGCAACAACCCCCTTACTCGGGTGTAAGCTTCTGTTACTCTAGCCGCCCACTATAAGAGAATTATGAACGTATTGCAAACCCTACAGCGGGGATCCCTCACGCTTGCGCCACACGGAGGGCACCATAGGAAAGCACCAAAATAAAACATATAACTCAAACCAATCACGATCATCAATCAACCCATAGGACAAAACGAATCTACTCAAACATCATAGGATGGCCACAAATCATTGGATAATAATATGTAGCATTAAGCACCATGTTTAAGTAGAGAATTACAGCGGGAAAAGAGAGGTTACACCGCTGCATAGAGGGGGAGAGAGTTGGTGTTGATGGCGGCGAAGTTGTTGGTGTAGATCGCCGTCACGATGATTGCCTCGGCGGCGCTCCGGCGCCACCGGAAGAGTGGGGGAGAGAGCCCCCCTCCTTTTTCTTCTTCCTTGGCCTCCCCCCTAGATGGGAGGAGAGTTTCCCCTATGGTCCATGGCCTCCATGGCACCTGAAGGGGCGGGAGCACCTCCGAGATTGGATCTCTCTCTCTGTTCTCTTCTGTTTCGCGTTCCTGTTTTCTGGCCTTTCACCGTTTCTTAATTTCCTGGAGATCCGTAACTCTGATTGCGCTGAAATTTTAACACGATTTTTTCCCATATATTAGCTTCCTTGCGGCCGAAGAAGGGCACCAACCGACCTACGAGGGCCTCACGAGGCACCACGGCGCGCCGGACCCCCCTGGCGCGCCCTGGTGCCTCGTGGGGCCCACGAGCACCGCCTTGCATTAATTCCACCTCCCAAAAATCACATATATTCCAAAATAATTCTTCCTAAAATTTTATTGCATTTGGACTTCATTTGATATGGATATTCTGCGAAACAAAAAACATGCAACAAACAGGAACTGGCACTGGGCACTGGATCAATATGGTAGTCCCAAAAAACAATATAAAATGTTGCCAAAAATATATGAAAGTTGTAGAATAGTGGCATGAAACAATCAAAAATTATAGATACGATGGGGACGTATCACAAACACCCGAGGTGAGACTTATCGGCATCCCCGTGGATCAACAACTTGTCCACTATGCCAGTTACCTCGTTACCGGTTTTGTTTTCTTTTATCATTCCCGTGTTCCGGCATCCCTGTGATCAAATCACATTGTGTCTGGCCAGACGATGGTGGATACCGTAACACCGAGAGGGCCTAGAGATATCTCTCCATCGTCGGAGGAGCAAATCCCAATCTTGAGCTATCAAGTTACTTGACATACTTTCCCATGAACCCGTAAGCCGCCGTAATAGCCACCCAGTTACGGATGACGTTTAACAAACCCCAAAGTTCATGAATCAAGCGTGAAGAAACTCGATACTCTCATGGTCTAAGTAATTATGCAAACGTAAATTTTCTCTGTGTTATTAACCATTAACTTGTGACGAATGTATCTCATAGCATAACATCAATTCAGGTCGATTCAACACAAGTGTTCTTCTAACATTGTGCCCTCAAAATTGCCGGCATAGTCATGCCCATGATCAGGAAAACAGGATCATCATGCAACACTTGAGCTAGTCTTAGAGGCCAGACTAGGAATACATTTTACCGTTTATTATTCCACACGTGCATATGAGTCTTCCTCCGAGCCTCGTGGTTATTGTAGACTCGAGAACCATAGCAGTTATAGCACGGAATATAAACTTTAATTACGAACATGGGGATAAATAATAACATTTATTATTTCCTCTAGGGCATATCTCCTACAGACTCCCACTTGCACTAGAGTCAATAATCTATTCAATGCTAAAACACTATACACCTATGGCATACCGGTGTAAAATATGCTTCGCTTGTGGTATAGCCTGATGTCCAACGGATCTGACAACTTCAGTTCCATGTGTATCTTTGCATCTCCTCGCGTTTTCATGCTTTCACAAAATTCATATTTTGTGTGGACTTGGCTTTGTATATATGTGAATCATAGGTCAAACCTTGATTCCTCAGACTGAGCTATGGAGCAACTATCTACAATAGTGTCCCATTGACCAAAGCCATCTAGGAACCATACTAAGTTCATGAATGAACTATATGATTCAACATCTTCTTTGTCGCTTCCAAAGCGTCAACATACTTAGCCTTTGTTATAGAAATTGCCACAGTAACCTGTTTGGAACAATTTCCAACTACCGTGCCACCATATCGTGTTTTACACAAAACCCTTAACTTAAATCGAAAATCGCATGGAGCATTGATGAATACTGTATCGATGTAATTACTTACAACAAGCACTTCATAATCTCTGCTTGCAAGAAAACATGTCGTCAGTGCTATTTTAGTACTCAACGACATTTTTCACTGTTATCCCATGATCAGTACTTTGATCACTTTGGTATCTATACTCGCAACAGCTTGGGAGTATCGGACATATCTGGTTGTTTTACATACCATGGAATACATGATTAATCCAAACACAAGAGTGTGTGGAATCTTCATCATGTATTTTGCTCATCAGTGTTTTGGGACACCGAGTCTTGCAAAAACTCTTTCCATGTGACTTCGGCAAGAATCACTCCTTGGCGGTTTAATGCTAAACTGTTTTAGCATCTTGTCAATATGTATTTTGGCTTATCCCTATTAGGTAATTCTATCTCGCAGATAATTATGCCTAATATCAAGGCTACCCAGCCCAAGTACTTCATCGTAAAACTATTTTTCAATGAAGTCCTAATTCGTGTCAAGAAATTTATATTATTTCCAATTAACAATGTGTCAAGCACACAAGGTTTTTAGAAATATTATTATGCTCCCACTTACTTTTTTGTAACCACAAGCATCTTCGTTATCCATTGATGAAATCAAACTCTTTTGACTATTTCATCAAAAACGAAGATTCCAACTCCATTTTGCTCTCTTCTATCCATTGCTGGAACTCTGAAGTTTGCATACTCACTAGCATCCTCTGGACTGACAAAACACCTTGGATTGTATCACATGCAAGTCCTAGGTAGCATTTCCATTTTATGGAAATCCTTTTGGCATCCATGTTACATATCTCATGATTGAAATATGTATCAATTGCTAGTTTAACCCGAACCGACTTTAAGCATCGCTACAGAGAGACAGTCTCGCCGTAGTCAATTCCTTGAATTTGTTATAAGCAACAAGTCGAGCTTTATGGATAAAACATTTTTATCCGTATCAGTTTATAGTTCCATAAATATTCGCTAGACTCTAAGTCTTTCGAGGGGTGTATCAAGCTTTTAATCTCGAATCATTTATATGGAAACTATCTCGGATTGTATTGGCATTTAGCCAATTCTGGAGTCAGGGCCCATCAACGCTTCCTTGTGTATCGTAGGTATACTGTTGTCTAACAACAATATCTCGTTTACGCACCTGAGAGGTTTGCACGAGTTTTGCCTACGTGGTTCAGCTGCAAGTTCGACCGAAGTCCATACATCTCATGTAGAGGCTTTCGTATCAGTCGCAGTAGGAAACTCTGAATCACTTCCAAGGTCTCTTTCCCTTAACCTGATGACAAAGATACTGTTATCTCGTCGAGTTGCACTGTCCTCCCACTCACCTTTTTGTAAGAACCATTTTCTACAAAATCATACCGTTCTTTGTGGAAAACCTTTTTGCCTCGGTATAGTGAGGGAGGAATACCCAATAATTTGGGACAACCTACAAAGTAGCACTTGTCTGATTTGGAATAGGTTTGTAAATATTTTACACAAGCCCCATATTCCAAATGTTAAGAAAAGATATAACATGGCTGGGCATACCATACCATGACGTCATTTCAACAGATTTGATGGCGCTCTTTTCAGTGTAAAAGCCGCAGTCTCTAAAGCATTACTTTTAAAAGGGATAATGGCAAATTGATTTATGTCATCTTTGATCTTACCATGTCATAAATGGTTTGATTACATCTTCACGGACATTCCACTCACAGTGGTGTTCCGGGAGGTGTAAGTTATGAAACTCTTTTCACAACTCATCAGACATTAGCTAAACTTGTAGCTCAAATATTCCTTTCCGCAATCTAATTGCAGAAACATAATTTTCTTGTTACAATAATTCCTACTTCATTTTGAAAACCTTTTGAATGACTTCAAAAGATCCAGAATGATGTCTCATCAAGTAAATATCCATATATCTACTTGAGTCATTTCTGAAGATAGACAAATCCACTACTGGCAACAACATTTATCGGACTACACACATCATAATGTATGATCACCAATTAGTTCGTTGCTCGTTCCTTATGGCATGTGAACGGTATTTTAGTCACTTCACTTTTCGGACGAAAGTTGCAAGTGTCAGATGATTCATAATCAAATGACTTCAAAATCCATCATAATGGAATTTCTCCATGTGGGTTTCTCCAATGTGACCAAATGCAGTGCCACACATATGTGGTATTCTTTTAGTCTTGCGACATTTAGCGTCAGTGTTATGGATGTATCATATTACCATCAATATTCATAACATACGTCCCATCCCTGATGGAAGTATGGCCCTGATGTTATTCATAATACTGAACAACAATTGTTCTTTTATGAGCAACATTCTTGCAACAAACATTATGCAAATGGGATAGAGTGTATGAAACTCTAAAATGAATTATGAAAGTAAATACAGAGGTAATGTATTATTATCAATATTCATAACATACGTCTCATTCACAATGAAAGTATGGCCCTTATGTTATTCATAACACCGAACATCAAAAGTTCTCTTACGAATAACCTTCTTGCAAGATACCTTATGCAATGGGCTAGAGTGTATGAAACTCTAAAAATGAATTATGAAAATAAATACATAGGTAATACACTGATGGAAGGTATAGTAACATTTACTATGTTCCCAGCGTGTATCTAAACCTCACTCCGGCAAATCTTTTAGGCCGTAGTAGTTCTTACATCGAGTCGCAACAGAATGCAATCGAACGGGTATCTCTGTGATCAACTCACAATACCCAAGAATCAGTGATTAACATGTTTAATCATAATTCCCAAGAATTATATCTTTGACCAGCCTTCTATACATCAATAACTTGTATGACATTCATACATGAGCTGGATATTCCAGTCTTCTTTCTTTTTGCCTTTATACTTCTAACAGTTTAACTTTCAATATTTCTCCTACTCTCAGAAGAAGCACCCAACTTTAAGAGTGGCGTTAGCCCCGGACTTCCTAGGCGTGTAAGTCACACTAACACCCTTTAGACATTTCCTTTCTCTTTTAGTTGTTGTTTTATTCACCTTCATCATATGACAGGCGTTCTTCCGGATCCCTCTCTCATCAGTCAAATGCCCAGTAAACACTTTACTAATACTTTGCAAAACTAACATTGCTTTGGATATCCCATATCTTTTAGCCTTTGTTTGTATCTGAAACTAATTTTCAGTTCCATGAACATCACATAGCTATCCCAAACTTTTGAAGTTCGGGTCTCATGGAAGCAGACATATTGCACTTGACCGTAACGGAATTCTAGCTTTTGGATTGAAGGACGAGAGTCACATCATCCATAGCATTAGCGGGAGAATACTAAAAGCATGCGATAGGACAAAGTCCTTCTCGGCACTCTTGAGGACAATCCTCACATTACGTTACCAATCGTAAAGTTTTAACCAGATAAATAATAGCTTATTCAAATTTAATAGGAAAGGTGGAAACGCGAGCCATGATTCTACAACTATTATGCAAATCACACTAAGACAGAGTTCATAATTAATTGCACTGAGAATTAAACAAGTTAATTCTATAGTGCACTCCCACTCAAATCAATATCTCTCATAATTGATTGTGAGTGATACAAGACCCATATTGAAATTCAACGCCAAGGATGTATCCATCTCAAGTGATGAGAATTGCAATCGGTAGGCCAACTTGCCAATCACATCTCTATGTGACTCTTGTTCATCTTTCGATGAGCGTGTTCCGAGCTCAGGACGATCCTCCGGAACGTCAAGACAACCAAGTGATCTCGCTGCGAGGTCTCAACTCACCCGCCTCACACTTCTCTAATCGTTCGTACCCATGTATCCATGTGATACCCCGAAGAGATAGGTGTCGTGACGGTGCTACACTTGGGAGAACACTAACTACTTGATTTTTTTTGTGAGAGATCACCCTAATAAAAGCGACTACCGCGCAATCAAAAAGGGTGCATCATAAGGGATAAACATCTCAGGCAATTCACAATAGCATGATATGGTATAACCCTTTCTGACGGAGAAGTCTTTTATTTCTTCGTCTTCGGCATTCGCGTCAGTGTTCACCTTTGCGAAGTTTGCCACCACCTTGTCGATGCAATAAATAATACTGCTATCTCTATAGCAAATAAAATAATGCATTACAACAAGGTTGACATGCAGGTCATTTAAAGTGACAATCATATGGCTCCAGCCATTATGCCGAATCATGACACGCAGGTCATGTTAATTAATTTACATCATATAGTCATCTCATACATAATCAAATTATTATGAGCACTGCTATACCACATCACATGCCTTCTCATGTCATCCTGCAAAACCAAGTTAGACGCCTCTAATCGGTTTATGCAAAATTTTATTTTACGTGGCTACTAAGGTTTCAACCAAACCGCAGCTACCAACGTTCATCATCAAGTATGATTATTCAAGTCGCTAGATTAACTTTACGGGGTGTATGAAACACGAGATAATAAAATCTCGAGCCCCATATTGAACTTCGTCATACACATGACCCCTGTGCAGATCATATCTGCATTGCCCTTTCATCTGCGAAATTTCATCTTTCTTTTAACTATGGTGGAATTCAATGAACTGTTAGCACTTCGTTGATCAATCAGGATCGCGGATTCCCAGAACTTTGAAACTCCACCATGCCGTTATCAAGATCAGAAATACGCAAATTTCAGGGAAGCAACAAGAACATCGGGTAACTGATTTCATCTGCTACCCGCACAAATAATTTTCAGCAATAGATCTCATCTACTCCAAAATTATATTATGCAACACCCATACATCTCATGTATTCTAGATCATAACCTGCTTCTACGCATAGCACGGCCCATGATGCCACTATAGGGGAATGCAGCAGAAAACAAAAATTTCTGGTACTACGAGCACGCCCAGGACCACTATGAAGACTGCATACAAGGTTTCGATCCGATCGTTACCGACTCGTAGCGCAGCGGAAGTAGAGTCGATGTAGATCGTCGGTGCAGATCCCCGCAGCTAAGATTTACAACCTCCCAACCGCAAGGATGTTCTCCCTTGTCTGCTCGTCGGACAGCCCTGGGGGAGGTGGTCGGACAGTCCCTCGGACGGTGTCACGGACAGCCCTTCGGGAGGACCCTCAAAACTCGGACGGCCCTTCAGGAGGCACCCTCGAACAGCCCCTCGGGCAAAAAGATCGAACCTACGACCTCTCTATGGGGTTGCACACATATGGTGTCATCTATCCAGCAGGGTTTCGCCGTCCATAACTAGTTCCCACCGGAACCCAGACAGCCTTTCGGCTCTACGAAACTGTTTCGTGTGAGGGAGAGAAGAAAGGCAGATCATGCATGCCATTTGGTGAGAGAGTTGGAGTGAGTGTGGAGAGCTCCTCTCCACCTCTATTTATAGGAGAAGGAAGGGTGGAGGGGCTGAAATTTCAGCCACAAAAAGGGGTTCCTTCCCTCCCAAGCCTTCTCCAAGATCTTTTGGTAAAAGCCCCAAAAAGTGGCTTTCCAAAAAGCAACCAAAACGTGCTTTTCCCTATTCACAGAAACATTTTTCCGTGACCGTTAGATCCGAAAATATTTCTGTAGGTCTTAGAACATTTCCAGTACCCACTAAAATAATTTTGGACGCGTTCCGAAACAATTCCGGATTAGTGATTTTCATCTGCGAAAAGCAACCAAAGCGGTTCCGGCAGCTCCGGAACATTTCCGGGTTTTTTCTCCGGAAAAATCCCAGAAGTTCCCAGAACAATTCTGGCACCCTCTAAGAATTTCCAAGCGTGTGCCGAAACCATTTTGACTTAATGGTATACTCCGAAACAACCTTTCGGTTTTACCGAAACTATTCCGGTATTCTCTCTCCGGAACTTTTCCGTTGTCTCCGAAACTTTTCCGGTGACTTTCTCTCATACTCCATGTCTAGTATTCAGCAGATAGATGACCCTTAAGCGTGTGACCCTATAGGTTCGGTGAAGTATAGACATGACTGGAACACTTTCCGTTCAATGATCAACATCGGAGCCGTGGACACCCATATTGACCCATATACCCACACGAATAAATATTCGAGTGAACCTCCAGTTGCCCTGTGCTATTCCTGTTGCTTCGCGATATGTTACAAACACCCGAGGTGAGACTTATCGGCATCCCCGTGGATCAACAACTTGTCCACTATGCCAGTTACCTCGTTACCGGTTTTGTTTTCTTTTATCGTTCCCGTGTTCCGGCATCCCTGTGATCAAATCACATTGTGTCTGGCCAGACGATGGTGGATACCGTAACACCGAGAGGGCCTAGAGATATCTCTCCATCGTCGGAGGAGCAAATCCCAATCTTGAGCTATCAAGTTACTTGACATACTTTCCCATGAACCCGTAAGCCGCCGTAATAGCCACCCAGTTACGGATGACGTTTAACAAACCCCAAAGTTCATGAATCAAGCATGAAGAAACTCGATACTCTCATGGTCTAAGTAATTATGCAAACGTAAATTTTCTCTGTGTTATTAACCATTAACTTGTGACGAATGTATCTCATAGCATAACATCAATTCAGGTCGATTCAACACAAGTGTTCTTCTAACATTGTGCCCTCAAAATTGCCGGCATAGTCATGCCCATGATCAGGAAAACAGGATCATCATGCAACACTTGAGCTAGTCTTAGAGGCCAGACTAGGAATACATTTTACCGTTTATTATTCCACACGTGCATATGAGTCTTCCTCCGAGCCTCGTGGTTATTGTAGACTCGAGAACCATAGCAGTTATAGCACGGAATATAAACTTTAATTACGAACATGGGGATAAATAATAACATTTATTATTGCCTCTAGGGCATATCTCCTACACAAAGTACATATAACAAATGGTTCAAATTATTTGAAATAAACATAACATAAAGATTAAACATGCAACATATGGTTCACCTAAACACGGACATCAAACATAAAGCATAAAACACGAAGATCAAACATAAAGCATCACTCCTGACTCCCCGGTGCGACGGGGCGGCGACGATCGGCGCCTTCTTCCTCCCCCACGAGGCCGCTGCGGACGAGTCCCTTCCCTTCGGATCGCCTAGGCCGGGGCGACGACGCTGACCGCGGGTGGACGAGGCCGGGGCGGTCAGAGGCTTGGGGGCGCGGGGCGGGCAGCAGGGAACAATGGCGAGGGGGCACGTGAAACTTCACATGAGAGGAGGGTTGATTCCCGCCAGGTACACACGAAGGTTTACATGAAGTCTTTTTCCCCTACATAGTGAGGAAGTTAAGGACATTCTACGAGAGCAACTAATCGAAGAGTACTCCTTCGGGAGCCCCCACAAGGGTCACTTGGGGTGGGCTGGGAGTGCGCCACTTGGTGCGCTCTCAACCGCCACCACGTGTCGCGCTCTCAGCCGCCGCCACGTGTCGTGCTCTAGGCGCTTCCTCTGGATTTTGCTTTTCTGTACGTGTTTTCGGCTTTTAGATGATATTTTTCGGGTTTTTCAGCTTTTCTTAGGATTTGGACAAAAAAATTCAAAAAAAAATTATGCGAAAAAACACGTTTATGTTTTTTTCGTTTCGCGAGAGGCCCATATTTACTTCCCGTGGAGGCACGGATTTGCTTCCGCGAGAGGAAGGGCCGTGCCTTTCGGAAAGGAAAAAAACGTTTTTTTTCTTTCAGCGAGAGGCACGGATTTCCTTCTCGTGGAGGCACGGATTTGCTTCCGCGAGAGGCACGGTCGTGCCTCTTGGAAAGGAAAAAAACACGTTTTATCTTCTTTCGTTCCGCGAGAGGCACGGATTTACTTCTCGTGGAGGCACGGATTTGCTTCCGCGAGAGGCACGGTCGTGCCTCTTGGAAAGGAAAAAAAGCGTTTTTTTTTTCGTTCCGCGAGAGGCACGGATTTCTTTCTCGTGGAGGCACGGATTTGCTTCCACAAGAGGCGCGGTCGTGCCTCTTGGAAAGAAAAAAAAACACGTTTTATCTTTTTTCGTTCCGCGAGAGGCACGGATTTACTTCTCGTGGAGGCACGGATTTGCTTCCGTCGTGCCTCTCGAAAAGGGAAAAAACGCATTTTAGTTTTTTTCGTTCCGCGAGAGACACGGATTTACTTCTCGTTAAGACACAGATTTGCTTCCGCGAGAGGCACAGTCGTGCCTCTCAGAAAGGGGAAAAAACGCGTTATCTTTTTTTGTTTTTGTTTCTGAGAGGCACGGATTTACTTATCGTGAAGGCACGGATTTGATTCCTCGAGAGGCACGGTCGTGCCTCTCGGAAAGGGGAAAAACGCATGCCTCTTCGGAAAGGGAAAAACGTGCTCCCGGTTCGGGTTTTTTCATCCGGTTTTTTTCGTCAAAAAAGTTCATCGGATCTAGTTTTGAAGATCTCAACGCGTGGGATACAACGGTAAAAACGGTTCGAGATATGGACGCACGGTTTAAGAGATAAAACGTTTTGAATGAACGAATTAACGAAAAAAAAACTCCCAAGTTGCACCAAGTGGCGCATATGCAGCGCGCCACTTGTTGTAACCTGGCAAGGTGAGAGTGATATTTGGAAGAAGTATTTCTGAATTAAATTAGTGATTTCAACATTCTACGGACAGCTAGCGCTAATCATCTCTCCCATCTGAATTTCCCTGAATTTCACAGGATGGCCCCTTCTCCCTCCTAATCTCCAATCAAAAACTGCCACCTCACTACAATACGTAAAACCTGTCCGTGAGTCTAGCATTACAGGTTTTGTGCTTCCTGTTTACCGTGTTTACGGTGTTGACTCGACTCCTGCGGCCGCTGCTCAACCGCGCACCCACCGTCGGATGACTCCTGGACGCCCACGGCATCCCTGAACTTGGCGTAGATGTCTCCCTTGTAGAAGCTCCAGGTCCTCCACACCAGCACCAGCGACACGAGCGCGCCGCCCACGGTGACGGCCGTTACGATTAGGAACGACTCCCTGAAGCAACGCACGCCCATGCACGTCCTGCTCTCGCCGTCCCCGCGCTGCCTCGCCGCCTCGGCGTCGTAGAGACGCCCGGCGACGCACACGTTGAGCACGTAGGCGCCCACGGGGCTGGCCGCGGCGCCCAGGTTGTAGAGCGTGGCGTAGTACCTGAGCCCGAACACCTCGGAGATGATGGCGTAGATGAGCGGCCACTGCGCGCCGAAGCAGAAGCCCACGATGATGGAGGCGGCATAGAGCGACCGCGGCACGGCGAGGGCGATGAGTAGGTGGCCGGCGCAGGAGAGGAGGAGCACCAGCGTGAGCGCGAGCGGCCGCGGGAGGCCGTGCCGCGCCAGCAGGGCCTCGGACGCGAACCCGGCCGTGACCCGGCCGGCGTAGTTCCAGACACTGACGAGGGAGACCAGGGTGTTGATGCTCCGTGCCGGGTACCCCAGCGACTGCCCGATCTGGCCCATGTTGTCGATCGCCGTCAGCGTCCCGCCCACGCCGCAGATGGTGGCCAGGAACAGCACCAGCATGTCCACGCTCACCAGCGCCTGAGGGATGGAGTAGTCTTCCCCGTGCGCCGGCGGGCTGAACATGTGCTTGAAGCAAGAGCCGAGGCAAGAAAAAGACGACGACGTCGGCGGCGGATGCTCAGCCGCTTGCACGTCAGCGGTTGGCTTCTCGACGGTCACCCATGTCGATGTCGGGGGCTCCGGCAGAGGCTCTTGCTGGGGCTCTCTTTTCTTGAGCCAGTTGTAGTACTCCTGCCGGACGACGACGGAGAGTAGGGGAAGGATGAGGAGAAGGAGCAGCGCGGTGGCCGACGCGGCGTAGGCAGCGTGCGAGAAGCTGCTCTGCTTCTGGACGACGATCATGACGAGTATGTAGGAGGCGAGGGCGACGGAGATGTAGAGGAAGCAGAAGAAAGCGCCATCGTCGTCACCGCCGCCGCTTCGTCTAGGCGGCGGCGGCTTCACGCGAACGACGGGGAGGAACACGACGGAGACGGCTGCGGGGAGCCATGCGATGAGCAGCAGGATGGACTTGGAGTCGTCCCCGCCGTAGATGGCGAGGTAGAGCTGCGTGAGGATGGCGCCGCTGAGGCCGACGTAGCCCTTGAGCAGGCCGAGCACGACCCCGCGCCCGCTCCCTGGGAAGCTCTTGACGCAGGTGATGAGCGCGCCGGTGCCGGCGAAGGACTGCGAGTTGGCCCCCGCGCAGACGTAGGCGCACATGAGCCAGAGCGGCGGGCGTGCGGTCCGGCCGGCGACGGCGAGGTAGACCATGAGGTAGCCGGCGAGGTTCATGGCCGCGCCAACGGCGAGCACGGCCGACGGCGGCGCGACCTCATTGAGGAGGCCGGCGACGACGCCGACGTTGCTGCCGAGGTCCTTGAAGAAGGCGAGCGTGTTGAGCGTGCGCTGGTCGTAGCCCAGCGACGACTTGAGCGCCGTGGAGTAGATGCCGAAGGCGTAGGTCGCCCCCGACGCCGACAGGATGAGCAGGCACGCCAACGCCATGAACCACCGCCCCGCCACGACCTGCCGAGCGAACCGTAGTGTCACCACCTCCGACTCCGACACGTCCGCGCCGCCGCCGGACACCATAACCATTAGTGTTGGCGCCAATAAGATCCTCCTCCGCACGGCGGCTCTTCTTTTCTTGGATGACTAGCAGTAGAGTTGGTGCGTGTGATTCACATATATGTGTTGGTTTGGGTACGATGATTCGATAATTGATACTACCTCCGTTCCAAAATAAGTGACTACTAAGGGCAATTCTAACGCGTCGACGCATTCTGTCCGCACGCGTTCATTTGGGTCGAAACAGGCACAAACCGCTGCCCAACGCGCCGACGCAAATGTACAAGCGTTTGTTTTTTGTCCACGCGTGATGCTCAAATTTGGGCTGGGTTTGCGTTGGCACGGACACGGCGCTGGCACGCGCCTTGATCGGTCGGATCAGAGGCCTTCAGTTCCAGCCGAACGCCCGCCCTTGTCCTCTCCCTGGCCCGCCAGTCGGTGGCACATTGGCCATTCTCCCCCTCTCCCATCCACAGCTAAGACACCCGGCCACCCCGCCCTCGCCGTCGTCGCCCAGTTTCGGCCGGTTAGATGCTGCCCGGGCCGCCGCCCGCACCCACACACCTCCCCCAGCAGCACGCCGCACCTCGACGGCCGCTCTTGCCGGCGTTGGTGGCCTGTTTTCGCCGCTGCCATAGCACCCCCACGGCCACGCCACCCCCTCGCCTCCGCCGCCGCCGGCAATGCTCCAAGCCCGGCGTCCTCGCTCGACGGTCGCCGCCACTCTTTTTTCGGCATGGCCGGCTCGTGCTTCAGCGTTCTCCTGTGTTCGGAAGGCTTGCAGAAGACAACTGTCCAGAGGTCAATGTTGAGATCAACGGCCATCACTACTACCTAGCTGATGGTATCTGGACTACTCTTGTGAAGACAATCCCAAACCTGGTAGGAGAGAAAAGGCAGAGATTTGCCCAAGCACAAGAGAGTGCTAGGAAGGATGTGGAGCGTGCTTTTGGTGTTCTTCAATCTCGATGGGGCATCGTTCGGTATTCTGCTAGAACTTTGAGCACCAAGAAGTTGTGGGAGGTGATGACTGCTTGTGTGATCATGCACAACATGATCGTAGAGGATGAGCGTGAGGATGCAATCTTCGACCAGGTGTTTTAATTTCAGGATGAAAATGTTGTGCCTAAGCATGGAGGAGCATCAACGTTTACACAGTTCACCCAATTTCATCATGAAATGCGTGAGTGGGCAACTCGTATTCAACTATAGATGATTTGGTTGAGTATATATAGGCTCACCTTGGCAACCAATAGATGTATCGGCTCTTTTCTTTCAAATGTATTTGTGACAATTTAAATTTCATTTGGTTTGTAAACTATGAGTTTTTTATTTGGTTGTAAAACTATGATATTTTTATTTGGGTATGAATTATGCGAACTTTGGGTAATGTTTTTGATATGTATGCAAAAAGGTGCAAAAATATGGCCACATATCGGCCGCGCGGACGAAAATGCATCGGCACGTTGGGCGCAGTGACCACCCAAACGCGAATGGGCAGACGCCGCCCAAAACACCGACCTAAACGGACAAAAAACGGACAAAATCTGACGGCTTGCGTTGGGAACTGTTACTTTATTTGGTCAGATGAATGAAATTGGAACGTACTGTACTAGTATGATACTGTGGTTTGTGAGCGATCTGACTATATTAGTATTAACTTTGCCGACTTTGACGATAGCAATAACTAATGTACCAAGGGCTGATCTTTGTGGGACGCCGGCTAGGCGGCAGCAGCAACAGACTACGCCCATGATTTTTTCTCTTATAAAAACGTAACCATGGGGATGAGACGAAAGGACGACAAGTAGTCAGTGTTTGTAGACAATAAAAAAAATAAAACAGTGTGATAGTATGCATACCACAATGCACATGTCATGTAATCTTCTTGTAACCATCTATGTAAGTAAAGACAGGCAAATACAGTACAAAAACGGAAATCGCATTTGCATTTTGCAGATCACCCTCAAAAGGCGATCCTGCGAGTGACTTGTAAAATCTTACCACCCAGAAGGTAGATGGTCAGCAACAACAATGGAAAAGCTAACAACATTTGGGGCAGTAAAACTAAACCACTTCTCAGCCCTCTCACGCCCTTAACAATTTCGGCTGTCGGGTCGTTTCTGGCAGCTAGCTCATGGTGATTAGCAAGAAGACATCTAACAATTAACCTAACCGGCTACATGCCGAAGTAAGCCAAACAGGGCACCTCCGTTTCTTCAGTGAGTAGACCAAATCGAGTGCATGCGTACAAGTTTCTGGTAGGAGTATATATCTGGCATCGATCTACTTCTACTTGCAGTACTCGCAGGTGCTGATCCAGCTAGGCTAGCTAACCTTTTCTTCTTGTTTTGCCACATATCTTCATGGACTCCAAGGCCTCCCTGCATATTTCAGTTCAGTTCCAACTCTAAGTAAGTATGTTGTCTACCGGGCAGGCTGTTCTAACTGAAAGATCACCGCGACAAGGAGTTGTTGAAGAAACATCATTGACCATCCATGGTTATCACAGTAAGTATAAAATGTAGCCAACAGGAACAAGTAAGATACCGTAACCCGTCTTCCATCTCGACGCTCCCAGGCTCCAACTTAAGACCATCCAGAAATGCACCACATGCCTTTTCATAGTCCTGAAGACAATGATGAGTTTGAATTGTACATACTACATCAAATAGGATTCTGTTGCCACAGAAAATAACACAACTTGTGTACGCACATCAAAACGGTTTTCCCACACAAACAAGACACACAACTCATCTAAAAAAAACATCTCATCTCACCTTCAGTAACATCAGAGCAGTTCCTTCACGGTGGCAGCCCTTGGCCCAGCCAGGTCGCATCATCCTGCAAGCTTGAGCATCCTTCAGGGCCTGCGTCCCATTACCGAAGCGAATCCAGCATAGGCTACTATTTGAGCGCAAGGTCGCATTAAAAGGGTCGAGCTCCATTGCCTGCAGCAACATACAACAAGCATCAACACAATTCTGCACAATGTTAGATTTGCCAGTATGTGGTGTCAATTTCTTCCTTCATGCCGTGCAAGCCAGCCGCTAGTATTGGTCTCATGGGTCCAGTGTCAAATGTATGTCCCCTACACGTATGTGCTGCTGTGTGGCCTATGTCCACAACCATGAATTACATGCAATATATGACCTGTTCTACCACTGATCCAACCGCGTCTACATGCAATGTATGACCTGTTCTACCACTGATCCAACCGCGTCATCAATAAAAAAATAAACTGCATTGTAAGAGATTACAAAAATAACAACGTGACAGGAAGGGCTTAGAGGAGCAATCTCTATCTAGTTCACAGCATTAGCACATCTGCATAATTTTCATCACACATGCCATTCCATGCAGGGAACAGAAAAACAAAACTAAAATGCACTAGTCTTTCAACTTGTCCTAAGCAGTCAATAAGTCCATAAACTATAACAAGCAAGATGCAAAAATATACCTCTCCATAAATTTTTGCTGCAATAAGATAATTTCCATTCTTGAACGCCTCATGTGCTTTAGATTTCGCACTAGCAAGCATAGTTTTCTGAAACATTGACAACAATCAAATGAAGTATCACATGCAATCCCTTCCCACATGCTCAGTAGAAAAAATAAAAATTCTCCTGAATCAACTCAATAGTTCTATCACTTGCGAAATGGCCATGAATATTTTTAATCAAATACTGAACCTCCTGTCTCCTGATAAAATAATATTAAAAGTCAGTGTCAGCAGTTGAATATTTGTTTGATTCGTTTCATTTCCACATGTTTCTACTGGCCTAAACATAATATCACTGACAGAACTCGGTAGTCTCTTTTCTTTCAGATATACATATTTTTTAAATTCTCTTAATCAACATTTTTTACCGCATCTTCCATCCACTACAGAAACCCACAACAAAAACAATAAAGCCTTTACTCTAAAGCAAGTTCGGATTGGCTAAGGCTACCGGTACAGAAATCCCAAAGACCACAATCTCATCATTAAAAACTATGTTTTCACTTGGCCAATTCACTGTACTTTATTTTGATTTAAATCTTAAATGCACATCTCGACCCAAATTGGGTCAAAATCAACACTGGGGTTAATTCTGGTTAGGTTAATACTTACAGAAATTTAAACTTCAAAAGAGTACAAAACACATAACTATCATTTTCCAATACAAATAGGCATGGCAATAAACCATAATCTATGTTGCATGCCACAGAATTAACATGCAAAAGATTAACGTGCGATGTGCCATCAAAAAGCCACATGATAAGGAATATCGAGTTGACCAGTTTAACAGAACAAGTAAGGTAAATACATTTAAAATCCTTTCAACTAAATCTTATTGCTCCGAAATGAGTTGGCATGCAATACATGTGACATATTTTTGCTTCACCGGCTCATAGCTGACCCATTGCAGCAAGACAACTGGCATACTTGACATTCACAATCAATCTAATTCTCAGCCACTAATCATAATTCATTACATAAAGAAGGGACAGTCATGCGTATGGTTTCAAGCTGTTTTTCAAGTTACGACAATGAATTGAAGAAACCCCAAATTCGGGAAATCTCACAGCCAGCAATCAAGCATGCACACTCAAACCATTAATATAAATATGATAATGATGTTTTATAATTATACCTTTGCTGGGGGGCACTGATTTTACATTGCGAATGAGTCCATCAACACTCCAGTCACGTACTTTAGGAATAGGAGAAGTGACGGGAAATAGAATTTCGACATGTTCACGCCTACCAGAATGTGCAGCGATTTCTATAGGAGTGCATCCATACTGCCAAGACAACAAGCAAGATTAACTTCACTTGGTATTTGACAAAACAAAATGATGAGGCGGCCGGGAGCATGCAAGGTATGTAGAAAACCATTGAGCAGATATGGTATAAACTTAAATACATTCTAGAGATTAGGATAAATATGGAGCTTAGTTAACATGAGCTGTCAAGAACAACATTGATACTATATACCGAATTGTTACGTTATAATACTATCCCAAGTTCCCTACAACTTACAGGATGAATAAGATAAGAAGTAACTCTTGCTGATATTTGCAATTGCAACTTCATTTTTCTCTGAAAACTGATGACGATAACTTATATATTTCATCCAACAATCCAAAGTTCTTTGTAAGTTTTGGAACTCCAAGGTAAGTTCTTCCTACTTACTCCCTCCGTCCCAAAATAAGTGTCTCTACTTTAGTAAAGTTGAGACACTTATTTTGGGACAGAGGGAGTAGTAGATAGCCTAGAGCCATCACATACTTCTCCAAATAATCAAATAGAATAGGGTGCTGAATTTAAAATGTAGCTTCGCTGCTTCATGTAAGAAACAACATATTTAATGTAGTCTACTAGGGTAAATCTAAATGGACCAAAAATGTACAAAACAGAATTCATCAGGATATTTGTTTTAAAGTTTACGATATGAAGATGGAAAACCAGTAAGATGTTTAGCAATGACCTGCTAAATGAAAGAATATGTTCTGTTAAGGTATAAAAAGCTTACACTGTCAGTAACATTAGCATCTGCACCAGCCAGAACTAAGCACTTAAGGATGTCAGTCGAGCCAGCAAAGGCAGCGATCATTAAGGGTGTCTCTTTACCAATACCATCCACATCAGCACCAGCCTAACAAAAAATGACAGGTTATATACTTCACAAGAAAACATACAAATTGCAATTCGTCATTGTCGTAACCATTTTAGGAAAATTACAGAAACTAAGTAATGTAACCCTTTCTTTTCACATTAGCACAGTAACCTGTAAGTTGATGCAAGAAGATGACATACCTCAAGCAGGAGTTTCACACATTTTAGTGAGCACGTGATAGTAGCAATAACAAGAGCTGTAGAATCAGTACCACTCAAAGCTATCTTATGCTGTTGGGAGATGCAAAAATTAGAAATTCCATATAACTACAGTCAGCATAAAAAATAAGGGGCGAAGAACTACAATTGAATAGCTAGTATATATAAAAAATGTCATTGTGAGTAGAAGCTTTTGACACAAATAAGAAATAACATAATTAACATAGTCAGCAAAATTAAATGAATTAGCCCCTCATGTTATCTATTTTTTGAGGAAAATGGAAGTTGTATTGCCGATTGAGTCAGAAGAGAAGCAAGTATAGTTTAGTTACAGAGAAAGGGATCATGGCTCCCAGTGGCCCTCAAAATAAACTTAAAATTACAGCTAATCAGGCTCTGGATCAGGCTCGTTTTCCCCAAATGTGCTCCAGGAGATACGCGACTGAGTCAACAGCATGTCCTGCTTGATTACTCCAAGCGCATGATCCTCAGAGGAGACAGTATTCTAAGTTATTTATGAAAAGGCGATTAATCCTTCTCATCCGTCTGGGAGAAGTCCCTCTGACCATTCCCCAAAAATGCACATAAAAGAAAGAAAGATCAGAGTTTCCAGCTCAGTAAAGTCAATGGCCAGACAAACGACAAAGCTCGAACTTAACAGTCAAGCATGTTAAACTTCAACTTGGCAGACTATGTCAAGCAAGAACAGTAGAAACTAAAAGCACTGTGTACATTTTATAGTCGGATTATGCGTATGCTGGAAAAAAGAGAGCATGTTACACTCAAGTCTCTGGAATCCACCTGGACACTGGTGGGAGCATTGCAATGAAATAAGACAATTCAGCACTGAAAAAGGAAACTAAAGGTCGATGTGTATATCCGAGAAGCTGGATTGGAAAAAGAGCAACAATTTCACTCATGTTACCAAGACGCGATACTATTGAGACTATGTTTGAAAACTGGAGCACGTGAGATAAAATTAGAAGGAATGAAAACTCAAAAATACGGGTGTAACACACAAAAGCCAGTGACATGAACTAAATACACATAGGAAAAAGTTGCTGGATAGGGAAACAAATGAAATAACTAAATAACTATTAAGTGGACTTTACCATTCTACATAGAAAACTAGTTCTTAAAAAAGGAAAATATGGGAGTGGCGCTTACATCTGCATGGTGGTCCAACAAAACCTTCACAATATCATCATGCCCATTCTTAGCAGCAACATGCAGTGCTGTCCCACCATGACTTAGTCCATCAGGGTTAGCTCCTTTGGAGAGTAAGAGCTCTACTATGTCAACGTATCCTGGATGCAAAATACATGATATATCACGATTCAACTATAGATACTTTGTTGTAACTCCTTGGTTGTAATTTAGAAGGCATACATCAAGGCCACGAAATACATAGTCAATAATAGCTTGGAATTGATGGAGTAGGCAGAATTCGGACACAAGGGCATGTTTAAACTTTTGGGACTTGGCTAAACTAAATTGACAATAGCATTGAAACATAAAAGGCCTGCTACTTGTGCTTTGCATAATGTGATGTGTATAGGGGGAAAAGGATGAACTTTGCACATATATAGTGTATACCTTACGCCCTTCAACTATAAAGAATACCCAATCAGAAAAATTTACTCGATGTGTCACTGATATATGGCTCCTCACACAGACGCAGTACAAATGGAGATGAAGAACAGTTAGGAAAGATGAGTATGCGTAGAGATCCATACTACCTTGATTGGTGGCGAAATGGAGAGGCGTATACCCCTCGCTGTTGAGCTTCTCTGTATGAGCACCATGATCGAGAAAGTAACACGCCAAATACGCATTCTGACGGCTAATCGCACAGGTCAAAGGTGTTTCACCTGTCAGGAACAACAGAGCAGAGAAGCTTAGCACAAACAAACTCAGCCCATCCAAGGAAACACCTACCTGGATGAAGGAGAGCTTCTCTCTAATCAACGAAAGCTAGGATGAAGATGATTCAGTGCGTGAATGAGAGCTACTTATATTACGGAAAGGAAAGGAAAGGAGAGGGCTTGAAGGAAGGCGACGCACCCATCGGGCCTACGTCATCGACATGCAGCCGGATGTCCTCGACCAGGTAGCGGCACACGGGCAGGCTCCCGCCTAGGGCCGCGGTGTGCAGCAAGCCTATGCCTATGCCGTCCCTGACTGCCCCCAGTTTCTCGGCGAGGCGACGGCCTTCCGCCCCCCTTCCCAGCACCCTCGCCGCCTCTGAAACGCAAAACGGATCGGCACCAAAATCAGCACGGAAACAGACGAGAACCGGAAAATAGAGAAAAAGAATGGCCGGCGTATGGAGGTGCAAACTCTTGACGAGGCGGAGGTCGCCGTCGAAGGCTGCCTTGAGGAAGCCCGTGATGAAGGTAGGGTCGGAGGAGAATGTGCTAGGTTTCCAGGAAGGGAGGCCGCCGTCTACGTCGACGTCCAAGGCGGCAGGGGTATGATAGGCGGTTGCGGCGCCATGGCGACTGGGTTGGTGGCAGGTAGGGTTTTAGCCCGGAGCTGGAAACGGGGGAAGAGAGGAGGAGGAAGGCGTGGGCGGGAAAGGTGGGAGTGGAGTGGAGGCCGGGGAGGACGACAGGGTAGAAATGGAAGGCGAGCGGGGGCCGATTTCCCCTGTAGCAGCAGCAATACAACCGGCGGCTGTTTGGATGGACGCCCCGCCCGAATAAGTAAAATTTACCGGAACCGGTATGTACCGGTGACGCATTCGCCGTCCATGTCAACATCAAGATGCACACTGTCCTTTGACTAATAAACTAAGAAATCTTTTGTGGGCTAAAATACATCTTTATATTAGTCTGACACCACCTGACCAATACGTGAACATGCCCCACAACCTTTCCATTTAGTCATGCATGTGTACTCCCAGACCACTCAACCTATAGTACTAACATTTTACTTTCTTGTTAGTTATTAAATGATTGATATCTTTTAAATAATGTTTTATTTTTAAATCTTTTTATATATTTGAATTCCTAAAGACAAGATCTTTAAAAACAAGAGAAAAGTCCACATTACAACCCTGAAATAACCACTCGGTTTAATATACAACCCTCAACTTCAAAACAGGCTGACCCATACCCCAAACTAGACCTGGGCATCTCCGGGCCGGGCCGGGTTTCGGGCCGGGTTTTAAAAAGCCCGGCCTCAAAATCTCAAGCCCGGGCCCGGCCCGGCCCGGCCCGCAGCCCGGCAAAAAGGCTATTTTGCCTATTGAAAAGAATAAAATACCTAATTTCGGGGCTATATAATACTATATTATACCTATTTTTCGTAAAATATATTAAAAAATAGGTTGTATCGGGCTTTTCCCGGGCTTCGGGCCGGGCTCAGGCTAGAAAAGTGAGGCCCAAGCCCGGCCCGGACGTCGGGCTTCGGGCCGGGCTTCTCGGGCCGGGCTGCCCATGCCCAGGTCTACCCCAAACTAACCATCTGGTTCAAAAATCAACCCTCTGCCCTGTTTTGCATGGCTGATCCGGTTTTGACTGCATTGACTGCTGATTGGGCTGCGCCAAGTCAGCATTGACCCCTCTTACATGTAGGACACGCCCAGGAAATAAGAAAAGAGAAAGAAAAAAAATCATCTCTCCCTCCGTCGGGCGCTACCATCACATCGCCTTCCCCGGCCACCGCGCACCGCCTTGCTGAGTTGGCTCGGCGGTAGCAGGACCAGGAGAAGCCCAGTGCCGCCACCGGCGTGGAGCACCTCGTCTAGCCGTGCCACGCAGCCTCGCCGGCGAGGGCGTCCTTCACCGATTCCTAAATCGTGCGATCGATGACAGGAGACGGCGGTAGCTCATCTGCTCCAGCGCAGGTGTCCGCCCAGGTCCAGAGGAAGCTGGTGGAGTGCGCGTCGTCGCAGGAGGCGTGGTGCATGGCGAAGCTCAGCGCCAAGTGCGGCAACAGCATGGTGGCCTACACGGCGAGAAGCGCTGCCCCGTCATCCCCGACGGCAGGGTGCTACCGCGGGACGAGATGGGTAAGGCCGATGACATCCCTGTGTGGTGGTCCGACCCGACGGTGCAATGACATCCTAAGTGGGGGTAGCCGGAGAATGAGATCGTCGGGCGGCGGAACTCTGCCGGATCCCGGGAAGAAAAGAAGAGCGCCGCCTACTGATGACGCCTCGGTCTGATTCCTTCCGTAGGAATACGTAGGGGAGCGAGGCAATCCTTCTGGGCAAGGCTATGCATCCAATTGTCGCCTCGGACATCTTCTTCTCTGCCTCCAGTCCGTCTCCTCCGCCGCTCGATCTCCTCCACCGTAGTGCTCCAGCTCTCCTATTCTCCCTCCTCGGCTCCATGGTGGTCTCCTACATCCGCCAAGGAAATTTTCCCACCACCCCGCAACCCCGTGCTTCTACCTCTCCTCGTTGACGATTATGGGCACTAACCATCCCGAGCCGCACGGCAGTGAGTGCTATTTGCATGATTGCATCTACGGCGAGCACGTGCACTCTTTGCAGCAGGGTAACGGGCGGGTAGCGTGCGCCGGCAGAGGAAGCGCCTCCACTCGCCGGCCATGGACGGAGGAGTGGTCTCCAGCGAGCACGAGCGCTCTGTTCAGCTAGGCCACGGTGGAGCCCGACGGGGGGAGAGAGAGAGCAAGAGGGATTTTTTTCTTTCTCTTTTATTATTTCCTGGACAGGTCCCACATGTAAATGGGGTCAATGCTGACATGGGCTGCCCAATCAGCAGTCAACTCAGTCAAGACCGGACCAGTCAGTCAAAACCGGGCAGAGGGTTGAGTTTTGAACCGACTGGTTAGTTTGGGGTATAGGTTGACCGGTTTTGAAGTTGAGGGTTGTATTTTAAACCGAGCGGTTAGTTTAGGGTTGTAAAGTGGACTTTTCTCTCAAAACAAGACCAATATTCAATATATTTTAGCGTAGTTTGAATGTTACCGTTTCATTCGCTTTGGCATTTCAAAAAAATGGATTTAACTCATTTCAAAAAACTCGTTTCACTTTGTTTAAAAAACTGATTTCACAATTAAGAAAACAAATTTAAGTCATTCAAAAATACAGATTTAACTCATTCTAAAATAGACTTAACTCATTTTGGGAAAACTAATTTTATTCATTTTAAAACACTGATTTCACTCATATCAAAACACATATTTAAGTCATTTCAAAGAACAGGTTTCGCTCATTTCGAAAAGGTGATTTCACTCATTTCAAAAAACTAAATTCACTCATTTTGAAACACTGATCTCACTTATTCCAAAACACATATTTCACTCATTTACAAAAACAATTTCACTCATTTCAGAAACAGATTACGTTCGTGTCAAAAAAAAATTAACTCAATTTAAACACCGATTTCACATATGTGAAAACACATATTTCATTTGTTTCAAAGAACTGGCTACACTAATTTTCTAAAACTGATTTCATTCATTTCAAAAAACTCATTTCACTATGTTAAAAAAATGATTTCACTCATCTGAAAAAACTGATGTCACTCTTTTCAGAAAAATAATTTCACTAAGTTGAGAAAATAGATTCACTCATTTTCATATTTCAGTTCGAAATGGATTTCAGTCAGTGTGAAAAACTGATTTCACTCGTTTAGAAATTGATTTCACTCAAAGCAAAAAACTGATTTCAAATATTTCAAAAAACTGATTTGACTCAATTAAAAAACAATTTCACTTGTTTTGTAAAACAGATTTCACTCATTTTAAAAAAGGTTTGAAATAATTAGTTTCACATGTTTTACATGACTAGTTTCAAAATTCTGAAATAACAAGTTTCACGTATTTCACATCCAAAAATGTGTCATGTGTATGAAAAACATATTTCACTCATTTTAAAAATTGGTTTCACCCAATTCAAAGATCATATTTCACTATTTTCGGAAAGCTGATTTTACTCATTTCAAACGTTGAAATTTAAACTTGTTTGAATGTATTCAAGATTGATCTTGTTCTAAAGGTCTTGGCTCCAGGAGTTCAAATATATACAAAGTTTCGGAAACAAAATTTTTGTTTTGAAGATATGAACAATCTAAATAATGAAAAGGAAATTAAAAATGATGAATTTAGAGATGGAGAGAGGAAGAGAGATTATGTCAGAGACATGCATGTCATAGTCTGTACCATGAGCAGTAAAAAGAGAGAAGCAGGACCATGCATGCATCCTTTGCATGTGCATGGTGGGCCCGGTCTGATGAAATACGATGACTTAAATAGAGAAACGAGAGGAATACAAATGTACACCTTTTGAGCTGGCATCATGCTATTGGTGAGAGAACCACCGGTACATGCCGGAACCGGTAAAAAACACTTTGCGCGCCCTCGCCAAGCCAAATAATTGATGTTGTCTTTCTGTTATTTTTTGTATTTTTTAGACAATCTTGCAGTGCTTTTATTAGGGCATCTTCCGGAGAATGTACACCGCATCCGCCCGTGGTGGAGGACCAATCTGCGGACACTGATGCAGGAACCGACAATCCAAAGCTAGCCGCATACACCGGCCCCAATTTTTTTTAAAGTTCGCATACATCCGGCCTCAATTTTTTTTTAAAGTTCGCATACATCCGCACGCTCAAAATAGCCGCATATCTAGTTCCAGTTTAGCTAAAAAATGTGCAAACGCGACAGTAATTTTAATTTAAATATTACAGTTCAACCATGTTGTCCCCTTTAATCGCCCACAGATGGTCAATCAGATCTTCCTTCAGTTGCTCATGAGTTGCTCGATGCCGAATTGTTGATGCATTTAAACAAACTCATCAAATATGGCCGGATTCTGGTATGGAAGTTCGATACACTACTAGGCGGCGTCGAGGCCGGGCGCTGGGGATCGATCTCCTCTCGATCCTGGATCGAGCGGGGACGCGGCTTGCTGCTGCGGGAGGTGCGGATGGGGATTCGATGGATGGGACAAACTAGGGGCTAGGGTTTCATCTGTTTAAATAGGTAGGGTATTAGAAAGGGCAAGTAGTAGTAGCGCGGGGCACGGGAGCCGCGCTACTACTATGCCCAGTAGTTGTAGTGCAGCCTGAGACAGACGCGCTACTACTAAGTGGGGTTCACCAGCTGGCCTTGTCTATCCATAGTAGTAGCGCGGGGTGTCTCACCTGCTCTACAGTTATCCACTTAGTAGTAGTGCAGGTTTTACATCTGTAGGATCGAAAGTATGTCTAGAGGGGGGGTGATTAGACTACTTGACAAATAAAAACCTAGCATTTTCCTAATTATAATTGTAGACAAGTTTTAGCAACAATCACAAGTCAAGCAACAATCTACACATGCAAGTCTAGAGTAGTAGGCAGCAAAAAGTAAAGACTTTGCATATGAACGTAAAGGAGGGGATCAGAGATATCAAACGCAATGAAGACATGGTGAATTTTGGCGTGGTTCCGATAGGTGGTGCCATCGTACATTCACGTTGATGGAGACTTCAACCCACAGAGGGTAACGGTTGCACGAGTCCACGGAGGGCTCCACCCATGAAGGGTCCACGAAGAAACAACCTTGTCTATTCCATCATGGCTTACGCCCACAAAGGACTAGTCTCATTCGGGGTAGATCTTCACGAAGTAGGCGATCTCCTTACCTTTACAAACTCCTTGGTTCAACTCCACAAGCTTGGAGACTCCCGAGTGACACCTAACCAATCTAGGAGACACCACTCTCCAAAAGGTAATATATGTTGTTGTTGATGATGAACTCCTTGCTCTTGTGCTTCAAAAGATAGTCTCCTCAACACTCAATCACTCTCTCACAGATTTGGCATGGTGGTGGGAGAAGGATTGGAGTGGAAAGCAACTTGAGGGGGCTAGAAATCAAGGATCAAATGGTTGGAGTGGAATGCCTTGATCTCAACACAAGTGTAGGTGGTTCTCTCTAAAAAAATGGATATGAGAAGTGTAGTTTCGTCCTGGTTGCTCTCACTGAGAGTAGGTGGTGTGGGTGGGGTATTTATAGCCATCACCAAAGATCTAGCCGTTACAAACTTTATGCATAACTCGGTGACACCGAAAGTAAATCTCGACCGACCTGTGCAAAAGATTCGAACGTTAGACGTTTCGGTTAGACCGGATGAATCCACTCAGTGAGACCGATATGTGATGACCTAAGAAGATTCCTCATCTCGGTAATTTTGATCGGTTCATCTCGGTGATCCCGAAATGAAGTCGACTGGGTACAGAAACTTGGTCACTGCACTTCGGTGGGACCGAATGTCATCTCGGTTGTACTGAGTTTGGCTTATGGCACTGTCTGAAGTATCTCAGTGGGTCCGGATAGGTAGGTTTTCGTGGGACCAAGATTTGACTTAGGGTTTTGGACAGTTTGGAATGTGGGAAAATGGTTGAGGGTTTTGGAGCAATATCTTCAAGTACTTGAGCAAATGACTCATGATCAAAACCTCATCCCCTTTTAAGAGTATTGACTGTCCTATGGACTCAATGTGATCTTTGATCACTTAACCAGAAATGTAGAGTCTTGAAGCTTTTACCAATGCTTGTGCTTAGCATTTTGAGGGGTCCACAATCACATGTCCTTGCCATGCCAACATTGAACTTTCCTGAAATTATCTTTGAATGGGCATTAGTTCAATGATGTATATGTCATTATTAATTACCAAAACCACCCGAGGATTAGTTGCACTTTCAATCTCCTCCTTTTTGGTAATTGATGACAACATATAGATCAAAGCTTCGACATTGGATATAATCAATGAATAACATCGTCGCTTTTGAATGCAAATGCACAATCGATTAGGATCATGCATGGGTCACTCTTCCATGTCACATACATCTTGGTGGAGCGCATAAAATGATATAAATGAAATACATCAAACACTCATCACCAAGCATACAAGTGAATGATCATAGCAAAAATCATCAAGATAGATAGATAAGCATGCATAGCATTAAAGTATGGTATGATCAATCACACAAGTAGCATAGTTTCACACAAGCACCAACAAAAGTAACCAAAGTAGCACGAACACTAAACCAACTAAAACAAACAAAGCAAAAGCAAGAGACACTCTCTCTCGAAGCCCTATGATCTATATATATTCTCCCCCTTTGGCAACAAGTTACCAAAAAGCTCGAATAAATATAGAGCTAAGCGTCACTCTGGGCTCGATCTCCTGCTCCTGGTGAAGAAGTCCTCTGACTTGCAGCTCCGGTGTGCGTCGGTGGAGTGGAGATAAGTGTGTCGGCGAAAACTTCTGACGATGTCTGCTGGACTGGAGGGGCAGAGACTAGAGGTGCAGCTGAAGGTGCAATGGATGGGACAGCAGCTGGAGCAGACACCGTGGCTCTCGTCTCTCTGACTGGTACTGCAGCAGACCTAGGCATCGTCTGGAACTGTGTAGTGGTCGGGAGTGTAGGACCATCATCACCATCACTGTCAATGCTCATCCTGGATTCGTCTACATTCTTCGTCAGCTTGTCAACAGTTGTCTGAATCTCTGTCACCTTGACATCAAGATCATGGAACTTTGTTTCAATGATCCTCTCAAGGCTCGCTATACTTGAGGTCATACCAACTATATCAAGACACTTCTTGATTCGGACAACTTTAAAACATCTAATGCTTTTCACATATTCTTCTAACATTATAGAATCCACAATATTTTTCATGCTAGAAAATTATTCTAAACAAACATAGCCCAATATAATTTTTATCAGTTATGAAGCTGGTGTTCGTGTAACCATTTATAACGAACTTCTTCATCTCCTCTATAGACAAGTCATTTGTCCCTCTAAGGTACTTAATTATATTAATAGTTACCTAGTGAACCAATCGAGGATCACATTGGTACCTGCTACTAACATTTAGTACAAAAACATTTGGCCTTTTACATATCATAACATTCATGATGGATTCAATAATCCATTCATCTGCACATGCTCATCAACTGTCATGGGACATTGATCCTTTCTAAGCATCATGTTATGTGACATTGGGAAACCATATTCTCCATTTTAAACCTTTTAAAAACTTGTCGATGTATTCAATTAGCTTAACACAATCAGACGTTTTTTATCTATCTCTATAGATCTTTATGTCCAATAATTTGCTTTGCTTTAGTCCTTCATTGGAAACTTTTCTTCAAAATTTTGTAGTGTATAGAAACTTTATATTATTTCCAATATGTAATATGTCATTTACATATAGGACTAGAAATATTATAGAGCTCCCACTAAACTTCATAAGTTTCTTCATCATTTCAAACAAAGTCAAACCTTTTAACTCTTTTATTGAAATGTTGATTCCAGCTCCTTTATATTTGCTTCAAAACAAAAAAGCTTTGGAAGCTAGCACACACATCCAGTATTCTGAGGATTCGCAAAACCTTCCGGTTGTATCATTCATACACCCTTTCCATTTAGGAAACAAGTTTTTACATCCATCCCTTTTACTTCACACCTTCTTAAGGATCAATCAAGTTCCAAACTTAATTGTATATGAACTCCATTTTTGTGTGCCTGGCTATAAACCATTTCTTTGAGTTGGGCGCCGCCATCGCTTCCTTGTAGTGCTCAAGTTCATCTTCTTCTAAGATGAACATCTCACTATGAGATTATTCAGTTTCAAACTTTAACTAGAGTATTGTCGTGGTGTTCTCATGGCAGATGCCATGGGATGGCTAATAGAGTGTGGTTGGGGCCGATGAGCGCCGGTGGGTTCCGGATGCGAGATTGGGCACATGCAATGCAAGGAACAAGGACGTACCCAGGTTTGGGGCCCTCCGGGGGAGGTAATACCCCTAATCCTATCGGATCGCTATGGAGATCACAGAGGTTGCAAGATTGCTCCTGGAGCTGTTTCGGGTGGAGGAGAAAGAAGGAGCTAGCTCTCCCTCTGCCTCGTGTGAGTGAGTGGGTGTGTGTGTGTGTGAAAATGAGCCGACCCCCCCTAGGGGGCTCCTGGGAGGTCTTATACTTGGACCTCCCAGGTTACAAATGATAAAGAAAGGGGGTGGGGCCCTGCTGCCAACGTCTCTGGCCTTCAGTGGATCCCGCCAGCTGCTGGGGCCTGCCGGCTACACGTCACTGTAGCTCGTCGGTCTCCGCGTCACGGAGTGGTTGGCACTATGCCGCCACAGTGCCGAGCCGCGCTGACGTCGGTCGCCCCGGTCAGCGGTACTGGTTGCACTGTAGCCATGGTCTCCACGACATGGGAGAGGTCTTGTCGTATGGCGGGATTGGACAGGCACTGACCCCGTTGGATGCCGGCTACGGCCAACTGGCCCAGGCGTGGCGTCGTGCCCAGCCGGCCCACAGCTGGGGAGCCGGCTGGAGGGCCAGCCAGACTGAGGGGCCTTGGCCGCCCCGATGTTTTGAAATGTTAACTTGCACTCCTGAGCCTACCCGGGGGTCATCCCCCCGACAGTAGTCCCGGAAGCCGCCGAGGCTCGATGGTTCCCATCGCTTTCTTGATGACCCACAAGTATAGGGGATCAATCGTAGTCCTTTCGATAAGTAAGAGTGTCGAACCCAATGAGGAGCAGAAGGAAATGACAAGCGGTTTTCAGCAAGGTATTCTCTGCAAGTACTGGAAGTAGCGGTAACATATAGTTTTGATAGCAAGATAATTCATAACAAGTAACAAGTAACAAGTATAATAAAGTGCAGCAAGGTGGCTCAATCCTTTTTATAGCAAAGAACAAGCCGGAACGATCTCTTATAATAGGCAAAGTGTTCTCGAGGACACATGGGAATTTCATCTAGTCACTTTCATCATATTTGTTTGATTCGCGTTCGCTACTTTGATAATTTGATATGTGGGTGGACCGGTGCTTGGGTGCTGTTCTTACTTGAACAAGCCTCCCACTTATGATTACCCCCTCTTGCAAGCATCCGCAACTACGAAAGAAGAATTAAGATAAATCTAACCATAGCATGAAACATATGGATCCAAATCAGCCCCTTACGGAATAGCGCATAAACTAGGGTTTAAGCTTCTGTCACTCTAGCAACCCATCATCTAATTACTACTCCACAATGCCTTCCCTTAGGCCCAAAGATGGTGAAGTGTCATGTAGTCGACGTTCACACGACACCACAAAAGGAAGCACACCATACATATCATCAAAATATCGAACGAATACCAAATTCACATGATTACTTATGACAAGACTTCTCCCATGTCCTCAAGAACAAAGGTAACTACTCACAAATCATATTCATGTTCAAGATCAGAGGGGTATTGAATAGCATTAAGGATCTGAACATGTAATCTTCCACCAAATAAACCAACTAGCATCAACTACAAGATGTAATCAACACTACTAGCAACCCACAGGTACCAATCTGAGGTTTTGAGACAAAGATTGAATACAAGAGATGAACTAGGGTTTGAGATGAGATGGTGCTGGTGAAGATGTTGATGAAGATTGGTCCTCCCACGATGAGAGGATCGTCGGTGATGTCGATGGCTTCGATTTCCCCCTCCCGGAGGGAAGTATCCCCGGCGGAATCGCTCCGCCGGAGAGCAAAATAGCTCCTGCCCAGGTTCCGCCTCGAGACGGCGGCGCTTCATCCTGAATGTCTTCTTCTGATTTTTCTAGGGCAAATGGCTTCATATAGCAGAAGGAGGGGGGCCAGAGGCCTGCCAGGGGCCCCACAAGCTCGGGGGGCGCGCCCCCAGGCTTGTGACTTCCTGATGGGCCCCTTTCTGTTGATTCTTTCACCAGTATTTTTTATATATTCCAAAATAATTCTCTGTAAATTTTCAGGTCATTTGGAGTTGTGCAGAATAGCTATCTCTGTTTCACCCCTTTCCGGTCCAGAATTCCAGCTGCCGGCATTCTCCTTCTTCATGTGAATCTTGCAAAATAAGAGAGAAAAGGCATAAGAATTGTACCATAAAGTGAAATAATGATCAAAAACATAATAATTATTAGTAGGAAATCATGATGCAAATTGGACGTATCAACTCCCCAAAGCTTAGACCTCGCTTGTCCTCAAGCGAAAGCCGAAATCGATAATCATGACCACATGTTTAGAGAGAGAGGCGTCGATAAAAATAAAATATGGAAATGGAGCATCATGATCTTTATTATACCAGCAATATATCATCATAAAACTTCTCATGAAAAAGTGACAATTCGATCACAAGTTAAAGTATGAACCATAAACCAAATTGAAAACTAACAAACTATGATCTCAGTCACTGAAGCAATTGCAATTCATCATATTATCAGAAAGAGTCTATGTAAGAGCTTTGTTTAGCAAGTTCACATACTCAACTATCATTTAGTCCTCCATGATTGCTGACAGTCACGACATACTTACAGAGCAAAAGTTTCAGTCGAACACACAGAAAGATAGGGGCTTATAATTTCGGCTCCCAACGTATTTACCTCAAGGGTAATGTCAACAATAATAACTCATGATCACCTACATCCAACTGGATATATATGCCTGGATCAATCCCCACCACATGATGCTTGCTAAGAGAGAAAATAAAAACGGAATAGAGGAGAATGCTATTGACTCTTGCATGAAAGTAAATACATAAAGTAAAAGATAGGCCCTTCGCGGAGGGAAGTAGAGGTTGTCATGCGCTTTTTGTTTTTGGATGTGCAAGCTCTTAATGTAAAGGAACGTCACTTTATATTGCCCCTTGTGATAGCGACCTTTATTATGCAGTCTGTCGCTTTTATTACTCCACCATCACAAGATCGTACAAAGCTTATTTTCCCTTACAATAAAAGTTCATACATGTTTAGGAGTAATTTTTATTGCTTTGCACCGATGACAACTTACTTCAAGGATCTTATTCAATCCATAGGTAGATATAGTGGACTCTCATGACATGAAACTGGGTTTAAGGGTTTTTGGATGCACAAGTAGTATCTCTACTTAGTGCAGAATTTTGGCTAGCAAAAGATAGGGGGCAAACACCACATGTTAGAGGATCCAAAACAATATAACTTCTATGTGAATATAAGCAAACATAACCCATTACGTTGTCTTCCTTGTCCAACGTCGACTAATTGACATAGAATATTTGATGGGGGCTCACAATCATAAAAGATGTCCAAGATAGTGTATTTATATGTGAGACCTCTCTTCCTTTATTACTTTTTCATGAATTGCTACAATGACCAATGCTATGTTTGTCAACTTCCAACAAGTTTTATCAATTATACTTTTTTTATGTGAAGTCATCACTCCCCATGGGATTAGCATATGATCTTACTTTTTATTCTTTATTTATTTCTAAGATTGGATCATCAAAAGCAAAACACTCAACTCAAACTACTCTTTATTATATAACTTTCACACACGATTACATAGATAGATAGATCACAAAGCAAGCACTCAAAACTAAATCATACTAAAACTTTATTCTTCTAAATCACGAAATAACTAAGGATCGAACTAAGATAGATAATGATGATAAAAAGTTATGGTGATATGATACCGGGGCACCTCCCCCAAGCTTGGCACAAGCCAAGGGTGGTGCCCATACCCATGTACTCAAATCTCCTTCTTGGGTGATGGTGGTGATGAAGTGGTGGGCTTGTCCTTCCACTTGAGGACACGAATCTCTTCTTTAATTTATCGTTCTCTTTCTCGAGATCCCAGATTTTGCGACGTAGTTTGCCCGAATCTTCCTGCACATGACGAAAAGAAGTGAATTGAACTTTAGGAACCTTCACCGTGTTAGGTAAGTTGGACCTCTTGAATTCAACGTGCATATCTCCCGGTTGAGGCAGTGGGGATCCTCGTCCTCCTCACTGGAATGACCTTGCTTTTCCCTCAAATCAGCATCTTCCTCCTTATCAATTGTCCAACCATAGGGATCAGTGTTCCCATAGACTCTAGGGTTTGCAACAAGATGAGAAACATAGCTTTCCCTATCCGAATCTTGGGATGACATGGCGCTTGACCTCGAGAGTCTGACAGAAAACAGCACGAAACAAGAACAGAGGAGAAACTTGCGATGCGGTGGTCAAAACACCCGTGAGTATATATAATGAATTTTTCCCGTGCATAACAAGTAATATGGAAGAAAAATAGAGTTGGGAAAGTACACGAGGGAGCCACAAGCCTGGTAGGCGCGCCCTGGGGGGTACGGCGCGCCCCCCAGGCTTGTCGCCTCCTCGTGCACTTTTCGGACTGTTTATTATTTTCATAATTTTATATATATTCCAAAACAGACAGAAAGTACTTTTATGGAAGTTTTGGAGTCGGTTTACTTACCGTATCACATACCTACTCCTTTTCAGGATTCTGTAGCGTTCCGGAAGATTTCTTCTATGTGCTCTTCCGGTGTCAACATTAATGGGCGTACCTGAGATATAATGTTTAAGTCTTTGCCCATTAACCACTCTCGGATTGTTGCCTTTGGAGTTGTTTATTTTGATGGCTCCGGAGCGATAAACTTCTTCGATGATGTATGGGCCTTCCCATTTAGAGAGAAGTTTTCCTGCAAAAAATCTTAAATGAGAATTGTATAATAGAACATGATCACCTACTTTGAATTCCCGTTTTTGAATTCTCTTATCATGCCATCTTTTAACTTTTTCTTTAAACAACTTGGCAGTTTCATAAGCTTGGGTTCTCCATTCATCTAAAGAACTAATATCAAATAACCTCTTTTCACCGGCAAGTTTAAATCATAGTTAAGTTCTTTAATTGCCCAATATGCTTTATGTTCTAACTCAAGAGGTAAATGACATGCTTTTCCATAAACCATTTTATATGGAGACATACCCATAGGATTTTTATAAGCAGTTCTATAAGCCCATAATGCATCATCAAGTTTCTTAGACCAATTCTTTTTGGATCTATTAACGGTCTTTTGCAAAATTAATTTTATTTCTCTATTAGTTAATTCAACTTGACCACTAGACTGAGGATGATAAGGAGATGCAATTCTATGGTTAACATCATATTTAGCAAGCAATTTATGGAAAGCACCATGAATAAAATGTGAACCACCATCAGTCATTAAATATCTAGGGACTCCAAACCTCGGGAATATAACTTCTTTAAGCATTTTAATGGAAGTGTTATGATCAACACTACTAGTTGGAATAGCTTCTACCCACTTAGTAACATAATCAACAACAACCAAAATAGGAGTATACCCATTGGATTTAGGAAAAGGTCCCATATAATCAAAACCCCAAACATCAAATGGTTCAATAACAAGAGAATAATTCATAGGCATTTTCTGACGTCTACCAACATTACCAATTCTTTGACATTCATCACAAGAAAGGACAAACTTACATGCATCCTTGAATGGTGTCCTCCATATGCCTCGGACTGACACTTACATGCATCCTTGAATGGTGTCCTCCATATGCCTCGGACTGACACTTACGTAGGCCAATAAAAACCAGATTGTAATACCTTGTGTGCAGTTCTGTCCCCCGCATGGTGTCCTCCATATGCCTCGGACTGACACTTACGTAGGATTTGTTCCTGTTCATGCTCAGGTACACAACGTCTAATAATACCATCTACTCCTTCTTTATATAAATGTGGGTCATCCCAAAAGTAGTGTCTTAAATCAAAGAAAAACTTTTTTCTTTTGTTGGTATGTAAAACTAGGTGGTATATATTTAGCAACAATGTAATTAGCATTGTCTGCATACCAAGGAGTATTACGAGAAGCATTTATCACAGCTAATTGTTCATCAGGAAAATCATCATTAATAGGAAGTGGGTCATCAAGAACATTTTCCATTCTAGACAAATTATCAGCTACGGGATTCTCAGCTCCCTTTCTATCAACAATATGCAAATCAAATTCTTGTAGCAAAAGAACCCACATAATAAGTCTAGGTTTAGCATCTTTCTTTTCCATAAGATATTTAGTAGCAGCATGATCAACGTGAATAGTAACTTTGGAATCAACAATGTAAGATCTGAATTTATCACATGCAAACACAACTACTAAAAATTCTTTCTCAGTAGTAGCATAATTTCTTTGAGCACTGTGAGTTTTACTAGCATAATGGATAATATTTAAATTCTTATCAACTCTTTGTCCTAGAACAGCACCAACAACATAATCAGTAGCATCACACATAATTTTAAAGGATAGGTTCCAATCAGGTGGTTGAACAATAGGTGCAGAAATTAATGCTTTCTTAAGTATTTCAAAGGATTCTACACAATCATCATCAAAAACAAATGGAACATCTTTTTGCAAGAGATTAGTAAGAGGCCTAGAAATTTTAGAGAAGTCTTTTATAAACCTTCTATAGAAACCAGCATGACCAAGGAAACTTCTTATACCTTTGATATCTTTAGGACATGGCATTTTCTTAATAGCATCAACTTTAGCTTTATCCACTTCAATACCTCTTTTAGAAATTTTATGCCCAAGGACTATACCTTCATTCACCATAAAGTGGCACTTTTCCCAATTCAAGACAAGATTAGTTTCTTCACATCTCTGCAAAACTCGATCAAGGTTGCTCAAGAAATCATCAAAAGAAGTTCCGTAAACGGAGAAATCATCCATGAAAACCTCAACAATCTTTTCACAAAATTCAGAGAATATAGCAGTCATACATCTTTGAAAGGTAGCAGGTGCATTACATAAACCAAAATGCATACGACGATAAGCATAAGTTCCAAAAGGACAAGTAAAGGTGGTTTTCTCTTGATCTTCAGGTGAAACATGTATTTGAGAGAAACCAGAATAACCATCTAAGAAACAAAAGTGTGTATGCTTAGATAATCTTTGTAACATTTGATCAATAAAAGGCAAGGGGTAATGATCTTTCCTAGTAGCTTTATTTAATTTCCTGAAATCAATTACCATCCTATAACCAGTTACAATTCTTTGTGGGATAAGTTCATTTTTATCATTAGGAACAACGGCAATGCCTCCTTTCTTAGGAACACAATGAAGAGGACTTACCCATATACTATCAGCTATGGGATAAATTATACCTACCTCCAGAAGCTTTAATATTTCAGTTCTTACCACATCCTTCATTCTAGGATTCAGCCTTCTTTGATGATCAACCACGGGTTTAGCATCTGGCTCCATATGAATTTTATGCTGACACAAAGTGGGACTAATGCCCTTAAGGTCATCGAGAGTATATCCAATAGCAGCCCGGTGCTTCTTCAGAGTTTTAAGTAATCTCTTTTCTTCATGCTCTGAAAGGTTAGCACTAATAATAACATGATATATCTTCTTTTCATCAAGATAAACATATTTAAGTGTATCAGGTAATTGTTTTAATTCAAACACAGGATCACCCTTGGGTGGAGGTGGGTCTCCCAAGGTTTCAACAGGCAAATTATGTTTAAGGATAGGTGCTTGTTTAAAGAACAACTCATCTATTTCATTTCTTTCATTCATATGCATATCATTCTCATGGTCTAGCAAATATTGTTCTAAAGGATCAGTAGGAGGTATGTCGGTGTATAAAACATGGGTATTTTATACCCTGACTTATGCACAGACGGTGGCAACCTCCTTGCCGGCCAAAGCTTTGCCGGGAACCGCCAAGATCAAGATTCGGAGTCCAGCCGCAGAAGCTACCAGAAAGAAGCTCAAAACACAACACTCGACTAGTACCAAAGATGAAGACATTCCTTGCCGGCAAGGCTGAACCGGCAAGGTGAAGACCCGGCAAGCTCCGTGCCGACAAGCTTAAGCCAACCCTCCAGCGCTCCACCTCGCTGCACAGGTGTTCGCTGATGCGTGAGGTGTCGACCGCGCAAGTTGGTTGGTGAGGCTTGTCGGGCACGTGTCAGCACGCTGGGACAAGATTTGCCCCTAACGACACCCGACCAAGAGGCGTGTCAGGATAATACGAGGTAGCTGGGCAAGCGGTGCAGAAACCTTACCGGGACTACCTCTCCACATGACACCTAGCGTCGCATTTAATGCCTTTGTCCTAAATTGGCACAGTTAGGTACGATAGCACTGTTTGCTATCTAATCGCTATGTAATTACTGTTTTGCCACTGTGGTAACCCCTTGAACTATAAAAGGAGGGCCAAGGCAACAGTTTAGAGGATCCGGACCCCTTTTCAAACACAAGCACGTCTCGCGTAGCTGCTCCCCCCGCGCCTTGCCGGGAAAGGCGCTCCTTGTACTGTGCTTCTGCACCATCAATACACCAAAGGCAGGAGTAGGGTTTTACGCTTCTCAGCGGCCCGAACCTGGGTAAATCCCTCGCGCTCCCCATTGTCCATGCTCTTTGTGCACGTCGACCTCCCCCGCCGAACCACAAGGGGCTGCATGGCCCCATAGATGGTCGTACCCCGACATCTTTGGCGTGCCAGGTAGGGGGCTGCGTCGCTTGTGCAAACCTTGACCAGTGGGTTGCGCGTCTTCTTCATCATCTTCATCGACTTCATCCTCGTCCTTCTCGTCGTCGATGGCGCCCAAGAAGAAGGGCATAACGATGACGGCCACCCCGCACGCATCCGCGGGCGGCGCTGGCGGCGCGGCCAATGCGGGCGGCGCGTATACCGTGGTTGGCATGACCAGCGCAGGCGGCGCGGTCGCCATGCCCACCACGGTCGGCACAGGGGACAAGCACGCCGGAGGCAGTCAACCTCCTCGGTCCTCTGACGAACGGAGCCGCGACGGCGCGGGCAGAGCGGACGGACGACCTCCTCCTCCTCCTCGCCGCGTAGGCAAACGCAGCCACCGAAGCAGCAATGCCCGGGGCGGCGTGAGCCGAGATCCCGCTGCGGCGGCGTCCAAGGATGCTGCTTCAGGACAGACGGCGCGCCCCTCGCACAATGGGCACGGTGCAGCTCCGAGCGGCGCCAATGACTCCGGGCAGCAGCGACCTCACGGCAAGACTCCTGTGGATCAAATCCCGGATCCTCAGGCACCGCCTCCGCCACGGTGACCTGCTGCTGATCATGTGCCATGGCAGCAAGACCGCGATGGCGCTCCTACAGGCTCTGCCAGGAGTAGAGCGACATCGCGCTCTTCGCTCCCGGCCATGCCAGCCACGGCAGCGGAAGCAATGGCGCGAGCTCAGATGCTGCTGAACTTCCCTCCAGCGGCAGAGAAGATGTATGAGTGGAGAGCCACCATCCAAAGCTTGATTGGATTTGCCGAAGCCAGTAAATCGCAGCAAGCAGAGCCCTCACGGTGTCCGCAAGCAGCACCGACATCTCCAGTCGGTGGCCGCGTTGACGGTACCACGCTAACGGTGCAATCGCCACTGCAACAACCGCCTCAACAGCAGCAACGCCAATAGCCGCGACAAGCCCAGCAATCTCTTGGACCCAACGAGATGTCGATAGCCTCTTCAGATCCACGGGCGCAGCAAGATCAGCGGCAGGTGCTGCGAGACAGGCGGGCAAAAGACGCCCGCACCACCATCGAACGGCGCCGAGAGGCGTGTCGTCAATCCGACGCGCGCAATGGCCCCGTCGTTGATGAGCCTGTGCCACGGGTTGGCGGATATCTACCTTACGAGGTTGGGTGTCCTGCCTTCACCCGCGAGCTGCGGCAAGTCCGATGGCCGTCCGTTCAAGCCTTCAAGCCAGAAGTGCCGAAAAAATATGACAGCAAGCTGAACCCGACAGAGTTTCTAGGTATCTACACTATTGCCGTCCAAGCTGCCGGAGGGAGAGACGAGAAGATCCTCGCCAACTACTCCCCGTTGGTACTAAAACCCAACATGAGGTCTTGGCTGATGAACTTGCCGGAGAACTCCATCTCTTCGTGGTCAGATCTCTGCAACGAATTCATCGGTGCCTTTACCGGAGGCCACAAGGCCCCTGGACAGCCCAGCGACCTGCAAGTGATCCCGCAAAGAGATGGCGAAACTTTACGCAAGTACATCCAGAGATTCAGCCGCGTACACCACAACATTCCAGATGTGCACCCCGCAGCCGTCATTGCCGCCTTTCACACGAATGTGTGCAATCGGAGGATGCGGGAGAAGATGAACGTCAAGTTGCCCAAGACCGTCAACGAGCTCTATACGTTGGCAGATAAGTGTGCACGGGCTGAGGAAGGAAGAAGACTCCCCGGGGAGGACGCTGGTGCCGAAGTAGATTCTGAGGATGACGATATCGCCACCTCGAAGAAGAAGGGCCGGAAGCGCAACAGGAAGCGCAAAGGCAAAACTATTATGGCTGTCGAAGGCTCCGGCAACTCCGAGTCCGCCAAGAAAGCCAAGACTGAGAATTTCGGCAAGGAGGCTGCTGTATGCGCCACTTGCCAGGAGGCAGCGGCAAACGAGAAGGCCGGCAAGTCAGATGGACCATACTGCAAAATTCACCGCACCAAAGGCCATGATCTCCAAGAGTGCCGGCAAGTCGAACACCTTGTTGAGAAGCAGAAGGCTGAATACGAGAAGCGCGACAAGGAAAAAGGCCAAGATGGTGCCGGTGGATCCAGCAAAAAGGGTCGTGGTGGTCGAGGAGGCCGCCGCGGCAAGGCCAAGCAGCAGAAAGAAAAGCCTGCTAGGGGTCGTGAGAAGGAAAAGGGAGATGATGGAAGTGAAGAAGAAGAGGACGACGATGAGACCAGCGAGCAAGAATTCCAAAAGGCAACTGAGGCCATGTGCATTGACGGGGGCGCATCTTTGCACTCCTCTCACCGCCAGCTTAAACAGTGGGCTCGTGAGGCTAACGCGACGGAACCGGCAATGGGCTCTCAAAAACCACTCAAATGGTCACACACGCCTATCATCTTTGATGCTGAGGACCACCCTGATCACATAACTGCGGTCGGGTGTTTGCCGTTGTTGGTTTCCCCAACAATTCGCAACCTCCAAGTAACGAAGATGTTAGTTGACGGTGGGGCCGGTCTGAACCTAATCTCTCCGGAGGCAATCAAGAGGCTACAGATTCCTGACGAGGAGCTCGAAAAGACATGCACCTTTCAAGGAGTGAACCCGGGAAGAAGCCAGCCCAAGGGAAAGATCACGTTGCCGGTAACGTTTGGCGGGGAACTGAACTACAGGACGGAAAAGATTGTCTTCGATGTCGTCAAGATCCCCTTGCCGTACAATGGAATTCTTGGCCGCCCGGCCTTGGCAAAATTCATGGCAGCATCCCACTATGCTTACAACACGTTGAAGATGCCAGGGCCGATGGGTGTCATTTCCGTCAACTCCGACAAGAAAGATGCGGTCATCTGCGTCGACAAGATGTACAGAGATGCGGTTGCAGCAGAAGCCGCCAAGGCACCAGCTTCCGCCAAGAAAAAAGAGAGCAAGAAATCCGGCAAAGCCTCTAGCAAGGATTCCGGGAAGCGCACCTCTTTGGAGTGCTGCGCACCTGTTGAAGACTTGTCGAAGTGCTCCACCGGTAAGAAATCCAAAGCCACTGCACCGGCAACCAAGAAGGTGCCGGCGAGGGAGGACAACACTGATGGTACTTTCACCATCAGCGCCACCCTTGACAGCAAATAGGAAAGCGCGCTCGTTGCCTTCCTGCGGGCGAATGTCGATGTGTTCGCATGGCGACCATCCGACATCCCCGGTGTTCCCAGGGAGGTAATTGAGCACCACCTTGCCGTTTGTCCCCACGCTCGGCCCGTCAAACAAAAAGTCTAGAAGCAAGCTTTGGAGCGGCAGCAATTCATTGCCGAAGAAATCAAGAAACTCGAAGCGGCAGGCCTGGTCAGAGGAGTGCTACATCCCACTTGGTTGGCAAATCCAGTGGTGGTGCGCAAGGCAAACGGGAAGTGGAGACTTTGTATTGATTACACGGATATCAACAAAGCATGCCCGAAGGACCCTTTCCCCTTGTCGCGCATCGATCAAATTGTCGACTCTACTTCTGGCTGTGATTTGCTCTCCTTCCTTGATGCATATTCTGGATACCATTAGATATTCATGGCCAAGGAGGATGAAGAGAAGACTGCATTCATTACTCCATGTGGCACGTACTGCTTCGTACGTATGCCCTTCGGATTAAAGAGTGCCGGTTCAACATTTGCAGGAGCGGTCCAAATCGGTTTTGAGCCCCAGCTGCACAGGAATGTAGAAGCATACATGGATGACATAGTGGTCAAAACCAAGGACGAGTCTACCCTTATTCAAGACTTGGAAGAGACATTTGCAAACTTGCGCAAAATCAACTTGAAGCTCAATCCCGAGAAGTGTGTTGTTTGGTGTTCCATCCGGCAAACTTCTCGGATTCTTTGTATCTCAACGAGGAATTGAAGCAAATCCCGACAAGATCAAGGCGATTGAGCAGATTCAAGCACCAAAAAGCGTCAAAGATGTGCGACGCCTTGCCGGCTGTGTTGCTGCCTTAAGTAGATTCATTTCAAGATCTGTTGAGCGCTCCTTGCCGTTTTTCAAGATTTTGAAAAAGGCAGGGCCAATGAAATGGACTCCGGAGGCGGAGGCCGCGCTACAGGACTTGAAAAGATACCTCTCCTCCGCACCAACACTGGTTGTGCCAAAACCACAAGAGCCGTTGCTGCTATACATAGCGGCAACGAATCAAGTGGCTAGTGCCGCACTAGTGGCGTAGAGGGAACTCGATGACGAGGAAACAACCACGACAAACCCGTCCAGTGGCAAATCAGAGTCTTCTCCGGCAAGATCCAGTGCCGATAAGTCAGAAACAGGGCAAGCAAATGAAGCTGATCAACAAACAGTGCCGAAGAAGAAAGTGGTGCAGCGACCAGTGTATTTTGTTAGTTCCCTTCTGCAGGGGGCTAGATCAAGATACTCTAGGGTGCAGAAGTTGCTTTTCGGTCTCCTTATGGCCTCAAGAAAACTGCGCCACTACTTCCAAGCACACGAGATTAGCGTCGTCACTCGTTTTCCGTTGCAACGCATCTTGAGAAATCCAGAGGCAACCGGCAGGATAGTGGAGTGGGCGTTGGAATTGTCAAGCTTTGCACTCAAGTTTGAGAGCACTTCAACCATTCAGAGCAGGGCTTTGGCGGAGTTCATCGCCGAATGGACGCCAACGCAAGACGAAGAAATTCAAGAGACGGCTCTCCCCGGCAAAGAGGCAGCAAAGGAATGGGTCATGTACTTTGATGGTGCCTTCTCGCTGCAGGGCGCCGGTGCCGGAGTGCTGCTTATCGCACCCACCGGAGAGCACCTCAAGTATGTGGTCCAAATGCACTTTCCTAGGGAGCAAGCTACAAACAACACTGCTGAGTACGAAGGACTTCTTGCCGGTCTTAGGATCACAGTAGACCTTGGGATCAAAAAATTGATCATCCGCGGCGACTCGCAGCTTGTTGTGAAGCAAGTGAACAAAGATTATCAGAGCCCGTTAATGGAGGCGTATGTGGAAGAAGTGAGGAAATTGGAAGAACACTTTGACGGTTTGCAAACCGAGCACATCCCTCGTGTGGAAAACAGCGTCGCTGATAGCCTGTCAAAGTGTGCCGCTCAAAAGCTTCCCGTGGAATCGGGAACTTTTGTGCTCCATTTGAATCAACCAACAGTCGCCCCATCAACGCAGGCCAATAAGAGAAGAAAGTTAAGTACCGGCAAGTACTTTCCGGCAGAGCTCCCAGAAGCCGCAGACAAGGACGTTGCCGGAAACAACAATACGGTTGCCGGTGAGCAGCCGCTTAGCGCAGAACCACAAGTTCTTGCCGCAGAAGCAAGCGCTCCCGTAGCCGAGGAGATGCCTTTATTCCTTGTCGTCGAGCCACAGGCTCTGACGTGGGCACAGCAGATAGTCCGTTTCCTTCAAACAGGAGGGCTTCCCGATGAGCAAGAAGAACCAGAGAAAGTAGCCCGTCAGTCAAGTATGTATCAGTTTGTGGATAGCATCCTATACAGAAAACGACCAAACGGTGTGAAATTGAAGTGCATTTGCCGGGAAGATGGACTAAAGCTGTTGGCGGATATACACGGAGGCATATGTGGCTCTCACATAGGATCAAGGGCTCTTATCGGCAAAGCTTTCCGACAAGGCTTCTATTGGCCCACTGCCCTCCAGGATGCGACTGAGCTAGTAACCAAGTGTGAAGCATGCCAGTTCCATTCGAAGAGCATACATCAACCAGCTCAAGCCCTCCAAACAATCCCTCTCTCCTGGCCCTTTTCGGTCTGGGGGCTCGATATCTTGGGCCCCTTTCCCCGTGTTGCCGGGGGCTTTGAGTTCTTGTACGTCGCCATCGACAAGTTCACAAAGTGGCCTGAAGTGGAGCCAGTGAGGAAGGTGACAGCGCAATCAGCCGTCAAGTTCTTCAAAGGATTAGTTTGCCGTTTCGGGGTTCCTAACAGGATCATCACCGACAACGGCACACAATTCACGAGCCGCACCTTCATGCAGTATATCCAAGACCTCGGCAGCAAAATCTGTTTTGCATCTGTTGCTCACCCGAGAAGCAACGGCCAGGCGGAAAGGATGAACGCTGAAGTGCTGCGTGGCCTCAAGACAAGGACCTTTGACAGGCTGCGCAAGTGTGGGAGGCACTGGATTGATGAGTTGCCGGCGGTTCTTTGGTCACTTAGAATGACACCAAATCGAGCTACCGGCCAAACACCCTTCTCCCTAATCTATGGTGCAGAAGCGGTGCTCCCCATGGAACTCATATACGAGTCACCTCGAGTGCTCACTTACGATGAAGCTAAGCAAGAGCGGCTGCGGCAAGACAACGCGTTGCTACTTGAGGAAGATCGTCTTCGGGCGGCTGTGCGAGCTGCACGCTACCAGCAAGCCTTGCGCCGCTACCATAGCCGCAAAGTGCACGCCCGAAGCCTTGAGGAAGGCGACCTTGTTCTTCGGCGTGTTCAGTCCGCCAAGGGATCAAACAAGTTGACGCCGAAGTGGGAAGGTCCTTATCGGGTAGTACGAGTCACCAGGCCTGGCGCAGTCCATCTGGAGAACGAAGATGGCACCTCGGTGCAGAACTCATGGAATATTGAGCATCTTCGCAAGTTCTACCCGTGAGGCGCAGTTGCCGGGTCATGTCCCGGCAACACCCTTTGTACAAGCCTTGTCGATCAGACATGTAACCCTTTGTACAAAGCCAGGCACAGATCCTGTGCATAATAAAGCTAAGTGTTTCGCAACTCCTCGTACATGTTCATTTATGTGTCGATGCATGTGATGTTGTGATTTACGCTTTAGTTTTTATGAAATGACCGATGAGCCATCAAGGTTCCCAAACCACTCTTTTCTCTTCTTTCTTTTTCTTAAAAGGATGAGGAGGTTCCCTCGCATGCAAGTTTCCCGGAGGGAGTGGAGATGGGGTACCGTTCTTAACGACGTTCAAGTGATCATTTTTTACAACGAGAGAAATGGCACAAGGAAAAGCTAAGTTGCAAAAACTTTAAAAAAAATCCCTGTTACATTCGCGTTCCCCCTTGAATGGTTCTGAGCTTTGTATGAGAAACCTGCACGCGAGAGGAACCTTGTCGCGATCAGTCCGCGCCCTAGGTTGCCTCGAGTCCGCTCGGCAAGCTTGGCGGCTACGTTCTGGCCCGGCAAGTCCCCTTGCCGGCAACGGCACTTCCAGCAGGCTGCTAAGGACCTGTTCCTCGAAGCGCTCGCGGCAAGTGTGCGCACTGGCAATCTTCCGATAAGCCTAGGGAACACAAATCATACAAAGGCGGAATAAGACAAGGTAAACAGCATGCATTCATTTAAACCCGGCAAACACCAGATGTTCATTAAGAAAGTACTTGATTACACTCTGTTGGCCCTTTGCCAGGGTTTATCTCAAGTGCAAAGAGGGCAAAAGGGGCGCCTAGGCGGGGTCCGGCTTGTTCCCGGAAGGCCAAATGATGGTGCTGCCGGCGATCAGCCAAACTCTTCGCCGTCGCCTTCGACCTTCACGCACGGAGAGCCGTCGTCATCGCCGTCATCATCGTCATCCTCAGCATCGCTGGAGGAAGCGGTGTCGCTGTCGCTCGAGCTCTCCGCACAGCACTCCAGACGAGCGCCTGAAGCCCCGAAGAACTTCACGACAAGCGTGTCTGGTCTGTCCAGCTTGAAGTGAAGGAGGTGCCCTTGCCCTAAGCAGCAGGCACGGGCAAAGTATTTCCACCCACGCGTAAGGTACATGATGCCATTGTTGGAGGTTTCAACGGTTACCCACACCGAGCCGTTGCAGCAACCGTCCACACGCAGCCATAAGCCGTGCAGGTGGCGGCCTTCCATCTCCCTGGCAAAAGGGCAAGGAAGTCGCAGCCAGCTCCGTGGCTCGTCGCGCAGCTCCAATACAAACTCTTCCGCCGTGTCCACCGTGTGGCCTTCTGCCGGCGGAGGAGGAACCGAAGACGGAACAACGAGCGTTCCACCGCGGCCGCCCCGGCCGCGGACACCACGCCGTCCATGACCGCGGGCCGCGGCCCTCCCTCGAGCACTGGAGCCAGCTTCCGCAGCCGAAGCTTGAGCGTGAAGCCGGGAAGAAGCCCTTGCCGCGGTGGCAGGGGCGCGGCCGTGGCCTCCCCCTCTCACCATGGCGTCGTCGAGCGCGGGAAGAGAAGAAGATATGGGAAGAAGGCAACAGTTGCTGGAAGTTGAGACGGGAGGGGATGGGTGAGCTTAGCATCCCGCGCGCCCCCCTTTTTATAGGGGGAGTGCGGAGAGCTGGCCCTTCGCCATCTTCGAGCGACCGCCCACGATCGCCAATCCCACGTCCTGCGCTTCTGACGGGCGCATTACTCCAGCAACCGCCCACGATCGCCAATTCCGCGCCCTGCGACCCTGGCCCGGCGCATCACTTCAACGGCCGCCCTTCTCCACCAATCCGCTGCCCTGCATGCATGCGGATGCACGTGATGGAGGGGCGTAGAAAAAGGAGGAGTAAAGACAGACGGGGCATTTACCCCTCACCATGCGGAGCTGAGCACCTGTTCGGTTTGAACCAGCAGCATCCCACATATGAACATACCCTTGGCCTGAGTACGCCTGCGGGCCGGCCACCCGACGACAAGGTTTGCCGGGAAGTGGCTGAGAGCACGCCCAAGGCCGGATTAATAAGGAAGCAAAGAAGATCTCAAAAGGGGATAATCATCATGACCAAAAATTACAGCAGCAGTTCCCCGCCGCGTGTCTGTGCATTGTTTGGGCCTAGCCCAACGACGCTTCGTACGCGCGTACGGCCCAGGCCCGAGGGCTCTTGTTGGTGTATAGAACATGGGTATTTTATACCCTGACTTATGCACAGATGGTGGCAACCTCCTTGCCGGCCAAAGCTTTGCCGGGAACCGCCAAGATCAAGATTCGGAGTCCAGCCGCAGAAGCTACCAGAAAGAAGCTCAAAACACAACACTCGACTAGTACCAAAGATGAAGACATTCCTTCCCGGCAAGGCTAAACCGGCAAGGTGAAGACCCGGCAAGCTCCGTGCCGGCAAGCTTAAGCCAGCCCTCCAGCGCTCCACCTCGCTGCACAGGTGTTCGCTGATGCGTGAGGTGTCGACCGCGCAGGTTGGTTGGTGAGGCTTGTCGGGCGCGTGTCAGCACGCTGGGACGAGATTTGCCCCTAACGACACCCGTCCAAGAGGCGTGTCAGGATAATACGAGGTAGCTGGGCAAGCGGTGCAGAAACATTGCCAGGACTACCTCTCCACATGACACCTAGCGTCGCATTTAATGCCTTTGTCCTAAATTGGCAGAGTAAGGTACGATAGCACTGTTTGCTATCTAATCGCTATGTAATTACTGTTTTGCCACTGTGGTAACCCCTTGAACTATAAAAGGAGGGCCAAGGCAACAGTTTAGAGGATTTGGACCCCTTTTCAAACACAAGCACGTCTCGCGTAGCTGCTCCCCCCCGCGCCTTGCCGGGACAGGCGCTCCTTGTACCGTGCTTCTGCACCATAAATACACCAAAGGCAGGAGTAGGGTTTTACACTTCTCAGTGGCCCGAACCTGGGTAAATCCCTCGCGCTCCCCATTGTCCATGCTCTTTTTGCACGTCGACCTCCCCCGCCGAACCACAAGGGGCTGCATGGCCCCATAGATGGTCGTACCCCGACAAGGTACAACAATAGAAGCAAGACCAATAATTTCATCCTTATTAGGTAATTCTTTATCATGAGGTTGTCTACGAAACTTAGAGAAATTAAACTCATGAGACACCTCACCAAAGTTAACACTGACAGTTTCTTTAGTGCAATCAATCTTGGCATTAACTGTATTCAAGAAAGGTCTACCAAATATAATGGGACAAAAATCATCTTGTGGTGATCCAAGAACAAGAAAATCAGTAGGATATTTGATCTTACCACACAAGACTTCAACATCTCTAACAATCCCGAGCGGTGAAATAGTATCTCTATTTGCAAGCTTAATAGTAACATCAATATCTTCAATCTCAACAGGTGCAATATCATTCATGACTTCTTGATAGAGAGTAAACGGAATAGCACTCACACTAGCACCAATATCACATAAACCATGATAGCAATGATCTCCAATTTTAACAAAAGTAATTGGCATGCCAATTATAGGTTTGTTTTTATCTTTAGTGTCTGGTTTAGCAATTCTAGTTGCTTCATCACACAAATATATGACATGTCCATCAATATTATCAACCAAAAGATCTGTAACCATTGCAATATTAGGTTCAACTTAATTTAATTTGTTCAGAAGGTCTAGGTGCTCTAATATTACTCTTATTAACCACAGTTGAAGTTTTAGCATGTTCCTCAATTCTAACAGGGAAAGGAGGTTTCTCAATATAAGCAGTAGGCACAACTGGATCAACATGGTAAACAATTGTTTCTTCTTTAACACTAACAGGTTCTTCATTCAATTCAATAGGTGGATGATATTTAAACCATTTCTCCTTAGCAAGATCAACATGAGCAGCAAAAGATTCACAAAAGGTAGCTACTATCTCAGAGTCAAGTCCATATTTGGTACTAAACTTATGAAAAGCATCGGTTTCCATAAAAGATTTAACACAATCAAACTCAAGATTTATACCTGACTCATTACCTTTGTCGATTTCCCAATCTTCAGAGTTATGTTTAATTCTATCCAGAAGATCCCATCTGAATTCAATAGTTCTCTTCATAAAGGAACCAGCAGAAGAAGTATCGAGCATGGATTGATCATTATGAGAAAGCCGAGCATAAAAGTTTTGAAGAATTATTTCTCTTGAGAGCTCATGATTGGGGCATGTGTGCAACATATATGTGACACCCCGATTTTTGGCCCTTTCTTTTTCTTTTGGACTTCTTCGAAATTCTATTTGGAATTCCTTTTCGGTGGCTCCGTGGTTTTGAAACCTGGGAAGATCATCTCTTCTTCTTCTCCCAAGTGGCTGGTCATTCTCAAATCTTTCTCAAGGCCATGCCATTTCCATTTTAGCCCAATCCCAAATTCTTTTTCTTGGGAATATTCCTTTTTCTATTAAAGGAATAACCCTGTTTGCCCTAGGTTGTGAAGCACCTACATTTCTGTCATCCATAAAATTCCCAAAAAATTCCCATAAATTCTTTAGATCATATCTTCCATAAATATGTCAAAACCCATTCTTGCCTAGTTCAAAAATAATTCAGGAATATCCATTTTCCATTCTGTCCAGAATGGCACTTTGTGAAGGAAGTGCTATTTATCTTTTCTTGATTGCCCTCAAACTTTTTGAGCACTCTTTCATATCCAAATAATTGCCACATGACAAAATTCAGCCTCATTTGCCTAGTAAATCTTCCTCAGCAAATTTCCAAAGTTACTGTCCAGAGAGAAGCTTTGTGAAGGAAGTACTAGCTAGGCTAATCCAAATGAGTTGAAATTTTGGCAGATCATCTATATGATCAAATCATTACTCTCCACCAAATTTCATCTCCATCCGACTATCTAAGTGAGCACACCATCCAATCTTTGTGTCTGGACACAATTTCAGTTTGTGAAGCAACTATATTTTATATTGCTTCATAAAATCTGAAATTAATCCAGGACAAATATCACTATCTCCATTGGGCATGCCAAAATTCACATCATTTGGCCAAGCCATTTTCTCCACAAAATTCCCCCAAGTTTCTGTCCAGTAGAAAGCATTGTGAAGGAAGTACCATTTTTATTTATCCAAATGGTACGAAATTTTTGTAGTGCATTCATATGCCCAAATGATCATCCTCCACCAAATATCAGACCAATCCAACACTCTATGTGAGTGCAGCTTCATGATCTAGTTTCTGGACCAGATTTTGCAGTTGTGAAGCAACTATGACAAATATTGGTCCAAATCCTTTCATATTTTGTAGGACTGTGGTCCTTTCTACCCTAAACCCCTGTGACATCCTGGTTAGCTCTTATCCCCTTCATTTTCACCACATCTTCATGACCAAGTTTGCTACAGCAAACTTCAGTTGATGCTACCCATCAGCACAGAGGTGATTTAATCCAACCAAGCCCACAATGTTGCTCCATCAAGTAGGGTCCACACGCTAGACATCTTTTTGCTGGCCAGAATGCACCGCGTGCGCCTGTGCACGTGGTGACCACGCGGTCTGGCAGGCGAAACACGTGCTCTGGACCCCGGGACCCCTCTGCCGCCGCCCAAATGTCGCCCTCGCGCCACTGTGGCATGTCCACAGCGTTGCTCTTCCCCTCCTGCATCCACGCGTCCCCTCTGGACCCCTCTCCCCCTCCTCTTTACTCTCCGGCGAGCCACGCCGCACCGTGAGCCCGTGGTCGTCGTCGTTTTGCCGCTGTCCTCTTCCTCCTCGCCGATTCTCTGGCACTCCACTACCTCTCTCCCATCACCATCCACGCCTGCCCACGTGTGTACGCGTACGCGGTCGCGCCGGAGCATCGTTTGCACGTCCGTGGCGGCATCCGGCGAGGGCATCGTTGCCATGGCTATTTAAGCCCTCCCCGGCCTCGGTTCTCCTCACCAGCCTCTCCTCCATCCTCCTAGCACCTTCCCCGACCTCTCCATCGAGCTCGAGAGCTCCTCCTGCCCTCCAATGGCCACCATGGCCGCCGCCCCTGCCCACTTAAAGTCGTGCCATGTCGAGCTCTCCTCTCCCTCGAACCACCACCAGAGGCCCTCACTAGTCCCCTGGAGCCCCCCTACCTTTGCCCTCCTCCTCCGGTGACCCGTGGCGCAGGGCTCAACTTCGGCCCAAGCCGCCGACGACCACGGCCGAAGCCCCGCTTGCTGTAGCACTTCCCGGCGAACGTGAAGCCCCCAGGCGGATGCGCCTCGGCCTTCCGAGCACTCCGATGGCCGGAGCTCCGTCAGAGGTGGCCGGAGTCGCCCGGGACGGTCGCCGGAGTGCGCGGCCTCCTCTGTCCCGCGGGCGCATGCGAGGTTGAAGCTGATGGCCTGGCCAGGCGGGCCCCACCTCCTCTGTGGCCCCACTCGTCAATCTAACAAAGGAGTTGACCCCGGGCCCGCGCGGGAGTAAGTGGAGACGTATTCCGCAAAATACGCTTTCCTATTCCGAAAGCGTACTCTGGTGCCTCTTTAGAGAGAAATACGCTTTCACTGTTTGAAGACGTATTTTTAGAAATACGCTTTCCGCTTCTCAGCCCGGCGCTGAAACCTCTATATTGCGGACGTTCGCCCGTTAGCAGCAGAAAAGCACAGTTTTTAATTCTTTTTCTGCCTAACGAATGAACGGTCGTATTTTCGCAACCGTAACTCCGAATCAGGTGATTCCAAAACCCACGTTCTCTGTTCGTCGAGCCCGTTCCGATGGTATCATTTTCACCATGTTGTAACATTCTGAAAATGACCATTTTGCCCTAGCCCTTAAACAGCCCCCTTCGAGAGGGAAACGTTTCCGGCAAAGTTTTTCGTGAACTCACCGCATTTCTCCCCGGTGATTCCATCAACCCCAGCCAAGCCACAACAACCACTTGCATGATGGCATTGCAATAGCCATGGTTTCCACTTGAATGTTCGAATAATTATTTGTTCATGTCATTATTTTGAATGCTACTGATGTGCTTGTGAATCCATGCTCATTTCTTATGCCATGTTCATTTTCATCTAGTAAGTGAAATGATTAATTGCCAATGTTATTATTATCATGTTTCATTTCCGATGCTAGTGATAATGATATGCTCATATGAATAATTAGGGTTTCATATGAAACTACTTGTGATATTCATGATCATCGTTATGCTATGCTCATTTGCATCCCGTAGACTAAATGATATATCATTGTTAATGTTATGATGCCCATCCATGGTTACACTGATATCATGCTCATCTGCATTGTTATTTCAGTATGTTATTTTATTATGACTCAGCTCATCACCATTCAAGTTGAAACTGACATTAATCGAACTTGAACAAATCTGTTGGCTGGGTCATGGTGCCACCGAATCGAGCTCACCAGTGCAGCCACACTTGCCTGGATGAGGAGGCCCTAATTCGGTCTATTGTCATGCCTCTCGCCGGTACCTCCAACTAGGGAAGGTTGTGTGCGCGCGCTACCCTGATCAGGTAGGCGGCCATACCCTTGTGTGCCCGAGTTGTGTTGTACCCGGGTGTCCCCGTTTGGGACGATTTTGTTTTGGCCACGACGATGGCAGCCACAAAGGTGGCAGATGTCACGAGTTGACATCGGGGCCACCCATGACATAGCCCAAAGGGGAGTTTGTCGGAGTGGCCGGGAGAGTGTCATGCAATAGATTGGTTTTGTCGGAATGTCGTTGGTCCACCCGAATGGGAGCACGAGGCCATGAGTTCCGTGGTGTGGGTACAGTGTACTAACCTCTGTAGAGTGTATAATCTATCGATAGCCGCGTCCTCGGTCATGGACACAGTTCGTAGTAGGTCACACTATGGGTCAACAGAAATAATAACCTGATTAATAAACAACCCCGGTTCCATGAGGAAAGAAGTTGGTCGATCTTTATGTGGTCATGCGATGATCACGGGTAGAGATCAAGCTCCGTGTGGTCATGTGGTGATCACGATGGTATAGTTGATACCGAGCTTGGTTGATCCTGAGGTGATCGTGTGATGTTCATGATGGTAAGTCTGAGACATATGGTGGTTAAGAGATAACTTCCGAGAAGAGTAAGCTGGTTCGAGGGACCTTAAACATCGACCCCCTCTCATGCTAGTGCTAGTATCATCATGTTCATATCATGAGTAATCTGTACATGCCATGCTCACTCTCATGTTGTTCTAGTAGTATCATGTTCATCATTGATAATTAACCTGTAAATGCCATGCTGTTGTTTGTCTTGAGTGCTTTGGTTGCTGTGAGCTTGCGAGTACATTCAAAGTATTCACCTGGCGTGTCATGCCAGATTGCAGGTCATGCCGTGATTGATTGCTTGTCGAGGATCCCGAGTTTGCGAGCTAGGATTGCGTCCCAGCCAGAGTGCCTGCGGAGTGGATTCCATCACTGTCGTCGTTGTTCCGCTGCTAGAAGTTATTCTGCTAAGAGAGGTTCCGCTGCTAGCATAGAGCTATCGGAGCCGGCATAGTGTCGCTGTGCCCCTGTAACTTTTGTGACACCAGAACCCTTGTACCCATATTATTTGTAATAAAGAGCTGATTTGTTCTATGCCAAGCAGTGCCGTATTCCAGAAGACTTGAACTCTAGGCTGGAATGCGGGGTGTTCCGGTCTCTCTGAGCCGGTGTGCCACAACGCTTGGTATCAGAGCAGGTTTGGCTGTAGGACGCCCTAGTCAGCGCGAGCATTAGAAACCGGTAGTGCAGAGTCTAGCTTGCTTGTTGCATTTGGTTGTTGCATTTGTTTGCTGCATAGCATGCATATAGACTTATTATCTTGTCGCTAACGGTTGATCTTGTGAGTGTAGGTGGCATCGGTTTCGATCCACTACCTGCACACTCCAGCTTTGCATACCTGCTTTTCGGTGTTTGGCGTCATCTCTGTCCCATCGGAGTGATACCGAGGTACCAAGTGTTCCAGACACCACTTGCAGGTATCGCGCAAATATATTCTCTTTAGCCACACCTATCGTTTCGGTGGTAGACATGTTTCTACCCCGGATCTGGCCATCCAACCCGCCGCTTTGGCAGCCCTTACTGGTCTTTGTTACCAGAAATGGGCAATGCCAGGAGAGCCTGCTTTCCACCACTATCCTACTCTATCACCCATTCCCTAGACGAGTACGGTTCCCTTCCGTACGCTTGATGATGATGTGGCCGTGACATCCTTATCATGCTACATGATCACCAAGTACGTCCTCATCCCTAAGCCCGTCCAGATGCAACCGGTGCTGAGCCAGCGCTTGGTGTAGCTCTGTTTACACCAATCTCTCCACACGCTGATCCACTTTCGTGCACACCGCCACAGCATATTAGATCGTAGTACTGGAGTTTCTACGAGATTTGTGTGCTTAAGTAGGCATGCATTTTGTTGTGGATAGCAGTAAAATGTGATGTTGATTGTATGTAATCTTGATGCCTTGTGTGCTTTTGTTTGAGTCATTTCTTTTGCTTCTTTCTTTGGGCCCTCGGTGTCACCTTATTTCCCCTTATGAAAGTTGCTCCTCAACCGACGCCGGACTTGAAGAATCTGTAAGGATTTCAAATATTTGGAAGCTCAGCTAAACATTATGGAATTCTTAGCCGACTGCATTATATTGGGAATATCTGATCTGAATACAAAGGATATCCTAGATTGATTATCAGCATCAAATTTACATCAGTGTGCAACCATCACAATCGTAATGAACCAGCTGGACGACAATTTGTGTGCAAGACAACAGTACATTTCTAGTCAAGGGAATATCAAGGGTATATATATATATGGCATTGAGTCCGCATATCAAAGAGAAAAGCTTCTGGTGTAAGCAACTCAGTCTTCCTCCGCACGCTACTAAAGAAGCTTATAATGCAAGGCTCCTCAATCTTCCTCAGTATGATATGTGGATGACTTCCAATATAAGATACTCAGTCTTCTTCGGTACGTCACCGCAGAGAAGCTTCCAGCATAAGTCACCGAATCTTCCCTAGTAAGCAACCAGAGGAAAAGCTTCTGAAGCACGGTACCCAGTCTTCTTCAGCACGCTATCCTGGCAAAAGCTTCGAGCATAAGCTATCCAGTCTTCCTCAGCACGATACTCTCAGATAGCTTCCAACACAAGCTATCCAGTCTTCGTCAGTACGACACTACCAACAGTCATTGTCATTGGTACAAGATATTACACAGTGAGTTGGCAGCATATGGCAGTGCATCCCAAGAATCAGATCCGCAACAGTTTGTCAGAAGCAAGAATCAGTCAAGACACAAGTGTCTGCCTCGGGAATCAAATGCTCAGCTGCACATACTGCCATATATATTGTGATCATGGTCACACCAGTCACTCGTACGATGATGCAAGCACAGCAAGAATCTGACAACCACATGAGTGTGATGCAAGGGCCGACAAGCTATGGCAAGAATCAGTCAAGACACAAGAGGAAGAAAAGCCAGTTGTACACCTCAGTGTGATGCAAGGGCCGACAAGCTATGAAGCAAGACAATATTGGGACAACAAAACTTGACAGTGGATATCAAGGCCAGTTGCCTCGCGCTTGATAAAGTGATATCGTTAACCTTTGTCACTGTCATGTATGATTGACCACAACAATGAGCTCTATACAAGTACATGTGAACCTGGCATATTTGCTATGGCACGAGTCATGAACAAGGCTAAGGTATGATTGCCGGAATATTGCACCTGACAGCACCTATGGTCACACGAAGAATTCAGGATATATATGGCCAAGCTCTTTCAGCAAAAGATTTAGAAAAAGGAGAACAATAATGAAGGAGCAGGACCGACAACACAGGTGTGATTCGTTCCCTGAACGATATGGTACGGATGCCCCAGATAATATGATTCCATATTGCTAACCATGGAGGGATACTCTATTTTTAAGGACCTCATATCAAGCCAACCCGCGTGTCCAACAGCATATGCTCAGAATGGTCAGTATGGAATATCCAAGTCTGTTATGTCAGATCAAAGATTCCTTAGCCAGCTCAGCAGTTTGACTTCTGCGACCGTGTTAAATCATCGCACGGCCTACTACCCACATGTGGCTATACTAACAAAATGAGTAATCAGAATGCGGAACAACAATCTCGGATCATGTGTCCCCATATATGATACCCAGTAAAATGATAGCCTCTCGTGAACAAGAGCCTTCCGCCAGAACCATCGGCAGTCAAGTCTCCGGATGATATTGCTATAAGGCCGTACCCCTTTATACTGGTCACGACATGCAACAGTCGAATCTTTGGCACGAATTTGATACTCGAGACAGTGAAGCCAGCCAAGATGATTCAGAACTCCCTACAAGTAGTCAGATTCCGCCAAGACAAGGGTTATGATTCCCAGCATGGTTTTGAACCCGGGGAACATGCATCTAGTAACCCAATGCAATGATTAAATGTTTCATGTCCACCGAGGAAATTTGTGCACAACTCGATTGAACACTATCAGTGCCAGATAGAAGAATGTCATGTCAATTGAAAATCACTCCCGGACTTATGGAAAGATGACACATTCCAGTCAGGATAATATATCAGATAAGCTAGCAACTATTAAGAAATTGGAGTCAGAGTAAGGATGAATGTATGAAGGAAGACCTGCCAGAATGTTGGGGACGGTGAAACAAACCACCCCAGAGCAAGGCAGTCAGTCAGATGCAATTCAGTGGGGACAATTTATAAAGGAAAAGGATACTCGAGTTGGAAATGCTTTCCTTAAGTCAGAATAGTAATACTTGTTCCCTGAGCAACCAAATCTCGAGGACGAGATTTATCGTAAGGGGGGTAGGTTTGTGACACCCCGATTTTTGGCCATTTTTTTTTCTTTTGGATTTCTTCGAAATTTTATTTGGAATTCCTTCGGTGGCTCTGTGGTCTTGAAGCTGGGAATATCATCTCTTCTTCTTCTCCCAAGTGGCTGGTCATTCTCAAATCTTTCTCAAGGCCATGCCATTTCCATCTCAGCCCAACCCCAAATTCTTTTTCTTGGGAATATTCCTTTTTCTATTAAAGGAATAACCCTGTTTGCCCTAGGTTGTGAAGCAACCTACATTTCTGTCTTCCATAAAATTCCCACAAAATTCCCATAAATTCTTTGGATCATATCTTCCACAAATATGTCAAAACCCATCCTTGCATAGTTCAAAAATAATTCAGGAATATTCATTTTCCATTCTATCCAGAATGGCACTTTGTGAAGGAAGTGTTATTTATCTTTTCTTGATTGCCCTCAAACTTTTTGAGCACTCTTTGATATCCAAATAATTGCCACATGACAAAATTCAGCCTCATTTGCCTAGTAAATCTTCCTCAGCAAATTTCCAAAGTTTCTGTCCAAAGAGAAGCTTTGTGAAGGAAGTACTAGTTAGGGTAATCCAAATGAGTTGAAATTTTTGCAGATCATCTATATGCTCAAGTCATTACACTCCACCAAATTTCATCTCCATCCAACTATCTATGTGAGCACATCATCCAATCTTTGTGTCTGGACACAATTTCAGTTTGTGAAGCAACTATATTTTATATTGCTTCATAAAATCTGAAATTAATCCAGGACCCAAATATCACTATCTCCATTTGGTATTCCAAAATTCACATCATTTGGCCAAGCCATTTTCTCTACAAAATTCCCCCAAGTTTCTGTCCAGTAGAAAGCATTGTGAAGGAAGTACCATTTTTATTTATCCAAATGGTATGAAATTATTGTAGTGCTTTCATATGCCCAACTGATCATCCTCCACCAAATATCAGACCAATCCAACACTCTATGTGAGTGCAGCTTCATGATCTAGTTTCTGGACCAGATTTTGCAGTTGTGAAGCAACTATGACAAATATTGGTCAAAATCCTTTCATATTTTGTAGGACTGTGGTCCTTCCTACCCTAAACCCCTGTGACATCCTGGTTAGCTCTTATCCCCTTCATTTTGACCACATCTTCATGACCAAGTTTGCTACAGCAAACTTTAGTTGATGCTACCCATCAACACAGAGGTGATTTAATCCAACCAAGCCCATAGTGTTGCTCCATCAAGTAGGGTCCACATGCTAGACATCTTTTTGCTGGCCAGAATGCACTGCGTGCACCTGTGCACGCGGTGACCACGCGGTCTGGCAGGCCAAACGCGTGCTCTGGACGCCGGGACCCCTCTGCCGCCGCCCAAACGTCGCCCTCACGCCACCGCGGCATGTCCACAGCGTAGCTCTTCCCCTCCTGCATCCACGCGTCCTCTCTGGACCCCTCTCTCGTCCTCTTTCCTCGCCGGTGAGCCACGCCGCACCACGTGCCCGTGGCCGTCGTCGTTTTGCCGCTGTCCTCTTCCTCCTCGTCGATTCTCTGGCACTGCACTACCTCTCTCCCATCGCCATCCACGCTTGCCCGCGTGCGCACGCGTACGCGGTCGTGCCGGAGCATCGTTTGCATGTCCGTGGTGGCATCCGGCGAGGGCATCATTGCCATGATTATTTAAGCCCTCCCCGGCCTCGGTTCTCCTCACGAGCCTCTCCTCCATCCTCCTAGCATCTTCCCCGACCTCTCCACCGAGCTCGAGAGCTCCTCCTGCCCTCCAATGGCCACCATGGCTGCCGCCCCTGCCCACTTAAATTCGTGCCATGTCGAGCTCTCCTCTCGCTCTAACCACCACCAGAGGCCCTCACTAGTCCCCTGGAGCCCCCCACCTTTGCCCTCCTCCTCCGGTGACCCGTGGCACCGGGTTCAACTTCGGCCTGAAGCCGTCGACCGCCACGGCCGAAGCCCCGCTTGCTGTAGCACTTCCCGGCGAACGTGAAGCCCCGAGGCGGATGCGCCTCGGCCTTCCGAGCACTCTGGTGGACGAAGCTCCGTCAGAGGTGGCAGGAGTCGCCCGGGACGGTCGCCGGAGTGCGCGACCTCCTATGTCCCACGGGCGCGTGCGAGGTTGAAGACGATGGCCTGGCCAGGTGGGCCCCACCTCCTCTGCAGCCCCACTCGTCATTCTAACAAAGGAGTTGACCCCGGGCCCGTACAGGAGTAAGTGGAGACGTATTCCGCAAAATACGCTTTCCTATTCCGAAAGCGTACTCTGGTGCCTCTTCAGAGAGAAATATGCTTTCACTGTTTGAAGATGTATTTTCAGAAATACGCTTTCCGCTTCTCAGCCCGGCGCCGAAACCTCTATATTGCGGACGTTCGTCCGTTAGCAGCAGAAAAGCACAGTTTTTAATTCTTTTTCTGTCTAACGAATGAACGGCCGTATTTTCGCAACCGTAACTCCGAATCAGGTGATTTCAAAACCCACGTTCTCTGTTCGTCGAGCCCATTCCGATGGTATCATTTTCACCATGTTGGGACATTCTAAAAATGACCATTTTTCCCTTGCCCTTAAACAGCCCCCTTCAAGAGGGAAACGTTTCCGGCAAAGTTTTCCGCGAACTCACCGCATTTCTCCCCGGTGAATCCATCTACCCCAGGCAAGCCACAACAACCACTTGCATGATGGCATTGCAATAGCCATGGTTTCCACTTGAATGTTCGAATAATTATTTGTTCATGTCATTATTTTGATTGCTACTGATATGCTTGTGAATCCATGCTCATTTCTTATGCCATGTTCATTTTCATCTAGTAAGTGAAATGATTAATTGCCAATGTTATTATTATCATGTTTCATTTCCGATGCTAGTGATAATGATATGCTCATATGAATAATTAGGGTTTGATATGAAACTACTTGTGATATTCATGATCATCGTTATGCTATGCTCATTTGCATCCCGTAGACTAAATGATTTATCATTGTTAATGTTATGATGTTAAATGGTTATGATGCCCATCCATGGTTACACTGATATCATGCTCATCTGCATTGTTATTTCAGTATGTTATTTTATTATAACTCAGCTCATCACCTTTCAAGTTGAACCTGACATTAATCGAACTTGAACAAATCTGTTGGCTGGGTCATGGTGCCACCGAATCGAGCTCACCAGTGCAGCCACACTTGCCTGGATGGGGAGGCCCTAATTCGGTCTATTGTCATGCCTCTCGCCGGTACCTCCAACTAGGGAAGGTTGTGCGCGCGCGCTACCTTGATCAGGTAGGCGGCCAGACCCTTGTGTGCCCGAGTTGTGTTGTACCCGGGTGTCCCCGTTTGGGACGATTTTGTTTTGTCCACGACGGTGGCAGCCACAAAGGTGGCGGATGTCATGAGTTGACATCGGGGCCACCCATGACATAGCCCAAAGGGGAGTTTGTCGGAGTGGCCGGGAGAGTGTCATGCAATAGATTGGTTTTGTCGAAATGTCGTTGGTCCACCCGAATGGGAGCACGAGGCCATGAGTTCCGTGGTGTGGGTACAGTGTACTAACCTCTGCAGAGTGTATAATCTATCGATAGCCGCATCCTCGGTCATGGACACATTTCGTAGTAGGTCACACTATGGGTCAACAGAAATAATAACCTGAATAATAAACAACCCCGGTTCCATGAGGAAAGAAGTTGGTTGATCTTTATGTGGTCATACGATGATCACGGGTAGAGATCAAGCTCCGTGTGGTCATGTGGTGATCACGATGGTATAGTTGATACCGAGCTTGGTTGATCCTGAGGTGATCGTGTGATGTTCACGATGGTAAGTCTGAGACATAAGGTGGTTAAGAGATAACTTCCGAGAAGAGTAAGCTGGTCCGAGGGACCTTAAACATCGACCCCCTCTCATGCTAGTGCTAGTATCATCATGTTCATATCATGAGTAACCTGTACATGCCATGCTCACTCTCATGTTGTTCTAGTAGTATCATGCTCATCATTGATAATTAACCTGTAAATGCCATGCTGTTGTTTGTCTTGAGTGCTTTGGTTGCTGTGAGCTTGCGAGTACATTCAAAGTACTCACCTGGCGTGTCATGCCAGATTGCAGGTCATCCCGTGATTGATTGCTTGTCGAGGATCCCGAGTTTGCGAGCTAGGATTGCGTCCCAGCCAGAGTCCCTGCGGAGTGGAGTCCATCACTGTCGTCGTTGTTCCGCTGCTAGAAGTTATTTTGCTAAGAGAGGTTCCGCTGCTAGCATAGAGCTATCAGAGCAGGCATAGTGTCGCCGTGCCCCTGTAACTTTTGTGACACCAGAACCCTTGTACCCGTATTATTTGTAATAAAGAGCTGATTTGTTCTATGCCAAGTAGTGTCGTATTCCAGAAGACTTGAACTCTGGGCTGGAATGCGGGGTGTTCCAGTCTCTCTGAGCCGGGGTGCCACAATATACTTAAGCCTCCCCCAAGCTTGAGTGATGCTTTTGTCGGGCCCGTGGAACCCGGGGTATCTCGGCCCGTCTGGCCGCGGCCCAGGATGCAACGCCTGGCGGAGGCCCAATAGGCGGCCCACTAGCGGGTACCCCGATCAAGACCCCTCATGAGGCCATGGCCTCCTGAGGACCCCTCCTTCGGGAGCAGGCAGGCAAGACTCAGCCACCACTTCACCGAGAGCCTCGCGAGGCCCTCTCGCGAGGCGGCCTCCTGAGGTTGCCTCCCAAGGCACCCTCCCGAAGGTACGTCAGGCAAGTGCTATTCGGCTCAGTCGCGTGGTCTCGTGCCCACCACGTGGGTGACGCGCGCGGCGACGAATGGCGACAGAGGCCGCGCCAGCAGGCGCGGATGGTGTGGATTTCCCCTTTTGTGCTAAGGGAGCAAGGCCAGCAATCCGTTTCCCAAAGCAACCCCCAAAGGTTGCCCGATCGGTGAAAGAAGACCAAGATGATGGACGCGCAGGGCAGAGGTCACCACCGAGCCCACCGGCGTGTCATGGATAGTCGCTTTGCAGGCGAAGACCACCTTTTGTCAGGATAGACTGCGCCCCTGTCCCCCTTCAAACTTGCCGTTGTGTGTGGCGACCCTTCCCGCCAATGTTTTCGGGGGAAGAGGACCAAGGCAGATATAAAAGGAGGGCAGGGTGCCGCTGTAGAGGGGATCGACTCTTCCGCCCCAAACCTTGTACTCTCACGCCAGAGCAATCACAACCAAGCAGGAGTAGGGTTTTACACCGCAAGGTGGCCTGAACCTGGGTAAACCGCTGTGTCTCCGGCCCGCTCCCGCTAGCGCGCTCTCGCCGTAGCTTCGCCATAGTTTTGCTGTGGTATGGGACGAGGTGGTAGGAACTAGCTCACCCCAGTGTTCGAACCTTAGGGTCCCCGGAGCCCGATCTCCGACATTTGGCGCGCCAGGTAGGGGTGCGCTACTGTTCTTCCGCTCCGTTCTCCACTCCACCAGCTTCAAGGCCGACGCTCCCCGCGAGCGCGCTGAGCGCATGGCGGGTCGCGTGGCCCAGACGGAGCCGGTGGGCCGCGGCAACTACCGCCACCACGTCGAGGCCGCTGCTGCCATCGACCCTGCCGCCCGGGAGCAGCAGGATTCCTCCCTGCACCACTCTGTGCAGGCAGACGGCCGCACCGCCACTGCCTCCTCCTCCCTCGCCTGCCGTGGGCCGCCGAACGCGCAGGCCGCGCTGCTCATGGCGCGTGAGCTGCTCCGCTACCGTCCAGCTGACACAGTCTATGACGCCTAGCTTGGTCACATCACCGAGCTCGTCAACGCCGCCGGGGACACTCCGGCACCTTCCCACTCGCTCCGCCCTCCGCCGTCTTGCGCTGGGGACGTAGCGCATGGCGCTCCCCCGCCACCTCCTCTGCGCGACAAGCTCGCCGGGCACCAGCACAATGCGCGGGTGCGTGATCCATCCCGCGGTGCATCCTCGCCGATCTGAGACGAGGCCAGCTGCCAAATCGTCTGCCGTGCACCACCTGATGCGTGCGTGCTCCTCGAGTAGCAGCGCCGATGCCAAGACCAGACCGTCTAGGAGGTCGCGGTGGCCGGGCGCCAGAACCGTGCCGCACTCGCCGGTGGTGTTCCCTCAAGCGGCGTGGGATGCCACGCCTTCACCCGCGAGCTGCGTCAGGTGGTGTGGCCCGCGAAGTTCAAGCAGGACCTGCCTCCACGCTACGACAACACCCCCAACCCTGCAGAGTTCCTTCAGCTCTATGCGCTGAGCGTCGAGGCGGCGAACGGCGACGACAAGGTCATGGTGAACTGGTTCCCCATGGCCCTCAAGGACGGCCCGCGCTCTTGGCTCATGAATCTCCCTGAGGCATCCATCTCGTCGTGGGGCGAGCTCTGCAGCCAGTTCGTCGCCAACTTCAAGGGCACGCATGACTGCTCCCTCACGATCAACGACCTGCAACATGTGCAGCAGCGCCCGGACGATACCCTCCGCAAGTACATCCAGCGCTTCAGCCAGCTGCGCAACAAGATCCTGCGTGCCTCCGACGCGGCCGTCATCTCCGCGTTCTCCACTGGCGTCGCGGACGTCAAGATGTGCGAGAAGCTCGCCATCAACGACGAGCTAGACTCGGTGCTCGAGCTGTTCGACCTTGCCGACAAGTGCGCCAAGGCTGAAGAAGGTCGCCTCTTCATCCACAACGACCCCGATGCGACGCCCGGCGCCGCCAATGCCAAGGGCAAGGACATCAAGCGCAAGGGCCCTGCCGTGCTTGCGGTGGAGCCCGAGCAGAAGTGCGGCCGTGACCGCGACGAGCCCAGGAAGGATGGCCGGCCACTCTGCGTCTACCACAACGTGCACTCCCACAGCACCGAAGACTGCCAGGAGCTCAAGCTGCTCCGCGACGAGCGCCTGGGCCGCCGAGGCGACCGCGGCGCCGGTCGCGGAGGTGGCCGCAGCGGCAACTGCTGGGACAGCTGCAACGGCAACGGCAACTTCCGCCAGGGCTGGCGCGACCAGCCTCACGAGGCCGCCTGGCGCGAGCAGCCTCGTGAGGCAAATCCTCAGGCCAACGCCGCTCTTCCGCCGCTGCCGCCGCCACCCTGGAGGAACGACGTCAACCAGCCTGACGAGGGCGCTGGGGGCTACCAGGAGCCTCGCGCGGTTGCCTGCATCCTCGGCGGGGCTCGGGCACCCGCGTCCAATCGCCACTTCAAGCAGTTCTCTTGTGAGGTGAACGCCGCCCTCCCGAAGCCTGAGGACGCACGGCCCCTCAAGTGGTCGCAGTACGCCATCACCTTCGACTCCAAGGACCACCCCAAGTCCACGGCCACCGCGGGCGTGCTCCCCATGCTATGCACTCCCACCATCAACCACGTTGCAGTCACCAAGACCCTCATCGACGGAGGCGCGGGCCTTAACGTGCTCTCCATCGAGACCTTCGAGCAGCTCCTGGTGCCTTACGAGCAGCTTATGCCGACGAGGCCCTTCTCGGGCGTGACCGATGGCTCCACGCTACCTCTAGGGCAGGTGCGCCTCCCTGTCAACTTCGGCACCCGCAAGAACTACCACACTGAGCTCATCGACTTCGACGTCGCCCACCTCGGCCTGCCCTACAATGCCATCTTGGGCTACCCCGCGCTCGCCAAGTTCATGGCGGTGACTCACCACGCCTACAACGTCCTCAAGATGCCTGGCTGCAGCGGCATCATCACCGTCTCCTGCGACGAGAAGGACGCGATCTGCTCCCTCGAGCACGCCTACAAGGCTGCCGCAACCGCCCATCCAGCTGACGAGGACGTGACCGAGCCTCCTGAGGCCGCGCCCGCAAAGAAGAAGCAGCTGTTCTCTCAGGACCGCACCGAGACGAAGAAGGTGTCGGTTGACGGCAGCGGCTCAGGCCCTGCCTTCACCATTGGCACCTGCCTTTCTCCTGCATAGGAAGGCGCGCTCGTCGCCTTCCTTCGGGCAAACTCGGATGTTTTTGCCTGGAAAGCATCTAATTTGTCTGGTGTACTGAGGGAGGTGATCGAGCACCACTTAGCGGTGTGCCCCAACGCATGCCCCGTCAAGCAAAAAGCACGGCGCCAGGCACCCGAGAAGCAAGAGTTCATTGTTCAAGAAGTGCACAAGCTACAAGAAGCTGGAGTCATCCATGAGGTGCGCCTTCCTGAATGGCTTGCCAACCCAGTCCTCGTCCCCAAGAAGGGCGGCAAGGAACGTATGTGCGTCGACTTCACGAGCCTCAACAAGGCCTCCCCTCAGGACCCCTTTCCGCTGCCGCGCATCGACCAGATCGTGGACTCCACTGCCGGATGCGAGCTGCTCTGCTTCCTGGGTGCCTTTTCAGGCTACCACCAGATTAAGATGGCGGCAGAAGACGTGGAGAGGACGGCCTTCATCACCCCTTGCAGCATATACTGTTACATCTGCATGCCCTTCGGCTTGAGGAGTGCTGGCGCCACCTTCCAACGGCTGATGTGCATCACGCTGGGGCCTCAGATGGGGAGGAACGCGGAGGCCTAAGTCGATGACATCGTGGTCAAGACTCGTGAGGCCGGGTCCCTCATCGAGGATCTCGAGGAAACGTTCGCCAACCTACGCAAGGTCAACCTCAAGCTCAACCCCGACAAGTGCGTCTTTGGAGTTCCTTCCGGCAAGCTCCTCGACTTCTTGGTCTCCCACCGTGGCATCGAAGTCAATCCAGAAAAGATCAAGGCCATCGAGAGAATGCGTCCTCCCCAGACCCTCAAGGAAATGCAGCGCTTGGCGGGATGCATGGCCTCCCTGGGGAGTTTTATCTCCAAGTTCGATGAGCGGGCCTTGCCATTCTTCAATCTCATGAAGAGGTCCGGCCCCTTCAAATGGACTCCTGAGGCAGACGCCGCCTTTGAAGACCTCAAGAGTTATCTCACGAGCCCGCCCATCATGGTTGTGCCGCGCCCCCGCGAGCCCTTGCTCCTATACTTGGCGGCTACCCCCCAGACGGACAATGCGGCGCTCGTGGCGGTGCGAAAGGAGCGCGTCTGCGCTAAGGAGAAGCCCTCCAAGCCTCGCGAGCCTCGTGAGCCTCGTGAGCTTCCCGAGCCTCGTGAGCCTCATGAGCCCTCCAAGCCTCCCGAGCCCGCCAAGCCTCGCGAGCTGCCTGAAGAGCAAGCTGCCATTACAACTACGTGCCTCGTCGAGCACCCCGTGTACTTCGTCAGCATGGTGCTAAGGGATGCACGCGAGCGCTACCCCATGCAGCAGAAGCTCCTCCTCGCGCTGCTCATCGCCTCCAGGAAGCTGCGCCACTACTTTCAAGGCCATCCCATCAAGGTCGTCTCTTCTTACCCCTTGGAGCAAGTCCTGCGTAGCCCCAACGCCGCTGGCTGCGTCGCCGAATGGAACATCGAGCTGCAAGCCTTCCAGCTAGAGTTCTGCACCACCAGAGTCATCAAAGGCATAGCTCTGGCCGACTTCGTGGTGGAGTGGATAGAACCGTACGAGGGGGAGCCTCGCGAGGACAAATTCCTCCTGCCTGGGGACGAGGCGCCTGGCGGCTGGACCATGCACTTCGACGGCGCCTTCTCCCGGCAGGGCGCGGGGGCTGGGGTCATGCTCACCTCGCCAACAGGAGACAAGCTCTACTACGCTGTGCAGCTCTGCTTTAGGCACACCGACAAAGTTTCCAACAACATCGTGAAGTATGAGGGCCTCATCGCCGGCCTCAAGGCTGCTTTCGCTCTAGGCATCAGGCGTCTCACCATCAAGGGCGATTCGTAGCTTCTCGTTAACTTCTCCAACAAAAGCTACAAGCCCAAGGACGAGCACATGGCCGCCTACCTGGAGGAGGTACGTAAACTTGAAAAGCGTTTCTTAGGCCTGGAGCTCCAGCACGTGCCCCGCGGCAGCAACAAAGAAGCAGACGACATCGCCAAGCGGGCATCTCGTCGTGAGCCTCAAGATCCTGGCATCTTTGAGGAAAGGCTCCTGAAGCCATCCACTGCGCCACCCACTGCAACCGCCACGCTGCTTCACGAAGAGCTTCCGCCCGCTCCGCCCATAGGCGCACCTGACTGCGGCCCGGCCTCAGGCGCCCGCCTGCTGCTGCCGCTGGAGCCTCAAGCAGATAGCTGGGCTGCTGAGGTTAAGGCCTATCTACTCCGCGGCACACTCCCGGAGGGGGACTCGGAGGCAGAGCGCGTGGTCCGCCAGGCCACTGCTTACTGCTTACAGGACGGCGAGTTATACTGCAGGTGCCCGAATGGCGTCTCCTTACGGTGTATCTCTGAGGAGCAGGGGCGCGAGCTGCTCGCCGACATACACGGCGGAGACTGCGGCCACCACTCCTCATCACGCACCCTCATCGGCAAGGTGTTCCGCAGCGGCTTCTACTGGCCCACTGCGCTGCGTGACGCAACCGCGCTGGTCCAAGCCTGCGAGGCCTGTCAGTTCCATGCTAAGCAAATCCACCAGCCGGCGCAAGGCCTCTAGACAATTCCCCTCTCATGGCCTTTCGCGGTCTGGGGGCTGGATATCCTGGGGGCTTTCCCTCGCGCGGCTGGCGGCTACCGCTACCTCTACGTCGCCATCGACAAGTTCACCAAGTGGGCAGAGGTCGAGCCTGTGCGCAGCATCCCGGCAGGCTCTGCCGTCAAGTTCATCAAGGGCCTCGTGAGCCGCTTTGGCGTCCCCAACCGCATCATCACCGACAATGGCTCCCAGTTCACAAGCGGCCTCTTCAAGTCCTACTGTGCCAGCCTTGGCAGGAAGATCTGCTACGCCTCTGTGGCGCACCCGCGAAGCAACGGCCAGTCCGTAGACGAGAAGCTTCAAGAAAAAGCTCGAGGCCTGCGGCAAGGGCTGGCTTGACGAGCTGCAGTCTGTGCTATGGTCCATCCGCACAACGGCAACCAAGCCTACCGGTGAGACCCCTTTCTTCCTCGTCTACGGAGCTGAGGCGGTCCTTCCTTCGGAGCTTAAGCACGGCTCTCCGCGAGTCCTTACCTTCGACGAGGCGCACCAGGATGGCTTGCGGGAGGCTGACCTACTGCTCCTTGAGGAGGCCCGCCGTCAGGCCGCTCTTGGCGCCGTGAGGTACCAGCAGGCCCTGCGTCGCTATCACAGCCGCAACATCCGCCCTCGCACTCTTGAGGTCGGTGACCTTGTCCTATGCAGGATCCTCTCCAGAGAGGGACTCCACAAGCTCTCACCCATGTGGGAAGGCCCTTTTAGGGTTGCTCATGTCTCCAGGCCCGGTGCCGCCCGGCTGGAGACGGAGGATGGAGTTCCTATGCCTAACGCCTAGAACATCCAACACCTCCGCAAGTTCTACCCATGACCCTCACGCGTACGAACGAAATGGGGCTGTACATGCCCCGGAGACTCTCAATGCGTTCGCCTGACGGGCACGCGAGAGCTCCCGCCCACGCCCAAGTGGAAGCCCCATGCTCCGCGCTGGCGGAACGATCGAGCCGCGATCAGACCTACACCCCGGTGGAAGCCCCATGCTCCGCGCTGACGGACCAATCAACTGAGGGCGGCCCACAGGCTGCACCAACCTCAAGCTGACCCGTGCCGGACACGGTAGCCCCTCTTTTTCTCTTTTGGGTGTGTAACTGAGGGCGCCCCACGGGCTGCACCAACCTCAAGCTGGCCCGTGCCGGACACAGCAGCCGCATCTCTTTTTGGTTGTGTAATGGAATCTGTTATCTTGCCTGAGTAAAGCTTCAGTTTCCATACATGGTGTATTTCATCACATCTTTGCCTCATGAGCCGTGCACGCTCATGGCCTCCCTCATGAGCCTCACGCGAGTAGGGGCTGGACACGGTGTCTGTGCTCGGGTCAGTCCCAGCAGCGCTGAAAAACCCAAGCAACCGGGCTCTGGCTCACGGGCCTGCTCCCGTGCACGCCACCCCACCAAGGTCCTTGGTGTCTTATCTCCTCACGTAACGCCCATGAGCGAGCCGGCGAGCATACGCTGCTCCCCCGTTGTGGGACTTTCTGCATGCAGTTATCTCAGGAACAAGTCACCTAGAAGGCCTCGCGAGCGGCGCCTCGCGAGGTGGCCCCATGGCAAGGCGCCCCCCTTGAGCCTCAGGAAGCTTCGTAGGCCCTGCCTCTGGAGCCAACTTACGACGGCCGCCTCAGCAGGAGATCTCGCGAGCGAAAACCCCACAAGGCACACCCTACAAGTGGCGGCTCACCGGACGCTACCCTCGGCAAAAGCTAAGTCTACTACCTCGCGATCCACCCTCGCCATCTCCCAAGCTTCCCCTTCTAGCAACCTCGCAGAGCGCTGCCGTTTCTCCTTCTGCGAGCCGGTTGCATGTCAAAGGGGGGCTCCCTGAGCATCGCGCCTCGGGAGCTCTTACCGCCCTCGGTGCCCTACACCTCCTGGCCTTGCTCAGGCACGAGTCCTAGCATACCAGCGGCGGCTGTAGCCCGCTCGGGGGCTAGGCCCTGACGATGTAGAGCACACAAGGCAAGCAAAAAGAGAAAACAGGCCTCAAGAGAAAGCTCGCGAGGGCATAAGCATACATCACAGCAAATCATAAAGTACTTAAACACAAAAAGGCATTGTCTTCACGCCCCCCACGGGGCCACATTAATTGTATGCAGGATAATGAACGAGAAAGGCCTAAGAGGACACGCCGCCGTCATCGCCGCTGCCGTCGTCGTCGTCTTCACCTTCCTTAGCTCCACCGGAGCTCTCGCTGCTGCCGTGGGAGAACTTCGCGAGCAGCGCATCCACGTGGTCCTCCACCGCCTCCCCAAGGCCGTTGCGGAGCTCCTCGGGAACAGGAGCCATCGCCCTGTCGAAATTGAAGTTGGGGTCGGCATGGAGAAGGTGGCTGAAGATGCGTGTCGCCGCCTGTGCGAGGAGATCACGGCACTCCCCCTCGATGATTCCGTCCACCTTCTTGGCGCCAGCCTCAAGCCGCTCCACGAGCTTGGTGAAGAAGTCGAGGTAGCTAGCGTCGTGGGTCTCGAGGGGGCTGCTGAGATTCTTCTTGCAAATCGAGCCCAGGGCGCTATGGGCGCAAAGCTCGAGGGAGCGGAACATCTTGGAGCGTTCGAGCTGCCGCCCTCACGCCTGGTCCGCCTCGTCTTTGGCCTGCTCAACGATGCGGGTGAGCCCCCCACCTGTAGCTGGAGGGAGGCCAGCTCGGCCTCGGCGTTGGCCTGGGCCTTCAGCGCAGTCTCTCGTCGGGCTTCCGCTTCGGTCAGCACCTCCTTAAGGCCCGCGATCTTGTGCTGGAGCTCCGCGCGCCTCGCCTTGAAGCGGTCCTCCTGCAGCTTCAGTTTCTTGTTGTGCTCCTCGGCAAGCACCTTGCGGTTCTGCGCGACCCTCCTGTCGGCGTCCTCCTGAATCTTCTTCTCTTTGGCCACCAGATTGGCGTTGGCCTTTTCCAGGCGTTGGGCGTAGGAGCCCTGAGCGGCGGCTACCTCGCGTTCCAACACCTCCAGCCGCTCGCGCTCCAGGTCCTGTGCAGACGTCGTCCGCACGAGCTCGCGCTTGCGGATCTCAAGGTCCGCCTCGCAGGCCGCCAGTTTCTCTTCGCGGGCGGAGATGGTGTTTTCCCGCGCCTGGAGCTGCTGTTCCAGCGCGGCGTTCTGATCTTGGAGCTCCTTCCCGCGGGCCTCCGCCGCCTCGCGCCGCCTGTCTGCCGCCTCAGCCTCTTGGAAAGCACGCTCGCTGGCCTCCTTCGCCTCGGTGGCGGCCTTCTCACCTCTCGCGCGAGCAGCCTCGTTCTGGCGCCGGCCCATCTTAACAGCAACCTCAAGTTGATGCCACCCTTGGGCCAGGCATAGGCGCTCTTCAGCAAGACGCACCTCTACAGCCTGAAGCTCTGCTCCGAGCTGGCCTAGCACGGCCATGGCATTCCGCAAGGCCCCGCGCCTGATCATGGTGCGGCTGCTCACGAGCGCCAGGGCCCAGTCCAGGTCTGGCTCTTCGTCGCCCTCCACCATCGCAGCTCGCGAGGGCCTGGCGCCGCTCGTCAGGAGCGAAGGGCTCGCAGGGGCCTCCTCCTCGTCTTGCCGTGGCGGCGCGCCCCGCGGGCTTGGCGCCCCCCCGGCGGAAGCTTCGCGCATCGGCAAGTCGCGCGAGCCTTCCATGGCGCCTTCGCCACCCGCGGTGCACGGCGAGAGAGCTGGAGTCTCCGCCTCTACCGTCACGACATCCGCCCCTGCAGCGGGCGCCGCGGGGACCACGGAGCCCTTTGCCTTCGTGAGCCCGGCCCCGGTGTCGATACGGCGCACGTTTTCCTCACGCCCCTCGGCCCCGGCGACCGGCGATGCGGCCCCAACCAAGCCGGGGGTCCTCTTCTTCTTGTTCTTTTTGTTCAGGGAGATCCTGCGTAGAGCAAAGACTCAGGCACACGCGGCGCGCCAGATGCAAGGGAAGGGAAGGCGAATGCTTACTCGTCATTGGCGACCCATTTCCTCTTCTTCAGTGGCCGTGGCAAGGCACTGCCGCTGCCGTCCTCGCGGGGCCCCTTCTCACGACCGGTTCCCGGGGCAGGGCCCGGGGGTTCGGTGGCCCCGACTTCAGCGCCGGCCTCCTTCGCGGGGAGACCGCGGGATTCACCCTCGGCGCCGCCCCCGGTGGTTCGCGGCTCCACGGTGATAGACAGATCACGAAACAAGTACTCGAAACTAGATCATGCTAGAACTTTATTATTCTAAATCACGAAATAACTTAGGATCGAACTAAGATAGATAATGATGATAAAAGTGATGGTGATACGATACCGAGGCACCTCCCCTAAGCTTGGAACAAGCCAAGGGTGGTGCCCATACCCGTGTACTCAAGTGTCTTTCTTCGGTGGTGGTGGTGCAATATTCTTGGCGATGATTCCTTTGAGGATGCGATTTTCCTCCTCGAGATTATTGACTTGGTGTTTAAGATCCACTATTTCCTTGCGGAGCTTGCCGGTGACAGTCAATGCACCATCAACCCAAGGATGAAGCTTGGCTGAAGATGATGAAGCAACACTCTTTTGCAGGTTACGATAAGAAGTAAATCGAGTATGGGGAGGTTTAACCGTGTCCGGCAGGCTTGATTTCTTCAATTCCACATGCATGTCTCCAGGTTGGGGCAAAGAGGTTTCCTCTTCCTCCCCACTCGCGGAATCCATCCTCTTCAAGTCGGCCTCTACCTCCTCATCGGTCGACCACCCATAGGGGTCAACATCATAGTAGATTCTTGGATTTGTGGTAGTGTGGGAGACATGGCTCTCCCTGTCCGATTCTTGCGACGACATAGCGCTCCTAATCTGCCAGAAAAACAGCCCAAAACCAGAACAGAGGAGAAACTTGCGATATGGTGGTCAAAACATCAGAGAGTATATATAATGAATTTTTCCCGTGCAAAACAAGTAATATGGAGAGAAAACGGAGTCGGGAAAGTCCACGGGGGAGCCACAAGCTCACACGGCACGCCCAGGGGGTAGGGCGCGCCCCCTGAGCTTGTTGCTCCCTCGTGCACTTTCCTGATTGTTTATTATTTTTCTAATTTTTTATATATTCCGAAATGAACAAAAAGTACTTTTATGGAACTTTTGGAGTCAGTTTACTTACCGTATCACATACCTACTCCTTTTCAGGATTCTAGAGCGTTCCGGAAGGTCTCTTTTATGTGTTCCTTTGGTGTCATAGTTTGAATAATATTTGTTTCCATATTAATGGGCGTACTTGAGATATAATGTTTAATTCTTTGCCCATTAACCACCCTCGGATTAGTGCCTTCGGAGTTGTTGATTTTAATAGCTCCGGAGCGATAAACTTCTTCGACGATATATGGTCCTTCCCATTTGGAGAGAAGTTTTCCTACAAAGAATCTGAAACGAGAGTTGTACAATAGAACTTGATCACCTACTTTAAATTCCCATTTTTTGATTCTTTTGTCATGCCATCTTTTAAGTTTTTCTTTAAATAACTTAGCATTTTCATAGGCTTGGGTTCTCCATTCATCTAATGAGCTAACCTCTTTTCACCGGCAAGTTTGAAATCATAGTGAAGTTCTTTAATTGCCCAATAAGCTTTATGTTCCAATTCAAGAGGTAAATGACATGCTTTTCCATAGACCATTTTATATGGAGACATACCCATAGGATTTTTATAAGCGGTTCTATAAGCCCATAATGCATCATCAAGTTTCTTAGACCAATTCTTTCTAGATCTATTAACAGTCTTTTGCAAAATTAATTTTATTTCCCTATTCCTCAATTGAACTTGACTGCTAGACTGAGGATGATAAGGAGATGCAATTCTATGGTTGACATCATATTTAGCTAGGAGTTTACGAAATGCACCATGAATAAAATGTGAACCACCATCAGTCATTAAATATCTAGGGACTCCAAATCTCAGAAAAATAACTGCTTTAAGCATTTTAATAGATGTGTTGTGATCAGCACTACTAGTTGCAATAACTTCTACCCACTTAGTAACATAATCAACAGCAACTAGAATATGAGTATATCCATTAGATTTAGGAAAAGATCCCATATAATCAAAACCCCAAACATCAAATGGTTAAATAACAAGTGAATAGTTCATAGGCATTTCCTGACGTCTACCAATATTACCAATTCTTTGACATTCATCACAAGAGAGGACAAAATTACATGCATCCTTGAAGAGAGTAGGCCAATAAAAACCAGACTATAATACCTTATGTGCAGTTCTGTCTCCCGCATGGTGTCCTCCGTATGCTTCGGAATGACACTTCCGTAGGATTTGTTCCTATTCATGCTCAGGTACACAACATCCAATAATACCATCTACTCCTTCTTTATATAAATGTGGGTCATCCCAAAAGTAATGTCTTAAATCAAAGAAGAACTTTTTCTTTTGTTGGTACGTAAAACTAGGTGGTATATATTTAGCAACAATGTCATTAGCATTGTCTGCATACCAAGGATTATTAGAACAAGTGGAAGCATTTATAATAGCTAATTGCTCATCAGGAAAATTATCATTAATAGGAAGTGGGTCATCAAGAACATTTTCCATCCTAGACAAATTATCTGCTACAGGGTTTTCAGCTCCCTTTCTATCAACAATTTGCAAATCAAACTCTTGTAGTAATAAAACCCACCTAGTCAGTCTAGGTTTAGCATCTTTCTTTTCCATAAGATATTTAATAGCAGCATGATCGGTGTGAATGGTAACTTTAGAATCAACAATATAAGGTCTGAATTTATCACATGCAAACACGACTGCTAAAAATTCTTTTTCAGTAGTAGCATAATTTCTTTGAGCACTATCCAAGGTCTTACTAGCATAATGAATAACATTCAATTTCTTATCAACTCTTTGACCTAGAACAGCACCAATAGCATAACCACTAGCATCACACATGATTTCAAAGGGTAGGTTCCAATCAGGTGGTTGAACAATGGGTGCAGAAATTAAGGCTTTGTTAAGTATTTCAAAGGCTTCTACACAATCATCATCAAAAACAAATGGAACATCTTTTTGCAAAAGATTAGTAAGAGGCCTAGAAATTTTAGAGAAGTCTTTTATGAACCTCCTATAAAAACTAACATGACCTAGCAATCTTCTTATACCTTTGATATCTTTAGGGCATAGCATTTTCTCAATTGCATCAACTTTAGCTTTATCTACCTCAATATCTCTTTCAGAAATTTTATGCCCAAGGACTATACCTTCGTTCACCATAAAGTGGCACCTCTCCCAATTCAAGACAAGATTAGTCTCTTCACATCTCTGCAAAACTCGGTCAAGGTTGCTTAAGCAATCATCAAAAGAGGTTCCGTAAACGGAGAAATCATCCATGAATACCTCAACAATCTTTTCACAAAAATCAGAGAATATAGCAGTCATACATCTTTGAAAGGTAGCAGGTACATTGCATAAACCAAAAGGCATACGTCTATAAGCATAAGTTACAAAAGGACAAGTAAAAGTGGTTTTCTCTTGATAATCTTGTGACACAGGTATTTGAGAAAAACCAGAATATCCATCTAGGAAGCAAAAGTGTGTATGTTTAGATAATCTTTCTAACATTTGATTGATAAAAGGCAAAGGATAACGATCTTTCCTAGTAGCTTTATTTAATTTCCTGAAATCAATTACCATCCTATAACTAGTTGTAATTCTTTGTGGGATAAGTTCATTTTTATCATTAGGAACAACAACAATACCTCCTTTCTTAGGAACGCAATGAACATGACTTACCCATCTACTATCAGCTATAGGATAAATTATACCTGCCTCCAGAAGCTTTAATATTTCAGTTCTTACCACATCCTTTATCTTAGGATTCAAGCAGCATTGATGATCAACGACTGGCTTAGCATCAGGTTCCATATTAATCTTGTGCTGGCATAAAGTTGGACTAATGCCCTTAAGATCGTCAAGAGAATATCCAATAGCAGCACGGTGCTTCCTCAGAGTCTTAAGTAATCTCTTTTCTTCGTGCACTGAAAGGTTAGCATTGCTAATAACATGATATATCTTCTTTTCATCAAGATAAGCATATTTTAATATATCAGGTAGTTTCTTTAAATCGAACACAGGGTCACCCTTAGGTGGGAGAGGGTCTCCCAAAGTGTCAACAGGCAAATTATGCTTAAGGATGGGTGTTTGTTTAAAGAAAATTTCATCTATTTGATTTCTTTCATTCATATGCATATCATTTTCATGGTCTAGCAGATATTGTTAAAGGATCAGTGGGAGAAACAACAATAGAAGCAAGACCAATAATTTCATATTTATTAGGCAATTCTTTATCATGAGGTTGTCTACGAAACTTAGAGAAATTAAACTCATGTGATACATCACCAAAATTAACACTGACCGTTTTCCTAGTACAATCAATCTTAGCATTAACTGTATTCAAGAAAGGTCTACCAAATATAATGGGACAAAAATCATCTTGTGGTGATCCAAGAACAAGAAAATCGGTAGGGTATTTGATCTTACCACACAAGACTTCAACATCTCTAACAATCCCAAGTGGTGAAATAGTATCTCTGTTTGCAAGCTTAATAGTAACATCAATATCTTCAATCTCAACAGGTGCAATATCATTCATGACTTCTTGATAAAGAGAAAACGGAATAGCACTTACACTAGCACCCATATCACACAAACCATGATAACAATGATCTCCAATTTTAACAGAAACAACAGGCATGCCAACAGCAGGTTTGTTTTTATCTACTGTTTCTCGTTTAGCAATCCTAGTTGCTTCCTCACAGAAGTATATGACATGTCCATCAATATTATCAACCAAAATATCTTTAATCATTGCAATATTAGGTTCCACTTTTATTTGTTCAGTGGGTTTAATTGTTTTAATGTTAATCTTATTAACCACAGTTAAAGCTTTAGGATGTTCCTTAATCCTAACAGGGAAAGGAGGTTTCTCAATATAAGCAGTTGGTACAACTGGGTCAACATTATAAATGATTGTTTCCTCTTTAGCTATAATAGGTTCTTCATTTAATTCCATAGGTGGGTGAAACTTAAACCATTTCTCCTTAGGGAGATCAACATGAGAAGCAAATGATTCACAGAAAGTGGCTACTATCTCAGAGTCAAGTCGATATTTAGTACTGAACTTATGAAAAGCACCCGTTTCCATAAAAGATTTAACACAATCAAACTCAAGATTTATACTTGACTCTTTACCTTTGTCAATTTCCCAATCTTTAGAGTTACGTTTAATTCTTTCCAGAAGATCCCATTTGAATTCAATAGTTCTCTTCATAAAGGAACCAATAGAAGAAGTATCGAGCATGGATTGATCATTATGAGAAAGCCGAGCATAATTTTTTTGTATAATTATTTTTCTTGAGAGCTCATGATTGGGGCATGTGTGCATCATATATTTAAGCCTCCCCCAAGCTTGAGCGATACTTTCTCCTTCACGAGGCCAAAAATTATATATATAATTCCGATCACGATGAACCAAATGCATAGGATAAAATTTCTAAGGAAATTCCAGCTTCAACCGGTTCCAATCCCATGTTCCAATATCATCCAATAGCCTATACCATGTCAATGCCTTTCCCCCAAAGATAAAGGGAATAATTTCTTCTTAACTCTATCCTTGGATAAACCTGCAAGCTTAAACAATCCACAAATTTCTTATATATAGATCAAGTGCATATCAGGATACACCGTTCCATCTCCTACATAAGGATTAGCTAGTAGTTTCTCTAACACACCCGAAGGAATCTCAAAATAAATATTTTCAGTAGGTTCAATAGGTTGAGGGGCAACTCTTATTGCTTCCGGTCGGGGTGAAGATACCCCGAACAAGCCCCTCAAAGGATTATTTTCCATAGTGACAAGTGACAGTAAATTTCAGCACGAAATAAAAATGTTTCCTTACCAAATTCCACTTACCAAAGGCGCTTCACTCCTCGGCAACGGCACAAGAAAATAATCTTGATGACCCACAAGTATAGGGGATCAATCATATTCCTTTTGATAAGTAAGAGTGTCAAACCCAACGAGGAGCAGAAGGAAATGATAACCGGTTTTCAGCAAGGTATTCTCTGCAAGTACTGAAAGTAGCGGTAACAGATAGTTTTTTGTAACACAGCAATTCGGAACAAGTAACAAGTAACAATAGTAACCAAGGTTGTAACACCCCAGTGTTAATCCACAGTAATCTCCCTCTAATGGTGGCCATGTCATCATGCTTTACTAAGTCAAATTGCCACTTGTCCAAATCAAAGTCAAATTTCAATTTGAATTGCATGTCAAATATTGACTTCTTGTGTCATGCAATCAAAATAGTTCATAATTTGGAAAATATTCCCTAAGTATTTGTCATGTTGGAACCAACCTCACCTAAATTCGAAAAATGCCCCTGGGAATTATTTGAGTGATCCAGCAGCATTTAATTTGGCCTTTACCATTTCTAAAAATGGTTAAGCAACTTCTTTTGCTCTGAAACTTTTTGTGCAGCATCACAACATTATTCTTGGTTTATGTGCAAAGTTTCACACTTAGAAAAAAATCATTTGAGAGCTCAGCAAAATGCAACAGGAGCTATTTCCTTTCACAGTTAAAAGAAAAAGGAAAAGGGCAAAGGGGCACTGTGCCCCTGGGCTTCTAGTCGCCACAGTGCGAGGCCCAGCCCGCCTGGCCACTTTCTCCCTCCTCTCGCCTCTCCCTCCTCGCTGTCAACCATAGCGCGCACGCACACCCTGGCCCGCGGACGCCTGCAAGACCCCTGTGCCCCCTTTGGCAAACCCTAGAGGCCTCATCTCCCCACTCTCACTCGCCCCCTTCCATCTCGCCAGAGCCCGACGCTGCCATGGCCGCTCCTCCGTAAACCGCGCCGCCACCGAGCCCCTGACGCCTCACCAGCGTGCCCGTCCGCCTCGCCACCGACCACCTCATCTTCTGGTGCATCCTGTTGGAGCCAGGGGCCACCACATCGCCAGAACGCCGTTGTCTTCCACCTCCGGCCGCGGGATCTCCACCGCATCGACTCGTCGTCTCCAGGCCTCCCCGAGCCCGCTGCCATCCCCTACAGCCCCGCTGTGAGCACCGCGTCCATCCCCTCTCTCCGTGCTCTCCGTTTGTAGCCATAGCTCGCCACCATCGCATTCGTGCTCCGGTCGTCGCCATGTTCGTTTTCCCCCGCAGCCACTAAGCTCCCCTCGACCCGTGCTGCTGCTCATCGTGCTCTTGGAGCCCCTTAGCTGCTGCCCCGCTGCTTCGCTGCTCGCCTGCGCGCTCTGGCACCATTTCCCGTGAAGCCCCAAACTCCGGCGCCGCCCATGGTGGACGCCGTCGACGATTCCGACCGTCTCGCGCGCTGTAACCGCCACCATTGGACGCGGCTTGGTCCCTGCTTTCGAACGAGCTAGCGCGCACGTCAAACGATGCCGTGTGTGCGAATCCCGGCCACCTCCCATGCGCGCCGCAACAAAATATGGTCGCCGGAGTTGCTCCGGCGATGGCGCTGATGTGGCTGGCCACGTGGACCCCTCTAGGTCACTGGCAAAGGGCCCCACGGGCCCAGTTGACCCAGTCAACCGCTGACTGGGCAACGCCCAGTCACTGCCAGTGGGTCCCCGTGGGCCCCATTGACTGCTGACACCATGATCACGTCATATTCCTTTTCTATCGAATTTAATTAATAAAAACAATTTCAGAATATTGTTTAAAACTTTGAAAAATCATAGAAAATAAACCGTAGCTCGGATGAAAAAGTTTTCTACATGAAAGTTGATCAGAAAAACGAGATGAATCCGAATATGCCCTCCGTGTAGCTGTCACATGCCCACAACACTGCAAACATGGAACCTTTCCCTCCGGTTCATCTGTCTGACAGATGCCTAAAGCCGGGAAAATATCCCCAGATATTTTCCCGCTCCGTCTGCAATGTGTAGTGCTGCATTAGGCCACCCCTAGCACAGCATATTGCCATGACATGCATTGTGTTGCATTTGTTTGCTTGTATTTATTGTTTCTTCCCCCTCTTCTCTCCGGTAGACCCCGAGACCGACGCAGCTCCTGAGTACGACTACGTCGTCGACGACCTCTCTTTCACCGCAAAGCTTCCAGGCAAGCAACCCCCCTTGATCATTCCTATATCGCCTATTCCTTCTCTCTTGTGCTTGCATTAGATTTTGCTACTGTGTTCGATAGCTCCTATTCTGATGCATATCCTATTTTTGAAATCTGCTGTTGTTACTTTACCTATTATCCTAAACTGCTTAGAATAGGTTGGTTAGTGATCCATCAGTGGCCCCTCACCTTTATCCCTGTTGCCCCGCTTTGTTACAAGTGCCTCGATCCTTGTGATCGATGTGCAGAGACCGACACATCACTGCACACTCCCTTAGTTGTACGACTCTGCAGGGCTACTATCGAGTGCCGAGGGTGATACCTTGTACTGCACTCCTGATGATTTCTTTGTAGTATAGCACATCGGTGGTGATTGCAGAGGGTGATTCCTTGGTCTCCCCTTCCCGATGATGTCTCTGTCGTGCAACCCTCAAGTGAGGACCATCGAGGGTGATTCCTTAGGTTCCCCTGATGTTTTGGACACACGGATACTTTGGCTTTACCCCAGTCCTGTGTTAAAGGCGGGTCGACCCCGAGGGGTACCCGCGAGAGTTATGGAAGTCGGGTTGACCGTGAGGGTACCCGCGAGATAATTACGAGGCGCGGCCGGGCAGGCAGAGATCGCCCCAAGAGAGGGATGGGCCTGGCCCTTGCCGCAAGTCCTCGAGACGGGGCGACAGGAGCACCGATCGTTACCACGGGCTCCCAACGCACTAAAGGGTCTGGATATGTGATCTGAGTAGGCCTCTGGCCTTTTCGCACTGACCACCACGCGGGAATAAAAGTGGGCACTCGGCGTCGTACGATTCTCCGAAAGCTCTCCAGACGTCAGCAATTGAGTGGCGCGCGCCGGGTTGGATGGTAACCGCCTGCGCTTGTATTAAGGGGGCGGGTCTGCTCCCGGCCGCGTTCGCAACGCGCATGAGTGCAAAGGACGATTGGCCCATGACCCCTTCACACTTAGGATTGTAGACCGGTGTGTTGGCCTCTCTGTTGAGCCTAGGTAGGACTATGGCGTGTCGATCAGCCGAGGCCGGGCATGACCAGGAAAAGTGTGTCCGGACGGAGTTAATCGAGCATGTTGGGTAAGTTGGTGCACCCCTGCAGGGAAGTATTTCTATTGGAATAGCCATGTCCACGGTAACAGGATGCTCGGAGTTGTATCCCGATCAACTACAACTAGAACTGGATACTTGTGTTACTTAATAAATTGATAGCTCCGGGATTGCTTTCTCGCAGAGAGTCGAGGAAGGATCTTTGGGCATCGTTACTACTTGCTTATAATTTTATAATATGCTAATCTGCACTCTTCTAATGCTTTATGATGCTGGAGATGCTAGTCTTCGATAGGCTAGGTCTTTCCCCTCTATTCTGGCATTTCTGCAGTCCAGTCCACAGATACAACCCCTTCTTTTGATACCGATGCATATCTAGCATAGTTCTGATATAAGTCTTGCGAGTACTTTGGATGAGTACTCACGGTTGCTTTGCTACCCCTATTTCCCCATACCCGATTGCTGTGATCAGATGACGGTGCCTCGGAGCCAGCTGACTCCGCTGAGGACTACTACTACAGCACTGACGGAGCCTACTACTACTTGGAGACCGCCGACCAGGAGTAATTTCGGAGGCTCCCAGGCGGGAGGCCTGCGCCTTTCGATCTAGTTATCGTTGTTTTGCTCAGCCTTCTTAAGGCAAACTTGTTTACTTTGTGTCTGTACTTAGATATTGTTGCTTCCGCTGACTCGTGTGTAACTCGAGCTTATGTATTCGAGCCCTCGAGGCCCTTGGCTTGTAATATAAAGCTTGTATGACTTTAATTTGTGTTTAAAGTTGTGTTGTGATATCTTCCCGTGAGTCTCTAATCTTGATCATGTGCATTTGCGTGTATGATTAGTGCACGGTCGAGGTAGGGGCGTCACAAGTTGGTATCAGAGCCAACTGCCTGTAGGTAGCCCCTTTCCAACTCCTTGGCCGAAGTTGTGTCTAGTCTTTCAAAAACTGTTTTACTAACATGGCTGTGTGGCTTACGGGCCCACGACGCCAATGGATGGGTTAGGATCTTTTATTCCTCTTCTTTACTCTGGGACTCTGATCTCTCTTCTATTTGGGTTAAAGCTTTTGCTAACTCTAACATTAGGTTCCCGTGACCATTTTCTCCCGGAGAGCCCCTCATTCCAGATGATCGCTTGCTTCACCCGAAGATTCTGAAGATACTCGTCGATGCTTCCCGAGACCCTTGTGCCCACTGCTTTTGCAGTTCCCTACCACCGATAAATCCCCATGGAAAACTACACATCCTTGCCGTTTGTACCTTCATTCCTAGTTGCTCTTGCTATTACAAGATACCCCGAAATACTCTTCACTATTCCAGGAATCCTTTGTGCCTACTGTCTTGCAGTTTCTTTCGCACTGTGGATAATTCCTCACACTCACCGGGGATCCGTCATCCCCAGTTGTTCATGTGTTTCCCAAAATACTTCATAATACTATCTGATCTCCCGAGAATCCTCTACAACCTATTGCTTTGGAAAGTCTTGCCTACCTGCATTATGGTTAATTCCATACATCTAGTAATCTTCGTTGACATCCCTTGTCATTGCCATTTTGAGTCCCTTGATTCAATCTACTACGAATGCTCCCTATCATCAGTTACTTCCTAGAATTCGTCCTTCCGACTCAGACGTCATTTTGGACATTAGTTGGTTCTCGACCAATCAAGTTGCAATTGATTGTCCATCTAGTTCTAATCATCTTACTCATCTTTGATCAAAGCGTCTGCTTCTGGTCCTTCGTTTGGAAATCGTAAGTCCTTTGTATTTAAGCGTCGAATTATTCAGATGTTTCTATAATCCGATGCATTTGCATTTTTCGTTCTTCTGGTTGAGTTCCGATACTCCCCTCAGATCCTTTGCCGACCACTTGATCTTTGTTGGATTATTATCCGACAGTGTTCTTCATATTCAATAATTCTTACTACAACCTTGTTGCTTATGAGTCTGTATTCAACAATGTCATTCCCAGCCGACCGCTACATAGTTATTGTGCTAATCTTAACTATGCTACCTGGTCCTCCTTCCCGGTGCACATTTTTGATAATGGGCTAAGCCTGTGTCAAATTTTCATCATCATATCGTTTTACCTACGCAACATGAATCCAAGCGTCATATCCGTGGTTCTGTTGACCTTGAACCTCATTCCATCTACTTTAATCATCCTACTGATCGATTTCATCTTCATGAAACCCCTCGACAAATGTGTCATGATCAACGTCAACATTTCGACTTCTTCTGAGATGTCAGTTGAATTCATGGTGAGAAATACCATCCTTGCCCCTCGATGATTTGTGTTACCATTGACAACATCCTTGCATTCCTTCCATCACAGACTTGATCATATTTTGGTTGTACCTTGAATTCCTTGCTATTACTGGAATCGTTCCTTAAGTATTTCTGGTGATCCTCAAATTCGATCTTTACTTGAAACACCATATCATTGCTACCCCGAAGCATGACTGTGGTACTCCGAATATCAACAAGAACATTGGAAGCTCAATGCTAAATGTTTTTTGATCGATAATCCAAACACCGTTGCATGGGTAAACATCATGACTCTCCTTGACCCTATATCTAAATGGTTACGTACTTGTTGTACTGTCATGTATATCATGCTCTGCTTTTCCTTGGGAAGGATATACACCTAATACTTGTGTATAATCACATTTTCCTTTCCATTCGTCTATTTAACCTTTCAATTAATTTATATGATCCAAGCAGTAATAATTCGCTGCTTATGAAAACACCTCGGTGTACAACTTCGTCAGACAAACCTCGTTACAATCGTTGATGACATTCCGATAACACCGGTAGACGAGAATTATGCCTATTGGTCCGCCTCATTTTAACGAGCAGGAAAATGGTTCTCTTCGTCCCCCGCCCTTGGTACCGACTTTGTTGCCGACATAGCTGACAAGCTATCCTCTGACATGCCTTGCTATCGTAACCGTGCAAGATTCACCATCCTCCCTACTCTTAATCCACCCTCACCACAGTTCCACAGGATCAAAACCTGACTCTCCTGTACACCCTTGATTCAGAAGTATCCTTGCACTTGGCTTTGTACGTAATTCACGAGCCACCTTTCTAGAGATGATCTATTCTTGTATCAGATGCAACATTATTCTCCGTTGCTCTGAACCCCCTTTCACACTCTGTTCCAAGCATCGAACGATTGTCTATCCGCTTGAAACGAATTATTGTACCTTCTTACCTTGCTCTTGATGTTTTCTTAAATTCTAATTCAAGAGATACTTTCTGCCACTTTCTTTGAGTTATCCACCAGATAATCAACCCTGCAAAGGTCAGTTCTCCCGAAGATACCCCTTACTCCACCTCTTAAATCTCGGGACGAGATTTCTTGTAGTGGAGGAGATTTGTAACACCCCCAGTGTTAATCCACAGTAATCTCCCTCTAATGGTGGCCATGTCATCATGCTTTACTAAGTCAAATTGCCACTTGTCCAAATCAAAGTCAAATTTCAATTTGAATTGCATGTCAAATATTGACTTCTTCTGTCATGCAATCAAAATAGTTCATAATTTGGCAAATATTCCCTAAGTATTTGTCATGTTGGAACCAACCTCACCTAAATTCGAAAAATGCCCCTGGGAATTATTTGAGTGACCAGCAGCATTTAATTTGGCCTTTACCATTTCTAAAATTGGTTAAGCAACTTCTTTTGCTCTGAAACTTTTTGTGCAGCACCACAACATTATTCTTTGTTTTTGTGCAAAGTTTCACACTTAGAAAAAATCATTTGAGAGCTCAGCAAAATGCAACAGGAGCTATTTACTTTCACAGTTAAAAGAAAAAGGAAAAGGGCAAAGGGGCACTGTGCCCCTGGGCTTCTAGTCGCCACAGTGCCAGGCCCAGCCCGCCTGGCCACTTTCTCCCTCCTCTCGCCTCTCCCTCCTCGCTGTCGACCACAGCGCGCGCGCATGCCCTGGCCCCCCCTCGCGCACGCACGACAGCGCGCGGCTGCTGCTCCGCGGATGCCTGCAAGACCCCTGCACCCCCTCTGGCAAACCCTAGACGCCCCATCTCCCCTCTCTCACAAGCCCCCTTCCATCTCGTCGGAGCCCGACGCTGCCATGGCCGCTCCTTGATACGTCTCCAACGTATCTATAATTTATGAAGTATTCATGCCATGTTTATTATAGTTTTGTATGATTTTGGTGCACTTTTATATGGATTTTATATGATTTTCATGGACTAACATATTGACCTAGTGCCCAGTGCCAGTTGCTGTTTTCTGCTTGTTTTTGGTTTTCCAGAAAATCCATATCAAATGAAGTCCAAATGCAGTGAAACTTTTTGATGATTTTTCTGAAACATAAGAGACACTAGAAGCTTCGGGAGGTGGCCAGAAGACCCACAGGGGCCACACGAGCCACCAGGGCGCGCCAGCCCCCCAGGCGCGCCCTGGTGCCTCGTGGGCCCCCTGTGGCCCTTCTTCGCGTGATTCCAACGCCAAAAAATCATATATATTCAGAAACCCCCGAAAGTTAACCTAGATGAGTTTTTATGCCGCCGCAAGCCTCTGTACCTCCACGATCTAATCTACAGCCCTTTTCCGGCACCCTGCTGGAGGGGGGAATCATCACCGGAGGCCATCTTCATCATCCCGGCGGTCTCCATGATGAGGAGGGAGTAGTTCACCCTCGGGGCTGAGGGTTTGTCCCAGTAGCTATGTGTTTTATCTCTCTCTCTCTCTCGTGTTGTTGATTTGGCATGATCTTGATGTATCGCGAGCTTTGTTAATATAGTTGGATCATATGGTGTTTCTTCCCTATCTATCCTCATTGTGATGAATCGAATCTTTTCCCTTTGAGGTTTTCGTTATTGTCGGATTGAATATTCAGATTTGAGAACACGTGATGTATGTCTTGCATATGAATACCCGTGGTGACAATGGGGTATTATATTGATTCACTTGATATATGTTTTGGCACTCAACCCGCGGATTCCCGCGGTGACATTGGGGTAATCTATGCATATGGGTTGATGCACGTTTTCATTATCTTTTCTCCGATAGAAACTTTGGGGTGCTCCTTGGAGTTCTTTGTGTGGATTGAATATTATGATTATGAAGTTGTTTGATGCATATCGTATAATCAACTCATGGATACTTGTGGTGACATTGGAGTATCTAGGTGACATTAGAGTTGGTTGATGTGTATCATATGATGTTATTTTAGTACGAACTCTAGGGCTGTTTGTGACAATTATAGGAATGGCTCAATAGATCGACCGGAAAGGATAACTTTGAGGTGGTTTCGTACCCTACAAACAATTTCTATCTTATGTTCTCCGCTAATAGGAACTTGGGAGTGATTCTTTATTGCACGTTGAGGGATGGTTATATGATCCAATTATGTTAGCATTGTTGAGAGATTGCACTAGCGAAAGTATGAACCCTAGGCCTTGTTTTTAAGCATTGCAACACCGTTTGTGCTCACTTTTGTTACTTGCTACCTTGCTGTTTTTATATTTTCAGATTACAAAAACCTATATCTACTATCCATACCACACTTTTATCACCATCTCTTCGCCGAACTAGTGCACCTATACAATTTACCATTGTATTGGGTGTGTTGGGGACACAAGAGATTTCTTGTATTTGGTTGCAGGGTTGTTTGAGAGATACCATCTTCAACCTACGCCTCCCACGGATTGATAAACCTTAGGTCATCCACTTGAGGGAAAATTGCTACTGTCCTACAAAACTCTGCGCTTGGAGGCCCAACACGAGTCTAAAAGACTAAGTTGTGTAGTAGACATCAAGCTCTTTTCTGGCGCCATTGCCGGGGAGGTGAGTGCTTGAAGGTATATCTTTAGATCTTGCAATCGAATCTTTTAGTTTCTTGTGTAGTTTGGCTTATAAAAGAAAACTACAAAAAATGGAATTGAGGTTGCCTCATATTATTCATCTTTATAATGTTTTTCTTGGAAATAAGGATTCCGATAATTGTGCTCAATTGATAGAAGAAGAATTCAATAAAATGTTTGGCATAAAATCTTTGAATGATGAGCATGATTGCAATGTTGTTAGTATGAATTCTTTGAATATCCATGATGCTAATGATATGCAAAGCTACAAGCTTGGGGATGCTATATTTGATGAAGATGATATTTTTAGTCCCCCAAGTTTTGATGAGAAAATTTATTATGATGATAGCATGCTTCCTATTTATGATGGTTATAATGATAAAAGTAGATTTGGAGAGGTCACAACTTTATTTAATGATGATTCCACAATTTTGGAAGAGGTTTCAATTGATTATGAAAACAAAGTTGCTATCTATGATGATTATTGTGATGACATGTATGCTATAAAGAATAATGATAACCATGAAACTTGTCATCATGATTTTAATTTTTAGTTGGATTATGCCAATCAAGTATCACATGATAGTTATTTTGTTGAGTTTGCTCCCATTACTATTGTGAGAATAAATTTGCTTATGTGGAGAGTAATAAAAATTCTATGCTTATGTATCATGAAAAGAATGCCTTATGTGATAGCTATATTGTTGAATTCATTCATGATGCTACTGAAAATTATTATGAGAGAGGATCATATGCTTGTAGGTGTTGCAATAATATCAAGTTTCCTCTCTATGTGTTGAAAGTTTCGAAGTTATGCTTGTTTTGCCTTCCTATGCTAGTTGATTCTTGCTCCCATAAACTATTTGCTCACAAAATCCCTATGCATAGGAAGTGCGTTAGGCTTAAATGTGCTAGTCATATGCTTCATGATTCTCTCTTTGTGTTTCAATTCTTTAGTTTTATGTGAGCATCATTGAAATCATCATGCCTAGCTAAAAGGCATTAAAGAAAAGTGCTTGTTGGGAGACAACCCAATATTTATACCTACTGTTTTTGTGTGTTCACATGATTAAGCTACTGTAGTAATCATGTTTTATATGTTTTCTTTCAATAATGTGCCAAGTAAAGCCTTTGGGATAGTGTGGATGCTTGTTGATTTGATTCTGTGCAAAAACAGAAACTTTTGCGTCCAGTGCTGGAATTTCTATTCTGTACTAGAGCGTGAAACAATTCTGAAATTTTTACACAGTATTGGGTTACAAAGTTTTTACGTTTTCCTAATTTTTCAGAATTTTGTGAGGTACATAAGTATGGTTTTTAAATCTCTTACTACACGCTGTTCTGTTTTTGACAGATTCTGTTTTCGGTGCATAGTTTGCTTGTTTTAATGTTTCCATAGCTTATATTGAGTAATATAAATTGTGGAAATGATAGAATACAGTAGGAATTATGTGAGAACATATATGAATCTTGTCTTGACAGTACCTAAGTCGATGATTTATTTTTATCATACTAACCTATCTCACGAAGTTCCGTTAAGTTTTGTGTGATTGAAGTTTTCAAGTTTTGGGTGAGATATCGATATGAGGAGAATAAGGAGTGGCAAGACCCTAAGCTTGGGGATGCCCAAGGCATCCAAGGTAATATTCAAGGAACACCCAAGCAACTAAGCTTGGGGATGCCCCGGAAGGCATCCCCTCTTTCGTCTTCAACACTATCGGTAACCTTACTTGGAGCTATATTTTTATTCGTCACATAATATGAGTTTTGCTTGGAGCATCATTTTATTTTATTGAGATTTGCTTCCTGTTATCAATAATCATGTTTTGTATCTTTTATTTCAATAAAATGCCAATTATAGCCTTTACCATGCTCAGTTTGCAAGTTCATGTGTTGCTGTTTGAAAACAGAAAGTTTTCTGTTATGTCCAGAATATTCCTGAATAGTCAGAACATGATAAAAATCTGAAATTTTTACACACTAAGAATGCATGAGTTCTCTGTCACGTGGTAATTTTTCAGAATATTTGGAGTTAGGGAAGTATGGATTCTTATTCCCCCTTTACAGACTGTTCTGTTTTGGCAGATTGCTATTATAGTTGCATTGTTTGCATATGTTTGCTTGTTTAGTGATTCTATTTGAGGATAGGAGTATTAAATATGCAGAGGCATTTAGTATGCAATGTTTAATTATAATTTTAGTGATTTGCTACGGTAGAGAATGTTAAGGTTTTGAGTTGATTTATACTAACTTATCTCACGAGTTCTTGTTGAGTTTTATGTGGATGAAGTTTTTAAGATTTAGAGAAACCGTGATATGAGAGGAATTAAGGAGACACAAGAGCTCAAGCTTGGGGATGCCCAAGGCATCCCAATATAATATTTCAAGAAGTCTCAAGCTTCTAAGCTTGGGGATGCCCCAGTAGGCATCCCACCTTTCTTCTTCAACAATTATCGGTTAGTCTTGGTTGAGCCTAAGTTTTTTGCTTCTTCGCATGATGTGTGCTATCCTTGGAATGTCATTTTATTTTGTTTTATTTGCTGTTTGAATAAAATACTTAAGATCTGAAAATTTTAAATGAGAGAGAGTTCTCACATAGCTACTTAATTACTTAACTACTCATTTGATCTTCACTTATAACTTTTTGGAGTAGTTTGTCATTTACTCTTTTGCTTCACTTATATCCTATGAGTAAATTGTTGAAATGAATTGAATATCGTAAATTTGAAATTTATATGCTTCATATGCTTGTCCCATGGGGAGCAGTGACTTCAAATACAAGAAGTATAAGTGGTAAAATTTATTGAAAGTTAACAAACATAGCATTGGTCACTTTAACAATTCATGAAAGAATTTTGAAGGAAGAGAAATTTCACATATAAATATAGTATCTTGGACATCTTCTATGATTGTGAGCCCCCATTAATTATTTTCAAGCTTGATGAAGTAGTTGACGTTGGACAAGGAAGACAACGTAATGAGTTATGTTTGTTTATATTCACATAGAAATTATATTGTCATGGATCCTCTAACATGTGGTGCTTTCTTAGGATCTTTTGCTAGCCAAAAATTCGTTCTAAGTAGAGATACTACTTGTGCATCCAAAAACCCAAAAACCCAATTTCTTGCCATGAGAGTCCACTATATCTACCTATGGATTGAATAAGATCCTTCAAGTAAGTTGTCATCGATGCAAAAAAGCAATAAAAATTGCTCCTAAAATGTGTATGATCTTTTATTGCAAAGGAAAATAAGCGTTGTACGAACTTGTGATGGTAAAGAAATAAAAGCAACGAACTGCATAATAAAGGTTGCTATCACAAGGGGCAATATAACGTGACGTTCCTTTGCATTAAGGGCTTGTGCATCCAAAAACAAAAAGCGCATGACAACCTCTGCTTCCCTCTGCGAAGGGCCTATCTTTTACTTTTCTGTATTTACTTTTATGCAAGAGTCATTAATGTTCATCCCTATTCCGCTCTACTTATTCTTTAGTTGGCAAGCATCATGTGGTAGGAAAAGATCCAGGCACATATATCCAGTTGAATATAGGTGATCATGAGTTATTATTGTTGACATTATCTCTGAGATAAATAAGTTGGGAGGCGAAACATTAAGCCCCTATCTTCCTATGTGTTTGACTGAAACGGTTTGTTCTAAAAATATGCTTTGAGTGTCAGCAATCATGGAAGACTAAAAGATGGTTGAGTATGTGGAATTTGCTAGATCAAAGCTCTTACATAGACCATTCCTGAAAATAAGATGAATTGCAATTGTTTGATGACTGAAAACATAGTTTGTTAGTTTTCAAGAAAGTTTATGGCCTATACTTTAAACATGTGAATAGCTTGCTACTTGATCATGAGAAGTTTTATGAGATGAGCTACTGATTATGATATATATTGATGCTAGAAAAAGTGATTAAAATTATCATTGATCAAACTTATGCACTATGCTAGCATTCACACTTCATAAATTATTTCTTTTATCATTTACCTACTCGAGGACGAGCAGGAATTAAGCTGGGGGATGCTGATACGTCTCCAACGTATCTATAATTTATGAAGTATTCATGCCATGTTTATTATAGTTTTGTATGATTTTGGTGCACTTTTATATGGATTTTATATGATTTTCATGGACTAACATATTGACCTAGTGCCCAGTGCCAGTTGCTGTTTTCTGCTTGTTTTTGGTTTTCTAGAAAATCCATATCAAATGAAGTCCAAATGCAGTGAAACTTTTTGATGATTTTTCTGAAACATAAGAGACACTAGAAGCTTCGGGAGGTGGCCAGAAGACCCACAGGGGCCACACGAGCCACCAGGGCGCGCCACCCCCCCAGGCGCGCCCTGGTGCCTCGTGGGCCCCCTGTGGCCCTTCTTCGCGTGATTCCAACGCCAAAAAATCATATATATTCAGAAACCCCCGAAAGTTAACCTAGATGAGTTTTTATGCCGCCGCAAGCCTCTGTACCTCCACGATCTAATCTACAGCCCTTTTCCGGCACCCTGCTGGAGGGGGGAATCATCACCGGAGGCCATCTTCATCATCCCGGCGGTCTCCATGATGAGGAGGGAGTAGTTCACCCTCGGGGCTGAGGGTTTGTCCCAGTAGCTATGTGTTTTATCTCTCTCTCTCTCTCGTGTTGTTGATTTGGCATGATCTTGATGTATCGCGAGCTTTGTTAATATAGTTGGATCATATGGTGTTTCTTCCCTATCTATCCTCATTGTGATGAATCGAATCTTTTCCCTTTGAGGTTTTCGTTATTGTCGGATTGAATATTCAGATTTGAGAACACGTGATGTATGTCTTGCATATGAATACCCGTGGTGACAATGGGGTATTATATTGATTCACTTGATATATGTTTTGGCACTCAACCCGCGGATTCCCGCGGTGACATTGGGGTAATCTATGCATATGGGTTGATGCACGTTTTCATTATCTTTTCTCCGATAGAAACTTTGGGGTGCTCCTTGGAGTTCTTTGTGTGGATTGAATATTATGATTATGAAGTTGTTTGATGCATATCGTATAATCAACTCATGGATACTTGTGGTGACATTGGAGTATCTAGGTGACATTAGAGTTGGTTGATGTGTATCATATGATGTTATTTTAGTACGAACTCTAGGGCTGTTTGTGACAATTATAGGAATGGCTCAATAGATCGACCGGAAAGGATAACTTTGAGGTGGTTTCGTACCCTACAAACAATTTCTATCTTATGTTCTCCGCTAATAGGAACTTGGGAGTGATTCTTTATTGCACGTTGAGGGATGGTTATATGATCCAATTATGTTAGCATTGTTGAGAGATTGCACTAGCGAAAGTATGAACCCTAGGCCTTGTTTTTAAGCATTGCAACACCGTTTGTGCTCACTTTTGTTACTTGCTACCTTGCTGTTTTTATATTTTCAGATTACAAAAACCTATATCTACTATCCATACCACACTTTTATCACCATCTCTTCGCCGAACTAGTGCACCTATACAATTTACCATTGTATTGGGTGTGTTGGGGACACAAGAGATTTCTTGTATTTGGTTGCAGGGTTGTTTGAGAGATACCATCTTCAACCTACGCCTCCCACGGATTGATAAACCTTAGGTCATCCACTTGAGGGAAAATTGCTACTCTCCTACAAAACTCTGCGCTTGGAGGCCCAACACGAGTCTACAAGAATAAGTTGTGTAGTAGACATCACTCCTCCGTAAACCGCGCGGCCACCGAGCCCCTGATGCCTCACCAGCGTGCCCGTCCACCTCGCCACCGACTGCCTTGTCTTCTGGTGCATCCTGTTGGAACCAGGGGCCACCACATCGCCAGAACGCCATCGTCTTCCACCTCCGACCGCGGGATCTCCACCGCATCGACTCATCATCTCCAGGCCTCCCCGAGCCCGCTGCCATCCCCTACAGCTCCGCTGTGAGCACTGCGTCCATCCCCTCTCTCCGTGCTCTCCGTTTGTAGCCATAGCTCGCCACCATCGCGTTCGTGCTCCGGCCGTCGCCATGTTCGTTTTCCCCCGCAACCACTGAGCTCCCCTCGACACGTGCTGCTGCTCATCGTGGTCCTGGAGCCCCTTAGCTGCTGCTCCGCTGCTTCGCTGCTCGCCCGCGCGCTCTGGCGCCATTTCCCGCGAAGCCCCGAACTCCGGCGCCGCCCGTGGTGGACGCCGTCGACGATTCCGACCATCTCGCGCGCTGTAACCGCCACCATTGGACGCGGCTTGGTCCCCGCTTTCGAACGAGCTAGCGCGCGCGTCAAACGATGCCGTGTGTGCGAATCCCGGCCACCTCCCGTGCGCGCCGCCGCAAAATATGGTCGCCGGAGTTGCTCCGGCGATGGCGCTGATGTGGCTGGCCACGTGGACCCCTCTAGGTCACTGGCAAAGGGCCCCACGGGCCCAGTTGACCCAGTCAACCGCTGACTGGGCAACGCCCAGTCACTGCCAGTGGGTCCCCGTGGGCTCCATTGACTGGTCAGCTGGTCAGTTGACCGTTGACGCAATGATGATGCAATGCTGATGTCATATTCCTTTTCTGTCGAATTTAATTAATAAAAACAATTTCAGAATATTGTTTAAAACTTTGAAAAATCATAGAAAATAAACCGTAGCTCGGATGAAAAAGTTTTCTACTTGAAAGTTGATCAGAAAAATGAGATGAATCCGAATATGCCCTCCGTGTAGCTGTCACATGCCCACAACACTGCAAACATGGAACCTTCCCCTCGGGTTCATCTGTCTGACAGATGCCTAAAGCCGGGAAAATATCCCCAGATATTTTCCCGCTCCGTCTGCAACGTGTAGTGCTGCATTAGGCCACCCCTAGCACGGCATATTGCCATGACATGCATTGTGTTGCATTTGTTTGCTTGTATTTATTGTTTCTTCCCCCTCTTCTCTCCGGTAGACCCTGAGACCGACGTAGCACCTGAGTATGACTACGTCGTCGACGACCCCTCTTTCACCGCAGAGCTTCCAGGCAAGCAACCCCCCTTGATCATTCCTATATCGCCTATTCCTTCTCTCTTGTGCTTGCATTAGATTTTGCTACTGTGTTCGATAGCTCCTATTCTGATGCATAGCCTATTTTTGAAACCTGCTGTTGTTACTTTACCTGTCATCCTAAACTGCTTAGAATAGGTTGGTTAGTGATCCATCAGTGGCCCCTCACCTTTGTCCCTGTTGCCCCGCTTTGTTACCAGTGCCTCGATCCTTGTGATCGATGTGCAGAGACCGACACATCACCGCACACCCCCTTAGTTGTACAACTCTGCAGGGCTACTATCGAGTGCCGAGGGTGATACTTCATACTGCACTCCTGATGACTTCTCTGTAGTATAGCACATCGGTGGTCATTGCAGAGGGTGATTCCTCGCTTTCCCCTTCCCGATGATGTCTCTGTCGTGCAACCCCTCAAGTGAGGACCATCGAGGGTGATTCCTCAGGTTCCCCTGATGTTTTGGACACACGGATACTTTGGCTTTACCTCAGTCCCTTGTTAAAGGCGGGTCGACCCCGAGGGGTACCCGCGAGAGTTATGGAAGTCGGGTTGACCGTGAGGGTACCCGCGAGATAATTACGAGGCGCGACCGGGTAGGCAGAGATCGCCCCAGGAGAGGGATGGGCCTGGCCCTTGCCACAAGTCCTCGAGACGGGGCGACAGGAGCACTAATCGTTACCGCGAGCTCCCAACGCACTAAAGGGTCTGGATATGTGATCTAACTAGGCCTCTGGCCTTTTCGCACTGACCACCACGCGGGAATAAAAGTGGGCACTCAGCGTCGTACGATTCTCCGAAAGCTCTCCAGACATCAGCAATTGAGTGGCGCACGCCGGATTGGACGGTAACTGCCTGCGCTTGTATTAAGGGGGCGGGTCTGCTCCCGGCCGCATTCGCAACGCGCAGGAGTGCAAAGGACGATTGGCCCATGACCCCTTCGCACTTAGGACTGTAGACCGGTGTGCTGGCCTCTCTGTTGAACCTAGGTTGGACTATCGCGTGTCGATCAGCTGAGGCTGGGCATGACCAGGAAAAGTGTGTCCGGACTGAGTCAATCGAGCGTGTTGGGTAAGTTGGTGCACCCCTGCAGGGAAGTATTTCTATTCGAATAGCCGTGTCCACGGTAACAGGACGCTCGGAGTTGTATCCCGATCTACTACAACTAGAACTGGATACTTGTGTTACTTAATAAATTGATAGCTCCGGGATTGCTTTCTCACAGGGAGTCAAGGAAGGATCTCTGGGCATTGTTACTACTTGCTTATAATTTTATAATATGCTAATCTGCACTCTTCTAATGCTTCAAGATGCTGGAGATGCTAGTCTTCGATAGGCTAGATCTTTCCCCTCTATTCTGGCATTATTGCAGTCCAGTCCACAGATACAACCCCTTCTTTTGATACCGATGCATATCTAGCATAGTTCTGATGTAACTCTTGCGAGTACTTTGGATGAGTACTCACGGTTGCTTTGCTACCCCCTTTTCCCCATACCTGATTGCTGCGATCAGATGACGGTGCCCTGGAGCCAGCTGAGCCCGCCGAGGACTACTACTACAACACTGACGAAGCCAACTACTATGTGGAGACCGCCGACCAGGAGTAGTTTTGGAGGCTCCCAGGCAGGAGGCATGCGCCTGTCGATCTAGTTATCGTTGTTTTGCTCAGCCTTCTTAAGGCAAACTTGTTTACTTTATGTCAGTTCTCAGATATTGTTGCTTCCGCTGACTCGTGTGTAACTCGAGCTGATGTATTCGATCCCTCGAGGCCCCTGGCTTGTAATATAAAGCTTGTATGACTTTAATTTGTGTTTAAAGTTGTGTTGTGATATCTTCCTGTGAGTGTCTGATCTTGATCGTGTGCATTTGCGTGTATGATTAGTGCACGGTCGAGGTAGGGGCGTCACAAAGGTGCAGCAAGGTGGCCCAATCCTTTTTTATACCAAAGGACAAGCCGGAACGTTCTCTTATAGCAAGCAAAGCATTCTCGAGGACACATGGGAATTGTCGTCTAGTCGCGTTCATCATGTTTAGTTGATTCGCGTTTGCTACTTTGATAATTTGATATGTGGGTGGACCGGTGCTAGGGTGCTATTCTTACTTGAACAAGCAACCCTCTTATGATTACCCCCTCTCGCAAGCATCCGAAACTACGAAAGAAGAATTAAGATAAATCTAACCATAGCATGAAACATATGAATCCAAATCAGCCCCTTACGGAATAACGCAGAAACTAGGGTTTAAGCTTCTGTCAGCCTCGCAACCCATCATCTACTTATTACTCCCCAATGCATTCTCCTAGGCCCAAATATGGTGAAGTGCCATGTAGTCGACATTCACATGACACCACTAGAAGAATAACAACATACACATCATCAAAATATCGAACGAATACCAACTTCACATGATTACTTATAACAAGACTTCTCCCATGTCCGCAAGAACAAAAGTAACTACTCACAAATCATATTCATGTTCAAGATTAGAGGTGTATTGAATATGCTTAAAGATCTGAACATATAATATTCCACCAAATAAACCAACTAGCATCAACTATGAGATGTAATCAACACTACTAGCAATCCACAGGTACCAATTTGAGGTTTTGAGACAAAGATTGAATACAAGAGATGAACTAGGGTTTGAGAGGAGATGGTGCTAGTGAAGACGTTGATGAATATTGGTCCTCCCATGATGAGAGGATCGTTGGTGATGTCGATGGCTTCGATTTCCCCCTCCCAAAGGGAAGTATCCCCGGCGGAATCGCTCCGCCGGAGAGCAAAAGTGCTCCTGCCCAGGTTCCATCTCGAGACGGCGGCGCTTCATCCCAAAAGTCTTCTTCTGATTTTTTCTAGGGTAAATAGCATCTTATAGGGGAAGATGGGCCCCGGAGGCCTGCCAGGGGGCCCACAAGTTCACAGGGCGCGCCCAGGGGGGTAGGGCGCGCCCCCTGAGCTTGTCGCTCCCTGGTGGGTCCCCCTCTGTTATTTCTTTTGCCAATATTTTTTATATATTCCAAAATAATTCTCCGTAAATTTTTAGGTCATTTGGAGTTGTGGAGAATATCTATCTCTGTTGTAGCCTTTTCAGGTCCAGAATTCCAACTTCCGGCAATCTCCCTCTTCATGTGAAACTTGCAAAATAAGAGAGAAAAGGAATTAGGATTGAATCATAAAGTGAAATAATGACCCAAAACATAATAAATAACAGTAGGAAAACATGATGCAAAATGGACGTATCAGGGCACAGCAGGCCGCCCTGACCCGGCGAGACGAGGAGCGCGCCGCGATGGCCCGGGACGAGGCCGCCGCGAGGGCACAGGAAGAGGCTGCAGCCAAGGAGTGGGAGGAGGCCGCCACCAAGGACAGGGCGGAAGCCTCGGCGTCGCCGGACCGGGAGGCCGATTCCCCACCATCGTCGCCGCCTCGAGAGGGCCGCATGAAGCAGACGCACGACCCGGCCCACCAGGCAGAGACCGGCGCGCGCGCAGGTGGGGCCGATGTGGGTGATTCGGCCGATCGGGGAGTGGCGGACCCCCGCGAGCCGACGGCCGGCCAGACGGGTCTGAGTCATGCCTCTGGCTGCCGACCAAGACAGAGGGGCCGGGCCGGATGCAGGGGCCGGCCAAGGGAGCGACTGGGCGGCGGCAACCGGCGTCGAGACGCGGCTGCCGGAGGCGGAGACCACATCCGGCGGAGCCGGAGGGGCCCCCAGAGCGCCACGACGACCGGAAGCCGGGACCGAACCCGCGAATCCTGGTGCCCTCGTTGTCACAACAGTGGACACCCGCGCCCTCAGGCACACCCCCGAGCCGAGGCCCGCAGCCAGCGGAGCCAGCTCTAGCTCCATGGCCCGGCTGCAGCAGGAATGGGTACCCGCAGGTGAGGTCTCTAGCGAGTTAGCCACGAGCGGCTTGGTAGTAGCAGGCACCGTTGGTGCGATGCAAGCGTTGTTCGCCGACTAGCTGAAGGAGTTTGCCGCGGGCGCGCTGGCCAGGCTGATCCATATGGAGAAAACTGTTTCGGCGAGTCTCCCTTGCCGCTGCATTTTCTTTGGTTTTTTCCTGAAGATTCCTTGGTTTATCCCACTGGGAGCAGCAGCCGGGTCGAGCTTTCCCGAGCATCCTTTGACTCCTGTTTCTTTTCTTTTCTTCTTCCCGTATGAGCTATGGCAGGCGCGAGGGTGGTGGGCGAGTACAACAAGGGTAAGGCCCAGTTCCAGGAGCTCAAGGACCAGTTCGCGGCCCAGGCGGAGGAGCTATGGCAGGCGCGAGGTATGAAACTTGCCTTCTTCCAGTGGGGGCACACCAGTTCACCCACTGGGTGTAGCCCCAGAGATTTGGGCCGACTGCGCAGCAGCCGGGCCGAACCTTCTCAAGCTTTTATTTTTTTTCTCTTTTGCGTATTTCCATCCAGCCGCTGATTGCGGACTCGGCTTCTTATCTCAGCCGCCACTGCCGACCCGGCTGAGGTGCAGGACCTCCCATGCCGGTTGGCCCGAGCCAGGCAGTAGCGCGACCTGCTCGCCGTAGAGCGCGACCGGATTCAGGCGCAGGCGGGCCGGCAGGCGGCCGACCACCAGGCCAAGCTCAGGTGGCTCACCTATGAGCACCGCGAGGCGATGGCCAAGAAGGAGGAGGAGGTGGGCAAGGCCTCCAAGGAGCTCTCCAACCTCACCATTGAATACAACCAGCAAGCCAGCATGCCCGCGGCGAAGGAGCGGCGGATGCTGGCGGAAGCTCGAGAGATCGACACCCTCCTCGCTGGTAAGTTCTTTTCATTGAGTTTTCTGCTCGGCTGCCAGCTGCGACATCCGGTTTCCTTGGGTTTTTCTTCTTCTTCTTCTTCTGTGCCCGGCTAGCGGCTGACGCCAGCCGGCGTTATGGCAGCTATCTTAGCCGCGTTTCCTTCTTTCAGAGGCTTTCCCCAACACGCAGCCGGCGGCCGAGGCAACCGTGGAGGCGCACCGGGACATGGAGCGGGAGCACAGCGTTCGCATCGGCGAGCACGATGCCTGGATGGTGGAGGAGGTCGTCCTCGCCACCGAGGCTTGACTGGCACCGGTCCACCAAGTCCTGGGCCGGCACCGTGAGGTGGCTCTGCGGCTGGTGAAGAACCTCTGGCCGTTAGCCATCATGCCCCGCACCGCCAACCAGCTGGCGAGGTGGCTGGAGATGGTGCCGGAGCGAGTCGATGCGTGGAGGGCCTCCACGACCCGGGCCGGTGCGGAGGTCATGCTCAGCTTCGTCCTCTCCTGGTACCCGGAGGTGGACTTGGCCCAGCTGGCCACCCGGCAAGCCGGTGCGGAGGAGCAGCTGGCGCCGCTTGCTGACGCCCTTGGTGCCCGAGCTAGCGACCTCGCCGCCTATGCTCCCTTCGACGAATTCGTCAAGGAGCACGCGGAGACCAGCGAGGAGATCCCGGAGGACACCATCGGGATGGTTTTTGACGACCCGGAAGGCAGCGCGGGGGAGATGGATGTTGAGGAGACCGGCTCCAGCGCCAAGGGCCCGAAGGCTGCGGAGGAGGACACCGGACGACAACCTCGGCGGCTGCCAAGCCGGAGGTCTCAGAGCCCACGCAGCCGGGAGCCGACGCGCCCAATGTCTAGGCCTTTCTCTTGCTTTTATTCTGCCTTTCGCTTGAACAGTAGGATTAGATTGCAGGTCCACCAACTGGGGGTGTAGTTTATTGTAATGAACTTCTAAGATGTGGCCATTTATTCATGTATATATGCAACTGTTTTTGCACATATGTGTATGATGCCGTGTGCCGGCTCGCTCTCTACCTTTGTTCCCTTAGCCAATTTTCTTGTTCACCCCCCTCCTGGCCTTTGCCGCACTAGCCGGACAGCCAGGTTGCGATCTGTAGCTGGGACGGGGAGCGGGCTTCGATGGTGGGCGTATAGTACTTAGGTTTTAGGAGTTAGGTTTGAGCGAGCAAGCAGTGGGTCAGCTGGGCTGTAGGCGGCGAAGCCGGCTGGAGCGCAGTCGGCGAGTGTGCAGGCGGACGAGAAGGTGTAGCCGGTGTGCCCGAGCCGGGTACTTTTCCTTAGTCATTTTTCATGTGAGAGTGCTTCCAGCCATTAGCTCTTACCAGCCGGACAACCGGGTTGCGGTCTTTAGCTGGAGACAAAGAGAGGGCCTTTGGCACCGCGCACACTACTAAGCCGACTACGGAAAGGGGAGGCACGGGCTAGCCGGCGAGCCCCCAAGCCGGACTCGCCGACCCGGAGGAAGAGAAAAAGTGCAGTAAAGCATGTAGATTGCTCGATAGAGATGAAAAGGTAGCCCCCGAGTGTCGTTCGGGGTACCTGCTGCTTTCATTAAAACCAAAAGGTTGCGATACATACATACACTGCTTTAACTCTAAAACAGGTGAAGGTGCTCCGCTTTCTAGGGACGTCCGGTCTCCTCGCCGTAGTCGTCCCTCTTGTTCTTCCTCGCCTTCTACGCATGGATGAGGTAGTAGGCGTTGTTGCGCAGAGCCTTGCTGATGATGAAGGGGCCCTCCCAAGGGAAAGACAACTTGTGCTGGCCGGCTGTCCGCTGGACGAGCCGGAGCACCAGGTCGCCCTCTCGGAATGCGAGAGGGCAGATCTTCTTGTTGTGGTAGCGACACAGGCTCTGCTGGTATATGGCCGACCGGCTCAGGGCCAGCTCGCGTGCCTCCTCGAGCAGGTTGACGCCGTCTTCACGTGGCTCCTTTGCTTCCGCCTCCGTGTACAGGGTGACTCGAGGCAAGTCGAACTCGATGTCCATTGGGATGATGGCCCCAGCCCCATACACGAGGAAGAAATGGGTGAAGCTGGTTGACCGGTTGGGCGTGGTCCTGAGGCTCCAGAGTACAGCCGGTAACTCGTCGATCCAGTAGCCGGCCGAGCGCTCCAGCGGCTCGATGAGCCGGGGCTTGATGCCAGCTAGGATCAAGTCGTTTGCCCTTTCCGCCTGGCCGTTCGACTGCGTGTGAGCGACGGATGCCAGGTCGATTCGGATGCCGGAGCCGGCGCCGAAGCGAGCGAGCGCGCCCTTGGCGAAGTTGGTGCCATTGTCGGTGATGATGCTGTGGGGGACGCCGTAGCGGACAGTGGTGTCTTTGATGAATGTGACGGCTGTCGGGCCATCCAGCTTCTTGATCGGCTTGGGCTCGATCCACTTGGTGAACTTGTCGACGGCCACCAACTAGTGCGTCATGCCGCCTCGAGCGGTCTTGAATGGCCCCACCATGTTGAGGCCCCAGACGGCAAAGGGACACGTGATGGGGATGGTCTTGAGGGCTGCAGCCGGCTAGTGGCTCCACGTGCTGAAGCGCTGACAGCCGTTGGACTTGAGGACCAGCTGTTTGGTGTCCTTCAACGCAGTCGGCTAGTAGAAACCATGGCAGAAGGCTTTGGCCACGAGGGCCCTCGTGGCGGTGTGGTGGCCGCACTCGCCCTGGTGGATGTCTCTCAGGATCTCGATCCCTTTGTCTGGCTCGACGCAGCGTTGGAACACGCCGGAGACGCTGCGATTGACGAGCTCGCGGTTGATGATGGTGTAGGCTGGAGCTCGACGTTGGATCTGCCGGGCCGCGACTTCATCTGTGGGGAGCTCACCGCTCACAAGATAAGCGAGGATCGGCTATGCCCAGGATGGAGCCTCCACCACTGTCAGGACGACAACTTCCACGGGGCCGGTTGGGTCGGGAGGCGGGAGCCCCCGGGACTGGGTCAGCAGCCCCCGGGCCGGAGCCGGGAGCCGTCCGGTCGGCTGGGATGAAGATGGACTCCGAGTCAGGAGAGGGCTTGATGGAGGGCTTGTGCAGATGCTGGAGGGAGATGTCGGCTGGATGGCTTGCCAGGTGGAGCCGATCTTGGCTAGCCTGTCGGCCGCCTCGTTGTCGGCTCGAGGGACGTGGTGGAACTCGCAGCCCTTGAAGCCGCCGCATATCTGCTGGACCAGGAAGCGATAGCTAGCCATGTTGGCATCCCTAGCGTCCCACTCGCCAGAGACTTGCTATACCACCAGGTCTGAATCACCGAAGTAAAGGATGCGCCGGATGCCAGTCTCCTTGGCCAGCCGGAGGCCATGGACGAGGGCCTCGTATTCGTCCACGTTGTTCGAGGCGGCGAAGTGGATGTGCAGCGCGTACTTCAGCCGGTCGTTCTTGGGGGAGGAGAGGACGATGCCGGCTCCTGAGCCGGAGCGCATCTTCGAGCCATCGAAATGCATCCACCAATGCGTCGAGTCGGGAGGCGGCGACAGGTACTGGGTTTCTGCCCAGTCGATGAGGAAATCAGCCAGCACCTGGGACTTGATGGCCGTGCGGGGCTTGTAGTGGATCGTGTGGCAGCTAGCTCGGTGGCCTACTTGGCGACTCGACCGGTGGCGTCCTTGCTGCCGATGATTTCTCCGAGGGGAGTCGTGCTCACCATAGTGATGGAGTGCTCCTGGAAGTACTGCTTCAGCTTCTTGGCGGCCAGGTACACACCGTAGCACATCTTTTGGTAGTGGGGGTAGTTCTGCTTGGAGAGGGAGAGCACCTTGCTCAGGTAGTACACATGTCGCTTGACCGGCTACGCCTTTCCCTCCTCGGGCCGCTCCACCACCAGCACCACGCTGACCACGCGGGTGGTGGCGGAGATGTACATCAGCATGGGTTCCTTCTCAGCAGGCGCGGCCAGGATGGAGGCGGTGGAGAGCATGCGCTTGAGGTCACGGAAAGCTTCGGCCGCCTGCGGAGTCCAGTCGAACTCGGTCATCTTCTTCATCAGCTGGTACAGGGGCAGGACCCTCTCCTCCAGCCGGCTAACGAACTGGCTGAGGGAGGCCAGACAGCCGGTGAATTTCTAGATGTCGCGCAGCCGAACCGGCTTGCGCATCCGCTCTATCGCCTTGATCTTCTCCGGGTTGGCCTTGATGTCACGCTCCGAGATGAGGAAGCCGAGGAGCTGGCCGGCTGGCACGCCGAACACACACTTCTCCGGGTTGAGCTTGATCTGGTATGTGCGCAGGTTGGCAAACGTCTCCTTAAGGTCGTCCAGGAGAGTGAGGTGCTGCTTGGTCTTCACCACGATGTCGTCGACGTAGACATGCATGTTCCTGCCGATCTGCGGCAGGAGGCACTTTTGCATGTAGCGCTGGAAAGTGGCGCCAGCATTCTTCAGGCCGAACAACATGGTGATGTAGCAGTATGCCCCGAATGGGGTGATGAAGGACGTCTTGAGGGCGTCGGCCGGGTCCATCTCGATCTGGTGGTAGCCGGAGTAGGCGTCCAGGAAGGACAGGAGCTCGCAGCCGGCCGTGGAGTCGATCACTTGATCGATCCGGGGAAGGGCAAAAGGATCATTGGGGCACGCCTTGTTCAGGCTGGTGTAGTCACTACACATGCACCAAGTCCCATTCTTCTTCAGCACCAGGACTGGGTTGGCCAGCCATTCTGGGTGGAAGACTTCCATGATTAAGCCGGCTGCGAGAAGCCGGGCGATCTCTTCACCAATGGTTCTTTTCTTCTCTTCGGAGAAGCGGCGGAGCGGTTGCTGGACCGGCTTGGCATCCGGCCGCACATGGAGTTTGTGCTCGGCGAACTTCTTCGGAACACCTGGCATGTCTTTGGGGGACCATGCAAAGATGTCTCGATTCTCACGGAAGAAGTCGACAAGCTTGCCTTCCTATTTGCTGTCGAGGCGGGTGCCAACGACAACGCATTGCTCAGGGTTGGCCGGGTCGAGCGGGACCCTCTTGGTGTCCTTGGACGGCTGGAAAGCCGCCTCGTTATCCGGCTGCTTGGTCGAAGTCGGTATGGCCGGCTGCTCGTTCGCCAAGGCCACGAGCCATTCGAGCTGGCGCTTCTCCTCAGCGATGATTAGCAACTCGGCTAGCCGGGAGCCGGCTGCAGCGCACTCCAGGGACTTCTTGTAGTGGCCAGCCACGTTGATGATGCCCTTCGGACCCGGCATCTTCAGCTTTAGGTAGGCATAGTGGGGCACCGCCATGAACTTGGCGAGCGTGGGCCGACCCAGGAGCGCGTGGTAGGGGCTGCTCAGGTCGACCACCTCGAACCAAATCGGATTGCGGCGAAAGTGGTCCTTGGTGCCGAACAGAACGTCTAGCCAGATCTTGCCGATTGGGGAGCAGGAGTGGACCGGCACGATGCCCTGGAACACCATCCGGTTGGGCTGCAGCTGGTTCTCCTTGATGCCCAGCTTGAGCATGGTGTCATGGTAGGATGTTGATGCTGCCGCCACCGTCGATCAGCACCTGTGAAAAATGTCAGGTGAGCCTCACGGAGGCGAAGGTGGGGCCGAGGACGAGGGTGTAGGCACCCGGCGTAGGCATCACAGCCGGGTGGTCCTGGCGACTCCAGGTGATGGGCCTTTCGGACCAGTGCATGAACTGGGGAACCGAAGGGATGATGGCGTTCACCTCGTGCAAGTGCTTGCGCTTGCTGTGCTTGTCATCACCCTCGCTGGTGAAGACGATGTAGGCCGCGTCCTGGCGGGGGAAGTCATCGTGGAGGCCACCGGCTGCCGGAGCCGGCGGCGATGGAAGCGGAGGCGGGAGGCCCTCATCCTACATCAGGCGCTGGGTCCAGCTGCACTGCCGGGTCGTGTGCGTAGACGGCTTTGCGCCGCTGTGATGCTTGCAGGGTGCATCGAGCATCTGCTCGAAGGTGAGCTTGTGCTGCCACACGGCCTTGCCGATTCGCTGCCGCCCTGATTGGCCGGCTGCACCTCCTCGATGGGAGCGACTTGCCGGTTGTCGTAGCGGTTGCCCGGCTGCTCGCCCTTGCGCTTGTTGTCGTTGTGCTGCCGCCTCGAGGGGCCGGAGCCATCGTCTCCAGCCGGCCGAGGGTTGGCCAGCTGCTCCTGGATTGGCTTGCCAGCCGCGTCGATCTAGATCTGGACTCGCATGGCGGAGTTGGCCGTGGCATACTTGTCCGCCGTGGCCATGAGGTCCGCCATGGTCGCCGGCTCTGAGCGCATGAGCTTGTGCTTAAGCATGGTTTCATCTCGGCACCCCTCTGTGAAGTACTAGATTGCCTGCACTTTATGGACCCCTTCGCAGGAGTTGCGCAGCTTCGTCCATCGCATGAGGTAGTCACGGAGGGACTCGTCCTTTTCCTGGACGCAGAGGGAGAGGTGGCGTGGCCGGCCCGGGCACTTGTACGTGCCGATGAAGTTGCGCACAAACACCTCCTCGAAGTCCAGCTAGGTGTTGATGCTGCCAGCCGGCAGGCTGTTCAGCAATGTCCGGGCCGAACCGAGCAGCATGAGGGGCGCGTAGCGCACCGCCACACGCTTGTTGCCGCCGGCGATGCCGATGGCCGTGGTGTAGTCAGTCAGCCAGTCCTCCGGCTTGGTGATGCCATTGTACTTGGGGGTGTCGCGGACCATCGTGAAGCCCTTGGGAAATGGCTCCTTGCGGATGCACGGCCCGAAGCAGGCCGGGCCGACAGAGCCCTCCTCCTCCATGGCCAGGGACCGCGCCAGCAGTCGATGCGGTGGCGAGCGTCGTGTTCATCGTAGGGGACGTGGGGCCCCAGCCGGTCGGTCACCGCCGGGCACGCAGCTGCGCCGACAAAGGCCAGCTGGCCCTGCGGAGAAGGTGGGGGCGCCCGTTCCGGCTGGCGCGTCTCTTCGAGCCCGGCCACGGCAGCGGCCGGGTCGGCATTGGGCGTGATGGGGGCACGCAGGTTCTGCAGCACCGCGCGCAGCAGGTTCGCCCGGCTGGCGCGGGCTACAGCCGCAGCGGCCTCATTCTCGCTGCGCCCGGTGTTGTGGCTGGAGCTGGTGGTCAGCGCCTCCACGCGGGTGCAGAGATCTGCGATGTCGCTGGAGACGCCGCAGCCGGTGGGGAGGGGTGAGTCGGCAAAGGTGAGTACCTTGGCAGGGTACTCGTCGGGGACGAGCGCGACGGAGACGCGCAGCCCGCCGAAGGGGATGACGGAGCCACCTGAAGGGCAGGCGCCATCTGCAGCACCGCAGCCAGCTCGGCTGAACGCACCAGGCATGCTGACTAAGCTGTGCGCGATGCGCTCGCCGGAGGGAGTGAAGGGTCTCGTCCGAAATGTGACTCCGGCTGACGCCGCGTGCGGCCCCACGGTGGTCGCCAAATGTCGTGGTGTTATCACGGCAAATGCCATGGGATGGCTAATGGAGTGTGGTTGGGGCCGATGAGCGCCTGTGGGTTCCGGATGCGAGATTGGGCACATGCAATGCAAGGCACAAGGACGTACCCAGGTTCGGGGCCCTCCGGGGGAGGTAATACCCCTAGTCCTGCTGGTTCGCTATGGAGATCACAGAGGTTACAAGATTGCTCCTGGAGCTGTTTCGGGTGGAGGAGGAAGAAGGAGCTAGCTCTCCCTCTGCCTCGTGTGAGTGAGTGGGTGTGTGTGTGAAAATGAGCCGACCCCACCCCCAGGGGGGCTCGTGGGAGGTCTTATGCTTGGACTTCCCAGGTTACAAATGATAAAGAAAGAGGGGTGGGGCCCTACTGCCAGCGTCTCTAGCCTTCAGTGGGTCCCGCCAGCTGCGGGGGCCGCCGGCTACACATCACTGTAGCTCATCGGACTCCGTGTCACGGAGTGGTTGGCACTATGCTGCCACAGTGCTGAGCCGTGCTGACGCCGGTCGCCCCGGTCAGCGGTACTGGTGGCACTGTAGCCACACTCTCTATGACGTGGGAGAGGTCTTGTCGCACGGCGGGATTGGACATGCGCTGACCCCACCGGATGCCGGCTATGGCCAACTGGCCCAGGCGTTGCGCCGTGCCCAGCCGGCCCCAAGCTGGGGAGCCGACTAGAGGGCCAGCCAGACTAAGGGGCCTTGGCCGGCCCGATGTTTTGAAATGTTAACTTGCACTCCTGAGCCTACCCGAGGGTCATCCCCCCGACAAGTATCTACATCTGGTGTATTGACTCATGGCTTTAGTTGTATGGACAACTATCGGAACAACTTCCGGTTTGTTAATCCTTTTAATTCTGCCAGCGATTCAATAATCTTATCAAGCTACAATATCCTCCCACTTACTTTTTAGCGAGGAAACTCCTTCTCAGAAAGTATTCATTCTTTATGACAAACATTTTGTCTTTGAACTTTTGGTGGAAGGAATACCCAATTACATTTTTGGGATTACCTACAAATTAGCATTTGTCTGGATTATGTACTCCATAACTCATATGGTGTTGTCTTCCCAGACTATAAGACGGTACTCTGTTCGGTGTATTTGTTGCTGTTTAAAGTGTATATCCCCAAAATTAATAAAAGTAGGTCGGTAAGAAATAATTGCACAATTATCTGAGTGTTTTGCTAAACTCATGACTTAGATAATTTTCTTCATGAATGAAGATCCTTTTATCTTTGTCACAATGATTCTTATCTTCATTATGAATTTTATTTGAACCTTTCAAATATTTCATTCTGAATTTCTTTTGAACCTTTCAAAATTTCAGATTTATATCTAGTAAATCATATTTACTCAAATTATTAATGAAGTATAATAATTCACCGCGCCCTGGTTTGTTCACCGAACCCCATACATCACTATGTACTTTGTCAATTGATTCAAAATAAAAAATATTTTAATGCTTCATCTATATGAAGATTATTTTTCCGATATAACCAAGTAGTGCCACATTTAAGTGGTAATTATTAGGCTTCTCAAGACGTTTAGCAATTAATGTTATAAATTTCTCAATTTCAAGATTTCACGAATAAACCATCAATAGAGGTAAATCCAAAATATATTCCTATAATAACTCTAACAACCTTTGTTTAAAACTTACAAGAATATCCGTCGCATAACCCAAAAATACATTGTTTTACACAACTCCAGAACGAAATAACTATTATTCGATCCTAATATAAATCTTGAATATAAACTAAAGGCATGAGTTCAACGGTCTTGAGTAGCGATCCCCATCACCATTCCCGATTTGCATCATGTCTTTATTCCTTCTCAACTTGAGAGCTTTCTGTAGTCCCTGCATCGGTTTACAAATGAGAGCAACCGATCAGTATCAAATACCCATGACATACAGAAATGAATCAAGTAGAATAACATTAACTTTGTATAACTTTTATACCTTTACCGGAAGAACCGTTCTTCTTCTTATCCACCAAGTACTTCTTGCAGTTGCGTTTCCAGTGTCCCTTCTGTTTGTAGTAGAAACATTCAGTCTCCTTAGTGGCTCCGCCCTTGTTCTTCTTCTGAGAGATGGTCTTACTAGCACCAGTAGACTTTTTCTTGGAATTGCCCTTCTTCTTGAAACTGGTGGTCTTGTTGACCATCAACACTTGTTTGTTCTTTAGCATCCCAGCTTCCGCAGTGTTGAGCATAGCGAACAACTCGTTTGCACTTTTCTCCATCCCGTTCATGTTGTAATTCATGATAAAACCATCGTAAGATGGGGGGAGTGAAGCAATCACAATATTTGTACCGAGTGTCGGAGGAATTCCAAATTCCAGAGAAGCCAGTCTATCAACATAGCCAGCAAGCTTCACTATGTGCTCATTCATTGAGGAACCCTCTGCCATTTCATATTCAATCAAGGCCTTAGTTATGTCAAAACGTTCTATCCTTGCCTACTTCTTGTACAGAACTTCCAAAGACCCAATTATGAATTGAGTGGTAGAACGTTCAAAATGTTTTTGTAGTTCAGGATCCATGCAAGTTAACATGAGGCACTGGACTGCTTCATAGTCATCACTACAAGTAGTGAAAGCATCTACAACTTCTTGTGGTGCATCCTTTGCAAGAGGATCGCCTAGGGGCTGATCCAGCACATACTCCTTCTTTGCAGTTCTGAGAACAAATCTCAGTTCTAGATCCAATCCGCATAGTTTCCACCATTAGCAGCCAACTTTTCTTTCTCTAACATAGGGGCTAAGTTGAACATATTGCGAGCCATTCATCTACAATGATAAACACAAATATATTTGGACACATTTTCATAATTAATGTTGCACCAGTGTTTAAACAAATTTTAATTTAAAGTGCACTCCCACTCAAATCAATATCTCTCATAATTGATAGTGAGTGATTCAAGACCCTGATCTTATTTTCAGCCATTGATGTGGACATCACTGATGATGAGAATTTTGAACGGTAGGCAAACTTTTGCCGATCATATCTCGATATGACTCTTGTTCATCTTTTGATACTTCGTGCTTCGAGCTCAGAACGATTCTGCCAGAACTTCAAGATAACCGAGTGCTATCTGCATACATGGTCTGACCATCCCCGTATTACACCTCACATCCCGTTTGTACTCATGTGGACTTAACGCACTCCGGAACGCTATGTGTTATAGACGGTTGCAACACTGGGAAGAGCACCTTTTTAACTTGATATTTACTGTGAGAAATCACCCTAATAATTGACTACTGTGCAATCTAAGGGTGCAAACAACAAAGAGATAAACATCTCAGGCAATTCATAATAGCATGATATGGTATATCCCTGGGTGTCGGGAACGTCTCCATGGTCCTTTGAGGTCTTCATGAAGTTTTCTACGAAAGCGTTGCCGTGGCACAATTTTGTAAACTACCGTCATGGCACCGTTTTTGATCTCCTGCTCCTGGTGAAGCTTCGGGTCCTCTGTGTAACCTATAGGCTATGTCTACTTCTATAACGTTAAGGTGGCAATCCCGTGGCTCCAACCATCATGCCGTGACGCGCACGCCACTTAACATTACAATAAAACTCATTATCATGATGAAGGATATACCACATCATATGCAACCCTGCAAACCCAAGTTAGAAGTCCTCTAATCGGTTTGGAAAATTTTAATTATGTGGAATCTAGGGTTTCCGGATAACACTAGCTACCTATGCACACCATCAAGGCGATAATTCTTGTTGCTAGATTAACTTTCGGGGTGTGTGAAAGAAGAGACTTAATTAAAAATCTCATCCCCCACACTAAACTTCGTCAAATATGCATGACCCCCTAGAAGATCGTTCATCTTCATCGCCCTCTTGTGTACGTGACGGTTCACTATTCTTGACTATGATGAAGCCCAAGGAACTGTTCACAGATCATCGACAGCCACAGCCGATCAATTGTCAGAACCTTGTGAAAAGCGACATCATGCCGTCAATGAAATGTACCGAAGCAACACTCGAGGGAAGCATAGCAAGAACATCAAACCCTCACATCCACATGTGATCTAGATCTAAACTTGCATCTACTCATAGAACCGCTCATGATGCCACTGTTGGGAAACGTAGTAGAAAACAAAAAAAATCGCCCTACGATCACCCAGGAACAATATGAAGATGCACATAAGGTTTGGATCACGATCGTTACCGACTCCGGAGTGCAGCGGAAGTAGATGAGTTGGTTTAGATCATACTTGGAGTCCCTCGTACCGTTGATGACGATCCCGCGAACCGCCCTCGAACAGAAGACCGAGAGTACGGCCTCTCTACTTGGTTGCAAGCGTACGGTCTTCACGATCCGGCAGCGCTTCACCGTCCAGAGCTAATCATCACCAGAGAATTAGAGGGAGGAGATTAGAACCACACTAGGCTTCTAATTATGAGGATTAGATGAACTAGGTCTAGCTCTAATTAGTCAACTAGGACCAACTAGAACTAGAACTAGATGAACTAGAGGAGGCTCCAAAACTTGTGTCTCAATTGTGGCCAATACCTCAAGTATATATAGGTTAGAGGGGGAGAAGAGGGCAATCACCAAGGACGGAAAGTACCTCCATGGCCGGCCAAGGGGGAGGAGTCTCCTCCCCTAGTCCAATTCGGCCTCCCCCTATGGAAAGGGGGGGGCGCCACTTCCTATTGGGCCTTGGTGGCCCAATACTCCTTCCACCACTTGGCCTTTTAAGGCTCGCTGATATTAAATTAAATATAAAAGCCCTCTAACAATTACTAGAGCATATTATATATAATTTAACACCTCGGGAAACATTTTCCATATATATATTATTTATCAGTAATACCCGGTATTGCCCGATAAACTCTGAAACCCTTCCGGTGACTCCGAAATGCTTCCGGTTCCTCTCGAAACTATTCTGAATATTAATGAAACAATTCCACAAATAAATCCTTGATACTCTCGTACTACTAACACTCAGCAAATCATGATTGCCTTAAGCTTGTGACCCCGTAGGTTCGGTAAATCATAGACATGAACGAAACCCCTTCGTTCAATGACCGATAGCGGAACCGTGGACGTCCATATCGATCCCTATGATTACACGAATGACATTCGAGTGAACCTTTGGTTATCATGTGATGTTCCCTTTGCTTCATGATACTTTAGAAAACCCGTGATGATCGATATCCTCCAGAGTCATCTACATGCTCACTATACCGTTCTTTGCGTTGTCGATTTTGTTCTTCTTTCTCGTTGAAATGTTCCGGCATCCCTGTGACATAGTCACCTGTGTCTGGCCAGACGATGATGGATGCCGTCACACCGAGAGGGCCCTAAGAATATCTCTCCATCGTCAGAGGAGCAAATCCCACTCTCAAGCTACCTAGTCCCTTGTCAAACTTTCTGATGAACCTGTAAGTTGTCGTTATGATTACCTAGTTACATATGACGTTTGAGCAACCCCAAAGTCCACCGTACCGGAGGAAGTGACTACGATACTCTCATGGTCTGAGGAACTAAAACACATGCTAACACTCCATGTTATATCAATTGATTTCAGACGATATTATCTCATAGTATAGCAAACAAGTTTGGGTCGATTCAATATGATCGTTCTTCTAACGTCATACTCTCAATGTTGTTTTTGGACTATCGTTACACTTAACGATATCCTAAGATCCGGAAAACATGATCACCAACCACACTCGAGCCAGTCTTAGAGGTGATACTAGGAACCTATTCTTTACCGTTTATCATTTCACACGTGCATATGAGTTTTCCACTGAATCGCATATTCCAGAATCATACAGTTATAGCATGAAATATAAACTCTTAATTATGAAAATGGAAATATAATAATACAATATTATTGCCTCCAGGGCATATTTCCAACATTCCCCCTCCGGCAGAGTACCCGAAAAGTCCTCCAGATGGGATCGTGGAAGAACAGAAGCTTGCGGCGACGATAAAATTGTTTCGGTCTCGCTTCGGGTTTTTTGGAATATTAGGGAATTTATAGGCCAGAGATTAGGTTAAACGGAGCCATGTGGGCCCCACAAGTGCTGATGGCGCCCCCCTGGGGCTCGCCCCATGAGCTTGTTGCTCCCTCTTGTGTCTTCTGGTCTCTCCCCGAAGCTTCTAGGGTCTCTTCTGGCTAGAAAAAAAAATCACCATAAAGTTTCATCGTGTTTGGACTTCGTTTGGTATGGTTTTTTCGCGAAACAAAGAAATAGGCAAAAAAACAGGAACTGGCACTGGGCTCTAAGTTAATAGGTTAGCCCACAAAAATGATATAAAATGGCATATAAAGCATACAAGATTGATAATATAATAGCATGAAACAAACAAAAATTATAGATACATTGGAGATGTATCAGTGCCCGACCCATTCTTTCCTTGAGACAAACTAGGCTTTAAGGTATTAGTCGTCTCCTTACTGAAGTCGACATCCGTTTCCAAGGAAGTAGTATCAACTACCTTCTCGGGCATGGTAGAAGGTTTCATGCCCTCAAGGAATTTGCTTAGCATGTCCTTGACCTTGTCCACCACAGATGATTTAAGTGTGGCCATAGCCTCATACAAATCACCACGTGTGACCATGGTCGAATCCACAACCGCGGGGTTCTCCTCATCCCTCAACCCATCGTCAACCATACCCTTTAGGCGGTAAATTCCTTAATAAAGAGACAAGGCTCTGATACCAATTGAAATGATTGGTATGGTCGACTAGAGGGGGGGGGGGGTGAATAGATGTCTAAAAATTTGAACTTCTTTTAACAAATTAAGGCTTAACAATAAAATAGGTTGTCTAGATTGGCAACTAGGTGCACAACCTATATGACAAGCACAACAACAACAAAGGCAAGCACAAGATAGAAACAAAATAAAAGCTTGCACGAAGTAAAGGTAAGATGTAACCGCAAGTGGAACCGATGGACACTAGGATGTGTTACTGAAGTTCCCTCCTTTTGGGGGAGGTACGTCTCCGTTGCAGTGGTGTGGAGGCACAATGCTCCCCAAGAAGTCACTAGGACCACCGTATTCTCCTCACATCCCTGCACAATGCAATATGTCATGATTCCACTAGCGGTGCCCTTGAAGGCGGCGACCGGACCTTTACGAACAAGGTTGCGGCTCCCTCCACAACTTAATTGGAGGCTCCCAACACCACCACGAAGCTTCGCCACAATGTAATGTGGCTCCAAGGTGACCTCTTCCGTCTAGGGTGCCCAAACACCCAAGAGTAACAAGATCCACAAGAGATAGTAGCGGGAATCAAATTTCTCTCGGTGGAAGTGTAGATCGTGGCCTTCTCCTCCAAACCCAAGAGAATCAACAAGATTTGATGGCTACTGAGGGAGATCAGGTGAGTTTAAGCTTTGGGCAACAATGGAGCAATGGGGGAAAAGAGGTAGGTCTTCTTGGGGAAGAAGACCCCCTTTTATAGTGAGGGACAAAATTCAGACCATTATGTTCTTTCTGCACTCTAAGCGGTACTACCACTCGGCGGAGCGGTACTACTACTAAGTGTGGAGGTAGTGTCCGAGACCCACAGTGGACTAGCGCGGAACTGGAGCGATAATACTACCGGAGTGGTACTACCACCTCTAACAAGCAGTACTACCACGAGTTAGCCAGAGGGTAACAGAGACTTCGATGGTTGTATGCATGGGACTCCAGCGGAAGTACCGCCCAAGCGGTACTACCGCGAATTCCAGACGGAGTAAGAGAGAAATCCATGGTAGTACATGCGGTACTCTAGCGGTAGTACCGCTTGGCCCAAGCGGTACTACCATTGGGAGCAAGCGGTACTACCGCGAATTCCTGGGTGGTAACAGAGACCTCCCCGGTAGAAACTGCTGCATGATGACCCACAAGTATAGGGGATCAATCGTAGTCCTTTCGATAAGTAAGAGTGTCGAACCCAATGAGGAGCAGAAGGAAATGATAAGCGGTTTTCAGCAAGGTGTTTTCTGCAAGCACTAAAAGTAGCGGTAACAGATAGTTTTGTAGCAAGATAAGTCGTAACAAGTAACAAGCAATAGTAACAAAAGGTGCAGCAAGGTGGCCCAATCCCTTTTATAGCAAAGGACAAGCCAGAACGGTCTCTTATATAAAACAAAGCATTCTCAAGGACACGTGGGAATTGTCGTCTAGTCACTTTCATCATGTTTAGTTGATTCACGTTCGCTACTTTGATAATTTGATATGTGGGTGGACCGGTGCTAGGGTGCTGCTCTTACTTGAACAAACAACCCTCTTAAGATTACCCCCTCTCGCAAGCATCCTCAACTATGAAAGAAGAATTAAGATAAATCTAACCATATGGATCCAAATCAGCCCCTTACGGAATAACGCATAAACTAGGGTTTAAGCTTCTATCACTCTAGCAACCATCATCTACTTATTACTCCACAATGCCTTCCCTTAGGCCCAAGTATGGTGAAGTGTCATGTAGTCGACGTTTACATGACACCACTAAAGGAAGCAACAACATACATATCATCAAAATATCGAACGAATACCAAATTCACATGATTACTTATAACAAGACTTCTCCCATGTCCTCAAGAACAAACGTAACTCAAGATCAGAGGGGTATTGAATATCATTAAGGATCTGAACATATAATCTTCCACAAAATAAACCAACTAGCATTAACTACAAGATGTAAACAACACTACTAGCAACCCACAGGTACCAATCTGAGATTTTGAGACAAAGATTGAATACAAGAGATGAACTAGGGTTTGAGATGAGATAGTGTTGGTGAAGATTGGTCCTCCCATGATGAGAGGATCATTGGTGATGTTGATGGCTTCGATTTCCCCCTCCCGTAGGGAAGTATCCCCGGCGGAATCGCTCCGCCGGAGGGCAAAAGTGCTCCTGCCCAAGTTCCGCCTCGAGACGGTGGCGCTTCGTCCCGAAAGTCCTCCACTTATATTTTTTAGGGTAAATGGCCTTAGAGCATCTCTAGCAGACCCCTTAAAGTGGCAAACCCATAAAAAAAAGAGGTGTTTACAGTTTCGGTCGAAAAAACGGTGCCTAGCCGATCCCGTAAAACTCATTCGACCCTTAAACTTTTTAAAGGGCACGGAAAATCCATCCGCGAGAACCTGATATGTACAGTTTCGAAGGCAGTATACAGTTCAACCCGTAAACCAGTCAAACCTCGTCGGAGCAGATGCACCGCCGCGGAACTGGCCGGAATCTTCCCGGAACTCACCGGAATCCGTCGCCGCATGTCGGAAGAAGCCGCTGCACGTCGGAATTTGCCGCCGCCGGTCCGAATTGCGGTCGGCTCGACCTCCACTGCCGAGGCGAGGCCGTCCACGGGCAGGGCAGAGTAGGCCACCGGTGGCCCGAATCAGGGCGTGGTGGCGCCGGAGAAGGGCGGGTGGAAGGGGGTGCCGGGGAGCTCGCGCGCAGCGGCGGGCGGTGCCGGACTCAATCGGGGACTGGCAGACGCGTGCTACTTGTAGCTTGCGTTGGTATTTTCCCCGAAGAGGAAGGGATGATGCAGCACAGTAGAGGTAAGTATTTCCCTCAGTTATGAAACCAAGGTTATCAATCCAGTAGGAGAATCACGCAACACCTCGTTAGCAGTACCTACACACAAACAACAAATCCTTGCATTCAACACAAACGAGGGGTTGTCAATCCCTCGGCGGTAAGTTGAAAGATTAAATTGTATGTGATAGATAGATAGATTGAAACAATAATACAAAATAAAATAAATAAAGAAAAAGTGCAGCAAAGTATTTTTAGGGTTTTTAATATATGATTTTGATAGACCCGGGGGCCATAGTTTTCACTAGAGGCTTCTCTCAAGAAAATAGCATACAGTGGGTAGACAAATTATTGTTGGGCAATTGATAGAAAAGCAAATAATCATGATGATATCCAAGGCAATGATCATGTATATAGGCATCACGTCCGAGACAAGTAGACCGACTCCTACCTGCATCTACTACTATTACTCCACACATCGATCGCTATCCAGCATGCATCTAGTGTATTAAGTCCATAAAGAACGGAGTAACGTCTTAAGCAAGATGACATGATGTAGACAAAGTAAACTCACACATGAATAAACCCCATCTTTTTACCCTTAATAGCAACGATACATACATGTCATGTCCCTTTCTGTCACTGGGATTGAGCACCGCAAGATCGAACCCATTACAAAGCACCTCTTCCCATGGCAAGATAAATCAATCTAGTTGCCCAAACCTAATCAATAGATCGGAGAAGAAATACGACGCTATAATAATCATGCATAAAAGAGATCAGAGAAGACTCAAATAATATTCATGGATAATCTGATCATAAACTCACAATTCATCGGATCCCAACAAACACACCGCAAAAAGTGATTACATCGGATAGAACTCCAAGAACATCGAGGAGAACATTGTATTCAAGATCAAAAAGAGAGAAGAAGCCATCTAGCTACTAACTATGGACCTGAAGGTCTATGGTAAACTACTCACGCATCATCGGAAGGGCAGCAAGGTTGATGTAGAGCCCCTCTGTGATCCATTCCCACTCCGGCGGAGTACCGGAGAAGGCCCCCAGATGGGATCTCTCGAGAACAGAAACTTGCGGTGGCGGAAAAAGTCTTTCGTGGACTCCTCTGATGGTTTCCCGATTTTTGGGAATTTATAGTGGTGGAATTAGGTCAAAAGAGGCAGAGGTGGGCCCACGAGGCACCAGGGCGCATCTGCCCCCCAGGCACGCCCTGGTGGCTCATGGCCACCTCCTGGGGCTTCTGGCCTTCTCCCGAAGCTTCTAGTGTTGGTTATGTCCAGAAAAAAATCTCCAAAAAGTTTTGTGACATTTGGACTTCGTTTGATATTGATATTCTGTAAAACCAAAAACAGGCAGAAAACATCAACTGGCACTGGGCACTAAGTTAATAGGTTAGTCCCAAAAAATTATATATAATTGATGTAAATGTATATAAAAACATCCAAGATTGATAATATAACAGCATGGAACAATCAAAATTATAGATACGTTGGAGATGTATCAGCATCCCCAAGCTTAATTCCTGCTCGTCCTCGAGTAGGTAAATGATAAAAACAGAATTTTTGATGTGGAATGTTGCCTATCATATTCATCACATATTCTTTTCTTTTGTAGCATGGACATTGGACTTGAATGATTCAAAGCAATAGTCTATAGTTTGACATGAAGATATAAATACTCAAGCATACTAACAAGCAACCATGTCTTTCAAAATATCAATGCTAAAGAAAGTTATCCCTAGCCCATTATGCTCAATCATTGATCCATTCATGAAACACACTCCATATTAGCTACACACAATGCACAAGTATGACAATAGTGCTCTTTAGTTGGTGCTTTATAAGAGAAGATGGAGACTCAAATTAAAAATAAAAATTGCATAAAAGTAAATAGATAGGCCCTTCGCAGAGGGAAGCAGAGATTTGCTAATGTGCCAGAGCTCAAAGCTTAAATTAGAGAAATGAAAATATTTTGAGAGGCATGCTTTTCCTATCAACGAAAATGACCGAGAATTCCCAATATCTTCCATGCTAGACACATCATAGGCGGTTCCCAAACAGAAAGTAAAGTTTATTTCCTTTCCACCATTATTTCACAATACATGGCTAGCCGTATCCACGGGTGCCCTCCATACCAACACTTTCCAAGGAATTTTGTTGTTATTAATTTTTGATTCATTGTGGGACTGGGCATCCTTATTACCAACCACTCTCTCGTGCAATGACAAGTGAATAAACACTCATCGTGAGAATAACACACCTAGCATGGAAAATATTGGCCACCCCCTGCCGCTTCATGAGCGGTACGGGCACACAAAACGGAAAAATTATTTTGAAAATTAGAGTTGGCATACGCAAATTTACTTGGAACGGCATGGAAATACCGCATATAGGTAGATATGGTGGACTCATTTGGCACAACTTGGGTTTAAGGAGTTTGGATGCACAAGCAGTATTTTCCGCTTAGTACAGATGAAGGCTAGCAAATAGATTGAGAAGCAACCAACCAAAAAGCAAAAACGGTCATAAACATGCATTGAACATAACTAACACCGAATAATGTACCATAAGTAGGATATAATTTCGTTGCATAACTATTGACTTAATGTGCATGCATAGGGAATCACAAACCTTAACACAAATATTCTTACCAAATCACAATTACTCACTAACATGACTCACATATCATCATCTCCATATCGCAAAACTATTGCAAGGAATCACACTTATCATATCCAATGATCTATATGAAAGTTTTTATTATATCCCTCTTGAATATTCATCACTTTGGGACCAAATTCATATCTTGTGCAAATTACCATTACTATTACCATCTCTCAAAAAGATATAAGTGAAGCATGAGAGTGCAAATATTTCTTCAAAATTTTCATCTTAACAACTCTCAAAATAATATAAGTGAAGCATGAGAGTTTATTTCTTCAAAAATTTAATATTGTCAACTCTCAAAATAATATAAGTGAAGCATGAGAGTTTATTTCTTCAAAATATAGCCACCACCGTGCTCAAAAAGATTTAAGTGAAGCACTAGAGCTACTGCCTAGCTCAAAAAAAATTAAGTGAAGCACATAGAGTATTCTAATAAATTATGATGAACGTGTGGCTCTCTCAAATTGGTGTGTCTAGCAAAGATGATTGTGACAAACTAAAAAGCAAATAAAGCAAAGACTCATATAATACATGATGCTCCAAGCAAAACACATATCATGTGACGAATAAAAATATAGCCCCAAGTAAAATTACCGATGGTTGGTAGAAGAAAGAGGGGATGCCTTCAGGGGCATCCCCAAGCTTAGACGCTTGAGTCTTCCTTGAATATTACCTTGGGGTGCTTCGGGCATCCCCAAGCTTAGGCTCTTTCTACTCCTTATTCCTTCATCCATCGTGATATCACCCAAAACTTGAAAACTTCAATCACACAAAACTCAACAAAACCTTCGTGAGATCCGTTAGTATAACAAAACAAATCACTACTTTAAGTACTGTTATAAACCCATTCATATTTTATTTTTGCATTATACCTACTGTATTCTAACTTCTCCATGGCTTATACCCCCTGATACAATCCATAGTTTCATCAAAACAAGCAAGTAGTGCATCAAAAACAAAATCTGTCAAAAACAGAACAGTCTGTAGCAATCTATTTAAAAGCCATACTTCTGTAACTCCAAAAATTCTGAAAACTTAGGATAATGTGGGCAATTCATATACCAATACTGTGTAAAACTTTCAGATTTTTTTGAGGCTCCAGTACAGAACCAATATTCCAGCACTGGACGCAAAACTTTCTGTTTTCTAAACAGCATCAATTATACTATCTTCCAAATCATCCTAAAGGCTTTACTTGGCACAAAAACTAAATAAAAACACAAAAACACAATCATAACAGTAGCATAATTGTGAAAACACACAATAACACAAACAAAATGTAAAAAATTATTTTATTCATTGGGTTGCCTCCCAACAAGATTTTTCTTTATAGCCATTTAAGATAAACTTCAGATTTTATTGATGCTCTCATGAAAGATAATAATTGAAACACAAAGAGAGCATCATGAAGCATGTGAAAAACACATTTAAGTCTAATATACTTCCTATGCATAGGCATTTTATAAGTAAACAATTTATCAAGACAAACAACATCTAGCATATGCAAATAGGAAGAATGAAACACTAATAATTTCAATATAAATAAAGGTAATTGAGTAACATAAAAGTTTCTACAACCATATTTTCCTCTCTCGTAATAATTACATGTAGGATCATAATCAAATTCAACAATATAGCTATCATATAAAATATTATCTTCATGATCCGCATGCATAAAAGTTTTGTAATCTTCCAGGGTAGTGGGATTAACATCAACTTTAATCAAACTATCTTGGAAGACTATAAAACTTTTAATAGTATTGTGAATATTATTATCAATAATAGATTCATCATGAAGTTCGAATAAATTTTCAAGATCACAAGAAGCACCATAATCATCACCCCAATCATGATCATTAGCGCAATTAAAATTCATAGCATTTATACTAATGCAATTGCAATCACGCTTTTCATTCAAGGGGCTATCATGAATCACTTTATAAAAAGCTTCACCACAATTTTCAGATTCATGATTTTCAAGCAAAACTTCATAGAGATAATCAAGTGCACTCAACTCACTAGCAATTGGTTCATCATAATTGGATCTTTTGAAAAGATTAGCAAGTGGATGAGGATCCATATCAATAGATTTTTAGCAAGCGAAGAGGCAAGCAAATAGAAGGCACATGGCAACACAAGGAAAGATAACAAACAAGAAAAAAGGGAAATGGAAAATATTTTTATATTTTTGTAAAAACTTTTTAGAAGTGGGGGAGATGAAAACAAGAGGCAAATAAAATAAATGCAAGGAGATGAGAGTTTATGCAAAGGTACTTGATAGATGTTGATGATGTCTCCCCGGCAACGGCGCCAGAAATTCTTCCTGCTACTTGTAGCTTGCGTTGGTATTTTCCCCGAAGAGGAAGGGATGATGCATCACAGTAGAGGTAAGTATTTCCCTCAATTATGAAACCAAGGTTATCAATCCAGTAGGAGAATCACGCAACACCTCGTTAGCAGTACCTGCACACAAACAATAAATCCTTGCACCCAACGCAAACGAGGGGTTGTCAATCCCTCGGCGGTAAGTTGCAAGATTAAATTGTATGTGATAGATAGATAGATTGAAACAAAAATACAAAATAAAATAAATAAATAAAAAGTGCAGCAAAGTATTTTTAGGGTTTTTAATATATGATTTTGATAGTCCGGGGGCCATAGTTTTCACTAGAGGCTTCTCTCAAGAAAATAGCATACGGTGGGTAGACAAATTACTGTTGGGCAATTTATAGAAAAGCAAATAATCATGAAGATATCCAAGGCAATGATCATGTATATAGGCATCATGTCCGAGACAAGTAGACCGACTCCTGCCTGCATCTACAACTATTACTCCACACATCGACCGCTATCCAGCATGCATCTAGTGTATTAAGTCCATAAAGAACGGAGTAACGCCTTAAGCAAGATGACATGATGTAGACAAAGTAAACTCACGCATGAATAAACCCCATCTTTTTACCCTTAATAGCAATGATACATACATGTCATGTCCCTTTCTGTCACTGGGATTGAGCACCGCAAGATCGAACCCATTACAAAGCACCTCTTCCCATGGAAAGATAAATCAATCTAGTTGGCCAAACCAAATCAATAGATCGGAGAAGAAATACGAAGCTATAATAATCATGCATAAAAGAGATCAGAGAAGACTCAAATAATATTCATGGATAATCTGATCATAAACTCACAATTCATTGGATCCCAACAAACACACCGCAAAAAGTGATTACATCGGATAGAACTCCAAGAACATCGAGGAGAACATTGTATTGAAGATCAAAAAGAGAGAAGAAGCCATCTAGCTACTAACTGTGGACTCGAAGGTCTGTGGTAAACTACTCACGCATCATCGGAAGGGCAGCAAGGTTGATGTAGAGCCCCGCCGTGATCGATTCCCACTCCGGTGGAGTACCGGAGAAGGCCCCCAGATGGGATCTCTCGAGAACAGAAACTTGCGGCGGCGGAAAAAGTATTTCGTGGACTCCTCTGATGGTTTCCCGATTTTTGGGAATTTATAGTGGTGGAATAAGGTCAAAAGAGGCAAAGGTGGGCCCATGTGGCACCAGGGCGCGCCTGCCCCCCCCAGGCGCGCCCTGGTGGCTCGTGGCCACCTCCTGTGGCTTCTGGCCTTCTCCCGAAGCTTCTAGTGTTGGTTATGTCCAGAAAAAAATTCTCCAAAAAGTTTCGTGACAATTGGACTTCGTTTGATATTGATATTCTGTAAAACCAAAAATAGGCAGAAAAGAGCAACTGGCACTGGGCACTAAGTTATTAGGTTAGTCCCAAAAAATGATATATAATTGCTGTAAATGTATATAAAAACATCCAAGATTGATAATATAACAGCATGGAACAGTCAAAAATTACAGATACGTTGGAGACGTATCAGCGCGCCAGGGACGGGTGGCGCCGGGGCGGGCGGCGCCGGGGCGAGGCGGGGGCAAGGCGGGTGACGCCGGGGCGCGCCGGGACGCCGGGGCGATGCACGCCGTGGCTGGAGACGGGCTCTTCCGGGACGGGAGGAGAAAGAAGAAAAAAGAAAAAAAATGGGCTATAGTGGGATACCGTTTTATTTACGGGGTCTGCTCTGCCCGGGGCAATTTCACACCGTAAAAATGGTTTAGAGTGCCCCTTATACACGTTTTTAAGTGTCAACTTTTAAGGGGTCTGCTAGAGATGCTCTTATATAGTAGAAGGAGGAGGCCAGAGGCCTTCTATGGGCCCCACAAGGCATCAGGGCGCGCCTAGGGGGGTGGTCTCTCCCTGTTGCCTTGTGGGCTACTGGTGGGCCCCCTCTGGTATTTCTTTCCTCCAATATTTTTTATATATTCAATAAAAAATCCTTGTGAAATTTCAAGTCATTTGGAGCTCTGTAGAATAGGTATCTCTGTTGTAGATATTTCAGGTCCAGAATTCTAGCTGCCAGTAATCTACCCCTTCATATAAATCTTGAAAATTAAGAGAGAAAAGGCATAAGAATTGCATCATAAAGTGAAATAATGACCAAATACATTATAAATATCCATACGAAAACATGATGCAAATTGGACGTATCAACTCCCCCAAGCTTAGACCTCGCTTGTCCTCAAGCGAAAGCCGAAATCGATAATCATGACCACATGTTTAGAGAGAGAGAGAGAGAGAGAGAGAGAGAGAGAGAGAGAGAGAGATGTCGATAAAACAAAATACGGACAAGAAAGCATCATGATCAATACTATAGCAGCAATATATTATCATAAAACTTCTCATGAACAAGTAATAATTCATTACAATATCGAAGTATAAAGCATAAACCTTCTTGAAAACTAACAAACTATGTTCTTAGTCAATGAAACAATCAGAATTCATCATATTTTTAGGAAGAGTCTATGTAAGAGTGTTTTGTTTAGCAACTCCACATACTCAACTATCATTTAGTCTTATATGATTGCTAACACTCACGGCATATTTATGGGGCGTAAGCTTCAATCAGACACATAGGAAGATGGGGGTTTATAGTTTCACCTCCCAACCAATTCACCTCAAGGGTAAAGTCAACAATAATAACTCATGATTACTTACATCCAACAGCATATATGTACCTAGATCTTTCCCCACCACATGATGCTTGCCAAGAGAAAAATAAATAAAAAACGGAATAGAGAGGAACACTATTGACTCTTGCATAAAAGTAAATACAGAAAGGTAAAAGATAGGCCCTTCATAGAGGGAAGCATAGGTTGTCATGCGCTTTTTTATTTTTGGATGTGCAAGCTCTTAATGCAAAGGAACGTCACTTTATATTGCCCCTTGTGATAGCAACCTTTATTATGCAATCTGTCGCTTTTATTTCTTCACCATCACAAGTTTGGACAAAGCTTATTTTCCCTTACAATAAAAAATATTTAGGAGCAATTTTTATTGCTTTGTGCACCGATGACAACTTACTTGAAGGATCTTATTCTATCCATAGGTAGATATAGTGGACTCTCATGACATGAAACTAGGTTCAAGTGTTTTGGATGCACAAGTAGTATCTCTACTTAGTGCCGATTTTTGGATAGCTAAAGATAGTGAGCAAGCACCACATGTTAGAGGATCCATGACAATATAACTTCTATGTGAATATAAGCAAACATAACTCATTATGTTGTCTTCCTTATCCAACGCCAACTCTTTAACATAGAATATTTAATGGGGGCTCACAATCATAAAAGATGTCCAAGATAGTATATTTATATGTGAATCCTCTCTTCCTTTATTAATTTTTTCATAAATTGCATCAATGACCAATGCTATGTTTGTTAACTTCCAATAAATTTTATCAACTATACTTTTCTTATGTAAAGTCATTACTTCCCCAAGGGAATAGCATATGATCTTTTCATTCTTTTATTGCTAAGATTGAAACATAAAAGTAAAGAAGCAAAACTCAAACTACTCTTTATTATATAACTCTCACACACGATTACATAGATAGATAGATCACGAAACAAGCACTTGAAACTAGATCAAACTAAAACTTTATTCTTCTAAATCACGAAATAACTAAGGATCGAACTAAGATAGATAATGATGGTAAAAAGGGTGATGATGATACGATACCGGGGCACCTCCCCCAATCTTGGAACAAGCCAAGGGTGGTGCCCATACCTGTGTACTCAAGTGTCTTTCTTTGGTGATGCTAGTGATGAAGTGGTGGGCTTGTCCTTCATGACATATATTAGGATCTCCCTTAAGCTCTGATTTTCTCGGAGTACATGCTGGATCATCTCTGTATTCTTTTGGACCTCGGCCATAATAGGCTTATTCTCTGCCCCCCAAGCATTCTTTCCTGCATCACTTTCACTTGGACGAGAGATGTCCCAATTGGAAGGTATGTGCATGTGGGGAGTATTTTCAACTCCATAATTGTGAACCAAATTATGAAAATTGTTCCGATGTAACCTGTGCAAGGGCCTCCTAGGAGCAAGCCCTGCTTGTACCTCTTGACTTCCATGGCTTGTCATGTTCCTCATGGCTTGATGGGGGTTTGGAGTTGTGGAGATGCCGGCATGGGTACCCCTCTCGGAGGCCGGAGGGTGGACTTCCGGCGAATCCCCCTCATCTTCTTCCATGGTGACCTCCTCCTCCTCCTCTCTCCCGAGTTCCATCTGTAGCAACCAAGTGTCGTCTCCCACATTGTTTGAGGAAGAGGAAGACATGATGCCTGGCCTCGAAAATCTGACAGAAAATAGCACGAAAGAAGAACAAAGGAGAAACTTGCGATACGGTGGTTAAAACACTCAGGAGTATATATAAAGAATTTTTATCTTGTAAAACAAGCATACAAGAGGAAAACGGAGTCAGGAAGGCACACGATGGGCCCACAAGGCAACCTGGCGCGCCCAGGGGGTAGGGCATGCCCTATTGCCTTGTGACCTCCTCATGGGTCCCCTCAGCCGTTTCTTATTTTTGTATTTTTTCTAATATTCCAAAATGGACAGAAATAATTTTTATGGAATTTTTGGAGTCGGTTTACTTACCGTATCACATACCTACTCCTTTTCAGGGTTCTGGAGCATTCCGGAAGGTCTCTTTTATGTGTTCCTCCGGTGTCATAGTTTGAATAATATTAGTTTCAACATTAATGGGCATACTTGAGATATAATGTTTAATTCTTTGTCCAATAACCACTCTCGGATTAGTGCCTTTGGAGTTGTTGATTTTTATAGCTCCTGAGCGATAAACTTCTTTGATGATATATGGTCCTTCCCATTTAGAGAGAAGTTTTCCTGCAAAAAATCTGAAACGAGAATTGTACAATAGAACATGTTCACCAACTTTGAATTCCCGTTTTTGAATTCTTTTGTCATGCCATCTTTTATCTTTTTCTTTAGACAACTTGGCATTTTCATAGGCTTGAGTTCTCCATTCATCTAGGGAGCTAATATGAAATAACCTCTTCTCACCGGCAAGTTTGAAATCATAGTTAAGTTCCTTAATTGCCAAATAAGCTTTATGTTCTAATTCGAGAGGTAAATGACATTCTTTTCCATAAACCATTTTATACGGAGACATGCCCATAGGATTTTTATAAGCAGTTCTATAAGCCCACAATGCATCATCAAGTTTCTTAGACCATTTTTTTCTGGATCTATTAACGGTCTTTTGCAAAATTAACTTTATTTCTCTATTACTTTTCAACTTGACCACTAGACTGAGGATGATAAGGCGATGCAATTCTATGGTTAACATCATATTTAGCAAGAAGTTTACAGAAAGCACCATGAATAAAATGTGAACCACCATCTGTCATCAAGTATCTAGGGACTCCAAACCTCGGGAATATAACTTCTTTAAGCATTTTAATAGAGGTGTTGTGATCAGCATTACTAGTTGGAATATCTTCTACCCACTTAGTAACATAATCAACAGCAACAAGAATATGTGTACACCCATTAGAGGAAGGAAAAGGTCCCATATAATCAAAGCCTCAAACATCAAATGGTTAAATAACAAGTGAATAATTTATAGGCATTTCCTGACATCTACCAATATTACCAATTCTTTGACATTCATCACAAGAAAGGACAAACTTACGTGCATCTTTGAAAAGAGTAAGCCAATAAAAACCACACTGTAATACCTTATGTGCAGTTCTATCTCCCGCATGGTGTCCTCCGTATGCCTCGAAGTGACACTTCTGTAGGATTTGTTCCTATTCATGCTCAGGTACACAATGTCTAATAAGACCATCTACTCCTTCTTTATATAAATGTGGGTCATCCCAAAAGTAACGTCTTAAATCAAAGAAGAAATTTTTCTTTTGTTGGTATGTGAAACTAGGTGGGATATATTTAGCAACAATGTAATTAGCATAGTCTGCATACCAAGGACTATTGCGAGAAGCATTTATCACAGCTAATTGCTCATCAGGAAAAGTATCATTAATAGGAAGTGGGTCATCAAGAACATTTTCCATCCTAGACAAATTATACGCTACTGGATTTTCAGCTCCCTTTCTATCAACAATATGCAAATCAAATTCTTGTAGTAAAAGAACCCACCTAATAAGTCTAGGTTTAGCATCTTTCCTTTCCATAAGATATTTAATAGCAGCATGATCGATGTGAGTAGTTACTTTAGAATCAACAATATAAGATCTGAACTTATCACATGCAAACACAACTGCTAAAAATTATTATACCTTTGATATCTTTAGGACATGACATTTTCTCAATTGCATCAACTTTAGCTTTGTCTACTTCAATACCTCTTTCAGAAATTTTGTGTCCAAGGAGTATACCTTCATTCACCATAAAGTGGCACTTCTCCCAATTCAAGACAAGATTAGTTTCTTCACATCGCTGCAAAACTCGATCAAGGTTGCTTAAGCAATCATCAAAAGAAGTTCCATAAACGGAGAAATCATCCATGAATACCTCGACAATCTTTTCACAAAATTCAGAGAATATAGCAGTCATACATCTTTGAAAGGTAGCAGGTGCATTGCATAAACCAAAAGGCATACGTCTATAAGCATAAGTTCCAAAAGGACAAGTAAAAGTGGTTTTCTCTTGATCTTCTTTTGATACAGGTATTTGAGAAAAACCAGAATATCTATCTAGGAAGAAAAGGTGTGTATGTTTAGATAATCTTTCTAACATTTGATCAATAAAAGGCAAAGGGTAATGATCCTTCCTAGTAGCTTTATTTAATTTCTTGAAATCAATTACCATCGTATAACCAGTTACAATTCTTTGTGGGATAAGGTCATTTTTATCATTAGGAACAACAGTTATGCCTCCTTTCTTAGGGACACAATGAACAAGGCTTACCCATCTACTATCAGCTGTAGGATAAATTATACATGCCTCCAGAAACTTTAATATTTTAGTTCTTACCACATCCTTCATTTTAGGATTCAGACATTGTTGATGATCAACAACTGGTTTAGCATATGGCTCCATATTAATCTTGTGCTGACATAAAGTGGGACTAATGCCCATAAGATCATCAAGAGTATATCCAATAACAGCACGGTGCTTCTTCAGAGTTTTAAGTAATCTCTTTTCTTCATGCTCTGAAAGGTTAGCACTGATAATAACAGGATATATCTTCTTTTCATCAAGATAAGCATATTTAAGTGTATCAGGTAGTTTCTTTAATTCAAACACAGGATCACTCTTGGGTGGAAGATGTCGGAAGAGGGGCTCCGGGAACCCTGGTTCGATCACTGGGGGCCTGGTCGCTACCTAAAGACCAGACGGTGACCGTGGCGAGGCTACGGCGAGCGGAGCACGACGGGAGCGCACACACACGGGGCTCGACAGGGACACGAGGAGCTACCCAGGTTCGGACCACCGTGCGGTGTAAAACCCTACTCCTGCTTGGTGGGATTGCTATGAGTATAGTGCTCTGGAGTTACAACGTAGAGGAAGGTGGAATCGTCCGACCCCTCCTAAGGTAGCAGCACTGCCCCTTATATAGCTGCCTTGGTCCTCTTCCCCGAAAATATTGGCGGGAAGGGTTGCCACACAACGGCAGTTCAAAGGGGGACAGGCGCTAAGCCTTATCCTGGCAAAAGTAGTCTTCGTCCACAAATAGGCCGTCCATGACGCGCTGGTGGGCTCGTTGATGACATCTGCCCTAGCGGGAAGTCACCTCGTGAGGGGGGCCTCGCGAGGCTGCCTGCCGCAGAAGGTGGACTTCGGTAGCTCCTCCCCTGGTAGAGAGGGCTGTCGTGAGGCGTCTTGCTTCGCGGCGCCCACGGCTAGGCCGCCTCTTGAGTTCTTCGCCAGGTGTTGCTTCCTGGGCCGTAGACATATGGCCCGTGGTACCCTGGTTTCCACTGGGCCGATAGTAGCCCCCGGGCCCACGACACGCACGTTTCCACCCATTGGGAACGAAACGGCATGGGGCCTAAGTAGACTGTCGGGCCCAGGAAGGGACGTGTGGCGGCACGACAAGACGTGGGCGCCCCCACTCCCCCCATGACGCCTGGGTAACTGCCCGTCTTGCCATAAAACCGACCCGGGTAGGGCACAACACCATCATTGCCTTCCTCTGCACCATTCGCCTCCCTTGCGCCCTGCTCCTTGCGATATTCTCCTCTCACTTCCAAGCTTTCCTTGCATCCATGGCTCCCGCCGGCAAGAAGGGCAAGGCTCCGGCAGCAGCGGGGTTGGAGCCGGCCCTGGCGAGGTCCATCATCCTCAACGAGGAGGGATTGGACAAGGTGCACCCCATGACGGCCTGCGACCACAATGAGTGGAAGGCCACGTGGATCTGGCCGGCGTCGCGCGCGGCTCGCGACCTGGAAGCCACGACCTTCCCCTTCTTCCTCCACACCATCTTCGCCGGCCTGGTACCTCCCTTCTCCGACTTCTTCTGCGCCATCCTCGCCCACTACCAGATCCATGATCTCCACCTTCAACCCAACTCCGTCCTCCTCCTCGCCATCTTCGCCTACCTCTGCGAGGGTTTTCTGGGCGTGATGCCCTCGGTGGCGCTCTTCCGCAACTTCTACAGCCTGCGGCTGACAGCGGCGAACCAGCGCTCGGGATGCGTCTCTTTCTGCATCATCGACAGCATGGCGGGCCACATCATCCCCATGAAGATCACGAAGAAGGTGGAGGGCTTCAGGGCGCGCTGGGTCTACATGGATGCGGGCCAGTTCAGCCCCCTCCTGCTGATGCCGGCCGCCACCGCCGTGAAGAGCTCCGGATGGGAGCACGCCAAGCTGATCGATGAGAGGCTGGCGTCGCTCGGGGAGAGGAAGAAAGACCCGCGGGCCGCAAACCTTACGGGGGCGATGGTCGCCAAGGAGTTCGTGCACCGGTGCATTGTCCCCCTCTAGAAGCGCTCGCGCCCAGTGTGGACCTGCACCTGCCCCGAGGACCGGATGAGGCTGAGCGTCGACAACCTCACGAGGCCGGTGACTGACGAAGTCATGAAGATCTTGTTCGCCGAAGACGTGGGGAACCTGCCTGAAGTCGTGTACCCGCTCTACTGCTACAACAACAGGGACTAGATGGTGAAGGAAATGCCATGGTTCGACCAGTGGGGGCTGGTCCCTGCGGGCCACGAGGGGCCTCGCGATAACCCCCTCTTGGTGGTGCCTGGCTCAGGTGGTCGCAACGACGCCGAGGCCTCGGCAAGCACCAAGGAGGAGAGCGATGGAGGAGCGGACCCGCCAAGCTACCGCCAGCTGTTAGCCGCCCTCAGTGACGACGACGACGACCAATTCATGGTTGTGCCCTCCCGGCCCGCGAGGACAGGGGGTGGAGGAGGCACCGGCATGGAGGCCATCGAGCCTCGCGCGGAGGAGGCCCCACCGGCCTGGCGGGAGAAGACCCCAGCGGGCCTCGCGCCGAGCCCTCCGGAGGGAGCGCGAGCGAGCCTCGCGGGAGTGACAGCGGTAGCCGCCCGCCGCCTAAGCTGAAGAAGAGGCATTGGGTCCCCAACAACAAGTAAGTCCTTTCATCTTGCTCCTTTCCTTTAGATTTTGCTTTTTGCTTCCCGAGGTCTGGGGCTCAGCCCTTGTGCCATCCAGGGAGCCCGGGCGAAAGAAGAAGAAGGCCCTCGATTAGAGGGGGGCCACGATGCCCACTGCCGGCGCCGAGGGGCACGAGGAGGCCGTCCGCCGCCCTGAGGCTGAGACAGGGTGCATGGAGGTTGAAGAGGAGCATGTGGCTCCTCCTGAGCCGCGTGCGGACTTGCCTCCGCCGGCTGGGGAGAACGAGCCTCGGGAGGAAGCCTCCGGAGGTGGGGTCATGCCGCCAGACGCGCCTAGGGCTGGAGGCAACGCGACGATGGGGGAGGATGAAGAGCCAACCCCTCCGGAGAGCTCCATACCCGCCAAGGAGGCCGATGCAGCCGAGGGGGCTACGGCGAGCCCCCGGCGATCGCCTATGAACCAGGCTCTTGGCGCGGGTGCGACGAGCCCGCAGCGCGCGCCGGCGCGGCAGGCCGAGGAGGAGACCACGGAGAGCCCCCCGCGCTCGACAGGGGACGCGGCCCCCGTGGGAAGCGTGGACAAGGAAGCCCGGAGGGAGTCCGACGCCGGGCCCTCGCAGGCCATGACGGTGGAGGGTGGCGCCGATGCGCGCACCGGCTGGGCCTTGCAGCTAGTGAGCAACAACGCCGTGCTCAAGCGCGGTGCCTTCCAGGGCACCAGGGCGGCACTTGATGCCCTTGAGGAGGATCTCCAGGCAGAGGAGGCGCGCCTCGCCGACGAGCGCCTGCGCCTTGCGGAGGGGTGGTGCCAGCTCAACGTGGCCCTCAAACTTGGCCATGCACAGGAGGCCGCCACGCGGGAGTGGCGCGAGAACGCCGCCAGGGACGCCAAGGAGCTCTTCGAGGGGGCCGTCCGGTACGCCGACGAGGCTGACAGGCGGCGCGAGGAGGCGAAGGCCCGCGAGAAGGTCCTCCTGGAGCAGGCCGCCGCCAGGGAGCAAGGGCTCCGGGCGCGGGAGGACGCCGCCGCAGCTCGTGAGGGGCAACTTGCCTCTCGCGAGGGTGAGTATCGCCAAGTGCGAGGAGGCCCTCGTGCTCCGTGAGGGGGCCGCCGAGATCCGGGAGCGGGAGCTCGCGAGGACCGCGACCGAGCAGAAGACCGAGCGCGAGCACCTGGCAACGCTCGACCGTGAGGTAGCCACCGCCCAAGCCTTGTACAGCGACCGCCACGCCAAGGCCAACGCCCAGCTGGCAGAAAAGGAGAAGAAGATCCAGGTAGATGCTGACATGAAGTCCAAGAACGAGCACGAAGGGCTCGCCAAGGACTATAGCAAATAGCTGAAGCTTCAGGTTGACCGCTTCACCAAGAAGCGGGGCGAGCTCCAGGACGAGATCTCTCTCCTCCTGACGCAGCCGAAGGAGGCAAAGGCTGGCCAGAAGCTTGCGCTGACGGCCAAGGCGGATGCCGAGGGGGAGTTGGCGTCCCTGCAGGTTGGTGGCGTCTTCGAGGTCGTCGAGAAGGCTAAGGATGAGGTGGCCCGGGCGCGAGGGTGGCAGCATGAGTGTGCAAAGATGTTCCGCACCCTCACGCAGCGGGCCCGCACCGCCCTCTCCAGCTTCTCCAGCGAGAGGCTTGAGGACCCTCTCGAGGATGACGACGCCAGCTACTTGAACTTCTTCACCAAGCTCGTGCAGAGGTTGGAGGATGGAGCCGCGCGAATGAACGACATCATCGAGGATGAATGCCGCGACCTCCTGAGCCAGGCGGTGACACGGGTCTTCAGCAACCTCTTCCGCGCTAACGCCACCTTCAACTTTGATAGGGTGATGAGTCCTATCCCAGCGGAGCTTCGTGATGGGCTCGAGAAGGAGGTGCGGGAGCACGTGGAGGCCCTGGTCCTGAAGTTCTCACACGGCAGCGATAGCTTCGGCGAGGATGCCGATGACGGCGGCGGTGACGGCAACGATGATGGCTGTGACAGCGCCTTGTCCGCTTAGGCTCCTTCCTTCCCTTATCATGTATTAGAGTAGATGTAACCCGGCGTGAAGACGTTGTTTCTGTAATTATGCTAAGTACTTAACGCTTGCTGCAATTTCTCGTTTCCTCGTGAGGCCCGCTTTTTCCTTTTTACATGCCCTCATGCTCTACGTCGCTAGGACCCAGCCCCCGAGCGTGCTACGACCGTCACTGGTATGTTAGGACACGTGCCTAGACAAGGCCAGAGGGTGTAGGGCTCCGCGAGGTGGTAAGGGCTCCTGCGGCGCGATGCTCAAGAAGCCCCCCTTTGACGTGCAAGCAGCTTGCGCAAAGGAAAAACCACTGGCGCTCAGCGAGACTGCGAGGAAGAGAGAGAGAGAGCTCGAAGTACGCTAAGGAAGGCTCGCGAGGTGTTTAGACTTAGCTTTTTCATGAAGTGTGAGGCCTGGCGTGCCGCGGCCTGCGGGATGCGCTTCGCGAGGCGCTCGCTCGTGAGGCCTCCCACTGGTGCTTGGCAGAGATAGGCGCCGCAGGCGGCCTCGCGAGGCAGCGCTCGTGAGGCCTCTTGTGGGCCCTTTGAGGAGGTGATGCGCCGCGGACTGCTTCGCGAGGCAGCACTCTTGAGGCCTCCAGTGCCTCATCCCTGTGACAACCATATTCCAACAAGTTTCACAAGTAGTGTAACGGCGCGCGCTCGCTAATTTGCTCATGGGTGTCGCGCGAGGAGACAAAGCACCAAGGACCTTGGTGAGGTGATGTGCGCGGGAGCAGGCCTGCGAGCCAGAGCTCAGTCGCTTGGGTTTAGCGGCACTGCTGGGACTGACCCAAGCGCAGGCACCGTGTCCAGCCCCCACTCGCGTGATGCACAGGAGGGAAGTCGCGAGTGCGCACAACTCCTGAAGTAAATTGCTTACGGAGCACACATAATACTTAGGAAATAAAACTTTACTGTTGCACGAAAAGGTTTCATTACACAACCAAAAAGATAATGCTGTCGTGATGCGCACGGAGCAGCTTGAGGATGTAGTGGCCAGGCGGCGCCCTCAAGTAATCAGTCCGCCATGTCTGAGCATGGGGCCCCACTGGGTTGTGGGGGGGAGCTCTCGCGGCCTCAGCACGCACCACAAAGAGGGGCTCCGGAGCGTGTACAGCTCCACTTAGTTCGTGCCCGTGAGGTCACGGGTAGAACTTGCGGAGGTGTTGGATGTTCCATGTGTTTGGTACGGGAACACCCTCCTCCGTCTCTAGCCATGTTGTGCCAGGCCGGGAAAAGTGCACGACCCTAAACGGGCCTTCCCACATGGGCGAGAGCTTGTGGAGTCCTTCCCTGGAGAGGATCCTTCGTAGGACAAGATCGCCAGCTTCAAGGGTACGGGGGCGTATGTTGCGGCTGTGGTAGTGACGCAGCGCCTGCTGATACCGAGCGCTGCGGATGGCGGCCTGGCGGTGTGCCTCCTCGAGGAGGAGCAGATCAGCTTCCCGCGAGGCATCCTGGTGGGCCTCGTCGAAGGCAAGGACCTACGGGGACCCGTGCTTGAGCTCAGAGGGAAGGACCGCTTCTGCCCCGTAGACGAGGAAGAAGGGTGTTTCACCAGTAGGCTTGGTCACTGTTGTGCGGATCGACCACAGCACGGACTGGAGTTCGTCGAGCCAGCCTTTGCCACAGGCTGTGAGCTTTTTCTTGAAGCTTCGTGTCTTGAGGCCCTTGAGGACCTCGGCGTTAGCACGCCCGGCCTGGCTATTGCTTCGCGGGTGCGCCACAGAGGCATAGCAGATCTGCGTGCCAAGGTTAGCGTAGTATGACTTGAAGAGGCCACTGGTGAACTGCAAGCCGTTGTCAGTGATGATGCGGTTGGGGACGCCAAAGCGGCACACTAGGCCCTTGATGAACTTGACGGCTTATCCTGCCGGGATGGAGCAAACAGTCTCCACTTCCGCCCACTTGGTGAACTTGTCGATGTCGACGTAGAGGTAGCGGTAGGGCCATGAGAGGAGGATGGTCTGGAGTCCTTGCGCTGGCTAGTGGATCTGCTTGGCGTGGAACTGGCAGGCCTCGCATGATTGGACCAGCTCAGTGGCGTCTTGAAGCACTGTGGGCCAGTAGAAGCCGCTACGGAACACCTTGCCGGCGAGGGTGCGCGATGAGGAGTGATGGACGCAGTCCCCATCATGTATGTCAGCGAGCAGCTCGTGCCCTTGCTCCTCGAAGATGCATCGCAGCGCAACTCCATTGGGGGTGCTTGCGGTAGAGGTCTCCATCCCTCAAGCAGTAAGGCCCGGCCTGGCGGGCCACGCGCTCTGCCTCTGTGTCGTCCTTCGGGAGGGTGCCATTCTCCAGGTAAGCTTTGACCTCGCCGGCCCAGCTTTCAGCTTGTGGCTCCAGCGCCAACTGCAGGCGAGCGCCTGAGGGTGGGCCGCAGTCTGGTGCGCCTGTGGGAGGTGCGGGCGGGAACTCTTCATGTGGCGCCACGGTGCTGGTGGTAGGTGGCACAGCTGATGGCTTCAGGAGCCTTTCCTCGAAGACACTAGGGCTCTGAGGCTCGCGGCGAGATGCCTGATGTCTACTATGCAACTTTATTCTTGTAGACTCGTGTTGGGCCTCCAAGCGCAGAGTTTTGTAGGACAGTAGCAAATTTCCCTCAAGTGGATGACCTAAGGTTTATCAATCCGTGGGAGGCGTAGGATGAAGCTGGTCTCTCTCAAACAACCCTGCAATCAAATACAAGAAATCTCTTGTGTCCCCAACACACCCAATACAATGGAAAATTGTATAGGTGCACTAGTTCGGCGAAGAGATGGTGATACAAGTGTAGTATGGATAGTAGAAATAGGTTTTTGTAATCTGAAAATAAAAAAACAGCAAGGTAGCAAGTGATAAAACGGAGCACAAATGGTATTGCAATGCTTGAAAACAAGGCCTAGGGTTCATACTTTCACTAGTGCAATATCTCAATAGTGCTAACATAATTGGATCATATGACAATCCTCAACCTGCGATAAAGAATCACTCCAAAGTTCCTATTAGCGGAGAACATAAGATAGAAATTGTTGTAGGGTATGAAACCACCTCAAAGTTATTCTTTCTGATCAATCTATTGAGCTATTCCTATAAGTGTCACAAACAGCCCTAGAGTTTGTACTAAAATAACACCATATGACATGAATCAACCAACTCTAATGTCACCTAGATACTCCAATGTCACCACAAGTATCCATGAGTTGATTATTCGATATGCATCAAACAACTTTAGATTCATAATATTCAATCCACACAAACAACTTCAAAGAGTGCCCCAAGATTTCTACCGAAGAAAGTAGGACGAAAACGTGCATCAACCCCTATGCATAGATTACCCCAATATCACCTCGGGAATCCGCGAGTTGAGTGCCAAAACATACATCAAGTGAATCAATATAATACCCCATTGTCACCATGGGTATTCATATGCAAGACATACATCAAGTGTTCTCAAATCCATAAAAGTATTCAATCTGATAATAGTGAAACCTCAAAGGTAAAAACTCAATTCATCACAACAAGATAGAGAGGGAGAAACACCATATGATCCAACTATATTAACAAAGCTCGCGGTACATCAAGATCATGCCAAATCAAGAACATGAGAGAGAGAAATCAAACACATAGCTACTAGTACATACCCTCAGCCCCGAGGGTGAACTACTCCCTCCTCGTCATGGAGACCACCGAGATGATGAAGATGGCCTCCGGTGATGATTTCCCCCTCCGGCAGGGTGCCGGAACAGGGCTCCTGATGGTATTTCGAAGGTACAGAGGCTTGCGGCGGCGGAGTCGAAGTTCTAGGTTTATTTCTGGTGGTTTCTCTATTTATAGGATTTTTCAGCATTGGAATCACGCGAAGATGGGCTAAGATAGGCCCACGAGGTACCACGGCGTGACCCCCCCCCAAGGGCATACCGTGATGGCTTGTGAGCACCTCGTGAGGCTTCTGGTCCTTCCACGAAGCTTCGGGGGTCTCTTTTGGTCCAAAAAAATCGTCAAAAAGTTTCGTCCAATTCCGAGAACTTTTATTTCTGCACAAAACACAACACCATGGTAGTTCTGCTGAAAACAGCATCAGTCCGGGTTAGTTCTAATCAAATCATACCAAAACCATATAGAATTGTTATAAACATGGCATGAATACTTCATAAATTATAGATACGTTGGAGACATATCAGCATCCCCAAGCTTAATTCTTGCTCGTCCTCGAGTAGGTAAATGATAAAAGAAATAATTTATGAAGTGTGAATGCTAGCATAGTGCATAAGTTCGATCAATGATAATTTCAATCACTTTTCCTAGCATCATAACAGCAACTCTTTCTCATAAAACTCATCATGATAAAGTAGCAATCAATTCACATGTTATGGTTCAAACAATGCATTCTCTTGAAACTTAACAACCTATGTTCTTAGTCACCAAACAATTGCAATTCAACTTAATTTCAACAAAGTCTAAGTAAGAGCTCCACATACTCAATTATCATATAGTCTTCTATGATTGCTAGTACTCAAAGCATATTTTTAGAACAAATGGCATCCATCGAACACAGACAAAGATAGGGGCTTAATGTTTTGCCTCCCAACTTATTTATCATAGAGATAATTGTCAACAATAATAATTCATGATCAAATATATTTAACTGGCCATATGTGCCTGGATATTTCCCCACCACATGATGCTTGCCAACTAAAGAATAGGTTGGGATAATAAGAAATACTATTGACTCTTGCATGAAAGTAAATACTAAAAAGTAAAGGATAGGCCCTTCGCAGAGGGAAGCATGGATTTGCAGAGGTGCAGAGCTCATTGCTTAAAATAGAGATGAATATAATTTGAGAGGCATGCCTTTCCTGTCAACGTCACGACCGAGAGTTCTCAATATCTTCCATGCTAAACACATTATAGGTGGTTCCCAAGCGGAAAGGTAAAGTTTACTCCCCCTCAACCATTCAAACACAAGCCATGGCTAGCCGAATCCTCGGGTGCCCTCCATACAATCAACTTTCCGGGGGAGTTTGTTTCATTATATATGTTTTTGTTTTGCGGGACTGGGCATCCCAATTACCGCCCTCTCTCGTGCAATGACAAGTGAATAAACACTCATCATGAGAATAACTTTCTTAACATGGAAGATACTGACCACCCACTGCCGCTTCATGAGCGGTACGGGCACACAAAACAGATGCTTATTTGAATGATTAGAGGTGGCACATGCAAATTTACTTGGAACGGTAGAGTAATACCTTATATAGGTAGGTATGGTGGACACTCATGGATGAAACTTGGCTCACGGATTTTGGATGCACAAGCAGTATTCCCGCTTAGTACAGAAATTTTTGGCTAGCAAAGATTATAAACAAGCACCACATGTTGGAGGATCCATAACAATATAACTTCTATGCAAATATACCCAAACATAACTCATTACGTTGTCTTCCTTGTCCAGCTTCAACTTGTTTGATCAAGTTTGAAAATAATTAATGGGTATTCACAATCATGAAAGATGTCCAAGATAATATATTTGTATGTGAAATTTCTCTTCCTTATACTAATCTTTCATGAATTGCTTGTATGACCAATATTGTGATTGTCAAATTTCAATAGATTTTACTTGCTAAACCCAATGTGAAATTACTACTAAGCATATGGAACATGTATAATTTCAGATTTATGATATTCAATTCATTTATGAATTTATTCTTAGGATCTAAGTGAAGCACAAGAGTGAATGACAAACTACTCCAAAAAATATAAGTGAAGAACAAAGAGTATCTCTACTTAGTACGAATTTTTGGCTAGCAAAAGATCCTAAGCAAGCACCACATGTTGGAGGATCCATAACAATATAACTTCTATGCAAATATACCCAAACGTAACTCATTACGTTGTCTTCCTTGTCCAACTTCAACTAATTTTCTCAAGTTTGAAAATAATTAATGGGTATTCACAATCATAAAAGATGTCCAAGATAATATATTTATATGTGAAAGTTATCTTCCCTATACTAATCATTCATGAATTGCTTGTATGACCAATTGTGGTACCCCGGCTCAGAGAACCGGTTTACCCAGTGTTTCCAACCCAGAGATCATGTCTTCTGGAAACACACAACAACTTGGCACAGAACTGAACTGAACTTTATTGAAATATCTCGAGTACAACCTCATAATTTACATCGATAGCGAGGCCAGAAGCACACCAAGTGCTATGACAATATCTACATTATTTATGGAACACAGCAGGGCCTCGATACTACTGGGTAGAACTACGGCGTAGCGGAACATAGCGCGGAAACTCCATCCACACGGACACTGCTGTGGACACGGCCTAGTTAGCGTAGCACGAACCTTCGGGACCTCCGTCCTCGGCTTCTCCTGCATCTGGCATGATACACCAGGTGAGTACTTGGAATGTACTCGCAAGCTCATGGCAACCAAAACAATGCAGCAAACAATAGCATGGCAATTAACATGATTAAGTGTTTAAGTTGCTTACTGATACCAACTTACTCTCTTCCGGGTTGTCCCACAACCCTCGGAATGCTCATAATCCACTGAGCACTTCCGAACATAAGACAAGTTCTTCCATCATTATTATCAGTATTACGGTTGATCATCCCGTGGCCTAGTACGGACTGTCCAATACCGTGGACGCGGCTATTCGAATAGATTCTTACACTCTGCAGAGGTTGCGCACTTTACCCACACTATGGAGTCCCTGGCCTCGTGATCCCATTCGGGTGGACCGGTGGTGCTCCAACGAAACCTGCCTGACCCGTGACTCCTCTATCGTACCACCGACAATCATACCCTCCCAGGGTCATGTCCTGGGTGGCCCCTGTGTCACCCCGTGACACCTGCCACCATCGTGGCCACTAACTGTCCCAAACGGGGACGCCGGCAAAATAACTCAACTGGGCTCACAGGATTATCGTCGTCTACCTGATCAGGGCAGCACGCACGCATAACCCTTCCTAGTGTGGTGGTATCGATAAAAGAGCACAAAGCCAGACCAAGTCAAGGCCGTCCCATACCGGCAAATGTGGCTGCACGGGAAAGTCCGGATAGGTGACACTAGATCAACCAATTTAGGTTTAGTGTTGTCAAGTATTTACCAAGCATGAATTTTTATCAAGAATAACTTAATATGGCAGTAGCTAGGCATCAAAATAAAATTACTCTAAATTATCACATATTAAAATAATGCATATAATTCAATTAAATAACCAACACTATTGAAATGCTTCATGCAATGGATGACATGGCTTGCCTTGCTCTGTTGGGTTGTCCACAAACTCCTGGGCTTCAAATCCAAAAGAATTTCCTTCTAAAAATATTTTAAAAGTGCAAACGAAAATGTCACATATTACTGTTCTGTGCACCAGAAATTCTGAGAGCATGGGAAAAATACCAAATTTTTCCAGCAAACAGAGGAGCTCAAGACAAACTCAGAGCAAAAATAATCAATTGATTTGGACTTATGGTTTAAAAGTTATGGCTGGTCAAAGGTTCTGGTCAAATCTGGAAATAAAACAGAAAATAGAAAATCCATCGAAGGGCCACGTCGAAGGCATATTTCTCCTGGGCGCCTCCACTTACCGCTTCGGTAAGCCACTGACGAGCGCCCCCCAACGGTCAGATTTAAAAGGGGGAGGAGGGAAACAGAGAACGGCGGAGCTCCGGCGACGTTCGCCGGCGATGCAGGCGGTGCCGAGGTCCGGTGACTGTGGAAATGGATAGGACTCTTCGAGACGAACGCGCACGTACCAGTAGAGTGACGTGGGGTGGCCGGACGACGTCGTCCCCTTCCTCTCCGGCGGCGGTGGCTCTCGGGCGTCGCCGGAGACGGCGTTTCCGGCAGGGATTCGACCGGGCAGGAGCTTGGGCGGGGTCAGTGGAGTGAGCTGAGCTCACGCGTGCAGTCGGTGGAGGTCGGGGAGGAGTGGAATGGCGAGGTGGCTGGGCTCGGGTGGCGGCGGATCTCCGGCGAGAAGCGAGGCCAGAGGGCCTCTCGGCCGTGGCTCAGGGCTCGGGAGCTCGATTAGGAGTAGGAGGAGTGGAGTGAGGAGCGGAGAGAGGCCGGGGAGGCCTATTTATAGGAGGAGGCGAGCTCTCTGGAAGCGGCGGGGCTCGGGACACGTCGCCGGCGCCAGGACGCCGAGCTGGTCGTCGCGACGTAGGGCGAAGTGACGGGAGAACTCAGTGGAGTTAAGGCGTTCGGTGGCGGCTGGTGGAGGAAGAAGACGCGCCGCAAAGCCACTGTGCCCGCACGAGCGGCATAGTGCCCACGTGCGTGGCGGCCGGCGAGGGCGATTCCGGCGAGGGGAGGCTTCGGGAGAGGGTTACGTGGATGGCAACGACGATGTCGGCACACCTAGACACCGAGTGGCAGCACGGGACGGCCGGAATGACCACACCCGACGCTGGCGAGGTGCAGAGCGCGCGTACTGGCATGCCAGTGCTGTGCTCACCACGGGCATTGGCACTTGGAGGGCACGCAAGTCCGGCGCTTCTTGTCCAACACGTCGACCCTTGACCGCTTAGTCTCTCTATGCCACTGGTTCGACTAGATTCACTCTGATGCGAAGTGTAGCTTCAGCTACAGTTTCTGACAAAAAACTTGAGAGGGATCTAGAGGAGAGGTGAGCTGGAGATGGAGCCAATGGAGATGTCTGGGGTGATCTATCTTGGAAGGACTATAATCTGGCCAAGTTTGAGAGAATTTCATCAAGATTTGAATATAGTTCATGTACAAGTGTGGTTACTGGAACAGAAGCTAGATGAGCTTGTAGCACTCATCTGGCTGATTTGCTGGAGCTGAAAATTGGTGTAGGAGAGTTATTTGATGGATAGAAGATGCCATAAAAATTTCAGCTCATTTGGAAACCTCTAGCTGGTACTTCCTTCACAGAGGTTCCAATTGAACAGAAACTTGGCAGAATATTGTGGCTGAAAGTTTGTACTGGACAAGATGATATTTTTGGATATTGTGGCAAGATAGGTTCCCTAGTATCTCAGGGAATTATTTGAGAGTTTTCTGAGTTGGGAAAATATGGGTTGCTTCACAAAGGACCAGTACTGTCCAGAGAGCAAATGGAGTTTTTTGGACAAAATTTTGTACTGGACCATGAGATGTTTTTGCAGATTGTGGGAGTAGATGATGACAAGAAGGTGTGGGATTAATTTGGGATTTTTCTGATCACCAGAACTATAGGTTGCTTTGTAACCCATAGTGATGACAGATTTTCCCAAAGGAAGAAAATGAATATTTGGGAAAGATGGAGAAATGGAATTTGATCCAGAAGGTGAGTGACAAGATTTTGGCAAGATGCTGAGGGCTTTGGATCACTGAGAGAAATTCATAAGTCCAAAGTCAACTGAAAAGGTTCAAAATCCATCCAAATTGCAAATAACGCCAGAAAGATTTCGAAAAGGAAAAGTTGCCAAAAACCAGAGTGTCACAAACCTACCCCCTTAGAATGAATCTCGTCCTCGAGATTCGGTTGCTTAGGGAACAAGTGTGGATATGCTGATCTCAGAAAATCCTCTCTTTCCCAGGTAGCCTCTTCCTTAGTATGGTGATCCCACAACACCTTGTAAAATTTAATTGTCTTACTCCTGGTAGTTCTTTCCATCTCATCCAATATTCTGACAGGTCTTTCCTCATAGGTCAAATCTTTAGTCAATTCCAGCTCACTCATATCTGCCTGCTTGATCGGAGGTGCAATGCACTTTCTTAACTGTGATATGTGGAAGACGTCGTGAACGTCAGATAACTCCGGTGGTAGCTCTAACTGATATGCCACTCTGCCTCCTCTAGCCATTACTGGAAAGGGACCGATATATCTGGGTGCAAGCTTTCCTCGGGTGTGAAACCTCTTTATTCCTTTTATGGGGGTAACTCAGAGATAGGCATATTCTCCGGGCTCAAAAGTTACTTCCCGGTGCTTCGGGTCATAGTAGCTCTTTTGTCGGGACTTGGCTGCTCGAAGACGCTCCTGGATATCTTTGACTTGCTTCTCACCCTCGAGCATCAAATCCGTGCCGAAGATACGGCTGTCTCCTGTCTGAGACCAATTTAAGGGAGGGCGGCATTTCCGTCCATACAGGGCTTCGAATGGTGACATCTTGAGACTTGACTGATAACTGTTATTGTAAGAGAATTCTGCATAGGGTAGACTATCCTTCCATTTGGATCCATAGGTAAGAGCACAGGACCGAAGCATATCTTCCAATATCTGATTCACACATTCGGTCTGCCCATCTGTCTGTGGATGATATGCCGTACTATGCTTTAGCACAGTTCCCAGGGCTTGGTGCAGTCGCAGCCAGAATGCTGAAGTGAACAAGGAGCCTCTATCTGATGTGATAGACATGGGTACTCTGTGAAGGCTGACTATCCGGGACATGTAGAGCTGTGCCAGTTGGTAAGCGTTGAAAGTGGTCTTTACCGGAAGGAAGTGAGCCACTTTCGTAAGTATGTCCACGATGACCCAGATAGCATCATGGCCTCTTGTTGACTTGGGTAGTCCAACAATGAAGTCCATGCATATGTCATCCCATTTCCACTGGGGAACTAGTAAAGGTTGCAGTAGCCCAGCGGGTTTCTGGTGTTCAGCCTTGACTCTGTTGCAAATGTCACAACAGGCGACATAGTATGCTATGTCCCTTCGCATTCCTGGCCACCAAAAGGTCTCTCGCAAGTCCTGGTACATTTTTGTTCCTCCCGAATGGATGGAATATGCCGATTCATGTGCCTCTCTGAGTATTTGCTGTCTCAAGCTGTCTTGATCAGGCACACATATTCGGTTCTCAAACCATACGGTGCCCTGGTCATCAATTCGGAAGGACTTGGCCTTTACTTGCGGAATGCGCTCCTTGATCTCTTGTATTTCCTCGTCTGATTCCTGAGCTACCTTAATTTCTTCCATAAGTGTTGGAGTAATTTCCATTGTATCCGGGTTGATTGGGCCGCATAGCACCATGTTCAGCTTGGCAAACTCTTCTCGTAGCCTCGGATGGATTCCCTCCATTAATGCATTAAAGGTACCCTGTTTTCTGCTGAGGGCATCGGCGACCACATTGGCTTTTCCCGGATGATAATTAATTCCAATGTCATAGTCCTTGACCAGTTCAAGCCATCTCCTCTGTCTGAGATTCAGATCGGGTTGAGTGAAAATATACTCGAGACTCTTATGGTCTATGTATATTTCACATCGCTGCCCAATGAGATAATGCCTCCAGATCTTTAATGCGTGAATCACGGCTGCCAATTCCAAATCATGCGTGGGATAGTTTTCTTCATGAGGTCGTAGCTGTCTGGATGCATATGCCACAGCCTTTCCTTCTTGCATTAGAACGCAGCCGATTCCACGTCTAGAAGCATCGCGGTATATATCGAAGCTCTTGTGGATGTCTGGAAGAACTAAGACAGGGGCTGTAGGTAGCCTCGTCTTTAACTCCATGAAACTCCTGTCACATTCTTCTATCTAGGCAAATTTGTGGTTCTTCTTCAGTAATTCTGTCAGTGGCTTGGCTATTTTTGAGAAGCCTTCAATGAAGCGACGGTAGTAGCCTGCCAATCCCTGAAAGCTACGGACTTCAGTTACGGTGGCTGGTGTCTTCCAGTTTAATACATCAGTCACTTTGCTGGGGTCGACAGCCACACCCTTTTCTGACAAAACATGTCCCAGAAATCCCACCTCTTTTAGCCAAAATTCGCATTTACTGAATTTGGCGTACAAGCGATGGGTCCTTAGTCTTTCTAGGACAGTACGGAGATGTTGCATGTGCTCCTCTTCATCTTTAGAGTAGATAAGAATGTTATCGATGAAGACCACCACAAATTTGTCCAAGAAGTCCATGAAGACTTTATTCATCATGCTCATGAAATAGGTTGGAGCATTTGTCATCCCAAATGACATGACCGTAAATTCATACAGGCCATATCTTGTAGTGATGGCTGTCTTGGGGATATCCTCTTTTCTGATTTTTAACTGATGATACCCCGTTCGAAGGTCAATCTTGGAAAATACCCGGGCTTCGTTCAACTGGTCGAACAAATCATCAATGCGGGGGAGCGGATATTTGTTTTTGATAATGACATCATTCAGCTGGCGGTAGTCCACGCACATTCGCAGGCTGCCATCCTTCATCTTGACAAACAGCACGGGTGATCCCCAAGGGGATGTTCTTGGACGAATATATCCTTTTTGCAATAATTCATCCAATTGCTTCTTTAGTTCCACCAGCTCTGGGGAAGGCATGCGGTAGTACTTCTTGTAGATTGGAGCTGTCCCGGGAACAATGTCAATAGCAAACTCTAGTTCCCGATCAGGTGGCATTCCCGGTAATTCTTCTGGGAATACGTCCGGAAATTCACTGACTACTGGAATCAGACTTATGTCTGTAGCTGTGGCTTTGAATGCCATTCCTTTCTTCGACATCATTCTGCTAGCAGTGAATTGCACTGTTTGGCCTGCCGGGTTAACCAGTGTCACCTTCCTGGTGGCACAGTTGATACACACCTGATGTGGTACCAACCAATCCATCCCCAGTATTATATCCAGTCCAGGAGACTCAATGGCAACAAGACTAGCTGGAAACTTAACTTCGTGTATCAAGATTTCTAGATTCTTGTATATTATATTTGTTCTGAGCATGGAGCCAGGGGATTGCACCACCATGATTTTGTCCAAAAGAGAAGGGGAAAATTTGTGCAAGGTGGCAAAACTCCGCGAAATAAACGAATGAGAAGCCCCAAAATCAAATAAAATTATTGCAGGTATGTTGTTAACAGAAAACATACCAAGGACCACATCCGGTGCTTCACGGGCTTCTTCAGCGGAGATATGATGGACTTGGCCGCGGTAGAAGTTCGTATTGGGGCGGCGTCCAACACTGTTGACTTGTGGCTTGGAGTCGGATGGTGGCTTCCCATTTCTTGTGGGGCACTGCTTGGAGTAATGCCCGCTCTGGCCGCAAGTAAAGCATGTGTTGTTGCGGCGGCAGTCCTCCAGCACTGGCTGTTTGTCGAAGGTCTTGTCCTGGCTGACGGGCTTATTGTTGTTGTTGCCATGGTTCCAGGCAGGCTTGTATTCAGACGGCCCTGGTTGCCAAATGCGTGGCTTCGGCGCAAACTGCTCACGGTTGTCCTTCTTGGGTTCAAACTTCCACTTGCGATCATCATATCCTGACTTATGCTCTCGTTCAGCTATAAAAGCCTTGTTCACCAAAGTCTGGAAGTCAGGAAAGTCAAGCATACAGAGCTGACAGCGGAGGGTATGATTCAGCCCTCCTAGGAAGCGGTCAATCTTCCTTTCTTCTGTGGACACATCGTGGGTAGAGTACCGTGCCAGATTATTAAATTTGTTCAGATACTCACCCATTGACATATTTCCTTGAGTAAGGGCCAAGAATTCCGTCTGCTTCACCTTCATTATGCCGGTAGGAATATGATACTTGCGGAATACCTCTTTGAATTTTCCCCAAGAAATATCTTCTCTAGAAGGCCACATTATTTTGGTGTTGTCCCACCATATAGCTGCTGGTCCCTCCAGGTAGTGAGTAACAAAAGGAACTTTGTCTGACTCATCACAGCGTGCTATGTCCAACTTCTTTTTCCATGGTTCTCAGCCAGTCATCAGCTTCCATAGGATCCACAGCTTGACCAAAACTGGGTGGCTTGGTACGCTGAAAATCAGACAGCTTAGAGTGTGCCCCATTGTGGTTGTTCTGACCCACCATAGTCTGCATACTTTTCAGAAATTCCAGGAGATCTTGATTTCTTTTCTCTTCAAACATTCTCATAATCTGATCAGTGGTAGGTGACTGTGGTGGCGTAGGTGGCAAATCTTCTAGTGGCTGTCCTGCTTGTCTGGCGGATCGACGAACGGGAGTTCCATCGCCGCCTTGATTACTACACCTCTTCATCCTAAATTTGTTCCCATTGCAAAATACCGAATCGATGAGCAACATCCATAAGGGAAAAGCATGGCAGTGTGACACCAGAAAGAAAGCCAAATAAAAGAGAGAAAATAAAGCGAACAACATAATTATACAAGGCAACCCAACATCATACATGACAAGCTAGTAGGGGGGGGGGTTATCATGACTAGCCTGCTCATACGGTAGTTGACATATGCAAGGATGCTATGATGCATGCACTGAAACTCAAGCCTCCACTCTAGTGACGCCGGTGGCACGAACACTGGTAAACTGAAGACTCCTCGTCATCTGATCCAGTCTCGGAATCTGAGCTGATGATGTGCACCTCAGCCTCCGGATCAAAGGAAACACGACGACGCTGACGGGAAGGTTCTCCCTCTGAAGGAGAAGAAGCACGACGCCACAGCATCGGAGCAGCTGGAGAAGCTAGGAGTGAGGCCCACTCTGCCGGGGTCTCACGTCGGCTACCAGACGAAAAGCCTGGCGGTCCGAACGAGCTAGAAGGAGTATCAGTAGGTAGAACGGGTGGAGTATACACGGGTGAAAATGGAGGTGGAGGAGGAGACTGTGCTGCCGCAACAGCTGCAAGTGCCTCTCGGGCATGAGTCAGCTCCTCAGCTAGTGAAGTGATCATGCGGTAACTGCCGTTCAGATAACGGGATAAAACACCAGTAGCACGATCACTCGCCGGGTCAACAGGTGCGAAAAGGACTCGCCCTGTCGCAGGCGACAGGGTGGGATAGTGAAAGAAACCTGGATGAGTCTGCATCTCGACCTCGTGGAAGCGCAAGTCAGTAAGAGCCTCCATCGCAGCAAACTGGATCGCCAACTCTGGAGTAGAAGCAGTTCCGCCCTTGGAAGAACGGGAGTAGCTGCCAATATCTGAGCTCGCAGTAAGAAAGGCTTCCGTGTGATACTCGTATACTGAACCAGCAAGCTTCAATAGATTTCACTTTCTAACCCAAATGTGAAACTACTACTAGACATGACACAAGCATATGAAGCACATATAATTTCAACTTTATGATATTCAATTCATTCAATAATTTACTCTTAGGATATAAGTGAAGCACAAGAGTAAATGATAAACTACTCCAAAAAGATATAAGTGAAGATCAATGAGTAGCCAAACAATTGAGTAGCTATGTGAAGACTCTCTCTCAATAAAGATTTCAGATCTTGATAATTTTATTCAAACAGCAAACAAAACAAAAATAAAAGGACACTCCAAGAATAGCACATATCATGTGAACAAGTAAAAACTTAGGCTAACCGATAGGTGTTGACGAAGAAAGGTGGGATGCCTACCGGGGCATCCCCAAGCTTAGTTGCTTGAGACTTCTTGGAATGTTATCTATGGGTGCCTTGGGCATCCCCAATCTTGAGCTTTTGTGTCTCCTTAATTCCTCTCATATCATGGCTTCTCCTAAATCTTTAAAACTTCATCCACACAAAACTCAACAAGAACTCGTGAGATAAGTTAGTATAAATCAACTCAAAACCTTAACATTATCTACTGTAGAAAATAACTAAAATTATAATTAAACATTGCATACTAAATTCCTCTGCATATTTAATACTCCTATCCACAAATAGAAACATTAAACAAGCAACATATGCAAACAATGCAACTATAACCGAAATCTGCCAAAACAGAACAGTCTGTAAAGGGGGATTTAAAATTCATACTTCCCTAACTCCAAAAATTCTTAAAAATTACCACCTGACAGAGAACTCATGCATGCTTACTGTGTAAAAATTTCAGATTTTTATCATGTTCTGACAATTCACAAAAATTCAGGACATAACAGAAAACTTTCTGTTTTCAAACAGCAACACATGTACTTGCAAACTGAGCATGGTAAAGGCTATAATTGGTATTTTATTGAAGAAAAAGATACAAAACATGATTATTGATAAAAGAAAGAAAATCTCAACAAAATAAAATGACGCTCCAAAGAAAACACATATTATGTGACGAATAAAAATATTGCTCCAAATGAGGTTACCGATAGTGTTGAAGACGAAAGAGGGGATGCCTTTCGGGGCATCCCCAAGCTTAGACGCTTGAGTCTTCCTTGAGTATTACCTTGGGGTGCCTTGGGCATCCCCAATCTTAGGGTCTTGCTGCTCCTTATTCTCCTCATATCGATGTCGCACCCAAAACTTGAAAACTTCAATCACACAAAACTTAACGGAACTTCGTGAGATAGGTTAGTATGATGAAAATAAATCATCCACTTAGGTACTGTCAGGACAAGATTCATAATTGTTCTCACATAATTTCTACTGTATTCTATCATTTCCACAATTTATATTACTCAATATAAGCTATGGAAACACTAAAACAAGCAAACTATGCACCGAAAACAGAATCTGTGAAAAACAGAACAGCGTGTAGTGAGCGATTTAAAACCCATACTAATGTACCTCCAAAAATTCTGAAAAATTAGGAAAACGTAAAAACATTGTAACCCAATACTCTGTAAAAATTTCAGAATTTTATCACGCTCCAGTACAGAATAAAAATTCCAGTACTGGACGCAAAAGTTTCTTTTTTTGCTCAGAATCAAATCAACAAGTATCCACACTATCCCAAAGGCTTTACTTGGCACATTATTGAAAGAAAACATATAAAACATGATTACTACATTAGATTAATCATGTGAACATGCAAAAACATAAGGTATAAGTATTGGTTTGTCTCCCAACAAGCGCTTTTCTTTAATGCCTTTTTAGCTAGGCAAGATGATTTCAATGATGCTCATATAAAAGTAAAGAATTGAAATAAGAAGAGAGCATCATGAATCACATGGCAAGCTCATTTAAGTCTAACCCACTTCCTATGCATAGGGATTTTGTGAGCAAACAATTTATGGGGGCAAGAATCAACTAGCATAGGAAGGCAAAACAAGCATAACTTCAAAACTTTCAACACATAGAGAGGAAACTTGATATTATTGCAACACATACAAGCATATGATCCTCTCCCGTAATAATTTTCAGTAGCATCATGAATGAATTCAACAATATAGGTATCACATAAAGAATTCCTTTCATGATCCACAAGCATAGAAAATTTATTACTCTCCACATAAGCAAATTTATTCTCATCAATAGTAGTGGGAACAAACTTAACAAAATAACTATCATGAGATACTTGATTGGCATAATCCAATTGAAAATTAAAATCATGATGACAAGTTTCATAGTTATAATTATTCTTTATAGCATACATGTCATCACAATAATCATCATAGATAGCAACTTTGTTGTCATAATCAATTGAAAACTCTTCCAAAATAGTGGAATCATCATTAAATAAAGTCATGACCTCTCCAAATCCACTTTTATCAATATTGTAAAAAGATTCAACACCCTCCAAAATAGTGGTATCATTAGTACCTAGAGTTGACACTCTTTCAAACCCACTTTCATCAATATAATCATCATAAATAGGAGGCATGCTATCATCATAATAAATTTTCTCATCAAAACTTGGGGGACTAAAAATATCATCTTCATCAAACATAGCATCCCCAAGCTTGTGGCTTTGTATATCATTAGCATAATGGATATTCATAGAAAGCATACTAAAAACATTGCAATCATGCTCATCATTCAAGAAACTCACATTAAACATTTCATTAAATTCTTCCTCTAGCAATTGAGCACAATTTTCCGATCCATCATTTTCAAGAAAGATATTATATAGATGAAGTATGTGAGGCAACCTTAATTCCATTTTTTTGTAGTTTTCTTTTATAAAACCAAACTAGTGATAAAACAAGAAACTAAAAGATTCAATTGCAAGATCTAAAGATATAAGATATACCTTCAAGCACTCACCTCCCCGCAATGGCGCAAGAAAAGAGCTTGATGTCTGCAACTTGTAGTCTGCGTTGGTATTTCCCCGAAGAGGAGAGGATGATGCAGTACAGTAGAGATAAGTATTTCCCTCAGTTAAGAACCAAGGTTATCAATCTAGTAGGAGAACCAAGAAAAATTCTGTCAAAACGGACCTGCACACACAAGAGCAAACACTTGCACCCAACGCAAATAAGAGGGTTGTCAATCCCCTTAGCGGTTACTTGCAAGGATTAAATCTTATCGAGGTAAATAGCTAAACTAAAATACTAATAAAAATAAAAGTAAATAAATTTCAGCAAGGTATTTTTGGGTTTTTAACATGATAAAGATAGACCCGGGGTCCATAGTTTTCACTAGAGGCTTCTCTCTCGAGCGCAGAAACATACGGTGGGTAAACAAATTACTGTTGGGAAATTGACAAAATAGCAAATAATTATGACGGATTCATGGCAATGATCATGTATATAGGCATCATGTCCGAGACAAGTAGACCGACTCCTGCCTGCATCTACTACTATTACTCCACACATCGACCGCTATCCAACATGCATCTAGGGTATTAAGTATGAAACAGAGTAACGCCTTAAGCAAGATGACATGATGTAGAGAAGCAAATTCAAGCAATATGAATAAACCCCATCTTTTTATCCTTAATGGAAACAATACAAATACGTGTCATGTCCCCTTCTGTCACTGGGATTGAGCACCACAAGAATGAACCCATCACAAATCACCTCTCCCATTGCAAGATAAATCAATCTAGTAGGCCAAACTAAACCGATAGATCGGAGAGAAATACAAAGCTATAATAATCATGCATAAAAGAGTTCAGAGAAGACTCAAATATTTCTCATGAATAATTTGATCATAAACTCACAATTCATCGGATCCCAACAAACACACCGCAAAAGAAGATTACATCGGATAGAACTCCAAGAACATCAAGGAGAACATTATATTGAAGATAAAAGAGAGAGAAGAAGCCATCTAGCTACTAATTATGGACCCATAGGTCTATGGTAAACTACTCACACATCATCGGAAGGGCAGCAAGGTTGATGTAGAAGCCCTCCGTGATCGATTCCCCCTCCGGCAGAGTACCGGAAAAGGCCTCCAGATGGGATCGCGGAAGAACAGAGGCTTGCGGCGGTGGAAAGGTTATTTCTTTTGACTCTCTGGGGGTTTCCCAATATTTGTGAATTTATAGAAGTGGAATTAGGTCAAACGGAGTCACATGGGCCCCACAAGGCAGCACGGCGTGCCCCCCCTGGGGCGCGCCCTAGTGCCTTGTGGAGCCTCCGTGAGGCTTCTGGCCTCCTCCCGAAGCCTCCCAGGTTTCTTTTGTCCAGAAAAAAATCTCCAAAAAGTTTCATGGCATTTGGACTTCATTTGGTACTGTTTCTCTGAAAAAGCCAAAAACAAGCAGAAAACAGCAACTGGCACTGGGCACTAGGTTAATAGGTTAGTCCCAAAAAATGATATATAATTGCATATAAAAACATCCAAGATTGATACTATAATAGCATGGAACAATCAAAAATTATAGATACATTGGAGACGTATCAAGCATCCCCAAGCTTAATTCCTGCTCGTCCTCGAGTAGGTAAATGAAAAAAACAGATTTTTTTGATGTGGAATGCTACCTATCATGTTTCATCATGTAATCTCTCTCTTACGGTATGAATAATAAGATCCAAGTGATTCAAAGCAATAGTCTATAATTTGATATAAAGACATCAATACTCAGGCATACTAATAAACAATCATGTCTTTCAAAATAGAAATGCTAAAGAACGTTATCCCTACAAAATCATATAACCCTATCATGCTCCATCTTCGTCACACAAAGTATTTATCATGCACAACCCTGGTTTTAGCCAAACAATTGGTTCATACTTTTTAACACGCTTTAGCTTTTTCGACTCCCACACAATACATGAGCGCAAGCCATGGATATAGCACTATGGGTGGAATAGAGTATGGTGATAGGGGATATATAAGAGAAGTCAAAAAAATGGAGAAAATCTCAAATCAACGAGGCTAATCAACGAGCTATGGAGATGCCCATCAATTGATGTCAATGCGAGGAGTAGGGATTGCCATGCAACGGATGCACTAAGAGCTATAAGTGTATGAAAGCTCAACATGGAAACTAAGTGGGTTTGCATCCAACTTGCTTGCTCATGAAGACCTCGGGCATTTGAGGAAGCCCGTCATCAGAATATACAAGCCAATTTCTATAATGAAAAATTCCCACTAGTATATGAAAGTGACAAAAATAGGAGACTCTCTATATGAAAAACATGGTGCTACTCTGAAGCACAAGTGTGGAAAAGGATAGTAACATTTCCCCTTCTCTTATTTTCTCTCATTTATTTTTTTTCTTTTTCATGGCTCTTTTTCGCCTCTTTTTTTTCTTTTCTTTTTTTTCAATTTTTTTTTAATAATTTCGTCCGGAGTCTCATCCCGACTTGTTGGGGAATCATAGTCTCCATCATCCTTTCCTCACTGGGACAATGCTCTAATAATGATGATCATCACACTTCTATTTACTTTCAACTCAACATTACAACTCGATACTAGAACAAAAATATGACTCTATATGAATGCCTCTGGCAGTGTACCAGGATGTGCAATGATGCTAGCGTAACATGTATAAAAATGATGAACGGTGGCTGAGCCATGAATACTATGTTAGCTATATGATCATGCAAAGCAATATGACAATGATGATGTATGTCATAAGAAAACGGAACGGTGGAAGTTGCATGGCAATATATCTCGGAATGGCTATGGAAATGCCATGATAGGTAGGTATGGTGGCTGTTTTGAGGAAGATATAAGGAGGCTTATGTGTGATAGAGCATATCATATCACGGGGTTTGGATGCACCGGGGAAGTTTGCACCAACTCTCGATGTGAGAAAGGGCAATGCACGGTACCGAAGAGGCTAGCAAATTACGGAAGGGTGAGAGTGCATATCATCCATGGACTCACATTAGTCATAAAGAACTCACATACTTATTGCAAAAGTTTATTAACCCTCAAAGCAAAGTACTACTACGCATGCTCCTAGGGGGTAGGTTGGTAGGAGTTAACCATCGCGCGCCCCCAACCACCATGCAAAGGAAGACAATCAATAATAAATCATGCTCCAACTTCCTAGCATAACGAGAGATCATACGTGCATGCTTCGGGAATCACAAACCTTAACACAATTATTCTTACTAAACCACAATTATATACTAATACCTCCCACATATTACCATCTTAATATCGCAAAACTATTGCAAGGAATCAAATTTATCATATTCAGTGATCTACATGTAAGTTTTTATTACATCCCTCTTGAATACCTATCATATAAGGACCAAATTCATAACCCGTGCATATTACCATTGCTGTAATGAGACTCTCAAAAATATATAAGTGAAGCATGAGAGTGCAACTATTTCTTTAAAATATAACCACCGCCGTGCTCTAAAAGATATAAGTGAAGCTCTAGAGCTACTGCCTAGCTCAAAAGATATAAGTGAAGCACATAGAGTATTCTAACAAATCACGAATAATGTGTGTCCCTCTCAAAAAGGTGTGTTCAGCAAAGATGATTGTGACAAACTAAAAAGCAAGAAAAAGCAAACAAAATATTTCACAAGATGCTCCAAGTAAAACACATATCATGTGATGAATAAAAATATAGCTCCAAGTGAGTTACCGATAAATTGTAGACGAAAGAGGGGATGCCTTCCAGGGCATCCCCAAGCTTAGACGCTTGAGTCTTCCTTGAATATTACCTTGGGGTACCTTGGGCATCCCCAAGCTTAGGCTCTTGCCGCTCCTTATTCCTTTATCCATCGTAGTCTCACCCAAAACTTGAAAACTTCAGCACCCAAAACTCAACAGATACCTCGTGAGATCCGTTAGTATAACAAACAAATATTAAACTTTAGGTACTGTAGTAAATTGATTTATATTTAATATTGGCATAATGCTACTGTACTCCAACTTCTCCTTGACTCATACCCCCCGATACGATCCATAGATTCATCAAAATAAGCAAACTATGCAACAAAAACAGAATCTGTCTAAAACAGAACAGTCTGTAAAGATCTATTTAAAAGCCATACTTATGTAACTCCAAAAATTCTGAAAAATTAGGAAAATGTAAAAAATTCATATACGAATACTGTGTAAAATTTCAGATTTTTCTGACGCTCCAGTACAGAATCAAAATTCCAGCACTGGACGCAAAACTTTTTGTTTTCCAAACAGCATCAATTATACTATCATCAACATCATCCCAAAGGCATTCTTGGTACAAACACTAATTAAAACATATAAAACACAATCACAACAGAGGCTATAGTTTTACAAACACACAAAAACAGAATAAAAATTTATTGGGTTGTATCCCAACAAGCTCTTTCTTTATAGCCATTAAGATAGGCTTGAGATTTCAATGATGCTCACATGAAAGATAGTAATTTAAACACGAAGAGAGCATCATGAAACATGTGAAAAACACATTTAAGTCTAACATACTTCCTATGCATAAGCATTTTATAGGCAAACAAATTATCAAGACAAAAAGTATCTAGCATATGCAAGGAAGAAGAACGAAGCATTAACAATTTAAACTTCAAGAGAGGTAATTGAGTAACATGAAAATTTCTACAACCATATTTTCCTCTCTCATAATAATTACATGTAGGATCATAGTCAAATTCAACAATATAGCTATGATATAAAATATTCTCTTCACGATCCACATGCATAAAAGTTTTATAATCTTCCAAGATAGTCGGATTAACGTCAACTAAAGTCATGACCTCTCCAAACCCACATTTATCAAAAATTTCATAAGATTGAACACTCTTCGAATATGTGGGATTCTTTTTACCTAAAATTGACACTCTTCCAAACCCACTTTCAATATTATTGCAAACATTATTATCAATAACATATTCATCATGAGGCTTAAATAAATTTTCAAGATCATAAGAAGTATTATCACCCCAGTCGTGATCATTGCAATAAGTAGTGGACATAACAAAATTGTCATCCCCAAGCTTGTAGTTTTGCATATAATTAGCACAATTGAAATTAATAGAATTTATAATAACATCATTGCAATCATGCTTTTCAATCAAGGAGCTATCATGAATCACATTACAAATTTCTTCTTCTAACGCTTCATCACAATTTTCAGATTCAGGATTTTCAAGCAAAACTTCATAGAGATAATCAAGTGCACTCAACTCACTAGCAATTGGTTCATCATAATTGGATCTTTTGAAAAGATTAGCAAGTGGATGAGGATCCATATCAATAGATTTTTGCTTTCACCTTCTGTTTTTATGTTGTCATGAAGGCAATAAAAGCAAGCAAGCAAACAAAAATATTTTTGTGTTTTTGTAAAAAAAAAAATTGAAAGTGGGGGAGATGAAAATGAGAGGCAAATGAAAATAAAAGGTAAATAAAGTAAATGCAAGTGAATTATAATTTGTGTGAAGGTACTTGATAATTTTGATGATGTCTCCCCGACAACGGCGCCAGAAATTCTTCCTGCTACTTGTAGTCTGCGTTGGTTTTTCCCCGAAGAGGAGAGGATGATGCAGTACAGTAGAGATAAGTATTTCCCTTAGTTAAGAACCAAGGTTATCAATCCAGTATGAGAACCAAGCAAAATTCCGTTAAAACGCACCTGCACACACAAGAGCAAACACTTGCACCCTACGCAAATAAGAGGGTTGTCAATCCCCTTAGCGGTTACTTGCAAGGATTAAATCTTATCGAGGTAAATAGCTAAACTAAAATACTAATAAAAATAAAAGTAAATAAATTGCAGCAAGGTATTTTTGGGTTTTTAATATGATAAAGATAGACCCGGGGGACATAGTTTTCACTGGAGGTTTCTTTCTCGAGCGTAGAAACATAAGGTGGGTAAACAAATTATTGTTGGGCAATTGACAGAATAGCAAATAATTATGACGGATTCATGGCACCGATCATGTATATAGGCATCATGTCTAAGACAAGTAGACCGACTCCTGCCTGCATCTACTACTATTACTCCACCCATCGACCGCTATCCAGCATGCATCTAGGGTATTAAGTATGAAACAGAGTAACACCTTAAGCAAGATGACATGATGTAGAGAAGCAAATTCAAGCAATATGAATAAACCCCATCTTTTTATCCTTAATGGCAACAATACAAATACGTGTCATTTCCCTTCTGTCACTGGGATTGAGCACCGCAAGATTGAACCCATCACAAAGCACCTCTCCCATTGCAAGATAAATCAATCTAGTAGGCCAAACTAAACCGATAGATCGGAGAGAAATACAAAGCTATAACAATCATGCATAAAAGAGTTCAGAGAAGACTCAAATATTTCTCATGAATAATCTGATCATAAACTCACAATTCATCGGATCCCAACAAACACACCGCAAAAGAAGATTACATCGGATAGAACTCCAAGAACATCAAGGAGAACATTGTATTGAAGATCAAAGAGAGAGAAGAAGCCATCTAGCTACTAGCTATGGACCCGTAGGTCTGTGGTAAACTACTCACACATCATCAGAAGGGCAGCAAGGTTGATGTAGAAGCCCTCCGTGATCGATTCCCCCTCCGGTAGAGTACCGAAAAAGGCCTCCAGATGGGATCGCGGAAGAACAGAGGCTTGCGGCGGCGGAAAGGTTATTTCTTCTGGCTCTCTAGGGGTTTCCCAATATTTGTGAATTTATAGAAGTGGAATTAGGTCAAACGGAGTCATGTGGGCCCCACAAGGCAGCACGGCGCCCCCCTGGGGCACGCCCTAGTGCCTTGTGGAGCCTCCGTGAGGCTTCTGGCCTCCTCCCGAAGCTTCCCAGGTTTCTTTTGTCTAGAAAAAATCTCCAAAAAGTTTCGTGGCATTTGGACTTAATTTGGTACTGTTTCTCTGAAAGGCCAAAAACAAACAGAAAACAACAACTGGCACTGGGCACTGGGTTAATAGGTTAGTCCCAAAAAATGATATATAATTGCATATAAAAACATCCAAGATTGATACTATAATAGCATGGAACAATCAAAAATTATAGATATGTTGGAGACATATCAATGTCTACTACGCAGCTTTATTCTTGTAGACTCGTGTTGGGCCTCCAAGCGCAAAGTTTTGTAGGACAGTAGCAAATTTCTCTCAAGTGGATGACCTAAGGTTTATCAATCCATGGGAGGCGTAGGATGAAGATGGTCTTGCTCAAACAACCCTGCAATCAAATACAAGAAATCTCTTGTGGCCCCAACACACCCAATACAATGGCAAATTGTATAGGTGCACTAGTTCGGCGAAGAGATGGTGATACAAGTGTAGTATGGATAGTAGAAATAGGTTTTTGTAATCTGAAAATAAAAAAAACAGCAAGGTAGCTAGTGATAAAATGGAGCACAAACGGTATTGCAATTCTTGAAAACAAGGCCTAGGGTTCATACTTTCACTAGTGCAATCTCTCAACAGTGCTAACATAATTGGATCATATAAGAATCCCTCAACGTGCGATAAAGAATCACTTCAAAGTTCCTATTAACGGAGAACATAAGATAGAAATTGTTGTAGGGTACGAAACCACCTCAAAGTTATTCTTTCCGATCAATCTATTGAGCTATTACTATAAGTGTCACAAATTGCCCTAGAGTTCATACTAAAATAACACTATATGACATGCACCAACCAACTCTAATGTCACCTAGATACTCCAATGTCACCACAAGTATCCGTGAGTTGAATATTTGATATGCATCAAACAACTTCAGATTCATAATATTCAATCCACACAAAGAACTTCAAAGAGTGCCCCAAGATTTCTACCGGAGAAAGTAGGACGAAAACGTGCATCAACCCCTATGCATAGATTACCCCAATGTCACCTCGGGAATCCGCGAGTTGAGTGCCAAAACATACATCAAGTGAATCAATATAATACCCCATTGTCACCACGGGTATTCATATGCAAGACATACATCAAGTGTTCTCAAATCCATAAAAGTATTCAATCCGATAATAGTGAAACCTCAAAGGTAAAAACTCAATTCATCACAACAAGATAGAGAGGGAGAAACACCATATGATCCAACTATATTAACAAAGCTCGCGGTACATCAAGATCATGCCAAATCAAGAACATGAGAGAGAGAGAGATCAAACACATAGCTACTAGTACATACCCTCAGCCCCGAGGGTGAACTACTCCCTCCTCGTCATGGAGACCACCGGTATGATGAAGATGGCCTCCGGTGATGATTTCCCCCTCCGGCAGGGTGCCAGAATAGGGCTCAAGATGGTATTTTGAAGGTACAGAGGCTTGCGGCGGCGGAGTCGAAGTTCTAGGGTTATTTCTGGTGGTTTCTATATTTACAGGATTTTTCAGCGTTGGAATCACGCGAAGATGGGCTAAGATGGGCCCTCGAGGTACCATGGCGCGACCTCCCCAGGGTGTGCCGTGATGGCTTGTGAGCACCTCGTGAGGCTTCTACTCCTTCCATGAAGCTTCGGGGGTCTCTTTTGATCCAAAAAAATCGTCAAAAAGTTTCGTCCAATTCCGAGAACTTTTATGTCTGCACAAAAAACAACACCACGGTAGTTCTGCTGAAAACAGCATCAGTCCGGGTTAGTTCTAATCAAATCATACCAAAACCATATAGAATGGTTATAAACATGGCATGAATACTTCACAAATTATAGATACGTTGGAGACGTATCAATGCCCGCTTGGCGATGTCGTCTGCTTCCTTGTTGCTGCCGCGAGGGACATGCTGGAGTTCCATGTCGAGGAAGGGCTTCTCGAGCCTGCGCACTTCCTTCAGGTAGGCGGCCATGTGCTCGTCCTTGGGCTTGTAGCTTTTGTTGAAGAAGTTGATGAGGAGCTGCGAGTCTCCCTTGATGAGGATGCGATTGATGCCAAGAGCGAAGGCAGCTTTGAGCCCAATGATGAGGACCTCGTATTCAGCGATGTTGTTGGAGACCTTGTCATCATGCTTGAAGCGGAGTTGTACGTCATAGTAGAGCTTGTCTCCTGCTGGGGAGGTGAGCACGACGCCAGCCCCCGCGCCCTGCCGGGAGAACGCGTCATCGAAGTGCATGGTGCAGCCACCAGGGGTGTCCTTCCCAGGCAGGAGAGATCCTTCCTCGCGAGGCTCCTCTTGGTGCAGATCCATCCATTTCGCCGTGAAATCTGCGAAGGCTGCGCCCTTGATCGTCCTTGTGGTGAGGAATTCTAGCTCGAAGGCCTGCAGCTCGATGTTCCACTTAGCAACGCGGCCAATAGCGTTGGGCTGTGCAGGACTTGCTCCAGTGGATAGGACGTGATCACCTTCATGGGGTGGCCCTGGAAGTAGTGGTGCAGCTTCCTGGAGGCGATGAGGAGTGCGAAGAGGAGCTTCTGTTGCATGGGGTATCGCTCGCGCGCATCCTGTAGCGCCGTGCTGACGAAGTAGAAGGGGTGCTCGACGAGGCACGTGGTCGTAGGCGTAGCGGCTTGTTCTTCGGAAGGCTCGTCAGGCGGCTCGCCAGGGGCCTCCTGAGGAGGACCCTCGGCAGGCACAAGTGCGGCCTCGGCAGGCGCTGGCGTGGCCTCGGCAGGCGCAGGTGCGGCAGGCTTCTTCTTGGCGTAGGTAGGCTCTTCCCATTCCACCACAGGGGCCACACTGCCCGTTTGGGGGGTGGCCGCCAAGTATAGGAGCAAGGGCTCGCGGGGGCGCGGGGCAACCATGATGGGAGGGCTTGTTAGGTACTACTTGAGGTCCTCGAAGGCTGCATCAGCTTCAGGAGTCCACTTGAAGGGGCCCGATCTCTTCATGAGCTTGAAGAATGGTAGGGCTCTTTTGCCGTACTTGGAGATGAAACGCCCGAGCACAGCTATGCATCCCGCCAGGCGCTGCATGTCCTTGAGGTTCTGGGGAGGGCGCATCTGCTCGATGGCCTTGATCTTCTCGGGGTTGGCTTCGATGACGCGGTGGGAGACCAGGAAGCTAAGCAGCTTGCCTGAAGGGACTCCGAAGACGCTCTTGGCGGGGTTGAGCTTGAGGTTGACCTTGCGCAGGTTGGCAAAGGTTTCTTCGAGGTCCGCGATGAGGGAGCACGATTTGCAGCTTTTCACGACGATGTCTTCGACATAGGCCTCTGCATTCCTTCCCATCTGGGGCCCCAGGGTGATGCGCATCAGCCTCTGGAAGGTGGCTCCCGCGCTCTTCAGGCCGAAGGGCATGCAGATGTAACAGTACACTCCACAGAGGGTGATGATGGCCGTCCTCTCTTCGTCTTCCTTCGCCATCTTCATCTGGTGGTAGCCTGAGAAGGCATCCAGAAAGTAGAGCAACTCGCACCCATCGGTGGAGTCCACGATCTGGTCGATTCGTGGCAGCGGGAAGAGGTCCTTGGGGCAGGCCTTGTTGAGGCTGGTGAAGTCAACGCACATCCGCCCCTCGCCACTATGCTTGGGGACCACAAGGGGGTTGGCGAGCCACTCGGGGTGGTGCACCTCGCGGATGACTCCTGCCGCCTGCAGCTTCTGAACTTCTTGAACGATGAACTCTTTCTTCTCGGGCGCCTGGCGCCGTGCCTTTTGTTTCACGGGGCATGCGTTGGGGCACACCGCTAAGTGGTGCTCGGTCACCTCCCTCGGCACACCAGACAAATCTGATGCTGTCCATGCGAACACATCAGCATTTGCCCGGAGGAAGGCAACAAGCGCGCCTTCCTATTTGGGAGAGAGACCGTTGCCGATGGTGAAGGCGGGCCCGGAGCCACTGCCGTCCACTGACACTTTCTTCATCTCGGCGCATGCCTGAGAAAACAACTGCTTCTTCTTCGCGGGTGCGGGCTTAGCAGGCTCGACGTCGTCCTCATCGGCGGGATGAGCGGTGGCGGCAGCCTTGTAGGCGCACTCGAGGGAGCGTACTGCGTCCTTCTCATCACAGCGGATGGTGATGGTGTTGCTGCATCTTGAGGGTGTTGTAGGCGTGGTGGGTCACCGCCATGAACTTGGCGAGCGCTGGGTAGCCCAAGATGGCGTTGTAGGGCAAGCCGATGTGCACCACATTGAAGTCGATGAGCTCGGTGCGGTAGTTCTTGCGGGTGCCAAAGGTGACAGGAAGGCACACTTGCCCCAGAGGTAGGGTGGAGCCGTCGGTCACACCCAAGAAGGGCCTCGTCGGCATCAAGCGCTCGTAGGGCACCTGGAGCTTCTCGAAGGTCTCTACGGAGATTACGTTGAGGCCTGCGCCACCGTCGATGAGCATCTTGGTGACGGCAACGTTGTTGATGGTGGGCGTGCACAACATGGGGATGGTGCCCACAGCCCTCGTGGACTTGGTGTGGTCGTTGGAGTCGAAGAAGATCGCATACTGTGACCACTTGAGGGGCTGGGAGGCTTCGGGCCCCGGGAGGGCCGCGTTCACCTCGCGAGAGAACTGCTTGAAGTGGCGGTTGGATGAGGGGGCCTGGGCCCCGCCAAGGATGCAGGCCACCTGGTGAGGCTCCTGGTAGCCCCCGGCGTTCTCGTCAGGGAGATTGATGTTGTTCCTGCCAGGGGGCGGCAGGGCGGCATTAGCTTGAGGGTTGGCCTGCCGCGGCTGGTCCCGCTAGCCCTGCTGGTAGTTGTTGTTGCCGTTGTTGTTACGGTCTCCCCAGCGGTTGCCACTGCGGTTGCCTCCATGGCCTGCACCGCGCTTATTGCGGCTGCTGCGCCCGTCCTGGCAGCTGTCGCGAAGCAGCTTGAGCTCGTGGCAGTCCTCGGTGCTATGGGAGTGCATGTTGTGGTAGGTGCAGAAGGGGCATCCGTCCTTCTTGGCCTCGTCGCGGTCGCGTCCGCGCTTCTGCTTAGGCTCCGCCGCAAGCATAGTGGGGCCCTTGCGCTTGGCGTCTTTGCTCTTGGTCTTGGCGGCGTCTGGTGCCGCGTCAGGGTCATTGTGGGCGAAGAGGCGACCCTCTTCAGCCTTGGCGCACTTGTCAGCGAGGTCAAAAAGCGCGACCACGGTATCGAGCTCGTCATTGATGGAGAGCTTCTCGCGCATCCTGACGTCCGTGATGCCGGAGGAGAACGCGGAGATGACCACGGCGTCGGAGGCGTGCGGGATCTTGTTGCGCACTTGGCTGAAGCGCTGAATGTACTTGTGGAGGGTCTCGTCAGGGCGCTAGCGCACGGCCCATAGGTCATTGAGCATGAGAGGGCACTCGTAGGTGCCCTTGAAGTTGGCGATGAACTGCCGGCACAGCTCAGACCATGAGGAGACGGAAGCTTCGGGGAGGTTCATGAGCCACGAGCGCGCGGCGTCCTTGAAGGCCATGGGGAACTAGTTCGCCATGACCTTGTCATCACCGCTCGCGGCCTCGATGCCCAGTAGAGCTGCAAGAACTTCGTGTAGTTGGGAGCACCGTCATAGCGGGGAGGTAGCTCCGTCTTGAACTTCACGGGCCACACCACGCGGCGCAGCTCGCGAGCGAAGGCACGGCAGCCCCCGCTGCTGGAGGCGACGCCATTAGCGAGAGCAGCACGGTTCTGGCGTTCGGCTGCTGCGATGTCTTGGATGGTGCGGTCTTGGCATTGGCACTGCTGCTCGAGGATCACGCGCGTGTCCGGCACCATGCGTCGAGCGATCTGGCAGCTGGCGTCATCGCAGTCCGGCGAGGACGCGTCGTGGGACAGCCCCCGCGTGCGCGCCGCCGCGATGTCCCGTGCCATCATCGAGCGGAGGAGGTCGAGGAGGTGTGCCGTGCTCTGCCTCCGCGCCACGCGGTGACGGAGGTGGTAGAGAACCAGAAGGCGCCGGGGCGTCTCCGGCGGCGTTGACGAGCTCGGTGATGCGCACAAGCCAGGCGTCATACCCGGCCTCGGTGGGGCGGTAGCGCAGCAGCTCATGTACCATGAGCAGCGCGGCCTACAGGTCCGGCGGGTCACAGCCGGCGAGCGAGGATGCTGTGGCGGTGCGGCCAGGCAGCTGCACAGCGGTTGTCATTGGTGATGGGCTCCGTGCGGACCACCCTGGCGGCTCTGCGCAGGGCGCGCTCGCGTCGGGCGTCGGCCATGTCGATGTCGAGGTCGAAGACGCAGAAGCTGGCCCCCTACCTAGCACGCCAAATGTCGAAAGAGGGACTGCGGGAACCCTAGTTCAATCATTGGGGGCCTGCTCGCTACCTAACGACCAGACGGTGACCGTGGCGAGGCTACGGCGAGCGAAGCATGACGGGAGCGTGCACACACACAGGGCTCGGTAGGGACACGAGGAGCTACCCAGGTTCAGGCCACCGTGCGGTGTAAAACCCTACTCCTGCTTGGTGGGATTGCTGTGAGTATAGTGCTCTGGAGTTAGAAGGTACAGGAAGGTGGAATCGTCCGACCCCTCCTAAGGTAGCAGCACTGCCCCTTATATAGCTGGCTTGGTCCTCTTCCCCGAAAATATTGGCGGGAAGGGTTGCCACACAACGGCAGTTCAAAGGGGGACAGGCGCTCGGTCTTATCCTGACAAAAGTAGTCTCCGTCTGCAAAAAGGCCGTCCATGACGCGCTGGTGGGCTCGGCGATGGCATCTTCCCTAGCGCGCCTCGTCATCGTGGTCTTCTTACACCAAAGTGGTAAGCTTTGGGACTTGCTTTGGGAGGGGCAGCTATGACTGCTCCCTTATCAGCAAAGAGGAAACTACCACGGACCGCGCCTGCTGGCACGACCCCTGTCATTGTCTTCTTGTGCAGGCGCGTCACCCACGTGGTGGGCACGCAGCCGCGCAACCGGTGCTGCACGGCTCCCCCGCGTGGAGGGCCTCGGGAGAAGTTGCCTTGCGATGGGGGCCTCGCGAGGCTGCCTGCCGCAGAAGATGCTCTTTGGTAGCACCTCCCCTGGTGGAGAGGGCCCTCGCGAGGCCTGGCCCTCGCGAGGCGTCCTGCTTTGCGGCGCCCACGGCTGGGCTGCCTCTTCAGTTCTTTGCCAGGTGTTGCTTCCTGGGCCGTAGGCAGACGACCCGTGGTACCCTGGTTTCCACTGGGCCGACAGAAGAGAATCTCCCAAAGTTTCAATAGGCAAATTATGTTTAAGAATAGGTGCTTGTCTAAAGAATATTTCATCTATTTCATTTCTTTCATTCATATGCATATCATTTTCATGGTCTAGCAAGTATTTTTCTAAAGGATCGGTAGGAGGCACATCAATAGAAGCAAGACCAATAATTTCATCTTTATTAGGTAATTCTTTATCATGAGGTTGTCTACAAAACTTAGAGAAATTAAACTCATGAGATACATCACCAAAATTAACACTGACCGTTTCTTTATTGCAATCAATCTTAGCATTAACCGTATTCAAGAAAGGTCTACCAAATATAATGGGACAAAAATCATCTTGTGGTGATCCAAGAACTAGAAAATGAGTAGGATATTTGATCTTACCACATAAGACTTCAACATCTCTAACAATCCCAAGTGGTGTAATAGTATCTCTGTTTGCAAGCTTAATAGTAACATCAATATCTTCAATCTCAACAGGTGCAATATTGTTCATGACTTCTTGATAAAGAGAGAATGGAATAGCACTTACACTAGCACCAATATCACATAAACCATGATAGCAATGATCTCCAATTTTAACAGAAACAACAGGCATGCCAATTACAGGTTTATTTTTATCTTCAATTTCTGGCTTAGCAATTCTAGTTGCTTCATCACAGAAATATATGACATGTCCATCAATATTATCAACCAAAAGATCCTTAACCATTGCAATATTAGGTTCTACTTTGATTTGTTCAGAGGGTTTAATTGTTTTAATATTACTCTTATTAACCACAGTTGAAGCTTTAGCATGTTCCTTAATCCTAACAGGGAAAGGAGGTCTCTCAATATAAGCAGTAGGCACAACTGGATCAACGTTATAAATAATTGTTTCCTCTTTGGCTATAATAGCTTCTTCCTTTATTTCAACAGGTGGATGAAACTTAAACCATTTCTCCTTAGGGAGATCAACATGAGCAGCAAATGATTCACAAAAAGTAGCTACTATCTCAAAGTCAAGTCCATATTTAGTACTAAACTTATGAAAAGCATCAGTTTCCATAAAAGATTTAACACAATCAAACTCAAGATTTATACCTGACTCTACCTTTGTCGATTTCTCAATCTTCAGAGTTGCGTTTAATTCTTTCCAGAAGATCCAATTTGAATTCAATAGTTCTCTTCATAAAGGAACCAGTAGAAGAAGTATCGAGCAAGGATTGATCATTACGAGAAAGCCGAGCATAAAAGTTTTGTATAATTATTTCTCTTGAGAGCTCATGATTGGGGTATGTGTGCATCATATACTTAAGACTCCCCCAAGCTTGAGCGATAATTTCTCCTTCACGATGCCAAAAATTATATATATAATTCTGATCACGATGAACCAAATGCATAGGATAAAATTTCTAATGAAATTCCAGCTTCAACCGGTTCCAATCCCATGTTCTAGTATCATCCAATAGCCTATACCATGTCAATGCCTTTCCCTCCAAAGATAAAGGGAATACCTTCTTCATAACTCCATCCTCATATAAACCTGCAAGCTTAAACAATCCAAAAATTTCATCCACATAGATCAAGTGCATATCAGGATGTATTGTTCCATCTCCTGCATATGGATTAGCTAGCAGTTTCTCTAACATACCCGAAGGAATTTCATAATAAATATTTTCAGTAGGTTTAGGAGCAACTCTTATTGCTTCCGGTCGAGGTGAAGATACCCCGAACAAACCCCTCAAAGGATTATTTTCCATAGTGACAAGTGATAGTAAATTTCAGCACGTAATGAAAATGTTTCCTTACCTATTTCCACTTACCAAAGGCGCTTCATTCCCCGGCAACGGTGCCAGAAAAGAGTCTTGATGACCCACAAGTATAGGGGATCAATCATAGTTCTTTCGATAAGTAAGAGTGTCGAACCCAACGAGGAGTAGAAGGAAATGATAAGCGATTTTCAGCAAGGTGTTTTCTGCAAGCACTGAAAGTAGCGGTAACAGATAGTTTTGTAGCAAGATAATTCGTAACAAGTAACAAGTAACAATAGTAAAAAAAGGTCCAGCAAGGTGGCCCAATCCTTTTTATAGCAAAGGACAATCCGGAATGGTCTCTTATATAAAGCAAAGCGTTCTCGAGGACACATGGGAATTGTCGTCTAGTCACTTTCATCATGTTTAGTTGATTCGCGTTCGCTACTTTGATAATTTGATATGTGGGTGGACCGGTGCTAGGGTGCTGTTCTTAGTTGAACAAGCAACCCTATTATGATTACCCCCTCTCGCAAGCATCCGCAACTACGAAAAAATAATTAAGATAAATCTAACCATAGCATGAAACATATGGATCCAAATCAGCCCCTTACGGAATAACGCATAAACTAGGGTTTAAGCTTCTGTCACTCTAGTAACCCATCATCTACTTATTACTCCATAATGCTTTCCCTTAGGCCCAAGTATGGTGAAGTGTCATGTAGTCGACGTTCACATGACACCACTAAAGGAAGCAACAACATACATATCATCAAAATATCGAATGAATACCAAATTCACATGATTACTTATGACAAGACTTCTCCCATGTCCTCAAGAACAAACGTAACTACTCACAAATCATATTCATGTTCAAGATCAGAGGGGTATTGAATATCATTAAGGATCTGAACATATAATCTTCCACCAAATAAACCAACTAGCATCAACTACAAGATGTAATCAACACTACTAGCAACCCACAGGTACCAATCTGAGGTTTTGAGACAAAGATTGAATACAAGAGATGAACTAGGGTTTGAGATGAGATGGTGCTGGTGAAGATGTTGATGAAGATTGGTCCTCCCACAATGAGAGGATCGTTGGTGATGTCGATGGCTTCGATTTCCCCCTCACGGAGGGAAGTATCCCCGGCGAAATCGCTCCGCCGGAGGGCAAAAGTGCTCTTGCCCAAGTTCTGCCTCGAGATGGCGGCGCTTTGTCCTGAAAGACCTCCCAATTTTTAGGGTAAATGGCCTTATATAGCAGAAGGAGGAGGCCAGAGGCCTTCTGTGGGCCCCACGATGTATCAGGGCGCGCCCTGTTGCCTTGTGGGCATCTGGTGGGCCCCCTCTGGTATTTCTTTCCTCCAATATTTTTTACATATTCAATAAAAAATCCTCGTGAAATTTCAGGTCATTTGGAGCTTTGTAGAATATGTATCTGTGCTATAGCTATTTCAGGTCCAGAATTCCAGCTACCGGTGATCTCCTCCTTCATATAAATCTTGCAAATTAAGAGAGAAAAGGCATAAGAATTGCATCATAAAGTGAAATAATGACCAAATACGTTATAAATATCAATAGGAAAACATGATGCAAATTGGACGTATCACTACACACCAGTGGAAGTACCGCCCAAGCGGTACTACCGTGATGCCCAGCGGTACTACCGCTAAATACCCTCCAGAAAACCTCAAAACACAAGGACGACAGCTCCAAAGTCAGGTAAGGGACTGTGGGTGCATATAATTTGTGTACGTGTTGATTCCACCCATACCTTCCAGTGCGGACCCCCTCTTAATAGTACGGATTCCCTATGACTCAAATCAAATGAAAAGAAACGTCGGAAAACCCGTCCTCGCTCTTTGCTTATTCGAGGGGAATAAAAATTTCTTGTGCCATATATAAGAATATCTGAAATGCTCAATGCACACGGTTAGTCCGCAAAGCACATTGTCATCAACACCAAAACCAGCTAGAGAGAGATATGCCCTAACATGTGCCGGTCAAGACGTAATTTGGACACATCCCCCACTTCAATACGTAACAAGCACATCTTGATGGATGACTTCCAGAGCGCAAATTAAGATCATGATGGTCCCGATACAAATATATGGTTGTAAGCATAAGTCCTCATACCCATTCCTATTTTTATTATAAGTGTTTTCAGTGTCAGCTTGGTTTACGATCTGGTCAAAAGCTAGAATTTAATTCTCTAGCAAAAGCTTGTTTGAGGCCCTAGCTTAAAGGGCACCGTCCTCTTGTGGGTTCAATAACTCAGGGTCACCTTTGGGAAAAAAAGGCGAGAATCCTTTCTGCTCCATTTCCGGATCACTAAAGGGAGTAATCAAACCTCTTTCTGGCGTCGTTTCCGGGGAGGCTTTGTGTGCCTAGTCTTTGTGTTTAGAGTTTTTGTTAGAGTTTTTTTTTCAATGCTTTTTTCAGTTTTTAGTTTACCTTTTTGTTGCAAGCCTTGTCAATGGAAAAATCCAAAAAGATTACCATGGCTCATAATATTAGAAGTTTTGCTACTCCTAGCAATAGTTTCATGCATGAACCTATAGCACAACCTGATGTTGCTGCCGCTGAGTATGAGATAAAACTGAATCTAGTCAGTTCAAGAGGACCAATATGGAAGCTCTGCTTCTGAGGATGCCGGTATGCACTTGCATAATTTTTCTAAATTGTGCAACATGACACGTATTAAGGATTATGATGCTGACGATTTGAAGTTGCGTTTGTTTCCTTTATCCTTGAGAGGAAAAGCAAAATAATGGCTTCTAGCTTTGCCTAGAGGTAATATAACTTCATGGACTGATTGTTGCAGTAAGTTTTTATCTAATTTTGCCCACCTGAAAAAATTATGCAACTTCGTTTACAGATAACAAGTTTTAAGTAGGAATATCTGGAGCCACTAGCAATTGCGTGAGATCGCATGAAGGAGGCTATAAGGAATTATCCTAAGCATGGAATGGAAGAATGCTTAATTCTTCATATGTTTTATAATGCCTTAAATCCTATGTCGAAGACTATGCTTGATACTGTTGCAGGAAGAACTATTATGGGCAAGCCCATCACTGATGTTAAAAAGTTGCTTGATGAAATGCAAGAAAACCATGCCCAGTGGCATGTTGAAAGGGCTACCACCAAGAGAGTTTATGCTATTGAAGAAAAGAATACGGAGTTGACCGCTAAGATTGATGAACTCATATCCTTCATGAAAGGTAAAGAAGAGGTAAATGTGAATGCTATTACTGATGAAGTGGTTAATGATGTCAATTTTATTACTCGTAATAGCTATAATCCCAACTGGAAAAATAATGGGTATGCTCCTAGATTACCTTATTCTAATAGTGGAGCACGTAATAATTTTAATGGAACTAGCAATGGCTATAGAAATACTCTAGAGGAAACTCTAAAAAAATTATTGCTAGTCAAAGTGAGCAGAATGGAACTTTTGAAAATATCTTGAAGAATCATGATAACTTGGTCAATTGACTAGTAAGATTGCTGGACTCACTAACGATGTGCAGGCTCTAGATGGAAGAACTAAGAGCATGGAAGCACAAGTGGCTAAAATTGGAGAGAGCCAAACTTTGTTTTTTGCCAAGTTTGCAGGTAAACCGGAACCTAACCCAGTTGAAGATGTCAAGATGATGAGAAGTAATGAAGAGAGTGCAGAAGAGCTTGATAAAAGCCATGTGCCAGAGTATACTTATACAGTTGCAAACTTCGTGAAGACGGGAGCAATGAAACACCCACTACCTGAAGTATCAAATGATGAGGCATATAATGTCCTTGTTGATCATGTGCAGCTAAGGTATGTGAGTTGGATGATGAAAGGAAAAGGCTATTCAGTATGTTACCTGCTAAGCAAGAAGATGCTTTTGAGCCTACTATTGAGACTCAAATTGGTTTGAATAAATTCAGTGCTTTATATGATCTAGGTGCTAGTGTTTCCACTATCCCTAAGTTCGTTTATGATAGTCTCAATCTTGGTCCTTATGCTACTACTGAGTTAGATTGAATATGGCCAATTCTACTTTTATGCAACCAGTAGGGATTAATAATGGTGTTATCGTTCAAATTAATGATTGTCCTATCATGATTGATCTTGTTATCGTGGATATGTGTGAAGATCCCATTGCTCCTATAATTCTCGGTAGGCCTTTTCTTCATACCATAAAAGCTGTTATTAATGTGTTTGAGGGAAATGTGAGATTTGACCTTCCTGCAAAGGATCCTTTTGTGAGACATTTCCCCAGGAAAAAGAAAAATGAAGACATACACCGGAGATGGCATTGTCTTCAATGCTCGAAACTATGGGCTCAGTGTACTTTTACCCAAGTGATCATCACTATAGTCGAGCTATCCGACCGGAAACAAGCGCTTCCTAGGAGGCAACCCACGCGAATAAGGTAGAAAAGTAAGTTTTTGTTTTTAGTTTCAATAAAAGAGTGTTGAAGTTTTTATCATGGAGGATAAGTTGAGAAGAGTTGTTCTAATGAGACCTTTGCCTTGTGCTAAATTATTATGTGTTGTACTAACGTTTGGATGCCTGTAAATATGCCTATATGTTGTGTTGGAACTAAACCCACAGGAATTAGTGAAAAAAGTGAAGTTTCAGAAGAAACAGAACAAAAGACGGCCTGACGTGCGACCAGAGTGGTCGTTCGGCCGGTCGTATGGAATCCTAACGGCTCCATAAGAAACACACCATAGGCAACAGAGCATTCGACCACGTATCATGCGAGCACACCCGCTCGTATGTGCGATCGTATGAACCTTCGGCAGAAACAGAAGAGAAGTCCAGAGCGTTTGACGGCGTTCTATGCGAGCATCTGTGCTTGTATGAGCGATCGTATGACACCTTCAACCAGAAGATCAAATTCAATGGGACGTTTGACGGCGTTCTATACGAGCTCTCGTGCTCGCATGACTGGTCGTATGAGGTAAGCGCAGAGTGAACGACGACGTTCTATACGAGCGGTCCCGCTCGTATGAATGGTCGTATGGATCTCTAGCGGCCACAAAGAGCCCGAGGCAAGAGGTATTTCGCTCCCGCCCAACTCATCTCTTTCTTCTTCCTCCAAACCCTACCACAACTTTGCCCGATCTCCCTACTCATTCGATTTCAGTTTAAACCCTTTCGCGTGATCGATCTACGATATGTTTCTCCTCCGAGCCCCAACTTATTTTTTGCGAATCCATGTTCTATGTGCCTAGCATTGCCATGCCTAGGGTATGCTAATTTTTTATCTAAATTTTAAGTTTGGATTGGATTTGTTGATGTTTCTAGAGGAGTATAATGTTGTCATTGTCATAGGATTACTATTATATCATTCTATTGGACTGAAAAAATATTTTGTAGATGTTCATGAGGAGGTTTGCACGTGTCACTCGTGGTGATGCATCGGGTTCATCCACAAGTGGTGCACAACATCAACAAGTTTTCATGCAGGGGATCGTCTTCACCGACCGTGAGGCATTGAAGAAATACAAGAAGCTTCATGCCAGGAAGATGAAGACCACCAAGTGGGCTTGCGAGTCCACACTAACCAAATTGGGGATCGGTAACGATTTCAATTTTCTTTGTGATAATGCAGGGTTGCATCATTTTGTTTATCAGGGATGTGATACATATGAACGAATGTCGCTTGAGTTTCTTAGTACTCTCTCGCATAATGTTGGTCTCGTGCCCAATGCTTATGAGGAAGAGCGGGTCACTTTCCGACTCATGGACCAAGACTTCAACATCACTCTAGATGAGTGGTGTACTCACTTTGGCTTCACGAACAACAATGAAGACATTCGCTATGTTTATGATTTTACTGAACCACACCCGAGGCAATCTTTCTATCATATGAGTTACCATGGTTCCAAACAAAGGACCAGTTGCATTGAAAGTCCTGCTATTCGATATTTCTATTATGTTATCACTAATTTGTTGCAAGGACGAGGAAAATATTCTAAGGTGAATGATGAGAATATGCTAATTCTCGGGAAAGCAGCTAACCTTAACGTCGGTTATTCATCCAACTTAGGGGCTATACTTTTGTTTCACCTTGTGCACCAAGCAAATCATGCACAAGGAGATATCGTGTGTGGAGGAGTCATCACCATGTTGACCAACTCCCTTGGCCTCAACTACAACCATCTCTGCCCCATTGTCGGTAACAACCTTGTTAATATTCGAGTTCTTTCTAGTGCCGGAATGGTAGTGGTTCACCGTGGTCGTCATTGTATTCGAATTCCTGGAGTTAGGTACTTGTTACCTACTCCTATGCCTAACCGTTTCTCCATAGAAGATGGAATTTTTCATTATGTGCCCTAGGAAGGAGATGGAGCTTTTGACCAAGAGGCCCATGAACCCGAAGAAGTTGATGAAGAATATCTCGCCACCGACTAAGAAGAGGAGCAACCCCAAGAAGAGCAGCCCCAACAAGAACCTCTACAGTCTTCAGGGGTCCATCAATGACATGAGCAACCTCGTCGAGTCCCTTCAAAGCACGTCCGTCTACATGAACACAAGCTTCTCCAACTGGAGCCAAGGATGGGCTCCTAACCAACCACCGCCACAATGATCTCACTAGTCCGGGCATGCAAAAGTTTAAGCTTGGGGGAGGTCACTACCATGTCTACATCAAGATGTGGCGTTGTTATTTTTAATAAGTTGTAATGAGGTTGTACTTCAGCTCGCTGAGCTTCAAACACTCGTGTTGGTTTGTTCCAACACTTTGCTTTCGTTTTCTTTTCACCATTTCTGATTTTTCGTTTGCAAGTTAGTTACAAAAAACCCAAAAATAGAATAAGTTTTCTTTGCTCTTTTCCTTTTTCTTTTTGCCCCGGAAGTTCGTTTGCATTCTTGTTTATATTCCAGAGGAGTTGATCTACGCCGGACAACGAGGAATGCAAGCTTAAGGAAGAGAAGTGTGTACATTCATGATCGTGAAGGTATGTCCTACGACTCCCATCTTTTGCACTTGAAATGATTATAATAGATGCAGTAGTAGTAGTATGTGTGATTGTAGCGACCCGACCCAAATGGATCGGTGCCTCTGTGCTTTCTGTGCTATCCCTGGATCAGTATGCTAGCACACACAGTACGTCAATGAAATACCATAACATCACATGTTAAAAAGTTAACGTAGATCCAGAGTATACCTCATATAACACAGCGGAAAAACAGTCATAAGGGTGTGGAGTCCAATCAACGCCAACGGCAAGTTGAGTGTAGACCGTAACCCTACAACGTAACTCTTACTCGTCATAGAAAATTCCTGCAACATGATAAGTTGCGGCCATGTAGGTCAGTACATTGAATGTACCGGCAAAATCATAGATAAAGACAGATGAAAAGTCTATATCTATATGCAATTTGGCTGTGGTAGCTGTAAGTTTGAGTTTTTGTATAAAAGCTGTTTTTTTCCTACATCAAAGGAATGTCAAAAATCTTTACTACAAATTTAATAAATATTAATGAGATGGTTCCGCCAACCAATGTCTCATAACCCAAGTTATAATTAAACCCAATAATCAATTTATAGTGTGGTGTTGAGAGTTCCATGATAGATCCAATTCCAAAGGCTCAAGTTGTCCGTAACCGGGGACACGGCTAATCAATTAGGTTAATACTCTGCAGAGTTTTGCGCACTTTCCCCACATGATTCGATCCCTCCTTTTATGTCCGCGCACTACCTGGTGTTTGAGAACAGGATGACCGAAACATGATCTTTCAAAGAATTTCCCTAACCACTGACAGTGCCCATCCAACCCTACCGTTTGTCTACATCTCGTAGCACTGTTCCAGTCAGAGTCACAACTAAGATCGACCAATCTAGAGCCCATATTGACTTGTGGTTGCACAGGTAAGCTTCCGGTCTTGAAGTATCCTTCCGTCTCTTTGAGCCTGGGTGGAGCTTTCCTCGTGATAACTGGCCTACTCCAGCTCACATAGGCAAGACCTCTGGTTTCTCCAGGGTGCCCTTCAACCATTCCACCCAGTGGTGTATTGAATATTGTCTTGAGTCTTGAAATCTTGAAGTTGTTGTCATTGATTAAGAGTCATCAATCTCACATCTTTCATGAACACTCATACCAATCCCCGTCTACTATAGCATAGCAATGAAATAAACAACGTTTCCCGGGGCTCGGTAACAAGCGTATGGGTTCCTACCTCATGATACTACTCAACAACCAAGATTTCAAATTACCCTTTTAGAAGCGAGCATTTCCGTAGCTTCTATTTTTCCTAAAGCTAATGAACCAAATGGAAGAGAAAAACTTGGAATAAATAATAAAGAAGGAACCAACAAGAAAATGAAGAATTTTTCCAACCTCGGCTCGGGGTCTGTCCAGAAATGGAAAATAGTTCTCGCTCTCATCTGGTCTCGCCATAGTGACAAGAAAAACAAGTGAATAATTGGAATAGAATGCAATCGTCAACCAAAATCGGGTAGGATGTACTTGAATGCATGGTGGAAAGGTTGAATCTAATGCAATGAAAACATGGGTATACCAACAATATGATCAAATGTGACTTGTCTGGTACTTGTTGGCGAAGTTCATCACTCTCACAATTCTGATTGTTCTATTCGTCACCCTCCAAGAAAATCTATTGTAACCAAACAATTGCATTCGTATAAGCAATCACTCTAACAATCAAAAGAAATAAACAAGTAGTACTAAAGTGAAAACAATAAAGAATCCAAAAGAAAAACCAAAGAAAAACTAAAAGAAACTCTGTAATACTTAGGGGAAAACTCAAGTACTAATCAATCAGAACAGAAATAGTTTTCTGATTAAAAATAAACTTTTAACAGAAAGTAAAACATAAAATTATTAAGTTAACAGAAAGTATTTTACTAAAACTTTATTTAGCAAAAGGAATCAAATTAAAAGCTTTTGTAAAACTCAAGTTATGACCTAAACAAGATACAACTTAAAACTGAACTAAAACAATTTTAATTATTTATAAAAATTGTTTCTATTAACTAACATAAACTTAATTCAATTAGGTTGAAGTGGCAAAAAGAATTACTAAAAGTTAAAAGAGAACACTTTCTTTTCATTAAAACAAACATAGTATGGTTCTAATTTGAATCTGTTTTAAACAAAACTAAAATAGTTTTTAAAATTATTTTTATTAATCCACTGGATAAACAAGTCAATTAGAAACCAGTAGCAAAAAGAATCAATCAAAAACCTATTTTTAACTAAAAGTTATAAGCAATCTAAGTTCAAACCAGATCTGGACAGATTTGAATTTTTTAAAAGTTCAAACATGAAACTTTTAGATATACTAAAAACTAGATAATTTTGTGAAACTAGTGCAATTGGAATCACTCAATTTGGACTTAAAACATAAAAGATGTGAGCAAAACAAAATTCAAACAAATCTGTTTTTAAAACATAAACTAAAAAGAAACTAAACGCTTCGATTCGGCCAGGGGACACGTGGCATCTTCGGATTGGGCAAGCAAACAAGCGAGCGAGCGGATGACCTATCCGTAAAAGAAAACATTTCAGGCTTATAAAATTTCTAATCTCGCGCGTACGTTGTAGATCCGACGATGGGGAGGGATCCGACGACTTACAGAGGGGTGGAGGGGGATTCCGGCGAGGTCGATGGCGGCAGCGGCTTCGGGTCGAGGTAGGCAACGGCTCCAGGGGTTCTCGGCGTCTGGGAAGAAGACTAGGCGAGCACGGCGGTGACGATGGTGGTGATGTCGAGGCTTGGGGGTGATCGGACGGAGCGAAGCGAGCTCAATGGCAGCGGCGGGGCTCGGGTAGCTCCGGCGAGCGATTGTCGGCAACGAGAGGAGTAGGGTTTGGGGGTTTTGCGAGGAACGGGTGCGGGGTTCGGCTTTTATAGCCAGGAAGTCATGGGGAAGGGGTCGGGCACGGGATACGGCAGATCCCGAGGGGATTTGGTGCCACGGCGTCGGACTCCGGCGAAGGAAGGAAATGGAGAAGAAGGAAGGAGAGGATCGGGCGGTTGGTGGGACCCGCTTGTCGGCGAAAGAAAGGAAAAAGGAAAGGCATCGGTGGCCGATGCAAAGGGATTCGGGCGCGGGCGAGGTTAAGTGGGCCGCTAGGGTGTTGGGCCTGGGGTTCGCCCGGTTAGAAAATAAAATAAAAGAGTTTTCTTTTTAAATAAATAGAGAACAAAATTGCTCCAAAAATAATTCAAATGAACTCCAAATTAAATGAAATTTTGCACAAAAATACCTTGGTATATATGAGCCATGGTGCACTTTTTATTTTGCCAAAATAAAATTTGTAAATTTCTTAAAATTCCAACACTGCTTCTGTTGTAATAAAAATCAGTAAAAAATCAATTTTAATATACCAAAATGATTTCAAATTTATTCTCTCCTATTTTTCATTTGGAGGGAGTCATTTTACCCTCATTCTCATTTATTCTTTTTCAGGAGAAAAATAATTTATATAAAAACTCAATAAATCAATATTCAATGAATTCAAGAAATAGTTATGCAAATGATTTCAAATATTTTTCAAATAACTTTGTGTTGGTTTCATAATTCATTTTCCACATTTTCTTTCTGACATTTGAAGGAGTCATGTTTCCTTCTCTCTTTATTTTATTTTAATAAATGGAAATGAATTTGAAACTCAAAATGGAAAACTCTCCAAAAGTGATTCAAATAAATTTTGAAAGTGGTCCTCATCACTTCCCACTCTATTTCATATATTTTTAAGAAGTCATGTTATCTTCCCTCATGAAAATCGTTGAGTGGCATAAAGTTTCTGATTTGAAATATTTTCAAATGAAATTCAAATCTTCTCAAACCCTTTTTTTTCTTTAATGGAAGAAGTCATATTATCTTCACTCTAGGGTTTTGTGTTGAAATGAATTTTGAATTTAATGGAAGCAAGGTACAAAATGCAAGAATGAATATTTGGGAAAGTCATTTTATTCCCTCTCATTTAACTTTTAAAAAGTTTCAAATTTCCACTCAATTTCAAACAACAATCACACGAGCAATCGTTATTACTTAATTAATTAAACATTCCAAAATTTAGAATTTTGGAATGTTACAATGATGTGTGCAAGAGGGAGTAAGTCTTGATAATTAAAACAAAGGTTTTGTTCTAGAACCTGAAATAATTATGTAGCCTTTGTTCTGTTTAATCTAGATAACCAAGACTGGTTGTGGGATTGTTTTTACAAGAAAGTGATCTTAACCAAGAATAACCATGCACAAGAGAAAGTCTTCAAAGACTTGGGTGTTGAGAAAATTTGTAGAGAAGATGATGTTAGAGATACTCAACCCATATTGTTAATTTTAATAGACTCAATAGCACTTGTGGATTAAATTGTCTAGAGGAACTTAATTGAAGGGTGAATGAGATTATGCCAAAAATCTATGTTGTATCTCTTACATGGCACTCCAGCTTCTTGCTGGTGTCATGGTCCTGCTGCTATGTGCACGTGTATGTGTGTAAATGTGGCTTCGTCACCTTTCTTGATGTTATTCTGAGAATCCGCTAGCCAATGAGCGATGCACCAGAGTTTCGGCTCGGATTTCGGCTATGACTTTGTTACCGTACGTAGTGGCAACACTACATCGAATATTATTCAGCTTTCTCTTGAATGTGTGTGTATGTGATAAATACCGGGTACTGATCACAAGAACTCGAAAGAGACAAATATATTGATCGATAGTACCCAAAATTAAGCCATTGCAAAACCTTATACATGATCACTTATTTGGCATAATCCCGTCACGTGACAACCAAAGTTTCAGCAAACAATGATTGAAACAAAGTGCTTGAGAGCCTTGATGATGAGACACTCGTGAGTGTGTTAGCGAGTTACTCCAGAATCATGTTGTCTTTACATACCTTTCACTCCCTAATTTCTATTTTCACTGCTCAATCAAAAAAAAACTCTTCCATGCAAGCAAGTTGTAGCGACCTGACCCAAAAGGATCAAAGTCTCTGTGCATACTGTGCTAGTCCCTGGATCGACTTGCTAGCACCCACAGTACTCGATGAAATATAACAGAGTTCAACCACACACTTTATTACATCGAAGGTCCTCAAAAGAGTATTTATTACAATAATATGGCTGAAGGCCATCTAAAATAAATAACTAGAGAAGCATCGACGGTAAATGAGTCCATCCAACTCCATGGCAAATGCTGAGTGCGGACAACAACCTATCACATTATACTCCTTGTCGAAAACTCTACAACATGAGATGTTGCAGCCGTGTAGGTCAGCACATGGAATATGCTGGCAAAGTCACACCATAGAATAACAAAGGATAATTTTATCTCTATATGCAATTTTCCTGGTGGAGGCTCTAAGTTTAATTTGCATAAAGCTAATTTTGCCCTATGTCAAATTAATTAAATTATTAGTACAAAGTATATGCCAATATTGAGATGGTTCCTCCAACTCAATCCAAAAGCCAAGTTATTATAACCTAATTCATTAATTTAATATGATGATGAGATCACTCAATAATTTCACTTCTAGACGCTCAAGTTGTCCATAACTGGGGACATGGCTAATCGATTAGTTTACACTCTGCAGAGGTTTGTGCACTTTTCCCCACAAGACTCGATCACCTCCTTTGTATCTCATCACAGACGGGGCATGTGAGCTGGAAAGACCGAGACATGGTCTTTTAGAGAGTTTCCCTTAACCACCGGTAGTGCCCATCCCAACTATAACCCACTACCTCTCGTAGCACTACCTGGCAAGAGTCACTACAAAGATCGACCAAGCTAGAGCCCATAATGACTTGTGGCTGCACACGTAAGCTTCTAGTCATGTAATATCATTTGATCCCTTTGAACCTGGGTGGCTTTCCACACAAGAGTGATCCCTTGGTTACTCCAGGACACTTAGGCAAATCCCTGGTTACTCCAGGGTGCCCCTCACCATGCAACTGTTCCACCCATAGATGTATTAAGGTTATTAAAGTTGGACCTATTTACTACTCTCTCACAACTTACATGAATTAGACATACCACCCCGTGTCTACACAACATGGCTAAGCAATTAACTTATAAACCTCGGGGTGTTTCAAGGATCAAGGGTTCCTACCTCGATGAACTACAAAGCATACCCACAACCTCATATTTCCTACTCATGCATTATATCAAGTGGGACTAACTGCATAGTAAAAAACATGGGTATGTAAAAGAATAATCAAGGTGTGAACTTGCCTTGCTGAAGATCGTTGAATTCTAAGGATTGGTAGTACTTGCTACTTCTGAGCTGCGTTGGGATTTCCTCGAAGAGGAGAGGATGATGCAGTACAGTAGAGATAAGTATTTCCCTCAGTTAAGAACCAAGGTTATCAATCCAGTAGGAGAACCACCCAGAACCTCGTTAGCAGCACCTACACACACAAAAGCAAATAGTTGCACCCAACATGAACAAGAGGGTTGTCAATCCCCTTGGCGGTTACTTGCAAGGATTAATTCTGATAGTGATAGATAGATAAATAAATTACAAAACAAAATAAAGGAAATAAAATTACAGCAAGGTATTTTTGGATTTTATATATGATGGATAAATGACCCGGGGGCCATAGTTTTCACTAGAGGTTTCTCTCTAGAACACATAGCATACGGTGGGTAAACAAATTACTGTTGGGCAATTGATAGAAAAGCGCATAGTTATGACGGATTCATGGTAATGATCATGTATATAGGCATCACGTCCGAGACAAGTAGACCAACTCCTGCCTGCATCTACTACTATTACTTCACCCATCGACTGCTATCCAGCATGCATCTAGGGTATTAAGTTAATGAAAACAGAGTAACGCCTTAAGCAAGATGACATGATGTAGACAAAGTAAACTCAAGCAATATGAATAAACTCCATCGTTTTATCCTTAATGGCAACAATACAAATACGTGTCTTGTCCCCTACTTTGTCACTAGGATAGAGCACCGCGAGATTGAACCCATTACAAAGCACCTCTCCCATTGCAAGATAAATCAATCTAGTTGGCCAAACCAAACGGATAGATCGGAGAGAAATACAAAGCTATAACAATCATGCATAAATAAGTTCAGAAAAGAATCAAATATTTCTCATGAATAATCTGATCATAAACCCACAATTCATCGGATCCCAACAAACACACCACAAAAGAAGATTACATCGAATAGAACTCCAAGGAGAACATTGTATTGAAGATCAAAGAGAGAGAGAAGAAGCCATCTAGCTACTAGCTATAGACCCGTAGGTCTATGGTAAACTACTCACACATCATCGGAAGGGCGGCAAGGTTGATGTAGAAAGCCCTCCATGATCGATTCCCCCTCCGGCAGAGTACCGAAAAAAGCCTCCAGATGGGATCACGGAAGAACAGAAGCTTGCGGCGGCAGAAAAGTTATTCGAGGTGGCTCTTTGGTATATGGGGAATATTTGAGAATTTATAGGCTTGGAATTAGGTCAAGAGGTGCCATGAGGGGCCCACAAGCCTGGGGGACGCGCCTACCCCCTGGGCACGCCTCCCAAGCTTGTCGCTCCCTCGTGACTCATCTGGTCTTCTCCCGAACCTTCTAGGGTCTCTCTTGGTCCCAAAAGAATTAATCCAAAGTTTTTTCTTTGTTTGGACTCCGTTTGATATTGATTTTCTGAAAAGCCAAAAACAAGCAAAATACAGCAACTGGCACTGGGCACTAGATTAATAGGTTAGTCCCAAAAAATGATATATAATTGCCTATAATTGCATATAAAACATCCAAGATTGATACTATAATAGCATGGAACAATCAAAAATTATAGATACATTGGAGACGTATCAAGCATCCCCAAGCTTAATTCCTGCTCGTCCTCATGCAGGTAAAGCATAAAAACATAATTTTTGATGTGGAATGCTACCTAGCAAGTTCATCATGTAATTCTCTTTTATGGTATGAATATTAAGATCCGATTGATTCAAAGCAATAGTCTATAATTTGATATAAAGACATCAATACTCAGGCATACTAACAAACAATCATGCCTTTCAAAATAAAAATGCTAAAGAAAATTATCCCTACAAAATCATATAATCATGTCATACTCCATCTTCTTAACATAAAGTATTTATCAGGCATAACCTCGGAGACAATCAAGCAATTGGTTCATACTTTTTTAACGCGCTTCAGCTCTTTTCAACCCCCATGCAATACATGAGCGCAAGCCATGGACATAGCACTATGGGTGGAATAGAATATGATGATAGATATTAATAAGGGGAAGTAAAAAAAAGATAGTCTCACATCGACATGGCTAATCAACGGGCTATGGAGATGCAAATCAATTGATGTCAATGGGAGGAGTAGGGATTGCCATGCAACGGATGCACTAGGAGCTATAAGTGTATGAAAGTTCAAAATAAAAAGTAAGTGGGTGTGCATCCAACATGCTTGCTCATGAAGACCACAGGCATTTGAGGAAGCCCATCATCGAAATATACAAGCCAAGTTCTATAATGAAAAATTCCCACTAGTATACGAAAGTGACAACATAAGAGACTCTCTATATGAAAAATATGGCGCTACTTGGAAGCACAAGTGTGGAAAAGGATAGTAACATTGCCCCTTCTCTCTTTATCTCTCATTTTTTGTGGGCTCTTTTTGGCCTCTTTTTTTCCTTTTTATTTTATTTCCTCACTGGGACAATGCTCTAATAATGATGATCATCACACTTCTATTTACTTACAACTCAAAATTTCAACTCGATACTAGAACAAATATGACTCTATATGAATGCCTCTGGCAGTGTACCAGGATGTGCAATGATGATAGCGTAACATGTCTAAAAATGATGAACGGTGGCTGAGCCACAAATACTATGTCAGCTATATGATCATGCAAAGCAATATGACAATGATGATGTGTGTCATATAAACGGAACAGTGGAAGTTGCATGACAATATATCTCGGAATGGCTATGGAAATGCCATAATAGGTAGGTATAAGGAGGCTTATGTGTGATAGAGCATATCATATCATGGGGTTTGGATGCACCGGCGAAGTTTGCACTGACTCTCGAGGTGAGAAAGGTTAATGCACGGTACCGAAGAGGCTAGCAAATTGCGGAAAGGTGAGAGTGCGTATAATCCATGGACTCACATTAGTCATAAAGAACTCACATACTTATTGCGAAAGTTTATTAGCCCTCGAAGCAAAGTACTACTACGCATGCCCCTAGGGGGGAGGTTGGTAGGAGTTAACCATCGCGTGCCCCCGACCGCCATGCAAAGGAAGACAATCAATAATAAATCATGCTCCAACTTCTTAGCATAACGAAACACCATACGTGCATGCTTAGGGAATCACAAACCTTAAGACCAATATTCTTACTAAACCACAATTATCCACTAGAACCTCCCACATATTAGCATCTTAATATCGCAAAACTATTGCAAGGAATCAAACTTATCATATTCAGTGATCTACATGAAAGTTTTTATTATATTCCTCTTGAATACCTATCATATTAGGACCAAATTCATAACCCGTGCATATTACCATTAATATTTATTAGACTCTCAAAAAGATATAAGTGAAGCATGCGAGTGCAACTATTTCTTTAAAATATTACCACCGCCGTGCTCTAAAAGATATAAGTGAAGCACTAGAGCAACTGCCTAGCTCAAAAGATATAAGTGAAGCACATAGAGTATTCTAACAAATCATGAATAATGTGTGTCCCTCTCAAAACGTTGTGTTCAGCAAAGATGATTGTGGCAAACTAAAAAGCAAACAAATAATAGAAAACTATGGCACAAGACGCTCCAAGTAAAACACATATCATGTGATGAATAAAAATATAGCTCCAAGTGATATACCGATAGATTGTTCAAAAAAGAGGGGATGCCATCCAGGGCATCCCCAAGCTTAGACTCTTGGGTCTTCCTTGAATATTACCTTGGGGTGCCTTGGGCATCCCCAAGCTTAGGGTCTTGCCGCTCCTTATTCCATCATCCATCGTGGTCTCACCCAAAACTTGAAAACTTCAGCACACAAAACTCAACAGAAACCTCGTGAGATCTATAACAAACAAATCTTAAACTTTAGGTACTGTTATAAATTGATTCATATTTAATATTGACATAATGCTACTGTACTCCAACTTCCCCATGGCTTATACCCCCCGATACAATCCATAGATTCATCGAAATAAGCAAACTATGCAACAAAAACAGAATCTGTCTAAAATAGAACAGTCTATAAAGATCTATTTAAAGTCTATAATTCTCTAACTCTGAAAACTTAGGAAAACGTAAACAATTCATATACCAATACTGTGTAAAAAAATTAGAATTTTATCACGCTCCAGTACAGAACCAAAAATCCAGCACTGGACTCAAAACTTTCTGTTTTCAAACAGCATCAATTATACTATCATCCAAATCATCCCAAAGACATTACCTGGAACAAACACTAATTAAAAGATAAAAACACAATCATAACCATATCTAAAATTGTGTGACACAAGAAAAATAAAAATTGCAATAAAGATAAATATTGGGTTGCCTCCCAACAAGCGCTATTGTTTTATGCCCCTAGCTAGGCATAATGCATTGTTTCAAGTATTATCATCCTTCAAATTAATTCCATATATGGCCCTCATAATAGATTCATATGGTGGCTTAATTCTCTTTCTAGGAAAGTGTTCCATCCCTTTCTTTAATGGGAATTGGAATCTTATATTACCTTCTTTCATATCAATAATAGCACCTATGGTTCATAGGAAAGGCCTACCAAGTATTATAGGACAAGACAAATTGCATTCAATATCAAGCACAATAAAAATCCATGGGCACATAATTCCTATTTGCAAGTATGAGGACATCATTTATTCTACCCAATCGTTTCTTAATAGTTGAATCCGTTAAATGCAAATTAAGGGAACAAGCATCCATATCGGTGAGACCTTGCACGTCACACAAAGATTTTGGTATAGTAGAGATGCTAGCACTTAGATCACACAAAGCATTACATTCATAATCTTTAATTTTAACTTTAATAGTAGGTTCCCATTCATCATGTAATTTTCTAGGTATTGAAACTTCCAACTCAAGCTTTTCTTCATGAGCTTTTACCATAGCTTCTACAATATGTTTAGTAAAAGCTTTATTTTGTTCATAAGCATTAGGTGAATTGATCATGGATTGCAAAAAGGAAATACATTCAACTAAAGAGCAATTATCATAATTAAAGTCCTTGTACTCCAAAGTAGTGGGCACATCACTATTTAAAGTTTTGACCTCTCCAAACCCACTTTTATCATCTCTATTATTAAGATCATCACCCTCTGAACAATTGGGATGCCTCCTAGCTAAAGTTAACTCATCTTTAGTCCCTTTTTAATCAAGTTTTATATTACTAAATAAATATTCAATAGGTGAGACACCAATCATTTTAATATCTTCATCATTACTATGATAAAAAACCGGGTGGAATAGTTTTTTCTAAGAATTCTCGCTTAGCTCTCAAACTAGTGGTTCTTTCTTTACTTTCATTAATGGAGACATGGATAGCTTTAATAGACTCATTTATATCATGCTTGGGTGGCAAAATTTTAATTCTAAGAGTTTCAACATCATGAGCAATTCTATCCATGTTCCTAGCCATGTCATCAACTTTATTCAATTTTTCTTCTACCATAGCAGTGAAAATCTTTTGAGAATTAATAAATTCTTTAATATTACTTTCAATATAAGAGGGTATCCTATTATTATTACTATAGGAATTACCATAGGAATTACCATAATTATTAGAGGAATTTTTAGGAAACGGTCTAGGATTGAAATTACCCCTATAGGCATTGTTGTTGAAATTATTTCTGGAGACAAAATTGACATCAATAGCATCATTATTTTGCTCAATCAAAGTAGATAATGGCACATAATTAGGATCAACATGAGCACTTTTACTAGCAACCATTTTCATAAGAGCATCCATCTTATCACTCAAAGTATTAATTTCTTCGACATAATTTACCTTCTTACCAGTTGGAGTTCTTTCAGTGAGCCACTGGGAATAATTTGTAATAATATTGTCAAGGAGTTTTGTAGCTTCTCCCAACATAATTTCCATAAAAGTACCACCTACGGCAGAGTCTAGAAGATTTCTAGAAACAAAGTTTAGTCCCGCATAAAAAAATGGTATGATCATCAATAAGCTTAAACCATGAGTGGGACAATTTCTAATCATTAATTTCATTCTCTCCCAAGATTGTGCAACATGTTCATGCTCAAGTTGCTTAAAGTTCATTCTTTGATTTCTTAGAGAAATAATTTTAGCAGGAGGAAAATACTTGGCAATAAAAGCATCCTTACACTTATCCCAAGAATCAATACTATTTCGAGGCAAGGATGAAAACCAAGTTTTAGCATGATCTCGTAGTGAGAACGGAAATAATTTCAATTTGACAATATCATTATCCACATATTTTTTCTTTTGCATATCGCATAATTCAACGAAAGTATTAAGATGGGATGCAGCATCTTCATTAGGACTACCAGAAAATTGTTCTTTCATAACAAGATTCAGAAAAGGAGCATTAATATCACATGATTCCGCACTAGTGGTGGGAGGAGCAATTAGGGTACTAATAAAATTGTTATTATTAGTATTGGAAAAATCACACAATTTGGAGTTTTCTTGAGACATAGTGACAAAGCAAGCAAAGTAGCAAACAAGCAAATAAAATATTTTTGTGTTTTTGTAATTTTGTTTTAGAAGTGGGGAAGAACAAAATGAGAGGCAAATGCAAATCAAAAGGCAAATGAAAATAAGAGCAAGTAGATGATAGTTTATGCGAGGGTACTTGATAGGTTTTGGTGATGTCTCCCCGGTAACGGCGCCAGAAATTCTTCCTGCTACTTGTGAGCTGCGTTGGGATTTCCTCAAAGAGGAGAGGATGATGCAGTATAGTAGAGATAAGTATTTCCCTCAGTTAAGAACCAAGGTTATCAATCCAGTAGGAGAACCACATAGAACCTCGTTAGCAGCACCTACACACACAAAAGCAAATACTTGCACCCAACGCGAACAAGAGGGTTGTCAATCCCCTTGGCGGTTACTTGCAAGGATTAATTCTGATAGTAATAGAAAGATAAATAAATTGCAAAACAAAATAAAGGAAATAAAATTGCTGCAAGGTATTTTTGGATTTTATATATGATGGATAAATGACCCGGGGGCCATAGTTTTCACTAGAGGCTTCTCTCTCGAACACATAGCATACGGTGGGTAAACAAATTACTGTTGGGCAATTGATAGAAAAGCACATAGTTATGACGGATTCATGGCAATGATCATGTATATAGGCATCACGTCCGAGACAAGTAGACCGACTCCTGCGTGCATCTATTACTATTACTCCACCCATCGAGCGCTATCCAGCATGCATCTAGGGTATTAAGTTAATGAAAACAGAGTAACGCTTTAAGCAAGATGACATGATGTAGACAAAGTAAGCTCAAGCAATATCAATAAACTCCATCGTTTTATCCTTAATGGCAACAATACAAATACGTGTCTTGTCCCCTACTTTGTCACTGGGATAGAGCACCGTAAGATTGAACCCATTACAAAGCACCTCTCCCATTGCAAGATAAATCAATCTAGTTGGCCAAACCAAACGGATAGATCGGAGGGAAATACAAAGCTATAACAATCATGCATAAATAAGTTCAGAAAAGACTCAAATATTTCTCATGAATAATCTGATCATAAACCCACAATTCATCGGATCCCAACAAACACACCGCAAAAGAAGATTACATCGAATAGAACTCCAAGGAGAACATTGTATTGCAGATCAAAGAGAGAGAAGAAGCCATCTAGCTACTAGCTATGGACCCATAGGTCTATGGTAAACTACTCACACATCATCGGAAGGGCAGCAAGGTTGATGTAGAAGCCCTCTGTGATCGATTCCCCCTCCGGCAGAGTACCGGAAAAGGCCTCCAGATGGGATCGCGGAAGAACTGAAGCTTGCGACGGCAAAAAAGTTATTCGAGGTGGCTCTCTGGTATATGGGGAATATTTGATAATTTATATGCTTGGAATTAGGTCAAGAGGTGCCACGAGGTGCCCTCAAGCCTGGGGGGCGCGCCTACCCCCCTGGGCGCGCCTCCTGAGCTTGTTGCTCCCTCGTGATTCGTGTGGTCTTCTCTCGAACCTTCTAGGATCTTTCTTGGTCCATAAAAAATTAATCCATAGTTTTTTCTTTGTTTGGACTCCATTTGATATTGATTTTCTGAAAAGCCAAAAACAAGCAAAAAAACAGCAACTGGCACAATCAAAAAATGATATATAATTGCATATAAAACATCCAAGATTGATACTATAATAGCATGGAACAATCAAAAATTGTAGATACGTTGGAGACATATCAGTACTCAGCCTCGCACTCCGGCCAATCTAACATAAGAAAACGATAGCATAACATAAGCACAACAATCAAATATCCAAAGCAAATCTTGATCAAAACATGCAAAAACTCCGAAAAGATCCAATTAAAGCTTCTGGACGGAAACATAACTTTAACAGTAGGAATTTTTTGTGATCATAATTCTAACAGAAAGTATATGACCCAACCTTCAATTTGCAAAAAGAATCGAGTAAAACGGAGTTACAAAACTAAAGTTATGACCAATTCAAGTTTTAACTTAGATCTAATCCAAATAAAATTTTAAAGTTTCAAAAGTATTTTTAGTTGGGTTCACTGGATAGAGGGGATCAATATGAACCAGTAGGAAAAAGAATCACTGAATTTGGAGTTGTAGATCTAAGGATATACTAAAAGAAAATTTTGAATAGAATCTAAAATTGAAAATATTAAATTTTGGGCGACCGTGTCAGAAGTGCCGTGTGGCGAGATCTGAGTGGCCAGGAGCTGTGCGCTACAGAAGAAAATGGCAAACGGACGAATGTTAAGAGATTTAGTGGCTGTGGTGGCAAGGGGAACACGTGGCGCTGCGTGATTGGTTGCGGGGTGTCCGCTTTTAGCTCTAAATGGCGGACGGCCGGTAACTAATGCATACCGGTTCGAAAATAAATGAAAACAGAACCAATCTACTCCTAGCCGTTTATGCAAGATCTAATGAAGAGGAAAAAGCCAGCGGCTTACTGTGGTGGTTGGCGGTGGCGATGAAGGTCGTGGCGGCTCGGGCGTGGACGGTGGCGGTGCTCCGGTGACGTCGGTGGTGTCCAGAGGAAGCAGCGGGGTGAGGGAGTTCCGGTGCTGGTGATGGCAGTCTTCGTGAGTGTCGGAGTGGAGCTGGGCGAGGCGGTGGCGCTCCGGAGCTCCGGTGGTTCAGGCGTGCTCCGTTTGGTCGACTCCAGTGGCCTAGGCGACGAAACAAGGTGTCAAAACGAAGCGCGGGGAGATGGGGTTCGAAAAAAAAGGAGTGTGGGGTCTTCGGCTGGCTTACTGGTGACGGAATCGTCGGTGGAGTGGCTCAGCTTCGGTGAGATGCAAAGCAAAAGAGCGGCGGTTGTGAGCAGCGTGGGTCGATGCGAGACGGCGGGATGGAAAGAGGGGTTCGAGGGTTTTATATAGGCGAGGTTAGGAACCGCGGGGCTGTGGGGATAAGCCTCATCCCGAGAGCTTCGGCCACCGGGTGCGGGCGGGCGCGCGGCGGCTCTATCCCGCGGGTTGCACGGGAGGCTGGAGATGATAGGGTCGGGGCCCACTTGACAGCGAGAGCGGGTGGGAGCGAGCGAGGGGGGGGAGGGGTGTGGGCGGCCATGGCATAGCGCTTCGGCGCACGTCGTGGGCCTAAATGGCCAGTGGGCTGGCTGGGGCGCGCCTGGGCCTGGTGCTGGCTCTTTTTATAAAAATAAAAATAAAAACAGAGTTTTACTATTTCCAATTTACAGTAGCACAAAAACAAAGGAAAGTCAAAGTAAAATAAATCTAAAAATACCAGAAAAATTCACATAAATATATGGGTTTATTTAATACCGTGTGAACAATTTTTATGGCCTAAAATGCAAGTTTTGAAAATAATCATTTTCTCTATGCTAATAGAATTGCAATAAAACAAATGCAAATAAAATACAAATAAACTTAAGTTTAGTTTCAAATTAAATTTCCATTCTTTTATTTCTGTTTTTGAAGAAGTCATATTTTCTTCTCTCTTTATTATTGAATAAATTGTAATGAATATTTGAAACCTCACTTGGCAACTTTCAGAATTGATTCAATTTTCTTTCAACTCTCTCTTATGGTCCTTGAGTTGCACAAAGCATTGAATCAAAATTCAAAATGAAAACCAAATAAAACTCAGAATGCATTAAAACATGGATGCATATGAATGAGATATATATAAACATCCAAATAGAAAATTGGGATGTTACACAAGTGTTAACAAGAGGAAATAGAATTAAGTGCTAGCATGTTATTTTACCTAGTTGAGCAAGAGCTTTGAGTTGATTATCTTTGCTTCAGTAACAATTGCATAATAACCATGCCACCGCTACAGCTATACTAAGTTTTCAGGTCAAGAAGAGGAGGCTATCTAGGCGTACCGATCATAAGTGAACCAAAACCTTCTTGTTATTTCGGTTTAAATAGCTGAGTTCCTTATGATTCAGATTTCTCTCTATGTTGCTCGAGGATGATCAAGTTTAAGGTTGGGGGAGTTCATGAGTGTTATTTTTACACTACTCTAACCCGAGTTTCAAAATATGTCATTAAAACCAAGATATTCGCTCTGATATTGCCACTAATGACTAATGGATGCAAAGGATTCCAAATATATGATCTTTATTTTGTTTCCATAGGAAATGGGCTATTTATGGATGAAATCAAGCCAATACATGGAAAGGAGTAAAGTGGAGATAGAGTACATCAAGTGGGAGGCGCGCCAGAGGAAACAGAGCAAAAGACGGCCTTCCATACGACCGTGCCCGCTCATATGGGCGGTCGTATGGCATGGCAACCGAGGCATCTGATCCACCTAAACAACCTTTATAAAGGGCCCGATGCCAAATGAGCAACAGAACATCGCATAACAAGCCAGTCATCGCCATCTTCACCATAGCCATCTCCATCAACCCTAGCCACCGCCATTTCCCATCTCCATAGCCACAACCTTCACCACCACCATAGTTCTCAGCAATCTAGTCATTTTTATTCTTGTAATTGTGTATCACACACAACATCCATTGTAAGACATATTATCAATCAATCAATCTTCATGATGTGTTCTTTGATGAATTCTTCATGTGATCTAATCTCCATGTGTGAGTAGTTCGATAAGGTCATGGGTTGAGGCAAGGGCCTTGCAACCCGATGTATTTGGTGGAGGGATCAATGGAAATACTTTTAATTAATGTCTTGTATGTGTAGCATAAAATTGTTCCGTAGTTGTCTATTGTCTCGTTCGCGTTCTTCATCCCTGCAAGTACCTAGGATCATGGAGAGCGAGTCACGAAGAGGCTAAGGGCAGGGAGACCGTGAAGTGTTATTCTGAATACCAGTTACAGAAAGGTTTAGTATAGTAACACGGATCCTATCCTTGGGGATTCAAGAGGTGTAGTCATTAAACGCCCAATGCTTTTGTCTGATTATTGCAATCTTAATTACCGAGGCAACCCCACGCGATTGATAGGGCCTTCGGTTGGACAACTGACTCTTGATGTAGGATGCGTGCCAGTCAAGACATAATTTGGACACATCCCCCACTTCGATACGTAACAATCACGTCTTGATGGATGACTTCCAGAGCACAAATTAAGATCATGATGGTCATGACACAAATATATGTTTGTAAGCATAATTCCTCATACGCATGCCTATTTTTATTATAAGTGTTTTCAGTGTCAACTTGATTTATGATCCGGTTAAAAGCTAGAATTTCATTCTCCAGCAAAACCTTGTTTGAGACCCTAGCTTAAAGGGAACCATCCTCTTGTGGGTTCGATAACTCAGGGTCACCTCTGGGGGAAAAGTCGAGAAGCCTTTCTGCTCCATTTCCAGATCACTAAAGGAAGTAATCAATGAGAAATAAAACAGGGACCAAAAACAATGAGTGATAGGTTCATCGGACGAAACAAAAAATCCTCACAAGATCAACATAAGGAAAAATTAAGGAAGAAAGCACAAAAAGCAGAGGGAACCGAAGCAAGTCAAAAGACTCACACAACCACTGAAAATATCAATAATAACAACGACGGCAAGAATGAATTCTGCACCAACAGTTAAATCTCGGGTACGAGATAAAACAATGAATTACCCTGAGATAAATTTCCCTGCACGAAAGATTAGTTAATTTTCAGCACCCACATTCTTGCGGGAGGTGGAAACTTCATTTGATTCTGTCGAGTAAGAGATATTCTCTTTCGAGATCCTCTGGAGTTTCTCATCTATGATACGTTAGAATAATCATACGAATATGCATTGAAATTGTTTCTAGAGACATGAATATAATGGTTCGATGAAGTACGCATGTACTCCTTCTGACAGTCATTCAGCCAGTTGTGAAGCCCCCGACTTAATCGTGCACTAATCATACACACAAATGCACACGATCAAGCCTAAGGACTCACGGGAAGATATCACAACACAACTCTAAACACAAATAAAAGTCATACAAGCTTTATATTACAAGCCAGGGGCCTCGAGGGCTCGAATACATAAGCTTGAGCACAAGCATTAGCGGAAGCAACAACAGTAACTGAGTACAGACACAAAGGTTAAACAAGTCTGCTTTAAGAAGGCTGAGCAAAACAACGATACTAGATCGAAAAGGCACAGGCCTCCTGAAAGGGATCCGCCGAACAACTCCTGGTCGTCGATCTCCACATAGTAGTAGGCTCCGTCGGGGTAGAAGTAGTCATCGGCGGGATTAGCTAACTCCGGGGCTCCGTCATCTAATTGCAGCAATCGGGTATGGGGAAAAAGAGGTAGCAAAGCAACCGTGAGCACTCATCCAAAGTACTCGCAAGACTTACATCAAATCTATGCTAAGTATGCATCGGTATCAAAGGGAAGGGGCTGTATCTGTGGACTATACTACAGAAATGCCAGAATAGAGGGGAAGGCCTAGCCTATCGAAGACTAGCATCTTGCAGCGTCTTGCAGCATTAGAAGAGTGCAGATTAGCAGCATAACATAAAGTATAAGTAACAGTAGCAATGCCCAGAGATCCTTCCTCGACTCCCTGCGAGAAAGCGATCCCGGAGCTATCAAATTATTAGAATCACACGTATCCGGTTCTAGTTGTAGTAGATTGGGATACTTTCCGAGCGACCTGTTACCATGGACACGGCTATTCGAATAGATATACTTCCCTGCAGGGGTGCACCAACTTACCCAACACGCTCGATTAACTCTGGCCGGACACACTTTTATTGGGTCATGCCCGGCCTCGGCTGATCAACACACTGTAGCCCTACCTAGGCTCAACAGAGAGGCCAGCACGCCGGTCTACACCCTAAGCGCTCCTGCGCGTTGCGAGGACGGCCGGGAGCAGACCTAGCCCCCTGTATACACAAGCGGGCGTACCCAGTCCAACCCGGCGCGTGCCGCTCAACTGCTAACGTTTGAAGAACTTCGGCTGATACATACGACGCCGAGTGCCCATACTATTCCCGTGTGGTGGTTAGTGCAAAAAGGCCAGAGGCCTACTCAGATCACATATCCCAATCCATTAGTGTTTTGGGAGCTCGCGGTGACGATCAGTGCTCCACGATCTGTGGTCCCGTCGCCCCGTCTCGTGGACTTACGGCAAGGGCCAGGCCCATCCCTCTCCTGGGCGGTCTGCCTGCCCGGCCGTGCCACGTAGTTATCTCGCGGGTACCATCCAGGTCAACCCGACTTCCCAAGACACTGTCGGGAACTCAGGTCCACCTCTACCGGGGTGGTACCGCCTGTCCCTTCTGTCCCGCAGAAACAGTACATGGGGGGCAATAGTTAAAGGTAACCGTGTGTCCGTAACATCAAGAGGGTAATCCGAGGAATCACCCTCGATGGATTCCCACTCGATGCAACCGTCAAGGTGAACCCGAAGGAATCACCCTCGATGGATTCACACTTGAGGGGTTGCACGACAGAGGCATCATCAGAGGTGGTGAAAGAGGAATCACCCTTGTTATCCCACAACCGACTAGCTAGGCTACAGAGATATCATCAGAAGCGAGATAAGAGGTATCACCCTCGGCACTCGATGGTAACTCTGCAGAGTCGTACAACTTAGGGGGGTGTGCGGTGATGTGCTGGACTCAGCCCATCGATCACATCGATTAGGACACTGGTAACAAAGCGGGGCAACTAGGACATGGATGAGGGGCCACAGATGGTTCACTAACCAACCTATACTAAGCATTTAGGATAGCAGGTAAGGTATCAATAGCAGTTACAAAAACAGGCTATGCATCAGAATAGGTAATATCGGGTCAACAATTGTAGCAATTCTAATGCAAGCATGAGGGAGAAAGAATAGGTGATATAGGCATGTTCAAGGGGTTTTGCTTGCTTGGAAGCTCTGCGGTGAAAGAAGGGTCGTCGGTGGTGTAGCAGTCCTCAGTGTTCATGTCAGACTCGGGGGTTACCGGTGAGAAGAGGGGGAGGAAACAAATAAATACACGGCAATAGATGCAAGACAGATGAATGACATGGTAGGATGCTGTGCTAGGGGTGACCTAACGCAGTGTTACACGTTTCAGACGGAGCGGGAAAATATCTGGGAATATTTTCCCGGCTTTAGGTGATTATCAGTATATGGATCCGGAGGGGAAGGTTCCATGTTCATCTAGTTAGGAGTGACGGTCAAGCATTTTGATCACATATTCGGATTCGTCGTATTTTTCTGATCATTTTTCATATATAAATTATTTTCATCCGAGTTACGGATTATTTTATATGATTTTTCAAAGTTTAAACAATATTCTGAAAATTTACTGGATTTAATTTAATTTTTAAATAAATGAATAAAATACTATGGGTGCACAGAGAGTGTACCCAAAGAGGTGCATGTGTGGCTGACAGTGGGCCCAGTTGACCTAGTCAACTACCCAGTCAGCGGTTGACTGGGTCAACAGTGAACAGTGTTGGGTCCCACATGTCAGGATTTTAACAATTTCCAAATGGATTTACTTAATCTAATTAGATGGGTCCCACATGTCATTGGCATATTAGATTAATTAAATTCCTAATCTAATCCTAAACTAACTAAACTATACACACACACACACGCGCATACACACACAGCATGCACACACAGCACACACACAGCACGCACACACACACCCGCATGGCCGCTCGGCCATGGCCAGCAGCAGCAGCTGGCGGAAGCAGCTAGCGGCGGCACTAGGCAGCGGCGGCGCTTGGCAGCAGCGGCTGGAGCAGCAGCAAGGCAGAGCAGTAGCAGCGGCATAGCAGCAGTAGCAGCCGCAAGAGCAGCAAGCGGTAGCGCGGGCGCGCCCACGCACAGCAGCAGCTGGCGGAAGCAGCTAGCGGCGGCACTAGGTAGCGGCGGCGCTTGGCAGCAGCGGCTGGAGCAGCAGCAAGGCAGAGCAGTAGCAGCGGCATAGCAGCAGTAGCAGCCGCAAGAGCAGCAAGCGGTAGCGCGGGCGCGCGCGAGTGGCAGCGGGCGGACGGGCACGCGTGGGCGCGCGCTGGGTCACGGCCGGGCGAGCAGGGCGTGGCCGGAACCTGCGGCATTAACTACGAGCAGCAGTGGGTGCATAAGCGGCACGCAGCGGAAGCAACACGTACACGGGAGCTCGGGCGCGGCCATGGCGACCATGGCGAGCACAGGAGCGGCGACTACCGGAGTGGATCGAGGGGGCAAAGCAGGGGGGATCGGAGGAGGAGCTCACAGGGGGCTCGTGGACATGATTAGAGAGCGCGGGGGTGACCAGCCGCGACAAACTCGACGACGAGAGGCAGCGGCCATGGCGGGGAAGGTGACCAGATGGCGAGGAAGCAGGGCATCCAGGCTTGATTCATTGGTCGGGGATGAAGGAGACGACGACGAGGATGCCCCTGGACAACTTCGTTCGGCACGAGGAGCACGGTGGCCATGATGATGACGACGGCCATGGCGTACGCGAGCTCGGACGAGCTCCGATTCGAAGCGAGGGGGCTGTGGGGAGAGAAAGAGGGTTAGGGTTTGCGTTCGGGGTCGGGGGCGACCTTATCCCCTCCCAGGAGCACTGTAACGACGCGCGTCGGCCATCCGGCGATCACGGCGAGCGCAGATGTGCGACACGCATGCGCACTGCCTCTGTACAGAGGAGGAAGGGGGAAGGAGGTGGGCTGGGCATCCTTCATTTGCTAAACGGGCCAAAGTGCATAGTGGTTCTTTCTATTTCTTTTTTCTAAAATTATAAGTAGCTACTGTCCTCTAAATAATTTAGTGATCAAATGAATTTTGTTAATTATGAAACTTTGGACAAAAATGCTATGCAATATTCTAGGGTTGCACAAAAAGTTTCAGAGCATTTGGAATTGTTTAAACATTTTTAGAAATTGAAAAGTTCAAGTAATTTTGGTGTTGGACTACTAAAATAGTTGCTGGGGTCAATTTCAAAATCCAAATGGGTTTGATTTCTTCAAGACAATTACTTGGGGATTATTTATGATATCACCTACATTTTTATTTCACTGTTTGAAGAAATAATATTTTGACTTGCAATTTAAATTTGAATTTGAGTTTGTTTTTGGGACAAGTGGCATTCATTAATGCAAAGCATGATGACATGGCAAAATTAGCAGGAGTTCACTGTAGCTAATCATCAGGGGTGTTACAAATCTCCTCCACTAAAAGAAATCTCGTCCCGAGATTTAAGAGTTAGAGTTAGGGGGAAAGAATTGGTTACAAAATTCTAACGAGTCTTCTCAGTCTTGGTTGCTCTTCCCGAAGATCGGTCCACTGCGTTGACGTCTTCATTTTCTCCTGCAGTCTTGCGTCATGTCGAACTTGGCACCTTTTCCTTGGAACTTCACCATACTTATGAATAGGGTAAGAGGGGAAACTATAAGGACGGATGTCTGCAAGGACTGATGATCGGTAATTATCTCAGGGAATGAGGCACAAGGCATCTCTCGAGTTGAAACTTAAGAAAAACATCGAGAGCAAAGTAAGAAGGTACAAAAAGAAGTTTCAAGCGGGCAGGCAATCATTCGATGCCTAGTCAGAAGGTGAAAGGGGTTCATAGCAACGAGAATAACTAATGCGTCTGATACCGGAATAGAACATTGTAAGGAAAGTGACTTGTGGAATTTCATACAAAGGCAAATATAAAGGACAAGTTCAGATACAAGGATCACGGAGTTGTTTTCATGAAACTTTATGATCAAGAGATCTTTCGGAGAGGGTTCAAATGATCGACATGCTCAGGTCAGAACGATAATTGATTACATGGGTAACTGGGAGATACAGTCGCAAGTACTACCGAAAGGTAAGGCAGACTGCACCAGTATGTATTTGTGAACTCGAGCATTTCCGAATCATTAGGATGATCAGAATCTAAGTGAGCAGCATTCATACCACTATGATGAATAAGAAGGGTGGTGGCATCTTGTGCGATCACGATACAAGGGCCGGCAGAGAACAGCTTGTCAGCTATGCTGGCAACAGCGTCGGCACCAAGGGCGGGGGACGAAGAGAACCATTTTCCTGCTCGTTAAAACGAGGCGGACAAATAGGCAAGGTTATCGAACACCGGTGGTTACCGGAATGTTAACAACAATAGTAACAGGGTCTTACTGACAGAGTTGTACACCGGGGTGTTTACATAAATAGGGAATTATTACTACTTAGATCATATAAATTATATGAAAGGATAAACAGACCAATGGAAAGGAAAATATGTTTACCCATAAGTATTATGAGATTATCCTTCCCAAGGGCAAGAAGAGCATGATATACATGACATAACAAGTACATATCCATTTGGATAATGGGGCAAGGAATTTCATGATGTTTACCCATAAAACGAAGTTTGGATAATGGATCAAGAAACATTTAGCATTGCGCTTCAAATGTTCTTATTGATGTTCGTAGCACCACGGTCATGCTTCGGGGTAGCAATGATATGTTGTTAAAGTAAAGTTTGGGTTTGAACATCACAACGATACAAAGGAACAACTTCAAGAATAGCAAGGAACCTAAGGCATAACTAAAACATGACCAAGTCTATGTTGGCAGGAAGTCAAGGATGTTGTCGATGATAACACAAATCATCAAGGGGCAAGGATGGTATTTCTCATCATGAATTCAATTGACATCTCGAAAGAAGTCAAAATGTTGATGATGATCACGGCACCTTTGTTGAGGGGGTTTCATGAAGATGAAATCGATCAACGACGGCATCAAGCAAAAGGAATGATGAAGCGAAAGGTTATTGGAACCACAGATATGACAAAAACTCAAAATCAATCTTGCTGTTCAAGGCGAAATGATATGATGAAGAAGCTCGACGTAAGCTTAGCTCATCGTCGAAAAATTGTGCTCCAGAAAGAAGGACCACTTAGCACAGTTAAAATTAGCACGATAATGATGTAGTTGATCAGGCTAGGAATGACAAGATTGAGTATTAAACTTCCCATCAACAAAACTTATTGGGGGTATTGAATTGTAGTGCGGATTCGATTCACTTATCAGTGCTCTCGGTTGACAAACAACTCGGAACTCGTGGAATGACTATGACGGTGAGAGGTATTACTTCACCAAGAATTTATAAGATGTAGTGCAATGGCACGATATCTTCGAGATACCAGAGGGTAATACTTGAAGGTAGAACAAAATAGAAACTGAAATGGATCGTTGAGGTGCGGAAGACAAAGACTATAACCTTGTCGAAAAATAGACGAGGCATGGGAATGGATTACTCTTAGATATATCAAATGGAGACAGCATGGTCGAAACCATAACTGTATGGGATCACATTTAAGGATACCCGAAGAATTACGCAAAGGGATAATTATTTTTAGAGAAGGTTCCATGATAAGATCCACATCGTGTCCATGGGAATGAACATAAATGTCCAAGGTTGACTCCCACTTCTTCAACGCATAACCTTTCATTCACTTCTTGTTCGAAGAATTTGTAGTGTTGAAATTTTATCTGGCGAAACACCAGAAGAGTATGTCCCGTGAAAACTTTTGGGTTCACACAGATGGCCGAAGCATAGGTACCACCCATCGGGGCATTTTAGGAACCTATACAATAAAAAACAATAGGAAGGGATACAAGTTCAAAAAGAGAGTACTGAAGTCAAGGTAGATGATACCACTCGACAAGGCAATTTGTATCAAGGGAAGAACTCAAGGTTTCAGAATATGCAGGAACGGTTGGATAATAATCCACCAAAGGATCTGGCGGACAGCAAAGGATCTAATGTGAGTATCGTTACTCAACCAAAAGAAGAATGAATGCAAAGGCATCGGATTATAGAAACATCTGAATAATTCGAAGCTTAAATACAAAGGAATTACGATTTCCACATTAGGGGAGCAGAAGCAGATGCTCTGATCAAAAGATGAGTAAGTTGAATGGAACTAGATGGACAATCAATTGCAACTTGATTCGCTGAGACCCAACTCATGTCCAAAATGACGTTTGAGCCGGAAGGACGAATTCTAGGAATTAACTGAAGATAGGGAGCATTCACATACATAACGAATCAATAGGCTCAGAATGACCCTGACATAGGATGCTAATGAATATTGCTAGACATATGGAATTAATCATAATGCAGGCAGGCAAGATTTTCCAAAGCAATAGGTTGCAGAGGATTCTTGGGAGATCAGATAGTATTTCAAAGTATTTTGGGAATCACATGAACAACTGGGGTGAACGGATCCCCGGTAAGTGTGAGGAATTAATCGCAGTGCGAGAAGAAGCCGCAAGGCAGTAGGCTCAAAGAATTCCCGGAATATCAGAGAGTATCTCAGGGTATCTTATAATAACAAGAGCAACTGGGAATGAAGGTACGAACGGCAGGTGTATACAGTTATCCATATTGATTTATCGGTGGTAGGGAATTTTGAAGGCGGTGAGCACAAGGGTCTCGAGAAATATCGAAGAGTAACTTCGGAATCTTCTGATGAATCAAGCGATCATCTGGAATGAGGGGCTCCCTGGGAGGAAGTAGTTACGAGATCCTAATGTTAGAGTTAGTAAAATCTTTAACCCGAATAGAAGAGAGATCAGAGTCCTAGAGTAAAGAAGAGGAATAAAAGATCCTAATCCCATCCATTGGCGATGTGGGCCCGTAAGCCATACAACAAGGTTAGGAAAACAGTTTTTGAAAGACTAGACTCAACTTCGGCCAAGGAGTTGGAAAGGGGGGTTCCTACAGGCAGTCGGATCTAATACCAACTTGTGACGCCCCCGACTTAAATCATGCACTAATCATACATGCAAATGCACACGATCAAGCTTAAGGACTCATGGGAAGATATCACAACACAACTCTAAACACAAATAAAAGTCATACAAGCTTTATATTACAAGCCAGGGGCCTCGAGGGCTCGAATACATAAGCTTGAGCACAAGCGTTAGCGGAAGCAACAACAGTAACTGAGTACAACGATACTAGATCGAAAAGGCACAGGCCTCCTGCCTGGGAGCCGCCGAACTACTCCCGGTCGTCGGTCTCCACGTAGTAGTTGGCTCCGTCGGGGTAGAAGTAGTCATCGGCAGGATCAGCTAACTCCGGGGCTCCGTCATCTGATCGCAACAATCGGGTATGGGGGAAAAGAGGTAGCAAAGCAACCATGAGTACTCATCCAAAGTACTCGCAAGACTTACATCAGATCTATGCTAAGTATGCATCGGTATCAAAGGGAAGGGGCTGTATCTATGGACTATACTACAGAAATGCCAGAATAGAGGGGAAGGCCTAGCCTATCGAAGACTAGCATCTTGCAGCGTCTTGCAGCATTAGAAGAGTGCAGATTAGCAGCATAACATAAAGTATAAGTAACAGTAGCAATGCCCAGAGATCCTTCCTCGACTCCCTGCGAGAAAGCGATCCCGGAGCTATCAAATTATTAGAATCACAAGTATCCAGTTCTAGTTGTAGTAGATCGGGATACTTTCCGAGCGTCTTGTTACCGTGGACACGGCTATTCGAATAGATATACTTCCCTGCAGGGGTGCACCAACTTACCCAACACGCTCGATTAACTCTGGCCAGACACACTTTTATTGGGTCATGCCCGGCCTCGGTTGATCGAAACGCCGTAGCCCTACCTAGGCTCAACAGAGAGGCCAGCACGCCGGTCTACACCCTAAGCGCTCAGGGGTCTTGGGCCCATCGCCCTTTGCACTCCTGCGTGTTGCGAGGACGGCCGAGAGCAGACCTAGGCCCCTGTATACACAAGCGGGCGTACCCAGTCCAACCCGGCGCGTGCCGCTCAACTGCTGACGTCTGAAGAACTTCGGCTGATACATACAACGCAGAGTGCCCATACTATTCCCGCGTGGTGGTTAGTGCGAAAAGGCCAGAGGCCTACTCAGATCACATATCCTAACCCATTAGTGTGTTGGGAGGTCGCGGTGATGATCTGTTGTCTCGTCGCCCCGTCTCGTGGACTTACGGCAGAGGCCAGGCCCATCCCTCTCCTGGGCGGTCTGCCTGCCCGGCCGTGCCATGTAGTTATCTCGTGGGTACCATCCAGGTCAACCCCACTCCCCAAGAGACTGTCGGGAACTCAGGTCCACCTCTACCAGGGTGGTACCGCCTGTCCCTTCAGTCCCGCAGTAATAGTACATGGGGGGCAACAGTTAAAGGTAACCGTGTGTCCGTAACATCAGGAGGGTAATCCGAGGAATCACCCTCGATGGATTCCCACTCGATGCAACCGTCAAGGTGAACCCGGAGGAATCACCCTCGATGGATTCATACTTGAGGGGTTGCACGACAGAGGCATCATCGGAGGGGGTGAAAGAGGAATCACCCTCATTATCCCACAACCAACTAGCTAGGCTACAGAGATATCATCAGAAGCGAGATAAGAGGTATCACCCTCGGCACTCGATGGTAAATCTGCAGAGTCGTACAACTTAGGGGGGTGTGCGGTGATGTGTTGGACTCAGCCCATCGATCACATCGATCGGGACACTGGTAACAAAGTGGGGCAACTGGGACAAGGATGAGGGGCCACAGATGGTTCACTAACCAACCTATACTAAGCATTTAGGATAGCAGGTAAGGTATCAATAGTAGTTACAAAAATAGGCTATGCATCAGAATAGGTAATATCGGGACAACAATTGCAGCAATTCTAATGCAAGCATGAGGGAGAAAGAATAGGTGATATAGGCATGTTCAAGGGGTTTTGCTTGCCTGGAAGCTCTCCGGTGAAAGAAGGGTCGTCGGTGGTGTAGCAGTCCTCAAGGTTCACATCAGACTCGGGGGCTACCGGAGAGAAGAGGGGGAGGAAACAAATAAATACACTGTAATAGATGCAAGACAGATGAATGACATGGCAGGATGCTGTGCTAGGGGTGACCTAACGCAGTGTTACATGTTTCAGACGGAGCAGGAAAATATCTAGGAATATTTTCCCGGCTTTAGGTGATTATCAGTATATGGATTCAGAGGGGAAGGTTCCATGTTCATCCAGTTAGGAGTGACGGTCAAGCATTTTGATGACATATTCGGATTCATCATATTTTTCTGATCATTTTTCATATATAAATTATTTTCATCCGAGTTACGGATTATCTTATATGATTTTTCAAAGTTTAAACAATATTCTGAAAATTTACTGGATTTAATTTAATTTCGAAATAAATGAATAAAATGCTATGGGTACATAGAGAGTGTACCCAGAGAGGTGCACGTGTGGCTGACAGTGGGCCCAGTTGACCTAGTCAACTGCCCAGTCAGCGGTTGACTGGGTCAACAGTGAACAGTGTTGGGTCCCACATGTCAGGATTTTAACAATTTTCAAATGGATTTACTTAATCTAATTAGATGGGTCCCACATGTCATTGGCATATTAGACTAATTAAATTCCTAATCTAATCCTAAACTAAACTAAACTATACACAGACACACACACGCACACACACACAGCATGCACACACAGCACGCACACACACACACGCATGGCCGCTCGGCCATGGCCTTGGCCTTGGCCAGCAGCAGCAGCCGGCGGCAGCAGCTAGCAGCGCCACTAGGCAGCGGCGGCGCTTGGCAGCAACAAGGCAGAGCAGTAGCAACGTCATAGTAGCAGTAGCAGCCGCAAGAGCAGCAAGCGGCAGCGCGGGCGAGTGCGAGCGGCAGCGGGCAGACAGGCGTGCGTGGGCGCGCGCTGGGTCTCGGCCGGGCGAGCAGGGCGTGGCCGGAACCTGCGGCAGCAACTACGAGCAGCGGTGGGTGCATGAGCAGCATGCAGCGGAAGCAGCACGTACACGGGAGCTCGGGCGCGGCCATGGCGACCATGGCGAGCACGGGAGCGGCGACTAACGGAGTGGATCGAGGGGGCAAAGCAGGGGGGATCGGAGGAGGAGCTCACAGGGGGCTCGTGGACATGATTAGAGAGCGCGGGGTTGACCAGCCGCGACGAACTCGACGACGAGAGGCGGCGGCCATGGCGGGGAAGGCGGCCAGATGGCGAGGAAGCAGGGCATCCCGGCTTGATTCATTGGTCGGGGACGAAGGAAACGACGACGAGGATGCCCCTGGACAACTTCGTTCGGCACGAGGAGCATGGTGGCCGTTATGGCGACGACGGCCATGGCGTACGCGAGCTCGGACGAGCTCCGATTTGAAGCGAGGGGGCTGTGGGGAGAGAAAGAGGGCTAGGGTTTGCGTTCGGGGTCGGGGGCGACCTTATCCCCTCCCAGGAGCACTGAACGACGCGCGTCGGCCATCCTGATTTCTTTTTTCTAAAATTATAAGTAGCTACTGTCCTCTAAATAATTTAGTGATCAAATGAATTTTGTTAATTATGAAACTTTGCACAAAAATGCTATGCAATATTCTAGGGTTGCACAAAAAGTTTCAGAGCATTTGGAATTGTTTAAACATTTTTAGAAATTGAAAAGTTCAAGTAATTTTGGTGTTGGACTACTAAAATAGTTGTTGGGGTCAATTTCAAAATCCAAATGGGTTTTTATTTCTTCAAGACAATTACTTGGGGATTATTTATGATATCACCTACATTTTTATTTCACTGTTTGAAGAAATAATATTTTGACTTGCAATTTAAATTTGAATTTGAGTTTGTTTTTGGGACAAGTGGCATTCATTAATGCAAAGCATGATGACATGGCAAAATTAGCAGGAGTTCACTGTAGCTAATCATCAGGGGTGTTACACCAGTTCTTCTTCGAAAAGTGAGTAGTTCCATACTGTGAAGGATTACTATTTCCTCAAGAATAATTACCCTGCAAGGTTAGATTGGCAGTGAGAGGATGATTTTTGATGATTGATTTATCCACCCACATTTGTTTCTTGGGGGAACATAACCTGCAGTTAGTAACAATGTACCAAGCAAATACCTTTCCATTCTTTTGCTTGAAGAGATTGTAATTGAGTTGAGTGACTTTCATCATCAATGGGAATAGGACTATCATAGCCAGATAATAAAGCTGGTTCGACAGTTTTACTCTTGGCTACGACCCGGCTCGTCTTAGGATATTGTTCAGGAGTCCAGTAGGTGCCATCCACATTTAGTTTTATCTTGAACCCCAATCCTTCCTTTCTAGGGTTCTTATGAAGAATCGACTTCTTGAGTACATCACAAAGGGTTTGGTGCCCTTTGAGACTTTTGAGCATTCCTGTCTCAAGCAAGTTCTTCAACCTAGAATTTTCATCAGAAATAGCAACAAATTCTGTGGTGGTGGAGTTAGCCTCAACATTTATAGTGGTTGCATTTCTTTCAGCAGCAGTTGAGGTTTCAGCAGTGGATTCTACATTGCTTCACTCTAAACATTTTAAACAAGGGGGCAGAGACTCATCAGGATTTTTTTAGTTTGCTCGGCGAAGAGAGAGGCGTTTTCCTTTGTAAGCTCATCATGTGTCGCCTTTAGTGATTTGAGCTCTTGATTCCTTTTCTGGAGATCATTTGACAACCTCTCAAAATCAGCCGAAACCAAATCATGATGAGTGGATAAATCCATGAATGTTGACGAGAGAGCATCATGCTCTTCGGCCAACATTTGATTTTTTTTCTCCATCTTTTCAACCAGCAAACCTTCAGATTTCCCGAGGGTTTTCTCAAGTCGTTCAAGAGCATCTTGTTGAGATTTAGCCATTTTATAAGATTAGTATATACATTTTTTTCCTGAAGAGAAAACATTCTCGTCGAGAGATTTCTGGCGTTTTGGTGGTACCTGGTCTTTTGAAGCTTTTGACATGAGACAGAAGACATGTGTTTCATCATCGCTTGAATCGCTGTCAGAATGAGTTGATGGTATAGATGAGGCAAGAGTAATCAGAGCATGACCTCGTTCAGGTCTGTTAAAGTATTCCTCATCATCAGATTCTGACTCAGATATTTCATCTTCAGAGTCCATTGTCATTCCAGCGTAAGCACCAGCTAGCATAGACATGATACGTCTCCAACATATCTATAATTTATGAAGTATTCATGCCATGTTTACAACAATTTTATATGGTTTTGGCGCACTTTTATATGATTTTCATGAACTAACCTATTAACCTAGTGCCAGTTGCTGTTTTTTACATGTTTTTGGTTTTCCAGAAAATCCATACCAAACGAAGTCCAAATGCCACGAAAATTTACGGTGATTTTTTATGGACAAGAAGAGACCCATGAAGCTTCGGAGAAGGACCATACGAAGTCCAGGGGGGCACAAGCTCACCTAGCGCCCCCCTAGGGGCGCGCCACCTGAGCTTGTGGGTCCCTCGGGACTCCCCCTGGCGTGATTCCAACGCTGAAAATTCTTATAAATTGGGAAACCCCCGAAAGTTAACCTAGATGAGTTTTTCCACTGCCACAAGCCTCTATTCCAAAGCGAACTCATCCGGAGCCCTATTCCGGCACCCTGCCGAAGGGGGGAAGTCATCATCGGAGGCCATCTTCATCATCCACGCTGCTTCAATGATGAGGCGGGAATAGTTCACCCTCGGAGTTAAGGGTATGTACCAGTGGCTATGTGTTTGATCTCTCTCTCTCTCGTGATCTTGATTTGGCACGATCTTGATGTGCCATGAGCTTTGTTAATATAGTTGGATCATATGGTGTTCTTCCCTCTCTATCTTTGTTGTGATGAATTGAGTCTTGCCCTTTGAGGTTTCATTATTATCGGATTGAATATTTGGATTTGAGATCACTTGATGTATGTCTTGCATGTGGATACCCATGGTGATAATGGGGTATTCTATTGAGTCACTTGATATATGTTTTGGTAATCGACTTGCAGATTCCCATGGTGACATTCGGGTAATCTAGGCACATAGGTTGATACACGTTTTCATCCTACTTTCTCCGATAGAAACTTTGGGGTAATCTTTGAAGTTCTTTGTGTTGGATTGAATATTATGAATCTGAAATTGTTTGATGCATATCAAATAATTAACTCACGGATACTTGTGGTGACATTGGAGTATCTAGGTGACATTAGAGTTGATTGATGCGTATCATATGGTGTTATTTTAGTATGATCTCTAGGGCTGTTGGTGACACTTATAGGGATGGCTCAATAGATTGATCAGAAAGATAACTTTGAGGTGGTTTTGCTACCTACAACAATTTCATCTTATGTTCTTCGCTATTGATAGGAACTTTGGAGTGATTCTTTGTCGCACATTGAGGGATGGTTATATGATTCAATTATGTTAGCACTGTTGAGAGATTGCACTAGTGAAAGTATGAACCATAGGCCTTATTTCTAAGCATTGCAATACCGTTTGTGCTCACTTTTGTTACTTGTTACCTTGTTGTTTTTATTATTTCAGATTACAAAAACCTATATCTACTATCCATACTACACTTGTATCACCATCTCTTCACCGAACTAGGGCACCTATACAATTTACCATTGTATTGGGTGTGTTGGGGACACAAGAGATTGCTTGTATTTGATTGTAGAGTTGTTTGAGAGAGACCATCTTCATCCTACACCTCCCACGTATTGATAAACCTTAGGTCATCCACTTGAGGGAAATTTGCTGCTGTCCTACAAAAGTCTGCACTTGGAGGCCCAACCGAGTCTACAAGAATAAAGTTGTGTAGTAGACATCAAGCTTATTTCTGGCGCCGTTGCCGGGGAGGTGAGTGCTTGAAGGTATATCTTTAGATCTTGCAATTGAATATTTTAGTTTCTTGTTTTATCACTAGTTTGGTTTATAAAAGAAAACTAAAAAAATGGGATTGAGGTTGCCTGAAATACTTCATCTATATGATGTCTTTCTTGAAAATAATGGATTAGAAAATTGTGCCAAAGTGTTAGAAGAAGAATTCAATAAAATGTTTGGCATAAAACCCTTGAATGATAAGAATGGTTGCAATGTTATTAGTATGCTTTCTATGAATACCCATGATGCTAATGATATGCAAAGGCATAAGTTTGGGGATGCTATGTTCGATGATGATGATCTTTTTAGTCCCCCTACTTTTGATGAGCAAATTTATTATGATGATAGCATACCTCCTATTTATGATGATTAAAATGATAAAAGTGGATTTGGAGAGGTCATGAATTTATTTAATGTTGAATCCACTACTTTGAAAGATGTGTCAATTGATTATTATGAGAACAAAGTTGTTATCTATGATGATTATTGTGATGACACTTATAATATAAATAATAATGATAACCATGAAATTTGTCATCCTGATTTTAATGCTCAAATTGATCATGTCAATCAAGTTTCATATGATAGTTATTTCATTGAATTTGCTTCCACCACTATTGATGAGAATAAATTTGCTTATGTGGAGAGTAATAAAATTTCTATGCTTATGGATCATGAAAAGAATGCTTTATGTGATGGATATATTGTTGAATTTATTCATGATGCTACTGAACATTATTATGAGGGAGGAACGTATGCTTGTAGGTATCGCAATAATATCAAGTTTCCTCTCTATGTGTTGAAAATTTTGAAGTTATGCTTGTTTTGCCTTCCTATGCTAGTTTATTCTTGCTACAATAAGTTGTTTTCTTGCAAAATCCCTATGCATAGGAAGTGGGTTAGGCTTAAATTTTCTTGCCACATGATTCATGATGCTCTCTTTATGTTTCAATTCTTTACTTTTATGTGAGCATCATCCAAATTACCGATGCCTAACTAAAAGGCTTTAAAGAAAAACGCTTGTTGGGAGGCAACCCAATATTTATATTTTCTGTTTTTGTGTGTTAACAAGATTAAGATACTGTATTAATCATGTTTTGTATATTGTTTTGCAATAATGTGCCAAGTAAAGCCTTTAGGTTGATGTTGATGTTTGTTTATTTGGTTCTGTGCAAAAACAGAAAGTTTAGCGTCCAGTGCAAGATTTTACATTCTGTACTGGAGCGTGAGACAATTCTGAATTTTTTACACAGTACCGCTATGCAAATGTTTTACGCTTTCCTAATGTTTCAGAATTTTTGGATTTATAGAAGTATACTTTTTAATTCTCTCACTACATGCTGTTCTGTTTTTGACAGATTTTGTTTTCAATGCATAGTTTGTTTGTTTTATAGTTTCTATGGCTTATATTGGTCAATATAAATTGTAGAAATGATAGAGTACAGTAGGCATTATGTGAGAACAATTATGAATCTTGTCTTGACAGTACCTAAGTGAATGAATTATTTTCATACTAACCTATCTCACAAGTTCCGTTAAGTTTTGTATGATTGAAGTTTTCAAGTTTTGAGCGAGATGACAATGGAAGGAGAATAAGGAGTGGCAAGACCTTAAGCTTGGGGATGCCCAAGGCACCCCAAGGTAATATTCAAGGAAGACTCAAGCGTCTAAGCTTGGGGATGCTCCTGAAGGCATCCCTTCTTTCGTCTTCAAAACTATCGGTATACCTCACTTGGAGCTATATTTTTATTCGTCACATAATATGTGTTTTGCTTGGAGCATCATTTTATTTTATTTGGCTTTGCTTGCTATTATTTAAAATCATGTTTGTATCTTTTATTTCAATAAAATGCCAAGTATAGCCTTTACCATGCTCAGTTTCCAAGTTTATGAGTTGCTGTTTGAAAATAGAAAGTTTTCTGTTATGTCCTGAATATTTCTGACTTGTTAGAACATGATAAAAATATGAAAGTTTTACACAATAAGAATGCATGAGTTCTCTGTCATGTGGTAATTTTTCAGAATTTTTGGAGTTAGAGAAGTATAAATTTTTATTCCTCCTTTATAGACTATTCTGTTTAGACAGATTGCGGTTATGTTTACTTGTTTAATGTTTCTATTAGGTGATGGGAGTGTTAAATATGTAGAGACATTTAGTAGGCAATGTTTAATTATAATTTTAGTAATTTTCTACAGTAGAGAATGTTAAGGTTTTGAGTTGATTTGTACTAACTTATCTCGCGAGTTCTTGTAAGTTTTGTGTGGATCAAGTTTTTAAGACTTAGGGGAAGCCGAGATATGAGAGGAATTAAGGAGATACAAGAGCTCAAGCTTGGGGATTCCCAAGGCATCCCAAGTTAATATTACAAGAAGTCTCAAGAATCTAAGCTTGGGGAGGCCCCGGTAGGCATCCCACCTTTCTTCATCATCAACTATCGGTTAGTTTTGGTTGAGCCCAAGTTTTTATTTGTTTGTTTGCCATTTGATACAATCCTTAGATCTGAAATTTTTGATCTGGAGAGAATCTTTACATACCTACCTATTCATTTAACTACTCTTTGTTCTTCACTTATATTTTTTGGAGTAGTTTGTCATTCACTCTTGTGCTTCACTTATATCCTAAGAATAAATTCATAAATGAATTGAATATCATAAATCTGAAATTATACATGTTCCATATGCTTAGTAGTAATTTCACATTGGGTTTAGCAAGTAAAATCTATTGAAATTTGACAATCACAATATTGGTCATACAAGCAATTCATGAAAGATTAGTATAAGGAAGAGAAATTTCACATACAAATATATTATCTTGGACATCTTTCATGATTGTGAATACCCATTAATTATTTTCAAACTTGATCAAATAAGTTGAAGTTGGACAAGGAAGACAACGTAATGAGTTATGTTTGGGTATATTTGCATAGAAGTTATATTGTTATGGATCCTCCAACAAGTGGTGCTTGTTTATAATCTTTGCTAGCCAAAAAATTTTGTACTAAGCGGGAATACTGCTTGTGCATCCAAAAATCCGCGAGCCAAGTTTCATCCATGAGTGTCCACCATACCTACCTACATACGGTATTACCCTGCCGTTCCAAGTAAATTTGCATGTGCCATATCTAAAACCTTCAAATGAACATCTATTTTGTGTACCCGTACCGCTCATGGAGCGATGGGGTAGTCAGTATCTTCCATGCTAAGTGTGTTTTACTCACCGACGAGAGTTTATTCACTCGTTAAATTTGAGGGTGGTTGGTAATTGGGATGCCCGGTCCTCTTAAATAAAAACAAAGAAAAATATAATAAAACAAACTCCCCCTGGAAAGTTGATTGTTTGGAGGGTGTCCGAGGATTCGGCTAGCCATGGATTGTGTCTGTATGGTTGTGGTGGAGTAAATCCTTTCCATTTTGCTTGGGAACCGCCATTAATGTGTTTAGCATGGAAGATATTGAAAACTTTGTCGTTAAATCGTTGACAGGAAAAGTACACCTCTCAAATAAAAGTATCTCTATTTTAAGCAGTGAGCTCTGGCACATTACAAATCCATGCTTCCCTCTTCGAAGGGCCTGTCTGTTTACTTTTCATGTTGAGTCAACTTCTTATTCCAACCTCAATTATTCTCCACTTGGCAAGCGTCATGTGGTGGGGAAAGATCCAGGCACATATATCCAGTCAAATATATTTGATCATGAGTTATTATTGTTGATAATTATCTCGTTGATAAGTAAGTTGGGAGGTGAAACATTAGGCCCCTATCTTCCTCTGTGTTCGATAGATGCTATTTGTTCTAAAAATATGCTTTGAGTACTAGCAATTATAGAAGACTATATGATAATTGAGTATGTGGAGCTCTTACTTAGACTTTTCTGAAAAATAAGTTGAATTGTAATTGTTTGGTGACTAAGAACATAGGTTGTTAAGTTTCAAGAGAATGCATTGTTTGAACCATAGCATGTGAATTGATTGCTACTTTATCATGATAAGTTTTATGAGAAAGAGTTTCTGTTTATGGTGCTAGGAAAAGTGATTGAAATTATCGTTGATCGAACTTATGCACTATGCTAGCATTCACACTTCATAAATTATTTCTTTTATCATTTACCTACTCGAGGACGAGCATGAATTAAGCTTGGGGATGCTGAGACGTCTCCAACGTATCTATAATTTATGAAGTATTCATGGCATGTTTACAACAATTTTATATGGTTTTGGTGCACTATTATATGATTTTCATGAACTAACCTATTAACCTAGTGCCTAGTGCCAGTTGCTATTTTTTTTGCATGTTTTTGGTTTTCCAGAAACTCCATACCAAACGAAGTCCAAATGCCACGAAATTTATGGTGATTTTTTATGGACAAGAAGAGACCCACGAAGCTTCGAAGAAGGACCAGACAAAGTCTAGGGGGGCCACAACTCACCTGGCGACCCCCCTAGGGGCGCGCCACCTAAGCTTGTGGGTCCCTCGGGACTCCCCCTGGCGTGATTCCAACACTGAAAATTCTTATAAATTGGGAAACCCTCGAAAGTTAACCTAGATGAGTTTTTCCACCGCCGCAAGCCTCTATTCCGAAGCGATCTCATCCCGAGCTCTGTTCAGGCACCCTGTCAGAGGGGGGAAGTCATCACCGGAGGCCATCTTCATCATCCCCGCTGCTTCCATGATGAGGTAGGAGTAGTTCACCCTCGGGGCTGAGGGTATGTACCAGTAGCTATGTGTTTGATCTCTCTCTCTCTCTCTCTCTCTCTCTCTCTCTCTCCTGATCTTGATTTGGCACGATCTTGATATACCATGATGAAAGGATCGATATGGTTGACTAGAGGGGGGGGGGTGAATAGGCAACTACCAATTTTTAGCTTTTCTTAATAATTTAGGTTTAGCAACAAATAGGTTGTCTAGATATGAAACTAGGTGAGCAACCTATATGATGCTAACAACAACAACAAGCAAGCAAGCAAGCAAACAATACAACACAACAATATCTTGCACAAAGTAAAGGAAAGAAATAACCACAAGTGGAGTCGGTGAAGACGAGGATGTGTTGCCGAAGTTTCTTCCCTTTCAGAGGAAGTACGTCTCCGTTGGAGCAGTGTGGAGGCACAATGCTCCCCAAGAAGCCACTAGGGCCACCGTATTCTCCTCATGCCCTCGCACAATGCAAGATGCCGTGATTCCACTAGTGGTGCCCTTGAAGGCAGCGCCTGGACCTTTACAAACAAGGTTGGGGCTCTCTCCACAACTTAATTGGAGGCTCCCAACACCACCACGAAGCTTCACCACAATGGAATATGGCTTCGAGGTGACCTCTTCCGTCTAGGGTGCTCAAACACCCAAGAGTAACAAGATCCACAAGGGATTAGTGGGGGGAATCAAATTTCTCTTGGTGGAAGTGTAGATCGGGGCTCTCTCACCCAAACCCTAGAAGATCAACAAAAGTTATCGGCTAGGGAGGGAGATCGGGCGAAAATGGAGCTTGGAGCAACAATGGAGTTCGGGGAAGAAAGAGGCAAGTCTTCTTTGGGAAGAAGACCCCCTTTATATAGTGGGAAAGATTCCAACCGTTATGCAGCCTGCAGCCCGCACAGGAGCGGTACTACCGCCCGGCAGTAGTGCCAGATAGTACAATGTAACTGCCACAGGGACACGAGCCGGTAGTGCCGCCCGAGCGGTACTACCGCTCGCCCCAGCAGTACTACCGCTGAGGTTATGGTACTACTGCGCCCTACTACCGCTGCAGGAACAGGAGGAGAGACGGGGAGCTAAACCACGAGTGGTTGTGGCAACGGAAGTAGCCGTGGTACTACCACTTATAAGCGGTACTACCGCTCCTACTTCCGCTTCCACTGCCGCTCGCCCGACTGGGCCAAAAAGGGATTCAACGGTAGTATGCCAGAGGGACTGCCGCTGGACTACCACTAAACCCAACACGAAAAAGTCGAGGCCCAAGACGGAGCGGTACTACGCACGATACAAGCAGTGGTACTACCGCTGCCAGTAGCGGTACTACCACTGGCAGCTCTCCAACTACACCTCTGCAACACAGAAGGAGAAAACTCCATCGAAGCGGAAAGGCAATGAGGGTGCAAAGTGAAATGTGTATGTGATGATTCCATCCAAACCTTTTCGATGCGGACCCCCTCTTGATAGTACAGTTTTCCTATGACTCAAGTCCACCGACAAAGAAACGAAGGAAAAACAACCGTCTTGAATGGACCACTCCGAGGGGCAATAATCGTCTTGTGCCAAATGATAGATTATCTGAAATGCTGAATGCACGTGATTAGTCCACAAATGCATTGTCATCAATCACCAAAACCACTAAGGGAGAAATATGCCCTAACAATCTCCCCCTTTTTGGTGGATTGATGACAACACGGGATTTGCACAAAGGATAAAATGAGATAATAAGCAAACCCAACATCTACAAAATATAGACGGGCTCCCCCTAGATGTGTGCACTATTTAGGTATGCTTTTGGAATGCAGAGAACACACACTAGGATCAACACTCCCCCTATATTTTATAGACAAGGCAACACTTGCAACAACATGGTATAAGAGAGAAAAGCATGTATGCAAGTCATGGCATGTGAGCATAAAGATAAGGGCACAATAAGGATAATATCTCACAAGCTAACATAATACTAGACATAAAGATAATGATAGGGTAGCATATGTCTCACACCATATGATAGGTACTAAAGTTCTCACAACCACACACCAAACCAAAGCAAGCGATAAAAGAGTTCACGAGAGAAGAAGAGCAACTACAAATAAGACACACTCGTGACTCGGCAACTTGGCAAATCCCTAAGCTCTCTCCCCCTTTGGCATCGAGACACCAAAATCGCAAAGAGCACTAAAACAACCCAAGGTGGTAGCGATGCTCTAGAACACTATCAGTACTCCTCGTGATCGTCAGACTCCTCCTCTGCGATAGCTGGCTGATCATCCTACTCTGACTCTAACCACTTGCAGTTCTTGGAGGTCCACTCCTCATCAGTGATCTTGTCCTCGGATCCACTGGTAATCTCCATGCCCAAATGCCTCATCATGGCCTTGTCACGACTGCGGGCCTTCTTCTCCGCCACATGCGCCTTGTACTGCCCCTGAGCCTGAATACAGAACAACTTCTTCATGTTCTCCTTGAGCTTCTTGGCCCAAGATGGCTCAGTGGAGGGAGCAAACTCAGACCCCTCGGACTCTTTAGACTCAGTACCAAATGTCTCTGTCTCTGCAGGAACATGCGCTGGAGTGCCCCACTTCTTCTTCTGCCTCAGTTGAATGATGTCATGGGAGACCAACTCCCCAATGACAAGCTCCTCGTCAGGATAAGCAGACTTCCAAGAATCCTCAATAAGCTGCATGAGGTAAGGGCCATAAATGGGGCACTTATGCTCCATAACGGCTGAGTGAAGCTCAAAATACATCACATGGGACACATCCAACACCTGCTGTGATCCCTTCTCCTTCTGGCAAAAGAGAAGCATATCCACAAGATAGGAATGCACTTGATCCAAGTTCCCAATGCGAGGAAAGAGAGAGTTCCTGAAGATGCGATGCATGATATCAAGAAACGGGCACAGCTCATATGTCTCCTTGCCATTGGATGAAACCTTCAACGTGGAGAAGGGCCAGAGAGCAGACTTGTGCGTGGCAGCAGTCCCCTTGTGAGGGCGAAACCCAATTGGGTTGTGGGCCCCCAGATCATTATACGACAAGAGCTCCATGAAGTCCTTCCACTTAGTAGACAGACGCCTTCCATTTGTCATCTAGAAGAGAGTCCTATCTTCATCTGTCCCAAAATGTACCGTGGCATAGAATTGAGCCACAATCTCTGCATCAAAGTCCTTGTTGAAGGAGATAATCCTCAGGATATCCAGCTCACCACACCGCTCCAAGGCCTTCACAAAGTAGGCCATGTCTGACTACATATGAGTGAGATCAACTAACTTTACTCGCATGAACAGGTTCTTCTTCCCTTTCAGAACATCATGGTAGATCGAATGCTGCATCTTGTTCCAGAAGGGACAATTGGCAAGAGAAGGGTCTTGAGGAACTCGGTACAGATTGCGACGACGAGCCACACAGAATTCCTTAGCAGGTAAGTCATCCATCGTCTGCTCCTTTTCCTTTGCTTGCTGCTTGCTGGCAATCTTCTTGGCCCTTGACCTGGGCTGAACACTGGGAGCGGCACTGGCACTGGCATCCTCTGATGTGCGATAGCGCTTTGAACCACCTAGACGCTCCGGATTCTTGCGACACGCCTTGTGCGCAGAGCTACTACCACCTGGAGCCAACAACACAACATGAGGGAAAGCAGGTGTAAACAATTGCATAAGCCAAAGGAATTAATCAAAAAGGATTGAAGGTTGATTTGAGAAAAATGGAAGTTGACAGCTCTGGGCGGTAGTACCGTGAGCCCACAGCGGTAGTACCACCTACAAGCGGTAGTACCGCTCCAGGGGAGCGGTAGTACCGCCCGAAGCGGAGGTCAACGGGCAGACCACTACCGCGGCAAGATCTGGAACTACCGGAGTTGCCAAATTCAAATTTCCTCCAACCAAACTTCAATCCACCTATTCTAGCAGTCTTCTACGCTCTACTCAAGCCTCGATTCTAGGTTCTAGGGCAATACTTGTTGCATTCTACGATCCAGGTTCTAGCAGTCTTCAATCCACCTATTCTAGTAGTCTTCTGCGCCCTACTCATGACTAAAAATTGGAGAATGCAACAAGTATTGCCCTAGAACCTAGATCCATAAACTAGAATCATAGGAGAGAAAAATGGGGGCAATACCGGCATCCATGCCAAGAGGAGAAGGTGGGGATCGATCCCACCGAACGGAATCGCAGAAGACGGCACGGAATCGGTGACCCGGAGGTGGCCACCGGAGCAAGTTTGTCGCCTGGGAGAGAGGAGAGCATGAGGGGGAGAGAGATGAATGGGTATGGGGGAGTTGGAACTCCCCCTGCCCGACTCATAACCCCCTCACGAATCTGCAGAGCAGTAGTACCACTCGAGGAGCGGTAGTACCGCCCCGGTACTACAGCACGGTAGGAGGCCAGGTAGTACCGCTCCGATGGTAGTACCGTGGTACCCGGCGGTAGTACCGCTTAAAAGCGGTAGTACCGCCAAGACACCAACGGTAGTACCGCACAGACGCAAACTTGCAAGATCAAGTTGAAAGGGGGGCTTATGCACATAATAGGGGCTGTAGATGAGATGGCTTGGGTTGGAGACAAGAAGACCAGCAAAAGGGAATAGACACTCCAAGTTCAAAAGGACAAACAAAAGAAGAGCAAACTTGGAGTGACTCAAAGCACAAACAAAGCCCTAAAAGAACCAAATAGAACCAACTCGAACCACACCTCTCGAGGAGAGGGCGGTGGCCGAAGCCACCTATGTTTGAGTCAATTGGTATGGCACCGCGAAGATTTTAACCTTGGGCCCATGACCAAAAATCATCTTTGAAGCACAAGTACCATAAAAAATGGCTAATGTGAAAGACTTGATCGATTTATGCATAATGGGGGGAGGGAGAGTTCATTGAGAGAACAACACTCCCCCTATGCCCATGCCTACATCTAGAACAAGATAACATGATGAATGCGGTGGGGTGTGTCGAGATTCAAGCCACCTTGCTCGAATCAATGATATTTAGCTCATGCCTTAACTCACGAAATCTTGCTTCATCCAAAGGCTTCGTGAAAATATCCGCTAGTTGCTCTAGAGTGTTGACGTAGATAATATCAATCTCTCCACACTTGATGTGATCCCGGATGAAATGATGACGGATCTCAATACGCTTCGTCTTGCTATGTTGCACCGGATTGTAGGAGATCTTGATTGCACTTTCATTGTCACGTGGAAGAGGCACTTTGTCACAAGTGACACCGTAATCCTTTAAAGTTTGCCTCATCCATAGCAATTGTGCACAACAACTTGTGGCGGCTACATACTCGGCTTTGTTGGAGGAGAGACACACACAATTTTGCGTCTTCAAAGACCAACTCACCAAAGAGCGACCAAGGAATTGGCACCCTCCGGAAGTTGAATTCCTATCCACATGGTCTCCCGCCCAATCCACATCCGAATATCCCATGAGATCAAAACTTGCACCTTTGGGGTACCATAAGCCAAAGTTTGGGGTATGAGCCAAATATCGAAAGATTCGCTTGACCGCCACAAAGTGGCTTTCCTTAGGTGTGGCTTGAAACCGTGCACACATTCCCACACTCAACATGATATCCGGTCTAGATGCACAAAGGTAAAGCAAGGATCCAATCATGGAGCGATATACCTTTTGATCCACCGCTTTACCATTGGGATCAATGTCAAGTTGGCACTTGGTAGGCATTGGTGTCTTGGCCGGCTTGACATCATCCAAATTGAATTTCTTGAGCATGTATTGGGTATATTTTGGCTTGGTTGATGAAGGTTCCTTCTCTTCTTTGCTTGACTTTGAACCCGAGAAAGAACTTCAACTCTCCCATCATAGACATCTCAAACTTCTCTGTCATGAGTGCGGCAAACTCATCATTGAAAACTTTGCTAGGAGAACCAAATATAATATCATCAACATATAGTTGGCATATGAACAAATCCCCTTTAACCCTCTTAGTAAAAAGAGTGGGATCAATTTTCCCAATTTCAAACCCACGGTCTTGTAACAACTTAGTAAGGTGCTCATACCACGCACGTGGGGCTTGTTTAAGGTCATAGAGTGCCTTATCGAGTTTGTATACATGGTTGGGGAACTTGGGATCCACGAACCCCGGGGGTTGTTTGACATATACCAACTCATTAAGAGGACCATTAAGAAATGCACTTTTCACATCCATTTGTTGCAACTTAAAATCATGATGAGATGCATATGCAAGCAACATGCGAATAGATTCAAGATGAGCAACGGGAACAAAGGTTTCACCGTAGTCGATACCCTCGACTTGGGAGTAGCCTTGTGCTACCAATCTTGCCTTGTTTTGAACAACAACAGCGTTCGCATCTTGCTTGTTCTTGAATATCCATTTGGTTCCAATGACATTATGGTTCTCCTTTGGCCTTGGCACCAATTGCCGCACCTTGTTGCGCTCGAAGTTGTTGAGTTCATCATGCATGGCTTCAAGCCAATCCACGTCCTCGAGCGCCTCATGTACCTTTTGGGGTTCAACACATGAAACAAATGCGTGATGCTCACAAAAGTTTGATAATTGTTTACGAGTGGTTACCCCTTTCTTTAATCTTCCATAGACATTCTCCATGACATGTCCTTGTTGCTTGAGTTTGGAAGCAATTTTGGCGGCGCGACACTCCAAAAGCTCCTCCATAGACATTTGAGGAGAATCATCATGATCATCTTGAGCGCCATCTTGAGCTTGCTCTTGATCTTGTACTTGCTCTTGATCTTGAACTAGTTCTTGATCTTGAGCTTGCTCTTGATCATTAGCTTGCTCGGTGTCCCGAGCTTGCTCGGAGTCTTGAACTTGATCTTGGGCATCACTTGGTGAATCACCATCATCATGATATTGTTCTTGCCCTTGATCTTGTTCACTCGGTTGAGGGTCTTCGGTTTGCTCTTCGGAAGCGTGTGGGTCAATGGTTGGTGATGGCTCCACTTGCGTAGAGCATTGTCCTTCTCCTTCGGCCACAAGGGGTTCCTCAATGGGGAGTATTTGACCAATCCCCATTCTTCTTATGGCTTGGGGAGGAATTTCATCACCTACATCACAAAGACCACTTTGCTCCACTTGGGAGCCATTATTTTCATCAAACTCTATGTTACACGTCTCCTCAATGAGTCCATTGGACTTGTTGAGGACACGGTAAGCATGAGAGTTTGTAGCCTAACCAACAAATATGCCCTCTTGAGCTCTAGGTTCGAATTTAGACAAACGAGCACCCTTTTTGAGAATAAAACACTTACACCCGAACACCCGGAAGTACTTGAGGTTGGGCTTGTTACCGGTAAGTATCTCATATGGAGTCTTGTTCAAGCTTTTGTGGAGGTAGAGCCGATTGGATGCATGACATGCGGTGTTGATGGCTTCGGCCCAAAAGTTATACGGAGACTTGAATTCCGCCATCATGGACCTTGACGCGTCCATCAACGTCCGGTTCTTCCTTTCTGCTACACCATTTTGTTGAGGGGTATATGGTGCGGAGTATTGATGCTTGATCCCCTCATCACTAAGGAACTCATCCAAGGTGTAGTTCTTGAACTCGGTGCTATTGTCACTTCTAATCATCAATATCTTTGCGTCATGTTGACGTTGAGCTTCATTTGCAAAGTCGATGATGGTTTGTTGGGTCTCGCTCTTCCTCTTGAAGAAATATACCCAAGTGTATCTTGAATAGTCATCCACAATCACCAAGCAATACTTTCTTCCCCCAAGACTATCAAAGGAGGGAGGTCCAAAGAGATCCATGTGAAGGAGCTCCAAGGGCCTCTTCGAGTAGATGATAGTCGTGGGTTGGTGAGCCGTCTCATTTAGCTTTCCTTCGATACAAGCACTTCAAGCACGATCTTTGGCAAAGCTCACATTTGTTAGTCCACGAACCTGATCCCCTTTGAGGAGAGTTTGCAAAGATCTCATATTGATGTGGGCTAGACGGCGATGCCAAAGCCACCCCACGTCAACTTTAGCCATTAGACAAGTCGCGATCTTAGTGGGTCGCTCCGAGAAGTTAACCACATAGAGACCGTTCTCGACATGCCCAACAAAAGCTAATTTAAGAGTCTTGCTCCACAAAAGGGCCATGGTATCAAGATCAAAGAATGTGGCAAAGCCCATAAGTGCAAGTTGACGAATGGAAAGTAAATTGTATGCAAGGGTCTCAACAAGCATGACCTTCTCAATTGATAAATCATGAGAAATCACAACCTTGCCAAGACCCAATACCTTAGATGTTTAGGCATCACCAAATTGAACATGGGTGGGCATAGATGGGCTTGGTTGCACGTCCACCACCAAATGCTTGCTCCCGGTCATATGATTTGTTGCTCCACTATCGAGCAACCATGATCCTCCACCGGAAGCAAACTCCTACAAGAGATCAATGCTTGGTTTTAGGTACCCATTCTTGAATGGGTCCTTTGATGTTAGTAACAAGGATCTTAGGAACCCAAATAGGCCATTCAATGTACTCATAATAAGAACCAAATTTTTTCGCATAAACATGCCCATCACTAGCATGACATAAAACATAAGAAGGGTTAAAATCGCCGGCTTTGTTTGAAGGAGTGGTTTTGCCCTTCTTGGCATTTCCACCCTCCACCTTGTCCTTCTTCTCCTTATGAGCACCCTCTCCCTCCTTAACAAATACCTCTTTGAGAGGGAGAGGTTTCTTGGTCTTGTTCTTCTTCTTCTTCTTTGACTTGGGTACAAACCCAAGTCCCTCCTTTGCCACAACTTCCTTTTGATTGCTCAAAAGTTCGTTGAGGTTCTTCTCGCCTTGTATGCAAGTCACAAGGCCCTTCTCTAGTTGCTCCTTCAACTTGGCATTCTCCTCCACAAGATGAATATGCTCACAACAAGGGTTAGTAGCATGAGCATTATCAATTAGCACAAAAGGAGGACACGTGGCTATCTCCTTAGTGAGCTTCGCTTGGAGTTGATCATGAGACTCCTTGAGTGTAGCATGTGCACTTTTCAAGGCCTTGTGAGCCTTGTCAAGTAGCTCAAACTCCTCTTCGAGTCTAGCATGGCCAACCCCAAGCTCAATATTCTCAGATTTAAGCACACGAGAAAGAACTTGAGCATGATCATGATCTTTCTTTAGTTTAGCAAGGTCAACGTTTTGCGACTCCTCAAGAGCCGAACGAAGACCTCACTCTTCCTCAAGAGCAATGGAAAGATCCGCAATCTCATTGGCATAGGCACGACTATGGCCTTCCAAGTTAGTGATAGTCTCTTCGTGAGACTCAATGATATCATTGGCCTCACCTAGTTGTTCCAAGAGAGCAAGAAAGTGCTTCTTGGTCTCACCTTTGAGCTTACCCAAGAACTTGTCGAACTCATTCTCATCCACCTTTACCTCCTCATTTTCATCCACACAATCCGTCAAAGAAGGATTAGTAGTGAAGGAAGTTTTGATGTTGGAGGTTACCTTGTTGATGCCTCTTGCCATGAGGCACTTGGGGATGAAGTTCTTGTTGGGGCGTCGAAGAGGGACACCGAGGTTGGGGAAGAGGTGGCAATGGCCACGGTGGCCGTTGCAAACCCTTCACCACTTGTATCATCATCATCGGAGTTGTACTCTTGTTGCGCCACCAAACCCTTTGGAGGCACCTTCTTGGTGAAATTGTTCTTGTTGGGGAAAGACTTGGCCTTGTCTTTGCGGATGAGCTTGCCACCATTGTCTTCCCTCTTCTCATAGGGGCAATCCACCACGAAATGACTCACATTGCCACAATTGTAGCAAGTTCTCACACGTTGCTTGCCCTTGGATCCACTTGAGTTGTTCTTGGAGAAGTTGGGCCTTGAGTTTCTCTTGTTGCCCCAAAATTGCCTTGACGCAAGAGCCATGTGCTCGTGGTAAGCATATTTGGTGTCTTCGGGGCAACTCTCCTCTTGTTCTTCTTCTGGAATTACCTTGGCCTTCAAAGCAAGGTTGGTCTTCTTGGACCGTTGGACACGAGCTAGAGCATTATCGGTAGTCTTGTTCAAAATGTTCATTGCAATGAATTCATCCAACACTTCACTTGAGGACAAGGTGTGGAAGTCCGGTCTTTGACGGATCACAGAAGACATGCTCTTGTTGAATGGCATGATGGCCTTTAGGAACTTGCGCTTGACCCAAGTGTCATCCGTATCCTTGCTCCCATGATCTCGGAGTGAGACCGCGAGAGTAGTTAATCTCTGGTATAGCTCACGAGGATCTTCATCATCCTTCATCACGAACTCATCGGTCTCATCAAGTATGACCTCAAAGTTTGACTGTTGAATGCTTGAGCTTCCCTTGTACAATGAGACGATGTGCTCCCACGCATCCTTGGCGGTTGTGAATGGCCGCAAATGAGAGAGTTCTTCCGGTGGCATTGCGGATTGGAGAATGAACAAAGCGGAGTGATTGAGTTGATTGTCCACTTCTTCTCCTGGTGTAATGTTGTACCGTTCATGAGGATGGAAACCTTGCTCAATGACCCTCCAAAGTTGAGTTGAGCTGTGATTCAAATGAGACTTGATACGAATAAACCAAACATGAAAGTTATTCAAATCAAGCTTAGGAGGAGGACCAAGAGGATTAATGCGAGGTGATGGTACCGGACCTCCATAGTCCGGGGGAGGCGCAGTCACGGCATGAATGCCCGTCCCATTTTTTCCTTGAGGTAAAGTATGCTTATCACTACGAGTCCCCTCCTTACCGGAGTTGGCATCCTACTCCGAGTTGGTGGGTTTAACCACTTGCAATGGATCGGTTGAAAGTTTGAAGCCCTCAAGAAGTTCTTTAAACAAGGATTTGACCTCGGTCGTCATGGAGGTCTTAAGTGAGGCAATTGCCTCATTTAAGTCCTCATGTGTGACCGTGGTCACCACCTCGGTCGCGGGTAGGTTCTCCGCACCACCCCCATCGTCAACCATACTCTTTAGGCGATTAAGCCCTTAAAAGAGATGAGGCTCTGATACCTATTGAAAGGATTGATATGGTTGACTAGAGGGGGGGGGGGGTGAATAGGCAACTACCAATTTTTAGGTTTTCTTAATAATTTAGGTTTAGCAACCAATAGGTTGTCTAGATATGCAACTAGGTGAGCAACCTATATGATGCTAACAACAACAACAACAACAACAACAACAACAACAACAACAACAACAACAACAACAACAACAACAACAACAACAACAACAACAACAACAAGAAGCAAGCAAGCAAGCAAACAATACAACACAACAATATCTTGCACAAAGTAAAGGAAAGAAATAACCACAAGTGGAGTCGGTGAAGACGAGGATGTGCTGCCAAAGTTCCTTCCCTTTGAGAGGAAGTATATCTCCGTTGGAGCGGTGTGGAGGCACAATGCTCCCCAAGAAGCCACTAGGGCCACCATATTCTCCTCACGCCCTCTCACAATGCAAGATGTCGTGATTCACTAGTGGTGCCCTTGAAGGCGACGACCGGACCTTTACAAACAAGGTTGGGGCTCTCTCCACAACTTAATTGGAGGCTCCCAACACCACCACGAAGCTTCACCACAATGGAATATGGCGTCGAGGTGACCTCTTCCATCTAGGGTGCTCAAACACCCAAGAGTAACAAGATCCGCAAGGGATTAGTGGGGGGAATCAAATTTCTCTTGGTGGAAGTGTAGATCGGGGCCCTCTCACCCAAACCCTAGAAGATCAACAAAAGTTATCGGCTAGGGGGGAGATTGGGCGAAAATGGAGCTTGGAGCAACAATGGAGTTTGGGGAAGAAAGAGGCAAGTCTTCTTTGGGAAGAAGACCCCCTTTATATAGTGGGAAAGATTCCAACCGTTATGCAGCCTGGAGACCGCACAAGAGCGGTACTACCGCCCGACGGTAGTGCCAGATATTACAATGTAACTGCCACAGGGACACAAGCCGGTAGTGCTGCTGGAGCGGTACCACCGCTCGCCCCAGCGGTACTACCGCTGAGGTTACGGTACTACTACGCCCTACTACCACTTCAGGAATAGGAGGAGAGACGGGGAGCTAAGCCACGAGCGGTTGTGGCAACAGAAGTAGCCACGGTACTACCGCTTATAAGCGGTACTACCGCTCCTACTTCCGCTTCCACTGCCGCTCGCCCGAATGGGCCAAAAAGGAACTCAACGGTAGTATGCCAGAGGGACTGCCGATGGACTACCGCTGAACCCGACATGAAAAGGTTGAGGCCCGAGAAGGAGCGGTACTACGCGCAGTACTAACAGCGGTACTACCGCTGCCAGTAGCGGTACTACCGCTGGCAGTAGCGGTACTACTGCTGGCAGCTCTCCAACTACACCTCTACAGCACAGAAGGAGAAAAATCCATCAAAGCAGAAAGGCAATGAGGGTGCAAAGTGAAATGTGTACGTGATGATTCCACCCAAACCTTTCCGATGTGGACCCCCTCTTGATAGTACGGTTTTCTTACGACTCAAGTCCACCGAGAAAGAAACGAAGGAAAAAACAACCGTCTTGAATGGGCCACTCCGAGGGGCAATAATCATCTTGTGCCAAATGATAGATTATCTGAAATGCTCAATGCACATGATTAGTCCGCAAATGCATTGTCATCAATCACCAAAACCACTAAGGGAGAAATATGCCCTAACACATGAGCTTTGTTAACATAGTTGGATCATATGGTGTTCTTCCATCTCTATCTTTGTTGTGATGAATTGAGTCTTGCCCTTTGAGGTTTCATCATTATCGGATTAAATATTTGGATTTGAGATCACTTGATGTATGTCTTGCATGTGGATACCCGTGGTGACAATGGGGTATTCTATTGAGTCACTTGATATATGTTTTGGTAATCAACTTGCGGATTCCCGTGGTGACATTCGGGTAATCTAGGCACATAGGTTGATACACATTTTCATCCTACTTTCTCTGATAGAAACTTTGGGGTAATCTTTGAAGTTCTTTGTGTTGGATTGAATATTATGAATCTGAATTTGTTTGATGCATATCGAATAATTAACTCACGGATACTTGTGATGACATTGGAGTATCTAGGTGACATTAGAGTTGATTGATGCGTATCATATGGTGTTATTTTAGTACGATCTCTAGGGCTGTTGGTGACACGTATAGGGATGGCTCAATAGATTGATCGGAAAGATAAATTTGAGGTGGTTTTGCTACCTACAACAATTTCATCTTATGTTCTCCGCTATTGATATGAACTTTGGAGTGATTCTTTGTCGCACGTTAAGGGATGGTTATATGATTCAATTATGTTACCACTGTTGAGAGATTGCACTAGTGAAAGTATGAACTCTAGGCCTTATTTCTAAGCATTGCAATACTGTTTGTGCTCACTTTTGCTACTTGTTACCTTGTTGTTTATATTATTTCAGATTACAGTGCAATTGAGTGCATTCCATCTTCTTCTTGGTTTGACATCCATTTCCCATGTTGGGCAATCAGTGATGTGGTGACAGAAGCTTTTGCATTTGAAACAAGAGATATCAAGTGGGGGCAATCGACGAGATGAATCTGTTGTGTCATCTTCTGAGGATCTTATTAGGCACAAATTTTGACGTCTGAGGTTGTTGAGGTGCTCTGTGAGCATCTCTAGATCCCGTGCGATAGTATACTGATTCTCGTATTCTTTTTCGTTTGAACTCCCATAGTCTAAGAGAATTTCACCTTTCTCTTCAGAAGAAGAATCAGATTAACCTTTCTCATTCTCCAGTTGTTCTTCGTGAACGATTAGTAATTCCATAACTTCGACTGATCGAAGACTTTCATAGTCAGATCTTTCGTTGATGGTTGCAACTAGAGAATCAAAGGAATCGTTAGGTGATTGAAGTAGCTTCTCGACAACATCATGATCAGAAATATCTTCAACGCCTCTTTGACAAAGTCTCAACTATACTGCTTAGATGATCAGTGAGTTCCATGACACTTTCTTTTCGAAGACTTCTGAAGTGAGTGAACATGGCAGGAAGTGTATTAGTGTGAGCATCTCTTTGTGTCTAATTTTCTTAATGAACATTTTCGATGCCATCCCAGATTTGTTTTGCAGTCTCAAGTCGTCTGAATAGAATGAAAACATTTTTGAGACATAGTTGCAGATGATATCTTTTGCTTGTGCATCCAACTGAATGTTTCTTTCATCAACTTGTGAATAAGATTCGGGAGACTAAATAGTGTAGCCCTTTTGAACAGTCTGCCACATTTCTTCGCTAACAGCCTTCAGTCGAATCATCATCTTCCGTTTCCAGAAAGGATAGTCATTTACATCGAAGATAGGAAACCTTTCAGAGTGTCCATGATGTCCTGCAAGCGACGTACTCAAAACTCCAAGGTATTTAGACCTTTAATAAGCATAGACAAGGAGACCTTGCTCTGATACCAATTGTTAGGACCGGGAGTATATCGACCAGAGGGGGGTGAATGGGAGATTTAAAATTTCTTTGGAAATTTCAAATCCTCATGAATGAATACAGCGGAAGACTACTAAGAGTGCGAACACCGAAGGAGATCAGAGGCATACACTTGAAGGGATGCTAACTTAACCGAGAAAGATTAAGCAAAACTTTCGATGAAAGTGGTGATGTTCTTTCGGGTATAATAACAAAGAACTTTTACAATGATAATTGAAACACGGAATGGAAACAGAATGACTATCAGGATTCCCTGAATACCTAAAATAGAGATGATCATAGAAAAAGTGAAATATTTTATAGGATCCGTTTTGGAAACATGGAATGTCGGAGAAATTCAAATTATGTGAGCCTTAGAAAGAAGTCCTGCGTAGAGTCCAGGGAGAGCCTATTTTGATTTTTTGCTCTAGTTACCCTTTTTCCTTCTCAAACAACGCATTTGATTTCATTCCTTATACCAAAGGAATTCCATCTTGTAAAACAAACACCCTAATGAACGATATTAATAAGAGCATATATGAACGAAGCAACTGAGTTTAAGAAGATGAAACATGACAAATAATAGATCAGAGATGATGTGGCCGCTAGTGCAAAAGATAATCTTCGGAATATGTTACAAGTTGGCTCTTTTAGCTTTGAGGTTCCATCAACTGAACCAAAGAAGGATGCTGTCAAGCCCAATTTTAGAACACCTGGCGTTTTGTTCGAAATAGGTTGCAATATGATTCCTGTGTAGCTGCGTGAGAGAGCAGAGTCTTATTTTGTTTTCTATGTCTACTAGTACTAGTCACGTAACTTTTTGGTTGTGATCAACGTGGCCGAATAATTAATTAGTTAATATCTTGTTTAGTTTAATTAGGAGAGAAAGGGTCATGAGTTGGTACGATTTGTACTAGTACCTGCGTTTGGTTATTAGGAAGAGTCCAAATCGGTTTCGTTTTGAGCCTACGCGCTCCTTAAATAAAGGCCATACGGCCGTGTAACAGGGTCAGATTTGTTTTTGATCGCGAGTTAAATAAAACTACAGAAAACGTCCCATGTCGGGGGACACCAAATATCTTCATTGTTGATCCGTGGGGATTTTGTTGCTGCCGCGCGTGGAGTCGATCCAATCTACTCGACGCAAGTTTTCGATCTTACGGTTTTGCATCTTTGCTCGACCGGAATTTCTTGTTGCTGTTGCTAGTACCGTGAAAGGTCGGGCCGATGAACGACCCGCCATCTAGTCGAGTCCTTATCAAGAGATATCTATCAATACACAGAGCACTAAAAATAAACTACTTAAGAAATTGCAGTAGAGTAGAATGAACCAGTGGTGCTCGATGGCGACAGATGATTTGGTAGACCAATTCACTCTTCTGCAAAAGAGCTACGTCTGGCTGGAGGGACTTGTGATTGAACACAGGAGCAAACCTCTCTCCATCCTATTCTCCTTCAACACGAAGCTGATGAGACTTTGGTTGATTCCACTCGGGGTAGATGCTTATCGGTGATCTCCAAACCTTTGAGAGACTTCTTTGTGAACCAAAATTACTCTTGGTTGCTGAAGACTTTGCTTAGTGAAGACAATTATTCTTTGACACTAAAGACATCACCTATCTGTCTAGAGAGTGTGAAGCTCTCAAGAGTAATAGGTACAAGAACTCTAAACTCAGATCTACTGTGATGCTCAACCACTATCTAAGTTTCGGCTCTTGATTTTCTCTCAGTGGATCTTAATCTCAAATCTCTCGAGAGGGGTGATCAATCAATCTTCTCAGAATTTCAAGCGGAGCAGCAAACGAAAACATTGGAGCGGGGTGGCTATTTATAGCCACAGCCTTCCCTGATGGGAAATGACCATTAGGACATGCGGTCCAGCAAATGGCCAACCGACATGTTTCCAACGGTCAGATTTTTGAGCACATGGCAACTTTACTTGAGGAACAAGTAAAGCTAACTCCTCGGTCCAAAAGATATCTCTCGCAGCCCAGAAGACCAACGTCTCTGGCTTTCATAGGTTTCGGCTAAGTATCACAACAAACTTAAGTCTTGAATACCTATACCCCTCTTAATAGTATGGTGGTCCTATGACTCAAATAAGAGAAAGAAGAACAACGAAACAAATACTATGCCTTCGCTTTGCCTTCAAAGTTTTGGACTGTAGTCATTCTTCTTTGGACAAACCTAGCTGAAATTACTTTGTGTCAGCAATATTTTTAGGGGTCAACTTCTTCACACAGTCTTCTCGGTATGGTTTCTTCTCGAAACATATCTCTCTCTTCTTTGCCACGCAGATGTTTGATACGTCCATTTTGCATCATGTTTTCCTACTGTTATTTATTGTGTTTTGGGTCATTATTTCACTTTATGATGCAGTCCTAATGCCTTTTCTCTCTTATTTTGCAAGTTTCACATGAAGAGGGAGATTGCCGGCAGCTGGAATTCTGGACCTGAAAAAGCTATAGCAGAGATAGATATTCTCCATGACTCCAAATGACCTGAAAATTTATGGACAGTTATTTTGGAATATATAAAAAATATTGGCAGAAGAAATACCAGGAGGGGACCCACCAGAGAGCCACAAGCTCAGGGGGCGTGCCCTACCCCCCAGGCCACGCCTGGTGAGCTTGTGGGCCCTCCAGCAGGTCTCTAGGGCCCATCTTCTCCTATAAGATGCTATTTTCCCTATAAAAAAATCAGAAGAAGACTTTCGGGACAAAACACCGCCGTCTCAAGGAGAAACCTGGGCAGGAGCACTTTTGCTCTCCGGCGGAGCGATTCCGCCGGGGATACTTCCCTCCGGGAGGGGGAAATCGAAGCCATCGACATCACCAACGATCCTCTCATCGTGGGAGGACCAATTTTCATCAACATCTTCACCAGCACCATCTCATCTCAAACCCTAGTTAATCTCTTGTATTCAATCTTTGTCCCAAAACCTCATATTGGTACCTGTGGGTTGCTAGCAGTGTTGATTACATATAGTAGTTGATGCTAGTTGGTTTATTTGGTGGAAGATTATATGTTCAGATCCTCAAGCATATTCAATACACCTCTGATCTTGAACATGAATATGATTTGTGAGTAGTTACTTTTATTCTTAAGGACATGGGAGAAGTCTTGTTATAAGTAATCATGTGAAGTTGGTATTCGTTTGATATATTGATGATATGTATGTTGTTATTCTTCTAGTGATGTCACGTGAACGTCGACTACATGACACTTCACCATATTTGGGCCTAGGAGAATGCATTGGGGAGTAATAAGTAGATGATGGGTTGCGAGAGTGACATAAGCTTAAACCCTAGTTATGCGTTATTTCGTAAGGGGCTGATTTGGATCCATTTGTTTTATGCTATGGTTAGATTTATCTTAATTCTTCTTTTGTAGTTGCGGATGCTTGCGAGAGGGTGTAATCATAAGAGGGTTGCTTTGTTCAAGTAAGAACATCACCCTACCACCGGTCCACCCACGTATCAAATTATCAAAGTAGCGAACGCGAATCAACTAAACATGATGAACGTGACTGGATGACAATTCTCATGTGTCATCGAGAACGATTTGCTTAATATAAGAGAATGTTCCAACTTGTCCTTTGCAATAAAAGGATTGGGCCACCTTGCTACACCTTTGTTACTATTGTTACTTGTTACTTGTTATGAATTACCTTGCTACAAAACTACCTGTCGGTGTAAAAACCGGCAGACCTCGGGGTAGGGGGTCCCGAGCTGTGGATCTCGGACAGATGGTAACCGGAACAGGGAGACGATATTTACCCAGGTTTGGGCCCTCTTGATGGAGGTAAAACCCTACATCCTGCTCTTGTTTATATTGGTGGAGAAGTATCAAGTACAGAGTTGATCTACCTCGAGATCATATGATCTAGTCATAAGGCTAGGTGAATGAGATTGCGTTCAGGTCCCCTCTACGGGCTAAACCCTTCGCCTTATATACACGCCAGATAGGGTATGTAGGGTTACAAGGTCGGTATCCAGTCGAGGAGGCAGCAGGGGAAGTCTTGGAGTATACGTCAAGTCTTCGGTAGATGTAATCTTTTTCTTCCTTCTCGCATGCATCTTCCGGAGTCCATCTTGATAAGAATGAGGGCCCACTGGCCCAGCCCGAGGAATATGGGCCGACCAGGTTGGTACCCCCTAGTCCAGGACACTGTCAGTAGCCCCCGAATTAGTCTTCTACGCCAAGGACGATCTGTTCAACGGTGGTAACTTCGGATCCGAAGTCCTTGGTTTGATAGACGAGTTCCCCTTCGAAATTCTGGATCTCTTAGCCACCCTTCTAAGGAGTGGTGTCTTATAGACGAGATTTAGCCGGGTCCTGTCCCTATCCGGGGTCATAAGTTAACTTAGCCTTGAAGGCTAGCCACCCAGGTGTGAACAGTCCCCCATGGCCTGACAACTTTATCGAAGCGGCGCTATCCACGATGGGTCAGGCAGTTACTTCCCATCTCAAAACGTGGTTTGAGGCTGCCTTTTTACTGGCACGTCCCATCAAGGTGGGGATCATGCCCTTATTTTCTGGGATATCATCAAGATTTTGTTTCCCCCTATGAGTATAACGGCATCTTCTGCGGGAGAGTGGCATTTTTATCGGCGTAGCAAGGGGGACTCTTGGCCTTTCAACAGCCTATAAGAGTAAAAAGCAAACAGAGCCTATAGCCATGCTCCCATTTCCCCCATCTTCTGCTTCCTCAAGCTCTAGCACCCAGATCTAATCTTGCCTCCTCCCACCTCTGCACCTCCGTGCTCCCCCGCTTAGTTATGGCCGATACCCTCAAAGGGCACTGGGGGGCTCCATCGTGATGGAGGCATGCTCCAAGAGCTATGGAGTGCGGGGTATATCCCCGCCAATGTCGCCGCCCGTGCCCCCGACGCCGGCTAGCAGGTGCCTGCTCCCAACCCAGGGGAGCAGGTAGTCTTCATCCCTCACCTCATCAGAGGCTTAGGGTTTCCGCTGCACCCGTTCGTGCGTGGGGTCATGTTCTACTACGGGCTTGATTTCCACCACATGGCCCCGAACTCCATCCTCCACCACGCCTCTTTCATCACGGTGTGTGAGGCCTTCCGCCGCATTGAGCCGCACTTTGGCCTATGGTTGAAGACCTTTGGTGTTAAGCCGAAATCCAGCGGCTCAGATTTGGCAGAGTGCGGAGGCGCCATGGTCAGCAAGAACCAGGGGGCCACCTGGTTTGACGGCACCTTCATCGAGATGGTCAAGGAGTGGCAACAGGAGTGGTTCTACATCATTGAGCCGCTCGCCGCTGGCCAGACCGAGGTCCCAGCCTTTTCGGCTAGGCCTCCTAGGAAGCTCAAGTCCTGGAAGGAGAAGGGCATCCTCTGGGGAAACCCAGAGGAGGTGGAGACACTGATCAAGAGGATCCAGTGGTGGTCCCTCAAGAAGAAACTCCAACTGCCCGACGTGGTCAACGTCATGCTCCATCGCCGCAGCCTCCCGCTCCAACTCCTGGCCACCCCAATGTGGGAGCACAAATTTGGGGATGCCGGACCCGTCCTCAGCTTCTTCTGCTCCTCCCTGGCCGGGATGTGGACGCGGCTCTTCAAGCTGGCCAAGGACAAGATTCCTGAGGAGGGGAAGGACCTCGGCTTCAAGGTCGGCTACACCGCCACCCCGGTAAGTGTTCAATATATACATTCATATTCCTTTCCTGTTAAGTGAGACAGATTTCGATGAATCAATCCATTTCATATTTGCAGAACTGGGTGACCAAGGTGCAGCAAATGTTGTGCCCGGCATGACATTCAGAGGGGGAGAAGTCCCCTCTACTCACCGCGCTCCTGACCGAGGAGCCGCACATGGTGATCCCCAGGGCGGCGAAGCCCCAGAAGGGCAGGACGGGTCTTCGGGGGCAGGAGACCTCGGTCACCCGATCCGAGGAGACCCACGCCTCCTCCACCCACGAAAGTGATGGGGGGAGGACGAGGATAACCTTCCCCCAAAGGGGAAGAGGGCGGCGACAGAACATGCCGAGGCCGAGGCTCGGCCCACAGGCCAAAAGAGGTTGAAAGAAACCTCGACCGGGGCGGCTGACGAGCCCCAGCCGTCGGAGAAGAACATGCTCTCCGATGAGTCCGAAGACGACCCCCTCGTGCTGGGGAGGAAGAAGCCGACGCCTCGAAGGTACGCCGCTGTCCTTTGTATTTGCCTTCACAGTCAAGTTTTTCTGACAGGGTTAATGCCATGTAAATGTTTTTCCACAGTCCGCCTAGGGCACGTCTTAGCGACTCCTCCAGCGGGTTGCCGCCCACCAGCGGGACGCCGGACCGCGCTGTCCCGGCTCCAGAAGGGCTGGGCGAGGTGACGTCGACCCCGGCCCCACAGGCTGACACAGCGGGGGTCGAAGAGGTGGTCATGGCCGAGGTTGATACCTCGGCCCCACAAGGCCAAGGGGACGAGGTCCCCGAGGTCGTCCAGGAAGGGCTGGGCCAAGCAGCGGCCCAGCCAGAGTTTACTCCGGCTCCACTGCCACAGCCGGAGACCCACGAACCCAGCACCCAGGTGTTGGGGCCCGAGGTCTTTCCACCCCCACCTCCCGCTCTAGGGCGGGCTAGCGCGGGGTGGACCAGAGAGATGGAGGCAGCCTTGACAGGCTCCTCCCCCAAGGATGAGCACCGCGCGTTGATTAGTGCGGCGCTGCAGGGATTTCGGGCCGCAGAGGCCGGAATGCAGGAGGTCTTCAAGGGCCTCCTGACGAGCTTCGAGGTAACCCTCTCCCTTTTGAGAAAAAGGATCTTCTCTGCTTAGATTTATCGAGTTTTGTAACTGCCCGAAGGCGTATGTTACCCATCGTTTTAGATGGCCTGCCCAGTGAGTAGCCCCCGAGCCCAGGGCCAGTTTGAAAAACTGGTGTTGGGGTTAAAACATAGGAGCAGAGGAGAGAGTAGCCCCCAGTACTGATGAAACAGGGTGTGTGTCTGAAGTGTCATTAAATTGATTAGGGGGCTCATGAGGAATTGTTTATGCAGGTTTCAACCTCGGCTCCGGGCTCCGCCTCCGAGGAGATTGCAGAGATGAGCCAGAAGCTCAAGAGGTCCAAAAAGGACCTCGACCTGGTGAACAAGCAGGTGGATCCAGTCTCAAGGTAAGTGACCGATGTATTGTGCTTTTTTTTGAAGTTTGATTTTGAGCAAGGATAACTTGTTATCTGAAAAACTGACGCTAAACTAATTTGACAACAGCGGCATTGGCCGAGCTTGAGGGGCTCAAGGCCGAGCTCTTGACGGCTCGGCAAGAGGTCGAGCAGCAGAAAACTGCTACGGCCAAAGCAGAGAAAGACCTAGCCACCGAAAAGGTGGCTAGGGAGAAAGACCAGGCGCGGGTCCTGGAGGTCGAGGAGACTCTCAAGGGTGTGTATCTCGAATGCGATTCCCTTGAGAAGAAGGAGAAAGAGACGGGCGAGCAGCTGCAAAAGCTATGCCTGTCTCATGCCGAGCTCCAGACCCGGAACCGGGCTGATCACCACGTGCTCCAGCAAGTGGAGAGAATAGCCGCGGGTAAGCTATATTTACTGCAATGTGTATTTGGCAGCAAGGGGTACGTCGAGCTCACCCAGATATGGCGATCCGTAGAGGTCTTCGCCAATCTCCCGAAGAGCGCGGCAGATGCCGGCCTTCATTTTGGCTAACTGGAGGGCCATGAGGCGGAGAAGGCCTTCTGGAGTCAGTTCAAGGAGTCGTCACAGTCGCAGTTGCTCAATCATCGGATGAAGCAACTGACGGAACTGCTTCGGATGGCGAGGCCGGCGCTCCAAGACCTATGCGTCAATCTGTGGCCCACGGAGGCGTTGCCAGCCAGCTTCTTCGGGCTCCTAGTGCGGCTTTAAGAAGCCGTCCCACAAGTCAACCACTAGAAGCGATCGACGTGTCTGGAAGGAGCGCGGCGGGCGTATGCCTGCGTGAAAATGCACTTCCGGAAGGTGGGGGCGGAGGTTGTTGCTGCGGGGGCCACCGAAGGGAAGGCGCGCACCGCGGAGCAGTTCTTCGCCGACGTGGAAGAGGGCGCCCATCTTACCGAGGCCATGTGTCCTAAGGCCAACTTGTATTTCCAGGTAGCACTTCAGAATGCCGAAGTGCGTGTGATGTATAAAGATTTCAAGTTATTTAATGAGTATGGTTGAATTTCCTTTCATGTATTTATGTTTTGTTTTTAATATTCCTCCTGTTTGACCGTGTTGAACTAAAAGCGGCCAGTCATCGGCTTCGACCCCTTTGTATAGTATACAAAGGGTGCCCCTTTAGGCATTCCTGACCCATAGCCGACGTCTCGGTTCCCGAGGGAGGTCTGTGCACATAGGGGCTAGGCAATCAGACTATGGTGGCTTTATAACTTTCTCTTAGCCATAGGAGTTTGACGGTGGGGACTGATGACGAGCCCCCGGTGAGTAAAGTGGTCGGCTTGGTCAGCCAAGGTCTATGCCCATGCCCACTTCGGCCAATTCGAGGAAGAAGCCCTTCGTTTGACGCGGTCTTCGGTTGGCCGACCAGTTTTCGCTTACCTAGATAGTCAGTCTTCGGCTTTCTCCAATGAGGTGCTCTGCCAGTTAAACTAGCGGCACTATCGCAGTGGTTCTCCTGTTACACCCTTAGCCGAATTTGTCGGGAACGTAAGGGGTACACATCGGAGCCAAGCAACCCAACTATTGACCAAAATCTAGGTTCGAAACTGATGCATATAGTGCAACATCCGAGACGCCGAGTACTTCAGACTTTTGTTTCAAGGTGTAAAATTGAAACCCTTTAGCAATTGTATCTTAAAGATGTGGGCAGTGCTTGTAAGAAAATGCGTTTGAAGACCTTTATGGGTACGATTTCTTTATTTCAAGTAGCCAAGCTTTACATGCCGAACTCTTTGTTGAAAGGGACTAAACAGGATACAATGCAAGTGAAGATAATGAGGGAGAAACTAAAAGAAAACAGGGCGGATCATGTCATCCGGTCTATGAGCCCGAGCCGCTTCTTGCCACACGTCTGTGTCTCCGTGTTGTTGACCTGCTTGTCCTCATTGATAGCGGGGGTTGGTATTGGTAACGTGTAGCCTCGGCCAAGCATGCGCTTGATGCGTCCATTGGTCGATCCCTTCGAAGAGGTCTGTAGCTGTAGTTGTGTGGTTAAAGCCACATGGGCAAGCTAATATTCGCTAGCTCTTTGACAGAACCCTGCCGATATGCGAGCCCGAGGTTTTGTCGCTTCTCGGTCTAGCCGAGCCGACGTCTTCATTGTAGTGGCTCCTCGGCGACCCAGGGAATTTTTAGTGCGAAGTTGTGCACCCTGGGGATGTAGTGCCCCTTCCAAGGGAGGCGCGCGAGGAGCCCGTACCCCTACTTGGGGTGGGGAGGTGCTTGTCCGAGGTCAATTGGCGCAGCCCGCGTATGCTTCAAAGAGTTGGGGGTGCGTTTACCGCCACGGGCGGCCTCCTCGGATGCCTATACCTCGGCTGCGAAAGCCGCAGTCTGCTCTTCCGTCCGGAGAGAGCGTTTGGTGTTACCATTTACTGTAATAACACTGTTGGGTCTTGGCATCTTGAGCTTAAGATAAGTGTAATGCAGGACTGCATTAAAGCGGGCGAATGCGGTGCGTCCTAGGAGCGCATGGTATCCGCTGCGAAAAGGTACGATGTCGAAGATTAACTCTTCGCTCCTGAAGTTCTCGGGTGATCCGAATACTACCTCCAGGGACACGGTTCCTGTGCAGCGAGCCTCGACCCCTGGTATTACACCTTTGAAGGTGGTGCTGCTAGGCTTAATCCGAGATGAGTCAATCCCCATCTTCTGTACTGTGTCCTCGTAGATCAAGTTGAGGATGCTTCCTCCGTCCATAAGGACACACGTCAGGTGAAAGCCATCGACGATCGGGTCCAGGACGAGTGCGGCCGATCTGCCATGCCTGATGCTTGTCGGATGGTCATGTTTGTCAAATGTGATCGGGTAAGCCGACCACGGATTGTACTTCGAGGCCACAGGCTCTAACGCGTAGATGTCCCGAAGTACGCATTTCCTCTCCCTTTTGGGGATGTGGGTAACGTAAATCATGTTTACCTCTGTTACCTCATTAGGAAACTTTTTCTGGCCTCCATTGTTTGGTTGTCGAGGTTCATCCTCGTCTTCGCTGCGATTTTGGGTTTTATGCTGACCCTCTGTCGCTATCTTGCCGGCCTGCGTAAAGACCCAGCAAATGCTGTTAGTGTGGGTTGCTGGTTTTTCTTGAGTGCCATGAATTTGGCACGGTCGATCTAGGTTCTTGTCAAGCTGGCTCGGTCCATCCTTGTTCCCTTTGAAGGGCTTTCTTTTCTGTCCGTATCGAGGTCCGGTGAAGCCTGCATTGACTGCTGCGTCTTCTGTGTCGCTTCCGCCGTTTCTATGCCTGCGCTTATTTTTGTTGCGCTTAGGCTTGTTGTTGGCGTCGCGAGTTTCCGAGGTCCTCGCCTCACCGTCATGTGTGCTGCGGGCCAACCAACTATCCTCTCCCGTGCAAAAGCGGGTCATGAGCGAGGTTAGGGATGCCATGGTCCTCGATTTGTCCTGGTCGAGCTGGCGGGCGAGCCACTCATCTCGGATGTTGTTCTTGAATGCAGCGATGGCCTCGGCGTCTGAGCAATCTATGATCTGGTTCTTTTTAGTAAGAAACCGGTTCCAGAATTTTTGAGCTGATTCGCCGGGCTGCTGAGTGACACGGCTGAGGTCATCGGTGTCCGAAGGTCGGACATAGGTTCCTTGGAAATTTGCCCTGAAGGCATCTTCAAGAGCTTCCCAGCTTCCAATGGAGTGGGGCGGTAGGCTATTCAGCCAGTGCCTTGCCGGCCCCTTTAGCTTGAGCAGCAGGTACTTGATGGCATGGAGGTCATCTCCATTGGCCATGTGTATATGGAGAAGAAAGTCTTCAATCCATACGGCTGGGTCCATGGTGCCATCGTACGATTCTATGTTGATGGGTTTAAACCCATCTGGGAACTGGTGTTCCATCACCCTATCTGTAAAACAGATCGGGTGGGCTGGTCCTCGGAACAGAGCGGTGTCGTATCGAGCTTCGGGCGAGAACCTTCTATGAATTTGATCTTGGGCGTGGCCCTTCCTGTCCAACCAGGCGTCATAGCCGTCATGCCCGGTCGGAACGCGTCCTCTTGATCCATAAATGGACCGAGGTGGCGCCCGGTTTGCCTCTATACGACGTCGAACGTCTTGAGGGTCAAGATAGTCCACAGGGTCCTTGCCATGACGGCGTGGAGCTGGTTGGGTGTGGAAATCCTCCCGCGCGGGCCTGTCGCATCCTCGAGGGGGGCGGTCAGGTGCCTCGGTGGTTAGTTCATCATCGAATTCAGGCAGTAAACGCCTGCGTGGATAAGATTTTGGCGCACTACGATGCCGTTCTTCGAGGTCTTGCTCCGCCGAAAGTATTTCGACCCACTTGTCGTTGAGCGCATCCTTGTTAGCCTGCAGCTGCTGCTGCTTGCGCTTCATGCTTCGGGCGGTGGCCACGAGGCACCGCCGGAAGCGTTCTTGCTCAACAGGGTGTTCGGGGACTATGAAGTCGTCGGTGCCGAGGCTTACGTCCTCCTCGGATTCCGGCATGTAATTGTCATCGGCCCCTTCAAAGAGGTCGTCGGGATCCGAGTCCCTGGGGATGCCTTCGGGGTCGACGGGGCATTCCGGGGAGTATTGAAGGTTCTCCCCTTGGTCTTCTGCGTCGTTGGCCGCCGTATTGGCGGTAAGGTTGTTCCCGCTGGGCTCCCCATTAGTACCCCTTCTGCGTCTTCGCCTACGCCTTGGAGGGGAGTTGGGAGTGTTGACCATGTATACATCATATGTAGATGTTGCTTTCCACCTGCCGGTATTGGTAGTTGGCAAGCTATTGTCCGTAGGGCTGCCGACATCTTCATCCATGTCGGTTGCCTCATCATAGTCTAGCACGTCGGTTAAGTCGTCGACAGTGGCGACTAGATGGGTGGTGGGTGGGATGTAAATTTCCCGATCATCGGCTTTAAGTCCGATCTTGTCATAAACCGAGGAGTTCGAGATTGAAAAACTTTGGATCCGATCAAGCATCTCATTGAGGTGAGATAGCTCCTCCGGGTTCATGGTCTGGCCATAAGCCAGATCGACTCGCAGCGGCACGCCTGACGCGTTTTCTGCCGTACGAGGAAGCGAGGTGGATTCAAGATCTGCCGTCGGGATCGGCTCTAAGCCCGATTTGGTGTTACAGGCCGAACTCTGATCCATGTCGGAGTCAGGCACCGTGACAGGGTTATCCGAGGAGGGGGAGGGAGGTTCCTCCATAGCCCCCAGCAGTGTTGGGGGGGCATGATTCGTGGTCTTCAGTGAAGGTCCGTTCTGAGGTCGAACCTCTGGAGTTTGTCAAATCCGGAATCCGGCCGGGGGTCCAGCCTGATAATACGAGCTCGCCGCGGGAGTCCGCAGTGTACTCTAGACCTCCGAAGGTTACGATCTGATCGGGAGCGTAGTTCTCGACGGTGGCCAGGTGACCTGTCGAGTCGGCGCAGAAGATCATGCTGCCAAACACAAAAAGTTGGCCGGGGACGTAGGTGTCCCCACAGCCATTGCCGCAGTTGATCTGCAGATGAGCCATCGATCTTTTGTGATCACACAGCAGAACTCTCAATGAAAGCACCAGTGTCGGTGCAAAAACCGGCAGACCTTGGGGTAGGGGGTCCCGAGCTGTGGATCTCGGACAGATGGTAACAGGAACAGGGAGACGATATTTACCCAGGTTCGGGCCCTCTTGATGGAGGTAAAACCCTACGTCCTGCTCTTGTTTATATTGGTGGAGAAGTATCAAGTACAGAGTTGATCTACCTCGAGATCGTATGATCTAGTCCTAAGGCTAGGTGAATGAGATTGCGTTCAGATCCCCTCTACGGGCTAAACCCTTCGGCTTATATACACGCCGGATAGGGTATGTAGGGTTACAAGGTCGGTATCCAGGCGAGGAGGCAGCAGGGGAAGTCTTGGAGTATACGTCAAGTCTTCGGTAGATGTAATCTTGTTCTTCCTTCTCGCATGCATCTTTCGGAGTCCATCTTGATAATAATGAGGGCCAACTAGCCCAGCCCGAGGAATCGGGGCCGACCAGGTTGGTACCCCCTAGTCCAGGACACCGTCACTACCTGTTACCGCTACTTTCAGTACTTGCGGAGAATACCTTGCTGAAAACCGCTTATCATTTCCTTCTGCTCCTCGTTGGGTTCGACACTCTTACTTATCGAAAGGACTACAATTGATCCCCTATACTTGTGGGTTATCAAGACTCTTTTCTAGCGCCGTTGCCGGGGAGTGAAGAGCCTTTGGTAAGTGGAATTTGGTAAGGAAACATTTTTATTACGTGCTGAAATTTACTGTCACTTGTCACTATGGAAAATAATCCTTTGAGGGGCTTGTTTGGGGTATCTTCACCTCGACCGGAAGCAATAAGAGTTGCCCCTCAACCTACTGAACCTACTGAAAATATTTATTATGAAATTCCTTTGGGTATGTTAGAGAAACTGCTAGCTAATCCTTATGCAGGAGATGGAACAGTACATCCTGATATGCACTTGATCTATATAGATGAAATTTGTGGATTGTTTAAGCTTGCAGGTTTATCCAAGGATGGAGTTAAGAAGAAAGTATTCCCTTTATCTTTGGGGGATGGAAGCATTGACATGGTATAGGCTATTGGATGATACTGGAACATGGGATTGGAACCGGTTGAAGCTGGAATTTCACTAGAAATTTTATCCTATGCATTTGGTTCATCGTGATCGGAATTATATATATAATTTTTGGCCTCGTGAAGGAGACAGTATGCTCAAGCTCGGGGGAGGCTTAAATATATGATGCATACATGCCCCAATCATGAGCTCTCAAGGGAAATAATTATACAAAATTTTATGCTCAGCTTTCTCATAATGATCAATCCATGCTCGATACTTCTTCTACTGGTTCCTTTATGAAGAAAACTATTGAATTCAAATGGCATCTTCTGGAAAGAATTAAACATAACTCTGAAGATTGGGAAATCGACAAAGGTAAAGAGTTAGGATTAAGGAACATCCTAAAGCTTCAACTGTGGTTAATAAGAGGAATATCAAACCAATTAAACCATCTGAACAAATTAGAGTGGAACCTAATGTTGCAATGATTAAACATCTTTTGGTTGATAATATTTACGGACATGTCATATACTTCTGTGAGGAAGCGACTAGGATTTCTAAACAAGAAACAACAGATAAAAACAATCCTGTTGTTCGCATGCCTGTTGTTTCTGTTAAAATTGGAGATCATTGTTATCATGGTTTATGAGATATGGGTGCTAGTGTAAGTGCTATTCCATTTTATCATTATCAAGAATTCATGAATGATATTGCACCTGTTGAGATGGATGATATTGATGTTACTATTAAGCTTGCAAATAGAGATACTATTTGACCACTTGGGATTGTTAGAGATGTTGAAGTCTTGTATGGTAAGATCAAATACCCTACTGATTTTCTTGTTCTTGGATCACCACAAGATGATTTTTGTCCCATTATATTTGGTAGACCTTTTTGAATACAGTTAATGCTAAGATTGATTGTACTTGGAAAATGGTCAGTGTTAATTTTGGTGATGTATCTCATGAATTTAATTTCTCTAAGTTTCATAGACAACCTCATGATAAAGAATTGCCTAATAAAGATGAAATTATTGGTCTTGCTTCTATTGTTGTTCCTCCTACTGATCCTTTCGAACAATATCTGCTAGACCATGAAAATGATATGCATATGAATGAAAGAAATGAAATAGATGAAATATTCTTTAGGCAAGCACCTATCCTTAAACATAATTTACCTGTTGAAACTTTGGGAGATCCTCTCCCACCTAAGAGTGACCCTGTGTTTGAATTAAAGAAACTACCTGATACACTAAAATATGCTTATCTTGATGAAAAGAAGATATATCCTGTTATTATCAATGCTAACCTTTTAGAGCATGAAGAAAAGAGATTACTTAAAACTCTAAGGAAGCACCGTGCTGCTATTGGATATACTCTTGATGATATTAAGGGGATTAGTCCCACTTTATGGCAGCACAAGATTAATATGGAGCCTGATGCCAAACCAGTCGTCGATCATCAACATCGTTTGAATCCTAAGATGAAGGATGTGGTAAGAACTGAAATATTAAAGCTTATGGAGGCAGGTATAATTTATCCTATAGCTGATAGTAGATGGGTAAGTCATGTTCATTGTGTTCCTAAGAAAGGAGGCATCACTGTTGTCCCTAATGTGATAAAAATGAACTTATCCCACAAAGAATTACAACTGGTTATAGGATGGTAATTGATTTCAGGAAATTAAATAAAGCTACTAGGAGATATCACTATCCGTTGCCTTTTATTGATCAAATGTTAGATCTAAGCATACACACTTTTGCTTCCTAGATGGATATTCCGGTTTTTCTCAAATACCTGTATCGCAAGAAGATCAAGAGAAAACCACCTTTACTTGTCCTTTTGGAACTTATGCTTATAGACGTATGCCTTTTGGTTTATGCAATGCACCTGCTACCTTTCAACAATGTATGATTACTATATTCTCTGATTTTTGCGAAAAGATTGTTGAGGTATTCATGGATGATTTCTCCGTTTACGGAACCTCTTTTGATGATTGCTTAAGCAACCTTGATTGAGTTTTGCAGAGATGTGAAGAGACTAATCTTGTTTTGAATTGGGAGAAGTGCCACTTTATGATGAATGAAGGTATAGTCCTTGGGCATAAAAATTTTGAAAGAGGTATTGAGGTAGATAAAGCTAAAGTTGATGCAATGAGAAATTGCCATGTCCTAAAGATATCAAAGGTATAATAAGTTTCCTTGGTCATGCTGGTTTCTATATAAGGTTCATAAAAGACTTCTCTAAAATTTCTAGGCCTCTCACTAATCTGTTGCAAAAAGATGTTCCATTTGTTTTTGATGATGATTGCGTAGAAGCCTTTGAAATACTTAAGAAAGCCTTAGTTTCTGCACCCATTGTTCAACCACCTGATTGGAACCTACCCGTTGAAATTATGTGTGATGCTAGTGATTATGCTATTGGTGTTGTTCTAGGTCAAAGAGTTAATAAGAAATTGAATGTTATTCATTATGCTAGTAAGACCTTGGATGGTGCTCAAAGAAATTATGCTACTACTGAGAAGGAATTTTTAGCAGTTGTGTTTGCATGTGATAAATTTAGACCTTACATTGTTGATTCTAAAGTTACCATTCACATTGATCATGCTACTATTAAATATCTTCTGGAAAAGAAAGATGCTAAACCTAGACTGATTAGGTGGGTTCTTTTATTACAAGAGTTTGATTTGCATATTGTTGATAGAAAGGGAGCAGAAAACCCTGTAGCAGATAATTTGTCTAGGATGGAAAATGTTCTTGATGACCCACTGCTACTTGTAAACTGCGTTGGGATTTCCCCGAAGAGGAGGGGTGATGCAGCACAGTAGAGATAAGTATTTCCCTCAGCGAGGACCAAGGTATCAATCCAGTAGGAGAACCACGCAGAACCTCGTGAACAGCACCCACACACACAAAAGCAAATACTTGCACCCAACACGGGCAAGTGGGTTGTCAATCCCCTTGAACTCGTTATTTGCAAGGATTAATTCTGATAGTGATAGATAGATAAAATAAGTTGCAAAATAAAATAAAGGAAATAAAATTGCAGCAAGGTATTTTTGGATTTTATATATGATAAAAGTAGACCCGGGGGCCATAGTTTTCACTAGAGGCTTCTCTCTCGAACACATAGCATACGGTGGGTAAACAAATTACTCTTGGGCAATTGATAGAAAAGCGCATAGTTATGACGATATTCAAGGCAATGATCAAGTATATAGGCATCACGTCCGAGACAAGTAGACCGACTCCTGCCTGCATCTACTACTATCACTCCACCCATCAACCGCTATCCAGCATGCATCTAGGGTATTAAGTTAATAAAAATAGAGTAACGCCTTAAGCAAGATGACATGATGTAGACAAAGTAAACCCAATCAATATGAATAAACCCCATCATTTTATCCTTAATGGCAACAATACAAATACGTGTCGTGTCCCCTACTTTGTCACTGGGATATAGAACACCGCAAGATTGAACCCATCACAAAGCACCTCTCCCATTGCAAGATAAATCAATCTAGTTGGCCAAACCAAATGGATAGATCGAAGAGAAACACAAAGCTATAACAATGATGCATAAAATAATTCAGAAAAGACTCAAATATTTCTCATGAATAATCTGATCATAAACCCACAATTTATCGGATCCTAACAAACACACCGCAAAAGAAGATTATATCGAATAGAACTCCAAGGAGATCGAGGAGAACATTGTATTGAAGATCAAAGAGAGAGAAGAAGCCATCTAGCTACTAGCTATGGACCCGTAGGTCTGTGCTAAACTACTCACACATCATCGGAGGGGCAACAAGGTTCATGTAGAAGCCCTCCGTGATCGATTCCCCCTCCGGCAGGGTGCCGAAAAAGGCCTCTAGATGGGATCGCGGAAGAACAGAAGCTTGCAGCGGTGTAAAAGTTATTTCGTGGGGCTCTCTGTTGGTTTCCCAATATTTGAGAATTTATGGAGGTGGAATTAGGTCAAAAGGAGCCAAGAGGGGCCCACAAGGCATCAGGGCGCCCCCCTGGGGCCGCGCCCAGTTGCCTTGTGGCTTCCTCGTGAGGCTTCTGGCCTCCTCCCGAAGATTCTAGGGTCTCTTTTGTACAGAAAAAAATCATCAAAAAGTTTCGTAGCGTTTGGACTCCGTTTGGCACTGATTTCCTGAAAAACCAAAAACAGGCAGAAAACAACAACTGGCATTGGGCACTAGGTTAATAGGTTAGTCTCAAAAATGATATAAAATAGCATGTAATTGCATATAAAACATCCAAGATTGATACTATAATAGCATGGAACAATAAAAAATTATAGATACGTTGGAGACGTATCAGCATCCCCAAGCTTAATGCCTGCTTGTCCTCGAGTAGGTAAATGATAAAAATAGAATTTTTGATGTGGAATGCTACCTAACATGTCTATCATGTAATCTCTTTGATGGCATAAATATTGTGAAGCGATGAATTAACAATATCAACATAATAATATCCATGAACATAAGAAGCATAATCATTAAACTTTCAAAATATATGATCCTTAACGAGTGTTATCCCTACTCACTTTCTCATATTAGCAATGGCATGACTCTATCTTCACCGCAAATATATAAATCATGAGCACCCCGGTGTTAAACCAGGCAATTGGACCGTACATCTAACGCGCTTCAGCATTTTCAACTCCCACGCAATACATGAGCGTGAGCCATGGACATAGCACTAGGTGGAATAGAATGCGGTGATAGGGATCAATAATGGTAAAAGGAGAAGAAGAAAGTCTCGCATCAACTTGGCGGATCAACGGGCTATGGAGATGCCCATCAATCGATATCAATGCGAGGAGTAGGGATTTCCATGCAACGGATGCACTAAGAGCTATAAGTGTATGAAAGCTCAAACTGAAAACTAAGTGGGTGTGCATCCAACTTGCTTGCTCATGAAGACCTCGGGAATTTGAGGAAGCCCATCATCGGAGTATACAAGCCAAGTTCTATAACAAAAAATTCCCACTAGTATATGAAAGTGACAACTCAGGAAACTCTCTATATGAAAAACATGGTGCTACTCTGAAGCACAAGTGTGGAAAAGGGTACCAACATTGCCCCTTCTCTCTTTTTCTCTCATTTTTTTGCTAGGCTCTTTTTGGCCTCTTTTTTTCGTCCGGGGCCTCATTCTGACTTGTGGGGGAATCACAGTCTCCATCATCCTTTCCTCACTTGGACAATGCTCTAATAATGATGATCATCACACTTTTATTTACTTACAACTCAATATTACAACTCGATACTAGAATAATATGACTCTATATGAATGCCTCTGGTAGTGTACCAGGATGTGCAATGATCTAGCGTAACATGTATATAAAAAATGATGAACGATGGCTGAGCCACAAATACTATGTCAGCTATATGATCATGCAAAACAATATGACAATGAAGATGTGTGGCATATAAAAAGAACGGTGGAAGTTGCATGGCAATATATCTCGGAATGGCTATGGAAATGCCATAATAGGTAGGTATGGTGGCTGTTTTGAGGAAGGTAAAAGGAGGCTTATGTGTGAAAGAGTGTATCATATTACGGGGTTTGGACACACCGGCAAAGTTTGCACCAACTCTCGAGGTGAGAAAGGGCAAGGCACGGTACCGAAGAGGCTAGCAAATTGCGGAAAGATTGGAGTGCGTATAATCCATGGACTCACAATAGTCATAAAGAACTCACATACTTATTGTGAAAGCCTATTAGCCCTCGAAGCAAAGTACTAACCGCATGCCCCTATGAGGGAGGTTGGTAGGAGTTAACCATCGCGCGCCCCCGATCGTAACAACACTCAAGGATTTCATTTCATACCTATAAATGCTCGAACTTCCTCACCATGCCACGACCCATATTAGATGAGTAGTTAATAACAAACTTTAATACCGATATTTCTACTTACTAATGATCATGAACCTATATCCTTTCATATTACGACAATAATAAAATTAACCATTGATACGTCTCAAACGTATCTATAATTTATGAAGTATTCATGCCATATTTACAACAATTTTATCTGGTTTTGGTATGATTTGAATGGAACTAACCCGAACTGACGCTGTTTTCAGCAGAACTACCGTGGTGTTGTTTTTTTGTGCAGAAATAAAAGTTCTCGGATTGGGCTGAAAATTTACGGTGATTTTTTATGAACCAAAAGAGACCCCCGAAGCTTCGAGGAAGGACCAGAAGCCTCACGAGGAAGCGACAAGCTCAAGGGGCGTGGGTCCCCCTTAGGGCACGCCTACCGAGCTTGTCACTCCCTCGTGGGCCCCCTCGCGTGAATCCAACGCTGAAAAATTCTATAAATATAGAAAACCCCGAAACTAAACCTAGAACTCCCAGGCCACCGCTGCAAGCCTCAGTACCCAAGCAATCTCATTCGGAGCCCTGTTCCGGCACTCTGCCAGAGGGGGGAATCATCACCGGAGGCCATCTTGATCATCCCGGCGGTCTCCATGACGAGGAGGGAGTAGTTCACCCTCGGGGCTGAGGGTATGTACTAGTAGCTATGTGTTTGATCTCTCTCTCTCTCTCTCTCTCTCTTGTGTTCTTGATTTGGCACGATCTTGATGTACCACGAGATTTGTTAATATAGTTGGATCATATGGTGTTTTTTCCTTCTCTATCTTCTTGTGATGAATTGAGTCTTTCCCTTTGAGGTTTCGTTATTGTCGGATTGAATACTTTGGGTTTGAGAACACTTGATGCATGTCTTGCATGTGGATACCCATGGTGGCAATGGGGTATTCTATTGAGTCACTTGATGTATGTTTTGGTAATTAACTTGCGGATTCCCGTGACCTTGGGGTAATCTAGGCATATGGGTTGGTACACGTTTTCATCTTCTTTTCTCGGATAGAAACTTTGGGGTACTCTTTGAAGTTCTTTGTGTGGATTGAATATTATGAATCTGAAGTTGTTTGATGCATATCGAATAATAAACTCACGGATACTTGTGGTGACATTGGAGTATCTAGGTGACATTAGAGTTGGTTGATGCGTATCATATGGTGTTATTTTAGTATGAACTCTAGGGCTGTTTGTGACACTTATAGGGATGGCTCAATATATTGATCGAAAAGAATAACTTTGAGGTGGTTTCGTACCCTACAACAATTTCATCTTATGTTCTCCGCTAATAGGAACTTTGGAGTGATTCTTTATCGCACGTTGAGGGATTGTTATATGATTCAATTATGTTTGCACTGTTGAGAGATTGCACTAGTGAAAGTATGAACCCTAGGCCTTGTTTCTAAGCATTGCAATACTGTTTGTGCTCACTTTTTTTACTTGCTACATTGCTATTTTTTATTGTTCAGATTACAAAAACCCATATCTACTATCCATACTACACTTGTATCACCATTCTTCCCCAAACTAGTGCACCTATACAATTTACCATTGTATTGGGTGTGTTGGGGACACAACCGATTGTTTGTATTTGATTGCAGGGTTGTTTGAGAGAGACCATCTTCATCCTACACCTCCCACGGATTGATAAACCTTAGGTCATCCACTTGAGGGAAATTTGCTACTGTCCTACAAAACTCTGTGCTTGGAGGCCCAACAGAGTCTACAAGAATAAAAGTTGCATTGTAGACATCAAGCTCTTTTCTGGTGCTGTTGCCGGGGAGGTGAGTGCTTGAAGGTATATCTGTAGATCTTGCAATTGAATCTTTTAGTTTCTTGTTTTATCACTAGTTTGATTTATAAAAGAAAATTACAAAAAAATGGAATTGAGGTTGCCTCAATTGCTTCATCTATATGATGTCTTTCTTGAAAATATGGATTCCGGTAATTGTGCTCAATTGTTAGAGGAAGAATTTAATAAAATGTTTTATGTGAGTCCTTTGAATGATGAGCATGATTGCCGTGTTGTTAGTATGCTTTCTATGAATATGCATGATGCTAATGATATGAAAAGCCATAAGCTTGGGGATGAATATGATATTTTTAGCCCCCCAAGTTTTGATGAGCAAATTTATTATGATGATAGCATGCCTCCTATTTATGATGATTATTTTGATGACATGTATGCTATAAAGAGTAATAATAACCATGAAATTTGTCATCATGATTTTAATGTTCAATTTGGTTATGTCAATCAAGTATCTCATGATAGTTATTTTTTTGAATTTGCTCCCGCTATTATTGATGAGAATAGATTTGCTTATGTGGAGTGTAATAAAAATTCTATGCTTCTGGATCATGAAAAGAATGCTTTATGTGATAGTTATATTGTTGAATTCATTCATGATGCTACTGAAAATTATTATGAGAGGGGAAGATATGCTTATATATATATATATATATATATATATATCTCAATAATATCAAGTTTCCTCTCTATGTGTTGAAAGTTTTGAAGTCATACTTGTTTTGCCTTCCTATGCTAGTTGACTCTTGCTCCCATAAATTGTTTGCTCACAAAATCCCTATGCATAGGAAGTGGGTTAGACTTAAATATGCTTGCCATATGTGTCGGTGTATAAAACATGGGTATTTTATACCCTGACTTATGCACAGACGGTAGCAGCCTTGTCGGCCCAGTGGGAACCAGGGTACCACGGCTCGTCTGCCTCTGGCCCAGAGGACCGCGCGCGGGCGAGCCCGTGAGGCTGGCCTTGCCTTGGCCGCTCCGGAGGAAGCCGCCTCGCGAGGGGCGAGCCTCGCGAGGCCCCTCCCTGCCAGGCCAGGCCCTGCCGAGGCCACCAAGCACCAGGTTCCCTCACGAGGCCTTCTCACAAAGAAAGTCATACGGCGCCAGCCGCGGGGCTCCGCCCCCAGCACATGGGTGACATCCCGCTGTCAGGATAAGGACAGCGGGGCGCGACCGAGCCCGGCTTCCATTCTAGTGATAAGGGAGCAGCGGCGTCTGCCTTCCCCAAAGCAAGTCCCAAAGGCTTTCCTCTTTGGTGATAGAAGATCAGGACGGATCAGCGCGCCAGGACGGAGGTCATCGCCAAGCCCACCAGCGCATCACAAGGAGCTGCTTTCATAGGCGGAGACCGCCTTTAGTCAGGATAAGCCTGCGCCCCTGTCCCCCTTTGAATTGCCGCCCTGTGGCTACCCTTTCCCGCTCATATTTTCGGGGAAGAGGACCAAGGCACTACAAAAGGGGCAGGGCTGCTTCCATGTAAGGGGATCGACCCATTCTCCCCCACACCTCTTGTACCTCGAGCACAAGCTCACCACCATAGAGCAATCAGACACAAGCAGGAGTAGGGTATTACACTGCACGGTGGCCCGAACCTGGGTAGCTCGCACGTCCCCTTCATGTCCGGTGAGAGCCAACGAGTCCGTCGTTCTCCTGCCGTAGTTGCCGTCGTGTCGTAGGTTGCCAAGCAAAGTCCCCCAGAGTTCAAATCCTAAGTTCTTGGAGAAGTTTCTTGGATGCAGATCCTAGACTCTGACATTTGGCGCGCCAGGTAGGGGGACTTGCCCTCTTCACGCTTTCGACCTCGACGCCAGCATCGACATGGACGCCGCCGCCGCTCGCTGGGAACGCGCTGCGTGTCGCGCCGCTGTCAGGGTCCCCGCGGCGCCCGCCGCCCGTGGTGTCCCTGGGCGGCGCCCTCGCGCCGCCACCGAGCCTGTTGGGGAGCACGTGGCCTCTTCCGCCCACCCGTCGGTGAATGAGCAGGCGCACGGCCCCTTCGCTGCCACCTCCTCGCTCGCGCGTCGCGATCCACCCGCTCCACGCGCCGCGCTGCTCATGGCGCAGGACCTATTGCGCTACCGCCCCACCGAGGACGCCTACGATGCCTGGCTTGGACGCATCACCGAGCTCGTCGACGCCGCGCGCGATGGCGAGGTGCCCTCCCGCTCCCCGTCTGCTCCGCCGTCCCACGCGGACCGGGCAGGGCAAGATGCGCCTCCTCCTCCTCCGGACCGCGACATGGCCGAGCGCCGCCCCGCCGCACGCGCCCCGGAGCCGTCACATGGCTCGCTCGCGCCTGGCAGCGACGGCGAAAGCTGCCAGATCATCCACCGTGCGCCCCCGGACGTGCGCGTGGCCCTCGAGAGGGCGCGCGACCGCTAGGACCGCGTCCACCATGACGTCGCCATGGCTAGGCGCCAGAACCGCGCAGCCCTCAACGGTGGAGCCATCACCAATGGGGGCTACCTGGCCCTCGCCCCCGAGCTACGTCGTGTTGTGTGGCCCGATAAGTTCAAGCCAGAGCTCTCTCAGCGCTATGACGGTACCGTGAACCCCACAGAGTTCCTCCTGCTCTACACCATCAGCATCCAGGCCGCGAGGGGGATGATCGGGTCATGGCGATCTGGTTCCCCATGGCCCTCAAGGACACTGCGCGCTCGTGGCTCATGAACCTCCCCGAGGCGTCCATCTCTTCGTGGGAGGACATGTGCAAGCAGTTCGTCGCCAACTTCAAGGGCATGAGCGACCGCGCCCTCACGATCAACGACCTGCAGAATGTGCGTCAGCGCCCTGGCGAGCCCCTTCGCAAGTTCATCCAGCGCTTCAGCCAGGTGCGCCACAAGATCCCGAAGGCCTCCGACGCCGTGATCGTCTCCGCCTTCACCATTGGCGTCATGGACGTAAAGATGCACGAGAAGCTCTCAGTCAGGGACGAGCTAGACTCCGCGGCAGAGCTGTTCGTCCTCGCCGACCACTGCGCCAAGGCCGAAGAGGGACGCCTCTTCCTCCACAACGACGCCGACACTGAGCCTGGCGCGTCGAAGCCCAAGGCCAAGGACACGAAGCGCAAGGGCCCAACCGTGCTCGCGGCGGAGCCGGACTACAAGCGCGGCCGGGACCGCGGCGAGGCCAAGAAGGACGCCCGCCCTTTCCGCGCCTAACACAACATGAACTCCCACAACATAGAAGACTGCCACGAGCTCAAGCTCCTTCGCGAGGGCCGCACCGAGCGCCGCAAGGAGCGCGGCAAGGGCCGTGCTGGCGGCAGCAGAGGTGGCCGCTGGGGCGACAACCACAACAACGGCGCTGGCGACAACAATCGTCAGGGCTGGTAGCACCAGCCGCGGCAGGCTGACCCTCAGGCCAACGCCGCACCAGTACGCGTCAACGACTCCCCTCCCGCTGAGAACGCTGGGGGGCTACCAAGAGCCCCGCAGGGTGGCCTACATCCTCGGCGAGGCCCAGTCCCCTCCATCCAACCGCCACTTCAAGCAGTTCTCTCGGGAGGTGAACGCGGCCCTCCCGGCGCTCGAGTCCACCGGCCGCCTCAAGTGGTCCGAGTTCCCCATCGCCTTCGACGCCAGCAACCACCCCAAGTCCACAAAGGGCGTGGGCGCCGTCCCCCTGCTGTGCACCCCCACCATCAGCAACGTCGCTGTCACCAAGACCCTCATCGACGAGGGCATCGGCCTCAACGTGATCTCCATCGAGACCTTCGAGACGCTTCAAGTGCCCTACGAGCGCCTGATGCCCACCAGGCCCTTCTCGGGTGTCACCGATGGCTCCACTGTCCCCCTAGGGCAGGTGCGCCTTCCCGTCACCTTCGGCACCCGCAAGAACTACCATAAGGAGTTCATCGTCTTCGATGTGGCTCACATCGGCCTGCCTTACAACGCCATCTTGGGCTACTCGGCGCTCACCAAGTTCATGGCCGCAACCCACCACGCCTACGGCCTCGTCAAAATGCCCGGCAGCCGCGGTACCCTCACCGTCCACTGCGACGAGAAGGATGCACTGCAAACCCTCGAGCACGCCTACAAAACTGCCTCCGTCGCGTACTCGGCTGATGAGGACGCGTCTAGGCCTGCCGAGGAGACGCCCGTGAGGAAGAAGCCCCTGCTCCCTCAGGAGCGGGTCGAGTCCAAGAAGGCGTCGCTGGATGGGGGCGAAGCAGGCTCCACCCTCGCCGCTGGTGGCGGGCCCTCCCCCAAATAGGAAGGCGCGCTCGTCACCTTCCACTGGGCGTGCCCTGATGCATTCGCCTGGACAACATCAGGCGCGCCCAACCTGCCGAGGGAGGTGATCGAGCACCACTCAGCCGCGTGCCGGAGCGCGCGGCCCGTCAAGCGTGAGGAATTTCGTCAAGCGCCCAAGAAGCAGGAAGTCATCACCCAAGAAGTCAACAAGCCCCAGGATGCTGGAATCGCACGTGAAGCCCCCCACCCCAGGAGGATCGCCAGCCTCACCCCCGTCGCCGGGCCGCGTGATAGCATGCGCATGTGCGTCGACTTCATCACCCTCAACCAGGCTTGCCCCGCAGGCCCCTCCCCTCCTTCGCGCATCGCCGCAGGCTCGCCCTGGCTCACGCGCATGCTATCGCCGCAGGCCCCTCCCCACCTTCACGAGGCTGATGCGCGTGAGCCTGGAGCCCCACATCCCAAGGAATGCGGAGGTGGTTAACACTCGCCCATCGGCCCACCGCGGCCCCACTCGTGACGACGGCGGGTGTTCCGGTACCAAACACATGGAACGCCCGCCATCACCGTAAGTTCTATCTGTGCCCCATGGATACGAGCGACATGGAGCTATACAGGCTCCGGGGCTCTCTCTACCCACGCTACTGCCGGCACATGAGAGCTCCTTCCCACTCTCGTGGAAGCCCCATGCTCAGCGCTGCCGGATGCCCCATGCTCCGCGCTGGTGGCCTACTTACCTGAGGGGCCCTCGGCCATCGCGTCCTCAAGATGACCCATGTCGAACACGGCAGCATGTATCTTTCTGTTATGTAATGAACTTGCTTCATGCATCAGCAAAGCTCATTTCCTCAAAAAACCGTGTGTGCTTCCAGCTAAGGGTACCCTGGTGGAGGTGCCCGCTCGTGGTCTCACCTGTGCCTGTCACGCGAGCGGGGGCTGGGCACGGTGTCTGTGCTCGGGTCAGTCCCAGCAGCACTGAAAAACCCAAGCGACTAAGCTCTGACTCACGGGCCTGCTCCCGTGCACGTCACCTCACCAAGTCCTTGGTGCTCTTGTCTCCTAGGCCACGGTGTCTGTGCTCGGGTCAGTCCCAGCAGCGCCGAAAAACCCAAGCGACCGAGCTCTGGCTCGAGGGCCTGCTCCCGTGTACGTCACCTCAACACGTCCTTGGTGCTCTTGTCTCCTCGCGTAACACCCACAGGCGACCTCGTGAGCGCGCCCTGCTGCACTACTTGCAAAAACTTGCAGTTTCCCTGGTGCAGGATATCGAAGCTGCAGGAGCCCCCCTCGGGAGGCGCCGTGGGCAGGTCCCACGGATGGAGGGCCTCACGAGGGACTGCACCTCACAAGCCGCGCTCTGCAAAGGGCTCGCCCCAAGCCGCACGCCTCGAAGGAGCTAAGTCTAAAGCACCCCTCGGGTCTTCTTCCCTCTCGTTTCTCTCTCACGATATCCTAATTTCCTTGGCACGAGCCGCCTGCGCGTCAAGGGGGGGACCCTGAGCATCGCGCCTCAGGGGCTCCTACCAGCCCTAAGAGCCCTACACCCTCTGGCCTTGCCGAGCGCACGCTCCGGGCATACCAGCGATGGTTGTAGCTTGCCTCGGGGGCTGGGTCCCAGCGACGCAGGGCACGAAGGCAATGTAAAAGGGGAATAAAGGCCTCGGGAGGAAAGCGAAAACACACGAATCATTAAGTGCTTATAGCAAAAGTACCATGCAAATGTTTTCACGCCCCCGCGGGGCCACGTCTACCCTATTACAGCAACAGGTCAAGGCGAATTTAGGCGTGTGAGGCGCCGCCATCGCCGCTACCACCGCCGTCACGAGGGGACTCGCCGCCGCCGCTGACTTTAGGCTCGAAGGCATACAGCCCAACGAAGCCGGCCACGCGCTCCCTCACATCCTCCTCAAGGGATTCGCGGAGCTCCGCCAGGACAGGGGTCACCACCCGCCCGAAGTCGAAGCGATCGTCGAGGCGGAGGAGGTTGCTGAAGAGTCGCGCTGTCGCCTGGGTCAGCAGGTCGCGGCACGCTTCCTCGACGGTGGCATCCGTGTCTAGCAGCTGCTTCTTGAGGTCATCAACCTCGGCTTGGAGCTCATCCCGCTTGGTCGTGAGGCTCCTCTGCTCGTCGAGAGCGGCCTGGGCAGCCGCCAGCTCGCGCTCCTTCGCCAGCAGGCGCTCCCATTCAGCCTCCTGGGCGGACGCAGATGCCGCGAGCTCACCTTCCCAGGTCTTGGCGTTCGCCTCACGGGTAGCGACCGCCTCCTGGGACCTAAGGATCTCCTCCTCGCACTTTGGGAGCTCAGCTTCGCGGGACGCGAGTCGGCCCTCGAGGGCCTCCGTGGCCTCCTCCCGCGCCTTGAGCCGGCGCTCGCGTGAGGCAGCTTGCTCCTGGAACGTCTTCTCGTAAGCGTCCGCCTCCTCCCGCCGCCGCTTGGCCTCCTGGGCGTCTTCGAGGGCCTTCGCGAGGGACTCCTGGGCCTCTTTGGCGAGCTGCTCGCACTGCGCCTGCGCCTCCTCGTCCCGCCGGCGGTCGAGCTTCGCCGCCTCATGAAGCTGGCTCCACCCCTCCGCCAGCTTCCGCCGCTCCTCCGCGCAGAGCTCCGCCTCCTTCCCGAGCTCGCCTTCGAGGGCCTCAAGAGCCGCCTTGACGCCATCGACGGCCCCGCTCCAGGGCACGGTACCGCTCTCTCGCAGTACCAAGGCGCGGCTCGCCCGGGCCTCCTCATCGTCTGCTGACGTCAGCAGGCGGGAGGACACAACCTCGAGCCTCTCCGGCTGCCCCGTGTCGTCACCCCCGGCAGGGGTTGCGCTCGTCGTCTGGCGCGGGGGGGCCGAGATGGCCACTTCTGGCGTCGGCGGCGTCGTCCCGCGCTCCGGCGCCGCCCTGAACACTTCAGGGTCCGAGCACCCGGGCCCGGAGGTGGCTCCCGTGGGGGCTGCTGTGGCCCCCGCCGTGGCAGGCATGGTGCGCTGGGGAGGGGTCGGCGCTTCGCCCCCCTTCCCCGCCATCTCGACACTGACGACGGGGACCGCCTCGGGAGGCGCCCGCGCGGTCTCCTCGCCACTCCCCGGTCTCGCCGCCGGGGGCATTGGCGCGGCAGGCGAGGAGGTGTCCAGAGGAGGGGAGGGCCCTTCGACCTCGGCTTTACTCTTCTTGGCCATCTCCTCCTCCTCGGCGGCCGGCTCGGAGCTCCTGCGCAGGCGACAGCTCATCAGGACCGCAGCAGCCAAGAAGCAAGGAACGATAGGAAGGGGCGGAGGAACTCACTCGTCCTTGGGGTAGAAGCGCCTCCTCTTCCGCTCCTTGACGGCACCGCTGCTGCTGCTCCCATCGCGCAGCGCGCCTGGGCGGCTGCCCGAGGGCGCGGCGCGATTCTCGTCGGGGTCGGCAGCCACGGTGGTCCCCTCCGCCCGCTCCTCGCGGGGCTCGTCGCTCTCCGCGGCATCGCCTCCTCCCTCCCTCTCCGGCACGGGCTTGGCCGGCATGACGCGAAACGCGTCCCCGTCGTCGCCCTCGTCCCCGCCCAGCCGAAGCCGACGACGTGCCGGCGGAGACGGACGGGGTGGAGGAGGCGACTCCTCGCTGCTCCCCTGCCCGGAGTCGGAGGCCTCATGGTCGCCTGAGGAGGACCCCATCTCCGAAGAATCCTCAAGAAGCTCCTCAGGCTCCTCGAGGTCCGTCCGGATTAGCCCCCACTGGTCGAACTGGGGCATCGCTGTGACCAGCTCAGCCTTGTTGGACCAGTGGTGCACCGGGCGCGCATCGTAAGGCACATCCTCTGCCTTCCCTGGGAATAAAACTTCCCAAGCGTCGGCCACGGCTTCGGCCGAGAGGGGCTCCCATTCCAGCCTGATCCGGTCTTTGGCTCCGGTGATGTCCCACACCGCGTGCGAGCGCTTCTTCAGGGGCGTAATGTGGCGGCGGAGAAATTCCTTGCCAATCATGCCTGCCGTGAGCCCGGCCATGCGCAGCTCTGCCAGCCTCGCCAGGATCGGCCTCAAGGCAGCGCCGCCAAGCTTCTTGTGCTCCCAGCGAGGGATCTTCTCAGCCGGCTCGGTAGGGATCACCAGGAGAGGACTGGTCCGCTGGGCATAAACATAAACCCAGCGTGACCTGAAGTTATCCACCTTCTTTGAGATCTTCATGTCGATGAAGACCTTGCCCATCTCATCATCGATGCGGAAGGAGGCACCTCCGGAGCGGTGGTTTCCCGAGGAAAAAACCCGCAGGCTATAGAAGGCCCGGAAGAGCGCCACGGACGGCATCACTCCCAGGAAGGCCTCACAGAGGTACGCGAAGAGAGCAAGGACGAGAATGGAGTTGGGATGAAGGTGGAGAAGGCAAATCTCATAATGCTCAAGGATGGCATGGAGGAAGTCGGAGAAGGGCGGCACCAGCCCGGCGAAGAGCGAGTGGAAGAAGACGGGGATTACCATGGGGCCGAGGTCGCGCCATGGGACCGAGCCTGGCCAGATCTCGGTGGCGCCTCCTTCGAAGTGCGCCGATGCCAACAGGGGGCGGGCCCTGGCCAGCCCATTCTTGTTGATGGTGGCTGGCAGCAAGGCCGGACCAAACTCCGCCGCCGGGGAGATCTTGCTGGAGGAGGCCTCGACGGCGGCTGGTTTCTTGCCTGGGGCCATGGCGGAGGAGAGATTGGAAGTTGGAGGAGGAGTAACAAGGGAGCTGCTCGCGCGGGATGAATGGGCAAGATGGGGATGAAGAGCAATGATGCGCCTGCGCCCCGAGCGGTCTCGCTTTATCGCCAAGACGGCGGTTACCGAGGCGTCGTGGGGAGTGGGGGCGACCCTCCCCGTGAAGGCCGCCACGCGTCGCCTCTGGGCCCGGCAGCTCAGTGGGCCCCGCGGCGTTTCGTCCCTAACGGGCGGAACGTGCACGCCGCGGGCCCGGGGGCTACTGTCGGCCCAGTGGGAACCAGGGTACCATGGCCCGTCTGCCTCTAGCCCAGAGGACCGCGCGCGGGCGGGCCCGTGAGGCTGGCCTTGCCTCGGCCGCTCTGGAGGAAGCAGCCTCGCGAGGGGCGAGCCTCGCGAGGCCCCTCCCCGCCAGCCAGGCCCTGCCGAGGCCACCAAGCACCAGGTTCCCTCGCAAGGCTCCCCTCGTGAGGCCTTCTCATGAAGCAAGTCGTACGGCGCCAGCCACGGGGCTCCGCGCCCAGCACATGGGTGACGTCCCGCTGTCAGGATAAGGACAGCGGGGCGCGACCGAGCCCAGCTTCCATTCTGGTGATAAGGGAGCAGCGGCGTCTGCCTTCCCCAAAGCAAGTCCCAAAGGCTTTCCTCTTTGGTGATAGAAGATCAGGATGGATCAGCGCGCCAGGACGGAGGTCATCGCCAAGCCCACCAGCGCGTCACAAGGAGCTGCTTTCACAGGCGGAGACCGCCATTAGTCAGGATAAGCATGCGCCCCTGTCCCCCTTTGAATTGCCACCCTGTGGCTACCCTTTCCCGCTCATATTTTCGGGGAAGAGGATCAAGGCACTACAAAAGGGCAGGGCTGCTTCCATGTAAGGGGATCAACCGATTCTCCCCCACACTTCTTGTACCTCGAGCACAAGCTCTCCACCATAGAGATATCAGACACAAGCAGGAGTAGGGTATTACACCGCACGGTGGCCCGAACCTGGGTAGCTCGCGCGTCCCCTTTGTGTCCGGTGAGAGCCAGCGAGTCCATCATGATCTTGCCGTAGTTGCCGTCATGTCATAGGTTGCCAAGCAAAGTCCCCCAGAGTTCGAATCCTAAGTTCTTGGAGAAGTTTCTTGGACGCAGATCCTAGACTCCGACAAGCCTCCTTGCCGGCCAAGGCTTGCCAGGACTTGCCAAATAACAAGATTCAAGACCCAACCACAGAAACTACTGGAGAGAAGCTCAAGATGAAGCATCAACAAACACTCGACTAGTACTGAAGATGAAGACATTCCTTGCCGGCAAGGCTGAACCGGCAAGGCGAAGACCCGGCAAGCTCTGTGCCGGCAAGCTTTCACCAGCCTTCCAGCGCTCCACCTCACCGGGCAGCTAGTCGCTAATCGGTGAGGTGTCGACCGCGCAGGCTGGTTGGTGAGATTTGCCAGGCACGTGTCAGCATGCAGGGAGAAGGTTCGCCTTTAATGACACCCGTCCAGAAGGCGTGTCAGGCTAATAGGAGGTAGCTGGGCGAGTGGTGCAGGAACCTTGCCGGGGCTCCTCCTCCACATGACACCTAACGGAGCATTTAATGCTTTTGTCCTAAACTGGCAGGGTTAGGTATGATAGCACTGTTTGCTATCCAATCAGCTTGTAATTACTGTTTTGCCACTGTGGTAACCCCTTGAGCTATAAAAGGAGGTCCAGGGCAACGTTTACAGAGGTCGCGCGATCAGAACCCTAGCACTACTTGCATGTGTAGCAGCTCTCTCCGCACCTTGCTGGGAGAAGCGCTCCTTGTACCTGTGCATACACACACTCAATACAACCAAAGCAGGAGTAGGGTTTTACACCTCACGGTGGCCCGAACCTAGGTAAATCCCTTGCGCTCTCTGTTGATTCTGCTCTTTGTGCATGTTGTTCTCCCCTGCTGAACCACAAGGGGCTACATGGCCCCATAGATGGTCGTACCCACAACATCTTTGGCACGCCAGGTAGGGGGATCGCTTGCGCGAACCTGAATCAGTGGATTGCGCGTTAGCCTCATCAACTTCATCATCGTCCTCCTCGTCGCTGATGGCCCCCAAGAAGAAGGGCATCACGATGACGGCCCCTTCGCACGTATCCGCGGGTGGCACAGGCAGCGCAGCCTATGCACGTGGTGCGGAGACCGTGGTTGGCATGACCAGCGCAGGCGGCGCGGTCGCCATGCCCACCGTGGTTGGTGCAGGAGACGAGCGCGCTGGAGGCGGTCGACTTCCTCGACCATCTGGTGAACAGAGCCGAGACGGCGCGGGCGGAGCGGACGGACGTCCTCCCCCTCCTCCTCGCCGCGTCGACGAATGCAGCCACCGGAGTAGCAATGCCCGGGCTAGCGCGAGCCAAGATCCCGCCGCAGTGGCGTCCAAAGATGCTGCTTTAGGACAGACGCCGCGCCCCTCGCACAATGGGCGCAGTGCAACTCCGAGCGGCGTCAACGACTCAGGGCAGCGGCGACCTCACGGGAAGACCCCTGTTGATCAAGTTCCAGATCCTCAGGCACCACCTCTGCCACGGCAACCCGCTGCTGATCATGTGCCACGGCAGCAAGACCGCAATGGCGCTCCTGCTGGCTCTGCTAGGAGTAGAGTGGTGTCACACTCTTCGCTTCCGGCCATCCCAGCCACAGCAGCGGAGGCGATGGCGCGAGCCCAGATGCTGCTGAACTTCCCTCCGGCAGCAGAGAAGATGGATGAGTGGAGAGCCACCATCCAAAGCTTGATTGGGTTTGCCGAAGCCAGCAAATCACAACAAGCGGAGCCCTCACGGCGTCCGCAAATAGCACCAGTAGCTCCAACTGGTGGCCGCGTTAACGGTGCTACGCTAACGGTGCAATCACCCCAGCGGCAGCAGTCTCAGCAGCAGCAACGCTAACAACCGCGGCAAGCTCAACGATCTTTCGAGCCCGACGAGATGTCGATGGACTCTTCGGATCCGCGAGCGCGGCAAGATCAGCGTGCTGCGAGACAGGCGGGTAGAGGACGCCCGCACCACCATCGAATGGCGCTGGGAGGCGCGCAGTCAATCCGACGCGTGCAACGGCCCCATCGTTGATGAGCCTGCGCCAGGGGTTGGCGGATATCTACCTTACGAGGTTGGATGTCCTACCTTCACCCATGAGCTGCGGCAAGTCCGATGGCCGACCATCCGGGCCTTCAAGCCAGAAGTACCAGAAAAGTACGACGGCAAGCTGAACCCGACAGAGTTTCTGGGCATCTACACGATTGTTGTACAAGCTGCCGGAGGAAGAGATGAGAAAATCCTCACCAACTACTTCCCGTTGGTACTAAAGCCCAACGTGAGATCTTGGCTGATGAACTTGCTGGAGAACTCCATTTCTTCGTGGGCAGATCTCTGTAATGAGTTTGTTGGTGCCTTTACCGGAGGCCACAAGGCCCCTGGACAGCCCAGCGACCTGCAAGTGATTCCGCAAAGAGATGGTGAAACTTTGCGCAAGTACATCCAGAGGTTCAGCCGTGTACACCATAACATTCCAGATGTACACCCCGCAGCCGTCATTCCCGCCTTTCACACGAATGTGCGCAATCAGAGGATGCGGGAGAAGATGAACGTCAAGTTGCCCAAGACCGTCAACAAGCTCTATATTTTGGCGGATAAGTGCGCACGCGCTGAGGAAGGAAGAAGGCTTCCCGGGGAGGACGCTGGTGCCGAGGTAGATTCCGAGGATGACGATGCTACCACCCCGAGAAAGAAGGGACGAAAGCGCAACAGGAAGCGCAAAGGCAAAACCGTTATGGCCGTTGAGGGCTCCGGCAACTCTGAGTCCGCCAAGAAAGCTAAGACTGAGAACTCCGGCAAGGAGGCTGCTGTATGTGCCGCTTGCTAGGAGGCGGCAGCAAATGAGAAGGCCGGCAAGTCTAATGAGCCGTACTTCAAGATTCACCGCACCAAGGGCCACGATCTCCAAGAGTGCCGACAAGTCGAGCACCTTGTTGAAAAACAGAAGGGTGAATATGAAAAATGTGACAAAGAGAAAGGTCAAGATGGTGCTGGTGGATCCGGCAAAAAGGGCCGTGGTGGTCGAGGAGGCCATCGTGGCAAGGCCAAGCAGCAGAAAGAAAAACCTGCTAGAGGCCGCGAAAAGAAAGAGGAATATGATGGAAGTGAAGAGGAAGAGGACGACGGAGAGTCCAGTGAACAGGAATTCCAGAAGGCAATTGAGGCCATGTGCGTTGATGGAGGTGCATCTTTGCACTCCTCTCACCGCCAACTTAAGCATTGGGCACGTGAGGTTAATGCGGTAGAACCGGCAATAGGCTCTCAAAAGCCACTTAAGTGGTCTCACACGCCTATCGTTTTCGATGCCGAGGATCACCCTGATCGCACAACCGCGGTCGGGTGTTTGCCATTGCTGGTTTTGCCAACAATTCGCATCCTCCAGGTCACGAAAATGTTAGTTGATGGTGGGGCCGGTCTAAACTTGATTTCTCCAGAAGTAATCAAGAGGCTGCAGATTCCCGACGAGGAGCTCGAGAAAACAGGCACTTTTCAAGGAGTAAACCCGGGAAGAAGCCAGCCCAAGGGAAAGATCACATTGCCGGTGACGTTTGGCGGGGAATTGAACTACATAATGGAAAAGATTGTGTTTGATGTTGTCAAGATTCCCTTGCCGTATAATGGAATTCTTGGTAGTCCAGCCTTGGCAAAATTCATGGCAGCATCTCACTACACTTACAACACGTTGAAGATGCCATGGCCGATGGGTGTCATTTCCATCAACTCCGACAAGAAAGATGCAGTTCTTTGCGTCGATAAGATGTACAGAGATGCGGTTGCAGCAGAGGCTGCCAAGGCGCCAGCTCCCACCAAGAAGAAGGAAAGCAAGAAGTCCGGCAAGACCTCTGGCAAGGATTCCGGGAAGCGCGCCTCTTCGGAGTGCTACGCGGCTGTTGAAGACTTGCCGGAGTGCTCTACCGGTAAGAAATCCAAAGCTACTTCACCAGCAACCAAAAAGGTGCTGGCGAGGGAGGACGGCACTGACGGTGCCTTTACCATCAGTGCCACCCTTGACAGCAAATAGGAAAGCGCGCTCATTGCCTTCCTGCAGGCGAATGTCGATGTGTTTGCATGGCGACCATCTGATATGCCCGGTGTTCCCAGGGAGGTAATTGAGCACCATCTTGCTGTCTGTCCCCATGCTCGGCCCGTCAAGCAGAAAATCAGGAAGCAAGCTTTGGAGCACCAACAGTTCATTGCCGAGGAAATCAAGAAGCTTGAAGCAGCGGGTTTGGTTAGAGGTGTACTACATCCAACTTGGTTGGCAAATCCAATTGTGGTGCGCAAAGCAAACGGAAAGTGGAGACTTTGTATTGACTACACTGATATCAACAAAGCATGTCCAAAGGATCCTTTCCCCTTGCCGCGCATCGATCAAATTGTAGACTCTACTTCCGGCTGTGATTTACTCTCCTTCCTTGATGCATATTCTGGGTACCATCAGATATTCATGTCCAAAGTGGATGAGGAGAAAACCACATTCATTACTCCATGTGGCACATACTGCTTCGTGCGTATGCCTTTCGGGTTAAAGAGTGCTGGTTCAACATTCGCAAGAGCAGTCCAGATTGGTTTTGAGCCCCAGCTGCACAGGAATGTGGAGGCATAGATGGATGATATAGTGGTCAAAACCAAGGACAAATCAACCCTCATTCAAGATTTAGAAGAAACATTTGCAAACTTGCGCAAGATCAATTTGAAGCTCAATCCCGAGAAGTGTGTGTTTGGCGTTCCATCCGACAAGCTTCTCGGATTCTTTGTATCTCAACGTGGAATTGAAGCAAATCCCGATAAGATCAAAGCAATTGAGCAGATTCAAGCACCAAAAAGCGTCAAGGATGTACGGCGTCTTGTCGGCTGTGTTGCTGCCTTGAGTAGGTTCATTTCAAGATCTGCTGAGCGCGCCCTGCCGTTTTTCAAGATCTTGAAAAAGGCAGGTCCGATGAAATGGACTCCGGAAGCGGAGGCCATGCTGCAGGACTTGAAAAGATACCTCTCCTCCGCACCAACACTAGTTGCACCTAAACCACAAGAACCATTGCTGCTATATGTAGCGGTGACAAATCAAGTGGCCAGTGCTGCATTAGTGGCACAGAGGGAAATCGATGACGAGGAAGCAGCCACGGCAGACCCATCCAGTGACAAACCGGAATCTTCTCCGGCAAAGTCAGCACAGGCAAATGAAGCTAATCAACAAGTGGTGCCGAAGAAGAAGGTGGTGCAGCGGCCCGTGTATTTTGTTAGTTCCCTTTTGCAGGGGGCTAGATCAAGATACTCTGGAGTGCAGAAGTTACTTTTCGGCCTTCTTATGGCCTCAAGAAAGCTACGTCACTACTTCCAAGCACACGAGATCACCGTCGTCACTCGTTTTCCGTTGCAGCGTATTTTGAGAAATCCAGAGACAACTGGCAGGATAGTGGAGTGGGCATTGGAATTGTCAAGCTTTGCACTTAAGTTTGAAAGCACTTCAACCATTCAAAGCATGGCCATGGCGGAGTTCATTGCAGAATGGACACCAACGCAAGTCGAAGAAATTCAAGAAACAGCTCTCCCCGGCAAAGAGACTGCCAAAGAATGGGTCATGTACTTTGACGGTGCCTTCTCGCTGCAAGGCGCCGGTGCCGGAGTGCTGCTTGTCGCACCCACCAGAGAGCACCTCAAGTATGTGGTTCAAATGCACTTTCCCAGGGAGCAAGCTACAAACAACACTGCTGAGTACGAAGGGCTCCTTGCCGGTCTTAGGATCGCAGTGGACCTTGGGATCAGAAAATTGATCGTCCGCGGTGACTCGCAGCTTGTTGTGAAGCAAGTAAACAAAGATTACCAGAGCCTCTTGATGGAAGCGTATGTGGAAGAAGTGAGAAAATTGGAGGAACACTTTGACGGGTTGCAAACAGAGCCCATCCCTCATGCGGAAAACAGGATTGCTGATTACCTGTCAAAGTGTGCTGCTCAAAAGCTACCTGTGGAACCGGGAACTTTTGTGCTCCATTTGAATCAACCAACAGTCACTCCATCAATGCAGGCCAGTAAGAGAAGGAACTTGAATACCGGCAAGTATTTTTCGGCAGAGCTCCCAAGAGCCGCCAGCGAAAAGGTTGCCAGGGACAACGACACGGTTGTCAGTGAGCAGCGGCTTAGCACAGAACCTCAGGTTCTTGCCGCTGAGGCAAGCGCTCCCGCGGCCGAAGAAATGTCTTTAGTCCTTGTCGTCGAACCGCAGGCTCCGGCATGGGCACATCAGATAGTCCATTTCCTTCAAACAGGAGAACTTCCCGATGAGCAAGAAGAAGTTGAGAAAGTAGCCCGTCAGTCAAGTATGTATCAGTTTGTGGATAACACGTTATACAGAAAGAGACCAAACGGTGTGAAATTAAAGTGTATTTGCCGGGAAGATGGACTGAAGCTATTGGCAGAAATACATGGGGGCATATGTGGCTCCCACATAGGTTCAAGAGCGCTTGCCAGCAAAGCTTTCCGGCAAGGCTTCTATTGGCCCACTGCCCTCCAGGATGCGACTGAGCTAGTAAAAAAGTGTGAAGCATGCCAGTTCCATTCGAAGAACATACATCAGCCAGCTCAAGCTCTCTAAACAATCCCTCTCTCCTGGCCCTTTTCGGTCTGGGGGCTCGATATCTTGGGCCCCTTCCCCGTGCTACCGGAGGCTTTGAGTTCTTGTACGTCGCCATCGACAAGTTCACAAAGTGGTCTGAAGTGGAGCCAGTGAGGAAGGTGACAGCGTTATCAGCCGTCAAGTTCTTCAAAGGATTAGTTTTCCGTTTTGGGGTTCCTAACAGAATCATCATCGACAACGGCACACAATTCATGAGCCGCACCTTCATGCAGTATATCCAGGACCTTGGCGGTAAAATCTGTTTTGTGTCTGTTGCTCACCCGAGAAGCAACGGGCAGGCAGAAAGGATGAACGCTGAAGTGTTGTGGGGCCTCAAGACAAGAATCTTTGACAGGCTGCGCAAATGTGGAAGGCGCTGGATTGATGAGTTGCCGGCGGTTCTTTGGTCACTCAGAACAACACCAAATCGAGCTACCGGCCAAACACCTTTCTCCCTAGTCTATGGTGCAGAAGCGGTGCTCCCCACGGAACTCATATATGGGTCACCTCGAGTGCTCGCTTACGATGAAGCTGAGCAAGAGGAGCTGCGGCAGATGATGCAACACTCCTTGAGGAGGATCGTCTTCAAGCGACTGTGCAAGCTGCACGCTACCAGCAAGCCTTGCGTTGCTATCATAGCCACAAAGTGCATGCCCGAAGCCTTGAGGAAGGCGACCTTGTTCTTCGGCGCATTCAGTCCGCCAAGAAATCAAACAAGTTGACGCCGAAGTGGGAAGGCCCTTATCGGGTAGCGCGAGTCACCAGACCTGGTGCAGTCCGTCTGGAGACCGAAGATGGCATTCCGGTGCAAAACTCATGGAATATTGAGCATCTTCACAAGTTCTACCCATAGGGCGCAGTTGCCGGGTCTCCCAGCAACCCCTTTTGTACAAGCTTTATCGGCAAGACTTGTAACCCTTTGTACAAAGCCAGGCGCAGATCCTGTGCATAATAAAGCTAAGTGTTTCGCAACTCTTCGTACATAATTCATTTATGGAAGCATGTAATATTGTGATTACGCTTTAGTTTGTATGGAATGGCTAATGAACCGTCGAGGTTCCCAAACCACTCTTTTCTCTTCTTTCTTTTTCTTAAAAGGACAGAAGGATCCCTCGCGTGCAAGTTTCCCGGGGGGAGTGATGATGGGGTACCATTTTAATGACGTTCAAGCGATCATTTCGTACGGCGAGGAAAAGCTAAGTTGAAAAACTTTGAAACAATTTCCTTGTTACATTTGCGATTTCCCTTGAACGATTCTGTGTTTGTATGAGAAACTTGCACGCAGAGGAACCTTGTCGCGATCAGTTTGCGCTCTAGTTTGCCTCGAGTCCACTCAGCAAGCTTAGCAGCTGCATTCTGGCCCGGCAAGCTACCTTGCAGGCAGCGGCACTTCCAGTAGGCTACTAAGGACCTGTTCCTCAAAGCGCCCGTGGCAAGTGTGCGCACCGGCAAGTTTCCAAACAGCGTAGGGAGCACAATCATACAAAGACGAAATAAAACAAGGGGAATAGCACGCATACATCTGAGCATAACAAGTAATAGATATTCATTAAGAGTACTCAATAACATTTTCTTAGACCTCTACCTAGGGTTTACATCGAGTGCAATACAAGGGCAAAAGGGGCGCCTAGGCGGGGCACGGCTCGCTCCCGGAAGACCAGATGATGGTGCTGCCGGCGTTCAGCCAGACTCGTCACCGTCATCCTCGGTCTTGACGTTGGGAGCACCATCGTCATCATCGTCATCCTCGTCGTCCTTGTCCTCGGTCTCGCTGGAGGAAGCGGTGTCGCTATCGCTTGAGCTTTCCGTGTAGCACTCCAGACGAGCGCCCGAAGCCCCGAAGAACTTCACGACAAGCGTGTCTGGTCCATCCAACCTGAAGTGAAGGAGGTGCCCTTGCCCTAAGCAACGAGCACGAACAAAGGATTTCCACCCGCACGTGAGGTACATGATGCCGTTGCTGGAGGTCTCAACGGCCACCCAGACTGGGCCGTTGCAGCAACCATCCACACGCAGCCACAAGCCGCGCAGAGGGTGGCCTTCCATCTCCCTAGCAAAAGGGCGAGGAAGCCGCAGCCAGCTCCGCGGCCAATCACGCAGTTCCACGAGGAACTCCTGCGCCGTATCCTCCGTGTGGCCTCCTGCCGGGGGAGGAAGGGCTGAAGATGAAGCGATGAGCACTCTGCCGCGGCCGCCCCAACCACGAGCGCCGCGTCCACGACCGCGACCCGCGGCCCTTCCTCGGGCGCTGGAACCGGCTTCCGCATCCATGCCCGAGGCGTGGGCATGGTGCCGAGAAGAAGTCCTCATGGCGACACGGGGGGAAGAAGAAGACAATGGCGGCGGGGAGATTGGGATGAGAAGAGGTGGATGAACGTCGCACTCCGCAGCCCCCCTTTATAGGAAGAGCGCGAGGGCTACTGCTTCACTTCTTTAGGGCGATCGCTCAGCTTCGCCAATCCCATGCCCTGCGCTCCTGGTGGGCGCACTACTCCAACAGCCGTCCAAGCTCGCCAATCCCGTGCCATGCGCCCCTGACCGGGCGCGTCACTCCAACGACCGCCCTTCTTCGCCAATCCATTGCCTTGCAAGCGTGCAAACGCGCGTGATGGGAGGGCACAGGAAAAGGAGAAGTAAACATAGATATGGCAGTTATCCTTTGCCACGCGTGGCCGTGCACCGGTTCAGTTTGAACCAATGATGCCCCGCATGTGTGCGTATTCCTGGTATGAGCACAAATAGTGGCTGTCCATCCGACGGCAAGGTTTGCCGGAAGATGACCAAGAGCGCACTCAAGTCCAGATTAATGAAGAAGCAAAGAAGATCTCAGAAGGTGGATAACCATCATGACTAAAAATTACAGCGGCAATTTTCCCGCCGCGTGTCTGTGCATTGTTTGGGCCTAGCCCAACCATGCTTCGGACGCGCGTATGGCCCAGGCCCGGGGGCTCCTATCGGTGTATAAAACATGGGTATTTTATACCATGACTTATGCACAGACGGTAGCAGCCTCCTTGCCGGCCAAGGCTTGCCGGGACTTGCCAAATAACAAGATTCAAGACCCAACCACAGAAACTACTGGAGAGAAGCTCAAGATGAAGCATCAACAAACACACGACTAGTACTGAAGATGAAGACATTCCTTGCCGGCAAGGCTGAACCGGCAAGGCGAAGACCCGGCAAGCTCCGTGCCGGCAAGCTTTCGCCAGCTTTCCAGCGCTCCACCTCACCGAGCAGCTAATCGCTAATCGGTGAGGTGTCGACTGCGCAGGCTGGTTGGTGAGATTTGTCGGGCACGTGTCAGCACGCAGGGAGAAGGTTCGCCTTTAATGACACCCGTCCAGAAGGCGTGTCAAGCTAATAGGAGGTAGCTGGGCGAGTGGTGCAGGAACCTTGCCGGGGCTCCTCCTCCACATGACACCTAACGGAGCATTTAATGCGTTTGTCCTAAACTGTCAGGGTTAGGTATGATAGCACTGTTTGCTATCCAATCAGCTTGTAATTACTGTTTTGCCACTGTGGTAATCCCTTGAGCTATAAAAGGAGGTCCAGGGCAACGTTTACAGAGGACGCGCGATCAGAACCCTAGCACTACTTGCATGTGTAGCAGCTCTCTCCGCACCTTGCCGGGAGAAGCGCTCCTTGTACCTGTGCATACACACACTCAATACAACCAAAGCAGGAGTAGGGTTTTACACCTCACGGTGGCCCGAACCTAGGTAAATCCCTTGCGCTCTCTGTTGATTCTGCTCTTTGTGCACGTTGATCTCCCCTGCTGAACCACAAGGGGCTAGATGGCCCCATAGATGGTCGTACCCACGACAATATGTTTCATGATGCTCCCATTACGTCTCAATTCTTTACTCTTATGTGAGCATCATTAAAATCATCATGCCTAGCTAAAAGGCTTTAAAGAAAAGTGCTTGTTGGGAGGCAACCCAATATTTACCCTTACTGTTTTTGTGTGTCCACATGATTATTCTACTGTAGTAATCATGATTTATATGTTTTCTTTCAATAATGTGCCAAGTAAAGCCGTTGGGATAGTGTGGATACTTGTTGATTTGATTCTGTGCAAAAACAGAAACTTTTGCATCCAGTGCTGAATTTCTATTCTGTACTGGAGCGTGAGAAAATTCTGCAATTTTTATACAGTATTGGGTTACAAATTTTTTACGTTGTCCTAATTTTTCAGAATTTTTGGAGGTACAGAAGTATGCATTTTAATTCGCTCACTACATGCTGTTCTGTTTTTGACAGATTCTGTTTTCAATGCATAATTTGCTTGTTTTAGTGTTTCCATAGCTTATATTGTGAGATATAAATTGTGGAAATGATAGAATACAGTAGGTATTATGTGAGAACAATTTTTAATCTTTTATTGACAGTACCAAAGTGAATGATTTATTTTCATACTAACCTATCTCATGGAGTTCCGTTAAGTTTTGTGTGATTGAAGTTTTCAATTTTTGGGTGAGATATCGATATGAGGAGAATAAGGAGCGGCAAGACCCTAAGCTTGGGGATTCCCAAGGCACCCCAAGGTAATATTCAAGGAAGACTCAAGCATCTAAGCTTGGGGATGCCCCAGATGGCATCCCCTCTTTCGTCTTCAACATTATCGGTAACCTCACTTGGAGCTATATTTTTATTCGTCACATAATATGAGTTTTGCTTGGAGCGTCATTTTCTTTTGTTGATATTTGCTTGATGTTATCAATAATCATGTTTTGTATCTTTTATTTCAATAAAATGCCAATTATAGCCTTTACCATGCTCAGTTTGCAAATTTATGTGCTGCTGTTTGAAAACAGAAAGTTTTCTGTTATGTCCTGAATTTATGTGAATTGTCAGAATATGATAAAAATCTGAAATTTTTACACAGTAAGCATACATTAGTTCTCTGTAAGTTGGTAATTTTTCAGAATATTTGGAGTTAGGGAAGTATGAATTTTTATTCCCCCTTTACAGACTGTTCTGTTTAGACAGATTTCGGTTATAGTTGCATTGTTTGCATATGTTTGCTTGTTTAATGTTTCTATTTATGGATAGGAGTATTAAATATGCAGAGGCATTTAGTATGCAATGTTTAATTATAATTTTAGTGATTTTCTACAGTAGAGAATGTTAAGGTTTTGAGTTGATTTATACTAACTTATCTCATGAGTTCTTGTTGAGTTTTGTGTGGATGAAGTTTTTAAGATTTAGGGAAACCGTGATATGAGAGGAATTAAGGAGACACAAGAGCTCAAGCTTGGGGATGCCCAAGGCTCCCCAAGATAACATTCCAAGAAGTCTCAAGCAACTAAGCTTGGGGATGCCCCGGTAGGCATCCTACCTTTCTTCATCAACACCTATCGGTTAGCCTAAGTTTTTACTTGTTCACATGATATGTGCTATTCTTGGAGTGTCCTTTTATTTTCATTTTGTTTGCTGTTTGAATAAAATACTTTGATCTAAAATATTTACTTGGAGAGAGTCTTCACATAGCTACTTAATTGTTTGACTACTCACTGATCTTCACTTATATCTTTTGGAGTAGTTTGTCATTCATTCTTGTGCTTCACTTATATCCTTTGAGTAAATTGTTGAATGAATTGAATATCGTAAATCTGAAATTATCCATGTTCCATATGCTTAGTAATATTTCACATTGGGTTCAGAAAGTGAAATTTATTGAAATTTGACAATCATAATATTGGTCATACAAGCAATTCATGAATGATTAGTATATCGAAGAGAAATTTCACATACAAATATATTATCTTGGACATCTTTTATGATTGTGAATACCCATTAATTATTTTCAAACTTGAGTAAATTAGTTGAAGTTGGACAAGGAAGATAACGTAATGAGTTATGTTTGGGTATATTTCCATAGAAGTTATATTATTATGGATCCTCCAACATGTGGTGCTTGTTTAGAATCTTTTGCTAGCCAAAATTTCTGTACTAAGCGGGAATACTGCTTGTGCATCCAAAATCCTTGAGCCAAGTTTCTTCCATGAGTGCCCACCATACCTACCTATATACGGTATTACCCTGCCGTTCCAAGTAAATTTCCATGTGCCATCTCTAAAACCTTCAAATAAACATCTGTTTTGTGTGCCCGTACCGCTCATGGAGTGACGGGGCGGTCAATATCTTCCATGTTAAGCGGGTTATTCTCATGATGGGTGTTTATTCACTTATCATTGCATGAGAGAGGCTGGTAATAGGGATGCCCAGTCCCTTAAATAAAAAGAAAAAATATATATAATAAAACAATGGCTCCCCCTGGAAAGTTGAAAGTTTGGAGGGCACCCGTGAATTCGGCTAGCCATGGCTTGTGTTTGAATGGTTGAGGGGGGGGGGTTAAACTTTTCATTTCTGCATGGGAACCGACAATAATGTGTTTAGCATGGAAGATATTGAATACCTTAGTCGTGACATTGACAGGAAAGGCACACCACTCAAAATGTATTCATCTATGTTTCAAGCAATGAGCTCTGGCATCTCTGCAAATCCCTGCTTCCCTCCGCGAAGGGACATTCTATTTACTTTTATGCTATTTACTTTCATGTTATTTATTTTTGTTGAGTCAACTTCTTATTCCAACATATTCTCTAGTTGGCAAGCATTACGTGGTGGGGAAAGATCCAGGCACATATAGCCATTCAAATATATTTGATCATGATTTATTATTGTTGATAATTATCTCTATGATAAATGAGTTGGGAGGCGAAACATCAAGCCCCTATCTTTCTCTATGTTCGATGGATGCTATTTGTTCTAAAAATATGCTTTGAGTATTAGCAATCATAGAAGACTATATGATAATTGAGTATGTGGAGCTCTTACTTAGACTTTGTTGAAAATGAGATGCATTGAAATTGTTCGGTGACTAAGAACATAGCTTGTTAAGTTTCAAGAGAATGTATTGTTTAAACCATAACATGTGAATTGATTGCTACTTTATCATGATGAGTTTTATGAGAAAGAGTTGTTGTTATGATGCTAGGAAAAGTGATTGAAATTATCATTGATCAAAATTGTGCACTATGCTAGCATTCACACTTCATAAATTATTTCTTTTATCATTTACCTACTCGAGGGCGAGCAGGAATTAAGCTTGGGGATGCTGATACGTCTTCAACCTATCTATAATTTATGAAGTATTCATGCCATGTTTACAACAATTTTATATGGTTTTGGTATGATTTGAATGGAACTAACCCGTACTAACGCTGTTTTCAGCAGAACTAGCGTGGTGTTGTTTTTTTGTGCAGAAATAAAAGTTCTCGGATTGGGCTGAAAATTTACGGTGATTTTTTATGGACCAAAAGATACCCCGAAGCTTCGATGAAGGACCAGAAGCCTCACAAGGAAGAGACAAGCTCAAGGAGCGCGGGTCCCCCCCTAGGGCGCACCTACCGAGCTTGTCGCTCCCTCGTGGGCCTCCCTGGCATGAATCCAACGCTGAAAAATCCTATAAATATAGAAAACCCCAAAACTAAACCTAGAACTCCCAGGCCACTGCCGCAAGCCTCTGTACCCAAGCGATCTCATCCGGAGGGGGGAATCATCACTGGAGGCCATCTTCATCATCCCGGCGGTCTCCATGATGAGGAGGGAGTAGTTCACCCTTGGGGCTGAGGGTATGTACCAGTAGCTATGTGTTTGATCTCTCTCTCTCGTGTTCTTGATTTGGCATGATCTTGATGTACCGTGAGCTTTGTTAATATAGTTGGATCATATGGTGTTTCTTCCCTCTCTATCTTCTTGTGATGAATTGAGTCTTTCCCTTTGAGGTTTTGTTATTGTCGGATTGAATACTTTGGGTTTGAGAACACTTGATGTATGTCTTGCATGTGGATACCCGTGGTGACAATGGGGTGTTCTATTGAGTCACTTGATATATGTTTTGGTAATCAACTTGTCTTGCATGTGGATACCCGTGGTGACAATGGGGAATTCTATTGAGTCACTTGATGTATGTTTTGGTAATCAACTTGCGGATTCCCGTGACCTTGGGGTAATCTAGGCATATGGGTTGGTACACGTTTTCATCTTCTTTTCTTCGATAGAAACTTTGGGGTACTCTTTGAAGTTCTTTGTGTGGATTGAATATTATGAATCTGAAGTTGTTTGATGCATATCGAATAATCAACTCACGGATACATGTGGTGACATTGGAGTATCTAGGTGACATTAGAATTGGTTGATGCGTATCATATGGTGTTATTTTAGTACGAACTCTAGGGTTGTTTGTGACACTTATAGGGATGGCTCAATAGATTGATCGGAAAGGATAACTTTGAGGTGGTTTCGTACCCTACAACAACTTCATCTTATGTTCTCCGCTAATAGGAACTTTGGAGTGATTCATTATCACATGTTGAGGGATTGTTATATGATTCAATTATGTTAGCACTGTTGAGAGATTGCACTAGTGAAAGTATGAACCCTAGGCCTTGTTTCTAAGCATTGCAATACCGTTTGTGCTCACTTTTGTTACTTGTTACCTTGCTGTTTTTTATTGTTCAGATTACAAAAACCCATATCTACTATCCATACTACACTTGTCTCACCATCTCTTCGCCAAACTAGTGCACCTATACAGTTTACCATTGTATTGGGTGTGTTGGGGACACAAGAGATTGTTTGTATTTGATTGCAGGGTTGTTTGAGAGAGACCATCTTCATCCTACACCTCCCATGGATTGATAAACCTTAGGTCATCCACTTGAGGGAAATTTTCTACTGTCCTACAAAACTCTGTGCTTGGAGGCCCAATAGAGTCTACAAGAATAAAAGTTGCGTAGTAGACATCAACCATACACTTCATATTTAGTGATCTACATGAAAGTTTTTATCATATCCCCCTTGAATACCTTATCATATCAGGACCATATTTTTAACATGTGCAAATTGCCATTACTATTTATTAGACTCTCAAAAAGATATAAGTGAAGCATGAGAGTGCAACTATTTCTTTAAAATATAACCACCACCGTGCTCTAAAATATATAAGTGAAACACTAGAGCAACTGCCTAGCTCAAAAGATATAAGTGAAGCACATAGAGTATTCTAACAAATCACGATAAATGTGTGTCCCTCTCAAAAAGGTGTGTTAAAAAGATGATTGTGGAAAACTAAAAAGCAAACAAAGAAAAGAAAACTATCGCACAAGACGCTCCAAGTAAAACACAGATCATGTGATGAATAAAAATATAGCTCCAAGTGATATACCGATAGATTGTAGACGAAAGAGGGGATGTCATCCGGGGCATCCCCAAGCTTAGACGCTTAGGTATTCCTTGAATATTACCTTGGGGTGCCTTGGGCATCCCCAAGCTTAGCGTCTTGCCGCTCCTTATTCCTTTATCCATCATGATCTCACCCAAACTTGAAAACTTCAGCGCACAAAACTCAACAGAAACCTTGTGAGATCCGTTAGTATAACAAACAAATCTTAAACTTTCGGTACTGTTATAAATTGATTCTTATTTAATCTTGGAATAATGTACTGTACTCCAACTTATCCATGACTTATACCCCCTGATACAATCCATAGATTCATCAAAATAAGCAAACTATGCAACAAAAAACAGAATCTGTCTAAAACAGAACAGTCTGTAAAGATCTATTTAAAATCTATACTTATGTAACTCCAAAAGTTCTGAAAAATTAGGAAAACGTAAACAATTCATATACCAATACTGTGTAAAAAATTCAGAATTTTATCACATTCCAGTACAGAACCAAAAATCCAGAACTGGGAGCAAAACTTTCTGTTTTCCAAACAGCATCAATTATACTATCATCCTAAAGGCATTACTTGGCCCAAACACTAATTAAAAGATAAAAACACAATCATAACAGAGGCTATAATTGTGCAAACACACAAAACAGAAAAGAAAAAGCAAAAATTTAAGATACATATTGGGTTGCCTCCCAACAAGCTCTTTCTTTACAGCCATTAAGATAGGCTTAGGATATTAATGATGCTCACGTCAAAGACAAGAATTGAAGCACAAAGAGAGCATCATAAAACATGTGACAAAAACATTTAAGTCTAACATACTTCCTATGCATAGGCATTTTATAGGAAAACAAATTATCAAGACAAGCAACATCTAGCATATGCATATAAAGGGAGTGAAACATTAATATAGCTATCATATAAAATACTATCATATAAAATACTATCTTCATGATCCACATGCATAAAAGTTTTATAATCTTCCAAGATAGTGGGATTAACATCAACTAAAGTCATGACCTCTCCAAACCCACATTTATCAAAAATTTCATAAGATTGAACACTCTTCAAATATGTGGGATTCTTTTTACCTAAAGTTGACACTCTTGCAAACCCACTTTCAATATTATTGAAAATATTATTATCAATAACATATTCATCATGAGGCTTAAATAAACTTTCAAGATCATAAGAACCATTATCATCCCAATCATGATCATTGCAATAAGTAGTGGACATAACAAAATTACCATCCCCAAGCTTGTAGTTTTGCATATCATTAGCACAATTGACATTAATAGAATTTATAATAACATCATTGCAATCATGCTTTTCATTCAAGGAGCTATCATGAATCACTTTATAAATTTCTTCTTTTAACTCTTCATCACAGTTTTCAGATTCATGATTTTCAAGCAAAACTTCATAGAGATAATCAAGTGCACTCAACTCACTAGCAATTGGTTCATTATAATTGGATCTTTTGAAAACATTAGCAAGTGGATGAGGATTCATATCAATAGATTTTTAGCAAGCGAAGATGCAAGCAAATAGAAGGCACGTGGAAACACGAACAAAGATAGCACACAAAATATTTTTGTATTTTTTATTTTTTAGAGAAGTGGGGGAGATGAAAACGAGAGGCAAATGCAAATAAAAAGGCAAATAAAAATAGAACAAGTAGATGATAGTTTGTGCGAAGGTACTTGATAAGGTTTGGTGATGTCTCCCCGGCAACGGCGCCAGAAATTCTCCCTGCTACTTGTAAACTGCGTTGGGATTTCCCCGAAGAGGAGGGGTGATGTAGCACAATAGAGATAAGTATTTCCCACAGTGAGAACCAAGGTATCAATCCAGTAGGAGAACCATGCAGAACCTCATGAATAGCACCTACACACAAAAGCAAATACTTGCACCCAACGCGGGCACGAGGGTTGTCAATCCCCTTGAACTCGTTATTTGCAAGGATTAATTCTGATTGTGATAGATAGATAAAATAAATTGCAAAATAAAATAAAGGAAATAAAATTGCAGCAAGGTACTTTTGGATTTTATATATGATAAAAGTAGACCCGGGGGCCATAGTTTTCACTAGAGGCTTCTCTCTCGAACACATAGCATACGGTGGGTAAACAAATTACTGTTGGGCAATTGATAGAAAAGCGCATAGTTATGACGATATTCAAGGCAATGATCATGTATATAGGCATCACGTCCAAGACAAGTAGACCGACTCCTGCTTGCATCTACTACTATTACTCCACCCATCGACCGCTATCCAGCATACATCTAGGGTATTAAGTTAATAAAAATAGAGTAACGCCTTAAGCAAGACGACATGATGTAGACAAAGTAAACCCAATCAATATGAATAAACCCCGTTGTTTTATCCTTAATGGCAACAATACAAATACGTGTCTTGTCCCCTACTTTGTCACTGGGATATAGAACACCGCAAGATTGAACCCATCACAAAGCACCTCTCCCATTGCAAGATAAATCAATCTAGTTGGCCAAACCAAATGGATAGATAGGAGCGAAATACAAAGCTATAACAATCATGCATAAAAGAAATCAGAAAAGACTCAAATATTTCTCATGAATAATTTGATCATAAACCCACAATTCATCGGATCCCAACAAACACACCGTAAAAGAAGATTACATCGAATAGAACTCCAATGAGATCGAGGAGAACATTGTATTGAAGATCAAAGAGAGAGAATAAGCCATCTAGCTACTAGCTATGGACCCGTAGGTCTGTGGTAAAATACTCACACATCATCAGAGGGGCATCAAGGTTGATGTAGAAGCCCTCCGTGATCAATTCCCCCTCTGGCAGGGTGCCGTAAAAGGCCTCCAGATGGGATCGCGGAAGAACAGAAGCTTGCGGCGGCAGAAAAGTTATTTCGTGGGGCTCTCTCTTGGTTTCCCAATATTTGAGAATTTATAGAGGTGGAATTAAGTCAAAAGGAGCCACGAGGGGCCCACAAGGCATCAGGGCGCGCCCCCCTAGGGCCACGCCCTGTTGCCTTGTGGCTTCCTCGTGAGGCTTCTGGCCTCCTCCCGAAGCTTCTAGGGTCTCTTTTGTCCAGCAAAAAATCATCAAAAAGTTTTATAGTATTTGGACTCCGTTTAGTACTGATTTCCTGAAAAACCAAAAACAGGCAGAAAACAGCAACTGGCACTGGGCACTAGGTTAATAGGTTAGTCCCAAAAAATGATATAAAATAGCATATAATTGCATATAAAACATCCAAGATTGATACTATAATAGCATGGAACAATAAAAAATTATAGATACGTTGGAGACGTATCACCCCTTCCTATTGATGATAGTTTTCCTGATGAGCAATTAGCTGTTGTAAATGCTTCTACTTCTCGTAATAATCCTTGGTACACATATTATGCTAATTACATTGTTGCAAAATATATACCACCAAGTTTCACATACCAACGAAAGAAAAAGTTCTTCTTTGATTTAAGACATTACTTTTGGGATGACCCACATTTATATAAAGGAGTAGATGGTGTTATTAGACATTGTGTACCAGAGCATGAACAGGAACAAATCCTATGGAAGTGTCATTCCGAGGCATACGGAGGACATCATGCGGGAGACAGAACTGCACATAAGGTATTACAGTCTGGTTTTTATTGGCCTACTCTCTTTAAGGATGCATGTAAGTTTGTCCTTTCTTGTGATGAATGTCAAAGAATTGGTAATATTGGTAGACGTCAGGAAATGCCTATGAACTATTCACTTGTTATTGAACCATTTGATGTTTGGGGCTTTGATTATATGGGACCTTTTCCTAAATCTAATGGATACACTCACATTCTAGTTGCTATTGATTATGTTACTAAGTGGGTAGAAGCCATTCCAACTAGTAGTGCTGATCGCAACACATCTATTAAAATTCTTAAAGAAGTTATTTTTCCGAGGTTTGGAGTCCCTAGATACTTAATGACTGATGGTGGTTCACATTTTATTCATGGTGCATTTCGTAAACTCCTAGCTAAATATGATGTCAACCAAAGAATTGCATCACCTTATCATCCTAAGTCTAGTGGTCAAGTTGAATTGAGCAGCAGGGAAATAAAATTAATTTTGCAAAAGACTGTTAATAGATCCAGAAAGAATTGGTCTAAGAAACTTGATGATGCATTATGGGCTTATAGAACTGCTTATAAAAACCCTATGGGTATGTCTCCATATAAAATGGTCTAAGGAAAGGCATGTCATTTACCTCTTGAGTTGGAACATAAAGCTTATTGGGCAATTAAAGAATTTAACTATGATTTCAAACTTGCCGGTGAAAAGAGGTTACTTTATATTAGCTCTCTAGATGAATGGAGAACCCAAGCATATGAAAATGCCAAGTTGTTCAAAGAAAAGGTTAAAAGATGGCATGACAAAAGAATCCAAAAACGGGAATTTAAAGTAGGTGATCAAGTTCTATTGTATAATTCTAGTTTTAGATCCTTTGCAGGAAAACTTCTCACTAAATGGGAAGGACCATATATCGTCGAAGAAGTTTATCTCCGGAGCTATCAAAATTAACAACGTCGAAGGCACTAATCCGAGCGTGCTTAATGGGCACATAATTAAACATTATATCTCAGGTACGCCCATTAATATGGAAACAAATATTATTCAAACTATGATACGGGAGGAACACATAAAAGAGACCTCCCGGAACACTCCAGAACCCTGAAAAGGAGTAGGTATGTGATATGGTAAGTAAACCGACTCCAAAAGTTCCATAAAGTACACCTTTTGTTTGTTTCAGAATATATAAAAAAATAGAAAAATAATAAACAATCAGGAAAGTGCACGAGGGAGCGACAAGCTCAGGGGGCGCACTACCCCCTTTGCGCGCCGTGTGAGCTTGTGACTCCCCCGTGGACTTTCCCGACTCCGTTTTCTCCCATATTACTTATCCTGCATGGGAAAAATTCATTATATGTACTCTTGAATGTTTTGACCACCATATCACAAGTTTCTCCTCTGTTCTTGTTTCGGGCTATTTTTCTGATTGATCTAGATCACCATGACACCTCCAAGTTCGTCCAAGGACAAGTTTTACGAGAAGGTCATTAACCCTTACCTTCCGGAGGTGATGAAACACCCTCAAACCATTGAGATGCATGAGGGGGTGCTTCACATCCGGGATGTTCAAGCGCCTAAGAGGGAGGGGAGCGAGAAGGCCAGGCTGGAGGTGGTGGAATAAGAAATCTTCAAGTGTCAAGGGATGGTGGAACGCGGACTCAGCGCCAACCACTCCTACTTGTAGACTGCGTTGGTATTTCCCCGAAGAGGAGAGGATGATGCAGTATAGTAGAGATAAGTATTTCCCTCAGTTAAGAACCAAGGTTATCAATCCAGTAGGAGAACCACACAGAACCTCGTTAGCAGCACCTACACACACAAACGCAAACACTTGCACCCAATGCAAATAAGAGGGTTGTCAATCCTCTTAGCAGTTATTTCCAACGATTTGTTCTAATAGTGATAGATAGATAAAGTAAAATACTAAATAAAATAAAAGTAAATAAATTGCAGCAAGGTATTTTTGGATTTTAATATATGATAAAGATAGACCCGGGGGCCATAGTTTTCACTAGAGGCTTCTCTCTCGAACACATAGCATACGGTGGGTAAACAAATTACTGTTGGGCAATTGATAGAAAAGCAAATAATTATGACGTATTCATGGCAATGATCATGTATATAGGCATCACGTCTGAGACAAGTAGATCGACTCCTGCCTGCATCTACTACTATTACTCCACCCATCGACCGCTATCCAGCATGCATCTAGGGTATTAAGTATAAAACAGAGTAACACCTTAAGTAAGATGACATGATGTAGACAAAGTAAACTCAAGCAATATGATTAAACCCCATCTTTTTATCCTTAATGGCAACAATACAAATACGTGTCATGTCCCTTTTTGTCACTGGGATTGAGCACCGCAAGATTGAACCCATCACAAAGCACCTCTCCCATTGCAAGATAAACCAATCTAGTTGGCCAAACCAAATCAATAGATCGGAGAGAAATACAAAGCTATAACAATCATGCATAGAAGAGTTCAGAGAAACCTCAAATATTTCTCATGAATAATCTGATCATAAACTCACAATTCATCGGATCCCAACATTACATCGGATAGAACTCCAAGAACATCGAGGAGAACATGGTATTGAAGATCAAAGAGAGAGAAGAAGCCATCTAGCTACTAGCTATGGACCCGTAGGTCTGTGGTAAATGCTACTTGTAGTTTGCGTTGGTATTTCCCCAAAGAGGAGTGGATGATGCAGTATAGTAGAGATAAGTATTTCCCTCAGTTAGGAACAAAGGTTATCAATCCAGTAGGAGAACCAAGCAAAATTCCGTTAAGCGCACCTACACACACAAGAGCAAACACTTGCACCCAACGCAAATAAGAGGGTTGTCAATACTCTTAGCGGTTATTTGCAAGGATTAAATCTTATAGAGGTAAATAGATAAACTAAAATACTAATTAAAATAAGAGTAAATAAATTGCAGCAAGGTATTTTTAGGTTTTTATATATGATAAAGTAGACCGGGGGCCATAGTTTTCACTAGAGGCTTCTCTCTCGAACGCATAGCATACGGTGGGTAAACAAATAACTATTCGGCAATTGATAGAAAAGCAAATAATTATGACAGATTCTTGGCAATGATCATGTATATAGGCATCACGTCCGAGACAAGTGGACCGACTCCTGCCTGCATCTACTACTATTACTCCACCCATCGACCGCTATCCAGCATGCATCTAGGGTATTAAATATGAAATAGAGTAATGCCTTAAGCAAGAGGACATGATGTAGACAAAGTAAACTCAAGCAATATGATTAAACCCCATCTTTTTATCCTTAATGGCAACAATACAAATACATGTCATGTCCCCTTCTGTCACTGGGATTGAGCACCGCAAGATTAAACCCATCACAAAGCACCTCTCCCATTGCAAGATAAACCAATCTAGTTGGCCAAACCAAATCGATAGATCGGAGAGAAATACAAAGCTATAACAATCATGCATAGAAGAGTTCAGAGAAGACTCAAATATTTCTCATGAATAATCTGATCATAAACTCACAATTCATCGGATCCAAACATTACATCGGATAGAACTCCAAGAACATCGAGGAGAACATGGTATTGAAGATCAAAGAGAGAGAAGAAGCCATCTAGCTACTAGCTATGGACCCGTAGGTCTGTGGTAAATGCTACTTGTAGTCTGCGTTGGTATTTCCCCGAAGAGGAGAGGATGATGCAGTACAGTAGAGATAAGTATTTCCCTCAGTTAAGAACAAAGGTTATCAATCCAGTAGGAGAACCAAGCAAAATTCCGTTAAGCGCACCTGCACACACAAGAGCAAACACTTGCACCCAACGCAAATAAGAGGGTTGTCAATCCTCTTAGCGGTTATTTGCAAGGATTAAATCTTATAGAGGTAAATAGATAACTGAAATACTAATTAAAATAAAAGTAAATAAATTGCAACAAGGTATTTTTAGGTTTATTATATATGATAAAGTAGACCAGGGGCCATAGTTTTCACTAGAGGCTTCTCTCTCGAACGCATAGCATACGGTGGGTAAACAAATTACTGTTGGGCAATTGATAGAAAAGCAAATAATTATGACGGATTCATGGCAATGATCATGTATATAGGCATCACGTCCGAGACAAGTAGACCGACTCCTGCCTGCATCTACTACTATTACTCCACCCATCGACCGCTATCCAGCATGCATCTAGGGTATTAAGTATGAAACAGAGTAACGCCTTAATCAAGATGACATGATGTAGACAAAGTAAACTCAAGCAATATGATTAAACCCCATCTTTTTATCCTTAATGGCAACAATACAAATACGTGTCATGTCCCCTTCTGTCACTGGGATTGAGCACCGCAAGATTGAACCTATCACAAACCACCTCTCCAATTGCAAGATAAACCAATCTAGTTGGCCAAACCAAATCGATAGATTGGAGAGAAATACAAAGCTATAATAATCATGCATAAAAGAGTTCAGAGAAGACTCAAATATTTCTCATGAATAATCTGATTATAAACTCAAAATTCATCGGATCCCAACAAACACACCGCAAAAGAAGATTACATCAGAGAGAACTCCAAGAACATCGAGGAGAACGTGGTATTGAAGATCAAAGAGAGAGAAGAAGCCATCTAGCTACTAGCTATGGACCCGTAGGTCTGTGGTAAATGCTACTTGTAGTCTGCGTTGGTATTTCCCCGAAGAGGAGAGGATGATGCAGTACAGTAGAGATAAGTATTTCCCTCAGTTAAGAACAAAGGTTATCAATCCGGTAGGAGAACCAAGCAAAATTCCGTTAAGCGCACCTGCACACACAAGAGTAAACACTTGCACCCAACGCAAATAAGAGGGTTGTCAATCCTCTTAGCGGTTATTTGCAAGGATTAAATCTTATAGAGGTAAATAAATAAACTAAAATACTAATTAAAATAAAATTAATAAATTGCAGCAAGGTATTTTTAGGTTTTTTATATATGATAAAGTAGACCGGGGACCATAGTTTTCACTAGAGGCTTCTCTCTCGAACGCATAGCATACGGTGGGTAAACAAATTACTGTTGGGCAATTGATAGAAAAGCAAATAATTATAACAGATTCATGGCAATGATCATGTATATAGGCATCACATCCGAGACAAGTAGACCGACTCCTGCCTACATCTACTACTATTACTCCACCCATCGACCGCTATCAAGCATGCATCTAGGGTATTAATTATGAGACAGAGTAACGCCTTAAGCAAGATGACATGATGTAGTCAAAGTAAAATCAAGCAAAATGATTAAACCCCGTATTTTTATCCTTAATGGCAGCAATACAAATACGCGTCATGTCCCCTTCTATCACTGGGATTGAGCACCGCAAGATTGAACCCATCACAAAGCACCTCTCCCATTGCAAGATAAATAAATCTAGTAGGCCAAACCAAATCGATAGATCAGATAGAAATACAAAGCTATAATAATCATGCATAAAAGAGTTCAGAGAAGACTCAAATATTTCTCATGAATAATCTGATCATAAACTCACAATTCATCGGATCCCAACAAACACACCGCAAAAGAAGATTACATCGGATAGAACTCCATGAACATCGAGGAGAACGTGGTATTGAAGATTAAAGAGAGAGAAGAAGCCATCTAGCTACTAGCTATGGACCTGTAGGTCTGTGGTAAACTACTCACACATCATCGGAAGGGCAGCAAGACTGATGTAGAAGCCCTCCGTGATTGATTCCCCCTCCGGCAGAGTACCAGAAAAGGCCTCCAGATGGGATCGCGGAAGAACAGAGGCTTGCGGCGGCGGAAAGGTTTTCTCTTCTGTCTCTCTGTTTGTTTGGGAATATTTCGGAATCTATAGCGTTGGAATTAGGTCAAGAGGTGCCATGAGGGGCCCACAAGCCTGGGGTGCGCCTACCCCCCCAGGGCGCGCCCTCCAGGCTTGCCGCCTCCTCGTGGCTTGATGTCTACTACACAACTCATTCTTGTAGACTCGTGTTGGGCCTCCAAGCGTAGAGTTTGGTAGGACTGTAGCAATTTTCCCTCAAGTGGATGACCTAAGGTTTATCAATCCGTGGGAGGCATAGGATGAAGATGGTCTCTCTCAAACAACCCTGCAATCAAATACAAGAAATCTCTTGTGTCCCCAACACACCCATTACAATGGTAAATTGTATAGGTGCACTAGTTCGGCGAAGAGATGGTGATACAAGTGTAGTATGGATAGTAGAAATAGGTTTTTATAATCTGAAAAATAAAAAACAGCAAGGTAGCAAGTAACAAAAGTGAGCACAAACGGTATTGCAATGCTTGAAAACAAGGCCTAGGGTTCATAGTTTCACTAGTGCAATCTCTCAACAATGCTAACATAATTGGATCATATAATCATCCCTCAACGTGCGATAAAGAATCACTCCCAAGTTCCTATTAGTGGAGAACATAAGATAGAAATTGTTTGTAGGGTACGAAACCACCTCAAAGTTATCCTTTCCAATCGATCTATTGAGCTATTCCTATAAGTGTCACAAACAGCCCTAGAGTTCGTACTAGAATAACACCATATGATACACATCAACCAACCCTAATGTCACCTAGATACTCCAATGTCACCACAAGTATCCGTGAGTTGATTATACGATATGCATCAAACAACTTCATAATCATAATTTTCAATCCACACAAAGAACTCCGAGGAGCACCCCAAAGTTTCTATCGGAGAAAAGAGAATGAAAACGTGCATCAACCCCTATTCATATATTACCCCAATGTCACCACGGGAATCCGCGAGTTGAGTGCCAAAACATATATCAAGTGAATCAATATAATAGCCCATTGTCACCACGGGTATTCATATGCAAGACATACATCAAGTGTTCTCAAATCTGAAATATTCAATCCAACAATAACGAAACCTCAAAGGGAAAAGATTCGATTCATCACAACAAGGATAGAGAGGGAAGAAACACCATATGATTCAACTATATTAACAAAGCTCGCGATACATCAAGATCGTGCCAAATCAAGAACACGAGAGAGAGAGAGAGATAAAACACATAGCTACTGGTACAAACCCTCAGCCCCGAGGGTGAACTACTCCCTCCTCGTCATGGAGACCGTCGGGATGATGAAGATGGCCTCCGGTGATGCTTTCCACCCTCCGGTAGGGTACCAGAAAAGGGCTGTAGATGAGATCGTGGAGGTACAGAGGCTTGCGGCGGCGTAAAAACTCATCTAGGTTAACTTTCGGGGGTTTCTGAATATATATGATTTTTTAGCGTTGGAATCACGCAAAGAGGTGCCACAGAGGGCCCACGAGGCACCAGCGCGCGCCTGGGGGGGGCAGGCGCGCCCAGGTGGCTCGTGGGGCCCCTGTGGCTCTTCTGTTGCTCCTCCGAAGATTCCTGGGTCTGTTTCCTTCCAAAAAAAATCATCAAAAAGTTTCGCTGCAATTGGACTTCATTTGATATGGATTTTCTGGAAAACCAAAAACAAGCAGAAAACAGCAACTGGCACTGGGCACTAGGTCAATATGTTAGTCCATAAAAATCATATAAAAGCCATATAAAAGTGCACCAAAATCATACAAAACTATAATAAACATGGCATGAATACTTCATAAATTATAGATATGTTGGAGACGTATCAGCATCCCCAAGCTTAATTCCTGCTCGTCCTCGAGTAGGTAAATGATAAAAGAAATAATTTATGAAGTGTGAATGCTAGCATAGTGCATAAGTTTGATCAATGATAATTTCAATCACTTTTTCTAGCATCATAACAGCAACTTTTTCTCATAAAACTCATCATGATAAAGTAGCAATCAATTCACATGTTATGGTTCAAACAATGCATTCTCTTGAAACTTAACAACCTATGTTCTTAGTCACCAAACAATTGCAATTCAACTTAATTTCAACAAAGTCTAAGTAAGAGCTCCACATACTCAATTATCATTTAGTCTTCTATGATTGCTAGTACTCAAAGCATATTTTTAGAACAAATGGCATCCATCGAACACAGAGAAAGATAGGGGCTTAATGTTTCGCCTCCCAACTTATTTATCATATAGATAATTGTCAACAATAATAATTCATGATCAAATATATTTGACTGGCCATATGTGCCTGGATCTTTCCCCACCACATGATGCTTGCCAACTAGAGAGTAATTAAGGTTGGAATGAGAAGTAATACTATTGACTCTTTCATAAAAGTAAATGCATAAAAGTAAAAGATAGGCCCTTCGCAGAGGAAAGCAGAGGTTGTCATGCGCTTTTTATTTTTGGATGCACAAGCCCTTAATGCAAAGGAACGCCACGTTATATTGCCCCTTATGATAGCAACCTTTATTATGCAGTCTGTCGCTTTTATTTCTTTACCATCACAAGTTCGTACAACGCTTATTTTCCCTTACAATAAAAGATCATACATATTTTAGGAGCAATTTTTATTGCTTTTTGCACCGATGACAACTTACTTGAAGGATCTTATTCAATCCATAGGTAGATATGGTGGACACTCTTGGGAAGAAACTGGGTTTAAGGGTTTTTGGATGCACAAGTAGTGTCTCTACTTAGTGCGAATTTTTGGCTAGCAAAAGATCCTATGCAAGCACCACATGTTGGAGGATCCATAACAATATAACTTCTATGCAAATATACCCAAACATAACTCATTACGTTGTCTTCCTTGTCCAACTTCAACTAATTTGCTCAAGTTTGAAAATAATTAATGGGTATTCACAATCATAAAAGATGTCCAAGATAATATATTTATATGTGAAAGTTCTCTTCCTTATACTAATCATTCATGAATTGCTTGTATGACCAATATTGTGATTGTCAAGCTTCAATAGAATTTACCTTCTAAACCCAATGTGAAGCTACTACTAGGCATGATACAAGCATATGAAGCACATACAATTTCAACTTTATGATATTCAATTCTTTCACAATTTACTCATAGGATATAAGTGAAGCACAAGAGTAAATGACAAACTACTCCAAAAAGATATAAGTGAAGATCAAATGAGTAGTTAAGCAAATAGGTAGCTATGTGAGGACTCCCTCTCATTTAAAAATTTCAGATCTTAAGTATTTTATTCAAACAGCAAAGAAAACAAAATAAAATGACATTCCAAGAATAGCACATATCATGTGAAGAAGCAAAAACTTAGGCTCAACCAAAACTGACCGATAGTTGTTGAAGAAGAAAGGTGAGATGCCTACCGGGGCATCCCCAAGCTTAGATACTTGAGACTTCTTTAAATAATAACTTGGGATGCTTTGGGCATCCCCAAGATTGATCTCTTGTGTCTCCTTAATTCCTCTCATATCATGGCTTCTCCTAAATCTTTAAAAACTTCATCCACACAAAACTCAACAAGAACTCGTGAGATAAGTTAGTATAAATCAACTCAAAACCTTAACATTCTCTACTGTAGCAAATCACTAAAATTATAATTTGACATTGCATACTAAATGTCTCTGCATATTTAATACTCCTATCCTCAAATAGAATCATTAAACAAGCAAACATATGCAAACAATGCAACTATAACAGCAATCTGGGAAAACAGAACAGTCTGTAAAGAGTGAATAAGAATTCGTACTTCCCTAACTCCAAAAATTCTGAAAAATTACCATGTAACAGAGAACTCATTCATGCTTACTGTGTAAAAATTTCAGATTTTTATCATGTTCTGACAATTCAAAAAAAATCAGGACATAACAGAAAACTTTCTGTTTTCAAACAGCAACACATAAACTTGCAAACTGAGCATGGTAAAGGCTATACTTGACATTTTATTGAACTAAAAAACACAAAACATGATTATTGATAACAGCAAGCAAATATAAACAAAATAAAATGAAACTCCAAGCAAAACACATATTATGTGACGAATAGAAATATAGCTCCAAGTAAGGTTACCGATAGTGTTGAAGACGAAAGAGGGGATGCCTTCCGGGGCATCCCCAAGCTTAGACGCTTGAGTCTTCCTTGAGTATTACCTTGGGGTGCCTTGGGCATCCCCAAGCTTAGGATCTTGCCGCTCCTTATTCTCCTCATATCGATATCTCACCCAAAACTTGAAAACTTCAATCACACAAAACTTAACGGAACTTCGTGAGATAGGTTAGTATGATAAAAATAAATCATCCACTTAGGTACTGTCAAGACAAGATTCATAATTGTTCTCACATAATTCCTACTGTATTTTATCATTTCCACAATTTATATTACTCGATATAGGCTATGGAAACACTAAAACAAGCAAACTATGCATCGAAAACAGAATCTGTCAAAAACAGAACAGCGTGTAGTAAGCGATGTAAAAACCATACTTCTGTACCTCCAAAAATTCTGAAAAATTAGGAAAACGTAAAAAATTTGTAACCCAATGCTCTGTAAAAATTTCATAACTTTTTCACGCTCCATGACAGAATAGAAATTCCAGCACTGGACGCAAAAAGTTTCTGTTTTTGCACAGAATCGAATCAACAAGTATCCACACTATCCCAAAGGCTTTACTTGGCACATTATTGAAAGAAAACATATAAAACATGATTACAACAGTAGCTTAATCATGTGAACACACAAAAACAGAAGGTATAAGTATTGGGTTGTCTCCCAACAAGCACTTTTCTTCAATGCCTTTTTAGCTAGGCATGATGATTTCAATGATGCTCGCATAAAAGTAAAGAATTGAAACACAAAGAGAGCATCATGAAGCATATGACTAGCACATTTAAGCCTAACCTACTTCCTATGCATAGGGATTTTGTGAGCAAATAGTTTATGGGAGCAAGTGTTGGAAATATGCCCTAGAGGCAATAATAAATTGGTTATTATTATATTTCCTTGTTCATGATAATCGTTTATTATCCATGCTATAATTGTATTGATTGGAAACTCAAATACATGTGTGGGTACATAGACAACACTGTGTCCCTAGTAAGCCTCTAGTTAACTAGCTCGTTGATCAAAAGATGGTGAAGGTTTCCTAGCCATGGACATGAGATGTCATTTGATAACGGGATCACATCATTAGGAGAATGATGTGATGGACAAGACCCAAACTATAAACGTAGCATATGATCGTGTCAGTTTATTGCTATTGTTTTCTGCATGTCAAGTATCTGTTCCTATGACCATGAGATCATGCAACTCACTGACACCGGAGGAATACCTTGTGTGTATCAAACGTCGCAACGTAACTGGGTGACTATAAAGATGCTCTACAGGTATCTCCGAGGGTGTCTGTTGGGTTGGCATGGATCAAGACTGGGATTTGTTACTCCGTGTGACGGAGAGGTATCTCAGGGCCCACTCGGTAATACAACATCACAATGAGCCTTGAAAGCAATGTGACTAAAGTGTTAGCCACGAGATCTTGTATTACGGAACGAGTAAAGAGACTTGCCGGTAACGAGATTGAACTAAGTATAGAGATACCGACGATCGAATCTCGGGCAAGTAACATACCGAAGAACAAAGGGAACATCATACGGGATTAACTGAATCCTTGACATAGAGGTTCGACCGATATAGATCTTCGTAGAATATGTAGGAACCAATATGGGCATCCAGGTCCCACTATTGGTTATTGGCCGTAGAGGTGTCTCGGTCATGTCTACATAGTTCTCGAACCCGCAGGGTCTACACACTTAACGTTTGGTGACGATTAGTATAGTTGAGTTATTTTGTTGGTGACCGAAGGTTGTTCGGAGTCCCGGATAAGATCCCGGACATGACGAGGGTCTCCGGAAGAGTTCGGAGGTAAAGATTAATATATGTGATAATAGTGTTTTGATCTCCGGAAGGGTTCCGGAATTCACCGGAAGAGGTTCCGGATGTTTACCGAAGTGTTCGGGTGCAGCAACACTTTATATAGGCCAAAGGGGTAAAGCCCACGAGGTATTGGAAAGTGCAAAAGGAAGTTTTGCAGCTGCCTTAAGCGGTACTACCGCTGGTAAGGCAGTACTACCGCGTAAGCGGTACTACCGCTGTGAAGCGGTACTACCGCTCGTGAGCGGTACTACCGCTTGTGCATGATACTGCTGGAATCCGAGTTGGACTCTTTCCCTTCGGGCCAAACCAACCTTGTGCGGGCAAAACCGACCTGGAGGAGGCTTTTACTCCAAGTTTAGACCCCAAGGCTCAACATATAAATAGAGGGGAAGGGCTAGCACACGGGACACATCAAGATTTCCCAAGCCGTGTGCCGGCAACTCTAACCCTCTAGTTCCTCCCGTCATAATCTCCGTAGTGCTTGGCGAAGCCCTGCAGAGATTGTTCCTCACCACCATCACCACGCCGTCGTGCTGCCGGAACTCATCTACTACTTCATCATCGCTCGCTGGATCGAGTAGGTGAAGGCGTCATCAAGCCGTACGTGTGTTGAACGCGGAGGTGCCGTCCGTTCGGCACTAGTTCGTGATCAGATCGAGGGACGACTTGCGATTTGGATCGCGGAAACGTTCGACTACATCAACCGCGTTTCTTAACGCTTCCGCTTAGCGATCTACAAGGGTATGTAGATTCACTCTCCCTCTCGTAGATGCTCATCACCATGGATAGATCTTGCGTGTGCGTAGGAAAATTTTTGTTTCCCATGCGACGTTCCCCAACAGTGGTATCAGAGCTAGGTCTATGCGTAGATGAGATCTCGAGTAGAACACAAACGAGTTGTGGGCGTGGGTGTATACATATTGCTTGCCGTTACTAGTTGATACTTGATTCGGCAGTATTGTGAGATGAAGCGGCCCAGACCAACATTACTCGTACGCTTACGAGAGACCGGTTCCTTCAACTGACATGTAACTTCGTTGCATAAAGATGGCTAGCGGGTGTCTGTCTCTCTCACTTTAGTTGAATCGATTTCAATGAAGAGGGTTCTTTTAGAAGATCAAAAAGCAATCACTACACCACGTTGTGGTTTTGCGTAGGTAAGAACGGTTCTTGCAAACCCGTAGCAGCCACGTAAAACATGCAACAACAATTAGAGGACGTCTAACTTGTTTTTGCAGGGTATGTTGTGATGTGATATGGCCAATTACATGATGAGATATATGTGATGTATGAGATGATCATGTGTTGTATAGAATATCACGACTTGCATGTCGATGAGTACGGCAACTGGCAGGAGCCATAGAGTTGTCTTTAATTATTTTCGCCATTTTGCTTTACTTTATCGCTATGAGTTAGCAATAGTCATGGAAGCAATAGTCGGCGCGACAACCTTATGGCGACACGTTGATGGAGATCAAGATGATGAAGATCATGGTGTCATGCCGGTGACGATGGAGATCATGCCGGTGCTTTGGAGATTGAGATCAAAAGCACAAGTTCATGGCCATATCATGTCACTTATGATTTGCATGTGATGTTAATCCTTTTATGCATCTTATTTTGCATAGGACGACGGTAGCATTATAAGGTGATCCCTCACTTAAATTTCAAGATAAATTGTATTCTCCCCGAGTGTGCACCGTTGCGAAAGTTCGTCGTTTCGAGACACCACGTGATGATCGGGTGTGATAGACTCTACGTTCACATACAACGGGTGCAAGCCAGTGTTGCACATGCGGAACACTCGGGTTAAACTTGACGAGCCTAGCATGTACAGACATGGCCTCGGAACACAAGAGACCGAAAGGTCGAACATGAGTCATATAGTAGATATGATCAACATGAAGATGTTCACCATTGAAACCACCTCAACTCACGTGATGATCGGACTTGAGTTGGTGGATTTGGATCATGTTACACTCGAATGATCGGAGGGATGTCAATTTCAGTGGGAGTTTTTAAGTAATATGATTAACTAAACTCATTATCTAGAACAATAGTCTAAGTTGTCTTTGCTATGTTTATGTTGTAGATCATGGCTCGCGCAGTAGCACCCCTGAATTTTAATGCGTTCCTAGAGAAAGCTAAGTTGAAAGATGATGGAAGTAACTTTGTGGACTGGGCCCGTAATCTAAGGATTATCCTTACGGCTTCCCAGAAGGCTTATGTCCTTGATGCACCGCTTGGTGATCCACCCGCTCCAGTTGAGTCTCTAGACGTTGTGAACGCCTGGCAGGCTCGTTCTGAAGATTACTCAATAGTTCAATGTGCAATATTGTATGGCTTAGAACCGGGACTTCAAAGACGTTTTGAACGTCATGGAGCATATGAGATGTTCCAGGAGTTGAAGTTTATCTTTCAGAAGAATGCCCGGATCGAGAGGTATGAGATCTCCGATAAGTTCTATGCTTGCAAGATGGAGGAGAACGGGTCTATCAGTGATCACGTACTCAGAATGTCTGGGTACTCCACCCGTCTGGCTGAATTGGGGATGCCCCTTCCACCAGAGGCTATCACTGACAGAGTTCTTCAATCATTGCCACCTAGCTACAAGAGCTTCGTGTTGAACTATAACATGCACGGGATGAACAAGTCAGTCGCCGAGCTGTTTGCGATGCTAAAAGCCGCTGAGTCTGAAATTCAGAAGGAGCATCAAGTGTTGATGGTCAATAAAACCACTAGTTTCAAGAAAAATGGCAAGGGTAAGAAGGGTAACTCCAAAAGGAGTGGCAAAGCAGTTGCTCCTCCCGTGAAGAAACCCAAGGCTGGACCCAAACCAGAAACTGAGTGCTTTCATTGCAAGGGAACTGGACACTGGAAGCGGAACTGCCCCAAGTATTTGGCTGACAAGAAGGCGGCCAACAACAAACAAGGTATATATGATATACATGTTATTGATGTGTACCTTACCAACTCTCGTTGTAGTGCCTGGGTATTTGATACCGGTGCGGTTGCTCATATTTGCAACTCAAAACAGGAACTGCGGAATAGACGGAGGCTGGCAAAGGACGAAGTGACGATGCGCGTGGGAAATGGTTCCAAGGTTGATGTGATCGCCGTCGGCACGCTCGCTCTTCGATTACCATCGGGATTAGTGATGAACCTGAATAAATGTTATTTGGTGCATGCGTTAAGCATGAACATTATATCTGGATCTTGTTTATTGCGAGACGGTTACTCATTTAAATCAGAGAATAATGGTTGTTCTATTTATATGAGTAATATCTTTTATGGTCATGCACCCAATGTGAGGGGTTTATTCTTATTGAATCTCGATAGTAATGATACACATGTTCATAACATTGATGCCAAAAGATGTAAAATTGATAATGATAATACCACTTTCTTGTGGCACTGCCGTTTAGGTCATATTGGCGTAAAACGCATGAGGAAGCTCCATGCTGATGGACTTTTGGAGTCACTTGATTTTGAATCACTTGACACATGTGAGCCATGCCTCATGGGCAAGATGACTAAAACGCCGTTCTCTGGTACAATGGAACGGGCAAGTGACTTGTTGGAAATCATACATACTGATGTGTGCGGTCCGATGAGCATTGAGGCGCGCGGTGGTTATCGTTACTTTCTCACCTTCACTGATGACTTAAGTAGATATGGGTATATTTACTTAATGAAACACAAGTCTGAAACGTTTGAAAAGTTCAAACAATTTCAGAGTGAAGTTGAGAATCATCGTAACAAGAAGATTAAATTCCTACGATCTGATCGAGGAGGAGAATATCTGAGTTATGAGTTTGGCAGTCACTTAAGACAATGTGGAATTGTTTCACAACTGACACCGCCTGGAACACCACAGCGTAATGGTGTGTCCGAACGTCGTAATCGAACCTTATTGGATATGGTGCGATCTATGATGTCTCTTGCCGATTTGCCACTATCGTTTTGGGGTTATGCATTAGAGACAGCTGCATTCACTTTAAATAGGGCACCATCGAAGTCCGTTGAGACGACGCCATATGAACTTTGGTTTGGCAAGAAGCCAAAGCTGTCGTTTCTTAAAGTTTGGGGATGTGATGCTTATGTCAAAAAGCTTCAGCCTGAAAAGCTGGAACCCAAAGCGGAGAAATGCGTCTTCATAGGATACCCAAAAGAGACAGTTGGGTATACCTTCTACCTCAGATCTGAAGGCAAAGTGTTTGTCGCTAAAAACGGAACATTTCTTGAGAAAGAGTTTCTCTCGAAAGAATTGAGTGGGAGGAAGATAGAACTTGATGAGGTTGTTGAACCTTTACTTCAACCTGAGAGTAGCGCAGCGTAGAAAGTTGTTTCTATGGAGCCTACATTAGCTGAAGAGGAAGTTAATGATGATGATCATGAAGCTTTGGATCAAGTTGCTATCGAACCTCGTAGGTCGATAAGGACGCGTACTGCTCCTGAGTGGTACGGCAACCCTGTCTTAGAGGTCATGTTGTTGGACAACGATGAACCTACGAGCTATGGAGAAGCGATAATGGGCCCGGATTCCGAGAAGTGGTTAGAGGCCATGAAATCCGAGATGGGATCCATGTATGAAAACAAAGTGTGGACTTTGGAAGTATTACCTGAAGGGCGTAAGGCCATTCAGAACAAATGGATCTTCAAAAGGAAGACGGACGCGGACGGTAATGTCACCGTCTATAAAGCTCGACTTGTGGCAAAGGGTTTTTCACAAGTTCAAGGAGTTGACTATGATGAGACCTTCTCACCCGTAGCGATGCTTAAGTCCGTCAGAATCATGTTAGCAATAGCTGCCTTTTTCGATTATGAAATTTGGCAGATGGATGTCAAAACAGCGTTCCTTAACGGTTTCCTTAAGGAAGAGTTGTATATGATGCAACCAGAAGGTTTTGTCGATCCAGAGAATGCTGACAAAGTTTGCAAACTCCAGCGATCCATTTATGGACTGGTGCAAGCATCTCGGAGTTGGAATCTTCGCTTTGATGAGGTGATCAAAGCGTTCGAGTTTATACAAGTTTACGGAGAAGCTTGTATTTACAAGAAAGTGAGTGGGAGCTCTATAGCGTTTCTAATATTATATGTGGATGACATATTACTGATTGGAAACAATATAGAAATGTTGGAAAGCGTAAAGGAATATTTGAACAAGAGTTTTTCAATGAAGGACCTAGGAGAAGCTGCTTTCATATTAGGCATCAAGATCTATAGAGATAGATCAAGACGTTTAATAGGACTTTCACAAAGCACATACCTTGATAAGATTTTGAAGAAATTCAAAATGGATCAGTCCAAGAAGGGGTTCTTGCCTGTTTTGCAAGGTGTGAAGTTGAGTAAGACTCAATGCCCAGTGACTGCAGGAGATAGAGAAAAGATGAGTGTCATCCCCTATGCTTCAGCCATAGGCTCTATCATGTATGCAATGCTGTGCACAAGACCCGATGTCAGCCTTGCCATAAGTATGGTCGGAAGGTTTCAAAGTGATCCAGGAATGGAACACTGGACGGCGGTCAAGAATATCCTGAAGTACCTGAAAAGGACTAAGGACATGTTTCTCGTTTATGGAGGTGATCAAGAGCTCGTCGTAAAGGGTTACGTCGATGCAAGCTTTGACACTGATCCGGATGACTCTAAGTCACAAACCGGATACGTATTTATTCTTAACGGGGGTGCGGTTAGCTGGTGCAGTTCCAAGCAAAGCGTGGTAGCTGATTCTACATGCGAAGCGGAGTACATCGCTGCCTCGGAGGCGGCGAAGGAAGGTGTCTGGATGAAGGAGTTCATGACAGATCTTGGAGTAGTGCCTAGTGCGCTTAACCCAATGACTCTGTTTTGTGATAATACTGGTGCCATTGCTCTAGCCAAGGAACCAAGATTTCACAAGAGGACCAGGCACATAAAGCGACGTTTCAATTCCATCCGCGATTACATCAAGGAGGACGACATAAATATTTGCAAAGTACACACGGATCTGAATGTTGCAGATCCGATGACTAAACCTCTTCCAAGGGCTAAACATGACCAACACCAGAACTGCATGGGTGTTCGATTCATTACAATGTAAATCACATAGTGATGTGAACTAGATTATTGACTCTAGTGCAAGTGGGAGACTGTTGGAAATATGCCCTAGAGGCAATAATAAATTGGTTATTATTATATTTCCTTGTTCATGATAATCGTTTATTATCCATGCTATAATTGTATTGATTGGAAACTCAAATACATGTGTGGGTACATCGACAACACTGTGTCCCTAGTAAGCCTCTAGTTAACTAGCTCGTTGATCAAAAGATGGTGAAGGTTTCCTAGCCATGGACATGAGATGTCATTTGATAACGGGATCACATCATTAGGAGAATGATGTGATGGACAAGACCCAAACTATAAACGTAGCATATGATCATGTCAGTTTATTGCTATTGTTTTCTGCATGTCAAGTATCTGTTCCTATGACCATGAGATCATGCAACTCACTGACACCGGAGGAATACCTTGTGTGTATCAAACGTCGCAACGTAACTGGGTGACTATAAAGATGCTCTACAGGTATCTCCGAGGGTGTCTGTTGGGTGGGCATGGATCAAGACTGGGATTTGTTACTCTGTGTGACGGAGAGGTATCTCAGGGCCCACTCGGTAATACAACATCACAATGAGCCTTGCAAGCAATGTGACTAAAGTGTTAGCCACGAGATCTTGTATTACGGAATGAGTAAAGAGACTTGCCGGTAACGAGATTGAACTAAGTATAGAGATACCGACGATCGAATCTCGGGCAAGTAACATACCGAAGAACAAAGGGAACATCATACGGGATTAACTGAATCCTTGACATAGAGGTTCGACCGATATAGATCTTCGTAGAATATGTAGGAACCAATATGGGCATCCAGATCCCGCTATTGGTTATTGGCCGTAGAGGTGTCTCGGTCATGTCTACATAGTTCTCAAACCCGCAGGGTCTACACATTTAACGTTTGGTGACGATTAGTATAGTTGAGTTATTTTGTTGGTGACCGAAGGTTGTTCGGAGTCCCGGATAAGATCCCGGACATGACGAGGGTCTCCGGAAGAGTCCGGAGGTAAAGATTAATATATGTGATAATAGTGTTTTGATCTCCGGAAGGGTTCCGGAATTCACCGGAAGAGGTTCCGGATGTTTACCGAAGTGTTCGGGTGCAGCAACACTTTATATAGGCCAAAGGGGTAAAGCCCACGAGGTATTGGAAAGTGCAAAAGGAAGTTTTGCTCCTGCCTTAAGCGGTACTACCGCTGGTAAGGCGGTACTACCGCGTAAGCGGTACTACCGCTCGTGAGCGGTACTACCGCTTGTGCACGATACTGCTGGAATCCGAGTTGGACTCTTTCCCTGCGGGCCAAACCAACCTTGTGCGGGCAAAACCGACCCGGAGGAGGCTTTTACTCCAAGTTTAGACCCCCAAGGCTCAACATATAAATAGAGGGGAAGGGCTAGCACACGGGACACATCAAGATTTCCCAAGCCGTGTGCCGGCAACTCTAACCCTCTAGTTCCTCCCGTCATAATCTCCGTAGTGCTTGGCGAAGCCCTGCAGAGATTGTTCCTCACCACCATCACCACGCCATCGTGCTGCCGGAACTCATCTACTACTTCATCATCGCTCGCTGGATCGAGGAGGTGAAGGCGTCATCAAGCCGTACGTGTGTTGAACGCGGAGGTGCCGTCCGTTCGGCACTAGTTCATGATCGGATCGAGGGACGACTTGCGATTTGGATCGCGGAAACGTTCGACTACATCAACCGCGTTTCTTAACGCTTCCGCTTAGCGATCTACAAGGGTATGTAGATTCACTCTCCCTCTCGTAGATGCTCATCACCATGGATAGATCTTGCGTGTGCGTAGGAAAATTTTTGTTTCCCATGCGACGTTCCCCAACAGCAAGAATCAGCTAGCATAGGAAGGCAAAACAAGCATGACTTCAAAACTTTCAACACATAGAGAGGAAACTTGATATTATTGAAATATGTAAAAGCATATATTCCTCTCTCAAAATAATTTTTAGTAGAATCATGAATGAATTCAACAATATAGCTATCACATAAAGCATTCTTTTCATGATCTACGAGCATAGAATTTTTACTACTCTCATTCATAAAAGTGGGTGTATCATATGAAACTCGAATACTATAAATTGTTTCCACATTAAAAGAGTAATGTTCAGAAAAAGGGTAATCATAATTATGACAAGTTTTATAAATATAATCATCACTACTTTTTATAACATAAGTATCATCACAATAATCATCATAAGTAGGAGGCATGCAATCATCATAACAAATTTGATCATTCAAAGTAGGGGGACTAAAAAGATCATCTTCATTAAGCATAGCATCCCCAAGCTTGGGACAAACATTAATTGTAGCAAATAAATTCTCAAACATGTCATTCTCATCAAACATAGCATCCCCAAGCTTGTTGGTTTGCGTATCATTAGCATTATCACTATTATCATCAATAGTATGAATAGCAACAATAGTATAGCAATTATCATCATCATAATTTTCCAAGTTGGTGCCAAAAAGATTTTCAAGATTATAAGAAGTATTATTATTTTCCCAATCATAATCATCACAGTGAGTAATAGGCATAACAAAATCATCCTCAATAGTTCCTTCGGACATTGTGCCATAAGACAAAGAAGCAATATCATCATCAAGTGTATCATCTTCCACAATTATTTTTGATTCATTCTCATGAGGCACAACAATAATAGGAGCAACATTATTTGGGAGAGATACCTTTTTACCTCTACTTTTTCTTCTTTTCTTCTTCTTCACCACATCATGTGTGGGTTTAATCAATTTTTTTGAGCTTCTTATTGAGGAGATTGGTTGAATAGGAAGCTCCTCTTCATCACCTATTTCATCATGAGAGACAATAGGAGGGAAAGTGGAAATCTTTACCCTTTCATTAGTGTTCCTTTTATATTCTATTGGTTTTCCCGTCTTTCTATAGTTGGCAATATAAGCGTTCTCATTGCAATTTACCATACAAAACATATAGATTTCCTTTAGATTAGTTTCAATGTCATCCGTGAGAAGGAATACTTCAAACCAACTATTTTTATGTGACAATTCCTCACACCCCAAAAATAGATAAAGCTCATTATGTAGTTCAAGGGCGGTCAAGTCTTTACAATATTTAGCCATGATTCGATCATGAAAAAGTATGCATTGAAAATTAAGGTGACCAAATATATTGCAAAGTTCACAAGTAATAGGATAAAGAGAACATAATTTTGTAGCAAATTCATCTATCACTTTGAGCAAAAAATTGGTTCTATCATGTTTATGCTTCTTACAAAATCTATCATCCCTATAAGGCATGTCTTCACAAACTTTATGCACTCCACAAAAATTGACATGCTTATAAGAAACATTTTTGTCATGACTAGTGCAATCATCTTTAGTATTTTGGATATTCATAGAATTCATACTAACAACTTTGCAATCATGCTCATCACTCAAAGATTTTAGGCCAAACATTTTATTCAATTCTTCTTCTATCAATTGAGCACAATTTTCCACTACATCATTTTCAAGAAAAACATTATAAAGACGAATAATATGAGGCAACCTCAATTCCATTTTTTTGTAGTTTTGTTTTTATAAAACCAAAATAGTGATAAACAAGAAACTAAAAAGATTCGATTGCAAGATCTAAAGATATACCTTCAAGCACTCACCTCCCCGGCAACGGCGCCAGAAAAGAGCTTGATGTCTACTACACAACTTATTCTTGTAGACTCGTGTTGGGCCTCCAAGCGCAGAGTTTTGTAGGACAGTAGCAATTTTCCCTCAAGTGGATGACCTAAGGTTTATCAATCCGTGGGAGGTGTAGGATGAAGATGGTCTCTCTCAAACAACCCTGCAATCAAATACAAGAAATCTCTTGTGTCCCCAACACACCCAATACAATGGTAAATTGTATAGGTGCACTAGTTCGGCGAAGAGATGGTGATACAAGTGTAGTATGGATAGTAGAAATAGGTTTTTATAATCTGAAAAATAAAAAACAGCAAGGTAGCAAGTAACAAAAGTGAGCACAAACGGTATTGCAATGCTTTAAAACAAGGCCTGGGGTTCATACTTTCACTAGTGCAATCTCTCAACAATGCTAACATAATTGGATCATATAATCATCCCTCAACGTGCGATAAAGAATCACTCCCAAGTTCCTATTAGCGGAGAACATAAGATAGAAATTCATCAACGTGCGATAAAGAATCACTCCCAAGTTCCTATTAGCGGAGAACATAAGATAGAAATTGTTTGAAGGGTACGAAACCACCTCAAAGTTATCCTTTCCGATGTCACCACGGGAATCCACGAGTTGAGTGCCAAAACATATATCAAGTGAATCAATATAATACCCCATTGTCACCACGGGTATTCATATGCAAGACATACATCAAGTGTTCTCAAATATGAAATATTCAATCCAACAATAACGAAACCTCAAAGGGAAAAGATTTGATTCATCACAACAAGGATAGAGAGGGAAGAAACACCATATGATCCAACTATATTAACAAAGCTCGCGATACATCAAGATCGTGCCAAATCAAGAACATGAGAGAGAGAGAGAGAGAGAGAGATAAAACACATAGCTACTGGTACAAACCCTCAGCCCCGAGGGTGAACTACTCCCTCCTCGTCATGGAGACCGCCAGGATGATGAAGATGGCCTCCGGTGATGCTTTACCCCCTCCGGCAGGGTGCCGAAAAAGGGCTGTAGATGAGATCGTGGAGGTACAGAGGCTTGCGGCGGCGTAAAAACTCATCTAGGTTAACTTTCAGGGGTTTCTAAATATATATATTTTTCAGAGTTGGAATCACGCAAAGAGGTGCCACAGGGGGCCCACGAGGCACCAGGGCGCGCCTGGGGGGGCAGGCGCGCCCAGGTGGCTCGTGGGATCCCTGTGGCTCTTCTGCTGCTCCTCCAAAGCTTCCTGGGTCTGTTTCCTTCCAGAAAAAATCATCAAAAAGTTTCGCTACATTTGGACTTCATTTGATATGGATTTTCTAGAAAACCAAAAACAAGCAGAAAATAGCAACTGGCACTGGGCACTAGGTCAATTTGTTAGTCCATAAAAATCATATAAAAGCCATATAAAAGTGCACCAAAATCATACAAAACTATAATAAACATGGCATGAATACTTCATAAATTATAGATACGTTGGAGACATATCATGGCTCTTCTGGTCTTCTCCCGAAGCTTCCTGGGTCTCTTCTGGTCCAGAAAAAATTAATCCAAAGTTTTTTTCTCGTTTGGACACTTTTTGATAATGATTTTCTGAAAAGGCAAAAACAAGCAGAAAACAGCAACTGGCACTGGGCACTGGGTTAATACGTTAGTCCCAAAAAATGATATATGATGGCATATAATTGCATATAAAACATCCAAGATTGATACTATAATAGCATGGAACAATCAAAAATTATAGATACGTTGGAGACGTATCAAGCATCCCCAAACATAATTCCTGCTCGTCCTCGAGTAGGTAAATGATAAAAACAGAATTTTTGATGTGGAATACTACCTATCATATTTCATCATGTAATCTTTCTCTTACGGTATGAATAATAAGATCCGAATGATTCAAAGCAATAGTCTATAATTTGATATAAAGACATCAATACTCAGGCATACTAATAAACAATCATGTCTTTCAAAATAAAAGTGCTAAATAACGTTATCCCTACAAAATCATACAATCCTGTCATGCTCCATCTTCTTAACACAAAATATTTATCATGAACAACCCCGGTTTTAGCCAAGCAATTGGTTCATACTTTTTAACGCGCTTCAGTTTTTCAACTCCGACGCAATACATGAGCGCAAGCCATGGATATAGCACTATAGGTGGAATAGAGTGTGGTGGTAGAGATCAATAAGGGGAAGTCAAAAATAAGAAGATAGTCTTACATCAACGAGGCGAATCAACGGGCTATGGAGATGCCCATCAATTGATGTCAATGCGAGGAGTAGGGATTGCCATGCAACGCATGCACTAAGAGCTATAAGTGTATGAAAGCTCAACATGAAAACTAAGTGGGTGTGCATCCAACTTGCTTGCTCATGAAGACCTCGGGCATTTGAGGAAGCCCATCATCGGAATATACAAGCCAAGTTCTATAATGAAAAATTCCCACTAGTATATGAAAGTGACAAAATAGGAGACTCTCTATATGAAAAAAATGGTGCTACTCTGAAGCACAAGTGTGGAAAAAGGATAGTAACATTGCCCCTTCTCTCGTTTTCTCTCATTTTTTTCATGGCTCTTTTTGGCCTCTTTTTTTTCTTTTTCTCTCTTTCTTTTATTATTTTTATTTTTCGTCCGGAGTCTCATCCCGACTTGTGGGGGAATCATGGTCTCCATCATCCTTTCCTCACTGGGACAATGCTCTAATAATGATGATCATCACACTTTTATTTACTTACAACTCAATATTACAACTCGATACTAGAACAAAAATATGGCTCTATATGAATGCCTCTGGCAGTGTACCAGGATGTGCAATGATGCTAGCATAACATGTATAAAAAATGATGAATGGTAGCTGAGCCACAAATACTATGTCAGCTATATGATCATGCAAAGCAATATGACAATGATGATGTGTGTCATAAAAACGGAACGGTGGAAGTTGCATGGCAATATATCTCGGAATGGCTATGGAAATGCCATGATAGGTAGGTATGGTGGCTGTTTTGAGGAAGATATAAAGAGAATTATGTGTGATAGAGCGTATCATACCATGGGGTTTGGATGCACCGGTGAAGTTTGCACCAACTCTCGATGTCAGAAAGGGCAATGCACGGTACCGAAGAGGCTAGCAAATTAAGGAAGGGTGAGAGTGCGTATAATCCATGGACTCACATTAGTCATAAAGAACTCACATACTTATTGCGAAAGTTTATTAGCCCTCGGAGCAAAGTACTACTACGCATGCCCCTAGGGGGGAGGTTGGTAGGTGTTAACCATCGCGCGCCCCTGACCGCCACGCAAAGGAAGACAATCAAGAATAAATCATGCTCCAACTTCTTAGCATAACGACAGATCATATGTGCATGCTTCGGGAATCACAAACCTTAACACCAATATTCTTACTAAACCACAATTATATACTAATACCTCCCACATATTACCATCTTAATATCGCAAAACTATTGCAAGGAATCAAACTTATCATATTCAGTGATCTACATGAAAGTTTTTATTATATCCCTCTTGAATACCTATCATATCAGGACCAAATTCATAACCCGTGCATATTAAAATTGCTATTCATTAGACTCTCAAAAAGATATAAGTGAAGCATGGGAGTGCAACTATTTCTTTAAAATATAACCACTGCCGTGCTCTAAAAGATATAAGTGAAGCACTAGAGCAACTGCCTAGCTCAAAAGATATAAGTGAAGCACATAGAGTATTCTAACAAATCACGAATAATGTATGTCCCTCTCAGAAAGGTGTGTTCAGCAAAGATGATTGTGACAAACTAAAAAGCGAACTAAAGCAAACAAACTATATCACAAGACGCTCCAAGTAAAACACATATCATGTGATGAATAAAAATATAGCTCCAAGTGAGTTACCGATAGATTGTAGACGAAAGAGGGGATGCCTTCCGGGGCATCCCCAAGCTTAGACGCTTGAGTCTTCCTTGAATATTACCTTGAGGTGCCTTGGGCATCCCCAAGCTTAGGCTCTTGACTCTCCTTATTCATTTGTCCATCGTAGTCTCACCCAAAACTTGAAAACTTCAGCACACAAAACTCAACAGAAACCTCGTGAGATCCGTTAGTATAACAAACAAATTTTAAACTTTAGGTACTGTTGTAAATTGATTCATATTTAATATTAGCATAATTCTACTATACTCCAACTTCTCCATGACTCATACCCCCCGATACGATCCATAGATTCATCAAAATAAGCAAACTATGCAACAAAAACAGAATCTGTCTAAAACAGAACAGTCTGTAAAGATCTGAATTAACGTCATACTTCTGTAACTCCAAAAATTCTGAAACATTAGGATAACGTGTTAAATTCATATATAAATACTGTGTAAAAAATTTAGAAGGTTCTGACGCTCCGGTGAAAAAACAAAATTCCAGCACTGGACACAAAAGTTTCTGTTTTCCAACAGTATCTATCATACTATCTTCCAAATCATCCCAAAGGCATTACTTGGCACAAACACTAATTAAAACATAAAAATACAATCATAACATAGGCAATAATTGTGTAAACACTCAAGAACAGAAAGAAAAAGCAAATATTTATTTTATTTATTGGGTTGCCTCCCAACAAGCGCTATTGTTTTATGCCCCTAGCTAGGCATAATGCATAGTTTCAAGTGTTGTCATCCTTCAAGTTAATTCCATAAGTGGCCCTCATAATATATTAATAAGGTCCTTTAATTCTCTTTCTAGGGAAATGTTCCATCCCTTTATTTAATGGAAATTGAAATCTTATATTACCTTCTTTCATATCAATAATAGCACCAATTGTTCGTAGGAACGGCCTACCAAGTATTATAGGGCAAGAAGGATTACATTCAATATAAAGAACAATAAAGTCCATGGGCACATAATTTCTATTTGCAAGAATAAGCACATCATTTATTCTACCCAATGGCTTTTTAATTGTGGAATCCGCAAGATGCAAATTAAGGGAACAAGGATCCATGTCGGTGAGACCTAGCACATCACACAAAGACTTTGGTATGGTGGAAATGCTAGCACCAAGATCACAAAGAGAATTATATTCATAATCTTTAATTTTGACTTTAATAGTAGGTTCCCATTCATCTTGTAATTTTCTAGGAATTGAAACTTCCAACTCAAGTTTTTCTTCATGTCCTTTCATCATGGCTTCTACAATATGTTTAGTGAAAGTTTTATTTTGTTCATATGCATTTGGTGAATTAATCATGGGTTGCAACAAGGAAATACACTCAATTAAAGAACAACTATCATAATTAAAGTCCTTGTAATCCAAAGTAGTGGGTGCATTACTATTTAAAGTTTTGACCTCTCCAAACCCATTTTTTTATTTTTTTCATCAAGATTATCACCCTCCAAGCAATTGGGACTCTTTCTATCTAAAGTTGACTCTTCTTCAGTCCATTTTTCATCAAGTTTTATATTACTAAAGAATGATTCAATAGGAGTGACACCAATCATTTTAATATCTTCATCATTACTACGATAGAAGCCGGGTGGAATTGCTTTTTCTAGAAATTCTCGCTTAGCTCTCAACCTAGCGGTCCTTTCTTTACTTTAATTAATGGAGACATAGATAGCTTTAATAGGCTCGTTTATATCATGCTTGGGTGGCAAATTTTTAGTTTTGAGATTTTCCACATCATGAGCAATTCTATCCATGTTCCTAGCCAATTCATCAACTCTATTCAATTTTTCTTCTATCATAGCATTGAAATTCTTTTGTGAACTAATAAATTCTTTAATATTACATTCAAGATCAGAGAGCATCCTATTATTATTATTATTATAAGAATTACCTTAAGGATTGCCATAATTATTAGAGGAATTTCCAGGAAACGGTCTAGGATTGAAATTACCCCTATAGGCATTGTTGTTGAAATTATTTCTAGAGACAAAATTCACATCAATAGCATCATTATTTTGCTCAATCAAGGTAGACAATGGCACATCATTAGGATCAATATGAGCACTTTTACAAGCAACCAATTTCAATAGAGCATCCATCTTATCACTCAAAGTATTAATTTCTTCAACAGAATTTACCTTCTTACCAGTTGGAGTTTGTTCAGTGTGCCATTGAGAATAATTTGCCATAATATTATCAAGAATTTTTGTAGCTTCTCCCAATGTAATTTCCATAAAAGTACCACCTGCGACAGAGTCTAGCAAATTTCTAGAGACAAAGTTTAGTCCCGCATAAAAATTTTCTATGATCATCCATAAATTTAAGTCATGAGTTGGGCAATTTATTATCATTAATTTCATTCTCTCCCAAGATTGTGCAACATGTTCATGCTCAAGTTTCTTAAAATTCATAATTTGATTTCTTAAATAAATAATCTTAGCGGGAGGAAAATACTTGGTAACAAAAGCATCCTTACACTTATCCCAAGAATCAATACTATTTCTAGGCAAGGATGAAAACCAAGTTTTAGCGCGGTCTCATAGCGAGAACGGGAATAATTTTAATTTGACAATATCATTATCCACATCTTTTTTCTTTTGCATATCACAAAGCTCAACGAAAGTATTTAGATGGGATGCAACATCTTCATTAGGACTACCAGAAAATTGTTCTTTCATAACAAGATTAAGCAAGGCAGCATTAATGTCACACGACTCCGCACTAGTGGCGGGAGGAGCAATAGGAGTACTAATAAAATCATTATTATTAGTATTGGAAAAGTCACACAATTTTGTATTTTCTTGAGACATTGCGACAAAGCAAGCAAACTAGCAAACAAGCAAATAAAAATATTTTTGTGTTTTTGTAAAAAAATTAGAAGTGGGGGAGATGAAAACGAGAGGCAAATGCAAATAAAAGGCAAATAAAATAAATGCAAGTGGATGATAGTTTGTGCGAAGGTACTTGGTAATTTTGATGATGTCTCCCCGGCAACGGCGCCAGAAATTCTTCCTGCTACTTGTAGTCTGCGTTGGTATTTCCCCGAAGAGGAGAGGATGATGCAGTATAGTAGAGATAAGTATTTCCCTTAGTTGAGAACCAAGGTTATCAATCCAGTAGGAGAGCCAAGCAAAATTCCATTAAGCGCACCTGCACACACAAGAGCAAACACTTGCACCCAACGCAAATAAGAGGGTTCTCAATCCTCTTAGCGGTTATTTGCAAGGATTAAATCTTATAGAGGTAAATAGATAAACTAAAATACTAATTAAAATAAAAGTAAATAAATTGCAGCAAGGTATTTTTTGGTTTTTTATATATGATAAAGTAGACCGGGGGCCATAGTTTTCACTAGAGGCTTCTCTCTCGAACGCATAGCATACTGTGGGTAAACAAAGTACTGTTGGGCAATTGATAGAAAAGCAAATAATTATGACGGATTCATGGCAATGATCATGTATACAGGCATCACGTCCGAGACAAGTAGACCGACTCCTGCCAGCATCTATTACTATTACTCCACCCATCGACCGCTATCCAACATGCATCTAGGGTATTAAGTATGAAATAGAGTAACGCCTTAAGCAAGATGGCATGATGTAGACAAAGTAAACTCAAGCAATATGATTAAACCCCATCTTTTTATCCTTAATGGCAACAATACAAATACGTGTCATGTCCCCTTCTGTCACTGGGATTGAGCACCGCAAGATTGAACCAATAACAAAGTGATACGTCTCCATCGTATCTATAATTTTTGATTGTTTCATGCCAATATCCTACAATTTCCACATACTTTTGGCAACATTTTATATGATTTCTTGGACTAACATATTGATCCGGTGCCCAGTGCTAGTTCCTGTTTATTGCATGTTTTTTGTTTCACAGAAAATCGATATCAAACGAAGTTCAAACGCGATAAAAATTTATGGAGATTTATTTTGGAATATATGTGATTTTTGGGAAAAAGAATCAATGTGAGACGATGCCCGAGGACACGGCAAGCTTGCAGGGCGCGGGTGATATGTCCAATTTGCATCATGATTTTCTATGAATAATTATTATGTTTTTAATCATTATTTCACTTTATGGTACAATTCTTATGCCTTTTCTCTCTTATTTTGCAAGATTTACATGAAGAGGGAGAATGCCGGCAGCTGGAATTCTGGACCTGAAAGGGGTGAAACAGAGCTAGCTATTCTGCACAACTCCAAATGACCTAAAAATTTATGGAGATTTATTTTGGAATATATAAAAAATACTGGCAAAAGAATCAATAGAAGGGGGCCCACCAGGAAGCCACAAGCCTGGGGGGCGCGGCCTACCCCCCTGGGCGCGCCCCCTGGCTTGTGGGGCCCCTGGCAAGCCTCTGGCGCCCTCCTTCCACTATATGAAGCCATTTGCCCTAGAAAAAATCAGAAGAAGACTTTCGGGATGAAGCGCCGCCGTCTCGAGGTGGAACCTGGGCAGGAGCTATTTTGCTCTCCGGCGGAGCGATTCCGCCGGGGATACTTCCCTCCGGGAGGGGGAAATCGAAGCCATCGACATCGCCAACAATCCTCTCATCGTGGGAGGACCAATCTTCATCAACATCTTCATCAGCACCATCTCATCTCAAACCCTAGTTCATCTCTTGTATTCAATCTTTGTCTCAAAACCTCAGATTGGTACCTATGGGTTGCTAGTAGTGTTGATTACATCTTGTAGTTGATGCTAGTTGGTTTATTTGGTGGAAGATTATATGTTCAGATCCTTAATGCTATTCAATACCCCTCTGATCTTGAACATGAATATGATTTGTGAGTAGTTACTTTTGTTCTTGAGGACATGGGAGAAGTCTTGTCATAAGTAATCATGTGAATTTGGTATTCATTCGATATTTTTTTGCTATGTATGTTGTGTTTCCTTTAGTGGTGTCGTGTGAACGTTGACTACATGACACTTCACCATCTTTGGGCCTAAGGGAAGGCATTGTGGAGTAGTAATTAGATGATGGATTGCTAGAGTGACAGAAGCTTAAACGCTAGTTTATGCGCTATTTCGTAAGGGGCTGATTTGGATCCATATGTTTCATGCTATGGTTAGAGTTATCTTAATTCTTCTTTCGTAGTTGCGGATGCTTGCGAGAGGGGGTAATCATAAGTGGGAGGCTTGTTCAAGTAAGAACAAGACCCAAGCACTGGTCCACCCACATATCAAATTATCAATGTAGCGAACGCGAATCAAACAAACATGATGAAAGTGACTAGATGAAATTCCCATGTGTCCTCGAGAATGCTTTGCTTATTATACGAGTTTGTTCCAGCTTGTCCTTTGCTATAAAAAGGATTGGGCCACCTTGCTGCACTTTTGTTACCGTTACTACTTGTTACGAATTATCCTGCTATCAAAACTATCTGTTACCGCTACTTTCAGTACTTGCAGAGAATACCTTGCTAAAAACCGCTTGTCATTTCCTTCTGCTCCTCGTTGGGTTCGACACTCTTACTTATCGAAAGGACTACTATTGATCCCCTATACTTGTGGGTCATCAAGACTCTTTTCTGGCGCCGTTGCCGGGGACTGAAGCGCCTTTGGTGAGTGGAATTTGGTAAGGAAACATTTATATTACGTGCTAAAATTTATTGTTACTTGTTGCTATGGAAAGTAATCCTTTGAGGGGCTTGTTCGGGGTATCTTCACCTCGACCGGAAGCATTGAGAGTTGATCCTCAACGTATTGAAGCTACTGAAAATATTTATTATGAAATTCCTTCGGGTATGGTAGAGAAACTGCTAGCTAATCCTTATGCAGGAGATGGAATGGTACAGTCTGATATGCACTTAATCTATGTGGATGAAATTTGTGGATTGTTTAAGCTTGCAGGTCTATCCGGAGATGGAGTTAAGAAGAAAGTATTCCCTTTATCTTTGGAGGGAAAGGCATTGACATGGTATAGGCTATGTGATGATACTGAAACTTGGGACTGGAACCGGCTGAAGCTGGAATTCCACCAGAAATTTTATCATATGCATTTGGTTCATCGTGATCGGAATTATATATATAATTTTTGGCCTCGTGAAGGAGAAAGTATCGCTCAAGCTTGGGGGAGGCTTAAGTATATGTTGCACACATGCCCCAATCATGAGCTCTCAAGAGAAATAATTCTTCAAAACTTTTATGCTCGGCTTTCTCATAATGATCAATCCATGCTCGATACTTCTTCTGCTGGTTCCTTTATGAAGAGAACTATTGAATTCAGATGGGATCTTCTGGAAAGAATTAAACGTAACTCTGAAGATTGGGAAATCGACAAAGGTAATGAGTCAGGTATAAATCTTGAGTTTGATTGTGTTAAATCTTTTGTGGAAACTAATGCTTTTCATAAGTTTAGTACTAAATATGGACTTGACTCTGAGATAGTAGCTACCTTTTGTGAATCTTTTGCTGCTCATGTTGATCTCTGTCGGTGTGCTAAAGTTGGGTCTTTTAGTACCCCATACTTGTGCATGGACGGTTGCAACCATACCAGCGGCAAGGCCTGCCGGAGAACAGCTGGAAACAAATACAAGATTATCAAGAAGGCACTCAAGCTAATGATCAAAAGACAGAAGACCGAAGGCTGGCTTCCCGGCAAGATATTGCCGGGAAGGCTCGTGAAAGCCCGGCAAGGTCTTGCACCTGGCAAGATTCCACCGCCCTGCCACCGCTCCAGCGCAGCGACCAGCCTGTCGTTTAGGGCTTGTCCTCCTGGGTGCGTGTCATGGCACTAACGGCGGATGAGGTTAAGCGGTGCTGATGGGACGGGCTCTTTTTCCGTCCCCAAGAAAGTAAGGGACACCTAAGTGGAGCATTAAATGCGTTTGTCCTAAGTCGTAAGTGATAAACATGTAAACCCTGTAGCAACTTTACACCTCTTGTACTTACTGTTCGCCACTGTTGGTGACCCCTTGGAAGTATAAAAGGAGGCCCAAGGCGAAGCTACAGAGGGGGAGGACCTTCTGGCCCATTTTGCATGCGTAGCTGCTTCTTGAACGCACTGTTCATCGCAAGCGCTCCGTGTACTTGAGCTTAAGAACACCCACAATAAACCAAAGCAGGAGTAGGGTTTTACGCTTCTCAGCGGCCCGAACCTGGGTAAAGATCCCCGCGTTGATCGATGGATCCGCTCTTTGTGTACATCTTTTCCCTAGCCGAACCGTAAAAGGATCCTCTCGGTCCCATAGGTGTCATACGCCGACATCTTTGGCGCGCCAGGTAGGGGAAAAGGTTGCGCAAACCCGATCTAGCGGTCAGCGCGCCAGTTCTTGATCACTTTCATCGCCATGGCTCCCAAGAAGAAGGGTGCGACGGCGGTTGATCCATCCGCGTCCGGCCTGCCCGTACCCACACAGACGGGCGACGGCGTGGGCGCTGGTGGAGGAGGTGGAGGTCTCGAGCCTCCACGACGTTCTGGCGATCAGAGCCAGGCGAGCGGCGTCATTCGCAACGGCGATGCCAGGTCTAAGGACAAAGCCATGCTACCTACGGGTGGCGCAGTGAACTCCAGGACGGGACGGCGCCTTCCAAGACACCCACGCCAGCGCATGCGCCGCGGCCTTCTCAGGTCGTGCGCGATGGGCAGCGCCGCGACGTTGGTGGTTCCAGGCTCCCCCATGGAAAAAACCCTGCGCATCACTCCCAAGATGCACGGGGCCAGCATGCGCGCCAACACGCCGGTGGAAGTAGGGCGCGATCGCAAGACCGTGATGGAGCTCCTTCTAACATAGTTAGGAGTCAGAGCACCTCACGTTCCTCGCACCTTTCGCCACCGCCTACACCGGCAGAAGCGTTGGTGCAAGCTCAGCTGCTCCTAGATTTCCCTCCCGCTACGGAGAAGCTAGACGAATGGAGATCTGCTATTCAGAGCCTCATCGGCTTGGCTAATGACGACAGGCCGCAGCAGGCGGGGCCTTCGCGGCGGCAGTCCACTGAGCCGGTGCGTGTTGATGGCGAAAAGATCGGAGGCGGTACGACTACGATGCGCTCCCCTCCGCTACGACAACAGCGGTCGCTAACTCGGCGGACTGACGCCTGTGATGATGGTTCCACGGCGTCGTCTGATCCGCGGGTTCGCCGCGATCAACGTCAAGTTCTTCGGGAACGGAACAAAGAAGACGCTCGAACTACCATCGAGCGGCGGCGGGAAGCGCGCCGTCAATCCGACAGGCGCGCGGGACCCACTGTAGACGAGCCTGCGCCGAGGTATTCTGGTAACTTGCCTTACGAGGTGGGTTGTCCAGCTTTTACTCGTGAGCTGCGGCGAGTCTAGTGGCCCAATTCCCCAACGTTCAAGCCGGAGGTGCCGGAGAAATACGACGGCAAGACTCACCCGTCAGAGTTCCTGAGCGTCTACACCATTGCGGTGTAGGCTGCCGGAGCTCGAGACGACAAGATATTCGCCAACTACTTCCCGTTGGTGCTTAAGCCCAACGTCAAGTCGTGGTTGATGCATTTGCCCGAGAATTCCATTTCCTCGTGGGCAGATCTGTGTCATGAGTTTGTTGGCGCCTTCACTGGAGGCCACCAGGCTCCTGGCCAGGAAAGCGATTTACATCTGATCCCCTAGAAAGAGGGCGAAACCTTGCGCAAGTACATACAGAGATTCAGCCGTATACAACACAACATCCCAGACGTTCATCCTGCCGCTGTTATTAGTGTGTTTCATCAGAATGTGCGCAACCCCAAGATGCGGGAAGAGCTGGCGATGAACAAAGTCAGGGATGTCGCCGAGCTCTATGCTCTGGCTGACAGATGTGCTCGGGCCGAGGAGGGGAGGAGGTTCCCCGGCGAGGATGCTGGCGCGGAAATTGACTCTGTAGGCGAAGATGCCACCACCTCGGCGAAGAAAGGTCGACGGCGTAACAGGAAGCGCAAGGGCAAGGCTGTGCTTGCCGTCGAGGGATCCGGCAACCCCAGCACCGCCAAGAAGGTTAAGGCTGATGGCCCCGGCAAGGAGGTTGTCGGGTGTGCCGCATGTCAGGCCTTGGCGGCTGCCGACAAGCCGGAGGGCTCCGACAAGCAGTACTGCAAGATCCATCGCACCAAGGGTCACGACCTCCAAAACTGCCGGCAAGTTGAGCAGCTTGTCGAGAAGCAGAAAGCTGAGTATGAGAGGCGAGACAAGGAGAAGGCCCAGGATGGAGCTGAGGGGTCTGGTAAGAAATGCGGTGGCCGAGGAGGTCGTCGCGGCAAGGACAAGCAACAAAAGGAGAGGCCCGCTCGAGGCCGTGACAAGGAACAGGGGGGTGACGATGATGACGAAGACGACGACGAGTCCAGCGAGCACGAGTTCCAGAAAGCTACAGAAGCCATGTGCGTTGACGGAGGCGCCTCGTTGCATTCCTCTCACCGCCGACTTAAACAGTGGGCGCGCGAGATTAATGCGACAGAGCCGTCGGTCGATGCCCGGAAACCATTGAAATGGTCCAACACGCCTATCATTTTTTACGCCGAGGACCACCCTGATCGCACAATTGCGGTCGGGTGTTTGCCATTGTTGGTTTCACCAACAATCCGCAACCTCAAGGTGACAAAAATGTTAGTTGACGGTGGGGCCGGTTTGAACTTGATCTCGCCTGATGTGATCAAGAAGTTGCAAATTCCTGATGAAGATCTCGAGGAAACGGGCACGTTTCAAGGGATCAATCCGGGAAGGAGCCAGCCGAAGGGCAAGATCACACTGCCAGTGACATTTGATAGTGAGCTGAACTATAGAATAGAAAAGATCGTCTTCGACGTCGCCAAGATTCCATTGCCATATAATGGGATTCTTGGTCGCCCGGCGCTGGCCAAGTTTATGGCGGCATCACACTACGCCTATAATACATTAAAGATGCCCGGGCCGATGAGCGTCATCACTATCAATTCCGACAAGAAGGATGCGCTTATCTGCACCGACCAACTCTACCGAGAGGCAGTCGCAGCACCTGCCGCCAAGGCACTTGCTCCTGCCGCCGAAGCTCCCGGAGGGAAGAAGACTGGCAAGACCTCTAGCACACACTCCGGCAAGCGCACCTCCTCGGAGTGCTGCGCTCCCGTTGAGGATGTGCCAGAGAGCTCCACCGGCAAGAGCAAGAAATCCAAGGCAGCTCCACCAGCGACTAAGAAGGTGCCCGCCAAGGAGGATGGTACGGGAGGAACTTTCACCGTGAGTTCCACCCTTGATGACAAATAGGAAAGCGCGCTCATTGCCTTCCTGCGGGCGAATATCGATGTGTTTGCATGGCAACCATCTGATATCCCCGGTGTTCCCAGGAAGGTAATCGAGCACCACCTTGCTGTCTGTCCTCATGCACGGCCCGTCAAGCAGAAAGTTAGGAAGCAAGCTTTGGAGCGGCAAGAATTTATTGCCGAAGAAATCAGGAAGCTGGAAGCGGCAGGTTTAGTCAGAGGAGTGCTCCATCCAACATGGTTAGCCAATCCAGTTGTAGTGCGCAAGGCGAATGGAAAATGGAGGCTATGTATCGACTATACAGATATCAATAAAGCCTGTCCAAAAGATCCTTTTCCCTTGCCGCACATCGACCAGATTGTGGACTCCACTGCTGGTTGCGATTTGATGTCATTTCTTGACGCTTATTCAGGGTATCATCAGATTTTCATGTCGAAGGAAGACGAAGAGAAAACCGCATTTATCACCCCATGTGGCACGTATTGCTTCATATGCATGCCTTTCGGGTTGAAAAGTGCTGGTTCAACGTTTGCAAGAGCGGTCCAGATCGGTTTTGAGCCCCAACTACATAGAAATATGGAAGCTTATATGGATGACATAGTGGTTAAAACCAAGGACAAGGCAACGCTCATACAAGATTTAGAAGAGACATTTGCAAATCTGCGCAGGATCAATCTGAAGCTCAATCCTGAGAAGTGTGTGTTTGGCGTTCCGTCCGGCAAGCTTCTCGGGTTCTTTGTGTCTCAACGTGGAATCAAAGCAAATCCCGACAAGATCAAGGCAATTGAGCAGATTGAAGCACCAAGACGTGTCAAAGATGTGCGTCGACTTGCCGGCTGCATTGCTGCTCTGAGCAGGTTCATCTCCAAATCCGTTGAGCGCGCCCTGCCTTTTTTCAAAATCTTGAAGAAGGCCGGTCCAATGAAATGGACTCCGGAAGCGGAGGCAGCGCTGCAGGACTTGAAGAGGTACCTCTCCTCTCCGCCAACACTAGTCGTGCCTAAACCACAAGAGCCATTGCTGCTATATCTAGCGGCGACGAATCAAGTGGTTAGTGCTGCATTAGTGGCACAGAGAGAAGTCGACGAAGGAGCAGCGGCAGCGACAAGCCCGTCAAGCGACAAGCCGGGATTCTCCCCGGCAGAGTCTGGTGCCGACAAGGCAGGATCTGAGCAGTCAAATGAAGCAACGCAGACGAAGAAGATGGTGCAGCGACCAGTCTATTTCGTCAGCTCCCTGTTGCAGGGGGCTAGGTCAAGATATTCTGGCGTGCAGAAGTTGCTCTTTGGCCTCCTTATGGCCTCAAGGAAGCTGCGCCATTACTTCCAGGCGCATGAAATCACAGTCGTCACTCGCTTCCCGTTGCAGCGGATTTTACGAAATCCAGATGCGACCGGCAGAATTGTGGAGTGGGCGTTGGAGCTGTCAAGCTTTGGTCTCAAATTTGAAAGCACTTCGACTATCCAGAGCAGAGCCTTGGCGGAATTCATTGCAGAATGGACACCAACGCCAGACGAAGAAATTCAAGAGACAACTATCCCCGGCAAGGAAACGGATCGAGAATGGATTATGTACTTTGACGGGGCTTTTTCACTGCAAGGTGCCGGTGCTGGCGTGCTGCTTGTCACACCCACCGGAGAGCACCTCAAGTATGTAATTCAGATGCACTTTCCCCGGGAAAGATCAACAAACAACACTGCAGAATATGAAGGGCTGCTTGCCGGTCTCAGGATCACGGCGGACCTTGGAATTAAGAAGCTCATTGTCAGAGGTGACTCACAGCTTGTCGTCAGGCAAGTTAACAAAGATTATCAGAGCCCGTTGATGGAAGCATATGTAGATGAAGTGAGAAAGTTGGAGGAGCGTTTTGATGGGTTGCAAACAGAGCATGTTCCTCGTGCGGAGAACAACATTGCCGACGACCTGTCAAAACGTGCTGCCCTCAAGTTACCTGTGGAACCAGGAACTTTTGTGTTCCACTTAACTCAGCCATCCGTAACACCATCGACGAGGCAAGACAAAAGAAGGAAATTGAGTTCCGGCCAGTACTTTCCTGCAGAACTCCCAGAAGCCGCCGGCAAGGAAGTTGCCGGGAACGACACGGTTGCCGGTGAGCAGCAGCTTCGCGCAGAACCTCGGGTTCTTGCCGCAGAACCAAGCGCTCCCGCAGCCAAAGATATGCCTTTGGTCCTTGTTGTCGAGCCGCAGGCTCCAACATGGGCACAGCACATCGTCCAGTTCCTTCAAACAGGAGAACTCCCTGAAGAACAGGAAGAAGCGGAGAAAGTAGCCCGTCAGTCTAGTATGTACCAGTTCGTTGACGACATCCTGTACAGAAAGAGACCGAACGGTGTGAAATTGAAGTATATTCCTCGGGAGGATGGACTGGAGCTGTTGGCAGAGATACATGGAGGCATATGTGGCTCCCACATAGGCTCAAGAGCTCTTGTCGGCAAGGCATTCCGGCAAGGTTTCTTCTAGCCCACTGCTCTCCAGGATGCAACTGCACTAGTAACCAAGTGTGAAGCGTGCCAGTTCCATTCAAAGCAATTGCATCAGCCAGCTCAAGCTCTTTAGACAATCCCTCTTTCCTGGCCATTTTCGGTCTGGGGGCTCGACATATTGGGCCCCTTTCCTCGCGCTGCCGGGGGCTTCGAATACTTGTACGTTGCTATCGACAAGTTCACGAAGTGGCCGGAAGTGGAAGCAGTGAGAAAGGTGACAGCACAATCAGCCGTCAAGTTCTTCAAGGGAATAGTGTGCCGTTTTGGTGTGCCAAACAGGATCATCACCGACAATGGCACGCAGTTCACGAGCCGCACCTTCATGCAGTATGTCCAAGACCTTGGCGGAAAATTCTGTTTTGCTTCTGTTGCTCACCCGAGGAGCAACGGCCAAGCGGAGAGGGCAAATGCTGAAGTGTTGCGAGGTCTCAGAACAAGGACTTTCGACAAGCTGCGCAAGTGCGGAAGACGCTGGATTGATGAGCTACCGGCGGTTCTTTGGTCAATCAGAACGACACCAAATCGAGCTACTGGCCAGACACCCTTCTCCCTAGTCTACGGGGCAGAAGCAGTTCTCCCCACAGAACTCATATACGGGTCACCTCGAGTACTCGCTTATGATGAGCTTGAGCAAGAGCAGCTGCGCCAAGATGACGCCACGCTCCTTGAGGAAGATCGTCTTCGGGCTGCTGTGCGAGCTGCACGCTGCCAGCAAGCCTTGCGCCGCTATCATAGCCGCAAGGTTCATGCCCGAAGCCTTGAGGAAGGTGACCTTGTTCTTCGGCGCGTTCAGTCGGCCAAGAATTCTAACAAGTTGACGCCGAAGTGGGAAGGCCCTTATCGGGTAGTACGAGTCACCAGGCCCGGTGCAGTCCGCCTGGAGACCGAAGATGGCATTCCAGTGAGCAATTCCTAGAATATCGAACACCTTCGTAAGTTCTACCCATAAGGCGCGGTTACCGGGTCTCCCGGCAACCACCTTTTGTAGAAGTTTTGCCTGCAAGGCATATGATCCTTTGTACAAAGCCAGGCACAGACCCTGTGCATAGTTAAATAAACTTAAGCGTTTTACAATTCTTGTCGATTTTCATGTCATTCTATATGCATGCTTGTCTGAGATATTGTATTACGACTGCTTCCGGTAAGCACTAATGAACCGCCAAGGTTCCATATCTCTATTTTCTCTTCTTTCTTTTTCTCAAAGGACAGAAGGTTTCCTCGCGTGCAAGTTTGCCGGGGGGAATGATGGTATGGACACCAACAGGCGACGTTCAAGTTAACATATTGCAATAAGGAGTACAGCAACGAAAAGCTAAGTTGCAAAACTCTTGAGCAAATTTCCATTGTAGACCTATTTTTCCTTGAACGATTTCGGCTTTTGTATGGAAAACCTGCACGCGAAGGAACCTTGTTGTGATTGGTTGCGCCCTTACTTTGTTTCGAGTCCGCTCAACAGTTTAAGTGGTTGTACTAAAAACGTCAAGGTATCTTGTCGGCAGCGACACCTCCAGCAGGCTGCTAAGGATCCGTTCCTCAAAGCGCTCACGGCAAGGGTGCGCGCACCGGCAAGTTCCCGATAAGCGTAGGGCATGAACCATACAGAAAGAAATCAGACAAGGGAAATAGCATGCATTCATCCAAAACATTGCAAGTTATATTACATTGACGGTCGCCGCGATTCTAACATTAAGATAAAACTATCTTTGGCATGGAATGGTGACGACAAAATGACGCAAAGAGGCTAGTCCCTGTGCTGGCCTTCGACCCTCTTGACTTGGCTCACTCTGTCAACGATTGGCGCGACAAGCTCTTCGAGTGCCTTGAGGTCTACATCCTTGGGCAAGCTAGCAAGAACATTGGTGAGGTTGATGCCAGGGTTCTTATGCACCACTTTGACGAGCACCTTGCAGAGGACGGCCCGACAGAGTTTGCGGGATTCGTTGGCCAGATGGGTTTCTCGATTAGATTGGAGCAGCTTGAGGGCGTCAACGATGCTCTCGAAGAACATGGTCAGCCTGGCGCTCGAAGACACCCTATCGTCAGAAGAATAGTTGAAGTCTTGCAGGCCCATGGTGGACAGTTCTGCGGCAAGCCTTTCCGCGACGTCGACAAGGCGCTCAGTCCAGATCTTCACACCTTTCTCAAAATCATTATAGGTGGCGGCGGCGCTGTTGAGCAGGCTCTTCTCACTTTGGAGGTCTTTGATCAAAGCCCTCTCGTGAGCCTTGCCGTTCTCAAGGGACTCCTCCAGCGTTGTCAGCTTCAGTTTCAGATCAGCGATGAATTCATTGGCTGAGGTGAGCTCCTTGGTCTTGTCGGACATGGCGGCTTGCATCTCCGCCAAGCTGAAGAGAGTCTTCTCTCTGTCGGCTTTGAGCGTCGAGATCTCCTTGCCATGGCCCTCGAGATCCGCTTCCAGCCTCTTCACCTTATCGCCCAGCTCGTTCTTGGCGGCCTTTGCAGCTTCGGCAGCATCGATGGCTCCCTTTAACTTGTCGGCGTGATCTATGGCCAGAGCTTCGAGTGTTTCCTTGTGTTTCTGCTCCAGCTCCTGGGTTCGCCGCGCGACAAGCTTCTCGATCTCTTCGTCCTTGCTGTGGAGCTTGGCGGCAAGCGCCTCCTTGCAAGTGGCAAGGTCCTCTTCATGAGCATCGAGCCCGATGCGGCGTTCCGTTAAGCGAGCTTCCTCTGCAGCAGCCTGCTGCGCAGCCTCCTCCTGTGCCCTCTCGGCGTCGGACTGCTTTAAGAGGAACTCATTCCAACTCTGATTCAGCTGCTCCCGGCCAGCCGTCAGCTCCTGGAAGGCCTCGGCGTACCAGACTTGCGTCTCCTTGATGCGCTTCTGGAAATCTGCTTCCGCTGCTTCAACAACTGCCGCCCTGGAGTCCAACCTCTCCTTTCGGGTGCGGTGAAGCGCCTGAAGCTTTTGAAAGTTGTCGCTCATGGCTTGGAGGAGCTGTTCTTCCCTGGACCCACTGCTGCTAGCGCGTGGCTCATCAACGATCTTGAGTCCAGCGGCGGCGATGACGTCTTCGTCAAAGATTTCTCCTTCGGTTGGCACCCCGATGCTTGCCGTCCCTGGTATGCTGACGAACAGGTTGTTGCCGACCTTAAGGTATCTGCTTGACGGGGGGGCGTCGGATGTTGATGGTTGATCCTCGACGACCGCCTCGTCGGCAACTGGGGGCTCCGTGACTAGTGTAGCGCCAGGCACTCCTGCGGCAGGAATGCCGTCAGTATGGTCGCCGGTCTCCTTGCCGGCCCCTTCAGCAGACCCCTTGGTGGTTTCTTCCTGTGCGGCCTTGGCGGCCTCGTCAGCTGCGATTCTGTCGGCCTCGGCGGCCGCGTCCTTGGTGGTCTCTTCGATGACGATATCAACATCCATTTGTTCCATCGAAGGGAGATCTGAAAACCAAGAAAGGAAACAAGATGAGACCGAGGTTGAAGTTCAAGAAGACAAAAATAAATAAAGAATGACAAGTACACCAAGGCAAACGGTTTACCTGTGTCGAGCTGTTGAGAGGTGGTTTCTCCTTTCCCGGCAACATTGGTTGCCGATGTAGGATTGCCAGTGCCCGTGCTTGCCGGCTCCTCTTCAACACGAATGGGCTCGCAAGTGGAAGCCCTTGCCGAAGGTTCATCTCCGGGCGGCGTGGTCGACGGAGGCGGCACGTCAGGGGCGGCCTCCGATGGCTCTCCTTGTTGCCGTTCTTCTCCTACAAGCCCGGTGATGTCAATAGCAAAGATATTCTCCCCAACGCTCGCCAACGGAAAATGGGTAGTGGGATCACGCTGGGGGCTGGGTTGGAGGCTGCCCTGAGGGCTGGGCTCCGGGCTGATGACGATGGGCTCTGGCGCACCTACAGTGCTTGCCGGAGGCTCTTCACCCGTTGAAGTCTTCGCCTTCTTCGCCATCCTTTGCGCCAACGTTTCCGTATCTCTGAGGGGACAGGCCAAAGCAAGACAAATAAGTTAAGCAGAACCAGGAATTCAGAAGTTGAAAGATGCGGCAAGGACCCTTACTCTTCTCTTTCCGGACTAAAAGAGGAGATGTCGAAGTCAACCTCCTCTACAATGTCCGTGCGAGGGGGTGGAGAAGGGGTCCTGGGACGCTTGGCTGCGGCAGAAGCAGTAGATTGAGATGATCCTACTGCTCCAGCTGTTGGTGCCATCGTATGAGACGCCCCCGTCGCTCCAGTTGTTGCCGCGGTCGTGCGTCTCGTACATCGCACGGGTTGCTGTTGGGCTTCTTGCCACTGCCCAGCCTTGCCGGCCGCCCCCTTGCCGGGAACCTCGCCACTCGAGGGAGGTTAACGTGTTCGGACGCCAGAGACGGCTTTTCGAAGAACACGTTTCTTCTTCTCCGGAGCTGGGGGCTCCTCGTGCAGCTGCTCCCCGGCTGTGTCTTCGACAGAAGAGCTCCCGGCAACCATGCCACTCTGCTCTCCGGCAACTTCACCTTGCTCGGCAAGGGTCTCCTCTAACGTTATTTCTTCTTCACTGGTTTCCTCTTCCGCGAAGCCAAAGTTGCCGGCCTCCGCGGCTAGGTTCACCTCTTCCGCCTTGCTAGCGATATAAGCCACTTCGTCATCAGTGGTGGGGCGGATAAGGGTTGGCTCTTCCCGGATGGCTTTCTCCGACAAGTTATCAAAGAACTCATGTGCGTGCTCTACGGATGGCTCTTCCCAAGCTCCGTCGAGGCCGTGAGCATTACACACCGGCATCATGGCGATAATTGAGCTCAAGGCAGAGTTGTTGCACAGGGGAATTACGCCAGCCGGCAACTTATATTTCCCGTCAGGCCTGAACAGTTTGTGGCAGAGAGCTGTGTGCTGCAGGACTATCAAGTTGTTATTCAGACCAGGGCGCAACCTCATGATATCTGCTGCATTCTTGAACTCCCAGGCCGGCCTCCCTTTGTTCTGCAGAGGGGCGATGCGACGGCGGAGGAAATCAGCGCCAACCATTTCTAGTGTGAGCCCGGCAACCTTGAGACGGTGGATCCTGGTAATTGCGATTGCGAGCTTCTCATCTTGAGGATCGAGGCTGCTCCAGTTCTTGTCGCGAACCACTTTCATTTGCCGGGGCAAACAGAACGGCTGAGGATCTTTCTCCTTAATCCAGCACCAGTCGGCCCGCCATTCATCCCACTTCTTACGGTAGAGACCGTCTGGGTATATATCTTTATTCCATGCCCTTGGAATCTAGGTAATAGAACCAGAAAGGGTGTCTCCTGTTTCGATACGGGGAATGAAGTAGTGGCGAAAGAGGGCTGTGCTGGGAGCTACTCCGGCGAAATTTTCACAGAGATGGGAAAAGACTGACATGCATGTTACGGCATTCGGCGTGAAATCCAAGAGACGGAAGCCATATGTGTACATGATGTCGATGAAGAAATCAGAAAACGGATGGCAGAGCCCGCAGTAAAAGTAAGCGACAAAGAAGGGGAATTTATCTGGACCGCCCTTGACGGAAGCTGGGAGCACGCGAGTAGCAGGGTGAGCCCTCGTCTCCTTCCCCCACATACACATGTACCGCTCAACCAGGGCGCGCATGTCGAGCGCCGGGGCGAAGACGGCGTGTTCCTTCCGCATGTCCACCAAATCAGGCTTTTTCGCCTCTGCATCTGAATCGACGGCTTTCACCGCTTTGCCCTTGCTTGCTTTGGGCGGCATGACGACTGTGGAAGCGGAGGCCAAGGATGATGAGGGTGTGGAGGTGGCGAATGGATGGGGGAGGCTCTGTTTCAAGCTCGAGGAAGAAGGCGACGGTGGTCTCCAGATTGGAAAAGACGAGAGGTAAATGAGCAGCGCCTCTGCGGATTCCCTTTTATGGGGAAGGCGCGGGACTGCCTCTTTACTAATCAATGTGAATGCATTTTTACAAGCGCACTACTACTGTGGCCGTTCCGCGCACGTATCCCACGTCCCGCATTTAATGCGCGTCGTGGGGGAGCGCGGTAAATAAGAGGATTATAACAGTTAACTCCTGCCACGCGTGCCCGTGCACTGTTTGGGCCTAGCCCAACAACGCCTCGCACCCATGTATGGCCTAGGCCCGGGGACTCCTGTCGGTGTACTAAAGTTGGGTCTTTTAGTACCCCATACTTGTGCACGGACGGTTGCAGCCATACCAGCGGCAAGGCCTGCCGGAGAACAGCTGGAAACAAATACAAGATTATCAAGAAGGCACTCAAGCTAATGATCAAAAGACAGAAGACCGAAGGCTGGCTTCCCAGCAAGATATTGCCGGGAAGGCTCGTGAAAGCCCGGCAAGGTCTTGCACCCGGCAAGATTCCACCGCCCTGCCACCGCTCCAGCGCAGCGACCAGCCTGTCGTTTAGGGCTTGTCCTCCTGGGTGCGTGTCATGGCACTAACGGCGGATGAGGTTAAGCGGTGCTGATGGGACGGGCTCTTTTTCCGTCCCCAAGAAAGTAAGGGACACCTAAGTGGAGCATTAAATGCGTTTGTCCTAAGTCGTAAGTGATAAACATGTAAACCCTGTAGCAACTTTACACCTCTTGTACTTACTGTTCGCCACTGTTGGTGACCCCTTGGAAGTATAAAAGGAGGCCCAAGGCGAAGCTACAGAGGGGGAGGACCTTCTGGCCCATTTTGCATGCGTAGCTGCTTCTTGAACGCACTGTTCATCGCAAGCGCTCCGTGTACTTGAGCTTAAGAACACCCACAATAAACCAAAGCAGGAGTAGGGTTTTACGCTTCTCAGCGGCCCGAACCTGGGTAAAGATCCCCGCGTTGATCGATGGATCCGCTCTTTGTGTACATCTTTTACCTAGATGAACCGTAAAAGGGATCCTCTCGGTCCCATAGGTGTCGTACGCCGACAATCTCCCTAAGGAGAAATGGTTTAAATATCATGCACCTATTGAATTGAATGAAGAACCTGTTAGTGTTAAAGAAGAAACAATCGTTTACCATGTTCATCCCGTTGTGCCTACTGCTTATATTGAGAAACCTCCTTTCACTGTCAGGATTAAGGAATATGCTAAAGCTTCAAATGTGGTTAACAAGAGTAATATTAGAGCACCTAGACCTTCTGAACAAATTAAGGTTGAACCTAATATTGCAATGGTTAAAGATCTTTTGGTTGATAACATTGATGGACATGTCATATATTTCTGTGATGAAGCAACTAGAATTGCTAAGCCAGACACTAAAGATAAAAACAAACCTGTAATTGGCATGCCTGTTATTTCTGTTAAAATTGGAGATCATTGCTATCATGTTTTATGTGATATTGGTGCTAGTGTGAGTGCTATTCCGTTTACTCTCTATCATGAAGTCATGAATGATATTGCACCTGTTGAGATTGAAGATATTGATGTTACTATTAAGCTTGCAAATAGAGATTCTATTTCACCACTTGGGATTATTAGAGATGTTGAAGTCTTGTGTGGTAAGATCAAATACCCTACTGATTTTCTTGTTCTTGGATCACCACAAGATGATTTTTGCCCCATTATATTTGGTAGACCTTTCTTGAATACAGTTAATGCCAAGATTGATTGCACTAAAGAAATTGTCAGTGTTAATTTTGGTGAGATGTCTCATGAGTTTAATTTCTCTAAGTTTCGTAGACAACCTCATGATAAAGAATTACCTAGTAAGGATGAAATTATTGGTCTTGCTTCTATTGCTGTGCCTCCTACTGATCCTTTAGAACAATATTTGCTAGACCATGAGAATGATATGAATATGAATTAAAGAAATGAAATAGATGAGCTATTCTTTAAACAAGCACATATACTTAAACATAATTTGCCTGTTGAAACCTTGGGAGGTCCACCTCCACCCAAGGGTGATCCTGTGTTTGAATTAAAGCAATTACCTGATACACTTAAATATACTTATCTTGATGAAAAGAAGATATATCCTGTTATTATTAGTGCTAACCGTTCAGAGCATGAAGAAAAGAGATTACTTAAAACTCTGAAGAAGCACCATGCTGCTATTGGATATACTCTTGATGATCTTAAGGGCATTAGTCCCACTTTATGTCAGCATAAAATTCATATGGAGCCAGATGCTAAACCCGTTGTCGATCATCAAAGAAGGCTGAATCCTAGAATGAAGGATGTGGTAAGAACTAAAATATTAAAGCTTCTGGAGGCAGGTTTAATTTATCCCATAGCTGATAGTAGATGGGTAAGTCCTGTTCATTGTGTTCCTAAGAAAGGAGGTATTACCGTTGTTCCTAATGATAAAAATGAACTTATCCCACAAAGACTTGTGACTGGTTATAGGATGGTAATTGACTTCAGGAAATTAAACAAAGCTACTAGGAAAGATCATTATCCCTTGCCTTTTATTGATCAAATGTTAGAAATATTATCTAAGCATACACACTTTTGCTTCCTAGATGGTTATTCTGGTTTCTCTCAAATACCTGTGTCACCTGAAGATCAAGAGAAAACCACCTTTACTTGTACTTTTGGAACTTATGCTTATCGTCGTATGCCTTTTGGTTTATGTAATGCACCTGCTACCTTTCAAAGATGTATGACTGCTATATTCTCTGACTTTTGTGAAAAGATTGTTGAGGTTTTCATGGATGATTTCTCCGTTTATGGAACTTCTTTTGATGATTGCTTGAGCAACCTTGATCGAGTTTTGCAGAGATGTGAAGAAACTAATCTTGTCTTGAATTGGGAGAAGTGCCACTTTATGGTGAATGAAGGTATAGTCCTTGGGCATAAAATTTCTGAAAGAGGTATTGAAGTTGATAAAGCTAAAGTTAATGCTATTGAGAAAATGCCATGTCCTAAAGATATCAAAGGTATAAGAAGTTTCCTTGGTCATGCTGGTTTCTATAGAAGGTTTATAAAAGACTTCTCTAAAATTTCTAGGACTCTTACTAATCTCTTGCAAAAAGATGTTCCATTTGTTTTTGATGATAATTGTGTAGAAGCCTTTGAAGTACTTACGAAAGCCTTGATTTCTGCACCTATTTGTTCAATCGCCTGATTGGAACTTACCCTTTGAAATTATGTGTGATGCTATTGATTATGCTGTTGGTGCTGTTCTAGGACAAAGAGTTGATAAGAAATTAAATGTTATCCATTATGCTAGTAAAACTCTAGACAGTGCTCAAAGAAATTAAGCTACCACTGAGAAAGAATTTTTAGCAGTTGTGTTTGCATGTGATAACTTCAGATCTTACATTGTTGATTCCAAGGTTACTATTCATACTGATCATGCTGCTATTAAATATCTTATGGAAAAGAAAGATGCTAAACCTAGACTTATTAGATGGGTTCTTTTGCTACAAGAATTTGATTTGCATATTGTTGATAGAAAGGGAGATGAGAAACCCGTGGCTGATAATTTGTCTAGAATGGAAAATGTTCTTGATGACCCACTTCCTATTAATGATGATTTTCCTGATGAACAATTAGCTGTGATAAATGCTTCTCATAATACTCCTTGGTATGCAGACTATGCTAATTACATTGTTGCTAAATATATACCACCTAGTTTCACATACCAACAAAAGAAAAAGTTTTTCTTTGATTTAAGACATTACTTTTGGGATGACCCACACTTATATAAAGAAGGAGTAGATGGTGTTATTAGACGTTGTATACCTGAGCAAGAACAGGAACAAATCCTACATAAGTGTCACTCCGAGGCATATGGAGGACACCATGCGGGAGACCGAACTACACACAAGGTATTACAATCTGGTTTTTATTGGCCTACTCTTTTCAAAGATGCACGTAAGTTTGTCCTTTCTTGTGATGAATGTCAAAGAATTGGTAATGTTGGTAGACGTCAGGAAATGCCTATGAATTATTCACTTGTTATTGAACCATTTGATGTTTGGGGTTTTGATTATATGGGACCTTTTCCTAAATCCAACGGGTATACTCATATTCTAGTTGCTGTTGATTACGTTACTAAGTGGGTAGAAGCTATTCCAACTAGTAGTGCTGATCATAACACTTCCTTTAAAATGCTTAAAGAAGTTATATTCCCGAGGTTTGGAGTCCCTAGATATTTAATGACTGATGGTGGTTCGCATTTTATTCATGGTGCTTTCCGTAAGTTGCTTGCTAAATATGATGTTAACCATAGAATTGCATCTCCTTATCATCCTCAGTCTAGTGGTCAAGTTGAATTAACTAATAGAGAAATAAAATTGATTTTGCAAAAGACCGTTAATAGATCCAGAAAGAATTGGTCTAAGAAACTTGATGATGCATTATGGGCTTACAGAACTGCTTATAAATATCCTATGGGTATGTCTCCATATAAAATGGTTCATGGAAAAGCATGTCATTTACCTCTTGAGTTAGAACATAAAGCATATTGGGCAATTAAAGAACTCAACTATGATTTTAAACTTGCCGGTGAAAAGAGGTTATTTGATATTAGCTCTTTAGACGAATGAAGAACCCAAGCTTATGAAAATGCCAACTTGTTTAAAGAAAAAGTTAAAAGATGGCATAATAAGAGAATTCAAAAATGGGAATTCAAAGTAGGTGATCATGTTCTATTATACAATTCTCGTTTAAGATTTTTTGCAGGAAAACTTCTCTCTAAATGGGAAGGGTCGTATATCATCGAGGAAGTTTATCGCTCCGGAGCCATCAAAATAAACAACTCCGAAGGCAATAATTCGAGAGTAGTTAATGGGCAAAGAATTAAACATTATATCTCAGGTACGCCCATTAATGTTGAAACTAATATTATTGAAACAATTACACCGAAGAGCACACAGAAGAAATCTTCCGGAACGCTCCAGAAGCCTAAAAAGGAGTAGGTATGTGGTACGGTAAGTAAACCGACTCCAATCTTCCATAAAAGTACTTTTTGTCCATTTTGGAATATATATAAAAAATTAGGAAAATAATAAACAGTCCGAAAAGTGCACGAGGAGGCAACAAGCCTGGGGGGCGCGCCGTACCCCCTAGGGCTCGCCTACCAGGCTTGTGGCGCCCTCGTGGATTTTCTCGACTCCGCTTTTCTTCCATATTACTTGTTTTGCATGAACAAAATTCATTATATATACTCACGGGTGTTTTGATCACCGTATCGCAAGTTTCTCCTCTATTTTTGTTTCATGCTATTCTCTGCCAGGTTCTCGAGGACAAGCGCCATGTCATCTCAGGATTCGGACGGGGAAAGCTATGTTTCTCATCTTGTTGGAAACGCTAGAGTCTATGGGGACACTGATCCCTATGGGTGGACAACCGATGAAGAGGAAAATGCTGATTTGAGGGAAAAGCAAGGTCATTCCAGCGAGGAGGACGAGGATCCCCCACTGCATCAACCAGGAGATATGCACATTGCTTTCAAGAGGTTCAGTTTACCAAACACGGTGAAAGTTCCTAAGGTTCAATTCACTCCTTTTCGTCATGTGCAGGAAGATTCAGATAAAGTATGTCGCAAAATTTGGGATCTCGAAAGACAGAATGAAAAATTAAAAGAACAAATTCGTATCCTCAAATGGAAGGACAAGCCCACCACTTCATCACCACCATCTCCCAAGAAGGAGAATTGAATACATGGGTATAGTCACCACCCTTGGCTTGTGCCAAGCTTGGAGGAGGTGCCCCGGTATCGTATCACCTTATCGTCATTATCTATCTTAGTTTGATCCTTAGTTATTTCATGATTTAGAAGAATAAAGTTTTAGTATGATTTAGTTTCGAGTGCTTGCTTTGTGATCTACCCATCTATGTAATCATGTGTGAAAGTTATATAATAAAGAGTAGTTGGAGTTGAGTGTTTTGCTTTTGATGATCCAATCTTAGAAATAAATAAAGAATAAAAAATAATATCATATGCTAATCCCATGGAGAGTGATGACTTCACATAAAAGAAGCATAATTGATTAAACTTGTTGGAAGTTGACAAACATAGCATTGGTCATTGTTGCGATTCATGAAAAAATAATAAAGGAAGAGAGGTCTCACATATAAATACACTATCTTGGACATATTTTATGATTGTGAACCCACATTAAATATTCCATGTCAATTAGTTGACGTTGGACAAGGAAGACAATGTAATGGGTTATGTTTGCTTATATTCACATAGAAGTTATATTGCTTTGGATCCTTTAACATGCTGTCGTGGTGTGCTCATGGCAGATGCCATGGGTAGGCTAATCGAACGTGGTTGGGGCCGTAGGACGTCGGAGGGTTCCGGAGGCGAGAACGGGGACAAGCGGTGAGTGACACACGATGTACCCAGGTTCAGGGCCCTCCGGGGGAGGTAACACCCCTAGTCCTGCAAACTCAACTAGATGGATCACTAGACGAGCTACAATGGTGCTCCTTGAGCTATGTTGGGTGGAGGAGGAATAGAGAACTGGCTCTCTTCTCTTGGTCGAATGGTGGAATGCTTCGTGTGGGGATCAATAACTCAGGGGTGCGGCCCCCCTGCATGGAGGGCTCCTCGGGGGTCTTATAGGCCGGCTCCCCAGGGTTACATTGGTAATCTACTAGGGCGCGGGGCCCAACTGTCTGTTGGAAATATGCCCTAGAGGCAATAATAAATTGGTTATTATTATATTTCCTTGTTCATGATAATCGTTTATTATCCATGCTATAATTGTATTGATTGGAAACTCAAATACATGTGTGGGTACATAGACAACACTGTGTCCCTAGTAAGCCTCTAGTTGACTAGCTCGTTGATCAAAGATGGTTAAGGTTTCCTAGCCATTGACATGAGATGTCATTTGATAACGGGATCACATCATTAGGAGAATGATGTGATGGACAAGACCCAAACTGTAAACGTAGCATATGATCGTGTCAGTTTATTGCTATTGTTTTCTGCATGTCAAGTATCTGTTCCTTTGACCATGAGATCATGCAACTCACTAACACCGGAGGAATACCTTGTGTGTATCAAACGTCGCAACGTAACTGGGTGACTATAAAGGTGCTCTACAGGTATCTCCGAGGGTGTCTGTTGGGTTGGCATGGATCAAGACTGGGATTTGTTACTCCGTATGACGGAGAGGTATCTCAGGGCCCACTCGGTAATACAACATCACAATGAGCCTTGCAAGCAATGTGACTAAAGTGTTAGCCACGAGATCTTGTATTACGGAACGAGTAAAGAGACTTGCCGGTAACGAGATTGAACTAGGTATAGTGATACCGACGATCGAATCTCGGGCAAGTAACATACCGAAGAACAAAGGGAACAGCATACGGGATTAACTGAATCCTTGACATAGAGGTTCGACCGATAAAGATCTTCGTAGAATATGTAGGAGCCAATATGGGCATCCAGGTCCCGCTATTGGTTATTGGCCGTAGAGGTGTCTCGGTCATGTCTACATAGTTCTCGAACCCGCAGGGTCTACACACTTAACGTTTGGTGACGATTAGTATAATTGAGTTATTATGTTGGTGACCGAAAGTTGTTCGGAGTCCCGGATAAGATCCCGGACATGACGAGGATCTCCGGAATAGTCCGGAGGTAAAGATTGATATATGTGATAATAGTGTTTTGATCTCTGGAAGGGTTCCGGAGTTCACCGGAAGGGGTTCCGGATGTTTACCGAAGTGTTCGGGTGCAGCAACACTTTATATGAGCCAAAGGGATAAAGCCCACAAGGTATTGGAAAGTGCAAAAGTAGTTTTGCTGCCGCGTAAGCGGTACTACCGCTTGGTGAAGCGGTACTACCGCCTGAGCGGTACTACCGCTTGTGTGAAGCGGTACTACCGCCCGAGCGGTACTACCGCTTGTGTGAAGCGGTACTACCGCTTGTGCGCGGCTGTGCACGATTCGGCAGGGTCCGAATTGGACTCTTTTCCTGCGGGCCAAACCGACCTTGTGCGGGCAAAACCGACCCGGAGGAGGCTTTTACTCCAAGTTTAGACCCCAAGGCTCAACATATAAATAGAGGGGCAGGGCTAGCACACGGGGACATCAGGATTTCCCAAGCCGTGTGCCGGCAACCCTAGCCCTCTAGTTCCTCCGTCATAATCTCCGCAGTGCTTGGCGAAGCCCTGCAGAGATTGTTCCTCACCACCATCACCACGCCGTCGTGCTGCTGGAACTCAACCACTACTTCACCATCGCTCGCTGGATCGAGGAGGTGAAGGCGTCATCAAGCCGTACGTGTGTTGAACGCGGAGGTGCCGTCCGTTCGGCACTAGATCGGAAGGATCGTGATTGGATCGCGGGACGCTCGGCGATTTGGATCGCGAAGACGTTCGACTACATCAACCGCGTTTATTAACGCTTCCGCTTAGCGATCTACAAGGGTATGTAGATTCACTCTCCCTCTCGTAGATGCTCATCACCATGGATAGATCTTGCGTGTGCGTAGGAAAATTTTTGTTTCCCATGCAACGTTCCCCAACAGTGGTATCAGAGCGAGGTCTATGCGTAGATGAGATCTCGAGTAGAACACAAACGAGTTGTGGGCGTGGGTGTATACATATTGCTTGCCGTTACTAGTTGATACTTGATTCCGCGGTATTGTGAGATGAAGCGGCCCGGACCGACATTACGCGTACGCTTACGCGAGACTGGTTTCACCGCTGCGTGCACTTGTTGCATAAAGGTGACTGGCGGGTGTCTGTCTCTCTCACTTTAGTTGAATCGGTTCAATGAAGAGGGTTCTTTTAGAAGATCAAAAAGCAATCACTACACCACGTTGTGGTTTTGCGTAGGTAAGAACGGTTCTTGCAAACCCGTAGCAGCCACGTAAAATTTGCAACAACAATTAGAGGTCGTCTAACTTGTTTTTGCAGGGTATGTTGTGATGTGATATGGCCAATTACATGATGTGATATATGTGATGTATGAGATGATCATGTGATGTATAGAATATCACGACTTGCATGTCGATGAGTACGGCAACTGGCAGGAGCCATAGAGTTGTCTTTAATTATTGTATGACCTGCGTGTCAATCATTAAGCGCTATGTAATGCTTTACTTTATCGCTAAACGTTAGCTATAGTCGTGGAAGCAACAGTCGGCGCGACAACCTTATGGCGACACGTTGATGGAGATCAAGATGATGGAGATCATGGTGTCATGCCGGTGACGATGGAGATCATGCCGGTGCTTTGGAGATGGAGATCAAAAGCACAAGTTCATGGCCATATCATGTCACTTATGATTTGCATGTGATGTTAATCCTTTTATGCATCTTATTTTGCTTAGGACGACGGTAGCATTATAAGGTGATCCCTCACTTAAATTTCAAGATAAATTGTGTTCTCCCCAAGTGTGCACCGTTGCGAAAGTTCGTCGTTTCGAGACACGCCGTGATGATCGGGTGTGATAGACTCTACGTTCACATACAACGGGTGTAAGCCATGTTACACGTGCGGAACACTCGGGTTAAACTTGACGAGCCTAGCATGTACAGACATGGCCTCGGAACACAAGAGACCGAAAGGTCGAACATGAGTCATATAGTAGATATGATCAACATGAAGATGTTCACCATTGAAACCACCTCAACTCACGTGATGATCGGACTTGAGTTGGTGGATTTGGATCATGTTACACTCGAATGATCGGAGGGATGTCAATTTGAGTGGGAGTTTTTAAAAATATGATTAACTAAACTCATTATCTAAGAACAATAGTCTAAGTTGTCTTTGCTATATTTATGTTGTAGATCATGGCTCGCGCAGTAGCACCCCTGAATTTTAATGCGTTCCTAGAGAAAGCTAAGTTGAAAGATGATGGAAGTAACTTTGTGGACTGGGCCCGTAATCTAAGGATTATCCTTACGGCTTCCCAGAAGGCTTATGTCCTTGATGCACCGCTTGGTGATCCACCCGCTCCAGTTGAGTCTCTAGACGTTGTGAACGCCTGGCAGGCTCGTTCTGATGATTACTCAATAGTTCAATGTGCAATGTTGTATGGCTTAGAACCGGGACTTCAAAGACGTTTTGAACGTCATGGAGCATATGAGATGTTCCAGGAGTTGAAGTTTATCTTTCAGAAGAATGCCCGGATCGAGAGATATGAGATCTCCGATAAGTTCTATGCTTGCAAGATGGAGGAGAACGGGTCTATCAGTGATCACGTGCTCAGAATGTCTGGGTACTCCACCCGTCTGGCTGAGTTAGGGATGCCCCTTCCGCCAGAGGCTATCACTGACAGAGTTCTTCAATCATTGCCACCTAGCTACAAGAGCTTCGTGTTGAACTATAACATGCACGGGATGAACAAGTCAGTCGCCGAGCTGTTTGCGATGCTGAAAGCCGCTGAGTCTGAAATTCAGAAGGAGCATCAAGTGTTGATGGTCAATAAAACCACTAGTTTCAAGAAAAATGGCAAGGGTAAGAAGGGTAACTCCAAGCAGAGTGGCAAAGCAGTTGCTCCTCTCGTGAAGAAACCCAAGGCTGGACCCAAACCAGAAACTGTGTGTTTTCATTGCAAGGGAACTGGACACTGGAAGCGGAATTGCCCCAAGTATTTGGCTGACAAGAAGGCGGCCAACAACAAACAAGGTATATATGATATACATGTTATTGATGTGTACCTTACCAACTCTCGTTGTAGTGCCTGGGTATTTGATACCGGTGCGGTTGCTCATGTTTGCAACTCAAAACAGGAACTGCGGAATAGACGGAGGCTGGCAAAGGACGAAGTGACGATGCGCGTGGGAAATGGTTCCAAGGTTGATGTGATCGCCGTCGGCACGCTCGCTCTTCGATTACCGTCGGGATTAGTGATGAACCTAAATAAGTGTTATTTGGTGCCTGCGTTAAGCATGAACATTATATCTGGATCTTGTTTATTGCGAGACGGTTACTCATTTAAATCAGAGAATAATGGTTGTTCTATTTATATGAGTAATATCTTTTATGGTCATGCACCCGATGTGAGGGGTTTATTCTTATTGAATCTCGATAGTAATGATACACATGTTCATAACATTGATGCCAAAAGATGTAGAATTGATAATGATAATACCACTTTCTTGTGGCACTGCCGTTTAGGTCATATTGGCGTAAAACGCATGAGGAAGCTCCATGCTGATGGACTTTTGGAGTCACTTGATTTTGAATCACTTGACACATGTGAGCCATGCCTCATGGGCAAGATGACTAAAACGCCGTTCTCTGGAATAATGGAACGGGCAAGTGACTTATTGGAAATCATACATACTGATGTGTGCGGTCCGATGAGTATTGAGGCGCGCGGTGGTTATCGTTACTTTCTCACCTTCACTGATGACTTAAGTAGATATGGGTATATTTACTTAATGAAACACAAGTCTGAAACATTTGAAAAGTTCAAACAATTTCAGAGTGAAGTTGAGAATCATCGTAACAAGAAGATTAAATTCCTACGATCTGATCGAGGAGGAGAATATCTGAGTTATGAGTTTGGCAGTCACTTAAGACAGTGTGGAATTGTTTCACAATTAACACCGCCTGGAACACCACAGCGTAATGGTGTGTCCGAACGTCGTAATCGAACCTTATTGGATATGGTGCGATCTATGATGTCTCTTGCCGATTTGCCACTATCGTTTTGGGGTTATGCATTAGAGACAGCTGCATTCACTTTAAATAGGGCACCATCGAAATCCGTTGAGACGACGCCATATGAACTTTGGTTTGGCAAGAAGCCAAAGCTGTCGTTTCTTAAAGTTTGGGGATGTGATGCTTATGTCAAAAAGCTTCAGCCTGAAAAGCTGGAACCCAAAGCGGAGAAATGCGTCTTCATAGGATACCCAAAAGAGACAGTTGGGTATACCTTCTACCTCAGATCCGAAGGCAAAGTGTTTGTCGCTAAAAACGGAACATTTCTTGAGAAAGAGTTTCTCTCGAAAGAATTGAGTGGGAGGAAGATAGAACTTGATGAGGTTGTTGAACCTTTACTTCAACCTGAGAGTAGCGCAGCGCAGAAAATTGTTTCTGTGGAGCCTACATTAGCTGAAGAGGAAGTTAATGATGATGATCATGAAGCTTTGGATCAAGTTGCTATCGAACCTCGTAGGTCGACAAGGACGCGTACTGCTCCCGAGTGGTACGGCAACCCTGTCTTAGAGGTCATGTTGTTAGACAACGATGAACCTACGAGCTATGGAGAAGCGATGATGGGCCCGGATTCCGAGAAGTGGTTAGAGGCCATGAAATCCGAGATGGGATCCATGTATGAAAACAAAGTATGGACTTTGGAAGTATTACCTGAAGGGCATAAGGCCATTCAGAACAAATGGATCTTTAAGAGGAAGACGGACGCGGACGGTAATATCACCGTCTATAAAGCTCGACTTGTGGCAAAGGGTTTTTCACAAGTTCAAGGAGTTGACTACGATGAGACCTTCTCACCCGTAGCGATGCTTAAATCCGTCAGAATCATGTTAGCAATAGCTGCCTTTTTCGATTATGAAATTTGGCAGATGGATGTCAAAACAGCGTTCCTTAACGGTTTCCTTAAGGAAGAGTTGTATATGATGCAACCAGAAGGTTTTGTCGATCCAGAGAATGCTGACAAAGTTTGCAAACTCCAGCGATCCATTTATGGACTGGTGCAAGCATCTCGGAGTTGGAATCTTCGTTTTGATGAGGTGATCAAAGCGTTCGAGTTTATACAAGTTTACGGAGAAGCTTGTATTTACAAGAAAGTGAGTGGGAGCTCTATAGCGTTTCTAATATTATATGTGGATGACATATTGCTGATTGGAAACAATATAGAAATGCTGGAAAGCGTAAAGGAATATTTGAACAAGAGTTTTTCAATGAAGGACCTAGGAGAAGCTGCTTTCATATTAGGCATCAAGATCTATAGAGATAGATCGAGACGCTTAATAGGACTTTCACAAAGCACATACCTTGATAAGATTTTGAAGAAGTTCAAAATGGATCAGTCCAAGAAGGGGTTCTTGCCTGTTTTGCAAGGTGTGAAGTTGAGTAAGACTCAATGCCCAGTGACTGCAGAAGATAGAGAAAAGATGAGTGTCATCCCCTATGCTTCAGCCATAGGCTCTATCATGTATGCAATGCTGTGCACAAGACCCGATGTCAGCCTTGCCATAAGTATGGTCGGAAGGTTTCAAAGTGATCCAGGAATGGAACACTGGACGGCGGTCAAGAATATCCTGAAGTACCTGAAAAGGACTAAGGACATGTTTCTCGTTTATGGAGGTGATCAAGAGCTCGTCGTAAAGGGTTACGTCGATGCAAGCTTTGACACTGATCCGGATGACTCTAAGTCGCAAACCGGATACGTATTTATTCTTAATGGGGGTGCGGTTAGCTGGTGCAGTTCCAAGCAAAGCGTGGTAGCTGATTCTACATGCGAAGCGGAGTACATCGCAGCCTCAGAGGCGGCGAAGGAAGGTGTCTGGATGAAGGAGTTCATGACAGATCTTGGAGTAGTGCCTAGTGCACTTAACCCAATGACTCTGTTTTGTGATAATACTGGTGCCATTGCTCTAGCCAAGGAACCAAGATTTCACAAGAGGACCAGACACATAAAGCGACGTTTCAATTCCATCCGCGATTACATCAAGGAGGACGACATAAATATTTGCAAAGTACACACGGATCTAAATGTTGCAGATCCGATGACTAAACCTCTTCCAAGGGCTAAACATGAACAACACCAGAACTGCATGGGTGTTCGATTCATTACAATGTAAATCACATAGTGATGTGAACTAGATTATTGACTCTAGTGCAAGTGGGAGACTGTTGGAAATATGCCCTAGAGGCAATAATAAATTGGTTATTATTATATTTCCTTGTTCATGATAATCGTTTATTATCCATGCTATAATTGTATTGATTGGAAACTCAAATACATGTGTGGGTACATAGACAACACTGTGTCCCTAGTAAGCCTCTAGTTGACTAGCTCGTTGATCAAAGATGGTTAAGGTTTCCTAGCCATTGACATGAGATGTCATTTGATAACGGGATCACATCATTAGGAGAATGATGTGATGGACAAGACCCAAACTGTAAACGTAGCATATGATCGTGTCAGTTTATTGCTATTGTTTTCTGCATGTCAAGTATCTGTTCCTTTGACCATGAGATCATGCAACTCACTAACACCGGAGGAATACCTTGTGTGTATCAAACGTCGCAACGTAACTGGGTGACTATAAAGGTGCTCTACAGGTATCTCCGAGGGTGTCTGTTGGGTTGGCATGGATCAAGACTGGGATTTGTTACTCCGTATGACGGAGAGGTATCTCAGGGCCCACTCGGTAATACAACATCACAATGAGCCTTGCAAGCAATGTGACTAAAGTGTTAGCCACGAGATCTTGTATTACGGAACGAGTAAAGAGACTTGCCGGTAACGAGATTGAACTAGGTATAGTGATACCGACGATCGAATCTCGGGCAAGTAACATACCGAAGAACAAAGGGAACAGCATACGGGATTAACTGAATCCTTGACATAGAGGTTCGACCGATAAAGATCTTCGTAGAATATGTAGGAGCCAATATGGGCATCCAGGTCCCGCTATTGGTTATTGGCCGTAGAGGTGTCTCGGTCATGTCTACATAGTTCTCGAACCCGCAGGGTCTACACACTTAACGTTTGGTGACGATTAGTATAATTGAGTTATTATGTTGGTGACCGAAAGTTGTTCGGAGTCCCGGATAAGATCCCGGACATGACGAGGATCTCCGGAATAGTCCGGAGGTAAAGATTGATATATGTGATAATAGTGTTTTGATCTCTGGAAGGGTTCCGGAGTTCACCGGAAGGGGTTCCGGATGTTTACCGAAGTGTTCGGGTGCAGCAACACTTTATATGAGCCAAAGGGATAAAGCCCACAAGGTATTGGAAAGTGCAAAAGTAGTTTTGCTGCCGCGTAAGCGGTACTACCGCTTGGTGAAGCGGTACTACCGCCTGAGCGGTACTACCGCTTGTGTGAAGCGGTACTACCGCCCGAGCGGTACTACCGCTTGTGTGAAGCGGTACTACCGCTTGTGCGCGGCTGTGCACGATTCGGCAGGGTCCGAATTGGACTCTTTTCCTGCGGGCCAAACCGACCTTGTGCGGGCAAAACCGACCCGGAGGAGGCTTTTACTCCAAGTTTAGACCCCAAGGCTCAACATATAAATAGAGGGGCAGGGCTAGCACACGGGGACATCAGGATTTCCCAAGCCGTGTGCCGGCAACCCTAGCCCTCTAGTTCCTCCGTCATAATCTCCGCAGTGCTTGGCGAAGCCCTGCAGAGATTGTTCCTCACCACCATCACCACGCCGTCGTGCTGCTGGAACTCAACCACTACTTCACCATCGCTCGCTGGATCGAGGAGGTGAAGGCGTCATCAAGCCGTACGTGTGTTGAACGCGGAGGTGCCGTCCGTTCGGCACTAGATCGGAAGGATCGTGATTGGATCGCGGGACGCTCGGCGATTTGGATCGCGAAGACGTTCGACTACATCAACCGCGTTTATTAACGCTTCCGCTTAGCGATCTACAAGGGTATGTAGATTCACTCTCCCTCTCGTAGATGCTCATCACCATGGATAGATCTTGCGTGTGCGTAGGAAAATTTTTGTTTCCCATGCAACGTTCCCCAACACTGTCATCGCCTCATGCCGGACAGTGGGACCCGCCAGCTGCTGGGACCCGCCGGCCGTCCGGGACTGTAGCATGTCTTTGCTTGCGTCATGGAGCAGCGGGCGCTGTTCAGCTACAGCGCTGCGCCGGGTCGCCGCCACCGACCCCGGGTCGTGGTTTCAGGGCGCACTGTCGCCACGCTCGCCAGGTCTCTGGGGCGGCATGTACTGTAGCCACGCTCGCCTAGTCTTCGGGGCAGCAGGCACTGTAGCCACACTGTCTCCGTCGTGGGGGGCTATCTTGTCATCTGGCCGGCTAGAGCTGATGCCGGCACGGGCGTCTGCCGCCGGGTGAAGCTTCATTGCGGTGCCTGGCCGGGTCAGGGGTCTTTAGGCCGGCTGGAAAGCGGGCCGGCTCGAGCTTCATCGTCACGCCAGGCCAGCCCCGGGCTTCCGGACCGGCTGGAAAGCGGGCCGGGTTAAGGGGTGCTGGCCACCCTGCTGTTTTGAAATAGGTTAAGTGTTGATGAGCCTACCCGGGGGTTATCACCCCGACAGTAGTCCCCGAAGCTGGCGAGGCCGCCGGCCGCCGGCTGGGGGCCCCGGCAGCTTACCCTCTTCGATGAGCGACGGGCCCGGCCCGGCCGGCCGCGAAGAGCTTGTCCGGGGCCCCACGTATCCGCATCCAGCATGGATGGCGGAGGCGGAGGGGCCCGTCGGTCCGTCTTCTGGCGCGAAAAGTCGCGCCCGCCGCCCGTCGGGAGCCCGCCACATGGCGCCGTGGCCAGGCCTAGGCCTGCCAGGCCACGCACGCGACGGGACATCGCCGCAGGCCAGGCCCATCGGGCCACGGGCTCGGCGCACGCGCGGGATCTTCTGCGGCGGCCCAGGGCGCTTGCGCTTCCCGAGGCGTTTAATGCGTCCGCTCGCCGCAGAAGGGATGGGGGAACGTGGGTGCAAATGATCCCACTTCCCCCACACCCCCGCGGGGTTTAAATGAGGGGGAGGGAGGGGCCGAAGCACAAACGCCCCTCGCCCCGTCCTGCTGCTTCTTCTTCCTCTGCTCTTCCTCCGTGCACCCGCGCCCGCACGCTCGCCGCCGCCGCTGCTTCGCACGACCGGCCGACCGCACTGCGCAACTCCATCGCAGCACCGACGCTGCTTCCGTTCCTCCGTTGTGCCTGGCAATGGTGCACCCCGCCGGATCTTGGGAGGGCTCCGACGTCACCGAGGCCGACATCGAGTACCTCCGCCGCACGCGGAGGCTGCCACCGGCGGACGTGGTGAAGGCGCGCGCGCCCGGTCCGGAGGAGGTCCCGGTGCCACGTGACGGCGAGGCCGTCGTCTTCCTCGCGCACTTCGCCCGTGGATTCGGCCACCCGGCAAGTGCGTTCTTCCGTCGCTTCCTCGATTTCTTCGGCCTGCAACCACACCACTTTGGCGCCAACGCCGTCCTCCAGCTTGCCGCGTTTGCGACCTGCTGCAAGGGCTACATCGGCGTCCGGCCGGGTGTCGACCTGTGGAGCCAGATGTTCTTCTTCAAGGCACAGATGGTTGAGAAAGGCGTCATGTCCACCTGCGGGGCGGCAGTGATCTGCCGCCGCCCGTCCGGCGTGTGGCCCAAACTGCCGGTCGTCGAATCAGCCAAGAAAAGGCAAAAGTCATTCTTCTACGTGAAGAACGCCAACCCGGAGGTCGACCACGTCAATCTGCCGCCCTTCGTCAACAATCCGCCGACCGAGCAGCTGAATTGGAAACACTATCCCTGGCAGCCGCCCGCGGAGATCTCGAACATCTGCAGCCGGCTGGCGGAGATGCTAGGCGGCGAGGGGCTCCGAGCCTCCGACTTCATCGCGGCCTTCATCAGCCGTCGGGTGTTGCCTCTGCAGGAGCGGCCGCACCGGATCTGCGACATGGGTGGCCGTCGCGATCCTTGTCGGATGTCATCGAAGGAGTTGACGTTGGCCGAAGTCGCTCTCCGTGTCAACAACATCTCCGCTGCCGGGCTCGCCGAGAAGGGGTGGAGCTTTGGCATGGCGCCGTATAGCCGGAACGCCCCCCCGCCGGAGGTGAGTCCTTGGACCTTATTCTTTGCGTGCTCCGTTCTCTTTTTCCGACCTGATGTGCGAGGCCGGCCGCAGTGCTCCTTGGGGCAGGATATCGTGGGATCGGACTCCCGGGCCGCCTTCGCGCCAGACCGCGAGGCCTCTGACGAGGAGGAGGAGGCGGACCATGAGGCCATTGACGGGGGCGGCGCAGCCGCGAGTCCGTCCGACGGAGGAAACCACCGGCGAGGATGACGCCGATCAGCCACACGTGCCGACCTCCCCCGCTCCCACGACCCGGAAAGCGGAGGGAGCGAGACTGCATGGAAAGCGGCCGGCTACGAAGCCGGGGCCCTCAGTGCGCTTGGGGGAGAAATGGTCCACGGAGCCGGCAGCGGCCAGCAGCCGGCTGGCAGTGAAGAAGGTCCGGTCGGCCGTCCAGACATTCGAGGGGTGGCAGGCGGCCCTGAAGCCGCCATCCTAGCGCACCAAACCAACCATCCCTATGAGCTCGGGGTAAGTTGAGATCTGAGCCCGACCTCATGGTCCTTCTGTTATCTTCGAGCGCCCACTGATTGATGTTCATTATGCAGAGCCCCGAGGGACGTCGCCAGGGCCGCCAGCCCGTCCATGCTGAGGAGCGGATCCGGTACCGGTGAGGACCAATCGGCCTACCTGGCCTCGGCCGCGCGGGACGCCGGAGGGTACATACCTTGCGAGCGGGCCGGGGCCTCCGCCCGGGCGCGAGCAGACCCCGCTGCCAAGGAACGGGAGGACGCCACCGCCGAAGAGCTGGAGGACGCGGTGGGGAGGGCGCAGGCGGATGCCCACGCCGAGGTGCGAAGGGGCGCCGCGACCGAGGCGCCGGCGGGGGCGGTCGAAACAGCTGACGCGGTTCCGAAGGCGCCTGCCGGGAACATCATGATCGCGTCTGACTGGCCGGCGCCGGGTGGAGGGAAATCGCCGCTCGGCCCAGAGGCCGCGCCGAGGAGCTCCCAAGCCTTGGTGCCCCGAAGACCGAACGCGCCGACCTCTGAGCGTGACTTCGAGCCATGGGGGGAAGATGGATCGACCCTCCAGTCGCAGTGGGGCCGGTCAGACGCCGGAGAGATCGCCGGCGGTGCGTCCATGGAGGGCGCGGGACCTTTGGCGGGCCCGGAGGCGTCAGAGCTCGCCGGGTGCTGCCGGCGGGCGGAGGAACTCGTGGGCCAACTACGCCAGGCGGAGCATTCCATCACGGTGAGTTTTTGTTTTTTGTTGGCTTGTGCTTTGAACAGTGGGGGCGTGCCAGCGCACCCACTAGGTGTAGCCCCTGAGACCCGGGCCAGCTGCCGCACAGCCGGGTCGGGTCTTCCCGAAGTTCTTCCTTTACCTGAACTCTTGTCGCTTTTCTGCAGGCCGGGAGCGGTCAGCGAGCAGAGACGTGGAGCCGGCTGCAGGCCTGTAACGACGCGCTCCAGGACCAGCTCCAAACCCGGGAGGCGGAGCTGCTCCAAATCCGAGGTATGGACCGGGTCGGGCCGAATCTTCTTGAGTCCTAAATTTTACTTTTTCGTTGGTTTCTGAAAGTTGCTTCCGGGTTGCCGCAGCTCGCGCCGCATCCCTGCAGAACCGGCTGGATGAGGCCGAGTGGTAGTTCCACGAGAGCAAGCTCCAGCGTCGCCGGGCTGCGGACGCGTGCGTTCGGCTGCAGGCCGAGAGGGAGAAGCAGGTGGCCGAGCATCTTGCAGAGCTTCAGAAGCAGGCGGTCATGTGCCGTGACCTGGAGACTGCGGCGGAGGTGCAAACGGTGGAGTGGTCGGCCAAGGAAGAGCAGCTGCGGCGGGAGATGCGACGGCTGGAGGGGCTCTTCGCTGGTAAGCCTCGCCGTCGTCTCGACCGTTTTACCACCTTCGGCGCTTGGGGCGGATGCTTGATCCCTGCTTCTGCTGTCTTCAGAAAACTTCCCGGACCTGTAGGGCGCAGCAGAGGCGGCCGTGGAGGAGCATCGCCAGTACCGGAGACGCTAGGGACATGTCATCGAGGAAGGCGCCGCCTGGGATGCGCGGGAGATCATTCTCGCCGCCGACGTCCGGGTGCCGCAACTCGGACGCTACATCCGTCGACTCCGAGGGGCTGGTCTAAGGCTGGCGGCGGCGCTTTGGCCTGGAGCCATCATGCCTGAGACCACCCTTCGGATTCTCCGATGGCTGGAGGCGGCGCCCGAACGCCTGGAGGCGTGGAAAGCCTCCGCCACCCGGGCGGGCACCCAGATGGCACTGGGCTTCATCATGGCATGGTACCCCAGCGTGGAGATGGCGCAGCTAGCCACCCGACAAGCCGAGGCAGACCTGACGCCGGCTACGGAGGCCATTGCTTACCGCGCCAGCGCCCTCGCCTCCTACGTCGACCTCGACGAGTTCGTCAGGGATCGCACGGAGGATGGGACGGAGCTGCCGGAGGACACCCTTGGGTTGGCCCTTAATGGCGAGGAGGACGTGGAAGAGGAGACCGACTCCAGCGATGGTGGCGATGACTCGGGACGGTCGGCTGGCGAAGAGGACGACGCTAACTCCACGGGGTCGGAACCAGCCGTGTCCATCAATCAACCCGAGGCCTAGGGTGCCGGCTTGTATCTGTTTTTTCTTTTTTCTGGACAATCGTAGTTAGATTGCAAGTCCACCCACTGGGGGTGTATATTCATGTAATTAACTCCTGGCCGTGGGCCTTTTGACGTGTGTATAATTGCGCGTGCGCGTAGCTTTTGCCTGTCATTGGCTCACCTTTGCTTCTTCCTTCAACCCTCTTCCTGTGCCCCTTCCCTTTTGACTTTCTCCCCACTAGCCGGACAGCCGGGAGCCGGTCTGTAGCTGGGTCGAGGAGTCAGCTCCGAAAGGGAGCGCACAGTACTTAGGTTGTCAGGAGGTGAGCGCGAGTGAGCCTCCCACTGGGCCGGCTAGCTACAGGCAGCGGAGCCGGCTCAAGCGCAGCCGGCCGGTGCGGCGTTGAATGTAAGTGGGGCCGGGTTGACTGAGCCGGATGCTCTTGCTTAGCTGTTTCTCCACGTGAGAGCGCTTTCGGCCCTTGGCTCTTGCCGGCCGACCAGCTGACTGCCGGACTGTGGCGAGTGGCGAAGAGGGGGCTTAGGCATTGCGTACGCAAGATTGGCGGCTATGAGAGGCGAGGCGCGGGCTAGCCGGCGAGCTCCCGAGCCCCCAAGCCGGATATGCCAACCCAGCAGGGCGAGGGCAAGAAATGTAGTAATATGCACAAGAGGCGAAAAGTTTGACAGAAAAGAGAGGCAGCCCCCGAGTGTCGTTCAGGGGACCTGTTGATTTCATTAACTTCAAAGGATAGCGGTACATACATATTCTGGCTTAACTGTAAAACGGGCGGAGGAGCTCCGCATTCCAGGGGCGTTCCATCTCTTCACCAGAGGTATCTCTCTTGCGTTTGTTCGTCTTCTACGCGTCGATGAGGTAGTACGCATTGTTGTACAGGGCCTTGCTGGTGATGAAGGGGCCCTCCCATTGGGAGGATAGTTTGTGCTGGCCGGCTGTCCGCTGGATCAGCCGGAGCACCAGGTCGCCTTCGCGGAACGCGAGGGGTTTTATCTTCTTGCTGTGGTAGCAGCGCAGGCCCTACTGATAGATCGCCGACCGGCTCAAGGCCAGCAGGCACGCCTCTTCGAGCAGATCAACGGCGTCCTCACGCGCCTCCTTTGCGTCCGCTTCCGTGAATAGGGTGACCCGAGGCGAGTCGAACTTGATGTCCGTAGGGATTTCTTCCTCGGCCCCATAGATGAGGAAGAAAGCCGTGAAACCGGTCGACCGGTTCGGCGTGGTGCGCAGGCTCCATAAGACTGCCGGCAGCTCGTCGATCGAGCTGCCGGGTGAGCGCACCAGTGGCTCGACGAGCCGGGGCTTGATGCCGGCCAGGATGAGACCGTTCGCCCGCTCTGCCTGGCCGTTCGACTGGGGGTGCGCGATGGAGGCCAAGTCTAGTCGGATGCCGGAGGCGGAGCAGTAGCGTGCTAGCACGCCCTTGGTGAAATTGGTGCCGTTATCGGTGATGATGCTGTTGGGGACGCCATAGCGGACTGCGATGTCTTTTACGAACTTGACGGCCATGGGGCCGTCGAGCTTCCTGATCGGCTTCGCTTCGATCCACTTGGTGAACTTGTCGACCGCCACAAGCAGATGCGTCATGCCGCCTCGGGCGGTCTTGAATGGCCCCACCATGTCGAGGCCCCAAACGGCGAAGGGCCATGTGATGGGAATGGTCCGGAGGGCCATGGCCGGTTGGTGGCTCCGGTTGCTAAAGTGTTGGCAGCCCTTGCACTCGAGGACCAGCTGCTCTGCGTCCTTTAGAGCGGTGGGCCAATAAAAACCATGGCGGAAAGCCTTGACCACCAGGGACCTTGAGGCGGCGTGGTGCCCGCATTCGCCCTGATGAATGTCCCACAGGATCTCGAGGCCCTTGGCCGCCTCGACGCAGCGCTGGAAGACGCCGGTCGTGTTGCGCTTGACGAACTCGTTGTTGATGATCGAGTAGGCAGAGGCCCGGCGCCGCACCTGCCAGGCCAAGACCTCATCGCTGGGAAGCTCGCCGCTCACTAAGAAGGTGAGAATCGGTCGCGCCCACAATGGCGCCACCACGGTGGGGATAGCGACATGCCCGGGGGTGGCCGGATGAGAAGGCGGCGAACTGGAGTCGGCAGCTTCTGGAGCCGAAGCGGCGGCTCCTGAAATGAGGCCGGCAGCCCCCGGTGCCAGGTCGAAGACGGCGGTCACCGAGCTCGGAACGGCAGTCCCCGAGCCGGAAGCCGGAGGCGCCGGGTCGGCCGGGACGAAGATTGACTCTGAATCCGGAGATGACCTGATGGAAGGCTTGCGCAGGTGCTCGAGGGAGACGCCGGCCGGAGCCAATCTTGGCTAGAGCATCCGCCGCTTCATTCTCGGTTCGGGAGACGTCGAGGAACTCACAGCCATCGAAGCTGCCGGACAGCTGCTGGACCAGGTTGCGGTAGCTAGCCATGTTGGCGTCCCTGGTGTCCCACTTGCCTGAGACCTGCTGGACCACCAGGTCGGAGTCGCCGTAACATAGGACGCGCCGGATGCCGATCTCCATGGCCAGCCGGAGGCCGTGAACGAGGGCTTCATACTCGGCGACGCTGTTGGAGGCGGCGAAGTGAATTTGAAGCGCGTAGCGCAGCCAGTCGTTCTTTGGGGAGGAGAGCACGATCCTGGCTCCCAAGCCAGTGAGCTTCTTCGACCCGTCGAAGTGCATGCGCCAATGCGTTGAGTCGGGTATCGGCGGCAGGTATTGGGTCTCCACCCAGTTGACAAGGAAATCCGCCAAGGCTTGCGACTTGATGGCCGTGCAGGGCTCGTAGTGGATTGTGTACGCGGCTAGCTCGATGGCCCACTTGGCGACCCAGCCGGTGGCGTCCCAGCTACTAATGATCTCCGAGAGGGGGGTCGTGCTCACCACGGTGATGAGATGCTCCTGGAAGTACGGCTTCAGCTTCTTCGCGGCGAAGTATACGCCGTAGCACATCTTCTGATAATGAGGGTAGTTCTGCTTGGAGGCGGACAAGACCTCACTGAGGTAGTACACCGGGCGCTGGCCAGCAGCGGCTTGTCGGTCTCCGGCCGCTCTACCACCATGACCACACTCACCACCTGGGTAGTGGCCGCGATGTATAATAGGAGCGGCTCCTTCTCTGCTGGCGTGGCCAAAATGGGCGCGGTGGAGAGCTTGCGCTTGAGGTCGCGGAAAGCCTCGTCCACCTGGTCGCTCCACTTGAACGGGGTCGTCTTCTTCATCAGCTGGTACATGGGTAGGGCCCTCTCTCCCAGCCGGTTGAGGAAATGGCTGAGGGATGCCAAGCAGCCAGTGAACTTTTGCACGTCACGCAGCCGCGTCGGCTTGCGCATGCGCTCGATGGCGTTGATCTTCTCCGGGTTGGCCTCAATTCCGTGTTCAGAAATGAGGAAACCGAGGAGCTGCCCGGCCGGGATGCCGAACACGCACTTCTCCGGGTTGAGCTTGATCTAGTACGTACGCAAGTTGGCGAACATCTCCGTGAGGTCGGCCAGCAAGGAGAGGCACCTCTTGGTCTTGACCACGATATCGTCCATGTATACATGGGCATTCCTACCAATCTAGGGCAGGAGACACTTCTGCATGCAGCGCTGAAAAGTCACGTCGGCGTTCCTCAGGCCGAACGACATGGTGACGTAGCAGTAAGCTCCGAAGGGCATGATGAAGGAAGTCTTGAGCCGGTCAGCCGGGTCCAGCTTGATCTGGTGGTAGCCGGAGTAGGCATCCAGGAATGACAGCAGCTCGCAGCCGGCCGTGGAATCGATCACTTGATCAATCTGTGGCAAGGTGAAGGGGTCCTTGGGGCATGCCTTGTTCAGGCTGGTGTACTCGATGCACATGCGCCACTTGCCGTTCTTCTTCAGGACGAGGACCGGGTTCGCTAGCCACTCCGGATGAAAAACCTCCATGATGAAGCTGGCCGCCAGCAACCGGGCGATCTCCTCCCTGATAGTTCTCCGCTTCTCCTCAGAAAAGCGGCGGAGCAGCTGTTTGACCGGCTTGGCATCCGGTCGGACATGCAGCTTGTGCTCGGCTAACTTCCTCGGGACTCCGGGCATGTCCTTGGGGGACCATGTGAAGACGTCCCGATTTTCACGGAGGAAACCGATGAGCTCGCCCTCCTGCTCGCTGCTGAGCCGGGTACTGATGGTGACGCACTGGGATGGATTGGCCGGATCCAGAGTGATCTGCTTGGTGTGCTTGGATGGCTGGAAGGATGCCTCAACATCCGGCTTCACGGATGGAGGGAGGGCCGGCACGGCTGGCTGCTCATTGGTCAAGGCCACGAGCCGGTCGAGCCGGCGCTTCACCTCCGCCACGACCTGGGACTCGGACAGCCGAGAAGCGGCCTCCGCGCACTCGATGGATTTTCCGTAGTCGCTGGCTATGGTGATGGCGCCTCCCGGACCCAGCATCTTGAGCTTGAGGTACTCGTGATGGGGCATCGCCATGAACTTAGCCAGTGCCGGCCGACCCAAAAGTGCATGGTAAGGGTCGCTCAGATCGACCACCTCGAACCAGACCGACTCGCGGCGGAAGTTGCGCGGGTCGCCGAAGAGCACGTCCAACCGGATCTTGCCGATGGGAGAGCAGGAGAGCCCCGACACAACGCCGTGGAAGGTCGTCCGGCTGGGCTGCAGATGTTTCTTCTTTAGGCCCAGTCTGGCCATGGTGCTGCGGTAGAGGATGTTGATGCTGCTGCCGCTGTCGATGAGCACCCGCGAGAAATGGCAGGCGCGCCTCTCGAACGCAAAGGTGGAGTCGATGACGAGGGCATGGTCTCCTGGCGGGGCCATCGATGCCGGGTGATCCTCCCAGCCCCAACTGACCGGCTGCTCAGACCAGTGCATGAACTGGGGAACGGGAGGAGTGGTGGCATTCACTTCGCGGGACCGCCTAACCTCGCTGCGCCTGTCAGACGCCTCGCGGGTGAAGACGACGTAGGATGCGTTCGAGCGGAGGGAGTCACCGCTAGGCGTAGGATCCAGCCGACCCGGCGTCGGCGCCGAAGCGCGGACGGCATCAAATTCTCGCCGTGTGATCTCGAGCCGGCGCCGAGCGTCCGCGAGTTCGGTGGCCTCAGCAAGCAACAACTTGCGCGATACATCGAGCTCGGTCATGGTAAAGGCCGGGCCGGTGTTGGGGGCGGCGAAGACGCGCACGTCCTCTCCGGGCACCCGCAGATGGCCAAAAGTGACGGCGAGCGTCTCCATCTGGAGACGGGAGATGCCGCCTCCGCCGGACGGTGGCGGGACGGGAACGACGAGCACCCCGCCTGGGCACTCGGCCAGGACGAGCACGACAACGACGCGCAACTCGCCGAAGGGGACGACAGAGCCACCAGCGAGGAGGGCGGCATCATGCGCCGCGCCAGGGCCGGCGCGCTCGATCGCGCCGAGCGGGCCGATCAGACCGTGCGCGATGCGCTCGCCGGTGGGAGTCAAGGGTCTCGTCCGGAACAAAACTCCGGCCGACGCCGCGGAGGGCCCCACGGTGGGCGCCAATTGTCGTGGTGTGCTAACGGCAGATGCCATGGGTACGCTAATCGAACGTGGTTGGGGCCGTAGGGCGTCGGAGGGTTCCGGAGGCGAGAACGGGGACAGGCAGTGAGTGACACACGATGTACCCAGGTTCGGGGCCCTCCGGGGGAGGTAACACCCCTAGTCCTGCAAACTCAACTAGATGGATCACTAGACAAGCCACAATGGTGCTCCTTGAGCTGTGTTGGGTGGAGGAGGAAGGAGAACTGGCTCTCTTCTCCTGGTCGAATGGTGGAATACTTCGCGTGGGGATCAAGAACTCAGGGGTGCGGCCCCCCTGCATGGAGGGCTCCCCGGGTGTCTTATAGGCCGGCTCCCCAGGTTACATTGGTAATCTACTAGAGCGCGGGGCCCAACTGTCATCGCCTCATGCCGGACAGTGGGACCCGCCAGCTGCTGGGACCCACCGGCCGTCCGGGACTGTAGCACGTCTTTGCTTGCGTCATGGAGCAGCGGGCGCTGTTCAGCTACAGCGCTGCGCCGGGTCGCCACCGCCGACTCCGGGCCGTGGTTTCAGGGCGCACTGTCGCCACGCTCGCCGGGTCTCCGGGGCGACGTGTACTGTAGCCACGCGCACCTGGTCTTTAGGGCGGCAGGCACTGTAGCCACATTGTCTCCGTCGTGGGGGGCTGTCTTGTCATCTGGCCGGCTAGAGCTGATGCCGGCACGGGCGTCTGCCACCGGGTGGAGCTTCATTGCGGCGCCTGGCCGGGTCAGGGGCATTCAGGCCGGCTGGAAAGCGGGCTGGGTCGAGCTTCATCGTCACGCCAGGCCGGCCCCGGGCCTCCAGGCCGGCTGGAAAGCGGGCTGGGTTAAGGGGTGCTGGCCGCCCCGCTGTTTTGAAATAGGTTAAGTGTTGATGAGCCTACCCGGGGGTTATCCCCCCGACACATGTGGTGCTTGCCCCCTATCTTTTGCTAGCCAAAATTCTGTACTAAGTAGAGATACTACTTGTGCATCCAAAAATCCCTTAAACCCAGTTTCTTGCCATGAGAGTCCACTATATCTACCTATGGATTGAATAAGATCCTTCAAGTAAGTTGTCATCGGTGCAAAGCAATAAAAATTGCTCCTAAATATGTATGAACTTTTATTGTAAGGGAAAATAAGCTTTGTATGATCTTGTGATGGTGGAGCAATAAAAGCGACAGACTGCATAATAAAGGTCACTATCACAAGGGGCAATATAAAGTGACGTTCCTTTACATTAAGAGCTTGCACATCCAAAAACAAAAAGTGCATGACAACCTCTGCTTCCCTCTACGAAGGGCCTATCTTTCACCTTACGTATTTACTTTCATGCAAGAGTCAATAGTATTTTCCTCTATTCCGTTTTTATTTTCTCTCTTGGCAAGCATCATGTGGTGGGGATTGATCCAAGCATATATATCGAGTTGGATGTAGGTGATCATGAGTTATTATTGTTAACATTACCCTTGAGGTAAATACGTTGGGAGGCAAAATTATAAGCCCCTATCTTTCTATGTGTTTGACTGAAACTTTTGCTCCATAAGTATGTCGTGAGTGTCAGCAATCATAGAAGACTAAATGATAGTTGAGTATGTGAACTTGCTAAACAAAGCTCTTACATAGACTCTTTCTAATAATATGATGAATTGCAATTGCTTCAGTGACAGAGATCATAGTTTGTTAGTTTTCAATTTGGTTTATGGTTCATACTTTAACTTGTGGATGAATTGTCACTTTTTCATGAGAAGTTTTATGATGATATATTGCTGTTATAATAAAGATCATGATGCTTCATGTCCGTATTTTATTTTTATCGACGTCTCTCTCTCTAAACATGTGGTCATGATTATCGATTTCGACTTTCGCTTGAGGGCAAGCGAGGTCTAAGCTTGGGGGAGTTGATACGTCCAATTTGCATCATGATTTCCTATGAATAATTATTATGTTTTTAATCATTAACTCACTTTATGGTACAATTCTTATGCCTTTTCTCTCTTATTTTGCAAGATTTACATGAAGAGGGAGAATGCCGGCAGCTGGAATTCTGGACCTGAAAGGGGTGAAACAGAGCTAGCTATTCTGCACAACTCCAAATGACCTGAAAATTTTACGAAGATTTATTTTGGAATATATAAAAATACTAGCGAAAGAATCAACAGAAGGGGGCCCACCAGGAAGCCACAAGCCTGGGGGGCGCGGCCTACCCCCCTAGGCGTGCCCCCCTGGCTTGTGCGGCCCCTGGCAAGCCTCTGGCCCCCTCCTTCCACTATATGAAGTCATTTTCCCTAGAAAAAAATCAGAAGAAGACTTTCGAGACGAAGCGCCACCGTCTTGAGGCGGAACCTGGGCTGGAACTATTTTGCTCACCGGTGGAGCGATTCCGCCAGGGATACTTCCCTCCGGGAGGGGGAAATCAAAGCCATCGACATCACCAACGATCCTCTCATCGTGGGAGGACCAATCTTCATCAACATCTTCACCAGCACCATCTCATCTCAAACCCTAGTTCATCTCTTGTATTCAATCTTTGTCTCAAAACCTCAGATTGGTACCCGTGGGTTGCTAGTAGTGTTGATTACATCTTGTAGTTGATGCTAGTTGGTTTATTTGGTGGAAGATTATATGTTCAGATCCTTAATGCTATTCAATACCCCTCTGATCTTGAACATGAATATGATTTGTGAGTAGTTACTTTTGTTCTTGAGGACATGGGAGAAGTCTTGTCATAAGTAATCATGTGAATTTGGTATTCGTTCGATATTTTGATGCTATGTATGTTGTGCTTCCTTTAGTGGTGTCGTGTGAACGTCGACTACATGACACTTCACCATCTTTGGGCCTAAGGGAAGGCATTGTGGAGTAGTAATTAGATGATGGGTTGCTAAAGTGACAGAAGCTTAAACCCTAGTTTATGGGCTATTCCGTAAGGGGCCGATTTGGATCCATATGCTTCATGCTATGGTTAGAGTATCTTAATTCTTCTTTCATAGTTGCGGATGCTTACGAGAGGGCGTAATCATAAGTGGGAGGCTTGTTCAAGTAAGAACAGCACCCAAGCACCGGTCCACCCACATATCAAATTATTAAAGTAGCGAATGCGAATCAAACAAACATGATGAAAGTGACTAGATGAAATTCCCATGTGTCCTCGAGAACGCTTTGCTTATTATACGAGTTCATTCTGGCTTGTCCTTTGCTATAAAAAGGATTGGGCCACCTTGCTGCACTTTTGTTACCGTTACTACTTGTTACTTGTTACGAATTATCTTGCTATCAAAACTATCTGTTACCGCTACTTTCAGTACTTGAAGAGAATACCTTGCTGAAAACCGCTTGTCATTTCCTTCTGCTCCTCGTTGGGTTAGACACTCTTACTTATCGAAAGGACTACGATTGATCCCCTATACTTGTGGGTCATCAGCGGGCCCCCCTGGGCGCATCTAGGGGGCTTGTGACTCCCCTGTAGGTCGGTTGAGGGTGCCCTTTTTCCACAAGGAAGCTAATATCCGGATAAAAATCCCCTCAAAATTTCAGCCCAATCGGAGTTACGGATCTCTGGGAATTTAAGAAACGGTTTTCGGCCAGAAAACGGGAATGCAAAACAGAAGAGAACAGAGAGAGAGATCCAATCTCGGAGGGGCTCCTCCCCTACGGGAGCCATGGCAGCCATGGACCAGAGGGGGAACTCTCCTCCCATCTAGGGGGGAGTCCAAGGAAGAAAAAGAAGGAGGGGGGCTCTCTCCCCCTCTCTCCCGGTGGGGACGGAACGCCGCCGGGGCAATCATCGTGACGGCGATCTACACCAACAACTTCGCCGCCATCAACACCAACTCTCTCCCCCTCTATGCAGTGGTGTAACACCTCTTCTCCCCGCTGTAATCTCTACTTAAACATGGTGCTTAATGCTACATATTATTATCCAATGATTTGTGGCCATCCTATGATGTTTGAGTAGATTCGTTTTGTCCTATGGGTTGATTGATGATCATGATTGGTTTGAGTTGTATGTTTTATTTTGGTGCTGTCCTATGGTGTCCTCCATGTCGCGCAAGCGTGAGGGATTCCCGATGTAGGGTTTGCAATACATTCATAATTCTCTTATAGTGGGCGGCTAGAGTGACAGAAGCTTACACCCGAGTAAGGGGGTTGTTGCGTATGGGAGTAAAGAGGACTTGTTACTTAATGCTATGGTTGGGTTTTACCTTAATGATCTTTGGTAGTTGCGGATGCTTGCTAGAGTTCCAATCATAAGTGCATATGATCCAAGTACGAAAAGTATGTTAGCTCATGCCTCTCCCTCATATAGAATTGCAATAATGATTACCGGTCTAGTTATCGATTGCCTAGGGACAAATCCTTCTCTGGTGTTACAAAAGCTTTCTACTGAACAACTAACTTTTATTATCTTGCAAATTACTCTTAGTTTTATTCCCACTAAGTACTTCTAGTTTTATTCTTGCAAACTTATCCCTACACCTACAAAGTAGTTTTATTCTTGTTCTAGGTAAAGCGAATGTTAAGTGTGCGTAGAGTTGTATCGGTGGTCGATAGAACTTGAAGGGAATATTGATTCTACCTTTAGCTCCTCGTTGGGTTCAACACTCTTATTTATCGAGAAAGGCTACAACTGATCCCCAATACTTGTGGGTTATCAAGACCTTTTTCTGGCGCCGTTGCAGGGGAGCAACAGCGTGGGGTTGATATTCTCGTGTGTGCTTCTTTTGCTTTATCACTAAGTAGTTTTTATTTTGTGCTCTTGTTTTCTATCTTTAGTTATGGGTACGAAACGTAAAATACCAAAAAAAATTAGTTGTACTTGCTAAACCAGTGGTTGAAGAACCACCTAAAATCTTTCATACTGCTAAAGCTTTCTACTTGGATCATCTTCAATCCCTTTGTGCTCGTGCTGAAAACCCAACTAGCTTAGTTGAGGGAAAATCATTAGATGAGCATGCTTATTTTGTGCGACACCGCTTGTCTCAAAAAGGGAAACTCTTATGGCATCATATTAATACTTTAAATTGCTATGCTTGGAATTTATGTGAAATACATGATTTTACTTGTTCTTCTGAAGACCCTAGAAAACACCTTCAGTACCAATGTGAGTTTAAGGATAATGGAATCTTATCTTCTTATGCAAGAGGTGTTTATAGTTACTATGATATTGAACAAATTGAAGAATTTGTTTCCTTTAAGGGTGCCTATGAAATTGCTTCTTTGATTGAAAAGTGTGATGCTACTCTTTACAAATCTGAAAATTTTGCCATACTTAAATATTGCTATGAAAACTATGCTTCTAATGCTTATGTTAAAGAATATATTGAGGACACCTCCGCTGTCCAAGAAGAGACTAATATTTTGCAGGAATCTATGGAAGAAGAAATTGCTAAAACTGTGAGCTCATTAGATGAAAAAGATGACGAGGAGAGCGAAGAACAAAGGGAGGAAGAGCGGATTAGCTACCCGTGCCCACCTTCTAATGAGAGTAACTCTTCAACTCATACATTATTTAATTTCCCTTCGTGCTTACCGATGGATGAATGCAATGATAATTGCTATGATCCCTTGGATTCATTTGAAATATCCCTTTTTGATGAAATTGATGCTTGCTATGCTTGTGGCCATGATGCCAATATGAATTATGCTTATGGAGATGAACTTGCTATAGTTCCTTATGTTAAAAATGAAATTTTTTCTATTGCACCCACACATGATAGTCCTATTATCTTTTTGAATTCTCCCAACTACACTATATCAGAGAAGTTTGTGCTTATTAAGGATTACATTGATGGGTTGCGTTTTACTATTGCACATGATGATTTTGATGAATATGATATGCATGTGCTTGCTGCTCCTACTTGCAATTATTATGAGAGAGGAACTACATCTCCACCTCTCTATGTTTCTAATACGATAAAATTGCAAGAAACTGTTTATGCTATGTATCGGCCTTTATTATGTGTGCATGAATTGTTCTTTTATGACATGCCGATGCATAGGAAGAGAGTTAGACTTCGTCATTGTATGATATATGTTGCTTTGTGCTCACTACTAAATTATAAATCATTGTTAATTAAAATTGGCTTTGATATACCTTGGGATCCGGGTGGATCGATTACTTGAGCACTTTATGCGTAGCTTAATGGATTTAAAGAAAGCGCTGCCTGGGAGACAACCCGGAAGTTTTAGAGAGTCATTTTAATCTGTTGTGTGCTTTTAAAAAGTTTAAAAACAAAAAAAATATAGAGGAGGACCTAAAAACTCTTTCAAAAAGAAAAGTGAAAGTGAGAAAGACGAGCACCGTTGAAGTGGGGGATATCCTTGAACTTTTTCATGCCCACGGAAGCTTTGTGAATCTTGATTACATAAACTTTTCAACAAAAATAATTATCCCCTTGTACAAATCCATTGTATTATAAAAATAATGTGCCAAGATTTACCTTTAGGATGTTTAAATTGCTTGTTTGGTGTGTGCTGTGAAAAAACAGAAACTTTTGCTGTAGTATTTGAATTTCTATATTTTACTGGAATGTGCAAAAATTCTGAAATTTTTACACAGTACTGCTATGCAAAAATTTTATTTTTTCCTCATTTTTTGGAATTTTTGGACTTACAGAAGTATATGTTTCATTTGCATCTTTGTAGACTGTCCTGTTTCACAGATTGCTGTTATAGTTTCTTTATTTGCGTATGTTTGAAATCTTGTTGAGCCCCATTGACTTGGGAGCCATAGAATTATGATAGCATACAGTGGTTAATGTTTGATTATAATTATACAATAATGTTACAGCAGGACATGATGGGATTTGATGTTATATGTACTAACCCCTCTAATAAAAAGTTCGGTTAAGTTTTGTGTGGATGAAGTGTTCGAAGATCAAGGAGGTAACGATATGAGGAGAATAAGGAGAGGCAAGAGCTCAAGCTTGGGGATGCCCAAGGCACCCCAAGTAAATATTCAAGGAGACTCAAGCATCTAAGTTTGGGGATGCCCCGGAAGGCATCCCATCTTTCTTCGACAATTATCGGTATGTCTCGGTTTTTGTTTTGTTCACATGATATGCGTAAATTCTTGGAGCGTCGTGTTCTTTTTCTTTTTCTTTTAATAATGCACCATGCTGATATGAGATAGTCCTTGCTTGATTTATAGAATGCTCTATGCACTTCACTTATATCTTTTGAGTATGGCTTTATAGAATGCTTCATGTGCTTCACTTATATCATTTGAAGTTGGATGCCTGTTTCTCTACATATAGAAAACCGTTATTTGTAGAATGCTCTTTTGCTTCACTTATATTTATTAGAGTGTGGTCTTTTATAGAAAGAATTAAACTCTCATGCTTCACTTATATCTATTTAGAGAGTCAACAGGAATTGGTCATTCACATGGTTAGTCATAAAATCCTACATAAAACTTGTAGATCACTGAATATGATAAGGTTGATTCCTTGCAATAATTTTGTGATATTAAGATGGTGATATGTGGGAGGTACTAGTGAATGATTGTGGTTTAGTAAGAATATTGGTGTTAAGGTTTGTGATTCCCGAAGCATGCACGTATGGTCTGTCGTTATGCTAAGAAGTTGGAGCATGATTTATTATTCATTGTCTACCTTATGAGTGGCGATCGGGGACGGGCGATGGTCTTTTCCTACCAATCTATCCCCCTAGGGGCATGCGTAGTAGTACTTTGCTTCGAGGGCTAATAAACTTTTGCAATAAGTATGTGAGTTCTTTATGACTAATGTGAGTCCACGGATTATACGCACTCTCACCCTTCCGCAATTTGCTAGCCTCTTCGGTACCATGCATTGCCCTTTCTCACCTCGAGAGTCGGTGCAAACTTCGCTGGTGCATCCAAACCCCGTGATATGATACGCTCTATCACACATAAGCCTCCTTATATCTTCCTCAAAACAGCCACCATACCTACCTATTATGGCATTTCCATAGTCATTCCGAGATATATTGCCATGCAACTTCCATCATCATCATATACATGACTTGAGCATTCATTGTCATATTGCTTTGCATGATCGTAAGATAGCTAGCATGATATTTCCATGGCTTGTCCGTTTTTTTATATCTTTGCTACGCTAGATCATTGCACATCCTGGTACACTGCTGTGACGCCCCTGCTCGACCGTGCACTAATCATACACGCAAATGCACACGATCGAGATCAGAGACTCACGGGAAGATATCACAACACAACTCTAAACTCAAATAAAAGTCATACAAGCTTTATATTACAAGCCAGGGGCCTCGAGGGCTCGAATACATAAGTTCGCGATCAAGCGTTAGCGGAAGCAACCACAATATCTGAGTACAGACATAAAGTTAAACAAGTTTGCCTTAAGAAGGCTGAGCAAAACAACGACACTGATCGAAAAGGTGCAGGCCTCCTGCCTGGGAACCTCCTATCTACTCCTGGTCGTCGGTATCCACGTAGTAGTAGGCTCCACCAGTAGGGTAGTAGTAGTCGTCGGCGGTAACAGCTGACTCCTGGGCTCCGCCATCTGGTCGCAGCAATCGGGTATGGGGAAAAAGAAGTAGCAAAGCAACCGTGAGTACTCATCCAAAGTACTCGCAAGACTTACATCAGAACTATACTAATTATGCATTGGTATAATAGGGGCTGTATCTATGGACTATACTGCAGAAATGCCAGAATAGAGGGGAAGGCCTAGCCTATCGAAGACTAGCATCTTCAGCGTCTTGCAGCATTAGAAGAGTGCAAATTAGTACATAATTAAAGTAGCAAGCATGTAGTGGCAAAGCCTAGAGATCCTTCCTCGACTCCCTGCGAGAAAGCGATCCCGGAGTTTACAATTAAAGTAACATGTATTCAGTTCAAGTTGTAGTAGATCGGGATACAACACTGAGCGTCCTGTTACCATGGACACAACTATTCGAATAGATATACTTCCCTGCAGCGGTGCACCACATAGCCCAACACGCTCGATCACATCTGGACGGACACACCTGCTGGGTAATGCCCGGCCTCGGGTGATCGACACGCCGTAGACCAACCTAGACTCTCCAGAGAGGTCAACACGCCGGTCTAAATCCTAAATGCGAAGGGGTCTTGGGCCCATCGCCCTCTGCACTCCTGCACGTTGGGAGACTGGCCGGGTATAACGCCCCGGACACACCCGTCGGTGGTCGTTACTCCTGGCGGGATCTAGACTGGCCCCACAGATCAATACTAGTCTATCCTGCGCGCTTTGTCCTCACTCGTGCGCACCCTGGACCAACTTCCCGGTCGGTCACCCATCCTGAAATTACTCCAAGCTGAGCACGCTTAACTTTGGAGTTCTTTCCGAATGGGCTCCCGGAAAAGAAGGAATTCCGTATTGATATGAGTAGTTTATCATCCCTATTAAGCCAGGCTATCACATACACCCCCACTCAGAGGAACCGACGTCCTTGTCGGGCACAGGAACGTTCCCTCTTGGCACATATGTCTATGCATCCAGTCCGGTACATGTGCCATGCCATGTGCCATGACGGGTCACAAACGTCATGAACAACATGACCGCACACCTGTCCACAAACATCCGTGTAACCACGAGGGTCGGCTCTGATACCAACTTATAACACCGCGGACACACCCGTCAGTGGTCGTTACTCCTGGCAGGATCTAGACTGGCCCCACAGATCAATACTAGTCTTTCCTGCGCGCTTTGTCCTCACTCGTGCGCACCCGGAACCAACTTCCCGGTTGGTCACCCATCCTGAAATTACTCCAAGCTGAGCACGCTTAACTTTGGAGTTCTTTTCGAATGGGCTCCCGAAAAAGAAGGAATTCCTTATTGATATGAGTAGTCTATCATCCCTATTAAGCCAGGCTATCACACCGGGGCCCAAGCGCGACTCTGGAAACACCACAGACGTAACCAGCTCACCCCAACAATCAGCCCGCATCTCTGAACTGTGACATTTGGATCGCTTTCGGAAGGAACGTACGACGTAGAGGGCCCCATAAACCATTATCCCGCGTGGTGGTTAATGCGTAAAGGCACGTAGCAAACTCAGATCAAATACCCAAATCCGTTAGTGTGTTGGGAGCTCGCGGTGACGATCAGTACTCCTGTCGCCCCGTCTCAAGGAAGGGCAACAAGGGTCAGGCCCATCCCTCTCTAGGGTGGACTCTGCCTGCCCGGCCGCGCCTCGTAATTATCTCGCGGGTACCCTCCAGGTCAACCCGACTCCACATTTCCCGCGGGTATCCCTCGGGGTCGACCCGCCTGCAACAATGGACTAAGGTAAAAGTCATGGTAACCGTGTGTCCAAAACATCAAAGGGAACCCGAGGAATCACCCTCGATGGATTCCTACTCGATGTAATCCGTTAAGGAGAACCGGGAGGAATCACCCTCGATGGTCCACACTTGAGGGGTTGCACGACAGAGTCATCATCGGGAAGGGGAGAGCGAGGAATCACCCTCTGCAATCACCACCAATGTGCTATACTACAGAGATATCATCAGGAGTGCCGTACGAGGTAACACCCTCGGCACTCGATAGTAGCCTTGTAGAGTCGTACAACTAAGGGGGAATGTGCGGTGATGTGTTGGTCTCTGCACATCGATCACAATGATCGAGGCACTGGTAACAAAGTGGGGCAACAAGGAAAAGGGTGAAGGGTCACTGATGGATCACTAACCAACCTATTCTAAGCAGTTTAGGATGACAGTTAAAGTAACAACAGCAGGTTACAAAAACAGGCTATGCATCAGAATAGGAGCAATCAATTACAGTAGCAAATTCTAATGCAAGCACGGGGGAGAAGGAATAGGTGATATAGGAATGGTCAAGGGGGTTTACTTGCCTGGAAGCTCTGCTGAAAGGGGCTGGTCGTCGACGACGTAGTTGTACTCAGGAGGGTCGTCGGCAGTCTCGGGGTGTATCGGAGAGAAGGAGGGGGTAGAAACAATAAATACATGGCAAACAATGCAACAGGGATGCATGACATGTCAACATGCGGTGCTAGGGGTGCTCTAATGTAGTGCTAGGTATTTTGGTCGGAGCGGGAAAACATCTCGAGGTGTTTTACCAGCTCCGGGCAATTATCGGTCAGATGAATTGGAGGGGAAGGTTCCATGTTCATCATGTTAGAGAGGGCTGACAGGTATGTGGGTAGCGTATTCGTATTCGTCATATTTTTCTGATCATTTTTCATATATAAATTATTTTCATCCGAGTTACGGTTTATTTTATATGATTTTTCAATGTTTTATTGAATTTCTGGAATTGTTTTAATTATTAAATCCGAATTATCCAAAACAGTGTTCTGTGACGTCCGCATGATGTCAGGGTGACGTCATCGGTCAACTGAGCTGGCCACGGGTCAAACCTGACCAGTGGGTCCCACTGGTCAGTGACTGATTTAATTTAACAGAGCTTAATTTTAGTTAATTGGGTAAATTAACAGGTGGGACCCCACTGTCAGTGGCTAATTAGTGATTAAATAAATTAACTGATTAATTAACAGATTATTTATTAAAAAAACATTTAATTAAATGTGGGGGCCACATGTCAGTGACTGGGCTGTCCAGTCAGCCGAGTTGACCACGTCAACTCGGTCAACTGGGCCCGTGGGGCCCATCGGTCAGCAGCACAGGGCAGACCAGGTGGCAACCACGTCGGCGCCACACCGGCTCTGGCGAGCGGAGTTGCTCCGACGAGTTGAAACACGGTGGCGCGCGGCGGGAGGTGGCCGGATTTCGGCTACGGTCAACCATTTGGACATCCGCGAGCACCTACGTGACGAGGGCGACGAGCCGCATCTAATGGTGGTGGTGGCATCACCGGAGATGCACCGGAGCGACGACGGCGAGCATGGAGGCGGACGGCGGCGCTCGGGCGCGATGGCGAATGGCGATGCGGGCGCGCTCAAGTCAAACGGATGGGCTAGGGGGCATCTACGCGCGCGGGCGAGCACAACGGGCAGCGGCGCGGGGCCATTTGGTCACCGGATGGTCGCCGGCGACGAGCTCGCGCGGTGGCGGGCTCGGCCATGGTGGAATCGGGCGGCAGAGCTCGCAGACGAGCGCACGAAGTGAGGGGGGAGAGAGGGAGGCTCACAGGGGTCCGGTAGGCGAGCTAAGCGGGCGCGGGGGAGGCTCGGGGTGGCCGGAAACGTCGCCGGAGTTCGTCGGGGCCGAGGAAGAAGCCGGTGTCCGATCCGGCGTTGCGGTGGCTCCCGGCTCGCGCTGGTCGTTGCAGAGGAAGGAGTCGAGGACGGCGAGACGATCTGGCACGATGACGAGGCGAGGTGGTGACAGTGGCTACGCGGGGGAGCTCGCATCGGCGACGGCCACGTCGGCCATGGCGAGAGAGAAAGCGCGCGAGCAAGGGGAGAGGGGGGAAAAGATCTGGGGGCGGGCCAGGGTGGCCGCAGTGGCCTTCTTATCCACCCGGCGCCCTTTAGCGACGCGAGGAGGCGAGTGGGCGCGGCTGCGACGGCGAGCCGGCTCAAGCCCGGGCGTGCGTGGGTGAGCAGGAGGAAGGAGGGGATAGGCGCGGGCTGGGCCGTGGGCGCTGTAGCACTAGAGCCCATAGGCACAGTGGGTTCTTCTCCTTTTTCTTTTTCTTTTCTGTTTTGTTTTTTTGCTTTTCTGTTTTGCAAAATGTTTGGCTACCATTTCACTTTTGTAAAATATGTGACTTAGCCACATAAATACAGTGCAATATCTAGCACTGCCATAAAATGGTTTGGAGTCCAGATGTTTTCATTTGAATTTTATTTAATTGAGAATGGATTAAGTGGTGCTGTTTTGGTACTGTTTCATGATGTTAGAGTCATCTAGGTAATTTGGGTGATGTTGTTTTCCTGAACATTATTTATAATGGAATATTTCCAAAATTATGAACTATTTAGTTTTCAAATTTGAGCAACTTTTATTTTTTTACTTCATATTTGAATTTTCAATTTGAGTTGGAATTTGAAATGAGATATGACTCAAATGATGATCAAGCACTGTTATACATGGTGACTTGGCAAGATCAAGAGGTGATCACTGTAGTTAATACATGGGGATGTTACAATTCTCCTCCTCTAAAAGAAATTCTCGTCCCGAGAATTTAGGAGGTGAAAGGGAAAAGATCGGGGTATTCATACCAAGGAGGCTTGGCATGGGCCCGCGGGAGAATTTCCCATTAACGGATTGTGCAACGGTTCACATCTAATGTCATGCGTGAATGCAAAGGATTTTAGTGTAAAATGAATGCGATGCTCCTGGATCAATTAAAATAGGAGGTGGTACTGAGTGAACAAGGATAGTACCGATCACAATAGCAAGCTGATCTTGAGCTTCATCCAGATCAACATGGTAAGCTTGACCACGACCATAGGAAGGTCTGGCATTATTGTTGCGGGGCTGGTTGTTGCCACGGCCATTTCCAAGGCCAGCAGGGGGAAGTGCAAGCTGATTCTGATTCTGAGGGCATTCTCTGGAACGGTGACCTGGACGGCCACACTTGAAGCAGAGCCCGTCTTCAGGACGGAGAGCAGGAGCTCGAAGCAGTGGAGCCTGAGGTCTTGGCTGCCCCGGTGGTGGAGGAGGTGTAGCTGGATGGTACATGCCATGAGGAATCCAGATACGGCGCTTCTGTGATGACGAGCCCGAAGATGAGCCAACGTCATGGTGGCGCTTGATGGCATTCTTGTATTCCTTCTGAGCGGTCTCAACTTGGATAGCCTTGTTCACCAGGGTGGCGAAGTCGGTGAAGTTATGAACAGCAGGTGCAAGCTTGAGGTCTGGGTGGAGTTCGTCACGGAATTTCTCCTGTCTGCGAGCATTAGTGGCAATGTCTTCTTCAGTATAGCGGGATAGGTCAAGGAATTCCCGCTGATAAGCTTCGACAGTCTTATTGCCCTGAGTGAGGTTGCGAAACTCTCTTTTCTTCCGGTCCATGATTCTCTGAGGAATGTAACGGGCACGGAAAGCAGTCTGAAACTCGATCCAGGTAACGACTATCCCAGCAGGTAGTGAACGCCTGTGGGTGTCCCACCATTGAGCAGCGGGACCCTTCAAGAAGTAGGACGCGAAGGTGACAAGGTTGGCAGGGGCGACATTGGCAGATTCCATCTCGAAGGAGATGTCGCGAAGCCAGTCATCAGCATCCAGTAGTTGTTCCGAGTTACGGAAAACAGTAGGGTTGAGACGCACAAACTCCTGCAGAGTTATTGGGGCAGGCTGCTAATTCTGAGCATCCTGGTTCTGGTTTGGAAACTGAGCCATGATTCCAACCATGAACTGGCGGTTCAGCTCGAATTGCTGCATCATAGCTGCCATATAGTCTGGCGGTGGTGAATCATTGGCACCACGGCCACGACCATGACCTGCGGGTCTAACCATCCTGCTAAAGTTCAACAGGGGTAGTTTAGCCACGAGTATTTGCAGGTGTAAGGAATCATTCATGAAGTAATACGCACATAGAAAGGAAGTGCAATAGATACATCAACATAGTCAATCATGACATATAGATCCATACATAGAGTTGGATACAAACGGACAGCACGAGTTCGGAAACACTCGTAACTAGACAAAGTAGGCGGCACGCAGGCATGCGGTAGGGAATACAACAACGAGACATAGCAAAGGCTACATCAATGTCGGACAAAACTACTGGAGCGAGGAATCCACAGGCGACGACGCAGGGTGTCCTCGATAGAAGGATCATGCGGTCCGTGAAGCCGAATCTGGCCCACACTACTGGAATCAGAGGATTTGCCATCAGCCACTTCTTTGTCGTCTGCTAGCAGACGGCAAAGGAGGTCTTTGCCGTCCGCTTTCAAAAAACAGACGGCAAAGAACTGGCTGATGGCAAAGATCATATTTGCCATCAGCCACTTCTTTGCCGTCTGCTAGCAGACGGCAAAGAAGCTTTGCCGTCTGGGTGGGGTCCAGTGGAGGCCAGCGTTGTAACGGCCCACCCCCCCCCCACCTCTTTGTCGTCTGCTAGCAGACATCAAAGAGGTTAGTACCTAACGGCCGTCACCCCCCACCCCTCCTCTCTCTCTTCTCTCTCTGCCTCGATCTCTCTCCCCCGACTCCCACACCGCAGCCGCCCCCGACCCCCACCGCCACAGCCACCCCTGAACCCCCGCCGCCCCGGCCCGCCGCCTACCCAGGCCGCGCGCCGCCTGCCCAGGCCGTCCGCCGCCTGCCGCGGCCGCCTTGCCCCACGCCGCACTGCCCCAGGCCGCCCCGCCCCCTCCCCCACGGCGCCCGCCCCGCCCCCTCCCCTGCGGCGGCTCTCCTGCACCGGGTCCCTCCTCCACCGGCCGCCCCCCTCCCAAGGTGAGCTCTTCTCCTCTTTTTTTCTGTTTTTTTAGATTTAGTTTAGGTTTAGTTTAGTTTAGGTTTTTTTCTGTTTTTTTAGGTTTAGGTTTAGATTTAGTTTAGTTTAGGTTTAGTTTAGGTTAAGAAGAAAGAAGAAAGATGAAAAAAATAAAAGAAAATAAGAAGAAGAAGAAGAAGAGGAAGAAGAAGAAGAAGAGGAGGAAGAGAAGAAAAGAAGAGGAGGAGGAGGAGGAGGAGAAGAAAACAAGAAGAAGAAGAAGAAGAACCGGGTCGAGGATCGGGAACCTGGTCGAGGGGTGCGTCGGCGCCGACGGAACCGGGTCGAGGATCGCCGGTCGCCAAAACTAGGGTCGAGGGTCGGGAACGAGGGTCGAGGATCGCCGGTCGCCAAGGGGTCGAGGGTCAGGCCAGAGGGTCGAGGATCGCCGGTCGCCGAGGGGATAGATGGTGGAGCCAGTGGGTCCCGCCGGTCCCGGCGCCGTCGCCCAGGCCGAGAATCCCCCGGTCCGAGTGCTGACCCGTCGACCGTGCATCGCCATACCTAAGGGCGCCCGGGGACGAGCGGGTTAGGGGGTTCCTCGGCGTCGATGGAACCCTAAATGACGGCTATTTAGGTTAGGGGGTTCCTCGGCGTCGATGGAACCCTAAATGACAGCCCGACACGACACCTCGACACCCCGACACGACACCATGACACCCCGACACCAAGACACGACACCCCGACACCCCGACACCCCGACCCGACACTCCGACACCTCGACCCGACACCCCGACCCGACACCCCATCATATATTTGTGAATTATGAGTTAGGTCATATATTTTTCTGATTTTGTTATGAAAAACATCATATATATTTGTGTTGATCGGGTGGATTTAAATGTGCAGTTGTTTCGTCGCTGCAAGGGTCTGGTGTTCGACGACCTCCCCGTGCGTTCGACGAGCTCCGCCCCTGCGTTCGTGGGTGAGCACAAATGACATCTCCTCCTCCCCCCTTCATTTTCTCTGTTCCGGTCTTCGTGCCGATGAAACTTGCTAGCTATAGGTGTCTTCAATCATCAGTATGCGTGACCACTATGCGTCTCCCGTTCGAAAGGGTTACATCTATAAATATGCATGCATTTGCATATTTATAACCGTGATTCTTTTGAATTGTCCAACGTTATCCATGGACAGCCCGAGTATGTGTAGATTGGGTTCGTTTTCCCATATGCTCTGCTCCGGATCCGATGCAGAATTTCGTCAGTGCCTCCCATTGTTCTCCGGGTACACATCCTCTCTGCTTATTGCCGAGACGTGTATCAGGAGAACAGCGGGGAGGTGCTGCCGAAATTTTGCGTCGGATCCGGAGCAGAGCATGGGAAAACGAACCCAATCTACACATACTCGGGTGGGATTAGGACCTATCTTTACCTATTAGCGTCTAGGTTGCATGGACGTAATAAAACTGACAAACTCCATTAATTGATGAATATGGTTTGCTGAATTATGTATATATTTCTTGTGTGTCCAGTAGCTAGGCAAGATGAGTGATCGTGCGTGGATGTACACCGGTCACACTAGTCAGAAAGACAGGACCGATGAATGGTTAACAAAGACCAAGGGGTTTGTGAGAGCCGCATTTGCAAATGGCCAGAGAAAAACCTGGTGCCCCTGTGTCCGGTGCGACAACTATCATAAGAGGACAGAGCTTGAAATGAGTAAACACCTGCGGAAGTGGGGTTTTACGCCTGCTTATACGGTCTGGACATTTCATGGTGAGTCTGCCCAACGTGCCAGAGCTGAGGTGGGCCGTCGTCGCACCGACGAGCATGGTACCGGGATCGAAGACATGGTGGAAGACTTTGATGATGCTCGCGATTCGGACGATGAGATGGAGGAATCTGCAAAGGCCTTCAATGATATGTTGGAGTCTTCAAAACGTCCTCTCCATAAGCACACTGAGCTTTGTCAGCTGGATGCCATCGCACAAGTAATGGCTCTGAAGGCTCAATTCAACTTGGGCAGAGAATGCTACGACGCGATGATGACACTGTTTGGACGCTTTCTACCCAAAGGCCATGTAATGCCTGCAAACCTGTACCAGTCGGACAAAATCCTCCGTGTACTTAAGATGCCCTATGAGAAGATAGATGCCTGTGAGAATGGATGTGCCTTATTTAGGCTTGAGTATGCGGACTTGAACTATTGTCCCATTTGCAAGTCTTCCAGGTATGTTGTGGTAGACAATGGTATGGGTGAGAAGAGTCAGACAAAAATCCCAGTTAATGTTCTTCAGTATATGCCAATCATACCAAGACTTCAACATCTTTTCATGGTCGAAGAGACGGCCAGACAGATGACATGGCACAAATTGGGCAAAAGAACCGAACTAGATGCAGATGGGAATCAGATGTTGGTACACACATCGGACGCTTTTGCGTGGAAGCACTTCGATGCAACACATCATGATAAAGTGGCAGATCCAAGGCATCCTCGAGTCGCCATCAGCATGGATGGGTTCAATGTGTTTGGTATGATGGCAGCCCAATATAGTTGTTGGCCTGTATTTGTCATTCCACTCAATCTCCCCCCCCCCCCCCCGGACAGATTATGCAAAGAAAGAACATTTTCCTGGCGTTGATAATTCCAGGGCCCAACTATCCGGGGAAGAGTATGAATGTGTACATGCAGCCGCTTAAGGATGAATTGCAAGAAGCTTGGGATAATGGGATCAAGACATACGACGCCGCTACAAAAAAAACTTCCTAATGCATGTCTGGTACATGTACTCGATGCATGACTTGCCGGCGTATGCGCTATTCGTTGGCTGGTGTGTGCATGGAAGGTTCCCGTGCCCCACATGCAAGGCAGCTCTTGAGTTTCGTTGGCTGGATGCGGGTCGCAAGTATTCTTGCTTCGACTTGCATAGACAGTTCCTGGATCCTCGCCATAAGTTCAGAAAAGACAAGAAGAAATTCATCAAAGGTAGAGTTGTCAAAAACTCTGCACCACCTGCGTTGACAGGCCAACAGACCCTGGATCAGTTAAACGCTCTCGAGCCGGATCCAGAGCGTCCAGGGTATTTCAAGGGGTACAATTCGGAACACGCCTGGACTCACAAGACATGCTTGTGGGATCTGCCTTACTTCACAGACCTCCTTTGCCCACACAACATCGACGTGATGCACACTGAAAAGAATGTCGCCGAGGCCGTCTTTGGTACATTGTTCGGCATAGAGGGGAAGTCAAAGGATAATCCTAAGGCTAGAGTCGATCAGGAGGCTCTATGTGATAGACCGTTACAAAACATGCGACAACCGAAAGGAAAGCAGAACTGGACGAAGCCAAAGGCATGGTTCAATCTTGGAAGGCCAGATATGAGGGAAATTATCCTGTGGGTGAAAAAGGAGTTGATGTTCCCCGATGGGTATGCAGCGAATCTAAAGAGGGGAGCGAGTCTTGAAAAATTGAAAATATTTGGTCTCAAGAGTCATGATTGGCACATATGGCTTGAGCGGGTAATGCCGGTGAGGTTGCGTGGCTTTATCCCTGAGGATGAATGGCTAGTACTGGCAGAGCTGAGCTATTTCTTCCGTGTTCTTTGTGCGAAAGAACTATCGCCTGGCTTGCTAGATGAAATGGAAGAGTTGGCGCCGGAGTTGATCTGCAAGTTAGAGAAGATCTTCCCACCGGGCTTCTTTAATCCAATGCAGCATTTGATTTTGCATCTCCCGACCGAGGCACGATTGGGGGGGCCCCTGCAGAATCGTTGGTGCTACGCAACTGAGAGGATGCAGAAGACGCTTCGAGCAAAATGTAAAAATAAACGTAGAATTGAAGCATCGATGGCCGAGGCATTCATTACTGAGGAGGCGGCAAACTTCGTGACAGCACACTACGAAGCCAAAAATCGTCATTTGCATAATCCGAAGCCTCGGTACAATGCTGGCGACCCTAAAAAGGGTGGATCCAACCTCAGCGTATTCAAAGGGAAGCTCGCACCAGCCGGTGCTTCTAATTCCTTATCGTTGGATGTCGAAGAATGGCGGACCATTTCATTGTATATCTTCAACAACCCAACAGAAGTGCGGCCGTACATCGAGTAAGTTCTCGGTACATTGTTTCGCAACTTCTAATTCCTTTGAACTGCTCTTATTCCCGGATATTTGATACAGTCGATACGTCGCCAAATTCTCGTATGGAGCGGTGATCCAAAAGGATTCCGTCGAAGAGTATGAGCTTCTGGCAAAGCATGGAGGCGGCTATCCCGGTTTCATCTCCTGGTTCAAACAAACGGTAATTTCCATTAGACCATTTCATTTCTTCGTCTAAATTGCGGCTAATGCAACAATCCTTTCGTATTAAACTTGTAGGCTAATTCAGAGTCTATGGACGCCGAATTGAGACAAGTCGCTAATGGTTTTGACTATAAGGTCCGTTCATTTGGCAAATACGACATCAACGGGTATCGCTTTCGTACCTATGGCAAAGAGCTATCTATGGCTGACCGAAAGTCTACAAATTGTGGTGTCTCTGCTATCGGCGAAGGAGATACCGAGTATTATGGAATAGTTGAAGCAATTTATGAACTTCTATTCTATGGTGCAAACCCACCGAACGTCGTAGTCTTCAAATGTTATTGGTTCCAGCCGAAGGAGACTAGAAGGACTCATGAACATATAGGGCTAGTCGAAATCAAACAAAGCACCCATTTGGATGTTCCCGATGTCTATATTACGGCTCAACAGGCAACCCAAGTTTTCTATCTACCGTGGGCCTGTCAAAGTGATCCAAATCTCAATGGTTGGGGTGTCGTTTATGAAGTGCCGCCACATGTTAGACCACCTCCCCCCAATGAAGAGGATTATGAACCTCACATTAACCCAGACACATATGAAGGAGAATTCTTTCAAGAAACACGTCTTTCCAAAAACCGTTTCAAGAACCGCTCTACTTCACCCCAGAACATTGAAGTAGACAGCGACAGTGAATCCGACTTCACCCCTGAGCCGGAACAAGAAGAGCCGGAACAAGAAGAGGTTACTGCTGTGGATGACCTGTCAATGCTTGACCGATTACGTAAAGGAGGCCTTCCACATGTTGATGCATTTATTGATGATGATGATGAGCACGTCATTACTGATAGTGATGATGATGATGCTTTTATTGACACCGGAGCATATATAGACGATGAAGATTAATGTTAGTTCATGTCAGGTATTCAATTATTATTATGTACATATATATTATTAATTAGTTCATGTTAGGTATTCCATTTTTTATTATGTTCATGATGATGATACACTTAAATTATTATGTACATATATATTATTAATTAGTTCATGTTAGGTATTCCATTTTTTATGTTGTACTAATTTCGTTTACTCTTTGTCATTGCAGGTGTTGACAGATGGTGGGCGCGGGTCCAGAGCGCTCCGAGGCTCCTTCCTCGGCGCGTGGTGGGAGGGGTGCTTCCATTCCACCCCAGCACCTCCGGAGAGCGCTGCATCTCAGTATGCAGACACCACCGGCGGGCGCTTCTTCTTCGGCCGGGAGAGGTCGGGGGAAGAAGAGGGGTACTAGAGGTGGCCGTGGCGGCGGGAGAGGTAGGAAGGCCGCTACGCCTTCCTCGCCGCCACCCCCAGCTGATTCACCCGACCACAGGACTGCTCCGTCTGAGGTGGACCCGTCTCGGACTCCGGTCCACGAGCCTCAGGCCGACGAGCCTCGGGTCGCCGAGCCTTCGCCCCACGAGACTTCGGTCCACTCGCCTCGGGCCGTCGAGCCTCGAGCCGCCGAGCCTTCGCCCCACGAGACTCCGGTCCCAGAGGCTTCGTCCCACGAGACTCCGGAGCAGAGCACGGATCAGGCTACGTCGCAGTCGACCCAATGGGGGGACTGGCCGCCGGAGGCGAGTGGCCATGCTGATGGTGGCGAGGATCGCTTTTCGGATGATAGTTATAGCGAGGGCGAGCTGGTTGAGGGGGGCAACGTCTACCAGCGTGGTGGTACAAAGCTCCCGCCCGTGCCGGCGACCCGTGAGCAGAGGTGGTTGATTGCGCCTAATGGGGAGAAGTAAGTGCATTTACTCTTTTTTAACCTTTTGCCTTCACGTTTCTTCAAAATCTAATGTGTTGGCCTTGTCATACTGCAGGGGTTGGATACACGGCCCTGGTATCCGCAAGCCCAACTTCGTCCTTGGCGTGCTTTGCCGGCTAAACTTCCCGGGGTGGGTCACGTTGCCCGGTGAGGGTCAGGTTCGACAGCTCGGACTGAGCTGGGAGCTGTACTTGGCTGCCCCGGCCCCGCCACAGGAGAGGATCGACGGTGTCTTGTGCCGCACGAGGGCCGAGATGGTGATCCAGACGTTTTGGGTAATTTCTCCTTTACAGAATTAAAAATCAACAGTACCGAGTTATTGTACTAATCAGTGTTGTCTTGTTTGATTGCAGACCTTCTACAGGTGTCTTGAGGGAGAGGAGGAGGCCGCGGCTATGGTTATCGAAGCCGAGTGCAAGCGCCTACTTCAGAACTTACGGCACAAGGCTCGGGTGCAGGCTGTTCAAGACTACTACGCCTCGGCTGGTATTAAGAGGTCCAAGACGAAGTGCCGCGGCAAGTTTCTGAGTAAGGAGAAGTACATGAAGGTAAATACCTATTCTTAAGGCCTTGTACTTAGTTTCCTTGATTTGATTCATAGGCGTAGCGCTGAAATTTCTCTTGACTAACTTAGGTGCCCCCGAGATGGTGTGCGGATAGGATGGACTGTTGGGAGGCGTTGGTGGATGAGTGGTGCTCTCCCCAATGGCTAGCCGTCCACAACAATGCCAAGGAATGGCGTGCCAAAATGGTTGGTGTGCCACACCATCAAGGGAGCGCCAACCTATATGAATTCGGGAATAACTGGGTATGTGGTTTGCTTCATGATTCATGCAATTTCATTCTTCATGCTAGCTTGAGCCCTTAACTAATACCTTGTTCCTCTCTTTTAGGCGCGATACAACAAGACGGAGGTGCCAGAGGTGTTCGACCTCTATGGCATGGCCCATACTGCAAAGTACAAGAAGGCCAAGGCATTCTCTGAGTCTGACCTTGATCATCCAGAGAGCTTCACCAACATCTCCTCCCACAACAAGCTCGTGAGGTACAGAGACGAGGGGAAGGCGAGGAAAGGGGAGGACTTTAACCCAAGCCGGCAACCTCTTGATCCAGAGTTGGTGATGATATCTGGTGGCGGGAGGCCCCATGGCTTGATAGCCATTGGGGATGGACTGATACGTTGTCCTAGCACTCTCCCGGAGATCAAGAAGCGCCAGACGAGCTCCGATCCTGAGATAAGGCCTCGTCCACGGCCAATGGAGCTCCAAATCGAGATTAGTTATACGGACTCAGATACCTTTCCTCCATTACATTGTGTGTGCGGCCGTCGATGATTACAATGCTAACGAGGAGTGGTGTTGCAGGCTGCTCTTGAGAAAGAGAGAGCGAAGACCCAGGAGCTTCTGCCGGAGGCAAAGAGGCAGGCGGCGGAGAGGGAGAGGGAGTTGGAGGAGAGGACTGCTACGCTGTTGGAGGAGGAGAGGAACCGGAACGACGCGTCTCACCGGGCCTTATACGAGCTCTTCGTGGTAAGTTTCTTCTGCATATTAGCCAAATCATGCACGTAATGTTCGTTTCATTACTAACTAATTAGACTGACTCGTGAAAACCAAATGTGCAGACCATGTGCCAGAGCAACGGTCAGACCCCTCCGCTGATGCCAGTCATTGCTCTGACGGGCACGGTGAGTTTCATTTGAATGGTCATTAGTTACTAGTCTTCACATTTGAGTTGGATCATGCTAACGAGACATTGCAAATGATCTTTGGTGCAGCATAACTCCTGACAAGCATCGACCGATCCTTCTGCGTCTGCCACTGGCGCGACCGGTCCTTCACCTCCATGATGACGGTACGTTTTCCCTAGTGTTTTGCTTAACAAATGCATACTTAGCTTAAGAAATGACCTATTTAGCTCCAAAATGTCAAATAGTTAGCTTATTTTCCTCGAAAATGACATAATAACCTTACTTAGCTCCAAAATGACCTATTTTACCTAGGCTAGCTCAATAATGACCTATACTTAGCTTAATTAGTTCATTTATGACATAATTAGCTTACTTAGGTCAAAAATGGCATAATAACCTTAGTTTAGCTCCAAAATGTCATATACTTAGCTTATTTTACTCGAAAATGACATAATAACCTTACTTAGCTCCAAAATGACCTATTTTAACTAGGATAGCTCTAAAATGACCTACACTTAGCATGTTTTCCTCCAAAATGACTTAATATGCTTAGTTAGCTCAAAAATGGCATAACTACCTAGGCTAGCTCAAAAATGACCTATACTTAGCTTAGCTAGTTCATTTATGACATACTTAGCTTACTTAGGTCAAAAATGGCATAATAACCTTGGTTTAGCTCCAAAATGTCATATACTTAGCTTATTTTCCTCAAAAATGACATAATAACCTTACTTAGCTCCAAAATGACCTATTTTACCTAGGTTAGCTCTCAAATGACCTATACTTAGCTTAGCTAGTTCATTTATGACATAATTAGCTTACTTAGGTAAAAAATGGCATAATAACCTTGGTTTAGCTCCAAAATGGCATATACTTAGCTTATTTTCCTCGAAAATGACATAATAACCTTACTTAGCTCCAAAATGACCTATTTTACCTAGGATAGCTCTAAAATGACCTATACTTAGCATTTTTTCCTCCAAAATGACTTAATATGCTTAGTTAGCTAAAAAATGGCATAACTACCTAAGATAGCTCAATAATGACCTATACTTAGCTTAGCTAGTTCATTTATGACATAATTAGCTTACTTAGGTAAAAAATGGCATAATAACCTTGGTTTAGCTCCAAAATGACCTATTTACCTAGGTTAGCTCTAAAATGACCTACACTTAGCATTTTTTCCTCCAAAATGACTTAATATGCTTAGTTAGCTCAAAAATGGCATAATTACCTAGGTTAGCTCAATAATGACCTATACTTAGCTTATTTAGTTCATTTATGACATACTTAGCATACTTAGGTCAAAAATGGCATAATAACCTTGGTTACCTCCAAAATGTCATATACTTAGCTTATTTTCCTCGAAAATGACATAATAACCTTACTTAGCTCCAAAATGACCTATTTACCTAGGTTAGCTCTAAAATGACACAAGTAAGCAATAAGAAAAATAAAAAGAAGAAGAAAAAGAAGAAGAAGAATTTTGCTGTCTGCCAGCAGACGGCAAAGAGCTTTGCCGTCCGCCAGCAGACGGCAAAGAGCTTTGCCGTCCGCCAGCAGACGGCAAAGCTGCCATGTGGCAGCTACCTGTGCAACCTGGGGGGCACCTGGGCTGGCCTATTTGGGCACTTTGCCGTCTGCCAGCAGACGGCAAAGGCTGGTGTGCTTTGCCGTCTGCTGGCAGACGACAACGGGCATGCATTGGCCCCAGCTGACGCCTGACGTCAGCTGACGTCAGCTGGCAGACGGCAAAGAACTTTGCGCCTTTGCCATCTGCTGGTAGACGGCAAAGTACGCCGTTAGCCACCTAACGGGCCTAACCCTATCCCTCTGCCGTCCAAGGCATTTGCCGTCTGCTTGCTTAGTATGGCTGACGGCAAACTTCTTTGTCGTCCGCTTTATTTAAGCAGACGGCAAAGCAGCCCTCTGTCGTAGTTCATTCAGCCGGACGTGGGGCCGTCTGCTGGCTGACGGCAAAGGGCTTTGCCGTCCGCCAGACATTCCTTTGCCGTCTACCATGGCAAACGGCAAAGTGCCTGATTCCTGTAGTGCCACAATTCAAAGAAGGGTTAATTCAAATCTTCGGGTGGATGTGATCACGAGAACCTAGAGTCAGAGTTAGTAAAATTTTAACCCGAATAGAAGAGAGATCAGAGTCCCAGAGTAAGGAAGAGGAATAAAAGATCCTAATACCACCAATTGGCGACGTGGGCCCGTAAGCCACACAGCCATGTTAGTAAAATAGTTTCTCAAAGACTAGACTCAACTTCGGCCAAGGAGTTGGAAAGGGGCTTCCTACAGGCAGTCGGCTCAGATACCAACTTGTGACGCCCCTGCTCGACCGTGCACTAATCATACTCACAAATGCACACGATCGAGATTAGAGACTCACGGGAAGATATCACAACACAACTCTAAACTCAAATAAAAGTAATACAAGCTTTATATTAAAAGTAATACAAGCGTTAGCGGAAGCAACCACAATATCTGAGTACAGACATAAAGTTAAACAAGTTTGCCTTAAGAAGGCTGAGCAAAACAACGACATTGATCAAAAAGGCGCAGGCCTCCTGCCTGGGAACCTCCTATCTACTCCTGGTTGTCGGTCTCCACGTAGTAGTAGGCTCCACCAGTAGGGTAGTAGTAGTCGTCGGCGGTAACAGCTGACTCCTGGGCTCCGCCATCTGGTCGCAGCAATCGGGTATGGGGAAAAAGAAGTAGCAAAGCAACCGTGAGTACTCATCCAAAGTACTCGCAAGACTTACATCAGAACTATACTAATTATGCATTGGTATCAAAGGAAAGGGCTGTATCTATAGACTATTCTGCAGAAATGCCAGAATAGAGGGGAAGGCCTAGCCTATCGAAGACTAGCATCTTCAGCATCTTGCAGCATTAGAAGAGTGTAGATTAGTACATAATTAAAGTAGCAAGCATGTAGTGGCAAAGCCTAGAGATCCTTCCTCGACTCCCTGCGAGAAAGCGATCCCGGAGCTTACAATTAAAGTAACATGTATTCAGTTCAAGTTGGAGTAGATCGGGATACAACACTGAGCGTCCTATTACCGTGGACACGGCTATTCGAATAGATATACTTCCCTGCAGGGGTGCACCACATAGCCCAACACGCTCGATCACATCTGGCCGGACACACTTGCTGGGTAATGCCCGGCCTCGGGTGATCGACACGCCGTAGACCAACCTAGAGTCTCTAGAGAGGTCAACACGCCGGTCTAAATCCTAAATGCGAAGGGGTCTTGGGCCCATCGCCCTCTGCACTCCTGCATGTTGAGAGACTGGCCGGGGCCCAAGCGCGACTGTGGAAACACCACAGACGTAACCAGCTCACCCCAACAATCAGCCCGCATCTCTGAACTGTGACATCTGGATCGCTTTCGGAAGGAACGTACGACGTAGACGGCCCCATAAACCATTATCCCGCGTGGTGGTTAGTGCGTAAAGGCGCGTAGCCAACTCAGTGTTGGGGAACGTTGCATGGGAAACAAAAATTTTCCTACGCACACACAAGATCTATCCATGGTGATGAACATCTACGAGAGGGAGAGTGAATCTACATACCCTTGTAGATCGCTAAGCGGAAGCGTTAAGAAACGCGGTTGATGTAGTCGAACGTCTTCACGATCCAAATCGCCGAGTGTCCAGCGATCTCATCACGATCCATCTCGCGATCCAATCTCGATCCGTCCCACGATCCCATCACGATCCGTCCCGCGATCAAATCATGAATCGTCTCGCGATCCTGATCACGGTCCTTCCGATCTAGCGCCGAACGGACGGCACCTCCGCGTTCAGCACACGTACAGCTCGATGACGATCTCCGCCTCCTTGATCCAGCAAGACAGAGAGCGGAGAGGTAGAAGAGTTCTCCGGCGGCGCGACGGCGCGGAGGCTATGGTGGTGGAACAATTCCGGCTGGGCTTCGCCTAAGCACCGCTAAAACTAGACTAGAGGAGAAACCGATCTAGATGAAGTAGAGGGAGCACGTGGCAATTAGGGTTATTTTTCTCCTCTAAATCCTCTAGTATATATAGGAGGGAGGGAGGGGAGGAGGCAGCCTCAAACCCTCAAGGGCTGGCCGAAATTGGAGGTGGAGGAGGTGGACTCCTCCACTTCAATCCTAGTCCAAATAGGACACCTTCCATATTTGGTCTCCCTTCCCTTTTCTTTGGGGTTTTTCCTTTCCCACTTATTCCTAGCCGCATGGGCCTTGTAGGGCTGGTTTGCCCAGACCACTAAGGGCTGGTGCAACCCCCCTCAGGCCCATGTGGCCTCCCGGCGTGGGTGGCCCCTCCCGATGGCCCTCCGGTACTCCCGGTACACTACCGGAAATACCCGAAACTTTTCCGGTGGCCAAAACGGGACTTCCTATATATCAATCTTTACCTCCGGACCATTCTGGAGCTCCTCGTGATGTCCGGGATCTCATCCGGGACTCCGAACAACCTTCGGTCACCAATCATACATAACTCAATTCTACCGAAACGTCATCGAACCTTAAGTGTGCAGACCCTGCGGGTTCGAGAACTATGTAGACATGACCGAGACACCTCTACGGCCAATAACCAATAGCGGGACCTGGATGCCCATATTGGTTCCTACATATTCTACGAAGATCTATATCGGTCAAACCTCTATGTCAAGGATTCAATTAATCCCGTATGCTGTTCCCTTTGTTCTTCGGTATGTTACTTGCCCGAGATTCGATCGTCGGTATCTCTATACCTAGTTCAATCTCGTTACCGGCAAGTCTCTTTACTCGTTCCATAATACAAGATCTCGTGGCTAACACTTTAGTCACATTGCTTGCAAGGCTCATTGTGATGTTGTATTACCGAGTGGGCCCTGAGATACCTCTCCGTCACACGGAGTAACAAATCCCAGTCTTGATCCATGCCAACCCAACAGACACCCTCGGAGATACCTGTAGAGCACCTTTATAGTCACCCAGTTACGTTGCGACGTTTGATACACACAAGGTATTCCTCCGGTGTCAGTGAGTTGCATGATCTCATGGTCATAGGAACAGATACTTGACATGCAGAAAACAATAGCAATAAACTGACACGATCATATGCTACGTTTATAGTTTGGGTCTTGTCCATCACATCATTCTCCTAATGATGTGATCCCGTTATCAAATGACATCTCATGTCCATGGCTAGGAAACCTTCACCATCTTTTGATCAACGAGCTAGTTAACTAGAGGCTTACTAGGGACACAGTGTTGTCTATGTACCCACACATGTATTTGAGTTTCCAATCAATACAATTATAGCATGGATAATAAACGATTATCATGAACAAGGAAATATGATAATAACCAATTTATTATTGCCTCTAGGGCATATTTCCAACAGTCTCCCACTTGCACTAGAGTCAATAATCTAGTTCACATCACCATGTGATTTACATTGTTATGAATCTAACACCCAATGAGTTCTGGGGTTCGATCAGATCATGCTTTGCATGTGAGAGAGGTCTTTAGTCAACGGGTCTGCGACATTCAGATCCGTGTGTACTTTGCAAATCTCTATGTCATACTGTAGACACTTCTACCACACTCCACTTGGAGCTATTCCAAATGGCTGCTCCACTATATGTATCCTGACTACTATTCAGAGTCGTCCGGATAGGTGTCAAAGCTTGCATCGACGTAACCCTTTACGACGAACTCTTTATCACCTCCATAATCGAGAAATATTTCCTTAGTCCTCTAGTTACTAAGGATAATCTTGACCGCTGTCCAATGATCCACTCCTGGATCACTCTTGTACCCCTTGACAGAATCATGGCAAGGCACACATCAGGTGCGGTACACAGCATGGCATACTATACAGAGCCTATGGATAAGGCATAGGGGACGACCTTCGTCCTTTCTCTTTCTTCTGCCGTGGTCGAACTTTGAGTCTCACTCAACTCCACACCTTACAAATCAGGCAAGAACTCTTTCTTCGACTGATCCATTTTGAACTCTTTCAAAATCTTGTCAAGGTATGTACTCATTGAAAGTCTTATTAGACGTCTTGATCTATCTCTATAGATCTTGATGCCCAATATTTAAGTAGCTTCATTCTAGGTCTTCCTTTGAAAAACTCTTTTCAAACGACCCTTTATGCTTTCCAGAAATTCTACATCATTTCCGATCAACAATATGTCAACCACATATACTTATCAGAAATTCTATAGTGCTCCCACTCACTTTATTGTAAATACATGTTTCTCATAAACTTTGTATAGACTCAAAAACTTTGATCACCTCATCAAAGCGTATATTCCAACTCCGAGATGCTTGCTCCAGTCCATAGAAGGATCGCTGGAGTTTGCATATATTTTAGCATCCTTAGGACTGACAAAACCTTCCGGTTGTATCACATACAACCTTTCCTCACGGATACCGTTAAGGAAACAATGTTTTGACATCCATCTGCCAGATTTCATAATCGAAAAATGCAGCAACTGCTAACATAATTCCAACAGACTTTAGCATCGCTACGGGTGAGAAAGTCTCATCGTAGTCAACTCCTTGAACTTGTGATAAACCCTTTGCCACAAGTCGAGCTTTATAGACGGTGACATAACCGTCCGCGTCCGTCTTCCTCTTAAAAATCCATTTGTTCTGAATGGCCTTACGCCCTTCAGGTAATACTTCCAAAGCCCATACTTTGTTTTCTTACATGGATCCCATCTCGGATTTCATTGCCTCTAACCATTTCTTGGAATCCGGGCCCAACATCGCTTCTCCATAGCTCGTAGGGTCGTCGTTGTCCAACAACATGACCTCTAAGACAGGGTTGCCGTACCACTCAGGAGCAGTACGCGTCCTTGTCGACCTACGAGGTTTGATAGTAACTTGATCCGAAGCTTCATGATCATCATCATTAACTTCCTCTTCAACTAATCATAGGCTCCACAGAAACAACTTTCTGCGCTGCGCTACTCTCTGGTTGAAACAAAGGTTCAACAACCTCATCAAGTTCTATCTTCCTCCCACTCAATCTTTCGAAAGAAACTCTTTCTCGAGAAAAGACCCGTTTTAGCAACAAACACTTTGTGCTTGGATCTAAGATAGAAGGTTTACCCAACTGTTACGTTAGGGTATTCTATGAAGATGCATTTGTTCGCTTTGGGTTCGAGCTCATTAGGTGAAAACCCTTTTTCACATAAGCGTCACAGCCCCAAACATTAAGAAATGACAGCTTAGGTTTCCGCCAAACCAAAATTCATACGGTGTCATCTCAACGAACTTATGGTGTCCCAATTAAAGTGAATGTGGTTGTCTCTAATGCATAGCCCTAAAACGATAGTGGTAAATCGATAAGAGACATCATAGTTCGCACCATATCCAATAGAGTATGACTATGACGTTCGGACACACCATCACACTATGGTGTTCCAGGTGGCGTGAGTTGTGAAACAACTTCCACATTGTCTTAAGTTGTATACCAAACTCGTAACTCAGATATTCACCTCCACGATCGTATCGCAGACATTTTATCTTCTTGTCACGATGATCTCAAACTTCACTCTGATTTTGTTTGAACTTTTCAAACGTTTCAGACTTGTGTTTCATTAAGTAAATATACCCATATTTACTCAAATCATCAGTGAAGATAAGAAAATAACGATATCCACCGCACACTACAATACTCACTGGACCGCATACATCAATATGTATCATTTCCAATAAGTCAATTGCCCGCTCCATCATACCGGAAAACGGGGTTTTAGTCATCTTGCCCATGAGGCATGGTCCGCATGTCTCAACCGATTCGAAATCGAATGAGTCCAAAGATCCATCAGCATGGAGTTTCTTCATGCTTTTTACACCAATATGACCTTTAGCGGCAGTGCCACAAGTATGTGGTACTATCATTATTAACTTTGCATCTTTTGGCATCAATATTATAAACATGTGTATCTCTACGATCAAGATTCAATAAATCACTCTTATTGGGTGCATGACCATTGAAGGTATTATTCATGTAAACAGAATAACCATTATTCTCTAACTTAAATGAATAACCGTATTGCAATAAACTTGATCTAATCACGTTCATGCTTAACGCAAACACCAAATAACACTTATTTAGGTTCATCACTAATCCCGAAGGTATAGAGAGCGTGCGATGGTGATCACATCAACCTTGGAAACACTTCCAACACTCATCGTCACCTCGCCCTTAGCTAGCTTTCGTTTATTCCGTAGCTTTAGTTTCGAGTTACTAACATTTAGCAACCGAACCGGTATCTAATACACAGGTGCTACTAGGAGTACTAGTAAGGTACACATCAATAACACGTATATCAAATATACTTCTGTCGACGTTGCTAACCTTCTTATCTACCAAGTATCTAGGGTTGTTCCACTTCAGCGACCGTTCTCCTCATAATAGAAGCACTTAGTCTCGGGTTTGGGTTCAACCTTGGGTTTCTTCACTGGAGCAGCAACTGGCTTGCCATCCATGAAGTATCCCTCCTTGCCCTTGCCCTTCTCGAGACTAGTGGTTTCACTAACCATCAACACTTGATGCTTCCTTCTTGATTTCTACCTTCGCGGTGTCAAACATTGCGAACAGCTCAGGGATCATTATTTCCATCTCTGGCCTTTTATAGTTCATCACGAAGCTCTAGTAGCTTAGTGACAGTGACTTGGAGAGCTATATCAATCACTATCTTATCTGGAAGATCAACTCCCACTCGATTCAAGTGATTGTAGCACTCAAACAATTTGAGCACATGCTCAACGATTGAGCTATTCTCCCTCATCTTGCAGGCAAAGAATCTTGTTGGAGGTCTCATACCTCTCAACATGGGCATGAGTCTGAGATCCCAATTTCAGCTCTTAAAACATCTCATATGTTCCGTGACGTTCAAAACGTTTTGGAGCCTCAATTCTAAGCCGTAATGCATGACGCACTGAACTATTAAGTAGTCATCGGAACGTGCCTGTCAGATGTTCACAACATCTACAGACGACGCTAGAGGGGGTGGTGCACCGAGCGGTGCATTAAGGACATAACCTTCTGTGCAGCAATTTGAGGACAATCCTCAGATCACGGACCTAGTCCGCATTATTGCTACCATCATCTTTCAAATCTATTTCTCTAGGAACATATAAAAATTCAAGGGAGCTACAGCGCGATCTAGTAATCTACAACATAATTTGCAAAGACACTTTGACTATGTTCATGATAATGAGTTTAGTTAATCATATTACTTAAAACTCCCACTCAAATTGACATCCCTCCGGTCATTCGAGTGTCACATGATCCACATCCACCAACTCAAGTCCGATCATCACGTGAGTTGAGGTGGTTTCAATGGTGAACATCTTCATGTTGATCATATCTACTATATGACTCATGTTCGACCTTTCGGTCTCTTGTGTTCCGAGGCCATGTCTGTACATGCTAGGCTCGTCAAGTTTAACCCGAGTGTTCCGCACGTGCAACATGGCTTACACCCGTCGTATGTGAACGTAGAGTCTATCACACCCGATCATCACGGCGTGTCTCGAAACGACGAACTTTCGCAACGGTGCACACTCGGGGAGAACACAATTTATCTTGAAATTTAAGTGAGGGATCACCTTATAATGCTACCGTCGTCCTAAGCAAAATAAGATGCATAAAAGGATTAACATCACATGCAAATCATAAGTGACATGATATGGCCATGAACTCGTTCTTTTGATCTCCATCTCCAAAGCACCGGCATGATCTCCATCGTCACCGGCATGACACCATGATCTCCATCATCTTGATCTCCATCAACGTGTCGCCATGAGGTTGTCGCGCCGACTGTTGCTTCCACGACTATTGCTAACGTTTAGCGATAAAGTAAAGCATTACATAGCGCTTAATGATTGACACGCAGGTCATACAATAATTAAAGACAACTCTATGGCTCCTGCCAGTTGCCGTACTCATCGACATGCAAGTCATGATATTCTATACAACACATGATCATCTCATACATCACATATATCTCATCATGTAATTGGCCATATCACATCACAACATACCCTGCAAAAACAAGTTAGACGTCCTCTAATTGTTGTTGCAAGTTTTACGTGGCTGCTACGGGTATCTAGCAAGAACGATTCTTACCTACGCAAAAACCACAACGGTGATATAAAAGTTGCTATTTCACCTTCTACAAGGTCCGCCTCTGTCGAATCCGATTCAACTAAAGTGGGAGAGACAGACACCCGCTAGCCATCTTATGCAACAAAGTTACATGTCAGTCGATGGAACCGGTCTCTCGTACGTGGACGAGTAAGGTTGGTCCGAGCCGCTTCATCCCACAATACCGCTGAATCAAGAAAAGACTAAGGAGGGAAGCAATCTGAATATCAACGCCCACAAACTCCTTTGTGTTCTACTCGAGATCTCATCTACGCATAGACCTAGCTCAGATGCCACTGTTGGGGAACGTTGCATGGGAAACAAAATTTTTCCTACGCACACACAAGATCTATCCATGGTGATGAGCATCTACGAGAGGGAGAGTGAATCTACATACCCTTGTAGATCGCTAAGCGGAAGTGTTAAGAAACGCGGTTGATGTAGTCGAACGTCTTCGCGATCCAAATCGCCGAGTGTCCCGCGATCTCATCACGATCCATCTCGCGATCCAATCTCGATCCGTCCCACGATCCCATCACGATCCGTCCCGGGATCAAATCATGAATCGTCTCGCGATCCTGATCACGGTCCTTCCGATCTAGCGCCGAACGGACGGCACCTCCGCGTTCAGCACACGTACAGCTCGATGACCATCTCCGCCTCCTTGATCCAGCAAGAGAGAGAGCGGGGAGGTAGAAGAGTTCTCCGGCGGCGCGACGGCGCGGCGGCTATGGTGGTGGAACAATTCCGGCAGGGCTTCGCCTAAGCACCGCTAAAACTAGACTAGAGGAGAAACCGATCTAGATGAAGTAGAGGGAGCACGTGGCAATTAGGGTTATTTTTCTCCTCTAAATCCTCTAGTATATATAGGAGGGAGGGAGGGGAGGAGGCAGCCTCAAACCCTCAAGGGCTGGCCGAAATTGGAGGTGGAGGAGGTGGACTCCTCCACTTCAATCCTAGTCCAAATAGGACACCTTCCATATTTGGTCTCCCTTCCCTTTTCTTTGGGGTTTTTCCTTTCCCACTTATTCCTAGCCGCATGGGCCTTGTAGGGCTGGTTTGCCCAGCCCACTAAGGGCTGGTGCAACCCCCCTCAGGCCCATGTGGCCTCCCGGCATGGGTGGCCCCTCCCGATGGCCCTCCGGTACTCCCGGTACACTACCGGAAATACCCGAAACTTTTCCGGTGGCCAAAACGGGACTTCCTATATATCAATCTTTACCTCCGGACCATTCCGGAGCTCCTCGTGATGTCCGGGATCTCATCCGGGACTCCGAACAACCTTCGGTCACCAATCATACATAACTCAATTCTACCGAAACGTCATCGAACCTTAAGTGTGCAGACCCTGCGGGTTCGAGAACTATGTAGACATGACCGAGACACCTCTACGGCCAATAACCAATAGCGGGACCTGGATGCCCATATTGGTTCCTACATATTCTACGAAGATCTATATCGGTCGAACCTCTATGTCAAGGATTCAATTAATCCCGTATGCTGTTCCCTTTGTTCTTCGGTATGTTACTTGCCCGAGATTCGATCGTCGGTATCTCTATACCTAGTTCAATCTCGTTACCGGCAAGTCTCTTTACTCGTTCCGTAATACAAGATCTCGTGGCTAACACTTTAGTCACATTGCTTGCAAGGCTCATTGTGATGTTGTATTACCGAGTGGGCCCTGAGATACCTCTCCGTCACACGGAGTAACAAATCCCAGTCTTGATCCATGCCAACCCAACAGACACCCTCGGAGATACCTGTAGAGCACCTTTATAGTCACCCAGTTACGTTGCGACGTTTGATACACACAAGGTATTCCTCCGGTGTCGGTGAGTTGCATGATCTCATGGTCATAGGAACAGATACTTGACATGCAGAAAACAATAGCAATAAACTGACACGATCATATGCTACGTTTATAGTTTGGGTCTTGTCCATCACATCATTCTCCTAATGATGTGATCCCGTTATCAAATGACATCTCATGTCCATGGCTAGGAAACCTTCACCATCTTTTGATCAACGAGCTAGTTAACTAGAGGCTTACTAGGGACACAGTGTTGTCTATGTACCCACACATGTATTTGAGTTTCCAATCAATACAATTATAGCATGGATAATAAACGATTATCATGAACAAGGAAATATGATAATAACCAATTTATTATTGCCTCTAGGGCATATTGCCAAAACTCAGATCAAATACCCAAATCCGTTAGTGTGTTGGGAGCTCACGGTGATGATCAGTACTCCTGTCGCCCCGTCTCGAGGAAGTGCAACAAGGGTCAGGCCCATCCCTCTCTAGGGCGGTCTCTGCTTGCCGGCCGCGCCTCGTAATTATCTCGCGGGTACCCTCCAGGTCAACCCGACTCCACATTTCCCGCGGGTACCCCTCGGGGTCGACCCGCCTGCAACAAAGGTCTAAGTTAAAAGTCATGGTAACCGTGTGTCCAAAACATCAAAGGGAACCCGAGGAATCACCCTCGATGGATTCCTACTCGATGTAATCCGTTAAGGAGAACCAGGAGGAATCACCCTCGATGGTCCACACTTGAGGGGTTGCACGACAGAGTCATCATCGGGAAGGGGAGAGCGAGGAATCACCCTCTGCAATCACCACCGATGTGCTATACTACAGAGATATCATCAGGAGTGCAGTACGAGGTATCACCCTCGGCACTCGATAGTAGCCCTGCAGAGTCGTACAACTAAGGGGGAATGTGCGGTGATGTGTTGGTCTCTGCACATCGATCACAATGATTGAGGCACTGGTAACAAAGCGGGGCAACAAGGACAAGGGTGAAGGGTCACTGCTGGATCACTAACCAACCTATTCTAAGCAGTTTAGGATGACAGTTAAAGTAACAACAGCAGGTTACAAAAACAGGCTATGCATCAGAATATGAGCAATCAATTATAGTAGCAAATTCTAATGTAAGCACGGGGGAGAAGGAATAGGTGATATAGGAATGGTCAAGGGGGTTTGCTTGCCTGGAAGTTCTGCTGAAAGGGGCTGGTCGTCAACGACGTAGTTCTACTCAGGAGGGTCGTCGGCAGTCTCAGGGTCTATCGGGAGAGAAGGAGGGGGAAGAAACAATAAATACACAGCAAACAATGCAACAGGGATACATGACATGTCAACATGCGGTGCTAGGGGTGCTCTAATGCAGTGCTAGGTATTTTGGTCGGAGCGGGAAAACATCTGGAGGTGTTTTACCAGCTCTGGGCAATTATCGGCCAGATGAATCGGAGGGGAAGGTTCCATGTTCATCATGTTAGAGAGGTCTGACAGGTATGTGGGTAGCGTATTCGTATTCGTCATATTTTTCTGATCATTTTTCATATATAAATTATTTTCATTCGAGTTACGGTTTATTTTATATGATTTTTCAAAGTTTTATTGAATTTCTAGAATTGTTTTAATTATTAAATCCGAATTATCCAAAACAGTGTTCTGTGACGTCAAGGTGACGTCGTCGGTCAACTGAGCTGGCCAGGGGACAAACCTGACCAGTGGGTCCCAGTGGTCAGTGACTGATTTAATTTAACAGAGGTTAATTTTAGTTAATTGGGTTAATTAACAGGTGGGACCCCACTGTCAGTGGCTAATTAGTGATTGAATTAATTAATAGATTATTTATCTAAAAAAACATTTAATTAAACGTGGGGGGCACATGTCAGTGACTGGGCTGCCCAGTCAGCCGAGTTGACCAAGTCAACTCGGTCAACTGGGCCCGTGGGGCCCAGCGGTCGGCGGCACAGGGCAGGCCAGGTGGCAGCCACGTCGGCGCCATGCCGGCTCCAGCGACTGGAGTTGCTCCGGCGAGCCGAAACACTGCGGCGGGCGGCGGGAGGTGGCCGGATTTTGGCTACGGTCGACCATTTGGACATCCGCGAGCACCTACGTGACGAGGGCGACGAGCCGCATCTAATGGGGGTGGTGGCGTCAGCAGAGATGTACCGGAGCGACGATGGCGAGCACGGAGGCGGGCGGCGGTGCTCGGGCGCGATGGCGAACGGCGATGCGGGCGTGCTCAAGTCAAACGGATGGGCTAGGGGGCATCTACGCGCGCGGGCGAGCACAATGGGCAGCGGCGCGGGACCATTTGGTCACCGGATGGTCGCCGGCGACGAACTCGCGCGGTGGCAGGCTCGGCCACGGTGGAATCGGGCGGCAGAGCTCGCAGACGAGCGCACGGAGTGAGGGGGAAGAGAGAGAGGCTCACAGGGGTCCGGTAGGCGAGCTAAGCGGGCGCGGGGGAGGCTCGGGATGGCCGGAAACATCGCCGGAGTTCGTTGGGGCCGAGGAAGAAGGCGGCGTCCGATCCGGCGTTGCGGTGGCTCCCGGCTCGCGCTGGTCGTTGCAGAGGAATACCCCACTCTCTTCCAGCCTACCTCTTAATTCTCGGGACAAGAATTTCTTTTAGAGGAGGAGAATTGTAACACCCCATGTATTAATCTACAGTGATCACATTTTGATAATGCCAAGTCAGCATGTTTATTAGTGCTTGATCATCATTTGCATCATATCTCATTTGAAATTCCAATTCAAATTTAAAGTGAAAATAAAAGTTGTTCCAATTTGGAAACTAAAATGTTCATTAAATAGCAAATAATCCATAACTAGTTATGTTAAGAAAAACAACATCACCTAAAATAGCTAGATGACTCTAACATCATCAAAACAGTACCAAACAGCAATATTTAATACCATTTTATTTAAATAAAATTCAAATGAAAACATATGGACTCCAAACCTTTTTCTGGCAGTGAGATATATTGCCTAGTATTTAAATGGACAAGAGTCATATTTTACAAAACTGCATTAGTGCTACAAGAATTACATAATAGAAATAAAGAAATCGAAAACAGAAAAAGAAAAGAAGAAAAAGAAAAAGGCCGCTGTAGCTGGGCTTAAGTCAGCCGCGCGGCCCAGCCCACCTCGCCATCTCCTCCTTCCTACTGCTCACGCGCGGTCGCCCGCGCCCGACCGCGCTCGTCGCCGGCTAGGCGTCGCAGCCGCGCCTGCTCACCCCGCGTCGCTACAGGAGGGCGGAGAGGATAAGAAGGCCCCCCTGGAAACCCTAGCCGCCTCTGAGATCTTTTCCCCCTCCTCCCTTGCTCGCATTCGAGCTCGCCCGAGAGCTCCTCTCGTCACCGCCGTCGATCCCGCGGCCACCGAGCCCCGATCGCCTCTCCGACGTGCCCATCGCGCTCGCCGTCATCGACTGCTTCGTCCCCGACCTCGAGCTCAACCTCTGCGCCATCGCATCGCCATCGACGCCCTCTTCTTCTTCCTCGGGTGCCGCCGTCTTCGCCGTCGATTCCGGCGCCACCGAACCTTCCCCGCGCACGCTTTGCTCACCTGCAGGATCCCGGTGAGCCCGCGCTCATTTCCCCTCGCTTTCCCGCACGGATTCATCCCCATTGCCGCCGCTGCCATCGCCGCCCAAAGCCTGCTCCGCCGCGCAGCTCCTCGTCGTCGCTGTAGTCGCCGTCAAGCCCGTTTGAGCTCGTAGTCGAGCTCCGCGCCGCCGTAGGAGTCGAATGCACTAGCCCACGCGCCTCGCCGTGCCCGCAAACGCCGAATCCACCGTCGCCCGAAAAAGCTCTGCCGCTGACCTCGTCGCCGGTGACGATTCTGGCCGTCTCTGGCGACGCCACCGCCACCACTGGACGCGCGAGCGAGCGCTCGTTCTAACGCACCTAGCCGCGTGCCGAATGGCCGCCCGTAGCGCATTTCCGGCGAGCGCCAGAGGCCTCCGCCGCGTTTTTGGTCGCCGGCGGCTTGCCGCCGGCCACCGCCGACGTGGCACGGTCGGGCCCGCCTCTGGGTCGCTGACCATGGGCCCCACTGGCCCCAGTTGACCGAGTTGACCTGGTCAACTCGGCTGACTGGGCACACAGTGTCACTGACATGCGGGTCCCACCCGCTTAATTAACCTAATTAAGTTTTTAAATTAATCTAATTACTAATCTGACACTGACAGGTGGGTCCCGTTAGCTAATTAGTTTAGTTAGTTAAATTAAACTACTGTTAGTTGAATCAGTCACTGACCAGTGGGACCCACTGGTCAGGTTTGACCTGGTCAGCCGGGTTTGACCCACTGACGTCACATTCATGTCATGATGACGTCACCAATTACTGTTTCGGATAATTCGAATTAATTAATTTCAGAAATTCTAGAAAATGATTAAAACTTTGGAAAATCATATAAAATAAACTGTAACTCGGATGAAAATAATTTATATATGAAAAATGATCAGAAAAATATGAAGAATCCGAATACGTGGTCCAAATGCTTGACCATCACTCCTATCTAGATGAACATGGGACTTTTGCCCGTATTCGATAGATGAATAGTGCATGACCTTAATAAAATAAATCCAAATAAATTCCTAAATTATCTAAAGCAGTTAGATAGGCATTATAGCACCTCTGCATATCATTTAGGCTTGTCATGCATCGTTGTTGCATTATTGCCATGAATTTATTGTTTCTTCCCCCTCCTTCTCTCCCGATAGACGCCGAGCCGCCGCCGACGCAGCTGTGTACGACTACGCTCCCGACGAGCAGCCTTCAGACGACCAGCCCCTCTCAGCAGAGCTTCCAGGCAAGCAGAACCCCCTTGATCATCCAGATATCGCCCACTCCTTCTCTCTTATGCTTGCATTAGAATTGCTTCTGTTGTTATTCCGATAGCTCCTATTCTGATGCATAGCCTGATTTTGTCGCCTGCTGTTATACCTACCTGTTGTCCCATAATGCTTAGTTAGCTGTGCTATTGATTCATCTGTGGCCCTTCACCCTTGTCCGTATGCCATGCTTGTTATCGGGCCGTGATCACTCTGGGTGATGATCACGGAAATGTTTACATTACTGTCATACTTTAAACTGTTAAAGTCGGGCTGGCCCCAAGGGTGCCCGCGAGAGAATAATACTAAAGACGGGTCGGCTCCATGAGCACCCGCACGACATGCTTTACGAAGTCGGAGTGACAGGAACCCTGTTCGTCTCTGCGAGTTACTAAATACGCCTAACGGATTTGGGTATTTGATCTGAGTAGGTTGCTGGCCTTATACGCACTACCACCACATGGGATAATGGTTTAATGGGGTCCTCTATGTCGTATGTATCAGCCGAAAGTTCTTTAGACGTCACAGCTCAGAGATGCGGGCTGATTGTTGGGGTGAGCTGGTTACGTCACTGTGTATACAATATCGCGCTTGGGCCCCGGCCAGTCTCGCAACGTGCAGGAGTGCGAAGGGCGATGGCCCAAGACCCCTTCATGCTTAGGATTTAGACCGGCGTGCTGACCTCTCTGCTGAGCCTAGGTAGGACTGCGTCGTGTCGATCTCCCGAGGCCGGGCATTACCCAGCAAGTGTGTCCGGCCGGATGTGATCGAGCGTGTTGGGTAACAGTAGTGCACCCCTGCAGGGAAGTTATCTATTTGAATAGCCGTGTCCACGGTAACAGGACGCTCAGAGTTGTATCTTGATCCGCTACAACTACAAATGGATACTGTTACAATGATAAACTGCTACTACTGCTCTCGGGATCACTTTCTCGCAGGGTAGTCGAGAAAGGATCTCAGGGCATTACTAAAATATGATTGAATATATATTATCTTGCTCCACTCTGTTCTATTGCTGCAAGAAATGCTTCAAGATGCTAGTCTTCGATAGGCTAGGCCTCTCCCCCTCTGTTCCAGCATTTCTGCAGTTTAGTCCAAAGATATAGCCCCATTCCTTTGATACCGATGCATACTTAGCATAGTTCTGATGTCAGTCTTGCGAGTACTTTGGATGAGTACTCACGGTTGCTTTGCTACTTCTTTTTCCCCATACCCGGTTGCTGCGATCAGACGACGGATCCCCGGAGCCAGACGCCACCGCAGGAGACTACTACCAGGAGAGCCCCGAAGGCACGTACTACTGGGTTGAGCCAGCCGACCAGGTGTAGTTCGGAGGCCCTAGGCAGAAGGCCTTCGCCTTTTCGATCAGTGTCGTTGTTTGTGCTAGCCTTCTTAAGGCAAACTTGACTAACTATGTCTGTACCCAGATATTATTTATGTGTTTGACTTATGTATTCGGGTCCTCATGACCCCTGGTTTGTAACATGATGATTTATGTTTAAATTTGAGTTTAGAGTTGTGTTGTGGTATCTTCCCGTGCGTCTCTGGTCTCGAGCGTGCACGCTTGTGTGTATGATTAGTGCACGATCGAGCAGAGGGCGTCACAAGTTGGTATCAGAGCCAGGTTTCGATCCTGGGACCTGTGGGTTATGGGCCCACCACGCTTCCGCTGCGCCACTCTGATGAACATGGCTATCCAGGTTGAGACCGCTCAGATGGAACATAAGGAATCAATCAAGCGCAATCGTGGCATTGGCTCATATTCGAGCTCAGGACAAAGGCGTAAGATCTGGATCCCCAACAGCATGTATCGTCCAACTACCCCTGCGCTGAGGCCTTCCTATGCTGCACTTCGTCTGCCTCCTCCACCACCGAGGCAGCTGAGAGCTCAAGCTGCTCCACCACGTGCTGCTCCTCTTCGTCCTGAAGATGGTCTGTGTTTCAAGTGTCGCCGCCCAGGTCACCTTGCCAAGGACTGCCGCCAGAATCAGAATCATTTGGCACTTCCTCCTACTGGTCATGGCAATGGCCGTGGCAACAACCAGACCCGCAACTATAATACTGGGCCTGCTGCTTATGGTCGTGGTCAGGCTTACCACGTCGATATTGAAGAAGTTCAGGATCAACCTGACACTGTGATGGGTACCCTTCTTGTCAACTCAGCACCTGCTTCTGTTTTATTTGATTCAGGAGCATCGCATTCATTCGTCTCTGGAGCATTTGCATTCATGCATGGCATACAATATGAAAAGATGCATACTCCACTAGTCGTTAAAACCCCCGGTGGCCATTGTCATGCTGACATGATCGCACCCAACGTCACCGTCGAAATTAAAGGATTGGAATTCCTTGCCTCTCCCATTGTTCTGAAGTCTTCCAACATAGACCTCATTCTTGGAATGGATTGGTTGAAAGCTCACATTGCTTCGATCAATTGTGCCACCAAAGTCGTCCAACTCCTTCACCCCTCCGACGAGATAGTAAACTACACCGCCCGAATTACTCGGAATGCCGAAGCTCAGATATATGTTTTGAATGCTTTGAACGCTTCACCTCTTGAGGGAATTGAGAACGTTCCAGTCATTCGTGATTTTCCGGATGTCTTTCCAGAAGAACTTCCAGGAATACCCCCTGTTAGAGCCGTTGAATTCGTCATCGACTTGAAACCAGGCACCACTCCTATTGCCAAGCGCCCATACAAGATGCCGCTGCATGAACTCCTTGAGCTTAAGGAGGAAATCGACAAGTCACTTAAAAAGGGTTTCATCCGCCCCAGTTCTTCTGCTTGGGGAGCGCCTTCTCTCTTTGTTAAGAAGAAGGATGGAACGAACCGATTGGTCCAGGACTATCGGCCTATTAACCAAGCAACAATCCAGAACAAATACCCACTTCCCTGGATCAACGATCTTTATGATCAACTTGCTGGATCCTCTGTGTTCTCTAAACTCGACTTAAGGTTGGGTTATCATCAGATCCGAGTTCGTAAAGAGGATATTCCGAAGACCGCTTTCGTTACTCGTTATGGATCATACGAGTATACCGTCATGTCCTTCGGATTAACTAATGCTCTAGCAACCTTCTCTCGATTGATGAACTATATCTTCATGGACTACCTCGACAAGTTCGTCGTGGTTTATTTGGATGATATCCTTATATTTTCCAAAAATGAAGAAGAACACGCCGAACATCTTCGGCTTGTATTGGAGAAACTTCGAGAACACCAGCTATATGCCAAGTTTTCCAAGTGTGAATTCTGGTTATCTGGGGTGACTTATCTTGGTCATGTGATTTCCAAAGATGGCATTGTTGTTAACCCAGAACGAGTTCAAGCTATTCTTGACTGGACTCCCCCGAAGAATGTTAAGCAAGTCAGAAGTTTTCTCGGTCTTGCTAGCTATTGCCGCCGTTTCGTCGAGAACTTCTCCAAGATTGCTAAGCCACTGACTGATTTGCTTCCCAAAGGCAAGAAGTTTGAGTGGACAGAAAAGTGCCAGGAAAGTTTCCAGACACTTAAAGATAAGTTGACATCTTCCCCCGTGCTTGCTCCCCCTGATTCCCGCAAGGACTTTGTGATATATTGCGACGCATCCCGTCAAGGATTAGGCTGTGTCCTAATGCAAGAGCGCAAAGTGATTGCTTATGGCTCTCGTCAGTTGCGTCCTCACAAAGATAAGTATCCAACACATGATCTTGAGTTAGCAGCAGTAATCTATGCTCTGAAACTGTGGCGACATTACCTTCTTGGTAATCGTTGCGAGATATACACGGCCACCAAAGTCTGAAATATCTATATACTCAACCAGATTTGAACCTTCGTCAACAAAGATGGCTCGAGACAATAGCCGACTATGACATGGATATTTCTTATACCCCTGGCAAGGCTAATGTAATGGCCGATGCCTTGAGTCGCAAGTCTTATTGCAACAACCTCACGGTTCAACAAGCACAACCCCTTCTTTATGAAGAGCTTCGCAAGTTGAACCTTCACATTGTTCCTCAGGGTTATCTCAATACCCTGGTTGTTGAACCGGACCTCGAGTGCAACATCAAGACGAGGCAGAAGTATGACTCTGAAGTCGAGAAGATTAAGAAATACCTCTCCAAGGGAAATTCTTCGTTCTTTCATGTTGATGGTGATGGTGTCTTGTTCTTCAAAGGCCACCTAATGGTCCCCAGAAAGCATAATCTGGACTCTTGTTCGGATGTTATGAAAGAAGCTCATGATACACCTCTTTCAATTCACCCCGGTAGCACCAAGATGTACCAAGACATTCGCCAATGGTACTGGTGGCCTGATATGAAGCATGACATTGCTCGCTATGTGGCAGAGTGTGACGTTTGCCGTCGCATCAAAGCAGAACATCAAAGGCCTGCTGGACTTCTGCAACCACTTACTATTCCTGAATGGAAATGAGACAAAGTCGAAATGGATTTCATTACTGGTTTTCCCAGATCGCAGAAGGGTCATGATGCTATCTTTATCGTCATTGACCGATTCTCAAAGGTTGCTCACTTTCTGCCAGTCAAGGAGACAATCACTGCTAGTCAGTTAGCAAACTTGTATGTTTCCAGAATTGTGTCACTCCACGGTATTCCGTTGGAGATCAGTTCAGACCGTGGCAGCCTCTTTACCTCAAGATTTTGGAACAGTTTCCAAGAAGCTATGGGAACTCATCTATCCTTCAGCACCGCTTTTCACCACCAGTCCCAGGGACAAGTTGAACGAGTCAATCAAGTGCTTGAAGATATGCTTCGAGCTTGTGTCATCTCATTCGGTAAGAAATGGGAGGAATCTCTCCCATATGCTGAATTCTCATACAACAATAGCTATCAAGCTAGTCTGAAGATGGCACCATTTGAAGTTCTTTATGGACGTAAGTGCCGAACCCCCCTGAATTGGTCAGAAACTGGGGAACGGTCAATCGTTGGACCGGACATTATTCAACAAGCTGAAGAACAAGTCTGCATTGTCCGTGATCATTTGAAAGCTGCTCAGTCCCGACAGAAGAGCAACTATGATCGAAAACACCAGGTAATGGTCTATCAACCTGGCGAACAAGCTTACCTTCGTGTCACTCCGATGAAGGGCACTCATCGATTTGGGATCAAAGGCAAGTTAGCTCCTCGCTACATTGGCCCGTTCCATATTCTCGCAAGACGAGGAGAAGTGGCATATCAACTGGAATTGCCGCCGAACCTTTCCCAAGTTCATGATGTCTTTCATGTGTCACAACTCCGTTGCTGCTTCAAGGATCCTATCCGAGCAGTGGATCATGAAATGCTTGAATTGCAAGAGGATCTTTCTTATCAAGAGTATCCGATTCGCATTCTTGATCAAACTGAACGTCGGACTCGTCAGAAGGCAATCAAGTTCCTTAAAGTGCAGTGGTCGAATCATTCTGAAGATGAAGCCACTTGGGAACGCGAAGATCGTCTTCGTGAGGAATACCCCACTCTCTTCCAACCTACCTCTTAATTCTCGGGACAAGAATTTCTTTTAGAGGAGGAGAATTGTAACACCCCATGTATTAAGCTACAGTGATCACATTTTGATAATGCCAAGTCAGCATGTTTATTAGTGCTTGATCATCATTTGCATCATATCTCATTTCAAATTCCAATTCAAATTGAAATTCAAATTTAAAGTGAAAATAAAAGTTGTTCCAATTCGGAAACTAAAATGTTCATTAAATAGCAAATAATCCATAACTAGTTATGCTAAGAAAAACAACATCACCTAAAATAGCTAGATGACTCTAACATCATCAAAACAGTACCAAACAACAATATTTAATACCATTTTATTTAAATAAAATTCAAATGAAAACATATGGACTCCAAACCTTTTTCTGGCAGTGAGATATATTGCCTAGTATTTAAATGGACAAGAGTCATATTTTACAAAACTGCATTAGTGCTAAAAGAATTACAGAATAGAAATAAAGAAACAGAAAACAGAAACAGAAAACAGAAAAAGAAAAGAAGAAAAAGAAAAAGGCCGTTGTAGCTGGGCTTAAGTCCGCTACGCGGCCCAGCCCACCTCGCCATCTCCTCCTTCCTACTGCTCACGCGCGGTCGCCCGCGCCCAACCGCGCTCGTCGCCTGCTAGCCGTCGCAGCCGCGCCTGCTCGCCCCGCGTCGCTACAGGAGGGCGGAGAGGATAAGAAGGCCCCCCTGGAAACCCTAGCCGCCTCTGAGATCTTTTCCACCTCCTCCCTTGCTCGCATTCGAGCTCGCCCGAGAGCTCCTCTCGTCGCCGCCGTCGATCCCGCGGCCACCGAGCCCCGATCGCCTCTCCGACGTGCCCATCGCGCTCGCCGTCATCGACTGCTTCGTCCCCGACCTCGAGCTCAACCTCTGCGCCATCGCATCGCCGTCGACACCCTCTTCTTCTTCCTCGGGCGCCGCCGTCTTCGCCGTCGATTCCGGCGCCACCGAACCTTTCCCCCGCATGCTTTGCTCACCTGCAGGATCCCAGTGAGCCCGCGCTCGTTTCCCCTCGCTTTCCCGCATGGATTCGACCCCATTGCCGCCGCTGCCATCGCCGCCCGAAGCCTGCTCCGCCGCGCAGCTCGTCGCCGTCGCTGTAGTCGCCGTCAAGCCCGTTTGAGCTCGTAGTCGAGCTCCACGCCGCCGTAGGAGTCGAACGCACTAGCCCACGCGCCTCGCCGTGCCCGCAAAGGCCGAATCCACCGTCGCCCGAAAAAGCTCCGCCGCCGACCTCGTCGCCGGCGATGATTCCGGCCGTCTCCGGCGACGCCACCGCCACCGTTGGACGCGCGAGCGAGTGCTAGTTCTAACACACCTACCCGCGTGCCGAATGGCCGCCCGTAGCGCATTTCCGGCGAGCGCCAGAGGCCTCCGCCGCGTTTTTCGTCGCCGGCGGCTTGCCGCCGGCCACCGCCGACGTGGCACGGTCGGGCCCGCCTCTGGGTCGCTGACCATGGGCCCCACTGGCCCCAGTTGACCGAGTTGACTTGGTCAACTCGGCTGACTAGGCACACAGTGTCACTGACATGCGGGTCCCACCCACTTAATTAACCTAATTAAGTTTTTAAATTAATCTAATTACTAATCTGACACTGACAGGTGGTTCCCGTTAGCTAATTAGTTTAGTTAATTAAATTAAACCACTGTTAGTTGAATCAGTCACTGACCAGTGGGACCCACTGGTCAGGTTTGACCTGGTCAGCCGGGTTTGACCCGCTGACGTCACATTGACGTCACCAATTACTGTTTCAGATAATTCGAATTAATTAATTTCAGAAATTCCAGAAAATGATTAAAACTTTGGAAAATCATATAAAATAAACCGTAACTCGGATGAAAATAATTTATATATGAAAAATGATCAGAAAAATATGAAGAATCCGAATACGTGGTCCAAATGCTTGACCATCACTCCTATCTAGATGAACATGGGACTTTTGCCCGTATTCGATAGATGAATAGTGCATGACATTAATAAAATAAATCCAAATAAATTCCTAAATTACCTAAAGCAATTAGATAGGCATTATATCACCTCTGCATATCATTTACGCTTGTCATGCATCGTTGTTGCATTATTGCCGTGAATTTATTGTTTCTTCCCCCTCCTTCTCTCCCGATAGACGCCGAGACCGCCGCCGACGCAGTTGTGTATGACTACGCTCCCGACGAGCAGCCTTCAGACGACCAGCCCCTCTCAGCAGAGCTTCCAGGCAAGCAACACCTCCTTGATCATCCAGATATCGCCCACTCCTTCTCTCTTATGCTTGCATTAGAATTGCTTCTGTTGTTATTCTGATAGCTCCTATTCTGATGCATAGCCTGATTTTGTCGCCTGATGTTATACCTACCTGTTGTCCCATAATGCTTAGTTAGCTGTGCTATTGATTCATCTGTGGCCCTTCACCCTTGTCCGTATGACATGCTTGTTATCGGGCCGTGATCACTCTGGGTGTCGTACTTTAAGCTGTTAAAGTCGGGATGGCCCCAAGGGTGCCCGCGAGAGAATAATACTAAAGACGGGTCGGCTCCAAGAGCACCCGCGCGACATGCTTTACCAAGTCAGAGCGACAGGAACCCTGTTCATCTCTGCGAGTTACTAAATACGCCTAACGGATTTGGGTATTTGATCTGAGTAGGCCGCTGGCCTTATACGCACTACCACCACGTGGGATAATGGTTTAATGGGGCCCTCTACGTCGTATGTATCAGCCGAAAGTTCTTCAGACATCACAGCTCAGAGATGCGGGCTGATTGTTGGGGTGAGCTGGTTACGTCACTGTGTATACAGTGTCGCGCTTGGGCCCCGACCAGTCTCGCAACGTGCAGGAGTGCGAAGGGCGATGGCCCAAACCCCTTCGTGCTTAGGATTTAGACCGGCGTGCTTACCTCTCTGTTGAGCCTAGGCAGGACTGCGTCATGTCGATCTCCTGAGGTCGGGCATTACCCAGCAAGTGTGTCTGGCCAGATGTGATCGAGCGTGTTGGGTAACAGTAGTGCACCCCTGCAAGGAAGTTATCTATTCGAATAGCCGTGTCCACGGTAACAGGACGCTCGGAGTTGTATCTTGATCCGCTACAACTACAAATGGATACTGTTACAATGATAAACTGCTACTACTGCTCTCGGGATCACTTTCTCGCAGGGTAGTCGAGAAAGGATCTCAGGGCATTACTAAAATATGATTGAATATATATTATCTTGCTCCACTCTCTTCTATTGCTGCAAGAAATGCTTCAACATGCTAGTCTTCGATAGGCTAGGCCTCTCCCCCTCTGTTCTAGCATTTCTGCAGTTTAGTCAAAAGATATAGCCCCATTCCTTAGATACCGATGCATACTTAGCATAGTTCTGATGTCAGTCTTGCGAGTACTTTGGATGAGTACTCACGGTTGCTTTGCTACTTCTTTTTCCCCATACCCGGTTGCTGCGATCAGACAACGGATCCCCGGAGCCAGACGCCACCGCAGAAGACTACTACTAGGAGAGCCCCGGAGGCACGTACTACTGGGTTGAGGCAGCCGACCAGGAGTAGTTCGGAGGCCCTAGGCAGGAGGCCTTTGCCTTTTTGATCAGTGTCGTTGTTTGTGCTAGCCTTCTTAAGGCAAACTTGACTAACTATGTCTGTACCCAGATATTATTTGTGTGTATGACTTATGTATTTGGGTCCTCGTGACCCCTGGTTTGTAACATGATGATTTATGTTTAAATTTGAGTTTAGAGTTGTGTTGTGATATCTTCCCGTGCGTCTCTGGTCTCGAGCGTGCACGTTTGCGTGTATGATTAGTTCACGATCGAGCAGAGGGCGTCACAGTAATTTGGGTGATGTTGTTTTCCTGAACATTATTTATAATGGAATATTTCCAAAATTATGAACTATTTAATTTTCAAATTTGAACAACTTTTATTTTTTTACTTCATATTTGAACTTTCAATTTGAGTTGGAATTTGAAATGAGATATGACTCAAATGATGATCAAGCACTGTTATACATGGTGACTTGGCATGATCAAGAGGTGATCACCGTAGTTAATACATGGGGATGTTACAACTGCCAGAGGCATTCATATAGAGTCATCTTGTATAGTTTTTATCGTGTTGTAATATCGAGTTGTAAGTAAATAAAAGTGTGATGATCATCATTATTAGAGCATTGTCCCAGTGCGGAAAGAATGGTGGAGACTAATGAGTCCTCAAAAAAGTGAGGATGAAGTCCATGAGACTGTTCTAAAAAAACAAAAAAAGAGGCCAAAAAGAGCCCAAAAAAGAGGAAAAAAAGGGAAAGAGAAAACAAAAAAAATGAGAGAAAAAGAGAGAAGGGGCAATGTTACTATCCTTTTTCCTCACTTGTGCTTCAGAGTAGCACCATGTTTTTCATATAGAGAGTCCCCTATGTTGTCACTTTCGTATACTAGTGGGAATTTTTCATTATAGAACTTGGCTTGTATATTCCGATGATGGGCTTCCTCAAATGCCCGAGGTCTTCATGAGCAAGCAAGTTGGATGCACACCCACTTAGTTTTCAGTTTGAGCTTTCATACACTTATAGCTCTTAGTGCATCCGTTGCATGGCAATCCCTACTCCTCTCATTGACATCAATTGATGGGCATCTCCATAGCCCATTGATTAGCCTCATCGATGTGAGACTATCTTTCTTTTTTTTGACTTCCCCTTATTAATCTCTATCATCATTCTATTCCACCCATAGTGCTATATCCATGGCTTGTGCTCATATATTGCGTGGGGATTGAAAAAGCTGAAGCGCGTTAAAAAGTATGAACCAATTGCTCGACTTTTCATCGGGGTAGTGCATGATAAATACTTTATGTTAAGAAGATGGAGCATGACAGGATTATATGATTTTTTAGGGATAGCGTTCTTTTGCATTTTTATTTTGAAAGACATGATTGTTTGTTGGTATGCCTGAGTATTGATGTCTTTATATCAAATTATAGACTATTGCTTTGAATCACTCGTGTCTTAATATTCCTGCCATGATTAGATTACATGATCAAGATTATGCTAGGTAGCATTCCACATCAAAAATTATCCTTTTTATCATTTACCTACTCGAGGACGAGCAGGAATTAAGCTTGGGGATGTTGATACGTCTCCATTGTATCTATAATTTTTTATTGTTTCATGCCAATATCCTACAACTTCCACATACTTTTGGCAACATTTTATATGATTTCTTGAACTAACATATTGATCCGGTGCCAGTGTCAGTTCCTGTTTGTTGCATGGTTTTTGTTTCGCAGAAAATCCATATCAAACGAAGTCCAAACGCGATAAAAATTTACGAAGATTTATTTTGGAATATATGTGATTTTTGGGGAAAAAATCAACGCGAGACGATGCGCGAGGACACGGCAAACCTGCAGGGCGCGGGCCCCCCTGGGCGTGCCTAGGGGTCTTGTGGCTCCCCTGTAGGTCAGTTGAGGGTGTCCTTTTGCCGCAAGGAAGCTAATATCCGGATAAAAATCCCCTCAAAATTTCAGCCCAATCGAAGTTACGGATCTCCGGGAATTTAAGAAACGGTTTTCGGTCAGAAAACGGGAACGCGAAACAAAAGAGAACAGAGAGAGAGATCCAATCTCGGAGGGGCTCCTCCCCTGCGGGAGCCATGGTAGCCATGGACCAGAGGGGGAACTCTCCTCCCATCTAGGGGGGAGGCCAAGGAATAAGAAGAAGGAGGGGGCTCTCTCCCCCTCTCTCCTGGTGGCGTCGGAGCGCCGCCGGGGCAATCATCGTGACGGCGATCTACACCAACAACTCCGCTGCCGTCAACACCAACTCTCTCCCCCTCTATGCAGCGGTGTAACACCTCTTCTCCCCACTGTAATCTCTACTTAAACATGGTGCTTAATGCTACATATTATTATCCAATGATTTGTGGCCATCCTATGATGTTTGAGTAGATTCGTTTTGTCCTATGGGTTGATTGATGATCGTGATTGGTTTGAGTTGTATGTTTTATTTTGGTGTTGTCCTATGGTGCCCTCTGTGTCGCGCAAGCGTGAGGGATTCCCGCTGTAGGGTTTGCAATACATTCATAATTCTCTTATAGTGGGCGGCTAGAGTGACAGAAGCTTACACCCGAGTAAGGGGGTTGTTGCGTATGGGAGTAAAGAGGACTTGTTACTTAATGCTATGGTTGGGTTTTACCTTAATGATCTTTGGTAGTTGCGGATGCTTGCTAGAGTTCCAATCATAAGTGCATATGATCCAAGTATGGAAAGTATGTTAGCTCATGCCTCTCCCTCATATAAAATTGCAATAATGATTACCGGTCTAGTTATCGATTGCCTAGGGACAAATCCTTCTCTTGTGTTACAAAAGCTTTCTACTAAACAACTAAATTTTATTATCTTGCAAATTACTCCTAGTTTTATTCCCGCTAAGTACTTCTAGTTTTATTCTTGCAAACTTATCCGTACACCTACAAAGTAGTTTTATTCTTGTTCTAGGTAAAACGAACGTTAAGTGTGCGTAGAGTTGTATCGGTGGTCGATAGAACTTGAAGGGAATATTGATTCTACCTTTAGCTCCTCGTTGGGTTCGACACTCTTATTTATCGAGAAAGGCTACAACTGATCCCCTATACTAGTGGGTTATCACAAAGCACCTCTCCCACTGCAAGATAAATCAATCTAGTAGGGCAAACCAAATCGATAGATCGGAGAGAAATACAAAGCTATAATAATCATGCATAACAGAGTTCAAAGAAGACTCAAATATTTCTCATGAATAATCTGATCATAAACTCACAATTCATCGGATCCCAACAAACACACCGCAAAAGAAGATTACATCGGATAGAACTCCAAGAACATCGAGGAGAACGTGGCATTGAAGATCAAAGAGAGAGAAGAAGCCATCTAGCTACTAGCTATGGACCTGTAGGTCTGTGGTAAACTACTGACACATCATCGGAAGGGCAGCAAGGTTGATGTAGAAGCCTTCCGTGATCGATTCCCCCTCCGGCAAAGTACCGGAAAAGGCCTCCAGATGGGATCGCGAAAGAACAGAGGCTTGCGGCGGCGGAAAAGTTTTCTCTTCTGTCTCTCTATTGGTTTGGGAATATTTGGGAACTTATAGCATTGGAATTAGGTCAAGAGGTGCCACAAGGGGCCCACAATCCTGGGGGGTGCGCCTACCCCCGCTGGGCATGCCCTCCAGGCTTGCCACCTCCTCGTGGCTCTTTTGGTCTTCTCCCGAAGCTTCCTGGGTCTCTTCTAGTCCAGAAAAAATTAATCCAAAGTTTTTTTTTCTCGTTTGGACACTTTTTGATAATGATTTTCTGAAAAGGCAAAAACAAGCAGAAAACAGCAACTGGCACTAGGCATTGGGTTAATAGGTTAGTCCCAAAAAATGATATATAATGGCATATAATTGCATATAAAACATCCAAGATTGATACTATAATAGCATGGAACAATCAAAAATTATAGATATGTTGGAGATGTATCAGTAAACTACTCACACATCATCGGAAGGGCAGCAAGGTTGATGAAGAAGCCCTCCGTGATCGATTCCCCCTTTGGTAGAGTACCAGAAAAGACCTCCAGATGGGATCGCGGAAGAACAGAGGCTTGCGGCGGCGGAAAGGTTTTCTCTTCTGTCTCTCTGGTATATTGGAAATATTTGGGAATTTATAGCGTTGGAATTAGGTCAGGATGTGCCACGAGGGGCCCACAAGCTTGGGGGCGTGAGCTACCCCCCAGGGCGCGCCTCCCGAGCTTGTCGCTCTCTCGTGGCTCATCTGGTCTTCTCCCGAAGCTTCGAGGGTCCCTTCTGGTCCAGAAATAATTAATCCAAAGTTTTTTCTTCGTTTGGACTCCGTTCGATAATGATTTTCTGAAAAGGCAAAAACAAGCAAAAAAACAGCAACTAGCACTGGACACTGGGCTAATAGGTTAGTCCCAAAAAATGATATATATATATATATATATAATGGCATATAATTGCATATAAAACATCCAAGATTGATACTATAATAGCATGGAACAATAAAAAATTATAGATACGTTGGAGACGTATCAAGCATCCCCAAGCTTAATTCCTGCTCGTCCTCGAGTAGGTAAATGATAAAAACAAAAAAAATGATGTGGAATGCTACCTAACATGTTTCATCATGTAATCTCTCTTACGGTATGAATAATAAGATCCGAATGATTCAAAGTAATAGTCTGTAGTTTGATATAAAGACATCAATACTCAGGCATACTAACAAACAATTATGCCTTTCAAAATAAAAATGCTAAAGAAAGTTATCCCTACAAAATCATATAATCCTGTCATGCTCCATCTTCTTAACAAAAAGTATTTATCATGCACTACCCCGATGACAAGCCGAGCAATTGGTTCATACTTTTTAAGGCGCTTCAGCTTTTTCAACACCCACGCAATACATGAGCGCAAGCCATGGATATAGCACTATGGGTGGAATAGAATGTGGTGGTAGAGATTAATAAAGGGAAGTCAAAAATAAGAAGATAGTCTCACATCGACGCGGCTAATCAACGGGCTATGGAGATGCCCATCAATTGATGTCAATGCGAGGAGTAGGGATTGCCATGCAACAGATGCACTAAGAGCTATAAGTGTATGAAAGCTCAACATGAAAACTAAGTGGGTGTGCATCCAACTTGCTTGCTCCTGAAGACCTCGGGCATTTGAGGAAGCCCATCATCGGAATATACAAGCCAAGTTCTATAATGAAAAATTCCCACTAGTACATGAAAGTGACAAAATAGGACACTCTCTATATGAAAAACATGGTGCTACTTCGAAGCACAAGTATGGAAAAGGATAGTAACACTGCCCCTTCTCTCTTTTTCTCTCATTTTATTATTTTTATTTTTTTTCTTCTCTTTTTTTCTTTTTTTTTCTTTTTTTTCATGGGCTCTTTTTGGCCTCTCTTTTTTTTCTTTTTTTATTTCCTCACTGGGACAATGCTCTAATAATGATGATCATCATACTTCTATTTACTTACAACTCAAAAGAAAATTACAACTTGCAACTAGAACAAAAATATGACTCTATATAAATGCCTCTGGCAGTGTACCAGGATGTGCAATGATACTAGCGTAACATGTATAAAAAATGATGAACGGTGGTTGAGCCACAAATACTATGTCAGCTATATGATCATGCAAAGCATTATGACAATGACGATGTGTGTCATAAAAAAGAACAGTGGAATTTGCATGGCAATATATCTCGGAATGGCTATGGAAATGCCATGATAGGTAGGTATGATGGCTGTTTTGATGAAGATATAAGGAGGCTTATGTGTGATAGAGCGTATCATATCACGGGGTTTGGATGCACCGACGAAGTTTGCACCAACTCTTGATGTGAGAAATGGCAATGCACAGTACCGAAGAGGCTAGCAAATTGCGGAAAGGTGAGAGTGCATATAATCCATGGACTCACATTAGTCATAAAGAACTCACATACTTATTGTGAAAGTTTATTAGCCCTCGAAGCAAAGTACTACTACGCATGCCCCTAGGGGGGATAGATTGGTAGGAAAAGACCATCGCTCGTCCCCGACCACCACTCATAAGGTAGACAATCAATAATAAATCATGCTCCAACTACTTAGCATAACGACAGACCATACGTGCATGCTTCGGGAATAACAAACCTTAACAAAATTATTCTTACTAAACCACAATTATCTGTTGGGGAACGTTGCATGGGAAACAAAAAATTTCCTACGCTCACCAAGATCAATCTAGGAGATGAACATCTACGAGAGGAGAGATTGCATCTACATACCCTTGTAGATCGCTAAGCGGAAGCGTTAAGAAACGCGGTTGATGTAGTCGAACTTCTTCGCGATCCAATCATGATCCGTCCCGCGAACTCCCGATCAAGCGCCGAACGGACGGCACCTCCGCGTTCAACACACGTACGGCTTGATAACGCTTTCACCTCCTCGATCCAGCGAGCGATGGTGAAGTAGTAGCTTGAGTCCTCCGGCAGCACGACGGCGTGGTGGCGGTAGTGGTGGAGAAATCTCAGCAGAGCTTCGCTAAGCACTACAGAGAGGAAGATGGCTACGAGGGAGAGGAGGGGCAGCGCCGTGGCATGAAAGGGTGCGGCTGCCCTCCCTCTACCCCTCTATATATAGGGGGAAGGGAGGAGGGGTGGCGCCCCTAGGGTTTCCCCTAGGGGGTGGCGGCCACAGATGGAGGCGCCTAGGGTTTGGGTGCCCCCCCCCCAAGTGCCTTGCCCCCCAAGCAAGGGGGAGGCAGCCCTAGGGGGGCGCACCACCCTTCCTGGTGGTCGTGGGATGGGGTGAGGGGGGTGTACAGCCCCTTAGTGGGCTGGTGTGCTCCCTCCCCTTGGCCCATGAGGCCCCCCAACACTTGTCGCCCCCCCCCCCCCCGAAACCCTTTTCGGTACTCCGTCGAAAACCCCGGTACCCCCGGAACACTTCTGGACTCCGATACCCTTCGTCCTATATATCAATCTTCACCTCCGGACCATTCTGGAGTTCCTCGTCACGTCCGGGATCTCATCCGGGACTCCGAACAACCTTCGGTTACCAACATAATAACTCGACTATACTTATATCGTCACCAAACGTTAAGTGTGTAGACCCTGCGGGTTCGAGAACTATGCAGACATGACCGAGACACCTCCACGGTCAATAACCAATAGCGGGACCTGGATGCCCATATTGGTTCCTACATATTATAAAAAGATCTTTATCGGTCGAACCTCGATGTCAAGGATTCAGTCAATCCCGTATGCAGTTCCCTTTGTCCATCGGTATGTTACTTGCCCGAGATTCGATCGTCGGTATCTCCATACCTAGTTCAATCTTGTTACCGGCAAGTCTATTTACTCGTTCCGTAATACAAGATCCCATGGCTAACTCTTTAGTCACATTGCTTGCAAGCTTATTGTGATGCTGTATTACCGAGTGGGCCCTGAGATACCTTTCCGTCATACGGAGTGACAAATTCCCAGTCCTGATCCATGCCAACTCAACAGACACCCTCGGAGATATCTGTAGAGCATCTTTATAGTCACCCAGTTACATTGCGACGTTTGATACACACAAGGTACTCCTCCGGTGTCAGTGAGTTGCATGATCTCATAGTCATAGGAACAGATACTTGACATGCGAAAATGATAGCAATAAACTTGACACGATCATATGCTACGTTCATAGTTTGGGTCTTGTCCATCACATCATTCTCCTAATGACGTGATCCCGTTATCAAATGACAACTCATGTCTATGACCCGGAAACCATGTTCATCTTTGATCAACGAGCTAGTCCGGTAGAGGCTTACTAGGGACATGTTGTTGTCTACGTATCCACACATGTATTTGTGTTTCCAACCAATACAATTATAGCATGGATAATAAACGAATATCATGAACAAGGAAATATAATAATAACCATTTTATTATTGCCTCTAGGGAATATTTCCAACATTATCTACTAGCACCTCCCACATATTACCATCTTAATATCGCAAAACTATTGCAAGGAATCAAAACTTATCATATTCAGTGATCTACATGAAAGTTTTTATTATATCCCTCTTGAATACCTATCATATTAGGACCAAATTTATAACCTGTGCATATTACCATTGCTATTCATTAGACTCTCAAAAATATATAAGTGAAGCATGAGAGTGCAACTATTTCTTTAAAATATAACCACCGCCGTGCTCTAAAAGATATAAGTGAAGCACTAGAGCAACTGCCTAGCTCAAAAGATATAAGTGAAGCACATAGAGTATTCTAACAAATCATGAATAATGTGTGTCCCTCTCAAAAAGGTGTGTTCAGCAAAGATGATTGTGACAAACTAAAAATCAAACAAACTATAGCACAAGACGCTCCAAGTAAAACACATATCATGTGATGAATAAAAATATAGCTCCAAGTGAGTTACCGATAGATTGTAGACGAAAGAGGGGATGCCATCCGGGGCATCCCCAAGCTTAGACGCTTGAGACTTCCTTGAATATTACCTTGGGGTGCCTTGGGCATCCCCAAGCTTAGGCTCTTGCCACTCCTTATTTCTTTATCCATCGTAGTCTCACCCAAAACTTGAAAACGTCAGCACACAAAACGCAATAGAAACCTCGTGAGATCCGTTAGTATAACAAATAAATCTTAAACTTTAGGTGCTGTTGTAAATTGATTCGCATTTAATATTGGCATAATTATACTGTACTCCAACTTCTCCATGACTCATACCCCCCGATACGATCCATAGATTCATCAAAATAAGCAAATTATGCAACAAAAACAGAATCTGTCTAAAACAGAACAGTTTGTAAAGATCGGAATTAACGTCATTCTTCTGTAACTCCAAAAATTCTGAAAAATTAGGACAACGTGGGAAATTCATATTTCAATACTTTGTAAAAAAAATCATAGTTTTATCACGCTCCATCAAAAAATAAAAATTCCAGCACTGGACACAAAAGTTTCTGTTTTCCAACAGCATCGATCATAATATCTTCCAAATCATCCCAAAGGCATTACTTGGCACAAACACTAATTAAAAGATAAAAAACCAATCATAACAGAGGCTATAATTGTGTAAACACACAAAAACAGAAGGTAAAACAAAAATTTATTTTATTCATTGGGTTGCCTCCCAACAAGCGCTATTGTTTTATGCCCCTAGCTAGGCATAATGCATAGTTTCAAGTGTTGTCATTCTTCAAATTTATTCCATAGGTGGCCCTCATAATAGATTCATATGGTGGCTTAATTCTCTATCTAGGGAAGTGTTCCATTCCTTTCTTTAGCGGGAATTGAAATCTTAAATTACCTTCTTTCATATCAATAATAGCACCTATGGTTCGTAGGAAGGGCCTACCAAGTATTATAGGACAAGACGGATTGCATTCAATATCAAGAACAATAAAATCCACGGGCACATAATTTCTATTAGCAAGAATAAGCACATCATTTATTCTACCGAATGGATTTTTAATAGTGGAATCCGCAAGATGTAAATTAAGGGAACAAGCATCCATATCGGTGAGACCTAGCACGTCACATAAAGATTTTGGTATAGTAGAGACGCTAGCACCTAGATCACACAAGGCATTACATTCATAATATTTAAATTTAACTTTAATAGTAGGTTCCCATTCATCATGTAATTTTCTAGGAATTGAAACTTCCAACTCAAGTTTTTCTTCATGAGCTTTTATCATAGCTTCTACAATATGTTTAGTAAAAGCTTTATTTTGTTCATATGCATTAGGTGAATTAATCATGGATTGTAACAAGGAAATACACTCAATTAAAGAACAATTATCATAATTAAAGTCCTTGTAATCCAAAGTTGTGGGTGCATCACTATTTAAAGTTTTGACCTCTCCAAACCCAGTTTTTTTCATTTTTATCATTAAGATCATCACCCTCCAAACAATTGGGATGCCTTCTAGATAAAGTTGACTCATCTTCAGTCCCTTTTTCATCAAGTTTTATATTACTAAATAAGGATTCAATAGGGGTGACACCAATCATTTTTAATATCTTCATCATTACTATGATAAAAACCGGGTGGAATAGCTTTTTCTAGGAATTCTCGCTTAACTCTCAACCTAGCGGTCCTTTCTTTACTTTCATTAATGGAAACATGGATGGCCTTAATAGACTCATTTATATCATGCTTGGGTGGCAAAATTTTAATCTTGAGAGTTTCAACATCATGAGCAATTCTATCCATGTTCCTAGCCATGTCATCAACTTTATTCAATTTTTCTTCTACCATAGCATTCAAAATCTTTTGAGAATTAATAAATTCTTTAATATTACTTTCAAGATTAGAGGGTATCCTATTGTTATTATTATAAGAATTACCATAGGAATTACCATAATTATTACAGGAATTTCTAGGAAACGGTTTAGGATTGAAATTACCCCTATAAGCATTGTTGTTGAAATTATTTCTAGAGACAAAATTCACATCAATAGCATCATTATTTTGCTAAATCAAAGTAGACAATGGCACATCATTAGCATCAATATGAGCACTTTTACCAGCAACCAATTTCATAAGAGCATCCATCTTATCACTCAAAGTATTAATTTCTTCAACAAAATTTACCTTCTTACCAGTTGGAGTTCGTTCAGTGTGCCATTGAGAATAATTTGTCATAATATTATCAAGAAGTTTTGTAGCTTCTCCCAATGTAATTTCCATAAAAGTGCCACCTGCGGCAGAATCTAGCAAATTTCTAGAAACAAAGTTTAGTCCCGCATAAATTTTTTGTATGATCAGCCACAAGCTTAAACCATGTGTTGGGCAATTTCTTATCATTAATTTCATTCTCTCCCAAGATTGTGCAACATGTTCATGCTCAAGTTGCTTAAATTTCATAATTTGATTTCTTAAAGAAATAATCTTAGCGGGAGGAAAATACTTGGCAATAAAAGCATCCTTACACTTATCCCAAGAATCAATACTATTTCTAGGCAAGGATGAAAACCAAGTTTTAGCAGGATCTCGTAGTGAGAACGGAAGTAATTTCAATTTGACAATATCATTATCCACATCTTTCTTCTTTTGCATATCACAAAGTTTAACGAAAGTATTTAGATGGGATGCGGCATCTTCATTAGGACTACCAGAAAATTGTTCTTTCATAACAAGATTAAGCAAAGCAGCATTAATGTCACATGACTCCGCACTAGTGGCGGGAGGAGCAATAGGAGTAATAAAATCATTATTATTAGTATTGGAAAAAGTCACACAATTTTGTGTTTTCTTGAGACATCACGACAAAGCAAGCAAACTAGCAAACAAGCAAATAAAATATTTTTGTGTTTTTGTAAAATTGTTTTAGAAGTGGGGGAGATGAAAACGAGAGGAAAATGCAAATAAAAGGCAAATAAAATAAATGCAAGTGGATGATAGTTTGTGCGAATGTACTTGATAGATTTTGGTGATGTCTCCCCGGCAACGGCGCCAGAAATTCTTCCTGCTACTTGTAGACTGCGTTGGTATTTCCCCGAAGAGGAGAGGATGATGCAGTATAGTAGAGATATGTATTTCCCTCAGTTAAGAACTAAGGTTATCAATCCAGTAGGAGAACCACACAGAACCTCGTTAGCAGCACCTACACACACAAAAGCAAACACTTGCACCCAACGCAAATAAGAGGGTTGTCAATCCTCTTAGCGGTTATTTGCAAGGATTAATTCTAATAGTGATAGATAGATAAAGTAAACTACTACATAAAATAAAAGTAAATAAATTGCAGCAAGGTATTTTTGGATTTTAATATATGATAAAGATAGACCCAGGGGCCATAGTTTTCACTAGAGGCTTCTCTCTCGAACACATAGCATACGATGGGTAAACAAATTACTGTTGGGCAATTGATAGAAAATCAAATAATTATGACGTATTCATGGCAATGATCATGTATATAGGCATCACGTCCGAGACAAGTAGATTGACTCCTGCCTGCATCTACTACTATTACTCCACCCATCGACCGCTATCCAGCATGCATCTAGGGTATTAAGTATAAAACAGAGTAACGCCTTAAGCAAGATGACATGATGTAGACAAAGTAAACTCAAGCAATATGATTAAACCCCATCTTTTTATCCTTAATGGCAACAATACAAATACGTGTCATGTCCCTTTCTGTCACTGGGATTGAGCACCGCAAGATTGAACCCATCACAAAGAACCTCTCCCATTGCAAGATAAACCAATCTAGTTGGCCAAACCAAATCGATAGATCGGAGAGAAATACAAAGCTATAACAATCATGCATAAAAGAGTTCAGAGAAGACTCAAATATTTCTCATGAATAATCTGATCATAAACTCACAATTCATCGGATCCCAACAAACACACCGCAAAAGAAGATTACATCGGATAGAACTCCAAGAACATCGAGGAGAACATGGTATTGAAGATCAAAGAGAGAGAAGAAGCCATCTAGCTACTAGCTATGGACCCGTAGGTCTGTGGTAAACTACTCACACATCATCAGAAGGGCAGCAAGGTAGATGAAGAAGCCCTCCGTGATCGATTCCCCCTCCGACAGAGTACCGGAAAAGGCCTCCAGATGGGATCGCGGAAGAATAGAGGCTTGCGGCAGCGGAAAGGTTTTCTCTTCTATCTCTCTGGTATATTGGGAATATTTGGGAATTTATAGCATTGGAATTAGGTCAGGATGTGCCACGAGGGGCCCACAAGCCTAGGGGGCGTGCCCTAACCCCCAGGGAGCGCCTCCCGAGCTTGTCGCTCCCTCGTGGCTCGTCTGGTCTTCTCCCGAAGCTTCGAGGGTCCCTTCTGGTCCAGAAAAAATTAATCCAAAGTTTTCTCTTTGTTTGGACTCCGTTTGATAATGATTTTCTGAAAAGGCAAAAACAAGCAAAAAACAGCAACTGGCATTGGGCACTGCGTTAATAGGTTAGTCCCAAAAATGATATATAATGGCATATAATTGCATATAAAACATCCAAGATTGATACTATAATAGCATGGAACAATCAAAAATTATAGATACGTTGGAGACGTATCAACCACTCCATGATCACGGATTTTATTCGTGAACATAAGTGGGAGAGCAAGGACATTGGAGAAGCCATCTTCAAGCTACAAGACCGGATCGATTGATACGTCTCCAACGTATCTATAATTTTTTATTGTTCCATGGATGTTTTATATGCAATTATATGTAATTATATATCATTTTTTGGGACTAACCTATTAACCAAGTGCCCAGTGCCAGTTGCTGTTTTTTTTTGCTTGTTTTTGGCTTTTCAGAAAATCAATATCAAACGGAGTCCAAACGAAGGAAAAAACTTTGGATTATTTCTTCTGGACCAAGAGAAACCCTAGAAGGTTCGGGAGAAGACCAGAAGAGTCACGAGGGAGCGACAAGCTTAGGAGGCGCGCCCAGGGAGGTAGGCGCACCCCCCAGGCTTGTGGGCCCCTCGTGGCACCTCTTGACCTAATTCCAAGCCTATAAATTCTCAAATATTCCCCATATACCAGAGAGCCACCTCGAATAACTTTTCCGCCGCCGCAAGCCTCTGTTCTTCCGTGATCCCATCTGGAGGACTTTTTCGGTACTCTGGCGGAGAGGGAATCGATCACGGAGGGCTTCTACATCTACCTTGCTGCCCTTCTGATGATGTGTGAGTAGTTTACCACAGACCTACGGGTCCATAGCTAGTAGCTAGACGGCTTCTTCTCTCTCTTTGATCTTCAATACAATGTTCTCGTCGATCTCCTTGGAGTTCTATTCGATGTAATCTTCTTTTGCGGTGTGTTTGTTGGGATCCGATGAATTGTGTGTTTATGATCAGATTATTCATGAGAAATATTTGAGTCTTTTCTGAACTTATTTATGCATGATTGTTATAGCTATGTATTTCTCTCCGATCTATCCGTTTGGTTTGGCCAACTAGATTGATTTATCTTGCAATGGGAGAGGTGCTTTGTAATGGGTTCAATCTTGCGGTGCTCTATCCTAGTGACAAAGTATGGGACAAGACATGTATTTGTATTGCTGCCATTAAGGATAAAACGATGGGGTTTATTCATATTGCTTGAGTTTACATTGTCTACATCATGTCATCTTGCTTAAGGCGTTACTCTGTTTTCATTAACTTAATTAATACCCTAGATGCTTGCTGGATAGCGGTCGATGGGTGGTGTAATAGTAGTAGATGCAGGCAGGAGTCAGTTTACTTGTCTCAAACGTGATGCCTATATACATGATCATTGCCATGAATCCGTCATAACTATGTGCTTTTCTATCAATTGCCCAACAGTAATTTGTTTACCCACTGTATGCTATGTGTTCGAGAGAGAAGCCTCTAGTGAAAACTATGGCCCCCGGGTAATTTATCCATCATATATAAAATCCAAAAATATCTTGCTACAATTTTATTTCCTTTATTTTGTTTTGCAATTTATTTATCTATCTATCACTATCATAATTAATCCTTGCAAGTAACCGCCAAGGGGATTGACAGCCCTCTTGTTTGTGTTGGGTGCAAGTATTTGCTTTTGTGTGTGTAGGTGTTGCTAACGAGGTTCTGTGTGGTTCTCCTACTAGATTGATAACCTTGGTTCTTAACTGAGGGAAATACTTATCTCTACTGTACTGCATCATCCTCTCCTCTTCGAGGAAATCCCAACGCAGCTCACAAGTAGCAGGAAGAATTTCTGGCGCCGTTGCCGGGGAGACATCACCAAAACCTATCAAGTACCTTCGCATAAACTATCATCTACTTGCTCTACTTTTATTTGCATTTGCCTCTCGTTTTCATCTCCCCCACTTCTCATAAAAATTACAAAAACACAAAAATATTTTATTTTGTTTGTTAGCTATAATTGTGTGACTCAATGAAAATAAAAATATAGACATATGGATCCACTTAAAGTTTTCTACTTGGATCATCTTCAATCCATTTGTGCTTGTGCTGAAACCCCAACTAGTTTAGTTGAGGGAAAATCATTAGATGAGCATGCTTATTTTGTGCGTCACCGTTTGTCTCAAAAAGGGAGACTCTTATGGAATCAAATAAATTGTTTGCTATGCTATGCTTGGAATCTATGTGAAATTTATGATTTTACTTGTTGCTCTAAGGACCCTAAAAAACACCTTCCCTACCTATGTGAGTTTAATGATAATGAAATCTTATCTTCTTATGCCAAGGGTGTTTATAGTTACTATGATATCGAACAAATCGAAGAATTTGTTGATTTTAAGGGTGCTTATGAAGTTGCTTCTTTAATTGAAAAGTATGATGCTACTCTCTACAAATCTGAAAATCTTCCATACTTAAATATTGCTACGAAAACTATGCTCCTAATGCCTATGTTAATGAATTTATTGAGAGAATGTCTGCTGCTTTGGAAGAAAATAATGATATGCAAGAATCTATAGATAATCATGATCCCGTTGATTCAATTGAAATATCCCCTCTTGATGAACGTGATGCTTGTTATTCTTATGGCCATGATGCCAATATTAATGATGCTTATGGAGATGAACTTGCTATAATTCCTTACATTAAAAATGAAATTATTGCTATTGCACCCACTCTTGATAGCTCCTGGAATGAAAAGCATGATTGCACTAATGCTATTATAAATTCTATTAATGTCAATTGTGCTAATGATATACAAAGCTACAAGCTTGGGGATGATAATTTTGTTATGTCCACTACTTATTGCAATGATCATGATTGGGGTGATAATGCTTCTTATGATCTTGAAAATTTATTTAAGCCTCATGATGAATATGCTATTGATAATAATATTTACAATAATATTGAAAGTGGGTTTGGAAGAGTGTCAACTTTAGGTAAAAAGAATCCCACATATTTGGAGAGTGTTCAATATTAGGAATTTTTTGATAAATGTAGGTTTGGAGAGGTCATGACTTTAGTTGATGCTAATCCCACTATCTTGGAAGATTATAAAACTTTTATGCATATGGATCATGAAGAGAATATTTTATATGATAGCTATATTGTTAAATTTGATTATGATCCTACATGTAATTATTATGAGAGAGGAAAATATGGTTGTAGAAATCTTCATGTCACTAAATTACCTCTCTTTGTGTTGAATTTATTAATGCTTCATTCTTCCTATTTGCATATGCTAGGTATTGCTTGTCTTGATAATTTGTTCTCCTATAAAATGCCTATGCATAGGAAGAGGGTTAGACTTAAATGTGTTTGTCACATGTTTTATGATGCTCTCTTTGTGCTTCAATTCTTGTCTTTTATGTGAGCATCATTAATATTCCAAGCCTATCTTAATGGCTATCAAGAAAGAGCTTGTTGGGAGGCAACCCAATATGTATCTTAAATTTTTGCTTTTCTTTTCTGTTTTGTGTGTCAATTTTAGCTTCTGTTATGATTGTGTTTTTATCTTTTAATTAGTGTTTGTGCCAAGTAATTCCTTTGGGATGATTTGGATGATAGTATAATTGATGCTGTTTGAAAACAGAAAGTTTTGAGTCTAGTGCTGGATTTTTGGTTCTGTACTAGAGCGTGATAAAATTCTGAAGTTTTTACATAGTATTGGTATATGAATTTTTTTACGTTGTACAAATTTTTCAGAATTTTTGGAGTTACAGAAGTATAGCTTTTAAATAGATCTTTACAGACTGTTCTGCTTTAGAAAGATTCTATTTTTGTTGCATTGTTTGCTTATTTTGATGAATCTATGGATTGTATCGGGGGGGTATAAGCCATGGGGAAGATGGAGTACGGTAGCATTATGTCAATATTAAATATGAATCAATTTATAACAGTACCTAAAGTTTAAGATTTGTTTGTTATACTAACGGATGTCACGAGGTTTCTGTTGAGTTTTGTGTGCTGAAGTTTTCAAGTTTTGGGTGAGACCACGATGGATGAAGTAATAAGGAGCGACAAGACCCTAAGCTTGGGGATGCCCAAGGGACCCCAAGGTAATATTCAAGGAAGACCCAATCGTCTAAGCTTGGGGATGCCCCGGATGGCATCCCCTCTTTCGTCTACAATCTATCGGTATATCACTTGGAGCTATATTTTTATTCATCACATGATATGTGTTTTACTTGGAGTGTCTTGTGCCATAGTTTTCTTTTCTTTATTTGATTTTTAGTTTGCCACAATCATCTTTGTTGAACACACCTTTTTGAGAGGGACACACATTATTCGTGATTTGTTAGAATACTCTATGTGCTTCACTTACATCTTTTGAGCTAGGCAGTTGCTCTAGTGCTTCACTTATATCTTTTAGAGCACGACGCTGGTTATATTTTAAAGAAATAGTTGCACTCTCATGCTTCACTTATATCTTTGTGAGAGTCTAATGAATAGTAATGGTAATATGCACGGGTTATGAATTTGGTCCTAATATGATAGGTATTCAAGAGGGATATAATAAAAACTTTCATGTAGATCACTGAATATGATAAGTTTGATTCCTTGCAATAGTTTTGCAATATTAAGATGGTAATATGTGGGAGGTTCTAGTGGATAATTGTGGTTTAGTAAGAATATTGGTGTTAAGGTTTGTGATTCCCGAAGCATGCACGTATGGTCTTTCGTTATGCTAAGAAGTTGGAGCATGATTCATTATTGATTGTCTTCCTTTGCGTGGCGGTCGGGGGCGCGCGATGGTTAACTCCTACCAACCTCCCCCCTAGGGGCATGCGTAGTAGTACTTTGCTTCGAGGGCTAATAAACTTTCGCAATAAGTTTGTGAGTTCTTTATGACTAATGTGAGTCCATGGATTACACGCACTCTCACCTTTCCACAATTTGCTAGCCTCTTCGGTACCGTGCATTGCCCTTTCTCACCTCGAGAGTCGGTGCAAACTTCGCCGGTGCATCCAAACCCCGTGATATGATACACTCTATCACACATAAGCCTCTTTATATCTTCCTCAAAATAGCCACCATACCTACCTATTATGGCATTTCCATAGCCATTCCGAGATATATTGCCATGCAACTTCCACCGTTCCGTTTATATGACACACATCATCACTGTCATATTGCTTTGCATGATCATATAGCTGACATAGTATTTGTGGCTCAGCCACCGTTCATCATTTTTATACATCTTACGCTAGCATCATTGCACATCCTGGTACACTGCCAGAGGCATTCATATAGAGTCATATTTGTTCTAGTGTCGAGTTGTAATTTTGAGTTGTAAGTAAATAGAAGTGTGATGATCATCATTATTAGAGCATTGTCCCAGTGAGGGAATAAAAAAAATGATAGAAAAGGAGAGAAGGGGCAATGTTACTATCCTTTTCCACACTTGTGCTTCAGAGTAGCACCATATTTTTCATATAGAGAGTCTCCTATCTTGTCACTTTCATATACTAGTGGGAATTTTTCATTATAGAACTTGGCTTGTATATTCTGATGATGGGCTTCCTCAAATGCCCGAGGTCTTCATGAGCAAGCAAGTTGGATGCACACCCACTTAGTTTTTATTTTGAGATTTCATACACTTATAGCTCCTAGTGCATCCGTTGCATGGCAATCCCTACTCCTCTCATTGACATCAATTGATGAGCATCTCCATAGCCCGTTGATTAGCCGCGTCAATGTGAGACTATCTTCTTCTTTTTGACTTCCCCTTATTAATCTCTATCATCATATTCTATTCCACCCATAGTGCTATGTCCATGGCTTGCGCTCATGTATTGCGTGGCAGTTGAAAAAGCTGAAGCGCGTTAAAAAGTATGAACCAATTGCTTGATTGTCTCCATGGTTGTGCATGATAAATACTTTATGTTAAGAAGATGGAGCATGACAAGATTATATGATTTTGTAGGGATAACTTTCTTTAGCATTTTTATTTTGAAAAACATGATTGTTTGTTAGTATGCCTGAGTATTGATGTCTTTATATCAAATTATAGACTATTGCTTTGAATCATTCGGATCTTAATATTCATACCGTAAAAGAGAATTACATGATGAACATGTTAGGTAGCATTCCACATCAAAAATTCAGTTTTTATCATTTACCTACTCGAGGACGAGCAGGAATTAAGCTTGGGGATGCTTGATACGTCTCCAACGTATCTATAATTTTTTATTGTTCCATGCTATTATAGTATCAATCTTGGATGTTTTATATGCAATTATATGCAATTATATATCATTTTTTGGGACTAACCTATTAGCCCAGTGTCCAGTGCCAGTTGCTATTTTTTTGCTTGTTTTTGGCTTTCAGAAAATCAATATCAAACGGAGTCCAAACGAAGAAAAAAACTTTGGATTAATTTTTTCTGGACCTAGAAAGACCCTAGAAGGTTCGGGAGAAGACCAGACGAGTCACGAGGGAGCGACAAGCTCGGGAGGCGTGCCCAGGGGGGTAGGCGCGCCCCCCAGGCTTGTGGCCCCATCGCGACACCTCTTAACCTAATTCCAAGCCTATAAATTCTCAAATATTCCCCATATACCAGAGAGCCACCTCGAATAACTTTTCCGCCGCCGCAAGCTTCTGTTCTTCCGCGATCCCATCTGGAGGCCTTTTCCGGTACTCTGCCGGAGGGGGAATCGATCACGGAGGGCTTCTACATCAACCTTGCTGCCCTTCCGATGATGTGTGAGTAGTTTACCACAGACCTACGGGTCCATAGCTAGTAGCTAGATGGCTTCTTCTCTCTCTTTGATCTTCAATACAATGTTCTCCTCGATCTCCTTGGAGTTCTATTCGATGTAATCTTCTTTTGTGGTGTGTTTGTTGGGATCCGATGAATTGTGGGTTTATGATCAGATTATTCATGAGAAATATTTGAGTCTTTTCTGAACTTATTTATGCATGATTGTTATAGCTTTGTATTTCTCTCTGATCTATCCGTTTGGTTTGGCCAACTAGATTGATTTATCTTGCAATGGGAGAGGTGCATTGTAATGGGTTCAATCTTGCGGTGCTCTATCCCAGTGACAAAGTAGGGGACAAGACATGTATTTGTATTGTTGCCATTAAGGATAAAGCAATGGGGTTTATTCATATTGCTTGAGTTTACTTTGTCTACATCATGTCATCTTGCTTAAGGCGTTACTCTGTTTTCATTAACTTAATACCCTAGATGCATGCTGGATAGCGGTCGATGGGTGGAGTAATAGTAGTAGATGCAGGCAGGAGTTAGTCTACTTGTCTCGGACGTGATGCCTATATACATGATCATTGCCATGAATCCGTCATAACTATGCGCTTTTCTATCAATTGCCCAACAGTAATTTGTTTACCCACCGTATGCTATGTGTTCGAGAGAGAAACCTCTAGTGAAAACTATGGCCCCCAGGTCATTTATCCATCATATATAAAATCCAAAAATACCTTGCTGCAATTTTATTTCCTTTATTTTGTTTTGCAATTTATTTATCTATCTATCACTATCAGAATTAATCCTTGCAAGTAACCACCAAGGGGATTGACAACCCTCTTGTTCGCATTAGGTGCAATTATTTGCTTTTGTGTGTGTAGGTGCTGCTAACGAGGTTCTGTGTGGTTTCTCCTACTGGATTGATAACCTTGGTTCTTAACTAAGGGAAATACTTATCTCTACTGTACTGCATCATCCTCTCATCTTTGAGGAAATCCCAACGCAGCTCACAAGTAGCATCGATCACCTTCAAGCTCAAATATATGACCTGCAGAACCAAAACTGTGAGTATGAATCTAGACTCAAAAGGATGAGCCTCACTGCAACTTTCAGGATCCTAGAAACACGTTCATCCTTCTACGATGGAGAGTCCATGCCTTGGAAACTGGAGGACAAGCCTACTACTTCATCACCACCATCACCGAAGAAAGACACTTGAGTACACGGGTATGGGCACCACCCTTGGCTTGTTCCAAGCTTGCGGGAGGTGCCCCGGTATCGTATCACCATCACTTTTATAATCATTATCTATCTCAGTTCGGTCCTTTTTCGTATCACCATCACTTTTATCATCATTATCTATCTTAGTTCGATCCTTAGTTATTTCGTGATTTAGAAGAATAAAGTTTTAGTATGATCTAGTTTCGAGTGCTTGTTTCGTGATCTACCTATCTATGTAATCGATTTTGAGAGTTATATAATAAAGAGTAGTTTGAGTTTGGTTGCTTTACTTTCTTGTTCAAATCCTAGCAATGAAAAGAATAAAAAGATCATATGCTAATCCCATGGGGAGTGATGTCTTCACATAAAAAAGGTATAATTGATAAAATTTATTGGAAGTTAACAAACATAGCATTGGTCAATGATGCAATTCATGAAAAAGTAATAGAGAAAGAGAGGTCTCACATATAAATATACTATCTTGGACATCTTTTATGATTGTGAGCCCCCATCAAATATTCTATGCTTGATCAAATAGTTGACATTGGACAAGGAAGACAACGTAATGGGTTATGTTTGCTTATATTCACATAGAAGTTATATTGTCATGGATCCTCTAACATGTGGTGCTTGCTCATAATATTTTGCTAGCCAAAAAATCGCACTAAGTAGAGATACTACTTGTGCATCCAAAAACCCTTGAACCCAGTTTCTCGCCATGAAAGTCCGCCATATTTACCTATGGATTGAATAAGATCCTTCAAGTAAGTTGTTATCGGTGCATAAAGCAATAAAAATTGCTCCTAAATATGTATGATCTTTTATTGTAAGGGAAAATAAGCTTTGTATGAACTTGTGATGGCAAAGAAATAAAAGCGATGAACTGCATAATAAAGTTTGCTATCACAAGGGGCAATATAAAGTGACATTCCTTTCCATTAAGAGCTTGCACATCCTAAAATAAAAAGCGCATGACAACCTCTGCTTCCCTCTGCGAAGGGCCTATCTTTTATTTTCGGTATTTACTTTTATGCAAGAGTCAATAATGTTCATCCCTATTCCGTTCTTGTTTATTCTCCACTTGGCAAGCATCATGTGGTAGGGAAAGATCCAGACATATATATCCACTTGGATGTAGGTGATCATGAGTTATTATTGTTGACATTATCCTCGAGATAAATCAGTTGGGAGGTGAAAACTATAAACCCCCATCTTCCTATGTGTTTGACTGAAACTTTTGCTCCATAAATATGCCGTGAGTGTTAGCAATCATGGAAGACTAAATGATAGTTGAGTATGTGAACTTGCTAAACAAAGCTCTTACATAGACTCTTTCTGAAAATATGAGAAACTGCAATTGTTTCAATGACCGAGATCATAGTTTGTTAGTTTTCAATGAAGTTTATGGTTCATACTTTAGCTTGTGAAGGAATTGTTGCTTGATCATGAGAAGTTTTATGATGATATATTGTTGCTATGATAATGATCATGATGCTTTCATGCACTTATTTTGTTTTATTGACACCTCTCTCTCTCTAAACATGTGGTCATGATTATCGATTTCGGCTTTCGCTTGAGGACAAGCGAGGTCTAAGCTTGGGGGAGTTGATACGTCCATTTTGCATCATGTTTTCCTACTATTATTTATTATGTTTTGGGTCATTATTTCACTTTATGATGCCATCCTAATGCCTTTTCTCTCTTATTTTGCAAGTTTCACATGAAGAGGGAGATTGCCGGCAGCTGGAATTCTGGACCTAAAAAAGCTACAGCAGAGATAGATATTCTCCACAACTCTAAATGATCTAAAAATTTATGGAGAATTATTTTGGAATATATAAAGTATATTGGCGGGAGAAATACCAGGAGGGGGCCCACTAGAGAGCCACAAGCTCAGGGGGTGCGCCCTACCCCACAGGGTGCGCCTGGTGAGCTTGTGGGCCCTCCAGCAGGTCTCCGGGGCCCATCTTCTCCTATAAGATGCTATTTTCCCTAGAAAAAAAATCAGAAGAAGACTTTCGGGATGAAGCACCGCCGTCCCGTGGCGGAACCTGGGCAGGAGCACTTTTGCTCTCCGGCAGGGCGATTCCGCCGGGGATACTTCCCTCCGGGAGGGGGAAATCGAAGCCATCGACATCATCAACGATCCTCTCATCGTGGGAGGACCAATCTTCATCAACATCTTCACCAACACCATCTCATCTCAATCCCTAGTTCATCTCTTGTATTCAATCTTTGTCGCAAAACCTCAGATCGGTACCTGTGGGTTGCTAGTAGTGTTGATTACATCTCGTAGTTGATGCTAGTTGGTTTATTTGGTGGAAGATTATATGTTCAGATCCTCAAGCATATTCAATACACCTCTGATCTTGAACATGAATATGATTTGTGAGTAGTTACTTTTGTTCTTGAGGACATGGGAGAAGTCTTGTTATAAGTAATCATGTGAAGTTGGTATTCGTTCGATATTTTGATGATATGTATGTTGTTATTCTTCTAGTGGTGTCATGTGAACGTCGAGTACATGACACTTCACCATATTTTGGCCTAGGAGAATGCATTGGGGAGTAATAAGTAGATGATGGGTTGCGAGAGTGACAGAAGCTTAAACCCTAGTTTATGCGCTGTTCTGTAAGGGGCTAATTTGGATCCATATGTTTCATGTTATGGTTAGATTTATCTTAATTCTTCTTTCGTAGTTGCGCATGCTTGTGAGAGGGGGTAATCATAAGAGGGTTGCTTGTTCAAGTAAGAACAACACCCTAGCACCGGTCCACCCACATATCAAATTATCAGAGTAGCGAACGTGAATCAACTAAACATGATGAACGTGACTAGATGACAATTCCCATGTGTCCTCGAGAACGCTTTGCTTAATATAAGAGAATGTTCCGGCTTGTCCTTTGCAATAAAAAGGATTGGGCCACCTTGCTGCACCTTTGTTACTATTGTTACTTGTTACAAATTACCTTGCTACAAAACTACCTGTTACCGCTACTTTCAGTACTTGCAGAGAATACCTTGCTGAAAACCGCTTATCATTTCCTTCTGCTCCTCGTTGGGTTCGACACTCTTACTTATCGAAAGGACTAGATTGATCCCCTATACTTGTGGGTCATCAATGTTTCTCGGTGAAGTTCTTCGAACTCCAGGAAAGAATATAGCATTCTTCTTGGTACGCGAGGGACTATTTATCTCTGTGTGCACTAGCAAACAAATCAGTCCCTTATTGTTTCTGACAACAATCACCAAAACACAAGGGGCAAGGTATTGCACCAACAGACCGTAAAAAAGAGTACGAAGAACGACACACACAAACAATGATGGGTTGATTTATATGACAAAGAACACCACCAAAGAACGATGAACACTTCTTCCTCGGGGAAAGGCAGTGATTACGCGATAGTCAAAACAATGTGACAACCATCAAAGCGCACTATGAAAAATGCAAGCAGGGAAAAACCCTCGGAAAAAGGAACACATCAACAGGAGCAACGCAAAAAAACCCATAGAGAGAGGGAAAACAACAGGAGTGTCGTAGCAAAGCAGCAACTCACCTCAAACAATAGCGGCGAAACACAAAGCAGAGCCTGCAGAAACATGTAACAGCAATAAAGCAAAGCAAAAATGAGCGTGAAGAAAAAACCTGGCATAAGCATGAACCAAACAAGTCCGAACCTTAGCCGGCAGGAGGCACGAACGACACATCGGCCACCCCAAGGACAAACAAAGCAAAAAACATGGAGAAAAGTCAAAGAAGTCATCGTAGCAACGAAGAGCGAACGTGTAGGAGGCGAGCGAGAGAGAACATGAACGCCCCCCCCCCCTCTACAACGAATTTATAGAAAAACGCAACCGACTTAGAGGAAAGACTGAAATGCCCACGAAATATCCCGACTGTAACACCACCAGTGTCATTCTACAGTGACCTCACACTAATGATGCCATGTCATCATGCCTTTCCATGCCAAATAGCCACTTGTCCAAAATCCAGTTCAAATTCCATTTGAAATGCAAGTCAAATAATTACTTCTTCAAATAATTAAACAAAATAGTTCATAATATTGCAAATAATCCCAAAGCAATTATAAAAATAAAACCAACATTATTTGAATTCCCAAATTGACCCTAACATCCAAAATCAGTACCCAAAACAGCATTATTAAATCCATTTTCATTTTCAAAAATTCAAATGAAATCATCTTGCCTCCAAACTTTTTGTGGCAGTGCCAGACATTACCTAGTATTTGATTAGGCAAGTTATGCATTTTACAAAAAGTCAACTGCTGGCTAAACAAAATGCAAGACAGAAAGAATAAAAGAAAACAGAAAAAGAATAAAGAAAAAGAGAGAAAGCCCACTGTGCTGCTGGGCCTAAGTGGCACAGGCGCCAGTCCAGCCCGTTAACCCCGGTCGTCCCTAACCTCTCTCTCTCTCCCGGTGCATGTCACTCCCGCACGCCATCGTCGCCGCTGCGGCCGCGCGATGCTTGCCACGGAGGCCGCCCTATAGCCCTGGGGTGGATAAGAGCGACGCAACGCACGCGCTGGATGACCCCCAGGATCTTCCCCCCCCTCTCCCTCACTCTCCCACCTCGGCCGAAACCGCCATGGCCGCGCTCGCCGTCGTCTTCGTCACCGGCGTGGCCATCGCCTTCGCCACCGCCTAGAACCGTGCCAGGAGGACCGCATCGACGAGCCGCACCTCTGCGCGCGAAGAGCTGGACCGCGGAGGCCCCGCATCGTCGCCATCGACCGTCTCCCTCTGCTACGGCCGCCGTGGCATCGTCGTCGATCCGCTCAACCTCGACCTCCTCCGGCTCCACCGAGCACCCCGCCGCTTCCGCTGTGAGCCTCCGGCCCTCCACGGCCTTTTTCCCCTCACCCCCGTGCCCTCTAGCGTCGGTTGCCACTAGCGCCGCCCGACGCTGCCGCTCGGCCGTCGTCGTAGCGGTCAACTCCGGCCACCCTCGTGCCAGCCACGGCCACCATCGGACGCGGTGCGTCGCGCCCGTTCCGTAGCACCCAGCCCCGCGTCGTTTGGTCACCGGAGATGGCCGTGCGAGGGCCTCTGCCGCGTCAGGAGCTCGTCGGCGTGCGCCAGCGCGCGCGCTGGCTTTAAACCAGCCGGCTGGCCCACTGTCAGTGACCCAGCCTGACAGTTGGTTAGGCTAAGCCTAATCACCCCTTCCCTAATAAGTCACTGACATGTGGACCCTCCTGCTAAATAACCCTTCGTTTAAAAATTAGTTAATGACATGTGGGTCCCGTGCACTGTAGCGATTAATTAAGCTAATTACACTGACAATGGACCCTATCTAGTTAATTAAACTAATTAACCAGACAGATCAACACTGAGTCAATGACAGCCGAGACCCACTGTACAGTAATCCTGTTGACCAGTCAAATGTTGACTGGGTCAACTGGGTCCTCTGGCCCCACCAGTCAGCCTCTGCTGACTGGACGGTTGACTCAGTCAACTGGGGCCCACTGTCAGCCTCTGTTGCACATTCCTGGGTACACAGAATGTACCCATAGCAATTTAGATATTTAATAATTCGAATTAAAATTAATCCAGTAATTTCAGAAAATGATTAAAACTTTGAAAAATCATAGAAAATAATTCGTAACTCGGATGAAAATAATTTATATATGAAAAATGATCAGAAAAATAAGACGAATCCGAATATGTGATCAAAATGCTTGACCATCACTCCTAACTAGATGAACATGGAACCTTCCCCTCCGGATCCATATACCGATAATCACCTGGAACCGGGAAAATATTCCAGATATTTTCCCGCTACGTCTGTAACACTTAGCCCTGCGTTAGGTCACCCCTAGCACAGCATACTACCATGCCATGCATTGTGATGCATCTGTTTGCTTTGTATTTATTGTTTCTTCCCCCTCTTCTTCTCCGATAGACCCTGCGACTGCTGTTGATGCCCCTGTGATCGACTACGTCACCGACGACCCTTCTTCCTTTTCAGCAGAGCTTCCAGGCAAGCAAAACCCCCCTTGATCATTCCTATATCGCCTATTTCTTTCTCTCCCATGCTTGCATTAGATTTTGCTACTGTAATTGATTGCTCCTATTCTGATGCATAGCCTGATTTTGTAACCTACTGTTGATACTTTACCTGTTGTCCTAAATGCTTAGTATAGGCTGGTTAGTGATCCATCAATGGCCCCGCACCCTTGTCCGTGTTGCCATGCTTTACCACCGGAGACTCGATCGGTGTGATCGATGTACAGAGACCGAACACAGCACCGCACACCCCCTTAGTTGTACGACTCTGCAGAGCTACTATCGAGTGCCGAGGGTGATACCTCTTACCTCACTCCTGATGATATCTCTGTACTGTAGCTAGTCGGTTGTGGGTTACCGAGGGTGATTCCTCTTTCACCACCTCCGATGAGGCCTCTGTCGTGCAACCCCTCAAGTGTGAACCCATCGAGGGTGATTCCTCCAAGTTCACCTTGACGGATACGTCGAGTGGGAATCCAACGAGGGTGATTCCTCGGATTCCCCCTTGATGTTACGGACACACGGGTACCTTGACATTCACCTTAGACCTTTGTTGAAGTCGGGTTGACCCAAGGGTACCCGCGAGAGATTATTGTGGCGGAACGACAGGGCAGGTGGAGACCACCTAGGAGAGAGGTGGGCCTGGTCCCTGGTCGTTGGACCGCGGATTACCAAGTCGGTGCGGCAGGGTGTCGGAGGTGCCTTGAGCCCTGTTCGTGTCCGCGAGATACTAATAACACGCTTAACGGATTTGGGTATTTGATCTGAGTTGGCCACTGGCCTATACGCACTACCACCACGCGGGATAATGGTTTAATAGGGCCCTTGGCGCCGTATGTATCAGCCGAAAGCTCTGTCAGATGTCCAGTTCAGCATTGTGGCACGGTCGGATCGTGCCATCCAGGAGAGGGGTGGTGCTGGTATCCACCCTGCTCACAACGATCCGGAGTGCAAAGGGCGATGGGCCCAAGACCCCTGAGCGCTTAGGATGTAGACCGGCGGGGACCTCTGTGCGGAGCCTAGGTAGGACTACGTCGTGTCGATCAGCCGAAGCCGGGCATTACCCGGAAAAGTGTGTCCGGCCAGAGTTAATCGAGCGTGTTGGATAACAGTAGTGCACCCCTGCATGGAAGATATCTATTCGAATAGCCGTGTCCACGGTAACAGGACGCTCAGTGTAGTATCCCGATCTACTACAACTTGAACTGGATACATGTTACTTTAATTAATATGTAAGCTCCGGGATCGCTTTCTCGCAGGGAGTCGAGGAAGGATCTCTGGGCTTTGCTACTACATACTTATTGCTTTATTATATGCTACTAATCTGCACTCTTCTAATGCTGCAAGACGCTGCAAGATGCTAGTCTTTGATAGGATATGCCTTCTCTCTATTCTGGCATTTCTGCAGTCTAGTCCACAGATACAGACCCTTCCCTTTGATACCGATGCATACTTAGCATAGATCTGATGTAAGTCTTGCGAGTACTTTGGATGAGTACTCACGGTTGCTTTGCTACCTCTTTTCCCCATACCCGATTGTTGCGATCAGATGACGGAGTCTCGAAGACAGCTGATCCCGCCGATGACTGCTACTACCTCGACGGAGCCTACTACTACGTGGAGACCGACGACCAAGAGTAGTTCGGAGGCTCCCAGGCAGGAGGCCTGCGCCTTTTTGATCTAGTTGTCGTTGTTTTGCTCAGCCTTCTTAAGGCAAACTTGTCTAGTTATGTCTGTACTCAGATACTGATGCTTCCGCTGACTCTTGTGTATTCGAGCTTATGTATTCGAGCCCTCGAGGCCCCTGGCTTGTAATATAAAGCTTGTATTATTTTATTTTGTGTCTAGAGTTGTGCTGTGATATCTTCCCGTGAGTCTCTGGGCTTGATCGTGCGCATTTGCGTGTATGATTAGTGCACGGTCGAGTCGGGGGTGTCACACCGACTCGGCACACCGAGCAACCTCGGCAGCAGACTCGACGTCTGGGGTCCATTGCTCACACCCCGAGCCGGCTCGCGCGCAGGACGCTACGCCTGCACATACCGGGTCGAGTGAACAAAACAGGTCGATGTACCTGGGTGGGGACAACGAGTACTAACAGACAGGGACCGCGTATGAGACGGCGACTCAGGTGCCACACAAGGCCCGGCTGGCGCGAGCGAACTAGGCCGGCGGAGGATGCCACACGCGAGAGCCGGCGCACGTGGCCACGACGCACGCCTCGCATGTCGCGACCAAACCAACCCGTCTTGGGGCGGAGATGCCGGCAGGCGGGTCTGGCTAGCTCGTCACGCGCGGGGCAGCGGGACAACGCATGCCGGCACATAGAAAAACACCACATGACTGTGGCCCCGTGCGCCCCCGCGGTCCACCAGTCATGGACTCCTGAGGCGAGCCGCCCGTGTGCGCGCCGTCCGGATAGATCGAATGGCGCGGAAAGCCAAGGAGCCATCTGCGACACGCCACTGCGCAACGGACGGCGCGGAAGGCACTCTCGCCCGCGGAGGCTCCTAGGAGGCGGGTACTCCTGCATCATTTATAGGTGGAATATCTTACTCTGCATTTGTTTCTTCTATTGGTTGCTCTGCACTTGTTTCTTCTATTGGTTGCTCTGCATCATCTTCAATGTTGTCATGAGTGATAAACTAGCATTGCCTTTTTTTCCACTGCTCCCTTCTTAATCTGCTTGTCCAATGCTTCCTTCTAAATCTTCCGGTTCTGCTTCTCGAGTGCTTCTTCTTAATGTTGTCAATTGGTTTCATAGGACTAATGACAGTGGGTAGGTCTGCTACTGGAAACTGGATGACATCAATCCCAGTCAAGTTGCCCAAAGCTCTCATCATGATCAAGATACATCTGAAATACTATGTCCAAATGTCACATATGCCCTCATGTTTAGACAGTTGTCATTGCAAGTTATCTTCACAAGGCCTCCTTCAATCATTGGTTTCCCAGGCATACAGTAATACATCTGCAATCTTCCCTTAACTTCATATCCCAATTCTTCAACTAGATAATTCAATTTATCCACAATAAGTGTATCCCCCTCAACATAATCACACCATATGTTTTTTCCATTGACATATGAACAATTTTTACCAACTCCAAGGAAATAACCACCAAAATTGATGCAAAGAATGAAGTTTGATACATAGTCAATTGTTTCTGCACATGAACATAACGAAATAAATACCTAGGTTAACCACCAACAATCCCTATCAGAACACAAAATCTTAGCAGTAACATAAAAATCTAAAGTCAAGTACGAATGCGCAACAACCTAATCGGCCGCAAATCATGAGTTTCAGAGAGAAAGGGGGGGGGGGTTCCAGAGGTTTTCAGAGGAGGCTTGTCGAAGACAAGGGGTGGGTCACCTTCCGCTCGGTGACGAGGCGCCATGGTTCAAATCGTCGACGAACCCGCGGCCACCATCGCTCCGCGGGGGGTGACAAAACCCTAGCTAATCACCTCTGCCATCGCCTCCCCTTTATTCTTTCCTTCGCCTTGGAGACGTCGATGCAAATTTTGTGAAAAGGTGAGCCGTCTCGACCAAGCAGGGTGGAATATGCAAATTCGCATGGTGGTCGCTGGCTTCTTTAAGACAGTCGACGTTTCCTATCCAGGTGGCGAGTCAAAGCGGTTTATTTGGGTCAAATATGTCCACGTGTGCAAAATACGAGTCGAAACGGTACTAGTGACTGTACACTAGGCCGGTTCACAGAGGCCAGTGACCGTAAGTTCACGGTTCATGAATACAGTGACCAAAACGAACCCTAGAGACAAGTTCAGTTAGGCCTCCTTTGAGGGATCTTGTAACAATTTCATAGGATAGGATTTCTATAAGAAAAATTCCTTTAGAGCCTTTTGATTTGTAGGAATAGAACACTGTTCTATGGAGGAATTCTTCTTATCCTCCACATTTCATAGGAAAATAAACATTAGTTTAGACTCAATGAAAAAAATTCTATCATGTGAACCAAAGGGCATCTCCTTTTCTATTTCTATTCATAGAATTTGAAATACATGCCATCTCATTTTATATGACTTTTTAATTTCTATGATTTTTCTATGTAATTTTCTCTAACCAAAGTACCAAACACGCCCCATTTCTACCTGTCCTCGCACGCGTCGTCCTCCCCGGCCTCCACAGCATTCCCTCCCTTCCCGTCTGCTCCTCCCCTCCTCCTCGCCCGACCCCGTCTACAACCCCTGGTTAAAACCCTACGTACTGCCAACCCCGTCGCCATGGCACCGCAGCCGCCTCTCTTCCCTCCCGCTGCCTTCGACCGCGGCGGCGGCCTCCCTTCATGGGACCCCAGCCGCACCTCCAACCCTTCCTTCGACCAGGGCTTCCTCAAGGCGGCCTTCGACGGCGAGCTCCACCTCGTCAAGAGTAAGTACTACCTCCCTCTGTCCGCGTCCGCGATTACTTTCTTCATTTTCCTGTTCCCGTCTGTTTACGTGCTGGTTTTGGTGATGATCCGTTTTGCATTTCAGAGGCGGCGAGGATGGTGGGAAGGGGGGCGGAAGGCAGTCCCCTAGCTGAGAAGCTGGGCGCGGTCAGGGACGGCTACGGCATGGGCTTGCTGCACACCGCGGCCTTAGGCGGGAGCCTGCCCGTTTGCCGCTACCTGGTCGAGGACATCCGGCTGGATGTCGATGACGTAGGGCCGATGGGTGCGTCGCCTTACTTCAAGCCCTCTCCTTTCCTTTCCTTTCCGTAATATAAGTAGCTCTCATTCACGCACTGAATCATCTTCATCCTAGCTTTCGTTGATTAGAGAGTAGCTCTCCTTCATCCAGGTAGGTGTTTCCTTCCTTGGATGGGCTGAATTTGTTTGTGCTAAGCTTCTCTGCTGTGTTGTCCCTGACAGGCGACACGCCTTTCACTGTGGCGGTTAGCCGTCAGAATTTGGATTTGGTGCGTTACTTTCTTGATCAAGGTGCTGCTACAAAGAAGCTCAACGACAGTGGGACTACTCCTCTCCACCTTGCTGCAGCAGCAGGTCGTATCGATCTCTACGCATAAGTATTTATTGCACACACTATCATTCATAATGTTCTTCATCTCCCTGTGTACTACTGCGTGAGGACCCATATATCAGTGAGTTATGGAGTAAAAATTTCTAACCGAATATTCTTTGTAGTAGCAAATATCCGAGGAAAGTGAGTATGGTGCTCGCTGTATGCGAAAGTTCTTCCTTTTCCCCCCATGGACATCATATCATGGAGAAAATATAACTAGCAGGCCATCTTTTTTTTTCATGACATTGTTAATTTAGTTTAGCCAAGTCCAATTTTTTTTTTAAATGCCCTTTTGTCCACATCATGCATACTCACTCGATCAATTCACAAGCCACATTGACTCTGTATTTCAGTATGTCCTCTAATTTCAACTTGTTTCTTATGAAGTTTCTCAGCACATTGTTAGATAGGATGGCGTGAATACAAGGACTTACAACAACAATCTACAGTTGACTAAAGATATATCCTGTATTTTTTTGATCCAGGAAGCTGTGAAATAGTTGAACTCTTACTCTCCAGAGGAGCTTATGTTGATGCACTACATCTTGGTGGGACGGCACTGCATTCTGCTGCCCGTCATGGGCGGGATGATATTATGAAAGTTTTGCTAGACCACCATGCAGACGTAAGTGTGACTCCCATCTTTTTTCAAGCCAGTTCATTTTCTCTCATCTACTAATCAACCTGTAGTATCCTTTTGAGTGCCGAGCCACCGATTTTCCCTGCTTCACTGCACATGTTCCACCAGTGACCAGGTGGAGTGTAGAAGCCTTTTTTCTAGCATATGCATAACTGGAGACAGATTTTCAGTACCCGAGCTACATGTTCTTTTTTTTCCTCCAAAATTCAAAGAATAAAAATCTCGCATGTATATACGCGTGAATCATGTACCCTCAAGTGCTAGTAATTTTGTTCTTGATTTGTAGTTTGCATGAAAATACAGGAATGAGGAGCTAAAAAGGCTTTTTTTTAGGTGTTTGTTTTTTTCCTCGCCAATAGAAAAATGTAAACTTTTTCACAAAACATGAAATTTGAACATAATAATGAGTCAACTACATATGAGAATATTTTGAATTTTTATGAAGAACGAACAAATTTATTTGAGAAGGCAGCAAATGCTTCCGAGCACCATTCGGCATTATCCATGCATAATCTCACAGTATAAACTGTATGCAGTGCTTCTAGTTTCTACCATCGTTGCATGATGCGTCTGACAACTTGAATTCAGCATGCTTACCAATGATTTAACACGGTATCACTCTAGTGTGTTCATGGGTAAGGTCTTGCTTTGCAGAGTTCCTATATGTTTATTAGTGCTTGACGTTCAATGCACAATAACTGTTAAGATCTAGCTTTGCCTCTTGTATGTCCATGGATTTACTGTGCTGGAAACTCAGCCTTGCCCTTCTTTTTTCTACTTTTCTTTCGTATGCATTTTTAGGAATGGTCACAGACGTCCCAGAAGGATCACGGATGATGAGGATTCATCAACTTTCATAGATAATATGAGAAGCTAATCCATTTACTTTTGCAATGTTTGTGTATGCAAAATTTTGTTATTTCATCTTTTTGACAATTTTTTTTACTGTAACATGGTTATATCTGCTATTTATTATATATATAGGTCCTGACCCCTCCCCTCCTTTAAGTTGTATGCTAGTTGTAGTTATACACGATTTCTAATTTCTTAATCTCTCAACAGCATAAGATAGCTTTGGGTGGTACTAGTTATACAGCTCTGGCTATTGCTACTGTTGTGCACTCACTGAAATGTGTGAAGCTCCTGCTTGAGGTATGTTACTTCGTACATCAACTTACACATTACGTAATAATGAAAAAGAGGATGTTACTCAACTAAATTCTTTTTTTTTTCTTCAAATGATTATGACGCAATTTGTACGTGTGTTGTATGAAGCATATAACCCAGATTTTTTATTGTTAGGCTGGTGCTGATGTGGATGGTACTTGTAAAGAGACACCATTAATCATTGCTGCCATTGGTGGCTCAACTGACATCCTGAAGTGCTTAGTTTTGGCTGGCGCGGATGCTAATGTTCCTGACAGTGTAAGCTGGTGTACCTTGCTGTTACATGGATGCTTACCTAATATAAGATATTCTAGTAAAAGTTCATTTTTGGTTTTCCATTTCAGACTGTTAACTTGAGACAAACATCTGGATGAATTTGCTTATTGGCAGGTCTATTTTTGTGTGTATTTTTGGTGCCTAGATTTATCCTAGTAGGGTAAAATAAATTTGTCTTACATGAAACATCAAAGCTACATTTCAAATTCAGTTCCCTATTCTATTTTATTATTTGGAGAGGCACATGATGGTTCTAGGCTATCTACTAGATTGGAAGAACATACCTTCGAGTTTTCACTTTGAACAAAAATTTCTACATGAAACTTGCAAAGAACTTCTTTGGGTTGTTGGGATAAAAATATAACAGTTGTTCTTACCAGTTTGGAGGAAAAATTAAGCAAAGGTTGCAAATACCAGGAAGAGTTGCTACTTCTCTGATTCATCCTAGAAGTTGTCAGGGTAGTATTATCATCTAATGATCACGTATGTTAACAATATAGTTCTTGAGTTGTGGTTGCTGTCCTGGACGACAAATCACATGTTTATGTGCTCATTTCTACAATATAAGATACGCTACATGGTTTTTGTAACACTTAATGTTATGCCGATCTCTATAATTTATTTTATTTTATACCATGTGTGTGTGCCCGATGGTTGTTCAGATGTCTTGCATACTGCAAGTTTGTCATTTTCCATTGCCAAATACTGAGTGAAGTTAATCCTGCTTGTTATCATGGCAGTTAGGACGTGCTCCTATAGAAATTGCTGCCCGCTCTGGTAGGCGTGAAGATGTTGAGATTCTATTTCCAGTCACTTCTCGTATTCCAAATGTACGTGACTGGAGTGTAGATGGAATCATTAGGCATGTAAAATCAGTGTGTCCATCGAAGGTATAATTTTGAATACCATTATTATATTTATCTAAATGGTTTATGTGCAACTGTGTATGTTGGCTGTTAGCTTTCAGACAGAGATCTCCCCAGTTTGGGGTTTCTGAAATTCATTGCTGTAACTTCAGAATGTGCTTGAAATTCATTGCCCCCTCTTTCTCTGTGAATATTTGAAAATTTGAACTACAATTGGTGGCTAAGAATTGTATTGACCGTGCATGTTAAGTGTGCGCCAGTCTTATTGGTGCATGCTTTTCTTAACTATGACCTATGAGCCGGTGAAATGAAAATATGTCACTTGTGTTGCATACTAATCATTTGGGAGCGATACAGTTTTGTTGAAGGCAGTTTGAATATTTACCTTTATCTATTCTGTTAAGCTTGTAAACCGCATAGTCTTTCTGACATGACTTTGACGGCACATTGCATGTTAGGTTTGTAATATGCAACGTGGATAGTGATTTACTGTTATCCCTGTGGTTATGTGTTTGAACTCTTCTGATTCTAAGGACTAGCCTAGCCAGGGTTAACCCCCCGTGTTGATTTTAAATCAGTTTGGATACAGATGAGCATTTAAGAACTAAGGTAAAATAATGTCTAATAAATTGGCGAAGAGGGAATACTAGTTTTAAGTGATGAGATTATGATCTGTGGGGATTCTGCAGAGGTAGCCTATTCCAACTTGCTTGTGACTGAAGGCTTTGTTGTCCTTGGGGATTCTGTAGAGGATGCAAGATGGGGTCATCAGCAATGCAGATAAGAGAACATTTGAAATGTGTGAATCTGAGACAAGTCAGACTAACTTCTATCAGTAATTTGGGTTGGATCACAGTAGAATCATGTAGAAGTTGAAACAAATCAAACAATTCTTCCAACTGGGGATACTAAGCTTTATTATTATTTTTATGGAGAAACCGCGTGACAGGAGGTTTAATACATAAACAAATCAAACAATTCTTCCAACTGGGTTGGATCACAGTAGGACCACTTTATACATGGTAGATATTGAGATGAGATATTGCATTGATTCAGGGAGAAAGTAGTTATAACATGTGGGAAGGGATTAGGTGTGGTACTGAATCTTTTTATATCATTTGGTTCCTCTCAATGTTTCAGAAAGCCATGCTTGCTAGTGCAAAATCTAAAGCGCATGAGGCGTTCAAGAACGGGAACTATTATGTTGCAGCAAGAATTTACAAAGAGGTATATTATTACTAATTTGCTAATTCTCAGTTGCCTGAAATTTTCGTAAATCTGAGTCACCTAAAATTGCTCCTTGGTTAGCCTGAACTGCACTCTTTATACTAGTTCTTGCATGTTACGGCATAGTGCAAATTTTGTACGAAGTGTGTGCAACTTCTGCAAACTAGATTTCCTGGTTTAGTTTTTATCCTGTATATATAATATTCTACTACTCCCTCTGTAAAGAAATATAAGATCGTTTAGATCACTACTTTAGTAAAGAAATATAAGATCGTTTAGATCACTACTTTAGTAAAGAAATATAAGATCGTTTAGATCACTACTTTAGTGATCTAAACGCTCTTATATTTCTTTACAGAGTGAGTACTTGTTTTTCTCTATCAGGGTAAAACTACTCCGGAAATTCTATCTACTGTAAATATAATTTTGTTTCACTAATTGTTTAATTTTTATCTTCTATAAAATATTGATTTTGTTTTTCTGTTCTAGTATTATGGGCTAATACACAAAAGTTGAGATTTTGAAAATTTTCGTTCATCTGATGGATATACAGCCCATATTATTAATCTTGCTTGTATAAGTTTATGGACTTGTTGACTGCTCAAAAAAGTTCAAGATCCTATAAGGCATTTTAGCCTTATTTGTTTATTTCCTTCTTGGAATGGCATGTTGGTATGGGGATTATGCTTTCTGCACATTTGCAGATATGCTAATGTTGTGAAGTTGATTGAGATTGCAGATATGCTAATGTCTATGACCCGTTCCTGTTAAGCTGCTATATCTGCAGTCTCTTGTTGTGCATGCTTTTATCGATGAGGCAGTTGGATCAGTGCCAGAACGGGTCGTACCATTCAATTCATTGTTGTGGTTGTGGACATAGGCCATGAGCATCAGCAACAGCGCATACATGTAGGGGGCAGGATGTGACCAATACTAGCGCCTAGCTTGCAAGGCTTCCAGGGAGAAGTTGACACCTAGATTATATCCATGAATAATAGTTCCGGAATTGGTTTAGAGTTAAGTCCATGGAATTAGGAAGTGAATTCCAATGTGTAAGTAGTCAATTAGCCATCCTTGTCCAGGTTAAATCCTTCTAGGTGAGGCTTGTCAATCTATAAGCCGGGTTCACTCAGGAAGTCTAAGTAGTCCTTACAAATGGTACGTGGTTCCTCTTAGGGAATAGCAACTTGTATTTCCAGGTGGCCATGGGCTATATATATATACATGTACATGTGTGGTAAATATGATCACACGGAAAATATATACAACTCTAACCCCCCCCCCCCCCCCCCCCTCAACATAGAAGAAGAAGAGTCTGACCACGAGCAGAAAGGCGGACAAACAACGCAGGATCATGAGCACTCGCCGAAAAACCAGCGCAGTCACCACGGAGGGTCGGAGGTGAAGCGCTCAAACCTGGCATGGGGGGCTTGCTTAAGACCATAGAGAGAGTGGCGAAGACGACAAATCATACCACCAGGAACAGAATACCCAAGTGGTGGCTGCATGTAAACGTCCTCACGCAGCTCACCATTAAGAAAAGCATTCTCAACATCAAGCTGAGATACAAACCAATGGCGAACAAAGACCAGAACAAGAAGTGTACGAACAATGGTCATATCATATGGACCATAGGAGCAAAAATCTCATCGTAATCACGACCATGCTCCTGCTGAAAGCCACGAGCCACAAGACGAGCTATGTAGCGCTCAAGAGAACCATCGGAGCGAGTCTTAACCTTGTAGACACACTTACAAGTGATGGGATGAACACGGGGAGGAAGAGAAACAAGATCCCACGTGTCGGTGAGCTCAAGAGCAACAATCTCCTCTGCCCGCAAGCTGCCATTCAGGATGAACAACAACATCGCGATAAGAAGTCGGCTCAAGAACAACAGCGTTAGAAAAACCATAGCGGTCAATGGCGGGTGAGGCCGATCACGAAGACCATAAGTCGGCTGAGAAGAAGTAGATGGCACATCCGTAGACTCATCCACTACAGGTGGACGTTGAGAGTGTAATAGTGAGGAAAAGAGGGAAGAAAGTGAGGATGAACCACCAGAACAGACTCATGAGATGGAGACGGAGAATCCACCACAGATGAAGATGACAAGGGAGAAGAGGAAACAATAGGAGATGGCAGTGTCGGATCTGCAACAGTGGGATGAGTAGGAGTGGGATGGCGGGGCCAAGTGAGAGATGTGTAAGGAAAAGTGAGGAAAGAGATATCGTCCACTGAAAAGGTCGAAGAAGATGGACGTGGGTAGAAGGGACGAGACTCATCTAAAGTCACATCCCGAGAAATACGCATCCGATGAACGACATGATCCCAACAACGATAGCCCTTATGCCCATCACTGTATCTAAGAAGACACACTCGACGGACAGAGCGGTCAGTTTGGTGCGTTTATAGGGGGCAGTGGGGGCAAGAACATAGCAAACACAACCAAACAAACGAAGCGCCGAATAATCAGGAGAACTATCAAAAAGACGCTCGAAAGGAATGCCACCCTACTGAGCAGTTGAGGGTTGAATGTTGATGAGATAGGTGGAATTGGAAACAACCTCAGCCGAAAAGTGAGGCGGGAGAGAGGTGGCGATCATCAACGCACGAGCCGTCTCAAGAAGATGACGATGCTTGTGCTCAACCACACCATTTTGAGTGTGAGCACCAGGAAAAAAGAATTGAGCAAGAGTACCTCAGCAAGGACACCACGCAACATCTTGGAGATATACTCTTCAGCAGAATCAGCACGAAAACACGCGAATAGGCGTAGAGAACTAAGTGTGGACCATGGCAGGAAAATGCTTATATAGAGAGAGAACCTCGTTGCGAGAAGACATAAAATAAAGCCAAGTGTAGCGAGAGAAATCATCGATAAAAATAATATAGTATCGATGCCCCCCTTTTAAAGCGAAGGGAGCCGGGCCCCATACATCGGAATGGACTACAAAAGGACGTTGAGACACTGATACCAGTATTATAAGGTAATTGAATCTGTTTGCCAAGCCTACAACCCTGACACTCTAAAGAGACATCTACTGAGACAGACCCTAGAAGACCTCAACGAACTGCAGACAACATACGGGAACCACAAAGATGACCGAGTTGATGATGCCACTGTTGGAAGGAGCCGGTAGCTGAAGCGATGGAAGCAGAGGGACTGGCAATAGTGGTTGCAGTGAAAGGAACGTGAAGCCAGTCTAACTCACAAAGACCTTGAGAGTCACTGTGGCAAGGGCGAGCCCCAACCCGGGTGTGCGTGCGGCGATTCTGAACAGAACAAGAATCAACGTCAAGAATGACGCAACAACCAGAGTCAGTAAGCTGACCAACAGAAAATAGGTTCATGGTGAGTCGAGGAACATGAGCAACATCAAGAACAGAAAAAGAAAAAGTGGTAAGAGTGCCTTAACTAGCAACAAAAAGAGGAGTACCATCAGCTGTGAGAACATGAACAGAAAAATCTTAGATCTAAGAGAGCACAAGGTGGAAGAATCAGAAGACATGTGAAAGGGAGCTCCAGTGTCCAGAACCCACGGTGATGTACCTGATTGTGTAGGTGATGGTCGCTCAGTGCCAGAAGCATCAGTCACAGAACCTGCAGCACCCGTGGAAGAAGAACCTGTAGCGGCAAGCAAACGCTTAAGCCTCACAATATCCTGCTCAGTCAAGGCGATGGCTGAGGATGTCGAAGTAGAAACATGAGTCCCAGAAGAAGATGTGTGCCGCATGTGCCACTTCTTTGTGAAGCAATCAGACTCAGGATGATCATCCTTGTTGCAGTAACCACAATGAGTACGAGAGCGACCCTCGCCACCAGGAGCAGTGGGGAGGAGTGGCGGAGCACTGGAGCGGGAAAGAGCCGGTGCAGCAGATGGCGTAGCAGAGCTTGATCAACGAGCATAGAGGGAACCTCAAGTAAACCAGCACCACAGAGGGGAGTCTCCTCAACACGAATCTCAAAAAGCGCCTCCATAAGAGAAACACGACCACAAGCTAATAGCTGAGCGCGCCGCGGCTCAAATTCCTTACAGAGCCAAGACAAGAACTCGAACATGCGCTGAAACTCCAAATCTGACCGCACAGCATGACTTCACTGGCAAGAACCACAACCAGCAGTGTGAAGAGAATCAAGCTGGCGCCAGATGTGCGTACAAGTCATCAGAGGGCTGATAGCGTTGTCGAAGATGGCTGTACATCTCGAGACGGTAGTGAGACCCATAAACTTAGACAAACTGAGGTAGAACATTGGAACTGAGAACAGCTGCATCACGAGCATCATCATCAAACCACTAAATGTAGGCACACAACCCATCATGATACATCTCAAGAGCCACCTGGTAGTCCGAGGCCTGCTGCTCATAAGCAGCGACCACAATGTCAGCAGCAGCTTTGAAGCAGCGACCACAACATCAGCAGCAGCCTTGGCAGCAGCCTTATCAGCCTGGGAAGCATCGGAGGCAAGAACCGGTGGTGTCGGCGGAGTAGGAGCCACAAGAGGAACTGGTTGCAGGGTATAGAGAATCTCTCCAGAGAGAACGCTCCAGAGTCGAAGGCCACGCATATGAATGCGTAAAGGCAACAAACTCAGTGTACATAGTACCATAAAAAATCACCGGGCAATGAGGAATGGCGACATTAGCCCGAAGACGAAGACATTGTACCTGTTTTTTATTTTGCTTTTTTCAAGGCAAAAGAGCCGATCAATCCAACAGCCGAACAGCCAAAGTTGCACGAAACAAGGATCGGCAGCGGCAGCGGACCATGAGTGGAGGCGCCGGCGCACTAGATCAAGTCTGATCGACATGGGGGCGCCGTTGACCTGGGAAGGGCGCTACCAGAAGGCAGCAGCCTGTTCGCCTGTTCCTAAGCGGGGACCGGGCGGAGGTGGGGAGCAGCGGCCGGCATTGACGTGGGCAATCCACTCATGTGCTCTAGACAATTTTGTATTTCCATGGGTGGATCCAGTTAATAAGATTATTTTGCTCACAGCATGCAACAGCATGTCAATTTAGGTATCACTTGTCAAGGTTTTTTTTTCTTGGGATGAAACACGTTCATTCCATTAACCAGAGTGCCGGACAGAATCACTGGCTACAAGCGTACATCTGAAGGTAGGAAAACCACCCAGCTAAGGTTGAATGTCTCATGTGCTGACCTGTCATTGCATGCGTAAGTCACGGTATATTTAGAGGTAGGAGATACCACCTCCAGAGATTGGGAAGTGGAGCGGCAAATAGGTTAATTGTGGTCCAACAGTAATCATGAGGTTTGCTATATATTTTTCCGAAAAGGAGGGTAGCCCCTGGCCTCTGCATCATTGTGATGCATACAACCACAGTAATCATGAGGTTGCTATTTGAGAGGCTCACCAGTGAACACTGAACACACACATTATACTTCTGTACTATGTTCTTCTTTTCAAATTTCTTCTGATATTTTTCTTATTGTGCACCTCTTTATTGATTGGTTTTTATGAGCTTGAGCTATATATGTGGATTCAAATTGTTACATCCAGGAGCAGATTATGACTTCGCTCAGCTGTTTTCCTCTGACATGCTTATGCAAGTTAATAGTCATTGATGACTTGTGTCTACTGCATACATTTTATCCAATTAGTTTTAGGGATTCACCCAGCATAACAAATTCCTGCGGGCAAATCTAAGAACAATGCACAGAATTGTGTTAATGCTTCTTCCGTCTGTTCGTAGGCAATGATACTTGACCCTGGTAATGCAACCTTGCTTTCAAATAAGAGCCTATGCTGCTTCGCCTCGGTGATGCAAAGAAGGCCTTGAATGATGCTCAAGCTTGCAGGATGATGCGACCTGGCTGGCCAAAGGCCTCATATCTCGAAGGAACTGCTCTAATGTTACTGAAGGTGTGATAACATGTTCAGTTCAGTTCTATATTTTCTTTAGGAAAACTTTTTGAATTACAAGTTATGAATTTTATGCCATAATCCCTTTTTATGTATGTACAAACTCATTGTCTTAGGACTATGAAAAGGCATGTGGTGCATTTCTTGATGGTCTTAAATTGGAGCCTGGGAACGTCGAGATGGAAGACGGGTTACGGTATCCTCTTTGTTCCTTTTGGCTACATTCGTGTCTAGTGTACAGCGATAACCTCTCAATGATCTTTGTTTCCTTGTCGCTACAATGTTTCACTTAGAGAGCCTATAGGCATATTTGCTTATCATTCAAATTAAAATGTGCAGGCAGGCTTTGGAATCCTTGAAGACATATCGCAGTAGCCCTGGGCAAGACTAGCTGGATGAGTCAAGTAGATGCGAGAAAAGGTGATCTAAATGCTCTTATATTTGTTTACAGAGGGAGTAGTTACCAGACTTACACTGCTCACTAGAGAGACGGAGGTTCCCTGTTTGGCGTAGCTGAAGGGTTTGAATCAGACAAGTAGATTGTGTAGTTTGGATAGCCTTTCGCTGATCATCATCAGCTATATCGTGAGAAACTATGAAGTACCTTCCTCAATGGATGCTCGAGACCGCTCTGCGATTGCGATTTCGGGAGCAAATGCTGTTCAGTATGCAGCATCTTTTTCCGATGGTTCCATGGATAGCGAAACATTTCTTCCATGGACATTCCTAGTAATAGCCTCTTAACTGAAGGTGTTTTGCTTCAGATCTCTTGTCAAGCTAAAGATCATTGCCCATAGACTTTGATCAATGTGGGTGGGGCATAGGGCAAGTAAACCCGAAACTTGGAGCTTGTATGGTCATGATTGTTAGGAGACTTTGCTGAGGGCATCTCCAACGCGAACGCCGACCTGCAAACCTCCTGCAATCGTTCGGACCGCACTGTCCGGACCGCGGAAGCCATCCAACGCGGGTCTGTATCGGTCCGCAGGGCGGTCCGGACGCGTTTTCTCCCGCAAACCGGAGACAAACATGGAGGGCTTTGCGGGAGTCCGGACACGCGAACGCCCGCTTCTGACCGTCCTGGCCCACCCAAACCCCTTCCTCCCTCCCGCGCTCTTTTCCCGTCCGGCGCCAGCTGCCCGCATTCATGCGCTGTGCACATTGAAGACGGCTCAGGGTGGAGACCTCTCATTGCCTCCGCCATTGAACCGGCACGCCGGCCGAGGGCGCCGCCTGCTGCACGCCTGGCTGAAAACGCCTCCTCGCCGTGTTCTAGACGCCTCCATTAAATCTGCGTGGAAGCCGAGAAACCTACTCTGGCCACATGTCCGTTCGCGAGCGGGACGGCATTAAACGCAACGCCGGGCAAGCTCCTCCCGTCCGCCTGCTATTTAAAGGAGGCAAGACGCCGGGCAAGAATCGCACCACTCCACCGCTCCCCATCTCATCCTTCCACCATTTTCTCCACCCTTTCGATGGCATCCGACGAGCAGGAAGAGCAGTTATCCGGCATAAAAGCTGGCTGGGTAGCCTGCCGAGCCCGCCGGATACAAGCGATGCAGGCCCCTGCTCCACCTCCCTCGCCAAGCCTGACGGAGCAAGCTGCCGCCCCAAGCCGGCACGTGCTTCTGCAAGTCGTTGCTCCAAGCCAGTTCCGTGGAGCACGACGGCACGGGCATCATCGCTGCCGTGGACGACGCCGCGTCGTACCGCGCCTCCCGTGCCTGGCGGCAGAAAAGGAAGTCGGCTGCGCGGAGATCGAAGAGTCGGCGGCCAGTGCGTCCGCGTCTACCATCAACATCGAGGAGAAGTAGAACACGGGAGGACGCCGCTTCTTGGGTCCCAGGAAGGCCACCGCCGGCGCGTCGCCGGCTTGTACAGCCGGTGACCTGTCCGGTCCTTTATCTTAGACCATCCTGGGCCCCCGTCTGAGCTCCATGGAAGTACCCTTCCCCTCCGGCTGAAGCACCCTCTTTGCCACTTCGACTGGACCTGGGAGAGGGTGCGCGGCATGTCACTGCGTCGTGGGGTGTACGGTGCGGATCGCCACGATTGAGGCGCCTGGAGGCCAGGTGCGAGGTGGCGACCACCGGCTCGTGCACTGCGTGGACGGGGCTCTCTCCGTCGGATCATACGCGCGGCGGCTCCTCGCAATTCCTCCTCAGCTCCTCCCTCTCCGTGGCGGTTTTCGGTGAGGCATTTGCAGCGGCAACTCGTGGATTCCAACCAGATTCGGGCGAGGGTGCACGACATGCCATGCGTTGCCACTGCCCACCCTTCTCCTCGCCCGCCTCGCCTCGCCTCGCCGGCGTCGGCGGCTCCCCCCCTCTGTTGCCACCTCCTCTAACACCAGCTACAGGCCAGCACACCCACCTCCTCATCTAGACGGCGGACGCGGGGCCGCTGTCAAGCCGTCACCTGAGGACGACGGTGAAGACGGTTTCCTCAGTCCTCACCCTCAACAGCACCGGCGGGGACCCGAAGCTTCCCTCCAAGCCTCGCGGCGGTGCCCGGGACATGGCCACGGCTACGATGCCCGTGCTCGTCTCCCTTGATGTCGCTGGGCGCCGCGGTCGCCTGTGGCTCGACGACATCCTGCGCACCATCATTCTCCCTCGGCTGCTACCAGTGAGCATCCCTAATCCACCATCCATGCTACATGTTTCTTCTCATCTTATCTGCTGCTGTATATGAATCACGGACAAAAATTTCAGAGTTAATTGAAAGAATATTTTTGTCATCACCATTCTGAATCTTACCATCCCTTACAACAGAACAATATACATCATTGCGCTAAGTGCGTGCTAATTGCTTTAGCATTTTGACCAATCACGCTGCCTGAATCGCTAGCACCTTAATTTTCTACGATGGCAAATTTATTGATCATGGCAAAATCAGCAACAAGAATGGAGTGGGGGCAGATGGTGAGGATGCAGTGATGCTTAATCATGTGAATTTTTTTAGGGATTTGTTTTTTGTAAAAGGTCGCATGCCAAGTGCTTTTGTAGTTTTTCCATATTACTCATGGCAAAGTATGAACATGTTTAGCCCATTTTTCCCATTACATCGCAAATGCACAGAATTTTATTTTGATGTCATTTACCATGGCATTTTTATTGTTCATACCATGGCAAATTTCCTTTTTACAATGAGTGTTTTTTATTGTAGATACCATGGCAGTTATTGAACATGTGGCAAATTTATCTTATGCGGCTTGGCAAATCCCTAATTTTTCCATATAATATATGCCATGAGTTTGTAGAGGCTTTTATATAGTTTTTTGCCATGGGTCATGGCAAATTTTGATATTAGTTCTGTTTTATCTTTTTTTAAACAAATCGTGGCAATGTCGCTATGTGCTTTGTGTTCACTTTTTTATATAGCTTTTTTTTTGCCATGGATCATGGCAATTTTGGTCGTACATAACATTTTGTACCATAGCATTTTTTTTGTTTGCATCTAAGATAAATGTAGGTAAATCTGTGTTTGCGACGTGGCAAAGTTTTAAGAAAATTTGATCTACTCACATGGCATTTTCAAGATTTTTTTTTTTTGCCATTCCACTAGTACAAATTTGCAAATACTGTTTTCAAATTGGACCATGATTTATTTTAGTTTTTACCATGGCATTTTTTTTGTACATAACACGGCAAGTTCTCTTTACCATGGCTCTTTTTATTATAGATACCATGACAATTATTGCGAACTTATAATATATTTACCATGATGGCAAATATATTAGACTTAACATGGCAAATTCATTAGACTTAACATGGCAAATTTATCTTATGTAGCTTGGCAAATCCGTAATTTTGCTATACAATATAGTTGTCATGGCAAATTTTGCTATTAGTTTTTGTTTAACCTTTTTTAAACAATATGGCAGTTTCGCTATATGCTTTGTGTTCACTTTTTTTATATAGCTTTTATTTCCATGGATCATGGTAATTTTGGTCGTACATAACATTTTGTACCATGGCATTTTTTTTTGTTGCATCTAAGAACAATGTAGGTAAATCTATATTTGCGACATGACAATTTTTTAAGAAAATTTTATCACTTTCATTTTTTTTTGCCATTCCACTAGTACAAATTCCCTCATGTGTTGCCATGTATCATGGCAAATTTTGTTTTTGAATTGAACCATAGCAAAAAAATTGTTTTTACCATTGCATTTTATTGTGCATACCATGGCAAATTCTCTTTACCATCGCATGTTTTATTTTAGATACCATGGCGATTATTACGAACTTTTAATATATTTACCATGTTGGCAAATATATTAGACTTCACAATGCAACTTCATTAGACTATACCATGGCAAATACATTGAACTTATTTTCTCGTGCTTTGCAATTCATGATTTTCGTTTTCAAATTCCTAAATTTAGCCATCTTTCAAAGAAGAAAATTCCTAAATTTATTCTTTTTGCCATGTCAACTTTTTTATTGAACAAACTTATGTTACATATCATGGCAATTTTATTTTTCATCAATAAATGGGTTAATTCATTTCGTACTTTACCATGCCAATTTTATTTTTTGGAGCATGGCAAAAAATATGGACCATCGCAACTTCTAAGATTTTTTGTGTTTATACACATGGCAATGTTTTCGAAAATAGTTTCTCTAGGCAAATAATAATTAGTCCCATGGCAAATTTTGTAGGAATGTTTTTGAAATATCCGCGTGGCAAACTGTAGGTAATTTTTTTCCAACTATGATGATTACCAAAATGTACCCTTGTGATAATTTAAACTTTTTCCAACAAGTTGACATGTGATCATTTACAAAATTTCCAACAATTTGCCATGTCATTGAATTTTTATTCTCCGTTTTTTATATTTACATCCATGCATTTTTTTTGTGCATGTTTTCTCATGTCTAAATTATGCACTTTTTGGCAACTTTGAATACAATATTTTGTGTATGTTTTTAACTATACCATGTCAAATTCGTGTGTTTTTTTACAATTAACATGCAAATTTTTTTTTGAGAAACAACGCACTTTATCTCATATCATAATGTTTTTGGGATACAAAGATTGTCTGGAGGACCATTGAGCCACACATGACGGCCAAAATCTAAGGTAGTAGCCATCCTAGCTAAATTGTGTGCTTCACCATTGCTTGTGCGTCATTCGTGAACAAAATCACAACTAAAAAACTTCGACTTTCTCTCATGAATATCCCGTAAAATCATGCAATACTCTCCTCGGTGCACTTGATTCTGTAGGTAGTTGATGACTCTCAGACAGTCAGATGCTATACGCAGCCTGTTGACGACCAAGTCTTCTGCTAGAGCTAGAGCCTCTCTGCATGCATACGCTTCTAGTGTCGCTGGCTCGATGACTCCTCGAAAGACAAGTGCTGAAGAGCCCAGAAGCTGACCATCTGCACTGCGGCAGACAACTCCAACAGCGCCAATACTAGAAGATGTTGCTACAGCCGCATCCACATTCAGTTTGGTCTCCCTAGAAGCAGGTGGTATCCACCTTCGCACCGTACTACTTGTAGCTGCCCCAGACTTCTTGATTTTATGTTGCTTCGGTGGGAGTTCAGGCTGCAAGTGGGACTATGCATGGGACTCCCACCTTTAGCCCACTTGGTCCCACTAAGTTTGGTGGGATTAACCAGTCATCCCGTCGCAAGTTACACAAATTATCTGGGCACAAGTGGGATCCCACTTAGCTGAGGAGCTTGCACTCGACTCATGTTGGCTAGGCCTGAGATTCTGTACTGATCATGTGATCGATTACCCACCACTGCCGCCTGCTCATCTGTCATGCCACGCACGCCGGGGTCGGATATCACCCGGAACAAGCTGCTCAGGTGGCCGCGGAGGGCGTCCGCGAGCTCGGCGCCCATGTACGGCGACACTTTGAGGAGCTTGTACTCGACGGTGGGACCTGTGTTGCTGAGGAGATGGAGCAGGCTGTGCACCACGTCCTCGGACAGGAGCGTCTTTTTGCCGGCATCTTCAAGATGGATGGAGCGGAAGTTGGCGCCTGAGGCGACTAGGTTGGCGAGGATGGTGGCGGAAACCTCCTTGAGCCTCATGGGGAAGTGGCTGCTGGCGCTGACGGAGAAGAGGTCCTTGACAAGCGGCGGCAGGATGCCGGCCTGCAACAGTATCTTGGCGCTCAGCTCGTTGGATGACATCTCCCTCATGGCTTTCAGCATCGCCTCTCTCGCTCGCGGGCCGTCGGTCTTGATGATGCCCCGAGGGGAAGTGGTTAGTGGGTAAGGTGGGTTCCCAATGGATTAATAGGGCTAGCCCACTTGAAAAAAAATCTGTCCAATGGGATCCCACTTAATCAATTTAAGTGGGATGGGATGGTTAGTCCCATTTAATCCCACTCCCATCTGTAGCCTGAGTGGGAGTTGTTGAAGCTCTTGCAAGTAGCGCTGGATGAACATGTATGTGGACACCGGACTTTGGTATTCCTCATGGATAGCTTTTCGACGTGCCCACCAGATCGTCCAGAGAGTTGTGAGGACAGAGATGAACTTGTCCCTGCTCAACGTATTGCAAAGTCCATGCAGCCATAGCTTCGGATCAGGTGTCTCGTCGCCATAGACCGGCAGCAGTGAGTCATCATCGTCATCTCGGAGAGACCATACGCTCTTCAACATGTTGCAATCGAGGAGGGCGTGTCTCCACGTGTCATTTGCTGCCTGGCATATCGGACAGACTGCATCCTCCGTCATGTGTCGCCGTTGGCGCTCTTGGCCCGTCGGCAAGGACGCACGCGCTAGTCTCCATGCAAAGATGCGTAGCTTGGTGGGAACCTGGACACCCCACAATTTTTTCCAGTGTTTCTCATGTTGGTCTGTGTCCGAAACCTCTGTCCCTTTGCGGAGCCACTTCTCTTGGCTCATCTTTGTCTCCATTACCATCCTGTAACACGAGCGCACAGAGAAGACGCCGGTTTTTTCGTACTGCCATGCATAGAAATCTCTCTGAGCTGAATGGCTAATATGTATTTGACGAACAATGTCAGCATCCATCGGTAGAAAGTGTGCATCCAGAGCTTGCTTGTTCCATGTCCTGTCAACATGTGATATAAGTTCCGCTACCTTTTCCGGAGTGTTTTGAGAAATAGTGTAAGTGCATCAAGTGCCCCCTTAATGGTTTTGGAGTATTGAAGACAAATAGGTTGAGAAATGTTCTGAGCACCCAAGAGTAATTGTGGCGTGCCGGTGAACAAGTCTGTGAAGGTTTTGAAAGTCTACCTTGAAGACTTACCACGAGTGATTGGGTGAGGTCTAAGTGACCTTAGCTCAAGAGGAATACGGTGAGGACTAAGTGTTCTCTGAGTTGCGACTCAGCCGCCTCAACCAGACGTGCAGTTGATACAGCAACTGAAACTGGTCTACCAAATTTCATTGTCTTCATCGAGCCAACCTGGTTTCAAATTCCTCATCCTCCCTTACTTTATTCCGCTGCTGAAGAATTTGTGATCTATCCTCTGACGAATTTGAACTGAAGTATTTGATCATGCTATCGTTTATTTCCCCAGTTCATATTCTTCATGCGTGTATGATTGTATGATTGCATGTTCTTCACCCTTATGTATTTTGTTCGCATGTACTCTGATTCTGTGATGACTTAGTTTTCCTTACGTTTCTATTTCTTCACTCTGATCTTCGTCAAATTCATCAGAGTTTGACGAATTTCTAATAATCTCCCATTCACCCCCCCTCTGGGAGGTAACCTGCGCTTTCAATTGGTATCAGAGCAAGGTACTTCCTTGTTCTGTGTGATTTTGGTTTAACCACCTGGAGTTTTAGTTATGTCGATCGCAGGTATGATCAAAGTCTCTGCTGCGTGCCCCATCTTCGATGGCACAGACTATCCCTACTGGAAGAACAAGATGCGAATGCATCTTGAGGCTATTGACAACGATCTCTGGTTCGTCGTCGAGAACGGCGTCCCCACCATTTCACCAAGTATCAATGCTGCTGACGTGAAGCGATTCAAGCAACTGGACTCTCAAGCGAAGAACATCATTTGTGGTCATCTCAACAAAGGACAGTATGGCAGAGTGAGTGCACTGGAAACCTCGAAGCTTATCTGGGATCGGCTTTCAAAAGTGAATGAGGGTGTTTTCACTCAACGTGACTCCCGAGTTGATGTTCTGCGCAATCTCTTCAATCGCTTCAAAAGACTCGACAACGAAAATGTGCAGCAAACCTTCGACCGCCTCACTGATATCTTCAATGAGCTTCAAGCTCTTGGTGCTGCTGACATCACCAATCATGACGTGGTGAAGAAATTGCTGAGGTCTCTGGACAGTTCCTTCGACACTTTGGCACTGATGATTCAAGAGCGCCCTGATTATAGATCACTGGATCCTGCTGACATTCTTGAGAGGCTCAACACACATGAATTTCAGCAAGCAGAGAAGAGAGATATGTATGGACCCAGCTATGGTTGCCCCCGCGCTCTGAAGGCTAAAGCAAAAGCCAAGGCCAAGGCTATTTCTTCATCTGAAGAAGAAGAGGAATATGAGAGCAGTTCTGACGGTGCTGAGGAAATTGGCAGTGAGCTGGCTATGCTGGTGAAGAAGTTCCAGAAGTTTTCCAAGAAGAACAGATTTGGAAAATCTTCAAAGTATGACTCGAAGAACACTGGAGAAGCGTCTGCTCGAGACTACAACAAAAGAACCTGTCACAAATGCAAGAAGCCAGGCCACTACATCGCCGACTGCCCTCTTTGGCAGAAGAAGAAGAAGAAGAAGAAGAAGAAGAGCAGGGATGATGATGGATCTGATGGGAAAAAGAAGAAGTCCTCAAAGTCCTCAAAGTCTTCATCAAAGTCCTCATCTCACAAGAAATCTAGTTCTAGCAAAGCGCGTGCATTCCTTGGGAAGGAAATGGATTCTGAAGAAGAATCTGATGATCAGCAAGCTGAGGAATCTGAGGAGGAGTCAGACACTGGTGTGGCAAGCCTTGCACTCGCTACTGAGTACGTCAGTAAGTCCATCTTCAACACTGAGGATAATGGTATCTCCACCAACAATGATGACTGTGCTGATGACTATACTCCCACCTATTGCTTCATGGCACGAGGCGCAAAGGTAACATCACGAGAAGCTCAAAAAGCAAATTCTTCACAGGAACCCTAGAAAAGAGGGTATTGCCTTTGAGAGAAAGCTCAACGCTAATGGTTCATATTGAAAGCCTGAGCAGTATCCTAAAATCTCATGGGTTGCTGCAAAGGGACCTCCAGTAGACCCATCCACTTTATCTGGCTATACTTGTGATTCTTCATATTCTTCAGATGAGTCATTTGACTTCAACTATAAACTGTTCAAGAATCAGAATGGTGAGGTCTTTGCCAGATTCATTGGTACTAATTGCAGGAATGGTCCACCTGTAAAGAAAATCTGGGTTCCTAAAAGCCTTCTGGAAAATCTTCAGGTGAATGTCATCATGACACCACCGATGAAGAAGAAACTTCCCGGGGCAAATTCTTCACAGGGATCAAAGTCGTCAAATGGACGCATACCCACTTATGGTCGCACTAATGGCTCTGTTTCGCAGGAAAACAGACAGTGAGTTGATGAATATGAGCATTATTCTTCGAACCACTATGTTCACAAATCTTCGAGGAATTTCTCTGCTTATTCATTCAATTACTATAACCCTCCTGTGAAGAGAAATGCATATTCTTCAATGCCTAAGTTCTCCATCAATGCACTTCGTCACATTGCTTCTCAGCCACCCATTCAGATGTGGGTGGTTAAGAAGAAGAACTAATCTCTTCTGCAGGGTCGGGTCTTCAGACAACTAAATGTCTGATGAATTTGCTGAAGACCTGACAAAATACCTGTTGAGATGCAGGCTAATCATGCTGGAATGAATGTTTCATTTCACACATCCCTTATGCTGCTAGATATTATTCATTGATGAAATTGTCTGACGAAATTGATCATTATCATATTCTTCACTTTGAAGCATATGAATTTGTAAGTCAGACTAATGCTTCTACAGGATGATACACCTTCAGCCACTGAATGGGTCTTGGACAGTGGCTGCACGAATCATATGACTGGAGATAGGAATCTCCTCACTGATGCTCCCCTTACTCCGTCTCATCTGAAGCATATCACTTACGCTGACAAAGGAAAAAAGCAAGGTATTGGGTCAAGGTTGCCATTTCAAAGGATCGACACATGGAAAAGGTGATGCTTGTCGAGTCCCTTGGATTCAACCTCATGTCTGTCTCAATGCTTTGTGATCTTGATATGATTGTCATCTTTGGCAAATATAGATGCATTGTGCTGTTGGAATCTGACAAATCCAAAGTCTTTGAAGGCTTTAGGAGAGGTGACCTGTATATTGTAGATTTCTCTACAGGTCCTCAGCCCGCAACATGTCTAATGGCAAAAGCTTCAGAATGCTGGCTATGGCATCGACGACTTGGACATGCTGGAATGAGGAATTTGAGCACTCTCGTCAAGAAGAAGCATATCATTGGCGTCGAGGGTGTCAAATTCGTCAAGGATCACCTCTGTGGCACTTGTGAGTCTGGAAAGATGACCAGAGCCAAGCACCAGGCGAAGACAATCATGACCACAACTCGTCCTTTTGAATTTCTTCATATGGATTTGTTTGGTCCTACACATTATGCCACACTAACCAATGCAGCATCTCTCTATGGATTCGTCATTGTTGATGACTACTCTCGCTACACCTGGGTGCACATCATTACCTACAAGACTGAAGTTCAGAATGTCTTCAGACGATTCTCCAATCGGGCCATGACGAATTATAGTCTCAAGATCAAGCACATCAGGAGTGACAATGGCACCGAGTTCAAGAACACAGACCTCGATGATTATCTTGATGAACTTGGTATTACTCATGAGCTCTCTGCTCCCTACACTCCACAGCAGAATGGAGTCGTGAAGCGCAAGAACAGAACCCTCATCGAGATGGCGCGCACTATGCTTGATGAATACAAGACTCCTCGTCATTTCTGGCCTGAGGCAATTGACACTGCATGCCACATCATCAACCGGGTATATCTTCACAAATTCCTCAAGAAGACTTCATATGAACTCCTCACTGACAAGAAAGCCAATGTGAGTTATTTCAAAGTCTTCGGTGCAAAATGTTGGATTAGAGATCCTCATCACAGTTCTAAATTTGCACCGAAAGCACATGAAGGTTTTATGCTTGGTTACGGAAAGGACTCGCACACCTACAGAGTCTTCAACTCCTTCCACCACAAGGTTGTTGAAACTGTAGATGTGCGGTTCGATGAAACTAACGGCTCGCAAAGAGAGCACCTGCCTCCTGTGCTAGATGAAATGCCACCTGAGGAATCTATCAAGCTGATGGGCATGGGTGAAATTGTGCCCAGTGAAGAAATAGCTCCTGATGAAGAAGTGGTTGTTCCTCGTCGTGAAGAAAATGAACATCCTGACGAAAATGATGCTGAGGATTCTGCACGGCAACAACAACAACAAGGCCCTCCTCCAGCACATCCACGAGTGGCAAATGAAATGCAGATTGAGAAGATCCTTGACAACATCAATGCACCTGGTCCCCTCACTCGCTCAAGAGCTTCACATTTAGCTAACTTTTGTGGGCATTACGCGTTTGTCTCTATTTCAGAGCCCACCAAAGTTGATGAAGCCTTTCTGGAACATGAATGGATTCAAGCGATGTAAGATGAATTGCGTCAATTCGAGCTCAACAATGTGTGGGAGCTTGTTAAGCGTACTGATCCACGCAAGCACAATATCATCGGCACTAAGTGGATCTACCGCAACAAACAAGACGAAAATGGCCAAGTGGTGAGGAATAAGGCTCGTCTTGTAGCTCAAGGCTACACACAGGTTGAGGGTATTGATTTCGATGAAACATTTGCACCTGTTGCTAGGCTTGAAGCCATTCGTATATTGCTTGCATATGCTAACCATCATGATATCCTCTTATATCAAATGGATGTGAAAAGTGCATTCCTCAATGGTAAGCTTGAGGAAGAAGTATATGTTGCTCAACCACCAGGTTTTGAGGATCCAAAGCATCCTGACAAAGTCTTCAGACTCAACAAGGCTCTCTATGGCCTCAAGCAGGCCCCTAGGGCTTGGTATGATACACTGAAGGAATTCCTGAAGAAAAAGTGGTTCAAGCCCGGTTCACTTGACCCTACTCTTTTTACTAAATCTTATGATGGTGAACTGTTCATATGCCAAATATATGTTGATATTATCTTTGGTTGCACTAACAAGAAATACAGTGACGAATTTGCTCATATGATGCAAGAAGAATATCAGATGTCTATGATGGGGGAGTTGAAATTCTTCCTCGGGCTACAAATTCGTCAACAACCCAATGGCATCTTCATATCTTAGGAGAAATACCTCAGAGACTGCCTGAAGAAATTCGGAATGCAAGATTGCAAAGGCCTCAAGATACCAATGCCAACAAATGGCCAACTCAACACTGACGAAAATGGTAAAGATTTCGATCAGAAGGTATATCGCTCCATCATTGGTTCGCTGCTTTACCTACGTGCATCTAGGCCAGATATTATGCTTAGCGTTTGCATGTGTGCCCGCTTTCAAGCGTCACCGAAGGAATCACACCACCAGGCTGTGAAACGAATTCTTCGATATTTGGCTCACACCCCAACGCTTGGATTATGGTATCCCAAGGGCTCATCGCTTGATCTTGCTGGATATTCCGATTCTGATTATGCTGGTGATCGTGTGGACCGCAAGTCAACATCAGGCACATGTCATTTCCTCAGACGATCTCTTGTATGTTGGTCCTCGAAGAAGCAGAACTGCGTCTCACTTTCCACTGTCGAGGCTGAGTACATTGCTGCTGGCGCCTGCTGCTCTTAGTTACTATGGATGAAGCAAACCCTCAAGAACTATGGCGTCAACGTGAAGAAAGTGCCACTCTACTGCGACAATGAGAGCGCCATCAAGATCGCCCACAACCCAATGCAACACTCAAGGACGAAGCATATTGAGATTCGTCACCATTTTCTTCGTGATCATGTGCTGAATGGAGACATCGTCATCGACCACGTGAAGTCTGAAGACCAGCTTGCTGATACGTCTCCAACGTATCTATAATTTTTGATTGTTCCATGTTGTTATATTATCAATCTTTGATGTTTTTATATGCATTTACAGCAATTATATATCATTTTTGGAGACTAACCTATTAACTTAGTGCCCAGTGCCAGTTGCTGTTTTCTATCCTGTTTTTGTTTTACAGAAAATCAATACCAAACGAAGTCCAAATGCCACGAAACTTTTTGGAGATTTTTTTCTGGACAAGATAAACACTAGAAGCTTCGGGAGAAGACCAGACGTCAAAGGAGGTGGCCACGAGCCACCAGGGCGCGCCTGGGGGGGGGCAGGCGCGCCCTGGTGCCTCGTGGGCCCACCTCAGCTCCGTTTGACCTAATTCCATCACTATAAATTCAGAAGAAAAAAATCAGAAACCCTCAAGGGGAGTCCACGAAATACTTTTTCCGCCGCCGCAAGTTTCTGTTCTCGAGAGATCCCATCTGAAGGCCTTCTCCGGTACTTCGCCGGAGGGGGAATCGATCACGGAGGGGCTCTACATCAACCTTGCTACCCTTTTGATGATGCGTGAGTAGTTTACCACAGACCTTCGAGTCCATAGTTAGTAGCTAGATGGCTTCTTCTCTCTTTTTGATCTTCAATACAATGTTCTCCTCGATGTTCTTGGAGTTCTATCCGATGTAATCACTTTTTGCGGTGTGTTTGTTGGGATCCGATGAATTGTGAGTTTATGATCAGATTATCCATGAATATATTTGAGTCTTCTCTGATCTCTTTTATGCATGATTGTTATAGCTTCGTATTTCTTCTCCGGTCTATTGATTTGGTTTGGCCAACTAGATTGATTTATCTTGCCATGGGAAAAGGTGCTTTCTAATGGGTTTGATCTTGCGGTGCTCAATCCCAGTGACAGAAAGGGACATGACACGTATGTATCATTGCTATTAAGGGTAAAAAGATGGGGTTTATTCATACGTGAGTTTATCTTGTCTACATCATGTCATCATTCTTAAGGCGTTACTCCGTTCTTTATGGACTTAATACACTAGATGCATGCTGGATAGCGGTCGATGTGTGGAGTACTAGTAGTAGATGCAGGCAGGAGTCGGTCTACTTGTCTCGGACGTGATGCCTATATACATGATCATTGCCTTGGATATCGTCATGATTATTTGCTTTTCTATCAATTGCCCAACAGTAATTTGTCTACCCACCGTATGCTATTTTCTCGAGAGAAGCCTCTAGTGAAAACTATGGCCCCCGGGTCTATCTAAATCATATTACTAAAACCCTAAAAATATTGCTGCCATTTTCTTTTATTTATTTTATTTTGTATTTTTGTTTCAATCTATCTATCATATACAATTTAATCTTGCAATTGACCGCCGAGGGATTGACAACCCCTCGTTTGCGTTTGGTGCAAGGATTTGTTGTTTGTGTGCAGGTGCTGCTAACGAGGTGTTGCGTGATTCTCCTACTGGTTCGATAACCTTGGTTTCATAACTGAGGGAAATACTTATCTCTACTGTGCTGCATCATCCCTTCCTCTTCGGGGATAATACCAACGCAAGCTACAAGTAGCACTTGCAGATATCTTCACAAAGCCCTTGGATGAGAGAACGTTTTGCATGTTGCGGTGTGAGCTAAACATCTTAGAATCTTCGAATGTCCTTTGAAAAGGACACACATCCTAACGCTTATGCATTCTTGATGACTTTGATGCACAACACACGAAGTAACGTTTTTCTTCAATCAATGAAGACTAACCCTCTAAATGTGAAGAAATTAATGAAGAACTTGATTCTCAGAACCCTACGACAATTTTACGTGGTGTCTGAAATCATCATAGTTCTTATACGGTGGGTAACGCCACCACCTCTTTTTGACATTCTTCAAATTTGAGTTTTTCGTCATTTGCAATTTCATCAAACTTTTCAAATTCGTCATTTGAGGTTATTCTTCACTGCTTGTTGATTATATATATATATATATATATATATATATATATATATATATATATATATATATATATATATATATATATATATATATATATATATATATATTTGAGTTTTTCATGTCCTCAACAGCATCCACATATAGCTATTTCTTCAAACAGTGTTTTTCGTTATCTATGTGGATGTGATCGGACCCGCTCCCCTCTGTGCTAAACTCAACCCACTCTGTTCTCAATCTCTTCATATGCGTTCTACTTGACACTGTTCAAAGTCTTCACTGTGTCCTTGATAGCTGAAGAAATTGCGAACACATTTTGAAAAATATTCTAATCAATTTTTGGCGGTTGCCACAGTAACTTCATCCCGCGCTTCAGACGCATGGATAAAGGTGAAAATGCATGTGTGACATGTGTCACTCAGATGCGAAACGCCAGGGGCTTATCCGTCCAAAATCTTCGGACCTCTCAGTTTTTGCCGCGCCTATATAAAGGCTTGACCTCGTCAACCCTAACTCATTTCACTCTCGCGCCCCTGTCGCTCTCAAACCCTAGCGCCGCCGCTGGAACTCATCGTCGCCGGAGAGGAAGAGCTTCACTGCCTCGACTTCTTCGCCATCGTACTCACGCCGGCTGCGGATTTCTTCACCTCCGCCGCCGCCGTAGACGTCTTTCGTCTCCAAGTTAGGGCACGGAAGATCTGAACTGACGATTTCCTTCGCCTCGTCGTCCAGTTCGTCGAGTTCATCCTTGGGATAATTAAAATTTATTTTTACAGCCCAAGTTTGATCTTTTTACTGCCACAAAATCATCAAGTGTTGTTTTTACCACTCTTCCAATTCTTCAGCACTTCCTTCTGGCCAGTCTTGAGTATATTCATCTAAGTTATACTTAACATCATGATTCCTCAATTGTGCAATTGCTTCAATATGTACAACTCTGGAATCTATGTCAAGAACACTTAGTGAATTGCGTCAAGACGATAAGGGTCAATTTCTTCACCTGGTTTATTTTGAAAAATCTCTGAGAACGTATGTGACTCTTCCCTATTTCCTCGCAACTATACTCTATTCACAGGTACAATGTCTGCAGACGAATCACTAGGTTCTCATCAAATTAATTCATTTGCAGCATTGCTTGAGGAAAACCTTCAAACATCTTCAGAGTCCTCACGTGTTCAAAAACCTCAGCTGAAGAAAATGGTTGATGGAAAAAGGCCTCAGAAGGGAGGCAAGAGAAAGGAGGAACATACAGCTTTCGAGATACCAGATGATCTGTATGAAGGATATTGCACTCCAGATGAAGAGACTCATGGGAAGGAAACCAAGGAGCAGCGCAAAACGCGCATGCAGAAGATAAAAAGATACTGGACCTATCAGTGGAGAGACTACAATTTCGTCACTTCCAAATATATGAAGGATTTTGCTGTGAAGCCTCCGTGCAATAGGCCACCGCTTGCTGAAGGTCAAACTGCTCATCCTACAAGCATCAGAAGGGGTGAAGAATTCCCCAAAGAATGGGCAAAGCAACAAGCTAAACTGCAGAAATAGGCCAAAAAGGCTGTTGATGAATTCAACAAGGCCGCAAAGGCCTCAGCTGAAGCAGATGCCAGTGGCAGTGCCAGTGCTTCGAAGAAGGCTATGCAAAAGAAGCCTGCCACCAAGCCAAAGCCGTCTGTCCCAAAGCCCTCAGTGGCCCAGCCGGCCGCTTCAAAGGCTTCAGCACCCAAGATCTCAAAATCTTCAGTGCCTCCTCCTGCTACAAGTTCATCAATGGCAGCAGCAAAAGCTTCAACACCGGTTGTGCTCGCATCTTGCCAGCGCACCGAGGGCTTTCCAACAGCCCCAATTGCTGCATCAAGTGCCTCAGCTAGTGGGCAACCATCGTCTTCACTGCCCAAGCTGAAGAAAAAGGTCACTGCTGGCCGTGGAACCAGGCCAAGTCCCAAGAGCAAGGCCGTCGTACCACAGGCTGACGAACATGGGCTGGCTGACGAAGATGAGCTCGCCGAGTTCCTCAGAAGGAAGCAAGAGCAAGCTGCAATTGCTAAGAATTCTTCAGTTCCAATGATGCTAGACCCCAAGAAGCTTCTAGACTTCATTGACATCTGGTGCACCAAGCCAGACACGCCTCTTGATGAATTGAATCTTCCTCCTGGCCCAAGTCATGTGTTGTCTGCTTTCATATTGAATGAGAAGCACAAAATTTCTCAAGCGAAACTGGTGAGGAAATAGCAGCTGCAGAAAGAGAAGGAGCTGCAGAAGAACATGCTGTCTATTTCCCCTCAACAGCTTGTGTCTTTGCAGTCTGAGATTCAACAGCTATCTGAAGAATTTGAACACCAGTCAAGTCACTGCTGTGGAGTGCGTGACAGATTCATCCAAACCACCACCAATGTGGTCAATGAGCACAACAAGCGTGAGGCTGCCAAGTTTGGCATCGTGCCTCCTTCTAGTTCTTCAACTCCACCACCATCAGCTCAGACCAGTGAGACTGCCAGGTCAATAGTGGTTGCGCCTGAAGAATATGAAAGGGCAACTGACGATGTTGTGCCTGAAGAAACTGCCAGGGCGACTGCATCAGTCGTTCCTGAAGTAATTGAACCATCAAGTTCCTCAGCAGCAGCACCACCAACGACTTCATCTGTGAAGACTATCACCCTTCCTTCTGCATCAGAAGTGAAGAGGACCAAGGCTGCTGAGAAGGAAGCAAAGAAGAGAAAAGCTTCAGCCCCTACTGCCATCGCTGCTACTGTGAAGAAAATGAAGACGACTCCATTATCTTCAGATGTTCCAATTGATGCCATTCCTATCTCATCAGCGCCCCCTACTCCTGCCACAGATGATCGTCAGATTGTTCCGTATGGGGTGGAATATGAAATTCCTCAGGCTGATGAAGATGACGCTGAAACCCACTCTGCTGCTACCACAGAGCAAGTGGATGAAGAAAATGAAGTCAAGGAAGATGCTTCGCTTCACCAAGTCCTGTCTCGGAAGCCCTCACAGGTTCCGGTGACTGAAGAACATGCCACTACTTCATCTGGAAGTAGTGAAGAAACTGAAGAGGATGTGGACATTGATGGTGAACTACCCCTCCTATCATTGACGAATTTTGGGAAGCTTATCATCCAAATTCGCCCCTCACCACTCCTCTGACGCAAGTGCCACAGTCACCCGCCGTCACTGAAGAAATTCACACTGGCTCTGAGGAAAAACAACCATCACCACTCCAAAGCATTCCTCAAGAAATTCCAGCTGCAGCAGCTGATGAAATTGCTCAAGATGAGCTAATGGTTGATGTCGTCAATCCATCCCCTCAGCGCAATGACTCAATTCCTTCAGCAGATACCGACATAGTTCCAACTGCCACTGCTGAGGAAATTGCCAAATCACTTGTTGTGACAGATCCGAATGATTCCACTGGGTCCCCACGACCAGTGTTTGATGTACGCAAAAAGATGCATAACCTTCACCAAGTGCCTGTGATGCCTAAGATTGGCAGAGCCCTCGGGCGGCCTCAGTTGATAATGCCAAATTCTTCGAAGAGAAGAACTTCTTCATTGGTGAGTCCCCATATGACTCAGCCAAGATTAGGCGCCTGCGATTCTGGACAAGGACACAGATGATTTTTTATGCATCACTTTTATTTGACAAGGACAAAGTATTTCCGCATCGCCATATTCCTCACGTGGATATGGAGTCATTACCGTGCTTTCGGCCAGTTCTGGCTGTTCTTCACGATGCTGGATTACTCAGCTTCTTCTCTGACGTCTGCTATTGGAATGAAGAACTCATTCTTCAATTCTACGCCATAGTGCACTTCTCTGGAGACGCTGACGACATTGCAACATGGGCTCTGGACTGGATGAGTGAAGACACTCACTACAAAGCTCCAATTGAAGAACTTCTTCGAGCTCTCCCAGTTGAACCACCCCATGAAGAAGCGAGGAGAATTTATGAAGAAACTGAGCTCCCCAACCACCTGATGCAAGTGCTTATGAAGCCAATCGCTGAAGGAGATGCTCCAAGGACAACCTTCCTAGTGAAGGATTTGCTATATGTGCCAAGAACGGTATACCGCATTCTGGCCAAAACCCTCAGTCCAATCAAGGGACACAACTCCAATACTGAAGAAGTTGTGGGAATTATGAAGAATTTGTTGTTCCATATAATTCATGGTACTCCCATCAACATTCATGATTTCTTTCTGAGGACATTGGTCACAGTGGCACAGTCGCCTTTTGATATGAAGCCATATGCTCCATGGATCATGAGATTCATCAGATCCCGATCTGCAATTCACTACCAGGCTGACAGTCAAAATCATTTGAGCTATTTGCCTGAAATAGAAATTCTTCAGAGCACCATCTCCTCAGTTCCTGGCAAGGGCAAGGCTGTTGTAGATGAAGGAATTCGTCCCCTTGATGGACAATTTCGTCAACCAATCTCCAGCTCCAATGCTGATGAATCTGCTACAGGATACCGTTGCAAAAGCTTCAAGGCCAACTTCTTCACCTGAAGCACCACGAGTCATGACGGACCGTGAGCTGCTCATAAGCCTTCACCAGAAAGTTGACAAGAATCACCGATGGGTTAAGCGTCAGTTTGCAGGTATTCAAGCCAACATGATTGTGACGCATAACGCCATCTGCAAAAACTGCTATTATCTTCATGAGATATTTGACAGATCATGGGCCATCCTCTCACACCTCAAGACAGATGAAGAACTTGCAGATCTGGATTTCCAAATGAACTTCGACTGGGCCGAACCGCCAAGGAAGAAGTTCAAGAACACCAAAGTTCCTCATCTTATGCCAAGCTCAGAGTCTTCATCGCGCAAAACTGACGCAAATGAAGCTGTTGAAGACACTACGGCTGGTCCATCTGCATCACGCGGCCCCAACAACACTGGCGCTCCCTAGTCTTCACCGCGATGATTTTCTTCAGGGGCGTTAGTCCTCACCCTTGTCTCCTTTTGGTCATTTGATGACAAAGGGGGAGAAGAGTGAGTTAGTCTTCAAGCGGGTCGTTATATGGGCTGTTTTTGCTGAGTTACAACTCTTGAACTTCATTTGATTCGCTCTTTGACGGGTTGTAACTTAAATAACTGTTGGATGTCTGACTCTTTTGTAATGTTTTATATGCATGCTCTGATCTTAATATATATCTGCTCATGCATGCACAAATTCGTCAGACACCAATTTTCATCATGCATTCATATTCTTCAAATATCTTATGATCATGCATGATTGGATTCCAAGATATAGGGGGAGATCTCCACAATTTCAACCTGCCATGTGCATTTGCAATCCAAAGCAAATTCCTCATATGCACATCTTCAGGGGGAGTTTCTCAATATCTTGTAATCAATTTCTTCAAACTCTGTACTTACACTTCAATTATTTTTACTCCCGTTGAAAGCCTAACCAATTTGTCATCAATCACCAAAAAGGGGGAGATTGTAAGTGCATCAAGTGCCCCCTTAGTGGTTTTGGAGTATTGAAGACAAATAGGTTGAGGAACTAATGTGTTTGTGAGTATACACAGGAGACAGAGTCCCTGAACACTTGGTTTAACACATGGAAGACGACCCCTAAAAATAGATTTCTTCAAGTGAAGAATTTGGTGATGAAATTGGTACGGCCTTTGAAGAAATTGATGTGAAGACTTTGAAGCTTGAAGACTTTGGTTTTCGTAGTTTCTTTTCTTCTTCTTTGAGTCATAGGAAAAACCGTACTGTTAAAGGGGGTCTAGGTGAAACATATTTCACATTTCCAAAGCGATGCTCAACCTTCTCAAAACTATACACACAAAAACCGCTTCGAGTGAAGCCTTTGGAAATCTCCAGTACAGCTGACGCATTTGCTAGCGACAGTGACGAAATTCATCTGGTCGCTGACAAATTTGGTCAGGCTGAGGAGTTAGGAGTTCGCCAGTGTGAGCTGCCTACCGTGAGGAAATTGTGTGCCCTGACGAAATTGAGAGTACAATTTTCAGACCGTTGCTGCGCCGCGTGCCAGCTGTCGAGTGGAACCTTATCCTGACAACGGTTGAATCAGACAAGGGCATTTATGACAATTCATGTCGGGTTGCCCCCTGGCTATAAATAGCCGCCCCCACAACCACTTGTTGGTTGGCTGCTCCGAGAGAACTTGACACTTGTCATTTGAGAGCAACCCATCCTCTGGCGACTTTGAGAGAACCCAAGTGAGGAAAAACCCAACCAGAGCCTAAGTGACTGAGCATCACTGAAGAGATTGATCTGTGTGATCCGACGCTTGTTACCTTTGAGGACTGTCATTCCTCCAGACGGTTAGGCGTCATGTTCTGAGCACCCAAGAGTAATTGTGGCATGCCGGTGAACAAGTCTGTGAAGGTTTTGGAAGTCTACCTTGAAGACTTACCACGAGTGATTGGGCGAGGTCTAAGTGACCTTAGCTCAAGAGGAATACGGTGAGGACTAAGTGTTCTCTGAGTTGCGACTCAGCCGCCTCAACCAGACGTACAGTTGATACAGCAACTGGAACTGGTCTACCAAATTCCATTGTCTTCACCGAGCCAACCTGCTTTCAAATTCCTCACCCTCCCTTACTTTATTCCGATGCTGAAGAATTTGTGATCTATCCTCTGACGAATTTGAACTGAAGTATTTGATCATGCTATCATTTATTTCCTCAGTTCATATTCTTCATGCGTGTATGATTGTATGATTGCATGTTCTTCACCCTTATGTATTATGTTCGCATGTACTCTGATTCTGTGATGACTTAGTTTCCCTTGCATTTCTATTTCTTCACTCTGATCTTCGTCAAATTCATCAGAGTTTGACGAATTTCTAATAATCTCCCATTCACCCCCCCCTCTGGGAGATAACCTGCGCTTTCAAATAGTACTGATTGGGCGCATACTAAAATTTTTGGGCAGCCAATTGTCATTCCAGCTGTTGGTGTCTTCCCCATCGCCAATACGCTTGATCAGACCCGTGCACAAAATATCCCTTCCTTCGCATAGCGAGTGCCAAATTTGTGATGGCCGCGGTCCCAATTGGGCTGGCAGAATATCCGAGGTTGGAAAATACACCGCCTTAAGCAAGCGAGCACTAAGGGTACGCGGGTCACATAGAATCCTCCACGCCTGCTTGGCAAGAAGAGCCAAGCTGAAAATCTCCATGTCCCGGAATCCCAGGCCACCCTTATATTTTGGCATGCACATGTTTTCCCATGATACCCATGCCGTCCTCCTCTCGCCCGCCTTGCTGCCCCACGAGAACTTGCGTATCATCGAGGTGATGTGCTGACAAAGACCCCTAGGTAACTTAAAGAGAGCCATAGAATACGTGGCTATTGCCTGCAGCACCGATTTAATTAGGACCTCCTTACCACTTCCCGCGAGACACTGTTCCATCCATCCCTGAATGTTCTTCCACACCCTATCCTTTACATAGGAAAAGACACTATTTTTTGCCATTCCCACATATGACGGTAACCCCAAGTATTTTTCACACAGGGTTTCTTTCTGGATCTCCAATAAACCCTTTATTGTTTCTCTGTGTGGCCCTGAACATCCCTTGCCAAAATAAATCGATGATTTGTCATGATTGATGCGTTGTCCAGAAGCTTGACAATACAAATTCAGAATCTCCTTCAATTTCAAGACCTTTTCCGTGGTGGTTTTGCTAAACATCAAGCAATCGTCAGCAAAAAGGAGGTGGTTTACCTTTGGTGCCGTGACAGCAATTTGGATACCCTCCAGCAGCCCACCCTCTTTTGCGTGCTTATACAAGACAATCCATCTGCCACCAATAAGAATAGATAGGGAGAGATAGGATCCCCCTGTCTAATGCCTCTGCATGGGTGAAACTCACTACTCTGTCCACCGTTAAACAGAAGTGAGAATGAAACTGTGGTCACTCCCCTCATAACCTGACGAACAAAAGAGTCACAAAATCCCAGCCTTTTCATAATAGCCTCCAAATACACCCATTCCACCCGATCATATGCTTTCATCATGTCAAGCTTAACAGCACAATGTCCATTCTTCTTGCCCCTATTATTCTTCATAAAATGAAGGCATTCGTAGGCAGTAATGACATTATTGGTAATCAAGCGACCCGGCACGAAGGCCGACTGTTCTTCAGAAATAATCTCCGGGAGAATCTGCTTCAGACAGTTAGCAAGTACCTTGGATGCTATTTTGAAGATCACATTGCACAAGCTAATTGGCCGAAACTGAGACAGTAATGTAGGGTTCTGTACCTTAGTGATAATAACAATAAACGTCCTATTGATCTCCTCAGGGGAGTCTTCTCCCTTCAAAACTCGAATCACAATCTTGGTCACTTCCTCACCACACAAGTGCCAATACTTTTGGAAAAAGTGGGTCGGAAAACCATCTGGCCCCGGTGCCTTAGTGGGAAACATTTGGAACAAAGCTTTTTTCACTTCTCCTTGTGTAACATCCCTAGATAGCATATTGTTCATCTCACCCGTGACCTTACAAGGTACATGAGATAGCAACTCTTCCATCCCAATGACCCCTTCGTAAGCATACAAATTCTCATAAAAAATCAACAGCCATTTGCTCAAGCTCCACCGGGTCCTCACAAACAGTGCCATTGGGACGTGTCAACCTCTGTACACGATTCTTTTTACGTCGGCTGGATGCCTTTTGGTGAAAGAAAGTTGTGTTCTGGTCACCTTCGAGCAGCCACTGAATACGCGCATGTTGACGCCACATCACTTCCTCCCTGAACCGGAGCTCAATAATGCGGTCCTCAACCTTGATTTCCTCACGTGAGGCAGCTATCCTGGCCGGATCTTCGCGCAGCTCATCGAGTCATTTCCTTAATCTCCTTAGTTCTGACCGTACTGCTCCAAAGGTGGTAGAGCCCCACCCCATCAAGGGAGTGGCCATACTCTGGAGTTTATCTTTTATCTCCCCCACTGATGTAGCCTTTGAGGACCCCCCCCCCCCCCCCCCACACACACACACACGCCTCCTGTACCCATAGTTTAAAAAACCAGACCGGACCGGCGGTCGGACCGGAAAAAAAAACCAGAACTAGCCCTCCCATCGGTTTTAAGCTCCAAGAAATAAGAAGTGAGATTCGAACCCAGGACAACTAGATGGTAGGTTGTGGCTAAGCCTGGCCCAATAACCACTACGGTTGAGCTTCTTTGTTGTCTAGTTGAAGGAATCTTACTATTTGACTAGCTTTTGTACTATATTTACATATATTACTACTTAATAATAATTATTTACGATTAAAAAAATCAGCAGATGAACTGGTGAACCGGCGGTCCGACTGGTAAAAACCTGAACCGACAGGCTCACCGGTTCGATTGCCGGTCCAATTTTTTAAACTGTGCCTATACCATCGCCTGGAAGCCATCATGCCGTTCCCACATAAGTTCATAATGGAACGGCTGCTCCTTACGGATCCGCTGGTTGTGTGCCTCCATGCTATTAAGGAGTAGTGTAGGTGAGTGGTCAGATTTTACTGCATGCAAGTGACGTATAGATGCCAGCGGGAACAGGGAACTCCATTCCGTTGTTGCCAATGCTCGGTCGAGTCTGACACGGCATGTTGCTCCGTTTTGTACTTTACGCTCAAAAGTCCAGTCAAGACCGGTCCAGCCCAGATCACACAAACATACATCTACGGCCTCCCTAAACGCGTTTATTTGGCCAACATCCCGCTCGTTCGGGCCAAACCGCTCTTCACGCCCGAGGACCTCATTGAAGTCCCCGATGCATAGCCATGGGAGGTCGTTGTCCGCCTTCAAATAACGCATCATATCTCAGGTTTTATAGCGCATGCTCCTATTCGTCTCTCCGTACCAGCATGTAAGTCGCCAAGGATCTTTTCCGGCCTCCTTCACCGTCATATCTATATGATACTTAGAGAAGTTTCTCAGTTCCAACTCCAGTGGTTGTTTCCAATACATGCAGAGTCCTCTGCTTCTTCCCGAACTACCAACTCCATAGGCATTGTCATGACCAAGTGTTCTTGCCAAACCCTCCATGCGATTCTTTGCAATTTGCGTCTCCACAACACAAAGGATCGTCGGCGCACTCTCCCGCGCAAGGTCGCGGAGCTCGTTAACTATCGCGGGGTCGCCCAGCCCGCGACAGTTCCAGCATAGGATCGACATTAGGCGCGGCGGTCCTCCGCGAGGGAGGCCGCCAATGTTGCCAAGTCATTTTTTGTTCCCACCGTATAGTCAGATATACTGCTCCCCTTCGCTGTACTTGATCCCTTCGTAAACTTCTTTCTATCTCTGGGCGACACAAAGGCACAGAGCCCTTCATCCCCTTGCGTAGCCAATCCCTCAGGCCTCGATCTTGGAGGCACCATGGCGTTCCTCATGACAAACAGACCCCAAACACCGACGCGATCTCCCCCTGGAAACCCTCGCAGCAAAGACCGGGGCCAAGAAGCCCTATGTACTACACTTGGAGAGACCCGTCGGGGAGGGCATCAGTAAAGAAAAGTCGACGCTGGCAGAGGCTGCCGGCGGAGTAGAGAAACCCTCATCGCCTCAGGCGGCGCTAGGGTAGAAAAACATCTGCTCGGGGTGGAAGCTGTTGTCTATCTACTAATTAACATGCAAATTTGCCATGTTTTTTCTTCATCCTTTTTGTAGTGTGAAAACTAGACTTTTGTGGCCCAACTGTCGTGAAACGGGAGAGGGTTCACGCTAAGGGTGCTCTCCCAGCACGCATTTTTGGGTCGGACATTGTGCAGGGCGGGACATCCCTGTTTTTGTATTTCGTTTTTGTTTTTTTTCTTCTTTAAAATAATTTGAGATTTCAAAAAGTTCCCAATTCCCAAAAAAAAAAAAAAAATAGCGAAATTTAAAAATATGTTTGAGAAATCATAAAATGTTCGTGTATTATAATAATGTTGGTTGAAGTAGATTCCCACTTCCCAAACTATACAAAATTCTTCCAAAGCATACGGTTTTCTAGATGTATATGACGATCTCTAGACAGATGGATCTTATATGAATCATATGATGAAATACCACATGAACGGATATATAGGAAATGAATTTGAAAAAATGTTAACGAATTGAAAAATGTTCATGATTTTTTTTAAATGTTCACAAAAACTAAAATGTTCACAAATTAAAAAAACAATTTCATAAATTTCCTAGTTTCAAAAAATATTCGCTGCTTCAGAAAATGTTCATGAATTCGAAAAAATGTTCATGTATTTCAAAAAATGTATTTATTAAATAAATATTCATGAATTTCAAAAATTGTTCCCAAAATTCAAAAAATGCTCGCCGCTTCCAAAAGTATTCGCGGGTTTCAGAAAAAATTCACAATTCAAAAAATGCTAGCGAATTACTGAAAGATGTTCACGATTTTGAAAATGTTGGCGAATTTGTAACAAATATTTGCGAATTAGAAAATGTTTACGATTTCAAATAATGTTCATGAATTCCAAAAAGAAATCATGTTTCCAAAAATGTTTACGATTCCAAAATATATTGAACAATTTGAAAGATGTTCGCGAAAGGAAAAAAGAAAAGGAAATGAATAAAAAGAAAAGGAAAAAAATCTAAATAAAAAAGAAAAGAAAAAATTTAAAAAATTTAAATTTAAAAGAAAAAAGAAAAAACAGAAAAGAAAAAGGAAAAAACAATAAATATAAAAAGAAAATTTAGAAGTAAAGAACAAGGAAAAACAGAAAAGAAAAAGGAAAAGAAAAAGACGAAAAGGATGAAAGATAAAAGAAAGAAAAACCAGAAGAAAAAACCGGTTGAGTGAAGGTTCTAGAACATTCCCAAACCCGGAGGTAAAAAAACCAGACTGGGTCGGCCCATATGCTGGACAGGCGCGCGAGGGAGGGGGGAGGGGGTATGCGGTAGGTCACTATACGGAAACCTACACACCAAATAACGAGTCGGTCTCTGCGGGGGCGCGGGGGGTGGGGGTGTATCTGGTGCTACCGGTGCACCGGATGCTTGTAGCACATTTACATATGTTTGAAAAAAAATGTAAAAAAAATTAGCACATTCACACATCGGTCCATGTAGTAGCAAAATTTCAAATCAAAATTTGAAATATTGTTTGAGATACAAAAATAACAAATTTGACACTGAATAGTACATAACATAAGTTGGGTTTCAATTTGGCCCATTATCACATTGATGTCAAAAAATTTATTTTTGTATCTCGTGCAATGTTTCGAATTTTTGTATGAAATTTTGTGACAACATACATTGATATTGTGTCAATGTGCTAGAATGTTTTCCAGATTTTTTGAAACATTAAAAATGTGATACGGTGTCCGGTAGCACCAGTGCACCATATACATTCCCGGGTGGTGGGGTGGGCTTCCCTGGGAGGCTGGGAACGATCGCCAGACATTGGCCATCCAAAAAAAATCTATCGCTTGTTTGCATGTTAGTGGAGATCACAGGATTCCTTTGTGTGGGCTTAGGAAAATGCCCGATGTTGATGACTGCTAGTACTGTTAATACTTTGAAGCCACTAGAAAAAGAGTAAAGAAAAGACACCTCCATTGTTATGGTAAGAATGTAGGCTTAATCAGCTCTTAACATCTTGATACGATTAGTAAGACTTCAAGGAACCGAGAGGAGAAACATAAAAGGGTTATGCGCTTTATATATGCAGTGAAGAGCTACAAGGTAAAATCCCACAATATGTGCAACATAACCCCCTCGTCCTGTCCTCTGCATCGATCGTAAAGCCCAAATATTAAGTACAGTCACAGTGTGCATCACAAAGCTTGTACTGATTCTGTAGGAACACAGCTTCGAAGTACCAAGCCATCATGGAGTTAAGACAAACACTTTCTTAGTGCCCTCGCGAAGCTTCCTTCAGGCAGATGTCACAGGGGCTAGGGCCATCTTTACACCTTTGACTGTTGAACTGTTCGCCAAAGTGACCCAGAAGAGTCTGCCTGCGACACTCGGTCTGGAAAGAAACGACAAATTGTTCATAAACTGATTGCTGATGATTTTTCAACCAACCTTATTCTACACTTTTAGTAAGCCAGAGATTTTTATTTACCTTCAGCTCGCAATACGCCTGCATTTTCTTGGCTTGGTCCATTGCAACCTTGAAGGTTTCACTCTTGAAGTTATCAGCACTCCTCAGCATGCACACGATGCGGCTGAAGTCTTTCTTCTGATATAACACCACACAATGCGCTGGAAGGCCGTCTCTTCCAGCCCGCCCAGACTCCTGATAGTAGCTTTCTATAGATTTCGACAGCGTGTTGTGGACAACAAAGCGCTGAGTGGTGTCAGATTGAAATGTTGCAGCTAGCAAACAATGTGCACAAGTATATCAACACTGACTGAGAATACGTACCACGTCAGGCTTGTCAATCCCCATGCCGAAGGCTATTGTAGCACAAATAACTTTGACCTCTCCTCTGTGCCACTTCTCTTGGACGCTGCTTCGCTGACGGGCCGCCAAGCCAGCATGGTAATGAGCACATTTTATCTTGTACTTCTCCCTCAAGAACTTGGCAGTGTCCGAACATTCATTCTTCGAGAGACAATACACAATGCCAGACATGTTCATGAAACGCTCTTTCAGGAGCTCACCCAGCTGCATCTGTGGAGTTCTCGTCTTGCCAATCACCATGTAGTTGAGGTTGTGTCTGTCAAAGCTCCTCTTAAGTACCAAAGCGTTTGGGATCCTCAAGGTACTGAGGACGTCCTGCAAATTCCATATAAAATTATAGTTAATAATTAGTGTTCCAAGCTGTAGTGTGGGAACAGGAGGGGAGTGCTTTAGTACCTTACGGACAGCTTCAGTTGCTGTTGCAGTTAGAGCCATGATTGGGACTCTAGGGAACTGCTGTTTGAGGCATCCTAGGCCTCGGTAATCTGGACGGAAGTCATGTCCCCATTGACTTGGATAGAAACAGAAATCAGCAATATGTCAGCAAAAAAACTGCTTCCGGAAGAATATGACAAAGGTTTGATTTAAGCATTACCTTACACAGTGTGCTTCATCAATCACAAATCTTGCTAGCAATCCCTATAAAAAAGTCCAGGTTAGGATACCCTCTCGGGCCAAATAATAAAAGTACTGATCTCGGAAGTACTAGCATTTCAACAACATAACATATACCCTCTGGTGTGAGCCTTTGAGGATCTCCATGAAGGAATAATTTCCAGCCATTCTTTCAGGTGTGACATACAGAAGTTTGAAAGAAGGTGTGCCATTTCTGCAACGAGATGAGAACGTAAGTTACAAAACAAATGGCAGATCATTTCTTACACTGGGGGGGATAGGAAAGAAAATCATGTGATAAGGTAAACTAGAGATCGAGTGAACTAGGGAATAGTGTTTACCTAAGCTCTTGGATAACTGCAGATGCCTGTGCGGAAGTTTGCTGAGAATTCAAGAATGCTGCTTGTATCCCAAACTTGAAGGTTAAAGCAACCACCTGATCCTGAATAAGTGACAGTAATGGACACACAACAACAGTAACACCTGGGTGCAATGTTGCAGGGAGCTGCAAAGGTGATAATACAAATGAAGTTTCCAAATCTCGCAAGCAAACAAGATTAAAAGAAGAATGCTGAACAAGACAGAATTATTGACCTGATAACACAAGCTTTTGCCACCACCTGTTGGCATAAGTATAAAACAGTCTTTATTATCCAGTGCAGCACTACAAGCTTCATACTGCAGGGGCCTAAGACTTTTGTTGCCAAAGATGACAGCATTTGCAAAATTGATGTCATCTAGAGAAGAAAGCTGCTCATAACTCAAAATTTCTCTCTTCCGAAGACATGCATTTGGCTGTTCCACTCTATTTGAAGTTGGAGTTGTTGATTCATATCTCTTGGTTCCTTTGGTCACCTTCAAAACATAATTTCGAAACACAAAGAGCAATGCCTATTAAGATTAGCAGCAGGATTGGAAAAGCAAAACTCTCTCTACTTTTGTGGAGATCATAATAGCATGTTTACTGTGTCCATATGTGTGCAGGCTCAGTCACCTTATGTTACAGTATTTTCACAAGTACATATCCATCATGTGCAAAATAGAAATGGAGATGGAAGAGACCAGTAATGGGAGAAATCAGGATAATTGGCTTACAGTAGATTTTGTTGAGCTTCTTGTCTGAGCTTTAGAGTTTCTGGTTTGTGCCTTCTTCTGGGTACCCATGGAATTATCACGGTGGGTGTTTGTTTCATCAAATATGTCAAAATCTGAATCATCAGAGGAAAAGCCCGATGTTTTTAAACCTTTCGGATTATGTTGACTGGAGGAGTCTGCCCTTTTGAACAAAGGGGTATCCAGAACAACTCCTCCTTTTTCATCATTTATTACACCCTTCCTCATCATTTCATTCAAATTGCCACAAGCTTCAGTCTCTATTGCATTCAGGTCATCCCAGTCATCAGTAAGCAGTGTTGCATCAGCCAATGCAGCAATAAAATCATCGCCACAGTTCTCCACAGTAATGAAATCTTGGCCACCCTCTCCTGTGCCAGAACAATAAATTATCACCCATACATAGGATCAACCAGCAAGAAGTGAACCCAAAACTACATTGACGCAAAAGCAAAGCATAATGTGTGAACTATGGGTGGTACAGTTGATCCAAAAGCATCAGAAACCTCAGCGCCAGTCACTTGATAATTCAATATAAAATGCTGCCGGAAACTAAAAGTTTAAGTCAGCATACTGAGCAGGTTTCATTGATTTATGTTGCGAAGATGGGCAGGAGTACCAAACATATGTTTATTCTATCGAATGCACGGCAGGACCTTCGCTCATTCTATTAAGAGAAGTAAACCAATTTCTTGTCACGGAGAAAAAACACCCAAACACTGGCCCACTAAAATGGTCAAAACAGAACATATATGTACATTTAAGAAGAAAGGATTTGATTCAACACCTTCCATATCGCAAACCTACCTACCCAAATACTCAAAATGACTGCTCATTGTGATCAAAATGCAGTACTGTCAACACATGCGAAACCAATAGAACAGCTAATACATTTTCCATAATTCGTGATAACTGGTCCTCTCTCTATCATGAACTAAGTTTTTCATGCGCAAATAACAAGCTGGTGTGTTCATAATGCATAAGCGCCATCGATCCTAGCAGCACAACCAAACCACCCCCAAAATGAAATGGTCTTAATTGGGCCGGGCGTCTCTCCCCTACAATTCCTACATTTTAACTCCTCATTTCGATCAAATCAGGAGCTCGTCGCATGAAAACAAAACCAGCCGCAGCCAATCCGCCGTTGTGGGGAGGGGGGGCGGTACCGTAGAGGTGGATGAGGCGGGAGAGGGCGGCTACGGCGAAGTCGCGGTCGAAGCCGTAGTCGACGGCCAGGTCCAGGAGACGCTCCCTCTCCCTGTGAGGTTCCTCCATCTCCGGCGGACGCCGGCACGGATCGAAACCCTAACGTCGGTGTGTGTGTGTGGGGGGGGGTGTGTGAAAGAGCTGCGGCCTGCGGGTGCGGGCGCGCGCCGTGTCCTTCGGCTTAATTTTTGGCAGAAATTGGTGTGATATCTTCAGCTGGGCTAGTCCGTGAGATGGGGCGCCCCTATATCTTCAGCGGACCTCCACATGGGCCGGCCCAGCCGCGCGGGAAGCTCCAGCCTCCTTTTTCTTTTCTTTTTTCCTGTTTTCTGTTTTCCTTTTTTGCTTTATTTGTTTACTTTTGTTTATGCTTTAAAATATTCTATATATATATATATATATATATTAAAAAACACTCTATAAAAACAAAGCATTTAAAAAATGTTAAATGTGTATAGAGAAAATGTTTATTATGTATACAAAAAATGTATACAAAATTGATCACCTATTCAAAAAATGTTAATCAAGCATTTGAAAAAAAATTGAACAAGTATTTAAAAAATGTTAATGAGGCATTTGAAAAATGTTTAATGTGTATAGAAAAAATGTTGACCATGTATTAAAAAATGATGAATTTTTTTAATCATCTATATAAAAATGTTAATCAACCATTTGTAAAAATGTTGAAAAAGTATTTTAAAATGTTAATCAAGCATTTCAAAAATGTTAAATGTGTATAGAAAGAATGTTGACCCTGTATTAAAGAAATGATGAATCTTTTTGATAATGTATATAAAAATGTTAATGAAGCATTTGAAAATATGTTAAACAAGTATTTGAAAAATGTTAATCAAGCATTTGGAAATGTTAAATGTGTATAGAAAAAAATGTTGACCATGTATTTAAAAATGAAAAAAAATTATCATGTATACAAAAATGTTAATCAAGCATTTGAAAAAATGTTGAACAAGTATTTCAAAAATGTTAAATGTGTATAGAAAAAAAATTGACCATGTATTAAAAATATGTTAAATTTGTATTATAAGAATGTTAAACGTGTGTTAGAAAATTGTTGTTGACATATACAAAAAATGTAGAATGGAATAAAAAGAAAGAAAGAACACAAAAAAATAAACCCAAAAAGAACAAAATAAACCAAAGAAAAAAGAAAAAAACAAATAAACTAATGCAAAAAAGATTGAAAAAAGGAGAAGAAAAAAGAAAAGAAACAAAAGAAAGAAAAACAACAAAAAATAAAGAAAAGAAAAAACCAATGAAAAGAGAGAAAAAGCAGAGAAAAAACTGGAAAAAAATCGGAGAAGAAACAGTGGAAAAACCAGGCTTGTTTCGACTTAAGAACTACTACCCTACATTTCCATCTCAATCGCGAGCCAAGCCTAGTGGCTAGTCGCATTTCCTGTAAAACAGGAGAGTAGAGTTCGAATCCCATCCGCGCCCTCATTTTTCTCCGAAATCACTAATTGAGGAGTACGCCGTTCAAAGATCACTCTCACCTCCTCAGGTTGCAACAAGTGGCCACTTGTCGCAACTTGGGAGTTTTCCCTTTTTTTCTTAGATCCGTTTATTCAAAATGTTTTATCTCTTAAACCGTGCGTTCAAATCTCGAACCGTTTTCACCATTGGATTCCTCGCGTCGAGATCTTCAAAATTAGATCCCATGTTGACAGGTTTTGACGAACTTTTTTTCACACAAAAAACCGAACGAAAAAACCGAACCGGAAGCATGTTTTTTTTCCTTTCCGAAAGAGGCACGGCCGTGCCTCTCGCGAAAGCAAAACCGTGCCTGTCGTGGAAGCAAAAAAACAGAAAACGCGTTTTTTTCCCGTTTCAAAAGCAAAACCGTGCCTCTCGCGGAAGGAAAAAAGAACAGAAAAACGTGTTTTTTCGTTTCCAAGAGGCACGGCCGTGCCTCTCGTGGAAGCAAAACCGTGCCTCTCGCGGAATCAAAACCGTGCCTCTCACGGAAGGAAAAAAAACAGAAAACGCGTTTTTTTCCGTTTCCGAGAGGCACGGCCATGCCTCTCGCCGAAGAAGAAAAAACACGTTTTTTTGCGCAATTTTTTTTTTGAATTTGTTTTGGTCCAAAAGCTAAGGAAGACCGGTGGAAAACCAAAAAGCCGAGAAAAACCGGAAAAAATAGTTTAAAAAGCCAAAAACACGTGCGGAAAAATAAAAAATAAATCCGAAGGGAGCGCCCAGAGCGCGACACGTGGCGGCGGTTGAGAGTGCGTCAAGTGGAGCACTCTCAGCCCACCCCCAAGTGATCGTTGGGAGGCTCCCGAAGGAGCACTCGTCAACTAGTTAGCCTCCCATTTCTCCTCTCCTTTTTCCTTTATCAATTGCACGCGAATGGGCCGGCCCAATTCTTGTACCCCTTCAGCGAGACATTCTATCGTCTCGCTTAATGTGAGACATAGTCGCCGCGCGTGAGCTGGGGCTCTGAGCTTAGAAAATGTTGGGCCCCAAAAGCAGGCAAAATGAGAACCCATTTGGCCCAGTTCTCAAAGGTTGATGGTTTTTACTAGGAGGAATCGATCAGGCAGGGAGCAGAAAGAAGGGGAAGGATCCAAGGCATGTTGCGCTGGTTTGTACGTAGTTGTTGCGCAATGAACGCCACACAAGTCCTCACGTGCGTCTGCTAACCTGTCATTTGGTACTACGTATGGTTTCACACTTCCATTTGTTAGTTTTTTTTGGCGGGGTTTCTATATTTTTTTGCAGGGGATTTGCACTTGCTAGTTGCTGCGTCGCGTCGCTTCTTTTCTTTATTGCATCGATGGTGAGGGTGTGCGTGTGTGTTTGCATGACTGGAAAAATAGTCTGTATGTTTTTGTGTAAACAAACAAGAGGGGGGGCATTTTTCATCTTTTGCTCCTACCATGCCCCACCTTTTGTAATACTCAGGCCCTCTTTGATTTGCAGAATTTTCAGAACATAGAAATAGGAAAAATACATGATTTGAGTGGCATGTCCATTTGAATCTTATAGGATTAGCATAGAGTGTTTGATGTCACAGGAAAAACAAAGGAATTGTAAAAAGAGGTTGGAGTGGATGTTTGATTTTCAATGAAACGTAGTACATAGAAAAAAATCCTATAGTATTCAATCCTGTGAATCAAACGACCAACCTAGAAAAAAATCCTAAGAATTCTAACTCTTCAAAAATCCTATGGAATTTCTTTGAATCAAAGGAGCCCTCAGGCGCTATTTTTTTTTAAATAATACACTTTTTTTTTTATTAAATTTCAGAAATATTACACCATTTTTTTATTTTTTAAAAATAATACAGCATCGGCTTACTACAGGCCGACAGGAGCCAGTCGGCTTACTGGAGGCCGATTAGAGACCTTTCGGCCTACTGCAGGCCGATTGAAATCCTATCGGCTTAGGGGAAGTCGACAGGCCTCTCGGCTGTTGGTGGGGGTTCCTGTCGGCCCACTGGTGGCCGACTGGGACCTGTCGGCCCACTGGAGGCCGACTGGAACCTATCAGCCCACTGGTGGCCGACTGGAATGCCACGTTTTTCCCGGTTTTTTCATTCTTTATCTACTTCTTTTTTTTACTTCTTTATGAAATGGATGAAACTAAAACTTTTTCCCAATTCACATGAATTTTTCAAATTCATGAACTTCTTTTTGAATTATCAATGAATATTTTGATAATTATCATTAATTTTTCCATTTTGTAAAATATTTTTGCAAATCTATGATTTTTTTTTTAAAATGATGAACTTTTTGCAAATTTCGGATTTGTTTTGAAAATATATGAACTTTTTCCCGCTTTCTAGTTCCCGCCATATTTTCGCGCTTTCTAGTTCCCGCCATATATTTCGCGCTTTCTAGTTCCCGCCATATATTTCCCGCTTTCTAGTTCCCGCCATATATTTCCCGCTTTCTAGTTCCCGCCATATTTTCCCGCTTTCTAGTTCCCGCCTATATCTCCCGCCATATTTCCTCGCTTCCGAGTTCCTGCCATATTTTTGTCTTCTCAACCTATAAAACACCCTCGGCAGTAAGGTGGGTAAGCAATGTAGTGTAGTGTCGTAGTCTCGCGAAGATGTCCGGATATCCTTTTGATCGTAGTTTTCACCCTGGTATGTCTCGATGTCTTCTGCGTTTAGCCGCCAATTTCAGGGTTGACAACATATTAGTTCCGTGGGACGAACTCATCAGTAGTGACAACATGCCTAGTCTGATCAGCAGCAAAGCGTCTCTACGGAAAACAAAAGTTAGTTTCAGCCATAGTGTGCACAAATAAGATGCATTAAATTATAACACGAGACATACCCTGCGACGTGTCCAACACAGAGCGAAAGTAGGCATGTCGATGCCATCAGCATCGAACATGGCTTCCATAGGCTGATCAACACGTATGTCCGGTCGTCCTATAGAGAACCTCTCCCACGACCACAGCTGGAGAAATAGAGGGCATCCAAGAAGGGCTGCCGTGTCCGATATAAGCTGGCAAGCGTTGCACATACCTCGGTATGTAGCCGCTAAGACCGCCGAACCCCAACTCCTCTGTGTGATCTGATCCGGAATCTCAGCGTTCGCGATCTCCAGTGCAATAGGGATGTAGCACGCGCTAATAGTGGTGACATGGTTCTCTGTGAACATCACCTTGCCGAGAAGCCACAGCACATATGCCTCCAGGCTGCGAGTGATCGTAAACCATCAGTCGACGGAATATGAGTGAGATGGCCATGCGCAATCTGTACAAAAGAGCTTCATACTCTGCTTCGTTATTGGAGGAATCAAAATGAATCTGCAGCACATAGCTGAGCCGGTCCCCTTTGGGAGAGACTAGGACCACTCCAGCCCCCGAGCCCTTGAGCATCTTAGAGCTGTCAAAGAACATGGTCCAATGCTCGGGGAGGCTAAGAGCCGGCTGCTGGTGTTCACTCCACTCGGCTAGGAAATCTGCCAAGGCTTGTGACTTGATCGCTTTCTTGGCTTCAAACTTGATGTCTAAGGGTAGAAGTTAAATAGCCCATTTTGCCACTCTGCCTGTTGCATCCCTGTTGTTCATGATCTCTAACAGCGGAGCGTCACTAACCATGGTGACCGAGTGCTCTTGAAAGTAATGTGGCACCTTCTTTACATTCAAGTAAATACCGTAAACCAACTTTTGATAGTGCGGTTGCCTCTGCTTGGAAGGGGTCAAGACTTCAGAGATATAATACATAGGCCTTTGAATTTTCAAGCCTTTGCCTTGCTCCTCGCGCTCCACAGTGAGCACGGTACTGACTACTTGGCTTGTAGCTGAAATGTACAGGAGCAAAGGCTCCTAGCTGCCTGGAGCAGCAAGCCCCAGCTAGGTGGAAAGCAAGGTTTTGAGTTCTTTGAATGTAACTTGTGCTTCATTCGTCCACTTGAAGTTATCTGATTTCTTCATGAGTTGGTAAAGCGGCAGGGCTTTTTCGCCGAGTCGTTAAATGAATCTGCTCAGGGCTGCCAGACAGCCCATGAGTCTTTGGATGTCATGGAGACGCTCTGGTTGTTTCATTCGGACTATAGCACCGATCTTTTCTGGGCTGGCTTGATCCCCCATTCGGAAACTAGGAAACCGAGTAATTTGCCCGCCGGAACCCCAAAAGTGCACTTGGCCGGATTGAGCTTGATCCCATATCTGCGCAGGTTCGTGAAGGTTTCGGCGAGGTCAGCCAGGAGGTCGGAACCTTTCCTCGACTTAACCATGATGTCATCCATGTACGCCTCCATTTTCTGACGGATCTGCTTTTGCAAGCATTTCTAGATCATACGCTGGAAAGTCCCCCGGCATTCTTAAGTCCGAATGGCATCGTTATATAGGAAAAGCACCCGAAAGGGGTGATGAAGGCCGTTTTTATTTCGTCAGGACCATACATTCGGATCTAGTGGTACCCGAAGTACGCATCCAGAAATGACAAACGCTCACAACCCGCGGTGGAGTCCATTATCTGATCTATGCGGGGAGAGGGAAGTGATCCTTGGGAAAGGCCCGATTGATGTGCTTGAAATCTATGCATATCCTAAGAGAGTTATTTTTCTTCGGCACCATGACAATGTTGGCGAGCCACTCAGAGTGGTACACTTCATGGATGAATTCGGCTGCAAGCAACCGTGCAATTTCCTCGTCAATAGCCTTGCGCTTCTCGGTTGAAGAGCGATGGAGGTGCTCCTTCACCGGTTTGACCTTAGGGTAAACACGGAGTCGGTGCTCAGCCAGCTCCCTAGGAACACCCGACATGTCAGAGGGCTTCCATGCAAAGATGTCCCAGTTCTCACGGAGGAACTGGATGAGCCCGACTTCCTATTTGCCGTCCAACATCATGGAGATGTTGGTAGGATGGGCATTTGGATCCTCCGGGTGAACGTGAACCTACTTCGTTTCACCGACCGACTGAAATGTAGAGTCAACTACCGGCTTCTTTGACTTCAGCAGCTCACTCGGATCAGCGGCTGTCTTGTACTCTTCTAATTCAGCCACAGCCATCTGCTCGTCAGCAATGATGGAACCCTCACTACAAAAAAACACTTCTGTGATGATACGTGTTTGTCACAGTAGGTCACATTTTCTGTCATGCATGTACATCCGTGACGATTTTATGACAGAATCAAGATAGTCTTACCTGTGCTGTCGTAAAAGTGTTTCATGACAATACTCAAACTATCATCACGGAAGTGTCCACTTCCATCACGCTAAATGGTGTGTCATGGAAGTTTTTTCGTCAAGGGTAACCGACACGTGGCATCCACCATAACGGGTCGCCGTTAAGCTATCGGGTTCCGGTTTGGATCCGATAACCCGTTAACAGCCCTAACCAATGGCGATTTTCCACCTGTAAAATTCTCATTTGCCAACGGAACCACATGACAGCTCATCGTCGCGACAGATGTCATCCATCCACTGGACGATTCGCGCCTATGGAATAGTGACATGTGGCATGGCCCAACAGTGGCCCATTTAAGTTAAAAAGGCCGGCCCGTTTGACTTGGTCAAAAGTTAGCGGACCGGTCCATGGAAAGCCTGTTAATGGCATGTTCGCGTATAGCCCATTTATGGCCCGGGTACTCACGGCCCGTTATGGCCTTTCCGAATTCGGCCCAGTAGCGTCATGTGGGCTGTCCCATACGATTTCAGCCCGTTGTCACTTTCGGCCCATGTATGGCCCGTGATGTCTTTCGGCCCATATGAGGCCTTTTGTATCTCTGGGCCCTTTAACGACCCGTGGTGATTCTGGCCCGTAATGAATAGTACATGGCTTTGGACCCATAAATGGCCTATGATTCAGTTGGGCCGTTTCCAGCCCGTGTTATCTTTCGACCTTCTAAGAGCTCATAAATTCTTGGGCTCATTTCCGGCCCTCGATTACTTATGGTCCATTACTGGCCCATTTTGCTAATGGGCCAACATCAGCCCGTGGTTACAATCGGCCCATTTGTGGCCCGTTAACCCAATGGGCCATTTTCAGCCCGTCATGTATTCCGGCCCATTAAGGACCTGTTATGCCTATCGATAGAATTAAGCCTATGTTGTCTTCCACCCTGTTTAACGGCCCGCTTTGGTATGGGCCCATAAACGGACGGTTCTGATTTTGGCCCATTTACGACCCATATTGCGGTCCAGTTTTGGCCCACGAATAGTACGGCCCATTTTTCCCATGGATCCTACGGCCCATAGGAGGCCCATGGTCACTATGATAGGTAGCAGGCCCATGGTTATGGCGGCCACTAGCAAACCAAGGAAAAATAAATGCAGTGACTAAAAGCAAATAAATAAACAAGAATTCAAAGAAATAAATAAGCAACCAACCAACGCTAAGCTATTACGGCTATTACACATATTACATTCACTGGGCATCAAAGTCTGCCACGAGTGCAAATATAGGGAATAACAAAGTAGCATATTACATACACTGGGCGTCTCAGTTGGCCACCAGTGCAAATAAATGCGGCAGCAAAACAAGTCTAGAACTGAAACCACTTAAGAAGAGCTCAAGAAACGATATCCTGGGTACCCACCATGCTGGCAAGAAGCTTAGCAAGTTTATTAGCTTTCTCTTGTTTGGCGCTAAAATCCTCCAACTCTTGTTGTTGCACTAGAAAGTATGCATCTGAATTCTGGAGGGACTTCCTCAGTCCTTCGGCTTATTGTCGCAGCACAGCTGATCGATGTCTTTCAGCTTGTAGTTGAGACTCAAGAAGCCGAACTGATTCAGGCAGCGCGTTCGAAGAGCTTGTGCCAGTGGTAGTGGCTAGTAACTCGAACACTACATCAAGACAGGACTTTGGGGTTGTCTCACTGTCTTCAAGATAGTTTCTATCAGCTTTCTTGGAGACCAACAGGGTTGTCTCACTACCTTGAACCTTATCTGCATTACTTCCTTTACCATTACATAATGCGGTACTCTTCTCCAACATTCTGTCCTCATTCTAAAAGAGGAACAAGCAGACACATCACAGGTTTAACATGTAGTATATGAAACTCATTTTGGAAAACCAGTTCAGTAGGAAGGTGGACAAGATTATACTAACTTGTGTTCTATTGCAAGGTAGTACATAATAACAGCATGAAACAAACATATATCGATGTACTATGGTCATTGTATGATGCGACACCATCTTCGTAGAAGAGGGTGTAGAAGGGGAGGTCCGATCTTCACGGCGTAGGATCGATAAATGGATGGGGATAACTAGCTGCAAGCAGCCGGGAACGGAAAATAAGAGATTATAACCCGACAAGGAGGATGCTCACCGAAGCCTGCAATCCGAACATTCACCGATCCACAACCTACAAATACTACCCCACACAACCACGCTCAAGTTGTGGACCACGGGATAGGTGCAATCCGCAAGGGAAACCACGAACTCTAACCCACACAACACGATCTAGTCATGGAGCACGAATTAGGAGCAATTTCTCAAGGAATCACGAGAATAAGGATAACAAGAGCTCTCCAATCTCAGGAGGAATCTATGTCTTTGGTCTTTGACAGAAAATGGCAAAAGTCCCCAACGAAGGGAAGAGCTAGCCTATTTATAATAGGGACAACCCCCCTGGATAGGTGTGAAAACAAACTAGCTTCGGGAACCATCTTTGGTGTGAAAGAGAACTAGCTTTGGTTTGACTAAATGGCTTCGAGACTTAATGAAGTAGCTTCTGGAAATCTCTTGTTGGAGGTCGTTGGTGGTTCCCGACCAAACATTGTTCACTGGGGTCAAACAATGTTTCCTTCAGCAGCCAACTCGAGTTCTGGAAACCTTTCGCAAGTTGGGATATCTAAACTCGTGCAAAACATTGTTTCACCAGCGCCAAAAGATTGTTTCTTCAGCATACAACCTATTTCTTTGCAACTATGTTTCTTCATCATAAAACATTGTTTTGGCACAAACTGAAAATGTTGTTGGTCTTCTTTGATGTTGCACCTGAGTTCAACCAGCAATGAAGGAGGTGAAGGTACAACCATGTTTTCAAGGTCAAATGACAAACTTAAGTTAGCATTCACCTATTCATGTATTTGCATTGCGCGGCTTCTTGTGATTGGACCGTTGATGATTGGTGGTCTGGTGTCCATGGTTGGGATGTCCTCATCATCCTCCCCCTCTTGAGAAGGAGTCGCCCTCGACTCTAAAAGCCCAAAGTACGAGGAAAGATCGGAGACATTGAAGGTTGGGCTAACACCATATTCTTCTAGAAGGTTGATCTTGTAAGCATTGTCGTTGATCCTCTCGAGCACCACAAATGGGCCATCGCCGCGTGGCTGAAACTTGCACTTGCGTTGCTTCGGAAAACGGTCCCTCCGAAGATGTACCCATACCAAATCGCCTTGCTCGAACACCATCTTCTTCCTAGTCTTGTTTGCCCGCTTCGTATATTGTTCAGTCATCTTTTCAATGTTCTCCTTTGCCTGGGCATGAAGTTTCTTGACAAAATCAGCACACTTACTTGCATCAAGGCTGCTTCGTTCCTGTAGTGGCAAAGGCAAAAGATCGATGGGAGCAATAGGTTTGAATCCATAAACGAGTTCAAATGGGAAAAAATTAGTGGTCGAATGTACCGCCCTGTTATACGCGAACTCTACATGAGGTAGGCACTCCTCCCACATGTTCAAATTCTTCTTGAGGACTGCTCTTAGCATCATGGACAACGTTCGGTTGACAACTTCAGCCTGTCCATCAGTTTGTGGGTGGCATGTCGTGGAAAATAGGAGCTTGGTGCCAAGTTTTCCCCACAAGGTCTTCCAAAAGTAGCTCAAAAATTTTGTGTCACGGTCTGAAACAATGGTGCGTGGTACTCCATGTAGCCGCACAACTTCCCTAAAAAATAGATCAGCAATGTGTGAAGCATCATCGCTCTTATGACATGGGATAAAATGTGCCATTTTGCTAAAACGATCAACTACCACAAACACTGAGTCACTCCCCCTCTTAGTCCGTGGTAAACCAATAACAAAATCCATAGAATTATCTTCCCACGGAGCATTTGGAATAGAGAGAGGAGTACAGAGACCATGAGGATTCAAGCGGGACTTAGCTTTGTGACAAATCTCGCATCTCATCACGTAGCATTCCACGTCACGTCTCATTCGTGGCCAAAAGAAGTGATCAACTAGCACGCTTTCAGTTTTCTTGGCTCCAAAATGTCCCATGAGACCACCAGCGTGAGCCTCCTGCAAAAGCAACAAACGAACATAACAATCTGGAATGCACAATTTGTTAGCTCAAAATAGAAATCCATCATGCAAGTGAAACTTCTCCCATCCCTTTCCCTTGGTGCACTTTGCAAATAGTTCAGCAAAGTATGAGTCATTAGCATACAGTTCTTTGATGCTTTGTAAACCAAGGATTTTAACATCAAGTTGGGAAAGTAAAATATGACGCCTAGACAATGCATTGGCAACAACGTTATCCTTCTCTTTCTTGTACTTGACAATATAAGGAAAAGACTCTATGAACTCACTCCATTTTGCATGTTGACGGTTTAGTTTGAGTTGACCCTTTAGATGTTTTAATGATTCATGGTCGGAATGTATCACAAACTCTTTAGGCCACAAGTAATGCTGCCATGTTTCTAAAGATCGAACAAGTGCATACAATTATTTATCATAGACGGAATAATTAAGAGTTGGACCATTAAGCTTCTCACTAAAATAGGCGATGGCACTACTGCAGGCGACCGCTAACGCGACACATGAATCAGAGACCCCGCGACCAAACTGTGTGCGATGCATGAATCGCAAACGGTGCCGTAAAAAAACCGTCCCCAATAAGATGAACTGTTTGCGATGCCGGAGACATCAAAAACGATTCAGATTAGAGACGCATGTGCGATACGTGGCACACAGTTGATCCATACGAACTGTTTGCGATAAGCCAGAACAACAAACACAGTCAGCCAGTTCGTGGTGTGTGCGATACACGGCATACAGTTCACTCAGATGAACTGTTTGTGATTACCCAACACAACAGAAACGGGCAGCTAGTTCGAGGTGTGTGCGACACATGGCATATACAGTTCACTCGGATGAACTGTTTGTGATTACCCAACACAACAGAAATGGTCAGGAAGATCAAGGTGTGTGCGATATATGGCATGCGGTTCACTCGGATGAACTGTTTGCGATTACCCAACACAATAGAAACGGTTCAACTTAACAAGATGTGTGTGATACGCGGCAAATAGGTCAGTAATCCGAAATGTGTGGGAAGACCGATAACAACACAGACGATTCCTGCTAATAACCCGTGTGTGTTGTGGGCAAACGCTTGCTGGTATACAATTATCAGCGATTGATGAAATCATAATCAACGGGTTCCCTAATTTAGCCCGTGGCCGATGTGATTTGGTCTGTCCGCACAACATCTATGCTCTGTCTACACAACAGCAGCATATATACTTATAAGTACATTTTTGCATAACCAAATAAAACATCCAATTACATAAGTGACTACACACACCAAAGTAAACAATTACATGCACACTAAACTAGGAGAAACGATCATCTACTTCTTGTTGTGATGACGCTTGCCATTGCTCTGCTTCCGGCTAAATCCCTGGCCGTTTTGGGGAAGAAGGAGGCACTTCCTCATGTCAACGATCCTCCTGTACATCTCGTAGCTCGTGTATGCCTCCTTGGCTGCGTACACGACGTGAGCTTCGTCGAGTTTCTCCATCCAGGCCGAGTGCCAGGCACGCTTGTCCTTGTTGCAGGAATCCTTCATGTCTCTATAGTAGGGGTCGATGATGGCCTCAGCGAGGTGAACCAGTGAGTCCTTCTCATGCCTCTTGCTGCCCTAGATCTTGTATTGGCCCTGGATGTCGACAAGATTCTGGCAGACGATGCCCAAATTCTTGAGCACCTTTACATCGTTGGTGATGTCCACCGTAGCAAACACGTAGTGGGGGTTGTTGACAAACCTGGCGAAATGCTCACAAGGCCTTGTGGCCAGGCAGTAGTGGTAGACAAGGACGTGATTGCGCACGCACATCTGGGCAACGGTGACCTTGTGAGGAGACCCGGCACGAGCGCAGGTGTACTCAAGGTCGAACCCGACCACCTTGTACTTCTCCATAGCAAGCAACAACTCCATAGTGTGGATGCAGTTCTCCACCCAGATCGGGTTGTTGGTGTACACCACCGAGAGCTCCGTGAACCTTCTGTGGGTGTCCACTACGGCATGCATGGTGAACTGCCGCTCGTCGTCGGCAGTCGCTGGGACCGCCATTGGAGCCATGCTGGATACCCTCTCTGTATTTGTCGCCGTGGGTGTGCTTCTTGCAATACTGGGGCGCGATCGAAAGGTTGAAGAGACACACGGGTTAAATGGCCGCTATAATAAATGGGGGCCGGACGGCCTGTAATCATCACGTCTTGTCACCGCGTTCCTAGCGAAGGATTCCAGTGCATACTTGAGCTGTTGAGCACCCCACACGCGTTTCGTTTGACCACGCGTGGGCTCGAAGAGGCGCCAAGTTTACCCGTGGGTGATGAGGTCAAAGTTACACAGACGAGTAATGATGGACACTCGAGTGCGATAATTCTGGGCACACAGTTGAGGAAACCAACTGTGTACAATAATGTCGAAGATCGCTGTCATGTCCGCAATATAGATCGTTTGCGATTGAGATTGACAGGGGAAAACATTCGAGAATGGTAAATAAAATCAAGTCCATTGAGGTCCAGATATTAATCATCCATTGCATATGAATGTCAAAATAGTACTACCAATATACAAGTCTCATTCGATGCCATTTCAACAATTGTACCACAAAAGCCCAAAATATTACAAGGTTCAAATTCCAGAGTTAGAAGGCTCAAATTTGAAGATTAATTACAAGGTTCAAACTGATATTAGAAATGAAATTCAGCTCATGCAGCTGCAGATGCCCGCGCTGATCAGCTGAACTTGGACGTATGAGAGGTTCAAACTGATATTACAACTTGTAACACCCGTTTTGAAACCTCAACATTTCTACAAAGGGATCAGCCACTGACAAGTCATGTATGGGCTTGACATAATGACTTCCGATTACTCTGTCAGCTGATCTTCCAAAATGAAATTCATCTTCTGCAGAGCCTTTTCCATTCTGCCGTAGCTGCCGTCGTTGATCAGCAAACCATTCAGTTTTGCGAAACAAATGTAGGGCAAGCCTCATTACCTTTAGCACCCTTGCTCTCACAACAAAGAACCTGGCAAATATAATCTCCGGTAAGGTCCCTCAGTAGGAGTTCAAAGTAATTTCTGAGAGATGCAGATCAAGGCATTCGATGTGGTATTTATATTGTATCACATTATCCACTACCGGGCCTAATCTTATCTGCAAAAGAAGAGAACGTATTAGTGCCTACATGTAGTTTTGAACACTACTACAGGCCTCTTTGATTTGCAGGATTTCTAAAATACACGAATAGAGTGACATGCCATCTTCGATCCTACATGATTAAGATGGGCATTTGATTACAATCTAGAAAAACGTAGGCTTCTTCCCAAGAGGTTGGAGTGGATGGAAATTTACCTACGAAAACTAGTACAGATGAATCGAAAGGAGAAATGCATATGGATTGTAACCTTATGAATCAAGCAACCACTATAGGGAAAAAACATCAATGTACTGAAATCCTCCAAAATTCCTTTAGAAATCGTAGTACATTCGTCATTGTAAACATGGGAAAAGGTACCAAAAAATTGAACTCCCTTATGGTTAACATTTAACAGGAAAGGAGCATCACCTCGATATATAGCTTCTCCAGGCACGGAAAACATCTTAGGAAACTGACAACTTCGTCCAGGTTGGGGCTGATAGATTCTACTGCAAAGACCTTCACTGTGCGCAGATACGTTGTCAAGCTTGTCGGGTTCATTTTCTGGATGACAGATGAACATACATCTTCAAAATTAGAAAAAATGTTAATTCAAGAAGGAGAAGAAGAAGGAGAATGTTGTACCTGAACGGGTGTGGATCCAATAACAAGTTCAGAGAATTTGACAGACGAGTAGCCCACCACTGTCAATTTCGGCGCAGAAATGACACTGATTCTTGTTGGACCTTGTTGATCAACTACAAGTTATCTCTCAAGTAAAGGTGTGTCCTCAATGACCATACTATGATACACCTTCTGTGATCTCTTGTTGCAGCACCAGCAACACACATAAATTGTCCGGAGAGTCATGGAGGTGATGTGGAAGCTACTCAACCCATTGATCGCCTGAAGACGAAGGTACTCGAGTGCAGTACAACCGCGGAGCAGGCGCTCCATGTCATCCTTGGGGATGCAGACGGTGACGAGCTTGAGGTGCTTCAGTCGAGGGAGAAAAAGAGCGGGCGCATCATTAATCGGGGGCAAATGACAGTTCATGAACCTGGCGACCCGCAGCGTGGGCGCGAGGTGGAGCGCGGACGGTGGCAGCAAGCGTATATGTCCATCATTAAAACTGAGCTCCTCGAGGTGATCTAGGGCGGGGGATCAGAACCACTGATCAAGCTTAGCTTGGTCCTTGCCGTTGGAATGGAACTTGCCCGTGATAAGGCCTTTGATTGGGCCAAGGTGCCTGCCGAGGATCTGGGACAACACGTCCAAGCTTTTGCGATAGCCATGGCAGAGCTTGTGGACGTCGATGAGGTCGAGAGGGGTGGAATGCCATAGGGGGCGCCACCGCCGGGAAAGGACGGTTGTCCACGCGCCATATTTGATTGGGAGGAGGGAGATGATGATGATCAACATATCATCGGGGAGGCTGCTGATGAAGTCTAGGCCCGCCGGAGTCGCTTGCGGTTCTTGCTCGACCCACCTCCGCTTGTTGGCAGCCTCGTCCTCCACCTCCGTAGTCTCCTCGGCGGCGGCGCTATCTGATAGGACTGGAGGAGTGGGAGGATAGGGAATATTAAGTTAGAATAGGGCAGAAGAAAAGTGTATTGGTAACTAGAAGTTACTAGGTAGGAATAGACTTAATAGAGTCAGAAAATGGAATCCCTATTGGTTGCATAAATACTACACAATTACTTTGATATTGCTAGGTAAGTCAACATGCAGATACTTGAAAAGAACACTTACTTGGAACAAAGTCCGGACGGATGATATCGTCGGGGAAGTTAGCATATATCATATGACCAGGCTCTTTTAGGTGCAGTGCAATTTTAGTGCCAGCTTTCACTACATAAAACTTAGAAATTTCTGTCCAAAGGTCAGCGCCAAAATAGGAGTGACCATGTTCATCAAGTTTTAGAGAAGCAACGATTGTAAATCCATGGTTTGTGTTCAATATGACATTCATGGAGTCTTCAGTTATGTAAAGGCCAAGATTGTGTACTATAGTTGCTGTTGCAAAGCAAGGGATGTACTGCAGGAAATGATAAGATTGTTAAACAATAGGGTAACATGCAAATATGAGAGTAATTGAAAGAACAGCACACATCAGTTGAAATCAAAGGACACAAATTTATAGTTAAACAGATAGTGTAACCATGATGTCATGCAAATATGAGAGTAATCGAAAGAACATTACAGCATTAATTTGCCTAATATAGGAAGAAGAAGAATCTTCTTTGACGTATATACTGCATGTGGCACCTTTTATCCAAATGTAGCAATATATACTATATATATGTTCAGAAAAGTAGGCCATGCCAACCGAGGTAGGGTGAGATTGAACATACCATGCGATTCCTGAAGCCAGCTGGTACGGTGAGATGGAACTTCTCGGCTGTCTGGCCGAGGCCGCATAGGCCTGATGTCTCCTTGCACTATACACTATGAATGAAAGAAAACCCTCGAATCAGCTAGAAGAAAAATGAATCCACGGCGATTTTGGCCGGGTGATTAAAAGGGGCAGACGGACTGGGATAAGAGATGATCGAATATTTCAGTAAATTAGTTACCTGGTTCTCCATGAGAAAAAGCTCCAATATCGCAGATTCCCCAATCCGGCGGAGCTGGGTCAATGGCGAGCCGCGTCGAGAAAGTCGGTGGCGATAGGCGGCGGCAAGCGGTAGTGCCGAAATGCGGTGGGGTTTGCCGGCAGCCGGCGTCGGCGACAGGCGTCGAGCTAAGTGGTTGCCGCGGCGATAGGCGGTGACATGCAGAGTCACGGAGGAGTGCAAGTGCGACTGGGGACGAGGAGGGGGGAGGTGGCGGGCGGGGGTGAGGGTTTTGTGACATGGGGGTGGTGAGGATTTTCTTTTTTCCTTTTTGAATTGGGTGGTGAGGGTTTTCTGTCCCAGAGGCCAGAATGCATTTCGGAGGCAACGGTTTGGTAGACTCAACCATGTGCGATTAACATCACTCTGTGTGTGGTGTGGGCAGTGGCGTACCCAGGGGGTGTGCCAGGTGTGCCATGGCACACCCAGATTTTTGGAAAACATTTTTCACCATGTAAAAATTAGCTGATTTTTAAGGCCCATGCAAGCTAATTGAAATAGTCTCAATTTTTTTAAAGTGTGCACACCTTCTATTTTATTTCTAGGTCTGCCACTGGGTGTGGGCAATCATATGTTGGTATAAGAGAAGCATAAAATTCCATCAACCAGACTGATTGCATACTCATCCCACATCTAGACATAAGTATATATATAGGGTGGGACTATTCTGCAACCCCCTCTAGAGTTCCCAAATAAGCTTATCTAGGAACCACCCCCTCCTAACCTGTTTCTTTTCCCGAAGGGAGCGAGCGGCGCGGTATCGCCGCAAGGGAGCGAGCGAGCTAGCGTCTGCTGGCCATGGCCCGAAACTGCCGCCGCGCACCGCTACCTTACCCGACTGCCCCGCCCGCCACCAACCACGGCTGTGTGTTGGCCGCTGCAGCGCCGCCATGCTTGGTACCTTCTTCCTCCCGATTCGCATGAGCGCCCCGACCCCAACGACCATCTTCCTCCCGACAGCTCAACCAAACCCACTCCACCTTCTTCCGCCGGCCGCCACGAGCCACACAACCAGACTGCTGTGCGCCACCCCTACACCCGGGCACCGCAACCCCTCCCACCCATGCCCTTCGCCGCAGCCCCAACCTCCATCTCATCTTCGGCGATCGGATCTAGGCACCCACCGCTCAGATCTACCCCGGCTACCTACTAAAATCCATCTGCAGTGGCACCCCTCACCCCTCCTTCCTCCGCCCCGTGCCACATGCTTCCTCCATGGTTGACTGTGTGCCACTTCCCCTGACCCACTGCCATGCCCGATCCACCCCGCTCGTGTTCCTCCTCTCCGTAACCGACTGCGGCCACCAATAGGAGCCTCCCCTGAGTGACACGGCCTCCGGATCCAGGCTGCCGGCGACCGAAGCTGTGGCTTGATAGCCTCCCTCGTCGTCATCCTATTTCCACCATGAAGGAGAAAGGCCCAAGGTCCCTCGCTGTCAACCCCTTCGTCGCCCACGGGCACAATGTGCTTCTTGACCGACGGCACACCGAACTACAACGTGATCCATGGGCCAGTTGCGTTGTGCACATGTGGATTTTGGATATTGGATTTGTACACTTGGATTTGGTTGTTCTTCTTCCATTCTTTCCTTCCTCATGTGACTTTTCTTCTGATTTGGATGCAAGTTTGATGGGTTTTTTTGGAGCTTTTTTGTTTCATTATAAGGAGAGTTTTTTGGCGTTGTCTCTTATAGTTCAAAGAGTAGAGAGCTACTCCTGGCAGTGACGGAGGTGAACCGATGGCGACTGTGGCTGTAGCTCGTAGCAGTTGACTACGGTGTTTGTAGCAATTGACTTTGGTGCTCGTAGCAGTGTAAAAAGAAAGACATGGTAACCGTGCACATCCCCCGAGCTCCCTGATGTGGCCGCTATGGGAGATTTCGTGGGCATGTTAACTGCTACTGCTAGTAGCTGTTGGTACCCCTGTTAACTCCTACCGCTAGTAGCTGCTAACTGTTGATGCCAGCTACTGATAACCGCAAAAACGTGTCGGGAAAACATGAGCAGTTAGCTTTGGAAAAAAGTGACACTTCACTGTGTAAAAAAATTGGGCAGCTACTTGTGTGGCAGTTAACATCCATGTACTGCGTCGGTTAGCCCCTCTCACCGTAGCAGTTAACTGCACTTTGTTGTAGCAGTTTCTTTTTTTTAAAAGACCTTGACACTCGGTAGTTAGCTTCACCTGGGAAAAAAAAGAAAAAAACATAGTATCCTCATTTCTGGTAGTTAACTTTGTGTCAACTGCCGTCCCCCAACAGTTAGCTATTTTGGGCCCTACATTTAGCATGACCCCAGGCAAAAAAATAATATAAAACTAGTACCTTCAGTCCGGCAGTTTACTTGTTGTTAATTGCCTCAATCCCCAATAGTTGTTTCAGTCATGGCGGTTGGTTTGACTCCGGAAAAAAAAAGAAAAAAATTAGTATCTTCGTTTCGGCAGTTAACTAGGTGTTAACTGCCGCAAACACCCACAGTTAGCTATTGAAGTTAACTATTTCACTCTCGACGGTTAGCGTGATTCGGGCAGTTAGCTTACTCGCCGCAATACAGTTAGCTAACTAGGTGTTAACTGCCGCAAACACCCACAGTTAGCTATTGAAGTTAACTATTTCGCTCTCAACGGTTAGCGTGATTCGGGCAGTTAGCTTACTCGCCGCAATACAGTTAGCTAACTAGGTGTTAACTGCCACAAACACCCACAGTTAGCTATTGAAGTTAACTATTTCACTCTCGACGGTTAGCGTGATTCGGGCAGTTAGCTTACTCGCCGCAATACAGTTAGCTATTTCAGTCCCGACAGTTACCGTGACCGGGGAAAAAAGAATGAAATAAAAATTTGTACTACATTCTGTCCCGGCAGTTAACTTGGTGCTAACTGCCGTGATTCTCGGCAGTTAGCTATTTCACTCCCAGCGGTTAACTTGACCCGACGATAAAAGTATAGAAGAAAAAAAACAATTTCTTCAGTCTTAGCAGTTAGCTTGTCAGCATATGTCAGTTAGCTATTCCGCGTGAGCAGTTAGCGTGTACTGCAGCTGTTCGGGCAAAAAATGTTAAAAATGTCATTAGTTTTTTCAAAACTGCTCTTAAACCGTAACGAATCTAAAAACGTGTTATATACGCCAAAGTTCGGGCTAATCGATAGCTTTCCAACGGTATATCATACGCATCTTTCCGACAAAAGGTTTGAAAATTCCTTTCACAAAAACATTGTAAGCTCGTTTGATGAATTTTCAGTTTTTTGAATTTTGTTTAAAAACCGAATTGATTTTGGGAAAACGGCCAACATGAGTTTTTTGCTCCTTTTCAATAGATATCCAACGGTATATCATTTGCATCATTCCGATTAACGGTTCAATAATTACGACCAAAAAACAGTGTCAGAAAAAGTCCGCCCGGCAGTTAACTAGTATAGATCGCAGAGTTAGCTGTGTGTTCTCGGGCAGTTAGAAACGGTTCCTGAATAGCTTATTCAGGAATGGGTTGCAGAATAGCTGGGATGTATATATATATATATATATATATATATATATATATATATATATATATATATATATATATATATATATATATATATATATATATATATATATATATATATATATAAACACTATTCTGATCACGGAATCAAAATAATATTCTGATTCTCAGTGAACTGCCTGAGTTGTTCGACCTGAACTTCACTTGGTGACAGGTTGAACTTCTGCTAACTTTGTCCAAATGAGGCTTGCGATATACCGTTGGAAAGCTGTGGACACGAGGGTCACGACCTAAGTTGAATTTTTGTCAAAATCTAAACGGTTTAAGAGCAGTTTTGAAAACCGTTTTTCTTCACACAAAAAAACGCGAATCGTATTTTTGAGCCCATTTCTAAACCGTTTATCGGAACGAGGCAAATGATACGGCATTGGAAAGGTGCTGCAAATCCGCCCATTCCACATATAGAAAGTTTTCCCAAATTCCCTACGATTAAAGAGCAATTTCACAAATGGCGGAATTTTTCAAACCGAACAGCCGAGCTCGTATTTTTGGCGCCATTTGAAAACGGCTAATCCGATTGAGGCAAATGATACGGCATTGGAAAGATTATGAAAATGCGCTTCTTTTCATATAGAAAGTTTTTCCTAATTTTATACGGTTTAAAAGTAATTTAGGAAACGGCCGAAGTTCCGCCGAGATGGTATTTTCGCGTCAATTTTTAAATGGTATGTCGGAATGCAGCAAATGATATGTCGTTGGAAAGCTTGAACAAATGCGAAACTTTCATTTATATAATGTTTCTCCCAATTCTCTACGGTTTTATGTCAATTTTGAATATGGCCGAAATCGTTTTTTGGCTGTAATTTTTGCAAACTTCATCGTAATGGGGCAAATAATATACCGTTGGAAAGCTATGGAAAATGCGAAACTTTTTCATATAGAAAGTTTTCTCTAATTCCCAGCCGTTTTTATGTAATTTTGAAAACGGCGAGATCATGCGTTCTGCCTTCATCGCGATACAGAGCCTTCGAAACTGCACTCTGTGAAGAAGTTGGACTTCTCGTACATCTCAGCTTGAACTTCACTCTGTTTTTCACGTACTGTTTTTTGCCCGTAATTTCTCAACCACTTGTCGGAATTGAGAGAATGATATATCGATGGAAAGCTGTTGAAAACGCGCAACTTCCATGTGTTGATCATTTTTTCATATTCGCAACGGTTCAAGATATTTTTTGAATACACAAAAACGTGTTTTTAACGGTATACATGAAACTTTTAAACCGTTTATCGGAATGTAGCATATAATATATCGTTGGAAAGCTTATTAATAGCAGCAACTTTTTTTGTAGACAGTTGTCACAAATTCGTTGCCGTTTGCGAGCAGTTTTAAAAATGGCAAAAAAACATTGTTTTTGCCTTTTTTATCATGTAAATGAATGACGAACTTCTCTCACAAGAATTTTTGAACTTCCTGGGCCGAAGCTCCTGAACTTCTAGCAACAAAATTTTTGGACTTCGCCTTTTTATTCTTTTTTGGTCATACGAAACGCACACCATGCAGTACGTGAACTTCCGACTGTTATCACGTTGTACTGCCCTTTGGATTGAGAGAATTATTTAAAAAAACAACATCTTTTTATGTGTTTTGAACATCTAAATACCCGGTGAACCTCTCTCACTAGAACTTTTGAACTTTTCCTCGCGGAGCACTTGAACTTCTAGCAACCATTTTTTTCGTTTATGAGTTGTTTTTAAAATAAACATCAAATTTGACTACCTTTTCAATTTGAACTTCATCGTCGATATTTAAAAAAAAAACAGATATCTGTGTTTTTTTAGAACGGAAAATCCTTGATTTTTTAATAAACATCAACACTTTTAAAACTTTTTTTAGTTGTTCCTTTATTTTAATTTGAAGTTCTTCATTTTATTCTTTAGTAACGAGAAAAAATCTAAGCTTTTTATATACTTCGAACTTCTCTGTTATTTTAATTTGAACTTCTTAGTCTTATTCATAGAAAAATATGTTTTCAATAAGCATCAAACAAAATTTAAAAAATTGAACTTTCCTACTTTTATTTTTCCTAGAAACGGAAATAATTTGATTTTTCCGTATACATCAAACTACTCCGTTATTTTATTTGAACTTCTTGATTTTTTTTTTGTTTAACAGCAAGGAAAATCTGTGTTTTTAAATTCGAACTTCTTAGGTTTCTTAAACTGAACTTCTCGGGTTTTTTTGAAAAATCAAATGATCTGTTATTCTAAATTGAACTTCTAGGTTTTTTTTTTGAAAAGCAAAATTTTGGATTTTTTTTAACTTTGAACGACACCGTTATTTTAATTTGAAATTCTATATTTTTTTGAATGGGGGAAATCATTCTTTGCTCAAAATCCTTTTTTTACAGACATCGAACCTCACCATTTTTTAAATTTGAACTTCTTGGTTTTATTCTTTTAATAATGAGAAAAATCTGAATTTTTTAATAGACATCGAACTTTACCATTTTTAAAATTTGAACTTCTTAGTTTTATTGGTTAGTAATGGGAAAAACCCTTTTTTATAAACATTGAACCGCACCATTATTTTAATTTGAACTTCTAGTTTTTTTAGAATTGGAATACCATTTTTTTAGATCGGTGTTCTTGAGTTGGTTTCGAATAGGAGCAGCAACTTTTTTCATTCTTTACCTTATATTTTTCATCTTTACTCGAAAACATAATTGAATGTGTGCACCATTCTCATCTAGAAATGGGAAAATTTGGAGTTTTTTTTAGTAAATGTCGAACTTCTTCGTTATTTCAAACCGAACTTCTTGGTTTATTCGTTAGTAACAGGAAAAATTCGAGTTTTTTGTAATAAATATCGAACTGCTCTGTTTTTTGAAATTGAACATCTTGGTTTATTTTTTAGTAATGAGGAAAATCTGGGTTCTTCGTATACATTGAACTATTCTATTTTTTAAAATTGAACTTCTTGATTTTTTCAATTTGGACTTCTTGGTGTTATTCATTTGTAACGGAAAAAAGCCTAGTTTTGTAATAAACATCGTACAACTTCTTGGTTATTTCGAACTGAATTTCTTGGTTTATTCATTAGTAACAGGAAATATTCGAGTTTTTGTAATAAATATTGAACTGATCCATTTTTTGAAATTGAACTTCTTGGTTTATTATTTAGTAATGAGGAAAATCTAAGTTTTTTATATACATTAAACTACTCCATTATTTTAGTTTGAACTTCTTGGTTTTATTCTTTTAATAACAAGAAAAATCCAAGTTTTTAATATACATCAAACTATTCTATTATTTAAAATTGAACTTCCTAGTTTTTATTTTTGCTAGGAGCATTTTAATAAACATCCAACTGTTGCGCTATTTAAACCTGAACATTTTTTTTTAGAAACGAAGAAAATTTGTTTTTCTTTTTTTAATAAACTTCGGACTTCTCTATTTTTAAAATTTGAACTTTATGGATTTTTTGTGTGTTCGCCTCTTTATTATTGGATATCCAATGTGTGTGTTTTGCCGTAAGCGAACATTTTGAACTATCCACAACAGAGAATATGAACTTCGCATCAACATTTTATTTTGTCTTCCAGAAATGCTCGCTTTTTTTTGCTTTTAATTTTGAACTTCTATGATGTATTGTTTTGTAATAGTTTCATGAAGGAGAAGGAAAGCAGCAACATAATGTGTGTCAGAGAGCAACTAGTTGGGGAAACCAACCAACACATGATACATTTTTTACTGTAAAGAATAGAGAACACTTTTTTTATCATGTCTTTCCAATTTGAACCTCACTAAAATAGTTTCTATTCAATGTTCTTTTTAGTGTTTCTATATTGGTTGAACTTGCTGCTTTCTCAAAATTGAACTTCCTACTTTTTTACTCCATGAACACAAAAAACTGACACTATAAAACCAATATGGAAAACAAACATGACAAAAATAATTTTTTAATTCAGTGTAATACGCGCGCGCACACACACACGCACAACACATCCACAATTTTCTTTTTGGCTGTCATGAAATGAAAACAGTTTCAGTCTCACAGGCATAAGCCTCAAACTTCCATGAATTTCTATATTTTTATACAAACGAACTTTTTTGCATCAACTTAGATAAAGTTACCTCGTGAGCAACAATACATGAACTTCTCCTGGCTTGTGGGCAGGGGAGAAGGAGGGGCGACTGAGTGGGGCGGTGGTTGCGTGTCCTCTCACACTGGGAGAACCCGAGCACGCGACGGAGTGGTCTGGGCGGCCAACTCATCTGGCAGGATAGGATGGACGGAGTACAGCGGCGAGCACCTCCAGGCTACTGGGGCCAACAGCCAAACTTGGCTTTGCAAACTTGCATCAGAGAGAGAAAGGGCAGCTCAAATTGCGTCTGCACTACAGTTCAAACACAAATGCGGAGGAGGGACTGAGGATCCATTTCATGCAGCAAAGGGGAGAGGAGCGAAAGGAGACGCACCTGACTTTCTCAGTTCGATGCCACTGTGATCTAGGTGCTGCAGCAGCGAACTTCCTGGAGCCGGATCGTTGAACGGCCCGAGACGGCGGTGTTGAACTTTCTGGGCGACACAATGTGCACGCCCACTGTTTAGAAATGTATGAGCTCATCAACAAGGATTTGATTTGAATAGAAATGATAGACTGTCATGTACAGTCAGAGAAAATACGAAAGAAAACAAAAAAAACTACTAAATATATTCACTTTTTTCGTCTCTGCATTTTACATGATATATGGTTGTAACAGTTTCCTGTACGTGCACTTTTCTTGCGGTCTAGTTGTGGCCAAATGGGAAGTTCAGAGAAATATGCCGCTGTCGTTCTTCTTCTCAGAGAAACAGAAGGATTAAAACTCCACGGCGTCGATGCATTTTGGAGATAAACTTGGAAGAAAACCGACTTGTCAAACTGAAACAAATGGACCAAAACACCTATTTTTGCACCTGCAGGTATAGCTGAACTTCAGACATCAAAAATCACTTAGAGATGGCAGAGGCAGGCGCTCGGTGGCTAGAGCACGGCCATGGGTGAGGCCGTTGGAGGGGGGCGGCGAAGGCCGGTAGGCGGTGTAGAAGCCCGCGCCGGTGGGTGCCGCCGTCGGCGGCGGCATCGCGTCGGGGAGGATGGTGCGCAGCCGCGCGTAGGGCGGCGGTGCCGGCGGCATAGAATGTTTTTCATGTAGTTTGGGGTAGGCGGCGGGCCGGAGGTGGCCGGCGCCATGGGGGAGGCGGTGTGCGACGAGTTTGGGGGTTGTGGCGGCGGAATCCGGTGGTTGAGAGTTGGCACTCGGGCCGCGGCGGCGGGATCTAGCGGCTCGGGAGTGGGCCGCGACGGCGGTTGGGAGGTGGGCGCCATCGGCGGTTGGGAGGTGCCGCGTGGTGGGGCAGCGGCGCGCGGAGATCGGCGGGGAGCAGCGGGCTGCGGCGATGGATGGATGCTGGAGGGGACGAATCCCGGCCGGCGGAGTGTCGCGCGTGGTTACAGGCGACGGCGGCGGCGGTTCCGGGGGCTGGTGGGTGGGGTGGCACCGATGGGTCGGTGGGTGGGAGGTGGGGATCGAGGGAGTACGGGAGGTGGGATCGAGGAAGTGCGGGAGGTGGTGGACGGGCGGTCGTGTTTTTTTTCTTCGTTCCACCGGGTTCGGGAGTTCGGGAGGGCCTGACAGGGCCAGGGCGATCGGGATCAGAATAGTTATTCTGATCATGAGATTAGAATAGTGCTGTCCTATATATATATATATATATATATATATATATATATATATATATATATATATATATATATATATAGAAAGTCTATTCATCATTCAGGGTGCAGAATAAGTTATTCTTCACCCGAGGTAATCTTACGATCATTTCATAAATAAATTACATTTAAAATACAAATAGTTACATTCATATTGATTCACTGCGTAAAATTTGGCATAAGAAAAAAAAATATAGGTCATAAGACGAGAAAAAATGCATTTTATGTACATTTTACACTATATTTTTACATTTATAATTTTACGTAACATAAACTATTTTTTACGGCGATTATATATTTTCTTACATTCTCTTTTTACGTCTGAAATAAGACAAAATTTACAGAACGTAAAATTACGGTGCATTGATATTAAAATAGAGGGGGGTGGGTGAAGAATAACTATTCCTCACCCAGGGTGACGAATAGTCAATCCCTATATATATATATATACAGCCCGTCTATTCTGTCAATATTGGTAGAATAGTTATTCTGCCCACACTTCCGAACTGCACGCTCAACACGAGGGCACTGCACTTTCTGAAGCAAACACACTGCAGTACTGAGACACTTCTCGTCGAAAAAACTGTACGCGGTGTTTTTCGGTACTGTTTTCGCTTCAGTTTTTAAACCGTTTGTCGGAATGAGGCGTCTAATGTACCATTAGAAAGCTACGGATTAGGCGCAACTTCGCCATGTTGAAATGTTTTCGAGATTCCTCGCGGTTTAAGAGCAGTTTCGAAAACGGTGGGCGCCCGACGAGTGGCAGCGAGCGTATTTTTGCGTTTTTTTGCGAACCGCTTGTCGGAATGAAGCAAATGATACGCCGTTGGAAAGATATCGTCGAGGCGCAACTTTTTCATATAAATTACTTTCTCTAATTCCTTACGGTTTAAGAGCAGTTTTAAATTTACTAAATCGCGGAATTCTGTTTTTTCAAATTTTTGCAATTTTTCAGTACTGTTTTCGCTCCAATTTTTTAACCGTTTGTCGAAACGAGGCGTGTGATACGCCGTTGGAAAGCTACGAACGAGGCCCAACTTTCATATGTAGAAATGTTTTTGAGATTCCTTACGGTTTTAAATTAATTTTGAAAATGGTGCGGCGGACAACGGGTGGCAGCGGACGTTTTTCCGCGATTTTTTACAAACCGCTGGTCGGAATGATTCAAATGATACGCCGTTGGAAAGATATCGACGAGACGCAACTTTTCATGTAGAACACCCTCTCTAATTCCTTACGATTTAAGAGCAGTTTTGAAATTACCGAAATGCGGACACTCTGTTTTTAGCGACACCAAAATCGACGAGTGAACTGCATCAGACGGAAGAACGCACTGCTTCAGACTAAAGACCGCACTGCATCAGACGGACAAGCGAACTGCATGGTTTTCTTTTTTTGTGAGACGTAAATTTCCCACACGAAGAAGTGGAATGCGGTTCATATCGGGCGTAAGTGAACTGCAACAATATCGAGAAGTGAAACGCATTACTTTTTTGTTGTTTCCGTAACAATTTTCTTGAACTTCACTTTTTTGGGAGTAAGTGAACCGCAACACTTCCAAAAGTGAACCGCGACACTACCGAAAGTGAACCGCATGAGTTATTGTTTGTACTTTTTTTCTAACTTTTTTATGAACGAGAGTGGACCGCAGAGACGAGGGCAAGTGAACCGCGACATATATCGAAGTGAACCGCATTACTATTTTTGTTGTTTCGCTAAAATTTTCGCACTTTCACGTTGGGCGCAAGTGAACAACATCACTCTCAAAAGTGAACCACATCTGAGAACTATACGCACTGCAGGTGTTGATGTAGTCGACTGAGTTTTGAAACACACGAAACAAATTGCACTTCATACAGAGGGGTAATGAGCTGCTACACAAACTGGAGTGAACTACTTTTTTTTGTCTTCTTCAAACAAATTTATTGAAGACATCTGTACTGCAGATACATCTGGTACCGAGCAGAACTACACTAGGTAGAGAACTGCATCTGTAGTTCTCTTTTTCTTTTTGTTTTTTGATGTTATCCCCTCCTGCAAAAACAACAAAACCGAACCGCATTTTTTGAACTGAACCACAGAGTTTTTGGAATGAACTGCATTATCCCCTCCTCCAACACTTTTTACAAATGAATCGCTGCAATTATAAGCAATAAAATCTTCAAACAAAACAGACAAGTTGAAGTGCACGCGCGCAGTGCACTGGCAAAATCTGAAACAAAAAAAGCTCCAAAATGAAATTGTATCCCTGGAGAACTGCATATTGAATAGAGGTGTTAGTGCAAATTGAATAGAACTGCACATTTTTGAACTCCACTGCAACGGGATGCACACAGCAAACTGCACGGCTTCGCCGTCCGTACTGCATGTCGTGGGTGGCTGGGACCTCGCCGGAATATGAGGAAGGGGGGTCGCTGGAAAAGGGAGAGTGGAGGAGCAGTGGAAGTCCGGTGACTAGTGCTGAAGGCATCGGTGCGGGAGAAGTCGGACCTGCAGCCCACGTAGTGGACTGCGGAACGGGGTGCCGGCGTGCTGCGTGCACCCACGTAGTGGACTGCACGGGCGCCCTTGGATCCACCTTGCCGGCGACGTGCTGCGGACGCCCACCGTGCGAACTGTAGCGACAGATAGGGACGGTCACCTCCTTCTAGATGGCCAGGGGAGGGGACGTTGATGCCCCATTCTATAGGGTCGGGGGATGTCGGCATCCGGCGATGGCAGAGCACCCAATGCGGGCGATGACGGGGATGGGGGAGGGGGCAGAAGAAGGAAATATTATCGGAGCCGGTCACCGGAGAGCCCCGCCATGCCACCATCGTCGGAGAGGTCGACGAGGAGGACCAGGGAGGCGGCCCCGAGTGCCATCGCTCTCCCGCTCGCGCTCTTAGAATAGGTTAGGCGGGCGACGAGGGAGGTCGACGGATCCAGGCCATGTTCGGCGGATCTTGGGGCGGAGGGGTGCCTGATGCACCTCTGGTGAGGGCCGGCGGCGGTAGAACCGGCCTGATCCAGCGTGGTCAGCCCTCCCCATGGATGGATCTAGCGGCGGGCTCGTAGGAGAAGGCCGGAGCGGATCCCGGCGGCGACAAGGCCCTGTTTGTGGCGCGGGATGGAGGTGTGGTGGTGCCGGCCGCCTGGAAGAAGGTAGGTAGGATTGCAACACTGGAGGAGGGAGGTGGCCGGCGTGGGGGAGAGGAAGGTGGGAGGAGTGGGGTGGCCGGCATGGGGGAGAGGAAGGGCAACAGAGATAGGCTGGCGGCGGCGCGTCCCTCACATCGGAGGCACGAGTCCCTGGCGTCGACGGCAGTGGAAGGTGGAGGAGAGGTGGCGGAGGAAGGTGGGAGGGTGGGGGGTCGGGCACGGATAGGACGTGGGAGGAGAGGGGTTGGGTGGGTTGACTCTTTTGTATTTTCCTGTGTGTTCGGGTCGGGCTCGCTGGTGGGAGGTGTTGGCAGAATAAGCGTTTTTGTGGGTAGAATAAGGTCTTAAGGGGGTTGGTAGAATAGACCCACCCTATATATATATATATATATATATATATATATATATATATATATATATATATATATATAAGCATACTCAGGCATAGATAATAAGCGTACTCAAGCATTGTTCAACCATAGTTCAACCGATATTAAGCATACTCAAGCATATAACTAAGACACTACATAGCCATAGTTCAATCCCACATCTCATCTGCCGACAGGCCTACACAAAGGTGAAGCTTCTCCAGGTACTCAGCGCACACGGCGTGCGCCACCCTGCGAGAATACTTCTGCTTGAAGGAGCCAATGGCTCGTCCTCTTGCATGCGCCAAAACACTTTCATACTCGTGATGAAGCTTTTGGTTGCAAAACGGGCATCCAAAGCCCATATTCCAGGTCCTCACACGCCTGTTATGCAGTCCCGCATAAAGCTCCCTGAGCTTTTGCCTCTTGTACCTCCTCTGGGCATCTTTGTCCTCGCTGTCGACATAGTCAGATAGCACCTATACATATAGTAAAATGTGGCATCAGTATATTTTATAATAATGCGAATTCAGCAGGCAGAGTTTATGAAACATAATATATCCTGTGACAGCGTGAACCCTAAATCATCAAGTGATCTTGATGAAAGAAATGCATAAATAGAGAGCACACAACTTAGTGCAACAAAATTAAGAGTCTGATTGGTTTGCTACCAACATTTGGCAGAATCAAAAGTTTGGTTTGCTACCGACATTTGGCAGAACCAAAAGTTTGGTTTGCTACCGACATTTGGCAAAATCAAAAGTTGCCAACACTTGGCAACCTTTTGTGGGATTGGCAATGAACAATGGAATGCAAACTAATCTCTAGCGAACATTTGGGAGTTGCCAAATTTTGGCATGCCGATGATTTTTGGCATCAAACCAATTTACATGCCGTAAAGTAGGATCAAAATTTGGCATGCCAATGAATTTTGCCATCAAAATCAATTGTCAAGATCTGGCTAGGAATTATTAGCAACACTAACCCTAGTCAGATTTTTTTTAGAAGAACAGGGAGGCTCCTCCCCGGTTCCATTACTCGAATGAAGCCCTCATAGTGTCATACATCAGCTCACTAACAGGAGATGTTCGAAAGCAACAGCTAAAGGGAAATACACAACGACAGAAGTATGAGGATTACAAGTTATCCTGCGCCCCAAAGGGGTCCCTAGTCGGATTTTTAGCAGAAATCATTTTTACAGAAGAAACAATTAATCACTTATCATTTGTACCATTCAAACAATCAATACACTACACGGATCTATCGAATCTAACTCAGATTTCATGGATTGAGAGAACATAACCATAGGATTTCTATTCCAAAAAGGTGAGACAGGACTAACCAGAGAAACCCTAGGTTATATTTGCCACATAAATGGGTATAGATGACTAACCGGTTCTCCGTCGTCGTCGGAGTCATCGCCGGAGTGGTCGTCGGAGTCGTCGCCGGAGTCACTGTGGACCTCCGGCCCCGGCAGTGGAAGCACGACGCCGTCGCCGTCACGCTTCTGCCTGCGTGAGACCTCGTCGGTGGCGATGGCAACCTCTGTATCTAGCTTCACGCCGTGCTCAGGTGCTTCAGCAGCCCCGGGGTCACCACTCCCTCCGATGGTTCACTTCGGCGGCATCCTCATACACTGATGGCGGTGACGACTGAGAGAGGCGTCGAGGATGCAGGCGGAGAGAGAGGATTGTGTGTGTAGCGAGAATGGGGGGTGTGGCCACCTATTATAACCAGCGGCTCGGGCACGCCATTAATATGGAGCAGTGGGAGCGAGGCGGGCGGCGGTCAAAGGGCTGGCTCGCCTCCCGGTGAGCCTGCGCAGCGGACTGCTCGCATGCCTACCTTCATTTCACACAGCTACTCGCACGCCTCTCGGTGACACTGCGCAGCGAACACGCCTCCTGTCAATTCACACACCTGCCCGCACGCCTCCCGGTCTGCCTGTGAGGCGGACTATGCGCATGCGTCCCGTCAACTCACACCTGCTCGCACGGCACACGGGACGCGTGGCGGCACATATATTGTTTTTCTTTTTTGATGATTAATTCTGCCGCTTTATTACTTAACGGAAGCATGGCACGTACATTGTTGGTCTAACGCCCACGGTACGAATAAATAATCCGTTTGCGATATTGGTTGCCAATTATTAATAATCTCCCATTTGTAAGAATAATATATCAAAACTTGTCTCAAATTTGAAAAAACAATACAATATCACAGTCTATTGGTGTCCATATGACACCACGATAAGTTTCATGAATTTCAACTAAGTTTTGGATTTACTGGATTTTAAAAATCAAGATTCTCAATGTTTGAAATTTCTTGCATGGGGACTAAACATGCACCCAGAGACACACATATGATTTTCCAATCCATTTTGGTGCACTATCACGTGTGCATGTAGCTCAAATTTGATTTTTGCACATTATATCCCTAGGAAATCAATCTATGTATAAAAACGTCCGAATGACGATCTCTGATTTTTTTTCCTTCCAAAATTTAATGCGACACTCCTTTGGTCACATATGTTCACCGCGGAAAAAGTTTAACATGCCTCGTAGTGGCGGTGGTGGTGCGGTGTGTGTGTATCCGGGGGGGGGGGGGTCCGGCAGTACACTGCGAGTCGTGAGCCACCGTGTGGGGTTGACCATTTTGTGAGGCAGGTGCCACATCAAAGTCGTGAATTGGTTATTTAAAACATTACACGGCCATTTCATACATACATGTTTGGGCCACATGCATGCATGGTGGTCCTCGGACACTCCCTCGTGTGGTTATCGGCGATGCGCCCATTCTTTAGCCCGCAAAGGTTATCACTTTTCACCGACATCGAGAGGCATTTGACCAAAGGTGGATTCATCTTGGGATTAGTTACGGTGTGGTTCATGGTGAGATTCCAGATCAAAGTTCGAGCGCGTGTGCGTACACATGAATCCCTCCCACCGGCTCGAAGTGAGGGGGACAACGACACGTTGTGGACCTCTGTGTAGGGCATTTCCGGTTTGCGAAGCATGTGCCACATCAAAGTTGTGCAGTGGGTATTCAAACATCACACAACACCTCTTTGGGTATGCAGGCGGGTGATTGTCCTAGGACACACTCACTCGTGTGTGACGCTTTCTATGGGCCCGCGAGGTTGTCGTCCATCACTTTGACCTACAGCGAGAGAGTTTAATTTGACCAACAAGGATGATTCTTTTTGGTTTGTGTTACGGTAGGAGTATATAGTACGTGTCAAAGAGGGGGGAGGGGACCAGCATATACTACGCGTCATGAACAACCTCGCTCCATGTGGGGACTTTCCGGTTTCCGAGGCAAGTGTGCTACTTGTAGTCTGCGTTGGTATCTCCCCGAAGAGGAGAGGATGATGCAGTATAGTAGAGATAAGTATTTCCCTCAGTTAAGAACCAAGGTTATCAATCCAGTAGGAGAACCAAGCAAAATTCCGTTAAGCGCACCTGGTAATTTTGATGCAAGTGAATGATAATTTGTGTGAAGGTACTTGGTAATTTTGATGATGTCTCCCCGGCAACGGCGCCAGAAATTCTTCCTGCTACTTGTAGTCTGCGTTGGTATTTCCCCGAAGAGGAGAGGATGATGCAGTATAGTAGAGATAAGTATTTCCCTCAGTTAAGAACCAAGGTTATCAATCTAGTAGGAGAACCAAGCAAAATTCCGTTAAGCGCACCTGCACACACAAGAGCAAACACTTGCACCCAACACAAATAAGAGGGTTGTCAATCCTCTTAGCGGTTACTTGCAAGGATGAAATCTTATTGAGGTAAATAGATAAACTAAACTACTAAAAGTAAATAAATTGCAGCAAGGTATTTTTAGGTTTTTAATATGATAAAGATAGACCCGGGGGCCATAGTTTTCACTAGAGGCTTCTCTCTCGAGCATAGAAACATACGGTGGGTAGACAAATTACTGTTGGGCAATTGACAGAATAGCAAATAATTATGATGGATTCATGGCAATGATCATGTATATAGGCATCTCGTCCGAGACAAGTAGACCCACTCCTGCCTGCATCTACTACTATTACTCCACTCATCGACCGCTATCCAGCATGCATCTAGAGTATTAAGTTAATAAAAACAGAGTAACGCCTTAAGCAAGATGACATGATGTAGAGAAGCAAATTCAAGCAATATGAATAAACCCCATCCTTTTATCCTTAATGGCAACAATACAAATACGTGTCATGTCCCCTTCTGTCACTGGGATTGAGCACCGCAAGATTGAACCCATCACAAAGCACCTCTCCCATTGCAAGATAAATCAATCTAGTAGGCCAAACCAAATCGATAGATCGGAGAGAAATACAAGGCTATAGCAATCATGCATAAAAGAGTTCAGAAAAGACTCAAATATTTCTCATGAATAATCTGATCATAAACTCACAATTCATCGGATCCCAACAAACACACCGCAAAACAAGATTACATCGGATAGAACTCCAAGAACATCAAGGAGAACATTGTATTGAAGATCAAAGAGAGAGAAGAAGCCATCTAGCTACTAGCTATGGACCCGTAGGTCTGTGGTAAACTACTCACACATCATCGGAAGGGCAGCAAGGTTGATGTAGAAGCCCTCCGTGATCGATTCCCCCTCTGGCAGAGTACCGGAAAAGACCTCCAGATGGGATCGTGGAAGAACAGAGGCTTGCGGTGGAGAAAAGGTTATTTCTTCTGGCTCTCTGATGGTTTCCCAATATTTGTGAATTTATAGAAGTGGAATTAGGTCAAACGGAGTCACGTGGGCCCCACAAGGCAACACGGCGCGCCCCCCTGGGGCGCGCCCTGTTGCCTTGTGAAGCCTCCGTGAGGCTTCTGGCCTCCTCCCAAAGCTTTCAAGGTTTCTTTTGTCCAGAAAAAAATCTCTGAAAAGTTTCGTGGCATTTGGACTTCATTTGGTACTATTTCCCTGAAAAGCGAAAAACAAGCAGAAAACAGCAACTGGCACTGGGCACTAGGTTAATAGGTTAGTCCCAAAAAAGATATATAATTGCATATAAAAACATCCAAGATTGATACTATATTAGCATGGAACAATCAAAAATTATAGTTACGTTGGAGACGTATCAAGGTGCCACATGAAAGTTGTGCATTGGGTATTCAAACATCACAAAACACCCCTTTGGGCCACATGTAGGCGGTGGTTGTCCTACAGGACACTCACTCGCGTGCACGCTTTCCATCTATGAGCCCGCGAGGTCATCGTCCATCACTTCGACCCAACGATCGAGAGAGGTTAATTTGACCGACAAGGAGGATTCTTTTTGGTTTGTGTTATGGTAGGAGTATATAGTATGTGTCGAAGAGGGGGATGGGACCAACATATACTACGCGTCATGAACCTCGCTCTGTGTGGGGACTTTACAGTTTCCGAGGCAGGTGCCACATCAAAGTTGTGCATTTTGGGTATTCAAACATCACAACAACCACACACACCTCCATACTTACATATGTTTTGGCCCACATTCAAACGATGGTGGTTGTCCTCTGGCACTCACTCACGCGGTTATCGGCGATATCGATGCTTTCCATCTGTGGGCCCGCTTGGTCCATCACTTTGACCGACAGCGAGAGAGAGGTTAATTTGACTTTGGAGGGGATTAATTTTTGGTTTGTCTTATGGTATAGGTCATGCTATGAGATTACATAATATAGTTTGAGCGCATTCATGCATGTGTACTCATGCATGAATCCCTCCCACCGGATCGAAGTGGGGGGGGGGGGGGGGGCAGCACACGATGCGTCATGAACCGATCTCGCTCTGTGTGGGGACTGTACGATTTTCGACGCGGGCGCCACATCAATGTTGTGCATGGTATTCAAATTAAACATATGTATGCATGCATCACCTCCATATACATATGTTTGGGACACATGCATGCAGTGGTTGTCTTCGGACAGTACTCTCCCTCGCGTGGTTATCGGCGGCAAGCCTATATATTCATGGGCCCGCGTGGACGTCCATCACTTCGACCGGCAACGAGAGAGGTTACGAGGGTGGATTCTTCTTCTTTGGTTCGTGTTACCATGTAGTAGGTCATGGTGATGAGATTCGAGACCTAAGTTTGAGCGCAAGCGTACGCATGAATCCCCATCACCGGCTCGAAGTGGGGTGACATACATAGTACGCGTCGTGGACCCTCGCTCCGTGTGGGGACTTTCCGGTTCCAAAGCACGGTACCGTGCCACATCAAAGTTGTGCATTGGGTATTCAAACACACCACACAACACTTCCATACATATGTTTGGGCCACATGCAGGCAGTGGTTGTCTTCGGGCACTACTGCCTTGCGTGGTTATCAGCGAGCTAGCCCATATCTGTGGGGTCGCGTGGATGTCCATCACTTTGACCAACAACAAGAGAGAGGTTATACGACCAAGGTGGGTTCTTCTTGGTCCGTGTTACACTACGTCTTGGTGAGATGCCCCCTCCCACCGACTCAAAGTGTGTGTGTGGGGGGGGGGGGTGTGGGGGGTACTTCACACTTCCCGAACCTCCGTGGGGTCGGGGATGTTCGGTTAATTTGCGAGGCACATGTGCCACATCAAAGTTGTGAATTGGGTATTTAAATATCACACCACCCTTTTCATACATATAGTTGGGCCACTCGCAGGTGGTTCATATGTGGTCTCACCCATCTCGCGCCACAAGCACACATTTGTGGGCCCGCACACGGTCCACCTTTGACCGGAAGCGAAAGGGGAGTTTGACCATGATGGACTCCTATAGGTTTAGTGTTATGGTAGGGTGTGCTATGTCAGACCTAGCTATTTGGGGGCATGCATTCATAGCTAGGATTCCCCTCCCGTCGACACGAAGTGGGGGGGGGGTGGCGGACTAGCAATAAGCAATAATGTGGGCTTTGTGAGACAGGTGCCACATCAAAGTTGTGCATTGGGTATTTGAACATTAAACCAGCCTTTTCATACATATATTTGGTCCACATGCAAGTGTGTTCGTGTTCTGACCCTTTCCCACGTTTTTTTGGCCACGCAACACACACGGTTTCCTCAGATTACCCGTGTGCCATGCCCATGCCCCTGTCACCCACATCAGCATAGTAGATTGGGCTCCACGAGGCTTCCCTCGCAATCTCAAAAATATCTACCCGCCTGGAGGGTTTTTCTGTTTGATAGCACACGATTATTATGTTTCGACCGTGTGCAATGCTGTTTGCCCCCGGCCCCCCGCTCCCTCCTGTGTCCCTCAAAAATATCTACCCGCGTGGAGGTTTTTTTTGTTTGATAGCACACAGTTATTATGTTTCGACCGTGTGCAATGTTGTTCGGTCCCGCTCCCGCCTACATCCCTCAAAAATATCTAGCCGCCTGGAGGGTTTTTCTATTTGATAGCACACGGTTGTTATGTTTGGACCGTGTGCGATGTTTGTTGCTCAATCTCTTCATCCAAATTTTCAATAGCCCTGGCATTTTAGTCCCGCCTAGTAAAATTTTCAGTACCCGCGTCATTTCCTCAAACACCACCTTGCCCCCCTCCACACACCCCAAAAACTCCACGCGCTCGCACACACACACACACACACACACACACACACACACACACACACACACACACACACACACACCACCCCTCCCTCGCTCAAAACCCTAGCAAGGTCGCCGCCGCCGCCGTCGAGCCGCCTCCATCGTTAACATCTGCCGGTTTGCCCGTGCAGGTTACCCACTGATCTCCATACCCTAGCCGCCCTGAGTTTCTTAGATGACGCCTGCCAAACGCCCCCTTTCCCACAGATCCCCATCCCCATCCCCCTTCCCCTAAGCCCGGCTATGCTTCCCGTGGAGCCCCGGGAGCTAATGGCCCAAAAGAGGTTTATCGCGGCCTCTTCGCCCGACGTCGGCGAGGTGGCCGCCGAGGAAGCTGACGACGATTACTGGCCGCAGGCTCTCAATCAGCGGGCTAGAGTATGCTGGCATGTCGCAGACGCCGGCTATGACATCGAGGTCGTCGATAGCGACGGCCTGACGCGGGCTATGTCACAGGTTAAGTGGCCCACCCCCAACCCCTCGGGTTCAAGCACCGTCAATCTCATCCATGGCCCCGCCACTGATCTCCTCTGGCTCGCTGTCAAGAATTTGCCATCCTACATCGCCATCGAGCCCCTTTTGTCATTTCTGAAGGACACGTTCTGTGACGCTGGCTTGTGATCCTCAGCTGCCAAGTCAGACCTCATCGACGGCAACCACAAGGAGGGCACCCTCTCCACCTCTTCCAAGGGGAAAGAGCACATCTGCGACATCAGGGAGGGCACCCTACAGCCGTGCTCTTCCAAGGGGAAGGAGCCCATCTGCGACAACATGGAGCGCACCCAGAGTCCGCACTCTTCCCATGTGAAGGAGCCCATCTGTGACAAGTGAGGAAACCTATGATTTGTTTTGTCATGCCTCTTCACAGGGGGGAACCCATGATTTGTTTTGTTGAGCCCCTTTTGTAGTGAGAATATGTCCAGTTTTAATTGCTGTGTTTGGTTGTTTGCAGTATGCCTTGTTTATTTCAGTTATTCACAGTGTGATGCTCTATATGTGCAACTATTTACTGTGCAGTACAATTTCATCAATACCAATATGAATGACTATATTTGCTTGTTGTTAAGCCTATTATAGCTAGCATATGCCTCTTTTAACGTTTTTTGGTTGTTCGGTTGTTTGTAGTTAGCATATGTCCAGTTTCAATTGCTATCTTTGGTTGTTAGTAGTATGCCTTGTTTATTTCTGCTATTCACAAAGTGATGTTCTATATGTGCAAGTATGAAATATGCAGTTCAATTTCATCAATACCAGTTTCAACAATACCAATATGAATGACTATTTGGTTGCTGTTAAGCCTGTTGTAGCGGGCATATGCCTCTTTTAACGGTTTTTGGTTGTTCGGTTGTTTGTAGTTAGCATATGTCCAGTTTCAATTGCTATCTTTGGTTGTTCGTAGTATGCCTTGTTTATTTCAGTTATTCACAAAGTGATGTTCTATATGTGCAAGTATGAACTTTGCAGTTCAATTTCATCAATACCAGTTTCAACAATACCAATATGAATGACTATTTGCTTGCTGTTAAGCCTGTTATAGCAAGCATATGCCTCTTTTAACGGTTTTCGGTTGTTCGGTTGTTTGTAGTTAGCATATGTCCAGTTTCAATTGCTATCTTTGGTTGTTCGTAGTATGCCTTGTTTATTTCAGTTATTCACAAAGTGATGTTCTATATGTGCAAGTATGAACTTTGCAGTTAACACACCTTTCCACTTCTTGTTTTACTTAACTAGTGTGCTTAAACCTGCACACTAAAGCTATCATTTGGAGATTATGTTGTCTACCATGGATATATTTGGTTGATGTTTAGCCTATTGTGCTTAACATGCCTTTCGATGTACTTACACAGGACAATATTGGGAACGACTGCTGTTTTCCATCGAGCTTAGTTTCATCCCATGGCTTATATATACTCACTGTTTAGGATATCGGTAGCTGGTACCATATAGGCTGGGGGCTGATAAGGGATTAATCGGCGAATCAGACATTTAACTGAATATATCTGTAACCCATTTATCGCTAGGTTAATTAGGGCCATATCTAATATATCTGAGGCTACATAGCAACATGCATTGTACTGAATGTCTAAATATGCAATCCTAGGATACATAGCAACAAGGAAGAGTGTTACCTTAATGTTCTGATGATGTCTAGATATACATAGAAGAGCAACAATAGCAATAACACAGCAGCAGTTAACTGCAGTTAATCGTCGGCCGATATTTGTAACAATGTAATAAACTCCCTCCGCCCCATAATATAAGATGTTAATTCATCCAATATGTGAGTATATTGGATGTAATAAGATCTTATATAATGGGGCAGAGGGAGTGTTGTACTACATCATTGTGCAATTGTTGTTTAGCTTCTAATATTAACTTGGTGCTTTTAGGTACATATGTCATTGGTAAAGATCCGCGCTTCGACCCTTTTTGTGTATGGGGCAATGAGATATTCATGGACCAGCATCAAGTGAGGAAACTGATAAAGATTGTTAGTAAAATGGGTCAAAAGATGGCAATTAAACTATTTGTTTACACTTTATCCAAGACAACAGTGAATTGCAGGATGGTAAGTAAGAACTCTGCAGCCTTCTTTTTACTGCCCATAATGAGTTGTGTTAGATGACAATGTCTAAATCTTTTTCCTTTGCAGTGGTTCCCAAAGCAGTTTACTCAAGATTACCTCTCAAACTACATGATTGGTGGGCATGCAAAGGTTAAAGTATTTCTACCAGAACACAATGACTATCTAGATGTCGTCATGAAGACAGTGAAGGATGGGCGGTCGGCCATCACAAGGGGTTGGACTAGAGTCGTGCATGCCTTCTTCATGGAGGAGGGCACAATATGGGCATTCCGTTTCACCTTGTTCAACAACCAGAATGTCTTTCGCCTCTTTCTTTACCGTCTTTAATAGTACAAGTATACAACCCTGGTTCATCATTCTTTATTTGGTGCATATGTAATTCTTTTTTTATGTAACTCTTGAACATATGTACCTGTGAATCGAATAATGCATTGGTTGTTGAACCTGATTGATATGAATAAAGTTATAGCCTACTTTCAAATTCAAATTCAAATTCGGTACAATTTTAAATAGCAGCGATTAAATTAGGGTGAAAATACGCTCAGCAGGTCATTACGGTGCACACGGTTAGTAAAGCACATCATGTGTGATATACATCATAATCCGACACGGTTCACAAAGAGGAAACGTGTGCGACCATGCACACAGTTGCCGTTTGCAAAGCCTGTGTGATGTCAGACTATATCGCAAATGGTGCGAGCAAACTAAATGTTTGTGATAGTCGCCTTATTGTGCACGCTTTACAATCATGAACTATTTCTGATGTCGTACGCATCGTAAACGTTTGCACCACAGAATAGCGTGTGCGATAGTTATCCTGTATGACACTGGTATGACAGTCCGACGTTTTGTAATCCTATCCGACACTCGTACGATGATTAACTAATCTTCTTGATTATATATCGCATATGGTTCGGGAGAAGTGAATGTGTGTGATAGTCTCCTTATCATACACGTTTTACAATCGTGAACTGTTTGTGATGGGGCGCGCATCATAAACGTTGCACCATAGAATACCAAGTGTGATGGTAATGTGAGCACACACGAGTAGCAAGGATGGAGCGTTTGGGATATTCAATAGATCACAAACAGTTGTGTGACGAGTCGCGTTTGGGATAGATCGGGAATCGTATATGCTTAGTTCTGCGAAACATATGCTTGCGTGCTCCCTATCGCCGACGGTTTCTGGGTCGTGTGGGAAGACCCCCCCTATCGCACACACATGCAAGGCGATGGTTTAAAACTCCGTCGTGGAAAGGGGGTAAAAACCATTTGTATAGTAGCTCGCTGCACCAGTGTGGGTTTACCTTCTTGCATTAGAACTCCGACAATGCCAACACCACTTGCATCACATTCAATCTCAAATGTCTTACCAAAATCAGGAAGCGAAAGCAACGGGGCTGATGTCAACCTCATCTTCAGTTCTTGGAAGGAATTGTCTTGAGCATCACCCTATTTGAATGTAGTGTCTTTCTTTGTTAACTCATTCATTGGTGCAGCAATGGTGCTGAAATCCTTCACGAATCGGCGGTAGAAACCTGCAAGTCCAAGGAAGCTACGTACTTGGCTCACATTTTCTGGAGGTATCCACTCACGAATAGCCTTGATCTTTTCTTCATCGACCTCCACACCTTTTCCTGAAACAACAAAGCCAAGAAACACAACCTTGTTTGTGCAAAATGTGCACTTTTCCATGTTAGCATACAACTTTTCCTCCCGTAGGACAGCAAGCACACATTTTATATGTCCAACATGATCCTCCAAAGTTTGGCTATAAATCAATATGTCATCAAAGTAAACCACTACAAACTTGCCAATGAAGGACCTAAGCACATGATTCATCAATCTCATGAAAGTACCAGGTGCATTCGTTAATCCAAAAGGCATAACCAACCATTCATACAAGCCAAATTTTGTCTTGAATGCAGTTTTCCATTCGTCACCCTCTTTCATTCTTATTTGGTGGTACCCACTTCGCAAATAAATTTTAGAAAATATGGTGGAACCACAAAGTTCATCAAGCATGTCATTGAGCCTAGGTATAGGGTGCCGATATCTCACAGTTATGTTGTTAATGGATCTACAATCAGTGCACATTCTCATAGTACCGTCTTTCTTTGGAACTAAAAGAATGGGAACAACACAAGGAGAAAGACTTTCCCTCACATACCCTTTGTTAAGAAGATCTTCTACTTGCCTCTGAATTTCTTTCGTCTCCTCTGGGTTTGCTCGGTACGATGGTCGGTTTGGTAGTGGGGCGCCTGGAACCAAGTCGATCTGATGTTCAATGCCTCGCTTCGGTGGCAAACCGGGTGGCACCTCCTTGGGAAACACATCCCCGTACTCCTGCAAAAGATCAAATACAACACTAGGAAGAGTTGAGGGTAAGTCGTTAGCAGCCAACAAAGTTTCCTTGTACATGAGTACAAAGAATGGACTATTAGGTTCTCTGAATTCCCGCATATCCCTTTTCCTAGCCATCATAACTAATCCCTATTTTTCCTGGGGCTTGGACATATTTGGCTGTGGAGCTTTTGGCTGTGGAAACACTCCCTCACTATGTTGGTGGCTCGCTCTTCGTGTATGATCACTCTCTCCCTTTTTCTTTCCTTTTCTTTTCATCTCATCAAGATAGACTTCCTCGGGTGTCATGGGCAGCCAAGTGAATTTTTCTCCTCTATGGACAAAACATAAGCGATTTGCACGCCTGCTGATTTGCACATCACGGTCATGCAACCACGGTCGTCCTAGAAGCAAGTGACAAGCGTGCATTGGCACCACATCACATTCAACATCATCCTGATATGTCCCTACTGAAATTGGTATTCTCACGCTGCTAATCACCTTAATTGCACCACAATCATTCAGCCATTGCATGCAGTATGGATGTGGGTGGCGTTTTGTTTGCAATTGAAGCTTCTCAACCATCTCCGTTCTTGCAATATTGTTGCAGCTGCCACTATCAATGATCACTCGACATATCTTTGAGTAGATAAGGCAACGGGTGTGGAAAAGATTATGCCGCTGCCCATAAGATAGTGCCATCTACTTCCCAGCCTTGCTCCTCTTCCACTTCATCGTTGCCACCATCAGGGTCACTTTCAGACTCCCATTCACCTCATTCATTGATGATCATAGTGCTTTTGCTTGGACATTCTGAAGAAATGTGACCTCTTCCTTTGCACTTGTGGCATTGAATGTCGCTGCTGCGTGTAGAACTCTTTTCTGCAGGTGGAGCGAAGGATGCTCCCGCTATGGGTGATAACCTTTTATCTTGATTGCGAACAGCAGGTGAGGAAGCCACCGAGGCATGTGGGTGCCGAGGTGGTGCACCCTCAAACCGAGAACCATAGGGTTGTTGTGTTCGCTTCCATGAAGATGTGGTGGCGCGGCCTTGGAAAGCATGAGTACGACCATTATGCATATTCTTCTTCTCAACTCATACAGCTTGATGTACCACATCTTGCAGCGTATCATAAGGAAACATCTCCACAAAATCTGATATATCATCATTCAGCCCATGTAAAAATCTCACCATCTTCGCCTCATCACTCTCACGGGTTCTTGTGCGAATCAGCAACACCTCCATCTCTTTATAGTATTCCTCAACAGTGCGGGAACCTTGAGTGAGTCCCTGCAACCTCTTATACAATTGCCTCTCATAGTATGATGGAACAAAACGGTGCCTCATGACTTGCTTAATCAAAGTCTAGCTGCGGATATAATTATTGCCCGACATCAATCGATCGTCTTGCAGCTAGTTCCACCATGTAAGAGCATAACCAGAGAACTCCATAACAGCAAGATCAACCCTCGTGGCTTCGGAAAACCCATGGATGCGGAAGATCTTATCGCACTTCTCCTCCCACTCAATATATGCGTCCGGATTCTCTTTTCCTATGAATGATGGCACATGTAGCTTCACTCTCGCTTGCTTGTCACGGTCATCCTGATCATGATGGTCATAATGATGAACATCGCGACCCAAAGCAGCACCACGACGAGGTGGGGAGTATGGTTCATAGTCACCCATGCCTTCGTCTTTGTCAGCATGCTCGGAGAGATCTGTTGGAAATATGCCCTAGAGGCAATAATAAATTGGTTATTATTATATTTCCTTGTTCATGATAATCGTTTATTATCCATGCTATAATTGTATTGATTGGAAACTCAAATACATGTGTGGGTACATAGACAACACTGTGTCCCTAGTAAGCCTCTAGTTAACTAGCTCGTTGATCAAAAGATGGTGAAGGTTTCCAAGCCATGGACATGAGATGTCATTTGATAACGGGATCACATCATTAGGAGAATGATGTGATGGACAAGACCCAAACTATAAACGTAGCATATGATCGTGTCAGTTTATTGCTATTGTTTTCTGCATGTCAAGTATCTGTTCCTATGACCATGAGATCATGCAACTCACTGACACCGGAGGAATACCTTGTGTGTATCAAACGTCGCAACGTAACTGGGTGACTATAAAGATGCTCTACAGGTATCTCCGAGGGTGTCTGTTGGGTTGGCATGGATCAAGACTAGGATTTGTTACTCCATGTAACGGAGAGGTATCTCAGGGCCCACTCGGTAATACAACATCACAATGAGCCTTGCAAGCAATGTGACTAAAGTGTTAGCCACGAGATCTTGTATTACGGACCGAGTAAAGAGACTTGCCGATAATGAGATTGAACTAGGTATAGAGATACCGACGATCGAATCTCGGGCAAGTAACATACCGAGGAACAAAGGGAACAGCATACGGGATTAACTGAATCCTTGACATAGAGGTTCGACCGATATAGATCTTCGTAGAATATGTAGGAACCAATATGGGCATCTAGGTCCCGCTATTGGTTATTGACCGTAGAGGTGTCTCGGTCATGTCTACATAGTTCTCGAACCCGCAGGGTCTACACACTTAATGTTTGGTGACGATTAGTATAGTTGAGTTATTGTGTTGGTGACCGAAGGTTGTTCGGAGTCCCGGATAAAATCCCGGACATGACGAGGATCTCCGGAAGAGTCCAGAGGTAAAGATTGATATATGTGATAATAGTGTTTTGATCTCCGGAAGGGTTCCGGAATTCACCGGAAGGGGTTCCAGATGTTTACCGAAGTGTTCGGGTGCAGCAACACTTTATATGGGCCAAAGGGGTAAAGCCCACGAGGTATTGGAAAGTGCAAAAGGAAGTTTTGCTGCTGCCTTAAGCGGTACTACCGCTGGTAAGGCAATATTACCGCGTAAGCGGTACTACCGCTTGTGTGAAGCGGTACTACCGCTCAAGCGGTACTACCGCTCATGAGCGGTACTACCGCTTGTACGCGGTACTGCTGGAATCCGAGTGGGACTCTTTCCGTGCGGGCCAAACCGACCTTGTGCGGGCAAAACCGACATTGTGGAGGCTTTCTCTCCAAGTTTAGACCCCAGGGCTCAACATATAAATAGAGGGGCAGGGCTAGCACACGGGATACATCAAGATTTCCCAAGCCGTGTGTCGGCAACCCTAACCCTCTAGTTCCTCCCGTCATAATCTCCGTAGTGCTTGGCGAAGCCCTGCAGAGATTGTTCCTCACCACCATCACCACACCGTCGTGCTGCCGGAACTCATCCACTACTTCACCATCGCTCGCTGGATCGAGGAGGTGAAGGCGTCATCAAGCCGTACGTGTGTTGAACGCGGAGGTGCCGTCCGTTCGGCGCTAGATCGTGTTTGGATCGAGGGACGACTTGCGATTTGGATCGCGAAGACGTTCGACTACATCAACCGCGTTTCTTAACGCCTCCGCTTAGCGATCTACAAGGGTATGTAGATTCACTCTCCGTCTCGTAGATGCTCATCACCATGGATAGATCTTGCGTGTGCGTAGGAAATATTTTGTTTCCCATGCGACGTTCCCCAACAAGATCTTCATGGAAGATGGCATCACCATCAGGTGCAGCTCGTCACTGTTGACCAATGGCAAACCCGCGGGGGACATGGCCTCGACCGCGAGCTTCTCCTCCATGCAGCCCACCCTCATGGGGGGCAGCAAGTCACCACACCTCTGTTCAGCACCAGCAAGAGGGGCGCCATGGGCAGCAGCTCCTGTAGCTCTTCCACGACCATCGTGGCGGTTCTCGTTTCCTTGACGTCGTCGGTTGTCGGCAGCCATCGAGGCAGCGGGGCTGTGTTGATGTAGATCCCCATTACCCGCCATAGGAAGGCGGTCTCCGAACAACCTTTACATCATTACAACCACCCTTTCTTCAATCTTAGCACCAAGTGTCGCGCGAGTCTTTGGAAAATCATCTTCCACATTTTGATGTCCATGTACGCTTGAGTTGGAACCTGGCATGTTAACTCTTGGAAACAAGTGGACAAAAGAAAAATGTATATGTGGAAAACACTCAGCTCACCTTCTTGCTTACCCAAATTCTAATGATTCCTTGGCGGCTGTGTGGTGGTAGCAAATCAGGAGTGGACGGACGAATGAAAGGGAAGAAGCTGACGTTTTTTGTGTGTGGATCTTGGTGGGGGGGAATGAGGAGGGCTAGTGCTGAGATCCAATCGATGCAAACCAAATGAAACAAGAAAAATTTGTAGATCCTTGCACCATGTTTGAGCTGCAACACTTGCTAATACAACTTCTGAGACTTCTCACCAAACTGAATATGATTGCACAATTGCTCAACACTTTCTCTTCTCTTTTTTTTTTCTCTTGCAACACAATAGATCCAACAACAAGACTCAAAGAAAAAAAAATAGGAACAACTTCGGATAGAACTTGGTGCAAACACAAAGAGGAAAGCAAACAACTAGATCTCAGCAAACAAAGTGTAACACCCTGGATTTTTGCCTTTTTCTTTTATTTGGATTTATTGAATATTTTTATTTGCATTTGGGTTTTCCAGTCAATTCTTTTGGACTTACCACTTGGATTTATTTTTGATTTTCCTCCAAGTGGGTTCTTTCATCCTTAAACCCTCCCTAGACCTCATCCCTCTCAAAATAATGCCATTGGATATTTTTATTTAATGGCATTATATTCTTTTTCTCTCTGAAAATACCATTTTTCTCTTATAGCTTTGAAGCAACCCCTATTTTTATTGCTCAGAAAATTCCAAGAAAATTCCCAAATATTCTTTGGGTCATGCCTCACCTTCCTATGCAAAAATATCCCATGGTCATTTGGAAAAATTCAGCCAAGGAAAATGTTTTTACTTCTGGTCAGAAAGAGCACTTTGTGAAGCAAGTATATTTTTCCTTGATCCTTTTAAGCTAAAATTTTTACCACTTGATCACCCTCCTAGGTGATGCTTAAACGCCTAATTTCAGCTCTAATTAACCAGCTATTTGTCCCCAGTGCTTGGAGCAAGTTTCTGTCCAGAAACTTTATCTCTAGCTCCAGTCACCTCCAATGCACCATTTGGCAAGCCCAGCACATTTCTAGGCAAAGGTTTGAGAGGACTTCACGGTGGACACGGTTTGGCAGCGCCGAAAGCACCCCGCGTGCCAGTGCACGCGGTGACCGCGTGCCGGCAGGGTGCAATGCACGCGCTCTGTGCGCTCTGCCCATCGGGTCCGATCGGTCGCCGTCCAACCGCCCTCCCCGCGACACCTCTCCGTGTCTCAGCGCCGCAGCCAACCCCCGTGCGCCACCCAACCCTCTCCCTGCTCCTCCCCGACTCCGGAATGCAGCTCGCTGGAAGAGGCTGAGAGCTAGCGGCGGGAACAGTGAGCTCGCGTGCCCATTTTTCGCGCGTAGTGCGCGCCACTGTGGCCGCACGCGTGCACCGCGTCGCTCTGTGCTCCTCTGCTTCACCCCACACCGCTGCCCGTGCTTATCCTACCCTCTCCTCCTCTGCAGCTCCACTCCGGCGGAGCTCGAGCACTGCCTTGCCTCCTCCTATAAATAGAGCACTTCCCATATCGCTCTAGCCATCCCAACCCTCACCACTGACCTCAAATCGAACTCTAGAAGCTGCTGGCAACGCCGGGAAGGCCTCTGGCCTTCAAACCTCGCCGGCGACAGCCGCGGATCCTTCTCCTTTGCACTCATTCTAGTCCACCCCAACTCCAACCACTGCCACCCCTGAGACCGTAGCAACCTCCTGAGCATGACGGTACCAAGAGCTCGCCGGATTGTCGCCGGAAACGCCGATCCCGATCAGCTCCGCCGCCGCCGTCTCTGGAGAGGACCGCCGCGACGCCGTCCGACCTCCTCAGCTCGAGCTTCGGGTATGTGCGTGACTGTCTCGTCGAGCTAGTCCCATTCCCCTCTTCTCCGGCGATCGCCGAGGTCCCCTCGCCGGCGACAGAGCCGCCAGGCACTGTTCTCTCTCTCTCTCTCTCGTTTAAAACAGAAGGGCCCCACCTGCCATTCTCTCTCTCACCCGAACCGGTACGTTAGTGGAGGCACACTTCCTAAATACGTCTTCGACGTCAAGCCCCCAGGGGTTTTCTGAAATTGATTTAATTCAATTTAAATCCAGAGTTTGACCCTAGCTTTGACCAGCCATAACTTTTATTCTATAAGTCCAATTGAATTGATTCTTTTTGCTATTGGTTTGTAAAATTCCAAAGTTTCTGTATGTCAAATCTCAGAATTTTTCTTGCTATTGAGAATTTCTGGTGCATTAAACAGTGTTTTGTGACATTTTCTTTTTGCATTTAAATTATTTTCAGAAGAGCCTAGTAGTGTTGGAGAAGGCCAGGAGTATTGTGACACTTCTCTGAACCAAGGCAAGCCACAACATTCATATGCAAGGATGGCATTGCAATGACATTGGTTTAATTGAATTAAATTCATCATATAGACACTATTTAAAATAACTTTCTATATAACTTTTATTGCATAAACTTTGTTCTGTCATTTTGATATTATGCAGTAGGGTACATGCTCACTTGCTAATGTAGGCAGTAGAAATCATGTCATATGCACATATGGTAGTATGATGCATTCATCGTGACCCGTGCATCCATTCATACACTATGACTCGAATCATTTTCTTTCAAGTTAAACTTGATAATAATCCAACTTGAACATGCTATTGATCGAGTCATGGTGCCACCGAATCGAGCTTACCAGTTCAACCACACTTGCCAGGATGGGGAGGCCTTAATGCGGTCTATTGTCATGCCTCTCGCCGGTGCCTCCTACGAGGGAAGGTTGTGCTCTGGCGCTACCCTGGCCCGGTAGGCAGTCATAACCTTGAGGACCCAAGTTTTGATGGTACCGAGGTCCTCGTTTGGGACAGTGTTGATGTTTGGCCACGACGGTGGCAGCCACAGAGGTGGCGGGTGTCACATGTTGGCACCGGGGTCACCCAAGACATATCCCAAAGGGGAGTTTGTCGGAGTGGCCGGGAGAGTGTCATGCAATAGATTGGTTTTGTCGGAATGTCGTTGGTCCACCCGAATGGGAGCACGAGGCCATGAGTTCCGTAGTGTGGGTACAGTGTACTAACCTCTGCAGAGTGTAAAATCTATCGATAGCCGCGTCCTCGGATATGGACACAGTTCGTAGTAGGTCACACCGTGGGTCAACAGATATAATAAACTTGCACACTAAGACTCGCAAGATGGCACATGCAGAAGTGGTGATCGAGTGAGGATCACTATGAAAGGAATGTCCGTGATCAAGTAAGGATCACGGTGGTAAGTTGTGAACGGTGGTTACGCGGTAACCCCGATATGGTAAGTTGGTCCCAGGGACCATGGCAATGTTTCACGCACACTTCATGTTGATAGTATCATGTTCATGCATTCAACCTGTTAAATGCCTTGTTATTGTTTGTCGCACATGTTTTGTTTGCTGTGAGCTTGCGAGTACATTCAAAGTACTCACCTGGCTTATCATGCCAGATGCAGGAGAAGCCGTGCATGGTGTGGATGTCGAGCAATATGTCGCGCTCTAGGCCGTGTCCCAGCAGTGTCCCTGTGGAATGGAGTTCCGCTACCCCGTTGTTCCGCTGTCGCTTAGTAGTTCCCTTATCATCGAGGCCCCTACCATGTCTACTAAATAATGTACATAAGTGCAGCCGCACCGTGTGTGCCGCTTGGCCTCGCTTATCATGTAATATGTAAACCCATGTTTCCACTAAGAGATCAATAAAGCGATTGTTTTCTGTACCAAGTTGTTGTGTATTGCCAGAAGACTTGATCTCTGGGCTGGCAATGCAAGGTAAACCAGTTGCTCTGAGCCGGGGTGCCACAACGCTTGGTATCAGAGCGGCGCTGACTGTAGGACGCCCTGGACAACCGACGCGTTAGAGAATGGTAGTTTTAGCCTTTGTAGTGGTTTGAGGTAAGACTCTGCACTTGGGTGTTGCATTGCATGCATATAGCGTACTGTTAATGCTGACCAGCTAATGTTATGAGTGTAGATGACACCAGTCCCTTATCCATACCAGCCTGAGCCGGCACCTTCCACCTTTCCGCACCTGCTTAGCTACGTATGGCGCTGACTCTACCCCAACGGTGATGACCCCGTGTACCAGGTGTACCGCGAGCAACTTGCTGATGGTGTTTACGATTATCACGCGGAAGTCGTCATGCACAACAATACCGTGGTGGGCACTTACACTCGCTCCACCAAGGGCGGGACTGCCTCTACACCCGACCAGGCGGTCCAGTTTGCAGCATTTGAGGCTCTCACTGACTTGCGCTATAACGAGATCCAGATGCAGACTCACCCAGGTTTCTACTTCTATCCGTCCCTGTATGAGTCAGGACAGATCCGCTTCCCTTATATTAATCCGGATTGTGACCGGTCAGCCAGTCACCTGTCTCGCTACATAACGGCAGGATACTTCCTGATCGTCAGCCTAGCTCAGGAGCTGACCCGCGTTCGAGGTGAGCTAGCTGCCGCTCGATCTACCTTCGCTCCACCTCTGCTTATCCATACATCACTTGTTCCTCCAGTTACTCTACCTCCACCCACCCCAATAACCCCCACACCTTCTCAGAGTAACACAGGCACTTCGGTAGTGACTCCTCATGAGTCCCCCGCCCAGTGGGCTATGCTTCTCGCTACCCCAGCCGCTCCGATGTTGCGGGATCACCCTGCCCCATACCCTGAGGGAGAGTCTTCCCGCCAGCGTCGTCGTGTTTCCTTTGCTTCAGAGGTATCCGTTATCAGTTCTGATTTGGAGTCCGACACCGAGGAGACACCAGCAGGACCGTCAGTGTGCCAGTGCGATCCCTGTCGTCGCATGTAGACAGGGATGATGTGGTGTTCGGTTGTATGAATGTAGTAGTACTATCCATGCTGTTGCCCTGCTATGTATGCTGGATGCTGTATTGTATAATTATGTTGCTTTCTGTTATTCGCCTTGGCTGTTCTCGATTTCTTTTCCGGGTTTGTTGCTTCACCTTCCTATTTTTCTTGTTTTCCCTTATGGATGTTGCTCATCTCAATGCGTCGTATTGGGAAACATATATAGGATGACAAGGTGTGGCAGTAACTGTCATGGTGGCGACGATACTCCAGTTCGTCGATCCGCCAGGCAAGCAGGATATTCTCCGGAACCATATCAGCCACCACCTCCTCCACCTCAAGCACCCACGCCAGAGCAGATTATGCGGATGTTTGAGGAGAAGAGAAACCAAGATCTGATGGAATTCTTGAGAAGTATGCAGACTGTAGTTGGGCAGAATACTCACAATGGTAATCACTCCAAGTTGTCAGACTTTCAGAGGACCAAACCACCAAGTTTCAGTCAAGCAATGGACCCCAAGGAAGCCGATGATTGGTTGAGGACTATTGAGAAGAAACTGGAAATTGCTCGCACTGAAGATGCTGACAAGGTACCATTCGCCACTCATTATCTAGAAGGACCAGCTGCTATATGGTGGGACAATGCCAAAGTTATGTGGCCCGCTGAAGACGAGATTACTTGGGATAAATTCAAAGATAAATTCTGCAAGTACCATATTCCTGCTGGCATCATGAAGGTCAAGCAGCGGGAATTTCTCACCCTTACTCAAGGGACCGCGACTCTAAGTGAATATCTAAACAAGTTCAATCATTTGGCCCGCTATTCCATGCATGATGTGGCCACTGAAGAACGGAAGATAGATCGGTTCCTCGGAGGACTCAACCTTACCCTCCGATGGGCGCTCAACATGCTGGATTTCCCCAATTTTCAAACTTTGGTGAACAAGGCGCTCATTGCCGAAAGGGAACACAAACTGGTTAATGATCATAAGACAGCCTATGAAGACCGCAAGCGCAAGTTTGAACCCAAGAAGGAAGGGCAAGTTTTTCAGAAGGTTCGTACTTGGCAGCAACCTCAGTTTGAGTTCAAGCCAACCTGGCTGCAGGGGAACATCAAGAATGAAAGTCAGATCAAGACTCTGGTCGCCAAGCCAAACAAGGAAGACTGTCAGCGTAACAATGCCTGTTACACATGTGGACAAACTGGGCATTGCGCTAGGCAGTGCCCCAAGAACGGCAAGACAACAGCCAACCTGAAGCCTCAAGTCAACTATGTGGGACAATTCCCCAAACGGAGGTATATTCAAGGGCAAGTCCATCACATCTCCGTCGAAGAAGCCTCCGAAGTTCCCGATGTGGTCATTGGTATGTTTCCTGTTAATGACATACCTGCAACCATTTTATTCGATTCTGGGGCTTCCCATTCTTTTATTTCGCGGAGTTTTGTTGCCCAACATCGCCTTTCCTATACTCTTTTGGACAAAGTTATGGTGGTACAATCTCCCGGATCCAGGCTCAGGACTAATATTGTATGCCGAGGATTGAAAATATTAATCAATGGAGTCATTTTCCCCGCCTCACTAGTATCCATTGACTCTCCAACATTGGATATTATTTTGGGAATGGATTGGTTGACAAGACACCAGGTCTGCATCAACTGCGCAACAAGAGAAGTCACGCTAATAAATCCCTTGGGCCAGTCCGCTCGATTCTATGTCGGTCGAGCCATACCAAAGAAGGGGATGATATATGCAGCAATTGCTACCGAAATGAATCTAGTCCCAGTGGTCTGTGAATTTCCAGATGTATTTCCAGATGAATTGCCAGGCATGCCACCTGATCGAGAGCTTGAATTTTGAATAGAGCTTGTGCCTGGGACGGCCCCAATTTACAAGAAATATTACCGAATGCCTTCATCCGAACTAGTGGAGTTGAAGAAAAAAATAGATGAGATGCTCCAAAAAGGATATATTCGCCCCAGTTCATCTCCTTGGGGTGCACCTGCAATATTTGTGGGAAAGAAAGATGGCAGTCTCCGAATGTGTGTTGACTACCGTGCTCCCAATGATGTCACAATCAAAAATAAATACCCGCTGCCCAGGATCGATGATTTGTTCGATCAACTCAGCGGAGCTCAAGTATTCTCAAAGATTGATTTGCGCACCGGGTATCACCAGCTAAAAATCAGAAAAGAAGATATCCCCAAGACCGCATTTACTACAAGATATGGGCTGCACGAGTATACGGTCATGTCATTTGGGCTGACCAACCCTCCTGCATTCTTCATGCACATGATGAACAAGGTGTTCATGGACTTCTTGGACAAGTTTGTAGTGGTGTTCATTGATGACATCCTCATATATTCCAAAAGTGAAGAAGAACACAAGCAGCATCTTCGAGCCGTGTTGGAGCGATTACGCGCTCATCAACTCTACGCCAAGTTCAGCAAATGCGAATTTTGGCTTAAGGAAGTGGGATTCCTTGGGCATACTCTTTCCGCTCAAGGAGTGGCAGTGGATCAAAGCAAAGTCACGGAAGTACTGAAGTGGAGGACACCTGTTTCAGTAATAGAAATCAGAAGTTTCTTGGGTCTAGCAGGTTATTACCGTCTCTTCATTGAAGGCTTCTCAAAGATTGCTAAGCCCATGACTGAACTGCTTAAGAAGAATCAGAAGTTCATATGGACGGAAGCATGTGAGAACAGTTTCAATGAGCTCAAGACCCGGCTGACTACCGCTCTAGTGTTGACTCTACCAGACATCTACCAGAGCTTCGACATCTATTGCGACGCATCCAGGCGTGGCATTGGGTGTGTACTTATGCAAGATGGAAAGGTCGTGGCCTATGCATCAAGACAGCTCCGACCCCATGAGGAGAATTACCCTACGCACGACTTAGAGATGGCAGCCGTGGTTCATGCCTTAAAGATTTGAAGGCATTACATCATTGGAAACCGATGCCAAATCTACACCGACCACAAGAATCTCAAGTATATATTCACGCAACCGGACTTGAATCTCTGACAGCAAAGATGGCTTGAGTTGGTCAAAGACTATGACCTGGGTATCAACTACCATCCAGGAAAAGCAAATGTGGTCGCCGATGCCCTCAGTCGCAAACCGACCACCACAAACTCATTAATCGAGCGTCTGCACCCAACACTTCAAGAAGAAATAGCTCAACTCAATATGATCTTGTGTGATGCAATTTGCTCAGTCACCCTGGATGTAACCCCTACTTTAGAAGATTCTGAAGGAAGCTCACGAGTCCGCATACTCCATTCACCCCGGGGGCACTAAAATGTATCAAGACTTGAAACAAACATTCTGGTGGGAAGGTATGAAGAAAGATATCGCCTATTACGTCGCCTGCTGTGATATATGCAACAAGGTGAAGGCTGAACACCAGAAACCAGCCGGTTTACTTCAACCCTTACCCGTTCTGCAAAGGAAATGGGATGATATCTGTATGGACTTTATCGTGGGATTACCAAGGACACCAAGAGGTAATAATGCCATATGGGTTGTGGTCGACATGCTTACCAAGGTGGCCCACTTTATTCCAATCAAGACCACCTACCGTGCAGACCAACTTGCTCAACTCTATGTATCCAGGATTGTCAGTCTGCATGGGGTACCCAAGACGATCACTTCAGACCGGGGATCTTTGTTTACCTCGGCATTCTAGCTACGTCTACACCAAGCCTTGGGAACCGCTTTAAAACATAGCACCGCTTATCACCCGCAGATAGATGGACAGACAGAACGAGTAAACCAAATCCTGGAGGACATGCTTCGAGCGTGCGCTCTTGCACACGAACCCAAATGGGAAGACAACCTGCCATACGCTGAGTTCTCTTACAACAACGGCTATCAGACTAGCCTCAAGATGTCACCTTTTGAGGCCCTATATGGACGGAAGTGTCGTACCTCGCTGAACTGGTCTCAAACAGGAGACAGCCGAATCTTCGGGACTGATTTGATGATGGAAGCAGAAAAGCAAGTCAAAGAAATTCGAGACAGACTGCAAGTGGCAAAATCTCTTCAGAAAAGTTACTATGACTCAAAGCATATGCAGATCAGCTTCGAACCAGGTGAACATGCATATCTCCGAGTTACCCCTTTGGAAGGAGTTAAACGGTTTCATACTCGGGGAAAACTTGCACCAAGATACATCGGTCCGTTTCCAGTTATGACCCGAGTTGGCAAAGTGGCTTACCAGTTAGAATTACCTCCCGAGTTATCCAAGGTGCGTGATGTGTTCCACGTGTCTCAGCTATGCAAGTGCATCGCACCACCCGCAAAACGGACAGATATGGCAGAACTAGAACTTGCCAAGGATCTAACCTACGAGGAGAAACCCTTGAGAATCTTGGAAGAAATGGACAGAGTCACCCGCAGCAAAACCATAAAGTTTTACAAGGTCCAATGGGAAGACCACACCGAAGATGAGGCCACCTGGGAAAGAGCGGATTTCTTAAGGACTGCATACCCATATTTGTTTCCTGAGCAACCGAATCTCGAGGACGAGATTCATCCTAAGGGGGGGAGGTTTGTAACACCCTGGATTTTTGCCTTTTTCTTTTATTTGGATTTATTGAATATTTTTATTTGCATTTGGGTTTTCTAGTCAATTCTTTTGGACTTACCACTTGGATTTATTTTTGATTTTCCTCCAAGTGGGTTCTTTCATCCTTAAACCCTCCCTAGACCTCATCCCTCTCAAAATAATGCCATTGGATATTTTTATTTAATGACATTATATTCTTTTTTTCTCTGAAAATACCCATTTTCTCTTATAGCTTTGAAGCAACCCCTATTTTTATTGCTCAGAAAATTCCAAGAAAATTCCCAAATATTCTTTGGGTCATGCCTCACCTTCCTATGCAAAAATATCCCATGGTCATTTCAGCCAAGGAAAATGTTTTTGCTTCTGGTCAGAAAGAGCACTTTGTGAAGCAAGTATATTTTTCCTTGATCCTTTTAAGCTGAAATTTTTACCACTTGATCACCCTCCTAGGTGATGCTTAAACGCTTAATTTCAGCTCTAATTAACCAACCATTTGTCCCCAGTGCTTGGAGCAAGTTTCTGTCCAGAAAGTTTATCTCTAGCTCCAGTCACCTCCAATGCACCATTTGGCAAGCCCAACGCATTTCTATGCAAAGCTTTGAGAGGACTTCACGGTGGACACGGTTTGGCAGCGCCAAAAGCACCCCGCGTGTGGGCAGGGTGCAATGTACGCGCTCTGTGCGGTCTGCCCGTCGGGTCCGATCGGCCGCCGTCCAACCGCCCTCCCCGCGACACCTCTCCATGTCTCAGCGCCGCAGCCAACCCCCGTGCGCCACCCAACCCTCTCCCTGCTCCTCCCCGATGCCGGAATGCAGCTCGCCGGAAGAGGCCAAGAGCTAGCGGCGGGAACAGTGAGCTCGCGTGCCCGTTTTTCACGCGTAGTGCGCGCCACTGTGGCCGCACGCGTGCACCGCGTCGCCCTGTGCTCCTCTGCTTCACCCCACGCCGCTGCCCGTGCTTATCCTCCCCTCTCCTCCTCTGCAGCTCCACTCCGGCGGAGCCCGAGCACTGCCTTGCCTCCTCCTATAAATAGAGCACTTCCCCGATCGCTCTAGCCATCCCAACCCTCACCACTGACCTCAAATAGAACTCTAGAAGCTGCTGGCAACGCCGGGAAGGCCTCTGGCCTTCAAACCTCGCCGGTGACAGCCGCGGATCCTCCTCCTTCGTGCACTCATTCTAGTCCACCCCAGATCCAACCACTGCCACCCCTGAGACCGTAGCATCCTCCTGACCACGACGGTACCAAGAGGTCACCGGATTGTCGCCGGAAACGCCGATCCCGATCAGCTCCACCGCTGCCGTCTCTAGAGAGGACCGCCGCGACGCCGTCCGACCTCCTCAGCTCGAGCTTCGGGTACGTGCGTGACCGTCTCGTCGAGCTAGTCCCATTCCCCTCTTCTCCGGCGATCGCCGAGGTCCCCTCGCCGGAGAAACGCCGGCGACAGAGCCGCCAGGCACTGTTCTCTCTCTCTCTCTCATTTAAAATAGAAGGGCCCCACCTGTCATTTTCTCTCTCTCACCCGAACCGGTACGTTAGTGGAGGCGCACTTCCTAAATACGTCTTCGACGTCAAGCCCCCTGGGGTTTTCTGAAATTGATTTAATTCAATTTAAATCCAGAGTTTGACCCTAGCTTTGACCAGCCATAACTTTTATTCTATAAGTCCAATTGAATTGATTCTTTTTGCTACTGGTTTGTAAAATTCCAAAGTTTTTGTACGCCAAATCTCAGAATTTTTCTTGCTATTGAGAATTTCTGGTGCATTAAACAGTGTTTTGTGATATTTTCTTTTTGCATTTAAACTATTTTCAGAAGAGCCTAGTAGTGTTGGAGAAGGCCAGGAGTATTGTGACACTTCTCTGATCCAAGGCAAGCCACAACATTCATATGCAAGGATGGCATTGCAATGACATTTGTTTAATTGAATTAAATTCATCATATAGACACTATTTAAAATAACTTGCTATATAACTTTTATTGCATAGACTTTGTTCTGTCATTTTGATATTATGCAGTAGGGTACATGCTCACTTGCTAATGTAGGCAGTAGAAATCATGTCATATGCACATATGGTAGTATGATGCATTCATCGTGACCCGTGCATACATTCATACACTATGACTCGAATCATTTTCTTTCAAGTTAAACTTGATAATAATCCAACTTGAACATGCTGTTGATCGAGTCATGGTGCCACCGAATCGAGCTCACCAGTTCAACCACACTTGCCTGGATGGGGAGGCCTTAATGCGGTCTATTGTCATGCCTCTCGCCGGTGCCTCCTACGAGGGAAGGTTGTGCTCTGGCGCTACCCTGGCCCGGTAGGCAGTCATAACCTTGAGGACCCAAGTTTTGATGGTACCGAGGTCCCCGTTTGGGACAGTGTTGATGTTTGGCCACGACAGTGGCAGGCACAGAGGTGGCGGGTGTCACATGTTGGCACCGGGGTCACCCAGGACATAGCCCAAAGGGGAGTTTGTCGGAGTGGCCGGGAGAGTGTCATGCAATAGATTGGTTTTGTCGGAATGTCGTTGGTCCACCCGAATGGGAGCACGAGGCCATGAGTTCCGTAGTGTGGGTACAGTGTACTAACCTCTACAGAGTGTATAATCTATCGATAGCCGCGTCCTCGGATATGGACACAGTTCGTAGTAGGTCACACCGTGGGTCAACAGATATAATAAACTTGCACACTAAGACTTGCAAGATGGCACATGCAGAAGTGGTGATCGAGTGTGGATCACTATGAAAGGAATGTCTGTGATCAAGTAAGGATCACGGTGGTAAGTTGTGAACGGTGGTTACGCGGTAACCCCGAGATGGTAAGTTGGTCCCAGGGACCATGGCAATGTTTCACGCACACTTCATGTTGATAGTATCATGTTCATGCATTCAACCTGTTAAATGCCTTGTTATTGTTTGTCGCACTTGTTTTGTTTGCTGTGAGCTTGCGAGTGCATTCAAAGTACTCACCTGGCTTATCATGCCAGATGCAGGAGAAGCCGTGCATGGTGTGGATGTCGAGCAGTATGTCGCGCTCTAGGCCATGTCCCAGCAGTGTCCCTGTGGAATGGAGTTCCGCTACCCCATCGTTCCTCTGTCGCTTAGTAGTTCCCTTATCATCGAGGCCCCTGCCATGTCTACTAAATAATGTACATAAGTGTAGCCGCACCGTGTGTGCCGCTTGGCCTCGCTTATCATGTAATATGTAAACCCATGTTTCTGCTAAGAGATCAATAAAGCGGTTGTTTTGCTGTACCAAGTTGTTGTGTATTGCCAGAAGACTTGATCTCTGGGCTGGCAATGCAAGGTAAACCAGTTGCTCTGAGCCGGGGTGCCACAACGCTTGGTATCAGAGCCGCCCTGACTGTAGGACGCCCTAGACAACCGACGTGTTAGAAAACGGTAGTTTTAGCCTTTGTAGTGGTTTGAGGTTAGACTCTGCACTTGGGTGTTGCATTGCGTGCATATAGCGTACTGTTAATGCTGACCAGCTAATGTTATGAGTGTAGATGGCACCAGTCCCTTATCCATACCAGCCTGAGCCGGCACCTTCCACCTTTCCGCACCTGCTTAGCAACGTATGGCGCCGACTCTACCCCAACGGTGATGACCCCGTGTACCAGGTGTACCACGAGCAGCTTGCTGATGGTGTTTTTGAGTATCACGCGGAAGTCGTCATGCACAACAGTACTGTGGTGGGCACTTACACTCACTCCACCAAGGGCGGGACTGCCTCTACACCCGACCAGGCGGTCCAGTTTGCAGCATTTGAGGCTCTCACTGACTTGCGCTATAACGAGATCCAGATGCAGACTCACCCAGGTTTCTACTTCTATCCGTCCCTGTATGAGTCAGGACAGATTCGCTTCCCTTATATTAATCCGGAGTGTGACCAGTCAGCCTGTCACCTGTCTCGCTACATAACGGCGGGATACTTCCTGATCGTCAGCCTAGCTCAGGAGCTGACCCGCGTTCGAGGTGAGCTAGCTGCTGCTCGATCTACCTTCGCTCCACCTCTGCTTATCCATACATCACTTGTTCCTCCAGTTACTCTACCTCCACCCACCCCAATAACCCCCACACCTTCTCAGAGTAACTCAGGCACTTCGGTAGTGACTCCTCATGAGTCCCCCGCCCAGTGGGCTATGCTTCTCGCTACCCCAGCCGCTCCGATGCTGCGGGATCACCCTGCCCCATACCCTGAGGGAGAGTCTTCCTGCCAGCGTCGTCGTGTTTCCTTTGCTTCAGAGGTATCCGTTATCAGTTCTGATTTGGAGTCCGACACCGAGGAGACACCAGCAGGACCGTCAGTGTGCCAGTGCGATCCCTGTCGTCGCATGTAGACAAGGATGATGTGGTGTTTGGTTGTATGAATGTAGTAGTACTATCCATGCTGTTGCCCTGCTATGTATGCTGGATGCTGTATTGTATAATTATGTTGCTTTCTGTTATTCGCCTTGGCTATTCTCGATTTCTTTTCCGGGTTTGTTGCTTCACCTTCCTATTTTTCTTGTTTTTCCCTTATGGATGTTGCTCATCTCGATGCGTCGTATTGGGAAACATATATAGGATGACAAGGTGTGGCAGTAACTGTCATGGTGGCGACGATACTCCAGTTCGTCGATCCGCCAGGCAAGCAGGATATTCTCTGGAACCATATCAGCCACCACCTCCTCCACCTCAAGCACCCACGCTAGAGCAGATTATGCGGATGTTTGAGGAGAAGAGAAACCAAGATCTGATGGAATTCTTGAGAAGTATGCAGACTGTAGTTGGGCAGAATACTCACAATGGTAATCACTCCAAGTTGTCAGACTTTCAGAGGACCAAACCACCAAGTTTCAGTCAAGCAGTGGACCCCATGGAAGCCGATGATTGGTTGAGGACTATTGAGAAGAAACAGGAAATTGCTCGCACTGAAGATGCTGACAAGGTACCATTCGCCACTCATTATCTAGAAGGACCAGCTGCTATATGGTGGGACAATGCCAAAGTTATGTGGCCCGCTGAAGACGAGATTACTTGGGATAAATTCAAAGATAAATTCCGCAAGTACCATATTCCTGCTGGCATCATGAAGGTCAAGCATCGGGAATTTCTCACCCTTACTCAAGGGACCGCGACTGTAAGTGAATATCTAAACAAGTTCAATCATTTGGCCCGCTATTCCACGCATGATGTGGCCACTGAAGAACGGAAGATAGATCGGTTCCTCGGAGGACTCAACCTTACCCTCCGATGTGCGCTCAGCATGCTGGATTTCCCCGATTTTCAAACTTTGGTGAACAAGGCGCTCATTGCCGAAAGGGAACACAAACTGGTTAATGATCATAAGACAGCCTATGAAGACCGCAAGCGCAAGTTTGAACCCAAGAAGGAAGGGCAAGTTTTTCAGAAGGTTCGTACTTGGCAGCAACCTCAGTTTGAGTTCAAGCCAACCTGGCAGCAGGGGAACATCAAGAATGAAAGTCAGATCAAGACTGTGGTCGCCAAGCCAAACAAGGAAGACTGTCAGCGTAACAATGCCATTTACACATGTGGACAAACTGGGCATTACGCTAGGCAGGGCCCCAAGAACGGCAAGACAACAGCCAACCTGAAGCCTCAAGTCAACTATGTGGGACAATTCCCCAAACGGAGGTATATTCAAGGGCAAGTCCATCACATCTCCGCCGAAGAAGCCTCCGAAGTTCCCGATGTGGTCATTGGTATGTTTCCTGTTAATGACATACCTGCAACCATTTTATTCGATTCCGGGGCTTCCCATTCTTTTATTTCGCGGAGTTTTGTTGCCCAACATCGCCTTTCCTATACTCTTTTGGACAAAGTTATGGTGGTACAATCTCCCGGATCCAGGCTCAGGACAAATATTGTATGCCGAGGATTGAAAATATTAATCAATGGAGTCATTTTCCCCGCCTCACTAGTATCCATTGACTCTCCAACTTTGGATATTATTTTGGGGATGGATTGGTTGACAAGACACCAGGTCTGCATCAACTGCGCAACAAGAGAAGTCACGCTAATAAATCCCTCGGGCCAGTCCGCTCGATTCTATGTCGGTCGAGCCATACCAAAGAAGGGGATGATATATGCAGCAATTGCTACCGAAATGAATCTAGTCCCAGTGGTCTGTGAATTTCTAGATGTATTTCCAGATGAATTGCCAGGCATGCCACCTGATCGAGAGCTTGAATTTTCAATCGAGCTTGTGCCCGGGACGGCCCCAATTTACAAGAAATATTATCGAATGCCTTCATCCGAACTAGTGGAGTTGAAGAAACAAATAGATGAGGTGCTCCAAACAGGATATATTCGCCCTAGTTCATCTCCTTGGGGTGCACCTGCAATATTTGTGGGAAAGAAAGATGGCAGTCTCCAGACGTGTGTTGACTACCGTGCTCTCAATGATGTCACAATAAAAAATAAATACCCGCTGCCCAGGATCGATGATTTGTTCGATCAACTCAGCGGAGCTCAAGTATTCTCAAAAATTGATTTGCGCACCAGGTATCACCAGCTAAAAATCAGAAAAGAAGATATCCCAAGACTGCATTTACTACAAGATATGGGCTGTACTAGTATACGGTCATGTCATTTGGGCTGACCAACGCTCCTGCATTCTTCATGCACATGATGAACAAGGTGTTCATGGACTTCTTGGACAAGTTTGTAGTGGTGTTCATTGATGACATCCTCATATATTCCAAAAGTGAAGAAGAACACAAGCAGCATCTTCGAGCCGTGTTGGAGCGAGTACGCACTCATCAACTCTACGCCAAGTTCAGCAAATGCGAATTTTGGCTTAAGGAAGTGGGATTCCTTGGGCATACTCTTTCCGCTCAAGGAGTGGCAGTGGATCAAAGCAAAGTCATGGAAGTACTGAAGTGGAGGACACCTGTTTTAGTAATAGAAATCAGAAGTTTCTTGGGTCTAGCAGGTTATTACCGTCGCTTCATTGAAGGCTTCTCAAAGATTGCTAAGCCCATGACTGAACTGCTCAAGTTGAATCAGAAGTTCATATGGACGGAAGCATGTGAGAACAGTTTCAATGAGCTCAAGACCCGGTTGACTACCGCTCTAGTGTTGACTCTACCAGACATCTACCGGAGCTTCGACATCTATTGCGACGCATCCAGGCGTGGCATTGGGTGTGTACTTATGCAAGATGGAAAGGTCGTGGCCTATGCATCAAGATAGCTCCGACCCCATGAGGAGAATTACCCTATGCACAACTTAGAGATGGCAGTCGTGGTTCATGCCTTAAAGAATTGGAGGCATTACATCATCGGAAAGCGATGCCAAATCTACACCGACCACAAGAGTCTCAAGTATATATTCACGCAACCGGACTTGAATCTCCGACAGCGAAGATGGCTTGAGTTGGTCAAAGACTATGACCTGGGTATCAATTACCATCCAGGAAAAGCAAATGTGGTCGCCGATGCCCTCAGTCACAAACCGGCCACCACAAACTCATTAATCGAGCGTCTGCACCCAACACTTCAAGAAGAAATAGCTCAGCTCAATATGATCTTGTGTGATGCAATTTGCTCAGTCACCCTGGAAGTAACCCCTACTTTAGAAGACGAAATCCGAAGGGCTCAACCTGGGGACCCAATGTTGCTCCGGGTAATTACCCAAGTACGAGAAGGGAAGACGCTAGATTTCAACATTGATGATAAAGGTACACTCCGATTTCGAGATCGAGTCTGTGTACCAAACCTCGGGGACTTAAAGCAGAAGATTCTGAAGGAAGCTCACGAGTCTGCATACTCCATTCACCCTGGGGGCACTAAAATGTATCAAGACTTGAAACAAATATTCTGGTGGGAAGGTATGAAGGAAGATATCGCCTAGTACGTCGCCTGCTGTGATATATGCAACAAGGTGAAGGCTGAACACCAGAAACCAGCCGGTTTACTTCAACCCTTACCCATTCCGCAATGGAAATGGGAAGATATCTGTATGGACTTTATCGTGGGATTACCAAGGACACCAAGAGGTAATAATGCCATATGGGTCGTGGTCGACATGCTTAACAAGGTGGCCCACTTTATTCCAATCAAGACCACCTACTGTGCAGACCTACTTGCTCAACCCTATGTATCCAGGATTGTCAGTCTGCATGGGGTACCCAAGACGATCACTTCAGACCGGGGATCTTTGTTTACCTCGGCATTCTGGCTACGTCTACACCAAGCCTTGGGAACCGCTTTAAAACATAGCACCGCTTATCACCCGCAGATAGATGGACAGACAGAACGAGTAAACCAAATCCTGGAGGACATGCTTCGAGCGTGCGCTCTTGCACACGGACCCAAATGGGAAGACAACCTGCCATACGCTGAGTTCTCTTACAACAACGGCTATCAGACTAGCCTCAAGATGTCACCTTTTGAGGCCCTATATGGACGGAAGTGTCGTACCCCGCTGAACTGGTCTCAAACAGGAGACAGCCGAATCTTCGGGACTGATTTGATGATGGAAGCAGAAAAGCAAGTCAAAGAAATTCGAGACAGACTGCAAGTGGCAAAATCTCTTCAGAAAAGTTACTATGACTCAAAGCATATGCAGATCAGCTTCGAACCAGGTGAACATGCATATCTCCGAGTTACCCCTTTGGAAGGAGTTAAACGGTTTCATACTCGGGGAAAACTTGCACCAAGATACATCGGTCCGTTTCCAGTTATGACCCGAGTTGGCAATGTGGCTTACCAGTTAGAATTGCCTCCCGAGTTATCCCAGGTGCATGATGTGTTCCACGTGTCTCGGCTACGAAAGTGCATCGCACCACCCGCAAAACGGACAGATATGGCAGAACTAGAACTTGCCAAGGATCTAATCTACGAGGAGAAACCCTTGAGAATCTTGGAAGAAATGGACAGAGTCACCCGCAGCAAAACCATAATGTTTTACAAGGTCTAATGGGAACACCACACCGAAGATGAGGCCACCTGGGAAAGAGCGGATTTCTTAAGGACTGCATACCCATATTTGTTTCCTGAGCAACCGAATCTCGAGGACGAGATTCATCCTAAGGGGGGGGGAGGTTTGTAACACCCTGGATTTTTGCCTTTTTCTTTTATTTGGATTTATTGAATATTTTTATTTGCATTTGGGTTTTCCAGTCAATTCTTTTGGACTTACCACTTGGATTTATTTTTGATTTTCCTCCAAGTGGGTTCTTTCATCCTTAAACCCTCCCTAGACCTCATCCCTCTCAAAATAATGCCATTGGATATTTTTATTTAATGGCATTATATTATTTTTCTCTCTGAAAATACACTTTTTCTCTTATAGCTTTGAAGCAACCCCTATTTTTATTGCTCAGAAAATTCCAAGAAAATTCCCAAATATTCTTTGGGTCATGCCTCACCTTCCTATGCAAAAATATCCCATGGTCATTTGGAAAAATTCAGCCAAGGAAAATGTTTTTGCTTCTGGTCAGAAAGAGCACTTTGTGAAGCAAGTATATTTTTCCTTGATCTTTTTACGCTGAAATTTTTACCACTTGATCACCCTCCTAGGTGATACTTAAACGCCTAATTTCAGCTCTAATTAACCAGCCATTTGTCCCCAGTGCTTGGAGCAAGTTTCTGTCCAGAAAATTTATCTCTAGCTCCAGTCACCTCCAATGCACCATTTGGCAAGCCCAGCGCATTTCTAGACAAAGCTTTGAGAGGACTTCACGGTGGACACGGTTTGGCAGCGCCGAAAGCACCCCGTGTGCCAGTGCACGAGGTGATCGCTTGCGGGCAGGGTGCAATGCACGCGCTCTGTGCGCTCTGCCCGTCGGGTCCGATCGGCCGCCGTCCAACCGCCCTCCCTGCGACACCTCTCCGTGTCTCAGCGCCGCAGCCAACCCCCGTGCGCCACCCAACCCTCTCCCTGCTCCTCCCCGACGCTGGAATGCAGCTCGCCGGAAGAGGCCGAGAGCTAGCGGCGGGAACAGTGAGCTCGTGTGCCCGTTTTTCGCGCGTAGTGCGCGCCACTTTGGCCACACGTGTGCACCGCGTCGCCCTGTGCTCCTCTGCTTCACCCCACGCCGCTGCTCATGCTTATCCTCCCCTCTCCTCCTCTGCAGCTCCACTCCGGCGGAGCCTGAGCACTACCTCGCCTCCTCCTATAAATAGAGCACTTCCCCGATCGCTCTAGCCATCCCAACCCGCACCACTGACCTCAAATCGAACTCTAGAAGCTGCTGGCAACGCGGGAAGGCCTCTGGCCTTCAAACCTCGCCGGCGACAGCCGCGGATCCTCCTCCTTCGTGCACTCATTCTAGTCCACCCCAGCTCCAAGCACTGCCACCCCTGAGACCGTAGGAACCTCCTGAGCACGACGGTACCAAGAGCTCGCCGGATTGTCACCGAAAACGCCGATCCCGATCAGCTCCGCCGCCGCCATCTCTGGAGAGGACCGCCGCGATGCCGTCCGACCTCCTCAGCTCGAGCTTTGGGTACGTGTGTGACCGTCTCGTCGACCTAGTCCCATTCCCCTCTTCTCCGGCGATCGCCGAGGTCCCCTCGCCGGAGAAACGCCGGCGACAGAGCCGCCAGGCATTGTTCTCTCTCTCGTTTAAAACAGAAGGGCCCCACCTGTCATTCTCTCTCTCTCACCCGAACCGGTACGTTAGTGGAGGCGCACTTCCTAAATATGTCTTCGACGTCAAGCCCCCTGGGGTTTTCTGAAATTGATTTAATTCAATTTAAATCCAGTGTTTGACCCTAGCTTTGACCAGCCATAAATTTTATTCTATGAGTCCAATTGAATTTATTCTTTTTGCTACTGGTTTGTAAAATTCCAAAGTTTCTGCATGCCAAATCTCAGAATTTTTCTTGCTATTGAAAATTTCTGGTGCATTAAATAGTGTTTTGTGATATTTTCTTTTTGCATTTAAATTATTTTCAGAAGAGCCTAGTAGTGTTGGAGAAGGCCTGGAGTATTGTGACACTTCTCTGAACCAAGGCAAGCCACAACATTCATATGCAAGGATGGCATTGCAATGACATTGGTTTAATTGAATTAAATTCATCATATAGACACTATTTAAAATAACTTGCTATATAAATTTTATTGCATAGACTTTGTTCTGTCATTTTGATATTATGCAGTAGGGTACATGCTCACTTGCTAATGTAGGCAGTAGAAATCATGTCATATGCACATATGGTAGTATGATGCATTCATCGTGACCCGTGCATCCATTCATACACTATGACTCGAATCATTTTCTTTCAAGTTAAACTTGATAATAATCCAACTTGAACATGCTGTTGATCGAGTCATGGTGCCAACAAATCGAGCTCACCAGTGCAACCACACTTGCCTGGATGGGGAGGCCTTAATGCAGTCTATTGTCATGCCTCTCGCCGGTGCCTCCTACGAGGGAAGGTTGTGCTCTGGTGCTACCCTGGCCCGGTAGGCAGTCATAACCTTGAGGACCCAAGTTTTGATGGTACCGAGGTCCCCGTTTGGGACAGTGTTGATGTTTGGCCATGACGGTGGCAGCCACAGAGGTGGCGGGTGTCACATGTTGGCACCGGGGTCACCCAGGACATAGCCTGAAGGGGAGTTTGTCGGAGTGGCTGGGAGAGTGTCATGCAATAGATTGGTTTTGTCGGAATGTCGTTGGTCCACCCGAATGGGAGCACGAGGCCATGAGTTCCGTACTGTGGGTACAGTGTACTAACCTCTGCAGAGTGTATAATCTATCGATAGCCGCATCCTTGGATATGGACACAATTCGTAGTAGGTCACACCGTGGGTCAACAGATATAATAAACTTGCACACTAAGACTCGCAAGATGGCACATGCAGAAGTGGTGATCGAGTGAGGATCACTATGAAAGGAATGTCCGTGATCAAGTAAGGATCACGGTGGTAAGTTGTGAACGGTGGTTACGCGGTAACCCCGAGATGGTAAGTTGGTCCCAGGGACCATGGCAATGTTTCACGCACACTTCATGTTGATAGTATCATGTTCATGCATTCAACCTATTAAATGCCTTGTTATTGTTTGTCACACTTGTTTTGTTTGCTGTGAGCTTGCGAGTACATTCAAAGTACTCACCTGGCTTATCATGCCAGATGCAGGAGAAGCAGTGCATGGTGAGGATGTCGAGCAGTATGTCGCGCTCTAGGCCGTGTCCCAGCAGTGTCCCTGTGGAATGGAGTTCCGCTACCCCGTCATTCCGCTGTCGCTTAGTAGTTCCCTTATCATCGAGGCCCCTGCCATGTCTACTAAATAATGTACATAAGTGCAGCCGCACCGTTTGTGCTGCTTGGCCTCGCTTATCATGTAATATGTAAACCCATGTTTCCGCTAAGAGATCAATAAAGCGGTTGTTTTCTATACCAAGTTGTTGTGTATTGCCAGAAGACTTGATCTCTGGGTTGGCAATGCAAGGTAAACCGGTTGCTCTGAGCCGGGGTGCCACACAAAGTCTTGGAATTTTTTGTGTGGCTTTTTGGCTTTGGACTCTAGGACGGGGAAAAACCAAACTAAAAAGGATAGATCTAGCAACAAGGGTACAGATCCTACCGTGTCAACCTTGCTCTGAATACGAGATGATGAGACACCGTCTTCGGAGAGTACAAGGGGAGGTCCGATCTTCACGGCGTAGGATTGATAAATGGATGGGGATAACTAGCTGCAAGAGGAGGATGCTCACCGAAGCCTGCAATCCGAACATTCGTCGATCCACAACCCGCAAATACTACCCCACACAACCACGCTCAAGTCGTGGAGCACGGGATACGTGCAATCCGCAAGGGAAACCACGAACTCTAACCCACACAACATGATCTAGTCGTGGAGCACGAATTAGGAGAAATTTCTCAAGGAATCACGAGAATAAGGATAATAAGAGCTCTCCAATCTCAGGAGGAGTCTATGTCTTTGCTCTTTGATAGAAAATGGCAAAAGTCCCCGACGAAGGGAAGAGCTAGCCTATTTATAATAGGGACAACCCCCCCTGGATAGGTGTGAAAACAAACTAGCTTCGGGAATCAGCTTCGGTATGAAAGAGAACCAGCTTTGGTTTGACTAAATGGCTTCGAGACTTAATGAAGTAGCTCCTAGAAATCTCTCGTTGGAGGTGGTTGGTGGTTCCCGACCAAACATTGTTCACTAGGGTCAAACAATGTTTCCTTCCACTACAAAAAAAACACTTCCGTGATGATACGTGTTTGTCACAGTAGGTCAAGTTTTCTGTCATGCATGTACATCCGTGACAATTTTATGACAGAATCAAGATAGTCATACCTGTGTTGTTGTAAAAGTGTTCCATGACAATACTAAAATTATCATCACGGAAGTGTCCACTTCCATGACGATAAATGTCGCGTCATGGAAGTGTTTTCGTCAAGGGTGACAAACACGTGGCATCCACCGTAACGGGTCGCCGTTAAGCCATCGGGTTCCGGTTTGGATCCGATAACCCGTTAGCAGCTCTGACCAATGGCGATTTTCCACGTGTAAATTTCTCATTCGCCAGCGGATCTGCGTGTCAGCTCGACGTTACTACAGATGTCATTCGTCCAATGAACAAGACGCGCCTATGATACATCGACATGTGGCACGGCCCAACAGTGGCCCATTTGACCTAAATGGGCCAGTCCAGCCAAAGGCCCACAAGATTTTGTCAGACACTAGTGGACCGGCCCATTAACAGCCTGCCATGGTTTGGGCCAAATTACGGCCCATATTGGATCGTGTTTTGGGCCAAATTACGGCCCATAACAGATCCGACCCGTTAACAGGCCACTGTGCTTTTGGGCCCATTGTAGGCCTGGTTTGTATCTCGGCCTGTTAAAGGCCCATTTAACAATTCGGCCCAATATTCGTTTTGGCCTGTTAGCCGTCGTTGCTGCATATAGGCCGTTTTCGGCCCGGTTTAACTTTCGGCCATTTAACGGCCCGTGCTGCAACTGGGTCGATTTCTAGTCCGAAGTGACTTTCGGCCTCTTAACGGCCTGTACTCTTCGTGGATGAATTTCTGCCCAACCTGACTAATGGCCTGTTAAAGGCCCATGACAAAGTTGGGCCAAATTATGGCCTACTTTGCATCCGGCCTTCTTACAGCCCATAATTTTATTGGGCCAACCAAGGCCGGTGATAAATTTTGGCCTGTTAATGGCTCATATGCAATTGGGCCAATCATGGGCCTACGGATGTTTCAGCCTGCTTCCGGCCCATGAATTGTTCGGCTCAATTCAAACCCAATCTCCTTTTCAGCCTGTTAAAAGCCAAGGGAAATTTCTGGCTGTGGCCCACGTTTTACTCGGCCTGTTAAAGGACGAAAACTACTTTATGTTTAGGCCTAATAATGGCCCGAGATGATTATAGGTTGACTTTCCAGCCCATATATAACTAGTTACGGGCCACCCGTTTGGGTAGCATAATTTCTTTTTATATACCGCTGACAGACTGATAACGTATTAGGCCGTTGAGCTCCGTTGAAGCTACCAGCCTAAATTACAGCATACCGACTAAGAATAAACCTAGACTATACAATAATGAAATTACGGAATATTACATCCACTGGGCATCAAAGTTTGCCACCATTGATAATAAAGGGCAACCAGACCACAGATTACATACACTGGGCATCAATGGTCGCCAACAGTGCAAAAAAATGCGCCGACAAAATAATAGATAAAACCAACAACACTTTAACACAGTTTAAGAAACGTTAGTCCTACCCCGGTGCTGTAGCGCAAGAAGCTGAACAAGCTGATGAGACCTCAGTTGTCTGAACGTTAAATCCTCTAGCTCTAGCCGCGTAGCTATAAAGCACGCACGGGTGTCCTCTTTGATCTTCGTTAGAGATTGTACTTGAAGTCGGACCTGAGCTGCACCAAGTCTTTCAGCTTGAAGTTGAGACTGAAGAAGTCAAACTGATTCAGGTAGCAACTTAACCAAGGTTGTGTCATAGTTGCTGGTGAGTCTCTTGAACTCACTGTCTTCATCAAGACATAACCTTGGGGTCATCTCGCTCTCTTCAAGATGGTTTACCTTCTTCGCTGCAATATAAGTGATAGGTACCAGCAATGGGTTTGGCTCACTATCTTCCCTAAAGTTCTGCCTGGCGTGAGAGATATTAATCTGAAAGAGAAAGAAGGAGACAGAGAACAAGTTTCACAAATATATATAAGCAACGATGCTCAGTGTGTGACAATTCCACCCCATTTTATATTGGCAAATTCAGAGATACAATTTAAAATAGCATTAACATAATATGGCATTGTCCGTATCATCGGCAAAATCAGTTAAGACAAAGCAGCAAATGAGATGATGCAGGCATGGGTAGCTTCACCACACCACCGGATTAGAGATCTAGAACACATGCATACATGCAGGGCTAAAGAAAATCAATGCATCTATTCTGATTAATGTGAATGGTATGAATAAGGAACATGTTTTTACAACTACAATTTGAAACTGGCAGTTGTTGTAAACATGCAATCTGATGCAAACACCAAAGTAAAAAGCAGTGGAGGAAATGATGCCTATCCAAATCTATACTAGAACAAAGTTTGAAGGCTTGAGAAGGATGGACATACATTACATGTTAACATGGGCTCGACAAAGCCCTTCTCGATGTCAATGGAATGATAATTCAGGAAATTCCCCAAAGAAACTTCTTCATAAGTGTTGCCTTTATTCTACATTTTTAAAGAGTAAATATAGATCTAATAACATTGGAAGAAATAGAGGATAATGAAGCTCAGATGCAGAGTGATGATACATAATCAAATAGCTATCAATTAAGTACAGCGTTACAAGGCAAAAGGTACTGACAAGAGGAATGCAGACCTCAACTTGTGCAGTGGCATTGGCTTTATTCAACATTTTGGTAAGACTAAATGTAGATCTGATAATTTGGAGAAAATGGAGGGCAGGGCAGATAAGATGCAGAGTAATGCTAAACAATCAACTATCTCTCAATGTAAGTACAGTAATACTACCTCTGTCCGGAATTACTTGTCATTGAAATGAATGTATCTAGCACTATTTTAGTTCTAAATACATCCAATTGAGCAACAAGTAATTCGATACGGAGGGAGTACATGAAAACAGGTAATTACAAGAGCAATCCAGAACTTGATAACCATTGGGATTATTCTACATTTATGTAAGAGTAAATATAGATCTTATAATTTCGAGCAAACAGTGGATAAGGAAGCTAACATGCACAGTGATGCTACATAATCAAATAGCTATGAGTGTAAGTATGGTGATAAAGGGCAAGAGGTACTGATAAGAGCAATGCAGTGCACAGTATTTTTGTGAGATCCTATGATCCCTTGAGAATGGATCACTGCCTTTTGCAAATACTTTGTTTGTACTCCTTCAGGATCTACAATTACCCTCTTTCTTTTGGACATCTATTATGAAAGAACAACATTTGAGTGGAAAAACCAAATATGATGACACATGGAATAGGTACAGAAAATGGATAGGCATGGCATATTCTCATATATGATGTGTAAACTAAGCAGATGGTGGTGTAACAAAGTAGAAGTAATGCAAGATACGTGCGACCAATACAACATTGCCAAGTTAGAGCAAGCACCTTGATGGGTGAATAAGATAGGCCATCTGACTCTGACTCATCTGGAGAGCTAAATAAACTTGGGTCTCTATCTAGGTTAGAATCGTCTTTAGGATCATATTCTGCAATGGAATATGTAGATGGGGAGCGTGTGTGTTCCATTGCATCCAGACAGGATCACAATCCCTTGATGCCAAGTTTGTTAGCCAGTGGATTGTTCTGCAATATTCCTCTGGTGCACCCATTGTCATATTCATTATGATCATGTTCAATACCTGACATGCATGAAAACAAAAAAATAAGTGAGATTATCTTTGTAATGCATATGGGATTCTAATCCAATAGTGCCTCCCTGTAAACCCCTATGTGCTATCTCTGTGCAATTCTTCTGAGAGATGCCATATGTGCTGTAATTTGGTGTGTGCATTAATATAGTGTGGCCTGCTACACAAAATATAGGCTCCCTGTTGAGAGCTCCAGAAGTAATGATACTTCGTAGATGACAGCTTCAAAATATACTAAGGAAGAACAACTCGACCTGACCTGTCGACCGCAAATGTCTCTGCTCCTCTTCCCAAAGAAGGAACATACTGTACTTATTAAAGAACAAGAGAAGAGGATCATGTTAAAGACGAGCAGAAGAGCAAGCAGATTGTAGATATTACAAGTCTTTCTATACAATGTCTGTTGCCCACCCATGATGAGTCAGAGCACATAGAGAAATATTATTCCTTTCTGTCTCTCTATATGTGGCTCACATGCATTTCAAAACTAAAGTAGGAACATTTAGCTGACCAATTAAACCTATCTCTGTCATACTAATATTAGCATCATATCAGATTCGAATTTGTACAACTAAGCTTTTTTAGCTTGATGGGTGGAGCAGTGCTCTTACGACACAAATCACGTAGGCTGATCGTAGTGATCATAAAAGGGGGGGAACCCTAAGCATGATGAGTATAGTGTTGACCGTGGCATGGCAGATCTGAAGCTGCAAACCGCACAAAGGCTACTTAGCAACCGATGTTTGCTTTCAACTAACAACTAAGATTTGGTATGGACAAGATAGTACAGTAAACAAGTGACAAATAAAAGCAATTCCCTGCTGTCTCTCTGTATGTTGCCACATGCATTTGGAAACTCAAGTGGGAGCGTTATCTGACCAATTAAATGTGTGTCTGTTAACTAATATCAGTATCATATCACATTCGTATTTGAACAACTAAGCTTTGGAATTATGAGGGTGTGTTGTTTAGCCTGAAGGGTGGAATGCTGCTAGTACGACACAAAGCACCTACGTAGATCATAGTAGTGTAGATAAAAGGGGAAAACCCTAAGCATCACGAGTAAAATCGAGAAAGTGGAACTAGCTGGAACATATGGGCTTGTATTGCCTGTACGGCTGGAAATGCTTCGAATCCCCAACAGGGGCAGCTCTATTCAACTGAAGGCGCAATACTGTTACTATCAGTCTAGTCTCAAAGGTGACACAGCTTCCAACATTTCCTGGATATTATGGCAGACCAACTAGAATAGTTGAAAGCATCCATCAGAAGCGACCCAATATAACTGTCGACTGCAAATGTCCCTACTCCAGTTCCTGACAAGGAACATACTGTACTACTATACTTATTAAGAAGAACAGAAGAGGGACATCTTACAGAAGAGCCAGCAAATTTTGGATAATACAATGTGTGTTACCCACCCATGATGAACCAGAGCCCACAGAGAAATACTCTTCCTTCATGTCTTTCTATATGTGGCTCACATGCGTTTCGAAACTAAAGTAGGAACATTTAGCTGACCAATTAAACATGTCTCTGTCATACTAATATCAGCATCATATTAGATTCAAATTTGTACAACTAAGCTTGTTTAGCTTGATGGGTGGAGCACTGCTAGGCTAATTGTAGTGATCATAAAAGGGGGAAACCCTAAGCATGATGAGTATAGTGTTGACAGTGGCATGGCAGATCTGAAGCTGCAAACAGCACAAAGGCTACTTAGCAACCGATGTTTTCTTTCAACTAACAACTAAGATTTGGTATGGACAAGATAGTACAGTAAACAAGTGACAAAGAAATGCAATTCCCTGCTGTCTCTCTATATGTTGCCACATGCATTTGGAAACTCAAGTGGGAGCATTAGCTAACCAATTAAATGTGTGTCTGTTAACTAATATTAGTATCATATCACATTCGTATTTGAACAACTAAGCTTTGGAATTATGAGGGTGTGTTGTTTATCCTGAAGGGTGGAATGCTGCTAGTACGACACAAAGCACCTACGTAGATCATAGTAGTGTAGATAAAAGGGGAAAACCCTAAGCATCACGAGTAAAATCGGGAAAGTGGAACTAGCTGGAACATATGGGCTTGTATTGCCGGTATGGCTGGAAATGCTTCGGATCCCCTACAGGGCCAGCTCTATTCAACTGAAGGCGCAATACTGTTACTTTCAGTCTAGACTCTCAAAGGCGACACAGCTCCCAGCATTTCCTGGATATTATGGCAGACCAACTAGAATAGTTGAAACCATCCATCAGAAGCGACCCAATATAACAGTCGACTTCAAATGTCCCTGCTCCAGTTCCCGGCAAGGAACATACTATACTACTATACTTATTAAGAAGAACAGAAGAGGAACATGTTAAAGAAGAGCAAGCAGATTTTGGATAATACAATGTGTGTTGCCGACCCATGGTGAACCAGAGCGCACAGAGAAATACTCTTCCTTCGTGTCTCTCTATATGTGGCTCACATGTGTTTCGAAACTAAAGTAGGAACATTTAGCTAAACATTTTGCTGACCAATTAAACCTGTCTCTGTCATACTAATATTAGCATCATATCAGATCCGAATTTGTACAACTAAGCTTCTTTAGCTTGATGGGTGGAGCAGTGCTCTTACGACACGAATCACGTAGGCTGATCATAGTGATCATAAAAGGGGGGACCCTAAGCATGATGAGTATAGTGTTGACCGTGGCATGGCGGATCTAAAGCTGCAAACCGCACAAAGGCTACTTTGCAACCGATGTTTGATTTCAACTAACAACTAAGATTTGGTATGGACAAGATAGTACAGTAAACAAGTGACAAAGAAATGCAATTCCCTCCTGTCTCTCTATATGTTGCCACATGCATTTGGAAACTCAAGTGGGAGCATTAGCTGACCAATTAAATGTGTGTCTGTTAACTAATATCAGTATCATATCACATTCGTATTTGAACAACTAAGCTTTGGAATTATGAGGGTGTGTTGTTTATCCTGAAGGGTGGAATGCTGCTAGTACGACACAAAGCACCTACGTAGATCATAGTAGTGTAGATAAAAGGGGAAAACCCTAAGCATCACGAGTAAAATCGGGAAAGTGGAACTAGCTGGAACATATGGGCTTGTATTGCCGGTATGGCTGGAAATGCTTCGGATCCCCTATAGGGCCAGCTCTATTCAACTGAAGGTGCAATACTGTTACTATCAGTCTAGACTCTCAAAGGCGACACAGCTCCTAGCATTTCTGGGATATTATGGCAGACCAACTAGAACAGTTGAAAGCATCGATCAGAAGTGACCCAATATAACTGTCGACTGCAAATGTCCCTGCTCCAGTTCCCGACAAGGAAAATACTCTACTACTATACTTATTAAGAAGAACAGAAGAGGACCATATTAAAGAAGAACAAGCAGATTTTGGATAATACAATGTGTGTTGCCCACCCATGATGAACAAGAGCGCACAGAGAAATACTCTTCCTTCGTGTCTCTCTATATGTGGCTCACATGTGTTTTGAAACTAAAGTATGAACATTTAGCTGACCAATTAAACCTGTCTCTATCATACTAATATTAGCATCATATCAGATTCGAATTTGTACAACTAAGCTTGTTTAGCTTGATGGGTGGAGTAGTGCTCTTACGACACGAATCACGTAGGCTGATCATAGTGATCATAAAAGGGGGGAACCCTAAGCTTGATGAGTATAGTGTTGACCGTGGCATGGCAGATCTGAACCTGCAAACCGTAGAAAAGCTACTTAGCAACCGATGTTTGCTTTCAACTAACAACTAAGATTTGGTATGGACAAGATAGTACAGTAAACAAGTGACAAAGAAATGCAATTCCCTGCTGTCTCTCTATATGTTGCCACATGCATTTGGAAACTCAAGTGGGAACATTAGCTGACCAATTAAATGTGTGTCTGTTAACTAATATCAGTATTATATCACATTCGTATTTGAACAACTAAGCTTTGGAATTATGAGGGTGTGTTGTTTAGCCTGAAGGGTGGAATGCTGCTAGTACGACACAAAGCACCTACGTAGATCATAGTAGTGTAGATAAAAGGGGAAAACCCTAAGCATCACGAGTAAAATCGAGAAAGTGGAACTAGCTGGAACAAATGGGCTTGTATTGCCTGTATGGCTGGAAATGCTTCGAATACCCTACAGGGGCAGCTCTATTCAACTGAAGGCGCAATACTGTTACTATCAGTCTAGTCTCAAAGGCGACACAGCTCCCAGCATTTCCTGGATATTATGGCAGACCAACTAGAATAGTTGAAAGCATCCATCAGAAGCGACCCAATATAACTGTCGACTGCAAATGTCCCTACTCCAGTTCCCGACAAGGAACATACTGTACTACTATACTTATTAAGAAGAACAGAAGAGGAACATCTTAAAGAAGAGCCAGCAGATTTTGGATAATACAATGTGTGTTGCCCACCCATGATGAACCAGAGCGCACAGAGAAATACTCTTCCTTCATGTCTTTCTATATGTGGCTCACATGCGTTTCGAAACTAAAGTAGGAACATTTAGCTGAACATTTAGCTGACCAATTAAACACGTCTCTGTCATACTAATATCAGCATCATATCAGATTCGAATTTGTACAACTAAGCTTGTTTAGCTTGATGGGTGGAGCACTTCTCTTACGACACGAATCACATAGGCTAATTGTAGTGATCATAAAAGGGGGAAACCCTAAGCATGATGAGTATAGTGTTGACCGTGGCATGGCAGATCTGAAGCTGCAAACAGCACAAAGGCTACTTAGCAACCGATGTTTGCTTTCAACTAACAACTAAGATTTGGTATGGACAAGATAGTATAGTAAACAAGTGACAAAGAAAGGCAATTCCCTGTTGTCTCTCTATATGTTGCCACATGCATTTGGAAACTCAAGTGGGAGCATTAGCTGACCAATTAAATGTGTGTCTATTAACTAATATCAGTATCATATCACATTCGTATTTGAACAACTAAGCTTTGGAATTATGAGGGTGTGTTGTTTATCCTGAAGGGTGGAATGCTGCTAGTACGACACAAAGCACCTACGTAGATCATAGTAGTGTAGATAAAGGGGGAAAAACCTAAGCATCACGAGTAAAATCGAGAAAGTGGAACTAGCTGGAACGTATGGGCTTGTATTGCCGGTACGGCTGGAAATGCTTCGGATCCCCTGCGGGGCCAGCTCTATTCAACTGAAGGCGCAATACTATTACTGTCAGTCTAGACTCTCAAAGGTGACACAGCTCCCAGCATTTCCTGGATATTATGGCAGACCAACTAGAATAGTTGAAAGCAACCATCAGAAGCGACCCAATATAACAGTCGACTGCAAATGTCCCTGCTCCAGTTCCTGACAAGGAACATACTGTACTACTATATTTATTAAGAAGAACAGAAGAGGAACATGTTAAAGAAGAGCAAGCATATTTTGGATAATACAATGTGTGTTGCCCACCCATGATGAACCAGAGCGCACAGAGAAATACTCTTCCTTCGTGTCTCTCTATATGTGGCTCACATGCATTTCGAAACTAAAGTAGGAACATTTAGCTGACCAATTAAACTTGTCTCTATCATACTAATATTAGCATCATATCAGATTCGAATTTGTACAACTAAGCTTGTTTAGCTTGATGGGTGGAGCACTGCTCTTACGACACGAATCACGTAGGCTGATTGTAGTGATCATAAAAGGGGGGACCCCTAAGCATGATGAGTATAGTGTTGACCGTGGCATGGCAGATCTGAAGCAGCAAACCGCACAAAGGCTACTTAGCAACCGATGTTGGCTTTCAACTAACAACTAAGATTTGGTATGGACAAGATAGTACAGTAAAGAAGTGACAAAGAAATGCAATTCCCTGTTGTCCCTATATATGTTGCCACATGCATTTGGAAACTCAAGTGGGAGCATTAGCTGACCAATTAAATGTGTGTCTGTTAACTAATATCAGTATCATATCACATTCATATTTTAACAACTAAGCTTTGAAATTATGAGTGGTGTGTTGTTTAGCTTGAAGGGTGGAGTGTTGCTAGTACGACACAAAGCACCTACGCAGATCATAGTAGTGTTGATAAAAGGGGAAAACCCTAAGCATCACGAGTGAAATCGGGGAAGTAGAACTAGCTGGAACATATGGGATTGTATTGTCAGTACGGCTGGAAACGCTTCGGATCCCCTACAGGTGTAGCTCTATTCAAGTAAAGGCGCGATACTGTTACTATCAGTCTAGACTCTCAAAGGCGACACAACTCCCAGCATTTCCTGGATATTATGGCAGACCAACTAGAATAGTCGAAAGCATCCATCAAAAGTGACCCAATATACATGTCGACTGCAAATGTCCCTGCTCCAGTTCCCGACAAGGAACATACTGTACTACTATACTTATTAAGAAGAATAGAAGAGGAACATGTTAAAGGAGAGCAAGCAGATTTTGGATAATACAATGTGTGTTGCCCACCCATGATGAACCAGAGCGCATAAAGATATGCAATTCCCTGCTGTCTCTCCATATGTGGTGCACATGCTTTTCGAAACTAATGTAGGAACATTAGCTGACCAATTAAACGTTCTCTGTTGTAGTAATATCAGCATCATATCAGATTCGTATTTGAACAACTAAGCTTTGGAATTATGAGTGGCATGTTGTTTCGCTTGATGGGTTGAGGAGCAGTGCTAGCACGACACGAAGCACCTAGGATGATGGTAGTGAATATAACAGGGGAAAACCATAAGCATTGCGAGTATAGTGTTGACCGTGCCATGGTGGATCTGAAGGTGCTAACCAGACAAAGGCTACTTCGCAACCAATGTTTGCTTTCAACTAACAAATAAAGATTAGGTACGGACAAGAAAGTACAATAAACATGTGACGATCTATTTTCCGAGTGAGATCAATAACTTAAGCAGATATGAAAGAGTACCACCTCTCTTCCGACGCCGTGTAGGCCTCTGCTGATACATTGAGGGTGCTGCAGGTGCTATGGCTGTTGGCGGCGCGGAAGCAGATCTGAGACGGCAGACGGCGGCATCGAGGGATAAGTCATGTTGCCGTGGACGAGACGGTCATAGAAGCGGCCACGACAAGTTGGATGACGGCGTGGATGAAGCGAGAGGATGCGATGCTAGGATCCTAATCCGGCGCGGTGGATGAGAGACGTCGATCTCTTGTAATGTATGACAGCGTCGGGGTAGCTGCTCCGGCATGGTGGAGGAGGACGGCGGTGAATGGGGTGGCGGACGGAGGAGGCTGGGGTGGAGAGGGTGTTTTGGCGCCCACGGAGTACGAATGGGGAAATGGAGCGAGAGAGGAGGGGGGAACCATGTCTTTGAGACGCGCTTGTCTAAAATGTGGGGAAGTTACCAACTTAGCCCCCGTTTAAAATTTAGGACGTCTCGTCGATTGGGGATAGGACGGTAATCTCGCATCTCCCCAATATTTGGCGAGAGCGATTTCGGGCGAGGAGAGGGTGTTTTGGTGCCCACGGTGTATGAATGGGGCTGACAGGTAGGGCGGTTGTGTCACGTATGAGTGAAGTTACAAACCTGCCCTACTTAAAATATTTGCCTAGATCGATTTCGGGCGAGGAGAGTTTGTTTTGCTACCCACCGTGTATGAATGGGGAAATGGAGGGGGAGAGAGAGGTCTTTGGGACGAGCTTGAATCAAATGTGTTTTGCCGCCCACGTTTGGTGCCCATCGTGTCTGAATGGGGTGAGAGGTGGTCGTGTCACATCTAAGTGAAGTTACAAACCTACCCCTATTTAGAGCAGTTGAAATTGGGCCTATAGGTTGTGTGTGTCAGGGGTTGACTGTAATTTCCATCTCCCAAACACTGGTTTCGGGCAACCGACGTGGGAGTGGGTGTTTTGCCGCTTCTTTCGAATTTTGGGAGAATAAGCATTCAAGTTTACCCTGGCAACTAAATTCGAACCCATATTGTTTTCGATTACGAATATTTATAAATCATTGTCGGTGTACTAAAGCATGGGTGCCCTCGTACCCTGACTTGTGCACAGGCAGTTGTAGCCTCCTTGATGGCAAGGGCTTGACGGAGGATAACTATGACTCAAGACTTAGAATAAATAAGACCGTGAAGAAGACCTCAAGGCAGGTCATTGAGAAGTACTATTCTCGTACTGAAGATCAAGATTGCCCATGCCGGCAAGATTCATACCGGCAAGGTGAAGACCAAGACTCTGGTTGTCGGCAAGCTCGTTCTGTCCCGTCACCGCTCCACCTCATCATCGGCTAGATAAGCATGCATGATAGGTGTCGAGCAGGCAGGCAGTCAACGCAGCTGGCCAAGGCATGTGTCAGCATGCCACGCCAGGATTAACTTTAATGACACCAGTCCCTGGGACATGTCAAGGTGACAAGAGGGCTCCAGGACCGGTGGTACAGATCTTTTACCCAAGGCCTCGCCTCCCCGACATAGCACCTAACGGTGCATTTAATGCGTTTGTCTTACCCCTTCTGGAGATAGACGTGGTGACGGTGCAAGTTACTATTCATACTCTGTAATGACCATGTTAGCCCATGTGGTAACCCCTTGGCCTATAAAAGGAGGCCCACGGCTAGACTTAGAACGGTCAAATCTTAGCTCAACTACATGCTGTAGCTGCACTTCCCGCGCACCTTGCCGGTAAGCTGCGCTCTTTGTAACCCTTGAGCTCACATACAATCAAACCACCAGAACAGGAGTAGGGTTTTACGCTCACTACAGCCAGATAAATCGTTGCTTGTGCTCATATCTACTAGCCCTGCTCTTTGTAGTATTTTGATCCCACTCCCGAACTGCAAAGGGATCCTCTCGATCCCATAGATCGTCGTTTTCCCACGACATCTTTGGCGCGCCAGGCAGGGGGTCTCGTATTACGAATCAGTGCTCGTAGTTTGAGTACCGGCTCCATCACCTTCACTCATGGCGCCGAAGAAGAAGACCGGAGCCATGACGGCTCCCACCACCTCCAAGCTACCTTCCCAGGCGTCCGGAGACGGTGCTGGCGGCGCAGTCGGCACGGGCGCTACGGTTGGGATGGCCGGCACAGGAGGCGCCGGCGGTGCGGGTGTCCAGCATCCCCACCATGCCCGCGAACCCAGCCACCACACCGGAGATGGCGCAGACGGCCAACTCCAACAACCCGCTGGTGAGCCTGTTCATCCCAGTATTACAATTCGGACCGGTGTGAACTAGGACCTCATCACTGCGACGTCCAGGGACGGAGCGGCGACGTCCAACAACGCTACGGCAGGACATGTGCAGCGACCATCGCAAGATGGGCGCGCCACGCTTCCCCGCGGCGCTGGCGGTCCTGGACGGCATCAAGCCGGCCCTGAGCATCGTTCCCATGATGCTCAGGTTCCACCATCACCACGCCAACCCATTGGTGAACATGCGCCGCGGCAGCAGGTACGCGACGAGCTCCCTCCTGGCCCTGCCAGGAGTCGAACACCGTCCCGTTCTGTGTTTCCCGCCATGCCAACCACGGCGGCAGAGGCTATGGCATGAGTTCAAATGCTTTTGAACTTCTTGCCAGCCCCAGACAAAATGGAAGAATGGAGGGCCACTATCCAGAGTCCCGTCAGTTTTGCCGATCCCGGCAAAACACAGGATGTGGGCCCCTCCAGGCGACCACTAGCAGTGCCGGCAGGACCGACTGGCTGCCGTGTCAGAGACGGTGCACCCATAGTGCAGTCGCCTCCACGTCAACAATCACAGTGGCGACAAGCTCACCGATCGGATGACCCAGACACTATGTCCATGGCGTCGTCAGATCCGCGAGGCCGCCAAGACCAGCGCCAAGTGCTCCACGAACGGCGCGATGAGGATGCCCGCACGAAGATTGAGCGACGCCGGGAGGCACGTCGTTGGTCAGATGACCGTGCTGGGCCGGTACCGTACGTGCCAGTGCCAGGGTACCCTGGGTGCTTACCTTACGAGGTAGGTTGCCCAGCATTCACGCATGAGCTGCGGTAGGTTTACTGGCCGTCCACCCGTCCCTTCAAGCCAGAGCTGCCCGACAAGTATGACGGCACGCTCAGTCCAGCAGAGTTCCTTGGCATCTACACCATTGCGGTGCAGGCTGCTGGGAGGCGCGATGACAAGCTTCTAGCCAACAACTTTCCGTTGGCGCTTAAGCCCAACGTCAGATCATGGTTGATGAACTTGCCGGAGGGCTCCATTTCCTCTTGGGCAGATCTATGCCATCAATTTGTGGGTTCCTACCATGGTGGCCACATGCTTCCTGGTCAGGAGAGCGACTTGCATGTGATCCCCCAGAGAGACGGCGAGACCCTCCGCAAGTACATACAGAGGTTCAGCCGCATGCACCACAACATTCCTGATGTTCATCCCGCAGTTGTTTGCATCGCATTCCACATGAATGTACGCAACCGTAGAATGCGGTCTGAGATGAATGTCATGAAGGTCAGGACCATCAACGAGTTGTACGCCTTGGCGGAGAAGTGTGCACGTGCTGAGGAAGGGAGGCGATTCCCTGGGGAAGATGCAGGTGCCAAAGTTGACTCCGAAGACGATGACGCAGATGATGCATCGACCCCGCAGAAGAAGAGCCGGAAGCGCAATCGGAAGCACAAAGGCAAGAAAGTGATGGTAGTGGAGAGCCCCAGTGACGCCAACGCCGCCAAGAAGTCCAAGGCAGAAAGCCCCCGCAAGGAGGTTGCCGGATGCGCTGACTGCCGGGAGGCTACGGCGGGCGATAAGAGCGGCAAGACCGGCGGGCCCTACTGCAAGATCCATCATACCAAGGGCCACGACCTCCAGGAGTGCCGGCAAGTAGAGCAACTTGCCGAGAAACAGAAGCAAGAGTAAGAGAAGCGCGACAAGGAGAAGGGCCAGGATGGTGCCGGTGGATCCGATAAGAAGAATTGTGGTGGCTGAGGGGGCCGCCACGGCAAGGCCAAGGAGCCGAAAGAGAAGACCGCACAAGGCCAAGATGATGATGATGAGGGCAAAGATGAGTTCGACAAGGAGTTCCAGAACGCAGTGGATGCCATGTGTGTTGACGGAGGCGCATCTTTGCACTCCTCGCACTGGCAACTGAAGCAATGGATCCGCGAGGTGAATGCCGCGGATCCCATGATGGAAGCGCAAAAGCCACTCAAGTGGTCGCACATGCCCATCGTCTTTGACGCTGAGGAACACCCTGATCGCACCACTGCGGTCGGGTGTTTGCCGTTGTTGGTTTCGCCAACAATCTGCAACCTCAGGGTGACGAAGATGTTGGTTGATGGTGGGGCCGGCTTGAACTTGATCTCTCCCGACGTGATCAAGAGGCTGCAGATCCCCGACAAGGATCTCGAGGAGACCGGCATGTTCCAAGGGATCAGTCCAGGAAGGAACAAGCCGAAGGGCCAGATCATGCTGCCGGTCACATTCGGCAGCGACCTCAACTACAGGATGGAGAAGATCGTCTTTGACGTCGTCAAGATGCCCCTGCCCTACAATGGCATTCTGGGCCGTCCGGCGCTAGCCAAGTTCATGGCCGCGTCGCACTTCACCTACAATGTTGTCAAGATGCCAGGGCTAATGGGGGTCCTCACCATCAAGTCGAACCACAAGGACGCAATCATCTGCGCCGACAAGCTCTACCGGGAGGCAGTGACAACATCTGCGGATAAGGCACCTGCTCCTGCCGGCAAAGCTCCCGAGGGAGGAAAGAAGAAGAAGAAGAAGTCCGGCAAGACATCTGATACAGACTCCGGGAAGCGCACTTTAGAGTGCAGCACGCCCGTCGAGGACATACCAGAGAGCTCTACCGGCAAGAGCAAGCAGTCCAAGGCCTCCGCGCTGGCGACCAAGCAAGTTTCTGCGAGAGAGGATGGGACGAGTGGCACTTTTTCTGTAAGTGCCACTCTCGGTGACAAATAGGAAAGCGAGCTCATTGCCTTCCTACGGGCGAATGTCGATGTGTTTGCTTGGCAAGCATCTGACATCCCCCGTGTTCCTAGGGATGTAATTGAGCACCACCTTGCTATCTGCCCTCATGCAAGACCCGTCAAGCAGAAGGTCAGGAAGCAAGCCTTGGAGCAATAAGAGTTATTGCCGAGGAGATCAAGAAGTTGGAAGCAACAGGTCTAGTCAGAGGAGTGCTACACCCTACGTGGTTAGCCAATCCAGTTGTAGTGCGCAAGGCGAACGGGAAGTGGAGGCTTTGTATAGACTTCACTGATATAAATAAAGCATGTCCAAAGGACCCTTTCCCTTTGCCGTGCATCGACCAGATTGTAGACTCCACTGCCGGCTATGTTTTACTCTCTTTCCTTGATGCCTATTCTGGTTATCATCGGGTCTTTATGGCCAAGGAAGATGAGGAAAAAACCGCATTCATCACTCCATGTGGCACATAATGATATTTGCGTATGCCTTTTGGATTGAAGAGTGCCGGAGCAACCTTTGCCAGAGCAGTTCAGATCGGTTTTGAGCCACAACTGCATAGAAATGTGGAAGCCTACATGGATGATATTGTGGTCAAGACCAGGGACAAGTCAACCCTGATTCAGGATTTGGAAGAGACATTTGTGAACTTCCGCAAGCTCAACTAGAAGCTCAACCCCGAGAAGTGTGTGTTCGGTGTTCCATCCGGCAAGCTTCTTAATTTCTTTGTGTCTCAGAGAGGGATTGAAGCCAACCCCGACAAGATCAAAGCAATTGAGCAGATGGAAGCACCGAGACGCGTCAAGGATGTCAGGCGTCTTGCCGGCTACGTTGCCGCTCTCTGCAGGTTCATCTCCAAATTGGCAGAGCGCGCCTTGAACTGGACTCCGGAAGCGGAGGTCGTGCTCCAAGATTTGAAGGAGTACCTGTCCTCTCCGCCAGTCCTAGTTGCGCCTAGGCCGCAAGAGACGTTGCTGCTATACTTAGCGGCGACGAATCAAGTGGTTAGTGCTGCACTTGTGGCTGAAAGAGAGGCAGATGAGGAAGAGGTAGCAGCCGCGACCCGATGAGCCAGAATCTACTTGTGGCACCCCGGCTTAGAGGGACCGGAATGCCCCGTATTCCAGCCCAGAAATGTCTTCTGGAATACGGCACTGCATGGCATAGAACAAATCAGCTTTTATTACAGGTGATAAAGGTACAAAGGTTTGCTATTACAACGGTTACATAGCACGGCGACACTACGCCTGCTAAAGTAGCTCTATGCTAGCAGCGGACCAACTCGTAGCAGCGGAACGACGATGATGGTGGTGAACTCCACTCCGCAGGGACTCTGGCTGGGACACGGCCTAGCTCGCACGAACGGGATCCAGAACAAGCAATCCATCACAACATCACCTGCAAACTGGCATGATAAGCAAGGTGAGTACTTTGAATGTACTCGCAAGCTCACAACCACCAAAAGCATCAAGGCAAGACAACAACATAGCATTTACAGGTTAACTTATTACCAACTACTATGAGGTGGAAGTAAAAGTTACGCAAACTGCTACGGTAAGGATAGAATCACTGATGAACCATCATCTTGGTTCGCAAGGAACCATCTCACTCTTGGCTACCTGGCCAAGCAACATATCCACTTGATCACTTCGTGATCGAGACATCCTCGTAATCATCACATGATCACCTCATAATCTGCTGATCAACCTCATCATCATCAAAGCCTGCCAAACTGTTACTTGCTCACATACAACTATAAATCATAATATAAGTCATTCCGTCATTGTGAGTGTTGATCGAACGGTGTGACCTACAACGAACTGTGTCCATGACCGAGGATGCGGCTATCGATAGATTATACACTCTGCAGAGGTTAGTACACTGTACCCAAACCACGGAACTCATGGCCTCGTGCTCCCATTCGGGTGGACCAACGACATTCCGACAAAACCAATCTGTTGCATGACACTCTCCCGGCCACTCCCGACAAACTCCCCTTTGGGCTATGTCCTGGGTCGCCCTGATGTCAACTCATGACATCCGCCACCTTTGTGGCCGCCACCGCCGTGGCCAAAACAAACTCGTCCCAAACGGGGACACCCGGGTACAACACAACTTGGGCACAAGGCTTATGGCCGCCTACCGGGCCAGGGCAGCGCGAGCACATAACCTTCCCTAGTTGGAGGCACCGGCGAGAGGCATGACAACAGACCGAGTTAGGGCCTCCCCATCCAGGCAAGTGTGGCTGCACTGGTGAGCTCGATTCGGTGGCACCTGACCAACGGAATGACGGAATTTATCCCCAAAATAAGTATGTGATAGAACGGTTACTCCAATGATACATATCAACCTGTGTTTCAAATCAAAGCAATATCCATCCAAAATCCAAAGTATAAGATATCCACATATTCCATATGACTATGAAATAAGCATGACTACTGCTACTAGTAATCCCGAAGTAACATATCATCCTCACTCTTCAAAATATAAGTCCTAGAGATCCAAGCATCATCATATCAGTAGCAAACTCACATATATCCAATCATAATGCCATAAATAAATAATTTCTAAATAAGGCAATATTAAGCAAATTTAATTCAGATAAACCATGCATTGCATTGCAATCATGCAAATGGAGGGTGTGGCTTGCCTTGCTCCAACAGAGAGGGGAAGAGCTCCTGGTCTTCACCAACACACCACAAACCTACTGAAATTTTTTTGCAAACATTTTAAGAATAGACCATAAAGCAAATACTTCTGTCCAGAAATTCTAGACAGAAGATAAAAATGCCAAACTCTACTAGAAAATAGAGGAGAACAAAAGAAACATAATGCAAAAAGAATCAGTTCATTTGGACTTGTAGTTTAGGAGTTATTCACGGTCAAGGTTGGGTCAAATCTGTATTTAAAATTGAATTTAATTGATTTTCTGGAAATCTCAGAGGGGCTGACGTCGAAGGCGTCTTTTAGGAATACGCTTTCACTTAGAAAACGTTTCGGAGGCGCCGGAGTCACTGACCAGCGGGCCCCTTCGGTCAGATTTGAAGAGAGAAAGGGGGGGGGGCAGAGACGGCGGGCTCACCAGCGACGAAACGGCGGCGAGGAGGCTACGGCGACACCGGGAGACGGCGGGGATGGATCTAGCGGACCGAGGCGGAGCTGCTCGTACCCGTGGCTCCCCGAGAGACGGCCGGACGGCGTCGGCGTCTTCGTCTCCAGCGGCGGCAAGCCATGGGCGCCATCGAGATCGACGTTTCCGGCGAGGATAGGCTAGGGAGAGTGGCGGAGGAGGACTAGGGAAGAAGGAGAGCTCCCAGGTGGGCTTGGCTCGGCCGGAGAGGCACTGAAGGGAGCTGCCCACAGAGGAGGCTTAGCGGCGGAGCAGGCTGCCGGAGGGGAGGAAGAAGGTGTCTGCGGCTCGATTTCTTTGCTCGGGGTGTGATTGAGAGAGGGAGGTGATGGTTGATGAGGAGAGGCGAGCTTTGGGCTTCTTAAATAGGCAGGGAAGGAGGGGCTCGGGCCGATTGCCGCCGCGGCCAGAAAAGCAAACTCCGGCAAGGCGACAAGCACCAGCGGCTGCAACAGCGAGCTCGGACATCGGAGGAGGAAGAAGCTGAGAAGCGGGCCAGCACGCGGGGAGGCAGGAGGAGCAGGGCACGCGCGGTCGAGGCAGTCAGGCACGCGCGGCCACTGTTCCCGGATGCGCTCAGGCATTTGGCTCGTTCCGGCGAGCTCCTAGCGGGGAAGGGCGGACCAGGGCGGTGAGGAGGAACTGGGGAAGAGCTGCGGCAGAGCTAGGTGGCGAATGGAGGGGGTTTGGACGGTGGCCGGGCGGGGCCGAGGCGCAGAGCACGCGTGCTGCAGCCAGCGCACGCGCATCCGCATGCCAGTGGCGCAGTCACCGTGTGCACGAGCGCGAGCGTGACGACTAAGCCCAGACAAGATTGTCCAGGGACAAGTCCATCCATACTACAGACACTGGATGGTGATAGATCGACAAAAGAGCTTTTGGGGTGATCAATCACATCACCCAAAGTTTGCAGCAGCAAACTTTTGCAAAGCTCTGAGGTCAAATCATGAGGTAAAATGGTAAAAGAGTTTGTCACCAGGATTTGGGGTTAGAAGGACTACAGGATTGCAAAGTTTGAGGCTAAATGGACAAGGTTTGAGGGTGGATGCTTTGCAACTGCATTTCTGGTCCAGATACTTGATGAGGAAGTAGCACTCACATGGGGTATGGACTTGAGCTGCATTTTGGCATAGGATGATGATTTGGTACCCTGAAGATGCTGGGAAAATTTTATAGCATTTGGAAATACCTAGATGGTACTTCCTTCACAAAGGTTCTCTCTGCACAGAACCTTGGGAGAATTTTGTAGGACAAATGGCTAGGCAAGCTAATGTGAAATTTTGCTGGAACAAAGGATATATGGACCTTTAGGCCCTGGATTAATTTCAGAATTTTTGAAGCAATATAAAAGGTAGTTGCTTCATACACTGAAAATTTAACCAGCACCAAAGATTGGAAGGTGTGCTCACATAGATGGTTGGACATGACTGAAATTTGGTGTAGGGTAATCATTTGAGCATAAGAAGGGCCTGGGAAAATTTCAACTCATTTGGATACTCCTAGCTAGTACTTCCTTTACAAAGCTTCTCTCTGGACAGAAACTTTGGGAATTTGCTAAGGAAGATTCACTAGGCAAATGGAGCTGAATTTTGTCATGTGGTAATGATTTGGGTAGGAAAGAGTGCCCAAAAATTTTGAGAGCAATCAGGAAGATATAAATAGCACTTCCTTCACAAAGTGCCAAACTGGACAGAATGGAAAAGGAATATGCTGAATTATTTTTAACTAGGCAAGGAAGGGTTGGGGCATATTTGGGGAATATATGATCCAAATAATTTATGGGAATAATTTGGGAATTTATGGGATGACAAAAATATAGGTTGCTTCACAACCTAGGTCAGATATGGTTATTCCTTTAATCAGAAAAGGAATATTCCTTAAGAAAAGAATTTTTTTGGAAAAGGGCTAGAATGGAAATGCCATGATCTTGGGAAAGATACAAGGATGAAACACATATTGGAAGAGGAAGAAATGATGACCTCCCAGGTTTCAAGTCCATAGAACTGCTGCAAAAAGGAAAAACGAGAGCAAGGTCAAATAAAACCAAGAGAAAAAGAGAGGGCCAAAAATCGGGGTGTTACAAACCTACCCCCCTTACAAAAATCTCGTCCTCGAGATCTGGTTGCTTAGGGAACAAGTATGACTATGACTTGAGGAAACCGTTTCCAACTCGGGAGTCCTTTCTCCTTTGTATATTGTTCCCTTAGAATTACCCATGATCAGATTTTCTGCCTCTGAGATGATTGACTTCACTTTCTGACCAATCTTTTTTCATACATCAAACTTTATGCTGACTTAGCGGGGTTCCTGTCTGCCAATAACATATGGAGAATAAATTTCCCGTGCACACGAAACCTTTGTATCTCTTCCCTTGGTTTGCTCAAATAGATGCGTATCTTCCTGGTTCAATCATTGCTGAGAATCATAGTTGTTCTTTTAACGAGATCCGACTGCCCGCGAATGATACCGTGGTATCTAGATTCGTCTCTCCGCCTGAGCTTGCAGATCGCAAATCATGGCATCTGAAGTCTTGACTGACGGTTGCGTTGCCGGGCAAATATTTCTTGTGTCCAGTTGTCCTTGTATTCAGTTCTGCCATTAAAAGCATCCGATCTGAGCATTGTCTTACCCATATTGTTACCCGTGTTACAGGGTGGTGAGATACTTTATTCTGGTTGCGGTGGTCACCGTGCTGACGCGACTGAGGAGTTCTTGCAATTGATGAGACAGACTTGGATATGTCATACTGACCCTTCTACACAGGCATAACCGGCCAAACAAATTATTGTGAGACCCTTATGGAACAGGATAGACCTCGGAGTGCACGTCCATGTTGCTCTTTATGGAACCATGTTCTCAATCTGACTTGGGTACCCAGACCCTGTTGGTCATGAGGTAAGTATCCTGTTTCTGCTGTTGGGCTTACTCCTTGATTGTCAGTACTTTCTGTGTCAGAATCTCTCACAAAAAGTGCTGGGTCTCATTTATTTATTCTTGGTTCTCCTTGGGACCATAGTTGTTGTTGGTGCAATATTTTATTATCATCCCTTGTTCTTGTGTATGGAGCGAATTCTCATACCATATAGTTGGTACAGAGGGCGTTATTCAGGCTGACCAAGCCAGGTTGTAACAAGAGTCCGTGATACTCCCCGTTTCGGTGCTAAAAAACTGACCTTTGTAGTTGTTCCCAAACCGTTGTTTCAGGCTTATCTGCCTCACCATTTGTTGCTTCCCATGGAATGTATTTCTGACCTTGCCTTTCCTGTCATGATTTATGGAGTTGTTGCATCCTGACCTTCTTTTGGTAGATATATGTGAACAGAGTGATATCCTTGTATAAGTGACTTGCATGATTTGCGGTGCACGTTCCCATTTATTTGGAAATCTGGAATTATATAAGGTTTCTGGAACAGACATATGTCCTGACTGACTTCTGCCAATGTTGTTGTGGACCAAATTCTTACTCTTGAAGCTGTAGTCGCGGTAGCGTGCTGGAGACGGCTGGGTTCCGTGCCTGAGAAGCTTCTCCTTGGGTTGCTTACTGGGGAAGATTCATTTCCTTATGCTGGAAGATTTCACCGAGGTAGCTTGCTGTGGAAGACTGGGTACCTTGGGCAGAAAACTGTTCATATGTTGTGCAGAGGGAACTTGAGGAGACTTACATCATAAGCTTCTTTCGGTACTGTGTGGAGGAAGGATGAGCTCCTTACACCAGAAGATTCATACTGCGATCTGTGGACTGCATCCTGTACATATATCCATAACATTTCTGATGCTGGGTATGTGTATGAAGAGAATTGCCGGGCTGTCTTTTTAGTTGAAAGTTGAACTCTGAGCTCCTTCTGTCTTTCTTTCGTAGTACAACATATTTCAAATTCCACCTGTGGCTGAAATAAAATTTTATATATATAGTCACGCCTTCGGTGGAGAATATACAGCTGATCTTGTGCCTGACTTGTCCTTCAGCTAGCTTGATTATTGCTGCTGTAAAGGTTGCACAACTGAGGTAGACTTGATGTTGGTAATAAATCCAGACTATCATTCAGATTCCCGATATATTGCAGTCAACTGAGATTGCCATACTATTTAGCTGAGCTTCCAAATACTTAGATCCTCATTTCTTCTTCGGGTCCGAAGGTGATTGATGAGCAACTTTCATAAGAGGGGAAAAATAAAGTAACACCAAAGGCCCAAAAGAAGCAACAAAGAAAACAAATCAATCGAAAACGGCACATAACAGTCATACAAGCATCCATAAATAACACTGCATGCCTTACTACTCACAACACAACATGCATGCTACTACAACTGATGCAACATGAGCTATTCGGATCCTAACGTACTACGAACAAACTAAAGTTGGGTAACTGGCGAAGCGGCTGGTGTAGGGGTGGGTGAAGCAGTTGATACTGGGGGTGCAGAAGTCGACGAATGAGGCAATGGACGTGGGGCCATTGCAGCACCGAGCAAGTGTCTGGCCCGGGTCGCATCTCGGACGAGCTCAGCAATCAGCATATACTCGGCCGTCATGAACCGGGACATTGCTGGGATGGCCACATCATCATTAGGACGAGTAGAGGGGAACCTGACTCGCCTGGGGTTCTCGGCTATGGTGGGGTAGTAGGAGTAAGCACGGTTTTCTTGCATCACCAACTCTTGATGACGAAGACCCGTGATTCCTGCCAGGGCTGCGAGTTGAACTGCGCGATCCGGGGTGGCGCCATATCCACCATGGAATCTGTAGGAACATCTTCCAATAGGGATTCTGGCTTCCAGAAAAACATGGGCAAAATACTCCAGTAATCTGCCTCCAAGCTGAACCTCAAACACCTGTTACCGCGGCATCTCTCCATTGGGATAGAGACTATGCCACACATCGTGGAGCAGGGACGCGAAGGTGAGCGGTGCAGGGGCTGAGTTGAACTCAATGGGAGTGGTGGCAATCTACACTCATGGAATAGATGGTCAGAAGAAAGACGGAACCTATATGCATGCCATGCAACAACCAAGTGCAGCAATCAAATGCAACAATCAATCAAGATCCTACACTACCGGTTTCTAACGCTCGCGTCGACTAGGGCGTCCTATAGCCAGACCTGGCTCTGATACCAACAGTTGTGGCACCCCGGCTCAGAGGGACCGGAACGCCCCGTATTCCAGCCCAGAAATGTCTTCTGGAATACGACACTGCATGGCATAGAACAAATCAGCTTTTATTACAGGCGATAAAGGTACAAAGGTTTGCTGTTACAACGGTTACATAGCACGGCGACACTACGCCTGCTAAAGTAGGTCTATGCTAGCAGCGGACCAACTCGTAGCAGCGGAACGACGACGACGGTGGTGAACTCCACTCCGCAGGGACTCTGGCTGGGACACGGCCTAGCTCGCACGAACGGGATCCACAACAAGCAATCCATCACAACATCACCTGCAAACTGGCATGATAAGCCAGGTGAGTACTTTGAATGTACTCGCAAGCTCACAACCACCAAAAGCATCAAGGCAAGACAACAACATAGCATTTACATGTTAACTTATTACCAACTACTATGAGGTGGAAGTAAAAGTTACACAAACTGCTACGGTAAGGATAGAATCACTAATGAACCATCATCTTGGTTCGCAAGGAACCATCTCACTCTTGGCTACCTGGCCAAGCAACATATCCACTTGATCACTTCGTGATCGATACATCCTCGTAATCATCACATGATCACCTCATAATCTGCTGATCAACCTCATCATCATCAAAGCCTGCCAAACTGTTACTTGCTCACATACAACTATAAATCATAATATAAGTCATTCCGTCATTGTGAGTGTTGATCGAACGGTGTGACCTACAACGAACTGTGTCCATGACCGAGGACGCGGCTATCGATAGATTATACACTCTGTAGAGGTTAGTACACTGTACCCACACCACGGAACTCATGGCCTCGTGCTCCCATTCGGGTGGACCAACAACATTCCGACAAAACCAATCTATTGCATGACACTCTCCCGGCCACTCCCGACAAACTCCCCTTTGGGCTATGTCCTGGGTCGCCCTGATGTCAACTCGTGACATCCGCCACCTTTGTGGCCGCCACCGCCGTGGCCAAAACAAACTCGTCCCAAACGGGGACACCCGGGTACAACACAACTTGGGCACAAGGCTTATGGCCGCTGACGAGGATATGTACCTAGGGTAGGGTATTAGGCCTGTCTTACATACCCCACCTAAGGACACCACATTGGAGATCTACAAGACTACAAGAGAGATTCCGACTGAACTAGCCATGGCATATGAGTCACTCGACATATGTTCACTCGGAAGACCCCCCTACACTTGACAGTAAACCCTCACTCGGAGCGGTCGCCAATCACTCGACTGTAGAAGACCGGGAGTCTCCCCAGGGAGACCAACGGGCAGGCGTTACGCTCGCCGCCTTAACTGGCATTTATTGTATACGTTACCAGTAACGTCCCTCTTTACTCCCCACAATCAATCCCTTAGATGCCGGACGTTTATGAGGGGCAGCGCACTCTATATAAGCCACCCCTCCCCACTGGCACAAGGGTTCGCAATCCTTTGTAAACACAACACACGTATCACTCGACAGAGTAAGCTCCCCGGAGCACCTGAGACGTAGGGCTGTTATCACTTCCGAGTGAGGCCTGAACTCATACATCTGTGTGTACACCCTCGCCGTAGCTAGGACTCTGCCCTCTCCTTTCGTACCCCTACCATCTACTGTCAGACACGTTCCCACGATAGTTGGCGCCCACCGTGGGGCGGCATCTAAGCGACTTCCGGCGAGGTTGCAGTTTTTCATCTTCACCATGTCTCCCGACGGCAGTTTGATCCGGGGCTGCGAGATCCGTCTCGGTGCGTTCACCTTCATCGCCGACGACTCCGCATGGCTCTAGGAGGCCCCTCTTGACGTTGAGGCTCTCCCCGTCCGCGGGGCGACGCACTTCAGCGCGAGTTCATGCGGCGTTCTCCTTCGTCAGCCGTCGACTCCGTACATGTCGGCTCCAGCGTCGTCCACTCTCCCCGCTGTTCGTCGCCGCAAGCGATCTGGTCGTTCACGGCTCCAGCGATGGGTGAGGCACGTGGCGGCGCACCAGGCGTCGACTCCGCAGATCGCGGCTATCGAGCCCGCCGAGCCACTTCATGGCGCGTTCGACTCGGCATCAGATTCATCCGAGCTCCCTTCCGAGTGCGAGAGCTGCGATCCTGCAGCAGAAGTTTTCATGGCGGGTTCTCATCAGAGCCCACCCGGCTATGGCCGTGGCGGCCGTGAGCGTGGCGGCCCGTCGAATGATCAGCAGCACAGGGATGAGGGGGTCCTCCAAACCCCCATCGTCGGCACGACTGCAGAAGCCCAGGCTCTGGAGGCTGCGCGTCTCGCCACCTTGGCAGAGCGCACTCGCCTCGAGGAGATGCAGAGGTCACTCGACGAGCGCACTCGACAGCGCCGCGAGCGTCAGTTGTTCCCTCCAGTCGACGACAATCGTCAGGTATACCGTACTCCGATTCAGAATGTTGCAGCGGCGGCTAGGATTGCAGATTCTATACAGCCGTCCGATTCAGAGGCCGGCAGAGGACTCGAGCAGATCCGAACCCTGCTTGGGGCGGCTCGACAGTAGAACTCCGCTGTCTCTCAGTCGCGCAATAGGATTCACAGCGAATCAGTTAGAGCAGACACAGTCCAATCGGCCCACAGTCCCGGATCACCTCAGCGTCGCGGAGGCAGAGATTACCGCAACGATCAGTACAGAGATCAGAGGCGAGATCAGTTTGCTCCTCGGCATCACCGTGATGACCACCGTCGAGTGCCTACTCCTCTGCGGAGTGGTCCATACGTGCCCCGGCACTATGATGATAGGCGCCCGTACGGTGATGAGCGGGACCCTGGGTTTGACGCGAGATCCGTTCTCATTCAGAACCGGGTCGACAGAGGCAGATACAACAGAGGTGGCTATGACAGAGATTTTCCGAGTGGCAGTGCTACAGCTGTTTCTGGTCCAGAGTGTTTCAGCAGAGCCATCCGATCTGCTGAGATCCCCCCCAACTTCAGGTTGGCGGCTGGGATTAGCAAATTCACTGGCGAGTCGAAGCCGGAAACATGGCTAGACGATTACCGAGTGGCTGTTCAGATCGGCGGAGGCAACGACAACGTGGCTATGAAGCATCTGCCCCTGATGTTGGATGGTCCGGCCCGGGCATGGCTTAATCAGTTGGCTCCTTCTAGCATCTATTGCTGGGAAGATCTTGCCCGAGTGTTCGTCAAGACCTTCGAAGGCACCTGCAAGCGCCCTGCCGGTTTGCTCGAGTTGCAGCACTGTGTCCAGAAGCCGAATGAGACCTTGAGGGATTACATTCAGCGGTGGACCACTCTTCATCACACGGTGGAAGGTGTTTCCGAGCACCAGGTTGTTTGCGCCTTCAAGGCCGGAGTTAGATACAGAGAGCTCTATTTGAAGTTTGGTCGGACAGGAGATATGTCCCTGAGCAAGATGATGGAGATTGCCACCCGATACGCCAACGGCGAGGAGGAGGATCGCCTCCGCAGTGGCAAGGGTAAAGCAGTCGACAGTAATCCCGGCGGCGGAAATTCCAGTCGGAAGCAAAAGCGTAAAGCTGACGGCTCTGTCCAGGCAGAAGTAGCCGCTCTGGCGGCGAAAGGGAAAGTGAAGCCAAAGGGGCAGTTTGTTCAGAAGAAGTCCAAGAACCAGTCGACAGATGTCCTGGATATGCCATGTCCCATTCACTCACGGAAGGATGAAGAAGGCAACTTGATCCTGTCAAAGCATACCACTCGACAGTGCCGATTGCTGATCCAAGGGTTCAAGGGAGAGCAGTCGAGTGACAAAGATCCTGAGAAAGAAGAGGACGAAGGTAAAGAAGACTTTCCTGAGATCAATGCCACATTGGTGATTTTTGCCGATGTAGAAAGCAAGAGTCGATTGAAGGTCATCAACAGGGAGGTCAACATGGCTGCCCCAGCTACCCCCGAGTACCTCAAGTGGTCCTAGACAGCTATCACCTTCGATCAGTCGGACCATCCCGTTCATGTCCCTACCCCAGGTCGACAGGCGCTGGTGGTGGATCCGTTGGTAGGAGGCACTCGTCTCCGCAAAGTTCTCATGGATGGAGGAAGTGGCCTGAATATTCTGTACGCTGATACCCTCAAAGGGATGGGCATTCCGATGACCAGGCTCAGCGAAAGCAATATGCAATTCCACGGGGTCATCCCTGGGAAGAAGGCCAAGTCACTCGGACAGATTGCGCTGGATGTGGTGTTCGGCACTGACAAGAACTTTCGCAAAGAGAAGCTGACATTTGAGGTTGTAGACTTCAAGAGTGCATATCATGCCATCCTTGGCCGTCCAGCGTATGCATGTTTCATGGCCCGCCCGTGTTACGTGTATCTCAAGCTGAAGATGCCCGGGCCCAAGGGTGTGATCACAGTCACAGGCAATCGACAGAGGGCTGAGGAGTGCCTCCAACAGGGCTCCAAGATCGCCGACATGCAGATGGCTGTAGTCGAGTTAGAAGAGTACAAGAAGACTGCTGATCCCGCTGATCTGTTGCGTTCCAAGAAGCCCACCACCGAGTCAGCTTTTCAGTCGGCAGGAGACTTGAAGCAAGTGCACATTCACCTGACAGATCCTACTGCTGCTCCGACCAACATCTCAACCACACTCGACAGCAAATAGGAAGCCGAGCTCATCCAGTTCCTCCGTGAGAACTGGGACATCTTTGCATGAAAGCCCGCTGACATGCCTGGTGTACCCAGGGGACTGGCTGAGCACCGTTTGAGAGTTGATCCGAAGGCCAAGCCTGTAAAAGAACACTTACGCCGGTCGGCAACAGAGAAGCGGAAAGCAATCGGCGAGGAGGTGGCTCGACTCTTGGAGGCCAAGTTCATTCGCGAGGTCTACCACTCCGAGTGGCTTGCGAATGTCGTCATGGTCCCCAAGAAGGACAAGTCGCTCCGAATGTGTATAGACTTCAAGCATATCAATCGGGCTTGCCCGAAAGATCATTTCCCGCTCCCCCGCATCGACCAGATTGTAGACTCGACTGCGGGGTGCGAGCGTTTGTCTTTTCTCGATGCATACTCTGGCTATCATCAGATCCGTCTGTTTGGTCCAGATGAAATAAAAATGGCCTTCATCACCCCTTTCGGGTGTTTCTGTTACATCACCATGCCTTTTGGTCTGAAGAATGCTGGCGCTACTTTCATGCGCATGATTCAGAAGTGTCTCCTCGACCAGATCAGTCGGAATGTCGAGGCCTACATGGATGATATCGTAGTCAAGTCTCGCAAAGGTTCCGACCTGCTGACTGACTTGGCGGAAACATTCGCCAACTTAAGAAGATATGACCTCAAGCTGAATCCAACCAAGTGTACTTTTGGAGTTCCGGGTGGAAAGTTGCTCGGTTATCTCGTTTCCGAACGAGGAATCGACATCAACCCCGAGAAGATCGGTGCCATCGTCCGAATGAAACGCCCCGAGCGTATTCACGATGTCCAGAAGCTTACTGGTTGCCTGGCAGCGCTGAGCAGATTCATTTCTCGTCTCGGAGAGAAGGCACTCCCTTTGTACCGACTGATGAAGAAATCCGATACGTTCGAGTGGAATTCAGAGGCAGAAGCAGCGTTTGTCCAGCTCAAAGCCCTGCTCTCCACCCAGCCGGTGCTTGCCGCTCCACACAGCAAAGAACCCCTGCTCCTGTACATTGCAGCCACCAATCAGGTCGTCAGTACAGTTCTTACTGTCGAGCGAGAAGAAGAGGGCAAGGCCTACAAAGTCCAACGCCCAGTTTATTACATCTCTGAAGTGTTGACTCCTTCTAAGCAAAGGTACCCACATTACCAGAAGCTTGTCTATGGTATATATCTATCATTGAAGAAAGTGGCGCACTATTTTCAAGATCACTCAGTCTCAGTCGTCAGTGATGCACCTTTGAATGAAATCCTCAACAATCGAGACGCGACTGGTCGAGTGGCCAAATGGGCCATTGAACTTCTTTATTTTGATATCAAGTTTGAAGCGAAGAAAGCCATTAAATCTCAAGCACTTGCTGACTTCATGGCCGAGTGGATAGAACAACAGCAGCCAGTCCGGATCCACTCGGAACACTGGACCATGTTCTTTGACGGCTCGAAGATGCTGAACGGTTCTGGTGCTGGTGTGGTATTGGTGTCTCCCAAGGGCGATAAACTCAGCTATGTCCTCCAGATTCACTTTGATTCCTCCAATAATGAAGCTGAGTACGAAGCACTCCTTTACGGGTTGCGTATGGCCATCTCGCTCGGCGTCCGTCGCCTGATGGTATACGGTGACTCGGATTTGGTGGTCAATCAAGTGATGAAGGAGTGGGATGTCAGAAACCCCGCCATGACCGGATATTGCAATGCAGTAAGAAAGCTTGAGAAGAAGTTTGAGGGTTTGGAACTCCATCACGTTCCCCGAGTGAAGAACCAGGCAGCTGACGAACTGGCAAAAATCGGTTCCACTCGAAAGCCTGTGCCCAGCAATGTGTTCCTGGAGCATTTGCACTCTCCTTCAGTACAAGAGGACCCCTTCACCGAAGAACCCCCGCAGCCTATAAGCGCCTCCAATCCGACTGAAGTTGATGTCCCAGCAGTCATAGATCTGGTCAGTGAGATTCTGGTGATAACTCCCGATTGGACGGTGCCCTACATCGCGTACATCCTCAGGCGAGAACTTCAAGAAGACGAAGTTGAAGCTCGACAGATTGTCCGCAGATCCAAAGCTTTCACTGTTATGAATGGGCAGCTCTATAGAAAGAGCGTAACCGGCGTGGCTCAGCGATGCATTTCTCCCGAAGAAGGTCGACTGATTCTGGAGGAAATTCACTCGGGAACTTGCGGCCATCATGCGTCCTCTCGGACGATTGTTGCCAAGGCCTACCGAGCTGGTTTCTTCTGGCCGCGCGCCAATGAGATGGCTAAGGATATTGTGCAGCACTGTGAAGGATGCCAATTCTATGCAAACTTGTCGCACAAGCCTGCGTCTGCCTTGAAGACCATTCGACTCGTCTGGCCATTCGCTGTATGGGGATTGGATATGATCGGACCTCTCCGCACGGGCCAGAGTGGTTTCACGCACCTTCTGGTAGCAGTCGACAAGTTCACTAAATGGATTGAGGCCAAGCCTATCAGGAAGCTGAATTCTCGCACAGCCATCAAATTCATGAGGGAAATAATATTCAGATATGGAGTTCCCCATAGTATCATCACGGACAATGGTTCTAATTTTGATTCGGAAGAGTTCAGAGCCTTTTGCTCCTCTCAAGGCACTCGGGTGGATTACGCATCCGTTGCGCACCCCCAGTCAAACGGTCAGGCTGAGCGAGCAAATGGCCTTATCCTTCAAGGGTTGAAGCCTCGACTCATGCGCGAACTCGATCACGCAGCTGGAGCTTGGGTTACAGAATTACCGTCTGTTCTGTGGGGCTTGAGGACAACTCCAAATCGGTCAACTGATCGCACTCCTTTCTTCATGGTGTATGGGGCTGAAGCTGTCCCGCCGAGTGATGTTCTTCACAATTCTCCTCAGGTGGACCTTTACTCGGAGGTTGAAGCTGAGCAAGCACGCCAGGATGCTGTGGATCTCCTTGAGGAAGAGCGGGAAATGGCTTTGATCCGGTCGACTGCATACCAGCAAGATCTGCGTCGCTTCCATGCAAGGCACGTCAGGAGTCGGACCTTCCACGAAGGTGACCTCGTGCTCCGAGTGGATCAGCAGCGGCCTCACAAGCTAGCCCCCGCGTGGGAAGGCCCTTTCGTCGTCACCAAGGTGCTGAACAATGGAGCCTACCACCTCTTCAATCTCAAGAAGAACGCTGACGAGCCACGGGCCTGGAACGCGGATCTGCTTCGTCGGTTCTACACCTGAAGATTGATCTGTCTGATGTAATAAGAGTAAACTGTTTTGATTATCAAGGATACGACTCCTGCAGTCTTTTGTCGATTCCAATCGCACAATTCTGAGTTCAAGAATACTCCGAGTGCGAGCGATTTTCCACTCGGGAGGCTTAGTCGCGATTCTGCATCGCCTAAGTTTAAATCTACTCCAAGTGATGGGCGATCCTCACACTTGGGGGCTTAGCTGCGACCCCGTGTCGCCTAAGTTCAGAACCTCGTCGAGTGAATAGCTTCACTCGAAAGCTTAGCCGCGATTCCGCATCGCCTAAGTTTAAATCTACTCCGAGTGATGGGCGATCCTCACACTCTGGGGCTTAGCCGCGATTCCGCATCGCCTAAGTTTAAATCTACTCCGAGTGATGGGCGATCCTCACACTCGGGGGCTTAGCTGCGACTCCGTGTCGCCTAAGTTCAGAACCTCGTCGAGTGAATAGCTTCACTCGAAAGCTTAGCCGCGATTCCGCATCGCCTAAGTTTAAATCTACTCCGAGTGATGGGCGATCCTCACACTCGGGGGCTTAGCTGCGACTCCGTGTCACCTAAGTTCAGAACCTCGTTGAGTGAATAGCTTCACTCGAAAGCTTAGCCGTGATTCCGCATCGCCTAAGTTTAAATCTACTCCGAGTGATGGGCGATCCTCACACTCTGGGGCTTAGCTGCGACTCCGTGTCGCCTAAGTTTAAAACGTTACTCCGAGTGATGAGCGATCCTCTCACTCGGGAGCTTGGCTGCGAATCCGCTTCGCCCAAGTTAAAAACATACTCCGAGTGACGAGCGATCCTCTCACTCGGGGGCTTGGCTGCGAATCCGCTTCGCCCAAATTAAAAACATACTCCGAGTGACGAGCGATCCTCCCACTTGGGGGCTTGGCTGCGAATCCGCTTCGCCCAAGTTAAAACGCTACTCCGAGTGATGAGCGATCCTCACACTCGGGGGCTTAGCCGTGATTCCGCATCACCTAAGTTATAAACTACTCCGAGTGATGAGCGATCCTCACATTCGGGGGCTTAGCCGTGATTCCGCATCACCTAAGTTATAAACTACTCCGAGTGACGAGCAATCCTCTCACTCGGAGGCTATCTGCGAACCAGTCTTCGCCTAAGTTCTGAAATTCACTCCCGAATGACGAGCGGTCCTCTCACTCGGGGGGCTTAGCTGCGAGTCAGTCCTCGCCTAAGTCTGAAATCAATCAAACAAATTTAAGACCCCTGCCGATGTCGCCGCCAATCGACAGCGGTCTCGGGGAGTACAGCCAGTGGGTGCACTCCGCGTGCCCCCACTGGACCAGAAACCACTCGACAAGACCTGATCTACTCGAGAGGAAATCAAGCAAAGGACTGAAAAACAAATTCAGATAAATCCAGAGTATTCAGCATGGATAAAAGTTGCCCATGCAAATGACGAAAGTACTCGGGCCCAAGACCCGAAAGAAGTTTTAACGATACACCACCACTCGGCATACCGAGGCAAATTAAAGTTTTTGATCACCAGCAAAGCTTTCTCAAGCTCCAGTGGGACTTGCAGGTTCGACGAAGGTGTCCAGGTCGATCCCGTCAGCGATCCGAGTGGCCGCTTCGATGAAGGTCTCCATGAAGTCCTGGAACTGGAGCTTCTTTGTGTTGGCCACCTGAAGTGCTTTCAGTTTGTCCTCCTTGACCTCCTTGCAATGGACCCTGACGAGTGAGAGCGCTATGTCGGCTCCGCAGTGTGCAGCAGATTTCTTCCATGCCTGCACTCGACCAGGGAGCTCGTCAAGCCGAGTCATCATTGACTCGAGGTCAGCCTGAAGTGAGTCTTCCGGCCACAGCTCCTTGTCGACCTTCTCCATTGCGCCTCGCAGTCGAGCGATGTACTCCCGGACGCCTACGACTCGAGCTTCAAGCCGGAACATGTTCATAGCCACAGCATCTCCGACAGGTGACTTGGAAGGGTCCAGATTGGGCTCGACCGCCTCGGTCTCCTTCTCAAAATCCTTGCAGAATTCTACATGAAGAAGATGGAAAGAATTAGTCATGATACTGTTCCCTGAAAATCAACGGAATTCACTCGACTGGATGAAGTTGGGATTAATGGAATTCACTCGACTGGAGAAAATTACCTTCAAGCAAAACATACATCTTCTGGGCGTAATCCCCCAGATAGGTCTCCAAGCCCTTTGCTCCCTTGGTTGCATGGTCAAGCCTTTTGCTCCAGTCAGCTTGCTCCTGCTTCAGCTTCGTGTTCTCTTCCTGAAGCTTGCTGGCCGCGGCGAGCTTCTTCTCGGCAGCTTCAGTCTTCTCCCTCGCCGTCTTCTGAGCATCGGCGAGTGATCTGTCTTTGTCCTCCAGCGCCTTCTTCATGATATCTAAAGCAATAGCATTGTTGAGTCGCGCTCGGAGTCGACGGTTTTCAGCACGCACGTCTGCTCGAGTGGAGTCACTCAGTTCAAAGATAGAAGAAACAAATAATGAAGTACTCGATCAACAAAGTTTACCTCCTGAAGCCTTCAGATCAGCTTGCGCACGCTCCAGGTCTCTCCTCGTCAGTTCCAAGTCGAGCTGAAGCTGAGTCTTCTCCTTCTCCAAGTCAACATATCGAGTACCGAGCTCACAGGCCTTCTGAGATCAACGACAAAAACAATTCAGTGGACAGAAATATGGGCTTCGAGTCCAAGTTCTAAGACTCCCGCCGACTGCCCGCAGTCGACGGCAGTCTCAGGGACTACACCCAGTGGGTGCACTCAGCGTGCCCCCACCGGGACGGTATCCACTCGGAACGGTCCGCCCGATCCGAGTGACGGCCGAACAAAAAAAAAGAGATTGTCCACTCGACCAGGTCAGCCCTAGCCGAGTGCATGACAAGCGATTACCAGTCGACAGACAGAAAACTCCCAGTGGGTGCAGAAGTCAAGTCATGGTAGACGGAAAATGACACAATCAAAAAGCGCACTTACAAGTGCACTTACTTGGATGTTCGCCCGAAGCGCTGAGCTAGCGTTGTAAGCAGCTTGCTGGCCTCGTACGCCTCCTTCGTACGCTGCATCATATGTTCGGCCTGCATCATCGCCTCCTTAGCAGCTCCAGTCTGGTCTTCTGGAACACGGTGCAGAGAGAAGATGGTCTGTGAAGGGAGCGGCGATGTAGTCGGAAGGACTGGCGCTTGCGAGGCTGGCGCTTGGGAGACAGGCGCTTGTGGCGGACTGGCGAGCTCCACGGCCATCTGGGTCGGTGCTGTAATCGGTACAGTCGGAGACGGGGCTGCGGGGTCGGTATCCATTGGCTCTGCATGTCACCAGTCGACATATCACATGACTGTCGAATGGTTTGAAAAGAATGTCAAATGACAATATGCCATACCTTGGCGAGAAGTAGCTGCGTCCGGCGTGTCCTTCTCCACGCTTTCCTCTCCTCGCCCCGGCGATGTCACCGAGGTAGCGGCCCTGACGATCAAGATCCACTCGGTCAACAAAAATATGAAGCTCAGCAACAAGTTAAGCGAAGAGCAAGGATACTTACGTTGAAGCAATCGGCACGTCAACCTTGATTCTGGGGAGAGCCTTCCGGGGCTTGGTGGTGGTGACCTTGGGCTGCTTGGCAACCTTTTCAATCGGCTCTGGCATCGACGTCCGACTGCGCTTGGAGCTCCTGGTGGTCGACCCCCCGGCCCGACCCCGGTCGAGTGTTGGGTCGTGACGCTGCTTGGAACGCCCTTCAGTACGCGGAGGAGACACGACTTCAACTTCATCGCTCCCCGACGAGTCGTCACCGTTGCCTTCACTGTCCTCGGCGTAGCTGATGCTGTCACTGTCGCTCTCGCTCCCCGCTCCTTCAAGGTTCTGACCGCCATTCGGCACGGGTGAATACATGTTCGTGAGCTCCTGCAAAGATTCAAGTCAGTCAGCTGAAGACATATTCACTCGACAAGATACAAAAGCAATCGACAATGACATGACTCACCACATTCGGCGGATTTGCAGCTGAGAAAGGCGATACTCTTTTGGAACCCCGGGGGTTGTCTCGCGCACCAGTGATGCCGCGCAGCCAAAGCATGATGGTTTCCCCTGAGACATCTTCCGGGTGGGTACGAGTGGTATCGTCGACTCCTGAGTAATGCCACATTGGATGGTCCCGCGCCTGGAGCGGCTGGATCCGTCGACCCAGGAACACCTCCAACAGATCCAAGCCGGTCACTCCATCTCGAATCAGATTCACAACACTGTTCATCAAGATCCCCACATTGGCCTTCTCTTCCTCGGCCACGGTCAGAGATGGGGGCGCAGTGGGTCGATCCAGCGTGAAGGGAGGAAGGCCAGTCGACATGTTTGGGGACGCGACGTCGTGGCAGTAGAACCAGGTCGACTGCCAGCCCCGCACCAACTCCGGAAGGGTGAGCGCTGGGAAGGCACTCCCCGTCCTCTTCTGAAGACCCAAACCCCCGCATAGCTGGATGACGTTGGTTCTATTATCACTAGCGTGGGCCTTCTTTACCGACTGAGAACGGATGGTAAAGATGTGCTTGAACAGACCCCAGTGGGCGGGACAACCCAAGAAACATTCACACATCGTCACGAACGCGGCGAGATACGCAAATGCGTTGGGAGGAAAATGATGCAAATGAGCCCCGAAGAAATTCAAAAAACCGCGGAAGAAGGGATGCGGGGGCAGAGCAAAACCTCTCTCCAAATGGGTGGTCAGGAGGACCCGCTCGCCCTCGCGCGGCTCCGGCTCCGCTTCCGTCCCCGGCAACCTCCATGACCCGGCCGCAATCAGGCCGTCAGCGACGAGCTTCTCCACGTCCAACGCCGTCACGGTTGACGGCAGGAAATCGCCCTGCATCCATCCGGGTGGCGCTGCGGCCCGGGCGCTCGAGGGTTTCTTCCCCTTCGTCGTCTTCTTGGGCGCCATTGTCGCGGCAGCGAGCGGATTCGATCTGAGCAGCGCGGCGGCGGAGCAGAAGAAGCGGAGGAGACGAGGGGAAAATGAGCGCACTGTCGCAAGTTCCCCTCCCCTCTCGTTTTTTATGTCCGTCGACCCGAGTCACTGACTCGTGGGCCCACTAAATCCCTGTGTATCCCACTAACGGAGGAGCCCGGGTACAACACAACTTGGGCACAAGGCTTATGGCCGCCTACCGGGCCAGGGCAGCGCGAGCACATAACCTTCCCTAGTTGGAGGCACCGGCGAGAGGCATGACAACAGACCGAGTTAGGGCCTCCCCATCCAGGCAAGTGTGGCTGCACTGGTGAGCTCGATTCGGTGGCACCTGACCAACGGAATGACGAAATTTATCCCCAAAATAAGTATGTGATAGAACGGTTACTCCAATGATACATATCAACCTGTGTTTCAAATCAAAGCAATATCCATCCAAAATCCAAAGTATAAGATATCCACATATTCCATATGACTACGAAATAAGCATGACTACTGCTACTAGTAATCCCGAAGTAACATATCATCCTCACTCTTCAAAATATAAGTCCTAGAGATCCAAGCATCATCATATCAGTAGCAAACTCACATATATCCAATCATAATGCCATAAATAAACCATTTCTAAATAAGGCAATATTAAGCAAATTTAATTCAGATAAACCATGCATTGCATTGCAATCATGCAAATGGAGGGTGTGGCTTGCCTTGCTCCAACAGAGAGGGGAAGAGCTCCTGGTCTTCAGCAACACACCACAAACCTACTGGAAACATTTTGCAAACATTTTAAGAATAGACCCTAAAGCAAATACTTCTGTCCAGAAATTCTAGACAGAAGATAAAAATGCCAAACTCTACTAGAAAATAGAGGAGAACAAAAGAAAAATAATGCAAAAAGAATCAGTTCATTTGGACTTGTAGTTTAGGAGTTATTCACGGTCAAGGTTGGATCAAATCTGTATTTAAAATTGAATTTAATTGATTTTCTGGAAATCTCCGAGGGGCTGACGTCGAAGGCGTCTTTTAGGAATACGCTTTCTCTTAGAAAACGTTTTGGAGGCACCGGAGTCACTGACCAGCGGGCCCCTTCGGTCAGATTTGAAGAGAGAAGGGGGGGGCAGAGACGGCGGGCTCACCGGCGACGAAACGGCGGCGAGAAGGCTATGGCGACACCGGGAGACGACGGGGATGGATCGAGCGGACCGAGGCGGAGCTGCTCATACCCGTGGCTCCCCGAGAGACGGCCGAACGGCGTCGGCGTCTTCGTCTCCGGCGGCGGCAAGCCACGGGCGCCAGCGAGATCGACGTTTCCGGCGACGATAGGCTAGGGAGAGTGGCGGAGGAGGACTAGGGAAGAAGGAGAGCTCCCAGGTGGGGTTGGCTCGGCCGGAGAGGCACTGAAGGGAGCTGCCCACAGAGGAGGCTTAGCGGCGGAGCAGGCTGCCGGAGGGGAGGAAGAAGGAGTCTGCGGCTCGATTTCTTTGCTCGGGGTGTGATTGAGAGAGGGAGGTGATGGTTGATGAGGAGAGGCGAGCTCTGGGCTTCTTAAATAGGCGGGGAAGGAGGGGCTCGGGCCGGTTGCCGCCGCGGCCAGAAAAGCAAACTCCGGCAAGGCGACAAGCACCAGCGGCTGCAACAGCGAGCTCGGACAGCGGAGGAGGAAGAGGCTGAGAAGCGGGCCAGCACGCGGGGAGGCAGGAGGAGCAGGGCACGCGCGGTCGAGGCAGTCAGGCACGCGCGGCCACTGTTCCCGCATGCGCTCGGGCGTGTGGCTCGTTCCGGCGAGCTCCTAGCGGGGAAGGGCGGACCAGGGCGATGAGGAGGAACTGGGGAAGAGCTGCGGCAGAGCTAGGTAGCGAACGGAGGGGGTTTGAACGGTTGTCGGGCGGGGCCGAGGCGTAGAGCACGCGTGCTGCAGCTAGCGCACGCGCATCCGCATGCCAGTGGCGCAGTCACCGTGTGCACGAGCGCGAGCGCGACGACTAAGCCCAGACAAGATTGTCCAGGGACAAGTCCATCCATACTACAGACACTAGATGGTGATAGATCGACAAAAGAGCTTTTGGGGTGATCAATCACATCACCCAAAGTTTGCAGAAGCAAACTTTTGCAAAGCTCTGAGGTCAAATCATGAGGTAAAATGGTAAAAGAGTTTGTCACCAGGATTTGGGGTTAGAAGGACTACAGGATTGCAAAGTTTGAGGCTAAATGGACAAGGTTTGAGGGTGGATGCTTTGCAACTACATTTCTGGTCCAGATACTTGATCAGGAAGTACCACTCACATGGGGTATGGACTTGAGCTGCATTTTGGCATAGGATGATGATTTGGTACCCTGAAGATGCTGGGAAAATTTTATAGCATTTGGAAATACCTAGATGGTACTTCCTTCACAAAGGTCCTCTCTACACAGAACCTTGGGAGAATTTTGTAGGACAAATGGCTAGTCAATCTAATGTGAAATTTTGCAGGAACATAGGATATATGGACTTTTAGGCCCTGGATTATTTTCAGAATTTTTGAAGCAATATAAAAGGTAGTTGCTTCATACACTGACAATTTAATCAGCACCAAAGATTGGAAGGTGTGCTCACATAGATGGTTGGACAGGACTGAAATTTGGTGTAGGGTAATCATTTGAGCATAAGAAGGGCCTGGTAAAATTTCAACTCATTTGGACACTCCTAGCTAGTACTTCCTTTACAAAGCTTCTCTCTGGACAGAAACTTTGGGAATTTGCTAAGGAAGATTCACTAGGCAAATGGAGCTGAATTTTGTCATGTGGTAATGATTTGGGTAGGAAAGAGTGCCCAAAAATTTTGAGAGCAATCAGGAAAATATAAATAGCACTTCCTTCACAAAGTGCCAAACTGGACAGAATGGAAAAGGAATATTGCTGAATTATTTTTGAACTAGGCAAGGAAGGGTTGGGGCATATTTGGGGAATATATGATCCAAATAATTTATGGGAATAATTTGGGAATTTATGGGATGACAGAAATATAGGTTGCTTCACAACCTAGGTCAGATATGGTTATTCCTTTAATCAGAAAAGGAATATTCCTTAAGAAAAGATTTTTTTTGGAAAAGGGCTAGAATGGAAATGCCATGATCTTGGGAAAGATACAAGGATGAAACACATATTGGAAGAGGAAGAAATGATGACCTCCCAGGTTTCAAGTCCATAGAACTGCTGCAAAAAGGAAAAACCAGAGCAAGGCCAAATAAAACCAAGAGAAAAAGAGAGGGCCAAAAATTGGGGTGTTACACTTCTCCAGCAAGGTCAGGTGCCGACAAGCCAGAGATTGTGCAAGCCAGCCAGCCAGATCAGCAAGTTGTGAAGAAGAAGATGGTGCAGCACCCGGTCTACTTTGTCACCTCCCTCCTGTAAGGGGCTAGGTCAAGGTACTCTGGTGTGCAGAAGTTGCTTTTCGGCCTTCTCATGGGCTCAAGGAAGCTGCGCCATTATTTTCAAGCACACCTAGTTACCGTCGTCACTCGCTTTCCATTGCAACGCATCTTGAGAAATCCAGAGGCAACCGGCAGGATTGTGGAGTGGGCATTGGTGCTGTTGAGCTTTGATTTGAAGTTTGAGAGTACCTCAATGATTCAGAGCAGAGCCTTGGTGGAATTCATTGCATAATGGACCCCAACGCCAGACGAAGAGATTCCAGAGACCTCGCTCCTCGGCAAGGAAACTGTTGACAAATTGGATCATGTACTTTGACGGTGCTTTCACGCTGAAAGGCGCCGGTGCCGGCGTGCTTTTTATAGCACCCACCGGAGAGCACCTCAAGTACGTGCTTCAGATGCACTTTCCTCGGGAGCAGGCCACCAACAACACTACTGAGTATGAAGCTAATTATCAGAGGCGACTCACAGTTAGTGGTGAGGCAAGTCAACAAGGATTACCAAAGCCCTTTGATGGAGGCGTACGTTGATGAGGTGAGAAAGTTGGAAGAGCACTTTGACGGTCTACAAGTAGAGCACATTCCACGTGCCCAAAATTGGATTGCCGATGACCTGTCAAAGCTTGCCGCCCAAAAGATGCCTGTGGTACCAGGAACTTTTGTGCTCCATCTGACTCAGCCATCCATTACACCATCAAGGCCGGCGAAGAAGAGAAAGCAAGATGTTGGTGGTTACTTTCCGGCAGAGCTACCGGCAGCCGCCAAGAAAGCATATACCGCCAACAAGATACCCTTGGCCGGTGAGCCGCAGTTTTCGGCAAACCAGATCCTTGCCGTCGAAGCAAGCGCTCCCGCAGAGGAAGAAATGCCTTTAGTCCTTGTCATCGAGCCACAAGCTCCGGCATGGGGACAGTCAATTATCCAGTTCCTTCAGACATGAGATCTTCTCAATGAGCAAGAGGATGCAGAAAGAGTAGCCCATCAATCAAGGATGTACAAGTTTGTTGACAACATTCTGTACAGAAAGAGACCAAATGGGGTGAAATTGAAGTGCATCTGCCGGGAAGATGGACAGAGGCTGTTGGAAGAAATGGATGAAGGGATGTGTGGCTCTCACATTGGGTCACGCACACTTGTCGGCAAGGTGTTCCGTCAAGGATTCTACTGACCGACTGCCCTTCAAGACGCCTTGGCGGTAGTTATCAGATGCGAAGCATGCCAGTTCCACTCCGAGGACATTCACCAGCCAGCTCAAGCCCTCCAAACCATCCCTCTCTCCTGGCCTTTCTCGGTCTGGGGGCTATACATCCTTGACCCCTTCCCCCGTTCTACCGGGGGCTTTGAATTCTTGTACATTGCAATCGACAAGTTTACAAAGTGGCCTGAGGTGGAGCCAGTGAGGAAGGTGATGGCACAGTCAGCCATCAAGTTCCTCAAGGGATTGGTTGCCCGTTTTGGTGTCCCCAACAGGATCATCACCGACAATGGCACCCAATTCACGAGTTGCGCCTTCACAGCATATTGCCAAGAACATGGAAATAAGATTTGCTATGTGTCTGTTGCTCACCCAAGGAGTAATGGGCAAGTAGAGAGGGCAAATGCAGAAGTGTTGTGTGGTCTCAAGACCAGAACTTTCGACAGTCTGCACAAGTGGGGAAGGTGCTGGGTGGAAGAGTTGCCGGTGGTTCTTTGGTCAATCAGGACGACGCCAAGTCGAGCCACTGGCCAGACACCCTTCTCCCTTGTTTATGGCGCAGAAGCGGTGCTCCCCACAGAGCTCAAATATGGGTCACCTCGATTCTTGGCCTTCGATGAGGAGCATCAAGATGAGCCGCGACAAGATGATGCCATGCTCCTTGAGGAAGATCGTTTCCGAGCTGCTGTCCGTTCTGCACGGTACCAGCAAGCTTTGCGCCACTACCATAGCCGCAAAGTGAACGCCAGGAACCTTGAGGAAGGCGACCTTGTTCTTCGTCGGATTCAGTCCACAAAGGGTCAAAACAAGTTGACGCCGAAGTGGGAGGGCCCTTACTGGGTGGTACGAGTCACTAGGCCTGGCGCAATCCGCCTAGAGACCGAAGATGGCACTCCGGTGCTCAACTCATGGAATATTGAGCATCTTCACAAGTTTTACCTGTAAGGCACAGTTGCCGGGCTGCCTGGCAACCTCTTTTGTACAAGTTTGCCAGAAAGGCATGTAAACCTTTGTACAGAGCCGGGCACAGATCCCGTGCACATAAATAAAGATAAGTGTTTCACAATTCTTTGTCCAAGTACATGTTTGTTTATATGTTGCAGGCAGCCTTGTGCTACATTTTCCCTTGCATAGGATGATTAACGAACTGTCAAGGTTCCAGCCTCCTCATTTCTCTTCTTTCTTTTTCTCAAAGGACAGAATGGTTCGTCGCGTACAAGTTTCCCGGGGGGAGTGATGGTATGGATACCGAATGACGTTCAAGATATCGTCCTACGGCAAGAAGCACAGCAAAGAAAAAGCTAAGTTGTAAAACTTTAAAGTAAATTCTTTGTTGTAGTTGCAACTTCTCCTTGAATGATTTTGGCCTTTGTATGAGAAACCTGCACGCTAAGGAACCTTGTTGTGATCGACTGCGCTCTTATTTTGTTTCGAGTCTGCTCGGCAACTTAAGTAGCTGTGTTGTGATCGTCAAGTGTGCCCTTGCCGGCAGCGGCACTTCCGGCAAGCTGCTAAGGACCCGTTCCTCAAGCGCTCGCGGCAAGAGTGCGCGCACCGGCAAGTTTCCGGCAAGCATAGGGTACAAAAACCATGCAAATACAGAATGAGACAAGAGAGGTAGCATGCATACATTCATCCAAAACACAATTTATATTACATCATAGCCTAGTGCAGTTCTAACTTAAGATAATCTGTCTTTTACATGAACTACACTTGCAACAAGAAACAGCGAAGGGGCCTAATCCTGGCAATCACCCTCAGTCCTCAGGACTTGATGAATCTTGGTGATCAAGGGAGCGACGGCTTCTTCGGCATCTGTGGTGTCCGTCCCCGGCGGCAAGCTTCTGAAGGCCTTGGAAACGTCGATCCCAGGGTTTCGGCAGATAATCTTGACGAGCATCTTGGAGACGACGTTGCTACAGAATTTGCGAGACTCACTAGCAAAGTGGGCGGACCTCCCTTCATGATGCTTCTTCAGTATCTCGAGGAGTCCTTCGAAGAAGAGGGTGAGGCTGGCGCTGGTGGAATCATGCTCACTGACGATGAAGCTATGTTTCTCCTTGTCCATGATGGTCATTTGAGCCGCGAGGCACTCGGCGACATCGACAAGGCGACCAGTCCACAAATCTAGGGCTTTCTGGTGCCCGTCGAAGGAATCTGCAACATCGGCATGCGCAGCTTTCTCCTTCTCCCAGTTTACCAGCTGTTCCCTCTCCTTTTCCCTGCCAACCTCCAGATCCTTCTCCATAGTCCTGAGCTTTGACTGGAGGTCAGCAATGGAGTTGTCGGTGGTCGAGAGTTCTTGAGATTTGGCGGCAAGGTCTTCTTCAAGCTTCGGTACCCTGGACTCCAACTCCACCCTGGCGGCCTCAGCGACCTCTGCGGCCTTGACGGCTTCTAGGAGCTTGGCGGCGTGGGCCTTAGCTTGAGTCTCGATGGCCTGTTTGTGGCCCTCCTCTAGCTCTTGGGTCCGCTACGCAAGCAGAGTCTGGATCTCCTCATCCTTGCCGCGTAGCTTGGCGGCAAGTGCTTCTTCTCGGGCGGCAAGCTCTTGTTCCTTGACGATGAGCTGCGCTTCACGCTCCGTCAACTTGCTGTCCAGGGTCGCTGCCTCCTCCTTGGCAGCATCAAGCTTCTCTTCCCGCCTCTTGAGGATATGGAATTTGCTATTATAGCATTGGCGGATCTCTTCCACCTTCTCCTTTAGCTTCCATAGCAGTCTTGCACATCCTTGAAGCCGTTGGCCATCGCCGTCAAGAATGCAAGGTCCACGGCACCACCATTGGAGTCGTTTGGTACTGCGATGCTGCTGGAGAAGGGCGCCAAGATCTCCACGATGGCTTCGTAAAAGGTAGGCTCCCCGACACCAGATGTGCTAGGGGCTTCGGATCCTTGCTGCTAATCGGTTGGCCCCAAAGGCCCCGTCAGAGCCTGTGCATCAGCCGCACTAGGGTGGACGACGACGCTTGGCCTATCACCGCCAGCCTCGCCCATCTCAGCGTCCGTTGTGATGAGCCCAGATGCACTGCCGGAGGGCATGGCAGGCTCTCCGAGGGTTTTCCTAGCCTCCTCAGTGGCGGACGCGGCGGCTTCCCTGGCAGAAATCCTGGCAGCCTCATCAGCGGCGCTCTTCGCAATTCCCTCCACAGATACTTCCCTCTCTTCCGGAGGGGTTGGTTCTGTAGAGTGGAGAAGAAGTGGAGAAAGGATAAATTCAAGACTCAGATCAACTTCAAGAAAACAAAAAAGAAGGATTGGCAATGGATCCAGTATGTTTGGAAAGAGGGTTACCTTGGTGAACACGTGGAGGGGATGCCGTTCTTCCTCCGGCAACTTCGGTTGCCGGCGTTTGGTCCCCGGCAACATTGGTTGCCGGAGGGACCTCCGCACGGATGAGCCCTTCTTGGTGCTCCTCTGGAGGAGGGCTGCTCCTTGCCGGTGAGGATCTTGGCGACGGCCTGGGGGCGAGGACCCCGTCAAGGGGTCTACCCCTTGACGCTCTCCTCCCAGCTGATTGCTTTCCAACCCCATGTCGGTCTCCATCACGGAAGACTCGATGGTAGTGCTCGCCAGCGGAAACCACATGTGAACCACACGCGGGGGGCTCGAACTGGCAACCTCAGATGAACCCATGCCTTGATTGGTGCCGGTTGACATCTCGCCCTCTTCAGCGGACCTTGGTTTCTTCGCCAGCGTCACTTCATCCCTGCAAGATTAGAACGACCAGGAAGATCAGTTCAACAACAAAGTTTGGGCGATTACAAGGAAAATGCATGGAGATGGAGGTGCTTACTCTTCATCGTCGTCAGGGTCACTAAGGACCAACAGATCATAGAGAACTGTGTCCCCCATCCCTGCAATCGTAGGTGATGGAGGTGGACTCCTGGGACGCTTCAGGGGGGCTGGGGGCTGCGAAACACCCGCCTCCTCCATGATTGGCGGGATGGGTCGACGAGGGGCAGCAGCGCGGGAAGGATGTCACCGGGAAGGCTGTCCCCGAGAAGGCTGTGCCCGAGAAGCCGCAACTGATACCTAGACGACGGCGAGCTCTTGGCTTGCCGGCTCGGTATGTGTCGGTACCAAAACCGGCAGATCTCGGGTAGGGGATCCGAACTGTGGGTCTAGGAATCAATGGTTAGTGCCCTCTCGAAGAGGTAATACCCTACGTCCTGCTAGATTGTATTGATGTGATTGTATGAAGGTTACAGAGTTGATCTACCTCGAGATCGACTGGGCTAAACCCTAGGTAATGGATATGATCCTCTACGGACTAGACCCTCTGGTTTATATAGACACCAGAGGGTCTAGGGTTACCTATAGTCGGTTACCATCAGGGGATTAACATGCCGGCCACGCCAATTGTTCCTTGGAGGAGACGCCAAGTCTTCGGAGGTTTCCTTCTGATACACGGGGTCACCCACAATCTGGCCTTCCATCGACGAGTAGAGGGCGGCCCACCAGTCCGGGCTATGAGAGATAGGCCGGCAGCCCAAGACCCCCTAGTCCGGGACACCCTCAGTAGCCCCCGAACTAGCCTCCAATGCCGAGGTTGACGGTCTTCGGCAGTTTCATGCTTCAATTGTCTTCGGCTTGGGCGGCGAGTTCCTCCCTTTACCTGTATTTGGTCTAACAGTAGTTCGGCCACCAATAGCTCGGTCGCCGAAGAATCCTCCAATTGGCGAGGCCTCGTGGGGCCCGTCATATCGCTTTTCTTCACCCAGAATCAAATGACGACCCTCGATTTCTGCACACCCACGGAATGCGAGTGGCCCGATGGGTTTTTACAAAAATGCCCCTCTTTTGGGGGGAGTCAATGCCCCTTTAATAGGCCAAGGGCGCGGAGGTTGACGCACCCCACCCCCTGCCATTCTCCCTCACGTCCTTGCGAGGTCGCAACCAGCAAACAATGGCGAGTGTCCCAGACTCTTCCTCACGCCCTCACGGCCCCCGTCAAGGTGATTGGGCGAGCTGTTCCGTATCCCTCATGCATTTACGCAGGCTCGAGACGCAAGGATATCTCCCTGCCTCAGATCTCGCATCCACCCATCCCGGATTAACTTTCGCAGGCGGGGAGGCCCTCGCAGAGAACTTTCCTTCCCCCCACGGGGAGGAAAGGGTGTGTTTCGTGCCCTTCCTCTTGCGAGGGATGGGTTTCCCCATTCATCCTTTCTTGAGGGGTCTATTAGAGTTTTATGGGATTCAACTCCACCACCTTACCCCAAGATCGATTCTTCATATATCGAGCTTCGTCGCTCTCTGCGAGATGTTCCTGGGCTGCGAGGCCCACTTCGAGTTGTGGAGGAAGTACTTCTGCCTTGTCCCCCGTACCCGAGGAGGGACAATCTACGAGGTCGGCGGGGCCGAAGTATGGCGGATCGCCGGAACCGGATACCCCGTAGGGACTCCGAAGAAAAATGCCGAAGAGTGGACTTCAGAATGGTTTTATATCGAAGATGTCCCCCTATTTGATCCAGTCCGGAGGGGGCTGCCCGAGTTCTCATTGGTCCCTCTGAAGAAGTGGTTCAACTGGAGCCCGAAGAGTCCCTCTCAAGAGGAAAGCGCCGAAGTAACTCGGCTGGCCGCTCAAGTGAGGTGGCTAGCCCACAACGGGCTAACCATCATTGACGTGATGGCCGCAGCCATTGCCCGGTGCATCCAACCTCTCCAACAGAGAATGCACCCACTTTGGTGTTACAACGGGGAAGACGATGCCACCCGGTACAAAGGGATGGGACCTGCCGACCAGACAGCGATGGCAGCCATATTGGCCGATCTCTTCAAGGGAGAAGAGCGGGAATTTGCTTGGTTAAGGCCCAAGGAAGGCTTCTCGAGCTACAAACCCATTGAAATGGCGAGTCCGACCACGTCTTATAGTTCGGAAGGTACCTCAAATTTTTCCTAACCAGGTTCCTATCCTGTCTGAACAGAATTGGAGGCGCTGGATCGAGACAGTGAGCTGTCCTGCTCCTCAACCGGAGAATTACTCTCGTGATGATGATCCCGGGTTCCATGATGACCCTGAAACATCGATTAATTTCGAGGAGGGGGTATTCTACCAGGAGAGCCTTGATGGTTCTAAGGTGGCCCTTTTGGCCGATCATCCCGGGGTGCTTCCCTCCTCTGCTGTAAGTGGCCAACGGGCTTCCTCTCAAAAGAAACACTCAGCCGCTGCTGTCCCGAATACACTGACACCTACTCCCAAGGGCCGCCACACGACTCGCCGAACTACCACAAGAGCGACACCAGCGGCCCCAGCGACGAGTAGGCATGGGGTGACCAGACGCGCGGCCCTAACAGGAGCGACATCATCTGCGCCCCGCCCGAAGAGGTAACGCATCCGCCATACCGTCATAGCCTCTATCTTCGACATCCGCCGAATATGCCAATAATTTTCTACACTGTGTCCTGTAGACGATATGTGGAACCGCCCTCGGCTGGGGGTGTTGAAGAAGCACCGAGGGCTGACTTAAACCCGAGGTCACCAGCTGTAGCCGGAGTTACTCCGAGGGTCCATGCCGAGGACCAACATCCCGAGGACTCAGGTGGCGTCTCGGTCACTAACTCCGAGGTTGAAAGTGTGATGAATCATCGGCGGCGTAAGGCGTCACTTCGGCACTCCGCGCTTTCTGATCAAGAGTTCAATGCTCTTAGCTCGGTAGACACGTACCTCGGCGCTGCCCGAATGGGACTTGAAGGGGCCGTGAAGCTCATGTCTACCAATATGCAGGTATGGTATTAGTTTTGACAACTAGTATCTAACCTAGTAGCCCCCGAGCCTTAATTTGGGCAGGACAGCCGAGTTAAGGGTCTGACATTTATAATGCCCTGCTATCGTGCAGACTGTTCGGGAGCAAAACAAAAAGCTGTCTGAGGACCTCAAATAGGCACGAACAGAGTTAGAATCTGCGAAGGCCGAGCTAGAAGGTGTGAAGAAATTCACCTGAGAGGCACATGGTAAGTGCCGGGCTCAAAGTTATTTAAGAAAAATTTGAGGGAACACCTCTATTAATGAAAGAGGATTCCATAGCAGCCGAGTCGATAAATCAGCTGCAGAGGGATCTAGAAATCGCCAGGGAAGCTCAAAGGTATGCGGAGTCATAGCAAGAGGCTAGCTACCGGGTGCTTTCCCGAAGTCATGAGGAGAGGGATAAACTTAAGGCAGAAGGCGAACAACAGGCTCAAGAAATCAAAAGTTTGAGAGCTCAACTGGTCCTATCCCAAGAGGAGAACCAGAGACTGAAAACGGGCATGTTCGGTAAGTGCAATCTGATTTTTCATTTCAGAAACTGCACGTATTAGGCAGCAATATGAACAATGCCCCGTCTCATTGTAGTTCTTCTGACCGGACGTCCCGAAGGAGAGGCCATCTCATACGGGTGGGACCTCCTGAAGGAGCTATCCGCTGTACATGAGCGAGCTCGGAAAGCCATGAAGAGCATGTTCAAAGCACTGTGGCCTGGCGAAGTGGCTCCGGAAGGGATGGCCGAGCTCACAAATCGTTTCAAAGGAGCTCGGTGCCGCTTGGAGCTATGGAAGATATCATCTTGTCGTGAGGGAGCACGGGAGGCTTGGGCGATGATCAAGACCCGTTTCACCAAGCTGGAGCCGGAGCATTTAGCGAGGGTTGGGCCGGTAGGGCCAGATGGGCAGGAAGTGCCCGTGCATCTGGTATATGACCAGGTTATGCCCGCAGCTCGGTTGTCCCAAGCAGATTGTGCTCTCGAGACCATAATAGATGGTCTTGAGCAAGATTAATTGTTCGATTCTATGTATCTATGTACTTGACATCAAATAGTCTCCGAACCGTGCATAAAACGTTGTCTTAACCGGCCATCGGCTTCTGCCTCCTCGACCAGGAGCCGAGGAGTGTTTCCTACTATGTGATCCGAGAACATCGGAAAAATACTTCGGAGAACCAGGCAATCCGGCCATTCGGTGCAAACAGACAAAAACGTGCTCGGGGAGTTATGTTATATTACTGTTTAACGTAAGAAGCATCTTCCGACGAAAATAGTTCCTCGATGGGTCCCTTGCATCGGGTTACCACGTTTAACCGTGGATGGATAACCGAATACCCGAGGTAGACGGGGATGGTTACTTCGGGAAAATACCCCGGAAACTTGGTGATAGTTACCAATTATTTTCACTTCCCTCGTGGCCGACCAACTGTGTTCTTAAGAACACTATCTTTTGGTTTCACCCGTCTGAGGTACGTACCCGGGAAATCCGGACGTAACAATCACAGAGGTGCTCCCTTTACTCCCTAGCCGAACAATCGGGAACGTAGGGGGTAAACACAGGAGCGAGGCAACCCAGCTTGGCAAAATCTTAAGTCAAATTGATGCATATAGTGGCTTTAAAACGAAAAAGAAGGTTGCAAACTCGAAAAAGACGGATGATTGCATAAATAAAATATGACGGGCTCCGTAAAAGAAGCCCCCAGGTAACAGCGTGTGGTACATTCAAAGATGTTTGCCGAAGAAAAACTTAACATAGTTCGGCATTTCCGAACACAACCCGGGAGAGACTATTGACTAGAAAAAAATAAATCCTAAAAGGATAAACCAAACAAGGGAAGGTCGCGGAGCTAGTCGTAGAAACGTCGCAGCCGAGCTGTGTTCCATGGGTTTGGTTCGAGGCGGTCGTCCGTTGGGTCGCGGAGGCGATACGCTCCGCCCGCGAGTACTTGATCGATTATGAAGGGGCCCTCCCATTTGGGCGATAGCTTATGCTTCTGCTTTTCCGGGAGGCGCAGGACTAGATCGCCGACGCTGTAGGCCTTCGCCCGTACTTCCCTGCTCTGGTAACGTCTGGCCTGCTGCTGATAAAAAGCAGAGCGAGCCCGAGCTATGTCGCGCTCGCCCTCCAGGGCGTCCAGGTCATCCTGCCGATCCAGCTCGGCCTCCTTTTCTTCATACATACGCACCCGAGGGGCGTCGTGAATAAGGTCGCTGGGGAGGACCGCTTCTGCCCCATACACCATGAAGAACGGTGTGTAGCCCGTGGATCGATTAGGGGTGGTGCGTAGGCCCCACAGTATGGAGTCAAGCTGCTCGACCCAATGGCAGTCGGATTCTTTTAAAGATCGGACCAAACGGGGCTTGATGCCGCTCAAGATCAGTCCATTAGCCCTCTCGACCTGTCCATTAGACTGTGGGTGATACACCGAGGCATAGTCGACCTTAATGCCTAAATTAGCGCACCAGTCTTTGACTTCCTGGGCGGTAAAATTGGATCCGTTGTCTGTTATTATGCTATGGGGAACACCGTAACGGTGCACGATGCCGGATATAAAATCGATGACCGGCTTAGACTTGGCTGAAGTTACCGGTTTTGCCTCAATCCATTTAGTAAATTTATCTGCCATGACGAGTAGATACTTCTGTTTCTTGGTCCCCCCTTTAAGTGGTCCGACCATGTCCAGCCCCCAGACCGCGAAAGGCCAAGTAATCGGTATCGTCCGAAGGGCCGTGGGGGGCATATGGCCCTGATTTGTGAAGAGCTAGCATCCAACACAATGTTGGACCAATGTTTGGGCGTCTGTTCGGGCGGTGGGCCAGAAGAACCCTGCTCGGAAAGCCTTGCTGACCAAGGCCCGAGCTGCCGTGTGGTGACCGCCCATGCGAGCGTGAATCTCGGCCAAAAGCTGCCTCCCCTCCTCTTTGGATATACATCTTTGGAGGACGCCAATAGTGCTTTTCTTATATAGCTCTCCCTCGTGTACTTTATAGGCTTTAGATCGTCGAATGATACGCCTTGCCTCAGTCTGGTCGGCCGGTAGTTCTTGGCGGAGGAGGTAGGCGAGGAAGGGCTCAGTCCATGGGGCAATTACCTCCATGACTTCGTGCGCCGAAGATGTCATTTCAATTGCCGAGCCCCCAATAAATCCTTCGTCTGGTTCGATAGTCGGAGGGATGAGTGCTCCTGAGGTATTGGATTCCGAGTCCTAAGCATCCTCCTGCCACACCACGGACGGTTTGAAGAGTCATTCTAAAAAGGTGTTCTCAGGGACACGGTCGCGCTTGGCGCCCATTCGAGCAAGGATATCGGCAGCTTGTTTGCTATCTCTAGGTATATGGTGAAACTCCAGTCCTTCAAAACGGGCGGAGATTTTTAGGACGGCGTTGCGGTATGCTGTCATTTTCGGGTCTTTTGCGTCGAATTCACCGTTGACTTGAGAGATGGCGAGATTAGAATCTCCCCTTACCTCGAGCCGCTGTATGCCCATTGATACCGCAATCCGAAGTCCATGTAACAGAGCCTCGTATTCGGCTGCGTTGTTGGAGTCGGTGTACATGATCTGGAGTATGTACCGAATATTGTCATCAGTGGGGGACGTGAGGACCACTCCAGCCCCCAGCCCGGCGAGCATTTTGGAGCCGTCGAAGTACATCGTCCAATGCGAGTATGTACTATACTCCCTAGGGAGTTTGGCTTCCGTCCATTCCACAACAAAATCAGCCAAAACCTGAGATTTAATGGCCCGGCGTGGTCGATATATGATTTCGAAGGGGAAGAGTTCTATAGCCCATTTGGCTATGCGGCCGGTGGCATCTCGATTGTTGATTATGTCATTAAGTGGTACTTCGGATGCCACCGTAACCGAGCACTCCTGGAAGTAATGGCGGAGCTTTCGAGATGCCATGAAAACTGCGTAGGCGATCTTCTGATAATGCGGGTACCTCGTTTTACACGGGGTGAGCACTTCGGATACGTAGTACACAGGTTTCTGCACCTGGAGCTTGTGACCGTCTGCCTCTCGTTCGACGACGAGAACCACGCTGACCACCTGATTCGTGGCCGAGATATATAGTAGCATTGGCTTGCCCGGGCTAGGTGCTGTCAAGATCGTGTTGCTGGCCAGTAGAGTTTTTATTTCTTCGAGTGCTGCTGCCGCTTCGCTGGTCCATTCAAAGTTCTTCGTCCGTTTGAGCAATTTGTATAGCGGCAAGGCCTTTTCTCCGAGGCGCGAGATGAAGCGGCTTAGGGCTGCAACAGTGCCGGCAAGTTTCTGGACGTGTTTGAGCTCAGTGGGGATAGCCAGCTCGGACAGTGCCCGTATTTTCGCTGGGTTGGCTTCTATTCCTCTATGGGAAACGATGAAGCCGAGCAGCTTACCGGCCGGCACTCCGAAGACGCACTTTTCCGGATTGAGCCATATATCGAAAGTCCGAAGACTGTCAAAGGTTTGCCGGAGATCGTCCACCAGCTGGCTGACATGTTTGGTTTTGATAACCACGTCGTCCACATATGCTTCGACTGTTTTGCCGATTTGTTTTTCCAGACATGTTTGAATCATGCGCTGGTATGTAGCCCCTGTGTTCTTTAATCCGAAGGGCATTGTGTTGAAGCAGAATGGTCCATAAGGAGTGATGAATGCAGTGGCCGCCTGGTCGGACTCCTTCATTTTAATTTGATGGTATCTGGAGTAAGCATCGAGGAAACACAGTGAGTCATGCCCGGCAGTGGCGTCTATGATCTGGTCTATGCGGGGCAAGGGGAAAGGATCCTTGGGGCAGGCTTTGTTTAAATCCTTGAAATTGACACACAACCGCCAGGACATATCCTTCTTCAGCACCATGACCAGGTTGGCCAACCACTCAGGATGTTTGATGTCCCGGATGAATCCGGCTTCGAGCAACTTTGCCAGTTCCTCGCCCATAGCCTGACGTTTGGGTTCGGAAAACCGACGCAGAGTCTGTTTGACTGGCTTGAAACCCTTAATGATGTTCAAGCTGTGCTCGGCTAATCTACGCGGGATCCCTAGCATGTCTGACGGGTGCCAGGCAAAGATATCCCAGTTTTCACGCAAAAATTTGCGCACCTCTTCATCGACCGCGGGGTCCAGCTGAGCTCCAATGGACGCCGTCTTGTTGGGATCTGTTGGGTGTACATGGAATTTGACGATTTCATCCACTGGTTTGAAGGACGTGGATTTGGGCCTTTTGTCAAGGATTATGTCGTCCTTATCCACCGTTGAGCGGAGCGCGGTCAGTTCTTCAGCTGCGAGGGCTTCGGACAACGCTTCGAGGGTGAGGGATGCTGTTTTGTTCTCGGCCCGAAGAGCTCTGTCCGGATCACTTATTATTGTGATCACGCCGTTTGGCCCTGGCATTTTAAGCTTCATGTACCCGTAATGTGGTACGGCATGGAATCGTGCGAAGGCATCACGCCCTAGTAAGGCATGGTAGCCACTGCGGAAGGGCACGATGTGGAAAAGCAGTTCTTCGGATCGGTAGTTCCCGGGAGTTCCGAAGACCACATCAAGAGCCACTCGGCCACTAGAACGTGCCTCCTTTCCAGGGATGATCCCTCGAAAGGTGGCGTGGCTTTGCTCGATGCGGGATCTGTCAAACTGCATTTTGTCCAAGGTGTCCTCGTAAATGAGGTTTAGCCCGCTACCGCCGTCCAATAACACCTTTTGGAGTCGGAATCCATCCACTATGGGATCAAGGACAAGGGCGGCAGCAGCTCTAGTAGGGCAGGACCTCGGCTGGTCTTGTTCACTGAAAGTGATGGGTGTGTCTGTCCATGAGTCTGTCTCTGCCACATGTTGAATTTGAGCGAGCTCTCGAAGGGCTCTCTTCCTCTGATTCTTCGAGGAATACATCTCGTAGATTGTTAAGATCTCGGTGGCATCATCAAAGGTCGTTGCTGGACTGTTATGTGAGTACGGGCCTCCGAGGATGACTTCGCCACTTTTGGCGACTTGCCTGACCACCCAGCAAGCTCGAAGGCTGTGGGTTGGGTTTGTGGAGTGTATGGCGCATGCTTTATCCAGCAGTTCATCAAGGACCGTTCTGGATCTTGTCAGGGGTTTCATCCTTTTCTCGGATGGCTCGTATTGGGGTGTCCGGCGAGGGTATGCGCGTTTTGCCCGAGCTCAGTTTAGTTCCTCTGTATGGATTGACTCCGTTTGCTCGAGCTGAGCCTGCCAAGCATACTCCATGGCGCAGTATTTGAACACCAGGTCCGATAAATCAGAGAAATTTTGGATGTGGCGGCGGGCGAGGGCGTTTAAAACGCCCTCGTCTCGGCAGTTCTGTCGGAAGATCTCCAGAATGTCTTTGTTGCAGCCGTCCGTCATCTTGTTTTTGACGATAAGGAATATGGCCTAGAAGTGCCGAACTGTCTCTCCAGGCTGCTGCTTTACGTACATTAGGTCCCATATGTCAGGCCGTCCTGAGTTATCTGGATAGTACTCAATATGGGGGGTGGGTGGGATAAAAAATTTGATCCCAGCGGAGTGTGAGTCCAGAGTTTTGGCGGCCGCGTCCTGGACTGTCATGGAATCCAATGCGCCAATCTCTGGATAGTTGGCCGGGCGCAGGTGCGTGGATCCGGAATTGCGTGCTGAACTAGGCCTCGGCTCTGAACCCTCTTCGGAGCGGAGTTCGGCTGCCGAGCTGGAAGATGAAGCCTGTTGGTCAGAAGCTTGCACCTCATGTGCTTTTGGCTCTGGGGGAAAGGGTGGGCCCTCCGTGGGGCTTTCGATAGTGGCGACCAAGTGAGTGGTGGCAGGGGCATTAATTTCCCTGTCGTCGGTTTTAAGCCCGATCTGATCGTACACCGAGGAGTGGCCATCGGCGATTCCCAGAGCCTGGATCCGATCTAGTATCCCGTTTAATGACGAGAGATCCGTTGGTTCCAGGTTCTGGCAGTTTGCGGGGTCAACCCGCAGTATGGCCATGACGGGGGTGTCAGAGTTTGCCCCGTAGTTATGTTTGGGCGAGGCAGATCTTCGGCAGCCGAGCGCGGAGATTAGGTCCGGGCTCAAGGCTGGATCCGCAGCGGTGGCCGTCTCGGTAATGGGGTTGGCCGTACTCGAAGTCGGTGCTTCAGGATTTGTGGGTCCATCAGACGAAGCTGAGGACCCCGTGAGGATAAGATCTCCCCGGGAGTCGGCGACGAACTCTAAGTTTCCGAACCTGATCTCCTGGTCGGGGGTGAAGCTGTCGACCCGGCCAAGGTGACCGGCCGGATCGGCGTGTAGCATGACGCTGCCGAACGCGAAAAGCTGGCCGGGAACGAAAGTGTCCCTGCGGCTAGCGCTGTTGCTGATGATTAGGCGAGCCATTGATACTTGATGACCCACGGCGGATATCTCAATGAAAGCACCAATGTCGGTACCAAAACCGGCAGATCTCGGGTAGGGGGTCCGAACTGTGGGTCTAGGAATCAATGGTAACAGGGAACGTAGAGACAGCGATTTACCCAGGTTCGGGCCCTCTCGAAGAGGTAATACCCTACGTCTTGCTAGATTGTATTGATGTGATTGTATGAAGGTTACAGAGTTGATCTACCTCGAGATCGACTGGGCTAAACCCTAGGTAATGGATATGATCCTCTACGGACTAGACCCTCTGGTTTATATAGACACCAGAGGGTCTAGGGTTACCTATAGTCGGTTACCATTAGGGGATTAACATGCCGGCCACGCCAATTGTTCCTTGGAGGAGACGCCAAGTCTTCGGAGGTTTCCTTCTGATACACGGGGTTGCCCACAATCCGGCCTTCCATCGACGAGTAGAGGGCGGCCCACCAGTCCGGCCTATGAGAGATAGGCCGGCAGCCCAATTACCCCCAAGTCCGGGACACCCTCAGTATGCGTTGCCTTCTTTCAAGCGGGCCTCTTGGCGACAGCCATCTTCACCTTGGTGGGAGGAGCCCGAGGTGGCTCTTCTTCCTATTCCTCCTCCCCTTCATCCAAAGACCCCTCGGGTTGCTCCTCCTCGTCTTCCCCCTCCTCAGACTCCTTGGTCTGCTCCTCCTCGCCAGCATGCTCTTTGGCATGCTCTTGAGGGCGGCTTCCTCCGCTGGTTCCTGGAACTGTGGCTTGCTCTTCAGCCTGGCTTCCGGTGCCCCCTCCGTTGTCGGTGCCCTTGGCCGCCCGGGAATGAGTCACCTTCACTCTTTTGAGCTCCTTGGCTCTCAAGGCCAGTAACTCTTTCCGATCATCCTTTGCCGGGTGCTTCATGTCATCCTCGGCTCCAATGGCCTCCTCCACCAAGCCGGCAAACTAGCTGTCCACATTTTCCTTACAGGGTTCCTCCCATGTGCTCAGAACCGTCCTGGCATCGCAGTCTGGCATCATCGCCAAGATGGAAGCCTTGGCGGTATTGTTGCACAAGGGGATTACCTTCGCCGGCAGGTCGAAGATGCAACCCTTGTTGAAGAGCTGGAAAATGAGCCGGTAGTGCCCCATTACCGTCAAGTTGTTGTCGGAGCCTGGATGTAGAGGCGTCGGGTCGGTAGGGCCCTGGTAGTCCCACGCTCGCCGGCCTCCTCTGTGCTGCAGTGGGGCGATCCGGCGGCGAGTGAAGTCTGCCCCCACCATCTCAATCATCAGGCTGGCCCCCTTGAGAGCGAGGATTCGGTGTAGCGCCACTCCCAGCTTGGCGTCCCTGGGGTTGACATTGTTCTAGCTCTCGGGCTTCTCAATCCTCTCGGTCCTGAGGTGGCAAAAGGCTGGAAAATCCTGCTGCTTGATCCAGCACCAGTCGGCCCGCCACTCGTCCCATTTGGTGTGCAGCTTCCCGTCCAAGTAGTGCCTCTTCGAGTTCCCACTTGGGACCCAGGCAACACTACCAGAAAGGGCGCCCTCCCTGACCCGAGGGATGAAGAAGTGTCGGAACAGGGCAACATTTGGGGCTATTCCCACAAAGTTCTCTCACAAATGCGCGAAGGTTGCCAGACAGGTGACCGCGTTAGGGGTGAAATCCAGCAGATTGAATCCGAAAGTGTTCATCACCTTAACAAAGAAATCAGAGAAAGGCAGGCACAGACCGCAGTAGAAGTACCCGGCGAAGAAGTGAAATCGATCGCCAGCGGGAGGGAGGGACCCTGGGAGCACTGCTGTGGCCTCACGATCCTGCGTCTTGCTCGTGTACACGTGCGCGTAATCCTTCGTCAGGCCATCTTCTGTGAGCACCGACAGGAAAACGGCATGAGCCCGCTGCTGTGCAGCCTTGGCGGCTTTCTTCTCATCCGCCGCCAAACTCGGGGCCTTTCCGGCTTTCTTCGGCGCCATGGCGAGATTTGTGGGGGGGGGGGGGGGAGCTGCGCTGCATGGCGGCGGAAGCAGAGGGCGTGTTTTCTGCTCTGGCGCAAGGAAGAAGGCGAAGGCGGCGGCGATGGTGAGATTGGGAGAAGGGGGTAAATGAGCAACGCCCCTCGTGGATTCCTTTTTATGGGGAAGGCGTAGGGGCTGGCCCTTTACCGTCCTACGTGGCTGCGCTTTTCAGGCGCACTACCTCCCCGCGCCCGTTCCATTCCACCTCTCCCACGCCCGCATTTAATGCACATCGTGGGGAGCATGGTAACAGAGAAGATTACGACAGTTATCATCTGCCATGCGTACCTGTGCACTGTTCGGGCCTGGCCCAACGACGCCTCGCATGCGCGTGTGGCCCAGGCCCAGGGGCTCCTATTGGTGTACTAAAGCATGGGTGCCCTCGTACCCTGACTTGTGCACAGGCAGTTGTAGCCTCCTTCACGGCAAGGGCTTGATGGAGGATAACTATGACTCAAGACTTAGAATAAACAAGACCGTGAAGAAGACCTCAAGGCAGGTCATCGAGAAGTACTATTCTCGTACTGAAGATCAAGATTGCCCTTGCCGGCAAGGTTCATACCGGCAAGGTGAAGACCAAGACTCTGGTTGCCAGCAAGCAATGGTCCGGCAAGCTCCGCACCGGCAAGCTCGTTCTGTCCCATCACCGCTCCACCTCATCATTGGCTAGATAAGCATGCATGATTGGTGTCGAGCAGGCAGGCAGTCAATGCAACTGGCCAAGGCACGTGTCAGCATGCCACGCCAGGATTAACTTTAATGACACCCGTCCCTGGGACGTGTCAAGGTAACAAGAGAGCGCCAGGAATGGTGGTACAGATCTCTTATCCAAGGCCTTGCCTCCCCGACGTAGCACCTTAACAGTGCATTTAATGTGTTTGTCTTACCTCGTCTGGAAATAGATGTGATGATAGTGCAAGTTACTATTCAAACTTTGTAATGACCATGTTAGCCTCTGTGGTAACCCCTTGGCCTATAAAAGGAGGTCCATGGCTACACTTAGAACGGTCGACTCTTAGCTCAACTACACGCTGTAGCTGCATTTCCCGCGCACCTTGCCAGTAAGCTGCGCTCTTTGTAACCCTTGGGCTCACATACAATCAAACCACCAGAATAGGAGTAGGGTTTTACGCTCACTGCGGCCCAAACATGGATAAATCGTTGCTTGTGCTCATATCTACTAGCCCTGCTGTCGGTGTAATGAGAACCAGGGTCTCATCAACCTTCTTAGCATGGGTCATTCCCGTCCAGGATTGTTGCCTGGCAACCCCGCCAAGGCCAAGCTTCCCGGCGAATACCATATCTGGCAAGCATTATATTAACAAGCAAGAACAAGAGCTCATTGGGAGAGAAGCTTCTTCCCAGCGGCATGATCTCCTTGCAAGACAAGACCCGGCAAGGTTTGCCGGGGGACAGCTGGGAACAAACACAAGATATCAAGAAGGCGTTCAAGCCAATGATCAGAAGACAGAAGACCGAAGGCTGGGTTCCCGGCAAGATCTTGCCGGGAAGGCTCACGAAGACCCGACAAGGACTCGCACCCGGCAAGATCCCGCCGCCCTGCCACCGCTCCAGCGCAGCAAACAGCCTGTCGTTTAGGGTTTGTCCTCCTGGGTGCGTGTCATGGCATTAGCGGCGGATGGGGTTAAGCGGTGCTGATGGGACGGGCTCTTTTCCCGTCCCCAAGAAAGTAAGGGACACCTAAGTGGAGCATTTAATGCGTTTGTCCTAAGTCGTCAGTGATAAGCATGAAAACACTGTAGTAACTTTACACCTCTTGTACTTGCTGTTCGCCACTGTTGGTGACCCCTTGGTCATATAAAAGGAGGCCCAAGGCGAAGCTACAGGAGGGGGGAGGGGAAGCTTTCTAGCCCAGTTGCATGCGTAGCCGCCCTTCTTGCATACTGTTTACCAAGAAGCGCTCCATGTATCTGAGCTTAAATACCCACAATAAACCAAAGCAGGAGTAGGGTTTTACGCTACTCAGCGGCCCGAACCTGGGTAAAAATCCCCGCGTTGATCGTTGGATCCTCTCTTTGTGTACACCTTCTCCCTAGCCGAACCGTAAAAGGGATCCACGCGGTCCCATAGGTGTCGTACGCCGACATCTTTGGCGCGCCAGGTAGGGGGAGAGGTGGCGCGAACCCGATCTAGCGGTCAGTGCGTCAGTTTTTGATCGTCTTCATCGTCATGGCGCCCAAGAAGAAGCGGAGGCGGCTGAAATTCCTTGCGAAAGCTAAGTCCTAAAACTTTAATCGCTTTCTGCTGCGTAGTCTTATCCTTGATGGTGTTTTTGTATAACCTGTGCGCGGGGGAGCGCTCTTAAAACACTCCGCGCTCCTGGTTGTTCTTGGTCCGCCCAGCAACACAGATGCAGCTGTAGTTGTTTCCAGAGCGTTAAGCTCCCGAAGATGCGGCGTTCTCGATAGGCTGCTAGACAGGACCCGATCCTAAGCGCCATTGACCAGGACGTGCGCATTCGGGAAGTATTCCGGCAAGCGTAGGGATTCATTGTACAAAAATGCAATCATTTAAGGAAAAGGCTTAGCAAGTTTTATTTTAAGGTTTCTGCATAAACCCGTATGCTGAGGAGCCTTCCCGGGGCTAGTTGCGCTCCTTGTCGCCTCGAGTCCGCTCGGCGATGTGAGCAGCTGCACTAAAGCTGGGAAGGAAAAACCTTTTTCAGGTGGCGGCGTTCCCGGCAAGCCGCTAAGGACTCGCTCCTCAAAGCGCTGCTGACTAGATCGTGCGCACCGGAAAGTGTTCCGGCAAGCAAGGGATTATTCGGCAGAAGTCAAAATTACAATAAATTAGTCATAAAGCCAAAAGCTAATTAATTTGTTGTGTTAAAACGCTGTCGTGGCATTACATGTCCGAATCAGTGTTGCAGGTATACAGGTGGGCGATTACTTTGCAGCCTTCACGGCAACATCATTGCCAGAAGCCAGCGTCGAGAACGTCAAAGTTCTCCTCTGAAGTCATAAGCCTTCCCGGCAACATTCTTGCCGAAAGCCGACGTCGAGAACGTCAAAGTTCTCCGCTGAAGTCATAAGCCTTCCCGGCAACATCTTTGCTGGAGGCCGGCATCGAGAACGTCAAAGTTCTCTGCTGAAATCGCAGACTTTTCCAGAAATATTCTTCGGCGGAAGAATAGCAAACCTTGTCGTCGAGTCATGTGCTCCGACAAGGGGGCTTTCAACCTTGTCGTCGAGCCATGCGCTCCGACAAGGGGGCTTTCAACCTTGTCGTCGAGTCATGCGCTCCGACAAGGAGGCTTTCAACCTTGTCGTTGAGTCATGCGCTCCAACAAGGGGGCTTTCAACCTTGTCGTCGAGTCATGCGCTCCGACAAGGGGGCTTTCAACCTTGTCGTCGAGCCATACGCTCCGACAAGGGGGCTTTCAACCTTGTCGTCGAGCCATGCACTCTGACAAGGGCTGTTTTTCTTAAACAACTATACTTCCAGAAGGAAAGGGCATGGCAGTCATGACCCACGCCAAATTTGGCCCCACCTCCAGCATCGAGATCTTTGAGTTCTCTGCTGTAGGCGGGCCCGGGGGCTCCTGTCGGTGTAATGAGAACCAGGGTCTCATCAACCTTCTTAGCATGGGTCATTCCCGTCCAGGATTGTTGCCTGGCAACCCCGGCAAGGTCAAGCTTCCCGGCGAATACCATATCTGCCAAGCATTATATTAACAAGCAAGAACAAGAGCTCGTTGGGAGACAAGCTTCTTCCCAGCGGCATGATCTCCTAGCAAGACAAGACCCGGCAAGGCTTGCCGGGGGACAGCTGGGAATAAACACAAGATATCAAGAAGGCGTTCAAGCCAATGATCAGAAGACAGAAGACCGAAGGCTGGGTTCCCGGCAAGATCTTGCCGGGAAGGCTCATGAAGACCCGGCAAGGACTCACACCCGGCAAGATCCCGCCGCCCTGCCACCGCTCCAGCGCAGCAAACAGCCTGTCGTTTAGGGTTTGTCCTCCTGGGTGTGTGTCATGGCATTAGCGGCGGATGGGGTTAAGCGGAGCTGATGGGACGGGCTCTTTTCCCGTCCCCAAGAAAGTAAGGGACACCTAAGTGGAGCATTTAATGCATTTGTCCTAAGTTGTCAGTGATAAGCATGAAAACACTGTAGTAACTTTACACCTCTTGTACTTGCTGTTCGCCACTATTGGTGACCACTTGGTCATATAAAAGGAGGCCCAAGGCGAAGCTACAGGAGGGGGGAGGGGAAGCTTTCTAGCCCAGTTGCATGCATAGCCGCCCTTCTTGCGTACTGTTCACCAAGAAGCGCTCCGTGTATCTGAGCTTAAACACCCACAATAAACCAAAGCAGGAGTAGGGTTTTACGCTACTCAGCGGCCCGAACCTGGGTAAAAATCCCCGCATTGATCGTTGGATCCGCTCTTTGTGTACACCTTCTCCCTAGCCGAACCGTAAAAGGGATCCACGCGGTCCCATAGGTGTCTTACGCTGACACCTGCTCTTTGTAGTATTTTGATCCCACTCCCGAACTGCAAAGGGATCCTCTCGATCTCATAGATCGTCGTTTTCCCACGACAATCATTCTATGTTTTTTTAGATATCTTCAAAAGCACAACAAAGATGTATTCCACCTTTATATATGAATATGATTTACAAATGCCATGATACTCGAATTCAGAAGGTTGAATCCACTTTGAGTCAAACAGTTATTTCATCCAACACAATCTGCTCACACGAAAAACAGTTCACCTTATGTGCACTCCTACAAGTACTGAGGATTGCCTCGCCTAAGTAAATCAGATCATTACAAGACATGGACAACAAATAAGGGGTCTTACAACATAATCCATTCACAAACATGACACGACATGCAAGTATACTAATCTAATGACAATTTCAACTGGTATCTAAAGAAGAACTAGGATTAGCCTGGGCTTCAGATAGCAGAAGCAGCAGGACCTTCTCCGTCTCCAAATGCAACTGTCTTACTTGCTCCACATCTTTGTTTGCTTGCATAATGCGTGCAACTAATTGCATAATTTCCAGCCTCATGATCAGGATTACCTCATTCATGGCAGCCACACCCTCTCTTTCTGCCTCTAGTAGAGCCTCAAGAACTATAATATCTGTGCTTTCCAATGGGGTTGCCTCTGAACTGCTACCATCTGGTAACATGGATGGCGCACTGCTTCCACAAATAGATCCTGGGGGTGTACATTGTGTCCTAGTTTGAACTGCATCCTCAAAGGTTTTCGCTGGACATAAGTAATAGATAGTTATCACATGATCCAGGCAGTCAGCTTACATGGTAAACTACATATGAATTATTGCCGAGCATGGCAAGGTATATTTAAATGGTTCGAAGTTACATCAGCCGAAAACAAATTAAAATGGTTAGCTGAAAGGCAGTGCACCATAGCTATATTTAGTTGCCCAAGCATATAAACAGTTGAAATATTCTGAGAAAGCACTTAAACAGTGTGGCCTCATATAAACTAGCAAGACAGTCTTGTGATGGAGTTCATAGGAAAAGTTAAGGAGTCAAATGAAGTATGCATGCATTTCTTTACGATGGTACGGCAGGTACTTCTGACACATTGGCCAACTCAGGTGTAGCCTAACAAGTACTCCCTCTGTAAACTAATATAAGAGCATTTAGATTACTAAAGTAGTGATCTAAATGCTCTTATATTAGTTTATGGAGGGAGTAACAAACAAGCATTCTAATCAAGCAATACAACAAAGTAGGCAACTGAACTATTTGTAATTCAGTAGGATTACAGGTTGAGGGCACAAGCCAAGAAAGCAGCCCACACGCATGACATTTCACAGTAACTAAAACACACTGGCTTACCATATGTCGCTGTGAAGGCTCGCTGCTATTGCAATGTTCTTTGAAGATGTCGTCAGCATCCCGTGCATGCAAATCTAGTCATTGTAGTTTATTCTTCCCCCTCTATTTTGGTAAAACTAATTTTAATCACATGCACTATTCAAATTGAACATCAATGATTCATCTAAACTAATGAAAGAAGGGTGTGTGCTTACATGACAATATGTGTGCTTCACTCTATTTTTGTGCTTGTTCGAGGTGCCAGCCCCAAAAGAAAAAGCATTTTGCTTGATGCGGTTGGCAGCTCCATAATGAATAAAAGCAACAAATTAGTCATGCAACTTGGGAAGATCAATAACGCACAAAAAAGTTATGAACAGAGGCTCGGAGCAGTGCGGTAATAGCTAGCATTGAAAAATGTTGGTTAAGACGAACCAAAAGCAGCGGAACTACAAGCTAGTTTGCTGATGTGTAATTTAGCATAGAGAACATAGAAGCAGTCCAGTACAATAATTGTAACCAAGAGGTGACATCAGAACAACACCATTATCATAAATATAGCATGCGAGAAGTAAAATAGGAGGCAGTAATATCTAGGAAGTATAGTAATACTTAGGACAAAGAAAAAGCATTGTAACTACAGGTGCACTGATTTGTAATTTAGCACATATAACCTGTTCACTACCACACATTTGGACCTACAGGTGCAAGTAGAATAACGCCTCTCATAAAAAATTGAATGATACCCTGAAAAAATTCGAAGATGCGGTGCTTATGCTAAGAAGGTGAACGTAGGCGCCGGCCGTTGGAGAATAGTACCTGATTCTCGGAGGCGTATGGGTATCGTTGTCATACGTGAAAGATAAGTGTCAGCGATGGTCCTCGTGTTGCGATTAAGTTGGGCCAGCTGTCGCCGTTGGTGAAGCGGCTCCGGTGCTTAGGTGCGGCGTCTGTCGACATCCAAGAAAGCTGATCTGTGGTAAGTGAACTGTTGTACAATAAAGACGAGAAAGACCAAAGGAGTACTAATTGAAATAACCTGATGAGGCGGCGGCGGCAGTAAAGCTGGGCCGGGGGAGTTGAACATGGAGTCCGTGGAGCGGGTCCGGTGCAGTGGACGAAGGCGTCGGCGATGCACATTCGGGGCGGTGTACAGTGCTTTCGGTGAGGCAGATCTATTGCTGCGGACGAGGGCTTCTATGAAGGGCCAGCGATGTGGCAGACGAGGGCGTCGGTGAAGGGCCTACACTGTGGTGGACGAGGGCGCTGGTGAAGCAGATCCGGTGCGCTGGACCATGATGGCGGTCAAGGAGATCTGGTGCGATGGACAAGCCAGTCACTAAAGCGGCTCCGGTGCAGTAGTGAGTTGGTAGTTGGTGGTTCCAAGGTGCGGAAGGTAGATCCAGCGGGGTGTTAGGTGCACCGCCGCGGCGCAGGACTAGATTCGGCGGCTTGGGGGATGGGGGAGGCGGGGAGGGGAGTGCTTCTGGGTTAGAATGTTGGGGGCAAAGAGGGGAAAATAATGGAGTTACCAAAGCAGCCCTTTTCCATTGATGTGGCAGGGGTAAAAGAGGAATATCGTAGGGCTAAACTTTCGGGCGCGAGTAATTTCGATGTAAGCGGGAAGTTTGAAAGCTTTTGGCGGCTGAAATTATGTCTTCTCGTCTTGCACAACCGACAATGATATCATGGCCGAGTATTTATTTGTTGTGCACGCGAGAAAAAAAAAGGTGCAAGTTTCGAAAATCAATGTCTCCAACTCGAAACTTAGATTGTCCATTCAATTCAAATATGGATCATTGAGCTATTGCAAGCAAATACCATCATATGCTCCAATTCAAATGAAATTTCGAATGTGTTTCTCCTAAATATGATGACACAAACAAATATGTATGTGTATGAATAAAGTGGATGATGACAAGGTTTGAACATGACCATATGTCTATATCTCTAGGTTTGATATATGAATTTCAAATCACGCAATCGGGTTAAAAATTGTACCCCCATTTAAATGAATTAAAAAAAGCTAATAATGCAGTCGAATTCAGAATTTCCAATCTTAGGTCAGTAATTCTAGTACTTCAAAATATACCTCGCATGTTCAAAAGTATCGCTATCTCATAGTCCAAAAATATGAAGAAAAAAATGATCGAGCATGAGTACACACACTCTTGACCATGTATTTTAATTACGTCTATATATCTCAGACATACACCCCTCACTCTTTATCTGAAGCACACCACCCCGGCCCCTCTCCCCCCACACACACAAGCCTTTCTCTCCCCCGGACACAAACACGCGCACACATTATCCCCCCCCCTCTCTCTTCTAGGTCGGAACCCCAATCTAGGTCTCTATCTCTTTGTCTCTCGGACATGCACACATCTGTTCCCCCACTCTCTAGGTCTCCCGGCATCTATCTTTCCCAAGCACACACTCTATAGCTGTGTATCTTTCCCATACACACAAAACACACTGCCCCCACCCCAACATCTTTCTCCCTATGTATATCTGGCTCTCGCACGCTCTCCACCATCTCTCACTCTCACATTGACACACATCTCACTCACCACCCCCACTACACACAAACACCCTCCCTCTCCTTGTGCACCTCTTGCCTCTTTCCATCTCTTCACATGCAGACCTGACCCTTCTTCCCAATATATGTCGCGACTCTCTCCATAAATCTCTAGCGTATCATCGATCTCAAACTCGCGCGATGTTCTCTCTGCCATCTATTTTGATCTCTCATGAAGTCTCTCTGACGCACGCAGTGACTCACTTTACTTGTGTCTCCCTACATAGGCCACTTTCGAACACCAACGACCTCCTCTGCCTATCTAAAGGCCACTTTTCGCACACAATCGACCTCCATCTCTCTCTCTCTCTCACTCTCTCTATCCATCTCTCTCTCTCTCTCCCTCTCCCTCTCCCGCACTCTCTCTCTCTCTTGCACCCCTCTCTCACACACACTCGACGTCTCTTCCAAATATATAGCACGCACCCCCGCCCGCACCCATGCTGTCCCGCTACTAGACATGCCTCTCTCTCTCTTGGACACACATGCCATATCATCCCCCCTCTTCCTACTAGGTTTACATCATCGGTGGTCTCTCTTCTCCACACACACACACTCTCCCTTTCCCACACACGCGCGCACAAAACAGACACACACACACACCACGCCATCTATCTGGATTCCTCTTTTAAGATACACCCCCTTGTATATTCTCTCCAGCTCTAGGTATATATATATCCCTATCTCGCTCTCTCTCTAACTCACATGCACACCAAAAATCCCCGTCTCTCTAATTCACACCTCTCTCTCCCTATGTCCGAATGCGTATCTCACACACTCACTCTGTGACTATGTCTATCTGCCTCCATGTTACACAACACAAAGTCCCATATAGGTCTCTCTCTATCTTCCACACACACAAAAACACGCAATGACTCTCTTATCTCTGCCTTAGTCTCTCCATATCACACACATGCATGATCTCTCACTCGCACACACACTCAACCAAGGTTTTCTTGCGAGATACTTACAATCTATTCATCAGTGGTGGCAGTACAAAGAACACAAAACGTGAAAAAAATACATCTACACGTTCGTAGACCACCTAGCGATGACTACGAGCACTAGAGCCAGCCGAAGGCACGCCGCAGTCATCCTCCTCCTTATCGGAGACGGGAAAACCTTGTTTTAGACAGTCGGGAAGTCATCGTGCTAAGGCCCCACATGCTCAGCCGTTGAATAGAACGTAGATCCAGGTTTATGGAAACAACTATCAATAATACGTTTGTATTTCCATAGTTTCGAGTTTTCCATCAAGATATTAGTCACCCAAGGTCGATATTTAGTTTGAATTACATACACATACATACTATGTAACTAGCCGTGCTTATAGACTTCCAAAGCTTAGCTTTCACTCCTACTTACAATATGTAGAGTATTTAACAAAAGAGTACCACTTTCAACAAGCCCTAGCAAGAAACTATTGTACAAAAAATAGCAAAAACATACCAAAAATTTCTCAATCTGTGCCAAAAAATTACTACCAAACTCCTAAAAAAACTAGTACCAAGTGCCGATTAGGCTCGTTTAAACCCGTTTATGACAGGGTTGGCCCACACGTCCATGCTGACGACGCACCTAAAGTCAACACCGTATGTTTGACCGTAGAGTTGACTGTTACAACAGGTAGGACCCACATGTTAGCATCTATCCTCTTCTTCAAACAATTCATATGCGTGTTCGTCGCCGGCGCCGGTGATGGGCGAGCTGGCCGCCGCTCCGGCGGACGGGCAGGCCGCCGTGCTAGCCTCCGCACGGGCTGGCTGGCTGGCCCGAGCGCGGCTCACACGCGAGCAAGCCGCCACGCTGGCCTCTGCACGGGCTGACTGGTTGGCCCGAGCGCGGCTCACACGCGAGCAAGCTGCCGCGCTGGCCTCTGCACGGGCTGACTGGTTGGCCCGAGCGCGGCTCACACGCGAGCAAGCCGCTGCACTGGCCTTCGCCCGAGCCGGATGGCCGGCCCGAGCGCGGCATGCGCGAGCAAGCCGCTGCGCTGGCCTCCACACGAGCCGAATGGATGGCCTTAGTGCGGCATGTGCGAGCAAGCCGCCGCACCGCCGTGCCAAGCTAGCTAGCAAAGCTTGCACACAAGCAGCTGGATGCATCCAACAGGTTGCGTGCTAGCTTGGCTAGCTAGTGGCCGCGAGCGCCGCGTCGAGCTGGCTTCCGGCTGACGCAAGATGGGATCCGCACCGCCGGCACTTTTGACCTCGCTTTCAGCCAGCGGCGGTGGCTGCCTCCCATGGCCGAGGATGACTAGGTGCACGGGCCAGAGGTAGGAGGTGACTCAGGGATTTTTTTAGACTGACATGTAGGTCCCACAAGTCATAACGCCTAAGTTGCCGGTCAAACAGACGGCATTGACTTAAGGTGCCACATGGGTTTAAATGAGCCTAATTGGCACTTGGTAGTTTTCACGACGGTTTAAGAAATTTTTGGTATGTTTTTGCTAATTTTTGTAGAGTGGTGGTTTCTTGGTATGGCTGGTTCGAAAGTGGTAGTTTTTTGTTAAATACTCCAATATGTATAAGGAACAATCTACTAGCGATAAATAGGAATTCTACGTTGTGTTGTACCAGTGGTCGCAGATAGCCCAGCCACGTGCACGGGTTTTCCCTCCCGTATATTTTGCACACGCCATCATCTCGTGGCTCGCGTAGAGTAGCAGCCGCCCTCGCCTGCTGCTTCCTCACCTGCCATCTTTAATGCCGCCTCCCAATTAAGCCAGAGGAGCCGGAAAAGCCTGGCACTGCATTGGGAACTATGCAATATGGCCCTGGACCTGGACCTAATGTAAGTACTCTGTTGCTTGTGGCGTTGCATGGATGGACTTTTCTCCTTGTAGTACAAAATTAGCTTGAAAAATATTTTCATAATATGGGATGGAGGGAGTAGAATAGTTGATTCGTTAGACTTTTCTGGAGCCATGTGATTGTTTCTTTCTTTTGCAAAAATCATGGAAAAGTTGTATTCATAAATTGAACATTGCACGTGCTGTGCACGTACGCGTGTACTAGTGGAAAAGAAAACGCCTACTCTCGGGGTATGAAAGAACTCAAATGTTTTCCCCCGCAATAGTGTGTGCATGAGAGGAACGGCTGAGCAGGCCAGCTACACGCATGAATAGAGTAGCAAGCAGGTCTGCAGTACGCATGTGTACTTTCCCTGCATTGATAGTTACAGCGATGGTTCTAGAGAACAGTACTACTGCTACTTTCAGGATGGTTTACTAGTCCCCATCGTATTTTGAGTTAAAATTTGATCACATCTTTGACTAGCTAAATGTTAATGCATGTCACCAAAAATTATATTGTTGGATTCGAATTTGAATGTACTACCCTCCACTTGCTACCGTAGCTCCTTGGCCTTGAGATTCAAAAGTTGAAAACTGGTACACTAAGAGCATCTGCAATAGTCTGTATGATAGATTCGTTGGCATATACAAGTTCTCCAATGAATCATACTCTGATGGGTACCACAGAAATTAAATTTCCCGTGCACACGAAACCTTTGTATCTCTTCCCTTGGTTTGCTCAAATAGATGCGTATCTTCCTGGTTCAATCATTGCTGAGAATCATAGTTGTTCTTTTAACGAGACCCGACTGCCCGCGAATGATACCGTGGTATCTAGATTTGTCTCTCCGCCTGAGCTTGTAGATCGCAAATCATAGCATCTGAAGTCTTGACTGACGGTTGCGCTGCCGGGCAAATATTTCTTGTGTCCAGTTGTCCTTGTATTCAGTTCTGCCATTAAAAGCATCCGATCTGAGCATTGTCTTACCCATATTGGTACCCGTGTTACAGGGTGGTGAGATACTTTATTCTGGTTGCGGTGGTCACCGTGCTGACGTGACTGAGGAGTTCTTGGAATTGATGAGACAGACTTGGATATGTCATACTGACCCTTCTACACAGGCATTACCGGCCAAACAAAGTATCGTGAGACCCTTATGGAACAGGATAGACCTCGGAGTGCACGTCCATGTTGCTCTTTATGGAACCATGTTCTCAATCTGACTTGGGTACCCGGACCCTGTTGGTCATGAGGTAAGTATCCTGTTTCTGCTGTTGGGCTTACTCCTTGATTGTCAGTACTTTCTGTGTCGGAATCTCTCACAAAAAGTGCTGGGTCTCATTTATTTATTATTGGTTCTCCTTGGGACCATAGTTGTTGTTGGTGCAATATTTTATTATCATCCCTTGTACTTGCGTATGAAGCGAATTCTCATACCATATAGTTGGTACAGAGGGCGTTATTCAGGCTGACCAAGCCAGGTTGTAACAAGAGTCCGTGATACTCCCCGTTTCGGTGCTAAAAAACTGACCTTTGTAGTTGTTGCCAAACCGTTGTTTCCGGCTTATCTGCCTCACCATTTGTTGCTTCCCATGGAATGTATTTCTGACCTTGCCTTTCCTGTCATGATTTATGGAGTTGTTGCATCCTGACCTTCTTTTGGTAGATATATGTGAACAGAGTGATATCCTTGTATAAGTGACTTGCATGATTTGCGGTGCACGTTCCCATTTATTTGGAAATCTGGAATTATATAAGGTTTCCGGAACAGACATATGTCCTGACTGACTTCTGCCAATGTTGTTGTGGACCAAATTCTTACTCTTGAAGCTGTAGTCGCGGTAGCGTGCTGGAGACGGCTGGGTTCCGTGCCTGAGAAGCTTCTCCTTGGGTTGCTTACTGGGGAAGATTCATTTCCTTATGCTGGAAGATTTCACCGAGGTAGCTTGCTGTGGAAGACTGGGTACCTTGGGCAGAAAACTGTTCATATGTTGTGCAGAGGGAACTTGAGGAGACTTACATCATAAGCTTCTTTCGGTACCGTGTGGAGGAAGGATGAGCTCCTTACAGCAGAAGATTCATACTGCGATCTGTGGACTGCATCCTGTACATATATCCATAACATTTCTGATGCTGGGTATGTGTATGAAGAGAATTGCCGGGCTGTCTTTTTAGTTGAAAGTTGAACTCTGAGCTCCTTCTGTCTTTCTTTCGTAGTACAACATATTTCAAATTCCACCTGTGGCTGAAATAAAATTTTATATATATAGTCACGCCTTCGGTGGAGAATATACAGCTGATCTTGTGCCTAACTTGTCCTTCTGCTAGCTTGATTATTGCTGCTGTAAAGGTTGCACAACTGAGGTAGACTTGATGCTGGTAATAAATCCAGACTATCATTCAGATTCCCGATATATTGCAGTCAACTGAGATTGCCATACTATTTAGCTGAGCTTCCAAATACTTAGATCCTCATTTCTTCTTCGGGTCCGAAGGTGATTGATGAGCAACTTTCATAAGAGGGGAAAAATAAAGTAACACCAAAGGCCCAAAAGAAGCAACAAAGAAAACAAATCAATCGAAAACGGCACATAACAGTCATACAAGCATCCATAAATAACACTGCATCCCTTACTACTCACAACACAACATGCATGCTACTACAACTGATGCAACATGAGCTATTCGGATCCTAACGTACTACGAACAAACTAAAGTTGGGTAACTGGCGAAGCGGCTGGTGTAGGGGTGGGTGAAGCAGTTGATACTGGGGGTGCAGAAGTCGACGAAGGAGGCAATGGACGTGGGGCCATTGCAGCACCGAGCAAGTGTCTGGCCCGGGTCGCATCTCGGACGAGCTCAGCAATCAGCGTATACTCGGCCGTCATGAACCGGGACATTGCTGGGATGGCCACATCATCATTAGGACGAGTAGAGGGGAACCTGACTCGCCTGGGGTTCTCGGCTATGGTGGGGTAGTAGGAGTAAGCACGGTTTTCTTGCATCACCAACTCTTGATGACGAAGACCCGTGATTCCTGCCAGGGCTGCGAGTTGAACTGCGCGATCCGGGGTGGCACCATATCCACCATGGAATCTGTAGGAACATCTTCCAATAGGGATTCTGGCTTCCAGAAAAACATGGGCAAAATACTCCAGTAATCTGCCTCCAAGCTGAACCTCAAACACCTGGTACCGCGGCATCTCTCCATTGGGATAGAGACTATGCCACACATTGTGGAGCAGGGACGCGAAGGTGAGCGGTGCAGGGGCTGCGTTGAACTCAATGGGAGTGGTGGCCATCTACACTCATGGAATAGATGGTCAGAAGAAAGACGGAACCTATATGCATGCCATGCAACAACCAAGTGCAGCAATCAAATGCAACAATCAATCAAGATCCTACACTACCGGTTTCTAACGCTCGCGTCGACTAGGGCGTCCTACAGCCAGACCTGGCTCTGATACCAACAGTTGTGGCACCCCGGCTCAGAGGGACCGGAACGCCCCGTATTCCAGCCCAGAAATGTCTTCTGGAATACGACACTGCATGGCATAGAACAAATCAGCTTTTATTATAGGCGATAAAGGTACAAAGGTTTGCTGTTACAACGGTTACATAGCACGGCGACACTACGCCTGCTAAAGTAGCTCTATGCTAGCAGCGGACCAACTCGTAGCAGCGGAACGACGACGACGGTGGTGAACTCCACTCCGCAGGGACTCTGGCTGGGACACGGCCTAGATCGCACGAACGGGATCCACAACAAGCAATCCATCACAACATCACCTGCAAACTGGCATGATAAGCTAGGTGAGTACTTTGAATGTACTCGCAAGCTCACAACCACCAAAAGCATCAAGGCAAGACAACAACATAGCATTTACATGTTAACTTATTACCAACTACTATGAGGTGGAAGTAAAAGTTACACAAACTGCTACGGTAAGGATAGAATCACTAATGAACCATCATCTTGGTTCGCAAGGAACCATCTCACTCTTGGCTACCTGGCCAAGCAACATATCCATTTGATCACTTCGTGATCGATACATCCTCGTAATCATCACATGATCACCTCATAATCTGCTGATCAACCTCATCATCATCAAAGCCTGCCAAACTGTTACTTGCTCACATACAACTATAAATCATAATATAAGTCATTCCGTCATTGTGAGTGTTGATCGAACGGTGTGACCTACAACGAACTGTGTCCATGACCGAGGACGCGGCTATCGATAGATTATACACTCTGTAGAGGTTAGTACACTGTACCCACACCACGGAACTCATGGCCTCGTGCTCCCATTCGGGTGGACCAATGACATTCCGACAAAACCAATCTATTGCATGACACTCTCCCGGCCACTCCCGACAAACTCCCCTTTGGGCTATGTCCTGGGTCGCCCTGATGTCAACTCGTGACATCCGCCACCTTTGTGGCCCCCACCGCCGTGGCCAAAACAAACTCGTCCCAAACGGGGACACCCGGGTACAACACAACTTGGGCACAAGGCTTATGGCCGCCTACCGGGCCAGGGCAGCGCGAGCACATAACCTTCCCTAGTTGGAGGCACTGGCGAGAGGCATGACAACAGACCGAGTTAGGGCCTCCCCATCCAGGCAAGTGTGGCTGCACTGGTGAGCTCGATTCGGTGGCACCTGACCAACGGAATGACGGAATTTATCCCCAAAATAAGTATGTGATAGAACGGTTACTCCAATGATACATATCAACCTGTGTTTCAAATCAAAGCAATATCCATCCAAAATCCAAAGTATAAGATATCCACATATTCCATATGACTACGAAATAAGCATGACTACTGCTACTAGTAATCCCGAAGTAACATATCATCCTCACTCTTCAAAATATAAGTCCTAGAGATCCAAGCATCATCATATCAGTAGCAAACTCACATATATCCAATCATAATGCCATAAATAAACCATTTCTAAATAAGGCAATATTAAGCAAATTTAATTCAGATAAACCATGCATTGCATTGCAATCATGCAAATGGAGGGTGTGGCTTGCCTTGCTCCAACAGAGAGGGGAAGAGCTCCTGGTCTTCAGCAACACACCACAAACCTACTGGAAACATTTTGCAAACATTTTAAGAATAGACCCTAAAGCAAATACTTCTGTCTAGAAATTCTAGACAGAAGATAAAAATGCCAAACTCTACTAGAAAATAGAGGAGAACAAAAGAAAAATAATGCAAAAAGAATCAGTTCATTTGGACTTGTAGTTTAGGAGTTATTCACGGTCAAGGTTGGGTGAAATCTGTATTTAAAAATGAATTTAATTGATTTTCTGGAAATCTCAGAGGGGCTGACGTCGAAGGCGTCTTTTAGGAATACGCTTTCACTTAGAAAACGTTTTGGAGGCGCCGGAGTCACTGACCAGCGGGCCCCTTCGGTCAGATTTGAAGAGAGAAGGGGGGGGCAGAGACGGCGGGCTCACCGGCGACGAAACGGCGGCGAGAAGGCTATGGCGACACCGGGAGACGACGGGGATGGATCGAGCGGACCGAGGCGGAGCTGCTCATACCCGTGGCTCCCCGAGAGACGGCCGGACGGCGTCGGCGTCTTCGTCTCCGGCGGCGGCAAGCCACGGGTGCTAGCGAGATCGACGTTTCCGGCGACGATAGGCTAGGGAGAGTGGCGGAGGAGGACTAGGGAAGAAGGAGAGCTCCCAGGTGGGCTTGGCTCGGCCGGAGAGGCACTGAAGGGAGCTGCCCACAGAGGAGGCTTAGCGGCGGAGCAGGCTGCCGGAGGGGATGAAGAAGGAGTCTGCGGCTCGATTTCTTTGCTCGGGGTGTGATTGAGAGAGGGAGGTGATGGTTGATGAGGAGAGGCGAGCTCTGGGCTTCTTAAATAGGCGGGGAAGGAGGGGCTCGGGCCGGTTGCCGCCGCGGCCAGAAAAGCAAACTCCGGCAAGGCGACAAGCACCAGCGGCTGCAACAGCGAGCTCGGACAGTGGAGGAGGAAGAGGCTGAGAAGCGGGCCAGCACGCGGGGAGGCAGGAGGAGCAGGGCACGCGCGGTCGAGGCAGTCAGGCACGCGCGGCCACTGTTCCCGCATGCGCTCGGGTGTTTGGCTCGTTCCGGCGAGCTCCTAGCGGGGAAGGGCGGACCAGGGCGGCGAGGAGGAACTGGGGAAGAGCTGCGGCAGAGCTAGGTAGCGAACGGAGGGGGTTTGGACGGTTGTCGGGCGGGGCCGAGGCGCAGAGCACGCGTGCTGCAGCTAGCGCACGCGCATCCGCATGCCAGTGGCGCAGTCACCGTGTGCACGAGCGCGAGCGCAACGACTAAGCCCAGACAAGATTGTCCAGGGACAAGTCCATCCATACTACAGACACTAGATGGTGATAGATCGACAAAAGAGCTTTTGGGGTGATCAATCACATCACCCAAAGTTTGCAGTAGCAAACTTTTGCAAAGCTCTGAGGTCAAATCATGAGGTAAAATGGTAAAAGAGTTTGTCACCAGGATTTGGGGTTAGAAGGACTACAGGATTGCAAAGTTTGAGGCTAAATGGACAAGGTTTGAGGGTGGATGCTCTGCAACTACACTTCTGGTCCAGATACTTGATCAGGAAGTAGCACTCACATGGGGTATGGACTTGAGCTGCATTTTGGCATAGGATGATGATTTGGTACCCTGAAGATGCTGGGAAAATTTTATAGCATTTGGAAATACCTAGATGGTACTTCCTTCACAAAGGTCCTCTCTACACAGAACCTTGGGAGAATTTTGTAGGACAAATGGCTAGTCAAGCTAATGTGAAATTTTGCAGCAACATAGGATATATCGACTTTTAGGCCCTGGATTATTTTCAGAATTTTTGAAGCAATATAAAAGGTAGTTGCTTCATACACTGACAATTTAACCAGCACCAAAGATTGGAAGGTGTGCTCACATAGATGGTTGTACAGGACTGAAATTTGGTGTAGGGTAATCATTTGAGCATAAGAAGGGCCTGGTAAAATTTCAACTCATTTGGATACTCCTAGCTAGTACTTCCTTTACAAAGCTTCTCTCTGGAAAGAAACTTTGGGAATTTGCTAAGGAAGATTCACTAGGCAAATGGAGCTGAATTTTGTCATGTGGTAATGATTTGGGTAGGAAAGAGTGCCCAAAATTTTTGAGAGCAATCAGGAAAATATAAATAGCACTTCCTTCACAAAGTGCCAAACTGGACAGAATGGAAAAGGAATATTGCTGAATTATTTTTGAACTAGGCAAGGATGGGTTGGGGCATATTTGGGGAATATATGATCCAAATAATTTATGGGAATTTATGGGATGACAGAAATATAGGTTGCTTCACAACCTAGGTCAGATATGGTTATTCCTTTAATCAGAAAAGGAATATTCCTTAAGAAAAGATTTTTTTTGGAAAAGGGCTAGAATGGAAATGCCATGATCTTGGGAAAGATACAAGGATGAAACACATATTGGAAGAGGAAGAAATGATGACCTCCTAGGTTTCAAGTCCATAGAACTGCTGCAAAAAGGAAAAACCAGAGCAAGGCCAAATAAAACCAAGAGAAAAAGAGAGGGCCAAAAATTGGGGTGTTACACTTCTCCAGCAAGGTCAGGTGCCGACAAGCCAGAGATTGTGCAAGCCAGCCAGCCAGATCAGCAAGTTGTGAAGAAGAAGATGGTGCAGCACCCGGTCTACTTTGTCAGCTCCCTCCTGTAAGGGGCTAGGTCAAGGTACTCTGGTGTGCAGAAGTTGCTTTTCGGCCTTCTCATGGGCTCAAGGAAGCCGCGCCATTATTTTCAAGCACACCTAGTTACCGTCGTCACTCGCTTTCCATTGCAACGCATCTTGAGAAATCCAGAGGCAACCGGCAGGATTGTGGAGTGGGCATTGGAACTGTCGAGCTTTGATTTGAAGTTTGAGAGTACCTCAATGATTCAGAGCAGAGCCTTGGTGGAATTCATTGCATAATGGACCCCAACACCAGACGAAGAGATTCCAGAGACCTCGCTCCTCGGGAAGGAAACTGTTGACAAATTGGATCATGTACTTTGACGGTGCTTTCACGCTGAAAGGCGCCGGTGCCGACGTGCTTTTTATAGCACCCACCGGAGAGCACCTCAAGTACATGCTTCAGATGCACTTTCCTCGGGAGCAGGCCACCAACAACACTACTGAGTACGAAGCTAATTATCAGAGGCGACTCACAGTTAGTGGTGAGGCAAGTCAACAAGGATTACCAAAGCCCTTTGATGGAGGCGTACGTTGATGAGGTGAGAAATTGGAAGAGCACTTTGACGGTCTACAAGTAGAGCACATTCCACGTGCCCAGAATTGGATTGCCGATGACCTGTCAAAGCTTGCCGCCCAAAAGATGCCTGTGGTACCAGGAACTTTTGTGCTCCATCTGACTCAGCCATCCATTACACCATCAAGGCTGGCGAAGAAGAGAAAGCAAGATGTTGGTGGTTACTTTCCGGCAGAGCTACCGGCAGCCGCCAAGAAAGCATATACCGCCAACAAGATACCCTTGGCCGGTGAGCCGCAGTTTTCGGCAAACCAGATCCTTGCCGTCGAAGCAAGCGCTCCCGCAGAGGAAGAAATGCCTTTAGTCCTTGTCGTCGAGCCACAAGCTCCGGCATGGGCACAGTCAATTATCCAGTTCCTTCAGACATGAGATCTTCTCGATGAGCAAGAGGATGCAGAAAGAGTAGCCCATCAATCAAGGATGTACAAGTTTGTTGACAACATTCTGTACAGAAAGAGACCAAATGGGGTGAAATTGAAGTGCATCTGCCGGGAAGATGGACAGAGGCTGTTGGAAGAAATGGATGAAGGGATGTGTGGCTCTCACATTGGGTCACGCACACTTGTCGGCAAGGTGTTCTGTCAAGGATTCTACTGACCGACTGCCCTTCAAGACGCCTTGGCGGTAGTTATCAGATGCGAAGCATGCCAGTTCCACTCCGAGGACATTCACCAGCCAGCTCAAGCCCTCCAAACCATCCCTCTCTCCTGGCCTTTCTCGGTCTGGGGGCTATACATCCTTGACCCCTTCCCCCGTTCTACCGGGGGCTTTGAATTCTTGTACATTGCAATCGACAAGTTTACAAAGTGGCCTGAGGTGGAGCCAGTGAGGAAGGTGATGGCACAGTCAGCCATCAAGTTCCTCAAGGGATTGGTTGCCCGTTTTGGTGTCCCCAACAGGATCATCACCGACAATGGCACCCAATTCACGAGTTGCGCCTTCACAGCATATTGCCAAGAACATGGAAATAAAATTTGCTATGTGTCTGTTGCTCACCCAAGGAGTAATGGGCAAGTAGAGAGGGCAAATGCAGAAGTGTTGTGTGGTCTCAAGACCAGAACTTTCGACAGTCTGCACAAGTGGGGAAGGTGCTGGGTGGAAGAGTTGCCGGTGGTTCTTTGGTCAATCAGGACGACGCCAAGTCGAGCCACTGGCCAGACACCCTTCTCCCTTGTTTATGGCGCAGAAGCGGTGCTCCCCACAGAGCTCAAATATGGGTCACCTCGATTCTTGGCCTTCGATGAGGAGCATCAAGATGAGCCGCGACAAGATGATGCCATGCTCCTTGAGGAAGATCATTTCCGAGCTGCTGTCCGTTCTGCACGGTACCAGCAAGCTTTGCGCCACTACCATAGCCGCAAAGTGAACGCCAGGAACCTTGAGGAAGGCGACCTTGTTCTTCGTCGGATTCAGTCCACAAAGGGTCAAAACAAGTTGACGCCGAAGTGGGAGGGCCCTTACTGGGTGGTACGAGTCACTAGGCCTGGCGCAATCCGCCTAGAGACCGAAGATGGCACTCCGGTGCTCAACTCATGGAATATTGAGCATCTTCACAAGTTTTACCTGTAAGGCACAGTTGCCGGGCTGCCTGGCAACCTCTTTTGTACAAGTTTGCCAGAAAGGCATGTAAACCTTTGTACAGAGCCGGGCACAGATCCCGTGCACATAAATAAAGATAAGTGTTTCACAATTCTTTGTCCAAGTACATGTTTGTTTATATGTTGCAGGCAGCCTTGTGCTACATTTTCCCTTGCATAGGATGATTAAAGAACTGTCAAGGTTCCAGCCTCCTCATTTCTCTTCTTTCTTTTTCTCAAAGGACAGAATGGTTCGTCGCGTACAAGTTTCCCGGGGGGAGTGATGGTATGGATACCGAATGACGTTCAAGATATCGTCCTACGGCAAGAAGCACAGCAAAGAAAAAGCTAAGTTGTAAAACTTTAAAGTAAATTCTTTGTTGTAGTTGCAACTTCTCCTTGAATGATTTTGGCCTTTGTATGAGAAACCTGCACGCTAAGGAACCTTGTTGTGATCGACTGCGCTCTTATTTTGTTTCGAGTCTGCTCGGCAACTTAAGTAGCTGTGTTGTGATCGTCAAGTGTGCCCTTGCCGGCAGCGGCACTTCCGGCAAGCTGCTAAGGACCCGTTCCTCAAGCGCTCGCGGCAAGAGTGCGCGCACCGGCAAGTTTCCGGCAAGCATAGGGTACAAAAACCATGCAAATACAGAATGAGACAAGAGAGGTAGCATGCATACATTCATCCAAAACACAATTTATATTACATCATAGCCTAGTGCAGTTCTAACTTAAGATAATCTGTCTTTTACATGAACTACACTTGCAACAAGAAACAGCGAAGGGGCCTAATCCTGGCAATCACCCTCAGTCCTCAGGACTTGATGAATCTTGCTGATCAAGGGAGCGACGGCTTCTTCGGCATCTGTGGTGTCCGTCCCCGGCGGCAAGCTTCTGAAGGCCTTGGAAACGTCGATCCCAGGGTTTCGGCAGATAATCTTGACGAGCATCTTGGAGACGACGTTGCTACAGAATTTGCGAGACTCACTAGCAAAGTGGGCGGACCTCCCTTCATGATGCTTCTTCAGTATCTCGAGGAGTCCTTCGAAGAAGAGGGTGAGGCTGGCGCTGGTGGAATCATGCTCACTGACGATGAAGCTATGTTTCTCCTTGTCCATGATGGTCATTTGAGCCGCGAGGCACTCGGCGACATCGACAAGGCGACCAGTCCACAAATCTAGGGCTTTCTGGTGCCCGTCGAAGGAATCTGCAACATCGGCATGCGCAGCTTTCTCCTTCTCCCAGTTTACCAGCTGTTCCCTCTCCTTTTCCCTGCCAACCTCCAGATCCTTCTCCATAGTCCTGAGCTTTGACTGGAGGTCAGCAATGGAGTTGTCGGTGGTCGAGAGTTCTTGAGATTTGGCGGCAAGGTCTTCTTCAAGCTTCGGTACCCTGGACTCCAACTCCACCCTGGCGGCCTCAGCGACCTCTGCGGCCTTGACGGCTTCTAGGAGCTTGGCGGCGTGGGCCTTAGCTTGAGTCTCGATGGCCTGTTTGTGGCCCTCCTCTAGCTCTTGGGTCCGCTACGCAAGCAGAGTCTGGATCTCCTCATCCTTGCCGCGTAGCTTGGCGGCAAGTGCTTCTTCTCGGGCGGCAAGCTCTTGTTCCTTGACGATGAGCTGCGCTTCACGCTCCGTCAACTTGCTGTCCAGGGTCGCTGCCTCCTCCTTGGCAGCATCAAGCTTCTCTTCCCGCCTCTTGAGGATATGGAATTTGCTATTATAGCATTGGCGGATCTCTTCCACCTTCTCCTTTAGCTTCCATAGCAGTCTTGCACATCCTTGAAGCCGTTGGCCATCGCCGTCAAGAATGCAAGGTCCACGGCACCACCATTGGAGTCGTTTGGTACTGCGATGCTGCTGGAGAAGGGCGCCAAGATCTCCACGATGGCTTCGTAAAAGGTAGGCTCCCCGACACCAGATGTGCTAGGGGCTTCGGATCCTTGCTGCTAATCGGTTGGCCCCAAAGGCCCCGTCAGAGCCTGTGCATCAGCCGCACTAGGGTGGACGACGACGCTTGGCCTATCACCGCCAGCCTCGCCCATCTCAGCGTCCGTTGTGATGAGCCCAGATGCACTGCCGGAGGGCATGGCAGGCTCTCCGAGGGTTTTCCTAGCCTCCTCAGTGGCGGACGCGGCGGCTTCCCTGGCAGAAATCCTGGCGGCCTCATCAGCGGCGCTCTTCGCAATTCCCTCCACAGATACTTCCCTCTCTTCCGGAGGGGTTGGTTCTGTAGAGTGGAGAAGAAGTGGAGAAAGGATAAATTCAAGACTCAGATCAACTTCAAGAAAACAAAAAAGAAGGATTGGCAATGGATCCAGTATGTTTGGAAAGAGGGTTACCTTGGTGAACACGTGGAGGGGATGTCGTTCTTCCTCCGGCAACTTCGGTTGCCGGCGTTTGGTCCCCGGCAACATTGGTTGCCGGAGGGACCTCCGCACGGATGAGCCCTTCTTGGTGCTCCTCTGGAGGAGGGCTGCTCCTTGCCGGTGAGGATCTTGGCGACGGCCTGGGGGCGAGGACCCCGTCAAGGGGTCTACCCCTTGACGCTCTCCTCCCAGCTGATTGCTTTCCAACCCCATGTCGGTCTCCATCACGGAAGACTCGATGGTAGTGCTCGCCAGCGGAAACCACATGTGAACCACACGCGGGGGGCTCGAACTGGCAACCTCAGATGAACCCATGCCTTGATTGGTGCCGGTTGACATCTCGCCCTCTTCAGCGGACCTTGGTTTCTTCGCCAGCGTCACTTCATCCCTGCAAGATTAGAACGACCAGGAAGATCAGTTCAACAACAAAGTTTGGGCGATTACAAGGAAAATGCATGGAGATGGAGGTGCTTACTCTTCATCGTCGTCAGGGTCACTAAGGACCAACAGATCATAGAGAACTGTGTCCCCCATCCCTGCAATCGTAGGTGATGGCGGTGGACTCCTGGGACGCTTCAGGGGGGCTGGGGGCTGCGAAACACCCGCCTCCTCCATGATTGGCGGGATGGGTCGACGAGGGGCAGCAGCGCGGGAAGGATGTCACCGGGAAGGCTGTCCCCGAGAAGGCTGTGCCCGAGAAGCCGCAACTGATACCTAGACGACGGCGAGCTCTTGGCTTGCCGGCTCGGTATGTGTCGGTACCAAAACCGGCAGATATCGGGTAGGGGATCCGAACTGTGGGTCTAGGAATCAATGGTAACAGGGAACGTAGAGACAGCGATTTACCCAGGTTCGTGCCCTCTCGAAGAGGTAATACCCTACGTCCTGCTAGATTGTATTGATGTGATTGTATGAAGGTTACAGAGTTGATCTACCTCGAGATCGACTGGGCTAAACCCTAGGTAATGGATATGATCCTCTACGGACTAGACCCTCTGGTTTATATAGACACCAGAGGGTCTAGGGTTACCTATAGTCGGTTACCATCAGGGGATTAACATGCCGGCCACGCCAATTGTTCCTTGGAGGAGACGCCAAGTCTTCGGAGGTTTCCTTCTGATACACGGGGTCACCCACAATCTGGCCTTCCATCGACGAGTAGAGGGCGGCCCACCAGTCCGGGCTATGAGAGATAGGCCGGCAGCCCAAGACCCCCTAGTCCGGGACACCCTCAGTAGCCCCCGAACTAGCCTCCAATGCCGAGGTTGACGGTCTTCGGCAGTTTCATGCTTCAATTGTCTTCGGCTTGGGCGGCGAGTTCCTCCCTTTACCTGTATTTGGTCTAACAGTAGTTCGGCCACCAATAGCTCGGTCGCCGAAGAATCCTCCAATTGGCGAGGCCCCGTGGGGCCCGTCATATCGGTTTTCTTCACCCAGAATCAAATGACGACCCTCGATTTCTGCACACCCACGGAATGCGAGTGGCCCGATGGGTTTTTACAAAAATGCCCCTCTTTTGGGGGGAGTCAATGCCCCTTTAATAGGCCAAGGGTGCGGAGGTTGACGCACCCCACCCCCTGCCATTCTCCCTCACGTCCTTGCGAGGTCGCAACCAGCAAACAATGGCGAGCGTCCCAGACTCTTCCTCATGCCCTCACGGCCCCCGTCAAGGTGATTGGGTGAGCTGTTCCGTATCCCTCATGCATTTACGCAGGCTCGAGACGCAAGGATATCTCCCTGCCTCAGATCTCGCATCCACCCACCCCGGATTAACTTCCGCAGGCGGGGAGGCCCTCGCAGAGAACTTTCCTTCCCCCCACGGGGAGGAAAGGGTGTGTTTCGTGCCCTTCCTCTTGCGAGGGATGGGTTTCCCCATTCATCCTTTCTTGAGGGGTCTATTAGAGTTTTATGGGATTCAACTCCACCACCTTACCCCAAGATCGATTCTTCATATATCGAGCTTCGTCGCTCTCTGCGAGATGTTCCTGGGCTGCGAGGCCCACTTCGAGTTGTGGAGGAAGTACTTCTGCCTCGTCCCCCGTACCCGAGGAGGGACAATCTACGAGGTCGGCGGGGCCGAAGTATGGCGGATCGCCGGAACCGGATACCCCATAGGGACTCCGAAGAAAAATGCCGAAGAGTGGACTTCGGAATGGTTTTATATCGAAGATGCCCCCCTATTTGATCCAGTCCGGAGGGGGCTGCCCGAGTTCTCATTGGTCCCTCCGAAGAAGCGGTTCAACTGGCGCCCGAAGAGTCCCTCTCAAGAGGAAAGCGCCGAAGTAACTCGGCTGGCCGCTCAAGTGAGGTGGCTAGCCCACAACGGGCTAACCATCATTGACGTGATGGCCGCAGCCATTGCCCGGTGCATCCAACCTCTCCAACAGAGAATGCACCCACTTTGGTGTTACAACGGGGAAGACGATGCCACCCGGTACAAAGGGATGGGACCTGCCAACCAGGCAGCGATGGCAGCCATATTGGCTGATCTCTTCAAGGGAGAAGAGCGGGAATTTTCTCGGTTAAGGCCCAAGGAAGGCTTCTCGAGCTACAAACCCATTGAAATTGTGAGTCCGACCACGTATTATAGTTCGGAAGGTACCTCAAATTTTTCCTAACCAGGTTCCTATCCTGTCCGAACAGAATTGGAGGCGCTGGATCGAGACAGTGAGCTGTCCTGCTCCTCAACCGGAGAATTACTCTCGTGATGATGATCCCGGGTTCCATGATGACCCTAAAACATCGATTAATTTCGAGGAGGGGGTATTCTACCAGGAGAGCCTTGATGGTTCTAAGGTGGCCCTTTTGGCCGATCATCCCGGGGTGCTTCCCTCCTCTGCTGTAAGTGGCCAACGGGCTTCCTCTCAAAAGAAACACTCAGCCGCTGCTGCCCCGAATACACTGACACCTACTCCCAAGGGCCGCCACACGACTCGCCGAACTACCACAAGAGCGACACCAGCGGCCCCAGCGACGAGTAGTCATGGGGTGACCAGACGCGCGGCCCTAACGGGAGCGACATCATCTGCGCCCCGCCCGAAAAGGTAACGCATCCGCCGTACCGTCATAGCCTCTATCTTCGACATCCGCCAAATATGCCAATAATTTTCTCCACGGTGTCCTGTAGACGATATGTGGAACCGCCCTCGGCTGGGGGTGTTGAAGAAGCACCGAGGGCTGACTCAAACCCGAGGTCACCAGCTGTAGCCGGAGTTACTCCGGGGGTCCATGCCGAGAACCAACATCCCGAGGACTCAGGTGGCGTCTCGGTCACTAACTCCGAGGTTAAAAGTGTGATGAATCTTCGGCGGCGTAAGGCGTCACTTCGGCACTCCGCGCTTTCTGATCAAGAGTTCAATGCTCTTAGCTCGGTAGACATGTACCTCGGCGCTGCCCGAATGGGACTTGAAGGGGCCGTGAAGCTCATGTCTACCAATATGCAGGTATGGTATTAGTTTTGACAACTAGTATCTAACCTAGTAGCCCCCGAGCCTTAATTTGGGCAGGACGGCCGAGTTAAGGGTCTGACATTTATAATGCCCTGCTATCGTGCAGACTGTTCGGGAGCAAAACAAAAAGCTGTCTGAGGACCTCAAATAGGCACGAACAGAGTTAGAATCTGCGAAGGCCGAGCTAGAAGGTGTGAAGAAATTCACCAGAGAGGCACATGGTAAGTGCCGGGCTCAAAGTTATTTAAGAAAAATTTGAGGGAACACCTCTATTAATGAAAGAGGATTCCATAGCAGCCGAGTTGATAAATCAGCTGCAGAGGGATCTAGAAATCGCCAGGGAAGCTCAAAGGTATGCGGAGTCATAGCAAGAGGCTAGCTACCGGGTGCTTTCCCGAAGTCATGAGGAGAGGGATAAACTTAAGGTAGAAGGCGAACAACAGGCTCAAGAAATCAAAAGTTTGAGAGCTCAACTGATCCTATCCCAAGAGGAGAACCAGAGACTGAAAACGGGCATGTTCGGTAAGTGCAATCTGATTTTTCATTTCAGAAACTGCACGTATTAGGCAGCAATATGAACAATGCCCCGTCTCATTGTAGTTCTTCTGACCGGACGTCCCGAAGGAGAGGCCAGCTCATACGGGTGGGACCTCCTGAAGGAGCTATCCGCTGTACATGAGCGAGCTCGGAAAGCCATGAAGAGCATGTTCAAAGCACTGTGGCCTGGCGAAGTGGCTCCGGAAGGGATGGCCGAGCTCACGAATCGTTTCAAAGGAGCTCGGTGCCGCTTGGAGCTATGGAAGATATCATCTTGTCGTGAGGGAGCACGGGAGGCTTGGGCGATGATCAAGACCCGTTTCACCAAGCTGGAGCCGGAGCATTTAGCGAGGGTTGGGCCGATAGGGCCAGATGGGCAGGAAGTGCCCGTGCATCTGGTATATGACCAGGTTATGCCCGCAGCTCGGTTGTCCCAAGCAGATTGTGCTCTCGAGACCATAATAGATGGTCTTGAGCAAGATTAATTGTTCGATTCTATGTATCTATGTACTTTACATCAAATAGTCTCCGAACCGTGCATAAAACGTTGTCTTAACCGGCCATCGGCTTCTGCCTCCTCGACCAGGAGCCGAGGAGTGTTTCCTACTATGTGATCCGAGAACATCGGAAAAATACTTCGGAGAACCAGGCAATCCGGCCATTTGGTGCAAACAAACAAAAACGTGCTCGGGGAGTTATGTTATATTACTGTTTAACGTAAGAAACATCTTCCGACGAAAATAGTTCCTCGATGGGTCCCTTGCATCGGGTTACCACGTTTAACCGTGGATGGATAACCAAATACCCGAGGTAGACGGGGATGGTTACTTCGGGAAAATACCCCGGAAACTTGGTGATAGTTACCAATTATTTTCACTTCCCTCGTGGTCGACCCACTGTGTTCTTAAGAACACTATCTTTTGGCTTCACCCGTCTGAGGTACGTACCCGGGAAATCCGGACGTAACAATCACAGAGGTGCTCCCTTTACTCCCTAGCCGAACAATCGGGAACGTAGGGGGTAAACACAGGAGCAAGGCAACCCAGCTTGGCAAAATCTTAAGTCAAATTGATGCATATAGTGGCTTTAAAACGAAAAAGAAGGTTGCAAACTCGAAAAAGACGGATGATTGCATAAATAAAATATGACGGGCTCCGTAAAAGAAGCCCCCAGGTAACAGCGTGTGGTACATTCAAAGATGTTTGCCGAAGAAAAACTTAACGTAGTTCGGCATTTCCGAACACAACCCGGGAGAGACTATTGACTAGAAAAAAATAAATCCTAAAAGGATAAACCAAACAAGGGAAGGTCGCGGAGCTAGTCGTAGAAACGTCGCAGCCGAGCTGTGTTCCATGGGTTTGGTTCGAGGCGGTCGTCCGTTGGGTCGCGGAGGCGATACGCTCCGCCCGCGAGTACTTGATCGATTATGAAGGGCCCCTCCCATTTGGGCGATAGCTTATGCTTCTGCTTTTCCGGGAGGCGCAGGGCTAGATCGCCGACGCTGTAGGCCTTCGCCCGTACTTCCCTGCTCTGGTAACGTCTGGCCTGCTGCTGATAAAAAGCAGAGCGAGCCCGAGCTATGTCGCGCTCGCCCTCCAGGGCGTCCAGGTCATCCCGCCGATCCAGCTCGGCCTCCTTTTCTTCATACATACGCACCCGAGGGGCGTCGTGAATAAGGTCGCTGGGGAGGACCGCTTCTGCCCCATACACCATGAAGAACGGTGTGTAGCCCGTGGATCGATTAGGGGTGGTGCGTAGGCCCCATAGTATGGAGTCAAGCTGCTCGACCCAATGGCAGTCGGATTCTTTTAAAGATCGGACCAAACGGGGCTTGATGCCGCTCAAGATCAGTCCATTAGCCCTCTCGACCTGTCCATTAGACTGTGGGTGATACACCGAGGCATAGTCGAGCTTAATGCCTAAATTAGCGCACCAGTCTTTGAATTCCTGGGCGGTAAAATTGGATCCGTTGTCTGTTATTATGCTATGGGGAACACCGTAACGGTGCACGATGCCGGATATAAAATCGATGACCGGCTTAGACTTGGCTGAAGTTACCGGTTTTGCCTCAATCCATTTAGTAAATTTATCTACCATGACGAGTAGATACTTCTGTTTCTTGGTCCCCCCTTTAAGTGGTCCGACCATGTCCAGCCCCCAGACCGCGAAAGGCCAAGTAATCGGTATCGTCCGAAGGGCCGTGGGGGGCATATGGCCCTGATTTGCGAAGAGCTGGCATCCAACGCAATGTTGGACCAATGTTTGGGCGTCTGTTCGGGCGGTGGGCCAGAAGAACCCTGCTCGGAAAGCCTTGCTGACCAAGGCCCGAGCTGCCGCGTGGTGACCGCCCATGCGAGCGTGAATCTCGGCCAGAAGCTGCCTCCCCTCCTCTTTGGATATACATCTTTGGAGGACGCCAGTAGTGCTTTTCTTATATAGCTCTCCCTCGTGTACTTTATAGGCTTTAGATCGTCGAATGATATGCCTTGCCTCAGTCTGGTCGGCCGGTAGTTCTTGGCGGAGGAGGTAGGCGAGGAAGGGCTCGGTCCATGGGGCGATTACCTCCATGACTTCGTGCGCCGAAGATGTCCTTTCAATTGCCGAGCCCCCAATAAATCCTTCGTCTGGTTCGATAGGTGGAGGGATGAGTGCTCCTGAGGTATTGGATTCCGAGTCCTGAGCATCCTCCTGCCACACCACGGACGGTTTGAAGAGTCGTTCTAAAAAGGTGTTCTCAGGGACACGGTCGCGCTTGGCGCCCATTCGAGCAAGGATATCGGCAGCTTGATTGCTATCTCTAGGTATATGGTGAAACTCCAGTCCTTCAAAACGGGCGAAGATTTTTAGGACGGCGTTGCGGTATGCTGTCATTTTTGGGTCTTTTACGTCGAATTCACCGTTGACTTGAGAGATGGCGAGATTAGAATCTCCCCTTACCTCGAGCCGCTGTATGCCCATTGACACCGCAATCCGAAGTCCATGTAACAGAGCCTCGTATTCGGCTGCGTTGTTGGAGTCGGTGTACATGATCTGGAGTATGTACCGAATATTGTCATCAGTGGGGGACGTGAGGACCACTCCAGCCCCCAGCCCGGCGAGCATTTTGGAGCCGTCGAAGTACATCGTCCAATGCGAGTATGTACTATACTCCCTAGGGAGTTTGGCTTCCGTCCATTCCGCAACGAAATCAGCCAAAACCTGAGATTTAATGGCTCGGCGTGGTCGATATATGATTTCGAAGGGGAAGAGTTCTATAGCCCATTTGGCTATGCGGTCGGTGGCATCTCGATTGTTGATTATGTCATTAAGTGGTACTTCGAATGCCACCGTAACCGAGCACTCCTGGAAGTAATGGCGGAGCTTTCGAGATGCCATGAAAACTGCGTAGGCGATCTTCTGATAATGCGGGTACCTCGTTTTACACGGGGTGAGCACTTCGGATACGTAGTACACAGGTTTCTGCACCTGGAGCTTGTGACCGTCTGCCTCACGTTCGACGACGAGAACCGCGCTGACCACCTGATTCGTGGCCGAGATATATAGTAGCATTGGCTCACCCGGGCTAGGTGTTGTCAAGATCGTGTTGCTGGCCAGTAGAGTTTTTATTTCTTCGAGTGCTGCCGCCGCTTCGCTGGTCCATTCAAAGTTCTTCGTCCGTTTGAGCAATTTGTATAGAGGCAAGGCCTTTTCTCCGAGGCGCGAGATGAAGCGGCTTAGGGCTGCAACAGTGCCGGCAAGTTTCTGGACGTGTTTGAGCTCAGTGGGGATAGCCAGCTCGGACAGTGCCCGTATTTTCGCTGGGTTGGCTTCTATTCCTCTATGGGAAACGATGAAGCCGAGCAGCTTACCGGCCGGCACTCCGAAGACGCACTTTTCCGGATTGAGCCATATATCGAAAGTCCGAAGACTGTCAAAGGTTTGCCGGAGATCGTCCACCAGCTGGCTGACATGTTTGGTTTTGATAACCACGTCGTCCACATATGCTTCGACTATTTTGCCGATTTGTTTTTCCAGACATGTTTGAATCATGCGCTGGTATGTAGCCCCTGCGTTCTTTAATCCGAAGGGCATTGTGTTGAAGCAGAATGGTCCATAAGGAGTGATGAATGCAGTGGCCGCCTGGTCGGACTCCTTCATTTTAATTTGATGGTATCCGGACTAAGAATCGAGGAAACACAGTGAGTCATGCCCGGCAGTGGCGTCTATGATCTGGTCTATGCGGGGCAAGGGGAAAGGATCCTTGGGGCAGGCTTTGTTTAAATCCTTGAAATCGACACACAACCGCCAGGACTTATCCTTCTTCAGCACCATGACCAGGTTGGCCAACCACTCAGGATGTTTGATGTCCCGGATGAATCCGGCTTCGAGCAACTTTGCCAGTTCCTCGCCCATAGCCTGACGTTTGGGTTCGGAAAACCGACGCAGAGTCTGTTTGACTGGCTTGAAACCCTTAATGATGTTCAAGCTGTGCTCGGCTAATCTACGCGGGATCCCTAGCATGTCTGACGGGTGCCAGGCGAAGATATCCCAGTTTTCACGCAAAAATTTGCGCAGCTCTTCATCGACCGCGGGGTCCAGCTGAGCTCCAATGGACGCCGTCTTGTTGGGATCTGTTGGGTGTACTTGGAATTTGACGATTTCATCCACTGGTTTGAAGGACGTGGATTTGGGCCTTTTGTCAAGGATTACGTCGTCCTTATCCACCGTTGAGCGGAGCGCGGTCAGTTCTTCAGCTGCGAGGGCTTCGGACAACGCTTCGAGGGTGAGGGATGCTATTTTGTTCTCGGCCCGAAGAGCTCTGTCCGGATCACTTATTATTGTGATCACGCCGTTTGGCCCTGGCATTTTAAGCTTCATGTACCCGTAATGTGGTACGGCATGGAATCGTGCGAAGGCATCGCGCCCTAGTAAGGCATGGTAGCCACTGCGGAAGGGCACGATGTGGAAAAGCAGTTCTTCGGATCAGTAGTTCTCGGGAGTTCCGAAGACCACATCAAGAGCCACTCGGCCACTAGAACGTGCCTCCTTTCCAGGGATGATCCCTCGAAAGGTGGCGTGGCTTTGCTCGATGCGGGATCTGTCAAACTGCATTTTGTCCAAGGTGTCCTCGTAAATGAGGTTTAGCCCGCTACCGCCGTCCAATAACACCTTTTGGAGTCGGAATCCATCCACTATGGGATCAAGGACAAGGGCGGCAGCAGCTCGAGTAGGGCAGGACCTCGGCTGGTCTTGTTCACTGAAAGTGATGGGTGTGTCTGTCCATGAGTCTGTCTCTGCCACATGTTGAATTTGAGCGAGCTCTCGAAGGGCTCTCTTCCTCTGATTCTTCGAGGAATACATCTCGTAGATTGTTAAGATCTCGGTGGCATCATCAAAGGTCGTTGCTGGACTGTTATGTGAGTACGGGCCTCCGAGGATGACTTCGCCGCTTTTGGCGACTTGCCTGACCACCCAGCAAGCTCGAAGGCTGTGGGTTGGGTTTGTGGAGTGTATGGCGCATGCTTTATCCAGCAGTTCATCAAGGACCGTTCTGGATCTTGTCAGGGGTTTCATCCTTTTCTCGGATGGCTCGTATTGGGGTGTCCGGCGAGGGTATGCGCGTTTTGCCCGAGCTCAGTTTAGTTCCTCTGTATGGATTGACTCCGTTTGCTCGAGCTGAGCCTGCCAAGCATACTCCATGGCGCAGTATTTGGACACCAGGTCCGATAAATCAGAGAAATTTTGGATGTGGCAGCGGGCGAGGGCGTTTAAAACGCCCTCGTCTCGGCAGTTCTGTCGGAAGATCTCCAGAATGTCTTTGTTGCAGCCGTCCGTCATCTTGTTTTTGACGATAAGGAATATGGCCCAGAAGTGCCGAACTGTCTCTCCAGGCTGCTGCTTTACGTACATTAGGTCCCATATGTCGGGCCATCCTGAGTTATCTGGATAGTACTCAATATGGGGGGTGGGTGGGATAAAAAATTTGATCCCAACGGAGTGTGAGTCCAGAGTTTTGGCGGCCGCGTCCTGGACTGGCATGGAATCCAATGCGCCAATCTCTGGATAGTTGGCCGGGCGCGGGTGCGTGGATCCGGAATTGCGTGCTGAACCAGGCCTCGGCTCTGAACCCTCTTCGGAGCGGAGTTCGGCTGCCGAGCTAGAAGATGAAGCCTGCTGGTCAGAAGCTTGCACCTCATGTGCTTTCGGCTCTGGGGGAAAGGGTGGGCCCTCCGTGGGGCTTTCGATAGTGGCGACCAAGTGAGTGGTGGCAGGGGCGTTAATTTCCCTGTCGTCGGTTTTAAGCCCGATCTGATCGTACACCGAGGAGTGGCCATCGGCGATTCCCAGAGCCTGGATCCGATCTAGTATCCCGTTTAATGACGAGAGATCCGTTGGTTCCAGGTTCTGGCAGTTTGCGGGGTCAACCCGTAGTATGGCCATGACGGGAGTGTCAGAGTTTGCCCCGTAGTTATGTTTGGGCGAGGCAGATCTTCGGCAGCCGAGCGCGGAGATTAGGTCCGGGCTCAAGGCTGGATCCGCAGCGGTGGCCGTCTCGGTAATGGGGTTGGCCGTACTCGAAGTCGGTGCTTCAGGATTTGTGGGTCCGTCAGACGAAGCTGAGGACCCCGTGAGGATAAGATCTCCCCGGGAGTCGGCGACGAACTCTAAGTTTCCGAACCTGATCTCCTGGTTGGGGGTGAAGCTGTCGACCCGGCCAAGGTGACCGGCCGGATCGGCGTGTAGCATGACGCTGCCGAACGCGAAAAGCTGGCCGGGAACGAAAGTGTCCCTGCGGCTAGCGCTGTTGCTGATGATTAGGCGAGCCATTGATCCTTGATGACCCACGGCGGAAATCTCAATGAAAGCACCAATGTCGGTACCAAAACCGGCAGATCTCGGGTAGGGGGTCCGAACTGTGGGTCTAGGAATCAATGGTAACAGGGAACGTAGAGACAGTGATTTACCCAGGTTCAGGCCCTCTCGAAGAGGTAATACCCTACGTCTTGCTAGATTGTATTGATGTGATTGTATGAAGGTTACCGAGTTGATCTACCTCGAGATCGACTGGGCTAAACCCTAGGTAATGGATATGATCCTCTAGGGACTAGACCCTCTGGTTTATATAGACACCAGAGGGTCTAGGGTTACCTATAGTCGGTTACCATCAGGGGATTAACATGCCGGCCACGCCAATTGTTCCTTGGAGGAGACGCCAAGTCTTCGGAGGTTTCCTTCTGATACACGGGGTTGCCCACAATCCGGCCTTCCATCGACGAGTAGAGGGCGGCCCACCAGTCCGGCCTATGAGAGATAGGCCGGCAGCCCAAGTACCCCCTAGTCCGGGACACCCTCAGTATGCGCTGCCTTCTTTCAAGCTGGCCTCTTGGCGACAGCCATCTTCACCTTGGTGGGAGGATCCCAAGGTGGCTCTTCTTCCTATTCCTCCTCCCCTTCATCCAAAGACCCCTCGGGTTGCTCCTCCTCGTCTTCCCCCTCCTCAGACTCCTTGGTCTGCTCCTCCTCGCCAGCATGCTCTTTGGCATGCTCTTGAGGGCGGCTTCCTCCGCTGGTTCCTGGAACTGTGGCTTGCTCTTCAGCCTGGCTTCCGGTGCCCCCTCCATTGTCGGTGCCCTTGGCCGCCCGGGAATGAGTCACCTTCACTCTTTTGAGCTCCTTGGCTCTCAAGGCCAGTAACTCTTTCCGATCATCCTTTGCCGGGTGCATCATGTCATCCTCAGCTCCAATGGCCTCCTCCACCAAGCCGGCAAACTAGCTGTCCACATTTTCCTTACTGGGTTCCTCCCATGTGCTCAGAACCGTCCTGGCATCGCAGTCTGGCATCATCGCCAAGATGGAAGCCTTGGCGGTATTGTTGCACAAGGGGATTACCTTCGCCGGCAGGTCGAAGATGCAACCCTTGTTGAAGAGCTAGAAAATGAGCCGGTAGTGCCCCATTACCATCAAGTTGTTGTCGGAGCCTGGATGTAGACGCGTTGGGTCGGTAGGGCCCTGGTAATCCCACGCTCGCTGGCCTCCTCTGTGCTGCAGTGGGGCGATCCAGCGGCGAGTGAAGTCTGCCCCCACCATCTCAATCATCAGGCCGGCCCCCTTGAGAGCGAGGATTCGGTGTAGCGCCACTCCCAGCTTGGCGTCCCTGGGGTTGACATTGTTCCAGCTCTCGGGCTTCTCAATCCTCTCGGTCCTGAGGTGGCAAAAGGCTGGAAAATCCTGCTGCTTGATCCAGCACCAGTCGGCCCGCCACTCGTCCCATTTGGTGTGCAGCTTCCCGTCCAAGTAGTGCCTCTTCGAGTTCCCACTTGGGACCCAGGCAACACTACCAGAAAGGGCGCCCTCCCTGACCCGAGGGATGAAGAAGTGTCGGAACAGGGCAACATTTGGGGCTATTCCCACAAAGTTCTCACACAAATGCGCGAAGGTTGCCAGAGACAGGTGACCGCGTTGGGGGTGAAATCCAGCAGATTGAATCCGAAAGTGTTCATCACCTTAACAAAGAAATCAGAGAAAGGCAGACACAGACCGCAGTAGAAGTACCCGGCGAAGAAGTGAAATCGATCGCCAGCGGGAGGGAGGGACCCTGGGAGCACTGTTGTGGCCTCACGATCCTGCGTCTTGCTCATGTACACGTGCGCGTAATCCTTCGTCAGGCCATCTTCTGTGAGCACCGATAGGAAAACGGCATGAGCCCGCCGCTGTGCAGCCTTGGCGGCTTTCTTCTCATCCGCCGCCGAACTCGGGGCCTTTCCATTTCTTCGGCGCCATGGCGAGATTTGTGGGGGGGGGAGCTGCGCTGCATGGCGGCGGAAGCAGAGGGCGTGTTTTCTGCTCTGGCGCAAGGAAGAAAGCGAAGGCGGCGGCGATGGTGAGATTGGGAGAAGGGGGTAAATGAGCAACGCCCCTCGTGGATTCCTTTTTATGGGGAAGGCGTAGGGGCTGGCCCTTTACCGTCCTACGTGGCTGCGCTTTTCAGGCGCACTACCTCCCCGCGCCCATTCCATTCCACCTCTCCCACGCCCGCCTTTAATGCACATCGTGGGGAGCATGGTAACTGAGAAGATTACGACAGTTATCATCTGCCATGCGTACCTGTGCACTGTTCGGGCCTGGCCCAACGACGCCTCGCATGCGCGTGTGGCCCAGGCCCAGGGGCTCCTATTGGTGTACTAAAGCATGGGTGCCCTCGTACCCTGACTTGTGCACAGGCAGTTGTAGCCTCCTTCACGGCAAGGGCTTGATGGAGGATAACTATGACTCAAGACTTAGAATAAACAAGACCGTGAAGAAGACCTTAAGGCAGGTCATCGAGAATTACTATTCTCGTACTGAAGATCAAGATTGCCCTTGCCGGCAAGGTTCGTACCGGCAAGGTGAAGACCAAGACTCTGGTTGCCAGCAAGCAATGGTCCGGCAAGCTCCGCACCGGCAAGCTCGTTCTGTCCCATCACCGCTCCACCTCATCATTGGCTAGATAAGCATGCATGATTGGTGTCGAGCAGGCAGGCAGTCAATGCAACTGGCCAAGGCACGTGTTAGCATGCCACGCTAGGATTAACTTTAATGACACCCGTCCCTGGGACGTGTCAAGGTAACAAGAGAGCGCCAGGAATGGTGGTACGGATCTTTTACCCAAGGCCTTGCCTCCCCGACGTAGCACCTAACAGTGCATTTAATGTGTTTGTCTTACCTCGTCTGGAAGTAGATGTGGTGACAGTGCAAGTTACTATTCAAACTTTGTAATGACCATGTTAGCCTCTGTGGTAACCCCTTGGCCTATAAAAGGAGGTCCATGGCTACACTTAGAACGGTCGACTCTTAGCTCAACTACACGCTGTAGCTGCATTTCCCGCGCACCTTGCCGGTAAGCTGCGCTCTTTGTAACCCTTGAGCTCACATACAATCAAACCACCAGAATAGGAGTAGGGTTTTACGCTCACTGCGGCCCGAACATGGATAAATCGTTGCTTGTGCTCATATCTACTAGCCCTGCTGTCGGTGTAATGAGAACCAGGGTCTCATCAACCTTCTTAGCATGGGTCATTCCCGTCCAGGATTGTTGCCTGGCAACCCCGCCAAGGCCAAGCTTCCCGGCGAATACCATATCTGGCAAGCATTATATTAACAAGCAAGAACAAGAGCTCATTGGGAGAGAAGCTTCTTCCCAGCGGCATGATCTCCTTGCAAGACAAGACCCGGCAAGGTTTGCCGGGGGACAGCTGGGAACAAACACAAGATATCAAGAAGGCGTTCAAGCCAATGATCAGAAGACAGAAGACCGAAGGCTGGGTTCCCGGCAAGATCTTGCCGGGAAGGCTCACGAAGACCCGGCAAGGACTCGCACCCGGCAAGATCCCGCCGCCCTGCCACCGCTCCAGCGCAGCAAACAGCCTGTCATTTAGGGTTTGTCCTCCTGGGTGCGTGTCATGGCATTAGCGGCGGATGGGGTTAAGCGGTGCTGATGGGACGGGCTCTTTTCCCGTCCCCAAGAAAGTAAGGGACACCTAAGTGGAGCATTTAATGCGTTTGTCCTAAGTCGTCAGTGATAAGTATGAAAACACTGTAGTAACTTTACACCTCTTGTACTTGCTGTTCGCCACTGTTGGTGACCCCTTGGTCATATAAAAGGAGGCCCAAGGCGAAGCTACAGGAGGGGGGAGGGGAAGCTTTCTAGCCCAGTTGCATGCGTAGCCGCCCTTCTTGCATACTGTTCACCAAGAAGTGCTCCATGTATCTGAGCTTAAACACCCACAATAAACCAAAGCAGGAGTAGGGTTTTACGCTACTCAGCGGCCCGAACCTGGGTAAAAATCCCCGCGTTGATCGTTGGATCCGCTCTTTGTGTACACCTTCTCCCTAGCCGAACCATAAAAGGGATCCACGCGGTCCCATAGGTGTCGTACGCCGACATCTTTGGCGCGCCAGGTAGGGGGAGAGGTTGCGCGAACCCGATCTAGCGGTCAGTGCGTCAGTTTTTGATCGTCTTCATCGTCATGGCGCCCAAGAAGAAGCGGAGGCGGCTGAAATTCCTTGCGAAAGCTAAGTCCTAAAACTTTAATCGCTTTCTGCTGCGTAGTCTTATCCTTGATGGTGTTTTTGTATAACCTGTGCGCGGGGGAGCCCTCTTAAAACACTCTGCGCTCCTGGTTGTTCTGGGTCCGCCCAGCAACACAGATGCAGCTGTAGTTGTTTCCAGAGCGTTAAGCTCCCGAAGATGCGGCGTTCTCGATAGGCTGCTAGACAGGACCCGATCCTAAGTGCCATTGACCAGGACGTGCGCATTCGGGAAGTATTCCGGCAAGCGTAGGGATTCATTGTACAAAAATGCAATCATTTAAGGAAAAGGCTTAGCAAGTTTTATTTTAAGGTTTCTGCGTAAACCCGTATGCTGAGGAGCCTTCCCGGGGCTAGTTGCGCTCCTTGTCGCCTCGAGTCCGCTCGGCGATGTGAGCAGCTGCACTAAAGCTGGGAAGGAAAAACCTTTTTCGGGAGGCGGCGTTCCCGGCAAGCCGCTAAGGACCCGCTCCTCAAAGCGCTGCTGACTAGATCGTGCGCACCGGAAAGTGTTCCGGCAAGCAAGGGATTATTCGGCAGAAGTCAAAATTACAACAAATTAGTCATAAAGCCAAAAGCTAATTAATTTGTTGTGTTAAAACGCTGTCGTGGCATTACATGTCCGAATCAGTGTTGCAGGTATACAGGTGGGCGATTACTTTGCAGCCTTCCCGGCAACATCATTGCCAGAAGCCAGCATCGAGAACGTCAAAGTTCTCCGCTGAAGTCATAAGCCTTCCCGGCAACATTCTTGCCGGAAGTCGACGTCGAGAACGTCAAAGTTCTCCGCTGAAGTCATAAGCCTTCCCGGCAACATCTTTGCTGGAGGCCGGCATCGAGAATGTCAAAGTTCTCTGCTGAAATCGCAGACTTTTCCAAAAATATTCTTCGGCGGAAGAATAGCAAACCTTGTCGTCGAGTCATGTGCTCCGACAAGGGGGCTTTCAACCTTGTCGTCGAGCCATGCGCTCCGACAAGGGGGCTTTCAACCTTGTCGTCGAGTCATGCGCTCCGACAAGGGGGCTTTCAACCTTGTCGTCGAGTCATGCGCTCCGACAAGGGGCTTTCAACCTTGTCGTCGAGCCATCCGCTCCGACAAGGGGGCTTTCAACCTTGTCGTCGAGCCATGCACTCCGACAAGGGCTGTTTTTCTTAAACAACTATACTTCCAGAAGGAAAGGGCATGGCAGTCATGACCCACGCCAAATTTGGCCCCACCTCCAGCATCGAGATCTTTGAGTTCTCTGCTGTAGGCGGGCCCGGGGGCTCCTGTCGGTGTAATGAGAACCAGGGTCTCATCAACCTTCTTAGCATGGGTCAGTCCCGTCCAGGATTGTTGCCTGGCAACCCCGCCAAGGCCAAGCTTCCCGGCGAATACCATATCTGGCAAGCATTATATTAACAAGCAAGAACAAGAGCTCGTTGGGAGAGAAGCTTCTTCCCAGCGGCATGATCTCCTAGCAAGACAAGACCCGGCAAGGCTTGCCGGGGGACAGCTGGGAACAAACACAAGATATCAAGAAGGCGTTCAAGCCAATGATCAGAAGACAGAAGACCGAAGGCTGGGTTCCCGGCAAGATCTTGCCGGGAAGGCTCATGAAGACCCGGCAAGGACTCGCACCCGGCAAGATCCCGCCGCCCTGCCACCGCTCCAGCGCAGCAAACAGCCTGTCGTTTAGGGTTTGTCCTCCTGGGTGTGTGTCATGGCATTAGCGGCGGATGGGGTTAAGCGGAGCTGATGGGACGGGCTCTTTTCCCGTCCCCAAGAAAGTAAGGGACACCTAAGTGGAGCATTTAATGCCTTTGTCCTAAGTTGTCAGTGATAAGCATGAAAACACTGTAGTAACTTTACACCTCTTGTACTTGCTGTTCGCCACTATTGGTGACCCCTTGGTCATATAAAAGGAGGCCCAAGGCGAAGCTATAGGAGGGGGGAGGGGAAGCTTTCTAGCCCAGTTGCATGCGTAGCCGCCCTTCTTGCGTACTGTTCACCAAGAAGCGCTTCGTGTATGTGAGCTTAAACACCCACAATAAACCAAAGCAGGAGTAGGGTTTTACGCTACTCAGCGGCCCGAACCTGGGTAAAAATCCCCGCATTGATCGTTGGATCCGCTCTTTGTGTACACCTTCTCTCTAGCCGAACCGTAAAAGGGATCCACGCGGTCCCATAGGTGTCGTACGCCGACACCTGCTCTTTGTAGTATTTTGATCCCACTCCCGAACTGCAAAGGGATCCTCTCGATCTCATAGATCGTCGTTTTCCCACGACAATCATTCTATGTTTTTTTAGATATCTTCAAAAGCACAACAAAGATGTATTCCACCTTTATATATGAATATGATTTACAAATGCCATGATACTCGAATTCAGAAGGTTGAATCCACTTTGAGTCAAACAGTTATTTCATCCAACACAATCTGCTCACACGAAAAACAGTTCACCTTATGTGCACTCCTACAAGTACTGAGGATTGCCTCGCCTAAGTAAATCAGATCATTACAAGACATGGACAACAAATAAGGGGTCTTACAACATAATCCATTCACAAACATGACACGACATGCAAGTATACTAATCTAATGACAATTTCAACTGGTATCTAAAGAAGAACTAGGATTAGCCTGGGCTTCAGATAGCAGAAGCAGCAGGACCTTCTCCGTCTCCAAATGCAACTGTCTTACTTGCTCCACATCTTTGTTTGCTTGCATAATGCGTGCAGCTAATTGCATAATTTCCAGCCTCATGATCAGGATTACCTCATTCATGGCAGCCACACCCTCTCTTTCTGCCTCTAGTAGAGCCTCAAGAACTATAATATCTGTGCTTTCCAACGGGGTTGCCTCTGAACTGCTACCATCTGGTAACATGGATGGCGCACTGCTTCCACAAATAGATCCTGGGGGTGTACATTGTGTCCTAGTTTGAACTGCATCCTCAAAGGTTTTCGCTGGACATAAGTAATAGATAGTTATCGCATGATCCAGGCAGTCAGCTTACATGGTAAACTACATATGAATTATTGCTGAGCATGGCAAGGTATATTTAAATGGTTCGAAGTTACATCAGCCGAAAACAAATTAAAATGGTTAGCTGAAAGGCAGTGCACCACAGCTATATTTAGTTGCCCAAGCATATAAACAGTTGAAATATTCTGAGAAAGCACTTAAACAGTGTGGCCTCATATAAACTAGCAAGACAGTCTTGTGATGGAGTTCATAGGAAAAGTTAAGGAGTCAAATGAAGTATGCATGCATTTCTTTACGATAGTACGGCAGGTACTTCTGACACATTGGCCAACTCAGGTATAGCCTAACAAGTACTCCCTCTGTAAACTAATATAAGAGCATTTAGATTACTAAAGTAGTGATCTAAACGCTCTTATATTAGTTTATGGAGGGAGTAACAAACAAGCATTCTAATCAAGCAATACAACAAAGTAGGCAACTGAACTATTTGTAATTCAGTAGGATTACAGGTTGAGGGCACAAGCCAAGAAAGCAGCCCACACGCATGACATTTCACAGTAACTAAAACACACTGGCTTACCATATGTCGCTGTGAAGGCTCGCTGCTATTGCAATGTTCTTTGAAGATGTCGTCAGCATCCCGTGCATGCAAATCTAGTCATTGTAGTTTATTCTTCCCCCTCTATTTTGGTAAAACTAATTTTAATCACATGCACTATTCAAATTGAACATCAATGATTCATCTAAACTAATGAAAGAAGGGTGTGTGCTTACATGACAATATGTGTGCTTCACTCTATTTTTGTGCTTGTTCGAGGTGCCAGCCCCAAAAGAAAAAGCATTTTGCTTGATGCGGTTGGCAGCTCCATAATGAATAAAAGCAACAAATTAGTCATGCAACTTGGGAAGATCAATAACGCACAAAAAAGTTATGAACAGAGGCTCGGAGCAGTGCGGTAATAGCTAGCATTGAAAAATGTTGGTTAAGACGAACCAAAAGCAGCGGAACTACAAGCTAGTTTGCTGATGTGTAATTTAGCATAGAGAACATAGAAGCAGTCCAGTACAGTAATTGTAACCAAGAGGTGACATCAGAACAACACCATTATCATAAATATAGCATGCGAGAAGTAAAATAGGAGGCAGTAATATCTAGGAAGTATAGTAATACTTAGGACAAAGAAAAAGCATTGTAACTACAGGTGCACTGATTTGTAATTTAGCACATATAACCTATTCACTACCACACATTTGGACCTACAGGTGCAAGTAGAATAACGCCTCTCATAAAAAATTGAATGATACCCTGAAAAAATTTGAAGATGCGGTGCTTATGCTAAGAAGGTGAACGTAGGCGCCGACCGTTGGAGAATAGTACCTGATTCTCGGAGGCGTATGGGTATCGTTGTCATACGTGAAAGATAAGTGTCAGCGATGGTCCTCGTGTTGCGATTAAGTTGGGCCAGCTGTCGCCGTTGGTGAAGCGGCTCCGGTGCTTAGGTGCGGCGTCTGTCGACATCCAAGAAAGCTGATCTGTGGTAAGTGAACTGTTGTACAATAAAGACGAGAAAGACCAAAGGAGTACTAATTGAAATAACCTGATGAGGCGGCGGCGGCAGTAAAGCTGGGCCGGGGGAGTTGAACATGGAGTCCGTGGAGCGGGTCCGGTGCAGTGGACGAAGGCGTCGGCGATGCACATTCGGGGCGGTGTACAGTGCTTTCGGTGAGGCAGATCTATTGCGGCGGACGAGGGCTTCTATGAAAGGCCAGCGATGTGGCAGACGAGGGCGTCGGTGAAGGGCCTACACTGTGGTGGACGAGGGCGCTGGTGAAGCAGATCCGGTGCGCTGGACCATGATGGCGGTCAAGGAGATCTGGTGCGATGGACAAGCCAGTCACTAAAGCGGCTCCGGTACAGTAGTGAGTTGGTAGTTGGTGGTTCCAAGGTGCGGAAGGTAGATCCAGCGGGGTGTTAGGTGCTCCGCCGCGGCGCAGGACTAGATTCGGCGGCTTGGGGGATGGGGGAGGCGGGGAGGGGAGTGCTTCTGGGTTAGAATGTTGGGGGCAAAGAGGGGAAAATAATGGAGTTACCAAAGCAGCCCTTTTCCATTGATGTGGCAGGGGTAAAAGAGGAATATCGTAGGGCTAAACTTTCGGGCGCGAGTAATTTCGATGTAAGCGGGAAGTTTGAAAGCTTTTGGCGGCTGAAATTATGTCTTCTCGTCTTGCACAACCGACAATGATATCATGGCCGAGTATTTATTTGTTGTGCACGCGAGAAAAAAAAAGGTGCAAGTTTCGAAAATCAATGTCTCCAACTCGAAACTTAGATTGTCCATTCAATTCAAATATGGATCATTGAGCTATTGCAAGCAAATACCATCATATGCTCCAATTCAAATGAAATTTCGAATGTGTTTCTCCTAAATATGATGACACAAACAAATATGTATGTGTATGAATAAAGTGGATGATGACAAGGTTTGAACACGACCATATGTCTATATCTCTAGGTTTGACATAAGAATTTCAAATCACGCAATCGGGTTAAAAATTGTACCCCCATTTAAATGAATTAAAAAAAGCTAATAATGCAGTCGAATTCAGAATTTCCAATCTTAGGTCAGTAATTCTAGTACTTCAAAATATACCTCGCATGTTCAAAAGTATCGCTATCTCATAGTCCAAAAATATGAAGAAAAAAATGATCGAGCATGAGTACACACACTCTTGACCATGTATTTTAATTACGTCTATATATCTCAGACATACACCCCTCACTCTTTATCTGAAGCACACCACCCCGGCCCCTCTCCCCCCACACACACAAGCCTTTCTCTCCCCCGGACACAAACACACGCACACATTATCCCCCCCCTCTCTCTCTTCTAGGTCTGAACCCCAATCTAGGTCTCTATCTCTTTGTCTCTCGGACATGCACACATCTGTTCCCCCACTCTCTAGGTCTCCCGGCATCTATCTTTCCCAAGCACACACTCTATAGCTGTGTATCTTTCCCATACACAAAAACACACTGCCCCCACCCCAACATCTTTCTCCCTATGTATATCTGGCTCTCGCACGCTCTCCACCATCTCTCACTCTCACATTGACACACATCTCACTCACCACCCCCACTACACACAAACACCCTCCCTCTCCTTGTGCACCTCTTGCCTCTTTCCATCTCTTCACATGCAGACCTGACCCTTCTTCCCACTATATGTCGCGACTCTCTCCATAAATCTCTAGCGTATCATCGATCTCAAACTCGCGCGATGTTCTCTCTGCCATCTATTTTGATCTCTCATGAAGTCTCTCTGACGCACGCAGTGACTCACTTTACTTGTGTCTCCCTACATAGGCCACTTTCGAACACCAACGACCTCCTCTGCCTATCTAAAGGCCACTTTTCGCACACAATCGACCTCCATCTCTCTCTCCCACTCTCTCTATCCATCTCTCTCTCTCTCTCCCTCTCCCTCTCCCGCACTCTCTCTCTCTCTTGCACCCCTCTCTCACACACACTCGACGTATCTTCCAAATATATAGCACGCACCCCCGCCCGCACCCATGCTGTTCCGCTACTAGACATGCCTCTCTCTCTCTTGGACACACATGCCATATCATCCCCCCTCTTCCTACTAGGTTTACATCATCGGTGGTCTCTCTTCTCCACACACACACACTCTCCCTTTCCCACACACGCGCGCACAAAATAGACACACACACACACACCACGCCATCTATCTGGATTCCTCTTTTAAGATACACCCCCTTGTATATTCTCTCCAGCTCTAGTTGTATATATATCCCTATCTCGCTCTCTCTCTAACTCACATGCACACCAAAAATCCCCGTCTCTCTAATTCACACCTCTCTCTCCCTATGTCCGAATGCGTATCTCACACACTCACTCTGTGACTATGTCTATCTGCCTCCATGTTACACAACACAAAGTCCCATATAGGTCTCTCTCTATCTTCCACACACACAAAAACACGCAATGACTCTCTTATCTCTGCCTTAGTCTCTCCATATCACACACATGCACGATCTCTCACTCGCACACACACTCAACCAAGGTTTTCTTGCGAGATACTTACAATCTATTCATCAGTGGTGGCAGTACAAAGAACACAAAACGTGAAAAAAATACATCTACACGTTCGTAGACCACCTAGCGATGACTACGAGCACTAGAGCCAGCCGAAGGCACGCCGCAGTCATCCTCCTCCTTATCGGAGACGGGAAAACCTTGTTTTAGACAGTCGGGAAGTCATCGTGCTAAGGCCCCACATGCTCAGCCGTTGAATAGAACGTAGATCCAGGTTTATGGAAACAACTATCAATAATACGTTTGTATTTCCATAGTTTCGAGTTTTCCATCAAGATATTAGTCACCCATGGTCGATATTTAGTTTGAATTACGTACACATACATACTATGTAACTAGCCGTGCTTATAGACTTCCAAAGCTTAGCTTTCACTCCTACTTACAATATGTAGAGTATTTAACAAAAGAGTACCACTTTCAACCAGCCCTAGCAAGAAACTATTGTACAAAAAATAGCAAAAACATACCAAAAATTTCTCAATCTGTGCCAAAAAATTACTACCAAACTCCTAAAAAAACTAGTACCAAGTGCCGATTAGGCTCGTTTAAACCCGTTTATGACAGGGTTGGCCCACACGTCCATGCTGACGACGCACCTAAAGTCAACACCGTATGTTTGACCGTAGAGTTGACTGTTACAACAGGTAGGACCCACATGTTAGCATCTATCCTCTTCTTCAAACAGTTCATATGCGTGTTCGTCGCCGACGCCGGTGATGGGCGAGCTGGCCGCCGCTCCGGCGGACGGGCAGGCCGCCGTGCTAGCCTCCGCACGGGCTGGCTGGCTGGCCCGAGCGCGGCTCACACGCGAGCAAGCCACCGCGCTGGCCTCTGCACGGGCTGGCTGGTTGGCTCGAGCGCGGCTCACACGCGAGCAAGCCGCTGCGCTGGCCTCCGCCCGAGCCGGATGGCTGGCCCGAGCGCGGCATGCGCGAGCAAGTCGCTGCGCTGGCCTCCAAACGAGCCGAATGGATGGCCTTAGTGCGGCATGTGCGAGCAAGCTGCCGCACCGCCGTGCCAAGCTAGCTAGCAAAGCTTGCACACAAGCAGCTGGATGCATCCAACATGTTGTGTGCTAGCTTGGCTAGCTAGTGGCCGCGAGCGCCGCGTCGAGCTGGCTTCCGGCTGACGCAAGATGGGATCCGCACCGCCGGCACTTTTGACCTCGCTTTCAGCCGGCGGCGGTGGCTGCCTCCCATGGCCGAGGATGACTAGGTGCACGGGCCAGAGGTAGGAGGTGACTCAGGGATTTTTTTAGACTGACATGTAGGTCCCACAAGTCATAACGCCTAAGTTGCCGGTCAAATAGACGGCATTGACTTAAGGTGCCACATTGGTTTAAATGAGCCTAATCGGCACTTGGAAGTTTTTCACGACGGTTTAAGAAATTTTTGGTATGTTTTTGCTAATTTTTGTAGAGTGGTGGTTTCTTGGTATGGCTGGTTCGAAAGTGGTAGTTTTTTGTTAAATACTCCAATATGTATAAGGAACAATCTACTAGCGATAAATAGGAATTCTACGTTGTGTTGTACCAGTGGTCGCAGATAGCCCAGCCACGTGCACGGGTTTTCCCTCCCGTATATTTTGCACGCGCCATCATCTCGTGGCTCGCGTAGAGTAGCAGCCGCCCTCGCCTGCTGCTTCCTCACCTGCCATCTTTAATGCCGCCTCCCAATTAAGCCAGAGGAGCCGGAAAAGCCTGGCGCTGCATTGGGAACTATGCAATATGGCCCTGGACCTGGACCTAATGTAAGTACTCTGTTGCTTGTGGCGTTGCATGCATGGACTTTTCTCCTTATAGTACAAAATTAGCTTGAAAAATATTTTCATAATATGGGATGGAGGGAGTAGAATAGTTGATTCGTTAGACTTTTCTGGAGCCATGTGATTGTTTCTTTCTTTTGCAAAAATCATGGAAAAGTTGTATTCATAAATTGAACATTGCACGTGCTGTGCACGTACGTGTGTACTAGTGGAAAATAAAACGCCTACTCTCGGGGTATGAAAGAACTCAAATGTTTTCCCCCGCAATAGTGTGTGCATGAGAGGAACGGCTGAGCAGGCCAGCTACATGCATGAATAGAGTAGCAAGCAGGTCTGCAGTACGCATGTGTACTTTCCCTGCATTGATAGTTACAGCGATGGTTCTAGAGAACAGTACTACTGCTACTTTCAGGATGGTTTACTAGTCCCCATCGTATTTTGAGTTAAAGTTTGATCACATATTTGACTAGCTAAATGTTAATGCATGTCACCAAAAATTATATTGTTGGATTCAAATTTGAATGTACTACCTCCACTTGCTACTGTAGCTCCTTGGCCTTGAGATTCAAAAGTTGAAAACTGGTACACTAAGAGCATCTGCAATAGTCTGTATGATAGATTCGTTGGCATATACAAGTTCTCCAATGAATCATACTCTGATGGGTACCACAGAAATTAAATTAATAAACAAAACCTGATGACCAACGCCCGAGAGAAGGAAATTGAGGAGCCAGCTGCGGCAGGTCTCACCAGGTCAGTCAGGGCCCACAGAAATGAATGTAATTATCTCGGAGCTTGTGCCCAGAAAGTTGAGTAATAGTACTACTCCTATATTAAATATTAAATAATACGTAACTGCACCATCGCAGTACCGCTAATGCGTGCCCGCATAACTTCCTTCACGAAGGGACGAGGCCCTGTGGTTACGCTCTTATCTCCTCCTCGCTAGTTCCCCTCCCGAAGAAACCAAGGCAGTTCGTCGCTACAGCCATGGATTCGCCAGGTGGTTCTCCTCCTTGCCGGGGCTGGGAGACCTTGAACGATGATTCTCTGGGAGAAATCACATGCCGCTCCAACTTCCTCAATGCCGCAAGACTCGGTGCTTCCTGAACCAACTATTTTAAGACGGTGCGTAAACGGGCTTGGGAGAAGGCCATGCTTGTTGGTCTTCCATGCGTCCTCGAGGAGAAGGTTATTCAATGGGACTCCAGTCCACCGCAACGTGGCCGTAGTTGCATCTTGACGCCGCTTGAGTTGCCGACGTTGAGAGGCAGTCAGATTTTGTCCGATGAGAAGGTCAGTCATTGTGTTTGATCATGTAATGTATATTCTAAAAATACTTAGTTATTCCATCCCATAATTTCTCCGCTGCCCACCATCCCACAGGTTTGGGTTGGTGCCAACGGAGATTGGCTTGCATACCTACGGCCGGATACCACCATCATTTTGCACAACATCCACATCAGTGCGTCCGTTCCCGTAGACCCCTTGTCCAGCATTGGGATTGGCCTTCCGGACTGGAATGGCTTAAATAGGTATGATGAAGCCACCATGAGATTGAAGAAGATAGCAATTGCGGACCCGCCGACCAAGCACCGCAGCTACGATGATTACTATCTCATCGCGGTGTTCGACATAAGGATTGCCATCAATAAGAATGGCCCTGACGGCAGAGGCTGGCACATGTTGGCCGCGGCAGATTTGTACCCGCACAAGTTCGAAGACGCCGTGTGCCATGTAGGCCGCATCTTCGCTGTGACAAGCCAGGGGACTTGTTTCATCTAGGTGCCATCCTACGGTACGGGAGATAACAAACGGAATGCACTAACCATCATTTGCATCCCTAACGGTACTCCATTATTTTGCAGGGACCACGCATCCCCCGATCAAAATCAGATTGCCGATCCTGGATGTGTTGGATTATGTGCATCCGCCATTCGATCTAACCTGGAACCTTGTAGTTGACTTTGGCAAATTGGGATCAACTATCTTAGTAGTGGTTACCCATGGTACCATTGATGTGCAACAAGGTGCCACGATCTACCACGATTGGACCCTCACCATGTACCCAGGTATTCCATTCTCTCATTGCCTTCTCTTTCATTGTACTAGTAGTAGTAGTAGTACTACTACTACTACTACTTCGGATCCATAGTACAAGTGGGTCGCAGGGATCGGTGGGAGTAGTACTTTTTACCTAGGAGTACGCGTATAGCTGGCTCTTGAATCCACTCCCACCATTTTTGTTTTTCCATGTCTTATCTCCTCCGTGTAGCCAAAAATGGCTATATATAATCAGTCGGTTATTGAACTTCCTCTATAGTATAGTAGTACTACTCGCTGCATAATATTACTGTGCGCCATATTTGAGCACAACATTATCCTGCATGGACCTTGACCATGTACGTCACCATGTGTCCAGATCTGAGATGCCACGTGTACCAGATGGACGGCTCTGAGTTTGACCCCCGTGATGCTATGTGGGAGCCGAGGGACACTCTTGGAGAGTACTCGCTTTTCATTGGGGACAGCTACCCCTTTGTCAAACAGATGCCACCTTTCGTGCACGACACCGAAGGCCTGCCGTTCATGAAGCATGGTTGTATCTTCAGTGTGCACCGCCGGTTGAACATGTTGGGACACGCAATCCCTGATTTATGCTACTTTAGCTTGGATGAGTCTCCATCATGTGGAACCGGACTAGAAAGCTGCGACAATGATTCCCGTTGCCCACCGCTATGCATCGTGCCATCTATGAAGAACACCTGGGACTGGAACCTGGAGGACGACATGGAGCCCATCTATAACGTGTAAGTGGAGTATGGTAAATTGTGAATGGTAGCGCTATAAATATATGTTGAGTAGTTGTGCACAAATTTATCACATGAAGTGGAGATGAACTTGTGTGGCATGTTGGCATTTGTCCTTTAGAATTTACTAGTAGATGTGTTATGTGTGCGTGCAACTTGTGTGGCTGTTCCACGGGCACCAACACACTTTGTGAGAAAAAAAAGGTGGCACAGCTTTGGCTATAGGTGACGTGGCAGCATCATACAGTAGCGGTTGTTCTCTATAGTTGTACGACTGCTCGTACTCCTATAAACCTTGCGCTTGGCTCTTCGCCTCTTCGGGAGGTCCAAGTTCAACAATGATGATACTACAGTACTATATGCTTCTGGCAATCTGACACCGAATGAACTGCCGCACGTCCACCGCGTGAGCGAGGGCGAGGGAGAGCGCGCTGTAGTCAAAAGCTTCTCCTCGTCCTACGAGCCACGATGTGCGTGGGCGAGGGAGAGGGCGTAGGCGTACTAAGCAAGCTTCTCGTCGTCTTGTGAGCCACCACGCGCACGGGCAAGGGAGAGGGCGTAGTAAGCAAGCTTCTCCTCATTCTGCGAGTTGACAGGACATAGTAGTACTAGTAGTCCATACTGCCTCCTTTCCGGTTAATATGGCTTAAACGAGATAAAGACAGTGGTGGTCACTGTATTTGTAACAATACGGTCACTAGACTTCACAATACGCTCATTACGGTCACTATATACGTTTTGCGGTGATTATACGGTCACTAGCTCACCGTAGAGCACCGTATTGCACTCCGCTGACCGGCCAAATAGTGTACGTGGCACTTTCTTGACTGGTAAAATTGGCACGTGGTTTCTGGGTCCCACCTATCAGTTGGCAGAGCAAAGAAATAAGTTAAACAAAACTTTACACAGGCGCGACAGGAGTCCAACCCTTCCGCGCAAACCACCCTGGCTGTGTATGTGTGTGCATGCACGTGTAGGTTGAGCACTTGAGCGTGAGCGTGTGTGTTGCATCATGTGCTATGTGCCGCATGCATGGCTGCGTGAGTGTTGCGTGTGTGCATGTGTACGTGTGAGTGTTGCATGAATGCGTGAGGGTTCTAGTCCCTCCCATTCACATGTTCATATTTCAAGCTTCATTAAAATGTTGCATGCAAGAATTACTCCAATGCATGTAAAAGTCCTGGTCATTTGTTGTTCACGCATGCACGCATGCATTGCAATTAATATGTTCGTAAACACAATTTTCTTGAGGAAAATGAGCCCATTAATTGAGTACTTTTGCAAAGTACTATAGTAGTACTAGTACAAAAAATTCTTCTGGCACTCATCATCTACTATTACCTTGGTAGATGAATCTTTTTTATTGAGATATATATAAACCGGAATGAGGGAGTAGGTACTACTACGTAATTGGCGCCGGGAGCCTTGGCCAATGGTTCTTAATGTTGGACAGGATGAGAGTAGAGGCATAGATAGGAAGTCTTGGCAATCCATTATTCCTCATCGGTCTATTCAACTACTAGTCTTCACAGTGAGGTGACAATACACGCTGCAGCAGATGGGACACTTGATTAATAAGCTGAGCCAGCGTGCTGGTGTTACTAAATCAGCCTTACCCTATAGTGCCATCATGTCTGCCAGTGGAGCACGCTTCCTCAATTATGCGTACGCACCTCTCTCTTCCGTTGACTGACATATGGGCCCGCTTGACGTAGACCCACATGTCATCCTCTTAACTATTTACACTCGTGTATACTATTAGTACTAGTTGAATTGAGATTTAATGCACCTTCTTCCCCATCTCTCCCTCTTCTTCCTCCTCTCTTCCCCATGGACGTCCCTTCCCCATCTTCGTCCGCACACCATTTTCCAGTGCTCACTGCTCGCCTGCCAGCGCCATCTTCCTCGATTGCTCGCGCGCACCATCTACCCCGCTCACTGCTCGCCCACACATGCCATCTTCTTCTCTCGCCCGCCCGCATCCACTTCCCCGCTCGCCCGCACGCACCAAAAACCCCAATCACTCAGCGCCCTAAAAAACCCAATGGCAGAACCGACTAACATGCAGAGCCGCGATTGGAATTCCCTCCCCGATGTTCTCTTGGAGCAGATCTGTAATTGTATGGACCTGCTCAGCACCGTGTGTCTGGCCGCATGCTTGGTGTCTATGCACCGTCTACTCATCGGCAGCCGGCTGGCCCTTTTCAAGACACCCCGCTTGCCGATGCCCGATCCTGGCAACTGGCCCAGACATCGACGTGACGATCCTACGGAGGTTGCCGTCGTGCCCCTCGACATGCTACCACTCCCCGCCCACCTGCCCTTCATGCGCCGCCACTATTGGGCGGGCATGAAGGCCAACTGGATCGTCCTCATCCACCAATCGGGTAGTCCGTGGTGTCTCGTGGATATCTACACCCAGCGAGAGATCACCCTTCCATCATTGGATACTGCCGACATCCAGCCTCGCGACACTCCTGCCTACGACGCACGAGAGGAGTCGGGCACTTGGTTGGACCTCCGTTTGCTGAAGGTTGTAATCTGCGAAGTACCCACACCATCAAAAGACTACATAGATTACAAGCTCATTGCCTTGTTCGACGGGGGATTAGCCTATCTGGAATCCAGTCGCCATACATGGTTATGGCTCATCATCAATCCTGTTTACCCTCCATTTCTGTCTGATGCTATAGTGCACGATGGCATCGTTTACGCGGTGGACGGACAGATTGGCTACATATACTGGTGGAATCCATCGTCGTTCTATCTCATCTCATCTTTACCATATGAATACAACTGCCTGTTGATTGTTAGAAATTTAGAATAGATAGTATGACTATAACCACATCATTGATATATGTTCCTCTCATTTCCTAGATTTTTATGACCACACATGTTATTGTTAGAGTTGATATGAGAGCAATTGGCATCTAATGATTATTAGAATAGATATTATGAGTATAACCACATCATTGCTATATGTTCCTCTCATTTCCTAGATTTTTATGACCACACATGCATGTTATTGTTAGAGTTGATATGAGAGCAATTGGCATATAATGATTGTTATAATAGATATTATGAGTATAACCACATGATTGCTATATGTTACTCTCATTTCCAAGATTTTTATAACCATGCATGTTATTGTTAGAGTTGATATGAGAACATTTGGCATCTAACTGTTATGGTAGAATATGAGTAGGCCCTGGCATAGCTGTTTTCCTCTCATTTTTACATCATCTTTGAACCATGCCATATTGCTAGAATATGAAAGCCATTGGCATTTTTAAAAAATTAGGGTATGATTATGATCAAGGCATTGTAATTCTTTGGCTATGATCTGTGTCACTGTTATAATAATCTTAATTCCACACATACTCTGAACATGATTGTATATTTTTGTCCTTTTGGTCTCCAATTTGATTTGTTGCAGCAGACGCAAATGCGCTGACCTTTATAATTCTAGCAAGTGGAAATATAAATGTCAATGGGTGGTGGTTTATCACTCGTTCAGCTGACGGTGGGCATTTGATGCTCATTCACATGTACCAAAGTGACCAAACCATTTCATCAAACCACATGCAGTACAATGCGTGGGGCGTTCGCGACTATGATGGCTATGGCTGCTTCGTCTTCGAGAAAGATCCGAGCTCCGTTGGACCAGGCGTATTCAATTGGAGGCGGGTTTACAGCCTCGGCAACCACTCCCTGTTCGTCGGGCTCAATTATCCGACCATCCAACCAATCATCAAACATATCACCGACGATGATTATCGTGCTATGCAAGTTCCATTCGCCAGGGGGAACTGTGTTTACACATCGTACCATGGATTTCATGAAGCACCATATCCAGAGATTCATCGACACAGCTTATTGCCAGATGAACTTCAGTGTGTGAAAGGCATCAAACTTCCAAGCGATGAATGGCTTTTGTAAACCCGACATGCGGCGATGTGGTTTTTGCCAACAGCTAATATGCACAACTTGATTCGTAGTGATATCTAGACTGAGCCATGTATCCTGCTAGTTGTCGCATGATCCTGTTCTGTTGGTTATTTTGTACTATAGTTAGTTTGAAGGTTAAATACTTTTCTGGGATCAAGTGCATCCTACATCACCTGCGTAGCATGTATTTTGATAATGATGATGGAGATGCTGTGCAGAAGCCATATATAGCAATTAAGCTTCAAGTGCATACTTGTTCGTGAAAGTGTTGTCCAATGGGAATTATATTTTGTATTACTCATGTAGCCTACAAGTCTGTCACACAGCCTTGTAACTTTGTAGGCACCTGTTTGTAAGCTCCTTCTAAACACTCTTGCATAATGCCCTTAAAACTAAGGCTTTAGCAACGCCCCTCTGATATTATTTAAAGCAATATGGAAGCAACATGGAGATTGGATGAATGTACACCATTTCTAAATTTTGTACTACTAGTAGTCCTCTATACCGTATATTGCGCTACTTGTACTAGATAAGTAGTACTTGTATGACTAGTAGTACTAGTACACGTCGGTCAAATTATTCATCATGTCCTCACATTGAATTGATGTGACAACACACTGCGCATGAGGTGACACAAGAGTCCCGGTCACGTGTTTGGTTCACCAAAGTGAGCCTCACCCCTCTGGTAGTCCAGCAGCACTCTCCCGTTCTCTCCCATTCTCTCCCGGTCTCCCCGCCTCCCAGCCACTGCCTTGTTCCGATCCAGTTGGTACGATGGGCGATGAGCTAGTGGAGCTGCTATACTTCATTGCAAGTAGTCAAAAGGAAGACGCTGAGAAATTTGATCTCAACAAGGAAGCTCTTCAAGCTAGCTGCATGAAGGGTGGAACCAGCGAGGACGCTCCAGTGAGTATTCATCCCGTCGCCCTGTATATTGATTTCGATCTTTATGGGGTTTTTCAAGTCTTTAGAGTATGCATGTAATAATGAAGCCAAGACCCCAGTTTGTTCGGGCGTCATGGATTTTAGATTTGGAGTAGCACTTATCTGTCAAAATCTTTCATCATTTACTTTAAACAGTTGATTGATCATACATTGAGTACCATTTAACTGGAATTAACCGCTGCAAGTGCAAGAAGGATTGGCCGGTGCTGCTGGCTGGCGTCAAGTTCGATCCCACGGATCAGGAGCTAATCAAGCACCTTGAGGCTAAAGTGAGTGCTGACAGTCTGAGATCTCACCCTCTCATCGATTTGTTCATACCGACCATCGACAGCGAGCACGGCATATGCTCCACCCATCCTGAGAAACTTCTAGGTGAGACACCGATCGACCGTCTACTTGCACAAAATATATTCCTTTCTTTTTACAAATTTCTGATGTATGCTGCCCGGCCTAGGATTGTATTTCGCCGATACTGCAGGTATCACACTGAGTGGCCTAAGCAAGCATTTCTTCCAGCGCAACTCCAGGGCGTTCAAAAGGGGTACGCGGACGCGTCGCAAGATACAATCGGAGTGCGGCATGCACGCGATGTGGCACAAGACCAGCAATACCATGCCGGTGATGGTAAATGGCCGGTAGAAGGGCAGCAAAAAGGTTCTGGTGCTGCACACCAACAAGAACTTCGACCAATAGAGGACCAACTGGGTAATGTACCAGTACCACCTCGGGGACCTCGAGCAAGAGAAGGAGCGGGAGCTGGTCGTCTGCAAGATCTTCTACTAGACGAAAACGAGGGCCAGGACTAAAAGGATTATAAGTTAGTTTGGTCGTCTGCAAGTTGGTGTTGTTGTTAAGGATCTTTCGGTCTGAACTTGGCATTTCCTTCCAACCATCATGTCGAGGGTCGACGTGGATATAATGCTGAAGTAATTGTTGCGAAATGAATTTTCAGGCACCTGGTATAAGTAGCAAAAGCACCTGCCATTCAAATTCCCAGTTCTCCAAAATTTTACTAACATCTTCCAGTACGCAGGGGATCCATCAGGTTTCACAGGCTGACAGTTGGACGCAGCACGTCAGGACTCGGCTGTGGCACGCCAAGCCCAGCTGCAAATTGTTAAACAGAGGAGCGATGGATTTGGGCCTATAAGAACAGTTAAGTGTCGGGACCTCGATCGTGGGAAGCACCTCCCATGCCATCCCTCTAACCCACATACCACATACAGTATCACTAAAAAAACCCGCATACGGCATGTTCTCTCGTTCGAGTTCTCAGTTAACCAAAATTTTAACAGGAGTGAGAAACGGGAGCCGCCGCTTCCAGCGATCATTTTTGGACTAAAAAAAGGCCTAGTCGGCTATCGTTTAGTTGAAATATGTAAAGTGTTCCATAAGAAAAACAAACATGTAAAATGTAATGAATTTGGTCCGGTTTCAATGAAAATCATCCGATTTGCATGAAATTCGTCCGTGGAACCAGAAGAGGGCTGTCTATACAGAGGCTAACAGTATGGACCCAGCAGGTCCATGGCCGTACGCAAGCAAGTGCACACACTTATTATCACGGTGGAAAAAATATGCTGACGTCTGAGACCCATGAAATTTTCAACATAGTCAATAAATGAGAGAATTCTACAAGGAGAGACTGAAAACTGGGATCCAGCAGGTAATATATATTTTTTGAGGTCGAGCAAATATGTACTGGGCTGTAGACTGCCCAGGTTATATTTTGTTTATTAACAGGCACAGCCCATGACGACATGCAGCCACAAGGATCTAGCAGGTATCAACTGGCCTCTAGGCCGCCCAGCCTTGGTTTTATTTTTTCTTAGAACATCAGCAGCCCAGCTGTTTTTTACTGAAGAAAACGCACAACCCAGTTCTATTTTTGTCTCGATTCTCAAAAAAAAGTTATATTTTTGTCATCTCTACTTTATATATATATAGTTTTATTAGTTTATATATTATATTCGCAAAAAAAATTAGTTTATATATTAAGTTGTGGGACTACTAAGTTGATGCGTACGCAAGGCTATGTCAACTTAGTCAACAAATCGACTCTACCAGCGTGAGACCGTTAGATGTCAATCCAACTGCCGGCGTGCTTCTTCAATCTCTGATCTTCCTGCTCCAGCCGCCCAAACCAGCGCCGACGTCGCCTGCTCCCGCCTTCCGTGGCCGGCTGTTCTGCCGCGCAGGCCTCACTGCACCACCCTACTCCCATCGCTTGCCAGGCCATCCCTGTACTGACCCACACCTCCTGTTATTCTCCGGAGACGGCAGCCTCACACCACAGTCGAGCCAGTAAACCCTCGTATTCCCCTCCGCGTGAGCATCCACTGCCGAGTCTTCCCCAGCTCCGGGCCGTTCCCTCCCTAGGTCTCGCTGTCGTCCACCGCCTTGGTGCTCTCGGCACGGCGTCGTAAACGTGGTGAATGAACGACAACCATCGGAAGAGGACTGTATGTGGATAGGCTGACAGCTGGGACCCACGAGGTCCATGGTTGCACGCAAGGAAGTGCCTCCTTATTATGTGGAAGAAAAATGATTCCACTCCCTGACAGCAAGGACCCACCAGCTACATCTTCGCACGCAAGGAAGCTCCCCCTTATTACATGAAAAAAAATGCTTCCTCCCATTGGTTTGCTGACATCTGGGACCTATGACATTGTCAACGTACTATGAGAGAATTGCACATGGAGCGGCTGACACATGGGACCCAGTTGCTCAAGCAGTTTTGTTGTTGTTGTTGAGACGGAGTAGGTTATAAACTGGGCTATGCAGTGTCTGTGGCCCGTCTATCCCAGGCTTTTATTTTTTGTTTACAATATGACGAGCCCAGCTATTTTTTTTACGGTGAAAATGACTAGCCCACCTTTTTTTTCGTAGAATAGCCTACACAGGCCGATTTCTTTTTCTCCATCCTACTGGGCTACAAATCTTTCAAGACGACGAGGGATACATTCGGCCTGCCCAAACAAAAAGGGTTGTAAATCACATAAATAATATGAAATGGGTTGTATATACATAAAAACAAAGAAAATGGGCAATTAGTTTCAAATTGCGAATTTTCTTTTATTTTTTGATATTTCAAATTTCATTGGATTTTAACATAATTTAAATATATTTTAAATTTAGTTATTATCGGGCTCGAAATTTCGGGATTAAAAATAGTTCGGCGATTTCAATGAAATATCGTTGAAATTTTTATTCCTGTCCTTGGAGAAAATGGTCAGGTATTCTAAAAATATAATATGGGCTGCAATAAATTACGTAATAATTAGCAATTGGTCTGTAAATTTAGGAAAAATAGCAAATGGGCTATATGCTGTCCGCCACAGATGTTATGCTGACTTGTGGGTCCCCAGAGACGAGTAAGTCCCTTTGCCCCGCGCATTCCTTGTGCCCACCGCCTCATCTTGCACGGCTCGGCCTGATCCCTAGTTATGCAAGATGGGCTCCCTGCCGAAGAAGAAGAAGGAGGGTACCCGGGACGAGGATGCCGGCGAGCCGGCCGGGGCTCAACTGGAGTTGGAGGCGGTTGGCGCACCGGTGCCCCCAACGAGCCCCGCGAAGCGTGCCGGAGTCATGGAGGAGGGGTCTGCAGAATCTGCCCAGCCTCCCGAGGAGGCCTTCCCCCCTGCCAGAGAAAGGGTGCCTCCGGAAGAGGCCCGCCCGAGGGGGAGGTAGGCGTCGACGCGGCGGCCACCGCAAGCCTCGAGCGATCACCAGGGCGCCACGAGCCGAAGGCGGCCGCGCCCAGCCCTCCCCGTACGGCCAAGCGGCCGGCAGGGGCGGAAGCCGAGGTGGAGGTCGAGGAGGATCCTGGCCGCCTGGAGGGGAATGAGGCCCCCTCAGGCGGGGGCCTAGGTGGATCCGATGACGTAGCAGCCCCCGAGCCCCCAGAGCCACGGGGGGCGGAGATGGAAGGGCCGGGCGCGCCCGGGACCTTGGCCCTGGTGAGCCACAACATCCTATCACGGGTCGGGACTCTCTGCCACACCCGGTCGGCCCTCTGCTCCCTAGAGGCCGAGCTCGTGGCCGAGGAGGAGAAACTCTGCCTGGAGCAGGGGCGCGTCGTGGCCCGCGAGGCCCGGCTTGCTTCCCGCGAGGAGGCGGTCACCGGCGCAAGAGCATGGCGGCGGTCCTAGAGATGGACATGGAGATCCAGGAGCGCGAACTCCTGCGGACCACCATCGAGCAGGAGAGGGGGTGAGAGCACTTGGAGAATCTGGACCGTATCGTGGCGGCCGGCGAGGCCACCTACCAGGAACGCCTCGCGAAAGCCAACACCATGCTTGAAGAAAAAGCTGCGAGGTACAGGGCCGAGATCGACAAGCGGGGCCAGGAAGAGGTCGCGCGGAAGACCAAGGCCCTAGCCGACACCTACTCCAACAACTTGAAGAAGCAGGAGGACCGCTTCATGAAGAGGCACGGAGAGCTCAACGCCGAAATCGCCAAGCTCAAGCGGTAGCTCGCGGCGTCGGAGGCCGAGAGGCGGAGTGCGGCGAAGCTCCATGCCATGACCTGCCGTGAGCTGGAAGACCTCCAGGCTCAGGCGAGCGAGGTTAGTGACGAGGTGCAACGGGCATGCGACGAGGCAGCCCAGGGGCGCGGGGAGCAGCTCCAACGCTCCAAAATGTTCCGCAAGCTCATGGGGCGCCCTCGCAGCGTCGTGGCCGCTTTCTCGGTCGAGGGGTGGAGAATGATCCCCTGGAGACCGATGACACCAGCTACCTGGCCTTCTTCACAAGGCTCGTGGAGCGGCTGGAGGCGAGCTCCGCCCAGTGGGACGAGATCCGCGACGCTGAGTGCCGCGACCTTCTGCGCCAGGCGTCGACCCACGTCTTCAGCAACCTGCTGCGCGTCGATGGCAGCTTCAACTTCGATCAGGTACTATCTCCGGTCCCCGAGGAGCTCCAAGGCAAGCTTGCGATGGCGGTGGAGGACCATGTGGCGAACCAGCTGGAGCGGTTCGCGCCTGTCGGGGAAGGGTCCGGCGACGACGACAATCCAGTAGTTGACGACGCCAACGGTGGCTCTGCTGCCTGAGGCCCTGCGCTCACCTTCCTATAACAGAGTAGATGCAGCCCCGAGGGGGCGTGAAGACATTTGTACGGCACTTTTGTTGTCAAGTACTTAATGATTTGTGTGTTTTTTGTTTTCCTCCCGAGGCCCTTATTCCCCTTTTACATTGCCTTCGTGCCCTGTGTCGCTGGGACCCAGCCCCCGAGGCAAGCTACAACCGTCGCTGGTATGCCCAGAGCGTGCGCTCAGCAAGGCCGGAGGGTGTAGGGCTCTTAGGGCTGGTAGGAGTCCCTGATGCGTGATGCTCAGAGTCCTCCCCTTGATGTGCAGGCGGCTTGTGCCAAGGAAATCAGGATGCCACGAGAGAGAAACGAGAGGGAAAAGACCCGAGGTGTGCTTTAGACTTAGCTCCTTCGAGGCGTGTAGCTTGGGGCGAGTCCTTCGCAGGGGGCGGCTCGTGAGGCGCGATCCCTCGTGAGGATTTCCGCCCGTAGGGCCCCGCTCGCGAGGCCTCCTGGGGGGGGCTCCTGAGGCCTTCGATATCCTGCACCAGGGAAACTGCCAAGTTTTTGCAAGTAGTGCAGCAGGGCGCGCTCGCGAGGTCGCCTGTGGGTGTTACGCGAGGAGACAAGAGCACCAAGGACCTGGTGAGGTAACATGCACGGGAGCAGGCCCGCGGGCCAGAGCTCAGACGCATGGGTTTTTCAGTGCTGCTGGGACTGACCCGAGCATAGACACCGTGCCTAGCCCCCGCTCGCATGACAGGCGCAGGTGAGATCATGAGTGCGCACCCTGCGGCTGCAAGCACACAAGGTTTTGGAGGAAATAAGCTTTACTGATGCATGAAGCAGGTTCATTACATAACAGAAAGATACTTGCTGCCATGTTTGACACGGGTCAGCTTAAGGATGTGATGGCCGAGGGCCCCTCAAGTAGGCCGCCAGCGCGGAGCATGGGGCATCCGCCAGCGCTGAGCATGGGGCTTCCACGATAGTGGGAAGGAGCTCTCACGTGCCGAAGGCAGCATGGGTAGAGAGAGCCCCGGAGCGTGTACAGCTCCATGTCGCTCGTATCCGTGGGGCATGGATAGAACTTACGGTGATGGTGGGCATTCCATGTGTTTGGTACCGGAACACCCGCCTCCGTCACGAGTGGGGCCGTGGTGGGACGGTGGGCGAGTGTTAACCACCTCTGTATTCCTTGCGACGTGGGACTCCAGGCTCATGCGCATCAGCCTCGCGAAGGTGGCTGTGGCACCCTCCAGGCCGAACGGCATACGCCTGAGCCAGGGCGAGCCTGTGGCGATGTGCGGAGGAGGGAAGGGGCCCAGGGCGATGAAGTCGACGCACATGCGCACGCTATCGCGCGGCCTGGCGACGGGGGTGAGGCTGGCGATCCACTTGGGGTGGGGGGCTTCACGTGTGATTCCAGCATCCTGATGCTTGTTGACTTCCTGCTTCTCGGGTGCCTGACGCCGTTCCTTCTGCTTGACGGGCCGCACGCTCTGGCACGTGGCTGAGTGGTGCTCGATCACCTCCCTTGGTAGGCCGGGCACGCCTGATGCTGTCCAAGCCAATGCATCAGGGCATGCCCGGAGGAAGGTGACGAGCGTGCCTTCCTATTTAGGGGAGGGCCCGCCGCTGGCGGCGAGGGAGGGGCCTGCTTCGTCCCCATCCAGTGACGCCTTCTTGGACTCGACCCGCTCCTGAGAGAGCAGGGGCTTCTTCTTCACGGGCGTCTCCTCAGCCGTCCTAGGCACGTCCTCATCGGCCGGGTACGCGACGGAGGCAGTCTTGTAGGCGTGCTCGAGGGATTGCAGTGCATCCTTCTCGTCGCAACGAACGGTGAGGGTACCGCTGCAGCTGGGCATTTTGACGAGGCCGTAAGCGTGGTGGGTCACGGCCATGAACTTGGTGAGCGCCGGGTAGCCCAAGATGGTGTTGTAAGGCAGGCCGATGTGAGCCACATCGAAGACGATGAACTCCGTACGGTAGTTCTTGCGGGTGCCGAAGGTGATGGGAAGGCGCACCTGCCCTAGGGGGACAGCAGAGCCGTCGGTGACGCCCGAGAAGGGCCTGGTGGGCATCAGGCGCTCGTAGGGCACTTGGAGCGTCTCAAAGGTCTCGATGGAGATCACGTTGAGGCCGGCGCCTCCATCGATGAGGGTCTTGGTGATCGCGACGTTGCTGATGGTGGGGGTGCACAGCAGGGGACAGCGCCCACGGCCTTCGTGGACTTGGGGTGGTCGCTGGCGTCGAAGGCGATGGGGAACTCAGACCACTTGAGGCGGCCGGCGGACTCGAGCGCCGGGAGGGCCGCGTTCACCTCCCGAGAGAACTGCTTGAAGTAGCAGTTGGATGGAGGGGCCTGGGCTCCGCCGAGGATGCAGGCCACCCTACGGGGCTCTTGGTAGCCCCCAGCGTTCTCAGCGGGAGGGGAGTCGTTGGCGCGTATTGGGGAGGCGTTGGCCTGAGGGTCAGCGTGCCACGGCTGGTTTTGCCAGCCCTGACGGTTGTTGTCGCCAGCGCCGTTGTTGTGGTTGTCGCCCCAGCGGCCACCTCCGCTGCCACTGCCGCGGCGCTCGGTGCGGCCCTCACGAAGCAGCTTGAGCTCGTGGCAGTCCTCTATGCTGTGGGAGTTCATGTTGTGGTTGGCGCAGAAAGGACGGTCGTCCTTCTTGGCCTCACCACGGTCGCGGCCACGCTTGTAGTCCGGCTCCGCCGCAAGCATGGCAGGGCCCTTATGCTTGGTGTCCTTGCCCTTGGGTTTCGCCGCGTCAGGCTCAGTGTCGATGTCGTTGTGGAGGAAGAGGCGTCCCTCCTCAGCCTTGGCGCAACGGTCGGCGAGGATGAACAACTCTGCCGTGGAGTCAAGCTCATCCCTGACCGAGATCTTCTCGCACATCTTCACGTCTGTGACGCCATTTGTGAAGGCGGAGACGATCGCGGCGTCGGAGGCCTTCGGGATCTTGTGGCGCACCTGGCTGAAGCGCTGGATGAATTTGCGGAGGGGCTCACCAGGGCACTGGCGCACGTTCCGCAGGTCGTTGAGCATGAGGGAACGGTCGCTCGTGCCTTTGAAGTTGGTGATGAACTGCTTGCACAGGTCCTCCCACGAAGAGATGGACGCCTCGGGGAGGTTCCTGAGCCATGAGCGTGCAGCGTCCTTGAGGGCCATGGGGAACCAGTTTGCCATGACCCGATCGTCCCCCCTCGCGGCCTAGATGCTGATGGTGTAGAGCAGGAGGAAATTCGGGGGGTTGGCGCTCCGTCGTAGCGCTGAGGGAGATCTAGCTTGAACTTGTCGGGCCACACCATGCGACGTAGCTCGGGGGCGAGGGCTAGGTAGTACCCGTTGGTGACGGCGCCACCGTCGAGGGCCGTGCGGTTCTGGCGCCCCGCCATGGCGACGTCGTGGAGGACGCGGTCCTGGCGGTTGCACGCCTTCTTGAGGGCCACGCGTGTGTCCGGGGGCGCGCGGTGGACAATCTGGCAGCTGTCACCGCCGCCGTCCGGTGCGAGCGAGCCGCGGGACGGCTCCGGGGCGCGCGTTGCGGGGCGGCGCTCGGCCATGTCGCGGTCCGGAGGAGGCGGAGGAGGCGCGTCGCGCCCGGCCCGGTCAGCGCGGGACGGCGGAGCAGGCAAGGAGCGAGAGGGCGCCTGGCCATCACGCGCGGCGTCGACGAGCTCGGTGATGCGACCAAGCCAGGCATCGTAGCCGTCCTCGGTGGGACGGTAGCGCAGCTGCTCCTGCGCCATGAGCAGCGCGGCGTGCGGAGCGGGAGAATCGCGACGTGCGAACGAGGAGGTGGTGGCGGAGCGGCCGTGCGCCTGCTCGTTCACCGACGGGTGGGCGGAGGAGGCCACGTGCTCCCCAACAGGCTCGGTGGTAGCGCGAGGGCGCCTCCCAGGGGCACCGCGGGCGGCGGGTGCCGCGCGGACCCTGGCGGCGCCTCGGCGCGCGGCGCGTTCCTGGCGAGCGGCGGCGGCGTCCATGTCGATGCTGGCGTCGAGGTCGAAGGCGCAAAGATGGCAAGTCCCCCTACCTGGCACGCCAAATGTCGGAGTCTAGGATCTGCGTCCAAGAAAATTCTCCAAGAACTTAGGATTCGAACTCTGGGGGACTTTGCTTGGCAACCTACGACACGACGGCAACTATGGCGGGATCACGACGGGCTCACCGGCTCTCACCGGACACGAAGGGGACGCGCGAGCTACCCAGGTTCAGGCCACCGTGCGGTGTAATACCCTACTACTTCCTGTGTTGGATTGCTCTGTAATGGAGAGCTTGTGGCTCGAGGTACACGAGGTGTGGGGGAGAATGAGTCAATCCCCTTACAGGGAGGAGGCCCTGCCCCTTTTGTAGTGCCTTGGTCCTCTTCCCCGAAAATATGAGCGGGAAAGGGTGGCCACAGGGCGGCAATTTCAAAGGAGGACAGGCGCGCAGGTCTATCCTGACTAAAGGCGGTCACCGCCTGATAAAGTAGTCTTCGTGACGCGCTGGTGGGCTTGGCGATGACCTCCGTCCTGGCGCGCCGATCTGTCCTGATCTTCTATCACCAAAGAGGAAAACCTTTGGGGCTTGCTTTGGGGGAGGCAGATGCCACTGCTCCCTTATCACCAGAATGGAAGCTGGGCTTGGTCGCGCCCCGCTGTCCTTATCCTGACAGCAGGACATCACCCATGTGCTGGGCGCAGAGCCCCACGGCTAGCGCTGTACGATCTGCTTCATGAGGAGGCCTCGCGAGGCAACCTGGTGCTTGGCGGCCTCGGCAGGGTCTGGTCTGGCGGCGAGGGGCCTCGCGAGGCTCGCCCCTCGCGAGGCGGCTCCCTCCTGGGCAACGACGCCAAGGCCACCTTGCCGGGCCCAGCCCACGCGTCGTCTCCTGGGCCAGAAGCAGACGGGCCGTGGTACCCTGGTTCCCACTGGGCCGACAGTAAGGAACCGGATCGTGAAGCAACCGTGGAAGAATTGAAGATGTTGCAATACAATGCTCAAGCTTGTGACATTCTCTTCAATGGTTTGTGTCCCGAGGAGTTCAACAAGATCAGCCGCCTCGAGAATGCAAAGGAAATTTGGGATACTTTGGTTGATATGCACGAGGGTACCGAGTCCGTCAAGGAATCCAAGTTGGATGTGCTTCAAAGTCAACTTGACAAGTTCAAGATGAAGGATCGTGAAGGAGTCGCTGAAATGTACTCTAGGCTTGCTCTCATCACAAATGAGATTGCCGGCTTAGGAAGTGAAGAGATGACCGACAAATTCATCATCAAGAAGATCCTTAGAGCTTTGGATGGAAAATACGATACCGTGTGCACATCTATTATATATAAAAAGTACTTGACGGGTTAACCAGAAAAAGATAAATATACTAGAAAATCACACAATAATCAGACTTATCTAACCATTGATTTGGTGGACCTCTATCTTTAAATAAATAATTAACGGATTAGATCTAACTTTGAGAAGAAAAAAAAAACTAAGCTGGTGATGCGCCTCTGCACGTCCAGATCCCATCTTACCATGGGTTTAAAAAATTCACGTATCTAGACGTGACCGATCAGATCAGCCCCGCTGTGTCACAAAGTTAGACCATCCCTAAAAAAATTAGATCGATCAGCCCACACCCTTGAAAAAAAAATTAGCCCCACAGACAAAAAACATTGGCCAGCCCCAAGTCTATTCAAAGTGGCTTCACAAACATTATAAAATGCTAGATTGATCAGCCCCCACTCCCTTTAGCAAAAGTGATCAACCCCCACACCCTTCCAAAAAAAAAAATCAATCAGCCCCACGTACAAAAAATATCGGCCAGACCCAAGTTCATTAAAACTAGCTTCACATACATACATGTCAATAAAATGCCAAATCGATCAGCCCCAACTCGCTTCAGAAAAAACTAATAATAATTTACCGACAATTATTACTCGCAAATTATTATGCGCTGAATTACTCACAAATTATTATACGCTGAATTAATATACACTGAATTACTAACATATGTCGTATAATAATTGTGTCGACGTATGTGAGTAATTCATTTCAGTTCCGATGCTAATAATTTGCCAACACAATTTTTCAGGCTGCCATGGCATAATCACTTGGCCACGATGCTTCCCACGTGTATATTATTATTGATGACTTGCTTTGCAGGGATGACAATGATAGCTACTAAATTAAGACAAGACAGGATCGCAAGCAGAAGCAACTACGCCTAAGTCAGCAGGGATGAGGAGACGCTTGCAGCTAGCATTGGAGAGTCTAGGGAAGATGGCCAACGCTCGCTCCACAATGTGATGAAAGAGTTCCAGGCTCAAGTCTTTACATTCCTCATGCCACTTGATATCTACTATCATGATAATCTCATCTAAATATCACCCCTTCAGAAAAATAGAGCGACAAGATAGACCGGACGATAGGGACAACTGTTGGGGACATCCGTGTTACCCAATCGACCGGGAAGAAAACAGAAGGAAAACCTCTCCCTCTCGATGCCCTCCTCAGCACCATTTGGCTGGCGTCCACGTGTCGCTTCCTTTAGATGAAGCCGCCGCCAGCATATAGATAGTGACATAGTGTCCGTCTAGGTTTTATGATTTATTAAATCAACTCTTGCTATGTGCAATTCGTGCATGGATAATTTGTGTTTCCGGCCGGCCGCATGTTGATTAGCTAGCGTGGCTAACTTCCCTTACTGTGTACGTGGGTGTATTGCTATTGAGATGCTTTGCGTACGAGGGCATGCTACTAATCGATAAAAAATAGAGCAGGCTAGCTTTGTGCAGTTGGCAACCTGCAGAGCGTGTCACAAGGAGGTGCATCCTTGAGAGCAAAACAAGTTGCTGGCTTTTACGGTGCCATGTGCACTGTAGTTGGTCGTAGAAGACCGACGACACACCCCGGCAAGTGTTCTACAACTGCGATGCCATTGGGGCAGATAACAAATTTGCCATGAGTGCTACCTTCGTCATCAAGGTGAAATATACTACTCAAAATTGATCCTAAAAATTGTTTACGAGGCAAGCAGGGTAGGAGAAACGTCCTCATACCCAAACATTGTGCATCATGATAGCGCAATATAGTGTAACCTGATGATAAATGATTTTTCGAGACATGAAATTAGGTTTTGTATGTGCTTCTAAGATGTTATTAGAAATATTGTGCTATTGAAATATAGGAACTTTTGAAAGATTTTTTCTTTATGTATGATTTATTTAAGTGCAATATAGTTTAGCCTTCACAAGTATCTTCTATTGCCTTTATGTTTGTATTCTACAGCGAAGGTACAAGTATTAATTAGGATTTAGCTTACAATGAGTTTGTCGTGATCAGGCGAGCACTCCAAAATATGGAACTGCCTACATTGCCAACAAATTTTTGATTTCTAAGTTTATGTGATTAATCTTTAGATTAAATGCTTCCTTTTTCCCGTTTCCAAACTTTGTGAAGACATCATATATAGGATCAGGTTATTGCTTATGAGAACTGACTACCATCTCGACACGAGAGTTATTGTGTGGATAAAAAATCCTTGGCAATAATTAAGATCCATTTGGTCGATGTGTTCGGACTCCCTCACCAGTATGGTTAGCATGACAAGGAATTTACTGCCTTCATATTTAGACTGAACAAAAGGTAACAGATAGATAATCATAAATAATATTTAAATGGTTAGGAACGGTGAAACTTATAAATACATATAGAGGCATATTATTGGTTATATGCTTTTTTCAGGCAAAAATGGTAAGTAATGTTGATGATGTATGGTATATTAGCAGCACAATGACATAGGTTCAAATTGCGTGACTAGAAACACACAAAGTATGTAGTGTCGGGTCTTAGGGCATAAAGCTTAGTGTGGTTGATAGTTATCATAAGTCTACCGATATAGCAATTAACTAGAAAACGTACAATCGGTCTAGAAATATCCCACATACCACAACTGGTCGATCTTTACAAACATGAATTATTATTTAAAGTTTAGGCCTAATGAGTAAATTTGATGCATCTTCATAATTGTGCATGAGATCACATGGTCATTCATCCGACTGACCCTTATTATTTTGGACCATAACCGATTGACATTTATAATTTTGCATAAACATCACATATGGTCACGATATGGTGTGTTTCAATAGTTATTAGATCATTTATCCATAGGTTAAAATTGATTAAGATATTTTTCTATGGTTATATCTCATTTAGCATAACAATTCATATGGCTATAGAACCATACTATTCTGAATAGTGCAATATGAGGATCATTGAGGTCATGTTAACAATGATGCCCTCGCATTTGCGAGGGCCACTGTGCTAGTTGATACAAATGATGCCCAATTACAAAGATCTCAAGCCCACAGAATTCATTGGAAGGATTGTTGCTCATGAGATGTCACTCAAGGACAAAGAGGATCTACACAAAAAATCAAGTGGTGCTTACAAAGCCTCAACCGATGCTCCCACAACTTCAAGCGACAAGCTAGTATCCAATGAAGAGATAAGCCTAATGGTGAAAAGGTTCAACAAGTTTTATAAGAACAAAGGAAAAGAAAGAAGCTCAAGCTCAAGACATTATGAGAAAAGATCATCAAGTCGTGACCGAAATTGCTATAATTGTGGAAGACCGGGACACTATTCCAATGAGTGTACGACACCTCACAGGAAAAGAGACGAATCACCAAGAGGAAGACATAGAAGAGATGAATCACCTCACAAGGAGAGAAGGAGTAGGGATGATCGTTATGAACGAAGATCTTCTCGAAGGAGCAAAGATTCGGAAAGGAAGGACAAGTCATCCAAGAGCTACACTAGAAGAAGACATCAAGCTCATGTTGGTGAATGGATTTCCGGCTCCGACTCCGACAACCACTTCGAGAGAAGCTATCACTCCGACTCCGACTATAGTCAAGATGAAGGTGTTGCCGGACTTGCTCTTGTATCCTCCAACTCCTATGATCTATTTGATTCACCAAATGAAGGAATTGGAAGATGCTTCATGGAAAAAGGCCCCAAGGTATCACACCCTGAATACTTTGACTTTAATAGCGATGAGGATGATTTGCTTGGTGATGATTATTCACTTGTTGATAAGGCTAGTAATGTGAGCTATAATGAAAATGCTAGTAATCATAGTCAAGAGGAAACGAATGACAATGCTATGAAGGAGATTGAGCGTCTAACTAAAGAATTAAACACTCTTAAGTTAGCTCATGAAACAACTCAAGAGGATCATAGAGAGCTTCTAAGATCTCATGAGAAGCTAAATTTTGAGCAAGAGCATGAGTTTCTTAAAGCTATCAATGATGATCTTCGAAAGAAGAGTTCTTCATATCTTGCCAAATGTTTACTCTTGTCTACCTTTATGCCACAAGTTAAATCTAAGCAAACTAGTAACAAGGGTAAAAAGAGTTCTACCTCTAGTAGTAACAATAACAATGCTAAATCCAATGTTGTTGCTTCTAGTAGTTCTATTGATTCCACTAATGATTCTCTTAGCCAAGTTACACTTGAGCAAGAAAGCGATTTATTGAAAGGAATTATAGAAAAGGGTGTCTACAAAAGTCTTGCCAGAAGTAAGCAATTTGAGGAAATTGTGCGCAAGCAAGGAAGGCACCGGAAGAACCAAGGTATTGGTTTTGAACGAAAGTTCAATGCCAATGGAGTTGAGTGGGAGGAAGATCAATATCCCAAGACGAAGTTTGTTCCTCAACAAGAGAAGTCTGATCCTACTTCTTTCAAGGGGACACAAGCTCAAGATGATCTTCCACCTCATGACCACAAGCTAAAAGACAAGGACAAGCTTCAAGAAGAGATTGACTCATTTGAAGGACCACCTCAAGATTTGGTCAAATGTGTTCCAAAGGCTTCATCAAGTTCTACTTCATCAAGTGCTACTACAACTCCAAGGATTCCCATCAAGTTGATGTGGGTCCCAAAGAAGAAGAACTAGAGAGTTCTTGAGGGTGACTCCGCCAACAAACTTCACTCACATTCATTTATGGCAAGAGCTTGTGCAACCAACTTCAACATCTTGCACTAGTTCATGGAGTCACAAACCCTCTTGTTGGTAAGGCAAGGGACAAGGTATTCAATGCATTCATGGACATCATCATGTGTGCATTTCACTCTATGTCTATGGATATCCTTGTATGTTCCTTGTGTGGGACTAACCCATGTAGGTATTGAAAGTGCAAAACTCCAAGGATTGCTCCCAACTCTTGATGATCTACATCAACATTGAGCATCCACATCTACAACATCTACATGAAGTCAACATTGACAAAACCCAAGGTTAGTTCATCCCTCCTTGGGGGAATATCACATCTAGGGGGAGCTTTACTCTAAGACTTGAGTCAAAGCAACTCTAATGGTGTGAACATATTAATGCTTTATGTAAAAGTGGTAACCCCACTTGTGCTTAAACGATGAGTATGACCTATGATCAAATGTTCTCATTTGGCTCCTAAGTCAATATACTCATATATAGATGACTATGTCATCGCCCATTGCTTGATAGTTGCTAGAATTGGTTGTGCATGTTTGACACATATTTCATTTGCTATCTTATTGTGTGAGCATGTTGCTATGCATATTTCTCATTCGAGGACATCCATTTGTAGTTTGATTGATTTGGTTTTATTTGGCCAAATGGATGTACAAGAATGCCTAAGCACCCTCTCTAGATATCTATCTCAACTTGTCTAAATTCTTTCTTGCTATATCACAAAAACTTGAACAAGTCTCTTTCGGACCCTCTGGTTGAGGAGCACTCGGAGCCACCGATCCGCTTAGGGCTGACCTCCAAAACCTTCTAAGTGTCTTTTGGACAGACCAACTCACAAGCATCCGGTCTCACCGAAAACACTTGGACTGATCTGATTTTCAATCTTGGAGAGACCAATTTAAAACACTCGGTTTCACCGAAGCGATGTGCTCACAGCAGTTATTCACTTCGGTGCCACCGATTGGTTTTGCTCGGTCTCACCGATAGCACACGGGTATATATATGTCCGCGGCTCGTACGTTGAAAATTTCTTCAAACGTCACTTTCTTGCACCCCGTTGCTGCCGTCACCCTGGTCTACGGATCGTCGCCTTCGTCTCCAGCGTGCCCTCGCCGCCTGATTCCGTCGCCGTCAACGGCATTCTCCTCCGCCATTGCCACCATAGAGGATCTCCACCAAGTTAGGGTGAGATTCGATCCTCTAGTGCTTCAAATTTCCGATTCTATGCACTAGAGTTGTTGCGCCCGCAATGTTGACACGGATTGAGATTTCTATTCCAGCAAGTTCCATAGAGGTAGATTTGAGCAAAATTTTAGGGTTAGGGTTGCGCAGAGATCATCTCGGACAGAACGAATAGGAAGAATTGGACTCACCAATACGGCCTTAGGCCATTGCATGCTATACATCTCGGTGTCACCGAGGGATACAGATCGGTGGATCCAAGTCTAAGGTTTCAGTAGAACCCTAGCTTATCGGAGAGACCGAAACACATCTCGGTCAGACCGAGACTGTGTGGCAAACTCTCTGTTAAAGCTTCGGTACTACCGAGATTACCTACTCGGAGTTTCCGAAATCATCTCTGTGAAAACCTAAAACTAAAGTTTTTACTCAAAAGTTTGTCAAAATGCTGTGTTTTTGTGATGCTCATCTACTCCACTCTACCCCATCTACTTAACAGGTGCAGGTGTCAAGATGTCTGATGCCAGTGATAGCCAGAACAGGTCAGAGCAGGAGGCAGAGCTGAGTGCAGGGTCAAGTCCTGAAGAAAGTTTCTATGAGGGAGAAAGAAGCTCACCAGATTTGCCAAAGGTAGCCACCAGAGATGTTCATGCCAGTGAAAAGAACAAGGCCCCAGTGCCTGAGAGAGAAGCAGAGGAAGATGAAGAAGCCCCAGTGCTCATGAAGCTAAGGCCCAAGTTGCCTGAACATAATGATGCTCACCCAATTGCTGAGAACATGAAGAAGAGGAAGGATGTAGGTCTCAGAAAATGGAGGGAATCAGACCCTTACTCTATCAGAAGGAGGACTGCTATGGACTACATATTTCACACCAAAGAGCAGCAGGATTTCTATGAGACAGTCTTGCTTGACAAGAAGCCAATTGTAAGTGACATGAAATGGGTGGACTAGAAGTATATTGATGCTTATGAGGATCACTTCCCCCATGTTCATAAGGATTTCAGATCCATTGACTTTGACAAGTTCATTGGGAAGAAGCTGACCAACTAGAATGATGAGATGATTATGCAGTTCTATTCTACAGCTCACTTCCACCCCAATGGGAGGATAGTCTGGATGGCAGAAGGAGTCAGGTACCAGTCTAGTGTACTTGAGTGGGCCACATTGCTAGGTGTGCCAGAAGCTGAAGAAAATGAAATAGATGTGTATGCAAAGTCCAAGATGGATCACAACTCTATGGCAAACTTGTATACTGAGATTCCAGAGAAGGACAAAGAGTCACACAAGCTTGGCTCATTGTATTACTTGTTGGCAGGACTTGCTACCTCCAACACCATCATGAGGCATACTTTGATGCCCAAGTTAGGAGATGACAGGATGATACGTGGTCATTCAATCAACATGCTGCATCACATAGACCAACATGAGAAGATCAAAGTGATGGATCTCATTGTAGAAACTATCAAGAGGACAGCTGCAGATCAGAAGAGATGTTGTGGATTTGCCCCTCATATTCAGTTGCTTATCAATTCAAAGGGTGCAAACAAGTCTTTTTAGCTTGATCGTGAGCATTTGCCACTTAGACCTGAGTTTGAGGATAACATAGTTACTATGGATGCATCTCATCCAACCTCAGCCGAAGCACAGGCTAGAGCAGAAGCTGCAAGAACTTCAGGGCCTAGTGCTCCACCTGCCCCAGTGTTGAAAACCAAGGATCAGATACAACATCTTCTTCAAGCCACTCAGAGAATTGAGAAGAGTTTGGCTGACATGGTTGCAAACCAGAAGAGCCTTGAGACTATCATTGAGACAAATTTTTATGATCTAGACATTAAGGTCATAGAGATCCAGATAGTTGTTGAGACGTTGAAGTCACAAGTGGATGTAGTTAGGAAGGGAACCAACAGTGATGATGAGGAGCATCAGGGCACAGGTCTTCCTACGACTGCTCAGTTCCAGAGGATGCCCAGATCAGCAGCTATGCCAGTCACTTCCAGAGCCACTGTCTCTGCCCCTGCTGCTGCTCCCACCGTCACACCTTCTGTTCCTCCAGTGTCTACACCTCTAGCTCCACAGACTTCAGCAGAGATCTTCGCAGATGCACTCATCTCTACTCCAACCACGTCTACGCACACCAGCGCTGCAAGTAAGAGGACTTCATCACCAGGAGCTACCGGAGATAGAGCCTAGAGAGACGGTTAGCTCTATACATATTTGAACTTTTTGGAACTTGTTGCCAAAGGGGGAGAATTTGTATAGATAATTAGGCTTTGAGAGAGAGTGTTTTGCCTTTTGTTCGTTGTTTTCCTTGAGATACTTGCTACTTGGTTTATCGCTTTGTTTGATGCTTGTATGAGATACTACGTTATTGTGTGCTTGATCATACCGTACATTAATGCTATGCTTGCTTGAACATCCATTTGCATGCTCTTGTATGATCATTCACTTGTTTGATTGGTATTGAGTGCTAATTGCTATGCAATCTTATCATTTTGAGCGCTCCACCAAGATGTATGTGACATGTAAGAGTAACCCACTATCCTAATCGATTGTGCATTTGCATTCAAATGCAAATTTTAAATAATGCACAAATTTAGGGGGAGCTCTTACTTATCACATACTTCTCAAAGCGACGATGTATTTCATTGATTAAATTTTTTGTCGAAGCTTTGTTCTATATGTTGTCATCAATTACCAAAAAGGGGGAGATTGAAATTGCAACTAATCCCCGGGTGGTTTTGGTAATCAATAACAACATATACATCATTGATCTAATTCTTATTGCTAGTAAATTTCAGAAAAGATCAATGATTGTGTCGGTGTACTAAAGTTTGGGTCTTTTAGTACCCCATACTTGTGCACGGACGGTTGTAGCCATACCAGCGGCAAGGCCTGCCGGAGGACAGCTGGAAACAAGTACAAGATTATCAAGAAGGCGTTCAAGCCAATGATCAGAAGACAGAAGACCAAAGGCTGGGTTCCCGGCAAGATGTTGCCGGGAAGGCTCACGAAGACCCGGCAAGGACTCGCACCCGGCAAGATCCCACCGCCCTGCCACCGCTCCAGCGTAGCGACCAGCCTATCATTTAGGGTTTGTCCTCCTGGATGCGTGTCATGGCATTAGCGGCGAATGGGGTTAAGCGGTGCTGATGGGACGGGCTCTTTTTCCGTCCCCAAGAAAGTAAGGGACACCTAAGTAGAGCATTTAATGCGTTTGTCCTAAGTCGTCAGTGATAAGCATGTAAGCACTGTAGTAACTTTACACCTCTTTTACTTGCTGTTCGCCACTGTTGGTGACCCCTTGGTCATATAAAAGGAGGCCCAAGGCGAAGCTACAGGAGAGAGGAGAAGTTTTCTAGCCCAGTTGCATGCGTAGCCGCCCTTCTTGCGTACTGTTCACCAAGAAGCGCTCCGTGTATCTGAGCTTAAACACCCACAATAAACCAAAGCAGGAGTAGGGTTTTACACTACTCTGCGGCCCGAACCTGGGTAAAAATCCCTGCGTTGATCATTGGATCCGCTCTTTGTGTACACCTTCTCCCTAGCCGAACCGTAAAAGGGATCCACGCGGTCTCATAGGTGTCGTACGCCGACAGATTGGCATGGCAAGGATTAATGGATGTGGACCCCTCAAAATGCTAAGGACAAAGATTGGCAATGCTTGAAGACTCTACATTTTTGGGTAAGTGATCCAAGATCACATTGAGTCCATAGGAAAAGCTAATACTATTAAAAGGGGATGAGGTTTTGATTATGACTCAATTGCTCAAATGCTTAGTGATATTGCTCCAAAACTCTCAAATACTTCTCCACTTCATTCCTATCCAAAACCCTAAAAGTTGATCTCGGCCCCACCGAAACATTCTTATCCAGACCCACCGAGATTGCTACCCACTATGCCACATGCCAAACCCTAACATATCGGTGCAACCGAAATGGTTCTCGGTCCCACCGAGACGGCTTGACCAACTTGTTGTAATGTTGTTACTTCACTTCGGAATTTCCGAGATGAAATTTTTGGTCTCACCAAAACCTGGTCTTGCCCTAGCCATTGCACTTCGGTCCCACCGAGATGTTTTGATCGGTCCCACCGAAAAGCCTAATGTTCATGTCTTTTACACTAGTCGGTCTCACCGAGATTTTCATGTCGGTGTCACCGAGTTGGGTCAAAGACTTGTAAATATTGGATTTTAGGTGAAGGCTATATATACCCCTCCACCACCCTCTTACCAAGTAAGAGAGCCATCAGAACGTGCCTACACTTCCACCATACGATTTCTGAGAGAGAACCACCTACTCATGTGTTGAGATCAAGATATTCCTATCCAACCATTTGAACCTTGATTTCTAGCCTTTCCCAAGTAGCTTTCCACTCAAATCTTTCTTCCACCAAATCCAAATCTATGAGGAACTGTTTGAGTGTTGGGGAGACTATCATTTGAAGCACAAGAGCAAGGACTTCATCATTAACACACCATTTATTACCTTTTGGAGAGTGGTGTCTCCTAGATTGGTTAGGTGTCACTTGGGAGCCTCCAAGATCATGTGGAGTTGAACCAAGGAGTTTGTAAGGGCAAGGAGATTGCTTACTTTGTGAAGATCTACCCCGAGTGAGGCTAGTCCTTCGTGGATGGAAGCCATGGTGGAATAGGCAAGGTTGCTTCTTCGTGGACCCTTCATGGGTGGAGCCCTCCGTGGACTCGCGCAACCGCTAACCTCCGTGGGTTGAAGCCTCCATCAACGTGGACGTACGATATCACTACCTATCGGAACCACGCCAAAAATCATCGTGTCTTCATTGCGTTGAAATCTCCAATCCCCTCCTTTACTTACATGTGCATTGTTTTACTTTCCGCTGCTACACTCTTAGAATTGCATGTGTAGGGTGTTACTTGACTTGGTGTACTTGCTAAAATCTGCCCACAACTAAAATTGGGAAAAGGATAGATTTTTATTTGGTCAAGTAGTCTAATCACCCCCCCCTCTAGACATACTTTCGATCCTACATTTTGTCATAGATGTAGGAGCCCACCACATCTATGATGATACGTGTTTTTGTCACAATTATTGTCATAGAAGTGTCACAACCATGACAGAAAAAGTTTTTGTTCAGGCCATAATGTCATGGATGTGTCTTTCTTTTGTAGTGTTTAGCAGCCAACTCGAGTTCTGGAAACCTTTCACAAGTTGGGATATCCAAACTCGTGCGAAACATTGTTTCACCAGCGCCAAAACATTGTTTCTTCAGCAGACAACCTATTTCTTTGCAACTCTGTTTCTTCGTCATAAAACATTGTTTTGGCATGGACTGAAAATGTTGTTGGTCTTCTTCGATGTTGCACCTGAGTTCAACCAGCAACGAAGGAGGTGAAGGCACAACCATGTTTTCAAGGTCAAATGACAAACTTAAGTTAGCGTTCACCTGATCATGTATTTGCATTGCGCGGCTTCTTGTGATTGGACCGTTGATGATTGGTGGTCTGGTGTCCATGGTTGGGATGTCCTCATCACTGTATTGTCTATATCATCCTAGTTTATGTTGCCAAATCAAGATAGAGACGCAGTTCAAATCATTTCTGTTTAAGACAAAGCAGCATAGACAGAATATAAGGGTGGGAAACTACACAACACTAACAACACTTGTAATGTGCTTGACATGAGAACATAACTGTTTATACAACTGAAACTGAAATCAACATAGAGCAAGAAGTTACAATAGCAAACCAGTTAAAGAAACAGGTTTAAAACATACTTGTTGCGCCATTGGAGTTTCAATTGGATCCTTCAAATTTGAAATTAGTTGGTATGAATAAATACAGTGATGCAAGAGCGAAGGGGTATGCACCATAGATACGAAATCTGACCTGAGAATAGTTGTTCTTCTGCTTTATGCGTTTAGTTGGGGTTCGCAGTGGTGGTCCTCGTGCTTTGGGCACTGTAGTTGCCTTACTAACTGCTCGTGTTTGGGTGCTCTGTGGTGGAGATGGTGTTGTGTCAACCGGAACTAGGTTACTATCTGCTGGCGTTGGGGTTAGATGGGTTGTAGCTGGTTCTCTGTCCAACGGGGTAGGGGTACAATGTATGAGAGTCTGGGTTATGTGTGGTAGGGCTGGTTCTTGGGCAAGTACAACCATGGTTCTATCTGCGTCGACGGGCAGCACTATCTTTTCTGAAGATAGTGTTTTTACTCCCTTAGATACTGCCATCACCCCCTCCAATTCAAATGGCTGATAAACAAGAAAAGTAATTGAATGTACAGACATTGTATGATAGACAGATGCACTGTATAGTGGGGAATAAAAGAGGGCATGAAATAATTCACATATATGTTGTCTAACCAAACAGGATAGCATGACACAATTTCACATATATAATGGCTAACTAAACAGGATAGCATGACACAATTTCACATATATGATGGCTCACTAAATAGGATAGAATGACATAATTCAAAATATGATGACTATGTAAACAGGATGACATGATATAACTATATGATGTCTTTATTAAATAGGTTGGCATGTCATAATTCACATACATGCTGTCTATGTAAACATGATGGCATGATATAATTCACATATATGATTTATATACTAAGCAAGTAAGCAAATGGCATTCGCATATATGATGTCTAAACTAAGCAGATGGCATTCAATATTGTGTATATGATGTCTAAACTAAGAAACGCAAGACACCATATGCATGATATGAGTAATATAACCCTGCCAAGCTTGAGCATACACCTCAGGGGAAAATAGGACTGGTCATCTATCTCTAAATCCTCCTCTGAGGAGCTATCTGTAACCAGCAAGATATCTGCTTCAGCAGGTAGCAGTGACTTCTTGGAAGACCTTGTTTTCACTCCAGATTTTTCCATCACCGATTCAAATGGCTGATGCACAGGAAGAGTAGTTGAATATACAAACATTGTCGACAAATGGAATACGTAATGCAAAGAAAAGGATGGCATGATATAATTCACATATATGATGCCTGGCTAAATAGCATGGCATTGCATAATTCACATATATAATTCCTTGCGACAAGATGGCATTGCATAATTCACATATATGATATAGAAACTAAACAGGTGGCATTCACACAAAGCATATATAAACTAAGCAAATTACATAGCAATGCAAGACACCATATGCATGATATGAGCAATATAACCCTGCCAAGTTAGAGCATACACCTCGAGGGGGGGATGGGACTGGTCATCTATCTCTGAATCCTCCTCTGAGGAGCTATCTGTAACCGGCAAGATATGCGCTTCGTCAGATAGCACTGTCTGGTCTGAAGACCTTGTTTTCACTCCAGATTTTTCCATCACCGTGTCAAATGGCTGATGCACGGGAAGAGTAGTTGAATGTACTAACATTGTTGACAAATGTAATACGTAATGCAAAAAAAATGATGGCATGATATAATTCACATATATGATGACTGACTAAACAGAATGGCATTGCATAATTCGCATATATGATGCCTGGCTAAACAAGATGGCATTGCATAATTCACATATATCTATACCTAATAATAAAGGGGCTATTGCTTCTGGCGGTACGTCATTAAAATTGGCCCCAAAGTTGCAAAATATTACCCACCAATGCCACCTATAAGTGACAAAAAACGTTTTGCAGGGAATCCCCCGCCTCGCCTGGCCCATGCAGTAGGGACCTTCTATACTGTGCTTTGCGCGCGGGAGAAGACGCAGCGTGCCTGTTCGGCCGGTCCATGTGCGGGCGGCCTGTTTTTTAAATTTCTTTTTTTTTTATTTTTCTTTTCCATTTTTGTTTTTTATAATTTAAATAATTTGGGAATTCAAAAAAATTCTAACATTTAAAAAAACTGAGAATTTTGGGCAAAAATGTTTGTGAATTCAAAAAATGCTCAGGATTTTTCTAAAAATGTTCACATATTCAAAAAATGTTCGCAATCTTGAAAAAAATGTTCGTAAAATCAAAAACGTCCATGATTTGGACAAACAAGTCCGTGTATGAAAAATTGTTAATGAAATTGAACAAAATGTTTGCCAATTCAAAAAATGTTCTTGAATTTTTAAAAATGTCCTAAAATTTTAAAAACAGTTCGTGAATTACAAAAGAGTTTATTTATTAATAAAATGTTTACGGATTCAAAAAAATGGTCATGCATTTCAAAAAATGTTCGTGAATTTAAACAAAAATCCACCAATTTCGAAAAAAATGTTTGTCTATTCTATAATTTTTCGTGTATTCAAAAGAAAATGCTTAAAAAATGTTCACAATATTAAAAAAATGTTTGCAAATAGTAAAAAATGTTCACCATTTTTAGAATGTTCCTAAATTTGTAAAAATATTCGTGAATGATCGAAGGTCTGTAATGAAATAGTAATGCTTCTGAGTCTTTCTGACTACATACCCGTGAATTTTTGAAGAATTAATTGCAGGGGTATATCGGAATATTATAGTATGTTTTTTAAAAACATTTCTTGAAATTCAAAATAATTCTTTGAATTAATAAGTTTTTTGACAACCACGATATTTTTTCGAAAATGTGAACATTGCTTCAATTTGTGAAGAAATTTTACAAAGGGTACATTTTCTTGCATTTGTGAACAAATTTTGAAAATCATTCGATGAGATGTGGACAAAATGTGGTCATAGGCATTGGAGATTATGATTTTTTTTCCTCCCGTTGAAACGCACGGGCCCTTTTGCTAGTGATATAGAAACTAAACAGATGGCATTCACACAAAGCATGTCTAAACTAAGAAGATGACATATATGATGTATAAAGTAAGTAATGCAAGGCGCCATATGCATGATATGACCAACATCAGCATGCCAAGTTAGAGCAAAGACCTCAGGGGGTAAATAGGAGTGGTATGCTTCCTCTGAATTCCCCTTTGAACAATTATCTTCCTCTAGATTACAATCTGGAATGGGGGGAGGAGGGGCTTCCATTGCGCCCACCATGGAGCGACGTCTGCATGACATTATATTGCCATGCAAGGCTCTTCTCTTTTGCTCTGCATGTTCAGTACCATTGTGTACAATAACTGACATGCATAGGAATAAAACATAGTGAGATTATGTAAGGAGTGCATGTAGAAATCCAGAGTGATGGTAGCAACCAATGGATAGACCCAAAACCAATGATAGCAGGCAAAGAATAACTTCAGTTAAAAATACAGATAATGGCTCCTTTATTGTTTGTTGCCCACCCAACATGAAACACATAGTAGACACCCGAGATTAAGCAGATAGTAGACAGGGATACTATTCGTTGCTGCCCCGATATGTACCCCACAACCATTTTAGAACTCAAGTTTGAGCATTAGTTTGGACCTGACTCGGAGTCCAAGAGGTGAACAGGACGATAAAGTAGCAGGTAATATTAAGCGATGCATAACGTAAGCAGACACGAAAGTGTGCGACCTCTCTTGCGAACCCATGTAGTCCTCAAGGTCATCTGCTCAGTTGATGATGGTAATGTAGTTGTGGTGGATGCCGGCGGCAGGGAAGAAGATTTGAGATGGTGAAAGACAGTCTGGAGGGGCGATCTCTGCTGCGGTGGACGCTTCCGTCGTTGGAGCAGCTCAGTTCGGACAGACGATGATGCGGCAGGAGCGGGACAAACCACACAAAGTTTTCTTTGACACCTATCTGTAACAGAAGTAATTCTGGATGGGCTCATTTGAATTGGAGGATTCAAACAATGCAGGGATAGGAAAAACACAAGAATAGGATAGGAATGCACGTGCAAAACAGAGCATTTGCAAACACATGATTTCTGTCAATCTGAGTGTTTAGTTAACAGGAATTGGAAGATCACAGGAATGCAAAGTAGCATGGTCAAATTAAAGTCAAACCACATGAAAATGTACAGTTATAATGCTATTATGCTACTATCACCTAGTCTTGTTCTTCATGAATAGGAACTTGAAAAGGAGGGCCAAGTGGATATTAAAATTCCTACGGTTTTTCCTTGAAACAGACACTAAAGGAAAAAAATCCTCTAGTTTTGCCTTGCTCCATTCCTTTTAACCAAATGCATGAATAGTAGTACCATAGGAAAGTTTGGAATTCCTATGTTTTTCCTTCACTTTACCTTTCAACCAATGGCGATTCTAGTAGGCAGGCTTCAACAGACTGAAGACTATACTCCAAAATGTTTTTGTACTACTTCTACTACTTTGGACCCAGCCCACTGCCCCACTAGCTCAACTCACGGGCCCATCTACACATGCACACCTCCAATGCGTAGAAATATATAATGATGGCTTTCGAGAGAGTCCATCACGGATAGCTAACTTGCCTAGTACCTCACTGCTTGTCATATGGGAGAAACTATTCGTATTTCTCATTACTACGTGTGCTCAGTGGGTCTTGTTGTCCCGCGTGAACTGGTTATTTTTTGAAAAGAAACCTAATGTTTTCAATATATACTACATGTGTCGTGTGGTACTCTAGAAAAAAATTAGCTTATATGGACAATATATACAACATGTAGAGTAAAAAAGTGATGCGACAAGTCTACAACCTCTTTGGCGAAGCCATGTCGATCTCAGCATCATTGGGTTAGTCCCTGAGGATGCTACGGCTGATGTGGCTGTCGGAGGCGGGGAGGAAGATCTTAAGCATCTGGAGATGGAGCCGAGGGTACTGCTCCGCTGTGATGGACAGTTTCGTCGTTGGAGCACCTCCGGTGAGGTGTACGACGGCGAGGCTGAAGCAGAACAAGACAGACAACGTTAACCTGAAGTGGGATTCTAATAGCATCTTCAATAGATGATGTAAAATACATCACCAGAAAGTGCTAGATGTAAAATACATCAGCCGCGCCATGGCTTTTGCTGTCATCTCTGAACTTAACTGTCGAAACTGAATTTTACTGTCGAAACTGAAGTCTACTATCAAAACTGAATTTTGCTGTAGAAACTGAATTTTACTATCGAAAATGAATGCACTAGTAGCAGAGAAGCACTGCACTAGTAGTTTTGGCCGCTCAAGCACTAGTGGCAGAGAAGCAGTGATCTAAATCAGCAGCCGCTCCAGCAGGGAACGTACTACCAGAGAGCAGCTGGGGCAGCTTGTCGTGCAGCAGCAGCAGCGCATGTGAGAGCCGGAGCAACAACTCGGGTAGCAGCAGCAGGAGAAGCGCGAGCCGGAGCAGCTGCTCGTGCAGCAACAGCGCGAGCAAGAGCAAGAGTGGAGCAGCAGCGCGACCGAGAGCAAGAACACAGCAGAAGTGCGACCGAGAGCCGGAGCAGCTATAGCAGGGCCAGCGAGAGGCGGAGCTGCAATAGCAGCTCCTGCTGGTGTGGACGTCGCCGCCGAGGGAGCAACGCCATGCGGGGAGAGACGTCATGGAGGAAGTGACCAGCGACGCCGCCGTCGATGGAGCCGTGCCATGGCGGCTCGGGATCGAGCACCGGCAGCCCCGTGAGATCGAATCAAGGAGAAAATGCAGCGATAGTGTAGAACCTCTTTGGTTCAGCCGACTAGGCCTCAGCTTCATCTGAGGAATCGGCAAGGGTGCTGCGGTTCCGGTGGGGCAGGTGAAGACGGCGCTGTGGGAATGGAGGTGGCGCGATAGACGAGGCGAACGTCGGGGCAGCTCCTTGTAGGTGGAGGACGGGTGGCTGAACCGGCGGGACGATGAGATCGACGACGGATCCTCATCTGGTGCAGTGGATGAGGGACGTCGAGCTATTGCGGTGGACGACGTCGTCGAGGAAGAGGCTCCGGCTAGGCGGCAGTCGGGTGGCGAACGGAGGAGGGTGGGGTTTTGCGGGTTTTGGCAGCCTCGGTGTACTAATGGGGGGACGGAGGGGATGGGAGGTGTGAACCATGGCTTAGGGACGTGCTTGTCTGAAATGTGGAGTAAGTTACGAAAGTACCCCCACCCGTTTTGACCATGGGACGTCCAGGCGCCATTTTCTCCTCAGGGATAGAAGGTGGATTTCGCATGTCTGGGCGGCGCGACCGATTTCGGAGGAGGAGGGAGTTTTCGCGCGCGTTGAAATTCGGAATAACAAGGCGCGGGTTGAAGAGGTGGGAGTTTTAGTAGCACAAGAGACAAAGAGATAGCTTGAAATTTTTGGATAACAAGGCGTGGCTTGAAATTTCGGGAGAACAAGCTTAACGTGTACAAAAAAACAAAAAACAATTCGCACCACACAAGAGAGAGTCATATCCCGTTTTACTATATGAATTACTACAAATTCCATTAAAAAACAACAACAGAAAACTTAAAAATTTGGGAGAACAAGCTTAACGTGTACGGTACCAAATCAATTCGTACGTCCCTCAACAACAACAAAAAAACAATTTGTACCGTCTACCATATGGACTAAAATTGAGTCAATTTTCCGTATTTGAATGGGATTGTTGTCAGGTTAGATATACCATCATCTAAATATTATCTTCACAACACACGACATGAATATAGTAGTAAATTCCCATTTAAATATGAACTACATGTACCATATGATCTCGAATTCAAATATGTGTATCCATTTTATGTTGAATTCAAATCATAGTACATGTATGCTCTAGCTTGATGTTCGGAATCTAAACGATGTTTGATATGTATAATGTGTTTAACACGCACAACACATACACACACACACACACACACACGCACGCACACACACAACATTTAGATGTTAGCTGCGAAAGCCACCCATTATCTCCAATTTGAATAGTTTTGTCCATGCATGTATGAAATGTGGTCAAACAATGTCTGCCAACGGTATCTCAAATTCAAATCAATTTGGCCTTGTTCGATGTGTATATAGTATAGCATGCACGGTTCAAAACCACACCACACATATCTCCATTATATTCATGCATGCATGGGTTTCAAACATCATGATCTCTTATTCAAATATTTGAATTCACTTTTATATTGATTATGATCTAACAAAGTCTTTTACACCCACACAGTCGTCTTCTCTTTATAGTTGTACCACTAACTTTCTCTCATGCATGCATGCACACGCACTCCCACTCGGCATTATCCATCGCACACACAATCTCTTTCTCCAGGTCGATCTCCCACGATCTCTCAAGCTAAGTCTCTCCATCGCCCTCTCTTTCGCACACACACCGATCGATATACCCCTCTAGCTAGCAGGTTTGCCTACCACACACACATGTACACACAGTCCCTTCCCTCCACTCACCATCCATATGCCTCACGCCCCAACTCTGAGGCGCGCGCGCATGCACACACACACACACACACACACACACACACACACACACACACAGTGAGACACGCGTGCGCGCTCTCTCGCTCCCTCATCTCTTATTATCGATCTCGCACTCATACACCCCCTCTAACTAGTATGACTCTCGCACCCCCCCGGCACACACACACACGCGCACGCGCTCTCGCCCCCATGATCTCTTATTATCGATCTCGCACTCGTACAGTACCTCTAACTAGTAGGACTCTCTCGCACCCCCCCCCCCACACGCACCTCGAGCTCCCTCCCTTGATCACTTTGGGACTTCTTTATCTCTCACATGCATGTGCACCGATTGATATTCCTCTCTCTATATATATAGCTAGGTCTTTCCCTAATTTTCCACACAAATCGATCGATCTATATCTCTAGTTAGGTCTCGCCCTCTTTCCCACATACACATCGATCAATCTACCTCTTTAGATAGGACTGCCTAGCTACCACACACACATTGTCTATCCATCGTCTCCCCTTTCATCATACATGCCTTCCGCTTCATCTCTCAGACGCGCGCAACCGCGCACGCTCTCGCCCCCTCTCTGTAATTATTGATCTCGCACTTGTACAGTCCTTCCCAGTCTCCGTCCAGTTGGCCTCTCGCACCATCTTCCAGCACCCCCTTTCCCAGTGCTTGTATGCTCGTAGAGTTCTTCCCTCTATCTATCGCTATCGATATCTCGCGCAGACGACCCCTCCCCTTCCTTCTCACATATCACCCCCATGCACATACATATATGTATATAGGCCTCTCTTTCACACAAATTGCATTGACACATATTCCCTCTATATTTCCCTCCCCCCCCCCCCCCACACACATAAATTCACGAATCTCCCGTGATTTCTTGCACACACCATCTCTCTCTATCTCAAATACACGCACTAGGTGTACGAAAGAGAAGAGGTGCACACACGCACTCCTTCCCACATACACATGCGCGGGTACACGGTGGAGCACATTTGTATAAGAAATGTGCATGTAGAAAGGCTTTAGATGATGTGGCACTAGTACTTCCAGTATGTGCAAAGCACGTAAGTTAGAATTCCAATGGCATGCTACAAAATGTCTCTCTTTTTCGGTCAATATGTTATGATTAAAATGATGTGGGGTGCACCCATGAGGCCACGTGGCACATGTGGAGGTGTTGTTGCGAGCTTCTTGTGTGGATTGATCACAGTGACGTGCTGCTGATTCCAGAAGATTGTAGACACGACAGGGTACAATTAGGTTTTTGTAGATGCGAATCCCAGCCACCTAGAACATTGGATCAACAGCAATCAATGGCTGATATCACATCACACGTGAACGATTGAAAAATTCAAAACTGATTATAGAAATAGCCAACAGCGGGCTCCTCGCTATCGCTAAGAGAGGTTGGCGGGCATCCGGCTCCGCCACGTACGCATCCAAGAATGCGGGCCCACGTATGCCTCGGACTAATGTAGTGTCGGGTCCTTCTGAACTCTTCCCATTGTAACAAAAAAAACTCCCACGCCTCCCGCGCGGGAAAAATGCCACCCTACCCTTTCTAATCGGGATTTCTATTGACCAATCTCGTCAAGGAGCCAAACCAAGTGTTACACTAGTACAAGTTAGGCGGTAAACTTACAGTGTGTCGCCTTCGCATCGCACCAACACACGGTTGGTCCGGCCCGCCACTCACCGAAGGGACGCACATCGGCTTGGTACATCACTGACCTGTGCGGCCACATGTGAGCAAACCGATAGTCCAATCTCCATGCCTACCGCCAAAAGCCTAGCCTTTTGGGATTTCTAGCAAACCGGCAGTTGCGAATGGTCGCGTGGCAGTTTCATGTGTAGGGGTGGGGCGTGGTGTCGCAGTTTTGTTAAATGCCATGGCATTTCTTTTTTACTGCTGTTTTTGTCCAATAATTGCCACCGTCGTATGCAGATCTTACGATTATTGGGGCGTTTGCCAGGAATAGGCTCGTGGCGAACTATTGACTAGTCTCTTTTTCATACGCACTGCATTGAAACATAAGTATCATCTCTCTCCCTCTTCCCCACGCACACACCTACACTAACGACTCTCTTGGGACTTCTCGCACACACCATCTCTCTATAGGTCGGTGTCACACACATACACTTGTACTCTAGGTTTAGTACATACACAAAGAGGAGAGGTGCACGCATGAACCCGTCCTCTCTCACACACACGCGTGGGTACTCCTTCCGACACACACCATCTCTCTCTAGGTCTATGTATACCACTCTCTCTCTCTCTCCCCACACACACTGCTGGAGTACGTGCACAAAGAGAAGATGTGCACGCATGCACTTATTCCCTCGCACACACACGCGGGTACACGGTGGAACGCATTTTTGTACGAGAGGCACCCCATGTGATGGATGGTCAATTAATACAGCGCATGCAAATTGAGTGGACGTGAGGGAGGAAGTAGTTGAGAATGACATTATCATCCACTGCATGCATGCGAGTAGTTAAATCATTGGTTGGTAGTACTACGAGGCAACATCATCAATTTTTGCCTCGATTACAATTGGTGGCCTTTGTATTTAAAAATGAACGGAGTGGAGTGGAGTAGTATCTTTATCTTAGCCTCATAGGGCTCTCCCACTGCCTATGCTCGCCTCCCCGCCTCACCCATCAGATTCCGCCATGGATAATCCCTCAGATCCCAGCATCCCGCGGGCTTCCCTCTCGCCGAGGCCCGAAGCCCTGCCACCTTTGAGCAAAACCCACATGTGTTTCAGAGGGGGTCCATTGCTCTGGAATCACATATCGGTGGCACATGAGGACATGTCGGGGCTACGTTGCAGGTGGTGGGCAGCAAGGGCAAATCGGATCGAGGAAGCGAAGCATCGATTGGAGACAAGTTCGAAGGAGCTGCACCTGGCGAAGCACAAGGCGGAGGCGCAAGTCGATCTGAGGGCAGAGACGCTGAGTGATGCCAGCATCTGGCAGTGTCGCGTTCATTTTGAGCTGGGGCTAATGGCAGAGATCATATTCACATAGTCGACTAGGGAGGAGAGAACGCGCATGCCTGCCGAATGGCATGACCAGCCGGTGCAACTGTTCAAATGGGCGGTAGGAGAAGCCAAATCACCCATCTAGCTGCAGCGGCGGCGCTGGGCATGCATCCTAAGTGAGGTGACCTACCCTCCTTCCCCGCCAGCGATGCAGTGACCTGCTGATAACCCACAAGTATAGGAGATCATGACAGTCTTCGAGGGTAGTATTTCACCCAAATTTATTGATTCGACACAAGGGGAGCCAAAGAATATTTGAGAGTATTAGCAGTTGAGTTGTCAATTCAACCACACCTGGAGAACTAAATATCTGCAGCAAAGTGTTTAGTAGCACATTAGTAACAGTAGCAATAGGAATAGAAACAGTAACAGTAGCAATTTTGTAGTGATTGTAACAGCAGCAACACCAACGGAAGTAACTTAGCAAAGATCAATATGCGAAAAGCGTAGGCATTGGATCAGTGATGGATAATTATGTTGGATGACATTCATCATGTAACAGTCACAACCTAGAGCGATACACAATAGCTCCAATTCATCAATGTAATGTAGGCATGTATTCCGTATATAGTCATACGTGCTTATAATAAGAACTTGCATGACATCTTTTGTCCAACCCTCCCGTGGCAGTGGGGTCCATAAGGAAACTGAGGGATATTAAGGCCTCCTTTTAAAAGAGAACCGGAACAAAGCATTAACACATGGTGAATACATGAACTCCTCGAATTACAGTCATCCCCAGAGAGTATCCCAAACAATTGTCACTATGGGGTCTACGAATCAGAACAATAACAAGTGCATATATCTAGCAGATAGGATCAAGAACTCAAATATATTCATGAAAACATAAAGGGTTCAGATCTGAAATCATGGCACTCGGTCCCTAGTGACAAGCACTAAGCATAGCAAAGTCATAGCAACATCAATCTCAGAACATAGTGGATACTAGGGATCAAGCCCTAACAAATTGACTTGATTACATGATAAATCTCATCCAACCCATCACCGTACAGCAAGCCTACGGAGAAATTACTCGCACCCGGTGGTGAGCATCATGAAATTGGTGATGGAGGATGGTTGATGATGACGATGGCGACGAATCCCCCTCTCCGGAGCCCCGAACGGAATCCAGATCAGCCCTCCCAATGAAGAACAGGAGGTGGTGGCGGCTCCGTATCGTAAAAGCGATGAAACTTCTTCTCCTATTTTTTTCTCAGGGAAAGAGAATTTATAGCGTTGGAATTAGGTTAGAAGGCCTTCTATGGACCCCACAAGGTATCCCGGCACGCCCAGGGGGGGTCGCGCCATGTTGCCTTGTGGACAACAGGGGGCCCCTCTCCAGTTGATTCTTGTGCCAATATTTTTTATATTCCATAAAAAATCTCCAAAAAGCTTCGTCCAATTCCAAGAACTTTTATTTCTGCACAAAAACAACACCATGGTAGTTCTACTGAAAACAGCGTCAGTCCAGGTTAGTTCCATTCAAATCATGCAAATTAGAGTCCAAAACAAGAGCAAAAGTATTTGGAAAAGTAGATACGATGGAGACGTATCAACTCCCCAAGCTTAACTCATTGCTTCTCCCCAAGCAATTCAGTTGATAAACTAAAAGTGATAAAGAAAAACTTTTACGAACTCTTTTGTTCTTGTATCCGTATATAAGCTTAAATAGCACCCAAGTTTTCAGCAAAGATCATGAACTAACCATGCAAATGATAACACTTAGAATTCACATTTACTCATATCAATGGCATAATCAACTAGCGAGCAATAATAATATATCTTGAATGCCAACAATTTGTCAAAACAATCATGATATAATATGATAATATGGTATCTCGCTAGCCCTTTCTGAGACCGCAAAACATAAATGCAGAGCACCTCCAAAGTTCAAGCAATGACTAAACATTGTAATTCAGGGTAGAAGAGATCCAGTCATGATTTACCCAACATTAACTATACTCAATGCATAAGAATGACAATAGTGCTCTCAAGATTGGTGCTTAAAATGAGAAGGTGATGACTCAACAATAAAAGTAAAATAACATAAAAGTAAATAGATAGGCCCTTTGCAGAGGGAAGCAGAGATTTGCAGAGGTGCCAGAGCTCGAAGCTTAAATCAGAGATGAAAACAATTTTGAGAGGTGTACTTTTCCTGTCAACGTCACGACCGAGGATTTTTCAATATCTTCCATGCTAAACACATTATTGGCGGTTCCCAAGCGGAAAGCTAAAGTTTACTCCCCTCCACCATACCAACACAAGCCAAGGCTGGCCGAATTCACGGGTGCCCTCCAAACGATCAAATTTCCGGGGGAGTTTATTTTATTATATTTTTCATTATTTTGATTATAGGACTGGGCATCCCAAATACCAGCCTCTCTCGTGCAATGACAAGTGAATAAACACTCATCTTGAGAATAACCCGCTTAGCATGGAAGATACGGGCACACAAAACAGATGTTTATTTGAATGATTAGAGATGGCACATGCAAATTTACTTGGAACGGCAGAGTAATACTGCATATAGGTAGATATAGTGGACTCATCTGGAACAACTTTGGTTTAAGGATTGTGGATGCACAAGCAGTATTCCCGCTTAGTGCAGGCGAAGGCTAGCAAATAGATTGAGAAGCAACCAACTAGGGAGTGAAAACGGTCATAATCATGCATTGAAAATAATTAACATTGAATACTAGCATGAGTAGGATATAAACACCCTGAACATAAATATCGTGAAGGTTGTATTGGTTTTGAATCAACTACATGTGTGAACATGTGCCAAGTCAAGCCACTTGAAACATTCAGAGGAGGATACCATACTAACATACTACATCATAACCATTTTAATGCATGATGACATCCAAGATAAATCATTATCCACTCCTAGCTACTTAAGCATGGCATGAGCAACTATAATCTCTAATTGTCATCACAAACATGTTTACTCATAATATGCTAAATCATGGATACTGAGTTAAACATATTTACAAAAAAAGAAACAAAAAGAGTTCATACCAGCTTTCCCTTGCCACAGTCACTTCATCAAATCATCGTCATTATTTCCTTTCACTTGCACGACCGAATGATGTGAAAATAATAATAGTGCAAGAGTGCCGTGGACTAAGATGGAATCTGCAAACATTTTATTCAAGGGAGAAGACAAAGTAATATTGGCTCTTCGTTAGATCAACCATAAAGCATATGAGAGCCACTCAACATTTTCATCGTGGTCTTCAACCCATGATAACTCAACGAAAAGAAAAGAAATTTAGAGAAACACACTGAAATATTTTTGGAGTTTTTAGTTTTTCTGAAGAAGGCAAATTAAAGAAGAAAAACGAAAAGCGAGAAAAACTATTTACATGGGAGAACTCCCAACAAACAAGAAAAGAAGAAATGAGAAATCTTTTTGGGTTTTATTTTAATACTACGAACTAACTAGGAAGAAAACCAAAAAGAAGTGAGACATATTTTTGGATTTTTGAAAAAATTCAAACACACAAGAAGAAAGCGAAAGAATAAAAATTAACATGGGTCATACAATGATAAAGGATGAACACCGACAGCTGGAATGAATGTGTGAACATGAATGTAATGTCGATGAGAAATACGTACTCCCCCAAGCGTAGGCTTTTGGCCTAACTTGGTCTACTGCCATCTGTAAAATCCATCATGTCCGGTAGGAAAGTGGCTAGGCGGAGGCACTCGAGCGTTCCAAGGCTAGGCCTCATTCTTCGCTGCGGCCAACTCGTTCTTGTAAGCAATGATGTCCCGTGGTAGGATGGTATATCCGTGCCTGGTATGAGAATCAAACAAAGAAGGTGCATGCAACGAAATAATCTCACGAGTCCTCTCGCTAAATACCAAGTTATAACGAATGTAGTGAGGAGGCTCGGGTTCATCAATAAAGTGGTGATCAATCATGGACTGTTGGTCTAAATAAATCTTAGGCAGCAAATAATCATTAGGACAGATAACAACGTTAAAGCGTTTCGCAAGACGCGTAGCACAGATACCGCCATGAATTTTACCCCTAGTCCTATTAGTGTGCAAGCGGAGTGCAATGATAGCTCCCAAGCTAAAAGTGTTATCACGCGCACGACGTAAAATGGCGAGGTTAAGGGCACTGAGCGTACCACCTTCCTCCCTAGCAGTCAAACATTTCCCTACAAATAAACCATAGTAGTGCACAATGGGAAAATGTAAACTAGTGACTCGGGCCTTCGACACGCCCCTAAATTCTCCCACGGTCAAAGTGAGAAGGAAGTCCTCGAACTCCTCAGGCCAAGGCTCCTTCAAGTCCCCATCAGAGGGAATAATGCATATCTCACAAAACTCAGTAAGTGGTATCTCATGATGTTCGGCATATAAATCAAAGCGTACCATGGGGATATCGAGCCTAGGCAGAAAATAAAAAATTTGCACAAAGGAATTTGTGAGGAGGTGATATTGGTCACACTTATCTGCGAGGAAGTCGGTCAGCCCGGCGTTCGCGGCAAATTGCGCAATCTCTTGGTGAAACCCGGCTTCATCCATGAAGGCGTTGTGTGGCCATTTGCACGGCCGGACCTCCGTCCTACGCGAAATGTTAAGGCCACGGTTCGGGGCATTCCCAATGATCCCCTTGGGGCTCCGGCTCGAAGAACCCCTCCGAAAGAAGTTCATCTTCCTACGAACAAATTTCTGAAAAAATTTGGACCACAAAATAATGTCAACAAAACTTCACAAGATTGATAGCAACTACTCATACAAGTGCCTAGAGGCTATATCAAGCATTCAAACTACTTAGAACTCAAAGAATTCAACATGCAAGATCATTTTCAATAGCACCAATAGTAGCAATTTATGCAAAATATAATCCACTAGAGCAAAAACTAATTGGAGCAATGGAGGAGTCACATACCAAGGAGCAATCCCCCAAAACAGTTTCAGAAACGGAGCTCCGGGCAAAGATATCAAAAATCTCAGGTTTGGGAGCAAGAATGAGAGAGAGAGAGAGAGCGAGAGAGAGAGCTACAAAGATTTTTTCTGGAGGTAGGAGATGAAGTGGGATGAAGAGATAAGTGAGTGGGTCCTTGTGGGACCCATAAGGCATCTTAGCATGCCCCCAGGGGGGTCGCGCCCTATTGCCTTGTGAGCAATAGGGGCACCTCCCTGGGTTGTTTTCAGTGCCAATAATTCTTAAATATTCCAAAAAAAATCATGTTAAAATTTCACAGCATTTTGAGCACTTTTATTTTTGGGTCATTTTTTATTGCACGGATAATTCAGAAAACAGGATAATCATGGCATTTTACTTTTTTAAACTATGAATAACAGAGAGCAAACTATGATTACAGAAAATTGTGCTTACTACATTCATCGACCACATGCCCCTCAAAAAGAATCCATTAATAAGGTTGATCAAGTCTTATTAAAAAACTATTTCCGAGTAACATGAAACCGAAGAACTTTCGTATAACACTAAGTTACCTCAACGGGGATATGCATCTCCCCAACAATAAGAATTTCATACTTCTTTTTGACGGTAGGAAGAGGAAATTTGAAACCTCCAATAGTGATTGTCAAAACTTTTTCAATATAGTTAATACCATTCACCAAACTTTGTTTCTTCGGAAAATAAACCGTATGCTCATTACCATTGACATGAAAAGAGACTTTGCTTTTGTTGCAATCAATAACACCCCTGTTAAAAAGGGTCTTCCAAGGATAATCGACATGTTGTCGTCCTCAGGCATATCAAGTATAACAAAGTTTGTTAAGATAGTGACATTTGCAACAACAACGGGCACATCCTCGCAAATTCCAATAGGTATAGCAGTTGATTTATCAGCCATTTGCAAAGATATTTCAGTAGGTGTCAACTTATTCAAATCAAGTCTTCTATATAAAGAGAAAGGCATAACACTAACACCGGCTCCTAAATCACATAAAGCAGTTTTGACATAACTTCTTTTAATGGAGCATGGTATATTAGGTATTCCCGGATCTCCTAACTTTTTAGGCACTCCACCCTAAAAAGAATAATTTGCAAGCATGGTGGAAATTTCAGCTTCATGTATCTTTCTTTTATTAGTGACAATATCTTTCATGTATTTAGCATATGGAGGCATTTTCAAAATATCGGTCAAGCGAGTATGCAAAAAGACAGGTCTTAGCATTTCAACAAAGCGCTCAAAGTCTTCCTCATCCTTATTTCTAGATGGTTTAGTGGAAAAAGGCATGGGTTTTTGAACCCATGGTTCTCTTTCTTTCCCATGTTTTCTAGCAATGAAATCACTTTTATCATATCTTTTATTCTTAGGAGATGGGTTATCAAGATCAACAGCAGGTTCTATTTCTACATCATTATCTGGTTGAGCATCAACATGAGCATCATTATCATTACCATTATGTGAGTGTTCATTACCAGACTGTGTCGCAGCATCAGAAATAGAAGTGTCATTATGATTCTCAGGAAGTTTTTCTATCTCAGGTTCACTAGAAGCATGCAAAGTCCTATCATTTTTCTTTTTCTTTTTCTTTTTAGATGAACTAGGCACATCGATATTATTTCTCTGAGAATCTTGCTCAATTCTTTTAGGATGACCTTCAGGATACAGAGGTTCCTGAGTTATTCTACCTCCTCTAGTAACAACTCTAACATCATGATCATTCATTTTATTATTCATCTCATTGAGCAAATAATTTTGGGACTTAGCAATTTGTTCTAACTGAGTATGAACCATAGAAGCATGTTTACTTAAGCCTTTAACATCATTAGCAGTTCTAAACATCAAATTGCTCAAACGTTCTATCATTAAAGCATTGTGTTTTAATTGATTGCTAACATACAAATTAAAGTGTTCTTGCTTAATGATATAATTATCAAACTCATAAAGGCATTGACTAGCAGATTTATTATACAGAATCACCTTCATCAAATCTAATAGGAGAATTTACCTCTACTACCTGTGTCAGGATGTCAAGCCCATGTATTTCTTCAATAGGTGGTAAATTCTTAACATCTTCAGATTTAATACCTTTTTCCTTCATAGATTTCTTTGCCTCTTGCATATCTTCAGTACTGAGGAATAGAATACCTCTCTTCTTTGGAGTTGGTTTGGGCGGTGGTTCAAGAAGTGTCCAATCATTAGCATTCTTTAATATATTATTCAATAGTTCTTCACCTGTCCAATAGTTCGCTCCCTGAAAACACAACCAGCACAACTATCTAGGTAGTCCCTAGAAGCATCGGTTAGTCCATTATAAAAGATATCAAGTACTTCATTTTTCTTAAGAGGATGATCAGGCAAAGCATTAAGTAGTTGGAGAAGCCTCCCCCAAAATTGAGGGAGATTATCTTCTTCAATTTGCACAAAGTTAAATATTTCCTGTAAGGCAGCTTGTTTCTTATGAGCAGGAAAATATTTTTCAGAGAAGTAATATATCATATCCTGGGGAATACGCACACAACCAGGAGCAAGAGTATTAAACCATTTCTTAGCATCACCCTTTAATGAGAAAGGAAACAACTTAAGAATGTAATAGTAATGAATTTTTTCCTCATGAGCAAATAGGGTGGCTATATCATTTAATTTAGTAAGATGTGGCACAACAGTTTCAGTTTCATAACCATGAAAAGGATCAGATTCAACCAAAGTAATTAACTCAGGATCGACAGAGAATTCATAATCCTTATCGGTAACAAAGATAGGAGAAGTAGGAAACTTAGGATCATATTTCATTCTCTCCATCATAGACTTTTCTTTAAGCTTAACCAGTAATTTTCTAACATCATCTCTATCATTACAAGCAAGAATTTCCCTAGATGTCTCTCCATCTAGAACATAACCATCAGGTATCTTAGGCATTTCAACTCTAGTAGGAGAGCTAGGCTTAATAGGTGAATCATAATTTTCATCAGTTTCAACAGTTTCAGCATTCTCAGTTTCCTTAGCTTTAGCAATTTGTTCATCAAGAAATTCACCTAGTGGCACAGTATTATCAAGCATAGTACTAGCATCATCACAAGTTTCATTTATAGCAGAAGTAGTATCATCAATTACTCGCGACATATCAGAATGAATAATAGGTGGCAATGTCGGAAGCCTACTCAAAACAGAAGGTGAATCAAGTGCAGAGTGTGATGGCAGTTCCTTACCTTCCCTCGTCTTAGAGGGTACGATCTTGGTCTTAGCATCTTTCAGATTCTTCATAGTGATCAACAAATATAATTCTCAAGTGACTCAACAAATAGAGCTATGCTCCCCGGCAATGGCGCCAGAAAAAGGTCTTGATAACCCACAAGTATAGGGGATCGCGGCAGTCTTCGAGGGTAGTGTTACACCGAAATTTATTGATTCGACACAAGGGGAGCCAAAAAATATTTGAGAGTATTAGCAGTTGAGTTGTCAATTCAACCACACCTGGAGAGCTAAATATTTGCAGCAAAGTGTTTAGTAGCACAGTAGTAATAGTAGCAATAGGAACAGAAACAGTAACAGTAGCAGTTTTGTGGTGATTGTAACAGCAGCAGCAGCAACGGAAGTAACTTAGCAAAGATCAATATGTGAAAAGCGTAGGCATTGGATCAGTGATGGATAATTATGTTGGATGACATTCATCATGTAACAGTCACAACCTAGAGCGATACACAATAGCTCCAATTCATCAATGTAATGTAGGCATGTATTCCGTTTATAGTCATACGTGCTTATAATAAGAACTTGCATGACATCTTTTGTCCTACCCTCCCGTGGCAGCGCGGTCCATAAGGAAACTAAGGGATATTAAGGCCATCTTTTAATAAAGAACTGGAACAAAGCATTAACACATGGTGAATACATGAACTCCTCGAGTTACAGTCATCCCCGGAGAGTATCCCAAACAATTGTCACTATGGGGTCTATGGATCAGAACAATAACAAGTGCATATAACTAGCAGATAGGATCAAGAACTCAAATATATTCATGAAAACATAGAGAGTTCAGATCTGAAATCATGGCACTCGGGCCCTAGTGACAAGCATTAAGCATAGCAAAGTCATAGCAACATCAATCTCAGAACATAGTGGATACTAGGGATCAAGCCCTAACAAGTTGACTCGATTACATGATAAATCTCATCCAACCCATCACCGTCCAGTAAGCCTACGGAGAAATTACTCACACCCGGTGGTGAGCATCATGAAATTGGTGATGGAGGATGGTTGATGATGACGATGGCGACGAATCCCCCTCTCCGGAGCCCCGAACGGACTCCAGATCAGCCCTCCCGATGAAGAACAGGAGGTGGCAGTGGCTCCGTATCGTACAAATGATGAAACTTCTTCTCCTTTTTTTTTTCTCAGGGAAAGAGAATTTATAGCATTGGAATTAGGTCAGAAGGCCTTCTGTGGGCCCCACAACGTATCCCGGCGCGCCCTAGGGGAGTCGCGCCATGTTGCCTTGTGGGCAACAGGGGGCCCTCTCCAGTTGATTCTTGCACCAATATTTTTTATATATTCCATAAAAAATCTCCAAAAAGTTTCGTCCAATTCTGAGAACTTTTATTTCTGCACAAAAACAACACCATGGTAGATCTGCTGAAAACAGCGTCAGTCCGGGTTAGTTCCATTCAAATCATGCAAATTAGAGTCCAAAACAAGAGCAAAAGTGTTTGGAAAAGTAGATACGACGGAGACGTATCACCTGCTCGGTTGCTGCTGCAGTGAAGATGCGGCGCCATGGCGGTCTGCAACCATGACAATCACTCCATCTATATGTATTGTATTTCTATGAAAATACTTGCTCGTTTGGAAAAAGATGGTATGATTTATCACGAGTTTTTGAATGCTTGGTCGTGATCACCCGATAGCCACACATCTCCCTCGCATAATAAGTTTTTAATGCAAATTCAAATTCATAAACTTACAACCTGTCGTGTTCACGTCGCACCGACAGACTGTCGGTCTGACCCATGACTCACCCAAGGGACGCCCATCGGCTTGGTACATCACTGACATGTGCGACCGCATGTGAGCAGTACTTGAAATTCGTGTTCCAAAAAACTCATTGGGAGCCATTTCGGGCTTCGAAACCAAAACCATCAATAAATTTTGAGCTTGTTTCCCATCACATTCCAAATTACCACGCTATAATTAATTGCAAACCTGTTCTCACCCATCAAACCTAAACGTGTTCCCACTTTGCAGCTTATTAGTACTAGGTTATAAAAAGGGAAACTACCTACTCGAAAACTACTGCACATTCCTCCTCATAAGTCTTTCTTGTCCGTCCTTCCTTGCATCTGCCATGGCCCCTGGGAAGAGCTCTGGGTCGATAAATAACAAGGGAGTGACGACCAAGGCCACAAAAAAAAGAGGGCCCACCGCGCCGCAGAGGCCTTGAAAGATCTCTCATGGGCAAGCGAGGGCTCTGAGAAGCGCATTCGCCGCGGAGGCGAACATGCCGAGCTGGCAGTGCTAAAGTCGTTAGCCGGCCCGCGATGACTTGCCCACTCAGCTCAATAAGCAGAAGGAGTTCATCGCCGGCTTGGTGAAGCTGCTGAAGGAGAGCAATGCCTCGGTTAAGAAGGCGACCAGTGAAATCGTGGAACTTGAGGAGGACAAGGCGAAGCTCCGCCACGAGCTCGACCTGCTGAAGGAGGAGATGGCCGGTTGGAAGAAGCTGCATGAGAAGAGCAGTGCCTCATTGAAGATGATGACAGTTGTCATCGTGGAACAAAGGGAGGACATGTCGGAGCTTCGCATCGAGCACGAGGCTGCTGTCAAGCAACATCATGCGGATGTGAAAGAGATCATGCATGCTCGCCTCGACAAATCCCGCGCCATGGACGCAATGAAGAAGATGGAGGAGGAGAGGCAAGAGGAGATGAAGGTCGTGGTGGCGATGAAGAAGCGGATAGAGGAAGTTGAGGAACTCCACGCCTAGCAACCCTTCATGAAGTAGAGAGCAGCGACCCAGACCGTTGTCTGTGTCTTCCTTCTTCTTCTTCTTTTTCTTTTTGCGGGTAATCTTCCTTCTTCTTTTGCCCCTATGTCTTCTTCTTCTGCCACTGTGTCTTTCAGGCGTTGTCGCATGTGTCCTTTTAAATTATCCTGAATAGGTAAGACAATTATTATCCATTGCCATTTCATCATATTATTTTGTTTGTAGGTAAATGTATACGAGTCGAAAACGGCTAAAAGTCACGTTCTCTGCGAGGCACGAATCAAACAATGCTAACGATGAGCGGGGCCATGGGATCACAAGCAAACTAGATCATTTTTTATCGCCATATCGCACTGGGTTGTCGTGTTTCGCACTCCTCCGTCGTACTAGTACTCCAGTGGAAAACTAGAGTATACCACACGGTTCTTTCCTCCTCCTTAGGTCGTTGGCAACAATTATACTTCCTTTCGCCGACATGTGGGATAGCCAGCATCCGGGTCGACGTGTCATGCACCAGATTAGAGTGGGGAACGGAAGGGGAGACTTATCTCGGTCGTAGCGCCGCAGTAATAATGACTATAACGAGCAGTCAAATCACCAGGCCCCACCTTCCAGCAGTAATGAGCCGTCAAATCACAAAGCCCCACCTTTCTTGCAGTAAGTTGAATCCGCCACTCCCTCATCCTCCTCGCCTCTCTATCAAACCGACCAGGCGAAACTGCCCAGCCCTCGCCTTTTAAATATAGTTTTGTAGTATCGATGGATTGCGCCATGGAGCAAAACTAACAAGCTGAAATTAAAGAAAATGGTGGTACATATACAGCACGCTCATCGCATTCATGTCGCGCATACATGGTCGGTCCGGCACGCCACTCACGGAATGGAATGCGCGTCATCTTGCGTTTGCACTCACATGTGGGACCGCAATTGAGCAACTGACCATAGATAGGCACACTCCCCCGCCTCCGCGCGTCGGCTGAGTTACTACAGTAGAAAGGAGAGACGAGCGATAGTAGTAAGTACGTACACTATAACATATGATGCCGGATGTGGGACAACCAGCATCTGGGTCGACGTTTCATGCACCAAATTATGCATATTACGTGCTTTGATGGGGTGCTAAAGTCTATTAAAAAATAGCATAGCTGTTTAATTCTTTGACAACTAAACTCCTTCATGCACTGTGTAAACTTCTCTCATTTAAGTGTTTTGCATAGGTCCGTGCGCTTCCCATTGGTTCTTCCTGGGGTCACCAAACTCCTCTCTCTTCTCTTACCTTGTCAAATCAGATTTTTTTGCATATGTGGCATGCTTAACACCTGTACACCATGGAGGGGAGACTCACCCCGGTCGTAGCGCCACAGTAATAATGACTATAATGAGCATTCAAATCACAAGGCCCCACCTTTCCAGCAGTAATGAGCCGTCAAATCACACAACCCCACCTTTCCAATAGTAAGTTGAATCCGCTACTCCCTCGTCCTCCTCGCCTCTCTATCAAACTGACAAGGCGAAACTACCCCGCCTACCGTGCGGGAAAAGCCCCGCCCTCGACTTTTAAATATAATTTAGTATCAATGGATTGCGCCATGGAGCAAAACAAAAAGAAAAAGATGGTACATGTATACAGCAGCCCGTCGCATTCGCGTCGCACCCACACGGTCGGTCCGGCACGCCGCTCACCGAATGGAACGCATGCCATCTTGCGTTTGCACTCACATGTGGGACCGCAGTTGAGTAACCGACCATAGTCACACTCCCCTATCCCCGCGCATTGGCTGAGTTACTAGAAGAGAGAGACAAGCGATAGTACTAGAACTAAGAGCAGTGTTGTGCACACGTCGTTGCCTAGACGATCCCTTCATGACAGGGGAGATCAGTTCGTCCATGCATGTGACCAGAGTCCAGTAGACGGCTGGATTGGCTATCGTCTACATATCGTGCAGGTTGTGTCGTACTAACATACGGCTGTAGTTCTATTGAGAAATCTCAAAAAAAAAAAGTAGGAGCACTAAGTATATTACAATACAAATAAAATTCGATTCCATTCTCGGTATGAATACAAATCTAGTCCACTCACCCTAGGCGGCTAGGGCAACCTCTCCCCTCCATGCTTCACCGGTGAGCCCAATTCACCCCTCCCCTCTTCCCACCACTCCGTCGGCCGGTGGTAGGGAGGGGAATCACGGTTCCTCTGCTCCGGTTATTAGTTTATGTTAGGGTTTTTAGTCCTCGCACACGCAATTCTCAGGCGGATGTCGGCGCTTCTTCTCCGAGTTTGTCTTCCGGGCTCCGATCCTCCTTGAGTTCATTCGTCTAGACATAATCGATGGAACTCCAGTGTAGATTCTTGCCGTCTCCTTTGGGGCAGTGAGGTTAAGCCTTCTTCTCATCTGGCGAGATTTGGTGTCATGTGCTTCGGATCAATGCGAGGGTTAAACAACGACAACTGCGTTCCTCCAGGGCACTGGTCATTAGGGGCCCATGCATGAAGACTACTCGGCTACCATCAAGAAGGTGAAGCCAGCTATGTTAGGACATCAGCGACATCGATTGACGCCTTTTCTATGAGTTTGTCCTTTGAGCTTTGATCTTCATCGAGTTTGTCCGTTGGGACGTAATCGATGGAGCTCCGGCATAGATTCATGTTGTCTCCTTGGGGCAGTGAGGTTAGGGTTTCTTGTCATATGGCGAAATTTGTTGTTATATTAATTAGGTGCTTCAGATCAATGATCACAACTGCGCCTCCGGGGCGCTGCTCCTTAGGGGCACGTGCATGAAGACTCCTCGATAGTCATTGACGAGGTCAAGCCAGCTCCGATAGGATAGCAGCGACAACGACGCATCGACGGCTTGTTCTGACTGCAATTGGTCGTTCACTGGTCTCGGAATCTCGATGTATTTTTTATCAGAGATTCTTTGTACAACTTGCGAACATTTATAATAGACCCGGTCATTTTCAAAAAAGGTTGCATATAGTTTATGTTCAAAAGCGGAACAAAGATTGATGGCTCTTACATTTTTTTTGCAAATGCAAAGATCGTGAATTTTCAAAAAATTGATTTCACTTTATGTTGGAAACAATACATTTCAAGCTCTAGCTAGCTATTCAAAATGTAAATTGTGCATGTTTTATAAGTATAGCGTGGTAAGCAACAAAATGTATGGTGCGCCCCCATTTAGATGTGAACTGCAAAAGCCACACGTTACCTCAAATTCAAACTACTTAGTCCATGGATGCAATGTGTTCAAACGGTCCCATTGACATCTCAAATTCAAAAGAGTTCGAGCTTGTTCATTCTATATTTTCACCCATGATAATTTGACCCGTGTGGCTGTTCAATTAATGGAGGGCCGGGAACCAGAAGTGAACAATACAAAGTGCGACCTGGCACGTACGCAATTTTAAACGGTTATTTTTATGGAGAGAAAAAAGAAAACTACACCACTATATGTATAAGCAGGAGCCTCCGCGCTTGCTTACTAGGGTTGCTCTCTTCACACACTCTCATCCTCTCCAGATCTAAACACGACAGCGGTGGCCACACTCTCTCTCTGCTCACTGCTGGTCACAAATCCGGGCGGATCCCCTTCGTCGGGGAAGGGGAGAAGGTGCAACATTCACGCGGTCATCGTCGGCGATGGAGCAGACCCACTACCGGTGCGTCCCGATCCATGTGCCTTGTCATTCTCTCCCACACAACGCCGGCTATGGAGGGCCTCCGACCCATTCTTCCTCGCTGCCATGGTGTGGGCAGATCCGGCCTCCCGCCGCCCACCTAGCCAAATCCCAACGACCCTCAGGTATAACTTCCTTCGAAACATGCCTTGCTCTACTGCCCTAGCTCCCCACGTCACAGCATGTGGATCTTTTTCTACTACTCAGCCCCGCTCGTAGCTAGGCTCGATTTGCCATTCCAAAGCCACCTAAATTTTTATTATTAGAGGTAAAGCTACCTCATGCAGTCGAATCTAGTACTTGGTTCAAACAGGGAAGAAAAGGGGGGGGGGAGTTGTAGCATGAATCTAGGACTTGGTTCAAAGAGGAAAAAAAGGGTGAAAAGTAGTAGAGACTGGCTATCCAACTGGTCTGTTGGTTGAAAAAAGGAAATAAAGTGGGGACTGGGGGACAAGTCAACAGAAGATTTGCTGCCCTCACATAATAAAAGGTGGCTATAGTGAACAAAAATGGGACCAACCCAGATATTCTGTTTGGATGTTTGTTGCTCTGGGCAACAAACTTCGCATCACCACTTTCTGCATCGGTGGAGGTACATGGTGCTGGTGCGCCCACTGTCCCAAGACCTTATGGCAATTTTTAGCTGTTGTTAATCTATGCCGCTGGTAAAATGTAGCAATCCCACTGCTAAAGTAAGGACATGTTTACCCACAGTGTTGTTTTTAATGTAATGCCTCCAGAAATATGAAGCAATGGCACTGTTTTAATGTCCTGCTATATTCCCCACTAAGATAAGCAAGTTGCTTCTTTTTGTTACAAATGCAACTGTCCGGGTCCGCGTACCGTCCTATGCCCTTATACCAACTCTTTAGCCACTGTTAATCTAATGTAGCTGGTAAAATCAAGCAATGGCACCATTAAAGTAATGTCATATTTAACCGTTGTCATTGTTAATAATAATGCCCCCGGTAATATGAAGCAATGATGCTACTTTAGAAATTGCTACTGTCCTTCTATGATTGCCATTAAGATTAGTAAGATGCTTCTTTTCATTTGATGTATGTTTCATCACTTGTTATTCACCCGCCTTTATACCTTTTTTTGCAAACAGAGATATACATTTCACCTCGTTTCTATTGCGACATTTTGGTGAACTGCACAAAACACTTCTTTTATTTGTGGAACTCTGCGAGTAATCTCCTCCAGCAGTTAATTAGCCTTTGCAACATTAGCCGTCACCATCACCACAATGGCACTTTCCACATATTTGTTTAACAAACATGGACGCTTGATTTTAGTTGAACTGCACAAAAGGATATCCAAATTGCAGTAGCACCTTCCACGAGCTTGACGACCAACCTTGATGTTGCTCAACTTTGTTGCAACTAATGAAGAAGAAGCTGCCAGCTCATGGGGCCTAGTACTTCTTGCTAATTGCATGATGCAAAAATTGCTTCATTTTAGGTGAACTACACAAAAAGGTCGCATGAATTGAATCATCCATGTTGGTGACTGGTGTCAACCCTTCTACGATGGTGTTGACTGCAGATATGGTTCCCATGACGAGGTATGTTCCTTTTTGGTACTACCCTTCGGCAGAACGATCCAGCATGTTGACTCTGCATGCAGCAAGTGATCTTGTGCTACTGTTGTTGGCACTGCCATGAGAAAGCAATAATGTTATTATTTTGCACCTTAATCTAATGTCACTAATAATTTGAGGCAATGTTTTGGCCCTGCTAGTGCCACTGATAAAATGAAGCAATAATAGAGTTAAAATAGAGCTATTGTCTTCGCTATCATTTCATTTCCAATGTTAGATAATGAAAGTGCTTCTCTTTGTGAGTATATGTTTCATCAACTAGTCCCATTCTTAAAGTAATGACATGTTGAAGTATTTCTGCAAATAGGGATGCTTAATTTTAGTTGAACTGCACAAAAAGAGAGATTAGAATGACTCAAGTCCCCTCCTTCTACTGCCACACTGAGGTTCATCACTTTGAGAAGGTGTATCCGGGAGAATTGAGTCCATTACCTATCAGGCCTACCGTTGAGGCGCCGCGAGCCCCCTCTCTCCTTCGCAGCACAGCGGGCGCCATAATTTTTGTTGAACTGCACAAAAAAAAGAGATTGGAATGACTCAAGGCCCCTCCTTCTACTGCCACACACTGAAGTTGTTAATAAATTTCAACAAATCGCCTTCATGGCAAGATACGGCGATGGGGGACCTGAAGAATAACTTGATCTCACAAACTCATCTCACACAGGTTAGTATTGTCCTTCATCCACATGATCATGCTTTGTCATACTATGCTACTGTTGTATTTTTTTAAATAAAGTTATTGCATCGCAATCTTTTCCCATTGAGAAAATGAAGTTGCTTCTATTTATTAGTATGTTTCATCAACTAGTGCCACTATTATAGTAATCACGCTTTTTTCATTATCTGTGCAAACAGGGTTACTCAACTACATTTTAGTGGAACTGCACAAATGATCGGATGGAACCCGCATATGCAGAGTGTGAGTGCCACAGTCTAAAATAAACGTGTCTTGGCACAGCACAGAAGTTCGGATGGTTCCACAAGTTCTTGGCGACCCGCTTATGCAGAACATGTTAATCTGCCGGTGTTTGACATGCGTGCATGTAAACTGGATTGGTTTCACAGTTGCAGCAAATCCTTGAATCAAATTGCTTACATGAATTAGGTTTATGGTTTGCTGGATATATTGGCACTTTTATAGGGATTACTCTTTTCTGAGAGAAGCATCAATCAAATTTTCTTTATTTGTACACAATCTCACAACTTTGTTTTAGTTTTAAAGTTAATATTGGCTCTGATCTGTGAATCATTGAGATGCATAGGCATCTTTGTTGTACTTATTATGGGAATCTTATGAGTTGGTTGTGAATCTTGGAAGCTGTGAAACACAGCATGATGATGCAAGGGATAGCAACCCTATCAAGCTCTTCAATACTCCCTCCGGTTCTTTCTACTCTACATATAGGATTTGGTCAAAAACAAACTAAACAAAGTTTGACCAAATTTATATCAAAAAATATCAACATCTACAATACTCCCTCGCGTGTCCCATTAGAAAATATAACATCTATAGTTTCAGATGGAATATTGCGTTAGTCAAATTGACTAACACTACTGCAGGATGCTGCTAACGCGACACATGAATCAGAGACCCTTCGACCAAACTGTGTGCGATGCATGTATCGCAAACGGTATCGTAATAAAACCATCACCAATAAGACGAACTGTGTGCGATGGCGGAGACATCAAGCATGATTCAGATTAGAGTTGCGTGTGCGATACGTGGCATATGGTTGATCCATATGAACTGTTTGCGATGAGCCAGAACAACAGAAACGGTCAGCCATATCAAGGTGTGTGTGATATACGGCATACAGTTCACTCGGATGAACTGTTTGCGATTAGCCAACACAACAGAAACGGTTAGCCAGATCAAGGTGTGTGCGATAGACGGCATATAGTTCACTCGGATGAATTGTTTGCGATGAGTCAAAACAATAAAACGGTTCAACTTAACAAGATGTGTGTGATACGTGGCAAACAGGTCAGTAATCAGAAATGTGTGGGAAGACTGATAATAACACAGACGATTGCTCCAAATAAGCCATGTGTGTTGTGGGCAAATGGTTGGTGGTAAACAATTGTCAGCGATTGATGAAATAATCACCGATGGGTTCCGTAGTTTAATCTATATGCGATGTGATTTGCTCAGTCTGCACAACATCAATGTTCTGTCTACAGAACAACAATATATATACTTATAAGGACATGATTGCATAACCAAATTAAACATCCAATTACGTTATATCAAAAATACCAGAAATATTTCAAGGTTCAAATTCCAGCATTACAAGGCCCAAATTCAAAGATTACAAGGTTCAAACTGTTCTTACAAATCAAATTCATCTTCTTCAGAATCTGAGTCATGCATTATTTCTGTGAAAGGATCAGCCACCGACAAGTCCTATAGCGTCTTGAGACAGTGACTTCCGAATAATCTGTCATATGAAGTTACAAACTGAAATTCAGCTTCTGCAGAGCCTTTTCCATTCAGCTGTAGACGCCTGCGCTGATTAGCAAACCATTCACTTCTGCGCACTAAATATAGGGCAAACCTCATTACCTTGAGCACACTTGCTCTCTGAACAAAGAACCTAGTGAATTTAATCTCTGGTGTGGTGCCTCGGTACTTGTTCAAAGTAATTTATGTGAGATGAAGATCAAGGCATTCAATGGGATTGTTATATTGCGCCACATTTTCCACTTTCGGGCCTGCTTGTATCTGCAAACGAAGACAACATATTAGTGCCTAGCTGTAGTTTTGAACACTTTGGGCCTCTTTGATTTGCAGGATTTCTAAAATACATGAATAGTGTGACATGCCATCTTCAATCGTTCATGATTGACATCTCAAAAAATATATGTATTGAAATCCTCCAAATTTCCTTTAGAAATCATAGTACATTTGTCATTGTAATCATGGGTAAAAGTAACAACAAATTGAACTCCGTTGTGGTTAACAATTAACACGAAAGCAGCATCACCTCGATGTATAGCTTCTCCGTGCACAGAAAGCATCTAAGGAATCTAACAACTTCATCCAGATCGGGGCCGACAGATTATAGTGCCAAGATCTTCACTGTGCGCAGAGACGGGGTCAAGCTTGTGGGAATCATTTTCTGGATGACAACCGAAATAGAACAACAAAAATTAGATAAAATGTGATGTCCAATAAGAAGAAGGAGAAGAAGAAGACTGTTGTACCTGAATGGATAATGATCCAGTAACAAGTTCGGAGAATTCAGCAAACGAATAGCCCAACACTTTCAATTTCGGTGCGTCAATGACCCTGATTCTTGTTGGACTTTCTTTATCAAGTACAAACAATCTCTCAAGGAAAGGCACATTCTCAGTGACCATATCGTGAAACACCTCAATTAACAGCCTGTTGCAGCACCAGCAATGCACATAAATCATACGGACATTCGTCGAGGCGATGTGGAGGCTACTGAACCCATCCATCACCTGAAGACGAAGGTACTCGACCATTGTACAACCACCGAGCAGGCGCTCCAAATCCTCCTTCGAGATGCGGATGCCCATGAGCTCGAGGTGCTTTAGTTTAGGGAGATGAAGAGAGGGCGCGGCATCAATCTAGGGCAAAAAGCACTGCATGAACGTAGCGCGGCGCAGTGTGGGCGCGAGGCGGAGCGCGGACGGCAGCAGTGAGCACGGATGTCCAGCATGAAAGCTGAGCTCCTCGAACCGATCTATGGCAGGGGATAGGAACTGCTCGTGAAACTTGGGTTCGGCCTTGTAGTTGGAATGGAACTTGCCAATCGCAAGGCGTCTGACCGGCCCAGGGTGCGTGGTGAGGATGTGGGAAAATGCGTCCAAGTGTTTGCGCTCCCCGCTGTAGAGCTCATCATCGTCGATGAGTTCCAGGGGGTGTAGTGCCAGAGGGGGCGCCACCGCCGGGAGAGGACAGTGGTCCACACGCCAGATTTGATGGGGAGGAGGGATATGACGGTTACCAACATCTTGTCGGGGAGGCTGCTGATGAAGTCCACGCTCACCGGAGGCTCTTGCGGTTCTGGCTCGACCCGCCCCCGCTTGTTGGCCGGCTCGTCCTCCATCGCAGCAGGCGGCGATCCTCGGCAGCGGCGCTTATAGATAAGAATGGAGGAGTAGGAGGAGCACTGGAAACTGTTCTACGTACCGTCCTGAGGCAGCCGAAACCAAAACCATCAATAAATTTTTGGCACCGCTCGCTGGCAGCTCAAAGGGCTCGCTTCCCGGTGAGCCTGTGCGGCGAACTGCCCGCACGCGTCCCATCTAGCCTGCATGGCAGATAGCTCGCACGCGTCTCATCGAATCAAACAGCTGTCCGTGGTAGTAAATGGTTAGTGGAACGCCCATGGTTGGAATAATACAACCGTTTGCGATAATAACGTGGCAGCTATTTGTTCCAAAATGCCTAGAAAACTCAAATAATGTATAAAGAAGGCAAAATGAACCCTGAATAATTTCATATTTTAGCACGACACTCCTATAGTTGCATGTTGCCTCTATAAAATAAATCAAGGTGGGAAGAGGCAGCGTATGTCGTTTCACACACAGAGGTGACACGTTCCCTCTCGGAACCATGAGGCTTCTTGAGAGAAGCTACGGCTTGTAAGAAGCTTATACCAAAACTTGTCCCAAATCGGATAATTTATTTAGCACAACATGTTGGTGCCATGTCGTGACACCATGCCAAGTTTCATGATTTTCAGACGAGTTTTGGATTTACGGGAATTTTAAAACCAAGTTTCTCAATGTTTCCGGCCGAGCCACGATGCTCAGATGTTTGAAATTCATTCCCATTTCTTGCATGAAACCTAAACATTCACCCAAGGACACATATATGATTTTTCAACCTGTTTGGTGCACTGTGGCATGTGCCAGTAGTTCAATTTTGAATTATGCACATTAATTGCCTAGAAACTCAAATAATGTATAAAAAGGCCAAGCGGACCCTGAATAATTCCAAATTGTAACACGACACTCCTATAGTTGCATGTTGCCTCTGTAAAAAAATCAAGGCGGGAAGAGGCAGCGTATGTCGTTTCGAACACCGAGGTGACACGCTCCCTCCCGGAACCATGAGGCTTCTTGAGAGAAGCTACAGTTTGTAAGAAGCTTAGACCAAAACTTGTCCCAAATTGGATAAATTTTTTACCACATCATGTTGGTGCCATGTCATGACACCATGCCAAGTTTCATGATTTTCAGGCGAGTTTTGGATTTACAGGAATTTTAAAACCAAGTTTCTCAATGTTTCCGACCGAGCCACAACGCCCGGATGTTTCAAATTCATTCCCATTTCTTGCATGGGACCTAAACATTCACCCAAGGACACATATATGATTTTTCAACCCATTTTGGTGCATCGGAGCATGTGCATGTAGTTCAAATTTGAATTATGCACATTAAATGCCTAGAAACTGAAATAATGTATAAAAATGCCAAACGAACCCTGAATAATTCCAAATTGTAGCATGACACTCCTATAGTTGCTTGTTGCCTCTGTAAAATAAATCAAGGTGGGAAGAGGCAGCATATGTCGTTTCGCACACCGAGGTGACACGTTCCCTCTCGGAACCATGATGCTTCTTGAGAGAAGCTACGGTTTGTAAGAAGCGTATACCAAAACTTGTCCCAAATCGGATAAAAAAAATTCCACAACATGTTGGTACCATGTCATGAAACCATGCCAACTTTCATGATTTTCAGGCGAGTTTTGGATTTATAGGAATTTTAAAACCAAGTTTCTCAATGTTTCCGACCGAGCAACAACACCCAGATGTTTGAAATTCATTCCCATTTCTTGCATGGGACCTAAACATTCACCCAAGGACACATATATGATTTTTCAACCCATTTTGGTGCATTGGAGCATGTGCATGTAGTTCAAATTTGAATTATGCACATTAAATGCCTAGAAACTCAATTAATATATAAAAAGGCCAAACGAACCTTGAATAATTCCAAATTGTAACACGACACTCCTATAGTTGCATGTTGCCTCTGTAAAATAAATCAAGGCGGGAAGAGGCAGCGTATGTCATTTCGCACACAGAGGTGACACGTTCCCTCTCGGAACCATGATGCTTCTTGAGAGAAGCTCCGGTTTGTAAGAAGTTTATACCAAAACTTGTCCCAAATAGGCCAATTTTTTTACCACAGCATGTTGGTGCCATGTCTTAACACCATGCCAAGTTTCATGATTGTCAGGCGAGTTTTAGATTTACAGGAATTTTAAAACCAAGTTTCTCAATGTTTACGGCTGAGCCACGACGCCCAGATGTTTGAAATTCATTCCCATTTCTTGCATGGGACCTAAACAATCACCCAAGGACACATATATGATTTTCAACCCATTTTGGTGCACTGGAGCATGTGCCTGTAGTTCAAATTTGAATTACGCACATTAAATGCCTAGAAACTCAATTAATCACTGGTGCAGCGACCTGCTATACAAACGGTTTTTACCCCCTTTCCGTGACAGAGTTTTAAACCATCGCCTTGCCTGTGTGTGTGATAGGGGGGGTCCTCCCCACACGACCCAGAAACCGTCGGCGATAGGGCCTCCGGTCACACACGCGGGGCAAAAAGAGCTCGTGTGCGCTCGGGCGAGCCATCGCAGACAATTATACTGGCCCAATCGTTTCCGTTCGTATGTACATGCCACATAGTGAATCCCAGACAACCGTTTCCGTCCATATGTAGATCCCACACGGTGAATCCCAGACAAACGATTCCCTTCATATGTACATCACACACAATTTTTCCGTTCGTGTCCGATCGGGGGAGATAACGCACACGCTTTCGTAGGACAAGCCGTGGGAGATCGTCTTGCCATCCCCCACAGTAATTATGGAACAAACGTTTGCATTGTTCTTTTATATCACACACAATTCGATGAAGAAAACTGTATGCCATTGGGCTATCCATCACACACACTTTTACTAAAATCCATGACCCGTTTAGCAGGTTTATTAGTTTACTATTAATACCTCCAGTATTAAGAAAATTCCAATTTCATATCGAACAGCTGTTTACCACTTTCATATCAGGCACACAAATATATTTTAACATCGTTATACGATAGCTACAAGAATACAGCACAGTACAACATATATCTAGTTCACCTTCATAAGCACAAAGTATGTTGAGCACAATATTAGAACAATATATTCATTTCCCTAATCGACTGATGCATGATTAGCCAAATTAGTCTTCTCTACCTCTGCCTTCAGTTCAGTAAGAACCTGTTTTGCACTGACCAACTGGGAAAGTGCCTCCTCCTTCGCAAAGACCATCTTAGCAAAGTCTAATTTAAAAAATCTGAGCTCATTCTCCATCTTCCTCTTTTTTTCCAGTACCTTGAAATATTCTTCAGCGTTGACAACATTTTCTCTAAGCCTATCTCTATTCTCTTCCTCAAACATGCTCTAGAGCTTTGCTAGGCACATCTTCAAAGACGATGGCCACTCTTGATCAACCCACTCTGGGTAAGAACACTTTCGTTCATCCTATAATATTTAAAACTAAATCAGTTACAGTTGTAGGGAAAATGGGTTTCTAGCAACATAGAAAATCACCACATACATATTTTGAAAAAGTGAAGAAACATGTTTATTATGACATATCTTCTCAAAAAGTTCAATGTGCAAATGAATTAATTGCTACTGAGACAACAACCAAATTCAGGAACATCACAAGCTATAATTAAGTTCTTAGTCAGGTACTATAATAACAAATTGACCATTTTATGAGGAAGCTAAATATAACTACAACAACACAGCGACAGTGTTTCAATGCCATCAAATTAATACTAACAGGTATGTACATGCACAAATTTAATAACATAGAACAAATACCAATAAAGGCCCTCCACTATGTAAGCCAAAACCGGTGTCAAATCAACTGTTGCTACATTTGGCACCGGTGCCCTGCACTGCCGAGTCATTGCCAGAGGAAAAATTTAGGGAACCGGAACACCTAGTTGCTCCGATGCCCAGTTCCTTCGTGCCATAAAGTATTAGTATTTTACTGCTTGGCTGCTCGGATGTGTGGAGCAAAGTTGGGTGCACAAACTGCTGAAGCGGTGCCAAATAATTTTCTCAAGGCACCGATGATGAGATGGCAACATTTTTAGATACTAGGTAGAAACTTTGACAGTGTCTTAATCATATCCATATTAACATAGCACAGTGCCAGTGTCTGAATCACATCTAACGAATGATTTGTAACAACGAAAGTGGGGCTAACCTTCTCTGCACAAGCCAGAAACTTCCTCCCACTGTCCACAGATTCAAAATCCACTAACTTCACGCATGGAGATTGATGGTGACAATGAGCAGGCAGATCTTCAGCTACCCCGCTCCATTCCTTGCAAGTGATGGTCCTAGGGAGCTATAAGAGGAACAAATGGCTCAAATCAGCCTCCGGGTTAAAATCCTTTATTACAAATCAGAACCCTAAGCCTAGGGGGGCGAGAGAGAGGAGAGAGGCATACCCGGCTAGTGACATAGTCGTCGTCGGAGGAGGAACCGCTGGAGAGGTCAAAGAAGACCATGGCGTCCGCGGCGGTCGGATGCGAGACGGCGATAGCGAGGAAAGCAAACGAGGAAGCGACTATAGCTTGGGAAGGAAGGAAGGAATAAACAGGGGAAATGTGGCTCGTGGTCGGGGAGAAAAGGGGTGGGGAGGGGGGAAGAGTTAGATATTTCGGTGGTAGGCAAAAAAATTGAAAGGTGGGGGGGCGGAACTTGGCGCGCAGTGTCATCGGACACCATTCACTTTGAACAAATGTGTGCATCGCAAACGATTCTTCTGCTTTACGCGCATGCGATGAGTTTGAGCACTCAAATTTTAGTGGAAATTTCCCTGGGTACAGTGTTCATCCACGTCATTGCATATTTAACATCACTTGCTAATTTGTGGGGTACACAAAAGAACCTACAGCACACGGACCACACTTACTGAATCGAGCAATTTTAGTAATTAAACAGAGCCAGTTGACCTAAACATTGCTCTAACAAAAGACCAGCATTATAAACAAAGCCGCGGACGCGCCGCCGCCCTATGCCTCGCCGGTGTAAGATGAGATGTCGATGACTTGTCCTGGCGACATGCCACCGCTGGTGGACTCCGCGTCCCCCAGGCTGAAGTCAACCGCGTCGTCGTCCTTGTCCTCGTCCTCGGCACCGCCCTCAAGGTTGTAGTACTCGTAGTAGTGGCGGCGCCAGAGCTCGCGTTGGTACTCCACCGCCGATTCCTCGATGGACAGGCGGCTCTCTACCTCCTCCTTAGCCACGTGCAACTCCTCCTCCCGGCGCTCCTTGATCTCCGCCGCCTCCTGCATCTCCAGCTCCCGCTCGGCGATCTCATGAGGAAGCAGGGGCTCCATGGCCTCCGCCGCCACATCGTCGACAAGCATCTCCGCCACCTTTTCGGACATGGGGTGCATGCTGGATTCCGAGGAGGCCTGGAATATCTTGGCATGGGCTTCCTCGACCTGGGCGTGGATGGCCTCGACCTGGACAGGGCGACCTCTGTGGCACAGACGGCTGCTCGAGCGCTCTCGGCATTTTCCGCCGCCATCGCAGCAGCTGCTGCAGCTGTCTCGGTTACTATAGCTGCCCTGCCGGCTGCCGCAGATGCCCTCTCGGTGGATGCGGCCGCGCTCAATGCGGATGCGGCCGTGCTCTCGGCGGAGGCGGAGCCGCTCGGGGAGGACCCGGCGACCTTGCGGGCCCTCATGAAGTGTCTCTATGGCATCATTCTTTGCAAGAAGGGGATGGGGAGTGGGTATCGGGGACTCGAGGATTCGGGGGTGAACGGCGCTTGAGCAGACAAATCCGGTGAAGCTTATTGAGGAAGACATAAAAAGACCCACGAATTTTCATCACAAACGGTACCTATAACCAACTCTGTGCGATGTAGTCCATTTTTTAAATACCTGCGACAGACTAATTTGGAGTACACTGGCAACGGATGGTGATGGAAATTGTTCGAATTTTTTTGTACCGTTAACATGCACTGATACAACTGTCATGTTAAAATTTGGAATTTTTTTATTAGGGTTCATCTGACCTTTTTAAGACATTAAGTGAGTTCCTAGCCATATAATGGCCGTAATTCTAATTTGAACTACATGTACATGCAACAGCAAACCATCATGTATTGGAAAATCATATTTGTGACCTTGTGTGCAAGTTAATTCCCTGTGCAGTAAATTGGAAGGAACTTTCAAACATATTGGCGTCACGGCTTGGACACAAACATTGAGAACCAGGGCTTTTAAATTCCAAAAAATTCAAAAATGATCATAAATACATGAAACCTTGCTTGATGTCATGTCATGGCACCAAGATGCAGTGGTAAAGGAATTGGCCACTTTGACGAAAGTTGTGACACACACCTCTCATAAATCGGACCATCTCACGAGAAGACACGTGGTTCCGAGAGGAAACAATATGCATGTTTGACGACGAACCGGCGCTCGCTTCCTCCTATGACCCTGATTTTTTTTACCCTTAACATGCACTAATACAATGGAGAAGTTAAATTTTGGAAATTTTCAGGATTCATTTGACCTTTTTAAGACATTAAGTGAGTTTCTAGCCATATATAATGGTCGTAATTCAAATTTGAACTGCATGTACATGCAACGGCAAACCATCATGGGTTGGAAAATCATATTTGTGTCCATGTGTTTGAGTTAATACCCTGTGCAGTAAATTGGAAGGAATTTTCAAACATATTGGTGTCACGGCTTGGACACAAACAGTGAGAACCATGGCTTTTAAATTCCAAAAAATTCAAAAATGATCAGAAATACATGAAACCTTGCTTGATGTCATGAAATGGCACCAAGATGATGTGGTAAAAGAATTGGCCATTTTGATGAAAGTTTTGGCACACACCTCTCACAAATTGGAGCATCTGACGAGAAGACACGTGGTTTCGAGAAGGAACAATGCATGTTTGATGACGAATAGGCCCTCGCTTCCTCGTATGACCCTGATTTTTTTCTACCGTTAACATGCACTAATGCAACGGTCATGTTAATTTTTTGAAATTTTCGGTGTTCATTTGACCTTTTTAAGACATTAAGTGAGTTTCTAGCCATATAATGGCCGTAATTCAAGTTTGAACTACATGTACAAGCAACGGCAAACCATCATGGGTTGGAAAATCATATTTGTGTCCTTGTGTGCGAGTTAATTCCCTGTGCAGTAAATAGGAAGGAATTTTCAAACATATTGGTGTCATGGCTTGGACAAAAACATTAAGAACCATGGTTTTAAAATCCAAGAAATTCTAGAATGATCAGAAATACATGAAACCTTGCTTGATGTCAAGAAATGGTACCAAGATGTCATGGTAAAAAAACTGGCATGTTTGTTGAAAGTTTTGGCACACACCTCTCACAAATCGGAGCATCTCACGACAAGACTCGTGGTTCCGAGAGGGAAGAATATGCACCAGTGATGACGAACCGACAATCGCTTCCTCTTATGGCTTGGCATTTTTTTCTACTATTAACATGCACAAATACAACCATCATGTTAAAATTTGGAAATTTTTAGGGGTTATTTGACATTTTTAAGACATTAAGTGAGTTTCTAACCATTTAATGGCCGTAATTGAAATTTGAACTACATGTACATGCAACAGAATATCATCATGGGTTGGAAAAATCATTTATGTAATACATTTTCCAAAGATATCATGGTAACACGAAATAAGCATTCATGCAAAACATTTGGAAAGAAAATGTAAATATCTGGCAAGAAAACTGGGCCCCACATGATTGGCACTCTGTTTCGCGTCGCGAGGTTTGGAAGGTGAGTGTGATACGTCCATTTTGCATCATGTTTTCCTACTGTTATTTATAGTGTTTTAAATCAATATAACACTTTGTGGAGCAATTCTAATGCCTTTTCTCTCTTAATATGCAAGATTTACATAAGGAGGGAGATTGTCGGCAGCTGGAATTCTGGACCTGAAAAAGCTATGTCAGAGATACCTATTCTGCACATCTCCAAATGAGCTGAAATTTCACTGAGATTTATTTTGGAATAAATAAAAAATATTGGAAGAAATAAGTACAAGAGGGGGCCACCCAGGTGCCCATGAGGCACCAGGGCGCGCCACCCCCCCCCCCAGGCGTGCCCTGGTGGCTCGTGGGGCCCCTGGCCAGCCTTCGGTGCCCATTTTCTGGTATATAAGCCCATTTGCCCTAGAAAAAATAAGGAGAAGACTTTTGGGACGGTGCGCTGCCGTCTTGAGGCGGAACTTGGGCAGGAGCACTTTTGCTCTCCGGCGGAGCGATTCCGCCGGGGATACTTCCCTCTGGGAGGGGGAAATCGGAGCCATCGACATCACCAACGATCCTCTCATCGTGGGAGGACCAATCTTGATCAATGTATTCATCAGCACCATCTCATCTCAAACCCTAATTCATCTCTTGTATTCAATCTTTGTCTCAAAACCTCAGATTGGTACATGTGGGTTGCTAGAGTGACAGAAGCTTAAACCCTAGTTTATGCGCTATTCTGTAAGGGGCTGATTTGGAGCCATATGTTTAATGCTATGGTTAGAGTTATCTTAATTCTTCTTTCGTAGTTGCGGATGCTTGCGAGAGGGGGTAATCATAAGTGGGAGGCTTGTTCAAGTAAGAACAGCACCCAAGCACCGGTCCACCCACATATCAAATTATCAAAGTAGCGAACGCGAATCAAACCAACATGATGAAAGTGACTAGATGAAATTCCCATGTGTCCTCGAGAACGCTTTGCTTACTATAAGAGATCATTCCGGCTTGTCCTTTGCTACAAAAAGGATTGGGACACCTTGCTGCACTCTTTGTTACTATTGCTACTTGTCAGTTGTTACAAATTATCTTGCTATCAAACTACTCGTTACCGATAATTTCAGTGCTTACAGAAAATACCTTGCTGAAAACCGCTTGTCATTTCCTTCTGCTCCTCGTTGGGTTTGACACTCTTACTTACCGAAAGGACTACGATTGATCCCCTATACTTGTGGGTCATCAAGACTCTTTTCTGGTGCCGTTGCTAGGGAGTGAAGCGCCTTTGGTGAGTGGAATTTGGTAAGGAAACATTTATATTACGTGCTGAAATTTACTGTTACTTGTCACTATGGAAAGTAATCCTTAGAGGGGTTTGTTCGGGGTATCTTCACCTCGACCGGAAGCACAAATAGTTGCTCCTCAACCTACTGCACCTACTGAAAATATTTATTATGAGATTCCTTCGGGTATAATAGAGAAACTGCTAGCTAATCCTTATGCAGGAGATGGAACGGTACATCCTGATATGCACTTGATCTGTGTGGATGAAATTTGTGGATTGTTTAAGCTTGCAGGTTTATCCGAAGATGGAGTTAAGAAGAAAGTATTCCCTTTATCTTTGGAGGGAAAGGCATTGACATGGCATAGGCTATGTGATGATACTAATACATGGGACTGGAACCGGTTGAAGCTGGAATTCCACCAGAAATTTTATCCTATGCATTTGGTTCATCGTGATCGGAATTATATATATAATTTTTGGCCTCGTGAAGGAGAAAGCATCGCTCAAGCTTGGGGGAGGCTTAAATACATGATGTACACATGCCCCAATCATGAGCTCTCAAGAGAAATTATCTTACAGAATTTGTATGCTTGGCTTTCTCATAATGATCAAACCATGCTCGATTCTTCTTCGACTGGCTCCTTTATGAAGAAAGCTATTGAATTCAGATGGGATCTTCTGGAAAGAATTAAACGCAAATCTGAAGATTGGGAACTCGACAAAGGTAATGAGTCAAGTATAATACTTGAGTTCGATTGTGTTAAATCTTTTATGGATACCGATGCTTTTCGTAAGTTTATCACTAAATATGGACTTGACTCTGAGATAGTAGCTTCCTTTTGTGAATCATTTGCTACTCATGTTGATCTCCCTAAGGAGAAGTGGTTTAAATATCATCCCCCTATTAAAGAAAAGATTGAGGAACCCGTTAGTGTTAAAGAAGAAACAATTGTTTACCATGTTGATCCAGTTGTGCCTACTACTTATATTGAGAAACCACCTTTTCCTGTTAGGATTAAGGAACATGCTAAAGTCTAAACTATGGTTAAAAAAGTAATATTAGAGCACCTAGACCCTCTGAACAAATTAAAGTTGAACCTAATGTTGCTATGGTTAAAGATCTCTTGGTCGATAATATAGATGGGCATGTTATTTACTTCTGTGATGAAGCAGCTAGAATCGCTAAACCATATCCTAAAGATAAAAACAGACCTGTAGTAGGCATGCCTGTTATCTCTGTTAAAATAGGAGATCATTGTTATCATGGCTTTATGTGATTTTGGTGCTAGTGTGAGTGCTATTCCGTTTACCTTATATCAAGAAATTATGAATGATATTGCACCTATTGAAATAGAGGACATTGATGTTACTATTAAGCTTGCAAACAGAGATACCATTACACCGGTTGGGGTCATTAGAGATGTTGAAGTCTTGTGTGGAAAAATAAAATACCCTACTGATTTTCTAGTCCTCGGTTCTCCACAAGATGATTTTTGTCCCATTATATTTGGTAGACCTTTCTTGAACACTGTTAATGCCAAGAGCGATTGCGCTAAAGAAACTGTTAGTGTTAATTTTGGTGGTATGTCTCATGAGTTTAATTTCTCCAAGTTTCATAGACAACCTCATGGTAAAGAATTGCCTAGTAAATATGAAATTATTGGTCTTGCTTCTATTGCCGTACCTCCTACTGATCCGTTAGAACAATATTTGCTAGACCATGAAAATGATATGCACATGAATGAAAGAAGTGAAATAGATAGGATGTTCTTTGATCAACCACCTATCCTTAAACACAATTTGCCTGTTAAAACTCTTGGAGGCCCTCCTCCACCTAAGGGTGACCCTGTATTTGAATTGAAACAATTGCCCGATACATTGAAATATGCTTATCTAGATGAAAAGAAGATATATCCTATTATTATTAGTGCTAACCTTTCATAGCATGAAGAAAAGAGATTACTAAAAACTCTGAGGAAGCACTGCACTGCTATTGGATATACTCTTGATGATCTTAAGGGCATTAGTCCCACTCTATGTCAGCACAAAATTAATATGGAGCCTGATGCTAAACCAGTTGTCGACCACTAACGACGATTAAATCCTAAGATGAAAGAGGTGGTAAGAACTGAAATATTAAAGCTTCTGGAAGCAGGTATAATCGATCCCATAGCTGATAGTAGATGGGTGAGTCCCGTTCATTGTGTCCCTAAGAAAGGAGGTATTACTGTTGTTCCTAATGATAAAAATGAACTCATTCCACAAAGAATTGTAACTGGTTATAGGATGGTAATTGATTTTAGAAAATTAAACAAGGCCACTAGAAAAGATCATTACCCCTTAGCTTTTATTGATCCAATGTTAGAAAGATTGTCTAAGCATACACACTTTTGTTTCCTAGATGGTTATTCTGGTTTCTCTCAAATACCTGTATCACAAGCCGACCAAGAGAAAACCACCTTTACTTGTCCTTTTGGAACTTATGCTTATAGACGTATGCCTTTTGGTTTATGCAATGCACCTGCTACCTTTCAAAGATGTATGACTGCTATATTCTCTGACTTTTGTGAAAAGATTGTTGAGGTTTTCATGGATGATTTTTCCGTTTATGGAACTTCTTTTGATGACTGCTTAAGCAACCTTGATCGAGTTTTGCAGAGATGTGAACAAACTAATCTTGTCTTGAATTGGGAGAACTGCCACTTTATGGTGAATGAAGGTATTGTCTTAGGGCATAAAATTTCTGAAAGAGGTATTGAAGTCGATAAAGCTAAGGTCGATACTATTGAGAAAATGCCATGTCCTAAAGATATTAAAGGTATAAGAAGTTTCCTAGGTCATGTTGGTTTCTATAGAAGGTTTATAAAAGACTTCTCTAAAATTTCTAGACCTCTTACCAATCTCTAGCAAAAAGATGTTCCATTTGTTTTTGATGATAATTGTGTAGAAGTCTTTGAAACACTTAAAAAAGCCTTAACCACTTCACCTATTATTCAACCACCTGATTGGAACTTGCCTTTTGAAATTATGTGTGATGCTAGTGATTATGCTGTTGGTGCTGTTCTAGGACAGAGAGTTGATAAGAAATTAAATGTTATCCATTATGCTAGCAAAACTCTAGACAGTGCTCAATGAAATTATGCTACTACTAAGAAAAAATTTCTAGCAGTTGTGTTTGCATGTGATAAATTCAGATCTTACATAGTTGATTCTAAAGTAACTGTTCACACCGATCATGCTGCTATTAAATATCTTATGGAAAAGAAAGATGCTAAACCTAGACTCATTAGGTGGGTTCTATTGCTACAAGAATTTGACTTTCATATTATTGATAGAAAGGGAGCTGAGAATCTCGTAGCAGATAATTTTTCTAGAATGGAAAATGTTCTTGATGACCCACTACCTATTAATGATGATTTTCCTGACGAACAATTAGCTATCATAAATGCTTCTCATAATACTCCTTGGTATGCAGACTATGCTAATTATATTGTTGCTAAATTTATACCACCTAGTTTCACATACCAACAAAAGAAAAAGTTCTTCTTTGATTTAAGACATTACTTTTGGGATGACCCACATCTTTATAAAGAAGGAGTAGATGGTATTATTAGATGTTGTATACCTGAGCATGAACAGGAACAAATCCTACGGAAGTGTCATTCCGAGGCTTACGGAGGACACCATGCGGGAGACAGAACTGCACATAAGGTATTACAATCTGGTTTTTATTGGCCTACTCTTTTCAAGGATGCTCATAAGTTTGTCTTATCTTGTGATGAATGTCAAAGAATTGGTAATGTTGGTAGACGTCAGGAAATTCCTATGAATTATTCACTTGTTATTGAACCATTTGATGTTTGGGGATTTGATTATATGGGACCTTTTCCTAAATCCAATGGGTATACACATATTTTAGTTGATGTTGATTACGTTACTAAGTGGGTAGAAGCTATTCCAACTAGTAGTGCTGATCATAACACTTCTATTAAAATGCTTAAAGAAGTTATTTTCCCGAGGTTTGGAGTCCCTAGATATTTAATGACTGATGGTGGTTCACATTTTATTCATGGTGCATTCCGTAAACTGCTTGCTAAATATGATGTCAACCATAGAATTGCATCTCCCTATCACCCTCAATCTAGTGGTCAAGTCAAATTGAGCAATAGGGAAATAAAATTAATTTTGCAAAAAACCGTCAATAGATCTAGAAAGAATTGGTCTAAGAAACTTGACGATGCATTATGGGCTTATAGAACTGCTTATAAAAATTCTATGGGTGTGTCTCCTTATAAAATGGTTTATGGAAAAGCATGTCATTTACCTCTTGAGTTAGAACATAAAGCATATTGGGCAATTAAAGAACTCAATTATGATTTTGAACTTGCCGGTGAAAAGAGGTTATTTGATATTAGCTCACTAGATGAATGGAGAACCCAAGCTTATGAAAATGCCAAATTGTTTAAAGAAAAAGTTAAAAGATGGCATGATAGAAGAATTCAAAAACGGGAATTCAAAGTGGGTGAGTATGTTCTATTGTACAATTCTCGTTTGAGATTCTTTGCAGGAAAACTTCTCTCTAAATGGGAAGGACCGTATATCATCGAAGAAGCTTATCGCTCCGGAGCCATAAAAATAAACAACTTCGAAGGCACTAATCCGAGAGTGGTGAATGGGCAAAGAATTAAGCATTATATTGCAGGTACTCCCATCAATGTTGAAACTAATATTATTGAAACAATGACACTGAAGGAATACATAAGAGAGACCTTCCAGAACACTCCAAAACCCTGAAAAGGAAGAGGTACGTGATACGGTAAGTAAACCGACTCCAAAAATTCCATAAAAATACTTTTTTCAGTTTTGGAATATTAGAAAAAATACAAAAATAAGAAACAGCCGAGGGGACCCACGAGGTGCACACGAGGCACCAGGGCGCGCCACCCCCCCCCCCCCAGGCGTGCCCTGGTGGCTCGTGGGCCCCTCGTGAGCCTTCCCGACTCCGTTTTCTCCTGGAATACTTGTTTTGCAAGATAAAAATTCTTTATATATACTCCCGGACATTTTGACCACTGTATCGCAGAAATATCCTCTGTTCTTGTTTCGTGCTGTTTTTTTCTGACGGATATTGAAGGTATGTCGTCCCAAAACTCGGTTGGAGAGAGCCATGTCTCTTATGTTGCTACAAATCCAAGAGCCTATGAGGATTAAGATCACCATGGGTGGTCAATCAACGAGGAGGTCGAAGCTGACTTAAAGAGGCTGGATTCCATGGAGCAGGAAGAAACTTCTCGACCATAGCCCAGGAACATGCACATGGAATATGGGGAATCGAGCTTACCGGATACGGTTAAACCTCCCAACACTCAATTTGTTTCTTATCGTAACTTGAAAAAGAGTGTTGCTTCATCTCCTTCAGTCAGGAAACACCCTTGGGTGGATGTTGCATTAACTGTCACCTGGAAGCTCCGAAAGGAAATTATGGATCTTAAGCATCAAGTCAATAAGCTTGAAGAGGAAAATCGCATCCTCAAAGACATCATCGCCAAGAACATCCCACCATCATCACCGAAGAAAGAAACTTGAGAGCATGGGTATGGGCACTCCCCTTGGCTTGTGCCAAGCTTGGGGGAGGTGCCCCGGTATCGTATCACCATCACCTTTATTATCTTTACCTATTTTTAGTTAGATCCTTAGTTATTTCGTGATCTAGTTGAGTAAAGTTTAGTATGATCTATTTTTGAGTGCTAGTTTCATGATCTATCTATCTATGTAATTGAGTTGAGAGTTATATAATAAAGAGTAGTTTGAGTTTTTGCTCCTTTACTTCTATGTTTTAATCCTAGCAATGAAAATAATGAAAAAGATCATATGCTAATCTTATGGAAAGTAATGACATTACATAAAGAAAAGTATAAGTGGTAAAATTTATTGGAAGTTGACAAACATAGCATTGGTCAATGATGCAATTCATGAAACAAAATAATAAGGGAAGAGAAGATTCACATGCAAATACACTATCTTGGACATCTTTTATGATTGTGAGCCCCCATTAAGTATTTTATGTCAAATTGTTGACATTGGACAAGGAAGACAACGTAATGAATTATGTTTGCTTATATTCACATAGAAGCTATATTATCATAGATTCTCCAACATGTGGTGCTTGCTCAATATCTTTGCAAGCCAAAAATCCGCACCAAGTAGAGATACTACTTGTGCATCCAAAACCCTTAAACCTAGTTTCATGTCATGAGAGTCCACTATATCTACCTATGAATTGAATAAGATCCTTCAAGTAAGTTGTCATCGGTGCAAAAAGCAATAAAAATTGCCTCTAAATGTGTATGAACTTTTATTGTAAGGGAAAATAAGCTTTGTACGAACTTGTGATGGCAAAGAAATAAAAGCGACGGACTGCATAATAAAGGTTGCTATCACAAGGGGCAATATAGAGTGATGTTCCTTTGCATTAAGAGCTTGTGCATCCAACAACAAAAAGCGCATGACAACCTCTGCTTCCCTCTGCGAAGGGCCTATCTTTTACTTTTATGTATTTACTTTTTATGCAAGAGTCAATAGTGTTCTCCTCTATTCCTTTTTATTTTTCTCTTTTGCAAGCATCATGTGGTGGGGAAAGATCTAGGCATATATATCCAGTTGGATATGAGTGATCATGAGTTATTATTGTTGACATCACCCATGAGCTGAATAAGTTGGGAGGCGAAATTATAAGCCCCTATCTTTCTTTGTGTCTGGCTGAAACTTTTTGCTCCATATATATGTTGTGAGTGTTAGCAATCATAGAAGACTAAATGATGGTTGAGTATGTGGACTTGCTAAAAAGCTCCTACATGAGACCCTTCCTGAAAATATGATGAATTGCAATTGCATTGTTGACGGAGAACATAGTTTGTTAGTTTTCAAGAAAGTTTATGCCTTATACTTCGTTGTTGTGATGAATTGTTACTTGCTCATGAGAAGTCTTATGATAATGAATATTGTTGTTATAATAATGATCATGATGCTACTATGTTCGTATTTTGTTTTTATCGACACCTCCCTCTCTAAACAAGTGGACATGATTATCGATATCGGCTTTTGCTTGAGGACAAGTGAGGTCTAATCTTGGGGGAGTTGATACGTCCATTTTGCATCATGTTTTCCTACTGTTATTTATAGTGTTTTTAATCAATATAACACTTTTTGGAGCAATTCTAATGCCTTTTCTCTCTTAATATGCAAGATTTACATAAGGAGGGAGATTGCCGGCAGCTGGAATTCTGGACCTAAAAAAGCTATGTCAGAGATACCTATTCTGCACATCTCCAAATGAGCAGAAATTTCACGGAGATTTATTTTGGAATAAATAAAAAATATTGGAAGAAAGAAGTACCAGAGGGGGCCACCCAGGTGCCCACGAGGCACCAGGGCGCGCCACCCCCCAGGCGCGCCCTGGTGGCTCGTGGGGCCCCTGGCCAGCCTCCGGTGCCCATTTTCTGGTATATAAGCCCATTTGCCCTAAAAAAATAAGGAGAAGACTTTTGGGACGGTGCGCCACTGTCTCGAGGCGGAACTTGGGCAGGAGCACTTTTGCTCTCTGGCGGAGCGATTCCGCCGGGGATACTTCCCTCCGGGAGGGGGAAATCGGAGCCATCGACATCACCAACGATCCTCTCATCGTGGGAGGACCAATCTTCATCAGCACCATCTCATCTCAAACCCTAGTTCATCTCTTGTATTCAGTCTTTGTCTCAAAACCTCAGATTGGTACCTGTGGGTTGCTAGAGTGACAGAAGCTTAAACCCTAGTTTATGCGCTATTCCGTAAGGGGCTGATTTGGATCCATATGTTTAATGCTATGGTTAGAGTTATCTTAATTCTTCTTTCGTAGTTGCGGATGCTTGCGAGAGGGGGTAATCATAAGTGGGAGGCTTGTTCAAGTAAGAACAGCACCCAAGCACCGGTCCACCCACATATCAAATTATCAAAGTAGCGAACGCTAATCAAACCAACATGATGAAAGTGACTAGATGAAATTCCCATGTGTCCTCGAGAACGCTTTGCTTACTATAAGAGATCGTTCTGGCTTGTCCTTTGCTACAAAAAGGATTGGGCCACCTTGCTCCACTCTTTGTTACTATTGCTACTTGTCACTTGTTACAAATTATCTTGCTATCAAACTACTCGTTACCGATAATTTCAGTGCTTGCAGAAAATACCTTGCTGAAAACCGCTTGTCATTTCCTTCTGCTCCTCGTTGAGTTAGACACTCTTACTTACCGAAAGGACTACGATTGATCCCCTATACTTGTGGGTCATCAGAGTGGCGCGGGTTATTAATCAAACGTTGTTCAGTCCTGGGAACCGTCAGCGATTTATTTCACACACGGATTTTGCTGCGGGAATCGTGTGTAATTCAAGCTATAGTACTCGTAAATTCCGGCCACCAGCACTTCTACTGCTCCCGTCGATCTAGATTCCGGCCGCCAATAAATACTACCCCGCCCACGTCATCCTGCCTGCATTCTCATCTACATTCTTTCCTCGCTCGCCCCCCCTCTCTCTCACAAAACTCTGCCATGGCGCCGATGATCTGCCCACCCGTCAAGGAGGAGGCGCCACCCCGCGAGGACGTCCAGGCACAGAGCAGCGATGAGGAGGAACCTTGCGCGCCACCAGACGAGGTTGCGCCAGAACCCCCAACTTTGGAGTGGTTTTGGGGCCAGTACAGTCTTTGTCTGTGGAAAGCGTTGCCGCCGGCTGAGAAAGCCAGGCAAGTGGCGTTCAAGAAGGAGTTGGCGGAGGAGCGCGCCAGGTACCAGGCGGCCTGTGAAGCCCGTGAGGCCGCCTGGGAAAAGGAGAAGCTGGAGCTTTGGTGGCGGGCGCGTCAACGTGCGGACGAGGTGTACGAAGACGGCCGGTACTTCGCCAGGAAGGCCGAAGGCGCTTAGTGCCTCATCGCTGCATGGAGGTGGGCCGATAAGCTCCAGCGTGCTACCGACGAGGATCTCCGGTGGGCGCCCAACGAAATGGCAAGATCATTCGGGCGCGTCCGCCAGCAATAGGCAGATCGGCACGTCAAGCAAAGAACTCCCTCCGCGCTGGGAAGCCGCCGCGCACCAGGGAGCTGCTAGCGAGGGGCTGCCGGAATACTAGCCCCATAAGGAAGGATTATTAGTTTTAGTATTGTTCGTTTTCAATTTTATGCATTGTACTTAGTAGTTAAGTATCATCACGTATTGTTCGTTTTCGTACTAATTTCTATCTAGCTGTTTACCATCCACATGTACAGAATGGAAAACATACACATTGAAACAGAACAATATATAAGAACGGAAAACAGAGTACACACATTGAAACAGAGCAATAAACAGAGCAATATTATGATTGTTGGGAATACATAGCGATCAACGTCGAAACGACTCAACAAAATAAAACGCATCCATGACCACCACCCCTGCCTATGGTAGCTCTTGCCTCTGCCTGAACTCGTGCAGGCGTTCGTCCAAGCGGTTGACACGCTCGCGGTACATCTGGAGCGCGATCTCGAGCTCCAAGTTGGCTATTTCATCGGAGATCACCAGCTCGAGGATGCGACGGCCATGTTCCTCTACTACGCCTATGTGGACACCTAGGCCAAGGAGGCGCTTAAGCCTAGCGACCAGCGCGTTGGCATCGAGCGGGCCGGGGACAAGGCGAACGGCGTGACCCATGAGAACGGCACGGCCGATGTCCGGTGCAAGCACGGCGCGGCTGGCCTTTGGTGCTAGTACGACGCAGACGGCCTCTGCCCACTCCTGGCGAGGAATGGGGCTACTGATGGGCCGTGTACCCAGCTGCAACGCCCTGTCTACAGCAAGCAAGTGCCTATGGAATCGCTCTTGCTATGCAGCGCGCTGCGCCCCTCACTCTGCGGTGGTCCATCGGTCTCGCTGTGCGGCGAGCCATAGCCTATCGGTGCAGACGCGCCTATCTTGCCCTACGGCGCACCACCGATCATGTTGTGTGTCGAGCTGCAGCCTCTCAGTGCTAAGTTGCCTATCTTGATCCGCGGTGCTGAAGCGCCATCCGCCAAGGGTCTGCTCAACCCTGGCGATGACGCGCAGCACGACGTCATCCATCGTGTTGCCGGGGACGCCCTTGGCCTTGACGGGCCATGGCGCCTGCTCGTTTACCTCGTCAAGGAGGTTGATGGCAGAGGCAGCGCTTTGGTGGGTTGGCATGCCTGGAAAAGGTAGCTAGAGGGACTATAGGTTGTGCTTGTGCCTCGGTGTGTCGCGCGCCGCCTAGGCTTATGTGCAATCGCTGGGTGTGGGCGGGAAACCGGTGGGGAAATGGCGGGAAACGGTGGCGTGTACATAAAACGCCATCAATTAATGGAAACTTAGCATAGAAGGAAGCGCGAGCTGGCATGACGCGTGCACGCACATTGCTTGCCCACGAGTGTGATCCATATATCTCATGTGCCCAACATAGCACACTATTCACACAAAATAATATTGTTCTATACACAGAGAGCGTAGATGTTGTGCAGACTGAGCAAATCACATCACACACGAATTAAACTACGGAACCCGTCGGTGATGATTTCATCAATCGCTGACAATTGTTTACCAACAAGTGTTTGCTTACAACACATACGACTTATTTGGAGCAATCGTCTGTGTTATTATCAGTCTTCCCACACATTTCGGATTACTGACCTTTTTGCTGCGTATCACACACATCTTGTTAAGTTGAACCGTTTCTGTTGTGTTGGTTAATCACAAACAGTTCATCCTAGTGAACTGTATGCCGTGTATCGCACACACCTTGATCTGTCTGACCGTTTCTGTTGTGTTGGGTAATCACAAACAGTTCATCCGAGTGAACTGTATGCCGTGTATCGCACACACCTTGAACTGGCTGCCCATTTCTGTTGTTCTGGCTTATCACAAACAGTTCGTATGGATCAACTGTATGCCACGTATCGCACACGCGTCTCTAATCTGAATCGTGCTTGATGTCTCCGCCATCACACACAGTTCATCTTATTGCTGAGGTTTTATTATGACACCGTTTGCGATTCATGCATCGCACACAGTTTGGTCGCGGGGTCTCTGATTCATGTGTCGCGTTAGCGGTCGCCTGCAGTAGTGAATGTATAAAAAAGGCCAAACGAACCCTGAATAATTCCTAATTTTAACACGACACTCCTATAGTTGCATGTTCACTGCAGATAAATGTTCTAGCAATTCAAACACCGTCCTTTCCCGCCGTAACCCCATTTTGTGTTTCAAATCAGAATGAAAAAATCAAGTATACCACAAACAGTTTATTAGCAAGAATTGTGTGCGATGGAGCATAAAATATCTTGGGGCACCCTCATGTATGGCTTACGCCGGTGAAAGCACAGTTGCTCCCTTGGTGGTTTTGGTAATTTATGCTTTTATCTAGTTGGACTGATGCTTTTATCTAGTGAATTTCAGACAAGTTCAACAATGGCGTGGCAGGGACAAGAGGATGTGGAACCCCTTCAAAATGCTAAGGACAAGGATTGGCAAAAGATCAAGACTCTACATTTTTGGTTTAGTGATCCAAGATCACATTGAGTCCATAGGAAAGCCAATACTATTAAAAGGGGATGAGGTGTTGCTTAATGGTCTTTTTGCTCAAGTGCTTAGTGACAGTATTCCTAAACCCTCAACCACTCACTCTACCCAAATATGTCCAAAACCTTCATTCCAACTCGGCCCCACCGAAATTTCCTATCCGGCCCCACCGAGTTCATCCAAGACTTAGCCACTGCCAAAACCCTAACAAATCGGATTCACCGAAATGGATCTCGGTCCCACCGAGATGGCCTTGCCAACTCTCTGTAATCGTTTGCATTCACTTCGGTCTCACCGAGTTTTGCAAGTCGGTCTCACCGAGATGGCTTGCCAAGTCTCTGTTGCCTTATTGCTTCACTTCGGTCCTACCGAGTTGATGCAATCGGTGCCACCGAGATGAGGATTGCCCTAGCCATTGCACTTCGGTCCATCCGAGTTGTTCGTATCGGTCCCACCGAGATTCCTAACGTTCATATCTTTTACACAGTTCGGTGCTACCGAGATGATTGTTTCGGTGCCACCGAGTTGGGTCAAAAGTGTGTGACGGTTGGATTTTGTGTGGAGGCTATATATACCCCTCCACCACCTCCTTCTCGGTAAGGAGAGCCATCAAAACGTGCCTACACTTCCACCATACATTTTCTAAGAGAGAACCACCTACTCATGTGTTGAGATCAAGATATTCCATTCCTACCATTTGAACCTTGATCTCTAGCCTTTCCCAAGTTGCTTTCCACTCAAATCCTTCTTCCACCATAGCCAAATCTGTGAGGAGTTGTTTGAGTGCTGGGAAGACTATCATTTGAAGCACAAGAGCAAGGAGTTCATCAACAACACACCGTCTATTACCTTTTGGAGAGTGGTGTCTCCTAGATTGGTTAGGTGTCACTTGGGAGCCTCCGACATGATGTGGAGTTGAACCAAGGAGTTTGTAAGGGCAAGGAGATCGCCTACTTCATGAAGATCTACCCCGAGTGAGGCTAGTCCTTCGTGGACGTAAGCCATGGTGGAATAGATAAGGTTGCTTCTTCGTGGACCCTTCGTGGGTGGAGCCCTCCGTGGACTCGCGCAGCCGTTACCCTTCGTGGGTTGAAGTCTCCATCAATGTGGACGTACGATAGCACCACCTATCGGAACCATGCCAAAAACCACCGTTTCTTCATTGCGTTTGATCTTCCATACTCTACCTCTTTACTTTCCGTACTCTTGCATGCTTTACTATTTCCGCTGCTTAATCTCTAGATATGCATGTGTAGAAAGTATTGGAGTGATCTTAACTTATGCCAAAATCTGCCTAAGTTCCAAGAGAAATTAAAATCTGCTAATTTGGCTGGTTAAGGGTCTATTCACCCCCCTCTAGACCTATCTCCTCGATCCCACAGCCGGAAGCTTCGTCGGCTACAGTCAACCGCCAGCGCGTCAACCACACTTGTGTGCCAGTTTTTCGCTGCACCAAGCAAAAAAAATTGGGAACTGCGGAAATATCTAGCTCCCCGCCTCCTCCCCTGACCAAAAGTCACATTTCCACTGTTTCCTCCTTCCTTTCCAAGTTCAAACCTTCACTGCTTGCTTGCAACGCCGCCTGCTCACCGGCGATGCTCCTTCCTGCTGCGCGGCCTCGTCGATATAGTCAGGTAATCTACACCCCACCCCATCCTCCTCTTCCTTCTCCATCCCACATGCCCCGACCGCCGGCTGATAACCCACAAGTATAGGGGATCACAACAGTTTTCGCGGGTAGTATTTCACCCAGATTTATTGATTCCACACAAGGGGAGCCAAAGAATATTTGCGAGTATTAGCAGTTGAGTTGTCAACTAAACCACACCTGGAGAACTAAATATCTGTAGCAAAGTGTTTAGTAGCACAGTAGTATGATAGTTTCAATAGCAGTAGTGTCGGTGTAAAAACCGACAGACCTCGGGGTAGGGGGTCCCGAGCTGCGGATCTCGGATCGATGGTAACGGAGACAAAGGGAGACGATGTTTTACCAAGGTTCGGGCCCTCTTGATGGAGGTAAAACCCTACGTCCTGCTTCTGTTTATATTAATGGAGATGTATCGAGTACAGAGTTGATCTACCTCGAGATCATAATATGTGTCTAACTTCTAAAGCTAGGTGTTCGATGTTGCGTTGATGTCCCCTACGGGCTAAACCCTATGGCTTATATACACGCCAGGGAGGGTATCTAGGGTTACAAGGTCGGTATCTTGGAGTAAGGCGGCTGGAGTAATCTTGAAGTGTACTGCAAGTCTTCAGTAGAGACAACGTCGATCACGTCTCCCACGTACAGCCTCCGGAGTCCATCTTGGTCACATACAGGGGCACATCGGCCCAACCGAGGTGCCGAGTCAGCACGGTTAGCACCCCCTAATCCAGGACACCGTCAGTAGCCCCCAAACTGGTCTTCTACGCCGAGGACGATGGTCGACAGATATTACTTCGGATCCGGAGTCTTTGGCTTGACAGACGAGTTCCCCTTTACATTTCGGATTCTCTTTAACAGAACATCAACATCCGAGGTCCAACCGAGCTAGTACCCTGCCCGAGGGGTGTAGATATCTTAGTCTCGAAGACTGGTCGTACAGGTATGAACAATCCAATGTCTGACAACTTTAACGGAGAGGCTCGCCCCATGATGGGTTGAGCAGTTACTGCCCCATCCTCAAATCGTGGTTCGAGGCAGCTCGTTTACTGGCACGTCCCTTCGAAACAGAGATCGTGCCCATTTTTTTAGGGATATCATCAAGATTTTGTTTCCCCCCATATGCTTCAACGACATTTTTGACATCAATCAGGAATTTATCGGCGCAGCAAAGGGGGCTCTTGGCCTTTCACAGGCTTTATAAAAGCAAAAAGGGAGAACAGCACGACAGCCTATGCTCCCATTCCTCCCTCGCAGCTGCTTCATCTAGCTCTAGTGCCCAGATCCAGCATACACGCCTTCCTCTTTCGCGAGCTTGACTCCCTCACCAGCCATGGCCGATACACTTAAGGGGCACTGGGGCGGCTCCACCATGACGGCGGTCACCATCGCCGAGCTACGCGACGCGGGGTACCTAGCCCCTAGCATCGCCGCCCGTGCTCCAGTGGCCGATGAGCTGGTACCCGCTCCCAACGCCGGGGAGCGGGTGGTCTTCGTCCCCCACCTCATCCGAGGCCTGGGGTTCCCGCTGCACCCTTTCGTGCGCGGGATCATGTTTTACTACGGGTTAGATTTCCATCACCTAGCCCCCAATTCCATTCTCCACCTTGCTGCTTTCATAACAGTCTGCGAGGCCTTCCTCCGTTGTGAGCCACACTTTGGCCTATGGCTGAAGCTCTTCGGGATCAAACCGAAGTCAAGCGGCTCCGAACTCGCGGAGTGCGGAGGGGCCATGATCAGCAAGAACCAGGGGGCCACCTGGTTCAAAGGCACCTTCATCGAAACGGTGAAGGAATGGCAAAAGGAGTGGTTCTACATCACCGAACCCCTCGCCGATGGTCAAACCGAGGTCCCGGCCTTCTCAGCCGGGCCTCCCAAGAAACTCAAATCTTGGAAGGAAAAGGGCGTCGCCTGGGGAAGCCCGAAGAGGAGGAGACCCTGATCGAGAGGATCGTGTGGTGGACCACCACAGGGAAGGCGGAGCTGGCCGATGTCATCAACGTCATGCTCAACCGCCGCATCCTTCCTCTCCAACTTCGGGCCACCCCGATGTGGGCACAGAAGCCCGAGGACATGGACACCATCAACACCTTCTTCCGCTCCACCTTGGCCACTATGTGGACAAAGCTCATGAAGCTGGCCAAGGACAAGATTTCCGTGGAGGGAGAGGACCGCGGCCTCGAACACGGCTACGAGGCCCCCCCGGTGAGTGGTTCCGTCCTTCAATTTTCATTCTTTGCTCATTGCTCCGAGGAGTAAAGTTTCTATCTGAGCCGTCGTGTTTTGACATTTTACAGAACTGGTCGGCTTGGGTAAAAGGGGTACGATGCCCCGCCCCTCTGCCGGAAAAACCCCCAACTCCCCTGCTCTCGGCACTTCTGACCGAGGAGCCACACGTGGTGGCCTCCAAAGGGACGAAGTCCCAGACGGGGAAGTCTAGTGCTCGGACCCGGGGGACCTCGATCACCCGGTCAGAAGAGACACACACACCTCCGCCGCTCAAGACGGCGGCGCCGAGGAGGACGAGGAGGAGATTCCCCCCCCGAAGGGGAAGAGGTCGGTGTTAGAAGATGCCGACGTGGCCATGCCGCCCAAGGGCAAAAAGAGGCCGAGGCGAGCCTCATCCGAGGCCGCCAACAAGTCATCGGAGAGAGCCGACCTCTCCGATGACTCAGAGGAAGACCCCCTCGCAACGGGAAGGAAGAAGCCGGTACCTCGAGGGTAAGCCCTTGTCCTTGTCTTCCTTGTTTGAGTCATTGTTTCATCAAGGAAAATTTTACAGAAGCAACTTTTCATACACAGTCCGCCGAAGGTGATCCCCAGCGGCTCCTCGAGCGGGTTGCCGTCCGCCAGTGGGACTCCAGAGCCCGCTGCTTCTCCCCTGATGCAAGTCGGTCTGGGAGAGGCAACATCCACCCTGGCCCCCGAGGTCAACACGGCGGGGGCTGACGAGGCGGTGGTCATGGGCGAGGTCAAAACCTCGACCCAACAAGACCCGGGGACGAAGTGCCCCGAGATCATCGAAGAAGGGCTGGGCCAGTTATCGGCCCAGCCGGAGTTTACCTCGGCGCCGCCTTCACAGACGGAGGCTCCTCGGGTGGATCTATCCGAGGTTATCCCTCCACCCCAGCCTGCTGTCCGAGGACGGACCGGCGCGGGGTGGGCCGAGGAGGTGGAGGAGGCCCTAAAGGGCTGCTCCCTCAAGGAGGAGCATTGTGCCTTGATAGGCACGGCGCTAGAAGGTTACCGGTCCGCAGAGGCCGGCCTGCACGAGGTCTTCAAGAACCTCGTAGCAGGTTTCGAGGTACGTCTTCTGCGCATTCGGTTTGCTTTGTTTTGTCCGAGGACATAAAAATGTAGCCTGCTAAACGGCGTAATGAGTGAGTAGCCCCCGAGCCCGAAGTCGGTTGCGAGAAACCGTCATCGGGGTCTCTTGAGAAAATAGGAGCCTGTGGAGTAGCCCCCAGGGCGCTACTCGAAGCAGCTGTCCTGGAGCATGTTGATGGCCTAGACCGTTTTCTTTTTAGCAAGGATCTGTGCTATTCCAGGTTTCGACCTTGGGTCCGGACTCCGTCTCCGAAGAGATGGCAGAGATGAACCGGAGACTTGAGCGATCTCAAGGTAAGCAAGGTTAAACTTGCATTGTATGTTGTATGTTGAAAGGAAACAACTAAGACGTAAATATGTTGACAGCGGAGTTGGAGACGCTCAAGGCCGAGTTTGAAAGGGCTCGAAAGGAAGTGCGACAGCAGAAGGCTTCTGTTGCCGCAGCCGAGAAGGCGCAGGCCGCCGAGAAGGCGGCCGAAGAGAAGCACCAGGCAAGGGTGCTAGAGGTCGAGGAGACCCTGAAGGGCGTGTTCGAAGCGCGCGACAAACTTCAGGAGGAGGGGCAGCGGACGAAGGAGGAGCTCGAGAAGCTGCAGCATGCCCACTTCGAGCTCAAGACCTCGGCCCGAGCGGATCGCGAGGTGCTCCAGCAAGTGGAGCAAATCGCCTCGGGTAAGAAATTTTTGCTGCAGTGTACGTTTGGCAACAACGGGTGTGCCGAGCTCACCCAATTATGGCGTTCCGCAGAGGTCTTCGAGGATCTCCCGCAGAGTGCGGAGGATGCGGTGGCCTACTTCGGCCAACTGGCGGGTCATGAGGCGGAGAAAGCCTTCTGGGGTCAATTCCCAGGGTCGCCGTCGGCGCAGCTGCTGAATCATCGAGTGAAGCAGCTGGTCGAGCTATTCCGCATGACAAGGCCAGCGCTCCAGGACCTCTGTGTCGCTCTGTGGCCGGCCGAAGCCATGCCGAGGAGCCTCTTCGGCCTGACGGCTCGTCTCCGAGATGCCGTACCCTGCGTGAACCGCTGGAAGAGGTCCACGTGCTTCGAAGGGGCTCGGAGGTCATACGCTTGCGTGAAGACGCACTTCCGCAAAGTTGATGCGGAGACGTGTGCTGCTGGCCCTCCTGCCGACAAGCCGCGGACCGCCGAGCAGTTCTTCACCGAGGTGGAGGCAGGAGCTCGGACCACCGAGGCGATGTGCCCTAAGGACACTTTGTTGTTTTAGGTACTCCGGAATACCGGAATGTATGATGTAAAAACTTTATCGTTTGTTAAATGAAAATGGTTTGAAGTTCCACATGTGTTTATTTAATAATTCGATTATTCCTCTGATATGACTTTTTAAAATGAGAGTGGCCAGTCGTCGGCTTCAGCCCCAGTGTAGGTCATAGAGAGGGTGTTCCCTAAGCCGTCCTTGACCCTTAGCCGACGTCTCGGTACCCATGGGCGGTCGATGACTTAGAGGAACGAGGCAATCAGACTATAGTGGCTTGATGTCTTTCATTTAGTCATAGGAGTTTGACTGTGGGGGTGATGACCAGCCCCCAGTGTGGGAAGTGTTCGGCCTAATTGGCAGAGGTCTAGGCCATAGCACACTTCGGCTAAAAAATAAAAGCCCTTCATTTAACACGGGTGATCTCTATGATCACATCGCTTGACGCGGTCTCCGGATGGCGGACCAGTTTACGCAAACCTAGATAGTCAGTTTTCGGCTTTCTCCACTGAGGCGCCACGCCAATTGACCTGGCGGCGCAATCGCAGTGGTTCTCCCGTTACGCCCTTGGCCGAATTTATCGGAAACGTAAGCGGTACACATAGGAGCCGGGCAACCCAACTATTGACCAAAATCTAGGTTCGAAACTGATGCATATAAGGCCAAAATCCGAGACGCCGAATACATCGGACTTTATTATACAATTGCATCTTTTTTAGAGAACTTCATCGTCTCTGAGCTATGCTGATAAAGAAATACAATAGAGACCTTGAAAGGGCATAGTTTCTTTATTTTATAATATCAATCATGTACATGCCCAGTTGTGACGAGAGTAGTTGAAAGAGTACAACGTAAATAGTAAGGAAGGAAGAAGGAAAAAACAGGTCGGATAATTACTAACGGATTTTAAAGGATCCGGACCGAAGCCTACCGCACGTCTGCGTTTCCGAGCTGTTGACCAGATCGTCCCGATTGACGAAGTGTTTTGCAAAGGTCGATGCCTGACTGGCCCTTTATACACTCGAAGTATTTGATTGACCAAGTTCCTCGAAGGGCGGTGTTTGCCAGAATCATTCTATGGTTAAGGCCACAGAGACGTAGTGGCTTTTGGTGACTTCTTTTACAGATACCTGCTTATGCAGGGGCTCTAAGCCTTGTCTTCGCGTGGTTAATCCGCGCGTGACGCTTGGGTAGTTGTATTGGCTCCTCGGCGTCCCAGGGAATTTTGAGTGCGAAGTTATGCACACGGGGGACGTAGTGCCCACAGCTAGGGCACGCGAGGAGCCCGCATCCCTATTTCGGGTGCGGGTGTAGCTGGCCGAGGTCGACTTGTGCAGCCCAGGCTCGCTTCAAAGAGCGAGCGGCGCGTTTATCGCTACGGGCTACCTCCTTGGACGCTTGGACCTCGGCTGCAAAAGCCGCGGTCTGTTCCTCTGTCCGGAGTGAACGTTTGCTATTACCATTGACTGTGATCACACCGTTGGGTCCCGGCATTTTGAGCTTGAGGTAAGCGTAATGCGGGACTGCGTTGAAGCGTGCAAACGCTGTGCGCCCTAGGAGCGCGTGGTATCCACTCCAGAAGGGTACGATGTCGAAGATTAACTCCTCGCTTCTGAAGTTCTCGAGCGAACCGAAGACTACCTCGAAGGTGACTGTCCCGGTACAACGGGCTTCGACGCCTGGAATGACATCTTTAAAGGTGGTAGAGCTCGGCTTTATCCGAGATGAGTCAATGCCCTTCCGAATAGTGTCATCATAGATGAGGTTAAGACTGCTCCCCCCGTCCATCAGGACGCGTGTTAGATGATAACCATCAACAATGGGGTCCAGAACGAGCGCCGCAGATCCGCCATGCCTGATGCTGGTCGGATGATCGTGCTTGTCGAAAGTGATCGGCTAAGCCGACCATGGGTTATACTTCGGGGCGACTGGCTCCAACGCATATATGTCACGAAGCACACGTTTTCTCTCCCGTTTAGGGATGTGGGTGACATAGATCATATTGAGCTCTGTTACCTCGTTGGAAAATTTATTTTGCCCGCCATTATTGGGCTGCCGAGGTTCATCCTCGTCGTCGCTGCGGTGTTGGGTTTTATTCTAACCCTCTGCCGCTACCTTGCCAGCTTGTTTGAAGACCCAGCAATTCCTATTAGTGTGTGTTGCTGGTTTTTCTTGAGTACCATGAATCCCACATGGGCGGTCCAGGAGCCTGTCAAGCTGGCTAGGTCCATCTTTGTTCCCCTTATAGGGTTTTCTTTTCTGCCCAGATTTAGGTCCGGCGAATCCAGCATTGACTGCGGCGTCTTCAGTGTCGCTTCCGCCGTTTTATACTTGCGCTTATTTTTATTGCGCTTTGGTTTTCCATTGGCGTCGCGGGTTTCCGAAGTGCCTGCCTCGCCGTTATGAGTACTTCGAGTGAGCCAGCTATCCTCTCCCGCGCAAAAGCGGGTCATCAGAGAGGTCAGGGCAGCCATAGTCCTCGGCTTATCCTGGCCGAGATGTCGAGCTAGCCATTCATCTCGAATATTATTTTTGAATGCGGCGATGGCCTCGGCTTTGGAGCAGTCTATGATCTGGTTCTTCTTCGTGAGGAACCTATTCCATAATTTCCGGGCTGACTCGCCAGGCTGCTGGGTAACACAGCTGAGGTCATCAGCGTCCGGAGGTCGGACATACGTGCCCTAGAAGTTTGCTCGAAAAGCGTCTTCTAGGGCTTCCCAACTGCCAATAGAGTGAGGAGGGAGGCTATTAAGCCAGTGTCTTGCCGGCCCCTTTAACTTGAGCGGCAGATATTTGATGGCATGGAGATCATCTCCGTTGGCCAAGTGTATATGTAGGAGAAAATCCTCGATCCAAACTGCCGGGTCGGTGGTGCCATCGTATGATTCGATGTTAATGGGTTTAAACCCTTCAGGAAATTGATGCTCCATCACCTTGTCTGTAAAGCAGATTGGGTGAGCTGGACCTCGGCACCGAGGGGGATCTCGTCGGGTGTCAGGAGAGAGCCATGAGTAAGCTTGATCTCGGGCACGGCCGTTCCTGTCCATCCAGGCATCGTAGCCGTTGGGCCCAGCGGGGGCACGTCCCCTTGATCCGTACATGGACCGCGGGGGTGCTCTATTTTCTTCAATACGACGTCTAGCGTCGCGAGGATCCAGGTAGTCCACGGGGTCTTTACCATGACGGCGTGGAGGTGGCCTTTCACCATGGTCTTCTCGTCTTGGCCTGTCCCGGCCTCTAGGGCGCCGATCTAGGTCGTCAGCGAGCTCTTCATCAAATTCTAGTAAGAGGCGCCTGCGTGGGTAAGACTTCGGCGCACTATGGCGTCGGTTCTCCATATCCTGCTCGGCGGAGAGCACTTCAACCCACTTATCATTCAGCGCGTCAGTATTTTCCTGCAGCTGCTGCTGCTTGCGTTTTAAGCTCCGGGCCGTCGCAACGAGGTGTCGCCGGAAGCGTTCTTGTTCGAAGGGGTCCTCGGGGATGATGAAGTCCTCGGTACCGAGGCTGTCGTCCTCCTCGGACTCCGGCATGTAATTGTCGTCGGCCCCCTCAAAGAGGTCATCGGGATCAGAGTCCACAAGAGGTCGGTCTGGTGTGCCGTTCCTTACTGGGGAGGCTTGAATTTCCTCCTCATGGTTATCGGCATCGCCATCCTCCTCATTGCCGTTATTGGTTGTTGCGTCATTGCCACTGGGTTCCCCATTATTGCCCCTTCGGCGTCGTCGCCGGCGTCGTGGAGGGGATTTGGGGGCGTCCACCATATAGACATCGTAGGTGGATGTGGCGGTCCACCTGCCCGTGTTGACCGAGGGCAGGGTGTTCTCGATAGGGTCTTCGGCGTCCTCCTCCATATCTGAGGGTTCGCCGTAGTCCAACACGTCGGTTAAATCATCGATCGTGGCGACTAGGTGGGTGGTGGGTGGGATGTAAATTTCCCTATCGTCGGCTTTAAGTCCGATCTGATCATAAACCGAAGTCTTGCCGTCTGAGATGGACATGCTCTAGATGCGGCAAAGCATCTCATCAAGGTGAGATAACTCTTCGGAGTCCATGGATGCGCCATAGGCAGGGCTGATTCGAAATGCATCCAGCGTGTGACCAGGCGCGTCTTCGGAATTTTGATTTGAAATCATCTCTGGCATCGGCACCGCTTCGAGAGTGGGAGCCGGATCTCTCTCTGGACTAGTGGTCGGGGAGAGATCAGCCGAAGTAGAGGCGTCAGTGGTCTCAAAAGACATCATGACAGAGTTCGGTTCCGGAGTCGAGCCTCTAGAACCGGCCGAGCTCTCGATCAAGCCGGGCGTTGATCCCGATAGGACAAGTTTGCCACGGGAATCGGCAGTGTACTCAAGGCCACCGAAGGTTATGACCCATCCTGGGGCATAGTTTTCGACGGAAGTCAGGTGTCCCGTCGAATCGGCGCAGAACATCATGCTACCGAAGACGAAAAGCTGGCCGGGGACGTAGACATCCCCACAGCCGTTGTCGTGGTTGATTCGTAGGTGAGCCATCAACCCCTCCGGTGATCGTGCAGCGGAACTCTCAATGAAAGCACCAGTGTCGGTGTAAAAACCGGCAGACCTCGGGGTAGGGGGTCCCGAGCTGCGGATCTCAGATCGATGGTAACAGAGACAAAGGGAGATGATGTTTTACCCAGGTTCAGGCCCTCTTGATGGAGGTAAAACCCTACGTCCTGCTTCTGTTTATATTAATGGAGATGTATCAAGTACAGAGTTGATCTACCTCGAGATCGTAATATTTGTCTAACTTCTAAAGCTAGGTGTTCGATGTTGCGTTGATGTCCCCTACGGGCTAAACCCTATGGCTTATATACACGCCAGGGAGGGTATCTAGGGTTACAAGGTCGGTATCTTGGAGTAAGGCGGCTGGAGTAATCTTGAAGTGTACTGCAAGTCATCGGTAGAGACAACGTCAATCACGTCTCCCACGTACATCCTCCGGAGTCCATCTTGGTCACGTACAGGGGCACATCGGCCCAACCAAGGAGCCGAGTCAGCCCGGTTAGCACCCCCTAATCCAGGACACCGTCAAGTAGTAACAGTAGCAACAGTAACAGAGACAATAACAGTAGCAGTTTTGTAGTAATTGTAACAGCAGTAGCAACGAAAGTAACTTAACAAAGATCAATATGCGAAAAGTGTAGGCATTGGATCAGTGATGGATAATTATGTTGGATGACATTCATCATGTAACAGTCACAACCTAGGGTGATACACAATAGCCCCAATTCATCAATGTAATGTAGGCATGTATTCCGTATATAGTCATGCGTGCTTATAGTAAGGACTTGCATGACATCTTTTGTCCTACCCTCCTGTGGCAGCGTGGTCCTTAAGGAAACTAAGGGATATTAAGGCCTCCTTTTAATAGAGAACCGGAACAAAGCATTAGCACATAGTGAATACATGAACTCCTCAAACTACGGCAATCACCGGAAAGAATCCCAATTATTGTCACCTTGGGGTATGCGGATCATGACACGTAATAGGTGCATATAACTTGCAAGATAGGATCAAGAACTCAAATATATTCATGAAAACATAGAGGGTTCAGATCCAAAATCATGGCACTCGGACCCTAGTGACAAGCATTAAGCACAGCAAAGTCATAGCAACATCAATCTCAGAACATAGTGGATACTCGGGATCAATGCCCTAACAAATTGACTCGATTACATGGTAAATCTCATCCAACCCATCACCGTCTAGCAAGCCTACGAAGAAATTACTCACACACGGCGGTGAGCATCATGAAATTGGTGATGGAGGATGGTTGATGATGACGAGGGCGTCGAATCCCCCTCTCCGGAGCCCCGAACGGACTCCAGATCAGCCCTCCCGATGAAGAACAGGAGGTGGCGGTAGCTCTATATTGTAAAACATGATGATTCTTTCTCTTTGATTTTTTTCTCCACAAATAGGTACTTATAGCATTGGAGATAGGTCAAACGGAGCTGCCAGGGCCCCACAAGCCTGGTAGGCACGCCCTGGGGGGTGGGCGCGCCCCCCAGGCTTGTGGCGCCTGGTGGCCCCCCCTCTGGTGGATCTTTGCACCAGTATTTTTTATATATTCTGAAATAATTCTCCGTAAATTTTCAGGTCCATCCGAGAACTTTTATTTCTGCACAAAAACAACACCATGGCAATTCTTTGAAAACAGCGTCAGTCCGGGTTAGTTCCATTCAAATCATGCAAATTAGAGTCCAAACTAAAGCAAAAGTTTTTGGAAAAGTAGGTCTGTTTGGGACGTATCAACTCCCCCAAGCTTAACTCATTGCTTGTCCTCAAGCAATTTAGTTGATAAACTGAAAGTGATAAAGAAAAACTTTTACAAACTCTTTTGTTCTCGTTGTCTGTATATATACTTAACTAGCATCCAAGTTTTCAGCAAAGATTATGAACTAACCATATTGATGATAACACTTAGGTCTCACATTTACTCATGGCAATAACATAACCAACTAGCGAGCAATAATAAGATATCTCGGATGCCAACACTTTATCAAAACAATCATGATATAATATGATAACATGGTATCTCGCTATCCCTTTCTGAGACCGCAAAACATAAATGCAGAGCACCTCTGAGATTCAAGCAATGACTAAACATTGTAATTCATGGTAGAGGATATCCAGTCATGGTCACACCCAACATTAACTATACTCAATGCATAAAAATGACAATAGTGCTCTCCATCTGGTGCTTGAATGAGAAGGTGATGACTCAACAATAAAAATAAAATAACATAAAAGTAAATGGATAGGCCCTTCGCAGAGGGAAGCATGGATTTGCAGCGGTGCCAGAGCTCGAAGCTTAAATTAGAGTTGAAAATAATTTTAGGAGGTATGCTTTTCCTGTCAACGTCACGACCGAGTTTTCAATATCTTCCATGCTAAACAAATTATAGGCGGTTCCCAAGTGGAAAGGTAAAGTTTACTCCCCCTCCACCGTACCAACACAAGCCATGGCTAGCCAAATTCACGGGTGCCCTCCATACCAATAACTTTTCGGGGGAGTTTGTTTGCATTATATGATTTCGATTTGAGCATAGGACTGGGCATCCCGATTACCATCCTCTCTCGTACAATGACAAGTGAATAAACACTTATCTGAGAGTAACCCGCTTAGCATGGAAGATACTGACCGCCCCCTGTCGCTCCATGAGCGGTACGGGCACACAAAACAGATGTTCGTTTGAATATTTAGAGGTGGCACTTGCAAATTTACTTGGAACGGCAGAGTAATACCGCATATAGGTAGATATAGTGGACTCATCTGGAATAACTTTGATTTAGGGATTTGGATGCACAAGCAGTATTCCCGCTTAGTACAGGCGAAGGCTAGCAAATAGATTGAGAAGCGACCAGATAGAGAGCGAAAACGGTCATAGACATGCATTGCGAATAATTAACATTGAACACAAGCATGAGTAGGATACCAACACCCTGAACATAAATATCATGGAGACTATGTTGGTTTTGATTCAACTACATGTATGAACATGTGCCAAGTCAAGCCACTCGAATTACTCAGAGGAGGATACCATGCTAACATACTACATCACAACCATTTTAATGCATGTTGACACTCAAGATAAATCATTATCCACTCCTAGCTATTTAAGCATGGCATGAGCAACTATAATCTCTAATTGTCATCACAAATATGTTTACTCATAATAATGCTGAATCATGAATACTGAGCTAAACATATTTACAAAGACAAAAACAAGAAGAGTTCATACCAGCTTTTCTTCACCGCAATCACTTCATCAAATATCATCATTATTGCCTTTCACTTGCACAACCGAATGATGTGATGATAGTAATAATAGTGCAAGTGTGCCGTGGGCTAAGCTAGAATCTGCAAACATTTATTCAAAGGAGAAGACAAAGTAACTGTGGCTCTTCGTTAGATCAACAATAAAGCCTATGGGAGCCACTCAACATTTTCATCGTGGTCTTTCTCCTTATGAAGACTCAATGTAAAGGAAAGAAATTCAAAGAAACACTCTGAAATATTTTTGGAGTTTTTGGTTTTTTTGAAGGAAGCAAATTAACGAAGGAAAACAAAAAAAACGAGAAAAACTATTTACACAGGAAAGCTCCCAACAAGTAAAAGAAGAAATGAGAAATATTTTTAGGTTTTCTTTTACTACTACGAATTAACTAAACAAGAAAGAACTACAACTAATTTTTTGGATTTTCGAAAGTTTTTCAAACACACAAGAAGATAATGAAAATAAAACTAACATGGATATACAATGAAAAAGGATGAACACCGACAACTAGAATGAATGTGTGAACATGAATGTAATGTCGGTGAGAAATACGTACTCCCCCAAGCTTAGGATTTTGACCTAAGTTGGTCTACGGCCAGCTCTGGCCTGGATAATGCCCGTGATGGTAGTTCGGGTTGAACTGAAATGCAGCTGCCACAGCTTGGCGAGCTGCCTCGTTAAGGAGCTCGGTCTCTACTACCCTCTCGTACTCCTCAGCCTCCTCCTCAAGTATGAAATGTCTATGTTTTCCTTGGAAATCAAAGAAAGCAGGAGTAGGCAAAACAATATGGAAAACATGACGCATGTTAAAGATTAGCCTGTATCTGAATGGGGGAAGACCCCTCTCAATGAACTGGTGGCGTTCCATAGCATCATAATCAAGAAAACTAGGTGGCAAAAGGGTGTTATTTTGCTTAATGGGCACACCAAGATAGGTAGCTAAGCGAGTGGCATAAATTCCACCAAAGAAATCACCAACTAAGGCATTGTTATGTAAACGACGTGCAACAATAGCCCCCATGTTAAATTGTCTATCTCCCAGCACTGCACTCTTAAGAATGCTCAGGTCAGGGGCGCAAAGATGACTATGATCGTGTTTACCATTAATGCATCTACCAATGAACAGAGCAAAATAATGTATGGCAGGAAAATGAATGCTCCCCATAGTAGCTTGTGTGATGCCTCTAGTTTCACCCTTAGTAATGTTCATGTGGAATTCATTGCAATCAGATTTACGAGGTTCAGTGCAAGTCCCCCAGAATGGAATTTTGCATACTTCACTAAATTCTTCAACAGACATGTGAAAAGGGTTTTCATAAAGGTTGAAAATAACATCATGTGAAGTGCGCTGATATACATACTTGAATCTTTGCACAAAGGAGTCAGTGAGGTCATAGTATTGCGGGCACCTGTCTGCCAGGAACTCCGTGAGCTCGGCGTTGCGCACGTACATATCAAACTCTTCCTTGATGCCGGCTCGAATCATGAAGGCATCCGACGGCCACTCGCACGGTAGCACCACGGCCTCTCGCGGCAGTTCAGTATCCTGCTCGCATATTGCGGGCCTAGGAGCACTCTTGCTCGAGGAACCACCATGGAACATCTTCCTAAACATTTTCTTTTCTCTGAAAAATTTCTGAAATTTTTAGTGACTCAAAATAAAAATGAACGAAGCTCAACAAAATTGATACCAACTACTCCCACATGTATCTAGAAGCTATATCATGCATCAAAACTACTTTGGACCATACAAATTCAACATGCAAGCTCATAAACATGGTCACCACAGCAACAAAAATTTGCAAAGTATAAAGCACTAGAACAAAAACTAATTGGAGCATTGGAGGAGCCACATACCAAGGAGTAATTCCTCAAAACAGTTTTAGAAACGGAGTTCTGAGCAAGGAGATCGAAAATCACAGCAAAATGAGCAAGAACATGGGCTTGGGAGCAAGTTTGATTTTTTTTGGAGGAAGAAGAAGGAGATGGGTGGCTGGCATAAGTGAGTGGGTCCCTGTGGGACCCACAAGCCTGCTGGGCGCGCCCAGGGGGTGGGCGCACCCTGTGGTCTTGTGGCTCATAGGTGCACCCCCCCTGGGGTGTGTTCAGTGCCAAAAATTCTTAAATATTCTGGAAAAAATCATACTAAATTTTTAATGCATTCTGAGAACTTTTATTTTTGGGCCATTTTTTATTGCACGGAAAATTCAGAAAACAAGATAATCATGGCATTTTATTTTATTCTACTAAAAATAACAGAGAGCAAAAGGTGGGTACAGAAGGTCGTGCTTACTAAATTCATCGACCACATGCCCTTCAAAAAGAATCCATCAATAAGGTTGATCAAGTCTTATTAACAAACTATTTCCGAATGGCATGAAACCGAAGAATCTTCGTATAACACTGAGTTACCTCAATGGGGATATGCATCTCCCCAACAATAAGAATTTCATATTTCTTTTTGACAGTAGGAAGAGGAAATTTGAATCCCCCAATAGTGATCATCGAAACCTTTTCAATAAAATTAATACCATTCACTGAAGTTTGTTTCTTCGGGAAATAAACCGTATGCATTACCATTGACATGAAAAGTGACCTTGCTTTTGTTGCAATCAATAACAGCCCCTGCAGTATTAAAAAAGGGTCTACCAAGGATAATCGACATGTTGTCGTCCTCGGGCATATCAAGAATAACAAAATCTGTCAAGATAGTAACGTTTGCAACTACAACGGGAACATCCTCGCAAATTCCAATAGGTATAGCAGTTGATTTATCAGCCATTTGCAAAGATATTTCAGTAGGTGTGAGCTTATTCAAATCAAGTCTTCTATATAAATAGAAAGGCATAACACTAACACCGGCTCCCAAATCACATAAAGCAGTTTTGACATAACTTCTTTTAATGGAGCATGGTATAGTAGGTATTCCCGGATCTCCTAGTTTCTTAGGTATTCCACCCTTAAAAGAATAATAAGCATGGTGGAAATTTCAGCTTCAGGTATTTTTCTTTTATTAGTGACAATATCTTTCATGTATTTAGCATAGGGAGACATTTTCAACATATCAATCAAGCGAGTACGCAAAAAGACAAGTCTAAGCATTTCAACAAAGCGCTCAAAATCTTCATCATCCTTGTTTTTAGATGGTTTAGTAGGGAAAGGTATAGGTTTTTGAACCCATGGTTCTCTCTCCTTTCCATGTTTTCTAGCAACAAAGTCTCTTTTATCATATCTTTTATTCTTAGGAGGTGGGTTATCAAGATCAACAGCAGGTTCTATTTCTACATCATTATCTGGTTGAGCATCAACATGAACATCATCATTATCATTATCATTATCCTTATCATTATCATTATCACTAGGTGTATGTTCATTACCAGATTGTGTCTCAGCATCAGAAATAGAAGCATCATTATGATTCTCTGGAGGTTTTTCTATCTCAGGTTCACTAGCAGCATGCAAAGTCCTATCATTTTTCTTTTTCTTTTTCTTTTTCTTCTTAGATGGACTAGGTGCATCAATATTATTTCTTTGAGAATCTTGTTCAATTCTTTTAGGATGACCTTCAGGATATAGAGGATCCTGAGTCATGCTACCTCCTCTAGTAACAACTCTAATAGCATGGTCATTCTTTTTATTATTCATTTCATCAAGCAAATCATTTTGTGACTTAGCAATTTGTTCTAACTGAGTCTGAACCATAGAAGCATGTTTAATCAAGCATTTAACATCATTAGTAGTTCTAAACATCAAATCACTAAAGCATTCAATCATGATGGCATTCTGTTTTAGTTGATTGCTAACATACATATTAAAGTGTTCCTGTTTAATAATGTAATTATCAAACTCATACAGGCATTGACTAGCAGATTTATTATACGGAATAGCTCCTTCATCAAATTTAGTGAGAGAATTTACGTCCACTACCTGTGTCGGGATGTCGAGCCCATGTATTTCTTCAATAGGTGGTAAATTCTTAACATCTTCAGCTTTAATACCTTTTTCCTTCATGGATTTCTTAGCTTCTTGCATATCTTCTGGACTGAGGAATAGAATACCTCTCTTCTTCGGAGTTGGCTTAGGTGGTGGTTCAGGAAGTGTCCAATCATCGGCATTTCTCAATATATTATTCAATAGTACTTCAGCCTGTCCAACGGTTCATTCCCTGAAAACACAACCAGCATAACTATCTAGGTAGTCCCTAGAAGCATCGGTTAGTCCATTATAAAAGATATCAAGTATTTCATTTTTCTTAAGAGGATGATCAGGCAAATCATTAAATAATCGTAGAAGCCTCCCCCAAGCTTGAGGGAGATTATCTTCTTCAATTTGCACAAAGTTAAATATTTCCTGTAAAGCAGCTTGTTTCTTATGAGCAGGAAAATATTTCTCAGAGAAGTAATATATCATATCCTGGGGACTACGCACACAACCAGGAGCAAGAGTATTAAACCATTTCTTAGCATCACCCTTTAATGAGAAAGGAAACAACTTAAGAATATAGTAATAGCGAATTTTTTCCTCATGAGCAAATAGGGTGGCAATATCATTCAACTTAGTGAGGTGTGCCACAATAGTTTTAGTTTCATAACCATGAAAGGGATCAGATTCAACCAAAGTAATTAAGTCAGGATCGACAGAGAATTCATAATCCTTATCAGTAACAAATATGAGAGAAGTAGCAAACTTAGGATCATATTTCATTCTCTCCCTCGTAGATTTTTCTTTCAACTCAGCAAGCAATTTTATAACCTCATCTCTATAATTACAAGCAAGAATTTCCCTAGCTGTCTCCCTATCAAAAACATAACCATCAGATGTTTCAGGCATTTCAACTCTAGTAGGAGAGCTAGGCATAATAGGTGAATCATAATTTTCAAGAGTTTCAACATTTTCAGTTTCTTTAGCTTTAGCAATTTGTTCATCAAGAAATTCACCAAGTGGCACAGTATTATCAAGCATAGTACTAGCATCATCATAAGTATCATTCATAGCAGAAGTAGTATCATCAATAACTTGCGACATATCAGAGTGAATAACAAGTGGTGGTGTCGCAAGCCTACTCAAAACAGAAGGTGAATCAAGTGTGGAGCTAGATGGCAGTTCCTTACCTCCCCTCGTCTTAGAGAGAACGATCTTGGTTTTAGCGTCTTTCAGATTCTTCATAGTGATCAATAGATATAAATCCCAAGTGACTCAACAAATAGAGCTATGCTCCCCGGCAATGGCGCCAGAAAAAGGTCTTGATAACCCACAGGTATAGGGGATCGCAATAGTTTTCGCGGGTAGTATTTCACCCATATTTATTGATTCGACACAAGGGGAGCCAAAGAATATTTGCGAGCATTAGCAGTTGAGTTGTCAACTTAACCACACCTGGAGAACTAAATATCTGTAGCAAAGTGTTTAGTAGCACAGTAATATGATAGTTTCAATAGCAGTAGTAACAGTAGCAACAGTAACAGAGACAGTAACAGTAGCAGTTTTGTAGTAATTCTAACAGCAGCAGCAGTAGCAACGAAAGTAACTTAGCAAAGATCAATATGAGAAAAGCATAGGCATTGGATCAGTGATGGATAATTATGTTGGATGACATTCATCATGTAACAGTCACAACCTAGGGCGATACACAATAGCTCCAATTCATCAATGTAATGTAGGCATGTATTCCGTATATACATACGTGCATATAGTTAGAACTTGCATGACATCTTTTGTCCTACCCTCCCGTGGTAGCGGGGTCCTTAAGGAAACTAAGGGATATTAAGGCCTCCTTTTAATAGAGAGCCGGAACAAAGCATTAGCACATAGTGAATACATGAACTCCTCAAACTACAACAATCACCGGAAAGAATCCCAATTATTGTCACCTTGGGGTATGCGGATCATGACACGTAACAGGTGCATATAACTTGCAAGATAGGATCAAGAACTCAAATATATTCATGAAAACATAGAGGGTTCAGATCTGAAATCATGGCACTTGGGCCCTAGTGACAAGCATTAAGCATAGCAAAGTCATAGCAACATCAATCTCAGAACATAGTGGATACTCGGGATCAAAGCCCTAACAAATTGACTCGGTTACATGGTAAATCTCATCCAACCCATCACCGTCCAGCAAGCCTACGAAGAAATTACTAACACACGGCAGTGAGCATCATGAAATTGGTGATGGAGGATGGTTGATGATGACGACCGTGTCGAATCCCCCTCTCCGGAGCCCCGAACGGACTCCAGATTAGCCCTCCCGTTGAAGAACAGGAGGTGGCGGCGGCTCCGTATCGTAAAACGCGATGATTCTTTCTCTTTGATTTTTTTCTCCATGAATAGGTACTTATAGCATTGGAGTTAGGTCAAATGGAGCTGCCAGGGGCCCACAAGCCTGCCAGGCGTGCCCTGGGGGGGTGGGCGCGCCCCCCAGGCTTGTGGCGCCTGGTGCCCCCCCCTCTGGTGGATCTTTGAGCCAGTATTTTTTATATATTCTAAAATAATTCTCCGTAAACTTTCAGGTCCATTCGAGAACTTTTATTTCTGCACAAAAACAACACCATGGCAATTCTGCTGAAAACAACGTCAGTCCGGGTTAGTTCCATTCAAATCATGCAAATTAGAGTCCAAACTAGAGCAAAACTGTTTGGAAAAGTAGATACGTTTGGGACGTATCACCGGCGCGACACCTTCCATCCAAATCACTGCCCCATCCTCCAAATAAGCGCCGCCAATAGCCATTTTGCACGCAGTATAGCCAGGAGCTCAAGGAGCATCTGGCAGCGGAGAAGCAAATCGCCGCCGCACGCGCGATTGAGGTAGCGATGGCTGCCATGCGTGCCGACCACCATATCTTGGAGGAGCACCTCGCCGTCGAGGCCACCGTCGATGCCTCGCACGTGGACGCTGCCACGCGGTTGGCTGCTTTAAATGACAATTAAAGTGTTTTCTCCAGGCCACCGCTGGTGCCTTCTAGTGAATTGTCCTCTGTAATGTTAATATGCAATCTGATCGTCTGAAATGTGATGTTTAGTTAACAGTTTGGTTCAACAATTGCTATATTTCCTAGTAGTTCTTAAGCATGCTTGGTTTGGTTAACAGTCTGATCTTCTTGTATACGTTCTATTCTACAATACAGTGCTCAGTTAACTGTATGGTTCATTTGTTGTGCTGTCCAATTAACTGTTTGGTTCAATTCTGCAATGTGATGTTCATTTGTTGTGGGTACAATTTTGTATTGTTATGCATGTGAGAAATAAATCGAATTTGGCTTTACAAAATACTCCCTCCGTAAAGAAATATAAGAGCGTTTAGATCACTAAAGTAGTGTTTTAAACGCTCTTATATTTCTTTATAGAGGGAGTACATGAGAAACATATATAATTGCTATATTTCCAAGTTGTTTAGCATGCTTGGTTTGGTTAACTGACTTTTCCATGCGGCTCGAATTAATCTGCTGGATCTGCAATTTGTTTATTTTTCATTAACATATTCTACTGATAGTATGCCAACTCTCACTTAACCTGATCAATATCTGCCTTATATGTGTTGCAGGGAAACAATGGGAGGCACTGAGGTTTACCATTGAGGTTTGCACATGCATGGTCCTTTGGCTAATAGCACATTATTATGCAATTGCAGGAACCATTCTAATATTTAGGTTTTTCACAATTTGGTCTTGCACATGTAGCTCCTGCTGTCAAAGGTTTAGACCCACTGTTCGACCCATTTTGCATATGGGGAAAATGAGATGTCCATGAATATCAGTCAAGTCAAGAAACTCACAAAGATTGTTAGGATAAAGAAACTAGTGACGAATAATAGCAAGATCTTTGTTTGCATAATGAAGAAGACATCAGTCAACTATAGGATGGTACTAAATCTTTTACCTTGTTTTTTTCCTTTGCGCCATTTCAAAATTTAGAACAGATATTTATGCATATCTTTGTTTTCAGTCCTTTCCAAAGCAGTTCACCGATGATTACCTCTCAGACCACCTGCATGGTCAAGAGGCGAGGAGGGTATTCATTCAACACCCACGATACAATATTAAAGTCTTCCTCAAGAGGACGAAGGTTGGGTGGGCAATTATCCACAGCCGCTGGCCTAAAGTTGCAAGTACGTTCAACATCACTGAAGGCTCAATATTCGCCTTCCTCTTCAGCAGTTTTCCAGATGAGATTCATCTGTCCATTTACCGTGTATGATGCTACTTTTGAAAGGTTTTAGATGTTGCATGTGAAACATGGTGCTGTTGTGTAATGGCGTAGCTAGCTATATGCCTATATGATGTAACTGAGTGCTGAAGCTATCTGATGTTGTACTCTGATGTAATTCAATTATGAAATCCTGGTTGCCGTAATACGGATATGAAATATGTGGTGTGTTTGATATGAAATGTCAATTTGATTACTGAATGGATTATCAATAATTGGCCAATTAGCCTGCTTATTGGGTTTTTCTATTGCAGACGGTTTCTCAGACAACACCGTGGGCGATGAACTCAAACAACCCACACAGTTTCTAGAAAGTAGGCGTGTTGGATCAATGAACAATCACACACAACTTCCACCCGACAAATGTTTGCATTAGGCCACCTTGCACAAACATTTCCACATAAAAATTGTGTGTGATGTACATACGAACGGAAACGTTTGTCTGGGATTCACTATGTGGGATGTACATACGAACGGAAATGATTGGGCATGTATAATTGTCTCCGATGGCTCGCCTGATCACACACGAGCTCTTTTTGCCCCGCGTGTGTGACTAGAGGACCTATCATCGACGGTTTCTGGGTCATGTGGGAAGGACCCCCCCCTATCGCACACACAGGCAAGGCGACAGTTTAAAACTCCGTTGCGGAAAGGGGGTCAAAATCGTTTGTATAGGACGTCTCTGCACCAGTGTAACGAAACACGAGTACCATTAGAAAATATAACATCTATAGTTTCAGATGGAATATTGCATTGGTCAAATTGTCAATCTAGGGACGCGCGCAAGACCTATAAACCGGAATGGAAGCAGTACCAAAGTTACGAGGGATCCACTTCTTAAGTGAGGGGTAAAATAGTAATTAGGAGGGATCCAGTCACAGCGCGCCGCTGATCTCGTCCAATACAAAACCACCGCCGCTCCTCTCCTCTTCCATTCCAAAACCACCGCCACACCTCTCTTGTTCCAATCCAAGATAACCGCCGCTCCTCTTCCATTCCAAAACCACCGCCGGCAAGTGAAGGTGGTGTGGACATGTAGATCGATGGAGGAGTACAACCGATACGTGACGATCGTAGGCGATGACCCTGTGAAGCTAGCCAAGTTGATGAAGATACAGTCTTGGTTTGACAACAAGCGGCAATTAGCGGCGACGGCGATGGCGATGGCCAAATATCTGAAACGGGGTGAAAAGGTGGCGATCCACCCAGAGGGAGTCGCGCGGGAATACATAGAGCTGCTCCTCTGGGCCATGGAGCATACAGATTCACCGAATCCGGTCATGAGGTGGAGGTGGTGGGAGTATTGATCCAAGATGGAGCATCCAGAGGATCAAGGATCGAGCATCCACATGGTGCCGTTTGTGAGGGTGTCGTGGCAGAGTGAGCCGGTGGAGTCTTCGTCGACCATACCCAACTGAGGAAAGCAGTTGGCGCGATGATGCTTCCCCGCCATTCTCCAAGGTTCCCTCATCTCACGGGGCGGCGGTCTGCCGCCGAGGAATAGGAGGGGGGTGCCCCGACGAATAATCAGAGGAGGAGCTTAGGTTTATCAGTATTTGCAGGTTGTGAATTGTGTTTTGTGTTGTGCATTTTGAGTACTTTCAGATATGAATGTCTTTTGAATTTCAGATCTTTGCAGTATTGAGCATATGAAGTGTTTTCTGAATTCCAGAGATCTATTTTTAGTACTTTCAAAATTGTAGTTTCATATAAAAGTGCAGACCATGTGATTTTCAGAGAAGAAACTGCAAGTTTCAGTTTCAGATAAGAAACTGGAAATTTCAGAGGTAGAGCATTTATATCAACACGCCCTTTTCAAACAAGGATAACAGCATGTTGGAAATTTTATTCATGGTCGAAAATGGAACTAACAGCAAGTTAACATCATGTTGATCAACATTCATGTATAGCACATCTTCATATGATGCACAGTCAAAAAGATATGCTATTTTCAAAATGCCCACAATGTTGAGTGTGCAAAAAACAGTGAAAATTAGGGACGAAATTTTGGGAAGTGTTGGAGGTGGTGTGCGTAGATGACAAGGGGGGACCAACATGTCAGTAATAGTAGAGGCAAAAAAATGGGCATTTTTTCACTGCACCACGAGGAATCGAACCCGGGCCAGCAGCTGTGGGGGAGGGGGTTGTAGCCACTGGGCTACTATGGTATGTTCGACAGAAAGAAGGTGCACGGGCTACCACTACTCTACCGCGTCTTCCCCGACTCCGGTTCGTTCTCGTCCGAGTCCTCGACGTCGTCCTCCGCCTTTGTGCGCTCGCCGCGGCGCTGCCGTCTGCCGTTGTCAACATGCTCAACAAACGAGAGGAATCTAGAGAGGACTGTACGTGGAGAGGCTGACAGTCGGGACCCACCAGGTCCATGGCCATACGCAAGCAAGTGCCTCATTGGAAAAAAAAAGCTTCCTCCTAATGGTATACTGACGTTGGGGCCCACGGGCTTGTCAACGTAGTCAATAAATGAGATAAATTTACAATGAAGACTGTCATCGGGGAGCTTTTTTTAGGGGAATCGGGGAGCTAGCAGGTATCATTTTTTCTAGAGGGCGAACAAGTATCAGCTGGGTTGTGGCCTGCCCAGCCTAGGTTTTGTTTTTTAACATGCGTAGCCCACGACATGGAAACACAGTGGTTTCAACTTTTTTTTTGAGGTCCATCATGTATCTACTGGCCTATGGGCCTCCCAGCCTAGGTTTTATTTTTTCTTAAACATCCTCAGCCCAACTTATGTTTTTTTTAAGAAAACGCAGAGCTCTGTTCTATTTTTCTATATAAGAATAAGAATGCCAGGTCCAACTTATGTTTTCCCTTCTAACTATATTATATATATTTATATTATTTTTATGTTATTATAAATTATTATTATTATCATATATTTAATAGATACTTATATATATTAAAAAAATCTCATGTCTTACTAACTTATAAAAATAAATGTTTAACAGAAGTTGGCAAGGAAAATCCTGGTTTTTTTGACTCTTAAGACAACGAAAATCCTAGCGATTGCGTACAAAAGCTTGCTAAGATTTAAGGACCAATTTAATAATAACGCGCTCATTATCTAATTTTATTTATAATAAAATGAATATCCCTGGTTTATTTTTTGATAACATTGCTCCGTCCAACCCAACATTATATTTACAACCAGCCCAGCAAATTCGTGTACTTCGAGAAAGTGCAAATGGGCTGTGATTTTTTAGAAAATCAATTAAATGGGCCGCATAGACACTACATTATTTGTTCACCCAGCCTAGCATATGGACTATAAATTCTAAAAAAATGGGTTGAATATGTGCCACATTTTTGGAGGCTGACATGTGGGCCAATAGGTCGAAGCCTACGCAAGGCGTTGTCAACTTAGTCAACAAATGATTCTGACATCCATAGCCGTTGGATTTACATCCAATGGCCGACATGTATCTTCAATCTCTCGTCTTCTTCCTCCGGCACCGCCGGGACTGCCTGCTCCCGCCTCCGACGGCTAGCGGTTCTGCTTAGCACGCCTCGCTGTGAAGCGCTACTCCACTGCAGGCCGGCCTTCCCTCCACCCCTCCACACCTCCTATTATTCTCCGCCGACTGCAGCCCCACGCCACACCAGAACCAGTTAACCCTCATACTCCTCTCCGTCTGTGACTACACTACCGCGTCTTCCGCTCTTCGGCTCGTTCTCGTCCGGGGCCTCGCCGTCGTCCACCGCCTTGGTGCACTCGGAGCGTCGTGGTCAATGCGGTCAACAAACTAGAGTCATCGGAAGAGGACGCACGCATGCAACTGCCTCCTTATTACGCGAAAAAAATTTATTCCTCCCTCTGACGGCTGGGACCCACCAGCTACATCTTCGCACGCAAGGAAGTGCCTCCTTATTACGCGGAAAAAAATGTTTCCTCCCCCTGACAGCTGGGACCCACCAGCCACATCTTCGCACGCAAGGAAGTGTCTCCTTATTACGGGGCAAAAAATGATTCCTCCACCTGACAGCTGGGACCCACTAGCTATATCTTCGCACGGAACGAACTGCCTCCTTATTACGCGAAGAGAAACGATTCCTCCCACTGACAGCTGGGACCCACCAGCTACATCTTCGCACGCAAGGAAGTACCTCCTTATTACGCGAAAAAATTTCGAATCCTCCCCATTACAGCTAGGACCTACCACCTATATCTTTGCATGGAAGGAAGTGCCTCCTTATCCCCCCCCCCTGATAGTTGGGACCCACCAGGTCGAAGCACACGTAGCATTATCTGTCTGGTCGCAAACATGTACGTACATACTGGTCGATCGGTCTCTCTGCCACGATGAACCGAGGCTGAGTAAGGAGCGGTAGCAGTTCAGGCAGTCCAGTCTAAATCGTGTACACATACGTACAGCCACGCTGCAAAAAATATGGCCACGTACGTACAAACGGGCGAGATCTTGAACACGTATAGCAACGGCGTCCAGTTCATCGGCAGCCAACCGGCTGGGTCGGAACGGAGAAACAGCTGTGTCGTGTTCATCGGGAGGCAAGTGACTGGGTCGGAATGCGTCCTGTTCATCGGGAGCTAGGCGGCTTGGACGTAACAGCCGAAACGGGGTCCTGTTCATCGGCTAGGGGTCTGGCGTATCGCAAAACAGAGGAAACAGACTTCTTTTCAACCACCTATGGTCGAAACGGGATCCTGTTCATCGGGAGGGGTCTGGCATACCGCAAAACGGACGAAACAGACTTCTCTTCGATCGCCTATGGTCAAAACGGGGTCTTGTTCATCGGGAGGGGTCTGGCGTACCGCAAAATAGAGGAAACGGACTTTTGTTCAACCGCCTACAGTCGAAACGGGGTCATGTTCATCGGGAGGGTTGTGGCGTACAACAAAACAGAGGAAATGGACTTCTCTCCAACCGCCTACGGTCGAAATGGGGTCATGTTCATCGGGAGGGGTGTGGCGTACCGCAAAACGGAACTCTAAGGGCTACTGTTCATCCATCGTCAACTTCCTCAGCCTTCACCGGCTACTGTTCATCCACCGTCAACTTCCTCCAGCCTCCACGGCATCCTGTTCATCCACCCCCAACCGGCTGGGGTGTGGCGTACCGCCGCACAGCCTCCTCGGGGTCCTATTCATCTAGCGCCAACCGCATACTACCACGAGGTCCTGTTCATCCAACCCCACCGGCTGGGGTGGGGCGTATGAGCTGGCGGTAGCAACGGAAACTGTTCATCCACAACCAACCAACCGGCTCAATCAATGCGTCTCGACTCGAGTCTACGTGTATTATGCGAGCGGCAGCAACAGGCACTGTTCATCGAGAGGCAACCTAACACCGGATGGCTATGTCTCGCACGGGGGCTCGATCGGCTTCAGTAAGCAGCAAGAAGGATCGATCGGGTTCAGTTAGCAGCGAAGAAATCGCTCGGGTTCAGTTAGCACCGAAGGGATCGCTCGGGTTCAGTTAGAAGCGAAGGGATCGATCGGCTTCAATATGTAGCTATAGTGGGATCGATCGCTCGTGTTCAGTACGTAGTGCGAGGGATCGATCAATCGCTCGGGTTCAGTAAGCGAACGCCTCGCTCGGGTTCAGTTAGCAAATGCCTCGCACACACGCGCGTACGAGAGAAACGCACAAAACCATAGTGCATCGCTCGTCCCCGACCACCCATCGAGTGCCCACCGTAACCGGGAACTCCCTGAAAATTTCCTCGCCCTCACTTCTACCACGGTTTTGTGCATCATGGACGGCCCAAAGAATGTCATGCAAGTTCGTCTCCGGCCCGCCCAAGTCGAAAAGCCCATTTTCTGTCATAATTTTTTTCATAGAAGTAGGAGCCCACCACATCTATGATGATACGTGTTTTTGTCACAATTATCATCATAGAAGTGTCACATACATGGCAGATTTTTTTTGTTTGGGCCATAATGTCACGGAAGTGCCTTTTTTTGTAGTGCCTTCTGCAGACACTCTTCTGCTTTCTGCCTGTCTCCTGTGACAGTGATCACGCCATTCGGACCAGGCATCTTGAGCTTGAGGTACACGTAACATGGTCTGGCCATGAAGCGTGCGTAGGCTGGCCTACCCAAGATGGCGTGATAGGCACTCCGGAAGTCTACCACCTCAAAGGTTAGTTTCCCTTTTCTGAATTTTTTCTCGTCACCAAACATGACATCCAGGGATATCTGTCCGAGTGATCTGGCCTTCTTTCCGGGGATGACCCCGTGGAACTGCATGTTGCTCTTGCTCAGCTTGGACATCGGGATGCCCATCACCTTCAGTGTGTCGGCATAGATAATGTTCAGCCCGCTGCCGTCGTCCATGAGGACCTTGCGCAGTCAGACGCCACCGACGGCTAGATCGACCACCAGCGCTTGGCTCCCGGGGGTCGGTATGTAGGCTGGATGGTCCGACTCATCAAAAGTAATGGGCGTTTGAGCCCAGTCGAGGTATGTGGTGACAGATGGCATGGCCAAATTCACCTCTCGGTTAATCACCTTCAGCTTTCTCTTGCACTTGACGTCGGCGAAAATCATCAAAACCTTCTCGACGTTGGGGTAGCCTGAGGCAGGCTTCTTCCCTCCGTCACTGTCCTCTTGATCTTTGTCTACCGACTGGTCTTCCAGCGTGCATTTCTTCAACAGCTTGCACTCCCGAGTGGTCTGCTTTGGCAGGATCAAATTGCCATCTTCGTCTCTCTTGGTGTGAACTTGACAAGGCTGGTCAAGTATGTCACCTTCCGAGTGGTTCTTTTTCTTAGGGACCCACTCCTTCTTCTGTTTCTGTGTGCCCTTGCATTTCCCCTGTCCGACTAGGGCTGCTGCTTCGACATTATTAGTCGCGTCAGCCTTGTGCTTCTGCTTCTGATTGGAATTGTTGACAGACTGGTTGGCCTCTCCAGTTTGCCCTTTGCTGCTCCGCAGTAGATCTTCCTCTTCACCATTTGCATACCGGCCAGCTATCTCCATCACTCGGCTCAGAGTCAGAGTCTCCATTCTGCCGAACTTCAGAATGAGCTCTCGGTATCTGATACCTGCCTTAAAGACGCAAATGGCTTGGTGCTCACTGACATTTTCCACCGTGTTGTGCAAAGTGGTCCAACGTTGGATGTACTCTCGGAGTGTCTTGTTGTTCTTCTGCACACAGTACTGCAGTTCTGCCAACCTGCCCCGCCGCTTGTATGTGCCTTCAAAGGTCTTCACATACACTCAGGCCAGGTTGTCCCAACAGTAAATGCTGTTGGGAGGCAACTACTTGAGCCAGGCTCTGGCGGACCCTTCAAGCATCAGGGGCAGATGCTTCATCGCCACGTTGTCATTGCCACCGCTGATCTGGATGGCCACTCGATAATCTTCTAACCAGGTTTGACTCACCTATGAACTTGCCGATACTGGTCGCCAACTTGAAGTTGGCCGGAATGTCAGTGGCATGGTTGTATCTGCTGAAACATTTGGGGTCCGAGGAAGTAGATCCATTCAGACGGTCCCTATCATAACTGTCTCTGTTGGCTCGGCCCTTGTCGACTGGATTCTGAGCAAGGATAGATCTTGCATTGTAATGTGGATCCCAGTAATCCATTCCCTCTTGGCCCCGCGGACGGTAGCCACCCGGCCTTCGATCATCGTCAAACGGCCGCCTGCCATCGTATGGCCGGGGCCCGTATGTGACATCCCATGGAGGGGGCATCCGAGCGTGATAATAATCGCCGCGAGGCCGGGGAGGAGTGACCTGGTCACGGTTCCGGTCTCCGTACTGATCTCTATGTCGGGGTTGAGCCGCATCCCTCGGAGGGGGTGACGGTCTGTGTCTCCCTGGCGCAATCGGACTGTGAGCTGACTGAACAGTAGAAGCGCGTGCCGATCTGCTGTGAATGCGGTCACTAGACTGCGACACGGCCGAGTTCTGCGCCAGGGCCATCTTTAGAATGCTCGAATCTGCCGAATACCTTCGCCTGCCGCTGAACTGGGTGGTTGGATTGAGTTGGCAATTCGGGCCGCCGCCGCCAGGTTTTGCAGTGGAGTGCGAAGCACTCGGTAATTTTGCGGCTGATTGTTCGGAAACAATTGCCTTCATCTCCGACTGGAGCTAGGTTGTTGACGAGCGCGATCATCAAGCATCTTCTGCAAATGCTCGAGGCGCTTGTGCTTGGCCAAGGTAGCCAAGCGCATCGACTCCAAGGCCATAGCCTCGGGAGTAGTCCCTGTGATAGGGGTGAGCAAAGCCTGCTCGTTCCTCTGCCTGAGTTCTTCCCTTTGCTCCCGAGTGAAAGGCTGGGGGACGTACTGGTCGGTGTTTCGGGGATCGTCTCTGTGGCCATCACCAGCGCGCCAGTGTGCTGCGCCATCGTGGTCGTCGCGATCACGCGGGAAACTAGGAGGGCTGTGCTGCGAGCCCACCATCTAAACCTCCGCAAAGGACTCGATACTCTCGCAGTCAGATTTGTCTTTCGACCCCTCGTGAAGAGAGGCGAACAAATCGAGGACGGGCTCGTCGGGTTCGAGCGCCGCCACTTGCTCGGCCGTGGCTTGAAGAGGCATGGCGTGCCATACCCAACGCTGGAGCCGCGAATGCCCAGAGCGCTTGCGACGGCGTCCAGTGGGAAGAAGAGGTGCCGCTCGGTACGGAACCGACGGCTGTCGGAGAATGACTCCGAATGAACTCGCGTAGAAGTGCGCCACGCCACGGATGGGCAGCGACTCCGCGTCTAGCGGGGCTTTCTGAAGCCACGCTAAGTCATCAGCAATGAAGCTGAGTGCGCCGAAGCAGATCTCACTGTCGAGCACCATCTCGCCACCGAAAACCATGATGATGAAGTAAATTCCACCTACGCAGGAAATCGCTAGACGCGCAGCCCCACGGTGGGCACCAAGTGTCGAGGCAACGAACCTGACAATGAGTACTAGGGTACGAACAAGAGCTGATCCTAGCTACAGCATAGGTGTGACACTCAAATTTTATGAGTTCAGGCCCCTCACGGAGAGGTAAAAGCCCTACATCTTGAGCCCTGAGGTTGTTTTCTCTAGTGTCTGGATTACAATAGGGTTGCGTACCCTTGTCTCAGTGCTAGAGGGTGGCTTATACAGAGTGTGCCACCCTCCATTATGGTTACGTTACAAGGGAGATAAAGATGGGAGTTGATTATAGGCATTACTGGTAACTGTCGTCTTAACTACGCTTAAAGCCTGGCGTCGTGCTCCTCGAACGTTGCTGATCCTGCGTGGCCCCTTCGCCTCCCTTGTTCGAGTGCTGATGAGCATGGCCGAGTGACGTTGAGGCGTCCAAGTGAGCTACCTCCATCCGAGTGGAGGGGCAGTATCCGAGTGAGCATTCATAGGTGAGCATCTGAATGCACCCATGGTCCAGGGACCGTTTATTGATGGTATGGGGCCCTAGGTGGGTCCATGATGTCAGGTCCTTGACCCTACCCTTAGTGGGTGAACCCATCACCCGGGTCCATTCACCATATTTACTAAAACCCTAGAAAGCATGCTGAAATTTATTTTCTTTTGCAATTTATATATCTACCACTATCGGAATTAATCCTTGCAATTAACGAGTACAAGGGGATTGACAACCCTCTTGCCCGCGTTGGGTGCAAGTATTTTGTTTGTGTGCAGGTACTATATATCGACCTTTGTCTGTGTGAATCTCCTATTGGTTCGATAACCTTGGTTCTCTACTGAGGGAAATACTATCCGCTACTATATTGCTTCACCCTTCCTCTTCGGGGAAAATCCCAACACAGCTCACAAGTAGCAGAAAGAATTTCTGGCGCCGTTGCCGGGGAGATTTCATCAAACAAAGCAAGGTACCTGCACACACACGCACACACGCACACACACCATATTTGCTTGTTTTATTTATTGCCTAGTTATGCTATCCTTATCATTGACACACAAGAACAGAAAATAAAAGGGAAAAGTAAATACATATGGATCCTCATCTGCTTGCTAATCTTTTCAAACTTGCTGGATGTTGCAAACCAATAGCTAATAATGAAGTTATAAAAGAAAATGCTATTGGGATACATTTATTGAATGAAAAGCATGATTGCAATTGCATTAGTATAAATGCTATGAATACCAATTGTGCTAATGATCATGATTGGGGTGATAATTATGATGCTTCTTGTGATCTTGAAAATTCATTTGAGCTTCATGATGAATCTATTATTGATAATGATATTTGCAATATTATTAAAAGTGGGTTTGGAAGAGCGTCAACTTTAGGTAAAAAGAATCCCACATATTTGGAGAGTGTTCAATCTTATGAAATTTTTGATAAAAGTGGGTTTGGAGAGGTCATGACAGTAGTTGATGTTAATCCCACTATCTTGTAAGATTATAAGATTTGCATGCATATGGATAATAAAGAGAATGTTTTACATGATAGTTATATTGTTGAGTTTGATTATGATCCTACATATAATTATTTTGAGAGAGGCAAATATTGTTATAGAAATCTTCATGTTACTAAATTACCTCTCTTTGTGTTGAAATTATTAATGCTTCATTCTTCCTATTTGCATGTGCTAGATGTTGCTTGTCTTGATAATTTGTTTTCCTATAAAATTCCTATGCATAGGAAGAGGGTTAGATGTAAGTATGTTTGTTACATGCTATATGATGCTCTCTTTGTGCTTCAATTCTTATCTTTTATGTGAGCATCATTAAAATCTCGAAACCTATCTTAATGGTTATAAAGAAAGAGCTTGTTGGGAGACAACCCAATAGTTATCCTTTATGTTTTTGTTTTATGACATAATTATTGCTACTATAATGATCGTGTTTTTATCTTTTAGTTAGTGTTTGTGCCAAGATAAGCCTTTGGGATGGTTTAAATAATAGTAAAGTTGATTCTGTGCAAAAACAGAAAGTTTTGCGCTGAGTGCTAGAATTTACATTCTGTACTGGAACGTCAAAAAACTCTGAAAATTTTACACAGTATTGGGTTAGAAATTGTTTACGTTGTCGTAATTTTTCAGAATTTTTGGAGTAACATAAGTATGGATAAATATTCTGTCATTACGTACTGTTCTGTTTTAGACAAATTCTGTTTTTATTGCATAGTGTGCTTATTTTGATGATGCTATGGATCATATCGGGGGGTATAAGTCATGGAGAAGTTAGAATAAAGTAGGTATTGCGCAAGAACAATTATGAATCAATTTATAACAGCACCTAAAGTGGATGATTGATTTATTATACTAACGGATCTCACGAAGTTTCTGTTGAGTTTTATGTGCTGAAGTTTTCAAGTTTTGGGTGAGATCACGATGAATGAAGGAATAAGGAGTGGCAAGACCCTAAGCTTGGGGATGCCCAAGGCACCCCAAGGTAATATTCAAGGAAGACCCAAGCGTCTAAGCTTGGGGATGCCCCGGATGGCATCCCCTCCTTCGTCCACAATTCATCGGTATGTTACTTGGAGATATATTTTTATTCATCACATGATATGAGTTACTTGGAGCGTCTTGTGCAATAGTTTTACTTGCTTTGTTTGCTTGTTTGTTAGTTTGCCATAATTATTCTTTGCTGGACACACCTTTTGAGAGAGACACACATTCATCATGATTTGTTAGAATACTCTATGTGCTTCACTTATATCTTTTGAGTTGCTCATGTGCTTCACTTATATATTTAGAGCACGGTGGTGGTTATAATTTATAGAAATCATTTGTACTCTCAGGCTTCACTTATGTATTTCAATAGGAAGTGGTAATTTGCACGATTTATGTGACTGGTCCAAAAATTATAGGTATACAAGAGTGGTATAATACAAACTTCCATGTAGATCACTGAATATGATATGTTTGATTCCTTGCAATAGTTTTGCGATATTAAGATGGTAATATGTGGGTGTACTAGTTGATTATCATTGTTTAGTAAAAATATCGATGTTAAAGTTTGTGATTCCCGACGCATGCACGTATAGCTTCTAGTTTTGCGATGAAGTTGGAGCACGATTTATTATTGAGTGTCTACCTTACGAGTGGCGGTCGGGGAAGAGCGATGGTCTTTTCCTCCCAATCTATCCCCCTAGGGGTATGAAAGGTCATGCTTTGCTTCGAGGGCTAATAAACTTTTGCAATAAGTATTTGAGTTCTTCATGACTAATGTGATGTTCTTGGATATAAGCACTTCCACCTATCCATATTTTGCTAGCCTCTTCGGTACTGTGCATTGCCCGTTGTCACCTCGAGACTTGGTGCAAACTTTGCCGGTGCATCCAAATCCCATGATAGGACACGCTCTATCACACATAAGCCTCATTATATCCTTCCTCAAAACAGCCACCATACCTACCTATCATGACATTTCCATAGCCATTCCGAGATATATTGCCATGCAACTTCCACCGTTACTAGTCACATGACTTGTGTGTTCATAGTCATATTGATTTGCATGATCATAGAGCTGACATGATATTTGTGGCAAAGCCACCGTTCATCATTGTAATATATGTTACGCTAGATCATTGCACATCCTGGTACACTGGCAGAGGTATTCATATAGAGTCATATTCTTTTTTAGTTTTATCGAGTTGTAAGTAAATAAAAGTGTGATGATCATCATTATTAGAGTGTTGCCCCTACCAGTGAGGAAAAAGGATGGTGGAGACTACTGAGTCCTCGAAAAAGTGGGGATGAGGTCCATGAGACTGTTCTAAAAAAAGTGAAAAGAAAATAAAAATGACAGAAAAATGACAGAAAAAGTAGAGAGGGGGCGCACTACTATCCTTTACCACACGTATGCTTCAAAGTTGTCGGCGTACGACACCTATGAGACTGCATGGATCCCTTTTACGGTTCGGCTAGGGAGAAGGTGTACACAAAGAGCGGATCCAACGATCAACGCGGGGATTTTTACCCAGGTTCGGGCCGCTGAGTAGCGTAAAACCCTACTCCTGCTTTGGTTTATTGTGGGTGTTTGAGCTCAGATACACGGAGCGCTTCTTGGTGAACAGTGCACAAGAAGGGCGGCTACGCATGCAGCTGGGCCAGAAAGCTTTCTCCCCCTATAGCTTCGCCTTGGGCCTCCTTTTATATGACAAAGGGGTCACCAACAGTGGCGAACAGCAAGTACAAGAGGTGTAAAGTTACTACAGTGTTTACATGCTTATCACTGACGACTTAGGACAAACGCATTAAATGCTCTACTTAGGTGTCCCTTACTTTCTTGGGGACAGAAAAAGAGCCCGTCCCATCAGCACCGCTTAACCCCATTCGCCGCTAATGCCATGACACGCATCCAGGAGGACAAGCCCTAAACGACAGGCTGGTCGCTGCGCTGGAGCGGTGGCAGGGCGGTGGGATCTTGCCGGGTACGAGTCCTTGCCGGGTCTTCGTGAGCCTTCCCGGCAAGATCTTGCCGGGAACCCAGCCTTCGGTCTTTTGTCTTCTGATCATTGGATTGAATGCCTTCTTGATATTCTTGTGTTTGTTCCCAGCTGTCCCCCGGCAAGCCTTGCCGGGTCTTGTCTTGCTAGGAGATCATGCCGCTGGGAAGAAGCTTCTCCCCAACGAGCTCTCGTTCTTGCTTGTTAATACAATGCTTGCCAGATATGGTATTCGCCGGGAAGCTTGGCCTTGCCGGGGTTGCCAGGCAACAATCCTGGACGGGAATGACCCATGCTAAGAAGGTTGATGAGACCCTGGTTCTCATTACACCGACAAAAGTAGCACCATGTTCTTCATATAGAGAGTCTCCATGAGTTGTCACTTTCATATACTAGTGAGAATTTTTTTTACATTATAGAACTTGGCTTGTATATTCCGATGACGGGCTTCCTCAAATGCCCGAGGTCTTCATGAGCAAGCAAGTTGGATGCACACCCACTTAGTTTCCGTAGCGAGCTTTCATACACTTATAGCTCTAGTGCATCCGATGCATGGCAATCCCTACCTCACATTGACATCGATTGCAAGGCCTCTCCATTGCCTAACGATCAGTCGCATTGATGTGAGACTTTCTTATATTTTTGTCTTCCCTTGAACCCCCATCATCATTCTCTTTGCCATCCAAAGTGCCAAGTCCTTGAATCACGCTCAAGTATTGCATGAAGGTTGAAAAAGCTAAAGCGAGAAAAAGTATGATTTGATTACTTGGCTTGTCATCGGGGTAGTTCATGATTAATATCTTTGTGCTAGGAATACTAAGCATGCTAAGGTATACGATTTTGTAGGGATATCGTTCTTTAGCATTCTTTATTTTGAAAGGGCAAGATTGTTTGTTAGTATGCCTGAGTATTAATGTCTTTATTTCAAATGATAGACTATTGCCGTGAATCATTCACATGTTAATATTCATACCGTGAAAAGATTACATGATAAACATGCTAGGTAGCATTCAACATCAAAAATTCTATTTTTATCATTTACCTACTCGAGGACGAGCAGGAATTAAGCTTGGGGATGCTGATACGTCTCCAACGTATCTATAATTTTTTATTGTTTCATGCTATTATATTATCAATCTTGTATGCTTTATATGCAATTTTATATCATTTTTGGGAACCAACCTATTAACCTAGTGCCCAGTGCTAGTTCCTATTTTTGCCTATTTTATTGTTTCGCAAAAAACCATACCAAATGAAGTCCAAACACGATGAAACTTTACGGTGATTTTTTCTGGACCAGAAGGGGCCCTAGAAGCCTCAGGGGGAGACCAGACAATGCATGAGAGGGCCACAAGCTCAGGTGGAGCGCCCCCAGGGGGAGCGCCACCCAGGCTTGTGGGCCCCTCGTAACTCCGTTTGACCTAATTCCAAGCCTATAAATTCCCTAAAATTGAGAAACCACCGGAGCGAGACCCAAAACAATTATTCCGCTGCCGCAAGCCTCTGTTCTTCCACGATACCATCTGGAGGCCTCCGCCGTTACTCTGCCAGAGGGGGAATTGATCACGGAGAGCCTCTACATCAACCTTGCTACACCTTCGATGATGTGTGAGTAGTTCCCCACATGACCTACGGGTCCATGGCAATTATCTAGATGGCTTTCTCCCTCTCTTTGATCTTCAATACAATGTCCTCCTCGGAGTTCTATTGGATGTAATCTTCTTTTGCGGTGTGTTTTTTGGGATACGATGAATTGTGGGTTTATGATCAGATTATTCATTGAAAGTAATTGAGTTATATTTTGAACTTTATTATGTGCGATTGTTATAGCTATGTAATGCTTTCCGATCTATGAGTTTTCTTTGGCCAAGTTGATGATTAGATCTTCAGTGGAAGTGGTGCATAGTAGTAGGTTCAATCTTGCAGGGTACTCACTCTGTGAAAGGAGGAGTAGCGAGTTACGTATTTGACTAAGGATAAAACAATGGGGTTTGATCATTTTGATTGATCTTATTTTGTCTGCATTATGTCATCATGCTTCAAGCATTACTCTGTTTGTCATGAACTTAATACCTTAAGATGCATTCTGGATAGCGGTCGAGGGGTGGAGTAATAGTAGTAGATGCAGAATCATTTCGGTCTACTTATCACAGACGTAATGCCTATGTACTGATCATGCCATGACTAACATCATAACTATGCGCTTTTCTATCAATTGCCCAACAGTAATTTGTTTACCCACCATATGCTATGTTCTTGAGAGAGATGCCTCTAGTGAAAGCTATGCCCCCCGGGTCCATTCACCATATTTACTAAAACCCTAAAAAGCATGATGAAATTTATTTCCTTTCATTTTCTTTTGCAATTTATATATCTACCACTATCAGAATTATCCTTGCAATTAATGAGTACAAGGGGATTGACAACCCTCTTGCCCGCGTTGGGTGTAAGTATTTTGTTTATGTGTGTGCAGGTACTGTCGACCTTTGTCTGTGTGAATCTCCTATTGGTTCGATAACCTTGGTTCTCTACTGGGGGAAATACTGTCTGCTACTATATTGCTTCACCCTTCCTCTTCGGGGAAAATCCCAACGCAACTCACAAGTAGCACCTAGTTTACATAATACTGGGGTTATGTTCCTTAATGAGCGCTCCTAACGTGTGTGGAGTTTATGGGCCCCCTTGACCCCTTGGTCTAGCATTGAACTTTTCCAGAGAGGCCCAACATTGTTACTAAAATTTTCCACATACATTCGCATAGGGTGTGATGACATCCGAGGATATTATTTTGCATAGAGGGTCGCCCCCTCGAGAATTCAATCATACATAGGGGGGCCAGTGACAAGGGTGCTGGTCCAAACTAGAGCAGCTTTGTGACACCGCTTGGCGCAACTCAGGATTTAGTTAGCCATAACCGTAGCTCATCCAGTGGCATCCAGGGAAGAGTGCACGCGGCTCTGAAGCGGGGCCGACACACCGGGAGGCCTTTCTGGACTAGTTTTACATTGGATCGAGGATTTGTTACACCGGACTCCTGCGACGCTTCGTGGTAACACGTTGTTGAGGTTTTCAGAGTATGCATGCGATAACTTATAATGGACGAGTTGGAGCACCCCTACAAGGTTAAATCTTTCGGAAATCCGTGTCCATGGTTACCAATGACTTGTAAATTTATAACATTCGGTTGTAGAGAACTTCAACTAATAATCAAAACTTGCCAACCGTGTGCGTACCGCGATTATCTCTTCTTGTGAGATTGGGATCAACAAGAGGACATGGTGGGGTTATGAATGACTCATAGGTTGGTGTTCAGGAACACTTATTTATCATTCTAGTTGTGCCCCCTTATGCGTAGGATTTATCTTATCTTGTTCTAGTACTCGTAGGACCAGATGGTTTACAAATGCTTAGTGCTTACTACAACCTCACCACTTAACCACATTCCAACCCATTATGTATTGTTAGTCTTGATATCGTTGGTAAAGTTATTGCCCAGTCTCAATGACTCACGGATACCACAACAACACCAGATGCAGGTATAGGTAAAGCGTTGCTCTAACATGAGAGTGATTGTGACAGCCCGAGACCGATTCCTTCTATTATTGTTATTATATTGTTTGTTCTATATTATTTTTGCATTGCATCATTTCATCATGCCATCATATCATTAAATTTTTGCACCTCAATAAATTGTATGGATCTTCGATCCATTTAAATCGAGGGAATAGCACATGGTGATTTCTCTTTATAACATATCCTCCCAATATTTAGGGAGCTATTATAAAATATTCCATTAATTCGGAGTCACCATAACACACTTGCAATTTAAAACCCATGCCTTCTCTACTTCAAGTTTGTTCTCCAAACTTCGTCGAAAATTCATTTTCCATTTATCGAGGCTCCTCCAAAATTCTCAACATTTTTGGACCTATCTAAACCTTGTCCTAATTCAAACTTATTTGAATCAAATTCAAATATGTTCGAATCCAATCGTTCTAAACAGTTCCAATTACTTTTTCCTTGGATCAAGCATATTTTGTAGGGTCCAAGGAAATTTTCCCCATGATCAAACCTCACTCCTAACCACTCTTTCTTTTTCTGTTATTTCTCTGTTTTCTTTTATTAAACAGAAAGAGAAATAACAGAGGAAGAGAGAGCCTAGCAGCAAGGTCGGCCCGATCATCTCTGTGGCCCAGCCAGCAGCCCATTTCGGCCTCCACTTAAGCGAACCCTAGCCCGATCCCCATCGCCCTGTCTACCCCTCGTCTCCTCCACCTCGCGCCGCCAGGGGAGAGCTCTGCTCGATACCCATATCCCCTCGTTCCCCTCGTCTTCCTCTTGCCGCCGCCAGAGAGAGCTCCTCCTCGAGAGCCCCTCACGCCGTGCCGTCCGGCAGCCACAGCCGATTGGCGACCCGCCTTTTCCCCGCGACCTCCCCTTCTCCTCTGCTCGCCTCCACGGCCGGCCTCGAACGGCGCCGCCCCAGCCGCGACCGCAGGTCGATGCCATGGCTGGCCCCAACCTTCCCTCGCACCGCGCGCTGCTGCTCTGCCTCGCCGCCGTTCGCTGTAGACGCTGTTGTGCCCCGCTGCTGCCGCCCCCAACTCCGGCCCTTCTCGCGCATCTTGCGCCGCTGCTCCTGTCGGCAATCCTTCCAGCCGGTGAGCCCGTGCCAAGCCGAGCGCCCTTGCCCCCTCCTCCTCGATCTGCAGCAGGAGCCCGCCACCATGGACATGAGGTCCTCCAGTGCCCATGGCTGCTCTGCCACTCGTCGCCCTGCTGCTGCCTCCGTGCATCTTCCCTGCCCGTTGACTTTGGCGCCGAGACCAGGACCTCTGTGGCCACCTTCATCTTGCTGCACCACGGCCACCAATCCTCGACCTCACGCGAAGTGCCACGACAACCGTGTACCTCTACTGCCGTCTTCAGGAACGCCAAGACCGCATCCGCGGTTATCGCCAAGACCCGAGGCCCCAAGTACCACGGAACCCTAAGTTCGACTACACGGCCTCTTCATCGATTGACCGAGACGTCCCGAACAGGAGCATTTTGGATACGCCAAGACCCGTACCCGGGACGCCAAGACCCCTTCATGGATTTCGCCAAGTACACCGGTACCACCGCCGTGTCCGGAACGCCAAGTTCAACGACGACCCGCGAAGAACATGGATGCACCAAGTTCCTCTTCGAACGTGTACCCCTACTTCCACTTCCATTGAACTCGAACCGTCCCGAACGCTTGCTTCGAAGGTATAACCGCCGATACGACGATCCCTGGATGAATGCATGTTTTGTATGAGATGCCCGTATTTGCACGATGCCCGTTATTTCGTGCACGTTCCTTGTTTGTCTTGCCACCAACACGTGGGAACCCGGTAACCGGGATCACCCCACCATCATTTCCATGTTTCGCACATCCGCACACTTGTTCTGTTGCACCGGTATCTTGAACGAGTTACCGGAACCGGAATTTTGCCGTGGCACCATTTCCGTTTTCGTCGCCGTGGCACTCATTGCTTTCCGCCATGGCAACAAATGCCTCATATCTTGATATATGCCACCATTTTCATAAAATTGCATCCAACTTAAATATGTCATCCTCATGCATGTTAACAACATTTAAATTGTTGTTTGCTTTAAAATTGCTAAGTGACATGCTAAAATGATTTATTTCATAACTAAATAACCGTAGCTCCGAATTAAATAAACTTTATATGTAAATGGGGTGGAAAAATGTGTAGATTAACATGATGCACTTACTTTTTCTGTTTAACAACAATAAAATTGTGTTTTAGGCAGAGCAGTACCAAATATGAAATTGCATATGGGGATTTTCCGGAATTGTTTTGTGTTGGTTCCGGCCTCATTTAAATTGCCTAGATGGGTAGATTAATTGTGCTTCACCTCTTGCCATGTTTAACAACATTTAATATTGTTGAGTAGCATAAACGGGAGTGAACTAAATATTTGAATATGGAGTTTGCTTCACTTAAAATGTAGTATTGTTGGTGCATTCTTGCCATGCCATGCCTATTTAAACTTGTCATGCATCATACGTGGTTGTGCATCATGTCATGATTATGCTTGTGTGTTTACCATGTTGTTTGCTTCTTTCCGGTTGTGCTTCTTCTCGATAGTTCCGGTTTCATTGCGATTGTGAGGATTCGTTTGACTACGCGTGTTCCTCTTCTTCATGGACTCGTTCTTCTTCCTAGCGGGATTTCAGGCAAGATGATCATGACCTTGGATATCTTTACTATCCTTGCTTGCTAGTTGTCTCATTGCTATCGCTATGTCGCGCTTCCTACCACATATATGTCAGCCTCCCATATGCCATGAAACAGCCTCTAACCACCCTTACCCAGCAAACCGTTGTTTGGCTATGTTACCGCTTTGCTCAGCCCCTTTCTTATAGCGTTGCTAGTTGCAGGTGCTCTTGCAGGTTCTTCCATGTTGGGACATGGATATGTTGGGATACCACAATATCTCTTATTTAATTAATGCATCTATATACTTGGTATTGGGTGGAAGGCTCGGCCTTTTGCCTAGTGTTTTGTTCCACTCAAGCCGCCCTAGTTTCCGTAATGCTGGTGTTATGATCCATGTTTAGCGTTCCTAACATGCTCAGGGGAATGGGACCCTCTTGACAGTTCGCTTTGAATAACCGCTTCCAGCAAGGCCCAACATTGGTTTTAACATTTGCCAACATAATAATACTGAACTAAATAATTAATTGGCATAGGGCGTCATGAACCTGAGGATTCTTTTAATTCCACATAATACAGGTGGGCCAGTGCTGATGGTGCTGGTCCAAAACTAGAGCACCGTGCGGGGCCGCCCCTTGGCAACTTGGGGTATTTGGCACCTGTACGCTTCGCTTATCTGCCGTGTCCTGAGAACGAGCGCGGCTCCTATCGGGATTGTCGACACGTCGGGAGGTCTTGCTGGAATTGTGTTACCATTGTCGAAATGTCTTGTGCACCGGGATTCCGAGGATACTTCGGGCTATCTCGAGGTTGAGGTATTTCCACCGCAGCTTGTGTAGGCTTATGATGGGCCAGGTTGGAACACCACTGCAGGGTTAAATCTTACGCGAAGCCGTGCCCGCGGTTATGTGGCGCTTGGATATTTATAACCTCCGGTTGTAGAGAACTTGACACTAAATCCTAATTAAAATACACGAACCGTGTGCGTAACTGTGACCGTCTCTTTTCGAGGAAGTTCGAGAAGAGAACACGGTGGGGTTATGTTTGACTCGTAAGTAGGTGTTCAGGATCACTTAGTGATCATTTGTAGTTTGCGACCGTTTTGCGGAGAAGCTCTTCTTATTCTTGTACTCGTAAGTTAGCCACCATATAATGCTTAGTGCTTGTTGCAACCTCACCACCTTACCCTTCCATACCCATTTAAGCTTTGATAGTCTTGCTACCCATGGTTATGGGATTGCTGAGTCCTCGTGGCTCACAGTTTACTACAACAACAGCTGCAGGTACAGGTAATGCGATGATCTGACGTGAGAGCGATGCGGGCTTGCTTTTGGATTTCTTCTTCTTCGTCGATCTTGGGATAGGTTCCGGGTCGGCAGCCTGGGATAGCTGGGTGGATGTCGTTCATGTTTTTTGTTTGTGTTTCATCCGTAGTCGGATTCTGCTCTTCTATGTGATGTTTGCTATGTATTGATATATTCAGGTGATGATTGTATGTATTTGTATGTATCCCCATCTATTATGTACATGGTACGATGTAATGATATCCACCTTGCAAGCGTCTTCGATATGCGCTTCTATACCTGGTGGGGCCTCAGAGTCCCTCGAGGATAGGATCGCATATTGGGCGTGACAAGTTGGTATCAGAGCCTCGACCGACCATAGGAGCCCCCTTGATTGATCGAACCGTTGGCGAGTCTAGAAGAAAAACTATTTTGAGTCCTAGTTATATATCGGAGAGTAGGAATTCGTTTTACTCCTTATCCCCTTCGTCGCTCTGGTGAGGATTTGTGACGTAGGTGTTTTTATTCTACTATCTCTTCTCACTCAATATTTTTAGGATCACGCGGGTATTGTTGGAATGGTTGCGATATCGGTGTGATGTGACTCTGTTCTTGGTGCCTCCTGACCGTATGGATTGGACCCGGGGAGTTGAGCTCCAAGGGGTTTTGTCACACTCGCTGTCGTTTCGGTTCCGAGAATACCAGAGGACGCCGACATCGAAACGCTTCTATACTTTTTGTGGTGGCAAATAGTGCCGACTTTTCCCTAGTACTGGTGGAGATAGCGCGGATGATCCACTATGACTAGTATCGCTGTGCTTTCGAAGGTCTGAGGTAGACGGATTTGCGAAGTTTCTTGGTCGTGCGTGAAGGTCGCGGATTGGTTGCAGCTGATTAGGATATTATTGTTGTTGTGTGCTGAGTAGGTTCCCATATCCGCAACCTGATCTTATAACCAAGAAGTTTCGGGAGTTCTTAGGTGGGAATTCAAGTATTACCTGGAATATCTTTTCCAATAGACACATGATACGATATGGGGTCTATCATATGTTTGTTTCGGCTTATTCTACAAGCCACATCCTTTGTTTTGTTTTGAGTTGTGGTATTCGAGTTGCTTTGTTGTCAAGTGTTGATTCCATATCTTTCCTAAGCGGTGTTCTCATATTCCTATGGGAGTGCCAATCCTTCTTAATCATTGAGATGGTCATGGTAATTCTTTTCACCTGGTGTGCTTCTCTTCAAGTTGATCCGATCCTTTCAACATTTGCAAGATCAATTCCCAGTTTTCTCAACGGAGTTCATTTCATCCATCCTAAGTTGCCTTTATTTTTCCCACCCTCCCACCCTTTTTTCTTTGCGGAGTCAAAATTCTCAAATCAATTATCCATTGTATTCATGAGAAGTCTGTCCATTCTTTTCCTTCAATGTTCTTAACCGGTGATTCTCATGAAGATGCTCGGGAGCTACAAGTTCATCATTCTTCGTTCTCGTTTCTTCTTCGGTGGATGTAATTCAAGATTCGGTGTTGATCATTTCCCTTTCTATGATTCAAATATTTCCCATGTTGGAAATTCTTACCCAAGCCTCTCTTATTTATTCACATCTCTCTGTTTCTTACCCGGAGTGCCGAAATTATCTCAGAAGATTCATCTTTCCATTCAGGATCCGTTCGACATATTTCGAGATTGTTATTTCTCTCAAGCCATTTAATTCAACCGGTGCAATCTCTATTTCAAGAAATCGTTCCAACGGTGTTTCTTTCAGTGGGCCCTAACCCACAGGTCTTTTCCCAGGATCTTACCTGACTCTTCTAATTTTTCCGGAGCTATTCTCAAATTCTTTCAAGTTTGATGTAAGAATGGATTCCATTAGTCAATTGCCTTCTCCAAGATCGCTTTCAAATTCTATTCATCGTTGACTCAACCTTTCATTTCTTCATTATTCCGGAGCATCTCATAAATTCTTCATGGTGGTCCTCGTCGTCATTCTCAGCTTTGAAGACCGAAGGAGAGTTCTCTTAAATCCTTTTCCGTTCTCTTCAAGATTCGTAGTTCAAGTTTGATGCTATCCTCTCAAATTGTTCCGATCGTGAGAAATTCTTCTCATACCCACCCGGAGCATTTCATGAGTTCTTTCCATTTTGATTCTCCGAAGGAAGTTATTTCAGAGAATTCTTCATTCTCGACATTCTCCTCGCGTTCTCAATTCTTCCGGTGCTTCGTTCAAGTATTCTCCAATAAGCTTGTGATCTCTTCATTCTCTTGTAATTATTTTCCCTCAAGTATCTTCAATGCCTTTCTAATTCTTTCCAGCGATTTGTTCTCTTCTCTTCGTTCGTTTTCAATTCTTACGGTGGTTCGTTCAACATTCCTCTTCCTTTGTTATAATATCGATTCATTCGTTTTTTCCAAATCCTACCAGTGTTTCCTCGAAGACTTTGTCAAGTTGGCGCTATATCTCTCTTTAATCTTTTCAAGAAGAATAAGTAGTATGCAAATCCGTTGCTTTTCGTCAATTTATTTTGATGAAGGATAGACATATCATAATTCTTATTCTTGTTCATGGAGTTGATTTATTTCCTTCTTCCGGAGTTTGTTCTTGATGAATAAATTCTCGATTCGAAGTTGTTCATATTTTTCTTGTCCGGAGTTCCAAGTTTTCTTGGTTATCTCATCGCAAAGCTCCATCTAAATCATTGCAAGGCTTCATCTTGTTCTTTTCAACCTTCGTTTCTATCATCCCTTTGTTTACCGGAGTTCTTCATGGTGGTTCATCAAGGATTTAATTCGTTCTCGAAGTGTTCATCAAGATTCTTGTTGGAGCTCAAGTATTCCTCGTCTTGCATATCAAAGTGCAAATCCTTTCTACCTTGTCTTTTGAGGTGGTGTTATGTCTTTCTTCATAAATTCCCTTCGTGGTGCATGATTCACAAGTTGTCAGGAATGAGATTTTTAAACCCATCATTTTTCTCTTCGTTCAAAAATTTTCAACCGTTATTTTTCCTTGTTGGAGTTATCTTGGTATAGATTTCACCTAAAGCATTTTCCTAAGGATTGTTGCTATTTGTGGTGCTGATCAATGGTCCAAGTTTCTCCTTCTCTTCTCGGTGAAAGAGGTTTTCATCTCTTCGAGATCTCAAGCAATCAATTGTTTCCGTTTGTGGCCGGTTGACACCTCATAATTTTGAAATGTTTTTCATAAGCCCACAACAAGCATATTCTTTTCATTGTTGATTTTCCAACAACTCCGTTCAATCATTCTTTGTAAGGATGCTTTTCAAATTCAATGCTGAGAGAAATTGTCATTTTCTTCCCCGTTCTTTCTTTCCAACGATCTAACTTCTATTCCTTCGTTTCGGAGGCTTTGTGATGTTGCTCTCTTCAACCCATCATCTCCTTTTGTCAAAATCATGCTCTTTTCCTTGCTTATCCATTTAACCGGAGTGCAGTGTCCTCTTTTCAAGTTCTTTCCATCTTATCGAGCTTTGCTTCTCTTTTCATCAACAGTGGCTTCGAATTCTTGCTTGTTCCTCACGCCATTCTTCATCTCTTTGCAAACTTCAAGGTTCGTTGGTTTCACTCGTTTGTCAAAGAAGCAACTTTGTTTTACCTCTTCCTTTTTCCTCTTCCCCTTCTCATGCTTAGATCTCGGGGCGAGATCTCTTGTAAGTGGGGGAGTGTTGTGACAGCCGGAGACCGATTCCTTCTATTATTGTTATTATATTGTTTGTTCTATATTATTTTTGCATTGCATCATTTCATCATGCCATCATATCATTAAATTTTTGCACCTCAATAAATTGTATGGATCTTCGATCCATTTAAATCGAGGGAATTGCACATGGTGATTTCTCTTTATAACATATCCTCCTAATATGTAGGGAGCTATTATAAAATATTCCATTAATTCGGAGTCACCATAACACACTTGCAATTTAAAACCCATGCCTTCTCTACTTCAAGTTTGTTCTCCAAACTTCGTCGAAAATTCATTTTCCATTTATCGAGGCTCCTAGAAAATTCTCAACATTTTTGGACCTATCTAAACCTTGTCCTAATTCAAACTTATTTGAATCAAATTCAAATATGTTCGAATCCAATCCTTCTAAACAGTTCCAATTGCTTTTTCCTTGGATCAAGCATATTTTGTAGGGTCCAAGGAAATTTTCCCCATGATCAAACCTCACTCCTAACCACTCTTTCTTTTTCTGTCATTTCTCTGTTTTCTTTTATTAAACAGAAAGAGAAATAACAGAGGGAGAGAGAGCCTAGCAGCAAGGTCGGCCCGATCATCTCTGTGGCCCAGCCAGCAGCCCATTTCGGCCTCCACTTAAGCGAACCCTAGCCCGATCCCCATCGCCCCGTCTCCTCCTCGTCTCCTCCACCTCGCGCCGCCAGGGGAGAGCTCTACTCGCTCCCCATCTCCCCTCGTTCCCCTCGTCATCCTCCTGCCGCCGCCAGAGAGAGCTCCTCCTCGAGAGCCCCTCACGCCGCGCCGTCCGACAGCCACAGCCGATCGGCGACCCGCCTTTTCCCCGTGACCTTCCCTTCATCTCTGCTCGCCTCCACGGCCGGCCTCGAACGGCGCCGCCCCGCCCGCGACCGCAGGTCGACGCCATGGCCGGCCCCAACCTTCCCTCGCACCGCACGCTGCTGCTCTGCCTCGCCCCCGTTCGCTGTAGACGTTGTTGTGCCCCGCTGCTGCCGCCCCCAACTCCGGCCCTTCTCGCGCATCCTGCGCCGCTGCTCCTGTCGGCAATCCTTCCAGCCGGTGAGCCCGTGCCAAGCCGAGCGCCCTTGCCCCCTCCTCCTCGATCTGCAGCAGGAGCCCGCCACCATGGACATGAGGTCCTCCAGTGCCTATGGCTGCTCTGCCACTCATCGCCCTGCTGCTGCCTCCGTGCATCTCCCCTGCCCATTGACTTTGGCGCCGAGACCAGGACCTCTGTGGCCACCTTCATCTTGCTGCACCACAGCCACCAATCCTCGACCTCACGTGAAGTGCCACGACGACCGTGTACCTCTACTGCCGTCTTCAGGAACGCCAAGACCGCATCCGCGGTTATCGCCAAGACCCGAGGCCCCAAGTACCACGGAACCCTAAGTTCGACTACACGGCCTCTTCATCGATTGACCGAGACGTCCCGAACAGGAGCATTTTGGATACGCCAAGGCCCGTACCCGGGACGCCAAGACCCCTTCATGGATTTCGCCAAGTACCCCGGTACCACCGCCGTGTCCGGAACGCCAAGTTCAACGACGACCCGCGAAGAACATGGATCCACCAAGTTCCTCTTCGAACGTGTACCCCTACTTCCACTTCCATTGAACTCGAACCGTCCCGAACACTTGCTTCGAAGGTATAACCGCCGATACGACGATCCGTGGATGAATGCATGTTTTGTATGAGATGCCCGTATTTGCACCATGCCCGTTATTTCGTGCACGTTCCTTGTTTGTCTTGCCACCAACACGTGGGAACCCGGTAACCGGGATCACCCCACCATCATTTCCATGTTTCGCACATCCGCACACTTGTTCTGTTGCACCGGTATCTTGAACGAGTTACCGGAACCGGAATTTTGCCGTGGCACCATTTCCGTTTTCGTCGCCGTGGCACTCATTGCTTTCCGCCATGGCAACAAATGCCTCATATCTTGATATATGCCACCATTTTCATAAAATTGCATCCAACTTAAATATGTCATCCTCATGCATGTTAACAACATTTAAATTGTTGTTTGCTTTAAAATTGCTAAGTGACATGCTAAAATGATTTATTTCATAACTAAATAACCGTAGCTCCGAATTAAATAAACTTTATATGTAAATGAGGTGGAAAAATGTGTAGATTAACATGATTTATTTCATAACTAAATAACCGTAGCTCCGAATTAAGCTTTGATAGTCTTGCTACCCATGGTTATGGGATTGCTGAGTCCTCGTGGCTCACAGTTTACTACAACAACAGCTACAGGTACAGGTAATGCGATGATCTGACGTGAGAGTGATGCGGGCTTGATTTTGGATTTCTTCTTCTTCGTCGATCTTGGGATTGGTTCCGGGTCGGCAGCCTGGGATAGCAGGGTGTATGTCGTTCGTGTTTTTCGTTTGTGTTTCATCCGCAGTCGGATTCTGCTCTTCTATGTGATGTTTGCTATGTATTGATATATTCAGGTGATGATTGTATGTATTTGTATGTATCCCCATCTATTATGTACATGGTACGATGTAATGATATCCACCTTGCAAGCGTCTTCGATATGCGCTTCTATCCCTGGTGGGGCCTCAGAGTCCCTCGAGGCTAGGATCGCATATTGGGCGTGACAGTGATACACGTTCTATTTGGAGTTCTTCTTCGACGACGATCATTAGGATGTCATCCCAGTCGAGAACCTGAGATTAGCAGGGTGGGCGTTGCTTATTTCTCTGGCCTCTTAGGCATATTTGCTTCTTATCCGTACTCGGATTGTGCCTTCTAGATGATGCTTATAATGTAATGTTGGGTTATGTGACCTATGTTTGGTGATATAGCTATGTATGACATTTGTATGCCGTATTGTATTATCTCTTCTATTCTTGTGTAGTTGTATGTGTTGTGATGTCCACCTTGTTACCGACGTATGACACTTGCGTGTATGTTTTAGTCATATTTTGGGGTGACCAAGTGTGCTTCTAGCCCCCGCAAGATTGCAATGTCTTGTAGAGATTATGAGGCTATTTGGTTCGTGCACGTACTCGCCCTACCAACGCAGGGCACACCAAATTATTGGCGCAAGAATCTGCCGCCACCAACTCACCAGCGTGAGGGCGTAACAAACTGATGGAACTGCCAAAAAGTTGGCGCGCTGCCCAAAAATGGCTGGCATCCAAATGGAAGCCCATGCCGATGGTCAACGCCAATATTTTGGTAAGGTAGCCATCCAAACATTCCCTAGAAACCACATCTTGGGCGTTACAAGCTAATCCAGCGTCTCCGAGGAGCTCGCAAGCAGATTGGTTTATGGAAGACCTCGACGTGCTAGGAAGGTGCTTGACAGATGTGGGCTATGATTTCCAGGGAGTACAAGTTACATATTGATCTACCACGGGATCTATGCGTGTATGAGGTGGTCGTCTACAGGCCTCACCCCTCGGTTTATATAGATCCAGGGTGTACCTAGGTCGGTTGCGCCTAAGGTAATCATGATGTAGACGATCTCTAATTCTTGGATTAGGCACCATGTCTTCGGAAGTTTCCATCTTGGCACTCCTAAGTCCGACAAGCACGACCCACTGGTAAATTACCATGGGGGTCCTCGGCCCGGCCCACCTGGCCGGGATATGTCGTGGCTCACATCCCCTAGTCCAGGACACCATCAGTCATGTACGACGAAGACAATGACGGGGACTTCAACATACCTAAGTGGTGGAAAGAACACAATATTACATATCCGGTGCTTTCCATATTAGCACATGATGTGTTATCAGTATCTGTCTCAACATTAGCGTCGGAGTCTGCTTTCAGCCTAGCTAGAAGAATAATTGAGTATAGAAGAACTAGTCTCACCCCTATTATGGTGAAAACACTACTGGCCGTGAAAGATGGGGAGCTATCAAAAAGGAGAGCCCAATACACTGCAGAAAACACAGAACTGCTAGCCACGTTTGAAAACCTGGCCCTTGAAGAAGAAGAAATGGAAGAATAGTTGTAGTGTAGTCTTTGTAATTTTTCTTTTTCTTATCTTTTTGTATTTTTTTCCTTTTGTAATTCTAGAGCATGGCTTTGTACTCTTTTACTTCCCAGGGATGGAAGGTTTGATAAGGCAACCACTAATAAAGCTCAAGATTTATCCCACATGACACTTTGCCTCATTTTTTATTTTCGGCATTTTTAAAGGTATTTGGGCCAAACATGCCTAATCGTTTTGGCCCGTGTAAAAGGTGATAGTTTTTTGGCTATAAAAGGGTTGCCCACCCCTCTCATTTCTCACACACAAACCCCATCTCATTTCCCACACTCAACTTCAAACATGGATGATCCAAATGTTTGTCGCACCTCAGACACTTGGAACTACTACAATGGAGAATTAGTTCTATAGGGTGGTATAGACGTGCTTAAAGCTAAGTGCAAGAGATGGCAGGAGGGTGTTGCCCATGGGGCACAGAGGAACTGGCAACCTGACTAGACACAAAATGACACACATCAAGAGAGACGAGAAGACCGCAGGTCACCAGGCCGTGTAATTGTAGTATTTGTAATATTTTCTCTTTGTTTTGTAATTTTTTCCTTTGTAATCTAGAGTGTGACTTTGTACACTTTTACTTCTTAGGGATGGAAGGTTTTAACGAGGCACCCACTAATAAAACTCTAGATTTATCCCACATAATACTTACCTCATTCTGTAATTTCCTGAATTTTCTTAGTCATTTTTGAGGCATTCAGAGCAAATAGTGAACAGGCGTGCGTGGCGGGCAACGTGCCTGGTGATGGGGTACGTTCCATGTGTCGTGGGAACGTGCCTGACAGTAGATGGTAGGGGTACGAAGGGAGAGGGCAGAGTCCTAGCTACGGCGAGGGTGTACACACAGATGTATGAGTTCAGGCCTCACTCGGAAGTGATAACAGCCCTACGTCTCAGGTGCTCCGGGGAGCTTACTCTGTCGAGTGATACGTGCGTTGTGTTTACAAAGGATTGCGAACCCTTGTGCCAGTGGGGAGGGGTGGCTTATATAGAGTGCGCTGCCCCTCATAAAACGTCTGGCATTTAGGGGTTTGATTGTAGGTAATAAAGGGGGGGACGTTACTGGTAACGTATACAATAAATGCCAGTTAAGGCAGCGAGCGTAACGCCTGCCCGTTGGCCTCTCTGGGGAGACTCTTGGTCTTCTGCGGTCGAGTGATTGGCGGCCCCTCCGAGTGAGAGCTGACCGTCGAGTGGAGGGGGGGGGGTCTTCCGAGTGACTCATACGCCATGGCTAGTTCAGTCGGAATCTCTCTCGTAGTCTTGTAGTCCTCCAATGTGGTGTCCTTAGGTGGGGTATGTAGGACGGGCCTAGCACCCTACCCTAAGTACATATCCTCGTCATTAGCCCCCGAATGGATCAGGGCTCGAGTGGAGAAGGTGCAGCGCAGGTTCTGTCGAACTCAGCGTTCTGAATGAGCTTCGAGATCTTTCCGATACCTGTGACGACTGGGCCTTCCAACGTCTGCCTTGATCTATTCAGCTTGTCATTTCTTCCGAGTGAATTTAGATGCAGGTTCGAGTCCGAATGGTCAACATGATCTTCAGATGTGACAGGACGCTCTGTCCGGCTCGGATTTCGCGGGATTCGAAATTTCGGGGAACGCGCGCCGAGCAGGGATGACGCAACCGACGGGGAAGCGGCTCTTCGATCCTCGCGCCACCTTTATCGCCACATATCGCGGCTCCTCCGTTAGTGGGATACACAGGGATTTGGCGGGCCCACGAGTCAGTGACTCGGGTCGACGGACATAAAAAACGAGAGGGGAGGGGAATTTGCGACAGTGCGCTCGTTTTCCCCTCGTCTCCTCCGCTTCTTCTGCTCCGCCGCCGCGCTGCTCAGATCGAATCCGCTCGCCGCTGCGACAATGGCGCCCAAGAAGACGACGAAGGGGAGGAAGCCCTCGAGCGCCCGGGCCGCAGTGCCACCCGGATGGATGCAGGGCGATTTCCTGCCGTCAACCGTGACGGCGTTGGACGTGGAGAAGCTCGTCGCTGACGGCCTGGTTGCGGCCGGGTCGTGGAGGTTGCCGGGGACGGAAGCGGAGCCGGAGCCGCGCGAGGGCGAGCGGGTCCTCCTGACCACCCATTTGGAGAGAGGTTTTGCTCTGCCCCCGCATCCCTTCTTCCGCGGTTTTCTGAATTTTTTCGGGGCTCAGTTGCATCATTTTCCTCCCAACGCAATTGCGTATCTCGCTGCGTTCGTGATGATGTGTGAGTGTTTCTTGGGTTGTCCCGCCCACTGGGGTCTGTTCAAGCACATCTTTACCATTCGTTCTCAGTCAGTAAAGAAGGCCCACGCTAGTGATAATAGGACCAACGTCATCCAGCTATGCGGGGGTTTGGGTCTTCAGAAGAGGATGGGGAGTGCATTCCCAGCGCTCACCCTTCCAGAGTCGGTGCGGGGCTGGCAGTCAACCTGGTTCTACTGCCACGACGTCGCGTCCCCAAACATGTCGACCGGCCTTCCTCCCTTCACGCTGGATCGACCCACTGCGTCCCCATCTCTGACCGTGGCCGAGGAAGAGAAGGCCAATGTGGGGATCTTGATGAACAGTGTTGTGAATCTGATTCGTGATGGAGTGACCGGCTTGGATCTGTTGGAGGTGTTCCTGGGTCGACGGATCCAGCCGCTCCAGGCGCGGGACCATCCGATGTGGCATTACTCAGGAGTCGACGATACCACTCGTACCCACCCGGAAGATGTCTCAGAGGAAACCATCACGCTATGGCTGCGCGGCATCACTGGTGCGCGAGACAACCCCCGGGGTTCCAAAAGAGTATCGCCTTTCTCAGCTGCGAACCCGCCGAATGTGGTGAGTCGTGTCATTGTCGATTGCTTTTGTATCTTGTCGAGTGAATATGTCTTCAGCTGACTGACTTGAATCTTTGCAGGAGCTCACGAACATGTATTCGCCCGTGCCGAATGGCGGTAAGAACCTTAAAGGAGCGGGGAGCGAGAGCGACAGTGACAGCATCAGCTACGCCGAGGACAGCGAAGGCAACGGTGACGACTCGTCGGGGAGCGATGAAGTTGAAGTCGTGTCTCCTCCGCGTACTGAAGGGCGTTCCAAGCAGGGTCATGACCCAACACTCGACCGGGGTCGGGCCGGGGGGTCGACCACCAGGAGCTCCAAGCGCAGTCGGACGTCGACGCCAGAGCCGATTGAAAAGGTTGCCAAGCAGCCCAAGGTCACCACCACCAAGCCCCGGAAGGCTCTCCCCAGAATCAAGGTTGACGTGCCGATTGCTTCAACGTAAGTATCCTTGCTCTTCGCTTAACTTGTTGCTGAACTTCATATTTTTGCTGACCGAGTGGATCTTGATCGTCAGGGCCGCTACCTCGGTGACATCGCCGGGGCGAGGAGAGGAAAGCGCGGAGAAGGACACGCCGGACGCAGCTACTTCTCGCCAAGGTATGGCATATTGTCATTTGACATTCTTCTCAAACCATTCGACAGTCAGGTGATATGTCGACTGGTGACATGCAGAGCCAATGGATACCGACCCCGCAGCCCCGTCTCCGACTGAACCGATTACAGCACCGACCCAGATGGCCGTGGAGCTCGCCAGTCCGCCACAAGCGCCTGTCTCCCAAGCGCCAGCCTCGCAAGCGCCAGTCCTTCCGACTACATCGCCGCTCCCTTCACAGACCATCTTCTCTCTGCACCGTGTTCCAGAAGATCAGGCTGGAGCTGCTAAGGAGGCGATGATGCAGGCCGAACATATGATGCGGCGTACGAAGGAGGCGTACGAGGCCAGCAAGCTGGCTTACGACGCTAGCTCAGCGCTTCGGGCGAACGTCCAAGTAAGTGCACTTGTAAGTGCGCTTTTTGATTGTGTCGCTTTCCATCTACCATGACTTGACTTCTGCACCCGCTGGGAGTTTTCTGTCTGTCGACTGGTAATCGCTTGTCACGCACTCGGCTAGGGCTGACCTGGTCGAGTGGACAATCTTTTTTTTTGTTCGGCCATCACTCGGATCGGGCGGACCGTTCCGAGTGGATACCGTTCCGGTGGGGGCACGCTGAGCGCACCCACTGGGTGTAGTCCCCGAGACTGCCGTCGACTGCGGGCAGTCGGCGGGAGTCTTAGAACTTGGACTCGAAGCCCATATTTCTGTCCACTGAATTGTTTTTATCGTTGATCTCAGAAGGCCTGCGAGCTCGGTATTCGATACGCTGACTTGGAGAAGGAGAAGACTCATCTTCAGCTCGACTTGGAACTGGCGAGGAGAGACCTGGAGCGTACGCAAGCTGATCTGAAGGCTTCGGGAGGTAAACTTTGTTGATCGAGTACTTCATTATTTGTTTCTTCTATCTTTGAACCGAGTGACTCCACCCGAGCAGACGTGCGTGCTGAAAACCGTCAACTCCGAGCGCGATTCAACAATGCTATTTCTTTAGATATCATGAAGAAGGCGCTGGAGGACAAAGACAGATCACTCGCCGATGCTCAGAAGACGGCGAGGGAGAAGACTGAAGCTGCCGAGAAGAAGCTCGCCGCGGCCAGCAAGCTTGAGGAAGAGAACACGAAGCTGAAGCAGGAGCGAGCTGACTGGAGCAAAAGGCTTGACCAGGCAACCAAGAGAGCAAAGGGCTTGGAGACCTATCTGGGGGATTACGCCCAGAAGATGTATGTTTTGCTTGAAGGTAATTTTCTCCAGTCGAGTGAATTCCGTTAATCCCAACTTCATCCAGTCGAGTGAATTCCGTTGATTTTCAGGGAACAGTATCATGACTAATTCTTTCCATCTTCTTCATGTAGAATTCTGCAAGGACTTCGAGAAGGAGACCGAGGCGGTCGAGCCCAATCTGGACCCTTCCAAGTCACCTGTCAGAGATGCTGTGGCTATGAACATGTTCCGGCTTGAAGCTCGAGTCGCAGGCGTCCGGGAGTACGTCGCTCGACTGCGAGGTGCAATGGAGAAGGTCGACAAGGAGCTGTGGCCGGAAGACTCACTTCAAGCTGACCTCGAGTCAATGATGACTCGGCTTGATGAGCTCCCTGGTCGAGTGCAGGCATGGAAGAAATCTGCTGCACGCTGCGGAGCTGACATAGCGCTCTCACTCGTCAGGGTCCATTGCAAGGAGGTCAAGGAGGACAAACTGAGAGCACTTCAGGTGGCCAACACAAAGAAGCTCCAGTTCCAGGACTTCATGGAGACCTTCATCGAAGCGGCCACTCGGATTGCTGACGGGATCGACCTGGACACCTTCGTCGAGCCTGCAAGTCCCACTGGAGCTTGAAAAAACTTTGCTGGTGATCAAAAACTTTAATTTGCCTCGGTATTCCGAGTGGTGGTGTATCGTTAAAACTTCTTTCGGGTCTTGGGCCCGAGTACTTTCGTCATTTGCATGGGCAACTTTTATCCATGTTGAATACTCTGGATTTATCTGAATTTTCTTTTCAGTCCTTTGCTTGATTTCCTCTCGAGTAGATCAGGTCTTGTCGAGTCGTTTCTGGTCCAGTGGGGGCACGCGGAGTGCACCCACTGGGTGTAGTCCCCGAGACCGCTGTCGAGTGGCGGCGACATCGGCAGGGGTCTTAAATTTGTTTGATTGGTTTCGGACTTAGGCGAGGACTGACTCGCAGCTAAGCCCCCCGAGTGAGAGGACCGCTCGTCATTCGGGAGTGAGTATCAGAACTTAGGCGAAGACTGGTTCGCAGATAGCCTCCGAGTGAGAGGATTGCTCGTCACTCGGAGTAGTTTATAACTTAGGTGATGCGGAATCATGGCTAAGCCCCCGAGTGTGAGGATCGCTCATCACTCGGAGTAGCGTTTTAACTTGGGCGAAGCGGATTCGCAACCAAGCCCCCGAGTGAGAGGATCGCTCATCACTCGGAGTAGCGTTTATAACTTAGGCGAAGCGGATTCGCAGCCAAGCCGCCGAGTGTGAGGATCGTTCATCACTCGGAGTAGAGTTTTAACTTGAGCGAAGCGGATTCGCAGCCAAGCCCCCGAGTGAGAGGATCGCTCATCACTCGGAGTAACGTTTTAACTTGGACGAAGCGGATTCGCAGCCAAGCCCCCGAGTGAGAGGATCGCTCGTCACTCCGATTACGATTTAACTTGGGCGAAGCGGATTCGCAGCCAAGCCCCCGAGTGAGAGGATCGCTCATCACTCGGAGTAGCGTTTTAACTTGGGCGAAGCGGATTCGCAGCCAAGCTCTCGAGTGAATGCGATGCTATTCACCCGACGAGGTTCTGAACTTAGGCGACACGGAGTCGCAGCTAAGCCCCCGAGTGTGAGGATCGCCCATCACTCGGAGTAGATTTAAACCTAGGCGATGCGGAATCGCGGCTAAGCTTTCGAGTGATGCTATTCACTCGACGAGGTTCTGAACTTAGGCTACACGGAGTCGCAGCTAAGCCCCCGAGTGTGAGGATCGCCCATCACTCGAAGTAGATTTAAACTTAGGCGATGCGGAATCGCGGCTAAGCTTTCGAGTGATGCTATTCACTCGACGAGGTTCTGAACTTAGGCGACACGGAGTCGTAGCTAAGCCCCCGAGTGTGAGGATCGCCCATCACTCGGAATAGATTTAAACTTAGGCGATGCGGAATCGCGGCTAAGCTTTCGAGTGATGCTATTCACTCGACGAGGTTCTGAACTTAGGCGACACGGAGTCGCAGCTAAGCCCCCGAGTGTGAGGATCGCCCATCGCTCGGAGTAGATTTAAACTTAGGCGATGCGAAATCGCGGCTAAGCTTTTGAGTGATGCTATTCACTCGACGAGGTTCTGAACTTAGGCGACACGGAGTCGCAGCTAAGCCCCCGAGTGTGAGGATCGCCCATCACTCGGAGTAGATTTAAACTTAGGCGATGCGGAATCGCGGCTAAGCTTTCGAGTGAATGCGATGCTATTCACTCGACGAGGTTCTGAACTTAGGCGACACAGAGTCGCAGCTAAGCCCCCGAGTGTGAGGATCGCCCATCACTCGGAGTAGATTTAAACTTAGGCGATGCGGAACCACGGCTAAGCTTTCGAGTGATGCTATTCACTCGACGAGATTCTGAACTTAGGCGACACGGAGTCGCAGCTAAGCCCCCGAGTGTGAGGATCGCCCATCACTCGGAGTAGATTTAAACTTAGGCGATGCGGAACCGCGGCTAAGCTTTCGAGTGATGCTATTCACTCGACGAGGTTCTGAACTTAGGCGACACGGAGTCGCAGCTAAGCCCCCGAGTGTGAGGATCGCCCATCACTCGGAATAGATTTAAACTTAGGCGATGCGGAATCGCGGCTAAGCTTTCGAGTGATGCTATTCACTCGACGAGGTTCTGAACTTAGGCGACACGGAGTCGCAGCTAAGCCCCCGAGTGTGAGGATCGCCCATCGCTCGGAGTAGATTTAAACTTAGGCGATGCGAAATCGCGGCTAAGCTTTCGAGTGATGCTATTCACTCGACGAGGTTCTGAACTTAGGCGACACGGAGTCGCAGCTAAGCCCCCGATTGTGAGGATCGCCCATCACTCGGAGTAGATTTAAACTTAGGCGATGCGGAATCGCGGCTAAGCTTTCGAGTGAATGCGATGCTATTCACTCGACGAGGTTCTGAACTTAGGCGACACGGAGTCGCAGCTAAGCCCCCGAGTGTGAGGATCGCCCATCACTCGGAGTAGATTTAAACTTAGGCGATGCGGAACCGCGGCTAAGCTTTCGAGTGATGCTATTCACTCGACGAGATTCTGAACTTAGGCGACACGGAGTCGCAGCTAAGCCCCCGAGTGTGAGGATCGCCCATCACTCGGAGTAGATTTAAACTTAGGCGATGCGGAACCGCGGCTAAGCCCCCCGAGTGGAAAATCGCTCGCACTCGGAGTATTCTTGAACTCAGAATTGTGCAATCGGAATCGACAAAAGACTGCAGGAGTCGTATCCTTGATAATCAAAACAGTTTACTCTTATTACATCAGACAGATCAACCTTCAGGTGTAGAACCGACGAAGCAGATCCGCGTTCCAGGCCCGTGGCTCGTCAGCGTTCTTCTTGAGATTGAAGAGGTGGTAGGCTCCATTGTTCAGCACCTTGGTGACGACGAAAGGGCCTTCCCACGCGGGGGCTAGCTTGTGAGGCCGCTGCTGATCCACTCGGAGCACGAGGTCACCTTCGTGGAAGGTCCGACTCCTGACGTGCCTTGCATGAAAGCGACGCAGATCTTGTTGGTATGCAGTCGACCGGATCAAAGCCATTTCCCGCTCTTCTTCAAGGAGATCCACAGCATCCTGGCGTGCTTGCTCAGCTTCAACCTCCGAGTAAAGGTCCACCTGAGGAGAATTGTGAAGAACATCACTCGGCGGGACAGCTTCAGCCCCATACACCATGAAGAAAGGAGTGCGATCAGTTGACCGATTTGGAGTTGTCCTCAAGCCCCATAGAACAGACGGTAATTCTGTAACCCAAGCTCCAGCTGCGTGATCGAGTTCGCGCATGAGTCGAGGCTTCAACCCTTGAAGGATAAGGCCATTTGCTCGCTCAGCCTGACCGTTTGACTGGGGGTGCGCAACGGATGCGTAATCCACCCGAGTGCCTTGAGAGGAGCAAAAGGCTCTGAACTCTTCCGAATCAAAATTAGAACCATTGTCCGTGATGATACTATGGGGAACTCCATATCTGAATATTATTTCCCTCATGAATTTGATGGCTGTGCGAGAATTCAGCTTCCTGATAGGCTTGGCCTCAATCCATTTAGTGAACTTGTCGACTGCTACCAGAAGGTGCGTGAAACCACTCTGGCCCGTGCGGAGAGGTCCGATCATATCCAATCCCCATACAGCGAATGGCCAGACGAGTGGGATGGTCTTCAAGGCAGACGCAGGCTTGTGCGACAAGTTTGCATAGAATTGGCATCCTTCACAGTGCTGCACAATATCCTTAGCCATCTCATTGGCGCGCGGCCAGAAGAAACCAGCTCGGTAGGCCTTGGCAACAATCGTCCGAGAGGACGCATGATGGCCGCAAGTTCCCGAGTGAATTTCCTCCAGAATCAGTCGACCTTCTTCGGGAGAAATGCATCGCTGAGCCACGCCGGTTACGCTCTCTCTGTTGAGCTGCCCATTCATAACAGTGAAAGCTTTGGATCTGCGGACAATCTGTCGAGCTTCAACTTCGTCTTCTGGAAGTTCTCGCCTGAGGATGTACGCGATGTAGGGCACCGTCCAATCGGGAGTTATCACCAGAATCTCACTGACCAGATCTATGACTGCTGGGACATCAACTTCAGTCGGATTGGAGGCGCTTATAGGCTGTGGGGGCTCTTCGGTGAAGGGGTCCTCTTGTACCGAAGGAGAGTGCAAATGCTCCAGGAACACATTGCTGGGCACAGGCTTCCGAGTGGAACCGATTTTTGCCAGTTCGTCAGCTGCCTGATTCTTCACTCGGGGAACGTGATGGAGTTCCAAACCCTCAAACTTCTTCTCAAGCTTTCTTACTGCATTGCAATATCCGGTCATGGCGGGGTTTCTGACATCCCACTCCTTCATCACTTGATTGACCACCAAATCCGAGTCACCGTATACCATCAGGCGACGGACGCCGAGCGAGATGGCCATACGCAACCCGTAAAGGAGTGCTTCGTACTCAGCTTCATTATTGGAGGAATCAAAGTGAATCTGGAGGACATAGCTGAGTTTATCGCCCTTGGGAGACACCAATACCACACCAGCACCAGAACCGTTCAGCATCTTCGAGCCGTCAAAGAACATGGTCCAGTGTTCTGAGTGGATCCGGACTGGCTGTTGCTGTTCTATCCACTCGGCCATGAAGTCAGCAAGTGCTTGAGATTTAATGGCTTTCTTCGCTTCAAACTTGATATCAAAATAAAGAAGTTCAATGGCCCATTTGGCCACTCGACCAGTCGCGTCTCGATTGTTGAGGATTTCATTCAAAGGCGCATCACTGACGACTGAGACTGAGTGATCTTGAAAATAGTGCGCCACTTTCTTCGCTGATAGATATATACCATAGACAAGCTTCTAGTAATGTGGGTACCTTTGCTTAGAAGGAGTCAACACTTCAGAGATGTAATAAACTGGGCGCTGTTTGTAGGCCTTGCCCTCTTCTTCTCGCTCGACAGTAAGAACTATACTGACGACCTGATTGGTGGCTGCAATGTACAGGAGCAGGGGTTCTTTGCTGTGTGGAGCGGCAAGCACCGGCTGGGTGGAGAGCAGGGCTTTGAGCTGGACAAACGCTGCTTCTGCCTCTGAATTCCACTCGAACGTATCGGATTTCTTCATCAGTCGGTACAAAGGGAGTGCCTTCTCTCCGAGACGAGAAATGAATCTGCTCAGCGCTGCCAGGCAACCAGTAAGCTTCTGGATATCGTGAATACGCTCGGGGCGTTTCATTCGGACGATGGCACCGATCTTCTTGGGGTTGATGTCGATTCCTCGTTCGGAAACGAGATAACCGAGTAACTTTCCACCCGGAACTCGAAAAGTACACTTGGTTGGATTCAGCTTGAGGTCATATCTTCTTAAGTTGGCGAATGTTTCCGCCAAGTCAGTCAGCAGGTCGGAACCTTTGCGAGACTTGACTACGATATCATCCATGTAGGCTTCGACATTCCGACTGATCTGGTCGAGGAGACACTTCTGAATCATGCGCATGAAAGTAGCGCCAGCATTCTTCAGACCAAAAGGCATGGTGATGTAACAGAAACACCCGAAAGGGGTGATGAAGGCCGTTTTTATTTCATCTGGACCAAACAGACGGATCTGATGGTAGCCAGAGTATGCATCGAGAAAAGACAAACGCTCGCACCCCGCAGTTGAGTCCACAATCTGGTCGATGCGGGGGAGCGGGAAATGATCTTTCGGGCAGGCCCGATTGATATGCTTGAAGTCTATACACATTCGGAGCGACTTGCCCTTCTTGGGGACCATGACGACATTCGCAAGCCACTCGGAGTGGTAGACCTCGCGAATGAACTTGGCCTCCAAGAGTCGAGCCACCTCTTCGCCGATTGGCTTCCGCTTCTCTGTTGCCGACCGGCGCAAGTGTTCTTTTACAGGCTTGGCCTTCGGATCAACTCTCAGATGGTGCTCAGCCAGTCCCCTGGGTACACCAGGCATGTCAGCGGGCTTCCATGCAAAGATGTACCAGTTCTCACGGAGGAACTGGATGAGCTCGGCTTCCTATTTGCTGTCGAGTGTGGTTGAGATGTTGGTCGGAGCAGCAGTAGGATCTGTCGGGTGAATGTGCACTTGCTTCAAGTCTCCTGCCGACTGAAAAGCTGACTCGGTGGTGGGCTTCTTGGAACGCAACAGATCAGCGGGATCAGCCGTCTTCTTGTACTCTTCTAACTCGACTACAACCATCTGCATGTCGGCGATCTTGGAGCCCTGTTGGAGGCACTCCTCAGCCCTCTGTCGATTGCCTGTGACTGTGATCACACCCTTGGGTCCGGGCATCTTCAGCTTGAGATACACGTAACATGGGCGGGCCATGAAACGTGCATACGCTGGACGGCCAAGGATGGCATGATATGCACTCTTGAAGTCTACAACCTCAAATGTCAGCTTCTCTTTGCGAAAGTTCTTTTCAGTGCCGAACACCACATCCAGCGCAATCTGTCCGAGTGACTTGGCCTTCTTCCCAGGGATGACCCCGTGGAATTGCATATTGCTTTCGCTGAGCCTGGACATCGGAATGCCCATCCCTTTGAGGGTATCAGCGTACAGAATATTCAGGCCACTTCCTCCATCCATGAGAACTTTGCGGAGCCGAGTGCCTCCTACCACCGGATCCACCACCAGCGCCTGTCGACCTGGGGTAGGGACATGAGCGGGATGGTCCGACTGATCGAAGGTGATAGCTGTCTGGGACCACTTGAGGTACTCGGGGGTAGCTGGAGCAGCCATGTTGACCTCCCTGTTGATGACCTTCAATCGACTCTTGCTTTCTACATCGGCAAAAATCACCAATGTGGCATTGATCTCAGGAAAGTCTTCTTTATCTTCGTCCTCTTCTTTCTCAGGATCTTTGTCACTCGACTGCTCTCCCTTGAACCCTTGGATCAGCAATCGGCACTGTCGAGTGGTATGCTTTGACAGGATCAAGTTGCCTTCTTCATCCTTCCGTGAGTGAATGGGACATGGCATATCCAGGACATCTGTCGACTGGTTCTTGGACTTCTTCTGAACAAACTGCCCCTTTGGCTTCACTTTCCCTTTCGCCGCCAGAGCGGCTACTTCTTCCTGGACAGAGCCGTCAGCTTTACGCTTTTGCTTCCGACTGGAATTTCCGCCGCCGGGATTACTGTCGACTGCTTTACCCTTGCCACTGCGGAGGCGATCCTCCTCCTCGTCGTTGGCGTATCGGGTGGCAATCTCCATCATCTTGCTCAGGGACATATCTCCTGTCCGACCAAACTTCAAATAGAGCTCTCTGTATCTGACTCCGGCCTTGAAGGCGCAAACAGCCTGGTGCTCGGAAACACCTTCCACCGTGTGATGAAGAGTGGTCCACCGCTGAATGTAATCCCTCAAGGTCTCATTCGGCTTCTGGACACAGTGCTGCAACTCGAGCAAACTGGCAGGGCGCTTGCAGGTGCCTTCGAAGGTCTTGACAAACACTCGGGCAAGATCCTCCCAGCAATAGATGCTAGAAGGAGCCAACTGATTAAGCCACGCCCGGGCCGGACCATCCAACATCAGGGGCAGATGCTTCATAGCCACGTTGTCGTTGCCTCCGCCGATCTGAACAGCCACTCGGTAATCGTCTAGCCATGTTTCCGGCTTCGACTCGCCAGTGAATTTGCTAATCCCAGCCGCCAACCTGAAGTTGGGGGGATCTCAGCAGATCGGATGGCTCTGCTGAAACACTCTGGACCAGAAACAGCTGTACCACTGCCACTCGGAAAATCTCTGTCATAGCCACCTCTGTTGTATCTGCCTTTGTCGACCCGGTTCTGAACGAGAATGGATCTCGCGTCAAACCCAGGGTCCCGCTCATCACCATACGGGCGCCTGTCATCATAGTCCCGGGGCACGTATGGACCACTCCGCGGAGGAGTAGGCACTCGACGGTGGTCATCACGGTGATGCCGAGGAGCAAACTGATCTCGCCTCTGATCTCTGTACTGATCGTTGAGGTAATCTCTGCCTCTGCGACGCTGAGGTGACCCTGGACTGTGGGCCGATTGGACTGTGTCTGCTCTAACTGATTTGCTGTGAATCCTGTTGCGCGACTGAGAGACAACAGAGTTCTGCTGTCGAGCCACCCCAAGCAGGGTTCGGATCTGCTCGAGTCCTCTACCGGCCTCTGAATCGGACGGCTGTATAGAATCTGCAACCCTAGCCGCCGCTGCAACATTCTGGATTGGAGTACGGTATACCTGACGATTGTCGTCGACTGGAGGGAACAACTGACGCTCGCGGCGCTATCGAGTGCGCTCGTCGAGTGACCTCTGCATCTCCTCGAGGCGCGTGCGCTCTGCCAAGGTGGCGAGACGCGCAGCCTCCAGAGCCTGGGCTTCTGCAGTCGTGCCGATGATGGGGGTTTGCAGGACCTCGTCATCCCTGCGCTGCTGATCATTCGACGGGCCGCCACGCTCGCGGCCGCCACGGCCATAGCTGGGTGGGCTCTGATGAGAACCCGCCATGAAAACTTCTGCTGCAGGATCGCAGCTCTCGCACTCGGAAGGGAGCTCGGATGAATCTGATGCCGAGTCAAGCGCGCCGTGAAGTGGCTCGGCGGGTTCGATAGCCGCGATCTGCGGAGTCGACGCCTAGCGCGCCGCCGCGTGCCTCACCCATCGCTGGAGCCGCGAACGACCGGATCGCTTGCGGCGACGAACAGCGGGGAGAGTGGACGACGCTGGAGCCGACATGTACGGGGTCGACGGCTGACGAAGGAGAACGCCGCATGAACTCGCGCTGAAGTGCGTCGCCCCGCGGACGGGGAGAGCCTCAACGTCGAGTGGGGCTTCCTGGAGCCATGCGGAGTCGTCGGCGATGAAGGTGAACGCACCGAGACGGATCTCGCAGCCCAGGATCAAACCGCCGTCGGGAGACATGGTGAAGATGAAAAACTGCAACCTCGCCGGAAGTCGCTTAGACGCCTGCCCCACGGTGGGCGCCAACTGTCGTGGGAACGTGCCTGACAGTAGATGGTAGGGGTACAAAGGGAGAGGGCAGAGTCCTAGCTACGGCGAGGGTGTACACACAGATGTATGAGTTCAGGCCTCACTCGGAAGTGATAACAGCCCTACGTCTCAGGTGCTCCGGGGAGCTTACTCTGTCGAGTGATACGTGCGTTGTGTTTACAAAGGATTGCGAACCCTTGTGCCAGTGGGGAGGGGTGGCTTATGTAGAGTGCGCTGCCCCTCATAAAACGTCTGGCATTTAGGGGTTTGATTGTAGGTAATAAAGGGGGGGACGTTACTGGTAACGTATACAATAAATGCCAGTTAAGGCAGCGAGCGTAACGCCTGCCCGTTGGCCTCTCTGGGGAGACTCTTGGTCTTCTGCGGTCGAGTGATTGGCGGCCCCTCCGAGTGAGAGCTGACCGTCGAGTGGAGGGGGGGGGGGTCTTCCGAGTGACTCATACGCCCTGGCTAGTTCAGTCGGAATCTCTCTCGTAGTCTTGTAGTCCTCCAATGTGGTGTCCTTAGGTGGGGTATGTAGGACGGGCCTAGCACCCTACCCTAAGTACATATCCTCGTCACCATGAAAATAAAAAAAAAATTGACGGAACACCCAAGATCTAATCTAGGAGATGTATAGCAACGAGAGGGAGAGTGTGTCTATGTACCCTCATAGACCGAATAGCGGAAGCGTATATAACGCGGTTGATGTAGTCGTACTCTTCGTGATCCAATCACGATCCAAACCGATCTAGCGCCTCACGTACGACACCTCCAAGTTATGCACACATGCAGCTCGGTGATGTCTCCTCCTCCTTGATCCAGAAAGCGATGGGGAAGAAGTAGATGGGATCACGGCCAGCTCTACTACGTGGTGGTGGTGCAGCACCGGCAGCGCTTCGCTAAGCAGAACCGGGACGAGCAGATGGGAGAGATGGGGAGGGGCTGCGCCAAGGGTGGAAGGATGTAGCGCCCAACCCCTCCGCTCCCTTTATATAGGGGCATGGGAGGGCTGGCCGGCCCTAGCCCCTCCTCCAAGGGAGGGGCGGCGGCCAAGGGGGGAGGAGTGCCCTCCAAGCCAAGTGGAGGGCCCTCCCCTTTAGGGTTTCCCCTCCCCAGGCGCATGGACCTTAGGGGGGCTGGTGCGCCTGGCCCAACTAGGTCAGGGCGCACCCCCTACAGCCCATGTATCCCCCCGGGGCAGGTGGATCCCCCGGTGGACCTCCGGAACCGTCTAGAACATTCCGGTACAATACCGATAATTTCCTGAACTTTTCCGAAACCCCGAAAACTACTTTCCATATATAAATCTTTACCTCCGAACCATTCCAGAGCTCCTTGTGATATCCCAGTTCTCATCCGAGACTCCGAACAACATTCGGTCACCAATATAAATATCCCAATACTACTCTAGCGTCATCGACCGTTAAGTGTGTGACCCTATGGGTTCGAGAACATGCAGACATGACCGAGACTTCTCTCCGGTCAATAATCAATAACGTGACCTGGATGGCCATATTGACTCCCACATATTCAACGAAGATCGTTATTGGTTGAACCACGATGTAAAGGATTCAGTTAATCCCGTATACAATTCTCTTTGTCCGGTGATATGTTACTTGCCTGAGATTCGACCGTCGGTATCACCATACCTAGTTCAATCTCGTTACCGGCAAGTCTCTTTACTCGTTCTGTAATACAAGATCCTCGTGACTAAATCATTAGTCACATGCTTGCAAGCTTCTTGTGATGTTGTATTACCGAGAGGGTCCAGTGATATCTCTCCGTCACACGGAGCGACAAATCCCAGTCTCGATCCATGCAACCCAACAAATACCTTAGGAGATACCTGAAGAGCACCTTTATGATCACCCAGTTACGAAGTGATGTTTGATAGCTCACAAAGTATACCTCCGGTAACCGGGAGTGGCATGATCTCATGGTCTAAGGAATAGATACTTGACATTACGAAAGCTACGGCAAAGTGAACTTAGTGATACGATCAAATGCTAAGCTTATGGTTGGGTCTGTCCATCACATCATTCTCCTAATGATGTGATCCCGTTATCAAATGACAACTCATGTCTATGGTTAGGAAACCTTAACCATCTTTCGTCAACGAGCTAGTCTAGTAGAGGTTCACTAGGAACACGGTGTTGTTTATGTATCCACACATGTATTTAAGTTTCCGGTCAATACAATTCTAGCATGGATAATAAACATTTACCATGAACAAGGAAATATGATAATAACATCTTTATTATTGCCTCTAGGGAATATTTCCAATAGTCTCCCACTTGCACTACAGTCAATAATCTAGTTTACATAGTTATGAATTTAACACCCATAGAGTTCTGGTGATGATCATGTTTTGCTCGTGGAAGAGGTTTAGTCAACGGGTCTGCCACATTTAGATCTGTATGTACTTTGCAAATATCTATGTCTCCATCCTTAATGTAATTACGAATGGACTTGAAGTGGCACTTGATATGCTTGGTCTTCTTGTGAAACCTTGGCTCCTTGGCAATGGCAATGGCGCCAGTGTTGTCACAATAGAGAGTCATTGGATCCGATGCACTAGGTACCACTCCTAGATTGGATATGAACTCCTTCATCCAGACTCCTTCCTGCATTGCTTCTGATGCAGCTATATATTCCGCTTCACATGTAGATCCCGCTATGACGCTCTGTGTCGGGGATATACCCCGTTGAGGATAACCCGACATTTAAGCCCAGGGATCAAGCCCCGCCGATGAACCCAAGAGGACGAGAGTCGGCTTATCCTTAGGGCTGCTAAAAGCCGGTTTATGGAAGCCCAGGAGATGAACTGGCCCAAATAGCAAGATCTGGCAAAGGAAGCAAGACCCGGCAAGGGAAGACCCGGCCTGGGTAAACCCGGCTAGGAGAGAAAACCCGGTCTGGGAGATCAGTTTGGAAGAAAAGACCTGAACTAGGATCCGACTTGTAATGTAAAAGAGACTAATTGTAGTCCTAGTAGGACTCTACATGTAAGCCGGCCCCTTCAACTTATATAAGGAGGGGCAAGGCACCCCAAGAGGGAGAGGTCAATTAGAGACAAGTCAAGATAGATAGACAGATCAGTAGCTCTCGAGATAGAGGTAGCGAAATAGCACCCTTGTAACCGAGATCATGATCATCATCAATAGCAATCAAGTAGGATGTAGGCTTTTACCTCCACCGCGAGGGGCCGAACCTGGGTAAACTCACGTCTCTCAATTCCGATCAACCCCGTTCAAGCTACCACCTAAGTGCGATGGCCTCACCACTAAGTCCTTTCATGAGGACATCTTGCCGAGACAAAACCACCATAGTTGGCGCCCACCGTGGGGCTAGCACACGGTGGTGTTGTGTTCTTGGAGGGAGCTCTCCAGGGATCGAAGAGCTCACGATTGGCCGGATAAAAAACCCGGCTCGAAAGGATCTACATCGTCTCTGAGTTCGTCAGTCGAGATCAGGAAAAAAAATTGGTGCCGTTTGTGGATGTTTACGCGCTGGAGTCGTGGCTTCATCGGTTTCAACGTCGGCGAGATCGCATCTGGCCGGTTCATCCGTTTCGGCGTGCGCAAATTCGTCATCGACAATGGCAGTGATTCCGTGGTCACATCAGCCTAGATCAACAATGGCCGCATGACTCGACTTGGTCTGTTCCTGCATGAAGGGCTCCCATCGTGAAGCTTTGGTGGCTTGATGGCAGGGCGTCGTCCCGTCATCCGTCAGGCTATAGAGAATCATGCGAACCAGCATCAGGATCGCGACCAGCACCTTAGAAAAGAAAAAAACGATTTGACTAGTTGAAGGCCAAAGGCAGGATACGTACTGCTGCTTTCTCGTTGTTTAAAGCATCAAATCAATCGCGACATATACAGTCTCCAATGTCCGATTAGTCAAGGCAGCAATCTCTAGTGAAAATTGAAGGCGGCGGTTCTTTTGCGTGATTAACCGATGCAAGATCGGATCGATCTCCGGTTTCCAAAACTACAAGGCAAAAAGCTGTGGCGCTTGGTCACACACGACCGTCACGGCGTCTCCGGCAGTCCGAGACAAAGAAAAAGGAGGCACATGGCCTAAGCATAAGTCTCAGAACAGGAGCACATGTACGCTGCAACCGAGCTGCGTACGCACACATGGTGTCCATAGCAGGCCAAATCAAGAAAAGGTTAGGCTGAGTACATCTACTCCAATGTGGATATCAAAAATAAAAAGAACAGGGTAGCTACCGCATGTATATCGGGGCGGACACTGGCATACGATTAGGACCGGAGCACAACCCAAGACGAAACACGCATGCTGCCACGGAGCTGCGTATGCATGCGCTGCATGCCTGCATCCATGGTGTTGGGGATGTATACCAGCATTTAGACCCGGCATGGTGTTAACCCGGCCATAGAGCGGGCTCAGCGGGCCAACTCATGGCAGGGTCGGAGGACTCAAAGTGGGCTGGCTTAATGAGGCCTGGTGAGGACAGGCCGGCTTAAGAAATGGGCTGGCTCACGGAGATGATGGGTGGCACGGAGGCCGCCTTGCTAGACAAGTAAGAGACGGGTTAGAGAACGACCCGGACTCTCATGTAATCTAGGGTTCCACCTGTATATATAAAGGGGAGCACCTGTACAAAAAAGGCTAAGTTGAAATCTCCTCGAGAGCTAGGTTGGCGATTCCACATCCTTGTAATTGAGATCTACAGCAATATAATCAAGCAGGATGTAGGCTTTTACCTCCACCATGAGGGGCCGAACCTGGGTAACCCGACGTCATCTCGTTCCCGCTTAACCCCGCTAAGCTTCCACGTTAGTGTGATGGCTTCATCTCTAAGTCCTTCTACTATGACATCTATCGCGACAAAACCACGACAGTTGGCGCCCACCATGGGGCTCACGCACGGTGGAGTAGAATTCTTAGCGTGATCCCTCCCGGGGTTCGGGAAGTACGCGGTTGGCATGATGACCAAGAGCCACCGCGGGAGGTTCTACATCGACGATTCATACTGGGGCCCCGACGCCGACTCGATCGAGTACGGGTACCGGGTCCCCTTCGGCAAGATCCATACCTTCATTGGCGTGGTCGGCGAGCCGGCTGCCAGCTTGGAGAACGTCGTCGGAGTTGAGTCGGCACGCCGCGCTGCCCAGCGTCCGGCGAGACCCGGCCCATGCCAAGCCGGCCCGAGCCATGTCTTCGTGGGTTTCACCCAAGGGGTGGCCTTGTTGGAGAACTCCCTGTCTCAGGACGACACAATCATCCAATCTGATGCCGAGTCCTCGACGGGAGAAACCGAGTCAATCCTTCCTCTGCATGCTGGGGGGCTCGGGCACGCCAATGACGTCTTTCCAGAGAGCCCGCATCCGCCCCGCTTCGCGGCGGTGTACATGGCTGGAAGGCAAGACCCAGTGCGAGACCCGGCCAACCCAACGACAGGGCAGAATAACATCCTTGCCGGCTCAGGAGGAGCCGGCGCGTCGGCCACCGGCTCTCAGAGAACCATTGTTCAAGCACTTGCGGACCTGATGACTACGCTCACAGCACTGTTGACCGAGCTGGTTACTGCAGAGAACGCGGCGGCGCGTAACGCGGAGATCACGAAGTATCGCGAGCAGATGACCAAGATCCAGGAGGATATCAACGCAGAGGGCGCCTGTATGGCACAGGAGCAGGCACGGATAGCAGAGGAGAGGCAGCGCCTTGATGAGGAGGCGCATTACCTGAACCGCCGGCAGGCCAAGTCGGAGCTCGTTCACAGGAGGCGTCATCAGAGCTGGCTCCTGGCTAATCTCGAGCCGACTCCGCTTTTTACCACATCACCGGCTCCGACGAACCCGGGGGCTGGAGTTATCCCTACGGGAGAGCCGCCTTTGCAATAGCTGGTCTAGCAGCGGGAGCCGGCACAGCATCGCGCACCGGAGCAGCGGGAGCCGGCACAACATCGCGCACCAGAGCAGCAGCAGCATTCGCCGTCCCGCCGGTTCCATACCCCAATTGGACACTACTCTAACCCGGTGGATAATGTGCTGGCAGCGACCCGCAACTTGGCAGCTATTCCGATTGAGGGGGACGACCCGATTTAGACCGAGGCCAGGAATGCCATAGCCATGCTCAAAACGGCCGTGGTGCAGCAAGCTAACTATTCGCATAGCCAGCATCGGCTTCACTCGACCCCTCATCAGAGCCGCACCAGGAGTTAGTGCCCTGAGTCGCCAGCGGTCTCTAGCAGCACACACCGTAGGAGAGCCGCCCAGCCGCTGGCGGAGCAGCGCCAGCCCGGGATCCCGCAAGACGTCGCAGACGCTGCTCGGATTCTGCGGGCTTGGGAAGAGGCAAACGCGCGTACAGGGCATAACCCGCCGTCACGGGCTAACCCGCCGCTGGATGTCAACCCGCCGCCGAATGTTAACTCACCCGTCGTGACCCCGACAGATGGCCGACTCGGAAGCTCTTCTAGCCGCATGATTGGAACTCCCTGTTTGGTGCCAGCGCTGCGAGAAGCGCGCATCCCCCCCGATTTCAAAGGGCCTCGCAAGGTCCCTAACTATACAGCAAATCTGGAGCCAACCGAGTGGATCGAGAGTTATGAGCTGGCAATGGACTTGTTGGGCGCAAGTGAGTCAGTGTGCGCACGTTACCTTCCTCTGATGTTGGAAGGGCCTGCACGCACCTGGATGAAAAACCTACCGGCGAATTTGGTCAGCACATGGCAGGAACTGAAGGAACGCTTCATCAAGAATTTTTAGGGAACCTGTAAAAGGCCAACCACCATTGTTGATCTTGAGCATTGTGTCTAGCGCGAGGATGAGTCGGCGCATCACTGGGCCCGCCGGGTTGCGGAAGTCATACACAGTTCAGACAGTATCTCGGCGGCTCAGGCAGTACTCGTTCTGGAGCGGACGTGCAAGTTCCAGCCCCTGGTCCAGAAGCTTGGGCGACTCAAGCGAAAGGTCCAGGACATGGGAGACCTCATGGACGTCTTAACCCGGTATGCGGAGTCAGATAACACCAAGGATCCGTTGTCAGACGAGGAGAAGTCCGACAAGGGGAAGAAGGCTGGTGGCAAGGGTCAGCAGCAGAACAACAGTAATGGTCAGAACAACAATGGTGGTAAGCGCAAGGGTCCTGACAGTAGTTCCGATCTAGTGGCAACCACAAACACAGAGAATAAGGGGCAGCGGCAGAATGACGGTTCAAGGAAGCAGTCTGGAAGTCGCCCTCTCACTTACGAGGAAGCTCTCAAGGCTCCTTGTCCGAAGCACAGTTACAATGGTAAGCCGTCCACTCACTCCTGGGAAAATTGCTATCTCATGCAAGAGTTCGCCAGACGGGTCTTCCAGAATCATCATAACGGAGGCGGCAACGGTGGACAACCCGCCAACCAGGGACCCGGCTTCTCGGGTGCCGGCTTACAAGGGCCCTTTGCAGGACCTGGCTTCCAAGGGAACAGTGGTCAAGGCAGCGGGTTCCAGGGGGCTGGAAATGCTGGAGGTGGCAATCAGTGAAACAACTCGGGAAATCAGCATCAGGCTGGTGCGGCAGGATTCCAGAGTAACCCAAAACAGCTAAACAGCGGGCAGTATCACGTTTTCACCACTAGCACCTGTAAACGGGATCAGAAGGTACAGCGACGAGCCGCCCACGTGGTTGAGCCGGCGGCTCCTTACTACCTCAACTGGTCTGAGCAGCCTGTTACCTGGAGCAGGGAAGACCATCTTGTCCTTGTCGATCACCCTGGCCACTTGGCTCTGGTGGTGGCGCCACAAGTCGGCGGTTACACCCTGACTAAGGTGCTCATGGACGGAGGAAGCAGCATCAACATTCTGTACTATGACACGTTCAGACGGATGAATCTGTCCGATAAGCAGTTGACTCCGTCTTCTACAGTCTTTCATGGCATTGTTCCTGGCAAGTCGGCCTATCCCATGGGGAGAATTTCCCTTGAGGTGGCCTTTGGCTCAGAGGATAACTGGCGTTCTGAATTCCTATCCTTTGAGGTGGTTAACCTGAAGAGCCCATACCACGCCTTATTCGGCCGGCCGGTTTACGCGCGGTTCATGGCATGGCCATGTTATGTCTACCTGAAGATGAAGATGCCGGGACCGAGGGGAACTATCACAGTGGAAGGAAACCGCAAGATTGCACTGGAGTGCGAGGAAGGTGATGCAGCTTATGCTGAGACGGCTTGCGCCGCAGAGGAGCTGCGATATTATAAGGACAATGTTGACCCGTCTGACAGGACGTCCCTGAAGAAGCCCACTACGGAATCTGACCCTCTGCTCAAGTTTAAGTCAGCCAGAGACACGAAGCAAGTCGATTTTACTCCGGGCAATTCTTCTGAGCAGTTCACCATCGGGGCTAATATGGATCCCAAATAGGAAAGCGCGCTCATCGAGTTCATCCGTGAGAATCGGGACATGTTCGCATGGAAACCTTCTGACATGCCAGGTGTACCGAGAGAACTCGCTGAGCACTCCCTCAATGTGGATCCCAAGTTTAAACCAGTCCACCAATACCTCCGACGCTTCAACGAGGAAAGGCGGAAAGCTATTGGTGAAGAAGTGGCCCGGCTCCTAGCTGCCGGGTTCATCGTCGAAGTCTTCCATCCTGAGTGGCTAGCCAACCCAGTGCTTGTTCTGAAGAAAAACGGGACTTGGCGGATGTGTGTGGACTACACAGACCTGAATAAGGCTTGTCCTAGTGACCCCTTTGCCTTGCCCCGTATCGACCAGATCATCGATGCCACGGCTGGGTGTGAGAGTTTATGTTTCCTGGATGCTTACTCTGGCTATCATCAGATCAAACTGAAGCGGGAGGACCAGGAAAAAATGGCTTTCATCACGCCTTTCGGGGCCTTCTGCTATACAACCATGTCATTTGGTCTGAAGAGCGCCCAGGCAACTTATCAGCGTTGTGTCCAGAGTTGTTTCCACAATCAGATCGGGCGAAATGTTCATGCTTATGTGGACGACATTGTGGTTAAATCTCAGAAAAAGGAAACTCTGTTGGAGGATCTCAGGGAAACATTTGACAATCTCCGTGTCTACCAGATGAAGCTTAACCCGGAGAAGTGCGTCTTTGGTGTTCCAGCCGGCAAGCTTCTGGGATTTCTTGTCTCTGAGCGTGGCATTGAAGCAAACCCGGAAAAAATCAAGGCGATTACAACCCTGGCTAAGCCGGCCAAGCTGAATGATGTGCAGAGGTTGGCTGGGCGGGTTGCGGCGCTGAGCAGGTTTATCAGCCGGCTAGGAGAGAAGGCAATTCCGTTGTATCAGTTGCTTAAGAAGTCAGATGATTTCGTCTGGAGTAAAGAGGCAGATCAGGCTTTCGAGGCCCTTAAGAAGCAGTTGTCTGAGCCGCCAGTCCTTGATGCCCCTCGCGAGAAGGAGCCGATGCTGTTGTACATTGCTGTTAATAACAGGGCGGTAAGTGTAGCAGTTGTCGTCAAACGCAAGGAAGATGGCAAGGAATATCCAGTCCAGCATCCTGTGTATTATGTCAGTGAAGTGTTAACCGAGTCCAAGCAGCGATATCCACACTGGCAAAAATTGGTCTACGGAGTGTTTATGGCTAGCCGCAAGCTGAAGCATTACTTTCACGAGCATCCGATCACTGTGGTCAGCTCAGCCCCTCTTGGGGGTATAATCCAGAACCGGGAGGCGACAGGCCGGGTTGCTAAGTGGGCTATCGAGCTCGGCCCGCATCATCTCAAATATGTGCCTCGCACGGCAATCAAATCTCAGGCGTTGGTGGACTTTATTAATGACTGGACAGAGTTGCAGGCTCTCGAAGAGAAGCCCGACACAACATATTGGTCCATACACTTTGACGGTTCAAGGCAGCTTGAAGGCTCGGGGGCTGGAGTTGTGATTACTTCCCCACAAGGAGATAAGTTCTGTTATCTTTTGAGACTCATGTTTCCCTGCACCAACAATGCCGCAGAGTATGAGGCCTTGCTGCACGGGCTTAGGATAGCCAAGGAGATGAACCTAAGCCGGGTCAGGTGTCTGGGCGACTCAGACTTGGTGGCCCAGCAGGTTTCTGGTACATGGGACTCTAAGGATCCCCTTATGGCGGCTTACCAGCATGCAGTCACAAATATTGCTGGGCACTTCAAAGGTTATCAAGTTGATCATATTGACCGCAGGTAGAACGAGGCAGCGGATGCACTCTCTCGCTTGGGTTCGCAGCACAAGTCGGTGCCACCCAATGTGTTCCTGGACGTTTTGCACAACTCGTCTGTCAAGCTACCAACAGAAGAGGACTTGGCTGTTCCTGACCTAGAGGCCGCTCTGGTGGCTGCTATCCATGCGATCCCTGATTGGACGGTCCCCTATTTGGCTTATCTAAGCCGGGGAGAACTGACAACAGAGGAACTGCTTGCTCGGCAGATTATTAGACGATCCAAGTCTATGACTATTGTCAATGGCGAGTTGCACCGACGAAGCGTCACTGGTGTTTTTCAGCGTTGTGTTTCACCTGAGGAAGGCCGCGCAATTCTCAATGAGATTCACTCTGGCGATTGTGGACACCATGCCGGCTCAAGGTCGCTAGTCGCGAAGGCTTTCCGGCACGGTTTTTACTGGCTCACGGCTCATGCTGACGCAGAGGACATTGTCCGTAAGTGTGATGGTTGCCAGAAATATGCTCGCCAGGCCCATGTGCCGGCTCAGGAATTGCGGATGATCCCGATCACTTGGCCGTTCGCGGTCTTGGGGCTTGACATGGTGGGGCCTTTCAAACGCTCTAAAAACAAACATACACACCTACTGGTGGCTGTGGACAAGTTTACCAAGTGGGTGGAAGCAGAGCTGGTTAGCAACTGCAATGCGGCTACAGCTGTCAAGTTTTTGAAAAAGCTAATATTCCGATTTGGCTACCCACACAGCATCATTATAGATAATGGGACCAATTTGTCCAAGGGTGCCATGGAACAGTTCTGTCAACAGGAGCACATTCGGCTTGATCTAGCGTCGGTGGCGCATCCTCAGTCCAACGGACAGGCAGAGAGGGCCAATCAGGAATTGTTGTGTGGTATCAAACCCTGGCTTATGGTGCCTTTGCAGCGCACGCCAGGTTGTTGGGAAGAAAAGTTACCTTCGGTGCTTTGGAGCATACGGACTACTCCCAACAGGTCAACAGGCTATACGCCGTTTTTCCTCGTCTATGGTGCAGAAGCCATACTTCCAAGTGATATCCGTCATGACTCCCCTCGGGTGGCGGCTTATGTGGAATCCGATAATGAGATAGCTCGCCAAGATGCTCTTGATGCTCTGGAGGAAGAGCGTGACCTTGCTGCATCCAGATCAGCAATTTATTAGCAAGACCTACATCGCTATCATAGCCGTAGAGTTCGAAGCCGTACTTTTCAGGAAGGTGACTTAGTACTCCATCTGATACAAGACCAGACAGGCATGCATAAGCTGTCACCACCTTGGGAATGGCCCTTTGTGGTCAGCAAGAATCTCAACAACGGGTCATATTACCTAATTGATATACGGGAAGGAGACAAGTCACGTACTTCTGAGGAGGAAACAAGCGGCCCTGGAACATTGCCCAGCTCCGGCCATACTACACCTAAGTCATTGACTAGGTTGCATCCTTGTACATACTTTCTATCGTGTATATACCTCTTTTGATCAAATATAATAACGACCAGCAACACTGTGTGAAGGTGTTGTTTTGCCTCAGAACTTGTGTACTGGATCTTTATTTGTTGATCATGGTTACTTGGGGGCTTCCAACTTAATTGAGTTTAGCTTACAAAACCCTTTTAACCCAGCGAGATGCCACAAACTTGGTTAAACCTGCATGTTAGCAAGATGCTACTCCCTATAAAAACGACCCGACGCACGTCTGGTGAGTCAATCACTTTTGTGACCCTGAACTCATCAGAGTTAAAACGTTCGATTGGTTGTGTGAGAGCCGACTTTCAGAAAGCGAGGACAAACCAACAGGCCAAAGTGCCAGTCTCACGAAAGCGTATTCTGGCTTGCGCTTTACAAGCCGGCCAATTTAAAGTTCGGGTCAGTGGACGGCTTATGCTATTCAAGCCGGCGGTTTCAGGCCTGTTCCGGCTTAAGTTTTTGTTCTTTGTTGCACTCATCTTTGCGTACATACGCATCATATCTGCATACATACATTCATACATATCATCTCTGCATACATCCATGCATATCATTGGCTTTGAGTCGTTACAAACAGTAACACAGATTACTCATTCATCAGTAACCATTGCATGCAATTGTTTTGGTTTCGGCAGAAATCACTCTGGTTCAAAACCGGCTCTCAAGGCCAAAAGGAGGATTCGCAGAAGCGCAAAGTATTTGTACAAGCTCGCACACGATGGCACTGGCATCAGCATCAAGGGTTCCTACTACCATATTACAAAGCCGCCCATCAGCTGCGGCAATCCAACAGATTTTTTACAAGTTCAGCACCCTAAGGAAAGCCGGCGTTTACATCGCCGGGTCAGAACTGGCACCAGCGCCTGATGGATTATCATGAGCCGGCTCTTCGCGGCTGTCGTCACCCTCCTCTTCTTCGCTTGAGTCGCCGGTCGACCACTGAATTGTGTGCAATGCTTCAAATAGGGCGTCGGTGGATATCAGAGAAGAAGGGTCAACTTCAGGAGCGAAGGATGTCTTACATGTTCGAGTTAGGGCCACCGGCTCATGATTTGGCGGCTCTATCCACTCATTATCCTACGAATATGGCGCCTGGTACTGGGTCAGGTCTGCCTCTTCTGTGATTTCGGTGGCTGCAACCTGGGTTGTTTTAATGCAGCGTTGAAAATCCTTCTTGGTGAATGGCGAGTCATCCATGTTGAACTCTGGGTATCCGCCTACGATCTGAGCCGGATCAAGCTCTGGCACGTATGCCTTAGCTCGGGCAAGTGCAGCTAGAACTCCGGAGCGGCAGCATGCTTTCTTCCAGTCTTCAAACCATCTGGGTACAACTGACAGCTCTCTCAGCATATCAGCAATTAGTTGTGGTGGCGACTTGGTGTTTTTGATGGCCATAATGCATCGCGAGCCGCCTATGTACAGTTGTTCCACGAAGGTGTATACTGCCTTCAATTTCACCACTGGTTGCTGTAGCAGCAGTTGATTCTTGCGACCTGCAAGGGAAGTATACGGATTAGTTAAGCCGGTTCAGTCTGGTAAGCCGGCCAGTTGACTCATTCTCATCGTTTACTTACCAAAGATGGCCCGGGTCATGGTTGTGATCTGGTTCTTTAGAGTGGTCAGTTCTTGCGTTACCGGCTCTAGCTTAGTTTCGGCCTCTTCAGCACGCGTGGCCAGGCCGGCTCTTGCGGTTTCCGTCTCTTGCAAGGTGGCCCTTACAATGGCCAGCGTTTTATTGGCTTTGGCCGCGGCTTCTTCATATTCCTGGCGCAGTTTTTTCTCCTTCTTGGCCTCCTTTCGGAAGCCGGCGGCCTGGGTTTCTACTTGTTCCAACATTTCCTGCAGAGCGGACTGTTATACAAGGTATGCATATGACCCGGGTCGCCCTAAAGAATGACCCGGCCCATGGGGGCTACATGTTATCGAGCTTAAAAACCAACAAGGCAAGTTCCATGCAGCTGCAAGCACTCTACATGGCACTTGGGGGCTAATGCCTAAATTGATCTACCCGGCTTACAAGTTATGAAAGACCCGCCCACCATGAATAGCGAGCCGGCCCTTGGGGACACCAATTGAAGTTATGCATACAAGTTTCCTTTTTTGAAGTCCCGGATCATCATTCCATAATGACCCGGCCCTTGGGGGCTACATATATATATGGTACACAGTGAAGGATGCAAGTTTACCTCATATTTCCGCTTCAGTGAAGTGATCATGGCGATCTCCGTGTCCCGGCTTTCTGACAGCCGGGTCAGCACGGCCTGGTGCAGGGTACTAGCGTTTTGATCTTCAAATGAAGAAAAATTCAAAGCCGTCTTTCCCTTGCCCTTGGATGGTGGCTCAGGTTTGGCAGGGATTTTGGCAAGAGCGGTGGAAGCTTCCGGAGTTATTTGTTGTTCTCCAATCACCACCATGTCCTCCTGAGCCGGCGCCACAGGCGGCTCTCTGGGTCGTTCTTCGGTTGGATTCTCTCTTTCGTGGATAACAGGCGAAGGAGGGCGAGCCGGGCTGGTGGTGTCTTGAGCCAGTGGGCTATTCTGGACTGCCTGTTCATCTTGGTTGACCAAAGTGGCCTCTTTCTCCCCTTGAGTGTCTGGTTGAATGACTGGTTCAGATGACCCGGCAAGTGTTTTCTTCTTAATAGCCTTGGCCCTGTACAAAAACCAAAGGAGTTATTCATTTTACGAGGGAAGGAATAAGAAACTGCTATAGGTTAAGAGTTTACTTACCCAAGGTTGATGTTGAAAGCCGGTGCCTGCGTAGCGCTTGACTCGCCCGAAGAGTGGGATGTCTGATATGCCGAGTCATTTAAATGTAAGGGCTCCTTAAAACGGCCAGCTAGAGGAAAAGAGGAAGTTGGACTAAGAAGCACCTCAGCTCGCGCCTTACGAGATGGCGGCTCATATGGAAGTCCGCCGCTTAATTCGCCTTCGCTGCTCCGGGTCTTCCTTTTGGAGGTCCCGACTTGACGAGTCTTCTTCAAAACAAGGTGGGGATCCAAATGAGCATCCCGATGGGAAAAAGGGACCTTACGGACGAAAACCCGGGGTTTCCTTCCAACCTTGCGGATCACAGCCCGGGTTTTCTTCCGAATAGGAATTGGAGAATCAGAATCAGAAGAAATCAATGTTACCTCTGGCTCGTTGGTGTGGCTAATTTCGGCTTCATCCTGAAGAGAAGGGGCGTCAGCAAGTTGAATAAAAAGACGACCAAGCGAGTCAAGTTCTACCTCAGCTTCGCCTTCTCCGCCCGGCTCATCAGCACCGGCCGGCTCATCCTGCTGCTCTGCTGGAGCGGAGGCGGGTTGTTGGGGCTTCTTTTTCTTCCAAAATCTGTCGTTCGCCTGTATTGTGATGAGTTGGCAGTTCAAAATGAGGTGAGGAAGGCGAGTTAAGAACAGAGAAAGAAGGTGCAAATACTTACTGAAGGCACCGGGTTGGTTAAGCAGAAAGGGGCCAGCCCGGTTTTATTGCATTTCTCTTGAGGCTCTCCCAATAGCCTCTTGACGGTCTTGTTGATATCACTCACGGATAAGTTGATCTGGCTGAAACGTTGAACGTCAGCCGGCTCACCAGTATAGTTGCACATCAAGTCGCCCCTCTGGCTAAGGGGCTGGATTCGCCAGCTTACCTAGCACCGGGTCAGGTTGACCCCGGTGAGGCCGTTGGCGACCAAGGCCCTTAGTTTGGAGTAAATGGGGGCGAATTGCTTGCGTTCTTCTGTTGATGGCCAACCCGGAAACGCCACTGTGGCATTGAGCCGGTCTGGTCTGTAACCCGGCAGGGGACTTTCACCTTGAGGGGCAGTGCTCTTGTAGTAAAACCAAGTCTTGTTCCTGCCCTTGGGATGACTCGCCAGCTTAGCCTCAGGAAAAGGAGTGTTTCTTCGCCTTTGAATAGAGACGCCACGAAGTTCTGTGCTGGGGCCGTCAGTGAACTCAGTCTGATGGTTGATATAAAAGAACTCTCGAAAAAGGAGGACAGTTGGAGCTGTTTGAAGATAAACTTCACTGAAAACTTGAAACTGGCATAAATTTGTGATTGAATTAGGGCCAAGATCCTAAGGTCGGAGGTCAAAAAAGTTAAGAACGTCGCGGAAGAATTTTGACCCGGGTGGCCGAAATCCCTTATGAAGATGATCTGCGAAGCCCACTACTTCGTCTTGTTGGGGTTGGGGAGTGCTTTCTTCTTCAGGCACGCGCCAGTGGATTGTGGCCTGAGCCAGTAAAAGGCCTTGCCCTACGAGCTCATTCAGCATCAAGGTTGAGACTTGAGATCTAACCCAGTTGTAGGATTTGTCGGTCTTGGGAGCCATGGCGACTTAAAAGTTTAACTGCAAGGATAAAAATGACAAGCCGGCGTGTTAAGCTTAAGAAGGACAAAGTCGTCAGAATGTAAAACCCGGCAACATGGTAAGAGTCAGGATGGTTAAAATCATAACCCGGGTTCATGCAAGCCGTCGAAGGAAATGATGAGCCGGTGTTGACGAGTCGATGGTGTTTTGAATTTGTCCTAAGTGTTGAATCAATGACAAACATGAATCTAATGAAGCAGTGGCTATTATGGATCTGAAAATACTACGGAAAAGAAAATTTAAAAAGACCTAGGTGGACGGACGCGAGAACCTGTGATCAATGCAGGTCTATGGAGGGCGATATAAGGATTTAGATGCGAAAATTGGCATCGTCGCAGTGATTAAAAATACTTATTCAGTTATTCAGATGCATTTGGATCTACTAGACGAGAAAGGACAGAAGAACACTGATGAACGCGTTCGAATGCCGACGAACTACGTTGAGAAATGAGGGGTTCGGATCTGAATTGAAGAGGGATTTGGGCATACCTGCGAGTGGCGGAGGCGGCCGAAGCACTCTGGATAAGCTCCGGCGGCGACTGGGCGGCGGAGAAGGACGTGCTCGAGGCGGTCGGGAGTTCGGAGTGGCGGCGCTTCGGGCGTGTGAAGAGGCAGATGTGAGGAAGACGAAGGAGAGGATAAAAACGAGAGGAGGTGAGGTGGCCTTTATAGGCACAGTAAAAGTTAAACGGCAGGGGCGGAACCCCAGGCGGTGTAGTAATTTTCGGCGTCGTGGCTCCTCGATTTTCGCGCCTGACAAGACGATACGTACCGACTCAAGATTCGGTATGACATCATCACAGATTTTGCGGAAGTGGATTGTGATGTCATGAGGAGAAAGAGCTGAAAGTACCAAGTCTGGCTTAAGGGATGAATCTGTCGATCCGTTTAACCCGGCAAGTTGAGCCGGCCTAAGGCGGTGTTCTCGATGACCGGCTTGGGAAGCATTTGGAGAGTATATTACTGATTTTTGTTTTTTCAGGAGGGAGTTTAACATGAATAAATTCAAGTCAAACTGAGGGCTAATGTTGGGGATGTATACCAGCATTTAGACCCGGCATGGTGTTAACCCGGCCATAGAGCGGGCTCAGCGGGCCAACTCATGGCAGGGTCGGAGGACTCAAGGTGGGCTGGCTTAATGAGGCCTGGTGAGGACAGGCCGGCTTAAGCAATGGGCCGGCTCACGGAGATGATGGGTGGCGCCGAGGCTGCCTTGCTAGACAAGTAAGAGATGGGTTAGAGAACGACCCGGACTCTCATGTAATCTAGGGTTCCACCTGTATATATAAAGGGGAGCACCTGTACAAAAAAGGCTAAGTTGCAATCTCCTCGAGAGCTAGGTTGGCGATTCCGCATCCTTGTAATCGAGATCTACAGCAATATAATCAAGCAGGACGTAGGCTTTTACCTCCACCGTGAGGGGCCGAACCTGGGTAACCCGGCGTCTTCTCGTTCCCGCTTAACCCCGCTAAGCTTCCACGTTAGTGCGATGGCTTCATCTCTAAGTCCTTCTACTAGGACATCTGTCGCGACAAAACCACGACACATGGCAGGCCAGATCAAAAGGGGTAAGCCCTAGTACATCCACTCCACGTGGAGACCAAAAAAAAAGTAAACAGCACGCAGCAGCAAAGGCTCACATGAAGATCCATTACCAAAATGTGTGATGGGTGTCCAGGGGAAAAGTCCATGTGAAGATGCGCTAGCTCGGTTCCCCAAACAAAAACAAAAGTGTGTCAACATTACAAGTACGCATGGCTTCGCGCTGGACTATGGATCCTCGATTCAAACAATCGGACGCCGTTGCACCGAGCTGACCTCGTCCTCCAACCGGCTCCGACCTCCCATTGGCAACCTCACCAGCGGCAGACCGTCCTAGCATCCGCCCGTACGATGCTGCCAGACGGACATGGGCGAAACACGCTGTCAGTCTGCATCAACAGGTCAGATGCCGCGCCAGCGTCCGCCACACGTCGGGCTATCCAAAATATTATCAGGTGTTATCCGTCCTAATTCTTTTATGCAAACTTATTGATTCATTCGAGTACAATTATTTGCGCCTGTATTATTTCTGTATATGCAGGCCAGTTTACCCACTACAAAAGTGAAATTATACCACGGATACGGAGCTCGCGTTAGTGTTCGTCCGCACCGGGATAACCAACTGACACAGGCGTAACCAGCCATCCCTGCGGTTCGGTCTACATCAACACGTCGGGGCCATGCCCGCCCGTACGAGATACCCAACGGACGCGCGCAAGCCGCCGCCCCTGCGGTCTGGTCTACTCCAACAATGCTGGAACAAAAAAAGAAATATATATCTATTATCAGCATCCACCCGCGCCGGGTTGCCCAATGGATAGGCGCGTTGGCCTGCCATCACCATGATATGGTCTGCTTCGGCACATCAAGGAAACAGGAGAGTCGGCCACGGAGGAACCGTCCCTGGTGAAGCTAGGTGGGCCGGCCACCGTTGATCCGGCAATTCAAAAGCCGGCATTGAAGAAACAGAAAAGAAAATGGCCCTGGAAGAACCAGAGAGCCATACCAAGAGAGAATATCAAGGAATGGGAGGACATACGACGAGCATCATAAAGATCATCAACTCGCCACATTGCCTCCGGTTTCAATAAATTCCAGCTTTCAGCTGTCAGATATACGCCGGTTTATGCCACCACCAAGTATAAAGAGTATCAAGCCAGCTCCTCAAGTCGACTTAAGACTCGGGGGCTACACAGACATGACTCGGCAGATTTGGCTGGTTTCAACAAATACAAAAAAACCCAGGTCGTTGCAGGAAAGACAACCCAGTCCCGGGGGCTGCTGCCTCATTGACGAAAAAGTAAGGGTTGGCAAAGAGGACTAGCTGCCACGATGCGTAGTTCAAACATAGGTATCCTGCCTCATTGGTGAAAAAGTAAAGGTTGCCAAAGAGGACTAGCTGCCACGATGCGCAGTTCAAACATGGGCATCCTGCCGTATTGAGAAAAAGAAAGGTTACCAAAGAAGACTAGTCGCCATGATGAGCAGTCTAAACATGGGTATCCTGCTCAATAATGATCAATGGAATAAAGCCGGCTTATCTGGACCCCAGATGTTTTGTAGTAGTAGCATTGTCTCCTATATATCCTATGCTGAGCTTTTCTGTGATCATATGGTTACTTGGGGGCTTCCAACACATCGAGTTTAGCTTACAAAACCCTTTTAACCCGGCAAAAAGCCAAACTTTCCTTGGTTAAACCTGCCTGTTAGCAAGATGCTACTCCGAAAAGGTGACCCAGTGTATGCTTGATGAGTCAATCATAGAGGTGACCCTGAACTCATCAGAGTTACAACACTAGTTGGTCACGTCAGAGCCGGCTTTCAGAGAGCTAGGACAAACCAAAAGAGGCAAAAAGCCTACTTCACCGATGCAAATCAGACTCGAGCCTCGAAAGCCGGTCTTATGTCGTGCCTCGAAAGCCGGCGTTTTTATACTCTGTTATCATACGCATACATCATCATACATTCCATCATCATACATTGCATCATCATACAATGCATCATATATACATGTCTATATTTGTTTATGTTGCAGGAGCCGGTTTTCAAACCGGGTTACATTGTAATTCTGTAGGAACAAACAAATCTTTGATTGCCAAAATGACCGGGTCTTATATGGTTTATAAAAACAAGTTTCAAATAACAGGGCTATCAAAGCCGATTTTGAAACAATTGCAGGTACATATTTACTACATCTACAAAACAGGCTTACAATTGAGAGCCGCATCTTCATCACGGTTTCTCATAACCAGTATTAAATGATTGAGGTTTTCAAAGCCGGCTCAGAGAGATGGCTATTCTTTCTAAATCAAACGCCGGCTTGCAGTAAAGAGCATGGTGTCGGGGGGATGACCCCCGGGTAGGCAAGCGAACCCGGAGCCCCTTTTCAAAACATCGGGGCCGCCCGAGCCCCTCTCTGCCGGCTGGCCATCCGGTCGGTTTCCCAGCGCTAGCCGGCTAGGCCCGGCCCCGGGCCGGGTCCGGCTGTCCGCTAGCCGGCTGGCGATAGGTCGGCGGCCATCCCATCACATCCGACGACAAGACAGCCCCCCACGACGGGAGAACATGGCTACAGTGCAATCCGTCTCGAGAGGGCGCGCCGGCAAAGCTGCCAACCCTGTTGACCGGGACGGCCGGTATCAGCACCAGCACGCCAGTGCAGCCCCCCGCGACGGTCGGCGTCAGCACCTGCACACCTCTGCGGAGCGCGCTCGCGCCATCCACTCCGTGACGCTCGAGGTGACGGGCTACAACGCCGAGCAGCCGGCGAGCCCCGCAGTCGGCGGGGCCCAGCAGCCGGTGGGCCCGCGGCCGGCTCCAGGCACCGACGTCCGAGTCCCGGCACACGCAGTTTACCCATGTAACCCTGGGGGGTCGGGCTATAAGACCCCCCAGAAGGCCTTCATGCAGAGGGGTTCAGTTCGGTCGGCACCCAGTAGCAACACACACACACACCCACACACAGGAGAGGCCGAATGGAGAGCTAGCTCCTTCTTCCTCCTCCATTCAAACAGCTCCAGGAGCACCATTGTAACCATTGTGGCCTCTGAGCCTATCAACCCATTCGGCAGGACTAGGGGTGTTACCTCCCCGGAGGGCCCTGAACCTGGGTACGCCTTGTGTCTCCCGCACGCGCGTGCCAACCTCGCTTCCGGAACCCACCGGCGTCCTCACGCAGCCCCCCACTTTTAGCCATCTCATGGCATCTGCCGCAATTTCACCACGACAGTTGGCGCCCACCGTGGGGCTGCTCGCGGCGTCGGCCGGAGTCAAGTTCTGGACGAGGCCCTTCACCAGCTCCGGCGAGCGCATCGCGCACGGCTTGGTCCGCGCGCCCCGCACGGCCAACCCGGCCGGCTACGACGCGGCGCCAGACGCGGACGCCGCCTGCCCCGCAGGCTGCTTTGTCGTCCCTGACAAGTACCCCAGCAAGGTACACAGCTTCACCGACTCGCCCGTTCCCGTTGGCTACGCCGCCTCCGACGACGTCGCGACCCTCTGCGCCCGTGCGAAGGTGCTAACCATTGGCGCTAGCTCCGGCTCCTCACGTGACAAGGAGAAGGCCGCCGCGGCTGCCGCCGCCGCGGCTGCGGCCCCGCCTCGCCGGACCGACGCGCTCCGCGAGACGATCCGGAGTCTGCAAGCCCCCATCACGCCCGACGCCGACACGGCGGCAGCAGCGGCTCAGCTCAACGAGGACCGTGAGCACCTGCTGGTCGAGGCCACGACGCTCGCGGCAACGCGGCGTCGGCTGGAGTCCGCCCAGCGAGAGTATGACAGCGCCCACGGCTTCACGCCGGCCGCAGCCGAGCCCAGCCGGGTCGCGGAGGTGCGGATTCGTGGTGGCGCGATCGGCCGTGCGCTAGGCGCAAGCCGGCCCGTCTACGACACCCCCGTCAAGAACATGCGCGCGGCGCAAGCAGCTATGGCGGATCTCGAATTCTTGGAGGGCGAGGAGCTGCTGCAGCAGCAGCAGCACATCCACGACCTCATCGCCGCGGCGAACGAGCAGCAGCAGCGGTTCGACCCGGCTCAGCCATCCGCCTCCGCCTCAGAAAAAACCGGAAACCCGGAGAGGGCCCTCCAGGATGCGCGGCAGGCGTCCTCCCACGCCTCCAGCGCGAGCCGCTCTGGCCGGCACCGGTCCGGTCGGAGCCGGCACAACCGTGCCACAACCGCCGGAGACGGCGCTGCTGGCGAGACGGCCGGCGACGGCCGGGTTCAGCCGCCAGAGCCCCCCATGCAGCCGGCTCGGCGGCCCGAGCCGGCCCCGGAAGCCCCTGCACCCCGCAGTCCCGTGGCGGACCGGAGTGGTCCCCGCGGTCCCGTGGCCGACCGGCTCGGCCCCCGCGAACCCTACGACGAAACCGACGCCCGCCACCGCATTGACCAGTTGGCGCGGTCCACGCTCCTCGAGGAGGAGAGCTCCGTTGGCCCCGCGTGCTTCGGACCCCGCATCCGCGAGGAGCCCTTCCCCAAAGGCTTCTCGCTGCCCCGCGACTCCCCCAAGTACGGCGGCGCCTCCAAGCCGGAAGACTGGCTAACCGACTACACCACGGCTGTCGGCATCGCCGGCGGCAACTGGCGCGTGCCGGTCCGCTACGTCCCCCTCATGCTGCTCGGCTCGGCCCAGACATGGCTTAACAGCCTACGGGCCGGCAGCGTCAATTCCTGGCTGGACTTCGAGGATGCATTCGTACACAACTTCACCAGCACGTACAAGCGTCCGGGTCGTCCTCGCCAGCTCTCCATGTGCATTCAAGGCCCGGGCGAGCCTCTCCGCGATTTCCTCACGCGGTGGACCGAGCTGCGCAACTCCTGCGAAGGGGTCCACGAAGTGCAAGCCGTCCAGTACTTCGTCGACGGGTGCCGAGACGGCACCCTGCTCAAGCACCGCCTGATGTGCGACGAGCCGGATACCCTAGCGGAGCTCATGGCGGTGGCGGACAAGTACGCCACGGCCGACTCCGCGATGCGCGTAAAGATCACGGTCGACGCAGACAGCAAGCCGGTCCCGGTCCAGCCGGCCGCCCCGAAGCCGGCTGGCGAAGCCAACCAGCGCCGGCAAGACAACAACAACAACAACAGCAACAAGCGGAAGGCCGAGCAGCCGGCTCCTCGTTACAACAACCAGCAAGTAGCCGCCGTGGCGGAGGAGCGGCCGACCGAGCAAGGCGGCGTCAAGCAAAAGCGCACCGGCAAGACGGCCTGGCAGCCCAAGTTCTCCTTTGAGAAGATGCTGGACGCCCCATGCAAGCACCACAGCGGAGCGAAGCCTTCCACGCACACGCTCCGGAACTGCAGCATCACCCAGCGCCTGATGCGCGGCGACTTCCCACCACCACCGCCCGGTCCCAACCCGCAGCTCCCGCCGCCTCCCCCGCCACCTCCGGCGGCCGGCGCCCTCGCCAACGACCCCTACCCTCAGCAAGATGCGGCCTACGTCGTCTACACCATGGAGGGCGACGACAAGCATAGCAAGCGCAGGTACCAGCACGAGGTGAACGCCGTCGTCCCCCCGGTCCCCCAGTACAAGCACTGGTCCGACCGCCCTGTCAATTGGACCCTGGAGGATCACCCGGCCGTGATGCCCACGCCGGGTGGCTACGCGCTCATCCTCGACTCCACCTTCGTCGCCGAGAAGCGCACTTGCCACTTTTTGCGGGTGCTGATCGATGGCGGCAGCAGCATCAACATCCTCTACCGCGACACCATGGTCAAACTCGGCATCGAGGAGGGCCAGCTGCAGCCCACCCAGATGGTGTTCCACGGCATCGTGCCAGGCACCTCGTGCTCCCCCATCGGCCGGGTGCGGGTTGACGTGCTGTTCGGCACCAGCGACCATTTCCGCCGAGAGTCGATCTGGTTCGAAGTGGTCAACCTCGCCAGCCCCTACCACGTGCTCTTGGGTCGGCCTGCCATGGCCAAGTTCATGGCGGTTCCTCACTACGCATACCTCAAGATGAAGCTGCCGGGTCCCAAGGGTATCATCACCATCACCGGCGACTACAAGAAATCCCTGGAGTGCGCCAAAGCCGGCTCCAAGCTAGCCGAGTCGCTGGTCATAGCCGAAGAGAGGCGCCAGCTCGACCATCTCGTCGCGCTGGCTGGCGAGCAGCCGGTTATGCCGGCTCAGCTCAAGCAGCCGGCCGACGAGGGGTCCTTCAAGCCGGCCAAGGGCACAAGGAAGTTGTCGCTCGACCCGTCCAACCCCAACTCCAGCGAGTACATCGTCGTGGGCTCCGGCCTCGACAGCAAATAGGAAGGCGAGCTCGTCGACTTCCTCCGTGAGAATCGGGATATCTTCGCATGGTCCCCCAAAGACATGCCGGGTGTTTCGAGGAAGTTCACTGATCACAAACTCCACGTCCGGCCGGATGCCAAGCTGGTCCGGCAGCCGCTGCGCCGCTTCTCCGAGGAGAAGCGAAGAACCATTGGCGAAGAGATCGCCCGGCTGCTCAGAGTCGGGTTCATCATGGTAGTATTCCACCCCGGGTGGCTGGCCAACCCGGTCCTCGTCCTGAAGAAGAACGACACTTGGCGCATGTGTATCGACTACACCAGCCTGAACAAGGCCTGCCCCAAAGACCCATTTGCCCTACCCCGGATTGACCAAGTCATCGACTCCACCGCCGGCTGCGAGCTCCTGTCCTTCCTGGACGCTTACTCCGGCTACCACCAGATCAAGCTGGACCCGGCGGATGCCCTCAAGACGTCCTTCATCACCCCCTTCGGGGCATATTGCTACATCACCATGTCGTTCGCCTTGAAGAACGCCGGCGCCACCTTCCAGCGCTGCATGCAAAAATGCCTCCTGCCTCAAATCGGCCGGAACGTGCACGTCTACGTCGACGACATCGTGGTGAAGACCAAGCAGCACCTCACCCTCCTCGAGGATCTCAGGGAGACATTTGCCAACCTGCGCCAGTACCAGATCAAGCTCAACCCGGAGAAATGCATCTTCGGCGTGCCGGCTGGCCAACTCCTTGGTTTCCTCATCTTGGAGCGCGGCATTGAGGCCAATCCGGAGAAGATCAAGGCGATCGACCGCATGCGCAAGCCGGCTCGGTTGCGCGATGTCCAGAAGTTCACCGGCTGCTTGGCCTCTCTCAGCCGGTCTCTCAGCCGGCTGGGGAGAGGGCCCTGCCCCTATATCAGCTGATGAAGAAGACGACGCCATTCGAGTGGTCTGACCAGGCGAACGAAGCTTTCCGCGACCTCAAGCGCATGCTCTCCACCACACCCGTCTTGGCCGCGCCGGCTGAGAAGGAGCCGCTCCTGATGTACATCGCGGCAACCACCCGCGTGGTCAGCATGGTGCTGGTGGTCGAGCGCCCCGAGGAAGTCAAGGCACAGCCGGTCCAGCGCCCTGTGTACTACCTCAGCGAGGTCCTCTCCACCTCCAAGCAAAACTACCCCCACTACCAGAAGATGTGCTACGGCGTGTACTTGGCTGCCAAGAAGCTCAGGCAGTACTTCCAGGAGCACGCCATCACTGTGGTGAGCACGGCCCCCATCGGCGAGATCATGGGATGCCGGGATGCCTCAGGACGGATCGCCAAGTGGGCCATCGAGCTAGCCGGCCGCACCATCCTCTATGAGCCTCGCACCGCCATCAAATCACAGGCGTTGGCCGACTTCCTCGTCGATTGGGCGGAGACCCAGTACTTGCCACCGGCTCCTGACGCAACGCACTGGCGCATGCACTTTGACGGCTCGAAGATGGCCTCCGGCTTGGGAGCCGGCATCGTGCCCTCCTCCCCCAAAGGCGACCGGCTGCGCTACGCGCTTCAAATCCACTTCGCCGCCTCCAACAACGTCGCCGAGTATGAAGCCATCGTCCATGGCCTCCGGCTGGCCAAAGAAATCGGCATCTAGCGCATCCTCTGCTTCGGCGACTCCGACCTGGTGGTCCAGCAAGCCTCCGGCGAGTGGGACGCCAGGGACTCCAACATGGCCAGCTACCGCAACCTGGTCCAGCAGATGACCGGTAGCTTCGACGGCTGCGAGTTCCTCCACGTTCCCCGAAACGAGAACGAGGCAGCGAACACTCTAGCCAAGCTTGGCTCTAGCCGGCAAGCAATCCCAACCGGCGTCTCCCTTGAGCACCTGCGCAAGCCATCCATCAAGCCATCTCCGGATTCGGAATCCATCTTCGTCCCGGCCGACCCGACAGCCCTTCCCTCCGTCTCGGGGGCTGCCGGCTCCGGCTCGGGGACTGCCAGCGCCACCCCGGGAGCTGCCATCCTGACCCCGGGCGCCGCCGTCCCTCACCCAGCCCTGGGGGCTGCCTGCCCCGGCTCGGGGGCTGCCGGCTCCGGCTCGGGGGCTGCCTGCTCCAGCTCGCCGCCTCCCGACCTGGCCGAACCCGCGCAAGTGGCCGTCCTCACGGTATGGGAGGCGCCATCTTGGGCCCAGCCGATCCTCGCTTTCCTGGCAAACGGCGAGCTCCCGGCGAACGAGGTCGAGGCTCGGCAGGTGCAGCGCCGGGCTTCGGCCTACAGCATCATCAACCGCGAGCTCGTCAAGCGCAGCACAACCGGCGTTTTCCAGCGATGCGTCGAGATGTCCAGGGGCCTCGAGATCTTACTCGATATCCACCAGGACAAGTGCGGGCACCACGCCGCATCCCGGTCTCTGGTGGCCAAAGCATTCCGCCACGGCTTCTACTGGCCAACGGCGCCGAGGGACGCCGAGGAGCTGGTCCTTAAGTGCAAGGGCTGCCAGCACTTCAAGGCCCAGAGCCACCAGCCGGCTACGGCGCTCCAAACCATCCCCATTGCGTGGCCCTTTGCCGTCTGGGGCCTCGACATAGTGGGACCCTTCAAAACCGCTCGAGGCGGCATGACACACCTTCTGGTGGCCGTCGATAAATTCACCAAGTGGATCGAGGCAAGACCGATCAAGAAACTCGACGGCCCCACATCCGTCAAGTTCATCAAAGACATCGCTATCCGCTATGGCGTCCCCAACAACATCATCACCGACAACGGCACCAACTTCGCCAAAGGTGCGCTAGCGCGCTACTGCTCCATCTCCGGCATCCGGTTGATCTGGCCTCCGTCGCACACCCCCAGTCCAACGGCCAGGCGGAGCGGGCAAACGGCCTCATCTTGGCCGGCATCAAGCCGTGACTCATCGAGCCGCTCGTGCGTTCACCCAGCAGCTGGCTTGACGAGCTGCCGGCCATCCTATGGAGTCTTTGGACCACCCCCAACTGCTCGACCGGCTTCACCCCATTCTTCCTCGTCTACGGGGCCAAGGCAATCATCCCCACGGATATCGAGTTCGACTCACCTCGCGTCACCCTATACACGGAAGTGGAAGCCGAAGCCGCACACCAAGACGGCGTCGACCTGCTCGAAGTGGCGCGCCTGCTGGCCCTCAGCCGGTCGGCCATTTATCAACAGAACCTACGCCACTACCACAGCAAGAAGATAAAGCCCCTCGCTTTCCGCGAGGGCAACCTCGTGCTCCGGCTGATCCAGCGAACAGCTGGCCAGCACAAGCTGTCCTCCCCATGGGAGGGCCCCTTCATCATCAGCAAGGCCTTGCGCAACAACGCGTGCTACCTCATTGACGCGCAAAAGCGAAGCAAGCGCAAGAGAGACGCCTCCGGCGAAGAGACGGAACGCCCTGGAACGCGGAGCTCCTCCGTCCGTTTTACAGTTGAACCATGTATGTATGTATCACTACCCCTTTTGGAAGTTAATGAAAGCAGCAGGTCCCCCGAACGACACTCGGGGGCTACCTTTTCATCTCTACTAAGTTCTTGCGCACTTTACCGCATTCGCCTCCCTCCCGCCGGGTCGGCACGGCCAGCTCGGGGGCTCGGGGGCTCGCTGGCTAGCCCGCGTCACGTTCTCCTCAACCCGGTCAGTAGTGTGTGCACCGCCGAAGCCCTCTCTGCCATCAGCCATAGACCGACTCCCGGTTGTTCAAGGCTGGCGAGAGCCAAAGGCTGCAAGCATCCGCACGTGAAAAACGGCTAAGTATGAATGACCGGTTCGGCCAACCCGGCTCTTCTCACTTCACGCCCCGCCGCACAGACCGGCTGCGCTCCAGCCAGCTTCGCCGGCTGCAGCCAGCCAGCCCAGTGGGTGAAGAAGAATGCTCCTTTTGTTTGGGGACCTTCCCAAGATACCGCATTTCATGAGCTTAAGAATTTGCTTACACATGCTCCAATTCTTGCCTTGCCAAACTTTGAGAAAACATTTGAAGTGCATTGTGACGCTAGTGGTAATGGAGTAGGTGGTGTTTTAATGCAAGAAACGCGACCCATTGCATATTTTAGTGAAAAGCTTTCCGGTACTCAACTTAATTATCCCATCTATGACAAAGAGTTGTATGCTTTGGTGAGAGTCTTGCATGTTTGGGAGCATTATCTCCGACCTCGTGAATTTGTTATCCATACCGATCATGAAACGCTTAAGTACCTTAGAGGTCAAACAAAATTGAACAAACGGCATGCTAAATGGAGTGAATTTATTGAGTCCTTCCCTTACATCATCAAATATATCAAGGGAAAGGAGAATGTTGTAGCGGACGCTCTTTCACGCAAGTGCATGATAGTTACTCAACTTGAATGGAATGTTATTGGCTTTGAGCACATTAAAGATCTATATGAGCATGATGATTCATTTGCAACTCCTTATGCCAAATGTCTTGCTAACACTTATTGGGAGCGATATTATATCAAGGATGGATACCTTATGCACGCTAACAAACTTTGTGTTCCCAAGTCTTCTCTTCGTTTGTTGCTTTTGCAAGAGGCTCACGGCGGTGGACTTATGGGACATTTTGGTCGCGACAAGACTTTTGCCACGCTCTCCAACAAGTACTTTTGGCCCAAGATGTTTCGTGATGCCGCACGCTACACCAACCGATGCTCCACATGTCGCAAAGCTAAGTCACAAGCTCAATCTCATGGGTTACATATGCCACTTCCTATACCATATCATCCATGGGAAGACATTAGCATGGATTTTGTGCTTGGCTTGACGAGAACAAAAAATGGAAAAGACTCGGTTTTTGTAGTTGTTGACTATTTCTCTAAAATGGCACATTTTATTCCATGTCACAAGAACGACGATGCTTCACATATTGCAAACTTGTTTTGTAGGGAAATCTTGCGACTTCATGGAATGCCCAAGACGATTGTATCGGACCGCGACGTCAAGTTCTTAAGCTACTTTTGGAAGACACTATGCGGCAAGCTCGGGATCAAGCTCCAATTCACGTCGGCTTATCACCCACAAACCGATGGTCAAACGGAAGTCACCAACCGGACGCTCTCTACACTACTTCGCGTGTTGATCAAGAAGAACCTCACGGAATGGGAAGAATGCCTACCGATCGCCGAGTACGCCTACAATCGAGCAAGACACTCCACCACGGGCAAGTCTCCCTTCGAAGTGGTCTATGGCTTCAACCCTTTGTTGCCATTGGACATCTTACCGCTACCACTACAAGAGCGAGCGAACTTGGACGCAAGCGCAAGAGCAACATATATCAAGAAGGTGCATGAAGACACAAGGCTCACGATAGAACGCCAAGTACAATGACTCGCCAACAAGCTCAACGCAACCAAACATCCCATGGTGTTCAACCACGGTGATCTCGTGTGGCTACATCTTCGCAAAGACCGCTTCCCCAACGAGCGCAAGTCAAAGCTTCTACCTCGCGCCGATGGGCCATTCAAGGTGCTAGCACGCATCAATGACAATGCATACAAGATCGACATCCCATGAGACAAGTACAACGTGAGTGACACCTTCAACGTCAAGGATCTATCCCCCTACCATGGTGATGAAGATATTGATCCGAGGGCGGATCTTTCCCAAGGGGGGGGGATGATGCGGAGCATCCTTCGATCATCCCCATGGATACCTCACCAACTCACCAAGCACCAAGTGGACCTATGACAAGAGCTCGCGCACGTGCCATCGAGAACGAGGTGAACTCACTCCTTTACAACTTTCATATGGATATGGATGGAACTTGGATGCTACCTCACAAAGGAACTCTGTGTATCATTAGGAATGATGGACTCGACCGTCAAGAGGCTAAGGACAATCGCCAAGGCCAAGGGGAACCAAGCCAAGACCACGAGGACGATGGAGGAAGAATTACCAAAGGAAACAGCACCTCCCAAGCGACCCCGTGTGCACGGGCCCTCCAGACCCCGTGCCCACGGGATAGGGCAAATCTACTGGACACCCCGTGTGCACGGGCCCGCTGGACCCCGTGCACACGGGCCTCGCCGCTGTAGAACCCCGTGCGCACGGGCCTGTACCGTGCTCACGGGACCCCGTGCGCACGGGCCACCCAGCGTGGTGGCTGACTTCTGCCTGTTTTGCCCCACTTCGTCCCTTACCTCCCACCTACTATATATTCTGAGGATAGACCATTTGTTAGGGTTAGCAAAGTGTATTGAGATGTTCATAGAGGGCTTTGCTCATCTACCACTCCTCTTGGAGATCAAGACCTCCTAGAGAGAAGATCCCCTAGTGGATTGAAGGCCCCTTCTAGGGAAGGATCCCCATCATAGTTTCATCAAGACCTCACCTCCTTTGGAGTGGGAAGAACCTTATCTTTGTGCTATTTTCCTTTGATTGTCTATGTATGCTTGTGGATCTATGTATGCTACTCTAGTGGATGTGTGATTTGGGTTTGTTTGAGTGATTTCTCTCTTGTGTTCTTGTGAGTTCATCCCTCTTGCACTCCAAGTGTGTAAATATCTTCACTTAGGGTCTCTACCCTACAACACTCTTCGAATAGAAGAAATAAGCCAAGCCCTGCGTCAGCAATAGTGCGATTACGATCCAATGTCGGTCGCTGCGCAAAAAAATGAAGAAATTAGCATTGATGAGATCAAACCACAAGGCCATTTATATGTTCCAAAATAAAAGAGTGAACGCTAATGACTTACTTGTCGCATTATAGCACTAGAAAGGTGTCTGTTTGTGGATGATTGACAATAAAGAACGGGAACAGGTAGTCCCAAATGACCTCCTGGCCTTGTGTGGTTTCCAGGTTGTGGAAGTGCATGTAAAAATGATCAGGTATGGACACTTTACCATGCGGGGGTAGGGGATCTATAGCTCGATGAACTACCCAAAGCCTCATTAACTCTGGGGAGACTGCGCTGACAAAGAAGATATTTGCATGGATGACCTCATTAAAGGACAGAGAATATATTTGCAGGGATGGCCGAATCCACGTCAGGGGCGCCCATCTCAACGTCAGGGTTGGTGTACTGAGGTTCCTTCTGAGATGATGTTACAGACCGGCTGCGCTCCAGCCAGCTTCGCCGGCTGCAGCCAGCCAGCTCGAATCCTAAGGCCCAAGTACTAAGCGCTCTCTCCTGAATCCGGCTCCCCGCCTCAGCTACAGACCGGATCCCGGCTGTCCGGCTGGCGGGGAGAAGGGCGAAGGTGGAAGCAAACAGGAAAACAACTAAGGGAAAAGAATAAAAGCGAAACTACCAGACGGCAGGCGCAAGCACACAAGAGACAAATATGCATTCATATATACAACAAGGCCCGCGGCCGATAGTTCATTACATTAAAACTCACACCCCCCGGTGGGTGGATCTGCCGGCTAACAAAAGTTTCAAGTTTGAAAGAGAAAAATAAAAGCCCTAGGCTGCGGCTTCGTCGGCATCGCTCGGCGCCGGGTCCTCCGTGGTGGCGGTGTCGTCCAGCTCGCCGGCATCGTCGTCCGTGTCGGCGCCCGTCTCGGCCGAGCTGCCCTCCGGGTCCTCGAGCTCCAGGCCGAAGTCATCGGTGGGAAGCTCCGCACCGTCCGGCGCCCACTTCGGCACGAACTCCCCGTACGGGGCAAACAACGTGATGTCGCTAGCCCGCACGGCGATCGACGTCGCCCGCTCCGCCAAGTCCGCCTCCGCCCCAGCCCTCCGGGCACGCAGCTGATCCAAGCGGATGGTCGGGTACCACGACAGCACGACGCCGAGCGCCATGTCTGTGCCGGCTCAAGCTGCGGAGGCCCTCCACGCGTTGAGTCGCGCCGCGCCGGCCTCCAGCCAACGCGCCAGCCGGCTCACGCTGCTCGGCGCCACCGCACCCGGCCAGAGGGCGGCCACCATCGACAAACCGGCTTCGAATAGCCGGTTCATCTGGCGCTCCACCGCCTCCAAGCGAGCCTTGGCGGCCACGGTGATCTCCGCCACCGACCAGGCGGCATACTCCTCGACGGCGGCCCCCGACGCCATCTGCTCCTGCCGATGGGCGTTCACCGCCGCCTCGGCCGACCCTTGGGTCTCGGGGAAGAACCCTGGAAGAAAAGGGGATGAAGATTGACCAAGACGCCAAAGGGCGGAAAACAGAAAGAAGCAAAAGACGCAAGTGAAAAAACACTTACGCGGGAGGAGCTCGTCGATGTAGAGCGCCTCCTGCAGCGCCTCCCGCTCCCTCGCCACCAGCGCGTTGGCACTGCGGTCGAGCTCCGCCTTGAGCTGGGCGACCTCCTCGGCGGCCTTCTTCGCCGCCTCCTCCTGCCGCGCTGCTGCTAGACGGCGCTCCTCGGCAAGCCAGTCTAGCTCGGCCTTATGAGCGGCGGCGGCTTCGTCCCTCTCCCGGACTGCCCAGGCCGCCTCCTCCCGCAGCCGGTCTCGCTCCGCGGCCGCCTAGTCACGGAGTTGGCCGGCTTCCGCCAGCCGGAGCCGGAGCGCCTCCATCTCCGCCGGGTCCACGGCGGCGGCTGCTCATCCGGATCCGAACTCCGGTTAGAAGCCGGGCAAAAAGCAAAACAAGAAGCAAAAGAAGATCCGACCCGGCTGCTGCGCAACCGGCCCGGATCTCGGGGGCTACACCCAGTGGGAGCGCTAGCGCGTCCCCACTGGAGGAATGCATGAAAGAAGTTCGAAAAATACCTCGGGCCTGGCAAAGTTCCCCCTCCTTGGCCACCAGCTGGTCCCTGGCCGCGCGATACCGGCCCAGGAGGCGGTTGTACGCCGCCACCCGCTGGTCGTAGATGGACTGCAAAAAAGAAAAAGTCAGCACGGACGCCTGAGAAGGCCCGACCCGCCTGCTGCGCAGCCGGCCCGGGCCTCGGGGGCTACACCCAGTGGGTGCGCTGACGCGCCCCCACTGGAAAGCGACCGAGCCGGTCAAGAAGAGCAAAGAGCAAACGAAAAAGCAAGAAAGCATGAAGGGCAGGAAAACTCACCGCGAAGGTCTACTCCAGCTATCGCAGCCGACTGCTCTCCGCCTGGGCGAAGCTCTACCACTGGCTGTGGTGGTTGGCAATCTGCAGCCGCAGAGAGTCCACCGCCGCGTCCAGCTCGCTCCGGGGGGCACCGCTCGTCGCCTCGCTGGAGCTCGCCACCCAGGTCCGCTACGGCTGAACCGCGGACCCAGCACTGGTCCCGCTGCCGGCCGGCCTCTGTTCGAGGCTAAGCCCCGCGGCCCGCGGCTCCGTCGTCACCAGGGCGCGCGACGGCGCTCCCCCTCCGCCCGGCGCGGCCTCCGACTCGCGATCCCTTCCGCCTCCGCCTCCGGCTCCGTTCGCCGGGTTGGACGCCGGCGGCACGTCCTGGTCAGCCGTCGGGTCGGGCTCCGGCTCGTGGCCGCCGGACTCGCCGCGGTCGGCCGCTGCCTAAGCGGCCGCACGGGCATCCGCCTCCGCCCGGTGGGCCGAGTCGTGCACCGCCTTGGAGCGATGCTCCGCGACCGGCGATGGCGGCGGCGACGGCGCCGTCCACTCCGGCCACGCGGCTTCCTCCACGGCATGTTGCCGTCTCGCCACGACATCGGCCACGGCGACGCTCCACGCCTTGACCGACGCCTTGGCCATCTCCTTCTCGGCCTCGGCCCGGGCCCTCCAGGCGTCCCGCTGGGCGTCCTCCAAGGCGGAGCCGGCTTGGCGGGCCGCGAGCACCTCCTCGGTGGTCTCTGGCACCGCGCTCTCCCCCGTGCCGCTCCGGCCCCGTCGCCGGTCGGCCTCCTCCGCGGCTGTCGCTGCCGCGTCCGCCTCCGCCAGCTCGAGCGCGCTCCTGGACGGTGCGTGAGGGAAATAAAGAAGAAGGAAAGAAAAGAAAACAACGGCAACAGCGGCAAATAAGGCAGCGACTCCGACTGCGAAAAAAGAACTTACCCTATGGCCACGAGAACCGCTCGCGTCGGGCCCGCCGGCGGCGCCATTCGGCGCACCTTCTTGGCGGACGTCTTCAGGGCGCCCGTCTGCGCAGCGGCGGGGCGCTTCGCAGCCGGCCGCGCCTCGACCGGCTGCTTCCCATGCGGCCGGCTCGGGCCAGCCGGCTCCCCGCTCGCCCTCCTCTGCCGCCCCCTGGGGGCGGCCCCGTCGCCCGCCTCCGAGCCCTGAGGAGCTGCATCGCCCGTCCCGTCCTCGTCATCTTCATCGTCATCCGGCCACTCGCGCAAAACATCCGGGATCAGAGGCTTACCGGCTTGAGCGGAGCCGCCGGCTTCCGCGCCGGCGAGGTGCTCCTCGCCGCCTTCGGCTCCCGCGTTGTCGGCCTCCTCGTCCTCCTGGTCCGACTCCTCCCGGTCCGGCTGCAGAACCATGGGACTCGGGCCGTCATGTACCAGCTAGCTCGGGAAGCGCTGCAGCCGGCCCAGGGCGTCAGGGCGCATGAGAAGGGCGGACGCGGCGAAGAACAAGGACCAGAGACTTACCACTGGTGTCGGGGCATCCCGACTGTACGGCTCCTTGCCGAACCGCCACTCCTTCACCTTCAGCCCGGCGGTGGAGACGTCGTTGACGCGCACGGTGATCTCCTCTGCCGTCAGCTCCTTCGTCGATAGCCGGCAGGGGTCGCGTCGGCCACTCATATCGCAGATCCGGTGCGGCCGCCTCTGCAGCGGCAGCACCCGGTGCCCGATGAAGGCGGCGATGAGATCCACGGCGGTGAGCCCCTCACGGTCCGTCATCTCCCTCACTCGGCGGCAGATCCCCAAGATCTCCGCGGACAGGCTCTTAGGGTTGTGCCCCCAGTTCAGCATCTCGGCCGGGGGCACATCCGCGAAGGGAGGAAGGTTGATGCGGTCGTTGGCCGGGTCCGCGTTCTTCACGTACAAGAAGGACTTCTGCCACTTTTTGGCGGACTCCTCGAGCGGCAGCTTCGGGAAGGGGCCCGCCGTCCGGGTAACCGCCACGGCCGCCCCGCACTCGGACATGACGCCGGCTGCTGCTCCTTGCTGCTTGAGGTAGAACATCCGGCACCACAGCTCCACGTACGGGAGGATGCCGACGTAGCCCTCGCACAGCGTCGCGAAGCCGGCAAGCTGCAGGATGGCGTTCGGCCCCAGATGGTGCGGTTGGACGCCAAAGTAGGTGAGGAAGCGCCTGAAGAAGACGCTCGCCGGAAGCCCGAGCCCACGGAGGAAGTGAGTGTAAAACACCACCACTTCGCCGCTCCGCGGTTCCGGCGCCACCTCCTCACTGGGCGCCGAAGATATTCGATGTCGTCGTCGGTAACCACCGACCCCTCCCATGAGCCCTTCGGCGGCGCCACTGGCGAAAGCGGGAGAAGCGCGGCCGAGGAAGTAAGAAAGTAGCTGTGGTGGAGCAAGGAGAGAGCGGCCGCGCGAGAGTCGCAGTGCGGCGGCGAGCCTAGCAGGCAACGGCGCACAGGCGATGGCGTACGGCAGCGATGCGCGCGAGAAGGAAGATGGGGAGGCAAAGGCGACGCCGTACGGCAGCGAAGCGGCGGGCGGGGGAGCGAATGCCTCGGCCTCCCCCCTCCCTCACCATTTAAAGACCACGGTCGAACGTGGGGGAGTGGGATCGTTTGCGCCCACGATCCCCACTCCCCCGCGATACACGGGCATGTTAAAGCTGCGTCTTAACTACCTCGAGAACTCCAACAGGCGCGTGCGGCCGCAGTAAATCCCGCGCGCGGGCCGAGGCCGCGGCCCGGTGGGACCCAGCCCACCGCGACGTCTCGTCGCGCGCGTGGCCTGGCAGGCCTCTTCAGCCGTTGGGCTGCACGTGGCAAGACTTCATCACATCCAACGACAAGATAGCCCCCCACGACGGGAGAACATGGCTACAGTGCAATCCGTCTCGGGAGGGCGCGCCGGCAAAGCTGCCAACCCTGTTGACCGGGACGGACGGTGTCAGCACCAGCATGCCAGTGCAGCCCCCCGCGACGGCCGGCGTCAGCACCTGCATGCCTCTGCAGAGCGCGCACGCGCCGTCCACTCCGTGACGCTCGAGGTGACGGGCTATAGCGCCGAGCAGCCGGCGGGCCCCGCAGTCGGCGGGGCCCAGTAGCCGGTGGGCCCGCGGCCGGCTCCAGACGCCGACGTCCGGGTCCCGGCACGCGCAGTTTACCCATGTAACCCTGGGGGGTCGGGCTATAAGACCCGCCAGGAGGCCTCCATGCAGAGGGGTTCAGTTCGGTCGGCACCCAGTAGCAACACACACACACCCACACACAGGAGAGGCCGAATGGAGAGCTAGCTCCTTCTTCCTCCTCCATTCAAACAGCTCCAGGAGCACCATTGTAACCATTGTGGCCTCTGAGCCTATCAACCCATTCGGCAGGACTAGGGGTGTTACCTCCCCGGAGGGCCCTGAACCTGGGTACGCCTTGTGTCTCCCACACGCGCGTGCCAACCTTGCTTCCGGAACCCACCGGCGTCCTCACGCAGCCCCCCACTTTTAGCCATCTCATGGCATCTGCCACGATTTCACCATGACAATGGTGTAATAAATTATCAGTGGCAATTCACAATTTGGATTATTCTGATGCTGCAAAGGAGAACAAAATTCAAACAAGGATATCATGGCAACCGGATTTATTAAAGGCAATGAAATATGAAGTGTTATGCAAGGAAGCACTCTTGATGGATTTAGCAACAAATTCAGCGTTGATATGCAAAGTACCCAGCAACATCATCCAGACAAACTGTCCCTCAGACTCAGGCAAGTTTTTCTCCACAATAGACCGGGTCTTCAAGACTTGGTTTGGCCGGCTTTGCTTGGTTTTCTCCTTGAGTCCTAGGGGCTATAGTGGATCTGATTTTATTCTACAATGGAAGGAATAGTCCCGAGTCGCCGCAGGCACACAACCCGGCACTTGGGGGCTACATTATTCAAATCAAGATTACATTAAGTATGAAAGTCCCATGTCGCTGCAAGCATGCACCACGACACTTGGGGGCTAATGCATTGTCATTTTAAACTACTTTCATTGAAGACCCGGCTCACTATTAATAGTAACCCGACCCTTGGGGGCTACAGTCATTGACTCTACAGATAGTTCAAGTTCCAGATTGATGAGAACAGCTAAACCGGCCTTTGGGGGCTACATTATTTGCAGCTATACATCTACAAACATCAAAAGCTAAGTTCAAGTCCCAGGTTGCTGCAGGCAAGACAACCCGGCACTTGGGGGCTACAACGTCCAGTTGTTTAAACAGATCATAAGGTCCAAATTGAAGACCCGTCCCATCACATACTGATGAGCCGGTCCTTGGGGGCTACACATGTGAAATGCAAACATTCAGTTTATGACTGGTGACTCAGATGAATAACCCAGATTTCTCCAAAGTTGCAAGAGTTATATTTAAGCAAGTCTTAAGCTATCACTACGTTCTACTCTTAAGACTTGGGGGCTATAGGTAATGTGGATATAAGGGAGGAACACCTTCAAGTTCCCAGTTTTGAGCGAGCCGGGTCTCATATCATACGGATTTCTTATTCCTAATATCTTCTTCAAATCTGAAGCATTGAAAGTTGGCTCAACATCAGATGGATTTCTTATTTCCCAATATTTCTATCAAGACGAAGCACTGGAAACCGACTCAACGTCAGATGGGTTATTTTTCTCAATATTTTTCTGCAAGGACCCAGTGTCAGCAAAGTTCATTGCGAAGCCAGAATGTTGATATGACAAAGAAAACCAGACTTTTCTAGGAGCTGGTTCATTGGATAAATCGGCCATTTGAGCAAGATGGTCCCTTAACATATTAATTATTCTTATGAGCTTGGCGTGAATAAATTCGCGCCAACCTGGGGGCTAATGTCGGGGATATACCCCGTTGAGGATAACCCGGCATTTAAGCCCAAGGATCAAGCCCCGCTGATGAACCCAAGAGGACGAGAGTCGGCTTATCCTTAGGGCTGCTAAAAGCCGGTTTACGGAAGCCCAGGAGATGACCCGGCCCAAATAGCAAGATCTGGCAAAGGAAGCAAGACTCGGCAAGGGATGACCCGGCCCGGAGAAGACCCGGCCTGGGTAAACCCGGCCCGGAGAGAAAACCCGGCCTGGGAGATCAGTTTGGAAGAAAAGACCTGAACTAGGATCCGACTTGTAATGGAAAAGAGACTAATTATAGTCCTAGTAGGACTCTACATGTAAGCCGTCCCCTTCAACTTATATAAGGAGGGACAAGGCACCCCAAGAGGGAGAGGTCAATTAGAGACAAGTCAAGATAGATAGACAGATCAGTAGCTCTCGAGATAGAGGTAGCAAAATAGCACCCTTGTAACCGAGATCATGATCATCATCAATAGCAATCAAGCAGGATGTAGGCCTTTACCTCCACCGCGAGGGGCCGAACCTGGGTAAAACTCGTGTCTCTCTATTCCGATCAACCCCGTTCAAGCTACCACCTAGGTGTGATGGCCTCACCACTAAGTCCTTTCACGAGGACATCTTGCCGTGACAAAACCACGACACTCTGCTTGGAACTACTCCAACTGACTGCTCCACCATTCAAAAGTAATATGTATCCGGTTTGAGACTTTGAGTCATCCGGATCAGTGTCAAAGCTAGCATCAATGTAACCCTTTATGACGAGCTCTTTATCACCTCCATGAACGAGAAACATTTCCTTAGTCCTCTTTAGGTACTTAACGATATTTTTGACCATTGTCCAGTGATCCACTCCTGTATCACTCTGGTACCTCCCAGCCAAACTTATGGCAAGGCACACATCAGGTATGGTACACAACATGGCATACACGATAGAGCCTATGGCTGAGGCATAGGGGATGACTTTCATCCTTTCTCTTTCTTCTGCCATGGTCGGGCTTTGAGTCTTACTCAACTTCACACCTCACAACACAAGCAAGAACCACTTCTTCGACTGGTCCATTTTGAACTTCTTCAAAACTTTGTCAAGGTATGTGCTTTGTGAAAGTCCTATCAGCCGTCTTGATCTATCTCTATAGATCTTAATGCCCAATATGTAAGCAGCTTCACCGAGGTCTTTCATTAAAAAACTCCTGTTCAAATAACCCTTTATGCTTTCCAAAAATTCTATATCATTTCCAATCAATAATATGTGATCCACATACAGTATTAGAAATGCTACAGAGCTCCCACTCACTTTCTTGTAAATACAAACTTCTCCATAAGTCTGTATGAAACCAAAAGCTTTGATCACCTCATCAAAGCGAATATTCCAACTCCGAGATGCTTGCACCACTCCATTGATGGATCGCTGGAACTTGCATACCTTATTAGCATCCTTAGGATCGACAAAACCTCCCAGTTGCATCATATACAACTCTTCCTTAAGGAAACCATTAAAGAACGCTATTTTGACGTCCATCTGCCAGATTTCATAATCAAAAAATGCAGCAATTGCTAACATAATCCTGATAGACTTCAGCATCGCTACGGGTGACAAAGTCTCATCGTAGTCAACCCCTTGAACTTGTCGAAAACCCTTTGTGACAAGTCGAGCTTTATAGACGGTGACATTACCATCAGCATCTGTCTTCTTCTTAAAGATCCATTTGTTCTCAATGGCCTTTCGGTCATCAGGTAAGTCTACCAAAGTCCATACTTGGTTTTCATACATGGATCCTATCTCGGATTTCATGGCCTCAAGCCATTTGTCAGAATCCGGGCTCATCATTGCTTCTTGATAGTTCGTAGGTTCACCGTTGTCCATCAACATGACTTCCAGGACAGGATTACCATACCACTCAGGGGCAGTACATGTCTCGGTCAACCTACGAAGTTCAGTAGTACCTTGATTAGAAGTTTCATGATCATCATCATTAGCTTCCTCTCCGGCTGGTGTAGGCATCACGGGAAATTCTTTCTATGATGCGCTACTCTCCCATTCGAGAGAAGGTACGATTACCTCATCAAGCTCTACCTTCCTCCCACTCACTTCTTTCGAGAGAAACTCCTTCTCTACAAAGGACCCATTCTTGGCAACAAAGATCTTGCCCTCAGATATGTGGTAGAAGGTATACACAATGGTCTCTTTAGGGTATCCTATGAAGATGCACTTCTCCGCTTTGGGTTCGAGCTTATCAGGCTGAAGCCTCTTGACATAAGCGTCGCATCCCCAAACTTTAAGAAACGACAGCTTAGGTTTCTTGCCAAACCATAATTCATACGGTGTCGTCTCAACGGATTTAGACGGTGCCCTGTTTAAAGTGAATGCGGTTGTCTCCAATGCATAACCCCAAAAAGATAGTGGCAAATCGGTAAGAGACATCATAGAATGCACCATATCTAATAGAGTACGATTACGACATTCGGAAACACCATTACGCTGTGGTGTTCCAGGTGGCATGAGTTGTGAAACAATTCCACATTGTCTTAAATGCATACCAAACTCGTAACTCAGATATTCTCCTCCATGATCAGATCGTAAGAATTGTATCTTCTTGTCACGATGATTCTCCACTTCACTCTGGAACTGTTTGAACTTTTCAAATGTTTCAGACTTGTGTTTCATCAAGTAAATATACCCATATCTACTCAAATCATCCGTGAAGGTTAGGAAATAACGATATCCACCGCGTGCTTCAACACTCATTGGACCGCATACATCGGTATGTATTATTTCCAACAAGTCACTTGCCCGCTCCATTGTACCGGAAAACGGGGTTTTAGCCATCTTGCCCATGAGGCATGGTTCACATGTTTCAAATGATTCATAATCAAGTGATTCCAAAAGTCCATCAGCATGGAGTTTCTTCATGCGCTTTTCACCAATATGACCTAAGCGGCAGTGTCACAAGTATGTGGTACTATCATCATTAACTTTGCATCTTTTGGCATCAATATTATGAACATGTGTATCACTACGATCGAGATTCAACAAGAATAAACCATTCACATTGGGTGCATGACCATAAAAGATATTACTCATATAAATAGAACAACCATTATTCTCTGATTTAAATGAATAACTGTCTCGCAATAAACAAGATCCAGATATAATGTTCATGCTCAACACAGGCACCAAATAACAATTATTTAGGTTTAAAACAAATCCCGAAGGTAGAAGTAGAGGGAGCGTGCCGACGGCGATCACATCAACCTTGGAGCCATTTCCAATGCATATCGTCACCTCGTCCTTAGCTAGTCTCTGTTTATTCTGCAGCTCTTGTTTCGAGTTACAAATATTAGCAACTGAACCAGTATCAAATACCCAGGCGCTAGTACGAGCACTAGTAAGGTACACATCAATAATTGTATATCAAACATACCTTTCTTGACGTTGACAGCCTTCTTATCTGCCAAGTAATTGGGGCAGTTCCGCTTCCAGTGGCCATTCCCCTTGCAATAGAAGCACTCAGTCTCAGGTTTGGGTCCAACCTTGGGTTTCTTCACGGGAGCGGCAACTGGCTTGCCATTCTTCTTGAAGTTCCCTTTCTTTCCCTTGCCCTTCTTGAAACTAGTGGTCTTTTTGACCATCAACACTTGATGCTCTTTCTTGATTTCTACTTCCGCGGCCTTAAGTATCACGAAAAGCTCAGTGATTGTCTTGTCCATCCCTTGCATATTATAGTTCATCACGAAGCTCTTGTAGCTTGTGGCAGTAACTAGAAAACGCTATCAATCGCTACTTCATCCGGAAGATTAAATCCCAACTGATGCAAGCGGTTGAAGTACCCAGACATTTTGAGTACGTGATCGCTAATGGAGGTATTCTCCTCCATCTTACAGCTAAAGAACTTGTCTGAGGTGTCATACCTCTCAACCTGGGCGTGAGCCTGAAATACTAATTTCAGCTGCTGGAACATCTCATATGCTCCATGGTGCTCAAAATGCTTTTGGACCCCCAGTTCTAAGCCGTAAAGCATGGCGTACTAAATTATCGTGTAGTCATCATTTCTTGCCTGCCAGACGTTCATAGCATCTAGATTGGCGGGAGCAGGTGGCACACCTAGCGGTGCATCAAGGACATAAGCCTTCTGTGCTACAGTGAGGATAATCCTCAGATTACGGACCCAGTCCGCATAGTTGCTTCCATCATCTTTCAACTTTTCTTTCTCTAGGAACGCATTAAAATTCAGGGGAGCTACAGCGTGAGCCGTTGATCTACAACATAATTTGCAAAGACAATTTAGACTATGTTCATGATAATTAGTTCAATTAATCAAATTACTAATGAACTCCCACTTAAATCAACATCCATCGGGTTGTTAAGTGATACATGATCCAAATTCACTAACCCAAGTCCGATCATCACGTGAGATGGGGTAGTTTCAATGGTGAACATCTCCATGTTGATCATATCTTCTATATGACTCGTGTTTGACCTTTCGGTCCTCCGTGTTCCGAGGCCATGTCTGTACATGCTAGGCTCGTCAAGTTTAACCCAAGTATTCCGCATGTGTAAAACTGGCTTACACCCGCTATATGCGAACGTAGAGTCTATCACACCCGATCATCACGAGGTGCTTCGAAACGATGAACTTTCGCAACGGTGCATACTTAGGGAGAACACTTTTATCTTGAAATTAATTGTGAGGGGTCATCTTATAATGCTACCATCGTCCTAAGAAAAATAAGATGCATAAAAGATAAACATCACATGCAATCAATATGTGACATGATATGGCCATTATCATCTTGTGCTTTTGATCTCCATCTCCAAAGCACCGGCACGATCTCCATAATCACTGGCATGACACCATGATCTCCATCATCATGATCTCCATCATCGTGTCGTCATGTGGTTGTCTACACTAACTATTGCTTCTATGACTATTGCTAACTCATAGCGATAAAGTAAAGCAATTACATGGTGTTTAAAGATTGACATGCAGGTCATACAATAAATTAAGACAACCCTATGGCTCCTGCTAGTTGCCGTACTCATCGACATACAAGTCATGAACTTATTACAAAAGATGATCATCTAATACATCACATATATCATATCACGTCATGGCCATACCACATCACATCACAGGCCCTGCAAATGCAAGTTAGACGTCCTCTACTTTGTTGTTGCAATTTTTACGTGGCTGCTATAGGCAACTAACAAGAACCGTTCTTATCTACCATGTGACACTCCGATTCAGAGAACCGGAGGTCCTCGTGTTCCAGCCCAGAGATCCATGTCTTCTGGAACACGACTATATCTTGGTACAGATAGACCACCATAATAAGTACTTATATAGAATAGCGTCTTAATAGTACAATACTCTTGCAGAGCAAGCTCATGTCTGAGTGTCGAGAGCCTAAGGGCTTTATTCTATGGGTGACTTAATGAAGTACTAAAGACGGAAATAATTCTAATGACACAGCGGAAGACAGGGTACTGGCGGGGCTCCAATCCAAAGGGACACTACTGGGACACCTTCTAGTCCAGGGACACGAACTCTTCGGGAAACTCCTCTATCGGCTCTCCAGTATTTGGCATGATAAGTCAGGTGAGTACTTTGAATGTACTCGCAAGCTCACAAACAATCCAAAGGCAAGCAAGGACAGAGTAAACATATAAAGCAATGAAGTAAAGACTAGTAAATCTACTACTATCCAGACTACTGTATAAACTTAGCATGCTCGTTTAACATCCATAGGACCTCTTCCTGGCATGAGTCATGCTTGACTGACTCGTCATCTCAAGTTACCTATTTACCATAGTTATTAGAGTTTAAAGTGAATGAATTCCAGTGCTTGGTCAAATAGTGTGACTTAACGCGAACGGTGTCCCATTTTGGGGACTCGACTATTCGAATAGTTTCAACACACACTCTGCAGAGGTCGCATACTTTACCCACACCATAGACTCTTTGTCTAATGAATTCCGTTTATAGCAAGGCACTCTAATTATGCCTCCGACCTCCCGCGGGCTAGCCCTGGGAGAGAGGATATGGGTCCTTGCCACCTCGTGGCACCACTTGTGTTCCCTCGGGAATCTTTTCTCTTGAGCTCATCCACTGACCCAGGCTCTCTTGACTGAATGGCAACTTCCCGGCCAGAGGAAGTATACACATTCTAGTTTCCCTCTTTGGAGTCACATGAAAGAGACATAACTACAAACGGAGTAAGGCCCTCCCATTTGGGCAAATGTGGTTGTGCTGAGGATGTTCGGTTTCGTGGCACCGGGATTAACCAGCTATTTAGGGTTGGGTTTGCAAGAAAAGTAAAGCTGGGACTTTGTATTGCCTAAAGTAATCCACAACTTGTTATCCTACTAGGGTGAAGTATTCACGAGGATTCATCCTCCTAAGTAAAGTATTTCCCCAAGATCCTTCATGAATATAGTTACTTATATTGCTTATGATTCATGTTGTTAAAATAATTACCGGTTAAGAGTCAAAGTTAAACTTCTACACCAACAGTACTCAACTAAGGTATCTCCTCAACTAGCTGATTATGCTACTCTAACCATAACAACTTAACATAAGCACAAAAGTAAACACCGAAAGGCAACGCTGGAAAAAGAAATGCAAGTTGAACCCTGATACGTCCATTTTGCATCATGTTTTCCTACTGTTATTTATAATGTTTTTGGTCATTATTTCACTTTATGATGCAATTATAATGCCTTTTCTCTCTTAATTTGCAAGATCTGCATGAAGAGGGAAATCACCGGCAGCTGGAATTCTGGACCAAAAAGGGGCACAACAGAGATAGTTATTCTACGGAGCTCCAAATGACCTGAAACTTCACGAAGATTCTTTATTGAAGATATAAGGATTTTTGGAAGGAAAACCCACCAGAGAGGGGCCAACGGTTGCCTACAAGGCAACAGGGCACGCCTACCCCCCCCCAAGGCACGCCCTGATGCCTTGTGGTGCCCACAGCAGCCCTCCAGTGCCCCCTTCTGCTATATGAGGCCTTTTGCCCTAAAAAAATAAGAGAAGACTTTCGGAATGAAGCGCCACCATCTCAAGGCGGAACCTGGGCAGGAGCACTTTTGCTCTCCGGCGGAGCGATTCCGCCGGGGATACTTCCCTCCGGGAGGGGGAAATCGAAGCCATCGACATCACCAATGATCCCTCCATCGTGGGAAGACCGATCTTCATCAACATCTTCACCAGCACCATCTCATCTCAAACCCAAGTTCATCTCTTATATTCAATCTTTGTCTCAAAACCTCAGATTGGTACCTGTGCGTTGCTAGTAGTGTTGATTACATCTTGTAGTTGATGCTAGTTGGTTCATTTGGTGGAAGGTTATATGTTTAGATCCTTAATCATATTCAATACACCTCTGATCTTGAACATGAACATGATTTGTGAGTAGTTACTTTTGTTCTTGAGGACATGGGAGAAGTCTTGTTATAAGTAATCATGTGAAGTTGGCATTCGTTCAATATTTTGATGACGTGTATGTTGTTATTCCTCTAGTGGTGTCATGTGAACGTCGACTACATGACACTTCACCATATTCGGGCCTAGGGGAATGCATTGGGGAGTAATAAGTAGATGATGGGTTGCGAGAGTGACAGAAGCTTAAACCCTAGTTTATGCATTATTCCATAAGGGGCTGATTTGGATCCATATGTTTCATGCTATGGTAAGATTTATCTTAATTCTTCTTTCGTAGTTGCGGATGCTTGCGAGAGGGGGTAACGATAAGAGGGTTGCTTGTTCAAGTAAGAACAGCACCCTAGCACCGGTCCACCCACATATCAAATTAACAAAGAAGTGAACGCGAATCAACTAAACATAATGAACGTGACTAGACGAGAATTCCCATGTGTCCTCGAGAGCACTTTGCATTATATAAGAGAAACTTCCGGCTTGTCATTTGCTACAAAAAGGATTGGGCCACCTTGCTGCACCTTTGTTACTATTGTTACCTGTTACTTCCTATGAATCACCTTGTTACAAAACTATCTGTTACTACTGTTTACAGCACTTGCAGAGAATACCTTGCTAAAAACCACTTGTCATTTCCTTCTGCTCCTCGTTGGGTTCGACACTCTTACTTATAGAAAGGACTATGATTGATCCCCTATACTTGTGGGTCATCAACACTCTTTTTTGGTGTTGTTGCCGGGGAGTGAAGCGCCTTTGGTAAGTGAAATTTTATAAGGAAACATTTTTATTACGTGCTGAAACTTACTGTCACTTGTCACTATGGAAAATAATCCTTTGAGGGGCTTGTTCGGGGTATCTTCAACTCGACCAGAAGTGGTAAGAGCCGCTCCTCAACCTACTGAAGCTACTGAAAATATTTATTATGAAATTCCCTCGGGTATGTTGGAAAAACTGTTGGCTAATCCTTATGCAGGAGATGGAACAATGCATCCTGATATGCACCTAATCTATATAGATGAAACTTGTGGATTGCTTAAGCTTGCAGGTTTATCCGAGGATGGAGTTAAGAAGAAAGTATTCCTTTATCTTTGGGGGTAAAGGCATTGATATGGTATAGGCTATTGGATGACATTGGAACATGGGACTGGAATCGATTGAAGCTGGAATTCCATCAAAAATTCCATCCTATGCATTTGGTTCATCGTGGTCGAAATTATATATATAATTTTTGGCCTCGTGAAGGAGAAAGTATCGCTCAAGCTGGGGGGGCTTAAATATATGATGCACACATGCCCCAATCATGAGCTTTCAATAGAAATGATTATACAAAACTTTTATGCTCGGCTTTCTCATAATGACCGATCAATGCTTGATACTTCTTCTGCTGGATCCTTCATGAATTGAACTATTGAATTCAAATGGGATCTTCTTGAAAGAATTAAATACAACTCTGAAGATTGGGAAACCGACACAGGTAATGAGTTAGGTATAAAACTTGAGTATGATTGTGTTTAATCTTTTACAGAAACCGATTCTTTTCATGAGTTTAGTGCAAAATATGGACTTGACTCTGAGATAGTAGCTAATTTATGTGAATCCTCTGCTGCTCATGTTGATCTCCCTAAAGAGAAATGGTTTCAATTTCATCTGCCTATTGAAGAAACTTGTGATGAGCCTGTTATAGCTAAAACTGAAACATTTACTTATAAGTTATAATGATAATCCAGTTGTGCCCTTACATTGAGAAACCTCCTTTCCCTGTTATGATAAAGAAACATGCAAAAGCTACAACTGTAATTCATAAAAGTAATGTTAAAGTTCCTAAACCTTCTGAAGAAATTAAAGTGGAACCTAATATTGCAATGGTTAAAGATCTCTTGGTTGATAATATTCATGGTCATGTCATTTATTTCTGTGAGGAAGCAACTAGGATTGCTAAACAGGTTAATACAAAACAAGATAAAATAGATAAGAGCAAACCTATAGTTGGCATGCCTGTTGTTTCAGTTAAGATTGGAGATCATTGCTATCATGGTTTATGTGATATGGGTGCTAGCATAAGTGTTATTCCATTTACTTTATATCAAGAAGTTATGCATGATATTGCACCCGCTGAGATAGAAGATATTGATGTCACCATTAAGCTTGCAAACAGAGATACTATTTCACCGCTTGGGATTGTTAGAGATGTTGAAGTCTTGTGTGGTAAGATCAAATACCCTACTGATTTCTTAGTCCTTGGATCACCTCAAGATGATTTTTGTCCTATTATATTCGGTAAATCTTTCTTGAATACTGTTAATGCTGAAATTGATTGTGCTAAAGAGAAGGTCAGTGTTAAATTTGGTGATGTATCTAATGAATTTAATTTTTCCAAGTTTAGTAGATAACCTCATGATAAAGAACTGCCTAGTAAAGATGAAATTATTGGTGTTGCTTCTATTGCTGTGCCTCCTACTGATCCATTAGAACAATATTTGCTAGACCATGAAAATGATATGCATATGAATGAAATAGATGAGATATTCTTTAGGCAAGCACCAATTCTTAAACATAATTTGCCTGTTGAAACTTTGGGAAACCCTCTCCCACCTAAGACTGATCATGTGTTTGAATTAAAGAAACTCCCTGATACATTGAAATATGCTTACCATGATGCAAAGAAGATATATCCTGTTATTATCAATGCTAACCTTTCAGTGCATGAAGAAAAGAGATTGCTCAAAACTTTAAAGAAGCATCGTGCTACAATTGGATATACTCTTGATGATCTTAAGGGCATTAGTCCCATGTTATGTCAACACAAGATTAATATGGATCCTAACGCTAAGCCAGTTGTTGATCATCAACGTCGTCTGAATCCTAAAATGAAGGATGTGGTGAGAACTGAAATATTAAAGCTTTTGGAGGTAGGTATAATTTATCCTATAGATGATAGTAGATGGGTAAGTCCTGTTCATTGTGTCCCTAAGAAAGGAGGCATTACTGTTGTCCCTAATGATAAAAATGGACTTATCCCGCAAAGAATTATAATCGGTTATAGGATGGTAATTGATTTTAGAAAGTTAAACAAAGCTACTAGAAAAGATCATTACCCATTGCCTTTTATTGATCAAATGTTAGAAAGGTTATCTAAGCACACACATTTTTGCTTCCTAGATGGATATTCTGGTTTTTCTCAAATACCTGTTTCACAAGAAGATCAAGAGAAAACTACTTTTACTTGTCCTTTTGGAACTTATGCTTATAGACGTATGCCTCTTGGTTTATGTAATGCACTGATACGTCTCCAACGTATCTATCATTTATGAAGTATCCATGCCATGTTTATAACAATTTTATATGGTTTTGGTATGATTTGATTAGAACTAACCCGGACTGACGCTGATTTTAGCAGAACTACCATGGTGTTGTTTTTTGTACAGAAATAAAAGTTCTCGGATTGGGCTGAAAATTTACGATGATTTTTTCTGGACCAAAAGAGACCCCCAAAGCTTCGAGGAAGGACCGGAAGTCTCACAAGGAAGTGACAAGCCTGGAAGGCGCGGGCCCCCCTAGGGCGCGCCTACCGAGCTTGTCGCTCCCTCATGGGCCCATCTGGCGTGAATCCAACGCTGAAAAATTCTATTAATATAGAAAACCCCGAAACTAAACCTAGAACTCCCACGCCGCCGCCGCAAGCCTCTGTACCGAAGCGATCTCATCCGGAGCCTTGTTCCGGCACCCTGCCGGAGGGGGGAATCATCACCGGAGGCCATCTTCATCATCCCGGTGGTCTCCATGACAAGGAGGGAGTAGTTCACCCTCGGGGCTGAGGGTATGTACCAGTAGCTATGTGTTTGATCTCTCTCTCTCTTCTTGATTTGGCACGATCTTGATGTACCGCGAGATTTGTTAATATAGTTGTATCATATGGTGTTTGTTCCCTCTCTATCTTCTTGTGATGAATTGAGTCTTTCCCTTTGAGGTTTCGTTATTGTAGGATTGAATACTTTGGATTTGAGAACACTTGATGTATGTCTTGCATGTGGATACCCGTGGTGACAATGGGGTATTCTATTGAGTCACTTGATGTATGTTTTGGTAATCAACTTGCGGATTCCCGTGACCTTGGGGTAATCTAGGCATATGGGTTGGTACACGTTTTCATCTTCTTTTCTCCAATAGAAACTTTGGGGTACTCTTTGAAGTTCTTTGTGTGGATTGAATATTATGAATCTGAAGTTGTTTGATGCATATCGAATAGTTAACTCATGGATACTTGTGGTGACATTGGAGTATCCAGGTGACATTAGAGTTAATTGATGCGTATCATATGGTGTTATTTTAGTACGAACTCTAGGGCTGTTTGTGACACTTATAGGGATGGCTCAATAGATTGATCGGAAAGGATAACTTTGAGGTGGTTTCGTACCCTACAACAATTTCATCTTATGTTCTCTGCTAGATAAGAACTTTGGAGTGATTCTTTGTCGCACGTTGAGGGATTGTTATATGATTCAATTATGTTAACACTATTGAGAGATTGCACTAGTGAAAGTATGAACCCTAGGCCTTGTTTTTAAGCATTGCAATACCGTTTGTGCTCACTTTTGTTACTTGCTACCTTGTTGTTTTTATTATTTCAGATTACAAAAACCTATATCCACTATCCATACTACACTTGTATCACCATCTCTTCACTGGACTGGTGCACCTATACAATTTACCATTATATTGGGTGTGTTGGGGACACAAGAGATTTCTTGTATTTGATTGCAGGGTTGTTTGAGAGAAATGATTAAGAGAGCTATATTTGTGAGAGAATTAGGGGTTCCTATTGTAATGCATGACTACTGAACAGCGGGATTCAACGCAAATACTACTTTGGCTCATTATTGCCGCGACAATGGCCTACTTCTTCACATTCACTGTGCAATGCATGCAGTTATTGATAGACAGAAAAATCATGGTATGCATTTCTGTGTATTAGCTAACGCATTGCGTATGTCTGGGCCATCTTCATCCTACACCTCCCATGGATAGATAAACCTTAGGTCATCCACTTGAGGGAAATTTGCTGCTGTCCTACAAAACTCTACACTTGGAGGCCCAACAAAGTCTACAAGAAATAAAGTTGCGTAGTAGACATCATGCACCTGCTACCTTTTAAAGATGTATGACTGCTATATTCTCTAACTTTTGTGAAAAGATTGTTGAGGTATTCATGGATGATTTTTTCGTTTACGGAACTTCTTTTGATAATTTCTTGAGCAACCTTGATCGAGTTTTGCAGAGATGTGAGGAGACAAATCTCATCTTGAACTGGGAGAAGTGCCACTTTATGGTGAATGAAGGTATAGTCCTTGGTCATAAAATTTCTGAAAGAGGTATTGAGGTAGACAAAGCTAAAGTTGGTGCAATTGAGAAAATGCCATGTCCTAAAGATATCAAAGGTATAAGAAGTTTCCTAGGTCACAGGTTTTTATAGGAGGTTCATTAAAGACTTCTCTAAAATTTCTAGACCTCTCACTAATCTCCTGCAAAAATATGTTCCATTCGTTTTCGATGATGATTGTGTAGAAGCCTTTGAAATACTTAAGAAAGCCTTAATTTTTGCACCTATTGTTCAACCACCTAATTGGAACCTACCCTTTGAAATTATGTGTGATGCTAGTGATTATGCTATTGGTGCTATTCTAGGTCAAAGAGTTGATAAGAAACTGAATGTTATTCACTATGCTAGTAAGACCTTGGATAGTGCTCAAAAGAACTATGTTACTACTGAGAAAGAATTTTTAGCAGTTGTGTTTGCATGTGATAAATTCAGACCTTATATTGTTGACTCTAAAGTTACTATTCACACCGATCATGCTGCTATTAAATATGTTATAGAAAAGAAAGATGCTAAACCAAGATTGATTAGGTGGGTTTTATTGCTACAAGAATTTGACTTGCATATTATTGATAGAAAAGGAGCTGAAAATCCTGTAGCAGATAATTTATCTAGATTGGAAAATGTTCTTGATGACCCACTTCCTATTGATGATAATTTTCCTGATGAACAATTAGCTGTTATAAATGCTTCTACTTCAGGCAATAATCCTTGGTATGCAGACTATGCTAATTTCATTGTTGCTAAATATATGACACCTAGTTACACATATCAACAAAAGAAAAAGATCTTCTTTGACTTAAGACATTACTTTTGGGATGACCCACATTTATATAAAGAAGATGTAGATGGTGTTGTTAGACGTTGTGTACCTGAGCATGAACAGGAACAAATCCTACGGAAGTGTCATTCCAAGGCATACGGAGGGCACCACGCGGGAGACCAAACTGCACATAAGGTATTACAATCTGGTTTTTACTAGCCTACTCTCTTCAAGGATGCACGTAAGTTTGTCCTCTCTTGTGATGAATATCAAAGAATTGGTAATATTGGTAGACGTCAGCAAATGCCTATGAATTATTTACTTTTTATTGAGCCATTTGATGTTTGGGGATTTGATTATATGGGACCTTTTCCTAAATCTAATGGATATACTCATATTCTTGTTGCTGTTGATTATGATACTAAGTGGGTAGAAGCTATTCCAACTAGTAGTGTTGATCACAACACATCTATTAAAATGCTTAAAGAGGTTATCTTTCTGAGATTCGGAGTCCCTAGATATTTAATGACTGATGGTGGTTCACATTTTATTCATGATGCATTGCGTAAGATCTTAGCTAAATATGATGTTAACCATAGAATTGCATCACCTTATCATCCTCAGTCTAGTGGTCAAGTTGAATTAAGCAATAGAGAATTAAAGTTAATCTTGCAAAAGACCGTTAACCGGTCTAGGAACAATTGGTCTAAGAAACTTGATGATGCATTGTGGGCATATAGAACTGCTTATAAAAATCCTATGGGTATGTCCCCGTATAAAATGGTCTATGGAAAAGCATGTCATTTACCTCTTGAATTAGAACATAAAGCTTATTGGGCAATTAAAGAACTCAACTATGATTTCAAACTTGCCGGTGAAAAGAGGTTGTTTGACATTAGTTCTTTATATGAGTGGAGAACACAAGCTTATGAAAATGCCATGTTATTTAAAGAAAAGGTTAAAGATGGCATGATAGAAGAATTCAAAAACGAGAATTTAAAATTGGTGATCAAGTTCAATTATACAATTCTTGTTTTAGATTCTTTGCAGGAAAACTTCTCTCCAAATGGGAAGGACCATACATCGTCGAAGAAGTTTATCGTTCCGAAGCAATCAAGATTAATAATGCCAAGGGCACCAACCCGAAGGTGGTTAATGGGCAAAGAATTAAACATTATATTGCAGGTACGTGCTACTTGTAGACTGCGTTGGTATTTCCCCGAAGAGGAGGAGATGATGCAGTATAGTAGAGATAAGTATTTCCCTCAGTTAAAAACCAAGGTTATCAATCCAGTAGGAGAACCACGCAAAATCCCGTTAGCAGCACCTGCACACACAAAAGCAAACACTTCCACCCAACGCAAATAAGAGGGTTGTCAATCCTCTTAGCGGTTATTTGCAAGGATTAATTCTAATAGTGATAGATAGATAAACTAAAATACTAAATAAATAAAAGTAAATAAATTGCAGCAAGGTATTTTTGGTTTTTAATATATGATAAAAGTAGACCCGGGGGCCACAGTTTTCACTAGAGGCTTCTCTCTCGAGCGCTGAACATACGGTGGGTAAACAAATTACTGTTGCGCAATTGATAGAAAAGCAAATAATTATGACGGATTCATGGCAATGATCATGTATATAAGCATCATGTCTGAGACAAGTAGACCGACTCCTGCCTGCATCTACTACTACTACTCCACCCATCGACCGCTATCCAGCATGCATCTAGGGTATTAAGTATGAAACAGAGTAACGCCTTAAGCAAGATGACATGATGTAGACAAAGTAAACTCAAGCAATATGATTAAACCCCATCTTTTTATCCTTAATGGCAACAATACAAATACGTGTCATGTCCCTTTCTGTCACTGGGATTGAGCACCGCAAGATTGAACCCATCACAAAGAACCTCTCCCATTGCAAGATAAACCAATCTAGTTGGCCAAACCAAATCGATAGATCAGAGAGAAATACAAAGCTATAATAATCATGTATAGAAGAGTTTAGAGAAGACTCAAATATTTCTCATGAATAATCTGATCATAAACTCACAATTCATTGGATCCCAACAAACACACCGCAAAAGAAGATTACATCGGATAGAACTCCAAGAACATCGAGGAGAACATGCTATTGAAGATCAAAGAGAGAGAAGAATCCATCTAGCTACTAGCTATGGACCCGTAGGTCTGTGGTAAACTACTCACACATCATCGGAAGAGCAGTAAGGTTGATGTAGAAGCCCTCCGTGATTGATTCCCCCTCCGACAGAGTACCGAAAAAGGCCTCCAGATGGGATCGCGGAAGAACAGAGGCTTGCGGCAGCGTAAAAGTTATTCGGGGTCGCTCTCTGTTGGTTTCCGAATATTTGAGAATTTATAGAAGTGGAATTAGGTCAAACGGAGCCACGAGGGCCCCATAAGGCATCAGGGCGCCCCCCTAGGGTCGCGCCCTATTGCCTTGTGGAGGCTTCGTGAACCTTCTGACCTCCTCTCCAAGTCTCCAAGGTCTCTTTTGTCCAGAAAAAAATCTCCAAAAAGTTTCGTGGCATTTGGACTTCGTTTGGTACTGATTTCCTGAAAAACCAAAAACAAGCGGAAAACAGCAACTGGCACTGGGCACTAGGTTAATAGGTTAGTCCCAAAAATGATATATAATTGCATATAAAAACATCCAAGATTGATACTATAATAGCATGGAACAATCAAAAATTATAGATACGTTGGAGACGTATCAAGCATCCCCAAGCTTAATTCATGCTCGTCCTCGAGTATGTAAATGATAAAAACGGAATTTTTGATGTGGAATGCTACCTAACTTGTTTCATCATGTAATCTCTCTCTTACGGTATGAATAATAAGATCCAAATGATTCAAAGCAAATAGTCTATAGTTTGACATAAAGACATCAATACTCAGGCATACTAATAAACAATCATGTCTTTCAAAATAAAAATGCTAAAGAAAGTTATCCCTACAAAATCATATAATCCTATCATGCGCCATCTTCTTAACACAAAATATTTATCATGCACAACACCGGTTTTAGCCAAGCAATTGGTTCATACTTTTTAACGCGCTTCAGCTTTTTCAACCCCCACGCAATACATGAGCGCAAGCCATGGATATAGCACTATGGGTGGAATAGAGTGTGGTGGTAGAGATTAATAAGGGGAAGTCAAAAATAAGAAGATAGTCTCACATCGACGAGGCTAATTAACGGGCTATGGAGATGCCCATCAATTGATGTCAATGCGAGGAGTAGGGATTGCCATGCAACGGATGCACTAAGAGTTATAAGTGTATGAAAGCTCAACATGAAAACTAAGTGGGTGTGCATCCAACTTGCTTGCTCACGAAGACATCGGACATTTGAGGAAGCCCATCATCAGAATATACAAGCCAAGTTCTATAATGAAAAATTCCCACTAGTATATGAAAGTGACTAAACAGGAGACTCTCTATATGAAAAACATGGTGCTACTTTGAAGCACAAGTATGGAAAAGGATAGTAATACTGCCCCTTCTCTCTTTTTCTCTTATTTTATTTTTTTCCTTTTTTTCTTTTTTCCATTTTTTCTCTTTTTTTCGTGGGCTCTTTTTGGCCACTTTTTTTTTATTTCCTCACTAGGACAATGCTCTAATAATGATGATCATCATACTTCTATTTACTTACAACTCAAAAGAAAATTACATCTCGAAACTAGAACAAAAATATGACTCTATATGAATGCCTCTGGCGGTGTACCAGGATGTGCAATGATACTAGCGTAACATGTCTAAAAATGATGAACGGTGGCTGAGCCACAAATACTATGTCAGATATATGATCATGCAAAGCAATATGACAATGATGATGTGTGTCATAAAAACGGAACGGTGTAAGTTGCATCGCAATATATCTCGGAATGGCTATGGAAATGCCATGATAGGTAGGTATGGTGGCTGTTTTGAGGAAGATATAAGGAGGCTTATGTGTGATAGAGCGTATCATATCACGGTGTAGGATCGAAAGTATGTCTAGAGGGGGGGTGATTAGACTACTTGACCAAATAAAAACCTAACCTTTTCCCAATTTTAGAAGTAGGCAGATTTTAGCAAGCATACAAGTCAAGCATCACCCTACACATGCAATTCTAAGAGTGTAGCAGCAGAAATTATGACAGGTTGGAGTGGGCATATTTGAAGGCGATTATGGAAAAACTGAGTTTTTGTGGGGTCGAGGAGATAGGTCTGGAGGGGGGTGAATAGAGCCTTAACCAACCAAAGATGCAGATTTTTAGTTCACTTGAAATTTAGGCAGATTTTGGCACAAGTTAAGATAACACCAAGACTTCCCACACATGCATATCTAGAGATTGAGCAGCGGAAATAATAAACTCACAATTCATTGGATCCCAACAAACACACCGCAAAAGAAGATTACATCGGATAGAACTCCAAGAACATCGAGGAGAACATGCTATTGAAGATCAAAGAGAGAGAAGAATCCATCTAGCTACTAGCTATGGACCCGTAGGTCTGTGGTAAACTACTCACACATCATCGGAAGGGCAGTAAGGTTGATGTAGAAGCCCTCCGTGATTGATTCCCCCTCCGACAGAGTACCGAAAAAGGCCTCCAGATGGGATCGCGGAAGAACAGAGGCTTGCGGCAGCGTAAAAGTTATTCGGGGTCGCTCTCTGTTGGTTTCCGAATATTTGAGAATTTATAGAAGTGGAATTAGGTCAAACGGAGCCACGAGGGCCCCATAAGGCATCAGGGCGCCCCCCTAGGGTCGCGCCCTATTGCCTTGTGGAGGCTTCGTGAACCTTCTGACCTCCTCTCCAAGTCTCCAAGGTCTCTTTTGTCCAGAAAAAAATCTCCAAAAAGTTTCGTGGCATTTGGACTTCGTTTGGTACTGATTTCCTGAAAAACCAAAAACAAGCGGAAAACAGCAACTGGCACTGGGCACTAGGTTAATAGGTTAGTCCCAAAAATGATATATAATTGCATATAAAAACATCCAAGATTGATACTATAATAGCATGGAACAATCAAAAATTATAGATACGTTGGAGACGTATCAAGCATCCCCAAGCTTAATTCATGCTCGTCCTCGAGTATGTAAATGATAAAAACGGAATTTTTGATGTGGAATGCTACCTAACTTGTTTCATCATGTAATCTCTCTCTTACGGTATGAATAATAAGATCCAAATGATTCAAAGCAAATAGTCTATAGTTTGACATAAAGACATCAATACTCAGGCATACTAATAAACAATCATGTCTTTCAAAATAAAAATGCTAAAGAAAGTTATCCCTACAAAATCATATAATCCTATCATGCGCCATCTTCTTAACACAAAATATTTATCATGCACAACACCGGTTTTAGCCAAGCAATTGGTTCATACTTTTTAACGCGCTTCAGCTTTTTCAACCCCCACGCAATACATGAGCGCAAGCCATGGATATAGCACTATGGGTGGAATAGAGTGTGGTGGTAGAGATTAATAAGGGGAAGTCAAAAATAAGAAGATAGTCTCACATCGACGAGGCTAATTAACGGGCTATGGAGATGCCCATCAATTGATGTCAATGCGAGGAGTAGGGATTGCCATGCAACGGATGCACTAAGAGTTATAAGTGTATGAAAGCTCAACATGAAAACTAAGTGGGTGTGCATCCAACTTGCTTGCTCACGAAGACATCGGACATTTGAGGAAGCCCATCATCAGAATATACAAGCCAAGTTCTATAATGAAAAATTCCCACTAGTATATGAAAGTGACTAAACAGGAGACTCTCTATATGAAAAACATGGTGCTACTTTGAAGCACAAGTATGGAAAAGGATAGTAATACTGCCCCTTCTCTCTTTTTCTCTTATTTTATTTTTTTCCTTTTTTTCTTTTTTCCATTTTTTCTCTTTTTTTCGTGGGCTCTTTTTGGCCACTTTTTTTTTATTTCCTCACTAGGACAATGCTCTAATAATGATGATCATCATACTTCTATTTACTTACAACTCAAAAGAAAATTACATCTCGAAACTAGAACAAAAATATGACTCTATATGAATGCCTCTGGCGGTGTACCAGGATGTGCAATGATACTAGCGTAACATGTCTAAAAATGATGAACGGTGGCTGAGCCACAAATACTATGTCAGATATATGATCATGCAAAGCAATATGACAATGATGATGTGTGTCATAAAAACGGAACGGTGTAAGTTGCATCGCAATATATCTCGGAATGGCTATGGAAATGCCATGATAGGTAGGTATGGTGGCTGTTTTGAGGAAGATATAAGGAGGCTTATGTGTGATAGAGCGTATCATATCACGGTGTAGGATCGAAAGTATGTCTAGAGGGGGGGTGATTAGACTACTTGACCAAATAAAAACCTAACCTTTTCCCAATTTTAGAAGTAGGCAGATTTTAGCAAGCATACAAGTCAAGCATCACCCTACACATGCAATTCTAAGAGTGTAGCAGCAGAAATTATGACAGGTTGGAGTGGGCATATTTGAAGGCGATTATGGAAAAACTGAGTTTTTGTGGGGTCGAGGAGATAGGTCTGGAGGGGGGTGAATAGAGCCTTAACCAACCAAAGATGCAGATTTTTAGTTCACTTGAAATTTAGGCAGATTTTGGCACAAGTTAAGATAACACCAAGACTTCCCACACATGCATATCTAGAGATTGAGCAGCGGAAATAATAAACTCACAATTCATTGGATCCCAACAAACACACCGCAAAAGAAGATTACATCGGATAGAACTCCAAGAACATCGAGGAGAACATGCTATTGAAGATCAAAGAGAGAGAAGAATCCATCTAGCTACTAGCTATGGACCCGTAGGTCTGTGGTAAACTACTCACACATCATCGGAAGGGCAGTAAGGTTGATGTAGAAGCCCTCCGTGATTGATTCCCCCTCCGACAGAGTACCGAAAAAGGCCTCCAGATGGGATCGCGGAAGAACAGAGGCTTGCGGCAGCGTAAAAGTTATTCGGGGTCGCTCTCTGTTGGTTTCCGAATATTTGAGAATTTATAGAAGTGGAATTAGGTCAAACGGAGCCACGAGGGCCCCATAAGGCATCAGGGCGCCCCCCTAGGGTCGCGCCCTATTGCCTTGTGGAGGCTTCGTGAACCTTCTGACCTCCTCTCCAAGTCTCCAAGGTCTCTTTTGTCCAGAAAAAAATCTCCAAAAAGTTTCGTGGCATTTGGACTTCGTTTGGTACTGATTTCCTGAAAAACCAAAAACAAGCGGAAAACAGCAACTGGCACTGGGCACTAGGTTAATAGGTTAGTCCCAAAAATGATATATAATTGCATATAAAAACATCCAAGATTGATACTATAATAGCATGGAACAATCAAAAATTATAGATACGTTGGAGACGTATCAAGCATCCCCAAGCTTAATTCATGCTCGTCCTCGAGTATGTAAATGATAAAAACGGAATTTTTGATGTGGAATGCTACCTAACTTGTTTCATCATGTAATCTCTCTCTTACGGTATGAATAATAAGATCCAAATGATTCAAAGCAAATAGTCTATAGTTTGACATAAAGACATCAATACTCAGGCATACTAATAAACAATCATGTCTTTCAAAATAAAAATGCTAAAGAAAGTTATCCCTACAAAATCATATAATCCTATCATGCGCCATCTTCTTAACACAAAATATTTATCATGCACAACACCGGTTTTAGCCAAGCAATTGGTTCATACTTTTTAACGCGCTTCAGCTTTTTCAACCCCCACGCAATACATGAGCGCAAGCCATGGATATAGCACTATGGGTGGAATAGAGTGTGGTGGTAGAGATTAATAAGGGGAAGTCAAAAATAAGAAGATAGTCTCACATCGACGAGGCTAATTAACGGGCTATGGAGATGCCCATCAATTGATGTCAATGCGAGGAGTAGGGATTGCCATGCAACGGATGCACTAAGAGTTATAAGTGTATGAAAGCTCAACATGAAAACTAAGTGGGTGTGCATCCAACTTGCTTGCTCACGAAGACATCGGACATTTGAGGAAGCCCATCATCAGAATATACAAGCCAAGTTCTATAATGAAAAATTCCCACTAGTATATGAAAGTGACTAAACAGGAGACTCTCTATATGAAAAACATGGTGCTACTTTGAAGCACAAGTATGGAAAAGGATAGTAATACTGCCCCTTCTCTCTTTTTCTCTTATTTTATTTTTTTCCTTTTTTTCTTTTTTCCATTTTTTCTCTTTTTTTCGTGGGCTCTTTTTGGCCACTTTTTTTTTTATTTCCTCACTAGGACAATGCTCTAATAATGATGATCATCATACTTCTATTTACTTACAACTCAAAAGAAAATTACATCTCGAAACTAGAACAAAAATATGACTCTATATGAATGCCTCTGGCGGTGTACCAGGATGTGCAATGATACTAGCGTAACATGTCTAAAAATGATGAACGGTGGCTGAGCCACAAATACTATGTCAGCTATATGATCATGCAAAGCAATATGACAATGATGATGTGTGTCATAAAAACGGAACGGTGTAAGTTGCATCGCAATATATCTCGGAATGGCTATGGAAATGCCATGATAGGTAGGTATGGTGGCTGTTTTGAGGAAGATATAAGGAGGCTTATGTGTGATAGAGCGTATCATATCACGGTGTAGGATCGAAAGTATGTCTAGAGGGGGGGTGATTAGACTACTTGACCAAATAAAAACCTAACCTTTTCCCAATTTTAGAAGTAGGCAGATTTTAGCAAGCATACAAGTCAAGCATCACCCTACACATGCAATTCTAAGAGTGTAGCAGCAGAAATTATGACAGGTTGGAGTGGGCATATTTGAAGGCGATTATGGAAAAACTGAGTTTTTGTGGGGTCGAGGAGATAGGTCTGGAGGGGGGTGAATAGAGCCTTAACCAACCAAAGATGCAGATTTTTAGTTCACTTGAAATTTAGGCAGATTTTGGCACAAGTTAAGATAACACCAAGACTTCCCACACATGCATATCTAGAGATTGAGCAGCGGAAATAATAAAGCATGCAAGTATACATAAAGTAAAGGGGTAGAGTATGGAAGATCAAACGCAATGAAGACACGATGATTTTTGGCGTGGTTCTGATAGGTGGTGCTATCATACGTCCACGTTGATGGAGACTTCAACCCACGGAGGGTAACGGTTGTGCGAGTCCACGGAGGGCTCCACCCACAAAGGTTCCACGAAGAACCAACCTTGTCTATTCCACCATGGCTTACGTCCACGAAGGACTAGCCTCACTCGGGGTAGATCTTCACGAAGTAGGAAATCTCCTTGCCCTTAAAAACTCCTTGGTTCAACTCCACATCATGTCGGAGGCTCCCAAGTGACACCTAACCAATCTAGGAGACATCACTCTCCAAAAGGTAATAAACGGTGTGTTGTTGATGAACTCCTTGCTCTTGTGCTTCAAATGATAGTCTTCCCAACACTCAAACAACTCCTCACATATTTGGCTATGGTGGAAGAAGGATTTGAGTGGAAAGCAACTTGGGAAAGGCTAAAAATCAAGATTCAAATGGTTGGAATGGAATGACTTGATCTCAACACATGAGTAGGTGGTTCTCTCTCAGAAAATGTATGGTGGAAGTGTAGGCACGTTTTGATGGCTCTCCTTACTGAGAAGGAAGTGGTGAAGGGGTATATATAGCCTCCACACAAAATCCAACCGTTACACACTTTTGACCCAACTCTGTGGCACCGAACTGTGTAAAAGATATGAACGTTAGGAATCTCGGTGGGACCGACTGGAACAACTCGGATGGACCGAAGTGCAATGGTTAGGGTAAACCTCGTCTCGGTGGCACCGATTGCATCAACTCGGTAAGACCGAAGTGAAGCAATAAGGCAACAGAGAGTTGGCAAGCCATCTCGGTGAGACCGATTTGCAAAACTCGGTGGGACTGAAGTAAGTGCAAACGATTACAGAGAGTTGGCAAGGCCATCTCGGTGAGACCGAGATCCATATCGGTGGATCCAATTTGTTAGGGTTTTGGCAGTGGCTAAGTCCAGATGAACTCGGTGGCTCCGGATAGAGAATTTCGGTGGGGCCGAGTTGGAATGTAGGTTTTGGACATATTTGGATAGAGAAAGTGGTTGAGGGTTTAGGAACACTGTCACTAAGCACTTGAGCAAAAAGACCATTAAGCAACACCTCATCCCCTTTTAATAGTATTGGCTTTCCTATGGACTCAATGTGATCTTGGATCACTAAACCAAAAATGTAGAGTCTTGATCTTTTGCCAATCCTTGTCCTTAGCATTTTGAGGGGTCCACATCTCTAGTCCTTGCCATGCCAATCATTGAACATCCTGAAATCTTTAACTTGAATGGACATTAGTTCAATGAGATATATGTTGTTATGAATTACCAAAACCACCAAGGGAGCAAATGTGCTTTCAATCTCCCCCTTTTTGGTAATTGATGACAACATATAGATCAAAGCTTCGACAAATGATTAAATGAATGAAATACATCGTCGCTTTGAGAAGTATGTGATAAGCAAGAGCTCCCCCTAAATTTGTGCATTATTAGAAATTTGCGTTTGAATGCAAATGCACAATCGATTAGGATCATGGGTCACTCTTCCATGTCACATACAACTTGGTGGAGCGCGCAAAATGATATGAATGGAATAATAGGCACGCATCACCAACACAAGTGAATGATCATACAAGATAATGATAAGCAAGAGCATCACATAGAGCATAGTATGATCAATCACATAAAGTATTAGCGCACAATCATAATGATCAAATTACTCACAGACATAGTATCAAGCACACACATCCAAACAAAGTACCATAAAGCAAATAGAGCAAAAGAACTCGAGAAAAAATCCAACGGGCAAAGCAAAGCAAGACTCTCTCTCTCGAAGCTAAGATCTATACAAATTCTCCCCCTTTGGCAACAAGTACCAAAAAGCTCAAATAGGTATAGGACTAATACGGTACTCTAGGCATGATCCTCAGAAGCTCCTGAAGGGGATGTCCGGCTGGCAGCTCCGGTGTGCGTAGATGGCGTCGAGAGAAGTGCATCCGCGAAGGCTTCAGCTGATGTCTGCTGGGCTAGTGGAGTGGAGACCGGAGGTGGCACTGTAGCTGCAGCAGCAGGTGCAGAGACTGTGGTCCTCAGATCCACAACTGGCACTGCAGCAGACCTGGCTGCCCTGGGCACTGTCTGGAATCTCTCTATAGTGGGTCTGTCATCTCCACTATCATCTGAAGCGGCTGCCCTGGCTGCATCAACATCATCCTTCTGCTTCTCCACTATAGTCTGGACCTCGGTGATCTTAACATCTAGATCATGAATCTTCGTCTCGACTATCCGCTCTAAGCTAGCCTGGTTCTGGGTGAGGTTGGCCAGACTTCGCTCAATCCTCAGGGTGGCTTCTAGTAGATAAGTCATTTGGTCAGTCTTAGACTTGAGGTTGGCAATGGGAGCATTGGGAGCAGATGCCTCCTTGGCTGCTTTTGCTTCCTTGGCTACTCGGATCTTCTCTTGTGCTTGAGCAGAGGTGGGATGCAAAGGATCCATCACAATGACATTGTCCTCAAACTCTGGATGCAGTGGGAGATGCTCACGATCAAGAAGATAAGTGCCCGTTCCAACCTTGGAATTGATGAGCATCTGGATGTGTGGAGCATATCCGCAAGATCTCTTCTGATCAGCAACTGTCCTCTTGATGGTTTCTACAATCAAACTCATCACCTTGAACTTCTGAGGTGTGTCAAAGAGGTGCAGCAGGTTGATGGAGTGGCCACGTATCATCTTATCATCTCCTGACTTGGGCAACAGAGTGTACCGCAAGATAGTGTTTGTGGTGGCTAATCCAGGCTGCATGTGCTTCACTGATCCTAGCTTGTGTCTCTCGATGTCCTTCTCTGGAATCGCTGTGTACATATTGGCCATGGAGTTGTGGTCCATCTTGAGCTTGGCATAGATATCAACATCATCATCTTCTTCTGTAGCACCAAGAAGAGTAGCCTATTCTGAGATGGTTGACTGGTACCTGGAACCCTCAGTCATCCACACAATCCTGCCATCAGGATAGAAGTGAGCTGTGGAGTAGAATTGCATGATCATCTCATCATTCCACTTTGTCAACTTTTGTCCAACAAACTCATCAACACCAGCAATTCGGAAACTCTCATGAACATGGGGGAAATAATCCGCATTGGCATCAATGTACTTCCAATCCACCCATCTCATGTCGCTGACAATTGGCTTCTTATCAAGCAAAACTATCTCATAGAAGTCTTGCTGCTCTCTGGTCTGGAAGCGGTAGTCACAAGCTGTTCTCCTCCTGGCGGCATAGGAATCTGACAGTCTCCATTGACGCAATCCTTTGTCCTTCCTTAGCATCATATTCTCTGCAACCGGGTGTGCATTGTCATGGTCTGGAATCTTGGGCTTTAATTTTCTGAGCACTAGAGGCTCCTCATCAACATGGGCTTCAGGCACTAGGGCCTTCTTCTTCTCACTAGCAGAAATATTTCTGGTCAACCTCTTGGGTGCTGGAGCTTTTGGTTTGGACTTTGTGGGGGCAGCAGTCCTAATAGCATCTGACATGAGCTTCTGAGCTTTTGCAGGGGGTGCACTAGCTGCTGGCTCCTCCTCTTCCTCTGAATCACTCCTCATGGAGGGTTTTCCAAACACATGAGCAGTAGTTTTCCTTGCTCTCTTCTTCTTTCCTCCTGCAGCTGTTTCTGTGTCACTTGGCCCTTCAAGTGTAAATTGCATAGTTTTCTTGGGAACTTTCTTCACAGCAGTTTTATCTTTGGTGGCAGTTGGCTTGGTGCTATATTCATTTGCAAGCACAACTCTCTTCTTCTTTGTTGCTGCTTCACTAGCAACAAAGTCCTCATCCTCACTGTCTGAAGTTCTCTTCTTCCTGGTTCTTGTTGCAGCCTTTGGAAGATCTGGAGAGCTTCTCTCTCCCTCATAAAAGCTTTCTGCAGGGCTAGAGCCTGCGCTGAGATCTGTGTGCTGCTCTGACATGTTCTGGCTGTCACTGGCATCAGACATCTTGCAAAGCTGACCCTGTGAATAGATGGGTATGGGTAGAGTAGATGAGTCATCAAAAAACTAGAAGTTTTTCATAAAAATTGAGTTCAACTCTTAGTTTCAAGTTTTCACAGAAGGCATTTCGGATGGACCGAGTTGATCATCTCGGTGATACCGAAGCACTCAACAGAAACTTTACATGCCATTTCGGTCAGACCGAGATGGGGTTCGGTGACTCTGAGATGCTAGGGTTTCACAGAGATTTTACTTTCGGTCTCACCGATTCGTACAACTCGGTGGCACCGAGACGTACTAGTGCTATGGCCTGGGGCCAAATCGGTAACTCCGAAAATTTCTAATCGGTCGGTCCGAGATGCGTTCGGCGGAAACTTAAACCTAAAATTTTTACCCGAATCTAATCTATGGTCATTGCAGTGTAATAGAAGTTCTCAATCCGTGGCAAGAATCATGGCAATCCTATCGTGCATTGAATCAAAAATTGGAGCACGAAAGGGGTCGAATCTCACCCTAACTTGGTGGAGATCCTCTACAACGGCAATGGCGGAGTAGATTACCGTTGACGGCGGCGGAATCCGGCAGCGAGGGCACGCTGGAGACGAAGGCGATGATCCGGAGACCTGGGTGACGGCAGCAACGGGGTGCGGGAACGAGAGGGTTTGAGAAATTTCAACCGTTTGGGCCCGCGAGATATATATACCCGTATGCTGTCAATGGCTCCGAGTTGGACAACTCGGTGGCACCGATATGTGTAACTGCAAGCAGGTTAGCACATCGGTGGTGCCGAAATGGTTTAACTCGGTGACACCAAGATGAAAACCTAGATCAATCTAAATGATTTCGGTTGGACCGAGTTTGAGTGAATTGGTTCGGCCAAAATCATGTAGAAGGTTTTGGAGGTTCGGCCCTTTCAAATCGGTGGCTCCGAGTGCTCCTCACCCGGAGGGTCCGAAATTGACTTGTTCAATTTTTGTGATGTAGCAAGAATAGAATTTGAGACAAGAAAGCATAGATAGCTAGAGAAGGTACTTAAGCATTCTTGTACATCCACTTGGCCAGAAAAACCAAGACAATGAGAACATCATGCACAATCAATTCTAGCATCTATCAAGCAATGGCGGTGACTAGGTCATCTATATATGAGTATATTGACTTAGGAGCCAAATGAGAACATTTGATCATAGGTCATACTCATCGTTTAAGCACAAGTGGGGTTGCCACTTTTACATAAAGCATTGATGTGTTCACACCATTAGAGTTGCTTTAGTTCAATTGTTAAGAGCAAAGCTCCCCCTAGATGTGATATCCCCCCTAAGAGGGATGAACTAACCTTGGGTTTTGTCGATGATGACTTCATGTAGATGTTGAAGATGTGGATGCTCAATGTTGATGTAGACCATGAAGAGTTGGGAGCAATCCTTCGGAGTTTTGTGCTTTCAATACCTACATGGCTTAGTCACACACAAGGAACATACAAGGATATCCATAGACATAGAGTGAAATACACATATATGATGTCCATGAATGCATTGAATACCTCGTCCCTTGCCTTACCAACAAGAGGGTTTGTGACTCCATGTACTAGTGCAAAATGTGGAAGTTGGTTGCACAAGTTCTTGCCATAATGAATATGAGTGAAGTTTGTTGGCGGAGTCACCCTCAAGAACTCTCTAGTTCTTCTTATTTTGGACCCACATCAACTTGATGGGAATCCTTGGAGTTGTAGTAGCACTTGATGAAGTAGAACTTGATGAAGTCTTGGGAACCCACTTGACCAAGGCTTGAGGAGCTTCTTCAAATGAATCAATCTCTTCTTGAAGCTTGTCCTTGCCTTTTAGCTTGTGGTCTTGTGGTGGAAGATCTTCTTGAGCTTGTGTTCCCTTGAAGGAAGTAGGATCATACTTCTCTTGTTGAGGAACAAACTTTGTCTTGGGGTATTGATCTTCTTCCCACTCAACTCCATTGGCATTGAACTTTCGTTCAAAACCAACACCTTGGTTCTTCCGGTGCCTTCCTTGCTTGCGTACAATTTCCTCAAATTGCTTACTCCCGGCAAGGCTCTTGTAGACACCTTTTTCTATAATTCCTTTCAATAGCATATTTTCTTGCTCAAGTGTAACTTGGCTAAGAGAATCATTAGTGGAATCAATAGAACTACTAGAAGCAACAACATTGGATTTAGCATTGTTATTGTTACTACTAGAGGTAGAACCCTTTTTACCCTTGTTGCTAGGTTGCTTAGGTTTAACTTCTGGCATAAAGGTAGACAAGAGTAAACGCTTGGCAAGATATGAAGAACTCTTCTTTCGAAGATCGTCATTGATAGCTTTAAGAAACTCATGCTCTTGCTCTAAATTTAGCTTCTCGAAGTGTAGCTTCTTGAAGCGTAGCTTCTCATGATTTCTTAGAAGTTCTCTATGATCCTCTTGAGTTGTTTCATGAGCTAACTTAAGAGCATTTAGTTCTTTAGTTAGATGCTCAATCTCCTTCATAGCATTGTCACTCGTTTCCTATTGACTATCATGATTACTAGCATTTTCATTATAGCTCACATCACTAGCCTTATCAACAAGTAAATCATCATCACCAAGCAAATCATCTTCATCACTATTGAAATCAAGATACTCGGGGTGTGATACCTTGGGGCCTTTTGCCATGAAGCATCTTCCAAATCCTTCATTTGGTGAGTCAAATAGATTATGGGAGTTGGATGACCCAAGAGCAAGTCCGGCAACACCTTCATCTTGACTATAGTCGGAGTTGGAGTGATAACTTCTCTCGGAGTGGTTGTCGGAGTCGGAGCCGGAAACCCATTCACCAACAGGAGCTTGATGTCTTCTTCTTGTGTAGCTCTTGGATGACTTGTCCTTCCTCTCCGAATCCTTGCTTCTTCGAGAGTGTCTTCGTTCATAACGATCATCTCTACTCCTTCTCTCCTTATGAGGTGATTCATCTCTTCTATGTCTTCCTCTTGGTGATTCGTCTCTTTTCTTGTAGGGAGCCATACACTCATTGGAATAGTGTCCGGGTTTTCCACAATTGTAGCAATTACGGTCACGACTTGATGATCTTCTCTCATAGTGTCTTGAACTAGAGCTTCTTTCTTTCCCTTTGTTCTTGTAGAACTTGTTGAATCTTTTCACCATTAGGCTTATCTCTTCATTGGATACTAGCTTGTCACTTGGAGTTGTTGGAGCATCGGTTGAGGCTTTGTAAGCACCACTTGATTTGTTGTGTAGCTCCTCTTTGTCCTTGAGTGACATTTCATGAGCAACAATCCTTCCAATGACTTCCGTGGGCTTGAGATCTTTGTATTTTGGCATCATTTGGATCAATGTGCAAATGGTATCACATTTTCCATCCAAAGCTATAAGTATCTTCTTGATGATGAATTTGTCGGTCATCTCTTCACTTCCTAAGCCGGCAATCTCATTTGTGATGAGAGCAAGCCTAGAGTACATTTCTGTGACTCCTTCACCATCCTTCATCTTGAACTTGTCAAGTTGACTTTGAAGCACATCCAACTTAGATTCCTTGACGGACTCGGTACCCTCATGCATATCAACCAAAGTATCCCAAATTTCCTTTGCATTCTCGAGGCGGCTGATTTTGTTGAATTCCTTGGGACCCAAACCGTTGAAGAGAATGTCACAAGCTTGAGCATTGTATTGCCACATCTTCAATTCTTCCGAGGTTGCTTCACGATCCGGTTCCTTGCCATCCTCGAAGAAATCACTTTGCAAGCCAACACGATGTAACGCCCGGATAATTAAGCTACAGTAATCCCATGCTAATGATGCCATGTCACCATTATTACTGTTGCTAATCTCACTTTGGTTCAAATCCAGTTCGAATTCAAATTTAAAATAAGGACAAACAATAAAAGTTTTCAAATGTAAAAACTAAAATGTTCTAAATGTGACAGATAATTCATAGAAAATATTGGTGAAGAAACCACATTTTTATAAAATATTTAATTGCACTAAAATAAATAAAACAGTGGCTTAGACAATTAATCAAATGCCTTTTATAATTTATAAAATATCAAACTATTTTATTTGGGAGGGAAACTTTTGTGGCAGTGGGTTAGGTTATAACACTAACTTAGGAGTGGGATTATAATTATAAAACTGAAAATAAAAAGAAACTAAAAATAAAGCAGAAAAAGAAAATAAACAAAAGATAAAAATAAAAACATAAGAAAACAAAAGGCTCCCCCCCCCACTGGGCCTCGGCCCACCTGGCCACCAGGCCGACCAGGCCGGCCCAGCCGCGGCCTATATGGCCTACCCCCCCAACCCCCGAAACCCTAACCCCACTTCACCCCCCCCCCGATCCTCTCTCTCCCTCGCTTCCTCCCTCCTGGTTCTGGGCGCCGCCTCGCCGCCGCCGTCGCCTCCCCGCCTCTCCCACGCCGGCCTCCCCGAGCCTCGCCGCCCCCTTCTCTGCAACCGGGGTGAGACCCCACGGCCGTTCCCCCTCTCCCCCTCCGTCCCGACGCCATAGCCCGCGCCGCCCGTGGCCTCCTCCCGCTCACCTCGCCTCCCGCATCGCCACGCCCAAGCCGCGCCTTGCCCGCGCGCAGCCTCGCCGCTGCCGGTCGCGCTCGCCCACGCCTCTGCTCCGCGCGCTCGCCCGTGCTGCTGCTCGCCGCACCGCGTCCCGCCATCTACCTGCGCTGCTGCTGCTGCGCTCGCCGCGCCGCGCTGCTGCCGCCGCTAACCGCCGCCGCTGCCTCCTGCTCCCCGCGCCGCTGCCCGCCGCTGGCCGCCGCGCCCACCGGCCCTCTGCTATCGCGCGCGCGCGCGTTGACCCCTCCAGTGGCCGGCCTGGACCACTGCCAGGTGGGGCCTGCCCGTATAAAAAAATGAAAAAAATAAAATAAAAGAAATAATTAATTAATTAATAATTAGCCTAATTAGTAAATGACAGGTGGGACCCACTGGTCCTGTTGACCTGTCAATGGTCCACGTTGACTGCTGAGTCAGCAGTCAACTAGGACCCACCTGTCAGCCTAACCAGCACATTGCTGGGTACACTTATGTGTACCCGTAGCAATTTGTCTATTTAAGTTCGAATTTAAATTAATTGCAGAAAATTCAAAAAATGATTAAAACTTTGAAAAATCATATAAAATAAACCGTAACTCGGATGAAAATAATTTATATATGTAAAACGATCAGAAAAATATGACGAATCCGATTATCCTACCCACATACCTGACACACCCCTCTAACATACTGAACATGGAACCGTCCCCTCCAGTTTAATATACCGATAATCACCCGGAGCTGGTAAAACACCTCCAGGTGTTTCCCGCTCCGACTAACTTGCGTAGTACTGCGTTAGGGCACCTCTTGAATAGCGTGCTGCCATGCCATGCATCTGTGTTGCATTTGCCTGCCTTTTATTTATTGTTTCTTCCCCCTCTTCTCTCCGGTAGACTCCGAGACCGCTGACGACCCGGGGATCGACTACACCGTTGAAGATTCCTTTTCGCCTGCAGAGCAACCAGGCAAGCAAACCCCCTTGAGCATGCCTATATCACCTATTCCTTCTCCCTCCTGCTTGCATTAGAATTTTCTACTGCATTTGTTTGATCCTATTCTGATGCATAGCCTGTTTTTGTAAACTGCTTTTTGATATTTTACCTGATGTCCTAAATGCTTAGTATAGGTTGGCAGTAAACCATCTGTGGCACCTCCACTTTGTCCTAGTTGCCCCACTTAGCTACTAGTGCCCCGATCGAGGTGATCGACGGGCTGAAACCAGCATATCACCGCACACCCCTAAGTTGTTCGACTCCACAGAGTTATCCTCGAGTGCCGAGGGTGATACCTCTTATCTCACTCCTGATATGACTCGGTGGTACAGCTAGTCGGTTGTGGGATACGGGGGTGATTCCTCTTCCACCACCTTCGACGAAGCTTCTGTCGTGCAACCCCTCAAGTGCGAATCCATCGAGGGTGATTCCTCCGTGTTCACCTTGACGGTAGCATCGAGCGGGAATCCATCGAGGGTGATTCCTCGGATTACCCTTTTGAGGTTACAGACACACGGTTACCTTTAACTGTTGCCCCCTTGTACTGTTGTTGCAGGATTGAAGGGACAGGCGGTACCACCCCGGTAGAGGTGGACCTGAGTTCCCGACAGTCCCTTGTGGAGTCAGGTTGACCTGGGAGGCACCCGCGAGATAATTACGAGGCGCGACCGGGCAGGCAGAGACCACCCTAGAGAGGGATGGGCCTGGCCCTTGTTGCACTTCCTCGAGACGGGGCGACAGGAGTACTGATCGTCACCGCGAGCTCCTAATAATGCACTAACGGATTTGGGTATTTGATCTGAGTTGGCCACTGGCCTATACGCACTACCACCACGTGGGATAATGGTTTAATGGGGCCCTCTATGCCGTATGTATCAGCCTAAAGCTCTGTCAGATGTCCAGTTCAGCATTGTGAGCCCATCGGGACAAGTGCCATCCAGGACTGAGGTGGTGCTTGGACTCCGATACGCGACACAACGACCCGGAGTGCAAAGGGCGATGGGCCCAAGACCCCTGAGCACTTAGGATGTAGACCGGCGGGGACCTCTCTGTTGAGCCTAGGTAGGACTACGTCGTGTCGATCAGCCGAGGCCGAGCATGACCCGGAAAAGTGTGTCCGGCCAGAGTTAATCGAGCGTGTTGGGTAACAATAGTGCCCCCCTGTAGGGAAGTTATCTATTCGAATAGCTGTGTCCACGGTAACAGGACGCTCAGTGTTGTATCCCGATCTACTACAACTTGAACTGGATACATGTTAAATAATATGTAAGCTCCGGGATTGCTTTCTCGTAGGGAGTCGAGGAAGGATCTCTGGGCTTTGCTTCTACACGCTTGTTACTTTATAATATGCTAATCTGCACTCTTCTAATGCTGCAAGATGCTGAAGATGCTAGTATTCGATAGGCTAGGCTTTCCCCCTCTGTTCTGGCTTTTCTGCAGTTTAGTCCAAAGATATAGCCCCATTCCTTTGATACCAATGCATATTTAGTATAGTTCTGATGTCAGTCTTGCGAGTACTTTGGATGAGTACTCACGGTTGCTTTGCTACTTCTTTTCCCCCATAACCGATTGCTACGACCAGATGATGGATCCCAGGAGTCAGCTACTACCACCAACGACTGCTACTACACTTCCGGTGGCACCCTCTATGTTGAGCTCGCCGACCAAGAGTAGTTCGGAGGCCCTAGGCAGGAGGCCTTCGCCTTTTTCGATCAGTGTCGCTGTTGTGCTAGCCTTCTTAAGGCAACTTGTTTAACTTTGTGTCTGTACTCAGATGCTGTTGTTGTTTCCGCTGACACTTGATCTCGAGCTTATGTATTCAAGCCCTCGAGGCCCCTGGCTTGTAATAAAAAGCTTGTATTATTTTGTTTTGTGTCTAAAGTTGTGTTGTGATATCTTCCCGTGAGTCCTTAGGCTTGATCGTGTGCATTTGCGTGTATGATTAGTGCACGGTCGGGCCGGGGGCGTCACAAGTTGGTATCAGAGCCGACTGCCTGTTGGAACCCCCCTTTCAACTCCTTGGCCGAAGTTGAGTCTAGTCTTTGAAAAACGATTTTACTAACATGGCTGTGTGGCTTACGGGCCCACGTCGCCAATGGGTGGTATTAGGATCTTTTATTCCTCTCCTTTACTCTGGGATTCTGATTTCTCTTCTTTTCGGGTTAAATATTTTACTATCACTAACATTAGGGTCTCGTGATCACATCCACCCGAAGATTTCGATCAACATTCTTTGAATTGTGGACCAGGTTCTGCTTCACAGTGTTCACGGCCCGCGGGATCCTTTTATCGAGGACACCCTGCGTCGTCCCCTGCAGATTCCTCGCTCCAGCAGTTTTCTTCGACGTTGATGTAGCCTTTGCTATGTCCCGTTGTCGTATTCCTCACCGCGTGCCTGCGCGCCGCCTAGTTTGTCTAGCTGCGTGTGTTTCCGAACTCGCGTTGTCCATTGGTATCCAACTCCGTGCATGTATCTGTATGTCTTTAATGACTACTAATATGTATCTAATGCACTTTTTGTTTATTGCCCATGCTACATCATGAATAACTCCATACACCTGCAGTTGTTCTTGCTAAATTGCCCCTGTTGATTTAGCAGGATGGCCGACGATCCTCCGCCTCCACCCTATATTGCCGCAATGATGCAACAGTTTGAACTGAACCGTCAGCTCAATGAGAGTCTGGTAAACCGATTAGAACGCAACGATGCTCGTCAGGAGCCTGGCCCAATATCACTTCAAGATTTCATGCGCCTCAACCCGTCTGTTTACCGCAACTCCACCAATCCTATGGATGCTGATGATTGGCTTCGTGACATCCTGTTTGAGATGGAGTTAGCTAAAGTTGCCCCTGTTAGTTACGTCACCTTTGCGGCATTCCACCTGAAGGGTCCAGCTGCTCAATGGTGGGAAAGCCACAGGCGTATGCTGCCTACTGGAACTGTAACCACTTGGTAGGAATTTCAGTCAGCCTTTCATGCCCGGCACACTCCTCAAGGTCTGATGGACCAGAAGAAGCAGGAGTTCCGAAAACTCACACAGGGTAAAATGACTATGGATGAATATCAGAGGAAATTCCTTGATTTATCCCGCTATGCTGAGGATGATGTCTGCACTGATGCTCGTAAGCAGGAGAAATTTCGTGAAGGACTGCGTCCTGATATAAAGCTCACACTTGTTGTCCACGATTGCGCGGACTTTGCGACGCTTGTCAGACAAGCTTTCCGAGCTGAAACTGGTCTGGCTGAGTACCAGGAGACGCTCAAGTGTACTCGAGATGTTGATCCATCCTCGGGTCAGCCTGCTCAGAAATGTCAAGTCTGGATTCCGCACAATGTACATCACTGACCAGCTCCAACACCAAGGCCGTCTTATGTTGCACCTCATCTGCCGCTACCGCAGAGACAACTAGCGATTCAGGGTGGACAGCCCAATACTATGGCTACTCCCCATAATGATGGTTTATGCCACAAGTGTGGACAGCCAGGGCACCGTGCTGCCAGCTGCCGCCTGACCCAGAAGCAACGTACAAGAGCTCGTCAGCCCCGAAACTTTAATGCCAGGCCGCCTGCAATCGTTCGTGGTCATGTCAATCATGTCAAGATTGAAGAAGCTAGACAGGACACCAAAATTGTGTTGGGAACCCTTACCGTCAATTCCGTGCCAGCCTTCGTTCTTTTTGATTTAGGGGCATCGCATTCGTTTTTGTCTGAAGCATTTGCACTCAAGCACGAAATGCAATTTGAAGAGCTGCACCCTCCCTTATCGGTTCAATCCCCCGGTGGGAAATGGAATACAGCTATGATAAGTCACAACAACCAGATAGAAATTGGAGGGTTACTATTCTCTGCCCCGCTCATCGCCCTCAAGGCTTCTAACATAGATGTTATTCTCGGTATGGATTGGCTAACAGCCCATAATGCTATGATCAACTATGCCGCCAAGACAGTCCAGCTCACACACCCTTCCGGTCAGACAATCAACTATTCAGCGCAGATAATTTAGAATGCCGAAGCTCAGATATATGCTCTGAATGCTTTGAACGCTTCACCTCTTGAGGGAATTGAGAAAGTTCCAGTCGTTCGCGATTTTCCAGATGTCTTTCCAAAAGAACTTCCAGGAATACCCCCTGTTAGAGCTGTCGAGTTCGTCATCGACTTGAAACCAGGCACCACTCCTATTTCTAAGCGTCCCTATAAGATGCCGCCACATGAACTCCTTGAACTTAAGGAGGAGATCGACAAATTGTTTCGTAAAGGCTTCATTCGTCCAAGTTCCTCTGCTTGGGGAGCACCTTCTCTCTTTGTTAAGAAGAAGGATGGAACTAACCGATTGGTCCAGGATTATCGACCTATCAACCAGGCAACAATTCAGAACAAGTATCCGCTTCCCAGAATCAACGATCTGTACGATCAACTTGATGGTTCCTCAGTATTCTCTAAACTTGATTTGAGGTTGGGATACCACCAGATTAGAGTTCGTAAAGAGGACATACCGAAGACAGCCTTCGTTACTCGCTATGGTTCTTACGAGTACAATGTCATGTCCTTAGGCTTAACCAATGCTCCAGCCACTTTCTCTCGATTGATGAACTATATCTTCATGGAGTACCTCGACAAATTCGTCGTGGTTTATTTGGATGATATCCATATATTTTCCAAGAATGAAGAAGAACATGTCGAACATCTTCGGCTAGTACTGGAGAAGCTGCGTGAACATCAACTGTATGCCAAGTAATCTAAGTGCGAGTTCTGGTTATCTGAAGTGACATATCTCGGCCACGTGATTTCCAAAGATGGCATTGCTGTTAACCCAGAACGAGTTCAGGCTATTCTTGACTGGACTCCTCCGCAGACTGTTAAGCAAGTCAGAAGTTTTCTCGGTCTTGCTAGCTATTGCCGCCGTTTCGTCGAGAACTTCTCCAAGATTGCAAAGCCACTGACTGATTTGCTACAAAAAGGCAAGAAGTTTGAGTGGACGAAAAAGTGCCAAGAAAGTTTTCAGACACTTAAGGACAAGTTGACCTCTGCCCCAGTGCTAGCACCCCCAGATTCCCGAAAGGATTTTGTGATCTACTGTGACACGTCTCGTCAAGGATTAGGCTATGTCCTAATGCAAGATCGCAAGGTGATTGCTTATGGCTCTCGTCAGTTGCGTCCCCACGAAGATAAGTATCCAACACATGATCTTGAGTTAGCAGCAGTTATCTATGCTCTGAAGCTGTGGCGACATTACCTTCTCGGTAATCGTTGCGAGATATACATGGACCACCAGAGTCTGAAGTACCTGTATACCCAACCAGATTTGAACCTCCGTCAACAAAGATGGCTCGAGACAATAGCTGACTAAGACATGGATATTCCTTATACCCCTGGCAAGGCTAATGTGATGGCCGATGCCTTGAGTCGCAAGTCTTATTGCAACAACCTCACGGTTCAGCAAGCACAACCCCTTCTCTATGAAGAACTTCGCAAGTTGAACCTTCACATTGTTCCTCAGGGTTATCTCAATACCCTGGTTGTTGAACCGGATCTCGAGCGCAACATCAAGACAAGGCAGAAATATGACTCTGAAGTCGAGAAGATTAAGAAATACCTCTCCAAGGGAAATTCTTCATTCTACCATGTTGATAATGATGGTGCCTTGTTCTTCAAAGGCCGCCTAGTGGTCCCCAGAAAGCACAATCTGGACTCTCGCTCGGATGTCATGAAAGAAGCCCATGACACCCCTTTGTCTATTCATCCGGGTAGTACTAAGATGTACCAAGACATTCGATAGAGATATTGGTGGCCGGATATGAAGCGGGACATTGCTCGCTATGTTGCTGAGTGTGACGTTTGCCGTCGCATCAAAGCAGAACATCAAAGGCCTGCTGGAACTCTGCAACCACTTGCTATTCCTGAATGGAAATGGGACAAAGTTGAAATGGATTTCATTACTGGTTTTCCCAGATCGCAGAAGGGTCATGATGCTATTTTTGTCGTCATTGACCGATTCTCCAAGGTTGCTCACTTTCTGCCAGTCAAGGAGACAATCACTGCTAGCCAGTTAGCAGACTTGTATGTTTCCAGAATCGTGTCACTCCACGGTGTTCCGTTGGAGATCAGCTCAGACCGTGGCAGCCTCTTTACCTCAAGGTTTTGGAACAATTTCCAAGAAGCTATGGGAACTCATCTGTCCTTTAGCACCGCCTTTCACCCCCAGTCCCAGGGACAAGTTGAACGAGTCAATCAAGTGCTTGAAGATATGCTTCGAACTTGTGTCATCTCATTCGGTAAGAAAGGGGAAGAATCTCTCCCATATGCTGAATTCTCCTACAACAATAGCTATCAGGCTAGTTTGAAGATGGCACCCTTTGAAGTTCTTTATGGACGTAAGTGTCGAACCCCTCTGAATTGGTGAGAAACTGGGGAACGGTCACTCTTTGGTCCGGATATTATCCAGCAAGCTGAAGAACAAGTCCGCATAGTCCGTGAACATTTGAAAATTGCCCAGTCTCGTCAGAAGAGCAATTATGACCGCAAACACCAGGTAATGGTTTATCAACCTGGCGAACAAGCTTACCTCCGTGTCACTCCGATGAAGGGCACTCATCGATTTGGAATCAAGGGCAAGTTAGCTCCTCGCTACATTGGCCCATTATGTATTCTCGCAAGACGTGGAGAGGTGGCATATCAGTTGGAACTACCGCCGAATCTTTCGCAAGTTCATGATGTCTTCCATGTGTCGCAACTCCGTCGCTGCTTCAAGGATCCTATCCGAGCAGTGGATCATGAAATGCTTGTATTGCAAGAGGATCTTTCTTATCAAGAGTATCCGATCCGCATTCTTGATCAAGCTGAACGTCGAACCCGTCAAAAGGCAATCAAGTTCCTTAAAGTTCAGTGGTCGAATCATTCTAAAGATGAAGCCACTTGGGAACGCGAAGATCGTCTTCGTGAAGAATACCCCGCTCTCTTTCAGCCTACCTCTTAATTCTCGGGACGAGAATTTCTTTTAGAGGAGGAGAATTGTAACGCCTGGATAATTAAGCTACAGTAATCCCATGCTAATGATGCCATGTCACCATTATTACTGTTGCTAATCTCACTTTGGTTCAAATCCAGTTCGAATTCAAATTTAAAATAAGGACAAACAATAAAAGTTTTCAAATGTAAAAACTAAAATGTTCTAAATGTGACAGATAATTCATAGAAAATATTGGTGAAGAAACCACATTTTTATAAAATATTTAATTGCACTAAAATAAATAAAACAGTGGCTTAGACAATTAATTAAATGCCTTTAATAATTTATAAAATATCAAACTATTTTATTTGGGAGTGAAACTTTTGTGGCAGTGGGTTAGGTTATAACACTAACTTAGGAGTGGGATTATAATTATAAAACTGACAATAAAAAGAAACTAAAAATAAAGCAGTAAAAGAAAATAAACAAAAGATAAAAATAAAAACATAAGAAAACAAAAGGCTCCCCCCCCACTGGGCCTCGGCCCTGCTGGCCACCAGGCCGACCAGGCCGGTCCAGCCGCGGCCTATATGGCCTACCCCCCAACCCACGAAACCCTAACCCCACTTCACCCCCCCCCCCCGATCCTTTCTCACCCTCGCCTCCCCCCTCTGGGTTCTGGGCGCCGCCTCGCCGCCGCCGTCGCCTCCCCGCCGCCGTCGCCTCCCCGCCTCTCCCACGCCGGCCTCCCCGAGCCTCGCCGCCCCCTTCTCTGCAACCGGGGTGAGACCCCGCGGCCGTTCCCCCTCTCCCCCTCCGTCCCGACGCCATAGCCCGCGCCGCCCGTGGCCTCCTCCCGCTCGCCTTGCCTCCCGCGTCGCCGCGCCCGAGCCGCGCCTCGCCCGCGCGCGGCCTCGCCGCTGCCGGTCGCGCTTGCACGTGCCTCTGCTCCGCGCGCTCGCCCGTGCCGCTGCTCGCCGCGCCTTGCCCCGCCATCCGCCCGCGCTGCTGCTGCTGCGCTCGCCGCGCTGCTGCCGCCGTTAACCGCTGCCGCTGCCTCCCGCTGCCCGCGCCGCTGCCCGCCGCTGGCCGCCGCGCCCGCCGGCCCTCTGCTATCGCGCGCGCGCGTTGACCCCTCCAGTGGCCGGGCTGGGCCACTGCCAGGTGGGGCCCGCCCGTATAAAAAAATGAAATAAATAAAATAAAATAATTAATTAATTAATTAATTAATAATTAGCCTAATTAGTAAATGACAGGTGGGACCCACTGGTCCTGTTGACCAGTCAATGGTCCACGTTGACTGCTGACCCACCTGTCAGCCTAACCAGCACATTGCTGGGTACACTTCTGTGTACCCGTAGCAATTTGTCTATTTAATTTCGAATTTAAATGAATTGCAAAAAATTCAGAAAATGATTAAAACTTTGAAAAATCATATAAAATAAACCGTAACTCGGATGAAAATAATTTCTATATGAAAAATGATCAGAAAAATATGACGAATCCGATTATCCTACCCACATACCTGCCACACCCCTCTAACATACTGAACATGGAACCGTCCCCTCCGGTTTAATATACCGATAATCACCCAGAGCTGGTAAAACACCTCCATGTGTTTCCCGCTCCGACTAACTTGCGTAGTACTGCGTTAGGGCACCTCTTGAATAGCGTGCTGCCATGCCATGCATCTGTGTTGCATTTGCCTGCTGTTTATTTATTGTTTCTTCCCCCTCTTCTCTCCGGTAGATTCCGAGACCGCTGACGACACGGGGATCGACTACACCGTTGAAGATTCCTTTTCGCCTGCAGAGCAACCAGGCAAGCAAACCCCCTTGAGCATGCCTATATCACCTATTCCTTCTCCCTCCTGCTTGCATTAGAATTTGCTACTGCATTTATTTGATCCTATTCTGATGCATAGCCTCTTTTTGTAAACTGCTTTTTGATATTTTACCTGATGTCCTAAATGCTTAGTATAGGTTGGCAGTAAACCATCTGTGGCACCTCCACTTTGTCCTAGTTGCCCCGCTTAGCTACTAGTGCCCCGATCGAGGTGATCGACGGGCTGAAACCAGCATATCACTGCACACCCCCTAAGTTGTTCGACTCCACAGAGTTATCCTCGAGTGCCGAGGGTGATACCTCTTATCTCACTCCTGATATGACTCGGTGGTACAGCTAGTCGGTTGTGCGATACGGGGGTGATTCCTCTTCCACCACCTCCGACGAAGCTTCTGTCGTGCAACCCCTCAAGTGCGAATCCATCGAGGGTGATTCCTCCGTGTTCACCTTGACGGTAGCATCGAGTGGGAATCCATCGAGGGTGATTCCTCGGATTACCCTCTTGATGTTACGGACACACGATTACCTTTAACTGTTGCCCCCTTGTACTGTTGTTGCGGGATTGAAGGGACAGGCGGTACCACCCCGGTAGAGGTGGACCTGAGTTCCCGATAGTCCCGTGTGGAGTCGGGTTGACCTGGGAGGCACCCGCGAGATAATTATGAGGCGCGACTGGGCAGGCAGAGACCGCCCTAGAGAGGGATGGGCCTGGCCCTTGTTGCACTTCCTCGAGACGGGGCGACAGGAGTACTGATCGTCACCGCGAGCTCCTAATAATGCACTAACGGATTTGGGTATTTGATCTGAGTTGGCCACTGGCCTATACGCACTACCATCACGTGGGATAATGGTTTAATGGGGCCCTCTACGCCGTATGTATCAGCCGAAAGCTCTGTCAGATGTCCAGTTCAGCATTGTGAGCCCGTCGGGACAAGTGCCATCCAGGACTGAGGTGGTGCTTGGACTCCGATACGCGACACAACGACCCGGAGTGCAAAGGGCGATGGGCCCAAGACCCCTGAGCACTTAGGATGTAGACCGGCGGGGGCCTCTCTGTTGAGCCTAGGTAGGACTACATCGTGTCGATCAGCCGAGGCCGGGCATGACCCGGAAAAGTGTGTCCGGCCAGAGTTAATCGAGGGTGTTGGGTAACAGTAGTGCCCCCCTGCAGGGAAGTTATCTATTCGAATAGCCGTGTCCACGGTAACAGGACACTCAGTGTTGTATCCCGATCTACTACAACTTGAACTGGATACATGTTAAATAATATGTAAGCTCCGGGATTGCTTTCTCGCAGGGAGTCGAGGAAGGATCTCTGGGCTTTGCTTCTACATGCTTGTTACTTTATAATATGCTAATCTGCACTCTTCTAATGCTGCAAGACGCTGAAGATGCTAGTCTTCGATAGGCTAGGCTTTCCCCCTCTGTTCTGGCTTTTCTGCAGTTTAGTCCAAAGATATAGCCCCATTCCTTTGATACCAATGCATATTTAGTATAGTTCTGATGTCAGTCTTGCGAGTACTTTGGATGAGTACTCTCGGTTGCTTTGCTACTTCTTTTCCCCCATAACCGATTGCTGCGACCAGATGATGGATCCCAGGAGTCAGCTACTACCGCCGACGACTGCTACTACACTTCCGGTAGCACCCTCTATGTTGAGCTCGCCGACCAGGAGTAGATCGGAGGCCCTAGGCAGGAGGCCTTCGCCTTTTTCGATCAGTGTCGCTGTTGTGCTAGCCTTCTTAAGGCAACTTGTTTAACTTTGTGTCTGTACTCAGATGCTGTTGTTGTTTCCGCTGACGCTTGATCTCGAGCTTGTGTATTCGAGCCCTCGAGGCCCCTGGCTTGTAATAAAAAGCTTGTATTATTTTGTTTTGTGTCTAGAGTTGTGTTGTGATATCTTCCCGTGAGTCCTTAGGCTTGATCGTGTGCATTTGCGTGTATGATTAGTGCACGGTCGGGCCGGGGGCGTCACAAGTTGGTATCAGAGCTGACTGCCTGTTGGAACCCCCCTTTCAACTCCTTGGCCGAAGTTGAGTCTAGTCTTTGAAAAACGATTTTACTAACATGGCTGTGTGGCTTACGGGCCCACGTCGCCAATGGGTGGTATTAGGATCTTTTATTCCTCTCCTTTACTCTGGGATTCTGATTTCTCTTCTTTTCGGGTTAAATATTTTACTATCACTAACATTAGGGTCTCGTGATCACATCCACCCGAAGATTTCGATCAACATTCTTTGAATTGTGGACCAGGTTCTGCTTCACAGTGTTCACGGCCCGCGGGATCCTTTTATCGAGGACACCCTGCGTCGTCCCCTGCAGATTCCTCGCTCCAGCAGTTTTCTCCGACGTTGATGTAGCCTTTGCTATGTCCCGTTGTCGTATTACTCACCGCGTGCCTGCGCGCCGCCTAGTTTGTCTAGCTGCGTGTGTTTCCGAACTCGCGTTGTTCGTTGGTATCCAAGTCTGTGCATGTATCTGTATGTCTTTAATGACTACTAATATGTATCTAATGCACTTTTTGTTTATTGCCCATGCTACATCATGAATAACTCCATACACCTGCAGTAGTTCTTGCTAAACTGCCCCTATTGATTTAGCAGGATGGCCGACGATCCTCCGCCTCCACCCTATATTGCCGCAATGATGCAACAGTTTGAACTGAACCGTCGGCTCAATGAGAGTCTGGTAAACCGATTAGAACGCAACGATGCTCGTCAGGAGCCTGGCCCGATATCACTTCAAGATTTCGTGCGCCTCAACCCGTCTGTTTACCGCAACTCCACCAATCCTACGGATGCTGATGATTGGCTTCGTGACATCCTGTTTGAGATGGAGTTAGCTAAAGTTGCCCCTGTTAGTTACGTCATCTTTGCGGCATTCCACCTGAAGGGTCCAGATGCTCAATGGCGGGAAAGCCACAGGCGTATGCTGCCTACTGGAACTGGAACCACTTGGTAGGAATTTCAGTCAGCCTTTCGTGCCCGGCACACTCCTCAAGGTCTGATGGACCATAAGAAGCAGGAGTTCCGAAAACTCACACAGGGTAAAATGACTATGGATGAATATCAGAGGAAATTCCTTGATTTATCCCGCTATGCTGAGGATGATGTCTGCACTGATGCTCGTAAGCAGGAGAAATTTCGTGAAGGACTGCGTCCTGATATAAAGCTCACACTTTTTGTCCACAATTGCGCGGACTTTGCGACGCTTGTCAGCCAAGCTTTCCGAGCTGAAACTGGTCTGGCTGAGTACCAGGAGACGCTCAAGCGTACTCGAGATGTTGGCCCATCCTCGGGTCAGCCTGCTCAGAAACGTCAAGTCTGGATTCCGCACAATGTACATCACCGACCAGCTCCAACACCAAGGCCGTCTTATGTTCCACCTCATCTGCCGCTACCGCCGAGACAGCTAGCGACTCAAGGTGGACAGCCCAATACTATGGCTACTCCCCATAATGATGGTTTATGCCACAAGTGTGGACAGCCAGGGCACCGTGCTGCCAGCTGCCGCCTGACCCAGAAGCAACGTACAAGAGCTCGTCAGCCCAGAAACTTTAATGCCAGGCCGCCTGCAATCGTTCGTGGTCATGTCAATCATGTCAAAATTGAAGAAGCTAGACAGGACACCAAAATTGTGTTGGGAACCCTTACCGTCAATTCCGTGCCAGCCTTCGTTCTTTTTGATTTAGGGGCATCGCATTCGTTTTGGTCTGAAGCGTTTGCACTCAAGCACGAAATGCAATTTGAAGAGCTGCACCCTCCCTTATCGGTTCAATCCCCCGGTGGGAAATGGAATACAGCTATGATAAGTCACAACAACCAGATTGAAATTGGAGGGTTACTATTCTCTGCCCCGCTCATCGCCCTCAAGGCTTCTAACATAGATGTTATTCTCGGTATGGATTGGCTAACAGCCCATAATGCTATGATCAACTGTGCCGCCAAGACAGTCCAGCTCACACACCCTTCCGGTCAGACAATCAACTATTCAGCGCAGATAATTTAGAATGCCGAAGCTCAGATATATGCTCTGAATGCTTTGAACGCTTCACCTCTTGAGGGAATTGAGAAAGTTCCAGTCGTTCGCGATTTTCCAGATGTCTTTCCAAAAGAACTTCCAGGAATACCCCCTGTTAGAGCTGTCGAGTTCGTCATCGACTTGAAACCAGGCACCACTCCTATTTCTAAGCGTCCCTATAAGATGCCGCCACATGAACTCCTTGAACTTAAGGAGGAGATCGACAAATTGTTTCGTAAAGGCTTCATTCGTCCAAGTTCCTCTGCTTGGGGAGCACCTTCTCTCTTTGTTAAGAAGAAGGATGGAACTAACCGATTGGTCCAGGATTATCGACCTATCAACCAGGCAACAATTCAGAACAAGTATCCGCTTCCCAGAATCAACGATCTGTATGATCAACTTGCTGGTTCCTCAGTATTCTCTAAACTTGATTTGAGGTTGGGATACCACCAGATCAGAGTTCGTAAAGAGGACATACCGAAGACAGCCTTCGTTACTCGCTATGGTTCTTACGAGTACACTGTCATGTCCTTAGGCTTAACCAATGCTCCAGCCACTTTCTCTCGATTGATGAACTATATCTTCATGGAGTACCTCGACAAATTCGTCGTGGTTTATTTGGATGATATCCTTATATTTTCCAAGAATGAAGAAGAACATGCCGAACATCTTCGGCTTGTACTGGAGAAGCTGCGTGACCATCAACTGTATGCCAAGTATTCTAAGTGCGAGTTTTGGTTATCTAAAGTGACATATCTCGGCCACGTGATTTCCAAAGATGGCATTGCTGTTAACCCAGAACGAGTTTAGGCTATTCTTGACTGGACTCCTCCGCAAACTGTTAAGCAAGTCAGAAGTTTTCTCGGTCTTGCTAGCTATTGCTGCCGTTTCGTCGAGAACTTCTCCAAGATTGCAAAGCCACTGACTGATTTGCTACAAAAAGGCAAGAAGTTTGAGTGGACGAAAAACTGCCAAGAAAGTTTTCAGACACTTAAGGACAAGTTGACCTCTGCCCCAGTGCTAGCACCCCCAGATTCCCGAAAGGATTTTGTGATCTACTGTGATACGTCTCGTCAAGGATTAGGCTGTGTCCTAATGCAAGATCGCAAGGTGATTGCTTATGGCTCTCATCAGTTGCGTCCCCACGAAGATAAGTATCCAACACATGATCTTGAGTTAGCAGCAGTTATCTATGCTCTGAAGCTTTGGCGACATTACCTTCTCGGTAATCGTTGCGAGATATACACGGACCACCAGAGTCTAAAGTACCTGTATACCCAACCAGATTTGAACCTCCGTCAACAAAGATGGCTCGAGACAATAGCTGACTATGACATGGATATTTCATATACCCCTGGCAAGGCTAATGTGATGGCCGATGCTTTGAGTCGCAAGTCTTATTGCAACAACCTCACGGTTCAGCAAGCACAACCCCTTCTCTATGAAGAACTTCGCAAGTTGAACCTTCACATTGTTCCTCAGGGTTATCTCAATACCCTGGTTGTTGAACCGGATCTCGAGCGCAACATCAAGACAAGGCAGAAATATGACTCTGAAGTCGAGAAGATTAAGAAATACCTCTCCAAGGGAAATTCTTCATTCTACCATGTTGATAATGATGGTGCCTTGTTCTTCAAAGGCCGCCTAGAGGTCCCCAGAAAGCACAATCTGGACTCTCGCTCGGATGTCATGAAAGAAGCCCATGACACCCCTTTGTCTATTCATCCGGGTAGTACTAAGATGTACCAAGACATTCGACAGAGATATTGGTGGCCGGATATGAAGCGGGACATTGCTCGCTATGTTGCTGAGTGTGACGTTTGCCGTCGCATCAAAGCAGAACATCAAAGGCCTGCTGGAACTCTGCAACCACTTGCTATTCCTGAATGGAAATGGGACAAAGTTGAAATGGATTTCATTACTGGTTTTCCCAGATCGCAGAAGGGTCATGATGCTATTTTTGTCGTCATTGACCGATTCTCCAAGGTTGCTCACTTTCTGCCAGTCAAGGAGACAATCACTGCTAGCCAGTTAGCAGACTTGTATGTTTCCAGAATCGTGTCACTCCACGGTGTTCCGTTGGAGATCAGCTCAGACCGTGGCAGCCTCTTTACCTCAAGGTTTTGGAACAATTTCCAAGAAGCTATGGGAACTCATATGTCCTTCAGCACCGCCTTTCACCCCCAGTCCCAGGGACAAGTTGAACGAGTCAATCAAGTGCTTGAAGATATGCTTAGAGCTTGTGTCATCTCATTCGGTAAGAAAGGGGAGGAATCTCTCCCATATGCTGAATTCTCCTACAACAATAGCTATCAGGCTAGTTTGAAGATGGCACCCTTTGAAGTTCTTTATGGACGTAAGTGTCGAACCCCTCTGAATTGGTCAGAAACTGGGGAACGGTCACTCTTTGGTCCAGATATTATCCAGCAAGCTGAAGAACAAGTCCGCATAGTCCGTGAACATTTGAAAACTGCTCAGCCTCGTCAGAAGAGCAATTATGACCGCAAACACCAGGTAATGGTCTATCAACCGGGCGAACAAGCTTACCTCTGTGTCACTCCGATGAAGGGCACTCATCGATTTGGAATCAAGGGCAAGTTAGCTCCTCGCTACATTGGCCCATTCTGTATTCTCGCAAGACGTGGAGATGTGGCATATCAGTTGGAACTACCGCCGAATCTTTCGCAAGTTCATGATGTCTTCCATGTGTCGCCACTCCGTCGCTGCTTCAAGGATCCTATCCGAGCAGTGGATCATGAAATGCTTGTATTGCAAGAGGATCTTTCTTATCAAGAGTATCCGATCCGCATTCTTGATCAAGCTGAACGTCGAACCCGTCAAAAGGCAATCAAGTTCCTTAAAGTTCACTGGTCGAATCATTCTAAAGATGAAGCCACTTGGGAACGCGAAGATCGTCTTCGTGAAGAATACCCCGCTCTCTTTCAGCCTACCTCTTAATTCTCGGGACGAGAATTTCTTTTAGAGGAGGAGAATTGTAACGCCCGGATAATTAAGCTACAGTAATCCCATGCTAATGATGCCATGTCACCATTATTACTGTTGCTAATCTCACTTTGGTTCAAATCCAGTTCGAATTCAAATTTAAAATAAGGACAAACAATAAAAGTTTTCAAATGTAAAAACTAAAATGTTCTAAATGTGACACATAATTCATAGAAAATATTGGTGAAGAAACCACATTTTTATAAAATATTTAATTGCACTAAAATAAATAAAACAGTGGCTTAGACAATTAATTAAATGCCTTTAATAATTTATAAAATATCAAACTATTTTATTTGGGATTGAAACTTTTGTGGCAGTGGGTTAGGTTATAACACTAACTTAGGAGTGGGATTATAATTATAAAACTGAAAATAAAAAGAAACTAAAAATAAAGCAGTAAAAGAAAATAAACAAAAGATAAAAATAAAAACATAAGAAAACAAAAGGCTCCCCCCCCACTGGGCCTCGGCCCAGCTGGCCACCAGGCCGACCAGGCCGGCCCAGCCGCGGCCTATATGGCCTACCCCCCAACCCACGAAACCCTAACCCCACTTCACCCCCTCCCCGATCCTTTCTCTCCCTCGCCTCCCCCCTCCGGGTTCTGGGCGCCGCCTCGCCGCCGCCGTCGCCTCCCCGCCTCTCCCACGCCGGCCTCCCCGAGCCTCGCCGCCCCCTTCTCTGCAACCGGGGTGAGACCCCGCGGCCGTTCCCCCTCTCCCCCTCCGTCCCGACACCATAGCCCACGCCGCCCGTGGCCTCCTCCCGCTCGCCTTGCCTCCCGCGTCGCCGCGCCCGAGCCGCGCCTCGCCCGCGCGCGGCCTTGCCGCTGCCGGTCGCGCTCGCCCATGCCTTTGCTCCGCGCGCTCGCCCGTGCCGCTGCTCGCCGCGCCGCGCCCCGCCATCCGCCCGCGCTGCTGCTGCTGCGCTCGCCGCGCTGCTGCCGCCGTTAACCCCCGCCGCTGCCTCCCGCTCCCCGCGCCGCTGGCCGCCGCGGCCGCCGGCCCTCTGCTATCTCGCGCGCGCGCGTTGACCCCTCTAGTGGCCGGGCTGGGCCACTACCAGGTGGGGCCCGCCCATATAAAAAAATGAAATAAATAAAATAAAATGAATAAATAAAAAATTAATTAATAATTAGCCTAATTAGTAAATGACAGGTGGGACCCACTGGTCCTGTTGACTAGTCAATGGTCCACATTGACTGCTGAGTCAGCAGTCAACTGGTACCCTCCTGTCAGCCTAACCAGCACATTGCTGGGTGTAGCAATTTGTCTATTTAATTTCGAAATTAAATTAATTGCTGAAAATTCAGAAAATGATTAAAACTTTGAAAAATCATATAAAATAAACCGTAACTCGGATTAAAATAATTTATATATGAAAAACGATCAGAAAAATATGACGAATCCGATTATCCTACCCACATACCTGCCACACCCTTCTAACATACTAAACATGGAACCGTCCCCTCCGGTTTAATATACCGATAATCACCCGGAGCTTGTAAAACACCTCCAGGTGTTTCCCGCTCCGACTAACTTGCGTAGTACTGCGTTAGGGCACCTCTTGAATAGCGTGCTGCCATGCCATGCATCTGTGTTGCATTTGCCTGCCTTTTATTTATTGTTTCTTCCCCCTCTTCTCTCCGGTAGACTCCGAGACCGCTGACGACCCGGGGATCGACTACACCGTTGAAGATTCCTTTTCGCGTGCAGAGCAACCAGGCAAGCAAACCCCCTTGAGCATGCCTATATCACCTATTCCTTCTCCCTCCTGCTTGCATTAGAATTTGCTACTGCATTTGTTTGATCCTATTCTGATGCATAGCCTCTTTTTGTAAACTGCTTTTTGATATTTTACCTGATGTCCTAAATGCTTAGTATAGGTTGGCAGTAAACCATCTGTGGCACCTCCACTTTGTCCTAGTTGCCCCGCTTAGCTACTAGTGCCCCGATCGAGGTGATCGACGGGCTGAAACCAGCATATCACTGCACACCCCCTAAGTTGTTCGACTCCACAGAGTTATCCTCGAGTGCCGAGGGTGATACCTCTTATCTCACTCCTGATATGACTCGGTGGTACAGCTAGTCGGTTGTGCGATACCGGGGTGATTCCTCTTCCACCACCTCCGACGAAGCTTCTGTCGTGCAACCCCTCAAGAGCGAATCCATCGAGGGTGATTCCTCCGTGTTCACCTTGACCGTAGCATCGAGTGGGAATCCATCGAGGGTGATTCCTCGGATTACCCTCTTGATGTTACGGACACACGGTTACCTTTAACTGTTGCCCCCTTGTACTGTTGTTGCGGGATTGAAGGGACAGGCGGTACCACCCCGGTAGAGGTGGACCTGAGTTCCCGATAGTCCCGTGTGGAGTCGGGTTGACCTGGGAGGCACCCGCGAGATAATTATGAGGCGCGACTGGGCAGGCAGAGACCGCCCTAGAGAGGGATGGGCCTGGCCCTTGTTGCACTTCCTCGAGACGGGGCGACAGGAGTACTGATCGTCACCGCGAGCTCCTAATAATGCACTAACGGATTTGGGTATTTGATCTGAGTTGGCCACTGGCCTATACGCACTACCATCACGTGGGATAATGGTTTAATGGGGCCCTCTCTGTTGAGCCTAGGTAGGACTACGTCGTGTCGATCAGCCGAGGCCGGGCATGACCCGGAAAAGTGTGTCCGGCCAGAGTTAATCGAGGGTGTTGGGTAACAGTAGTGCCCCCCTGCAGGGAAGTTATCTATTCGAATAGCCGTGTCCACGGTAACAGGACGCTCAGTGTTGTATCCCGATCTACTACAACTTGAACTGGATACATGTTAAATAATATGTAAGCTCCGGGATTGCTTTCTCGCAGGGAGTCGAGGAAGGATCTCTGGGCTTTGCTTCTACTTGCTTGTTACTTTATAATATGCTAATCTGCACTCTTCTAATGCTGCAAGACGCTGAAGATGCTAGTCTTCGATAGGCTAGGCTTTCCCCCTCTGTTCTGGCTTTTCTGCAGTTTAGTCCAAAGATATAGCCCCATTCCTTTGATACCAATGCATATTTAGTATAGTTCTGATGTCAGTCTTGCGAGTACTTTGGATGAGTACTCACGGTTGCTTTGCTACTTCTTTTCCCCCATAACCGATTGCTGCGACCAGAAGATGGATCCCAGGAGTCAGCTACTACCGGCGACGACTACTACTACACTTCCGGTGGCACCCTCTACGTTGAGCTCGCCGACTAGGAGTAGTTCGGAGGCCCTAGGCTGGAGGCCTTCGCCTTTTTCGATCAGTGTCGCCGTTGTGCTAGCCTTCTTAAGGCATCTTGTTTAACTTTGTGTCTGTACTCAGATGCTGCTGTTGTTTCCGCTGATGCTTGATCTCGAGCTTATGTATTTGAGCCCTCGAGGCCCCTGGCTTGTAATAAAAAGCTTGTATTATTTTGTTTTGTGTCTAGAGTTGTGTTGTGATATCTTCCCGTGAGTCCTTAGGCTTGATCGTGTGCATTTGCGTGTATGATTAGTGCACGGTCGGGCCGGGGGCGTCACACATGAACAACAGCCCAAACAGCGGGGTTTTGACCAAGAATATGCATTTTCATCTTATGTTTCCAACTAGCAAAGTTTGTACCATCAAAATATGGACCTCTACGGTGATAGTTACCCTCACTAGACGCCATACTCTCCTAGGTTGTGAAACCAAGGCTATGATCACCAAAGCAATGGAAATCAAGGCTTACGGAGACCAAAGCTCTGATACCACTTGTAGGATCGAAAGTATGTCTAGAGGGGGGTGATTAGACTACTTGACCAAATAAAACCCTAACCTTTTCCCAATTTTAGAAGTAGGCAGATTTTAGGAAGCATACAAGTCAAGCATCACCCTACACATGCAATTCTAAGAGTGTAGCAGCGGAAAATAAACAATTGCATATGTAAGTAAAGGAGGGGATCGGAGATTTCAAACGCAATGAAGACACGGTGGTTTTTGGCGTGGTTCCGATAGGTGGTGCTATCGTACGTCCACGTTGATGGAGACTTCAACCCACGAAGGGTAACGACTGCGCAAGTCCACGGAGGGCTCCACCCACGAAGGGTCCACGAAGAAGCAACCTTGTCTATTCCACCATGGCTTACGTCCACGAAGGACTAGCCTCACTCGGGGTAGATCTTCACGAAGTAGGCGATCTCCTTGCCCTTACAAACTCCTTGGTTCAACTCCACATCATGTCGGAGGCTCCCAAGTGACACCTAACCAATCTAGGAGACACCACTCTCCAAAAGGTAATAGACGGTGTGTTGTTGATGAACTCCTTGCTCTTGTGCTTCAAATGATAGTCTTCCCAACACTCAAACAACTCCTCACAGATTTGGCTATGGTGGAAGAAGGATTTGAGTGGAAAGCAACTTGGGAAAGGCTAGAAATCAAGATTCAAATGGTTGGAATGGAATGACTTGATCTCAACACATGAGTAGGTGGTTCTCTCTCAGAAAATGTATGGTGGAAGTGTAGGCACATTCTGATGGCTCTCCTTACTGAGAAGGAAGTGGTGGAGGGGTATATATAGCCTCCACACAAAATCCAACCGTTACACACTTTTGACCCAACTCGGTGGCACCGATCAGAAATCTCGGTGGCACCGAACTGTGTAAAAGATATGAACGTTAGGAATCTCAGTGGGACCGACTGGAACAACTCGGATGGACTGAAGTGCAATGGTTAGGGCAAACCTCGTCTCGGTGGCACCGATTGCATCAACTCGGTAAGACCGAAGTGAAGCAATAAGGCAACAGAGAGTTGGCAAGCCATCTCGGTGAGACCGATTTGCAAAACTTGGTGGGACTGAAGTAAGTGCAAACGATTACAGAGAGTTGGCAAGGCCATCTCGGTGAGACCGAGATCCATATCGGTGGATCCAATTTGTTAGGGTTTTGGCAGTGGCTAAGTCTAGATGAACTCGGTGGCTCCGGATAGAGAATTTCGGTGGGGCCGAGTTGGAATGTAGGTTTTGGACATATTTGGATAGAGAAAGTGGTTGAGGGTTTAGGAACACTGTCACTAAGCACTTGAGCAAAAAGACCATTAAGCAACACCTCATCCCCTTTTAATAGTATTGGCTTTCCTATGGACTCAATGTGATCTTGGATCACTAAACCAAAAATATAGAGTCTTGATCTTTTGCCAATCCTTGTCCTTAGCATTTTGAGGGGTCCACATCTCTAGTCCTTGCCATGCCAATCATTGAACATCCTAAAATCTTTAACTTGAATGGACATTAGTTCAATGAGATATATGTTGTTATGAATTACCAAAACCACCAAGGGAGAAAATGTGCTTTCACATGGGGTTTGGATGCACCGGCAAACTTTGCACCGACTCTCGATGCGAGAAAGGGCAATGCACGATACCGAAGAGGCTAGCAAATTGCGGAAAGGTGAGAGTGCGTATAATCCATGGACTCACATTAGTCATAAAGAACTCACATACTTATTGCAAAAGTTTATTAGCCCTCGAAGCAAAATACTACTACGCATGCCCCTAGGGGGGAGGTTGGTAGGAGTTAACCATCGCGCGCCCCTGACCGCCACACAAAGGAAGACAATCAATAATAAATCATGCTCCAACTTCTCAGCATAACGACAGATCATACGTGCATGCTTCGGGAATCACAAACCTTAACACCAATATTCTTACTAAACCACAATTATCTACTAGCACCTCCCACATATTACCATCTTAATATCGCAAAACTATTGCAAGGAATCATACTTATCATGTTCAGTGATCTGCATGAAAGTTTTTATTATATCCCTCTTGAATGCCTATCATATTAGGACCAAATTCATAACCCGTGCATATTACCATTGCTATTCATTAGACTCTCAAAAAGATATAAGTGAAGCATGAGAGTGCAACTATTTCTTTAAAATATAACCACCGCCGTGCTCTAAAAGATATAAGTGAAGCACTAGAGCAACTGCCTAGCTCAAAAGATATAAGTGAAGCACGTAGAGTATTCTAACAAATCACGAATAATGTGTGTCCCTCTCAAAAAGGTGTGTTCAGCAAACATGATTGTGACAAACTAAAAAGCAGACAAACTATATCACAAGACGCTCCAAGTAAAACACATATCATGTGATGAATAAAAATATAGCTCCAAGTGAGTTACCGATAGACTGTAGACGAAAGAGGGGATGCCTTCCGTGGCATTCCCAAGCTTAGATGCTTGAGTCTTCCTTGAATATTACCTTGGGGTGCCTTGGGCATCCCCAAGCTTAGGCTCTTGCGCTCCTTATTCCTTTATCCATCGTAGTCTCACCCAAAACTTGAAAACTTCAGCACACAAAACTCAACAGAAACCTCGTGAGATTCGTTAGTATAACAAACAAATCTTAAACTTTAGGTACTGTAGTAAATCGATTCATATTTAATATTGGCATAACGCTACTGTACTCCAACTTCTCCATGACTCATACCCCCCGATACGATCCATAGATTCATCAAAATAAGCAAACTATGCAACAAAAACAGAATCTGTCTAAAACAGAACAGTCTGTAAAGATCTATTTAAAATCCTTACTTCTGTAACTCGAAAAATTATGAAAATGAGGACAACATAAACAATTCATATAAAAATACTGTGTAAAAATTTCAGATTTTTCTGACACTCCAGTACAGAATCAAAAATCAAATACTAGACGCAAAACTTTCTGTTTTCCAAACAGCATCAATTATACTATCATCCAAATCATCCCAAAGGCATTACTTGGCACAAACACTAATTAAAAGATAAAAACACAATCATAACAGAGGCTATAATTGTGTAAACACACAAAAACAGAATGTAAAACAAAAAATTATTCAATTCATTGGGTTGCCTCCCAACAAGCGCTATTGTTTTATGCCCCTAGCTAGGCATAATGCATAGTTTCAAGTGTTGTCATCCTTCAAATTAATTCCATAGGTGGCCCTCATAATAGATTCATAGGTGGCTTAATTCTCTTTCTAGGGAAGTTTTCCATCCCTTTCTTTAATGTAAATTGAAATCTTATAATACCTTCTTTCATATCAATAATAGCACCTATGGTTCGTAGGAAAGGCCTACCAAGTATTATAGGACAAGAAGGATTGCATTCAATATCAAGAACAATAAAATCCACGGGCACAAAATTTCTATTTGCAAGAATAAGCACATCATTTATTCTACCCAATGGCTTTTTAATAGTGTGATCCGCTAGGTGCAAATTAAGGGAACAAGGATCCATGTCGGTGAGACCTAGCACATCACACAAAGATTTTGGTATAGTGGAAACGCTAGCACCAAGATCACATAGAGCATTACATTCATAATCTTTAATTTTGACTTTAATAGTAGGTTCCCAGTCATCTTGTAATTTTCTAGGAATTGAAACTTCCAACTCAAGTTTTTCTTCATGAGCTTTCATCATAGCTTCTACAATATGTTTAGTGAAACCTTTATTTTGTTCATATGCATTTGGTGAATTAATCATGGATTGCAACAAGGAAATACACTCAATTAAAGAACAATTATCATAATTAAAATAATTTCAATTTGACAATATCATTATCCACATCTTTCTTCTTTTGCATATCACAAAGCTCAACGAAAGTATTAAGATGGTGTGACGCCCCCGGCCCGACATTGCACTAATCATACACGCAAATGCGCATGATCAAGCCCAGGGACTCACGGGAAGATATCACAACACAACTCTAGACACAAAATAAAATAATACAAGCTTTATATTACAAGCCAGGGGCCTCGAGGGCTCGAATACATAAGCTCGAGTTACACAAGAGTCAGCGAAAGCATTAGTATCTGAGTACAGACATAATTAAACAAGGTTGCCTTAAGAAGGCTAGCAAAACAACGACAACTAGATCGAAAAGGCGCAGGCCTCCTGCCTGGGAGCCTCCGAACTACTCCTGGTCGTCGGTCTCCACGTAGTAGTAAGCTCCGTCGGGGTAGTAGTAGTCGTCGATGGGATCAGCTGTCTCCGGGACTCCATCATCTGATCGCAGCAATCGGGTATGGGGAAAAGAGGTAGCAAAGCAACCGTGAGTACTCATCCAAAGTACTTGCAAGACTTACATCAGATCTAAGCTAAGTATGCATCGGTGTCAAAGGGAAGGGGATGTATCTGTGGACTATACTGCAGAAATGCCAGAATAGAGGGGACGGCCTAGCCTATCGAAGACTAGCATCTTTAGCGTCTTGCAGCATTAGAAGAGTGCAGATTAATATCATATAATAAAGCAATAAGTATGTAGTAGCAAAGCCCAGAGATCCTTCCTCGACTCCCTGCGAGAAAGCGATCCCGGAGCTATCAAATTATTAAATAACACAAGTATCCAGTTCAAGTTGTAGTAGATCGGGATACAACACTGAGCGTCCTGTTACCGTGGACACGGCTATTCGAATAGATAACTTCCCTGCAGGGGTGCACTACTGTTACCCAACACGCTCGATTAACTCTGGCGGGACACACTTTTCTCGGTCATGCCCGGCCTTGGCTGATCGACATGACGTAGTCCTACCTAGGCTCCGCAGAGAGGTCCCCGCCGGTCTACATCCTAAGTGCTCAGGGGTCTTGGGCCCATCGCCCTTTGCACTCCGGGTCGTTGCGAGCAGGGCGATCCAGGCACCACCTCTAGGGTGCCGACCCGGCCGTGCCGCAATGCTGAACTGGATGTCTGACAGAGCTTTCGGCTGATACATACGGCGCCGAGGGCCCCATTAAACCATTATCCCACGTGGTGGTAGTGCGTATAGGCCAGCGGCCAACTCATATCAAATACCCAAATCCGTTAAGCGTGTTATTAGTATCTCGCAGACACGAACAGGGCTCAAGGCTCACCTCCAACACCCTGCCGCGCCGGCTTGGTAACCTGAGGTCCAACGACCAGGGACCAGGCCCACCTCTCTCCTAGGTGGTCTCCACCTGCCCTGTTGTTCTGCCACAATAATCTCTCGTGGGTGCCCTCCTGGCCAACCTGACTTCCCAAAGAACTGAGGTGAAGGTCAAAGTACCCGTGTGTCCGTATCATCAAGGGGGAATCCGAGGAATCACCCTCGAGGGATTCCAACTCGATGTAACTGTCAAGCTGAACTTGGAGGAATCACCCTCGATGGGTTCACACTTGAGGGGTTGCACGACAGAGGCATCATCGGAGGTGGTGAAAGAGGAATCAGCCTCAGTAACCCACAACCGACAAGCTAAGCTACGGAGATATCATCAGGAGTGAGGTAGGAGGTATCACCCTCGGCACTCGATAGTAGCTCTGTAGAGTCGTACAACTAAGGGATGTGCGGTGCGGTGTTCGGTCTCTGTACATCGATCACATTGATCGAGTCACCGGTGGTAAAGCATGGCAACAAGGACAAGGGTGTGGGGCCATTGATGGATCACTAACCAGCCTATACTAAGCATTTAGGAAAACAGATAATGTATCAATAGCCGGTTACAAAAGCAGGCTATGCATCAGAATAGGAGCAATCAATTACAATAGCAAAATCTAATGCAAGCATGGGGGAGAAAGAATGGGCGATATAGGAATGATCAAGGGGGTTTTGCTTGCCTGGAAGCTTTGCTGAAAGGGAAGAAGGGTCGTCGGAGACGTAGTCGATCACAGGGCTTCGACAGCAATCGCAGGGTCTACCAAAGAAGAAAGAGGAGGAAGAAACAAATAAATAACGAGCAAACAAAGGCACACAGATGCATGACAGATCAGTATGGGTTGATTATGTGCTCTAATGCTTCACTAATTATTTTAGACGGAGCGGGAAAATATCCAGTAATATTTTCCCAGCTCCAGGTGCTTATCGGTATATTGATCTGGAGGGGAAGGTTCCATGTTCATCTAGTTAGGAGTGATGGTCAAGCATTTTGATCACATATTTGGATTCGTCTTATTTTTCTGATCATTTTTCATATATAAATTATTTTCATCCGAGTTACGGATTAATTTATATGATTTTTTTAAAGTTTTAAACAATTTCTGGAATTTACTGGATTTACTGGATTTAATTTAAATTCGAATTTAAATGGATAAATTGCTATGGGTACACTATCTGTGTACCCAGCCATGTGTTTAAGAGGCTGACACTGGGCCCAGTCAACTACACGGTCAGCAGTTGACTGGACAGTGGGTCCAGTGGGGCCCACATGTCATATGCACATTAGAATAATTAAAAAATTAACCTAACTAACCTAATTAATTAACCTAACTAATCTAGCTATTTCGCCTAAACTAACTGGGCCGGCCACTGGCTGTGCACGCACGGGCACATGGCCACGGCAGCCATGGCCAGCAGCGACGCAAGCAGTAGCAGTAGAGGGCAGTAGCAGGCAGCAAGTAGCAGCAGAGAGCAGCAGCGCAGCAAGCAGTAAGCAGCATGGGCACGTACACGGGAGCTCGGCTCCGGCCATGGTGGCCACGAGCTTGTGGGACGGCTACTATGGGCACGGATCGAGGGGGCAAAGCAGGGGAAACGAATGAGAAGCTAACCGCGATGTCGTAGGCGAGCTCGAGAAGGCCGGGGGTGGACCGGAGAGACAGCATCGACGACGAACGTCGGCGATGTACGCGACGGAGATGCGCTAGATGGTGATAGTACGGGGCGGCCCCGCTCGATTTGATGCGCGTAGGCGAAGGAGACGTGGGCTGTGAAGCTCCTGGACAGCTTCTCGCGGCGCGGGGAGCGCGCTGGCCGCGGCTATAACGATGGCCATGGCGGCTGCATACTCGGGCATGTCCAAATTGACGAGGGTGAGCGAGAGAGCGAGGGGAATGGAGCAAGGGTTTGTCTACGGGGTTGGGCTCGACCAGATATACCCCACGCGAGCTCCTGTAGTGCCAGACGTCAAGCATCACGCCATGGTGGCCGTGGGATGGCCGACACGCCATGGCTCTGCCTCCTCTGTACGTGTACGTGAGGAAGGAGGACTAGGTGGGCTGGGCTGTATGGCTCTTGTAGTTAATTGGGCTCTAGTGCACAGGAACATTTCCCTTTATTCTTTCAGGCATTTTAGTTCAGCTATTGTTTGTATTTAGTTTAGCTAGCAAATGATTTTTGTCTTATATGAAAATTACCACATAAATACATTGCAATACTTAGGGCTGGCACAAAAAGTTTGAAGCCATTTTGAATTCATTTGAATTTTGTTTAAATAGAAAAGATTTAAAAGAGGCTATTTTGGGTACTGTTCTGGATATTAAGGTCAATTTGGAATTTCAAATAATGTTGGTTTTATTTTTATAATAGCTTTGGGAATTTTTGCAATATTATGAACACTTTTGTTTTGCTGTTTGGATAATTATTATTTTGACTTTCTTTTAAATTTTGAATTTGAAGTTGGAATATTTCTTAGTTGCTTTTCTTAGGGCATAATGATGATGACTTGGCATGACTGATTAGCATAACCAGGGTTTAGTAATTTGGGGATATCACAACTCTCCTCCACTTAAAGAAATTCTCGTCCCGAGAATTAAGAGGTAGAGTAGGGGAAGAAGGTCTGGTTACGGAATTCTAACGAATCTTCTGGTCTTGTTGCTCTCATCGAAGAGGTTGATCCATCAGATTGATGTCTTCATTTCTCTGCATCAGGGTGTCGTGACAAAATTGTCATTCTTCCTTCGGGATCTTCATCGTGCTTACAAAAGGATAAGGGGTAACTCGGCATCGATGGAGTTTCACAAGGGGAAATCAACTGGGGTTATCTCATGAATGAAACACATAGGTATCCCTCGAGTTTCGGAACTCAGGGAATTCATCAAGAGCAATATAAGAAGGTATAAAAGTTTCAAATGGGTAGGCCATCGTTCGATGCCTAATTCAAAAGGTGAAAAGGGTTCAGAGTAGTGAAGAATAAATGTCGCGTCTGATAACGGAATAGACCATGTCAGAGAAGATGGCTCGCAGAAATACATACGAAGCCAAGTGCAAAGGAATAACTTTGGAAATAGGGATGTACAGGAGAGTCAGGTTTCGATCCTGTGGAATTGCAGTGAGTGTGGATTAAGAGTAGGAAGGGCAGTGACATCTTGCACGGTCACGACAACAAGACGTGTCAGAGAAAAGGCTGTCAGCTATGTCGGCAACACGTCGGTACCATGGGCGGGGAACGAAGAGAACCATTTTCCTGCTCGTTAAAATGAGGCGGACCAATAGGCAAGGTTCTCATCCGTCGGAGGTTACCGGAATGTCATCAACAATAGTAACAAGGTTTTATTTGGGGGTGTTGACTTAAGCAGGGAATTATCACTGCTTAGATAAAAGCTAGATTACAAGAAAGGTTAAATGGACCAATGGAAAGGAAAATGTGATGATCATATTAAACAGACCAATGGAAAGGAATAATTGCAGAGAATCCAGCTCTCTGGATGGATGTGATCACGAGAACCTAATGTTAGAGTTAGCAAAATCTTTAACCCGAAAAGAAGAGAGAATAGAGTCCCACAGTAAAGGAGAGGAATAAAAGATCCTAATCCCATCCATTTGCGATGTGGGCCCGTAAGACACACAGCCATGTTAGTAAAACAGCTTTTCAAAAACTAGACTCAACTTCGGCCAAGGAGTTGGAAAGGGGGCTACCTACAGGCAGTCGGCTTTGATACCAGCTTGTGACGCCCCCGGCCCGACCGTGCACTAATCATACACGCAAATGCTCATGATCAAGCCCAGGGACTCACGGGAAGATATCACAACACAACTCTAGACACAAAATAAAATAATACTAGCTTTATATTACAAGCCAGGGGCCTCGAGGGCTCGAATACATAAGATCGAGTTACACAAGAGTCAACGAAAGCATTAGTATCTGAGTACAGACATAATTAAACAAGGTTGCCTTAAGAAAGCTAGCAAAACAACGACAACTAGATCAAAAAGGCGCAGGCCTCCTGCCTGGGAGCCTCCGAACTACTCCGGGTCGTCGGTCTCCATGTAGTAGTAAGCTCCATCGGGGTAGTAGTAGTCGTCGACGGGATCAGCTGTCTCCGGGACTCCATCATCTGATCACAGCAATCAGGTATGTGGAAAAGAGGTAGCAAAGCAACCGTGAGTACTCATCCAAAGTACTCGCAAGACTTACATCAGATCTAAGCTAAGTATGCATCGGTGTCAAAGGGAAGGGGCTGTATCTGTGGACTATACTGCAGAAATGCCAGAATAGAGGGGAAGGCCTAGCCTATCGAAGACTAGCATCTTCAGCGTCTTGCAGCATTAGAAGAGTGCAGATTAGTATCATATAATAAAGCAATAATTATGTAGTATCAAAGCCCAGAGATCCTTCCTCGACTCCCAACGAGAAAGCAATCCCGGAGCTATCAAATAATTAAATAACACAAGTATCCAGTTCAAGTTGTAGTAGATCGGGATACAACATTGAGCGTCCTATTACCGTGGAGACGGCTATTCGAATAGATAGCTTCCCTGCAGGGGTGCACTACTGTTACCCAACACGCTCGATTAACTCTGGCCGGACACACTTTTCTCGGTCATGCCCGGCCTCGGCTGATCGACGCGACGTAGTCCTACCTAGGCTCCGCAGAGAGGTCCCCGCCGGTCTACATCCTAAGTGCTCAGGGGTCTTGGGCCCATCGCCCTTTGCACTCCGGGTCGTTGCGAGCAGGGCGATCCAGGCACCACCTCTGGGGTGTTGACCCGGCCGTGCCGCAATGCTGAACTGGACGTCTGACATAGCTTTCGGCTGATACATCCGGCGCCGAGGGCCCCATTAAACCATTATCCCACGTGGTGGTAGTGCGTATAGGCCAGTGGCCAACTCAGATCAAATACCCAAATCCATTAAGCGTGTTATTAGTATCTCGCGGACACGAACAGGGCTTAAGGCTCACCTCCGACACCCTGCCGCACCGACTTGGTAACCTGCGGTCGAACGACCAGGGACCAGGCCCACCTCTCCTAGGTGGTCTCCACCTGCCCTGTCGTTCCGCCACAATAATCTCTCGCGGGTGCCCTCCTGGCCAACCCGACTTCCCAAAGAACTGAGGTGAAGGTCAAAGTACACGTGTGTCCATATCATCAAGGGGGAATCCGTGGAATCACCCTCGAGGGATTCCCACTCGATGTAACCGTCAAGGTGAACTTGGAGGAATCACCCTCGATGGGTTCACACTTGAGGGGTTGCACGAGAGAGGCATCATCGGAGGTGGTGAAAGAGGAATCACCCTCGGTAACTCACAACCGACTAGCTACGCTACAGAGATATCATCAGGAGTGAGGTAGGAGGTATCACCCTTGGCACTCGATAGTAACTCTGTAGAGTCGTACAACTAAGGGGTGTGCGGTGCGGTGTTCGGTCTCTGTACATCGATCACATTGATCGAGTCACCGGTGGTAAAGCATGGCAACAAGGACAAGGGTGTGGGGCTATTGATGGATCACTAACCAGCCTATACTAAGCATTTAGGAAAACAGATAAAGTATCAACAGTCGGTTACAAAATCAGGCTATGCATCAGAATAGGAGCAATCAATTACAGTAGCGAAATCTAATGCAAGCATGGGGGAGAAAGAATGGGCGATATAGGAATGATCAAGGGGGTTTTGCTTGCCTGGAAGCTTTGCTGAAAGGGAAGAAGGGTCGTCGGAGAGGTAGTCGATCACAGGGCTTCGGCAGCAATCGCAGGGTCTACCGGAGAAGAAAGAGGAGGAAGAAACAAATAAATAACGGGCAAACAAAGGCACACAGATGCATGACAGGTCAGTATGGGTTGATTATGTGCTCTAATGCTTCACTAATTATTTTAGACGGAGCGGGAAAATACCCGGGAATATTTTCTCAGCTCCAGGTGCTTATCGGTATATTGATCCGGAGGGGAAGGTTCCATGTTCATCTAGTTAGGAGTGATGGTCAAGCATTTTGATCACATATTCGGATTCGTCTTATTTTTCTGATCATTTTTCATATATAAATTATTTTCATCCGAGTTACGGATTAATTTATATGATTTTTTAAAGTTTTAAACAATTTCTGGAATTTACTGGATTTAATTTAAATTCAAATTTAAATGGATAAATTGCTATGGGTACACAAAGAGTGTACCCAGCCATGTGTTTAAGAGGCTGACAGTGGGCCCAGTCAACTGCACAGTCAGCAGTTGACTAGGTCAACGTTAACTGGACAGTGGGTCCAGTGGGGCCCACATGTCATATGCACATAAGAATAATTAAATAATTAACCTAACTAACCTAATTAATTAACCTAACTAATCTAGCTAATGAGCCTAAACTAACTGGGCCGGCCACTGGCTGTGCACGCATGGGCACATGGCCACGGCGGCCATGGCCAGCAGCGACGCAAGCAGTAGTAGTTGAGGGCAGTAGCAAGCAGCGAGTAGCAGTAGAGAGCAGCAGCGCAGCAAGCAGTAAGCAGCACGGGCGTGTACACGGGAGCTCGGCTCCGGCCATGGTGGCCACGAGCTTGTGGGACGGCTACTACGGGCATGGATCGAGGGGGCAAAGCAGGGGAAACGGATGAGAAGATCACCGCGATGTCGTAGGCGAGCTCGAGAAGGCCGGGGGTGGACCGGAGCGACAACATCGGCGACGAACGTCGGCGATGTACGCGACGGAGATGCGCTCGATGGCGAGCGTACGGGGCGGCCCCGCTCGATTTGAAGCGCGTAGGCGAAGGAGACGTCGGCTGTGAAGCTCCTGGACAGCTTCTCACGGCACGGGGAGCGCGTTGGCCGCGGCTATAATGATGGCCATGGCAGCTGCGTACTCGGGCGCGTCCAAATTGACGAGGGTGAGCGAGAGAGCGAGGGGAATGGAGCTAGGGTTTGTCTATGGGGTTGGGCTCGACCAGATATACCCCCACGTGAGCTCCTGTAGTGCCAGACGTCAAGCATCGCGCCATGGTGGCCGTGGGATGCCCGACACGCCATGGCTCTACCTCCTCTGTACGTGTACGTGAGGAAGGAGAACTAGGTGGGCTGGGCTGTATGGCTCTTGTAGTTAATTGGGCTCTAGTGCACAGGACCATTTCCCTTTATTCTTTCAAGCATTTTAGTTCAGCTACTGTTTGTATTTAGTTTAGCTAGCAAATGATTATTGTCTTATATGAAAATTACCACATAAATACATTGCAATATTTAGGGTTGGCACAAAAAGTTTGAAGCCATTTTGAATTCATTTGAATTTTGTTTAAATAGAAAAGATTTAAAAGAGGTTGTTTTGGGTACTGTTCTGGATATTAGGGTCAATTTGGAATTTCAAATAATGTTGGTTTTATTTTTATAATAGCTTTGGGAATTTTTGCAATATTATGAACACTTTTGTTTTGCTGTTTGGATAATTATTATTTTGACTTTCTTTTAAATTTTGAATTTGAAGTTGGAATATTTCTTAGTTGCATTTCTTAGGGCTTAATGATGATGACTTGGCACGACTGATTAGCATAACCAGGGTTTAGTAATCTGGGGATGTCACAGATGGGATGCAGCATCTTCCTTAGGACTACCAGAAAATTATTCTTGCATAACAAGATTAAGCAAAGCAGCATTAATGTCACGTGACTCCGCACTAGTGGCGGGAGAAGCAATAGGAGTACTAATAAAATCATTATTATTAGTATTGGAAAAGTCACACAATTTTGTATTTTCTTGAGACATCACGACGAAGCAAGCAAACTAGCAAACGAAAATATTTTTGTGTTTTTGTAAAAAAATTAGAAGTGGGGGAGATGAAAACGAGAGGCAAATGCAAATAAAAAGGCAAATAAAATAAATGCAAGTGGATGATAGTTTGTGCGAAGGTACTTGATAATTTTGGTGATGTCTCCCCGGCAACGGCGCCAGAAATTCTTGCTGCTACTTGTAGATTGCGTTGGTATTTCCCCGAAGAGGAGGGGATGATGCAGTATAGTAGAGATAAGTATTTACCTCATTTAAGAACCAAGTTTATCAATCCAGTAGGAGAACCACGCAAAATCCCGTTAGCAGCACCTGCACACACAAAAGCAAACACTTGCACCCAACGCAAATAAGAGGGTTGTCAATCCTCTTAGCGGTTATTTGCAAGGATTAATTCTGATAGTGACAGATAGATAAACTAAAATACTAAATAAAATAAAAGTAAATAAATTGCAGCAAGGTATTTTTGGTTTTTAATATATGATAAAAGTAGACCCGAGGGCCATAGTTTTCACTAGAGGCTTCTCTCTCGAGCGCAGAACATACGGTGGGTAAACAAATTACTGTTGGGCAATTGATAGAAAAGCAAATAATTATGACGGATTCATGGCAATGATCATGTATATAGATATCACGTCTGAGACAAGTAGACCGACTCCTGCCTGCATCTACTACTATTACTCCACCCATCGACCGCTATCCAGCATGCATCTAGGGTATTAAGTACGAAACAGGGTAATGCCTTAAGCAAGATGACATGATGTAGACAAAGTAAACTCAAGCAATATGATTATACCCCATCTTTTTACCCTTAATGGCAACAATACAAATATGTGTCATGTCCCTTTCTGTCACTGGGATTGAGCACCGCAAGATTGAACCCATCACAAAGCACCTCTCCCATTGCAAGATACACCAATCTAGTTGGCCAAACCAAATCGATAGATCGGAGAGATATACAAAGCTATAATAATCATGCATAAAAGAGTTCAGAGAAGACTCAAATATTTCTCATGAATAATCTGATCATAAACTCACAATTCATCGGATCCCAACAAACACACCGCAAAAGAAGATTACATCGGATAGAACTCCAAGAACATTGAGGGGAACATAGTATTGAAGATCAAAGAGAGAGAAGAAGCCATCTGGCTATTAGCTATGGACCCGTAGGTCTGTGGTAAACTACTCACACATCATCGGAAGGGCAGCAAGGTTGATGTAGAAGCCCTCTGTGATAGATTCCCCCTCCGACGGAGTACCATAAAAGGCCTCCAGATGGGATCGCGAAAGAACAGAGGCTTGCGGCAGCATAAAAGTTATTCGGGGTGGCTCTCTGTTGGTTTCCAAATATTTGAGAATTTATAGAAGTTGAATTAGGTCAAACGGAGCCACGAGGGCCCCACAAGGCATCAGGGCGCCCCACTGGGGCCGCGCCCTGTTGCCTTGTGGAGGCTTCGTGAACCTTCTCACCTCCTCTCCAAGTCTCCAGGGTCTCTTTTGTCCAGAAAAAAATCTCCAAAAAGTTTCATGGCATTTGTACTTCGTTTGGTACTGATTTCCGGAAAAACCAAAAACAAGCAGAAAACAGCAACTGGCACTGGGCACTAGGTTAATAGGTTAGTCCCAAAAAATGATATATAATTGCATATAAAAACATCCAAGATTGATACTATAATAGCATGGAACAATCAAAAATTATAGATACGTTGGAGACGTATCAGTACGCCCATTAATGTTGAAGTCAATATTATTCAAACAATTACATCGGAGGAACATCTAAAAGAGGCCTTCTGGAACGCTCCAGAACCCTGAAAAAGAGTAGGTATGTGATACGGTAAGTAAACCGACTCCAAAAATTCCATAAAAATAATTTCTGTCTGTTTTGGAATATTAGAAAAATTAGAAAAATAAGAAGCAGCCAAGGGGACCCACGAGTAGGTCACAAGGCAACAGGGCACGCCCTAACCCCCTGGGCGCGCCGTGTTACCTTGTGGGCCCCTCGTGTGCCTTCCCGACTCCGTTTTCTTCCCGTATACTTGTTTTGCAAGATAAAAATTCATTATATATACTCCTGGATGTTTTGACCATCGTATCGCGAGTTTCTCCTCTATTCTTGTTTCGGGGTGTTTTTCTGACAGATCTAGATCGCCAATCGCCACCAAGCTTGTCCAAGGACAAGTTCTACGAGAAGGTCATCAACCCCTACCTTACGGAGGTGATGAAACACCCTCAAATCATGGAGTTGCGTTAGGGGGTGATTCACATCTGGGACGTTCAAGGACCGAAGGAGGGAAGCGAGAAGGCCAGGCTTGAGGCTGTGGAGCAGGAAATCTTCAAGTGCCAAGGGACGGTGGAGCGTGGTCTCGGTGCCAACCACTCCATGATCACGGATTTTGTTCGTGAGCACAAGTGGGACAGCAAGGACATTGGAGATGTCATCTTCAAGGTGCATGACTGGATTGATCATCTTCAAGCACAAATTTTTGACCTACAAAATCAAAACTGTGAGTATGAATCCAGATTTAAGAGGATGAGCCTAGCTGCAGATTTCAGGATTTTGGAGACACGTTCATCTTTCTATGATGGGGAGCCCATGCCTTGGAAGCCGGAGGACAAGCCTATCACCACATCACCACCATCACCGAAGAAGGAAACTTGAGTACACGGGTATGGGCACCACCCTTAGCTTGTTCCAAGCTTGGGGGAGGTGCCCCGGTATCGTATCACCATCACTTTTATCATTATTATCTATCTTATTTCGATCCTTAGCTATTTCGTGATTTAGAAGAATAAAGTATTAGTATGAATTAGTTTTGAGTGCTTGCTTCGTGATCTATCTATCTATGTAGTCGTGTGTGAGAGTTATATAATAAAGAATAGTTTGACTTTTGGTACTTTACTTTCTTGTTTCAATCTTAGCAATAAAAGGAATAAAAGATCATATGCTAATCCCATGGGTAGTAATAACTTCACATAGAAGAAGTATAGTTGATAAAATTTATTGGAGATTAACAAACATAGCATTAGTCATTCATGCAATTCATGAAAGATTAGTAAAGGAAGAGAGGATTCACATATAAATACACTATCTTGGACATCTTTTATGATTGTGAGCCCCCATCAAATATTTTTAGTTTGTTCAAATAGTTGATATTGGACAAGGAAGACAACGTAACTAGTTATGTTTGCTTATATTCACATAGAAGTTATATTGTCATGGATCCCCTAACATGTGGTGCTTGCTCATAATCTTTTGCTAGCCAAAATTTCCTACTAAGTAGAGATACTACTTGTGCATCCAAAACCCCTTAAACCCAGTTTCTTATCATGAGAGTCCACCATATATACCTATGGATTGAATAAGGTACTTCAAGTAAGTTGTCATCGATGTGTAAAGCAATAAAAATTGCTCCTAAATATGTATGATCTTTTATTGTAAGGGAAAATAAACTTTGTATGAACTTGTGATAGTAAAGAAATAAAAGCGACGGACTGCATAATAAAGGTTGCTATCACAAGTGGCAATATAAAGTGATGCTCCTTTACTTTAAGATCTTGCACATCCCAACGAAAAAGCGCATGACAACCTCTGCTTCCCTCTGCAAAGGGCCTATCTTTTACTTTTCAGCTTTTACTTTCATGCAAGAGTCAATAATGTTCATCCTCATTCCATACTTAATTGTTCTCCACTGGGCAAGCACCATGTGGTGGGGAAAGATCCAGGCACATATATCCAGTTGGATGTAGGTAATCATGAGTTATTATTGTTGACATTATCCTTGAGGTAGACAAGTTGGGAGGTGGAAACAATAAACCCCCATCTTCCTATGCGTCTAACGAAAACGTTTGTCCCAAAAATATGCCATGAGTGTTAAAAATCATAGAAGACTATATGATTGTTGAGTATGTGGAACTTGCTAAAACAAAAGCTCTTACATAGACTCTTCCTAGAAATATGATGAATTGTAATTGTTTCAATGACTAAGAACACAGTTTGTTTGTTTTCAAGAAAGTTTATGCTTCGTACTTCAATGTTGTGGATGAATTGTTACTTGATTATGAGAAGTTATATGATGAATAATTGCTGTTATGATAATGATCATGATGCTTCTATGTCCGTATTTTGTTTTATCGACACCTCTCTCTCTCTCTAAACATGCGGTCATGATTATAGAGTTCGGCTTTCGCTTGAGGACAAGCGAGGTCTAAGCTTGGGGGAGTTGATACGTCCATTTTGCATCATGTTTTCTTACTATTATTTATAATGTTTTTGGTCATTATTTCACTTTATGATGCAATTCTAATGCCATTTCTCTCTTAATTTGCAAGATCTACATGAAGAGGGAAATCACCGGCAGCTGCAATTCTGGACGAAAAAGGGGCACAGCAGAGATAGCTATTCTACGGAGCTCCAAATGACTTGAAACTTCACGAAGATTTTTTATTGAATATATAAGGATTTTTGGAAGGAAAAACCACCAGATGGGGGCCACCTATTGCCCACAAGGCAACAGGGCGCGCCTACCCCCAAGGGCGCGCCCTGATGCCTTGTGGGGCCCACAGCAGCCCTTCGGTGCCCCCTTCTGCTATATGAGGCCTTTTTCCCTAGAAAAAAATAAGAGAAGAATTTCGGGATGAAGCGCTACCGTCTCGAGGTTTAACCTGGGCAGGAGCACTTTTGCTCTCCGGCGGAGCGATTCCGCCAGGGATACTTCCCTCAGGGAGGGGGAAATCGAAGCCATCGACATCACCAACGATCTCTCCATCGTGAGAGGACCGATCTTCATCAACATCTTCACCAGCACCATCTCATCTCAAACCCTAGTTAATCTCCTGTATTCCATCTTTGTCTCAAAACCTCAGATTGGTACCTTTGGGTTGCTAGTAGTGTTGATTACATCTTGTAGTTGATGCTAGTTGGTTTATTTGGTGGAAGATTATATGTTCAGATCCTTAATCATATTCAATACACCTCTAATCTTGAACATGAACATGATTTGCGAGTAGTTACTTTTGTTCTTGAGGACATGGGAGAAGTCTTGTTATAAGTAATCATGTGAAGTTGGTAATCGTTCAATATTTTAATGATGTGTATGTTGTTATTCCTCTAGTGGTGTCATGTGAACGTCGACTACATGACACTTCACCATATTCGAGCCTAGGGGAATGCATCGGGAAGTAATAAGTAGATGATAGGTTGCGAGAGTGACAAAAGCTTAAAACCTAGTTTATGCGATATTCCGTAAGGGGCTGAGGCTGATTTGGATCCATATGTGTCATGCTGTGGTAAGATTTATCTTAATTCTTCTTTCGTAGTTGCGGATGCTTGCGAGAGGGGGTAATCATAAGAGGGTTGCTTGTTCAAGTAAGAACAACACCCTAGCACCGGTCCACCCACATATCAAATTATCAAAGTACTGAACGCGAATCAACTAAACATGATGAACGTGACTAGACGAGAATTCCCATGTGTCCTCGAGAGCACTTTGCTTTATGTAAGAGAAACTTTTGGCTTGTCCTTTGCTACAAAAAGGATTGGGCCACCTTGCTGCACCTTTGTTACTATTGTTACTTGTTACTTGCTATGAATCACCTTGTTACAAAACTATCTGTTACTATTGTTTATAGCACTTGCAGAGAATACCTTGCTGAAAACCACTTGTCATTTCCTTATGCTGCTCATTGGGTTTGACACTCTTACTTATCGAAAGGACTACGATTGATCCCCTATACTTGTGGGTCATCAAGACTCTTTTATGGCACCATTGTCGGGGAGTGAAGCACCTTTGGAAAGAGGAATTTAGAAAGGAAACATTTTTATTGCGTGCGGAAATTTACTGTCACTTGTCACTATGGAAAATAATCCTTTGAGAGGCTTGTTCGGGGTATCTTCACCTCGACCGGAAGTGGTAAGAGCCGCACCTCAACCTAATGAAGCTACTAGAAATATTTATTATGAAATTCCCTCGGGTATGTTGGAAAAACTGATGGCTAATCCTTATGCAGGAGATGGAACAATGCATCCTGATATGCACCTAATCTATATAGATGAAATTTGTGGATTGTTTAAGCTTGCAGGTTTATCCGAGGATGGAGCTTAGAAGAAAGTATTCCCTTTATCTTTGGGGGGGGGCATTGATATGGTATAGGCTATTGGATGACATTGGAACATGGGACTGGAACTGATTGAAGTTGGGATTCCATCAAAAAAAATATCATATGCATTTGGTTCATCGTGATCGAAATTATAAATATAATTTTTGGCCTCATGAAGGAGAAAGTATCACTCAAGCTTTGGGGAGGCTTAAGTATATGATGCACACATGCCCCAATCATGAGCTTTCAAGAGAAATGATTATACAAAACTTTTATGCTCGGCTTTCTCATAATGATCGATCAATGCTTGATACTTCTTCTGCTAGTTCCTTCATGAATAGAACTATTGAATTCAAATGGGATCTTCTTGAAAGAATTAAACGTAACTCTGAAGATTGGGAAATCGACACAGGTAATGAGTCAGGTATAAAACTTGAGTATGATTGTGTTAAATCTTTTACAGAACCAATGCTTTTCATGAGTTTAGTGCAAAATATGGACTTGACTCTGAGATAGTAGCTAATTTATGTGAATCCTTTGCTGCTCATGTTGATCTCCCTAAAGCGAAATAGTTTAAATTTCATACACCTATTGAAGAAACTGGTGATGAACCTGTTATAGCTAAAACTGAAACAATTACTTATAATGATAATCCAGCTGTGCCCACTGCTTACATTGAGAAACCTCCTTTCCCTATTAGGATAAAGGAACATGCTAAAGCTCTAACTATAATTCATAAAAGTAATGTTAAAGTTTCTAAACCTTCTGAACAAATTAAAGTGGAACCTAATATTGCAATGGTTAAAGATCTCTTGGTTGATAATATTGATGGTCATGTCATTTATTTCTGTGAGGAAGCAACTAGGATTGCTAAACAGGTTAATACAAAACAAGATAAAATAGATAAGAGTAAACCTATGGTTGGCATGCCTGTTGTTTCAGTTAAGATTGGAGATCATTACTATCATGGTTTATGTGATATGGGTGCTAGCGTAAGTGTTATTCCATTTACTTTATATCAAGAAGTTATGCATGATATTGCACCTGCTGAGATAGAAGATATTGATGTCACCATTAAGCTTGCAAACAGAGATACTATTTCACCGCTTGGGATTGTTAGAGATGTTGAAGTCTTGTGTGGTAAGATCAAATACCCTACTGGTTTCTTAGTCCTTGGGTCACCTCAAGATGATTTTTGTCCTATTATATTCGGTAGATCTTTCTTGAATACTGTTAATGCTGAAATTGATTGTGCTAAAGAGAAGGTCAGTGTTAAATTTGGTGATGTATCTCATGAATTTAATTTTTCCAAGTTTATTAGGCAAACTCATGATAAAGAACTGCCTAGTAAAGATGAAATTACTAGTCTTGGTTCTATTGTTGTGCCTCCTACTGATCCATTAGAACAATATTTGCTAGACCATGAAAATGATATGCATATGAATGAAAGAAATGAAATAGATGAGATATTCTTTAGTCAAGCACCTATTCTTAAACATAATTTGCCTGTTGAAACTTTGGGAGACCCTCTCCCACCTAAGACTGATCATGTGTTTGAATTAAAGAAACTCCCTGATACATTGAAATATGCTTACCTTAATGCAAAGAAGATATATCCTGTTATTATCAATGCTAACCTTTCAGTGCACGAAGAAAAGAGATTACTCAAAACTTTAAAGAAGCATCGTGCTGCAATTGGATATACTCTTGATGATCTTAAGGGCATTAGTCCCATGTTATGTCAACACAAGATTAATATGGAGCCTGACGCTAAGCCAGTTGTTGATCATCAATGTCGTCTGAATCCAAAAATGAAGGATGTGGTGAGAACTGAAATATTAAAGCTTATGGAGGCAGGTATAATTTATCCTATAGCTGATAGTAGATGGGTAAGTCATGTTCATTGTGTCCCTAAGAAAGGAGGCATTACTGTTGTCCCTAATGATAAAAATGAACTTATCCCGCCAAGAATTCTAACCGGTTATAGGATGGTAATTGATTTTAGAAAGTTAAACAAAGCTACTAGAAAAGATCATTACCCGTTGCCTTTTATTGATCAAATGTTAGAAAGGTTATCTAAGCACACACATTTTTGCTTCCTAGAAGGATATTCTGGTTTTTCTCAAATACCTGTTACACAAGAAGATCAAGAGAAAACTACGTTTACTTGTCCTTTTGGAACTTACGCTTATAGACGTATGCCTTTTGGTTTATGTAATGCACCTGCTACCTTTCAAAGATGTATGACTGCTATATTCTTTGACTTTTGTGAGAAGATTGTTGAGGTATTCATGGATGATTTTTCCGTTTACGAAACTTCTTTTGATAATTGCTTGAGCAACCTTGATCGAGTTTTGCAGATATGTGAGGAGACCAATCTCATCTTGAACTGGGAGAAGTGCCACTTTATGGTGAATGAAGGTATAGTCCTTGGTAATAAAATTTCTAAAAGAGGTATTGAGGTAGACAAAACTAAAGTTGATGCAATTGAGAAAATGCCATGTCCTCAAGATATCAAAGGTATAAGAAGTTTTCTAGGTCATGCTGGTTTTTATAGGAGGTTCATTAAAGACTTCTCTAAAATTTCTAGACCTCTCACTAATCTCCTGCAAAAATATGTTCCATTCGTTTTCGATGTTGATTGTGTAGAAGCCTTTGAAATACTTAAGAAATCCTTAATTTCTGCACCTATTGTTCAACCACCTGATTGGAACCTGCCCTTTGAAATTGCGTGTGATGCTAGTGATTATGCTATTGGTGTTGTTCTAAGTCAAAGAGTTGATAAGAAACTGAATGTTATTCACTATGCTAGTAAGACCTTGGACAGTGCTCAAAAGAATTATGCTACTACTGAGAAAGAATTTTTAGCAGTTGTGTATGCATGTGATAAATTCAGACCTTATATTGTTGACTCTAAAGTTACTATTCACACCGATCATGCTGCTATTAAATATGTTATGGAAAAGAAAGATGCTAAACCTAGATTGATTAGGTGGGTTTTATTGCTACAAGAATTTGACTTGCATATTATTGATAGAAAAGGAGCTGAAAATCCTGTAGCAGATAATTTATCTAGATTGGAAAATGTTCTTGATGGCCCACTTCCTATTGATGATAATTTTCTTGATGAACAATTAGCTGTTATAAATGCTTCTGTAGGGTAACGCGACAGAAAACAAAAAATTTCCGACCTACGCACCAGCCCAGGACCACTATGAAGACTGCATACAAGGTTTCGATCCGATCGTTACCGACTCGTAGCGCAGCGGAAGAAGAGTCGATGTAGATCGTTGGTGCAGATCCCCACAGCTAGGATTTACAACCTCCCAACTGCGAGGATGTACTCCCTCATCTGCCCCTCGGACAGTCCCTCGGACAGCCCTCTGGGAGGCGGTCGGACAGTCCCTCGGACGGTGTCATGGACAGCCCTTCGGGAGGCACTCTCGAACTCGGACAGTAACTCGGATAGCCCTTCGGGAGGACCTTCGAACAGCCCCTCGGGCAAAAGATCAAACCTATGACCTCTCTACAGGGTTGCACACATACGGTGTCATCTATCCGGCAGGGCTTCGCCGTCCAGAACTAGTTCCCAGCAGAACCCAAACAGCCTTTCGGCTCTACGAAACTCTTTTCATGGGAGGGAGAGAAGAAGCCAGATCATTGCATGGCATTGTGTATGAGAGAGTGAGTGTGTTTGGGCAGCCCCCTCCACCCCTATTTATAGGCCAAGCCCAAGGGTGGCTTCTCCAAGAAGCCAATGGGGAAAAATACCAAAAGGCCCTCAAGGTGGCTTCTCCAAGAAGCCACCAAAAAGTGTTTTTCACTATTCATGGAAACATTTTTCCGCAACCGTTAGATCCGAAAATATTTATGTAGGTCTTCGAATAATTCCAGTACCCAATAAAATAATTTTGGACGCGTTCCGAAACAATTCCGGATTAGTGATTTTCATCTGCGAAAAGCAACCAAAGCGGTTCCGGCAGCTCCGGAACATTTCCGTGTTTTTTCTCCAGAAAAATCATAGAAGTTCCCAGAGCAATTCTGGCACCCTCTAAGAATTTCCAGGCGTGTGCCGAAACCAGTTTGACTTAATGGTATACTCCGAAACAACCTTTCGGTTTTACCGAAACTATTCCGGTGTTCTCTCTCCGGAACTCTTCCGTTGTCTTCGAAACTTTTCCGGTGACTTTCTCTCAGACTCCCTATAGATGACCCTTAGGCGTGTGACCCTATAGGTTCGGTGAAGTATAGACATGACCGGAACACTTTCCGATCAATGATCAACATCGGAGGCATGGACACCCATATTGACCCCTATACCGACACGAATAAATATTCGAGTGAACCTCCAGTTGCCGTGTGCTATTCCTGTTGCTTCGCGATATGTCACAAATACCCGAGGTGAGAATCATCGGCATCCCCCTGGATCAACACTTGTCCATAATGCCAGTTACCTCATTACCGGTTTTGTTCTCTTTTCTCGTTTCCGTGTTCTGGCATCCCTGTGATCAAATCACAATGTGTCTGGCCAGACGATGGTGGATACCGTAACACCGAGAGGGCCCAGAGATATCTCTCCATCATCGGAGGAGCAAATCCCAATCTTGAGCTATCAAGTCCCTTGTCATACTTTCAAATGAACCCGTAAGCCGCCGTAATAGCCACCCAGTTACGGATGACGTTTAACAAACCCCAAAGTTCATGAATGAAGCATGAAGGAACTCGATACTCTCATGGTCTAAGGAATTATGCAAACATTAACTATCTCTGTGTTATTAACCATTAACTTGTGACGAATGTATCTCATAGCATAACATCAATTCGGGTCGATTCAACACAAGTGTTCTACTAACATTGTGCCCTCAAAGTTGCCGGCATAGTCATGCCCATGATCATGAAAACAGAATCATCATGCAACACTTGAGCTAGTCTTAGAGGCCAGACTAGGAATACATTTTTCCGTTTATTATTCCACACGTGCATATGAGTCTTCCTCCGAGCCTCATGGTTATTGTAGAATCGAGAACCACAGCAGTTATAGCATGGAACATAAACATAATTATGAACATGGAGATAAATAATAACATTTATTATTGCCTCTAGGGCATATCTCCTACAGACTCCCACTTGCACTAGAGTCAATAATCTAGTTAATGCTAATGCACTTTACATCTATGGCATACCGGTGTAAAAAATGCTTCGCCATGTGGTATAGTCTACGTCTAACGGACCTGACATCTTCAGTTCCATGTGTATCTTTGCATATCCTCGCGTTTTCACGCTTTCACAAAATACATATTTTGTGTGGACTTGGCTTTGTATATATGTGAATCACAGGTCAAACCTTGATTCCTCAGACTGAGCTATGGAGCAACTATCTGCAATAGTGTCCCATTGACCAAAGCCATCTTGGAACCATACTAAGTTCATGAATGAACTATATGATTCAACATCTTCTTTGTCACTTCCAAAGCGTCAACATACTTAGCTTTTTTTATAGAATTCGCCACAGTAACCTGTTTGGAACAATTTCCAACTACCGTGCCACCATATTGTGTATTACACAAAACCCTTAACTTAAATCGAAAATCGCTTGGAGCATTGATGAAGACTGCGATGTAATTACTTACAATGAGCACTTTATAATCTCTGCTTGCGAGAAAACATGTCATCAGTGCTACTCTAGTACACAATGACATTTTTCACTATTGTCCCATGATCAGCATTTTGATCACTTTGGTGTCTATACTCGCAACAACTTGGGAGTATTGGACATATCTGGTTGTCTTACTTACCATGGAATACATGATTAATCCAAACATGAAAGTGTGTGGAATCTCCATCATGTATTTTGCTCATCAGTGTTTTGGGACACCGAGTCTTGCAAAAACTCTTTCCATGTGACTTCGGCAAGAATCACTCCTTGGCGTTTTTAATACTAGACTGTTATAGCATCTTGTCAATATGTATTTTGGCTTAGCCCTATTAGGCAATTCTATCTCCGTAGATAAATATGCCTAATATCGAGGCTACCTAGCCCAAGCACTTCATTGAAAACTATTTCTCAATGAAGTCCTAATTCGTGTCAAGAAATTTATATTATTTCCAATCAACAATGTGTCAAGCACACAAGGTATTTAGAAATATTATTATGCTCCCACTTACTTTCTTTTAACCACAAGCATCTTCGTTATACATTGATGAAATCAAACTCTTTTGACTATTTCATCAAAAACGAAGATTCCAACTCCATTTTGCTCTCTTCTGTCCATTGCTGGAACTCTGAAGTTTGCATACTCACCAGCATCCTCTGGATTGACAAAATACCTCAGACTGTATCACACGCAAGTCCTAGGTTGTATTTCCATCACATGGAAATCCTTTTGGCCTCCATGTATCATATCTCAAGATTGAAATATGTATTAATTGCTAGTTTAACCCGAACCGACTTTAAGCATCGCTACAGAGAGACAATCTCGCCGTAGTCAATTCCTTGAATTTGTTATTGCAACAAGTCGAGCTTTATGAATAAAACATTTTTATCCGTATCAGTTTATAGTTCCATTACAATCCGTTAGACTCTAAGTCTTCCGGAGGGTTTATCAAGATATAATCTTGAATCATTTGTATGGAAACTATCTCAGATTATATTGGCATTTAGCCAATTCCAGAGTCAGGGCCCATCAATGCTTCCTTGTGTATCGTAGGTATACTGTTGTCTAGCAACAATATCTCGTATGCGCACCTGAGAGGTTTGCACGAGTTTTGCCTACGTGGTTCAGCTGCAAGTTCGACCGAAGTCCATACATCTCATGTAGAGGCTTCCGTATCAGTCGTAGTAGGAAACTCTGGAATCACTTCCAAGGTTTCTTTCCCTTGGCCTGATGACGAAGATACTGTTATCTCGTCGAGTTGTACTGTCCTCCCACTCACCTTTCTGCAAGAAACATTTTTCTTCAAAATCATACCGTTCTTTGTGGCAAACCTTTTGCCTCGGTATAGTGATGGAGGAATACCCAATAAATTAGGATAACCTACAAAGTAGCACTTGTCTGATTTGGAATAGGTTTGTAAACATTTTACACAAGCCCCATATTCCAAATGTCAAGAAAAGACATAACATGGTTGGGTGTACCAAAACATGGCATCATTTCAACAGACCTGATGGCGCTCTTTTCAGTGTAAAAGCCGCAGTCTCTAAAGCATTACTTTAAAAGGGATAATGGCAAATTGATTTATGTCATCTTTGATCTTACCATGTCATAAATGGTTTGATTACATCTTCACGGACATTCCACTCACAGTGGTGTTCCGAGAGGTGTAAGTTATGAAACTCTTTTCACAACTCATCAGACATTCGCTAAACTTGTAACTCAAATATTCCTTTCCGCAATCTAATTGCAGAAACATAATTTTCTTGTTACAATAATTCCTACTTCATTTTGAAAACCTTTTGAATGATTTCAAAAGATCCAGACTTACGTCTCATCAAGTAAATATCCATATATCTACTTGAGTCATTTTTGAAGATAGACCAATCCACTGCTAGCAACAACATTTATCGGACTACACACATCAAAATGTATGATCACCAATAAGTTTGTTGCTCATTCCTTATGGCCTGTGAATGGTATTTTAGTCACTTCACTTTTTGGAGGAAAGTTGCAAGTGTCAGATGTTTCATAATCAAATGACTTCAAAATCCATCATTATGGAATTTTTCCATGCGGGTTTCTCCAATGTGACCAAATGCAGTGCCACACATATGTGGTATTCTTTTAGTCTTGCGACATTTAGCGTCAGTGTTACGGATGTATCATGTTACCATCAATATTCATAACATATATCCCATCCCTGATGGAAGTATGGCCCTTATGTTTATTCATAATACTGAACAACAATTGTTCCTTTTATGAACAACACTCTTGCAACAAACATTATGCAAATGGGCTAGAGTGTGTAAAACTCTAAAATGAATTATGAAAGTAAATACAGAGGTAATGTATTATTATCAATATTCATAACATACATCTCATTCATAATGAAAGTATGGCCCTTATGTTATTCATAACACCGAACATCAAAAGTTCTCTTATGAACAACCTTCTTGCAAGATACCTTATGCAATAGGCTAGAGTGTGTAAAACTCTAAAATGAATTATGAAAGTAAATATAGAGGTAATGTATTATTATCAATATTCATAACATACATCTCATTCATAATGAAAGTATGGCCCTTATGTTATTCATAACACCGAACATCAAAAGTTCTCTTATGAACAACCTTCTTGCAAGATACCTTATGCAATGGGCTAGAGTGTGTAAAACTCTAAATGAATTATGAAAATAAATACAGACAGTAATACACCGATGGAAGGTATAGTAACATTTACTATATTCCCAGCGCATATCTAAACCTCACTCCGGCAAGTCTTTTAGGCCGTAGTAGTTCTTGCATCGAGTCGCAACAGAATGCAATCGAGCGGGTATCTTTGTGATCAACTCACAATACCCAAGAATTAGTGATTAACATGTTTAATCATAATTCCCAAGAATTATATCTTTGACCAGCCTTCTATACATCAATAACTTGTATGACATTCATACATGAGCTGGATATTCCAGTCTTCTCTCTTTTTGCCTTTATACTTCTAATAGTTTAACTTTTAGTATTTCTCCTACTCTCAGAAGGAGCACCCAACTTAAGAGTGGCGTTAGCCCCGGACTTCCTAGGTGTGTAAGTCACACTAACACCCTTTGGACATTTCCTTTCTCTTTAAGTTGTTGTTTTATTCACCTTCATCATATGACAGGCGTTCTACTGGATCCCTCTCTCATCAGTCAAATGCCCAGTAAACACTTTACTAATACTTTGCAAAACAAACATTTCTTTGGATATCCCATATCTTTTAGCATTTGTTTGTATCTAAAACCAATTTTCAGTTCCATGAATATCACATAGCTATCCAAAACTTTTGAAGTTCGGGTCTCATGGAAGCAAACATATTGCACTTGACCATAACAGAATTCTAGCTGTTGGATCGAAGGACGAGAGCCACATCATCCATAGCATTAGCAGGAGAATACCGAAAGCATGCGATAGGACAAAATCCTTCTTGGCACTCTTGAGGACAATCCTCACATTACGTTACCAACCGTAAAGTTTTAACCAGATAAATAACAGCTTATTCAATTTTAATAGGGAGGGTGGAAACATGAGCCATTATTCTATAACCATTTTGCAAATCACACTTAGACAGTGTTCATAATTAATTGCACTGAGAATTAAACAAGTTAATTCTAAAGTGCGCTCCCACTCAAATCAATATCTCTCATAATTGATTGTGAGTGATACAAGACCCGCATTTCAATTCAACACCATTGATGTGGACATCACAGATGACGAGAATTTCAATCGGTAGGCAAACTTGCCGATCACATCTCTATGTGACTCTTGTTCATCTTTCGATGCTTGTGTTCCGAGCTCAGGACAATCCTGCCATGAACGTCAAGACAACCAAGTGATCTCGCTGCGAGGTCTGACCTCACCCGCCTTACACCCGTACAATCATTCGTACCCATGTGGACATGGCGCACCCCGAAAGGAAAGATGCTGTAACGGTGCTACACTTGGGAGAACACTAACTACTTGATATTTTAAGTGAGAGATCACCCTAATAAAAAGCGACTACCACGTAATCAAAAGGGTGCACCATAAGGGATAAACATCTCAGGCAATTCATAATAGCATGATATGGTATAGCCCTTTCTGACGAAGAAGTCTTTAATTTCTTCGTCTTCGGCATTCGCGTCGGTGTTCACCTTCGCGAAGATTGCCACCACCTTGTTAATGCACCAGATAATATTGCTATCTCTATAGCTAATAAAATAATGCATTACAACAAGGTTGACACGCAGGTCATTTAAAGTGACAATCATATGGCTCCAGCCATCATGCCGAATCATGACTCGCAGGTCATGTTAATTTTACATCATATAGTCATCTAATACATAATCAAATTAATATGAGAACTGCTATACCACATCACATGCACATCCTGCAAAACCAAGTTAGACGCCTCTAATCGGTTTATGCAAAATTTTATTTTACGTGGCTTCTAAGGTTTCAAAACAAACCGAAGCTACCCACGTTCATCATCAAGCATGATTATCCAAGTCGCTAGATTAACATTGCGGGGTGTATGAAACACGAGATAATAAAATCTCGAGCCCCATACTGAACTTCGTCATACGCATGACCCCCATGCAGATCATATCTGCATTGCCCTTTCGTCTACGAAATTTCATCTTTCTTTTAACTATGGTGGAATTCAATGAACTGTTAGCACTTCATTGATCAATCAGGATCACGGATTGCCAGAACTTCGAAACTCCACCATGCCGTTATCAAGATCAGAAATACGCAAATTTCAGGGAAGAAACAAGAACATCGGGTAACAGATTTCATCTACTACCCGCACAAATAATTTTCAGTAATAGAACTCAGCTACTACGAATTATATTGTGCAACACCCATACATCTCTATGTATTCTAGATCATAACCTGCATCTACACATAGCACGGCTCTTGATGCCACTGTAGGGTAACACGACAGAAAACAAAAATTTCCGGTACTGCGAGCACGCCCAGGACCACTATGAAGACTGCATACAAGGTTTCGATCCGATCATTACCGACTCGTAGCGCAGCGGAAGAAGAGTCAATGTAGATCGTTGGTGCAGATCCCCGCAGCTAGGATTTACAACCTCCCAACCACGAGGATGTACTCCCTCATCTGCCCCTCGGACAGTCCCTCGAACAGCCCTCCGGGAGGCGGTCGGACAGTCCCCCGGACGATGTCACGGACAGCCCTTCGGGAGGCACTCTCGAACTCGGACAGTAACTCGGACAGCCCTTCGGGAGGACCCTCGAACAGCCCCTCGGGCAAAAGAACAAAACTACGACCTCTCTACGGGGTTGCACACATATGGTGTCATCTATCCGGCAGGGCTTCGCCATCCAGAACTAGTTCCCACCGGAAACCAGACAGCCTTTCGGCTCTACGAAACTCTTTTCGTGGGAGGGAGAGAAGAAGCCAGATCATTGCATGGCATTGTGTATGAGAGAGCGAGTGTGTTTGGGAAGCCCCCTCCACCCCTATTTATAGGCCAAGCCCAAGGGTGGCTTCTCCAAGAAGCCAATGGGGAAAAATACCAAAAGGCCCTCAAGGTGGCTTCTCCAAGAAGCCACCAAAAAGTGCTTTTCACTATTCATGGAAACATTTTTCCACGACCGTTAGATCCGAAAATATTTCTGTAGGTCTTAGAATAATTCTGGTACCCACTAAAATAATTTTGGACACGTTCCGAAACAATTCCGGATTAGTGATTTTCATCTGCGAAAACCAACCAAAGCGGTTCCGGCAGCTCCGGAACATTTCTGGGTTTTTTCTCCGGAAAAATCCCAGAAGTTCCCAGAACAATTCTGGCACCCTCTAAGAACTTCCAGGTGTGTGCCGAAACCATTTTGACTTAATGGTATACTCCGAAACAACCTTTCGGTTTTACCGAAACTATTCCGGTGTTCTCTCTCCGGAACTCTTCCGTTGTCTCCGAAACTTTTCCGGTGACTTTCTCTCAGACTCCCTGTCTAGTATTCAGCAGATAGATGACCCTTAAGCATGTGACCCTATAGGTTCGGTGAAGTATAGACATGACCAGAACACTTTCCGATCAATGATCAACATCGGAGCCGTGGACACCCATATTGACCCCTATACCCACACGAATAAATATTCGAGTGAACCTCCAGTTGCCATGTGCTATTCCTATTGCTTCGCGAAATGTTAAAAATACCCGAGGTGAGAATCATTGGCATCCCCGTGGATCAACACTTGTCCACAATGCCAGTTACCTCGTTACCGGTTTTGTTCTCTTTCTCGTTTCCGTGTTCTGGCATCCCTGTGATCAAATCACAATGTGTCTGGCCAGACAATGGTGGATACCGTAACACCGAGAGGGCCCAGAGATATCTCTCCATTGTCGGAGGAGCAAATCCCAATCTTGAGCTATCAAGTCCCTTGTCAGACTTTCCCATGAACCCGTAAGCCGCCGTAATAGCCACCCAGTTACGGATGACGTTTAACAAACCCCTGATGGAAATATGCCCTAGAGGCAATAATAAAGTTGTTATTATTTTATATTTCCTTGTTCATGATAAAGGTTTATTATTCATGCTAGAATTGTATTGACCGGAAACTTAAATACATGTGTGAATACATAAACAAATACCGTGTCCCTAGTGAGCCTCTACTAGACTAGCTCGTTAATCAAAGATGGTTAAGGTTTCCTAACCATAGACATGAGTTGTCATTTGATAACGGGATCACATCATTAGGAGAATGATGTGATGGACAAGACCCATCCGTTAGCTTAGCATATGATCGTTCTGTTTATTGCTACTGCTTTCTTGAATGTCAAATACATGTTCCTCAGACCATGAGATCATGCAAATCCCGGATACCGGAGGAATACCTTGTGTGCTATCAAACGTCACAACGTAACTGGATGATCATAAAGATGCTCTACAGGTATCTCTGAAGGTGTCCATTGAGTTGGCATGGATCGAGACTGGGATTTGTCACTCCGTGTTTCGGAGAGGTATCTCTGGGCCCTCTCGGTAATGCACATCATAAGAAGCTTGCAAGCAAAGTGACTAAGGAGTTAGTTACGGGATGATGTATTACGGAACGAGTAAAGAGACTTTCCGGTAACAAGATTGAACTAGGTATGGAGATACCGACGATTGAATCTCGGGCAAGTAACATACCGACGGACAAAGGGAATTACGTATGTTGTCATTGCGGTTCGACCGATAAGATCTTCGTGGAATATGTAGGAACCAATATGGGCATCCAGGTTCCGCTATTGATTATTGACCGGAGAGGCGTCTCGGTCATGTCTACATCATTCCCGAACCCGTAGGGCCCGCACGCTTAACGTTCGTTGACGATATAGTGTTATATGAGTTATGTGAATTGGTAAACGAATGTTGTTCGGAGTCCCGGATGAGATCCCGGACGTTACGAGGAGTCTCAGAATGGTCGAGAGGTAAAGATTTATATATGGGAAGTCATGTTTTGGGTTCCGGAAAAAGGTGTAGTTTTTTCGATATTGTATCGGGAAGCTTCCAGAAGGTTCCGGAGGATTCCGGAGGGGTCCGGAAGTCCACAAGTGGGTCCACCACGTCCCAAGGGCTAGCATGGGCTAAGGGAAGGCGCCCTGGCCTTATTGGGCCAGGCGCACCAAGTCCTCAAAAGCCCACGCAGCTAGGGAAGGAAAAAAGAAGAGTCCTAGTAGGAATAGGATTGGACTTTGGAGTCCAAGTCCACGTGTGTACTATTCACGTGGTACTGTTCACGTGGCACTATTCCTTCTACTCCAAGCCCCTACACATATATAAATAGAGGAGAGGGGGCGCCCCAAACAAGACACAACATTGTCTTAGCCGTGTGTGGCGCCCCCCTCCACAGTTCCGTCCCTCGGTCATATTTTCGCAGTACTTGGGCGAAGCCCTGCGGAGATAGCATCACCATCACCGTCACCACGCCGTCGTGCTGCCGGAACTCATCCACTACCTCGCCGTCTTGCTGGATCAAGAAGTCGAGGACGTCACCGAGCTGAACGTGTGCTGAACGCGGAGGTGCCGTACGTTCGGTGCTCGGTTGGTTGGATCGTGAAGTTGTTCGACGACATCAACCGCGTTGTTCTAACGCTTCCGCTTACGGTCTACGAGGGTACGTAGACACACTCCCCCTCTCGTAGCTATGCATCTCCTTGGATAGATCTTGCGTGTGCGTAGAAAATTTTTGTTTTCCACGCAACGTTCCCCAACAGTGGCATCATGAGCCAGGTCTATGCGTAGATGATATGCACGAGTAAAACACAAAGAGTTGTGGGCGGTGATTGTCATACTGCTTACCACAAACGTCTTATTTTGATTCGGCGGTATTGTAAGATGAAGCGGCCCGGACCAACCTTACATGTCCACGTACATGAGACCGGTTCCACCGACAGACATGCAACTTGTTTTGCATAAAGTTGGCTGGCGGGTGTCTGTTTCTCCTACTTTAGTTGAATCGAATTTGACTGCGGCCGGTCCTTGTTGAAGGTTAAAACAGAAAACTTGATAAATCACCATTGTGGTTTTGTGCCGTAGCTAAGAACGGTTCTTGCTAGAAGCCCGTAGCAGCCACGTAAAACTTGCAACAACAAAGTAGAGGACGTCTAACTTGTTTTAGCAGGGTATGCTGTGATGTGATATGGTCAAGACATGATGTGATATACGTTATTGTATGAGATGATCATGTTTTGTAATTTATCGGCAACCGGCAGGAGCCTTATGGTTGTCTCTTTATTGTATGAAATGCAAGCGCCATGTAATTGTTTTACTTTATCGCTATGCATTAGCAATAGTTGTAGAAGCAATAGTTGGCGAGACGACCACGACGCAACGATGGAGATCAAGGTATCGAGCCAGTGACGATGGAGATCATGACGATGCTTTGGAGATGGAGATCAAAACCACATGATGATGGCCATATCATGTCACATATTTTGATTGCATGTGATGTTTATCCTTTATGCATCTTATTTTGCTTAGAACGATGGTAGCATTATAAGATGATCCCTTCACTAAATTTCAAGATAAAAGTGTTCTCCCCGAGTATGCACCGTTGCTAAAGTTCGTCGTTTTGAAGCACCTCGTGATGATCGGGTGTGATAGATTCTACGTTCACATACAACGGGTGTAAGTCAGTTTTACACAAGCAGAATACTTGGGTTAAATTTGACGAGCCTAGCATGTACAGACATGGTCTCGGAACACTGGAGACCGAAAGGTCGAACATGAGTCATATAGTAGATATGATCAACATGGAGATGTTCACCATTGATGACTATCCCATCTCACGTGATGATCGGACATGGGCTAGTTGATTTGGATCATGTATCACTTAGTTAACTTGAGGGATGTTAATTTAAGTGGGAGTTCAATAGTAATTTGATTAATTGAACTTAATTTATCATGAACTTAGTCCTGATAGTCTTTGCAAATTATGTTGTAGATCAATAGCTCGCGTTGTAGCTCCCCTGTTTTTGATACGTTCCTAGAGAAAGCTTAGTTGAAAGATGATGGTAGCAATTACACGGACTGGGTCCGTAACTTGAGGATTATCCTCATTGCTACACAGAAGGATTATGTCCTTGATGCACTGCTTGGTGATGGACCTGCTGCAGGAGCTGCTGCAGACATTGTGAACGCCTGGCAGGCTCGATCTGATGACTACTCGATAGTTCAGTGTGCCATGCTCTACGGCTTAGAACCGGGACTACAAAAGCGTTTTGAACGCCATGGAGCATATGAGATGTTCCAGGAGCTAAAATTGATATTTCAAGCTAATGCCCGGGTTGAGAGATATGAAGTCTCCAACAAGTTCTTTAGCTGTAAGATGGAGGAGAACAGTTCTGTCAGTGAACACATACTCAGAATTTCTGGATACCACAACCACTTGACTCAGCTGGGAATTGATCTTCCAGTTGAGAGTGTTATTGACAGACTTCTTCAGTCACTGCCACCAAGCTATAATGGCTTCGTGATGAACTATAATATGCAAGGGATGGAGAAGACAATTCCCGAGCTCTTCGCGATGCTCAAATCGGCGGAGGTAGAAATCAAGAAGGAGCATCAAGTGTTGATGGTTAACAAGACCACTAGTTTCAAGAAAAAGGGCAAGGGAAAGAAGGGGAACTTCAAGAAGAACGGCAAGAAAGCTGCCGCTCCCACGAAGAAACCCAAAGTTGGACCCAAGCCTGAAACTGAGTGCTTCTACTGCAAAGGAACTGGTCACTGGAAGCGGAACTGCCCCAAATATTTGGCAGATAAGAAGGATGGCAAAGTGAACAAAGGTATATTTAATATACATGTTATTGATGTGTACCTCACTAGTGCTCGTAACAGCGTCTGGGCATTTGATACCGGTTCAGTTGCTAATATTAGTAACTTGAAGCAAGGGCTGCGGAGTAACAGAGACTAGCTGAGGACGAGGTGACGATGTGTGTTGGAAGTGTCTCCAAGATTGATATGATCACCATCAGCATGCTCGTAATACCTTCGGGATTAGTATTAAACCTAAATAATGGTTATTTGGTGCTTGCGTTGAGCATAAAACATTATATCTGGATATTGTTTATTGCAAGACGGATATTCATTTAAGTCAGAGAATAATGGTTATTCTGTTTATATGAGTAATATCTCTCGTGATCATGCACCCTTGTGAATGGTTTATTCTTGTTGAATCTCGATCGTAGTGATACACATATTCATAATATTGATGCCAAAAGATGCAAAGTTGATAATGATAGTGCAACATACTTGTGGCACTGCCGTTTAGGTCATATTGGTGTAAAGCGCATGAAGAAACTCCATGCAGATGGACTTTTGGAATCTCTTGATTATGAATCATTTGATACTTGTGAACCATGCCTCATGGGCAAGATGACTAAAACGTCGTTCTCCGGAACAATGGAGCGAGCTACTGATTTGTTGGAAATAATACATACCGATGTATACGGTCCGATGAATGTTGAAGCACGCGGCGGGTATCGTTATTTTCTAACCTTCACAGATGATTTGAGTAGGTATGGGTATATCTACTTGATGAAACACAAGTCTGAAACATTTGAAAAGTTCAAAGAATTTCAGAGTGAAGTAGAGAATCATCGTAACAAGAAAATAAAGTTTCTACGATCTGATCGCGGAGGCAAATATTTGAGTTACGAGTTTGGCCTTCATTTAAGAAAATGTGGAATTGTTTCACAACTCACGCCACCTGGAACACCACGGCGTAATGGTGTGTCCGAACGTCGTAACCGTACTTTATTGGATATGGTGCGTTCTATGATGTCTCTTACCGATTTGCCATTATCGTTTTGGGGTTATGCATTAGAGACAGCTGCATTCACGTTAAATAGGGCACCGTCTAAATCCGTTGAGACGACACCGTATGAACTATGGTTTGGCAAGAAACCTAAGTTGTCGTTTCTTAAAGTTTGGGGATGCGATGCTTATGTGAAAAAGCTTCAACCTGATAAGCTCGAACCCAAAGCGGAGAAGTGCGTCTTCATAGGATACCCTAAAGAAACAATTGGGTACACCTTCTACCATAGATCCGAAGGCAAGGTCTTTGTTTCCAAGAATGGGTCCTTTCTAGAGAAGGAGTTTCTATCGAAAGAAGTGAGTGGGAGGAAAGTAGAACTTGATGAGGTAATTGTACCTTCTCTCGAATTGGAAAGTAGCTCATCAGAGAAAACCGTTCCCGTGATGCCTACACCAACAAGAGAGGAAGATAATGATAAAGATCATGAAACTTCAGATCAAGTTACTACTGAACTTCGTAGGTCGACCAGAGTACGTTCCGCACCAGAGTGGTACGGTAATCCTGTTCTGGAAGTTATGTTGTTAGACAACGCCGAACCTACGAACTATGAAGAAGCTATGATAAGGCCGGATTCCGACAAATGGCTTGAGGCCATGAAATCTGAGATAGGATCCATGTATGAGAACAAAGTGTGGACTTTGGTGGACTTGCCCGATGATCGGCAAGCCATTGAGAATAAATGGATTTCTAAGAGGAAGACAAACGTTGATGGTAATATCACTGTCTACAAAGCTCGACTTGTCGCGAAAGGTTTTCGACAAGTTCAAGGGGTTGACTACGATGAGACTTTCTCACCCGTAGCGATGCTTAAGTCTGTCCGAATCATGTTATCAATTGCCGCATTTTATGATTATGAAATCTGGCAAATGGATGTCAAAACTGCATTCCTTAATGGTTTTCTCAAAGAAGAGTTGTATATGATGCAACCAGAAGGTTTTGTCGATCCTAAGGGTGCTAACAAAGTGTGCAAGCTCCAGCGATCCATCTATGGACTGGTGCAAGCATCTCGGAGTTGGAATATACGCTTTGATGGTTTTGTACAGACTTACGGTGAAGCATGTATTTACAAGAAAGTGAGTGGGAGCTCTGTAGCATTTCTAATATTATATGTGGATGACATATTGTTGATTGGAAATGATATAGAATTTCTGGATGGCATAAAGGGATACTTGAATAAGAATTTTTCAATGAAAGACCTCGGTGAAGCTGCTTATATATTGGGCATCAAGATCTATAGGGATAGATCAAGACGCTTGATAAGACTTTCAATGAGTACATACCTTGACAAGATTTTGAAGGAGTTCAAAATGGATCAGTCAAAGAAGGAGTTCTTGCCTGTATTGTAAGGTGTAAACTTGAGTAAGACTCAAAGCTCGACCACGGCAGAAGATAGAGAGAGAATGAAAGTCATTCCCTATGCCTCAGCCATAGGTTCTATAATGTATGCCATGATGTGTACCACACCTAATGTGTGTCTTGCCACGTGTCTGGCAAAGGGGGTACAAGAGTGATCCAGGAGTGGATCATTGGACAGCGGTCAAAATTATCCTTAGTAACTAAAGGACTAAGGAAATGTTTCTCGATTATGGAGGTGATAAAGAGTTCGTCGTAAAGGGTTACGTCGATGCAAGCCTTGACACCAATCTAGATATCCCTGAGTAGCAAACCGGATACGTATAATGGAGCAGTCATTTGGAATAGCTCCAAGTAAAGCGTGATAGCAGCATCTACAGTATGACATAAGGATTTGCAAAGTACACATGGGTCTGAATATTGCAGACCCATTGACTAAAATTCTCTCTCACGAGCAAAACACGATCACACCTTAGAACTCTTTGAGTGTTAATCACATGGTGATGTGAACTAGATTATTGACTCTAGTGAACTCTTGGGTGTTAATCACATGGCGATGTGAACTAGATTATTGACTCTAGTGCAAGTGGGAGACTGATGGAAATATGCCCTAGAAGCAATAATAAAGTTGTTATTATTTTATATTTCCTTGTTCATGATAAAGGTTTATTATTCATGCTAGAATTGTATTGACCGGAAACTTAAATACATGTGTGAATACATAAACAAATACCGTGTCCCTAGTGAGACTCTACTAGACTAGCTCGTTGATCAAAGATGGTTAAGGTTTCCTAACCATAGACATGAGTTGTCATTTGATAACGGGATCAAATCATTAGGAGAATTATGTGATGGACAAGACCCATCCGTTAGCTTAGCATATGATCGTTCTGTTTATTGCTACTGCTTTCTTGAATGTCAAATACATGTTCCTCAGACCATGAGATCATGCAACTCCCGGATACCGGAGGAATACCTTGTGTGCTATCAAACGTCACAACGTAACTGGGTGATCATAAAGATGCTCTACAGGTATCTCCGAAGGTGTCCGTTGAGTTGGCATGGATCGAGACTGGGATTTGTCACTCCGTGTTTCGGAGAGGTATCTCTGGGCCCTCTCGGTAATGCACATCATAAGAAGCTTGCAAGCAAAGTGACTAAGGAGTTAGTTATGGGATGATGTATTACGGAACGAGTAAAGAGACTTGCCGGTAATGAGATTGAACTAGGTATGGAGATACCGACGATCGAATCTCGGGCAAGTAACATACCGACGGACAAAGGGAATTACGTATGTTGTCATTGCGGTTCGACCGATATGATCTTCGTGGAATATGTAGGAATCAATATGGGCATCCAGGTTCCGCAATTTATTATTGATCGGAGAGGCGTCTCGGTCATGTGTACATCATTCCCGAACCCGTAGGGTCCGCACGCTTAACGTTCGTTGATGATATAGTGTTATATGAGTTATGTGAATTGGTAACCGAATGTTGTTCGGAGTCCCGGATGAGATCCCGGATGTCACGAGGAGTCTCGGAATGGTCGAGGGGTAAAGATTTATATATGGGAAGTCATATTTTGGGTTCCGGAAAAAGGTGCAGTTTTTTCGGTATTGTACCGGGAAGCTTCCAGAAGGTTCCGGAGGATTCCGGAGGGGTCCGGAAGTTCACAAGTGGGTCCACCACGTCCCAAGGGCTGGCATGGGCTAAGGGGAGGCGCCCTAGCCTTATTGGGCCAGGCGCACCAAGTCCTCAAAAGCCCACGCAGCTAGGGAAGGAAAAAAGGAGAGTCCTAGTAGGAATAGGATTGGACTTTGGAGTCCAAGTCCACGTGTGTACTATTCACGTGGTATTGTTCACGTGGTACTATTCACGGGGTACTGTTCACGTGGCACTATTCCTTCTACTCCAAGCCCCTACACATATATAAATAGAGGAGAGGGGGCGCCCCAAACAAGACACAACATTGTCTTAGCCGTGTGCGGCGCCCCCCTCCACAGTTCCGTCCCTCGGTCATATTTTCGCAGTACTTGGGCGAAGCTCTGTGGAGATAGCATCACCATCACTGTCACCACGCCGTCGTGCTGCCGGAACTCGTCCACTACCTCGCCGTCTTGCTGGATCAAGAAGTCGAGGACGTCACCGAGCTGAACGTGTGCTGAACGCGGAGGTGCCGTACGTTCGGTGCTCGTTCGGTTGGATCGTGAAGTTGTTCGACGACATCAACCGCGTTGTTCTAATGCTTCCGCTTACGGTCTACGAGGGTACGTAGACACACTCCCCCTCTCGTAGCTATGCATCTCCATGGATAGATCTTGCATGTGCGTAGAAATTTTTTGTTTTCCATGCAACGTTCCCCAACAACCCCAAAGTTCATGAATCAAGCATGAAGGAACTCGATACTCTCATGGTCTAAGGAATTATGCAAACATTAACTATCTCTGTGTTATTAACCATTAACTTGTGACGAATGTATCTCATAGCATAACATCAATTCGGGTCGATTCAACACAAGTGTTCTACTAACATTGTGCCCTCAAAGTTGTCGGCATAGTCATGCCCATGATCAGGAAAACAGAATCATCATGCAACACTTGATCTAGTCTTAGAGGCCAGACTAGGAATACATTTTTCCGTTTATTATTCCACACGTGCATATGAGTCTTCCTCCGAGCCTCGTGGTTATTGTAGACTCGAGAACCACAGCAGTTATAGCATGGAACATAAACATAATTATGAACATGGAGATAAATAATAACATTTATTATTGCCTCTAGGGCATATCTCCTACAGCTTCTACTTCAGGCAATAATCCTTGATATGCAGACTATGCTAATTTCATTGTTGCTAAATATATGACACCTAGTTACACATATTATCAACAAAAGAAAAAGATCTTCTTTGACTTAAGACATTATTTTTGGGATGACCCACATTTATGTAAAGAAGATGTAGATGGTGTTGTTAGACGTTGTGTACCTAAGCATGAACAGGAACAAATCCTATGGAAGTGTCATTCCGAGGCATACGGAGGGCACCACGCGGGAGACCGATCTGCACATAAGGTATTACAATCTGGTTTTTACTGGCCTACTCTCTAAAAGGATGCACGTAAGTTTGTCCTCTCTTGTGATGAATGTCAAAGAATTGGTAATATTGGTAGACGTCAGGAAATGCCTATGAATTATTCACTTGTTATTGAGCCATTTGATATTTGGGGATTTGATTATATGGGACCTTTTCCTAAATCTAATGGATATACTCATATTCTAGTTGCTGTTGATTATGTTACTAAGTGGGTTAAGCTATTCCAACTAGTAGTGTTGATCATAACACATCTATTAAAATGCTTAAAGAGGTTATATTTCCGAGATTCGGAGTCCCTAGATATTTAATGACTGATGGTGGTTCACATTTTATTGATGGTGCATTGCGTAAGATCTTAGCTAAATATGATGTTAACCATAGAATTGCATCACCTTATCATCCTCAGTCTAGTGGTCAAATTGAATTGAGCAATAGAGAATTAAAGTTAATCTTGCAAAAGACCGTTAACCGGTCTAGGAAGAATTGGTCTAAGAAACTTGATGATGCATTGTGGGCATATAGAACTGCTTATAAAAATCCTATGGGTATGTCCCCGTATAAATGGTCTATTGAAAAGCATGTCATTTACCTCTTGAATTAGAACATAAAGCTTATTGGGCAATTAAAGAACTCAACTATGATTTCAAACTTGCCGATGAAAAGAGGTTGTTTGACATTAGTTCATTAGAGGAGTGGAGAACACAAGCTTATGAAAATGCCATGTTATTTAAAGAAAAGGTTAAAAGATGGCATGATCGAAGAATTCAAAAACGAGAATTTAAAATTGGTGATCAAGTTCAATTATACAATTCTCGTTTTAGATTCTTTGCAGGAAAACTTCTCTCCAAATGGGAAGGACCATACATCGTCGAAGAAGTTTATCATTCCGGAGCTGTCAAGATTAATAACGCCGAGGGCACCAACCCAAAGGTAGTTAATGGGCAAAGAATTAAACATTATATTGCAGGTACGCCCATTAATGTTGAAGTCAATATTATTCAAACAATTACACCAGAGGAACATCTAAAAGAGGCCTTCTGGAACGCTCCAGAACCCTAAAAAAGAGTAGGTATGTGATATGGTAAGTAAACCAACTCCAAAAATTCCATAAAAATAATTTTTTTTTGTTTTGGAATATTAGGAAAATTACAAAAATAAGAAGCAGTCGAGGGGACCCACGAGGAGGTCACAAGGCAACAGGGCGCGCCGTGTTGCCTTGTGCGTCCCTCGTGTGCCTTCCTGACTCCGTTTTCTTCCCGTATACTTGTTTTGCAAGATGAAAATTTATTATATATACTCCCAGATGTTTTGACCACCGTATCGTGAGTTTCTCCTTTGTTCTTGTTTCGGGCTGTTTTTCTGACAGATCTAGATCGCCATGTCGCCATCAATCTTGTCCAGGAACAAGTTCTACGAGAAGGTCATCAACCCCTACCTTCCAGAGGTGATGAAACACCCTCAAATCATGGAGTTGTGTGAGGGGGTGCTTCACATCCGGGACGTTCAAGTACCGAAGGAGGGAAACGAGAAGGCCAGGCTTGAGGCTGTGGAGCAGGAAATCTTCAAGTACCAAGGGATGGTGGAGCGTGGTCATAGTTCCAACCACTCCATGATCACGGATTTTGTTCGTGAGCACAAGTGGGACATCAAGGAGATTAGAGATGCCATCTTCAAGTTGCATGACCGGATTGATCATCTTCAAGCACAAATTTTGACCTACAAAATCAAAACTTTGAGTATGAATCCAGATTTAAGAGGATGAGCCTAGCTGCAGATTTCAGGATTCCGGAGACACGTTCATCTTTCTATGATGGGGAGCCCATGCCTTGGAAGCCGGAGGACAAGCCTATCACTACATCACCACCATCACCGAAGAAGGAAACTTGAGTACACGGTTATGGGCACCACCCTTAGCTTGTTCCAAGCTTGGGTGAGGTGCCCCGGTATCGTATCACCATCACTTTTATCATTATTATCTATCTTAGTTCGATCCTTAGCTATTTCATGATTTAGAAGAATAATGTATTAGTATGAATTAGTTTTGAGTGCTTGCTTAGTGATCTATCTATGTAGCCGTGTGTGAGAGTTATATAATAAAGAATAGTTTGAGTTTTGGTACTTTACTTTCTTGTTTCAATCTTAGCAATAAAAAGAATAAAAGATCATACGTTAATCCCATGGGGAGTAATAACTTCACATAGAAGAAGTATAGTTGATAAAAATTATTGGAGATTAACAAACATAGCATTAGTCATTGATGCAATTCATGAAAGATTAGTAAAGGAAGAGAGGATTCACATATAAATACACTATCTTGGACATCTTTTATGATTGTGAGCCCCCATCAAATATTTTCAGTTTGTTCAAATAGTTGATGTTGGACACGGAAGACAACGTAATGAGTTATGTTTGCTTATATTCACATAGAAGTTATATTGTCATGGATCCTCTAACATGTGGTGCTTGCTCATAATCTGTTGCTAGCCAAAATTTCGAACTAAGTAGAGATACTACTTGTGCATCCAAAACCCCTTAAACCCAGTTTCTTATCATGAGAGTCCACCATATCTACCTATGGATTGAATAAGATCCTTCAAGTAAGTTGGCATCGGTGCGTAAAGCAATAAAAATTGCTCCTAAATATGCATGATCTTTTATTGTAAGGGAAAATAAAATTTGTACGAACTTGTGATAGTAAAGAAATAAAAGCGACAGACTACATAATAAAGGTTGCTATCACAAGGGGAAATATAAAGTGATGTTCCTTTACATTAAGAGCTTGCACATCCCAACAAAAAAGCGCATGACAACCTCTGCTTCCCTCTGCGAAGGGCCTATCTTTTACTTTTCAGCTTTTACTTTCATGCAAGAGTCAATAATGTTCATCCTCGTTCCATACTTAATTGTTCTCCACTGGGCAAGCACCATGTGGTGGGGAAAGATCCAGGCACATATATCCAGTTGGATGTAGGTAATCATGAGTTATTATTGTTGACATTATCCTTGAGGTAAACAAGTTGGGAGGTGAAAACAATAAACCCCCATCTTCCTATGTGTCTGACGGAAACGTTTGTCTCAAAAATATGCCTTGAGTGTTAACAATCATAGAAGACTATATGATTGCTGAGTATGTGGGACTTGCCAAAACAAAAGCTCTTACATAGACTCTTCCTGGAAATATAATGAATTGTAATTGTTTCAATGACTAAGAACACAGTTTGTTTGTTTTCAAGAAAGTTTATGCTTCGTACTTCAATGTTGTGGATGAATTGTTACTTGATTATGAGAAGTTATATGACGAATAATTGTTGTTATGATAATGATCATGATGCTTCTTTGTACGTATTACATTTTATCGACACCTCTCTCTCTCTAAACATGCGGTCATGATTATTGAGTGCGGCTTTCGCTTGAGGACAAGCGAGGTCTAAGGTTGGGGGAGTTGATACGTCCATTTTGCATCATGTTTTCCTACTGTTATTTATAATGTTTTTGGTCATTATTTCACTTTATGATGCAATTCTAATGCTTTTTCTCTCTTAATATGCAAGATCTACATGAAGAGGGAAATAACCGGCAGCTGGAATTCTGGACCAAAAAGGATTTTTGGAAGGAAAAATCACCAGATGGGGGCCACCTGTTGCCCACAAGGCAACAGGGCGTGCCTACCCCCCAGGGCGTGCCCTGATGCCTTGTGGGGTCCACAGCAGCCCTCCGGTGCCCCCCTTCTGCTATATGAGGCCTTTTGCCCTAGAAAAAAAATAAGAGAAGACTTTCGGGACAAAGTATCGTCGTCTCGAGGCGGAACCTGGGCAGGAGCACTTTTCCTCTCCCACAGAGCGATTCCGCCAGGGATACTTCCCTTCGGGAGGGGGAAATCAAAGCCATCGACATCACCAACGATCCCTCCATCGTGGGAGGACTAATCTTCATCAACATCTTCACCAGCACCATCTCATCTCAAACCCTAGTTCATCTCCTGTATTCAATCCTTGTCCCAAAACCACAGATTGGTACCTGTGGGTTGCTAGTAGTGTAGATTACATCTTGTACTTGATGCTAGTTGGTTTATTTGGTGGAAGATTATATGTTCAGATCCTTAATCATATTCAATACAGCTCTGATCTTCAACATGAACATGATTTGTGAGTAGTTACTTTTATTCTTGAGGACATGGGAGAAGTCTTGTTATAAGTTATCATGTGAAGTTGGTAATCGTTCAATATTTTGATGATGTGTATGTTGTTAATCCTCTAGTGGTGTCATGTGAATGTCGACTACATGACACTTCACCATATTCAGGCCTAGGCGAATGCATTGGGGAGTAATAAGTATATGATGGGTTGCGAGAGTGACAGAAGCTTAAAACCTAGTTTGTGCGTTATTCCGTAAGGGGCTGAGGCTGATTTGGATCCATATGTTTCATGCTATGGTTAGATTTATCTTAATTCTTCTTTCGTAGTTGCGGATGCTTACGAGAGGGGGTAATCATAAGAGGGTTGCTTGTTCAAGTAAGAACAACACCCTAGCACCGGTCCACCCACATATCAAATTATCAAAGTACTGAACGCGAATCAACTAAACATGATGAACGTGACTAGAGGAGAATTCCCATGTGTCCTCGAGAGCACTTTGCTTTATATGAGAGAAACTTCTGGCTTGTCCTTTGCTACAAAAAGGATTGGACCACCTTGCTGCACCTTTGTTACTATTGTTACTTGTTACTTGCTACGAATAACCTTGTTACAAAACTGTGTGTTACTACCGTTTACAGCACTTGCTGAGAATACCTTGCTGAAAACCACTTGTCATTCTTCTGCTCCTTGTTAGGTTCGATACTCTTACTTATCTAAAGGACGACGATTGATCCCCGATACTCGTGGGTCATCAAACCCATGGCCTTGCAATGCCATCAAGCAAATGGAGGTGGTGGCTTGCCTTGGTCAAATGGAGTATCAAAGTACTCATGGTCTTCACTTCCTGGATTATTTCCTTCTGGAAATAATTTAAAAAGCAAAAACCAATAAACCAAATAAGTCACAAAATCTTTCCACCAGCATCTACAAAAGTCAAATAAATCTCAAACTATTCTCACAGAAGGAGAATAATAAAAGAAAATTAATGCAAAAATAATCAACTCATTTGGACTTATGGTTTAATAGATATTACTGGCCAAAGTTTAGTTAACAGAATAAAAGAAAAATAGAAATTAACCTAAGTTAGAAAATCTTCCGAGCAGCCACGTCGAAGGCGTATTCCAGGAATACGCTTCCACTTACGTACCGGTTCGGCAGCGGCTGGGTCACTGACGGGTGGGGCCACCCTGTCAGTTTTCTTTTTAAACACCCGGCCGAGGTGCGGTGGTGCTCCGGCGAGGTCTCACCGGCAACTACAGAGCACTAGGGCTCGAATGAATGGGCTCACCGGAATGAGGGCTCTCCGGCGATCCTTCCTGTACCCGCAGTGTCTTCGGGGACGGCATGACGACATCGCTTCCTTCCTTGCGGGTGGCGGTGGTCTTCGGGCGTCGGGGAACTCCGGCGAGGGGGCACTAATTGACATGTCCCAGTGGTTGGGCGTGCTTTCGAGAGCAAGGGAGGACGGACGGTGGCGGTGGCTAGGCTAGGAGAGACGTGGGTGGAGCTAATCGAGCTCGGCTCGCCGGCGGCAGAGCTTCGTCGTAGAAAGGGGCGGAGGGCGCGATAGCACGAGGGCGTCGGCCAGTAATGATTAGGAGGGAGAGGAGAATGTGTGAGGAGAAACGGAGGCCGGGGGTCTCCTTTTATAGGCCGAAGAGCGGCCGGGGGTCCTGGCTCCGCCGTGCTTGGCGCTGACGGCCAGCTGGCCTGCACCGGCCTACGGCATAGCTTCTCCGGGGCTCGGGTGGTCTGCAGCAAGTGGCCAAGGGCTCTTGCGCCGGCCTAGCGCGTCGCAACGCGGCTCTGGTCACGGGCGCACAACGGCGGGAGCCATGACCGTGCTCGGCGGAGGGTCCTGGCCACGGCGAGGCTAGGCCTGGGCATGGGGGAAGAATTGGGGGTGCAGGGAGGGGGCTGTGCGTGGCCTTGGCACCGGGGACGCGCGTTCGGGCGGCGGCCGCGTGGGCAAGGCACGGGCGCTGCACAGAGCGTGCGCTCTATGCATGCCAGCCTCGCGCTCACCACCAGGGGTTGGCGCCTGGGTGGTTTTGGGCGCATCTGTCTATGTCCAGTAGCTAGGGGAGGCTAAGAGGGGCGGGTGTGTGGCTGCAGTTGGGACCCGGGGGCAGTGGGGTGAGTGCCTGATCTTCTAGAAGGTTCTGTATAGAAGGTGTTTGATACTCGCAGAATGCAAAATGAGTTGGAGTTTGAATATGAGATTTGGTGTAGTGAGTTTAGTCACTAGGGTGGGTGTGTGTGCAAAATTGCAGAGCAAATGGGTCCCTCTAGTTAGTACTTGTTGTACAACTTGAAAGATGGGGCCAGAATGTAAAAGTGGAAGAGGGGCTCAAATGCAAAAGTTCCTGGTGGGGCCAGGGACTTTTCTGAAGTATATTTGACCCAAAGAAATTATGAGAATTATCTAGGAATTTTCCTAAGTACAGAAATGTGGGTTGCCTCATAACTTAGGTGACCTAGGGCATATATTCTTTTAAGCAAAGAATATATTCTAGGGTTTTTGGTTATGAGCACATGTGAGGATGATCTAGAGAGAGAGGGAGGTTTTTAGTTGGTTTAGGTTTGTTAAGTCCAAAAGAGCTGACTGAGAGAAACCAAAGCAAAGATCCAGCAAGATCAATAGAAGCAGAGAAAGGAAAAAGTAGGGGCCAAAAACCAGGGTGTTACAAACCTACCCCCTTTAAGATGAATCTCGTCCTCGAGATTCGGGTGGCTCAGCGAACAAGTGAGGGTATGTTGTCTTGAGGAAATCCTCTCTTTCCCATGTGGCCTCTTTTAGTATCTGTTGTTTGAGTGTGGCTTCATCGGGCACACACAGTCGGTTGCAGAATTACCTGCAGTGAGGTGCCCAATGCTTGGTGGAGGCGTAATCAGAATGCCGATGTGAACTGGGCACACACAGTCTTCGGGACTCCATGAAGGGTGATTATCCTTGTCATGTATAGTTTCGCCAGTTGATCTCCTCGGTAGGTTGTCTTAACTGGAATGAAATGGGCTACCTTGGTCAATCGATCTACGATGACCCATATGGAGTCGTTGCCTCGGGCAGATCCAGGTAGTCCTACTATGAAATCCATGCATATGTCGTCCCATTTCCACTGTGGGACTCGTAAAGGTTGGAGCATTCCTACTGGCTTCTGGTGTTCTACCTTGATCCAGTTGCAGGGGTCACAACAAGCTACGTGGTAGGCGATGTCCTTTTTCATGTCGTGCCACCAGAATAATCCCTTGAGGTCTTGGTACATCTTGGTTCCTCCAGGATGGATTGAGTAAGTTGCTTCATGGGACTCTTTTAGTATATGTTGTTTGAGTGTGGCTTCATCGGGCACACACAGTCGGTTGCCGAACCATAGCGTGTATTGTTCATCGACTCCGAATTGCTTACCCTTTCCCTGGGTAACTTTGGTTCGGATTTCCGCTAAGCTGGGGTGATCCTTCTATGCTTTCTTAATGTCGTCCTCTAGAGTGGGTATGATCTCCAAAGTGTTCACACTCAATGGGTCACATAAGATCATGTTGAGCCTTGCACATTCCTCCTGTAGAATGGGGTTTAGGCCTGAGGTTGAGGTGCTGGGGTGTCTGGGTTTCCGGCTGAGGGCGTCTGAACCATTTTGGCCTTCCCAGGGTGGTATAGAACTTACAGGTCATAATCCTTGATTAATTCTAACCATCTTCGTTGCCGGAGGTTGAGGTCGGGTTGAGTGAAGATGTACTTGAGGCTTTTGTGGTCGGTGTAGATCTTACATTTTTGTCCCATGAGGTGGTGCCTCCAGATTTTTAGTGAATGTACTACTGCAGCTAGCTCCAGGTCGTGAGTGGGGTAGTTGACTTCATGAGTCCTGAGTTGTCGAGACGCGTAGGCAATCACTCTTCCTTCTCGCATGAGTACGCATCCTAGTCCTTTTCGAGATGCGTCGTAGTATATGTCAAAGCTCATGCCGGGGTTGGGTAGTGTGAGGACGGGTGCGGTAGTCAGGCAAGTTTCAACTCAGTGAAGCTGTCTTCACACTCGGTTGTCCATTTGAATTTTTGGACCTTCTTTAATACTTCCGTCATGGGTTTCGCTATCTTTGAGAATCCTTCTATGAATCGACGGTAATAGCCTACTAAGCCTAGGAAGCTTCTGAACTCGGTTTCCGAGGTGGGTGATGTCCAATCTTGCACCATGGCTACTTTGTTCGGGTCTACTGCTACTCCTTGCCCTGACAGAATATGTCCTAGGAATCCAACTTCTTTGAGACAAAACTCGCACTTGCTGAATTTGGCATATAACCGATGGTCTCGTAGCCTTTGCAGAACAATGCGTAAATGCTGTTGGTGTTCTTCTTCGGTGTTTGAATAGATAAGAATGTCGTCTATGAATACGACTGCGAACTTATCTAGGAAGTCCATGAACACTTTGTTCATCATTCCCATGAACTAGGAAGGTGCGTTGGTGAGTCCGAAGGGCATGACTGTGAACTCATATAATCCGTACCGGGTGGTGAATGTTGTCTTGGCTATATCATCAGCCTTGATCTTAAGTTGGTAGTAGCCGGTTCACAGATCTATCTTGGAGAACACTCGATCCTTGCTTAATTGATCGAACAAGTCATCTATGCGGGGAAGTGGGTACTTGTTTTTTACGGTGGCCTTGTTCAGGGGTCGGTAATCTACGCACATCCTCATGGTTTCGTCCTTTTTCTTGACGAAGAGTACTGGCGATCCCCAAGCGAAGGTGCTTGGCCAGATGTATCCTTTGAGCTGTGGTCATCCAATTGTTTCTTTAGTTCGACTAGTTCAACGGGTGGCATGCGGCAGTAGCTCTTGTATAACGGGAGCGGTTCCTAGAGCCAAATTGATTGCAAAATCCAAGTCCCTGTCAGGTGGCATCCCTGGAAATTCCTCTGGGAACACATCTTCGAATTCTCGGACAACTGGTACAGTGTTGAGTTCTGTGGTGGTTATTGCATAAGCCATATCCTTAGCTTTTGTTGTCCTGTTGGCTATGAACGTAACCGTTTTTCCTTCTGGGTTCACTAAGGTCACTGTTCGGTTTGCGCAATTGATGCATACTTGATGTTGCGTTAACCAATCCATGCCCAGAATGGCATCTAATCCGGGTGACTCTAGTAGAATGAGCTCCGCTGGGAATTCTACATTGTTGATTAGGATTCCTAGGTCTTGGCATACCATACTTGCTCGTGTGACAGACCCCGGGGTTTGGACCATAAGGATCTTATCGAGTTTTCTGACGGGGAGTTCGTTGAGGGCCACAAAACGGCGAGCAATAAAAGAATGGGATGTGCCAGATTCAAATAATATTAAGGCGGGTATGTTTTTGATAGAGAACATACCAAGGACCACGTCTGATGCTTCACGGGCTTCTTCGGCGGAGATGTGGTAGACTTTGCCTGGACGGGGTTCGTTCTTGACTTGGCTGCTATTGACTTGAGTCTTCATCGAGGGTACGAACCTTCCGATCTTGGCTGGGCCGGCAGCTGAGTAGTGTCCCGCTTTTTCGCAGGTGTAGGAAGTGATGTTATGCTTGCAATCGTCCATTACGAGGCGATTCATCATGGGCCTGGGTTGAGATTCTACCTTGGGGTAGTTGACGGGTGGATTGTTCGTCCATGTTGGTTTGGGTGCCTGGGTGGTAGGTGGCCAAGCTTGGGGTTTCTATGACAGGCTTTTGCGAGAGTTCTTCATCTGTTCGAACTTGTGCTTGCGTTCGTCATATCCCACCTTGTTCTCCCTTTCAATGATGAGAGCTTTGTTGAGTAGGGTTTGGAAGTCCGAGAAGTCCAACAGGTTGAGTGGGCTTCGCACGGAGTGGTGTAATCCTCCTAGGAATCGGTCTATCTTGCGCTCCTCGGTGCTTACATCATGTGCCGAATAGCGGGCGAGGTTGTTGAACATGTTGAGGTAATCTGTGACAGATCCGTGATACGTCTCCAACGTATCTATAATTTTTGATTGTTCCATGCTATTATAGTATCAATCTTGGATGTTTTTATATGCAATTATATATCATTTTTTGGGACTAACCTATTAACCTAGTGCCCAGTGCCAGTGGTTGTTTTCTGCTTGTTTTTGGCTTTTCAGAGAATCAGTACCAAACGAAGTCCAAATGCCACGAAACTTTTTGGAGATTTTTTTCTGGACAAAAGAGACCCTGGAGACTTGGAGAGGAGGCCAAAAGGTTCGCGAAACCTCCACAAGGCAACAGGGCGCGGCCCCAGGGGGCGCCCTGATGCCTTGTGGGTCCCACATGACTCCGTTTGACCTAATTCCACTCCTATAAATTCACAAATATTCGGAAACCATCAGAGAGCCAGAAGAAAAAACCTTTCCGATGCCGCAAGCCTCTGTTCTTCCGCGATCCCATCTGGAGGCCTTTTCCGGTACTCTGTCGGAGGGGGAATCGATCACGGAGGGCTTCTACATCAACCTTGCTGCCCTTCTGATGATGTGTGAGTAGTTTACCACAGACCTATGGGTCCATAGCTAGTAGCTAGATGGCTTATTCTCTCTCTTTGATCTTCAATACCATGTTCTCCTTGATGTTCTTGGAGTTCTATCCGATGTAATCTTCTTTTGCGGTGTGTTTGTTGGGATCCGATGAATTGTGAGTTTATGATCAGATTATTCATGAGAAATATTTGAGTCTTCTCTGAACTCTTTTATGCATGATTAAATATAGCTTTGTATTTCTCTCCGATCTATCGATTTGGTTTGGCCTACTAGATTGATTGATCTTGCAATGGGGGAGGTGCTTTGTGATGGGTTCAATCTTGCGGTGCTCAATCCCAGTGACAGAAGGGGACATGACATGTATTTGTATTGTTGTCATTAAGGATAAAAAGATGGGGTTTATTCATATTGCTTGAATTTGCTTCTCTACATCATGTCATCTTGCTTAAGGCGTTACTCTGTTTCTATTAACTTAATACTCTAGATGCATGCTGGATAGCGGTCGATGAGTGGAGTAATAGTAGTAGATGCAGGCAGGAGTCAGTCTACTTGTCTCGGACGTGATGCCTATATACATGATCATTGTCATGAATCCGTCATAATTATTTGCTTTTCTATCAATTGCCCAACAGTAATTTGTTTACCCACTGTATGTTTCTGTGCTCGAGAGAGAAGCCTCTAGTGAAAACTATGGCCCCCGGGTCTATATTTATCATATAAAAAACCTAAAAATACCTTGCTGCAATTTATTTACTTTTATTTTTAATAGTATTTTAGTTTATCTATTTATCTCTATCAGACTTAATCCTTGCAAGTAACTGCTAAGAGGATTGACAACCCTCTTATTCGCGTTGGGTGCAAGTGTTTGCTTTTCTGTGTGTAGGTGCTGTTCACTGGATCTTGCTTGGTTCTCCTACTGGATTGATAACCTTGGTTCTTAACTGAGGGAAATACTTATCTCTACTGTACTGCATCATCCTCTCCTCTTCGGGGAAATACCAACGCAGACTACAAGTAGCAGGAAGAATTTCTGGCGCTGTTGCCGGGGAGACATCATCAAAATCTATCAAGTACCTTCGCACAAACTATCAATCACTTGCATTTATTTTATTTGCCTTTTATTTGCATTTACCTCTCGTTTTCATCTCCCCTACTTCTATTTTTTTTACAAAAACACAAAAATATTTTATTTGCTTGTTTGCTAGTTTGCTTGCTTTGTCGCGATGTCTCAAGAAAATACAAAATTGTGTGACTTTTACAATACTAATAATAATGATTTTATTAGTACTCCTATTGCTTCTCCCTCCACTAGTGCGGAGTCGTGTGACATTAATCCTGCCTTGCTTAATCTTGTTATGAAAGAACAATTTTCTGGTAGTCCTAATGAAGATGCTCTATCCCATCTAAATACTTTCATTGAACTCTGTGATATGCAAAAGAAGAAAGATGTGGATAATGATATTGTCAAATTAAAATTATTTCCATTCTCACTACAAGATCGTGCTAAAACTTGGTTTTCATCCTTGCCTGGAAATAGTATTGATTCATGGGATAAATGTAAGGATGCTTTCATTACTAAGTATTTTCCTCCCACTAAGATTATTTCTCTAAGAAATAAAATTATGAATTTTAAGCAACTTGAGCATGAACATGTTGCACAATCTTGGGAGAGAATGAAATTAATGATAAGAAATTGCCCAACTCATGGTTTGAATTTATGGATGATCATACAAAAAAATTATGCGGGACTAAACTTTGTCTCTAGAAATTTGCTAGACTCTGCCGCAGGTGGTACTTTTATGGAAATTACATTGGGAGAAGCTACAAAACTTCTTGATAATATTATGGCAAATTATTCTCAATGGCACACTGAACGAACTCCAACTGGTAAGAAGGTAAATTCTGTTGAAGAAATTAATACTTTGAGTGATAAGATGGATGCTCTATTGAAATTGGTAGCTAGTAAAAATGCTCATATTGATCCTAATGATGTGCCATTGTCTACTTTGATTGAGCAAAATAATGATGCTATTGATGTGAATTTTGTCTCTAGAAATAATTTCAACAACAATGCTTATAGGGGTAATTTCAATCCTAGACCGTTTCCTGGAAATTCCTCTAATAATTATGGCAATCCTTATGGTAATTCTTATAATAATAATAATAGGATGCCCTCTGATCTTGAAATTAATATTAAAGAATTTATTAGTTCTCAAAAGAATTTCAATGATATGGTAGAAGAAAAATTGAATAGAGTTGATGAATTGGCTAGGAACATGGATAGAATTGCTCATGATGTGGAAAATCTCAAGACTAAAATTTTGCCATCCAAGCATGATATAAATGAGTCTATTAAATCTATTTATGTCTCCATTAATGAAAGTAAAGAAAGGACCGCTAGGTTGAGAGCTAAGCGAGAATTTCTAGAAAAAAGTGATTCCACCCGGTTTCTATCGTAGTAATGATGAAGATATTAAAATGATTGGTGTCACTCCTATTGAATCATTATTTAGTAAAATAAAACTTGATGAAAAAGGGACTGGAGAAGAGTCAACTTTAGATAGAAGGAGTCCCACTTGCTTGGAGGGTGATAATCTTGATCATAAAAATGAAAAAAGTGGGTTTCGAGAGGTCAAAACTTTAAATAGTAATGCACCCACTAGTTTGGATTACAAGGACTTTAATTATGATAGTTGTTATTTAATTGAGTGTATTTCCTTGTTGCAATCCATTATTAATTCACCAAATGCATATGAACAAAATAAATCTTTCACTAAACACATCGTAGAAGCCATGATGAAAGCACATGAAGAAAAACTTGAGTTGGAAGTATCAATTCCTAGAAAATTACAAGATGAATGGGAACCTACTATTAAAGTAAAAATTAAAGATTATGAATATAATGCTCTTTGTGATCTTGGTGCTAGCGTTTCCACTATACCAAAGTCTTTGTGTGATGTGCTAGGTCTCACCGACATGGATCCTTGTTCCCTTAATTTGCATCTTGCGGATTCCACTATTAAAAAGCCATTGGGCAGAATAAATGATGTGCTTATTCTTGCAAATATAAATTATGTGCGGGTGGACTTTATTGTTGTTGACATTGAATGCAATCCTTCTTGCCCCATAATACTTGGTAGGCCTTTTCTTCGAACAATTGGTGCTATTATTGATATGAAAGAAGGTAATATAAGATTTCAATTTCCACTAAAGAAAGGGATGGAACATTTCCCTAGAAAGAGAATTAAAGCACCTTATGAATCTATTATGAGGGCCACTTATGGAATTAACTTGAAGGATGACAACACTTGAAACTATGCATTATGCCTAGCTAGGGGCATAAAACAATAGCGCTTGTTGGGAGGCAACCCAATGAATAAAATAAATTTTTGCGTTTACCTTCTGTTTTTGAGTGTTTGCATGATTATAGCCTCTGTTATGATTGTGTTTCTATATTTTAATTAGTGTTTGTGCCAAGTAATGCCTTTGGGATGATTTGGAAGATAGTATGAGAGATGCTGTTTGAAAACAGAAACTTTTGCGTCCAGTGATGGAATTTCTAATTTTATTTGGAGTGTTAGAACCTTCTGAATTTTTTACACAGTATTGATATATGAATTGCCCACGTTGTCCTAATTTTTCAGAATTTTTAGAGTTACAGAAGTATGACCATAATTCAGATCTTTACAGACTGTTCTGTTTTAAACAGATTCTGTTTTTTGTTGCATAGTTTGCTTATTTTGATGAATCTATGGATCGTATCGGGGGGTATGAGTCATGGAGAAGTTGGAGTACAGTAGCGTTATGCCAATATTAAATATGAATCGATTTACTACAGTACCTAAAGTTTAAGATTTGTTTGTTATACTAACGAATCTCACGAGGTTTCTGTTGAGTTTTGTGTGCTGAAGTTTTCAAGTTTTGGGTGAGACTACGATGGATAAAGGAATAAGGAGCGCAAGAGCCTAAGCTTGGGGATGCCCAAGGCACCCCAAGGTAATATTCAAGGAAGACTCAAGCGTCTAAGCTTGGGGATGCCCCGGAAGGCATCCCCTCTTTCGTCTACAATCTATTGGTAACTCACTTGGAGCTATATTTTTATTCATCACATGATATGTGTTTTACTTGGAGCATCTTGTGATATAGTTTGTTTGCTTTTTAGTTTGTCACAATCATCTTTGCTGAACACACCTTTTTGGGAGGGACACACATTATTCGTGATTTGTTAGAATACTCTATGTGCTTCACTTATATCTTTTGAGGGATGCCCAAGGCACCCCAAGGTAATATTCAAGGAAGACTCAAGCGTCTAAGCTTGGGGATGCCCCGGAAGGCATCCCCTCTTTCGTCTACAATCTATTGGTAACTCACTTGGAGCTATATTTTTATTCATCACATGATATGTGTTTTACTTGGAGCGTCTTGTGATATAGTTTGTTTGCTTTTTAGTTTGTCACAATCATCTTTGCTGAACACACCTTTTTGGGAGGGACACACATTATTCGTGATTTGTTAGAATACTCTATGTGCTTCACTTATATCTTTTGAGCTAGGCAGTTGCTCTAGTGCTTCACTTATATCTTTTAGAGCACGGCGGTGGTTATATTTTAAAGAAATAGTTGCACTCTCATACTTCACTTATATCTTTTTGAGAGTCTCATGATAGCAATGGTAATATGCACGGGTTATGAATTTGATTTCGATATGATAGGTATTCAAGAGGGATATAATAAAAAAATTCATGTAGATCACTGAATATGATAGATTTGATTCCTTGCAATAGTTTTGCAATATTAAGATGGTAATATGGGGGAGCTACTATTATATGATTGTGGTTTAGTAAGAATAATTGTGTTAAGGTTTTTGATTCCCGAAGCATGCACGTATGATCTGTCGTTATGCTAAGAAGTTGGAGCATGATTTATCATTGATTGTCTACCTTATGAGTGGCGGTCGGGGACAGTGATGGACCTTGTCCTACCAATCTATCCCTCTAGGGGCATGCGTAGTAGTACTTTGCTTCGAGGGCTAATAAACTTTCGTAATAAGTATGTGAGTTCTTTATGACTAATGTGAGTCCATGGATTATACGCACTCTCACCCTTCCGCAATTTGCTAGCCTCTTCGGCACCGTGCATTGCCCTTTCTCACATCGAGAGTTGGTGCAAACTTCGCCGGTGCATCCAAACCCCGTGATATGATACACTCTATCACACATAAGCCTCTTTATATCTTCCTCAAAACAGCCACCATACCTACCTATCATGGCATTTCCATAGCCATTCCGAGATATATTGCCATGCAACTTCCACCGTTCCGTTTTTATGACATACATCATTGTCATATTGCTTTGCATGATCATATAGCTGACATAGTATTTGTGGCTCAGCCACCGTTCATCATTTTTATACATGTTATGCTAGCATCATTGCATATCCTGGTACACTGCCAGAGGCATTCATATAGAGTCATATTTTTGTTCTAGTATAGAGTTGTAATATTGAGTTGTAAGTAAATAGAGGTGTGGTGATCATCATTATTAGAGCATTGTCCCAGTGAGGAAAGAATGGTGGAGACTAATGAGTCCTCGAAAAAGTGGGGATGAGGTCCATGAGACCGTTCTTAAAAATAAAATAAAAAAAAAAGAGCCATGAAAAAAATTTAGAGAAAAAGAGAGAATGGGCAATGTTACTATCCTTTTCCACACTTGTGCTTCAGAGTAGCACCGTGTTTTTCATATACAGAGTCTCCTATTTTATCACTTTCATATACTAGTGGGAATTTTTCATTATAGAACTTGGCTTGTATATTCCGATGACGAGCTTCCTCAAATGCCCGAGGTCTTCATGAGCAAGCAAGTTGGATGCACACCCACTTAGTTTTCATGTTGAGCTTTCATACACTTATAGCTCTTAGTGCATCCATTGCATGGCAATCCCTACTCCTTGCATTTACATCAATTGATGGGCATCTCCATAGCCCGTTGATTAGCCTCGTTGATGTGTGACTATCTTCTTATTTTTTTACTTCTCTTATTTACCTCTACCACCACACTCTATTCCACCCATAGTGCTATATCCATGGCTTGCGCTCATGTATTGAGTGGGAGTTGAAAAAGCTGAAGCGCGTTAAAAAGTATGAACCAATTGCTCGGCTTGTCATCGGGGTAGTGCATGATAAATACTTTGTGTGAAGAAGATGGAGCATGACAGGATTATACGATTTTGTAGGGATAGCGTTCTTTAGCATTTTTATTTTGAAAGACATGATTGTTTATTAGTATGCATGAGTATTGATGTCTTTATATAAAATTATAGACTATTGCTTTGAATCATTTGGATCTTATTATTCATACCGTAAGAGAGAGATTACATGATGAAACATGATAGGTAGCATTCCACATCAAAAATTCTATTTTTATCATTTACCTACTCGAGGACGAGCAGGAATTAAGCTTGGGGATGCTTGATACGTCTCCAACGTATCTATAATTTTTTATTATTCCATGCTATTATAGTATCAATCTTGGATGTTTTTATATGCAACTATATATCATTTTTGGGGACTAACCTATTAACCTAGTGCCCAGTGCCAGTTGCTGTTTTCTGCTTGTTTTTGGCTTTTCAGAGAATCAGTACCAAACGAAGTCCAAATGCCACGAAACTTTTTGGAGATCTTTTTCTGGACAAAAGAGACCCTGGAGACTTGGAGAGGAGGCCAGAAGGTTCGCGAAGCCTCCACAAGGCAACAGGGCGCGGCCCCAGGGGGTGCGCCCTGATGCCTTGTGGGGCCCACGTGGCTCCGTTTGACCTAATTCCACTCCTATAAATTCACAAATATTCGGAAACCATCAGAGAGCCAGAAGAAAAAACCTTTCCACCGCCGCAAGCCTTTGTTCTTCCGCGATCCCATCTGGAGGCCTTTTCCGGTACTCTGCCGGAGGGGGAATCGATCACGGAGGGCTTCTACATCAACCTTGCTGCCCTTCCGATGATGTGTGAGTAGTTTACCACAGACCTATGGGTCCATAGCTAGTAGCTAGATGGCTTCTTCTCTCTCTTTGATCTTCAATACCATGTTCTCCTTGATGTTCTTGGAGTTCTATCCGATGTAATCTTCTTTTGCGGTGTGTTTGTTGGGATCCGATGAATTGTGAGTTTATGATCAGATTATTCATGAGAAATATTTGAGTCTTCTCTAAACTCTTTTATGCATGATTAAATATAGCTTTGTATTTCTCTCCGATCTATCGATATGGTTTGGCCTACTAGATTGATTGATCTTGCAATGGGGGAGGTGCTTTGTGATGGGTTCAATCTTGCGGTGCTCAATCCCAGTGACAGAAGGGGACATGACACGTATTTGTATTGTTTCCATTAAGGATAAAAAGATGGGGTTTATTCATATTGCTTGAATTTGCTTCTCTACATCATGTCATCTTGCTTAAGGCGTTACTCTGTTTTTATGAACTTAATACTCTAGATGCATGCTGGATAGCGGTCGATGAGTGGAGTAATAGTAGTAGATGCAGGCAGGAGTCGGTCTACTTGTCTCGGACGTGATGCCTATATACATGATCATTGCCATGAATCTGTGATAATTATTTGCTTTTCTATCAATTGCCCAACAGTAATTTGTTTACCCACCGTATGTTTCTGTGCTCGAGAGAGAAGCCTCTAGTGAAAACTATGGCCCCCGGGTCTATCTTTATCATATAAAAAACCTAAAAATACCTTGCTGCAATTTATTTACTTTTATTTTTATTAGTATTTTAGTTTATCTATTTATCTCTATCAGACTTAATCCTTGCAAGTAACTGCTAAGAGGACTGACAACCCTCTTATTCGCGTTAGGTGCAAGTGTTTGCTTTTCTGTGTGTAGGTGATGTTCACTGGATCTTGCTTGGTTCTCCTACTAGATTGATAACCTTGGTTCTTAACTAAGGGAAATACTTATCTCTACTGTACTGCATCATCCTCTCCTCTTCGGGGAAATACCAACGCAGACTACAAGTAGCAATCCGCCTCCTTGCTGGAGTGCGAGGAACTCTCGATGTTTGACTTGCATGACCCCGGAGGAAATGTGGTATTTGTGGAACTAGTCTTTGAAGCCTTCCCAGCTTACGGTTTCTTCTTCTGGCCATACTTCCTTGGTGTTGTCCCACCAGATGGCGGCAGGTCCCTCGAGGTAGTGGGTTGCGAAGGGGATCTTGTCTTGCTTGTCGCATCGGGAGATTTCTAGCTTTTTCTCCATGGTCCTTAGCCAATCGTCTGCTTCGAGTGGGTCTGCTGCTTGGGAGAATGTAGGTGGCCGGGTTCGCTGGAAGTTAGACAACTTAAATTGCCTGCATTGAGTTGGTCTTTGGCCGACCATTACTTCCATGCTTTTCAAAAAGTCCATGAAGTCTCTGTTTCTCTTCTCTTCAACCATTCTCATGATCTGATCTGTCGTTGGTGGTTGGTAAGGAGGTGGCGGGCATGGCTCTGGGACTGTCATGCTTGACGAGCTGATCGGCGTACTGGGGTGGTGTTGCCGCTGCTGTGGTTGCTTCTCATCCTATACTTGTTCCTAATGTAGAGTACTAAGATGAGCAACATCCCAAGGGGGAAACATGGAAAGAGGCAAATAAAACCATGTCGAATAAAAGCGATAAGGCCTTGCAACCAAGAAGGAGCCAGATAACTTGAAACATTACACTCAAGCTAACCCTGAAGGGCTTTCTAACAAGCAAACATGCTGATGCTAATACTATTCATGAATACTCGCTTAAAGAGCTAAAATGGCATAGTCTTGATTTTCTTCTGGGAGACCTCCTCTGGTTCAGACTCGCAGCTGATGAGATCGATGATGTTGTCGAAGCGTCGAGAGGTGGATGGGTCAGGGGTGATGGTCTGCATGGCGGGAAGTGGAACCGGTATATATGGTGGTGTCTCCAGGAGGGTGATACGATCCTTGGGGATCCAAGTGGCTGGGGGTTCTCCACGATGGCACGATAAGGTACCGCGCTGTCCGGGAGGAAGGGTGTCTATAGGAACTCCAAGAAGTGTCTCCTCAGCCTGAGTTGGGCTAGGTGGTGCTGGGGATCCATAGGATATATCTGGTGCTGTTGGCTCGGCGCCATTTTGTGCTGCTGCGAGCGCCTCCCAAGTATGGGTGAGTTCATCAAGCATGTTGACTAACAGATCATACTCGGCAGTCATGCAGTGCGTGAGGTGTCGAATGGCGGGTTTGGTGGAGTCGTTGGCGGAGGTGAAAACTACACGATCCGAGGAGGGACCGTGGATGAGGTAGTAGTGGTAGCCGGGGTGGTCTTGTATCTCTGCTTCATAATACCGTAGCTCGACAAGAGCCTCCAGAGCAGCGTACTGCACCGCCTGCTCGGGAGTGGAAGTCCTTCCTCCCTTGATGTAGCGGGAGTGACTGCTGTTGTGTGACTCGGCGGTCATGAGTACCTCGGCGCGGTACTCATACAACGTGGCGGATAGCTGCTCTCAGTACACTTGATATGTTGGGGCCACTCCACGAGGGTAGAGGTGACACCAAGTGTGACGAAGGATGTCAGCGAAGGTGTATGGTGTGATGTCGAAGTGGTACTCCATTGGTTCTGGTGCCATATGCACTGGGTAAGTAGACGGTTACTGGAGAATGAAGGTAATATGCATGCTATGCGCAATCAAATGCAACAATCATCCTAGACTTCCTACCGTCTCTCGGTTCTACCTAACTAGTGTGTCCAATAGCCAACGTGACTCTGGTACCAAGTCTTGTGACACCACGATCAGAGAACCGGAGGTCCTTGTGTTCCAGCCCAGAGATCCATGTCTTCTGGAACACGACTATAGCTTGGTAAAGATAGACCACCATAATAAGTACTTATATAGAATAGCGTCTTAATAGTACAATACTCTTGCAGAGCAAGGGGACATGTCTGAGTGTCGAAAGCCTGAGGGCTTTATTCTACGGGTGACTTAGCGAAGTACTAAAGACGGAAATAATTCTAATGACACAGCGGAAGACAGGGTACTGGCAGGGCTCCAATCCAAAGGGACACTGTTGGGACACCTTCTAGTCTAGGTACACGAACTCTTCGGGAAACTCCTCTATCAGCTCTCTAGTATCCAGCTATTTAGGGTTGGGTTTGCAAGAAAAGTAAAGCTGGGACTTTGTATTGCCTAAAGTAATCCACAACTTGTTATCCTACTAGGGTGAAGTATTCACGAGGATTCATCCTCCTAAGTAAAGTATTTCCCGAGATCCTTCAAGAATATAGTTACTTATATTGCTTATGATTCATGTTGTTAAAATAATTATTGGTTAAGAGTCAAAGTTAAACTTCTACACCAACAATACTCAACCAAGGTATCTCCTCTACTAGCTCATTATGCTACTCTAACCATAACAACTTAACATAAGCACAAAAGTAAACACCAAAAGGCAACGCGGGAAAAAGAAATGCAAGTTGAACCCATGGCCTTGCAATGCCATCAAGCAAATGGAAGTGGCGGCTTGCCATGCTCAAATGGAGTACCAAAGTACTCCTGGTCTTCACTTCCTGGATTATTTCCTTCTGGAAATAATTTAAAAAGCAAAAACCAATAAAGCAAATAAGTCAAAAATCTGTCCAGCAGCATCTAGACAAGTCAAATAAATCTCAAATTATTCTCACAGAAGGAGAATAATAAAAGAAAAATAATGCAAAAGGAATCAACTCATTTGGACTTATGGTTTAAGAGATATTGCTGGTCAAAGTTTAGTCAACATAATAAAAGAAAAATAGAAATTAAACTAAATTAGAAAATCTACCGAGCGGCCACGTCGAAGGTGTCGTGGTTTTGACATGGCAGATGCCCTTGTGAAAGGACTTTGAGATGAGGCCATCGCACAAGTGTGGAAGCTTAACGGGGTTGATCGGGAACGAGAATACGCCGGGTTACCCAGGTTCGGCCCCTCACGGTGGAGGTGAAGCCTACGTCCTGCTTGATTATATTGCTATAGTTCTTGATTACAAGGATGTGGATTCGCTAACCTAGCTTTCGAGAGATTGCAACTTAGTCTCTTTTCGTATAGGTGCTCCCCTTTATATATACAGGTGGAACCCTATATTACATGGGAGTCCGGGTCGTCCTTTGACCCGTCTCCTACTCTATCCTACTTGTTCTCCAAGACGGCCTTCACGCCACTCATCATCTCGTGAGCCGGCCCATTACCTAAGCCGGCCTTTCCCGCTTAAGCCTCCTCAAGCCAGCCCACCAAGATTCCTTCAGCCCTGCACTGAGCTGACCCGCCGAGCCTGCTCTATGGCCGAGTTATCACCCTGCCGGGTCTATATGCTGGTAAATACCCCCAACATTAGCCCTCAGTTTGACTTGAATTTATTCATGTTAAACTTCACCCTGGAAAATAAAACATTAGTAAGATACTCTCCAAGTACTTCCCAAGCCGGCCCTTCAGAACGTTGTCTTTGACCGGCCCGATTTCCCGGGTTAAGTAGATCGCCGGGTCATTCCTTCGGGTTTTAGACTTAGCATTCTGTATTTCCTTTTCCTGATGATGTCACAATCCACTTCCGCAAAATCCAGGATGACATCATCCCATATCTTTGAGTGGGTTTGTATGGTCTTGTTAGGCGCGAAAATCGAGGAGCCCGCAGCCGAAAATTACTGCGCCGCCTGGGGCTCCGCACCTGTCATTCCAATTTTTACCGTGCCTATAAAGAGGCCAGCTCACCCCCCACTGTTGTTTTTCACCTCTTGCTCGTCTTCTTCCTCGCGCCCGCTTCTTCTCGCAACTGAAGCGCCTCCGCTCATCTTCGAGCTCTCCGGCCACCTTGACTACGTCCTCGCCGTCGCCCCAGTCGCCACCGGAGCTCATCCAGAACACTCCTGCTACATCCGCCGCGGTCAGGTACACCCAAATCCTTCCCCCTTAGATCTGTAGCGCCTCATTCCTCATTGCAGTTCGTCAACGTTCGCTCGTGTTCATCAGTGTTCATCTCCCCCTTTCACAGGTAGATCTAGATTCACCGGAATGATCTGAATAGGAGCCTTTAATATTGCGGCAATGCCATTTTCCCCATCCAAATCTCTATACTGCCTTCCACAGACTCCCATTACAAAACGGGTTCTCATATCCACCCACGTTCTAGGCCTTTAAACTTTCTTTTCCGAAGTATTTTTCAGATCTATAAAAGTAGCTGCTCGGTTGGATTCCTGTTCGTAGCTAGCTCAACACTTAGCAAAAACCCAAAATACCACTGAATTACCGACGCCGGCTCATTGTTCTTCCAGCTCACCACTGCTTTCCGTAGCTTGCATAAACTGGGTCACGTTTTTAGCAATCATGGTCGTCTTATCATTTTTCCGGGTTATACCTTCAAATTCCCCGACGGCTTGTCCCTCATGAGCTTAACACGCCGGCTTATCATTATTACTTTTGCAGTTGAAATCTGAAATCGTCATGGCCCCCAAGACTGACAAGGCCTGCAACTGGGTCAGATCCCAGGTCTCAACTCTCGTGCTGAACGAGCTCACGGGGCAAGGCCTCTTGCCGGTTCAAGCAACAATCAGCAGGCGGGCACCTGACGAAGAGAGTTCTCCCCAGCCTAAGCAAGACGAAGTGGTCATCTTTCCAGATCACCTTCAGAGGGGTTTTGGTCCGCCCGGGTCAAAATTCTTCCGTGACGTTCTCAATTTTTTCGACCTTCGTCCACAAGATCTTGGCCCAAACTCAATCACCAATCTCTGCCGGTTTCAAGTCTTCTGCGAAGTATACCTTCAGACAGAGCCAATTGTCCTTCTCTTTCGAGAATTCTTCTACATCAACCATCAGACCGAATTCACTGATGGTCCTAGTATAGAACTTGGTGGCATTTCCATTCAAAGGCGAAGAAACAGTCCCTTTCCTGAGGCCAAGCTGGCGAGTCATCCCAAGGGCTTGAACAAGACTTGGTTTTATTGCAAAAACACTGCTCCTCAAGGTGAAAACCCCTTACCGGGTTACAGACTGGACCGGCTCAACGCCACAGTTGCCTTTCCGGGTTGGCCGTCAGCATAGGAACGTAAGCAATTTGCCCCTATTTATTCCAAGCTAAGGGCCATGGCTGCTAACGGCCTCACCGGGATCGACATGACCCGGTGCTGGATAAGCTGGCGAATCCAGCCCCTTAGCCAGAGAGGCGACTTAATGTGCAATTATACTGGTGAGATGGCTGATGCGCAACGCTTCAGTCATGTCAACTTGTCCATGGGTGACATCAATAAGGCTACCAAGAAATTGCTGGGAGAGCCCCAAGAGAAATGTAACAAAGCTGGGCTAGCTCCCTTCTGCTTGACCAACCCTGTGCCTTCAGTAAGTACTTGCACCCTCTTATTCTGTTCTTGACTTGCTTTTTCCATCTTAATCTTGATTGCCGACTCATCACAAATGCAGGCAGATGACAAGTTTTGGAAAAAGAAGAAGCCTCAACAACCCGCCCCCGCTCCAGTGGAACAACAGGATGAGTCGGTCGACACTGATGAGGCGGTTGCAGAAGATGAGGCTGAGGTAGAACTTGACTCGCTTGGTCGTCTTTTTATTCAACTTGCTGACGCCTCTTCTCTTCAGGATGAAGCTGAAATTAGCTACACCAATGAGCCAGAGGTAACTTTGATCTCTTCAGACTCTGACTCCCCAATACCTATTCGGAAGAAAACCCGGGCTGTAATCCGCAAGGTTCGAAGGAAGCCCCGGGTTGCCGTCCGTAAGGTCCATTTTTCACACCAGGACGCTCATTTGGATCCCAAATTTGTTTTGAAGAAAACACATCAAGCCGGGACCTCCAAAAGGAAGACCCGGAGCTGTGAAGGCGAGTTAAGTGGCGGGCTTCCATACGAGTCGCCATCCCGTAGAGCGCGAGCAGAGGTGCTTCTTAGTCCAACTCCCTCTTTTCCTCTAGCTGGTCGTTTCAAAGAGCCCTTACATTTAAATGACTCGGCATATCAGACGTCCCCCTCCTCAGGCAAGTCAAGCGCTACTCAGGCGCCGGCTTTCAACATCAACCCGGGGTAAGTACTGTAATCATTCTTGTGACAGTGATTTCTTATTCCTCACCCTTTAAATGAATAACTCCTTGTTCCTTATACAACGCTAAGGCCATTAAGAAGAAAGCAGTTGTCGGGTCATTTGACCCGGTCATTCAAATAGGCTCTCAAGAAGAGGAGGCCACCTTGGTCCCCCAGGATGAGCCGGCATTCCAGAATAGCCCGCCACCTCAAAATGCCGCAAGCCCGGCTCGCGCTCCCTCTCATGTTGTTTAGGAGAGAGAGAATCCAACTGAGGAGCAGCCTGAAGAGCAGCCCGCGGTACCGGCTCAGGATGAAGTGGTGGTGACCGGAGAATAGCAAACTACACCAGAAGCTTCTACCGCCCTTACCAAAATTCCTGCCAAGCCTGAGTCGGCCTGAAGGATAAGGGGAAGACAACTCTTGAATTTTCGGCTTTTGAAAACCAAGATGCCAGCTCCTTACACCAAGCTATGCTGACCCGGCTGTCTGAAAGTCGGGACACAGAAATAGCTATGATAACCTCACTGAAGAGGAAATATGAGGTAATTTGCACCTTCTTATGAACCATATATATATGTAGCCCCCAAGGGCCGGGTCATTATAGAATGATGACCCGGGACTTCAAAATTTAACTTGTAAGCAGAACTTCAACCAACGACCCCAAAGGCCGGCTCGCCATTCATGACGGGCAGGTCTTCATAACTTAGCAGGATAGATCAATTTATGCATTAGCCCCCAAGTGCCATGTAGAGTGCCTGTAGCTGCATGGAACTTGCCTTGCTATTTGTTTTAAGCTCGAAAACATGTAGCCCCCATGTGCCGGGTTGTCCTTTAGGGCGGCTCGGGGCATGCGTATATGATGTATAACACTGCCCTGCAGGAAATGCTGGATCAAGTAGAGGCCCAGGCTTCCTTCTTCCGAAAGGAAGCAAGGAAGGAGAAAAAATTGCGCAAAGAAGCTAAAGAATCTACTGTTGAAGCCAATAAGTCTTTGGTCATTGTGAGGAACACCTTGCAAGAAACTGAAGCTGCAAGAGCCGCCCAAGCCGCGCGAGCTGAAGAGGCCAAAGCCAAACTTGAGCCGGTAACTCAAGAACTGGTGACTCTAAAAGGCCAAATCACCGCCATGTGCCGGGCCATCTTTGGTAAGCAAAACAGACCACCATGCACCAATAGTTCCGACTTAAATATGCTAAGCCAGCTTGACTGATCGTGTATACTTACTTTTGCAGGTCGGAAGAATCAAACTCTTGTGCAGCAACCACTGGTAAAATTGAAGGCAGTATATATCTTTGTGGAACAACTGTACATAGGCGGCTCCCGATGCATCATGGCCGCAAAAAACACCACATCACCACCACAATTGATTGCGGACATGTTGAAAGAGCTGTCTGTGGTGCCCAGGTGGTTTGAGGACTGGAAGAAGGCATGCTGCCGCTCTGGGGCTCTAACAGCGATTGCTCGAGCCAAGGCATACGTGCCAGAGCTCGACCCGGCTCAGATTGTGGGTGGGTACCCAGAGTTCAACATGGACGACTTGCCGTTTACCAAGAAGGACTTTCAATGCTGCATCAAACAAACCTGGGTTGCAGCCACCGCGGTCGCAGAAGAGGCAGATCTGACCAAGTACCAGGCGCCCTACTCGAAGGAGAATGAGCGGATAGAGCCGCCTAATCATGAGCCGGTGGCCCTAACCCGTATGCGTAAGCCATCTTTCGCTCCTGAAGTCGACCCTTCCTCCCTGATAATCGTCGATGCCCTATTTGAAGCGTTGCGCTCAATTCAGTGGTCGACCGGCGAATCAAGTCAAGAGGCGGAGGATGACGATGGTCGCGAAGAGCCGGCATATGGTGCTTCATCGGGTGCTGGCGCCAGCTCTGACCCGGCGACATAAACGCCGGCTTATCCTTTTGTAGGCCGAACTTTGTAAAAATCCATGTCGTGGCCGTAGTTGATGGGCGGCTTGTAATAGCGTAGCTTGAAACACTTGTTACTGATGCCAGTGACATCACGTACTATGCTTGCTTACTGCCTGTACAAATACTTTGTGCTTTTGTGAATCCTCTTTTGGGCTTCGAGAGCCGGATTTTGCAACAAGAGTGATTGTGCTGCAACAATAACAACTGCATATGATAAGAACTGTAATCTTTGTTACTGTTTGTAATGAATCAAGAATATCAAAGTGAACTAAAGTAAATGCTATGCATGGATGTATGCATGTATGCAGAGATGAGATGAGTGCAACAAAAAAGAACATAATCGTAACAAGCCGGCTGCTAAACACAACTTGAGACGACCGGCTCATAAAGCGCAAGCCGGAATATGCTTTCATGAAGTTGGCACTTTGGCCTGTTGGTTTGTCCTCGCCCTCTGAAAGCCGGCTCTGACATAACCAATCAGACGTTTTAACTCTGACGAATTCAGGGTCACCTATGTGATTGACTCATCAGACGTACGCCGGGTCATTTTTAGGGAGTAGCATCTTGCTAACAGGCAGGTTTAACCAACTTTGTGGCATCTCGCTGGGTTAAAGGGCTTTGTAAGCTAAACTCAATTGAGTTGGAAGCCCCCAAGTAACCAAGATCAACAAATAAAGATCCAGCACACAAATTTTGAGGCAAAACAACACTTTTTTACACAGTGCTACTGGTCATTATTTTATTTGATCGAAAAATAGGTATATACATGATAGAAGGCATGTACAAAGATATGACCCAGTCAATGACTCAGGTGTAGTATGGCCGGAGCTGGGCGATGTTCCAGGGCCGGCTTGTTTCCTCCTCAGAGGTACGTGTTTTATCTGCCTCACGTATATCAATCAGGTAATATGACCCGTTGTTGAGATTCTTGCTGACCACAAAGGGCCCTTCCCAAGGTGGTGAAAGCTTATGCATGCTTGTCTGGTCTTGTATCAGACGGAGCACTAAGTCACCTTCCTGAAAAGTGCGGCTTCGAATTCTACGGCTGTGATAGCGACGTAAGTCTTGTTGATAAATTGCTGATCTGGGCGCGGCAAGTTCGCGTTCTTCTTCCAAGGCATCAAGAGCATCCTGCCGTGCTTGCTCATTATCAGACTCCACATAAGCTGCCACTCGAGGGGAGTCATGACGAATGTCGCTTGGAAGTACGGCTTCTGCGCCATAGACCAGGAAAAACGGCGTATAGCCTATTGACCTGTTGGGAGTAGTCCGTATGCTCCAAAGTACCGCAGGTAATTCTTCTTCCCAGCAACCCGGCGTACGCTGTAGGGGCACCATGAGCCGGGGCTTGATGCCATGCAGCAATTCCTGATTGGCTCTTTCTGCTTGTCCGTTGGACTGAGGATGCGCGACCGATGCTAAATCAAGCCGGATATGCTCCTGTCGGCAAAACTGTTCCATGACTCCTTTGGAACGGTTGTTGCCATTGTCTGTGATGATACTGTGCAGATAGCCAAATCGGAAGATCAGCTTTTACAGAAACTTGACAGCTGTAGCAGCGTCACAGTTGCTGACCGGCTCAGCCTCGACTCACTTGGTAAACTTGTCCACAGCCACCAATAGGTGCGTATGCTTGTTCTTAGAACGTTTGAAGGGTCCAACCATGTCAAGCCCCCAGACCGCAAAAGGCCAAGTTATCGGGATCATCATCAACTCTTGAGCCGGCACGTGAGCCTGGCGAGCATATTTCTAGCAACCATCACACTTGCGTACAATGTCCTCTGCATCAGCATGAGCTGTGAGCCAGTAAAAACCGTGCCGGAAAGCCTTCGCGACCAGTGATCTTGAGCCGGCATGGTGTCCACAATCGCCAGAGTGAATCTCATTGAGAATTGCGTGGCCTTCTTCAGGCGAAACACAATGTTGGAAAACACCAGTGACGCTTCGTTGGTGCAACTCGCCATTGACAATAGTCATAGACTTGGATCATCTGATGATCTGCCGAGCAAGGATTTCCTCTGTTGGCAGTTCTCCTCGGCTTAGATAAGCCAAGTAGGGGACTGTCCAATCAGGGATAGCGTGGACAGCAGCCACTAGAGCTGCCTCTGGGTCAGGAATAGCCAAATCCTCCTCTGTTGGTAACTTGACAAACGGGTTGTGCAAAACGTCCAGGAACACATTGGGTGGCACTGGCTTGCGCTGAGAACCCAAGCGAGAGAGTGCGTCTGCCGCCTTGTTCTGCCGGTGATCAATATGGTCAACTTGATAACCTTTGAAGTGTCTAGCAATATTTGTAACCACATGCCGATAAGCCGCCATAAGGGGATCCTTGGAATCCCATGTACCAGAAACCTGCTGGGCCACCAAGTCTGAGTCGCCCAAACACCTGAACCGGCTCAGGTTCATCTCCTTGGCCATCCGAAGCCCATGAAGCAAGGCCTCATATTCCGCTGCATTGTTAGTACAGGGAAACATGAGTCTCAAAACATAACAGAACTTATCTCCTCGGGGGGAAGTAATCACAACTCCAGCCCCCGAGCCTTCGAGCTGCCGTGAGCCGTCAAAGTGTATGGACCAGTATGTTGTGTCGGGCTTCTCTTCGGGAGCCTGCATCTCTGTCCAATCATTAATGAAATCCACCAACGCCTGAGATTTGATTGCTGTGCGGGGCACGTATTTGAGATGGTGCGGACCAAGCTCGATGGCCCATTTAGCAACCCGACCTGTCGCCTCCCGGTTCTGGATTATATCCCCAAGAGGTGCTGAGCTGACCACAGTGATTGGATGTTCATGGAAGTAATGCTTCAGCTTGCGGCTAGCCATAAATACTCTGTAGACCAGTTTCTGCCAATGTGGATATCGCTGCTTGGACTCGGTTAACACCTCACTGATATAATACACAGGGTACTGGACTGGATATTCCTTGTCGTCCTCCTTCCGCTCTACCGCGACTGCCACGCTTACAGCCTTGTTATTGGCAGCAATATATAGCAACATCGGCTCCTTCTCGTGAGGGGCAGCAAGGACTGGCAGCTCCGACAACTGCTTCTTGAGGGCCTCAAAAGCCTGATCTGCAGCATCACTCCAGATGAAGTTGTCTGATTTCTTAAGCAACCGGTATAACGGAATTGCCTTCTCTCCAAGCCGGCTTATGAACCGACTCAGTGCCGCCACCCGCCCAGCCAGCTTCTGCACGGCATTCAGATTGGCCGGCTTAGCCAGGGCCGTGATTGCTTTGATCTTTTCTGGGTTAGCTTCAATGCCACGCTCGGAAACAAGAAATCCTAGAAGTTTTCCTGCAGGGACACCAAAAACACACTTCTTCAGGTTAAGCTTCATCTGGTAGATGCGGAGATTGTCAAACGTTTCCTTGAGACCCTCCAACAAGGTTTCTTTCTTTCGGGACTTAACCACAATATCATCAACATAAGCATGAACGTTCTGCCCTATCTGTTTATGAAAGCAGCTTTGGACACAACGCTGGTAAGTCGCCTATGCACACTTCAGACCAAACGGCATGGTCATATAATAGAAAGCTCCAAAAGGTGTGATGAAAGCCATCTTTTCCTGGTCTTCCAGCTTCATTTTGATCTGATGATAGCCAGAGTAAGCATCCAGGAAGCATAAACTCTCACAACTAGCCGTAGCATCGATGATCTGGTCAATACGGGGCAAGGCAAAGGGGTCACTAGGACAAGCCTTATTCAGGTGTGTGTAATCAACACACATCCGCCAAGTCTCATTTTTCTTCAGAACAAGCACTAGGTTAGCTAGCCATTCCAGATGGAAGACTTCGACGATGAACCCAGCAGCTAGCTGCCGGGCCACTTCTTCACCAATAGCTTTCCGCCTTTCCTCATTAAAGCGACGGGGATACTGGCGAACTGGCTTGAACTTGGGATCCACATTAAGGGAGTGCTCAGCGAGTTCTCTCGGTACACCTGGCATGTCAGAAGGTTTCCATGCAAAAATGTCCCGGTTCTCATGAATGAACTCGATGAGCGCGCTTTCCTATTTGGGATCCATATTTGCCCCGATGGTGAACTGCTCAGAAGAATTGCCTGGGGTGAAATCAACTTGCTTTGTGTCTCTGGCCGACTTAAACTTGAGCAGAGGGTCAGACTCCGTGGTGGGCTTCTTCAGGGATGTCCTGTCAGACGGGTCAACATTGTCCTTATAATACCGCAACTCCTCTGCGGCGCAAGCCGTCTCGGCATAAGCTGCGTCTCCTTCCTCGCACTCGAGTGCAATCTTCCGGTTGCCTTCCACTGTGATGGTTCCCCTTGGTCCTGGCATCTTCATTTTCAGGTAAATGTAACACGGTCGTGCCATGAACCGCGCATAAGCCGGTCGGCCGAATAAAGCGTGGTACGGGCTTTTAAGCGTAACCACCTCAAAGGACAGGAACTTAGAACGCCAGTTATCCTCTGAGCCAAAGGCCACCTCAAGGGAAATTCTTCCCATGGGATAGGCTGACTTGCCAGGAACAATGCCGTGAAAGACTGTAGAGGACGGAGTTAACCGCTTATCGGACAGATTCATCCGCCTGAACGTGTCATAGTACAGAATGTTGATGTTGTTGCCTCCGTCCATGAGCACCTTAGTCAGGGTATAACCGCCGACTTGTGGCGCAACCACCAGAGCCAGGTGTCCAGGGTGATCGAGGAGGACAGGATGATCTCCCCGGCTCCAGGTAACTGGCTGTTCAGACCAGTTGAGATAGTAAGGAGTTGCCGGCTCAACCGCGTGGGCGGCTCGTCATTGCACCTTTCGATCCCGTTTGCAGGTGCTGGTGGTGAAAACATGATACTGTCCGCTATTTAACTATTTCGGGTTACTCTGAAACCCTGTTGCACCAGCTTGATGCTGATTTCCCTGGTTGTTTCGCTGATTGCCGCCTCCAGCATTGTCAGCCCCCTGAAACCCGCCGCCTTGGCCACTGTTCCCTTGGAAACTGGGTCCTGCGAAGGGCCCCTGCAAACCGGCCCCTGAGAAGCCGGGCCCCTGGTTGGCGGGTTGTCCGCCGTTGCCGCCCCCATTATGATGATTCTGGAAGACCCGCTTGGCAAACTCTTGCATGACATAGCAATTTTCCCAGGAGTGACTGGATGGCTTACCATTGTAAATGTGTTTTGGACAGGGAGCCTTGAGAGCTTCCTCGTAAGTGAGAGGGCGATTACCAGAGGACTGCCTCCTAGAACTGTCGTTCTGACGCTGACCTTTGTTCTCCGTGTTTGCGTTCGCCACTAGATCAGAGCTACCATCGTAGCCCTTACGTTTACCACCGTTGTTGTTCTGACCATTACCATTATTCTGCTGCTGACCCTTACCGCCAGCTTTCTTCCCCTTGTCGGATTTCTCCTTGTCCGATAGCGGATCCTTCGTGTTATCTGACTCCGCATACCGGGTTAAGACATCCATGAGGTCACCCATGTCTTGGACCTTTCACTTGAGTCGCCCTAGCTTCTGGACCAAGGGCTGAAATTTGCATGTTCGTTCCAGAACGAGCACTGCTTGTGCGGCCGAGATGCTGTCTGAGCTATGTATAACCTCCGCAACCCGGCGAGCCCAGTGATGCGCTGACTCATCCTCATGCTGGACACAATGCTGAAGATCAACAATTGTGGTTGGCCTTTTATAGGTTCCCTGGAAATTCTTGATGAAGCGATCCTTCAGTTCCTGCCATGTGTTGATAGAATTCGCCGATAGGTTTTTCATCCAGGTGCGTGCAGGGCCTTCCAACATCAGAGGCAGGTAACGCGCACACACTGACTCACTTGCGCCCAACAAGTCCATTGCCAGCTCATAACTCTCGATCCACTCGGTGGGCTCCAGATTCGCTGTATAGTTAGGAACCTTGCGAGGCCCTTTGAAATCAGGGGGTATGTGCGCTTCTCGCAGCGCTGGTACCAAACAGGGAGTTCCAATCAGGCGGCTCGAAGAGCCCCCAAGTCGGCCATCTGTCTGGGTTGCGTCGGGCAGGTGATGCCCTTCCGGCGGGTTGACATTTGGCGGCGGGTTAACCCGCGCCGGTGTGTTGACGTGCGCCGGCGGGTTGTGCCCTGCACGCGCGTTTTCTTCCTCCCACACTCGTAGAACCCGAGCAACGTCCACAATGTCTTGCGGGTTCCTGGGCTGGTGCTGCCCCACAAGCGGCTGGGCGGCTCTCCTGCGGTGTGCGCTGCTGGAGACCACTGGCGACTCAAGGCGCTGGCTCCTGGTGCGGCTCTGATGAGGGGTCGAGTGAAGATGGTGCTGGCTATGCGAGTAGTTGGCCTGCTGCACTACCGCTGTCTTGAGCATCGCAATAGCGTTCCTGGCCTCTGTATGAATCGGGCCGTCCCCCTCAATCGGAATAGCCGCCAAGTTATGGGTTGCTGCCAGCACGTTATCGACCGGGTTGGAGTAGTGTCCAATTGGGGTCTGGAACCGGTGAGACGGCGGTTCCTGTTGCTGATCTGGCGTGCGATGCTAGGCCGGCTCCCGTTGCTGAGCCGGCGGCTGCGAAGGCGGCTCTCCCGTGGGGATGACTCCAGCCCCCGGGTTCGTCGGAGCCAGCGGTGTGGTGAACAGCTGAGTCGGCTCGAGATTAGCCGGAAGTCGGCTCTGATGACGCCTTCTGTGGACGAGCTCTGACTCGGCCTGTCGGCGGTTCAGGTAATGTGCCTCCTCTTCCAGGCGCTGCCTCTCATCGGCAATCTGGGCATGTTCCTGTACCATGCGGGCGTTCTCCGTATTGATGTCCTCTTGGATCTTGGCCATCTGCTCGCGACACTTCGTGATCTCCGCGTTGCGCGCCGCTGCGTTCTCCGCAGTGACCGGCTCGGCCAACAGGGCTGCCAGCGTGGTCATCAAGTCCGCGAGCGCCTGAACCCCGGTCTTCTGAGAGCCGGCGGCCGATGCACCGGCTCCACCTGAGCCGGCAAGGATGTTGTTCTGCCTCGCCGTTGGATTGGCCGGGGCACGCACCGGATCTTGCCTACCCGCCATGTATACCGCCGCGAAGCGAGGCGGATCTGGGCTCTCTGGAAAGACGTCGCCCGTGTGCCCGAGCCCTCCAGCATGCAGAGTAAGGATTGACTCGGTTTCTCCCATCGAGGACTCACCGTCAGATTGGACGAGCATATCATCTTCAGACAGGGAGTTCTCCGATAAGGCCACCCATTGGGTGAAACCTACGAAGATATGGTTTCGGCCGGCTTGACGCGGGCCGGGTATCGCCTGGTTCTGACCAGCGCGGCGCGCCGACTCGATGCTGGCGATATTCTCCAACCCGGCGGTCGGCTCGTCAACCACGCCGATGAAGGTGTGGATCTTGCCGAAGGGGACCCGATACCCGTACTCGATGGAGTCGGCGTCGGGGCCCCAGTATGAATCGTCGATGTAGAACTTCCCGCGGCGGCTCCTTGTCATCATGCCAACTGCGTACCTCCCAAACCCTGGAAGAGATCCCGCTAAGAACTCAACTCCACCGTGCGTAGGCCCCACGGTGGGCGCCAACTGTCGTGGTTTTGACACGGCAGATGCCCTTGTGAAAGGACTTTGAGATGAGGCCATCGCACAAGTGTGGAAGCTTAACGGGGTTGATCGGGAACGAGAATACGCCGGGTTACCCAGGTTCGGCCCCTCACGGTGGAGGTGAAGCCTACGTCCTGCTTGATTATATTGCTATAGTTCTTGATTACAAGGATGTGGATTCGCTAACCTAGCTTTCGAGAGATTGCAACTTAGTCTCTTTTCGTATAGGTGCTCCCCTTTATATATACAGGTGGAACCCTATATTACATGGGAGTCCGGGTCATCCTTTGACCCGTCTCCTACTCTTTCCTACTTGTTCTCCAAGACGGACTTCACGCCACTCATCATCTCGTGAGCCGGCCCATTACCTAAGCCGGCCTTTCCCGCTTTAGCCTCCTCAAGCCAGCCCACCAAGATTCCTTCAGCCCTACAGTGAGCTGACCCACCGAGCCTGCTCTATGGCCGAGTTATCACCCTGCCGGGTCTATATGCTGGTAAATACCCCCAACAGAATGCGTATTCCAGGAATACGCTTCCACTTACGTACCGGTTCGGCAGCGGCTGGGTCACTGATGGGTGGGGCCACCCTGTCAGTTTTCTTTTTTAAACACCCGACCGAGGTGCGGTGGTACTCCGGCGAGGTCTCATCGACGACTACAGAGCACTAGGGCTCGAATGAATGGGCTCATCGGAACGAGGGCTCTCCGGCGATCCTTCTTGTACCCGCAATGTCTCCGAGGACGGCCTGACGGCGTCACTTCCTTCCTCGCGGGCCGTGGTGGTCTTTGAGTGTCGGGGAACTCCGGTGAGGGGGCACTAATTGACCCGTCCCGGTGATCGGGCGTGCGCACGAGAGCAAGGGAGGATGGACGGTGGCGATGGCTAGGCTAGGAGAGCCGTGGGTGGAGCTAATCGAGCTCGGCTCGTCGGCGGCAGAGCTTCGCCGTAGAGAGGGGCGGAGGGCGCGATAGCACGAGGGCGTCGACCAGTAATGGTTAGGGGGGAGGAGAAGGTGTGAGGAGAAACGGAGGCCGGGGGTCTCCTTTTATAGGCCGGAGAGCGACCGGGGGTCCTCGCTCCGCCGTGCTTGGCGTTGACGGCCAGCTGGCCTGCGCCGACCTATGGTGTAGCTTCTCCGGGGCTCGGGTGGTCTGCAGCAAGCGGCCAAGGGCTCCTACGCTGGCCTAGCGCGTCGCGACGTGGCTCTGGTCACGGGTGCACAGTGGCCGGAGCCACAGCCGTGCTCGGTGGAGGGACCTGGCCATGGCGAGGCTGGGCCTGGATGTGGGGAAATAATTGGGGGTGCAGGGAGGGGGCTGCGCATGGCCTTGGTGTCGGGGACGCGCGTTCGGGCAGTGACCGTGTGGGCAAGGCACGGGCGCTGCATAGAGCACGCGCTCTGTGCATGCCAGCCTCGCGCTCACCACCAGGGGTTGGCGCCTGGGTGGTTTTGGGCGCATCTAGCTATGTCCAGTAGCTAGGGGAGTCTAAGAGGGGCGGGTGTGTGGCTGCAGTTGGGACCCAGGGGCAGTGGGGTGAGTTCCTGATCTTCTAGAAGGTTCTGTACAGAAGGTATTTGATACTCGCAAAATGCACATGAGTTGGAGTTTGAATATGAGATTTGGTGTAGTGAGTTTAGTCACTAGGGTGAGTGTGTGTGCAAAATTGCAGAGCAAATGGGTCTTTCTAGCTAGTACTTGTTGTACAACTTGAAAGAAGGGGCCAAAATGTAAAAGTAGAAGAGGGGCTCAAATGCAAAAGTTCCTGGTGGGGCCAGGGACTTTTCTGAAGTATATTTGACCCAAAGAAATTATGAGAATTATCTAGGAATTTTCCTAAGTACAGAAATGTGGGTGGCTTCATAACTTAGGTGACCTGGGGCATATATTCTTTTAAGTAAAGAATATATTCTAGGGTTTTTTGTTATGAGCACATGTGAAGATGATCTAGAGAGAGAGGGAGGTTTTTAGTTGGTTTAGGTTTGTTAAATCCAAAAGAGCTGACTGAGAGAAACCAAAGCAAAGATCCAGCAAGATCAACAGAAGAAGAAAAAGGGAAAAGCAGGGGCCAAAAACCAGGGTGTTACATACGCAAAGCCACAACGGTGATATACAAGTTGCCTTTTAACCTTCTACAAGGAACACCATTGTCAAATCAAATTCAGCTAAAGTGTGAGAGACAGGCACCCGCCAGCCACTTTTATGTAATACAAGTTGCATGTCAGTCAGTGGAACCGGTCTCTTGTGCGAGGACAAGTAAAGTTGGTCCGGGCCGCTTCATCCCACAATACCGCCGAATCCAAAATAACAAAGGAGGTAAGCAATTTCGACATCAACGCCCACAACTTCTTTGTGTTCTACTCATGCATACACATCTACGCATAGACCTAGCTCTGAAGCCACTGATGGGGAACGTTGCATGAAAATCAAAAAAATCCTATGAAACACCCAAGATCTAATCTAGGAGATGTATAGCAACGAGAGGGAGAGTGTGTCTACGTACCCTCGTAGACCGAATAGCGAAAGAGTATATAACGCGGTTGATGTAGTCGTACTCTTTGCGATCCAATCATGATCCAAACCGATCTAGCGCCGCACGTACGACACCTCCAAGTTATGCACACGTGCAACTCGTTGACTGATGACCCACAAGTATAGGGGATCAATCGTAGTCCTTTCGATAAGTAAGAGGGTCGAACCCAACGAGGAGCAGAAGGAAATGACAAGTGGTTTTCAGCAAGGTATTCTCTGCAAGTACTGAAAGTAGCGGTAACAGATAGTTTCGGTAGCAAGATAATTCGTAACAAGTAACAAGTATACTAAAGTGCAGCAAGGTGGCCCAATCCTTTTTATAGCAAAGGACAAGCCAGAACGAACTCGTATAATAAGCAAAGCATTCTCGAGGACACATGGGAATTTCATCTAGTCACTTTCATCATGTTTGTTTGATTCGCGTTCGCTACTTTGATAATTTGATATGTGGGTGGACCGGTGCTTGGGTGCTGTTCTTACTTGAACAAGTCTCTCACTTATGATTACCCCCTCTCGCAAGCATCCGCAACTACGAAAGAAGAATTAAGACAAATCTAACCATAGCATGAAACATATGGATCCAAATCAGCCCCTTAAGGAATAGCGCATGAACTAGGGTTTAAGCTTCTGTCACTCTAGCAACCCATCATCTAATTACTACTCCACAATGCCTTCCCTTAGGCCCAAAGATGGTGAAGTGTCATGTAGTCGACGTTCACACGACACCACTAAAGGAAGCAACAACATACATATCATCAAAATATCGAACGAATACCAAATTCACATGATTACTTATGACAAGACTTCTCCCATGTCCTCAAGAACAAAAGTAACTACTCACAAATCATATTCATGTTTAAGATCAGAGGGGTAGTGAATAGCATTAAGGATCTGAACATATAATCTTCCACCAAATAAACCAACTAGCATCAACTATAAGATGTAATCAACACTACTAGCAACCCACAGGTACCAATCTGAGGTTTTGAGACAAAGATTGAATACAAGAGATGAACTAGGGTTTGAGATGAGATGGTGCTGGTGAAGATGTTGATGAAGATTGGTCTTCCCACGATGAGAGGATTGTTGGTGATGTCGATGGCTTCGATTTTCCCCTCCAGGAGGGAAGTTTCCCCAGCGGAATCGCTCCGCCGGAGAGCAAAATAGCTCCTGCCCAGGTTCCGCCTCGAGACGGCGGCGCTTTGTCCCGAAAGTCTTCTTCTGATTTTTTTCTAGGGCAAATGGCTTCATATAGCAGAAGGAGGGGGCCGGAGGCCTGCCAGGGCCCCACAAGCTCGGGGGGCGCGCCTAGGGGGTAGGGCGTGCCCCCCAGGCTTGTGGCTTCCTGGTGGGCCCCCTCCTGGTAATTCTTTCGCCAGTATTTTTTATATATTCCAAAATAATTCTCCGTAAATTTTCAGGTCATTTGGAGTTGTGCAGAATAGCTATCTCTGTTTCACCCCTTTCCGGTCCAGAATTCCAACTGCCGGCAATCTCCCTCTTCATGTGAATCTTGCAAAATAAGATAGAAAAGGCATAAGAATTGTACCATGAAGTGAAATAATGATTAAAAACATATTAATTAACAGTAGGAAATCATGATGCAAATTGGACGTATCAGTGACGTCTCCTCCTCCTTGATCCAGCAAGCGATGGGGAAGAAGTAGATGGGATCACGGCCAGCACGACGGTGTGGTGGTGATGGTGGTGGTGCAGCACCAGCAGCGCTTCGCTAAGCGGAACCGGGACGAGGAGATGGGAGAGACGGGGAGGGGCTGCGCCAAGGGTGGAAGGGTGTGGTGCCCAGCCCCTCTTCTCCCTTTATATAGGGGCGTGGGAGGACTGGCTGGCCCTAGCCCCTCCTCCAAGGGAGGGGACGGCGGCAAAGGGGAGAGGAGTGCCCTCCAAGCCAAGTGGAGGGCCCTCCCCTTTAGGGTTTCCCCTTCCCAGGCGCATGGGCCTTAGGGGGGCTGGTGCGCCTGGCCCAACTAGGTCAGGGCGCACCCCCTACAGCCCATGTGTCCCCCCGGGGCAGGTGGACCCCCCGGTGGACCTCTGGAACCTTCTAGAACATTCCAATACAATACCGATAATTTCCTGAACTTTTCTAGAACCCCGCAAACTACTTTCCATATATATATATATATATATATTATGATCACGGGATGAGAATAATATTCTGATAACTACCCGACCTATCACAGCAGTAGTAGTTGAACTTCACCCACGGATAGGTTGAACTTCCGCAAACATTGTCCAAATGGGGCTTGCGATATACCGTTGGAAAGCTATGGACACATGGACCACAGTCTACGTTAAAGTTTTTGCAAAATCAACACGGTTTAAGAGTAGTTTTGCAAACCGTTTTTCTTCATACAAAAAAACGTGAATCGTATTTTCGAGCCCATTTCTAAACTGTTTATCGGAATGAGGCAAATGATACGACGTTGGAGAGCTGCTGTAAATCTGCTCATTTCACATATATAAAGTTTTCCCTAATTTCATATGGTTAAAGAGTAATTTGAAAAATGGCGGATTTTCTCAAACCGAACAGCCGAGCTCGTTTTCTTGGCGTAATTTGAAAATGGCTTATCCGTTTGATGCAAATGATACGGAGTTGGAAAGCTTAGGAAAATACGCTTCTTTTTCATATAGAAACTTTCTTCCAATTTTGAACGGTTTAAAAGTAATTTAGAAAACGGTTGAAGTTCCCCTGAGTTCGTATTTTTGGTTTTTTTTCTAAATGGTTTGTCGGAATGTAGCAAAGGATATGGCGTTGGAAAGCTTGAACAAACGCGAAACCTTTTTGTATATAATGTTTCTCCCAATTCTCTACGGTTTTAAGTCAATTTCGAAAATAGCTAAAAACGTTTTTTGACCATATTTTTCTCATTCTTTGTTGGAATGGGGCAAATAATATACCGTTGGATAGCTATCAAAAATGCGAATTTTTTTCATATAGAATGTTTTCTCTGATTCCTAGCCGTTTTTACGTAATTTTAAAAACGGCGAGATCATGCGTTCTGCCTTCATCGCGAAAACAAAGTCTTCGGAAATGCACTGCGTGAAGAAGTTGAACTTCTAGGGCATGTGTGTTTGAACTTCACTCTGTTTTCACGTGCTGTTTTTGCCCGTAACTCCCCAACCACTTACCGGAATTGAGAAATGATATACCGATGGAAAGCTGTTGAAAACGCGCAACTTTCCCGTGTTGATCATTTTTTCATACTCGCGGTGGTTCATAAGATTTTTTTTTGAATACGTAAAAATGAGTTTTTAACGGTATACATGAAACTTTTAAACCGTTCATCAGAATGTAGCATATAATATACCGTTGGAAAGCTTATGAATAGGAGCAACTTTTTCATCTAGACAATCGTTACAAATTCGTTACCGTTTGAGAGCAGTTTTAAAAATCGCAAAACAACATCGTTTTTTGCCCTTTTTAAAACATGTAATTGAAGGTCGGACGTCTCGCAATATAAATTTTGAACCGTGCAGGGAGGAGCACGTGAACTTCTTGCAACAAACCTTTTAGGGCTTTTAGTTTTGTATTCTTTTATTCTCATCTGAAACACATTCCGTGTAGTAGTTGAATGCTCGTCATTTTCACATTGAACTTCTGTCACGTATTACCCTTTGGAAAGTTGTTGAATAAGGGGAAATTTTTTCATGTAGAGCATTTTATTTCAAATTTGTAATGAAATGAGAGAATTATTTTAAAACACCAAAAACAACATCTTTTTTTCTGTTTTTGAACATGTAAATACATGGTGAACCTCTCTCACAAGAATTTTTGAACTTTCTCGGGCCGAGCACCTGGACTTCTAGCAACAATTTTTTTAGACTTTGGCTCTTTATTCTTATTTTCATACGAAATGCACACCATGCAGTACGTGAACTTCTGGCAGTTATCAATTTGAACTTATCTCTGTTTATTCTTTAATAACGAGATTTTTTTTTTGTTTTTTATATACTTCGAACTTCTCTGTTATTTTAATTTGAACTTCTTAGTCTTATTCTTGAAAAAAAATGTTTTTAAATAAGCATTAAAACCTTTTTTTAAATTGAACTTCATACTTTTATTTTTCCTAGAAACGAAAAGAATTTGAGTTTTTCGTACACAACGAACTACTCCTTTATTTTAATTTGAACTTCTTTATTTTTATTCATTAGTAACAAGGAAAAAAATGAGTTTTTTGTTCTATTTGAACAAGTAAACGTTAGGTTTTACAAATTTTGAACTTCTCAGTTATTTTAATTTGAACTTCTTTTGTTTTAATTTGAGAAAATAATTTTTATTATTTTGAAATAAACATCAAAATACATGAACTTCTTGGATTTATTTTTTAATAACTTGGAAAATCTGACTTTTTATAAACATCAAACTGCTCTATTTATTTATGTTAGACTTCTTGGTTTTATTCTTTCGTAACGGGAAAGTCCTAGTTTTGTAGTAATCATCAAACACTATGTTAAATTTGAACTTCTAGTTTTTTTAAACATGGAAAATCCATTTTTTTTATTTTCTATGTTATTTTAATTTGACCTTCTTGGGGTTCATATTGTAATGTCAAAAATGTATATTTTACTAGCATTGGACTGCTCTAGTTTTTTTAATTTGAACTTTTTGATTATTTTTTCAAAAACTGAAAAAATACACGAGATTTTTTTACAAACATATATGTTTCGCTTTTTTATTTTCTCATTTTTTTGAACTATCCAATTTTATTAAATTAGAACTTTGAGAGTTAACGTTTTCTAGGTGAGCCTTGTTTTCTTCTTGGTATATAAACATCGAATTGCTCCATTATTTTAATTTGACTTGTAGGTTTCTACTTTTTAGCAACGCTTATATTCTGTTTTTATTTTGAACGTTTATCTACTCTATTTTTAAAATTTGAACTTATTTATTCTTTTAGAATGGGAAAATCTAATTTTTTTAACACTGGAATGCTTTGTTATTTTAATTTAGACTTCAGGGTTTTATTTTTAGAAACAGAAAAAAAACTTTTTTATAAAGATTAAACTACTCTGTTATTTTAATTTGAATTTCTTCGTTTTATTTGTAGAAACAAACAAATCCGCAATTTTTATTAAGATCGAACTACTTTGTTAGTTTAATTTGAACTTCTTGGGTTATTTTAGAAACAGGAAAATCTGAATTTCTATCACATTTCTAAAACTCCATTTTTTGGTTATGATCGAACTACTCTTTTATTTAAATTTGAACTTCTTGCTTTCTCAACTATGACCTCTCTCGATTCTTGTACATCAACCTCGCATAGATCAAACACATCGATAAGAACACACATATTCAATACACATTTTGACAAAAAGAAACGCAATATGTGGCTACTAAGAAGAAACATTGAACCGCTTTGTTATTTAAATTTGAACTTCTAAGTTTTTCTTAGAATTGGAGGAAATTTGTTTTATATAAAAAAAATGAATTGCTCTGTTTTTAAAATTTTGACCTTCTTGGGGTTATTTAAAAACATGCAAAATATGATTCTTTTGTTACAAATATTAAACGGCTTTGTTCTTTTAATTCGAACTTTTTGGTTATCTTTTTTTTCTGTAACGAGAAAACCATGGGATTTTTTTGTACACCGATAACATTTTCTTTGAACTCTTCAATGTATCAAATTTGAACTTTGAGATTAACATTTTCTAGGTGATGCTTGCTTTCTTCTTGGTATATAAACATCGAACTACTGTGTTATTTTCATTTGAACTTCTTGATTTATTTTTGTTAACGGGAAATTTCCATTTTTTGTAATCGACATTGAACCGCTTCTTTTTAAAAAAATGAACTTCTTAGTACACCCTGCTTTGTTCTAATTTGAACCTACCGAACTTTACATTTTTTTAATAGATGTTTTTTCAGTGCTTTGTGAACCTCTGTTTTTCTGTTAATACCCAAAATGATGCATCTTCGTCTTCATGTGAAAATGAAAGTGTTTATAGCATAATTATATTCATTTCCCCCCTCAACGAGAAAAGTTCTTAGGGTAGATATTTTTTTTACACAATAAAGTGTTTTGGGCAAATAACAGAACATGAACAAACTGAAATTAGACCAAAACTTCCAGGGAAATATAAGTACACAACGGTTCTATCTTTACCTAGCCATTTATCGAACATGTCCTGTGCACCTTTTGATTTGGTGCAAGAAACAGAGGGAAGGAGGCGGGCAAGAGCAAATCAGAGGGAGATTTGAAGGGGAGGTGTGGGACTGCGCGAGCAGCAGCAGCGGGGCATGCCGGCGTCGTCCTCGGGTGTCACGGTGAAGCGGGAGTGTAGGACATTGTTGCACAAGAAGTTCAAACCAGAGGAAGGAAGCCGTTCAATATGAGTTGGAGGTGCGCCGACGAGAGACGGCGTGCTGGTCGGGCACTGGGCGATGTGAGGTCGGGGAATCAGGGGAGTGCGGCCTCACCAACGACACTCGTGGGAGACGGACAGTTTGGCGGCGGCGCGCGAGACTGCTTTCGTCGACGGCTAGCACCTGTTCGTTAGGAGGTCAACTTGTACAGATATTACTGAACTGAGAAAATTACTGTCAGTGAACCGCCTCACATTTTAAATCAAGTATGATGCTCAAACATAAAGAAACAATCAAGAATTTAGTCTGTGAAGCAAACCTTTAAACAGAGCAAAAGGTTGACCGGTGGATTTTGGACAAAGTGATTCTTTTTTTACCCCACTAGGTGTTCTCTATCTAAAACCAAAAGGATCTTATCCTTTTGAGCAGCAAACATGCAATCTCCAACTCACCATTTTTCTTCTTGTCTTCTTCCTTGTGTGCCCAAATCCCAAGATCTACTAGCGCTAGCAACTTCGTTTGTAAAATAAAATCATAACCACACGTCAGCAGTTTGGCCTTCAGAACGGATTTGGCTGCAGTGCACTGAAAAAGCTCTCTGAATGTGCTAAAAAAATCTCTCTGAACCTCGATTCCCCATTACCTCTGAACTGCGTTACACCTAAAAACTATAGTGTGATTTGCTTCTGCAAAATAGGATGAGTTGGTTCGTCATGGTGGTGACTGAAACACAAGGCTCTATAGAAGCACACAAGAAGAATTATCACTTCACGGCGTTGATGCATTTTTTCCAATATTGAAGGACCTGTGAAACTGAACCAACATATCACTACACCAACTTTTTTGCACCTGCAAATACGTCTGAACTTCAGACAAGAAAGTCACTAAGAAACAATACAAAAACTGGACATAGTACAACAGCAGGGAACAGCAGGTAAGCGAGATGGAGAGAGGATGGACCTTCGGGGCATCGATGTGCTGGGCAGCCACATGCCACAGCGGCCGGGCAGGTGGTGGTCCTGGTAGTAGTCGCGACGGGTGGAGGAACTTGGCCGCGCCGGACGGCGGGTTGGATTGGAATCCAGGCGACACGGTGGACCGCGTTGGCCGGCGAAGTTGAACTAAGCGGCAGGGAAGGGGACGGCAGGTCCTGCGGCGCGCGATGGTGGGGCGGCGGCGGATGGGTCTCGCGTGGCGGCTGGAAGATGTCGCCCGGCGGCGACGGGATCTCGTGCGGCGGGGGCGGCAGCGGGATCTCGCGCAGCGGCGGCGGCGGCGGTAGGTGGCCGGATTTAGGTGGAGGCGGGGTGGTGAGAGGGGATCGGCGGCGCGGGTGGCTGCACCAGCACACGAGGTGGGTCTCGGGGCTACGCGCGATGAAACGCTGGAGGTCGGGGTAGGGCTGTTTTTCTCTCATCGCTGCCGCTTCCGGGAGTTCAGGAACAAGTCCATCTTGCCTTATATAGGACAGATAGTTTTCAGAATATTATTCTGATCCTAGGATCAGAATAGTGTTACTATATATATATCCTAATACTACTCTAGCGTCATCGAACGTTAAGTGTGTGACCCTACGGGTTCGAGAACATGCAGACATGACCGAGACTCCTCTTCAGTCAATAATCAATAGCGGGACCTGGATGCCCATACTGACTCCCACATATTCAACGAAGATCTCTATCGGTTGAACCACGATGTCAAGGATTTAGTTAATCCCGTATACAATTCTCTTTGTCCGACGATATGTTACTTGCCCGAGATTCGATCGTCGATATCTCCATACCTAGTTCAATCTCGTTACCGGCAAGTCTCTTTACTCGTTCCATAATACAAGATCCTCGCGACTAAACTCATTAGTCACATGCTTGCAAGATTCTTGTGATGTTGTATTACCGAGAGGGCCCAAAGATATCTCCCCGTCACACGGAGCGACAAATCTCAGTCTCGATCCATGCAACCCAACAAATACCTTCGGAGATACCTGAAGATCACCTGTATGATCACCCAGTTACAAAGTGGCGTTTGATAGCTCATAAAGTATTCCTCCGATAACTGGGAGTGGCATGATCTCATGATCTAAGGAACAGATACTTGACATTATGAAAGCTACGGCAAAGTGAACTTAGTGATACGATCAGATGCTAAGCTGACGGTTGGGTCTGTCCATCACATCATTCTTCTAATGATGTGATCCCGCTATCAAATGACAACTCATGTCTATGGTTAGGAAACCTTAACCATCTTTGATCAACGAGCTATTCTAGTAGAGGCTCAATAGGGACACGGTGTTGTTTATGTATCCACACATGTATTTAAGTTTTCGGTCAATACAATTCTAGCATGGATAATAAACATTTATCATGAACGAGGAAATATGATAATAACATCTTTATTATTGCCTCTAGGGCATATTTCCAACACCTCGCGTGTCGGTCCGAATAGCAGCTAGGTCGTGCTTGGGCCCGAGTGCGTAGCACGTGGTCCAGCACGACACAACCCGTTTGCTAACTGAGCCCCTCTGGATCTTGCCGTGCTTGGCACGATTGACACGGGCCGGTATGTTTGGTCAGGTATGCGTTAGACAGGCAGAAGAGGGCACCGCGAATCAATCGAACGACGCATGGGACGTGCGAGACCACGGATGACCTCAAGAGACGGGTACTCTAGCATTTTTTAATTGGATACTCCAGTATTTCTATACCTAATAATAATAAAGGGACTAGTGCTTCTGCCCGTCCGTCATGGAATTGCCCCTAGAGTTGGCATAAATTACCCCCAATGCCACCGAGTAAAAACCGACTCGGTTTTTTATAAGTTGGCCGTCCCTTGTAGTTCATAAGTGATGATCCCCCTTATCCATCACAAGCACACAGTGCCCCATCGGCTAGAGCCTAACCCTTCCAGCGCGGAGGCCCGTGTTTGAGCCCCCCTTCTCCCCCCCCCTTTCTCCCATTTTTCTTTCTAAATTCTGGGCAAGCGTTGGATGTTGCTGCCTCGCCCAAGCATTGCTTAGTATATGGGTTGCACAATGTTGCAATTTCGGCCCGGTACTCTCTGTTCAACATTTCCCTTTTTTTTGGCAGATTCAAATGCTTTTTAATTTTTTATATATCTTTCAAACGCTAACTCCAAATCCAACATGTTATATATGAAAATCTCTCATAAAAATGTGTAGATTCCAAAAATGCTATTATCTTTCATGTTAATCGTTTTTAAAATTACGTTTAGGATGCAACCTTAATTAATACCGTCTTATATATGAGGCAGTTTATAAATGCCTATTAATTAATAGTTTCTTATATATGAGGCATTTTATAAATACCTATTATATATGTTTTGTATCCCCTTTCATAAAATATATTATTGGCACCATAGAGGATGTTGTTTCCACCAGCTACCATGTGACGCCCCCGACTCGACCGAGCACTAATCATACACGCAAATGCGCGCGATCAAGCCCAGGGACTCACGGGAAGATATCACAACACAACTCTAGACACAAAATAAAATAATACAAGCTTTATATTACAAGCCAGGGGCCTCGAGGGCTCGAATACATAAGCTCGAGTACACAAGAGTCAGCGGAAGCATCAGTATCGGAGTACAGACACAATTATACAAGGTTGATAGGTCGATCCCCAATGTTTACGATCATAATTGCTCTTCTGGCGGGACTAGGCTGCCTTGAGATTTTCCCAGATAATATGGACTTGCTCTTCAGCTTGTTGGATAATATCCGGACCAATGAGCGGCCGTTCCCCAGTTTCTGACCAATTCAGAGGGGTTCGGCACTTACGTCCATATAATACCTCGAAGGGTGCCATCTTCAAGCTAACTTGATAGCTGTTGTTGTACGAGAATTCAGCATACGGGAGAGATTCTTCCCACTTCTTGCCAAATGAGATGACACAAGCACGTAGCATATCTTCAAGCACTTGATTAACTCGTTCAACTTGACCTTGGGATTGGGGGTGATAAGCTGTGCTCCAGGTTATATGAGTTCCCATAGCTTCTTGGAAACTTTCCCAGAACTTTGAGGTGAAGAGGCTGCCACGGTCTGAACTGATCTCCTTCGGAATACCGTGGAGTGTCACAATTCTGGAGATATACAAGTCTGCTAACTGACTAGCAGTGATCGTCTCCTTGACTGGCAGAAAGTGTGCAACTTTGGAGAATTGGTCGACGACGACAAGAATAGCATCGTGACCTTTTTGGGATCTGGGAAGGCCAGTGATAAGATACATTTGAACCTTGTCCCATTTCCATACAGGGATAGGAAGCGGTTGCAGAAGTCCAGCAGGTTTTTGATGTTCTGCTTTAACGCGATGGCAAATGTCACATTCAACAACATAGCGAGCGATGTCTTGCTTCATGTTAGACCACCAGTACCTCTGACGAAGATCTTGATACATCTTGGTGCTACCCGGATGAATAGACAGCGGTGTATCATGTGCCTCCTTCATAACTTTGTCTGTCATAGGTTCGAACCGGGGTACCACAAGGCGATCTCTGAAGTACAAGGTTCCATCTTCAGCAAGCGAGAAATCTCTGGCTTTCTCAAAAGCAAGATCCCGTTTCATCTGATCAACTTCAGCGTCTTTTGCTTGTGCAGACTTAATAGCTTTCTCGAGAGTTGGTTCCAGGACAAGGGTATTAAGAGAACCCTGTGGAACAATGTGGAGGTTCAACTTGCGAAGTTCTTCATGAAGAAGGGGTTGAGCTCGCTGAACCATGAGATTGTTGCAATAAGACTTGCGGCTCAAAGCATCGGCCATAACATTAGCCTTACCAGGGGTATATGTAATACCACAGTCATAGTCTGTAATTGTTTCCATCCATCGTTGTTGACGGAGATTCAGATCCGGCTGAGTAAACAGGTACTTCAGACTTTGATGATCAGTATAGATCTCGCAACGATTACCGAGGAGGTAATGTCGCCACAACTTCAGTGCATATATAACCGCGGCAAGTTCGAGATCATGAACTGGGTAGTTCTCTTCATGAGGACGCAGCTGTCGAGAGGCATAAGCAATCACTTTGCGTTCTTGCATTAGGACACAGCCTAATCCTTGACGAGAGGCGTCGCAATAAATCACGAAGTCCTTGCGAGGATCTGGAGGAGCAAGCACTGGGGCAGATGTCAGCTTGTCTTTGAGTGTTTGAAAACTTTCCTGACATTTTTCTGTCCACTCAAACTTAACGCCTTTGTGAAGCAGATTGGTCAAGGGCTTGGCAATCTTGGAAAAGTTCTCGACAAAACAACGGCAATAGCTGGCGAGTCCGAGAAAACTTCTCACTTGCTTGACGTTCTTCGGGGGAGTCCAGTCAAGAATAGCCTGAACTCGCTCTGGATTGACTGCAATACCATCCTTGGAAATCACATGACCAAGGTAGGTCACTTCAGATAACCAGAATTCACACTTGGAATATTTGGCATATAGCTGATGCTCTCGAAGCTTTTCCAGTACAAGACGAAGATGTTCAGCATGTTCTTCCTTATTCTTGGAATATACCAGGATATCATCCAGATAAACCGCGATGAATTTGTCGAGGTAATCCATGAAGATGTAGTTCATCAATCGAGAGAACGTTGCTGGAGCATTGGTTAAACCAAACAACATGACGGTGTACTCGTATGAACCATAACGAGTAACGAAAGCTGTCTTCAGAATGTCCTCTTCACGAACTCGGATCTGGTGGTATCCCAATCTCAAATCAAGTTTAGAGAATACTGAGGAACCAGCAAGTTGATCATACAGATCATTGATTCTGGGAAGCGGATACTTGTTCTGAATTGTTGCCTGGTCGATAGGTCGGTAATCTTGGACCAAACGATTCGTACCATCCTTCTTCTTGACAAAGAGAGAAGGTGCTCCCCAAGCAGAGGAACTTAGATGAATGAAACCCTTGCGAAGTGACTTGTTGATTTCCTCCTTAAGTTCAAGGAGTTCATGCGGCGGCATCTTGTATGGGCGCTTGGCAATAGGAGTAGTGCCTGGTTTCAAGTCTATGACGAATTTGACAGCTCTAGCAGGGGGTATTCCTGGAAGTTCTTCTGGAAAGACATCTTGGAATTCACGAACGACTGGAATGTTCTCTATTCCCTCAAGAGGTGAAGCATTCAATGCATTCAGCGCATAGATCTGGCGCTCGGCATTCTGAACTGTTCAGGCTGAGTATTTGATTGTCTGGCCAGAAGGGTGAGTGAGTTGGACTGTTTCAGCAGCACAGTCGATCAGGGTCTGATGAGGACCCAACCAATTCATGCCCAGAATGACATCTATGGTAGAAACCTTGAGGGCCATGAGTGAAGCAGTGAATACTAATCCTCCAATTTCAATGTGGTTGTTGTGGGCTACCATCGAGGTATCCCACCTGGATCCTCGAGAGCTAACCACCAGTGGAGGGTACAAGTTTTCGAATGATAATTCTTGCTTGCGTGCAAACGCTTCAGAAATGAAAGAATGTGATGCTCCTGAATAAAAAAGAACAGAAGCTGGGACTGAATTCACTAGAAGGGTACCCATCACAATTTTGGGGTCCCGTCGAGCTTCTTCAACCTTTACATGATTAACATGACCACGACCGAGTGCAGGCGGCCTGGCATTAAGGTTTCTGGGCTGATGAGCCCATGCATTTTGAATCTGGGTCAGGCGGCAGCTAGTAGCACGGTGCCCTGGCTGTCCACACTTGAAGCAATTTCCATCGTTAGGGCGAGGAGCCATAGCATTGGACTGTCCACCCTGAATCGTTAGCTGTCTCGGCGGCGGAGGCAGTCGAGGTGCAACATAAGACGGCCTGGGTGCAGGGGAAGGTCGGTAATGGACATTGTGCGGAATCCAGACTCGACATTTCTGAGCAGGCGGGCCCGAAGATGAGCCAATGTCACGGTTGCGCTTGAGCGACTCCTGGTACTCAGTCAGACCAGTTTCTACCCGGAAAGCTTGGCTGACAAGTGTTGCAAAGTCTGCAGCTTCATGAACAATAAGTGCGAGCTTTAGATCGGGATGTAGTCCTTCACGGAATTTCTCCTACTTGCGTGCGTCAGAGCAGACATCATCTTCAGCATAGCGAGATAAATCGAGAAATTTTCTCTGATATTCATCCACAGACATTTTGCCCTGGGTGAGTTTGCAGAATTCCTTCTTCTTCTGGTCCATCAGACCTTGAGGTATGTGCCGTGCACGGAAGGCTGACTGAAATTCCTGCCAAGTGGTTACAGTTCCAGCAGGCATCATACGCCTGTGGCTTTCCCACCATTGAGCAGCTGGACCCTTCAGGTGAAATGCCGCAAAGGTGACGTAACTGTCAGGGGCAACATTAGCTGACTCCATCTCAAACAGGATGTCACGAAGCCAATCATCAGCATCCATAGGATTGGTGGGGTTGCGGAAAATGGATGGGTTGAGGCGCACGAATTCTTGCAGTGTTATTGGGGTAGGCTGTTGATGAGCATTTTGGGTTGGAAATTGGTTCATTAGCCCGGACATGAACTGACGGTTCAGCTCAAACTGCTGCATCATTGCGGCAATATAGGGTGGAGGCGGAGGATCGTCAGCCATCCTGCTAAAAACAACCGGGGCAGTTTAGCAAGAACAACTGCAAAAGTATGGGGTCATTCATGATGTGACATGAGCAATGAACAAGAAGTGCATTAGATACATATTAGTAGTCATTAAAGACATACAGATCCATGCATAGAGTTGGCTACAATCGGGCAGCCTGAGTTCGGAAACACACGCAGCTAGACAAACTAGGCGGCACGCAGGCACGCGGTGGAGGGATACAACAACGAGACATAGCAAAGGCCACATCAACGTCGGAGAAAACCACTGGACCGAGGAATCTGCAGGTGACGACGCAGGGTGCCCTCGATAAAAGGATCCTGCGGCCCATGAACACTGTGAAGCAGAACCTGGCCCTCAACTCGAAGAAGGGTTAATTCAAATCTCCGGGTGGATGTGATCACGAGAACCTAATGTTAGAGTTAGTAAAATCTTTAACCCGAATAGAAGAGAGATCAGAGTCCCAGAGTAAAGGAGAGGAATAAAAGATCCTAATCCCATCCATCAGCGATGTGGGCCCGTAAGCCACACAACAATGTTAGTAAAATAGTTTTTCAAAGACTAGACTCATTCGGCCAAGGAGTTGGAAAGGGGTTTCCTATAGGCAGTCGGCTTTGATACCAACTTGTGACGCCCCTGACTCGACCGTGCACTAACCATACACGCAAATGCGCACGATCAAGCCCAGGGACTCACGGGAAGATATCACAATACAACTCTAGACACAAAATAAAATAATACAAGCTTTATATTACAAGCCAGGGGCCTCGAGGGCTCGAATACATAAGCTCGAGTACACAAGAGTCAGCGGAAGCATCAATATCGGAGTACAGACACAATTAGACAAGGTTGCCTAAAACAATGACAACTAGATCGAAAAGGCGCAGGCCTCCTGCCTGGGAGCCTCCTATCTACTCCTGGTTGTCGGTCTCCACGTAGTAGTAGGCTCCGTCGATGTAGTAGTAGTCGTCGACGGGGTCAGCTGGCTTCGGGGCTCCGTCATCTGATCGCATCAATCGGGTATGGGGAAAAAGGTAGCAAAGCAACCGTGAGTACTCATCCAAAGTACTCGCAAGACTTACATTAGATCTAAGCTAAGTATGCATCGGTATCAAGGCGAAGGGGCTGTATCTATGGACTAAACTGCAGAAACGCCAGAATAGAGGGGAAGGCCTAGCCTATCAAAGACTAGCATCTTGCAGCGTCTTGCAGCATTAGAAGAGTGTAGATTAGTAGCATATAATAAAGCAATAAGTATGTAGTAGCAATGCCCAGAGATCCTTCCTCGACTCCCTGCGAGAAAGCGATCCCAGAGCTATAATATCAGTTTAGTGTCACATGTATCCAGTTCTAGTTGTAGTAGATCTAGATACAACTCCGAGCGTCCTGCTACCGTGGACACGGCTATTCGAATAGATAACTTCCCTGCAGGGGTGCACGAACTTACCCAACACACTCGATTAACTCTGGCTGGACACACTTTTCTTGGTCATGCCCGGCCTCGGCTGATCGACACGCCGTAGTCCTACCTAGGCTCCGTAGAGAGGTCCCCGTCGGTCTACATCCTAAGCGCTCAGGGGTCTTGGGCCCATCGACCTTTGCACTCCGGGTCGTTGTGCGACGAGCCGGGACGAGCACCACCTCATCCTGGATGGCACTGGCCCGACAGGCCCACAATGCTGAATTGGACGTCTGACAGAGCTTTTGGGAGAATCGTACGACGCCGAGTGCTATCCCGCGTGGTGGTTAGTGCGAAAAGGCCAGAGGCCTACTCAGAACACATATCCAAACCCATTAGTGTATTGGGAGCTCGTGGAGACGATCAGTGCTCCTGTCGCCCTGTCTCATGGACTTACGGTAAGGGCCAGGCCCATCCCTCTCCTAGGGCAGTCTGCCTGCCCGGTCATGCCACGTAATTATCTCGCGGGTACCCTCACGGTCAACCCGACTTCACATCTCTCGCGGGTACCCCTCGGGGTTGACCCGTCTTCAACAAGGGGCTGAAATAAAAGCAGGGTAACCGTGTGTCCAAAACATCAAGGGGGAATCCGAGGAATCACCCTCGATGGATTCCTACTCGATGTAACTGTCAAGGTGAACTTGGAGGAATCACCCTCGATGGGTTCACACTTGAGGGGCTGCACGACAGAGGCATCATCGGAGGTGGTGAAAGAGGAATCACCCTCGGTAACCCACAACCGACTAGCCACGCTACAGAGATATCATCAGGAGTGAAGTAGGAGGCATCACCCTCGGCACTCGATAGTAGCTCTGCATAGTCGTACAACTAAAGGGGTGTGCGGTACTGTGTCGGTCTCTGCACATCGATCACGTTGACCGAAACATCCGGAAGCAAAGCATGGCAACACAGACAAGGGGGTAGGGTCTCTGATGGATCTCTAACCGGCCTATACTAAGCATATAGGACAACAGGTAAAGTATCAATAGTAGGTTACAAAATCAGGCTATGCATCAGAAGAGGAGCAATCGAATACAGTAGCGGAATCTAATGCAAGCATGGGAGAGATCGAATGGGCGATATAGGAATGATCAAGGGGGTTTTGCTTGCCTGGAAGCTCTGCTGAGAGGGGCTGGACGTCAGGGGCGTAGTCATACTCGGGAGCAACATCCGTCTCGGAGTCTACCGGAGAGAAGAGGTGGAAGAAACAATAAATATAAAGCAAACAAATGCATCACAATGCATGGCATGGCAATATGCTGTGCTGGGGGTGACCTAACGCACTGCTACACGTTACAGACGGAGCGGGAAAACATCTGGAAATATTTTCCCGGCTTTAGTCAATTATCGGACAGACGATCCGGAGGGGAAGGTTCCATATTTGTAGTGTTAGAGGCACGTGACAGGTATGTGGATGGCATATTCGGATTCGTCTTATTTTTCTGATCATTTTTCATATATAAATTATTTTCATCCGAGTTGGAATTTGTTTAATTTCGAAAATAAGAGAATAAAATGCTATGGGTACAAAGAGAGTGTACCCAGAGAGATGCATGTGTGGCTGACAGTGAGCCCAGTTGACTGGGTCAACTGCCCAGTCAGCAGAGGCTGACTGGTGGGCCAGCTGCCCGGTCAGCAGGCTGACTGGGTCAGCCATATCCACTGGAATAGTGGCTGGCCCCACCTGTCAGTGTCACAGGGGCTAAACCGATTTTATTTAATTAAACCGAGTTAGTTAGGGGTGGGCCCCAGGTGTCAGCGACTTATTAACTAACAGATTGTTTAATTATAAAACAGTTAATTAAGCGCGTGGGGCCTACATGTCAGTGACTGGGACTAGCCCAGTCAGCATGTTGACCTAGTCAACTTGGTCAACTGGGCCCGCGGGGCCCACTGGTAGTGACACAGGGGTGGGCCCCAGGTCAGCCACGTCAGCGGCGTCGCCGGAGTTGGCTCCGGCGACCATTTTCGCGGCGGCGCGGCTCGGGGGCTCGCCGGAAATCGGCCACAGGCCTCGGCTGGATGCGGGGCTAGGCGCGTTCGAACGCCCGCGGCATCGCGCGTCGAATGGCGGTGGTGGCAGCAGCGGGGTTGGCCGGAGTTGGCCGGAGGAGCAATGGCAGGCGGCGGCCGGAGTCGGGCGCGGACGGATCCGGCGCTAGGGGGCATTGCAAGGCGCACGGGGGCGGCATTGGGTTCCAGGGAAGCCCAGGAGCACGGCGCACGGCTCGGGCGCGAGCGGTGCGTGCGGTGGTTGTGACGGCGACGCGAGCTACGGCAATGGCGGCGAGTAGCTAGGGGACGCGCGCGAGTAAACGGAGAGGGGGAGAAGATGCGGGAGCTCACAGCGAGCCTGTAGCGGTGCAAAGTGAGCTCGGGGGAGGCTCTGAGCAGGCGGCGCGGTGACGGCGATCTCCGGCGACCGAGGAAGAAGAAGGGGCCGGGGATGGCGTTCGGGGGTGTCCGGTGCCGCGTGGCTCGACGAGGAGGCGTAGACGACGGAGGCGGAGCTCGGGGACAAGTCGGAGAGGCGAGGCGACGGCTGTGGCTACGCGAACGGCGGCGACACAGCCATGGCAGCGCTCGGACGCTCGTCCAGATCGAGAGAGGAAGCGAGAGGGAAGCGGATAGGAGTGGCCAGGGGAGGCTGTGGTGGCGACCTTATCCACCCGGGGCGCCGGCAGCGTCGGCGGACGGCCGACGTGTGCGCCTGGCCGGCCCGAGGCGCGCGCGCGCGACACGCACAGGAGAGAGGAGGGAGGTTGAAGGAGAGAGAAGGAGGTGGGCTGGGCCGGTGCACTGTGCAATTAGGCCCAGTCTACAGAGGGTTTTCCCTTTTTCCTTTTCTATTTTCTGTTTTTCTTTTACAGAAACTGTTTTGCATTTATTTTTAGCCATCAAATGACTTTTGTAAAATATGGGACTTTGCCACATAAATACTATGCATTATTTGGCACTGCCACAAAAAGTTTGGGAGGCATTTGAATTTGTTTGAATTTTTCATAATTGAAAAGGCATTTAAAAATGATGATTGGCACTGTTTTAATTGCTATAGCCCATTTTAGCAAATAAGTGATGTTGTTTTCCTGAACAAATAATTGTTATGGAATATTTGCTCAATGATGAACTATTTTGCAGCAACTTTTGTGCAACTTCAAATTTCACTTGCAATTTGAATTGATTTCAGTGGTGGAATTTGAAATGAGATTTGAATCCACTTTGATCAAGCATTGCAAATCAAGGTGACTTAACATAATCATTATGGATCACTGTAGCTCATTACACAGGGGTGTTACATACCATGTGCTAAAGATTACAATATGTACATAATATCATCCTCTCTATTTCGTACCGTGCGCAATAATCAAACCTTATACGATGATGTACACTATTGTAGCGACCCGACTCAAATGGATCGGAGTCTCTATGCTTATTGTGCTATTCCCTGGATCAGTAGCTAGCACACACAGTACTCGATGAAATAACAGAGTTCAATCACACACTTTATTACATCGATAATTCTCAAAAGAGTATTTATTACAATAATATGGCTGAAGGCCATCTAAATAAAAATAACTGCGGAAGCATTGAACGTAAATGAGTCCATCAACTCCACGACAAAACCGAGTGCAGAACAACGACCTATCGCACCTTACTCTTCGTCGGAAAAATCTGCAACATGAAACGTTGCAGCCATAAAGGATCAATACATTGAATGTATTTGCAAGTCACACCCAAGGTATTAAAACAGACCTAACATCTACATGCAAGGATATATATCAGGTGGAAAGCTCTAAGGTTTATTTTGCATAAAGCCAATTTTGTCTTATTTCTACTCACTAGTCAAGTTTTATTTGTTTTCATTTTAATTAACCTATTGTTAAATTGGACCGCCTCCAATTTAACCCGCCTATGAGAGCCTCCGAGGATCATAGGTTCCCAATTGTTATTACCATGAGAGACCCCGAGGATCACGGTTTAATTAAACCCACATCATATTAATTATTTGAGATGAGAAGATCTTCCAGAGGTTTCAAGTCCAGCTGCTCAAAATTGTCCGTAACCGGGGACACGGCTAATCGATTAGTTTTACACTCTGCAGAGGTTAGCGCACTTTTCCCCACAAGACTCGATCTCCTTTGTTATAGTCCTCGCACTTCCTGGTGTTTGAGAACCGGATGATCGAGACAGTCTTTCCGAAGAGGTCCCCTTAACCGATAGATAGGTCGGTACACCTACAATTCGCCTTCATCTGCTAGCCAATCATGGAAAGGTTCCCCACAACTTACTCAACTACGCTAGAGCCCATAATGGCACGTAATCTACTTGATTTGAAACTTGTCCAGCCTTTTTGAACCTGGGAGGCATTCCCCACCTTTCTTGAGTAATGCAGAGTCTCCCGGAGGATACATACTTGTCGAATGGTCCCGACAAATCTTTTCGCCCAGATGATTGATTAATTGGTATTGCAGAGCCCCCGGGGAAATACAATACATGTAAGTTGTTAATGTAGTCATTGCTTAAGTTCTCTCGCAACTTTCATGAATCACACGGTACCCAATCCACGTCCACCATAGCAAGGCTAAGCAATAACTACAATATAATGATTCCCAATGTGGCGGCAAAGATTATCACGATCAGGCTAAACATATGGCTATCCTATCTAGGTTTAACATAGCATAATAGTCCTACACATGCATACTACTGTGTTGATAGAAGGCACTACATGCAAAGTGAAAACATAGGATTGGTATGATCAAAAGTGCAACTTGCCTATAAAGTTGATGAAGTCCTTCGCACTCAAAATCCTGACAATTCTACTCTTCGCACTCTGGACAATCTATCGTAAACAAACAATAGCTCATACATAAGCAATCAATCAAAGATCCAAAAAGAAAACGAATAAAGTACTGATGAAAACACCAAAAACAATCAAACAAAGTTTCTATACAAAAACATATTTTTGACAGTAGCAAAATTATGTGATTTTGATCTCAACAGAAAGTAGATGCCCTAAGCTTCAAATTGCAAAAAGATTCAACTAAATCGGAGTTATAGATCTCAAGTCATGGCCTATTGAAGTTCAAATTGGAATCTGATCTAATTCAAATTTTAAATAGTCAAAAATATTTTTGGTTCATGCCACTGGATAGATGGGATCAATACGAACTAGTAGGAAAAAGAATCAACTAAATTGGATCTATAGAATTAAAGATATGATAAAAGAAAAATTGGATTGAAATCTAGAATTGAAAACAGTAAGTTCCGGCCAACCGTGTCAGAGGTGACACGTGGCGAGCTCTGAGTGGCTAGGAGGTGTGTGTTGCGGCGCAAAGCGGCGGGCGGCCGATGGTTAACCGAAAATGGTTTGGTGAGAAAAATAAAAAAGATAGATCCTACCTAGACGGTCAGATCTCAATCGGATGGGCAGTGGGTGTTCGCTATGGGATTTAAGTGGTGGACGCTCGCTATTTAACAGAAAACGATTCGCGAAAAAAAAACTAAGATCTAATCTGGGGCATCGGTTGTAGATCGAACGGAGGAGGAGGGCGGCCGGCTTACAGCGGAGCAGCGACGGCGAGGCCGGCGGCGAGGTGGCTCGGGCGTCGACGGCGGCGGTGCTCCGGCGGTCCTCCGGCGTGGGCATGGGGTCGGGGTGATGCGGCGGAGAGTGGCGCGTCCGGTGATGGTCTTGGAGAAGCTTGGGGAGGACGGGAGTGAGCGGGGCGAGCTCGGCGTTGCTCCTGTGGCCGACGCACTCCGGCGAGGGCGCGTGAGCTCCGGTTCGTCGCTGCGGTGGTGAAGAGGGATCAAAACCATGTCAAAAGGATGCGTGACGGCGAGGCAAGATGATGTACCAAAAGAGGAGTCTCGGGTTTGCTCACCGGCGTGGGAATCGGCGGCGAAAGAGCTTCGGCTCCAGCGAGATTGGATGCGCTCGTGTGTGCTCTCGAGGGGGTTTTGGGTGCTGGGAGGAGGGGGAATCGAACGAGCGAGCCACGGGGTATTTATAGGGCATGATCTTGGGTGAGGGGAAAGCCGGAGGACGCGATCCCGAGAGATCCGGGATTCGGCGGCTGCTCATGCGCGAGCTGGGCTCCTGCTGCGTGTCTTGCGGATGAGGAAGACGAGTGGTGTGACGCCCCTGCTCGACCGTGCACTAATCATACACGCAAATGCACACGATCGAGATCAGAGACTCACGGGAAGATATCACAACACAACTCTAAACTCAAAATAAAATAATACAAGCTTTATATTACAAGCCAGGGGCCTCGAGGGCTCGAATACATAAGCTCGAGAACAAGCATTAGCGGAAACAACAACAGTATCTGAGTACAGACACAAAGTTAAACAAGGGTGCCTTAAGAAGGCTAGCACAAACAGCGACACTGATCGAAAAGGCGAAGGCCTCCTGCCTAGGGCCTCCGAACTACTCCTGGTCGGCGGGCTCAACGTAGCAGTAGTAGCCTCCGGGGATCTCCTGCTCCTGGGCTCCGTCGTCTGAACGCAGCAACCGGGTATGGGGAAAAAAGAGATAGCAAAGCAACCGTGAGTACTCATCCAAAGTACTCGCAAGACCGACATCAGAACTATACTAAATATGCATCGGTATCAAAGGAATGGAGCTATATCTTTGAACTAAACTGCAGAAATGCCGGAACAGAGGGGGGAAGGCCTAGCCTATCGAAGACTAGCATCTTGAAGCAACCTTGCAGCATCAGAAGAGAGTAGGGTATAGTAACATATAATAGCAGTTATATTTTAGTAATGCCCTGAGATCCTTTCCTCGACTACCCTGCGAGAAAGTGATCCCGAGAGCAGTAGTAACAGTTTATCATTGTAATAGTATCCATTCATAGTTGTAGCAAATCAGGATACAACTCCGAGCGTCCTGTTACCGTGGACACGGCTATTCGAATAGATAACTTCCCTGCAGGGGTGCACTACTGTTACCCAACACGCTCGATTAACTCTGGCCGGACACACTTTTCTCGGTCATGCCCGGCCTCGACTGATCGACACGACGTAGTCCTACCTAGGCTCAGCAGAGAGGTCCCCGCCGGTCTACATCCTAAGTGCTTAGGGGTCTTGGGCCATCGCCCTGTGCACTCCGGGTCGTTGTGAGGACGGTGGATACCAGCGCCATCGGCACGATCCGACCGTGCCACAATGCTGAACTGGACGTCTGACAGAGCTTTCGGCTGATACATACGGCGCCGAGGGTCCCATAACCATTATCCCACGTGGTGGTAGTGAGTATAGGCCAGCGGCCAACTCAGATCAAATAACCAAATCCGTTAGGCGTGTTTAGTAACTCGTGAAGACAAACAGAATCCCTGTCGCTCCGACTTGATAACACACGGCTTGCGGGTGCTCTTGGAGCCGACCCATCTTTAATATCATTCTCTCGCGGGCACTCTTGGAGCCGGCCCGACTTTACAGTTTTAAGTATTGCAATATGTAAACAATTTTCGTGATCATCACCCAGAGTGATCACGGCCCGATAATAAGCATGGCAAACGGACAAGGGTGAAGGGCCACAGATGGATCAACAGCATAGCTAACTAAGCATCATGGGATAGCAGGTATGTATCAACAGTAGGCGACGAAATCAGGCTATGCATCAGAATAGGAGCTATCGGAGCAACAACAGAAGCAATTCTAATGCGAGCATAAGAGAGAAAGGATGGGCGATATCTGATGATCAAGGGGGTTTTGCTTGCCTGGAAGCTCTGTTGAAGGGGGAAGAAGGATCGTCGGTGACGTAGCAGTCCTCGGAGGCAACGTCGGTCACGGTGTCTACCGGAGAGAGGAGGGGGAAGAAACAATAAATACACGGCAAACAAATGCAACACATATGCATGGCATAGCAGTAGGGGTTGATTACGTGCTCTACTGCATCGCTAAGTAATTTAGAGGGAGCGGGAAAATATCCGGGAATATTTTCCCAGCTCTGGACGGTTATCGGAATATGGATCCGGAGGGGAAGGTTCCATGTTTGCAGTGATGGAGGGGTGTGGCAGGTATGTGGATGGCATATTCGGATTCGTCATATTTTTCTGATCGTTTTTCATATATAAATTATCTTCATCCGAGTTACGGTTTATTTTATATGATTTTTCAAAGTTTTAAACAATTTTTGGAATTTCTGGATTTAATTTAATTCGAATTATTTAAATACTAAATTGCTATGGGTACACAGAAGTGTACCCAGAGATGTGCTACTGAGACTGACTGTGGGTCCCAGTTGACCATGTCGACTGTACAGTCAGCAGCTGACTGGGCAGTTGACTGGTCAAAGGGACCCATGGGGGTCCCACATGTCATAGACTCATTAGCTAATTAGTTAATTAATTAGGCTAACTAAGTAATTAGTTTAATTAAACAAAATTAATTAACTTAATTAATTATTTTATTAATTAACTAATTATTATTTATTTATTTATTTTAATTCTTTTTTATTTTCGTTTTCTTATCTCATTTTTTTTATCTAGGCTGGCCCCACTGGACAGTGGCCCAGGCCGACCACTAGAGGGGTCAACGCGCGCGCGCGCACGGCGGCCAGCGGCGCGGGGAGCGGGAGGCAGCGGCGGCGGTTAACGGCGGTAGCAGCGCGGCGCGGTGAGCGCAGCAGCAGGAGTAGCAGCAGCACGGGCGGATGGCGGGGCGCGGCGCGGCGAGTAGCGGCACGGGCGAGCGCGCGGGGCAGAGGCGCGGGCGAGCGCGCGCGGGAGGCAGCGGGCGGACGGGCGCGCGCGTAGGCGTGCGGGGGCGCAGGGCGGCAGGGACGAGGCCACGGGCGGCTGCGCGGGCGACGTCGGACGACGGGAGCGGCGACGGCGAGCGGTGTGGACGGGGGCGGACGTGCGGAAAGGGGGAGGAGAGACCGGGTGGCGCGGCTTACCCTCGTTGCCGAGGAGAGGGGGCCGCGAGGCGCGATGGAGGCCGGCGTGGGAGAGGCGGGGAGGCGACGGCGGCAGCGAGGCGACGAGCGGCGGGCGAGGGAGAGAGGGGATCGGGGGGGAAGCAGGGTGGTTAGTGTTTCGGGGGGGTTGGGGGTAGGCCATATAGGCCGCGGCTGGGCCGGCCTGGTCGTCCTGGTGGCCATCTGGGCCGAGGCCCAGTTGGGGGAAGGGGGGAGCCTTTTGTTTTATTTTTATTTTTTTGTTTATTTTCTTTTACTGCTTTATTTTTAGTTTCTTTTTTTCCAGTTTTATAATTATAAATCTCACTCCTAAGTTAGTGTTATAACCTAACCCACTGCCACAAAAAGTTTCACTCCCAAATAAAATAGTTTGATATTTTATAAATTATAAAAGACATTTAATTAATTGTCTAAGACACTGTTTTATTTATTTTGGTGCGTTTAAATATTTTATAAAAATGTGGTTTCTTCACCAACATTTTCTATGAATTATTTGTCACATTTAGAACATTTTAGTTTTGACATTTGAAAACTTTTACTGTTTGCCTTTATTTTAAATTTGAATTCGAACTGGATTTGAACCAAAGTGAGATTAGCAACAGTAATAATGGTGACATGGCATCATTAGCATGGGATTACTGTAGCTTAATTATCCGGGCGTTACAAGTGGGGCCCGGGTGTCGGCGACCGCGGGGAGGAGAGAGGGGATCGGGTGGCCGACGCGTAGAGGGTTCGCGTCCGCGGCTGGGCTGTGGGCCGCTTTGCCGGCTGGGCCGGTTGGCTGTCGTTTTTTAACAAAACCTTTTTCTATTTTCTATTTACAAAAACACTAAAACACAGAAAATATAAAGTAAACTAAATAGAAAAATTCCAGGAAAATTCACATAATATATGGTTTATTTACTACCCTCTGAACTATTTTCTGGCCTAAATGCAATTTTTTAAAATAAACATTTTTGCTAAACTAATAAAATTAGCAATAAAATAATTTGCAAATAAATACAAATAAATAATTTTTTGATTTCAAATTAAATTTCCATTATTTCATTTCTGTTTTTGAAGAAGTCCTTTTATCTTCTCTCTTTGTTTTATTTTTTTAAAAATAATGGAAATGAATTTGCGAAACCAATATTGATCCAAATTCCAACTTTGAATTAAAGAACTTTCAAAATGGATTTAGGGGAACTTCCAACTCTCTCTTTTGGTCCTTGAGTTGCACAAAGTACCTTGGATCAATTTCGAATTAAAAACAAATAAAGGGCAAAAATGCATAAATCATGGATGCATATGAATGATTTATTTATAAACATCCAAATTGAAAATTGGGATGTTACAAATCTACCCCCCTTAAAAATGAATCTCGTCCTCGAGATTCGAGTTGGCTAGCAGTAGGTTAAGGTTGGGTATCCATAAAATCCATATTTCAACAACTCCAAGTCTCTTGTTCCATGCTTGTTTGCAATACTCCTTGGCGGCATATTCTAGGTTTAGCATAGATAGGATATAGAGAGAATAAGGTCTAAGAGAAACACTACCCATATGCTCATGAAAGCAACAAAACTCCAAATCAAGCAATTCACACAGATCACACCACACAAGCAAAACCTACAGGTAAGATCATATCCACAAGAGATATGATCTCTTCATACTACCGCTAATCGTTAATCGGACTCAACTTGGTAGTGGTGGTCTGAACTAAATCTCCTCAAATCAATGTCAGCTCCAGCTTCATCTTCGTCAGGGTCGTCCTCAAAGGGCATGGGCTCATCGAGCTGAGCAAACTCGGTGATGGGGGTCAACAACGATTTTGTTGAAATAGAGAAGAAGTAGAAACGAATAGAGAGGAGTAATAGAACCAACGGATATATAGAAAAAAGTAAAATATTTTTTTTCCTATGGATTTTCCATTCCCAGTGGTCGTGTCCTACAGTCAGCGTGTGCTCTGATACCATCTTGTAGCGACCCGACCCAAATGGATCGGAGTCTCTATGTTTATTGTGCTATTCCCTGGATCAGTAGCTAGCACACACATTACTCGATGAAATAATAGAGTTCAATCACACACTTTATTACATCAATAATTCTCAAAAGAGTATTTATTACAATAATATGGCTGAAGGCCATCTAAATAAAAATAACTGCGGAAGCATCGAAGGTAAACGAGTCCATCAACTCCACGGCAAAACCGAGTGCAGAACAACGACCTATCGCACCTTACTCTTCGTCGGAAAAATCCGCAACATGAAACGTTGTAGCCACAAATGATAAATACATTGAATGTATTTGCAAGTCACACCCAAGGTATTAAAACATACCTAACATCTACATGCAATGATATATATCAGGTGGAAAGCTCTAAGGTTTACTTTGCATAAAGCCAATTTTGTCTTATTTCTACTCACTAGTCAAGTTTTATTTGTTTTCATTTTAATTAACCTATTGTTAAATTGGACCGCCTCCAATTTAACCCGCCTATGAGAGCCTCCGAGGATCATAGGTTCCCAATTGTTATTACCATGAGAGCCCCCGGGGATCACGGTTTAATTAAACCCACATCATATTAATTATTTGAGATGAGAAGATCTTTCAGAGGTTTCAAGTCCAGTTGCTCAAAATTGTCCGTAACCGGGGACACGGCTAATCGATTAGTTTACACTCTGCAGAGGTTTGCGCACTTTTTCCCACAAGACTCGATCTCCTCCGTTGTAGTCCTCGCACTGCTTGGTGTTTGAGAACCGGATGATCGAGACATAGTCTTTCCGAAGAGGTTCCCTTAACCGATAGATAGGCCAGTACACCTACAATTCGTTTACATCTGCTAGCCTATCATGGAAAGGTTCCCCACAACTTACTCAACTACGCCAGAGCCCATAATGGCACGTAAGCTACTTGATTTGAAACTTGTCCAACCTTTTTGAACCTGGGCGGCATTCCCCACCTTTCCTGAGTAATGTAGAGCCTCCCGGAGGATACATACTTGTGACTGGTCCCGACAAACCTTTCTGCCCAGATGATTGATTAATTGGTATTGCAGAGCCCCCGGGGAAATACAATACATGTAAGTTGTTAATGTAGTCATTGCTTAAGTTCTCTCGCAACTTTCATGAATCACACGGTACCCAATCCACGTCTACCATAGCAAGGCTAAGCAATAACTACAATATAATGATTCCCAATGTGGCGGCAAAGATTATCACGATCAGGCTAAACATATGGCTATCCTATCTAGGTTTAACATAGCATAATAGTCCTACACATGCATACTACTGTGTTGATAGAAGGCACTACATGCAAAGTGAAAACATGGGATTGGTATGATCAAAAGTGCAACTTGCCTGTTAAGTTGATGAAGTCCTTCACACTCAAAATTCTGACAATTCTACTCTTCGCACTCCGGACAATCTATCGTAAACAAACAATAGCTCATACATAAGCAATCAAACAAAGATCCAAAAAGAAAACTAAGAAAGTACTTATGAAAACTCCCAAAACAATCAAACACAGTTTCTGTACCGAAACATATTTTTGATAGTAGCAAAATTATGTGATTTTGATCTCAACAGAAAGTAGATGCCCTAAGCTTCAATTTGCAAAAAGATTCAACTAAATCGGAGTTATAGATCTCAAATCATGGCCTATTGAAGTTCAAAATTGGAATCTGATCTAATTCAAATTTTAAATTGTCAAAAATATTTTTGGTTCATGCCACTGGATAGATGGGATCAATACGAACTAGTAGGAAAAATAATCAACTAAATTGGATCTATAGAATTAAAGATATGATAAAAGAAAAAATGGATTGAAATCTGGAATTGAAAACAGTAAGTTCCGGCCAACCGTGTCAGAGGTGACACGTGGCGAGCTGTGAGTGGCTAGGAGGTGTGCGTTGCGGCGCAAAGCGGCGGACGGCCGATGGTTAACCGAAAACGGTTTGGTGAGAAAAATAAAAAAGACAGGTCCTACCTAGACGGTCAGATCTCGATCGGACGGCCAGTGGGTGTTCGCTATGGGATTTAAGTGGCGCACGCCCGCTATTTAACAGAAAACGATTCGCAAAAAAAAAACTAAGATCTAATCTGGGCCTCGGTTGTAGATCGAACGGAGGAGGAGGGCGGCCGGCGGCGAGGTGGCTCGGGCGTCGACGGCGGCAGTCCTCCGGCGTGGGCACGGGGTCGGGGTGATGCGGCGGAGAATGGCGCGTCCGGTGGTGGTCTCGGAGAAGCTTGGGGAAGACGGGAGTGAGCGGGGCGAGCTCGGCGTTGCTCCTGTGGCCGACGCACTCCGGCGAGGGCGCGTGAGCTCCGGTTCGTCGTTGCGGTGGTGAAGAGGGATCAAAACCATGTCAAAAGGATGCGTGACGGCGAGGCAAGATGATGTACCAAAAAAGGAGTCTCGGGTTTGCTCACCGGCGTGGGAATCGGCGGCGAAAGAGCTTCGGCTCCGGCGAGATTGGATGCGCTCGTGTGTGCTCTCGAGGGGGTTTTGGGTGCTGGGAGGAGGGGGAATCGAACGAGCGAGCCACGGGGTATTTGTAGGGCATGATCTTGGGCGAGGGGAAAGCCGGAGGACGCGATCCCGAGAGATCCGGGATTCAGCGGCAGCTCGTGCGCGAGCTGGGCACCTGCCGCGTGTCTTGCAGAGGAGGAAGACGAGTGGGGCCCGGGTGTCGGCGACCGCGGGGATCGGGTGGGCCGCTTTGCCGGCTGGGCCGGTTGGCTGGCGTTTTTTAACAAAACCTTTTACTATTTTCTATTTACAGAAACAGTAAAACACAGAAAATATAAAGTAAACTAAATAGAAAAATTCTAGGAAAATTCACATAATATATGGTTTATTTACTACCCTGTGAACTATTTTCTGGCCTAAATGCAATTTTTTTAAAATAAACATTTTTGCTAAACTAATAAAATTAGCAATAAAATAATTTGCAAATAAATACAAATAAATAAATTTTTGATTTCAAATTAAATTTCCATTATTTCATTTCTGTTTTTGAAGAAGTCCTTTTATCTTCTCTCTTTGTTTTATTTTTTTGAAATAATGGAAATGAATTTGCGAAACCAATATTGATCCATATTCCAACTTTGAATTAAAGAACTTTCAAAATGGATTTAGGGGAACTTCCAACTCTCTCTTCTGGTTCTTGAGTTGCACAAAGTACCTTGGATCAATTTCAAATTAAAAATAAATAAAGGGCAAAAATGCATAAATCATGGATGCATATGAATGATTTATTTATAAACATCCAAATTGAAAATTGGGATGTTACAACTATGCTGATACGAGCCATTTGCAAAATTTGCCCATAAAGATTTTCTGAGTGAATATCGATGTTGATATGCAAACTTGAACATTTGGCATGTCTTTACAGATTGATTGTTTCCGATGAAGCTGTCTAATATGTTTGCTACCAAATTAAGTCTTGACTTGGATTACAAATGCGAACGCATACATTAGGAAGACAAAAAAATGCTCTTATGAACATGCTATTATTAAATTGAATACTAAAATATACTTTGTTATTTTCATCATAATGCAATATTTGTTGGGAATCACTGAGGAGAACGACAACAAAGGCGTACCTAAAACTAGGTAGATATTTTTGGTTGTATAAGAAATTGGAAAAAACTTGAGTAAACTTCAAAAAATATCCGACCTTTATGTTTTTGCGCAACATCACTTATCATGTTGTTTGTCATGTGTCATCGTGAAATATTTCAAGGGATCTGCTGATGTCTTCGTCTCGTCGACTGTGTGTATGAGAGGTGTTTTTTCTCTCCCGTTGCAACGCACGGTCATGTTTGCTAATCCTTTGAAAATACTGAACTTGAAGATGATATTTTGAGCGTCGGATGGACATCGTACGTTTGGAGAATTTTGCTCGATCTTTCCACCGAGATATAACCGACTTATACATCGACCGCCTCCCAAAGGTTGTCTTGACACCACAAAACGTGTCCCGAATACGAGCACGACACGGCTAGTTACGCACGTGTCCTACTAGATATTCTTAATCCATATATATCTTTACCTAATAATAATAAAGCAAATTGGGTTTCTGGTCGTCCGTCATGGCATTTTTCAGAAAAGTCCCTCTATTTCAGAGAATTCAACCCGCAGTCTTGTTTTAAGTAAAAACGAATCGTTTTTTCGTATTTTACACAAAAGCCCCTGTGTTTTCTTGAAATCAACCCGCAGTCCGGATCTAAGTCACACCCGAACCGTTATTTTACATTTTTCGAAAAACCCCCCTGATCTTTTACGTAATTCATCCGCGGATCATATTTAAGTCAAACAAATGTTTTTCTAAATCATCCATATCTTTTAAACCGTAACTCCGATTTGAACATGTTATATATGAAATTTGATTAGAAAAATATGTAGAATATGAATATGAGATTATTTTTTACCGGTTAAGTATTTTTAAATATTATTTTGAAAGATATTTAAGTCAAACAAATGATTTTCTAAATTATCCGTATCTTTTAAACCGTAACTCCGATTTTAACATGTTATATATGAAATTTGATTAGAAAAATGTGTGAAATCTGAATATGATGTTAATTTTACCTGTTAAATATTTTTTAAATATTGTTTCGAAAGCAAACTTGTAATTTATAGCGCACGATCCGTTTTTCTTTCGTACCGGCGGCGAGGGTGAGAAGGAGGATAAACGGCAACACAAATATGATGCCTCGCTAAAATAAAGGAGATGGACCTGTTGTGGTCTTGAGTGATGGTTGTTTTTGAACACAGTACAGACGCAAGCGCTCATATACACGCGCATACACTCACCCCTATGAACGCACACACGCACACCCTACCCCTATGAGCACCTCCGAGAGACTGAACCGGCATATCATTTTGAAATTTACGAAGTCACCATAGGCGCCTCGTCGTCGACGGGAACGTCTCCTCCCACTGAATGCACATTGCCGGAAATCCTGAAATAAATTCAGGAATAAATGCGAGCACCAGGATTTGAACCCTGGTGGGCTGGGATACCACAGTCCCTCTAACCATCCAACCACATGTTGGTTCGCCTTGAGTGATGGTTGTTGGGTTAAGAGCGTGTGTTATGTTTTCTCTTCCGTTGCAATGCACGGACTCTTTTGCTAGTAGTTATATAAATCTGCGCAAATCCACACAGCATCTCGTCTCAAACGAAGTTAAAAAAAGGGGAAATCTTTATTTTTATATATAGACAAAAGAAAAACATCCATTTCCGACGTACGAAGCCGAACCCGAAATTTTTCCTCTCGAGACGAGAGGAGAGGAGAAACCCTCGGCACGCCTCCGGCGAACGCGACACGATGGTGGAGACTCGCCGGAGCTCCGCCGCCAAGCGCCCCTCCTCTACGTCACCGCCCCCCGGCTCCCCCTCCGCCTCCGCCCCTCCCCCGAAGCGCCCCAAGGTGAGGCCCCTCTCCCCGCGCGGATCGGTCAAGAATCTCGCGCCCGATTCGACCGATCTGAACCCTGTCCCTCGCCAGGCGGAACCTCCGGCATCGCCGACGTCGTCTGCGCCCGGAAGGCCCGAGGAGGATTCGGAGGCGGCTGCGGCCACGAGGAGCGCCGGCTTGGCGGACGACGCCTTGACACCGGCGAATAAAGGTGCGGGCTTTCGTTTCCTTTGGTCTTGTGCGATGGATTCAGGATCGAGTTTTTAGGGTTTTGACTCGCTGTTGCAGATCAAGGAGGGGATAAGCGGGCGGCTGCTGCTGCCGAGAGCTCGCGCAGGATGAAGGAAACGCCACCGCAGCAGCATGCGGCGCCATGGGCCAAGCTGCTCTCGCAGTGCTCACAGGTGAGGGGGTTCCTGTTGGTTTCTATGTTGGCAATTGCTTGTGGTTAATTTTTGATTTCGTGCTTAGTAAAGACTGGATTTTTAGGATGTGTAGGATTCTTTAGGGTGGATTCTGGTGGTTTTGTAGCTCTATTCTAGGGTTTAGTGGTGTATTTTATAGTTCTTCCGTCTAGGTCCTCTTTTATTTGCAGGATTCGAAACAGCAGGGGTAGTATAACTGTCGGATTACTTGAATCCTATAGGAATTTTTGCCCAAGCTGTAAGAGTAAATGGGATTTTCCTATGAAATTGGGTGCAAAGGAACTCATACTGAAAATTCCTGTGGATTACAATTCTTTGGATCAAACGACCAACATAAAATGAATATAGCACCTACATCCCTTTGATATCTTAAGAAAATCCTTGGAATCAGAGATGCCCTTGGAGCGTGATAGTGATTAGAGCTCACAGTTTAGGGTGTTGGGCCACTGCCTGAATCTAATGCTTAAGTCCACCTAGATTTTAGAGCCATTGTATTGCCTGTTAAATGGACCCAGCAGATGTTCATGTTCACTTGTTGCGATCAGAAGTAGCAATTGTTGGCATGGTCTTTAGAATGTTCTTTTTACGAGCATGCAGGACAAAAGAAATTTCTGGCAACATATTATAACTAGATTTAAGATATTCTCTTGAATAACCATTTCAGCATTAGTCGGAATTTTGCCAGTGGTCACAGCATGTATATAATGATGGAAATATATTTCTGATACTACTATTGTTAGTTGTGGGGGATAAAGCTCCTTACCTGATATCTTAGTTATATCAGCTAAACTGCAATGGGCCCAAATGAGGAGGCTTGACTTACCTCAGCGACAGAATAATTGGAGATAAAACAAGAAGACAACAAATATAGGCAAACATGAATGTTCTCAAGAGAGCTAAACACGTGTTCTCATAATCCAACTCTCTACCAAACAAGTACTCCCTCCGTTCACAAATATAAGATGCTTTAGATATTTCAATTTGGACTAACGTATCGTACGGACTGAAATGAGTGAACAAACACACTAAAATGCGTCTTTATACATCCGAATCAGAAAAAAGTTGGAACATCTTATAATAGTGAACGGAGGGAGTAGAAATATAACTGCTTTCTCTTGTTGGCTATATCATCCCAGATAATACACAGGATAGGGAGATTTCGAAGTGCAATAGAAGTTGTTTGTTTTATAGCCATTCATGTGGGGGTGCATTTGTATGAATAACTCATGTATGTAGGACTGTTACTTTGTCGATGAAGTGACAAGATGGCTCTAGCTGACTGACAACATTTCCCTGCTAGCGTTTATTCATGAGTCGCAGCACTTTTCTGAAAAGATTCCTCGTCTGGGAAGGCTACATGATGAGTCTTCTTAATTGAAGTGAACTGTAGATAAATCTGAGACGATAAAGTTTAGTTTTGACTTTGTGTTATGCTAGTAGGCACTCTAAAAGCTTAGACGTAGGCTGATATCAAGATAAATTGTGTGCTGGAACTTCCTAATTCTAGGTAATTAGTAGCTCGTCGATATAGGCATCTCCCTGTTTTTTATGTAATGAGGCTGGTGTTTATGTTAGTTATATCATACCCTAGGGATTACGAAATAATAAAAAAGTAAAAGTGACCGAGATGCGTAGGAAAAACTTCACAATTCTGGAAAGACTTCCTATTTGTTCGTTTACCAGGTTCAGCACGAAATCATAAATAGACTCTTCGGTTTTCGGCCAGTTTTCCTTATAAACTGGTCAATTCTCTTCTTCTATATGAAAAGGCAGATCTCCTGCTGGTTGCTCGGAAAAAGAATTACTCTACCAAGGATTGTCGCATTTGGCACTGACTTTTCCCCTCCTTTTCGTAAAAGCAAAAAGAAGTAGGAGCAAACCGAAAGTGAGCAGCATAGACAAGGATGATTGGAAATTATTGCAATTGATGTTGCCAATATGTCACATTACGGGTTCTGGTAGCAAAAGTTGTAGTGTTCTTTTTTATCTTTGTTGGTTATAAAGTATGTGTTGCAGTGACCTTGAGAGCATTTTTTATTTTATTACTGCATAACAGGGGATGTACTGTACTGTTATTTCGTACTGATATTAAATATTTTTTATGAACCAGAGTCCTCATCTTCCTATCAGTGTCCCTCAATTTTCTGTTGGTCAAAGCAAAAGATGTAATCTATTGTTGAAAGACCAACCTGTCAGCAAAATACTTTGCAAGCTGCAGCACGTTGAGGTACATCCTTGTATTTTCTGGTTAATTTTTCCGATGCGAGAAGTGCAGGAGCACTGTCAGTTGCTCGCTGATGTACGTATATAATAATCATCGGCTGTTGTTTTTATTCAGCAAGGAGGTCCGTGCGAGTTAGAGGTTATAGGCGACAAGGGCGTGGTCCTATTAAATGGAAGCGCCGTAAATCCAGGCATGAAAGTTCCCCTTACTGGAGGGGATGAAGTCGTATTCAGTTCATGCGGCAAACATGCTTATGTATCCTACTGTCGTTCATATTCATGCAATCATGCAGCTTCCTTTATTTCAATTAAAACTTCCTTTTATTGGTCTATAAGCGTGTTCCCTTCAGAATAGTAAACTTCATCAGATCTGTTGCCTTTGTTTTTTTCCTTTACCTACATACAGATTTTTCAGCATCCTTTGAATGATAAAGTTGCTAAACCGGTGACTTCATCTGCCGTTGGCCTTCTAGAACCTCCAGTTGCTGGTGTCAAGCATATCCATATGGAGAACAGAACAGAAGTCACTTCGACTGTTGTGGGGACAGAGATGTTAGCATCCGTATCGAGTCAATCGAAGGACCTACCAGCAGTGCCACCTGCATCAGCTGGGGAGGAGAATCAGAGAGTAGTGCAACCTATCATATCATCTGCTTCTGATAAATCAAAAGGGCACTGCATCAGCCCTGATAAGGAATGCGAGAATGGGGAAAACACTAATGAGGCTAATTCTAACATTGAAGACTCTCCAATGGATGTGGTTGCAACCCCCATATCTCCTGATGCTGTTGCGAATGACACGAGTCGACAAAATGGCTTTGGATCTGATGCTCATCTTGATGAAATCGGTAAGATTGCAACTTATAAGATAAGGCCAGTTCTGAGGATGATTGCAGGGTCAACTGTATCAGAGTTCGATTTGACTGGTGATCTTTTTAAAGCTCTTAAAGATCAGAGGGATCTCATCAGGGATCTTAACACGTCAGCCAGCTTACCTCCGAGCAGATGTCAAGCCTTTAAGGACGCGATGAAACAAGGAATTATTAGTCCAAGTGATATTGAAGTTACATTTGAGAATTTTCCCTACTACCTTAGGTGATGCTTTGACTTAATGTTCCTTTGATTTGCTTTGCCCTCTAATCCTGTTTTTTAGCTTCTTCCTATGCTGTATATCTGAAATTTTGCATACATTTTATTCTTTGTACTCTACATAATAAAAAAAGGAAGGTTGTCTCTGGTTACTTAGTTTTTGACACATTTTGTTCTTTGTATTATATCTACATAATGAAAAACTAAGGTTGTCTCTGGTCACTTAGTTTTTGAGGTTGTGCAGAAGGAGTAAAAGTAAATATTTAGTTCGGTACGGCTTGTTCATAGCGTATGTTAAGTTTAGAATGAAGCATGTTTTTGTTTATTGTTCCGTCAAGTGTTTATATCTTTATATATTTGTTGATCTCTATCTTATGCAGCGAGAATACGAAGAATGTGCTCTTATCATGTTCATTCCTACATTTGGAAAAGAAGGAATTCATTAAGCAGTTCTCCGAAATTTCATCAATAAACCAGCGAATTTTATTATCTGGTCCATCAGGTAAACTTTTCTTTTTGTCATTGCATGTTGTCTCTGTTGAGTCAAATTTATGTCCTTGAGGCATGTCAGCTTACACGCTTTTTGGGAATACTATTACTTATAAGTATCCATCTAATTATGCATCAGGTTCTGAGATTTATCAGGAAACATTGATAAAGGCACTTGCCAAACATTTTGGTGCTAGACTACTTGTTGTTGATTCACTCCTGTTGCCTGGGGTACGTTCTCCTACTCTGGACATACTCAGAAGTCCACGAATACCTTGAAGAGTGATATTTCCGTGTGTCTGTTATTTGAAACAAAACTGTATGTAGGTGCCTTCAAAGGACCCAGAAACCCAGAAAGATGTTGGCAAGGCTGATAAGTCAGGGGATAAGGCAGGTGGTGAGAAATTAACAATTCTTCATAAGCATCGCTCTTCCTTGGCAGACACAATGCACTTCAGAAGACCAGCTGCACCAACTTCCAGCGTGAATGCTGATATTGTGGGTACATCCACTCTACATTCTGCAACTTTGCCCAAACAGGAGTCCTCAACAGCTACATCCAAGGGCTATACTTTTAGAGAAGGTTCGGTAGCATCTCAGTATCATTTGATAAATATTTCCCAGTTCAACTAGATTTTACTTGGGTCATAATTGCACTCTCATCTTCTGTAGGGGAGAGGGTGAGGTATGTGGGTCCAGCTCAGCCACCTTCAGGGATACATCGGTAACTCTCCTGCTACTTATTCCCAGCTAGCTGCCCAGATTCCCACTCTAATTTTTTTCCAACTTTGTTGGTGCAATCTGAACTGCTATTACGATGTTGATTGATTGGGTGGTATGAGAGGTGATCTAATCTCTCCTATATGTAGTCGAAAAATTCTATAGAAATGTGGGGTGGAGAGAATACATTTCCTGTGAATTACAAGAAAGTATGCTTTGACAAGAGGCACATTTACCTGATGAAACGTATGACTATAGGCCTGTCATATATGTATATCAATAGGACAGTGGATCCGCCAGTCAATAGAAGTATTCCGATCGTACCTCCAAGTACTTAGTCTACATGGAACAGTACAAATAGGAAATTGGCAACATAAAATTAATCTGGAGTTTCAATCGCCCACAATCCAATTATGATTGTTCTCATTATGTTGCAGTTACACTGGGGTAGATTTAGCTGGATAACAACTTATCCTTTTGTCTTGATGGCCATCTAATTTTTGTTAGTGATCATATTGCTTTCTGTATAATTGCTGATTGCTGATAAATTTCTTGGTTGGTCTTCAGGGGCCCAAGTTACGGTTATCGAGGCAGAGTGATGCTTGCTTTCGAAGAAAATGGATCGTCTAAAATTGGAGTCCGATTCGACAAGCAGATCCCTGATGGTAATGATCTTGGTGGTTTGTGTGAGGAAGATCATGGCTTCTTCTGTTCTGGTTAGCTGAAACTTCTCCATCCGACATGTTCCCTAGTTCTTGCAGTTTGTTATTTGCTGCTGACCATCTGTTGTTTCTGCAGCTGAATTACTTCGCCCAGACTTTTCTGGTAGTGAAGAAGTTGAAAGGCTAGCTATGACCGAGTTAATTGAGGTAGTGTGTCTTACTTTGGAGTTTGGAATACCAGAAACATAATTCAGCATCATGCTATAATACTGATGGTATGATCCTTGCCTGTCAGGTCATCTCAGAAGAAAGCAAAATTGGTTCTCTGATAGTGTTACTAAAGGATGTAGAGAAATCATTCACTGGAATCACAGAATCATTTTCATCTTTAAGGAACAAACTCGAATTGCTTCCACCTGGTGTTCTGATTATAGGATCCCACACCCAGATGGACAGCCGTAAAGAGAAGGTACATATATTATTTCCGAGAAATTAGACAAATTATGCTGTGTTGACTGTTGAGCATGGATTGGTGTTGAGTTCCCATTGTAGTGTGGCATGTTGAAGTTTGATATTGCTAATTTTGGCGACATTAGGTAGTGTTATTTCTATATGTGTTGGCATTGAAGAACTTTTCTTTTTTCCATTTTGATTCTTATTAGCAACCTCTCATGAAGGGCTTTAAATATTGGCTAAGATGGTGCTTTCTATCTTGTAGGCACATCCTGGTGGATTTCTTTTTACGAAGTTCGCTAGTAGCAGCCAGACACTCTTTGACCTTTTCCCGGTAATTTGCACTCTACTTGTTCTTTAAATTATTTTTCTGTGAGTGTTTTTAAATGCATATGGTTTCATATGCTACTCTTATGAACCATAGCACTGATGTTGTTCCCCATCTATTTCACTGTGTTGTGATGCATTATTGCATTCACAAACTCAGGATAGCTTTGGTAGTCGGTTGCACGAAAGGAACAAAGAAAGCCCGAAGGCAATGAAACATCTAAATAAACTTTTCCCGAACAAAATTTCCATCCAGCTTCCACAGGTAACTATATTCTTTGTTGCACTCATTTAGGTGTGGTTCATATGTATACTGTCTAACATTAAAAATTAAAATTTCAGGACGAAGCATTACTTACCAGTTGGAAGCAACAATTGGATCGTGATGTTGAAACCCTTAAAGCAAAATCTAACATCGGTAGCATTCGTACGGTAAGCTACACATGAAATGCAAGTTTATACATATCGCCTAGTCATTCAAAACCTGAATCCTCTTGTGTGTGAGGCCTGAGCCATTTATGGCTGGTGTTTGTTCCAACCTGCCTGGTTGATGTAACTTTCTATTGTATGTTTTTTGAATTTGTTTTTTAACAGCCCTTCTGCAATATTTTCTCAATTGTTTTTTTTGATATATTGTTTGTTACATCTGCACTCATGCATAATTTCACCATTACTTGGTTTTACAAATATTTTCATGCCCATATTTCTCCATATATAGTTTATAACGGCTTGATTCTTATGGGCTATTTTGCTTCCCAATTTAAATGGATATTTCTAGATCACCCGACACCATCATCTGATTGCTGATTGCTCTGTAATGCAGTTTCTGAATCGCAGTGCGATCGAATGCAATGACCTTGAAGAATTATTCATTAAAGATCAGTCACTGACTAATGAAAGTGAGTTCTTTTTGTTCGCTGTATTTTATTTATAGAATTGAATTAAAGTTTTTGTTGCTCCAAACTTTCTTAGATGTGGACAAGATTGTCGGGTACGCTGTCAGTTATCATCTTAAGCACAATAAAGTCGAAACCTCCAAGGATGGTAAACTTATTATCACGAGCGGAAGGTAGTCATGTTGTTGCCAGTTTCATTTTTCCTCTGTTTTTATTTAGTCTTCTCTCTTGAGCGCTAACTTGCTAATTACGAATGACAGCCTTAAGCATGGCCTCGACATGCTACAGAGCATCCATAGTGATAACAAGAGCTCAAAAAAATCGCTAAAGGTACTTGTTGTGTCGCACATTTCAAACTTTATTGTCATTCCCCAAATATTTAGTGCTTTTCAGTTTTTATTTCTAAGGTACTTTCTTCTTAGGATGTTGCCATAGAGAACGAGTTTGAGAAAAGGCTTTTGGCAGATGTTATACCACCGAATGATATTGGAGTCACCTTTGATGATATTGGTGCGTTGGAGAATGTAAAGGAAACATTGAAGGAGTTGGTGATGCTCCCACTGCAAAGGCCGGAATTGTTCTGCAAAGGGCAGTTAACGAAGGTAGTAAAAAAAACTAGTATTCACATGGTCTCTTACATGGGGCTTAAGATTTTTTTTCCAACTGTAGGTTGCATGTCATGATAGAAATTTAACAGCCCTTTGTTAGAAACAACTAAGACACCTATTTACTCTTGCTATTCCATATTATCAGTACTAAAAAGATTCCAAACCAATAATAATAATAATTGCTCCCCAAAATATAAGGCGAGCTTGACTTTTCTTGGTCTTCAACACACAACTTTGACTACGATTTTCACTGATAGTATATCTACAAAATTAACATAAAGGCATAAAATCAAATTATTTTGCAAGGCAAATATGACGATACCACTTATACATGGCCAATCTGTGTGGTTTCTCTAGGTAGCTTCGCAGTGTCCCTGTAAGGTTTTTGTTTCAGAATTTCCTAAAGTGTCAAATATTTCAAAGAAAACTGGGCTCTTACAAGGCTAAGCTGGTCTAACTTGATAGATATAGATAAATAAAAATATTTCTTGACTTCTGACAAGAAACTCTTGGCAATAAAATTGCGGCGTGGAGTTTCCAGCCTCTCCTTTATTTATATCTGGTATTGAAAAAAAAAAGTTCTACTAGTTAATTTGCAATCTGTTTGAAACCAAATTTGAAGATTATGTTGACTACCTAAATTTGTTGTACTGGTTAAGTTGTGATCTTAGAAGTGCCTCCTCTCAATCCATTCCTTGCAGCCTTGCAAGGGAATATTGCTCTTCGGGCCTCCTGGCACTGGGAAAACTATGCTTGCTAAAGCAGTAGCAACTGAAGCAGGCGCTAACTTCATCAATATATCAATGCCAAGCATTACATCGAAGGTATGGTTTCATCTAGAGAACAATGAATGAGGTACTTCGTGTGATTCTTGACGCTAAATGCTATTTTGTCCACTACTTTCAGTGGTTTGGCGAAGGGGAGAAATATGTGAAGGCTGTTTTTTCATTAGCAAGTAAAATATCCCCCAGTGTTATTTTTATTGATGAGGTATGGAGAATATTAATTGCTTTTGTTGCCATATATTGATTTATCTGGCTATTTATGCAGTCTATTAAGTGTATAACTTTGGACAGGTCGATAGTATGTTAGGAAGGAGAGAAAATCCTGGGGAGCATGAAGCCATGCGCAAGATGAAAAATGAATTTATGGTAAATTGGGACGGGTTGCGCACGAAAGATAAAGAACGCGTACTGGTTCTTGGTGCCACAAATAGACCTTTTGACCTGGACGAGGCTGTGATTAGGAGGTTCCCCCGCAGGTATATAGTCTCATGTGCTGGTCTGGGATCATCTAATTGCTGCCTATTCGTTTCTAATGATTTGGTTCATAATAATAATAATTGTTGTTGTAGGCTAATGGTAAACTTACCTGACGCATCAAATAGAGAGAAAATTTTGAAAGTAATTTTAGCAAAAGAAGAGTTGGGACAAGATACTGATCTGGAGTCACTTGCTAATATGACTGATGGATATTCAGGAAGTGACCTGAAGGTACATTTGATGTTTATTTGCGCTCTTGTATCCTTAAGCATCCGAAGTGACATCACTGATCTTGGTGTGTTTTCAGAATCTATGTGTAACTGCAGCGCACTACCCCATTCGAGAAATCCTAGAGAAGGAAAAGAAGGTAGGCATGTTATCAGTCTGCCTGTGGCATGTTAACAGATACTTTTATAGAAAGGCTCTTTTGGTTTACATCATTGTATAGCTAGTTTTTTCATTCTTATGCTTTGGTTAGATTATTTGATTTATATACGCTAAACGTCGTTTCCTTGATAATATGTAGGAGAAGAATGTTGCAAAGTCAGAAGGTAGGCCTGAGCCTGCATTGCATGGAAGCGAGGACGTCCGTCCTCTTAGTTTGGATGACTTCAAATCTGCCCATGAGCAGGTATTTATCATCCATCCCTACCCGATCCCCGCTTGTTTCATCATTGCTTTATGATGATAGGATAATCTGTTTGTTTACCACATGTAGGTTTGCGCGAGCGTGTCGTCTGATTCGGCAAACATGAATGAGCTTGTTCAGTGGAACGACCTCTACGGCGAAGGAGGTTCAAGGAAGAAGAAAGCACTGAGCTACTTCATGTGAGAGCAAGAATGTGCCATATTGTACAGTCGCTATACTACCCCTCCCTCCTCGGCAGGTGCATCTTGGCTACTTGTCCGGCCAAAACCAGTCGGGTTTTTCCTCCTCTCCCCTTCAGGAGCAGCGGCCGCCTTCCATCCTGATCCTCCTCCCTCCCGTGTAATTAAAATTGTGCACCGAGCCTGGGTTATTTATCAGCTTCTGTTTGTTCCTATTAACTTCAAAAATGAATCCTCCATCCTCCTCTCTTGATCACCTACCTGTTTGCAGCCAATTGTCGTTGAGCTTGGCTATAGGCCCTTGTGTGCACCTATGTACATGTTAAATCAAAGTGCATGGAATAAGAACCTTTTCCTCTTGTAGACAGTTTGATGATTCTTGCTGACGATAACCGGTCATAGATTTGACATTTTTTGTACTATCATTTTTTTTAGGGAAGGCCATTCGGCTAGCTTTCTTGAACTTTGAAAACTGAGCATCGTTTATCATCGCTGGCATGATAAGGACGCGCTTGGGAGCCCTGGATTGTTTCACGCCCGTATTAAAGATACAGATGTACTAGTGTCAAAAACGCTCATATATTATGGGATGGAGGGAGTAATTTACTCACCAGAAATTACACAGGTGTCACAAAACCGACGGGCTGAGGTCTGTAAGGGAAACAGGCGAATAATCCGTGTAATCTGGGAAACAAGTGTATAGTTTACCAGTCAAAAACGACCAACCAATGACGTCACCGATGACCATCTGTTTTTATTTACAGGGTTAAGTGTTACAGGCGGTTTTGGCTGGAAAACGAGGATCCAATCGCGGCCTAATACTAAGTGGGTCACCATCTCACACATTGGTTTCAAACTTTTCAAAAGTATTCCTATTACAATGTTCATGTGATCATAGCAAAACTTGTAGCCAGCAAGGTGCAATCAAAGAAGATAGCCGCAGCTGCATAAGCTGAGATACCTCCATTCATAGTTTCATGTTAATAAAATTATTCAGTTATTCAGGCCAATCCGTTGAGCTAGGGTGAAACCCTCTCTCAAAGCATACACTTCAGCGGTTATTGCATAAGACACATAGGGAAGGAAGACATGAAGGATGCCGCCACAAATTTTCCACGTGAATCTCTCACAATGACTCCTGTGCTTCCTCTTCCATCATAAATGTTCACTTCCATCAGGCCTTCCGGAGGACATGTCCAGCAACGCCGAATCTTGGAACCACCTTCTTCTTTGCACGAGTAACTTGCCGCAAGAGCCACTTTCTTCATTGTGAACGATTTGTCGCCTCTTCCACCAAATGTGCATGCAACAGTTAAGATTAATTTCAGTAGCCCAACATTATACAAGGAATTTCATGGGCCCCTCGTACAAATGATGTTTTCGAACGCCGCCGCCCCCAATCTATCCAGAGCTGTTGCACGTTCTATTATTTAATGTACACCAGGTTTTGTCCTTATTTTTCTGGCTTAGGTACACTAGATGCATAATATCCTCACATCCTGCATGACAAAGAGGGCGCGTGCTATCATTTGCAATATGTCTGTTTGCAATCACCCGTCAGCATGGGATTACTTCATATAGTGCTTGCCACCCAAATATATTGTTTATTGCCGGGATATTAAGCTCCCAACTTCTTCTACAGCGGGCTGATATGTGACCCCTCAGCACCAAGTAAGTTTCTTTCGGGCCTACCAAAATAATAGCTCTATCTCGCATGATAAGCTGAGTGAACACTAAACACCCCACTCTTAGTGTGGTGCCATGCAACAAAATCTTCAATTTATGATGGTGCCATAGAAATCTCCAAAATTCTATTCACATCAATTGGCCCAAAAATACTTCTGATCAGATCTTCATCCCATAAACTAGTTATAGGGTCGATGAGATTGCATACCTTTGTCACCAAAAAATTACCTCCATCAAAATTGTGAAATAGCATCAGAAATTCCTTTGCATATGTTTTTCGGAATTTTGAATATTGTCATCACAAATACCGGTATAGCCTGAGCAACCGCTTTAATAAAAAAAGCTTCCTTCCCTCCTAGCGATATCATTTTTTCCTTCCAGCCAGATATTTTCGCAATAACCCGTTCCACAAGATGTTTGAAGCAGTCAGACCTATTCACCCCAACCATTACTCGCAGGCCAAGATAACGATCATTAAGAGATCCAGTTAAGATATTATGAGGTAAAGAGCCAAGAGAAATAAAATTTGATAAGGTTACTCATACCATCCGGATCCTCCCACTTCGTTCCATGTTCCAGCATCATCAATAAGATACTTGATAGTATTCTTTTTTCCTTCTCGCACTAGCAAAATTCTGGAAAAATTGTATTGTTGTCACAGCACCGAAGCCAAGTAGCCCTACCCCGCTGGAGGTAGTGCAATTCCTCTTGTTCGAGCAACAGCTCGATCCTCAATAAGATTTCCTTCTGCCCAACTACACTTTCATCATACAGAGGCCCTCTCCTCAGATTTTCTAATTTTTCCTCCAGCTGATTTATATGCCGACGTGGTGCTTTCAGCTCCCTTCGATCCCATTAATGCAACCCTTGGTGAACCAATTCTCATTTTTGCGAAAATTTCCTTCCCATACCAGCTAATGTAGCTTTACTCCATGCATTGCTAGAAATTAACTCCACTGTTTTCTCCTCAAGCCATCTCGCCTCAAAGCGTTTAACCGGCGGTCCTCCCAAACTATAGACGCCTAATAAGTATTCCATGTCAACAGTCACCGGCCAATGATCACTTTTAGTACTTTCTTTTTTAATAACCGTCGCATTTGGATATCGAATATTTCACGTTGCATTTTCCACAGCTCGATCTAATCTCTCCCGCATCTTCCCTTTGTTCCAAGTGAAACGGTCACCCTTGTAACCCAGATCTTCGAGGTCGCAGCTAGATAAACAGTCCTGGAATGCCCTCATGTATCTGGGCCCTAGGAACTCCACCTTCTTTTTATTTAGAGCATAATATTTCATTAAAAATCACCAAGCAATAACCAGGCTATATCCATCCTCCCATTCAATTCACATAATTGATACTTGTTCTCCCAGCTCGGTTTACCATAGAAACCAGTGAAACGCAATCTGTCCCATCATTAATAAGCACATCTATGAAGTTTGGCTCAATATCATTCACCACAATTTTCACCACCTTCCTCCACATAAGCAGCAAGCCACCACTTCTTCCATCACTCCCGTGAATCAGCATGTCATCGAACTTCAACTTACGCATCAGTTTTCCTGCCTTAGATTTTGCAAGATGTGACTTAGACATGAAAATCACATCATGTTTTGTTTGAGGTAACACGAGAAACCATTTATTTCCTGACAGTTTACGTGATAATAAATCAAACATTATGCCCGTGCACGTTATCATATTTCCCAACCGAAAATACGAAGGTAAACATGGTGCACGCTAACCCATTATGATTTTTTGAAAAAATAGTAACAAAAATCAAATAATTCTAAAATTTTGGAATATCAAAATTGGTCGACTGGATGCTCATGTGTAAGTTCTACCAAGAAATTGATTTTTTTTTTTCTTCTGATTTTACTATTCATAGGGTGCACATGGAACCAAGTTCCAAAAATTCATGTCCATTTCCCAACCCACTAACAAAAAGGGCATGCTCATCTAAAACTAATAATAAAAAAGGTAAAAAGAATGAACAATGGGAAGGGTCCAGAAGGACCCATGACTGCATTAGACAAAGCAGTTCACTTACAAACAAGATCATGAAGAAACTGAAAATTGCAGACAACACCGTGGATCTTATGAAAAGAACCCTGAAAAGAAAATGGAAACGCAATCGGGTCCAACCCGCTTCCCTCATGGAATCGATCATCACCGGGGCTAGGGACGAACGTCCAGCAAGACCTCTGCGATTGCTCACGATGGACTCCAACAACAACCAGTGTTGCCTCTCATGTGACATCAAGGCCGGGAGGAGTGAGAATGGCCGCCATTCGGCTCAAAGATTTGACGGTTCGTCGGAGGGAACCGACCGGCCGACAAGGGTGCCGTAGCTCCTCCAGAAACGACCATTGATTGAGCTCCAGATCTCAATCATACGCCTCCAGATCCACGTCGGAGGTCCTTCTGCAGCACAGGGGACACCAACCTCGCCGGAAGCTGGGATCCGGTGAGATGAGCAAGCCCAAGCCACTGCGAGGGACATGCTGAAATCCCCAACCTCCATATCCCAATCATACGCCTCTAGATCCACGTCGGAGGTCCTTCCGCAGCACAGGGGACACCAACCTCGCCGGAAGCTGGGATCCGGTGAGATGCCACAGAGCAAGCCCAAGCCACTACGAGGGACATACTGAAATCCCCAACCGTCGCCACGCCAGCCTAGGAAAGAGGAAGAAATCCACCATGGTGGATCGACTCGATGTAACCACGCTCTTGTTTGGGGAGCTGGCGCTAGATCCGCCTCCCTCTCTTCTCCACCATGGAGGAGAAGAAAAGAGGCTTGTCGGCGACCACCGCATGCATCATGAAGGCAGCGGCGAACTGAACTCTATCAGCATAATGCCAGACACCGTCAAAGCAAATCCAAGCCAAAGCCTCAAACTTAAACATGCTAAGCCCCAACCCCCCCCCCCCCCCCCCCCCCCCCCCCCCTCTCTCGCCGGCCACCGAGGAAGAGGGAGGGAGGAGCCAGGGGCGACTTAGAGACTCGCAAGGAGGAGGAAGAGAGGGGCATGATGTCAGACACTAAAGACCCAACCTCGCCCCTCCTGCCGAGGAAGAGGGAGGGAGGAGCCATGGGCGACTTGGAGACTCTCAACGCCACCCCACTAAGACCGCACATTTTTTCTGTACTTACACAAGAGGAGCATGAAATAGCAAGTAAAATCGAGGAAACTCAAACGGCAGGGTAATCCAAAATTCCAAATCATGTTGAGAATTAATAGTCAAACTGCACCATGTGGAGTACAAGAGTGAGAATAATGACAGGGCAAAGCATAGCACATCTGTTTCTTGTAAGATCTTAAGTAAAGCATAAACTGTGGTTTCGACTTTCTGTGGTCTGACTATAGACAAATGGTATTGAAGAAATACATGTAATCTTGGCCCTCCAAGCTACTCCGTATATAATATAAAAAAGAATCATCCCAAAGTAATCGGGCCATTAATCCTCAAAAAACAGAAGTCTGTACTTGAACAGAACCTATTATACAGTGATAACTTTGATGGAGCTGCTCCAAGAAGAAGATCAGCTGCATCTTAAATCCTCCAGGGCTTCACGTGGGTACACTTAGTTAAAAGCTGGCTGTATATTCACAGGGATGGCTTAAAACAGCTCTTCAGAATTGAATTTGTTCCATGCCTCCTGTTTTATATAAATATAAGAAGACAAGTGAATGTTACAATGTCAAATATATTCCTCCATCAATAGTACAGTAATGATGAATATCGCGACCAACCAATGTGAATTACAATAGCATGTAGGATAGGCCTCCACAACTTGGTAAATCCACAGTTATTATGGATGACACAAAGATTAATCCTACTACCACTAGGTTACTCGGACCATTGATCTTGATCTCAGAACCTTTCAGTATATTCTTAATCTAGAACACACCAAGGATTTTTGCTTTAATTTGGCATCCACATAAAAGGCTAGAGAGGTTACTACATTACAGCGTGTCTATTGATTGCTTTTGTGCAGATGTAGCCATCTGGGTTAAACATTCAAGGCAACACAAGTGAGAACTGAGCAAGCGCACTTATCAAGTGTTCGACTCGGTGTTTTTCCAGGCAGCAGGGCAGACCATGTATATTATACCATTTGCCAAGCTGAGTTACAGACCAAACGCTAGTTGCCTCATCTGAAAGGGATTCACAACGAAAGCGACACAAAATAATTGTGGTAGCCCTAGGTCAGCACGTAAAGTGGAATGCTTGACACATTGTTAGGGCAATGATGATGGTTCTCTAACAAAATAACATCTTAACTTGTAGCTATGATACTTGTTGCAAAGCAGCAAGAATACACACCTTGAGCATGTCAAAGACCTTCTCAGCAATATATTTCTGTTGAAGAGTCGCACCCTTCTGTTGCACCTTATCAGGATGGATGCATAATGTTGCTTTTCTGTACTGCTTTTTAACAGCAGCACCAGTAATCAAATCGGTCAAGGATACAGCTTGCCATCGACACTCTGGCCAAAGTATCTATTCACAAGAAAAGTAAAAGGAAATAGTGAGCATGTTTATGCAACAAAACAATGATAGCACCCAAAAATAAAGCACAAAACCATGTTGACTCACATATTGGAGAGTTGATAATAAAGCACGTAAGTTGCCCTCTTTTCCAGCAGCCCATCTCTTAATTTCAAAGTCTAATGAGTCACCAATTCTCTGGAATCAAGAAAAATTCGAAATGGGTAGAGTACCTATTAGCAACCAAGAAAGTCAAGCTTAAAGGGTCAAGACATGTTGCCCTATACACGAACTAAAGAAAATGCCAGCAAAGTCCATGAAATATTGAAAACAAATGTGCATTAGCAGACAGCACAGACTGTCTACATCAACTAAAATAAGCAGAATCGAGTTGCAAGTTATATGGGCAACACAACACTTACATCTCTTTCTGCTTGTTCCCTCTGGACCTGCATATCTCGTTCATTCTTCTCAGCCAAAGCTTTTGCCTGCAGATACGTTATTGTTAGATGACAAACAGTGGTAGCAGAATAAAATATCCGTCATTTCTTTATAACCGGGGAAAAGGGAGAACAATATGATACGGAATCAGCAATATTAATCATTGGCAACATCTATCTACTATTCTACTGACAGGAAGAGGTGGGAACATTACCGCTCGTTCACGGGTCCTCTGATGACGTTCTAACCTAGCACGTCTTCTTTCTTCACTCTCCCCCTCAACATCTTGAAATACGTCAGATGATGATCGGGCTGAAAAATAATACCAAATGAATCACCGAAACTGAAAAATTTGGGAACCCAATATCATTACGAAGTTACAAGCTACTCCCTCAGTCCCACAAACGTCTTATATTATGGGACAGAGGGGGTATTATTTTGGGAAGACCAGTACTTACTACTTTCAAATTCAAATAAGTCAGATAGACCATTGCCAAAAATATTTGTGGCTGATGGTGGGTTTGCTTTTCTGGTAGAGGCCGAGGTAGAGGCTGTTCTCTGTGATCCATTAACTGTTCCTCTACCTTGCGGTTGAGAATCAAACATAGAGTCCTGAAACATCCAACATTAGCAAAAGGTAACACTACTAAATGGTATCCAGACTTTATTTTATGTAAATATTTTGGGGCTCGAATGTACCACTGTTGGGGCCCTCTGCTTTGCTGCACCAGTATCTCGAGCATCCATACGAAAGAAAGACTCGACATCATTCGGTGTGCTCTGTTTTTCTTTTGCCGCCGCAGCAGCTGCTGCTGCCTGCCTTTGTCGAGCCTCAGCAGCAGCTCTTTCCACCACAGCTCGCTCAGCTCTCTTCCTTGCTTCTTGCTGAACTCTCTCCGCAGCAGCTCTTTCTGCTGCAGCCCTCTCCCTAGCAGCAGTCCTCTCCCTTTCCTTGGCTTCAGCAGCAGCCCTCTCCCTTTCTTCTGCAGCAGCCCTCTCCCTTTCTTCTGCAGCAGCCCTTGCAACCCTATCTTTAGCCTCAGCTGCAGCCCTCTCACGGGCTTCCTGATGAGCCCTCTGCACAGCAGCACGCTGTGAGCGTTGGCGGGCATCCCTTTCAGCCTTTGCACGAGCTTCAGCAGCTGCCCTCTCCCGCGCCTCCTTCGTAGCCCTCTCAACAGCTTGTTTCTCTCTTTGCTGTTCCAATACCCTCTCCTTTTCAAGTCTTCTCTGTTCCTCCCTTAGTCTCATTTCTCGCGCATGTTCCAATCTTTCCTGGCTTTCTCTCTCTTCGCGAGCTGATGAATTTGAATCAAACTCTTCATCATCATCAAAAGCATTTTTATCATAATAAGCAGGCATCTGATGCTTTCCCATGGCAACACCTTCTGATTCATCCACTGAAGAATCATCTGCTTGCTCTGGTGTATCTTTGTAGTGGTTGTGCTTTTGGCTAGACTGCGGCACATACTCGTCATCTTCTCCATTTGCTTTTGCACCCAGGGGTTTTTGTTTAAGAAGAGGCGGTGATCTGGAAGGTGGCGGAGCACTAGTTGGCCGTGTGAAGAGGGGGATCTCAGAAACTGTAAGCCATATATCGTCTTCAGATTCAGTAGATATCGGTGACTGATCATCCATACCATTGCCACTGTATCTCTCTGAACTGTCATCAACATGAATATCAGAGTACCTTGCAGATTGTGATTTTGGCATGCCATTTCCGAAGTCCTCCAGAGAAGATCTGCTTGCTGGATTTCTCTTCACTGAGCTTTGTACAGAACTTGACTCTCGGGCTTTGCTTTGTAGATGACTATCCTTGGTGTCGCCACTGATTTCCGAGGTAAACAAAGGATCTGATTTTAGGACCGGGTCAAAAGCATTTGGATCCTCAAATAGACTATCAGCAGCAGCAGCACTATCAACATTCTTGCCTTTAGTGTTTGCAGACTTATCAAGATCTTCCAAGGGATCTGTGAATCTCCCCGAGGATGGATCGGAACCCGGAACAGAAACTCTTTTTAGAACAATAAATGGATCATCTACGAAGCTGGCTGTTGATTTTGAAGCTGGAACTGCTGGCTTCTTTTTGTTATCATCATTAGTGTTCCTAAAAGTTATAATGAATATTATGGGAACACATGTTTGACAGAACTTGTATGAAATGAGCTAGCAGATAGCATAAAACAGAAGCGCGAGGTTTATGGGAACCAACATGCACAACTTATGGTCTATTCTTTAAATATGCTTCTATCATCAGATCTTTTGGTAACAGTTATCTTCCTCGAGGTTTTTGACCCATCAGTACGGGGAAAAAAGTTTTTCAAGTGGCATCAGCAGAGTTGAGCACCACAGCTTCGGAAACTTTGATGCTGTACTGCTATTGGATGAAGTAGAGAAGAAAACATACCGTACTACTGAAGAAGAAATATACATGGAAGAGAAAAGTAAGAATTACCAGCTAAGGCACATAAGATCTCTAATAGTAGCAACGCATGGCATGTATATAATACTGCATAGTCTATACTCCTTTGTGGAACAAGGGATATGACATAGAGTTAACCTTCCAGCATGATTCATTTATGTCTGCAATTTACTTATTTAGTCTGACAAAACTATAATTAATACTTTATGCTATACCTAATAGATTGAGATTTTCGTTATCTGTTGTGTTGAAAGCAAACTCTGTTCTCGGTGCCTTCCTCATGTTACGCTCAATATAGTGCATACATTTTTTCTTATAATTTCAACTGATTTAAGATCCACACAAACGCATCAGCACAAGCATGGAAAAAAGAAGATCAGCAGCTATTTTTCGTCAATTTAATCACGGATGCCACGGAAGCTCTCTTTGCTTAAGGTCGCTTCTAACATTCACTAAGATTTGGTTCTAGATTTTCACATTTCAGTTCAACCTATCCAACATCACACTATCAGAGAGTCTGAGCCACAAGAATGAACACCCAAACCCAATGCAGATCTAAACAAGCAAAAGCTAGAGCACTCACCTACTCTTTGGCGGGCTGCTACTGGCGAAACCTGGGATCAGATCATCGAACCCGTTGCCCTGCTGGTCCTCGTCCACCACCGACTTCTTCTTCTCCCCGGCCGGCTTCATTCCGAACCCTCCCAGCAGGTCGTCATCGTCCTCGACCACCACCGACGTCTTTATCTCCTCCGCTTGCGGCTTCCCGCCGAAGCCCCCTAGGAAGTCGTCATAGGAAGGCGGAGCCGAGCGGTTGCTGCTCGTGAACACGTCGTACGCGGGAGCCGCCGCCGCCCCCGTCCCGAACACGCCGTCACTGTCGTACGTGGAGTTGGAGGCCCTCGGCCCGCGGACCGGTTCGAAGAAGTCGTCGTCGAACACCGGCTTGGTTCCAGCTGCCGCCGCCGACGATGAGGAGGGTCCCTTGAACGAGTCGAAGATCGAGTCGAGGGGCGGACCGGAGGCGGAGGCCGCGTGGACGGGCGCGCCGAAGAGGCCGTCGTAGGACGGGGCGGGGGTGGATCTGGGGTTGGGCCAGGCGGATCCACCGCCGCGGGCGGCGGCCATGGGCGCGGCCTTGCCCTGCGGCCGCACTCCAAAGTCCCTCGCCAGGAGCCCCTCGATGCCGTCCATGGCCCGCGAACGGCGGCGGCGGCCTCGCCGGAGAGGGGAAGGGGGAGAGATCGGGACTCGGGAGAGAGAAAGTGGTGGGAAAGGGGAGGAAGGTGGTGATGTGTCTTTCTCCCTCTTTGTTGGCACGTTCGTTGGCACCTTCGGTCGGTGTATGGGGGGTGGAGCCCACCGGAGGTTGGCATGCATGCCAAATTCTTTAAAAAGGATTTTAGTGCTGTTTTATGAAAAATATAATAAGGCCTCCTTTGTCCATAGGTAGGAAAATCAAAGGAATAGAAAAGTCATAGAAAATGAGATGGCATGTATCTGAAATCCTATAAGTAGTAATATGAAAGAAGATGCGGAAATGCAATTCGGCTCCCAAGAGCACGTGCTCCTGCCTATGGAAAATGAATTTTGAAATGTCAAAAAAATGGGGAGACAAAAAGGTTAAGCATTTTGGCCTGCGCAAAAAAAACAAATCGGAAACAAAATGTCACCACAAAATGACAACCCAAATTTGTTTTTTTCACCGACGAAACACCGCTGCTCCGTTTCGCATGAAAATTGTCAAGCATGCTTGCGACACCAACACGATCATCTACAAAAATTTTCAGAATTTTTTGAAAACATTTTCTACTTTTTTGCGGTTACTGTTCATCCGGGTGCATTTGCACCCGGGAGCCAAAACGCCGGCCTCAAGAAGATGCCCTTTGGTTCTCCTCATAGGATTTTTTCCATTGAGTTTAGGCTAATGTTTTTTTTCCTATGAAATGTGAAGGATAGGAAGAATTCCTCCATAGGAATAGGATTCTATTCCTACAAATCAAAGGGTTCTAAAGGAATTTTTCTTGTACAAATCCTATCCCATGAGATTCCTACAAAATTCCTACAAACCAAAGGAGGCCTAACTCTGTAACTAGCCAAATAAATATTCTACCTCAGCAAACATAGGAGTTGCCTGAAATTTTAATTCATGCCCATCAATGCGGAAGAGAGGAGGAAGCGTAGCTCCGAGACAGAGATGAGGGCGCCACGGCGAGGCCGATCTGGAGTCGGTGGAGGGGAGTCAGAGGTTGACGGTTCAGGTGTGGGTGGGTTGTTGGCTTCAGGGCAGATCAATAAGGGGATTTAGAGGGGTAGCTGGGACGGCGACGCAGTGGTGAGGGGAGGGTTGGGGCGTGCGTGAAAGCATTCCCGGGCGCGGGCGGTGGCAGCAAGCGCCCCTGCTGGCGGTCCGTGGGAGGGGCGTCTAGAGAAGGAAAATGGAGGGGGCGGAAGAAGATGGAGGGGAAGGAAAATGGGAGCGGTGTGGAGGCACAATGCTCCCCAAGAAGCCACTAGGGCCACCGTATTCTCCTCACGCCCTCGCACAATGCAAGATGCCGTGATCAGTGGCGGAGCTACAACAAAATACCAGGGCGGGCCAGGCTGGGCTTTGACTCGTACATAGTACTGGGCGGGCCGTGGCACAGTTTTGCCCTAACATAGCTCCGCCAGTGGCCGTGATTCCACTAGTGGTGTCCTTGAAGGCGGCGACCGAACTTTACAAACAAGGTTGGGGCTCTCTCCATAACTGAATTGGAGGCTCTCAACACCACCACGAAGCCTCACCACAATGGATTGTGGCTCCGAGGTGACCTCTTTCGTCTAGGGTGCCCAAACACCCAAGAGTAACAAGATTCGCAAGGGATTAGTGGGGGAAATAAAATTTCTCTTGGTGGAAGTGTAGACCGAGGCCCTCTCAAGCAAACCCTAGAGTATCAACAAGATTTGATGGCTAGGGAGAGAGATCGGGCGAAAATAAGCTTTAAGGCGCAACAATGGAGCAAGGGGATAAGAGGTGGGTCTTCTTGGGGAAGAAGACCCCCTTTATAAAGGTGGGACAAATCCAACCGTTATCTGTGCACAACCTGCACTCAAGCGGTACTACCTCTCATGGGAGCGGTAGTACCGCTAGAGACGGTAGTTCCAGGTGTAGCCTGTGAGCGCGTGAACGCAGTGTAGTGCCGCTGGAGTGGTACTACTGTCCCTACCAGCGGTACTACCGCTGAGTATCACAGGATACGGTGGAACCGCGGTAGTAGAGGAGGGTAGGGCGGCAGTACCACCGGATACTACCATTCTACTACCGTGATGCGCAATGGGGTTACAGAAGCACTGAAATAGGCGGAAGTTCATGCGGTAGTGGAACGACGGAAGTACCGCGCAAGCTGTATTACCGCTCTACTACCACCCTACTTCCACGACTCTGGGCTACACAGAGGCCAGCGGTGGTGGGGCAGTAGTACTGTCGTAGTACCGCTCGAGCGGTGCTACCGCTCTACTACTGCCCTACTACCGCTGAAACGGAAAATATCACAATAGCCTCAAAACAAGCGGTAGTGCCCGCGGCACTGGACAGTCAAAGTACCGCTGGCCAGGCGGTACTACCGCTGGTGTGCTTCAAAAACACCCAAGGCAGAAAACAGTAGGACTCCAAAGTTGCGAGGAAGGTATGTGGGTGCATAAGGGTATGTGTACGTGTTGATTCCACCCAAACCTTTCCAATGCGGACACCCTCTTAATACTATGGTTTTCCTATGACTCAAATCCACCGAAAAAGAAATGTCGGAAACAACCGTCTTCGCTCTTAGCCACCGAGGGGAAATAAACCGTCTTGTGCTATATGTGACCATATCTGAAATGCTCAGTGCACACGGTTAATCCGTGACGACCCACAAGTATAGGGGATCGTAACAGTCTTCGAGTGTAGTATTTCACCCAATTTATTAATTCGACACAAGGGGAGCCAAAGAATATTTATAAGCCTTAGCAGTTGAGTTGTAAATTCAACCACACTTGGAAAGTTGTTTCTCTGCAGCAAAGTGTTTAGTAGCACAGTAGTTTGATAGTTTTGATAGTAACGTAACAGTAGCAGTAGTAACAGTAACAGTAACAACAACAGTTTTGTGATGATTGTAACAGTACTAACTTAGCAAAGACAATATGAGCAAAGCGTAGGCATTGGATCAGCGATGGATATTTGTATGGATGACATTCATCATGCAATAGTCACAACCTAGAGCGATACACAATAGCTCGAATTCATCAATTCAATGTAGGCATGTATTCCGTATATAGTCATACGTGCTTGTAATAAGAACTTGTATGACATATTTTGTCCTACCCTCCCGTGGCAGTAGGGTCCTTAAGGAAATCTAAGGGTAATTAAGGCCTCCTTTTAATAGAGAACCGGATCAAAGCATTAACACATGGTGAATACATGAATTCCTCGAATTACAGTCATCCCCGGAGAGTATCCCAATTATTGTCACCTTGGGGTCTACGGTTCAGAACAATAACAAGTGCATACAACTAGCAGATAGGATCAAGAATTCAAATATATTGATGAAAACATAAAGGGTTTAGATCTGAAATCATGGCACTCGGGCCCTAGTGAAAAGCATTAAGCATAGCAAAGTCATAGCAACATCAATCTCAGAACATAGTGGATACTAGGGATCAAGCCCTAACATATTGACTCGATTACATGATAAATCATGATAAATCTCATCCATCTCCATCACCGTCCAGCAAGCCTACGAAGGAATTACTCACTCCCAGTGGTGAGCATCATGGAATTGTTGATGGAGAAGGGTTGTTGATGACGATGGCGACGAATCCCCCTCTCCGGAGCCCCGAACGGACTCTAGATCAGCCCTCCCGATGAAGAATAGGAGGTGGCGGTGGCTCTGTATCGTAAAACGCGATGATTCTTTCTCCTTGATTTTTTTCTTCGCGAGACGGAACTTATCACTACAAAAAAAAGACACATCCGTGACATTATGGCCCGAACAAAAACTTTTTCTGTCATGTTTATGACACTTCTATGACGATAATTGTGACAAAACATGTATCATCATAGATGTGGTGGGCTCCTACTTCTATGACAAAAAAATATGAAAAAAATGGGCTTTTCGTCCTGGGCGGGCCGGAGACGCACCCGCATGACATTCTTTGGGCCGTCCATGACGTAAAAAATCGTGGTAGAAGTGAGGGCGAGGAAATTTTTGGGGAGTTCCCGGTTACGGTGGGTGGTCGGGGCCGAGGGATGCAGTGTGGTTTGCGTGTTTCTCTCGTACGCGCGTGTGTGCGAGCCGTTCGCTAACTGAACCTGAGCGAGGCGTTAGCTTACTAAACCCGAGCGATTGATCGATCCCTCGCACTACTACACGTACTGAACCCGAGCAATCGATCCCACTGCGTACTGAACCCGAGCGATCCCTTCGCTGCTAACTGAAGCCGAGCGATTCCTTCACTGCTAACTGAACCCGATTGATCCCTCTTCGCTGTTAACTGAACCCAATCGATCCCTTCGCTGCTTACTGAAGCCGATCGAGCCCACGTACATGTGAGACGTAGCTAGCCTGTTGGGTTGCCTCTCGATGAACAGTGCCCGTTGCTGCCGCGCGCACGATACGTAGAACGAGTCGAGACGCATCGATCGATCCCCTTGCATGAGACGTGGTGAGTTGATCTAGCCGGTTGGTTGGCTGTGGATGAACAGTTCCCATCGCTGCCGCCCGCTCGTACGCCCCACCCCAGCCGGTGTGTGACGCCCCCAGCTCGACCGTGCACTAATCATACACGCAATGCACAGGATCAAGCCTAAGGACTCACGGGAAGATATCACAACACAACTCTAAACACAAATATAAAATAATACAAGCTTTATATTACAAGCCAGGGGCCTCGAGGACTCGAATACATAAGCTCGAGTCAAGCGTTAGCAGAAGCAACAACAGTATCTGAGTACAGACACAAAGGAAAACAAGGGTGCCTTAAGAAGGCTAGCACAAACATCAACACTATTCGAAAAGGCGAAGGCCTCCTGCCTAGGGCCTCCGAATTACTCCTTGTCGGCGGGCTCAACGTAGTAGTAGGTGCCTCCGGGGATCTCCTGCTCCTGGGCTCCGTCGTCTGATCGCAGCAATCGGGTAGGGAAAAGAAGTAGCAAAGCAACCGTGAGTACTCATCCAAAGTACTCGCAAGACTGACATCAGAACTATGCTAAATATGCATCGGTATCAAAGGAATGGGGCTATATCTTTGGACTAAACTGCAGAAATGCCAGAACAGAGGGGGACAAGCCTAGCCTATCGAAGACTAGCATCTTCAGCGTCTTGCAGCATTAGAAGAGTGCAGATTAGCATATTATAAAGTAACAAGCATGTAGGAGCAAAGCCCAGAGATCCTTCCTCGACTCCCTGCGAGAAAACAATCCCGGAGCTTACATATTATTTAACATGTATCCAGTTCAAGTTGTAGTAGATCGGGATACAACACTGAGCGTCCTGTTACCGTGGACACGGCTGTTCGAATAGATAACTTCCCTGCAGGGGTGCACTACTGTTACCCAACACGCTCGATTAACTCTGGCCGGACACACTTTTCCGGGTCATGCCCGGCCTCGGCTGATCGACACGACGTAGTCCTACCTAGGCTCAATAGAGAGGTCCCCGCCGGTCTACATCCTAAGTGCTCAGGAGTCTTGGGCCCATCGCCCTTTGCACTCCGGGTCGTTGTGTCGCGTATCGGAGTCCAAGCACCACCTCAGTCCTAGATGGCACTTGTCCCGACGGGCTCACAATGCTGAACTGGACATCTGACAGAGCTTTCGGCTGATACATACGGCGCCGAGGGCCCCATTAAACCATTATCCCACGTGGTGGTAGTGCGTATAGGCCAGTGGCCAACTCAGATCAAATACCCAAATCCGTTAGTGTATTGGGAGCTCGCGGTGACGATCAGTACTCCTGTCGCCCCGTCTCGAGGAAGGGCAACAAGGGTCAGGCCCATCCCTCTCTAGGGCAGTCTCTCCCTACCCGGCCACGCCTCGTAATTATCTTGCGGGTACCCTCATGGTCAACCCGACTTCACATCTCTCGCGGGTACCCCTCGGGGTCAACCCGTCTTTAACCGGGACTGAAGTAAAAGTCATGGTAACCGTGTGTCTGAAACATCAAGGGGAAATCCGAGGAATCACCCTCGATGGATTCCCACTTGAGAGGTTGTACGACAGAGTCGTCATCGGAGTGGTGAAAGAGGAATCACCCTCGATGGCCACAACCGATTAGCTATGCTACAGAACCATCATCCGAAGTGAGGTACGAGGTATCACCCTCATCACTCGATAGTGGCTCTGCAGAGTCGTACAACAAAGGGGGTATGCGGTGCTGTGTTCGGTCTCTGTCCATCGATCACATTGATCGGGTCTTCTGGTAGCCAAGCAGGGCAACATGGACAAGGTGAGGGGTCACTGATGGATCACTAACCCACCTATTCTAAGCAGTTTAGGATGACAGGTAAAGTAACAACAACAGGTTACAAAAACAGGCTATGCATCAGAATAGGAGCAAGCAATTACAGTAGCAAAATCTAATGCAAGCATGAGGGAGAAGGAATAGGTGATATAGGAATGATCAAGGGGGTTTTGCTTGCCTGGAAGCTTTGCTGAAAAGGAGGGGGTTTCGTCGGTGATGTAGTCGTACTCGGTAGCAGCGTCAGTCTCGGGGTCTACCGGAGAGAAGGAGGGGGAAGAAACAATAAATACAAGCAACAAATGCAACCACAGATGTATGGCACGGCAGCACGCTATTCGAGGGGTGCTCTAATACAGTACTACGCAAGTTAGCCGGAGCGGGAAACATCTGGAGGTGTTTTACCAGCTCCGGGCAATTATCGGATAGATGAAACAGAGGGAAAAGTTCCATGTTCATCATGTTAGAGAGGGCTGACAGGTATGTGGGTGGTATAACCGGATTCTTCATATTTTTCTGATCATTTTTCATATATAAATTATTTTCATCCGAGTTACGGTTTATTTATATGATTTTTCAAAGTTTTAATCATTTTCTGAAATTACTGAATTAAATTAATTCGAATTTATTTAAATATTAATTGCTACGGGTACACAGAAGTGTATGGGTACACAGAAGTGTACCCAGCAAAGTGCTGGTTAGGCTGACAGGTGGGTCCCAGTTGACTGCTGACTCAGCAGTCAACGTGGACCATTGACTGGTCAACAGGACCAGTGGGTTATGGGCCCACCTGTCATTTACTAATTAGGCTAATTATTAATTAATTAATTAATTAATTAATTAACTAATTAATTATTTTATTAATTATTTTTTTTATTTTATTTATTTTATTTCATTTTTTTATATGGGCGGGCCCCACCTGGCAGTGGCCCAGGCCACCACAGTATGGTCGTGCTCACGCACAGACACACACAGGCAGGGGGTAACGGCGGCCACCGAGGGCGCACGACGCGGGGAGCGGCTCGGGGCGAGCGGCGCGGGGGCGCGCGGGCCTGAGGCGGAGGCGCGGCAGCGGTGGTGGCCGGAGCGGGCAGTAGCAGGGGAGCGAGGCGCGGCGGCGCGGGAGGTGAGCGCAGGCGAGCGGCGGAGCGGGTCAGCGGGTGGACGGCGGCGGCAGTAGGCGGAGCAGCAGCAGCACGCGCAAGCGGGCAGAGGCGGGCGAGCGCGACCGGTAGCGGCGAGACCGCGCGCGGGCGAGGCGCGGCTCGGGCGCGGAGATGCAGGAGGCGAGGCGAGCGGGAGGAGGCCACGGGCGGCGCGGGCTGCGGCGTCGGGACGGAGGGAGAGAGGGGGAACGGCCGCAGGGGTCTCACCCCGGTTGCAGAGAAGGGGGCGGCGAGGCTCGGGGAGGCCGTGGCGGTGCGGTTCCGGCGACGAGGACGGCGTCCGTGGCGTCGCGGCTGCTCCCGTTCGTCGCAGGGAGCGAGAGGGAGAGGGGATTAGGGTTTCGGGGGGGCGAGGGAGAGGGTAGGCCATATAGGTCGCGGCTGGCCCGGCCTGGTCGGCCTGGTGGCCAGCTGGGCCGAGGCCCAGTTGGGGGGGGGAGCCTTTTGTTTTCTTATGTTTTTATTTTTATCTTTTGTTTATTTTCTTTTACTGCTTTACTTTTAGTTTCTTTTTATTTTTAGTTTTATAATTATAATCCCACTCTAAGTTAGTGTTATAACCTAACCCACTGCCACAAAAGTTTCACTCCCACATAAAATAGTTTGATATTTTATAAATTATAAGGCATTTAATTAATTGCCTAAGCCACTATTTTATTTATTTTAGTGCAATTAAATATTTTATAAAAATTTGGTTTCTTCACCAATATTTTCTATGAATTATTTGTCACATTTAGAACATTTTAGTTTTGACATTGGAAAACTTTTATTGTTTGTCCTTATCTTAAATTTGAATTTGAACTGGATTTGAACCAAAGTGAGATTAGCAACAGTAATAATGGTGACATGGCATCATTAGCATGGGATTACTGTAGCTTAATTATCCGGGCGTTACACGGTGGGGGTTGGGTGAACAGGACCCCGTGGTAGTAGGCGGTTGCCGCTGGATGAACAGGACCCTGAGGAGGCCGTGCCGCGGTACGCCACACCCCAGCCGGTTGGTGGTGGATGAATAGGACCCCATGGAGGCCATGGAGGCTGGAGGAAGTCGACGGTGATGAACAGTAACTGGTGGAGGTTGGAGAGGAAGTCGACGGTGGATGAACAGTAGCCCGTGGAGTCCCGTTTTGTGGTACGCCACACCCCTCCCGATGAACAGGACCCCGTTTCAACTATAGGCGGTTGAACAAAAGTCTGTTTCCTCCATTTTGCGGTACGCCAGACCCCTCCCGATCAACAGGACCCCGTTTCGACCGTACGCGGTTGGCGAGAAGTCTGTTTCATCTGTTTTGTGGTACGCCAGAACCCCTCTCGGTGAACAGGACCCTGTTTCGACCGTAGATGGTTGAACAGAAGTCCGTTTCCTCCGTTTTGCGATACGCCAGACCCCGAGCTGGTGGGGGTCGATGAACAGGACCCCGTTTTGGCTGTTCCGTCCAAGCCGGTTGGCTCCTGATGAACAGGACGCATTCCAACCCAGCCGGTTGCCTCTCGATGAACACGACGCTGTTTCTCCGTTCTGACCCAGCCGGTTGGCTGCCGATGAACAGGACGCCGATGCTGCCGTACGTTGACTCTCCATGTACATGAGCCCTGATCGTACGTATGCGCGAGTACGTGTTCGAGACCCCGCCTGTATGTACGTACGTGGCCATATTTTTTGCAGCGTGGCTGTACGTACGTGTACTCGATTTAGACGGGATTGCCTGAACTGCTACGTGTGGGGCTCTACTTCGACACGTGCCGCTCCTTACACGGCCACGGTTCATGAGACCGATCGACCAGTATGTACGTACACGTTTGCGACCAGACAGATAACGCTACGTATGCTTCGACCTGGTGGGTTCCAACTATCAGGGGGGTAAGGAGTCACTTCCTTGCGTGCAAAGATATAGCTGGTGGGTCCCAGCTGTCAGGGGGAGGAATCATTTTTTGCGCGTAATAAGGAGGCACTTCCTTGCGTGAGAAGATGTAGCTGGTGGGTCCCAGCTATCAGGGGGAGGAAACTTTTTTTGTGTAATAAGGAAGCACTTCCTTTCTTGCGACCATGGACCTCGTGGGTCCCAACTGTCAGCCTCTCCACATACTGTCCTCTTCTTATGACTGTCATTCGTTGGCCGCGTTGACGAAGCCATACCGGGAGCACCAAGGCGGTGGACAATGGAGAGACCTAGGAAGGGAACAACCCGGAGCCAGGGAAGACGCGACTGTGGTTGTCCACGCGGAGGGGAGTACGAGGGTTTACTGGTTCGGCTGCGGTGTGAGGCTGCCGTCGCTGAAGAATAACAGGAGTTGTGGGTGAGTAGAGGGATGGCCTAGCCAGCGGTGGGAGTAGGGTGGGGCGGTGAGGCCTGAGTGGTAGCACAGCCGGCCATGGGAGGCAGGAGTAGGCGGTCCCGCCGGCGCTGGTTTGGGCGGCTGGATCAAGAAGATCAGGCATTGAAGAAGCAGCACGACCATTGGATTAACATCCAACGGTCACTGCTGCTAGAATCGTTTTGTTGACTAAGTTGACAAAGCCCTACGTACGCGTCAACTTATTAGGCCCACAAGTCAGTCTCCAAATGTGGTGGGCCCCAGCTAGCAGGGGGAGGAATCATTTTTCTTGCGCGTAATATGGAGGCACTTCCTTGCGTGTGCTACTTGTAGTCTGCGTTGGTATTTCCCCGAAGAGGAGAGGATGATGCAGTACAATAGAGATAAGTATTTCCCTCAGTTAAGAACCAAGGTTATCAATCCAGTAGGAGAATCAAGCAAAATTCCTTTAAGCGCACCTACACACACAAGAGCAAACACTTGCACCCAACGCAAATAAGAGGGTTGTCAATCCTCTTAGCGGTTACTTGTAAGGATTAAATATTATCGAGGTAAATAGATAAACTAAACTACTAATTAAAATAAAAGTAAATAAATTGCAGCAAGGTATTTTTAGATTTTTTATATGATAAAGATAGACCCGGGGGCCATAGTTTTCACTAGAGGCTTCTCTCTCGAGCACAGAAACATACGGTGGGTAGACAAATTATTGTTGGGCAATTGACAGAATAGCAAATAATTATGACGAATTCGTGGCAATGATCATGTATATAGGCATCACGTCCGAGACAAGTAGACCGACTCCTTCCTGCATCTACTACTATTACTCCACTCATCGACCGCTATCCAGCATGCATCTAGAGTATTAAGTTAATAAAAACAGAGTAACGCCTTAAGCAAGATGACATGATGTAGAGAAGCAAATTCAAGCAATATGAATAAGCCCCATCTTTTTATCCTTAATTGCAACAATACAAATATGTGTCATGTCACCTTCTGTCACTGGGATTGAGCACCGCAAGATTGAACCCATCACAAAGCACCTCTCCCATTGCAAGATAAATCAATCTAGTAGGCCAAACCAAATCGATAGATCGGAGAGAAATACAAAGCTATAACAATCATGCATAAAAGAGTTCAGATAAGACTCAAATATTTCTCATGAATAATCTGATCATAAACTCACAATTCATCGGATCCCAACAAACACACCGCAAAAGAAGATTGCATCGGATAGAGCTCAAAGAACATCAAGGAGAACATTGTATTAAAGATCAAAGAGAGAGAAGAAGCCATCTAGCTACTAGCTATGGACCCGTAGGTCTGTGGTAAACTACTCACACATCATCGGAAGGGCAGCAAGGTTTATGTAGAAGCCCTCCGTGATCGATTCCCCCTCCGGCAGAGTACCGGAAAAGGCCTCCAGATGGGATCGCGGAAGAACAGAGGCTTGCGGCGGCGGAAAGGTTATTTCTTCTGGCTCTCTGTTGGTTTCCCAATATTTGTGAATTTATAGAAGTGGAATTAGGTCAAACGGAGTCACGTGGGCCCACAAGGCAACACGGCGCCCCCCCGGGGCGCGCCCTGTTGCCTTGTGAAGCCTCCGTGAGGCTTCTGGCCTCCTCCCGAAGCTTCCAAGGGTTCTTTTGTACAGAAAAAAATCTCCAAAAAGTTTCGTGGCATTTGGCCTTCATTTGGTACTGTTTCTCTGAAAAGCCAAAAACAAGCAGAAAACAACAACTGGTAGTGGGCACTAGGTTAATAGGTTAGTCCCAAAAAATGATATATAGTTGCATATAAAAACATCCAAGATTGATACTATAATAGCATGGAATAATAAAAAATTATAGATACGTTAGAGACGTATCAAGCATCCCCAAGCTTAATTCCTGCTCGTCCTCGAGTAGGTAAATGATAAAAATAGAATTTTTGATGTGGAATGCTACCTATCATGTTTCATCATGTAATCTCTCTCTTACGGTATGAATAATAAGATCCAAATGATTCAAAGCAATAGTCTATAATTTGATATAAAGACATCAATACTCAGGCATACTAATAAACAATCATGTCTTTCAAAATAAAAATGCTAAAGAACGCTATCCCTACAAAATCGTATAATCCTGTCATGCTCCATCTTCTTCACACAAAGTATTTATCATGCACTACCCCGATGACAAGCCGAGCAATTGGTTCATACTTTTTAACGCGCTTCAGATTTTTCAACTCCCACTCAATACATGAGCGCAAGCCATGGATATAGCACTATGGGTGGAATAGAGTGTGGTGGTAGAGGTAAATAAGAGAAGTAAAAAATAAGAAGATAGTCACACATCAACGAGGCTAATCAACGGGCTATGGAGATGCCCATCAATTGATGTAAATGCAAGGAGTAGGGATTGCCATGCAATGGATGCACTAAGAGTTATAAGTGTATGAAAGCTCAACATGAAAACTAAGTGGGTGTGCATCCAACTTGCTTGCTCATGAAGACCTCGGGCATTTGAGGAAGCTCGTCATCGGAATATACAAGCCAAGTTCTATAATGAAAAATTCCCACTAGTATATGAAAGTGATAAAATAGGAGACTCTGTATATGAAAAACATGGTGCTACTCTGAAGCACAAGTGTGGAAAAGGATAGTAACATTGCCCATTCTCTCTTTTTCTCTAAATTTTTTTCATGGCTCTTTTTTTTATATTTTTATTTTTAAGAACGGTCTCATGGACCTCATCCCCACTTTTTCGAGGACTCATTAGTCTCCACCATTCTTTCCTCACTGGGACAATGCTCTAATAATGATGATCACCACACCTCTATTTACTTACAACTCAATATGACAACTTGATACTAGAACAAAAATATGACTCTATATGAATGCCTCTGGCAGTGTACCAGGATATGCAATGATTCTAGCGTAACATGTATAACAATGATGAACGGTGGCTGAGCCACAAATACTATGTCAGCTATATGATCATGCAAAGCAATATGACAATGATGATGTATGTCATAAAAATGGAACGGTGGAAGTTGCATGGCAATATATCTCGGAATGGCTATGGAAATGCCATGATAGGTAGGTATGGTGGCTGTTTTGAGGAAGATATAAGGAGGCTTATGTGTGATAGAGCGTATCATATCATGGGGTTTGGATGCACCGGCGAAGTTTGCACCAACTCTCGATGTGATAAAGGGCAATGCACGGTACCGAAGAGGCTAGCAAATTGCGGAAAGGTGAGAGTGCGTATAATCCATGGACTCACATTAGTCATAAAGAACTCACATACTTATTGCGAAAGTTTATTAGCCCTCGAAGCAAAGTACTACTATGCATGTTCCTAGGGGGGAGGTTGGTAGGAGTTAACCATCGCACGCCCCCGACCGCCACACAAAGGAAGACAATCAATAATAATTCATGCTCCAACTTCTTAGCATAACGACAGACCATAGATGCATGCTTCGGGAATCACAAACCTTAACACAATTATTCTTACTAAACCACAATTATCTACTAATACCTCCCAAATATTACCATCTTAATATCGCAAAACTATTATAAGGAATCAAATTTATCATATTCAGTGATCTACATGAAAGTTTTTATTATATCCCTCTTGAATACCTATCATATCAAGACCAAATTCATAACCCGTGCATATTACCATTGCTATCATGAGACTCCCAAAAAGATATAAGTGAAGCATGATAGTGCAACTATTTCTTTAAAATATAACCACCGCCGTGCTCTAAAAGATATAAGTGAAGCACTAGAGCAACTGCCTAGCTCAAAAGATTTAAGTGAAGCACATAGAGTATTCTTAACAAATCACGAATAATGTGTGTCCCTCTCAAAAGGGTGTGTTCAGCAAAGATGATTGTGACAAACTAAAAATCAAACAAAAGTAAACAAACTATATCACAAGACGCTCCAAGTAAAACACATATCATGCGATGAATAAAAATATAGCTCCAAGTGAGTTACCGATAGATTGTAGACGAAAGAGGGGATGCCTTCCGGGGCATCCCCAAGCTTAGACGCTTGAGTCTTCCTTGAATATTACCTTGGGGTGCCTTGGGCATCCCCAAGCTTAGGCTCTTGCCGCTCCTTATTCCTTTATCCATCATAGTCTCACCCAAAACTTGAAAACTTCAGCACACAAAACTCAACAGAAACCTCGTGAGATCCGTTAGTATAACAAACAAACCTTAAACTTTAGGTACTGTTGTAAATTAATTCATATTTAATATTGGCATAATGCTACTGTACTCCAACTTCTCCATGACTCATAGCCCCCGATACGATTCATAGATTCATCAAAATAAGCAAACTATGCAACAAAAACAGAATCGGTCTAAAACAGAACAGTCTGTAAAGATCTATTTAAAAGCCATACTTCTGTAACTCCAAAAATTCTGAAAAATTAGGGCAACGTAAAAAATTCATATACACATACTGTGTAAAAATTTCAGATTTTTCTGACTCTCCAGTACAGAATTAAAATTACAGCACTGTGTGCAAAAGTTTCTATTTTCCAAACAGCATCAATTATACTATCATCAACATCATCCCGAAGGCATTACTTGGCACAAACACTAATTAAAACATAAAAACACAATCATTACAGAATCTATAATCATGCAAACACACAAAAACACAATAAAAATTTATTGGGTTGTCTCCCAACAAGCTCTTTCTTTATAGCCATTAAGATAGGCTTGAGATTTCAATGATGCTCACATGAAAGATAGTAATTTAAACACGAAGAGAGCATCATGAAACATGTGAAAAACACATTTAAGTCTAACATACTTCCTATGCATAGGCATTTTATAGGCAAACAAATTATCAAGACAAAAAGTATCTAGCATATGCAAGGAAGAAGAACGAAGCATTAACAATTTGAACTTCAAGAGAGGTAATTGAGTAACATGAAAATTTCTACAACCATATTTTCCTCTCTCATAATAATTACATGTAGGATCATAGTCAAATTCAACAATATAGCTATCATATAAAATATTCTCTTCACGATCCACATGCATACAAGTTTTATAATCTTCCAAGATAGTGGGATTAACCTCAACTAAAGTCATGACCTCTCCAAACCCACATTTATCAAAAATTTCATAAGATTGAACACTCTCCGAATATGTGGGATTCTTTTTACCTAAAGTTGAAACTCTTCCAAACCCACTTTCAATATTATTGCAAACATTATTATCAATAACATATTCATCATGAGGCTTAAATAAATTTTCAAGATCATAAGAAGTATTATCACCCCAATCGTGATCATTGCAATAAGTAGTGGACATAACAAAATTGTCATCCTCAAGCTTGTAGTTTTGCATATAATTAGCACAATTGACATTAATAGAATTTATAATAACATCATTGCAATCATGCTTTTCAATCAAGGAGCTATCATGAATCACTTTATAAATTTCTTCTTCTAACACTTCATCACAACTTTCAGATTCATGATTTTCAAGCAAAACTTCATAGAGATAATCAAGTGCACTCAACTCGCTAGAAATTGGTTCATCATAATTGGATCTTTTGAAAAGATTAGCAAGTGGATGAGGATCCATATCAATAGATTTTTGCTTTCACCTTCTGTTTTTGTGTGTTGTCATGAAGGCAATAAAAGCAGGCAAGCAAACAAAAATATTTTTGTGTTTTTGTAAAAAAAAAAATTAGAAGTGGGGGAGATGAAAATGAGAGACAAATGCAAATAAAAGGTAAGTAAAGTACATGCAAGTGAATGATAATTTGTGCGAATGTACTTGGTAATTTTGATGATGTCTCCCCGGCAACGGTGCCAGAAATTCTTCCTGCTACTTGTAGTCTGCGTTGGTATTTCCCCGAAGAGGAGAGGATGATGCAGTACAGTAGAGATAAGTATTTCCCTCAGTTAAGAACCAAGGTTATCAATCTAGTAGGAGAACCAAGCAAAATTCCGTTAAGCACACCTGCACACACAACAGCAAACACTTGCACCCAACGCAAATAAGAGGGTTGTCAATCCTCTTAGCGGTTACTTGCAAGGATTAAATCTTATCGAGGTAAATAGATAAACTAAACTACTAATTAAAATAAAAGTAAATAAATTGTAGCAAGGTATTTTTAGGTTTTTTATATGATAAAGATAGACCCGGGGGGCCATAGTTTTCACTAGAGGCTTCTCTCTCGAGCACAGAAACATACGGTGGGTAGACAAATTACTGTTGGGCAATTGACAGAATAACAAATGATTATGACGGATTCATGGCAATGATCATGTATATAGGCATCATGTCCGAGACAAGTAGACCGACTCCTGCCTGCATCTACTACTATTACTCCACTCATCGACCGCTATCCATCATGCATCTAGAGTATTAAGTTAATAAAAACAGAGTAACGCCTTAAGCAAGATGCCATGATGTAGAGAAGCAAATTCAAGCAATATGAATAAACCCCATCTTTTTATCCTTAATGGCAACAATACAAATACATGTCATGTCCCCTTCTGTCACTGGGATTGAGCACCGCAAGATTGAACCCGTCACAAAGCACGTCTCCCATTGCAAGATAAATCAATCTAGTAGGCCAAACCAAATCGATAGATCAGAGAGAAATACAAAGCTATAACAATCATGCATAAAAGAGTTCAGAGAAGACTCAAATATTTCTCATGAATAATCTGATCATAAACTCACAATTCATCGGATCCCAACAAACACACCGCAAAAGAAGATTACATCGGATAGAACTCCAAGAACATAAAGGAGAACATTGTATTGAAGATCAAAGAGAGAGAAGAAGCCATCTAGCTACTAGCTATGGACCTGTAGGTCTATGGTAAAGTACTCACACATCATCGGAAGGACGGCAAGGTTGATGTAGAAGCCCTCCGTGATCGATTCCCCCTCCGGCAGAGTACCGGAAAAGGCCTCCAGATGGGATCGCGGAAGAACAAAGGCTTGCGGCGGCGGAAAGGTTATTTCTTCTGGCTCTCTGTTGGTTTCCCAATATTTGTGAATTTATAGAAGTGGAATTAGGTCAAATGGAGTCACTTGGGCCCACAAGGCAACACGGCGCGCCCCCCTAGGGCGCGCCCTGTTGCCTTGTGAAGCCTCCGTGAGGCTTCTGGCCTCCTCCCGAAGCTTCCAAGGGTTCTTTTGTCCAGAAAAAAATCTCCAAAAAGTTTCGTGGCATTTGGACTTCATTTGGTACTGTTTCTCGGAAAAACCAAAAACAAGCAGAAAACAACAACTGGCACTGGGCACTAGGTTAATAGGTTAGTCCCAAAAAATGATATATAATTGCATATAAAAACATCCAAGATTGATACTATAATAGCATGGAACAATAAAAAATTATAGATACGTTGGAAACGTATCAGCGTGCGACCATGGACCTCGTGGGTCCCAGCTGTCAGCCTCTCCGCGTACAGTCCTCTTCCGATGGCTGTCGTTCGTTGACCGCGTTGACGACGCCGTGCCGAGAGCACCAAGGCGGTGGACGACGGCGAGGCCTAGGAAGGGAACAACCCGGAGCCGGGGAAGACACGAAAGTGGACGCCCACGTGGAGGGGAGTACGAGGGTTGACTGGTTCAGCGGCGGTGTGAGGCTGCCGTCGCCGAAGAATAACTGGTTTGGCTGCGGTGTGAGGCTGTCGTCGCCGGAGAATAACATGAGGTGTGGGTGAGTAGAGGGATGGCCTGGCCAGCGGTGGGAGTAGGGTGGGGCGGTGAGGACTGCGTCGCAGCACAGCCGGCCACGGTAGGCGGGAGCAGGCGGTCCCGTCGGTGCTGGTTTGGGCAGCTGGAGCAAGCAGATCAGAGATTGAAGAAGCACGACAGCCGTTGGATTGGCATCCAACGGTCACTGCCTGTAGAATCGTTTATTGACTAAGTTGACAAAGCCTTGCATAGGCGTCAACTTAGTAGGCCCACAAGTCAGCCTCCAAATCTGTGACAAACATCATACAACCCATTTGCTATTATTTTCAATAATTTACAGCCCATTTGCTAATTCTTAAGGAATTTATTATAGCCCATATTCTTTTGTTAGCATTACAACCCATATTCTGGCCAGGTGAAAAATTGCAACAAAATTTTGCGTATTTCGGTGTGGTCGGAACTGTTTTTAATTCTAAATTTTCGAGTCAGATTCAAACTAATTTTAAAAATAAATTTATATTTATTTAAAATCTAATGTAAATTTTCGTGCAATAAATTTCAACAGAATTTAAAATCTCAAAATCCAAAAAAAAAAACAAATTTGAAACTAATTTCCGGTTTGCTGTATTTTTAAAAATTTACAACCCATTTCGTATTACTTATAGCCCATTTTCTGGGCAAGCCGAATGCATCCCTCCTCGTCTTGAAGATTTGCGGCCCAGCAGGTCAGAGAAAAGCAAGTTGGCCTCGGTCAGATATTCTTAAAAAAAATAAAGCTGGGCTAGCCATTTTCACAAAGAAAAAAAAGAGTTGGTCTAGTCATGTGGTAAACATAAAATAAAAGCCTGGGCTAGAATTGATATCATGCACCATCTCAAAAAAAACTGCGCGAGCAGCTGGGTCCCTGGTGTCAGCTACTCCTTAGTGCAATTCTCTCGTTTATTGACTACGTTGACAATGGTGTGGGACCCAAATGTCTGAAAAATCATTACTAGGAAGCATTTTTTGCTTGTAATAAGGAGGCACTTGCTTGCGTACGGCAATGGCCCTGGTGGATCCCCACTGTCATCCTCTCCACGTGCAGTAATCTCCTGATTCCTCTCGTTTGTTGACCATGTTGATAACGCCAGACGGCGGCGCCGCGGTGAGCGCAACAAGGCGAAGGACGATGGAGAGGACCTCGCGTGCGCTATGGATGGTCTGGTACAAGGCGGAGAATGACGGAGAGGGCCTCGCGGGCGTCATTCTTCTAGTGATGATGCGCGTTGTTGAGTTGCAGCGGACAGAGGAGACTGAAGCGGGGCAGTTTGGAGGCAGCAGCCGACGCACTGTGGGGCATCGCCGTGCTGCGAGGAAGTCGCTGGTGTTGTGGAACGTCATTGGTGCTGCATTGCGGGAGGTCGCCGGTGTTGCGTCCAGTGCTGCAGACCGCTGCCAGAGCTACGGCCAGTGCTGCAGCGACACCCGGCGTGCGTTGACGATGGCGCGAACTGAGGGAAGCGAACTATCTGCTGGATGCGTTGGATGGGAAAAACGAGGCAAAGTGGTCTGTTTGTGTTGGCATCCAATGGCTAGGTGCTTTCTAATCAGGGTGGATCGGACGGTGGATGAGCTGACTGATTTTCCACCAAAATCAGCCGGATGACCCCTAGCATGGGCCAATAAGAAGAGGCACTCGAACCTGGGCAGGCGACAACAAGATTTGTGCTGCCCACCACTCCACCCGGAAGAGCACCTCATAACTTGCCACCTGCAACGACAGATAATTTATGTTATACATTTGTCCTCTATTAATATATGGAGATGTTGACTACATGGACCACGAGTTGCTTAGGCTTGAACCGTGTGGGTACCAGATGACAAGCAAGGAATAACAGCTTGGTCGAAAAAAGTCTGAAAAATGAGAATGCGCTTATATTCGAGCAGAGCGCATAACCAGCAAACGAAGTTGCAATTGAATGAGGAGTATACGATGATACTATACAACACACGTAGGATCCCGTTTCAAAAAAGAAAAGAAAAACTACACAGGTAGGACATTTTGAGTGGGTCCATCACGTGAGCGTCAGTCACTGGGCCCCCATGTGAGCGCCTCTCTCCCAGTAAATATGGGCTCTTTGTACTGGGCTTCAATAAATGGGCGGGCCATGTTTTGTACTCATCGGTCGTAAGAGTGTACGCACTAGCGCTTCCTCTCATTTCTAACTGCTCATTGAATTGACAATTTTTTTATAGTAGGTAACAGATAAGCAAACAGGTGCATGCGTGCTTACAGGAAATATTTTAAAACATAGGCTATGCATGAAACAGTAAGACAATGAACTGTTAAGCGCACAAACTAAACCAGCATCTAGACCTTCCTAGTACGCTTGATGACGCTGTGGCTCCACATGGTCACTTTACTAAATTTTATTCTAAAGGAGCATGGTGATCAGCTCGTTTGCCGCAATTTCACACGGACCATAAAGCTTGAGCAGCTTTTTAGCGTGGCTAAACCCTGCATCATCATGCCGTGTGCCACATCATTCGAAGTTCAACATTGTAACCAAACTCACAGGCGAGCAAATCATAGACAACATTCAGAACAAACTCATAAGATTACCATATATAAGTCAACATGCATGCTTATGCATCTCAATGATTCACACATCAGAGCAAATATTTACTTCACAACTAAAGACATACAAAGAAAGAAAAATCGATCGATGCTGCCCACAGCAAAGGGGGTCCCATTCCAAAATATCAAATGCAAGTCTTCCTGCCAACATCAATGGGCAAAATTTGACAAGGTTTTCCCATTCCAAAATATCAAATGTATGTCTTCTTGCTAACATCAATGAGCAAACTTTGACAAGGTTTTCCCATTCCAAAATAACAAATGCCTATGACTGTGTAAAGGGCGGGGTTTGTCATCAGTTTGCACATTGACATGGAATCTCGTGCTGGAGTAACCAGCTAATTTTTGTGTGCAATTCCACTGAAATCGAGCAATGTCATGCGTATCTTGGTGGATTTCGTATTTATATGTTGCAATGCCTTGAACACGTTGGCAGCCCCTTCCATGTAGCTAGTTTGGTGGCTCAAGGTGACAATGAATGATTAGAGAACCATTTGATGTATTGTGCATGATGAAGTATTATGGAGCGCACGAACCATCCGAACATTTTGTGTAGTTCCACTGAAATCTAGCTGAGCATCCCTGTCACTACAAAAAAAAGACACATCCGTGACATTATGGCCCAAACAAAAACTTTTTCTGTCATGGTTGTGACACTTCTATGACAATAATTGTGACAAAAACACGTATCATCATAGATGTGGTGGGCTCCTACTTCTATGACAAAAAATTATGATAGAAAATGGGCTTTTCATCCTGGGCGGGCCGGAGACGCACCCGCATGACATTCTTTGGGCCGTCCATGACGTAAAAAATCGTGGTAGAAGTGAGGGCGAGGAAATTTTCGGGGAGTTCCTGGTTACGGTGGGTGGTCAGGGCCGAGCGATGCAGTGAGTTTGCGCGTTTCTCTCGTACGCGCGTGTGTGCGAGGCATTCGCTTACTGAACCCGAGCGATCGCACTAGCTACATACTGAAGCCGATCGATCCCTTCGCTGCTAACTGAACCCGAGCGATTCCTTCGCTGCTAACTGAACTTGATCGATCCTTCTCACTGCTTACTGAAGCCGATCGAGCCCCCGTGCAAGACGTAGCCAGCTGGTGTTGGGTTGCCTCTCGATGAACAGTGCCCGTTGTTGCCGCGCGTGCGATACGTAGAACGAGTCGAGACTGTTGTTGCATCGATCGATCGAGCCCCTTGCGCGAGACGTGGTGACTTGACCTATCCGGTTGGTTGGCTGTAGATGAACAGTTCTCGTTGCTACCACCCGCTCGTACGCCCCACCCCAGCCGGTGGGTTGGTTGTGGATGAACAGTAGTACAGTACCCTAGCCGTGTGAAGGTGGCTGGCGCTGGATGAACAGGACCCCGAGGAGGCCGCCACACCCCAGCCGGCTGGGGATGGATGAACAGGACCCCGTGGAGGCTGGATGAACAGTAGCCGGTGGAGGCTGGAGGAAGTCGACGGTGGATGAACAGTAGCTGGTGGAGGCTGGAGGAGGTCGACCGTGGATGAACAGTAGCCTGTGTAGTCCTGTTTTGCGGTACGCCACACCCCTCGTGATGAATAGGACCTCGTTTCAACCGTAGGCAATTGGGGAGAAGTTCGTTTCCTCCGTTTTGCGGTACGCCAGAGCCCTCCCGATCAACAGGACCCCGTTTCGACCGTAGGCGGTTGAACAGAAGTCTGTTTCCTCCATTTTGCGGTATGCCACACCCCTCCCAATGAACAGGACCCCATTTCGACCGTAGGCAGTCGAACAGAAGGCCGTTTCCTCCGTTTTGCGGTACGCCAGACCCCGAGTCGGTGAACAGGACCCCATTTCGGCTGTTCCGTCCAAGTCAGTTGGCTCCCGATGAACAGGACACATTCCGACCCAGTCGCTTGGCTCCCGATGAACACGATGTTGTTTCCTCCGTTTTGACCCAGCCGGTTGGCTGCCGATGAACAGGAGGCCGTTGCTGCTGTCTGTTGCCTCTCTCCATGCACACGAGCCCTGACCGTACGTATGCGCGAGTACGCGTTCGAGACCCCACCCGTATATGTACATACGTGGCCGTATTTTTTGCTGCGTGGCTATACGTACGTGTACACGATTTAGACGGGGCTGCCTGAACTGCTACGTCAGAGGCTCTACTACGACACGTGCCACTCCTTACACGCCCATGGTTCATCGTTGCAGAGAAACCGACGGACCAGTATGTACGTACACATTCGCGACCAGACAGACAACGCTACGTACGCTTCGACCGGATGGGTCCCAGCTGTCAGGAAGGATAAGGAGGCACTTCCTTGCGTGCGAAGATATAGTAGGTGGATCCCAGCTGTCAGAGGAAGGAATCATTTTTTGCGCATAATAAGGAGGCACTTCCTTGCGTGCGAAGATGTAGCTGGTGGGTCCAGCTGTCAGCGTCACCGCGTACAGTCCTCTTTCGATGGCTGTCGTTCGTTGACCACTTTGAGCACGCCGCGCCGAGAGCACCAAGGCGGTGGACGACGGCGAGGCCTAGGAAGGGAACGACGCGGAGCCGGGGAAGACACGACAGTGGATGCCCACGCGGAGGGGAGTACGACGGTTGACTGGTTCGGCTGCGGTGTGCCGGTGTGAGGCTGCCGTCACCGGAGAAAAACAGGAGGTGTGGGTGAGTAGAGGGAAGGCCTGGCCAGAGGTGGGAGTAGGATGGGGCGGTGAGGCCTGCGCGGCAGCACAACCGGCAATGGGAGGCAGGAGCAGGCGGTCCCGCCGGCGCTGGGTTGAGCGGCTGGAGCAAGAAGATGAGAGATTGAAGAAGCATCACGGCCGTTGGATTAACATCCAGCAGTCACTGTTGCTAGAAACGTTTGTTGACTAAGTTGACAAAGCCCTGCGTACACGTCAACCTAGTAGTCCCACAAGTCAGCCTCCAAATCTGGTGGGTCCCAGCTGTCAGGGGGAGGAATAATTTTTTTTGCGTAATAAGGAGGCACTTGCTTGCGTGCGGACCATGTGGGTCCCTACGGTCAGCCTCTGCACGTACATCCCTCTTCCGATGGCTGTCGTTTGTTGACCACATTGACCACGCCGTGCTGATAGAACCAACGTGGTGGACGACGGCGAGTCCTAGGAAGGAATGACCGGTAGCCGGCGAAGACACAGAAGTGGATGCCAACGCGGAGGGGAGTACGAGGGTTGACTGGTTCGGCTGCGGTGTGAGGCTGCCCTCGCTGGAGAATAACAGGAGGTGTGGGTAAGTAGAGGGATGGCCTGTCCAGCGATGGGAGTAGGGTGGGGCTGTGAGGCCTGCACGGCAGCACAGCCGGCCACGGGCGGCGGGAGTAGGCGGTCCCACCAGTGGTGGTTTGGGTGGCTGAAGCAAGAAGATATGAGGATTGAAGAAGCATGACAGTCGTTGGATGGACATCCAACGGCCGCTGCTGCTAGAATCGTGTGTTGACTATAAGTTGACAAAGCCTTCCGTACGCGTCAACTTAGTAGGCCAACAAATCAGCATCACATCTGTGGCGGACAGCATACATCTCATTTGCTATTTTTAATAATTTATAGCCCATTTTTTAATTCTTATGGAATTTACATAGCCCATTTACTGTTTGTTAACATTACAACCCATTTTCTAGCCAGGGTCAGGGTTAAAAAATTCAACCAAATTTCCCACATTTTGGTGGGGTCTGAATTATTTTTATCCCAAAATTTTGAGTCAGATTCAATCTAATTTCAAAATAATTTTAAATTAGGTTAAAATCCAATGAAATTTTGCGCGCACAACAAAAAATGTAATGAAATTAAAAATCTCAAAATTCGAGAAAACTAAATTTCAAACTAATTGCCGGTTCGTTGTGTTTTTTTATATTTACAGCCCATTTATTGTTACTTAAAGCCCATTTTATGGGCAAGCCAAATGCATCCCTCCTTGTTTTTGCAACCCAGCCAGGCGGATAAAAACAAGTCGGTCTGTGTTGGGTATTCGTAAAAAAAAGAGCTGGGCTAGCCATTTTCACAATGGAAAAAACAGCTGGGCTGGTTATTTGGTAGACATAAAATAATAGCCGGGGCTACACGGGCCACAGCCCCCGCACAGACCAGTTGATACCCTGCTCCGTCTCAGCAACAAAAAAACATCTCTAAAAAAAACTGCACGATCTGCTGGGTCCCTGCTGTCAGCCGCTCCTTGTGCAATTCTCTCCTTTATTGACTATGTTGACAATGGCGTCGGAGCTAGATGTCGAGAAACCATTAGGGGAAAGTTTTTTTTTCCTGTAGTAGTAAGGAGGCACTTGCCTGAGTACGGCCATGGCCCTGGTGGGTTCCTACTGTCATCCTCACCACGTACAGTCATCTCCTGATTCCTCTTGTTTGTTGACCATGTTGATAACGCGAGATGGCGGTGCCACGGCGAGCACAGCAAGGCGAAGGACGATGGAGAGGGCCTCGCGGGCCCTATGGATGGTCTGGTATTGCGCCCACTGCTCATCCAGGAAGCCAGGATCATCGGCCCCCATGTCTGCGACGGCATTGTTGTTCGCCTATTCACCGGCGATTTGTTCCTCCGCGCGCCGATGCTCGTTGAGGAGATGGAGGTTGTAGCACTGGTCCTCCTGCGCTTGCCGGAACGCCGACACCAATGGCATTGGTAGCTCTTACGCCATTTGGGTGTCGAAGTGCGGCCGCACCTGCTCTATGGTGAACACGGCATGGACCGGCGCGGGCGGTGGCGCCGGCTCCTGGTCGGAAGCCTCGTCCATCGTCTGGTCATCGTCATTGAGCTCGCCAAGTTTGCTGGTGAGCCAGCATGTCCGGCTGCTGCACCGGACCGCTGCCAAGCCCGTGTCTGACTGCCCTGGCCCACCCAAACCCCCTCCCTCGTCGGCGCGCGCTTCTCGCCGAAAACGGTCCGCGCCGCCCGCGCCGCTTCCCGGAGCAGGCGACTGCTTCACATTCAAATGACACAACTGCCGTCCGTCCGTCCGTCTGCCGCCCACATTAGTGACACGCGGTTGTCAAGGCGGCTACTCCGGCGCCACCCGTCTGTCCCTCTGCCATCCACCATTGCTATATAAACTGCTGCCCCGGCCATAGCCGCAGTCATCCGCCTCCGTTCCCTTTCTCATCTCCACACCACTTCCACCATGGCTTTCTCGTGCTCCACCGCCCTCCGGGATGGGCGGACGACGGACCAGAAGAAGGAGATGACTGCCATTGCTGCCGACTGGCCGGCCGGCAGGCAGCCGGAGGACCACGACGTCCCAATGGAGGACGTGGTCGTCGACGAGCCGACGCCACCCTCCTCCTCCGCGCCATCCTCGCCGGTGCATTGCACTATGACCATCGGCGAGGCCCGTGCCCAATACATGGACATGGTGCGGGAGGAGCAGTTCTGGGAGGCACAGGCCGATGCCGCCTACAACCACCAGCTCCTCGAGGAGCACCTGCAGGCGGAGGAGCAGAACGCTGCGGACCTGGCGGAGCAGGCGGCGCTGCTCGAGTCCTATCGCTCTGCCCGCGAAAACCGCCTCGCCGACAAGGAGGGCAACGAGGCGGGTAAGGCGCTGTTTGACGAGACAGACGACAAGGCGGAGGACATCGCCGGCTCCGCCGAGGCCCCGCCCCACCGGCAATGAAGCAGAGGACTTCGCTGGCTCCGCCGAGGCCCCACCCCACCGGCAACGAGGCGGAGGACATCGCCGGCTCCGCCGAGGCCCCGCCCCGCCAGCAACGAGGCCGCGCCACGCAGAAAACAAGGAAGAGTAGAAGACGGTAGGTCGCCGCCGCTCGGGTCCAAGTAAGGCCACCGCTCCTCCCCTCCGGTTGAAGCCAAGCTTGGTGGGTTGAACATCTACGGCCGATTAGCTGCTTGGCGGCAACGTGGAGTCAGACAGATTCACTTCCCGGGGCTCCGGAGGCGGAGCTACAGAGCGGCGAGGTGGAGTTGGAGAAGAAACTTCAGTTCTCGGGGCTCAGCCAGATACGGGGAACGAGCGCCGGAGATCATAGATTAGGTTAATTAATTATACATCCAGAGCCGGATGAGCACCGCTTTTTAGCTGAAGAATGTCCGAAATGTAATGAATTCCGTCATGTTTATATGAAATCCGGCCATGTTTGAACGAATTTAGTCCGGTTAGTTTGAATTGTTGTATCAGTGGCATTAGACTAACATACAAAACAATACGTACTAGCATTATTCTCAGGACGCACGGTGATCACCTTGTTTGCCGCAGTTTCACACGTACCATAAAGTTTTTTAGCATGATTGTACATTGCAATCAAATTCACAATCCTGGCAATTCATAGACAACATTCACAACAATCGATCGATGATTATGCATCTCAATGATGCACACGTCAGAGCCAATATTTACTTCACAACTAAAGACACAAATAAAGAAAATCGATCGATGCTGCTAACGGCAAAGGGCGTCCAATTCCAAAATATCAAATGCATGTCTTCTTGCTAACATCAATGAGCAAAATTTGACAAGGTTCCCATTCCAAAATATCAAATGCATGTCTTCTTGCGAACACCAATGAGCAAACTTTGAGAAGGTTTTCCCATTGCAAAATATCAAATGCCTACGATTGTGGAAAGGGAAGGGTTTGTCATCAGTTTGCACATTGACATGGAACCTCGTGCTGGATTAACCAGCTGATCTTTTTGTGCAGTTCCACTGAAATCGAGCAATGTCATGCGTAGCTTGGTGATACGTCTCCAACGTATCTATAATTTATGAAGTATGCATGCCATGTTTATTATAGTTTTGTATGATTTTAGTACACTTTTATATGGCTTTTATATGATTTTTATGGACTAACATATTGACCTAGTGCCCAGTGCCAGTTGCTGTTTTCTGCTTGTTTTTGGTTTTCCAGAAAATCCATATCAAACGAAGTCCAAATGCAGCGAAACTTTTTGACGATTTTTTCTGGAAGGAAACAGACCCAGGAAGCTTCGAAGGAGCAGCAGAAGAGCCACAGGGACCCCACGAGCCACCTGGGTGCGCCTGCCCCCCAGGCGCGCCCTGGTGCCTCGTGGGCCCCCTATGGCCCCTCTTCGCGTGATTCCAACGCTGAAAAATCATATATATTTAGAAACCCCCGAAAGTTAACCTAGATGAGTTTTTACACCGCCGCAAGCCTCTGTACCTCCATGATCTCATCTACAGCCCTTTTCCGGCACCCTACCGGAGGGGGGAAATCATCATCGGAGGCCCTCTTCATCATCCCGGCGGTCTCCATGACGAGGAGGGAGTAGTTCACCCTCGGGGCTGAGGGTTTGTACCAGTAGCTATGTGCTTTATCTCTCTCTCTCTCTCTCTCGTGTTCTTGATTTGGCACGATCTTGATGTATCACGAGCTTTGTTAATATAGTTGGATCATATGGTGTTTCTTCCCTCTCTATCCTTGTTGTGATGAATCGAATCTTTTCCCTTTGAGGTTTCATTATTGTTGGATTGAATATTTCAGATTTGAGAACACTTGATGTATGTCTTGCATATGAATACTCGTGGTGACAATGGGGTATTATATTGATTCACTTGATATATGTTTTGGCACTCAACTCACGGATTCCCGTGGTGACATTGGGGTAATCTATGCATAGGGGTTGATGCACGTTTTCATTATCTTTTCTCCGATAGAAACTTTGGGGTGCTCCTTGGAGTTCTTTGTGTGGATTGAATATTATGATTATGAAGTTGTTTGATGCATATCGTATAATCAACTCACGGATACTTGTGGTGACATTGGAGTATCTAGGTGACATTAGAGTTGGTTGATGTGTATCATATGGTGTTATTTTAGTATGAACTCTAGGGCTGTTTGTGACACTTATAGGAATAGCTCAATAGATCGATCGGAAAGGATAACTTTGAGGTGGTTTCGTACCCTACAAACAATTTCTATCTTATGTTCTCCGCTAATAGGAACTTGGGAGTGATTCTTTATCGCACGTTGAGGGATGATTATATGATCCAATTATGTTAGCATTGTTGAGAGATTGCACTAGTGAAAGTATGAACCCTAGGCCTTGTTTCTAAGCATTGCAATACCATTTATGCTCACTTTTGTTACTTGTTACCTTGCTGTTTTTTATTGTTCGCACTACAAAAACCTATATCTACTATCCATACTACACTTGTATCACCATCTCTTCGCCGAACTAGTGCACCTATACAATTTACCATTGTATTAGGTGTGTTGGGGACACAAGAGACTCTTTGTTATTTGGTTGCAGGGTTGTTTGAGAGAGACCATCTTCATCCTACACCTCCCATGGATTGATAAACCTTAGGTCATCCACTTGAGGGAAAATTGCTACTGTCCTACAAAACTCTGCGCTTGGAGGCCCAACACGAGTCTACAAGAATAAGTTGTGTAGTAGACATCAAGTTCTTTTCTGGCACCGTTGCCGGGGAGGTGAGTGCTTGAAGGTATATCTTTAGATCTTGCAATCGAATCTTTTAGTTTCTTGTTTATCACTAGTTTGGTTTTATAAAAAGAAAACTACAAAAAAAATGGAATTGAGGTTGCCTCATATTATTCGTTTTTATAATGTTTTTCTTGAAAATGATGGAGCAGAAAATTGTGCTCAATTGATAGAAGAAGAATTCAATAAAATGCTTGGCTTAAAATCTTTGAGTGATGAGCATGATTGCAATGTTGTTAGTATGAATTCTATGAATATCCAAAATACTAAAGATGATTGCACTAGTCATGACAAAAATGTTTCTTATAAGCATGTCAATTTTTGTGGAGTGCATAAAGTTTGTGAAGACACGCCTTATAGGGATGATAGATTTTGTAAGAAGCATAAACATGATAGAACCAATTTTTTGCTCAAAGTGATAGATGAATTTGCTACAAAATTATGTTCTTTTTATCCTATTACTTGTGAACTTTGCAATAAAGTTGGTCACCTTAATTTTCAATGCATACTTTTTCATGATCGAATCATGGCTAAATATTGTAATGACTTGACCGCCCTTGAACTATATAATGAGCTTTATCTATTTTTGGGGTGTGAGGAATTGTCACATAAAAATAGTTTGGTTTGAAGTATTCATTCTCACGGATGACACTGAAACTAATCTAAAGGAAATCTATATGTTTTGTATGGTAAATTGCAATGAGAATGCTTATATTGCCAACTATAGAAAGACGGGAAAACCAATAGAATATAAAAGGAACACTAATGAAAGGGTAAAGATTTCCACTTTCCCTCCTATTGTCTCTCATGATGAAATAGGTGACGAGGAGGAGCTTCCTATTCAACCAATCTCATCAATAAGAAGCTCGGAAAAATTGATTAAACCCACACATGATGTGGTGAAGAAGAAGAAAAGAAGAAAGAGTAGAGGTAAAAAGGTATCCCTCCCAAATAATGTTGCTCCTATTATTGTTGTGCCTCATGAGAGTGAATCAAAAATAATTGTGGAAGATGATATACTTGAGGATGATATTTCTTCTTTGTCTTATGGTACAATGTCCGAAGGAACTATTGAGGACGATTTTATTATGCCTATTACTCATTATGATGATTATGATTGGGAAAATAATGATACTTCTTATAATCTTGAAAATATTTTTGGCACCAACTTAGAAAATTGTGATGATAATAATTGTTATACTATTGGTGCTATTCATACTATTGATGATAATAGTGATTATGCTAATGATATGCCAAGCCACAAGCTTGGGGATGCTATGTTTGATGAGAATGACATGTTTGAGAATTTATTTGCTGCAATTAATGTTTGTCCCAAGCTTGGGGATGCTATGCTTAATGAAGATGATCTTTTTAGTCCCCCTACTTTGAATGATCAAATTTGTTATGATGATTACATGCCTCCTATCTATGATGATTATTGTGATGATACTTATGTTATGAAAAATAGTGATGATTATTATTATAATACTTGTTATAATTATGAAAATCCTTTTACTGAACATCACTCTTTTAATGTGGAAACAATTTATAGTATTCGAGTTTCATACGATACTCCCACTATTATGAATGAGAAGAAAATTGCTTGTGTGGAGAGTAATAAAAATTCTATGCTCGTAGATCATGAAAAGAATGCTTTATGTGATAGCTATATTGTTGAATTCATCCATGATGCTACTGAAAATTATTATGAGACAGGATCATATGCTTTTACATATTGCAATAATATCAAGTTCCCTCTCTATGTATTGAAAGTTTTGAAGTTATGCTTGTTTTGCCTTCCTATACTAGTTGATTCTTGCTCCCATAAACTATTTGCTCACAAAATCCCTATGCATAGGAAGTGGGTTAGGCTTAAATGTGCTAGTCATATGCTTCATTATGCTCTTTTTGTGTTTCAATTCTTTACTTTTATGCGAGCATCATTGAAATCATCATGCCTAGCTAAAAAGGCATTGAAGAAAAGCGCTTGTTGGGAGACAACCCAATACTTATACCTTCTGTTTTTGTGTGTTCACATGATTAAGCTACTGTGGTAATCATTTTTTATATGTTTTCTTTCAATAATGTGCCAAGTAAAGCCTTTGGGATAGTGTGGATACTTGTTGATTCGATTCTGTGCAAAAACAGAAACTTTTGCGTCCAGTGCTGGAATTTCTATTCTGTACTGGAGCGCGATAAAATTCTGAAATTTTTACAGAGCATTGGGTTACAATTTTTTTATGTTTTCCTAATTTTTCAGAATTTTTGGAGGTACAGAAGTATGGTTTTTAAATCTCTTACTACACGCTGTTCTGTTTTTGACAGATTCTGTTTTCGATGCATAGTTTGCTTGTTTTAGTGTTTCCATAGCCTATATCGAGTAATATAAATTGTGGAAATGATAGAATACAGTAGGAATTATGTGAGAACAATTATGAATCTTGTCTTGACAGTACCTAAGTGGATGATTTATTTTTATCATACTAACCTATCTCACGAAGTTCCGTGAAGTTTTGTGTGATTGAAGTTTTCAAGTTTTGGGTGAGATATCGATATGAGGAGAATAAGGAGCGGCAAGACCCTAAGCTTGGGGATTCTCAAGGTACCCCAAGGTAATACTCAAGGAAGACTCAAGCGTCTAAGCTTGGGGATGCCCCGGAAGGCATCCCCTCTTTCGTCTTCAACACTATCGGTAATCTTACTTGGAGCTATATTTCTATTCGTCACATAATATGTGTTTTGCTTGGAGTGTCATTTTCTTTTGTTGATATTTGCTTTCTATTATCAATAATCATGTTTTGTGTCTTTTATTTCAATAAAATATCAAGTATAGCCTTTACCATGCTCAGTTTACAAGTTTATGTGTTGTTGTTTGAAAACAGAAAGTTTTCTGTTATGTCCTGATTTTTTGTGAATTGTTAGAACATGATAAAAATCTGAAATTTTTACACAGTAAGCATGCATGAGTTCTCTGTCACGTGGTAATTTTTCAGAATTTTTGGAGTTAGGGAAGTATGAATTCTTATTCACTCTTTATAGACTGTTCTGTTTTGGCAGATTGCTACTATAGTTGCATTGTTTGCATATGTTTGCTTGTTTAATGATTCTATTTGAGGATAGGAGTATTAAATATGCAGAGAAATTTAGTATGCAATGTTAAATTATAATTTTAGTGATTTTCTACAGTAGAGAATGTTAAGGTTTTGAGTTGATTTATACTAACTTATCTCACGAGTTCTTGTTGAGTTTTGTGTGGATGAAGTTTTTAAAGATTTAGGAGAAGCCATGATATGAGAGGAATTAAGGAGACACAAGAGCTCAAGCTTGGGGATGCCCAAAGCATCCCAAGTTATTATTTCAAGAAGTCTCAAGCATCTAAGCTTGGGGATGCCCCGGTAGGCATCCCACCTTTCTTCTTCAACAACTATCGGTCAGTTTTGGTTGAGCCTAAGTTTTTGCTTCTTCACATGATATGTGCTATTCTTGGAATGTCATTTTATTTTGTTTTCTTTGCTGTTTGAATAAAATACTTAAGATCTGAAATTTTTAAATGAGAGAGAGTCCTCACATAGCTACCTATTTGCTTAACTACTCATTTGATCTTCACTTATATCTTTTTGGAGTAGTTTGTCATTTACTCTTGTGCTTCACTTATATCCTATGAGTAAATTGTGAAAGAATTGAATATCATAAAGTTGAAATTATATGTGCTTCATATGCTTGTATCATGCCTAGTAGTAGCTTCACATTGGGTTTAGAAGGTAAATTCTATTGAAGCTTGACAATCACAATATTGGTCATACAAGCAATTCATGAATGATTAGTATAAGGAAGAGAACTTTCACATATAAATATATTATCTTGGACATATTCTATGATTGTGAGCCCCCATTAATTATTTTCAAGCTTGATCAAGTAGTTGACGTTGGACAAGGAAGACAACGTAATGAGTTATGTTTGTTTATATTCACATAGAAGTTATATTGTCATGGATCCTCTAACATGTGGTGCTTGCTTAGGATCTTTTGCTAGCCAAAAATTCGTACTAAGTAGAGATACTACTTGTGCATCCAAAAACCCTTAAACCCAGTTTCTTGCCATGAGAGTCCACTATATCTACCTATGGATTTAATAAGATCCTTCAAGTAAGTTGTCATCGGTGCAAAAAGCAATAAAAATTGCTCTTAAAATATGTATGATCTTTTATTGCAAGGGAAAATAAGCGTTGTACAAACTTGTGATGGTAAAGAAATAAAAGCGACGGACTGCATAATAAAGGTTACTATCACAAGGGGCAATATAACGTGACGTTCCTTTGCATTAAGGGCTTGTGCATCCAACAACAAAAAGCGCATGACAACCTCTACTTCCCTCTGCGAAGGGCCTATCTTTTACTTTTCTGTATTTACTTTTATGCAAGAGTCATTAATGTTCATCCCTATTCCTCTCTATTTATTCTTTAGTTGGCAAGCATTATGTGGTAGGGAAAGATCCAGGCACATATATCCAGTTGAATATAGGTGATCATGAGTTATTATTGTTGACATTATCCCTGAGATAAATAAGTTGGGAGGCGAAACATTAAGCCCCTATCTTCCTATGTGTTTGACTGAACCAGTTTGTTCGAAAAATATGCTTTGAGTGTCAGCAATCATGGAAGACTAAATTATAGTTGAGTATGTGGAATTTGCTAAATCAAAGCTCTTACATAGACCCTTCCTGAAAATAAGATGAATTGCAATTGTTTGATGACTGAGAACATAGTTTGTTGGTTTTCAAGAAAGTTTATGGTCTATACTTTAAACATGTGAATAGCTTGCTACTTGATCATGAGAAGTTTTATGAGATGAGCTACTGTTTATGATATATATTGATGCTAGAAAAAGTAATTGCAATTATTATTGATCAAACTTATGCACTATGCTAGCATTCACACTTCATAAAATATTTCTTTTATCATTTACCTACTCGAGGACGAGCAGGAATTAAGCCTGGGGATGCTGATACGTCTCCAACGTATCTATAATTTATGAAGTATTCATGCCATGTTTATTATAGTTTTGTATGATTTTAGTACACTTTTATATGGTTTTTATATGATTTTTATGGACTAACATATTGACCTAGTGCCCAGTGCCAGTTGCTGTTTTCTGCTTGTTTTTGGTTTTCCAGAAAATCCATATCAAACGAAGTCCAAATGCAGCGAAACTTTTTGACGATTTTTTTTGGAAGGAAACAGACCCAGGAAGCTTCAGAGGAGCAGCAGAAGAGCCAAAGGGACCCCACGAGCCACCTGGGAGCGCCTGCCCCCCAGGCGCGCGCCCTGGTGCCTCGTGGGCCCCCTGTGGCCCCTCTTCGCGTGATTCCAACGCTGAAAAATCATATATATTCAGAAACCTCTGAAAGTTAACCTAGATGAGTTTTTACGCCGCCGCAAGCCTCTGTACCTCCACGATCTCATCTACAACCCTTTTCCGGCACCCTGCCGGAGGGGGGAAATCATCATCGAAGGCCCTCTTCATCATCCCGGCGGTCTCCATGACGAGGAGGGAGTAGTTCACCCTCGGCGCTGAGGGTTTGTACCAGTAGCTATGTGTTTTATCTCTCTCTCTCTCTCTCTCTCTCTCGTGTTCTTGATTTGGCACGATCTTGATGTATCGCGAGCTTTGTTAATATAGTTGGATCATATGGTGTTTCTTCCCTCTCTATCCTTGTTGTGATGAATCGAATCTTTTCCCTTTGAGGTTTCGTTATTGTTGGATTGAATATTTCAGATTTGAGAACACTTGATGTATGTCTTGCATATGAATACTCGTGGTGACAATGGGGTATTATATTGATTCACTTGATATATGTTTTGGCACTCAACTCGCGGATTCCCGTGGTGACATTGGGGTAATCTATGCATAGGGGTTGATGCACGTTTTCATTATCTTTTCTCCGATAGAAACTTTGGGGTGCTCCTTGGAGTTCTTTGTGTGGATTGAATATTATGATTATGAAGTTGTTTGATGCATATCGTATAATCAACTCACGGATACTTGTGGTGACATTGGAGTATCTAGGTGACATTAGAGTTGGTTGATGTGTATCATATGGTGTTATTTTAGTACGAACTCTAGGGCTGTTTGTGACACTTATAGGAATAGCTCAATAGATCGATCGGAAAGGATAACTTTGAGGTGGTTTCGTACCCTACAAACAATTTCTATCTTATGTTCTCCGCTAATAGGAACTTGGGAGTGATTCTTTATCGCACGTTGAGGGATGATTATATGATCCAATTATGTTAGTATTGTTGAGAGATTGCACTAGTGAAAGTATGAACCCTAGGCCTTGTTTCTAAGCATTGCAATACCGTTTATGCTCACTTTTGTTACTTGTTACCTTGCTGTTTTTTATTGTTCACACTACAAAAACATATATCTACTATCCATACTACACTTGTATCACCATCTCTTCGCCGAACTAGTGCACCTGTACAATTTACCATTGTATTGGGTGTGTTTGGGACACAAGAGACTCTTTGTTATTTGGTTGCAGGGTTGTTTGAGAGAGACCATCTTCATGCTACACCTCCCACGGATTAATAAACCTTAGGTCATCCACTTGAGGGAAAATTGCTACTGTCCTACAAAACTCTGCGCTTGGAGGCCCAACACGAGTCTACAAGAATAAGTTGTGTAGTAGACATCACTTGGTGGATTTCGTATTTACATGTTGCAAGGCCTTGAACACGTTGGTAGCTCCTTTCATGTAGCTAGTTTGGTGGATCAAGGTGACAATGAATGATTAGAGAACCATTCGATGTATTGTGCATGATGAAGTATTATGGAGGGCACGAACCATCCAAACATTTTGTGCAGTTCCACTGAAATCAAGTTGAGCATCCCTGTCTGTATAAATATAGAAAAAGTGTGATTACTATAATAGTGGTACTAGTTGATGAAACATACGCTCACAAATATAATCATCTTCATTTTCTTAACAGGAAAAGATAGCAATGCAATAGCTTCAATTAAACATTTATTTAAAACAGTACCACAATATAAGTAGCACAACATAACAAAGCACGACCATGTGGATGAAGGCCGATGCTGACCTCGTTTGTTACAGCTGCGTCCACGACTGACTTGGTCATATCTTTCCTTGTTGTAGAATCTTGCACTTCACATGCTGTTGAGTTGCCACACGAGCTCTGCAGACTGGTCATGTCACAAGCGTCTACTAATACTCTGTAAAGCTTCTTGATTATTCCTTCTGTAATGTACCGCAATCAGTGACGGCTTCTTTCTGCAAAGTGGAAGGATCGACTGGGCCCAAGAATGCAACAGTTTGCCTTAAACACATTGGCTCTGTTGTGCAGTTCAAATGAAATCAAAATCGAAATAGCAACGAGCAGAAGTTTTGATATCCCTGTTTGCACAAAGAGGTATAAAGGAAACAATTACTAACCAATAACGGTTGATGACTTATACGCCCACAAGAAAAAACATCTACCTTATCTTAATGGGAAACAAAGCAGGACAGTAGCAATTCGCAAACAGTGTCATTGTTTCATATTAACATGGACATTATCTTAACAATACCTTGGTTAAACATGTAGAAAGAACGACAAAGCAGGATAGTACCATTTCTGAAACAGTGTAACTGATTCATATTAACAGAGACATTATCTTAACAATACATTGGTTCAACATATACTCCCGCCGATACGTAATAAGTGTTGTAGTTCTGAACTAAGGTTCAGTAGTTACTTCTAAGACTGACATTGCTTAATTTTACCAGTGGCATTAGATTAACAAAAAGCTTAAACAGTTGCATGGCAGAGTGGGCGCAACAACACCATGTGCTTCCATCGATGTATAAAGGGGTGATGCAGAGTTTGTTGCAACAAAGAAACAAGCAGCATATCTGGGTTGGTCCCATTTTTGTTCACTTAATGGGAGAAGACAACAATACGATAGCTTCAATTCAACATTTATTCAAAAAAGTACTAATACAAGTAAAGTAGCATAGCATCTCAAAGCACACTGCACAATCATGTGGATGAAGGCCGGTACTGACCTTTCATGAGGCAGACATGAAAGACCTCAAGATCAAATACCAATCTGCCAACACGGATAGGAAATCCTATCTCCTTTTGTGTAGTTCCACTAAATCTAGCAACGTTGCCGGTGTGACATTTTAGTTGAACTACACAAAACACTCTTCAAACAAAAGTGTTTTGCGCAGTGCACCAAAAGGTCGCAATAGCAACGAGGTGAAAGAGATCCCTGTTTGCACAGAGGTAAAAAAGAAAACAATTACTGGCCAATAACGAAGGAAGACACATCCGGCCACAAAAAGATGCATCTACCTTATCTTAATGGGAAACAAAGTAGGACAGTAGCATTTCTAAAACAGTGGCATCAATTCATATTAACAGAGACATTCTTTTAAAATTAACATTCGTTATACATGTAATTTACTTTTAACAGTGGCATCGCTTCAATTTTCCAGTGGCATTATGAGATTAACAACAGCTAAACAGTTATATGGGACAGGGAACACACCAGCACCATGTGCCTCCACACGTATAAATGGGTGATGCAGAGTTTGTTGCAACAAAGAACCAAGCAGCATATCTGTGTTGGTCCCATATTTGTTCTCTTTCAACCTTTTTCCTATGTGAGGGTAGCAAATCTAGTCCCACACAAACTCTACTGCCTTGTCCCCACCCCCCGATTTCTTTCCTTTTTCGACAAAGAGATCAGTTCCTTACAGATGTGTGTACTGCGTTTCCCCTTTTTCCCTTTTCGACCAACAGAGCGGCTGGATAGCCAGTCTGTACTACTTTCCCCCCTTCCTTTCCTCTTTGAACCACGTTCTAGATTCATGCTATAAAACTCCCCCTTCTTTCCTATTTGAACCAGACCTAGATTAGACTGCAGAAGCAAAAAAGATCCACATGCAGCTAGAGCAATGCCGGTTTCAAAGTAAAGTTATACCTTAGGGTCATCGGGATGTGGCTAGGTGGGCGGCGAGAGGCCGGATCTGCCCACACTACGTACGGCAGCGAGGAAGAAGGGGTCGAAGGCCCTCTCGCGCAGGCGCTGGGTGAAAGAGAATAGCGCCACCGGCAGTGGATTCCCTCCCTCGCCGACGGCAACAGACTCAACGCTGCACCTCCTCACCATCCCCGGCCGACGAGATCCGGACGACTCTTTGACCAACGGTGAGGGGAGAGAGAGAAAGGCCAACACAGTCTTGTTTAGATCTGGAGAGGGTAAGAGAGTGTGAACAGAGCAAACCCTAGCAAACAAACGCTGAGGCTCCAGCGTGTATATATATAGTGGAGAGACAGAGTGTGAAGAAAGCAAACCCTAGCAAACAAGGGCTGAGGCTCCAGCTTATATAGTACTTATATAGTGGAGTGGTTTTATTTTTCTCTCCATAACAATCGTTTTAAATTATGTATGCAATGAAACTCTTTATTAAACGTACCAGTGAAGAAAACTACGATCAAACTAACGCTCCACGCATCCTGGTCGCACTTTCTATCGTTCACGTGTGGTACCTCCGTCCAGGTTTTTACTACACATCATATTTTTTTATCAAAGTTTGACCACATATTTAACTAGCAAACGGCTAATACATGCCAACAATTGGCTTTATATTTTTTATGTAGTTATATGAGTAATATATTTTATCAAAGTTTGGCAAGCCATCTGCTTCTGCCAAGTTGAGGATGCGCAGCGCTCCTCTTAAACCTATTGAAGAAATTGTGGCAGCACCAGATGACATTCATACCAGGCTTCTCCCTGATGAAGAATCTCTCAAGAATCCATTGGAGACCTTTCCTTTGTTCCCAGTTGAGGATGGTCCCGATGGTCCAGCATTCAACGAGCAGCTTCACCGCTCTAAACTATCTTTCTTCAGGGCCAGTCCATATGAAGGAGAACGCACATCATTGTCACCAAGATTCTGGACAAAGGAACAGGATGTGTACTATGCTCGGATTCTCTTCGGAAAGAACAAAATTTTCAAGAATAAAGTGTTGGACTTTGCAGAGCTTGAAAGTTTACCCTGTTTCCACCGTACCATCGTGCAGATTGAGCAAGCTTTCCTGAAAGGATTTCTGCGCTTCAACCATGGCTGGAATCGTGAAGTTATTCTTCAGTTCTATGCCACCTTATATATCTTAGGAGATATTGCTAACAGTAAAACTTGGGTTCTGGAATGGATGACTGAAGATGAGAAGCTTATGTGCTTTGCTGATTAGTCCTTGCATTGCTAAATATCCCTCGTGTTGAATTTGATGAAACTCGGGAACATAGGCTGCATCACTGGGAGGTCTCTGAAGAACAAATTCACATGCTCATGGATCCTGAGTTGGTTGGTGATACCTGCACTGAATCAAATCCAAAGAATTTGGCTTATGACAACAAAGTCTTATTGTACATTCTGTGCAACTCTCTCACTCCTACAAACCGACCAGAAACTCTAAGAGGAATCGTGGCAAATGCACTTCATGCTCTATCCATTGGCATTCGGTTCGATCTGCCTGACCTATTCATTTCGAACATGGCATTCGCAACAGATAATGCTCAGGCCCTGAAACCTTATGCGCCATGGATCATGTTTGCCATCGAACAGCTCACCGGGAAGAAGTTTTTCTGTCTGCATGTACCGAAAGTCTTTATGCCACCAGTTCGTGATACTCTTCGAATTGTGAAGGACATTGGGAAAGGAAAAACTCCTGTTGACTCTACTGCTAGTACTGTATCTGCCTCAACTCCGAAAATTAAGAAGGTCCATGTTGAAGTTCCTCACGAAGAAAATCCCTCACTGTATGAGATTTGTCTTTGGACCCAGCAAGCTCTTGAAATCCATATCAAGATGAATCACAAGGTCCAAGTCGAGATGATGACGGAGATCAATCTGCTTCACAACTATGCTCGCCAAGGGCTCTTGTTTGACAAAGAACAGAAGAAGCTCTCCTGGACCCTTCTGCGCAAGCATTACACTCGCAATCAGCTCACAGCAAAGGGGATTATGAAAGATTATGATCATCTGGAGCTGTTTGAAGTACCTCGCATTCGAAGGCAAACCCCTGTGCCGCCGTAGCGCTCTGACTCTACTAATCTGCTATTTGTTGAACCAGATGATGAGATCAAAGACACTGCTGGCACACTGATATTTAAGCCAGATGCTCCTCGCTCCACTCCTGATGCTGCTCCCGAAGTCAATCCCGAAGCCCATGTTGCCAGTCCAGCTCCTGCTTCGACCTTGACCATCGCTCGTTCTGCTTCGCCAAACAGTTCGAGTTCTGAGGGTTCTTCGGACGAGTAGTTCCTTGTATGCATTCCCCTTCCTTTTTGACACTTGTTGACAAAAAGGGGGAGAAGAACATCGAGTGGATAGATGAGCGGGTTATTTGCAGGGTGTTTTTCTTTCGCCATTTGCTTTTCCCTCGAACAATTTGGTTTTATCGGTCGAACTATTTGCTTGTGGTCGTGAACTTTATGCACCGCATGTGGTGCTGTTAAACCTCGTCGTCATGTATCGTTAATAACCCCCTGCAATGTTATTTTCTTTCCTATATCTGGTTGCAGGTACCCTCGAGAGGTTACTCTCTTGCAATGATTATTATCGCTCTTTTCTTATGCAGGAGAAGAAAAAGCTAGTCTAAGAGAATTGAAGATCATGCTTCTCTGAAAAGAGATATCAAATGTTCTATCAAAATCTTGCTTCCTGCCTTACTATGACTTATCTTCATTATCTAACTATGCAGGAGAAGAAAGATTGCCTCAGACTGAATTCACTATATCTTCAGTTTGAATCAATTCAATCTGTTTGATGTGATGCTTTTCCTTCGATAACTGTCATTTCAATTCGCTGATGAAGGAAAACTCCATCTGAAGCATATCCACTTTGAGCTAAAACTCTTTTACATTCCCTTGCTGTCTTTGTTTATAACATTCTTCTGCAGGGATTATTCTTATCTTGAGTGGACATAAGCCTCGCTATGAGAAAATCTTCATGGCTTATCTTTCGCCACAAATCATTTCAAAGTATTCATAAACTTTAACATATCCTCTTTGAAGATTGTGTGGCACAGGAATCATCTCAGATGGCTATGAGTGCATTGTTCAAGCTTTCATACGTTATCAACTATCAATTCAACTCTTTCGAAGATTCACTTCGCTCCCTACCCTACTTCAGCAAGATGCATACATTAAGGGGGAGCATGTTTCATCTTCGTGTTTATCATTCATCTTATTTCAGTTCTACTTCATCTATCTTTCGATGTGTTCTATTTTGTCAACAATCGTCCAAAAAGGGGGAGATTGTTGGTGCAATATTTGCCCTCTTGTGTTTTGGAGATTGTTGACAGAAACAGGCATGGACTGATTTGTTTGCAAGTGCACACAGAGAGAAATAGTCCATGCAAGACCGAAGAGAATGATGTCTTTGGAGGCAAGTTTGAGGAACTTCACCGAAGAATATCTGTGACGCAGAGATGATTTAGCTATATCTATCGAAGCCATGAAGGCGAGAAGACTGAAGTGAAAGAGTTGACCCCTTAAAATTGTTGCTGGCGAGAAGCAATACATGTTCAGAGTCGTCCGAAGAAATTGACCATAGTCGAAGTAAAGAAGACGAAGTGAAGATGTGCATTTACTTTCGTTGTTCTTTTATCTTTTTGAGTCATAGGACCTCCGTACTATTAAGAGGGGCATAGGTTCTCGAAGCTTAGATCCGCTGTGATGCTTAGCCCAAACCTATGAAAGAGTGAGAGAAATCTCTTTATGCTGCGAATGATTACCTGCCAGCAGAAGACGTTGTTCTTCGTTGCTGTAGGAGATATCTTTCGGACTGAGGAGTTAGCGTTTCTTGCTCTGCAAGGAATGTTACCGTTGTGCTCAATTTCTGACCGTTGTACTCGTGTCGTTCGGCCATTGGCTGTCCCGTACGTCCAATTTGGTCTTTTCCCGTTAGGGAAGGCTGCGGCTATAAATAGCCACCCTGCTCCAACGTTGTCTGTTGGCTGCTCCGCTTAAGATTTCTGAGAAGATTGATTGAGCATCCCCTCTCCGAGAGATGTGAGTTTAAAATCCACCAAGAAAAAATCAAGAACCAAAACTTAGACAGTGGTTGAGCATCACAGTAGTTCTGAGTTAGAGTTCTTGTGCCTATTACTCTTGAGAGCTGCACACTCTCTAGACGGATAGGTGTTGGCTCAAGTGATTGAAGAGTTGTTGTCTTCACCGAGCAAGATCTTCAGCAACCAAGAGTCGTTGTGGTTTGCGAGGAAGTCTGTCGAAGGTTTGGAGATCACCGATAAGCATCTACCACGAGTGAAATCAACTGGGGTCTAATCAGCCTCGAGTTGAAGGAGAATAGGACGGAGAGAGCTTTGCTCCTGTGTTCAATCATAAGTCCCTCCAACCAGACGTAGTCCTTTGGCAAAAGGGCGAACTGGTCTACCAAATCCCTCTGTCGCCATCGAGCACCACTGGTTCACTTTACTTATCTGCTTTACCTTCAACAATTACTTCTCGTGCTCTTTGTCGACTGTACCCTTTGATCGTTTATCTCTCGAGCCTGATTTTCCTGTTATTTATTGCTCAGTTAGATATCCATCAATACATCTCCATATTTCTTTCAGTAGCATTTATCTCGTTGCGCTTATCATACCCGTATGCTGCTACAACTTGTGATGTATTGCATTACCATCGTGATAGTTAAGCATGTTCTGTACTATGTGAAGATTATGATTGCTTCCTATCTTGATAGATTTGTTCCTCAGTAACTTATTTACCTAGTCAGGCTTCTTTCTAGTCTGTTCCAGTGATGTTGTTGGGTTCCGTTCAAAACATTCGAAAGAATTTTTGAATCTCTCATTCACCCCACTCTGGTCGATATACTCTCGGTCCTATCAGTATTTCTCTCCGATCTATCCATTTGGTTTGGCCAACTAGATTGATTTATCTTCAGTGGGAGAGGTGCTTTATAGTGGGTTCAATCTTGCAGTGTCCTCACCCAGTGACAGAAGGGGACGGGGTACGTATTGTATTGTTGCTACTAAGGATAAAACGATGGGGTTTATTCATATTGATTGAGTTTACTTTGTCTACATCATGTCATCTTGCTTAAGGCGTTACTCTGTTTGTTATGAACTTAATACCATAGATGCATGCTGGATAGCAGTTGATTGGTGGAGTAATAGTAGTAGATGCAGGCAGGGGTCGGTCTACTTGTCACGGACGTGATGCCTATATATGTGATCATTGCCATGAATACGTCATAACTATACGCTTTTCTATCAATTGCCCAACAGTAATTTGTTTACCCACCGTATGCTATGTGTTCAAGAGAGAAGCCTGTAGTGAAAACTATGGCCCCCGGGTCTACTTTAAACATATTATAAAAACCAAAAATACCTTGCTACAATTAATTTACTTTTATTTTGTTTTGCCATTTATATCTATCTATACCACCTACTAATAAAGGGGCTATTGCTTCTTACCACCGTAATTTCGTCCGTTTTTCGTCCGTCCACCCCATCTATACTGGTTTGTCCCGCTTATGGGTATCCTACGTTATGTTCGATGTGGTACTAAAATTTTCATCTGTACACCTAAGGTTCGTTTTTTCGTTCACCGTATTGGGCTGTCAGCAGCAATACGTGGCCCGCTCTGTCGGAAAACGATTCATTTTTTATGTTAGCCGTAGTGGGCTGCCCAGCAGCAGTGCGTGCGTTGACTCACCTGGACGAAGCCACATATTCTTCCTTCAATTAATAATCCCACATTGCCTCTTTACATCTAAGATCATCGGTTTATATATGTACGCCCTGGTGATTCACCAAGCGACCATGAAAATTAACAAGCAGAGGTGCTGAGGATGATTTATAGATGCCCTTCTTACCAAAGAAGAGAAGGAAGGAATAATCTCGGAAGGAAAGGAAAAAAAGCAGGGCACGAAGGACAAATAGAGAAGTACGCCCGGGTGATTGCGGCCGCAAAAATTAATAAGCAGAGATGCACAGGGTGATGCAAGGGAAGGGAAAAAGGAGCGAGAATCAGACTCGCTGGCAAAACTCGGATCGGATTTGACAAAGGCGGTCCTTGAGAAGGTTGAATAGCAATTTTTGTATCACCGTTGTGGTTTTTGCGTAGGTAAGAATTGTTCTTGCTAGATACCCGTAGCAGCCACGTAAAACTTGCAACAACAATTAGAGGACGTCTAACTTGTTTTTGCAGGGTATGTTGTGATGTGATATGGCCAATTACATGATGAGATATATGTGCTGTATGAGATGATCATGTATTGTATAGAATATCACGACTTGCATGTCGATGAGTACGGCAACCGGCAGGAGCCATAGGGTTGTCTTTAATTATTTTCGCCGTTTTTGCTTTACTTTATCGCTATGAGTTAGCAATAGTCGTGGAAGCAACAGTCGGCGTGACAACCTCATGGCGACACATTGATGGAGATCATGTTGTTATGCCGGTGACGATGGAGATCATGCCGGTGCTTTGAAGATGGAGATCAAAAGCACAAGTTCATGGCCATATCATGTCACTTATGATTTGCATGTGATGTTAATCCTTTTATGCATCTTATTTTGCTTAGGACGACGGTAGCATTATAATGTGATCCCTCACTAAAATTTCAAGATAAAATTGTGTTCTCCCCGAGTGAGCACCGTTGCGAAAGTTCGTCGTTTTGAGACACCACGTGATGATCGGGTGTGATAGACTCTACGTTCACATACAACGGGTGCAAGCCAGTGTTGCACGTGCGGAACACTCGGGTTAAACTTGACGAGCCTAGCATGTACATACATGGCCTCGGAACACAAGAGACCGAAAGGTCGAACATGAGTCATATAGTAGATATGATCAACATGAAGATGTTCACCATTGAAACCACCTCAACTCACGTGATGATCGGACTTGAGTTGGTGGATTTGGATCATGTGTCACTCGAATGACCGGAGGGATGTCAATTTGAGTGGGAGTTTTTAAGTAATATGATTAACTAAACTCATTATCATGAACATAGTCAAAATGTCTTTGCAAATTATGTTGTAGATTACTAGCTCGCGCTGTAGCTCCCTTGAATTTTTATATGTTCCTAGAGAAATAGAGTTGAAAGATGATGGTAGCAATAATGCGGACTGGGCCGTGATCTGAGGATTGTCCTCATTGCTGCACAGAAGGCTTATGTCCTTAATGCACTGCTCGGTGCGCCACCCCCTCAAGCGTCGTCTGTAGATGTTGTGAACATCTGACAGGCACGTTCTGATGACTATTTGATAGTTCAGTGCGTCATGCATTACGGCTTAGAATTGAGGCTCCAAAACGTTTTGAACGTCACGGAACATATGAGATGTTCTAAGAGCTGAAATTGGGATCTCAGGCTCGTGCCCGTGTTGAGAGGTATGAGCCCTCCAACAAGATTCTTTGCTTGCAAGATGAAGGAGAATAGCTCAATCGGTGAGCATGTGCTCAGATTGTCTGGGTGCTACAATCGCTTGAATCGAGTGGGAGTTGATCTTCTAGATAAGATAGTGATTGATATAGTTCTCCAAGTCACTGTCACTAAGCTACTAGAGCCTCGTGATGAACTATAAAATGCCAGGGATAGAAATAATGATCCCTGAGCTATTCGCGATGTTTGACACCGCGAAGGTAGAAATCAAGAAGGAGCATCAAGTGTTGATGGTTAGTGAAACCACTAGTTTCGAGAAGGGCAAGGTCTAGGAGGGAAACTTCATGGATGGCAAGTCAGTTGCTGCTCCAGTGAAGAAACCCAAGGTTGAACCCAAACCCGAGACTAAGTGCTTCTATTATGAGGAGAACGGTCGCTGAAGCGGAACAACCCTAGATACTTGGTAGATAAGAAGGCTGGCAACGTCGATAGAAGTATATTTGATATACGTGTGTACCTTGCTAGTACTCCTAGTAGCACCTGGGTATTGGATACCGGTTCGGTTGCTAAATGTTAGTAACTCGAAATAAAAGCTACGGAATAAATGGAGGCTAGCTAAGGGTGAGGTGACGATGAGTGTTGGAAGTGTTTTCAAGGTTGATGTGATCACCATCGCACGCTCTCTCTACCTTCGGGATTAGTGATGAACCTAAATAAATGTTATTTGGTGTTTGCGTTGAGCATGAACGTGATTAGATCATGTTTATTGCAATACGGTTATTCATTCAAGTTAGAGAATAATGGTTATTCTGTTTACATGAATAATACCTTCAATGGTCATGCACCCAATGAGAATGGTTTATTGAATCTTGATTGTAGTGATACACATGTTCATAAAATTGATGCCAAAAGATACAAAGTTAATAATGATAGTACCACATACTTGTGGCACTGCCGCTAAATGTCATATTGGTGTAAAACGCATGAAGAAACTCCATGCTGATGGATCTTTGGACTCATTCGATTTCGAATCGGTTGAGACATGCGGACCATGCCTCATGGGCAAGATGACTAAGACCCCGTTTTCCGGTATGATGGAGCGGGCAAGTGACTTATTGGAAATGATACATGTTGATGTATTCGGTCCAATGAGTGTTGTAGCGTGCGGTGGATATCATTATTTTCCTACCTTCACTGATGATTTGAGTAGATATGGGGATATTTACTTAATGAAACACAAGTCTGAAACATTTGAAATGTTCAAACAAATTCAAAGTGAAGTTTGAGATCATCGTGACAAGAAGATAAAATATCTACGATATGATCGTAGAGGTAAATATCTGAGTTACGAGTTTGGTATACAACTTAAGACAATGTGGAAGTTGTTTCACAACTCACGCCACCTGGAACACCATAGTGTGATGGTGTGTCCGAACGTCGTAGTCATGCTCTATTGGATATGGTGCGTACTATGATGTCTCTTATCGATTTGCCACTATCGTTTTGGGGTTATGCATTAGAGACAACTACATTCACTTTAAAAAGGGGCACCATCTTAGTCCGTTGAGATGACACCGTATGAATTTTGGTTTGGCAGAAACCTAAGCTGTCATTTCTTAATGTTTGGGGCTGCGACGCTTATGTGGAAAAGGTTTTCAACCTGATGAGCTTGAACCCAAAGCAAACAAATGCATCTTCATAGAATACCCTAACGTAACAGTTGGGTAAACCTTCTATCTCAGATCCAAGCACAAAGTGTTTGTTGCCAAAATGGGTCCTTTCTCGAGAAAGAGTTTCTCTCGAAAGAATTGAGTGGGAGGAAGATAGAACTTGATGAGGTTGTTGAACCTTTGTTTCAACCAGAGAGTAGCGCAACACAGAAAGTTGTTTCTGTGGAGCCTACATTAGTTGAAGAGGAAGTTAATGATGATGATCATAAAGCTTCGGATCAAGTTACTATCGAACCTCGTAGGTCGACAAGGATGCGTACTGCTCTTGAGTGGTACGGCAACCCTGTCTTAGAGGTCATGTTGTTGGACAACGATGAACCTACGAGCTATGGAGAAGCGATGATGGGCCCGGATTCCAAGAAATGGTTAGAGGCCATGCAATCCGAGATGGGATCCATGTAAGAAAACAAAGTATGGGCTTTGGAAGTATTACCTGAAGGGTGAAAGGCCATTCAGAACAAATGGATCTTTAAAAGGAAGACGGACGCGGACGGTAATGTCACCGTCTATAAAGCTCGACTTGTGGCAAAGGGTTTTTCACAAGTTCAAGGAGTTGACTACGATGAGACTTTCTCACCCGTAGTGATGCTAAAGTCTGTTGGAATTATGTTAGCGGTTGCTGCATTTTTCGATTATGAAATCTGGCAGATGGATGTCAAAACATCATTTCCTTAACGGTATCCGTGAGGAAAGGTTGTATGTGATACAACCGGAAGGTTTTGTCAGTTCTAAGGATGCTAAAATATATGCAAGCTCCAGCGATCCTTCTATGGACTGGAGCAAGCATCTCGGAGTTGGAATATACACTTTGATGAGGTGATCAAAGTTTTTGAGTCTATACAAAGTTTATGAGAAACTTGTATTTACAATAAAGTGAGTGGGAGCACTATAGAATTTCTGATAAGTATATGTGGATGACATATTGTTGATCGGAAATGATGTAGAATTTCTGGAAAGCATAAAGGGTTGTTTGAAAAGGAGTTTTTCAAAGGAAAACCTGGAATGAAGCTACTTAAATATTGGGCATCTTGATCTATAGAGGTAGATCAAGACGTCTGATAAAACTTTCAATGAGTACATACCTTGACAAGATTTTGAAAGAGTTCAAAATGGATCAGTCAAAGAAAGAGTTCTTGCCTGATTTGTAAAGTGTGGAGTTGAGTGAGACTCAAAGCTCGACCACGGCAGAAGAAAGAGAAAGGACGAAGGTCGTCCCCTATGCCTTATCCATAGGCTCTGTATAGTATGCCATGCTATGTACCGCACCTGTGTGTGCCTTGCCATGAGTCTGTCAAGGGGTACAAGAGTGATCCAGGAGTGGACCACTGGACAGCGGTCAAGATTATCCTTAGTAACTAGAGGCCTAAGGAAATATTTCTCGATTATGGAGGTGATAAAGAGTTCGTCGTAAAGGGTTACGTCGATGCAAGCTTTAACACCAATCCGGATGACTCTGAGTAGCAATCCGGATACGTATAGTGGAGCAGCCATTTGGAATAGCTCCAAGTGGAGTGTGGTAGCAGTGTCTACAGTATGACATAGAGATTTGCAAAGTACACACGGATCTGAATGTCGCAGACCCGTTGACTAAAGACCTCTCTCACATGCAAAGCATGATCGAACCCCAGAACTCATTGGGTGTTAGATTCATAACAATGTAAAATACATGGTGATGTGAACTAGATTATTGACTCTAGTGGAAGTGGGAGACTATTGGAAATATGCCCTAGAGGCAATAATAAATTGGTTATTATTATATTTCCTTGTTCGTGATAATCGTTTATTATCCATGCTATAATTGTATTGATTGGAAACTCAAATACATGTGTGGGTACATAGACAACACTGTGTCCCTAGTATGCCTCTAGTTAACTAGTTCGTTGATCAAAGATGGTCAAGGTTTCCTGGCCATAGACATGAGATGTCATTTGATAAACGGATCACATCATTAGGAGAATGATGTGATGGACAAGACCCAAACTATAAACATAGCATATGATCATGTCAGTTTATTGCTATAGTTTTCTGCATGTCAAGTATCTGTTCCTATGACCATGAGATCATGCAACTCACTGACACCGGAGGAATACCTTGTGTGTATCAAATGTCACAACGTAACTGGGTGACTATAAAGATGCTCTACAGGTATCTCCGAGGGTGTCTGTTGAGTGGGCATGGAGGCGGCCCGGGAAGGGAAAGAGAATTAACTAGCAGGGGTACCCTGAATCACGGCCAGCGCTGGTTACGAGGGCGAGCTTTGAGCACGGAGGCGAGGCGGTCGGCCGTGAGCTCGACCTGCCGGACGGCGTCGGAGTCGGAGATGTGGGCGAGGATGGCGCCAGATGGCTCGCCAGCTCCTCCACTGACGGGTTCCACGCAGGCCTGGAGGCGGGGCTAGCAGGTCGGACTGCTGGAGCAGGACATGTGTCGCCTCCCTCAAGCGAGAGACGATGAGGTAGTTTTGGGCGGCGGCGTCCAGCGTCCCCTCTCTCCCTCGCGGCTCCGCTTTTGCAGATCAACGGAAATAAGAGAGCGAAGGAAGAGAGAGGGCCATCGTCGCCATCGCTGGCTGTTGTCGGGAGTCTGGCTTTTTGAGCAGAGCATGCTTTCATGGCCGAACTCCTGCTGGCTGTTGCTTCTTCGCAAGGGAATAAGTAGCAGATGTGGATGGGGGACATCAGAACGCCAGAAAAGCGAGGCTTACACGTGATGGTGTGTGTACGTGGCGCCGCTCGACCTGTTAGGGGTAGTACGTGGCGCCGCTCGACCTCTGATTTAATTAATGAATGATCGGTGTGTGTTTACCGGCTGGCGGAGGCTTTCTACTCAGAAGAAACATAGGAGGCAATGGGGAACAGGAAGATGTGCGCGTATCTGTTTTAGACAAAGAGCCTACCTGTTGTCTATGTGAAATGTTTTTGCTTAGGACTTTGGGTCAAGTTCAAATAGTCTAAAAAAAGAATATAATCTTGTAAACCAAACAACCAACATTCTCCAATAAAATCAACAATGTAAAACCCCACTTGCCTTGGAATATAATAAAATCTATAGAAACAATTCCACTTCGATCTACTACTACTCTTTCATCCGATGATAGTGCGAAGCTGAATGAGACTTCGTCGAAGGACATGAATGCGGCTTCGCCAATTTTTCTAAATTGGGGATATAAAAAATCACACCATCATCAACGGGCGGTGGCGAACATGAAAAGTGGCAACATGAATGAGTCACAAGAAACGTGCTGACTTTTCGATGCAATGCATGGGCACATTAAATTAATGCATGCAAAGGTTTAAGTGAAACTTTTTTCAAAACACAGTGTAGATGTCGACGCACACAGACACGTACATACACTCAGCCCTATGTACGTACACACATATCATACCCCTATAAGCACCGAGAGACTGCACCGACGGGTTTTGAAATTGATGAAGTCATCACAAGCGCCTCACTATCGACGAGAACGTCGCTTTCAACTGAAAAATATTGTGCCTTAATGAGACACCAAAGTGTCATACCTGGGGTTTAATCTCTGGTTGGATTGGGGTACCACTGCCCTCTTAACCATCCAATCAGATGTTGGTTGTCATGGTTAAAGCGAAACTGACCGATTCAAGTAACCTTCCCTATTTATTCAGTGGGCACGCATCCATGCCATGTAGTAATGGACATTAAAGCATGATTTGCATTTCTTCTATTCCTCGGCATGCGCATCCCTACCCCATCGCACTGCACTGATGGGTGTTTTGATGGACACCTCAATTTTTTCTTCCGTTGCAACGCACATGCATATGTGCTAGTATCTACCTATACAAGATTTGATCCTTGCAAGTAACGAGTTCAAGGGGATTGACAACCCTCTTGCCCGCATTGGGTGCAAGTATTTGCTTTTGTGTGTGCATGTGCTATCTAGGGTTTGCGTGATTCTCCTTTTGGTTCGATAAACCTTGGTTCTCACTGAGGGAAATACCTATCTCTACTATAGGCCCCGTTTGGTTTAGCTTTTCTCCCCCGATTCCGCTGCGTCACAGCCAAATCTCAACCAAACACCGAACTGCGCGACCGCGATTCTGTGAAAGCCAACGCGAAAATGCACCTACCTGGGAAAGCTGCGAAGGAGGTGCTTCCCTCGCTGCTGCTGCGTGTCTCGTCGCTCCCGCAAAAGAAAACGGTTCACTTTAACTCGCTACCCCTGTTACAGCACCGAATTACAAGCAAAATGCCACTCGGACGTCGGCTGGCCAGTTTCCTTTCTGTCGCTCGACTCCCCCGCCGCCACCCGATAGGGTTCCCTCGATCCCCCTCCCCGGCGCCGTCAGATCCGTCGGCGAGTGCTCCCCTACGACGCCGCCCGCCATCCCCGACCCCCTCCGCGCCCGGCCGCCCCGTCCATCCGCGCCCGACCGCCCCGTCCCTCCGCGCGCTGGTGAGCTCCTCTCTTCCCCTGGCCGCTGCTGCTCTGCTTGGCTGCTGCTACTGCTGCTTGGCTGCTTGGCTGCTTGGCTCGCTGCTGCTGCTCGCGATAGTACACACATGTAGTACACACATATGCAGGTTGTCTCCTTCGAGCAGCCCACGATGAACATGCTATTGTCAATGGTGATTGGTGCTGTTGGATAGATGGATGGATGTATGCTGTTTGTTAATGGTGCTTGATGATTTTGCCAGTAGGAGAAATTCCTAGAAATTATTTCTCTGTCTTCGTTTGATGGGAAGAAACATCAGTATGGAAGGTTGTTATTTGAGAAGTGAATTGCATCTTTTGTGGTTGGTTCCTTATAGTTTTGCCAGTTTAATGTCTTGAACATAACTTAATTTTTTATGCAAAAGGTAGAGATTGTGGTTCGTTTGAGGATGTTTATGATTTTTCCTTGGCATTGTTAATCTTCTGTTGATCTGCTACAAATCTGCTGGTGATAACTAGCAGCAACATCTTAGTGTAGATAGCTTGCTTGGTTCTGTGGTGATGATTCATCGAGTATGTATGACTGTTGCTGCTCACCGCAACATGTATAACTATGCCATCGTTCTGTGGTGCAGTTCCTATATTCATCTATTCATCGGATAAGCTATCAACTTTTATTATTCCTGGTCTCTCCTTCCTCCTTCGTCTGGTCTGGGACCCTAGCCTTCGAGCTATGGCCGGACATGCTGTGCTCAGCTCCGGTCATCGAGCCGATGATCTAGCTAGCACTAAGTAGTCATCCTGCTTATTACCCTATAAGTCCCAGAAAGTTTTCTTTTATAGACTTGAAAATGTGAAGTCTGCCGAGAAGGATGTGTCGCAATCTGGGGTGAACTATCAGAGCTGCAAATCTTCACATATCTAGATGGGTGAAGTAATTCTCCTCCTTGTTATAGAACCACAAAACCTTGTCCTCCAACCCAACTATGTTTGAACTATTTCTAGAACTATTTATTTTGCTATGTATGAACACGTGTCTTCGTGATGTAATGAACCATATTTATTTTGCTATGTATCAACGATGAAATGTTTTGGTTCAACTACTAGTTAATTCTGTGATAAGTTGTTTGCTATTTCTATTTGTGTGCTAGGTATTTATCCTTATAAAAATATGCTACTCTCTCACCATGTGAAAATATCATGTCATAAGACTCGAATAATTATTTAATTAGGTTTTATTACAGCTCTAAATCAACCTATAATGATGGTATTATCATTAAACAACGTGCAACCAATCTTTTAGCTGTTAGGGGTATTTCAGACATTTATCTCCACAGCCACAGCTCATACAACTAGTTTGCCAAATGACCTACAGCTTTCTCACAGCAGATTTTCCACAGCTGCTTTTCCACAGCTGCTTTCAGAAATCCACAGCCCAACCAAACAGGGCCTATACTGCTTCACCCTTCCTCTTTGGGGAAAATCCCAACGCAGCTCACAAGTAGCAGTGGCCCCCCTCTAGTAGATCTTTTCGCCATAATTTTTTATTAATTCCAAAATAATTCTCCATAAATTTTCAGCCAATTCTGAGAACTTTTATTCCTGGACAAAAACAACACCGTGGTAGTTCTACTGAAAACAACGTCAGTTTGGGTTAGTTTCATTCAAATCATGCAAATTAGAGTCCAAAACAAGAGCAAAAGTGTTTGGAGAAGTAGATACGTTGGAGACGTATCAGTCCGCAAATTGCACCGTCATCAATCACCAAAACCACTAAGGGAGAAATATGCCCTAACAATCTCCCCCTTCTTGGTGGATTGATGACAACACCAGATTTGCACAAGGATATCAAGGAGAATAATATGCAAACCCAATATCTACAAAATATAGACGATCTCCCCCCTAGATGCGTGCACTATTTGAATATGCTTTTGGAATGCAAAGCACACACACTAGGATCAACACCCCCCTATATTTTATAGACAAGGCAATACTTGCAATAGACATAATATGACCACTAAGCATAGTTGTAAGAAATAGCATGTGAGCATGAAGATAAAGGACACAATAAGCATAGCATCACATACTAACATAACACGACATAATAATATAGATAAGGGAAATTGTATGTCTCACACCATACACGCATAGGTCCCAAGTCTCACACATGAAAGCAAATAAGATAAAGAGTCCACACGCGAGAAATCGAAGCAAATAAAATGAGCTTGTGACTCGGCAACACCCTCCAAAGCAAATCCTTGGTCCTAAACTGTCTCCCCCTTTGGCATCAAGACACCAAAAAGGCAGAGAGTGACTAGAAAGACCCGAGGTCGTAGCACTATGATACGTCTCCGACGTATCTATAATTTTTGATTGTTTCATGCTATTATATTATCAATCTTGGATACTTTATATGCTTTAATATGCAATTTTATATCATTTTTGGGAACTAACCTATTAACCCAGTGCCTAGTGCCAGTTGTTGTTTGATGTCTACTACACAACTTATTCTTGTAGACTCTGTTGGGCCTCCAAGCGCAGAGTTTTGTAGGACAGCAGCAAATTTCCCTCAAGTGGATGACCTAAGGTTTATCAATCCGTGGGAGGTGTGGGATGAAGATGGTCTCTCTCAAACAACCATGCAATCAAATACAAACAATCTCTTGTGTCCCCAACACACCCAATACAATGGTAAATTGTATAGGTGCACTAGTTCAACGAAGAGATAGTGATAAAAGTGTAGTATGGATAGTAGATATAGGTTTTTGTAATCTAAAATAATAAAAACAACAAGGTAGCAAGTAACAAAAGTGAGCACAAACGGTATTGCAATGCTTGAAAACAAGGCCTAGGGTTCATACTTTCACTAGTGCAATCTCTCACCAGTGCTAACATAATTGAATCATATAACAACCCTTCAACGTGCAACAAATAATCACTCCAAAGTTCCTAGCAAACGGAGAACATAAAAAGAAATTGTTGTAGGTAGCAAAACCACCTCAAAGTTATCCTTTCCGATCAATCTATTGAGCCATCCCTATAAGTGTCACAAACAGCCCTAGAGTTCATACTAAAATAACACCATATGATACGCATCAATCAACTCTAATGTCACCTAGATACTCCAATGTCACCACAAGTATCCGTGAGCTAATTATTCTATATGCATCAAACAATTTCAGATTCATAATATTTAATCCAACACAAAGAACTTCAAAGAGTACCCCAAAGTTTCTATCAGAGAAAGTAGGACGAAAACATGCATCAATCCCTATGCCTAGATTACCCCAATGTCACCTCAGGAATCCGTAAGTTGATTACCAAAACATACATCAAGTGACTCAATAGAATACCCCATTGTCACTGCGGGTACCCACATGCAAGACATACATCAAGTGTTCTCAAACCCAAAATATTCAATCCGATAACAATGAAACCTCAAAGGGAAAGACTCAATTCATCACAACAAGACAGAGAGGGAAGAGCACCATATGATCCAACTATATTAGCAAAGCTCGTGGTACATCAAGATCGTGCCAAATCAAGAACACAAGAGAGAGAGAGAGAGAGAGAGAGAGAGAGAGAGAGAGATCAAACACATAGCTACTAATACATACCCTCAGCCTCGAGGATGAACTAGTCACACATCACCATGAGAATGGAGGCGAAGTTGGTGGTGATGGTGATGGAGGAGATGTCCCCGGCGGCATCCCAGCGCCATCGGAGGAGAGGGGGAAGGGGCCCCCTCCTTCTTCTTCTTCCTTGGCCCTCCGGGAGGAGAGGGAGCTCTCCCCTAGATTGGATCTCTCTATTGTCTTGTGTTTCTCGCGACTATTTTTGGAGCCCTTCACCATTTCTTATATTCCCGGAGATCCGTAACTCCAATTGGGCTGAAATTTTGCGGGGATTTTTATCTGGAAATTACCTTTCTTGCGGCGAAATAAGGGCTCCAACCGACCTGCGAGGTGCCCACAAGGCAAGGGGGCGCGCCCAGGGGGTAGCGCGCCCTGTTGCCTTGTGGGGCCCTCGGGCACCGTCTTGCATTGATTCTTTCTCCCAAAAATCGCATATATTCCATAAAAAATCTCCGTAAATTTTTATCGCGTTTGGACTCCGTTTGGTATGGTTTTTTTGCGAAACAAAAAAAATGCAAAAAACAGGAACCGGCACTGGGCACTAGGTTAATAAGTTAGTCCATAAAAATAATATAAAAGTGCACCAAAACCATATGAAATTATTGTAAACATGGCATGCATACTTCATAAATTATAGATACGTTGGAGACGTATCAGCATCCCCAAGCTTAATTCCTGCTCGTCCTCGAGTAGGTAAATGATAAAAGAAATAATTTATGAAGTGTGAATGCTAGCATAGTGCATAAGTTTGATCAATGATAATTCTAATCACTTTTTCTAGCATCATTATATATAATAAATAGTAGCTCATTTCTCATAAAACTTCTCATGATCAAGTAGCAAGCTATTCACATGTTAAAGTATAGACCATAAACTTTCTTGAAAACTAACAAACTATGTTTTCAGTCATCAAACAATTACAATTCATCTTATTTTCAGGAAGGGTCTATGTAAGAGCTTCGATTTAGCAAATCCCACATACTCAACTATCATTTTGTCTTCCATGATTGCTGACACTCAAAGCATATTTTTAGAACAAACCGTTTCAGTCAAACACATAGGAAGATAGGGGCTTAATGTTTCGCCTCCCAACTTATTTACCTCAGGGATAATGTCAACAATAATAACTCATGATTACCTATATTCAACTGGATATATGTGCCTGAATCATTTGCTACCACATGATGCTTGCCAAGTGGAGAATAATTGAGGTTGAAATGAGAATGAATACTATTGACTCTTGCATAAAAGTAAAAACTAAAAAGTAAAAGATAGGCCCTTCGCAGAGGGAAGCAGAGGTTGTCATGCGCTTTTGATTTTTGGATGTGCAAGCCCTTAATGCAAAGGAACGTCACTTTATATTGCCCCTTGTGATAGCAACCTTTATTATGCAGTCCGTCGCTTTTATTTCTTTACCATCACAAGTTCGTACAAAGCTTATTTTCCCTTACAATAAAAGATCATACATATTTAGGAGCAATTTTTATTGCTTTTTGCACCGATGACAACTTACGTGAAGGATCTTATTCAATCCATAGGTAGATATGGTGGAGTCTCATGATAAGAAACTGGGTTTAAAGGTTTTTGGATGCACAAGTAATATTTTTACTTAGTATGAAATTTTGGCTAGCAAAATATTATGAGCAAGCACCACATGTTAGAGGATCCATGACAATATAACTTCTATGTGAATATAAACAAACATAACACATCACATTGTCTTTCTTGTCCAACGTCAACTACTTGATCAAGCTTGAAAATAATTAATGGGGGCTCACAATCATAGAAGATGTCCAAGATAGTATATTTATATGTGAAATCTCTCTTCCTTCAATATTCTTTCATGAATTGTTCAAGTGACCAATGGTGTGTTTGCTAAATTTCAATAAATTTTACCACTTATACTTCTTATATGTGAAGTCATTACTCCCCATGGGACAAGCATATGAAGCACATATAATTTCATATTTATGATATTCACTTCATTCAAACATTTACTCTTAGGATATAAGTGAAGCACGAGAGTAAATGAGAAACTACTCCAAAAGATATAAGTGTTGATCAATGAGTAGTTAAACAATTAAGTAGATATGTGAGGACTCTCTCTCATTTAAAACTTTCAGATCTATGTGCTTTATTCAAACAAACAAAATAAAAGAACACACCAAGAATAGCACATATCATGTGAACAAATAAAAACTTAGGCTCAACCGAGACTAACCGATAGTTGTTGACAAAGAAAGGTGGGATGCCTACCGGGGCATCCCCAAGCTTAGACGCTTGAGTCTTCATTTAATATTAACTTGGGGTGCCTTGGGTATCCCCAAGCTTAGGGTCTTGCCATTCCTTGTTTTCCTTCTATCGTCATCTCACCCAAAACTTGAAAACTTCAATCACATAAAACTTAACGGAACTTCGTGAGATAGGTTAGTATGAAAATAAATCATTCACTTAGGTACTGTCAATACAAGATTCATAATTGTTCTCACATAATTACTACTGTAGTCTATCATTTCCACAATTTATATCTCATAATATAAGCTATGGAAATACTAAAACAAGAAAACTATGCAATAAAAACAGAATCTGTCAAAAACAGAACAACATGTAGTGAGCGAATTAAAAAGCATACTTTTGTAACTCCAAAAATTATGAAAAATTAGGAAAGCATCAATTTTTTTATATAAGTACTGCGTAAAAATTTAAGAATTTCTTGACGTTCCAGTAAAAAATGTAAAATCAAATACTGGGCGAAAAAGTTTCTATTTTTGCACAGAATCAAATCAACAAGCATTTGCACTATCCCAAAGGCTTTACTTGGCACATTATTGAAATAAAAGACATAACACATGATTACTACAGTAGCTTAATCATGTGAACACACAAAAAACAGTAGGTATAAGTATTGTGTTGCCTCCCAACAAGTGCTTCTCTTTAAAGCCTTTTTAGCAAGGCATGATGATTTCAATGATGCTCACATAAAAGTAAAAAATTGAAAAATAACGGGAGCATCATGAAGCATATGACTAGCACATTTAAGCCTAACCCACTTCCTATGCATAGGGATTTTGTGAGAAAACAGTTTATAGGAGCAAGAATCAACTAGCATAGGAAGGCAAAACAAGCATTACTTCAAAACTTTCAACATAAAGAGAGGAAACTTGATGTTGTTGAAATATATATAAGCATATCTCCCTCTCTCATAATAATTTTCAGTAGCATCATGAACAAATTCAGCAATATAACTTTCACACAAATCATTATTTTCATGATCCACAAGCATAGCATTTTTATTACTCTCCTCATAAGCAAATTTCTTCTCATTCATAATAGTGGGAGGAAACTCAATGAAATAACTATCATGTAATGCTTGATTGGCATAATCAAATTGAACATTAAAACCATGCTGACAAGTTTCATGGTTATCATTACTCTTTATAGCATACATGTCATCACCATAATCATCATAGATAGCAACTTTATTGTCATAATCAATTGAAACCTCTTCCAAAATAGTGGATTCATCACTAAATAAAGTCATGTCCTCTCCAAATCCACTTTTATCATTATTCCAATAAGATTCAACACCCTCCAAAATAGTGGGATCATTATTACATAAAGTTGACACTCTTCCAAGCCCACTTTCATCATTGTAATCATCATAAATAGGAGGCATGCAATCATCATAATAAATTTGCTCATCAAAACTAGGCGGACTAAAAAGATCATCTTCATCAAACATAGCATCCCCAAGCTTATGGCTTTGCACATCATTAGCATCATGGATATTCAAAGAATTCACACTAACAACATTGCAATCATGCTTATCATTCAAAGATTTTATGCCAAACATTTTATTGAATTCTTCTTCTAACACTTTGGCACAATTTTCCGATCCATCATTTTCAAAGAAGACATCATAAAGATAGAGAACTTGATGCAACTTTACATCCATTTTTTTGTAGTTTTCTTTTATAAACCAAACTAGTGATAAACAAGAAACTAAAAGATTCAATTGCAAGATCTAAAGATATACCTTCAAGCACTCACCTCCCCGGCAACGGCGCCAGAAAAGAGCTTGATGTCTACTACACAACTTATTCTTGTAGACTCTGTTGGGCCTCCAAGCGCAGAGTTTTGTAGGACAGCAACAAATTTCCCTCAAGTGGATGACCTAAGGTTTATCAATCTGTGGGAGGCGTAGGATGAAGATGGTCTCTCTCAAACAACCCTGCAATCAAATACAAACAATATCTTGTGTCCCCAACACACCCAATACAATGGTAAATTGTATAGGTGCACTAGTTCGGCGAAGAGATGGTGATACAAGTGTAGTATGGATAGTAGATATAGGTTTTTGTAATCTGAAATAATAAAAATAGCAAGGTAGCAAGTAACAAAAGTGAGCACAAATGGTATTGCAATGCTTGAAAACAAGGCCTAGGGTTCATACTTTCACTAGTGCAATCTCTCAACAGTGCTAACATAATTGAATCATATAACAATCCCTCAACGTGCAACAAAGAATCACTCCAAAGTTCCTAGCAAACAGAGAACATAAGAATAAAGTGTTGTAGGTAGCAAAACCACCTCAAAGTTATCCTTTCCGATCAATCTATTGAGCCATCCCTATAAGTGTCACAAACAGCCCTAGAGTTCGTACTAAGATAACACCATATGATACGCATCAATCAACTCTAATGTCACCTATATACTCCAGTGTCACCACAAGCATCCGTGAGTTAATTATTCGATATGCATCAAACAATTTTAGATTCATAATATTAAATCCAACACAAATAACTTCAAAGAGTACCCCAAAGTTTCTATCGAAGAAAGTAGGACGAAAACGTGCATCAACCCCTATGCCTAGATTACCTCAGTGTCACCTCAGGAATCCGCAAGTTGATTACCGAAACATACATCAAGTGACTAAATAGAATACCCCATTGTCACTGCGGGTACCCACATGCAAGACATACATCAAGTGTTCTCAAATCCAAAATATTCAATCCGATAACAATGAAACCTCAAAGGGAAAGACTCAATTCATCACAACAAGATAGAGAGGGAAGAACACCATATGATCCAACTATATTAGCAAAGCTCGTGGTACATCAAAATCGTGCCAAATCAAGAACACGAGAGAGAGAGGTCAAACACATAGCTACTAGTACATACCCTCAGCCTCGAGGATGAACTAATCACACATCACCATGAGAATAGAGGAGAAGTTGGTGGTGATGGTTAAGGAGGAGATGTCCCCGGCGGCGTCCCGGCGCCATCGGAGGAGATGGGGAAGGGCCCCCCTCCTTCTTCTTCTTCCTTGGACCTCCGGGAGGAGAGGGAGCTCTCTCCTAGATTGGATCTCTCTGTTGTCTTGTGTTTCTCGCGACTGTTTTTGGAGCCCTTCACCATTTCTTATATTCCTGGATATCCGTAACTCTGATTGGGCTGAAATTTTGAGGGGATTTTTATGTGGAAATTATCTTTCTTGCGGCGAAAGAAGGGCTCCAATCAACCTACGAGGTGCCCACAAGGAAAGGGAGCGCACCCAGGGGGTAGGGCGCGCCCTGTTACCTTGTGGGGCCCTCGGGCACCGTCTTGCATTGATTCTTTCTCCCAAAAATCACATATATTCCATAAAAAATCTAGTAAATTTTTATCGTGTTTGGACTCCGTTTGGTATGGTTTTTCCGCGAAACAAAAAACATGCAAAAAACAGGAACTGGCACTGGGTGTAACACCCCTCTGTAATGAGCAACAGTAGTCCATCATGATTATGCTAAGTTACCTTGATTTGCAATGCTTGATCACAGTTGGATTAATATCTCATTTCAAATTCCACCACTGAATTCAATTCAAATCATAAGTGAAATTTGAAGTTGCACTAAAACTGCTAAAAATAGTTCATGTTGTAGCAAATATTCCAAAACAAATAATTGTTCATGAAAACAACATCACTTATTTGCTAAAACGAGCTATGGTATTTAAAACAGTGCAAAAGGGAGCATTTTAAATGCTATTCCATTTATGAAAAATTCAAATGGATTCAAACTTTGCCCAAACTTTTTGTGGCAGTACACAATATTCCCTAGTATTTGTTTTGACCAGCTCCACATTTTTGCAAAGTCAAATGATGGCTAAAAATAAATGCAAAAGGTTGCTGGAAAAAGAAACAGAAAGGAAAAAATGAAAAGGGCCTACACAACTACTGTGAGCTGGGCCTAAGTGCACAGTGGCACCGGCCCATCCCACCTCCCTCTTTCTCCCTCCTCCCGCTCTCTCTCTGCGCGTGTCGACGCCGCGCGTGCCCGACGCCGGCGATGCGCACGCGTCGGCCATTCCCGGTGCCGTCGCCGCCGCGGAGTGGATAAGGGCGTCGCCCGCACCTCCCTGGCGAACACTAGCCAATTCTCCCCCTCTCTCCCTCGCTTGCTCGCCCTCTCTCTCTCGCAGTCGAGCTCCTCCGTTGCCATCGCCGTCGATCCCGCGGCCACCGTTCTCCTGTCGCCTCGCCGACATGCCGTAGGGCTCCGCCATCGACTTCTCCGTCGTGTGGTGCCAGCCATTCGAGCCGGGGAGCCCCATAGCGACGGCAACGAGCTCGTCTTCAACCGTGGATCACCGGCGATCTTCGTCGATTCCGGCGCCGTCTGCTGCTCCTAAACCTCGCAACAGCCACCGTGCGCCACTCGGTGAGCTCCCGCACGGATCCCCTCTCTCCCCTGCCTCTCTTCGCGCCGGTAGCCTCCGCCTTTACCATGGCCGAACTCGCCGCCGCCGTCGAGTTCGCCGTCATAGCCACAGCCGCCGCAGCTCGCGTCCGAGCACGGCAACGTGCTCAGCACGCTCCCAGCAGCCCAACGCCACCAACCGCACGCCCTACCGTGCCTTGGATCGACGAAATCGAGCACGCCCGATTCCGGCCGCCGCCCGCGAGCTCGCCACCGCCGATTCCGGCCGCCCCAGCCCGCGCCACCGGTGCCATTCGACGCGGCGTCGAGTGCACGTTCGAACGGCACCGGCCGCGCTCAAAACGGCCCACCGTAGCGCGTTTCCGGCGAGGCCCGAGGCCCTCCGCCGTGTTTTTCGGTCGCCGATGTTTAAGCCGCTGAGCTGGCCACCATGTGGGCCTCCCTGGGTCACTGACCAGTGGGCCCAGGGGCCCCAGTTGACTGGGTTGACCAGTCAACGTGCTGACTGGGCAACCCCAGTCACTAACAGGCGGGCCCCACCGCTATTTTAATTAGTTTTATAAATAAGATTAATCCAATTACTAATTAGACACTGACAGTGGGGCCCCACCCCATAATTAATCACTGTTTAGTTTAAATTAATCCCTAATTAGCTCAGAGTCACTGACATATGGGACCCAGCTGTCAGGTTTGACCTGGACCAGCTGGTGTTGACTGCTGACGTCATCATGACGTGCTGCTGACGCAATAAAGCCTTTTCTGTATTTTCGAATTTGATTTAATTCCAGGAATTTCAGAAAAATGTTTAAAACTTTGAAAAATCATAGAAAATAAACCGTAGCTCGGATCGAAAAGTTTTCTACATGAAAGTTGATCAGAAAAACGAGACGAATCCGAATATACCCTCCATATAGTTGTCACAGGCCCACAACACCGCAACATGGAACCTTCCGCCTCTGGTTCATCTGTCTGACAGATGCCTAACGCCGGGAAAATATTCCCAGATATTTTCCCGCTCCGTCTGTAGCAGTTAACATTGCATTAGGTCACCCCTGCACTGCATATTGCCATGCCATGCATTGTGTTGCATTTGTTTGCCTTTATTTATTGTTTCTTCTCCCTCTTCTTATCCGATAGACCCCGAGACCGACGCAGCTCCGGAGTACGACTACACCGTTGACGACCCCTCTTTCCCCGCAGAGCTTCCAGGCAAGCAAACCCCCTTGAACATGCCTATATCACCTATACTTTCTCCCTCATGCTTGCATTAGAATTGCTACAGTTGTTGTTCCGAAATACCTATTCTGATGCATAGCCTGTTTTGTAAGCTGCTGTTGATACCATTCCTGCTATCCTAAATAATTAGTATAGGTTGGTTAGTAAATCACCTATGGCCCCTTATCCTTGTCCTAGTTGCCCCGCTTAGCTACTAATGTCCCGATCAGAGTGATGTATGGGCAGAGACCAGCACATCACCGCACACCCCCTAAGTTGTATGACTCTGCAGAGTTACCATCGAGTGCCGAGGGTGATACCTCTTATCTCACTCCTGATGTTGCCTCTGTAGTATAGCTAGTCGGTTGTGGGTTACCGAGGGTGATTCCTCTTTGACCACCTCCGATGAAGCCTCTGTCGTGCAACTCCTCAAAGTGTGAACCCATCGAGGGTGATTCCTCCGGGTTCACCTTGACGGATACATCGAGTGGGAATCCAACGAGGGTGATTCCTCGGATTCCTCCTTGATGTTATGGACACATGGATACCATGCTTTTATTTCAGTCCCTGATTATAGTCGGGTCGACCCCGAGGGGTAACCGCGAGTAATGTGATGACGGGTTGACCATGAGGGTACCCGCGGTATAATTACGAGGCGCGGCCGGGCAGGCAGATTGCCTCAGGAGAGGGAGGAGAGGAATTGGGCCTGGCCCTTGCCGCAAGACCTCGAGACGGGGCGACGGGACCACAGATCGTGGATCGCTGATTGTCACCGCGAGCTCCAAACGCACTAATGGGTTAGGATATGTGATCTGAGTAGGCCTCTGGTCTTTTCGCACTAACCATCACGCATGAATAGTATGGGCACTCGGCGTCGTATGTATCAGCCGAAGTTCTTCAGACGTCAGCAGTTGAGCGGCACGCGCCCGGGTTGGACCGCGACAGCCTGCGTGTGTATACAGGGGCTAGGTCTGCTCCCGGCCGTCCTCACAACGCGCAGGAGTGCAAAGGGCGATGGGCCCAAGGCCCTTGAGCGCTTAGGGTGTAGACCGGCGTGCTGGCCTCTCTGTTGAACCTAGGTAGGGCTACGACGTGTCGATCAGCCGAGGCCGGGCATGACCCGAGTAAGTGTGTCCGGCCAGAGTTAATCGAGCGTGTTGGGTAAGTTGGTGCACCCCTGGAGGGAAGTATATCTTTTCGAATAGCCGTGTCCATGGTAACAGGACGCTCGGAAAATATCTCGATCTATTACAACTAGAACTGGATACTGGTGATGTTTAAATATGTTAGCTCCGGGATTGCTTTCTCACAGGGAGTCGAGGAAGGATCTCTGGGCATGGCTACTTATACTTGTTGCTACTACTATATTTATGTACTAATCTACACTCTTCTAATGCTGCAAGATGCTGAAGATGCTAGTCTTCGATATTCTAGGCCTTTCCCTCTATTCTGGCATTTCTGCAGTCTAGTCCACAGATACAGCCTTTCCTTTGATACCAATGCATAAATAGAATAGTTCTGATGTAAGTCTTGCGAGTACTTTGGATGGGTACTCATGGTTGCTTTGCTTCCCTTTTTCCCCATACCTGATTGCTGCGATCAGATGACGGAGCCTCGGAGCCAGCTGCCCCAGTCGACGACTACTACTACCCTACCGGTGGAGATTACTACTACGTGGAGACCGACGACCAGGAGTAGATAGGAGGCACGCAGGCAGGAGGCCTACGCCTTTTCGTTCCAGTGTCGTTGTTTTGCTCAGCCTTCTTAAGGTAGACTTGTTTAACTTTGTGTCTGTACTCAGATACTGATGTTGCTTCCGCTAACGCTTGTGCACGAGCTTATGTATTCGAGCCCTCGAGGCCCCTGGCTTGTAATATAAAGCTTGTATGACTTTTATTTGTGTTTAGAGTTGTGTTGTGATATCTTCAAGTGAGTCCTTAGGTTTGATCGTGTGCATTTGCGTGTATGATTAGTGCACAATTAAGTCGGGGGTGTCACAAGTTGGTATCAGAGCCGACTGCCTGTAGGAACCACCTTTCCAACTCCTTGGCCGAAGTTGAGTCTAGTCTTTGAAAAACGATTTTACTAACATGGCTGTGTGGCTTACGGGCCCACGTCGCCAATGGGTGGTATTAGGATCTTTTATTCCTCTCCCTTACTCTGGGACTCTGATCTCTCTTCTATTCAGGTTAAAGATTTTACTGACTCTAACGCTAGGTTCTCGTGATCACATTCACCCGGAGAGCTGGATTATCTACAAACATTTCTTTCCAATGCTATCGTATGCTTCTCATACTGTCATTTGACATCTTGCACTCCTTGTTTCAGATGCGTCCCGCAGGACAGCTCGTACGCCACACTATGGCTGTTGATGCGACTGGGTTCCCTGCTATCTTGGTCGATCTCTTGACCAGGCTGGGATATCACTGGTACCCTGAGTACACTGTTTACGAGGACTACCGCGAGTTCAACCAGGAGCAGTACCACGCTTTGGTTCGTATCTTTGATCGGCAGACCAACTCCATCACTGAGTTGCACACCTTTCATGGTGTTGGAGTGACTGTTGATATGGCCGTCCATGATGCTGCCTATACTGCTATTGCCCGTCTCCGTGGAGAGCACAGTCGCTTGGAGGAGACTGCTTTCAGATATATCCCGTATGCCCCCGCTGGGGATGAGAGTGGATATTACACTGCTGTTTGTACCCCTTACGTGCGACGTCGTTATGACCCGCAGGTTCTGGTATAGTACACTGAGGCTCTGGATCGCACTGCTCGAGCTCTTGCTGTCGAGTTGTACGCCACTCGTGCTCGTCTTTACGACGCTCTGACACAGTTGCTGCCAGCAGTCAGTGCGAGGATGCATCCAGAGTACATCCTTTACCCGCGCAGGACGGAGTTGCCACCAGGTCTTGAGTGGCCTGCTATTGGAGGTTGTACTCCTCCACGTGGTCCTCTTCTTCCAGTTCGGGACCAGGTTCTGCACCAGAGTGTTCACGGAGCGCAGGATCCTTACATCGAGGGTACCCTGCGTCGTCACCTACAGCTGCCTGGCTTCAGTGGTTTTCTCCGACGTTGATGTAGCTATCGCTATGTCCCGTTGTTGTATCCCTCCACCGCGTGCATGCGTGCCGCCTAGTTGTCTAGCTTTCCTTTTTGCTGTTGTAACGCTGGCTTGTAACCGAATCTATGTATGGATCTGTATATCATGTTTGACTATGATGTTGTATCTATTGCACTTCCTTTGTTGTGCGTGTTACTTCATGAATGATTCCATACACCTGTAAATGCTCGTTGCTAAACTACCCCCTATTGATTTTAGCAGGATGGTTAGACCCGCAGGTCATGGCCGTGGTGCCAACAATCCACCACCGCCCGACTATATGGCTGCAATGATGCAACAATTTGAAACGCACCACCAGTTCATGCAAGGGCTTATGGATCAGTTTCCTCGTCCAAATGCCAACCAGCAGCCAGCCACAATAACCTTGCAAGAGTTTGTGCGCCTCAATCCAACTGTCTTTCGCAACTTAGTGCAGCCGCTTGATGCTGATGACTGGCTCCGTGATATTACATATGAGATGGAGTCTGCTAATGTTGCCCCTGCCAGCTATGTCACTTTCGCATCATACTTCCTGAAGGGACCCGCAGCTCAATGGTGGGACAGTCACAGGCATACCTGATACGTCTCCAACGTATCTATAATTTATGAAGTATTCATGCCATGTTTATTATAGTTTTGTATGATTTTGGTGCACTTTTATATGGATTTTATATGATTTTCATGGACTAACATATTGACCTAGTGCCCAGTGCTAGTTGTTGTTTTCTGCTTGTTTTTGGTTTTCCAGAAAATCCTTATCAAATGAAATCCAAATGCAGCGAAACTTTTTGACGATTTTTTCTGGAAGGAAACAGACCCAGGAAGCTTCGGGGGAGCAGCAGAAGACCCACAGGGGCCCCACAAGCCAGCAGGGTGCGCCATCCTCCCCAGGCGCGCCCTGCTACCTCGTGGGCCCCCTGTGGCACCTCTTTGCGTGATTCCAACGCTGAAAAATCATATATATTCAGAACCCCCCGAAAGTTAACCTAGATGAGTTTTTACGCCGTCGCAAGCCTCTATGCCTCCACGATCTCATCTACAGCCCTTTTCTAGCACCCTGCCAGAGGGGGGGGGGAAGCATCACCGGAGGCCATCTTCATCATCCCGGCGGTCTCTATGACGAGGAGGGAGTAGTTCACCCTCGGGGCTGAGGGTTTGTAGCAGTAGCTATGTGTTTGATCTCTCTCTCTCTCTCTCTCTCTCTCTCTCGTGTTCTTGATTTGGCACGATCTTGATGTATCGCGAGCTTTGTTAATATAGTTGGATCATATGGTGTTTCTTCCCTCTCTATCCTTGTTGTGATGAATCGAATCTTTTCCCTTTGAGGTTTCGTTATTATTGGATTGAATATTTCAGATTTGAGAATAGTTGATGTATGTCTTGCATATGAATACCCGTGGTGACAATGGGGTATTATATTGATTCACTTGATATATGTTTTGGCACTCAACTCACGGATTCCCGTGGTGACATTGGGGTAATCTATGCATAGGGGTTGATGCACGTTTTCATTATCTTTTCTCCGATAGAAACTTTGGGGTGCTCCTTAGAGTTCTTTGTGTGGATTGAATATTATGATTATGAAGTTGTTTGATGCATATCGTATAATCAACTCACGGATACTTGTGGTGACATTGGAGTATCTAGGTGACATTAGAGTTGGTTGATGTGTATCATATGGTTTTATTTTAGTACGAACTCTAGGGCTGTTTGTGACACTTATAGGAATAGCTCAATAGATCGATCGGAAATGATAACTTTGAGGTGGTTTCGTACCCTACAAACAATTTCTATCTTATGTTCTCCGCTAATAGGAACTTGGGAGTGATTCTTTATCGCAAGTTGAGGGATGATTATATGATCCAATTATGTTAGCATTGTTGAGAGATTGCACTAGTGAAAGTATGAACCCTAGGCCTTGTTTCTAAGCATTGCAATACCGTTTATGCTCACTTTTTGTTACTTGTTACCTTGCTGTTTTTTATTGTTCGCACTACAAAAACCTATATCTACTATCCATACTACACTTGTATCACCATCTCTTCGCCGAACTAGTGCACCTACACAATTTACCATTGTATTGGGTGTGTTGGGGACACAAGAGACTCTTTGTTATTTGGTTGCAGGGTTGTTTGAGAGAGACCATCTTCATCCTACACCTCCCACATATTGAGAAACCTTAGGTCATCCACTTGAGGGAAAATTGCTACTGTCCTACAAAACTCTGCGCTTGGAGGCCCAACACAAGTCTACAAGAATAAGTTGTGTAGTAGACATCAATACCTTAGCTGCTGGAACTATCATCACTTGGGTGGAGTTCCAAGCTGCCTTCCGTGCCCGTTACATTCCGCAAGGAGTTATGGACCGGAAGAAGCGTGAGTTCCGCAACCTTACCCAGGGCAACAAGTTTGTGGAGGTCAATTAGCGGGAGTTTCTTGAACTATCTCGCTATGCTGAAGAGGATATTGCTACTATTGCCCGCAGACAGGAGAAGTTCCGTGAAGGGCTCAACCCAGATATCAAACTTGCACTCCTAGTCCAAGACTTCGCCGACTTCGCCACCTTGGTGAACAAGGCCATACAGGTTGAGACAGGTTTGAAGGATCACAAGGACGCGCTCAAGCGCACCCGTGAAGCGGGCTCATCTTCGGGCTCGTCCTCACAGAAGCGCCACATATGGATTCCTCATAGCGTGTACCGTCCAACTATTCTTGCTCCAAGGCCATCCTATGCTGCATCTCGTCTGCCTCCTCCACCTCTGAGGTAGCCAAGATCTCAAGCTGCACCATTTCGAGCTCCTGCTCCCCGTCCCGATAATGGGCTCTGCTTCACATGTGGATGTCCAGGTCACCGTGCCAAAGACTACAGTCAGAACCAGAACCAGTTGGCACTTCCATCTGCTAGCCGTGGTAATGGCTGTGGCAACAATCAGCCTCGCAACTTCAATGCCAGACCTTCTTATGGTCGTGGTTAGGCTTATCATGTCAACATGAATGAAGATCAAGACCAACCAGCTACTGTGATGGGTACACTTCCTGTTAATTTAGTACCAGCTTCTGTTTTGTTTGATTCAGGAGCATCACATTCTTTTATATCAGAAGATTTTGCATTCATGCATGGCATTAAACATGAAAATTTGCACCAGCCGTTAGTGGTTAACACTCCCGCGGGCCATTGTCGGACCTCTATGTTCAGCCCCGATGTTACCATTGAAATCGAAGGGTTGGAATTCCATGCTTTTCCCATTATTTTGAAGTCTTCCAAAGTTGACCTCATTTTGGGAATGAATTGGTTGAAGGCTCATACCTCCTTAATCAATTGTGCCACTAAAGCCGTATAACTTCTGCACCGCTCGGATGAGATAGTAAACTACCATGCTCATATCATTCAAAATGCCGAGGCTCAAATTTATGCCCTGAATGTGTTGAACGCTTCTCCTCTTGAGGGGATCGAAAACGTTCCAGTCGTTTGCAACTTCCAAGATGTCTTTCCAGAAGAACTTCTAGGAGTACCCCCTATTAGAGCTGTCGAGTTTGTCATCGACTTAAAACCAGGCACCACTCCTATTGCGAAGCGTCCCTATAAGATGCCGCCGCATGAACTTCTTGAGCTTAAGGAGGAAATCGACAAATCACTCCGCAAGGGTTTCATTCGTCCAAGTTCCTCTGCCTGGGGAGCACCTTCTCTCTTTGTCAAGAAGAAAGATGGTACGAACTGGTTGGTCCAAGATTACCAACCTATCAACCAGGCAACCACTCAGAACAAATATCCGCTTCCTCGGATCAACGATCTGTATGATCAACTTGCTGGATCATCAGTATTCTCTAAACTTGACTTGAGGTTGGGTTACCATCAGATTCGGGTCCGTGAAGAGGATATCCCGAAGACCGCCTTCGTTACTCGCTATGGCTCATATGAGTACACTGTCATGTCATTCGGCTTAACTAATGCTCCAGCAATGTTCTCCCGCCTGATGAATTATATCTTCATGGATTACCTCGACAAATTTGTCGTGATTTATCTGGATGATATTCTGGTATATTCCAAGAATAAGGAAGAACATGCTGAACATCTTCGTCTTGTTCTGGAAAAGCTTCAAGAGCATCAGCTATATGCCAAATATTCCAAGTGTGAATTCTGGTTATCTGAAGTAACCTACCTTGGTCATGTGATTTCCAAGGATGGCATTGCTGTCAATCCAGAGCGAGTTCAGGCTATCCTTGACTGGACTCCCCCGAAGAATGTCAAGCAAGTCAGGAGTTTCCTCGGACTCGCTAGCTATTGCCGCCGTTTTGTTGAGAACTTTTCCAAGATTGCCAAGCCTCTGACTAATCTGCTTCACAAAGGCATTAAGTTTGAGTGGACAGACAAATGTCAGGAAAGTTTCCAGACACTCAAGGACAGGCTAACTTCTGCACCAGTGCTTGCTCCTCCAGATTCTCGCAAGGAATTAGTCATTTATTGCGACGCCTCTCATCAAGGTTTAGGCTGTGTCCTGATGCAAGAGCGCAGAGTGATTGCTTATGCCTCGTGACAGTTGCGTCCTCATGAAGAGAACTACCCAGTGCATGATCTTGAACTTGCTGTAGTTATCTATGCACTGAAGTTATGGCGACATTACCTCCTCGATAATCGATGTGAGATATACACGGATCATCAAAGTCTGAATTATTTGTTTACTTAGTCGGATCTCAATCTCCATTAACAGAGATGGTTGGAAACAATTACAGACTATGACTGCGGTATTTCTTATACCCCTGGCAAAGCTAATGTGATGGCTGATGCCTTGAGCCGCAAGTCCTGTTGTAACAACCTCATGGTTCAGCGAGCTCAACCCCTTCTTTATGAGGAACTTCGCAAGTTGAACCTTCATATTGTTCCACAAGGTTCTCTCAATACCCTTGTTTTATAGCCAGATCTTGAGAAAGCTGTTAAGTCTGTGCAAGCAAAAGATGCTGAAGTTGATCAGATGAAAAGAGATCTTGACCTTGAAAAGTCTAGAGATATCTCGGTTGCTGAAGATGGAACCTTGTATTTCAGAGATCGCATTGTAGTACCTCGGTTCGAACTTATGACCGACAAAGTTATGAAGGAGGCACATGATACACCACTGTCTATTCATCCGGGTAGTACCAAGATGTATCATGACCTCCGTCAAAGGTACTGGTGGTCTAAAATGAAGTAGGACATTGCTCGCTATGTTGCCGAATGTGACGTTTGCCATCGCGTTAAGGCAGAACATCAAAAACCTGCTGGAATTCTGCAACCGCTCCCTATTCCTGAGTGGAAGTGGGACAAGGTTCAGATGGATCTTATTACTGGTCTTCCCAGGTCACAAAAGGGTCATGATGCTATTCTTGTCGTCATTGATCAACTCTCCAAAGTTGCACATTTTCTACCAATCAAGGAGACGATCACTGCTAGTCAGTTAGCAGATTTGTATATCTCTAGAATTGTATCACTCCACGGTATTCCGAAGGAGATTAGTTCAGATTGTGGCAGTCTATTCACATCTAAGTTCTGGGCAAGTTTCCAAGAAGCTATGGGAACTCATATAACCTGGAGCTCTGCTTATCACCCCCAGTCCCAAGGCCAAGTTGAACGAGTGAATCAAGTGCTTGAAGATATGCTGCGTGCTTGTGTCATCTCATTTGGCAAGAAGTGGGAGGAATCTCTCCCGTATGCTGAATTCTCATACAACAACAGCTATCAAGCTAGCTTGAAGATGGCCCCCTTCGAGGTATTATATGGACGTAAGTGTCGAACCCCTCTGAATTGGTCAGAAACTGGGGAACGACTGCTCATTGGATCGGATATTATCCAACACGCTGAAGAGCAAGTCCGTATTGTTCGGGAAAATCTCAAGGCGGCTCAGTCTCACCAGAAGAGCAATTATGATCGTAAACACTGGGGATCGATCTACCAACCTTGTGAGCAAGCGTATCTGCGTGTCACTCCTATGAAGGGCACTCACCGTTTCGGAATCAAGGGCAAGTTAGCTCCTCGCTACATTGGTCCCTTCCGCATTCTCGCCAGACATGGACATGTGGCATATAAATTGGAGTTGCCGCCGCAATTCTCTCACATCCACGACGTCTTCCATGTGTCGCAACTTCGCCGTTGCTTCAAGGATCCGCACCGAGCAGTGGATCATGAATTGCTCGAATTGCAAGATGACCTATCTTATAAAGAGCATCCGTTCCGCATTCTCGATCAAGCTGAACGGCGGACCCGTCAAAAGACAACCAAGTTCCTTAAAGTGCAGTGGTCGAATCATACTGAAGATGAAGCCACTTGGGAACGCGAGGATCATCTTCGGGAAGAATACCCCGATCTTCTCGCTTCTACCTCCTGAATTCTCGGGACGAGAATTTCTATTAGAGGAGGAGAATTGTAACACCCCTCTGTAATGAGCAACAGTAGTCCATGATGATTATGCTAAGCTACCTTGATTTGCAATGCTTGATCACAGTTGGATTAATATCTCGTTTCAAATTCCACCACTGAATTCAATTCAAATCATAAGTGAAATTCGAAGTTGCACTAAAATTGCTGAAAAATAGTTCATGTTGTAGAAAATATTCCAAAACAAATAATTGTTCAGGAAAACTACATCACTTATTTGCTAAAATGAACTATGGCATTTAAAACAGTGCAAAAGGGAGCATTTTAAATGCTATTCCATTTATGAAAAATTCAAATGGATTCAAACTTTGCCTAAACTTTTTGTGGCAGTACACAATATTCCCTAGTATTTGTTTTGACCAGCTCCACATTTTTGCAAAGTCAAATCGTGGCTAAAAATAAATGCAAAAAGGTTGCTGGAAAAAGAAACAGAAAGGAAAAATGAAAAGGGCCTACACAGCTACTCTGAGCTGGGCCTAAGTGCACAGTGGCACCGGCCCAGCCCACCTCCCTCTTTCTCCCTCCTCCCGCTCTCTCTGCGCGTGTCGACGCCGCGCGCGCCCGACGCCGTCGATGCGCATGCGTCGGCCATCCCCGGTGCCGTCGCCGCCGCGGAGTGGATAGGGACGTCGCCCGCACCTCCCTGGCGAACCCTAGCCACTTCTCCCCCTCTCCCCCTCACTCGCTCGCCCTCTCTCTCTCTCTCGCACCCGAGCGCCTCCGCCGCCATCGCCATCGATCCCGTGGCCACCGTTCTCCTCTCGCCTCGTCGACAAGCCGTAGGGCTCCACCGTCGACTTCTCCATCGCCTGGTGCCAGCCATTCGAGCCGGGGAACCCCATAGCGACGGCAACGAGCTCGTCTTCAACCTCGGATCGCCGGCGATCTTCGTTGATTCCGGCGCCGTCTGCTGCTCCTAAACCTCGCAACGGCCACCGTGCGCCACTCGGTGAGCTCCCGCACGGATCCCCTCTCTCCCTTGCCTCTCTTCGCGCCGGTAGCCTCCGCCTTTACCATGGCCGAACTCACCGCCGCCATCGAGTTCGCCGTCGTAGCCACAGCCGCCGTAGCTCGCGTTCGAGCACGGCAACGTGCTCAGCACGCTCCCAGCAGCCCAATGCCACCAACCGCACGCCCTGCTGTGCCTTGGATCGACGAAACCGAACACGCCCGATTCCGGCCGTCGCCCGCGAGCTCACCGCCACCGATTTCGGCCACCCCAGCCCGCGCCACCGGTGCCATTCGACGTGGCGTCGAGTGCATGTTCGAACGGCACCGGCCGCGCTCGAAACGGCCCACCGTAGCGCGTTTCCGGCGAGGCCCGAGGCCCTCCGCCGTGTTTTTCGGTTGCCGGCATTTAAACGACGGTAGCCGCTGAGCTGGCCACCACGTGGGCCTCCCTGGATCACTGACCAGTGGGCCCAGGGGCCCCAGTTGACTGGGTTGACCAGTCAACGTGCTGACTGGGCAACCCCAGTCACTGACAGGCGGGCCCCACCGCTATTTTAATTAGTTTTATAAATAAGATTAATCTAATTACTAATTTGACACTAACAGTGGGGCCCCACCCCATAATTAATCACTGTTTAGTTTAAATTAATCCCTAATTAGCTCAGAGTCAATGACATGTGGGACCCAACTGTCAGGTTTGACCTGGACCAGCTGGTGTTGACTGCTGACATCATCATGATGTGCTGCTGACGCAATAAAGCCTTTTCTGTATTTTCGAATTTGATTTAATTCCAGGAATTTCAAAAAAATGTTTAAAACTTTGAAAAATCATAGAAAATAAACCGTAGCTCGGATCGAAAAGTTTTCTACATGAAAGTTGATCAGAAAAACGAGACGAATCCGAATATGCCCTCCATATAGCTGTCACAGGCCCACAACATGGAACTTTCCCCCTTTAGTTCATCTGTCTGACATATGCCTAACACCGGGAAAATATTCCCAGATATTTTCCTGCTCCGTCTGTAGCACTTAACATTGCATTAGGTCACCCCTGCACTGCATATTGCCATGCCATGCATTGTGTTGCATTTGTTTGCCTTTATTTATTATTTCTTCCCCCTCTTCTTATCCGGTAGACCCCGAGACCGACGCAGCTCCGGAGTACGACTACACTGTCGACGACCCCTCTTTCCCCGCAAAGCTTCCAGGCAACCAAACCCCCTTGAACATGCCTATATCACCTATACTTTCTCCCTCATGCTTGCATTAGAATTGCTACAGTTGTTGTTCCGAAATACCTATTCTGATGCATAGCCTGTTTTGTAAGCTGCTGTTGATACCATTCCTGCTATCCTAAATACTTAGTATAGGTTGGTTAGTAAATCACCTGTGGCCCCTTATCCTTGTCCTAGTTGCCCCGCTTAGCTACTAATGTCCCGATCAAAGTGATCGATGGGCAGAGACCAGCACATCACCGCACACCCCCTAAGTTGTATGACTCTGCAGAGTTACCATCGAGTGCCGAGGGTGATACCTCTTATCTCACTCCTGATGTTACCTCTATAGTATAGCTAGTCGGTTGTGGGTTACCGAGGGTGATTCCTCTTTCACCACCCTCCGATGAAGCCTCTATCGTGCAACTCCTCAAAGTGTGAACCCATCGAGGGTGATTCCTCCGGGTTCACCTTGACGGATACATCGAGTGGGAATCCAACGAGAGTGAGTCCTTAGATTCCTCCTTGATGTTATGGACACACGGATACCATGCTTTTATTTCAATCCCTGATTAAAGTCGGGTCGACCCCGAGGGGTACCCGCGAGTAATGTGATGACGGGTTGACCATGAGGGTACCCGCAGTATAATTACGAGGCGCGGCCGGGCAGTCAGATTGCCTCAGGAGAGGGACGAGAGGAATTGGGCCTGGCCCTTGCCGCAAGACCTCGAGACGGGGCGACGGGACCACAGATCGTGGATCGCTGATTGTCACCGCGAGCTCCAAACACACTAATGGGTTAGGATATGTGATCTGAGTAGGCCTCTGGCCTTTTCGCACTAACCATCACGCGGGAATAGTATGGGCACTCGGCGTCGTATGTATCAGCCGAAGTTCTTCAGACGTCAGCAGTTGAGCGGCACGCGCCCGGGTTGGACCGCGACGGCCTGCGTGTGTATACAGGGGCTAGGTCTGCTCCCGACCGTCCTCGCAACACGCAGGAGTGCAAAGGGCGATGGGCCCAAGACCCCTGAGCGCTTAGGGTGTAGACCGGCGTGCTAGCCTCTCTGTTGAACCTAGGTAGGGCTATGACGTGTCGATCAGCCGAGGCCGGGCATGACCCGAGTAAGTGTGTCCGGCCAGAGTTAATCAAGCGTGTTGGGTAAGTTGGTGCACCCCTACAGGGAAGTATATCTATTCAAATAGCCGTGTCCACGGTAACAGGACGCTCGGAAAATATCCCGATCTATTACAACTAGAACCGGATACTGGTGATGCTTAAATATGTTAGCTCCGGGATTGCTTTCTCGCAAGGAGTCGAGGAAGGATCTCTGGGCATGGCTACTTATACTTGTTGCTACTACTATATTTATGTACTAATCTACACTCTTCTAATGCTGCAAGATGCTGAAGATGCTAGTCTTCGATAGGCTAGGCCTTCCCCTCTATTCTGTCATTTCTACAGTCTAGTTCACAGATACAGCCTTTCCTTTGATACCAATGCATAAATAGAATAGTTCTGATGTAAGTCTTGCGAGTACTTTGGATGAGTACTCACGGTTGCTTTGCTTCCCTTTTTCCCCATACCCGATTGCTGCGATCAGATGACGGAGCCCCGGAGCCAGCTGCCCCAGTCGACGACTACTACTACCCTACCGGTGGAGCTTACTACTACGTGGAGACCGACGACCAGGAGTAGATAGGAGGCACCGAGGCAGGAGGCCTTCGCCTTTTCGTTCCAGTGTCGTTGTTTTGCTCAGCCTTCTTAAGGCAGACTTGTTTAACTTTGTGTCTGTACTCAGATACTGATGTTGCTTCCGCTAATGCTTGTGCGCGAGCTTATGTATTCGAGCCCTCGAGGCCCCTGGCTTGTAATATAAAGCTTGTATGACTTTTATTTGTGTTTAGAGTTGTGTTGTGATATCTTCAAGTGAGTCCTTAGGCTTGATCGTGTGCATTTGCGTATATGATTAGTGCACGATTAAGTCGGGGGCGTCACACTGGGCACTAGATTAATAAGTTAGTCCATAAAAATAATATAAAAGTGCACCAAAACCATATGAAATTATTGTAAACATGGCATGAATACTTCATAAATTATAGATACGTTGGAGACGTATCACTATTTTTTTGCCTGTTTTTGGTTTTCCAGGAAATCAGTACCAAACGGAGTCCAAACGCTACGAAACTTTTTGATGATTTTTTTCTGGACATAAGAGACCCTAGAAGCTTCGGGAGGAGACCAGACGGCAAACGAGGAGACGGCAAGGCAACAGGGCGCGCCATGGGGGGGGGGTAGGTGCGCCCTGTTAACTTGTGGGCCCCACATGACTTCGTCTGACCTAATTTCACTTCTATAAATTCTCAAATATTGGGAAACCCCCAGAGAGCCACCCGAAACAATTTTTCCGCCGCCGCAAGTCTCTGTTCTTCTGCGATCCCATCTGGAGGCCTTTTCTGGTACTCTGTCGGAGAGGGATTCGATCACGGAGGGCTTCTACATCAACCTTGCGGCCCTTCCGATGATGTGTGAGTAGTTCACCACAGACCTACGAGTCCATAGCTAGTAGCTAAATGGTTTCTTCTCTCTCTTTGATCTTCAATACAAAGTTCTCCATGATCTTCATGGAGTTCTATTCGATGTAATCTTCTTTTGCGGTGTGTTTGTTGGGATCCGATGAATTGTGGGTTTATGACCAGATTATTCATTGAAAGTAATTGAGTCTTTTCTGAACTTTATTATGCATGATTATGATAGCTTTGTATTTCTCTCCGATCTATCCATTTGGTTTGGCCAACTAGATTGATTTATCTTCAGTGGGAGAGGTGCTTTGTAGTGGGTTCAATCTTGCGGTGTCCTCACCTCGTGACAGAAGGGGTAGCGAGGCACGTATTGTATTGTTGCTACTAAGGATAAAACGATGGGGTTTATTCATATTGCTTGAGTTTACTTTGTCTACATCATGTCATCTTGCTTAAGGCGTTACTCTGTTTGTTATGAACTTAATACCATAGATGCATGCTGGATAGCGGTCGATTGGTGGAGTAATAGTAGTAGATGCAGGCAGGAGTCGGTCTACTTGTCACGGACGTGATGCCTATATATGTGATCATTGCCATGAATAACGTCATAACTATGCGCTTTTCTATCAATTGCCCAATAGTAATTTGTTTACCCGCCGTATGCTATTGTTTTGAGAGAGAAGCCTCTAGTGAAAAGTATAACCCCTGGGTCTACCTTAATCATATTACTAAAACTAAAAATACCTTGCTGCAATTTTATACTTTTTATTTTACTTTTATTTTTATCTATCCACCACTATCAGAATTAATCCTTGCCAGTAACGAGTTTAAGGGGATTGACAACCCTCTTGCATGCGTTGGGTGCAAGCGTTTGCTGTTGTGTGTGTAGATGCTGAAGACGAGAATTTTCATGGTTCTCCTATTGGTTCGATAACCTTGGTTCTCACTGCGGGAAATATGTTGAATATATGAGCGAATTACTACGAGATTTAATCCGAATAATCAGTAAATAAGTCATTACGACAATAACAAAGATTGAACTAATCATGCGAACTAGCATAGTAGATGAATAGATCGAATCTAAGGCACTGACTAGAAAACAGGAATTCTAGTACGATCTGAAACAAGGAGGACATAATCACATATGGTGCAGCGGGAGCAGAACCACTAGCGTTGACGTTCTCGCCCATGTCGTTGATGAAGAGGTTGCCGAGGTCGGGGAAGAAGTTGTCGTTTGCGAAGTCGTCGCTACCAGCAGTCGTGCGAGTGCGCTCCCCAAAAACCTGATTGCCCCTCTCCCGTACAGGATCATGAGAGGCGGGGTTCCGGAGGCCCCTGTCCCTTCTTGCGGTGCATGCCGGAAGGAGGGATGGAGAAGACTAGCGTGGCGGCGCAATGTTCTGGAATGGTGTGAAACCATATGCTGTGGCGGTGGCTAGGGTAGACGTTTGCCTATCTATATAGTGCGGGTCGGGTAGGTCGTGGGAGTAAACCCCACGTCCAAGTCAGTAACAGCCCCACGATCCAAAAGAATCGGAAACGGCTGAGTAATTAACATGTCCGTTAATTACTAATTAATGACTCATTAATTTTCCCGAGCAGCAAAAATATAGACAACATGCATAGCTTTGTCCTCGGCTCGGCTCATTCCCAAAACCCGACGCGGCGCGTCGTGACGAGATGTGGCGTGATGAGGCGAGCGAGGAGGAGGAGCGCACGTATAGGTCTCCTCTTCTCATGCTCATACAAGTGGTAGAAGAGCTCACCTTATAAGGTGGTGCAACTCCCACTGAACTAGCAGTATGGGACTAAATATTAGTCCCCCTCACACCACACACATCCATGCATGAATGGGCCATGAGAATTTCAGATTTTAGTTGGGCTTTGGGCCAAAAGCCTACTAGCAAAATCCAACAATCCCCCACAAAGTCTCATTGGCACATCTCATCATTTGATTCCAAAACATTGTTTATATACCGGTGCTTAGTGAAGATTGTTAAGTTGAACTTCCACTTAGAACTTTATGCTACACTAGATCACAACTTGAATAGTGGACTATGCCTTGAACTACAAGTTTTCTGCGGGACTAGTTTCACACAAAGTCTTGACCGATACTGGGCTACCGCAAGGCTTCCCCGCGGGTGGAGCGTATACGTCATACTCCAGGGCCTTTCATGAATTTATTAGAGAACACCCAATTCTCACAGACTGCGACGTTCAACAGTCAAATTCATATAGGTGTGTTCCTCAGGAGATGCTCTGCAGGACAACATCTCTGCTTACATAAAAGCCACTTGGAACACATTAAGATAAACATCAACCTGCCTTCACATCAGGAGAGTATTGCATCTTCACGGAGTGGGATAATTAATATAGGGATACTCTCCTCCCAGCTGACCAACAACTTGTCTCTCACTTCTACTTCACGGGATCTCCGATCACATAGAGTGGATTACCATTGTGGACAACTCATGCGGTGGGTCTCAAATCCATCTCCATCGATACAATATCTATCACATTGCGTGATAAACCCTTTGTGAAGGGATCTGCCAAGTTTTTAAATGTATCTCTTATTTACTAATTGAGGCACTAACGGAGGCTCCATGTTAATCCTTGAATCGTGAAATAAGAGCCATTAGATGTTGTTAAAAAAGCAAATATAAGCCGTCAGATTTCTAATTGCTTCCACCGAGAGTCCTGAACAATCTATCTTTTTTTTTTAAAAGCAGTCCTGAGCGGTCCCCGTAAGGTTGTGATGCAAATATCCTGTCTTCTCCGTGGTTGAGCTCTTTTCTTATTCTCGGCTGGGAGAAACCCTAGCGCCGCTCTTCTCCATGACATGCATCCTCATCTTTGAATTCCATATTGGACGGCTTGGTGGTGGACGTGGAGCCTGGATTGGACGTAAGGCCTCCATCACGGAACTGCATGCCGGCCTCTCCTATTGTGAGCTAGCGGGACAGCATGACGTGGGTCTCTTCTATTGTGAGCATGTGGGACTGCATGATGCGGACTCGGATTGGAGGACCTCCGTTTAGGACTGCACACGCATCTTAATTCCGCTGACACGAAAGTATGCGACTAGGCTTTGGAAGCAGTCTGATGGATCGATTCAGTCGAAGGCAAGCTTGATTTCGACCGGCCGGAAACACATGTACATACTACAGGTCTACAGCCTGGACTAATCAATTTCCTTGGTCAGATCAGCCGATGCCAATGTATGGGATGATTAAACGCCGAGCTGGATGCCGGCCTCGGCCTCGGACTTGCTCGCGGTGCACTGTAAGTGGTCGTGCAAATTCACAGTATGGTCTCTCTTTTCTCACCTTCCGTTCCTTTGTGTTACCTCCATTGGCATGCATAAATTGCTAACTGCATGTATATGATCGTTATCTACAGTATGATACAAAAGAATTACGTGCAATATGATCTATATGTTTAATTTTTGGTCTTACAAGAATTAGGGTATGTTATACAGTCCTATCAATTTTCATCATATTTGCTCTACCTACGCCCATGCACCGTACTAGCCATCAGGCTCTTCTCAAAGCAAGATTACCAACAGGTTTTACATACGGTCGTACGTACACACCCAGATCCATCCATCAATCAAGGCTCTATAACACATATTCGCCATTGCCGCACCATGTTGCACTTGACTCAGTCAGCGAGTCCCTAATGGAGACAGTTTGGTGCAGCCGTGCAGCTTAGCCGGCAAGGAGTAAGATCCATCCAAGGAAGTGACAATGAAGTGCTAAGAAAAAGCCTCGGGTGGCAGCAAATGCGTAAGGTCGACATGAAAAGTATTGTTCACTATGTTCCTTCTGTAACTTCTGCCGTGTCTTCTATCTTTTTTATTATTTTCTTCTGTCCCCGAAAGCTAAAAGTATGAGTCGTGCAAATTCGATCCAGTGTATAAATGAAAGCCTAGAAACTACTTCTCTTTTTTAAATATCTCCATTCGATTCACTGTCACGATGTATTCAATTAACAGAGATTTATATCATAACTTTCAATAATGCCGAATTCAAAATTTGGTTCATTATGTGTATACTTTAGGTTATAAAGGATTTTATTTGAGCAGTTAGCTTTGCCTTCATCTATATAAATAAAATAATTCACACGTGTGTTTCCTTTCTTCTTTTCAATTTAGATGCATTACTTACAATGGTGCAACATAATTTTGGCGCACATACAAGAAATTCATTGGTTTACTTTTGTCCTACTGCATTGATAGTTGTGGGATTGAGATTGCTCTAGGAAAATCACATCGTTCGACAACCCTGAGTGTTTTTTCCAGTTAGTATCTACTGATTACGTCTTCGCAAAAAAAATGTATCTACTGATTACGGCTCCACTTTGGCATTGTTTCCAGATGGTCTGACCGATCCGCACAGCTTATCCAATAATTTTAGACCCAAGTATATAGCGAAATAGACACAAATTTTCAAAAAATGAGATAAAGCAAGGATTGCACAGCTCATGTTGACATATGATGCCCAATGTGGGAATACCAAATCATACTTGGGAGCAACATCAATGGTAGCATAAATTTCTATATGGCACCGAGCATTGAACAGTAGCCATCCACAGCTGAAGACGTGTCCTTACCTTTTTAGTTTATTGGAACAATGATTTTGTATCCTTCCAATGCGTTTTGGTCTGATGCAAACATACAGGTACATGCACACGTTCATAATTTTGGAGCAAATCATTTAACTTGAGATATAATTTTGTATTTGTAGTTGTCGCATGTATTACCTCCTATCTAAGTTGTTCAAATAAACACGTATCCAGCTCTTTTATGATACCATTGCACTATCCTAACAGGAAAGGTAATCGCCTCACAAAATTCTCATGTTGAGGAGCTATATATAAATAGGTACATGCACGACGTTATTTTGTGTTTGAAGAGTAACGGACTCGCTGCGGGAGCTATGATGTCTGATGCTAAGTCTAGCATGTTCCACTACACCTTCTACAAGTTTGCTCAGGTTATTATCTGGTGTGTCTTTAACTTTGCTCTTTTTTATTTGCCTACATTTATCATATTATTTTGTTGCCATTTAAATAAAATTTCCCTTTTTGGATTATGGAACTGCATCCAGGTTTAGCTATCTGCTCCTAATTAAAACGGCTGCCTTGAATTATACAAAATCCAGGCTTGAGTATACTGAAAGATTATATGGTATTTTTTTTATCAATTGATGTGACCACATGCAGTTCAAGTAACTCTGTAATTCATTGCCTTTTCATATCTAGGTATGGCGTACTATTTTCTTAGAAGATGGTTCATAATTTTGATGCATTGCTACCTTCCTCATAACAAGTGAAATGCTTCGTCAAATTCTTTTTATGATATGCTGCCTGCAAATACATTATGTTTGGTCTGCTTTGCATCTTGGAGATTCTTGGTTTCCATACCATTTTACAACTATCTACTATTTACATTATCAACAAACTTCATTTATTTTACTACCTAATTAATTTAAGTAAATAAATGAACAACTAAGTTAAGGCTGTTGCAATACATTGGAGACTGTGCAAGATTTCACATAAAAGCAGTGATAGTGAAATTCTTTGTCAATATATTTATAACACTTTGCAACTGAAGATGAGAATGCATTTGCCCTATGATATTTTTGTGTGTGACATGTCTTTTTTTTTGCATGACATGTCAATATGTGACTTAGAGTTAGTCCAAAGTCACATTTCTTTCCTGAATTTAGTCTATGATTTACTTATATACTTCCGTGAATAAGAAAATCTACACAAATGCTCTACCGAGATCTCAGACATTCCATATGGTAAGCAAAGGTATAATATTTTCAATACAAATATTTTATCGATGAATTTTTGAATTTTATATGTAAATATTTATATATTTAATGAGTTTACTAATAATATTTTATCTTGGCATGTCATATGAATAACTAGCCCGTGTGGATGCACGGGTTGATGACTAGTGGGTATAATCCAACATAATAACTCCGGAGTTCTTCAATTTTCTGACAGATTTCAATCTCCTCTTCACATGCCTTGAGGACTTCATATTATCCTTAGAACTGTTTATCTTGACAATCACAGTTTGATTATCACAGTTCATCGGAATAGCGGGTATTGGTTTCTCAACCATAGGTAAGTCCATCAAGAGCTGACGAAGCCAATCTGCTTCAACAGTGGCCGTGTCTAATGCTGTGAGTTCTGCTTCCATAGTTGACCTCGTTAAGATGGTCTGCTTGCAAGACTTCCAGGAAACAACGCCACCACCAAGTGTAAAAACATTACCACTAGTGGCCTTAATCTCATCAGCATCAGATATCCAGTTTGAGTCACTATAACCCTCCAGTACCCTCGGGTACCCGGTGTAGTGAATCCCATAGCTCACAGTGCCTTTCAGATAGCGCATAACTCTTTCAAGCGCATGCCAATGATCATCTCCTGGCTTTGACACAAACCGGCTCAATTTGCTCATAGCAAACGAGATGTCAGGTCTCGTAGCACTCGCCAAATACATAAGTGAGCCAATAATCCGAGAATACCTCAGTTGCTCTCTAGCAATCCGTCGATTCTTTCGAAGCAACACACTAGCATCATATCGAGTTGGAGAAGGCTTGCAGTCGCTATACCCAAAACGACTCAAGACCTTTTCCACATAGTGAGATTGAAGCAGTGTAATCCCACCATTCTCATCTCTCAACAGCTTGATGTTTAGAATAACACCAGCTACTCCTAGATCCTTCATCTCGAAACAACGAGATAAGAAATCCTTAACCTCCTTGATCAAATCAAGTTTGGTTCCAAAGATCAGTATGTCGTCGACATACAGACAAAGAATGACTCCTTCGCCCCCACCATAGCGATAGTACACACACTTGTCAGCTTCGTTTACAACAAAGCCTGCAGCAGTTAATGTTCTTTCGAACTTCTGATGCCACTGCTTAGGAGCTTGTCTAAGGCCATATAAAGACTTCAGTAACTTGCACACCTTTCCTTCCTGACCAGGTACTACAAAACCTTCTGGCTGATCCATGTAAATTTCCTCGACTAACTCTCCATTGAGGAAAGCCGTCTTAATGTCCATTTGATGAACGAGAAGACCGTGTGAGGCAGCCAGTGACAGTAGCACCCGAATAGTGGTCGGTCTAGCCATAGATGAGTAAGTATCAAAGAAGTCTTCACCTTCTTTCTGGGTATAACCCTTGGCCACAAGCCATGCCTTGTACTTTTCAATCGTACCATTAGGTCTAAGCTTTTTCTTGAACACCCTTACATCCTATAGGTTTGCACCCATAAGGACGATCAGTGATTTCCCAAGTTCTGTTAGCTAGGATGGAATCCATCTCGCTACGGACAGCTTCCTTCCAGTAGTCAGCATCAGAAGATGCATAGGCTTCTGAAATAGTTTTGGGTGTGTCATCCACGAGGTACACAATGAAATCATCACCAAAGGACTTTGTCGTCCTCTGTCTCTTACTCCTTATAGGAGTTCATTGTCATCCTCCACAGGATTCTCAGCGTGTTCCATCACAATGGTGGGTTCAGGAATTATAGCTAATTCCTGACTGGATAGAGTAGGTATCTCCTGATTTGATGAGCTAGGCATATCCTTCATAGGAAATATGTCCTCAAAGAAAGTCGCATCATTCGACTCCATAATTGTACCAACATGCATGTCGAATACCTCAGATTTTATTATCAAAAATCTATAGCCAATGCTATGAAAAGCATAACCCAGAAGAACACAATCCACGGTTTTTGGTCCAAGCTTGCGCTTCTTGGGAATTGGTATATTGACTTTCGCCATACAACCCCAAGTACGTAGGTAGGAGAGTTTCAACCTTCTCCTTTCCCATTCCTCAAATGGAGTCATGGTATTATGCTTTGTGGGAACTCGGTTTAGGACATGACATGCAGTCATTAGCGCCTCCCCCCACCATGCCTTGGAGAGACCCGATGTGTCTAACATGGCGTTAACCAAACCAGTTAGAGTTCGGTTCTTTCTTTCGGCCACCCCATTTGACTGAGGTGACTAGGGAGGCATCCTCTCATGGATTATACCATGTTCCGCACAAAACAAATCAAATTCATTGGAAAAATACTCTCCACCATGATCAGACCTAAGCCGTTTAATTTTCCGATCAAGTTGGTTCTATACTTCAGCTTTATAGTTTTTGAAGAAATTTAAAGCCTCGTCTTTTGATTTCAAAAGATACACATAACAATATCTAGTAGAATCATCGATCAACGTCATGAAGTATTTATTTCCACCTTTTGTCAACACGACATTCATTTCACACAGATCAGAATGTATAAGCTCTAGTGGCGCCAAGTCTCTTGCCTCTGCAGTCTTATGGGACTTGCGAGGTTGCTTAGCTTGCACACACACTTGGCACTTAGAGCCCTTGATAATACTGAATTTCGGAATTAAACTCATATTGGCTAGCCGCGTCATGCAACCAAAGTTAATATGACAAAGTCGTGAATGCCAAATATTAGACTCATTATCGTGGCAAACATGATTAATAACTTTAGTGCAAATATCTGACAAAGACAGGCGGAACAAGCCTCCGCACTCATAGCCTTTTCCAACAAATTGTCCATACTTAGAAATTACAACTTTATTGGACTCAAAAACCAACTTAAAACCATCTCGGCATAAACGGGAACCGCTGACAAGATTCTTATTGATGGAGGGAACATGATGAATGTTCTTCAAGCGCACGATCTTCCCCGAAGTAAACTTCAGATCAACCGCACCAACACCACGAACAGTAGCATGTGACCCGTTCCCCATCAGCACGGGAGAAGTCCCTGTGACCTAATAAGAAGAAAACATGGAGGCATCAGCACAAACATGTACATTGGCACTGGTGTCAATCAACCAATCAGGAGAATGACATACTGAAAGGATGGTAGGAAAAATATCGTACCCAGATTCCTTCATATCAGTATCACCGATGACAACATTAGCGGACTTGCCGCTCTTCTCAAGTTCGCGCTCCTCAAAGCGGTTAGGACATCTTGGAGCCAAGTGATTAGGATCACCGCAGACATGGCATAGTCCCTTCCCCTTCTTATGAGAATTCTTCTTGAAGTTGGTAGAATGTGATGGCTTCTTCTTTGCATCAAACTTGCCTTTGCACTGAGATTTGTTCTTGTTGTTTTTGAACTTGTTGGGCTGGAAGTTCTTCTTTTGTACCATGTGGGCACTGGAAGCTCCCTCGGCAACTCGAGCACGTGTGTCTTTTGCTCTCGCCTTCTCTTCAACATCAAGGGTACTAATGAGATCCGAGACGGAAAACTGTTGTCTCTTGTGTTTCAGAGAAGTAGCAAAATTGCTCCATGAAGATGGAAGCTTGGCAATGATGCCTCCGGCAACAAATTTGTCCGGCAACACACACTTAAAGTACTCAAGTTCCTTAGCGAGTGACTGTATCTCATGAGCCTGCTGAACCACAGAGCGCTCATCAGTCATCTTGTAGTCATAGAATTGCTCCATGACATACAACTCGCTGCCGGCGTCCGAGGCCCCAAACTTGGCCTCGAGCGCAGCCCACATGTCCTTGCCGTTGTCAAACGACATATACGAATCCACAATGGAAATCGTCAAGAACACTCAGAAGGGCGCCCTTGAAGAGGGTATCGATCTTCTCAAAAGCTTCTTGCTGTGCAGTATTAAGATCGCCCTCAGGCTTGCCCTTAGTGGCGTCATAGCAGTACATGGTCTGAAACCAGTAAACTGCTCTCGTGCGCCACCTCTTATATTGCACCCCTTGAAGGTAGGTGCTACTTGTGAGCTGCGTTGGGATTTCCCCGAAGAGGAGGGGATGATGCAGTACAATAGAGATAAGTATTTCCCTCAGTTATGAAACCAAGGTTATCAATCCAGTAGGAGAATCACGCAACAACTCGTTAGCAGCACATGCACACAAAACAACAAATCCTCGCACGCAACGCGAACAAGGGGTTGTCAATCCTTTGGCGGTTAATTGCAAGATTAAATTGTATGGTGATAGATAGATAGATCGAACAAAAATACAAAATAAAATAAATAAAGTAAAATTGCAGCAAGGTATTTTTGGGATTTTCAATATATGATAAAAGTAGACCCGGGGGCCATAGCTTTCACTAGAGGCTTCTCTCTTGAAAATAGCATACGGTGGGTAAACAAATTACTGTTGGGCAATTGATAGAAAAGCAAATAGTCATGACGATATCCAAGGCAATGATCATGTATATAGGCATCACGTCCTAGACAAGTAGACCGACTCCTGCCTGCATCAACTACTATTACTCCACCCATCGACCGCTATCCATCATGCATCTAGAGTATTAAGTTCATAAAGAACGGAGTAAGGCCTTAAGCAAGATGACATGATGTAGAGAAGCAAATTCAAGCAATATGAATAAACCCCATCTTTTTATCCTTAATAGCAACGATACATACGTGTCATGTCCCCTTCTGTCACTGGGATTGAGCACCGCAAGATCGAACCCATTACAAAGCACCTCTCCCATTGCAAGATAAATCAATCTAGTTGGCCAAACCAAATCAATAGATCGGAGAGAAATACGAAGCTATAACAATCATGCATAAAAGAGTTCAGAGAAAACTCAAATAATATTCATGGATAATCTGATCATAAACTCACAATTCATCGGATCCCAACAAACACACCGCAAAAAGTGATTACATCGGATAGAACTCCAAGAACATCAAGGAGAACATTGTATTGAAGATCAAAAAGAGAGAAGAAGCCATCTAGCTACTAACTACGGACCCGAAGGTCTGTGGTAAACTACTCACGCATCATCGGAAGGGCAGCAAGGTTGATGTAGAGCCCCTCCGTGATCGAATCCCCCTCCGGCAGAGTGCCGGAAAAGGCCTCCAGATGGGATCTCTCGAGAACAGAAACTTGCGGCGGAGGAAAAAGTATTTCGTGGACTCCCCTGTTGGTTTCCCGATTTTAGAGTATTTATAGTGGTGGAATTAGGTCAAACGGAGCAGAGGTGGGCCCACGAGGCACCAGGGCGCGCCACCCCCCTGGGGCGCGCCCTGGTGGCTCGTGGCCACCTCCTGTGTCTTCTGGCCCTCTCCCGAAGCTTATAGTGTCTCTGATGTCCAGAAAAAAAATCTCCAAAAAGTTTCGTGGCATTTGGACTTCGTTTGGTATTGATATTCTGAAAAACCAAAAACAGGCAAAAAACAGCAACTGGCACTAGGCACTAAGTTAATAGGTTAGTCCCAAAAAATGATATATAATTGCTTGTAGTGTATATAAAACATCCAAGATTGATACTATAATAGCATGGAACAATAAAAAATTATAGATACGTTGGAGACGTATCAGTAGGCGGCTTCAAATGCGCAGCAAAACCACTCGGACTAAATTGCCTATAATCAGGTTTTTGGATTGTTGAATATATGAGCAAATTACTATGAGATTTAATCCGAATAATCAGTAAATAAGTCATGACGACAATAACAGAGATTGAACTAATCATGCGAACTAGCATAGTAGATGAATAGATCGAATCTAAGGCACTGACTAGAAACATGAATTCTAGTACGATCTGAAACAAGGAGGACATAATCACAAACGGTGCAGCGGGAGCAGAACCGCCGGCGTTGACGTTGTCGCCCATGTCGTTGATGAAGAGGTTGCCGAGGTCGGGGAAGAAGTTGTCGTTTGTGAAGTCATCGCTGCCAGCAGTCGCATGAGTGCGCTCCCCAAAAACCTGATCGCCCCTCTCCCGTACAGGATCATGCTACTTGTGAACTGCGTTGGGATTTCCCCGAAGAGGATAGGATGATGTAGTACAAAAGAGATAAGTATTTCCCTCAGTTAAGAACCAAGGTTATCAATCCAGTAGGAGAACCACACAGAACCTCGTTAGCAGCACCTACACACACAAAAGCAAATACTTGCACCCAACGCAAACAAGAGGGTTGTCAATCCCCTTGGCGGTTACTTGCAAGGATTAATTCTGATAGTGATAGATATAAAAGTAAATTGCAAAATAAAAGAAAGGAAATAAAATTGCAACAAGGTATTTTTGGATTTTAATATATGATAAAATTAGACCCGGGGGCCATAGTTTTCACTAGAGGCTTCTCTCTCGAACGCATAGCATACGGTGGGTAAACAAATTACTGTTGGGCAATTGATAGAAAAGCGCATAGTTATGACGATATTCAAGGCAATGATCATGTATATAAGCATCACATCTGAGACAAGTAGACCGATGATAACCCACAAGTACAGGGGATCAATTGTAGCTTTTTCGATAAATAAGAGTGTCGAACCCAACGAGGAGCTAAAGGCAGAATCAATATTCCCTTCAAGTTCTATCGACCACCGATACAACTCTACGCGCACTTAACGTTCGCTTTACCTAGAACAAGTATGAAACTATTTTGTAGGTGATAGGATAAGTTTGCAAGAATAAAACTAGAAGTACTTTGTGAGAATAAAACTATGAGTAAATTGCAAGATAATAAAAGTTACTTGTTTAGTAGAAAGCTTTTGTAACACAAGAGAAGGATTTGTCCCTAGGCAATCGATAACTAGACCGGTAATCATTGTTGCAATTTTATATGAGGGAGAGGCATGAGCTAACATACTTTCCGTACTTGGATCATATGCACTTATGATTGGAACTCTAGCAAGCATCCGCAACTACCAAAGATCATTAAGGTAAAACCCAACCATAGCATTAAGTATCAAGTCCTCTTTACTCCCATACGCAACAACCCCCTTACTCGGGTGTAAGCTTCTGTTACTCTAGCCGCCCACCATAAGAGAAGTATGAACGTATTGTAAACCCTACAGCGGGAATCCCCCACGTGTGCGCGGCACGGAAGGCACCATAGGACAGCACCAAAATAAAACGTACAACTCAAACCAATCACGATCATCAATCAACCCATAGGACAAAACGAATCTACTCAAACATCATAGGATGGCCACAAATCATTGGATAATAATATGTAGCATTAAGCACCATGTTTAAGTAAAGAATTACAGCAGGAAAAGAGAGGTTACACCGCTGCATAGAGAGGGAGAGAGTTGGTGGTGACGGCGGCGAAGTTGTTGGTGTAGATCGCCGTCACGATGATTGCCCCGGCGGAGTTCCGGCGCCACCGGGAGAGAGGGGGAGAGAGCCCCCCTCCTTCTTCTTCTTGCTTGGCCTCCCCCCTAGATGGGAGGAGGTTTTCCCCTCTGGTCCTTGGCCTCCATGGCACCCATAGGGGCGGGAGCCCCTCCGAGATTGGATCTCTCTCCCTGTTCTCTTCTGTTCCGCGTTCCTGTTTTCTGACCCTTCACCGTTTCTTAAATTTCCGGAGATCCGTAACTCCGATTGCGCTGAAATTTTAACACAATTTTTTTTTCCAGATATTAGCATCCTTGTGGCCAAAGAAGGGCACCAACCGACCTACGAGGGCCTCACGAGGCACCACGGCGCGCCGGGCCCCCTTGCGCGCCCTGGTGCCTCGTGGGGCCCACGAGCACCGCCTTGCGTTGATTCCACCTCCCAAAAATCACATATATTCCAAAATAATTCTTCGTAAAATTTTATTGCATTTGGACTTTGTTTGATATGGATATTCTGCGAAACAAAAAACATGCAACAGGAACTGACACTGGGCACTGGATCAATATGTTAGTCCCAAAAATAATATAAAATGTTGCCAAAAATATATGAAAGTTGTAGAATATTGGCATGAAACAATCAAAATTATAGATACGATGGAGACGTATCAACCGACTCCTACCTGCATCTACTACTATTACTCCACCCATCGACCGCTATCCGCATGCATCTAGGGTATTAAGTTAATGAAAACAGAGTAACGCCTTAAGCAAATGACATGATGTAGACAAAGTAAACTCAAGCAATATGATTAAACCCCATCTTTTTATCCTTAATGGCAATAATATAAATATGTGTCTTGTCCCTTTCTGTCACTGGGATATAGAACACCGCAAGATTCAACCCATCACAAAGCACCTCTCCCATTGCAAGATAAGTCAATCTAGTTGGCCAAACCAAACAGATAGATCGGAGAGAAATACAAAGCTATAACAATCATGCATAAATAAGTTCAGAAAAGACTCAAATATTTCTCATGAATAATCTGATCATAAACCCACAATTCATCAGATCCCAACAAACACACCGCAAAAGAAGATTACACTACTGCAGGCGGCCGCTAACGCGACACATGAATCAGAGACCCCGCGACCAAACTGTGTGCGATTCATGAATCGCAAACGGTGTCGTAATAAAACCGTCGCCAATAAGACAAACTGTGTGCGATGGTGGAGACATCAAGCACGATTCAGATTAGAGACGCATGTGCGATAAGTGGCATACAGTTGATCCATACGAACTGTTTGCGATAAGACAGAACAACAAACACGGTTAGCCAAATAGAGGTGTGTGTGATACACGGCATACAGTTCACTCGGATGAACTATTTGCGATTACCCAACACAACATAAATGGTCAGGCAGATCAAGGTGTGTGCGATATATGACATGCGGTTCACTCGGATGAACTGTTTGCGATTACCCAACACAACTGAAATGGTTCAACTTAGCAAGATGTGTGTGATACGTGGTAAACAGGTCAGTAATCCGAAATGTGTTGGAAGACGGATAACAACATGCAAGATTCCTGCTAATAACCCGTGTGTGTTGTGGGCAAACGCTTGCTGGTATACAATTGTCAGCGATTGATGAAATCATCACCGACGGGTTCCCTAATTTAGCCCGTGGCTAATGTGATTTGCTCTGTCCGCACAACATCTATGCTCTGTCTACACAACAACAACATATATACTTATAAGAACATGATTGCATAACCAAATTAAACTTCCAATTACATAACTGACTACACACACCAAAGTAAACAATTACATGCATACTAAACTAGGAGAAACGATCATCTAATCATCTACTTCTTGTTGTGACGACGCTTGCCATTGCTCTGCTTCCGGCTGGATCCCTGGCCATTTTGGGGAAGAAGGAGCTACTTCCTCATTTCAACGATCCGCTTGTACATCTTGTAGCTCGTGTACGCCTGCTTGGCCACGTACACGACGTGTGCTTCGTCGAGTTTCTCCATCTAGGCCGAGTGCCAGGCACGCTTGTCCTTGTTGCAGGAATCCTTCATGTCTCTGTAGTAGGGGTCGAAGATGGCCTCGGCGAGGTTAACCAGTGAGTCCTTCTCATGCTTCTTGCTGCCCCAGATCTTGTATTGGCCCTGGATGTCGACAAGATTCTGGCAGGCGATGCCCGAATTCTTGAGCACCTTTACATCGTTGGTGATGTCCACCGTAGCGAACATGTAGTGGGGGCTGTTGACAAACCTGGCGAAATGCTTGCAAGGCCTTGTGGCCAGGCACTAGTGGTAGACGAGGACGTGATTGCGCACGCACATCTGGGCAATGGCGACCTTGTGACAAGACCCGGCACGAGTGCAGGTGTACTCGAGGTCGAACCCGACCACCTTGTACTTCTCCGCAGCAAGCAACAACTCCATAGTGTGGATGGAGTTCTCCACCCAGATCGGGTTGTTGGTGTACACCACCGAGAGCTCCGTGAACCTTCAGTGGGTGTCCACTGCGGCATGCATGGTGAACTGCCGCTCGTCGTCGGCAGCCGCTGGGAGCGCCATTGGAGCCGCGCAGGATACCCTCTCTGTATTTGTCATCGTGGGTGTGCTTCTTGCAATATTGGGGCGCGATCAAAAGGTTGAAGAGACACAAGGGTTAAATGGCCGATGTAATAAATGGGGGCCGGACAGCCTGTAATCGCCACGTCTTGTCACCGCGTTCCTAGCGGAGGATTCCAGTGCACGCTTGAGCAACCCACACGCGTTTCGTTTGACCACGCTTGGGCTCGAAGAGGTGCCAAGTTTACCCGTGGGTGATGAGGTCAAAGTTACACAGACGGGTAATGATGGAAACTCGAGTGCGATAATTCTGGGCACATAGTTGAAGAAACCAACTGTGTACAATAATGTCGAAGATTGCTGTCGAGTCCACAATATAGATCGTATGCGATGAGATTGACAGGGGAAACACATTCAAGAATGGTAAATAAAATCAAGTCCATTGAGGTCCAGATATTAATCATCCATTGCATATGAAGGTCAAAATAGTACTACCACTATACGAGTCTCATACGATGCCATTTCAACGATTGTACCACAAAAGCCCGAAATATTACAAGGTTCAAATTCCAGAGTTAGATGGCTCAAATTCGAAGATTACAAGGTTCAAACTGATATTAGAAATGAAATTCAGCTCATGCAGCTGCAGACGCCCGCGCTGATCAGCTGAACATGGACATATGAGAGGTTCAAACTGATATTGTAACTTGTAACACCCTTTTCGAAACCTCAACATTTCTGCAAAGGGATCAGCCACTGACAAGTCATGTATGGGCTTGACATAATGACTTCCGATTACTCTGTCAATTGAACTTCCAAAATGAAATTCACCTTCTGCAGAGCCTTTTCCATTCTGCCGCAGCCGCCAGCACTGATCAGCAAACCATTCAGTTTTGCGAAGCAAATGTAGGGCAAACCTCATTACCTTTAGCACCCTTGCTCTCACAACAAAGAACCTGGCGAATATAATCTCCGGTAAGGTCCCTCGGTAGGAGTTCAAAGTAATTTTTGAGAGATGCAGATCAAGGCATTCAATGTGGTTGTTATATTGTGTCACATTATCCACTACTGGGCCTAATCTTATCTGCAAAAGAAGAGAACGTATTAGTGCCTACATGCAGTTTTGAACACTACTACAGGCCTCTTTGATTTACAGGATTTCTAAAATACATGAATCGAGTGACATGCCATCGTCGATCCTACATGATTAACATGGGCATTTGATTACAATCTAGAAAAATGTAGGCTTCTTCCCATGAGGTTGGAGTGGATGGAAATTTCCCTAAGAAAACTAGTACAAATGAATCCAAAGGAGAAATGCATATGATTTGTAACCTTATGAACCAAGCAACCACTATAGGGAAAAAACATCTATGTACTGAAATCCTCCAAACTTCCTTCAGAAATCATAGTACATTCGTCATTGTAAACTTGGGAAAAGGTACCAGCAAATTGAACTCCCTTATGGTTAACATTTAACAGGAAAGGAGCATCACCTCGATATATAGCTTCTCTGGGGCTGATAGATTCTAGTGCGAAGACCTTCACTGTGCGCAGATACGGGGTCAAGCTTGTCGGGTTCATTTTCTGGATGACAGACGAACATACATCTTCAAAACTAGAAAAATGTTAATTTCAAGAAGGAGAAGAAGAAGGCGACTGCTGTACCTGAACGGGTGTGGATCCAATAACAAGTTCGGAGAATTTGACAGACGAGTAGCCCACCACTGTCAAATTCGGCGCAAAAATGACACTGATTCTTGTTGGACCTTGTTGATCAACTACAAGTAATCTCTCAAGTAAAGGTGTGTCCTCAATGACCATACTGTGATACACCTTCTGTGATCTCTTGTTGCAGCACCAGCAACACACATAAATTGTCCGGAGAGTCATGGAGGTGATGTGGAAGCTACTCAACCCATTGATCGCCTGAAGGTGAAGGTACTCGAGTGCAGTACAGCCGCGGAGCAAGCGCTCCATGTCATCCTTGGGGATGCAAATGGCAACGAGCTCAAGGTGATTTAGTCGAGGGAGAAAAAGAGCGGGCGCGCCATTAATCGGGGGCAAATGGCAGTTCATGAACCTGGCGAGCCGCAGCGTGGGTGTGAGGCAGAGCGTGGATGGTGGCAGCAAGCGCATATGTCCATCATTAAAACTGAGCTCCTCGAGGTGATCAAGGGTGGGGGATCGGAACCACTCGTCAAGCTAGGCTCGGTCCTTGCCGTTGGAACGGAACTTTCCCGTGATAAGGCCTCTGATTGGACCAGGGTGCCTGCTGAGGATCTGGGACAATGCGTCCAAGCTTTTGCGATAGCCATGGAAGAGCTTGTGGACGTCGATGAGGTCGAGAGGGGTGGAGTGCCATAGGGAGCGCCACCGCCGGGAAAGGACGGTTGTCCGCACGCCATATTTGATTGGGAGGAGGGAGATGATGATGATCAACATATCATTGGGGAGACTGCTGATGAAGTCTAGGCTCGCCGGAGTCGCTTGCGGTTCTTGCTCGACCCGCCTCCGCTTGTTGGCAGCCTCGTCCTCCACCTCTAGAGTCTCCTCAGCGGCGACGGTATCTGATAGGAGTGGAGGAGTGGGAGGATAGGGAATATTTAGTTAGAACAGGGCAGAAGAAAAGTGTATTGGTAACTAGAAGTTACTAGGTAGGAACAGACTTAACAGAGTCAGAAAATTGAATCCCATTGGTTGCTTAAATACTACACAATTACTTTGATATTGCTAGGTAAGTCAACATGCAGATACTTGAAAAGAACACTTACTTCGAACAAAGTCTGGACGGATGATATCATTGGGGGAAGTTAGCATATATCATATGACTAGGCTCTTTTAGGTGCAGTGCAATTTTAGTGCCAGCTTTCACTACATAAAACTTAGAAATTTATGTCCAAAGGCCCGCGCCAAAATAGGAGTGACCATGTTCATCAAGTTTTACAGAAACAACGATTGTAAATCCATGGTTTGTGTTCAATATGACATTCCTGGAGTCTTCAATTATGTAAAGGCCAAGATTGTGTACTACAGTTGCTGTTGCAAAGCAAGGTATGTACTGCAGGAAATGATAAGATTGTTAAAGAATAGGGTAACATGCAAATATGGGAGTAATTGAAAGAACAGTACACAACAGTTGAAATCAAAGGACACAAATTTATAATTAAACAGATAGTGTAACCATGATGTCATGCAAATATGAGAGTAATCGAAAGAACATTACAACATTAATTTGACTAATATAGAAAGAAGAAAAATCCCCTTTGACGTGTATGCTGAATGTGGCACCTTTTATCCAAATGTAGCAATATATAGTATATGTTCAGAAAAGTAGGTCATGCCAACCGAGGTAGGGTGAGATTGAACATACCGTGCGCCTCCTGAAGTCATCTGGTACGGTGAGATGGAACTCCTCGGCTGTCTGGCCGAGGCCGCATAGGCCTGATGTCTCCGTGCACTGTACACTCTATGAATGAAAGAAAACCCTCAAATCAGCTAGAAGAAAAAAGAATTCACGGCGATTTTGGCCGGGTGATTAAAAGGGGCAGACGGACTGGGATAAGAGATGAGCGAATATTTCAGTAAATTTGTTACCTGGTTCTCCATGAGAAAAAAACCCCAATACCGCAGATTCCCCAATCGAGCGGAGCTGGTTCGACGGCGAGCAACGTCGAGAAAGTCGATGGCGATAGGCGGCGGCAAGCGGTAGTGGCGAAATGCGGTGGGGTTTGCCGGCAGCCGGCGACGGCGACAGGCATCGAGCTACGTGGTTGCCGCAGCAATACACGGTGACATGCAGAGTCGCGGAGGAGTGCAGGTGTGAATGGGGACCGGGGGGTGGCGGGCGGGGAGAGGGTTTTGTGACGCGGGGATGGTGAGGGTTTTCTTTTTTTCTTTTTGAATTGGGTGGTGAGGGTTTTCTGTCCCACAAAGCGTTTCGGAGGCAACAGTTTGGTAGAGCCAACCGTGTGTGATTAACATCACTTCGATGTATTTTCAAAAAAAAACATATGTCCGGTGTGAGGGTGATACGGAGTGCCGTTCAATTTGTGTACATCCTACGATGCAGATGTGCGATCCGCGGGGATGCATTCTGGCCAATCAGAACACACATGCCGCGGCACAATGAAAGTCATCGCACACAGTTCCAATCTAGGAAAATCACCAAGTTTCAGGGTGGGTCCACATTTCCTTCGTCGGTTGAAACTGAAATTTTTACCCACGCTAAACATTCACCCTAATATGCATAAAATTCCATCAACCAAACTGATTGCATACTCATCCCACATGTAGACATAAGTAAACATAGATATAAGCATACTCAGGCATAGATAATAAGCGTACTCAAGCATAGTTCAACCATATATAGTTCAACCGATATTAAGCATACTCAAGCATAGTTATAATTAAGACACTACATAGCCATATATAGTTTAATCCCACATCTCATCTGCCGACAGGCCTACACGAAGGTGAAGCTACTCCAGGTACTCAGCGTACGCGGCGTGCGCCACCCTGCGAGAATACTTCTGCTTGAAGGAGCCAACGGCTCATCCTCTTGCATGCGCCAGAACACTTTCATACTCGTGATGAAGCTTTTGGTTGCAAAACGGGCATCCAAAGCCCATATTCCAGGTCCTCACACGCCTGTTATGCAGTCCCGCATAAAGCTCCCTGAGCTTTTGCCTCTTGAACCTCCTCTGTCCATCTTTGTCATTGCTGTCGACATCGTCATATAGCACCTATACATATAGTAAAAAATGTGGCGTCAGTATATTTTATAATAATGCGAATTCAGCAGGAAGAGTTTATGAAACATAATATATCCTGTGACAGCGTGAACCCTAAATCATCAAGTGATCTTGATGAAAGAAATGCATAAATAGAGAGCACACAACTTAGTGCAACAAAATTAAGAGTCTGATTGGTTTGCTACCAACATTTGGCAGAATCAAAAGTTTGGTTTGCCACCGACATTTGGCAAAATCAAAAGTTGCCAACACTTGGCAACCTTTTGTGAGATTGGCAATGAACAATGGAATGCAAACTAATATCTAGCGAACATTTGGGAGTTGCCAAAATTTGGCATGCCAAGGACTTTTGGCATCAAACCAATTGACATGACGTAAAGTAGGATTAGGATTTTATGGCTATTTTTTTAGACAGATCCAAAGATTTTGGTTTGATTTTTTTAGCACAATCATCTATGTGCATACCAATCTTGAAAAAAATTGGCACAAGCATATATGTACGACATTCAAAATCAATTGTCAAGATCTGGCTAGGAATTATTAGCAACACTAACCCTAGTCGGATTATTAGCAGAAATCATTTGTACAGAAGAAACAATTAATCACTTATCATTTGTACCATTCAAACAATCAATACACTACACGAATCTATCGAATCTAACTCAGATTTCATGGATTGCGAGAACATAACCATAGGGTTTCTATTCCAAAAAGGGGGAGGTAGGACTAACCAGAGAAACCCTAGGATATATTTGCCACATAAATGGGTATAGATGACTAACCGGTTCTCCGTCGTCGTCGGAGTCATCGCCGGAGTGGTCGTCGGAGTCATCGCCGGAGTCGCTGTGGACCTCCGGCTCTAGCAGTGGAAGCACGACGCCATCGACAACGTCAACGTCACGCTTCTGCCCGCACGAGACCTTGTTGGCGGTGACGGCAGCCTCTGTCTCCAGCTTGATGCCGTGCTCACGTGCTTCAGCAGCCCCGGCATCGCCACTCCCTCCGATAGTGCACTTCGGCGGCATCCTCATACACTGACGGCGGTGACGACTGAGAACGGTGTCGAGGATGCAGGCGGAGAGAGAGGATTGTGTGTGTAGCAAGAATGGGGGGTGCGGCCGCCTCTTATGACCAGCGGCTCGGGCGCGCCATTAATATGGAGCAGTGGGAGCGAGGCGGGCGGCGGTCAAAGGGCTGGCTCGCCTCCCGATGAGCCTGCGCAGCGGACTGCTGGCATGCCTACCTTCATTTCACATAGCTACTCGCACGCCTCCCGGTGACACTGCGCAGCGAATACGCCTTCCGTCAATTCACACACCTACCTGCACGCCTCTCAGTCTGCCTGGGCAGCGGACTGCTCACATGCGTCCCGTCAACTCACGCCTGCTCGCACAGCACACGGGATGCGTGGCAGCACGTATATTATTTTTCTTTTTTGATGATTAATTCTGCCGCTTTATTACTTAACCGAAGCATGGCACGTACATTGTTGGTCTAACGCCCACGGTACGAATAAATAATCTGTTTGCCATATTGGTTGCCAATTTTTAATAATCTCCCGTTTGTAAGAAGAATATATCAAAACTTGTCTCAAATTTGACAAAAAAATACAATATCACAGTCTATTGGTGTCCATATGACACCACGATAAGTTTCATGAATTTCAACTAAGTTTTGGATTTACTGGATTTTAAAAATCAAGATTCTCAATGTTTGAAATTTCTTTCATGGGGACTATATAAACATGTACCCAGGGACACACATATGATTTTCCAATCCATTTTGGTGCACTATCACCTATGCATGTAGCTCAAATTTGATTTTTGCATATTATATCCCTAGGAAATCAATCAATGTATAAAAACATCCGAATGATCTCTGATTTTTTCTTCCAAATTTTAACACGACACTCCTTTGGTCACATATGTTCACCGCGGAAAAAGTTTAACATGCCTAGTAGTGGCGGTGGTGGTGCGGTGTGTGTGTGTGTGTGTCGAGGGGGGGGGTCCGGCAGTACACTATGAGTCATGAGCCACCGTGTGGGGTTGACCATTTTGTGAGGCAGGTGCCACATCAAAGTCATGAATTGGTTATTTGAAACATTACACAGCCCTTTCATACATACATGTTTGGGCCACATGCATGCATCGTGGTCCTCGGACACTCCCTCGTGCGGTTATCAGTGATGCGCCCATTCGTTAGCCCGCGAAGGTTATCACTTTTCACCGACATCGAGAGGCATTTGACCAAAGGTGGATTCATCTTGGGATGAGTTACGGTGTGGATCATGGTGAGATTCCAGATCAAAGTTCGAGCGCGTGCGTACACATGAATCCCTCCCACCGGCTCGAAGTGAGGGGGACTACGACACGTCGTGAACCTCTGTGTAGGGCATTTCCGGTTTGCGAAGCATGTGCCACATCAAAGTTGTGCAGTGGGTACATTCAAACATCACACAACACCTCTTTGGGCATGCAGGCGGTGGTTGTCCTAGGACACTCACTCGCGTGTGACGCTTTCTGTGGGCCTGCGAGGTCGTCGTCCATCACTTTGACCTACAGCGAGAGAGGTTAATTTGACCAACAAGGATGATTCTTTTTGGTTTGTGTTACGGTAGGAGTATATAATACGCGTCGAAGAGGGGGAAGGGGATCGACCAGCATATACTACGCGTCATGAACCTCGCTCCGTGTGGGGACTTTTCGGTTTCCGAGGCAGGTGCCACATGAAAGTTGTGCATTGGGTATTCAAACATCACACAAAAACCTCTTTGGGCCACATGCAGGCGGTGGTTGTCCTACAGGACACTCACTCGTGTGCGACGCTTCCATCTGTGGGCCCGCGAGGTCGTCGTCCATCACTCCGACCCAACGAGAGAGAGGTTAATTAATTTGACCGACAAGGAGGATTCTTTTTGGTTTGTGTTACGGTATGAGTATATAGTACGCGTCGAAGAGGGGGGATGGGACCAGCATATACTACACGTCATGAACCTCGCTTTGTGTGGGGACTTTACGGTTTCCGAGGCAGGTGCCACATCAAAGTTGTGCATTTTCGGTATTCAAACATCACAACAACCACACACCTCCGTACGTACATATGTTTTGGCCCACATGCAAGCGATGGCGGTTGTCCTCTGGCACTCACTCACGCGGTTAGCGGCGATATCGATGCTTTCCATCTATGGGCCCGCTTGGTCCATCACTTTGACCGACAGCGAGAGAGGTTAATTTGACTTAGGAGGGGATTAATTTTTGCTTTGTCTTACGGTATAGGTCATGCTGTGAGATTACATAATATAGTTTGAACGCATGCAGGTGTACGCATGAATCCCTCCCACCGGATTGAAATGGGGGGGGGCTTTGATGTGGCACCTGCCTCTCAAAACGGTCAACCCCATACAGTCGCTCACGACTCGTAGTGTACTGCCGGACCCCCCCCCCCCCCCCGACACACACACACACCGCACCACCACCGCCACTACGAGGCATGTTAAACATTTTCCGTAGTGAACATATGTGGCCAAAGGAGTGTCGTGTTAAAATTTGGAAGAAAAAAATCAGAGATCATTCAGACGTTTTTATACATTGATTGATTTCCTAGGGATATAATGTGCAAAAATCAAATTTGAGCTACATGCACACGTGATAGTGCACCCAAATGGATTGGAAAATCATATGTGTGTCCATGGGTGCATGTTTAGTCCCCATGCAATAAATTTCAAACATTGAGAATCTTGATTTTTAAAATCCAGTAAATCCAAAACTTAGTTGAAATTCATGAAACTTATCATGGTGTCATATGGACACCAATAGACTGTGATATTGTATTTTTTGTCAAATTTGAGACAAGTTTTGATATATTCTTCTTACAAATGGGAGATTATTAATAATTGGCAACCAATATCGCAAACGGATTATTTATTCGTACCGTGGCCGTTAGACCAACAATGTACGTGCCATGCTTTGGTTAAGTAATAAAGCGGCAGAATTAATCATCAAAAAAGAAAAACAATATACGTGCCGCCACGTGTCCCGTGTGCCGTGCGAGCAAGCGTGAGTTGACGGGACGCATGTGAGCAGTCCGCCGCGCAGGCAGACCGGGAGGCGTGCGGGCAGGTGTGTGAATTGACGGGAGGCGTGTTCGCTGCGCAGTGTCACCGGGATGCGTGCGAGTAGCTGTGTGAAATGAAGGTAGGCATGCCAACAGTCCGTTGTGCAGGCTCACCGGGAGGTGAGCCAGCCCTTTGACCGCCGCCCGCCTCGCTCCCACTGCTCCATATTAATGGCGCGCCCGAGCCGCTGGTCATAATAGGTGGCCAGACCCCCCATTCTCGCTACACACACAATCCTCTCTCTCCGCCTGCATCCTCGACGCCGCTCTCAGTCGTCACCGCCGTCAGTGTATGAGGATGCCGCCGAAGCGCACCATCGGAGGGAGTGGCGATGCCGGGGCTGCTAAAGCACCTGAGCACGGCATGAAGAAGGAGGCAGAGGTTGCCGTCACCTCCGACGAGGTCTCGCACGGGCAGAAGCACGACGTTGACATCGTCGTGCTTCCACTGCCGAAGCCGAGGGTCCACAGCGACTCCGGCGACGACTCCGATGACCACTCCGGCGACGACTCCGACGACGACGGAGAACCGATTAGTCATCTATACCCATTTATGTGGCAAATATATCCTAGGGTTTCTCTGGTTAGTCCTGCCTCCCTCTTTTTGGAATAGAAATCCTATGGTTATGTTCTCTCAATCCATGAAATCTAAGTTAGATTCGATAGATCCGTGTAGTGTATTGATTGTTTGAATAGTACAAATGATAAGTGATTAATTGTTTCTTCTGTACAAATGATTTCTACTAAAATTCCGACTAGGGACCCCATTGGGGCGCAGGATAACTTGTAATCCTCATACTTCTGTTGTTGTGTATTTCCCTTTAGCTATTGCTTTCGAACATCTCCTCTTAGTGAGCTGATGTATGACACTATGAGGGTTTCATTCGAGTAATGGAACCGGGGAGGAGCCTCCATGTTCTTCTAAAAAAATAATCCGACTAGGGTTAGTGTTGCTAATAATTCCTAACTAGATCTTGACAATTGATTTTGATGCCAAAAGTCGTTGGCATGCTAAATTTTGATCCTACATTACGGCATGTAAATTGGTTTGATGCCAAAAGTCGTTGGCATGGAAAAATTTGGCAACTCCCAAATGTTCGCTAGAGATTAGTTTGCATTCCATTGTTCATTGCCAATCTCACAAAAGGTTGCCAAGTGTTGGCAACTTTTGATTTTGCCAAATGTCCGTAGCAAACCAAACTTTTGATTCTACCAAATGTTTGTAGCAAACCAATCAGACTCTTAATTTTGTGCACTAAGTTGTGTGCTCTCTATTTATGCATTTCTTTCATCAAGATCACTTGATGATTTAGGGTTCACGCTGTCACAGGATATATTATGTTTCATAAACTCTGCCTGCTGAATTCGCATTATTATAAAATATACTAACGCCACATTTTTTTACTATATGTATAGGTGCTATCTGACGATGTCGACAGCGAGGACGAAGATGGCCAGAGGAGGTTCAAGAGGCTAAAGTTCAGGGAGCTTTATGCAGGACTGCATAACAGGCGTGTGAGGACCTAGAATGGGGGCTTTGGATGCCTGTTTTGCAACCAAAAGCTTCATCACGAGTATGAAAGTGTTCTGGCGCATGCAAGAGGACGAGCCGTTGGCTCCTTCAAGTAGAAGTATTCTCGCAGGGTGGCGCACGCCGCGTATGCTGAGAACCTGGAGAAGCTTCACCTTCGTGCAGGCCTGTCGACAGATGAGATGTGGGATCGAACTATATATGGCTATGTAGTGTCTTAATTATAACTATGCTTGAGTATGCTTAATATCAGTTGAACTATGCTTGAGTACGCTTATTATCTATGCCTGAGTATGCGCATATCTATGTTTACTTATGTCTACATGTGGGATGAGTATGCAATCAGTTTGGTTGATGGAATTTTATGCATATTAGGGTGAATGTTTAGCGTGGCTAAAAATTTCAGATTCAACCGACGAAGGAAATGTGGACCCACCCTGAAACTTGGTGATTTTCCCAGAGTGGAACCGTGTGCGATGACTTTCATTGTGCCGCCGCATGTGTGTTCTGATTGGCCAGAATGCATCCCCACGGATCGCACGTCTGCACCGTAGGATGTACACAGATCGAATGGCACTCCGTATCACCCTCACACCGGACCGATGTTTCTTTTTTGAAAATACACCAGAGTGATGTTACTCACACACGGTTGGCTCTACCAAACCGTTGCCTCCGAAACGCTTTGTGGGACAGAAAACCCTCACCACCCAATTCAAAAAGGAAAAAAGAAAACCCTCACCATCCCCACGTCACAAAACCCTCCCCCGCCCACCACCCCCCGGTCCCCATTCGCACCTGCACTCCTCCGCGACTCTGCATGTCACCGCGTATCGCCGCGGCAACCACGTAGCTCGACGCTTGTCGCCACCGCCGGCTGCCGGCAAACCCCACCGCATTTCGCCACTACCGCTTGCCGCCGCCTATCGCCATGGACTTTCTCGACGCTGCTCACCGTCGACCCAGCTCTGCCCGATTGGGGAATCTGCGGTATTGGGGTTTTTCTCATGGAGAACTAGGTAACTAATTTACTAAAATATTCGCTCATCTCTTATCCTAGTCCGTCTACCCTTTTAGTCACCCGGCCGAAATCGCCGTGAATTCTTTTTTCTTCTAGCTGATTCGAGGGTTTTCTTTCATTCATAGAGTGTACAGTGCACGGAGACATCAGGCCTATGCGGCCTCGGCCAGACAGCTGAGCAGTTCCATCTCACCGTACCGGATGACTTCGGGAGGCGCACGGTATGTTCAATCTCACCCTACCTCGGTTGGCATGACCTACTTTTCTGAACATATACTATATATTGCTGCATTTGGATAAAAGGTGCCACATGCAGCATACACGTCAAAGGGGATTTTTCTTCTTTCTATATTAGGCAAATTAATGTTGTAATGTTCTTTTGATTACTCTCATATTTGCATGACATCATGGTTACACTATCTGTTTAATTATAAATTTGTGTCCTTTGATATCAACTGCAGTGTACTGTTCTTTCAATTACTCTCTTATTTGCATGTTACCCTATTCTTTAACAATCTTATCATTTCCTGCAGTACATCCCTTGCTTTCCAACAGCAACTGTAGTACACAATCTTGACCTTTACATAACTGAAGACTCCAGGAATGTCATACTGAAAACAAACCATGGATTTACAATCGTTGTTTCTGTAAAACTTGATGAACATGGTCACTCCTATTTTGGCACGGGCCTTTGGACAGAAATTTCTAAGTTTTATGTAGTGAAAGTTGGCACTAAAATTGCACTGCACCTAAAAGAGCCTGGTCATATGATATATGCTAACTTCCCCAACGATATCATCCATCCATACTTTGTTCGAAGTAAGTGTTCTTTTCAAGTATCTGCATGTTGACTTACCTAGCAATATCAAAGTAATTGTGTAGTATTTAAGCAACCAATAGGGATTCCATTTTCTGACTCTGTTAAGTCTGTTCCTACCTAGTAACTTCTAGTTACCAATACACTTTTTTCTGCCCTGTTCTAATTAAATATTCCCTATCCTCCCACTCCTCCACTCCTATCAGATAGCGTCGCTGCCGAGGAGACTCCAGAGGTGGAGGACAAGGCTGCCAACAAGAGGAGGCGGGTCGAGCAAGAACCGCAATCAACTCCGACGAGCCTAGACTTCATCAGCAGCCTCCCCGTTGATATGTTGATCGTCATCATCTCCCTCCTCCCAATCAAATATGGAGCGCGAACAACCATCCTTTCCCGGCGGTGGCGCCCCCTATGGCACTCCACCCCTCTCAACCTCATCGACGTCCACAAGCTTTGCCATGGCTATCGCAAAAGCTTGGACGCATTGTCCCAGATCCTCGGCAGGCACCCTGGCCCAATCAGAGGCCTTATCACGGGCAAGTTCTGTTCCAACGGCAAGGACCGAGCCAAGCTTGGCGAGTGGTTCCGATCCCCCGCCCTAGATCACCTCGAGGAGCTCAGTTTTAATGATGGACATATGCGCTTGCTGCCACCGTCCGCGCTCCGCCTCGCGCCCACGCTGCGGCTCGCCAGGTTCATGAATTGCCATTTGCCCCCAATTAATGACGCGCCCGCTCTTTTTTCCCTCGACTGAAGCACCTCGAGCTCGTCGCCGTCTGCATCCCCAAGGATGACACGGAGCGCCTGCTCCACGGTTGTACTGCACTCGAGTACCTTCGTCTTCAGGTGATCAATGGGTTGAGTAGCTTCCACATCACCTCCATGACTCTCCGGACAATTTATGTGTGTTGCTCTTGCTGGAACAAGAGATCACAGAAGGTGTATCACAGTATGGTCATTGAGGACACACCTTTACTTGAGAGATTACTTGTAGTTGATCAACAAGGTCCAACAAGAATCAGTGTCATTTCTGCGCCGAAATTGACACTGGTGGGCTACTCGTCTGTCAAATTCTCTGAACTTGTTATTGGATCCACACCCGTTCAGGTACAACAGTCGGCTTCTTCTTCTCCTTCTTGAAATTAACATTTTTTCTAATTTTGAAGATGTATGTTCGTCTGTCATCCAGAAAATGAACCTGACAAGCTTGACCTCGTATCTGCGCACAGTGAAGGTCTTCGCACTAGAATCTATCGGCCCCAACCTGGACGAAGTTGTCAGTTTCCTAAGATGCTTTCCGTGCCTGGAGAAGCTATATATCGAGGTGATGCTCCTTTCCTGTTAAATGTTAACCATAAGGGAGTTCAATTTGTTGGTACCTTTTCCCAAGTCTACAATGACGAATGTACTACGATTTCTGAAAGAAGTTTGGAGGATTTCAGTACATAGATGTTTTTTCCCTATAGTGGTTGCTTGGTTCATAAGGTTACAATCCATATGCATTTCTCCTTTGGATTCATCTGTACTAGTTTTCGTAGGGAAATTTCCATCCACTCCAACCTCTTGGGAAGAAGCCTATGTTTTTCTAGATTGTAATCAAATGCCCATGTTAATCATGTAGGATCGACGATGGCATGTCACTCTATTCGTGTATTTTAGAAATCCTGCAAATCAAAGAGGCCTGTTGTAGTGTTCAAAACTGCATGTAGGCACTAATACGTTCTCTTCTTTTGCAGATAAGATTAGGCCCGGTAGTGGATAATGTGATACAATATAACAACCACATCGAATGCCTTGATCTGCATCTCTCATAAATTACTTTGAACTCCTACCGAGGGACCTTACCGGAGATTATATTCGCCGGGTTCTTTGTTGTGAGAGCAAGGGTGCTAAAGGTAATGAGGCTTGCCCTACATTTGCTTCGCAAAACTGAATGGTTCTCTGATCAGTGCCGGCGGCTACGGCAGAACGGAAAGGCTTTGCAGAAGCTGAATTTCATTTTGGAAGTTCAGTTGACAGAGTGATCGGAAGTCATTATGTCTAGCCCATACATGACTTGTCAGTGGCTGATCCCTTTGCAGAAATGTTGAGGTTTCGAAAAGGGTGTTACAAGTTGTAATATCAGTTTGAACCTCTCATATGTCCATGTTCAGCTGATCAGCACTGGCGTCTACAGCTGCATGAGCTGAATTTCATTTCTAATATCAGTTTGAACCTTGTAATCTTCGAATGTGAGCCTTCTAACTCTGGAATTTGAACCTTGTAATATTTCGGGCTTTTGTGGTACAATAGTTGAAATGGCATCGTATGAGACTCATATATTGGTAGTACTATTTTGACCTTCATATGCAATGGACGATTAATATCTGGACCTCAATGGACTTGATTTTATTTACCATTCTCGAATGTGTTTCCTCTGTCGATCTCATCACAAACGATCTATATGGCGGACTCGACAGCGATCTTCGACATTATTGTACATAGTTGGTTTCTTCAACTGTGTGTCCATAATTATCGCACTCGGGTGTCCATCATTACCCATCTGTGTAACTTTGACCTCATCACCCACGGGTAAACTTGGCGCCTCTTCGAGCCCACGCGTGGTCAAATAAAACGCGTGTGGGGTGGTCAAGTGTGCACTGGAATCCTCCGCTTGGAACGCGGTGACAAGACATGACGATTACAGGCCGTCCGGCCCCCATTTATTACAGCGGCCATTTAACCCTTGTGTCTCTTCAACCTTTCGATCGCGTCCCAGTATTGCAAGAAGCACACCCACGACGACAAATACAGAGAGGGTATCCTACGTGGCTCCAATGGCGCTCCCAGCGGCTGCCGATGACGAGCGGCAGTTCACCATGCATGCCAAAGTGGACACCCACAGAAGGTTCACGGAGCTCTCGGTGGTGTACACCAACAACCTGATCTAGGTGGAGAACTCCATCCACACTATGGAGTTGTTGCTTGCTGCGGAGAAGTACAAGGTGGTCGGGTTCGACCTCGAGTTTACCCGCGCTCATGCCGGGTCTTGTCACAAGGTCGCCGTCGCCCAGATGTGCGTGTGCAATCATGTCCTTGTCTACCACTACTGCCTGGCCACAAGGCCTTGCGAGCGTTTCGCCCGGTTTGTCAACAGCCCCCACTACATGTTCGCTATGGTGGACATCACCAACGATGTAAAGGTGCTCAAGAATTCGGGCATCGCTTGCCAGAATCTTGTCGACATCCAGGGCCAATACAAGATCTGGGGCAGCAAGAAGCATGAGAAGGACTCACTGGTTCACCTCGCCGAGGCCATCATCGACCCCTACTACAGAGACATGAAGGATTCCTGCAAGAAGGACAAGCGTGCCTGGCACTCGGCCTGGATGGAGAAACTCGACGAAGCTCATGTCGTGTACGCGGCCACGGAGGCGTACACGAGCTACGAGATGTACAGGCAGATCGTTGACATGAGGAAGTGCCTCCTTCCTCCCCAAAACGGCCAGGGATCCAGCCGGAAGCAGAGCAATGGCAAGAGTCGTCACAACAAGAAGTAGATGATTAGATGATCGTTTCTCCTAGTTTAGTGTGCATGTAATTGTTTACTTTGGTGTGTGTAGTCAGTTATGTAATTGGAAGTTTAATTTGGTTATGCAATCATGTTCTTATAAGTATATATGTTGTTGTTGTGTAGACAGAGCATAGATGTTGTGCGGCCAGAGCAAATCACATCGGCCACGGGCTAAACTAGGGAACCCGTCGGTGATGATTTCATCAATCGCTGACAATTGTATACCAGCAAGCGTTTGCCCACAACACACACGGGTTATTAGCAGGAATCATCCATGTTGTTATCCGTCTTCCCACACATTTCGGATTACTGACCTGTTTGGCGCGTATCACACACATCTTGTTAATTTGAACCATTTCTGTTGTGTTGGGTAATCACAAACAGTTCATCCGAGTGAACCGCATGCGTCGCACACACCTTGATCTGCCTGACCATTTCTGTTGTGTTGGGTAATCACAAACAGTTCATCCGAGTGAACTGTATGCCGTGTATCGCACACACCTCGAACTGGCTGCCCGTTTCTGTTGTTCTGGCCCATCGCAAATAGTTCCTATGGATGAACTGTATGCCACGTATCGCACATGCGTCTCTAATTTGAATCGTGCTTGATGTCTCCGGCATCGCACACAGTTCATCTTATTGGTGACGGTTTTATTACGACACCGTTTACGATTCATGCATCGCACACAGTTTGGTCGCGGGGTCTCTAATCCATGTGTCGCGTTAGCGGTTGCCTGCAATAGTGGGTGAGAGTGCGTATAATCCATGGACTCATATTAGTCATAAAGAACTCACATACTTATTGCAAAAGTCTATTAGCCCTTGAAGCAAAGTACTACTACGCATGCCCCTAGGGGGGAGGTTGGTAGGAGTTAACCATCGCGCGCCCCCGACCTCCACGCAAAGGTAGACAATCAATAATAAATCATGCTCCAACTTCATCAAACTAAGGACTATACATGCATGCTTCGGGAATCACAAACCTTAACACCAATATTCTTAGTAACCACAATCATTCACTAGTACCTCCCACATATTACCATCTTAATATCGCAAAACTATTGCAAGGAATCAAACTTATCATATTCAGTGATCTACATGAAAGTTTTTATTATATCCCTCTTGAATACCTACCATATTAGGACCAATTTCATAACCCGTGCATATTACCATTACTAATTATTAGACTCACAAAAAGATATAAGTGAAGCATCAGAGTGCAACTATTTCTTTAAAATATAACCACCGCTGTGCTCTAAAAGATATAAGTGAAGCAATAGAGCAACTGTCTAGCTCAAAAGATATAAGTGAAGCACAAAGAGTATTCTAACAAATCATGAATAATATGTGTCCCACTCAAAAAGGTGTGTTCAGAAAACATGATTGTGAAAAAATAAAAAGCAAACAAAAGCAAGCAAACTATAACACAAGACACTCCAAGTAAAACACATATCATGTGATGAATAAAAATATAGCTCCAAGTAATATACCGATAGATTGTAGACGAAAGAGGGGATGCCATCCGGGGAATCCCCAAGCTTAGACGCTTGGGTATTCCTTGAATATTACCTTGGGATGCCTTAGGCATCCCCAAGCTTAGGGCCTTGCCACTCCTTATTCCTTCATCCATTGTGGCCTCACCCAAAACTTGAAAACTTCAGCACACAAAACTCAACAGAAACCTCGTGAGATCCGTTAGTATAACAAATAAATCTTAAACTTTAGGTACTGTTGTAAATTGATTCATATTTAATATTGGCATAATGCTACTGTAATCCAACTTCTCCATGACTCATACCCCCCGATACGATCCATAGATTCATCAAAATAAGCAAACTATGCAAGAAAAACAGAATCTGTCTAAAACAGAACAGTCTGTAAAGATGTATTTAATAGCCATACTTATGTAACTCCAAAAATTCTGAAAAATTAGGAAAACGTAAAAAATTCATATTCCAATACTTTGTAAAAAATTCAGAATTTTATCACACTCCAGTACAGAACCAAAAATCCAGCACTGGACTCAAAACTTTCTGTTTTCAAACAGCATCATTCATACTATCATCCAAATCATCCCAAAGGCATTACTTGGCACAAACACTAATTAAAAGATAAAAATCACAATCATAACAGAAGCTATAATTGTGTAAACTCACAAAATAGAAATAAAAAGCAAAAATCTAAGATACATATTGGGTTGCCTCCCAACAAGCGCTATTGTTTTATGCCCCTAGCTAGGCATAATACATAGTTTCAAGTATTGTGATCCTTCAAATTAATTCCATAGGTGGCCCTCATAATAGATTCATATGGTGGATTAATTCTCTTTCTAGGGAAGTGTTCCATCCCTTTATTTAATGGAAATTGAAATCTTATATTACCTTCTTTCATATCAATAATAGCACCTATGGTTCGTAGGAAAGGCCTACCAAGTATTATAGGACAAGACGGATTGCATTCAATATCAAGCACAATAAAATCCACAGGTACATAATTCCTATTTGCAAGAATAATCACATCATTTATTCTACCCAATGGTTTTTTAATAGTGGAATCCGCTAGATGTAAATTAAGGGAACAAGCATCCATATCGGTGAGACCTAGCACGTCACACAAAGATTTTGGTATAGTAGAGATGCTAGCACCTAGATCACACAAAGCATTATATTCATAATATTTAATTTTAACTTTAATAGTAGGTTCCCATTCATCATGTAATTTTCTAGGTATTGAAACTTCTAACTCAAGCTTTTCTTCATGAGCTTTTATCATGGCTTCTACAATATGTTTAGTAAAAGCTTTATTTTTTTCATAGGCATTAGGTGAATTAATCATGGATTGCAACAAGGAAATACATTCAACTAAAGAGCAATTATCATAATTAAATTCCTTGTAATCTAAAGTAGTGGGCACATCACTATTTAAAGTTTTGACCTCTCCAAACCCACTTTTATCATTTTTATCAACAAGATCATCACCCTCCAAATAATTGGGACGCCTTCTAGCTAAAGTTGACTCGTCTCCAGTCCCTTTTTCATCAAGTTTTATATTACTAAATAGAGATTCAATAGGTGAGACACCAATCATTTTAATATCTTCATCATTACTACGATAGAAACCGGGTGGAATAGCCTTTTCTAAGAATTCTCGCTTAGCTCTCAACCTAGCGGTTCTTTCTTTACTTTCATTAATGGAGACATAGATAGCTTTAATAGACTCATTTATATCATGATTGGGTGGCAAAATTTTAATTTTGAGAGTATCCACATCATGAGCAATTCTATCCATGTTCCTAGCCATGTCATCAACTTTATTCAATTTTTCTTCTACCATAGCATTGAAAATCTTTTGAGAATTAATAAATTCTTTAATATTACTTTCAAGATCAGAGGGTATCCTATTATTATTATTATTATTATAGGAATTACCATAGGAATTACCATTATTATTAGAGGAATTTCCAGGAAACGGTCTAGGATTGAAATTACCCCTATAAGCATTGTTGTTGAAATTATTTCTAGAGACAAAATTCACATCAATAGCATCGTTATTTTGCTCAATTAAAGTAGACAATGGCACATCATTAGGATCAATATGAGCACGTTTACTAGCAACCAATTTCATAAGAGCATCCATCTTATCACTCAAAGTATTAATTTCTTCGACAGAATTTACCTCCTTACCAGTTGGAGTTCTTTCAGTGTGCCATTGAGAATAATTTTTCATAATATTATCAAGGAGTTTTGTAGCTTCTCCCAATGTAATTTCCATAAAAGTACCACCTGCGGAAGAGTCTAGAAGATTTCTAGAAACAAAGTTTAGTCCCGCATAAAAAAATTGTATAATCATCCATAAGCTTAAACCATGTGTTGGGCAATTTCTTATCATTAATTTCATTCTCTCCCAAGATTGTGCAACATGTTCATGCTCAAGTTGCTTAAAATTCATTATTTGATTTCTTAGAGAAATAATCTTAGCGGGAGGAAAATATTTGGCAATAAAAGCATCCTTACACTTATCCCAAGAATGAATACTATTTCGAGGCAAGGATGAAAACCAAGTTTTAGCACGATCTCGTAGTGAGAACGGAAATAATTTCAATTTGACAATATCATTATCCACATATTTCTTCTTTTGCATATCACAAAGTTCAATGAAAGTATTTAGATGGGATGCAGCATCTTCATTAGGACTACCAGAAAATTGTTCTTTCATAACAAGATTGAGCAAAGCAGCATTAATATCACAAGACTCCGCACTAGTGGTGGGAGGAGCAATTGGAGTACTAATAAAATCATTATTATTAGTATTGGAAAATTCACACAATTTAGTGTTTTCTTGAGACATAGCGACAAAGCAAGCAAACTTGCAAACAAGCAAATAAAAATATTTTTATGTTTTTTTGTAAAATTGTTTTAGAAGTGGGGAAGATGAAAATGAGAGGAAAATGCAAATAAAAGGCAAATGAAAATAAGAGCAAGTAGATGATAGTTTATGCGAAGGTACTTGATAGGTTTTGGTGATGTCTCCCCGGCAACGGCGCCAGAAATTCTTCCTGCTACTTGTGAACTGCGTTGGTATTTCCCCGAAGAGGAGAGGATGATGCAGTACAATAGAGATAAGTATTTCCCTCGGTTAAGAACCAAGGTTATCAATCCAGTAAGAGAACCATACAGAACCTCGTTAGCAGCACTTACACACACAAAAGCAAATACTTGCACCCAATGCAAACAAGAGGGTTGTCAATCCCCTTGGCGGTTACTTGCAAGGATTAATTCTAATAGTGATAGATAGAAAAGTAAATTGAAAAAGAAAAGAAAGGAAATAAAATTGCAGCAAGGTATTTTTGGATTTTAATATATGATAAAAGTAGACCCGGGGGGCCATAGTTTTCACTAGAGGCTTCTCTCTCGAACGCATAGCAAACGGTGGGTAAACAAACTACTGTTGGGCAATTGATAGAAAAGCGCATAGTTATGAGGATATTCAAGGCAATGATCATGTATATAGGCATCATGTCCGAGACAAGTAGACCGACTCCTGCCTGCATCTACTACTATTACTCCACCCATCGACCGCTATCCAGCATGCATCTAGGGTATTAAGTTAATGAAAACAGAGTAACGCCTTAAGCAAGATGACATGATGTAGACAAAGTAAACTCAAGCAATATGATTAAACCCCATATTTTTATCCTTAATGGCAATAATACAAATACGTGTCTTGTCCCTTTCCGTCACTGGGATATAGAACACCGCAAGATTGAACCCATCACAAAGCACCTCTCCATTTGCAAGATAAATCAATCTAGTTCGCCAAACCAAACGGATAGATCGGAGAGAAATACAAAGATATAACAATCATGCATAAATAAGTTCAGAAAAGACTCAAATATTTCTCATGAATAATCTGATCATAAACCCACAATTCATCAGATCCCAACAAACACACCGCAAAAGAAGATTACATCGAATAGAACTCCAAGTTGTATTGAAGATCAAAGAGAGAGAAGAAGCCATCTAGCTACGACCTATGGACCCGTAGGTCTATGGTAAACTACTCACACATCATCGGAAGGGCAGCAAGGTTGATGTAGAAGCCTTCCATGATCGATTCCCCTCCGGCAGAGTACCGGAAAAGGCCTCCAGATGGGATCATGGAAGAATAGAGGCTCTCGGCGGTAGAAAAGTTATTCGAGGTGGCTCTCTGTTGGTTTCCCAATATTTGAGAATTTATAGAAGTGGAATTAGGTCAAACGAAGCCACGAGGGGCCCACAAGGCATCAGGGCGCGCCCCCATGGGGTCGCGCCCTGTTGCCTTGTCATCTCCTCGTGAGGCTTCTGGCCTCCTCCCGAAGCTTCCAGGGTCTCTTTTGTCCAGAAAAAATCGTCAAAAAGTTTTGTGGCATTTGGAATTCGTTTGGTACTATTTTCCTGAAAAACCAAAAACAAGCAGAAAACAGCAACTGGCACTGGGCACTAGGTTAATAGGTTAGTCCCAAAAATGATATAAAAATAGCATATTATTGCATATAAAACATCCAAGATTGATACTATAATAGCATGGAACAATCAAAAATTATAGATACGTTGGAGACGTATTAGATCACGAGAGGTGGGGTTCCGGAAGCCTGCTGTCCCTTCTTGCGGTGCACGCCGAAAGGGGGGATGGACAAGACTAGCGTGGCGGCGCAATGTTCTGGAACGGTGTGAAACCATATGCTTTGGCGGCGGCTAGGGTAGACGTCTGCCTATCTATATAGTGCGGGTCGGGTAGGTCATGGGAGTAACCCCACGTCCAAGTCAGTAACAGCCCCACGACCCAAAAGAATCGGAAACGGCTGAGTAATTAACGCGTCTGTTAATTACTAATTAATGACTCATTAATTTTCTCGAGCAGCAAAAATATAGACAACATGCATAGCTTTGTCCTCGGCTCGGCTCATCCCGAAACCCGACGCGGCGCGTCGTGACGAGGCGTGGCGTGGTGTGGCATGGTGAGGTGAGCGAGGAGGAGGAGCGCGCGTATAGGTCTCCTCTTCTCATGCTCATACAAGTGGTAGAAGAGCTCACCTTATAAGGTGGTGCAACTCCCACTCAACTAGCAGTATGGGACTAAATATTAGTCCCACTCACACCACACACAGCCATGCATGAATGGGCCATGAGAATTTCAGATTTTAGTTGGGCTTTGGGCAAAAAGCCTACTAGAAAAATCTAGCAAAATACTTATCCGCTACTATTTTGCTTCACCCTTCGTCTTCGGGGAAAATCCCAACGCAGCTCACAAGTAGCAGAAAGAATTTCTGGGGCCGTTGTCGGGGAGACATCATCAAATTAATTCTCATTAGGTTCCTACATACAAATTATCAATCACTTGCTCTACTTTTTATTTGCCTTCTTATTTTCCTCTGCCTCTCTTTTTCATCTCCCTCCACTTCGCAAAAAAAATCAAAAACACAAAAATATTTTACTTTGTTAGTTTGCTCGTTTGTATGCTTGCTTGGTCACCATGTCTCAAGAAAAATTCTATGATAGTTCTTATCATAAAAGGTTGGCCGAGATAGAAAACACTGCTAAGAATTTCATGTTTACACATTATGAGCGCAATAAATTCTTTGCTAGAGCACTCTACCTTATTAGATGCCATTAGTAAACAACTCGATGAAGTTAATCAAGAAGTTGCCAACCTCTAGTCTCAACTTGCTCATACTGAAAATTTGATAGGGAAGATATCCGATAAACAAACTACGCTAGTAAATAAGATGGTTGCCAAACCAGAGTCACATCCTCTTACTAGTGATGATGAAGATATTAAAATGATTGGTGTGACACCTATTGAATCTTTGTTTAGTAATATAAAACTTGATGAAAAAGGGACCGGAGATTAGTCAACTTTAGCTAGAAGGCGTCCCAATTGTTCGGAGGGTGATGATCTTAATGATAAAAATGATAAAAGTTGGTTTGGAGAGGTCAAGACTTTAAATAGTGATGTGCCCACTACTTTGGCTTACAAGGACTTTAATTATGATAATTGCTCTTTGATTGAATGCATTTCCTTGTTGCAATCAATGATAACATCACCTAATGCTTACGAACAAAATAAAGCTTTTACTAAACATATTGTAGAAGCAATGATAAAAGCTCATGAAGAAAAGCTTGAGTTGGATGTGTCAATACCTAGAAAATTACATGATGAATGGGAACCTACTATTAAAGTTAAGATTAAAGATTATGAATGTGATGCTTTATGTGATCTAGGTGCTACCGTCTCTACTATACCAAAATCTTTATGTGACGTGCTAGGTCTCACCGATATGAATGAATGTTCCCTTAACTTGCATCTAGCGGATTCAACTATTAAGAAACCATTGGGTAGAATAAATGATGTTCTCATACTTGCTAATAGGAATTATGTACCGGTGGATTTTATTGTGCTTGATATTGAATGCAATCCGTCTTGTCCTATAATACTTGGTAGGCCTTTCCTACGAACCATAGGTGCTATTATTGATATGAAAGAAGGAAATATAAGATTTCAATTTCCATTAAAGAAAGGGATGGAACACTTCCCTAGAAAGAGAATTAAACCACCATATGAATCCATTATGGGAGCTACCTATAGAATTAATTTGAAGGATGATGTCGTGGGCACGACCATCTATGGGGCCATCTAGCCCCTTTGTGGTTCGGCAGGGGAGATCGACGTGCACAAAGAGCAGAAGACGCAGGGGTTTTTACCCAGGTTCGGGCTGCTGAGAAGCGTAAAACCCTACTCCTACTTTGGTATATTGGATGTGTGAGAGCACAGGTACAAGGAGCGCTTTCCCCGGCAAGGTGCAGAGAGAGCAGCTACGCATGCAAGATGTGCTAATGTTTTGGAAGGAATCCGAATCCATCTAACTGTTGCCCTGGCCCTCCTTTTATAGCTCAAGGGGTTACCACAGTGGAAAAACAATAATTACAAGTTGATTAGATAGCAAACAGTGCTATCATACCTAACTCTGCCAGTTTAGGACAAAGGCATTAAATGCTCCGTTAGGTGACATGTGGAGAGGCAGCCCCGGCAAGGTTTCTGCACCGCTCGCCCATCTACCTCGTATAGTTCTGACACGCCTCCTGGACGGGTGTCATTAAAGGTGAATCTTCTCCCTGCGTGCTAACACGTGCCCGACAATTCTCACCAACCAGTCTGCGCGGTCGACACCTCACCGATTAGTGACTAGCTTCCCGGTGAGGTGGAGCGCTGATGAGTTGGCGAAGGCTTGCCGGCACGGAGCTTGGCGGGTAATTACCTTGCCGGTTCAGTCTTGCCGGCAAGAAATATCTTCATCTTCATTACTAGTTGAGTGCTTGTCGACGCTTTGTTTTGAGCTTCTCTCCAGCAGCTTCTGCAACTGGGTCTAGGATCTGGTTATTTGGCAAATCCCGGCAAGCCTTGGCCGGCAAGGAGGCTGCCACCGTCTGTGCATAAGTCAGGGTATAAAATACCCATGTTTTATACACCGACAGGAGCCCCCGGGCCTGGGCCATACGCGCGTCCGAAGCGTCGTTGGGCTAGGCCCTAACAATGCACAGACATGCGGCGGGAAAACTGCCGCTGTAACTTTTGTCATGATAGTTATCGCCTCTTGAGATCTTCTTTGCTTCTTCATTAATCTGGACTTGAGTGTGTTCTTGGTCATCTTCCGGCAAACCTTGCCGTCAGACGGACAGCCGCTAGGCGTGCCCATACCAGGAATATGCTCATATGCGGGGCGTCGTTGGTTCAAATCGAACCGGCGCATAGCCACACGTGGCAAAGGATAACTGCCATATCTGTCTTTACTTCTCCTTTTTCTGCGCCCCTCCATCACGCGCGTTTGCATGCATGCAGGGCAGTGGATTGGTGTAGAAGGGCGGCCGTTGGAGTGACGCGCCAGGCCAGGGACGCAGGGCGCGGGATTGGCGAACTCGGACAGTCGCTGGAGTAATGTGCCCGGCCAGAGGCGCAGGGCATAGGATTGGCGAATCTGGGTGGCCGCCCGAAGACAGTGATGAACCAGCTCCCCGCACTCCCCCTATAAAGAGGGGGCTGCGGGATGCGATGCTCATCCATCTCCCTTTGCCTCAGTCTTCAGCAACTGTCGCCTCCTCCTTCCATCCTCTTCCTCCGCACCTGTGGACGGTATGGCGAGGGGAAGGGGCCGTGGTCGTGCCTCCGCCGCCGCGGCAAGAGCTTCTCCTCGGCTCCATGCCCACGCCTCGGCCGCAACTGCGGAGGCTGGCTCCAGTGCTCAAGGGAGGGCCGCGGCCCATGGTCGTGGAAGACGCAGTGCTCGTGGTCGAGGCGGCCATAGCGGAGCGCTTGCTGCTTCATCTTCGGCCCTTCCTCCCCCGACAGAGGGCCATACGGAGGACACGGCACAGGAATTCGTCGTGGAACTACGTGATTGGCCGCGGAGCTGGTTGCGGCTTCCTCGTCCTTTTGCTAGGGAGATGGAAGGCCGCCACCTGCGCAGCTTGTGGTTGTGCGTGGATGGTTGCTGCAACGGCCCGGTTTGGGTGACCGTTGAGACCTCCAACAACGGCCTCATGTATCTCACGCGCGGGTGGAAATCCTTCGTTCGTGCCCGTTGCTTAGGGCAAGGGTACCTTCTCCTCTTTAGGTTGGACGGACCAGATACGCTCGTCGTGAAGTTCTTCGGGGCTTCAGGCGTTCGTCTGGAGTGCTGCGCGGAAAGCTCGAGTGACAGCGACACCGCTTCCTCCAACGATGCTGAGGATGACAATGATGACGGCGATGACGACGGCGCTCCGGGCGTGAAGATCGAGGACGACGATGACGAGTCTGGCTGATCGCCGGTAGCACCATCATCTGGCCTTCCGGGAACAAGCCGGGCTTCGCCTAGGCGCCCCTTTTGCCCTCTTTGCACTCGATGTAAACCCTGGGGAAGGGCCAATAAAATGTAACCGAGTACTCTTTTAATGAATATCTATTGTTTGTCGGGCTTAGATGAGCGTGTGCTGTCCCCCTTGTTTTATTCCGTCTTTGTATGATTGCGCTCCCTACGCTGTTTGGAAACTTGCCGGTGCGCACACTTGCCGCGAGTGCTTTGGGGAACAGATCCTTAGCAGCTTGCTGGAAGTGCCGCCACCGGCAAGGTAACTTGTCGGTCACAGCGCGGCAACTTGCCGGTATAGACACTTGCCGCAAGCGCTTAGAGGAACAGGTCCTTAGCAGCCTACTGGAAGTACTGCCACCGGCAAGATAACTTGTCGCGCAATGCAGCTGCATATCTTGCCGAGTGGACTCGAGGCAAAACATGAGCACAATCTAATCACGACAAGATTCCTTCACGTGCAGGTTCTTCATACAAACACAGAATCGTTCAAGGGAAATCACAAATGTAATAAGGAAAAAGTTTCAAAGTTTTTCAACTTAGCTTTTCCTTGCATTGTTTTCCCCATCGCACGAAATGACCACTTGAACGTCATTAAAATGGTACCCCATCTCCACTCCCCCTGGGAAACTTGCACGCGAGGGATCCTTCTGTCCTTTTAAGAAAAAGAAAGAAGAGACAAGAGCGGTTCGGGAACCTTGACGGTTCATCAGTCATTTCATACAAACTAAAGTGTTAATCACAACATCACATGCATCCATATATTAATGAATATGTACGAAGAGTTGCGAAACACTTAGCTTTATTACGCACAGGATCTGCGCCCGGCTTTGTACAAAGGGTTACAAGTCTTGCCGACAAAGCTAAAATACAAAAGGGGTTGCCGGGAGGCCCGGCAACCGCGCCTTATGGGTAGAACTTGCGAAGATGCTCAATTTTCCATGAGTTCTGCACTGGGGTGCCATCTTCGGTCTCCAAACGGACTGCACCAGGTCTGGTGACTCGTACTACCCGATAAGGGCCTTCCCACTTCGGCGTCAACTTGTTTGATTTCTTGGCGGACTGAACGCACCGAAGAACAAGGTCGCCTTCCTCAAGGCTTCGGGCGTGCACTTTGCAGCTATGATAGCGGCGCAAGGCTTGCTGGTAGCGTACAGCTCGCACAGCCGCCCAAAGACGATCCTCCTCAAGGAGCGTTGCGTCGTCTTGACGCAGCTGCTCTTGCTCAGCTTCATCGTAAGCGAGCACTCGAGGTGACCCATGTATGAGTTCTGTGGGGAGCACTGCTTCTGCACCATAGATTAGGGAGAAGGGTATTTGGCCGGTAGCTCGATTCGGTGTCATTCTGAGTGACCAAAGAACCACCGGCAACTCATCAATCCAGCACCTTCCACATTTGCGCAGCCTATCAAAGGTTCTTGTCTTGAGGCCATGCAGCACTTCAGTGTTCATCCTTTCCGCTTGGCCGTTGCTTCTCGGGTGAGCAACAGACGCAAAACAAATTTTGCCGCCAAGGTCCTGGATATACTGCATAAAGGTGCAGCTCGTGAATTGCGTGTCGTTGTCAGTGATGATTCTGTTAGGAACTCCGAAACGGCAAACTAATCCCTTGAAGAACTTGACGGTTGATTGCGCTGTCACCTTTCTCACTGGCTCCACTTTAGGCCACTTTGTGAACTTGTCGATGGCGATGTACAAGAACTCAAAGCCCCCGGCAGCACGGGGGAAGGGGCCCAAGATATCGAGCCCCCAGACCGAAAAGGGCCAGGAGAGAGGGATCGTTTGGAGAGCTTGAGCTGGCTGATGTATGTTCTTTGAATGGAACTGGCATGCTTCACACTTTGTTACTAGCTCAGTCGCATCCTAGAGGGCAGTGGGCCAATAGAAACCTTGTCGGAAAGCTTTGCCGGCAAGTGCTCTTGAGCCTATGTGAGAGCCACATATGCCTCCATGTATCTCCGCCAACAACTTTAGTCCATCTTCCCGGCAAATACACTTTAATTTCACACCGTTTGGCCTCTTTCTGTATAGCGTGTTATCCACAAACTGATACAGACTTGACTGACGGGTTACTTTCTCAGCTTCTTCTTGCTCATTGGGAAGTTCTCCTGTTTGAAGGAAATGAACTATCTGCTGTGCCCATGCCGGAGCCTGCGGCTCGACGACAAGGACTAAAGGCATTTCTTCGGCTGCGGGAGCGCTTGCCTCTGCGGCAAGAACCTGAGGTTCTGCGCTAAGCCGCTACTCACCGACAATCGTGTCGTTGTCCCCGGCAACCTTTTCGCCAGCGGCACCTGGGAGCTCTGCCGGAAAATACTTGCCGGCGTTCAACTTCCTCCTCTTACTGGCCTGCGTTGATGGAGTGATTGTTGGTTGATTCAAATGGAGCACAAAAGTTCCTGGTTCCACAAGTAGCTTTTGAGCAGCACACTTTGACGGGTGATCAGCAATGCTGTTTTCTGCACGAGGAATGTGCTCTGTTTGCAAACCGTCAAAGTGTTCTTCCATCTTTCTCACTTCTTCCACATATGCTTCCATCAACGGGCTCTGATAATCTTTGTTTACTTGTTTCACAACAAGCTGCGAGTCACCGCGGACGACCAATTTCCTGATCCCAAGGTCCACTGCAATCCTAAGACTAGCAAGGAGTCCTTCGTACTCAGCAGTATTGTTTGTAGCTTGCTCCCTGGGAAAGTGCATTTGAACCACATACTTGAGGTGCTCTCCGGTGGGTGCGACAAGCAGCACTCCGGCACCGGCGTCTTGCAGCGAGAAGGCACCGTCAAAGTACATGATCCATTCTTTGGTTATCTCCTTGCCAGGGAGAGATGTTTCTTGAGTTTCTTCGTCTTGCGTTGGTGTCCATTCTGCAATGAACTCTGCCAAGGCTCTGCTCTGGATGGTCGAAGTGCTTTCAAACTTAAGTGCAAAGCTTGACAATTCCAACGCCCACTCCACTATCCTGCCAGTTGCCTCTGGATTTCTCAAAATGCGTTGCAACGGAAAGCGAGTGACGACGGTGATCTCGTGTGCTTGGAAATAGTGACGCAGCTTTCTCGAGGCCATCAGAAGGCCGAAAAGTAATTTCTGCACCCCAGAGTATCTTGATCTAGCCCCCTGCAGAAGGGAACTAACAAAATATACGGGCCACTGCACCACCTTCTTCTTTGGCATCACTTGTTGATTAGTTTCATTTGCTTGCGTTGTTTCTGACTTGTCGGCGCTGGACCTTGCCGGAGAAGATTCCGGTTTGTCGCTGGACGGTCTTGCCGCGGTTACTTCCTCGTCATCGACTTCCCTCTGCGCCACTAATGCAGCACTAGCCACTTGATTTGTGACCGCTACATATAGCAGCAACGGCTCTTGTGGCCTAGGCGCAACTAGCGTTGGCGTGGAGGAGAGGTATCTTTTCAAGTCCTGCAGCGCGGCCTCCGCTTTGAGAGTCCATTTCATCGGACCTGCCTTTTTCAAAATCTTGAAAAACGGCAGGGCGCGCTCAGCAGATCTTGAAATGAACCTACTCAAGGCAGCAACACAACCGGCAAGACGCCACACATCCTTGACGCTTTTTGGTGCTTGAATCTGCTCAATTGCTTTGATCTTGTCGGGATTTGCTTCAATTCCACGCTGAGATACAAAGAACCCGAGAAGTTTGCCGGATGGAACGCCAAACACACACTTCTCGAGATTGAGCTTCAAATTGATCTTGCGTAAGTTTGCAAATGTTTCTTCCAAGTCTTGAATGAGGGTTGATTTGTCCTTGGTCTTGACCACTATATCATCCATATATGCTTCCACATTCCTGTGCAGCTGGGGCTCAAAACCAATCTGGACTGCTCTTGCGAATGTTGAACCAACACTCTTTAGCCCGAAAGGCATACGCGCAAAGCAGTATGTGCCACATGGAGTAATGAATGTGGTTTTCTCCTCATCCTCCTTGGCCATGAATATCTGATGGTACCCAGAATAGGCATCAAGGAAGGAGAGTAAGTCACAGCCGGAAGTAGAGTCTACAATTTGATCAATGCGCGGCAAGGGGAAAGGATCCTTTGGACATGCTTTGTTAACATCAGTGTAGTCAATACAAAGTCTCCACTTTCCGTTTGCTTTGCGCACCACAACTGGATTTGCCAACCAAGTTGGATGTAGTACACCTCTAACCAAGACTGCTGCTTCAAGTTTCTTGATTTCCTCGGCAATGAATTGTTGCCGCTCCAAAGCTTGCTTCCGGACCTTTTGCTTGACGGGCCGAGCATGGGGACAGACGGCAAGGTGGTGCTCAATTACCTCCCTGGGAATACCGGGGATGTCAGACGGTCGCCAGGCGAACACATCGACATTCGCCCGCAGGAAGGTAATGAGCGCGCTTTCCTATTTGCTGTCAAGGGTGGCACTGATGGTGAAGGTACCGTCAGCGCCATCCTCCCTTGCCGGCACCTTTTTGGTCACTGGTGCAGTGGCTCTGGATTTCTTACCGGCAGAGCACTCCGGCAAGTCTTCAACAGGTGCACAGCACTCCGAAGAGGCGCGCTTCCCAGAATCCTTGCCAGAGGTCTTACCGGATTTCTAGCTTTCCTTCTTCTTGGCGGGAGCTGGTGCCTTGGCGGCCTCTGCTGCAACCGCATCCCTGTACATCTTATCGACGCAAATAACTGCATCTTTCTTGTCGGAGTTGATGGAAATGACACCCATCGGTCCTTGCATTTTCAATGTGTTGTAAGCATAGTGAGATGCTGCCATGAATTTTGCCAAGGCTGGGCGACCAAGAATTCCATTATATGGCAAGGGGATCTTGACAACGTCAAACACAATCTTTTCTGTTCTGTAGTTCAATTCCCCGCCAAACGTCACCGGCAATGTGATCTTTCCCTTAGGCTGGCTTCTTCCCGGGTTTACTCCTTGAAAAGTGCCTGTCTTCTCGAGCTCCTCGTCGGGAATCTACAGCCTCTTGATTACCTCTGGAGAAATCAAGTTCAGGCCGGCCCCACCGTCAACTAACATTTTTGTGACCTGGAGGTTGCGAATTGTTGGCGAAACCAACAACGACAAACACCCGACCGCGCTTGTGCGATCAGGGTGGTCCTCAGCATCGAAAATGATAGGCGTGTGTGACCACTTGAGTGGCTTTTGAGAGCCCATTGTCGGTTCTGTCGCGTTAACCTCACGAGCCCACTACTTAAGTTGGCGGTGAGAGGAGTGCTCCTCCGTCAACGCACATGGCATCAGTTGCCTTCTGGAATTCCTGTTCACTGGACTCTCCGTCGTCCTCTTCCTCTTCACTTCCATCATCTTCCCCTTTCTTTTCGCATCCTCTAGCAGGCTTTTCTTTCTGCTGCTTGGCCTTGCCGCGACGGCCTCCACGACCGCCACGACCCTTTTTGCCAGATCCACCGGCACCATCTTGACCCTTCTCTTTGTCACGTTTTTCATATTCAGCCTTCTGCTTCTCAACAAGGTGCTCGACTTGTCGGCACACTTGGAGATCGTGGCCCTTGGTGCGGTGAATCTTACAGTACGGCCCATCAGATTTGCCGGCCTTCTTGTTTGCCGCCGCCTCCTGGCAGGCGGCGCATACAGCTGCCTCTTTGCCGAAGTTCTCAGTCTTAGCTTTCTTAGCGGACTTAGAGTTGCCGGAGCCCTCGACGGCCATAACAGTTTTTCCTTTGCGCTTCGTGTTGCGCTTTCGGCCTTTCTTCCTCGGAGTGGCAGCATCGTCGTCCTCGGAATCCGCCTCGGCACCAGCGTCTTCCCCGGGAAGCCTTCTCCCTTCCTCAGCGCGTGCGCACTTATCCGCCAATGTATAGAGCTCGTTGACGGTTTTGGGTAGCTTGACGTTCATCTTCTCCCGCATCCTTCGATTGCGGACGTTCGTATGGAAGGCGGCAATCATGGCTGCGGGGTGCACATCTGGGATATTGCGGTGCACGCGGCTGAATCTCTAAATGTACTCGTGCAAAGTTTCACCATCTCTTTGCGGGATCACCTGCAGGTCACTGGGCTGTCCAGGGGCCTTGTGGCCTCCGGTAAAGGCACCAACAAACTCATTGTACAGATCTGACCACGAAGAAATGGAGTTCTCCGGCAAGTTCATTAGCCAAGACCTCACGTTGGGCTTCAGCACCAATGGGAAGTAGTTGGCGAGGATTTTCTCATCTCTTCCTCTGGCAGCTTGTACGGCAATCGTGTAGATGCCCAGAAACTCTGTCGGGTTCAGCTTGCCGTCGTACTTTTCTGGTACTTCTGGCTTGAAGGCTCGGACGGACGGCCATCGGACTTGCCGCAGCTCATGGGTGAAGGCAGGACATCCGACCTCGTAAGGTAGATACCCGCCAACCCCTGGCGCAGGCTCATCAACGATGGGGCCATTGCGCGCGTCGGATTGGCGGCGCGCCTCCCGGCGCCATTCAATGGTGGTGCGGGCATCCTCTACCCGCCTGTCTCGCAGCACTTGCCGCTGGTCTTGCCGCGCTCGCCGATCTGAAGAGGCCATCGACATCTCGTAGGGCTCGAAAGATCGTTGAGCTTGCCATGGTTTTTGGCGTTGCTGCTATTGAGACTGTTGCCGTTGGGGTGATTGCACCGTCAACGCGGCCACCAGCTGGAGCTGCTGGTGCTGTTCGCGGACGCCGTGAGGGCTCCGCTTGCTGTGATTTACTGGCCTCGGCAAACCCAATCAAACTTTGGATGGTGGCTCTCCACTCGTCCATCTTCTCTGCTGCTGGAGGAAAGTTCAACAGCATCTGGGCTCGCGCCATTGCTTCTGCTGCCGTGGCTGGCATGGCCGGAAGCGAAGAGCGCGACGTCGCTCTACTCCTGGCGTAGCTAGCAGGAGCGCCATCGCGGTCTTGCTGCCGTGGCACATGGTCAGCAGCGGGTCGCTGTGGTGGAGGCGGTGCCTGAGGATCTGGGATTTGATCAACAGGAGTCTTGCCGTGAGGTCGCCACTGTCCGGAGTCGTTGGCGCCGCTCGGAGCTGTACTGCGCCTGTTGCGGGAGGGGCGCGGCGTCTGTCCTGAAGCAGCATCTTTAGACACCGCCGCGGCGGGATCTTGGCTCGCGCCGGCCCGGGCATTACCGTTCCAGTGGCTGCGTTCGTCGGTGCGACGAGGAGGAGGAGGAGGAGGAGGTCGTCCGTCTGCTCCGCCCGCGCCGTCGCGGCTTCGTTCGCCAAAGGAGCGAGGAAGTCGACTGCCTCCAGCGCGCTCGTCTCCTGTGCCGACCGTAGTGGGCATGGCGACCGTGCCGCCTGCGCTGGTCGTGCCAACCGCGGTATTCGCACCACCCGCATTGGCTGCGCCGCCTGCGGATGCGTGCGAGGGGGACGTCATCGTGATTCCCTTCTTCTTAGGGGCCACCGACGATGAAGAAGTTGATGAGGTTTACGCGCATTCCACTGATTCAGGTTCGCGCAAGCGACTCCCCCTACCTGGCGCGCCAATGATGTCGAGGGTACGACCATCTATGGGGCCATCTAGCCCCTTTGTGTTCGGCAGGGGAGATCGACGTGCACAAAGAGCAGAATCTATGGAAGACGCAGGGGATTTTACCCAGGTTCGGGCCGCTGAGAAGCGTAAAACCCTACTCCTGCTTTGGTATATTGGATGTGTGAGAGCACAGGTACAAGGAGCGCTTTCCCGGGCAAGTTGCAGAGAGAGGAGCTACGCATGCAAGATGTGCTAATGTTTTGGAAGGGATCCGAATCCATCTAACTGTTTCCCTGGGCCTCCTTTTATAGCTCAAGGGGTTACCACAGTGGCAAAACAGTAATTACAAGTTGATTAGATAGCAAACAGTGCTATCATACCTAACTCTGCCAGTTTAGGACAAAGGCATTAAATGCTTCGTTAGGTGTCATGTGGAGAGGCAGCCCCGGCAAGGTTTCTACACCGCTCGCCCATCTACCTCGTGTGGTTCTGACACGCCTCCTGGATGGGTGTCATTAAAGGCGAATCTTCTCCCTGCGTGCTGACACGTGCCCGACAAATCTTACCAACCAGTCTGCACGGTCGACACCTCGCCGATTAGTGACTAGCTGCCCGGTGAGGTGGTGCGCTGATGAGTTGGCGAAGGCTTGCCGGCACGGAGCTTGACGGGTCATTACCTTGGCGGTTCAGTCTTGCCGGCAAGAAATATCTTCATCTTCATTACTAGTTGAGTGCTTGTCGACGCTTTGTTTTGAGCTTCTCTCCAGCAGCTTCTGCAACTGGGTCTAGGATCTGGTTATTTGGCGAATCCCGGCAAGCCTTGGCCGGCAAGGAGGCTGCCACTGTCTGTGCATCAGTCAGGGTATAAAATACCCATGTTTTATACACCGACAGATGACAATACTTGAAACTATGCATTATGCCTAGGTAGGGGCATAAAACAATAGCGCTTGTTGGGAGGCAACCCAATATTTATCTTTATTGCAATTTCTTATTTTCTTGAGTCACACAATTATAGCTAATGTAATGATTGTCTTTTTAACTTTTAGTTAGTGTTTGTGTCAAGTAATGCCTTTGGGATGATTTGGATGATAGTATAATTGATGTTGTTTGAAAACAGAAAGTATTGTGCCCAGTAGTTGATTTTTAATTTATTACCGGAATGTCAGAAACCTCTGAAATTTTTACACAGTACTGGGATAGAAATTGTTTACATTGTCATTATTTTTCAGAATTTTTGGAGTTACAGAAGTATGGATAAATATTCTTTCATCGCGTACTATTTTGTTTTAGACAGATTCTGTTTTTATTTCATAGTGTGCTTGTTTTAATGAAACTATATATCGGTGGGTATAAGTCATGGAGAATTTATAATACAGTAGGTATTTTGCAATAACAATTATGAATGAGTTTATAATAGTACCTAAAGTGGATGATTGATTTATTATACTAACGGATCTCACGAGGTTTCTGTTGAGTTTTGTGTGCTGAAGTTTTCAAGTTTTGGGTGAGATCACGATGGATGAAGGAATAAGGAGCGGCGAGACCCTAAGCTTGGGGATGCCCAAGGCACCCCAAGGTAATATTCAAGGAGGACCCAAGCGTCTAAGCTTGGGCATTCCCCGGATGGCATCCCCTCTTTCGTCTACAATCTATCGGTATATTACTTGGAGCTATATTTTTATTCATCACATGATATGAGTTTTACTTGGAGCGTCTTGTGCTATAGTTTTTGCTTTGTTTGCTTTTTAGTTTGCCACAATCATTGTTTTCTGGACACACCTTTTGAGAGGGACACACATTTATCATGATTTGTTAGAATACTCTATGTGCTTCACATATATCTTTTGAGCTAGGCAGTTGGTCTAGTGCTTCACTTATATCTGTTAGAGCACGGTGGTGGTTATATTTTATAGAAATGATTGCACTCTCATGCTTCACTTAAATCTTTTTAATAAATAGTAATGGCAATATGCATGTGTTATAAGACTGGTCCCAAAAGGATAGGTATTCAAGGGGGATATAATAAAAACTTTCATGTAGATCATTAAATATGAAATGTATGGTTTAATTGTATTGATGTCATAATATAAAAGGGTATTGGTTCATGATCATTGGTTAGTAGAAATATCGGTATTAAAGCTTGTTATTAACTTCTCATCTAAGTGTTGGTCATGGCATGGTGGGGAGGTTTGAGCATTTTTATGTCTGATTGAAATCCTTGAGTGATGTTATAATCGGGGGTGCGCGATGGTTAACTCCTACCAACATCCTCCCTAGGGGCATGCGAGTAGTACTTTGCTTCGAGGGCTAATAGGCTTTCACAATAAGTATGAGTTCTTTATGACTAATGTGAGTCCATGGATTATACGCACTCCAACCTTTCCGCAATTTGCTAGCCTCTTCGGTATCGTGCATTGCCCTTTATCACCTCGAGAGTTGGTGCAAACTTCGCCGGTGCATCCAAACCCCATGATATGATACACTCTATCACACATAAGCCTCTTTATATCTTCCTCAAAACAGCCACCATACCTACCTATTATGGCATTTCCATAACCATTCCGAGATATATTGCCATGAAACTTCCACCGTTCTGTCTCATGACTTGTGTATTCATCATCATATTGCTTTGCATGATCATATAGAGCTAACATGACATTTGTGGCAAAGCCACCGTTCATCATTGTTATACATGTTACGCTAGATCGTTGCACATCCTGGTACACTACCAGAGGCATTCATATAGAGTCATATTGTTTCAGTTATTGAGTTGTAAGTAAATCAAAGTGCGATGATCATCATTATTAAAGCATTGTCCCAGTGAGGAAAGGATGATGGAGACAATGATTCCCCCACAAGTCGGGATGAGACTCCGGACGAAAAATATATAAAAAAAGAGGCCAAAAGAGCCCAACAAAAAAATGAGAGAAAAGAGAGAAGGGGCAATGTTACTATCCTTTTACCACACTTGTACTTCAAAGTAGCACCATGTTCTTCATATAGAGAGTCTCCTATGTTGTGACTTTCATATACTGGTGGGAATTTTTCATTATAGAACTTGGCTTGTATATTCCGATGATGGGCTTCCTCAAATGCCCGAGGTCTTCATGAGCAAGCAAGTTGGATGCACACCCACTTAGTTTCCGTTGAGCTTTCATACACTTATAGCTCTTAGTGCATCCGTTGCATGGCAATCCCTACTCCTCACATTGATATCGATTGATGGGCATCTCCATAGCCCATTGATCCGCCTAGTTGATGCAAGACTTTCTTCCTTTTTGACTTCCCTTATTGATCTCTACCACCGCATTCTATTCCACCTATAGTGCTATATCCATGGCTCACGCTCATGTATTGCGTGGAGTTGAAAATGCTGAAGCGCGTTAGAAGTACGATCCAATTGCTTGGTTTAACACCGGGGTGCTCATGATTTACATTTATGCGGTGAAGGCGGAGTCATGCCATGCTAACATGATAAAATGAGTTGGGATAACATTCGTTAAGGATCGTATAGTTTGAAAGTTTAATAATTATGTTTCCTATATTCATGGATATTATTATGTTGATATTATTACTTCATCGTTTCTCATCATTTATACCGTAAAGAGAGTACATGATAAACATGTTAGGTAGCATTCAACATCAAAAATTCTGTTTTTATCATTTACCTACTCGAGGACGAGCAGGAATTAAGCTTGGGGATGTTGATACGTCTCTGACGTATCTATAATTTTTGATTGTTTCATGCTATTATATTATCAATCTTGGATACTTTATATGCTTTAATATGCAATTTTATATCATTTTTAGGAACTAACCTATTAACCCGGTGCCTAGTGCCAGTTGCTGTTTTTTTCCCTGTTTTTGGTTTTCCAGGAAATCGGTACCAAACGGAGTCCAAACGCTACGAAACTTTTTGACGATTTTTTTCTGGACATAAGAGACCCTAGAAGCTTCGGGAGGAGACCAGACAGCAAACGAGGAGACGGCAAGGCAACAGAGCGCGCCATGGGGGGGTAGGCATGCCCTGTTACCTTGTGGGCCCCACATGGCTCCGTCTGACCTAATTCCACTTCTATAAATTCTCAAATATTGGGAAACCCCCAGAGAGCCACCCGAAACAATTTTTCCGCCACCGCAAGTCTCTGTTATTCCGTGATCCCATCTGGAGGACTTTTTCGGTACTCTGCCGGAGGGGGATTCGATCACGGAGGGCTTCTACATCAACCTTGCTGCCCTTCCCATGATGTGTGAGTAGTTCACCACAGACCTACGGGTCCATAGCTAGTAGCTAGATGGCTTCTTCTCTCTCTTTGATCTTCAATACAAAGTTCTCCATGATCTCCATGGAGTTCTATTCGATGTATTCTTCTTTTGTGGTGTGTTTGTTGGGATCCGATGAATTGTGGGTTTATGATCAGATTATTCATTGAAAGTAATTGAGTCTTTTCTGAACTTTATTATGCATTATTATGATAGCTTTGTATTTCTCTTCGATCTATCCGTTTGGTTTGGCCAACTAGATTGATTTATCTTCAGTGGGAGAGGTGCTTTGTAGTGGGTTCAATCTTGCGGTGTTCTCACCTCGTGACAGAAAAGGTAGCGAGGCACATATTGTATTGTTGCTACTAAGGATAAAACGATGGTGTTTATTCATATTGCTTGAGTTTACTTTGTCTACATCATGTCATCTTGCTTAAGGCATTACTTTGTTTGTTATGAACTTAATACCATAGATGCATGCTGGATATCGGTCGATTGGTGGAGTAATAGTAGTAGATGCAGGCAGGAGTCGGTCTACTTGTCACGGATGTGATGTCTATATATGTGATCATTGCCATGAATAACGTCATAACTATGTGCTTTTCTATCAATTGCCCAACGGTAATTTGCTTACCCACCGTATGCTATTGTTTCGAGAGAGACAACTATGGCCCCCGGGTCTACCTTAATCATATTACTAAAACTAAAAATACCTTGCTGCAATTTTATACCTTTTATTTTACTTTTCTTTTTATCTATCTACCACTATCAGAATTAATCCTTGCAAGTAACGAGTTCAAGGGGATTGACAACTCTCTTACCCGCGTTGGGTGCAAGCGTTTGCTTTTGTGTGTGTAGGTACTGAAGACGGGAATTTGCGTGGTTCTCCTACTGGTTCGATAACCTTGGTTCTCACTGAGAGAAATACTTATCTGCTACTATATTGCTTCACCCTTCCTCTTTGGGAAAAATCCCAACGCAGCTCACAAGTAGCACACTACTCCGAGCCCTCATCCATGGACTCCTCCTCAGACTCCTTGCGATCATCCTCAACAATCTCATCATCATCTGCGGCCGTACGACGAGCAGAAGTAGTACCAGTGGAATCATCAAAATCTGTCCACTTGCTGTGCTTGGAGACCCAGTCCTCCTCAGACGTGATCTTCTTCTCAGATCCACTCTCCACAGAAATGTCCATCTTCCTCATCATTTGAATCTGACGTTGGCGCGCAATCTTCTCCGCCACATGTGCCTCGTACAACATGTGTTGCACATCAGTCTGGAGGCAAAAGAGCTTCTTCACCTTCTTGAGCTTGGTAGCCCAAGATGGCTTCTCAGTAGGTGGCACATAGTCAGGCTCCTCAGACTCATCAGAATCAGAAGGTGGAACCTCAATCTCTGGAATGGCTGGAGCGACGCCCCAGTTCTCCTTCTACCACAGCTTGATGACATCATGAGATACTGGATCACATGTCTCAAGGTGCTCCCCTGGGAACTGAGATGCCCAAGTGTCCTCAATGAGCTTGAAGAGATAGGGCCCATAGATAGGCGCCTTCCTGTCATACACGGCAGATAAGAGCTCCGACCACATGACATGAGAAACATTCAACAAGCAGGTCTTGTTCTTCTATTTCTGACACATCAAGAGCATATTCATGAGATAAGAGTGTACCATGTCCAAGTTCCCAACACGAGGGAAGAGAGTGTTCCTGAAGAGACGGTGCATGATGTCCAAAAATGGGATCAACTCCTTGACCTCTCCCTTGTTAGTCTTCCTAATCTTCATGTACTTGTATAGCTTGGACTTGTGAGTGGTTGCAATATCCTTGTGAGGGCGAAGTCCAAGTGTGTTCTCAAGCCCCTCATCCCCATAGCCAAGACTGTTCATGAAGGTCTTCCAAGTGGCATGCAGGTGCTTGCCATGAGTCATTCAGGTCATGGTTCGTGCATCATCATTACCAAAATGCACTGTGGCAAAGAACTGGGCCACAAGCTCTGGGTCAAAGTCCTTGTTGAAGGTCATGATCTTGATAATATCAAACTAAGCACAGAGAGCAAGAGCTTCTCCAAAGTAAGCTGGGTCCCATTCCATATGATGAAGATCAATAGACTTAGTCTACACAAATAGATTCTTCTTCGCTTTGAGCACATCCATGTACACTGTTGTCTGCGCGCTATTCCAGAACGGGTGGTTCTCAAGAGATGGATCCTGAGGATAATGATAGGGGTTACACTGACGGTACTCCCAGAAATCCTTGCCGGTCATCTCAGAAACTGCCTTCTCCTTCTCTTTCTACTTCTTGGCAACGGACTTGGTGCTCGTTGACGGCCTCTGCCTGGCCTGAGCACTGGAACCCTCTGCTGCATCACTGGTACGTCCACGCTTGGCAGTCTGACGATCCGGGTTCTTGCGACGGGACTGATGAGGACCGTAGCTACCACCACCTGAACCAAACACAACAGCACAGGGGAAAAGCAGGTGTAAAAGCATTGCATAAGACAAAGGAATCAAAAGTGAGACGAGAAGCATTGTTGGAGAAGATGTTGAAGTTGGCAGCTCAAGCGGTAGTACCGCTTCAAATGGTAGTACCGCTCCGGGTAGAGCGGTAGTACCGCTTGAAGAACAGGCGCACTTCCGTGGCAAGATCCGGTAGTACCGAAGGTGCCAAACTCAAAATTACTCCAATAAAACTCCGAATGTCCTATCTAGCAGTCATTCCACGTCCTAACCATGCCTCGATTTAGCCAAAAATTGATGAACACTACACGCATTGCCCTAGAACCTAGATTCAAAGAATATAACCCTAAGAGCAGAGAACAAGGGCAATATCGGCGTCCATGGCAAGAGTAGAAGCTGGGGATCGATCCACTGGACGAAATCATGGAAGACGGCACGGAATCGGCATGCTGGGGGCGGCGGCCGTAGCAGTTGGGTCGCCTGCGAGGGGAGAAGTCATGGGGAGAGGGAGTGAATGGGTATGGGAAGTTAGACTCCCCGTACCCGTGCACTTAACCCTCCCACAGACATCGAAGCAGTAGTACCGCAGGTTAGGGCGGTAGTACCTCCTGGGTACTTAGAACGACAGGAGGCCGGTAGTACCCCCCAGCGGTAGTATCGTTGGTCCAGAGTGGTAGCTGTCGGTGTAAAAACCGGCGGATCTCGGGGTAGGGGGTCCCGAGCTGTGGATCTTGGATCGATGGTAACAGAGACAATGGAGACGATGTTTACCCAGGTTCGGGCCCTCTTGATGGAGGTAAAACCCTACGTCCTGCTCTTGTTTATATTGATGGAGATGTAACAAGTACAGAGTTGATCTACCTCGAGATCGTAAGTTGTGGTCTAAACCCTAGGGGTGATGATGAATATCATAATAATCTATCGACTAGCCTAGCCTCGGCTTATATAATGTACCAGAGGCCTAGGATAACAAGAGTCCTAGTCAGCTACGCCGGTGAAGAGGAGTCCTTGTCTTGATCACCAAGTCTTGTGGAATCTTCCTCGTATATGTCATGGGCTGCCCGAAGTGGCCCAATAGTGAACCGCCATGGGGGTCCTCGGCCCGACCCACAGGTCGGGAGACGACGTGGTTAGTACCCCCTAGTCCAGGACACCGTCAGTAGTACTGTCCTTGTCTAGTGGTAGTACCGTTTCCACGCAACAAAAACTGCCAAGATCAAACTTTGGCGTGGAGGCTTATGCAGGTCTAAGAGGTTGTAGATGAGATGGGCTTGGGTTGGAGACAAGAAACACTACACATGGGAAGGAACACTCCAAGTTCAAAAGACAACCAAAACAAGAGCAAACTTGGAGTGACCCAAAACGCAACCGGAAACCGAGAACCAAACCTCATCCAAGAGAAGAGGGGCGGTGGCCGAAGCCACCTATGTTTGAGTCAATTGGTATGGCACCGCGAAGATTTTAACCTTGGGCCCATGACCAAAACTCATCTTTGAGGCACAAGTACCATTAAAAATGGCTAATGTGAAAGATTGATTCTATTTATGCATAATAGAGTGAGTGTGAGTTCATGAAGAGAACAACACTCCCCCAATGTCCATGCCTACATCTAGAACAAGATAACATGATGAATGCGGTGGGGTGTACCCTGTCTCAAGCCACATTGCTCAAATCAATGATATTTAGCTCATGCCTTAACTCGCGAAATCTTGCTTCATCCAATGGCTTCGTGAATATATCCGCTAGTTGCTCGTGAGTCCCTACATAAATAAGGTCAATCTCCCCACGCTTGATGTGATCTCGAATGAAGTGACGACGAATCTCAATATGCTTCGTATTGCTATGTTGCACGGGGTTGTAGGAGATTTGATTGTACTTTCGTTGTCACGTAGAAGAGGCACTTTGTCACAATTGACATCATAATCCTTTAAAGTTTGCCTCATCCATAGCAATTGTGCACAACAACTTGCGGCGGCTACATACTTGGCCTTGGTGGTGAAGAGAGACACATAGTTTTGCTTCTTCGAAGACCAACTCACCAAAGAGCGACCAAGGAAATGGCACCCTCCGGAAGTGGACTTCCTATCCACATGGTCTCCCGCCCAATCCGAGTCCGAATATCCCATGAGTTCAAAGCTTGCTCCTTTGAGGTACCATAAGCCAAAGTTTTGGGTATGAGCCAAATATCGAAAGATTCGCTTGACCGCCACATAGTGGCTTTCCTTAGGTGCGTGTCATGCGTACAATGATCTATGGGACCGAGAGGGCCCCTTTACAGTTCGACTGTGGGGATGCGCAAGCACAAAGAGCAGATCCAGCAATCAACACAAGCATTTTACCCAGGTTCGGGCCACCGTGAGGTGTAAAACCCTACTCCTGCTTTGATTGTATTATGGTGGAAACACAAGTACAAGGAGCGCAACTTGCCGGCAAGGTGCACGGGAAGTGCAACTTGATAACCCACAAGTATAGGGGATCAATCGTAGTCCTTTCGATAAGTAAGAGTGTCGAACCCAACGAGGAGCAGAAGGAAATGACAAGCGGTTTTCAGTAAGGTGTTTTCTGCAAGCACTGAAAGTAGCGGTAACGAGTAGTTTGATAGCAAGATAATTCATAACAAGTAACAAGTAACAAGTGTAACAAAAGTGCAGCAAGGTGGCCCAATCCTTTTTATAGCAAAGGACAAGCCAGAACGAACTCGTATAATAAGCAAAGCGTTCTCGAGGACACATGGGAATTTCATCTAGTCACTTTCATCATGTTTGTTTAATTCGCGTTCGCTACTTCGATAACTTGATATGTGGGTGGACCGGTGCTTGGGTGCTGTTCTTACTTGAACAAGCCTCCCACTTATGATTACCCCCTCTCGCAAGCATCCGCAACTACGAAAGAAGAATTAAGATAAATCTAACTATAGCATGAAACATATGGATCCAAATCAGCCACTTATGGAATAGCGCATAAACTAGGGTTTAAGCTTCTGTCACTCTAGCAACCCATCATCTAATTACTACTCCACAATGCCTTCCCTTAGGCACAAAGATGGTGAAGTGTCATGTAGTCGACGTTCACACGACACCACTAAAGGAAGCAACAACATATATATCATCAAAATATCAAACGAATACCAAATTCACATGATTACTTATGACAAGACTTCTCCCATGTCCTCAAGAACAAAAGTAACTACTCACAAATCATATTCATGTTCAAGATCAGAGGGGTATTCAATATCATTAAGGATCTGAACATATAATCTTCCACCAAATAAACCAACTATCATCAACTACAAGATGTAATCAACACTACTAGCAAACCCCAGGTACCAATATGAGGTTTTGAGACAAAGATTGAATACAAGAGATAAACTAGGGTTTGAGATGAGATGGTGCTGGTGAAGATGTTGATGAAGATTGGTCCTCCCACGATGAGAGGATCATTGGTGATGTCGATGGCTTCGATTTCCCCCTCCCGGAGGGAAGTATTCCCGGCGGAATCGCTCCGCCGGAGGGCAAAATTGCTCCTGCCCAGGTTCCGCCTCGAGACGGCGGCACTTCGTCCCGAAAGTCTTCTCTATAATTTTTTTAGGGCAAATGAGCCGATATAGCAGAAGGAGGGGGTCGGAGGCCAGCCAGGGGCCCCACAAGGCATCAGGGCGTGCCCAGGGGGGGCGCGCCCTGTTGCCTTTTGGGCAACTGGTGGGTCCCCTCCAGTATTTCTTTTCTCCAGTATTTTTTATATATTCAATAAAAAATCTCCGTGAAGTTTCAAGTTAATTGGAGCTCTGTAGAATAGGTATCTCTGTTGTAGCTATTTCAGGTCCAGAATTCCAGCTGTCGGTATTCTCCCTCTTCATATAAATCTTGCAAATTAAGAGAGAAAAGGCATAAAAATTGCATTACAAAGTGAAATAATTATCAAATACATTATAAATAACAGTTGGAAATCATGATGCAAATTGGACGTATCAACTCCCAAATATCTTAGACCTCGCTTGTCCTCAAGCGAAAGCCAAAATCGATAATCATGACCACATGTTTAGAGAGAGAGGCGTCGATAAAAATAAAATATGGACATGAAGGCATCATGATATTTATTATAACAACAATATAGCATCATAAAATTTCTCATGAAGAAGTGGAAATTCATTCACAAGTTAAAGTATGAACCATAAACCATATTGCAGACTAACAAACTATGATCTCAGTCACTGAAGCAATTGCAATTCATCATATTATTAGAAAGAGTCTATGTAAGAGCTTTGTTTAGCAAGTTCACATACTCAACTATCATTTAGTCTTCTATGATTGCTGACACTCACGGCATACTTATGGAGCAAAAGTTTGAGTCAGACACATAGATAGATAGGGGCTTATAATTTTGCCTCCCACCATATTTACCTCAACGGTAATGTCAACAATAATAATTCATGATCACCTACATCCAACTGGATATATATGTCTGGATCTTTCCCCCACCACATGATGCGTGCTAAGAGAGAAAATCAAAATGGAATAGAGGAGAATACTATTGACTCTTGCATGAAAGTAAATACATAAAAGTAAAAGATAGGCCCTTCACAGAGGGAAGCAGAGGTTGTCATGCGCTTTTTATTTTTGGATGTGCAAACTCTTAATGCAACGGAACATCACTTTATATTGCCCCCTTGTGATAGAGACCTTTATTATGCAGTCTGTCGCTTTTATTTCTCCGCCATCACAAGATCGTACAAAGCTTATTTTCCCTTACAATAAAAGTTCATACATATTTAGGAGCAATTTTTATTGCTTTTGTACCGTTGACAACTTACTTGAAGGATCTTATTCAATCCATAGGTAGATATAGTGGACTCTCATGGCATGAAACTGGGTTTAAGGGTTTTTGGATGCACAAGTAGTATCTCTACGTAGTACGGAATTTTTGGCTAGCAAAAGATAGGGGGCAAGCACCACATGTTAGAGGATCCAAAACAATATAAGTTCTATGTGAATATAAGCAAATATAACTCATTACGTTGTCTTCCTTGTCCAACGTCGACTATTTGACATAGAATATTTAATGGGGGCTCACAATCATAAAAGATGTCCAAGATAGTATATCTATATGTGAGACCTCTCTTCCTTTATTACATTTTCATGAATTGCAACAATGACCAATGCTATGTTTGTCAACTTCCAACAAGTTTTATCAATTATAATTCTTTTATGTGAAGTCATCACTCCCCATGGGATTAGCATATGATCTTACTTCTTATTCTATTTATTTTATTTCTAAGATTGGATCAACAAAAGCAAAACCCTCAACTCAAACTAATCTTTATTATATAACTTTCACACACGATTACATAGATAAATCACAAAGCAATCACTCGAAACTAAATCATACTAAAACTTTATTCTTCTAAATCACTAAATAACTATGGATCGAACTAAGATAGATAATGATGATAAAAGTGATGGTGATGGGCACCTCCCCCAAGCTTGGAACAAGCCGAGGGTGGTGCCCATACCCATGTACTCAAGTCTCCTTCTTCGGTGATGGTGGTGATGAAGTGATAGGCTTGTCCTCCATCTTCCAAGGCATAGGCTCTCCATCATAAAAGGATGAACGTGTTTCCGGAGTCCTGAAATTTGCAGCTAAACTCATACCTTTGAACCTGGCCTCATACTCAAAATTTTGGTTTTGTAGATCATAGATTTGGGCCTGAAGATGATCAATCCGGTCATTGAGCTTGAAGATGACATCCCCAATATTCTTGCCTTCCACCTTGTGCTCACGGATGAACTCCGTGATCATGGAGTGGTTAGCACTAAGTCTGCGCTCCACCACCCCCTGGCACTTGAAGATCTCATGGTCCACCGCTCCCAACCTGGCCTTCTCGCTCTCGGTCTTCTTAGGTCCTTGAATGTCCCGGATGTGGAGCACCCCCTCACGCATCTCAATGGCTTGTGGGTGCTTCATCACCTCCGGTAGGTACGGGTTGATGACCTTCTCGTAGAACTTGTCCTTGGACGAGCTTGGAGACGCCATGGTGATCTAGATCTGTCAGAAAAATAGCCCAAAACAAGAACAGAGGAGAAACTTGCGATGCGGTGGTCAACACACTCGTGAGTATATATAAAGAATTTTCATCTTGCAAAACAAGCATACGAGAGGAAAACGGAGTTGGGAAGGCACACGAGGGGCCCACAAGGCAACACAGCGCACCCCGGGGGGGTCGCGCCCTGTTGCCTTGTGACCTCCTCGTGGGTCCTCTCAGTCGTTTCTTATTTTTGTATATTTTCTAATATTCCAAAATGGACAAAAATAATTTTTATGGAATTTTTGGAGTCGGTTTACTTACCGTATCACATACCTACCCCTTTTCAGGGTTCTGGAGCATTCCGGAAGGACTCTTTGATGTGTTCTGATGCAAATATGCCCTAGAGGCAATAATAAAGTTGTTATTATTTTATATTTCCTTGTTCATGATAAAGGTTTATTATTCATGCTAGAATTGTATTGACCGAAAACTTAAATACATGTGTGAATACATAAACAAATACCGTGTCCCTAGTGAGCCTCTACTATACTAGCTCGTTGATAAAAAATGGTTAAGGTTTCCTAACCATAGACATGAGTTGTCATTTGATAACGGGATCACATCATTAGGAGAATGATGTGATGGACAAGACCCATCTGTTAGCTTAGCATATGATCGTTCTGTTTATTGCTACTGCTTTCTTGAATGTCAAATACATGTTCCTCCGACCATGAGATCAGGCAACTCCCGGATACCGGAGGAATACCTTGCGTGCTATCAAACGTCACAATGTAACTGGGTGATCATAAAGATGCTCTACAGGTATCTCCGAAGGTGTCTGTTGAGTTGGCATGGATCGAGACTGGGATTTGTCACTCCGTGTTTCGGACAGGTATCTCTGGGCCCTCTCGGTAATGCACATCATAAGAAGCTTGCAAGCAAAGTGACTAAGGAGTTAGTTACGGGATGATGTATTACGAAACGAGTAAAGAGACTTGCCGGTAACGAGATTGAACTAGGTATGGAGATACCGACGATCGAATCTCGGGCAAGTAACATACCGACGGACAAAGGGAATTACGTATGTTGTCATTGCGGTTCGACCGATAAGATCTTCGTGGAATATGTAGGAACCAATATGGGCATCCAGGTTCCGCTATTGACAATTGACCGGAGAGGCGTCTCGGTCATGTCTACATCATTCCCGAACCCGTAGGGTCCGCACGCTTAACGTTCGTTGACGATATAGTGTTATATGAGTTATGTGAATTGGTAACCGAATGTTGTTCGGAGTCCCGGATGAGATCCCGGACGTCACGAGGAGTCTCGGAATGGTTGAGAGGTAAAGATTTATATATGGGAAGTCATATTTTGGGTTCCGGAAAAAGGTGCAGTTTTTTCGGTATTGTACCGGGAAGCTTCCAGAAGGTTCCGGAGGATTACGGAGGGGTCCGGAAGTCCACAAGTGGGTCCAGCACGTCCCAAGGGCTGGCATGGGCTAAGGGGAGGCGCCCTGGCCTTATTGGGCCAGGCGCACCAAGTCCTCAAAAGCCCACGCAGCTAGGGAAAGGAAAAAAGGAGAGTCCTAGTAGAATAGGATTGGACTTTGGAGTCCAAGTCCATGTGTGTACTATTCACGTGGTACTGTTCACGTGGTACTGTTCACGTGGTACTGTTCACGTGGCACTATTCCTTTTACTCCAAGCCCCTACACATATATAAATAGAGGAGAGGGGGCGCCCCAAACAAGCCACAACATTGTCTTAGCCGTGTGCGGCGCCCCCCTCCACAGTTCCGTCCCTCGGTCATATTTTCGCAGTACTTGGGCGAAGCCCTGCGGAGATAGCATCACCATCACCGTCACCACGCCATCGTGCTGCCGGAACTCATCCACTACCTCGCCGTCTTGCTGGATCAAGAAGTCGAGGACGTCACCGAGCTGAACGTGTGATGAACGCGGAGGTGCCGTACGTTCGGTGCTCGGTCGGTTGGATCGTGAAGTTGTTCGACGACATCAACCGCGTTGTTCTAACGCTTCCGCTTACGGTCTACGAGGGTACGTAGACACACTCCCCCTCTCGTAGCTATGCATCTCCATGGATAGATCTTGCGTGTGCGTAGAAATTTTTTGTTTTCCATGCAACGTTCCCCAACAGTGGTATCAGAGCCAGGTCTATGCATAGATGATATGCACGAGTAGAACACAAAGAGTTGTGGGCGGTGATCATCATACTGCTTACCACCAACGTCTTATTTTGATTCGGTGGTATTGTAAGATGAAGCGGCCCAGACCAACCTTACATGTCCACGTACATGAGACCGGTTCCACCGACAGACATGCAACTTGTTTTGCATAAAGGTGGCTGGCGGGTGTCTGTTTCTCCTACTTTAGTTGAATCAAATTTCACTGCGGTCGGTCCTTGTTGAAGGTTAAAACAGCAAACTTGATAAATCACCGTTGTGGTTTTGTGCCGTAGGTAAGAACGGTTCTTGCTAGAAGCCCGTAGCAGCCACGTAAAACTTGCAACAACAAAGTAGAGGACGTCTAACTTGTTTTTGCAGGGTATGATGTGATGTGATATGGTCAAGACATGATGTGATATACGTTATTGTATGAGATGATCATGTTTTGTAATTTATCGGCAACCGGCAATAGCCTTATGGTTGTCTCTTTATTGTATGAAATGCAAGCGCCATGTAATTGCTTTACTTTATCGCTATGCGTTAGCAATATTTGTAGAAGCAATAGTTGGCGAGACGACCACGACGCAACGATGGAGATCAAGGTGTTGAGCCGATGACGATGGAGATCATGACGATGCTTTGGAGATGGAGATCAAAAGCACAAGATGATGATGGCCATATCATGTCACATATTTTGATTGCATGTGATGTTTATCCTTTATGCATCTTATTTTGCTTAGAATGACGGTGGCATTATAAGATGATCCCTTCACTAAATTTCAAGATAAAAGTGTTCTCCCCGAGTATGCACCGTTGCTAAAGTTCGTCGTTTCGAAGCACCTCGTGATGATCGGGTGTGATAGATTCTACGTTCACATACAACGGGTGTAAGACAGTTTTACACAAGCAGAATACTTGGGTTAAACTTGACGAGCCTAGCATGTACAGACATGGTCTCGGAACACTGGAGACCGAAAGGTCGAACATGAGTCATATAGTAGATATGATCAACATGGAGATGTTCACCATTGATGACTATCCCATCTCACGTGATGATCGGACATGGGCTAGTTGATTTGGATCATGTCTCACTTAGTTAACTTGAGGGATGTTAATTTAAGTGGGAGTTCATTAGTAATTTGATTAATTGAACTTAATTTATCATGAACTTAGTCCTGATAGTCTTTGCAAATTATGTTGTAGATCAATAGCTCGCGTTGTAGCTCCCCTGTTTTTGATACGTTCCTAGAGAAAGCTTAGTTGAAAGATGATGGTAGCAATTACACAGACTGGGTCCATAACTTGAGGATTATCCTCATTGCTGCACAGAAGGATTATGTCCTTGATGCACCGCTAGGTGATGGACCTGCTGCAGGAGCTGCTGCAGACGTTGTGAACGCCTGGCAGGCTCGATCTGATGACTACTCGATAGTTCAGTGTGCCATGCTCTATGGCTTAGAACCGGGACTACAAAAGCATTTTGAACGCCATGGAGCATATGAGATGTTCCAGGAGCTAAAATTGATATTTCAAGCTAATGCCCGGGTTGAGAGATATGAAGTCTCCAACAAGTTCTTCAGCTGTAAGATGGAGGAGAACAGTTCTGTCAGTGAACACATACTCAGAATGTCTGGATACCACAACCACTTGACTCAGCTGGGAATTGATCTTCCAGTTGAGAGTGTTATTGACAGAGTTCTTCAGTCACTGCCACCAAGCTATAAAGGCTTCGTGATGAACTATAATATGCAAGGGATGGAGAAGACAATTCCCGAGCTCTTCGCGATGCTGAAATCGGCGGAGGTAGAAATCAAGAAGGAGCATCAAGTGTTGATGGTTAACAAGACCACTAGTTTCAAGAAAAAGGGCAAGGGAAAGAAGGGGAACTTCAAGAAGAACGGCAAGCAAGCTGCCGCTCCCACGAAGAAACCCAAAGTTGGACCCAAGCCTGAAACTGAGTGCTTCTACTGCAAAGGAACTGGTCACTGGAAGCGGAACTGCCCCAAGTATTTGGCGGATAAGAAGGATGGCAAAGTGAACAAAGGTATATTTGATATACATGTTATTGATATGTACCTCACTAGTGCTCGTAGCAGCGTCTGGGTATTTGATACCGATTCAGTTGCTAATATTAGTAACTTGAAGCAGGAGCTGCAGAGTAACGGAGACTAGCTGAGGGCGAGGTGACGATATGTGTTGGAAGTGTCTCCAAGATTGATATGATCAATATCGACACGCTCGTAATACCTTCGGGATTAGTATTAAACCTAAATAATGGTTATTTGGTGCTTGCGTTGAGCATAAAACATTATATCTGGATATTGTTTATTGCAAGACGGTTATTCATTTAAGTCAGAGAATAATGGTTATTCTGTTTATATGAATAATATCCCTCGTGATCATGCACCCTTGTGAATGGTTTATTCTTGTTGAATCTCGATCGTAGTGATACACATATTCATAATATTGATGCCAAAAGATGCAAAGTTGATAATGATAGTGCAACATACTTGTGGCACTGTCGTTTAGGTCATATTGGTGTAAAGCGCATGAAGAAACTCCATGCTGATGGACTTTTGGAATCTCTTGATTATGAATCATTTGATACTTGCGAACCATGCCTCATGGGCAAGATGACTAAAACTCCGTTCTCCGGAACAATGGAGCGAGCTACTGATTTGTTGGAAATAATACATACCAATGTATGCGGTCCGATGAATGTTGAAGCACGCGGCGGGTATCATTATTTTCTAACCTTCACAGATGATTTGAGTAGGTATGGGTATATCTACTTGATGAAATACAAGTCTGAAACATTTGAAAAGTTCAAAGAATTTCAGAGTGAAGTAGAGAATCATCATAACAAGAAAATAAAGTTTCTACGATCCGATCGCGGAGGCGAATATTTGAGTTACGAGTTTGGCCTTCATTTAAGAAAATGTGGAATTGTTTCACAACTCACGCCACCTGGAACACCACAACGTAATGGTGTGTCTGAACGTCGTAACCATACTTTATTGGATATGGTGCGTTCTATGATGTCTCTTACCGATTTGCCACTATCGTTTTGGGGTTATGCATTAGAGACAGCTGCATTCACGTTAAATAGGGTACCGTCTAAATCCGTTGAGACGACACCGTATGAACTGTGGTTTGGCAAGAAACCTAAGCTGTCGTTTTTTAAAGTTTGGAGATGCGATGCTTATGTGAAAAAGCTTCAACCTGATAAGCTCGAACCCAAAGCGAAGAAGTGCGTCTTCATAGGATACCCTAAAGAAACGATTGGGTACACCTTCTACCACAGATCCGAAGGCAAGGTCTTTGTTGCCAAGAATGGGTCCTTTCTAGAGAAGGAGTTTCTCTCGAAAGAAGTGAGTGGGAGGAAAGTAGAACTTGATGAGGTAATTGTACCTTCTCTCGAATTGGAAAGTAGCTCATCAGAGAAAACAGTTCCCGTGATGCCTACACCAATAAGAGAGGAAGATAATGGTGAAGATCATGAAACTTCAGATCAAGTTACTACTGAACCTCGTAGGTCGACCAGAGTACGTTCCGCACCAGAGTGGTACGGTAATCCTGTTCTGGAAGTCATGTTGTTAGACAACGGCGAACCTACGAACTATGAAGAAGCTATGATGAGCCCAGATTCCGACAAATGCCTTGAGGCCATGAAATCTGAGATAGGATCCATGTATGAGAACAAAGTATGGACTTTGGTGGACTTGCCCGATGATCGGCAAGCCATTGAGAATAAATGGATTTTTAAGAGGAAGACAAACGCTGATGGTAATATCATTGTCTACAAAGCTCGACTTGTCGCGAAAGGTTTTCGACAAGTTCAAGGGGTTGACTACGATGAGACTTTCTCACCCGTAGCGATGCTTAAGTCTGTCTGAATCATGTTAGCAATTGCCGCATTTTATGATCTGGCAAATGGATGTCAAAACTGCATTCCTTAATGGTTTTCTCAAAGAAGAGTTGTATATGATGCAACCAGAAGGTTTTGTCGATCCTAAGGGTGCTAACAAAGTGTGCAAGCTCCAGCGATCCATCTATGGACTGGTGCAAGCATCTCGGAGTTGGAATATACGCTTTGATGAGGTGATCAAAGCATATGGTTTTGTACAGACTTACGGTGAAGCCTGTATTTACAAGAAAGTGAGTGGGAGCTCTGTAGCATTTCTAATATTATATGTGGATGACATATTGTTGATTGGAAATGATATAGAATTTCTGGATGGCATAAAAGGATACTTGAATGAAAGACCTCGGTGAAGCTGCTTATATATTGGGCATCAAGATCTATAGAGATAGATCAAGACACTTGATAAGACTTTCAATGAGTACATACCTTGACAAGATTTTGAAGGAGTTCAAAATGGATCAGTCAAAGAAGGAGTTCTTGCCTGTATTGTAAGGTGTAAAGTTGAGTAAGACTCAAAGCTCGACCACGACAGAAGATAGAGAAAGAATGAAAGTCATTCCCTATGCCTCAGCCATAGGTTCTATAATGTATGCCATGCTGTGTACCACACCTAATGTGTGCCTTGCCACGTGTCTGGCAAAGGGGGTACAAGAGTGATCCAGGAGTGGATCACTGGACAGCAGTCAAAATTATCCTTAGTAACTAAAGGACTAAGGAAATGTTTCTCGATTATGGAGGTGATAAAGAGTTCGTCGTAAAGGGTTACGTCGATGCAAGCTTTGACACCAATCAGGATATCTCTGAGTAGCAAACCGGATACGTATAATGGAGCAGTCATTTGGAATATCTCCAAGTAAAGCGTGATAGCAGCATCTACAGTATGACATAAGGATTTGCAAAGTACACATGGGTCTGAATATTGCAGACCCATTGACTAAAATTCTCTCTCACGAGCAAAACATGATCACACCTTAGAACTCTTTGAGTGTTAATCACATGGTGATGTGAACTAGATTATTAACTCTAGTGAACTCTTGGGTGTTAATCACATGGCGATGTGAACTAGATTATTGACTCTAGTGCAAGTGGGAGACTGATGGAAATATGCCCTAGAGGCAATAATAAAGTTGTTATTATTTTATATTTCCTTGTTCATGATAAAGGTTTATTATTCATGCTAGAATTGTATTGACCGGAAACTTAAATACATGTGTGAATACATAAACAAATACCGTGTCCCTAGTGAGCCTCTACTAGACTAGCTCGTTGATCAAAGATGGTTAAGGTTTCCTAACCATAGACATGAGTTGTCATTTGATAACGGGATCACATCATTAGGAGAATGATGTGATGGACAAGACCCATCTGTTAGCTTAGCATATGATCGTTCTGTTTATTGCTACTGCTTTCTTGAATGTCAAATACATGTTCCTCCGACCATGAGATCATGCAACTCCCGGATACCGGAGGAATACCTTGTGTACTATCAAACGTCACAATGTAACTGGGTGATCATAAAGATGCTCTACAGGTATCTCCGAAGGTGTCTGTTGAGTTGGCATGGATCGAGACTGGGATTTGTCACTCCGTGTTTCGGAGAGGTATCTCTAGGCCCTCTCGGTAATGCACATCATAAGAAGCTTGCAAGCAAAGTGACTAAGGAGTTAGTTACGGGATGATGTATTACGGAACGAGTAAAGAGACTTGCCGGTAACGAGATTGAACTAGGTATGGAGATACCGACGATCGAATCTCGGGCAAGTAACATACCGACGGACAAAGGGAATTACGTATGTTGTCATTGCGGTTCGACCGATAAGATCTTCGTGGAATATGTAGGAACCAATATGGGCATCTAGGTTCCGCTATTGATTATTGACCGGAGAGGCGTCTCGGTCATGTCTACATCATTCCCGAACCCGTAGGGTCCGCACGCTTAACGTTCGTTGACGATATAGTGTTATATGAGTTATGTGAATTGGTAACCGAATGTTGTTCGGAGTCCCAGATGAGATCCCGGACGTCACGAGGAGTCTCGGAATGGTAGAGAGGTAAAGATTTATATATGGGAAGTCATATTTTGGGTTCCGGAAAAAGGTGCAGTTTTTTCGGTATTGTACTGGGAAGCTTCCAGAAGGTTCCGGAGGATTCCGGAGGGGTCCGGAAGTCCACAAGTGGGTCCAGCACGTCCCAAGGGCTGGCATGGGCTAAGGGGAGGCGCCCTGGCCTTATTAGGCCAGGCGCACCAAGTCCTCAAAAGCCCACGCAGCTAGGGAAGGAAAAAAGGAGAGTCCTGGTAGGAATAGGATTGGACTTTGGAGTACAAGTCCACGTGTGTACTATTCACGAGGTACTATTCACGCGGTACTGTTCACGTGGTACTGTTCACGTGGCACTATTCCTTTTACTCCAAGTCCCTACACATATATAAATAGAGGAGAGGGGGCGCCCCAAACAAGCCACAACATTGTCTTAGCCGTGTGCGGCGCCCCCCTCCACAGTTCTGTCCCTCGGTCATATTTTCGCAGTACTTGGGCGAAGCCCTGCGGAGATAGCATCACCATCACCGTCACCATGCCGTCGAGCTGCCGGAACTCATCCACTACCTCGCCGTCTTGCTGGATCAAGAAGTCGAGGACGTCACCGAGCTGAACGTGTGCTGAACGCGGAGGTGCCGTACGTTCGGTGCTCGGTCGGTTGGATCGTGAAGTTGTTCGATGACATCAACCGCGTTATTCTAACGCTTCCGCTTACGGTCTACGAGGGTACGTAGACACACTCCCCCTCTCGTAGCTATGCATCTCCATGGATAGATCTTGCGTGTGCGTAGTATTTTTTTGTTTTCCATGCAACGTTCCCCAACATATTCCTCCGGTGTCATCGTCTGAATAATATTAGTTTCAACATTAATGGGCATACCTAAGATATAGTGCTTAATTCTTTGCCCATTCATCACTCTCGGGTTGGTGCCTTCGGAGTTGTTGATTTTGATAGCTCCGGAGCGATAAACCTCTTCAATGATATATGGCCCTTCCCATTTAGAGAGAAGTTTTCCTGCAAAGAATCTGAAACGAGAGTTCACTACTGCAGGCGACTGCTAATGCGACACATGAATCAGAGACCCCGTGACCAAACTGTGTGCGATGCATGCATCGCAAATGGTGTCGTAATAAAACCGTCGCCAATAAGACGAACTATGTGCGATGGCGGAGACATCAAGTACGATTCAGATTAGAGACGCGTGTGTGATACGTGGCATACAGTTGATCCATACGAACTGTTTGCGATAAGCCGAACAACAGAAACGGGCAGCCAGTTCGAGGTGTGTGCGATACACGGCATATAGTTCACTCGGATGAACTGTTTGTGATTACCCAACACAACAGAAACGGTCGGACACTGTATGGTGTGTGTGATACACGGCATACAGTTCACTAGGATGAACTGTTTGTGATTACCCAACACAACAGAAACGGTTCAACTTAACAAGATGTGTGTGATACGCGTCAAACAGGTCAGTAATCCGAAATGTGTGGGAAGACGGATAACAACACAGACGATTCCTGCTAATAAGTCATGTGTGATGTGGGAAAACGCTTGCTGGTATACAATTGTCAGCGATTGATGAAAATCATCACCGACGGGTTCCCTAGTTTAGTCCGTCTGCGATGTGATTTGCTCAGTCTACACAACATCTATGCTCTATCTACAGAACAACAACATATATACTTATAAGGACATGATTGCATAACCAAATTTAACATCCAATGACGTTATATCACAGATACCAGAAAAATTGCATGGTTCAAATTCCAGCATTACAAGGCCCAAATTCAAAGATTACAAGGTTCAAATTGTTCTTACAAATCAGATTCATATTCTTTAGAATCTGAGCCATGCACTATTTGTGCGAATGGATCAGTCACCGAGAAGTCATATATCGGTTTGATAATGTGACTTCCCAATAATCTGTCATTTGTAGTTCCAAACTGAAATTCAGCTTCTGCAGAGACTTTTCCATTCAGTTGTAGACACCTGCGCTGATCAGCAAACCATTCACTTCTACGCACTAAATATAGTGCAAACCTCATTACCTTGAGCACACTTGCTCTCTGAACAAAGAACCTGGCGAATTTAATCTCTGGTGTGGTGCCTCGGTAGTGGTTCAAAGTAATTTCTATGAGATGAAGATCAAGGCATTCAATGGGATTGTTATATTGCGCCACATTTTCCACTTCCGGGCTTGCTTCTATATGCAAACGAAGACAACATATTAGTGCCTAGCTGCAGTTTTGAAAACTTCGGGCCTCTTTGATTTGCAGGATTTCTAAAATACATGAATAGAGTGACATGACATCTTCAATCGTTCATGATTAACATCTCAAAAAAATATGTATTGAAATCCTCCAAATTTCCTTTAGAATTCATACTACATTTGTCATTGTAATCATGGGTAAAAGTAACAACAAATTGAACTCCGTTGTGGTTAACAATTAACAGGAAAGGAGCATCACCTCGATGTATAGCTTCTCCGTGCACGGAAAGCATCTAAGGAATCTAACAACTTCATCCAGATCGGGGCCGACAGATTGTAGTGCCAAGATCTTCACTGTGCGCGGAGACGGGGTTAAGCTTGTGGGAATCATTTTCTGGATGACAGCCAAACATAGATCAACAAAACTTAGATAAAATGTGATGTCCAATAATAAGAATGAGAAGAATAAGACTCTTGTACCTGAGCGGGTAATGATCCAGTAACAAGTCCGAAGAATTCAGCACACGAATAGCCCAACACTGTCAATTTCGGTGCGTCGTTGACCCTGATTCTTGTTGGACCTTCTTTATCAAATACAATCAATCTCTCAAGGAAAGGCGCATTCTCAATGACCATTTCGTGAAACACCTCAAATGACAGCCTGTTGCGGCACCAGCAATGCACATAAATCGTACGGACATTCATCGAGGCGATGCGGAGGCTACTGAACCCATCCATCACCTGAAGACGAAGGTACTCTAGCGAGGTACAGCCACCGAGCAGGCACTCCAAATCCTCCCTTGAGATGCGGACACCCATGAGCTCGAGGTGCTTCAGTTTAGGGAGATGAAGAGCGGGCACGGCATCAATCTGGGGGAAAAGGCGCGCCCTGGTGACTCGTGGGCCCACCTCAGCTCCATTTGACCTAATTCCACCACTATAAATTCAGGAAAAATCAGAAACCCTCGGGGGAGTCCACGAAATACTTTTTCCGCCGCCGCAAGTTTCTGTTCTCGAGATATCCGATCTGGAGGCCTTCTCCGGTACTCCGCCGGAGGGGGAATCGATCACGGAGGGGCTCTACATCAACCTTGCTGCCCTTCCGATGATGCGTGAGTAGTTTACCACAGACCTTCGGGTCCATAGGCAGTAGCTAGATGGCTTCTTCTCTCTTTTTGATCTTCAATACAATGTTCTCCTCGATGTTCTTGGAGTTCTATCCGATGTAATCACTTTTTGCTGTGTGTTTGTTGGGATCCGATGAATTGTGAGTTTATGATCAGATTATCCATGAATATTATTTGAGTCTTATCTGATCTCTTTTATGCATGATTATTATAGCTTCGTATTTCTTCTCCGATCTATTGATTTGATTTGGCCAACTAGATTGATTTATCTTGCCATGGGAAGAGGTGCTTTGTAATGGGTTTGATCTTGCGGTGCTCAATTCCAGTGACAGAAAGGGACATGACACATATGTATCATTGCTAGTAAGGGTAAAAAGATGGGGTTTATTCATACGTGATTTTATCTTGTCTACATCTTGTCATCGTTCTTAAGGCGTTACTCCGTTCTTTATGGACTTAATACACTAGATGCATGCTGGATAGCGGTCGATGTGTGGAGTAATAGTAGTAGATGCAGGCAGGAGTCGGTCTACTTGTCTCAGACATGATGCCTATATACATGATCATTGCCTTGGATATCGTCATGATTATTTGCTTTTCTATCAATTGCCCAACAGTAATTTGTCTACCCACCGTATGCTATTTTCTCGAGAGAAGCCTCTAGTGAAAACTATGGCCCCCGGGTCTATCTAAATCATATTACTAAAACCCTAAAAATATTGCTGCCATTTTCTTTTATTTATTTTATTTTGTATTTTTGTTTCAATCTATCTATCTATCACATACAATTTAATCTTGCAATTGACCGTCGAGGGATTGACAACCCCTCGTTTGCGTTGGGTGCAAGGATTTGTTGTTTGTGTGCAGGAACTGCTAACGAGTTGTTGCATGATTCTCCTACTGGTTCGATAACCTTGGTTTCATAACTAAGGGAAATACTTATCTCTTCTGTGCTGCATCATCCCTTCCTCTACGGGGAAAATACCAACGCAAGCTACAAGTAGCAGGAAGAATTTCTGGCGCCGTTGCCGGGGAGATATCATCAACATCTATCAAGTACCTTTGCATAAACTCTCATCTCCTTGCATTTATTTTATTTTCCATTTGCCTCTTGTTTTCATCTCCCCCACTTCTAAAACGTTTTTACAAAAATACAAAAATAATTTCCGTTTGCCTTTTTCTTGTTTGCTTGTTATCTTGTTTGCGTAGTCACGATGTCTCAAGAAAATACAAAATTGTGTGATTTTTCCAATACTAATAACAATAATTTTATTAGTACTATGACTGCTCCTCCCGCCGCTAGTGCGGAGACTTGTGATATTAATGCCGCTTTGTTAAATCTTGTGATGAAAGAACAATTTTCTGGTAGTCCTAATGAAGATGCTGCATCCCATCTTAACACTTTCGTAGAATTGTGTGATATGCAAAAGAAAAAAGATGTGGATAATGATATTGTGAAATTAAAATTATTCCCGTTCTCATTGCGGGATCGTGTGCAAAAATTTGGTTCACATCTTTACCACGAAATAGTATCGATTCTTGGGATAGGTGTAAAGATGCTTTTATTACTAAGTATTTTCCTCCCACAAAAATTATTTCTCTTAGAAATCAAATTATGAATTTCAAGCAACTTTATCATGAACATGTTGCCCAATCTTGGGAGAGGATGAAATTAATGATAAGAAATTGCCCTACTCATGGTTTAAATTTATGGATGATCATACAAAACTTTTATGCGGGATTGAATTTTGTTTCTAGAAATCTTTTAGATTCCGCCGCGGGTGGTACTTTTATGGAAATTACTTTGGGAGAAGCTACTAAATTGCTTGATAATATTATGGCAAATTATTCACAATGGCATACTGAAAGAACTCCTACTAGTAAAAAAGTGAATTCTATTGAAGAAATTAGTACTTTGAGTGATAAAGTCGATGCGCTTATGAAATTGGTTGCTAGTAAAAATGCTCATATTGATCCTAATGATGTGCCATTGTCCACTTTGATTGAGCAAAATAATGATCCCGTAGATGTGAATTTTGTCTCGCAAAACAATTTTAATAATAATGCTTATAGAGGAAATTTCAACGCTAGACCATTTCCTAGAAATTCCTCTAATAATTATGGAAATCCTTATGGTAATTCTTATAATAATAATAATAGGATGCCCTCTGATCTTGAAAGTAATATTAAAGAATTTATTAATGCTCAAAAAGTTTTCAACACTACGATAGAAGAAAAATTGAGTAAACTTGATGATATGTCTAGGAGCATTGATAGAATTATTCATGATGTGGAAAATCTTAATACTAAAATTTTGCCACCCAAAATTGATATTAGTGAATCAATTAAAGCTTTATATGTCTCCATGGATGAGAGTAAGAAAAGAACTGCTATGCTAAAAGCTAAACGATAATTTTTAGAAAAGCGATTCCTCCCGGTTTCTATCGTAGTAATGATGAGGATATTAAAATGATTCGTGTTTCATCTATTGATTCTTTGTTTAGCAATATAAAACTTGATGAAAAGGGAACTGAAGAAGAGTCAACTTTAGCTAGTAGGCGTTCCCATAATTCGGAGGGTGAAAATCTTAATGAAAAAATTGCTAAAAGTGGGTTTGGAGAGGTAAAAACTTTAAATAGCGATGTGCCCACTCTCTTGGATTACAAAGATTTTAATTATTATAATTGTTCTTTGATTGAGTGCATTTCTTTGTTACAATCCATGTTAAATTCACCCAACACTTATGAGCAAAACAAGGCTTTTACTAAACACATCGTAGAAGCAATGATGAAAGCGTTAGAAGAAAAGCTAGAACTAGAAATTTAAATTCCTAGAAAATTATATGATGAATGGGAACCCACCATTAAAGTTAAAATAAAAAATTATGAGTGCAATGCTTTATGTGATTTGGGTGCTAGCGTTTCCACAATTCCAAAATCTTTATGTGATGTGCTAGGTTTCACCAATATAGATGAATGTTCTCTTAATTTGCACTTGGCGGATTCTACTATTAAAAAACCAATGGGTAGAATTAATGATGTTCTTATTCTTTCAAATATAAATTACATGCCCGTTGATTTTATTGTTCTTGATATTGAATGCAATTCTTTTTGCCCCATAATACTTGGTAGACCGTTCTTACGAACCATAGGTGCCGTTATTGACATGAAAGAAGGGAATATAAAATTTTGGTTTCCACTAAAAAAGGGTATGGACCATTTCCCTAGGAAAAGAATTAAATCACCATATGAATCAATTATGAGGGCCACTTATGGAATCAACTTGAAAGATGACAATACTTGAAACTATGCATTATGCCTAGCTAGGGGCATAAAACAATAGCGCTTGTTGGGAGGCAACCCAATGAATAAAATAAATTTTTTATGTTATTGTGTGTTTTCACAATTATGCTACTGGTATGACTGTGTTTTTTTGTTCTTAATTAGTGTTTGTGCCAAGTAAATCCTTTAGGATGATTTGGAAGATAGTATAATTGATGCTGTTTGGAAAACAGAAAGTTTTGCGTCCAGTGGCCGAATTTTTTTTATGTACTGGAGCGTCAAAAAAATCTGAATTTTTTACAAAGTATTAGTATATGAATTTCCCACGTTGTCCTAGTTTTTCAGAATTTTTGGAGTTACATAATTATGGCTTTTAAATAGATTGCTACAGACTGTTCTGTTTTTGACAGATTCTGTTTTTGATGCACTACTTGCTTGTTTTGATGAATCTATGGATTGTATCGGGGGGTATAAGCCATGGTGAAGTTAGAGTACAGTAGGTATAATGCACAAATAAAATATGAATGGGTTTGCAGCAGTACTTAAAGTAGTGATTTATTTTGTTATACTAACAGATCTCACGAAGGTTTTGTTGAGTTTTGTGTGATTGAAGTTTTCAAGTTTTGGGTGAGATCACGATGGATGAAGGAATAAGGAGTAGCAAAAGCGTAAGCTTGGGGATGCCCGAGGCACCCCAAGGTAATATTCAAGGAAGACTCAAGCGTCTAAGCTTGGGGGTGCCCCGGAAGGCATCCCCTCTTTCTTCTACCAACCGTCGGTAATTTTAATTGGAGCTATATTTTTATTCGTCACATGATATGTGTTTTGCTTGGAGCGTCTTGTATTATATGAGTCTTTGCTTTGTTTGCTTTTTGGTTTGTCACAATCATCCTTGCTGAACACACCTATCTTGAGAGAGCCACACGTTTATCATCATTTGTTAGAATACTCTATGTGCTTCACTTAAATTTTTTGAGCTAGGAAGTTGCTCTAGTGCTTCACTTACATCTTTTTGAGCACGGTGGTGGCTAAATTTTGAAGAAATGAACTCTCATGCTTCACTTATATTATTTTGAGAGTTGATAAGATTAAAATTTTGAAGAAATGAACTCTCATGCTTCCCTTATATTATTTTGAGAGTTGATAAGATTAAAATTTTGAAGAAATAAATTCTCATGCTTCACTTATATTATTTTGAGAATTGATAAGATTGAAATTTTGAAGAAATATTTGCACTATCATGCTTCACTTAAATCTTTTTGAGAGTTGATGATAGTAACGGTAATTTGCACAAGATATGAATTTGGTCCCAAAGTGATGAATATTCAAGAGGGATATAAATAAAAACTTTCATATAGATCATTGGATATGATAAGTGTGATTCCTTGCAATAGTTTTGCGATATGGAAATGATAATATGTGAGTCATGTTAGTGAGTAATTGTGATTTAGTAAGAATATTAGTGTTAAGGTTTGTGATTCCCTATGCGTGCACATCAAGTCAATAGTTATGCAAAGAAATTATATCCTAGCTATGGTGCATTATTCGGTGTTAGTTATGTTTAATGCATGTTTATGACCGTTTTCGTTTTTTTGGTTGGTTGCTTCTCAATCTATTTGCTAGCCTTCATTTGTACTAAGCGGAAATACTGCTTGTGCATCCAAAATCCTTAAACCCAAGTTATGCCAAATGAGTCCACTATATCTAACTATATGCGGTATTTCAATGCCGTTCCAAGTAAATTTGCGTGTGCCAACTCTAATTTTCAAAATATTTTTTCCGTTTTGTGTGCCCGTACCGCTCATGAAGCGGCAGGGGGTGGCCATTATTTTCCATGCTAGGTGTGTTATTCTCACGATGAGTGTTTATTCACTTGTCATTGCACGAGAGAGTGGCTGGTAATAGGGATGCCCAGTCCCACAATGAAATCAAAAAAATTAATAACAACAAAATTCCTTGGAAAGTGTTGGTATGGAGGGCACCCGTGGATAAGGCTAGCCATGGATTGTGAAAGAATGGTGGAAAGGAAATGAACTTTACTTTCTATTTGGGAACCGCCTATGATGTGTCTAGCATGGAAAATATTGGGAATTCTCGGTCGTTTTCGTTGATAGGAAAAGTATGCCTCTCAAAATATTTTATCTCTTTAATTTCAGCTTTGAGCTCTGGCACATTTGACAAATCTCTGCTTCCCTCTGCAAAGGGCCTATCTATTTACTTTTATGCAATTTTATTTTATTTGAGTCTCCATCTTCTCTTATAAAGCACCAACTAGAGAGCACTATTGTCATACTTGTGCATTGGATGTAGCTAATATTTGAGTGTGTTTCATGAATGGATCAATGATTGAGCATAATGGGCTAGGGATAACTTTCTTTAGCGTTGATATTTTGAAAGACATGGTTGCTTTTTGGCATGTTTGAGTATTTATATCTTCATGTCAAATTATAGACTATTGCTTTGAATCATTCAAGTCCAATGTCCATGCTATAAGAGAAAAGAATATGTGATGGATATGATAGGCAGCATTCCACATCAAAAATTCTGTTTTTATCATTTACCTACTCGAGGACGAGCAGGAATTAAGCTTGGGGATGCTGATACGTCTCCAACGTATCTATAATTTTTTATTGTTCCATGATGTTATATTATCAATCTTGGATGTTTTTATATACATTTACAGCAATTATATATCATTTTTGGAGACTAACCTATTAACTTAGTGCCCAGTGCCAGTTGTTGTTTTCTGCCCTATTTTTGTTTTTCAGAAAATCAATACCAAACGAAGTCCAAATGCCACGAAACTTTTTGGAGATTTTTTCTGGACAAGATAAACACTAGAAGCTTCAGGAGAAGACCAGACGCCAGATGAGGTGGCCACGAGCCACCAAGGCGCGCGCCTGGGGGGGCAGGCACGCCCTGGTGCCTCGTGGGCCCACCCCAGCTCCGTTTGACCTAATTCCACCACTATAAATTCAGGAAAAATCAGAAACCCTCAGGGGAGTCCACAAAATACTTTTTCCGCCGCCGCAAGTTTCTGTTCTCGAGAGATCCCATCTGGAGGCCTTCTCCGGTACTCCGCCGGAGGGGGAATCGATCACGGAGGGGCTCTACATCAACCTTGCTGCCCTTCCGATGATGCGTGAGTAGTTTACCACAGACCTTCGGGTCCATAGGCAGTAGCTAGATGGCTTCTTCTCTCTTTTTGATCTTCAATACAATGTTCTCCTCGATGTTCTTGGAGTTCTATCCGATGTAATCACTTTTTGCGGTGTGTTTGTTGGGATCCGATGAATTGTGAGTTTATGATCAGATTATCCATGAATATTATTTGAGTCTTCTCTGATCTCTTTTATGCATGATTATTATAGCTTCGTATTTCTTCTCCAATCTATTGATTTGGTTTGGCCAACTAGATTGATTTATCTTGCCATGGGAAGAGGTGCTTTGTAATGGGTTCGATCTTGCAGTGCTCAATCCCAGCGACAGAAAGGGACATGACACGTATGTATCGTTGCTATTAAGGGTAAAAAGATGGGGTTTATTCATACGTGAGTTTATCTTGTCTACATCATGTCATCATTCTTAAGGCGTTACGCCGTTCTTTATGGACTTAATACACTAGATGCATGCTGGATAGCGGTCGATGTGTGGAGTAATAGTAGTAGATGCAGGCAGGAGTCGGTCTACTTGTCTCAGACATGATGCCTATATACATGATCATTGCCTTGGATATCGTCATGATTGTTTGCTTTTCTATCAATTGCCCAACAGTAATTTGTCTACCCACCGTATGCTATTTTCTCGAGAGAAGCCTCTAGTGAAAACTATGGCCCCCGGGTCTATCTAAATCATATTACTAAAACCCTAAAAATATTGCTGCCATTTTCTTTTATTTATTTTATTTTGTATTTTTGTTTCAATCTATCTATCTATCACATACAATTTAATCTTGCAATTGACCGCCGAGGGATTGACAACCCCTCGTTTGCGTTGGGTGCAAGGATTTGTTGTTTGTGTGCAGGTACTGCTAACGAGGTGTTGCGTGATTCTCCTACTGGTTCGATAACCTTGGTTTCATAACTGAGGGAAATACTTATCTCTACTGTGCTGCATCATCCCTTCCTCTTCGGGGAAAATACCAACGCAAGCTACAAGTAGCGGCTGGCAGATCAAAGGGCTCGCTTCACGGTGAGCCTGCGCAGCGAACTGCTCGCACGCGTCCCGTTGAGCCGGCACGGCTGATGACCCACAAGTATAGGGGATCAATCGTAGTCCTTTCGATAAGTAAGAGTGTCGAACCCAACGAGGAGCAGAAGGAAATGACAAGCGGTTTTCAGCAAGGTATTCTCTGCAAGTACTGAAAGTAGCGGTAACAGATAGTTTTGATAGCAAGATAATTCGTAACAAGTAACAAATAGTAACAGTAACAAAGAGTGCAGCAAGCTGGCTCAATCCTTTTTGTAGCATAGGACAAGCCGGAACGATCTCTTATAATAAGCAAAGCGTTCTCGAGGACACACGGGAATTTCATCTAGTCACTTTCATCATGTTTGTTTGATTCGCGTTCGCTACTTTGATAATTTGATATGTGGGTGGACCGGTGCTTGGGTGCTGTTCTTACTTGAACAAGCCTCCCACTTATGATTACCCCCTCTCGCAAGCATCCGCAACTACGAAAGAAGAATTAAAATAACTCTAACCATAGCATGAAACATATGGATCCAAATCAGCTCCTTATGAAATAGCGCATAAACTAGGGTTTAAGCTTCTGTCACTCTAGCAACCCATCATCTAATTACTACTCCACAATGCATTCCCTTAGGCCCAAAGATGGTGAAGTGTCATGTAGTTGACGTTCACACGACACCACAAAAGGAAGCAACAACATACATATCATCAAAATATCGAACGAATACCAAATTCACATGATTACTTATGACAAGACTTCTCCCATGTCCTCAAGAACAAAACTAACTATTCACAAATCATATTCATGTTCAAAATCAGAGGGGTATTGAATAGCATTAAAGATCTGAACATATAATCTTCCACCAAATAAACCAACTAGCATCAACTACAAGATGTAATCAACACTACTAGCAACCCACAGGTACCAATTTGAGGTTTTGAGACAAAGATTGAATACAAGAGATGAACTAGGATTTGAGATGAGATGGTGCTGGTGAAGATGTTGATGAATATTGGTCCTCCCATGATGAGAGGATCGTTGGTGATGTCGATGGCTTCGATATCCCCCTCCCGGAAGGAAGTATCCCCGGCGGAATCGCTCCGCCGGAGAGCAAAATAGCTCCTGCCCAGGTTCCGCCTCGAGACGGCGGCACTTCATCCCAAAAGTCTTATTCTTACTTTTTCTAGGGTAAATGGCTTCATGTAGCAGAAGGAGGGGGCCGGAGGCCTGCCAGGGGCCCCACAAGCTTGGGGGCGCGCCTAGGGGGTAGGGTGCGCCCCCCAGGCTTGTGGCTGCCTGGTGGGTCCCCTCCTGTTGATTCTTTCGCCAGTATTTTTTATATATTCCAAAATAATTCTTTGTAAATTTTCAGGTCATTTGGAGTTGTGCAGAATAGCTATCTCTGTTTCACCCCTTTTCGGTCCAGAATTCCAGCCGCCGGCAATCTCCCTCTTCATGTGAACCTTGCAAAATAAGAGAGAAAAGGCATAAGAATTGGACATTAAAGTGAAATAATGATTAAAAACATATTAATTAATAGTAGTAAATCATGATGCAAATTGGACATATCAACTCCCCCAAGCTTAGACCTCGCTTGTCCTCAAGCGAAAGCCGAAATCGATAATCATGACCACATGTTTAGAGAGAGAAGCGTCGATAAAAATAAAATACGGACATGGAGCATCATGATCTTTATTATAACAGCAATATATCATCATAAAACTTCTCATGAAAAAGTGACAATTCATCCACAAGTTAAAGTATGAACCATAAACCAAATTGAAAACTAACAAACTATGATCTCAGTCACTGAAGCAATTGCAATTCATCATATCATTAGAAAGAGTCTATGTAAGAGCTTTGTGTAGCAAGTTCACATACTCAACTATCATTTAGTCTTCTATGATTGCTGACACTCATGACATACTTATGGAGCAAAAGTTTCAGTCGGACACATAGAAAGATAGAGGCTTATAATTTCGCCTCCCAATGTATTTACCTCAAGGGTAATGTCAATAATAATAATTCATGATCACCTACATCCAACTGGATATATATGCCTGGATCAATCCCCACCACATGATGCTTGCCAAGAGAGAAAATAAAAACGGAATAGGCCCTTCGCAGAGGGAAGCAGAGGTTGTCATGCGCTTTTTGTTTTTGGATGTGCAAGCTCTTAATGTAAAGGAACGTCACTTTATATTGCCCCTTGTGATAGCGACCTTTATTATGCAGTCTGTCGCTTTTATTACTCCACCATCACAAGATCGTACAAAGCTTATTTTCCCATACAATAAAAGTTCATACATGTTTAGGAGAAATTTTTATTGCTTTGCACCGATGACAACTTACTTGAAGGATCTTATTCAATCCATAGGTAGATATAGTGGACTCTCATGGCATGAAACTGGGTTTAAGGGTTTTTGGATGCACAAGTAGTATCTCTACTTAGTACAAAATTTTGGCTAGCAAAAGATAGGGGGCAAGCACCACATGTTAGAGGATCTGAAACAATATAACTTCGATGTGAATATAAGCAAACATAACTCATTACGTTGTCTTCCTTGTCCAACGTCGACTAATTGACATAGAATATTTAATGGGGGCTCACAATCATAAAAGATGTCCAAGATAGTGTATTTATATGTGAGACCTCTCTTCCTTATTACTTTTTCATGAATTGCAACAATGACCAATGCTATGTTTGTCAACTTCCGACAAGTTTTATCAATTATACTTCTTTTATGTGAAGTCATCACTCCCCATGGGATTAGCATATGATCTTACTTTTTATTCTTTATTTATTTCTAAGATTGGATCAACAAAAGCAAAACACTCAACTCAACTACTCTTTATTATAACTTTCACACACGATTACATAGATAGATAGATCACAAAGCAAGCACTCGAAACTAAATCATACTAAAACTTTATTCTTCTAAATCACGAAATAACTAAGGATTGAACTAAGATAGATAATGATGGTAACAAGTGATGACGATACGATACCGGGGCACCTCCCCCAAGCTTGGCACAAGCCAAGGGTGGTGCCCATACCCATGTACTCAAATCTCCTTCTTCGGTGATGGTGGCATTGAAGTGGTAGGCTTGTCCTTCAGCTTCAGCAAGTACTCCAAATTTCCATTGATCCCCCGAAGAGCACGATTCTGCTCCTCTAACACAATAACCTCACGAGTAAATGACGTATTCTGAGCATAGATTGCTTCAACGGCCCTTAATGCATTAATTTCAGATAAAGAAAGGTTATGCTGAAGAGTTTGCAATATATCTCCCTTTTCTGTAGTCTCCTTCCTGTGCATGGCTTGATCTTCTTCTCCTTGAATCCGGTCCTCCATGACCTTTCCTGGTTCCTCCTCCATAGCAGTGTCCTCCTCTCCGGATGACCACTCATAATAGACTTCGCTGAAGGGGCGTTTGCCCGGCGAAGGTTGAACAATTCGATGCTTGGTGCGGAGCTTTCGGGGAGCCATAGTGATCTAGATATGTCACAAAAATAGCCCGAAACAAGAACAGAGGAGAAACTTGCGATATGATGGTCAAAACACCCGTGAGTATATATAATGAATTTTTTCCGTGCAGGACAAGTAATATGGAAGAAAAACGGAGCCGGGAAAGTCCACGAGGGGGCCACAAGCCTGGTAGGCGCGCCCCCCAGGCTTGTCGCCTCCTCGTGCACTTTTCGGACTGTTTATTATTTTCCAAATTTTTTATATATTCCAAAACGGACAGAAAGTACTTTTATGGAAGTTTTGGAGTCGGTTTACTTACCATACCACATACCTACTCCTTTTCAGGATTCTGGAGCGTTCCTGAAGGTTTCTTCTATGTGCTCTTCTGGTGTCATTGTTTGAATAATATTAGTTTCAACATTAATGGGCGTACCTGAGATATAATGCTTAATTCTTTGCCCATTAACCACTCTCGGATTATTGCATTCGGAGTTGTTTATTTTGATGGCTCCGGAGCGATAAACTTCTTCGATGATGTATGGCCCTTCCCATTTAGAGAGAAGTTTTCCTGCAAAAAATCTTAAACGAGAATTGTATAATAGAACATGATCACCTACTTTGAATTCCCATTTTTGAATTCTCTTATCATGCCATCTTTTAACCTTTTCTTTAAACAACTTGGCATTTTCATAAGCTTGGGTTCTCCATTCATCTAAAGAACTAATATCAAATAACCTCTTTTCACCGACAAGTTTAAAATCATAGTTAAGTTCTTTAATTGCCCAATATGCTTTATGTTCTAACTCAAGAGGTAAATGACATGCTTTTCCATAAACCATTTTGTATGGAGACATACCCATAGGATTTTTATAAGCAGTTCTGTAAGCCCAAAGTGCATCATCCAATTTCTTAGACCAATTCTGGATCTATTAATAGTCTTTTTCAAAATTAATTTTATTTCTCTATTAGTTAATTCAACTTGACCACTAGACTAAGGATGATAAGGAGATGCAATTCTATGATTAACATCATATTTAGCAAGCAATTTGCGGAAAGCACCATGAATAAAGTGTGAACCACCATCAGTCATTAAATATCTAGGGACTCCAAACCTCGGAAATATAACTTCTTTAAGCATTTTAATAGAAGTGTTATGATCAGCACTACTAGTTGGAAAAGCTTCTACCCACTTAGTAACATAATCAACAGCAACTAAAATATGAGTATACCCATTGGATTTAGGGAAAGGTCCCATATAATCAAAACCCCAAACATCAAATGGTTCAATAACAAGTGAATAATTCATAGGCATTTCCTGACGTCTACCAACATTACCAATTCTTTGACATTCATCACAAGAAAGGACAAACTTACATGCATCTTTGAAAAGAGTAGGCCAATAAAAACCAGATTGTAATACCTTGTGTGCAGTTCTGTCTCCCGCATGGTGTCCTCCATATGCCTCGGAGTGACACTTACGTAGGATTTGTTCCTGTTCATGCTCAGGTACACAACGTCTAATAATACCATCTACTCCTTTATATAAGTGTGGGTCATCCCAAAAGTAATGTCTTAAATCAAAGAAGAACTTTTTCTTTTGTTGGTATATGAAACTAGGTGGTATATATTTAGCAACAATGTAATTAGCATAGTCTGCATACCAAGGAGTATTACGAGAAGCATTTATGATAGCTAATTGTTCATCAAGGAAATCATCATTAATAGGAAGTGGGTCATCAAGAACATTTTCCATTCTAGAGAAATTATCGGCTACAGGATTCTCAGCTCCCTTTCTATCAACAATATGCAAATCAAATTCTTGTAGCAAAAGAACCCGCCTAATAAGTCTAGGTTTAGCATCTTTCTTTTCCATAAGATATTTAATAGCAGCATGATCAGTATGAATAGTAACTTTGGGATCAACTATGTAAGATCTGAATTTATCACATGCAAACACAACTGCTAAAAATTCTTTCTCAGTAGTAGCATAATTTCTTTGAGCACTGTCTAGAGTTTTACTAGCATAATGAATAACATTCAATTTCTTATCAACTCTTTGTCCTAGAACATCACCTACAGCATAATCACTAGCATCACACATAATTTCAATGGGTAGGTTCCAATCAGGTGGCTGAATAATAGGTGCAGAAATTAAGGCTTTCTTAAGTATTTCAAAGGCTTCTACACAATCATCATCAAAAACAAATGGAACATCTTTTTGCAAGAGATTAGTAAGAAGCCTAGAAATTTTAGAGAAGTCGTTTATAAACCTTCTATAGAAACCAGCATGACCGAGGAAACTTCTTATACCTTTGATATCTTTAGGACATGTCATTTTCTCAATAGCATCAACTTTAGCTTTATCAACTTCAATACCTCTTTCAGAAATTTTATGCCCAAGGACTATACCTTCATTCACCATAAAGTGGCACTTCTCCCAATTCAAGACAAGATTAGTTTCTTCATATCTCTGCAAAACTCGATCAAGATTGTGTAACGCCCGGATAATTAAGCTACAGTAATCCCCTGCTAATGATGCCATGTCATCAGCATCACTGTTGCTAAATCCCCCTTTGATTCAATCCGGTTCAAATTCAAATTTAAGTTAAAGTCAAATTTAAAGTTTTCAAAATGTCAAAACTAAATTGTTCTATATGTGTCAAATAATCCATAGAAAATATTGGTGAAGAAACCACATTTCTATAAAGTATTTAAATGCACTAAAATAATTAAAACAGTGACCTACATAATAATTTAAATGCTTTTTAAATTATAAAAATTATTAAACCTATTTTATTAAGGTGCCAAATTATTTGTGGCAGTGGCATAATTAGTAATACTAATTTAGGGGCTAGTGTTGTATTTTGTAAAACTAAAAATAAAATAGAAAATAAATAATAAAAGAAAACAAAGCTATAAAAAAGAGAAAACAGAAACCCCCCGGCCCAACTGGGCCGCGGCCCAGGCCAGCCAGGCCGGCCTGCTAGGCCCAGCCGCCCCCCACTAGCTACCTAACCCTAGCCTGATCCCCATTCCTCGCTCCTGAACCCCCTCCACTCCCTCTCGTTCTCCCGTGCGTCGCCAACCACCAAAGGAGCGCGCCCGCGCCCGAGGGCCGTCGCCCCGCGCCGCCGCCAACGGCCCCCGTGCTGGCCGCAGCTTCACCACCGGCCGCCGCCATCCTCCGCCCGTCCCTGCCGCACGCCCCTGCCGTCGGCGCCGCCCCGCGCTCCGCGCCCGGCCGTGGCCGGCGCTCGCCCACATCTCGCCACCGCCCTGCGCGCCTCGACCTCCTCCTCATCACTCTGCCATGGCGCCGCCGGCCTCCCCGAGCGCTTCCCCGAACCCCTCCTCGCTGTGAGCCTCTCCTTCGCCCCCTGATTTCCCCTCGACCCCGACGCCGCAGCCGTCCGCGCCGGCGCCGCCCCATACTGCTGCTCGGCGCGCTCCCGGCCTCGCCCGCTCACGTCCGTGCTCCCCCGCGTGACCCCCCTTGCCCCAGCACGCCCCCCTGCGCCTGCCTCCGCCCGCGCCGCTGCTGCTTCTGCCTCGCCGCGTGCCGTGCCCGCCGGTGCTCGCCGTGCCCACCTTCCACCGTGCTCCGCTCGCCGCACTTCCCTGGCCGTGGTCGCCTCGCCGTGGCCTGCGCCTTGGCTGTGTGCGCGCCCGCGTGCACAGCGCCTAACAGCCGGCCCTGTCACCATGATAGGTGGGCCCCGGCCGGTTTAGTTTAGCTACTAAGCTAATTACGTAACCCACTAACCCCCCACTGACTACTGGGCCACCCCTCTGCTAACTAATAATTAACCCCCCCCTGCAAAATAAGTTACCCAATGACGTGTGGCCCCCCCCACCTAATCTGTAATTTAATTAAAACTGTTAATTTACACTTTGTCAATGACAGCCGGGACCCACCTACATTGTTCACTTTGACCAGTCAACGCTGACTGACTGGGCCCCTGGACCCCCACTTGTCATCCACTAGGGCTAGATCCTAGTGGGTACAGATGTTTTTCTGTTATTTTAATATTAAAGTAAATAGTTAAAGAAAATCTGTAAATTGTAATAAACTTCAAAAATTAATAGAAAATAATCCGTAACTCGGATGAAAATAATTTATATATGAAAAACGATCAGAAAAATATGAAGAATCCGAATATGCCACCCACATACCTGCCACACCCCTCTAACATGATGAACATGGAACTTTCCCCTCTGATTCATCTGTCCGATAATTGCCCGGAGCTGGTAAAACACCTCTAGATGTTTCCCACTCCGACTAACTTGCGTAGTACTGCTTTAGGGCACCTCTCGAATAGCGTGCTGCCATGCCATGCATCTGTGTTGCATTTATCTGCTTTTATTTATTGTTTCTTCCCCCTCCTTCTCTCCGGTAGACCCCGAGACTGATGCTGCTGCCGAATACGACTACGCCCCTGAAGACCAGCCCCTTTCAGCAGAGCTTCCAGGCAAGCAAAATCCCCTTGATCATCCAGATATCGCCCACTCCTTCTCTCTTATGCTTGCATTAGAATTGCTTCTGTTGTTATTCCGATAGCTCCTATCCTGATGCATAGCCTGATTTTGTCGCCTGCTGTTTATAACTACCTGTTGTCCCATGATGCTTAGTTAGCTATGCTATGATTCATTAGCTGGCCCCTCACCTTGTCCGTTTGCCATGCTTGTTATCGGGCCGTGATCACTCTGGGAGATGATAACGGAAATGTTTACATATTGCAATGCTTTAAACTGATAAAATCGGGCCGGCTCCAAGAGTGCCCGCGAGCTAATGAAACAAGACAGGTTAAACCCAAGGGTACCCGCGAGAGAGTCTTGTGGCGGCTGGCTGTTAGCGGTACCACCCAGGATGTGGTGGTAGCCCGGGACTTGTCCCGACAGCCGACGCGGAACTTGCACTGTAGTCGGAGCGATAGGGCAGGCGGAGACCACCTAGGTGAGAGGTGGGCCTGGTCCCTGGTCGTGTTCCGCGAGATACCTAGTCGGAGCGGCAGGAATCCTGTTCGTCTCTGCGAGTTGCTAAATACGCCTAACGGATTTGGGTATTTGATCTGAGTTGGCCACTGTCCTATACGCACTACCACCACGTGGGATAATGGTTTAATGGGGCCCTCTACGCCGTATGTATCAGCCGAAAGCTTTGTCAGACGTCCAGTTCAGCATTGTGGCACAGCAGGATCGGCGCCATCCATGACAGAGGTGGTGCCTGGATCTAACCCTGCACACAACGACCCGGAGTGCAAAGGGCGATGGGCCCAAGACCCCTGAGCACTTAGGATGTAGACCGGCGGGGACCTCTCTGTGGAGCCTAGGTAGGAATACGTCGTGTCGATCAGCCGAGGCCAGGCATGACCGAGAAAAGTGTGTCCGGCCAGAGTTAATCGAGCGTGTTGGGTAACAGTAGTGCACCCCTGCAGGGAAGTTATCTATTCGAATAGCCGTGTCCACGGTAACAGGACGCTCGGAGTTGTATCCTGATCTGCTACAACTACAAATGGATACTGATACAATGATAAACTGTTACTACTGCTCTCGGGATCACTTTCTCACAGGGTAGTCGAGAAAGGATCTCAGGGCATTACTAAAATATAATTGCTATTATATGTTGCTATATTCTACTCTCTTCTGATGCTGCAAGATTGCTTCAAGATGCTAGTCTTCGATAGGCTAGCCCTTTCCCCCTCTGTTCTGGCATTTCTGTAGTTTAGTCCAAAGATATAGCCCCATTCCTTTGATACCGATGCATATTTAGTATAGTTCTGATGTCAGTCTTGCGAGTAGTTTGAATGAGTACTCACGGTTGCTTTGCTATCTCTTTTTCCCCATGCCCGGTTGCTGCGATGAGACGACGAAGTCCAGGAGCAGGAGATCCCCGGAGGCACCTACCACTACATTGAGCCCGCCGACCAGGAGTAGTTCGAAGGCCCTAGGCAGGAGGCCTTCGCCTTTTCAATCAGTGTCGCTATTGTGCTAGCCTTCTTAAGGCATCCTTGTTTAACCGTGTGTCTGTACTCAGATACTTTTGCTTCTGCTGATGCTTGTATGTCTCGAGCTTATGTATTCGAGCCCTCGAGGCCCCTGGCTTGTAATATAAAGCTTGTATTATTCTTTATTTGTGTTTAGAGTTGTGTTGTGATATCTTCCCGTGAGTCTCTGTTCTCGATCGTGCGCATTTGCGTGTATGATTAGTGCACGGTCGAGTCGGGGGCGTCACAAGTTGGTATCAGAGCCGACTGCCTGTAGGAAACCCCCTTTCCAACTCCTTGGCCGAAGTTGAGTCTAGTCTCCAAAAACTGTTTTACTAACATGGTTGTGTGGCTTACGGGCCCACGTCGCCAATGGGTGGTATTAGGATCTTTTATTCCTCTTCCTTACTCTGGGAACTCTGATCTCTCTTCTTTTCGGGTTAAATATTTTACTAACTCTGACTCTAGGTTCTCGTGATCACATCCACCCGGAGATTTCAATCAACCTTCTTTGATTTGTGGACCAGGTTCTGCTTCACAGTTTTCACGGACCACAGGATCCTTTTATCGAGGGCACCCTGCGTCGTCCCCTGCAGATTCCTTGCTCCAATAGTTTTCTCTGGCGTTGGTGTAGCCTTTGCTATGTCTCGTTGTATTCCTCACCACGTGCCTGCGCGCCGCCTAGTTTGTCTAGCTGCGTGTGTTTTCGAACTCGCGTTGTCCGTTTGAATCCAACTTTGTGCATGGTTCTGTATGTCTTTAATGACTACTAATATGTATCTAAAGCACTTCTTGCTCATTACTTCTGTTACATCATGAATGACTCCATGCATTTGCATTTGTTCATACTAAACTGCCCCTGTTGTTTTGGCAGGATGGCTGACGACCCTCCGCCTCCACCCTATATTGCCGCAATGATGTAGCAGTTTGAACTGAACCGTCAGCTCAATGAGAGTCTGGTAAACCAATTAGAACACAACAATGCTCGTCAGGAGCCTGGCCCGATATCACTTCAAGATTTCGTGCGCCTCAACCCGTCTGTTTTCCGCAACTCCACCAATCCTATGGATGCTGATGATTGGCTTCATGACATCCTGTTTGAGATGGAGTCAGCTAAGGTTTCCCCTGTCAGTTACGTCACCTTTGCGGCATTTCACCTGAAGGGTCCAGCTGCTCAATGGTGGGAAAGTCATAGGGGTATGTTGCCTACTGGAACTGTAACCACTTGGCAGGAATTTCAGTCAGCCTTCCGTGCATGACATATTCCTCAAGGTCTGATCGACCAGAAGAAGCAGGAGTTCCGCAAACTCACTCAGGGCAAAATGACGATGGATGAATATCAGAGGAAATTTCTCGAATTATCCCGCTATGCTGCAGATGACGTCTGCACTGATGCTCGCAAGCAAGAGAAGTTCCGTGAAGGACTGCGACCTGATATAAAGCTCGCACTTGTTGTCCATGATTGCGCGGATTTTGCGACGCTTGTCAGCCAAGCTTTCCGAGCTGAAATTGGTCTGTCTGAGTACCAGGAGTCGCTCAAGCGTACTCGAGATGTTGGCCCATCCTCGGGTCAGCCTGCTCAGAAATGTCAAGTCTGGATTCCGCATAATGTACATCACCGACCAGCTCCAACACCAAGGCCATCTTATGTGGCACCTCGACTGCCTCCGCCACCGAGACAACTCAGGATTCAAGATGACCAACCAACTGTTACGGCTCCTTTACCCAATGATGGTTCATGCCACAAGTGTGGACAGCCAGGGCATCTTGCTATCAACTGTCGCCAGAATCAGCCTCAGAGTACATCACGTCCTCCTGTTGGTCAAAGGAAGGGCCGTCGAAAGCATCCTTCTAGTAGCCGTAATGCCAGTCCGCCTGCTATGGGTTGTGGTCAAGTTACCCATGTCAAGATTGAAGAAGCTCGTGATTCCCCAAAAATCATGATGGGTACCCTTCGTGTTAATTCAGTGCCAGCCTCTGTTCTCTTTGATTCGGGAGCATCGCATGCCTTCATATCCCAACAATTTGCTCAGTTGCATGAGTTGGACATGGAAAAATTACCCACTCCTTTAGCGGTTCAATCTCCGGGATCTAAGTGGCAAACCACAATGGTAAGCCCCCGCAACCAAATCGGAATTGGAGGTCTAGTTTTCCCTGCTTCTCTAATTGTGCTCGGACCTTCCAACATTGATGTCATTCTCGGTATGGACTGGTTGACAGCTCATAAAGCCTTAATAGACTGTGCCGCCAAGACAGTCCAGCTCACGCACCCTTCTGGCCAGACAATCAACTACTCAGCTCAGATAATTCAGAATGCCGAGAATCAGATATATGCTCTAAATGCTTTGAACGCTTCGCCTCTTGAGGGAATTGAGAACGTCCCAGTCGTTCGCGATTTTCCAGACATCTTTCCAGAAGAACTTCCAGGGATACCCCCTGTTAGAGCTGTCGAATTCGTCATCGACTTGAAACCAGGTACTACTCCTATTGCCAAGCGCCCATACAAGATGCTGCCGCATGAGCTCCTTGAGCTTAAGGAGGAAATCGACAAGTCACTTAAAAAGGGTTTCATCCGCCCCAGTTCTTCTGCTTGGGGAGCACCTTCGCTCTTTGTTAAGAAGAAGGATGGTACGAATCATCTGGTCCAAGATTACCGACCTATCAACCAGGCAACAATTCAGAACAAGTATCCGCTTCCCAGAATCAACGATCTGTATGATCAGCTTGCTGGTTCCTCAGTATTCTCTAAACTTGATTTGAGATTGGGATACCACCAGATCCGAGTTCGTAAAGAGGATATTCCAAAGACAGCCTTCGTTACTCACTATGGTTCTTACGAGTACATTGTCATGTCCTTCGGCTTAACCAATGCTCCAGCAACCTTTTCTCGATTGATGAACTATATCTTCATGGACTACCTTGACAAATTCGTCGTGGTTTATCTGGATGATATCCTTATATTTTCCAAGAATGAAGAAGCGCTATGTATTCCCAACAATCATAATATTGCTCTGTTTATTGCTCTGTTTCAATGTGTGTACTCTGTTTTCCGTTCTTATATATTGTTCTGTTTCAATGTGTATGTTTTCCATTTTGTACATGTGGATGGTAAACAGCTAGATAGAAATTAGTACGAAAACGAACAATATGTGATGATACTTAACTGGGATCCCATACTTAACTACTAAGTACAATGCATAAAATTGAAAATGAACAATACTAAAACTAATAATCCCTCCTTATGCGGCTAGTATTTCGGCAGCCCCTCGCTAGCAGCTCCCTGGTGCGCGGCGGCTTCCCAGCGCGGAGGGAGTTCTTCGCTTCCTCCGCCTTGCAGCGCTTGACGTGCCGATCTGCCTATTGCTGGCGGACGCGCGTGAACGATCTTGCCATTTCATTGGGCGCCCACCGGAGATCCTCGTCGGTAGCACGCTGGAGCTTATCGGCCCACCTCCATGCAGTGATGAGGCGCCTAGCGCCTTTGGCCTTCCTAGCGAAGTACCGGCCGTCTTCGTACACCTCGTCCGCACGTCGACGCGCCCGCCGCCAAAGCTCCACCTTCTCCTTTTCCCAGGCGGCCTCACGGGCTTCACAGGCCACCTGGTCCCTGACGCGCTCCTCCTCCAACTCCTTCTTGAACGCCACTTGCCTGGCTTTCTCAGCCGGTGATAGCGCTTTCCACATACAAAGATTGTACTAGCCCCAAAATCACTCCAAAGTTGGGGGTTCCGGCGCAACCTCATCTGGTGGCGCGTAGGGGTCCTCCTCGTCGCTGCTCTATGCCTGGATGTCCTCGCGGGGCGGCGCCTCCTCCTTGACGGGTGGGCAGATCGTCGGCGCCATGGCAGCGTTTGGTGAGAGATAGGGGGGCGAGCGAGGAGAGAATGTAGATGAGAATGCAAGCGGGACGACGTGGGCGGGGTAGTATTTATTGGCGGCCGGAATCTAGATCGACGGGAGCAGTAGAAGTGCCGGTGGTCAGAATTTACGAGTACTATAGCTTGAATTACACACGATTCCCGCATCAAAATCTGTGTGCGAAATAAATCGCTGACGGTTCCCAAGACTGAACAACGTTTGATTAATAACCCGCGCCACTCACCTTCCAAACCTCACAGCGCGAAACAGAGAGCCAATCATGGGGGGCCCAGTTGTCTTGCCAGATATTTACATATTCTTTCCAAATGTTTTGCATGAATGCTTATTTCGTGTTACCATGATATTGTTGGAAAATGTATTACATAAATGATTTTTCCAACCCATGATGATATTCTGTTGCATGTAAGTGTAGTTCAAATTTGAATTACGGCCATTAAATGGTTAGAAACTCACTTAATGTCTTAAAAATGTCAAATAACCCCTGAAAATTTCCAAATTTTAACATGAAAGTTGTATTTGTGGATGTTAACGGTAGAAAAAAAATGCCAACCCATAAGGGGAAGCCACTGTCGGTTCGTCATCAAACATGCATATTCTTCCCTCTCGGAACCACGAGTCTTCTCGTAAGACGCTCCGATTTGTGAGAGGTGTGTGCCAAAATTTCGTCAAAGTGGCCAATTCTTTTACAACAGCATCTTGGTGCCATTTCATGACATCAAGCAAGGTTTCATGTATTTTTGATCATTTTTTAATTTTTTAGAATTTAAAAGCCATGGTTCTCACTGTTTGTGTCCAAGCCTTGACACCAATATGTTTGAAAATTCCTTCCAATTTACTGCACAGGGCATTAACTCGCACACAAGGACAGAAATATGATTTTCCAACACATGATGGTTTGCCATTGCATGTACATGCAGTTCAAATTTGAATTACGCCCATTATATGGCTAGAAACTCACTTATAATGTCTTAAAAAGGTCAAATCAACACCGAAAATTTCAAAAATTTAACATGACCGTTGCATTAGTGCATGTTAATGGTAGAAAAAAATTCAGGGTCATACGAGGAAGCGAGCGCCGGTTCGTCATCAAACATGCATTGTTCCCTCTTCGAACCACGCGTCTTCGCGTGAGATGCTCCGATTTGTGAGAGGTCTGTGTCAAAACTTTCGTCAAATTGGCCAATTCTTTTACCACTGCATCTCGGTACCATTTCATGGCATCAAGCAAGATTTCATGTATTTCTGATCATTTTTGAATTTTTTGGAATTTAAAAGCCATGGTTCTCATTGTTTGTGTCCAAGCCGTGACACCAATATGTTTGAAAATTCCTTCCAATTTACTGCACAGGGCATTAACTCGCACACAAGGACAGAAATATGATTTTCCAACACATGATGGTTTGCCGTTGCATGTACATGCAGTTCAAATTTGAATTACGGCCATTATATGGCTAGAAACTCACTTAATGTCTTAAAAAGGTCAAATCAACACCGAAAATTTCAAAAATTTAACATGACCATTGCATTAGTGCATGTTAATGGTAGAAAAAAATCAGGGTCATACGAGGAAGCGAGCGTCGGTTCGTCATCAAACATGCATTGTTCCCTCTTGGAACCACGTGTCTTCTCGTGAGATGCTCCGATTTGTGAGGGGTCTATGTCAAAACTTTCGTCAAATTGGCCAATTCTTTTACCACTGCATCTCAGTACCATTTCATGACATCAAGCAAGGTTTCATGTATTTTTGATCATTTTTGAATTTTTTGGAATTTAAAAGGCATGGTTCTCACTGTTTGTGTCCAAGCCGTGACACCAATATGTTTGAAAATTCCTTCCAATTTACTGCACAGGGCATTAACTCGCACACAAGGACACAAATATGATTTTCCAACACATGATGGTTTGTCGTTGCATGTACATGCAGTTCAAATTTGAATTACGGACATTATATGGCTAGAAACTCACTTAATGTCTTAAAAAGGTCAAATCAACACCGAAAATTTCAAAAATTTAACATGACCATTGCATTAGTGCATGTTAACGGTAGAAAAAAATTCAGGATCATACGAGGAAGCGAGCGCCGGTTCATCATCAAACATGCATTGTTCCCTCTCGGAACCACGTGTCTTCTCGTGAGATGCTCCGATTTGTAAGAGGTCTGTGTCAAAACTTTCGTCAAATTGGCCAATTCTTTTACCACTGCATCTTGGTACCATTTCATGACATCAAGCAAGGTTTCATGTATTTTTGATCATTTTTGATTTTTTTGGAATTTAAAAGCCATGGTTCTCACTGTTTGTGTGCAAGCCGTGACACCAATATGTTTGAAAATTCCTTCCAATTTACTGCACAGGGCATTAACTCGCACACAAGGACACAAAAATGATTTTCCAACCCATGATGGCTTGCCGTTGCATGTACATGCAGTTAAAATTTGAATTACGGCCATTATATGGCTAGGAACTCACTTAATGTCTTAAAAAGGTCAGATGAACCCTGAAAAATTCCAAATTTTAACATGACAGTCGTATCAGTGCATGTTAATGATACCAAAAAACTCGAACAATTTCCATCACCATCCGTTGCCAGTGTACTCCAAATTAGTCTGCCGCAGGTAATTAAAAAATGGACTACATCGCACACAGTTGGTTATAAGAACCGTTTGCGATGAAAATTCGTGGGTCTTTTTATGTCTTCCTCCATAAGCTTCGCCGGATTCGTCTGCTCAAGCGCTGTTCACCCCCGAATCCTCGACACCCCGATACCCATTCCCCATCCCCTTCTTGAAAAGAATGACGCCGTGGAGACGCTTCGTGAGGGCCCGTACGGTCGCCGAGTCCTCCCCGAGCGGCTCCGTCTCCGCCGAGAGCACGGCCGCCTACACCGAGAGTGCGGCCGCATCCGCATTGAGCGTGGCCGCATCCGCCGAGAGGGCGTCTGCGGCAGCCGATAGGGCAGCTGCAGCAGCCGAGACGGCTGCAGCAGCTGCTGCGACGGCGGCTGCAAACGCCGAGAGCGCTCGAGCAGCCGTCCGTGCCGCCGAGGTCGCCCTGGCCCGGGTCGAGGCCATCCACGCCCAGGTCGAGGACGCCAATGCCAAGATATTCCAGGCCTCCTCGAAATCCAGCATGCACCCCACATCCGAAAAGGCGGCGGAGATGCTTGTCGACGAAGCGGCGACGGAGGCCATGGAGCCCCTGCTTCCTCATGAGATCGCCGAGCGGGAGCTGGAGATGCAGGAGGTGGCGGAGATCGAGGAGCGCTGGGAGGAGTTGCGCGTGGCTAAGGAGGAGGTAGAGAGCCGCCTGTCCGTCGAGGAATCGGCGGTGGAGTACCAACGCGAGCTCTGGTGCCGCCACTACTATGAGTACTACAACCTTGAGGGCGGCGCCGAGGACGAGGACGCGGTCGACTTCAGCCTGGGGGACGTGGAGTCCACCAGCGGCGGCATGTCGCCAGGACAAGTCATCGACATCTCATCTTACACCAGCAAGGCATAGGGCGACGGCGCGTCGGCGGCTTTGTTTAAATTATGCGTACTTAGCCTTTGTTTATAACGGTGGTCTTTTGTTAGAGCAATGTTTAGGTCAACTGGCTCTGTTTAATTACTAAAATTGCTCGATTCAGTAAGTGTGGTCCGTGTGCTGTAGGCTCTTTTGTGTACCCCCCCCCTCCCAAATTAGCAAGTGATGTTAAATATGCAATGACGTGGATGAGCACTGTACCCAGGGAAATTTCCACCAAAATTCGAGTGCTCAAACTCATCGCATGCACGTAAAGCAGAAGAATCGTTTGCGATGCACACATTTGTTCAAAGTGAAAGGTGTCTGATGACACTGCGCGCCAAGTCCCCCCCCCCCCCACACCTTTCAATTTTTTTTGCCTACCGCCGAAATATCTAACTCTCCCCCCTTCCCACCCCCTTTTCTCCCCGACCACGAGCCACATTTCCCCTGTTTACTCCTTCCTTCCTTCCCAAGCTATAGCCGCTTCCTCGCTTGCTTTCCTCGCTCTCGCCGTCTCGCATCCGACCGCCGCGGACGCCATGGTCTTCTTTGACCTCTCCAGCGGTTCCTCCTCCTCCAACGAGTATGTCACCAGCCGAGTATGCCTCTCTCCTCTCTCTCGCCCCCTAGGCTTAGGGTTCTGACTTGTAATAAAGGATTTTAACCCGGAGACCGATTTGAGCCATCTGTTCCTCTTGTAGCTCCCTAGGACCATCACTTGCAAGGAATGGAGTGGGGTAGCTGAAGATCTGCCTGCTCGTTGTCATCATCAATCTCCATGCGTGAAGTTAGTGGCTTTTGAATCTGTGGACAGTGGGAGGAAGTTTCTGGCATGTGCAGAGAAGGTTAGCCCCACTTTCATTGTTACAAATCATTTGTTAGATGTGATTCAGACACTGTCACTGTGCTATGTTAATATGGATGTGATTAAGACACTGTCAAAGTTTCTACCTAGTATCTAAAAATGTTGCCGTCTCATCAGCGGTGCCCTGAGAAAATTATTTGGCACCGCTTCAGCAGTTTGTGCACCCAACTTTGCTCCACACATCCGAGCAGCCAAGCAATAAAACACTAATACTTTATGGCAGGAAGGAACTGGGCATCGGAGCAACTAGGTGCTCCGGTTCCCTGAATTTTTCCTCTGGCAATGACTCGGCAGTGCAGGATACCGGTGCCAAATGTAGCAACAGTTGATTTGACACCGGTTTTGGCCTACACAGTGGAGGGCCTTTATTGGTATTAGTTCTATGTTATTAAATTTGTGCATATACATACCTGTTAGTATTAATTTGATGGCATTGAAACACTGCGCTATGCTGTTTCAGTTATATTTAGCTTCCTCATAAAATGGTCAAGTTGTTATTATAGTACCTGACAAAGAACTTAATTATAGCTTGTGATGTTCCTGAATTTGGTTGTTGTCTCAGTAGCAATTAATTCATTTGCACATTGAACTTTTTGAGAAGATATGTCATAATAAACGTGTTTCTGCAGTTTTTCAAAATATGTATGTGGTGATTTTCTATGTTGCTAGAAACCCATTTTCCCTACAACTGTAACTGATTTAGTTTTAAATATTATAGGATGAACGAAAGTGTTCTTACCTGGAGTGGGTTGATCAAGAGTGGCCACTGTCTTTGAAGATGTGCCTAGCAAAGCTCTGGAGCATGTTTGAGGAAGAGAATAGAGATAGGCTTAGAGAAAATGTTGTCAACGCTGAAGAATATTTCAAGGTACTGGAAAAAAAGAGGAAGATGAAGAATGAGCTCAGATTTTTTAAATTAGACTTTGTTAAGATGGTGTTTGCGAAGGAGGAGGCACTTTCCCAGTTGGTCAGTGCAAAACAGGTTCTTACTGAACTGAAAGCAGAGGTGGAGAAGACTAATTTGGCTGATCATGCATCAGTCGATTAGGGAAATGAATATATTATTCTAATATTGTGCTTATGAAGGTGAACTAGCTATATGTTGTACTGTGTTGTTTTCACGTACCTATCGTACTGTGATGTTATAATATATTTATGTGCCTGGTATGAAATTGGCAAACAGCTGTTTGATATGAAATGTGATTTTGCTTAATACTGGAATTATTAATAGTAAACTAATAAACCTGCTAAATGGGTCATGGAACTTTACAAACGGTTCTAGCAGCAAAGCGTGTGTGATATACTTGAATAACGCAAACGGTTTACAGAGGCAGAGCGTGTGTGATCGTTACACCTATCACAGACGAGGCTATACAGAAAACTGTGTGTGATGTAGATACGAACGAAAACGTTTGTCTGGGATTCACTGTGTGGGATGTGCATACGAACGGAAACGTTTGTCTGGGATTCACTGTGTGGGATGTGCATACGAACGGAAACGTTTGTCTGGGATTCACTGTGTGGGATGTACATATGAACGGAAACGTTTGTCTGGGATTCACTGTGTGGGATGTACATACGAACGGAAACGATTGGGCATGTATAATTGTATGCGATGGCTCGCCCGATCGCACACGAGCTCATTTTGCCGAGCGTGTGTGACCGGAGGACCTATCCCCGACGGTTTCTGGGTCGTGTGGGAAGGACCCCCCCTATCGCACACACATGCAAGGCGACGGTTTAAAACTCCATCGCGGAAAGGGGTTAAAAATTGTTTGTATAACAGCTCGTTGTACCAGTGTGACCAAGTCAAACGGGCCGGCCTTTATAACCTAAATGGGCCACTGTTGGGCCGCGCCACGTGTCGACGTATCATAGGCGTCTCTCGTCCAATGAATGGATGACATCTGTCGCAACGCCGAGCAGACACGTGGATCGGCCGGTGAATGAGAAATTTACACGTGGAAAATCGCCATTGGTCAGGGCTGCTAATGGGTTATCGGATCCAAACCGGAACCCGATAGCTTAACGGCGACCCGTTGCGGTGGATGCCACGTGTCGGCTAGCCTTGACGAAAACACTTCCATGACACGACATTTATCGTCATGGAAGTGGACACTTCCGTGATGATAATTTGAGTATTGTCATGGAACACTTCTACGACAGCACAGGTATGACTATCTTGATTCTGTCATAAAATCGTCACAGATGTACATGCATGACAGAAAACGTGACCTACTGTAACAAAGACGTATCATCACGAAAGTGTTTTTTTAGTGGATTTCAGGATTCAATCTCTTCAAGAGTTGCATACATTTAGGGGGAGCTTATTTATCGTCGGATGTGTCGACTATATTTACTTTCCGCACATTATCAGTTACCATTCTATTATCTACTCTTTGATGTTTCTGTTTTGTCAACAACCATCCAAAAAGGGGGAGATTGTTGATGCAATGTCTTGCCCCCTTGGGTTTTGGAGATTATTGTCAGAAACAGTAAGGGACTGAATTGTTTGCTAGTGCACACAGATAGAAATAGTCCCTGGCATATTGAGAAGAATGTTATATTCTGACAAGAAGTTTGATTTAAGCTTCACCGAGAAGTATCTGCGTTGCAGAGAAGAGAGATATGTTTCGAGAAGAAACTTCTCAGAGAAGATTTAGTGACGAAGTTGACCCTCAAAAATATTGCTGAAGTGAAGCAAATTGTCTTTCGCTGTGTTCGAGAAGAATGACTGCAGTCGAGAAGATTGAAGGCGAAGCAAAGACGTAGCATTTTTTGTTGTTTTTCTTCGAGTCATAGGACCACCGTACAGTTAATAGGGTTATAGGTATTCGAGACTTAAGCATGTTGTGATGCTTAGCTGAAACCTATGCAAGACTGAGAGAAATCTCTTTATGCTCTGAAGTTTTACTTGCCAGCCAGAGACGATGTACTTCTGGGCTACGAGAGATATTCTTCAGACTGAGGAGTCAGCTTTACTTGTTCCTCAAGTAAAGTTGCGATGTGCTCGAAAATCCGACCGTTGGAAACGTGTCGGTTGGCCATTGGCTGGACAATGTGTCCTAAATGGTCATTTCCCATCATGGAAGGCTGCGGCTATAACTAGCCACCCCGCTCCAACGTTTTTCGTTGGCTGCTCTGCTTGAGATTCTGAGAAGAATGATTGAGCACCCCTCTCTGGGAGATTTGAGTTCAAGATCCACTGAGACAATCAAGAACCGGAACTTAGATAGTGGTTGAGCATCACAGTAGATCTGAGTTGAGAGTTCTTGTGCCTATTACTCTTGAGAGCTGAACACTCTCCAGGTGGATAGCTGTCGGCTTGAGTGTCGAAGAGTATTTGTCTTCACCAAGCCAAAGTCTTCAGCAACCAAGAGTAATTGTGGTTGGCGAAGCATGTCTGTCGATGGTTCGGAGATCACCGAAAAGTATCTACCCCGAGTGAAATAAACTGAAGTCTGACCAGCTTCACGTTGAAGGAGAATAGGACTGAGAGAGGTTTGCTCCTGTTCAATCACAAGTCCCTCCATCCAAACGTAGCTCTTTTGCAAAAGAGTGAACTGGTCTACCAAATCATTTGTCGCCATCAAGCACCTCTGGTCATTTCTACTCTACCGCATTTCCTTCAGTGGTTTATCTTCTGTGCTCTATATTCCGATATATATCTCCATGGTCATATTTATCATCACTGTATATTATATGTTCTATGTCTATGTTGTTTAGTGTGTTTCAATTTGTCGTGCTTAAGATAGTTTGTTTGTATGCTCGCTTATTGTTTATCTGGTGTTATCTTGTTATTCAGCCGAGTCTCACTTTGATGAATATTTCCCAGTGAGTTGTCTTTTTATTGTTAGTGTTCCGTGCTCTACTTTGTTCTTCTTATTTTACTCGTGTTGTTTGTCTTACTTTGTTCCGTGCTCTACTTTGTTCCTTTCCGTGTCACCGTCATCATCGTGAAAGTATCGTGCCACTATACCAGGAAGATTATCATCGCCTTCACTAAAAGCTTTACTTAGTCTACTTCATTTAGTCAATTTATCTTCGTGTGTCTATCTTATTCCGTTTCAGTGTGCTTGCTTAAGTTATCTATCCGCTGTGCTGTGTTGTGCTGAGAGATTTGAAGTTTCGAAAGAAATTTTAAATCTCCCATTCACCCTCATCTGGTCGATATACTCTCGGTCCTAACAACTACCAGCATTGCGGCTCCTAGAAAAGGTATGCAGTTTCGAGTACCGGATGTAGAGGGGCCATGAACCACTCCCACATGTGGTTAGTGCCCTCATTCTTGAACATAATTGCCCAGTATCTCGGGTCCTAGGTCCACTCAAGTGGAACAAAACAACATGTGCTCAAACATGGCCTCCCACTGATACCTTCCTAACTTACTATCGGGGATTTTTCAGAGAGATAGAACAACGCTGCCAATATGTCTATATCTTTATGTTTGTCTGCTAAGAAGGAGAAAGTAACTATTGGAAACATCATTTAAATGCAATATTCCATATTGATCTAACTCATTACAAAGATCTCATATACACGCATGATTATGTTTAACATGAACATCATTGTCTCATAAAATATCTTGAATTTGCAAGGTCATCGATAGGACAAAATATACCAAATAAACTATGATCTACCTCATTTGTCACCAAAAGAATAACAACCGCCGCATGTGTTGTTCTAGACTGAATTAAAATAAGTAAATAATACATGACAAATATTTCAAATATGGGATAGTCTTCCTTAAAAAGGAAGAGGAAGAGGAGATTAGGTTGGGCGGGGAAGGAGAGCAGATAAATTGAGGACTTTTCAGAGAGATCGGCGTTGCTCTTCATGGTTGATTTATTATAGAAACTGGATTAGTGCTTCGGGCCAGTGTTGATTTAGGTATGTGTACAAGTAGTCGGCGACCACTATATAATACTCTTCCGATTTGTGATGGGCATCACTTTTGCTTCTACTATGAGAAAAATGAGAGAGCAAAGAAACTGTGATCCCTGTTGCTACTATATGACGATTTGCTACTACTTTTGTTGTGTTAACTATTATCATGTGAATCACCTATATGGGTTAAGCTGAGATGATTCATATATGATGAAGGAGGCGTAGGAAATCATCCAGAACATTCTCAATGAATTCCCAAACGTCGCAAGCGGAGCTTCGTAAGGTCCTTTAGTAATTTGATTAAAAGTTATCCAACAACAATTTTCTCTATTACACATTGCATGACTCTGGATCCGAACAATTGCACCGTGAGAAAATAACAATTATATACAGTGCGGGGATAGGCAGGGTGTCACCCGCCGTCATCACAAGTTCGCAAAACAACATTATCATCATCGTCCCGGGACTGATCATAATCACATAAATAGGTGGACAATGTGACCACCATCAGCAATGATGTGATGGCTAAGAGGAGTGACAACACATATGTCACTATGGGCGTGCAAGGTAACTTTTTTCTTTCGTTGCAAGACACGAGCATATTTATTAGTACTCTCCCCGTCCCAAATTATTTGTCTTGAATTTGTTTAGATACAAATGTATTTAGGGAGTGCGTAGTTAGTAATGAAAATGTCATGTTTGTTTTTTAATACAGTACAGACGCAAGCGCTCATATATACGCGCATACACTCATCCTTATGAACGCACATACGCACACCCTACCCCTATGAGCAACTTCGAAAGATTGAGCCGGCATATCATCTTGAGATTTACGAAATCATTATATGCGCCTCGTAGTCGAGGGGAATGTCTCCTCCCACCGAACGGAATAAATCAGGAAAAAAACGAGCACCAGGACTTGAACTCTAATGGGCTGGAATACCACTGTCCTTCTGTAACCATCCAACCACATGTTGGTTCGCCATTGTGTGTCCGATTTGGGTTATGCCACCCTGAGGCCAACTCCAATGCACGACCCCATTTCGTCTGTTTGGGTCATCCGGACACAACTTGGCCCAACGAGAGTACCCAAATGGACAAGTTGTCTGTCTGGTGTCCGTTCGTTGTCCGTCCCGACCCGAACCTGAACCAAATTTGGGACAGAAATGGGTCTCTGCGGACACAAATGGACACTCTCGATCGTTGCCTCTCGTCCGCTGCGTCCACTCCTGTCCGCTCTCTGGCCCACAAATCAGTGACCGCACGAGAGCTCTGCCTCCACAAGAGCTTGGCCCAACAACAGTCGATCGATCCCCGCCGCCGCACGCACTAGCAACCAGCGTAGGCCGCCGCTGCACGCCACCATCCCTTCGCCTCCCCGCTCGTCGCGCAGGCCGCCTCCGCACGCCGTTGTCACTCCGCCTCCCCGCTCGCCACACGCGTCAACGGCCACAGATCAGGACCGCGTACCACTCCATGGCCAAGCGCCTCCACCCCGACGTCGCGTCCTGCGGCAGGAGGGGTCCCGAGGCGTTCTTGGAGATCCGGCGTAGGCCGCCGCCGCACGCGTCACCGGTGCAGGCCGCCGCGACCGCGGAGCCGCCGTTCCGTGCGCCTCCCGAGTCCCGTCAATCCCCGCGCGCGCCGCCGCAGCTTGTCCCGCCGCGCGCCATCGGCGCTTGTTCCCCGCGCGCCTCCGACGCGATGCCAACAGCGTCGCCGCCGCCGCCGACCTGGCGTGTCTGCCCCATTTTATATTGATCCAAACGGACAAAATCCGTGTCCATTTTGGGTACGTGGGTTGGAGTTGACCTGACAGCAGCACCCAGCGGTTCCGTGCCCCGAACGCCTCCTGGTCGTGCACGGCGGACGCACCCCAGCCGTCCGTACCAGAATATCCGACCACGATACCCCGATCAGACGGCCCGCAGCGAACCGAACACTTTTCTGGACTCTTGTCATGTCCAGATCAAACATCTGGGTCGTTCAACTGAAATATACCCACAGATCGGACGGCCAGAAAAGGAGCCCACCTATTCTGGGGCTGCTATAAATCCGAGGAGGCCGTCTCCGCCCCACCCCCTCTCGCCGTCCGCCGCTACTCCCCTGCCTCCCCCAGAGCTCGTTAGGGTTTTCTCTTTTTTCGGGGGAGAAATCTCAAGGGGCGGCACCATGCTCGTCTACCAGGACAAGCTTTCCGGTTCGTCCCCCCGCCACTCTGTATTTCCCCCCAGTTTTCGCGTCTTTTAAACTTGTTTCGAGGGAATCGGGCTTCGACTGGCTAGAAGCTAGATCTGATCGCTTTCGGACTAGCTAGATCTGATCGCTTTCGGACTAGCTAGATCTGATCGCTTTCGTTAATCGGTTGTCGGTTGTCTAGTTGCTGATGGGGATTTGCTAACTGGTAACCGGGATTCGCTCGCTAATCGGTAGATATCCGTGCGGTCTGGGGTTAGGACATGGTTTTATGTATGTGTTCATGCGTTCCTACGATGGATTTTACTGAATCTGCTGTGTTTGATGTGTCGCAGGCGATGAGCTCCTGTCGGATTCGTTCCCGTACAGGGAGCTGGAGAACGGCGTGCTCTGGGAAGTCGATGGCCATGTAAGCGTTATACTCTCAGATGCTCTGTGTGCGGGGCTTGGTTAGATTATCGCGGTAGATCACGTGCTAGTTACTTAATTCGACCTCGTCAATTTTGTCTCACAAAACACAGATCTGGATCAGCACCGCTCATCTAGCCATGGGATAGATTGATGGCTGTTTTATCATATTACTCATCCAGTTTGCAGGCTTGTATCTACTTTCATGTCCTATTATAGTCCTTGTTATATTGTGCAGCGTAGACACTTCTAATGATATAAAATTAAGCATGCTTGTATTCGCTATTAGGGTTATAGGTTTGGATTGGTTGGTATGTTTCTCTACACAAGCAAAAAAAAAGGTTTTAACAACATCATCAACTTAGATGAAAGTCGCCTAGAATATCTAAATGTTTTGTATTTCTATTAGGGTTATAGGTTTTGATTGATTGGTATGTTTTTCTACATAAGCAAAAAAGATTTTAACAGTATTACTAACTTATTAGATGTAAGTCGTCTAGAATATCTGCTGGTACTACTGGATGGTCTGGTTGATCTGCTTGTGTAAACAATTTCAACTTATTGTGCATAAACATGATTATTAACTGTTTATATCTAAAGGACTTGTTGCACAATGCACATGTACTTTTTTTGTGCTAACATAGTGCAGCTGTTTTAGTATTTGACTTGTATGGTTTTGAATGGTTGTAGTGGGTCGTTCAAGGGGCAGTTGATGTGGACATTGGTGCCAACCCCTCTGCTGAGGGTGGTGGTGATGATGAGGGTGTCGATGACCAGGCCGTGAAGGTGGTTGACATTGTTGACACCTTCCGTCTTCAGGTTGCTTCCTCTTTCTGAAGCTCTTGGCCTATTATGCATATAGTATGCACTTGATGACTGTGCTAAGCGCTCATTACCTTTTGCAGGAGCAACCTGCTTTTGACAAGAAGCAGTTTATCGCTTACATCAAGCGCTACATCAAGGCCCTCTCTGCCAAGCTTGAAGGCGAGGAGCTAGATGCTTTCAAGAAGAACGTTGAGTCTGCCACAAAGTATCTTCTTAGCAAGCTCAAGGACCTTCAGTTGTAAGTTCTCTGTTTGCCTTGCCTCAAAGTGCAGTCACTGGTGTGTATATATATATGTAAATAATATCGTGATCATTGATCTGACCAGACACGTTAGTACCTTAAATCTTACTTTGGTATTCCAGATGCTGGTAATTTAGTCTATAGAACTTGAATCACTGACTGAAAAAAATTATATTTTGGGGAAGGTAGTAATAGTCTATCCATTCAACTTACGCAAGTTCTAAAACTGCTCCTATTGTTCTGTTTCAGCTTTGTGGGCGAGAGTATGCATGATGATGGCAGCGTGGTGTTCGCCTACTACAAGGAGGGAGCTGCTGATCCAACTTTCCTCTACTTCGCACATGGGCTGAAAGAGGTCAAGTGCTAATCGCACTGTATGCTAAAATCTATGCGGTCGTCAGTATTTTTGCTCTGCTCTATGGTTGTCAATCGACTCTCCAATGTTGGTGTCAGTAACTATGAGATGTTGAGTGTCTTGAAAACTTTCTGATAATTGTGGGATTTGCTTTGTAATGGTAATCGTGAAATTGGTGTGGTTGTGTTTTGGTCAATGCCTCGGCTTTTACTCACTAGTTGAATCAAGAGATTTTGCCCTGTGAAACCTGTATTCGTTACTAGTTGTTCTGTTTTCGGTCATTTTTATGCAACAGAGCAAATGCAGCGTTGAGCAATGCAAAATAATCTTTCATCGTTCGATCTCAAGAATCCTTTAAATCAAGAACAAAATGATACGAGTTATAGATCATCTAATTAATCATTTAAATCAAGAACAAAATGATATGAGTAATTGATATCCTACCTAATATGACGTTTACATAGTGACTGGCATCACATTTTCCTAAATATTAAGCATTTATTTACTCTTGATTGTAAGGATTCGGAAAGTTGGTTTATGAAATATAGGCTTACTTCGACATTGAAGGAAATCGTTTGGTCCAAAATGTTCATACATTTTGTTATTCAAGAGGAAGGTTGGCGAATTTGTGGACGGCTCGTGTTACAGACGCAAACGATCCTTGTTGCAGACGCAAACGGATGCTGTCAAAACGGGGGGAGATCGGACGGCTGTCGCACATGCCATCCAACAGCTGCTGAGGCGGCCAATCCGATCCAAACATCATTCCATCGACAAGTAGCGTCAGCCAAATTACTCCGGTCCTTTTTAGTCTGCATCCCTCTGGTCCTTTTAGTTTGCATAAGTTTTATCCAAAGTCGATCAAACATATAGAAAAAAGTATCAACATCCACAATATCAAATCAATATTGTTAGATTCATTATGAAATGTAGTTTTATAAAATATATATTTGGTATTGTAGATGTTGATATTTTATTATTTTTTAATATAAATTTGGTTAAACTTTGGAAAGTTTGACTTACACAAATCTAATACGCGATGTAAAAAGAACCGGAGGGAGTATATGGTGTTGAAAATCAGGGGATATTGAGACATCAAGAAGGATTTGAGATGAAAACTATACTTTCCTCGGCCACTGTCGGGCCCTGCCTGATCATATCGCATCGCGCAAGCAGCTCTTCAGTTAGGCGGGTCGTACCGGTTCAAGGGAAGTTCAAACTCAGCCGTTAGATCTTCATCCGACCGTCCAGACTCTCCCGTACCGCTTCGCGCCAGGATGAGCTCGAGTCTGACATTGATCGTAGATCGGACGGCTGTTAGCCTTGGTCTTGTCACTGTTTACTTTCCGGCACGAACACTGTTCCTTTCCTCATTCAGTAAATGTAATGGCTTATAAGCCGAGGATCCGCCCGGAGAGGGGCAGCTAAGTTGTAATAGGGTTCAACCCTAGGCCGCCGTGTTCTGGCTGGCTCCCTATCGTTCGCCTAGGCGGCGCAAACCCTAATATACTTTCTCAAGATCTTTCTCTGAATCCTCTGTTTTGTGCTGAATTCGAGAGAAAACCCTGCACGGTAGTTCAGGCCTAACACATGGAGAGCATCCTCCGCTGGCAAACCCCACGGGTGCGGTGGTGTATTTATGCCAACGAAGCGCTCCAACGCAAGCAGAAAAAATACATGTTGGACTGGGTGGCAACTGAGCCAATACCGCCAGATGTGGGGGGTTGAAGTAGTGATTTTGTGACATAAATTCGTGCGCTAAGTTCCGATGGTCCACAAACCATGCAAGAGGCAGAAACGAGCTATACCCGAAATCCAAATAAGCAAGCCGCGATCACTTGCAGGAAAATCACTTTTAACCAGTACAAGTAAACCCGCTCAACTTGCAAGTGAGGGCTCTAGTCAGCATCGTACAGGTCATGGTAGAACAGATGGCAATAACAGAGGGCTGCATCACAGCTCGCCTAATCTGTAAAACTAAGAGTAATCGTACAGGGAGATGCTCTTGTCATCCGAAGCGCTCGCGAGCCGGCCAGCACGGACTCCTTCCCCTCCTGGCGGCCGGAATGCAACGGCCCAGACCTGGTCCGAGTGGTTGCTCATGGTTTGAACTGACGCCCTCGCATTGATGTCCCAGAGCCGGACGGTGCGGTCGCTGGAGCCTGTCGCCACCGCCATACCATCCGGGCTCATGTCGATGCTCAGCACCCAGCTCGCATGACCCGACATGGCCCCGATCAGGCCCTTCTCCTTGGCATCGTATATGTGGATGTGGGAGTCGTCACATCCGGTCAAGAGCACATGGGGGTCCACCGGAGAGAACACCATGGACCTCACTGGCATGTGGTGCCCCTCCAGGTGGTGGAGGAACTTCATGCGCACCGCATCATACACCGCAATCGTGCCATCCATGGATCCACATGCTAAGAGCTTGCCATCTGGACTCCAGGCGACTGAAAGAACAAACTTGCCGCTGCCTGTTTTATCGGGGCGAGCTCCCTCTGGACGCGGAACAGGAAGGCTGGCAATAGGTTGCCACTTCTCGGTGTCCCAGAGTTTTACTGATCCACTCCCACCACCAGCTGCAGCCAGAGCAACACCCTGACAAGGAAATCATTTCATTCATCTGTTAATAACTCAACCTGTGCAAAGTGCATCCAAATTGACAATGTGATTCCACCGTAAATCAGAAAAACCAGGACAATTCATTCACAGGTTTCCTTCGTATGTGCTAGCTAATTGGTTACAGTGCCATACTATATACACAGCTGAGGTTTTGGACAAAGTGGCATATGTTGATTACGCTGTCAGATCACACAAGACTCAAGTAACAACCACTAGCCCACCAAAATATAGTGACTGCATATGGAATAAAATCATGTCAAACTAGTTATAGATCATGCATGTGTCAGAATATACTAAAATTTAATCTGTAAGAGTAAAGTACACATTCATAAAGTATGGAACAAAATCACTTTAGAGTTAACACTATATGCCATTGTTGCAATTTCCAGCAAGAAGCCGTGAGTAGCACAATAAAATAAAATCATCTCACAAAATCCAGTATGATCGTGAAAGTAACAATTGGATTCATATCAACAAGGCGAGATGTAACAGAACCGACAGCAGCTTACTTCGGCACATTGACTTATCTAGCAATACTTAGGGCCTGTTCTTAAGTCATCCAGCTCCAGGCTTCACAAACTTCACGAATGAAATTGTGGCGAACGTTTGGGCTACGAGAAGCTGAATTCTCGAAGCTAGGCCCGATGGCAGTTCAAAAACGTGGAGCAGCGTTGGCCCAGCTCCACCGAAACTGAAAGCTGGAGTTTGCCCAAATTACGCCGGTATGCCACCGCCAAACTTACCGATTCGTTCCCCTCCCCTAAAAACCTATCGAGCGACATCTCCCCTGCTCGTTCCCCTCGAACCGCTAACCCTACCACCACCGCGCGCCCCGCCGCCGCGCACGCCGCCGCGCAGTCCCCGGCCGCCGCTCCTTCCCGGCGATAGGTCGAGCCGTTCCAGGCCAATCCCGGCAGGTTCCCGTCGACACAACCCGAAGGGAGCAACCCCAAGACCAGGACCTAAGCACCGACGCCATTGACGCCGTGCTCAACTCGCAGGAGTCCGCCTCACCTCACCTGCTGGCCCTGAAATGGGTTGCCTCCAGCCGGCCCAACACGCCCGAACAGGCCACAGCCCGCCCAGGCGGGCTGCAGCGCTGAGAGAAGCTGGAGTCGGAGCCGAACAGGATCGGAATCGCTGGCTGGAGCAAGAAGCCACGATGAGAAGCTGGTTTTCTGGAGTTTTGAGAAGCTGAAGAGCCTCCGAACACGCCCTTACTTTCAAATGTGGACTATACAAGTACTCCGATCTTATATTTCTTTACAGAGGGAGTATTTGTTAACCAGCATAGTGAGACCCCAAAATAAAACTACAGAAAGATCAACTCCAATCATGATTAATTTAATCCCACAGTTATCTGCTCTGTTCCTTCATCACCTTAACTTACCAAATAGAGTCGTCTAGAAAGCATAGTACTACATTAACTTCACAACGTAGAAAACAGAAGCTAATAGGATGAATCACAAAACGCACACGCTTGCAGCCTCTAACAAACTTATCTCACTAAAGTCAATGCAACAATGAAAGTAAATATTCAGTACGTACCTAAAATAGAAGACAAGGCTGGCATGTCATAAAATGCAGGCCAGTGCACCACACGCTTTCCTAGATTAACAACCGCAAACCTCTCCCGCTAAATGATTTTCGGATACACACAAATCATCAATGGGTTGTTGTAGCAAATTGGACCCGTGGCATAGTTTTCATGTAACTTTGCAAAAGCAGTCTTGTTTCCTTCCCATTTTGTTGAACCTACTAAAACAACAACCACATGCCCAACCAGGCCACTATTTTCCCAGGGCATTCTATACTGAAACGTACTAAAACCACCGCACCATTTGATACCACAAATTTCTTCGGTTTCACCCCTCAAGTAGACTTAGTAGGAACCAAAGCATAATGTAAACCTACAAACTCGTCAACAATCCAAACCAGGAGGTTCTATCATGGCATTCTGTGCTCAAATCAACCAAAGCTACGATAGCATTTCACTGAAGGCGCACATCTTACAAGCATCTCTCAGTCACTCAACCTCTTGGCAGTAACAACTTGCGAGCAATATCACGGAGGAAAAAAGAACGCACAAAGCCAGCGCCATACCTTGGGGTGGAACTGGACGCCCCAGACCTCGGAGGGCGCGGCATCGAGCGTGGCGACGGAGGCGCCGGAGTCGACGTCGAAGACGCGGATGTGGCTGTCGATGGAGACCGCGGCGGCTATGACCCCGGCGGGATGCGCAGCGAGGGATATCACTCCGAGCGCGTGCCCCCCCGCCGGGGGGGACGCGGCGGCGAGGTCGTCGGGTTGCCAGGCGCGGACGGTCTCGTCGATCGAGCCGGTGAGGAGCAGCGCCGTGGGGCGGTGGTCAGCAGCGGGCACCCACGCGGCCGCCCAGATCGAGTCCTCGTGAGCTCCGTCCACCGACTTGAGCCCCGCAAGCTTCATCTTACCCTCTCTTCTCTCTCACGAACGAAACCCTAGCAGCGTGTTTGGTAGTTTCAGGGAAAGGGAATGGGAATTTACGAGAGGGAGTTATACCAGGGATTAGACTTGGGAAGTGGACTATTAGTCTCAATCCCATGTTTGGTGTGGGGTAGGAATTATTTGTGGGAATAATTATCATGAATAAAGGAAAAGGAAGGGGACACATGAATGATGAAACAAATCTGTAACATGTGAAGGCAGAAAAAATAATAGAAGGAAAATAGATCTGCATCGATTTGTGAATGGAAAGATAAATAAAGGAATCAAACTCTGTTGCGAGCAAAATCAGATGGGATGTATTTAAAAAAAAAATCAGATGTACTCGTGCTTGGCGTTGCATGTACAGATTAGGGTGCAGTTACCTGGCCGATATATTTGTAGGAAAAATGATGCTGCCACAAGTATTTAGATAGGATTTATGTCGAGTTTTTTCTTTCGCCACGTGAAGTGGGTCTGTAACAATTTTTTTTTAAACGTCAACTCTCATCCTTCGTTGAATTACCAGGATCCCCCAGGGAAGAGATCGATGGGAGTTGGGCCTCCTAATTCCCCTTCCCCTTCCCTTGTTAATTCCCAAGTCCCTAAACCAATCAAGAGATTTTATGTCTCACCTATCTTAAACTCCCATTCCCTAGCTCCAACTCCCCCAACCAAACGCGCTGTAGGTGTTCGATCTGGCTGCTGAGGGGAGGGGAGCTGGGAGGAGCTGGGAGGGAGGGGGGTTCCTGGGTTTTGGAAGAGGTTTATTAGAAAAAGGAAGAAAAAAAGAGGCAAATCTGGTTTTTTCGAGAAAAACAAATCTGGCCGAGTAGTTTTTTTAGGTATAAACATCGCTCCACTTTATTCATCTACAATGTTCATAAGGATCATTACAAGATCATGCGGTGAGCCGAGCCAAACATATCGGCCACCCAAGAGAGATAAAGCAAATCTAGCTAAATTGTGAGCTTCAAAGTTGCTCTTCCTACTTTCAAAAGAAATTTTACAGGAATCAAATCAAGCCTACTAGCAATGATTTCCTTAACAATAGCCGCATTGGTACCCCCCTTTTCATTTTGAATATCTTTCACCACTGAGGCACAATCTGTCGTAACAAAAGGTTGGTGGACTTGTAGGTCAGTGGCCAAAGCTAGAGCTTCCCTACAAGCGAGTGTTTCGAGCAGCCCAGGATCTGTGCTATTAAAAACCATGGCCGATGGCACGTCTGGTCGCGGCAAACAACTACAACCGCCCCCTTACCCATGTTGGTGGACACATCACCATCACAATTCATTTTTTGCCAACCCGGTGGTGGCGGAACCCAAGCTTGAAGGACATGGTCCCCACATGTGGCTAGCGCACCTTGTGGACGACGTCATGGTTCCTCTGCCAAAGCAAGCTCATCAATGAAGCTTTTTATGAATAGGTGCGTTGTCAACGGGGACTGAATTCTGCCTCATTAATTGCTTTTCTACGAGCAAACCAGATGGCCCAGAGAGTCACCGTCAGACGGATAAAAGCCTCATGTGATAACGATGCTTTCAAAGGGAATAGTCAGTTACATGCATCATTCTCACTATTGCTGATCATCCGGTCAAACATCTCTCCATCAGCTAGCACCCACGCACAGCGGGACATTGAACACTCAAGTAACAAATGCCTCCAAGAGTCAGCCATACTACACAGGGTCCACACTGGTGTGGATGCCATATTTCGGTGCGCACGAACATCGTTTTTGGGCAAAGATTGCATGGCTAGACGCCATAAATATCGGGTCTTGGACGGGACTTGAGTATCCCAGAGGGACACCCAATCTTTTGAATCCTTCTCATGTCTGGATGACGCCGCTGCTCCCTCGAGCCAACTTTCCCTTACAAATTTTGTTTGCACCAACATTCTATAGGCTGATCTAAATTTGAATTTCCCCTTCTTCTCCTTACTCCATGCTCAAATCTTAGACTCGACGGGTGCAAAGTGGTATGGATAGAATGACTGAAGCATCAAACGGCAGAAATGTGTTCCGAACCAAGTCCTCCTTCCAGCTTGCGGAAGTAACATCAATTAATTTCCGCACAAAAACTGGACCGTCTACAGGAGGTGTAGTGATCGACCTTATGCAAGCTGCTCTTGGCAACCAGTTATGTCGCCACATATCTGTACTTTCCCCATCACCATTTCTACGAATTAATTCTTGAGCCAACACATCCCTTCCCTCAAGTATTGAACGCCATATTTGCGAGGGGTGACTGCCCAATGAGGCTTCCAAAATGTTGGTGTGTGGAAAGTAGACACTTTTAAGAATCCCTACACTCAAAGAACTAGGGCCCTGAAGTACCCTCCAAGCTTGTCTTGCCACTAGAGCGAGGTTAAATAGTTCAAGATCTCGAAATCCAAGTCCTCCCATAAATCTTGGTCTGATCATGACCTCCCAAGACACCCAAGCAACTTTCCTCTCTCCGATCTTTTTTTTTTGAGAATTCTCGCCCAACTTTATTAATGTATAATGTTCATAGGTACAAGGGTATCATCATACGGATTACCCAACCAAATATGGCGCCCTATATCTAGATTACATGCAAACTTGGCGAGATTATGCGCTTCAAAACTAAAATTCCTATGCTTGAAAATAAAATTACAAGATTGAAACCCAGCCTTGCACTCCAATATTTCATGTAGAATTGCACCGTGACTTACTCCGGAGCGCTGCTTAATTTCCTTCACCACTACTTGACAGTCTAAGGGCACGCAAAGTTTCTGCACGCCTAGATCTTCCGCAAGTGACATAGCCTCTCGAGTCTCGACAGGCCAAAGCTCCAAGTGTTGTGGGGGTCTATAATGACACTTAATACTATTGCCGAAGCTCCCTGGTAAATACCACTGGCATCCCTACAGATTGTCGCCGCTACTTGATACGTCTCCAACGTATCTATAATTTTTGATTGTTCCATGCTATTATAGTATCAATCTTGGATGTTTTATATGCAATTATATATCATTTTTTGGGACTAACCTATTAACCTAGTGCCCAGTGCCAGTTGCTGTTTTTTTTGCCTTTTTTGCCTTTTCAAAAAATCATTATCAAAAAGAGTCCAAACGGAGAAAAAACTTTGGATTAATTTTTTTTGGACCAGAAGGGACCCTGGAAGCTTCGGGAGAGGACCAAAAGAGTCACGAGGGAGCGACAAGCCCGGAGGGCGCGCCCCCCAGGCTTGTGGGCCCCTCGTGGCACCTCTTGACCTAATTCCAGCACTATAAATTCCAAAATATTCCCAATACACCAGAGAGCCACTACGAATAACTTTTCCTCCGCCGCAAGCTTCTGTTCTTCCGCGATCCCATCTAGAGGCCTTTTCCGGTAATCTGCCGGAGGGGGTATCGATCACGGAGGGCTTCTTCATCAACCTTGCTACCCTTCCGATGATGTGTGAGTAGTTTACCACAGACCTACGGGTCCATAGCTAGTATCTAGATGGCTTCTTCTCTCTCTTTGATCTTCAATACAATGTTCTCCTCGATCTCCTTGGAGTTCTATTCGATGTAATCTTCTTTTGCGGTGTGTTTGTTGAGATCCAATGAATTGTGGGTTTATGATCAGATTATTCATGAGAAATATTTGAGTCTTTTCTAAACTTATTTATGCATGATTGTTATAGCTTTGTATTTCTCTCCGATCTATCCGTTTGGTTTGGCCAACTAGATTGATTTATCTTGCAATGGGAGAGGTGCTTTGTGATGGGTTCAATCTTGCGGTGCTCTATCCCAGTGATAAAAAGGGACAAGACACGTATTTGTATTGTTGCCATTAAGGATAAAAAGATGGGGTTTAATCATATTGCTTGAGTTTACTTTGTCTACATCATGTCATCTTGCTTAAGGCGTTACTCTGTTTTATACTTAATACCCTAGATGCATGCTGGATAGCGGTCGATGGGTGGAGTAATAGTAGTAGATGCAGGCAGGAGTCGGTCTACTTGTCTCGGACGTGATGCCTATATACATGATCATTGCCTTGAATATCGTCATAACTATGCTCTTTTCTATCAATTGCCCAATAGTAATTTGTTTACCCACCGTATGCTATGCGTTCGAGAGAGAAGCCTCTAGTGAAAACTATGGCCCCCGGGTCTACTTTTATTATATATTAAAATCCAAAAATACCTTGCTGCAATTTATTTACTTTTATTTTATTTTACAATTTACTTTTCTGCGACAAAAATGATAGGCGTGTGGGACCACTTCAGTGGCTTCCGGGCATCGAGGGATGGCTCTGCTGCATTAATCTCGCGTGCCCACTGCTTGAGCTGGCGGTGAGAGGAATGCAACGAAGCGCCCCCATCGACGCACATGGCCTCTGTAGCCTTCTGGAACTCGTGTTCACTGGACTCGTCGCCCTCTGCATCATCGTCCTCATCTCTTTGCTCTTTGGCGCGGCCCCGGGCAGGCTTCTCTTGGTGCTGCCTAGGCTTGCCGCGGCGACCTCCTTGACCGCGCTTCCTGCCGGACCCTCCGGTACCATCTTGGGCTCTTTCCTTGTCGCGCCTTTCGTACTCGGCGCACTGCTTCTCGGCAAGCTCCTCAACTTGCCGGCAGTCTTGGAGATCATGGCCCTTGGTACGGTGGATCTTACAGTACTGCTTGCCGGATCCTTCCGGCCTGTCGGCAGCCGCCAAGGCCTGACACGCTGCACACCCGGCAATCTCCTTGCCGGGGTCGTCGGTCTTGGACTTCTTGGCAGTGCCGGTGTTGCCGGAACCTTCAACAGCAAGCACGGCCTTGCCCTTGCGCTTCTTGTTCTTCCGTCGCCCCTTCCTTGCCGGGGCAGGAGCGTCTTCGCTATCGGAGTCGACTCCAGCGCCAGCGTTCTCGCCGGGGAGTCTCCTTCCATCCTCTGCCCGAGCACACTTGTCAGCCAAAGCGTAAAGCTCGGCGACATCTCTGACTTTGTTCATCGCCAGCTCCTCCCGCATCTTACGATTGCGCACATTCTGATGAAAGGCGCTGATGACGGCGGCGGGATGAACGTCAGGAATGTTGTGTTGGATGCGGTTGAACCTCTGGATATACTTGCGCAAAGTTTCGCCTTCTTTCTGGGGAATGATGTGCAGATCACTCTCCTGGCCAGGAGCTTGGTGGCCGCCGGTGAAGGCGCCAACAAACTGATGGCACAGGTCGGCCCAAGAAGAGATGGAATTCTCGGGCAGGTGCATCAACCATGATCTCACGTTGGGCTTCAGTACCAACGGAAAGTAGTTGGCCAGCACCTTATCGTCACGAGCCCCGGCAGCTTGCACCGCGATGGTGTAGATGCTCAAGAACTCGGACGGATGGGTCTTGCCGTCGTACTTCTCCGGTACTTCCGGCTTGAAGGAGCGGGAGCTGGGCCACTGGACTTGCCGCAGCTCACGAGTAAACGCTGGGCAACCCACCTCGTAAGGTAGGGAGCCAGGGTACCCTGGCGCGGGCTCGTCAACAGCGGTCCCAGCGCGCTTGTCGGACTGGCGACGCGCTTCCCTTCGGCGCTCGATGGTGGTTCGAGCGTCCTCCTTCTTCCGTTCCCGGAGAACGTGACGTTGATCGCGGCGAACCCGCGGATCAGACGATGCCGTGGAATCATCCTCACGGGCGCCGGTCCGTCGAGTTAACGACCGCTCTTGATGCAGCGGAGGGGAACGCAACGTAGTCGTTCCAGCTCCGGTCTTCTCTCCATCGCCACGCACCAGCCTAGACGACTGCAGTCGCGAGGGTTCACCCTGCTGCGGCACGTCGTTGTTGGCTAGGCCGATGAGGCTCTGGATAGCGGCTCTCCACTCGTCTAGCTTCTCCGCGGCAGGAGGGAAGTCTAGGAGCAACTGAGCTCGCGCCAACGCCTCTGCTGGCGTAGGCGGCGGCGACAGGTGCGAAGAACGTGAGGTGCTCAAACTCCTAACAGGGTTAGAAGGAGTGCCATCACGACTCTGCACCCGTGCGCGGCTTCCACGAGCGTGCTGACGCGGATCTTGGCCCTGCGCACCCTAGGAGTGATGCGCAGGGGTCTTCCCATGCGGACGCCTAGAACCACCAACGTCTTGAGGCTGCACGTCACGCGCGTCCTGAGAAGGTCGCGGTGCATGCGCCGGCGTATTCGTCCTGGAAGGCGCCGCTCCATCCTTGGAAGTCGCTGCACCACCCGCAGGTCGCGCAGCTCCATCCTTGGACCTGTTGCTCGTCCGGCTCGGATCGCCGGAACGCCGTGGAAGCTCGGAGCCTCCACCTCCTACATCCGTGCCTACCCCGTCGCCTGCGCGCGCAGCATCAGGCACGACGGATGCAGATGGACCAACCGCCGTGAAACCCTTCTTCTTGGGAGCCATGGCGGTGAAGATGATCGAAGATCCGACGCGCTGATCACCAGATCAGGTTCGCACAACCTCGATCCCCCTACCTGGCGCGCCAAAGATGTCATGGGAAACGAACACCTATGGAATCAAGGAGATCCCTTACGGTTCGGCAAGGGGAGAGGATTGCACAAAGAGCATAACTAACGAACATCACGCGGGGATTTACCCAGGTTCGGGCCGCACGGATGCGTAAAACCCTACTCCTGCTTTGATTGTATTATGGTGGATGTTCTTGGCCAAGTTCTGGGAGCTACAGTAGCAGCTACGCATGCAGAATGGGCCTCCAGAAGTGCCCCCCTTTCCTACCTGTACGTCTCGGGCCTCCTTTTATATTAATCAAAGGGGCTACCACAGTGACGTACGAGATAAGGCATGAGGTGGAAAGTAGCTACAGTGTTGTCATACCTAACCCTGACGGCTTAGGACAAGCTCATTAAATGCACCGTGAGGTGCCCGTTGAGGTGTCCCTTAGCGTCTTGGGCTTGGAAAAGCTTTACAGGGGATGGGCAAAAGCAGCCATCCCATCAGCACCGCTTAAGCATCGCGTGGCCAGCATCGCACCACGTCACCATGAGGACAAGCCCTAAACGACAAGGCTGGCCGCTGCACTGGAGCGATAGCGCTGCACTGCGCAGAGCCTTGCCGGGGCTGAATCCTTGCCGGGCCCGGGGCTTGCCGGGACCGAATCCTTGCCGGGCCCGGGGCTTGCCGGGACCGGGTCTTGTCTGGCGCGAGGCCTTGCCGGCAAGGGTCTTGCCGGGGCTGAATCCTTTGGTCTTCTGTTTTCTGGTCTGATCGTTGACTTGAATGTCTCCTTGTCGTCTTAGTCTCGTGATTACTCCTAGCTATTCCCCGGCAAGGCTTGCCGCGGTACGGCTACAACTGCCCGCGCACAAGTAAGGGGTACTAAAAAGACCCATACTTTAGTACACCGACAGGAGCCCCCGGGCCTAGGCCATACACGGGTGCCAGGCCTGTTGGGCTAGGCCCAAAACAGTGCACGGGCACGCGTGGCAGGGAATAACTGCTCGTAATCATTATCTCTTTTACCACGCCCCCCCACTACGCGCATTAATCGCGCGACGTGAGATACGTGGGCGGAAACTCCGCAGCAAAAGCGGGCGGTAAAGAGCCTGCCTCGCGCCTTCCCCATAAAAAGGGAATCGCAGAGGGCACTGCTCATTACCCCCTCCGCCTTTCCAATCTCAATCTCAGAGCCGTCGCCATTGTCTTCTTCCTCGCGCCCAAAGCAGAGCCTTTCTCCCTCCACCCGCCTCCACCGCGCTCTCGACGCCTTCAGCGCCCACCTCCATAGCCACCATGCCGCCCAAGCCGAGCAAGGGCAAGGCGGCGGAAGCGGCCGCCGCGGAGAGCAAGTTGGTGAAGATGCGGAAGGAACGCGCTGTCTTCCCCTCGACGCTTGATGCGGAGACCTTGAAGAAGAGGTACCAGTTCGCATGGGCGACGGAGACCACGGCGCATCCAGCCACCAAAGTGAGTGTAGCTTCTCGCAAGGCAAAGCCAGGAGACTATCCCTTCTTTGCCGATTACTTCTGGTGCGGCCTCTGCCCTCCGTACTCGGATTTCTTCGTAGACATCATGCTCACCTACGGCTTCCAGCTGCTAGATTTCACGCCGAATGCCGTGACTTGCATGTCCGTCTTCGCGCACCTTTGCGAGAATTTTGTTGGGGTCATCCCGAGCACTGCACTTTTCCGGCACTACTTCTACCCCCGCATCCAAAGGGGCGACGCCCTCTCCGGCAGCATCGCTTGGATCCCGAGGACGGCAACCAAGGAGACGTACCCAGAGGGGCTCTACCGCGATAGATGGGACGAGTGGCGCGGCAAGTGGTGCTGGGTCCGGGAAAAGGAGCCCCAACCGTTCTGTGAGGTGCGGAAGCAGAAGGTGGCCCGCGGCAAGGATTGGGGCGCCGCGGACCCTGACGACAGCAAACTCACCATCGCCATTACCAGGATACTGTGCCTCAGGGCTGCCGGGCTGAAGGTGGAGATGATTGCTTCAGATTTCCTTCGCCGGCGCATCGCCCCACTGCAGAACAAGGGGCGCCCTGCCTGGGAGTACATGAACGCTGCCGACGTCATGAGGGTGCGGCCTGGGCTGGATAATGATCTGACAGCCATGGGGCACGCAGCCCTCTGCCAACACCTCTTCAATTCTGGAACAGTGGGAGACTTGCCGGCGGGCGTCGTCCCACTATGCAACAACTCATCACTGACCTCCATCATCGCCATGATGCCGGCGTTTAATGCCCATAGCATCGACGAGAGGTGGATCGAGCCGTCCACGGAACAGGCGCTGGCGTTCTTCGACAACTTGACGGAGAAGGCCATCCGCGAGGAGAACCTTGTCCGCGCCACCACGGAGGAGGAGCTCGCCTACATCACCAGCAGGGCGGAAGAGGCGAACCTTGCAGAAGAAGCCGGCAGCGCTGAGTCCAGCGAAGGCGGGGACCCACTGCGGGAAGATCTTGCCGGGCGAGACGAGGCTGCCGGGGAGCCAAGCGGAGCCGCTGCCGGGAGCTCTTCTGCCGGAGGCGCCGCCGAAGAGGAAGAAGAGCCCCCAGCTCTTCAACACAGGAAGAGGCGCGTCCTCCGGAAGAACGTCACTGGCGCTCCAGCCCGCCAACCTTCCTCAAGCAGCGAGGCCTCCGGCAAGGGGGCGGCCGGTGAGGCCGCACCGCAACCTGCCGCTGCCAAGCGGCCCAGGGCCACTCCTCCTCCTCCTCCGTCAGGAACTGCGGCGGGGGTCGGCTTCGACCTCTCCGCCATCAGCTCCAAGGAAGAAGAAGAAGAGTAAGAGTCCCGCCGCAGCCTTGATTCTTGTCCTTCTAGTTTTGCTTGATTAATCTTGCTCTGTTTTTATCTCCACAGGGAAATAGAGACCTCGGCGCGGAGGATGGCGAAGAGGGCCAAGACCTCGACAAGCGTCGAGCCGCCGGCAAGCACCTCGGGCGCGCCGGAAACGGTTCTCGTCAGCTCGGAGTCAAGCCCAGAACGCAATCCTCGATGCAGCCCTCGACGCAGCCCCCGGCGCAGCCCCCAACGTGAGTCTTCTACTCACTACCCACTGGCGCGTGCCGGGGTGTGCATCTTCTCTGCTGACATCTCCGGACGTGCAGGAGCGGAGCAACAGCGAGAAGCAATAGCGGGAGCTGCCTCTGCCATGCCACCTCCGTCGACCACACCGCCTAGGGGTGAGTCTTCGGGCAAGCTCTACCGCGACGATGAGGAGGGGCCGGCAAGCGCAAGCTTCGGCAACCCCTTCCTTGACGCAGGTAAAGTTACTTTCCCCAAAGAATTCTTGTCGCTTTGGTTTTTCTTCTTTTTGTCTTCTTGAACTTCCTTCCCAGCTTCATCTTAATCAAGTTCTTGGCTTTCAATCTTCTTCTGACAGAGCTCATGGATACTGACGCTGTCATTGAAGAGACCGCCAAGGATGCCGCCACTGAAGCCGGCAGGGTTGCTGCCGAAGAGGCCGCCAAGCATGCCGCCGCCGAGGCGGCCAAGGCTGCTGCCGCCGAGGCTGCTGCCGCTGAGGCCGCCAAGGCCGCTGCCGCCGAGGCCGCCAAGGCCGCCGAGGGGGCCGGTGAGGAGACCCGCGGCAATACTGACGGCGCTTCCGCCGCAGGAGCGCCAGGCGCTTCTACTGCCGTGGGGCCCTCGACTGTCGAAGACCAACCCTCGTCGTCCCGGGCCCCTCCCTCAAGCCAATATATCAGGGCTGGCAAGAACGTTGTCAGCATGCCGGGGTCGGCAAACATCGAAGAGCTGGTTGAAGGAGAACATCTTGACGGGGAAATCACCGTCGCTGCCGTCAGTGAGCTCAAGGAGGAGCAACTACTTCAAGCCATGAATGACAATTATCAGAAGCTCCAGACGCTCTACCGCGCCCGGAAGGAGAAACTGGACTCCCGGGTAGCACTCGTCGAGGCCGCGGAAGGAGACTTCCAACAACGCGTCACGGAGACACAGGCTTGGTATGGCGAGGCCCTCCAAGAGCTGAATATTTATCGGGAGCAGCTGGCGGAAGAGCGGAACGTCCTCCTGCTGAAGCAATCAGACATCGGGAAAGCGCAGGAGGAGGCCGCCCAGCAAGCCGCCGCGGCAGAAGCCCTCTTGACGCAGCGCCGCATCAGCCTTGACGCCCAAGAAGAGGACCTTGCCGCCCGCGAGGCGGCGCTTGCCGCCAAGCTTCGCAACAAGGATGAAGAGCTCGAAAGTCTTGTCGCGCGGCGGGTCCAGGAGCTTGAGCAGAAACACTTGAAGACGCTCAGAGCTCTAACTGAAGACCACGCCGGCAAGCTCAAAGAGGCCCTCGACGCTGCCGGAGCCGCGGAGACCGCCAAGAACTTGCTGGAAGAGAAGACGAAGCAGCTGGAGGCCGCTCTCGAGGACCACGGCAAGAAGGTCTCAACACTCGAGGCCGAGAGAGACAAGGCTCTCCACAGCCTAATGGAGACGCAGGCTGCCGCATCCGAGAAGATCCAGCAGCTCTCCTCCGCCAAGGACTCCATTGAAGATCTGAAGCTGAAGCTGTCCACGCTGGAGGAGTCTCTTGAGGCCGCCCGAGTTCGCGAGAGGACTCTTATCAAAGACCTCCATGACGAACAGGAGCTGCTCCAGAACGCCGCCACCACCCACAACGAGTACACTTCTAGCGTGAAGCTCCGGACTGCCAGGCTGGCGGACGTTGCCGAGAAGCTTGGCGCGGAGCTGGAGGCCATGGACTTGCTGGGCTTCGGATATTCTGTCGACGACAACATATCCTCAAGCGCCAGGCTAACCATGTTCTTCGACAAGCTCGTCGACGCCCTCAAGCTACTCCAGGCGAACCAGACAAGCAAGCTGGCCGACGAATCCCGGAGGCTCTGCCAGCTCGTCCTCCGCAAGGTGTTGATGAAGGTGGCGTACAGGAACCCTGGCGTCGACCTCTCCAAAGCCTTGAAGAGCTTGCCGAAGGACGCGGACGTCAAGGCTCTCGAAGATCTTGTCGCGCCCATCGTCGATCGGGTGAGCCAGGTGAAGAGGGTCGAGGGCGATCGCCGGGACTAGCTGTAGCCTCCTATCTCTTCTTCATCTTGCCGCCAGCATTCCATGTAAGAGACAATTTGTCTTATGTCAGAAACGCGGCAAGCACTGGTTGTAATATAACTTGCTCTCTTTGAATCATGGCATGCTATTCCCCTTGTTCAATTTCTTTCTGTATGGCGTATGCCCTACGCTCTGCTAGGAACTTGCCGGAGCATAACCCCGTCGCATGCGCTGGATTCGGGTCGTCAGCTGCTTGCGGGTGGTGCTGCTCACGGCAAGAAATCTTGACGCTTTCAGCGCGGCCACCTAGACTATTGAGCGGACTCGAAACAGAGTAAGGGCGCAGCCGATCACGACAAGATTCCATCGCGTGCAGGTTTTCCATACAAAGCCGAAATCGTTCAAGGGAATACAGCCTTACAAAAATTAAAATCTGCTTAAGGGGTTTAGCAACTTAGCTCTGCTTTTTGTCGCTATTCCTTTTCTTCCGGCAAGGCGCCAACCTTGAACGTCGTCTGGCATCCATACCACCATTCTCCTACCCCCCCGGCAAACTTGCGCACGAGGGAATCTTCTATCTCTTGAGAAAAAGAAAGAAGAGAAAATAAAGGTATGGAACCTTGACGGTTCGTTAGCTCTTACCGGGATCAAGTGCAATACATATCTCAGATAATACATGCATATAGAATGACATGAAATCAACAAGAAATGTAAAGCACATAGATCTTATAAAATATGCACAGGGATGTGCCTGCTCTGTACAAAGGATTACATGCCAGCGGCAACACTCGTACGGAATGGCGTTGCCGGGATCTTGCCGGAGCGTTACGCTGCCGCGAGCGCTGGATTCGGGTCGTCAGCAGCCTGCTGGCCGTATCGCTATCACAGCAAGAAACCCGAACAACCGCGCCTTACGGGTAGAACTTGCGAAGGTGCTCGATATTCCAGGAGTTGCTCACTGGCAAGCCCTGTTCGGTCTCCAGGCGGACAGCGCCAGGCCTGGTGACTCACACTACCCGGTAAGGGCCTTCCCACTTCGGCGTCAACTTGTTGGAATTCTTGGCCGACTGAACGCGCCGAAGAACAAGGTCGCCTTCCTCAAGACTCCGGGCGTGAACCTTGCGGCTATGGTAGTGGCGCAAAGCTTGCTGATAGCGAGCGGCTCGCACAGCAGCCCGAAGACGGTCCTCGTCAAGGAGCAGCGCGTCATCTTGCCGCAGCTGCTCTTGCTCAAGCTCATCATAAGCGAGCACTCGAGGTGACCCGTATATGAGTTCCGTGGGGAGAACCGCCTCCGCTCCGTAAACCAGAGCGAAGGGCGTCTGGCCGGTGGCTCGATTTGGCGTCGTCCTGATCGACCAAAGAACCACCGGCAGCTCATCAATCCAGCGTCTTCCATGCTTGTGCAGCTTGTCGAAAGTTCTGGTCCGGAGACCGCGCAACACTTCAGCGTTCGCCCTTTCCGCTTGGCCGTTGCTCCTCGGGTGAGCAACAGAGGCAAAACAGATCTTGCCGCCAAGGTCTTGGACATACTGCATGAAGGTGCGACTTGTGAACTGCGTACCATTGTCGGTGATGATCCTGTTCGGCACACCAAAATGGCACACAATCCCCTTGAAGAACTTGACTGCTGACTGTGCTGTCACCCTCCTCACTGCTTCCACTTCTGGCCACTTCGTGAACTTGTCGATAGCGACGTACAAGTACTCGAAGCCCCCGGCAGCGCGGGGGAAGGGACCCAGTATATCGAGCCCCCAGACCAAGAAGGGCCAGGAGAGAGGGATCGTCTGGAGAGCTTGAGCTGGCTGATGAAGTTGCTTCGAATGAAACTGGCACGCTTCACACTTGGTTACTAGTGCAGTTGCATCCTGGAGAGCAGTAGGCCAGAAGAATCCTTGCCGGAATGCCTTGCCGACAAGGGCTCTTGAGCCTATGTGGGATCCACATATGCCCCCGTGAATCTCTGCCAACAGCTCTAGTCCATCCTCCCGAGAAATGCACTTCAATTTCACACCGTTGGGCCTCTTTCTGTACAGGACGTCGTCGACGAACTGGTACATACTTGACTGACGGGCTACTTTCTCAGCTTCTTCCTGCTCCTCAGGGAGTTCTCCTGTCTGAAGGAAATGGACTATTTGCTGTGCCCATGCCGGAGCCTGTGGCTCGACGACAAGGACTAAAGGCGAGTCTTCAGCTGCGGGAGCATTTGCTTCTACGGCAAGAACCTGAGGTTCTTGGCGGAGCAGCTGCTCACCGGCAACTGGTATTTCCTCGGCAGCAGGGGCGCTTGCTTCGGCGGCAAGAACCAGAGGTTCTGCGCAAAGCCGCTGCTCACCGGCAACCGGTATTTCTTCGGCAGCAGGGGCGCTTGCTTCTGCGGCAAGAACCAGAGGTCCTGCGCGAAGCCGCTGCTCACCGGCAACCGGGTCGTTCCCGGCAAGATCCTTGCCGGGGGCTTCGGGAAGCCCTGCCGGGAAGTACTCGCCGGTACTTAACTTTCTTCTCTTATCAGGCCTTGTCGATGGCGACACGGATGGTTGAGTCAAGCAGAGCACAAAAGTCCCTGGTTCCACAGGTAGCTTGAGTGCGGCACGCTTCGACAGGTCGTTGGCAATGCTGTTCTCTGATCGAGGAACATGCTCTGTCTGAAGACCGTCAAAGCGCTCCTCCAGCTTCCTCACTTCATCGACGTATGCTTCCATCAGCGGGCTCTGATAATCTTTGTTGACCTGCCTGACGACGAGCTGGGAGTCACCCCTGACGATGAGCTTCCTGATCCCAAGGTCTGCCGCAATCCTGAGACTGACAAGCAGTCCTTCATACTCTGCCGTGTTATTGGTCGATCTCTCCCGGGGAAAATGCATCTGGATGACGTACTTGAGGTGCTCTCCGGTGGGTGCGACAAGCAGCACGCCAGCACCGGCGCCTTGCAGCGAAAAGGCTCCATCAAAGTACATGATCCATTCGCGATCTGTTTCCTTGCCGGGAATTGCTGATTCTTGAACTTCGTTGTCTGGCGTTGGGGTCCATTCTGCAATGAACTCTGCCAAGGCTCTGCTCTGGATAGTTGAAGAACTTTCAAACTTGAGACCAAAGCATGATAGCTCCAACGCCCACTCCACAATCCTGCCGGTTGCTTCTGGGTTCCGGAGAATCCGTTGCAGCGGAAAGCGAGTGACGACGGTGATCTCATGTGCTTGGAAGTAATGGCGCAGCTTCCTCGAGGCCATGAGAAGGCCGAAGAGCAACTTATGCACACCAGAATATCTCGACCTAGCCCCCTGCAACAGGGAGCTGACGAAATAGACTGGGCGCTGCACCATCTTCTTCTTCTGCACTGCTTGGCTTGACTGCGCGGATCTTTCCTTGTCGGCACCAGACTCTGCCGGGGCTGGCCCCGGCAAGTCGCTTGGCGGGTCTGCCGTTGCCGCTGCATCCTCCTCTGCTTCTCTCTCTGCCACCAGTGCAGCACTAACCACTTGATTCGTTGCCGCTAGATATAGCAGCAACGGCTCTCGTGGCCTAGGCGTGACTAGTACTGGCGGAGAGGAGAGGTACCTCTTCAAATCCTGCAGCGCTGCCTCCGCTTCTGGAGTCCATTTCATTGAACCTGCCTTCTTCAAAATTTTGAAAAATGGCAGGGCGCGCTCAGCAGACTTTGAGATGAACCTACTCAAAGCAGCGACGCAGCCGGCAAGGCGACGCACATCCTTGACTCGTCTTGGCGCTTCAATCTGCTCAATTGCCTTGATCTTGTCGGGATTGGCTTCAATTCCACGCTGAGATATAAAGAACCCGAGAAGCTTGCCGGATGGGACACCGAACACGCACTTCTCTGGATTGAGCTTCAGGTTGATCCTGCGCAGATTTGCAAATGTCTCCTCCAGATCTTGAATGAGCGTTGCCTTGTCCTTGGTTTTGACCACTATGTCATCCATGTAAGCTTCCATATTTCTATGAAGCTGGGTCTTGAAACCAATCTGGACGGCTCTCGCGAAGGTCGACCCAGCACTTTTCAACCCGAAAGGCATACACAAGAAGCAGTATGTGCCACATGGGGTGATAAATGCGGTCTTCTCTTCGTCTTCTTTTGCCATGAAGATCTGGTGATAGCCTGAGTATGCTTCAAGGAATGACAGCAGATCGCAGCCGGCAGTGGAATCCACAATCTGGTCGATGCGCGGCAAGGGAAAGGGATCTTTTGGACAGGCTTTATTGATATCTGTAAAGTCAATACATAGCCTCCATTTACCATTCGCCTTGCGCACAACAACTAGATTGGCCAACCATGTAGGATGGAGGACTCCTCTAACCAGGCCTGCCGCCTCAAGCTTCTTTATCTCTTCCGCAATAAACTCTTGCCGCTCCAAGGCTTGCTTCCGCACCTTCTGCTTGACGGGCCGCGCATGGGGACAGACAGCTAGGTGGTGCTCAATTACCTCCCTGGGAACACCGGGGATGTCAGATGGTTGCCATGCAAACACATCGACATTCGCCCGCAGGAAGGCAACGAGCGCGCTTTCCTATTTGTCATCAAGGGTGGAGCTTATGGTGAAAGTTCCTCCCGTCCCGTCCTCCTTGGCGGGCACCTTCTTGGTCTCAGGCGGAGCAGCCCTGGACTTCTTGATCTGGCCGGCAGAGCTCTCTGGGGCACCCTCGACGGTAGCGCAGCACTCCGGAGAGGCGCGCTTGCCGGAGTTCGTACCAGAGGTCTTGCGGGCTGCTTCTTCTTGCCGGGATCTTGAGCGGCAGGAGCATGCGCCTTAACGGTGGACGCTGCAACTGCTTCCCGGTAGAGCTTGTCGGTGCAAATGAGCGCGTCTTTCTTGTCGGAGTGGACAGTGATGACGCTCATTGGACCGGGCATCTTCAAGATGTTGTAGGCGTAGTGCGAGGCCGCCATGAACTTAGCCAGCGCTGGGCGGCCAAGGATTCCATTGTACGGCAACGGAATCTTGGCGACGTCGAAGACGACCTTCTCCGTCCTGAAGTTCAGCTCGCTGCCGAAAGTTACCGGCAGCGTGATCTTGCCTTTCGGCTGGTTCCTTCCCGGATTGACCCCTTGGAAAGAACCTGTCTCCTCAAGGTCTTCGTCGGGAATTTGCAGCCTCTTGATCACATCGGGCGAGATCAGGTTCAGGCCGGCCCCACCGTCAACTAACATTTTCGTCACCTGGAGGTTGCGGATCGTTGGTGAAACCAACAACGGAAAACACCCGACCGCAGTTGTGCGATCAGGGTGATCCTCGGCATAAAAAATGATAGGCGTGTGGGACCACTTTAGTGGCTTCCGGGCATCGAGGGATGGCTCTGCTGCATTAATCTCGCGTGCCCACTGCTTGAGCTGGCGGTGAGAGGAATGCAACGAAGCGCCCCCGTCGACGCACATGGCCTCTGTAGCCTTCTGGAACTCGTGTTCACTGGACTCGTCGCCCTCTGCATCATCGTCCTCATCTCTTTGCTCTTTGGCGCGGCCCCGGGCAGGCTTCTCTTGGTGCTGCCTGGGCTTGCCGCGGCGACCTCCTCGACCGCGCTTCCTGCCGGACCCTCCGGTACCATCTTGGGCTCTTTCCTTGTCGTGCCTTTCGTACTCGGCGCGCTGCTTCTCGGCAAGCTCCTCAACTTGCCGGCAGTCTTGGAGATCATGGCCCTTGGTACGGTGGATCTTACAGTACTGCTTGCCGGATCCTTCCGGCCTGTCGGCAGCCGCCAAGGCCTGACACGCTGCACACCCGGCAATCTCCTTGCCGGGGTCGTCGGTCTTGGACTTCTTGGCAGTGCCGGTGTTGCCGAAACCTTCAACAGCAAGCACGGCCTTGCCCTTGCGCTTCTTGTTCTTCCGCCGCCCCTTCCTTGCCGGGGCAGGAGCGTCTTCGCTATCGGAGTCGACTCCAGTGCCAGCGTTCTCGCCGGGGAGTCTCCTTCCTTCCTCTGCCCGAGCACACTTGTCAGCCAAAGCGTAAAGCTCGGCGACATCTCTGACTTTGTTCATCGCCAGCTCCTCCCGCATCTTACGATTGCGCACATTCTGATGAAAGGCGCTGATGACGGCGGCGGGATGAACGTCAGGAATGTTGTGTTGGATGCGGCTGAACCTCTGGATATACTTGCGCAAAGTTTCGCCTTCTTTCTGGGGAATGATGTGCAGATCACTCTCCTGGCCAGGAGCTTGGTGGCCGCCGGTGAAGGCGCCAACAAACTGATGGCACAGGTCGGCCCAAGAAGAGATGGAATTCTCGGGCAGGTGCATCAACCATGATCTCACGTTGGGCTTCAGTACCAACGGAAAGTAGTTGGCCAGCACCTTATCGTCACGAGCCCCGGCAGCCTGCACCGCGATGGTGTAGATGCTCAAGAACTCGGACGGATGGGTCTTGCCGTCGTACTTCTCTGGTACTTCCGGCTTGAAGGAGCGGGAGCTGGGCCACTGGACTTGCCGCAGCTCACGAGTAAACGCTGGGCAACCCACCTCGTAAGGTAGGGAGCCAGGGTACCCTGGCGCGGGCTCGTCAACAGCGGTCCCAGCGCGCTTGTCGGACTGGCGACGCGCTTCCCTTCGGCGCTCGATGGTGGTTCGAGCGTCCTCCTTCTTCCGTTCCCGGAGAACGTGACGTTGATCGCGGCGAACCCGCGGATCAGACGATGCCGTGGAATCATCCTCACGGGCGCCGGTCCGTCGAGTTAACGACCGCTCTTGATGCAGCGGAGGGGAACGCAACGTAGTCGTTCCAGCTCCGGTCTTCTCTCCATCGCCACGCACCAGCCTAGACGACTGCAGTCGCGAGGGTTCACCCTGCTGCGGCACGTCGTTGTTGGCTAGGCCGATGAGGCTCTGGATAGCGGCTCGCCACTCGTCTAGCTTCTCCGCGGCGGGAGGGAAGTCTAGGAGCAGCTGAGCTCGCGCCAACGCCTCTGCTGGCATAGGCTGCGGCGACAGGTGCGAAGAACGTGAGGTGCTCAAACTCCTAACAGGGTTAGAAGGAGCGCCATCACGACTCTGCACCCGTGCGCGGCTTCCACCAGCGTGCTGACGCGGATCTTGGCCCTGCGCACCCTGGGAGTGATGCGCAGGGGTCTTCCCATGCGGACGCCTAGAACCACCAACGTCTTGAGGCTGCACGTCACGCGCGTCCTGAGAAGGTCGCGGTGAATGCGCTGGCGTATTCGTCCTGGAAGGCGCCGCTCCATCCTTGGAAGTCGCTGCACCACCCGCAGGTCACGCAGCTCCATCCTTGGACCTGTTGCTCGTCCGGCTCGGATCGCCAGAACGCCGTGGAAGCTCGGAGCCTCCACCTCCTCCATCCGCGCCTACCCCGTCGCCTGCGCGCGCAGCATCAGGCACGACGGATGCAGATGGACCAACCGCCGTGAAACCCTTCTTCTTGGGAGCCATGGCGGTGAATATGATCGAAGATCCGACGCGCTGATCACCAGATCAGGTTCGCACAACCTCGATCCCCCTACCTGGCGCGCCAAAGATGTCATGGGAAACGAACACCTATGGGATCAAGGAGATCCCTTACGGTTCGGCAAGGGGAGAGGATTGCACAAAGAGCAGAACTAACGAACAGCACGCGGGGATTTACCCAGGTTCGGGCCGCACGGATGCGTAAAACCCTACTCCTGCTTTGATTTTATTATGGTGGATGTTCTTGGCCAAGTTCTGGGAGCTACAGTAGCAGCTACACATGCAGAATGGGCCTCCAGAAGTGCTCCCCTTTCCTACCTGTACGTTTCGGGCCTCCTTTTATATTAATCAAAGGGGCTACCACAGTGACGTACGAGATAAGGCATGAGGTGGAAAGTAGCTACAGTGTTGTCATACCTAACCCTGACGGCTTAGGACAAGCTCATTAAATGCACCGTGAGGTGCCCGTTGAGGTGTCCCTTAGCGTCTTGGGCTTGGAAAAGCTTTACAGGGGATGGGCAAAAGCAGCCATCCCATCAGCACCGCTTAAGCATCGCGTGGCCAGCATCGCACCACGTCACCATGAGGACAAGCCCTAAACGACAAGGCTGGCCGCTGCACTGGAGCGATAGCGCTGCACCGTGCAGAGCCTTGCCGGGGCTGAATCCTTGCCGGGCCCGGGGCTTGCCGGGACCGGGTCTTGTCTGGCGCGAGGCCTTGCCGGCAAGGGTCTTGCCGGGGCTGAATCCTTTGGTCTTCTGTTTTCTGGTCTGATCGTTGACTTGAATGTCTCCTTGTCGTCTTAGTCTCGTGATTACTCCTAGCTATTCCCCGGCAAGGCTTGCCGCGGTACGGCTACAACTGCCCGCGCACAAGTAAGGGGTACTAAAAAGACCCATACTTTAGTACACCGACAACGAGGTTCTGTGTGGTTCTCCTACTGGATTGATAACCTTGGTTCTTAACTGAGGGAAATACTTATCTCTACTGTATTGCATCATCCTCTCCTCTTTGGGGAAATCCCAACGCAGTTTACAAGTAGCAGGAAGAATTTCTGGCGCCGTTGCCGGGGAGACATCACGAAAACCTATCAAGTACCTTCGCACAAACTATCATCTACTTGCTCTTATTTTCATTTGCCTTTTATTTGCATTTGCCTCTCGTTTTCATCTCCCCCACTTCTAAAACAATTTTACAAAAACACAAAAATATTTTATTTGCTTGTTTGCTTGCTTTGTCGCTATGTCTCAAGAAAACACAAAATTGTGTGACTTTTCCAATACTAATAATAATGATTTTATTAGTACTCCTATTTCTCCTCCCGCCACTAGTGCGGAGTCGTGTGACATTAATGCTGCTTTGCTTAATCTTGTTATGAAAGAACAATTTTTTGGTAGTCCTAATGAAGATGCTGCATCACATCTAAATACTTTCGTTGAACTTTGTGATATGCAAAAGAAAAAAGATGTGGATAATAATATTGTCAAATTAAAATTATTTCCGTTCGCACTATGAGATCGCGCTAAAACTTGGTTTTCATCCTTGGCTCGAAATAGTTCTTGGGATAAGTGTAAGGATGCTTTTATTGTCAAGTATTTTCCTCCCGCTAAGATTATTTCTCTAAGAAATCAAATTATGAATTTTAAGCAACTTGAGCATGAACATGTTGCACAATCTTGGGAGAGAATGAAATTAATGATAAGAAATTGCCCCACTCATGGTTTAAGCTTATGGATGATCATACAAAAAATTTATGCGGGACTAAACTTTGTTTCTAGAAATTTTCTAGACTCCGCCGCAAGTGATACTTTTATGGAAATTACATTAGGAGAAGCTACAAAACTCATTGATAATATTATGACAAATTATTCTCAATGGCACATTGAAAGAACTCCAACTGGTAAGAAGGTAAATTCTGTCGAAGAAATTAATACTTTGAGTGATAAGATGGATGCTCTTATGAAATTGGTTACTAGTAAAAGTGCTCATGTTGATCCTAATGATGTGAAATTGTCTACTTTGATTGAGAAAAATAATGATGCTATTGATGTGAATTTTGTCTCTAGAAATAATTTCAACAACAATGCTTATAGGGGTAATTTCAATCCTAGACCGTTTCCTGAAAATTCCTCTAATAATTGTGGTAATTCCTATGGTAATTCATATAATTATAATAATATGATACCCTCTGATCTTGAACGTAATATTAAATAATTTATTAATTCCCAAAAGATTTTTAGTGCTATGGTAGAAGAAAAATTGAATAAAGTTGATGACATGTCTAGGAACATGGATAGAATTGCTAGAAGGCATCCCAATTGTTCGGAGGGTGATGATCTTAATGATAAAAATGATAAAAGTTGGTTTGGAGAGGTCAAGACTTTAAATAGTGATGTGCCCACTACTTTGGATTACAAGGACTTTAATTATGATAATTGCTCTTTAGTTGAATGTATGTCCTTGTTGCAATCCATGATTAATTCACCTAATGCCTATGAACAAAATAAAGCGTTTACTAAACATATTGTAGAAGCTATGATAAAAGCTCATGAAGAAAAGCTTGAGTTGGAAGTTTCAATTCCTAGAAAATTACATGATGAATGGGAACCTACTATTAAAGTTAAAATTAAAGATTATGAATGTAATGCTTTATGTGATCTAGGTGCTAGCGTCTCTACTATACCAAAATCTTTATGTGACGTGCTAGGTCTCACTGATATGGATGCTTGTTCCCTTAATTTGCATCTAGCGAATTCCACTATTAAAAAACAATTGGGTAGAATAAATGATGTGCTTATTCTTGCAAATAGGAATTATGTACCCGTGTATTTTATTGTGCTTGATATTGAATGCAATCCGTCTTGTCCTATAATACTTGGTAGGCCTTTCCTATGAACCATAGGTGCTATTATTGATATGAAAGAAGGTAATATAAGATTTCAATTCCCATTAAAGAAAGGGATGGAACACTTGAATTAAGCCACCATATGAATCTATTATGAGGGCCACCTATGGAAGTAATTTGAAGGATGATAATACTTGAAACTATGCATTATGCCTAGCTAGGGGCATAAAACAATAGCGCTTGTTGGGAGGCAACCCAATATTTATTTTTATTGCAAAATTTTATTTTCTTGTGTCACACAATTTTAGCGTCTGTTATGATTGTGTTTCTATCTTTTAATTAGTGTTTGTGCCAAGTAATGCCTTTGGGATGATTTGGATGATAGTACGATTGATGCTGTTTGAAAACAAAAAGTTTTGAGTCCAGTGCTGGATTTTTGGTTCTGTACTGGAGCATGGTAAAATTCTGAATTTTTTACACAGTATTGGAATTTTTTACGTTTTCCTAATTTTTCATAATTTTTGGAGTTACAGAAGTATGGCTTTTAAATAGATCTTTACAGACTGTTCTGTTTTAGACAAATTCTGTTTTTGTTGCATAGTTTGCTTATTTTGATGAATCTATGGATCGTATCGGGGGGTATGAGTCATGGAGAAGTTGGAGTACAGTAACATTATGCCAATATTAAATATGAATCAATTTACAACAATACCTAAAGTTTAAGATTTATTGGTTATACTAATGGATCTCACGAGGTTTCTGTTGAGTTTTGTGTGCTGAAGTTTTCAAGTTTTGGGTGAGACCACGATGGATGAAGGAATAAGGAGTGGCAAGAGCCTAAGCTTGGGGATGCCCAAGGCACCCCAAGGTAATATTCAAGGAAGACTCAAGCGTCTAAGCTTGGATGGCATCCCTCTTTCGTCTACAATCTATCGGTATATCACTTGGAGCTATATTTTTATTCATCACATGATATGTGTTTTACTTGGAGCGTCTTGTGCTATAGTTTGCTTGCTTTTGTTTGGTTTTTAGTTTGCCACAATAATCTTTTCTGAACACACCTTTTTGAGAGGGACACACATTATTCGTGATTTGTTAGAATACTCTATGTGCTTCACTTATATCTTTTGAGCTAGGCAGTTGCTCTAGTGCTTCACTTATATCTTTTAGAACACGGCGGTGGTTATATTTTAAAGAAATAGTTGCACTCTCATGCTTCACTTATATCTTTTTTAGAGTCTAATAATTAGCAATGGTAATATGCACGGGTTGTGAATTTGGTCCTAATATGATAGGTATTCAAGAGGGATATAATAAAAACTTTCATGTAGATCACTGAATATGATAAGTTTGATTCCTTGCCATAGTTTTGCGATATTAAGATGGTAATATGTGGGAGGTGCTAGTAGACAATTATGGTTTTATTCCCGAAGCATGCACGTATGGTCTGTCGTTATGCTAAGAAGTTGGAGCATGATTTATTCTTGATTGTCTTTCTTTGCGTGGTGGTCGGGGGCGCGCGATGGTTAACTCCTACCAACCTCCCCCTAGGGGCATGCGTAGTAGTACTTTGCTTCGAGGGCTAATAGACTTTCGCAATAAGTATGTGAGTTCTTTATGACTAATGTGAGTCCATGGATTATACGCACTCTCACCCTTCCGCAATTTGCTAGCCTCTTCGGTACCGTGCATTGCCCTTTCTCACATCGAGAGTCGGTGCAAACTTCGCCGGTGCATCCAAACCCCATGATATGATACGCTCTATCACACATAAGCCTCCTTATATCTTCCTCAAAACAGCCACCATACCTACCTATTATGGCAGTTCTATAGCCATTCCGAGATATATTTCCATTCAACTTCCACCGTTATGTTTATATGACACACACCATCATTGTCATATTGCTATGCATGATCATATAGCTGACATAGTATTTGTGGCTCAGCCACCGTTCATCATTTTCATACATGTTACGCTAGTATCATTGCACATCCTGGTACACTGCCAGAGGCATTCATATAGAGTCATATTTTGTTCTAGTATCGAGTTGTAATTTTTGAGTTGTAAGTAAATAGAAGTGAGATGATCATCATTATTAGAGCATTGTCCCAGTGAGGAGATCAAAAAAAGAGAGGCCAAAAAGAGCCCACAAAAAAAAGAAAAAAAATGAGAGAAAAAGAGAGAAGGGACAGTGTTACTATCTTTTTCCATACTTGTGCTTCAAAGTAGCACCATGTTTTTCATATAGAGAGTCTCCTATGTTGTCACTTTCATATACTAGTGGGAATTTTTCATTATAGAACTTGGCTTGTATATTCCGATGATGGGCTTCCTCAAATGCCCGAGGTCTTCTTGAGCAAGCAAGTTGGATGCACACCCACTTAGTTTTTATTTTGAGCTTTCATACACTTATAGCTCTCAGTGCATCCGTTGCATGGCAATCCCTACTCCTCGCATTGACATCAGTTGATGGGCATCTCCATAGCCCGTTGATTAGCCGCATCAATGTGAGACTATCTTCTTCTTTTTATTGACTTCCCCTTATTAATCTCTACCACCATATTCTATTCCACCCGTAGTGCTATATCCATGGCTTGCTCTTATGTATTGCGTGGGGGTTGAAAAAGCTGAAGCGCGTTAAAAAGTATGAACCAATTGCTTGATTGTCTCCGGGGTAGTGCATGATAAATACTTTATGATAAGAAGATGGAGCATGACAGGATTATATGATTTTGTAGGGATAACTTTCTTTAGCATTTTTATTTTGAAAGGCATGATTGTTTGTTAGTATGCCTGAGTATTGATGTCTTTATATCAAATTATAGACTATTGCTTTGAATCATTCAGATCTTAATATTCATACCGTTTAGGTAGCATTCCACATCAAAAATTCTGTTTTTATCATTTACCTACTCGAGGACGAGCATGAATTAAGCTTGGGGATGCTTGATACGTCTCCAACGTATCTATAATTTTTGATTGTTCCATGCTATTATAGTATCAATCTTGGATGTTTTATAAGCAATTATATATCATTTTTGGGACTAACCTATTAACCTAGTGCCCAGTGCCAGTTGCTGTTTTTTTGCCTGTTTTTGCCTTTTCAGAAAATCATTATCAAAAAGAGTCCAAACGGAGAAAAAACTTTGGATTAATATTTTCTGGACCAGAAGGGACCTTGGAAGCTTCGGGAGAGGACCAAAAGAGTCACGAGGGAGCGACAAGCCCAGAGGGCACGCCCAGGGGGGTAGGCATGCCCCCCAGGCTTGTGGGCCCCTCGTGGCACCTCTTGGCCTAATTCCAGCGCTATAAATTCCAAAATATTCCCAATGCACCAGAGAGCCACCACGAATAACTTTTCCGCCGCCGCAAGCTTCTGTTCTTCCGCGATCCCATCTGAAGGCCTTTTCCGGTAATCTGCCGGAGGGGGAATCGATCACGGAGGGCTTCTTCATCAACCTTGCTTCCCTTCCGATGATGTGTGAGTACTTTACCACAGACCTATGGGTCCATATCTAGTAGCTAGATGGCTTCTTCTCTCTCTTTGATCTTCAATACAATGTTCTCCTCGATCTCCTTGGAGTTCTATTCGATGTAATCTTCTTTTGCGGTGTGTTTGTTGGGATCCGATGAATTGTGGGTTTATGATCAGATTATTCATGAGAAATATTTGAGTCTTTTCTGAACTTATTTATGCATGATTGTTATAGCTTTGTATTTCTCTCCGATCTATCCGTTTGGTTTGGCCAACTAGATTGATTTATCTTGCAATGGGAGAGGTGCTTTGCGATGGGTTCAATCTTGCGGTGCTCTATCCCAGTAACAAAAAGGGACAAGACACGTATTTGTATTGTTGCCATTAAGGATAAAAAGATGGGGTTTAATCATATTGCTTGAGTTTACTTTGTCTACATCATGTCATGTTGCTTAAGGCGTTACTCTGTTTTATACTTAATACCCTAGATGCATGGATAGCGGTTGATGGGTGGAGTAATAGTAGTAGATGCAGGCAGGAGTCGGTCTACTTGTCTCGAACGTGATGCCTATATACATGATCATTGCCTTGAATATTGTCATAACTATGCTCTTTTCTATCAATTGCCCAACAATAATTTGTTTACCCACCGTATGCTATGCGTTCGAGAGAGAAGCCTCTAGTGAAAACTATGGCCCCGGGTCTACTTTTATCATATATTAAAAATCCAAAAATACCTTGCTGCAATTTATTTACTTTTATTTTATTTTGCAATTTACTTTTCTATCTATCACTATCAGAATTAATCCTTGCAGGTAGCCGCTAAGGGGATTGATAACCCTCTTGTTGAGTTGGGTGCAAGTATTTGCTTTTGTGTGTGTAGGTGCTGCTAACGAGGTTCTGTGTGGTTCTCCTACTGGATTGATAACCTTGGTTCTTAACTGGGGGAAATACTTATCTCTACTGTACTGCATCATGCTCTCCTCTTCGGGGAAATCCCAACGCAGTTCACAAGTAGCACTACTCCTCTACAACCATTGCTTGCTATTGCCCCATCCGCATTGAATTTCATATAACTCTCCAGCCTAGGCAACCAGTGTTCTGAGAGATCTCCCATTTGACGGACATGCCTGTGCTATGTTGTTGCCGGTGGTAGTGATGCTAGGTCCATCAGGTATGTGTTGATGAAGGAGTTTGTATGTTGCGTACTTTGAAAAATGGATTCATGGATCGCCTTGCGTCTCGCGTACCAAATTGACCAGAAAGTTATAGCCATCCTTGTGAACTTCTCATGGGAAAAACTGTCGTGCATCTAAAAAATCCAACACTTCGCATTAGGCTCAGTGTTGTCGGCCATCCGCTCAACCAAGTCTCAAGATGTAAATGGACAGCTTACTGGGCTTTGTGGGACTTGCCCGCACTAACCTATGTCCTTACGCGGGATTATGTCAATGTCCACTTAATATTTATGTGGTTAACACGGCGTCCACATATGACCATTTATACGGTTCATCCATTTACACCACACATCAGTTCACCTATTACATAAAAACCGCCAGTTCATCCATTAGAAAGATTAACGGGGTCAAAACTAAAGCCTCACACGCATACGCATACATAGGCGAGCTTCTAGGCTTCAGAGACAACACATACAGAAGTGAGCTTCAAGGCTTCAGAGACAATCTTACTAGAATCATCATCTTCAGGGCTTTCTTAACAATGTTCAGAGAATGGCATGAGCAGCAGATGCGCAGGGGGCAAATGACCTGTGCTGGCCTCCGATTTCCACCAGGTCGGCGCGTCGCGTGGTCGGTCCTCCCACAATGCACATACTACTAGTGATAACAGCACTAGTGTGTGCTAAGGATCAAGGATTCAGACTTAAGAAGTTATCTTCAGACTTCATCAACCTAAATCTGCATCAACCATCAGACGACATCCACCGATCTTATCTCCCCTAGGTCGTGTCGCAGCAGAGGGGAGGGGCAGATGAGTGGGAGTGGGAGCAGAGCAGAGGTACCGTGAAATCGCTACCAAAGATCATCTCCGCCGTTCCCAGCTGCGCCTGTCGTCAAAGCCGATGTCGCCGCCGCCGGAGTAGAAGAGAGTATCGACGGGATTGGAGAGATAGTAGAGCACGCGCCCCCGCAAGGCTCGGCTCGGTCCTTGGCCCTCGTCGGCGGCTTCTTCCAGAAACATGGAGGCGACAGCGATGCCATGGAATGAAGGGAGAACTAGAATGGGGAGGTGGTGCCGGTGGAGACAGCGAAAATGGCGGCGACGGCGCCTAGGACTTTGCCCTCTTGTGTTTTGGAGATTGTTGACAGAAACAGGAATGGACTAATTTGTTTGCTAGTGCACAGAGAGAAATAGTCCATGCAGAACCGAAGAGAATGCTATCTTTGGTGTCAAGTTCGAGGAACTTCACCGAAGGACATTTGTGCTGCAGAGCTGATTATGTCTTATCTATCGAAGCCGTATACATGAGAAGATTAATGAGAAGAAGTTGACCCCTTAAAATTATTGCTGATGTGAAGTAATACATGTTCGGAGTCGTCCAAAGAAATTGACTGCAGTCGAAGTGAAGAGGACGAAGTGAAGACGTAGCATTTACTTTCGTTGTTCTTTATCTTTTTGAGTCATAGGACCTTGATACGTCTCCGTCGTATCTACTTTTCCAAAAACTTTTGCTCTTGTTTTGGACTCTAATTTGCATGATTTGAATGAAACTAACCCGGACTGACGCTATTTTCAGCTAAACTACCATGGTGTTGTTTTTGTGCAGAAATCAAAGTTCTCATATTTGGACAAAACTTTTTGGAGAATTTTTATGGAATATATAAAAATTATTGGCGCAAGAATCAACAGAAGAGGGGCCACCTGTTGCCCACAAGGCAACAGGGCGCGACCCCCCTAGGGCGCGCCCTGATGCCTTGTGGGGCCCACAGGCGGCGGTCTGACCTAATTCCAATGCTATAAATTCTCTTTCCCCGAGAAAAAAAATACCAGAAGAAGTTTCATCACGTTTTACGATATGGAGCCGCCGCCACCTCCTGTTCTTCATCGGGAGGGCTGATCTGGAGTCCGTTTGGGGCTCCGGAGAGGGGGATTCGACGTCGTCGTCATCATCAACCATCCTCCATCACCAATTTCATGATGCTCACCACCGGGCGTGAGTAATTCCTTTGTAGGCTTGATGGATGATGATGGGTCGGATGAGATTTATCATGTAATCGAGTCAATTTGGTAGGGCTTTGATCCCTAGTATCCACTATGTTCTGAGATTGATGTTGCTATGACTTTGCTATGCTTAATGCTTGTCACTAGGGCCCGAGTGCCATGATTTCAGATCTGAACCCTCTATGTTTTCATGAATATATTTGTGTTCTTGATCCTATCTTGCAAGTTATATGCACCTATTACGTGTTATGATCCGCATACCCCAAGGTGACAATAATTGGGATTCTTTCCGGTGATTGCCGTAGTTTGAGGAGTTCATGTATTCACTAAGTGCTAATGCTTTGTTCCGGTTCTCTATTAAAAGGAGGCCTTAATATCCCTTAGTTTCCTTAAAGACCCTGCTGCCACGGGAGGGTAGGACAAAAGATGTCATGCAAGTTCTTATTATAAGCACGCATGACTATATACGGAATACATGCCTACATTACATTGCTGAATTGGAGCTATTGTGTATCACCCTAGGTTGTGACTGTTATATGATGAATATCATCCCACATAATTATCATCACCGATCCAATGCCTACGACTTTCTCATATTGGTTTCTGCTAAGTTACTTTGTTGCTACTGCTTTACACTTGCTACAAGTTGCTACTGTTACTGTTACTATTACTGTTACTGTGTTACTATTACTACTGCTCTTGAAACTATCATACTACCGTGCTACTAAACACTTTGCTGCAGATATTTAGTTCTCCAGGTGTGGTTGAATTGACAACTCAACTGCTAATACTCGCAAATATTCTTTGGCTCCCCTTGTGTCGAATCAATAAATCTGGGTGAAATACTACCCGCGAAAACTGTTGTGATCCCCTATACTTGTGGGTTATCAAGACCTTTTTCTGGCGCCGTTGCCGGGGCTCATAGCTCTATTTGTTGAGTCACTTGGGATTTATTTCTGTTGACCACTATGAAGAATCTGAAAGATGCTAAGACCAAGATCGTTCCCTCTAAGACGAGGGGAGGTAAGGAACTGCCATCTAGCTCCGCACTTGATTCACCTTCCATTTTGAGTAGGCTTGTGACACCACCACCTGCTATTCATTCTGATATGTCGCAAGTTATTGATGATACTACTTCTGCTATGAATGATACTTATGATGATGCTAGTACTATGCTTGATAATACTGTGCCACTTGGTGAATTTCTTGATGAACAAATTGCTAAAGCTAAAGAAACTGAAAATGTTGAAACTCTTGAGAATTATGATTCACCTATTATGCCTAGTCCTCCTACTAGAATTGAATCACCTGATGAACATGTCTTTGATAGGGAGACAGCTAGGGCAATTCTTGCTTGTATTGATAGAGGCGAGGTTATAAAATTGCTTGCTGGAATGAAAGAAAAATCTATGAGGGAGAGAATGAAATATGATCCTAAGTTTGCTACCTCTCCCTTATTTGTTACCGATAAGGATTATGAATTCTCTGTCGATCCCGAGTTAATTACTTTGGTTGAATCTGATCCTTTTCATGGTTATGAAACTGAAACTGTTGTGGCGCATCTTACTAAGTTGAATTATATTGCCACCCTATTTGCTCATGAGGAAAAAATTCGCTATTACTATATTCTTAAGTTGTTTCCTTTCTCATTAAAGGGTGATGCTAAGAAATGGTTCAATACTCTTGCTCCTAGTTGTGTGCGTAGTCCCTAGGATATGATCTATTACTTCTCTGAAAAATATTTTCCTGCTCATAAGAAACAAGCTGCCTTACAAGAAATATTTAATTTTGTGCAAATTGAAGAAGAGAATCTCCCTCAAGCTTGGGGGAGGCTTCTCCAATTACTTAATGCTTTGCCTGATCATCCTCTTAAGAAAAATGAAATACTTGATATCTTTTATAATGGACTAACCGATGCTTCTAGGGACTACCTACATAGTTGTACTGGTTGTGTTTTCAGGGAACGAACTGTTGGACAGGCTGAAGTACTATTGAATAATATATTGAGAAATGCCGATGATTGGACACTTCCTGAACCACCACCTAAGCCAACTCCGAAGAAGAGAGGTATTCTATTCCTCAGTCCAGAAGATATGCAAGAAGCTAAGAAATCTATGAAGGAAAAAGGTATTAAAGCTGAAGATGTTAAGAATTTACCACCTATTGAAGAGATACATGAGCTCGACATCCCGACACAGGTAGTGGAGGTAAATTCTCTTACTAGATTTGATGAAGGTGATATTCTGTATAATAAATCTGCTAGTCAATGCTTGTATGAATTTGATAATTACACCATTAAACAAGAACACTTTAATATGTATGTTAGCAATCAACTAAAACGGAATGCCATCATGATTGAACACTTGAGTGATTTGATGTTTAGAATTGCTAATGATGTTAAATGCTTGAGTAAACATGCTTCTATGGTTCAGACTCAGTTAGAACAAATTGGTAAGTCACAAAATGATTTGCTTGATGAGATGAATAATAAAAAGAATGATCATGCTGTTAGAGTTGTTACTAGAGGAGGTAGAATGACTCAGGATCCTCTATATCCTGAAGGTCATCCTAAAAGAATTGAACAATATTCTCAAAGAAATAATATTGATGCACCTAGTCCATCTAAGAAGAAAAAGAAAAGGAAAAATGATAAAACTTTGCATGCTCCTAGTGAACCTGAGATAGAAAAACCTCCCGAGAATCAAAATGATGTTTCTATTTCTGATGCTGAGACACAATCTGGTAATGAACATACACCTAGTGATAATGATAATGATAATGATAATGATAATGATGATGTTCATGTTGATGCTCAACCAAATAATGATGTAGAAATAGAACCTGTTGTTGATCTTGATAACCCACCTCCTAAGAATAAAAGATATGATAAAAGAGACTTTGTTGCTAGAAAACATGGAAAGGAAAGAGAACCATGGGTTCAAAAACCTATGCCTTTTCCTACTAAACCATCTAAAAATAAGGATGATGAAGACTTTGAGCGCTTTGTTGAAATGCTTAGACCTGTCTTTTTGCGCACTCGCTTGATTGATATGTTGAAAATGTCTCCCTATGCTAAATATATGAAAGATATTGTCACTAATAAAAGAAAGATACCTGAATCTGAAATTTCCACCATGCTTGCAAATTATTCTTTTAAGGGGGGAGTACCTAAAAAGTTAGGAGATCCGGGAATACCTACTATGCCATGCTCCATCAAAAGAAGTTATGTTAAAACTGCTTTATGTGATTTGGGAGCCGGTGTTAGTGTTATGCCTTTCTCTTTATATAGAAGACTTGATTTGAATAAGCTCACACCTACTGAAATATCTTTGCAAATGGCTAATAAATCAACTGCTATACCTATTGGAATTTGCGAGGATGTTCCTGTTGTAGTTGCAAATGTTACTATCTTGACAGACTTTGTTATACTTGATATGCCTGAGGACGATAACATGTCGATTATCCTTGGAAGACCCTTCTTGAATACTCCTGTTATTGATTGCAATAAAAGCAAGGTTACTTTCCATGTCAATGGTAATGAGCATACGGTTTATTTCCCAAAGAAACAAACTTCAGTGAATGGTATCAATTGTATTGAAAAGGTTTCGACAATCACTATTGGGGGATTCAAATTTCCTCTTCCTACTGTCAAAAAGAAATATGAAATTCTTATTTTTGGGGAGATGCATATCCCCGTTGAGGTAACTTAGTGTTATACGAAAATTCTTCGGTTTCATGTCACTCGGGAATAGTTTGTTAATAAGACTTGATCAACCTTATTAATGGATTCTTTCTGAAGGGCATGTGGTTGATGAATTTAGTAAGCACAACTTTCTGTAATCTTAGTTTGCTCTCTATTATTTTTAGTTTAAATAAAATAAAATGCCATGATTATCCTGTTTTCTAAATTATCCGTGCAATAAAAAATGACCCAAAAATAAAAGTGCTCAGAATGCAATAAATTTTTAACATGATTTTTTCTGGAATATATAAGAATTTTTGGCAGTGAGAACAACCCAGGGGGGTGCACCTGTTGCCCACAAGGCAACAGGGCGCGACCACCCCCAAGGGCACGCCAAGATAGCTTGTGGGTCCCATAGGGACCCACTCACTTATCCATTCAGCCCACTTCATCTCCTACCTCCAGAAAAAAAAAATCTTTGTAGCTCTCTCTCTCGTGTTCTTGCTCCCAAACCTGAGATTTTCGATCTCTTTGCTCGGAGCTCCATTTCCGAAACTGTTTTGAGGGATTGCTCCTTAGTATGTGACTCTCCCATTGCTCCAATTAGTTTTTGCTTTAGTGGATTATATTTTGCATGAATTGCTGCTATTGGTGCTACTGAAAATGAGCTTGCATGTTAAATTCTTTGAGTTCTAAGTAGTTTGAATGCTTGATATAGCCTCTAGGCACTTGTATGAGTAGTTGCTATCAATCTTGTGAAGTTTTGTTAACATCTTTTTGTGGTCCAAAAATTTTCAGAAATTTGTTCTTAGGAAAATGAACTTTCTTCGGAGGGGTTCTTCGAGCCGGAGCTCCAAGGGTGTCCTTGGGGATGCCCATGACCACGACCTCAACATTCCGCGCAGGACAGAGGTCCGACCGTGCGACTGGCCGCACAAGACCTTCATGGACGAAGCCGGGTTCCGTCAAGAGTTCGCACAATTTGTTGCGAACGCCGGGCTGACCGACTTCCTCGCAGATGAGTGTGACTAGCACCACATCCTTACGAATTCCTTCGTGCAAAATTTTTATTTCATGCCTAGGCTTGATATCCCCATGGTGCGTTTTGATCTATATGCTGAACATCATGAGTTAACGCTAGATGAGTTTTGTGAGATATGCTTGATCCCTTCTGATGGGGATTTGAGGGAGCCTCGGCCTAAGGAGTTCGAGGACTTCCTTCGCACTTTGACTATGGGGGAATTTAGGGGCGTTTCAAAATCCCGTGTTACTAGCTTGCATTTTCCTGTTGTGCACTACTTTGCTTTATTCATAGGGAAATGTTTGACTGCTAGGGAGGAAGGTGGTACGCTCAGTGCCCCTGACATCGCCATCTTGCGTCGTGCTATTTACGGCGATAACACTTTTAGCTTGGGAGGTATCATTGCACGCCGCTTACACACCAACAGAACTAAGTGTAAAATCCATGGCGGTATTTATGCTTCACGTCTTGCGAAACGTTTTAATGTTGCTATCCGCCCAAATGACTATTTGCTGCCCAAGGCTTATTTAGACCAACAGTGCATGATCGATCACCACTTTATTGATGAACCTGAACCTCCTCTGTATATTCATTATAACCTGGTTTTCAGTGAGATGACTTGCGATATTATTCCATTGCCTGCACCCTCTTTGTTTGACTCTCATGCCAGGAACGGATACACCATCATGCCGGCGGACATCACAGCTTACAGGAATGAGCTGGCAGCAGCGGAGAACGAGGTCCAGCAGTGGGACCCTCAGGTGCCTCCGCCACAGTACTATCTGCCAGGTCCTGATGGATATTACGGGTGGTGATTACCAAGCTAGGCCAAAAGCCTAAGCTTGGGGGAGTACGTATCTCTCACCGACATTACATTCATGTTCACACATTCATTCCAGTTGTCGATGTTCATCCTTTTTCATTGTATCACCCATGTTAGTTTTATTTCCGCTTTCTTCTTGTGTGCTTGAAAAACTTCAAAAACCCAAAAATATTTCTCGCTTCTTTTCGGTTTTTCCTTCTTGTTTGTTAGTTCGTAGTATTAAAAGAAAACCCAAACAGATTTCTCGTTTCTTCTTTTGCTTGTTGGGATTTCTCCCGTGTAAATAGTTTTTCTCACTTTTCGTTTTTTTTCGTTAATTTGCTTTCTTCAGAAAAACTAAAAACTCCAAAAATATTTCAGTGTGTTTCTCTGAATTTCTTTTCTTTTCGTTGAGTTGTCGTAGGGAGAAGACCACGATGAAAATGTTGAGTGGATCTCTATGCTATATTGTTGATCTAACGAAGAGCCAATATTACCTTGTCTTCTCCCTTGAATAAAATGTTTGCAGATTCCAGCTTAGTCCGTGGCACTCTTGCACTATTATTATTTTCACATCATTCGATCATGCAAGTGAAAGGCAATAATGACGATGATTTGATGAAGTGACTGTGGCAAGGAAAAGCTGGTATGAACTCTTCTTGTTTTTGTTTTTGTAAATATGTTTAACTCAGTACCCATGATTCAGCATATTATGAGTAAACATGTTTGTGATGACAATTAGAGATTATAGTTGCTCATGCCATGCTTAAGTAACTAGGAGTGGATAATGATTTATCTTGGATGTCAACATGCATTAAAATGGTTATGATGTAGTATGTTAATATGGTATCCTCCTCTGCATGTTTCAAGTGGCTTGACTTGGCACATGTTCATGCATGTAGTTGATTCAAAACCAACATAGCCTCCACGATATTTATGTTCAGGGTGTCTATATCCTAGTCATGCTAGTATTCAATGTTAATTATTCTCAATGCATGATCATGACCGTTTTCGCTCTCTAGTTGGTCGCTTCTCAACCTCTTTGCTAGCCTTCACTTGTACTAAGCGGGAATTTTGCTTGTGCATCCACAATCCTTAAACCAAAGTTGTTCCAGATGAGTCCACCATATCTACCTATATGCGGTATTACTCTGCTGCTCCAAGTAAATTTGCATGTGCCACCTCTAATCATTCAAATAAACATCCGTTTTGTGTGCCCGTACCGCTCATGGAGCGACAGGGGGTGGTCAGTATCTTCCATGCTACGCGGGTTATTCTCAGATGAGTGTTTATTCACTTGTCATTGCACGAGAGAGGCTGATATTTGGGATGCCCAGTCCTATGCTCAAAATCAAAAATATATAATGCAAACAAACTGCCCCGAAAAGTTGTTGGTATGGAGGGCACCCGAGGATTCGGCTAGCCATGGCTTGTGTTGGTATGGTGGAGGGGGAGTAAACTTTACCTTTCTGCTTGGGAACCGCCTATAATGTGTTTAGCATGGAAGATATTGAAAACTCTCGGTCGTGACGTTGATAGGAAAAGTACACCTCCCAAAATTGCTTTTCATCTCTGATTTAAGCTTCGAGCTCTGGCACCGTTGCAAATCCCTGCTTCCCTCTGCGAAGGGCCTATCTATTTACTTTTATGTTATTTACTTTATGTTATTTTACTTTTCTTGTTGAGTCTCACCTTCTTGCACTAAGCGCCAATCCTGAGAGCACTATTGTCATCCTTATGCATTGAGTATAGTTAATATTGTGTGCATCATGACTGGATCTCTTCTACCCTGAATTACAATGTTTAGTCGCTTCTTGAACTTTGGAGGTGCTCTGCATTTATATTTTGCGGTCTCGGAAAGGGCTAGCGAGATACCATGTTATCATATTATATCATGATTGTTTTGACAAACTGTTGGCACTTGAGATATGTTATTATTGCTCTCTAGCTGATTATGCCATTGATATGAGTAAATATAGTTTCTAAGTGTTATCATGAGCATGGTTAGTTCATGATCTTTGCTAAAAACCTGGGGTACTATTTAAGCTTATATACGGATACAAGAACAAAAGAGTTCGTAAAAGTTTTTCTTTATCACTTTCAGTTTGTCAACTGAATTGCTTGAGGACAAGCAATGAGTTAAGCTTGGGGGAGTTGATACGTCTCCGTCGTATCTACTTTTCCAAAAACTTTTGCTCTTGTTTTGGACTCTAATTTGCATGATTTGAATGAAACTAACCCGGACTGACGCTGTTTTTAGCAGAACTACCATGGTGTTGTTTTTGTGCAGAAATCAAAGTTCTCAGATTTGGACGAAACTTTTTGGAGAATTTTTATGGAATATATAAAAATTATTGGCGCAAGAACCAATAGAAGAGGGGCCACATGTTGCCCACAAGGCAACAGGGCGCGACCCCCCCTAGGGCGCGCCCTGATGCCTTGTGGGGCCCACAGGCGGCCGTCTGACCTAATTCCAATGCTATAAATTCTCTTTCCCCGAGAAAAAAAATAAAAGAAGAAGTTTCATCATGTTTTACGATACGGAGCCGCCGCCACCTCCTGTTCTTCATCGGGAGGGCTGATCTGGAGTCCGTTCGGGGCTACGGAGAGGGGGATTCGACGCCGTCGTCATCATCAACCATCCTCCATCACCAATTTCATGATGCTCACCACCGGGCATGAGTAATTCCTTCGTAGGCTTGCTGGACGGTGATGGGTCAGATGAGATTTATCATGTAATCGAGTCAATTTGTTAGGGCTTTGATCCCTAGTATCCACTATGTTTTGAGATTGATGTTGCTATGACTTTGCTATGCTTAATGCTTGTCACTAGGGCCCAAGTGCCATGATTTCAGATCTGAACCCTCTATGTTTTCATGAATATATTTGTGTTCTTGATCCTATCTTGCAAGTTATATGCACCTATTATGTGTTATGATCCGCATACCCCAAGGTGACAATAATTGGGATTCTTTCCGGTGATTGCCGTAGTTTGAGGAGTTCATGTATTCACTAAGTGCTAATGCTTTGTTCTGGTTCTCTATTAAAAGGAGGCCTTAATATCCCTTAGTTTCCTTAAGGACCCCGCTGCCACGGGAGGGTAGGACAAAAGATGTCATGCAAGTTCTTATTATAAGCACGTATGACTATATACAGAATACATGCCTACATTACATTGATGAATTGGAGCTATTGTGTAGCGCCCTAGGTTGTGACTGTTATATGATGAATATCATCCCACATAATTATCATCACCGATCCAATGCCTACGACTTTCTCATATTGGTTTCTGCTAAGTTACTTTGTTGCTACTGCTTTACACTTGCTACAAATTGCTACTGTTATTGTGTTACTATTACTACTGCTCTTGAAACTACCATACCACCGTGCTACTAAACACTTTGCTACAGATATTTAGTTCTCCAGGTGTGGTTGAATTGACAACTCAACTGCTAATACTCGCAAATATTCTTTGGCTCCCCTTGTGTCAAATCAATAAATCTGGGTGAAATACTACCCGCGAAAACTGTTGCGATCCCCTATACTTGTGGGTTATTAGACCTCCATACTATTAAGAGGGGTATAGGTTATCGACGCTTTGATCCGCTATGATGCTTAGCCAAACCTATGAAAGACTGAGAGAAATCTCTTTATGCTTCGAATGATTACCTGTCAGCAGAAGACGTTGTTCTTCGTTGCTGCAGGAGATATATTTCAAACTGAGGAGTTAGCATTTCTTGCTCCTTAAGGAATGTTACCATTGTGCTCAAATTTCTGACCATTGGACTATTGTCGTTCAGCCATTGGTTGTCCCGCATGTCCAATTTGGTCATTTCCCTTCAGGGAAGGCTACGGCTATAAATAGCCACCCCGCTCCTACGTTGTCCGTTGGCTGCTCCGCTTAAGATTTCTGAGAAGATTGATTGAGCATCCCCTCTCCGAGAGATTTGAGTTTAAAATCCACCGAGAGAAAATCAAGAACCAAAACTTAGACAGTGGTTGAGCATCACAGTAGTTCTGAGTTAGAGTTCTTGTATCTATTACTCTTGAGAGCTGCGCACTCTCTAGACGGATAGGTGTCGGCTCGAGTGATTGAAGATTTGTTGTCTTCACCGAGCAAGATCTTCAGCAACCAAGAGTCGTTGTGGTTTGCGAGGAAGTTTGTTGAAGGTTTGTAGATCGTCGATAAGTATCTATGAGTGAAATCAACTGGAGTCTGACAAGCTCCTAGTTAAAGGAGAATAGGACGGAGAGAGGTTTGCTCCTGTGTTCAATCACAAGTCCCTCCAACCAGACGTAGTCCTTTGGCAGAAGGGCGAACTGGTCTACCAAATCCTTCTGTCGCCATCGAGCACCACTGGTTCACTTTAGTTCACTGCAATATTTTCTGCAGCTACTCTTTGTGCTCTATTTCAATAGTTTTTCATTGATCTTTTATCATTCGATCTCGATCTACTCCTCATTTCTTGCTCGTTTAATATCCCTCGGTATTACTTCGTATTTCCATCAATAGCTTGTACCTCGTTGTTCTTATCTAGTTTTCTCTCATGATACTGCATCTTGTAATGTACTGCTTTACCATCGTGATAGTTAAGCCTGTTTCGTACTATGCTCGTATCATCAACGCTTCCTATCTCGAAAGATTTGTTCCTCGGTAGGATTCTCACTTAGTCTTTTTTCTATCAAGTCTTTTCTGCTGCTGTGCTTGGGATAAATTCAAAACATTTGGAAGAATTTATGAATCTTCCATTCACCCCCCTCTGGTCGATATACTCTCGGTCCTAACAATTGGTATCAGAGCGGGTTCTCCCTGTCTCTGTTTATTAAAGGTCTAACAACCTTGGAGTTTTGAGTATGTCGTATGCAGGTAGATCCTCGCGCTTTGAAAGGTTTCCTATCTTCGATGGAAATGATTATGTATACTGGCAAGGAAGAATGAAAATCAAAATTCAAGCAATCAGTGTTGAACTATGGGAAATTGTGGAGAACGGATACACCATTCCACACCCGGAGACACCCACTCCAGAAGATGAAGCTAACATTCGGCTAAATGCACAAGCGAAAGATATCATCTATGACAGCATTTCCAGAGACATCTTCATTCGGTTCAGACACCTTGATACAACCAAGCAAATCTGGGATGCCATTGAAAATGTTCATGAGATCTAGATGGCAAGAATCGAAGCTCACACTGATATGCTCCATGCCATGTTTTCTAATTTTCGAAGCCTTCGAAAGGAAAGCGTCATGGAACTCACTGATGACCTGACCAACATTGTCGAAAGATTGCATCAACGGGGAGCAAAAGATATCACCAAAAAAGACATTGTCAACAAACTGCTTAGTTCTCTTGATACAACATTTGACGCAGTCATAGAAGAAATCAAGCAAAGACCTGATTTTGAAGAACTTCACTATGTTGAAATCATGAAGCTGTTGACCATTCATGAAGAAAAGATGGAACTTGAGAATGGACAACCTGAATCTTCATCGGAGAGTGAAGGAGAAATTCTCTCGCATTATGGCAGTTCTCAAGAAGAAGATGTCGAAAATCAACACTCGATAACTAGAGAACTCGAAATGCTTACTAAACATCTCAACAACCTCAGGAGGCAGAATCTACATCTCTCCACCGATAACGAAGGTGAACCATCTGCAGTCTCGAGAAGATTACCCCCAAAAGAAATGAAGTGCTACAAGTGCAAACAATTCGGTCATTTCATTGCGAATTGTCCTGGTTGGGACTCGAATGTTAAACCAAGCAGAAGGTGGCGTGCTCTTCATTGTTCTGGATTCACACACCAAAACCGTCATACTAAGCTCACGAAGAAGAAAGAATCATCTACATCTTCCTCAGCGAGACCAGTCACTGACGCGAAAGCTAAAGGCACTATCGAATCAAACATGAAGAGAATATCTCAACTGTCTGGTGTATATTCTGGCATGACAATGCATTCGGACGAAGAATCATCTCAATCGGATTCTGATGATGAAGAAGAATTCTATAATGGCCTTGGCAGAGGAAATGCGTTCATTGCATATGAATCATCCGAACACTCTTTCGAGTCAGACACCAATGACAGTGCATCAAGTGATGATGAACCTACCTTTTTTTGCCTAATGGCAAAAGCCTCAAAAGATCAGGTATCTTCCAATCATCGAAGGTCTAGAAATGAATTCTCTTCAGACAACATTGCCTATGCCAAACTTGTCAAGATTGCGAAATCTCAACAAGATGAACTTGAAAAACTTGAGAAAAATATAAGGAAATCAGAAGGATTACTTGTCGATGAGATGGAGAAAAATCAAGAGTTGACCGAGGAGCGTGATGCTCTCTCCTCAACTGCTGATGATCTTTCCAACCGATATAATTCTCTTGCAGTAGACTTCAAGAGTTTATCAGATGAACTCCTTAACAGGAATCAAGAACTCGAGTCACTAAAAGAGTCTTATGACGTGCTTGTGAAAGAAAAGGGTTCTCTCATCACCGAGCAATCTTAAAAACTTCCTGATGATTTTGTGCCTCCATGTCTAAAATGCTTAGAGCGTAGCAATGCCGATTCCACTGCTGAAACCTCTAACGATATCATGGAGAAAATTGCAACTACTACGAATGAAATTACTAATCCCTCTTCCGAAGAAATTTTTGCTATCTCTGATGAAAATTTTAGGTTATGGAACCTGCTTGAGACAGGCGTGCTGAAAAGTCTCAAAGGACATTAGACCTTGTGCGATGTGCTCAAGAAATCAATTCCGCACAAAAACCCTAGAAAGGAAGGACTAGGTTTCAAAAGGAAACTCAATGTTGATGGAACCTACTGGACTCCCGAGTAATATCCTCAGACAAGCTGGGTTCGTGCCTCAAATAAAACTCTCGAACCATCACGTCTGTCTGGATATGACAGTCCTATCCCTGTTGATTCTGATGAGTCGGATGACTCGAACTACAAACTCTTCAAACAACAGAATGGTAAGGTGTTTGCTCAATGCGTCGAAACTAACTGCAGGTCTGGCTCACCCAAGAAACAAATTTGGGTGAAGAAAAGCTTAATTGAGACTTTGCCTGTTACTGCTAACCTTACCTTGAAGAGTAATTCTTCCTCGAACAGGAATGGGTTAAACTTTCATCGGAAGGAATACATGCATATTTCCTCGAACCATTATGCCCATGTCTCAGGAAACAATTTCAATGCTTACTCATGTGATTACTCTCGTGATATGTAGGTGAGCTATAGAGAACATCGAAAGAAAAAGGTCCCTGCTCAGTCAAGACATTTGAGGTCATCACCTCCCACACAAGTGTGGGTTGTTGATGACCCACAAGTATAGGGGATCAATCGTAGTCCTTTTGATAAGTAAGAGTGTCGAACCCAACGAGGAGTAGAAGGAAATGATAAGCGGTTTTTAGCAAGGTGTTTTCCGCAAGCACTGAAAGTAGTGGTAGCTGATAGTTTTGTAGCAAGATAATTCGTAACGAGTAGCAAGTAACAATAGTAACAAAGTGCAGCAAGGTGGCCCAATCCTTTTTATAGCAAAGGACAAATCGAAACGGTCTCTTATATAAAGCAAAGCGTTCTCGAGGACACATGGGAATTCTCATCTAGTCACTTTCATCATGTTTATTTGATTCGCGTTCGCTACTTTGATAATTTGATATGTGGGTGGACCGGTGCTAGGGTGCTGTTCTTACTTGAACAAGCAACCCTCTTATGATTACCCCCTCCCGCAAGCATCCGCAACTACGAAAGAAGAATTAAGATAAATCTAACCATAGCATGAAACATATGGATCCAAAATAGCCCCTTACAGAATAACGCATAAACTAGGGTTTAAGCTTCTGTCACTCTAGCAACCCATCATCTACTTATTACTCCACAATGCCTTCCCTTAGGCCCAAGTATGGTGAAGTGTCATGTAGTCGACGTTCACATGACACCACTAAAGGAAGCACCAACATACATATCATCAAAATATCGAACGAATACCAAATTCACATGCTTACTTATAACAAGACTTCTCCCATGTCCTCAAGAACAAATATAACTACTCATAAATCATATTCATGTTCAAGATCAGAGGGGTATTGAATAGCATTAACGATCTGAACATATAATCTTCCACCAAATAAACCAACTAGCATCAACTACAAGATGTAATCAACACTACTAACAACCCACAGGTACCAATCTGAGGTTTTGAGACAAAGATTGAATACAAGAGATGAACTAGGGTTTGAGATGAGATGGTGCTGGTGAAGATGTTGATGAAGATTGGTCCTCCCACGATGAGAGGATCATTGGTGATGTCGATGGCTTCGATTTCCCCCTCCCGGAGGGAAGTATCCCCGTCGGAATCGCTCCGCCGAAGGGCAAAAGTGCTTCGTCCCGAAAGTCCTCCCTTAATTTTTTAGGGCAAATGACCTTATATAGCAGAAGGAGGGGGCCAGAGGCCAGCTGTGGGCCCCATAAGGCATCTTGGCGCGCCCCAGGGGGGGCGCCCTGTTGCCTTGTGGGCAGCTGGTGGGTCCCCTCTGCTATTTCTTTTCTCCAATATTTTTTATATATTCAATAAAAAATCTCTGTGAAATTTCAGGTAATTTGGAGCTCTATAGAATAGGTATCTCTGCTGTAGCTATTTCAGGTCCAGAATTCCAACTGCCGGTATTCTCCCTCTTCATATAAATCTTGCAAATTAAGAGAGAAAAGCCATAAGAATTGCATCATAAAGTGAAATAATGACCAAATACATTATAAATAACAGTAGGAAATCATGATGCAAATTGGACGTATCAGTTGTGAAGAAGAACTAACCCCTCTTGCAGGAATCTTCTCAGGGTTACCCTTCGCAGATCTTATGCCCTGAGATTCATTGTTGTTGGTGCTGTTTGTTTCTTTCTATTTCTTCTTATTTGTTCTCGCCCTGTGTTTGTGTTTTGTCTGATGAACAACTCACTCAGAGCTTTCGCTCGGTGTTTTCCTTCTTTTTGACTGAGTGTTTTGTTTCGGTCCCTGTTTCCCTTCTGTTCTCTCTCTTTTAAGTCTATGTTGTCCATCACAAGTGTGCAATTTGATCTGAAGAAAATTTCTCTCCAACATCCTTGGTTGCGATAGGAATGGACTTCGAACTTTATCTAATTTTGGCTTATGCCCCCATTCAAACATTTTGGCGGACTGCTCCTCCTCCCGATATTTGCTCAAATAACCATTGCCACGTGCCCACGATCTTCTCCATGTCGATCATGTCCGTCGAATGCGGAACATCCCGCATCTCTGGGCCGTGGATTTCCGAGAGGTGGTTTTTGCTCTCCGGCTATAAATACCCCTCTCCTTTCGTCTCCTTCATCTAGTGCTCCCTGTTTTTCCCTCAAACCCTTGCTCCACCTCTGTCCGAGCCCGAGCTTGAAGCAACTCCGGCGAGAAGCTCCGCCGTGGAACTCCGGTGGAATCTCGTCGCTGCTGATCACACCGACGCGGTAATCCTCTCTCCCGCATCACTGTAGTTGATTCTAGTGGCCAAGTTAGGGCGCTTGAATCTGGAACTGCCTCTCTCTATTTCACCATTCATAGAGTAGTTCTTACCGATGCCATTTTCTGTGATTTATGTCACTGTGGTAAATCTTTAGGAATTCTTAGGATTTACCATGTACAGTTTGTAATTTTTCCTCATACTGGTCTCCTCGATCTAGGGTTCCTGTGTAGTTCGTGCAAGATTAGATAGCTTTCTTTCTGCCTGTACGGTTCCTGATATTGTCAGTGGTCAGAATGAAATCTACCGATGACATCTTCACTTGCTATTCTGGGTCTCCTTTATTTCACAAAAATTGTTTTTCTCATTTAAAACCCTTCCGTGCATACTTGTGACTCTACTTGTCTTCCCTCGCATCTATTCTCTTTCACAGGTGTCATGAGTTCTAGTTCAGAGGAGCACACAACATCTGAAAGTGATTTGGCTCAGTATCCTTCCAAGTCTGAAAGGTTCCGAATGACTGGAGGAGGAAAATCTTCGAAGCCTCCCAAGGTGCCGAAGAAGAATCAAGAATCTGAGTCGGAGGAAATTGAGGAAGAGATTCCATCTGCCAACAATCAATCTGATGATGATGATGCGGTCACTGACGCCCTGACCATCTTCTCCGATGGAAATCCCAAGAAGGGTGGCCGTGACAGAGAGAAAAATACAATGGCTGAGATGTCCGACCCTGACAGTTACAGAACTCCTCCTGAAGGAGAATCTACTCTTGATCGCAACAACGGGTTGCAAAGGATTCGCCGCCACTAGGCGAGCAAATGGTTCAGATATGAAAACATTCACAAGAAGTATCAGATTTTGTTCGCCTTCACAGCACCATGGAATGACTGCATTGCTGAAAACTGCATTGGCCCGAATGATGAAAAAGTCAGGCCAGATCCACATGCGAGTGCTCACCCAGATTCTCTCAAAACTATCGCTGATTTTCCCGAGGAAGTTGCCAAGAGGGCAAAGGCCAAAGCCAAGCATGAGGCTAGAGAGGCCAAGAAAAAGCAAGTTGAAGCAAAGAACATCACACTGACCCAGCAAGACGTGAAGAAGAAGAAGGAGCAAGCATCCGCTTCCAAGGGAAGCAAGTCAAAGAAATATGTTTCTCCTCACGCTCCTTGAAAGAAAACCACCACCAAGAGAACCAGGAAAGTTGAATATGACACATCTGATGAGTCCTCTGATGAAGAAATGGGCGATGAAATTCCCATGTATGACCAGGCAGCTATTCATGACAAGCCAGCATAGAGTCCTTCTCCAGTGAAGGTTTTACCCTCTCCAAGGAGATCACCAAGGCATGCACCCTTGCCCCTCTCTGAAAAACCTTCGGGTTCTGGTACGCAAACTGCTCCAAAGAGTGCATCAAAGAGAAAGCTGCTGTCCAAAGGAGATGCTTCTGTTAAGAAGGCCAAGCCGACCGTTCCTGCTCCCACAGAGGAACAAAAATATGACTTCAGGGTTATGATCGATGTCATTGATAGTGCCGCATATGATGCCAAGTCTGTTGACATTAGCAGCTTGGGTCTGCCTGATGATGTTACCAAAATGGTAACGAAACATTTCACCGAGCTAAGGAAAATCTCCAAGAAGCTCAATAAAGCAATAAAGGCTAAACAAGCGCTCGAGAAAATGAGAAATGAGGCCAAGACCGATTACGAGAGAACAGGCCCGAACAAAGAACTTGTTGAACTCACCAAGGCCCTCGGTAGCATTCAGAACGAGAAAGTTGAATGTCACTCCAAGATGCACATGGATGTATCCCAACTGTGTGATAGGAAGAATGAGCAGATTGATCGCAAGGCTGATCTTGCTCGCAGAAGAGCAAAGGAAGAAAAACATCAGAAAGCAAGGGCTAGAGCCAGCAAACCCAAGGGCAACACTGATTGCCGTCTTCAAACAGTGGTTGTTAATGCTGTTCCAATTAACACGAGTACGCCCTTGCAGCAGGTTCCTCCATCTCTGCCCCATGAGGATGAACCAGAGCAGCAGGTTGCCCCTGAGGTCATAATTCCGGTACCTATAACTCAACATGAGCAAAATGATGTCGTTGATATTTTTCTCAACAATCCTGATAAAGAGAATGCACCACCGCAGCAGCAAGCGAATGATGACCAGACTGATGAGGAGATTGAGGTCGAAAAGCCAAATCCTTCGCCTCCTATGCCCATGCAAGTTGACCCTTTTGTGTCCAACAAGAAGGATGACAAGATTGAGGGGGAGCCACTACTGCAGGATGGTCCTAACGCGACACATGTATACAAGACCAATCAACCAAACTGTGTGCGATGCATGAATCACAAACGGCATTGTAATAAAATTGTCACCAATAAAATGAACTGTGTGCAATGTCGAATCCATCAAGCATGATTCAGAAAAAATTTGCCTGTGCGAATTATGGCATACAGTTGATCCATATGAACTATTTCCGATGAGCCAAAACAACAGAAACGGTCAGCTAGATCAAGCTGTGTGCGATAGATGGCATACAGTTCACAAGGATGAACCGTTTGCGATGAGCCAGAATGTGATGCCCCCAACTCAATCGTGCACTAATCATACATGCAAATGCGCACGATCAAGATCAGAGACTCACAGGAAGATATCACAACACAACTCTAGACACAAATAAAAGTCATACAAGCTTTATATTACAAGCCAAGGGCCTCGAGGGCTCGAATACATAAGCTCGAGTTACACAAGAGACAGCGAAAGCATCAATATCTGAGTACAGACATAAATAGACAAGTTTGCCTTAAGAAGGCTGAGCAAAACAGCGATATCTAGATCAAAAAGGCGCAGGCCTACTGCTTGGGAGCCTCCTAACTACTCCTGGTCGGCGGTCTCCACGTAGTAGTAGGCTCTGTCGTGGTAGTAGTAGTCATCGGCAGGATTAGCTGGCTCCTGGAATCCGTCATCTGATCGCAGCAATCGGGTATAGGGGAAAAAGGGGACCAAAGCAACCGTGAGTACTTATCCAAAGTACTCGCAAGACTTACATCAGAACTATGCTAGTTATGCATCGGTATCAAAAGAGGGGCTGTATCTATGGACTTTACTGCAGAAATGACAGAATCGAGGGGAAGACCTAGCCTATCAAAGACTAGCATCTTGCAGCGTCTTGCAGCATTAGAAGAGTGCAGATTAGCCTATTATAAAGTAGTAAGTAAGTAGTAGCAACGCCCAGAGATCCTTCCTCGACTCCCTGCGAGGAAGCAATCCCGGAGCTAACATCTTATTTAAGCAACACCGGTATCCAGTTCTAGTTGTAGTAGACCGGGATACTCTCCGAGCGTTCGTTACCGTGGACACGGCTATTCGCATAGATATACTTCCCTGCAGGGGTGCACCAACTTACCCAACACGCTCGATTAACTCTGGCCGGACACACTTACTCGGTCCATGCCCGGCCTCGGCTGATCGACATGCCTTAGCCCTACCTAGGCTCAGCAGAGAGGCCAGCATGCCGGTCTAAATCCTAAGCACTCAGGGGTCTTGGACCCATTGCCCTTTGCACTCCTGCGCGTTGCGAACGCGGCCGGGACCAGACCTAGCCCCTGTATACACACGCAGGCTTTCGCGGTCCACCCGGGCGCGCACCGCTCACTTGTTGACGTCTGAAGAACGTTGGCTGAAACATACGACACCGAGTGCCCATACTATTCCCGCGTGGTGGTTAGTGCGAAAAGGCCAGAGGCCTACTTAGATCACATATCCAAACCCGTTAGTGTGTTGGGAGCTCGCGGTGACGATCAGTGCTCCTGTCGCCCCGTCTCGAGGACTTACGGCAAGGGCCAAGCCCATCCACCCCTCTCCTGGGGCAGTCTGCCTGCCCGGCCGTGCCTCGTAATTATCTCGCGGGTACCCTCACGGTCAACCCGACTTCACATCTCTCGCGGGTACCCCTCAGGGTCCACCCGACTTCAACAAGGGACTGAGTTAAATACAGGGTATCCGTGTGTCCATACATTAAGGGGGAAATCTGAGGAATCACCCTCGATGGATTCCCACTCGATGTATCCGTCAAGATGAACTTAGAGGAATCACCCTCGATGGGTTCACGCTTGAGGGGTTGCATGACAAAAGCATCATCGGAGGTGGTGAAAGAGGAATCACCCTCGGTAGCCCACAACCGACTAGCTACGCTACATCGATATCATCAGGAGTGAGGTAGGAGGTATCACCCTCGGCACTCGATAGTAGCTCTGCAGAGTCGTACAACTAAGGGGTTCTGCGGTGATGTGTCGGTCTCTGCACATCGATCTCAATGATCGAGTCATCCGGTAGCAAAGCGGGGCAACACAGACAAGGGTGCGGGGTCACTGATGGATCACTAACCAGCCTATACTAATCATTTAGGATATCAGGTAAAGTATCAACAGTAGGTTACAAAAACAGGCTATGCATCAGAATAGGAGTTGTAGAATACAGTAGCAATATCTAATGCAAGCACGAGAGAGAAAAAATGGGTGATATAGGAATGATCAAGGGGGTTTTGCTTGCCTGGAAGCTCTGCTAAAAAGGTCGGGTCGTCGACGACGTAGTCGTACTCGGGGGCAGCGTCGGTCTCGGGGTCTACCGGAGAGAAGAGGGGGAAGAAACAATAAATATAAAGCAAACAAAAGCAACAGAGATGGATGACATGGCAATATGCTGTGCTGGGGTGACCTAACGCAGTGCTACGTGTTACAGACGGAGCGGGAAAATATCTGGGAATATTTTCCCGGTTTTAGGCATCTGTCAGACAGATGAACCGAAGGGGAAGGTTCCATGTTTGCAGTGTTGGAGGCATGTGACAGCTATGTGGATGGCATAATCGGATTCGTCTTATTTTTCTGATCTTTTTTCGTATATAAATTATTTTCATCCGAGTTACGGTTTAATTTCTATGATTTTTCAAAGTTTTAATCATTTTTTGGAATTTCCTGGAATTATTCTAAATGAGAAAATAAATGAGAAATTGCTACGGGTACCTAGAAATGTACCCAGCTGACCAGTGGGCCCAATTGACTGGGTCAACTGCCCAGTCAGCAGAGGCTGACTGGTGGGCCAGCTGCCCAGTCAGCACGCTGACTGGTCAACCCTATCCACTGGAACAGTGGACTGGGCCCACATGTCAGTGACACAGGGCTAATCCGGGTTTATCTTAATTAAACTGAGTTAATTAGAGGGTGGGACCCCTATGTCAGTGACTAAACTAATTACCAGATTAAGTTAATTTTAATACCGGATTAATTAAGCGTGTGGGGTCCACCTGTCAGTGACTAGGGCTGCCCAGTCAGCACGTTGACTGGGTCAACCCAGTCAACGGGGCCCGTGGGACCCACTGGCAGCGACCCAGGGGGGGGGCCTGGCCGACCACATCAGCGGCGCTGGCGTTTAAACGCCGGCGACCTCAAATCGCGGCGGAGGCGCACGGGACGACGTCAGGATTTCGCTACGGGGCACCGTTTTGCGCGCGGCTAGCTGCTTTCGAACGAGCGGATGACGCTGCGTCGAATGGTGGCGGTGGCGTCGCCGGAGATGGCCTACAGCTATGGCGGCGACCAGCGCGGCGGACGGCGGTGTTTGGGTGAGGTCGGGATCGGCGCTAGGGAACACGGGGAGGAGCGTGCGTGTGCTTGCTGGGCTCCTGGGAACCTCGGGAGCACGACGGTGAGCTCGGACGGGAGCTGCGAGGGTTGTGGCTGCGGCGGCGAGGCGAGGCAACGGCGGAGAGCTCGGGCACGTCGGTAGCTACGGCTACGGGCACGGATCCGCAGAGGAGAAAGAGGGGAAAGAAGCGGGGGCTCACCGTGGGGGCACATGAAGGCCCGGTGAGCAACGGGAGCAGCAGAAGCGGCCGGAATCGACGACGGAGCTCGTCGGTGCAGAGGAGGAAGACGATGGCGTGGGCGAGGCTACGGCGGTTCCCGGCTCCGGTTCGTCATCGCAGACGACGTAGCGGTCGACGGCGGACCCTCAGGACATGCTGGCGAGGCGAGAGGCGGCCTGTGGCCGCGGGATTGACACGGCGATGGCGACGGCTGCGTCGGGAGCGCTCAGGATCGAGCGAGGAAGGCGATAGGGGAGGGGGAGAAGTGGATGAGGGCGATGACGCGACCGAGGGCGTCGGTCTTATCCCCTCGCAGCGCCTGTAGCGTCGCTGTGTCGCCGTTCGGCCGGCGAGCGTGCGCGCGACCACGGGCGTGGTGACACGCACATGAGAGAGGAGGGAGACGACGCGGGGAGCGGGCTGGGCTAGCTGGGCCTGCTACTGTGCACTAAGGCCCAGTGCACAGTAGCCCTTTTCCTTTTATTTTTCTGTTTCTTTCTGTTTTCTTTTTACAGAGAGGGTTTTGCAATATTTTGAGCTGCCAAAATGACTTTTGTAAAATGTAAAACTTGGCCACATAAATACATAGCGATATTTGGTACTGCCACAAAAAGTTTTGGACTTGTTTGAATTGATTTGAATTTTTTATAATTAGAGAAGCATTTAAATAGGCTGTTTTAGCACTGTTTTAATTGCTATAGCCCAATTTTGCTTAAGGGTGATGTTGTTTTCCTGAACAAATATTATTTAGGGAATATTTGCTAAAACATGAATTATTTTGCAACAACTTTTGTGCAACTTCAAATTTCACTTACAATTTGAATTGATTTCAGTGGAGGAATTTGAAATGAGATATGAATCCACTGTGATAAAGCATTGCAAATCAAGGTGACTTGGCATAATCATTAGGGATCACTGTAGCTTACTACACAGGGGTGTTACAATTCTCCTCCTCTAAAAGAAATTCTCGTCCCGAGAATTCAAGAGGCAGAAGGGAAAAGATCGGGGTATTCTTCGCGAAGACGATCCTCATGTTCCCAAGTGGCTTCATCTTCAGTATGATTCGACCACTGCACTTTAAGGAACTTGGTTGTCTTCTGACAGGTTCGACGTTTAGCTTGATCAAGAATGCGGATCGGATGCTCCTTATTAGCGAGATCATCTTGCAATTCGAGCAGCTCATGATCCACTGCACGGTGCGGATCCTTGAAGCAACGACGAAGTTGCGACACATGGAAGACATCGTGGATGTGAGAAAACTGCGGTGGCAACTCCAATTTATAAGCCACCCATCCACGTCTGGCGAGGATGCGGAAGGGACCAATGTAGCGAGGAGCTAACTTGCCCTTGATTCGAAAGTGATGAGTGCCCTTCATAGGAGTGACACGCAAATAAGCTTGCTCACCAGGTTGATAGGTCGATCCCCAATGTTTACTATCATAATTGCTCTTCTGGCGGGACTAGGCTGCCTTGAGATTTTCCCAGATAATACGGACTTGCTCTTCAGCTTGTTGGATAATATCCGGACCAATGAGCGGCCGTTCCCCAGTTTCTGACCAATTCAGAGGGGTTCGACACTTATGTCCATATAGTACTTCGAAGGGTGCCATCTTTAAACTAGCTTGATAGTTGTTGTTGTATGAGAATTCAGCATACGGGAGAGATTCTTCCCACTTCTTGCCAAATGAAATGACACAAGCACGCAGCATATCCTCAAGCACTTGATTAACTCGTTCAACTTGACCTTGGGATTGGGGGTGATAAGCGGTGCTCCAGGTTATATGAGTTCCCATAGCTTCTTGGAAACTTGCCCAGAACTTTGAAGTGAAGAGGCTGCCACGGTCTGAACTGATCTCCTTCGGAATACCGTGGAGTGTCACAATTCTGGACATATACAAGTCTGCTAACTGACTAGTAGTGATTGTCTCCTTGACTGGCAGAAAATGTGCAACTTTGGAGAATTGGTCGACGACGACAAGAATAGCATCGTGACCTTTCTTTGATTTGGGTAGGCCAGTGATGAGATCCATTTGAACCTTGTCCCATTTCCATAGAGGAATAGGAAGCAGTTGCAGGAGTCCAACATGTTTTTGATGTTCGGCTTTGACGCGATGGCAAACGTCACATTGAGCAACATAGCGAGCAATGTCTTGCTTCATTTTAGACCACCAGTACCTTTGACGGATGTCGTGATACATCTTGGTACTACCCGGATGAATAGACAGTGGTGTATCATGTGCCTCCTTCATAACTTTGCTTGTCATAAGTTCGAACCGGGGTACCACAAGGCGATCTCTGAAGTACAAGGTTCCATCTTCAGCAAGCGAGAAATCTCTGGCCTTTTCAAAGGCAAGATCCCTTTTCATCTGATCAACTTCAGCGTCTTTTGCTTGCGCTAACTTAATAGCTTTCTCGACAGTGGGTTCCAAAACAAGGGTATTGAGAAAACCCTGTGGAACAATGTGGAGGTTCGACTTGCGAAGTTCTTCATAAAGAAGGGGTTGAGCTCGCTGAACCATGAGATTGTTGCAATAAGACTTGCGACTCAAAGCATCGGCCATGACATTAGCTTTACCAGGGGTATATGTAATACCGCAGTCATAGTCTGTGATTGTTTCCATCCATCTTTGCTGACAAAGATTCAAGTCTGGCTGAGTAAACAGATACTTCAGACTTTGATGGTCAGTGTAGATCTCGCAACGATTACCGAGGAGGTAATGTTGCCACAACTTCAGTGCATATATAACTGCAGCAAGTTCGAGATCATGGACTGGGTAGTTCTCTTCATGAGGACGCAGTTGTCGCGAGGCATAAGCAATCACCTTGCGCTCTTGCATTAGGATACAACCTAATCCTTGACGAGATGCGTCGCAATAAATGATGAATTCCTTGCGAGAATCCGGAGGAGCAAGCACTGGTGCAGAAGTCAGCTTATCCTTGAGAGTCTGGAAACTTTCCTGACATTTGTTTGTCCACTCAAACTTAACTCCTTTGTGAAGCAGATTAGTCAGAGGCTTGGCAATCTTGGAAAAGTTCTCGACAAAACGGAGGCAATAGCTTGCGAGTCCGAGAAAACTTCTCACTTGCTTGACATTCTTCGGGGGAGTCCAGTCAAGAATAGCCTGAACTCGCTCTGGGTTGACAGCAATACCATCCTTGGAAATCACATGACCAAGATAGGTCACTTCGGATAATCAGAATTCACGCTTGGAATATTTGGCATAAAGCTGATGTTCTCGAAGCTTTTCCAGAACAAGACGAAGATGTTCAGCATGCTCTTCCTTATCCTTGGAATACACAAGGATATCATCCAGATAAACCATGATGAATTTGTCGAGGTAATCCATGAAGATATAATTCATCAATGGGGAGAACGTTGCTGGGGCATTGGTTAACCCAAACGACATGACGGTGTACTCGTATGATCCATAGCGAGTAACGAAAGCAGTCTTCGGAATATCCTCTTCACGAACTCGGATCTGGTGGTAACCCAACCTCAGATCGAGTTTGGAGTATACTGATGAACCAGCAAGTTGATCATACAGATCATTGATCCGAGGAAGCGGATACTTGTTCTGAATGGTTGCCTGGTTTATAGGTCGGTAATCTTGGACCAACCGATTCGTACCATCTTTCTTCTTGACAAAGAGAGAAGGTGCTCCCCAAGCAGAGGAACTGGGGTGAATGAAACCCTTGCGAAGTGATTTGTCGATTTCCTCCTTAAGCTCAAGGAGTTCATGCGGCGGCATCTTGTAAGGACGCTTCGCAATAGGAGTAGTGCCTGTTTCAAGTCGATGACAAACTCGACAGCTCTAATATTGGGTACTCCTGGAAGTTCTTCTGGAAAGACATCTTGGAAGTCGCGAACGACTGGAACGTTTTCGATTCCCTCAAGGGGTGAAGCATTCAATGCATTCAAAGCATAAATCTGGGCTTCGGCATTTTGAATGAGATGAGCATGGTAGTTTACTATCTCATCCGAGGGGTGCAGGAGTTGTATGACTTTAGTGGCACACTCGATTGAGGCGGTATGAGCCTTCAACCAATCCATACCCAGAATGAGGTCAATTTTGGAAGACTTCAAAATAATGGGAAAAGCATGGAACTTCAACCCTTCAATTTCAATGGTGACATTGGGGCTGAACATGGAGGCTTGGCATTGGCCCGCGGGAGTGTTTACCATTAACGGATGGTGCAACTTTTCATATTTAATGCCATGCATGTATGCAAAATCTTCGGATATGAAAGAATGTGATGCTCCTGAATCAAACAAAACCGAAGCTGGTACTGAATTAACAAGAAGAGTACCCATCACAGTAGCTGGTTGGTCTTCAGCTTCAGCCATGTTAACATGATAAACCTGACCACGACCATAAGAAGGCCTGGTATTGTTGTTGCGGGGCTGATTGTTACCACGGCCAGCAGATGGAAGTGCCAACTGATTCTGATTCTGACGGCAGTCTTTGGCACGATGACCTGGACGTCCACATGTGAAGCACAAACCATCATTGGGACGGGGAGCAGGAGCTCGAAGCAGTGGAGCTTGAGGTCTTGGCTGCCTCGGCGATGGAGGAGGCAGACGAGGTGCAGCATAGGATGGCCTTGGTGCAGGAACAGTCGGACGGTACATGCTGTGAGGAATCCAAATACGACGCTTCTGCAAAGACGAGCCCGAAGATGAGCCCGCATCACGGGTGCGCTTGAGAGCGTCCTTGTGATCCTTCAGACCAGTCCCAACCTGAATGGCCTTGTTCACCAAGGTGGCGAAGTCGGCGAAGTCTTGGACAAGGAGTGCTAGCTTGATATCAGGGTTGAGCCCTTCGCGGAACTTCTCCTGTCTACGGGCATCAGTAGCGATATCTTCTTCAGCATAGCAGGATAATTCAAGAAACTCCCGCTGGTAGACTTCCACAGTCTTGCTTCCCTGGACGAGGTTGCGGAACTCACGTTTCTTCCGGTCCATGACTCCTTGAGGAATGTAGCGGGCACGGAAAGCAGCCTGGAACTCCAGCCAGGTGATGATTGTTCCAACTGCTAGGGTACGCCTGTGACTGTCCCACCATTGAGCTGCGGGTCCCTTCAGAAAGTAGGACGCGAAAGTGACATAGCCGGCAGGGGCAACATTAGCAGACTCCATCTCATACGTGATGTCACGGAGCCAGTCATCAGCATCAAGCGGCTGAATTGAGTTGCGGAAGACAGTCGGGTTGAGGCGCACAAAGTCTTGCAAGGTTATTGAGGCTGGCTGTTGGTTAGCATTTGGACGAGGAAACTGATCCATTATCCCTTGCATGAATTGACGGTTCAGCTCAATCTGTTGCATCATTCCAGCCATATAGTCGGGCGGTGGTGGATTGTTGGCACCACGGCCACAACCACGACCTGCTGGTCTAACCATCCTGCTAAAATTTAACAGGGGTAGTTTAGCAATGAGCAATTGCAGATGTATAGAATCAACCATGAAGTAACACGCACAACAAAGGAAGTGCAATAGATACAACACAGTAATCAACATGACATACATAAAGTCGGTTACAAACCAGCGTTACAAGAACGGAAAGGAAAGCTAGACAACTAGGCGGCACGCAGGCACGCGGTGGAGGGATACAACAACGGGACATAGCGATAGCTACATCAACGTCGGAGAAAACCACTGAAGCCAGGCAGCTGCAAGTGACGACGCAGGGTGCCCTCGATAGAAGGATCCTGCTCTCCGTGAACACTCTGGTGCAGAACCTGGTCCCGGAGTGGAAGAAGAGGACCACGTGGAGGAGTATGACCTCCAACAGCTGGCCACTCAAGACCTGGTGGCATCTCCGTCCTGCGCGGGTAAAGGATATACTCAGGATGCATCCCTGCACTGACTGCTGGCAGCAACTGTGTTAGAGCGTTGTAAAGACGAGCACGAGTGGCGTACAACTCGACAGCAAGAGCTCGGGCAGTGCGATCCAGAGTCTCAGTGTACTGGACCAAAACCTGTGGGTCATAACGATGTAGCACGTAAGGAGTACAGACATCAGTGTAGTATCCACTCTCATCCCCAGCAGGGGCATACGGGATGTATCTGAACCCAGTCTCCTCCAAGCGGGTGTGCTCTCCACGGAGATGGGCAATAGCAGCATAGGCAGCATCATGGACTGCCATGTCAACAGTCACTCCAATACCGTGAAAGGTGTGCATCTCAGTGATGGAGTTGTTCTGCCGATCAAAGATTCGAACCACAGCACGGTACTGCTCCTGGTTGAACTCACGGTAGTCCTCGTAAACAGTGTACTCGGGGTACCAGCGATATCCTAGCTTGGTCAAGAGATCGACCAGAATAGCAGGGAACCCAGTCGCATCAACAGCCATAGTCTGGCATACGAGCTGCGGTGTGGGAAGCATCTGAAACAAGGAGTTCAAAGATGTCAAATGACAGTGTGTGAATCGTACATCATAAATTCAAAGGAATAGCAATAGATAATCCAGCTCTCCGGGTTGATGTGATCACGAGAACCTAATGTTAGAGTTAGTAAAATCTTTAACCCGAATAGAAGAGAGATCAGAGTCCCAGAGTAAAGGAGAGGAATAAAAGATCCTAATACCAACCATTCGCGACGTGGGCCCGTAAGCCACACAGCCATGTTAGTAAAATAGTTTTTTAAAGACTAGACTCAACTTCGGCCAAAGAGTTGGAAAGGGGCTTCCTACAGGCAGTCGGCTCTGATACCAACTTTTGACGCCCCCCGACTCAATCGTGCACTAATCATACACGCAAATGCGTACGATCAAGATCAGAGACTCACGGGAAGATATCACAACACAACTCTAGACACAAATAAAAGTCATACAAGCTTTATATTACAAGCCAGTGGCCTCGAGGGCTCAAATACATAAGCTCGAGTTACACAAGAGTCAGCGGAAGCATCAATATCTGAGTACAGACATAAATAGACAAGTTTGCCTTAAGAAGGCCGAGCAAAACAACGATATCTAGATCGAAAAGGCGCAGGCCTCCTGCCTGGGAGCCTCCTAACTACTCCTGGTCGGCGGTCTCCACATAGTAGTAGGCTCCATCGTGGTAGTAGTAGTCGTCAGCGGGACCAGCTGGCTCCTGGAATCCGTCATCTGATCGCAGCAATCGGGTATAGGGGAAAAAGGGGAGCAAAGCAACCGTGAGTACTCATCCAAAGTACTCGCAAGACTTACATCAGAACTATGCTAGTTATGCATCGGTATCAAAAGAGGGGCTGTATCTGTGGATTTTACTGCAGAAATGACAGAATAGAGGGGAAGACCTAGCCTATCGAAGACTAGCATCTTGCAGCATTAGAAGAGTGCAGATTAGCCTATTATAAAGTAGTAAGTAAGTAGTAGCAACGCCCAGAGATCCTTCCTCGACTCCCTGCGAGGAAGCAATCCCGGAGCTAACATCTTATTTAAGCAACACCGGTATCCAGTTCTAGTTGTAGTAGATCGGAATACTCTCCGAGCGTCCGTTACCGTGGACACGGCTATTCGAATAGATATACTTCCCTGCAAGGGTGCACCAACTTACCCAACACGCTCGATTAACTCTGGCCGAACACACTTACTCGGTCCATGCCTGGCCTCGGCTGATCGACACGCCGTAGCCCTACCTAGGCTCAGCAGAGAGGCCAGCATGCCGGTCTAAATCCTAAGCGCTCAGGGGTCTTGGGCCCATCGCCCTATGGACTCCTGCGCGTTGCGAACGCGGCCAGGACCAGACCTAGCCCCTGTATACACACACAGGCTTTCGCGGTCCACCCGGGCGCGCGCCGCTCAGTTGCTGACGTCTGAAGAACTTCGGCTGAAACATACGACGCCGAGTGCCCATACTATTCCCGCATGGTGGTTAGTGTGTTGGGAGCACGCGGTGACGATCAGTGCTCCTGTCGCCCCGTCTCGAGGACTTACGGCAAGGGCCAGGCCCATCCACTCCTCGCCTGGGGCGGTCTGCCTGCCCGGCCGTGCCTCGTAATTATCTCGCGGGTACCCTCACGGTCAACCCGACTTCACATCTCTCGCGAGTACCCCTCGAGGTCGACCTGACTTCAACAAGGGACTGAGTTAAATACAAGGTATCCGTGTGTCCATACATTAAGGGGAAAATCTAAGGAATCACCCTCGATGGATTCCCACTCGATGTATCCGTCAAGATGAACTTAGAGGAATCACCCTCGATGGGTTCACGCTTGAGGGGTTGCACGACAGAAGCATCATCGGAGGTGGTGAAAGAGGAATCACCCTCAGTAGCCCACAACCGACTAGCTACGCTACATCGATATCATCAGGAGTGAGGTAGGAGGTATCACCCTAGGCACTCGATAGTATCTCTATAGAGTCGTACAACTAAGGGGGTGTGCAGTGATATGTCGGTCTCTGCACGTCGATCTCAATGATCGAGTCATCCGGTAGCAAAGCGGGGCAACACAGACAAGTGTGCGGGGCCATTGATGGATCACTAACCAACCTATACTAAGCATTTAGGATATCAGGTAAAGTATCAACAGTAGGTTACAAAACAGGCTATGCATCAGAATAGGAGCTGTAGAATACAGTAGCAATATCTAATGCAAGCACGAGAGAGAAAGAATGGGCGATATAGGAATGATCAAGGGGGTTTTGCTTGCCTGGAAGCTCTGCTGAAAAGGTCGGGTCGTCGACGACGTAGTCGTAATCGGGGGCAGTGTCGGTCTCGGGGTCTATCGGAGAGAAGAGGGGGAAGAAACAATAAATATAAAGCAAACAAAAGCAATAGAGATGGATGACATGGCAATATGCTGTGCTGGGGTGACCTAACGCAGTGCTACGTGTTACAGATGGAGCGGGAAAATATCTGGAAATATTTTCCCGGTTTTAGGCATATGTCAGACAGATGAACCGGAGGGGAAGGTTCCATGTTTGCAGTGTTGGAGGCATGTGACAGCTATGTGGATGGCCTAATCGGATTCGTCTTATTTTTCTGATCATTTTTCATATATAAATTATTTTCATCCGAGTTACGGTTTAATTTCTATGATTTTTCAAAGTTTTAATCATTTTTTGGAATTTCCTGGAATTATTCTAAATTCGAAAATAAATGAGAAATTGCTACAGGTACCTAGAAATGTACCCAGCTGACCAACAGAGAGGCTGACCAGTGGGCCCAGTTGACTGGGTCAACTGCCCAGTCAGCAGAGGCTGACTGGTGGGCTAGCTGCCCAGTTAGCAGGCTGACTGGTCAACCCTATCCACTGGAACAGTGGACAGGGCCCACATGTCAGTGACACAGGGCTAATCCAGGTTTATCTTAATTAAACTGTGTTAATTAGAGGGTGAGACCCCTATGTCAGTGACTAAACTAATTACCAGATTAAGTTAATTTTAATACCGGATTAATTAAGCGCGTGGGGTCCACCTGTCAATGACTGGGGCTGCCCAGTCAACACGTTGACTGGGTCAACCCAGTCAATGGGGCCCTTGGGACCCACTGGCAGTGACCCAGGGGTGGGCCCCAGGCCGGCCACGTCAGCGGCGCCGGCGTTTAAATGCCGGCGACCTCAAATCGCTGCGGAGGCCCACGGGACGACGTCGGGATTTCGCTACGGGGCACCGTTTTGCGCGCGGCTAGCTGCGTTCAAACGAGCGGACGACGCCGCGTCGAATGGTGGTGGTGGCGTCGCCGGAGATGGCCTACAGTGACGGCAGCGACCAGCGCGGCGGACGGCGGTGTTCGGGTGAGGTCAGGATCGGCGCTAGGGAGCACGGGGAGGAGCGTGCGTGTGCTTGCTGGGCTCCTGGGAATCCCAGGAGCACGACGGTGAGCTCGGACGGGAGCTGCGAGAGCACGACGGCGAGGCGAGGCAACGGCGGCGAGCTCCGGCACGTCGGTAGATACGGCTACGGGCACGGATCCGCGGAGGAGAAAGAGGGGAAAGAAGCGGGGGCTCACCGTGGGGGCACACGAAGGCCCGGTGAGCAACGGGAGCAGCAGAGGCGACCGGAATCGACGGCGGAGCTCGTCGGTGCAGAGGAGGAAGACGATGGCGTGGGCGAGGCTGCGGCAGTTCCCGGCTTCAGTTCGTCGTCGCAAGACGACGTAGCGGTCGATGGCGGACCCTTAGGACATGTTGGCGAGGCGAGAGGCGGCCGGTGGCCGCGGGATCGACGCGGCGACGGCGACGGCTGCGTCGGGAGCGCTCGGGATCGAGCGAGGAAGGCGATAGGGGAGGGGGAGAAGTGCATGGGGGCGATGACGCGGCCGAGGGCGTCGGTCTTATCCCCTCGCGTCGCCTGTAGCGTCGCCATGTCGCCGTTCGGCCGGCGAGCGCGCGCGCGGCCACGGGCGCGGTGACATGCACAGGAGAGAGGAGGGAGACGACGCGGGGTGCGGGCTGGGCCAGCTGGGCCTGCTACTGTGCACTAAGGCCCAGTGCACAATAGCCCTTTTCCTTTTATTTTTCTGTTTCTTTCTGTTTTCTTTTTACAGAGAGGGTTTTGCAATATTTTGAGCTGCCAAAATGACTTTTGTAAAATGTGAAACTTGGCCACATAAATACATAGTGATATTTGGTACTGCCACAAAAAGTTTGGGACTTGCTTGAATTGATTTGAATTTTTTATAATTAGAGAAGCATTTAAATAGTCTGTTTCAGCATTTTTTTAATTGCTATAGCCTAATTTTGCTAAAGGGTGATGTTCTTTTCCTGAACAAATATTAGTTAGGGAATATTTGCTAAAACATGCACTATTTTGCAACAACTTTTGTGCAACTTCAAATTCCACTTGCAATTTGAATTGATTTCAGTGGAGGAATTTGAAATGAGATATGAATCCACTGTGATCAAGCATTGCAAATCAAGGTGACTTAGCATAATCATTAGGGATCACTGTAGCTTATTACACAGGGGTGTTACACAGAACAACACAAACGATTAACCAGATCAAGGTGTGTGCGATAGCCGGCATACAGGTCACTCGGATTAACTGTTTGCGATGAGTGAAAACAACATAAATGGTTAGCCAGATCAAGGTGTGTGCGATAGACAGCATACAGGTCACTCGGATGAACTGTTTGCGATAAGCCAAAATAAACACAAACGATTCAGCTTAACAAGATGTGTGTGATGCCCGGTGATACGTCTCCAACATATCTATAATTTTTGATTGTTCCATGCTATTATAGTATCAGTCTTGGATGTTTTATATACATTTACAAGCAATTATATACCATTTTTTGGGACTAACCTATTAACTTAGTGCCCAGTGCCAGTTGCTGTTTTTTTTGCCTATTTTTGGTTTTTCAGAATATCAGTACCAAACGAAGTCCAAATGCCACGAAACTTTTTGGAGATTTTTTTCTGGACATAAGAGACCCTGGAAGCTTTGGGAGGGGACAAGAAGGTGGAGCAGTGGCCCACGAGGCACCAGGGCGCGCCCAGGGGGGTCGTGGGGCCCACAAGGCTTCGTTTAACCTAATTCCACCTCTATAAATTCTATAAAATCGGGAAACCAACAGAGGAGTCCACGAAATACTTTGTCCGCCGCCGCAAGTTCCTGTTCTCGAGAGATCCCATCTGGAGGTCTTTTCCGGCACTCTGCCGGAGGGGGATTCGACCACGGAGGGGCTCTACATCAACCTTGCTGCCCTTTCGATGATGCGTGAGTAGTTTACCACAGACCTTCGGGTCCATAGTTAGTAGCTAGATGGCTTCTTCTCTCTATTTGATCATCAATACAATGTTCTCCTCGATGTTCTTGGAGTTCTATCCGATGTAATCACTTTTTGCGGTGTGTTTGTTGGGATCCGATGAATTGTGAGTTTATGATCAGATTATCCATGAATATTATTTGAGTTTTCTCTGAACTCTTTTATGCATGATTGTTATAGCTACGTATTTCTCTCCGATCTATTGATTTGGTTTGGCCAACTAGATTGATTTATCTTGTAATGGGAGAGGTGTTTGTAATGGGTTCGATCTTGCGGTGCTCAATCCCAGTGACAGTAGGGGACATGACACGTATTGTATCGTTGCTATTAAGGATAAAAAGATGGGGTTTATTTATGCGTGAGTTTACTTTGTCTACATCATGTCATCTTGCTTAAGGCGTTACTCCGTTCTTTATGAACTTAATACTCTAGATGCATGCTGGATAGCGGTCGATGTGTGGAGTAATAGTAGTAGATGCAGGCAGGAGTCGGTCTACTTGTCTCGGACGTGATGCCTATATACATGATCACTGCCTTGGATATCGTCATGATTATTTGCTTTTCTATCAATTGCCCAACAGTAATTTGTCTACCCACCGTATGCTACTTTCAAGAGAGAAGCCTCTAGTGAAAACTATGGCCCCCGGGTCTACCTTTATCATATATTAAAAATCCTAAAAATACCTTGCTGCAATTTTACTTTATTTATTTTATTTTGTATTTTTGTTCGATCTATCTATCACCATACAATTTAATCTTGCAAATAACCGCCAAGGGATTGACAACCCCTTGTTCGCGTTGGGTGCAAGGATTTGTTATTTTGTGTGCAGGTGCTGCTAACGAGTTGTTGCGTGATTCTCCTACTGGATTGATAACCTTGGTTTCATAACTGAGGGAAATACTTATCTCTACTGTACTGCTTCAACCCCTCCTCTTCGAGGAAATCCCAACGCAGCTCACAAGTAGCAGGAAGAATTTCTAGCGCCGTTGCCGGGGAGACATCATCAACATCTATCAAGTACCTACGCATAAACTTTCATCTCCTTGCATTTATTTTATTTGCCTTTGCCTCTCATTTTCATCTCCCCCACTTCTAATTTTTTTTTTACAAAAATACAAAAATATTTTCCGTTTGCCTTTTTCTTGTTTGCTTCTTTGCTTGCTTTTTATCTTGTTTGCGTAGCCATGATGTCTCAAGAAAATACAAAAATATGTGATTTTTCCAATACTAATAATAATGATTTTATTAGTACTCCGATTGCTCCTCCCGCCGCTAGTGCGGAGACTTGTGATATTAATGCCGCTTTGTTAAATCTGGTCATGAAAGAACAATTTTCTGGTAGTCCTAATGAAGATGCTGCATCACATCTAAACACTTTCGTAGAATTGTGTGATATGCCAAATAAAAAAGATGTGGATAATGATATTGTGAAATTAAAATTATTCTTGTTCTCATTGTGGGATCGTGCAAAAATTTGGTTTTCATCTTTGTCACAAAATAGTATCGATTCTTGGGATAGGTGTAAAGATGCTTTTATTACCAAGTATTTTCCTCCCGTAAGAATTATTTCCCTTAGAAATCAAATTATAAATTTCAAGCAACTTGATCATGGTTTAAATTTGTGGAAGATCAAACAAAAAATTTATGTGGGATTAAATTTTGTTTCTAGAAATCTTTTAGATTCCGCCGCGGGTGGTACTTTTATGGAGATTACATTGGGAGAAGCTACTAAATTGCTTGATAATATTATGGAAAATTATTCACAATGGCATACTGAAAGAGTTCCTACTAGTAAAAAAGTGAATTCTGTTGAAGAAATTAGTACTTTGAGTGATAAAGTTGATGCGCTTATGAAATTGGTTGCTTTCAAAAAACACTCCTATTGATCCTAATGATATGCCTTTATCCACCTTGATTGAGCAAAATAATGATCCCGTAGATGTGAATTTTGTCTCGCGAAACAATTTTAATAGTAATGCTTATAGAGGTAATTTTAATCCTAGGCCATTTCCTGGAAATTCCTCTAATAATTATGGCAATCCCTATGGTAATTCTTATAATAATAATAATAGGATGCCCTCTTATCTTGAAAGTAATATTAAAGAAAAATTGAGTAAACTTGATGATATGTCAAGGAGCATTGATAGAATTATTCATGATGTGGAAAATCTTAAGACTAAAATTTTGCCACCCAAAATAGATATTAATGAATCAATTAAAGCTTTATATGTCTCCATGGATGAGCGTAAGAAAAGAACCGCTATGCTAAAAGCTAAACGAGAATTTTTAGAAAAAGCGATTCCTCCCGGTTTTTATCATAGTAATGATGAGGATATTAAAATGATTGGTGTTTCATCTATTGATTCCTTGTTTAGCAATATAATACTTGATGAAAAGGGGACTGAAGAAGAGTCACCTTTAGCTAGAAGGCGTCCCCATAATTCGGATGGTGAAAATCTTGATGAAAAAATTGATAAAAGTGGGTTTGGAGAGGTAAAAACTTTAACTAGTGATGTGCCCACTCCCTTGGATTACAAAGACTTTAATTATGATAGTTGTTCTTTGATTGAATGTATTTCTTTGTTACAATCCATGCTAAATTCACCCAACTCTTATGAACAAAATAAGGCTTTTACTAAACACATTGTGGAAGCGATGATGAAAGTGTTAGAAGAAAAGCTAGAACTAGAAATTTATATTCCTAGAAAATTATATGATGAGTGGGAACCTACCATTAAAGTTAAATATAAAAATTATGAGTGCAATGCTTTATGTGATTTGGGTGCTAGTGTTTCCACAATTCCAAAATCTCTATGAGATGTGCTAGGTTTTACCAATATGGATGAATGTTCTCTTAATTTGCACTTGGCGGATTCTACTATTAAAAAGCCTTTGGGTAGGATTGATGATGTTCTTATTCTTGCAAATAGGAACTATGTGCCCATTGATTTTATTGTACTTGACATTGATTGCAATCCGTCTTGCCCCATAATACTTGGTAGACCATTCTTACGAACCATAGGTGCCGTTATTGACATGAAAGAAGGGAATATAAAATTTCAGTTTCCTTTAAAGAAGGGTATGGAACACTTCCCTAGGACTAGAATTAAGCCACCATATAAATCAATCATGAGGGCCACCTATGGAACAAAAACCAAAGATGACAATACTTGAAACTATGCATTATGCCTAGCTAGGGGCATAAAACAATTGCACTTGTTGGGAGGCAACCCAATGAATAAAATAAATTTTTGCTTTTACCTTCTGTTTTTTTGTGTGCACACAATTATTCTACTGTTATGATTGTGTTTTTATGTTTTAATTAGTGTTTGTGCCAAGTAAAGACTTTGGGATGATTTGGATGATAGTTGCTTTGATCCTGTGCAAAAACAGAAACTTTTGCGTCTAGTGCTTGAATTTTGTTTTTTTACTTGAAAGTGAAAAAATTCTGAATTTTTTATACATGATTAATATACAAATTTCCCACATTTTACTAATTTTTCAGAATTTTTGGAGTTACATAAGTATAGTCAATATTCAGATTGCTACAGACTATTCTGTTTTTGACAGATTCTGTTTTTGATGCATTGTTTTGCTTGTTTTGATGAAACTATGGATTGTATCAGGGGGTATAAGCCATGGAGAAGTTAGAATACAGTAGGTATAATGCAAAAATAAAATATGAATGGGTTTTCAACAGTACTTAAAGTAGTGATTTGTTTTATTATACTAACGGATCTCACGAAGGTTTTGTTGAGTTTTGTGTGATTGAAGTTTTCAAGTTTTGGGTGAGATCACGATGGATGAAGGAATAAGGAGTGGCAAGAGCCTAAGCTTGGGATGCCCAAGGCACCCCAAGGTAATATTCAAGGACTCCCAAGCAACTAAGCTTGGGGATGCCCCGGAAGGCATCCCCTCTTTCTTCTACCAATTATCGGTAATTTTACTTGGAGCTATATTTTTATTCGTCACATATCATGAGTTTTGCTTGGTGCGTCGTGTATTATATGAGTCTTTGCTTTTTTTGCTTTTTAGTTTGTCACAATCATCTTTGATGGACACACTTATTTGAGAGAGCCACACGTTTATCATGATTTGTTAGAATACTCTATGTGCTTCACTTATATCTTTTGAGCTAGGCAGTTCCTCTAGTGCTTCACTTAAATCTTTTTGAGCACGGCGGTGACTATATTTTGAAGAAATATTTGAACTCTCTTGCTTCACTTATATTATTTTGAGAGTTGATAAGATTAAATTTTGAAGAAATATTTGCACTCTCATGCTTCACTTATATCTTTTTGAGAGTTGATAATAGTAATGGTAATTTGCACAAGATATGAATTAGGTCCCAAAGTGATGAATATTCAAGAGGGATATAATAAAAACTTTCAGATAGATCATTAGATATGATAAGTTTGATTCCATACAATAGTTTTGCGATATGGAGATGATAATATGTGAGTCATGTTAGTGAATAATTGTGATTTAGTAAGAATATTGGTGTTAAGGTTTGTGATTCCCTATGCATGCACGTAAAGTCAATAGTTATGCAACGAAATTATATCCTACTTATGGTACATTATTCAGTGTTAGTTATGTTCAATGCATGTTTATGATCGTTTTTGCTTTTTGGTTGGTCGCTTCTCAATCTATTTGCTAGCCTTCATTTGTACTAAGCGGGAATGCTGCTTGTGCATCCAACTCCTTTAACCCAAAGTTGTGCCAAATGAGTCTACCATACCTACCTATATGCGGTATTTCCATGCCGTTCTAAGTAAATTTGCATGTGCCAACTCTAATTTTTCAAAATAATTTTCCGTTTTGTGTGCCCGTACCGCTCATGAAGCGGCAGGGGGTGGCCAATATTTTCCATGCTAGGTGTGTTATCCTCATGATGAGTGTTTATTCACTTGTCATTGCACGAGAAAGTGGCAAGGTAATAGGGATGCCCAGTCCCGAAATGAAAAAATTATAATGTGATGATAATAATAAATTCCTTGGAAAGTGTTGGTATGGAAGGCACCCGTGGATACGGCTAGCCATGGATTGTGAAAGAATGGTGGAAAGGAAATAAATTTTATTTTCTGTTTGGGAATCGCCTATAATGTGTTTAGCATGGAAGATATTGGGAATTCTCGGTCGTTTTCGTTGGCAGGAAAAGCATGCCTCTCAAAATAATTTTATCTCTCTAATTTAAGCTTTGAGCTCTGGCACCTCTGCAAATCTCTGCTTTCCTCTGCGAAGGGCCTATCTATTTAGTTTAATGCAATTTTTATTTTTTATTTTGAGTCTCCATCTTCTCTTATAAAGCACCAACTAGAGAGCACTATTGTCATGCTTGTGCATTGGATGTAGCTAATATTGAGTGTGTTTCATGAATGGATCAATGATTGAGCATAATGGGCTAGGGATAACTTTCTTTAGCATTGATATTTTGAAAGACATGGTTGCTTGTTAGAGTGCTTGAGTATTTATGTCTTCATGTCAAACTATAGACTATTGCTTTGAATCATTCAAGTCCAAATGTCCATGTTACAAAAGAAAAGAGTATATGATGAATATGATAGGTAGCATTCCACATCAAAAATTCTGTTTTTATCATTTACCTACTCGAGGACAAGCAGGAATTAAGCTTGGGGATGCTTGATACGTCTCCAACGTATCTATAATTTTTGATTGTTCCATGTAATTATAGTATCAATCTTCGATGTTTTATATACATTTACAAGCAATTATATATCATTTTTTGGGACTAACCTATTAACTTAGTGCCCAGTGCCAGTTGCTGTTTTTTGCCTGTTTTTGGTTTTTCAGAATATCAGTACCAAACGAAGTCCAAATACCACGAAACTTTTTGGAGATTTTTTTGGACATAAGAGACCCTGGAAGCTTTGGGAGGGGACGAGAAGATGGAGCAGTGGCCCACGAAGCACCAGGGCGTGCCCAGGGGGTTGGGGCGTTCCCTGGTAGCTCGTGGGGCCCACAAGGCTCCGTTTGACCAAATTCCACCTCTATAAATTCGCTAAAATCGGGAAACCAACAGAGGAGTCCACAAAATACTTTTTCCACCGCCGCAAGTTCCTGTTCTCGAGAGATCCCATCTGGAGGCCTTTTCTGGCACTCTGCCGGAGGGGGATTCGACCACGGAGGGGCTCTACATCAACCTTGCTGCCCTTCCGATGATGCGTGAGTAGTTTACCACAGACCTTCGGGTCCATAGTTAGTAGCTAGATGGCTTCTTCTCTCTATATGATCTTCAATACAATGTTCTCCTCGATGTTCTTGGAGTTCTATCCGATGTAATCACTTTTTGCGGTGTGTTTGTTGGGATCCGATGAATTGTGAGTTTATGATCAGATTATCCATGAATATTATTTGAGTTTTCTCTGAACTCTTTTATGCATGATTGCTATAGCTTCGTATTTCTCTCCGATCTATTGATTTGGTTTGGCCAACTAGATTGATTTATCTTGCAATGGGAGAGGTGCTTTGTAATGGGTTCGATCTTGCGGTGCTCAATCCCAGTGACAGTAGGGGACATGACACGTATTGTATCATTGCTATTAAGGATAAAAAGATGGGGTTTATTCATTCATGAGTTTACTTTGTCTACATCATGTCATCTTGCTTAAGGCGTTACTCCGTTCTTTATGAACTTAATACTCTAGATGCATGCTGGATAGCGGTCGATGTGTGGAGTAATAGTAGTAGATGCAAGCAGGAGTCGGTCTACTTGTCTTGGACATGATGCCTATATACATGATCATTGCCTTGGATATCGTCATGATTATTTGCTTTTCTATCAATTGCCCAACAATAATTTGTCTACCCACCGTATGCTACTTTCAAGAGAGAAGCCTCTAGTGAAAACTATGGCCCCCGGGTCTACCTTTATCATATATTAAAAATCCTAAGAATACCTTGCTGCAATTTTAATTAATTTATTTTATTTTGTATTTTTGTTCGATCTATCTATCACCATACAATTTAATCTTGCAAATAACCGCCAAGGGATTGACAACCCCTTGTTCGCGTTGGGTGCAAGGATTTGTTATTTTGTGTGTAGGTGCTGCTAACGAGTTGTTGCGTGATTCTCCTACTGGATTGATAACCTTGGTTTCATAACTGAGGGAAATACTTATCTCTACTGTACTGCTTCATCCCCTCCTCTTCGGGGAAATCCCAACGCAGCTCACAAGTAGCAGGAAGAATTTCTGGCGCCGTTGCCGGGGAGACATCATCAACATCTATCAAGTACCTACGCATAAACCTTCATCTCCTTGCATTTATTTTATTTGCCTTTGCCTCTCGTTTTCATCTCCCCCACTTCTAATTTTTTTTTAAAAAAAATACAAAAATAGTTTCCGTTTGCCTTTTTCTTGTTTGCTTCTTTGCTTGCTTGTTATCTTGTTTGCGTAGCCACGATGTCTTAAGAAAATACAAAATTATGTGATTTTTCCAATACTAATAATAATGATTTTATTAGTACTCCGATTGCTCCTCCCATCGCTAGTGCGGAGACTTGTGATATTAATGCCGCTTTGTTAAATCTTGTCATGAAAGAACAATTTTCTAGTAGTCCTAATGAAGATGCCGCATCCCATCTAAACACTTTCGTAGAATTGTGTGATATGCAAAAGAAAAAAGATGTGGATAATGATATTGTGAAATTAAAATTATTCCAGTTCTCATTGCGGGATCGTGCAAAAAATTGGTTTTCATCTTTGCCACGAAATAGTATCGATTCTTGGGATAGGTTTAAAGATGCTTTTATTACCAAGTATTTTCCTCCCGCAAAAATTATTTCCCTTAGAAATCAAAATATGAATTTCAAGCAACTTGATCATGAACATGTTGCCCAATCTTGGGAAAGGATGAAATTAATTATAAGAAATTGCCCTACTCATGGTTTAAATTTGTGGATGATCATACAAATTTTTTATGCGGGATTAAATTTTGTTTCTAGAAATCTTTTAGATTCCGCCGCGGGTGGTACTTTTATGGAGATTACATTGGGATAAACTACTAAATTGCTTGATAATATTATGGCAAATTATTCACAATGGCATACTGAAAGAGTTCCTACTAGTAAAAAAGTGAATTCTGTTGAAGAAATTAGTACTTTGAGTGATAAAGTTGATGCGTTTATGAAATTGGTTGCTTTCAAAAACACTCCTATTGATCCTAATGATATGCCTTTATCTACCTTGATTGAGAAAAATAATGATCCCGTAGATGTGAATTTTGTTTCGCGAAACAATTTTAATAGTAATGCTTATAGAGGTAATTTTAATCCTAGGCCATTTCCTGGAAATTCCTCTAATAATTATGGAATCCCTATGGTAATTCTTATAATAATAATAATAGGATGCCCTCTGATCTTGAAAGTAATATTAAAGAATTTATTAATGCTCAAAAAGTTTTCAACACTACGATAGAAGAAAAATTGAGTAAACTTGATGATATGTCTAGGAGCATTGATAGAATTATTCATGATGTGGAAAATCTTAAGACTAAAATTTTGCCACCCAAAATTGATATTAATGAATCAATTAAAGCTTTATATGTCTCCATGGATGAGAGTAAGAAAACAACCGCTATGCTAAAAGCTAAACGAGAAATTTTAGAAAAAGCGATTCCTCCCGGTTTTTATCGTAGTAATGATGAGGATATCAAAATGATTGGTGTTTCATATATTGATTCCTTGTTTAGCAATATAAAACTTGATGAAAAGGGGACTGAAGAAGAGTCAACTTTAGCTAGAAGGCGTCCCCATAATTCGGAGGGTGAAAATCTTGATGAAAAAATTGATAAAAGTGGGTTTGGAGAGGTAAAAACTTTAACTAGTGATGTGTGCCCACTCCCTTGGATTACAAAGACTTTAATTATGATAGTTGTTCTTTGATTGAACGTATTTCTTTGTTACAATCCATGCTAAATTCACCCAACGCTTATGAACAAAATAAGGCTTTTACTAAACACATTGTGGAAGCGATGATGAAAGCGTTAGAAGAAAAGCTAGAACTAGAAATTTCTATTCCTAGAAAATTATATGATGAGTGGTAACCTACCATTAAAGTTAAAATTAAAAATTATGAGTGCAATGCTTTATGTGATTTGGGTGCTAGTGTTTCCACAATTCCAAAATCTCTATGTGATGTGCTAGGTTTTACCAATATGGATGAATGTTCTCTTAATTTGCACTTGGTGGATTCTACTATTAAAAAGCCTTTGGGTAGGATTGATGATTTTCTTATTCTTGCAAATAGGAACTATGTGCCCGTTGATTTTATTGTACTTGACATTGATTGCAATCCGTGTTGCCCCATAATACTTGGTAGACCATTCTTACGAACTATAGGTGCCGTTATTGACATGAAAGAAGGGAATATAAAATTTCAGTTTCCATTAAAGAAGGGTATGGAACACTTCCCTAGGACTAGAATTAAGCCACCATATGAATCAATCATGAGGGCCACCTATGGAACAAAAACCAAAGATGACAATACTTGAAACTATGCATTATGCCTAGCTAGGGGCATAAAACAATAGCGCTTGTTGGGAGGCAACCCAATGAATAAAATAAATTTTTGCTTTTACCTTCTGTTTTTTTGTGTGCACACAATTTTTCTACTGTTATGATTGTGTTTTTATGTTTTAATTAGTGTTTGTGGCAAGTAAAGACTTTGGGATGATTTGGATGATAGTTGCTTTGATCCTGTGCAAAAACAGAAACTTTTGCGTCTAGTGCTGGAATTTGATTTTTTTACTGGAAAGTGAAAAAATTCTGAATTTTTGTACATTATTAATATTCAAATTTCCCACGTTTTCCTATTTTTTCAGAATTTTTGGAGTTACATAAGTATAGTCAATATTCAGATTGCTACAGATTGTTCTATTTTTGACAGATTCTGTTTTTGATGCATTGTTTTGCTTGTTTTGATGAAACTATGGATTGTATCGGGGGTATAAGCCATGGAGAAGTTAGAATACAGTAGGTATAATGCAAAAATAAAATATGAATGGGTTTTCAATAGTACTTAAAGTAGTGATTTGTTTTATTATACTAACGGATCTCACGAAGGTTTTGTTGAGTTTTGTGTGATTGAAGTTTTCAAGTTTTGGGTGAGATCACGATGGATGAAGGAATAAGGAGTGGCAAGAGCCTAACCTTGGGGATGCCCAAGGCACCCCAAGGTAATATTCAAGGACTCCCAAGCAACTAAGCTTGTGGATGCCCAAGGCACCCCCAAGGTAATATTCAAGGACTCCCAAACAACTAAGCTTGGGGATGCCCCGGAAGGCATCCCCTCTTTCTTCTACCAATTATCGGTAATTTTACTTGGAGCTATATTTTTTTCGTCACATATCATGAGTCTTGCTTGGAGCGTCGTGTCTTATATGAGTCTTTGCTTTGTTTGCTTTTTAGTTTGTCACAATCATCTTTGCTGGACACACTTATTTGAGAGAGCCACACGTTTATCATGATTTGTTAGAATACTCTATGTGCTTCACTTATATCTTTTGAGCTAGGCAGTTGCTCTAGTGCTTCACTTAAATCTTTTTCAGGACGGCGGTGACTATATTTTGAAGAAATATTTGAACTCTCATGCTTCACTTATATTATTTTGAGAGTTGATATGATTAAATTTTGAAGAAATATTTGCACTCTCATGCTTCACTTATATCTTTTTGAGAGTTGATAATAGTAATGGTAATTTGCACAAGATATGAATTAGGTCCCAAAGTGATGAATATTCAAGAGGGATATAATAAAAACTTTTATATAGATCATTGGATATGATAAGTTTGATTCCTTGCAATAGTTTTGCGATATGGAGATGATAATATGTGAGTCATGTTAGTGAATAATTGTGATTTAGTAAGAATATTGGTGTTAAGGTTTGTGATTCCCTATGCATGCACGTAAAGTCAATAGTTATGCAACGAAATTATATCCTACTTATGGTACATTATTCAGTGTTAGTTATGTTCAATGCATGTTTATGACCGTTTTTGCTTTTTGGTTGGTCGCTTCTCAATCTATTTGCTAGCCTTCATTTGTACTAAGCGGGAATGCTGCTTGTGCAGCCAACTCCTTAAACCCAAAGTTGTGCCAAATGAGTCCACCATACCTACCTATATGCGGTATTTCCATGTTGTTCCAAGTAAATTTGCATGTGCCAACTCTAATTTTTCAAAATAATTTTCCGTTTTGTGTGCCCGTACCGCTCATGAAGTGGCAGGGGGTGGCCAATATTTTCCATGCTAGGTGTGTTATTCTCATGATGAGTGTTTATTAACTTGTCATTGCACGAGAAAGTGGCAAGGTAATAGGGATGCCCAGTCCTGAATGAAAAAATAATAATGTGATGATAATAATAAATTCCTTGGAAAGTGTTGGTATGGAAGGCACCCGTGGATACAGCTAGCCATGGATTGTGAAAGAATGGTGGAAAAGAAATAAACTTTATTTTCTGTTTGGGAATCGCCTATAATGTGTCTAGCATGGAAGATATTGGGAATTCTCGGTCATTTTCGTTGACAGGAAAAGCATGCCTCTCAAAATAATTTTATCTCTCTAATTTAAGCTTTGAACTCTGGCACCTCTGCAAATCTCTGCTTCCCTCTGTGAAGGGCCTATCTATTTACTTTTATGCAATTTTATTTTTTATTTTAAGTCTCCATCTTCTCTTATAAAGCACCAACTAGAGAGCACTATTGTCATGATTGTGCATTGGATGTAGCTAATATTGAGTGTGTTTCATGAATGGATCAATGATTGAGCATAGTGGGCTAGGGATAACTTTCTTTAGCATTGATATTTTGAAAGACATGGTTGCTTGTTAGTATGCTTGAGTATTTATGTCTTCATGTCAAACTATAGACTATTGCTTTGAATCATTCAAGTCCAAATGTCCATGTTACAAAAGAAAAGAGTATATGATGAATATGATAGGTAGCATTCCACATCAAAAATTCTGTTTTTATCATTTACCTACTCGAGGACAAGCAGGAATTAAGCTTGGGGATGCTTGATACGTCTCCAATGTATCTATAATTTTTGATTGTTCCATGCTATTATAGTATCAATCTTGGATGTTTTATATACATTTACAAGCAATTATATATCATTTTTTGGGACTAACCTATTAACTTAGTGCCCAGTGCCAGTTGCTGTTTTTTGCCTGTTTTTGGTTTTTCAGAATATCAGTACCAAACGAAGTCCAAATGCCACGAAACTTTTTGGAGTTTTTTTTGGTCATAAGAGACCCTGGAAGCTTCGAGAGGGGACGAGAAGATGGAGCAGTGGCCCACGAGGCACCACGGCGCGCCCAGGTGGTTGGGGCGCGCCCTGGTAGCTCGTGGGGCCCAAAAGGCTCCGTTTGACCTAATTCCACCTCTATAAATTCTCTAAAATCGGGAAACCAACAGAGGAGTCCACGAAATACTTTTTCCGCCGCCACAAGTTCCTGTTCTTGAGATATCCCATCTGGAGGCCTTTTCCGGCACTCTGCCGGAGGGGGATTCGACCACGGAGGGGCTCTACATCAACCTTGCTGCCCTTCCGATGATGCATGAGTAGTTTACCACAGATCTTTGGGTCCATAGTTAGTAGCTAGATGGGTTCTTCTCTCTATTTGATCTTCAATACAATGTTCTCCTCGATGTTCTTGGAGTTCTATCCGATGTAATCACTTTTTGCGGTGTGTTTGTTGGGATCCGATGAATTGTGAGTTTATGATCAGATTATCCATGAATATTATTTGAGTTTTCTCTGAACTCTTTTATGCATGATTGTTATAGCTTCGTATTTCCCTCCGATCTATTGATTTGGTTTGGCCAACTAGATTGATTTATCTTGCAATGGGAGAGGTGCTTTGTAATGGGTTCGATCTTGCGGTGCTCAATCCCAGTGACAGTAGGGGACATGACATGTATTGTATCGTTGCTATTAAGGATAAAAAGATGGGGTTTATTCATGCGTGAGTTTACTTTGTCTACATCATGTCATCTTGCTTAAGGCGTTACTCCGTTCTTTATGAACTTAGTACTCTAGATGCATGCTGGATAGCGGTCGATGTGTGGAGTAATAGTAGTAGATGCAGGCAGGAGTCGGTCTACTTGTATCGGACATGATGCCTATATACATGATCATTGCCTTGGATATCGTCATGATTATTTGCTTTTCTATCAATTGCCCAACAGTAATTTGTCTACCCACCGTATGCTACTTTCAAGAGAGAAGCCTCTAGTGAAAACTATGGCCCCCGGGTCTACCTTTATCATATATTAAAAATCCTTAAAATACCTTGCTGCAATTTTACTTTATTTATTTTATTTTGTATTTTTGTTCGATCTATCTATCTATCACCATACAATTTAATCTTGCAAATAACCGCCAAGGGATTGACAACCCCTTGTTCGCGTTGGGTGCAAGGATTTGTTATTTTGTGTGCAGGTGCTGCTAACGAGTTGTTGCGTGATTCTCCTACTGGATTGATAACCTTGGTTTCATAACTGAGGGAAATACTTATCTCTACTGTACTGCTTCAACCCCTCCTCTTCGGGGAAATCCCAACGCATCTCACAAGTAGCACCCGACAAACAGGTCAGTAATCAGAATTGTGTGGGAAGACCAATAATAACACAGACGATTCCTCCTAATAAGCTGTGTGTGTTGTGGGCAAACGGTTGGTGGTAAATAATTGTCAGGGATTGATGAATTCATCACCGACGGGTTCCGTAGTTTAGTCCGTGTGTGATGTGATTTGCTCTGTCTGCACAACATCTATGCTCTGTCTACAGAACAACAACATATATACTTATAAGAACATGATTGCATAACCAAAATAAACATCCAATTACATAACTGACTACAGATAGCATTTGCACACCTAAGTAAACAATTACATGCATAATAGACTAGGAGAAACGATCATCAAATCAACTACTTCTTGTTGTGACGCTTGCCTCCAGTGCTCTGCTTGTGGCTCGATCCCTCGTCGTCTACAGGAAGGAGGCACTTCCTCATGTCAATGATCCGCCTGTACATCTCGTAGCATGTGTACGCGTCCATGGCCACGTACTTGAGGTGATCTTCATCCAGTAGCTGGCGGGGAAGGAGGGCAGGTCACCTCGCCTAGGTTGCATGCCCAACGCCACCGCTGCTGCGGGTTGGGCAATTTGGCTTCTTCTACCGCCCATTTGAACAGCTGCACCGGGTTCGGATACCATTCTGCAGGCATGCGCGTTCTCTTCTTCGCAGTCGACTCCGTGAATATGATCTCTGCCATTAGCGCAAGCTCCAAGTCGACGCGACGCTGCCAGATGCTGACATCCTAATACGTCCAATTTGCATCATGATTTCCTACTGTTATTTATAATGTATTTGATCATTATTTCAATTTATGATGCAATTCTTATGCCATTTCTCTCTTAATTTACAAGATTTATATGAAGAGGGAGAATACCGGCAGCTGGAATTCTGGACCTGAAATAGCTACAACAGAGATACCTATCCTACAGAGCTCCAATTGACTTGAAATTTCACGGAGATATTTTTATTGAATATATAAAAAATACTGGAGAAAAGAGATACTAGAGGGGACCCACCAGTTGCCCACAAGGCAACAGGGCGCGCCCCCCCTGGGCGCGCCCTGATGCCTTGTGGGGCCCCTGGCTGGCCTCTGGCCCCCTCCTTCTGCTATATAAGCTCATTTGCCCTAAAAAATTGGGAGAAGACTTTCGAGACGAAGCACCGTCGTCTCGAGGCGGAACCTGGGTAGGAGCAATTTTGCTCTCCGGCGGAGCGATTCCGCCGGGGATACTTCCCTCCGGGAGGGGGAAATCGAAGCCATCGACATCACCAACGATCCTCTCATTGTGGGAGGACCAATCTTCATCAACATCTTCACCAGCACCATCTCATCTCAAACCCTAGTTCATCTCTTGTATTCAATCTTTGTCTCAAAACCTCAGATTGGTACCTATGGGTTACTAGTAGTGTTGATTACATCTTGTAGTTGATGCTAGTTGGTTTATTTGGTGGAAGATTATATGTTCAAATCCTTAATGATATTCAATACCCCTCTGATCTTGAACATGAATATGATTTGTGAGTAGTTACTTTTGTTCTTGAGGACATGGGAGAAGTCTTGTCATAAGTAATCATGTGAATTTGGTATTCGTTCGATATTTTGATGATATGTATGTTGTGGCTTCCTTTAGTGGTGTCGTGTGAACGTCGACTACATGACACTTCACCATCTTTGGGCCTAAGGGAAGGCATTGTGGAGTAGTAATTAGATGATGGGTTGCTAGAGTGACAGAAGCTTAAACCCTAGTTTATGCGATATTCTGTAAGGGGCTGATTTGGATCCATATGTTTCATGCTATGGTTAGATTTATCTTAATTCTTCTTTCGTAGTTGCGGATGCTTGCGAGAGGGGGTAATCATAAGTGGGAGGCTTGTTCAAGTAAGAACAACACCCAAGCACCGGTCCACCCACATATCAAATTATCAAAGTAGCGAACGCGAATCAAACAACCATGATGAAAGTGACTAGATGAAATTCCCATTTGTCCTCGAGAACGCTTTGCTTATTATAAGAGACCGTTCTGGCTTGTCCTTTGCTATAGAAAAGATTGGGTCACCTTGCTGCACTTTATTATACTTGTTACCTGTTACGAATTATCTTGCTATCAAAACTATCTATTACCGCTACTTTCAGTACATGCAGTGAATACCTTGCTGAAAACCGCTTGTCATTTCCTTCTGCTCCTTGTTGGGTTCGACACTCTTACTTATCAAAAGGACTATGATTGATCCCCTATACTTGTGGGTCATCACATCCCTCTGCATCTCTGCCCTGAGATCGACTTGCCCCTCCGCCTTGTGCTTCGCCAGGCGCAGCTCCTTCGAACATGTCTCCAATCGATGCGTCGCTTCCTCGATCCAATTTGCCCTTGCTGCCCACCACCTCCAACGCAGCCCCAGCATGTCCTCCGGTGCCACCGATTTGTGAGTCCAGAGCAATGGATCCCCTCTGATAGATACGTGGGTTTCCCTCAACGGCAGCAGTGCCGCGGGCCGCAGCAAGAGGGAAGCCCGCGGGATGTTAGGATCTAGGGGATTATCCATGGCAGAATCCGATGGGTGAGGCAGGGAGGCGAGCGCGGAAGGCCACATTTGGGGGCTGCGAGAGGACAAAGACGATAGAGAGCAAGGAGGAGCAGCGCAATCAAGGTGAACAGGGAGTGGGCGAGGTGAAAAAATTGACCACGCCAAATTGCCAATGAACACATCCCATTAATTAAGTTATTAATTGCCAAAATTGAATCACTGCCCACTTGCTTCTCATTTTCCTCTTCCATCACGCATGCATGCAAACATAATTAAATTTTGGAGGTAGTTGGTTGGCTCATACGTGGGAGGGGAAAAACTAAAAACTAAAAACACTTTCAACGATGAGAATAGCAGTCGGGCAATTAGTGCTAATTAAGAAAGGGCGACTAAAATTCTTGGAAAATCTGAATTATCTTAGGTGCCCTACGCACCTGGACGGACGGAGCACAATTGTTTTGTGTGCGATTATGTGTGTACAAAAACCTTTGAAAATGCAAACGAGTTGTTTGCGATGGCTAGGAGCATCGCACACGATGCGTGGTGTGAGTACTCGTGTGTGATGATTTGTAAGTTACACATACGTTTCCTTATGTTAACACGTGTGTGATAACACGTGACACCGCATACGGTTGTGTGCTGGGAATTGTGTGCTCCACTTAGTCTTCCCATGCTCCAGCGACGGCTTCCCGCGCAAGGGCCAGCCACAGGGGTAAATTGTAAATCCCCAATCCCCTAGCCAGCTGCTAGCTATAAATAACCACAACAATGGCCGGCGGCGGCGACTCACTACTGATCCTCTTGCTAGCTAGTTACCCACACATACCGGCATACGTACCCGGCCCCAACGGCCGACGACAGGATGGAGTTGGGCGACAGCGGAATCGAGGCTGCCGGCGCGATGGTCGGCTTTGCGGCCGACGACCATGCCGCCGCCTCTCCCGACGACAGCCAGACGAGGCAGGAAACGCGGTACGAGCAAGCCACCAGGTTAGCCAGGGTCATCTTGAAAGCAGCTAGGGATCACCAGCGGGCGATACTGCGGGCCCGGCGCAGAGTGCGGCGGATGGTGTGGGCGGCGGAGCAGGAACCATGACGACGCAAGGACAACTGCAGCAGTGGCAGCCGCCGCACGAGGCGCAGGCTTATGTCCCAGATGAAGGAGGGCGTAGCGCCGGGCATCACCGGGGCAGGCCTGGGGGCAGTGACGGCAGTCCTGGCGAGAGCCAACGTCTCGTCGGCCACCGGGACGATGTACGCAGAACCGACGGTTGCGGTAGCCTTGGTGAGAGCTGCGCCCAAGGCAGTACCGGCGATCACCGATGTCGGGGCTGCCCCAGCCTCGATCGATCAAGGTGTAGGTCATTGACTTGGCGACCTCCTCTCCTCCTGAGCCCAGAAGGTACGATGATGGACGATGGCAGCTGTGCGTGCTGGGTCCGCGTCAGGGGCAGTAGCTCTTTTGTGCGCGCGCGATTCGTTATATTGATGTAAATTAGGGAGCTAATGGTTTGTAAATTACTCCTCGAACTAGGTTGTGACGCCCCCGACTTAATCGTGCACTAATCATACACGCAAATGCACACGATCAAGCCTAGGGACTCACTTGAAGATATCACAACACAACTCTAACTCAAAATAAAATAATTCAAGCTTTATATTACAAGCCAGGGGCCTCGAGGGCTCGAATACATAAGCTCGATGTCATACAAGCATCAGCGGAACCATTAGATATCTGAGTATAGACATTAAGTTAAACAGATAAGCCTTTAACAAGGCGGGGCAAAATAAAAAGACTAATCGAAAAGGCGCAGGCCTCCTGCCTGGGAGCCTTCTATCTACTCCTGGTCGTCGGCGGTCTCCACGTAGTAGAAAGCTCCTCCAGAGGGGTAGTAGTAGTCGTCGACTGTGGCAGCTGGCTCCGGGGCTCCATCATCTGGTCGCAGCAATCGGGCATGGGAAAAAAGGGGAGCAAAGCAACCGTGAGTACTCATCCAAAGTACTCGCAAGACTTACATCAGAACTATTCTACTTATGCATCGGTATCAAAGAAAGGCTGTATATGTGGACTGAACTGCAGAAATGCCAGAAGAGAGGGGAAAAGCCTAGCCTATCGAAGACTAGCATCTTCAGCGGTCTTGCAGCATAAGAAGAGTGTAGATTAGTATCATATAATAAAACAACAAGCATGTAGTAGCAAAGCCCAGGGATCCTTTCCCGACTCCCTGCGAGAAAGCAATCCCGGAGCTTACAATTAATTAACATGTATCCAGTTCAAGTGGTAGCAGATCGGGATACAATACTGATCGTCCTGTTACCGTGGACACGGCTATTCGAATAGATAATCTTCCCTGCAGGGTGCACTACTGTTACCCAACATGCTCGATTAACTCCGGCCGGACACACTTTCCTGGGTCATGCCCGGCCTCGGCTGATCGACACACCGCAGCCCTACCTAGAGCTCAGTAGAGAGGTCCCCGCCGATCTACATCCGAAGTGCGCAGGGTTCTTGGGCCCATCCCCCTTTGCACTCCGGGTCGTTGCGAGCAGGGTGATCCAGGCACCACCTCTGTCATGGATGGCGCCGACCCGGCCCGGCCGTAATGCTGAACTGGACATCTGACAGAGCTTTCGGCTGATACATACGGCGCCGAGGGCCCCATTAAACCATTATCCCGCGTGGTGGTAGTGCGTATAGGCCAGTGGCCAACTCAGATCAATACCCAAATCCGTTAGTGCATTATTAGGAGCTCGCGGTGACGATCAGTACTCCTGTCACCCCGTCTCGAGGAAGTGCAACAAGGGCGGTCTCTGCCTGCCCGACCGCGCCTTGTAATTATCTCACGGGTACCCTCCAGGTCAACCCGACTTCCTAGGAGACTGTCGGGAACTCAGGCCCACCTCAACTGGGGTGGTACCGCCTGTCCCTTCAGTCCCGCAATAACAGTTCAAGGGGCAACAGTTAATGTAACCGTGTGTCCGTAACATCAAGAGGGTAATCCGAGGAATCACCCTCGATGGATTCCCACTCAATGCTACCATCAAGGCGAACCCGGAGGAATCACCCTCGATGGATTCACACTTGAGGGGTTGCACGACAGAAGCTTCATCGGAGGTGGTGGAAAAGGAATCACCCTCGGTAACCCACCACCGGCTAGCTGTACCACAGAGGCATATCAGGAGTTAGATAAGAGGTATCACCCTCGGCACTCGAGGATAACTCTGTGGAGTCGAACAACTTAGGGGGTGTGCAGTGATGTGCTGGTCTCAGCCCGTCGATCACATCGACCGGGGCACAGGTAACTAAGCGGGGCAACTAGGACAAGGAAGAGGGTCATAGGTGGATTACCAACCAAACTATACTAAGTATCTCGGTTAGCAGGCAGGTATCAATAATAGTTACAAAAATAGGCTATGCAGCAGAATAGGATAAAACAAAACAACAGCAATTTCTAATGCAAGCAGGAGGGAGAAGGAGTAGGTGATATAGGCATGCGTCAAGGGTGGCTGCTTGCCTGGTTGCTCTGCGACAAAGGAGGGGTCGTCGACGGAGAAGCAGTCCTGCGGGGCAGCGTCGGTCTCGGGGGCTATCGGATAAGAAGAGGGGGAAGAAACAACAAATAAAGGCAAATAATGCAACACAGATGCATGGCATGGCAAGATGCAGTGCCGGTGGTGCCCTAATGCATTGCTACATGTCGCAGACGAAATGGGAAAATATCTGGGATATTTTCTCGGCATTTAGCCTGATTTTGGTATATTGAACCGGAGGGGAAGGTTCCATGTTCAGGTAGATAGGAGTGATGGTCAAGCATTTTGACCACATATTCGGATTCGTCTCATTTTTCTGATCAACTTTCATGTAGTTTTTTTTTATCCGAGCTACGGTTGAATTTCTATGAATTTTCAAAGATTTAAATAGTTTTCTAAAATTTCTGGAATTATTTTAATTATTTAAATTCGTATTATCCAGAACAGTAGTTTGATGACGTCGGCATGACATCATAGTGATGTCAGCAAGTCAACCACAGCTGGCCAGGTCAAACCTGACCAGTGGGTCCCACTGGTCAGTGGCTCTGGGCTAATTAGGAATTATTTTAACTAAATAGGGTTAATTAGTGAGGTGGGGCCCTACTGTCAGTGTCTATTTAGTCTAACAAATTAAGTTTTAATCAAAAACGGGTTAATTAGTTAGTTAACAGTGGGGGCCCCACATGTCAGTGTCACTAACTAAACTAACAGAATAACTAAGTAGCCGTTAATAGTGATTAAGTCGGTGGGTCCCACAAGTCAGCGGCATTAGTGAACAGTAACCCGCGTTGACTAAAGTCAACGGGGTCAAACGGCGGCCAGGGGCCCACTGGCAGCGACCTGGGTGGACCCCGGCCACGCCACGCTGGCAGCCGGCGCCGGAGCTGCTCCGGCGAGCTCCAGGCGCGGCGGAGGGGCTCGGCCAGCGGCAGAAATCCGCTGTGGTGCGCCAAAACGCGCGATTTCGGTCGCGTTCGAACGGGCACTTCACCCCGCGTCTAACTACGGCGTCAGAACGGGCAGGGGAGGCCGGCAGGGCCGCCGGCGTTGAGCCGTGGCGGCGGAGCGGCTCGGGTGGGCACGGGCGAGCGGCTACGGTGCGATTCGAGCGCGCAAAAGTGGCTGGCGAGGAGCAACGGACCACCAGCAGCTCGTGGGAGCTACTGGGTCGAGCCGAGCGGCTCTGGGAGCATGGCAATGGTGGCGACAGCGGCGGGCAGAGTTCGGCAATGGCATGGCGGTGTCGACTGCGAGCTATGGCAAAATGCAGGCAGCCAGAGAGAGAGAGGAGAGGAGGGGGATGCTCACTGAGTGGCTACGGAAAGCCCTCGACAGGTTAGGAGCGCAGAACTGGCCGGAGATGACGAAGATCGCCGGCGGCCGAGGCGGAAGGGGGCGGCTCGATCCGCGGCCTGCAGTGCTCCCCAGGTGCAGCGGCTTGCACGGCTCGACGTGGAGGAGGCGTGCGGAGCTCCAGGACACCTCCACGGGTCTCGAGGGAGCCACTGGCCACGGCAGCCGCGGCGGTGCGGTGACGACCGCACACGGGCAGAGAGAAATGAGAGGGGGAGAGCGAGGGGAGGAAGGTGGAGTGATCAGGGGAGATGGAGGGGGGGTTGGCCTTATCCAGGGCCAACTGCCCCGGCGCCGTGGCAAGCGCGGGCGGCGCGGCGAGCTCCTGCCATGGCGGCGCCGACACGCACGAGGGAGCAGGTGGGAGAAGGCCTCAGTGGGCTGGGCCGGCTCCTGCCACTGTGGGCCTTAGTGCACAGTAAGTTTTCCCTTTTCTTTTCTCCGCTTTTCTGTTTTTCTTTTTACAGAAACTTTTGCAGATAATTTAAACCACCAAAGGACTTTTGAAAAAGGTGGGTCTTGGCCATAAAAACACTTTACAATTTATGGCACTGCCACAAAAAGTTTAGGATTTAATTGAATCCAATTGAATTTAATTTAAATGAAAATGATTTAATTTGGGGCTGTTTTGCTACTGTTTTGGATGTTAGGGTCAATTTAGAATTTCAATTAATGTTGGTTTTATTTTTATAATTGCTTTGGGATTATTTGAAATATTATGAACATTTTTATTTTGCTGTTTGGATAATTACTAATTTTGACTTTATTTTAAAATTTGAATTTTAAGTTGGATTATTCTTAATTGTTTTTATTGGGCTTAATGTTGATGACTTGGCATGACTAATTGGCATAATTACTGTTTAGTAATCTGGGGATGTCACATAGGCACTGGACCAATTTGAGCATATATATGGTCGATTGATTATTTGTTCATGCATGTCAAATATGTCAATTGTATGGGTTGGCCTATCTATATATTATCTCATTTTGCAATATGGAAAATTTAAGAACCTGAAAAACAGCATTTGAGTAACATATAGTGGTGACACTATTTAACAAAAGGTGATACTGATACTTTCCATGAAAATTCCCACTGAACAATTTTGACAACCATATGGTCCATATCTACATACTTAAGATAGGCCAGCAACCACAACTATCCACTGGAAGCAGCTTGATCACGGCGACTCGGCATCTCGTCAATGAAAAGGAAGATCCCTCCTGTGCCTTCGTATAGCATGAGTATAACAGTGTCTCCGATTTTCAAATGTGGATGCATTGCCAGGACAACCGAGAACCTATTAATTTGAATGGTTCCATTTGTGCAGGAAATGCAGTACCTTGCAATCACTTTGGCGTTCTTAGCAGGCACAAGTGTAATTCGACCACGCCGGGAAATCAATTCAGGAATAGCTGCGGGCAATTTCTGTTGCAATGAAGAATAAAAACCAATTGTAACATATCGTTGAAGCTATATATAGTTTATGAACAACAACATACAAATAAGACTTTGTACCAGCATTTTGTTCACACAATTGGTCTTGTTCAATGTGTGCACCAGTGGTAGATTTATTCCCATCCCAAATCCAATGTTCATACGCTATGCTAGGTCTTTCGGATTATCAACAAATTGTATGACATGCTCCAAGTCTTTGCAGTGAAATTTGGTATGCCGAGTAACATACAGTTTGTTAACTATGCATCCAACATATCCTGCTTAAAAGATGGAAAGGGATTATTTATCCAGAACACGGCAGAAGAATAGTGGGCATAAATTGGTAATTGGAAGTTGTTACTGGCTAGTAACAGAGTCAGAAATTGAAATCCCAATTGGTTGCTCAAATAGTGATCATTTAGTCAGAACAATTACTTTAATTTTGCTAATAAGTAATATGCCGACATGGAGAAAGTTGAAAGAACACTAACCTCGGTCAGACTGTGGTCGGCTGATGACGCTGGGGAAGTAAACATCCATGTTTATTTGACCAGACTGTGGTGCACGAACTAGAATTTCATTGCCAGCTTTCAGTACATAAAACTTAGAAATTTTTCTCCAAAGGTCTGCATCAAAATAGGAGTGACCATCTTTATCAACTTTTATCCTAACTGTCATTGTAAATCCATGCTGCGTGGTCAATATGACATCCATGGAGTCATCAACAAAGTAAAGGCCAAGATTTCCTTGTACACGTGTTCTTGTAAAGCAAGGGATGTACTGCGGGAAATGAAAATTAAGATCGTTACATGCAAATATGGGAATAATTGAGAGAACAGAACAATAGCTGAAAGCAAAGTACAAAAATATATAATTAAACAGATAATGTAACGAAGATTTCGTGCCAATATGAGAGTAACTGAAAGAAGAATACATCATTTTTTAAGGGAACAATACATCATTAATTTTCCTGATTTATAAAAATAATAATCTTTGTCGACGTCTATGGTGCATCTCGCACCTTTTATCCAAATATAGCAATATATGGTATATGTTCATAAAATTGGGCCATGCCAACCATGGTAGGATGAGATTGAACATACCGTGCGCTCCCTGAAGTCATCTGGTATGGTGAGATAGAACTTCTTGTTCGACTGGCTGCGACCACACTGGCCTGATTTGTACTTGCACTGTGGACACTTGAATGAAAACCCTCGAATCAGCTATAAAAAAATGAATCCACGGCGATTTCCGCCAGGTAATTAACAGGGACAGACGGACTGCGATAAGAGACGTGCTAATGATCGCTAAATTAATTACCTTGTTCTCCCTGAGAGAAACAAAAAAAACCGGCCCAAGCCCGCAGAAAATCCCACAGAAAACACCAATTGACTAGAGTTGAGAAAGTCGGTGCCGATAGGCGTCAGTGAGGGGAAGAAACAAAATGGGGTGGCGTTTGTTGGCGGTAGCCGGCTACGAGGGGCGCCGTCGAGATCAAAGATTTGGGCAGACCTGTCGAGAATGAGCAACGATGATGTCTGTGCAAGTTGGTGCAGATAGGCGGCGGCAAGCGGCAGAGGTGAAATCCCGTGACGTTTGGCGCGCGACCGAAGACCGTCGGCGAGAGTCGTCAAGCTAAGGGGTGGCTTCGGCGACAGAAGTTAACATGCAGAGTTGCGGGGAAGTGCAGTGTGAGTGAGGAGTGGGGACGAAGGGGGAGGGGGGGTGAGGGTTTTCTTTTATTTATTGATGTGTTGGTGAGGGTTTTCTGGGCCAAAATAATGCGCTGCGGAGGCAACGTTTCGTAAACACAACCCGTGTGTGATTGATGTTACCAAGATTGGAAGGGAATCCAAATTTCCTTCGTTATTTGTCCTTGAGGTTTTTTCTACGATGAACATACACCCTAGAATGCACCGTGTTCAAATTTGGCACTTTTCTGGGCTAATTTACTATATTTGGGCCGTTATGTGCATTTTCTAGGCATTAATGCACATAATTCAATTTCGCACAATCGGTCCATGAAAAAGTGCACAAAAACGGGTTGGAAAATCATGCTTGTGGTATTTAGTAAAATTTCCTGCCTTTTACGAGGAATGGGGAGAGATTTCAAGGACATGTGTCGCAAGAGTCAACCACAAACAGGACGTTTATTGGGTTTTCAACTCTAGAAAATTGAAAAACATGCCTGAAAAACATGATACCTGGCATGGTGCCATGGTATGACCTCAGCATGCTGTGGTAATTTTTTGAGAAGGTTCGGCTAATGTCGTTATACACGCTCTTCATAAATCTAACCATCACCAAGTTTGAAGGGGAATCCAAATTTCCTTCGTTGTTTGTCCTTGAGTTTTTTTCTAGAATCAACATACACCCTAAAATGCACCGTGTTCAAATTTGGCACTTTTCCGGGCTAATTTACTATATTTGGGCCGTTATGTGCATTTTCTAGGCATTAATGCACATAATTCAATATCGCACAATCGTTCCATGAAAAAGTGCACCAAAACGGTTTGGAAAATCATGCTTGTGGTATTTAGTAAATTTTTATGCCTTTTATGAGGAATGGAGAGAGATTTCAAGGACATGTGTGGCAAGAGTCAACCACAAACGTGTCATTTATTGGTTTTTCAACTCTAGAAAATTGAAAAACATGCGTGAAAAAGATGATACCTAGCATGGTGCCACAGTATGACCTCAGTATTCTGTGGTAAAAAAAGGGGCAAATTCTGGCACAAGTTGTAACTATAACTCCTTGAAAACGAGAGCATCTCACAAGAAGAATCACTGTTTCGAAAATGATAAATGGCAATTTGGACTTGAATTTATGGTGACTTCATCATTTCACGTCCAAACTATTTACACAGTGCGCAAGCACCATCAGCCGCTAGATTTGATTTTTTTGCGCATTTGAGGACTCGTTTGATATATTTAAGCACTTTATAACATTTACCTGACATTTAGCGCAGATAAGTCAAATCCCAGCTACAGCTACACGGGTGTGATGGAAGGGATGTGGACTGTCGTTTGATCGTGGTGCATCCTATGGTACACTCGCGTGATCCGCGTGGCTGGGGTTCCGGCCAATCAGAACACATCGCACAATAGGGTCAGCGCACACGGTTTTCATAAGCAACGGAAATGAACCGTGTGCGATAATAAATCACCAGAATTTCAAGGGAATCCAAATTTCCTTGGTCATTCACCCTTGCTTTTTTCCTACGATCTACATAGACCCTAGAATGCACCATGTTCAAATTTGGCACTTTTCTGGGCTCATTTAATATATTTGGGCCATTATTTGCATTTTCTAGGCATTTATGCACATAATTCAAATTCACACAATCGATGCATGAAAAGGTGCACAATAATAGTATGAAAAATCAAGCTTGTGGTATTTACTAAATTTCCATGCCTTTTACAAGGGAATGGGGAGAGATTTCAATGACATGTGTGGCAAGAGTCAACCACAAACGTGACGTTTATTGGTTTTTTAACTCTAGAAAATTGAAAAATATGCCTGAAAAACATGATACCTGCCATGGTGCCATGGTATGACCTCAGCATGCCGTAGTGATTTTTTTAGAAGGTTCGGCTAATGTCGTTGTACACGCTCTTCATAAATCGAACCATCACAAGGAAGTTTCGTGGTTTCGAGAGGGAAATCACCAAGTTTGAAGGGGAATCCAAATTTCCTTCGTCGTTTGTCCTTTAGTTTTTTCTATGATCAACATACACCCTAGAATGCACCGTGTTCAAATTTGGCACTTTTCTCGGCTAATTTACTATATTTGGGCCATTATGTGCATTTTCTAGGCATTTATGCACAAAATTAAAATTTGCACAATCGGTGCATGAAAAGGTGCACAAAAACGGTTTGGAAAATCATGCTTGTGGTATTTAGTAAATTTTCATGCCTTTTACGAGGAATGGGGAGAGATTTCAAGGACATGTGTGGCAAGAGTCAACCACAAACATGACGTTTATTGGTTTTCAACTCTAGAAAATTGAAAAACATGCCTGAAAAACATGATACCTGGCAGTGAAAATGGACGAAATTGGCCCTTATCTGAAACTTCAACACAAAATGACCCCAATCTGAAAAATTTCACAAAATGGCCCCTTTTTGCATGACGCCCGGGGCTAGGGCGCCATGCTAGATAGCATGACGCCCCGGGCTAGGGCATCATGGTAGCGACGTGTAGCATGGCGCCTTGGGCTAGCGCGTCGTGCCAAATAACATGGCGCCCTAGCCCAGGGCGTCATGCAAAAGGGCCAGTTTGTGAAATATTTCCAGACTGGGGTCATTTTGTGTTGAAGTTTAAAAAAGGGCCAGTTTCGTCCATTTTCACTACCTGGCATGGTGCCATGGTATGACCTCAGCATGCCGTGGTGATTTTTTGAGAAGGTTCGGCTAATGTCGTTATACACGCTCTTCATAAAATCAAACCATCACAAAGGAAGTTTCATGGTTTCGAGAGGGAAATCACCAAGTTTGAAGGGGAATCCAAATTTCCTTCGTCGTTTGTCCTTGAGTTTTTTTTTCTATGATCAACATACACCCAAAAATGCATCGTGTTCAAATTTGGCACTTTTCTGGGCTAATTTACTATATTTGGGCCGTTATGTGCATTTTCTAGGAATTAATGCACATAATTCAATTTTGCTCAATCGGTCCATGAAAAAGTGCACAAAAACGGTTTTGGAAAATCATGCTTGTGGTATTTAGTAAATTTTCATGCCTTTTATGAGGAATGGGGAGATATTTCAAGGACATGTGTGGCAAGAGTCAACCACAAACGTGTCCTTTATTGGTTTTTCAACTCTAGAAAATTGAAAAACATGCCTGAAAAACATGATACCTGGATTGGTGCCATGGTATGACCTCAGTATTCTGTGGTAAAAAATAGCAAATTCTGGCACAAGTTGTAACGATAACTCCTTGAAAACGAGAGCATCTCACAAGAAGAATCACTGTTTCCAAAATGATAAATGGCAATTTGGACTTGAATTTACGGTGACTTCATCGTTTCGCGTCCAAACTATTTACGCGGTGCGCAAGCACCATCAGCTGCTAGATTTGATTTTTTTTTGCGCATTTCAGGACTAGTTTGATATATTTAAGCACTTTATAGCATTTACTTGACATTTAGCATAGATAAGTCAAATCCCAGCTACAGCTACAAGGGTGTGATGGGAGGGATGTGGATTGCCGTTCGATCACGGTGCATCCTACGGTGCACACACGTGATCCGCGTGGCTGGGGTTCCAGCCAATCAGAACGCAATGCACAATAGGGTTAGCGCACATGGTTCTCATAGGCAATCAGATCTCGAGTGCTCTAAGAAACCACCGCACTATACGGTTGTCCGGCCACTCCGTCCCAGAGCTCTCTCCAAGCATCGCCGTCCATGCCACTGTGTCGCACACTAACTGGGAAGGAAGCGATGGCATCCTGGCACGCCGAGTTCATCGCCGTCCGTGACTGCACACTAACTGGTAAGGAAGCGATGGCATCCCGCCATGCCGAGTTCATCGCCGCCCGCGACCACACACCTACGTGGGCGGACTTTGAAGCTACCATGGCCGAATGGGCGGTGGAGCAAGAGGAGGCCAAAGCCGCACAGAAGGAGCGGACAAGGCAGAAAGCTCTTAAGAAAAGAGAGTCCCTCCGCTGTAAGAAAGAAGCAGTCGCACACGCTGCTGAGGAGAGCCGGGCGGAGATCCAAGCACGGTGGGCTACTGCCAACAAGGCCGGGAAGGAGAACGACTACGTGTGGGTCTGACCAGCATGCGAGAAGTAGTTAGTGTGTGTGTGTCACCCGTATGTTTGTTTGATTAATTATGAGCATCTACCAGTACTACTTACTAGTTTTTTTTAGAGCAAATTAGTGCCCGGTCAAAAAAAGTTGACCCAACCGAGTCATAGCGGTCCCACCCGCAACCACCCCGGAGCTCCTTCCTCTCTCATCTCTGGTTTTTAGTCCCACCTCACCGCGCGGGGCGGACGCAGACCGGCTTAAATAGCAGCGCCGGCGGAAGGCAGCAAGCATCTCTCTTTTTGCATAGGTCAATCAATTCTCGCTGTGCGAGCGAGTCAGGTTGACACTTGATTGCATTTCATAGACTTATGATTGTTCATCGAGTGTCAACTTCGCCTCGTTCATGTACATTGATAGCCCTACTACAATGAAAGAGATTTTTAAATTTGCAGGCTGCGGCTCTAGATGCCGATAGATATTATAATTTTTAGAAGACCACAAAACACATGGTTGCTATGGTGTACCGTGTGCATTAATGATCCATAATTCAGTTAGAAAACATCGCACACGTACCATCACGACCGCCCGTGACTGATTTAATCAACTACACGTGTACAATTTTTTGAATACGGGATCCGCCAATTTTCTCTTTTCTCGCACACGAGTATATTATACGCTTCGTCTGTGTTGTGTGTTTCGCCCGCGTAAGTTTCGAGTTTCGCAGCAAAATTTTCAGTAGGCGCGGGATTTCAGAAATTATCACCCCCTCCCCATCCCCACCCATCATATTTCCGCAGTATCTCCCCACCCTTCCCCCTCCCGGTAGCTCAAACCGCCGCCTGATGTCTACTACACAACTTTTATTCTTGTAGACTCTGTTGGGCCTCCAAGCGCAGAGTTTTGTAGGACAGTAGCAAATTTCCCTCAAGTGGATGACCTAAGGTTTATCAATCCGTGGGAGGCGTAGGATGAAGATGGTCTCTCTCAAACAACCCTGCAATCAAATACAAGAAATCTCTTGTGTAACGAACACATCCAATACAATGGTAAATTGTATAGGTGCACTAGTTTGGCGAAGAGATGGTGATACAAGTGTAGTATGGATAGTAGATATAGGTTTTTGTAATCTGAAATAATAAAAATAACAAGGTAGCAAGTAACAAAAGTGAGCACAAACGGTATTGCAATGCTTGAAAACAAGGCCTAGGGTTCATACTTTCACTAGTGCAATCTCTCAATAGTGCTAACATAATTGAATCATATAACAATCCCTCAACGTGCGATAAAGAATCACTCTGAAGTTCCTATTAGCAGAGAACATAAGATGAAATTGTTGTAGGGTATGAAACCACCTCAAAGTTATCCTTACTGATCAATCCATTGAGCCATCCCTATAAGTGTCACAAATAGCCCTAGAGTTCGTACTAAAATAATATCATATGATATGCATCAACCAACTCTAATGTCACCTAGATACTCCAATGTCACCACAAGTATCCGTGAGTTGATTCTTCGATATGCATCAAACAACCTCAGATTCATAATATTCAATCCACACAAAGAACTTCAAAGAGTACCCCAAAGTTTCTATCGGAGAAAAGAAGATGAAAACATGTACCAACCCATATGCCTAGATTACCCCAAGGTCACGGGAATCCGCAAGTTGATTACCAAAACATACATCAAGTGACTCAATAGAATACCCCATTGTCACCACGGGTATCCACATGCAAGACATACATCAAGTGTTCTCAAATCCAAAATATTCAATCCGACAATAATGAAACCTCAAAGGGAAAGACTCAATTCATCAAAAGAAGATAGAGGGAAGAAACACCATATGATCCAACTATATTAACAAAGCTCGCGGTACATCAAGATCGTGCCAAATCAAGAACACGCGAGAGAGAGATCAAACACATAGCTACTTGTACATACCCTCAGCCCCGAGGGTGAACTACTCCCTCCTCGTCATGGAGACCGCCGGGATGATGAAGATGGCCTCCGGTGCTGATTTCCCCCTCTGGCAGGGTGCCGGAAAAGGCCTCCAGATGGGATCTCTTCGGAATAGAAGGTTGCGGCAGCGGAGTCAAAATTCTAGGTTTATTTCTGGGGGTTTCTCTATTTATAGGAATTTTCAGCGTTGGAATCCCACGAAAAGGAGTTACGAGGGGCCCACAAGGTATCACAGCGCCACCGCCCGGGTCACGCCGTTTTGCCTTGTTACCTCCTCGTGGCTCTTCTGGTCCTCCCACGAAGCTTTGGAGGTCTCTTTTGGTCCATAAAAAATCACCGTAAATTTTTAGCCCAATCCGAGAACTTTTATTTCTGCAGAAAAAACAATACCATGGTAGTTCTATTGAAAATAGCGTCAGTCCGGGTTAGTTCTATTCAAATCATACCAAAACCATATAAAATTGTTATAAACATGGCATGAATACTTCATAAATTATAGATACGTTGGAGACGTATCAGCATCCCCAAGCTTAATTCCTGCTCGCACTCGAGTAGGTAAATGATAAAAGAAATAATTTATGAAGTGTGAATGCTAGCATAGTGCACAAGTTTGATCAATGATAATTTCAATCACTTTTTCTAGCATCATTACAACAACTCTTTCTCATAAAACTCATCATGATAAAGTAGCAATCAATTCACATGTTATGGTTTAAACAATACATTCTCTTGAAACTTAACAAGCTATGTTATTAGTCACCAAACAATTTCAATGCATCTCATTTTCAACAAAGTCTAAGTAAGAGCTCCACATACTCAATTATCTTATAGTCTTCTATGATTGCTAATAATCAAAGCATATTTTTAGAACAAATAGCATCCATCGAACACAGAGAAAGATAGGGGCTTGATGTTTTGCTTCCCAACTCATTTATCATAAAGATAATTGTCAACAATAATAAATCATGATCAAATATATTTGAATGGCTATATGTGCTTGGATCTTTCCCCACCACATAATGCTTGCCAACTAGAGAATATGTTGGAATAATAAGTTGACTCAACAAAAATAAATAACATGAAAGTAAATAGCATAAAAGTAAATAGAATGTCCCTTCGCAGAGGGAAGCAAGGATTTGCAGACGTGCCAGAGCTCATAGCTTAAAACAGAGATGAATACATTTTGAGTGTTGTGCTTTTCCTGTCAACGTCGCGACTAAGGATTTCAATATCTTCCATGCTAAACACATTATTGGCGGTTCCCATGCAGAAATGAAAAGTTTAACTCCCCCTCAACCATTCAAACACAAGCCATGGCTAGCCGAATTCACGGGTGCCCTTCAAACTTTCAACTTTCCAAGGGGAGCTTTTGTTTTATTATATTTTTTTATTTAAGGGACTGGGCATCCCGATTACCAGCCTCTCTCGTGCAATGACAAGTGAATAAACACCCATCATAAGAATAACCCGCTTAACATGGAAGATATTGACCGCCCCGTCGCTCCATGAGCGGTGCAGGCACACAAAACAGATGTTTATTTGAAGGTTTTAGAGATGGCACATGAAAATTTACTTGGAACGGCAGTGTAATACCGTATATAGGTAGGCATGGTGGACACTCATGGAAGAAACTTGGCTCAAGGATTTTGGATGCACAAGCAGTATTCCCGCTTAGTACAGAAATTTTGGCTAGCAAAAGATTCTACACAAGCACCACATGTTGGAGGATCCATAACAATATAACTTCTATGCAAATATACCCAAACATAACTCATTAAGTTGTCTTCCCTGTCCAACTTCAACTAATTTTCTCAAGTTTGAAAATAATTAATGGGTATTCACAATCATAAAAGATGTCCAAGATAATATATTTGTATGTGAAATTTCTCTTCCATATACTAATCATTCATGAATTGCTTGTATGACCAATATTGTGATTGTCAAATTTCAATAGATTTTACTTTCTAAACCCAATGTGAAATATTACTAAGCATATAAAACATATATAATTTCAGATTTATGATATTCAATTCATTCAAACATTTTCTCTTAAGATATAAGTGAAGCACAAGAATGAATGACAAACTACTCCAAAAGATATAAGTGAAGATCAATGAGTAGTCAAACAATTAAGTAGCTATGTGAAGGCTCTCTCCAAATAAAGATTTCAGATCTAATAATTTTATTCAAACAGCAAAGAAAACAAAATAAAATGACATTCCAAGAATAGCACATATCATGTGAACAAGTAAAAACTTAGGCTAACCAATAGGTGGTGATGAACAAAGGTGGGATGCCTACCGGGGCATCCCCAAGCTTAGTTGCTTGAGACTTCTTGGATTATTAACTTGGGGTGCCTTGGGCATCCCCAAGCTTGAGCTCTTGTGTAACACCCCCAGTGTCATGCTACAGTGACCTCACACTAATGATGCCAAGTCATCATCATTAAATCCTAAGAAATGCAATTAAGAGATAATTCAACTCAAATTCAAAATTCAAATAACAAGTGAATTTAGAAAAACTTCAAACTTGTAAACAAAATAGTTCATAATATTGCAAATAATCCCAAAGCAATTATAAAAATAAACCAACATTATTTGAATTCCCAAATTGATCCTAACATCCAAAATCAGTACCCAAAATAGCATTATTAAATCCATTTTCATTTTGAAAAATTCAAATGAAATGATATAAGCCCCAAACTTTTTGTGGCAGTGCATAATATTGCATAGTATTTATGTGGCAAGTCACACATTTTACAAAAATAGTTTGGTGCCCCAAATAAATGTATAACAGTAGCTTTGCAAAATAGCAGAAAAGAAAATGGAAAACTACACTATGCACTTAGGCCTAGTGCAACAGTGGTAGCCCAGCCCATCTCCCCTTCCTCTTCAACCTTCTGTACAGAGAGCGTGCGTGTCCTCCATCCATAGCGCCATGGCCATGGATGGCCTCCACGTGCTCCCCCTTGGCCTATAAACGCGTCCAACGAAAACCCTAGCCTGCTCTCGACCAACCCCCTCTTATTCCCCATCGTGCCCTCCTCCTCTGCTCGAAAACGAGCTCAGGAGCTCACGCGGTGACCGCGCGTGCCATCGCCGCGGCCATCGGCCTCCCCGCCCCCTGAAAAGATGTCCAAAAGAACCGTCGCAGTCGAGTTCGTCCATCCCGAGCACCGAATCGAGCCGGGACGGCCCGCACGCTCGCCATCGAGCTCGTCTTCCTCGCGTACATCGCCGGCGTCCGTCGTCGTTTGCCGTTGCTCCGGTCCATCCCCGGCCTCCCCGACCACGCCCTCGAGTTCGCAGTGAGCTCCTCCTCCGAATCCCCCCTTTCCCCGCCTCGATCCGTCGCCGTATGGCCGCCCCCGAGCTCCTGCGCTGCTGCTGCTCGCTGCTGTTGTGCTGTTCATTGCTGTTGTGCTGCTGATGCCGCATGTTGCCGCCGCTGCTGCTGCCTCCTGCTGTTGCAACTGCTGCTGCTGCTCCAAGCCACTGCCGCTCCTCGCTACTGGTCGCTGCCGCCCTGCCTCCCAACGCCGGCTGGCTCTGGCCGCCGCGCCTGTGTGCGTGCGTGAGCACAGCGACTGGCTGTGTCTCTGGCACATACGACCAGCCCTTGTTTACTTAGGAGTAGCTTTAGTTTAGTATTAATTTACTGCTAATTTAGCCTGTTAGCAAATGACAAATGGGTCCCATCTAATTAGATTTGATAAATCTTTCTGGAAATTATTAAAACACTGACATGTGGGACCCACCGTCACTGTTCACTTTGACCAGTCAAATTGACTTGGTCAATTCGGATTAATTAAATATAATAATTCCAGAAATTCCTGAATATTGAGAAAACTTTGAAAATTAATAGAAAAATAACCGTAGCTCGGATGAAAATAATTTATATATGAAAAATGATCAGAAAAATACGAAGAATCCGAATATGCCCTCCACATACATGTCACATGCCTCTAACATACTGAACGTTCAACATTTGCTACCGAAACCGCTAAATGAATAGTGTTTGGAGCTGGGAAAATATTCCCGGATATTCTCCCGCTCCGTCTGTCGCACTTGGCACTGCGTTAGGTCACCCCCAGCACAGTATATTGCCATGTCATGCATCTGTGTGTATTTGTTTGCCCGTTATTTATTTGTTTCTCCCTCCTCTTTCTTCTCCGGTAGACCCTGCGACTGCTGCTGATGCCCCTATGATCGACTACGTCACCGACGACCCTTCCTCCTTTTCAGCAGAGCTTCCAGGCAAGCAAAACCCCCTTGATCATTCCTATATCGCCTATTCCTTCTCCCTCATGCTTGCATTAGATTTTGCTACTGTAATTGCTTGCTCCTATTCTGATGCATAGCCTGCTTTTTGTAACCTGCTATTGTTACTTTACCTGTCATCCTAAACTGCTTAGAATAGGTTGGTTAGTGATCCACCAGTGACCCCTCACCCTTGTCCCTGTTGCCCCGCTTTGTTACCAGTGCCTCGATCTTTGTGATCGATGTGCAGAGACCGTCACAGCACCGCACCCCCCCTTAGTTGTACGACTCTACAGAGGTACTATCGAGGCCGAGGGTGATACCTCCTACCTCACTCCTGATGATATCTCTGTAGTGTATCTAGTCGGTTATGGGCTACCGAGGGTGATTCCTCTTTCACCACCTCCGATGATGCCTCTGTCGTGCAACCCCTCAAGTGTGAACCCCTCGAGGGTGATTCTTCCTAGTTCACCTTGTCGGATACATCGAGTGGGAGTCCATCGAGGGTGATTCCTCGGACTTCCCCCTGGATGACAAGAACACACGGTTACCTTTAACTATTGTCCCTGTTAAGTGTTACTGCGGGACTGAAGGGACAGGCGGTACCACCCCGGTAGAGGTGGACCTGAGTTCCCGACAGTCTCTGGAGAGTCGGGTTGTCCTGGAGGGTACCCACGAGATAATTACGAGGCACGGCCGGGCAGGCAGAGACCGCCCTAGAGAGGGATGGGCCTGACCCTTGTTGCACTTCCTCGAGACGGGGCGACAGGAGCTCCGATCGTCACCGCGAGCTCCCAATGCACTAACGGATTTGGGTATTTGATCTGAGTTGGCCACTGGCCTATACGCACTACCACCACGCGGGATAATGGTTTATGGGGCCCTCGGCGTCGTATGTATCAGCCGAAAGCTCTGTCAGATGTCCAATTCAGCATTGTGGCACGGTCGGATTGTGCCGTTAGCGCTGGTATCCACCGTCCTCACAACGACCCGGAGTGCACAAGGCGATGGCCCAAGACCCCTGAGCACTTAGGATGTAGACCGGCAGGGACCTCTCTGCTGAGCCTATGTAGGACTACGTCGTGTCGATCAGCCGAGGCCGGGCATGACCCAGGAAAGTGTGTCCGACCAGAGTTAATCGAGCGTGTTGGGTAACAGTTGTGCACCCCTGCAGGGAAGTTATCTATTCGAATAGCCGTGTCCACGGTAACAGGATGCTCAGTGTTGTATCCCGATCTACTACAACTTGAACTGGATACATGTTAAATAATATGTAAGCTCCGGGATTGCTTTCTCGTAGGGAGTCGAGGAAGGATCTCTCGGCTTTGCTACTACATGTTTGTTACTTTATATTATGCTAATCTGCACTCTTCTAATGCTGCAAGACGCTGAAGATGCTAGTCTTCGATAGGCTAGGCGTTTCCCCCTTTGTTCTGGCATTTCTGCAGTTTAGTCCAAAGATATAGCCCCATTCCTTTGATACCGATGCATACTTAGCATAGTTCTGATGTCAGTCTTGCGAGTACTTTGGATGAGTACTCACGGTTGCTTTGCTACCTCTTTTCCCTATACCCGATTGCTGCGACCAGATGATGGAGCCCCGGAGCCATCCGCCCCAGTCGAGGACTACTACTACACCTCTGGAGGAGCCTACTACTACATGGAGACCGACGACCAGGAGTAGATTCAGAGGCTCCCAGGCAGGAGGCATGCGCCTTTTCGATCAGTGTCGTTGTTATGCTAGCCTTCTTAAGGCAGACTTGTTTAACTTTATGTCTGTACTCAGATATTAATATTGCTTCCGCTAACGCTTGATCGCGAGCTTATGTATTCGAGCCCTCGAGGCCCCTGGCTTGTAATATAAAGCTTGTATTATTTTATTTTGTGTCTAGAGTTGTGTTGTGATATCTTCCCGTGAGTCCCTGGGCTTGATTGTGTACATTTGCGTGTATGATTAGTGCACGATCGGGCCGGGGGCGTCACATCTTGTGTCTCCTTAATTCCTCTCATATCATGGCTTCTCCTAAATCTTAAAAACTTCATCCACACAAAACTCAACAAGAACTCGTGAGATAAGTTAGTATAAATCAACTCAAAACCTTAACATTCTCTACTGTAGCAAATCACTAAAATTATAATTAAACATTTCATACTAAATGCCTCTGCATATTTAATACTCCTATCCACAAATAGAAATATTAAACAAGCAAACATATGCAAACAATGCAACTATAACTGAAATCTGTCTAAACAGAACAGTCTTTAAAGGGGGAATAAGAATTCATACTTCCCTAACTCCAAAAATTCTGAAAACTTACCACGTGGTAGAGAACTCATGCATGCTTACTGTGTAAAAATTTCAGATTTTTATCATGTTCTGACAATTCACATAAATTCAGGACATAACAGAAAACTTTCTGTTTTCAAACAACAACACATAAACTTGCAAACTGAGCATGGTAAAGGCTATAATTGGCATTTTTATTGAAATAAAAGATACAAAACATGATTATTGATAATCAGCAAGAAAATCTCAACAAAATAAAATGACACTCCAAGCAAAACTCATATTATGTGACGAATAAAAATATAGCTCCGAGTAAGATATACCGATAGTGTTGAAGACGAAAGAGGGGATGCCTTCCGGGGCATCCCCAAGCTTAGACGCTTGAGTCTTTCTTGAATATTACCTTGGGGTGCCTTGGGCATCCCCAAGCTTAGGGTCTTGCCGCTCCTTATTCTCCTCATATCAATATCTCACCCAAAACTTGAAAACTTCAATCAGACAAAACTTAACGAAACTCCATGAGATAGGTTAGTATGAAAATAAATCATTCACTTTGGTACTGTCAAGACAAGATTCATAATTGCTCTCACATAATACCTACTGTATTCTATCATTTTCACAATTTATATTACTCAATATAATCTATGGAAACACTAAAATAAGCAAACTATGCAATAAAAACAGAATCTGCCAAAGACAAAACAGCATGTAGTGAGCGAATTAAAAAGCATACTTCTGTACCTCCAAAAATTCTTAAAAGTTAGGAAAATGTAAAACATTTGTAACCCAATACTGTGTAAAAATTTCAGAATTTTATCACGCCCCAGTACAGAACAGAAATTTCAGCACTGGACGCAAAAGTTTATGTTTTTGCACAGAATCAAATCAACAAGTATCCACACTATCCCAAAGGCTTTACTTGGCACATTATTGAAAGAAAACATATAAAACATGATTACTACAGTATCTGAATCATGTGGACACACAAAAATAGTAGGTATAAATATTGGATTGTCTCCCAACAAGCGCTTTTCTTTAATGCCTTTTAGCTAGGCATGATGATTTCAATGATGCTCGCATAAAAGTAAAGAATTGAAACACAAAGAGAGCATCATGAATCATATGACAAGAAAATTTAAGCCTAACCCACTTCCTATGTATAGGGATTTTGTGAGCAAACAATTTATGGGAGCAAGAATCAACTAGCATAGGAAGGCAAAACAAGTATAACTTCAAAACTTTCAACACATGGAGAGGAAACTTGATATATTGCAATATATATATGCATATCTTCCCCTCTCATGATAATTTTTAGTAGCATCATGAATGAATTCAACAATATAACTATCACATAAAGCATTCTTTTCATGATCCACAAGCATAATTTTTTTGTTACTCTCCACATAAGCAAATTTATTCTCATCAATAGTAGTGGGAGCATACTCAACAAAATAACTATCATGAGATACTTGATTGACATAATCCAACTGAAAATTAAAATCATGATGACAAGTTTCATAGTTATCATTATTCTTTATAGCATACATGTCATCACAATAATCATCATAGATAGAAACTTTGTTGTCATAATCAATTGAAACCTCTTCCAAAATAGTGGAATCATCATTAAATAAAGTCATGACCTCTCCAAATCCACTCTTATCATTATTCCAATAAGATTCAACACAGTCCAAAATAGTGGGATCATTATTACATAAAGTTGACACTCTTCCAAACCCACTTTCATCAATATAATCATCATAAATAGGAGGCATGCAATCATCATAATAAATTTGCTCATCAAAACTAGGGGGACTAAAAAGATCATATTCATCAAACATAGCATCCCCAAGCTTATGGTTTTGCATATCATTAGCATCATGGATATTCAAAGAATTCACACTAACAACATTGCAATCATGCTTATCATTCAAAGATTTTATGCCAAACATTTTATTGAATTCTTCTTCTAACACTTTGGCACAATTTTCCGATCCATCATTTTCAAGAAAGATATTGTAAAGATGAAGCATTTGAGGCAACCTCAATTCATTTTTTTTAGTTTTCTTTAATAAATAAACTAGTGTAAAACAAGAAACAAAAAGATTCAATTGCAAGATCTAAAGATATACCTTCAAGTACTCACCTCCCCGGCAACGGCACCAGAAAAGAGCTTGATGTCTACTACGCAACTTTTATTCTTGCAGACTCTGTTGGGCCTCCAAGCGCAGAGTTTTGTAGGACAGTAGCAAATTTCCCTCAAGTGGATGACCTAAGGTTTATCAATCCGTGGGAGGTGTAGGATGAAGATGATCTCTCTCAAACAACCCTGCAATCAAATACAAGAAATCTCTTGTGTCCCCAACACACCCAATACAATGGTAAATTGTATAGGTGCACTAGTTCGGCGAAGAGATGGTGATACAAGTGTAGTATGGATAGTAGATATAGGTTTTTGTAATCTGAAATAATCAAAACAGCAAGGTAGCAAGTAACAAAAGTGAGCACAAACGGTATTGCAATGCTTGAAAACAAGGCCTAGGGTTCATACTTTCACTAGTGCAATCTCTCAACAGTGCTAACATAATTGAATCATATAACAATCCCTCAACATGCGATAAAGAATCACTCCGAAGTTCCTATTAGCGGAGAACATAAGATGAAATTATTGTAGGGTATGAAACCACCTCAAAGTTATCCTTTCCAATCAATCCATTGAGCCATCCCTATAAGTGTCACAAACAGCCCTAGAGTTCGTACTAAAATAACACCATATGATACGCATCAACCAACTCTGATGTCACCTAGATACTCCAATGTCACCACAAGTATCCGTGAGTTGATTATTTGATATGCATCAAACAACCTCAGATTCATAATATTCAATCCACACAAAGAACTTCAAAGAGTACATCAAAGTTTCTATCGGAGAAAAGAAGATGAAAACGTGTACCAACCCATATGCCTAGATTACCCCAAGGTCACGGGAATCCGCAAGTTGATTACCAAAACATACATCAAGTGACTCAATAGAATACCCCATTGTCACCACGGGTATCCACATGCAAGACATACATCAAGTGTTCTCAAATCCAAAATATTCAATCCGACAATAACGAAACCTCAAAAAGGAAAGACTCAATTCATCACAAGAAGATATAGAGGGAAGAAACACCATATGATCCAACTATATTAACAAAGCTCGCGGTACATCAAGATCATGCCAAATCAACAACACGAGAAAGAGAGAGAGAGATCAAACACATATGTACTGGTACATACCCTCAGCCCCGAGGGTGAACTACTCCCTCCTCGTCATGGAGACCGCCGGGATGATGAAGATGGCCTTCGGTGATGATTTCCCCCTCCGGTAGGGTGCCGAAAAAGGCCTCCAGATGGGATCTCTTTGGAACAGAAGGTTGCGGCGGCAGAGTCGAAGTTCTAGGTTTATTTTTGGGGGTTTCTCTATTTATAGGAATTTTCAGTGTTGGAACCACGCGAAAAGGAGTTACGAGGGGCCCATAAGGTATCATGGTGCCACCCCCCGGGTCGCGCCGTGTTGCCTTGTCATCTCCTCGTGGCTCTTCTGGTCCTCCCACGAAGCTTCGGGGGTCTCTTTTGGTCCATAAAAAATCACCGTAAATTTTCAGACCAATCCGAGAACTTTTATTTCTGCACAAAAAACAACACCACGGTAGTTCTGCTGAAAACAGCGTTAGTCCGGGTTAGTTCTATTCAAATCATACCAAAACCATATAAAATTGTTATAAACATGGCATGAATACTTCATAAATTATAGATACATTGGAGACGTATCACCGCCGCCGCAACCACAACTTCAACCACATTTACGTTCTGCTCGAGCCTCGTCGATCCAGTCAGGTAACCCACCGATCTCCATCACCGCCCGGCCTGATTACTTAGATGGCGCCTGCGAAACATCCTCATGCCTCCAAATCCCCACACCTACTCCAGAGCATCGCCGCGTAAGCCTAACCACATATCGCGTGGGAGCTCGAGAAGCTGATGGCGGTCGATGGCGCGGTGGCCGCTGTGCGTGTCGACCCGGAGGAACACCTCGCCTCCGCCGCCGCCGACTTGGTGCGGGCTCTGGCCCAGATGAAGTGCCCCAGCAACTACCCCTCGGGATTTACCAAGTACGAACTGTCCAGTTCAATTTTACCAATACCAGTTGCAATGACTATGTTTTGTACGGTCGATGTATTAAGGATGTTGTAGTAAACACGCCTAACCTGTCTTAGCTATTTTCCCTACCTTTTTATAGACAACTGGGCCATTCTCTGCTCTAGCAGCACTTGCCTTGTGATGTTTAACTTTGTCAATTTCAATTTCATCAGTACCAGTTTCAATGGCTATATTAGGTTGTCTGTAGTTAACACATGCCTTGTTTATTTCAGTAATGTTCACTGTGATGTTCAAGTATGAACTATCCAGTTCAATTTCACCAATACCAGTTACAAACTTACAATGCTTGACTTAGGTTGTTGTTAAGCCTATTGTAACAAACAGTTCTATCCATTTTTTAATCTGTCCCTTTGCTACCGTGCTACTCTTCACAATGAAGATATCACTAGAGATACTGTCGTTTTATTACCATTTTGCTATTTTTGGTGGATGTTAACCCTGTTGTAGTTAACATGCCTTTCCATGTACTTACACAGGGCCACCATGGGAAATGTTGTTGTTTACCGTCGAGGTTAGTTCCATCCCAATGTCTTATAGTATTTTACATCATTTGTGCAATTGCAGTTTAGCTTGTAGCATTTACTTGTTTCTTGTAGGTACACATGTCAGCGACACTGATCCACACTTCAACCCGGAGGAACACCTCGCCTCCGCCGACTTGGGGCGGGCTCTGGCCCAGATGAAGTGCCCCAGCAACTACCCCTCGGGATTTACCAAGTACGAACTGTCCAGTTCAATTTTACCAATACCCGTTGCAATGGCTATGTTTTGTACGGTTGATGTATTAAGCATGTTGTAGTAAACACGCCTAACCCGTCTTAGCTATTTTACCTGCCTTTTTATAGACAACTAGGCCATTCTCTACTCTAGCAGCACTTGCCTTGCGATGTTTAACTCTATCAATTTCAATTTCATCAGTACCAGTTTCAATGGCTATATTAGGTTGTCTGTAGTTAACACGTGCCTTGTTTATTTTAGTAATGTACACTGTGATGTTCAAGTATGAATTGTCCAGTTCAATTTAACCAATACCAGTTACAAACTTATAACGCCTGACTTAGGTTGCTGTTAAGCCTGTTGTAGCAAACAGTTCTATCCATTTTTTAATCTGTCCCTTTGCTACCATGCTACTCTTGGCAATGAAGATATCACTAGAGATGATGTCATTTTATTACCATTTGCTATTTTAGGTTGATGTAGTTAACATGCCTTTCCATGTACTTATGCATGGCCACAATGGGCGATGCTGTTGTTTGCCGTCGAGGTTAGTTGTTGCATCCCATGTCTTATAGTATTTTACATCATTTGTGCAATTGCAGTTTAGCTTCTAACATTTACTGGTTGCTTGTAGGTACATATATCAGCGGTACGGATCCACGGTTCGACCCCTTTTGTGTATGGGGCAATGAGATATTCATGAACAAGCGTCAAGTGAGGAAACTAAGAAAGATTGTTAGGCGAAAGAGACGGGTGATGGGAATTAAACTCTTTATTTACACTTTATCCAAGACAACAATGACCTTTAGGATGGTAAGTAATCTGTTGCCTTTTTCCCCTGCCCACAACGAGTTACTCTTTTAGATATGAATATCTGAAAGTTTTCTCTTTTCAGTGGTTTCTGAAGCAATTTACTCATGATTACCTTGCAAACTACATGACCAGAGTGGAGGCAACTAAGGTTAAAGTATATAATTCATACTACCATGATAATGGTCTAGAAGTCTTCCTGAAGGCGGTGAAGGATGGGCGGGCGATCGTCACAAGGGGTTGGACAAAAGTTGTGCGCGCCTTTGGCATGGAGGAGGGCACATTGTGGGCATTCCGCTTCTTCAACACTATCAGTAGCCAAAATGATTTACACTTCTCTCTTCACCTTTACCGCCTCTAAATATTGTGGTTCATCGTAGTTAATCTGCTACCTAATTCTGTAATTACTGAACATACTGTACTGAGATTTTGATTTATGGATTGGTTGTTGAACCATTGTGATGAGAATATGAAATATTTGAATTCCGCACTTCATAATTCAAAATTTGAAATTTTCCAATTCGAATAATAAATTACAGGAAAAAATATAATTAAACAACAGGGAATAAAACACCGTACACACGGTTAGAAAGAAAACAATGTGTGTGATGGTAAAATAAAGAACACACGGTTCTTTCACGGAAAACGTATGCGAAACTCAGCGGTCGAACGCACGGTTTATTCTGATACGCGTGTGGGATTGCCGTAAGTATCACACATGTTTCCGTACGATGTGCGTGTGCGATTCTTGGTAATACCACAAACGTTTCAAACCTGTATGCATGTGTAATATTGGATAAAAAGTAGACAGTTCACATTTGGAGACCGTGTGTGATAGGTTTACCTATCGCACACACTTATGAAATGGACACGTTGGCGATAGTGGAGACACCGCACACATTTTATAGTTTTGAACTGTGTGTGATAGTGTACGTATCACAAACAGACCAGTAGAAATAAATGTTTGTGATATCCACCTTTTGCACACGTGGATATATGCGTAATCGTTTCAGATGTCTCGCGGATCACAAACGTAGTGCCGGTCTCTAACGTGTGGGATAGTCCGCGACTTCGCATACGATTACTTTACGAAAATCATCAGCACTGGGTCCCCCTATCGCAGACGTTTTCTGGGTCGTGTGGGATAGACCCCCCGTATCACACACACAGGCAAGGCGATGGTTTAAAACTCTGTCACGGAAAGGGGGTAAAAACCGTTTGTATAGCACGCAGCGGTACCAGTGAGCAATCTGCTTCCCGAGAGAAAACTACCCCGGTCACACCATCTGGTGTTCCCACACTGATGGATGTTGACTCTGCTCCTCGTTCCATAGCCCCACAGATGGAAGAGGAAGAAAAGAAATCTGATGAGCCGATGGCTCCCGAAAAATCTGCCCCACCAGTTATATCACAAGGTTCCGAGAAAAAGGCCACAGTGCCTCTATCCGAAAAGAAATAGAAGACCCCTGTGCCCGATAGTCTGAAAGCCGCTGAAGGAGTTCCAGCGAGCAAAATTGATGGCTCTTCAAGATCTTCAAGGTCGTCTGCTCAAGAGAAGTCGAGGAAGTCAAGCGCTTCTCTTAAGCCTATCCAAGAAAATGAGCCTGCACCTGATGACATTCGAACCAAGTGCATCATTGAAGAAGAATCACTAAGGAATCCGCTCGAGACATTTCCTCTGTTTCCGGTCGAGGATGGTCCAAATGGTCCAGTGATACGTCTCCAATGTATCTATAATTTTTTATTGTTCCATGCTATTATAGTATCAATCTTGGATGTTTTATATGCAATAATGTGCTATTTTATATCATTTTTTGGGACTAACCTATTAACCTAGTGCCGAGTGCCAGTTGCTGTTTTCTGCTTGTTTTTGGTTTTTCAGAAAATCAGTACCAAATGAAGTCCAAATGCTACAAAACTTTTTGATGATTTTTTTCTGGACAAAAAAGACCCTGGAAGCTTTGGGAGGAGGCTAGAAGCCTCACGAGGAGGCCACAAGGCAACAGGGCGCAGCCCCAGGGGGGTGCCTTGATGCCTTGTGGGCCCCTCATGGCTCCTTTTGATCTAATTCCACCTCTATAAATTCTCAAATATTGGGAAACCAATAGAGAGCCCCATGAAATAACTTTTCCGCTGCCACAAGCTTTTGTTCTTCCGCGATCCCATCTAGAGGCCTTTTTCGGCGATCTGCCGGAGGGGGAATCGATCACGGAGGGCTTCTACATCAACCTTGCTGCCCCTCCTATGATGTGTGAGTAGTTTACCACAGACCTACGGGTCCATAGCTAGTAGCTAGATGGCTTGTTCTCTCTCTTTGATCTTCAATACAATGTTCTCCTCGATGTTCTTGGAGTTCTATTCGATGTAATCTTCTTTTGCGGTGTGTTTGTTGGGATCCGATGAATTGTGGGTTTATGATCAGATTATTCATGAGAAATATTTGAGTCTTTTCTGAACTTATTTATGCATGATTGTTATAGCTTTGTATTGCTCTCTGATCTATCCGTTTGGTTTGGTCAACTAGATTGATTTATCTTGCAATGGGAGAGGTGCTTTGTGATGGGTTCAATCTTGCGGTGTTCTATATCCCAGTGACAAAGTAGGGGACAAGACACATATTTGTATTGTTGCCATTAAGGATAAAACGACGGGGTTTATTCATATTGCTTGAGTTTACTTTGTCTACATCATGTCATCTTGCTTAAGGCATTAGTCCATTTTTAACTTAATACTCTAGATGCATGCTGGATAGCGGTCGATGGGTGGAGTAATAGTAGTAGATGCAGGCAGGAGTCGCTCTACTTGTCTCGGACGTGATGCCTATATACATGATCGTTGCCTTGAATATCGTCATAACTATGCGCTTTTCTATCAATTGCCCAACAGTAATTTGTTTACCCACCGTATGCTATGTGTTCGAGAGAGAAGCCTCTAGTGAAAACTATGCCCCCCGGGTCTACTTAAATCATATAAAAAAAACTAAAAAAACCTTGCTGCAAATTTATTTACTTTATTTTATTTTACATTTTATTTTATCTATCTATCACTATAAGAATTAATCCATGCAAATAACGAGTTCAAGGGGATTGACAACCCTCTTGCCCACGTTGGGTGCAAGTATTTGCTTTTGTGTGTGTAGGTGTTGTTCACGAGGTTCTACGTGGTTCTCCTACTTGATTGATACCTTGGTTATCACTGAGGGAAATACTTATCTCTACTGTGCTGCATCACCCCTCCTCTTCGGGGAAATCCCAACGCAGTTTCCAAGTAGCAGGAAGAATTTCTGGCGCCGTTGCCGGGGAGACATCACCAAAACCTATCAAGTACCTTCGCATAAACTATCATCTACTTGCTCTACTTTTATTTGGCTTTTTATTTGCATTTGCCTCTCATTTTCATCTCCCCCACTTCTCATAAAAATTACAAAAACACAAAAATATTTTATTTGTTTGTTTGCTAGATTGCTTGCTTGAAGTTGCTATCATGTCTGAATTTGTTATTGAAAAAGGTGAGGATGGTAAAATCTCTAAGATAGAAATTCTTGAAAACTTGGATACTAATTTTTTTGTAACGGGAAGTGGGAACATCATAGGAAAAAAAAACATTATCCAGGAATTCTTTACTTGCATGGGAACTTTGGCTTGCAATGATGTTCCTATCCTTAAAAGAACTAGTAGTTATGCCGAAGCTATTTTTGAACTTGTTCTCAAACTTGAAAGAAGATTTATACATACTCATCCTACTTTGCAAAGATTGTTCTATGAGTTACCTGTTATAAATAACCCTAAGGCTAAAAAAATAGCTACTCTTGTCCTTATGAATGAATTTGATTACATAGTGCGAGAAGCAAGAGAGATCTTTGATTTTTATAATATGAGTCATGAACACCCTGTGATAGATGAAATTTTATATAATGAGGTATGTGTTTGGTGACGATCATACTTATGATGAAAATAATAAAAAGGAAGTCCCTCCTTTACATATTATCCAACAAGTTTTTAATGGTATTAATCAGAAATATTCTTGGATCGTAAAAGGGAATCAACAGGGATTTGAGGAAAGTTGCCTTAGTAATGACAAAATCTTGATTGATGATGTGTTCCCCATTGTTTTTGAAAAGCCTCCTGATAAACACACATCTCAAGATACAAAAACTAAGGATGATAGTACTTGAAACAATGCATTATGCCTAGCTAGGGGCATAAAACAATAGCGCTTGTTGGGAGGTAACCCAATATGTATCTTCAATTTTTGCTTTATTTTCTGTTTTGTGTGTTTTACACAATTATAGCTACTATTATGATTGTGTTTTTATCTTTTAATTAGTGTTTGTGCCAAGTAATGCCTTTGGGATGATTTGGATGATAGTATAATTGATGCTGTTTGGAAACAGAAAGTTTTGAGTCCAGTGCTGGATTTTTGGTTATGTACTGGAGTGTGATAAATTCTGAATTTTTTACACAGTATTGGTATATGAATTTTTTACGTTTTCCTAATTTTTCATAATTTTTGGAGTTACAGAAGTATAGCTTTTAAATAGATCTTTACAGACTGTTCTGTTTTAGACAGATTCTGTTTTTTGTTGCATAGTTCGCTTATTTTGATGAATCTATGGATTGCATCGGGGGGTATAAGTAATGGAGAAGTTGGAGTACAGTAGCATTATGCCAATATTAAATATGAATCAATTTATAACAGTACCTAAAGTTTAAGATTTGTTTGTTATACTAACGGATCTCACGAGGTTTCTGTTGAGTTTTGTGTGCTAAAGTTTTCAAGTTTTGGGTGAGACCACGATGGATGAAGGAATAAGGAGCAGCAAGACCCTAAGCTTGGGGATGCCCAAGGTACCCCAAGGTAATATTCAAGGAAGACTCAAGCGTCTAAGCTTGGGGATGCCCCGGATGGCATCCCCTCTTTCGTCTACAATCTATCGATATATCACTTGGAGCTATATTTTTATTCATCACATGGTATGTGTTTTACTTGGAGCGTCTTGTGCCATAGTTTTATTTCTTTGTTTGCTTTTTAGTTTGCCACAATCATCTTCTGAACACACCTTTTTGAGAGGGACACACATTTATCGTGATTTGTTAGAATACTCTATGTGATTCACTTATATCTTTTGAGCTAGGCAGTTGCTCTAGTGCTTCACTTATATCTTTTTGAGCACGGTGGTGGTTATATTTTAAAGAAATAGTTGCACTCTCATGCTTCACTTATATCTTTTTGAGAGTCTAATAAATAGTAATGGCGCACGGGTTATAAGATTGGTCCATAAAGGATAGGTATTCAAGAGGGATATAATAAAAACTTTCATGTAGATCACTGAATATGATAAGTTTGATTCCTTGAAATAGTTTTGCAATATTAAGATGGTAATATGTGGATGTACTAGTGAATGATTGTGGTTTAGTAAGAATATTGGTGTTAAGGTTTGTGATTCCCGAAGCATGCACGTATAGTCCTTAGTTGTGTGATGAAGTTGGAGCATGATTTATTATTGATTGTCTACCTTATGAGTGGCGGTCGGGGACGAGCGATGGTCTTTTCCTACCAATCTATCCCCCTAGGGGCATGCGTAGTAGTACTTTGCTTCGAGGGCTAATAGACTTTTCCAATAAGTATGTGAGTTCTTTATGACTAATGTGAGTCCATGGATTATACACTCTCACCTTTCCGCAATTTGCTAGCCTCTTCGGTACCGTGCATTGACCTTTCTCACCTCGAGAGTCGGTGCAAACTTCGCCGGTGCATCCAAACCCCGTGATATGATACGCTCTATCACACATAAGCCTCTTTATATCTTCCTCAAAACAGCCACCATACCTACCTATTATGGCATTTCCATAGCCATTCCAAGATATATTGCCATGCAACTTCCACCGTTCTTTTTATATGACACACATCATCATTGTCATATTGCTTTGCATGATCATATAGCTGACATAGTATTTGTGGCTCAGCCACCATTCATCATTTTTATACATGTTACGCTAGATCATTGCACATCCTGGTACACTGCCAGAGGCATTCATATAAAGTCATATTGTTCTAGTATCGAGTTGTAATATTGAGTTGTAAGTAAATAAAAGTGTGATGATCATCATTATTAGAGCATTGTCCCAGTGAGGAAAGGATGATGGAGACTGTGATTCCCCCACAAGTCGGGATGAGGCTCCAGACGAAAAAAAAAATAAAAAAAAAGAGAGGCCAAAAAGAGCCCAGCAAAAAAATTGATAAGAGAAAAAGAGAGAAGGGTCAATGTTACTATCCTTTTGCACACTTGTGCTTCAGAGTAGCACCATGTTTTCCATATAGAGAGTCTCTTGAGTTGTCACTTTCATATACTAGTGGGAATTTTTCATTATAGAACTTGGCTTGTATATTTCGATGATGGGCTTCCTCAAATGCCCGAGGTTTTCATGAGCAAGCAAGTTGGATGCACACCCACTTAGTTTTAGTTTGAGCTTTCATACACTTATAGCTCTTAGTGCATCTGTTGCATGGCAATCCCTACTCCTCGCATTGATATCAATTGATGGGCATCTCCATAGCACGTTGATTAGCCGCGTCGATGCGAGACTATCTTCCTTTTTGACTACCCCTTATTAATCTCTATCATCATATTCTATTCCACCCATAGTGCTATGTCCATGGCTCGCGCTCATGTATTGTGTGAGGGTCGAAAAAGCTGAAGCGCGTTAAAAAGTATGAACCAATTGCTCGGCTTTTCATTGGGGTAGTGCATGATTAATACGTTGTGTTAGGAAGACTAAGCATGACGGGCTATATGATTTTGTAGGGATAGCGTTCTTTAGCATTTTTATTTTGAAAGGCATGATTGTTTGTTGGTATGCCTGAGTATTGATGTCTTTATATCAAATAATAGACTATTGCTTTGAATCACTCATTTCTTAATATTCATACCGTAAAAGAGATTGCATGATAAACATGTTAGGTAGCATTCCACATCAAAAATTCTGTTTTTATCATTTACCTACTCGAGGACAAGCAGGAATTAAGCTTGGGGATGCTGATGCGTCTCCAACGTATCTATAATTTTTTATTGTTCCATGCTATTATAGTATCAATCTTGGATGTTTTATATGCAATAATGTGCTATTTTATATCATTTTTGGGACTAACCTATTAACCTAGAGCCCAGTGCCAGTTGCTGTTTTCTGCTTGTTTTTGGTTTTTCAGGATATCAGTACCAAACGATGTCCAAATGCTACAAAACTCTTTGATGATTTTTTTTCTGGACAAAAGAGACCCTGGAAGCTTCGGGAGGAGGCTAGAAGCCTCACGAGGACCTTCCGCCACCGCAAGCTTCTGTTATTCCGCGATCCCATCTGGAGGCCTTTTCCGGTGATCTGCCGGAGGGGGAATCGATCACGGAGGGCTTCTACATCAACTTTGCTGCCCCTCCGATGATGTGTGAGTAGTTTACCACAGACCTACGGGTCCATAGCTAGTAGCTGGATGGCGTCTTCTCTCTCTTTGATCTTTAACACAATGTTCTCCTCGATGTTCTTGGAGTTCTATTCGATGTAATCTTCTTTTGCGGTGTGTTTGTTGGGATCCAATGAATTGTGGGTTTATGATCAGATTATTCATGAGAAATATTTGAGTCTTTTCTGAACTTATTTATGCATGATTGTTATAGCTTTGTATTTCTCTCTGATCTATCCATTTGCTTTGGCCAACTAGATTGATTTATCTTGCAATGGGAGAGGTGCTTTGTGATGGGTTCAATCTTGCGGTGTTCTATATCCCAGTGACAAAGTAGGGGACAAGACACGTATTTGTATTGGTGCCATTAAGGATAAAATGACGGGGTTTATTCATATTGCTTGAGTTTACTTTGTCTACATCATGTCATCTTGCTTAAGGCATTACTCCGTTTTTAACTTAATACTCTAGATGCATGCTGGATAGCGGTCGATGAGTGGAGTAATAGTAGTAGATGCAGGCACGAGTCGGTCTACTTGTCTCGGACGTGATGCCTATATACATGATCATTGCCTTGAATATTGATGACCCACAAGTATAGGGGATCAATCGTAGTCCTTTCGATAAGTAAGAGTGTCGAACATAACGAGGAGCAGAAGGAAATGACAAGCGGTTTTCAGCAAGGTATTCTCTGCAAGCACTGAAACTGTAGGTAACAGATAGTTTGGTAGCAAGATAATTCATAACAAGTAACAAGTAGTAACGGTAACAAAAGTGCAGCAAGGTGGCCCAATCCTTTTTATAACAAAGGACAAGCCGGAACAAACTCGTATAATAAGCAAAGCGTTCTCGAGGACACATTGGAATTTCATCTAGTCACTTTCATCATGTTTGTTTGATTCGCGTTCGCTACTTTGATAATTTGATATGTGGGTGGACCGGTGCTTGGGTGATGTTCTTACTTGAACAAGCCTCCCACTTATGATTACCCCCTCTCGCAAGCATCCGCAACTATGAAAGAAGAATTAAGATAAATCTAACCATAGCATGAAACATATGGATCCAAATCAGCCCCTTACGGAATAGCACATAAACTAGGGTTTAAGCTTCTATCACTCTAGCAACCCATCATCTAATTATTACTCCACAATGCCTTCCCTTAGGCCCAAAGATGGTGAAATGTCATGTAGTCGACGTTCACACGACACCACTAAAGGAAGCACAACATACATAGCATCAAAATATCGAACAAATACCAAACTCACATGATTACTTATGACAAGACTTCTCCCATGTCCTCAAGAACAAAAGTAACTACTCACAAATCATATTCATGTTCAAGATCAGAGGGGTATTGAATAGCATTAAGGATTTGAACATATAATCTTCCACCAAATAAACCAACTAGCATGAACTACAAGATGTAATCAACACTACTAGCAACCCACGGGTACCAATCTGAGGTTTTGAGACAAAGATTGAATACAAGAGATGAACTAGGGTTTGAGATGAGATGGTGCTGGTGAAGATGTTGATGAAGATTGGTCCTCCCACGATGAGAGGATCGTTGGTGATGTCGATGGCTTTGATTTCCCCCTCCCGGAGGGAAGTATCCCCGGCGGAATCGCTCCGCTGAAGAGCAAAATAGCTCCTGCCCAGGTTCCACCTCGAGACGGCGGCGCTTCGTCCCGAATGTCTTCTTCTAATTTTTTCTAGGGAAAATGGCTTCATATAGCAGAAGGAGGGGGCCGGAGGCCTGCCAGGGGCCCCACAAGCTTGGGAGGTCCCCTCCTGTTGATTCTTTAACCAGTATTTTTATATATTCCAAAATAATTCTCCATAACTTTTTAGGTCATTTGGAGTTGTGCAGAATAGCCATTCTATTTCACGCCTTTCCGGTCCAGAATTCCAACTGCCGGCATTCTCCCTCTTCATGTGAATCTTGCAAAATAAGAGAGAAAAGGCATAAGAATTTTACCTTAAAGTGAAATAATGATCAAAAACATAATAATTATTAGTGGGAAATCATGATGCAAATTGGACGTATCAACTCCCCCAAGCTTTGACCTCGCTTGTCCTCAAGCGAAAGCCGAAATCGATAATTATGACCACATGCTTAGAGAAAGAGGTGTCGATAAAAATAAAATACGGACATGGAGCATCATGATCTTTATTATAACAGCAATATATCATCATAAAACTTCTCATGAAAAAGTGACAATTCATCCACAAGCTAAAGTATGAACCATAAACCAAGTTGAAAACTAACAAACTATGATCTCAGTCACTGAAGCAATTGCAATTCATCATATTATCAGAAAGAGTCTATGTAAGAGATTTGTTTAGCAAGTTCACATACTCAACTATCATTTAGTCTTCTATGATTGCTGACACTCACGACATACTTATGGAGCAAAAGTTTTAGTCGGACAAATAGAAAGATAGGGGCTTGTGATTTCGCCTCCCAACGTATTTACCTCAGGGGTAATGTCAACAATAATAACTCATGATCACCTACATCCAACTGGATATATATGCCTGGATCAATCCCCACCACATGATGCTTGCCAAGAGAGAAAATAAAAACAGAATAGAGGAGAATACTATTGACTCTTGCATGAAAGTAAATACATAAAGTAAAAGATAGGCCCTTCGTAGACGGAAGCAGATGTTGTCATGCGCTTTCTATTTTTGGATGTGCAAGCTCTTAATGTAAAGGAACGTCACTTTATATTGCCCCTTGTGATAGCGACCTTTATTATGCAGTCTGTCGCTTTTATTACTCCACCATCACAAGATCGTACAAAGCTTATTTTCCCTTACAATAAAAGTTCATACATGTTTAGGAGCAATTTTTATTGCTTTGCACCGATGACAACTTACTTGAAGGATCTTATTCAATCCATAGGTAGATATAGTGGACCCTCATGGCATGAAACTGGGTTTAAGTGTTTTTGGATGCACATGTAGTATCTCTACTTAGTACAGAATTTTGGCTAGCAAAAGATAGGGGGCAAGCACCACATGTTAGAGGATCCAAAACAATATAACTTCTATGTGAATATAAGCAAACATAACTCATTACGTTGTCTTCCTTGTCCAACGTCGACTAATTGACATAGAATATTTGATGGGGGCTCACAATCATAAAAGATGTCCAAGATAGTGTATTTATATGTGAAACCTCTCTTCCTTTATTACTTTTTCATGAATTGCAACAATGACCAATGCTATGTTTGTCAACTTCCAACAAGTTTTATCAATTATACTTCTTTTATGTGAAGTCATCACTCCCCATGGGATTAGCATATGATCTTACTTTTTATTCTTTATTTATTTCTAAGATTGGATCATCAAAAGCAAAACACTCAACTCAAACTACTCTTTATTATATAACTCTCACACATGATTACATAGATAGATAGATCACAAAGCAAGCACTCAAAACTAAATCATACTAAACTTTATTCATCTAAATCACGAAATAACTAAGGATCGAACTAAGATAGATAATGATGATAAAAAGTGATGATGATACGATACCGGGGCACCTCCCCCAAGCTTGGCACAAGCCAAGGGTGGTGCCCATACCCATGTACTCAAATCTCCTTCTTCGGTGATGGTGGTGATGAAGTGGTGGGCTTGTCCTTCAGCTTCAGTAAGTACTCCAAGTTCCCATTGATCCTCCGAAGAGCACGATTCTGCTCTTCTAACACAATAACTTCACGAGTAAGAGACGTATTCTGAGCACAAATCGCTTCAAAAACCTTTAGTGTATCAATTTCAGATGCGGGAAGATTATTATAAAGAGTTTGCCATGAATCTCCCTTTTTTGGTGCTTCAATCCTGTGCATGGTTCGGTCTCCCTCTCCTTGAATCCGGTGCTCCATGACCTTCCCTGGTTCCTCCTCCATAGCAGTATCCTCCTCTCCGGACGACCACTCATAATATACTTCACTGAAAGGACATTTGCCGGGTGAAGGTTGAACAATCCGGTGCTTGGTGCGGAGTCTTCGGGGAGCCATGGCGATCTAGATCTATCAGAAAAATAGCCCGAAACAAGAACAGAGGAGAAACTTGCGATGCGGTGGTCAAAACACCCGTGAGTATATATAATGAATTTTTCCCGTGCAGAACAAGTAATATGGAAGAAAAACGGTGTCGGGGAAGTCCACGAGGGAGCCACAAGCCTGGTAGGCGCGCCCTGGGGGGTAGGGCGCGCCCCCAGGCTTGTCGCCTCCTCGTGCACTTTTCGGACTGTTTATTATTTTCTTAATTTTTTATATATTCCAAAACGGACAGAAAGTACTTTTATGAAAGTTTTGGAGTTGGTTTACTTACCGTACCACATACCTACTCCTTTTCAGGATTCTGGAGCGTTCCGGAAGGTTTCCTCTATGTGCTCTTCCGGTGTCATTGTTTGAATAATATTAGTTTCAACATTAATGGGCGTACCTGAGATATAATGTTTAATTCTTTGCCCATTAACAACTCTCGGATTATTGCCTTCAGAGTTGTTTATTTTGATGGCTCCGGAGCGATAAACTTCTTCGATGATGTACGGTCCTTCCCATTTAGAGAGGAGTTTTCCTGTAAAAAATCTTAAATGAGAGTTGTATAATAGAACATGATCACCTACTTTGAATTCCCATTTTTGAATTCTCTTATCATGCCATCTTTTAACTTTTTCTTTAAACAACTTGGCATTTTCATAAGCTTGGGTTCTCCATTCATCTAAAGAGCTGATATCAAATAATCTCTTTTCACCGGCAAGTTTAAAATCATAGTTAAGTTCTTTAATTTCCCAATATACTTTATGTTCTAACTCAAGAGGTAAATGACATGCTTTTCCATAAACCATTTTATATGGAGACATACCCATAGGATTTTTATAAGCAGTTCTATAAGCCCATAATGCATCATCAAGTTTCTTAGACCAATTCTTTCTAGATCTATTAACGGTCTTTTGTAAAATTAATTTTATTTCTCTATTAGTTAATTCAACTTGACCACTAGACTGAAGATGATAAGGAGATGCAATTCTATGATTAACATCATATTTAGCAAGCAATTTACGGAAAGCACCATGAATAAAATGTGAACCACCATCAGTCATTAACTATCTAGGGACTCCAAACCTCAGAAATATAACTTCTTTAAGCATTTTAATAGAAGTGTTATGATCAGCACTACTAGTTGGAATAGCTTCTACCCACTTAGTAACGTAATCAACAGCAACTAAAATATGAGTATACCCATTGGATTTAGGAAAAGGTCCCATATAATCAAAACCCCAAACATCAAATGGTTCAATAACAAGTGAATAATTCATAGGCATTTCCTGACGTCTACCAACATTACCAATTCTTTGACATTCATCACAAGAAAGGACAAACTTACGTGCATCTTTAAAAAGAGTAGGCCAATAAAAACCAGATTGTAATACCTTGTGTGCAGTTTTGTCTCCCGCATGGTGTCCTCCATATGCCTCGGAGTGACACTTACGTAGGATTTGTTCCTGTTCATGCTCAGGTACACAATGTCTTATAATACCATCTACTCCTTTATATAAATGTGGGTCATCCCAAAAGTAATGTCTTAAATCAAAGAAGAACTTTTTCTTTTGTTGGTAAGTGAAACTAGGTGGTATATATTTAGCAACAATGTAATTAGCATAGTCTGCATACCAAGGAGTATTTTGAGAAGCATTTATAACAGCTAATTGTTCATTAGGGAAATCATCATTAATAGGAAGTGGGTCATCAAGAACAGTTTCCATTCTAGACAAATTATTAGCTACGGGATTCTCAGCTCCCTTTCTATCAACAATATGCAAATCAAATTCTTGTAGCAAAAGAACCCACCTAATAAGTCTAGGTTTAGCATCTTTCTTTTCCACAAGATATTTAATAGCAGCATGATTGGTATGAATAGTAACTTTGGAATCAATAATGTAAGATCTGAATTTATCACATGCAAACACAACTGCTAAAAATTCTTTCTCAGAAGTAGCATAATTTCTTTGAGCACTGTCTAGAGTTTTACTAGCATAATGGATAACATTTAATTTCTTATCAACTCTTTGTCCTAAAACAACACCAATAGCATAATCACAAGCATCACACATAATTTCAAAGGGTAGGTTCCAATCAGGTGGTTGAACAATAGGTGCAGAAATTAAGGCTTTCTTAAGTATTTCAAAGGCTTCCACGCAATCATCATCAAAAACAAATGGAACATATTTTTGCAAGAGATTAGCAAGAGGCCTAGAAATTTTAGAGAAGTCTTTTATAAACCTTCTATAGAAACCAGCATGACCAAGGAAACTTCTTATACCTTTGATATCTTTAGGACATGGCATTTTCTCAATAGCATCAACCTTAGCTTTATCAACTTGTTGGTGCAATATTTGCCCTCATTATGTTTTGGAGATTGTTGACAGAAACAGGCATGGACTGATTTGTTTGCTAGTGCACACAGAGAGAAATAGTCCATGCAGTACCGAAGAGAATGTTGTCTTTGGTGTCCAGTTCGAGGAACTTCACCGAAGAATATCTGTGCAGCAGAGAAGAATGTGCTACATCCTTCGAAGTTTTGTTGACGAGAAGAATGACGTGAATGAATTGTCCCCTCGAAGATTTATTGCCGACGCAAAGCAATTGGTTCGGTGATTCGGTCCGAAGAAAGTCGACTGCAGCGATGGAAGACGAAGACGAACTGAAGACGAAGTATTCCTTTCGCTAATCTTCTTCCATTTATTTGAGTCATAGGACCTCCGTACTATTAAGAGGGGTATAGGTTCTCGAAGCTTAGATCTGCTGTGATGCTTAGCCCAAACCTATGCGAGACTGAGAGAAATCTCTTTATGTTTCGAATGATTACCTGCCAGCAAAAGACGTTGTTCTTCGGTGCTGCAAGAGATATCTTTCGAACTGAGGAGTTAGCATTACTTGCTCCGCACGTAATGTTACCGTTGAGCTCAAATTCTGACCGTTGGACTCATGTCGTTCGGCCGTTGGCTGCTCCACAGGTCCAATTTGGTCTTTTCCCATCAGGGAAGGCTGCGGCTATAAATAGCCACCTCGCTCCAACGTTGCCCGTTGGCTGCTCCGATTAAGATTTCTGAGAAGATTGATTGAGCATCCCCTCTCTGAGTGATTTGAGTTTAAGATCCACCGAGAGAAAAATCAAGAGCCCAGACTTAGACAGTGGTTGAGCATCACAGTAGTTCTGAGTTAGAGTTCTTGTACCTATTACTCTTGAGAGCCGCGCACTCTCTAGACGGATAGGTGTCGGCTCGAGTGTCGAAGAGTAATTGTCTCCACCGAGCGAGATCTTCAGCAACCAAGAGTCATTGTGGTCTGCGAAGAAGTCTGTCGAAGGTTTGGAGATCGCCGACAAGTATCTACCACGAGTGAAATCAACTGGAGTCTGATCAGCTCCGAGTTGAAGGAGAATAGGGCGAGGAGAGTTTATCCTCTGTGTTAAATCACAACCCCTCCAACCAGACGTAGTCCTTTGGTAGAAGGGCGAACTGGTCTACCAAATTCATCTGTCGCCATCGAGCACCACTGGTTCATTCTATTTTACTGCATTTCTTTCTGCGGATTACTTTCGTGCTCTGTGTTGATAGTTTATCTGATCAATCATAAATTCATCAATTATCTGTTGCATTCTCGTCATACATTCCTTTTGTCTCAGGTTAATTTATTTTCCTCGTACTCCTGTTTGTCTGCGTGATTTCATTTCGTGCCGAAGTCATTCACTGTGTCACCATTTCCCGTGCATTTCCATCGCAGTTCATATCATGTTTTCCCTCGTGTTACTGCATCTGTTCGAATAGAGCATTACCTTCATATCTGTCAAACCTGTGCCCGAACAATTACTACTTCCTACATCGATAGATATGTTCCTCTATAGCGAGCTAAATTGAGTTCTTTTCTACCGAAGTTTATTTCCGCTGCTGTGTTTGGGATCAGTTCAAAACATTCGCAAGAATCTTTGAATCTCCCATTCACCTCCCCCTCTGGTCGATATACTATCGGTCCTAACAATTGGTATCAGAGCAGGTACTCCCTGTCTCTGTTTATTAAAGGTCTAACAACCTAGGAGTTTTGAGTATGTCATTTACAGGTAGATCCTCGCACTCTGAAAGGTTCCCTATCTTCGATGGAAATGACTACGTCTACTGGAAAGAGCGAATGAAAATTAAACTTCAAGCCGTCAACATTGAACTTTGGCAAATTGTGAAAATGGATACACTGTTCAGCACCCTGATGATCCTACCTCCGATGACAAAGCTAGAATGCGATTGAATGCTCAAGCAAAAGATATTATCTGTGACAGCATCTCAAAGGATATCTTCATTCGGTTCCGAAAGCTGGACTCTGCAAAGCAACTCTGGGATGCCATCAAGAATGTTCATGAAGAATCCATCACCAGAACAGATCAACACACAGATATGCTTCGTGCCATGTTTGCAGGTTTCAGGAGTCTTCGTAGGGAAAGTGCTATGGAACTCACCGATCGGTTGACAAACATTGTTGAAAGACTTCATCAACGTGGAGTAACAGATATCACCGATAGAGATGTGGTCAACAAACTACTAAGTCCTCTTGATGCAACCTTCGATCCAATCGTGGCTGAAATCAAGCAAAGACCAGACTTTGAAGAACTTCACTATGTCGAGGTAATGACACCGTTGTCTATTCACGAAGAAAAGATGGAACTTGAAAACGGGCGTCAAGAATCTTCTTCGGAAAGTGAAGGGGAAATTCTTTCACACTATGGCAGTTGACAAGAAGAAGATGTCGAGAATCAACACTCCATTGCACAAAAACTCAAAAGACTCACAGAAAGATTTGGTGACCTCAGAAGACAAAATATGTGTCTCACAAATGATGATGAAGTTGACTTGCCTGAAATTTCAAGGAGGTTACCTCCAAATGAAATTAAGTGCTTCAAATGCGAACAATTCGGCCACTACATCACAGACTGTCCTTGCTGCTGGGAGCAAGATGAAAAACCTAGCAACAGATGGATTTATCTTCACTGCTCTGGATTCACTCGAGTGGATCGTCACACTAAGCTCACGAAGAAAAATGAATCTACCGCAGCTTCTTCGACGAGACCAGTCACTGACGTGCAAGCAAGAGCGACCATTGAATCAAACATGAAGAAGATATCGCAACTGACTAGAATTTGTGCGGAAATGAATCTGGAATCTAAAGATGAAACATCCGAGTCCGAATCAGAAAACGAAGAGTTCTACAGAAGCCTAGGAAGAGGAAATGCTTTCGTCGCCTATGAATCACCCGAGAAGTTTCTCGGATCAGACACTGATGATAATGCTTCAAGTGATGGAAATTTTATCGCATTCTGTCTCATGGCAAAAACCTCAAAGGATCAGGTATCAGCGAAGCACCAAAAATCTATGACTGAATATTCATCCGAATACATTGCCTTTGCTAAACTTGTTAAGATTGCAAAATCTCAACAAGATGAGCTTGAAAAACTTGAGATGAATCTCAGGAAAACCGAAGGATTACTGGTCGAAGAGATGGAGAAGAATCAAGAGTTGATTGAAAAGCACGACACCTTTTCTTCAACGATTGATGATCTTTCCGAACGATATGATTCTCTTACAGTCGACTACGAGAATTTATCAGATGAACTCCTTAGCAGGAATCAAGAACTCGAGTCACTGAAAGAGTCTTGTAACATACTCGCGAAAGAAAAAGCTTCTCTCTTCGCCGAGCAATCTGACAACCTTCCTGATGATTCTGTGCCTCCTTGCTCAAAATGCCTAGAACGTAGCAATGCTGATTCAAATGCTGAAATAACCAATGCTGCCATCAAGAATATTGCAACTACTTCGAATGATATTACTAACCCCTCTTCCGAGAAATTTGTTGCTATCTTTGATGAAAATTGCAGGTTAAAGAACTTGCTTGAGACATGAATGCTAAAAAGCCTCAGAGGACATCAAACACTGTGTGATGTGCTCAAGAAGTCAATACTGCACAGAAATCCTCGAAAAGAAGGATTGGGTTTCGAAAGGAAACTCAACGTTGATGGAACCTACTGGACTCCCGAGCAATATCCTCGAACAAGTTGGGTTCTAGCAAAGAGCAAAACTCTCGAACCTGCGCTCATGTCTGGATACGACACTCCCATTCCTGTTGTTTCTGACGAGTCTGATGACTCAAACTACAAACTCTTCAAACAACAGAATGGTAAGGTTTTTGCTCGGTATGTTGGGACTAACTGCAGGTCTGGCTCACCCAAGAAGCAAATCTGGGTGAAGAAATGCACCATTGAAAATTTATCTGTCACTGCTAACCCGAATATGCAGAGTAATAATCTTCGAAGAAATGATAATTCCTCACTGTATGGCACTGAAACCTCCAATGGACATCAGCCAAACTTTCGACAAAAGGAGTACATGCGTATCTCCTCGAATCATTATGCTCATGTCTCTGGGAACAATTTCAATGCTTACTCATATGATTACTCTCGAGATGCACAGGTGAACTACGGAAATCAATGAAGGAACTTCTCTGCTCAGTCAAGACAAATGAGGACTGCGCTTCCCACACAAGTGTGGGTTGCGAGAAAGAACTAACCCTTTTTGCAGAAATTTTATCTCAGGAATTCTTTCTCATTATCCTTAGCCCTGAGATCTATATCGTTGGTGCAAGTTCTTTGAGTTTATTTGTTCTATGTTTGTTGTTTGTCTTCGAGTTGCCGTGTTTGTGTTTCGTCCGATGAACAACTCACTCATAGCTCCTGGTTTGGTGTTTTTCTTCTCATTTGGCTGAGTGTTTTGTTTCGGACCCTTTTATCCTTCTATTCTTTCTCTTCTAAATCTATGTTGTCCATCGTAAGCATGCAATTTGATCTGAGGAAGATTTCTCTCCGACGTCCTTGGTCGCGAAAGGAATCAACTTCGAACTTTTATCCACTTTTGGCATTCAGCCCTTCAAACCTTTCGACCTCCCGCTCACTTCCCGAGTTTCTCGCAGAAATTGGTTGCCACATGCCCACGATCTCCACTATCGTGATCGTGTCCTTCGAATTCGGAACGTCCCGCAACTGTGGGCCGTAGATTTTGGAGAGGAGGTTCTGCTCTCCTGCTATATATACCCCTCGTCGCGTCTTCTTCCTCATCCGCGCAAACCCTCGTTTCACCATCTCCCGAGCCCGAGCTCGAAGCAACTCCGGCGAGAAGCTCTGCCATGCAACTCCGGTGAAGTCTCGTCGCAGCTGATCATGCCGGTGCGGTAATCCATCCTCCTGCATTGCCGTAGTTGATCTAAGTTGCCAAGTTAGGGCGCTTAGATCCGGAACTGCTCCTCTCCATCTCTCTGTTCTTAGGGCAGTTCTTACCGATGCAATTTTCTTCGAATCATTTCTCTGCGGTAGATCTTTAGGAATCACTAGGATTTGACTGGTACGGTTTGTAGATCTTCCTCGTACTGGTTCTGCTCATTTTAGGGTTCATGTGTAATTATCTGAAAGATTAGATAGCTATCAACATGCCTAGAACTTACCTGTGGCTAGCTTGTAAAATCTATCGATGATATCTTTCTATTTACCATGAGTTCCCTGTCGGGCTTCTTTAAAATCTTTTTCGTTCAGAACTTATCTATGCATGCTTATGACCCTACCTTTTTTCCCTCGCATCTATTCTTCTTCACAGGTTGATCATGTCACAGAGTTCAGAAGAGCACTCAGATTCTGTAGGATATTTGCCTCAGTTTCCACCAAAGTCTGAACGAATGAGAATGACTGGAGGAGGAAAATCCTCGAAGCCACCCAAGGCTCCGAAAAAGAGACAAGAGTCTGAACCAGAAGAAGATTATGAGGAGATTCCCTCTGCTCACAGTCAGCCCGAGGATGAATTGGTCACAGACGCTCTAACCATCTTCTCCGATGGAAATCCCAAGAAGGGTGGACGTGGCAGAGAAAAGAATACCACTACGGAGATGTCTGATCCTGACAGTTACAAAACTCCACCTGAAGGAGAATCAACAACAGATCGCAACAACAGGCTTCAAAGGATTCGCCGCCACTGGGCTGGCAAATGGTACAGATATGAAAATGTTCACGAGAAGTACCAGATTCTGTTTGCCTTCACACCGCCGTGGAATGACTGCATTGCAGAGAACTGCATTGGCCCCGATGATGAAAAAGTCAGACCACCACCGCCTCCAAATGCTCACCAAGATTCTCTCAAAACTATCGCTGATTTCCCCGAGGAAGTAGCTAAAAGGGCGAAGGCCAAAGCCAAGCGTGAAGCTAGAGAAGCTAAGAAAAACCAAGTTGAAGCGAAAAACGTCGAGCTGACCCAGCAAGACGTACAAAAGAAGAAGGAACGTGCATCAGCTTCGAAGGAAAGAAAATCTGAGAAATCTGTTTCCCCTCGTGCACCACGAAAGAAAACTCTCACCAAGAGAACCAAGAAGGCAGTTCCCGACTCATCTGATGAGTCATCCAGAGAAGATACCCCTGATGAAATTCCATTGTATGATCGTCCCGCCATTCTCAACAAGCCATCTAAGATTCCCTCACCAGCGAAAACTTTGCCATCTCCGAGGAAATCACCCAGGCATGCACCCATTCCTTCCACAGATAAACCTTCGGGTTCTGCGGCTCCGAGAACTCTGTCAAGCACTGCAGTGAAGAGAAAGCTACAGTCTGAAGAACAAATTGATGTGGCTGCCAAGAAGACCAGGCTTACTATTCCTGCTTCCACAGAGGAACAGAAGTATGATTGCAAGTTCATGATCGATGTGATTGACAGTGCTGCATATGATGCAAAGGCTGATGAGGTAAGCGGTCTGGGACTCCCTGATGATGTTACCGAAATGGTGACGAAGCATTTCAGCGAACTGAGGAAAATCTCCAAGAAGCTGAATAAAGCTGTCAAAGACAAGCAAGCTGTCGAGAAAATGAGGAATGAGGCTAAGACTGAATCCGAAAGGAAAAAGATGAACAAAGAAATTGTTGAACTCACCAAGGCCCTCAGTGTCTTGCGCAACGAGAAAATTGAATGGCACTCGCGTCTGCACATGGAGGTATCTCAATTGTGTGACAGGAGAAATGAGGAGATTGACCACAAGGCAGATCTTGCTCGAAGAAGAAGTCAAGAGGAAAGACGTCAGAAGGCTAGGGCAAGAGTGGGCAAACCGAAAACAAATAAAGATCGCCGCCTTCAGACTGTCGATGATGAACTTATTCCTCCACACTCCCATGTACCCTTGCAGCAGGTTCCTCCATCTCCACCTCTCGAAGATGAACCTATGCAGCAAGCTGGCGCCGAGGAAGTTATTATTTTAGCTCCAGAAGCCCAAGAGCAACATGAAGTTGTTGATATATTCCTTGAAAAGACTGACGAGGAAAATGGACCTCCTAAGCAGCAATCCCCAGCTGATGATGTTGATGAGGAAATCGAAGTTGAGAAGGCAGATCCATCGCCACCAAGAACAGAGCAAGCAGAGCCCTCCAAACCGAATAAGGAGGAAAATGACAAGATTGAGGGGGAGCTAAATGCTTCCCGAGAGAAAACACCCCCGGTCACATCATCTGGTGCCCCTACTCGGATGGATGTTGATCCTGCTCCTCTTATCACTACTCCTCAGTTGGTAGAGGAAGAAAAGAAATCTGATAAGCCGATGGCTCGAGAAGAAACTGTCCCACCAGTTATGACTCAAGTGTCTGAGAAAGAAGTTGTCGTGCCTCCCGCCGAAGAAAGGCCAATGACAGAAAAGGCCCTTGAGCCCGAAAGACAAAAGGATGCCGAAGGAGTTCCGGCGAGCAAGAAAAGTAGTCAGTCAAATTCCTCAAAGCCATCTGCACAAGAAAAATCAAAGAAGCTTCGTGCTCCTCTTAAGCCTATTGAGGAAGGTGTGCCTGCGCCTGATGATGCTCAGACCAAATCCATGGCCAATGAAGAACCGCTGAGAAACCCACTGGAAACTTATCCGTTGTTTCCTGTTGATGATGGCCCAAATGGCCCAGCTTTAAACAAGCAGTTTCATCATTCGAAACTTGCATTCTTTGCGACCAGCCCATATGAAGGAGAAAGAACTTCCCTGTCACCGAGATTCTGGACAAAGGAACAGGTTGTGTATTATGCTCGCATTCTGTATGGCAAGAATCGTATCTTCAAGCATAAGATTCTGGATTTCGCTGAGCTCGAAACTTTACCTTGCTTCCATCACACCATCGAGCAGATTGAACAGGTCTTCCTGAAGAGTTTTCTTCGTTTCAATCATGGCTGGAACCGTGAAGTTATTCTTCAGTTCTACGCCACTCTTTATATCTCAGGGGACCTTACAAACAGCAGTACTTGGATTCTCGAATGGATGACCGAGGAGGAAAAGATCAAATGCTCGGCCAACCAATTTTTGGCACTGTTGAATCTTCCTCGGTGCGAATTTGATGCCTCACGTGAACACAGGCTGCACTTCTGGGAAGTATCCGAAGCTGAACTTCACATGCTGATGGATCCCAAGCTTGTAGGAGATGAATGTACCGAGGCAAATCCTAAGAATTTGGCCTATGAGAACAAAGTTTTGTTCTATATTCTCTGCAACTCTCTTACGCCAACAAACAGGCCCGAAACCATTCATGGCATCGTGGCAAATGCTCTTCAAGCAATAGCTCATGGCATTCGGTTTGACATTCTGGATCTTTTCATTCGCAACTTGGCCTATGCAGTTGATAGCCCTCAAGTCCTGAAGCCATATGCACCATGGGTCATGTTTGCTATTGAGCAGCTTATCGAGAAAAAGTTCTTCTGCCCATATGTCCCGAAAGTTTTCATGCCACCAGTCCGAGACACTCTCCGAATTGTGAAGGACATCGGCAAAGGGAAGACACCTATTGATGCCACTGCTTCTGCCTCTACTAAAGCTTCGAAGATCAAGAAGGTCACAGTAGAAATCCCTCGTGAAGAAAATCCCTCACTCTATGAGATTTGTCTTCGCACTCAGCAGGCTCTGGAAAGTCACATCAAGCTCGATCGCAAAGAGAAGTTGGAAATGATGACTGAGATCAATCTGCTTCACAATTATGCTCGTCAAGCTCTGCTGTATGAGAAAGAACAAAAGAAGCGCTCGTGGACCCTTCTGCGCAAGCATTATTCTCGCAATCAACTGTCGGCCAAGGGAATCGAGAAAGATTACGATCATCTGGAGTTGTTTGAAGTTCCTCGCATCCGAAGGCAAACTCCAGTACTTCCTCAGCGTTCTGCCTCCACCGACCTGCTGTTTGTTGAATCTGATGATGAACTTGAAGACACAGCAGGCACATATATATACAAGCCTGATGCACCTCGCACTGCTACTCCCGAAGCTGATCCCGAAGCCCGTGTCGCGTCTCCAACTCCTGCTTCGGCCTCGACCATCGCTCATTCTGCTTCGCCAAATAGTTCGAGCTCTGGGGATTCTTCGGATGAGTAGTTCCTCGTATGCACTCTCTTTCCTTTTTGACACTTGTTGACAAAAAGGGGGAGAAGAACATCGAGAGATAGAAAAGCGGGTTATTTGCAGGGTGTTTCCATTCGCCATTTGCTTTTCTTTCGAACAATTTGCTTTTGGTCGTTGAATTTTTGGTCATGGAACTTAATCTCACCGCCTGTGGTGATGGTATACTGCGTCGTCATGTACCGTTAATAACCCCTGCAATGCTATTTCTGCTTCCCGTTATTTGTTTGTAGGCGCTATCGAATGCTTACTTCCTTGCAGTTATTATCCTTGATATTTATCTTTCGCTATCTAACAATGCCGGAGAAGAGAAGTCGCTTCAGTGTAAAACAAAATTCTTTCTATCTGATAACCTGTTTTCCCTCGCATATGTCTATGGGATCATCTTTGTTGCAGGAAAAGATCATCTGAAGCATATCCACTCCGAGCAATATACTTGTGACTCCTTTGCTTTGATTGTTTCTCGAACATCTAACTTGCAGGGAACCTATATCTCGTGTGGATCCAAATTGTGTTCTGAGAAAATCTTCATGGCTTATCCATTGCCACAACTCACTTCATTATATTCTCGCTATCTAATAAATCTACTTCAATGATTGTGTGTGGCAGGAAATATCTCAGACACCGTCGAGTGCATTGGATGAAACTACGATTATGATCTCATGTCAATGTCACTCATTCGAAGATTCACCTCGCTGCCCTCCATTTCATATCCTATGCTTACTCTGAGTCAGAATGATGCATATCTTCAGGGGGAGCATGTTTTATCTTCGCAGTTATCTCTCGTTCTTTCACATTCCTTCACATTCCATTTCATTCTTTTATCTATCTTTCGATGTGTTCTGTTTTGTCAACAATCGTCCAAAAAGGGGGAGATTGTTGGTGCAATATTTGCCCTCATTATGTTTTCGAGATTGTTGACAGAAACAGGCATGGACTGATTTGTTTGCTAGTGCACACAGAGAGAAATAGTCCATGCAGTACCGAAGAGAATGCTGTCTTCGGTGTCCAGTTCGAGAAACTTCACCGAAGAATATCTGTGCAGCAGATAAGAATGTGCTACATCCTTCGAAGTTTTGTTGACGAGAAGAATGATTGAATGAATTGTCCCCTCGAAGATTTACTGCTGACGCGAAGCAATTGGTTCAGTGATTCGGTCCGAAGAAAGTCGACTGCAGCGATGAAAACGAAGACGAACTGAAGACGAAGCATTCCTTTCACTAATCTTCTTCCATTTATTTGAGTCATAGGACCTCCATACTATTAAGAGGGGTATAGGTTCTCGAAGCTTAGATCCGCTGTGATGCTTAGCCCAAACCTATGCGAGACTGAGAGAAATCTCTTCATGTTTTGAATGATTACCTGCTAGCAGAAGATGTTGTTCTTCGGTGCTGCAGGAGATATCTTTCGAACTGAGGAGTTAGCATTACTTGCTCCGCACGTAATGTTACCATTGAGCTCAAATTCCAACTGTTGGACTCGTGTCGTTCGGCCGTTGGCTGCTCCATAGGTTCAATTTGGTCTTTTCCCATCAGGGAAGGCTGCGGCTATAAATAGCCACCCCGCTCCAACGTTGCCCGTTGGCTGCTCCGCTTAAGATTTCTGAGAAGATTGATTGAGCATCCCCTCTCCGAGTGATTTGAGTTTAAGATCCACCGAGAGAAAAATCAAGAGCCCAAACTTAGACAGTGGTTGAGCATCACAGTAGTTCTGAGTTAGAGTTCTTGTACCTACTACTCTTGAGAGCTACGCACTCTCTAGACGGATAGGTGTCGGCTCGAGTGTCGAAGAGTAATTGTCTTCACCGAGCGAGATCTTCAGCAACCAAGAGTCATTGTGGTCTGCGAAGAAGTCTGTAGAAGGTTTGGAGATCGCCGACAAGTATCTACCACGAGTGAAATCAACTGGAGTCTGATTAGCTCCGAGTTGAAGGAGAATAGGGCGAGGAGAGTTTATCCTCTGTGTTAAATCACAACCCCTCCAACCAGACGTAGTCCGTTGGCAGAAGGGCGAACTGGTCCACCAAATTCATCTGTCACCATCGAGCATCACTGGTTCATTCTATTTTACTGCTTTTCTTTCTGTAGATTACTTTTGTGCTCTGTGTCGATAGTTTATCTGATCAATCATAAATTCATCAATTATCTGTTGCATTCTCGTCATACATTCCTTTCGTCTCAGGTTAATTTATTATCCTCGTACTCCTGTTTGTCTGCGTGATTTCATTCCGTGCCGAAGTCATTCACTGTGTCACCATTTCCCGTGCATTTCCATCGCAGTTCATATCATGTTTTCCCTCGTGTTACTACATCTGTTCGAATAGAGCATTACCTTCATATCTGTCAAACCTGTGCCCGAACAATTACTACTTCCTACATTGATAGATATGTTCCTCTATAGCAAGCTAAATTGAGTTCTTTTCAACCGAAGTTTATTTCCGCTGCTGTGTTTGGGATCAGTTCAAAACATTCGCAAGAATCTTTGAATCTCCCATTCACCCCCCCTCTGGTCGATATACTCTCGGTCCTAACACAACTTCAATACCTCTTTTAGAAATTTTATGCTCAAGAACTATACCTTCATTCACCATAAAGTGGCACTTCTCCCAATTCAAGACAAGATTAGTTTCTTCACATCTCTGCAAAACTCGATCAAGGTTGCTCAAGCAATCATCAAAAGAAGTTCCGTAAACGGAGAAATCATCCATGAAAACCTCAACAATCTTTCACAAAAGCCAGAGAATATAGCAGTGATACACATCTTTGAAAGGTAGCAGGTGCATTACATAAACCAAAAGGCATACGACGATAAGCATAAGTTCCAAAAGGACAAGTAAATTTGGTTTTCTCTTGATCTTCAGGTGAAACAGGTATTTGAGAGAAACCAGAATAACCATCTAGGAAGCAAAAGTGTGTATGCTTAGATAATCTTTCTAACATCTGATCAATAAAAGGCAAGGGGTAATGATCTTTCCTAGTAGCTTTATTTAATTTCCTGAAATCAATTACCATCCTATAACCAGTTATAATTCTTTGTTGGATAAGTTCATTTTTATCATTAGGAACAACGGTAATACCTCCTTTCTTAGGAACACAATGAACAGGACTTACCCATCTACTATTAGCTATGGGATAAATTATACCTACCTCCAGAAGCTTTAATATTTCAGTTCTTACCACATCCTTCATTCTAGGATTCAACCTTCTTTGATGATCAATAACGGGTTTAGCGTCTGGCTCCATATGAATTTTATGCTGACACAAAGTGGGACTAATGCCCTAAAGATCATCAAGAGTATATCCAATAGCAGCACGGTGCTTCTTCAGAGTTTTAAGTAATCTCTTTTCTTCATGCTCTGAAAGGTTAGCACTAATAATAACATGATATATCTTCTTTTCATCAAGATAAGCATATTTAAGTGTATCAGGTAATTGCTTTAATTCAAACACAGGATCACCCTTGGGTGGAGGTGGATCTCCCAAGGTTTCAACAGGAAAATTATGTTTAAGGATAGGTGCTTGTTTAAAGAACAGCTCATCTATTTCATTTCTTTCATTCATATGCATATCATTCTCATGGTCTAGCAAATATTCTTCTAAAGGATCAGTAGGAGGCACAGCAATATAAGCAAGACCAATAATTTCATCCTTATTAGGTAATTCTTTATCATGAGGTTGTCTACGAAACTTAGAGAAATTAAACTCATGAGACACCTCACCAAAATTAACACTGACAGTTTCTTTATTGCAATCAATCTTGGCATTAACTGTATTCAAGAAAGGTCTACCAAATATAATGGGACAAAAATCATCTTGTGGTGATCCAAGAACAAGAAAATCAGTAGGATATTTGATCTTACCACAGAAGACTTCAACATCTCTAACAATCCCAAGTGGTGAAATAGTATCTCTATTTGCAAGTTTAATAGTAACATCAATATCTTCAATATCAACGGGTGCAATATCATTCATGACTTCTTGATAGAGAGTAAACGGAATAGCACTCACACTAGGACCAATATCACATAAACCATGATAGCAATGATCTCCAATTTTAACAGAAATAACAGGCATGCCAATTACAGGTTTGTTTTTATCTTTAGTGTGTGGCTTAGCAATTCTAGTTGCTTCATCACAAAAATATATGACATGTCCATCAATATTATCAACCAAAAGATCTTTAACCACTGCAATATTTGGTTTAACTTTAAGTTGTTCAGAAGGTCTAGGTGCTCTAATATTACTCTTATTAACCACAGTTGAAGCTTTAGCATGTTCCTTAATCCTAACAGGGAAAGGAGGTTTCTCAATATAAGCAGTAGGCACAACTGGATCAACATGGTAAACAATTGTTTCTTCTTTAACACTAACAGGTTCTTCATTCAATTCAATAGGTGGATGATATTTAAACCATTTCTCCATAGGGAGATCAACATGAGCAGCAAAAGATTCACAAAAGGTAGCTACTATCTCAGAGTCAAGTCCATATTTAGCACTAAATTTATGAAAAGCATCTGTTTCCATAAAAGATTTAACACAATCAAACTCAAGATTTATACCTGACTCATTACCTTTGTCGATTTCCCAATCTTCAGAGTTACGTTTAATTCTTTCCAGAAGATCCCATCTGAATTCAATAGTTCTCTTCATAAAGGAACCAACAGAACAAGTATCGAGCATGGATTGATCATTATGAGAAAGCCGAGCATAAAAGTTTTGAAGAATTATTTCTCTTGAGAGCTCATGATTGGGGCATGTGTGCAACATATACTTAAGCCTCCCCCAAGCTTGAGCGATACTTTCTCCTTCACGAGGCCTAAAATTATATATATAATTCCGATCACGATGAACCAAATGCGTAGGATAAAATTTCTGGTGGAATTCCAGCTTCAACCGGTTCCAGTCCCATGTCAGTATCATCACATAGCCTATACCATGTCAATGCCTTTCCCTCCAAAGATAAAGGGAATACTTTCTTCTTAACTCCATCTCTGGATAGACCTGCAAGCTTAAACAATCCACAAATTTCATCCACATAGATCAAGTGCTTATCAGGATGTACCATTCCATCTCCTGCATAAGGATTAGCTAGCAGTTTCTCTACCATACTCAAAGGAATTTCATAATAAATATTTTCAGTAGGTTCAATAGGTTGAGGAGCAACTCTCAATGCTTCCGGTCGAGGTGAAGATACCCCGAACAAGCCCCTCAAAGGATTACTTTCCATAGTGACAAGTGACAGTAAATTTCAGCACGTAATATAAATGTTTCCTTACCAAATTCCACTCACCAAAGGCGCTTCACTCCCCGGCAACGGCGCCAGAAAATAGTCTTGATGACCCACAAGTATAGGGGATCAATCGTAGTCCTTTCGATAAGTAAGAGTGTCGAACCCAACGAGGAGCAGAAGGAAATGACAAGCAGTTTTTAGCAAGGTATTCTCTGCAAGCACTGAAACTGTAGGTAACAGATAGTTTGGTAGCAAGATAATTCGTAACAAGTAACAAGTAGTAATGGTAACAAAAGTGTAGCAAGGTGGCCCAATCCTTTTTATAACAAAGGACAAGCCGGAACGAACTCGTATAATAAGCAAAGCGTTCTCGAGGACACATGGGAATTTCATCTAGTCACTTTCATCATGTTTGTTTGATTCGAGTTCGCTACTTTGATAATTTGATATGTGGGTAGACCGGTGCTTGGGTGCTATTCTTACTTGAACAAGCCTCCCACTTATGATTACCCCCTCTCGCAAGCATCCGCAACTACAAAAGAAGAATTAAGATAAATCTAACCATAGCATGAAACATATGGATCCAAATCAGCCCCTTACGGAATAGCGCATAAACTAGGGTTTTAGCTTCTGTCACTCTAGCAACCCATCATCTAATTACTACTCCACAATGCCTTCCCTTAGGCCCAAAGATGGTGAAGTGTCATGTAGTCGACGTTCACACGACACCACTAAAGGAAGCACAACATACATAGCATCAAAATATCGAACGAATACCAAATTCACATGATTACTTATGACGAGACTTCTCCCATGTCCTCAAGAACAAAAGTAACTACTCACAAATCATATTCATGTTCAAGATCAGAGGGGTGTTGAATATCATTAAGGATCTGAACATATAATCTTCCACCAAATAAACCAACTAGCATCAACTACAAGATGTAATCAACACTACTAGCAACCCACAGGTACCAATCTGAGGTTTTGAGACAAAGATTGAATACAAGAGATGAACTAGGGTTTGAGATGAGATGGTGCTGGTGAAGATGTTGATGAAGATTGGTCCTCCCACGATGAGAGGATCGTTGGTGATGTCGATGGCTTCGATTTCCCCCTCCCGGAGGGAAGTATCCCCGGCGGAATCGCTCCGCCGGAGAGCAAAATAGCTCCTGCCCAGGTTCGGCCTTGAGACGGTGGCGCTTCGTCCCGAAAGTCTTCTTCTAATTTTATTTCTAGGGCAAATGGCTTCATATAGCAAAAGGAGGGGGCCGAAGGCTTGCCAGGGGCCCCACAAGCTTGGGGGTCCCCTCCTATTGATTCTTTCGCCAGTATTTTTTATATATTCCAAAATAATTCTCCGTAAATTTTCAGGTCATTTGGAGTTGTGCAGAATAGTCTCTGTTTCACCCCTTTCCGGTCCAGAATTCCAGCTGCCGGCATTCTCCCTCTTCATGTGAATCTTGCAAAATAAGAGCGAAAAGGCATAAAAATTGTACCTTAAAGTGAAATAATGATCAAAAACATAATAATTATTAGTAGGAAATCATGATGCAAATTGGACGTATCAAATATCGTCATAACTATGCGCTTTTCTATCAATTGCCCAACAGTAATTTGTTTACCCACCGTATGCTATGTGTTCGAGAGAGAAGCCTCTAGTGAAAACTATGGCCCTCGGGTGTACTTAAATCATATAAAAAAAATATAAAAATACCTTTCTGCAATTTTATTTTATTTTATTTTATTTTTCATTTTATTTTATCTATCTATCACTATCAGAATTAATCCTTGCAAATAACAAGTTCAAGGGGATTGACAACCCACTTGCCCGCGTTGGGTGCAAGTATTTGCTTTTGTGTGTGTTGGTGCTGTTCATGAGGTTCTGCGTGGTTCTCCTACTGGATTGATACTTTGGTTCTCACTGAGGAAAATACTTATCTCTACTGTGCTGCATCACCCCTCCTCTTCGGGGAAATCCCAACGCAGTTTACAAGTAGCATCCATCTTTCAACGAGCAGTTTCATCGGTCGAAACTTGCTTTCTTTGGAACCAGTCCATATGATGGAGAAAGGACTTCTATGTCACCAAGGTTCTGGACCAAGGAACAAGCTGTGTATTATGCTCGCATCTTGTTCTGCAAAAATCGCATTTTCAAGCACAAGATCTTGGATTTTGCAGAGCTCGAAAGCCTACCCTATTTTCACCACACCATCGAGCAAATTGAGCTAGTCTTCCTGAAGAGTTTCCTTCATTTCAATCATGGCTGGAACCGTGAAGTTATTCTTTAGTTCTTTGCCATGCTTTATATCTCAGGAGATCTTGCAGACAGCAGCACATGGATCCTCGAATGGATGACTGAAGAAGAAAAGATCAAGTGCTCACCTGACCGTTTTCTAGCCCTTCTAAATCTTCCTCGGTGCGAATTTCATGAAACTTGTGAACATAGACTGCACTGGTGGGAAGTATCTAATGCTGAACTGCACATGCTGATGGATCCCAAGCTTGTAGGTGATGCATGCACCGAAGCTAATCCCAAAAATCTATCCTATGAGAACAAAGTGTTGTTCTACATGCTGTGCAACTCTATCACTCCAACCAACAGACCAGAAACCATTCAAGGCATCGTGGCAAATGCTCTCAATGCTGTATCTAATGGCATTCGCTTCGATATTCCTGATCTATTCATTCGGAACTTGGCATACGCTGCTGAAAGTGCTCAAGCTCTGAAGCCATATGCTCCGTGGATCATGTTTGCCATAGAACAGCTCACGGAGAAGAAGTATTTCTGCCCCCATGTACCGAAAGTTTTCATGCCTCTAGTTCGTGACACTCTTCGAATTGTGAAGGATATTGGAAAAGGAAAAACTCCTGTTGACTCAACTGCACCAACCTCTACTCATGTACCGAAAATCAAGAAGGCCACAGTTGAAGTTCCTCGTGAAGAAAATCCCTCACTATATGAGATCTGTCTTCGGACTTAGCAAGCTCTTGAGAGTCATATCAAGCTGAATCGCAAGGTCCAAGTCGAGATGATGACGGAAATTAATCTGCTTCACAACTATGCTCGTCAAGGGCTCTTGTTTGACAAAGAACAGAAGAAGCGCTCCTGGACCCTGTTGCGCAAGCATTACTCTCGCAGTCAACTCGCAGCAAAGGGGGTTCTGAAAGATTATGATCATCTCGAGCTGTTTGAAGTTCCTCGCATTCGAAGACAAACACCTGTGCCGCCTCAGCGTTCTGACTCTACTGATCTGCTGTTTGTTGAACCAGACGATGATATTGAAGACACTGCAGGCACATTGATATTCAAACCAGATGCTCCTCGCTCTACTCCCGAAGCCCATGTTGCAAGTCCAGCTCCTGCTTCGACCTCTACCATCGCTCGTTCTGCTTCGCCGAACAGTTCAAGTTCTGAGGGTTCTTCGGACGAGTAGTTCCTCGTATGCATTCTCTTTCCTTTTTGACACTTGTTGACAAAAAGGGGGAGAATAACATCGAGAGGATAGATGAGCGGGATATTTGCAGGGTGTTTTTCATTCGCCATTTGCTTTTCTAACAATTTGGTTTTCCATTGTAGAACTATTTGCCTGGGTGTGAACTTTATTGCACCGCTTGTGGTGCTGTTAAACCTCATCGTCATGTACCATTAATAACCCCTGCAATGCTATTTGCTTTCCTATACCTGTTTGCAGGTATCTTCGAAAAAGTTATTCTCTTGCAATGATCTTTATCGTTCTTATCTATCTTGCAGGAGAAGAAAACATATTGGAAATCATTCTCTGAAAAGAGATATCCTATGTTTCAATCAATATCTTGTATCTCCTGCTTTACTATGATTTCTCTTCACTATCTAACAATGCAGGAGAAGAAAGTTTGTCTCAGATTGAATTCACTCGACTATCAAATGAAAATCAATTCAGTCTGACTGATGTGATGTTTTTTCGTAGATAGCTTTCATTTCATCTCGTTCGGTGAAGGAAAACTCTGTCTGAAGTATATCCACTTCGAGCTAAAGCTCTCATGCATCCCTTGCTGTGTTTTTGCTCGTAATTTTCAATCTGCAGGGATTCATCATGTCTCATGTGGACCCAAGCCTTGTTCTGAGAAAATCTTCATGGCTTATTTTTCGCCACAAATCATTTCAAAGTATTCATAAACTCTAACATATCTCCTTTGAAGATTGTGTGGTGTAGGAATTATCTCAGATGGCTAAGAGTGCATTGATCGAGCTTTCGGACTGTATCTACTATCAATGCAACTCATTCGAAGATTCACTTCGCTCCCTTTCTCACATCAGTAAGATGCATACATTAAGGGGGAGCATGTTTTATCTTCGTGATTATCTTTCGTCTCTCATTTTCCTTCACATTTCAGTTCTATTTTATCTATCCTTTGATGTGGTCTGTTTTGTCAACAATCGTCCAAAAAGGGGGAGATTGTTGGTGCAATACTTTGCCCTCTTGTGTTTTGGAGATTGTTGACAGAAACTGGCATGGACTGATTTGTTTGCTAGTGCACAAAGAGAAATAGTCCATGCAGAACCGAAGAGAATGCTATCTTTGGTGTCAAGTTCAAGGAACTTCACTGAAGGACATTTGTGTTGCAGAGCTGATTGTGTCATATCTAGCGAAGCCGTATAGGCGAGAAAATTAATGAGAACAAGTTGACCACTTAAAATTATTGCTGATGTGAAGCAATACATGTTCGGAGTCATCCAAAGAAATTGACTGCAGTCGAAGTGAAGAGGACGAAGTGAAGACGTAGCATTTACTTTCGTTGTTCTTTATCTTTTTGAGTCATAGGACCTTGATACGTCTCCAACGTATTTATAATTTTTTATTGTTCCATGCTATTATATTATCAATCTTGGATGTTTTATATGCAATTATAGTCATTTTATATCATTTTTGGGAACTAACCTATTAACCTAGTGCCTAGTGCCAGTTGTTGTTTTCTGCTTGTTTTTGGTTTTTCAGAAAATCAGTACCAAACGGAGTCCAAACGCTACGAAACTTTTTGATGATTTTTTTCCGGACAAAAGAGACCCTAGAAGCTTCGGGGAGGACCAGAAGACCTACGAGAAGACGACAAGGCAACGGGGCGCGCCCAGGGGGGGTGGCCGCACCCTGTTAGCTTGTGGGCCCCACGTGGCTCCTTTTGACCTAATTCCACTTCTATAAATTCTCAAATATTGGGAAACCAACAGAGAACCACCTCGAATAACTTTTCCGCCGCCGCAAGCTTTTGTTCTTCCGCGATCCCATCTGGAGGCCTTTTCCGGTACCCTGCCGGAGGGGGAATCGATCACGGAGGGCTTCTACATCAACCTTACTGCCCTACCGATGATGTGTGAGTAGTTCACCATAGACCTACGGATCCATAGCTAGTAGCTAGATGGCTTCTTCTCTCTCTCTGATCTTCAATACAACGTTCTCCTCGATCTTCTTGGAGTTCTATTCGATGTAATCTTCTTTTGCGGTGTGTTTGTTGGGATCCGATGAATTGTGGGTTTATGATCTGAATATTCATGAGAAGTAATTGAGTCTTTTCTGATCTTTATTATGCATGATTTTTATAGCTTTGTATTTCTCTCCGATCTATCCGTTTGGTTTGGCCAACTAGATGGAGAGGTGCTTTGTAATGGGTTCAATCTTGCGGTGCTCTATATCCCAGTGACAGAAAGGGACAAGACACGTATTTGTATTGTTGCCATTAAGGGTAAAACGACGGGGTTTATTCATATTGATTGGGTTTACTTTGTCTACATCATGTCATCTTGCTTAAGGCGTTACTCCGTTTTCATTAACTTAATACCCTAGATGCATGCTAGATAGCGGTCGATGGGTGGAGTAATAGTAGTAGATGCAGGCAGGAGTCGGTCTACTTGTATCGGATGTGATGCCTATATACATGATCATTGCCTTGAATATCGTCATAACTATGCGCTTTTCTATCAATTGCCCAACAGTAATTTGTCTACCCACCATATGCTATGTGTTCTAGAGAGAAGCCTCTAGTGAAAACTATGGCCCCTGGGTCTACTTTAAACATAAAAAGAAAACCTAAATATACTTGCTGCAATTTTATTTCTTTTATTTTGTTTTACAATTTATCTATCTACCACTACAAGATTTAATCATTGCAAGTAACGAGTTCAAGGGGATTGATGACCCTCTTGCCCGCGTTGGGTGCAAGTATTTGCTTTTGTGTGTGCAGGTGTTGTTCACGAGGCTTTGCGTGATTCTCCTACTGGTTCGATAACCTTGGTTCTCACTGAGGGAAATACTTATCACTACTGCACTGCATCTCCTATCCTCTTCGGGGAAAATCCCAACGCAGCTCACAAGTTGCAGACCTCCGTACTATTAAGAGGGGTATAGGTTCTCGACGCTTTGATCCGTTGTGATGCTTAGCCAAACCTATGAAAGGCCGAGAGAAATCTCTTTATGCTTCAAATGATTACCTGTCAGCAGAAGACGTTGTTGTTCGTTGCTGCAGGAGATATCTTTCGAACTGAGGAGTTAGCATTTCTTGCTCCGCTAGGAATGTTACCGTTGTGCTCAAATTTCTGACTGTTGGACTCGTGTCGTTCAGCCATTGGTTTTCCTGCATGTCCAATTTGGTCATTTCCCTTCAGGGAAGGCTGCGGCTATAAATAGCCACCCCGCTCCAACGTTGTCCGTTGGCTGCTCCGCTTAAGATTTCTGAGAAGATTGATTGAGCATCCCCTCTCCGAGAGATTTGAGTTAAAAATCCATCGAGAGAAAACAAAGAACCAAAACTTAGACAATGGTTGAGCATCACAGTAGTTCCGAGTTAGAGTTCTTGTACCAATTACTCTTGAGAGTTGTGCACTCTCTAGACGGATAGGTGTCGGCTCGAGTGATTGAAGAGTTATTGTCTTCACCGAGCAAGATCTTCAGCGACCAAGAGTCGTTGTGGTTTGCGAGGAAGTCTGTTGAAGGTTTGGAGATCACCGATAAGTATCTACCACGAGTGAAATCAACTGGAGTCTGATCAGCTCCTAGTTGAAGGAGAATAGGACGGAGAGAGGTTTGCTCATGTGTTCAATCACAAGTCCCTCCAACCAGACGTAGTCCTTTGGCAGAAGGGCGAACTGGTCTACCAAATCCTTTTTTCGCCATCGAGCACCACTGGTTCACTTTACTTCACTGCATTACTTTCTGCAGCTACTCTTTGTGCTCTGTGTCGATAGTTTTTCATTGATCTTTTATCATTCGATCTCGATCTACTCATCATTTCTTGCTCGTTTAGATATCCCTCAGTATTACTTCGTATTTCCATCAATAGCTTGTACCTCGTTGTTCTTATCTAGTTTTCTCTCATGATACTGCATCTTGTAATGTACTGCTTTACCATCGTGATAGTTACACCTGTTTTGTACTATGCTCGTATCATCATCACTTCCTATCCCGAAAGATTTGTTCCTCGGTAGGATTCTCACTTAGTCTTATTTCTATCAAGTCTTTTTCGCTGCTGTGCTTGGGATAAAGTCAAAACATTCAAAAGAATTTTTGAATCTCCCATTCACCCCCCTCTGGTCGATATACTCTCGGTCCTAACAGAGGGCGCTTCCTATTTAGCGCTTCAGGCGCCCGTTAGCATACATTTTGCAAACGGGCGCACACAGCAGCTCCGCGCTGGGCCGGCCCATCTCCACTTTGTTTATCTGTTTTTTTAATGCAAGAAAAGAGCGCTCGAGGAGAGAATCGAACCACCGACCTCTTGCATCGAAGCACAATGCACTAACCACCGCCCCACACAACCTGATCTAATAAGTTACTTTTTTATGTTTTCTTCTTTCTTCTTTCCCTTTTCCATCTTCCATCTTCCATTTTCTTTTTTCCTTTTTTCTTTTTCTTTTTATCCTTTTTTTCTTCTTCCTTGCTCGATGAATAATAAATAAATTCTTGATTTTTTTTTCAAATCGATGAACTTTTTTGAAAACGAAGATTTTTTTTTCAAATTTGATGAAATTTTTAATTTTTCAATGAACTTTCTTCAAATTTGATGATTTTTTTTTCAAATTTGATGAACTTTTTTTCCAATTTGATGAGCTTTTTGAAGTTCGTGAACTTTTTTCAAATCCATTAATATTTTTGAATTCATTATTTTTTCCGATTTATTTTTGGATTTTTCTATTTTTTTCAAAAGTCAACCGTTGACCGGTCAACGATTGACCGGTCAAACCGCGACCAGTGACTAGCGACCAACAGCGAATGAGCACGTGCGAGCGAACGAGCAACGTGCGCGAGTGAGCGAGCACCCGCATTGGGCCGGCCCAAGTTCGCGGCTACGTGAGCGCCAATTTCATGAACGGGCGCTTGAAGCGCCGTATATGAGCTCCCGCAGGGGAGGCCATGCGCCTGAGTGTTGTGGTCGGCCGCTGGCTTCATGGGCTTCTCTGGGCTGTCCATTTGTGCCATTTATTTTTTCTGGTTGTCCACCAACGCCATTTGATCTTTTTTTGGTGGGTGGCATATGTGGGACCAGTGGGACCCAATGCCACTTACATCCTGGACCAAGTCCTCATCAGACAAGGCCCAAGTGCATCAAGCCATGGTGCAGCTTATTAGTGCATGTCGCCATGAGTCGTCCCCGCTGCAAAGAGGGCATGCATTAATATGTGAGATGTTCCTGTTGTGTAGAACATCCGTCGTCGGAAGGGAGTGGCGGGCGAGTCGGCACAGAAACACCTTCACCTTTTTTTTGAGGGCTAAACACCTTCACCTTAGAGGGGACCGAGATATTCCATCTGGCTGAGTAGCTGGACCCCCTCGTGCATTGTGCACAACTGGCCCATATGCCGATTTGATTTTGCTCACCCAACCCGACATGGGCCTTGCCCCGCCGCGCGCCGAGCTGAGCTGGGCCCTTAGTACCGCACGTGGCAGACGCCGGCCTCGCTCGCTCTATTTGACTAGTCGTAATTCTCATTGTTGTTTTTGATTGATGACTACTAGTCGTACTAGCTAGATAGATTCCCGGCCGCGATTCTTTCTTCTCCTCCGATCTTCTCCCGCTCCCGCTCCGGCAGGCAGTTGAGCAGTTGCAACAAGCAGTTAAAACTAGACAGATCCTTGATTCTCTCGCAGGTTGGTTGCACTAGGCGCCACTATAAGTAGAGTGACATCCTACGTACTCCTACCACATCTCCTGAGAAACCGAACGAGAGCTAATATCCATCCTTGCAGCTAACCGATCATGGTCATGGTCATGGTCATGGAGACGAGGCGCGCCCCTCTCTGCTTTCTTCTGCTAGTCGCCATCTTCTTACAAGGAAATCCCACATTGGTGTGTGTGTGCGCGCGCGCGCCATTCTTGAGCTGGTTCTACATTTAATATGATGAGAAAGATTATACTGGTACAAGTTACTTATTGATCTAGTGTCCATCTATGAACTTCAGAGGAGTGCAAGTACAGGATTCCGTATGTCCCCTTCTGCAAGGGGTGGAGCTGCAAGGTGGAGTGCTGGCTGGAGGCCAAGCTCTTCCGCGCCCGTCTACAGGAGCACAAGTGCATCAGGGGCGGCATCAAGGGCGCCTGCTACTGCCTCTTCTGCGGGAAGCACCTCCAATGAAAGCATACATCCTCCATCATTTGCCCGCTCGTCCAGTAGGAGTTACCACTAGTTATTTATCTCAAACATTCCTCGTCAATGTTTGCTTCTCCAGCTCAAATCAATAACTCCTTTTCTCATAAACGAATTGCGACTAGTTTATTAAGGTAGCAGCAGCAGCTCTAGTACGTAGGAGCTTCAGATGTAGTTAGTCCCAGTTTGGAGATTGAATTCTTTCTTCTTTTATTTTGGCTTCCTAGATAGCTGCTACGACCGTGTAATGTCTTGCTTCAATTAATGTTATTGCGGATTAATAAAATTACATGATGATCTCTGCGTAACCGAAATGCTCGGAAATGTTTCAGAGATGCACGGTCAAGTCTATATGCACTAACAGGTTTCCTATGGAGTAGGAACATGAAATTACGGATGTCAGTATGTCACATCATAAAAAATTACTAGCAAATGTTTCAAGTCTATAAAATCAAAAGGAAAATCTGATGGAGTTTCTAGATCTCTAAAATGAGGAAGTATGCACATGAACCATCCTACATGTCGCTTCATCATAAAAATTTAAGACATTTCTGGAGCTAAAAAAATATCTGGGTCCTAAAGTAACTCATGCCCTTGGAATCCAACAGAAGAAAACGTTTCAAAATATCTTCATACTTCAGAGCTTGTTTTTAGCTCATCATGTCTTCGGAGATCGACCATGCTACTTACTAGTTACTGCTTACTACTAGTATTCAGTTGTCCACCACATACAACATGATTTTAACATAACATAAGGAAATTTTGCACACACACTACCAAGAAATAAGGGGTCTATGGTCAGTTGTACACCTCTGCCATCACAACCTTAATACCGTAGTCCGGGAGGTACAAGATAGCTGTAGCGATGGAGATCATGCTGCGAGGCCACTCTCGGAGTTCATCTCCCGAGCTGTTTGCCTGTTCAGTGACAAGTGAGCACAACACTTGTTCGAATGTGGTGTAATCAAATTCAGAGTATGCAGTTGCTAGTTTACTTAATCTACACATTAACGATGCCGCGCTAGTTTAGTTTTATCTATGCCCAGATCATTAATGTTAGCTACATGTACAAAATAAGCTCAAAACTTTCATTGCTCTAACTACATGGATGAATGGAAACTGAGATGCCACAACCACACGAGGCAGGTTGCCTCTGTTCAAAGGAGCTTTTCCTTTATACTCCCTCCTTTCCGGTTTACAGGGCTTGTGTGTCACTAATTAATGAAAGCATGTGCACGGTTTTTTGTTGTTTAGATTACTATAATAACCATAATAAACAAAGGAAGATACACCTTTTCACGAAATATCAACTATGCGTCAATTGACTAGGGTAAGTCACAATTCTTCTTCTTTTTGCTAACTACACGTTCTCTACATCAATTAAACAAAAGGACTGATACACAATAAACCTGCTATAATAAATTTGCTTACTTAGTAAATTCATATTTATGTAGTTATATTATTAAAAGTGATTGTCGTTTCAGACATGGCATATGCAATCCAGAGAACGGCGAGCGGAAAAAACCTAGAAACAAGCTAAAAATTCATTACTCACTGTGCCTTCAGTGTATTATTCTGACAAATCAAAACTCTGCCCTTTTCCTCTACCATCTGGAAATGTGCAAACAATACTTAAGAGTCTTATGAGTAAAAATGAAAATTGATTACCACAAAAGTACTTAATTAACACATTTCAAACCTCAACATCACTGAAGCTTCTAATGTTGTTAACATATTCATCGGTGTTCTGCCTTTTTTGAGCCCTTTCCCCTCCAGTCACTGAGTGTGAGTTTCTTCTTTTGGATGGTCCTGCCTCCTTGGCCTGACGTTCAGGCGCTGGTGCTGGCAGCATTTCATGGGCAGAATTATAGCCACTCAGCAAACTTCTTCTATGCATAGAGCAGAAATCAGTCCCATATGCTGCACTCATGTTACATCCTAGAACCATGCAGCGTCGGCCGCCACCATGTTTGATACAATAATCAGTTCGCCCTTGTGCACTGTTCCCGCATCCTTGAAACTTGCATCGCCTTCCCCCACCATGCGCAATGCAAAAATCTGTGTTCCCTTGAGCACCCTTCCCACAACCATCATATTTACATCTCTTGCCGCCACCGTGCTTCACACAACGGTCTGTGCGGCCTTGACTGCTCCTACACGCACCCTTGGTGCATCCACTGACAGCACAGCCCCTCCTTTTGTGCACCCTTGAACCATGGCAAATGCATAGAGCTGTGCCTCCATGTGCAACATTTATACAACCTTGAACCATGCAGCCCTTTGAAGCACTGTCGTGGACCTTGCAATACCTTGTACTTCCCTGGGATGTTTTGCTGCACTCTTGGTACGTGCACATCACAACTTCACCGTTAAGACTGCAGATTACTGTGCTGCCCGTACCATTCCCAACACTTCCTACAACACTAAATCCGTCATTTCCATCGTGCGCCGTTGGCTGCACTCCTTTACTATAGACGGTGCTGAACTGTGTGTTGCATTCTGTAGAAGAGGTGTTGACTCTTTTCTTTCCGTTAATCTTGTTGTAGAATTTCCCAAACCGACTGTTTTCCTTATCTTCGCCCTCAGGATACAGGGGGACAGCAACAAAATCCTGGGTCACTTCCTGGTAGAGTGCCACCACTTTTGCCCCTAAATCACGGTTCTGATCCTTCTCAGTGTCTCCCTCTGGTTTTTCCTGAACATGAACATCGTAGATTCTTGTGCTAACCATAGGATTTCCAGCGTCAATCTTTACTCTGGTGCCACTATGTCCTTCATGCTTGATTGATACATCTGATTTGGTGCATGGTACTGTGCTGGAACCAGGTTCACCATGTGAGTGGCCTCCACCATGGGAAATGCGTAAATCAACACCATCTCGCACGATATGAGGGCAGCCAATCATCTGGCATAATTGTCCCACATTGTGGCATTTGCAGGTAGCACACCCTTCTGTCATTGATGGCAACACAACAACTTTCTCTGTACTTTCAGATAGTGTGGCCTCTTTTGTGCAATCAACTGCTGCAACAAACACCTGATCTTTGGACTGCATGGCCTTGTTTTCACTTAGTGAGGATGTGATAGTACCTTGCTTTGTTAATAACAAAGATGTGGCACCACCTTGTTCTGTCATTGACGAGAATACGACAACTTCGGCTTCATGTTCCGACTGCATAGCTTTGCCCACACAATCACTTGCTGCAATAAGTTCATGACTCCTAGACTGCGTAGCCTCTTTTGCAACATCACTTGTTGCAAGAAACACCTGATTTTCAGGCTGCATGGCCTCTTCTGCCATTAATGAGGACGTGGCGGCACCATATTCTACCATCGACAAGGATGTTGTACCACCTAGTTCTTTTTCTAACTTTAACAAGCATGTTGTACCAGTAGCATCTTGTACTGAAATTGGCGGGGATGCTGCAGCTTGAGTTACATTTTCAGACTGAGCAACGTTAGCATCATCTTCTTCAACATTGCCACCTTTTCCGAAGCTATCTTCATCAGTGGTCAAATCAACAACATCTAATTTGACATAATACTCATCATAGTCCAAGTCAATATAATCCACTAATGTCATTACTGAACCTGAAGCAACAAAAAGGTGTGAGTGATAGGCATGAACAAATGCAGAAAACAAATATATGTGCAGCATTACCAATTTATCAAACTGTCAAAGATAAAAGGTGCTGAGAAAACAAAGGCAGGGCTGCATTTCTAACCATATCTCTGTTATTATTAACTTTAATATAAAATGATTGAGCTGGTGGTGACGGTGGCTCCACCTTGGAGGATCCTGTCCAATGTGGATGGATCTGTGCACATGTACGATGTTTATATAATTCTATGTGCCTTACCGGTCAGATGCAAACTTTCAATGAGATATAATTACCTATGTGTTCTAAATAGACTGGCCAGTACTATATTTGCTAAGTGATATTATATTTGCATGATTGAATATGGTTTTCTCAAGGAATATGTCTTAACCAAGTAGACACAAGTAATGACGAAACTAGTTTTCTTCAAAAGCCTTATATCCCTCTTTCACGTCTGCGGAGTGGATAATTCTGAAAGAGCCACTATTTGGGGGAGCATTCCACAGAGAATGTGTAAGAAATTTTCATGGATGATATGCTAACATAGCTGAAGGTCACGGCAATGCTTGCTAAAGCAGGTACTATCACTGATGTGTGCAGCACACTCGTGAAACGGTTTGCCACCTTATCCTACATTCCCATGATCTCTGATAGGCTTCGAATCATCAAGATTTGCCGATACCTGCACGACATCTTTTTCCTCGGACAACAACGTGTAGGCGTCATCCTTCAGAAAGGTTTGGGGAGTAGCAGTTATTGATATTCTCAGGGATATGCGCTTGACAAGAAACATGATGTTAGCATACTAATTCATTCGGTTGGATAAAATTTGAAGCCTTCTAAGTAATAAACTTCCTAATCTCCTTTTCCCAGCCTACGGCGCACCTGTTTCTGGTCTCAGCTGCCATACGTTTTCTCCCGTCCCAATCTCTGTAAATACCCTAGCTTCCTCCGGTCCTAATTTAAATTCGAAGGCAGATCCCATTTCCCTCAAAAAAAATTCTATGAGTGGGTTGATAGAGTTGATTCGCACTCAGCGCAGTGGCCAAGCAAATAAACAACGCAAAAGGTTCAATTCCATGGAAATTCTCCAAGTTTGAAACCGGCTAGCAAGACCTCCGGGTTCGGCTATATTTATCCTATTTTATCAGCATTACTTCCCACATTGATTGATCCTCCAAAAACTCACAATACAGAAAAGTAAACAAAAACTCAATAGAGAAAGCAAAACTCTTGCGAACAATCCGAGAAAGTATAGTTAGGGCGGTTCCTCTATGAAAAGAAGAAACCTGCGGGAGTCCGGGTAGATCTTCGCGGAATCCACGCCCAGCACAGTAGTGCGGGAGTCCGGGGAGGGCGGCTGGCCTGCTTATGCTTTGAGGAAGGATGCCTGAGGCGAGCTCGCCGGAATGAGGAGAGCGAAGATGGGTTTTGATGGCGTCAGCGGATTCGAGAGACTTCTGTACGAAACAGGGCTGACCGGCTGAGTACTTACAACACCTCTACAGATCCCGCAAAACCTTACCGACCAGTAAAATTCCGGCTGTTTTGGTCTTTTTCGGCCTAACAAATCGGTTAAAAGAAGCCCGGTGTTAGCAACTTTCCACGGGTGGGCCTTGGGCCGGCATGAGAGGGACGGGCCTAGCACCCAGGCCAGGGAAGCCATCGACTACAAATACCTGAAGGATTAGATCGAGCAGGGCATCCCAGGAAGGATCACGAACGAACCGGCGACGGCACTTCCTCTCCCACCTCTGGCTCTCGACCCTTCCCCTGTTCTTGCTTCTTCCATTTTCAGCACACTTGTGCTTGTATCAGAAGTGTAATCCGAACCTATTAGCTACTCAATCCCACCATATCGAGCAATACAGAGAGATATCAGTGAGTAGCTAACACTTGGTATTCAGAGCCAATTTTTTTTCCCCACCACCACCACCATCCGATCCGGCGATGGAGCCGGCCACCAAGAACGATCTGAAGGACCTGATGAAGGAACTGCTCAAGGAGCTCAAGGAAGACATCAAGGTGGCTGTCGCGGAGGCGTTCGGCAACTCGAAGCCGGCGCTCGAGCATGCGATCACCTCGACTGCTTCCCTGCTGCTTGCCACGAACGTCTTCAACGCTAACTCCGAGGTACACTACGTCGCCTCCTCCACCACCAAGGCCCAGGATGTCCTCAAGGTCGTCCACGATGCGTCCCCTGACTGCATAGAGATAGCGCCCGTCACCTGTTCGACGGATTGCTCGCACCAAGTCGTCGTCGACGACCCCATCAACATTGCTGCTCCGACACACACCACCTGTTCGGCGGGTGGCCTTGACCACTTGTGCGACGACCGCATGTGTCCATCTTACACCGAGCAACTACCATGGCCGCCCCCTATTCCAGTGCAGATTATTGTGAACGACACTGTCCTATTCCATGGCATAGCTCGCGGTTGCGTCTCCGGTGACTCTGGATATGTGTGGTGGCCACCGGACCACCAGCCAAGGATGAAGAGTGAATTGCAACTGCAGAGGGTAATTGGAGAAGGTGCTCTCATTTTGCAAAGCAATTGTAGCAAGGTCGAGTTGCGTCCACTACCGTGGCCATCGTTTTCAAGCAATTGCAGAACAGTGCAGGTGTGGTTAGAACTACCCAAGTGTGAGCTCCCTGATTCTAGTGTTGCCAAATTTGCTTCACCGGTGACTATTTCTGTTCATGCCTTTTGTTCATTGGAATCTATTGAGCATCAGTTTCTAGCTGTTCCTGAGCAGGTCAGTGAGTTGATTGGCAGTTTTAGTCTTGAGAAATTGTGGAGCACTAGTAATCTTGTCTATAAAACCCAGATGCATTGGAAAATTTCTGAGCATCACGCACGAGAGTGTGCTGATGTAGGTAGTATTCCCACTCCTAACAAATTACAGGAGAAACTACAGATTAGGAGCATGTCAGTACAATGCAAATTTTGGGTCAAGAGAAATTAAAGGAATGCCTTGGTTTCGCATTGGGCAGGACTGTTTTAACCGGCTTCCACAATTGCCATCCTGAGTATGGTACAAAATATGTCCGCATCAACCAGGTTACAGTTCCAAATATTAGTTTCAACTATGGATTTTCTGAGGTTTGGCTAGCTTGCAATTGGGCTGCCATGGGGCTTAAGCGTGATGAACTACCCAATGCTAGTGGAATGGCAGGCTTGGAGTCCACCGACTTTGCTATCTATCTGGATTATCTGCTACCCACCTCTCCTGATATCAATCACGCTAGATTTTTCTACACAAGTGCGGCTGTTACAAACCTGAAGCTGCAGTTTATTGTCTTTCCCGGAGAGTCACTGCATCCCGGTCTATTGTCACACAAGGCAGATGGTCAGCAACAGGTGATTAGGCTCTTTCAGTTAGTCCAACTTCATTGCAAGGAACAGTGGTCATTGTTGGCAGACTGGACCACTTTGGAGTTCAATCATGCTATCTCGCATATCCACTATACTAGTATTATTGATTCATTGCTTCAGGGGAAGTTTGGTACACGCAAGGGAATGGCTACCAAATTCAGTGGAGGTTACACTCTGCAACCAGCAGTCATGGCTATGGAACTGCAGTCCACAGAACTTTTCTGTTTTCCCTTACCACCTGCCAAGCCTCCTGACAAACATGACAAGTGTATTCTTATTTTGGTCAAGATTCAACACAAGATTCTAAGTTTGTACTTTGTGAGTGAGTCTCTTCATCTCTTAGCTAGACCTTTTGAGCTATATGCTACTACCTCGCCTATGGAGATGATCGACCCTCTTATAATTGTTAATTGGACTTCTTGGCCCTGGTATAGCATCTATGTTGTCATGGAGATGGATCCAACAACAAGTACTGCAGCTTGCGACAAATGTGGTTGTCGACATCTTATATCAACCGGGGCTTATAAACTATTTTTGGATTACATGTTTGAGCAGAGAAAATCTCAGAACCGGAAGTGTCTGCTCTATTTAATTCGGCGAACAACTCTTGCGTATTTGGGAACGATGGACTCCTATCCAGCCAATCTATGTATCACCACTGTACTGGTAGATGATTCAGTGCATCACTGGGTGATTCATATCTGTGCAAGCATGCTGGCTGGTAGCGATCAGTGCAAGTGTGAATGGGGCGCACAATGCTTATTTGGCAAATGGGTCGTGGATGCTGGGAGCAGCCAGAACGGTGAGGTTTGTGTTTCCTTGGGACTTGTGATCAAAAGGAGTGGTTTCCTTATAAGTATGCAACATTTGATCAGGCTAGGGGCATCGTGCTTCTTAATTGCTATGCTTGGAGGCTGCTGAATGCTAATTTCTTGCAAGCCTCCTGTTTCAACGGATATTCTTGTCTGTGTGGTTTTGTGCTACTTCAGTGGGAAATTGCATGGACACTCGTCTTGGAGTTCTATGCTAGTCGTAACCAGTCTGGGCAACCATTCCGTCCACCATCAGTGAGAAGTGCAGGTTATCTGGAGAACCAAATTGCAGCTTGGCTACCATTCTTTGAAAGAACAGTGCAGCCTACCCTATTGTTGTCAGAGGATCCTGGCATATGGACACTTCACTATCTCTACGATGGGGATTGCAAACAAGTCAAAGTTACAGGAATGAGGGATGCCACACCCACAACCCTCGATATCGATTCAGCTGACATCGGCCACCATTACTACATCCACGCCTTCCTCGACCAAGCCCCAAATGACAATGACTACTACCTCAAGGACACCTGCTTCTCCGACCTCGTTCAAGTCCACTGCAACCACGGCTGCGACCGCGATGGCTACTTCGGCAACCCAGGCAAGCAAACTTACTACTTCGGTCGAGTCTACACCGACCTCGACCACTATCATGAAGACTACCATGGCGACCCTAGCAAGATCAAGGGACTTCGAGCGCCATGGGATCCCGGCAAGCCAGCCTTTTAGTCTTCTCCTGAGCTTCGTCTTGGGGTCAAGCCGAGTTTCAAGGAGGGAGGGGTGTTAGCAACCTTCCACGGGTGGGCCTTGGGCCGGCATGAGAGGGACGGGCCTAGCACCCAGGCCAGGGAAGCCATCGACTACAAATACCTGAAGGATTAGATCGAGCAGGGCATCCCAGGAAGGATCACGAACGAACCGGTGGCGGCACTTCCTCTCCCACCTCTGGCTCTCAACCCTTCCCATGTTCTTGCTTCTTCCATTTTCAGCACACTTGTGCTTGTACCAGAAGTGTAATCCGAACCTATTAGCTACTCAATCCCACCATATCGAGCAATACAGAGAGATATCAGTGAGTAGCTAACACCCGGCCCGTAAAAAATTATAAGCGGTCTGCATATCCATTCCTCCGGTGCTATATGTACAGAGCCGGACAGCTTTTAGGGTTAGCAAATCCTATCCCCTCCGTCGTAATCTGTCCGCCCTGCCGCTAGTCCTTCCCAACTCCGATGACAAATTCCGCTGCATCTCCTCCGTTTCCCCTCCTTGATGGCCGGTGGTGCTGGCAGCCGTGGCGCAAGCTCGCACGACACGACGCGGAGGTTGACAGCTCCCGCCGGCCAGTTGTGGAGCCATGGCGCTCGAAGCAAGCGCACAACCATGGTCGGTTCTCCCGGAGCAGCGGGGGAAGCCCTTGGGCCGGCTTCCACGCGCTCCACGACCACCTCTTTCCGCACTTCCAGAGGTGCCGGGAGGCCGATGCAGAGCTCGTCGCCGCGGAGAAAGCTTTGGCGACTGGAGAAGAAGGTGCCGTCGACCGTCTCGCCGCCGCCAAGGAGGAGCACGACCTCGCCCACGCGCTCCGCAAGACCGCCGCCAAGTTCTACCTCGGCGTCGACGACCGTTGACGGGGTCCTGTACCAGGGTGGCTCACGGCAAGGAGCCCGGCCTCATACAAGACACGGGGCACGCTAGGCCAGAGCAAGGAGCAAATCCTAGGAGGCGAAGACACCTTCGTGGTCCCCAAGAATAGAGGGCGGCGGCGCCTCGGATTGCATTTGGCATATAAACCCTAGACCTCTCCTGCTTATATAAAGGGAGGTCTAGGGTACTCATTGATCATCTATTCACAGATAGGAAAACTCTCGGTAGCAATCTCATTCGCCATTGTAACCCCTCGCACGAGGTATCCCTCCATTATGAATCATCAAAACCAGCAGGACGTAGAGTATTACTCTCCGGAGGCCCGAACCTGGATAAACCCCTCGTGTGACCTCTGATCCATGACTTCCAGTTGTGCTTGGACCCCTACCAAGGGATCTGACGGTATTTTGCACCGTCAGTTGGCGCACCAGGCACGGGCAGCGCTGGCTGGAGACCGATCTTGGATCGGATCTTTACCTGCTTCCGACGGCCTACCACCAGGAGAGAGCCTAACCTTCGGCTCCTTGACGTTCGTCGCCGACGAGGCAGTTCGAGTTGACATCATCCCACTGGCCAAACCCGTCACCTCGGGGTCTCCCAAGGGACCCCGCGGCAGTCACGCTCAATCAGACAAACACGCACGCGCATCGGGCCCGACGGGACCTGCGAGCTGCATCCGCCGTGCCTACAGGACGAAAACTACACCAATGATTCAGTTGGTCGCAATGGTCTGCAGCAGCAGCCGCCTCAACCAAGCGTCGGAAGACTGCCTTATCACCGACCCCGACGTTCACGAGGACGCCGGCGCGATCAGCGTCACCTCGGCCTCAGATGACGAAGAAGGCGACACGGCGCCTCTTTGCCTCACGAACGAGGACGAGAACGCCGGCCTCCAGCCCGTCCGCGAGGTCACCTACTCTGATCTCTGGGGGGAATCGGGATCCTCTCCGAGCTCATAGGTCGGTGACTCCACCGACCAAAGGACATCTCGATCTGAGGCCCCACAAACATTTTTTCTTCATCAAGTCATGATGACTGAGCCAACCACGAACGTGCTGCGCGCGGCGGCTACGACGGTGGCCGCCACATCCGAGCTCCCAGCATCCAGGACACAGCTACACACCAACCCGATATTGACGCCCCAGCCGCAAATCAGCACTGGCCTCCTGGCAAGCTCACCAGCGGGCTTCACCACAACTGCGGCAGCACTCCGAACTACGATGTCCACACTGCCACATGTGACAGGATATGCCCTGAACTATCTCACAACACCCATCGCCGGCACCTACCCAGCATCAAGGACTCTAGAGGCCATCCGCGTATCCCAGCTAAATGCACAGCTCACACTCCAGCAGAAAGTGCTGGAGGTCTCGGCTCGCGAGGCTCGTTGGAACAAGATGATGACGCGCAAACGCCTACGTCGCCCACGCCGCAACCGCGAAACCTCCTCAACGACCTCGCCAACTGAGGCCGGGAGCGGGGGATCGGATTCGACGAACCGGTCGCGGAGGCCGCCCCACCACAAACCGCAGCTCGCGGTCTTCAAGCGGCGGCAGCACTAGCAGACCGGTGATACGTCTCCAACGTATCTATAATTTTTGATTGTTCCATGCTATTATAGTATCAATCTTGGATGTTTTATATGCTATTATATGCCATTATATACCATTTTTTGGGACTAACCTATTAACCCAGTGCCCAGTGCCAGTTGCTGTTTTCTGCTTGTTTTTGCCTTTTCAGAAAATCATTATCAAAAAGTGTCCAAGTGAGAAAAAAACTTTGGATTAATTTTTTCTGGACAGAAGAGAAAACCTTTCCGCCACCGCAAGCCTCTGTTCTTTCGCGATCCCATCTGGAGGCCTTTTCCGGTACTCTGCCGGAGGGGGAATCGATCACGGAGGGCTTCTTCATCAACCTTGCTGACCTTTCGATGATGTGTGAGTAGTTTACCACAGACCTACGGGTCCATAGCTAGTAGCTAGATGGCTTCTTCTCTCTCTTTGATCTTCAATACCATGTTCTCCTCGATGTTCTTGTAGTTCTATCAGATGTAATCTTCTTTTGCAGTGTGTTTGTTGGGATCCGATGAATTGTGAGTTTATGATCAGATTATTCATGAAAAATATTTGAGTCTTCTCTGAACTCTTTTATGCATGATTATTATAGCTTTATATTTCTCTCTGATCTATCGATTTGGTTTGGCCTACTAGATTGATTTATCTTGCAATGGGAGAGGTGCTGTGTGATGGGTTCAATCTTGCGGTGCTCAATCCCAGTGACAGAAGGGGACATGACACGTATTTGTATTGTTTCCATTAAGGATAAAAAGATGGTGTTTAATCATATTGCTTGAGTTTACTTTGTCTACATCATGTCATCTTGCTTAAGGCGTTACTCTGTTTCATACTTAATACCCTAGATGCATGCTGGATAGCGATCGATGGGTGGAGTAATAGTAGTAGATGCAGGCAGGAGTCGGTCTACTTGTCTCGGACATGATACCTATATACATGATCATTGCCATGAATCCGTCATAATTATTTGCTTTTCTATCAATTGCTCAACAGTAATTTGTTTACCCACCGTATGCTATGCGTTCGAGAGAGAAGCCTCTAGTGAAAACTATGGCCCCCGGGTCTACTTTATCATATATAAAAAACCTAAAAATACCTTGCTGCAATTTATTTAATTTTATTTTATTTAGTATTTTAGTTTATCTTTCTATCACTATCAGAATTAATCCTTGCAAATAGCCGCTAAGAGGATTGACAACCCTCTTATTTGTGTTGGGTGTAAGTGTTTGCTTTTGTGTGTGCAGGTGCGCTTAACGGAATTTTGCTTGGTTCTCCTACTGGATTGATAACCTTGGTTCTTAACTGAGGGAAATACTTATCTCTACTATACTGCATCATCCTCTCCTCTTCGGGGAAATACCAACGCAGTCTACAAGTAGCAACCAGCTCCAAACCACACCAGGAGACCCTAAACTCCTGGCCGACCTCACGCACGTACTCCACAGGACGGTGGAGCTCCAAGATAACATTTCGCGCTCAAGGGACAAGCTGGCAGGTACTGAAAGCGTCCTATCCGCTGCCAACCACCCAGCCTGCGAGCAACGACAAGAGTCCATCCAGCAACCAGAGGTCACGCCGGCGGCCGCGGTCACGCACCTGCAACAGCCAATATCGGCCGTCGCCCTATAGCAGCGGGAGACCTTACCACCCACGAGCCCGACGCCAGTCGGACGACCTTACCATCAGCACAACGGATGGACAGGAGCAGAAACAGACATGATACACCCGGGGGCTCCTCCACCAAGATCCACCTCGCTCACTGATGAGTGGATTTTATGCATATTTTTTAGAGTATATTTTAGTGCCAAAATCCCTCATATCATATCCATCTAGCACTTATACATGTCCCCAATGCATAGTTTTCGGTATTCACTTGTTTCACCAAGTTCATTGCACACTTTTTATTTTTATTTAGTTTTTATTAGTTTTCCTTTGTTTTGTGGTCTTTGTAGGTGTATTGGCATGTTCAAGGACTTGGCACATCAAAAGAACCAAAGTTGGGAGTCAAACCGGAGAAGTTCCAGGCCCCAGATGAAGGCCCTATGGAGTATTTGATGTTTTGACATTTATTAAAGTATTAAAATTGAATATCCAATGCTACATACGCATCGGACTTTTCGCTAGCAATCCAACGAGCCCAAGAACGTCAAAATCGGAGTTCGTATGAAGAAATGGCGACCAAAATACGAAAGTGCCCCCGAAGACCAGAATGAAAGACGGCCTTCCATACGACCGGAGCCGCCCGTTTGAGCGGTCGTTTGAGCTCTAGACAGCCACGGAAATTGGCCAGAACTTTCCAAATCTTGCTCCGATTTCGTCCCGGTTTGTTCCTACAGGATCCTTGGAAGATAAGGCATCATTTGGGCGTGGATTTGACTCCTCTATAGCCCTTGGATGAAGGGGAGGAGGCTACATAAACAGAGGGGACCCCGAGGAGGCCTCCTATATGAAGAGCTCCAACCCTAGCCGCCGGGATCATCATCCTCATTCCACCACAAGTCCACGCAGCCGCCGGGAGGCTCTCCCATCTCATCTAGAGGGAGGCCTCTCCCTCCATCACCACCACCACGAAGGCCACGCAAGAGGAGGAGAAGGAGGCGCCGCCGCCATCACCGGGCGCCGGTGTTCATCCCCATCCCCATCTCCATCCTCACACTTGTATTTTGTAAGATTGAACATGTTGATGGCAGCAATAAATCATTCCTCTTTGTGTGTCTATTCATCTATGTGTGAGTAAGTGATCCGGTTCTAGGTTGAGGTATGATCTAGTACGCACAACTAGTCTTCATGGCTTCATTTAGTATTTACTCTTCTTCACGTTGCATGTATGCTACTTGCACGTACACGGGGTAGATAGATGAACTTCATGATCCTTTGGTTCCATTGTGTATTATTGACAGCCGTGTGTGACCTTGACACGATGTTATGTCTAGTACACCTAGGAGTGACAGACCGCGGAAGCAAACCATAGGAGAATGATTAGTAGTCTATAATACTTGTATGCCACTAAGACGCTCCTCTAGTACTAGTGGCACCGAAAGCCTAGATACCGCCTTTTGCTCTATTCAATACTACAAGTACAACCCTTTTACTTTGCGTTCTAGTTTAGTATATTTTCTGTCCAAGTTTGCAGTCTAGTTAAATCCCGCTTTTATTATTGTACCGGTAGCAACCGATAGAATAGGCTATTTCCAAACTACGGTTTGGGTGCGAATGTAGTGTTGACACCAGATTTTGGCATGGTCAAAAACTTAATTAAGATGACCTCAAATGGAAAAGTTCTTAACATGTGAAAGTTCCGTATCGTCAAAATGAGAAACTTTGATATTTGAGTCATCACCATCCGATCTCATCTAAAGGGCTGAAACTGTGCTTGAAGTACTAAGATTTTGGCACTCAGAGTACTGTTCGGCCAATTACGCCTTCAAGACGGCCTCATATGAGAAAACTTTCTACATTAATTGTCTTCGTCTCGTCGAAACAGTCGATTCTGATATAAAAATCATCTTAATCTGAGATCGTATGCAAAAGTTAGAGCCATCGGAGTGCGGCCCTACCACGAGGAAAAAGTGGCGCGCCCAATCAGACACGCATATGACTGATGTCTGATGGGTAGCGCCACTGATTGCCTATTTTGCGCGAGGGTTTCGGCCCTAAAGATGGCCTCGAATCGAAAAACATTCAACATGAAAGTTGTTCGTATCATCGAAACGGTTAAATTTGCTTTTGGGCTCATCTTCATCCGAGGTCGTTTCTGGCATGTGAGATCCAAAAACCGAACTGCTGTCTAAGACTTACCTATATCCGAGTTCGGTTTATTTTGGAAAGATTTGGACGGGATTTGGAGTCCTTTTTCTTGTACAGGAAGTCCAGTCGCCTCATAAATAGATGAGAGGTGACGGCCGATTGAACAACACACAATCGAACAAATCAGTCTACTACTTTTTCGTATTCATCTACTTTTTATCTCTCTCCCTTGTATCTTGCTTCTCGTTCTTCGTGAAGGAGGGCAGCGATCCATGAGGCTCTAGGGGCGATCAGGTCGACCTAGGGCAGCCCATTGCCACCGCGCGCCCTGACGGGGTCCCTCCCGGGCATGTGGGGTTTCGGGTATACAAAAGTGCCGGTCGGATTGCTTGCGTACCGCGCTTCCGGACGGGTCTCCTTCGACATGAGCTGCGGTGTATCAGCCCCGGCCTCGAGGGTACACGGTGACGTGTTCGTGTGCGAACACGTAGCTACGTAGACAACACAGTTGCGGGGTTGGTAGTGTCTTCCTATTTGCTCCCTATGGGTTCGACACTCTACTTATCACACTAAAGTGCTACAACAGCCCTGTGCCCTTGCAGGACATCAAGCATTTTCTGGTGCCGTTGCTGGGGAGCATAGCACTTGACGTTACCTTCCTACTCGCACATAGTTTATTTATTAGTTGTTATCTTACTGTTTTATTTTTAGAAAAAAAATTCTACTCATCATGTCTACCAGGTTGTCTGTGCGGGGCTTTAAACCTTATGAACCCTTGGGACCAACACCCGAAGGGAGTTGGGAAATTGATTCGAGAATACTTGATATGCTGCGTAGTAAGCCATTGACAGGTGATGATACGGAGGATCCGTATGAACATTTGCAGCAATTTCAAGAGTTATGTACGGTGTTCAAATTAAAAGCTTTTACTCTTGATGGAATGAAACTTAAGCTTTTCTATTTTTCATTGTCTGCCAAAGCAAAAGATTGGCTATTAAATCTTCATGCAGGTACTTTTGACACTTGGGAAAAATTGTCTAGTGCATTCTTGGACCGCTTCTACTCGCAATGGAAGACTTATGGAGCGAGACGTATGATTGTGAACTTCAACCAAAAACTAGGTGAAAGTCTTGTTAAGGCTTATCGAAGGTACCGCTCTCTAATACGTACTTGTCCTCATCATGATTTTTCTTCATCACTGCTTATACATTTCATTTATGGAGGACTAGATAATTAATGTAAAGAGAGATTTGATCTTACTTCCGAAGGAGCTTTTATGGATCAAACTGTTGAAGAATGTTCGAAATTATGAGATGAAACTGATAAGAATGCTGAGCAATGGAAATTAGATATGGGAGGCGATGGAGGACTAGAGCTTGAATATGATTGTATTAAAAGTTACTCCAAGTCTAAAGATATCAAAAACCTGAGTGAAAGATTTCATCTTGATCCTGACACAATCTTGCAGATTGTCAAAAATTATACTGAGCATTTGCTGGTACCAAAAGAAGGATGGGAGCATTACACCAAGCAAATGGAAGTACCGGTGGCATACATAAACACTTCTTGTGATGTACCTACAAATTGTAGACCTCCCCATGCAGGAAACAGGTTGGTGCAGGACATAGTGAGAAAATTTTCTCCTAGCAGGAGACACAAGAAGAAGTGTGTTGACAAAGCTTCACATCTGAAGAAACATGGCTGCACCACTTCAACAACAGTTGATGTTTGCAAAATTGATATAGCTCCAAAGGTTGGAAGAGAGAAGTTCTACAAAGGGCAAAATATCCAATGCGAACGAATGTGTGCGGAGAAGGAAGAGAGCGACGAGGAAGAAGAGGAGGAACGGATTGATCACCCACCCTCACCTTCCACCTATGAGAGTAACCTTTCGCACACCCTTAATATGTTCTTTGATAATGCAACTCTCAAAAAGGATATAACTTCCATGGATACTAAAGAACTACTACATATAATAAACACTTGCGCATCTATGATATGTTCTTTGTATCAAGGTTTTGTGTTTCTGTTGCAAATCTCATGAGCACATTTATTTCCAGTGCACAAATGCTCCTGACAAGGATTTATAACAGTAGTGTAATAAAAGCCACCGAGGAATTCAAGGGTATGTGTTACGCAATAGTGCATGGATGTTATTTCTTGAGATCCAGGTTGTTCAACGCCGCGACAAAGATGCCGTGATCAATTGGATGTATGATATGGTGAATTCCATATACAAGTATTGCATAGAGCATCTTCCCGATGAAGAGTTGGGAGGAAAGTTCAAAGAAAAAGATGAGGAAGAAGTGGAGGTCACCGAGGAAGCACGGCTCCATACATGCGCCTTCATAAATAAACTCTTCGGAACACGAGAACAAAAATATGATGATAACTCTACTTCTGATGAATATGATGCTAATGATGTTTATGTGCAGGAATGTCACCCTCAAAATGAGGATGACGAGTCTCTAGATATCTTATTTAAGGAGTCTAGTTTTAGCAATCATGATGAACCAGAAGTGAAGCCTAGCACATCTCCAGTAATTCTTTGCTATGCATTTTGTCACACTAATATGGTGCAGGAAATCCTACCGGAGAAGGGTGCATTCTAGGCTTCTAAAGAATTTCATGAAATGTTTGACCACAACAATACCCAAGGTAAAAATTTAAAGTTTAAATATAATCCTCTAACCCTCTTGCTTCAGAAAATCGAGGAGACATGCTTATCTCATTTGGTGTATCAACTCTGGCTTGAGAGCGAAGACTTGTTCATCTACACAATGACGATGCACCGCAAGCGGGTACAACTTCGACCAAATTTGCTATGAGGTGCTCTGAAACTTGGTCGAAGGAAATAAATGGAGCATCAAAGCCTAGTTATGTGGCTCTAAAGAAAGCACTGTCGGGAGGCAACCCGCAAGTAAGTAGGAGTCTTTATTAGTTTTGTGTCTTTTGAGTTTAGTTTGCATTCATTTTTTTGCATTGGCACTATGCATGAATTGCTATTAAAGTTGGTTTGGTTTAAGTCTTCATTAGGTGAAATTTTTCGTCTGCTCAATTTTTTTATGTGGTACCATTGCATTGTTGGATCTTCTTAATATTTGCCTAGTACAAGTGTTGGAAGTAACCCCGCAGGAATTTTCAAAGAAAACAAAGTTTCAGACGAAACAGAGCAAAAGACGGTGTTTTATACGACCACCCGTGGTCGTATGCGCGGCCGTATTAAGCGAGGGAGGAGCCAACAAAAATGTCCAGAGGCAACAGAGCCAACGACGGCGTTCCATACGAGCGGGTATGCTCGTATGAGCGCCCATATGACTCTTGGGCAGAAGCGACCGAAGATCCAGAGCACAAGACGGTGTTTCGAACGAACGCAAGTGCTCGTACGCGCGCTCGTATGGCTGGGTGTCGACACTGTGTACTATAACAGAGCGAAAGATGGCGGACCATACGACCGCAGGTGATCGTATGTGCGCTCGTACCAGGGCAAGAAAATGCCCAATTTGTTCATTTCTTCGAGCCGAGGTCAGTGGGTTATATTTTAACCATCCGTTTGCACTTCAATGTTTATTATTTACCTCTGAAGCCTCTGAACCAATGATTCTTTGTAGTTCATCATGTTTCTTTTATTTCTTTTGCCCGGTTGGGTATACGAACCACGTTTGTATACCTAACCACGTTCTTTTTATCTTGTGTGTTATTTTCACAGAGGTTTGGACCTTGTGTGGTGACACGTACAGTATGGTGTCAACCGTATGCAAACCCACACAAGCCACTCGGTCGCTTCATTCTACAAAAATTTTAACTACAAGTACTCGGTTCCACCGGGCCATATCCAATGAACGTTTGACGAAGCGTAGGTCCATGTCCATTAAGGGAGAGGTCATTTGCACTTCCACGGTAAAAGTTCATTACCCTTGCTTACATCTAAGCTTGGGGAGGTAATCACTTTCCATACTCTCCTTTAATAAACTGCACTTTCTCTCTTCATTTCATAATTTTCTTGAGATTAGTTCTTGCAAAGTTCTAAGCTTGGGGAAGTTATTTTTGCATGTGTAGAGTTTTGTACAATCACCTTCATCTGATAGATACTATGCAATCTTGTGTCTCGCTGTTTGACATGCTTGCTTAAGTATGATTGCTCCATATTTGTATAAGGGAATCACTTGCTCAAGTTAGGCCCCATATTGCCAAGTTAATGTTTTTATGCACTTTGTTCAAGTTTTTGCTTAGCTTGAGAACAATCTTGTGATCCTCTGAAAGACATTGCCATGATCTCTACTTTTATAAAAAAACAAATATATGAAAGATGATGATGGTTGAATAAAAAGTTTGACACTTGTTAGAATTGTTATAAAAGAAAGAGTTATGGTATAGCTCAATGTGACACCCTGGTTTTTCTTAGCTTTTTCTTTCAAAATTTTATTTGAAATTTGGCCTGGATTTGTTTCTGAATGGCTCTATGGACTTAAAACTTGGGAATATTTTCGTGATTTTCTTTCCCAAGTGACTTAGGCTCTCAAAAGCTTCTCTCAAGTCATGTCACTTCCATTCTTGCTCAATCTCAATTTTATTCCAACCTGGTATTCCTTTTTCCATTAAAGGAATAACCCTTTGAGCTCTAGGTTGTGAAGCAACCTATATTTCTATTCTTCCAAAAATCCCAAGAAAATTCTCATAAATCCTTTGGGCCATGTAAACCTTGGATATGTGAAAATATTCAAGATTTACTCCTCATGGTGGGCACAACATCCAATCTTTGATTCTGGTCATAATTTCAGTTTGTGAGGCAGCTATATTTTATACTGCTCCAAAAATTCTGAAATTAATCCAAGACATTCTTCTACCTATATGATCAGTCTCCACCAATTTTTGGATCATTTCATTCAGCCAATTTCTCTATAAAATTCCTCCAAATTTCTGTCCAGTGGGAAGTGTTGTGAAGGAAGTACCCTGTACACTAACCCAATTGGGCTGAAATTTTTATAGCATGTTGGCATCCCCAAATCACCCACAAATACCAAGTTTCAACTCCAGGAACCCATCCAAGTGAGTGCAATATCCTCAGCAAGATTTCTGGATCAGAGAGGCAGTTGTGAAGCAACCATGCTCTACACTAATCCATTTGGTCTGAATTTTTCCCAGCATATGCACCTTCCTACTACACTCTATCATGGAAAACTCTCATTCCCAAAGCCCTAGCCATTTTACCTCAACTTGCTGCACAAGTTTCTGTCCAGAAACTTGCCTGGACCTAGCCAGCTGTTCAGACCACCTCTTGCCAAACCAGCTGCACCAGGAGGCCTCTGGAAGGAGGGACTATCGCACGGACATGACCGGGCAGGCCAGAGCGCGCCGCGTGCACCAGTGTATGTGGTGACCACACGTCTGGCCGAGCCAAAACCGTGCTCTGCACGTCGCCCGCGTCGGACACGCTCGCTCCGGTCACCTCTCGATGCCTCTCTTTGTCCTAGTATGCCGACGTCATCGCTGCCGTCCACCTGGCCAGCCTGGATCCTTCTACCCCCTCTGGCGAGGCTCGCCACCGCACACGGCCAAGTGCGCGCACGGGCGGCACAGTGGCTGTACGGGGATGAGCTGGCTGGCAGCTTCCCGGCGAGCCGTCGCCTTGCGCTTAACTCCCCTGACCTCTCTCGTTGCTTCACCTCGCTCCGCGATGGCCACCTCACCGTACCCGCTACGGTGACGTGTCGGTGTACTAAAGTTTGGGTCTTTTAGTACCCCATACTTGTGCACGGACGGTTGTAGCCATACCAGCGGCAAGGCCTGCCGGAGAACAGCTGGAAACATATACCAAGGATATCAAGAAGGCATTCAAGCCGATGATCAAAGACAGAATACCGAAGGCTGGCTTCCCGGCAAGACCTTGCCGGGAGGACTCGCGAAGGCCCGGCAAGGCTTTGCACCCGGCAAGATCTCGCACCCGGCAAGATCCCACCGTACTGCCACCGCTCCAGCGCAGCGACCAGTCCGTCGTTTAGGGCTTGTCCTCCTGGTTGCGTGTCATGGCATTGACCGCGGATGGGGTTAAGCGGTGCTGATGGGACGGGCTCTTTTTCCGTCCCCAAGAAAGTTAGGGACACCTAAGTGAGGCATTTAATGCGTTTTGTCCTAAGTCATCAGTGGTAATCATGTAACACTGTAGCAACTTTACACCTCTTGTACTCCTGTCTGCCACTGTTGGTGACCCCTTGGACGTATAAAAGGAGGCCCAAGGCGGAGCTACAAGGGAGGAGGACCTTCTGGCCCATTCTGCATGCGTAGCTGCTTCTTGAACGTACTGTTCATCGCAAGCGCTCCGTGTACTTGAGCTTAAGAACATCCACAATAAACAACAGCAGGAGTAGGGTTTTACGCTTCTCAGCGGCCCGAACCTGGGTAAAGATCCTTGCGTTGATCGTTGGATCCGCTCTATGTGTAAATCTTTTCCCCCGCCGAACCGTAAAGGGATCCCCTCGATCCCATAGGTGTCGTACGCCGACATCTTTGGCGCGCCAGGTAGGGGGAAAGATTGCGCGAACCCGATCTAGCGGTCAGCGCGCCAGTTCTTGATCACTTTCATCGCCATGGCTCCCAAAAAGAAGGGTGCGACAGCGGTGGATCCATCCGCGTCCGGCCTACCCGTACCTACACAGACGGGCGACGGCGTGGGCGCTGGTGGAGGAGGTGGAGGTCTTGAGACTCCACGACGTTCTGGCGACCAGAGCCAGGCGAGCGGCGTCGTTCGCAACGGCGCTGCCGGGTCTAAGGACAGAGCCGTGCTACCTACGGGTGGCGCAGCGAACTCCAAGGACGGGACGGCGTCTTCCAAGACACCCACGCCGGCGCATGCGCCGCGGCCTTCTCAGGTTGCGCGCGACGGACAGCGCCGCGACGTTGGTGGTTCCAGGCGTTCCCATGGAAAAACCCCTGCGCATCACTCCCAAGATGCGCGGGGCCAAGATCCACGCCAACATGCCGGCAGAAGCAGGGCGCGATCGCAGGGCCGTCATGGAGCTCCTTCTAACTCAGTTAGGAGTCAGAGCACCTCACGTTCTTCGCATCTTTCGCCACCGCCTACACCAGCAGAAGCGTTGGCGCGAGCTCAGCTGCTCCTAGACTTTCCCCCCGCTATGGAGAAGCTAGATGAATGGAGATCCGCTATCCAAAGCCTCATCGGCTCGGCTAACGACGACAGGCCGTAGCAGGCGGAGCCTTCGCGGCGGCAGTCCACTGAGCCGGTGCGTGCTGGTGGCAAGAAGACCGAAGGCGGTACGACTACGATGCGCTCCCCTCCGTTACAACAACAAAGATCGCTAACTCGGCGGATCGACGCCCGTGATGACGATTCCACGGCGTCGTCTGATCCGCGGGTTCGCCGCGATCAACGTCAAGTTCTTCGGGAACGGCACAAGGAGGACGCTCGAACTACCATCGAGCGGCGGCGGGAAGCGCGCCGTCAATCCGACAGGCGCACGGGACCCACTGTCGACGAGCCTGCGCCGGGGTATTCTGGTAACTTGCCTTACGAGGTGGGTTGTCCAGCTTTTACTCGTGAGCTGCGGCGAGTCCAGTGGCCCAACTCCCGAACTTTCAAGCCAGAGGTGCCGGAGAAATACGACGGCAAGACCCACCCGTCAGAGTTCTTGAGCGTCTACACCATTGCGGTGCAGGCTGCCGGAGCTCGAGACGACAAGATATTCGCCAACTACTTCCCGTTGGTGCTTAAGCCCAACGTCAGGTCGTGGTTGATGCATCTGCCGGAGAATTCCATTTCCTCCTGGGCAGATTTGTGTCATGAGTTTGTTGGCGCCTTTACTGGAGGCCACCAGGCTCCTGGCCAGGAGAGCGATCTACACCTCATCCCCCAGAAAGAAGGCGAAACCTTGCGCAAGTATATACAGAGATTCAGCCGTATTCAGCACAACATCCCAGACGTTCATCCTGCCGCTGTTATCAGCGCGTTCCATCAGAATGTGCGCAACCGCAAGATGCGGGAAGAGCTGGCGATGAACAAAGTCAGGGATGTCGCCGAGCTCTATGCTCTGGCTGACAGATGTGCTCGGGCCGAGAAGGGAAGGAGATTCCCCGGCGAGGACACTGGCGCGGAACTCGACTCTGAAGCCGAAGACGCCACCACCTCGGCGAAGAAAGGCCGACGGCGGAACAGGAAGCGCAAGGGCAAGGCTGTGCTTGCCGTCGAGGGGTCCAGCAACACCGGCACCGCCAAGAAGGTCAAGACTGATGGCCCCGGCAAGGAGGTTGCCGCGTGTGCCGCATGTCAGGCCTTGGCGGCTGCCGACAAGCCGGAGGGCTCCGACAAGCAGTACTGCAAGATCCATCGCACCAAGGGTCACGACCTCCAAAACTGCCGGCAAGTTGAGCAGCTTGTCGAGAAGCAGAAAGCCGAGTATGAGAGGCGAGACAAGGAGAAGGCCCAGGATGGCGCTGAGGGATCTGGCAAGAAGCGCGGTGGTCGAGGAGGTCGCCGCGGCAAGGCCAAGCAACAGAAGGAGAGGCCCGCTCGAGGCCGCGACAAGGAGCAGGGGGGTGACGATGATGACGAAGACGGCGATGAGTCCAGCGAGCACGAGTTCCAGAAAGCCACAGAAGCCACGTGCGTTGACGGGGGCACCTCGTTGCATTCCTCTCACCGCCGACTCAAACAGTGGGCGCGCGAGATTAATGCCACAGAGCCGTCGGTCGATGCCCGGAAACCATTGAAGTGGTCCCACACGCCTATCATCTTTGACGCCGAGGATCACCCTGATCGCACAACTGCGGTCGGGTGTTTGCCATTGTTGGTTTCACCAACAATCCGCAACCTCAAGGTGACAAAGATGTTAGTTGACGATGGGGCCGGTTTGAATTTGATCTCGCCTGATGTGATCAAGAGATTGCAAATTCCTGACGAAGATCTCGAAGAAACGGGCACGTTTCAAGGGATCAATCCAGGAAGGAGCCAACCAAAGGGCAAGATCACACTGCCGGTAACATTTGGTAGTGAGCTGAACTACAGGACAGAGAAGATCGTCTTCGACGTCGCCAAGATTCCATTGCCATATAATGGGATTCTTGGTCGCCCGGCGCTGGCCAAGTTCATGGCGGCATCACATTATGCCTATAATACACTAAAGATGCCCGGGCCGATGAGCGTCATCACTATCAACTCTGACAAGAAGGATGCGCTTATCTGCACTGACCAACTCTACCGGGAGGAAGTCGCAGCACCTGCCGCCAAGGCACTTGCTCCTGCCGCCGAAGCTCCCGGGGGGAAGAAGACCGGCAAGACCTCTAGCACACACTCCGGCAAGCGCACCTCCTCGGAGTGTTGCGCTCCCGTTGAGGATGTGCCGGAGAGCTCCACCGGCAAGAGCAAGAAATCCAAGGTAGCTCCACCAGCGACCAAGAAGGTGCCCGCCAAGGAGGATGGTACGGGAGGAACTTTCACCATAAGTTCCACCCTTGATGACAAATAGGAAAGCGCGCTCATTGCCTTCCTGCGGGCGAATATCGATGTGTTTGCATGGCAACCATCTGATATCCCCGGTGTTCCCAGGGAGGTAATCGAGCACCACCTTGCTGTCTGCCCTCATGTGCGGCCCGTCAAGAAGAAAGTTAGGAAGCAAGCTTTGGAGTGGCAAGAATTTGTTGCCGAAGAAATCAGGAAGCTGGAAGCGGCAGGTTTAGTCAGAGGAGTGCTCCATCCAACATGGTTGGCCAATCCAGTTGTAGTGCGCAAGGCGAATGGAAAATGGAGGCTATGTATTGATTATACAGATATCAATAAAGCCTGTCCAAAAGATCCTTTTCCCTTGCCGCGCATCGACCAGATTGTGGACTCCACTGTTGGCTGCGATTTGCTGTCGTTTCTTGACGCTTATTCAGGGTATCATCAGATTTTCATGTCGAAGGAAGACAAGGAGAAAACCGCATTTATCACCCCATGTGGCACGTATTGCTTCATACGTATGCCTTTCGGGTTGAAAAGTGCTGGTTCAACGTTTGCTAGAGTGGTCCAAATTGGTTTTGAGCCCCAGCTACATAGACATATGGAAGCTTATATGGATGACATAGTGGTTAAAACCAAGGACAAGGCAACGCTCATACAAGATCTAGAAGAGACATTTGCAAATCTGCGCAGGATCAATCTGAAGCTCAATCCTGAGAAGTGTGTGTTTGGCGTTCCATCCGGCAAGCTTCTCGGTTTCTTTGTATCTCAACGTGGAATTGAAGACAATCCCGACAAGATCAAGGCAATTGAGCAGATTGAAGCACCAAGACATGTCAAAGATGTGCGTCGACTTGCCAGCTGCATGGCTGCTCTGAGCAGGTTCATCTCCAAATCCGCTGAGCGCGCCCTGCCTTTCTTCAAAATCTTGAAGAAGGCCGATCCAATGAAATGGACTCCGGAAGCGGAGGCAGCGCTACAGGATTTGAAGAGGTACCTCTCCTCTCCGCCAACACTAGTTGCGCCTAAACCACAAGAGCCGTTGCTGCTATATCTAGCGGCAACGAATCAAGTGGTTAGTGCCGCATTAGTGGCGCAAAAAGAAGTTGACGAAGAAGCAGCGGCAGCAGCAAGCCCGTCAAGCCACAAGCTGGGATCCTCCCCGGCAGAGTCTGGTGCCGACAAGGCAGGATCTGCGCAGTCAAATGAAGCAATGCAGAAGAAGAAGATGGTGCAGCGCCCAGTCTCTTTTGTCAGCTCCCTTTTGCAGGGGGCTAGGTCAAGATATTCTGGCGTGCAGAAGTTGCTCTTCGGCCTCCTTATGGCCTCGAGGAAGCTGCGCCATTATTTCCAGGCACATGAAATCACCGTCGTCACTCGCTTCCCGTTGCAGCGGATTTTACGAAATCCAGATGCGATCGACAGAATTGTAGAGTGGGCGTTGGAACTGTCGAGCTTTGATCTCAAATTTGAGAGCACTTCAACTATTCAGAGCAGAGCCCTGGCAGAGTTCATTGCAGAATGGACACCGACGCCAGACGAAGAAATTCAAGAGACAACCGTCCCCGGCAAGGAAACAGATCGAGTATGGATTATGTATTTTGATGGGGCTTTTTCGCTGCAAGGCGCCGGTGCTGGCGTGCTGCTTGTCGCACCCACCGAAGAGCACCTCAAGTATGTGATTCAGATGCACTTTCCTCGGGAGAGATCAACAAACAACACTGTAGAATATGAAGGGCTGCTTGCCGGTCTCAAGATCGCGGCAGACCTTGGGATCAAGAAGCTCATCGTCAGAGGTGACTCACAGCTTGTCGTCAGGCAAGTTAACAAAGATTATCAGAGCCCGTTGATGGAAGCATATGTAGATGAAGTGAGAAAGTTGGAGGAGCGTTTTGACGGATTGCAAACAGAGCATGTTCCTCGAGCAGAGAACTGCATTGCTGACGACCTGTCAAAACGTGCTGCCCTCAAGTTACCTGTGGAACCAGGAACTTTTGTGCTCCGCTTAACTCAGCCATCCGTAACACCATCGACGAGGCAAGATAAAAGAAGGAAATTGAGTCCCGGCCAGTACTTTCCTGCAGAGCTCCCAGAAGCCGCCGGCAAGGAAGTTGCCGGGAACGACACGGTTGCCGGTGAGCAACAGCTTCACGCAGAACCTCAGGTTCTTGCCGCAGAAGCAAGCGCTCCCGCGGCCGAAGATATGCCTTTGGTCCTTGTTGTCGAGCCGCAGGCTCCAACATGGGCACAACACATCGTCCAATTCCTTCAAACAGGAGAACTCCCTGAAGAACAGGAAGAAGCGGAGAAAGTAGCCCGTCAGTCTAGTATGTACCAGTTCGTCGACGACGTCCTGTACAGAAAGAGACCGAACGGTGTGAAATTGAAGTGTATTCCTCGGGAGGATGGACTGGAGCTGTTGGCAGAGATACATGGAGGCATATGTGGCTCCCACATAGGCTCGAGAGCTCTTGTCGGCAAGGCATTCCGGCAAGGTTTCTTCTGGCCCACTGCTCTCCAGGATGCAACTGCACTAGTAACCAAGTGTGAAGCGTGCCAGTTCCATTCAAAGCAATTACATCAGCCAGCTCAAGCTCTTCAGACAATCCCTCTTTCCTGACCATTTTTGGTCTGGGGGCTCGACATATTGGGCCCCTTTCCCCGCGCTGCCGGGGGCTTCGAGTACTTGTACGTTGCTATCGACAAGTTCACGAAGTGGCCGGAAGTGGAAGCAGTGAGAAAGGTGACAGCACAGTCATCGGTCAAGTTCTTCAAGGGAATAGTGTGTCGTTTTGGTGTGCCAAACATGATCATCACCGACAATGGCACGCAGTTCACGAGCCGCACCTTCATGCAGTATGTCCAAGACCTTGGCGGCAGAATCTGTTTTGCCTCTGTTGCTCACCCGAGAAGCAACGGCCAAGCAGAGAGGGCAAATGCTGAAGTGCTGCGAGGTCTCAGAACAAGAACTTTCGACAAGCTGCGCAAGTGCGGAAGACGCTGGATTGATGAGCTGTCGGCGGTTCTTTGGTCAATCAGAACGACACCAAATCGAGCTACCGGTCAGACACCCTTCTCCCTGGTCTACGGGGCAGAAGCAGTTCTCCCCACGGAACTCATATACGGGTCACCTTGAGTGCTCTCTTATGATGAGCTCGAGCAAGAGCAGCTGCGCCAAGATGACGCCATGCTCCTTGAGGAAGATCGTCTTCGGGCTGCTGTGCGAGCTGCACGCTACCAGCAAGCCTTGCGCCGCTATCATAGCCACAAGGTTCATGCCCGAAGCCTTGAGGAAGGCGACCTTGTTCTTCGGCGCGTTCAGTCGGCCAAGAATTCCAACAAGTTGACGCCGAAGTGGGAAGGCCCTTATCGGGTAGTACGAGTCACCAGGCCCGGCGCAGTCCGCCTGGAGACCGAAGATGGCATTCCAGTGAGCAATTCCTGGAATATCGAACACCTTCGTAAGTTCTACCCATAAGGCGCGGTTGCCGGGTCTCCTGGCAACCCCCTTTTGTACAAGTTTTGCCGGCAAGGCATATGATACTTTGTACAAAGCCAGGCGCAGACCCTGTGCACAGTTGAATAAACTTCAGTGTTTTACAATTCTTGTCGATTTTCATGGCATTTTATATGCATGCTTATCTGAGATATTGTAGTACACCTGCTTCCGGTAAGCACTAATGAACCGCCAAGGTTCCATATCTCTATTTTCTCTTCTTTCTTTTTCTCAAAGGACAGAAGGTTCCCTCGCGTGCAAGTTTGCCGGGGGGGGGGGGGGGGAATGATGGTATGGATACCGACAGGCGACGTTCAAGTTGACATCTTGCAATAAGGAGTACAACAACGAAAAGCTAAGTTGCAAAACTTCTAAGCAAAAATTTTATTGTAAAGTTATTTTCCTTGAACGATTTCGGCTTTTGTATGGAAAACCTGCACGCGAAGGAACCTTGTCGTGATTGGTTGCGCCCTTACTTTGTTTCGAGTCCGCTCAACAGTTTAAGTGGCTGCACTAAAAACGCCAAGGTATCTTGTCGGCGGCGACACCTCTAGCAGACTGCTAAGGATCCGTTCCTCAAAGCGCTCGCGGCAAGGGTGTGCGCACCGGCAAGTTCCCGATAAGCGTAGGGCATAAACCATACAGAAAGAAATCAGACAAGGGAAATATCATACATTCATCCAAAATATAGCAAGTTATATTACATTGATGGTCGCCGCAATTCTAACTTAAGATAAAACTGTCTTTGGCATGGAATGGTGGCGACAGAGTGAAGCAAGCGGCTAGTCCCTGCGCTGGCCTTCGACCCTCTTGACTTGGCTCACTCGGTCGACGATGGGCGCGACAAGCTCTTCGAGTGCCTTGAGGTCTACATCCTTCGGCAAGCTAGCGAGAACGTTGGTGAGGTTGATGCCAGGGTTCTTGTGCACCACTTTGACGAGCACCTTGCGGAGGACGGCCCGGTAGAGCTTGCGGGATTCGTTGGCGAGCTGGGTCTCTCGATTAGACTGGAGCAGCTTGAGGGCATCAACGACACCCTCGAAGAACATGGTCAGCCTGGCGCTCGAAGACACCCTCTCGTCAGAAGAGTAGCTGAAGTTATCCAAGCCCATGGTGGACAGTTCCGCGGCAAGCCTTTCCTCGACGTCGACAAGGCGCTCAGTCCAGATCTTCACGCCTCTCTCAAAGTCATTATAAGTGGCGGCAGCGCTGTTGAGCAGGCTCTTCTCACTCTGGAGGTCTTTCATCAAAGCCCTCTCGCGAGCTTTGCCGTTCTCAAGGGACTCCTCCAGCGTCGCCAGCTTCAGTTTCAGATCAGCAATGGATTCATTGGCTGAGGAGAGCTCCTTGGTCTTGTCGGACATGGCGGCTTGCATCTTCGCTAGGCTGAAGAGAGTCTTCTCTCTGTCGGCTTTGAGCATTGAGATCTCCTTGCCGTGGACCTCAAGATCTGCTTCCAGCCTCTTCACTTGATCGCCCAGCTCGTTCTTGGTGGCCTCTACAGCTTCGGCAGCATCGATGGCTTCCTTTAGCTTGCCGGCGTGATCCACGGCCAGAGCTTCGAGCGTTCCCTTGTGTCTTTGCTCCAGCTCCTGGGTTCGCTGCGCGATAAGCTTCTCGATCTCTTTGTCATTGCTGCGGAGCTTGGCGGCAAGTGCCTCCTCGCGAGCGGCAAGGTCTTCTTCATAAGCATCAAGCTCGACGCGGCATCCCGTCAGGCGAGCTTCCTCTGCAGCAGCCTGCTGCACGGCCTCCTCCTGTGCCCTCTCGACGTCGGATTGCTTTAAGAGGAGCTCGTTCCAACTTTGATTCAGCTGCTCCCGGCCAGCCGTCGGTTCCTGGAAAGCTTCGGCATACCAGACTTGTGTCTCTTCGACGCGCTTCTGGAAATCTGCCTCCGCTGCTTCAACAACTGCCGCCCTGGAGTCCAACCTCTCCTTTCGGGTGCGGTGAAGCGCCTGGAGCTTTTGGAAGTTGTCGCTCATGGCTTGGAGGAGATGTTCTTCCTTGGACCCGCTGCTGCTAGCACGTGGCTCATCGCTGATCTTGAGCCCAGCGGTGGTGATGACATCTTCATCAAATATTTCTCCTTCGGTTGGCGCCCCAGTACTTGCCGTCCCTGGTATGTTGACGAACAGGTTGTCGCTAACCTTAAGATATCTGCTGGACGGGGGGACGTCGGATGTTGATGGCTGATCCTCAACAACCGCCTCGCCGGCGACTTGGGGCTCCACGACCGGTGTAGCACCAGGCGCTCCTGCGGCAGGAATGCCGTCAGTGTGGTCGCTGGACTCCTTGCCGGCCCCCTCAGCAGATCCCTTGGCGGTTTCTTCCTGTGCGGCCTTGGCGGCCTCGTCAACTGCGGCTCTGTCGGCCTCGGCAGCAACATCCTTGGCGGTCTCTTCGATGACAACGTCAACGTCCATCTGTTCCACCGAAGAGAGATCTGAAGACCAGGAAAGGAAACAAGATGAGATCAAGGTTGAAGTTCAAGAAGACAAAAATAAAGAAAGAATAACAAGTGCACCAAGGCAAATGGTTTACCTGTGTTGAGCTGTTGAGAGGTGGCTTCTCCTTTCCCGGCAACATTGGTTGCCGATGTAGGATTGCCAGTGCCCGTGCTTGCCGGCTCCTCTTCAACTCGACCGGGCTCGCCGGTGGAAGTTCTTGCCGAAGGTTCATCTCTGGGCGGCGTGGTCGACGGAGACGGCACGTCAGGGACGGTCTCCAATGGCTCTCCTTGTTGCCGTTCTTCTCCTACAAGCCCGGTGATGTCAGTAGTGAAGATATTCTCCCCAACGCTCGCCAGCGGAAAATGAGTAGCGGACTCACGCTGGGGGCTGGGTTGGAGGCTGCGTTGAGGGCTGGGCTCCGGGCTGATGATGACGGGCTCTGGCGCACCTATGGTTCTTGCCGAAGGCTCGTCACCCGTTGAAGTCTTCGCCTTCTTCGCCATCCTTTGCGCCAACGTTTCCGTATCTCTGCGGAGACAGGCCGAAGCAAAACAAATGAGTTAAGTGAAACCAGGAATTCAGAAGCTAAAAGATGCGGCAAGGACCCTTACTCTTCTCTTTTCGGACTAAAAGAGGAGATGTCAAAATCAACCTCCTCTACAATGTCCGTGCGAGGGGGAGGAGAAGGGGTCCTGGGACGCTTGGCTGCAGCAGATGTAGTAGGTTGATGTGATCCTGCTGCTCCAGCCGCCGGTGCCGTCGTATGGGATGCCCCCGCCGCACCCGTTGTTGCCGCGGTCGAGCGTGTCGTACGTCGCACGGGTTGCTGTTGGGCTTCTTGCCGCTGCACAGCCTTGCCGGCCGCCCCCTTGCCAGAACCCTCACTACTCGAGGGAGGCTGACGTGTTGGGACGCCAGAGACGGCTTTTCGAAGAACCCGTTTCTTCTTCTCCGGAGCTGGGGGCTCCTCGTGCAGCTGCTCCTCGGCCATGTCTTCGACAGGAGAGATCCCGGCAACCATGCCACTCTGTTCCCCAGCAACTTCACCTTCCTCGGCAAGGGTCTCCTCTAACGTTATTTCTTCTTCACCGGCTTCCTCTTCCGCAAAGCCAATGTTGCCGGCCTCCGCGGCTAGATTCGCCTCTTCCACCCTGCTAGTGATGTAAGCCACTTCTTCATCAGTGGTAGGGCGGATGAAAGTTGGCTCTTCCCGGATGGTTTTCTCCGACAAGCTGTCAAAGAACTCCTGTGCGCGCTCTGAGGATGGCTCTTCCCAAGTTCCGCCAGGGCCGTGGGCATTACACACCGGCATCATGGCGATGATTGAGCCCAAAGCAGAGTTGTTGCACAAGCGAACTACGCCAGCCGGCAACTTAAATTTCCCGTCAGGCCTGAACAGTTTGTGGCAGAGGGCTGTGTGCTACAAGACCGTCAAATTGTTGTTCAGACCAGGGCGCAGCCTCATGATATCTGCTGCATTCTTGAAATCCAAGGCTGGTCTCCCTTTATTCTGCAGGGGGGCGATGCGGCGGCGGAGGAAATCAGCGCCGACCATTTCTATTGTGAGCCCGGCAACCTTGAGACGGTGGATCCTGGTAACTGCGATTGCGAGCTTCTCATCCTGAGGATCGAGGCCGCTCCAGTCCTTGCCGCGAACCACTTTCGTTTGCCGGGGTGTACAGAACGGCTGAGGATCTTTCTCCTTAATCCAACACCACTGGTCCCGCCATTCATCCCATTTCTTGCGGTAGAGGCCATCTGGGTATATATCCTTATTTCATGCCCTTGGAATCCAAGTGATAGAACCAGAAAGGGCGTCTCCCGTCTCGATACGGGGAACAAAGTAATGGCGGAAGAGGGCTATGCTGGGTGCTACTCCGGCGAAATTTTCACAAAGATGAGCAAAGACTGACATGCATGTCACGGCATTCGGCGTGAAATCCAAGAGGCGGAAGCCGTATGTGTACATGATGTCGATGAAGAAATCAGAAAACGGAGGGCAGAGCCCGCAATAAAAGTAAGCGGCGAAGAAAGGGAATTTATCTGGGCCGCCCTTGACGAAAGCTGGAAGCACGCGAGTTCTAGGGTGAGCCTTCGTCTCCTTCCCCCACATACACATGTACCGCTCAACCAGGGTGCGCATGTCGAGCGTCGGGGCGAAGACGGCGTGCTCCTTCTGCATCTCCACCAGATCGATCTTCTCTGCCTCTGCGTCCGAATCGACAGCTTTCACCGCTTTGCCCTTGCTTGCTTTGGGCGGCATGGCGACTATGGAAGCGGAGGCTGAGGATGATGAGGGCGTGGGGGTGGCGGATGGATGGGAGAGGCTCTGTTCCAGGCTCGAGAAAGAAGGTGACGACGGTTTCCAGATTGGAAGAGACGAGAGGTAAATGAGCAGCGCCTCTGCGGATTCCTTTTTATAGGGAAGGCGCGTGGCTGGCTCTTTACTGACCGATGAGGATACATTTTTACAAGCGCACTACTGCTGCGGCCGTTCCGCGCACGTATCCCACGTCCCGCATTTAATGCGCGTCGTGGGGGAGCGCAGTAAATAAGATGATTATTATAGTTAACTCCTGCCACGCGTGCCCGTGCACTGTTTGGGCCTAGCCCAACAACGCCTCGCACCCGTGTATGGCCTAGGCCCGGGGGCTCCTGTCGGTGTACTAAAGTTTGGGTCTTTTAGTACCCCATACTTGTGCACGGACGGTTGTAGCCATACCAGCGGCAAGGCCTGCCGGAGAACAGCTGGAAACATATACCAAGGATATCAAGAAGGCATTCAAGCCGATGATCAAAGACAGAAGACCGAAGGCTGGCTTCCCGGCAAGACCTTGCCGGGAGGACTCGCGAAGGCCCGGCAAGGCTTCGCACCTGGCAAGATCTCGCACCCGGCAAGATCCCACCGTACTGCCACCGCTCCAGCGCAGCGACCAGTCCGTCGTTTAGGGCTTGTCCTCCTAGTTGCGTGTCATGGCACTGACCGCGGATGGGGTTAAGCGGTGCTGATGGGACGGGCTCTTTTTCCGTCCCCAAGAAAGTTAGGGACACCTAAGTGAGGCATTTAATGCGTTTTGTCCTAAGTCGTCAGTGGTAATCATGTAACACTGTAGCAACTTTACACCTCTTGTACTCCTGTATGCCACTGTTGGTGACCCCTTGGACGTATAAAAGGAGGCCCAAGGCGGAGCTACAAGGGAGGAGGACCTTCTGGCCCATTCTGCATGCGTAGCTGCTTCTTGAACGTACTGTTCATCGCAAGCGCTCCGTGTACTTGAGCTTAAGAACATCCACAATAAACAACAGCAGGAGTAGGGTTTTACGCTTCTCAGCGGCCCGAACCTGGGTAAAGATCCTTGCGTTGATCGTTGGATCCGCTCTATGTGTAAATCTTTTCCCCCGCCGAACCGTAAAGGGATCCCCTCGATCCCATAGGTGTCGTACGCCGACATCTTTGGCGCGCCAGGTAGGGGGAAAGATTGCGCGAACCCGATCTAGCGGTCAGCGCGCCAGTTCTTGATCACTTTCATCGCCATGGCTCCCAAAAAGAAGGGTGCGACAGCGGTGGATCCATCCGCGTCCGGCCTACCCGTACCTACACAGACGGGCGACGGCGTGGGCGCTGGTGGAGGAGGTGGAGGTCTTGAGCCTCCACGACGTTCTGGCGACCAGAGCCAGGCGAGCGGCGTCGTTCGCAACGGCGCTGCCGGGTCTAAGGACGGAGCCGTGCTACCTACGGGTGGCGCAGCGAACTCCAAGGACGGGACGGCGCCTTCCAAGACACCCACGCCGAACCGTAAAGGGATCCTCTAGATCCCATAGGTGTCGTACGCCCACCTATAAAAGGCCCTCCCCGGCCTCGTCTCTCCGCACCACTCCACTCCTCTCCCTCGCAATCACCACCAGTAGAGCCAGGGCAGGCCGGAGAGCCCTCCTTCTTCGTCTCCGGCGAAGAGCTCCGCCACTCTGCCCCAGCTCCGTTCGCTCGCCTCTGTCCACCCCAGGCCCAGCCGAGACCACCAGTGAGCTTGTGAAGCTCCACTGACCATCCCCAGCCCTTCCTCCGCCCGAGTACTCGCCGGAGTCGCCGGATCCGTCGACCCTCGAAGCACGCCGCCACCTGAGACGAAGGGGGCGACGCCATCCGGCCATCTCCCGATGAGATACGGGTACGGGAGTACTCATCGGCGTCCGCCCGATCCATCCCTGCCATCCCCGAAGCTCGCCGCCGTCGCTATCGCCGACAACCCTTGCCGGTGAGCCGCCGTCTTCTGTTCCCTCTCCTTCTCTGTTTAAACCTGGCGCATGGGCCCCACCTGTCGGCGACTCCACGCGCGCCCGAACTAGTATGTAAGTGGAGACGCCCGACTGGTTTACGCCTTCGACGTGGCCTCCCCTGGGTTTTTCTGTTAAATTCAAACAATTCCAGAAGTTTGACTGAACTTTAACCAGCTATAACTTTTAAACCATAAGCCCAAATGAGTTCATTCTTTTTGCATTATTTTTCTTATGAGCTCCTCTAGTTGCTGTAAAAATTTGGTATTTTTCTCTGCTGTCTAGAATTTTTGGTCAAAAGAAAATGCTTTATGTGGTATTTGAAAATGCTTTCAAAAATGCTTTTCAGATTTGTTTGCCTAGTTGGTGAAGGCCAGGAGTACTCCCACACTCTATTGGTGCAAGGCAAGCCACAACTCTCATTTGCATAATTGCATTGCAATATCATAGTTTAAATAATTATTTTAATGCTAAATATGAATTATTTGTGAGTGGATTAATTCATGCAATACTTTGAAGATTTTGGATAAGTTACTGTCATGATGATGATGGGATTATAGGTTAATAGTAGATGTCCAGATTTATGTCGTAATGCTGTCGGACTGTGAGATTACCGTCTATGATTATTTTGTGATACCTCCGGTACTGCATCTATGGGATCAGTAGTAGAAGTTGATCGTGATGCTCATTGGATTTCTAGTTGGTTATTGTGATAACTTGGATCACTTATATATCGGAGTGTCAGTGATGACTATGATTACTCGGGGATAATATCCTTCATCATTGATCAGGTGCCACTGAACCGAACTTTCCTGTGCAGCCACACCTGCCGGTATGGGACGGCCTTGGCTTGGTCTAACAGCGTGCTCTTTTATCAGTACCACCAAAGAGGGAAGGTTATGTGTGCGTGCTGCCCTGATCAGGTAGACGACGATAACCTTGTGAGCCCAGTTTGGTTTTTGAGCTCAGGTCCCCGTTTGTGACAGTTTGTTGGCCACGATGGTGGCAGGTGTCAAGAGTGACACAGGGGCCACCCAGGGCATGACTCCAGGGGAGGATGATTGTCGGTGGTATGATAGAGGGGTCACGGGTTAGGCAAGTTTCGTTGAAGCAGCACCGGTCCACCCGGAAAGGGAAGTGTACCGAGGTACGGGGCCAGGAGCTTCATAGTGTGGGTAAAGTGCGCAACCTCTGCAGAGTGTAAGAATCTATTCGAATAGCCGAGTCCACGATATTGGACACAGTTCGTACTAAGTCACACTGTCTGATCAACACCAATGGGGGAATGATGTGTTAATGATGGAAGAACTCGTCTCAGTGTAGTTGGGTGACCGATTATCGAGAACTGCTGGTAATTGTTAAAGATGATCTTGGGGGATGACCGTCAGTAGTTCTCAAGGTAACCATGAGTTGGTCACGAGAGTAAGCGGTTCAATCATGAGGCTCAGGACAAAGTGGTTCCATAGTAGTAGCAAGATTGATAGTGGTAGCAATAGTATGTTATTATTTTCTTCCACCCTTTTAGTAGCATTTAAATCTGAGTTAAGCCTGATTGTTATGACATTGTTATGCCTTGATGCTCTTGTTTGTTGCGAGCTTGTGAGTACATTCAAAGTACTCACCTGGAGTGTCATGCCAGTCTGCAGGTGCTGCCATGTTTGCATAGTGGAGGTGTTCGCGTTGCGAGCTAGGATGTGTCCCAGCCAGAGTCCCTGCGGAGTGGAGTCCATTTTGACGCCGTAATTCTGCTGCTAGGATTCGAGCCGCTGCTAGCATAGAATTATCATTGCAAGCGTAGCTTTGCCGAGGCAACCCTTTGTAATATCTGAAACCCTTGTACCCATCTATTTGTAATAAAGAGCTGATTTGTTCTATGCCAAGCAGTGCCGTATTCCAGAAGACTTTATCTCTGGGCTGGAATATGGGGGGTGCTCCGGTGACTCTTAGCCGGGGTGCCACAAGGTTTGGTATCAGAGCAGGTCTGGCTATAGGACACCCTAGCTAACCCGGACGTTAGAAACCGTTAGTTTAGAGCCCCGTCTGATTGTGTGTTGCATCTGAGTTGCTGCACTTGGTTGTTGCATTTGTTGCATGGCATGCATATAGATTTGGCTCACTAATCAGTTGATTTTGTAGATGGCCTCCGTTCCTGTTGACTACAACTTAGCCCCAGCACCACTCAGCTTTGCATCCCTGCTTTGGGATGTCTGGTGTCTTCTCTATCCCAGTGTGGAGATACCAAGGTACCAAGTGTTCCAGACCTCGCTTACGGGACTGGTGCTTGAATACCATGCCAATGTCATTCTGTCAGTCGACCTACCTTTGGGAAAGCGCACCTATAGTCTCCATGGTGGTTATGCCTCTACCCCGGATCACGCTGTCCAAATTGCCGCTCTGGCAGGCCTCACTATTATTCGCCATCAGGAAAACGCGATGCAGGAGAATCGTGCCTTCCAGTACTATCCCACCATGGCTACCACTCCCAGACGGATTAGATTTCCTCCAGTCCGCTCAGATGACGATGTCGCTGTGGCATACATGTCTCGTTACATGGTCGCAGAGTACGTCCTTATCGCTGAGCCAGTCCGAGATGCAACTCGTGCCCGGAGAGCCCTTGGTATGGCTTTAGCTCCGTCGACCTCTCCGCCAGCTCCTTCGCTCTCCAGCAACCCGCCATCCAACCCTAGTGCCTAAGCATCTGCGAGGTTCATGTTGCATGAGTTGTGGTAGTGCCAAGTGCTGTAAATTACCCTGAGTAGCAATAAAGTGTGGTTTTGCAAGTTTGGTGCTTTTCTTTGAGTAGTCTTATTTGCTCTTCTTTGGTTCTTCAGTGTCATGCTACCTTCTCTATGGAAGTTGCTCATCAACTATCGGACACAAAGAGATAATGAGGATTGCAAGTACTAGGAGGTTAGGTTGAGCAGTATGAAATTCTCAGGATCACATTGCTCGAGGAAGCATTTGGTTGAAAGCAAACAGTATTCTGAATTGACTATCAGTATCGAGTTTACATCAACACTGCAATTGTCATAGTAGTAATGGTTAAACAAGCAGGAAGACCAGTGGTGTGCATGGCCAGTGATATGGTTACGGTACAAGTTGGGATTCAAGAAGGATAGTCGGCCAACTCTTTCGCAGGAAACCAACAAGCGGAGTTGTGAGGATGTATATACATAGCAGCATAACACTGTAAGAAACTTCGGGTATAAGCAATCCAGTCGTATTCTGCACGCCACCAGAGAAACTTACGAGGTAAGGCTCTTCGAGTCTTCCTCAGCACGATATATGGATAGCTTCCGGCACAAGATACCCTGTCTTCCTCAATAAGCTACCATGGGAAAGCTTCCAGCATAAGGTATAAAACCTTCATCGACAAGTAACCAGGAGGGAAAGCTTCTGGGGGACGCTACCCAGCCTTCTTCCGCACGCTGTTCCGGCAGAAGCTTCAAGCACAAGTTATCCAGTCTTCCTCAGTACGATACCCGATGGCTTCCAACATAAGCTATCCAATCTTCGTCAGCACGGTACTACAAACAGTTGGCAGCCTTAGTATAAGTTAGGACACGGTATGTGGGCAGTGCATATTGAGGAGCTAAGTTATAAATTGTTCGGTCAGAAATATGAGTTGGTCAGGACACAAAAGTCAGCCTTGGGAATCAGATGTTCAACTACACATGCTTCTACATACATTATGGAGTAATGCCCGAGTCAGGACAGTCACTCGTACGGAAGCAACTATGTTCGAGCTGGACTACCAAAGGGAGGTGAGGATCCAACATCTGCATAAGTTATGCAAGTGAACGAACACCGGTATACCCATTTGCATATTGGGAAGACTCACAAGCTTGGAACCACAAATTGGGCAGTGGATACCAAGGTACTTATGAACTTGGTATATGGTCCCAATGAACCCTTGCTTGCTTTTTCTTGGAGACGGCACCACGCCCGTGTACTGAGCTATTTTTCGGCCGTTCGGGGTGGATGCCGGCATTATATTTCTCTTTTTAACAACTGTCCTGTGTTCTGAGCTGTTTTTTGGCCGTCTCAGGCAGTTGTTGAGTTCCTTTTGGTACCAGTGACTCTATGTTCTGAGTTGTTCTTTGCCCGTCTTAGGGAGCCGCTACATTCTTTTTATCAACATGGTCTCATGCTCTGAGCTATTTTCCAGCCGTCTTGAGCCATGATTGAATTATTCTAGTAAAAGTCCCAGATCTGAGTTGTAAAGACCGTTCTGGTGGCCACTGGTTTATTTGCCAATTTCATGCAAGGGGTTCGGAGGACCAATGCCTTATCATTACAGCTTGGGAGATGAAAAGCTTGTCAGATAAGTGTGACTATACTAAGTTAAGGACAAGGCATGCTTACAGGAATTTTACACCTGATAACATCCATGGTCAAATGAAGGGTTGAGGATACGTGACCCAGTTCCTGTGGCAAAAGAATCAGGAAAGAGAGCAATAAGGAAGATCAAGACTGAAGATGTAGGCGTGATGATCATTACAGAAATCACATGATACGAATACCTCAGATGGGCTGATCAATTATCATGAATACACCACCAAGTGGTCCGCTTGCTCTGTAATGAAGGATTTCATATCCGGCATTGCAAGACTTGTGCATATATTGACAGAATGGGCGCTTGCAATGCTACACAACAACTTCGGATTAAATGCCCACGCATGCCCTCCCCTGTCATGAGTAAGGTTATTCTGCCAGGACCACCATCAGTCCAGGTATTGCTATAAGGTATTACTCCCTTGGACATGACGAATAGCAGCCAAATCGTCAATATAGAATGAAGACAAAACAGTCAGCTCAGAGGATTCAGCCACCCTGCAAACAGTCAGACCCCACCAGGAAAAACATTGTGATTTTCGGCATTGTAACTCGATGCAATAACCAGTTTGGTCGTGTCCATGAAGGAAAGTTGTCCATAATTCTTATTGGTACTAGACGGAAGCAGGACATGCTCATCAAACATCGCTCCCGGACTTATGGGAAGGTGACTTACTCCAATCAGGAAAATATGCCAGATGAACCAGCAGACATGGTAACAATGAAGTCAACATAATGTTGGATATGCGAGGAAAGATCTATCAGAATATGGGTACGGCAAAGCAAACCACCTCCGAGTAAGAAAATCATGTCCTGTGAGATTCGAGGGAAGACATTATACCAAGAAAAAGGATACCCGAGTTGGAACCGGTTTTCCGTAAAGGCAGAATGTTCATACTGGTTCCCTGAGCAACCAAATATCGAGGACGAGATTTTATTCTAAGGGGGGTAGGTTTGTGACACCCTGGTTTTTCTTAGCTTTTTCTTTCAAAATTTTATTTGAAATTTGGCCTAGATTTGTTTCTGAATGGCTCTAAGGACTTAAAACTTGGGAATATTTTCTTGATTTTCTTTCCCAAGTGACTCAGGCTCTCAAAAGCTTCTCTCAAGTCATGTCACTTCCATTCTTGCTCAATCTCAATTTTATTCCAACCTAGTATTCCTTTTTCCATTAAAGGAATAACCCTTTGAGCTCTAGGTTGTGAAGCAACCTATATTTTTGTTCTTCCAAAAATCCAAATAAAATTCTCATAAATCCTTTGGGCCATGTAAACCTTGGATATGTGAAAATATTCAAGATTTACTCCTCATGGTGAGCACATCATACCATCTTTGATTCTGGTCATAATTTCAGTTTGTGAGGCAGCTATATCTTATACTGCTCCAAAAATTCTGAAATTAATCCAGGACATTCTTCTACCTATATGATCAGTCTCCACCAATGTTTGGATCATTTCATTCAGCCAATTTCTCTATAAAATTCCTCCAAATTTATGTCCAGTGGGAAGTGTTGTGAAGGAAGTACCCTGTACACTAACCCAATTGGGCTAAAATTTTTATAGCATGTTGGCATCCCCAAATCACCCACAAATACCAAGTTTCAACTCCAGGAACCCATCCAAGTGAGTGCAACATCCTCAGCAAGATTTCTGGATCAGAGAGGCAGTTGTGAAGCAACCATGCTCTACACTGATCCATTTGGTCTGAATTTTTCCCAGCATATGCACCTTCCTACTACACTCTATCATGGCAAACTCAAACTCCCAAAGCCCTAGCCATTTTATCTCAACTTGCTGCACAAGTTTCTGTCCAGAAACTTGCCTGGAACCTAGCCAGCTGTTCAGACCACCTCTTGCCAAACCAACTGCACCAGGAGGCCTCTGGAAGGAGGGACTATCACACGGACATGACCGGGTAGGCCAGAGCGCGCCGCGTGCGCCAGTGCTCGCGGTGACCACGCGGCTGGCCGAGCCAAAACCGTGCTCTGCACGTCGCCCGCGTTGGACACGCTCGCTCCGGTCACCTCTCGATGCCTCTCTTTGTCCTAGTATGCCGACGTCGTCGCCGCCGTCCACCTGGCCAGCCTGGACCCTTCCCCCTCCGGCGAGGCTCACCGCCGCACAAGGCCAAGTGCACACACGGGCGGCATAGTGGCCATACGGGGATGAGCTGGTTGGCAGCTTCCCGGCGAGCCGTCGCCTTGCGCTTAACTCCCCTGACCTCTCTCGTCGCTTCACCTCGCTCCGCGACGACCACCTCACCGTACCCGCTCCGGCGATGTGTCCGCGGCGCCGAGCGGCTCGGCCACCCTCCGCCCACCTATAAAAGGCCCTCCCCGGCCTCGTCTCTCCGCACCACTCCACTCCTCTCCCTCGCAATCGCCACCAGCAGAGCCAGGGTAGGCCGGAGAGCCCTCCTTCTCCGTCTCCGATGAAGAGCTCTGCCACTCTGCCCCAGCTCCGTCCGCTCGCCTCTATCCACCCCAGGCCCAGCCGAGACCACCAGTGAGCTTGTGAAGCTCCACTGACCATCCCCAGCCCTTCCTCTGCCCGAGTACTCGCCGGAGTCGCCGGATCCGTCGACCCCCGAAGCACGCCGCCGCCTGAGACGAAGGGGGCGACGCCGTCCGGCCATCTCCCAATGAGATACGGGTACGGGAGTACTCGCCGGCGTCCACCCGATCCATCCCCGCCATCCTCGAAGCTCGCCGTTGTCGCTATCGCCGGCAACCCTCGCCGGTGAGCCGCCGTCTTCTGTTCCCTCTCCCTCTCTATTTAAACCTGGCGCACGGGCCCCACCTGTCGGTGACTCCACGCGCGCCCGAACCGGTATGTAAGTGGAGACGCCCGGCTGGTTGACGCCTTCGACGTGGCCTCCCCTGGGTTTTCCTGTTTTTCTATTAAATTCAAATAACTCCAGAAGTTTGACTGAACTTTGACCAGCTATAACTTTTAAACCATAAGTCCAAATGAGTTCATTCTTTTTGCATTATTTTTCTTATGATCTCCTCTAGTTGCTGTAAAAATTTGGTCTTTTTCTCTGCTGTCTAGAATTTCTGGTCAAAAGAAAATGCTTTATGTGGTATTTGAAAATGCTTTCAAAAATGCTTTTCAGATTTGTTTGCCTAGTTGGTGAAGGCCAGGAGTACTCCCACACTCTATTGGGGCAAGGCAAGCCACAACTCTCATTTGCATAATTGCATTGCAATATCATAGTTTAAATAATTATTTTAATGCTAAATATGAATTGTTTGTGAATGGATTAATTCATGCAATACTTTGAAGATTTTGGATAAGTTACTGTCATGATGATGATGGGATTATAGGTTAATAGTAGATGTCTAGATTTATGTCATAATGCTGTCGGACTGTGAGATTACCGTCTATAATTATTTTGTGATACCTTCGGTACTGCATCTATGGGATCAGTAGTAGAAGTTGATCATGATGCTCATTGGATTTCTAGTTGGTTATTGTGATAACTTGGATCACTTATATATCGGAGTGTCAGTGATGACTATGATTACTCGGGGATAAAATCCTTCATCGTTGATCAGGTGCCACTGAACCAAACTTTCCAGTGCAGCCACACCTGCCGGTATGGGACGGCCTTGGCTTGGTCTAATAGCGTGCTCTTTTATCAGTACCACCAAAGAGGGAAGGTTATGCGTGCGTGCTGCCCTGATCAGGTAGACGACAATAACCTTGTGAGCCCAGTTTGGTTTTTGAGCTCAGGTCCCCGTTTGGGACAGTTTGTTGGCCACGATGGTGGCAGGTGTCAAGAGTGACACAGGGGCCACCCAGGGCATGACTCCGGGGGAGGATGATTTTCGGTGGTACGATAGAGGGGTCACGGGTTAGGCAAGTTTCATTGAAGCAGCACCGGTCCACCCGGAAAGGGAAGTGTACCGAGGTACGGGGCCAGGAGCTTCATAGTGTGGGTAAAGTGCGCAACCTCTACAGAGTGTAAGAATCTATTTGAATAGTCGAGTCCACAGTATTAGACACAGTTCGTACTAAGTCACACTGTCTGATCAACACCAATGGGGGAATGAGGTGTTAATGATGGAAGAACTCGTCTCAGTGTAGTTGGGTGACCGATTGTTGAGAACTGCTGGTAATTGTTGAAGATGATCTTGGGGGATGACTGTCGTTAGTTCTCAAGGTAACCATGAGTTGGTCACGAGAGTAAGCGGTTCAATCATGAGGCTCAGGACAAAGTGGTTCCATAGTAATAGCAAGATTGATAGTGGTAGCAATAGTATGTTATTATTTTCTTCCACCCTTTTAGTAGCATTTAAATCTGAGTTAAGCCTGATTGCTATGACATTGTTATGCCTTGATGCTCTTGTTTGTTGCGAGCTTGCGAGTACATTCAAAGTACTCACCTGGCGTGTCATGCCAGTCTGCAGGTGCTACCATGTTTGCATAGTGGAGGTGTTCGCGTTGCGAGATAGGATGTGTCCCAGCCAGAGTCCCTGCGGAGTGGAGTCCATTTTGACGCCGTAATTCTGCTGCTAGGATTCGAGCCGCTGCTAGCATAGAATTATCATTGCAAGCGTAGCTTTGCCGAGGCAACCCTTTGTAATATCTCAAACCCTTGTACCCATCTATTTGTAATAAAGAGATGATTTGTTCTATGCCATGCAGTGTCATATTCCAGAAGACTTGATCTCTGGGCTGGAATACGGGGTGATCCGGTGACTCTGAGCCGGGGTGCCACACTCAACCCCATGGTCTTTGATATAATAGACTCAATAGCCCTCGTGGATAAAATTGTCCAGAGGAACTTAGTTGAAAGGTGAATGAGATTATGCCAAAATCTGTGTTTGCATTTTTACATGGCGCTTCAGCTTCTCGCTGGTGCCATGGCCTTGCTACTCTATGCACATGTACGTGTGTAAATGTGGCTTCGTCACCTTTCTTGATGTTATGCTGAGAACTCCGCTGGCCAATGAACGATCCACTAGAGTTTCGGCTCGGATTTCGGCTATGAGTTTGTTACCGTACGTAGTGGCAACACTACATCGAATATTATTCAGCTCTCTGATACGTCTCCAACGTATCTATAATTTTTTATTGTTCCATGCTATTATAGTATCAATCTTGAATTTTTTATATGCAATTATATGCCATTATATATATCATTTTTTGGGACTAACCTATTAACTCAGTGCCCAGTGCCAGCTGCTGTTTTTTGCTTGTTTTTGTCTTTCAGAAAATCAATATCAAAAAGAGTCCAAATGAGAAAAAAACTTTGGATTAATTTTTTCTGGACCAGAAGAGACCCACGAAGCTTCGGAAGAAGACCAGAGGAGCCACGAGGGAGCCACAAGCTCGGAGGGCGCGCCCTGGGGGGGTAGGGCGCGCCCCCCAGGCTTGTGGGCCCCTCGTAGCCCCTCCTGACCTAATTCCAGTGCTATAAATTCCCAAATATTCCCAATATACCAGAGAGACAGAAGAGAAAACCTTTCCACTGCCGCAAGCCTCTGTTCTTCCGCGATCCCATCTGGAGGCCTTTTCCGCTACTCTGCCGGAGGGGGAATCGATCTCGGAGGGCTTCTTCATCAACCTTGCTGTCCTTCCGATGATGTGTGAGTAGTTTACCACAGACCTACGGGTCCATAGCTAGTATCTAGATGGCTTCTTCTCTCTCTTTGATCTTCAATACCATGTTCTCCTCGATGTTCTTGGAGTTCTATCCGATGTAATCTTCTTTTGTGGTGTGTTTGTTGGGATCCGATGAATTGTGAGTTTATGATCAGATTATTAATGAGAATATTTGAGTCTTCTCTGAACTCTTTTATGCATGATTGTTATAGCTTTGTATTTCTCTCCGATCTATCAATTTGGTTTGGCCAACTAGATTGGTTTATCTTGCAATGGGAGAGGTGCTTTGTGATGGGTTCAATCTTGCGGTCCTCAATCCCAGTGACAGAAAGGGACATGACACATATTTGTATTGTTGCCATTAAGGATAAAAAGATGGGGTTTAATCATATTGCTTGAGTTTACTTTGTCTACATCATGTCATCTTGCTTAAGGAGTTACTTTGTTTCATACTTGATACCCTAGATGCATGTTGGATAGCGGTCGATGGGTGGAGTAATAGTAATAGATGCAGGCAGGAGTCGGTCTACTTGTCTCGGACATGATGCCTATATACATGATGATTGCCATGAGTCCGTCATAATTATTTGCTTTTCTATCAATTGCCCAACAGTAATTTGTTTACCCACCGTATGCTATGTGTTCGAGAGAGAAGCCTCTAGTGAAAACTATGGCCCCCCGGGTCTACTTTTATCATATATTTAAAACCAAAAATACCTTGCTGCAATTTATTTACTTTTATTTTATTTAGTATTTAGTTTATCTATCTATCACTATTAGAATTAATCCTTGCAAATAACCGCTAAGAGGATTGACAACCCTCTTATTTGCGTTGGGTGCAAGTGTTTGCATTTGTGTGTGCAGGTGCTGCTAAAGGGATTTTACGTGGTTCTCCTACTAGATTGATAACCTTGGTTCTTAACTGAGGGAAATACTTATCTCTACTATACTGCATCATCCTCTCCTCTTCGGGGAAATACCAACGCAGTCTACAAGTAGCACTCTCTCTTGAAATGGTGTGTATGTGGTAAATAAAGGGAACTAATCACAAGAGGTCGAAAGAGACATATATCAAGATCCATAGTTCCCAAAAATTAAGCCACAACGAAACTCTATGCATGATCACTTATTTGGCATAATCCCTTCACATGACAACAAAAGTTTCAGGAAACAATGATTGAAGTAAGTGCCTGAGAGCCTTGACTTGAGAACGTTAGTGGGCAGTGATGAGAAACTCTATATCTTGACTTTTTGACAACTCTCTGTGTTCAAGTTTGTTTAAATATAAAAACAACAAAAAGAAATAAATGACCTATTAAGTAAGAGGATCCAAGTATTTGTTTTCATGTTGGATTAAACTTTGACAAGGAGCATAGAAATTTTTCCTGAAGCTCTCGTGGATTGTATCAAAATGTATATATGTTACCTAGTTGAGCATGTGCTACCTTGTGCAAATATGATCCATCTTGCTTATAGCTTGCAGAGAAGACAAGGATACGCCTATGGGCAACAATCTTATTGATCAGCTAGATGGATAACTTTGGTGTGTCAACCTTGTTGCTCGAGGACGAGCAAGGTTTAAGCTTGGGGAAGTTGATGAGTGGATTTTATGCATACTTTTTAGAGTATATTTTAGTGCCAAAATCCCTCATATCATATCCATCTAGCACTTATACATGTCCCCAATGCATAGTTTTCAGTATTCACTTGTTTCACCAAGTTCATTGCACACATTTTATTTTTATTTAGTTTTTGTTAGTTTTCTTTTGTTTTATGGTCTTTGTAGGTGTATTGGCATTTTCAAAGACTTGGCACATCAAAAGAACCAAGTTGGGAGTCAAACCGGAGAAGTTCCAGGCACCAGATGAAGGCCATATGGAGTATTTGATGTTTTGACATTTATTAAAGTGTCCAAATTGAAGATCCAATGCTACATACGCATCGGGCTTTTCGCTAGCAATCCAACGAGCCCAAGAACGTCAAAATCGGAGTTCGTATGAAGAAATGGTGACCAAAATACGAAAGTGCTCCCGGAGACCAGAATGAAAGACGGCCTTCCATACGACCGGAGCCGCCTGTTTGAGCGGTCGTTTGAGCTCCAAACAGCCACGAAAGTTGGCCAGAACTTTCCAAATCTTGCTCCGATTTCATCCCGGTTTGTTCCTATGGGATCCTTGGCAGATAATGCATCATTTGGGTGTGGATTTTACTCCTATAGAGCCCTTGGATGAAGGGGAGGAGGCTACATCAACGGAGGAGACCCGAGGAGGCCTCCTATATGAAGAGCTCCAACCCTAGCCACCGGGATCATCATCCTCATTCCACCACAAGTCCACACAGCCGCCGGGAGGCTCTCCCATCTCACCTAGAGGGAGGCCTGTCCCTCCATCACCACCACCACGAAGGCCACGCAAGAGGAGGAGAAGGAGGCGCCGCCGCCATCACCGGGTGCCGGCCCTAGGCCAGGCGCATTGGTGTTCATCCCCATCTCCATTTCCATCCTCACACTTGTATTTTGTAAGATTGAACATGTCGATGGAAGCAATAAATCATTCCTCTTTGTGTGCCTATTCATCTATGTGTGAGTAAGTGATCCGGTTCTAGGTTGAGGTATGATCTAGTACGCACAACTAGTCTTCATGGCTTCGTTTAGTATTTACTCTTCTTCACGTTGCATGTATGTTACTTTCACGTACACAGGGTAGATAGATGAACTTCATGATCCTTTGGTTCCATTGTGTATTATTGACAGCCGCATATAACCTTGACGCGATGTTATGTCTAGTACACCTAGGAGTGACAGACCGCGGAAGCAAGCCATAGGAGAACGATTAGTAGTCTACAATACTTGTATGCCACTAAGACGCTCCTCTAGTACTAGTGACACCGAAAGCCTAGATACCGCCTTTTGCTCTATTAAATCCTACAAGTACAACCCTTTTACTTTGTGTTCTAGTTTAGTATACTTTCTGTCCAAGTTTGTAGTCCAGTTAAATCCCCCTTTTATTATTGTACCGGTAGCAACCGATAGAATAGGCTATTTCCAAACTACGGTTTGGGTACGAACGTAGCTACGCAGACAATGTAGTTGCGGGGTTGGTAGTGTCTTCCTATTTGCTCCCTGTGGGTTCGACACTCTACTTATCACACGAAAGTGCTACAATAGCCCCGTGCCCTTGCAGGACATCACTCACCTCAAGCATCGCACCAGCGTGCTTCGGGCAAGAATTGATAGCCCACCCGTTCCTCAACCTTTCGTCGTCTGCGGAGTCGAGAAATACTCAGGCGATACAAAGCCAGACAACTGGTTGAACGACTACCTCACGGCGGTCGAGGCCAATGGGGACATAGGCAATGCCTTATGGCACATACAATTGTGCCTAACAGGACATGCGCGCTTCTGGCTCACACTACAAAAAAAAAGACACATCCGTGACATTATGGCCCGAACGAAAACTTTTTCTGTCATGGTTGTGACACTTCTATGACGATAATTGTGACAAAAACACATATCTTCATAGATGTGGTGGGCTCCTACTTCTATGACAAAACATTATGACAGAAAATGGGCTTTTCGTCCTAGGCGGGTCGGAGACGCACCCGCATGACATTCTTTGGGCCGTCCATGATGTAAAAAATCGTGGTAGAAGTGAGGGCGAGGAAATTTTCGGGAGTTTCCCGGTTACGGTGGGCACTCGGTGGGTGGTCAGGGCCGAGCGATGCACTGTGTGGTTTGTGCGTTTCTCTCGTACGCGCGTGTGTGTGAGGCGTTCGCTTACTGAACCCGACCGATCGGCGCAGTAGCTACGTACTGAACACGAGCGATTGATCCCACTACGCACTGAAGCCGATCGATCCCTTCGCTGCTAACTGAACCCGAGCGATCCCTTCACTGCTAGCTGAACCCGAGCGATCCCTTCGCTGCTAGCTGAACCCGAGCGATCCCTTCGCTGTTAACTGAACCCGAGCGATTCCTTCATTGCTAACTGAACCCGATCGATCCTTCTCGCTGCTTACTTAAGCCGATCAAGCCCCCGTGCGAGACGCAGCCAGCCGATGTTGGGTTGCATCTCGATGAACAGTGCACGTTGCTGCCGCGCGCGCGATACACGTAGAACTAGTCGAGACTTGCATCGATCGAGCCGGTTGGTTGGCTGTGGATGAACAGTTCCCGTTGCTGCCGCCCGCTCGTACGCCCCACCCCAGCCGGTGGGTTGGCTGTGGATGAACAGTACCCTGGCCGTGTGAAGGTGGTTGGCGCTGGATGAACAGGACCCCGAGGAGGCTGCCACACCCCAGCCGGTTGGTGGTGGATGAACATGACCCCCGTGGAGGCTGGATGAACAGTAGCCGGTGGAGGCTGGAGGAAGTCGACGGTGGATGAACAGTAGCTGGTGGAGGCTGGAGTAGGTCGACTGTGGATGAACAGTAGCCCGTGGAGTCCCATTTTGCGCTACGCCACACCCTTCCCGATGAACAGGACCCCCGTTTCGACCGTAGACAGTTGGGGAGAAGTCCGTTTCCTCCGCTTTGCGTTACGCCAGAGCCCTCCCGATCAACAGGACCCCGTTTCGACCGTAGGCGCTCGAACAGAAGTCTGTTTCCTCCGTTTTGCGATACGCCAGACCCCCCAGCCGATGAACAGGACCCCGTTTCGATTATAGGCGGTCGAACAGAAGGCTGTTTCCTCCGTTTTGCGGTACACCAGACCCCGAGTCGATGAACAGGACCCCATTTCGGCTGTTCCGTCCAAGCCGGTTGGCTCCCGATGAATAGGGCGCGTTCTGACCCAGTCGCCTGGCTCCCGATGAACACGACGCTGTTTGCTCCGTTCTGACCCAGCCGGTTGACTGCCGATGAATAGGAGGCCGTTGCTACCGTCCGTTGCCTCTCTCCATGTACACGAGCCCTGGCCATACGTATGCGCGAGTACGCGTTCGAGACCCCGCCCGTATATGTATGTACGTGGCCATATTTTTTGCTGTGTGGCTGTACGTACGTGTACACGATTTAGACGGGGCTGCCTGAACTGCTACGTCGGGGGCTCTACTACAACACGTGGTGCTCCTTACACGCCCACGGTTCTTCATTGCAGAGAGACCGATCGACCAGTATGTACGTACACGTTCATGACCAGATAGACAATGCTACGTACGCTTCAACCGGGTGGGTCCCAGCTGTCAGGGAGGATAAGGAGGCACTTCCTTCCGTGCGAAGATATAGCAAGTGGGTCCCAGCTGTAAGGGGGGAATCATTTTTTTGCGCGTAATAAGGAGGCACTTCGTTGCGTGCGAAGATGTAGCTGGTGGGTCCAGCTGTCAGCCTTACCGTGTATAGTCCTCTTCCGATGGTTGCCGTTCATTGACCACGTTAACTACGCCGCGCCGAGAGCACCAAGGCGGTGGACGACGGCGAGGCCTAGGAAGGGAAAGACACGAAGCCGGGGAAGATGCGGCAGTGGATGCCCACGCGGAGGGGAGTACGAGGGTTGACTGGTTCGGTTGCGGTGTGAGGCTGCCATCGCCGGATAATAACAGGGGATGTGGGTGAGTAGAGGGAAGGCCTGGCCAGTGGTGGGAGTAGGGTGGGGCGGTGAGGCCTGCGCGGCACCACAGCCGGCCATGGGAGGCAGGAGCATGCGGTCCCGCCGGCGCTGGTTTGGGCGGCTGGAGCAAGAAGATCAGAGATTGAAGAAGCAGCACAGCCGTTGGATTAACATCCAACGGTCACCGCTGCTACAATCGTTTGTTGACTAAGTTGACAAAGCCCTGCGTACGTGTCAACTTATTAGGCCCACAAGTCAGCCTCCAAATCCGGTGGGTTCCAGTTGTCATGGGAAGGAATCTTTTTTTCGCGTAATAAGCAGGCACTTCCTTCCGTGCCAAGATATGGCTGGTGGGTCCCAGCTGTCATGGGGAGGAATTATTTATTTTTCACGTAATAAGGAGGTACTTCCTTGTGTGCGAAGATGTAGCTGGTGGGTCCCAGATGTCAGGGGGACGACTCATTTTTTTGTGCGTAATAAGGAGGCACTTCCTTGCGTGCGAAGATGTAGCTGGTGGGTCCAAGCTGTCAGGGGGAGGAATCATTTTTCTTGCGTGTGATAAGGAGGCACTTCGTGGCGTGCGACCATGGACCTCGTGGGTCCCAGCTGTCCGCCTCTCCATGTATAGTCCTCTTCCGATGGCTGTCGTTCATTGACCGTGTTGACAACGCCGTGCCGAGAGCACCAAGGCGGTGGACGACGGCTAGGCTAAGGGTGGGAATGACCCGGAGCCGTGGAAGACTCGGCAGTGGATGCCCACGGGGAGGGGAGTACGAGGGTTGACTGGTTTGGCTGTGGTGTGAGGCGGCCATCGCCGGAGAATAACAGAAGGTGTGGGTGAATACAGGTATGACCTGGCCACCGGTGGGAGTAGGGTGGGGCGGCGAGGCCTGCGCGGCAACACAGCCGGCCACGGGAGGTAGAAGCAGGAGCTCCCACCGGCAATGGTTTTGGGCTTTTGGCCGCTAGAGCAACAAGATCAGTGATTGAAGAAGAAGGATGGCCGTCGGATGTCAATCCAACGGCTACAGTTGTGAGAATAGTTTGTTGATTTTCTTTTTGACCATTAAATCGTTTTGTTGACTAAATGGACAATGCCTTGCGCAGGCTTTGTCCTCGTGGGCCAACATTTTTTTTGAGAACTCCTCAGCGTGGGCCAACAAAGTCACCTTCGAAAGCTCTTGCAGACATGCAGCCCTTTTATTTAGTTTTTACAACCCATTTGATTTTGTTATCCAATACATCGATTTCCTTGGCTGGGTGAAAAAATAATAGCCTATTTACTATTTCTGAGAATTTACAGCCCATTTGATTATTTATTCGAATACACCTATTTACTAGGATGGGTGAAAAAATAATATTGTAGATATGCAGCCCATTTATTATATCTGTTAGTTTACAACCCATTTGCTTTTAGTAGAAATAGACCCATTTTCTGGGATGGGTGAAAAAACATGTTGGTCTGGACAGAGCATTTCCTATAAAAAATTAATTCTGAGCTAGGAATTTTATTGAAAAACTTTAAGTTGGGCTTGGCATTCTTGTATAAAAATAGAACTGAGTTGTGCATTTTTTATATAAAAAAAACATAGGCTGAGCTGCGCTTATTTTAGTTCAAAAGAAAACCTGGGCTGGCACGCGTCTTTCGGCCCAGTTGCATTGCTGATGTTCAACGAACAAGGCCTGTGTAGTACAGTACAACTTTACGTACATACTCCCACATTCAACGATGCCTGAAATGACACAAACAAGGCTTGTGTACATTTTTTTAAAGTCACTGAATTCAAATTTTAAGTTAAGAAAAAATGTAGAGTCCAGTGAAACCTAATTAAAAGTTGTCACGAGCAAAGAAATAATGTAGCGGGGCCCGCTTGTTAGAGGGAGAGAGAGAGAAACTGATTGGTCGATGCTCGTGCATACATCTTTCAGCCATATGCATTGTTGATGCTCGGTACAAACTTATATAGTTGACACAATCATATACAACATCATAGCACATTGACCTTGCATACAAAAATTTCACGCAGGCGGCACAATAGGGGTGGAAGCAGTGGATCGCTATGGGTAGGGCAATCTTGAAACCAACAAACTCGTACATCACCGTTCATCATCTTGATCAATGATGTGGAAATATCTTGAATGATGTGCAAAGAAAACAGACAGACAAACACAATAAGTTCTGCTAGCACATTAAGTTGACGTACACCCATTCCAAAAAAAATTAGGTACAAAAATAGAACAGGTCATAATCAAATGTATCACATCAGAGCTAGACACCTATAGCTCGGATATAAGTAGTATCTGAGAAGATTTAGTTGTTACCTCAAATTAGAGCACATCCAGGCAGCCAGCCCGGCCTCTTCTCCCAAAGAAGCAGTGGCCTCTGCCGCGCAATGGAGTAGGCCCTATGCCATCCATCGTTCCAAGCAACACGGGGAAAGTCTGACGTTGACTCCTGTAATGGACGTCGTCGACGAACCCCGCCGGACCCCGCCACCAGCCGCGGCGGCAGGACTTCGATTGATGGGTTGACCACTTCTTTGACATACACGAAGACTCGATACAGGTACATACCTAACGTGGTCCATGGCGGCCTTGGTGGCAATGAATAGTACAACCCCGGTTCCTGTACTGATATCTCAACCCCAATCACCATCGGTATGGTGGACTTCATCCATGCCATAACCGTCAGAGCCTAGCTGTCTGGAGGAACAAACTTACTTAAGAGCTCACCTCCTAGGTTGTTGATAGGCTCATTCATGGACTCGCTATTCCAAGCCCGTCGAGGCATGCCGTGGAAGGTAAGCTTTGTTAAAAACTCAAGCTCAAAGGGCACCGAGCCCCATCCTGGGTGCCACCGATCAAAGCTCACCAGCGCGCCATTGCAGAACAAACACCGGGAAGATTCGAACACACGACTACAGTCTAAAGTTGTCCGGAACCTGATGAAAAAAATCAGCCAGTGGCGGACAGACTTCGATGAGCAAGTCACTTATTTGGACGCCGTGCACAATGCCAAGAGCTTTGACCAGGTCATCCGGAGAGACGGGAGGGCGGTCGTCGTTGATGGTTACCATTAGCACTTTGCCGGTAAACTGGTCGTCAAGCGCCGCCATGCACTGTTGAGCGACAGCACGCAGCGCTCGAAGGCAGGACGGGCCTCAGGATCTCCAGCTGGGAGATCCTCGTTGACCGGCGACATGATAGTGCACTTGAGTACAGGGAGTAGAGGAGGCGGATTTGGGGGAACTGGAGTAGGAATCGAGATTCCAGAGGTGGGGGAGGGGCGGGGGATTCGGGATGAAAAGGTAGCATGAATTTCGAACGCGCGCTAGTACGCTCTTGCCGCACAAGCGCACGAAAACACTGGTGGCGCCCACATGTCGGACTAATATTTTATTATTATTTTTGAGCGCCCGGCATCAGAGTTCATAATTGGCCTGTTTGGCATGGCGTTACTACTCAGCCCATATTCAACGACACCTCACATGGCCCAAATAAGTGTACATCCTCGAAAAGTCATTGAGCTCAAATTATAACTTAAAAAAAGGATATATACACTGAACACTGGAGAATGGTGATGCCCCCATTTAGCACATCAGCAATTTGAAACAAAAAACAGTTCGAAACAACGATATATACAACATGCAAACACTGACTAGCATCTACTACTGACATAAAGAGCGAGACATGAAAGTTCACAAGTCTTGCCAAACCACCAAAATGCACCCATCTGAAGCGCTCAGACTCTCGTGATCCAGACACATCCAGACACAAATCATTAAGTTCTAAACAGAGCAAACTAGTACATAGTAAGAGTGACATAGACAAGGATGACCAAATTACGAGGAGTCTGCATAACAAAAGAGAACATCACCCATCCAGAACAAGCAGCTAAGACAGCAAGTCATTCGAAGAGGGATGATCCAGTGCCATAATAATTTGCAGCTCCCCTTCAGCCACCAGTGACTCGTATACACCAGGACTCCACCCTTTCGACGCAACAACCCCATTACCTACCAAACTCAAGGCTTGAACCACATCACTGCCTTTTGGTGTTGAGACATCGAAGGATCAAAGTTAATCCAGATGCCTTTCTCATTCTCACCTTCTTTTGGCTGCATGTTGTATCATTGACAATCAGGGGCAGCTGATCCCGTAGACTGGTTCACCGTGTACACACAGTTTTCCCTAGCAAACAGAGCCTCTCTGCCATCAGGATCCTTGAAGGTGATCTCATGGTTAATCGGATAATTGAGTCCGAGAAACAGAGAGTGTGAACCAAGGCTGTTTACCCGCCTCCAACTAAAAAATCCTGAAGGCCCCAACAAGCTGGTATCCTGCTCATAGACGTAACAACCATTCTCCGGATACTCACGTATTTCACGCTGCTTGTACATAGTAGGGTTTTTGCAATATAAACTTGTTGGTTGATGCGTGCGAATGATCATCAGTCTTTCGCCGTCGTCTGATCGAGCGAGGAACCAGTTGTGCTTCCCTGTTTTCGACAAAGGTGGTGTGATTACAAAGGGCAGGAGCCGTATGGACACTGCAACATATCAAAAAGGAGACAAAAAAGGACAAACATTGTTAATGTAAGATCAACATTGTTCAGAGTATGAGTAGGATAATGTAAGAAACAGCATTGATCTGTCCCTGTTGGAACTGAGGGGAAAATAGAGCGAAATGTATACTGGGGTCAAAAATATAGTAGTACCATGCATGGTTATGGTTATACTCATGTTATCTCCCAGTCAATTCTTCACAGGAAACTAATATAGCCATGCATGTTATGTAGTCATGTTCTGTTCTCACAAATGAATTCTTCAGAGGAAACTAACACACCATGCATTGTTATATACTCATGTTCAGTGTGCAAATTTTTTATGAGGATAATATTCTAGCCATTGATTGCTGAAGGGCGAATATAGGCATGTAGACATGGTAAGCATGACAGGATTTCACTACTTCCAAGTATAGAGTTTTCCATATGCACTTTTACTTCCCTACTAATGTATGTTTAGATGAAACCAACAGTGTTATGCATGTTTCTAAATCATGAAAATGAGGAAACTAACATGGCTATTGATACACACTCATATTTAGTAGTATAAAGATTACTACAAAGTTAGTAGAATATCCATATCTTCCTAACCGTTTGATTATTCAAGGGTACAAATTGGTTGTATAGACATGGTCACAATCACATGATTTAACTACTTCCAAATATAGAGATTACCATTTGACCTTCCAAATCTCCCTATTTTATTTCCTGATTTACGGCATCTCTAATACATTGCCATAGTTTTACTCAAATTCTGCTGTAACAGGGATATGCCAATCATCACAAAAGTTCAAACAATGTCATGGCGTTATCATTAAAATCAGACGAAAACAACTTACATGAGGCGTCCCAGCAATACGTGGTGCCATCTGCAATGTCGATCGCGTAGATGATGCCATTGTGTTCAATAGCATCACAGAACTGTGGATCACCATCGATGCAGCTATTCGAGGGGGGTAGTGTCCACCTACAGTTGGCACCGCCGCAAAGATAGGCGACTCCGTGGTCAAACAAGGCAATTAGCTTGAAGTCTGTGTAATTCCCATATGCTGTGGGCACTTGGCAGATTACAACCTTCAGCAAAACAAGGTCCATCCAGCTGACTTGGTAATCTACAGGAAGTAGGCCACGACGACAAATCCCTATATGATCCAAGGGAGGAAGGATAATCTCATAGGAGGTGTGGATGTTCACGAGGACCCACTTGTTCCGGTATTCTCTGACGGCAGCCATCCAGTAGGAGTTCATGCCAACCCAGTACATACCTGACAAGAAGTTTCGGGTGATGGTGGTCGGATTGAAGTCGAGGGGCATGATGTGCGCCACCGTATCATGGTGAGCATAGTGGTGAGCACGCTATCCCGCAACATCAGATAGCAGCAAGCAGGGTGTCTTGAAAATCTCAGGCCTCGCTTCGACGATGGCCGCGTGCAAGTCCCTCGAGCATGTAGCCAGCCGCACGACGTTGGAGATATCCATATGCGAACAACAGAGGTGGAGGATGTCCCTGGGGAGATCGCTCCAGCCGCGACTCATACAGATGCTGCGCGGTTCTGGTTCGGCCATGGTGGAGTTTGGAAGTTGGGGTTTTTTTGGGGCTTGATTTACGGGGGAGAAGGCTCTCGGTGCTGGAGCGCCTAGCGAGTAGAATAGTGGTACTGGGGGAGGCGAGCGAGGCGAGGGTACGCGGGGGCACTGTGAGATGAAGAAGAGAGACCTCAGGATCTCAGGTGAGATGGACATGGAGGTGGAGATGGAGTGGTGCTAGGGGAGAGGGAGACGAGGCGAGGCATGCATGCTATACAGCGGCGGTGACAGTGATTGCACAGAGTGAGGCTGACTTTGGTAACCCGAACATGCCGCCTGGACTAATGTCACCTCGGGCGCAAGGTCTTGTCACTTCACTGTGAGGACCGGATGAATAATATTTTGACTAACAAGTACTACACCTGTACTACCACTAGTACTAGTAACATGCCTCTGGGTTCACTACATCCTCCAGGTTGTGCTAGCATGCCTCTGGGTTCACTTCTTATCCTCCAGGTAGCATCCATATTGCGAGCAGACAAAAATTCTCGTGCATGTGGAAGCGCGAAGAAGCCTTTTTTTCTTTTTTGAGGATAACCGCATATTCCTTAACCAGAAAAGGTTACACACATATCACACACGCAGAATCATTGAGAAACCACCAGAAGAAGGCTTGGGATCTCGAAGTCCGTGCCATGTTCTCTGATAACGCACATGAACTGTCTATGTAAGTGCATCAAGTGCCCCCTTAGTGGTTTTGGAGTATTGAAGACAAATAAGTTAAGGGACTAATAAGTTTGTGAGTGTACACAGGAGAAAATAGTCCCTGAAGACTTGGTTTAACCATGGAAGTCGACTCCTAAAAATGTATTTCTTCAAGTGAAGAATTTGGTGCGGCCTTTGAAGAAATTGATGTGAAGACTTGGAAGCTTGAAGACTTTGTTTTCATAGTTTCTTTTCTTCTTATTTGAGTCATAGGAAAAACCGTACTGTCAAAGGGGGTCAAGGTGAAACATATTTCATACTTCAAAGCGATGCTCAAACCTATACACTTTACAACCGCTTTGAGTGAAGCCTTTGGAAACCTCCGGAACAGCTGACGAATTTGACAGTGACAGTGACGAAGTTCATCTGGTCTCTGACGAATCTGGTCAGGCTGAGGAGTTAAGATTTCGCTAGTGCGATCTGCCTATCGTGAGGAAATAGAGTGCCCCGACAAAATTGAGAGCTTAATTTCCGACCGTTGATGCGCCGCATGCCAGCTGTCGGGTGGATTCTTATCCTGACAACGGTCATGTCTGAGAAGAGTATTTATGAAAATTCATGTCGGGTTGCCCCCTGGCTATAAATAGCCGCCCCCCCACAACCACTAGTTGGTTGGCTGCTCTAGAGAGAACTTGACACTTGTCATTTGAGAGCAACCCTTCCTCTGACGACTTTGTGAGAACCCAAGTGAGGAAAAACCCAACCAGAGCCTAAGTGATTGAGCATCACTGAAGAAATTGATCCGTGTGATCCGATGCTTATTACCTTTGAAGACTGTCATTCTTCCAGACGGTTAGGCGTCATGTTCTGAGCACCCAAGAGTAATTGTGGTGTGCCGGTGAACAAGTCTGTGAAGGTTTTGGAAGTCTACCTTGAAGACTTACCACGAGTGATTGGGCGAGGTCTAAGTGACCATAGCTCAAGAGGAATACGGTGAGGACTAAGTGTCCTCTGAGGTAAGACTCAACCGCCTCAACCAGACGTATAGTTGATACATCAACTGGAACTGGTCTACCAAATCACTGTGTCTTCATCGAGCCCATCCGGTTTAAAATTCCTCACCCCTTTACCTTTACGCATTTCCGCTGCTGAAGAACTTGTGCTCCACTTTTCTGATGAATTTGGACTAAAGACTTTCATCATGTTCTTTATCATTTCTTTAGTTCATCTTCTTCATGCATGTCTGCTTGTATGACTACTTGTTTTTCACTTGTATGTATTTCCTTTGCATGCTTGTTACATCTGTGTCGATCTAGTTTCACTCCTGTTTCTATTTCGTCACTCTAATTTTCGTCAAAATCTTCGGAGTTTGACGAATTTCTAAAAATTTCTCATTCACCCCCTTTCTGGGAGTTAACCCGCGCTTTCAATTGGTATCAAAGCAAGGTACTCCCTTGTTCTGTGTGATTTTGGTTTAACCACCTGGAGTTTTAGTTATGTCGACCGCAGGTATGATCAAGGTATCCGCCGCGTGCCCCATCTTCGATGGCACAGACTACCCCTACTGGAAGAACAAGATGCGAATGCATCGATCTCTGGTTCGTTGTGGAGAATGGAGTGCCCAAAGTGGCTCCAAGCATCAACGCCACTGACATGAAGCGATTCAAGCAACTGGACTCTCAAGCGAAGAATATCATATGTGGTCATCTGAACAAAGGCCAGTATGGTAGAGTGAGCGCTTTGGACACTTTGAAGCTGATCTGGGATCGGCTTTCCAAAGTCAATGAGGGAGTTTCCACTCAACGTGACTCCCGAGTTGATGTTCTGCGCAATCTCTTCAATCGATTCAAGAGGCTTGACAATGAAAATGTGCAGCAAACCTTCGATCGCCTCACTGATATCTCCAATGAGCTTTAGGCTCTTGGTGCTGCTGACATCACTGATCATGAGGTGGTGAAGAAATTGCTGAGGCCTCTGGACAGTTCCTTCGACACTTTGGCACTGATGATACAAGAGCGCCCTGACTACAAGTCACTGGATCCTGCTGACATTCTTGAGAGGCTCAACACACATGAATTTCAGCAAGCAGAGAAGAGAGATATGTATGGACCCAGCTATGGTCGTCCTCGCACTCTGAAGGCAAAAGCCAAGGCTATTTCTTCATCTGAAGAAGAAGAGGAATATGGGAGCAGTTCTGATGGTGCTGAGGAAATTGGCAGAGAACTGGCTATGCTGGTGAAGAAGTTCCAGAAGTTTTCCAAGAAGAACCGCTTTGGAAAATCTTCAAAGTATGACTCGAAGAACACTGGAGAAGCGTCTGCTCGAGACTACAACAAGAGAACATGTCACAAATGCAAGAAGCCAGGCCACTAAATCGCCGACTGCCCTCTATGGCTAAAGAAGAAGAAGAAGAGCAGGGATGAGGGTGAATCTGATGGCAAAAAGAAGAAGTCCTCAAAGTCTTCATCAAAGTCCTCATCTCACAAGAAAACCAGTTCTAGCAGAGCTCGTGCATTCATTGGGAAGGAAATGGATTATGAAGAAGAATCTGATGATCAGCAAGCTGAGGAATCTGAGGAGGAGTCAAACACTGGTGCGGTGAGCCTTGCACTCGCTACTGAGTACGTCAGCAAGTCCATCTTCAACCCTGAGGACAATGGTATCTCCACCAACAATGATGATTGTGCTGATGACTACACTCCCACCTATTGCTTCATGGCAAGAGGTGCAAAGGTAACCTCACGAGAAGCTTACTTTGAAACTTCCCGTGATGACGACTCTGAGTGTGAATCTAAACCAAGCAATAAAAAACTTGCTAAAATTGCAACTGAGCAACAGCAAGCCATGGAAAAGATTCAAAAACTGCTAGACAAAAGTGATGACCTGTTGGACGAGGAAATGGATCATAGTCAAGCCTTGTCTGAGGATCTCAGAAGGCTTAAGTCTCAATATGACGAACTTGAAAGTCGTCATGTGTCCCTCTTAGCCGAACATGAGAAGCTGTCCTATGAATTTCTTCAAAGGAAGCAAGATCTCGAGAAGCTGAGAGTGTCTCATGATGATCTTCAAAAGGAAAACGATTCACTCCTCGCTCAATAGATCAGTACCACTCAGGAAGAATTTGTTGCACCATGCCTAAAATGCCTTGAACGTGATAATGCAAATTCTTCAGCTAAATGTTCAAATGCTTCTGTACTTTCAATTGCTTCAACTGCTATGGTGGCCACTAACCCCTCATCTGAGGAAGCCACCAGTGATACTGATGAAAATGCAGGGCTGAAGGAATTGTATGTCACTGGCATGTACAAAAGCCTCAAAGGGCATCAAACCCTGTGTGACGTGCTCAAAAAGCAAGTTCTTCACAGAAACCCTAGGAAAGAGGGTATTGCTTTTGAGAGAAAACTCAACGCTGATGGTTCGTATTGGAAGCCTGAGCAGTATCCCAAAACCACATGGGTTGCTGCAAAGGGACCTCCAATAGATCCATCCACTTTATCTGGCTATACATGTGATACTTCATATTCTTCAGATGAGTCATTTGACTCCAACTATAAACTGTTCAAGAATCAGAATGGTGAAGTCTTTGCCAGATTTATTGGTACTAACTGCAGGAACGGTCCACCTGTGAAGAAAATCTGGGTTCCTAAAAGCCTTCTGGAAAATCATCAGGTGAATGTCATCATGACACCACCAATGAAGAAGAAACCTCCCAGGGCAAATTCTTCACAGGGATCAAAGTCGTCAAATGGACGCAGATCCACTTATGGTCATGCTAATGCCTCTGTTTCACAGGGAAACAAACATTGATTTGATGAATATGAGCATCATTCTTCAAACCACTATGTTCACAAATCATCGAAGAATTTCTCTGCTTATTCATTCAATTACTATAACTCTCCTGTGAAGAGAAATGCATATTCCTCAATGCCTAAGTTCTCCATTAATGCATTCCGCTACATTGCTTCTCAGCCACCCATACAAAGTGGGTGGTTAAGAAGAAGAACTAATCTCTTCTGCAGGGTCAGGTCTTCAGACAACTGAAATGTCTGATGAATTTGCTGAAGACCTGACAAAGTGCCTGTTGGGATGCAGGCTAATCACGATGAAATGAATAACTCATTTCACACATCCCCATGCTGCTAAATACTATTCCTTGATGAAATTGTCTGACGAAATTGATCATCATCATATTCTTCACTTTGAAGTATATGAATTTGTAAGTCAGACTAATGCTTCTACATGATTATACACCTTCAGCCATTGAATGGGTCTTGGATAGTGGCTGCATGAATCATTTGACTGGAGATAGGAATCTCCTCACTGATGCTCCTCTTACTTCGTCTCATCTGAAGCATATCACATACGCCGACAAAGGAAAAAGCAAGGTATTGGGTCTAGGTAAGGTTGCTATCTCAAAGGATCGACACATGGAAAAGGTGATGCTTGTCGAGTCGCTAGGATACAACCTCATGTCTGTCTCAATGCTCTGTGATCTTGATATGATTGTCATCTTTGGCAAATATAGATGCATTGTGCTATTGGAATATGACAAATCCAAAGTCTTTGAAGGCTTTACGAAAGGTGATTTGTGTATTGTAGATTTCTCTCTAGGTCCACAGCCTGCCACGTGTCTACTGACAGAAGCTTCAGAGTGCTGGCTATGGCATCGACGTCTTGGACACGCTGGCATGAGGAATTTGAGCACACTCGTCAAGAAGAAGCACATCATTGGCGTCGAAGGCGTCAAATTCGTCAAAGATCACTTGTGTGGTGCTTGTGAGTCTGGAAAGATGACCAGATCCAAGCATACGGCTAAGACAATCATGACCACTACTCATCCCTTTGAATTACTTCATATGGATTTGTTTGGTCCCACACATTATGCCACACTAACGAATGCAGCATCTCTCTACGGATTCGTCATAGTTGATGACTACTCTCGTTACACCTGGGTGCACATCATTTCCTACAAGACTGAAGTTCAGGATGTCTTCAGACGATTCTCCAATCGGGCCATAATGAATTATGGTCTCAAGATGAAGCACATCAGGAGTGACAACGGCACTGAGTTCAAGAATACAGGCCTCGATGACTATCTTGATGAACTTGGTATCACTCATGAGCTCTCTTCTCCCTACACGCCTCAGCAGAATGGAGTCGTGGAGCGCAAGAACAGAACCCTCATCGAGATGGCGCGTACTATGCTTGATGAATACAAGACACCTCGTCATTTCTGGCCTGAAGCAATTGACACTGCATGTCACATCATCAACCGGGTATATCTTCACAAATTCCTCAAGAAGACCTCATATGAGCTCCTCACGGACAAGAAACCCAATGTGAGTTATTTCAAAGTCTTCGGTGCTAAATGCTAGATTAGAGATCCTCATCACAGTTCTAAATTTGCACCAAAAGCACATGAAGGTTTTATGCTTGGTTACGAAAAGGACTCGCACACCTACAGAGTCTTCAACTCCTTCCACCACAATGTTGTTGAAACTGTAGATGTGCGGTTCGATGAAACTAATGGCTCGCAAAGAGAGCACATGCCTCCTGTGCTAGATGAAATGCCTCCTGAGGAACTGATCAAGCTAATGGGCACTGGTGAAATTGTGCCCAGTGAAGAAATAGCTGATGAAGAAGTACTAATCCCTCGTCATGAAGAAACTGCTGATCCTGAGGAAAATGATGCTGAGGATTCTGCACGGCAACAACAACAGCAAGGCCCTCATCCAGCACACCCACGAGTGGCGAATGAAGTGCAGATTGAAAAGATCCTCGACAATATCAATGCACCTAGTCCCCTCACTCGCTCAAGAGCTTCACATCTAGCTAACTTTTGTGGGCATTATGCGTTTGTCTCTATTTCAGAGCCCACCAAAGTTGATGACGCATTTCTTGAACCATAATGGATTCAAGCGATGCAAGAGGAATTGCATCAATTTCAGCTCAACAACGTGTGGGAGCTTGTCAGGCGTCCCGATCCACGCAAGCACAACATCATCGGCACCAAATGGATCTACCGCAACAAACAAGACGAAAATGGCCAAGTGGTGAGGAATAAGGCCTATCTTGTAGCTCAAGGCTACACACATGTTGAGGGTATTGATTTCGATGAAACATTTGCACCTGTTGCTAGGCTTGAAGCCATTCGTATACTTCTTGCATATGCTAACCATCATGATATCCTCTTATATCAAATGGATGTGAAAAGTGCATTCCTCAATGGTAAGCTTGAGGAAGAAGTATATGTTGCTCAACTACCAGGTTTTGAGGACCCAAAGCATCCAGACAAAGTCTTCAGACTCAACAAGGCTCTCTATGGCCTCAAGCAAGCCCCGAGGGCTTGGTATGATACACTGAAGGAGTTCCTGAAGAAAAAGGGTTTCAAACCCGGTTCACTTGACCCTACTCTTTTCACAAAATCTTATGATGGTGAGCTGTTCATATGTCAAATATATGTTGATGATATTATCTTTGGTTGCACTAACAAGAAATACAGTGATGAATTTGCATATATGATGCAAGAAGAATATCAGATGTCTATGATGGGGGAGTTGAAATTCTTCCTCAGACTTCAAATTCGTCAACAACGAAATGGCATCTTCATATCTCAGGAGAAATATCTCAAGGATTGCCTGAAGAAATTCGGCATGCAAGATTGCAAAGGCCTCAAGATACCAATGCCAACAAATGGTCAACTCTGCACTGACGAAAATGGTAAAGATTTCGATCAGAAGGTATATTGCTCCATCATTGGTTCTCTACTTTACCTATGTGCATCTAGACCAGATATTATGCTTAGCGTTTGCATGTGTGCCCGATTTCAAGCATCACCGAAGGAGTCACACCATCAGGCTATGAAACGAATTCTTCGATGTTTAGCTCACACACCAACACTTGGATTATGGTATCCCAAGGGCTCATCATTTGATCTTGCTGGATATTCTGATTCTGATTATGCTGGAGATCGAGTGAATCAAAAGTCAACATCAGGCACATGTCATTTCCTCAGACGATCTCTTGTTTGTTGGTCCTCGAAGAAGTAGAATAGCGTCTCACTTTCTACAGCCGAGGCTGAATACATTGCCGCTGGTGCATGTTGCTCACAACTTCTATGGATGAAGCAAACCCTCAAGGACTATGGCGTCAACGTGAAGAAAGTGCCACTCTATTGTGACAATGAGAGTGCTATCAAGATCGCCCACAACCCAGTGCAACACTCTAGGACGAAGCACATCCAGATTCATCACCATTTTCTTCGTGATCATGTGCTGAAGGGAGACATTGTCATCAATCACGTGAAGACTGAAGACCAGCTTGCAGATATCTTCACTAAGCCCTTGGATGAGAGAAGGTTTTGCTTGTTGCGGTGTGAGCTAAACATCCTAGAATCTTCGAATGTCCTTTGAAAAGGACACACATCCTAACGCTTATGCATTCTTGATGACTTTGATGCACAACACACGAAGTAACGTTTTTCTTCAATCAATGAAGACTAATCCTCTAAGTGTGAAGAAATTACCGAAGAACTTGATTCTCAGAACCCTACGATAATTGTACGCGGTGTCTGAAATCATCATAGTTCTTATACGGTGGGTAACACCACCACCCTTTTTTGATTTGCTTCAATTTGGGCTTTCTTCGTAATTTGCAATTTCATCAAAACTTTTCAAATTCGTCATTTGTGGTTGCTCTTCATTGCTTGAGAGATTTCTTTCTTTATATATATATATATATATATATATATATATATATATATATATATCTTTGAGTTTTTCATGTCCTCAACAGCATTCACATATTGCTAAGTCTTCAAGTTGTTTTTTTGTCTATGTGAATGTGATCGGACCCGCTCCCCTCTATGCTAAACTCAAACCACTCTGTTCACAATCTCTTCATGTGCGTTCTATTTGACACTGTTCAAAGTCTTCACTGTGTCCTTGACAGCTGAAGAAATTGCGAACACACTTTAAAAACTTCTATTCAAATTTTTGGCGGTTGCCACAGTAACTTAATCCCGCGCACCCCACGCAAGGATAAGCGCACTCAAAATGCATGTGTGACGCGTGTCGTAGAAATGTGAAGAGCCAGGGGCTTATCCGTCCAAAAGTTTCAGACCACTTAGTTTTCACCGCGCCTATATAATGGCTTGACAACGTCAAACCTAGTTCATTCACTCTCGCGCCCCCTGTCGCTCTCAAAACCCTAGCGCCGCCGCTGGAATTCATCGTCGCCGGAGAGGAAGAGCTTCACTGCCTCAACTTCTTCGTCGTCATACTCACGCCGGCCGTGGATTTCTTCACCTCCGCCGTCGCCGTAGCTGTCTTTCGTCGCCACGTTAGGGCACGAGAGATCTGAGCTGACGATTTCCTTCGACTCGTCGTCCAGTTCATCGAGTTCATCCTTGGGGTAATTAAAACGTAATTTTACTGCCCAAGTTTGATCTTTTTACTTTCTCAAATTCTTCAAGTGCTGTTTTAGCACTTCTTCCCAAATCTTCAATACTTCCTTTTTGGCCAGTCTTGGTAATTTCATCTAAGTTGCACTTCAAGATTAGATTCCTCAGTTGTGCAATTGCCTCAATCTGTACAGCTCTGAAATCTAAGTCAAGAACACTTAGAAAATTTCTTCAAGACGATAAGGGTCAATTTCCTCAACTGGGCTTTATTTTGAAAATCTCTGAGAACGCATGTGACTCTTCCCAATTTCCTCGCAACTATATTCTGTTCACAGGTACCCATGTCTGCAGACAAATCTCTTTGTTCTCATCAACTTAATTCATTTGCAACATTGCTTGAGGAAAATCTACAGACTTCTTCAGAAACATCAAAAGTTCAAAACCCTCAGTTAAAGAAAATGGCAGATGGCAGAAAGACCCAGAAGGGAGGCAAGAGGAAGGAGGAACACACTGCTTTTGAGATACCTGAGGATATTTACTCAGGATACTATACACCCAATGAAACAACTCATGGAAAGGAAACCAAGGAAAGCGCAAAACGCGCATGCAAAAGATCAAGATGTACTGGATTTATCAGTAGAGGAGCTACAATTACGTCACCTCCAAATATATGAAGGATTTTGCTGTAAAGCCGCCTTGCAACAGACCGCCTCTGGCTCCTGGTCAAACAGCTGATCCCACGAGCATCAGAAGGGGTGAAGAATTCCCCAAAGAATGGGTCAAGCGTCAGGCCAAACTGCAGAAACAGGCTCAAAAGGCTGTTGAAGAATTCAACAGGGCCACAAAAGCTTCACAAGAAGCAGGTGCAGGCTCAAGTGGCAGTGCGCCCAAGAAAGCTATGAAAAAGAAGCCGGCTCAAAGGCCTAAACCTTCGACTGAAGAGCCCTCACGGCCAAAATCTTCCTCAAAGCCCTCAGAGCCCAAGCCATCTTCCTCAAAGGCCTCAGCGCCTAAGGCACAAACTGCTCCCACTTCATCTGCACCTCCACCATCCGTAAGTTCTTCAAGGGCTGCAGCTAGAGCTTCAACGCCAGTTGTGCTAGCTTCATGTCAGCGCACTGAAGGGTTCCCAACTGCCTCCATTTCTGCATCAAGTGCCTCAGCATCAGGGCGTATTTCTTCAAACATGCCATTGATGAAGAAGAAGGTCACTGCAGGCCGAGGAACCAGGACCAGCCCCAAGAGCAAGGCTGTGTTGCCTCAAGCTGATGAACACGGTATGGCTGATGAAGATGAACTTGCAGAATTTGTACAGAGAAGAATGGAAGAGGCCGCTCGTGCCAAGAACTCCTCAGTCCCAACATTTCTTAGTCCGAAAAAGATCCTTGACTTCATTGATGTTTGGTGTCAGAAACCAGATACACCACTTGACGACTTGGATTCGCCACCTGGACCAAGTCACGTTCTTTCTGCCTTTGTCCTCAACGAAAAACACAAGATAGAGAAGGCAAAGCTTGTTAGAAAAGAGATGAAGAAAAAGCAGAAGGAGCTCAAGGATAGAATGCTTTCTATATCCCTCAGCAACTTGTTGCTATGCAAACAGAGATTCAGCGCCTATCTGAGGAATATGAGCACCAGGCTGAGCACTGTTGCGGAGTGAAAGACAGATTCATTAGCGCTTTCAACAAAGTTGTTGATGACTACAATCAAAGGGAGGCTGTGAAGTGTGGTCAAGCTCCTCCAACAAGTTCTTCAGCTCCACCGCAAGAACCTACCAGGGCAACTGAGACTGTTGCGCCTGAAGAAAATGCCAGAGCAACTGCAACAGTTGCGTCTGATGAAATCATACCACCAAGCTCCTCAGCGGAAGTACCAGACCAGTCTTCAGCCTTGAAGCTTATCCCAGTACCTTCTGCATCAGAAGCGAAAAAGACTGCTGTTAAAAGAAAAGCTTCAGTACCCTCTACCGCAGAATCTGTGAAGAAATTGAAGATGGCTCCAATATCTTCAACTGCACCTATCGATGCCATACCAATTTCTTCAGCCCCGATAAGATCCACTCAAGAGCTTCAGATCATTCCCTTCGGTGTGGACTATGTCATCCCACCTAAAGATGAAGAAGAGTATTCCCACTCTGCTGCTTCCACAGAGCAAGTGGATGAAGAAATTGAGATTGAAGCAGATTCTTCATTACACTAGGTATCATCGCCTCCAGTCCAGGTGACTGATGAAGAAACTGATGAGGACGTGGATGTGGGTTCTTCAACTCCGGTTATCCATGATGATTTCTGGGATGTAGCACATCCGAACTCACCCCTCACCACGCCGCTCACACAAGTACCTCAGTCTCCAGCTGTCACTGAGGAAATACAAATTGGTTCTGAAGGTCATCAACCATCCCTTCAAACCATCAATGAGGAAATTCCAGCTGCATCAGCTGAAGAAATTATGCAACAAATGAATGATGAAGAAAGTGCACCCCCCTCCAACACAACGTGAAGAACCAGCTCCCTCAGCAGATTCAGACACTGTTCCATTCACAACAGCTGAGGAAGTTGCAAAATCTTTGGCCATCACGGACCCCAATGACTCAACGGGCTCTCCGAGACCCATCTTCGATGTGAGGCCAAAGAAGATAAATCTTCAGCCAGTGCCCTCAATGCCCAAGGTTGGCAAGAGTGTCAGAAAGCCAAAATTTGACAATGCCGCCTTCTTCCAAGAGAAGAATTTCTTCATAGGCGAGTCCCCATATGACTCTGCAAAAATCAGGCATCAGAAATTTTGGACAAATGCTTAGATGAACTTCTATTCCTCACTGCTGTTTGACAAGAACAAAGTGTTCCCGCATCGTCATATTCCTCATGTGGATATGGAATCCTTACCGTGCTTTCGGCCAGTTCCGGCTGTTCTTCACGATGCCGGGCTACTCAGCTTCGTCACAGATGTGTGTGATTGGAATGAAGAACTCGTTCTTCAGTTTTATGCCACCATGCATCTATCTGGTGATGTTGATGATATTCACTCATGGGCTCTTGACTAGATGAGTGAGAACGCGCACTACAAGGCTCCTGCTGATGAATTGCTTCGAGCTCTTCCTGTTGATTTGCCCTCCACTGAAGCCAGAAAGATCTATGAAGAACCTGAGCTATCCAATCATCTGATGCAAGTGCTGATGAAGCCTTTGGCTCTAGGAGAAGCTCAGAAAACCACCTTCTTAGTGAAGGATTTGCTATTTGTGCCAAGGACAGTTTATCGCATTATGGCCAAAACCCTCAGTCCTATCAAAGGCCACAATTCTGAGACTGAAGAAGTTGTGGGGATCATGAAGAACTTGCTATTCAATATCATCCATGGTATTCCTATCAATATACATGATTTCTTCATGAGGACTTTGGCCACTGTCACACAATCTCCATTCGACTTGAAGCCTTATGCTCCCTGGCTCATGAGATTCATCCGAACAAGATCTTCAATCAACTACAAAGCTGACAGTCAAAATCATCTCAGCTTTCTACCAGATGTCGAAATTCTTCAAAGCACAATTGCTTCAGTTCCTGGCAAAGGGAAAGCGGTTATTGATGAAGCAGTTCGTCCCCTTGATGGCCAATTTCGTCAGCCTGTCTCACAATCCACAGGATATGATTCTTCAAGCCATGACACTGATGCAAATGCCACTCAGCAAACCCCTCAAGGTGAAGCTCCTCGAGTGATGACTGATCGTGAGCTGCTCATAAGTCTTCATCAGAAAGTTGACAAGAACCACAACTGGGTTAAGCGTCAACTCCATGCAATTCTAGGCAATATGACTGTGATGCAAAATTCAGTCCGAAAAAATCATTATTATCTGCATGAGATCTTTGATAGGAGTTGGGCCATTCTTTCACATTTGAAGACCCCTGACAAACTTGAAGAAATGGAATTCTAAATGAACTTCGATTGGGCCAATCCGCCCAAGAAGAAGTTCAAGAAGGTTCAAGTTCCTCCGATGGTCCCAAGCTCCATGTCTTCTTCACGAGCTACTGATGAACATGAAGATGTTGAAGACATTGCAGTAGGCCCTTCCTCGACTCGCGACCCCAACAACGACGCTGGCGCTCCCTCGACTGCTTCATGATGTGATTTCTTCAAGGGCGTTAGATCTTAGTTTCCTCTCCTTTTGGTCATCTGATGACAAAGGGGGAGAAATTTGAGTTAGTCTTCAAGCGAGTCTTATATCGGGATGTTTCTTTCTGATAAGTGGCAACTCTTGGTTCTTCGTTTGATTCGCTCCTTTCATGAGTTGTAACTTAAAATACTGTTGGTGGTCTGACATTCTTCTGCGATGTTTTATTTGCATGCGTGATTATGCTCTGATCCTCAAAATATATATATCTGTGCATGCATGTTATAATTCGTCAGACACCAATTTTCATGATGCATTCAAATTCTTCAATATCTTATGATCATGCATGACTGGATTCCAAGATATAGGGGGAGATCTCCACAATTTCAACCTGCCATGTGCATTTGCAATCCAGAGCAAATTCTTCATATGCACATCTTCAGGGGGAGTTCCTCAATATCTTGTAACCAATGTCATCACATTCTGTACTTACACTTCCACTATTTTATTCCCGTTGAAAACTTAACTGATTTGTCATCAATCACCAAAAAGGGGGAGATTGTAAGTGCATCAAGTGCCCCTTAGTGGTTTTGGAGTATTGAAGACAAATAAGTTAAGGGACTAATAAGTTTGTGAGTGTACATAGGAGAAAATAGTCCCTGAAGACTTGGTTTAACCACGGAAGTCGACCCCTAAAAATGTATTTCTTCAAGTGAAGAATTTGGTGCGGCCTTTAAAGAAATTGATGTGAAGACTTTGTTTTCATAGTTTCTTTTCTTCTTATTTGAGTCATAGGAAAAACCGTACTGTCAAAGGGGGTCAAGGTGAAACATATTTCATACTTCAAAGCGATGCTCAAACCTATACACTTTACAGCCGCTTCGAGTGAAGCCTTTGGAAACCTCCAGAACAGCTGATGAATTTCATAGTGACAGTGACGAAGTTCATCTGGTCTCTGATGAATCTGGTCAGGCTGAGGAGTTAGGATTTCGCTAGTGCGATCTGCCTATCGTGAGGAAATAAAGTGCCCCGACGAAATTGAGAGCTTAATTTCCGACCGTTGGTGCGCCGCGTGCCAACTGTCGGGTGGATTCTTATCCTGACAACGGTCATGTCTGAGAAGGGCATTTATGACAATTCATGTCGGGTTGCCCCCTGGCTATAAATAGCCGCCCCCACAACCACTAGTTGGTTGGCTGCTCTAGAGAGAACTTGACACTTGTCATTTGAGAGCAACCCTTCCTCTGACGACTTTGTGAGAACCCAAGTGAGGAAAAACCCAACCAGAGCCTAAGTGATTGAGCATCACTGAAGAAGTTGATCTATGTGATCCGATGCTTATTACCTTTGAAGACTGTCATTCTTCCAGACAGTTAGGCGTCATGTTCTGAGCACCCAAGAGTAATTGTGGTGTGCCGGTGAACAAGTCTGTGAAGGTTTTGGAAGTCTACCTTGAAGACTTACCACAAGTGATTGGGCGAGGTCTAAGTGACCTTAGCTCAAGAGGAATACGGTGAGGACTAAGTGTCCTCTGAGGTAATACTCAACCGCCTCAACCAGACGTACAGTTGATACAGCAACTGGAACTGGTCTACCAAATCCCTGTGTCTTCATCGAGCCCAACCGGTTTCAAATTCCTCACCCCTTTACCTTTACGCATTTCCGCTACTGAAGAACTTGTGCTCTACTTTTCTGACGAATCTGGACTGAAGACTTTAATCATGTTGTTTATCATTTCTTCAGTTCATCTTCTTCATGCATGTCTGCTTGTATGACTACTTGTTCTTCACTTGTATGTATTTCCTTTGCATGCTAGTTACATTTGTGTCGATCTATTTTCACTCCTGTTTCTATTTCGTCACTCTGATTTTCATCAAAATCTTCGGAGTTTGACGAATTTCTAAAAATTTCTCATTCACCCCCCTGGGAGTTAACATGCGCTTTCAGTCTATTGTCCCCCCCAAAAAATGTCTCTGGAATTAGAGCAAAGTGTAATGGGAAATGCCAAACCGATACGTGTACGTGGAGTAGAACAACAGTATGGGAAGAAAAAAACTAAAACAAAATGGTTAGCTCTGTGGGTATTCGAACGCAGAAGTTGTGTGTCGCAGGCACGCGCCAATATCCATCCGAACCGGCACCTACTCGCATAGGCTTTTTGTTTTGCAGGCCGGTCTACCTAGCCGTCTAATCAACTGCCTGCATGCCACTTCTCCATTAATTCTCCATCGGGAACCGATTTTCCTCGGCTTCTTCATCTCTCCTTCGTTTGCATTCAAACCCCACTGGATTCACACTGTTTTAACCTCTTCACATACCTCCGAAACCCCTTTAAATAATCATCTTCTTCCACTCTGTTTAACCACCATCTTCTTCCACTCTGTTTAGCCACCTAATCCTAATACTTCAAACCATAGCCCTCCGGTCCGGCAGTTCCAAATGGAGAAAGAGATCCGTATGCAGGTTTTTAGCGTCAAACATGTGATCAGCGAAGGCTCGTTGAGGATAGCCGCCACCGTCACCGACCATGTAAGGGTTGTTCGGGACTGGGTCAACAATGTATCCAACTCCCTCGAAAATGTGGAGATGAAGATCGTTGGTCTCGACGTAGAGTACACCACGCGTGTCACTGGGGAGATTCAACGCGCCTCCGTCCTTCAGCTGTGCCTCGGAGATGAAGTTTTAGTGTATCACATCATGCACGCGCCCTCCATACCAGGTGAGCTCCACGATTTCTTGTCTCGGGAGGACATATTCTTCTGTGGAGCAGCCATCGAAGGGGACAAAAAAAGCTGGCGCCATACAACCTTCATGTGAAAAAGACCGCCGACCTACAATCCAAAATTCCTGTAGTGGGTTGTAACAAACAAACACCATCCTTATTTAACGTAGCAAATTATGTACTCGGGACAAAGCTTGACAAGGGCGACGAGATGCTGGAATTAAGGACGTCTGGATGGGAGATTTATCCATTGACCTACGAGCGGATAAAGTATGCATCCCTCGATGCCCGTGTGAGTTTCGAGATAGCTGCATGGTCGAAGGAGCTTGTAGCGAAGCCGTCCCCCACAGAAAATGAGAACAAGAAGAAGAAGAAGAAGAAGAAGAAGAAGAAGCAGCAGCATGGCACTATAGATGGATGAACTATTTCCTCTCTTGTTCGTAAAAAAGATATTTCCTCTCTGTATATATGGATAGATGAACTATTTCGCTGGTGTGCATGTCTTTTGAACAAATGTAGTAGCGTAGATCCGCTGGAATATAATGAAGTATTTATCCGCCTAGTTTTCTCTCCTACTCCTTGCAATGATCAGTATGCAATGCGTGTGTCAGACGACATGACAGCTTGTCCATGGACGCTGAACTACGGCGACCATCATGTTACCACCACTGCCACACGCGATTCCCACGACGCCGCTCGAACCCACGACACCACGTCCCCCGACGTGCGCCTCACCCCCTCACGGCCCCATCGCCCCTCCGCCACATGCGCCGAGAGCTGCACCCCACCGTGCTCGTCTACCACACCTTTAAATGCTACCTTGATACAAGATTCTGAGCCATTGGATCGTGGATCGACTGGCCAGCATCGGTCAGTGTGAGTTTTGCGAAAAACTCCCAAACATTTTCGAAATGGAGCTTTAGTCCACATCCTGAGATGTTTTCCCTTGGATCACATATCTAATGGACCTGGTGCGTCCATATCACGGTAGCATATAAGGTGCGGTAGCACCAGATATTTTCCCACTCGTGCCAAACTCGAGATTTGTTTCTTATTTTTTTCTAATATTTTGTAATGTGGCATGGCATCCGGTGCACCTAAGCCTCTGAAAAAAATATTGGAGTGCACTCTAAAGATCTTTATATGGTCGAGAGCAACTGTGCATGTGGATAGTATCTTCTATTCCTAAATATCTATACAACGCATTATCTATTTTCTTTCCTAGCCATGTAACCATGCCACATAAGCTAGGCATGCATGCAATCCATAAATTGCAATATATTGCGTTACTCTCCAGCATGCAATGCTGCGACATCATCTATTCATGCCTGTTAGTCATAGGTTGTTTTTTGCATTAGTCTTAATCCTTCACATTTTTTAGAAATGACATTCTTCTTAAGTAGTCGTATGATTAATCCAAATATTCATGTTCCATACAACTAAACTCCAAAGGTCCGCCAGAGCCGAGGCAGAGGACGTAGGATGGGCGCGCTGGAGGAGTTGTCGTAGGCGGAGGAGAGCTCGAAGGATAATCTGGCATGTCGGCCGCCACCTGCATATTGGTGCAGGACTCCTCGAGCGCCCACTGGAGCTCGCGCTCCTCCCTGGCACGGCAGAGTCACGGGATTTTCCTGAACCGCGGTGGCCACCATGCAGTACTCCTCGTTGCCGGGGGCGCGGTGCTCGCGTCTCGACTCCTGGGGTACTGTGTGGAGCATGCGCTCATCCACCGCGTGAGCGGCGAGGATGCCATGCTCGCGGCCGTGCTATTGGAGAACACGCTTGTGCGCCTGAGTGGCGAGGATGTGATGTTCGCGGGCGTGTTGCCGGAGCACGCGCTCGTCCACGTCGAGAGCGGCGAGGATGTGATGCTCGCGGGCATGCTACTGGAGAACGCGCTCGTCCACCTTGTGAGCGGCGAGGACGCGATGCACCTCCTCGTGACCGACCAGGGCGTGCTACTGGAGAACGCGCTCCCCCTCGTGGCCGACAAGGGTGAGCCACTGGATCACATTGTCCTCCGCGTGGGCGCGTTGCCAGTGAGGGTGCGCTACTCGCGGCCGTCGAGGGTGTGCTCCACCTCGGTGAGGTCGGAGACTCCGTCGTCTTCCCAGGCCGCGGCGCCGTCCACTTCGGCAACGGCTGCGTGCTCCGATGGGTGTTGTGTCCGTATGGGAGCTTGGAGCTACAATACCAATGGGGGCGGGGGTTGACCTTTTCATGGTTACACTTACACATCGTCTGACCGAGAAAAATAGAATCTCAAGTAGCACAATATGTTGGAAGTGGAACGTGTCGGGGGCTGGCTTGTAGGGGCAGTACAATAAACATCACATGTACACCATATTTTGAGAAGGGTTTAATGTAATTTGTGTGAATTGGGTTAGTGTGGATGTACGAGTAGTACTACATCCATATCATTGACATGCATGCACGCAACAAACATTTGTGTGGAAGATTTCACCCTATGTTCATATATTATGTTTGAGAGTGGATTCGACTTTTGTAATTGGAGCTCATTTTTCCAAGAGAGGATCAAGAGAAGTGTGGTCCTTTGCTTGATTCCAGTTTAGACTATCCATGTCTTATTGCGAGAGATAGCTAGATATAGAGAGAATATTTGTGTCACAAAGATGCGGGGGGGGGGGGGGGGGGGGAGGTGGCAGAGAGACCTAAAGAGAGAGCAGCATATGCGTGTTCGAAAGACTGTGTGTGTGTGTCGGAGAGAGAGGAGTGTCCCTACCGTAGATCCCAACATCCGAAAGGGAGGAAGAGGGTGTGTGCGTGAGAGAAAGAGAGAGGGGGGCATATGTGTGTTCAAAAGATTGATGTGTGTGTGTGCCGGAGAGAGAGGAGTGTCCGAAAGGGAGGAAGAGGGTGTGTGCGTGTGTGTGAGAGAAAGAGAAAGAGAAAGAGAAAGAGAGGGGCATATGCGTGTTTGAAAGACTATGTGTGTGTCAGAGAGAGAGGAGTGTCCGAAAGGGAGGAAGAGGGTGTGTGCGTGTGCTCGAGATAAAGAGAGAGAGAGAGAGGGGCATATGCATGTTCGAAAGACTGTGTGTGTGTGTGTGTGTGTGTCAGAGAGAGAAAGGTGTCTGGAAGGGAGGAAGAGGGTGTGTACGTGTGCGTGAGAGAAAGAGAGAGTGAGGGGGGGGTGCGTGTAACGTCAACCTGTTACAAGATATAGACATAGAGGGGATCGACAAGGTTACATGGTGGGGATATTGGGCGAGCCATAGTCTGTGTGCGGTGAAGGGACACACAGACATCGTCTGTTTTCGTGTGTGAGAGCTAGATAGAGGTCGTCAGCATAGCTTGCCGGGGGGGTAAGGTTATGTGTGGGAGAGAGAGGGAGATAGTAGAGATAGAGAGCAATGCTTGTGTGTCACACGGAGACCTAACTACATAGACAGGGGCCGCGAGAAGGAGAGAATGGCGGTGTGCCTATTTTTTTGATGGGATGGGAGAGAGACCAATAGACATGGATCGTGTGGAGAGGTGTGTGTGTTCCGAGGGAGAGGAAGGCGTGGACCTAGATACTGAGATGGGTGTTCATGTGTATGTTTTAGAGAAGGAATTGTCTAGCTGGTAGCCATGTGATGGCGACCCAATCTTTCGATGAGAGTGGGGATAACTATTGATTTGATGGATTTTGACGTTGACAATCCAACTATATCATACACGATGATACGAATCGACAATCGCTAATTAAACCAATCTCCCATAGTCACTGATCTTGCCGTATGCGCGATCAACCAGAATAACGAGATCGAGTTCCTGCAAGCAACCGAAGAACCGACAAGAACTAAGATAATGCAATCTAAATTTCTAATATGAATTAATTAAGGATAATGGTGGGGTTCCTAATAGAGGATCTGAACAAGGCGGTAGTCCTACACATCTCGCAGATGCAAATTGTAGCGAAGCCAAACAATGTCTACACAAAAACGCGAGTTTTAATATAGAAAAAAGGTAGCTATATATCTATATCTATAGACTATAGTACTAGATTTTTTATTTCTATATCGATATCTATACTACTCCTTCCGTTTTTATTTACTCCGCATATAGCTTTGACTATATTCAAACTTTATAAACCTTAACCAAGTTCGTAGAAAACAATGTGAACATTTACACTAACTAATTTACATGATGAATTTACATGATGTGAAAATATATGCAATGATGAATCAAATGATATATATTTCGTGGTGTGTATGTTAATATATTTTTCTACAAACTTGCTGAAAGTATAGAAAGTTTGACTTTAGAGAAACCTAATATGCGGTATTATGTATTATATATTATATATTCATTATTTTTATGTAGTCAATGCGTGTATTTGCACGTATAGGATATAAACCGTTGATTGATGTTGATCCAATTGTCCAGGTGGCTGGGATTCGGATCTACTATAACCTAATTGTACCCAGACACATTCTTCTCGAACCAGTAGCGTGACAGTGTGATCGATCCACACAAGAAGCTCGCAACAAGACCTCCAGATGTGCCATGTGGCTTCATGGGTGCCCCCCACATCATATTATTCGTAATACATTGACTGAGAAAAGAGAGAAATCACCCGAAACAATATATTGCCCCAATTTTGTTCCAACGAAGCTGTGCCGTGCATGTACCGGAGTACTAGTACTCTAGTAGTATAACTTTAGTACAGTAGTACTAGTTGTATAGTGGTAGTAGTACAAACTAGTACGGACTGCTCCTACTCTATCGACATGACTCCCATTTGACACCAAATTTCTTGGCATCCGTGCTACAACGCTCTTCCCCTCCTCATTTCTTTCTTCCAATTCAAACTCAGCCGACGCGCGGCAGGAGGGGTGGGGGTGTGCCGATAGTCGGTTTGCTAAACCGCGGTCCCACATGACAGTGAAAATGCTAGGCAACATGCCTTCCCTAGCTATGCGGCATGCCGGACCGACCGTGGAGTACTCCCGAGTCCCGACCGTGTGGGTGTGCGACTCGAATGCGGCAGGCTTTTCATTTTAAAACTATATAGTATGAAAATACATTTCATGGTGCATCTAATCATCTAGATTTCACATTGTGAATGTTGATATTTTTTAATATAAAGTTAGTCAAACTTTACAAAGCTTGTCTTTGACGAAACTTTATATGTAGACTAAAAAGAAACCGAGGGAGTATATATTGTAACATTTTTTTTTGAAATATAAATTGTAACATTTGGTTCTGTTAATTGGCACGATCGATAGATAGAAATGATGATTGAAAACGCTAGGGCGGGGCTTTTCCCCCACGGTAAGTGGGGGAGTTAGCCAGTTTGGCGCATCGTCGGTTTCCTCACATGCGGTCCCACATGTTAGTGATACTATATGCCTAGCCAGTGCGCGTTGACCGGCGGGCCGGAACGACAGTGTGGGATGCGATGCGAACGGGACAGGCTTGATGTACTCATTCCAGTTTCTCATTTTGAACTTCCGAACGGGACAGGCATGCTGCACGAGTAGTTTTGAATTTATAAGTTCGGTCGTAGTTTTGAATTTACGATTAGTTCGGTAGGTTGGGTCAAGCATCGTACGTAAATTACGAAGTTGGTGCAAAAGGTAAGCACAACGCCCGTCCTGGTTTGTTGGTCCCCTTTGTGCCATATTTTAACCATAGATTTAACTAACAAAAAATTAATACATGTCACCAAAAAATATATCGTTGGATTCATACTTGAACATAGTTTCCAATGATATTATTTTTTGTGACATGCATTAACATATTGTTAGTTAAATCTAAAGTCAAAATTTGGCACAAACACACGAAGGAGACCAATAAACCAGGACGGAGGTACTACTAGTTACAGTGATGCATATAATTGACGCCAAATGTGAGCAAAGGGATCACACATGTCTTTATCGACTGGAATGAGAATGCGATACTCCTCCTCCTCAACGACTGGAGTACAATAAGAATTAAGGCCACAACGACGCGATCGCAGTGGTGGTTATAGGAGGCAAGAAGAAAGATGCATCCATCAATGACCTCCTCCTCCTAGACTCAGTGCGCCGGGCCACCGACTGGCGGATGATGAGCAGCAACTTTTGTGGCGAGGTCAAGGTGCTTCTGAACAAAGGCGTCCAAGGCTTCCAGCCGGCTGACGAAGGCTAACGTCGTAGCGTCCTCACTAGCCTTGTAGAGGCCTATGTACATGACTTGCTCGTATACGTGGATGTGTAGGTCGATGAATGCTTGCAGGGCGAGGCGCCTCGCGGCGAGAGCGACCTCGAGGTGGACATTCTTCGTCGCGTCGGTGGGCAGTCGCAGGGCCACCAGTGCTTGAAAGAGGTTCTCACCATGGAGGTCGATTAGGGTGGAAGGCAACGAGGAGCCTGGGCACGTGGGCTGGAGGAGTACGACGATGTCGTCCGCGAGCTTCTTGACGACGGTGGACTTGTTGATGGTGTCGAAGATCATCTTGTCCAATTGAGAGTCGTAGGTGGCGTCAAAGTGGGCTATTAACCAGCCGGTCCAAAGCACCGGTGCGAGACGATCCACGGTGCTGTGCAATAGACCGGCATCCTGAATCATCTGGCACAGCCGCAGGCCGCTCGCGCGCATTGCTGCCATGGGTCTGGCTTCTGGTCACTTGGTTTGGGAATTGGAGTGAGCACTGTTGCACTTAGTGTAGGTGCGTAGGTGCGTACGATCTGGTAGATGCATTGGAGTGGAGGGGCACCTTTATATGAGTGCAAACTGCGTTGCATTCACATCGTGCTGCCTCCTTTCCACTTCTCCCATTAATTACTTCCCTTAGCATGCTAATTGAAAGAGGATGCATCATTGGCCGTTCAACGTTTCGGGAACCGCTACGCTCTCCCTCGTCTGCATTCAAACCGTATCGGGAACTGTCCTGGTTTACTAGTTTACCCTCCATTTCTCAAAAAAAAAAGTACTAGTAGAGAGTGGTGCGCCGGCCGAGGGCGCCACCCGCTGCATGCCTGGCTGAACATGCCTCCTCACCGCATTCAAATGCCTCCATTAAACCCGCGTGGAAGCTTAGAAACCTACTCCTACCACACGTCCGTTCATGAGCGGGCCGGCATTAAATGTAACGCCGGCCGAGCTTCTCACGTCCGCTCTCTATTTTAACTGAGGCCAGACGACGGGCAAGAATCGCACCCCTCCGCCACCCCCCATCTCCTCCTTCACCATTTTCTCCACTCTTCCGATGGCTTCCGAGGAGCAGTTCTCCGGCATACAAGCCGGCTGGGTGGCCCGCCGAGCCCGCCGGATACGAGCGAGGCAGCTCGCAGCTCCACCTCCCTCGCCTAGCCCGACGGAGCCAGTTGCCGCCCCAAGCTGGCGCGTGGTTCAGCAACTCGCCGCTCTAGGCTAGCTCGATTAGGAGTGGCGAGTTGCTCCACGCCGGCACGGGCGTCGTCGCTCCTGTGTCTGCGATCGCGCCTCCTGGGTTTGTGGCCGTGCCTTCCGTGCCTGCGATCGCACCTCCTATGCCTGTGACCGCGCCATGTAGGTAGAGACAGAAGCCGGGTGCATGCAGAGCGACGAGTCGGTGGACAGCGCATCTGCGTCCGCCGCTGATGTCTACTACGCAACTTTATTCTTGTAGACTTGTGTTGGGCCTCCAAGCGCAGAGTTTTGTAGGACAGTAGCAAATTTCCCTCAAGTGGATGACCTAAGGTTTATCAATCCGTGGGAGGCGTAGGATGAAGATGGTCTCTCTCAAACAACCCTGCAACCAAATAACAAAGAGTCTTTTGTGTCCCCAACACACCCAATACAATGATAAATTGTATAGGTGCACTAGTTCGGCGAAGAGATGGTGATACAAGTGTAGTATGGATAGTAGATATAGGTTTTTGTAGTGCGAACAATAAAAAACAGCAAGGTAACATTTAATAAAAGTGAGCACAAACGGTATTGCAATGCTTAGAAACAAGGCCTAGGGTTCATACTTTCACTAGTGCAATCTCTCAACAATGCTAACATAATTGGATCATATAACAATCCCTCAACGTGCGACAAAGAATCACTCCCAAGTTCCTATTAGCGGAGAACATAAGATAGAAATTGTTTGTAGGGTACGAAAGCACCTCAAAGTTATCCTTTCCGATCAATCTATTGAGCCATCCCTATAAGTGTCACAAATAGCCCTAGAGTTCGTACTAAAATAACACCATATGATACACATCAACCAACTCTAATGTCACCTAGATACTCCAATGTCACCACAAGTATCCATGAGTTGATTATTCGATATGCATCAAACAACTTCATAATCATAATATTCAATCCACACAAAGAACTTCAAGGAGCACCCCAAAGTTTCTATCGGAGAAAAGATAATGAAAACGTGCATCAACCCCTATGCATAGATTACCCCAAGGTCACGGGAATCCGCGAGTTGATCACCAAAACATACATCAAGTGAACCAATAGAATACCCCATTGTCACCACGGGTATTCACATGCAAGACATATATCAAGTGTTCTCAAATCTGAAATATTCAATCCGACAATAACAAAACCTCAAAGGGAAAGACTCAATTCATCACAAGAAGATAGAGAGGGAAGAAACACCGTATGATCCAACTATATTAACAAAGCTCATGGTACATCAAGATCATGCCAAATAAAGAACACGAGAGAGAGAGAGATCAAACACATAGCTACCAGTACATACCCTCAGCCCCGAGGGTGAACTATTCCCTCCTCGTCATGGAGAGTGATACGTCTCCAACGTATCTATAATTTTTGATTATTCCATGCTGATATATTATCAATCTTGGATGTTTTTATAATCACTTACAACAATTATATATCATTTTTGAAGACTAACCTATTAACCTAGTGCCCAGTGCCAGTTGCTGTTTTCTGCCCTGTTTTTGTTTTACAGAAAATCAATACCAAACGAAGTCCAAATGCCACGAAACTTTTTGGAGATTTTTATTGGACAAGATAAACAGTAGAAGCTTCGGGAGAGGGCCAGAAGATGAATGAGTGGGACACGAGGCACCAGGGCGCGCCCCAGGGGGGTGGCGCGCCCTAGTACCTCGTGGGGCCCACCCAACTTCGTTTGACCTAATTCTTCCACTATAAATTCAGAAAAAATTAGAAACCGTCCGGGGAGTCCACGAAATACTTTTTCCGCCGCCGCAAGTTTCTGTTCCAGAGAGATCCCATCTGAGGCCTTCTCCGGTACTCCGCCCGAGGGGGAATCGATCACGGAGGGGTTCTACATCAACCTTGCTGCCCATCCGATGATGCGTGAGTAGTTTACCATAGACCTTCAGGTCCATAGGCAGTAGCTAGATGTCTTCTTCTCTCTTTTTGATCTTCAATACAATGTTCTCCTCGATGTTCTTGGAGTTCTATCCGATGTAATCACTTTTTGCGGTGTGTTTGTTGGGATCCGATGAATTGTGAGTTTATGATCAGATTATCCATGAAATTATTTGAGTCTTTGCTGCACTCTTTTATGCATGATTATTATAGCCACATATTTCTTCTCCGATCTATTTATTTGGTTTGGCCAACTAGATTGATTTATCTTGCCATGGGAAGAGGTGCTTTGTAGTGGGTTCGATCTTGCGGTGCTCAATCCTAGTGACAGAAAGGGACATGACACGTATGTATCATTGCTACTAAGGGTAAAAAGATGGGGTTTATTCATACATGAGTTTATCTTGTCTACATCATGTCATCGTTCTTAAGGCATTACTCCGTTCTTACAGACTTAATACACTAGATGCATGCTGGATAGCGGTCGATGTGTGGAGTAATAGTAGTAGATGCAGGCAGGAGTCGGTCTACTTATTTTGGACGTGATGCCTATATACATGATCATTGCCTTGGATATCATCATGATTATTTGCTTTTCTATCAATTGCCCAACAGTAATTTGTCTACCCACCGTATATGCTATTTTCTTGAGAGAAGCCTCTAGTGAAACCTATGGCCCCCGGGTCTATCTAAATCATATTACTAAAACCCTAAAAATATTGCTGCCATTTTCTTTTATTTATTTTATTTTGTATTTTTGTTTCAATCTATCTATCTATCACATACAATTTAATCTTGCAATTTACCGCCGAGAGATTGACAATCTCTCGTTTGCGTTGGGTGCAAGGATTTGTTGTTTGTGTGCAGGTGCTGCTAACGAGGTGTTGCGTGATTCTCCTACTGGTTCAATAACCTTGGTTTCATAACTGAGGGAAATACTTATCTCTACTGTGCTGCATCATCCCTTCCTCTTCGGGGAAATACCAACGCAAGCTACAAGTAGCAGGAAGAATTTCTGGCGCCGTTGCCGGGGAGACATCATCAACATCTATCAAGTACCTTTGCACAAACTCACATCTCCTTGCATTTACTTTATTTGTCATTTGCCTCTCATTTTCATCTCCCCCACTTCTAAAACGTTTTTACAAAAATACAAAAATATTTTCCGTTTGCCTTTTTCTTGTTTGCTTGTTTGCCTGTTTGAAACTTGTTATCATGAGTGACTTTGGCATGGCGGAAACCGATGATGGTAAAACTCCTAAAAAGGGAAGTTCTACCAATCTTGATGCTAAAACTTTTGTGTTGGGACATGGTAATGTTATAGGAAAAGGTGTCATTCAAGAATTCTTTAATTGCATTGGAACCTTGGCTTTTGATGATGCATGCATACTTAAAGAAACTAATAATTATGCTGATGCTATTTCCGCACACGTTCTTAAACTTGAAAGAAGATTTATTCGCACCCATCCTACTTTGCAAAGATTGTTTTATGAGTTACCGGTTATAAAAGATCCTAGAGCTAAGAAAATAGCTACCCTTGTTCTCATGAATGAATTTGATCATATAGTGCGAGAAGCTAGGGAAATCTTTGATTTTTATGGTATGAGCCATGAAAAACCAGTAATAGATGAGATCCTTTATAATAATGATTACTTGCTGAGATATTTGTTTCGCAATGACCACATCTTTGATGAGAATATTAAAAAGGAAGTTCCTCCTTTGAATATAATCCAACAAATTTTCAATAGCGTCAATAGGCAATACTCTTGGATTGTAGCCGGTAATCAAGAGGGATTTAAAGATGGACAACTTGCTAATGCTAAAATTTCTATGGATAATATATTTCATATTACCTTTGAAAAACCCCTTGATAAAAGTGCACCTTCGGATAAGAAGAAGAAAGATGACAATACTTGAAATTATGCATTATGCCTAGCTAGGGGCATAAAACAAGAGCGCTTGTTGGGAGGCAACCCAATGAATAAAATAATTTTTTTCTGTTATTGTGTGTTTTCACTGCCATGGTACTGGTATGATTGTGTTTTTGTGTTTTTAATTAGTGTTTGTGCCAAGTAAAGCCTTTAGGATGATTTGGAAGATAATATAATTGATGCTGTTTGGAAAACAGAAAGTTTTGCGTCCAGTGCCCGAATTGTTTTTCTGTACTGGAGTGTCAAAAAAATCTGAAATTTTTACACAGTATTGGTATATGAATTTCCCACGTTTTCCTAATTTTTCAGAATTTTTGAAGTTACAGAAGTATCGCTTTTAAATAGATTTCTAAATACTGTTCTGTTTTTGACAGATTCTGTTTTTGATGCACTACTTGCTTGTTTTGATGAATCTATGGATTGTATCGGGGGGTATAAGCCATGGTGAAGTTAGAGTACAGTAGGTATAATGCAAAAATAAAATATGAATGGGTTTGCAACAGTACTTATAATAGTGATTTATTTTGTTATACTAACGGATCTCACGAAGGTTTTGTTGAGTTTTGTGTGAGATCACGATGGATGAAGGAATAAGGAGTAGTAAAAGCCTAAGCTTGGGGATGCCCGAGGCACCCCAAGGAAATATTTAAGGAAGACTCAAGCGTCTAAGCTTGGGGATGCCCCGGAAGGCATCCCCTCTTTCTTCTACCAACCATCTGTAATTTTACTTGGAGCTATATTTTTATTCGTCACATGATATGAGTTTTGCTTGGAGCGTCGTGTATTATATGAGTCTTTGCTTTGTTTGCTTTTTAGTTTGTCACAATAATCTTTGCTGAACACACCTATCTTGAGAGAGCCACACGTTTATCATCATTTGTTAGAATACTCTATGTGCTTCACTTAAATTTTTTGAGCTAGGCAGTTGCTCTAGTGCTTCACTTAAATCTTTTTGAGCACGGTGGTGGCTATATTTTGAAGAAATAAACTCTCATGCTTCACTTATATTATTTTGAGAGTTGATTAAAATTTTGAAGAAATGAATTCTCATGCTTCACTTATATTATTTTGAGAATTGACAAGATTGAAATTTTGAAGAAATGAATTCTCATGCTTCACTTATATTATTTTGAGAATTGATAAGATTGAAATTTTGAAGAAATATTTGCACTCTCATGCTCCACTTAAATCTTTTTGAGAGTTGATGATAGTAACGGTAATTTGCACAAGATATGAAGTTGGTCCCAAAGTGATGAGTATTCAAGAGGGATATAAATAAAAACTTTCATATAGATCATTGGATATGATAAGTGTGATTCCTTGCAATAGTTTTGTGATATGGAAATGATAATATGTGAGTCATGTTAGTGAGTAATTGTGATTTAGTAAGAATATTAGTGTTAAGGTTTGTGATTCCCTATGCATGCACGTTAAGTCAATAGTTATGCAATGAAATTATATCCTACTTATGGTGCATTATTCGGTGTTAGTTCTGTTCAATGCATGTTTATGACCGTTTTCATTTTTTGGTTGGTTGCTTCTCAATCTTTTGCTAGCCTTCATTTGTACTAAGCGGAAATACTGCTTGTGCATCCAAACTCCTTAAACCCAAGTTGTGCCAAATGAGTCCACTATATCTACCTATATGCGGTATTTCAATGCCGTTCCAAGTAAATTTGCGTGTGCCAACTCTAATTTTCAAAATAATTTTCCGTTTTGTGTGCCCGTGCCGCTCATGAAGCGGCAGGGGGTGGCCATTATTTTCCATGCTAGGTGTGTTATTCTCACGATGAGTGTTTATTCACTTGTCATTGCACGAGAGAATGGTTGGTAATAGGGATGCCCAGTCCCACAAATGAAATCAAATTAATAACAACAAAATTCCTTGGAAAGTGTTGGTATGGAGGGCACCCGTGGATATGGCTAGCCATGGATTGTGAAAGAATGGTGGAAAGGAAATAAACTTTACTTTCTGTTTGGGAACCACCTATGATGTGTCTAGCATGGAAAATATTGGGAATTCTCAGTCGTTTTCGTTGACAAGAAAAGCATGCCTCTCAAAATATTTTTTTATCTCTTTAATTTCAGTTTTGAGCTCTGGCACATTTGACAAATCTCTGCTTCCCTCTGCGAAGGGCCTATCTATTTACTTTTATGCAAAAAAAATTGAGTCTCCATCTTCTCTTACAAAAGCACCAACTAGAGAGCACTATTGTCATACTTGTGCATTGGATGTAGCTAATATTTGAGTATGTTTCATGAATGGATCAATGATTGAGCATAATGGACTAGGGATAACTTTCTTTAGCGTTGATATTTTGAAAGACATGGTTGCTTGTTAGCATGCTTGAGTATTTATATCTTCATGTCAAATTATAGACTATTGCTTTGAATCATTCAAGTCCAATGTCCATGCTACAAAAGAAAAGAATATGTGATGAATATGATAGGCAGCATTCCACATCAAAAATTCTGTTTTTATCATTTACCTACTTGAGGACGAGCAGGAATTAAGCTTGGGGATGCTGATACGTCTCCAACGCATCTATAATTTTTGATTGTTCCATGCTGATATATTATCAATCTTGGATGTTTTTATAATCATTTACAGCAATTATATATCATTTTTGGAGACTAACCTATTAACCTAGTGCCCAGTGCCAGTTGCTATTTTCTGCCCTATTTTTGTTTTACAGAAAATCAATACCAAACAAAGTCCAAATGCCACGAAACTTTTTGGAGATTTTTTATTGGACAAGATAAACACTAGAAGCTTTGGGAGAGGGCCAGAAGATGAATGAGTGGGCCATGAGGCACCAGGGCATGCCCCAGGGGGGGTGGCGCGCCCTGGTACCTCGTGGGGCCCACCCAGCTCCGTTTGACCTAATTCTTCCACTATAAATTCAGAAAAAAACCAGAAACCCTCAGGGGAGTCCACGAAATACTTTTTCCGCCACCGCAAGTTTCTGTTCCACAGAGATCCCATCTGGAGGCCTTCTCCGGTACTCCGCCGGAGGGGGAATCGATCACGGAGGGGTTCTACATCAACCTTGCTGCCCTTCCGATGATGCGTGAGTAGTTTACCACAAACCTTTGGGTCTATAGGCAGTAGCTAGATGGCTTCTTCTCTCTTTTTTATCTTCAATACAATGTTCTCCTTGATGTTCTTGGAGTTCTATCCGATGTAATCACTTTTTGCGGTATGTTTGTTGGGATCCGATGAATTGTGAGTTTATGATCAGATTATCCATGAAATTATTTGAGTCTTTGCTGCACTCTTTTATGCATGATTATTATAGCCTCGTATTTCTTCTCCGATCTATTGATTTGGTTTGGCCAACTAGATTGATTTATCTTGCCATGGGAAGAGGTGCTTTGTAGTGGGTTCGATCTTGCGGTGCTCAATCCCAGTGACAGAAAGGGACATGACACGTATGTATCATTGCTACTAAGGGTAAAATGATGGGGTTTATTCATACGTGAGTTTATCTTGTCTACATCATGTCATCGTTCTTAAGGCATTACTCCGTTCTTATGGACTTAATACACTAGATGCATGCTGGATAGCGGTCGATGTGTGGAGTAATAGTAGTAGATGCAGGCAGGAGTCGGTCTACTTATTTTGGACATGATGCCTATATACATGATCATTGCCTTGGATATCGTCATGATTATTTGCTTTTCTATCAATTGCCCAACAGTAATTTGTCTACCCACCGTATGCTATTTTCTTGAGAGAAGCCTCTAGTGAAACCTATGGCCCCCGGGTCTATCTAAATCATATTACTAAAACCCTAAAAATATTGCTGCCATTTTCTTTTATTTATTTTATTTTGTATTTTTGTTTCAATCTATCTATCTATCACATACAATTTAATCTTGCAATTTACCGCTGAGAGATTGACAATCTCTTGTTTGCGTTGAGTGCAAGGATTTGTTGTTTGTGTGCAGGTGCTGCTAACGAGGTGTTGCGTGATTCTCCTACTAGTTCGATAACCTTGGTTTCATAACTGAGGGAAATACCTATCTCTACTGTGCTGCATCATCCCTTCTTCTTCGGGGAAATACCAACGCAAGCTACAAGTAGCAGGAAGAATTTCTGGCGTCGTTGCCGGGGAGACATCATCAACATCTATCAAGTACCTTTGCACAAACTCTCATCTCCTTGTATTTACTTTATCTATTTCCTTCTAGAAAAAATCGTCAAAAAGATTCGCTGCATTTGGACTTCATTTGATATGGATTTTCTGGAAAACCAAAAACAAGCAGAAAACAGCAACTGGCACTGGGCACTAGGTCAATATGTTGGTCCATAAAAATCATATAAAAGCCGTATAAAAGTGCACCAAAATCATACAAAACTATAATAAACATGGCATGAATACTTCATAAATTATAAATACGTTGGAGACGTATCAACATCCCCAAGTTTAATTCCTGCTCGTCCTCGAGTAGGTAAATGATAAAAGAAATAATTTATGAAGTGTGAATGCTAGCATAGTGCATAAGTTTGATCAATGATAATTCCAATCACTTTTTTCTAGCATCATTATATATCATAAACAGTAGCTCATCTCATAAAACTTCTCATGATCAAGTAGCAAGTTATTCACATGTTAAAATATAGACCATAAACTTTCTTGAAAACTAACAAACTATGTTTTCAGTCATCAAACAATTGCAATTCATCTTATTTTCAGGAAGGGTCTATGTAAGAGCTTTGATTTAGCAAATTCCACATACTCAACTATCATTTAGTCTTCCATGATTGCTGACACTCAAAGCATATTTTTAGAACAAACTGTTTCAGCCAAACACATAGGAAGATAGGGGCTTAATGTTTTGCCTCCCAACTTATTTATCTCATGGATAATGTCAACAATAATAACTCATGCTCACCTATATTCAACTGGATATATGTGCCTAGATCATTCCCTACCACATGATGCTTGCCCACTAGAGAATAAATAGAGCGGAATAGGGATGAACATTACTGACTCTTACTGAAAAGTAAATACAGAAAAGTAAATACAGAAAAGTAAATACAGAAAATTAAAAGATAGGCCCTTCGCAGAGGGAAACAGAGGTTGTCATGCGCTTTTTATTTTTGGATGTGCAAGCCCTTAATGCAAAGGAACGTCACGTTATATTGCCCCTTGTGATAGCAACCTTTATTATGCAGTTCGTCGCTTTTATTTCTTTACCATCACAAGTTCGTACAACGCTTATTTTCCCTTACAATAAAAGATCATACATATTTTAGGAGCAATTTTTATTGCTTTTTTGCACCGATGACAACTTACTTGAAGGATCTTATTCAATCCATAGGTAGATATGGTGGACACTCATGGCAAGAAACTGGGTTTAAGGGTTTTTAGATGCACAAGTAGTATCTCTACTTAGTACGAATTTTTGGCTAGCAAAAGATCCTAAGCAAGCACCACATGTTAGAGCATCCATGACAATATAACTTCTATGTGAATATAAACAAACATAACTCATTACGTTGTCTTCCTTGTCCAACGTCAACTACTTGATCAAGCTTGAAAATAATTAATGGGGGCTCACAATCATAGAAGATGTCCAAGATAGTATATTTATATGTGAAATTTCTCTTCCTTCAAAATTCTTTCATGAATTGTTCAAGTGACCAATGCTATGTTTGTTAACATTCAATAAATTTTACCACTTATACTTCTTGTATGTGAAGTCACTACTCCCCATGGGACAAGCATATGAAGCATATAAATTTCAACTTTATGATATTCAATTCATTTCAACAATTTACTCATAGGATATAAGCGAAGAACAAGAGTAAATGACAAACTACTCCAAAAAGATATAAGTGAAGACCAAATGAGTAGTTAAGTAAATAGGTAGCTATGTGAGGACTCTCTCTCATTTAAAAATTTCAGATCTTAAGTATTTTATTCAAACAGCAAAGAAAACAAAATAAAATGACATTCCAAGAATAGCACAACTCATGTGAAGAAGCACAAACTTAGGCTCAACTAAGACTAACCGATAATTGTTGACGAAGAAAGGTGGGATGCCTACTGGGGCATCCCCAAGCTTAGATGCTTGAGACTTCTTGAAATATTATATTGGGATGCCTTTTGGCATCCCCAAGCTTGAGCTTTTGTGTCTCCTTAATTCCTCTCATATCACGGTTTCCCTAAATCTTAAATACTTCATCCACACAAAACTCAACAAGAACTCGTGAGATAAGTTAGTATAAATCAACTCAAAACCTTAACATTATCTACTGTAGCAAATTACTAAAATTATAATTAAACATTGCATACTAAATGCCTCTGCATATTTAATAATCCTATCCACAAATAGAAACATTAAACAAGCAACATATGCAAACAATACAACTATAACTGAAATCTGCCAAAACATAACAGTCTGTAAAGGGGGAATAAGAATTCATACTTCCCTAACTCCAAAAATTCTGAAATATTACCACGTGACAGAGAACTCATGCATTCTTGCTGTGTAAAAATTTCAGATTTTTACCATGTCCTGACTATTCAGGAATATTCTGAACATAACAGAAACTTTCTATTTTCAAACAGCAACACATAAACTTGCAAACTGGGTATGGTAAAGGCTATAATCGGCATTTTATTGAACTAAAAGATACAAAACATGATTATTGATAGCAGAAATAAAATCTCAACAAAATAAAATGATGCTCCAAGAAAAACTCATATTATGTGACGAATAAAAATATAGCTCCAAGTGAGGTTACGATAATGTTGAAGACGAAAGAGGGGATGCCTTCCGGGGCATCCCCAAACTTAGTTGCTTGGGTCTTCCTTGACTATTACCTTGGGATGCCTTGGGCATCCCCAAGCTTAGGGTCTTGCCGCTCCTTATTCTTCTCATATCGATATCTCACCCAAAACTTGAAAACTTCAATCACACAAAACTTAACGGAACTTCGTGAGATAGGTTAGTATGATAAAAATAAATCATCCACTTAGGTACTGTCAAGACAAGATTCATAATTGTTATCACATAATTCCTACTGTATTCTATCATTTCCACAATTTATATTACTCAATATAAGCTATGGAAACACTAAAACAAGCAAACTATGCATCGAAAACAGAATCTGTCAAAAACAGAATAGCGTGTAGTAAGCGATTTAAAAACCATACTTCTGTACCTCCAAAAATCCTGAAAAATTAGGAAAACGTATAAAATTTCTAACCCAATGCTCTGTAAAAATTTCAGAATTTTCTATTGCTCCAGTACAGAATAGAAATTCCAGCACTGGACACAAAAGTTTCTGTTTTTGCACAGAATCGAATCAACAAGTATCCACACTATCCCAAAGGCTTTACTTGGCACATTATTGAAAGAAAACATATAAAGCATGATTACTATAGTATATTATTCATGTGGACACACAAAAAAAGTAGGTACAAATATTGGGTTGTCTCCCAACAAGCGCTTTTCTTTAATGCCTTTTAGCTAGGCATGATGATTTCAATGATGCTCACATAAAAGTAAAGAATTGAAACACAAAGAGAGAATCATGAAACATATGACAAGCACATTTAAGCCTAACCCACTTCCTATGCATAGGGATTTTGTGAACAAATAATTTATGTGAGCAAGAATCAACTAGCATAGGAAGGCAAAACAAGTATAATTTCAAAACTTTCAACACATAGAGGGGAAACTTGATATTATTGCAATATGTAAAAGCATATGTTCCTCTGTCATAGTAATTTTCAGTAGCACCATGAATGAACTCAACAATATAGCTATCACATAAAGCATTCTTTTCATGATTCATAAGAATAGAAATTTTATTACTCTCCACATAAGCAAATTTCTTTTCATCAATAGTGGGAGCAAACTCAATGAAATAACTATCATGAGATACTTGATTGACATAATCAAATTGAACATTAAAATCATGACGACAAGTTTCATTGTTATCATTATTCCTTATAGCATACATGTCATCACAATAATTAATTTCCTCATCAAAACTTGGGGGACTAAAAATATCATATTCATCAAATATAGCATCCCCAAGCTTATGGCCTTGCATATCATTAGCATCATGGATATTCATAGAAAGCATACTAACAACATTGCAATCATGCTCATCATTCAAAGATTTTATGCCAAACATTTTATTGAATTCTTCTTCTATCAATTGAGCACATCCATCATTTTCAAGAAAGACATTATAAAGATGAATAATATGAGGCAACCTCAATTCCATATTTTTAATAGTTTTCTTTTATAAACCAAACTAGTGATAAAACAAGAAACTAAAAGATTCGATTGCAAGATCTAAAGATCTACCTTCAAGCACTCACCTCCCCGGCAATGGCGCCAGAAAAGAGCTTGATGTCTACTACGCAACTTTATTCTTGTAGACTCGTGTTGGGCCTCCAAGCGCAGAGTTTTGTAGGACAGTAGCAAATTTCCCTCAAGTGGATGACCTAAGGTTTATCAATCCGTGGGAGGCGTAGGATGAAGATGGTCTCTCTCAAACAACCCTGCAACCAAATAACAAAGAGTCTCTTGTGTTCCCAACACACCCAATACAATGATAAATTGTATAGGTGCACTAGTTCGGCGAAGAGATGGTGATACAAGTGTAGTATGGATAGTAGATATAGGTTTTTGTAGTGCGAACAATAAAAAACAGCAAGGTAACATTTAATAAAAGTGAGCACAAACGGTATTGCAATGCTTAGAAACAAGGCCTAGGGTTCATACTTTCACTAGTGCAATCTCTCAACAATGCTAACATAATTGGATCATATAACAATCCCTCAACGTGCGACAAAGAATCACTCCCAAGTTCCTATTAGCGGAGAACATAAGATAGAAATTGTTTGTAGGGTATGAAACCACCTCAAAGTTATCCTTTATGATCAATCTATTGAGCCATCCCTATAAGTGTCACAAATAGCCCTAGAGTTCGTACTAAAATAACACCATATGATACGCATCAACAAACTCTAATGTCACCTAGATACTCCAATGTCACCACAAGTATCCGTGAGTTGATTATTCGATATGCATCAAACAACTTCATAATCATAATATTCAATCCACACAAAGAACTTCAAGGAGCACCCCAAAGTTTCTATCGGAGAAAAGATAATGAAAACGTGCATCAACCCCTATGCATAGATTACCCCAAGGTCACGGGAATCCGCGAGTTGATCACCAAAACATACATCAAGTGAACCAATAGAATACCCCATTGTCACCACGGGTATCCACATGCAAGACATATATCAAGTGTTCTCAAATCTGAAATATTCAATCCGACAATAACGAAACCTCAAATGGAAAGACTCAATTCATCACAAGAAGATAGAGAGGGAAGAAATACCATATGATCCAACTATATTAACAAAGCTCGCGGTACATCAAGATCATGCCAAATCAAGAACACAAGAGAGAGAGAGAGATCAAACACATAGCTACTAGTACATACCCCCAGCCCCGAGGGTGAACTACTCCCTCCTCATCATGGAGACCACCGGGATGATGAAGATGGCCTCCGGTGATGATTCCCCCCTCCGTCAGGGTGCCGGAAAAGGGCTCTAGATGGGATCTCCTTGGTACAGAGGCTTGTGGCGGCGTAAAAACTCATCTAGGTTAACTTTCGGGGGTTTCTGAATATATATGATTTTTCAGCGTTGGAATCACGCAAAGAGGTGCCACAGGGGGCCCAGGAGGCACGAGGGCGCGCCTGGGGGGTGGCGTGCCCAGGTGGCTTGTGGGGCCCCTGTGGCTCTTCTGCTGCTCCCCCGAAGCTTCCTGGGTCTGTTTCCTTCCAGAAAAAATCGTCAAAAAGTTTCGCTGCATTTGGACTTCGTTTGATATGGATTTTCTGGAAAACCAAAAACAAGCAGAAAACAGCAACTGGCACTGGGCACTAGGTCAATATGTTAGTCCATAAAAATCATATAAAAGCCGTATAAACGTGCACCAAAATCATACAAAACTATAATAAACATGGCATGAATACTTCATAAATTATAGATATGTTGGAGACGTATCAACCGCCATCATCGAGGAGAAGTAGAACACGGGAGGCCGCCGCCGCTTGGGTCCCATGAAGGCCACCGCCGAGGCGACGATGGCGTACATAGTCGGTGTCTTGCCCGGTTCTTCTCTTGCAAGGACCTTTGTCGACCCCACAAGTGTCTTGATCGGGCTGCCAGACATGAGGAAGACAAAGGGATCTACGGGCGACCATTTAGATTAGGTATTAATTGTACCTCCAGAGCCAGACTAGCACAGCTTAGTTGATGTAAATGTAATGAAATCCGTCATGTTTATATGAAAATCCGGCATTTTTATATGAAATCTGTCATGTTTATATGAAATCCGGCCGTGTTTGCATGAATTTCGTCCGGTTGGTTCGAGTTGTTGTCAAAATGTATGCGGCTAGCGTTGGATGTCGTCGTGTTCGCGAATGGATGCGGGAGGAAATTTGCTAGTTGACATTGGAGATGCCCTTATGCTGGAAATTATAGTCACATCAAATCCATGTTAGTTAATTGCATGTATGATTCTGAAAAACAAAAAGTTAATTGCATGTACAGTACATGAACTTGCACGGTGGGTACAGATTCGTACAAAAAGTAAAAAATGAAACAAATCAATCCTTAAAAAATTAGTGCAGCGATTCAGTGCCCAGGCTCATCTGCACCCAGTCAAGAAATAATCCACAAAAAATTCAAACAAATTCGAAAAATTCCCAATTTTTTTGCATGGTAGATAATTTGTTGCGTGAGGTCCGCTCCAATTTTTAGATCATTTGGACATGTGAGTAGCTCTCAGCAAAAAAAGACAAATTGGGTCAGAACAGTACATGAATAGTAAACTTTTTTACAGACCCCAAATTTGTCTTTTTTGCCGAGAGGTACTCAGATGTCCAAATGATCTGAAAATTGGAGCGGACCTCACGCACCTAATTATCTACCATGCAAAAAAAATTGGAATTGTTTGAATTTTTCTAGTATTTGTTTTCATTTTTTTCTTCAGTTAGGGTGCAGATGAGCCTGGTCTCAGAAATGAATATTCCAATCCTTAAACTTGTATTCTAAGTACTCTCTGTTAAATCTGCCTACGTTGCAAGGTGCCCGCTCTCATTTTATCTGTGGGTTCCACTGTCAGTAAGGTAGAGAAAAGAAGTATATATAAAAACATATAAGAAACTAAAGTTTTCGACATGATTCGAACTCAGGACAATGCGTTTCGAACATCGGGCGCTAACCACTCCACCTGATGTTCTTCCTCGAACAAGCAGGAGATATCTGCCTTTTTATATAGTTACTGTGATAATTGGTTTAAAGTGATATATTTTATGTATGCCCCGAAGGATCTCGAATTCATTAAGAAAAGAGTTGCCTGATTAATTAATAGAAAACCAGGCGAAAACCATCACATCAGGCTCGTAAAAACAAGGCACAATGGGTGAGCTGGCTACACACACAAGAACGCACACATGTTGTCGAAGAGAAAAGCATCATCGAGGATGCAATTCGGCGTCATCGTCATTACACCTCTGCACGCGTGACTCTGACCCCACCATCAACGACCACCGAGAAATCTACATATCTAAAGGGGCTACGGAGAGAAAGACGTATCGAGAGTGTGTGTGCGAGGCACAGAGACACAACTAGTGAGAGTGTGTTTGTTTGAGAGAGAAGCCAATGGATAGATTAAGATCAAGATCGAGGTGTCACCCTGCTCCTGTCTTTGTTGGGAGGGGGGGCGGGAGAGCGAGAGAAAGGTATATTGAGAGTGTGCGTGTGCTAGGCACAGAGACACAACTAGCGAGTGTGTGTGTGTGTCTGAGAGAGAAGCCAGTAGATAGATTAAGATCAAGATCGAGGTGTCACCCTGGTCTTGCCAGTGTTGGGAGGGGGAGGGTGCCAGAGACACTTAGAGAGAGAGAGAGAGTTTGTGTGTTGCAGATCTATATTAGGGGATAGGTAGATAGCATGTGTGTGTTGCATGCCTAAAACATCAGTGAGATAAACAAGCGGATGTGCATGCAAATGCGCGAAATAAATGAAGAGAGAAACAATGTGTGTGTGTGTGTGTGTGTGTGTGTGTGTGTGTGTGTGTGTGTGTGTGTGTGTGAGCGAACTCTTCTCAAAATTTCAAAACAAAAGGTGCTCAACTGGAATCCCATTGTATGGATTCATATGGTTCCGGGGACTCGAGTTAACCTTAGGGATATGTGTGCGAGACGTAGTTATACTTTGAGACATGAGTGGCGGTGGGTGGGCGGAATTAAAGGGGTGGGAGTGTTCGACAGAGAGTGTGTGTGTGTGTGTGTTTTTGTGTGAGAGACTTGTCGGACGAGGTAGAAAGACGATTTCTAACCTTGACGGAGGGAGAGGAATAGACGGAGCGCGTGTGTGTGATTGAGATGCCCAGGGAGAAGGGAGATTTGTATGTGTGTGAGAGAGATTGCACAATTCATTCACGTATCACTATCTAACGGTCGAGGACGTGCCTCGCTTGAACATAATCAATATCTACTTCGTATCGTGGCCGAAGATACAATATCGATTCAACGCTATAAATATTGGACACTCACATATCGCATAAGTTATACTTTTTTTCTTTTCAAATAGCCTTTTTCAATCATGCATGCCAAAGTTATAGTGATATTTCTTCAAACAACCATTGTAGTTATCATGTACATGCACCATTGTTAGTGTTGCATTCAAATACATTAGTTTTGGATGATTTAAGGTTCTATTATGAAGTAATATACATAATATTCATATATGAATTCAACGGGTTCTGCAATTTATGAAATGGATGCCATGTAATCATATGAGGTAACACTTTTAAGTAGCGGACTATAATATCCATTTCTTTTGCGCATCTATATTATCCATTTGTTGCTGTACAATATAATTGAAATTAACACGTCTATGCATTGTGTTTAAAATAAGTAACCAATGGCACAAAATTACATATTTACATGAGAAATACATAGGCTGAACGTTTGCTCCATTTTTTATGAACGCGCCTCAGTTACACCTGTACGATCGGCCGCGCCCGTGTGATCGTAACAAGTTATCGGTGCATCATCTAGGTTATTGTATTTTTTTCTGGGGTCCGAGTTATTGTTGACGTGTGCGCCATGTACACAGTCGCGCATCACCGGCTTCCCGCTAGCACTATCCAAAATTAGTTGAAACTGGATACGAACGATCCTGCGGGCAGCAAAATCTCCTGCCGACTTCTAAAATTTCCGCGACCTAGTCCGGAGCATGCGAAATTCCCCTTTTGTCCTTGGTGCAAGGAGAACAACACGACCCTCATTTACATAATAGGTCGGGGTTACTTTGGTAACTTCCGGTCCCCCCCCACCACACGGCACCCCCATTTTCTCTCCCCTCCCACAAAAACGACTACTCCACAACACCAGAGCATCTTACAGCATGCCGTCCGTACTTCATCGGCGATTCTACCCCCTTCCCTCTCGAAACCCTAGACTGCTCATCCACCGGCGTACTAGAGCCTATTCACTGCCGGCGTCGTCCACCTCGCCGGATCTGCTTCTGAGGCCGCATCTACCCCTCCCACCTCCCCTAGAAACCATAGACTGCTCATCCACCACTGTACCACAGCCCATTCAGTGCCAGCCTTGTCCACCGTGCTGGATCTACTTCGCCGGTGCTCTCGTCAACCGCAGCGCATCTGCAGCGGCTCCTTCCTACACCGCACCGGAGCCGCTTCGTCCACACCTCCGGAGCCGCCTCACCGACGGCCTCAAATCCGCTTCGTCAACACCGTCCTCAACTCTACCAGAGCCGCTTCGCCGACACCATCCTCAACCCAACTGGAGCCGCTTCGCCGACGCCCAAGTCCACGGCCTCAGATCCGCATCATCCACACGACCGTCCACCCTACCGGAGCAGCTTCCCGACGCCCTCGTCCACGGCCGCAGATCCGCATCGTCGACACCATCCTCAACCCTACCACCGGAGCAGCTTCACTGATGCCCTCGTCCACGGCCGCAGATCTGCATCGTCGACACCATCCTCAACCCTACCACCGGAGCAGCTTCACCGACTCCCTTGTCCACGGTCCTAGATCTCCTTACTGGACCCCGTCAGCCACCGCAGCGTCATCACCCTTGACGTTTCTAACCTGGTTCCCACCGTCTGGCATGATGCCAAGCACCCGCCGCGACCTAGGTACTTGTCACCTTTAAACCCGTCCAGCATCACCTGCCAGATGTACTTCAAATATACTAACAGGTCACTGTTACATGTTATGGAGCTGGCAAGAGCCACACAGACGATGTTTCTTCTGGATCTAACACCTTGGCCAACCAAACTCTTGGACTGAAGCATTGCTATGATCTTGTAAGTGTGTCTCTCTCTTGTATTGTTGTGTGCCTGCCAGCATGCTTTGCTAGGATTTTCGACCAGTAATCCCTTTGTGTAGCCAATGATTACCACTACTGGCTGCTAAATTAGAGATATAGATGCCATACATTAAACAAAGTCATAGGTGGCATGAAGGAATGCCAGTGCACTAAATTAGGCTCCCTTAGAGTGCCTGCAAGTCCAGTACACAGAGTCATGGCTAGTTTATGCGATGCACACAATCGTTAATTGGTGGTTTAATTATGTGCAAGGGATATGCAATGTATTATCATGTAGAGATGTGTCAAATTAGCTGTGTCAACTTGCAGATGGGGCGCAACAATGAAAAAGTACAAGATTTCTTAGTACAAGATGTATGGTGCATTTTCATGGAACATCGCAAAAAAATGAGGGGCAGCGGTGAGCCTATATAGCGTGGTATGGTAAGTCACTCCATTGAAATCATCGTGATGTTATTTGTTTGGCATTGCTATTAGCCAGGGTTCTTAGGGCCAGTTATTTTGAGTTATCCTATGAAAATAAGCTCCTGTGAATATAAGCTCGAGATAATAAGCCAACCAGTTCTTTTCATTGCCTGCTTTTTTAGCTTATCTGTTGTATGATCAGTGAAAAGTCTATTGCATTATATTTTGTCATTTTGCTGCCCATATGAAAATAAATTTGACTTGCAAACATCACGAATTGAACCCATCGCAGTAATTAATATGATAGGAAAATAGACCATCATTATTTGTTCAAAATGCAAATACAAAGATACCATCTACTTGGCACAATCTACTTTGGTCAATGTCTTCCAAACAGAGGATAATTGCCTAAATTTATATGATTAATCATTATCTATCAAAATTCCATGGTCCAAGTGGCTGGTTTTTATCATATAGCAGCACCACCTGAAAGCATCATATAGCAGTAGCAGCAACAACAGCTCATAGCAATTCATCATATAGCAGCAGTAGCAGCTCATAGCAATTGATCATTTAGTAGCAGCAGCAGCAGCTCATAGCAATTCATCATATAGCAGCAGTAGTAGCTCATAGCAATTCATCATATAGCAGCAGCAGCAGGTCATAGCAATTCATCATATAGCAGCAGCAGCTCATAGCAATTCATCATATAGTAGCAGCAGCATCTCATAGCAATTCATCATATAGCAGCAGTAGTAGCTCATAGCAATTCATCATATAGCTGCAGCAGCAGCTCATAGCAATTCATCATATAGCAGATCATAATGAAAATTTGGCAAAAAATCAGAGGAGATCCTCACCTTGTTGGATGAGCTCATCCCGCAACAGCACCTCATGGCCACATCCTAGGAGGAGGGAAGGGGGAACGAGGGGCCTTTTTGCCGGAGTAGGGCGTCGGTCGTAGTTGGGCGGCGGCCGCCGGAGTGGAGCGTTGGACGGACCATAGCGGAGCAGCTACTGGGGACCAGCAGAGTGAGGGGCAGCGCCAGAGGGAGGAGCTGCCGGGGAGATGGAGCCCTACCCACAGGCCATGGAGCCTCGTTGGAGAGAGCATCGTCGAGGAGCAGGGCAGATGGGACCGGTGGTGGCGGCTCGCTGGAGGAACTCTAGCGCTGCAGGCAGGGGATCGAGGCAGAGGGAAAGGGGAGAGGAGATGTGGGCGGGCAGGGGAATGAACGCTTGCGTGTTTGTTTTTACTTGGGGGTCGGGTGTGACGCGGGCCTGAGCAGTGGCATTTTCAATGTAATATGGGCAAACAACAGAGTCATTTCGCTATACCCCTTCAATTTTAAGTGAGCTTCTACGGGAAGCAACCCCCCAAGCTTTTTCTCATTGTGAAGGAATGGGTGGTGGAAATAAGTTCAGCCCAAGCCCATAACTCAAAAACGAGTTCTTTAGAGCTTTTATGGCTTATTTTGATAATAAGCTCTCAAAAGGTGGAAAAGAACTGGCCCTTAACATGCAATTCAATTGTGCGTGCAATGATGAATCACTCATGCCTGCTATAGAGTAGATTTAGGCATCATACATGGCATAACCTAATACATGTGCATTTCATTATAGAATCTGAAATATGCAATGTTTATGGTAGTTCGTACGTTGCACATGATGTTTAAATGCCTCCTAAATCTAGTCAGTTAAGTGATGGTCTTTAAGCCTCCTTCTATGCTTGTTTTCTTGATATGTAATTCAGTGTTGTGCAAGATTTGCTCACACATGTGTTCAATTGCTTGTTTGTATCAGCCAGCCATACTAGAACTGTTTGCTTTGATTACTTGATGTTCATGACCTAACGGAGCTTGTCAATGATTTAAACACTAATGGCTGCTGTAGTGGGGGCTTGTATAACTCATAGGTGACATAAAGGTTTGCCTGTACACTAAACTAGGCTCCCCAAGAGTACGTGGAGGTCTAGTTCACGAAGGTACGCCTAGTTTATACATAGTGCACAGATAGTAAATGCTCATTTGAGTGTGTGCTAGAGATGTGGCATGTTTCATTATGTGGTGTCGTTTTGTTATAAACTCATGCTTTGGTGTTGCCCAGAGACTGGAAAGTATGCATATTTATCTTCCATGTAAGGAGACCTGTAACTAGTTTGTGTCACCTTGCAGAGGGGGTGCAACAAAGCAAAGATTCAGGATTTCCAAGTACAAGATGTTCGGAAGGAGCCTTTCAAGAGAAGGAGGAGCAGCGCTGAGCCTGTATAACCAGTTATGGTAAGTCACTGTATTACAATTACTAGGACATCCTATTTGTCCGACATTGTGCTTGCGTAGGGTTCTTCACCTGTAACCCAGTCATTGGGCCATTGATTAATACTTGGAGATGTTCTAACTTTTTCCTAAATCAGATGTATGTAAACACATTTTAATGTGTCTGTTCACTCATTTCAGTACAGATGTAGTCTACATTTAAATATCTAAAACATCTTATATTAGTGAACAGAGTGAGAAACTCCTTCCTGCTATGGTAGAGTTCTCGATGTCATAAATGTCATAACCAAACGCATGTTCACATAATTAGCCTCCCTATCATTACTAGGACCTTGAGTACATACTAGTCGAGATACTTCATAGGGGGCAAACAATGTTACATTACTTGTTCCATTATATAGAAGATACATCAGTTGATTCAAATGTAGCCAGGCCAAGGATGTTATTGAGGCGTGCATCTATGCATGCTGCCAACACAACAGTTCAATTGCTTGTTTGCTTCAGGCAAAATTGCTCTTTTCAATTGCTTTATTTGTCCTCAGTTAATTAGATGCCCAAACAATGCTGCCTCATGTAGGGTACTTGTATAACTATTAGTTGACATAATTAAATGCCTTACCATTTCATTACTCTGGCGAAGTGTGCCTGAAGCTTTGAAGTCCATTAACCAACTATTACTGCATGAGGCTCACAATCTAGTTTATACGAGGCTAATGATTGCATAGTTTTGCTTGCTGTAGTAGGTTTGTATGAATCCCTCTGCAGTTCATTATGCTCCCTAAGACTCTTTTGAAACATGGCACACAATGTTCCAGCTAGTTAATACGAGCTACACAATGGCTAACTTCTTGCTTACTTATATGCAAGATACATCTAATGTTCAGTAGCTGCGCGTGGTTTAAATTTGTAACCTGTCTGTGTTTTGGATTTGGCCCCAACATCATGCTCCTTTGGTGAGCTAAGAGAGATTTCTGTATGCGGCCTACACAGACTACCATCTTTATACTTTTTAAAATATCACCTGCTTATGCTTCATGACGTGTGCATTATGTGTTAGCCATGTTTTGCCATGTACAAGATAGTCTGTCTTGCTCGCTTCACTGTTGTAACTATATTTTTTGCTGTAGTCATGTGTACTTACAGAAACATTTCAGGATAAAAGTGACATCAACACAAAGCTCTCAAAGCAGTGCGGCATGGCCGTTACCAAATGATTATGGATTGGAATTGGAATGTGCTGATGTTCTAGAGAATCAACTAGAGGCAGCAAGACAGCGTGCATATGAGTCTCAAGATTTAAACAACATGTTGAGATTGGAGGTGCAGACAAACGATGCAACAGTCAAAAAAATGAAACAAGAGACTAAGGAAACCACAAAGAAAGTGGAGATTTTGCAGACTGAAATTTGTGCTATCTAAATCCGGCCAATTCTATTTTCTGAAGAGATTATAGTTCAAATGGTAAGTTGTGTTGATGCGCGTCCATGATGTATGAGCTGTATGTGCCCAGTGTATGTAATTTGCTGTTTGTTTACGCTTTATTATCACTGTTCGCGAACTATGATGCCTAGTGGATGTAATCTGCTGTAATTTCTTTATTGTATAGTGTAGGATTATTCTTCGTTTCTATGCCTTAATCTCTTTATTGTATAGTGTATGTTTTTTGAGAGGATTGTAGAGTAGGATAGTTCTATGTTATTATATATGCTATCATTGAAACAGGGTCCAACAGGCCCAATCTACGTGGGCCCATAATTACTCGGATGGTCCAATCTACGAGGCCCGTTACAATCATGGGCCATCCCGTGGTAGAAATGGATTTGGGTTTGAATATGGGCCCATCGTAATGTGGGCTCTTACCAGGCCGTTAATAGGCCGAATGCTCGATAGGCCCGCTATAATGGAAACGAGCCCACGGGCCACTAGCAGGCCGAAATGATTGCCAGTTGAGTCTTGGCCCATTTCCATGTCGGGCCGTTAACAGACCGAAAGCCAATCGGGCCATAAGTTGGCCCATATATAGAACGGGCCTTTAATAGGCCGAAAGTCATGTCGGGCTGGAATTGGGCCATGGAGAACATGGGCCGCTAAGAGGCCGAAAGTCAGGTCGGAATGTAAATGGCCCAACTACGGTGTGGGACATTACCAGGCCGAAAGATACACCGGGCTGGAAGCTTGCCCAAATCTCTAATGGACCGCTAAAAGGCCGAAATACGTACCGCCAGGAATTTGGCCCATGCCTATAATGGGCCTCTAACGGGCCGAAAGACGTACAACCTGGAAATTGGCCCATCTCTATAATGGGCCTCTAACAGGCCGAAAGAACCTCGGCCGGCAAATGAGCCCAAAGACATAGCGGGCTGTTAACGGGCTGGAACAGACGATGGGCCGCAATGGTGTCAAATCGTTAATGGGCCATTGACGGGCCAAATTGGCAGATCTCGTATGGGCCGTTTTTGTAAATGGGCTAGACGAAAGTAGGCCCTAAATGGGTCGACCCGCTTATTTTGACTGGGCCGGCCTTTTTAACCTAAATGGGCCACTGTTGGGCCATGCCACATGTCGACGCATCATAGGCGTCTCTCGTCCAATGAATGGATGACATCTGTCGCAACGCCGAGCTGACACGTGGATCCGCCGGCGAATGAGAAATTTACACGTGGAAAATCGCCATTGGTCAGGGCTGCTAACGGGTTATTGGATCCAAACCCGCACCCGATAGCTTAACGGCGACCCGTTACGGTGGATGCCACGTGTCGGTTACCCTTGAGGAAAACACTTCCATGGCGCGACATTTATCGTCATGGAAGTGGACACTTCCGTCATGATAATTTCAGTATTCTCATGGAACACTTCTACGACAGCACGGGTATGACTATCTTGATTTTGTCATAAAATCATCACGGATGTACATGCATGACAGAAAATGTGACCTATTGTGACAAACACGTATCATCACGGAAGTGTTTTTTTTGTAGTGTCAGTAGGGTCCCTCCCAACTCCATTCATAACTGGGCAGACTTCGAGCACGTGTTTCTCAACAACTTTGAGGAAACCTACCACCACCCAGGGAGCGGAGCCGACCTCCACAACATCGTTCAGGAGGACAAGGAGTCGGTGTGGGACTACGTCGCGCACTGGCTCAAAAAGAAGAACACACGATCCAGCATCTTCGACGAAATAGCCATTGAGGGATTCGTAAGCGTCGCGCAAGACCTCCTTTTCCTGCACAAGCTCGGAAAAAAGAGGGGGAAGGAAAGCTCACATCCCTAGCCGTGCTAATGAAGGTCGCCAACAATTTCGCCACAGTAGAAGAGACGGCCCGAGCAGGCCGCCGACCTATGCCAGGTGCGAAGGCCGCCGAGCCCGCGGGGATAGAGGCGAACGGGTTTCCTAGTAGGGCGAACGAGAAAAATGAATCGAGAGGGAGATGGGCGCGGGGCAGTTGAGGTAAACGAGGCACAGTTTAATTACATCGCGGTTGGGAGTGGGCTCTCATGCAAGACCCTAGCTATATGCATACTCCTAGGCAAATGCAATAAATACGAAGAAAGAGATAGAGAGAAGGTGAAAAAATAGTACTCTTATAGTCAACCTTCTAGCTAACCTTGTTGTATGAGTGACTATAAGTGATGACTATATATGACATGGCAACATCATACTATAGCTTAACGCACCTGGACGGAGGAAGTAGTATCATGCATGCGAAGTAGGCAAAAATAAATTGCCGGCAGCAAATTGTGCTGAGCTAGCTGATGTCTACTACGCAACTTTTATTCTTGTAGACGTTGTTGGGCCTCCAAGTGCAGAGTTTTGTAGGACAGTAGCAAATTTCCCTCAAGTGGATGACCTAAGGTTTATCAATCCGTGGGAGGCGTAGGATGAAGATGGTCTCTCTCAAACAACCTTGCAATCAAATACAAGAAATCTCTTGTGTCCCCAACACACCCAATACAATGGTAAACTGTATAGGTGCACTAGTTCGGCGAAGAGATGGTTATACAAGTGTAGTATGGATAGTATATATAGGTTTTTGTAATCTGAAAATATAAAAACAGCAAGGTAGCAAGTGATAAAATGGAGCACAAACGGTATTGAAATGCTTGAAAACAAGGCCTAGGGTTCATACTTTCACTAGTGCAATCTCTCAACAGTGCTAACATAATTGAATCATATAACAATCCCTCAACATGCGACAAAGAATCACTCCAAAGTTCTTATCTAGCGGAGAACATAAGAAGAAATTGTTGTAGGGTATGAAACCACCTCAAAGTTATCCTTTCCGATCAATCTATTGAGACATCCCTATAAGTGTCACAAACAGCCCTAGAGTTTGTACTAAAATAACACCATATGATACGCATCAACCAACTCTAATGTCACCTAGATATTCCAATGTCGACACAAGTATCTGTGAGTTGATTATTAGATATGCATCAAACAACTTCAGATTCATAATATTCAATCCACACAAAGAACTTCAAAGAGTACCCCAAAGTTTCTATCGGAGAAAAGAAGATGAAAACGTGCAATCAACCCCTATGCCTAGATTACCCCAAGGCCACGGGAATCCGCGAGTTGATCACCAATACATGCAGCAAGTGACTCAATAGAATACCCCATTGTCACCACGGGTATCCACATGCAAGACATACATCAAGTGTTCTCAAATCCAAAGTATTCAATCCGACAATAACAAAACCTCAAAGGGAAAGACTCAATTCATCACAAGAAGATAGAGAGGGAAGAAACACCATATGATCCAACTATATTAACAAAGCTCGTGGTACATCAAGATCGTGCCAAACCAAGAACACGAGAGAGAGAGAGAGATATCAAACACATAGCTACTGGTGAATACCATCAGCCCCGAGGGTGAACTACTCCCTCCTCGTCATGGAGACCGCCGGGATGATGAAGATGGCCTCCGGTGATGATTTACCCCTCCGGCAGGGTGCCGGAAAAGGCCTCCAGATGGGATCTCTTTGGTACAGAAGGCTGCGACGGCGGAGTCAAAGTTCTAGGTTTATTTCTGGGGGTTTCTCTATTTATAGGATTTTTCAGCGTTGGTATCACGCAAAAAGGAGTTACGAGGGGCCCACAAGGCAACAGCACATGACCCCCCCATGGCGTGTCGTGTTGCCTTGTCACCTCCTCGTGGCTCTTCTGGTCCTTCCACGAAGCTTCGGGGGTCTCTTTTGGTCCATAAAAATTGTCAAAATTTTTGGGGTCAATCCAAGAACTTATATTTCTGCACAAATAACAACACCACGGTAGTTCTGTTGAAAATAGCGTCAGTCCGTTTTAGTTCTATTCAAATCATACCAAAACCATATAAAATTGTTATAAACATGGCATGAATACTTCATAAATTATAGATACGTTGGAGACGTATCAGCATCCCCAAGCTTAATTCTTGCTCGTCCTCGAGTAGGTAAATGATAAAATAAATAATTTATGAAGTGTGAATGCTAGCATAGTGCATAAGCTTGATCAATGATAATTGCAATCACTTTTTCTAGCATCATCATATATCATAAACAGTAGCTCATCTCATAAAACTTCTCATGATCAAGTAGCAAGCTATTCACATGTTTAAAGTATAGACCATAAACTTTCTTGAAAACTAACAAACTATGTTCTCAGTCATCAAACAATTGCAATTCATCTTATTTTCAGGAAGGGTCTATGTAAGAGCTTTGTTTTAGCAAATTCCACATACTCACCTATCATTTAGTCTTCCATGATTGCTGACACTCAAAGCATATTTTTAGAACAAACCGTTTCGGTCAAACACATAGGAAGATAGGGGCTTAATGTTTCGCCTCCCAACTTATTTATCTCAGGGATAATGTCAACAATAATAACTCATGATCACCTAGATTCAACTGGATATATGTGCCTGGATCATTCTCTACCACATGATGCTTGCCCACTAGAGAATAAATAGAGCGGAATAGGGATGAACATTACTGACTCTTGCATAAAAGTAAATACATAAAAGTAAAAGATAGGCCCTTCGCAGAGGGAAGCAGAGGTTGTCATCCGCTTTTTATTTTTGGATGTGCAAACTCTTAATGGAAAGGAATGCCACTTTATATTGCCCCTTATGATAGCAACCTATAGTATGCAGTCTGTCGCTTTTATTTCTTCACGATCACAAGTTCGTACAAAGCTTATTTTCCCTTCCAATAAAAGATCATACATATTTAGGAGCAACTTTTATTGCTTTTTGCACCGATGACAACTTACTTGAAGGATCTTATTCAATCCATAGGTAGATATGGTGGACTCTCATGGCAAGAAACTGGGTTTAAGGGTTTTTGGATGCACAAGTAGTATTTCTACTTAGTACGAAGTTTGGCTAGCAAAAGTTCCTAAGCAAGCACCACATGTTAGTGGATCCATGGCAATATAACTTCTATGTGAATATAAACAAACATAACTCATTACGTTGTCTTCCTTGTCCAACGCCAACTACTTGTTCAAGCTTGAAAATAATTAATGGGGGCTCACAATCATAGAAGATGTCCAAGATAGTATATTTATATGTGAAATTTCTGTTCCTTCAATATTCTTTCATGAATTGTTCAAGTGACCAATGCTATGTTTGCTAAATTTTAATAAACTAGATAATACCCCGCGCGTTGCCGCGGGAATTTTTGAAGGATATAAAACATACATGAGTAGATCCATCCCAACAATTATGCTTTCACGTGTAACAGATGATATAGTGTATTTTATCAACAAAAAAGATAATATCATGCACTTTTCCAAATGTGATATAATCGTAGCTATTGCTGAGGGGCACGAATTTTACGTTAGAGATAACAATACTATCAATTCAGCATGTACAATATGATTTCTCATATGGATTTGCATGAATTGTACCTGTGCACCGATCATTAATTAAGATAAATTGTGCCAAAAAACGCATCACTGTACATGAACTTTCGTATTTTTTAGGGATGGTAAAGGAATGGTGCTTTTCGGAGCATTACATAAACTGACAAAAAAGAATGAACAAAATCTGCAAAATGTAAAACATAGGTAGCAAACTTTGTGTTCAGTTTCTGTAAGTAAGGGAAGTTGCTACTTGCATGGTTAAAAAAAGACAGTAAATACTATTTTTTGCGAATAGACTATAAATAATTTATTTTTGGGGCATTCAAAGACATATTTATACAATGAACGAAGGGACAAATAGTCTGTTACAACTTAAAAATAATAATGGTTACCAATTCAGCAAGTAATCAGTTGAACTTACCTTCTCTGTTACATACCTCCAAATTTCTGCAATAAAAAACCAAGAAAATGACCCCCTGATATATACATGGTCTGGATTTCAGACAGAGATAGACAGAAGGTCAGCCCAATAATAAATCAAATGAATGGTGGGACAACGATGAAAAGGTAAGCACCCATGCCTTTTTTCTGAGCTGCACGCATGTCATCTAGATGAAGAAAGGGAGAAAACAATTCGCAAAAGCACTCTTCAGGATAGAATTTACTTGCATACAGGCACGTAGATCCAAAGGCTTACAAAGATAGTATGCAAAAGCTACCGTCAAAGGATACTGCAGCAGGAGGTGATGGGAGAACCTGGCTCGGCTCCGATGTCAAACGCTCCCGGCTTTGAATTCGCTCAACTTACATGCGATCCGATCTCGGCCACGCACAGCTCGCCTCTTGGTCGTCCGGATCACCGCCTTCTTCTCCTCCCACCGTCTCCACAGAAGCGGCAGCTCTTCGGCCTCAACATCGCTTGGCGGCATGGGCGATGGCAGCGCGGCGCCGATGCTCCTGCTGCAGCTCGGCCCCACACTGCGGCCCTGTGCTCTTCCTCTGCGACACTACGCTGCTGGTCCTAGTGCATCTCTCTAGCATACCAAATAAAGTAGAAGGGGAATTCGACTCGTCAGTATGACTATAAACTGTGAATGGGCGAAGGGGAAAAACAACTCGCGATGAGATACGTGATTTTTGGATTGCGGAGGCAATCTTGTCTGTACGCTCCAATTTAATATATGGAAGATTACTGGAAGGGGAAGAGTGCTTTCTCATGTAGGACCTACCAGATTAAAATCAATAGTGGGTTGTGTCTTTGGTAAAATCCATAACTAAAGGCTAAGTGGGGAGAGGAATAGTTGATGGATGTGTGGTCAAGTGTTGCGCGGGATCCATCGGGAAGAAGAGGGGCTCGACCAGTGGTTTATATAGCTGGAGGGAGGGCCGGCAGCCATGCGGGTAAGGGAAAAAACTGAATAATGACGTGGCACATTGCTGATGTGGACAGTGTGCATGGTGAGAGAATAAGGAGTAGTCGGGAGCAACTTCTTAAGAATGGTAGATTTTACCACTTATACTTCTTGTATGTGAAGTCATTACTCCCCATGGGACAAGCATATGAAGCATATATAATTTCATATTTATGACATTCAATTCATTCAACAATTCATTCTTAGGATATAAGTGAAGCACGAGAGTGAATGACAAACTACTCCAAAAGATTTAAGTGAAGATCAAAGAGTAGTTAAGTGAATGGGTAGCTATGTGAAGACTCTCTCTCAATAAAGATTTCAGATCCAAGTATTTTATTCAAATATCAAACAAAATGAAAATAAAAGGACACTCCAAGAATAGCACATATCATGTGAACAAGTAAAAACTTAGGCTAACCGATAGGTGTTGATGAAGAAAGGTGGGATGCCTACCGGGGCATCCCCAAGCTTAGTTGCTTGAGACTTCTTGGAATGTTATCTTGGGGACCTTTGGGCATCACCAAGCTTGAGCTCTTGTGTCTCCTTAATTCCTCTCATATCATGGCTTCTCCCAAATCTTAAAACTTCATCCACACAAAACTCAACAAGAACTCGTGAGAAAAGTTAGTATAAATCAATTCAAAACCTCAACATTCTCTACAGTAGCAAATCACTAAAATTATAATTAAACATTGCATACTAAATTCCTCTACATATTTAATACTCCTATCCACAAATAGAAACATTAAACAAGCCAACATATGCAAACGATGCAACTATAACCGAAATCTGTCCAAACAGAACAGTCTATATAGGGGGAATAAAAATTCATACTTCCCTAACTCCAAAAATTCTTAAAAATTACCACGTGATAGAGAACTCATGCATGCTTACTATGTAAAAAAATTAGATTTTTATCATGTTCTTACAATTCACATAAATTCGGGACATAACAGAAAATTTTATGTTTTCAAACAGCAACACATAAACTTACAAACTGAGCATGGTAAAGGCTATAATTGGCATTTTATTGAACTAAAAGATGCAAAACATGATTATTTACAACAGCAAGAAAATCTTAACAAAAGAAAATGACGCTTCAAGCAAAACTCATATTATGTGATGAATAAAAATATAGTTCCGAGTGAGGTTACCGATAGTGTTGAAGACGAAAGAGGGAATGCCTTCCGGGGCATCCCCATCCTAAGAAGCTTGAGTATTCCTTGAATATTACCTTGGGGTGCCTTGGGCATCCCCAAGCTTAGGGTCTTGCCTCTCCTTATTCTCCTCTTATCGATATCTCACCCAAAACTTGAAAACTTCAATCACATAAAACTTAACGGAACTCCGTGAGATAGGTTAGTATGAAAATATATCATTCACTTTGGTACTGTAAAAACAAGATTCATAATTGTTCTCACATAATACCTACTGTATTATATCATTTCCACAATTTATATTACTCAATATAAGCTATGGAAACACTAAAACAAGCAAACTATGCAATAAAAATAGAATCTGTGAAAAACAGAACAACATGTAGTGAGCGAATTAAAAAGCATATTATGTACATCCAAAAAATCTGAAAAATTAGGAAAACGTAAATAATTTGTGACACAATACTGTATAAAAATTTCAGAATTTTATCATGCTCCAGTACAGAACAGAAATTCTAGCACTGAAAGCAAAAGTTTCTGTTTTTTGCAAAGAATCAAATCAACAAGTATCCACACTATCCCAAAGGCTTCACTTGGCACATTATTGAAAGAAAACATATAAAACATGATTAATAAAGTAGATTAATCATGTGGACACACAAAAACAGTAGGTATAAATATCGGATTGTCTCCCAACAAGTGCTTTTCTTTAATGCCTTTTAGCTAGGCATGATGATTTCAATGATGCTCGCATAAAAGTAAAGAATTGAAACACAAAGAGAGGATAATGAATCATATGACAAGCACATTTAAGCCTAACCCACTTCCTATGCATAGGGATTTTGTGAGCAAACAATTTATGGGAGCAAGAATCAACTAGCATAGGAAGGCAAAACAAGTATAACTTTGAAACTTTCAGCACATAGAGAGGAAACTTGATGTTATTGCAACACCTACAAGCATATGATCCTCTCTCATAATAATTTTCAGTAGCATCATGAATGAATTCAACAATATATCCATCACATAAAGCATTCTTTTCATGACCTACAAGCATAGGATTTTTATTACTCTCCACATAAGCAAATTTATTCTCATTCATAATAGTGGGAGTATCATATGAAACTTGAATACTATAAATTGTTTCCACATTAAAAGAGTAGTGTTCAGTAAAAGGGTATTCATAATTATGAAAAGTTTTATAATAATAATCATCATTACTTTTTATAACATAAGTATCGTCACAATAATCATCATAAATAGCAACTTTGTTCACATCATAATCAATTGAAACGTCTTCCAAAATAGTGGATTCAACACTAAATAAAGTCATGACCTCTCCAAATCCACTTTTATCATTGTTATAAGATCGAACACCCTCCAAAATAGTGGGATAATTATTACCTAAAGTTGACACTCTTCCAAACCCACTTTCATTATTATTGCAATCATCATAGATAGGAGGCATGCTATCATCATAATAAATTTGATCATTAAAAGTAGGGGGACTAAAAAGATCATATTCATTAAACATAGCATCCCCAAGCTTAGGGTAAACATTATTTTCAGCAAATAAATTCTCAAACATGTCATTCTCATCAAACATAGCATCCCCAAGCTTGTGCGTTTGCATATCATTAGCGTAATCACTCTTATCATCAATAGTATGAATAGCACCAATAGTATAACAATTATTATCATCATAATTTCCCAAGTTGGTGCTAAAAAGATTTTCAAGACCATAAGAAGTATCATTATCTTCCCAATCATAATCATCATAACAAGTAATAGGCAAAAAAAAATCATCATCAAGTGTATCATCTTCCACAATTATTTTTGATTCATTCTCATGAGGCACAACAATAATGGGAGAAACATTATTTGGGAGAGATACCTTTCTGCCTCTACTTTTCCTTCTTTTATTCTTCTTCTTCACCTCATTGAGTGTGGGTTTAATTAATTCTTCCGAGCTTCTCATTGAAGAGATCGGTTGGATAGGAAGCTCCTCCTCGTCACCTGTTTCATCACGAGAGAAAATAGGAGGGAAATGGGGAATCTTCACACTTCCATTAGTATTCCTTTTATATTCTATTGGTTTTCCCATCTTTATATAATTGGCTATGTAAGCATTCTCATTGCAATTTACCACACAAAACATATAGATTTCCTTTAGATTATTTTTAATGTCGTATGTGAGAATGAATACTTCAAACCAACTATTTTTATGTGTCAATTCTTCACACCCCAAAAATAAACAAAGTTTATTATAAAGTTCAAGGGTGATCAAGTTATTGCAATATTTGGACACGATTCAATCATGAAAAAGTAAGGATTGGAAATTAAGATGACCAACCTTATTGCAAAGTTCACAAGTAATGGGATGAAGAGAGCATAATTTGTAGCGAATTCATCTATCACTTTAAGCCACCAATTGGTTTTATCATGTTTATGCTTCTTACAAAATCTATCATCCCTATAAGTCATGTCTTCACAAATTTTATGCACTCCACAAAAATTGACATGCTTATAAGAAACCTTTTTATCATGACTAGTGCAATCATCATTAGCATTTTGGATATTCAAAGAATTCATACTAACAATATTGCAATCATGCTTATCATTCAAAGATTTTATGCCAAACATTTTATTGAATTCTTCTTCTAACACTTTGGCACAATTTTCCGATCCATCATTTTCAAGAAAGACATTATAAAGATAAAGCATTTGAGGCAACCTCAATTCAATTTTTTGTAGTTTTCTTTTATAAACCAAACTAAAGATATACCTTCAAGAACTCACCTCCCCGGCAACGGCGCCAGAAAAGAGCTTGAAGTCTACTATGCAACTTTTATTCTTGTAGACGTTGTTGGGTCTCCAAGTGCAGAGTTTTGTAGGACAGTAGCAAATTTCCCTCAAGTGGATGACCTAAGGTTTATCAATCCATGGGACGCGTAGGATGAAGATGGTCTCTCTCAAACAACCCTGCAATCAAATACAAGAAATCTCTTGTGTCCCCAAGACACCCAATACAATGGTAAATTGTATAGGTGCACTAGTTCGGCGAAGAGATGGTGATACAAGTGTAGTATGGATAGTAGATATAGGTTTTTGTAATCTGAAAATATAACACAGCAAGGTAGCAATTGATAAAACAGAGCACAAACGGTATTGCAATGCTTGAAAACAAGGCCTAGGGTTCATACTTTCACTAGTGCAATCTCTCTACAGTGATAACATAATTGAATCATATAACAATCCCTCAACGTGCGACAAATAATCACTCCAAAGTTCTTATCTAGCGGAGAACAAGAAGAAATTGTTGTAGGGTATGAAACCACCTCAAAGTTATCCTTTCCGATCAATCTATTGAGCCGTCCCTATAAGTGTCACAAACAGCCCTAGAGTTTGTACTAAAATAACACCATATGATACGCATCAACCAACTGTAATGTCACCTAGATACTCCAATGTCACCACAAGTATCCGTGAGTTGATTATTCGATATGCATCAAACAACTTCAGATTCATAATATTCAATCCACACAAAGAACTTCAAAGAGTACCCCAAAGTTTCTATCGGAGAAAAGAAGATGAAAATGTGCAATCAACCCCTATGCCTAGATTACCCCAAGGTCACGGGAATCCGCGAGTTGATCACCAAAACATACATCAAGTGACTCAATAGAATACCCCATTCTCACCACGGGTATCCACATGCAAGACATACATCAAGTGTTCTCAAATCCAAAGTATTCAATCCGACAATAACAAAACCTCAAAGGGAAAGACTCAATTCATCACAAGAAGATAGAGAGGGAAGAAACACCATATGATCCAACAATATTAACAAAGCTCGCGGTGCATCAAGATCGTGCCAAATTAAGAACACGAGAGGGAGAGAGAGAGAGATCAAACACATAGCTACTGGTACATACCCTAAGCCCCGAGGGTGAACTACTCCCTCCTCGTCATGGAGACCGTCGAGATGATGAAGATGGCCTCCGGTGATGATTTCCCCCTCCGACAGGGTGCCGGAAAAGGCCTCCAGATGGGATCTCTTCGGTACAGAAGGCTGCGGCGGCGGAGTCGAAGTTCTAGGTTTATTTTTTGGGGGTTTCTCTATTTATAGGATTTTTCAGCGTTGGAATCACGCAAAAAGGAGTTACGAGAGGCCCACAAGGCAACAACACACGACCCCCCCAGGGCGCGCCATGTTGCCTTGTCACCTCCTCGTGGCTCTTCTGGTCCTTCCACGAAGCTTCGGGGGTCTCTTTTGGTCCATAAAAAATCATCAAAATTTTTGGGGTCAATCCAAGAACTTTTATTTCTGCACAAAAAACAACACCACAGTAGTTCTGCTGAAAACAGCATCAGTCTAGGTTAGTTCTATTCAAATCATACCAAAACCATATAAAATTGTTATAAACATGGCATGAATACTTCATAAATTATAGATACGTTGGAGACGTATCAGTGGTACACAATTAAATGAGGAAAGATGGGATTGTGTATCATGATACCGTATTATATTAAATGATGTACCATTAGGATACTATGCACTACTCCAAATGATAGTTACTTCTCATTGTGATGAGGATTACATAGCCCATGTCTGTTGTCACATTAATCATGTAACATTTCTTTACATAGGTGTAGCAAATTGCTCATTTATAGGCATAGCCGACCAAAGTCTCAAAGGGCGTGACCGCACGAGCGGGGCGACAGTCGTGGGAGGCGTGATGCTTGAGGGAAATAACTCAATGTTGCATGCAAAGGCCGGCATGGCGTGCGAACAAGCAGATGCTATACTGTCAAGCCTATGAAGTGGGTCTAGTAGACATGACATCTGGTGGGTCCCGCATAGTAGAGAACTCTTTGGGGGCATGCAGCCCTTTATCCACCGGGCAAGCCACTACCCACGCCGTTCACACGCCGTACTCACCATTTTTACAATCGGAAAACCACTAGCAGTTCGCTCCCACTCATCCACGTCCTTTCACATTACAGCGGTTCGCTCCCACTCGTACCCATCCTTTTACATTACAACAGTTCGCTCCCACTCGTCCCGTCCTGTCACATTACAGCAGTTCCACTTCTCCTCACCCTCCTCCAAAATCCATGGCCTCACAAATCTCCATGATCATCAGTGAGTACAAGGTTAAAACCATCACTGATGATGAGTTCGACGTCATCTACACCACTTCTACCGTGAAGGTGGTACAATGGCTTAGAGACTTCAAATGCATGTTCAAAAAGTCAGATGATGAGTGGGTCACTGGGCTAGATGTTGAGTACACCACAGTCCTGGGAAAAGAAAAGTATTTAACAGGATCAGAAGAAGAAGCCCGCCGTGATCCAGGTTTGCGTACATTATGCCATGCAGACGTTTGGTGCGAGGAATTAGGGTACTTCCTCAAGGACAAAAGAGTCAAATTCGTTACTATAGACTTTAAGAACGACAAGGATGTTTCGGGTCAGATAGGCCTCATTGTAAACCAGCCCTTCGACCTCCAAAAGAATGACCTGGTGTCCTCCTATCAGCCTTCACTGCTGACCCTGGGAGAAGCCATGATTGATCCTTCGTATAGTGAACAGAAGAAACCTGGGCATAGGTTTCATTATGCATGGGAGTTGAGGAAACTAGATGAAGATCACATCAAGTACGCAGCACTGGATGCCTACCTTTGTTTAAATATCTACAAGGGTTGGATGAAGAGGCGAAACTAGTGCCTAGTTCAAGCAAAGAACTATCGATGAAGAGGAAGAGGGACAAGGACGAAGTCGAGGACGTGGACGAGGACAATGAGTGAGGTGGCAGTGTCGTTGCTCATGCAAATTCTAATGCAGTGTCAACCGGATTAGTTGCTTAGTTTTATTTCAGGGGTGCGTTGTGCTGAGCCCCCGGCAGAACCATGTTATGTTCTTTCTCATTACTTGAACTCTTTAGTACGTACTATTTCTTACAGTTCATCTTGCAATTGGTACTACTACTCGTTTCTTCACGTTCCTACTGTACTTAATAAGTACTAGTAGTATTATTTCCATCCGTCTAACTAGTTGGTACTATTCGTCTGTACTACTCATTTCTTATCTTGTACTTAATAAGTACTCCCTCCATTCCTAAATATAAGTCTTTTTAGAGATTCCAATAAGGGACTACATACAGAGCAAAATGAGTGAATCTACACTCTAAAATATGTCTATATACATCCGTATGTAGTTTGTATTGAAATCTCTAAAAAGGCTTATATTTAGAAACAGAGGGAGTAGTACACAATAGCTATAGCAATTTGCTTCAATCAATTTGTGAAATAAGAAGTTCGCCGGAGGGAAGAAAGAAGACACCAGAGAAGCTACCCCACTATCTATATTAGGGTGGAAGGGTGCCCATGATCTATCTTAGGAGTGTTGGGTGTGGGATGCAGTTCGCTGAAAAGAATGGATTGTGCCTGGGGTTAGACGGATGGCGGGGGGGGGGGGGGGGGGGCAGCACAGCAGTGGGAGGCGGTTGAGGGGAAGGCAGGGCGGCGGCAGCAGGCGGTTAAGCCTGTGGCGGCTCGGTGTTTGAGAGAGAAGATGAACAATGTATCATTTTTGGAGGTTGAAGAAGCCCATCTGGCCATCCATGTTGCATCCAACGGCTCACAAGATTTGACTGACCCAAATTGTTCCTTTAGATTGGAGGATCCACCTGGCATTCAAGGTCTCGAAGGTAGATTCCACGTCGGCACCCGGTATGCGGCCTAGGCGCGGGACAAGTCGAGGTCATGCTCCTCGCGAGCACGATCGGCTTCCGCCGCGACAGCCACCATGCGGGCCTCCTCCTCGCTGGCGGAGACCACAATGACCCGCTAGCTCCTCCTCGCCGGCGTGCTGGAGCACGCGCTCGTCCTCCTCCTCTTTGTATGCCATGGGCATAGACGCGGCTCCAGCTGCTCGCATGCTTGGCAGCGCGGCAGCATCGCCCGGAGGGACTGCAGACGACGTGAGCGGGCGAGCCTGCGACTTCATGGCACAGGGATGGCGGGGACATGGCGGTGATGGGCGAGAAATGGTCTGCCGGAGCACGCAGGAGCCCGCATGTGCAACAGCGGCGGCGACAAATTGATGAGTGCGCGTATGGGAGCTTAGTTTAGTTTTATATAGGGTTGGTCAAACTTAAAAGAACTCTGTACTACATGTAAACATTAGACTGAGGCAACGCTTACCACATTAATTAGCACAACATCGATACGGAATCCTCAGCAAGCATGTGCACCGCGGCCGCGTGATCGATCGAACGGTGCGTCACGGTGTCGCGCTCGAAGGACATCCACCGAACCTTTTTGTGTGTCTGAAAACAATCCTCGAATATCACGTTACATTTTTTTGCTGGAAAAGTTCTTCACGCTACAACATTTCCATATATTTGAATTTAGTTTCGGTTCGTGCTCATTTGGATTTGGAGGTTTTAAGTGCACCCTAATAATATTTTTTGAGAGAGATTCTGTGTGCGTGACGGAGAGATAATGTGTGTATATATTTGTCTATATGTGTGTCATGGCGGAAGGGCAATGTGAAGACGGTGTGCGTGTGATAGAGAGGTGTGAATGTGCAAATGATCGTGTATGATCGAGACATAGAGAGATGTCCAGATATTGTGTATGCATGAGAGAATGGTCTTGTGTTTGTGTGTGTGTGTGTGTGAGTGACAGAGAGAAGCATCTGTAACACAACAACCATCTCTCTCGATTCGTCCCTCCCTCGCACACTCGCATGTAACACATGCATTAACGCACACATTTTCACAGCCTCACCCGGCCCCTGCCCGCCCCAAGGCCCCTACATCGCTCTCTCTCGCGCACACACAATCTCTTCCTAAAAACCCAATCACTACAAAAAAAAGACATATCCATGACATTATGGCCCGAACGAAAACTTTTTCTGTCATGGTTGTGACACTTCTATGACAATAATTGTGACAAAAACACGTATCATCATAGATGTGGTGGGCTCCTACTTCTATGACAATAAATGGGCTTTTCGTCCTGGGCGGGCCGGAGACGCACCCGCATGACATTCTTTGGGCCGTCCATGACGTAAAAAATCATGGTAGAAGTGAGGCCGAGGAAATTTTCGGGGAGTTCCCGGTTACGGTGGGTGGTCGGGCCAAGCGATGCAGTGTGGTTTTACGCATTTCTCTCTTGTACGCGCGCGTGTGTGCGAGACGCTCGCTAACTGAACCCAAGCGAGGAGTATGTTCGCTTACTGAACCCGAGCGATCGATCGCCCTCTCACTACGTACTAAACACGAGCGATCGATCCCTCGCACTACGTACTGAACCCGATGGATCCCTTCGCTGCTAACTGAAGCCGATCGATCCCTTCGTTGCTAACTGAACCCGAGCGATTCCTTCGCTGCTAAACTGAACCCGACCGATTCCTTCGCTACTAACTGAACCCGGGCGATCGATCGCTGCTGCTACTTACTGAAGTCGATCGATCGATGCGTTGCATCGAGCCCCCGTGCGAGACGTAGCCGGTTGGATTTGCCTCTCGATGAACAGTGACCGTTGCTGCCGCGCGCGCGATACACGTTGACACGAGTCAAGATGCATCGATTGAGCCGGTTGGTTGGCTGTGGATGAACAGTTCCTGTTGCTGCCGCCCGCTCGTACGCCCCACACCCAGCCTGTGGGGGTTGGATGAACAGGACCTCGGCCGTGTAGGCGGTTAGCGCTGGATGAACAGGACCTCGAGGAGGCCGTGCTGCGGTACGCCATACCCCAGCCGGTTGGGGGTGGATGAACATGACCCCGTGGAGGCTGGATGAACAGTAGCCGGTGGAGGTTGGATGAACAGGACCCCGTGGGCTGGATGAACAGTAGCCGGTGGAGGCTGGAGGAAGTCGATTGTGGATGAACAGTAGCCCATGGAGTCCCGTTTTGCGGTACGCCACACCCCTCCCGATGAACAGGACTCCGTTTCGACCGTAGGCAGTTGGGTAGAAGTCCATTTCCTCCGTTTTACGATACGCCAGACCCCTCCCGATCAACAGGACCCCGTTTCGACCGTAGGCGATTGAACAGAAGTCCGTTTCCTTCGTTCCGGTACGCCAGACCCCTCCCGATCAACAGGACCCCGTTTCGACTGTAGACGGTGGGAGAGAAGTCCGTTTCCTCCATTTTGCGGTACACCAGACCCCCAGCCGATGAACAAGACCCCGTTTTGACCGTAGGCGGCCGAACATAAGGCCGTTTCCTCCGTTTTGCGGTATGCCAGACCCCGAGTCGATGAACACGACCCCGTTTCGGCTGTTCCGTCCAAGCAGGTTGGCTCCCGATGAACAGGACGCGTTCCGACCCAGTCGCTTGGCTCCCGATGAACACGACGTTGTTTCCTCCATTCCGACCCAGCCGGTTGGCTGCCGATGAACAGGAGGCCGTTGCTGCCATCCGTTGCCTCTCTCCATGTACACGAGCCCTGGCCGTACGTCTGCGCGAGTACACGTTTGAGACCCCGCTCGTATATGTACATACATGGCCATATTTTTTGCCGTGTGGCTGTACGTACATGTACACGATTTAGACGGGGCTACCTGAACTGCTACATCGGGGGCTCTACTACGACACGTGCCGCCTTACACGGCCACAGTTCATCATGGCAGAGAGACTGATCGACCAATATGTATGTACACGCTTGTGACCAGACATATAATGATACGTACGCTTCGACCTGGTGGGTCCCAGCTGTCTGGGGGATAAGGAGGCACTTCCTTGCATGCGAAGATATAGCTGGTGGGTCCTAGCTGTCATGGGGAGGAATCATTTTTTTCGCGCAATAAGGAGGCACTTCCTTGCGTGTGAAGATGTAGCTAGTGGGTCCTAGCTGTCAGGGGAGGAAACTTTTTTCCAGCGTAATAAGGAGGCACTTTCCTTGCGTATGACCATGGACCTCGTGGGTCCCGGCTGTCAGCCTCTCCACGTACAGTCCTCTTCCGATGACTCTCGTTTGTTGACCACGCCGCGCTGAACGCACGAAGGTGGTGGACGACGGTGAGGCCCCGGACAGGAACGACCAGGAGATGGGGAAGATGTGGCAGTGGAGTCATAGACGGAGAGGAGTATGACATACGAGGGTTGACTGGTTTGGTGCGACCTGGGGCTGCAGTCGACGGAGAATAACAGGAGGGGTGGAGGGATGGCCTGGCCAGCGGTGGGGAAGCGCTTCGCAGCGAGGCGTGTGAAGCAGTGCTGCTGGCCGCCGGAGGTGGGAGCAGGAGGTCCCGCCGGCGCTAGAGGAAGAAGACGAGAGATTGAAGATGCATGCCGGCCGTTGGATGTACATCCAACGACTACACATGTCAGAATCATTTGTTGACTAAGTTGACAACGCCTTCCGTAGGATTCGACCTATTGGCCCACAATGTCAGCCTCCTTACGTGGGAAGATATAGCTGGTGGGTCCTAGCTGTCAGGAGGAGGAATAATTTTTTTTTGCCCATAATAAGGAGGCACTTCCTTGTGTGCAAAGATGTAGCTGCTGGGTCCCAGCTGTCTGGGGAATGAAACATTTTTTTCCGCATAATAAGGAGGCACTTCCTTGCGTGCGAAGATGTAGCTGGTGGGTCCCAGCTGTCAGGGCGAAGAATATTTTTTTTTCATGTAATAAGGAGGCGGTTGCATGCGTGCATCCATGGACCTAGTGCGTCCCCACTGTCAGCCTCTCCACGTATAGTCCTCTTCTGATGACTCTCGTTTGTTGACCACGTTGACCACGCCGTGCCGAGCGCACCAAGGCGGTGGACGACGGCGAGGCCCCGGACGGGAACGACCAGGAGATGGGGAAGACGCGACAGTGGAGTTGCAGATGGAGAGGACTACGAGGGTTAACTGGTTCTGGTGCGGCGTGGGGCTGCAGTCGGCAGAGAATAATAGGAGGTGTGGAGGGTTGGAGGTATGGCCTGGCCGGTAGTGGGGTAGCACTTCGCAGCGAGGCGTGCTAAGCAGAGCCGCTAGCCACCGAAGGCAGGAGCGGGCGTTCCCGGCGGCGCTGGAGGAAGAAGATGACAGATTGAAGATGCATGCCGGCCGTTGGATGTAAATCCAGTGGCTATGGATGTCAGAATCATTTTTTGACCAAGTTGACAACGCCTTGCGTGGACTTCGACCTATTGGCCCACATGTCAGCCTGCAAAAATGTGGCACATATTCAACCCATGTTTTTAAGAATTTACAGTCCATTTGTTGGGTTGGGTGAACAAATAATGTAGCATCTATGCGGTCCATTTAATTTTTTATAAGAAATCACAGCCCATTTGCACTTTCTCGAAATACACGAATTTGCTGGGCTTGTTGTAAATATAATGTTGGGTTGGACGGAGCAATGTTATCAAAAAATAAACTGAGGCTGGGCATTTTATTATATATAAAATTAGATAATTAGCGTGTTATTGCTCAAAAAATGAGTGCGTTATTATTACATTGGTCCTTAAATCTGAGCAAGCTTTTGTACGCAATCACCAGGATTTTCGTTGTAAAAAAAACCCAGGATTTTCCTTGCGAACTTCTGTTAAACATTTCTTTTTTATAAGTTAATAAGACGTGGGATATTTTTTTAATATATATATGTATCTATTAAATATACGATAATAATATATAATAACATAAAATAATTTAAATATATATAATATAGTTAGAAGGGAAAACATAAGTTGGACCTGGCATTCTTATTCTTATATATAGAAAAATAGAAAAAAGTTCTGCGTTTTCTTCAAAAAAAAACATAAGTTGGGCTGTGGATGTTTAAGACAAAATAAAACCTAGGCTGGGAGGCCCATGGGCCAATAGATACATGCTGGAGCTCAAAACAATAAGTTTAAAACATTGTGTCGGCATGTCGTGGGCTGCGCCCTGCGCATGTTAAAAAACAAAACCTAGGCTGGGCAGGCCACAACCCAGCTAATACTTGTTCGCCCTCTGAAAAAATTATACCTGCTAGCTCCCCGATGACAGTCTTCGTTGTAAATTTATCTCATTTATTGACTACGTTGACAGACCCGTGGGCCCCAATGTCAGTATACCATTAGGAGAAAAGAATATCCATCTCCGAGAGAAAGCTTTTTTCCAATGAGGCACTTGCTTGCGTAGGGCCATGGACCTTGTGGGTCCCGACTGTCAGCCTCTCCATGTATAGGACGGGAACGAACCAGAGCCAGGGAAGACGGGGCAGTGTAGTAGTAGTTTGCATGCCTTCTTTCTGTTGAGTACGCAGTAGCCCAGTAGCTATACCCCCTTACTCGCACCTGCTCGGCCCGAGTTCGATTACCCCTGCTGCAGTTGCAATATTCCCAATTTTTTTGCCTCTGCTATTACTGACATGTGAGTCTCCCCTTGTCATCCACACACACCACCTCCAACACTAGCCGGAATTTCATCCCTAGTTTTCTCTGTTTTTCGCACTCTCAACATTGTCTGGGCATTTTGAAAATAGCATATCTTTTTGACTGTGCATCATATGAAGATGTGCTATACATGAATGTTGATCAGCATGATGTTAGCTTGCTGTTAGTTCCATTTTCGACCATGAATAAAATTTGGAACATGTTGTTATCCCTGTTTGAAAAGGGTGTGTTGATATAAATGCTCTGCCTCTGAAACTTGCAGTTTCTTATGTGAAACTGAAACTTGCAATTTCTTCTCTGAAACTCACATGGTCTGCACTTTTATATGAAACTACATTTTTGAAAGTACTAAAAATAGATCTCTGGAATTCAGAAAATACTTCATATTCTCAATACTTCAAAGATCTGAAATTCAAAAGACAGTCATATCTGAAAGTACCCAAAATACACGACACAAAACACAATTCACAACCTACAAATACTGATAACCCAAAGCTCCTCCTATGATTATTCGTCGGGGCACTCCCCTCCTATTCCTCGGCAGCAGACCATCGCCCCATGAGACAAGGTGAACGGTGAGGGAGCCTTGGAGAACGGCGGGGAAGCGTCATCGCACCAACTGCTTTTCTCCTCTTGCGGTTGGGTACTGTCGACGAAGACTCCACCGGCTCGCTTTGACACGGCACCCTCACAAATGGCACCATGTGGATGCTCGATCCTTGATCCTCTGGATGCTCGATCTTGGATCGATACTCCCACCACCTCCACCTCACAACCGGATTCGGCGAATTTGTCTGCTCCATGGCCCAGAGGAGCAGCTCTATAGACTCCCACGCGACTCCATTCGGGTGGATCGCCGCCTTTTCGCTCTTTTTCTGATATTAGGCCATCGCCATCACCGTCGCCGCTAATTGCCGCTAGTTGTCAAACCAAGACTGTATCTCCATCATCCTGGCTAGGTTCACAGGGTCGCCGTCTGCGATCGTCACGTATCGGTTGAAGTCCTCCATCGATCTACTTCTTCACAGCACCTTCACTCGCCGGCGGTAGTTTTAGAATGGAAGAGGAGCGGCGGCGGTTTTGGAATGGAAGAGGAGAGGAGAGGTGGTAGTCTTGGAATGCAAGAGGAGCGGCGGGTAGCGGTTTTAGATTGGACGAGAGCGGCGGCGCGCTGTGAGTGGATCCATCCTAATAACTAATTTACCCCTGACTTATGAAGCGACCCCACATAAACTTGAGTACTGACCCCACGTTGCCTAGTACTACCCTTATCTACCATTAGATCTAGACCAACGGAAGGCTTACAAAAATGCCTACCACCCTAAAACTTTCTTTTTAGTTTGCATATATAATTTGGTCAAAGTCAAACTTTGTAATGCTGTACTAACTTGATAGGAAAAAATACCAACATTCACAATATGAAATCAATATTATTAGATGCATCACGAAATTAACTTTCATATACGATATAACTTTGGTATTGTAGACATTGATTTTTTTATATATAAATTTGGTCAAAGTCAAAAGAAACGGAGGGAGTATTGAAGAGCTTGATAGGGTTGCTGTCGCTTGCATCATCATGCGTGTTTCACAGCTTCCAAGATTCACAACCAACTCATAAGATTCCCATAATAAGTACAACAAAGATGCCTATGCATCTCGTTGATTCACAGATCAGTGCCAATATTAACTTTAAAACTAAAACAAAGTTGTGAGAATGTGTACATGTAAAGAAAAATTGATTGATACTTCTCTGAGAAAAGAGTAATCCCTGGAGAAGTGCCAATATATCCAGAAAACCATAAACCTAATTCATGTAAGCTATTTGATTCAAGGATTTGCTGCAATACTGAAACCAGTCCAGTTTATGGGCACGCATGTCAAACACCAGCAGATTAACATGTTCTGCATAAGCGGGTCGCCAAGAACTTGTGGAACCATCCGAACATCTGTGCCGTTCGAAACCACGCTATTTTAGATGGTGGCACTCACACTCTGCATATGCGGGTTCCATCCAAACATTTGTGCAGTTCCACTAAAATGTAGCTGAATAACCCTATTTGCACAGATAATGAAAAAGCATGATTAATATAATAGTGGCACTAGTTGATGAAACATACACTAATAAATAGAAGCAACTTCATTTTCTTAATGGGAAAAGATTGCGATACAATAAGTTTATTAAAATAAAATACAACAGTAGCACAGTATGACAAAGCACGATGATGTGGATGAAGGACAGGACTGACCTGTGTGAGATGACTTAGTGAGATCAATTTATTCTTCAGGTCATCATATCTTGCCATGAAGGCAATTTGTTGTAAACTATGAACATATTCAGTGTGGCAGTAGGAGGGGCCTTGAGTCATTCCAATCTCTTTTTTGTGCAGTTCAACTAAAACTATGGCGCCCGCCATGTTGCGAGGGAGAGAGGGGCCCTGCGCCGCCTTGATGGTAGGCGTCATAGGGACTGATAAGTGGACTCAACGGTAGGCCTAATAGGGCACATCGACCCAATTCTCCCGGATACACCTTCTACAAGTGATGAACCAGGAAGGGCCTTGCGTCATTCCAATCACTTTTTGTGTGCAGTTCAACTAAAATTAGGCATCCCTGTTTGCAGAAATACTTAAATGTGTCATTACTTTAAGAATGGGACTATTTGATGAAACGTATACTAACAAAGAGAAGCACTTTCATTATCTACATTGGAAATGAAATGATAGCGAAGACAGTAGCTCTATTTTAACTGTATTATTACTTCATTTTATCAGTGGCACTAGCGGTGCCAAAACATTGCCACAAATTATTAGTGGCATTAGATTAAGGTGCAAAATAATAACATTATTGCTTTCTCATGGCAGTGCCGAAACATTAGGACAAGATCACTGCTAGCTGCATGCAGAGTCAACATGCAGGATCGTTCTGGCAAAGGGTAGTACCAAAAAGGAACATACTGAAAGTGCAGGTTATCTCCCAGAGGGGGGGTGAATGGGAGATTATTAGAAACTCGTCAAACTCTGATGAATTTGACGAAGAACAGAGTGAAGAAATAGAAACGCAAAGGAAACTAAGTCATCACAGAAACAGAGTACATGCGAACAAGATACATAAGAGTGAAGAACATGCAATCATACAATCATACAGGCATGAAGAATACAAACTAAGGAAATAAAGGATAACATAATCAAATACTTCAGTTCAAATTCGTCAGAGGATAGATCACAAATTCTTCAGCAGTGGAATAAAGTAAGGGAGGGTGAGGAATTTGAAACCAGGTTGGCTCGGTGAAGACAATGAAATTTGGTAGACCAGTTCCAGTTGCTGCATCAACTGTACGTCTGGTTGAGGCGGCTGAGTCGCAACTCAGAGAACACTTAGTCTTCACTGTATTCCTCTTGAGCTAAGGTCACTTAGACCTCGCCCAATCACTCGTGGTAAGTCTTCAAGGTAGACTTCCAAAACCTTCACAGACTTGTTCACCGGCACGCCACAATTACTCTTGGGTGCTCAGAACATGACGCCTAACCGTCTGGAGGAATGACAGTCCTCAAAGGTAACAAGCATCGGATCACACAGATCAATCTCTTCAGTGATGCTCAATCACTTAGGCTCTGATTGGGTTTTTCCTCACTTGGTTTTTTCCTCACTTGGGTTTTTCACAAAGTCGTCAGAGGATGGGTTGCTCTCAAATGACAAGTGTCAGGTTCTCTCGGAGCAGCCAACCAACAAGTGGTTGTGGGGGCGGCTATTTATAGCCAGGGGGCAACCCGACATAAAATGTCATAAATGCCCTTGTCTAATTCGACCGTTGTCAGGATAAGGATCCACTCGATAGCTGGCACGCAGCGCAGCAATGGTCGGAAAATTGTACTCTCAATTTCGTCAGGGCACTCAATTTCCTCACGGTAGGCAGATCGCACTGGCGAACTCCTAACTCCTCAGCCTGACCAAATTCGTCAGCGACTAGATGAACTTCGTCACTGTCACTAGCAAATGCGTCAGCTGTACTGGAGATTTCCAAAGGCTTCACTCGAAGCGGCTTGTGTGTATAGGTTTGAGAAGTTTTGAGCATCACTTTGGAAATGTGAAATATGTTTCACCTAGACCCCCTTTAACAGTACGGTTTTTTCCTATAACTCAAATAAGAAGAAAAGAAACTACGAAAACCAAAGTCTTCAAGCTTCAAAGTCTCCACATCAATTTCTTCAAAGGCCGTACCAATTTCATCACCAACTTCTTCACTTGAAGAAATCTATTTTTAGGGGTCATCTTCCATGTGTTAAACCAAATCTTCAGGGACTCTATCTCCTGTGTATACTCACAAACACATTAGTTCCTCAACCTATTTGTGTTCAATACTCCAAAACCACTAAGGGGGCACTTGATGCACTTACAATCTCCCCCTTTTTGGTGATTGATGACAAATTGGTTAGGCTTTCAACGGGAGTAAAAATAATTGAAGAGTAAGTACAGAGTTTGAAGAAATTGGTTACAAGATATTGCGGAACTCCCCCTGAAGATGTGCATATAAGGAATTTGCTTTGGATTGCAAATGCACATGGCAGGTTGAAATTGTTGAGATCTCCCCCTATATCTTGGAATCCAATCATGCATGATCATAAGATACTTGAAGAATATGAATGCATGATGAAAATTGGTGTCTGACGAAATTGTGCATGCATGAGCAGATATATTAGGATCAGAGCACGCATAATAAATGTAGCAAAAGAGTCAGACGACCAACAGTATTTAAGTTACAACTCATCAAAGAGCAAATCCAACAAAGTCCAAGAGTTGCAACTTAAGCAAAAACAGCCCATATATCGATCCGCTTGAAGACTAACTCACTCTTCTCCCCCTTTGTCATCAAATGACCAAAAGGAGACAAGGGTGAGGACTAACGCCCCAGAAGAAAATCAACGATGAGATGTCGAGGTAGCGCCAGCGGTGTTGGGGCCGCGTGATGCAGAAGGACCAGCCGCAGTGTCTTCAACAGCTTCATTTTCATCAGTCCTGCGCGATGAAGACTCTGAACTTGGCATGAGGGGAGGAACTTTGGTATTCTTGAACTTCTTCCTTGGCGGTTCTGCCCAGTCAAATTTCATCTGGAAGTCCAAATCAGCAAGTTCTTCATCGGTCTTGAGGTGTGAAAGGATGGCCCATGATCTGTCAAAAATCTCTTGAAGATAATAGCGGTTTTTGCGGACTGCGTTATGCGTCACAGTCATGTTGGCTTGTACAGCAGCAAACTGACGCCTAACCCATCTATGATTCCTATCCACTTTCTGATGAAGGCTTATGAGCAGCTCACAGTCAGTCATGACTCGTGGTGCTTCAGGTGAAGAAGCTGGCCTTGAAGCTTTTGCAGCGGTGTCCTGGCTAGCAGATTCATCAACATTGGAGCTGGAGATTGGTTGACGAAATTGTCCATCAAGGGGACGAATTCCTTCATCTACTGCAGCCTTGCCCTTGCCAGAAACTGAGGAGATAGTGCTCTGAAGAATTTCAACTTCAGGCAAATAGCTCAGATGATTTTGCATGTCTGCCTTGTAGTGAATTGCAGATCGGGATCTAATGAATCTCCTGATCCATGGAGCATATGGCTTCAGATCAAAAGGTGACTGTGCCACAGTGACCAAAGTCCTCAGGAAGAAATCGTGAGTATTAATGGGAGTACCATGAATGATGTGGAACAACAAATTCTTCATAATTCCCACAACTTCTTCAGTATTGGAGTTGTGGCCCTTAATAGGACTGAGGGTTTTGGATAGAATGCAAAAAATGGTCCTTGGCACATATAGCAAGTCCTTCACTAAGAAGGTTGTCCTTGGAGCTTCTCCTTCAGCCATTGGCTTCATCAGCACTTGCATCAGGTGGTTGGGCAGTTCAAGTTCTTCATATATTCTCCTTGCTTCTTCATGGGGTGGTTCAACTGGGAGAGCTCGAAGAAGTTCTTCAATTGGAGCTTTGTAGTGAGTATCTTCACTCATCCAGTCCAGAGCCCGTGTTACAATGTCGTCAGCGTCTCCAGAGAAATGCACGGTGGCGTAGAATTGAAGAATGAGTTCTTCATTCCAATCGCAAACGTCAGAGCAGAAGCTGAGTAATCCAGCATCGTGAAGAACAGCTAGAACTGGCCGAAAGCACGGTAAAGACTCCATATCCATGTGAGGAATATGGCGATGCGGAAACACTTTGTTCTTGTCGAATAGCAATGAAGCATAGAAGTTTATGTTCGTCCTTATCCAGAATCGCAGGCGCCTGATCTTGACTGAGTTATATGGGGACTCACCTATGAAGAAATTCTTCTCTTTGAAGAATTTGGCATTATCGAACTAAGGCCGCCTGAGGGTTCTGCCAATCTTAGGCATCACTGGCACTGGGTGAAGGTTATGCATCTTCTTGCGTACATCAAACACTGGTCGCGGGGACCCAGTGGAATCATTTGGATCTGTGACAGCAAGTGACTTGGCAATTTCTTCAGCAGTAGCAGTGGGAACAGTATCTGTGTCTGCGGAAGGAATTGAGTCATGTGACACCCTGGTTTTTGGCAACTTTTTCTTTTCAAAATCTTTCTGGCTTTATTTGCAATTTGGTTGGATTTTGAACCTTTTAAGTTGACTTTGGACTTATGAATCTCTCTCAATGATCCAAAGCCCTCAACATCTGGCCAAAATCTTGTCACTCACCTTCTGGATCAATTTCCAATTCTTCATCTTTCCCAAATATTCATTTTCTTCATTTGGGAAAATCTGTCATCACTATGGGTTACAAAGCAACCTATAGTTCTGATGATCAGAAAAATCCCAAATTAATCTCACAACTTCTTGTCATCATCTACTCTCACAATCTCCAAAAACATCTCATGGTCCAGTACAAAATTCAGTCCAGAAAACTCCATTTGCTCTCTGGACAGTACTGGGCATTTGTGAAGCAACTCATATTTTCCCAACTCAGAAAACTCTCAGATAATTCCCTAAGATACTAGGGAGCCTATCTTGCCACAATATCCAAAAATATCATCTTGTCCAGTACAAATTTTCACCAGCAATATTCTGCCAAGTTTCTGTGCAATTGGAACCTCTGTGAAGGAAGTACCAGCTAGAGGTATCCAATTGATCTGAAATTTTTATGGCATCTCCTATCCATCAAATAACCATCCCACACCAAAATTCAGCTCCAGCAGATCAACCAGATGAGTGCATCAAGCTCATCTTTCTTCTGGTCTAGTAACAGCACTTGTACATGAACTATATTCAACCTCTGATGAAATTCTTTCAAACTTGGCCAGCTTGGAGTCCTTCCAAGATAGATCACCCCAGACATCTCCACTGGCTCCATCTCCAGCTCACCTCTCCTCTAGATCCCTCTCAAGTTTTCTGTCAGAAACTGTAGCTGAAGCTACACTTCGCATCAGAGTGAATCTAGTCGAACCAGAGGCACAAGGGGACTAAGTGAGCGAGGGTCGACGTGCTGGACAAGAAACGCCAGGCTCGCGAGGCCTCTAGACACCAATGCCTGTGGTGAGCACTGCAGTGGCATGCCAAACGACGTGCTCTGCACCGCGCCCGTGTCTGTTGCGTCGCGTCCGACTGCCCCGCCTGACCCCGCCTTGTCCCAGCTTGCCGACATCGTCTCCTTCCCCCACCTGGCCGTTCTGGACTCCTCTCCTCACCGGAATCGCCCTCGCCGGCCGCCACGCACGCTGGCACTGTGCCGCCCGTGCGGGCACAGTGGATTTGCGGCGCATCTTCTTCCTCCACTAGCCGCCACCGTCCGCCTTAACTCCTCTGCCCCCTCCCATCGCGTCGCCCGCGTCGAGCCAGCCAGCGCGGCGTACCTTCACCGGCGACGTGGCCGAGTCCCGCCGCTTCCAGAGAGCTCCTCCCCCTGCTATATAAAGCCCTCCCCGGCCTCTCTCTGCTCCTCACCCCACCTCCTCCACCTCTCAATCGAACTCCCGAGCTCCGAGCCAAGGCTGAGAGGCCCTCTGGCCTCGCTTCTCGCCGGAGATCCGCCGCCACCCGAGCCCAGCCACCTCGCCATTCCACTCCTCCCCGGACTCCACTGACTCCACGAGAGAGCCCCACGCACTCCACTGACCCCGCCCAAGCTCCTGTCCGACCGAATCCTTGCCGAAATCATCGTCGCCGGCGACGCCCGAGAGCTGCCACCGCCGGAGAGGAAGGGGACGACGCCGTCCGGCCATCTCTCGTCACCCTACTGGTACGTGCGTGTTCGTCTCGGTGCGCTCTTTCCATTCCCGGAGTCGCCGGACCTCGCCGCCGTCCGTATCGCCGGCGAACGTCGCCGGAGCTCCGCCGTTCTCTGTTCCCCCCCCCTTTTAAATCTGACAGCGGGGCCCATTCGTCAGTGGCACGCCGAAGCGGTAAGTGGAGGCGCCCTGGCGAATTACGCCTTCGACGTGGCCCTCTGCTGGATTTTCTATTTTCTGTTAAATTCCAGATTTGACCAGAAACTTTGACTAGCTATAACTTTTTATCCATAAGTCCAAATCAATTTCAATAAAGTTCAGTTCTGTTTTGTTCCAAGTTGTTGTGTGTTTCCAGAAGACATGATCTCTGGGTTGGAAACACTGGGTAAACCGGTCCTCTGAGCTAGGGTGCCACAAGTCAGCATGAGGGGATGTATTGACGACATCAACCGCTAGCTCATCTTGAGCAATTTCATCAGCTGCTGCAGCTGGTATTTCTTCAGGTATGCTCTGGGGCGGTGATGGTAGTTTTTCCTCAGAGCCCATGTGAATTTCTTCAGTGACGGCGGATGACTGTGGCACTTGCGTCAGAGGTGTGGTGAGGGGCGAATTTGGATGGAAGGCTTCCCAAAATTCATCAATGATCGAAGGGGTTGTAGCACCATCAATATCCACATCCTCTTCAGTTTCTTCAGTACTTCTAGTTGAAGTAGTGGCATGTTCTTCAGTCACCGGAACCTATGAAGGCTTCCGAGACAAGACTTGGTGAAGCGAAGCATCTTCTTCGACTTCGATATCTTCATCCACTTGCTCTGTGGTAGCAGCAGAGTGGTTCTCTTCATCATCATCAGCCTGAGGGATTTCATAATCCACCCCATATGGAACTATTTGAAGATCATCATCGGTAGGAGCTGGGGGCGCTGATGAGATAGGTATAGCATCAATTGGAACATCTGAAGACATTGGAGTCGTCTTCACTTTCTTCACTAGTGCAGTGATGGCAGGAGGGGCTGAAGCTTTTCTCTTCTTTGCTTCCTTCTCAGCAGCCTTGGTTTTCTTCACTTCTGATACAGAAGGAAGTGTGATATGCTTCACAGGTGAAGACGCGGCTGGTGCTGCTGCTGAGGAACTTGGTGGTACATTTTCTTCAGGGTCGACTATTGCAGTCGCCCTTGCAATTTCTTCATGCACAACATTGTCAGTTGCTCTGTCTTGTTCTTGCGGAGATAATGGCGTAGTCTCACTGGCCTGAGCTATGGGTGGTGGAGCTGATGAACTTGAAGGTGGCACTGTACCAAACTTGGCTGGCTCACGCTTGTTGTGGTCTTCAACAACCAGGTTGGTTGCAGCGATGAATCTGTCACGCACACCACAGCAGTGACTTGACTGGCGTTCAAATTCTTCAAACAGCTTTTGGATCTTAGACTGCAAAGACACAAGCTGCTGAGGAGAAATTGAAAGCATGTTCTTCCGCAGCTCCTTCTCTTTCTGCAGCTGCTGTTTCCTCACCAATTTTGCTTGAGCAATTTTATGCTTCTCATTCAGAATGAAAGCTGATAACACATGACTTGGACCAGGAGGTAGATTCAATTCGTCAAGAGGCGTGTCTGGCTTGGTGCACCAGATGTCGATGAAGTCTAGAAGCTTCTTGGGGTCCAGTAGCATTGGGACTGAAGAATTCTTAGCAACTGCTGCTTGCTCTTGCTTTCGTTTGAGGAACTCAGCAAGCTCATCTTCGTCAGCCAGCCCTTGTTCATCAGCCTGAGGCATGACGGCCTTGTTCTTGGGACTTGGCCTAGTTCCTCGGCCAGCTGTTGCCTTTTTCTTCAGCGTGGGCAGTGAAGACAATGGTTGCCCACACGCTGAGGCACTTGATGCAGCGATTGAGGTTGTTGGAAAGCCCTCGGTGCGCTGGCAAGATGCGAGCACGACCGGTGTTGAAGCTTTTGCTGCAGCCTGTGATGAACTTGAAGTAGGAGGAGGCGCTGAAGATTTTGAAGCTTTGGTTGCTGAAGCCTTTGGGACTGACAGCTTTGGCTTGCTGGCAGGCTTCTTCTGCATGGCTTTCTTTGGAGCACTTGCACTGCCACTTGCGCCCGCTTCAGCTGAGGCCTTTGCGGCCTTGTTGAATTCATCAACGGCCTTTTTGGCCTGTTTCTGCAACTTAGCCTGTTGCTTTGCCCATTCTTTGGGGAATTCTTCACCCCTACGGATGCTAGTTGGATGAGCAGTCTGGCCTTCAGCAAGTGGTGTCCTGTTGCACGGAGGATTCACAGCAAAGTCCTTCATGTACTTGGAGGTGACGAAATTGTAATCCCTCCACTAGTATGTCCAGTACCTCTTGATCTTTTGCATGCGCGTTTTGCGCTCCTCCTTTGTTTCCTTTTCATGTGTTTCCTCATCTGGAGTGCAATATCCATCATACAGATCGTCAGGAATCTCAAAGGAGGTATGTTCCTCTTTCCGCTTGCCTCCCTTCTGAGGCCTTTTCCCATCATCCATTTTCTTCAGCTGAGGTTTTTGAACTTGTGAGGACTATGAAGAAGTTTGAAGGTTTTCCTCAAGCAATGCTGCAAATGAATTAATTTGATGAGAACCTAGTGATTCATCGGCAGACATTGTACCTGTGAATAGAATATAGTTGCGAGGAAATAGGGAAGAGTCACATGCGTTCTCAGAGATTTTTTAAAATAAACCAGGTGAAGAAATTGACCCTTATCGTCTTGACGCATTTCACTAAGTGTTCTTGACAAAGGTTCCAGAGTTGTATAGATTGAAGCAATTGCACAATTGAGGAATCTTGTTGTTAAGTGTAACTTAGGTGAAAATACTCAAGACTGGCCAGAAAGAAGTGCTGAAGAATTGGAAGAGTGGTAAAAACAACACTTGAAAATTTTGTGGCAGTAAAAAGATCAAACTTGGGCGGTAAAAATAAATTTTAATTACCCCAAGGATGAACTCGACGAACTGGACGACGAGGCGAAGGAAATCGTCAGTTCAGATCTTCCGTGCCCTAACTTGGTGACGAAAGACGGCTACGGCGGCGGCGGAGGTGAAGAAATCCGCGGCCGGTGCGAGTACGACGGCGAAGAAGTTGAGGCAGTGAAGCTCTTCCTCTTCGGCGACGATGAAATCCAGAGGTGGCGCTAGGGTTTGAGAGCGACAGGGGCGCGAGAGTGAAAGGAGTTGAGGTTGACAGGGTCAAGCCTTTATATAGGCACGGTAAAAACTGAGTGGCCCGAAGATTTTGGACGGATAAGCCCCTGGCGATTCGCATCTGAGTGACATGCGTCACACATGCATTTTCATCTCTATCCTCGCGTGCGAAGCACGGGATGAAGTTACTGTGGCAACCGCCAAAAAATGATTAGAAAATTTTCAAAATGTGTTCGCAATTTCTTCAGCTGACAAGGACACGGTGAAGACTTTGAACAGTGTCAAGTAGAACGCATATGAAGAATTTGTGAACAGAGTGGGTTGAGCTTAGCACAGAGGGGAGCGGGTCTGATCACATCCACATAGACGACGAAAAACACCGAATGAAGAAATAGCTATATGTGGATGCTATTGTGGACATGAAAAGCTCAAATCAAGACAAGTAGTGAAGAATAACCTCAAATGACGAAATTGAAAATATTGACGAAATTGCAAATGACGAACAACTCAAATTTGAAGAACGTCAAAAAGAGGTGGTGGCGTTACCCACCGTATAAGAACTATAATGATTTCAGACACCGCGTACAATTATCGTAGGGTTCTGAGAATCAAGTTCTTCATTAATTTCTTCACACTTAGAGGGTTAGTCTTCATTGATTGAAGAAAAACGTTACTTCGTGTGTTGTGCATCAAAGTCATCAATAATGCATAAGCGTTAGGATGTGTGTCCTTTTCAAAGGACATTCGAAGATTCTAAGATTTTTAGCTCACACCGTAACATGCAAAACCTTCTCTCATCCAAGGGCTTAGTGAAGGTATCTGCAAGCTGGTCTTTAGTCTTCACGTGGTCGATGACGATGTCTCCCTTCAGCACATGATCACGAACAAAATGGTGACAAATCTCAATATGCTTCGTCCTTGAGTGTTGCACTGGGTTGTGGGCGATCTTGATGGCGCTCTCATTGTCACAGAAGAGTGGCACTTTCTTCACGTTGACGCCATAGTCCTTGAGGGTTTGCTTCATCCATAGTAACTGAGAGCAGCAGGCGCCAGCAGATATGTACTCAGCCTCGGCAGTAGAAAGTGAAACACAGTTCTGCTTCTTCGAGGACCAACATACAAGAGGTCGTCCTAGGAAATGGTATGTGCCTGATGTTGACTTGCGATCCACTCGATCACCAGCATAATCAGAATCGGAATATCCAGCAAGATCAAGTGATGAGCCCTTGGGATACCATAATCCAAGCGTTGGGGTGTGAGCCAAATATCGAAGAATTCGTTTCATAGCCTGGTGGTGTGATTCCTTCGGTGACGCTTGAAAGTGGGCACACATGCAAACGCTAAGCATAATATCTGGCCTAGATGCACATAGGTAAAGCAGCGAACCAATGATGGAGCGATATACCTTCTGATCAAAATCTTTACCATTTTCTTCAGTGTTGAGTTGGCCATTTGTTGGCATTGGTATCTTGAGACCTTTGCAATCTTGCATTCCGAATTTCATCAGGCAGTCTCTGAGGTATTTCTCCTGAGATATGAAGATGCCATTGGGTTGTTGACAAATTTGAAGCCCGAGGAAGAATTTCAACTCCCCCATCATAGACATCTGATATTCTTCTTGCATCATATGAGAAAATTCGTCACTGTATTTCTTGTTAGTGCAACCAAAGATAATATCATCAACATATATTTGGCATATGAACAGTTCACCATCATAAGATTTAGTGAAAAGAGTAGGGTCAAGTGAACCAGGCTTGAACCCCTTTTTCTTCAGAAATTCCTTCAGTGTGTCATACCAAGCCCTCGGGGCCTGCTTGAGGCCATAGAGAGCCTTGTTGAGTCTGAAGACTTTGTCATGATGCTTTGGGTCCTCAAAACCTGGTGGTTGAGCAACATATACTTCTTACTCAAGCTTACCATTGAGGAATGCACTTTTCACATCCATTTGATATAAGAGGATATCATGATGGTTAGCATATGCAAGCAATATACGAATGGCTTCAAGCCTAGCAACAGGTGCAAATGTTTCATCAAAATCAATACCCTCAACCTGTGTGTAGCCTTGAGCTACAAGACGGGCCTTATTCCTCACCGCTTGGCCATTTTTGTCTTGTTTGTTGCGGTAGATCCACTTAGTGCCGATGATATTGTGCTTCGTGGATCAGGACGCTTGACAAGCTCCCACACATTGTTGAGCTCGAATTGACGCAATTCATCTTGCATCGCTTGAATCCATTCAGGTTCCAGAAAGGCTTCATCAACTTTGGTGGGCTCTGAAATAGAGACAAATGCGTAATGCCACAAAAGTTAGCCAAATGTGAAGCTCTTGAGCGAGTGAGGGGACCAGGTGCATTGATGTTGTCGAGGATCTTCTCAATCTTCACTTCATTTGCCACTCATGGATGTGCTGGACGAGGGCCTTGTTGTTGTTGTTGTCGTGCAGAGTCCTCAGCATCATTTTCGTCAGGATGTTCATTTTCTTCACGACGAGGAACAACCACTTCTTCATCAGCAGCTATTTCTTCACTGGGCACAATTTCACCCGTGCCCATCAGCTTGATAGATTCCTCAGGTGGCATTTCATCTAGCACAGGAGGCAGGTGCTCTCTTTGCGAGCCGTTAGTTTCATCGAACCGCACATCTACAGTTTCAACAACCGTGTGGTGGAAGGAGTTGAAGACTCTGTAGGTGTGCGAGTCCTTTCCGTAACCAAGCATAAAACCTTCATGTGCTTTCGGTGCAAATTTATTATTGTGATTAGGATCTCGAATCCAACATTTTGCACCGAAGACTTTGAAATAACTCACATTGGGTTTCTTGTCAGTGAGGAGTTCATATGAGGTCTTCTTGAGGAATTTTTGAAGATATACCCAGTTGATGATGTGGCATGCAGTATTAATTGCCTCAGGCCAGAAGTGACGAGGAGTCTTGTATTCATCAAGCATAGTGCGCGCCATCTCGATGAGGGTTCTATTCTTGCGCTCCACGACTCCATTCTGCTGAGGAGTGTAGGGAGCAGAGAGCTCATGAGTGATACCAATTTCATCAAGATAGTCGTTGAGGCCAGTGTTCTTGAACTCGGTGCCGTTGTCACTCCTGATGTGCTTGATCTTGAGACCATAATTCATCATGGCCCGATTGGAAAATCGTCTGAAGACATTTTGAACTTCAGTCTTGTAGGTAATGATGTGCACCCAGGTGTAGTGAGAGTAGTCATCAACAATGACGAATCCATAGAGAGATGTTGCATTGGTTAGTGTGGCATAATGTGTAGGACCAAACAAATCCATATGAAGCAATTCAAAAGGACGAGTAGTGGTCATGATTGTCTTCGCTTGATGCTTGGCTCTGGTCATGTTTCCAGACTCACAAGCACCACAGAGGTGATCCTTGACGAATTTGACACCCTCGACGCCAATGATATGCTTCTTCTTGATGAGAGTGCTCAAATTCCTCATTCCAGCATGTCCAAGTCGTCGATGCCATAGCCAGCATTCCGAAGCTTTTGCCATTAGACATGTTGCAGGCTGAGGACCTGTAGAGAAATCTACAATATACAAGTCACCTCTCCTAAAGCCTTCGAAGACTTTGGATTTGTCAGATTCCAACAGCACAATGCATCTATATTTGCCAAAGATGACAATCATTTCAAGATCACAAAGCATTGAGATAGACATGAGGTTGAATCCAAGGGACTCGACCAGCATCACCTTTTCCATGTGTCGATCCTTTGAAATGGCAACCTTACCTAGACCCAATACCTTGCTTTTTCCTTTGTCAGCATATGTGATATGCTTCAGATGAGATGGAGTAAGGGGAGCATCAGTGAGGAGATTCCTATCTCCAGTCATATGATTCGTGTAGCCACTGTCCAAGACCCATTCAGTGGCTGAAGGTGTATCATCCTGTAGAAGCATTAGTCTGACTTACAAATTCATATGCTTCAAAGTGAAGAATATGATAATGTTCAATTTCGTCAGACAATTTCATCAATGAATAATATCAAGCAGCATAAGGGATGTGTGAAATGAAACATTCATTCCAACATGATTAGCCTGCATCCCAGCAGGCATTTTGTCTGGTTCTCAGCAAATTCATCAGACATTTAGTTGTCTGAAGACCTGACCCTGCAGAAGAGATTAGTTCTTTTTCTTAACCACCCACATCTGAATGGGTGGCTGAGAAGCAATGTGACGAAGTGCATTGATGGAGAACTTAGGCATTGAAGAATATGCATTTCTCTTCACAGGAGGGGTATAGTAATTGAATGAATAAGCAGAGAAATTCCTCGAAGATTTGTGGACATAATTGTTCGAAGAATAATGCTCATATTCATCAACTCGCTGTAAGTTTCCCTACGAAACAAAGGCATTAGTGTGACCATAAGTGGGTCTGCGTCCATTTGATGACTTTGATCCTTGTGAAGAATTTGCCCTGGGAAGTTTCTTCTTCATCGGTGGTGTCATGATGACATTCACCTAAAGATTTTCCAGAAGGCTTTTAGGAACCCAGATTTTCTTCACAGGTGGACCATTCCTGCAGTTAGTACCAATGAATCTGGCAAAGACCTCACCATTCTGATTCTTGAACAGTTTATAATTAGAGTCAAATGACTCATCTGAAGAATATGAAGAATCACAAGTATAGCCAGATAAAGTGGACGGGTCTACTGGAGGTCCCTTTGCAGCAACCCATGTGGTTTTGGGATACTGCTCAGGCTTCCAATACGAACCATCAGCATTGAGCTTTCTCTCAAAGGCAATACCCTCTTTCCTAGGGTTCCTGTGAAGAATTTGCTTTTTGAGCACGTCACACAGGGTTTGATGCCCTTTGAGGCTTTTGTACATGCCAGTGACATATAATTCCTTCAGCCCTGCATTTTCACCAGTATCACTGGTGGCTTCCTCAGATGAGGGGTTAGTGGCCACCGTAGCAGTTGAAGCAATTGCAAGAACAAAAGCATTTGAACATTCAGCTGAAGAATTAGCATTATCACGTTCAAGGCATTTTAGGCATGGTGCAACAAATTCTTCCTGAGCGGTACTGATCTATTGAGCGAGGAGTGAATCGTTTTCTTTTTGAAGATCATCATGAGATGCTCTCAGCTTCTCTAGATCTTGCTTCCTTTGAAGAAATTCATAGGACAGCTTCTCATGTTCAGCTGAGAGGGACACATGACGACTTTCAAGTTCGTCATATTGAGACTTAAGCCTTCTGAGATCCTCAGATAGGGCTTGACTATGATCCATTTCCTCGTCCAACAGGTCATCGCTTTTGTCTAGCAGTTTTTGAATCTTTTCCATGTCATGTTGCCGTTCAGTTGCAATTTTAGCAAGTTTCTTATAGCTTGGTTTAGATTCACACTCAGAGTCATCATCACTGGAGGTTTCAAAGTAAGCTTCTCGTGAGGTTACCTTTGCACCTCGAGCCATGAAGCAATAGGTGGGAGCGTAGTCATCAGCACATTCATCATTGTTGGTGGAGATACCATTATCCTCAGTATTGAAGATGGAATTGCTGAAGTACTCAGTAGTGAGTGCAAGGCTCGCCACACCAGTGTCTGACTCCTCATATTCCTCAGCTTGCTGATCATCAGATTCTTCTTCAGAATCCATTTCCTTCCCAAGGAATGCACGCGCTTTGCTAGAACTAGATTTCTTGTGAGATGAGGACTTTGATGAAGACTTTGAGGACTTTGATGAAGACTTTGAGGACTTCTTTTTCTTCCCATCAGACTCATCATCATCCCTCCTCCTCTTCTTCTTCTTCTTCTGCCAAAGAGGGCAGTCGGCGATGTAGTGGCCTGGCTTCTTGTATTTGTGACAGGTTCTTTTATTGTAGTCTTGAGCAGACGCTTCTCCAGTGTTCTTCGAGTCATACTTTGAAGATTTTCTGAATCTGTTCTTCTTGGAAAACTTCTAGAACTTCTTCACCAGCATAGCCAGTTCTCTGCCAATTTCCTCAGCACCGTCAGAACTGCTCTCATATTCCTCTTCTTCTTCTTCAGATGAAGAAATTGCCTTGGCTTTTGCTTTAGCCTTCAGAGCGCGGGGGCGACCATAGCTAGGTCCATACATGTCTCTCTTCTCTGCTTGCTGAAATTCATGTGTGTTGAGCCTCTCAAGAATGTCAGCAGGATCCAGTGACTTGTAATCTGGGCGCTCTTGAATCATCAGTGCCAAAGTGTCGAAGGAAACTGTCCAGAGACCTCAGCAATTTCTTCACCACCTCATGATCGGTGATGTCAGCAGCACCAAGAGCCTGAAGCTCATTGGAGATATCAGTGAGGCGGTCAAAGGTTTGCTGCACGTTTTCGTTGTCGAGTCTTTTGAAGCGGTTGAAGAGATTGCGCAGAACATCAACTCGGGAGTCACGTTGAGTGGAAATACCTTCATTCACTTTTGAAAGCCGGTTCCAGATAAGCTTCGAGGTTTCCAGTGCACTCACTCTGCCATACTATCCTTTGTTGACATGACCACAAATGATGTTCTTCGCTTGAGAGTCCAGTTGCTTGAATCGCTTCACATCAGCAGCATTGATACTTGGTGAAATGGTGGGGATGCCGTTCTCGACGACGAACCAGAGATCGTTGTCAATAGCCTCAAGATGGATTCGCATCTTGTTCTTCCAGTAGGGATAGTCTGTGCCATCGAAGATGGGGCACGCAGCGGAGACCTTGATCATACCTGCGGTCGACATAACTAAAACTCCAGGTGGTTAAACCAAAATCACATAGAACAAGGGAGCACCTTGCTCTGATACCAATTGAAAGCGCAGGTTATCTCCCAGAAGGGGGGTGAATGGGAGATTATTAGAAATTCGTCAAACTCTGATGAAGAAATAGAAACGGAAAGGAAACTAAGTCATCACAGAAACAGAGTACATGCGAACAGGATACATAAGAGTGAAGAACATGCAATCATACAGGCATGAAGAATACAAATTGAGGAAATAAAGGATAACATAATCAAATACTTAAGTTCAAATTCGTCAAAGGATAGATCACAAATTCTTCAGCAGCGGAATAAAGTATGGGAGGGTGAGGAATTTGAAACCAGGTTGGCTCGGTGAAGACAATGAAATTTGGTAGACCTGTTCTAGTTGCTGCATCAATTGTACATCTAGTTGAGGCGGCTGATTCGCAACTCAGATAACACTTAGTCCTCACCGTATTCCTCTTGAGCTAAGGTCACTTAGACCTCGCCCAATCACTCGTGGTGAGTCTTCAAGGTAGACTTCCAAAACCTTCACAGACTTGTTCACCGGCATGCCACAATTACTCTTGGGTGCTCAGAACATGACGCCTAACTGTCTGGAGGAATGACAGTCCTCCAAGGTAACAAGCGTAGGATCACACAGATCAATCTCTTCAGTGATGCTTAATCACTTAGGCTCTGGTTAGGTTTTTCCTCACTTGGGTTTTTCACAAAGTCGTCAGAGGATGGGTTGCTCTCAAATGACAAGTGTCAGGTTCTCTCGGAGCAGCCAACCAACAAGTGGTTGTGGGGGGTGGCTATTTATAGCCAGGGGGCAACCCGACATAAAATGTCATAAATGCCCTTGTCTGATTCGACCGTTGTCAGGATAAGGATCCACTCGACAGCTGGCACGCGGCGCAGCAACGGTCGGAAAATTGTACTCTCAATTTTGTCAGGGCACTCAATTTCCTCACGGTAGGCAGATCGCACTGGCGAACTCCTAACTCCTCAGCCTGACCAAATTCATCAGCGACCAGATGAACTTCGTCACTGTCGCTAGCAAATGCGTCAGCTGTACTGGAGATTCCAAAGGCTTCACTCGAAGCGGCTTGTGTGTATAGGTTTGAGAAGTTTTGAGCATCACTTTGGAAATGTGAAATATGTTTCACCTAGACCCCCTTTAATAGTACGGTTTTTCCTATGACTCAAATAAGAAGAAAAGAAACTACGAAAACCAAAGTCTTCAAGCTGCAAAGTCTTCACATCAATTTCTTCAAAGGCCGTACCAATTTCTTCACCAACTTCTTCACTTGAAGAAATCTATTTTTAGGGGTCGTCTTCCATGTGTTAAACCAAATCTTCAGGGACTCTATCTCCTGCGTATACTCACAAACACATTAGTTCCTCAACCTATTTGTCTTCAATACTCCAAAACCACTAAGGGGGCACTTGATGCACTTACACATACCTCGTCATGGGAACCATATCTGCAGTCAACGCCATAGTAGATGGGTTGACACCAGTCACCAACATGGATGATTATATTCATGCAACCTTTTTGTGGAGTTCATCTAAAATGAAGCAATGTTTGCATCATGCAGTTAGCAAGAAGTACTTGGTCCCATGAGCTGGCAGCTTCTTCATTAGTTGCACTAAAACCGAGCAACATCAAGGTTGTTCGTCAAGCTCGTGAAATGTGCAACTATAATTTGGATATGCTTTTGTGCAGTTCAACTAAAATCAAGCGTCCATGTTCGTTACACAAATATGTGCAAAGTGCCATTGTGGTGACAGTGACGGCTAATCTTGCAAAGGCTAATTAACTGTTGGAGGAGATTAACCACTGAGTTCAACGAGAAGGTTAGGAACTCCAATCACCCTTTGTGCGGTTCCACTAAAATCAAAAGATGTTGCCTGTGTGACATTTTAGTAGAACTGCACAAGACACTCTTTCCAAAAAAGAAGTGTTTTGTGCAGTTCACCAAAAGGTCGCAATAGCAACGAGGTGAAATGTATATCTCTGTTTGCACAAATAGGTAGAAAGGCGGGTGAATAACAAGTGATGAAACATACGTCAAATGAAAAGAAGCATCGTCCTTATCTTAATGGCAATCATAGAAGGACAGTAGCAATTTCTAATGCTGCGGCATTGCTTCGTACTACCGGGGGCATTAAGATTAACAATGACAATTGTTACATTTGACATTACTTTAATGGTGCCATTGCTTGATTTTACCAACTACATTAGATTAACAGGTGCTAAAGAGTTGGTCTAAGGGCATGTTAAAGTAGGCAGACCAGGACAGTTGCATTTCTAACGAAATGAAGCAACTTACTTATCTTAACAGGAAATATAGCAGGACATTCAAACATGGCCATTGCTTCATATTACTGGGGGCATTACATTAAAAAACAACATTGGTTAAACATGTCCTTACTTTAACAGTGAGATTGCTGCATTTTACCAGCGGCATTAGATTGACAACAGCTAAAAATTGCCATAAGGGCATCGGACAGTGGGCGCACCAACACCATGTACCTCCACCGATGCATAAAGTGGTGATGCAAACAAACATCCAAACAGGATATCTGGGTTGGTCCCATTTTTGTACACTATAGCCACCTTTTACTATGCGAGGGCAGCAAATCTAGTGCTGGAAATACTCTGTTGACTTGTCCCCCAGTCCCCACTTTCTCTCCTTTTTCAACCAGTAGATCGGTTCTATATCCAGTTTGTACTTTGTTTTCCCTTTATTTCCCTTTTCAACCAAGAGACCAGTTAGGTAACCAGTCTCTACTACCCCCACCCCCCAATCTTTCCTCTTTGAACCAGGTCCTAGAGTCATGCTAGAACTTTTCCCCCGTTCTTCCCGCTTTGAACCAAGTCATAGATTCGACTGCATGAAGTAGCTTTACCTCTAATAGTAATAATTTAGGTGGCTTTGGAACAGCCAATCGAGCCAATCTAGGAGGGGGGCTGAGAAGTAGAAAAAGATTCACATGCATCGACGTGGGGACCTGGGGCAGTAGAGCAAGGCCGGTTTTGAAGGAAGTTATACCTGAGGTTCGTCGGGATAAGGCTAGGTGGGCGGCGGGAGGCTGGATCTGCCCACACCACGGCAGCGAGGAAGACTGGGTCGAAGGCCCTCCCTAGCCGGTGTTGTGTGGAAGAGAATGGCAAGGCACGCTTATCGGGATGCGCCGGCAGTGGGTTTGCTCCATCGCCGACGAGGACCGCGTGAACGTTGCACCTTCACCCCTTCCCCGACGGAGGGGATCCGGCCGGATCTATGACCAGCGGTGAGCAGAGAGAGAGAGTGGCCACCGCTGTCGTGTTTAGATCTGGAGAGGATGAGTGTGTGAAGAGAGCAACCCTAGCAAGCACGAGCGGAGGCTCCTGCTTATATACATATAGTGGAGTAGTTTTTTTTCTCTCCATAAAAACAATCATTTAAAATTGCGTACGAGCCAGGTTGCACTTTGTATTGTTCACTTCTGGTCCCCAGCCCTCCATTAAATGAACAACCACACGGGTCAAATTATCATGGGTGAAAATATAGAATGAACAAGCTCGAACTCTTTTGAATTTGAGATGTCGATGGCACCGTTTGAACACATTGCATCCATGGACTAAGTAGTTTGAATTTGAGGTAATGTGTGGCTTTTGCAGTTCACATCTAAATGGGGGCACACCATACATTTTGTTTGCTTACCACGCTATACTTGTAAAACATGCACAATTTACATTTCGAATAGCTAGCTGAGCTTGAAATGTATTGTTTCCAACATAAAGGGAAATCAAATTTCTGAAAATTCGTGATCTTAGCATTTGCAAAAAAAATGTAAGAGCCATCAATCTTTGTTCTGATTTTGAACATAAACTATATGCAACCTTTTTTTAGGGAGACCGGGTCTATTGTAAATGTTTGCAAGTACATAGCATCTCTGATAAAAAATACATCCAAATTCCGAGACCAGCGAACAACCAACTACAGTCCGAAAGAGTCGTCGACGCGTCGTTGTCGCTGCTATCCAACCAAAGCTGGCTTGACCTCGTCAATGACTGTCGAGGAGTCTTCGTGCACGTGCCCCTAAGGAGTAGCGGCCCGGAGGCGTAGTTGTCATCATTGATCTGAAGCACCTAATTAATATAACACCAAATTTTCCCATATGACAAGAAATGCTAACCTCACTGCCCCAAGGAGACAACATGAATCTATGCCGAAGCTCCATCGACTATGTCTGACGGACAAACTCGATGAGGATCAAAGCTCAAAGAGAAAACTCATAGAAAAGGCGTCAATCGATGTCGCTGATGTCCTAACGTAGCCGGCTTCACCTTCTTGATGGCAACCGAGTAGTGTTCGTGCATGTGCCCCTAATAACCAGCGCCCTAGAGGAACGCAGAGGAACGCAGTTGTCGTTGTTTAACCCTCGCATTGATCCGAAGCACATGACACCAAATCTCACCGGATGATAAGAAACCTTAACCTCACCGCCCAAAAGGAGACATCAAGAATCTACGATGGAGTTCCATCGACTATGTCTAGATGAATGAACTCAAGGAGGATCGAAGCTCGGAAGACAGACTCGGAGAAGAAGCGCCGACATCGTCCGCCTGAGCGTTGCACGTGTGAGGACTAAAACCCCTAACATAAACTAATAACCGGAGCATAGGCACCGGGATTCCCCTCCCCGCCACTGGTCGACGGAGCGGTGGGAAAAGGGGAGGGGTGAATCCACTGGCTCATCGGTGAAGAAGGGAGGGGAGAGGTTGCTCTAGCCGCCTAGGGTGAGTGGACTAGATTTGTATTCATACCGAGAATGGATTCAAATTTTATTGGTATTGCAATATACTTAGTGCTCCTACTTTTTTTAAGATTTATCAACAGAACTACAGCCATATGTTAGTATGACACAACCTGCATGATATGTAGACGATAGCCAATCTAGCCGTCTGCTGGACTCTGGTCACATGGATGGACGAACTGATCTCCCCTGTTGTGCAGGGATCGTCCAGGCAATGACGTGTGTACATCACTACTCTAGTACTATCGCTGGTGTCTCTCTTCTAGTACAACTCAGCCGACGGGTGGGGCCTGAGGGACGGGGGAGTGTGCCTATGGTCGGCTGCTCAATTGTGGTCCCACATGTGAGTGCAAACGCAAGATGACTCGCGTTCCATTCCGTGAGCGGCGTGCCAGACGGACCGACCGTGTGGGGTGCGACGCGAACGCGATGTGCGTGCTGTATACATGTAGTACCACTGTTTTCTTTTTGTTTTGCTCCATTGCGCAATCCATCGATACAAAATTATATTTAAAAGTGGAGGGCGGGGCTTTTCCCGCGCGTTAGGTGGGGCAGTTTCGCCTAGTCGGTTTGACAGAGAGGCGAGGAGGACGAGGGAGTAGTGGATTCAACTTACTGCTGGAAAGGTGGGGCTGTGTGATTTGACGGCTCGTTACTGCTGGAAAGGTGGGGCCTTGTGATTTGACTGCTCATTATAGTCATTATTACTGCGGCGCTACAACTGGGGTGAGTCTCCCCTCCATGGTGTACAGGTGCTAAGCATGCCACATATGCAAAAAAATCTGATGTGATAAGGTAGGAGTAAAGAGAAGAGAGAGGAGTTTGGTGACCCCGGGAAGAACAAATGCGAAGCGCGTGGAACTATGCAAAACACTTAAATTAGAGAAGTTTACGCAACACATGAAGGAGTTTAGTTGTCAAAGAAAGACTTTAGCACCCCATCTAAGCATGTAGTACTATGCATAATTTGGTGCATGAAACGTCGATCCAGATGCTAGCTGTCCCACATCCAGCATCATATATTAGTACAGTAGTACTACGTACGTACTATACTAGTATTGTTGTTCTCTCTTTTCTACTTTAGTAGTAACTCAGCCGACGCGCATTCCATTCTGTGAGCGGCATGCCGGACCGACCATGTAGGTGCGCCGCGAACGCGACGAGCGTGCTGTATATGTCCCACCTTTTTCTTTAATTTGAGCTTGTTAGTTTTGCTCCATGGCGCAATCCATCGATACTTACAAAACTATATTTAAAAGGCAAGGGCGGGGCAAGTTTCGCCTGGTCGGTTTGACAGAGAGGCGAGGAGGACGAGGGAGTAGCGGATTCAACTTACTGTGGGAAAGGTGGGGCTTTGTGATTTGATGACTCATTACTGCTGGAAGGTGGGGCCTTGTGATTTGACTGCTCGTTATAGTCATTATTACTGCGAGGGGTAAGTCTCCCCTTCCGTTCCCCACTCTAATCTGGTGCATGACACGTCGACCCGGATGCTGGCTGTCCCACATGTCAGCGAAAGGAGGTATAATTGTTGCCGACGACCTAAGGAGGAGCAAAGAACCGTGCGGTATACTCTAGTTTTCCACCGGAGTACTAGCCCGACGCGGAGGAGTGCGAAACACGGCAGCCTAGTGCGATATGGCGATAAAAAATGATCTAGTTTGCTTGTGATCCCATGGCACCGCTCATCGTTAGCACTATTTTATTCGTGCCTCGCAGCCTAGTACAAAAGAAATAATATGATGACAATGGTAACGGATAATAATTGTCTTACCTATTCAGGATAATTTAGAAGGACACATGCGGAAACGCCCGAAAGACACAGTGGCAAAAGAAGAAGACACAGGGGCAAAAGAAGAAGGAAGATTACCCGCAAAAAAAAGAAGGAAGATGCAGATAACGGTCTGGGTGCTGCTCCCTACTTCATGAAGGGTTGCTGGGCATGGAGTTCTAACTGCTTCTTCATCGCCTCCATGACCTTCATTTCCTCTCGCCTCTCGTCCGCCATCTTCTACATTGCTTCCATGGCGCGGCATTTCTCGAGGCGAGCCTGGATGATCTCTTTCACATCCGCATGATGTTGCTTGACAGCAGCCACGCTCTCGGTGCGGAGCTTCGCCATGTCATCCCTAAGTTCCCCGATGACAGCGGTCAGCATCTTCACCGAGGCACTGCTCTTCTCTCGCATCCTCTCCCAGCCGGTGATCTCCTCCTTCAGCAGGTCGAGCTCGTGGCAGAGCTTCGCTTTGTCCTCTCGAAGTTCCACGATTTTGCCAGTCGTCTTATCAACCGAGGCATTGCTCTCCTTCACCAGCTTCAGCAAGCCAGTGATCAACTCCTTCTGCTTGTTGAGCTGAGCGGGCATGTGCTACTTATAGACTGCATTGGTATTTCCCCGAAGAGGAGAGGATGATGCATTATAGTAGAGATAAGTATATCCCTCAGTTAAGAACCAAGGTTATCAATCCAGTAGGAGAACCAAGCAAAATCCCGTTAGACGCACCTGCACACACAAAAGCAAACACTTGCACCCAACGCAAATAAGAGGGTTGTCAATCCTCTTAGCGGTTATTTGCAAGGATTAATTCTGATAGTGATACATAGATAAACTAAAATACTAAATAAAATAAAAGTAAATAAATTGCAGCAAAGTATTTTTGGTTTTAATATATGATAAAAGTAGACCCGGGGCCATAGTTTTCACTAGAGGCTTCTCTCTAGAACACATAGCATACGGTGGGTAAACAAATTACTGTTGGGCAATTGATAGAAAAGCAAATAATTATGACGGATTCATGGCAATGATCATGTATATAGGCATCATGTTCGAGACAAGTAGACCGACTCCTGCCTGCATCTACTACTATTACTCCACCCATCGACCGCTATCCAGCATACATCTAGGGTATTAAGTATGAAACAAAGTAACGCCTTAAGCAAGATGACATGATGTAGACAAAGTAAACTCAAGTAATATGATTAAACTCCATCTTAATATCCTTAATGGCAACAATACAAATACGTGTCATGTCCCTTTCTGTCACTAGGATTGAGCACCGCAAGATTGAACCCATCACAAAGCACCTCTCCCATTGCAAGATAAACCAATCTAGTTGGCCAAACCAAATCGATAGATCAGAGAGAAATACAAAGCTATATTTAATCATGCATAAAAGAGTTCAGAGAAGACTCAAATATTTCTCATGAATAATCTGATCATAAAATCACAATTCATTGGATCCTAACAAACACACCGCAAAAGAAGATTACATCGGATAGAACTCCAAGAACATCGAGGAGAACATGGTATTGAAGATCAAAGAGAGAGAAGAAACCATCTAGCTACTAGCTATGGACCCATAGGTTTGTGGTAAACTACTCACACATCATCGGAGGGGCAACAAGGTTGATGAAGAAGCCCTCCGTGATCGATTCCCCCATCGGCGGAGTACTGGAAAAGGCCTCCAGATGGGATCGCAGAAGAACAGCGGCTTGCGGCAGCGGAAAGGTTTTCTCTTCTGTCTTTTTGGTATATTGGGAATATTTGGGAATTTATAGCGCTGGAATTAGGTCAGGAGGGGCTACGAGGGGCCCACAAGCCTGGGGGCGCGCCCTCCGAGCTTGTGGCTCCCTCGTGGCTCCTATGGTCTTCTCCCGAAGCTTCGTGGGTCTCTTCTGGTCCAGAAAAAATTAATCCAATTTTTTTCTCTTTTGGACTCTTTTTCATAATGATTTTCTGAAAAGACCAAAACAAGCAAAAAAATAGCAACTGGCACTGGGCACTGGGTTAATAGGTTAGTCCCAAAAAAATGATATATAATGGCATATAAAACATCCAAGATTGATACTCTAATAGCATGGAACAATCAAAAATTATTGATACGTTGGAGACGTATCAGCATGTCATCACGGGCTAATGACTTCAGCATTGCCCGCTCGGCATGTTCGCCTCCGCGGCGAATGCGCTTCTGAGAGCCCTCTCCTGCCCATGAGAGATCTTTCGAGGCCTCCGCAGTGCAGCGGGCCCTCTCTTTTTTCCGCGGCCTTGGTCGTCGCTCCCTTGTTATTTCTCAGCCCAGAGCTCTTCCTACCGGTCATGGCAGACGCAAGGAATGGCAAACAAGAAAGGCTTATGAGGAAGAATGTGCAGTAATATTTGAGTAGTTAGTTTCCCTTTTTATGACCTAGTACTAATATTTTGCAAAGTGGAAACAAGTTTAGGTTTGATCGGTGTGAACAGGTTTGCAATTAATTATAGCATGGTACTTCGGAATGTGACGGGAAACAAGCTCAAAATTTATTGATGGATTTGGTTTCGAAGCCCGAAACGGCTCCCGATGAGTTCTCATGACCAGGCATTCAAAAACTCATGATAAATCAATGACCATCTTTTTCCAAACGACCAACTATTTTCATAGAAATACAATACATATAGATGGAGTATTTTCATAGAAATACAATACATAGATGGAGTGATTGTCACGGTTGCAAACCGCCATGGTGCCGCGTGTTCACTGCAACAGCAACTGAGCAGGTCACTGCATCGCTGGCAGGGAAGGAGGGCATGTCACCTCACCTATGATGCATCCCCAGCGCCGCCGCCGCCGCTGGTTGAGCGATTTGGCTTCTCCTACCGCCCATTTGAATAGTTGCACCGGCTTCTCATGCCATTCCATAGGCATGCGCGTTCACTCCTCCACAGTCAACTCCGTCAATATGATCTCTGCCATTCAAAATCAACGCGATGCTGCCTGATGCTGACATCCCTCAGCATATCACCCCTGAGATCGACATGCGCCTCCGCCTTGTGCTTCACCAGGCTCAGCTCCTTCGAACTTGTCTCCAATCGATGCGACGCTTCCTCGATCCGATTTTCCCTTGCTGCCCACCACCTGAAACGCAGCCCCGGCATGTCCTCCGGCGCCACCGATCTGTGATTCCAGAGCAATGGATCCCCTCTGAAACACATGTGGGTTTCGCTCAAAGGCGGCAGTGCTGCGGGCCGTAGGGAGAGGGAAGCCCGCGGCATGCTGGGATCTAAGGAATTATCCATGGCGGAATCGGATGGTCGAGGCGGGGAGGCGAGCGTAGGCGGTGGGAGAGCCCTAGTAGGCAAGCGTAGTACTCCACTCCGTCCATTTTTAAATACAAAGGCCACCAACAGTAACCGAGGCAAAAATTGATGACATTGCCTTGTAGTACTAGCAACCCATGATTTAACTACTCGCATGCATGCAGTGGATGATCATAATGTCATTCTCAACTAGTACTTCCTCCCTCACGTCCACTCAATTTGCATGCGCTGTATTAATTGACCATGCATTAAGTGAACGACTCTACACGCGTCAAATTATCACGTGGGGTGGCTCTTCATACAAAAATGCGTTCCACCGTGTACCCGCGTGTGTGTGCGAGGGAATGAGTGCTTTCACGCACATCTTCTCTTCGTGCACGTACTCCACCAATGTGTGTGGGGGAGAGAGAGAGTGGTATACATAGACCTAGAGAGAGATGGTGTGTCCCTGCAAAAAAGAGAGAGATGGTGTGTGTCGGAAAGAGTACCCGCGCGTGTGTGTGACAATGTGAGAGAGGACGAGTGCATGCGTGCACCTCTCCTCTTTGTGTATGTACTAAACCTAGAGTACAAGTGTATGTGTGTGACATCGACCTATAGAGAGACGGTGTGTGCCAGAAGTCCCGAGAGAGTCGTCAGTGTAGGTGTGTGCATGGGGAGGAGGGAGAGAGATGATACTTATGTGTCAATGCAGTGCGTGTGAAAAAGAGGCTAGTCAATAGTTTGCCACGAGACTATTTCTGGAGAATGCCCCAATAACCGTAAGATCTGCATCCGACGGTGGAAGTTATTGGACGAAAACAACACTAAAAAAAGAAATGCCATGGCATTTCTTTTTACCGCCACACAACGCCCCTTCCCTACACATGAAACAATCACGCAATCGTTCGCAACTGCCGGTTTGCTACAAATCCCGATAGGCCGGGCTTTTGGCGGTAGGTGGGGAGCTTGGACTGTCGGTTTGCTCACATGCAGTCGCACATGTCAGTGATGTACCAAGTCAATGCGCGTCCCTTCGGTGAGCGGCGGGCCGGACCGATCGTGTGTTGGTGCGTCGCGAAGGCGACACGCTATAAGTTTACCGCCTACTCCTTGACGAGATTGGTCGATACAAATCCTGACTAAGAAAGGGTAGGGCAGCATTTTTGCTGTGTGGGAGGCGTGGTAGTTTTTTTTACAATGGGATGGACCCGGCACTGCAAAAGTCAAAGCGGTGGCAGTACTACTACGCTTGTCGGAGACGTACGTGGGCCCGCGTTCTTGGATGCGTACGTGGCGGAGCCGGACGCCCGCCAACCTCTCGTAGCGATAGCGAGGAGCCCACTGCTGGCTATTTTCTATATAATCTTTTTTTTGCGAATATATTTTCTATATAATCAGCTTTGAAATTTTCAATCGTTCACGTGTGACGTGATATCATCCATTGATTGCTGTTGATCCAATGGTCTAGGTGGCTGGGATTCGCATCTATCAAAACCCAATTGTACCCTGTTGTGTCTACAACATTCTTCTGGAACCAGCAGCACATCACTGTGATCAATCCACAGAAGAAGCTCGCAACAACCCCTCCCCCATGTGCCACGTGGCCTCATGGGTGCACCCACATCATTTTAATCATTATATATTGGCTGAAAAAAGAGAGACATTTTGTAGCGTGCCATTGGAATTCTAACTTACGTGCTTTTGCACATACTGGAAGTACTAGTGCCACATCATCTAAAGCCTTTCTACACATACACATTTCTTATACAAATGTTCACCACCGTGTACCCGCGCGTTTGTATGTGGGAACGAGTGCGTGCGTGCACCTCTTCTCTTTCGTACACATAGTCTGTGTGTCTGAGAGAGAGAGATGGTTTGTGCAAGAAATCATGGGAGATTCATGAATTTTTGTGTGGGTGGGGGAGGAGGGAGGGAAATATAGATGGAGTATGTGTCAATGATGCAATTTGTGTGAAAGAGAGGCCTATATTATACATATATGTATGTGCATGGGGGTGATATACGAGAAGGGAGGGGAGGGGTCGTCTGCGCAATATATCGATAGAGACAGATGGAGGGAAGAACTCTACGAGCCTACAAGCACTGGGAGAGGGGGTGTTGGGAGATGGTGCGAGAGGCCAACTGGACGGAGACTCGGAAGGAGTGTACAAGTGCGAGATCGATATTTTAAGAGAGGGGGCGAGAACGTGCGCAGTTGCGCACGTCTGAGAGATGAAGTGGAAGGCATGGATGATGAGAGGTGAGACGATGGATAGACAATGTGTGTGTGGTAGCTAGGCAGTCCTATCTAGAGAGGTAGATTGATCGATGTGTGCGTGGGAAAAAGGGCGAGACCTGACTAGATATAGATTGATCGCTTTGTGTGGAAAACAGGGAAAGACCTAGCTATATATATACAGAGAGGAATATCGATCGGTGCGCATGCATGTGAGAGATAATTAAAGAAAGCCCGAAGTGATGAAGAGGGGGAGGTGTGGGTGTGTGGGTGGGTGCGAGAGTCCTACTAGTTAGAGGTACTGTACGAGTGCGAGATCGATAATAAGAGATGAGGGGGCGAGAGCGCGCTCGCGCACGTGCGTGTGTGTATGGGCTTGCGCGCCTCATAGCTGGGGCGTGAGGGATGGATGGTGAGAGGGGGAAGGGACTGTGTCTACATATGTGTGTGGTAGGCAAACCTGCTAGCTAGAGGGGTATATCGATCGGTGTGTGTGGGAAAGAGAGGGCAATGGAGAGATCTACCTAGCTTGAGAGATCGTGGGAGACAGACCTAAAGAAAGATATTGTGTGTGTGCACAATGGATAATGCCGAGTGGGAGTGTGTGTGCATGCATGCACGAGAGAAAGTTAGTGGTACAACTATAAAGAGAAGACGACTGTGTGGGTGTAAAAGACTTGGTGAGATCATAATCATTATAAAAGTGAATTCAAATATTTGAATAAGAGATCTTGATGTTTGAAACCCATGCATGCATGATATAATGGAGATATGTGGTGTGGTTTTGAATCGAGCATGCTATACTATATACACATCGAACAAGGCCAAATTGATTTGAATTTGATATACCGTTGGTAGGCATCGTTTGACCACATTTCATCCATGCATGGACAGAACTATTGAAATTGGAGATAATGGGTGGCTTTGGCAGCTAACATCTAAATGTTGTGTGTGTGTGTTGTGTATTAAACACATTATACATATCAAACATCGTTTAGATTCCGAACATCTAGCTAGAGCATACATGTACTATGATTTGAATTCAACATAAAATTGATACACATATTTGAATTCGAGATCATATGGTACATGTTCATATTTAAATGGGAATTTAGTACTATATTCATGTCATGTGTTTTGAAGATAATATTTAGATGATGGTATAACTAACCTGATAACAATCCCATTCAAATACGGAAAATGGACTCAATTTTAGTCCATATGGTAGACGATACAAATTGTTTTTTGTTGTTGTTGAGGGAAGTACAAATTGATTTGGTACCATACACGGTAAGCTTGTTCTCCCAAATTTTTAAGTTGTTCATTGTTGTTTTTGAATGGCATTTGTAGTAATTCATATAGTAAAACGGGACATGACTCTCTCTTGTGTGGTGCGAATTGTTTTTTGTTTTTGTTTTTTTAAACGTTAAGCTTGTTCTCCCAAAATTTCAAGCCGCGCCTTGTTATCCCAAAAGTTCAAGCTATCTCTTTGTCTCTTGTGCTGCAAAACTCCCGCCCCTTCAACCCGCGCCTTGTTATCCCAAAATTTCAACGCGGGCGAAAACTCCCCCCTCCTCCGAAATCGGTCGCACCGCCCCGACACGCGAAATCCCCCTTCTATCCCTCAGCCGAAAATCCCGCCTCGACGTCCCATGGTCCAAACGGGTAGGGGTATTTTCGTAACTTACCCCACATTTTGGACAAGCACGTCCCTAAGCCATGGTTCCCCCTCCCACCCCCTTCGCCCCCCATTCGTACACCGAGGCCGCCAAAACCCACGAAACCCCACGCTCCTCCGTCCGCCACCCGACTGCCGCCCAGTTGGAGCCTCTTCCTCGACGACATCGTCCGCCGCAATAGCTCGACGTCCCTCATCCACCGCACCGGATGAGGATCCGTCATCGATCTCGTCGTCCCACCGGTTCAGCCGCCCCATCCTCGACCTCCAAGGAGCTGCCCCGACGTTCGCCTCGTCTATCGCGCCACCTCCATTCCCACGTTCACCTGCACCACAGGAACCGTATCACCATCACCGATTCCTCGGATGAAGCTGAGGCCTAGTCAGCGCCACCAAAGAGGTTCTACACTAATCGCTGCATTTTTCTCCTTTATTTGGATCTCACGGTGCTGGCGCTACACGATCCCGAGCCGCCATGGCGCGGCTCCATCGACGGCAGCGTCACCGGCCACTTCCTCCACGGCGTCTCTCCGCCATGGCGTTGCTCGCTCGGCGGCGATGCCCACATCAGCAGGAGCTGCTGCTGCTGCTCCGGCTCTCGCTCGCGCTGCTGCTCTACTCTTGCTCTTGCTCGCGTTGCTGCTCTACTCTTGCTCGCACTGCTGATGCACGAGCAGCAGCTCCGACACTCGCTCGCGCTCCTGCTGCTGCTACGGCTCTCGCACGTGCTGATGCTCCAGGCGCTGCTACTGCTGTACGACCATCTGCCCCGACTGTTCTCCGGTAGTACGTTCCCTGCTGGAGCGGCTGCCGATTTAGATCACTGCTTCTCTGCCACTAGTGCTCGAGCGACCAAAACTACTAGTGCATTGCTTCTCTGCTACTACTATGTTCAGTTCCGACAGTAAAATTCAGTTTCGATAGCAAAATTCAGTTTCGAGAGTACATTTCAGTTTCGACAGTAAAATTCATTTTCGACAGTTAAATTCAGTTTCGACAGTTAAGTTCAGAGACGAGCGGCTGATATCTTTTACATCTAGCACTTTTTGGTGATGTATTTTACATCATCTATTGGAGATGCTATTATAATCCCACTTCAGGTTAACGTTGTCTCTCTTGTCCTGCTTCAGCCTCGCCGTCGTACACCTCACCGGAGCTGGTCCAACGACAAAACCGTCCATCACAGCGGAGCAGTACCCTCGGCTCCATCTCCAGACGCCTATGATCTTCTTCCCCGCCTCCGACAGCCACATCAGCCGCAGCATCCTCAGCGACCAACCCAATGATGCTGAGATCGACATGGCTCCGCCAAAGAGGTTGTACACTTGTCGCATCGCTTTTTACTCTACATGTAATATATATTGTCCACTGAGCACACATAGTAATGAGAAATACGAATAGTTTCTCCTATATGACAAGCAGTGAGGTACTAGGCAAGTTAGCTATCCATGATGGACTCTCTCGAAAGCCATCATTATTTATTTCTGCGTGTTGGAGCTATGCATGTGTAGATGGGCCTAGGAGTTGAGCTAGTAGGGCAGTGGGTTGGGTCCAAATTAGTAGAAGTAGTACAAAAACATTTTTGGAGTGTAGGCTTTTGCCTGTTCAAGCCTCCCTACTAGAATGGCCACTGGTTGAAAGGAAAAGTGAAGGAAAGACATAGGAATTGGAAAGTTTCCTATGGTACTACTATTCATGCATTTGGTTCAAAGGAATGGAGCAAGGGAAAACTGTAGAATTTTTTCCTTTAGTGTCTCTTTCAAAGAAAATTAGTAGGAATTTTAATATCCACTTGACCCTCCTTTTCAAATTCCTATTCATGAATGTCGGGGCCGGATTTCCGGGACATAAAATCCCAGAATTAACCCCTCGTGTCATCACCAGCCCCAAGATCATTTTTACTGGTGGACACATCCTTGATACAGATTACTAAGCAATTACAAGAATTGGATACAAGACCATAAAGGTCTAATGATACAACAATGATTTCTAGTGATGGGTGACGGAAGCGACTCGTGGTTTTCCAACGTCGGTGAGGCTCTATTCCCACAGGAACGGTTGATCTGGATAATTCCTATCTCGCGTGGCTGCTATCTTAGGCTCCTAGTCTGCATGGACGTTGATGTAGTACTCCTGGTTCAAATCCTGACCTGGCCAATTAAATAGCCAGGGACAAGCCAGTGAGTACGTTTGAATGTACTCGTAAACATTATGAACAAAAGATATACCGAATGCATATGCTCATGATGGATTAAATTATATGCATATGCTGACCGAAATTTAAGCATGGCATGATAAATATTAATACGGTGCGGAAGAATAAATATAAAATTTTAGTGACAAACAAAGAAAGTTAATGGAGAATCGGGCGAGACAAGACCGCCCAAGAATCCAAAAGAAAATATAAAAGTGGAGAATTGGGCGAGACAGGACCGCCCGAGAATCCAAAAGAAATGCCAAACGGGTGTCTAAAAGCGACGCCTCGAGAGGTCTTGAAAAGAAATATTAAACGAGTGTCTAAAAGCGACGCCTCGAGAGGTCTTGAAAAGAAATGCCAAACGGGTGTCTAAAAGCGACGCCTCGAGAGGTCTTGAAAATAAATGAGTATCTGGGTAGTCTAGCCCTCCCATGAGATACTCAGAAAATAAAATAAAACTGAGTGCCCGGGTAGTCTAGCCAGCCCAAGTGACACTCAGAAAATAAAATAAAACGAGTGCACGGGTAGTCTAGCCAGCCCAAGTGACACTTAGAAAATTCATATAAGAGAAACGGGTTAGTCCACAATAATATTTATGATGACAATAATATTCATGATGACATCAGTAGTGACAACAATTATCCTGCAAAATTGAATCATAATCAATTTAGTTATTTCCTCCGGAGACCGACACTAAGACCGACACTTGACCAATCCAGACTGTAGTCCTTAACCGCGGACATGGCTATTCGAATAGGTATAACTCTGCAGAGGGTGTACTCTTTACCCACAAGTAAAGGATTTCTTTAGCCAGCACCGAGACGCTGACTAATTCCTATTATGACCTTTGGGTTGAAAACACACCTGACCAACACACACCAGATTAACTTTCCTGATGCCAGGAATCACCCAAAGCATCGTTCAAGATAAACTCTAAGACGGGGAGACTACAATCTCGAATAGCATGGGATCACAATCTTATATATAACGTGTGCAGAGATCAGGGGCGCTACCCCTCTCGGCCCAGCCGAATACACCCATGCCCCCTGACCAAGTGACATGCCTACCAGTGATCAATGGTATCTTTCACTATGGCCTCTCTGTACGGTGTGTGCACGGAAAGGGGTTAACAACTTACTGAACCATACCCTACCTGTGGCAGGGACAAGTGGTAGCACGGATCAAGTATGGGGGTTACCGGAACAAGACTCGATCTACGGTCGACTCAGGAGGTTTAAGTTTTTCGTGCAGTGGTAAGCACAATGAAGTGTTCTTTCAACAGTAACACCAAAACAGGGCCACAGCCCTTGCATGTCCCAACATGCAGAACCAACAAGGCATGATCACCCTTCTGCCGGTAATGGTATTTCTCTTATACCTGCTCCTGCAAGTTAGTCATGACAAGCACATGTTGCACGGTACGAGGGACATGCCAACACTACATGCATGCAAATTTTATTTGAATTCAACATATGCATGATTCAATTATTCTTGCAAATATTTAACCATGCAATCACCATATCAAGTGTTCAAGATGCTTGCCTTGAGCATGCAGAAGTGTGGGGTGCACTCCAAAAGTTTGAAAATTTTATCTTCCCTCCATTTCCTATTTTCAAAAATATTGCAATTACTACATAAAGCCAAAATAGTGCTAAAAAGTTGTTTGGAAAATTTTGAAATAAATACTAAAATAAACTAGAGGAAAAATAAAGAATTTCAGAAAAAGAATCAAATGATTTGGAGATCAGATGATTTTCCTAGGGGATTTCTAAGCTGGAATAATTAAAGAATTGGACTATTTAATTGATCCAGTAGACACAAAGCTTAGGAAAAATGTTCACCCTAGCTGTATTAATAGGGAATGATTTTAGGAGTATCTAGAAATTTCAATCATCAAATTTGTTTCAAAAATATAGTTGTGGAATTATTTGAGGTCTACTGAAAAAGAATAAAAGAAAAGGCAGCAACCTGCTGGGCTGCGCCCTGGGCGGAATTTAGCTGAAAAGTGCCACTGGGCCAGGCCCAGCCGTTCGGCTGCGCGAAAGGGCTAATGACATCGATGGCGTATTCCTGGGATTACGCTTTTCCCACGCGAAAACGGCCTCAGGGGAGCCCGTCTCCACTTAAGCCGAGCTGCTAGGTCACTGACAGTGGGTCCCATCGGGCCCACCTGTCATGTTTGACCGGTCCGCCCGTGTCATCTTCCCGCGGCAGAACAGGGACGGTGCTCCGGCGAGGCTTGCCGGCGAACGGCTGCGCCGTTCGGAAAACCGAGGCCACCCACGAGCTCAGGAGGCCGAGGCGGTCCCGTGGGTACCCTTCTTGGTCGCCGGAGTGGACAGAGTCGCTGACGACGAGCTCACCCGAAGATCTCCGATAGAAGAGAATTGGGCGTTTCGCCCACGGGCTATCTCTGGCGAAATCGACAAGTGGGATAGATCTGTGAGATCCAGAGGGAGCTTCTGGAGGAGAAAACTAAGGAAAGAAGGCTCTGGTGGCGTGGGGATCTTCAAGGAAATGGCGGCGGCAGTGGCTGCCGGAGAGGGAGGAGGTGGCCATTCCCGGCCGTGTGGCTGCCCGAGGAGGCTTACGGAGAGAGGTGGAGGAGTGCTGATCATCCGAACGAGCCCGGGGAGGCCAATTTATAGGCGGCGACATCGGTTCTTCAGGTTGCTGTGCCAACCGACTCCGGCGGCGGCCATTACTACGGCAGGGGAGGTGGTTGTGGATGGTGGCCATGGTCGGCGGCTGCGGATGAGGCCGGGTAGTTGGTAATTAGGGCGAGGGCGAGCTGGCAGGGTCGGGCGGCTCGGGCGGTGCCGTGCCCGAGTGGGAGACGACGGCGGCTGCTCGGGTCGGTGGTTGTCGGCGCTGGCCGGCGCCAGGCGACAAGAGGAGGTGTCGGTGAGGGTTGTGGCTTGCCCGTGAAGCTTCCTGGGGAGGCTGGCGTGCGGGAGCAGCAGCAGAGGGCAACAGCAGCTTGATGCCGAAGTCTGCACAACGAGCGCTCTGCACGCGCTTTGGACGTGCACGTGTGGTGCTCGACGTAATGCCAGGGTCAACTAGGTTGATCTATTCGAGCTGATTTTTGGTAGAGTGATGCTGACAAGTCTGAGAGGTATGCTGGACATGCTGGTTTGTTCAGATGATCTAGTGTGCAATGCAAGTTAGAAGGATGCAATGTTTCTGCCATGCCCATAAGCTGCTTGACAAAATGCTAGGGCTATTTAGGAGATTTTGTTGGCTGCAAAAATTACCAGAATCATGCTTCATTGCATGATAGATGGGATGGTGGAGTTGGATGGATCAGAGGAGAAACTTTCTAGTGTAAGTTTGAATGAAATTCAGTTCTGGATTGAAAATACAGAGAATTATTTGGTGGACCTAAATGAGGCAATTGGAGCTGATCTTCTGGACTTAAGGGTTTGGTTGGAAGGTCTATAGGTGGGAAAAATTTCAGAATTGTTTGATGGAAGAAAATTAGGGTTGCAGTTATAACCTAGGAATGGGACAGAATTAAAAAGAGGATGTTTTGATCAAAATTTCCAAATGGCCATGATGGGTTTTTGCATAGAAGTGATCAATAGGCATCACATGACTCCTCATAATTTTTGTGGAATTTTTAAAGAATTATTTAAAATAGTTGTAGGGTAACAGAAGCATTTCAAGTATTGAAAATGCTATTAAAAATGATTATTTTGGGCAAATTTTATTATGAAAATATTTCCTACTGTTATTAAAGCATAAATGAAAGATTCAAGAAAACTACCAAAGCCAATAATATATTTTTAAAAAAAAATCTATATGGAGGGAAGAATTTTGGAAAACAGAGAACAGAAAATACTCTGAAATTAATAAAAGACCTAGTTTAATTCAAAATTTTATTTCTGGCCAAATTTTACTTAATAGAAATGTGGTTAAATTTTTGGGGTGTTAATACTAAGTGATAGTAGCATAATCGCATTATAACTGTACATTTTCATGTGGTTTGACTTTAATATGACCATGCTTCTTTGCATTTTTGTGATCTTCCAATTCATGTGAACCAAACACCCAGATTAACAGAAATCATGTGTTAGCAAATGCTCCGTTTGCACGTGCATTCCTATCCTATCCATGTGTATTTCCTATCCCTGCGTTATTAGAATCATCCAATTCAAATGACCCTTTATAGAATTATACTTCTGATACAGATAGGTGTCAAACAAAACTTTGTGTGGTTTGTCCCGCTCCTGCCGTGCCATCGTCCGCCCCAGCTGAGCTGCTCCAACGACGGAAACGTCCACCACAGCAAAGATCCCCCCTCCAAACCGTATTTTGTCGCCTCAGATCTTCTTCCCCGCTGCCGGCAGCCACCACCACTGCATTACCATCATCAACTGAGGAGATGACCTTGAGGACTACACGGGTCCGCAAGAGAGGTTGCACTCTTTCGTGTCAGCGTACGTTATGCATCGCTTAATATTACCTGCTACTTTATCATCCTGTTCACCTCTTAGACTCCGAGTCAGGTCCAAACTAATAATCAAACTTGAGTTTTTAAATGGTTGTGGGGTACAAATCGGGGCAACAACGAATAGTATCTTTGTCTACTATCTTCTTAATCTCGGGTGTCTAGTATGTGTTTCATGTTGGGTGGGAAACAAACTGTAAAGGAGCCATTACCTGTATTTTTTAACTGAAGCTATTATCTGCCTGCTATCATTGGTTTGGGTCTATCCACTGGTTGCTACCATCACTCTGGATTTCTGCATGCATTCCTTACATAATCTCACTATGTTTTATTCCTATGCATGTCAGTTATTGTACACAATGGTACTGAACATGTAGAGCAAAAGAGAAGAGCCTTGCATGGCAATATAATGTTATGCAGACGTCGCTCCATGGTGGCCGCAATGGCAGCCCCCCTCCCCCATTCCAGATTGTAATCAAGAGGAATATAACTGTTCAGAGGGGGATTCAGAGGGAGCAGACCACTCCTATTTAACCCCTGAGGTCTTTGCTCTCACTTGGCATGCTGATGTTGGTCATATCATGCATATGGCGCCTTGCATTGCTTACTTTACACATCATATATGTCATCTGCTTAGTTTAGACATGTTTTGTGTGAATGCCATCTATTTAGTTTCTATATCATATATGTGAATTATGCCATGCCATCTTGTTTAGCCAGGCATCATATATGGGAATTTTGCAATTCCATCCTGTTTAGCCAGTCATCATATATGTGAATTATATCATGCCATCCTTTTTTTTAATTACGTGTTACATTTGCAACAATGTTAGTACATTCAACAACTCTTCCTGTGCATCAGCCATTTGACATGGCGATGGAAAAATCTGGAGTGAAAACAAGGTCTTCAGAGCAGACAGTGCTATCTGACGAAGCGCATATCTTGTCGGTTACATATAGCTCCTCAGAGGAGGATTCAGGGACAGATGACCAGTCGTATTTCCCCCCAAGGTGTATGATCTAACTTGGCAGGGTTATATTGCTCATATCATGCATATGGTATCTTGCATTGCTATGTCATTTGCTTAGTTTAGACATGCTTTGTGTGAATGCCACATGTTTAGTGTCTAATTACCATATATGTGAATTATGCAATGCCATCTTGTTGCAAGGCATTATATATGTGAATTATGAAAGGCCATGCTGTTTAGCCAGGCATCATATGTGTGAATTATATCATGCCATCCTTTTTTTATATTACGTATTCCATTTGTCGACAATGTTTGTTTCACTACAAAAAAAAGACACATCCGTGACATTATGGCCCGAACGAAAACTTTTTCTGTCATGGTTGTGACACTTCTATGACAATAATTGTGACAAAAACATGTATCATCATAGATGTGGTGGGCTCCTACTTCTATGACAAAAAATGGGCTTTTCATCCTGAGCGGGCCGAAGACGCACCCGCATGACATTCTTTGGGCCGTCCATGACGTAAAAAATCATGGTAGAAGTGAGGCCGAGGAAATTTTCGGGGAATTCCCGGTTACGGTGGGTGGTCGGGGCCGAGCGATGCAGTGTGGTTTGCGCGTTTCTCTTGTACGCGCGCGTGTGTGCGAGGCGTTCGCTAACTAAACCCGAGCGAGGCGATCGCTTACTGAACCCGAGCGATCACACTAGCTAGCTACGTACTGAAGCCGATCGATCCCTTCGCTGCTAACTGAACCCTGATACGTCCAATTTGCATCATGATTTCCTATGAATAATTATTATGTTTTTAATCATTATTTCACTTTATGGAGCAATTCTTATGTCTTTTCTCTCTTATTTTGCAAGATTTACATGAAGAGGGAGAATGCCGGCAGCTGGAATTCTGGACCTGAAATAGCCACATCAGAGATACCTATTCTACAGAGCTCCAATTGACCTGAAACTTCACGAAGATTTTTTATTGAATATATAAAATATACTGGAGAAAAGAAATACCAAAGGGGACCCACCAGTTACCCACAAGGCAACAGGGCGCGGCCCCCCTGGGCGCGCCCTGATGCCTTGTGGGGCCCATAGCTGGCCTCTGGCCCCCTCCTTCTGCTAAATGAAGCCATTTACCCTAGAAAAAATAGAGAGAATACTTTTGGTACGAAGCGCCCCCGTCTCGAGGCGGAACCTGGGTAGGAGCACTTTTGCTCTCTGGCGGAGCGATTCCGCCGGGGATACTTCCCTCCGGGAGGGGGAAATCGAAGCCATCGACATCACCAACGATCCTCTCATTATGGGAGGACCAATCTTCATCAACATCTTCACCAGCACCATCTCATCTCAAACCCTAGTTCATCTCTTGTATGCAATCTTTGTCTCAAAACCTCAGATTGGTACCTGTGGGTTGCTAGTAGTGTTGATTACATCTTGTAGTTGATGCTAGTTGGTTTATTTGGTGGAAGATTATATGTTCAGATCCTTAATGCTATTCAATACCCCTCTGATCTTGAACATGAATATGATTTTTGAGTAGTTAATTTTGTTCTTGAGGACATGGGAGAAGTCTTGTCATAAGTAATCATGTGAATTTGGTATTCGTTCGATATTTTGATGATATGTATGTTGTTGCTTCCTTTAGTGGTGTCGTGTGAACGTCGACTACATGACACTTCACCATCTTTGGGCCTAAGGGAAGGCATTTTGGAGTAGTAATTAGATGATGGGTTGCTAGAGTGACAGAAGCTTAAACCCTAGTTTATGCGCTATTCCGTAAGGGGCCGATTTGGATCCATATGTTTCATGCTATGGTTAGAGTTATCTTAATTCTTCTTTCGTAGTTGCGGATGCTTGCGAGAGGGGGTAATCATAAGTGGGAGGCTTGTTCAAGTAAGAACAGCACCCAATCACCGGTCCACCCACATATCAAATTATCAAAGTAGCGAACGCGGATCAAACCAACATGATGAAAGTGACTAGATGAAATTCCCATGTGTCCTCGAGAACGCTTTGCTTATTATACGAGTTCATTTCGGCTTGTCCTTTGCTACAAAAAGGATTGGGCCACCTTGCTGCACTTTTGTTACCGTTACTACTTGTTACTTGTTATGAATTATCTTGCTATCAAAACTATCTGTTACCGCTACTTTCAGTACTTGCAGAGAATACCTTGCTGAAAACCGCTTGTCATTTCCTTCTGCTCCTCGTTGGGTTCGACACTCTTACTTATCGAAAGGACTACGATTGATCCCCTATACTTGTGGGTCATGAAGACTCTTTTCTGGCGCCATTGCCGGGGAGGGAAGCGCCTTTGGTGAGTGGAATTTGGTAAGGAAACATTTATATTACGTGATGAAATTTATTGTCACTTGTCACTATGGAAAGTAATCCTTTGAGGGGCTTGTTCGGGGTATCTTCACCTCGACCGGAAGCAATAAGAGTTGCTCCTCAACCTATTGAACCTACTGAAAATATTTATTATGAAATTCCTTCGGGTATGATAGAGAAACTGCTAGCTAATCCTTATGCAGGAGATGGAACGGTACATCCCGATATGCACTTGATCTATGTGGATGAAATTTGTGGATTGTTTAAGCTTGCAGGTTTATCCGGAGATGGAGTTAAGAAGAAAGTATTACCTTTATCTTTGGAGGGAAAGGCATTGACATGGTATAGGCTAAGTGATGATACTGAAACATGGGACTGGAACCGGTTGAAGCTGGAATTCCACCAGAAATTTTATCATATGCATTTGGTTCATCGTGATCGGAATTATATATAAAATTTTTGGCCTCGTGAAGAAGAAAGTATCGCTCAAGCTTGGGGGAGGCTTAAGTATATGTTGCACACATGCCCCAATCATGAGCACTCAAGAGAAATAATTCTTCAAAACTTTTATGCTCGGCTTTCTTATAATGATCAATCCATACTCGATACTTCTTCTGCTGGTTCCTTTATGAAGAGAACTATTGAATCCAGATGGGATCTTCTAGAAAGAATTAAACGTAACTCTGAAGATTGGGAAATCGACAAAGGTAATGAGTCAGGTATAAATCTGGAGTTTGATTGTGTTAAATCTTTTATGGAAACTGATGCTTTTCGTAAGTTTAGTACTGAATATGGACTTGACTCTGAGATAGTAGCTACCTTTTGTGAATCTTTTGCTGCTCATGTTGATCTCCCTAAGGAGAAATGGTTTAAATATCATCCACCTATTGAATTGAATGAAGAACCTGTTAGTGTTAAAGAAGAAACAATTGTTTACCATGTTGATCCAGTTGTCCCTACTGCTTATATTGAGAAACCTCCTTTCCCTGTTAGGATTAAGGAACATGTTAAAGCTTCAATTGTGGTTAATAAGAGTAATATTAGAGCACCTAGACCTTCTGAGCAAATTAAAGTTGAACCTAGTGTTGCAATGGTTAAAGATCTTTTGGTTGATAATATTGATGGACATGTCATATATTTCTGTGATGAAGCAACTAGAATTGTTAAGCCAGACACTAAAGATAAAAACAAACCTGTAATTGGCATGCCTGTTATTTCTGTTAAAATTGGAGATCATTGCTATCATGGTTTATGTGATGTTGGTGCTAGTGTGAGTGATATTCCATTTACTCTCTATCAAGAAGTTATGAATGACATTGCACCTGTTGAGATTGAAGATATTGATGTTACTATTAAGCTTGCAAGTAGAGATACAATTTCACCGCTTGGGATTGTTAGAGATATTGAAGTCTTGTGTGGTAAGATCAATTACCCTACTGATTTTCTTGTTCTTGGATCACCACAAGATGATTTTTGTCCCATTATATTTGGTAGACCCTTCTTGAATACTGTTAATGCTAAGATTGATTGCACTAAAGAAATTGTTAGTGTTAATTTTGGTGAGATGTCTCATGAGTTTAATTTCTCTAAGTTTCATAGACAACCTCCTGATAAATAATTACCTAGTAAAGATGAAATTATTGGTCTTGCTTCTATTGCTGTGCCTCCTACTGATCCTTTAGAACAATACTTGCTTGAGCATGAGAATGATATGCATATGAATGAAAGAAATGAAATAGATGAGCTGTTCTTTAAACAAGCACCTATCCTTAAACATAATTTGCCTGTTGAAACCTTGGGAGATCCACCTCCACCCAAGGGTGATCCTGTGTTTGATTTAAAGCAATTACCTGATACTCTTAAATATGCTTATCTTGATTAAAAGAAGATATATCCTGTTATTATTAGTGCTAACCTTTCAGAGCATGAAGAAAAGAGATTACTTAAAACTTTGAAGAAGCGTCGTGCCGCTATTGGATATACTCTCGGTGATCTTAAGGGCATTAGTCCTACCTTATGTCAGCATAAAATTCATATGGAGCCCGATGCTAAACCCATTGTTGATCATCAAAGAAGGATGAATCCTTGAATGAAGGATGTGGTAAGAACTGAAATATTAAATCTTCTGGAAGCAGGTATAATTTATCCCATAGCTGATAGTAGATGGGTAAGTCATGTTCATTGTGTTCCTAAGAAAGGAGGTATTACCGTTGTTCCTAATGATAGAAATGAACTTATCCCACAAAGAATTGTAACTGGTTATAGGATGGTAATTGATTTCAATAAATTAAATAAAGCTACTAGGAAAGATCATTACCCCTTGCCTTTTATTGATCAAATGTTAGAAAGATTGTCTAAGCATACACACTTTTGTTTCCTAGATGGTTATTCTGGTTTCTCTTAAATACATGTGTCACCTGAAGATCAAGAGAAAACCACCTTTACTTGTCCTTTTGGAACTTATGCTTATCATTGTATGCCTTTTTGTTTATGTAATGCACCTGTTACCTTTCAAAGATGTATGACTGCTATATTCTCTGACTTTTGTGAAAAGATTGTTGAGGTTTTCATGGATGATTTCTCCGTTTACGGAACTTCTTTTGATGATTGCTTAAGCAACCTTGATCGAGTTTTGCAGAGATGTGAAGAAACTAATCTTGTCTTGAATTGGGAGAAGTGCCACTTTATGGTGAATGAAGGTATAGTCCTTGGGCATAAAATTTCTGAAAGAGGTATTGAAGTGGATAAAGCTAAAGTTGATGCTATTGAGAAAATGCCATGTCCTAAAGATATCAAAGGTATAAGAAGTTTCCTTGGTCATGCTGGTTTCTATAGAAGGTTTATAAAAGACTTCTCTAAAATTGCTAGAGCTCTTACCAATCTCTTGCAAAAATATGTTCCATTCGTTTTTTATGATGATTGTGTAGAACCTTTGAAGTACTTAAGAAAGCCTTAATTTCTGCACCTATTGTTCAACCACCTGATTGGAAGCTACCCTTTGAAATTATGTGTGATGCTAGTGATTATGCTGTTGGTGTTGTTCCAGGGCAAAGAGTTGATAAGAAATTAAATGTTATCCATTATGCTAGTAAAACTCTAGACAGTGCTCAAAGAAATTATGCTACTACCGAGAAAGAATTTTTAGCAGTTCTGTTTGCATGTGATAAATTTAGATCTTACATTGTTGATTCCAAAGTTACTATTCACACTGATCATGCTGCTATTAAATATCTTATGGACAAGAAAGATGCTAAACCTAGACTTATTAGGTGGGTTCTTTTGCTACAAGAATTTGATTTGCATATTATTGATAGAAAGGGAGCTGAGAATCCCGTGGCTGATAATTTGTCTAGAATGGAAAATGTTCTTGATGACCCACTTCCTATTAATGATGGTTTTCCTGATGAACAATTAGCTATGATAAATGCTTCTCATAGTACTCCTTGGTATGCAGACTATGCTAATTACATTGTTGCTAAATACATACCACCTAGCTTTACATATCAACAAAAGAAAAAGTTCTTCTTTGATTTAAGACATTATTTTTGGGATGACCCACACTTATATAAAGAAGGAGTAGATGGTATTATTAGACGTTGTGTACCTGAGCATGAACAGGAACAAATCCTACGTAAGTGCCACTCTGAGGCATATGGAGGACACCATGCGGGAGACCGAACTGCACACTAGGTATTACAATCTGGTTTTTATTGGCCTACTCTTTTCAAGGATGCACGTAAGTTTGTCCTCTCTTGTGATAAATGTCAAAGAATTGGTAATGTTGGTAGACGTCAGGAAATGCCTATGAACTATTCACTTGTTATTGAACCATTTGATGTTTGGGGTTTTGATTATATGGGACCTTTTCCTAAATCCTATGGGTATACTCATATTTTAGTTGCTGTTGATTATGTTACTAAGTGGGTAGAAGCTATTCCAACTAGTAGTGCTGATCATAACACTTCTATTAAAATGCTTAAAGAAGTTATTTTCCCGAGGTTTGGAGTCCCTAGATATTTAATGACTGATGGTGGTTCTCATTTTATTCATGGTGCTTTCCGTAAGTTGCTCGCTAAATATGATGTTAACCAGAGAATTGCATCTCCTTATCATCCTTAGTCTAGTGCTCAAGTTGAATTAACTAATAGAGAAATAAAATTGATTTTGCAAAAGACCGTTAATAGATCCAGAGAGAATTGGTATAAGAAACTTGATGATGCATTATGGGCTTACATAACTGCATATAAAAATCCTATGGGTATGTCTCCGTATAAAATGGTTTATGGGAAAGCATGTCATTTGCCTTTTGAACTAGAACATAAAGCTTATTGGGAAATTAAAGAACTCAATTATGATTTTAAACTTGCCGGTGAGAAGAGGTTATTTGATATTAGCTCTTTAGATGAATGGAGAACCCAAGCCTACGAAAATGCCAAGTTGTTTAAAGAAAAAGTTAAAAGATGGCATGACAAGAGAATTCAAAAACGGGAATTCAAAGTAGGTGATCATGTTTTATTATACAATTCTCGTTTGAGATTCTTTGCAGGAAAACTTCTCTCTAAATGGGAAGGACCGTATATCATCGAAGAAGTTTATCGCTCCGGAGCCATTAAAATAAACAACTCCGAAGGCAATAATCCGAGAGTGGTGAATGGACAAAGAATTAAGCACTATATCTCAGGTACTCCCATTAATGTTGAAACTAATATTATTGAAACAATTACACCGGAAGAGCACATAGAAGAGTCCTTCCAGAACGCTCCAGAACCCTGAAAAGGGGTAGGTATGTGATACGGTAAGTAAACCGACTCCAAAAATTCCATAAAAATTATTTCTGTCAGTTTTGGAATATTAGAAAAATTACAAAAATAAGAAACAGCCGAGGGGACCCATGTGTTGCCCACAAGGCAACAGGGCGCGACCCCCTGGGGCGCGCCGTGATACCTTGTGGGCCCCATGTGTGCCTTCCTGACTCCGTTTTCTTCTCGTATGCTTGTTTTGCAAGATAAAAATTCTTTATATATACTCCCGTATGTTCTGACCACCGTATCGAAAGTTTCTCCTCTGTTCTTGTTTCGGGCTATTTTCCTGACAGATCTAGGTCGCCATGACGTCTCCAAGCTCGTCCAAGGACAAGTTCTATGAGAAGGTCATCAATCCGTACCTACCGGAGGTGATGAAGCACCCTCAAGCCATTGAGATGCGTGAGGGGGTGCTCCACATCCGGGACGTTCAAGGACCTAAGAAGGCCAAGAGCGAGAAGGCCAGGCTGGAAGCAGTGGAACAGGAGATCTTCAAGTGCCAGGGCATGGTGGAACACAGACTTTGTGCTAACCACTCCATGATCACGGAATTCATCCGTGAGCACAAGGTGGACGGCAAGAATATTGGGGACATCATCTTCAAGCTCAATGAATGGATTGATTATCTTCAGGCCCAAATATATGATCTACAAAACCAAAATTTTGAGTATGAGGCCAAGTTCAAAGGTATGAGTTTAGTTGCAAATTTCAGGACTCCGGAAACACGTTCGTCCTTTTATGATGGAGAGCCTATGACTTGGAAGATGGAGGACAAGCCCACCTCACCATCACCACCATCACCCAAGGAGGAGACTTAAGTACACGGGTATGGGCAATCCCCTTGGCTTGTGCCAAGCTTGGGGGAGGCGCCCCGGTATCGTATCACCATCACTTTTTCATCATCATTATCTATCATAGTTCGATCCTTAGTTATTTCGTGATTTAGAGAAATAAAGTTTTAGTATGATTTAGTTTCGAGTGCTTGCTTTTTGATCTATCTATCTATGTAATCGTGTGTGAAAGTTATATAATAAAAATTAGTTTGAGTTGAGTATGTTTGCTTTTGATGATCCAATCTTAGAAATAAAGAAAGAATAAAAATAAGATCATATGCTAATCCTATGGGGGTGTGATGACTTCACAAAAAAGAAGTATAATTGATAAAACATGTTGGAAATTGACAAACATAGCATTGGTCATTGTAGCAATTCATGAAAAATTAATAAAGGAAGAGAGGTCTCACATATAAATACACTATCTTGGACATCTTTTATGATTGTGAGCCCCCATCAAATATTCTATGTCAATTAGTTGACGTTGGACAAGGAAGACAACGTAATGGGTTATGTTTGCTTATATTCACATAGAAGTTATATTGTTTTGGATCCTCTAACATGTGGTGTTTGCCCCCTATCCTTTGCTAGCCAAAATTCTGTACTAAGTAGAGATACTACTTGTGCATCCAAAAACCCTTAAACCCAGTTTCATGCCATGAGAGTCCACCATATCTTCCTATGGATTGAATAAGATCCTTCAAGTAAGTTGTCATCGGTGCAAAAGCAATAAAAATTGCTCCTAAATATGTATGAACTTTTATTGTAAGGGAAAATAAGCTTTGTACGATCTTGTGATGGTGGAGCAATAAAAGCGACAGACTGCATAATAAAGGTCGCTATCACAAGGGGCAATATAAAGTGACGTTCCTTTACATTAAGAGCTTGCACATCCAAAAACAAAAGCGCATGACAACCTCTGCTTCCCTCTGCGAAGGGCCTATCTTTTACTTTATGTATTTACTTTCATGCAAGAGTCAATAGTATTCTTCTCAATTCCATTTTTATTTTTCTCTTTTGGCAAACATCATGTGGTGGGGATTGATCCATGCATATATATCTAGTTGAATGTAGGTGATCATGAGTTATTATTGTTGACATTACCCTTGGGGTAAATACGTTGGGAGGCGAAATTATAAGCCCCTATCTTTCTATGTGTCCAACTAAAACTTTTGCTCCATAAGTATGCCGTGAGTGTTAGCAATCATAGAAGACTAAATGATAGTTGAGTATGTGAACTTGCTAAACAAAACTCTTACGTAGACTCTTTCTGATAATATGATGAATTGCAATTGCTTCAGTGACTGAGATCATAGTTTGTTAGTTTTCAATTTGGTTTATGGTTCATACTTTAACTTGTGGATGAATTGTTACTTTTTCATGAGAAGTTTTATGATGATATATTGCTGTTATAATAAAGATCATGATGCTCCATGTCTGTATTTCATTTTTATCGACGTCTCTCTCTCTCTAAACATGTGGTCATGATTTTCGATTTCGACTTTTCGCTTGAGGGCAAGCGAGGTCTAAGCTTGGGGGAGTTGACACGTCCAATTTGCATCATGATTTCCAATGAATAATTATTATGTTTTTAATCATTATTTCACTTTATGGTACAATTCTTATGCCTTTTCTCTCTTAGTTAGCAAGATTTACATGAAAAGGGAGAATGCCGGCTAGAATTCTGGACCTGAAATAGCCACATCAGAGATACCTACTCTACAGAGCTCCAATTGACCTGAAACTTCACGGAGATTTTTTATTGAATATATAAAAAATACTAGAGAAAAGAAATACCAGAGGGGACCCACCAGTTGCCCACAAGGCAATAGGGCGCGCCCCCCTGGGCGCGCCCTGATGCCTTGTGGGGCCCACAGCTGGCCTCTGGGCCCCTCCTTCTGCTATATGAAGCCATTTGCCCTAGAAAAAATAGAGAGAAGACTTTTGGGACGAAGCACCACCGTCTCGAGGTGGAACCTGGGCAGGAGCACTTTTGCTCTCCAGCGGAGTGATTCCGCCGAGGATACTTCCCTCCGGGAGGGGGAGGGAAATCAAAGCCATCGACATCACCAACAATCCTCTCATCGTGGGAGGACCAATCTTCATCAACATCTTCACCAGCACCATCTCATCTCAAACCCAAGTTCATCTCTTGTATTCAATCTTTGTCTCAAAACCTCAGATTGGTACATGTGGGTTGCTAGTAGTGTTGATTACATCTTGTAGTTGATGCTGGTTGGTTTATTTGGTGGACGATTATATATTCAGATCCTTAATGCTATTCAATACCCCTCTGATCTTGAACATGAATATGATTTGTGAGTAGTTACTTTTGTTCTTGAGGACATGGGAGAAGTCTTGTCATAAGTAATCATGTGAATTTGGTATTCGTTCGATATTTTGATGATATGTATGTTGTTGCTTCCTTTAGTGGTGTCGTGTGAATGTCGACTACATGACACTTCACCATCTTTGGGCCTAAGGAAAGGCATTGTGGAGTAGTAATTAGATGATGGGTTGGTAGAGTGACAGAAGCTTAAACCCTAGTTTATGCGCTATTCCGTAAGGGGCTGATTTGGATCCATATGTTTCATGCTATGGTTAGAGTTATCTTAATTCTTCTTTCGTAGTTGCGGATGCTTGCGAGAGGGGGTAATCATAAGTGGGAGGCTTGTTCAAGTAAGAACAGCACCCAAGCACCGGTCCACCCACATATCAAATTATCAAAGTAGCGAACGCGAATCAAACCAACATGATGAAAGTGACTAGATGAAATTCCCATGTGTCCTCGAGAACGCTTTGCTTATTATACGAGTTTGTTCCGGCTTGTCCTTTGCTACAAAAAGGATTGGGCCACCTTGCTGCACTTTTGTTACCATTACTACTTGTTACTTGTTACGAATTATCTAGCTATCAAAACTATCTGTTACCGCTACTTTCAGTACTTGCAGAGAATACCTTGCTGAAAACCGCTTGTCATTTCCTTCTGCTCCTCGTTGGGTTCGACACTCTTACTTATCGAAAGGACTATGATTGGTCCCCTATACTTGTGGGTCATCAAACCCGAGCGATTCCTTCGCAGCTAACTGAACCCGAGCGATTCCTTCGCTGCTAACTGAAGCCGGTCGAGCCCCCGTACGTGCGAGATGTAGCCGGTTGGGTTGCCTCTCGATGAACAGTGCCCGTTGCTGCCGCGCGCGCGATACGTAGAACGAGTCAAGACGCATCGATCGAGCCCCTTGCGTGAGATGTGGTGAGTTGACCTAGCCGGTTGGTTGGCTGTGGATGAATAGTTCCCGTTGCTACCGCCCGCTCGTACGCCCCACCCCAGCCGGTGGGTTGCCAGTGGATGAACAGTACCCTGGCCGTGTGAAGGTGGTTGGCCCTGGATGAACAGGACCCCGAGGAGGCCAGCCAGTTGGGGGTGGATGAACAGGACCCCGTGGAGGCTGGATGAACAGTAGCCGATGGAGACTGGAGGAAGTCGACGGTGGATGAACAGTAGCTGGTGGAGGCTGGAGGGAGGTCGACCGTGGATGAACAGTAGCCCGTGGAGTCCTGTTTTGCGGTACGCCACACCCCTCCCGATGAACAGGACCCCTGTTTCAACTGTAGGCAGTTGGGGAGAAGTCCGTTTCCTCCATTTTGCGGTACGCCAGAGGCCTCCCGATCAACAGGACCCCGTTTTGACCGTAGGCACTCGAACAGAAGTCTGTTTCCTCCGTTTTGCGGTACGCCAGACCCCCAGCCGATGAACATGACCCCGTTTCGACCATAGGCCGTTTCCTCCGTTTTGCGGTACACCAGACCCCGAGTCGATGAACAGGACCCCGTTTCGTCTATTCCGTCCAAGCCGGTTGGCTCCCGATGAACAGGACACGTTCCGACCCAGTTGCTTGGCTCCCGATGAACACGACGTTGTTTCCTCCGTTCCGACCTAGCCGGTTGGCTGCCGATGAACAGGAGGCCATTGCTGCCATCCAATGCCTCTCTCCATGTACACGAGCCCTGGCCGTACGTATGCGCGAGTACGCGTTCGAGACCCCGCCTGTATATGTACGTACGTGGCCGTATTTTTTGCTGTGTGGCTGTACGTACGTGTACACAATTTAGACGGGGCTGCCTAAACTGCTACATCGGGGGCTCTACTACGACACGTGCCGCTCCTTACACGCCCACGATTCATTGTTGCAGAGAGACCGATCGACCAGTATGTACGTACACGTTCGCAACCAGACAGACAACGCTATGTACGCTTCGACCGGGTGGGTCCCAGCTGTCAGGTAGGATTAGGAGGCACTTCCTTGCGTGTGAAGATATAGCTGCTGGGTCCTAGCTGTCAAGGGGGGAATCATTTTTGTTGCACGTAATAAGGAGGCTCTTCCTTGCGTGCGAAGATGTAGCTGGTGGGTCCCAGCTGTCTGGGGGAGGAAACATTTTTTTCCGCGTAATAAGGAGGCACTTCCTTGCGTGCGACCATGGACCTCGTGGGTGCCAGCTGTTAGCCTCTCCACGTACAATCCTCTTCCGATGGCTGTCGTTCGTTGACCACGTTGACGATGCCGTACCGAGTGCAGCAAGGCGGTGGACGACGGCGAGGCCTAGGAAGGGAACGACCCGGAACCGGGGAAGACAAGGCAGTGGTTGCCCATGCAGAGGGAAGTACGTGGGTTTACTGGTTCGACTGCGGTGTGAGGCTGCCGTCGCCGGAGAATAACAGGAGGTGTGGGTGAGTAGAGGGATGGCCTGGCCAGCGGTGGGAGTAGGGTTTGGCGGTGAGGCCTACGCGGCAGCACAGCCGGCCACGGGAGGCAGGAGCAGGCGGTCCCGCCGGTGCAGGTTTGGGCGACTGGAGCAAGAAGATCAGAGATTGAAGAAGCAGCACGGCCGTTGGATTTGCATCCAACGGTCACTGCTGCAAGAATCATTTGTTGAGTTTAAGTTGACAAAGCCCTGCGTACGCGTCAACTTAGTAGGCCCACAAGTCAGCATAACATCTGTGGCAGACAACATATAGCCCATTTGCTATTTTCCTAAATTTAGAGACCATTTGTTAATTATTACGTAATTTATTGCAGCCCATATTATATTTTAGAATACCTTACATTTTCTCGCAAGGACATGATTAAAAATTTCAGCGATATTTCATTGAAATTGCCGAACTATTTCTAATCCCGAAATTTCGAGCCCGATAAAAACTAAATTTAAATTATATTTAAATTATGTTAAAAAATGAAAATTGAAATATCAAAAAATAAAAGAAAATCTGCAATTTGAAACTAATTGCCCATTTTCTTTGTTTTTATACATATACTGCCCATTTCATATTACTTATAAGATTTACAGCCCTTTTTGTTTGGGCAGGCCGAATGTATCCGTCGTCGTCTTGAAAGATTTGCAGCCCAGCAGGGGGGAGAAAAAGAAATTGGCCTCTGTAGGCTATTCTACGAAAAAAAGAGGTGGGCTAGCCATTTTCACCAAGAAAAAAACAGTTGGGCTCGCCATGTTGTAAACATAAAATAAAAGCCTGGGCTAGACGAGTGACACACACCGCACAGCCCAGTTGATAACCTACACCCTCTCAACAACAAAAAAAAAACAACAACAAAACTGATCGAGCAACTGGGACCCACGTGTCAGTAGCATTTTTTCATGTAATAAGGAGGAGCTTCCTTGCGTGTGAAGATGTAGCTGGTGGGTCCCAGCTGTCAGGGAGTGGAATCATTTTTCTTCCGCGTAATAAGGAGGCACTTCCTTGCGTGCGACCATGGACCTCGTGGGTCCCAGCTGTCAGCCTGTCCTCGTACAGTCCTCTTTCATTGGCTGTCGTTCGTTGACCACGTTTACGACGCCGTGCTGAGAGCACCAAGGTGGTGGATGACGGCGAGGCCTAGGGAGGGAAACAACCCGGAGCCGGGGAAGACTCGGCAGTGGATGCCCACGCGGAGGGGAATGCGAGGGTTTATTAGCTCGGCTGCGATGTGAGGCTACCGTCGCCGGAGAATAACAGGAGGTGTGGGTTAGCAGAGGGATGGACTGGCTAGCGATGGGAGTAGGGTGGCATGGTGAGGCCTGCGCAGCAGCACAGCCGGCCACGGAAGGCGGGAGCAGGCGGTCACGCCGTTGCTGGTTTGGGCGGCTGGAGCAGGAAGATCAGAGATTGAAGAAGCACGCCGGCCGTTGGATTGACATCTAACGGTCTCACACTGCTAGAGTCAATTTTGTTGACTAAATTGACATAGCCTTGCGTACGCGTCAACTTAGTAGGCCCACAAATCAGCCTCCAAATCAGGTGGGGCCTAGCTAGCAGGGGGAGGAATTATTTTTCTTGCGCCTAATAAGGAGGCACTTCCTTGAAAAAGATGCAGCTGGTAGATCCCAGCTGTCAGAGGGACGAAACTTTTTTCCCGCGTAATAAGGAGGCACTTCCTTGCATGCGAAGATGTCGTTGGTGGGTCCAACTAGTCAGGGGGAAGAATCATTTTTTCGTGTAATAAGGAGGCACTTGCTTGCATGCGGCCATGGACCATGTGGGGCCCTACTGTCAACCTCTCCACCTACATCCCTCTTCCGATGGCTGTCGTTTGTTGACCACATTGACCACGCCGTGCCGGGAGCACCAACGTGGTGGACGATGGCGAGGACTAGGAAGGGAATGACCCGGAGCCGGTGAAGACACAGCAGTGGATGCCCACATGGAGGGGAGTACGAGGGTTGACTGGTTCGGTTGCGGGGTGAGGCTGCTGTCGCCGGAAAATAACAAGACGTGTGGGTGGGTAGAGGGATGGCCTGGCTAGCGGTGGGAGTAGGGTGGGAGCAGGCAGTATAGCCGGCGCTGGTTTGGGCGGCTGGAGCAGGAAGATCAGAGATTGAAGAAGCACGACGGCCGTTGGATGGACATCCAACAGTCACTGCTGCTAGAATCGTTTGTTGACTATAAGTTGACAAAACCTTACGTAGGCATCAACTTAGTCGGCCAACAAGTCAGCCTGGAAATCTGTGGCGTGTACAGCCCATTTGCTATTATTTTTACAATTTAAAGCCCATTTCCTAATTCATATGGAATTTATTACAGCCCATTTACCATTTTTAGAATTGCTGCCCTTTTCTGGTCAGGACCAGTGTTAAAAAATTGCTAAAAAATATGCGAAATTTTCAAAATTTTGCATATTTTTGCTGGGGTCCGAACTATTTTTAATCCCAAAATTAGGAGCGAGATTAAAACTAATTTAAAAAAAATGTGAAAATCCAATGAAATATAAAATCTCAAAGAAGAAAAAAACAAAATATGAAACTAATTGCGCATTTATTGTGTTTTTTCTACATTTGCGGCCCATTTCATATTACTTTTATGATTTACTGCCCATTTTCTGGCCAGGCCGAATGCATCCCTCCTCGTCTTGAAAGATTTGCAGCCCAGCAAGTCGGAGAAAAAAATAGGCCTAGGTTGGGTATTCTTCAAAAAAAATGGTGGGCTACCCATTTTCCCAAAAAAAACAGCTGGCCTGGTCAAGTTGTTAGACGGGCCACAGACACCGCACAACCTAGTTTATACGTTGCTCCATCTAAACAACCAAAAAAACTGCTCGAGCTGCTGGATCCCTAGTGTCAGCCGCTCCTTGTGCAATTCTGTCGTTAATTGACTATACGTTGACAATGATGTCGGTCCCAGATATCAGCAAAGGTGGATATGAGTAAAAAAATTGAGGGGTGGATCTGAGTAGTAAGGAGGCACTTGCTTGCGTTCGGCAGTGGACCTGGTGGGTCCCTACTGTCATACTCTCAAGTACAGTCATCCCCCGATTCACCATGTTGACCATGTTGACAAGGCCGGACGGTGGCGCCACGGCGAGCGTTCCAAGGCGGAGGATGACAGCGAGGCCTCGGACGGGAATGAACAGGAGCCGGGGAAGATGCGGTAGTGTGGTCGTAGGCAGCGTGGAGTACGAGGGTTGACTGGTTCTGGTGCGGGGTGGGCTGTTGTCGCCGGAGAAGAATAGGATGTGTGCGGGAGTAGAGGGATGGCCTGACCAGCATTTCATGGTACGACAGGGCGGCGATCCGGGAACGGCACCGCAACCAACCGTGGAAGGCGGGAATAGGCCGTCCCGCCGGCACTGGTTTGGTTTTGGCACCTGGATCGGTCAGACCCAAAAACTCAGCATGCTCGATAATAAGAATTAATTTTATATAGCTACAACTTATTGTTAAATGAAGCCGAGCACTTTTTTTTTCTTTAGGTGTGAAGCCGAGCATATTCAGAAGCCCTGGGATAAAGTGGGGTCGCCACATGTGTTGGGCTGGGCTGGGCATTCTTATCAAAAAATTAATGTTGGGCTGGAACTTTTTATCATAAAAAAAACTCAGCTTGTCAAAAAACTTGTGGTACCTCGGTTTCGAACGGGAGACCTGGGCAGCACAATCCATAAAACATACAAATGCAATAGGAAAAAATTGTGATATTTATTACAACTTGCCGCTAATAATTGTTAGATGTTGACCACGTCGACTACAATTTGCATCGGCTTCAACCTTGTGGGTACCAAATAACAGTCTGTTGGTTGCACGAAGAAAAGGGTGTGAGAAAAAAGACTGGTCGCTATCTTTGCCTAAGAATAATATCGACTGAATGTAAAGATACTCTCATAGGAAAATAATATCCTCCAGTTAAAATCATACTTTTCAAATCGTAAATTTAAATAACCTGTGCATGAACATTTAGCTTTATTTATTTATTTAGGGGAGCATGAGCATGTAGCTGGGCCGGATTCATGTGAGAGCCTCCCTCCCAGTTAATTATGGGCTCTTCTATTGGGCCTAAATCACTGGGCTGCATGTCCTCGACAAGTCGAAGATTTGTTCCCTAGAAAAAAATAGTATGTGCTACGTACGGGGCACTAACCTCTCAAAAAAACGTACGGGGCAGTAAAGGATCGGAGCGTGCAACGGCTTTCAAAACATTGTTTTTATCATTCTAACACCACTATTTATTCAACCAATAGACAAAATATATTACTCATTGTACATTGAAAACACCAGCAGCATCCATGGCTCTATATTGTTTTAGTAAAAGGGGTTTGCCGCCAATTTTCCGTTAATAGAAAATACTAGAGGTTCACAGCAAACTAGAGCCCTACAAAGGAGCCTTGGGATTGAAGATACCACCAGGGGTCGGGGTGCAACAGAAGCAGAGCAGGCCAGAAGAGTAAAGATACAGCTCTCACTTCCAACCAAACATCAGCCAACATTATAGAAGGGCTACCAAAAAAACCAAGTGTATGCATCAAACTTAATAAAGATCCTACTACACCAAGTGTACGCATCTAACTAATTGGCTCAGTTAGACGTTACTATTTATTAAGCTATGGAGATTGGCTGAAGGCTTGAACCAGATGGGTGCCTGACGGGGGAAATTCCAGCCAGCAGGTCGAAGTCTGATACATGTGACCCTCTCTCGTACTTTGGGCTGCAGAGCGTGGCGGCACATATCAAGGTATGGTGAATGGAGAGACGCATGGTATGCTGTGTACACACAGTTTTGCCTGATGAACGGAATTGCGCTGCCGTCAGGATCCTTGACATTGGTGATCTCCTGGTTAATTGGATAATTCAGTCTGAGAAACAGAGAGCGTGTGCCGAGGCTAGTTACCAGCCTCCAGTCAAAAATTCCTGAAGGCCCAAAGAAGCTGGGATCCTGCTCAAAGACCATGCAGTGACTGTGATTGTATTCCGTGAAACAACACGTCTGGTACGTGCGAACGATCATCAATCATTCACCATCATCTGATCAAGCCAGGAACCACCTGCAACTGCCATGCCGCTTTTCTTTGAAAGGTTCTGGGATTAGGAAGGGAAGGGACACCACGTGGCCTACAACATCATATCAAGTTGGAGTCAAATAAAAATGGGCTGGTACTGTAAATCTAAGAACAACATGTTCAGAGCATGAATATTTTTTCAATAAATGTTGACAGTAATATAAGCATGGGAAGGATGATTTGATTTCACCAAAATTCTACTACATCTGATCACCAATGTGGAGCGTTTTGGCAGTTCGAATTAAACTGTCAAAACATCCACGTTACTGAACAGAGGGTGTATTTGACAGTGTGGTGTTAATTTCTAACAACAATATCATAATTCTAACTCTTCTCAAACTATACTCTGACAATAGGAAGCAAGCCATCATGATATCATAGGAAATTAGGAGTAACATACTGCTGTAACAGCCATTTGTTGCGATGATTGGAGTAGGCCAGCAATATGTCCAGCCATAGAAGGAGTCCACAGCGTAAATGAAGCCCTTGTGTTCAATGGCATCAGAGAGCCATGGAGGATGTATGATCCTACGATGGACGTGGAGATTTATCCACTTACCGTAGTGACCTATCCGATAGGTGAGACTGTGGTTGAAGAACGCAATTAGCCTGAAGTCTTTATAATTCGCAGATCTTGTGGGCACTTGGCAGATTACAACCTTGAGCAAATCAAACATGGTATCATGTTGGCCACTGTAAGATTCCGAGTATTCTGGGCCGCGGTGCCAAAGCAGTGCAGTGTTAATGGAAGGAAGGGGTATCAATCGCCGGGTGTAGACCTCCACGAGCATCCACCTGTCGCATCCATCGACGAGAACCATCCAAGACGTATTCATGCCAACCCAGTACATACCGTTAATGTAGTTCAGGGTGACGGGGATCGGATCACAGTCGAGGGGGTTGATGCTCGCCACCCTAGGATCCTTAAGCTGCGTGACACGCCGTTTCTGAAGATCAGGCGGCATCAGCAAGCAGGGCTTTGAGTAAACGGTACAGCCCCGACGAGCACGCGGCGAGCGGCATGGTACTGAGATTGTCCACACGCGAAACAATGAGTTTCATTACCTCTGTGGGGAGTGAATTCCAGCCACTCTTTTGGCGGACGCTGCTCGGTTCTGCCATTGTTAGTGCTTGGGTTTCGGAAGAGGGGGGAGGCTCCTAGCGGGGATGGAAGATTGGACGATTTTGTGCTGGCGAGGATGGAGAAGCGAATATGTGCTGCGGGAAGTGGACAGGTGATGATGACAATGTAATAGCAGCACGCCGCTTGACTTACGAGACACATCCCAGCAGCATAGGGTCATATCGATGCGAGACAACTTGACTGATTACAGTACTACTAAAATATACTCCTATAAACTACAGTACCTACTATAGTGGAGTAGGACTCCGCTCTACCGGAGTAGTATAGTAAATAGTACAAATTCAATGCCCGAGCGTGGAACTACTAGGAACCACCATCGGTGGTAATGCCAATCTCCATCAAACGTTCGCTGGGAGACATGGCGATTGCAAACGCCCGCGTCGCAGTTACATGTGTAAGGGTGGCAGTTTTGTCAAATACCATAGGCTTAAAAAAAAGGCCACCGTCGGCTGGAAATCTGGCGGTTATGTGGGCATTCGCCAGGATTGGGCTCGTGGCGAACGTTCGCCAGGTATCATTACTAACTACTACCTCTGTCCTGGTTTATTGGTCCTCATTGTATTTTGTGCCAAATTTTGACCAAAGATTTAACTAATAAAATGTTAATGCATGTCACCAAAAATTATATCATTGGATTCGTATTTCAACATAGTTTCAGATGATATTATTTTTGATGACATGCATTAATATTTTGTTAGTTAAATCTTTGGTCAAAAGTTGGTACAAAATACAATGAGGACCAATAAACCAAGATGGAGGTAGTAGTAAGTAGTACTGGTAGATGCTCATAATTAATTAAACAAATGTACGGGCGACACACACACTAACTACTTCTCGCATGCTGGCCAGACCCACACGCGATCGTTCGTTCTCTTTGTCCTTGTCGGCGGCAGCCCACCGTGCTTGTTGGACCTTTGCCCAGCTCTCCTCAGCATCACGGTAGCTACTGCCGCGATCCTGGCAGGTGAAGGCATCGGGCCATGCTGGCCAGAGACCGTTGTTCTCCTTCCCGGCCTTCTCGGTGGTAGCCCGCCATGCTTGGATCTCCGGCTGGCTCTCCTCAGCAGCGCGTGCGGCAGCTTCTTTCTTGCGGCGGTGGGACTCTCTTTTCTTGAGTGCTTTCTGCCTTTTCCGCTCCTTCAGTGCGGCTTTGGCCTCCTGTTGCTCCACCGCCCATTCGGCCATGTGAGCTTCAAAGTCCGCCCACGTAGGTGTGCGGTCGCGGGCGGCAATGAACTCAACGCGGCGGGATGCCATCGCTTCCTTACCAGTTCGTGTGCGGTCGCAGGCGGCGATGAACTCGATGCGGGGAGATGCCATCGCTTCCTTACCAGTTAGTGTGCGGCGTGTTGGCATGAACAGCGATGCTTGGGGAGAGCTCTGGGACGGGGTGGCCGGACAACCGTATAGTGCGGTGGTTTTTTAGAGCACTCGAGATCTGATTGCCTATGAGAACCGTGTGCGCTGACCTATTGTGCATTGCGTTCTAAATGGCCGAAACCCCAGCCACGCGGATCACGCGTGTTCACCTGGGCATATGCATTACCAAGTTAAATGTTCATCATTAGTCTTCGCTCAATTGAAGCAGCTGTCTAAGCATGTGGACACCGACGCTCTCACTAGTTTCATTACCAAGATCCGTATGTCTGCCCTTAGCCTTCGTCCTGCAGCCCGTGAGAGCCAGCTCCCTCGAGTGTGATTTGTGCTACTTTATCTTCATTCATTTCGTTGGGCCTGCGTGCCTTTTGCCTGCTTGGCTGTATTAAACCTTCCTTGTTGCCGTACTGTTCATGTTGCTACTCTGTGATTTGGCTGGTTGGGCGGGCGATCTGCCTTTTCTCTAAAAAAATCTACCACTTCCTGGGTCCTCTTTGATCATCGGAACAGGTTTCTCGACTCACAGCCATCATAATTTGCATTTGAATGCACTTTCCAGTAATATTATTTTTGCCAAGGCATATAACATACACTATTTTTTAACCCGAATCCAACGTCGATTTTTTTTTGAATTGTTTGGATTGCTTACCACATGTGTCATATGGTTCCGACGTCGAACTTTATACTGGAGTACTATTTCCCTACTAGTTAAATTTACGGTAACAAATATAGGTCGAAAAGTCGAAATACGAGAGGTGCTAGTAAACCGGGACGGAAGTAGGAGTAGTAGGGGCTACTAGAGTAGAGGGCGGTGCTGCGGGAGTCTCACCGCGCTCGTGGCGTGGCAGTAAAGCCGTCATATCACAAAACCCCACCACTCCCAGTAATAAGTGGCCTGGTAAAATGAACGGACAAGCAACCATCATATCACTCCTGTCTTTGCATTTCATCTCTCTGCAGTCCGGTTCATCTCTCGACATTTACGGTCGATCCTAAAGCGGCAAGCTCAATCCCTATCTACTAGTAGTATTACTCGAGTTGGAATTCCAATTGCACGGCACAACTTCGTGTACGAAGCGATTTGGGAGTAGTAGTAGTAGTAGTAGTAGTACTGGCAAAAAAAATAGTGCTTATAAATTTTTTGAAAAGTCAAACTTTGACCAAGTTTATATAGAAAACTACTTGTATCTATAATAGTGAATATATAAATTATGAAATTATGTGTTGTGATGAATCTAATGAAATATGTTTTGCACTCTAGATGTAAATATTTTTCTCCAAAAACAGGATCAAATTTAGTGAAGTTTGACTTTTGAAAAAGTCTATATGCTCTACATTATGGAACGGAGGTTAGTAGGAGTCACTCGTAGGAGTATGTGCTAGTACGTATGGTGTGCCGCCAAAGGCCACTACTCCCTCCCCGATGCATGATACGTCTCCAATGTATCTATAATTTTTTATTGTTCCATGCTATTATAGTATCAATCTTGGATGTTTTATATGCAATTATATGCCATTATATATCATTTTTTGGGACTAACCTATTAACCCAGTGCCCAGTGGCAGTTGCTGTTTTCTGCTTCTTTTTGCCTTTTAAGAAAATCATTATCAAAAAGTGTCCAAACGAGAAAAAAACTTTGGATTAATTTTTTCTGGACCAGAAGAGACCCAGGAAGCTTCGGGAGAAGACCAGAAGAGTCACGAGGAGGCGACAGGCCTAGAGGGCGCGCCTAGGGGGGTAGGCGCGGCCCCCAGTCTTGTGGGCCCCTCGTGGCACCTCTTGACCTAATTCCTTCGCTATAAATTCACAAATATTCCCAAACCAACAGAGAGACTGAAGAGAAAACCTTTCCGCCACCGCAAGCCTCTATTCTTCCGCGATCCCATCTGGAGGCCTGTTTCGGTACTCTGCCGGAGGGGGAATCGATCACGGAGGGCTTCTACATCAACCTTGCTGCCCTTCCGATGATGTGTGAGTAGTTTACCACAGACCTACGGGTCCATAGCTAGTAGCTAGATGGCTTCTTCTCTCTCTTTGATCTTCAATACCATGTTCTCCTTGATGTTCTTGGAGTTCTATCCGATGTAATCTTCTTTTGCGGTGTGTTTGTTGGGATCCGATGAATTGTGAGTTTATGATCAGATTATTCATGAGAAATATTTGAGTCTTCTCTGAACTCTTTTATGCATGATTATTATAGCTTTGTATTTCTCTCTGATCTATCGATTTGGTTTGGCCTACTAGATTGATTTATCTTGCAATGGGAGAAGTGCTTTGTGATGGGTTCAATCTTGCGGTGCTCAATCCCAGTGGCAGAAGGGGACATGACACGTATTTGTATTGTTGCCATTAAGGATAAAAAGATGGGGTTTAATCATATTGCTTGAGTTTACTTTGTCTACATCATGTCATCTTGCTTAAGGCGTTACTCTGTTTTATACTTAATACCCTAGATGCATGCTGGATAGCGGTCGATGGGTGGAGTAATAGTAGTAGATGCAGGCAGGAGTCGGTCTACTTGTCTCGGACGTGATGCCTATATACATGATCATGGCCATGAATCCGTCATAATTATTTGCTTTTCTTTCAATTGCCCAACAGTAATTTGTTTACCCACCGTATGCTTTTTTTTCGAGAGAGAAGCCTCTAGTGAAAACTATGGCCCCCGGTCTACTTTATCATATATAAAAAAACTAAAAATAACTTGCTGCAATTTATTTACTTTTATTTTATTTAGTATTTTAGTTTATCTATTTATCTCTATAAGATTTAATCCTTGCAAATAACCACTAAGAGGATTGACAACCCTCTTATTTGTGTTGGGTGCAAGTGTTTGCTCTTGTGTGTGCAGGTGCGCTTAATGGAATTTTGCTAGGTTCTCCTACTGGATTGATAACCTTGGTTCTTAACTGAGGGAAATACTTATCTCTACTGTACTGCATCATCCTCTCCTCTTCGGGCAAATACCAACGCAGACTACAAGTAGCAGGAAGAATTTTTGGCGTTGTTGCCGGGGAGACATCATCAAAATTACCAAGTACCTTGGCACAAACTATCATTCACTTGCATTTATTTTATTTGCCTTTTATTTGCATTTGCCTCTCGTTTTCATCTCCCCCACTTCTAATTTTTTTTACAAAAACACAAAAATATTTTTATTTGCTTGTTTGCTAGTTTGCTTGCTTCGTCGCGATGTCTCAAGAAAATACAAAATTGTGTGACTTTTCCAATACTAATAATAATTATTTTATTAGTACTCCTATTGCTCCTCCCACCATTAGTGTGGAGTCATGTGACATTAATGCTGCCTTGCTTAATCTTGTTATGAAAGAACAATTTTCTGGTAGTCCTAATGAAGATGCCGCATCCCATCTAAATACTTTCGTTGAGCTTTGTGATATGAAAAATAAAAAAGATGTGGATAATGATATTGTCAAATTAAAATTATTTCCGTTCTCACTACGAGACCGTGCTAAAACTTGGTTTTCATCCTTGCCTAGAAATAGTATTGATTCTTGGGATAAGTGTAAGGATGCTTTTATTACCAAGTATTTTCCTCCCGCTAAGATTATTTCTTTAAGAAATCAAATTATGAATTTTAAGCAACTTGAGCATGAACATGTTGCACAATCTTGGGAGAGAATGAAATTAATGATAAGAAATTGCCCAACTCATGGCTTGAATTTATGGATGGTCATACAAAAAATTTATGCGGGACTAAACTTTGTCTCTAGAAATTTGCTAGACTCTGCCGCAGGTGGTACTTTTATGGAAATTACATTGGGAGAAGCTACAAAACTTCTTGATAATATTATGGCAAATTATTCTCAATGGCACACTGAACGAACTCCAACTGGTAAGAAGGTAAATTCTGTTGAAGAAATTAATACTTTGAGTGATAAGATGGATGAGCCATCGTCTACCTTTATGGTTGCTAGTAAAAATGCTCATATTTATCCTAATGATGTGCCATTGTCTACCTTGATTGAGCAAAATAATGATGCTATTGATGCGAATTTTGTCTCTAGAAATAATTTCAATAACAATGCTTATAGGGGTAATTTCAATCCGAGACCATTTCCTGGAAATTCCTCCAATAATTATGGCAATCCTTATGGTAATTCTTATAATAATAGGATGCCCTCTGATCTTGAAAGTAATATTAAAGAATTTATTAGTTCACAAAAGAATTTCAATGCTATGATAGAAGAAAAATTGAATAGAGTTGATGAATTGGCTAGGAACATGGATAGAATTGCACATGATGTGGAAAATATCAAAACTAAAATTTTGCCACCCAAGCATGATATAAATGAGTCTATTAAAGCTATCTATGTCTCCATTAATGAAATTAAAGAAAGGACCGCTAGGTTGAGAACTAAGCGAGAATTTCTAGAAAAAGCGATTCCACCCGGTTTCTATCGTAGTAATGATGAAGATATTAAAATGATTGGTGTCACTCCTATTGAATCATTATTTAGTAAAATAAAACTTTATGAAAAAGGGACTGAAGAAGAGTCAACTTTAGATAGAAGGAGTCCCACTTGCTTGAAGGGTGATAATCTTGATGATAAAAATGAAAAAAGTGGGTTTGGAGAGGTCAAAACTTTAAATAGTAATGCACCCACTACTTTGGATTACAAGGACTTTAATTATGATAGTTGTTCTTTAATTGAGTGTATTTCCTTGTTGCAATCCATGATTAATTCACCAAATGCATATGAGCAAAATAAAGCTTTCACTAAACATATTGTAGAAGCCATAATGAAAGTACATGAAGAAAAACTTGAGTTGGAAGTTTCAATTCCTAGAAAATTATAAGATGAATGGGAAACTACTATTAAAGTCAAAATTAAAGATTATGAATGTAATGCTCTTTGTGATCTTGGTGCTAGCGTTTCCACTATACCAAAGTCTTTGTGTGATGTGCTAGGTTTCACCGACATGGATCCTTGTTCCCTTAATTTGAATCTTACGGATTCCACTATTAAAAAGCCATAGGGTAGAATAAATGATGTGATTATTCTTGCAAATAGAAATTATGTGCCCGTGGACTTTATTGTTCTTGATATTGAATGTAATCCTTCTTGCCCTATAATACTTGGTAGGTCGTTCCTACGAACAATTGGTGCAATTATTGATATGAAAGAAGGTAATATAAGATTTCAATTTCCACTAAAGAAAGGGATGTAACACTTCCCTAGAAATAGAATTAAATCACCTTATGAAACTATTATGAGGGTCACCTATGGGATTAACTTGAAGGATGACAACACTTGAAACTATGCATTATGCCTAGCTAGGGGCATAAAACAATAGCGCTTGTTGGGAGGCAACCCAATGAATAAAATAATTTTTTGCTTTTTCTTTCTGTTCTTGAGTGTTTACACAATTATAGATTCTGTTATGATTGTATTTTTATGTTTTAATTAGTGTTTGTGCCAAGTTATTCCTTTGGGATGATTTGGATGATAGTATAATTGATGTTGTTTGGAAAACAGAAAGTGTTGCATCCAGTGCTGGAATTTTAATTCTGTATTGGAACGTCAGAAAAATCTGAAATATTTACACAGTATTGGTATATGAGTTTTTTACGTTTTTCAAAATTTTCAAAAATTTTGGAGTTAAAGAAGTATGGCTTTTAAATAGATCTTTACAGACTGTTCTGTTTTAGACAGATTCTGTTTTTGGTGCATAGTTTGCTTATTTTGATGAATCTATGGATCGTATCGGGGGGTATGAGTCATGGAGAAGTTGGAGTACAGTAGCATTATGCCAATATTAAATATGAATCAATTTTCAACAGTACCTAAAGTTCAAGGTTTGTTTGTTATACTAACGGATCTCACGAGGTTTCTGTTGAGTTTTGTGTGCTGAAGTTTTCAAGTTTTGGGTGAGACTATGATGGACAAAGGAATAAGGAGTGGCAAGAGCCTAAGCTTGGGGATGCCCAAGGCACCCCAAGGTAATATTCAAGGAAGACTCAAGCTTCTAAACTTGGGGATGCCCCGGAAGTCATCCCCTCTTTTGTCTACAATCTATCGGTAACTCACTTGGAGCTATATTTTTATTCATCACATGATATGTGTTTTACTTGGAGCGTCTTGTGATATAATTTGTTTGCTTTTTAGTTTGTCACAATCATCTTTTCTGAACACACCTTTTTGAGAGGGACACACATTATTCGTGATTTGTTAGAATACTCTATGTGCTTCACTTATATCTTTTGAGCTAGGCAGTTGCTCTAGTGCTTCACTTATATCTTTTAGAGCACGGTGGTGGTTATATTTTAAAGAAATAGTTGCACTCTCATGCTTCACTTATATCTTTTTGAGAGTCTAATGAATAGCAATGGTAATATGCACCGGTTATGAATTTGGTCCTGATATGATAGGTATTCAAGAGGGATATAATAAAAACTTTCATGTAGATCACTGAATATGATAAGTTTGATTCCTTGCAATAGTTTTGCGATATTAAGATGGTAATATGTGGGAGGTATTAGTAGATAATTGTGGATTAGTAAAAATATTGGTGTTAAGGTTTGTTATTCCCGAAGCATGCACGTATGATCTGTCGTTATGCTAAGAAGTTGGAGCATGATTTATTGTTGATTGTCTACCTTATGAGTGGCGATCGGGGATGAGCGATGGACCTTGTCCTACCAATCTATCCCTCTAGGGGCATGCGTAGTAGTACTTTGCTTAGAGGGCTAATAAACTTTCACAATAAGTATGTGAGTTCTTTATGACTAATGTGAGTCCATGGATTATACGCACTCTCACCCTTCCGCAATTTGCTAGCCTCCTCGGTACCGTGCATTGGCCTTTCTCACATCGAGAGTTGGTGCAAACTTCGCCGATGCATCCAAACCCCGTGATATGATACACTCTATCACACATAAGCCTCCTTATATCTTCCTCAAAACAACCACCATACCTATCTATCATGGCATTTCCATAGCCATTCCGAGATATATTGCCATGCAACTTCCACCGTTCCGTTTTTATGACACACATCATCATTGTCATATTACTTTGCATGATCATACAGCTGACATAGTATTTGTGGCTCAGCCACCGTTCATCATTTTTTATACATGTTACGCTAGCATCATTGCACATCCTGGTACACTGCCAGAGGCATTCATATAGAGTCATATTTTTGTTCTAGTATCGAGTTGTAATATTGAGTTGTAAGTAAATAAAAGTGTGATGATCATTATTATTAGAGCATTGTCTTAGTGAGGAAAGGATGATGGAGACCATGATTCCCCCACAAGTTGGGATGAGACTCCGGACGAAAAATATATAAAAAAAAGAGCCATGAAAAAATGAGAGAAAAAGAGAGAAGGGGCAATGTTACTATCCTTTTTCCACACTTGTGCTTCAGAGTAGCACCATGTTTTTCATATAGAGAGTCTCCTATTTTGTCACTTTCATATACTAGTGGGAATTTTTCATTATAGAACTTGGTTGTATATTCCGATGATGGGCTTCCTCAAATGCCCGAGGTCTTCATGAGCAAGCAAGTTGGATGCACACCCACTTAGTTTTGATGTTGAGCTTTCATACACTTATAACTCTTGGTGCATCCGTTGCATGGCAATCCCTACTCCTCGCATTGACATCAATTGATGGGCATCTCCATAGCCCGTTGATTAGCCTCGTTGATGTGAGACTATCTTCTTATTTTTTTTGACTTCCCCTTATTGATCTCTACCACCACACTCTATTCCACCTATAGTGCTATATCCATGGCTTGCACTCATGTATTGCGTGGGAGTTGAAAAAGCTGAAGCGCGTTAAAAAGGATGAACCAATTGCTCGGCTTGTCGTCGGGGTAGTGCATGATAAATACTTTGTGTTAAGAAGATGGAGCATGACAGGATTATATGCATTTGTAGGGATAACGTTCTTTAGCATTTTTATTTGAAAGACATGATTGTTTATTAGTATGCCTGAGTATTGATGTCTTTATATCAAATTATAGACTATTTCTTTGAATCATTCAGGTCTTATTATTCATACCGTAAGAGAAAGATTACATGATGAAACATGATAGGTAGCATTCCACATCAAAAATTCTATTTTTATCATTTACCTACTCGAGGACGAGCAGGAATTAAGCTTGGGTATGCTTGATACGTCTCCAACGTATCTATAATTTTTTATTGTTCCATGCTATTATAGTATCAATCTTGGATGTTTTATATGCAATTATATATCATTTTTTGGGACTAACCAATTAACCCAGTGCCCAGTGCCAGTTGCTATTTTCTGCTTGTTTTTGCCTTTTCAGAAAATCATTATCAAAAAGTGTCCAAACGAGAAAAAACTTTGGATTAATTTTTTTTGGACCAGAAGAGACCCAGGAAGCTTCGGGAGAAGACCAGAAGAGTCACGAGTAGGCGACAAGCCTGGAGGGCGCGCCCAGGGGGGTTGGCGCGCCCCCAGGCTTGTGGGCCCCTCGTGGCACCTCTTGACCTAATTCCTTCGCTATAAATTCACAAATATTCCCAAACCAACAGAGAGATAGAAGAAAAACCATTCTGCTGCTGCAAGCCTCTGTTCTTCCGTTATCCCATCTGGAGGCCTTTTTCGGTACTCTGCCGGAGGGGGAATCGATCACGAAGGGCTTCTACATCAACCTTGCTGTCCTTTCGATGATGTGTGAGTAGTTTACCACAGACCTACGGGTCCATAGCTAGTAGCTAGATGGCTTCTTCTCTCTCTTTGATCTTCAATACCATGTTCTCCTTGATGTTCTTGGAGTTCTATCCGATGTAATCTTCTTTTGCGGTGTGCTTGTTGGGATCCGATGAATTGTGAGTTTATGATCACATTATTCATGAGAAATATTTGAGTCTTCTCTGAACTCTTTTATGCATGATTGTTATAGATTTGTATTTCTCTCCGATCTATCGATTTGGTTTGGCCTACTAGGTTGATTTATCTTGCAATGGGAGAAGTGCTTTGTGATGGGTTCAATCTTGCGGTGCTCAATCCCAGTGACAGAAGGGGACATGTAACGTATTTGTATTGTTGCCATTAAGGATAAAAAGATGGGGTTTAATCATATTGCTTGAGTTTACTTTGTCTACATCATGTCATCTTGCTTAAGGCGTTACTCTGTTTTATACTTAATACCCTAGATGCATGCTGGATAGCGGTCGATGGGTGGAGTAATAGTAGTAGATGCAGGCAGGAGTCGGTCTACTTGTCGCAGACATGATGCCTCTATACATGATCATGGCCATGAATCCGTCATAATTATTTGCTTTTCTATCAATTGCCCAACAGTAATTTGTTTACCCACCGTATGCTATGTGTTCCAGAGAGAAGCCTCTAGTGAAAACTATGGGCCCCGATCTACTTTATCATATATAAAAACCCTAAAAATACCTTCCTATAATTTATTTACTTTTATTTTATTTAGTATTTTAGTTTATCTATTTATCTCTATAAGATTTAATCCTTGCAAGTAACCGCTAAGAGGATTGACAACCCTCTTATTTGCATTGGGTGCAAGTGTTTGCTCTTGTGTGTGCAGGTGCGCTTAACGGAATTTTGCTTGGTTCTCCTACTGGATTGATAACCTTGGTTCTTAACTGAGGGAAATACTTGTCTCTACTATACTGCATCATCCTCTCCTCTTTGGGGAAATACCAACGCAGACTACAAGTAGGAGTGCATAGGGCATAGATCAAATGGCTGATCTGCGGGATTCGCTTGAACAATAGCTGCTGCATCGGTACTGTTCTGGAACAATCACAAGGGCACTTGTCCGTAAAATTTGCATGACTCCCGACCAGTGAGATATAACTACTATGATAGAGAAAAATCTACAAAGAGAAGGAAGTAAACAATCAAATGAGAATGAGTCCCACCATTTATAGCTCATCAGAAAACAATCAATGGAGTTTTCACTTCTCATTCTTGCATTTCTTTTGCATTGAATCATTTCACAAGGTCTATTTTACTACTTTTACCAAAACCGCATCGTAATATTCGAATGCATGTGTGTATACATATATACTAGTTGTCCTAGTGCATAAGCCTAGATATAGAAAGAGACGTGTACTGCGATATAGTGTTGAACTTCGTGCTATGTATGTACTCTACTTACAAAAAGTAACAAGCATACGAATACAAAAGGTTTTCAAACTTGTTCCTTTCATACATAATTAATTAAGGACGCTAATAAGTCCCGAGCGTTCGGGATTTATCATTTCCGTCCCAATACCATAGAAAACTATGAGTACTCCTACCTACTAATGGGATCACCTTACGACAATAAATTAATCATAATAAAAGCCACGACGCTCGTAGGAGCGCTTGCGGCGCGCCACGAGTCCCCTGGTGCGCGGCCGTTTCCTAGCGCAGCGAGACAACGCCTCTTCCTCGGCCTCGCAAGTCGCGAGGTGCTGATTAGCCTCTTGCCGGCGGGCGTGCGTGATCTCACCGGTCTGGTGATCCGGCGCCAACAGGTACTCCTCCTCGTTGGAAGCGTGCACCCGATCGACGTACCGCCAAGCATAGATGAGGCGCATCGACCTGACTGCACTCAGGGCTTTGGCACTGGCATCCTCCGCCACCCACACGGCCCTCGCACGAGCCTTCTACCAAAGAGTGAATTGCCTGACTCTCTCGGAGGCGACATAGGCCTGCCAGGCAGCATCCCTCGCGGCGCGCTTCTCTTCCTCGGTCTTCTTCTCTGCCTCTCTTTTGGCGCACTCCGCCAGAGGCAAAGCCTCCCACAAGGTGACCTCCATTTCTTTCCATATCTCCTCCAAGCTGGGCGGCTCGGGGGCCGGCGTGACGTCCTCCTCGTAGCGGGGTGGCGACGCGTCCTCTGATGCGCGTGCTGGCAAGTCTGGGAATGCCGACGCATCCACCTTAACGCGCCGCGGCGACGGGGAGGAGCAGAACGCCGACACATCATCCTCGACTCGTGGCAGTGAGGAGCGGAACGCCGACGCATCCTCCTCGAATTGTGGCGGCGAGGAACGGAACGCCGACGCGTGACCCTCCACGCGGGGCAACGAGGGGCGCCTATGGCTCGGGAGGGGCGATGCCATGGTGGTCGACGGGTCCGTAATTGAGAGGGAGGGCGAGGAGATGAATGTGAGCATTCTTTGAAATGCCGTGGGAGGCGCATTATTTATAGCGAGCAATGGTACACCTACGTAAGATAGGTTGCATGATTAACGTAACAGCTAGGTGGGCATTTTTTTGTTGGAGGAAATTAAGGGGGAGGTGGGGGGCACCGGGCTGAATTCAGGGGGCGAGGTGGAGATATTACTGGTCAGAACGGTTTAGGGTTTAGGTGATCTACGATTTATTAGGCAGGAGGAGATTGGACAAGCACGGGAGGGAGAGTCAACAAACGGCTATACTAGTATGCTATAGCATTAATATATAGCCCACATGTTTCTCTCAGAAAGTGTGTTGGAGCTCATGCTACAACCGGCTGTAAGTTTGTGTACTAGCTTGCTTCTCTTCTCTCTCCTCTTCTCTCTCATCCAACTCAGCAAAAATATATTAGTATTTAAAATATTACAGCCCGCCTACATCACCTTATTGTACACTACTTGCTCTCATGCATGCAGATTATTTTCACACGGGGAGGACAGGTGGGACTGCGGGGGGGGGAGGGGGGAGAAGGAGAGTCATGCAGCAGACTGTTTTCACACATGGAGAGGAAAAGATTTGGAGGCGAACGGGTTTCCTGGTAGGCCGAACGAGAAAAATGAATCGAGAGGGAGGTGGGCGCATGAGGCGGTTGAGTTAAACGAGGCGCAGTTTAATTACTATTGTACATCACAGCTAATACTTTAAGATTTTCTGAATTCTCTTAGAGTAAATACAATAATGAGCTTATAGCCCGCCTACATGGCACTTTTGCCTATGTGGAGTAGAGAGAAATGGAAAAATGGTGGGACTGGGCTCTCATGCAAGAGCCTAGCTATATGCGTACTCCTTGGCAAATGCAAGAAATACGAAGAACGAGATAGAGAGAAGGTTAAAAAAACAGTACTCTTATAGCCAACCTTATAGCTAACCTTGTTGTATGAGTGACTATAAGTGATGACTATATATGACATGGCAACATCATATAGCCTAACGCACCCGGACGGAGGAAGTAGTACTCTGGTCTGGTGTGTAAGGCTCACTAGGAATCGCATCGTGACCAAGGTGGATGACTACTGGCTAGTAGCGATTACTCGTCTCGTTCCTTTCCTCCAATCAAGATCCTGTTTAGTTAATTAAATAGAGTTGGTTTCCCACGATATGCATGCATGCAATTGTATTCTCACGGTGCGGTCAATGCAGCCCCCTCATGAAGACCAATGGAATTCCCACCCGCTGGCATGCTAGTCGTTTCCACCAATGGAAAAAAGGAGAAAGGACCGGTAGAGAGTAATTAGCATGAGTAATTCGCATTAGAAGACGAGCCGTAGAGAGAGGGTAAATCGGGAAAAAAATGCTCATTTATAGCCATCCGAAGTCTCAAAGGGCACGACAGCGCGAGTGAGGCGACGGTCGTGGGAGGCATGACGCTTGATGGAATTAAGTCAAAGTTGCATGCACACGCCGGCATGGCGTGCGAACACGCAGATCCTATACTGTCAGCCCTACGAAGTGGGTCTAATAGACATGACATCTAGTGGGTCCCCCATAGTACTAGAGAACTCTTTGGGGGCATGCAGCCATTTATCCACCGGGCAAGCCACTACCCCACGCCGTTCGCATGCCCTACTAAGCATTTCTACAATCGGAAAACCGCTAGCAGTTCGCTCCTACTCATCCCCGTCCTTTAACATTATAGCAGTTCACTCCCACTCATCCCGTCCTTCCGCATTACAGCAGTTCCATGATGTCTACTACACAACTTATTCTTGTAGACTCGTGTTGGGACTCCAAGCGCAGAGTTTTGTAGGACAGTAGCAATTTTCCCTCAAGTGGATGACCTAAGGTTTATCAATCCGTGGGAGGCGTAGGTTGAAGATGGTATCTCTCAAACAACCCTGCAACCAAATACAAGAAATCTCTTGTGTCCCCAACACACCCAATACAATGGTAAATTGTATAGGCGCACTAGTTCGGCGAAGAGATGGTGATAAAAGTGTAGTATGGATAGTAGATATAGGTTTTTGTAATCTGAAAATATAAAAACAGCAAGGTAGCAAGTAACAAAAGTGAGCACAAAGGGTACTGCAATGCTTAAAAACAAGGCCTAGGGTTCATACTTTCACTAGTGCAATCTCTCAACAATGTTAACATAATTGGATCATATAACCATCCCTCAACGTGCGATAAAGAATCACCCCCAAATTCCTATTAGCGGAGAACATAAGATATAAATTGTTTGTAGGGTACAAAACCACCTCAAAGTTATCCTTTCCGATCGATCTATTGAGCCATTCATATAAATGTCACAAACAGCCCTAGAGTTCGTACTAAAAAAACACCATATGATACACATCAACCAACTCTAATGTCACCTAGATACTCCAATGTCACCACAAGTATCCGTGAGTTGATTATACGATATGCATCAAACAACTTCATAATCATAATATTCAATCCACACAAAGAACTCCAAGGAGCACCCCAAGGTTTCTATCGGAGAAAAGATAATGAAAACATGCATCAACCCCTATGCATAGATTACCCCAACGTCACCTCGGGAATCCGCGAGTTGAGTGCCAAAACATACATCAAGTGAATCAATATGATACCCCATTGTCACCATGGGTATTCACATGCAAGACATACATCAAGTGTTCTCAAATCTGAAATATTCAATCCAACAATAACGAAACCTCAAAGGGAAAAGATTCGATTAATCACAACAAGGATAGAGAGGGAAGAAACACCATATGATCCAACTATATTAACAAAGCTCACGGTACATCAAGATCATGCCATATCAAGAACACGAGAGAGAGAGAGAGAGAGAGAGAGATCAAACACATAGCTACTAGTACATACCCTCAGCCCCGAGGGTGAACTACTCCCTCCTCGTCATGGAGACCGCCGGGATGATGAAGATGGCCTCCGGTGATGCTTTCCCCCCTCCGGCAGGGTGCCGGAAAAGGGCTATAGATGAGATCGTGGAGGTACAGAGGCTTGCGGTGGCGTAAAAACTCATCTGGGTTAACTTTCGGGGGTTTCTGAATATATATGATTTTTTGGCGTTGAAATCACACGAAGAAGGGCCACAGGGGGCCCACGAGGCACCAAGGCACGCCTGGGGGGGCGGCGCGCCCTGGTGGCTCGTGGAGCCCCTGTGGGTCTTTTGGCCTCCTCCCGAAGCTTCTAGTGTCTCTTATGTTCCAGAAAAAATCGTCAAAAAGTTTCGCTGCATTTCGACTTCATTTGATATAGATTTTCTGGAAAACCAAAAACAAGCAGAAAACAGCAACTGGCACTGGGCACTAGGTCAATATGTTAGTCCATAGAAATCATATAAAAAACCATATAACAGTGCACCGAAATCATACAAAACTATAATAAACATGGCATGAATACTTCATAAATTATAGATACGTTGGAGACATATCAGCATCCCCAAGCTTAATTCCTGCTCATCCTCGAGTAGGTAAATGATAAAAGAAATAATTTATGAAGTGTGAATGCTAGCATAGTGCATAAGTTTGATCAATGATAATTTCAATCACCTTTTCTAGCATCAATACATATCATAATCAGTTGCTCATCTCATAAAACTTCTCATGATCAAGTAGCAAGCTATTCACATGTTTAAATTATAGGCCATAAACTTTCTTGAAAACTAACAAACTATGTTCTCAGTCATCAAACAATTGCAATTCATCTTATTTTCAGGAAGGGTCTATGTAAGAGCTTTGATCTAGCAAATTCCACATACTCAACCATCTTTTAGTCTTCCATGATTGCTGACGCTCAAAGCATATTTTTAGAACAAACCATTTCAGTCAAACACATAGGAAGATAGGGGCTTAATGTTTCGCCTCCCAACTTATTTATCTCAGGGATAATGTCAACAATAATAACTCATGATCACCTATATTCAACTGGATATATGTGCCTGGATCTTTCCCTACCACATGATGCTTGCCAACTAAAGAATAAGTAGAGCGGAATAGGGATGAACATTAATGACTCTTGCAGAAAAGTAAATACAGAAAAGTAAAAGATAGGCCCTTTGCAGAGGGAAGCAGAGGTTGTCATGCGCTTTTTGTTGTTGAATGCACAAGCCCTTAATGCAAAGGAACGTCACGTTATATTGCCCCTTGTGATAGCAACCTTTATTATGCAGTCCGTCGCGTTTATTTCTTTACCATCACAAGTTCGTACAACACTTATTTTCCCTTACAATAAAATATCATACATATTTTTGGAGCAATTTTTATTGCTTTTTGCACCGATGACAACTTACTTGAAGGATCTTATTCAATCCATAGGTAGCTATGGTGGACACTCATGGCAAGAAACTGGGTTTAAGGGTTTTTGGATGCACAAGTAGTATCTCTACTTAGTACGAATTTTTGGCTAGCAAAAGATCCTAAGCAAGCACCACATGTTAGAGGATCCATGACAATATAACTTCTATGTGAATATAAACAAACATAACTCATTACGTTGTCTTCCTTGTCCAACGTCAACTACTTGATCAAGCTTGAAAATAATTAATGGGGGCTCACAATCATAGAATATGTCCAAGATAGTATATTTATATGTGAAATTTCTCTTCCTTCAAAATTCTTTCATGAATTGTTCAAGTGACCAATGCTATGTTTGTTAACTTTCAATAATTTTTACCACTTATACTTCTTGTATGTGAAGTCACTACTCCCCATGGGACAAGCATATGAAGCATATAAAATTTCAACTTTATGATATTCAATTCTTTCACAATTTACTCATAGGATATAAGTGAAGCACAAGAGTAAATGACAAACTACTCCAAAAAGATATAAGTGAAGATCAAATGAGTAGTTAAGTAAATAGGTAGCTATGTGAGGACTCTCTCTCATTTAAAAAATTCATATCTTAAGTATTTTATTCAAACAGCAAATAAAACAAAATAAAATGACATTCCAAAGATAGCACATATCATGTGAAGAAGCAAAAACTTAGGCTCAACCAAAACTGACCGATAGTTGTTGATGAAGAATGGTGGGGTGCCTACCTGGGCATCCCCAAGCTTAGATGCTTGAGACTTCTTGAAATATTAATTTGGGATGCCTTGGGCATCCCCAAGCTTTAGCTCTTGTGTCTCCTTAATTCCTCTCATATCATGGCTTCCCTAAATATTAAAAACTTCATCCACACAAAACTCAACAAGAACTCGTGAGATAAGTTAGTATAAATCAACTCAAAACCTTAACATTCTCTACTGTAGAAAATCACAAAAATTATAATTAAACATTGCATACTAAATGCCTCTTCATATTTAATACTCCTATCCTCAAATAGAAACATTAAACACGCAAACATATGCAAACAATGCAACTATAACAGCAATCTGCCAAAACAGAACAGTCTGTAAAGGGTGAATAAGAATCCATACTTCCCTAATTCCAAAAATTCTGAAAAATTACCACGTGATAGAGAACTCATGTGTGCTTATGGTGTAAAAATTTCAGATTTTTATCATGTTCTTACTATTCAGGAATATTCTGGACATAACAGAAAACTTTCTGTTTTCAAACAGCAACACATGAACTTGCAAACTGAGCATGGTAAAGGCTATAATTGGCATTTTATTGAAATAAAAGATACAAAACATGATTATTGATAACATCAAGCTAATCTCAACAAAATAAAATGACGCTCCAAGCAAAACTCATATTATGTGATGAATAAAAATATAGCTCCGAGTGAGGTTACCGATAGTGTTGAAGACGAAAGAGGGGATGCCTTCCGGGGCACCCCCAAGCGTCTTCCTTGAATTTTACCTTGGGGTGCCTTGGTTATCCCCAAGCTTTTGCCTCTCCTTATTCTCCTCATATCGATATCTCACCCAAAACTTGAAAACTTCAATCACACAAAACTTAACGGAACTTCGTGAGATAGGTTAGTATGATAAAAATAAATCATCCACTTAGGTACTGTCAAGACAAGATTCATAATTGTTCTCACATAATTCCTACTTTATTCTATCATTTCCACAATTTATATTACTCAATATAAGCTATGGAAACACTAAAACAAGCAAACTATGAATCGAAAACATAATCTGTCAAAAATAGAATAGCGTGTAGTAAGCGATTTAAAAACCATACTTCTGTACCTCCAAAAATTCTGAAACAATTATGACAACATAAACAATTTGTAACCCAATACTGTGTAAAAATTTCATAATTTTTTCATGCTCCAGTACAGAATAGAAATTCCAGTACTGGACGCAAAAATTTCTGTTTTTGCACAGAATCAAATCAACAAGCATCCACACTATCCCAAAGGCTTTACTTGGCACATTATTGAAAGAAAACATATAAAACATGATTACTACAGTAGCTTAATCATGTGGACACACAAAAACAGTAGGTATAAGTATTGGGTTGTCTCCCAACAAGCGCTTTTCTTTAATGCCTTTTAGCTAGGCATGATGATTTCAATGATGCTCGCATAAAAGTAAAGAATTGAAACACAAAGAGAGCATCATGAATCATATGACAAGCACATTTAAGCCTAACCCACTTCCTATGCATAGGGATTTTGTGAGCAAACAATTTATGGGAGCAAGAATCAACTAGCATAGGAAGGCAAAACAAGCATAACTTCAAAACTTTCAACACATAGAGAGGAAACTTGATATTATTGCAACACCTACAAGCATATGATCCTCTCTCATAATAATTTTCAGTAGCATCATGAATGAATTCAACAATATAGCTATCACATAAAGCATTCTTTTCATGATCCACAAGCATAGAAAATTTATTACTCTCCACATAAGCAATTTTCTTCTCATTCATAATAGTGGGAGCAAACTCAACAAAATAACTATCATGAGATACTTGATTGGCATAATCCAATTGAAAATTAAAATCATGATGACAAGTTTCATATTTATCATTATTCGTTATAGCATACATGCCATCACAATAATCATCATAGATAGGAGGCATGCAATCATCATAAAAAAAATTCTCATCAAAACTTGGGGGACTAAAAATATCATCTTCATCAAACATAGCATCCCCAAGCTTGTGGCTTTGCATATCATTAGCATCATGGATACTCATAGAATTCATACTAACAGCAATGCAATTATGCTCATCATTCAAGGGTTTTATGCCAAATATTTTATTGAATTCTTCTTCTATCAATTGAGCACAATTTTCCGCTCCATCATTTTCAAGAAAGACATTATAAAGACGAATAATATGAGGCAACCTCAATTCCATATTTTTATAGTTTTCTTTTATAAATGAAACTAGTGATAAAACAAGAAACTAAAAGATTCAATTGCAAGATCATATAGCCTAATGCACCCGGACGGAGGACGTAGTACTCTGGTCTGGTGTGTAAGGCTCACTAGGAATCACATCGTGACCAAGGTGGATGACTACTGGCTAGTAGCGATTACTCATCTCGTCCCTTTCCTCCAATCAAGATCCTGTTTAGTTAATTAAATAGAGTTGGTTTCCCATGATATGCATGCATGCAATTGTATTCTCACGGTGCGGTCAATGCAGCCCCCTCATGAAGACCAATGGAATTCCCACCCGCTGGCATGCTAGTTGTTTCCACCAATGGAAAAAAGGAGAAAGGACCGGTAGAGAGTAATTAGCATGAGTAATTCGCATTAGGAGACGAGTCTTAGAGAGAGGGTAAATCAGAAAAAAATGCGCATTTATAGCCATCCGAAGTCTCAAATGGCACGACCGCGCGAGCGAGGCGACGGTCGTGGGAGGCGTGACGCTTGATGGAATTAAGTCAAAGTTGCATGCACACGCCGGCATGGCGTGCGAACACGCATATCCTATACTGTCAGCCCTACGAAGTGGGTCTAGTAGACATGACATCTAGTGGGTCCCCCATAGTACTAGAGAACTCTTTGGGGGCATGCAGCCGTTTATCCACCGGGCAAGCCACTACCCCACGCCGTTCGCATGCCCTACTCAGCATTTTTACAATCGGAAAACCGCTAGCAGATCGCTCCTACTCGTCCCCGTCCTTTAACATTACAGCAGTTCACTCCCACTCATCCCGTCCTTCCGCATTACAGCAGTTCCATGATGTCTACTACACAACTTATTCTTGTAGACTCGTGTTGGGCCTCCAAGCGCAGAGTTTTGTAGGACAGTAGCAATTTTCCCTCAAGTGGATGACCTAAGGTTTATCAATCTGTGGGAGGCGTAGGTTGAAGATGGTATCTCTCAAACAACCCTGCAACCAAATCCAAGAAATCTCTTGTGTCCCCAACACACCCAATACAATGGTAAATTGTATAGGCGCACTAGTTCGGTGAAGAGATGGTGATAAAAGTGTAGTATGGATAGTAAATATAGGTTTTTGTAATCTGAAAATATGAAAACAGCAAGGTAGCAAGTAGCAAAAGTGAGCACAAACGGTATTGTAATGCTTAAAAACAAGGCCTAGGGTTCATACTTTCACTAGTGCAATCTCTCAACAATGTTAACATAATTGGATCATATAACCATCCCTCAACGTGCGATAAAGAATCACTCCCAAATTCCTATTAGCGGAAAACATAAGATCGAAATTGTTTGTAGGTGTAGCGACCCGACCTCAAACGGTCAAGCCTCTGTGTATCTGTGCCATCCCTGGATCAGTATGTTGGCACACACAATACATCAATGTATATATCAAAGTGCAATCACATGTATAAATAACGTAAAACTGATATATACCTCATAAGTCTCAGCGGAAACAAACAAACGGGTGTGGAGTCCCATCAACGCCATCGGCAGGTTGAGTGTAGACCGTAACCCTATATCGTAACTCTTACTCGTCGTAGAAATCCTTCAACATGATACGTTGCAGCCGTGTAGGTCAGTACATTGAATGTACCGGCAAGATCACAAATAAGAGAAACATATGATAAAACTATTCTATATGCAATATGGCTTTGTGGCTCTGTGTCTGAGTTTTTGCATAAAAGCTGGTTTTATTTTCCCTACAACAAAGGAATAATCAGGAGTTTTCACTACGGAGTTATCTACTATGACATGGTTCCGCCAACGGATGTCTCATAGCCCAGAACAATTGTATGTTGCCCACAATTAATTATTAGTCCAGTGTTGAGAGTTCCGAGATAGATCCAAGTCCAGAGGCTCAAATTGTCCGTAACCGGGGACACGGCTAATCGATTAGGTTCTAACTTTGCAGAGTGTTGTGCACTTTACCCATAAGATTCGATCCCACTTTTTACGTTCTCGCATTTCAGGGTGTTTGAGAACAAGATGACCGAAACATGGTCTTCCGAAGAGTTCCTCTGACCACTGTCCGGTGCTCATCCAATCCTACTGTAGTTCTACATCTGCTAGCACCGTCCCAGCCAGAGTCACAACTAAGGTCAACCAAGCCAGAGCCCATAATGACTTGCGGTTGCACAAGTAAGCTTCCGGGCATGAAGTATTCTTCCGTCTCTTTGAGTCTGGGTGGAACTTTCCACATGAGTATTGGCCTACTCCAGCTCACAACGCATCCACTGGGTACTCTAGGGTGCCGCACGGTCCAATTTCCACCCAGTAGTGTGTATTGAAATCTTGTCTCGAGTCTTGAAGTCTTGAGGTCTTGAAGATGTAGGCCTTGAAGATGCCATCATGGAGTTGTCGTCATTGACATAGAGTCTTCATGAAATTGTCGTCATTGACGCAGAGTCCTCCTTCTCACACCACTCACGAACACTCATACCAAACCCCGTCTACTGTAGCGTAGCATTAAAATAAATAACATTCTCGGGCTCGGTAACAGGGGAGTGGGTTCCTACCTCATGCATTCTACTCAACTACAAGATTCAATCACTACTGGAGGAATTGTTGAAATGGTAACACTAAATGCATTAAAAACATAGGCATGATAAAAATGGTCAAAGTGAACTTGCCTGGTAAGAAGTTCTTGTAGCTCACCGGGAGTTGCCGGAGTTGGGGAAGATGAGCTCGGATCCGATGATGCGGTGACACCCGGAGGATGGAGAGCACGGGACGGGGAATATAGCGTCACAGCAACCTCAGGGGAGGCCGAGGAAGGACCAACCGAGCCTCGGGCGGCGGTGAAGAAGCCGCCGGAGTTTACGAACTCCGACGAGCAATTATGCGGGATAGGGAGGGGGATAAGCTCCCATAGGAGAGGGCTTTGGGCGAGGGGAGAGAGGGCAACACGAGGGAGGTATTTATAGGGCTAGGGGGTGTCCAGGTGCGTGCGTCCATGGCGAGAAAAAAATGGCAAGTACGGATCTCCGGCGAGGCAAATCTCGGGCATTAATTGGAGTATTAATGGGGAGAGAAGGTGCAAGGGAAGGAGGGGGATCCATTCAGCGCGATTTGGGGCGAGGGGGAGGAGGGGAAGGGGTGGGGCGCGGTGCGTGCGTTTCCTTCTGTAGCTTCTGTAACGAACGAAAGTAGAAGATGACATGCTGTGGGCCGGGCCTTCCCATGCTATTTTTTTTTATAAAACACAGTCAAGAAAATGCAAAATAAAGACATGAAATAAAAATGATATATAGGAATATTATATATCAAAATGATCAGAAAAAATATTTCCTAAAACATGAACTATTTTTCAAGTTCAAATAAATTCCAAACAAAATTCATATAATTCAAATAGTGCCATTATTGTAATAAAATCAGTAAAAATCATTTTTTTTAAATACCAAATGATTTAAAATTTATTTTCTCCCAATTTTTCATTGAAGGGAATCATTTTACCCTTGTTTCCATATATTTTATTTCCGGAGAAAAATAATTTGAATAAAAACTTCCAATGAGTTTGAATTTGAATTTCAAACCATTTGCAAATATCTATTCTGTTTTTTTTTCTTGATCAAATATATTCCAAATTGTCTCTGAATCTTGAAGGGTCATATTTCTTCTCTCATTTTGAATATTTTTAGGGAATTTGGAATTCAAATAACTTCAAGTTGAAATTGGGTTTCAGAAAACTTCAAAGGGACTTTCAAGATGATTCTTTTAAACTTCCAACTCTCTTTCTTAGAATTTGAAGAAGCCATGTTATCTTCTCTCATGGAACTCATTGAGTTGCATAAAGTTTCAGAATTTGAAATATTTCCAAAATGGAATTCAAATCTTTTCAAACCCTTTTCATTTCTTTAAATGGAAGAAGTCATGTCATCTTCACTCTAGGGTTTTAGGTCTGAATTGAATTTGAATTCATGGAACCCAAGTGCAAAAATGAAAGTTTGGGAAAGTCTTTTTATTCCCTCCCATTCAACTTTCAAAAAGTATCAAATTCCACTCAATTTCACACAATCAATCACACAACAATCAAACAAACAGTCATATTTATTTATTTAATATAACATTCCAAAATTTAGAATTTTGGGATGTTACAAACCTACCACACTTAAAATGAATCTCGTCCTCGATATTCGGAGAGGCTGGAAAGAAGTAGGTTTGGGGGGTCTCCTTGAAAATCCATGGGTTAGAAAAAGGTCTGGGGTGCTACCACACTTAGAAGCAAGGTTACGGTTCCAACAAAACTCATGTACTCTCTCTTTGGGGTTGGCAATGTCGGTCTTCTCATATTCTCCGGGATAACTCCTTGACTGGTGCTCTTCCGATAAAGGCATAACCTTTTCCTCAAAATCTTGGGTCTTTTCGTCAAAATGAAGTTCTTCCGAGACTGGGTCTTCTTAGCTGACAGGTCTGTCGCCAATACTAAACAACTATCGAAAACCTCATGGTGGTCAACAAATTCTGATTTTTCCTACAGGAAATGGGTCTGGGTTGAATCTCACCGTATATCCTACGATTGGCAACAGCTGCCATGTACATGGGTTTACCGTCATACCATTCTAAGGCTTAAGCAAGGCTTCAACGATCGTCGTCACTTTACTATGGGTAAGTCACTCTAGATTTACCATCCCAAATAGCAAGAGCGAATGATAAGAGTAAATCGGTATGGTGATCAATCCATTCCGCACCCAGATCATTACCCTGTATAAAGGTTTAGCGAATCTCGCATTTCTAACACTCGGGCATTCTCACAAGCATTGCAGAATTTCTCTTGTCCTCGAACTGGGTTCGGGTAAATCCATTAACTCTGCAAGCCAAACATAATATCTATCGTTTTCTTCACAACTCTCGGGTTTTACGTAACCTCCTATGAAACGTCTGCTGATGAAATTGTAACTTCTCCAGGATTCCTTCTTCAACAAGATTGTGCTTGTTTCCTTATTAACTCTTGGGCCTGTGGGGTATGGGCCCACTTCAACACTTGTACGGTTTTAACTCATTCTTTGAGTTACTATTGTCCCACATTCCAACATTAAACCTCCTTTAAATCCATTTGTACTTCATTCCTTCATACTCTTAGGGTAACCATCATAACGATAACAAAACTCCAACTCATTTTGTCAGAACTCCAACATTTTCCTTTCCATTGGTCTAGTGTTTACACAGGGTATTACTACCCTTAAAATGTACTGCACGATCCATCCACCGACCATATTTCTCATATCCTCGAAAATGGTCAAAATATGGGTTATAAGAAAACAACTCATAACATTCCATCATAGGAGATTCCAGATACATTAACTTTATTTATTCCTGAATCATTAGAATCTCCGAGACTTACATTACATAATTCAACTCCTCATTCTCATGAAAAATAAAAGTGTTTCCTACTACTCTTATTACTGATATTAAAATCTCAACTACTAGCTCCAGCTTTCTCCTTGGGCGGGACAGCCATTGACAAAAGGTCCCGCTTCCTAGCAGCAAAACAAATGACTTCGTACCAGTCTCGGGTCTTCTTTGTGACTATGCAAGCTCCGTGGGTGCTTGGCTTCTTCTCTGGACATTTATCGGTGTAGTGGCCTAAATTCTTGCACCAGAAACACATGATCTGACTCAGATCCTTCTTTGCAGAAATTGGGTTGTTCTGAGGATGTCTTTGTTTTCTCTTCCTGGGCTTCTTTGTTCCGATCAAACCTTCTATTTCCTGTGGATCAAACTCCACTTCTTATGTCGGGAAGTTTCCCAGATACTCCTTTCTTTACTTCGTACAATACTGTGAGAAATGTCCTTCTTCTCCACATGAATAGCAGGCGTTGGAATAAAATCTGGTTAGGCCTTCTCCATCAGGGTCCTCAACATCTTCCTTCATCACAGGTTCTCCTAAATTTTCCCCGAAGGCTTCCTTCATGGCTTCCTTCTGCTGCTTGATGACTTCTTGTACCTTGGGGTACATTTGACATTGAGCCGGGTAATGAGTAGTTCCTTTACACAAGAAACATGTCACCAGCCTAGTTGGGCATTCTTCATCCGGGTGATTTTTCTTCACAATGCAGGCATCCATCCATGTGTTCTTCCTGGGTGTGTCCTATTTCTTCGCATATCTTGCAGGCACAAGGTTTCTTCATCGAGGTATCACAGTGCTTCCGGATAAGACGAGATCTTAGTAGAATCATCTTGAATTCTTCCCAAGGATTTGCTCCATTCCATCCATCTCTCGCCATGTTGCACTACCTTGTGTGATGCGCCGTAGGGTGTATGGAACCATATACTCTCCTTCAATACCGTACTCCTTCATGCGATCTTCCATGTTCTGTATCCATAGTTCTGCCTCCGGCTGAGTCATCGGTCCAGAGAATACAAGTCCATCTTCATTCATCATCTATTGGGTCCAAGGGTTTTTGGGATGAGATACGAGAGAGGGACAGAGGGAGATTCACACAATACAAACAATAGTTTTGAAAATAGGTTTTATTTATGGCTGTCGAAAACACACACACACAAATGACAGCTCACAATTCATCGCATCTAACGTGAGTATACAACAGGGGTTTGGTCTTCTAAAGGTCATAATAATATTGGGATTCTTCAGGGTCTTCAAATTCTTCGGGTCTTCGGAGTCTTCAACCGTTGTAGCTTCAATCCTTGTACTCTGAGGTGGTCCTCAGTTGCTCCTTCGTGTGATCAAAAGAGAAAGGGGTATATTCTAACTACTTGAGGTAAAACTCAGAAAAGGGTGAGAAGTAGAGGATCTTTTTGAAGAGAAATTTTTTGAGGTATCCTGTCCTAGGGCTATCCAATTTCTAGGGTAACGTCCTACAGTCAACATGTGCTCTGATACCATCTCTGTAGCAACCCGACCTCAAACGGTCAAGCCTCTGTGTATCTGTGCCATCCCTGGATCAGTATGCTGGCACACACAGTACATCAATGTATATATCAAAGTGCAATCACATGTATAAATAACGTAAAACTGATATATACCTCATAAGTCTTAGCGGAAACAAACAAGCGGGTGTGGAGTCCCATAAACGCCATCGGCAGGTTGAGTGTAGACCGTAACCCTATATCGTAACTCTTACTCGTCGTAGAAATCTTGCAACATGATACGTTGCAGCCGTGTAGGTCAGTACATCGAATGTACCGGCAAGATCACAAATAAGAGAAACAGATGATAAAACTATTCTATATGCAATATGGCTTTGTGGCTCTGTGTCTGAGTTTTTGCATAAAAGCTAGTTTTATTTTCCCTACAACAAAGAAATAATCAGGAGTTTTCACTACGGAGTTATCTACTATGACATGGTTCCGCCAACTGATGTCTCATAGCCCAGAACAATTCTATGTTGCCCACAATTAATTATCGGTCCAGTGTTGAGAGTTCCAAGATAGATCCAAGTCCAAAGGCTCAAATTGTCCGTAACCGGGGACACGGCTAATCGATTAGGTTTTAACTCTGCAGAGTGTTATGCACTTTACCCACAAGATTCGATCCCTCTTTTTACGTTCTCGCACTTCAGGGTGTTTGAGAACAAGACAACCAAAACATGGTCTTCCGAAGAGTTCCTCTGACCACTGTCTGGTGCTCATCCAATCCTACCATAGTTCTACATCTGCTAGCACCGTCCCAGCCAGAGTCACAACTAAGGTCAACCAAGCCAGAGCCCATAATGACTTGCGGTTGCACGGGTAAGCTTCCGGGCATGAAGTATTCTTCCGTTTCTTTGAGTCTGGGTGGAACTTTCCACATGAGTACTGGCCTACTCCAGCTCACAACGCATCCACTGGGTACTCCAGGGTGCCGCACGGTCCAATTTCCATCCGGTAGTGTGTATTGAAATCTTGTCTCGAGTCTTGAAGTCTTGAGGTCTTGAAGATGCAGGCCTTGAAGATGCCATCATGGAGTTGTCGTCATTGACGTAGAGTCTTCATGAAATTGTCGTCATTGACGCAGAGTCCTCCTTCTCACACTACTCACGAACACTCATACCAAACCCCGTCTACTATAGCGTAGCATTAAAATAAATAACGTTCCCAGGCTCGGTAACAGGGGAGTGGGTTCCTACCTCATGCATTCTACTCAACTACAAGATTCAATCACTACTGGAGGAATTGTTGAAATGGTAACACTAAATGCATTAAAAACATAGGCATGATAAAAATGGTCAAAGTGAACTTGCCTGGTAAGTTGATGAAGATATAATCGCTCTCAAAAAAATGGACTATTCGTCACTCTCCGATGAAATCTATATAGTCAAACATTGCATTCTCATAAGCAATCATTCTAGCAAGCAATTCTAACAATCATATTAACAACCAACAAAATGAAAAGCAATAAAGAAATCATTAAGAAAAACCAAATAGAAAGCAAAAGAAAATTTCAAGGAAAATCAAAGAAAAACTGCTAAGGGAAACTATAGGACTTTTCTACAAGCAACAAAAATAGTTTTTGTCCTAATTACAACTTAACAACAAAGAAAAATACTAAACTAATAAACTAACAGAAAATAAAATAAAATTTTATTAAAATTTAACAGAAAGAATTTTACACTAAATTCTGTTTGCAAAAAGAAACAATTAAAAGGCTAAAATAAAACTATATTTATGTCCTATGCAAGTTTTTAACACAAAACAGAAGAAAATAAATTTCAAAATTAAAATAAAATTGCCTACTGTCGATTAACAGAAACAAAAAATCCAATTTGTCAAAAGTGACAAAAAGTTTCAATTAAAACAAATAAAAACCTAAAGTTTAAGAAATAAACACAATAACAACTAAACAGTACTGTTTTTGCAATAAATCAGATTTAAATTAATCAACAAGGAACTTGTAAAACCCTACCGGATAGATAAAAGTCCTAGTGACAACTAGCAAAAAGAATCAAGTAAAAACCTATTTTTAAATAAAAGAAATAAGCAAAATAGTGTTTAAAGTAAATCTGTTCAAATTCAAACTTAAAAACTTCAAACATGAAAAACTTTTGGATCTACAGAAACTACACAATTTTATGAAACCGTAGCAATTGGAATCACTCCATTTGGATCAGTAGACTAGGAGATATGATTTTTTTAAGATTGCTATTTCTCTGAAAAGAAGAATTACGGGATTTTCCTGTAGCTCACCGGGAGTCGCCGGAGTTGGGGAAGATGAGCTCGGATCCGATGATGCGGTGACACCCGGAGGATGGAGAGCACGGGACGGGGAATATAGCGTCACAGCAACCTCAGGGGAGGCCGAGGAAGGACCAACCGAGCCTCGGGCGGCGGTGAAGAAGCCGCCGGAGTTTACGAACTCCGACGAGCAATTATGCGGGATAGGGAGGGGGATAAGCTCCCATAGGAGAGGGCTTTGGGCAAGGGAAGAGAGGTCAACACGAGGGAGGTATTTATAGGGCTAGGGGGTGTCCAGGTGCGTGCGTCCATGGCGAGAAAAAATGGCAAGTCCGGATCTCCGGCGAGGCAAATCTTGGGCATTAATTGGCGACTTAATGGGGAGAGATGGTGCAGGGGAAGGAGGGGGATCCATTCAGCGCGATTTGGGGCGAGGGGGAGGAGGGGAAGGGGTGGGGCGCGGTGCGTGCGTTTCCTTCTGTAGCTTGTGTAACGAACGAAGGTAGAAGATGACCTGCTGTGGACTGGGCCTTCCCATGCTATTTTTTTTATAAAACACAGTCAAGAAAATGTAAAATAAAGACATGAAATAAAAATGATATATAGGAATATTATATATCAAAATGATCAGAAAAAATATTTCCTAAAACATGAACTATTTTTCAAGTTCAAATAAGTTCCAAACAAAATTCATATAATTCAAATAGTGCCATTATTATAATAAAATCAGTAAAAATCATTTTTTTAAATACCAAATGATTTCAAATTTATTTTCTCCCAATTTTTCATTGAAGGGAATCATTTTACCCTTGTTTCCATATATTTTATTTCTGGAGAAAAATAATTTGAATAAAAACTTCATGAGTTTGAATTTGAATTTCAAACCATTTGCAAATATATTTTCTGTTTTTTTTCCTTGATCAAATATATTCCAAATTGTCTCTGAATCTTGAAGGTTCATATTTCTTCTCTCATTTTGAATATTTTCAGGGAATTTGGAATTCAAATAACTTCAAGTAGAAATTGGGTTTCAGAAAACTTCAAAGGGACTTTCAAGATGATTCTTTTAAACTTCCAACTCTCTTTCTTACAATTTGAAGAAGTCATGTTATCTTCTCTCATGGAACTCATTGAGTTGCATAAAGTTTCAGAATTTGAAATATTTCCAAAATGGAATTCAAATCTTTTCAAACCCTTTTCATTTCTTTAAATGGAAGAAGTCATGTCATCTTCACTCTAGGGTTTTAGGTCTGAATTGAATTTGAATTCATGGAACCCAAGTGCAAAAATGAAAGTTTGGGAAAGTCTTTTTATTCCCTCTCATTCAACTTTCAAAAAGTATCAAATTCCACTCAATTTCACACAATCAATCACACAACAATCAAACAAACAATCATATTTATTTATTTAATAAAACATTCCAAAATTTAGAATTTTGGGATGTTACAGTAGGGTACAAAACCACCTCAAAGTTATCCTTCCGATCGATCTATTGAGCCATTCCTATAAATGTCACAAACAGGCCTAGAGTTCATACTAAAATAACACCATATGATACACATCAACCAACTCTAATGTCACCTAGATACTCCAATGTCACCACAAGTATCCGTGAGTTGATTATACGATATGCATCAAACAACTTCATAATCATAATATTCAATCCACACAAAGAACTCCAAGGAGCACCCCAAGGTTTCTATCGGAGAAAAAATAATGAAAACGTGCATCAACCCCTATGCATAGATTACCCCAATGTCACCTCGGGAATCCGCGAGTTGAGTGCCAAAACATACATCAAGTGAATCAATATGATACCCCATTGTCACCACGGGTATTCATATGCAAGACATACACCAAGTGTTCTCAAATCTGAAATATTCAATCCAACAATAACGAAACCTCAAAGGGAAAAGATTCGATTCATCACAGCAAGGATAGAGAGGGAAGAAACACCAGATGATCCAACTATATTAACAAAGCTCGTGGTACATCAAGATCGTGCCATATCAAGAACACGAGAGAGAGAGAGATCAAACACATAGCTACTAGTACATACCCTCAGCCCCGAGGGTGAACTACTCCCTCCTCGTCATGGAGACCGCCGGGATGATGAAGATGGCCTCCGGTGATGCTTTCCCCCCTCTGACAGGGTGCCGGAAAAGGGCTGTAGATGAGATCGTGGAGGTACAGAGGCTTGCGGCGGCGTAAAAACTCATCTATGTTAACTTTTGGGGGTTTCTGAATATATATGATTTTTTGGCATTGGAATCACACGAAGAAGGGCCACAGGGGGCCCACGAGGCACCAGGGCGCACCTAGGGGGTGGCGCGCCCTGGTGGCTCGTGGAGCCCCTGTGGGTCTTTTGGCCTCCTCCCGAAGCTTCTAGTGTCTCTTATGTTCCAGAAAAAATCGTCAAAAAGTTTCGCTACATTTGGACTTCATTTGATATAGATTTTCTGGAAAACCAAAAACAAGCAGAAAACAGCAACTGGCACTGGGCACTAGGTCAATATGTTAGTCCATAGAAATCATATAAAAAACCATATAAAAGTGCACCAAAATCATACAAAACTATAATAAACATGGCATGAATACTTCATAAATTATAGATACGTTGGAGACGTATCATTCCACTTCTCCTAGCCCTCCTCCAAACTCCATGGCCTCCCAAATCTCCATGATCGGCAGTGAGTACAAGGTTGAAACCATCACCGGCGATGAGATCGACGCCATCTACACCCGTTCTTCCGCGACGGTGCAAGGATGCCTTCGTCGCTTCCAACGCATGTTCCAAAATTCAAATGATGAGTGGGTCGCTAGGCTAGATGTTGAGTACACCACATTCTTGGAGAAAGAGAGGTTGCTAAAGGAGGAAGAGAAGAAGAAGCCCGCCATGATCCAGGTTTGCGTACATAACTTGTGCTTGGTGTACCACATATGCCATGCTGACGTAAGGTGCCAGAATTTTGAAGAATTCCTCAAGGACGAAAGAGTCAAATTCGTTACTATAGACTTTAACAACAACAAGGAAGTCCTGGGTCGGATAGGTCTCGTTGTACACCAGCCCTTTGACCTCCAGAAGAAACGCCTAGTGTCCTCCTCTCAGCCTTCAATGCTGACCCTGGCAGAAGCCATGATTGATCCTTCGTACGGTAAACTGAAGAAACCTCACTATATGTTTCATTATTCATGGGAGCGGAAGAATATAGATGAAGCTCACATCGGGTACGCAGCACTGGATGCCTACATTTGTTTAAATATCTACAATGGTTGGATGAAGAGGCGGAGCCTAGTGTCCGGTTCAAGCAAGGAAGTATCGGCGAAGACGAAGAGGGACAAGGATGAAGTCGAGGACGTGGACGAGGACTCCGAGTAAGGTGGCATTGTCGTTGCTCATGCTGGTTCTGATGCATTTTCAACCGGATTAGTTGCTTAGTTTTTTTTCAGGGTGCTTAGTTTTATTTCAGTGTGCTTAGTTTTATTTCAGGGGTGTGTTGTGCTGAGCCCCCAGCAGAACTATGTTATGTTCTTTCTCGTTACTTGAACTCTTTACTGTACGTACTAGTATTTCTTACAGTTCGAGTTGTAGATGGTACCGCTACTCGTTTCTTCACCTTCCTACTGTACTTAATAAGTACTAGTAGTATTATTTCCATCCATTTAACTAGTTGGTACTATTCTTCTGTACTACTCATTTCTTACACAACAGCTATAGCAATTTGGGTCAGTCAATTTGTGAAAGAAGAAGTTCGCCGGAGGGTAGGAAGAAGACGGCAGAGATGCTACCCCAGTATCTATATTATGGTGGCAAGGTGCCCATGATCTATCTTATGAGTGTTGGGTGTGGGATGCAGTTCGCCGAAAAAAATGGATCATGCCCGGGGTTAGACGGATGGCAAGGGGGGGAGCACGGCGGTGGGAGGTGGTTGAGGGGAGGGCGGGTCGGCGGCGGCAGCGGGCGGTTAGGCCTGTGGCGGCTCGATGTTTGAGAGAGAAGATGAAGAGTGCATCATTTTCGGAGGTTGAAGAAGCCCTTCTGGCCGTCCATGTTGCATCCAACGGCTCACAAGAGTCGACTGACCCAAATTGTTCCTTCAGATTGGATTATCCACGTGGCGTTGAAGGTCTCGAGGGTAGATTCCACGCCCGCACCCGGTTTGCGGCCTCGGCACGGACGCGACCGGCTTCCGCCGCGACAGCCACCATGCGGGCCTCCTCCTCACGGGCGGAGACCACAATGACCCGCTAGCTCCTCCTCCTCGCTGGCGTGCTGGAGCACGCGCTCGTCCTCCTCCTCTTCGTACGTTGTGGGCATAGACGCGGCTCCAGCTGCTCGCGTCCTTGGCAGGGCAGCGACATTGCCCGAAGGGACTGCAGACAACGTGAGCGGGCGAGCCTGCAACTTCATGGCACCGGGATGGCGGGGACACGACGGTGATGGGCGAGAAATGGTCGACCAGAGTAGTACCACATTAATTAGCACAACATCGATACGGAATCCTCTGCAAGCGCGTGCACTGCGGCCGCGCGGTCGATCGAATGGTGCGTCACGGTGTCGCGCTCAAAGGACATCCACCGAACCTTTGTGTGTGTGTGAAAACAATCCCCGAATATCACGCTACACTTTTTTGCTGGAAAAGTTCTTCACGCTACAATATTTCCATATATTTGAATTTAGCTTCACTTCTTGCTTATTTGGATTTGGACGTTTTAGGTGCACCCTAATAGTATTTTGTTGAGAGAGATTCTGTGGGTGTGACGGAGAGAGAACGTGTGTATGTGTCTATGTGTTGTGGCGCAAGGGCAATGTGGAGACGGTGTGTGTGTGTGATATTGAGAGGTGTGAATGTGCAAATGATCGTGTATACGTGAGACATAGAGAGATGCCGAGATATGGTGTATGCGTGAGAGAACGGTCTTGTATTTGTGTTTGTGTGTGTGTGTGAGAGAGAGAAAGGCATCTACAACACAACAACCATCTCTCTCGATTCGACCCTCCCTCGCACACTCGCATGTAACACATGCATCAACGCACACATTTTCACACCCTCACCCAGCCCCTGCCCGCCTCAAGGCCCCGACTCTCTCTCTCTCTCTCTCTCTCTCTCTCTCTCTCTCTCGCACACACAATCTCTTCCCGAAAACCCTATTTAGCATGTACCTCTCCATCACATACACCCTATACCACGCACACACATTTATCTCTCGCTACGTCTCTCTGCCTCACAAACACACTCCCCATAGTCCTCTCTTCGTATCCCACACACGGTCTCTCTATATTGCTTAAACACTCACGCACACGATGTATCCATCTCGCACCATTAGCCTCTCTCTCCTGCACACAATGCACAAACATTCTCTCCCTAGGTTTGATTTCTCTCAATATTTCGCACACCCCCCCTCGCAGACTATCCATCCCCGTCCAAGGTTATATAGCGACCACTATCGCTTGTGCTTCTCTGCACCCCGGCATGCACACCACCTCGATCTTCAAGGAGGGCATCGGGAAGAACGAAGACGCCGACCAGACCGCACTAGAGAATGCGGGGCCAGTTGGAAGCAGGCTGACGTAAAACCGGATGACTGACTCCTTTGCTCTCTCTCTCTCTCTCCCGCACAAAAATATCAATCCCAGAACCCACAAGGCCACAAGCACACACACAAGCTCCCCCCCTCTCGTCCATGTTTTCTTGAGCTCTCTGTGATAGCCTGGCTTATTAGGGATGATAGACTACTCATATCAATAAGGAATTCCTTCTTTTCCGGGAGCCCATTCGGACAGAACTCCAAAGTTAAGCGTGCTCAGCTTGGAGTAATTTTAGGATGGGTGACCGACCGGGAAGTTGGTCCCGGGTGCGCACGAGTGAGGACAAAGTGTGCAGGAAAGATTAGTATTGATCTGTGGGTCCAGTCTAGATCCCGCCAGGAGTAACGACTACCGGTGGGTGTGTCCGGGGCGTTACAAGTTGGTATCAGAGCCGACCCTCACGGTTACACGGATGTTTGCGGGCCAGGTGCGCGGTCATATTATGCATGACGTTTGTGACCCGTCGTGGCACACGGCATGGCACATGTGCTGGACTGGACGCACAGACGTATGTGCCAAGAGGGAACGTTCCTGTGGCCCGACGAGGACGTCGGTTCCTCTGAGTGGGGGTGTATGTGATAGTCTGGCTTATTAGGGATGATAGACTACTCATATCAATAAGGAATTCCTTCTTTTCCGGGAGCCCATTTGGACAGAACTCCAAAGTTAAGCGTGCTCAGCTTGGAGTAATTTCAGGATGGGTGACCGACTGGGAAGTTGGTCCCGGGTGCGCACGAGTGAGGACAAAGTGCGCAGGAAAGACTAGTATTGATCTGTGGGGCCAGTCTAGATCCCGCCAGGAGTAATGACCACCGGTGGGTGTGTCCGGGGCGTTACACTCTCTCATCAACCTTTTGTCTCTTCTCCTTCCACATGTACAAAATCTCGATCGCACGCACGCATCTCACTCTGTATATATACATGTCTCCATCTTTCTCACAGACCTAACTTCTTCCTTCCTATGCAAATGTCCCTTCTCTCGCACACTCCCTCTCTTTCTCTCTCTCGTGAGGTTTCTGTCCTACTCTCTCACCCACATATATACAATCTTTCCCGCCCTCTGTCTCTCTCTTCCATGGGGTGTATATCTTGTGTGTTGTGCACTTGCGCGCACAAATCACTCTCCAAACATTGCTCCATCGTCACACACACTCTCTCTCTATGCTTCATTCACAAAAGCAGGAATTCACACATTGGGATGTGTTCAAATATTGTTTTGAACTGGATCATGTAGAGTTATTGATGGTTTCATTGCATCCAACTAATTAATAATTATGAAATGCATTTAGATTTTCATTTGAGTTGGATTATGTGAGTTTGAGTATATTGTGAAGTACCATAGACTTGGTATTCATCTTGGAATTCAACAATGATTCTAACTGTTGAATTGTATAAACCATTACATTCGAAGTCAATAGCTTAATATATTTATTTGACAACTACAACACATAATTAATGTCACCACAGTAAATTAAGAAAACAGATGTGTACTAGTACTCCTAGTTGCTTAGCCCAATCATCCAACACGCCGGACGGGGAGTACAGTGCTACAAATTTTAAGGTCGGCGATAAAATCTCCCGCTCCCATCGATATCTCCCGTGACCCAGATTCAAGCAATGCGAAATGACCATCATACCCATTGTACAACTGGCCGAAGGACTGTGTTGGGTCGGGGGCTGCTTTGGTAACTTCACGTTCACCCAGCCCAGCCACCCCCACCCCCGCACCCAGAGGACACCTCAATAATCCCCATTTTGTATCCTCACAGCAAAATACACTTCTCCACGGCACCACAGCACCCCACAACAAGCCGGCTGCGGTTAGTCGGCCTTCCTGCCCATCCCCTTCTACATCGGCGCACTCGTCCACCACAGTGCATCTGCCTCGTTGATGACGTCGTATGCCGCACTGGAGCCGGTCCACCATCGCCGTCGTACACCGCACAGGAGCCGCTTCCCCGGCGCCATCGTCCACGGTCTTGGATCTGCTTCCCGGTAGCCGACGGCAAGGGCAGCAGCAGCACCGTCGGCGACAATGAACTGACTCCCGTTGCCGCCCATGATGCACAGACGAGGTCGCGACATTCATGCTCCTCTGTGATTGGTAATGTGTACATTGATTCTCTTAGTTGTACTTGTGCAGTTCCGATTTTGTTCATACCTACCCATCAAATTTCCGTGCTGCTACTGTTCCCCTTTCCTGGTTGCTATTGTTCCAGTAAAAGTAATTGGTTATAGTTTGCATTATCCAACAGAATATCATCTTGTAATTGGGCGTCCCTCCTGTATTGTGGTGTGCTTGCATAGGTTCTTCATCTCTAACCAGTAGTGTGGCAGATGGTTAAAAGTTTTTGAGAATAGCAGGGAGGTGATCCCCCAGTTCTATTGACTCAGAATGAGACCACAACGTATTTGTAGCAAAGTTGAATAACCACAAAGTAGGATATTAAAAATTACTCATGCCAACATTGCAGATGAGTGCTTTAATGTTGCCTACAAGATGTGTGTGTATTACTACATTTTTCTTGCCATGTTGGGATTTTACAAAACTACTAATGCCAACATGCAGAGGGGAAATGAAGATCAAATACGGGATGTTGGGGACATCTTCAAGGAACGTCGCAAGATAAAGACGAGCTGCACCGAACCTGTAAAACGAGCTTTGGTAAGTAATAGCCTTTCAATTACTTTGACATGGTATGTGTCTGGCAGCAGTATTGTAGACAGGACCAGGCCAGGCCCTGGACAAGCTCCGAGCCGAAAACAGCGTCAAACAATGTTGTGTGCTTGGCTAGGGTTCTTGCCATGCAATCCAGCGGTGTGGCAAATTATTAAACAGTAATAGGCGGGACAAACAATTGCCTCTACACTTGATTAGGCTCTCTATCATTGCTAGGATCTCAATTTACTCACTGGACCCAACATGACGTATGATGAAAAACTAGTCAGTCAAACGCGGCTACAGAGGCCCTGGAGATCATCTGGTTGCCGGTTGTTTTGCTGCAGCTACCCTTGGCTTAGTGCACCCCTCTGCTAGTTTTCCTATTTTGCTTAGCCTTGTGTTCTTTGATGTATATATTGTAGTTTCTGTAAAGTAGCTCTGCTCGATATGTAATGAGCACACTCTTAATCGTCCTAATGCTTTCCTTTTTGGCCTCTTTGATTCGCAGGATTTTGAAAATGTAGGAATAGGAAAAGTATAGGATTGGAGTGGCATGCCAATTTGAATCCTATAGGATTAGCAAGGAGTGTTTGATGCCACATGAAAAACAAAGGAATTGTAAAAGAGGTTGGAGTGCATGTTAGATTTCCTATAAAATGTAGTACAAAAGATTCCATAGGAAAAATTCCTATGGAATCCAATCCTATGAATCAAAGGGCCAACATAGGAAAAATTCCTAAGGGTTTCAGTCCTCCAGAAATCCTATAGAATTCCTTTGAATCAAAGGAGCCCTAGCTTGATGTAGGAAGTAGCTGTTCTCACCCTACGAGTCTGTTTTTATATTTCTCCTTCTGAACTCACTTCTACTAGTCCTGTTTATGGGGCTTCTACTGAATGGATCGGTGGAACTCTCACTATTGATCTAAAAAAGAAGTAACTTCTTCATGTCAGGATGCAGTTCGTGCGAGGAGGGAAGTATGGTCAACCTCAAGATCAGGTTTTGAGGCTAGTCCTATGTGCCAGTTCCCAAATGATGCTGGATTACACACAAGGTGCCAGTTCCCTAATGATGCTAGATTAGACACAAGGTGCCAATTCCTAAATGATGCTAGATTACACACTAGCCAGGTGAAGTCGTCAAGTGTTCTTGTCCTCGTGGCCCTAGTAAAGGCTGAAAGAAAGCGTGCAGCAGCCCTTGAGAATGTAGCTGAGTTCCTGAAGATGCGAAAAGAGCAATCAGATGCTCTCTTCACCCAAGCCAAACAAGAGATGGAAGAAGCCAGAAAGAAGCTAGCAGAGGCAGAGCAGGCTAAGCGTCTCCTGCTATCTAAAATTGATGTCAATCCGAATTTTCATTCATAATAGCTAGGTTCAAATGTTGATCCAGTCAGCATGCATATTGTGATGTTCGTGCATCGACTGAGATGTATGTAAGTCTGATGCCGAGATGTGGCACATAATTTTTTTTCCGGGTCATGTAATAACTTACTCTAGTTCCAGAACAATAACAGACAAACCATGGGATATGGTATAGTTCACATGCAAGCCCAACATTCCAAGTTTAACTTCCACCTCAAACTCATGTTCACAGATATCTTCACATTCATAGATAATGTCCACAACCAATTAATAGCCATAGTTCAAATAGTTTATGCATCTCAATGATTCACTTCAAAGCTAAAAACAAAGTGAGGAGAATTAGAAATAAAGAAAAATATATAGTTCTTACTACCAACATCAATGCTTCTCCAAAACAACATTTAGTTCACAGCCAAAACACAAATTCCTTCTGAGAGCATTGATCAAAAAGGTGCATTTTCTACCAATGGCGGAGGGACTCCCGTATAATTTTGTGGTTCCACTAAAATTGAGGTATCTGCTTCTGTTTGCAGAAACATGCCTGAGATTGACATCCGTGTTTGCAAAAATATGTAAAAGGGTTATCGATGGCATTGCGTCATTTTACAAGTGCCATTGGATTTATCGATGGCACTAGATTGACAGCAGCATATTACTCCCTGTGTGACATTGCATCATTTTTCAAGTGACATTGGATTGATAGCAATTAAACAATGGCAATATAAGGGCATGGCGATGTTGGGCGCGCCAACACCATGTAAAGTACCTCCACAGATGCAATAAATTGTCGAGGCAGAGCTCGTTGCCGAGAGCAACAAACATATCAGTGCGAGCACAACAAAACTAGACCGTACGAAATTAATTACAATTCGGTCATTTTTGAACTAAACGAGAATAACTTCTGGAGGCAGGTATAATCTAATGCCGGCCGCGGCGGCCATCCGTGCCTTCCACCTCCGTGGCCTCAGCCTCCGCCATAACTTCCCTGTGTCCGGCTGCACTTCAGCCGAAGGGGATGACCTAGGGGAAGAGTGGATCCTCTACTTCCGTGAAGCCGAGGCGGGGGTCAATGGTGTTGTGCGCTAAACCGGGCAACACACCGGGTGTGTATGCCGGCGATGCGGTGGCGGTGGCCTTCGTGGGACCCAAGCGGCGGCGGCTCCCATGGTCTACTTTTCCTCGGTGTCGGCGGTGGCCGCGGAGGTGCTGGCCGCCTCCGCCGACAAGCCATGGTACCGCCAATGTTTGCAGCGGATGGCGCGGCCGGCCACGGTGCACTGGACGCCGTGCTCCCCCGCGTGCCGGCGTGGAGCACCTGACCACTCCTCTGTGAGCTGGCTTGGAGCGGTGAGTTGCTGCACCATGGGCCAGCTTGGAGCGGCGGCTTGCTCCTCCGCTTGCCTGCCTGCAGCCTCGCCCATGGTATTGAAGGCCTGGGGCGGGGAGGGAGGTGGAGCAGCGAGTTTCCTGGCTCGTATCTGGCAGGCTCGGCTTGGCACCCAGCCAGCTTTTATGCCGGAGAACTCGTCTTCATGCTCGCCGGATGCTATGGAGAGTGTGGAGAAAATGGTGCAAGGAGGAGATGGGGAGCGGAGGTGTGGTGCGGTTCTTGCCAGGTGTCTGGCCTCATTTAACTAGCGAGCGGACGCTAGGAGCCAAGCGGCGTAGTGTTGAATGCCGGTAGGCTCACGGACGAACATGTGGGCGGAGTTGGTTTCTCGGCACACGCGAGGGTTCAATGGAGGTAGGCGGGGTAGTCTGAAGCTAGTTGAGAGCATGGTTAATAATATAGCCAAAAATTGGCTATAAGAAGTTGCCATGTCATTTGTTAGAGTCAACCTAATAGCCGGCTTACAATAGTAAGATTTAAATATGTAGTACTTTGCTAGCTGGCCCACCATACATTCCCACAAAGTGTCTAGGGTCTCATGCTATAGCCAACTCTTATTCTACAGCCCGCTTTCCTTCTCTCTCCTCTTCTCTCTCCTCCAACTAAGCAAAGATATAATGCGGCGAGGAGGCGTGTTCAGCCTGGCGTGCAGCGGGTGATGCTCTCTCGGCCGGCGCGCCGGTTCAATGCCTGCACCAGTGAGAGATCGCGTACGCTCTGGCACTGGGTGAGAGAGGACGGCACGGTCCACAGATCGGGACGCGCCGGCAGTGTGTCTCCTACCTCACTGACGGCGACCGCATCAACGCTTCATCGCCGCCCTTCCACGGCGGACAGGATCCGGTCGGATCTTTCACCGCTGGTGAGGAGAGAGACAATGGCTACCGCCTGTCTTGTTTAGATCAGGAGAGGGTGAGAGTGTGAAGGGAGCAACCCTGGCTAGCAGCAAGCGCTGAAACTCCAGCCTACGTGTATAGTGACGATTTTCATTTTTAGCTCCATACCAATCGTTTTAATAAATTGTATAACGTGATTCTAAAAAAAAGTATAATGTGTCATTGAAAAACAGAACTCGTGTCCTGCTAAAAAAATGTATTTCATAAACGTGGCAACTCGATCAGTAGCAAGCCACCGCCTCCAGGTCATTCACGTGTAGTCCTGGACCGTCAACACCTGCGGATCAAATTATCACGCGAGCTGACTCTTCGTACAAAAGTGCGCTCCACCACGTACCCGGTACCTGCGCACGCAAAAATCGTGCACCTATGGGTTTATTTGTTTACTGTGCGTTACGTAACTCTCATATGTGCGAGACAGCGAGGGACCGACCTCTTCTCTTCGTATATGTACTCCACGGTTTGTGTGATGTCCAAAAAATAATTATAATACTCCAGCGTTCCTGTGGGGACCGTTGGATCATCGATCAAATGGACACAGGTAGAGGTCGTAATAATTTGTAGAAAACCCCTCAAAGAGTCTCAAAATTTCGCTCGGGTCCAGAGGTTTTTTCCACTATCCAACAACCGGAGAACTATCGTATCGTGGGACCTTGGGAGGCCTTGGAGCACCAAATTTTTTCCTACAAGGGATCGTCCTACAAACAAGTGGTGTGTGTGCATGAGAACCGGCGTAGAGAAAGAGAGTAACCTAGAGAGAGATAGGGGGGAGAGCGTGCATACGAGAGATCGACCTGGAGATAGATCGTGTGTCTGAGAGAGAGAGGGAGAGAGAGAGGAGGGAGTACTGCATGTGTGAAAAGACACGAAGAGTGTGTGTGCGAGAGGTATCGACATAAAGAGAGACGGTAGCTAGTGTGTGTGCATGATCGAGAGAAATAGAGGTAGACAAAAGTTCGAGGATCAGTGAGAGACATCGGAGTATGCGGGTGTGAGAGATGTAAGGAAGAAGGCTCGGTGATCGATTGAGCGCGTTTGTGTGTGACGGAGAAATGATGGGAGAAGTTACATGGAGTACACATGAATGGTTAGGGAGTGGGATACATTGTGTGCAAGGGAGGCCGAGAGAGACAGGGTGCGTGGAACGAAGGGGCCTACAAACATTGTGCGAGAGAGACCTAGAGAGAACGCACGAGAAAGAATGCCGAGTGTGTGTATGTGTGCTGCGGAGAAAGATAGTTCTTGCTACAAACAAAAGGGAGCGCGGGAGACACTACACAGAGAGGGTGTGTTTCAAGAAGGTGTGACATATCTACATAGATACAAGGAGCGCGGGAGAGACATATACGAGAGAGGGGAAGTGAGGGTGTGTAATAGATGGATAAACCTAGCCAGAGGTTGGTCTATAAGTGTGTGTGGGAGAGGCAGGAGTCGGGGGTGCGAAAGGGAGAGTTGTGTGTGTGTGTGAGGGAGACAAGGGTCGGGAGGGGGCGGTCAAAAGCAAAGAGGTGTGTGTGTGAGAGAGAGAGAGAGAGTTAGAGAGAGTGAGAGAGAGAGAGATTGTCTGACTAGTAAACAAATGAATAGTTTTAGTTTTGGAACAGAGGTGAAGAGGGAAAGGAGACGCCGACAAACGGTGTATGTGAGAGAGACAGATAAATTTTAGTGGTAGGAGTCATATCTAGAAAGAGATGAGGTGTGTGATAGATCCCTAGAAAGAGAGAGACAAAATGAAAGGCGAGTGAGAGAGTGTGTGTGGCGGGTAAAATAATGATAGGTAGCTAGAGAGACACCAGAGCATGATAGAGACGTAAGAGATAATGAAAGCCGAGTGGTCTACAGAGATAGAGAGAGTGTGACACGTGTCGAGAGAGACGGCGAGAGACTGTGTTTGTGAAAAAAGAGAAACATGTACTGAGTGTGCGGGTGAGATAGAGAAAAGAGAGTGATAGCTATACTGCTATATGAAGGGGCACGCGAGAGAGACCTAGAGAGAGATGGGCATGAAAGGAGATGCAAGTATTTAGTTGCGTGTGTAAAAGATGTCAACATAAAAGGGATTCAAATATTTGATTTAGAGATGACGATACATGTAATTCATACTCGAACCAAAAATGATCTATCAAACATGCATAGTCATTTGAATTTGGGCACATGTATGTTATTTAATTTCTTGATATTAGTGATCCATGCACTTGAGTTGAACATAAAGTGGTTTCAAATATTTGAATTCAACCTTATGAATTTGAGATTATGGCAATTGTAAACCATATATATATATATATATATAAAGGGTGTTGGGCTTTTGAAAGTATATATAAAAAATGATGTATATAGATTTGTATTCGAATACAAACTGGATCTTGCCCGAAAAAAATAATACAAAATGGATTCGAATTGAGATGGCACGGTAAATGTGCAAGCTTATTCTCCTAAAATTTGAACAAAGCGGCGAAACACCCAGTCCCTCATCGGCCGTAACCGCCCGAAACCAAATTTTGGGTGATGGAAATTACTGCCTATGCCCTGACACGCAAAACCCGCAGGCTCGATTTCTATAGGTCTCGATAGGGGTAGGTTTGTAATTTCACTCAAACGTGACATAACCGCCTCTCACCCCGATTCATACACGGTGGGCACCAAAACACAGTCTCTCCTCGGCTGAAATCGGCTCTCACCCTGATTCATACACGGTGGGCGCCAATAGTGGGCGCCAAAACAAACTCTCCTCGGCCAAAATCGCTCTCGCCCAATATTCGGGGTATGCGAGATTACCGTCCTACCCCCAACCGACCAATATCGCTTTGATGTCTGAAATTTTAAACGGGGGCTAAGTTTGTAACTTTCCCCGCATCTGAGACAAGCGCGTCCCAAAGACATGGTTCCCACCTACCTCTCTCTCCCTCCATTTCCCCATTCGTACTCCGTGGGCGCCAAAACACCCTCTCCACCCCAGCCTCCTCCGTCCGCCACCCCATCCGCCGCCGTCCTCCTCCACCATGTCGGAGCTGATACCCCGACGCTGTCATCCATTACAAGAGATCGACATCTCTCATCCACGGTTCTGGATCAGGATCCTTGCATCGCGTCCTCTCGCTTCATCCGCGCCGTCGTCCACCTTGGCAGGGCCGCTCCTACGACTGTCTCGTCCACCGCACCGGGACATATCCCCCGCCGCCACCATCTGCCCTGCCAGATCTGCTTCCACGCCGCCGACAGCCATCGCAACCGCAACACCCTCAACTTCTCAGCAGATGCCTACACGGCGCCGCAACAGAGGCGGTACTCTTCCATATCTGCTCAAGTTATTTATCTCAGCCAGAAAATAGATCGCCACTGCTTTACTGTGGTTTCTTGTCCATCACTTAGAATCTTACTTCTTAGTTGAAATCAAACATTGTTTGCGAAGTAGCCTTTGTCTCCTTTGCACCTTCAGATCCGCCATGGTACGCTCAACACTATACAGTACTCGCAATGCTTATGGTTTTCCCCTTTTATATTCACTACCATCATCGTAGGTGCTTCATGTCGTGCCAGTACTGTTCCTCAACCCATCAACAGAAACAACATGCCACTCATATTTCCAAAGCTTAGTTGTTCAAATACGAATCTGATATTAGTAAAACAGAGAATGTTTAATTGGTCAGCTAATGTTCCTACTTTAGTTTCGAAAAAGCATGTGCGCCACATATAGAGAGACATCAGGGAATTGCATTTCTTTATGCGCTCTGGTTCACCATGGGTGGGCAACGAACATTGTAGTATCCAAACTCTGGTTGCTTTTCTTTAACCTGTTCCTCTTTTGTTCTTTATTAAGTATAGTAGTACAGTATGTTCCTTGCCTGGAAGAGGAGCAGGGACATTTGTAGTCGACAGGTCTATTGTGTCGCTTCTGATGGATGCTTTGAACTCTTCGAGTTGGGTCAACCTTAATATCCAGGAAATGCTGGGAGCTGTGTCGCCTTTGAGAGTCTAGACTGATAGTAACAGTAGTGCACCTTCAGTTGAAGAGAGCTGCCCCTGTAGGGGATACAAAGCCTATCTAGCCGTACCGGCAATACAAGCCCATATTTTCCAGCTAGTTCCACTTTCCTGATTTTACTCGTGATGCTTAGGGTTTTCCCATTTTATCTACACTATGATTTGTATGTGCTTTGTGTCGTACTAGCAACACTCCAACCTTCAAGCTAAACAACACACCACTCATAATTCCAAAGCTTAGTTGTTCATATACGAATGTGATATGATAATGATATTACTTAACAGACACACATTTAATTGGTCAGCTAATGTTTCCACTTGAGTTCCCAAACGCACGTGGCCACATATAGAGAGACAGCAGGGAATTGCATTTCTTTGTGCGCTCTGGTTCATCATGGGTGGGCAACAAACATTGTATTATCCAAAATCTGCTTGCTCTTCTTTAACTTGTTCCTCTTCTTTTCTTCTTTAATAAGTATAGTAGTACAGTATGTTCCTTGTCGGGAAGAGGAGCAGGGACACTTGCAGTCCACAGGTCTATTGGGTCATTTCTGATCGATGCTTTCAACTCTTCGAGTTGGTCTGCCATAATATCCAGGAAACGCTGAGAGCTGTGTCACCTTTGATAGTCTAGACTGATAGTAACAGTAGTGCCCCTTCAGTTGAAGAGAGCTGCCCCTGTAAGGGATCCAAACCTTTGTAGCCGTACTGGCAATACAAGCCCATATTTTCCAGCTAGTTCCACTTTTCGAATTTTACTCGTGATGCTTAGGGTCTTCCCATTTTATCTACACTATCAGCTGCGTAAGTGCTTTGTGTCGTACTAGCATCACTCCACCCTTCAAGCTAAACAACACACCACTCATATGTCCAAAGCTTAGTTGTTCATATCCAAATGTGATATGATAATGATATTAGTTAACAGACACATTTAATTGGTCAGCTAATGTTCCCACTTGAGTTTCCAAATGCACGTGGCCTAGTTTATCATGATCTTAGTTTCCAAATGTATAGAAAGAAGTGGAATCTCCATAATATGCTTCCTCTTCTATTCTTTAACATGTTCCTCTTCTGTTCTTCTTTAACATGTTCCTCTTCTGTTCTTCTTTAATAAGTACAGTATGTTCCTTGTCAGGAAGGGGAGTAGGGAGATCTGCAGTAAACAGGTCTATTGGCCGCTTTTGCTAGATGCTTTCAGCACTTCGAGTTGGTCTGCCATAATATCCAGGAAATGCTAGGAGCTGTGTGGCCTTTGAGAGACTAGACTGATAGTCACGGTAGTGCGCCTTCAGTAGAATAGAGCTGGCCTCTAGGGGATCGACATGCTTTCGATTAGTAGCTGCAATACAACCCCATATTTTCAAGCCAGTTCCACTTTCCAGATTTATTTATGATGTTATGGTTTCCCCCTTTTATCTACACTACTATCTGCCTAGATGCTTCTTGTCGTACTAGCAGCACTCCATCCTTCAAGATAAACTACATGCCACTCATAATTCCAAAGCTTAGTTATCAAATTCAAATCTGATACGATACAAATACTAATAAAATAGAGACACATTTAATTGGTTAGCTAATGTTACTACGCGAGCTTTGAAATGCATGTGCGCCACATATAGAGTCATGAGGGAATACTATTTCTCTGTGCGCTCTCGTCATCATGCTTTGGCAATAAACTTTGCATACATTATATTTTGAACCTATCATCTGCCAACTATCATTACTTTTGGAGCTCCCAACAGGGAGCCTATTTTTTTTAGCAGTAGTGCCAGATTATATTAATGTACGCACCAAATTACAACACACATGGGCTCTCTCATCAGAATTCCAGAGGTAGCACACAAGGGTTTGCAGGGAGCCCCTATTATATTAGGATATCCTATGCATTTCGAAGATAATCTCACTACTATTTCTGTTTTCATGCATATCAGATATTGAACATGATCACAATGAATATGAGAATGTGCGCATCAAAGGAATACCGCAGAAAAGTGCAATGGCTAACAAACCTGGCATCAAGGGATTGAGTTCCATTCTGGATGGAATGAAACCCACACGCTCCCCACCTACAGCTTCGTGTTCAGAATATGTTCCTAATGACTATTCTGAGCTCGTGCAGTCAAAGGCAGATCGCCTATCGTGTTCACCCATCAAGGTGCATGTTCTAATTTGGCAAGGTTTTATTGGTTGCACGTATCTTGCATAAGGTGTCTTGCATTTCTTCTAATTTGTTGCACCACCATCTTCTTAGTTTACTCATCATACATGTGAAGATGCCATGCCCATCCATTATCAATACCTATTCCATCTGTCATCATACCATGTTTTCCATTCAAATGTTGTTCTTGTGTATCAGACATCCAAAAGGAAGAGGGTGATTGCAGAACCTGAAGGAGTACAAACAAAGTCTTTGAAAAAGGTGGTGGTACCAGAGAAATCAGATAGCACCCCACTTATATTGGCGACAGAACCAGCGCCACAAAACCTAGGTCCGACTCTAGCAGACTGTACCCATACCGCACTGGCCATACCACTAGCCCCACCACACAGGAACCGCACTCCAGCAAAAGGTATGGCGATTTCAGTTGCCATAGCACCAGCAGTACCACAGAAAAATCCCAATCCAGCAAAAATTACACCAAATCCACAGGCCAATGACCTATTCCAACTGCAGAGTGCCCCAATTCCTGCAGATTGGAACCCCATTCCAGTTATTCCCAGTTTAAAAGACAATGCTTTCAATGTTGTTAGGAACCATGTGCGTATCTTCCCATCATGGGAAGATTATAGTGAAGACAAACACCATTTTCACATCTTCCTGTCGCACTTACGTGTAAGTGCTATTATTCATGGTGATTATTCTCTTGTTTTCTGTTGATTGAACACATCAATGATTTACATTACATTCTTCTAAATAGGAGAGGGTCAATCTGGATAGTCATGACAAGCAAAGCTTGCTTGCGCTTTTCAAGGACGCATTGCAGCAGTATCGGTGTTACCTGAGGCAAACACACTTTAATGGCAAGTCTATAAACAAAATTTCGATGAAGTCTCCTGTGCTAAATTTACAAGATATTGAATGGAAAAACCTTGTTATGCACTGGTCTCGTCCCCAGGAAGAGGTACTGTCTATGAGATCACATGACAATTTGAACTCCTACATTTCTGCATGTGCCTTACCAATCTCTTTTGCAGGAAAACTGCTCGAAGAAGAATAACAGTTTGAAATGGATGACAGGATATCGCAACTATGCTGCTCGCTGCTTTGCTCTTGTTAGTACCTGCTGCCCTGTATTGCTGTACTTACATTCATACCTGGTTGATTATGTGACATCTGTGTGCATGATACTTGCTTATCCATTGTTTGCTCCAAATTATCAAATCTATATTAATGCTTACATTAATGTAGAATAAACCCAATGATTATGAACAATTTTAGCTCTACATTGTTCTTGTAAGTACCTGTTGTCCTTTTGCACTGTACTTATATTGACAACTAGTTGTTCATGTACCATCACTCTGTAGCTTATTTCCCCTTGCCCTCCATTTTCTAGACCTTATCAGATCTATATTTACTCTTACCAAAATGTTGAATAAAACAAATGCTACTGAAGAAGTTTAGCTCTGCATTGCTCTTGTCAATACCTTTTTGCCTATACCGCTGTACTTACATTTCTAGCTAGTTGATTATGTAGCATCACTCGTCATCTTAGCTTAAATATTCTCCATTTGTTCCTATATTATCACATCTATATTTACGCTTAACAAAATGTAGAATAAAGGCAATGGTTATGAAGAAGATTCTGTGGTAAACTACTTGAATTGCCCCCCATCAGCATGGACAAGGGCTTTATAGAGCCCATCTTCACTACTAACGTAAGTTTGCCCTTCTCGAGCCTTCAAACTTTGTTGAGTATATTTGGATAGGCATGACTGCAACTGCTGTTTATTTTTCGCGTTTGCATCAAATTGCATGTTTAAAGTTTCTTATGAAGAACTTCATAAACATAAGTTTGTCCTTCTCTATTTCAGTTTTTAGTTGTACAACCAAGTTCCTTATTCATACCATGTAAATGAAACTAAACAGAGCAAGTGATCTTCTTTAGAGTGCATGCATGCTTGTGTTCATGATCTGTAATCCAGGGGTGTGGTGAAACTACCCACTCCAGCACAATGTCATATCCTGCTATGTCTTAACTATGAACTATGCCATATTTTGTTAATGTTATTTAAATCATGTCTCTTTATTTTCCAATCTGAAATGGGATTAATTGCCAGCACACTAGCCATTGATGCTTATACGTTCTTTAGCACCGCATGTATGCTTGTGTTCTTGATCTGTAATCCAGTGGTGTGGTGAAGCTGGCCACTCCTGCACAATGCCATATCCTGCCATGTCTTAACTATGAACAATGCCATATGATGTTAATGCTATTTTAAACCGTGTCTCTTTATTTGCCCATAAGAAATGGGATGAATTGACAGCACTAATGCTTATACGTGCAAAACCTATTATCTGTTTTTTTGTTTGTCTTTCAGAGTGATATCTCTGACGCCAGGAAGAACTGCCACAATGATAGTGAGACAAAACCATTGCTTGTCCCTCTAACATATATTGTAGGGAAGAAGGCAACACATCTTGGGGATAGCGATACAACCCCAAAGTCATGTCTTGATATAGTGTCGAAGTTACTCACTAATAGCAGTGATACAAGCTCGATGAAGTCGCCGCCTGAATCTGTTCTACTTGTTTAGTCTCAAATTCAAGAAGAAAGACATGCTTCAGCTCAACTCGTACTGGAACTCCAATCTCTATGGAAGATTAACCAAAAGTACATGACATTTATTGATGCTATGTAGCTAGAGTTGGAGGATATAAGCGCCAAACAAGCGTAGTCTCATCAGCTTGCTCAGCTGCTTGCGCTACAGCTCCCGGGCAGGGCTAACCTTTCTTGAACTGTGTTGAAGTGCTGTCGGTTCTGTATATTATTTTGTCGGTGCGTTTATTTGCACTGGTGGCGACCTGTGATGCCCAGTGTATGTAATCCGATGTCTGGTTGCGCTTTATTATCACTGGTGGTGAAGTTTGATGCCCAGTGGATGTAATATCCCGTTATTTCATTTTTGTATAGTCTAGGTTTATTCTTAGTCACTATCCTATAATTTATTTACTGTATATGCTATCGTCGCTAGGAGCTTCGATGGAGATCAATGGGCTGAAACATTATTGGTCCGTCAGTGCTATATATTAAAAAAATTAGACTACGCAAACGGGCTGGCCCGCAACTTTATATATGGGTCGAAACATGGGCCCACAATCATCTCGGGCCGTTAGCAGGCCTGAGCGTAAACCGGGCCCAAGTAGTTTAGGGCCTTTAACAGGCTGAGTAAACCACGAGCCTTAGTTGGGCCAAAAAATACCATGTGCTTTTAACAGGCTGTAAATTAGATCTGGCCTGAATTGTGCCGAACAATTCACGGGCCGACAGCAGGCCTAAATATACCTCGGCCCATGATAGGCCCAATTATACGACGGGCCGTTCACAGGCCAAAATTTATCTCGGACCGTGTTTGGCCCAATAACATGATGGGCTGTAAGCAGGCCGGATGCAAAGCGGGCCATAATTAGGCCCAATTCTTTCACGGGCCTTTAACAGGTTGATAATCAGAGTGGGCTTAAATTTATCCACGAAGACCACGGGCCGTTAAGATGTCTAAAGTCACTAGTACCAGAAATGGGCCAAAATGCTGCACGGGCCGTTAAGAGGCTGAAAGTCACTTGAACCAGAAATGGGCCCAAATGCTGCACGGGCCGTTACGAGGCCAAAAGTCACTTGTACCAGAAATGGGCCCAAATGCTGCACGGGCCGTTAAGAGGCCGAAAGTCACTTGCACTTGAAATGGGCCCAAATGCCGCACGGGCCGTTAAATGGCAAAAAGTTAAATCGGGCTGAAAAGGGCCCACTTGCGCAAAGGGCCGCTAACAGGCCGAAACAATCATCGGGCCAAACTGGGTCAAACTGTTCAACGGGCCTTTAACAGGCCGTAATACAAACCGGGCCATAAATGGGCCAAAAATACAGTGCACTGTTAATGGGCCATATCTGATATGGGCCGTAATTTGGCCCAAAATATTGCAGGCTATTAACGGGCCGATCCACTATTATCTTACAAAATCTTGTGGGCTTTCGGCTGGACCGGCCCGTTTAACCTGAATGGGCTACTATTGGGCCATGCCACATGTCGACCTGTAATAGGCGTTTCCCATCCAATGAAAGGATGACAACTGTCGCGACGCCGAGCTGACACGTGGATCCTTCGGCCAATGAGAAATTTACACGTGGAAAATCGCCATTGGTCCGAGCTGTTAACGGGTTATCGGATCCAAACCGGAACCCAATAGCTTAACGGCGACCCATTACGGTGGATACCACGTGTCGGTTACCCTTGACGAAAACACTTCCATGACACGACATTTATCGTCACGGAAGTGGACACTTCCGTCATGATAATTTTAGTATTGTCATGGAACACTTCTACGACAGCATAGGTATGACTATCTTGATTCTGTCATAAATTTGTCATGGATGTACATGCATGACAGAAAATGTGACCTACTGTGACAAAGACGTATCATCACGGAAGTGTTTTTTTTGTAGTGTTTATTCAACTACTCTTCCTGTGCATCAGCCATTTGAATCGGTGATGGAAAAATCTGGAGTGAAAACAAGGTCTTCAGAGCAGACAATGCTACCTGCTGAAGCAGATATCTTGCTGGTTACAGTTAGCTCCTCAGAGGAAGATTCAGAGATAGATGACCAATCCTATTTTCCCCTGAGGTGTATGCTCAAACTTGGCAGGGTTATATTACTCATATCATGCATATGTTGTCTTGCATTGCTTAGTTTAGTCATCATATACACAATATTGAATGCCATCTGCTTAGTTTAGACATCATATATGCGATTGCCATCTGCTTACTTGCTTAGTATATAAATCAGATATGTGAATTCATGCCAACATGTTTACATAGACAACATGTATGTGAATTATGGCATGCCAACCTATTTAATAAAGACATCATGCAGTTATATCATCTCATCCTGTTTACATAGCCATCATATTTTGAATTATGTCATTCTATCCGTGAATTATATCATGCCATCATGTTTCCATAGACAGCATGTATGTGAATTATGGCATGCCAACCTATTTAATAAAGACATCATATTTGAATTATGTCATTCTATCCTGTTTAGTTAGCCATCATAAATGTGAAATTGTGTCATGATATCCTGTTTAGTTAGCCATCATATATGTGAAATTGTGTCATGCTATCTTGTTTGGTTAGACAACATATATGTGAATTATTTCATGCCCTCTTTTATTCCCCACTATCCATTGCACCTGTCTATCATACAATGTCTGTACATTCAATTAATTTTCTTGTTTATCGACCATTTGAATTGGACGGGGTGATGGCAGTATCTAAGGGAGTAAAAACACGGTCTTCAGAAAAGACAGTGCTACCCGTCGATGCAGATAGAACCACAGTTGTACTTGCCCAAGAACCAGCCCCACCACACATAACCCAAACTCTCGCAGATTGTACCCCTACCCCGTTGGACAGAGAACCAGCTACACCCCATCTAACCCCAACCCCAGCAGATAGTAACCCAGTTCCACTTGACACAACACCATCTCCACCACAGAGCACCCAAACACGAGCAGTTAGTAAGGCAACCGCAGTGCCCAAAGCACGAGGACCAGCACTGCGAACCCCAACTCAACGCTTAAAGCAGAAGAACAGCTGTTCTCAAGTTAGATTCCGTAGCTATGGTGCATACTCCTTTGCTCTTGCATTACTGTATTTACTCATACCAACTATTTCAAATTTGAAGGATCCAATTGAAACTCCAATGGCACAACAGGTATGTTTTAAACCTGTTTCTTTAACTGGTTTGCTGTTGTAACTTCTTGCTCTATGTTGATTTCAGTTTCAATTGTATAAACAGTTATGTTCTCATGTCATGCACATTACAAGTGTTGTTAGTCCTGTTAGTTTCCCACACATATATTCAGTCTATGCCACTTTGTCTTTAACATATATGATTTGAACTGCATCTCTATCTTGATTTGGCAACATAAACTAGGATGATATAGACAATACAGTGACCATAGTACATAAATATATGTTTGTTTCATGCTGTTATCCTGTCAACATTACTAATGAACTGGTTTACCAAAATGAGTTTCATATACTACATGCTAAACCTGTGATGTATCTGCTTGTTCCTCTTTTAGAATGCCGGCGGAATATTGGAGAAGAGTACCCCATTATGCAACAGTAAAGGAAGTAATGCAGACAAGGTTCAAGATAGTGAGACAACCATGTTGGTCTCCAAGAAAGCTGATAAAAACTATCTTCAAGACAGTGAGACAACCCCAAAGTCCTGCCTTGATGTAGTGTTCGAGTTACTGGGCACTACCGCTGGCACAAGCTCTTCGAACTCGCTGCCTGAATCAGTTCGGCTTCTTGAGTCTCAACTGCAAGTTGAAAGACAACGATTAGATGTGCTGCGACAAGAAGCCGAAGGACTGAGGAAGTCCCTGCAGAATTTAGATGCACACTTTCTGGTGCAACAACAAGAGTTGGAGGAGTTTAGCGCCAAACAAGAGAAAGCTCATAAGCTTGCTAAGCTTCTTGCCAGCATGGTGAGTGCCCGGGATATCGTTTCTTGAGCTCTTCTGAAGTGGTTTCATTTCTGGACTTGTTTTGCTGCCGCATTTATTTGCACTGGTGGCCAACTTAGTCGCCCGGTGTTTGTAATATGATGCTTTGTTGTTCCCATTATTTGCACTGGTGGCGAACTTTGATGCCCAGTGGATGTAATGTATGTAATCGCCGTAATAGCCTAGCGTTAGTTGCTTGCTTATTTATTTACTTATAGTCATGTTTATTGCTTGTAGTCACTGCAGTTCTTTTTCCTCGGTTTGCTAGTGGCCGCAATAACCATGGGCCAAATACAGGCCATAGGATCCATGGGCCTCCTACGGGCCGTAGGATCCATGGGCCTCCTACGTGCCGTATGATCCATGGGCTGTATTGTTCGTGGGCTAAAACCGGAGCGCAATATGGGCCGTAAACGGGCCAATTTGGGAACGGTCGGTTTAAGGGCCCGTAGCATAATGGGCCGTTAACAGGCCAAAAGTCATCACAGGCTTAATTCTATCGACAGGTATAACGGGTTGTTAATGGCCGGAATACATGACGGGCTGAAAATGGCCCAATGGGTTAACAAACCACAAACGGGCCGATTGTAACCACGGGCTGAATTTGGCCCATTAGCATAACAGGCCAGTAACGGACCGTAAGTAATCGAGGGCCGGAAATGAGCCCAAGAATTTATGGGCCCTTAGAAGGCCGAAAGAGAACACGGGCTGGAAACGGCCCAACTGAATCATGGGCCCTTAAATGGGCTCAAAGTAGTTCACTGTTCATGATGGGCCTGATTCACCACGGGCCGTCAATGGGCCCAGAGATGCAAAAGGCCTCATATGGGCCGAAAGAATTCATGGGCCATAGATGGGCCGAAAGTGACAACAGGCTGGAATCATATGGGATGGCCCACATGAAGCTACTGGGCCGAATTTTTAAAGGCCATAACAGGCCGTGAGTACCCGGGCTGTAAATGGGCTGTATGCGAACAGGCCGGTAACAGGCTTTCCATGGGCCGGCCCGTTAACTTTTGACCAAGTCAAATGGGCCGGCCTTTATAACCTAAATGGGCCACTGTTGGGCCGTGCCACGTGTCACTGTTCCATAGGCGCGTCTCGTGCAATGAATGGACGACATCTGTCACAACGCCGACCTGACATGTGGACCAATTGGCCAATGAGAATTTTACACGTGGAAAATCCCCATTGGTCAGGGCTGTTAATGGGTTATCGGATCCAAACCAGAACCCGATAGCTTAACGGCGACCCGTTACGGTGGATGCCACGTGTCGGTTACCCTTGACGAAAACACTTCCATGACACGACATTTATCGTCATGGAAGTGGACACTTCCGTGATGATAATTTGAGTATTGTCATGGAACACTTCTACGACAGCACAGGTATAACTATCTTGATTCTGTCATAAAATCATCACGGATGTACATGCATGACAGAAAACGTGACCTACTGTGACAAAGACATATCATCACGGAAATGTTTTTTTTGTAGTGTATTTAGCATGTACCTCTCCGTCACATACACCCTATACGACACACACACATTTATTTCTCGCCATGTCTCTCTGCCTCACAAACACAATCCCCATAGTCCTCTCTTTGTATCCCGCACACGATCCCTCTATATTTCTTAAACACTCACACACACGATGTATCCATCTCGCACCATTATCCTCTCTCGCCTGCACACTATGCACACACATTCTCTCCCTAGGTTTGATTTCTCTCAATATCTGGCACACACACACTCACCCCTTGAACACTATCTATCCCCGTCCAACGTTATATAGCGGCCACAGTCGCCTGTGCTCCTCTGCTCCCCGACATGCACAACACCTCGATCTTCAAAGAGGGCATCGGGAAGAACGGAGACGCCGACCAGACCGCACTAGAGAATTCAGGGCCATTTGGAAGCAGGATGACATAAAAGTGGCTGACGGACTCCTTTGCTCTCTCTCTCTCTCTCTCCCTCTCTCACACACACCAAAATATCAATCCCTCACCCCACAAGCACACACACAAGCTCTCCACCCCCCTCTCGCCCATGTTTTTTTTAGCTCTCTCTTCAAACCCTTTGACTCTTCTCCTTCCACATGTACAAAATCTCGATCGCATGCACACATCTCGCTCCCTATATATACATGTCTCCATCTTTCTCACAGACCTAACTTCTCCCTCCCTATATATATGTCCCTCTCTCTCACACATCCTCTCTCTCTCTCTCTTTCTCTCTCTCTCTCTCATGAGGTTTCTCTCCTACTCTCTCGCCCACATATATACAATCTTTCCCGCCCTCTGTCTCTCTCTTCCATGGGGTGTATATCTTGTGTGTTGCATGCACACATTTCTCTCCTGCCATTGCTTCATCTTCACACCCTCTCCCTCTATGCTTCATTCATACACGCAGGAATTCACACATTGGGATGTGTTCAAATGTTGTTTTGGATTGGATCATGTAGAGTTATGGTTGGTTTTGTTGCATCCAACTAATTAATAATTATGAAATGCTTTTAGATTTTCATTTGAGTTCGATTATGTGATTTTGAGTATATTGTGAAGTACTGTAGACTTGGTATTTATCTTGGAATTTAACAATGATTCTAACTATTGAATTGTATAAACCATTACATTCGAAGTCAATAGCTTAATCTCTACTCCTAAAGGGGGACTTGGTAGTCTCCATTCCACGGTTTTTTCTCGCCTCACCTTCCACCTTTGTCTGTTTTTTTCCGTCTCTTCTCCCACCATCGTCTAGTTTTTTTTGTCTCTCCCACTCGCACGTAACAGAAAAAACCAGTCAATGAGGCTCCTCTCGATCTGTTTCATACGTCGATCGGGAAGGATGCCCCAGCCGCCATAGAGGAACCCTTTGCTGCCGCCGAGATCCGAGAGGAACCGCTGCCGCCGAGGTCCGAGAGGAGCCGGCCACCATGACCTCCTCCCCAGCCGCCCGTCACCCCCTCCCCCAGTAGCCATGTACAGCGGGACGACGACCACACACCTGGCCTAGGTGTGTCTCGGCCTCCCTCCTCCCTTCGTCCAAGGCCAGGGACTCCCCTCCCCTACCTGATCTCTAGCTCCCCTCCCCTACCCTATCTAATGGAGAGAGGGCCAGGCCTTGCCACTCCGGTGTTCGTTGTGGCCAGATCCGGCTGGGCGACGCACCGTAGAGCCTCCACGTCGGCGGAGCAGCAGCAGCCCGACAGAAGGTGGGTGCCCAATCCGGTATTTTTTTTGGTGATTTGTCTATAGTTATATTAGCATGGGGAGGGAGTAGTGTAGTGCGGATTAGAAGAACGGACATCAAACTCTCCATTATATTAGTTCATATTATACAGCTAATATCATAGTTCATATCATAATGCTGATGCCTCTTCAAATCCAGTGCTTAAATAAGATTAGGAGAAAGGGCATCACACTCTCCAAGAGCAAACAAGATACCACAAATCAATCCTGTCAGTGCATGTACTATCATTTTGTTGTATTCACAAATCTGTCTTATGTTGTATTAACAAATCTGTCTTTCTTTTTCATATTGTGTAGGATTCAGATTTATGACAAGGACACAATCAAATTCATACCATCTGTTGTGATGATACAAGGAAAGTAAACATAGATGCATTTTTGTTCCCCTTAATGATACAAGGGAGAGTTGGCCTACGCTGCCAACTGATATGCGGCGGCGTGGAAGGAGAGTTCAAAAGCAGCACGAGCGGTTGTTCTACTGCTGGTCAGAGGGAGAGATTGGCAAGGGAGATTGAGGGACCTCTACAACCTCGATCTTGCCATACAACCTGATGGCATCATGCCCAAGTAAGCTTCTTCCATGTTCCAATTCTTGCACTTGTTGGTCTCTTACTGTCAGAGCTTACAAAATCTTAGATGTTGCTCACAAAACACCGCGACACAATATTTTGATTGCAGACTATATATTCTTCAGTAATATGTAAAGAATAAGTGAGAGACACAATGTTTTGATTGCAGTCTTGCAGACTGCATATTATTCAGCAACTACGTTCGCAAAAAACAAATCAGCAAGTAGATGCCTTCCTATACATGCATATCCCGACTGGATCATAAGCCATGATCAAAATTTAGTGGTATTGAAACTACAAGGGCAGATGACTATTAATCTCACCTTTAATCTCAAAATCTGCCAGTAGGTTATAACATACATCCTAGAGATTTTTATGATATGTATTGATCTGCTAGTCTTAAATTTCAATCAAACATCCATTATATCCCTGTGTGGCATAGAAGTATTGAAGAACCCCTGCACACTTTGCACTTGGCCACTTGCTTATAAAGAGCGAACAACTTTTGTTAAACATTTTTTTCTGAGTTACACTTCCTCCTCTTTAGGCCCATGATTCACACTTTTTATGTGCTTCCTTTTGGTTTATGTATATGTAACACCCCCTTGTAATTTGCTACAGTGGTCCATCATGATCAATGCCAAGTCAGCATCTTTTGTAAAGCACAAGTGCCACTTGTCTTAGAATTCACACTCAAAATCCAATTTTAATTGCAAGTAAAATATTTACATTTTCAAAAATGCAAACAAAATAGTTCATAATGTTGCAAATAATCCCAAAGCAATTATAAAAATAAAATCAACATTATTTGGATTTCAAAATTTACCCTAACATCCAAAAATAGTGACCAAAACAGCCCCATTAATCCATTTTCATTTATTCAAAATTTAAATAAAATCATCTTACCTCCAAACTTTTTGTGGCAGTGCCAGACATTACCTAGTATTTGATTTGGCAAGTTATGCATTTTACAAAAGTCATTTTCCATCAAGAGAAAATGCAAACAGAAAAGAATAAAAAGAAACAGAAGAAGAAATAAAGAGAAAAAGGGAAAGGGCCACTGTTGGCCGGGCCTTAGTGCACAGTGTGCAGGCCCAGCCCAACAGAGCCGCCGTCGTCTCCCTCCTCCCCGTGTCACCTCGCGCGCGCACGCCTGACGTCGTTCGCCGTCGCCACCGCACCCGCTATCCGCCCCGCGTCGCTACAGCCGCCGCGGGTGGATAAGAGAGCCACCGCACACCTCGGGGACACCCCCAATCCTCATCATCCCCTCTCCCTCGCTTGCTCTCTTCTCTCCACCATCGCCCGAGCGCCACCGTCGCCGCGCCTCACCACCGCCGTGGCCATTGGCCTCTCCGTGTCGCCTGCTGGTGCCCGGGAGGATCGCCGACCACCGCTACGTCCACCTCGACCATCTACGGGAGCCGGGGAGCTCCACCTCGAGCGGATCGAGCTCCTTCCCGTTCTTCGGTCACCGGCGACCACCGTCGATTCCAGCCCCGCCTGCAGCTACTAAGCCACTCGCCGGCCTCCTTGAGCCGCACGGTGAGCGTCCGCATCGACTCCCCCTTCTTTTTCGCACTGCTAGCCGCTCCGTTGCCGTTCCCGTATAGTTGAAGCTCGGCGGCGCCATTGCCGGCGTATTGCTCGAAGCAGAGCCGCCCGAGCCATCCCACGTTGTCAGCCGTGATCCGGGTGCTACGTAGAGCCCGCCGGTGAGCTCCGTCAGTTCGTTAGCTCCCCGTAGCCGCACGGCCGTGTTCACCCGAAAGTCACCGCCGCCAAACCTCGACGCCGGCGTCGTTCCGGTCATCTCCGGCACCAGCCGAGGGCACCATCGTGCGCGTGACGTCGAGCCGCGTCCAACGAGCCTAACCATGGGTCCGGAGATCCTCTGTAGCCGAATCCCGCCGCGTTCCCGTGCCTCCGCAGCGTTTGGAGGTCGCCGGTGTTTAAACGTCGACCGCCGCCGACGTGGCTGGCCTGGGGCCCACTCTGGGTCGCTGACCAGTGGGTCCCGCGGGCCCAGTTGAGCACGTTGACTGGTCAACGTGCTGACTGGGCAGCACTGTGCCACTGACAGGCAGGCCCCACTCACTAATTAATCTGGTTTTTAAAAATAACTTAATCTGTAATTAGTTTAGACACTAACAGATGGGGTCCACCTACTAATTAATCTCTGTTTAGTTTAAATTAAACTCTAATTAACCCTCTGTGTATGACATGTGGGTCCCAGCCATCAGGTTTGACCTGGACTGGCTGAGTTGACTGATGACGTCACCCTGATGCACTGCTGGCGCAATAAAGCTATTTTCAAATTAAAATTAATTCTAGGAATTTCAGAAAATTGCTAAAACTTCAGAAAATCATAGAAAATAAACCGTAGCTCGGATGAAAAAGTTTTCTACATGAAAGTTGATCAGAAAAATGAGACGAATTCGAGTATGCCCTCCATGTAGCTGTCACATGCCCACAACACTGCAAACATGGAACCTTCCCCTCCGGTTCATCTGTCTAACAGATGCCTAAAGCCGGGAAAATATTCCCAGATATTTTCCCGCTCCATCTCTAACGTATACCACTGCGTTAGGTCACCCCCAGCACTGCATATTGCCATGGCATGCATTGTGTTGCATTTGTTTGCTTCGTATTTATTATTTCTTCCCCCTCTTCTATCCGGTAGACCCCGAGACTACCGCCGACTCAGCAGAGTACGACTACACTCCTGACGACCAGTCCTTTTCAGCAGAGCTTCCAGGCAAGCAAAACCCCCTTGATCATTCCTATAACACCCATTTCTTTCTCTCCCATGCTTGCATTAGATTTTGCTACTGTAATTGATTGCTCCTATTCTAATGCATAGCCTGATTTTGTAACCTGCTGTTGATACTTTACCCGTTGTCCTAAATGCTTAGTATAGGCTGGTTAGTGATCCATCAAAGGCCCCACACCCTTGTCCTTGTTGCCATGCTTTACCACCGGTGACTCGATCAGTGTGATTGATGCACAGAGACCGAACACAGCACCGCACACCCCCTTAGTTGTACGACACTGCAGAGATACTATCGTGTGCCGAGGGTGATACCTCTTACCTCACTCCTGATGATATCTCTGTAGCGTAGCTAGTCGGTTGTGGGTTATCGAGGGTGATTCCTCTTACACCACCTCCGATGATGCCTTTGTCGTGCAGCCCCTGACGAGGACATGTACTAGGGATAGGGTAACAGGCCTGACCTACAGACCCTACCCTAGGATGCCACATGCCTTATACTGGGCCCCAGGGCCAGATCAGCAGTCAGGAGCTCTGCAACCTGACATTCACTCGAAGCTCAATGAACCACTCGGGAAGCAGGAGTTCACTCGACCAACCCATTTCACTCGGAGTACCCGATAGTCACTCGACCAGAGAAGACCAGGAGACTCCAGGAATGCAATGGTCAGGACGTGCGCTCGCCTGTATTAATTGTAATCAATGCGCCCGTTACCTGGCGCCCTTAAACCCCCTCATTAACCCCTGGTAATGGCGGCATTCATGTGGGGGCTGGCGAACACTATATAAGCCGCCACCCAGCTCCATTCCAAGGGTTCGCAATCCATTGTAACACATATACTCAAGTAATCAAGCTCCAGAGCACCGAGACGTAGGGCTGTTACCTCCACCGCTGAGGGGCCTGAACTCGTAAATCTGAGTGTAACAACTCCGCCGTAGCTAGGCTCTGCCCTCTCATCTGTACCCCTACACACTACTGTCAGACTTGCACCCACGATAGTTGGCGCCCACCGTGGGGCAGGCGTCTAGCGACTTCCGGCGTAGTTGCATTTTTTCCCATCATCACCATGGTTTCCGGCGGTGGACTGACTCTGGGCGGCGAGATCCATTTCGGCGTCCTCAGCTTCATCGCCGACGATTCGGCGTGGCTCCAGGAAGCCCCGCTGGATGTCGTGGCGTTGCCCATCCGCGACGCAGCGCACTTCTGCGCGAGTGCCTTCAGCGTCCTTCTTCGACAACCGTCGACTCTGTACCAGTCGGCGTCTTCGCTCTCCACCAGCCGTCGTCGCAAGCATTCTGGGCGCTCACGACTTCAGCGGTGAATCAAGCATGTGGTGGCCCTTCAGGTTGCGGCCCCGCAGATCGCGGCAATCGAGCCCGATGAGCCCGTCTTTGATCTGTTCGCCTCTGTGCATGAGCACTCGGACAGCTTATCCGAGTGTGAGAGCAGCGATCCCGCTGCAGAGGTGCTGATGGCCGATTCCCCGCCCAGTCCACCTGGGTACGGCCGCGGAGGCGCGAAGACCGGTGACCCATCACGCGCTGATCTTGGCGGCGGCGGAGACCGTCACGATGACGAGTACTACCCCCGACCTCTCGCTCAGCAGCAGAGGGAGGAGGTGCAGTGCAGAACTGAGCACACCCTCCAGACGCCCATCGTTCGGACGACCCATGAGGCTCAGGCTTTGGAGGCCGCGCGCCAGGCCAACTTGGCTGAGCGCAGTCGTTTGGAGGCGCTCCAGAAATCACTCGACGATCACGCCCACAGGCAGCATCAGCCCAGTTCCAGTCGACGACAGCGGCAGTTGTTCTCGAGTGAGCAGCAGCAGAACTTCCAGGTATTCCACACTCCCGTTCAGAATTTGGCGGTGGCCACTCGGATAGCAGATTCCATTGAGCCGTCCCGATTCGAGGCAGGAGAGGGTCTACAGCAGATCCGGGCCTTGCTTAAGGCGGCTGAAGAACAGAACTCGGCGGTGTCCCAGTCACGCAACAGGATTCACAGTAGATCCGTCAGGGTTGACACCGTTCAGTCGGCCCACAGCCCGGTGTCCCCGAGGAGAAACAGACACTCGCCTCCGCGGTGAAACGACCGGGACCCCCACCGAGACCAGTACTCGGGGCAGGGTCGCAGTCGGAATATGCCTCCGCGGCGTCAAGATGATCGTCGTCGTATGCCGTCGCCCCCTCCGTGGGATGGCTCGTACGCGCCCCGGCCGTACGATGCCAGGCGTCCTTACGGCAATGATCGGAGGGCCAGCCCTCCCCACCATGGTGACGGTTATCGCCAGAGAGAGCCATTCGACTATCGTGACCCGCAGTTCAACACGAGATCTGTTCTCGCTCAGAACCTGGTCGACAGAGATAGAGCTCTGAGAGAGAACTTGGACAGAGATCGTCCGAGTGGAAGTGGAGCCTTCATCTCTGGGCCCATGTGTTTCGGCAGAGCAATCAGAGCCGCGAAGATTTCGCCCAACTTCAGGTTGGCAGCTGGAGTAAGTAAGTTCACCGCCGAGTCCAAGCCAGAAACTTGGTTGGAGGATTATCGAGTGGCTGTGCAGATTGGAGGTGGTAATGACTATGTTGCTATGAAGCATTTGCCCTTGATGCTGGAAGGGTCCGCCTGTGCCTGGCTCAATCAGCTCACTCCGGCCAGCATATACTGCTGGGAAGATTTGGCCCAAGTGTTCATCAAAACATTCGAAGGCACGTGCAAACGCCCTGCTGGATTGACTGAGTTACAGCATTGTGTGCAGAAACCGAATGAAACCTTGAGGGAGTACATTCAGCGGTGGACGACCTTGCACCATGTGGTTGAGAATGTCAGAGAGCACCAAGCCATCTGCGCCTTAAAGGCGGGAGTCAGATATAGGGAGCTCATCCTGAAATTTGGCCGGTCGGGATCTTTAACCATGAGCCGAACGATGGAGATTGCCACTCGGTACGCAAATGGAGAAGAGGAAGACCGTCTCCGTAATGGCAAGGGGAAAACCAGTGAGCCCAACCCCGGAAACAATAATCCCAGTCGGAAGTCGAAGCGCAAGGCTGACGGTTCGGCTCAGGCCGAGGCTGCCGCACTGGCCGGTCAAGCCAAGAACAAGGGGAAGGCTAAGGAAAAGTGGATCCCAAAGAAAAAGAGAGATCAGTTGGGCCAGGATGTCCAGATTTGCCGTGTCACATCCACACCAGAAAAGATGAAGAGGGCAATCTGATATTGCCCAAGCATACCACTCGACAGTGCAGACTGTTAATACAGCAGTTCCGAGAGGGCCAGTCGAGTGAGAAGAGCCCAGAAGATGCTGATGATGGAGACAAAGATGAACCTTTTCCCAGTGTCAACGCAACCCTGATGATCTTTGCATATGTAGAGAGCAAGAGCCGGTTGAAGATCATCAACCGAGAAGTGAACATGGCCATGCCGGCGACGACGAAGTTTCTGAACTGGTCGAAGACTCCGATCACCTTTGATCAGTCGGATCACCCAGCCTACATTGCCACCCCTGGGCGGCAAGCGCTGGTGGTCGATCTAGTCATGGGAGGCGTCCGGTTGCGCAAGGTCCTCATGGACGGTGGAAGCGGACTGAACATACTGTATGTTGATACTCTGAAAGCGATGGGCATTCCGATGTCCCATCTCAGTGATAGCAGCATGCAGTTCCTTGGAGTGATCCCCGGCAAGAAAGCAAAGTCACTCAGGCAGATTGCCCTGGATGTAGTCTTTGGAGACGAGAAGAACTTCAGGAAGGAAAGGCTTACCTTCGAGGTGGTCGACTTCCGCAGCGCCTATCATGCCATCCTCGGTCGGCCAGCTTATGCATGTTTCATGGCCCGCCCATGTTATGTGGACCTTAAGCTGAAGATGCCCGGCCCCAAAGGCGTGATCACAGTCACTGGCAGTCGGCAGCGTGCAGAGGAGTGTTTGCAGCAAGGGTCCAAGATAGCTGATGAACAGATGGCCATGGTGGAGTTGGAGGAGTACAAGAAAAACGCTGATCCGAGTGATATGCTACGCTCCAAGAAACCAGCTGCGGAGTCTGCATTCCAGTCGGCTGGCGAGACGAAGCCTGTGCACATTCATCCGGAAGATCCCAATGCAGCACCCACCAACATCTCAACAACACTCGACAGCAAATAGGAAGAAGCGCTCATCCAGTTCCTCCGTGAGAACTGGGACATCTTCGCATGGAAGATATCCGACATGCCGGGTGTACCCAGGGAGCTGGCTGAGCACCGTTTGCGAGTCGACCCGAAAGCAAAACCTATGAAGGAGCATCTTCGTCGCTCTGTTACACAGAAGAGGAAGGCCATTGGCGAAGAAGTTGCTCGGCTCCTGGCAGCCGAGTTCATCCGTGAGGTGTACCACTCCTAGTGGCTCGCCAATGTCGTCATGGTCCCTAAGAAGGATAAGTCTCTCCGAATGTGCATCGATTTCAAGCACATCAATCGGGTCTGCCCCAAGGATCATTTCCCGCTCCCCCGCATAGATCAAATCGTAGATTCCACCGCGGGTTGTGAGCGATTGTCTTTTCTGGATGCGTACTCCGGGTACCACCAGATCCGACTGTATGGGCCAGATGAAATAAAAACAGCTTTTATCACCCCATTCGGGTGTTTCTGCTATATCACCATGCCATTCGGTCTTAAAAATGCTGGTGCCACTTTCATGCGCACGGTGCAGAAGTGTTTGCATACACAGATCGTCGGAACATCGAGGCCTACATGGATGATATCGTGGTCAAGTCCATAAAAGGTTCCGACCTGCTGGCTGACTTAGCTGAAACTTTCTCAAATCTGCGAAAGTACGATATTAAGCTGAATCTAGCAAAGTGCACTTTCGGGGTGCCCGGGGGCAAGTTACTCGGATTCCTCGTTTCCGAACGAGGGATAGATGCTAACCCCGAGAAGATCGGTGCAATTGTACGAATGAAACGTCCAGAACGGCTTCATGATGTGCAAAAGCTCACGTGTTGTCTTGCAGCTCTGAGCCAATTCATCTCCCACCTCGGTGAGAAGGCACTGCCCCTTTACTGATTGATGAAGAAGTTAGATTCGTTCGAGTGGACTGCTAAAGCACAAGCAGTGTTTGTTCAGCTCAAAGCCCTGCTTTCCACCCAGCCGATGCTTGCCGTTCCGAACAGCAACGAGCCGTTGCTCTTGTACATTGCGGCCACTGGTCAAGTTGTCAGCACTGTCCTCACAGTCGAGCGAGAAGAACAAGGCAAAACTTACAAAGTTCAGCGCCCAGTCTATTACATTTCTGAAATTTGACTCCGTCCAAGCAGAGGCATCCTCATTACCAGAAGCTCGTCTACGGCATTTACCTGGCCGCGAAGAAGGTAGCCCACTACTTCCAAGAGCACACTATGTCAGTCGTCAGCGACGCCCCGCTGTCCGAGATCATGAACAACCGGGATGCGACTGGCCGAGTGGCGAAGTGGGCTATCGAGCTCCTGCCCCTGGACATCAAGTTCGAGGCAAAAAAGGCGATCAAGTCCCAAGCATTAGCTGATTTCTTAGCTGAATGGACTGAACAGCAGCAGCCGACTCAGAGTCACCCGGAGCACTGGACCATGTTCTTTGATGGCTCCAAGATGCTGAATGGTTCAGGAGCCAGAGTTGTGTTGGTGTCTTCGAAAGGCGATCGACTCAGTTATGTTCTGCAGATTCACTTTGATTCCTCCAACAATGAGGCCGAGTACGAAGCGCTCCTTTATGGTCTACGTATGGCCATCTCACTCGGCGTCCGATGCCTGATGGTTTACGGAGACTCAGATCTAGTTGTGAATCAAGTGATGAAGGAATGGGACATCAGGAGCCCTGCTATGACAGGATATTTCAATGCAGTGAGAAGGTTGGAGAAGAAATTCGAGGGACTGGAGCTCCACCACATTCCCCGAGCCAAGAATCAAGCAGCAGATGATCTGGCAAAGATTGGGTCCACTCGGAAACCTATACCCAGTAATGTGTTCCTTGAGCATCTGCATTCCCCAACGGTGAAAGAAGATCCCTTCACGGAAGAGCCTCCGCAAGTGGTCGGTCCGTCCGATCCGACTGAAGTCGAGGTCCCGGCAGTCATTGATTTGGTCATGGAGATCCTAGCAATCATGCCCGAGTGGACAGTGCCTTACATTGCATACCTGCCCAGACAGGAACTTCCAGAAGATGAAGCCGAGGCCCGCCAGATTGTTCGCAGGTCCAAGGCCTTTACAGTGATGGGCGATTAGTTATACATAAAGAGCGTCACCAGTGTGACTCAGCGCTGCATCTCTTCGGAGGAAGGACGACTGATCCTGGAGGAGATTCACTCGGGAACTTGCGGACACCACGCGCCCTCTCGGACAATCATGGCTAAAGCTTACCGAGCCGGCTTCTTCTGGCCATGTGCCAATGAAGCTGCGCAGGAGATAGTCCAACATTGCGCCGGGTGCTAGTTCTATGCAAACTTATCGCACAAGCCTGCGTCTGCTCTAAAGACGATTCCACTCGTCTGGCCGTTTGCAGTCTGGGGATTCGACATGATGGGACCCCTCCGGACAGGGGCGAGTGGATTCACCCACTTGCTGGTTGCAGTCGATAAGTTCACTAAGTGGATCGAAGCCAAACCCATCAAGAAGCTAGATTCTCGTACAACAATCAAGTTTATGAAGGAGATAGTCTTCAGATATGGCGTGCCTCACAGCATTATCACTGACAACGGCTCAAACTTCGACTCAGAAGAGTTCATGGCGTTCTGTGCCACCCAAGGTACCCGAGTCGACTATGCATCTGTGGCGCACCCGCAGTCGAATGGACAAGCTGAGAGAGCAAACGGACTGATTCTTCAGGGGTTAAAGCCACGACTCATGCGCGATTTAGAGCACGCAGCTGGAGCCTGGGTCACCGAGTTGCCGTCAGTTCTTTGGGGCTTGAGGACGACCCTCAATCGGTCTACCAATCGTACTCCCTTCTTCATGGTGTATGGAGCTGAAGCCATCTTGTCGAGTGACCTGCTCCACAATTCGCCCCGAGTGGAACTATACTCCGAAGCTGAAGCAGAGCATGCGCGGCAAGACGCAGTTAATCTCCTGGAGGAGGAGAGAGAGAGATGGCTCTTATCCGTTCAGCCACCTATCGGCAAGATCTACGACGTTTTCACAGCAGACACGTCAGAAGTCGGACTTTTCAGGAAGGAGATCTTGTGCTCCGAGTGGATCAGCAGCGACCTCACAAGCTTGCTCCTGCGTGGGAAGGTCCTTTTGTCGTTTCAAAGGTTCTGCACAACGGAGCATATCACCTGTACAACCTTCTGAAGCAAGCGGACGAGCCCCGCGCTTGGAATGCAGACTTGCTTCGACGTTTTTATACTTGATGTTGAGATGTAATAAAAGTACTCAAGTGATGTTTGATGAATAAAAGCATGACTTTTCCAGTTCCACATTGAGTTCACTTGTACGCATTCTCTGGCTTACAACCCCCAGTGGGTTACGCCCTTCAACTTAGCTGCAAACCAGTTTTTGCCTAAGTTAAAAAACTACTCCGAGTGAAGAGCATCCCTCTCACTCGAGGGTTTGGCTGCGAACCAGCTCTCGCTGATAGCACATTTGCTCCCTTGGTGGTTTTGGTAATTCATAACAACATATATCTCATTGAACTAATGTCCATTCAAGATTAAGATTTCAGGATGTTCAATGATTGGCATGGCATGGACTAGAGACGTGGACCCCTCAAAATGCTAAGGACAAGGATTGGCAAAAGATCAAGACTCTACATTTTTGGTTTAGTGATCCAAGATCACATTGAGTCCATAGGAAAGCCAATACTATTAAAAGGGGATGAGGTGTTGCTTAATGGTCTTTTTGCTCAAGTGCTTAGTGACAGTACTCCTAAACCCTCAAGCACTCTCTCTACCCAAATATGTCCAAAACCCACATTCTAACTCGGCCCCACCGATATTTCCTATCCGGCCCCACCGAGTTCATCCAAGACTTAGCCACTGCCAAAACCCTAACAAATCGGATCCACCGAAATGGATCTCGGTCCCACCGAGATGGCCTTGCCAACTCTCTGTAATCGTTTGCACTTACTTCGGTCTCACCGAGTTTTGCAAATCGGTCTCACCGAGATGGCTTGCCGACTCTCGGTTGCCTTATTGCTTCACTTCGGTCCTACCGAGTTGATGCAATCGGTGCCACCGAGATGAGGTTTGCCCTAAGCCATTGCACTTCGGTCCATCCGAGTTGTCCGTATCGGTCCCACCGAGATTCCTAAAGTTCATAGCTTTTACACAGTTCGGTGCCACCGAGTCTTCTGAATCGGTGCCACCGAGTTGGGTCAAAAGTGTGTAACAGTTGGATTTTGTGTGGAGGCTATATATACCCCTCCACCACCACCTTCTCTATAAGGAGAGCCATCAGAACGTGCCTACACTTCCACCATACATTTTCTGAGAGAGAACCACCTACTCATGTGTTGAGATCAAGCTATTCCATTCCTACCATTTGAATCTTGATTTCTAGCCTATCCCAAGTTGCTTTCCACTCAAATCCCTCTTCCACCATAGCCAAATCTGTGAGGAGTTGTTTGAGTGCTGGGAAGACTATCATTTGAAGCACAAGAGCAAGGAGTTCATCAACAACACAACGTCTATTACCTTTTGGAGAGTGGTGTCTCCTAGATTGGTTAGGTGTCACTTGGGAGCCTCCAACATGATGTGGAGTGGAACCAAGCAGTTTGTAAGGGCAAGGAGATCGCCTACTTCATGAAGATCTACCCCGAGTGAGGCTAGTCCTTCGTGGACGTAAGCCATGGTGGAATAGACAAGGTTGCTTCTTCGTGGACCCTTTGTGGGTGGAGCCCTCCGTGGACTCGCGCAGCCGTTACCCTTCGTGGGTTGAAGTCTCCATCAACGTGGACGTACGATAGCACCACCTATCAGAACCACGCCAAAAACCACCGTGTCTTCATTGCGTTTGAAATCTCCGATCCCCTCCTTTACATACATATGCAATTGCTTACTTTCCGCTGCTATACTCTTAGAATTGCATGTGTAGGGTGATGCTTGACATGTACTATTGCTAAAATCTGCCCACAACTAAAATTGGGAAAAGGTTAGGTTTTATTTGGTCAAGTAGTCTAATCACCCCTCCTCTAGACATACTTTTGATCCTACACTCGCCCAAGTTAAAAAACTACTCCGAGTGAAGAGCATTCCTCTCACTTGGGGGCTTGGCTGCGAACCAGCTTTCGCCCAAGTTAAAAATCTGCTCCGAGTGAAGAGCATCCCTCTCACTCGGGGGCTTGGCTGCGAACCAGCTTTCGCCCAAGTTAAAAAACTACTCTGAGTGAAGAGCATCCCTCTCACTCGGGGGCTTGGCTGCGAACCAGCTTTCACCCAAGTTAAAAATCTGCTCCGAGTGAAGAGCGTCCCTCTCACTCGACAGCTTGGCTGCGAACCAGCTTTCGCCCAAGTTGAAAACATACTCTGAGTGAAGAGCATCCCTCTCACTCTGGGGCTTGGCTGCGAACCAGCTTTCGCTTAAGTTAAAAAACCTACTCCGAGTGAAGAGCGTCCCTCTCACTCGGGGGCTTGGCTGCGAACCAGCTTTCACCCAAGTTAAAAATCTGCTCCGAGTGAAGAGCGTCCCTCTCACTCGGGGGCTTGGCTGCGAACCAGCTTTCGCCAAAGTTAAAAATCTGCTCCGAGTGAAGAGCGTCCCTCTCACTCAGGGGCTTGGCTGCAAACCAGCTTTCGCCCAAGTTAAAAATTTGCTCCGAGTGAAGAGCGTCCCTCTCACTCGGGGGCTTGGCTGCGAACCAGCTTTCGCCCAAGTTAAAAAACCTACTCCGAGTGAAGAGTGTCCCTCTCACTCGGGGGCTTGGCTGCGAACCAGCTTTCGCCCAAGTTAAAAATCTGCTCCGAGTGAAGAGCGTCCCTCTCACTCGGGGACTTGGCTGCGAACCAGCTTTCGCCCAAGTTAAAAATCTGCTCCGAGTGAAGAGCGTCCCTCTCACTCGGGGGCTTGGCTGCGAACCAGCTTTCACCCAAGTTAAAAATATGCTCCGAGTGAAGAGCGTCCCTCTCACTCAGGGGCTTGGCTACGAACCATCTTTCTCCCAAGTTAAAAACCTACTCCGAGTGAAGAGCGTCCCTCTTGCCCGGGGGCTTGGCTGCGAGCCAGCTTTCGCCCAAGTTAAAACACTACTCCGAGTGAAGAGCGTCCCTCTCACTCGGGGGCTTGGCTGCGAACCAGCTTTCGCCCAAGTTAAAAATCTACTCCGAGTGAAGAGCGTCCCTCTCACTCGGGGGCTTGGCTGCTAACCAGCCTTCGCCCAAGTTAAAACACTACTCCGAGCAAAGAGCGTCCCTCTCACTCGGAGGCTTGGCTGTGAACCAGCTTTCTCCCAAGTTAGAAAAATACTCCGAGTGAAGAGCGTCCCTCTCACTCAGAGGCTTTGCTGCGAACCGGCTTTCGCCTAAGTTAAAACCCACTCCAAAGACTCGAAAGACTCAAAGGAAAGCATTCAAATAACTCTAGAAGTTCAAAAGCAAATACGAGTACACGGGCCCGAAGCCCGAAAGAGTTTAATGAATACAGTTCCACTCGGCATACCGAGGTTAATGGGTAGAGCTTAAAGTTTTCTCACGCCCCCGAGGGGCTGGCTGGCTCGACGGAGGAGTCCAGGTCGATGTCGTCTGCGATCCGAGTGGCCGCCTCTATGAATGTCTCCATGAAGTCTTCAAACTTGAGCTTCTTCGTGTTGGCGGCTTGAAGAGACTTCAGTTTCTCCTCCTTGGCGTCCTTGCAATGCACTCGGACCAGAGAGAGGACCACGTTGGCTCCGCAGCGAGCAGCTGATTTCTTCCACGCCTGCACTCGGCTGGGAATCTCATTGAGGAGAGTCATCATCGCCTCCAGATCGGTGTCGAACGTGTCTTCTGGCCACAGTTCCTTGTCGATCCTTCCGAGTGCACCCCGCAGACGGATGATGTACCCCTGAACATCTTCAATGCGAGATTCAAGCCGCAAGACGCCTAGGGCAGCCTTGTCACCGACGAGTGACCTGGAGGGATCCAGATCCCTCTCGATCCTGTCAGTCTCAAGCTCGAAGTCCCGGCAGTACTCTGTGAACAAGAAAAGAGGAGAGTTGAAGATCAGCATGCATGAAATTCACTCGGAGATAAGTTACAACTCACTCGGGTGTTACAGGTTACCTGCAAGCTTGGTGTACATCTCCTCTGCGAACTCTTCAATGTACTTTTCCAGAGCATTCTTCTTTTCAGTAAGCTAGGCGATCTTCTCACCCAGAGACTTCTTCTCCTGCTCATGAGCGTTCGCTTGAGCCTTGAGCTTGCCGTCCCACTCGGCCTTCTGCTTCTTGAGCTCAGCCACTTCCTTCTTCGCCTCTGTGACAGCGGCCTTCGGCGACTTGTTCTCTCCTTCAAGCTTCTCGAGTGAGGCCAATTTCTCTTCGGCGGCCTTGGTTTTCTCTCTTGCCACCTTCTGTGCCCCCGCCAGCTCGTTGTCCTTATTCTCGAGTGCCTGCTTCATAGTTTCTAAAGAAACAGAGGTTCGGAGCCGCACTTGGAGTCGATGGTTTTCACTACGCACATCTGTTCGAGTGAAGTCACTCGGTTCAAAGAACGGAGAGAGATGAAAGTAGAGCGCTCAGTAATTAAAGCTTACCTCCCATGGTCTTGAGCTCCGCTTGAGCGCGCGCTGTGTTACTCTTCTCCACCTCCAAGTCCAGTCGGAGCTGGGCCGTCTCCTTCTCTAGTGCCACGTACTGAGTCCCAAGCTCGCAAGTTTTCTGAAACACAAGAGAGAACATATCAGTTAATGTTGAGGAATATTCCGAGTGCTCAGAGGTCAGCACTCCTGGGAGGAACAAGCTTGACCAATACCAGATCCTGAAGTACCCTTGGTCAGGGAGGAATAAGCTTGACCGGTACCAGTTCCTGAAGTACCCTCTAAAGCAAGCTCTAAGTTCTAAGACTCCCACCGACTGCCCACAGTCGACGGCAGTCTCGGGGACTACACCCAGTGGGTGCACTCAGCGTGCCCCCACTGGAACGGTATCCACTCGGAACGGTTCGCCCGATCCGAGTGACGGCCAAGCAAAAAAAAGCAAGTTCTAAGTTCTAAGACTACCGCCGACTGCCCGCAGTCGACGGCAGTCTCGGGGACTACACCCAGTGGGTGCACTTAGCGTGCCCCCACTGGAACGGTATCCACTCGGAACAGTCCGCCCGATCCGAGTAATGGCCAAGCAAAAAACAACAACAACAACAACATAACAGGGTCTACGCTCTAAGACTCCCGCCGACTACCTGCAGTCAACGGCAGTCTCGGGGACTACACCCAGTGGGTGCAATTAGCGTGCCCCCACTGGAATGGTATCCACTCGGAACGGTCTGCCCGATCCGAGTGACGGCCAAGCAAAAAAACACACCCAGTGGGTGTACCGAATATTTTGCGACAGAAATTCCTACAGAGGAAAAACGACTTGGAGATCAACTTACAAGGGCACTTACTAGAATGTTTTCCTGGAGGGCAGCGCTGGCATCGTATGCTAGCTTGCCAGCTGCGCACATCTCCTGCAGCCGCTGGGTCATCAGCTCCGCCTAGATCATTGCTTCCTTGCTGGCTCCAGTCTGGTCCTCTGGCACCTTGTACAGACTGAAGATGTTAACGGGAGGAGTTGGAGCCGAGGTCAAAGCAGTCGACAGCGCTGTGACCGGGCCAACACCGGCCTGAGAGGAACCTTGTGCCAGGGGCACGATCACGGGCTGCGCAGGAGGAACTGGAGCCGCTTGGCTTGGAGGTGCCTTCGGTGTGGTGGTCTGGGAAGCAGTCGGAGCTGCGGTCCCCTTCTCGGTGTCCTTCCGCGGCGGCCCCTCATCGTCGTCGACATGGATGATCTCTGCAAGTGCTGCATTCACTCGACACGATCAACCTCGGTACGCAATTCAGTCGGATGAGGACAATTCAATCGGTTCATAGATCAAAGAAAAAATGAAATCACTGTTACCTTTCTGAGAAGTGGCCGCGTCTGCCGACTTGGCTTCGATACGATCTCCGCTGATCTACATGGGAGACGTTGTCGAGGTTGCAGCTCTGGTTCATAAGATTCACTCGGTCAGAAGAGTCCAAAAGTTGACAAAGACAGAAAATAAAAGCTGACAAAGACACTCACGTTGAGGCGACAGGCACAGTGACCTTGATCCTGGGCAGAGCCTTTCGAGGCTTGGGGGAAGCGACCTTGGGCTGCTTGGCAGTCTTCTCAGTCAGCTCTGGCGATGATGTGTGAGTGCGCTTCGGAGCCTTAGCACTCGGAACGACCGCCTTCTCCGGGCCAGCACTCGGATCATGAGTTTGCTTAGAGCGGCGCTTAGAGCATAGCTCCGGAGGCTGGGAAGACTCGACCTCGTTGCTCTCTTCCAAGTCGTTACTTTCCTCCTCGCTGTCCTCCACATAGCTACCCTTGACGCTGCCATGTTCGCTCTCCACGTCTCCGACAAGCTGTTCTCTCGGCATAGGCGAGAGCATCTTCTGGAACTCCTGCAAGACATGAAGATCAGAGACAGACAGTTCAGTCAGTTCACCCGGATCATTCAGTTCACTCGGATAATTTGCGCTTAAGTAATTCACTCGGAAATGCGTGTCGCACCTCCAATGGTTGGTTATTGGCGTCATAGGGCGGGATCCGTCTCGACCCTCGCGGATTGTCGCGCGCGCCGGTGATACCCTTGAGCCACTCTTTCACGGTCTTCTCGTCGATGTCCTCCGGGTGCACGCGAGTCGGGTCGTCAGCGCCAGTATACTGCCACATCGGGTGAGCTCGCTCCTGCAGCGGCTGAATTCGCCGACTGAGGAAGACCTCCAGCAAATCCAGACCCGTCAACCCGCCCTGGACCAGGCTGACTACCGCAGTTACCAAGATCCCCACGTCGGGCTTCTCCTCCTTGCCCACCGTCAGCGATGGAGGCACATTGACCCTCTCGGATGTATAAGGGGGGAGACCAGTCGATGAGCCAGCACAAGGGACGTCGTTGCAGTAAAACCAAGTCGACTGCCAGCCCCTAACCAAATCGGGAAAGGGCATCACGGGGAAAGCGCTCCTACCCCGCATCTGAATGCCCAAGCTGCCGCACAGCTGGGTCACATGGGTTCTCTCCCCCTCGGGGTTGGCCTTTTTGACCGACTGAGAACGGCACATGAAGATGTGCTTGAATAACCCCCAATGCGGCGGACAACCCAAGAAATTTTCACACAAGGAAACAAACGCGGCGAGATACGCTACAGCATTCGGGGGGCGGTGGTGGAGCTGGGCGCCAAAAAAGTTTAGGAAGCCACGGAGAAAGGGGTGGGGCGGCATGGAGAAACCTCTTTCCACATGGTGACGAGGAGCACGCGTTCCCCCGGCCGTGGCGCAGGCTCGATTTCCCCCTCCTCGAGCAGCCTCCAGCTACCCTCCCGCACCAGTCCGTCGATGACGAGCCCGCCGATGTCTTCGTCGGCGGTGGTTGGCGGGAGCCAATCTCCCTGGATCCAGCCCCGTGGCGGAGCAGCGAGAGAGCTCGACGCTTTCTTTGCCTTCTTCGCTCGCTCCAGCTTTGCCGTCTTGTCCTTCGCCATCGCCGCAGAGTGCTCCGGCGCTGGAGTGGATTCGCGCAGAGTGGGAAGCGGGAGAGAAGATTGGAGGACTGGACGAGGCGGGGAAGAGGGGATCTGGCTCTCTCTCCCTCTCCGACGCGACGGCTTCTTATATCGCCGCCCGCTCCGTTCCCCAATCCACGCCGCTGATTGGTGGGCCCACGGATCCCCTCAAATCTCACTGGCGGAGTTGTAGCTATACGTGGCGAAAAGTGGGGTGAAAATCGAGGCGTCACGCCCCACTTTCCCCACTCACCGCGCCGCGACCGTTCGCGCGCGCTCTTATCTGATTTCAAATCCCGCAAGATTCGGACCCCAGCGGTCCGATTGCTCGCCTTTGAAGACATTCCATAAATGCTCAGATCTGTTCCGTCACTCGGATGAAGACTCCTCGTTTCACTCGGATGGAGGCTACTCGTTTCATTCAGATGGATACTTTCACTCGGACGTCATATGGTCCGGAATCCGTCAAGGTGCCGCACGAAGACAAGGCCGTCTAAAGACCAGTAAGAGTTCTTGAGTGCCCCCGTAGCGCTCAACTCACCTGGGAATTCGCCTTGACTCGACCCGCTTAACCTCGACCGATTCAGGGGCTAATGACGAGGACATGTACTAGGGATAGGGTAACAGGCCTGACCTACAGACCCTACCCTAGGATGCCACACGCCTTATACTGGGCCCTAGGGCCAGATCAGCAGTCAGGAGCTCTGCAACCTGACATTCACTCGGAGCTCAATGAACCACTCGGGAAGCAGGAGTTCACTCGACCAACCCATTTCACTCGGAGTACCCGATAGTCACTCGACTAGAGAAGACCAGGAGACTCCAGGAACGCAACGGTCAGGACGTGCGCTCGCCTGTATTAATTGTAATCAATGCGCCCGTTACCTGGCGCCCTTAAACCCCCTCTTTAATCCCTGGTAATGGCGGCATTCATGGGGGGCCTGGCGGACACTATATAAGCCGCCCCCAGCTCCATTACAAGGGTTCGCAATCCATTGTAACACATATACTCAAGTAATCAAGCTCCAGAGCACTGAGATGTAGGGCTGTTACCTCCACCGCTGAGGGGCCTGAACTCGTAAATCCGAGTGTAACAACTCTGCCGTAGCTAGGCTCTGCCCTCCCATCCGTACCCCTACACACTACTGTCAGACTTGCACCGACGACAGCCCCTCAAGTGTGAACTTATCGAGGGTGATTCCTCCAAGTTCACCTTGACGGTTACATCAAGTGGGAATTCATTAAGGGTGATTCCTCGGATTCCCCATGATGTTATGGACACACGGGTACTTTGACCTTCACCTCAGTTCTTTGGGAAGTCGGGTTGGCCAGGAGGGCACCCGCGAGAGATTATTGTGGTGGAACGACAGGGCAGGTGGAGACCACCTAGGAGAGAGGTGGGCCTGGTCCTTGGTTGTTGGACCGCAGATTACCAAGTCGGTGCGGTAGGGTGTCGGAGGTGAGCCTTGAGCCTTGTTCGTGTCCGCGAGATACTAATAACACGCTTAACGAATTTGGGTATTTGATCTGAGTTGGCCACTAGCGTATACGCACTACCACCACGCGGGATAATGGTTTAATGGAGCCCTCGGCGCCGTATGTATGAGCCGAAAGCTCTGTCAGATGTCCAGTTCAGCATTGCGGCACGGCTGACAGCAGATACCCACAGGCACAATGTGGTGAGGCTGGCCCTGCTCGCAACGACCCGGAGTGCAAAGGGCGATGGGCCCAAGACCCCTGAGCACTTAGGATGTAGACCGGCGGGGACCTCTCTGCTGAGCCTAGGAAGGACTACATCGTGTCGATCAGCCGAGGCCGGGCATTACCCAGAACAGTGTGTCCGGCCAGAGTTAATCGAGCGTGTTGGGTAACAGTAGTGCACCCCCGCAGGGAAGTTATCTATTCGAATAGTCGTGTCCACGGTAACAGGACGCTCAGTGTTGTATCCCGATCTACTACAACTTGAACTGGATACATGTTACTTTAATTAAGGTGTAAGCTCCGGGATCGCTTTCTCACAGGGAGTCGAGGAAGGATCTCTGGGCTTTGCTACTACATACTTACTGCTTTATTATATGCTGCTAATCTGCACTCTTCTATTGCCGCAAGACGCTGGAAGATGCTAGTCTTCGATAGGCTAGGCCTTCCTCTTTATTCTGGCATTTCTGCATTCTAGTCCACAGATACAGCCCCTCCATTTGACACCGATGCATAAATAGAATTGATCTGATGTAAGTCTTGCGAGTACTTTGGATGAGTACTCACGGTTGCTTTGCTTCCTCTTTTTCCCCATACCCGATTGCTGCGATCAGATGACGGAGCCCCGGAGTCAGCTGATCCCGCCGACGACTACTACTACCCCGACGGAGCCTACTACTACGTGGAGACCAATGACCAGGAGTAGATAGGAGGCTCCCAGGCAGGAGGCCTGCGCCTTTTCGATCTAGTTGTCGTTGTTTTGCTTAGCCTTCTTAAGGCAATCTTGTCTAATTATGTCTGTACTCAGATGCTGATGCTTCCGCTGACTCGTGTGTAACCCAAGCTTATGTATTCGAGCCCTCGAGGCCCCTGGCTTGTAATATAAAGCTTGTATTATTTTATTTTTGTGTCTAGAGTTGTGTTGTGATATCTTCCCGTGAGTCCCTGGGCTTGATCGTGCGCATTTGCGTGTATGATTAGTGCACGGTCGGGCCGGGGCATCACAATATAGCTTTGTAATATGCTTCTCTCTTTGCATATTTCTTTTTCTTAAGGGCACACGAGAAGAATTGATGAAACACCTCAGACTGAGATAAATACTACTTCCATGCAAGCTGTCAAATTGTTTTGTTTTATCTTGAAAAGTGCAAGTTTTCTAAAAATTGCGATGACAAATTTGGTAAGGTGGTAGAGATCCTCAGCAATATAATATTGCATATGCTCCTCCTCAGGATGTAGCGAACTAGCGATCTATTATGCTTTTTCTTGACCAAATCCAAAGTACTATTATTGGGAGGTCCATCTATTCTTAAACCATGTGTACATGATTTCCTTTTTGTATTTGCTTTAGTTTATCTTCCAATCCTCTAAATGATTTTCACATATGTGTTTCTGCGAAAGTGCTGCTGGGAGTGGTGCATAGAACGTTCAGTTTTGCTTGGCCGATACACATGTGGACCATGACTTGCTTCCCTTTTATTTGGCTCACTGAATAGGTGCCATTAAATCCTACAATTGCCTGTTTCGTCTTCTCAGATGCCAGATAATGTTCAGTTGAGAGAGATGACTATGAGGTGCATGCAAGTAATGACAGGTACCCCTATCTTGCACCCTTTTTCCAATAAAAAAGCATGCATGCTTTTCTTGATTTGGTTTCCTTTTCCATGTGCATTGTCAATTTGTTATTCCTTCAAAGTGAGATGAAAACAAAGATTCTACTTGTATAACTAAAGTTTGATCTTCAGTCCTACTCCCTCCGTCTGGAATTAGTTAACGCTCAAATGGATGTATCTAGATGTATTTCAGTGCTAGATACATCCATTTGAGCGCCAACTAATTCTGGACGGAGGAAGTACACAACACATCCTTTTTAGCGGAATAAAGGGCCACAACTTCACCACATATGAGTGTAACTAAATCTTATGTTTCATGCTCTAACTTATGTACCAAATTCTATTAGCATGGCTAAATTCTTTTTGGTTGTATTTAATATCCCTCTATAACATCTTCAGTTATCAAACATGCCAGCATTCACGTGAATGTTGGTAAAATATTCCTATTCATTTTGGTTCAATATCAATTAATGTGTTTTTCATTAGATATAGGCAGTGGCGGAATGGCAAGGCGTTTGGTCAGATGACCTGGGCCCGTGGGGAGTTGGTGCCTCTTGACTACAACAACATCATTGAGGCAATCTGTATTGGTTGGTCAATTGCTAACATCCTAACACAACATGTTTCAAATTGCATTTTTTCTGACTAAAAGTAGCAGTTTCTGCTGTTGTATTAAGATTCCAACAAGAATCCAGAATGGGCTCTAAGGGAGCAAGCGTGTTTGGCGCCTGGAGGAGCGTCCGGCTTCAAGGATCTGGACCTCGCCATCGAGACCAATGGGGTCGTCGCCGAGTACATCTGGTACGTACACATGAACCTCCCTCCACTGCAATGTCGTTGCTGTTTGTTTCATCTGCCGGACTATATCCCTAGAGAGCACAGTAGTAGCTTCAGGATAGGGGGCCAAACCTGCATTTTTTATGATTTCTTTTTATTAGATTAGCACGGGAGCGAGCAGTGCATTGAGGAATTGACCCCTTAAAGTTCATATTACTAATATCCAAAGTTTTCAAGACTTGGTGGGTGATAAGTTATGTCCTTATTCTATAATCATCTTGGTCCTGGTTCCAACTGGTTGAATACATGTTTTTGAAGACAAAGGCAATTGTGTGTTACTAATTCATGTACTGTCAGAAGTAATGTTCCCTTTTCCCTAAATTGGTTTGCTTCACGTTAAATTTACTATAAATTGTATGTATCATGGTAGACTTAAGATGCAAGTCAATCCGTTATTGACATCTAATTTCAGATGGCTAGAGTGATTTTAGGTAGTAGAGATATAGATGACGAGCAGTAAAATTTAGACAGGAGGTATGTGGTGCATGTTAGTTCATCAATACATAAAGGAATATATGTGTGCATGGTTGAGGAAAAGTTTGTTGCACTTAGCTTGATGCCTTCACTAGCTTTCTGCAAAAAGGTAGCCTCACTTGCTTTTCCTGGGGTTAATTTGCACTGGTGTATATGGGAAGCTAGAAATTCTCTAATCCATTCCTACAAAAAGGTAGCTTCACAAATAACACTGATTATGTGTTGTGTCATCCATTTTAATACTTTAAAAGGATGTTTTCAATGGAGTTCAGAGTTGATTATTTCTTGAACTTGGACAGGATGATATGAAGCTTTTGGCATCGACGCTCACCTCTTTGACAAGCCATGCCTTTTGGGTTTGCTTGCAGTTCAGGTCTGGTCACTTGATTTCCTGCCCAACTCGTCTAATAATCGAGTATGATCAACTAATCCGTGTTTGTTCGCTCTAATCCTCTAATAACCATGCTTTTTGGACAGTTGAACTACTGACTATTGACCGGAGAAAATTTATTGATGACCAGTACCCAGGGTGTGTGTAAGTGTCTAAAGTTACAGTTTAGATTATCATATTGCCTGGATACCCTTTCAAAGGTAAAACAATAGCATTATTTTACTTCTACTGTAGATTTTTGGGCGTCCTTGTAATTTACCATCTAAGATTTGCATAATTATTTTGAGAATGGGGAGAGCTGCGCCCATGGTAGCCCACTGTCGTAGCCTGTTAATATGCCGCTGAAATTGGCGGAATAATAAACATGTCCACAATCAGACATGTCTATGTCAGTTTCTCTACTCTCCAGCAAATTTTAAGACAATAAATGGGAGGCAAATTCACCTTCATATGAACAAACACATGCCCACATTCACCTTTATATGAACAAGCATCTTCTAAAAAAGCCCCCCCACACACACACATGTGTGGCATCGTCAATACATGCCTCCATGAACCAGTGCATATACTAAATATATTTCACTTTGGTACATCTAAAAGTAGTACCTTTTCTAGCATATGTGAGTTTATAGGATATATGTTTTATTAATCCATGTACACAAAGGCAATGTTTTTAACAAAAAGAAAGATTATGCTTAGACTTCATTATGCATCCTGTACATGTATAATGGTACAGATAATTCCATTGCGTGTGAATGAACAGAGCATTGAGAATGGCGCCAGAACAAAACCATGGAAGCAAAATCCTTTTGCTGATATCACAAATTTTGTGCCATGGTGCAAAAAGAGAACAAGTGCACGTGTGTGTTCAGATATGATGAAACCAAATAAGGCTGCAACTAACATGTTATATTGTCTTTCAGTTATGAACTTTATGACACTAATGGCTCTCAAGTTTGGCAAGAGTGTACAAAAGATAGGGAAAGTTTTTGAAGCTATACTGGAAGATGTAATTACTTCTCTCAGTTCGTAGTGCTTGACTAGATGGCGTCTTCCTCTGTATAGCTTGATTAGATGCAACCGTGGACGTTTAATTATAATATGCAAGCTAGATGGATTTCTTTGTCCACTTAATTTATTGGTCCGGTGCAGATTAGTAGTATTCTACCACATGAAAATATATGCATTTCTATTATTTTTATGTTCTTGTGACAATCACGAAACCTCTACTAGAATACATCATTTATGTGAACATTGTAATGCTTATCTGTAACAATGATCTAATTCTACATGATGATAGAAATTCTTCCTGCTACTTGTAGTCTGCGTTGGTATTTCCCCGAAGAGGAGAGGATGATGCAGTACAGTAGAGATTAGTATTTCCCTCAGTTAAGAACCAAGGTTATCAATTCAGTAGGAGAACCAAGCAAAATTCCGTTAAGCGCACCTGCACACACAAGAGCAAACACTTGCACCCAACACAAATAAGAGGGTTGTCAATCCTCTTAGTGGTTATTTGCAAGGATTAAATCTTATCGAGGTAAATCGATAAACTAAACTACTAATTAAAATTAAATTAAATTAATTGCAGCAAGGTATTTTTAGGTTTTTAATATGATAAAGATAGACCCGGGGGCCATAGTTTTCACTAGAGGCTTCTCTCTCGAGCACAGAAACATACGGTGGGTAAACAAATTACTGTTGGGCAATTGACAGAATAGCAAATAATTATGATGGATTCATGGCAATGATCATGTATATAGGCATCACGTCCGAGACAAGTAGACCGACTCCTGCCTGCATCTACAACTATTACTTCACTCATCGACCGCTATCCAGCATGCATCTAGAGTATTAAGTTAATAAAAATAGAGTAACGCCTTAAGCAAGATGACATGATGTAGAGAAGCAAATTCAAACAATATGAATAAACCCCATCTTTTTATCCTTAATGGCAACAATACAAATACATGCCATGTCCCCTTCTGTCACTGGGATTGAGCACCACAAGATTGAACCCATCACAAAGCACCTCTCCCATTGCAAGATAAATCAATCTAGTAGGCCAAACCAAATCGATAGATCGGAGAGAAATACAAAGCTATAACAATCATGCATAAAAGAGTTCAGAGAAGACTCAAATATTTCTCATGAATAATCTGATCATAAACTCACAATTCATCAGATCCCAACAAACACACCACAAAAGAAGATTACACCGGATAGAACTCCAAGAACATCAAGGAGAACATTGTATTGAAGATCAAAGAGAGAGAACAAGCCATCTAGCTACTAGCTATGGACCCGTAGGTCTGTGGTAAACTACTCACAAATCATCGGAAGGGCAGCAAGGTTGATATAGAAGCCCTCCGTGATCGATTCCCCCTCCGGCAGAGTACCGGAAAAGGCCTCCAGATGGGATCGCGGAAGAACAGAGGCTTGAGGCGGCGGAAAGGTTTTCTCTTCTGGCTCTCTGATGGTTTTCCAATATTTGTGAATTTATAGAAGTGGAATTTGGTCAAACGGAGTCACGTGGGCCCCACAAGGCAACACGGCGTGTCCCTTGGGCGCACCCTGTTGCCTTGTGAATTCGCCGTGAGGCTTCTGGCCTCCTCCCGAAGCTTCCAAGGTTTCTTTTGTCCAGAAAAAAAATCTCCAAAAAGTTTTGTGGCATTTGGACTTCATTTGGTACTGTTTCTCTGAAAAGCCAAAAACAAGCAGAAAACAGCAACTGGCACTGGGCACTAGGTTAATAGGTTAGTCCCAAAAAAATGATATATAATTGCATATAAAAACATCCAAGATTGATACTATAATAGCATGGAACAATCAAAAATTATTGATACGTTGGAGACGTATCAAGCATCCCCAAGCTTAATTCCTGCTCGTCCTCGAGTAGGTAAATGATAAAAATAGAATTTTTAATGTGGAATGCTACCTATCATGTTTCATCATGTAATCTTTCTCTTACAGTATGAATAATAAGATCCGAATGATTCAAAGCAATAGTCTATAATTTGATAAAAATACATCAATACTCAGGCATACTAATAAACAATCATGTCTTTCAAAATAAAAATGCTAAAGAACGTTATCCCTACAAAATCATACAATCATGTCATGCTCCATCTTCTTAACACAAAGTATTTATCATGCACAACCCCGGTTTTAGCCAAGCAATTGGTTCATACTTTTTAACACGCTTCATCTTTTTCAACTCCCACGCAATACATGAGCGCAAGCCATGGATATAGCACTATGGGTGGAATAGAGTATGGTGGTAGAGATAAATAAGAGAAGTCAAAAATAAGAAGATAGTCTCACATCGATGAGACTTAATCAACGGGCTATGGAGATGCCCATCAATCGATGTCAATGCGAGGAGTAGGGATTGCCATGCAACGGATGCACTAAGAGCTATAAGTGTATGAAAGCTCAACAAGAAAACTAAGTGGGTGTGCATCCAACTTGCTTGCTCATGAAGACCTCGGGCATTTGAGGAAGCCCGTCATCAGAATATACAAGCCAAGTTCTATAATGAAAAATTCCCACTAGTATATGAAAGTGACAAAATAGGAGACTCTCTATATGAAAAACATGGTGCTACTCTGAAGCACAAGTGTGGAAAAGGATAGTAACATTGCCCCTTCTCTCTTTTTCTCTCATATTTTTTTTTCATGGCTCTTTTTTTAGAACGATCTCATGAACCTCATCCCCACTTTTTCGAGGACTCATTAGTCTCCATCATTCTTTCCTCACTGGGACAATGCTCTAATAATGATGATCATCACACCTCTATTTACTTACAACTCAACATTACAACTCGATACTAGAACAAAAATATGACTCTATAAGAATGCCTCTGGCAGTGTACCAGGATGTGCAATGATGCTAGCGTAACATGTATAACAATGATGAACGGTGGCTGAGCCACAAATACTATGTCAGCTATATGATCATGCAAAGCAATATGACAATGATAATGTATGTCATAAAAATGGAACGGTGGAAGTTGCATGGCAATATATCTCGGAATGGCTATGGAAATGCCATGATAGGTAGGTATGGTGGCTGCTTTGAGGAAGATATAAGGAGGTTTATGTGTGATAGAGCGTATCATATCATGGGGTTTGGATGCACCGGCGAAGTTTGCACCAACTCTCGATGTGAGAAAGGGCAATGCACGGTACCGAAGAGGCTAGCAAATTGCGGAAGGGTGAGAGTGCGTATAATCCATGGACTCACATTAGTCGTAAAGAACTCACATACTTATTGCGAAAGTTTATTAGCCCTCGAAGCAAAGTACTACTACGCATGCCCCAAGGGGGGAGGTTGGTAGGAGTTAACCATCGCGCGCCCCCGACCGCCACACAAAGGAAGACAATCAATAATAAATCATGCTCCAACTTCTTAGCATAACGACAGATCATACGTGCATGCTTCGGGAATCACAAACCTTAACACAATTATTCTTACTAAACCACAATTATGTACTAATACCTCCCACATATTACCATCTTAATATCGCAAAACTATTGCAAGGAATCAAATTTATCATATTCAGTGATCTACATGAAAGTTTTTATTATATCCCTCTTGAATACCTATCATATCAGGACCAAATTCATAACCCGTGCATATTACCATTGCTATCATGAGACTCTCAAAAAGATATAAGTGAAGCAAGGGAGTGCAACTATTTCTTCAAAATATAACCACCGCCGTGCCCTAAAAGATATAAGTGAAGCACTAGAGCAACTGCCTAGCTCAAAAGTTATAAGTGAAGCACAAAGAGTATTCTAACAAATCACGAATAATGTGTGTCCCTCGCAAAAAGGTGTGTTCAGCAAAGATGATTGTGACAAACTGAAAAGCAAACAAAAGCAAACAAACTATTTCACAAGACGCTCCAAGTAAAACACATATCATGTGATGAATAAAAATATAGCTTCAAGTGAGTTACCGATAGATTGTAGACGAAAAAGGGGATGCCTTCCGGGGCATCCCCAAGCTTAGACGCTTGAGTCTTCCTTGAATATTACCTTGGGGTGCCTTGGGCATACCCAAGCTTAGGCTCTTGCCACTCCTTATTCCTTTATCCATCGAAGTCTCGCCCAAAACTTGAAAACTTTAGCACACAAAACTCAACAGAAACCTCGTGAGATCCGTTAGTATAACAAACAAATCTTAAACTTTAGTTACTGTAGTAAATTGATTCAGATTTAATATTGGCATAATGCTACTGTAATCCAACTTCTCCATGACTCATACCCCCGATATGATCCATAGATTCATCAAAATAAGCAAACTATGCAACAAAAACAGAATCTGTCTAAAACAGAACAGTCTGTAAAGATCTATTTAAAAGCCATACTTCTGTAACTCCAAAAATTCTGAAACAATTAGGACAACGTAAACAATTCATATACCAATACTGTGTAAAAATTTCAGATTTTTCTGACGCTCCAGTACAGAATTAAATTTCCAGCACTGGATGCAAAACTTTTTGTTTTCCAAACAGCATCAATTATACTATCATCAACATCATCCCAAAGGCATTACTTGGCACAAACACTAATTAAAACATAAAAACACAATCATAACAGAAGCTATAATCATGCAAACACACAAAAACAGTAGGTAAAAGCAAAAATTTATTTTATTCATTGGGTTGCCTCCCAACAAGCGCTATTGTTTTATGCCCCTAGCTAGGCATAATGCATAGTTTCAAGTGTTGTCATCCTTCATCCCCAAGTCCTTTTTGATTAAATCTTCCAAAACTTTTCTCATTAACTCCCTACTCTCATGCTCTTCTTTTCTAGTGGGTGAGCTTAGGTAATTGAAAGGGCTTTGATTGGTAACCTTAACATTCATAACTTCAAACTCAGGATCATCACCATAAACATCCTCATATAAAACATGTATCTCATCATCAATGGGATCTCTAGCCGTACTCTCAAACCATTCTTCACTAAATCCCTCATCAATTCCTTTAGTAACCCATTCAAATTTATCTCAAGCATGGTGGTACATAGTTTTAATTATTTCAGCGTATGGAACTCTCCTTCTAATATTTTTACCATAAGCAAAGTAATCTTTAGATTCCAACCTACGAATAGTATCTTTATCATGAAGAATCTCCTCTATAGGAGGATGCTCAAAATTTATTTTGTAAAAGGAGAAAATATCCCTAGCTTCTCAGATTATATAATCAAATTTATGCATAAGGATTATAGTGGCAATTTTCTTAGCCCTAGGATTGTGGATATTGGGAAGTTCATAAAATATCTTTTGTAAGGCGGGATGGATATGCAAAAAATTTCTTTCTAATTTAACCACAAGCATTGCAATAGCATCCACATAACAATTTGTTTTATCAAGAATGGATCCATCAATTATTGGTATAACTCCCGCGCAACTAAAGAACTCCTGAATAATGTTTTTCCCAATAATATTACCACTTCCCACATGACAGACTTTAGTTTTAAAATTAGTGGGGGAGTTAGTCTCCGGAGGGTCATGATTAAGATCAAAAGAGTGTGTTTTATCCCCAAGAGATTCACTACCACTATCCTCACTAGCACTCTCAACCACAACTTTCTCAAATTCAGACATGATAACAATTTCAAGCAAAGCAAGCAAACAAGCAAATAATTTTTTTTGTGTTTTTGTATTTTTTTTAGAAGTGGGGGAGATGAAAGCGAGAGGAAAATGCAAATAAAAGGTAAATACAGTAAATGCAAGTGAATGATAATTTGTGCGAAGGTACTTGGTAATTTTGATGATGTCTCCCCGGCAACGGCGCCAGAAATTCCTCCAGCTACTTGTAGTCTGCGTTGGTATTTCCCTGAAGAGGAGAGGATGATGCAGTACAGTAGAGATAAGTATTTCCCTAAGTTAAGAACCAAGGTTATCAATCCAGTAGGAGAACCAAGCAAAATTCCGTTAAGCGCACCTGCACACACAAGAGCAAACACTTGCACCCAACGCAAATAAGAGGGTTGTCAATCCTCTTAGCGGTTATTTGCAAGGATTAAATCTTATCGAGGTAAATAGATAAACTAAACTACTAATTAAAATAAAAGTAAATAAATTGCAGCAAGGTATTTTTAGGTTTTTAATATGATAAAGATAGACCCGGGGGCCATAGTTTTCACTAGAGGCTTCTCTCTCGAGCACAGAAACATACGGTGGGTAAACACATTATTGTTGGGCAATTGACAGAATAGCAAATAATTATGACGGATTCATGGCAATGATCATGTACATAGGCATCACGTCCGAGACAAGTAGACCGACTCCTGCCTGCATCTACTACTATTACTACACTCATCGACCGCTATCCAGCATGCATCTAGAGTATTAAGTTAATAAAAACAGAGTAACGTCTTAAGCAAGATGACATGATGTAGAGAAGCAAATTCAAACAATATGAATAAACCCCATCTTTTTATCATTAATGGCAACAATACAAATACATGTCATGTCCCCTTCTGTCACTGGGATTGAGCACCGCAAGATTGAACCCATCACAAATCACCTCTCCCATTGCAAGATAAATCAATCTAGTAGGTCAAACCAAATCGATAGATCGGAGAGAAATACAAAGCTATAACAATCATGCATAAAAGAGTTCAGAGAAGACTCAAATATTTCTCATGAATAATCTAATCATAAACTCACAATTCATCAGATCCCAATAAACACACCGCAAAAGAAGATTACATCGGATAGAACTCCAAGAACATCAAGGAGAACATTGTATTGAAGATCAAAGAGAGAGAAGAAGCCATCTAGCTACTAGCTATGGACCCGTAGGTCTATGGTAAACTACTCACACATCATCGGAAGGGCAGCAAGGTTGATGTAGAAGCCCTCCGTGATCGATTCCCCCTCCGACAGAGTACTGGAAAAGGCCTCCAGATGGGATGGTGGAAGAACAGAGGCTTGCGACGGCGGAAAGGTTTTCTCTTCTGGATCTCTGATGGTTTCCCAATATTTGTGAATTTATAGAAGTGGAATTAGGTCAAACGGAGTCACGTGGGCCCCACAAGGCAACACGGCGCGCCCCCTGGGGCGCGCCCTATTGCCTTATGAAGCCTCCATGAGGCTTCTGGCCTCCTCCCGAAGCTTCCAAGGTTTTTTTTGTCCAGAAAAAAATCTCCAAAAATTTTCATGGCATTTGGACTTCATTTGGTACTGTTTCTCTGAAAAGCCAAAAACAAGCAGAAAACAGGAACTGGCACTGGGCACTAGGTTAATAGGTTAGTCCCCAAAAAATGATATATAATTGCATATAAAAACATCCAAGATTGATACTATAATAGCATGGAACAATCAAAAATTATAGATACGTTGGAGACGTATCAATGATCATGAAAAGGTAGCAGCTGACATCATACTCTTTTTATTATTAGCTTGCCCTCTGCTGACCTGAAGAAGCAGCTTAAAATTCTGAACACATATGTCACTAAAATAGCAGGGTGAAATCTTGATTTTTTTCTTGCTATGAAGAGATGGCATCATAATTGACTTCCCTGTCTGATTGTATCAATATCATCAATCCAATCACAAATCCTGAGTTTTTATTGTTTGAATATGTGAATAAATTCACTTTTGGTCCTTTTGCTAACTTGCTAAGTGCCTTCTTACATCCCATGGCAGATCTGTGTATAAAAGTGTGGTCGGCCATAAACATGAAAATAATACGAATCAAATAGTAGACCGTACTTCATGTGTGCATTGAGATGAACTGATTTTTAGAAGCATCCACGGTAATACTTATTTCAGAAAAGAAGAGGCGTAAGGATCACGTGATATATACCATTTCATATATCATGGCAGCAAAAACACGCTGTGGTAGTCGCCCTCGGCTGACGGCGTACATTCCTTGGCACTGGGAATCACCCTGGGATGCCGTAGAGGGGGATGGAGGCGCTGTGGAGGGAAGGTGAGACGGCGTTGGAATGTCGTGGCATGCTTTGATGCCAACGTCAGCGAGGAGAGAAGTTGGGGGCATTAGATATGAGTGCGAGCGTTGCTGGGGAATGCGATATGAGTGTGAGCGTTGTGCCATGCGATGATAGAAAGAGAGAGTGAATTGCTTTTTTTAAAATAAAAAGAAAAGGAGAGACACTTTTTTTAGGGAAAGCGTTTGATTGCTATGAGAGAAATGTCACATACTTTTATATAGTGATATAGGGAAAGCGGTTGTTTGCTATGAGAGAAATGTCACATACTTTTATATAGTTAAAAATATCATATACCCTAACAAGTCATGTTTATGATGGACCGGACCAAAAAATCTTTGAGTTTTAACAATCATAAGAGATGCATACACATAATGGTTCTTAATATATTTGTTGCGCATGATAATACAAAAGGCCCGTGGGAATGCACAGGCGTTCTACTAGTATATTTATTTCACAACTACATCAAATAATTAATGCCACAACATTAAACTAAGAAAACAGATGTACTACTCCTAGTTGCTTAGCCCAATCACCCAACACGCCAGACGGGGAGTACAGTGTTACAAATTTTCAGGTTGGCGGCAAAATCTCCCGCTTCCATTGAGATCTCCCACGACCCAGATTCGAGCAATGCAAAATTACCATCATACCCTTGGCCGAACAGGCCGACGGATGGTGGTGGGTCCAGGGCTGCTTTGGTAACTTCACGTTCACCCCACCCAGCCACCCCAATCCCTGCACCCAGAGTACACCTCAATAATCCCCATTTTCTATCCCCACCGCAAAATAGACTTCTCCACGGTACCGCAGCACCCCACAACAAGCCGACCGCAGTTAGCCAGCCTTCCTGCCCCTCCCCTTCTACATCGGCACACCCGTCCACCGTAGCACATCTGCCTCATCGACGACGTCATACGCCGCACTGGAGCCGGTCCACCATCGCCGTCGTACACCGTGCAGGAGCCGCTTCCCCGGTGCCGTCGTCCACGGTCTCGGATTTGCTTCCCTGAAGCCGACGGCAAGCGCGGTAGCAGCACCATCGGCGACAATGAACTGACTCCCGTTGCCGCCCATGATGCACAGATGCCGCCGCGACCTTCGTACTCCTCTACGATTGGTAATGTGTACATTGATTCTCTTAGCAGTACGTGTGCAGTTCCGATCTTGTTCATACCTACCCTTCAAATTTCTTGGCTGCTATTGTTCCCATTTCCTGGCTGCTATTGTTCTGGTAAAAGTAATTGGTTATAGCTTGCATTATCCAACAGAATATCATCTTGTAATTGTGCATCGCTCCTATATTGTGGTGTGCTTGCGTAGGTTCTTCATCTATAGCTAACCAGTAGTGTGGCAAATGATTAAATGTTTTTGAGAATAGCAGAGGTGATCCCCCTATTCTATTGACTTAGAATGAAACCGCAACGCAGTTCTAGCAAAGTTGAATAGCCACAAAGTAGGATGTTAAAAATTACTCATGCCAACATTGCAGATGAGTGCTTTAATGTTGCCTACAAGATGTGTGAGTATTACTATATTTTTCTTGCCATGTTGGGATTTTAAAACTACTAATGCCAACATGTAGAGGAGTAATGAAGACCAAATACGGGATGTTGGGGACATCTTCAAGGAACGTCGCAAGATAAAGACGAGCTGCACCGAACCGATAAAACGAGCTTTGGTAAGTAACAGCATATCAATTACTTTGACATGGTATGTGTCCGCTAGCAGTAGTGTACACAGGACCAGGCCAGGCCCTGGGCAAGCCCCGAGCCGAAAACAACGTCAAACAATTTTGTGTGCTTGGCTATGGTTCTTGCCATGCAATCCAGCAGTGTGGAAAATTATTAAACGGGACAAATAATTTCCTGTACACTTGATTAGGCTCTCTACCATTTGTAGGATCTCAATTTACTCACTGGACCCACCATGTCGTAGGATGAAAAACTATAACCTGTAATTTCATGTTGAAGCTAGTCAGTCAAACGCAGCTATAGAGGCCCTGTAGATCATCTGGTTGCGGGTTGTTTTGCTGCAGCAACCCTTGGCTTAGTGCACCCCTCTGCTGGTTTTCCTATTTCGCTTAGCCTTGTGTTCTTTGATGTATATGTTGTAGTTTTTGTAAGCTGGCTCTGCTCGATATGTAATAAGCACACCCTTAATCGTCCTAATGCTTTCCTTATTAGCTTGATGTAGGAAGTGGGTGTTGTCACCCTTGGAGTCTGTTTTTATATTTCTCCTTTTGAACTCACTTCTACTAGTCCTGTTTATCGGGCTTCTACTGAATGGATCTAGGGAGCTCTCACTATTGATCTAAAAAAGAAGTAACTTCTTCATGTCAGGATGCAGTTCATGCGAGGAGGGAAGTATGGTCAACCTCAAGATCAAGTTTTGAGGCAAGTCCTACGTGCCAGTTCCCAAATGATGCTGGATTACACACAAGGTGCCAGTTCCCTAATGATGCTGGATTAGACACAAGGTGCCAATTCCCAAATGATGTTGGATTACACACAAGCCAGGTGGAGTCGTCAAGTGTTCGTGTCCTCGTGGCTCTAGTAAAGGCTGAAAGAAAGCGTGCAGCAGCCCTTGAGAATGTAGCTGAGTTCCTGAAGAAGCGAAAAGAGCAATCAGATGCTCTCTTCACCCAAACTAAACAAGAGATGGAAGAAGCCAGAAAGAAGCTAGCAGAGGCAGAGCAGGCTAACCTTCTCCTGCTATCTAAAACTGTCACTACTGCAGGAAGGTCCTAACGCGACACATGTATCAGAGACCAATCGACCAAACCGTGTGTGATGCATGAATCACAAATGGTATGGTAATAAAACCGTCACCAATAAAACGAACTGTGTGCGATGGTAGATCCATCAAATACGATTCAGATTAGAGTTGCGTGTGCAAATCATGGCATACAGTTGATCCATATGAACTATTTGCGATGAGCCAAAACAACATAAACGGTCAGCCAGATCGAGGTGTGTGCGATAGACGACATACAGGTCACTTGGATGAACTGTTTGCGATGAGCCAAAACAATAGAAACGGTCAGCCAGATCAAGGTGTGTGCGATAGACAGCATATATGTCACTCGGATGAACTGTTTGCGATGAGCCAAAACAACATAAACGGTTAGCCAGATGAACGTGTGTGTGATAAACGGCATACATGTCACTCAGATGTACTCTTTGCGATAAGCCAAAATAAACACACATGATTCAGCTTAACAAGATGTGTGTGTGATACGTCTCCAACGCATCTATAATTTATGAAGTATTCATGCCATGTTAGCAATAATTTTATATGGTTTTGGTGCACTTTTATATGACTTTTATATGATTTTCATGGACTAACATATTAACCTAGTGCCCAGTGCCAGTTGCTGTTTTCTGCTTGTTTTTTATTTTCCAGAAAATCCATACCAAATGAAGTCCAAACGCAGCGAAACTTTTTAACGATTTTTCTGGAAGGAAAGAGACCCAGGAAGCTTCGAGGGAGTACCAGAAGACCCACAGGGACCCAACAAGGCAACAGGGCATGTCCAGGGGGGTGGTTGCGCCCTGATGCCTTGTGGGGCCCTTATGGCACCTCTTCGCGTGATTCCAATGCTGAAAATTCTTATAAATACAGAAACCCCCAAAAGTTAACCTAGATGAGTTTTTCTGCCATCGCAAGCCTCTGTTCTGAAGAGATCCCATCTGGAGCTCCGTTCCAGCACCCTGCCGGAGGGGGGAAGTCATCACCGGAGGCCATCTTCATCATCCCCACTGCTTCCATGATGAGGCGGGAGTAGTTCACCCTCGGGGCTGAGGGTATGTACTAGTAGCTATGTGTTTGATCTCTCTCTCGTGTTCTTGATTTGGCATAATCTTGATGTACCGTGAGCTTTGTTAATATAGTTAGATCATATGGTGTTGCTTCCCTCTCTATCTTCTTGTGATGAATTGAGTCTTTCCCTTTGAGGTTTCGTTATTATCAGATTGAATACTTTTAATTTGAAAACACTTGATGTATGTCTTGCATGTGGATACCCGTGGTGACAATGGGGTATTATATTGAATCACTTGATGTATGTTTTGGTAATCAACCTGTGGATTCCCATGACCTTGGGGTAATCTAGGCATATGGGTTGGTACACGTTTTCATCCTTCTTTCTCCGATAGAAACTTTGGGGTACTCTTTGAAGTTCTTTGTGTGGATTGAATATTATGAATCTGAAGTTGTTTGATGCATGTCGAATAATTAACTCATGGATACTTGTGGTGACATTGGAGTATCTAGGTGACATTAGAGTTAATTGATGCGTATCATATGGTGTTATTTTAGTACAAACTCTAGGGCTGTTTGTGACACTTATAGGGACGGCTCAATAGATTGATCGGAAAGGATAACTTTGAGGTGGTTTCATACCCTACAACAATTTCTTCTTATGTTCTCCGTTTTCTAGGAACTTTGGAGTGATTCTTTGTTGCACATTGAGGGATTGTTATATGATTCAATTATGTTAGCACTGTTGAGAGATTGCACTAGTGAAAGTATGAACCCTACGCCTTGTTTTCAAGCATTGCAATACCGTTTGTGCTCACTTTTACTACTTGCTACCTTGCTGTTTTTATTACTATTTCAGATTACAAAAACCTATATCTACTATCCATACTACACTTGTATCACCATCTCTTCGCCGAACTAGTGCACCTATACAATTTACCATTGTACTGGGTGTGTTGGGGACACAAGAGATTGCTTGTATTTGATTGCAGGGTTGTTTGAGAGAGACCATCTTCATCCTACACCTCCCACGGATTGATAAACCTTAGGTCATCCACTTGAGGGAAAATTGCTGCTGTCCTACAAAACTCTGCGCTTGGAGGCCCAACAGAGTCTACAAGAATAAAAGTTGCATAGTAGACATCAAGCTCTTTTCTGGCGCCGTTGCTGGGGAGGTGAGTGCTTGAATCTATATCTTTAGATCTTGCAATTGAATCTTTTAGTTTCTTGTTTTATCACTAGTTTGGTTTTTTAAAAGAAAACTGCAAAAAAATGGAATTGAGGTTGCCTCAAATACTTCATCTATATGATGTCTTTCTTGAAAATGATGGATCGGAAAATTGTGCCAAAGTTTTAGAAGAAGAATTCAATAAAATGTTTGGCATAAAATCCTTGAATGATAAGCATGATTGCAATGTTGTTAGTATGCTTTCTATGAATATCCATGATGCTAATGATATGCAAAGCTACAAGCTTGGGGATGCAATGTTTGATGAAGATGATATTTTCAGTCCCCCAAGTTTTGATGATCAAATTTGTTATGATGAAAGCATGCCTCCTATTTATGATGATTATATTGATGAAAGTGGGTTTGGAAGAGTGTCAACTCTAGGTACTAATTATCCCACTATTTTGAAGGGTGTTGAACCTTATTGCAATAATTATGAAAGTGGATTTGGAGAGGTCATAACTTTATTTAGTGATGATTCCACTATTTCGAAAGAGGTTTCAATTCATAATGACAACAAACTTGCTATCTATGATGATTATTGTGATGACAGTATGTTATAAAGAATAATGATAGCCATGAAAATTGTCATCATGATTTTAATGCTCGAATTGATTATGCAAATCAAGTATCATATGATAGTTATTTCATTGAGTTTGCTCCCACTATTATTGATAAGAATAAATTCGCTTATGTTGAGAATAATAAAAATTCTATGCTTATAGATCATCAAAAGAATGCTTTATGTGATAGTTATATTGTTGAATTTATTCATGATGCTACTGAAAATTATTATGAGAGAGGAACATATGCTTGTAGGTGTTGCAATAATATCAAGTTTCCTCTCTATGTGTTGAAAGTTTTGAAGTTATACTTGTTTTGCCTTCCTATGCTAGTTGATTCTTGCTCCCATAAATTGTTTGTTCGAAAAATCCCTATGCATAGGAAGTGTGTTAGGCTTAAATGTGCTTGCCATATGTTTCATGATGCTCCCATTGTGTTTCAATTCTTTACTTTTATGTGAGCATCATTGAAATCATCATGCCTAGCTAAAAAGGAATTAAAGAAAAGCGCTTGTTGGGAGACAACCCAACATTTACCCCTACTGTTTTTGTGTGTCAACATGATTAAGATACTGTAGTAATCATGTTTTATATGTTTTCATTCAATAATGTGCCAAGTAAAGCCTTTGGGTGTGGATGCTTGTTGATTAGATTCTGTGCAAAAACAGAAACTTTTGCGTCCAGTGCTGGAATTTATATTCTGTACTGGAGGGTGAGAAAATTCTGAACTTTTTACACAGTATTTGTTTGAATTTTTTTAACGTTTTCCTAATTTTTCAGAATTTTTGGGGTTACATAAGTATGTTTTTTAATTCGCTCACTACATGTTGTTCTGTTTTTGACAGATTCTGTTTTCAATGCATAGTTTGCTTGTTTTAGTGTTTCCATAGCTTATATTGTGAGACATAAATTACGGAAATGATAGAATACAGTAGGTATTATGTGAGAACAATTATGAATCTTGTCTTGGCAGTACCAAAGTGAATGATTTATTTTCATACTAACCTATCTCACGGAGTTCCGTTAAGTTTTGTTTGATTGAGGTTTTCAAGTTTTGGGTGAGATATCGATATGAGAAGAATAAGGGAGCGGCAAGACCCTAAGCTTGGGGATGCCCAAGGCACCCCAAGGTAATACTCAAGGAAGACTCAAGCAACTAAGCTTGGGGATGCCCCGGAAGGCATCCCCTCTTTCGTCTTCAATACTATCGGTACACCTCACTTGGAGCTATATTTTTATTCGTCACATAATATGTGTTTTCTTGGAGCATCATTTTATTTTAGTTTGCTTTGCTTGCCATTATTAGTAATCATTTTTGTACCTTTTTATCTCAATAAAATGCCAAGTATAGCCTTTACCATGCTCGGTTTGCAAGTTTATGAGTTGCTGTTTGAAAACAGAAAGTTTTCTGTTATGTCCTGAATATTCCTGAATTTTTAGAACATGATAAAAATCTGAAATTTTTACACATTAATCATGCATGAGTTCTTTGTCACTTGGTAATTTTTCAGAGTTTTTGGAGTTAGGTAACTATGAATTTTTATTCCTCCTTTACAGACTATTCTGTTTAGACAGATTTCGGTTATAGTTGCATTATTTGCATATGTTTGCTTGTTTAATGTTTCTATTAGGTGATGAGAGTATTAAATATGCAGAGGCATTTAGTATGTTTAATTATAATTTTTGTAATTTTCTACAGTAGAGAATGTTAAGGTTTTGAGTTGATTTATACTAACTTATCTCACGAATTCTTGTTGAGTTTTGTGTGGATAAAGTTTTTAAGATTTAGGAGTGTCGGTGTATAAAACATGAGCATTTTATACCCTGACTTATGCACAGATAGTGGTAGCTTCCCTAACCGGCTGAGGCTTGCCGGGAGCGACCAAGATCAAGATTCAAAACCCAGATGCAGAAGCTACCGGGAGAAGCACAAGACGAAGCATTCGTAAGTACTTGACTAGTACTGGAGATGAAGACATCTCTCGCCGGCAAGATTTGACCCGGCAAGATGAGGGCCCTGCAAGCTCCGTGCCGGCAAGCTTCCGCCAGTTCACCAGTGCTCCACCTCACCAAGCAGCTAGTCGTTAATCAGTGCGGTGTCGACTGTGCAGGCTGGTTGGTGAGATTTGTCGGGCACGTGTCAGCACACCGGAAGAAGATTTGCCTTTAATGACACCCGTCGAGAAGGCGTGTCAAGTCGATAGGAGGTAGCTGGGCGAGCGGTGCAGGATCCTTGTCGGGAGTCCTCCCCTACATGACACCTAACGGAGCATTTAATGCCTTTGTCCTAAACTGGCAGAGTTAGGTATGATAGCACTGTTTACTATCTAATCAACCTGTAATGACTGATTTGCCACCGTGGTAACCCCTTGAGCTATAAAAGGAGGACTAGGGCAATGTTTACAGGGATCGATCCTTGACACAACTTGCATGCGTAGCTGCTCCTCTCACACCTTGCCGGGGAAGCGCTCCTTGTACCTTGTGTCCAAACGCATCCAATACAACAAAAGCAGGAGTAGGGTTTTACACCTCACGGTGGCCCGAACCTGGGTAAACTCTTTGCGCCTCTGCCGATTCTGCTCTTTGTGCTCGTCGATCTCCCTAGTCGAACCGCAAAGGGGCTAGATGGCCCCATAGATGGTCGTACGCATGACATCTTTGGCGCACCAGCAAAAGAAGAAAGTTGAACACCGGCAAGTATTTCCCGGCAGACCTCTCAGAAGTCGCCGGCAAGGACATTGTCAGGCACAACACAATGGATGCCGGTGAGCAGCGGTCTCTAGCAGAACGACAAGTTCTTGCCGTTGAGACAAGCGCTCCCACTCCCGAAGAAATGCCTTTAGTTCTTGTCGTCGAGCCACAAGCTTCGGCATGGGCACAACAGATAGTTAATTTCCTTCAAATAGGAGAACTTCCCGATGAACAAGAAGAAGCTGAGAAAGTAGCCCATCAGTCAAGTATGTACCAGTTTGTGGATAACACTCTGTACAGAAAAAGACCAAATGGTGTGAAATTGAAGTGCATCTGCCGGGAAGATGAACTAGAGTTGTTGGCGGAGATATATGGAGGCATATGTGGCTCTCACATAGGATCAAGAGCACTTGTCGGCAAAGCTTTCCGGCAAGGCTTCTATTGGCCCACTGCCCTCCAGGATGCAACTGAGCTAATAACCAAGTGTGAAGCATGCCAGTTCCATTCAAAGAACATAAATCAGCCAGCTCAAGCTCTTCAAACAATCCCTCTCTCCTGGCCTTTTTCAGTCTGGGGGCTTGATATTTTGGGCCCCTTCCCCCGTGCCACCAGGGGCTTTGAGTTCTTGTACGTCGCCATCGACAAGTTCACAAAGTGGCCTGAAGTAGAGCCAGTGAGGAAGGTGACAGCACAATTGGCCGTCAAGTTCTTCAAAGGACTGGTTTGCCGTTTCGGGGTTCCTAACAGGATCATCACCGACAACGGCACCCAGTTCACGAGCCGCACCTTCACGCAGTACATTTGAGATCTTGGAAGCAAGATTTGTTTTGCCTCTGTCGCTCACCCGACAAGCAACGGACAGGCAGAACGGATGAATGCTGAAGTGCTGCGTGGTCTCAAGACAAGAACTTTTGACAGGCTGCGCAAGTGTGGAAGACGCTGGATTGATGAGTTGCCGGCGGTTCTTTGGTCACTCAGGATGACACCAAATCGAGCTACCGGCCAAACACCCTTCTCCCTAGTCTATGGTGCAGAAGTGGTGCTCCCCACGGAACTCATATACGGGTCACCTCGAGTGCTCGCCTATGATGAGGCAGAGCAAGAGCAGCTGCGGCAAGATGACACAACGCTCCTTGAGGAAGATCGTCTCCGGACGGCTGTGCGAGCTGCACGCTACCAGCAAGCCTTGCACCGCTATCACAGCCGCAAAGTGCATGCCCGGAGCCTTGAGGAAGGCAACCTTGTTCTTCGGCGCGTTCAGTCCGCCAAGGGATCAAACAAGTTGACGCCGAAGTGGGAAGGCCCTTATCGGGTAACACAAGTCACCAGACCTGGCGCAGTCCGTTTGGAGACCGAAGATGGCATTCAACTGCAAAACTCACGGAATAGCATCTTCGCAAGTTCTACCCATAAGGCGCAGTTGCCGGGTCTCCCGGCAACCCCTTTTGTACAAGCTTTGTCGGCAAGACTTGTAACCCTTTGTACAAAGCCAGGCGCAGATCCTGTGCATAAGTAAATAAAGCTAAGTGTTTCACAACTTTTTGTCAAATACATTCTTTATGTATGTTTGCATGTATGTTGTGTTATGCTTTGATTTATACGAAATGCTTAACGAAACGGCAAGGTCTCCAACCTCCTCTTTTCTCTTCTTTCTTTTTCTCAAAGGGAAAGAATAGTTCCTCGCGCGCAAGTTTCCCAGGGGGAGTGATGGTGTGGACACCACTAAGCTAAGTTTCGTTCAAGTGATCATTTTTGCGACAAGGAACACAAGACAAGGAAAAGATAAGTTGAAAAACTTTGAAACAAATTCCTTGTTATATTTGCAGTTTCCCTTGAACGATTCTCTCTTTGTATGAAAAACCTGCACGCGGAGGAACCTCGTCGTAATCATTCGCGCTCTGATTTTTGCCTCAAGTCCGCTCGGCAAAATATGTAGCTGAATTGTGACCGACAAGTTACCTTGCCGGCGGCGGCACTTCCAGCAGGCTGCCAAGGACCTGTTCCCCAAAGCGCTCGAGGCAAGTATGCGCGCCAGCAAGTTTTCGAACAGTGTAGGGAGCACAATCATACAAAGAAAAGGATAAGACAAGGGAAACAGCGCGCATTCATCTGAGCATGACAAATAGCAGATGTTCATTAAAGAGCGCTCAATTACATTTTCTTAGCCCTTTACCCAGGGTTTACATCGAATGCAATACAAGGGCAAAAGGAGCGCCTAGGCGGAGCACGACTCGCTCCCGAAAGAACAGATGATGGTGCTACCAGCGTTCAGCTGGAGTCGGAGCCGTCATCCTCGATCTTGACATTCGGGGAGCCGTCATCATCGTCATCATCATCATCCTCGGTCTCGCTGGAGGAAGCGGTGTCGCTATCGCTCGAGCTTTCCGCGCATCACTCCAGTCGAGCGCCTGTAGCCCCGAAGAACTTCACGAAGAGCGTGTCGGATCCATCCAACCTGAAGTGAAGGAGGTGTTCTAGCCCCAGGCAGCGAGCACGGATGAAGGACTTCCATCCACGCGTGAAGTACATGATGCCGTTGGCAGAAGTTTCAATGGTCACCCAGACTGGGCCGTTGCAGCAGCTGTCCACGCGCAGCCACAAGCCGCGCAAATGACTGCCCTCCATCACCCTGGTGAAAGGGCGGGGAAGCCGCAGCCAACTCCACGGCCGATCACGCAGTTCTACGACGAACTCGTGCGCCATGTCCTTCGTATGGCCTTCTGTCGGGGGCTGAGTGGCCGGAGACGGAACGACGAGCACGCCGCCACGACCACCTCCACCCCGGGCACTGCGTCTTCCACGACCACGACCCGCGGCCCCTCCTCGAACGCTGGAACCGGCTTCCACATCCGCGGCCGAGGCGTGGGCATGGTGTCGAGGAGAAGCTCTCGTGGCGGCAGCAGATGCCAGAGCTCGACCCTTTCCCCTCGCCATAATGGCAGCAGATGCGGGGGGGGGAGGCAGAAGAAGAAGATGACGGTGGCTGGAGATTGGAATGGGAAGAGGTGAATGAGCATCGTTCTCCGTGGCCCCCCTCTCTTTATAGGAAGGGCGCGAGAGCTGGCTCTTCACTGTTTTAGGGCGACCACCCAGTTTTTCCAATCTCGTGCCCTGCATTCCTGGCCAGGCGCGCCGTTCCAGCGACCGTCCAGTTTCGCCAATCCCGCGCCCTGCGTCCCTTGCTAGACGCGCCACTCCAACGACCGCCCCTCTTCGCCAATCCATCGCTTCGCCGGTGGATACGCATGGTGGGAGGGCGCAGAAAAAGGAGGAAGTTATGACAGACTTGGTAGTTATTCTTTGCCACGCGTGCCTGTGCACTGTCTTGGGGCCTAGCCCAAAGGTGGCTTACATGCATGTGTAGGCCAAGTTATAAGAAGCAAAGAAGATCTCAGATGACAAGGATCAGAAATGTTGAAGGCACAGCTCGTCGGCCAGGCAGATCCTTGCCGGAACAAAGCCATCATAACAAAAATTACGGCTGCAGTTTTCGCGTCGCGTGTCTGTGCATTGTTCGGGCCTAGCCCAACGACGCTTCAGACGCGCGTATGGCCCATGCCCGGGGGCTCCTGTCGGTGTATAAAACATGGGTATTTTATACCCTGACTTATGCACAGACAGTGGTAGCTTCCCTGCCCGGCTGAGGCTTGCCGGGAGCGACCAAGATCAAGATTCAAAACCCAGATGCAGAAGCTACCGGGAGAAGAACAAGACGAAGCATTAGTAAGTACTTGACTAGTACTGGAGATGAAGACATCTCTCGCCGGCAAGATCTGACCCGGCAAGATGAGGGCCCGGCAAGCTCCGTGCCGGCAAGCTTCCGCCAGTTCACCAGTGCTCCACCTCACCAAGCAGCTAGTCATTAATTAGTGAGGTGTCGACTGTGCAGGCTGGTTGGTGAGATTTGTGGGGCACGTGTCAGCACACCGGAAGAAGATTTGCCTTTAATGACACCCGTCCAGAAGGCGTGTCAAGTCGATAGGAGGTAGCTGGGCGAGCGGTGCAGAATCCTTGCCGGGAGTCCTCCCCTACATGACACCTAACGGAGCATTTAATGCCTTTGTCCTAAACTGGCAAAGTTAGGTATGATAGCACTGTTTACTATCTAATCAACCTGTAATGACTGATTTGCCAGTGTGGTAACCCCTTAAGCTATAAAAGGAGGACCAGGGCAATGTTTACAGGGATCGATCCTTGACACAACTTGCATGCGTAGCTGCTCCTCTCACACCTTGCCAGGGAAGCGCTCCTTGTACCTTGTGTCCAAACACATCCAATACAACAAAAGTAGGAGTAGGGTTTTACACCTCACGGTGGCCCGAACCTGGGTAAACTCTTTGCGCCTCTGCCGATTCTGCTCTTTGTGCTCGTCGATCTCCCTAGTCGAACCGCAAAGGGGCTAGATGGCCCCATAGATGGTCGTACGCACAACAAGGAGAAGCCGTGATATGAGAGGAATTAAGGAGACACAAGAGCTCAAGCTTGGGGATGCCCAAGGCTCCCCAAGTTAATATTCCAAGAAGTCTCAAGCATCTAAGCTTGGGGATGCCCCGGTAGGCATCCCATCATTCTTCATCAACAATTATCGGTTAGTCTCGGTTGAGCCTAAGTTTTTTCTAGATGATATCCCGCGTGTTGCTGCGGGACTTTGTAGTTTTCATGAGCAGATCCAATGAAGACCGTATGAATGAAAACAAATGGTGTGAAATGTTCAACAGTACAATTACATTTTTTATGTTAGAGATACAATGGAATATTGATATTTACATTTGAAATGTTGAACGAATATGCTTTTCCACAAACATAAAAGAGATTTATGACTACGTTTACGGATCCCTCTCCCTAGTAGCTATGCTTGCTTGTTAGAGCGTTAAAGTAATTCTAGTACACTTGGTTAGCCTATAGTCACTTCAAATGAGGATGTTCACCTAAAAAATGTTTAAATTTGAGTGGCCAAAATCTTAACAACTGAAAAAATAATGCATGGACATAAGAATTAACTATGGGCATATGATAGTACAGGTAAAGCACACCTAAACAGCCAGCTCAGATATATGTTCCAAACATCTAGAGAGGCATCATGAATAGCATACATTGATATAGTTCTTTAAATTGCCAAGGGAGCAGTACTATACATAAACAAAACTAAATTGTATTTATTTATTTATTTATATTGGCTTGCTATTTTTTACATGAAAGGCCTATAGTTGTAGGTTGTACCCTGTCCAGATATTTCCTACTAAGATGATTTTATATATTTTTATTCCTAGCAAAGCAACAATTGAAAGCTGGGTTGTACTTGGCATTCTTGATTCTTCAAAGAAACTAAAATGGGAGAACAGACTCTTGATATTCAATCCTAATATTTTGTTTCATAGCCACTCCAATAAGATTGTCGATGGGTGGAAGCTGCAAGATCTCCTAGGAAAGCGAGGCACGACGATGAATGACATGTGCTTCGACAACTGGAATTTATGTTTTAAACATGACTATGTACGACATCCCAGAGTTAGGGAAACAACCTGCAATGCTCAATAATTGCTCAACAATCTGTTGTTATCTTTTTTTTATTATGTGCATGAAAAAATGAATTATGAAACTCCAGCCCTCAATGTACTATAACCATCCACATGTTTTGTTGTTCTAATGTAGGAAATCAGATAGCACAATTTGACAATAACCCAGAAGAACAACCAATAAATCTCTACTGATGGGATGGCAAATAATTCAAAAAAATCATTCATCTACAAACATAATCACAGAAGGCATGGGGAAAATAATAATCAACAAATCATATAGGATAACTTCACAATAAATAGCAAGAGAGTGTACCAGCAGGCGGTGGGAACTCCAAATTTTTGCGAGCAGCATATTTTGTACGAGGGACGTACATGAAGGGAGAAAATAAATAGCACAGCGAGGTTAATTTGACAGATATAATTAGGGATTAAGGTAAGATAGTAGTTACCTAGTCACGGACAAATCCTCGGTGCAATTGAAGGGAAGATAGTAGTATGTAGGGTGGGCAAATGTCTGTGATACAGTGTGCAAGAGAGACGATCTTTATGGTGGACGTGTCTGTGATAGCAGTACAACATCAACCACCAAACACGTCCGCAACAACCCGGAGGTACCACGTCATGAAACGCTTTGTTGGTGCTCAAGGAGCGTTGTGTTGACGCCTCCTCCTAATTAATTCACCATGTCCAAAAATAAATGTACTGACATATTCTTGTTTCTGAGAAAATCATGTATCATGGTAACCTTGTAGTATCGTTTAACGGACCAGTAAAGATGTATAGAGATAAGCGAGCAAATGTGTTGATTAACATCACAAAGCAAATTTACAAATGGCCAGCCCGGGGCATGCTCCAAATCTAGCTCCGCCACTGATCTTCACAGTAAAACAATATCACCACCATGTATATGTAATCAAAAAATATCAGCAGGTTCTTTAAGGAACTTGCAATTTCTTCTCATAGGTACTGTACTTTTAATCAATAACTGAACCAAGATGTGTGGTCTTCAGATTTCAATTTTGAGTTAAAATTCACTACTACTGAAAGTGATCCAAGAAATGAACCAAATGATGTATTTACCAAACTATTTATCAAAAAGGTACTGCTTGTCATTGTCAGATCGAAAACAAAATATCAAGAAATCCAACATTTCAAATAGCTAGAATAATGAAGAGAAGAAACATTGCTAACCAAATAGACAAAGATCACAGCGGTGGTGAAGAGGGAGTTGTTCAACCCTTCCTGTAAACGGAGGGACACGGCGAGTGTTGGTGCAATAATTTGCCTCCTTATGTTTTGGAGATTGTTGACATAAAGAGTAAGGGACTGATGTGTTTGCTAGTATACACAGAGTAACAGGTCCCTGGAGTCAAGAGGAGTTTGGTTCAAACTCCGAAGAAAATCCCTGCATGGCAGTGAAGGTTATCACCGAAGATTATGACGACAAGAGTGACCCCTCAAAAATTGCTGACGCAAAGCAATTGGTTCGGTGCTCGTCCGAAGAAAGTGACTGCAGCCGAGAAGATTGAAGACGAAGTGAAGACGTAGCATTTATTTCGTTGTTTCTCTTCTCTTTATTGAGTCATAGGAGCACCATACTACTAAGAGGGGTGTAGCGTTCGAAGCTTTGATTCTCTGATGCTAAACCCAAATCCTATGAAAGTTGCGAGAGAAATCTCTTTGTGTTCCGAGCAAATACTTGCCAGCAAGAGACTGTGATCTTCTTCGCTGCGAGAGATTTGTCTCTGACCGAGGAGTTAGCATTACTTGTTCCTCAAGTAATGTTACCGTTGCTCTTAAAATCCGACCGTTGTGAATGTGTCGGTTGGCCATTGGCTGGACCGCGTGTCCAAAATGGTCATTTCCCATCAGGGAAGGCTGCCGCTATAAATAGCCACCCCGCACCGGCGTTGTCCGGTGGCTGCTCCGTGTGATTGTGAGAAGATTGTTGAGCAACCCCCTCTCCTGAGTGATTTGATTTTAAAATCCACCGAGAGAAAACCCCATAGCCAAAAAATTAGATAGTGGTTCAGCATCACTCGAATCTAAGTCCAGTACGCTCCGCCTATTACTCTTGAGAGCTGTGAACTCTCTAGACGGTTAGGTGTCAATTTCTTTAGAGACCAAGAGTAATTGTGGTTCTCGAAGAAGAAGTCTGTAAAGGTTTGGAGATCGCCTCAAGAATCTACCACGAGTGATCGGCATTGGTTGACGAACCAATTGTCGAGGAGAATAGGGCGAAGAGAGTTTATCTTCTGTGTTAAATCACAACCCCTCCAACCAGACGTAGTCCTTTTGCAGAAGGGCGAACTGGTCTACCAAATTCCTTGTCGCCATCGAGCATCACTGCTCACCTCTGTTTCTCCCCTTTACATTCGAACTATGCTGTAGGACATATTTCAATCATGTGATTTGTCTCGATGCATGCTTTTAGTTTCCATTCGTTAGTTTGTATTCGCTCACTGTACACTATTTTCATTCGCTCCGCTACTGGTTTCTAAGAGTTTTGATATTTCCGAAGAAAATTTAAAACTCCCATTCACCCCCCCTCTGGTAAACATACTTCGTTCCTACAATTGGTATCAGAGCGAGGTACTCCTTGACTCTGTTCATTTTGGTCTAACCACCTTGGAGTTTAAGTATGTCTTCAGTGAGCTACAAGTCGCACCTCAAGATTCCCATCTTTGATGGGACGGACTATCCCTTCTGGAAGGAGAAGATGAAGATCCGTCTCCGAGCTATTGATGATGATATGTGGAACGTGGTGCAGAATGGATTCGTGGTTGAAGTGCCCCATGTCCCCACTGACCACGAGAAGAAACTCATTCAGATGGATGCTCAAGCCAAAGATGAAATTGGTGGCCATCTCTCTCGTGCTCAATTTCTTCGCTATCGTCAGTGTGAAACTGCAAAGGAATTGTGGGACATTCTTGAAAAGATAAATGAGGGTGTTTCAACTCAGAAAGAGGCTCGCATTGATACTCTTTGGGTAAAGTTCAATCGGTTCAAGCGAATCGGAAATGAAAGCTGCCAGCAAACCTTCGATCGTCTGAGTGACATTGCAAACGAGCTGCAAGGTCTCGGCGCCAAAGACATCACTGATCACGAAGTTGTGAAGAAACTACTCCGATCCCTTGACAGTTCGTTCGACACTCTAGTTCTGATGATTCAGGAATGAGCTGATTTCAAAGTTCTCGACTCTGCTGATATCATGGAAAGGCTAAACACCCACGAGGAACAAGAAGAAGAAAAGAGAGATCTCTATGGCTCAAGTCACTGAAAAAGTCATGCTCTCAAGGCTATGGCTAAATCTTCCTCAAAAGGAAATGCCGAAGAAGATTCAGATGACTCGGAAAGGATCAGCAAGGATCTCACATTAATCACGAAGAGATTCCAGCGCCTTCAAAGGGAAAATCAATTTCAGAAGAAAGGATCCAGCAACTCTGGCGGCTCCAAATCTTCATCAAAACCTACTGGAGATTACACCTGCTTCAAGTGCAAAAAGCCAGGACATTTCATTTCGGACTGCCCTCTCTGGGAAGCTGAAATCCATGCCAGTGGAAGATATGATTCAGGAAACAACCATGGCAAAGGCAAGAGCAAAAGCTACGACTCTGATGATGAGAAGAAAACGAAGAAGTTCTTCAAGAAGAAGGACAACTCCTCCTCCAAGTCCTCGTCAAGATCTTCCTCAAGGAATCCTTCCAAGCCCTCATCCAACCGTAAGAATACCTCTCGCAAGGCCAAGGCATACATCAGCAAGGAGATAGATTCCGATGAAGAAGAGTCATCTGACTCCGAAGAAGTTGATGAATCCGATGAGGATTCTGATTCCGGCATGGCGGGCATAGCATGTGCCTCTACTCCTGTATTGAACTTCTTCGAGAATCATTTGAGCGACAACGAATCTCCTACCTACTGCTTCATGGCCAAAGCTTCGAAAGAAAAGGTATCCTCCAAACATCACAAGGTTCACTCCAGTGATCAATACTCTTCGGATGAAGATGACCATGCTAAACTGAGCAAAATTGCTAATATGCAACAAAACTCTCTCAAGAAAATTGAGAAAACCCTCAGGAAATCTGAAGGGTTGTTGGTTGAGGAGATGGAGAAAAATCAGTCGTTGACAGAAGAGCATTCCGCTCTCGAGTCTCGAATGGAAGAACTATCAAATCGTCATGATTTTCTCTCGGCCGACCATGAGAGATTGACTTATGATTACCTGAAAAGGAAATAGGAACTCGAGTCGCTGAGAGAGGCTCATGATGACTTGATCAGAGAAAATTCTCTTCTCACCCAACAACTCAAAGAGAAACCTGAGGTGTTTGTACCTCCCTGCTTAAAATGCCTTGAACGTAGTAACGCTGAATCAAATGATGAATCTTCTGTGAATGCTAACTCCTCTACCGAGGAAAATGGTTCTATATCTGATGAAAATGCTAGGTTGAAGGATCTTCTTCAGACAGGAATGTTCAAGTCTCTCAAAGGGCATCAAACCATGTGTGATGTTCTGAAGAAATCCATTCTTCACAAAAATCCCAGGAAAGAAGGTATCGGTTTCGAAAGGAAACTGAATGAAAATGGCTCCTACTGGGAACCTGATCAATATCCTCGCACTGTGTGGGTGCCAGCCAAGAGCAAAACGCTTGATCCAGCTTTACTTTCGGGATATGACAGTCCTATCCCTGAATACTCACATGATGATTCTCTGGACAACTATAAGTTGTTCAAAAACCAACGTGGTGAGGCTGTTGCTCTCTATGTTGGACCAAACAGCAGGAATGGCCCCCCAAAGAAAGCTATCTGGGTGCCTAGCAAAACTATCAAAGCATTGCCTATTACTACGTTACTAACCATGCAGGCTGAAAATGCTCGAAACTTCCTGGAAAAGGTTCGACAGAATGAGTACATGCATACCTCGTCTAACCACTATACTCATTCTTCTAGGAAGAATTTCAATGCATACTCTTTTGATTATGCTCGTACTCATTCAAGTCACAATTCATATGACTATCGAAAGAAATCATATCCTGCTCGCTCATATGTTTCGAAGCCACCTACAAAGATGTGGGTGGTTAAGAAAGCCTGATTTCTCTGCAGGACTATGTCTCCGGGTGTACCGAATGGATAATGGATAGTGGATGCACTAGTCATATGACCGGAGACAAGTCGTTGTTTGTCGACCCCAACTTAACTGCTTCATCTCAGAAGTATATTACTTTCGGCGACCACAACAAAGGAAAGGTAATTGGGTTAGGTAAAATTGCTATATCCAAGGACAAGAACATTGATGATGTTTTACTTTTTCAGTCTCTTGGATTCAATCTCATGTCAGTTGGCAAGCTTTGTGATCTAGGCATGCTAGTTCTATTTTCATCATCCAAATGCATCGTCTTTATGGCTTTTGACAATTCCTTCGTCTTCGAGGGAAATAGAAAGGGTGATTTATATATTGTGGATTTCTCTAAGGGTCTCTCAGTCCAAACTTGTTTGCTTGCAAAAGCAACCGAAGGATGGCTGTGGCACCGAAGACTTGGTCATGCAGGTATGAGAAATTTGCAAACTCTCGTGAAGAAAAATCATCTTCGTGGCATTCCTGATGTGAAATTCGACATGGATCATCTCTGTGGTGCGTGTGAAGCCGGCAAATTGGCCAAGAAGCACCATTCGTCAAAAACTGTCATGACCACAACAAGACCTCTGGAAATTCTTCATATGGATTTATTCGGACCTCAAAACTATGCAAGTTTCGGAGGCAGTCATTATGGTCTGGTTATTGTTGATGATTTCTCTTGATACACTTGGGTATTCTTTCTCGAAGACAAAACCTGCACCCAAGACATCTTCAAAAGATTCGCCAAGAAGGCTCATAATGAATATGATGTGTGAATTAAGCATGTCAGAAGCGACAATGGTACTGAGTTCAAAAATACTCATATCAAAGATTTTCTCGATGAACATGGTATAACTCATGAGTTCTCTGCCGCATACACTCCCCAACAGAATGGAGTTGTTGAGCGAAAGAATAGAACTCTCATCGAAATGGCGAGAACAATGCTCAGTGAGTATAAAACTCCCATTCGTTTCTGGGCTGATGCTATTAACACTGCTTATCATGTTGTGAATCGTGTTTATCTTCACAAATTCCTTAAGAAAACTTCATATGAGCTTATCACTGGCAAGAAACTGAACGTTTCTTATTTACGTGTTTTCGGTGCACCTTGCTATATTCGTGACATGAATCATAATTCCAAGTTTGCACCTAAGGCACTTGAAGGTTTTCTTCTTGGTTATGGCTCGAACTTGCATACTTATCATGTCTATAACTCTCACCACGGGAAAGTTATGGAAACGGTAAATGTGCGGTTTGATGAATCTAACGGCTCTCAAAAGGAGCACCTGCCTAATGTGATAGATGAACCACCGATCTCGGATGCTATTCGGCAAATGGCCATTGGGGACGTCAGGCCAGTCGTAGGAAATACACCTGACTCTTCCGATGAAGATGCCCCCATAGCTCGAAGAACACGCCAATCTACTGCCGAAGAAAATGCCACTCCGAACACAAATGGCAACCCAAATGCAAGTGCAAATCAAAACGGCAATCCTGATGAAAATGGCGATACAAATGCCCATCCGATGCTGATACTGAGGAAAATGAAAATGATCATCAAGAAGGAAATCCTCTCCCACGAGTGGCAAATCGAGTTGACCCTGCACTAATCCTCGAAGATCTCGAGAATCCAGGTTACCGACCCACAACTCGCTCTCGCACTCGTTTGGCTAACTACTGTGGCAGTTTCTCCTTTGTCTCATTGACAGAACCTACCAAGTATGAGGAAGCCATGAATGATCCCGATTGGATGAATGCCATGCAAGAAGAGTTGGTGCAATTCGAATTGAATGATGTGTGGGAATTGGTTGACAAACCGAATCCTAAGAAGCACAATATCATCGGCACAAAATGGATCTTTCGAAACAAGCAAGATGAAAATGGCATTGTTGTGAGAAACAAAGCACGTCTTGTCGCTCAAGGGTATACACAGGTAGAAGGTATTGATTTCGGTGAAACATATGCTCCTGTTGCTTGCCTTGAGGCAATTCGTATTCTTCTCGCTTATGCAAACTACAATGATATTCTGCTTTATCAAATGGATGTGAAAAGTGCTTTCCTCAATGGTGAAATTGATGAGGAAGTATATGTTAGGCAGCCACCTGGTTTTGAAAACCCTCAGTTTCCTAACAAAGTTTTCAGGTTGAAAAAGGGTCTGTATGGGCTGAAGCAAGCCCCTCGAGCTTGGTATGACACTCTGAAGAGGTTTCTGCTCGACAAAGGGTTCAAGCCAGGATCCACTGATTCCACTCTTTTTACTCGTGCTATTGATGGTGATCTTTTTGTGTGTCAAATTTATGTGGATGATATTATTTTTGGCTGTACTAACAATGCATGCAGCATGGAATTTGGGCGAATGATGTCCGAGAAATATCAAATGTCTATGATGGGTGAACTCAAGTTCTTTCTCGGACTGCAAATCCGTCAACAGGACAATGGAATTTTCATATCTCAGGAGAAATATCTGAGAGACTGTCTGAAGAAGTTTAAAATGCAAGATTGCAAACAGAAGGGCTACAAAACTCCCATGCCCACGAATGGCCAGCTGGACGCAGATGTGTACGGTAAAGATTACGATCAGAAAGCTTATCGTTCGATGATTGGTTCTTTGCTCTACTTATGTGCATCCAGACCTGATATTATGTTGAGTGTTTGTATGTGTGCTTGTTTCCAAGATGCACCAAAAGAATCGCATCACCAAGCGGTCAAGCGTATTCTGAGATATTTGGCTCACACCCCCACCTTAGGTTTATGGTATCCTAAGGGAGCACAGTTTGACCTCGTTGGATATTCAGACTCAGATTATGCAGGTCACCGGGTTGACAGGAAATCTACTTCGGGGACATGCCATTTCCTCGGTAGATCATTGGTATGTTGGTCGTCAAGGAAGCAGAATTGTGTCTCGCTCTCTACAGCTGAGGCCGAATATATTGCCGCTGGCGCGTGTTGCACTCAGTTATTATGGATGAAGCAGACTCTGAAGGATTATGGCATCAAGGTCAAGAAGATCCCTCTATTGTGCGACAATGAGAGTGCGATCAAAATTGCACACAATCCAGTGCAGCACTCTCGCACCAAGCATATTGAGATCAGACATCATTTCCTACGCGATCATGTTGCTCGAGAGGATATTGTCATCAGTCACGTCAATACCGAAGAAAATCTCGCCGATATCTTCACCAAGCCTCTCGATGAGAAAAGATTATGTGCGTTACGGTGTGAGCTAAATATCCTAGATTCCGCAAACGTGCAGTAAGCTGGACTCGGCACCCGTACCATCACTTCCACATCTTAGAAGGAATGGGTGCACAACACTCGAAGAGTTTGAAAATTTTGACAAAGTGAAATTTTCTTTCTGAGAGTGAATACATTAACGAAGAACTAGACTAACCGGGTGCCACGATAATTGTGCGATGCTCGGGGTCATACAGTTCTTATACGGTGGGGAACGCCACCAGAATTTCTCTTCGTTGAGTTGTCTTTCGGTTGAAGTTTTTTTTTGTGTTAGTCCAAATGTATTCCACTCATAGCTTCTCCCTCGGGTGTTTGTGTTTGTTCGTCTGAGTGAAATATCTAGGACCCTATTTTTCTCTCTCTATTCTATCTCTTCCAGTCTATGCTGCTCCGTTATGAATGCACAAACTTCATCTGGTAACGAAACTTTATCTGGTGTCCTTGACCACGTTAAAGGTTCGGTCTGAGCTTAATCTGTGTTGGCGAAAGCCATCCAAAATTTGGGGTTTCCCGCCCAAGTCAAGACCACATTCTTTGGTGACGGTTGCCACGTGCTCTTCATCAACTGCCAGTTTATTTGGTCCATTGAATCGCAATAGTCCTCTGACTGCGGCCGTCCGATCAGATTCACCGGGTGCGGTTATTTCCTCCTCGCATATATATTCTATGTCGCCACCCTCCCTCAATTCACTTTGCATCTCCGCCACCGTCACCTTCCGAAGCCCTACCGCACTGCTCCACCTCGAGCTCGTTGACGTCGATCATCTTCGCCGCTTTGCTGCCGGAAAGAGGTCGCCGGAGTCATTCCTCGCCACCGCGGATCATCTCCATCCCCGCGCCGCCGTAGTCGCTGCACATCACCAAGTTAGGGTATGTGTAGTGCGAACTCGTTCTTCCATTCATCTTGTTCGAGTTCATCCGCGGTAGTAATCGTCTAATTTTTACCGCATTTCCCAGATCTTTACTGATAGGTAACTTGTGTGGATGTGGTTTGTAGTTGTCCCTCGCATCCGAAAACTTCAGATCTAGGGTTTGTGCTGTGTCTCGTACGAACGGAATGTTTAGCACGTTAACTAGTATATTCTTCGAACCTACTAGTTCATTCTACACATTTCTTTCATCCGAAACATTACTCAAAGTCTACATCTACTTCTTCATCAAAACGATTTCTTTTTCAAAATCTTCGCTGTGTGCATTCGTAACCCTGTCCCCATTTTCCCTCGCATCAATCTTTGTTCACAGGAAAATGCAGTCTGTTGAGGATTCGGCTCAACCAGTGAGCCTGGCTGACAGAGATGTTGTTGTTCTGGGTACAGCTGACGAATCTAAAGCTCCGAATGCCAAGGGCCCAACGGTAGGCCCATCAACCAGCAAGCGAAAAAGAACCGAGCTAAATGCTAATGAGCAAGAAGAGAATGCTCCGAAGAAGAAGAAGGGTGGCAGACAGGCGTACACAAACACAGCTGAGTATATCTCTCATGATCGGTACGATACTGTTCCAGGAGAAACCAAACATCAGAGAGATACGCGTCAACAATGGATTCGACGTCATTGGGTGCGCAAATGGTTCAACTATGAATTTGTTCATCCTCGGTTTGCTCAAAACTTTGCATTTCATCCACCATGGGGTGACTGCCGGGAAATTTCTCTCATAAAACCAAATGGTCCCCAAGAGAGACCACCTCCTCCACCAAATGCTCATGAGTCCTCCCTTCGTACACCCGAATCTTATCCTGATGAGCTTGCTAAGCGTCAGCGCAATGCCATCAAGCGAGCTCAGAGGGCTGAAAAGCAGAAGGCTCATGAAGAGGAAAACCTTCGCCTTCTCAAAGATGATGTCGAGAAGAAAAAGGCCGAAGGAAAATCTGAAGGCCACTCTAAATGCAAGCATGATCCCAGCGCTGCTGCATCAAAGAGAAAGAGTGCACCAAAGAAGAAAAAGGCTGAACCAGCTAATGAATTTAAAATGAGTGATTCTTCGGATGATGATCCTCCGCTCACCAAGGAAGAAGTTGCTACTACTCTCAGCGAGGAAGTGAATATTACCACTTCAACTGTGTTGCCTGATCTTTGGGTTCATATGGTTCCAGAAGCACCACCGAAGAAGATCACTGCTAGAAAAACTCCTGCTACCACTATCACCATGAAATAGCATGTGAACACAACTCCTCATCCAGATGCTATCAATTTGCAAGATTTGGTAGTTGACACTCCTGTGAGTTCTGCAAAGCCAGGCGAAAGTATTCCCAAGCCTGACTTGAAGAAAATCAACGCGCCTACCGAGAAAAACGCTCCACAAGCTACTGCTCCGATGGAGAAGGCTGCTAAGTTTGCACCTACTTTGACACAGCCGTTGGCTTCTAAACCTCCTTCCGAGCAAGTTCCTGTGCAGACTGCTCCTATTGCCAAGTCTGATGCTCCTCACTACTATGATCACATATTCATCATGGAACAGCTTGATAAATTTGTGGACAATCCATTCGATGGTGAAGTGGCTTCTCTGCCTATTCCTGCTGAAGTCATTACACAGGCCACTTCCATAGTTCAAGAAATGAGAGAAGATGCAGTTGAGATGAACTCTCTCTCTGCCAAACTAATTGACCTTGATGGTCGAATGAAAATTGCTTCTTCAAGATTCGTCATTAAAGCGCTCGAAGACTCTTACAAGGATGTCAACCATGCCATGACTCTCCTCCATCACAGAAGGTTACGCTTTCACACGGATCTAGACGAAATTGTTCGCAAGATCTGTGACGAACATCAAGCAAAAGTCACCGGCTACAATGATTTGGTCAAAGGCCACATTGATCAAGTTGCTCAGCTCAAGAAGAAGCAACGAAAGAGAATTGCAAAGAAAAATGTACCTCCTGCTCCGAAGGAAAAATCGCCTGCACGCCCAGTTGCCCAGTCTCAGAAAGAAAAATCTCCTGAGCCAGCTCCTCCTTTGAACCCCCCAGTAAAAGACTCGGATGCTCCTCCCTCGCCAAGGCCAACTGAATCAGTGCCTGTGGCATCCCCTGCTCGAGGTGATATTCCCTCGCAAAGATCTATTTCTGAGGAAGGTGAAATTCCTTGCTCCGAGCCCCAAGCTTCTCCGGCTCATGAAGCTCCAAAAGTCTCGGCTTCTCCTATTATCGAGCAACAACAGCCTCCAGTGGAACAACCTCAACCACCTCCTGTGCATGATTCGGCCTCAGTGCCTAACGTGGATGAACCTGCCTTGCTGCCTACTGCCTCTGCAGCACCCTCTGTTGCAACACCTGCTCCATCTCCACTCAAGTTAAGTATCGACACAGTGACACGAATCCCAGATGCTGGTCCTTCCGAACGGAAATCTGTCTCTACTCGCCGTACTGACTAAGTTGTATATGGCAATGAATTTCTCTCTCCTGAAGAAGAACTCAAATACCCATCCCCTCATGAAGAACTACCTTTGTTCTCGTCAGGAGCAGGCGCGAAAGGTCCTCTTTTCAATCGGAATGCGCACCCCAAATTCTTTCAAGATAGTCCGTATGATGGGCCGCGCACTTCGGAATCGCCTCGCTTCTGGACTAAGGAACATGCCATATATTACTCTCGGGTCCTCTATGAGAGCAGAAAGATATTTCCTCACGAATATCTGAATATTCCTGCAATGCGCAATATTGGCTGTTTCAATCAATTGCTTCAAGATCTGTATGATTTCTGCCTCACCAAGGTATTTGAATTCGAGCACCCTTGGAACAGAGAGATTATTCTTCAGTTCTATGCTACACTGTATATCTCTGGCGATGAATCTGGTAGCTCAAAATGGATTATGGAGTGGATGACCGAAGGAAAACGCATCAAATGCACTTCAACAGATTTTGTCTCGCACTTCCATTTCCCTCGCTTTGAGCATGGTGACACTGAAATTCGGGTTCACAACATTGATGTCATATCAGATGAAACTTTTCGGTGCATAATGGATCAAGAAAAGATTCATGACTACACTGGTCCTCCTCATCCTGAGCACTTAACCTTCGAGAATCAGATGCTATTTCACATGCTCTCCTACACAATTTGCCCTCTGGTGGGTATGAATCCAGACAAATCCATCTTCGATGTTCTTCGAAATGCTATATATGCAATCTCTGAGCGATACATCTTCGACATGGAAGACATGTTTCTGCGTATTCTGAAGGATTCTGCCCAATATCCCTTCTGCATCAAAGTTTTTGCGCCCTGGATTCAGAAAGTTATTGATCATGCTATGCGCACAGTGTATCTTGTGAAGGAAAACCATAAAAGCTTCATACCTCCTATTCGCGATACCGTGCAAGTCATGGAAGATACTACTTCAGGTAAATTGCCCGCATCAAGCCCCCAAGACTATCACAAGCAATTCGATGGGCCACATCTTCCTCAGCGCGACCGAAAGATTTCGCCTCAACCTCCATCACAACTCGAAGTTAGTTTGCGTACACAACAACTGCTACTGCAGCATATCGCTGAGGATCGACGCAAAAAAGAACATCTCGCCTCTGAGCTAAATGCTCTCAACAATCGCACCAGGATCATGCATCTCCTAGCTGATGAAAACAAGAAGAGACTCTGGAAATTGCTTCGCAAGTTCTTCACTGAGAAACAACTCCTGAATGTCAATCTCCAAGAGCTCTATGATTATATTGACAAAGGCTTCACTGTTGAAGATTTTCAAGATCAGAGTACCCCTCCTCTACCTGTTCGTGAGCCAACCACTAATCTTCTTCATCTCAAGCTTTGCAAACTGCTTGACGAGTCTGAAGCCACCTCACCGACTAAAAAACCTACCTAAGGCAATGTGCAATCCCGTGTTCCTCCTGTGGCTACTCCAATTATACCCACGTCTGCTCAGCCCCACATTATTATCCCTGAAGGAAAATCTGATGCTGCTGAAGACGAAGACAATCCCATCACTTCCGAAGACGAAGTCACCTCGGACAGTTCTTCTGGAGATGCCACCGATTGAACTAAGTTCTATGTTTTTGCACTCATGTTATTCGTCACCTTTTTGACACACGTTGACAAAAAGGGGGAGAATTACATCGAGTCTCAATAGATTTGCTTTCTGTGTTTCATTGTTTTTGCTTTCGTGCGAGTTTGCAACTTCTGGTTTAAGGTTATCTGTACTAAGTTGTAAAACTCGATAACTTTTGTGCTGTAATGTTAATAACCCCTCCTGCTGCACTATTTCTCTCGAAGCACTTGTTTTGCAGGTGGAATTATTATCAGAAGTTATGAATGATTGCACTACGATCTCGATGGATTATATCTCATCAGCACGAATCACTGTCTCGAATGATTGAAATTTCCTCCGTATACTTCAATACTTGCAGGAGAATTTATCTCATATCCTTTTTCCCTGCATACATTTAGGGGGAGTCTATTTTGTCATCGAGCAAAGTAACACTTACTCTTGTTGGAATTACTTTACACTTATCTATATTCACTTAGATGATTATCTGTTTTGTCAACAATCGTCCAAAAAGGGGGAGATTGTTGGTGCAATAATTTGCCTCCTTATGTTTTGGAGATTGTTGACATAAACAGTAAGGGACTGATGTGTTTGCTAGTGCACACAGAGTAACGGGTCCCTGGAGTCAAAAGGAGTTTGGTTCAAACTCCGAAGAAAATCCCCTGCGTGGCAGTGAAGGTTATCACCGAAGATTATGATGACAAGAGTGACCCCTCAAAAATTGCTGATGCAAAGCAATTGTTTCGGTGCTCGTCGGAAGAAAGTGACTGCGGCCGAGAAGATTGAAGACGAAGTGAAGACGTAGCATTTATTTCGTTGTTTCTCTTCTCTTTATTGAGTCATAGGACCACCGTACTACTAAGAGGGGTGTAGCATTCGAAGCTTTGATTCTCTGATGCTAAACCCAAATCCTATGAAAGTTGCGAGAGAAATCTCTTTGTGTTCTGAGCAAATACTTGCCAGCAAGAGACTGTGATCTTCTTCGTTGCGAGAGATTTGTCTCTGACCGAGGAGTTAGCATTACTTGTTCCTCAAGTAATGTTACCGTTGCTCTTAAAATCCGACCGTTGTGAACTTGTCGGTTGGCCATTGGTTGGACCGCATGTCCAAAATGGTCATTTCCCATCAGGGAAGACTGCGGCTATAAATAGCCACCCCACACCGGCGTTGTCCGGTGGCTGCTCCGTGTGATTGTGAGAAGATTGTTGAGAAACCCCCTCTCCTGAGTGATTTGAGTTTAAAATCGACCGAGAGAAAACCCCAGAGCCGAAAAATTAGATAGTGGTTCAGCATCACTCGAATCTAAGTCTAGTACGCTCCGCCTATTACTCTTGAGAGCTGCGAACTCTCTAGACGGTTAGGTGTCAATTTCTTCAGAGACCAAGAGTAATTGTGGTTCTCGAAGAAGAAGTCTGTAAAGGTTTGGAGATCGCCTCAAGCATCTACCACGAGTGATCGGCATTGGTTGATGAACCAATTGTCGAGGAGAATAGGGTGAAGAGAGTTTATCTTCTGTGTTAAATCACAACCCCTCCAACCAGACGTAGTCCTTTTGCAGAAGGGCGAACTGGTCTACCAAATTCCTTGTCACCATAGAGCATCACTGGTCACCTTTGTTTCTCCCCTTTACATTCGAACTGTGCTGTATGACATATTTCAATCATGTGATTTGTGTCGATGCATGCTTTTAGTTTCCATTCATTAGTTTGTATTCGCTCACTGTACACTGTTTTCATTCGCTCCGCTGCTGGGTTCCGAGAGTTTTGATATTTCCGATGAAAATTTAAAACTCCCATTCACCCCCCCCCCCTCTGGTAGACATACTTCGTTCCTACAGCGAGTCATGTGACGGTGGTCGGTGGCCGAGTCCAAGAACGCATCCCTCGGAGTCTCAGACCCCATAGCTACCTCTCGTCCCACCGGTTATCATTGTACCTGTGCACACACGTACATGATAAGGAAGCCATATGCCGATGTTGGGTGGGGCAGGCACTACATAGACGTACCATGTGGTGAAACCTTGAAAAACATGGCCATGTCGAACAGGGTCCGGTAGGATAAGGAAGACGGCTCCACACGCAGTGGCTGCGCGATGGAGCCGGCGTGTCCCATCAATGGTTGATTGGTTCTAGAAGCTTTCACACTATGCCTCCTCCTCGAGCCCTGTACCAGCGGGCGATGGGCATCGACAGTGGGGACTTGAAACAGATCGTCTCCAGCATCCTATGCGGAAGATGAATATGATTTGGTGATGGAAATCAATGGGTGGGGGAGTTAATTGGAAAGATGATAGGTTAAGGATTAGCATAGTGCATGTGGAAGAAATCAAGTCGGGAAAAGAAGTGATTCCTCCATCGTGCGGGAGGCGGGTGGACCGATGATGAAGGCGTGGCTTTTACAGATCGAAGGGGAGAGTCAAGGGATCAGATTTTGGTGGATCGCTGCCTGTTCAGTTTCCCATATCTTTTTTAGCTCCAGTTGCCCATGTCCTAACTGGCAGGGAGGGGGGTGTGGAAGGGAATGCGTGGGCCTAAAAATAGAAAAACGCTGATGTGGCATAGTGGTGAGGTGGACACGCTGCATGTCAAGAGAAATAGGTTAGTGGGATGAACTATTTACGTATTATAGATTTGTTCACATGATATGTGATATTCTTGGAGCGTCCTTTTATTTTTATTTTTTTGCTATTTAGTAAGCTCATTAGATCTGAAAGTTTTTATTGAGAGAGTATATACATAGCTACTTAATTGTTTGACTACTCATTGATCTTCACTTATATCTTTTGGAGTAGTTCGTCATTCATTCTTGTGCTTCACTTATATCCTTTGAGTAAATTGTTGAATGAATTGAATATCATAAATCTGAAATTATCCATGTTCCATATGCTTAGTAGTAGTTTCACATTGGGTTTAGAAAGTAAATCTATTGAAATTTGACAACCACAATATTGGTCATACAAGCAATTCATGAAAGATAGTATATGGAAGAGAAATTTCACATACAAATATATTATCTTGGACATCTTTTATGATTGTGAATACCCATTAATTATTTTCAAACTTGATCGAATAAGTTGAAGTTGGACAAGGAAGACAACGTAATGAGTTATGTTTGGGTATATTTGCATAGAAGTTATATTGTTATGGATCCTCCAACATGTGGTGCTTGTTTAGAATCTTTTGCTAGCCCAAATTTCTGTACTAAGCGGGAATACTGCTTGTGCATCCAAAATCCTTGAGCCAAGTTTCTTCCATGAGTGTCCACCATACCTACGTATATACGGTATTACCCTGCCGTTCCAAGTAAATTTGCATGTGCCATCTTGAAAACCTTCAAATAATCATCTATTTTGTGTGCCTGTACCTCTCATGGAGCGACGGGGCGGTCAGTATCTTCCATGCTAAGTGGGTTATTCTCATGATGGGTGTTTATTCACTTGTCCTTGCACGAGAGAGGCTGGTAATCGGGATGCCCAGTCCCTTAAATAAAAAGAAAAATATATAATAAAACAAAGGATCCCCCTGGAAAGTTGAAAGTTTGGAGGGCACCCATGAATTCGGCTAGCCATGGCTTGTGTTTGAATGGTTGAGGGGGAGTTAAACTTTTCATTTCTGCATGGGAACCGCCAATAATGTGTTTAGCATGGAAGATATTGAAATCCTTTGTCATGACGTTGACAGGAAAGGCACACCACTCAAAATGTATTCATCTCTATTTTTAGCAATGAGCTCTGGCACCGCTGCAAATCCCTGCTTCCCTCTGCACAGGGCTTATCTTTTACTTTTCTGTCAATTTTATTTTTGTTGAGTCAACTTCTTTTTTCAACCTCAATTATTCTCTAGTTGGAAAGCATCATGTGGCGGGGATAGATTCAGGCAAATATATCCTTTCAAATATATTTGATCATGAATTATTATTGTTGACAATTATCTCTATGATAAATGAGTTGGGAGGCGAAACATTAAGCCCCTATCTTTCTCTGTGTTCGATGGATGCTATTTGTTCTAAAAATATGCTTTGAGTATTAGCAATCATAGAAGACTATATGATAATTGAGTTTGTGGAGCTCTTACTTAGACTTTGTTGAATAAGATGCATTGAAATTGTTTGGTGACTAAGAACATAAGTTGTTAAGTTTCATGAGAATGCATTGTTGAACCGTAACATGTGAATTGATTGCTACTCTATCATGATGAGTTTTATGAGAAAGAGTTGTTGTTATGATGCTAGAAAAAGTGATTGAAATTATCATTGATCAAACTTGTGCATTATACTAGCATTCACACATCATAAATTATTTATTTTATCATTTACCTACTCGAGGACGAGCAGGAATTAAGATTGGGGATGCTGATACGTCTCCAACGTATCTATAATTTATGAAGTATTCATGCCATGTTAGCAATAATTTTATATGGTTTTGGTGCAATTTTATATAACTTTTATATGATTTTCATGGACTAACATATTAACCTAGTGCCCAGTGCCAGTTGCTGTTTTCTGCTTGTTTTTGGTTTTCCAGAAAATCCATACCAAACAAAGTCCAAACGCAGCGAAACTTTTTGACGATTTTTTTTTTCTGGAAGGAAAGAGACCCAGGAAGCTTCGAGGGAGTACCAGAAGCCCCACAGGGACCCCACGAGGCAACAGGACGCGCCCAGGGGGGTGGCCGTGCCCTGATGCCTTGTGGGCCCCCTGTGGCACCTCTTCGCGTGATTCCAACGCTGAAAATTCTTATAAATACAGAAACCCCCGAAAGTTAACCTAGATGAGTTTTTCCGCCGCCGCAAGCCTATGTTTCAAAGCGATCCTATCTGGAGCTCCGTTCCGGCACCCTGCCGGAGGGGGAAGTCATCACCGGAGACCATCTTCATCATCCCCGCTGCTTCCATGATGAGGCGGGAGCAGTTCACCCTCGGGGCTGAGGGTATGTACTAGTAGCTATGTGTTTGATCTCTCTTTCGTGTTCTTGATTTGGCACAATCTTGATGTACCGCGAGCTTTGTTAATATAGTTGGATCATATGGTGTTTCTTCCCTCTCTATCTTCTTGTGATGAATTGAGTCTTTCCCTCTGAGGTTTCGTTATTGTCGGGTTGAATACTTTGGATTTGAGAACACTTGATGTATGTCTTGCATGTGGATACCCGTGGTGACAATGGGGTATTCTATTGAATCACTTGATGTATGTTTTGGTAATCAACTTGCGGATTCCCATGACCTTGGGGTAATCTAGGCATATGGGTTGGTACACGTTTTCATCTTTCTTTCTCTGATAGAAACTTTGGGGTACTCTTTGAAGTTCTTTGTGTGGATTGAATATTATGAATCTGAAGTTGTTTGATGCATGTCAAATAATTAACTCACGGATACTTGTGGTGACATTGGAGTATCTAGGTGACATTAGAGTTAATTGATGTGTATCATATGGTGTTATTTTAGTACGAACTCTAGGGCTGTTTGTGAAACTTATAGGGACGTCTCAATAGATTGATCGGAATGGATAACTTTGAGGTGGTTTCGTACCCTACAACAATTTCTTCTTATGTTCTTCGTTTGCTAGGAACTTTGGAGTGATTCTTTGTTGCATGTTGAGGGATTGTTATATGTTTCAATTATGTTAGCACTGTTGAGAGATTGCACTAGTGAAAGTATGAACCCTAGGCCTTGTTTTCAAGCATTGCAATACCGTTTGTGCTCACTTTTACTACTTGCTACCTTGCTGTTTTATTATTTCAGATTACAAAAACCTATATCTACTATCCATACTACACTTGTATCACCATCTCTTCGCCGAACTAGTGCACCTATACAATTTACCATTGTACTAGGTGTGTTGGGGACACAAGAGATTGCTTGTATTTTATTGCAGGGTTGTTTGAGAGAGACCATCTTCATCCAACACCTCCCATGGATTGATAAACCTTAGGTCATCCACTTGAGGGAAATTTGCTACTGTCCTACAAAACTCTGTGCTTGGAGGCCCAACAGAGTCTACAAGAATAACAGTTGCGTAGTAGACATCAGTGTGATACCCGACAAACAGGTTAGTAATCAGAATTTTGTGGGAAGACCGATAATAACACAGACGATTCCTACTAATAAGCTATGTGTTGTGGGCAAATGCTTGCTGGTATACAATTGTCAGCGATTGATGAAATCATCATCGACGGGTTTCGTAGTTTAGTATGTGTGCGATGTGATTTGCTCTGTCTGCACAACATCTATGCTCTGTCTACAGAACAACAACATATATACTTATAAGAACATGATTGCATAACCAAATTAAACATTCAATTACATAAGTGACTATACATAACATTTGCACACACCTCAATAAAAAATTACATGCATACTAAACTAGGAGAAATGATCATCTAATCATCTAGTTCTTGTGACACTGCCGCCACTACTCTACTTGTGGCTTGATCCCTCGTCGTCTAGGGGAAGGAGGCATTTCCTCATGTCAACGATCCGCCTGTACATCTCGTAGCTTGTGTACGCGCCCTTGGCAGCGCACCTGACGTATTCTTCATCCAGTCTCTGCACCCAGGCACTGTGCCAGGCGGTCTTGTTCTTCTTGCACTCATCCTTCATGTTCCTATAGTAGGGGTCGATGATGGCCACGGCGAGGTCAACCAGGGAGTCCTTCTAATTTTTCGTGTTGCCCCAGACCCTGTACTGGCCTTGGATGTCGACAAGCTTCTGGCAGGGCAAGCCCAAAGTCTCGATCAACTTTAGATCATTGTCGGTGTCCACCGTAGCGAGCCTGTAGTCGGGGCTGTTGATAAACTTGGCGAAACGCCCACAAGGCCTTGTGGCCAGGGAGTACTGGTAGACGAGGACGTGATGGCACACGCACAATTGGGCGATGGCAACCTTCTGATCATACCCGACACGACCGCCGGTGAACTCGAGGTCGAAGCCGACCAGTTGGTACTTGTCCCCAGCAAGCAACTGCTCCATAGTGTTGATGGAGCTCTCCACCGAGACCGGCTCATTGGTGTACACCACCGAGAGGTCCTTCCTCGTCACGTGGGTGTCCACTATGTGATGCATGGTGAACTGTTGCCCGTCGTCGTCGTCAGCCGCTGGGAGCGCCATTGGAGCCGCTGGGAGCTCCATTGGAGCCGCTAGATATCCTCTTTGTATGTGTCATTGTGGGTGTGCTTATTGTGTTGTGGGGCGTGAGAGATTAAGGCAAATGGCCACGGGAATAAATGGGGGCCGGACGGCCAGGATTCTCACCACGTCTGCATGGCAGTTTTTGCAGCGGGTAACTGCATCGTGGCCGCGCCTGACGCTACCGCATGCATATGCCACCATGAACGTACTGTAGGAGATATGCCCTAGAGGCAATAATAAATGTTATTGTTTATCTCCATGTTCATAATTATGTTTATGTTCCATGCTATAACTGCTATGGTTCTCGAGTCTACAATAACCATGAGGCTCGGAGGAAGACTCATATGCACGTGTGGAATAATAAACGGTAAAATGTATTCCTAGTCTGGCCTCTAAGACTAGCTCAAGTGTTGCATGATGGTTCTGTTTTCCTGATCATGGGCATGACTATGCCGGCAACTTTGAGGGCACAATGTTAGGAGAACACTTGTGTTGAATCGACCCGATTGATGTTATGCTATGAGATACATTCGTCACAAGTTAATGGTTAATAACACAGAGAAAGTTAAAGTTTGCATAATTCCTTAGACCATGAGAGTATCGAGTTTCTTCATGCTTGCTTCATGAACTTTGGGGTTTGTTAAACGTCATCCGTAAATGGGTGGCTATTACGGTGGCTTACGGGTTCATGGAAAAGTATGTCAAGGGACTTGATAGCTCAAGATTGGGATTTGCTCCTCCGACGATGGAGAGATATCTCTGGGCCCTCTCGGTGTTACGGTATCCATCATCGTCTGGCCAGACACAATGTGATTTGATCACAGGGATGCCGGAACACGGGAACGAGAAAAGAGAACAAATCCGGTAACGAGGTAACTGGCATTGTGGACAAGTGTTGATCCACGGGGATGCCGATAAATCTCACCTCAGGTATTTGTAACATATCGCGAAGCAACAGGAATAGCACACGGCAATTGGAGGTTCACTCGAATATTTATTCGTGTGGGTATAGGGGTCAATATGGGTGTCCACGGCTCCGATGTTGATCATTGATCGGAAAGTGTTTCGGTCATGTCTATACTTCACCGAACCTATAGGGTCACACACTTAAGGGTCATCTATCTGCTGAATACTAGACAGGGAGTCTAAGAGAAAGTCACCGGAAAAGTTTCGGAGACAACGGAAGAGTTCCGAAGAGAGAACACCGGAATAGTTTCGGTAAAACCGAAAGGTTGTTTTGGAGTATACCATTAAATCAAAATGGTTTCGGCACATGCCTGGAAATTCTTAGAGGTGCCAGAATTGTTCTGGGAACTTCTGGGATTTTTCCGGAGAAAAAACCCGGAAATGTTCCGGAGCTGCCGGAACGCTTTGGTTGCTTTTCGCAGATGAAAATCACTAATCCGGAATTGTTTCCGAACGCGTACAAAATTATTTTAGTGGGTACTGAAATTATTCTAAGACCTACAGAAATATTTTTGGATTTAACGGTCGCGGAAAAATGTTTCTGTGAATAGTAAAAAGCACTTTTTGGTGGCTTCTTGGAGAAGCCACCTTGAGGGCCTTTTGGTATTTTCCCCTATTGGCTTCTTGGAGAAGCCACCTTTGAGGGCATTTTGATCCTCTACCCCTTGGGCTTGGCCTATAAATAGGGGTGGAGGGGGCTGCCCAAAATCTCACTCTTTCTCACATACAATGCCATGCAATGATCTGGCTTCTTCTCTCCCTCCCCGCAAAATAGTTTCGTAGAGCCGAAAGGCTGTCTGGGTTCCGGTGGGAACTAGTTCTGGATGGCGAAGCCCTGCCGGATAGATGAGACCATATGTGTGCAACCCCGTAGAGAGGTCGTAGGTTCGATCTTTTTGCCCGACGGGCTGTTCGAGAGTGCCTCCCGAAGGGCTGTCCGAGTGACTGTCCGAGATTCTATGTGTGCCTCCCAAAGGGCTGTCCGTGACACCGTCCGGGGGACTGTCCGACCGCCTCCTGAAGGGCTGTCCGAGGGACTATTCGGGGGCAAACGAGGGAGTACATCCTCGCGGTTGGGAGGTTGTAAATCCTAGCTGCGGGGATCTGCACCGACGATCTACATTGACTCTGCTTCCGCTGCGCTATGAGTCGGTAATGATCAGATCAAACCCTGTATGCATCTCCATAGTGATCCTGGGCGTGCTCGCAGTACCAGAAATTTTTGTTTTCTGCTGCGTTCCCCTACAGTGGCACCATGAGCCGTGCTATGCATAGATGCAGGTTGCGATCTAGAATACATAGAGATGTATGGGTGTTGCACAATATAATTTGTAGTAGATGAGTTCTACTGCTAATAATTATTTGTGCGAGTAGCAGATGAAATCTGTTACCCGATGTTCTTTATGCTTCCCTGAAATTTATGTATTTCTGATCTTGATAACGGCATGGTGGAGTTTCAAAGTTCTGGGAATCCGCGATCCTGATTGATCAACGAAGTGCTAACAGTTCATTGAATTCCACCATAGTTAAAAGAAAGATGAAATTTCGCAGATGAAAGGGCAATGCATATATGATCTGCACGGGAGTCATGCGTATGACGAAGTTCAGTATGGGGCTCGAGATTTTATTATCTCGTGTTTCATACACCCCGCAAAGTTAATCTAGCGACTTGAATAATCATACTTGATTATGGACGTTGGTAGCTTCGGTTTGTTTCGAAACCTTAGAAGCCATGAAAAATAATTTTTTTTGCATAAACCGATTAGAGGCGTCTAACTTGGTTTTGCAGGATGTGCATGTGATGTGGCATAGCAGTGCTCATATTAATTTGATTATGTATGAGATGACTATATGATGTAAAATTAACATGACCTGCGTGTCATGATTCGGCATGATGGCTGGAGCCATATGATTGTCACTTTAATGACCTGCGTGTCAACCTTAAGTAATGCACTTATTTTATTAGCTATAGAGATAGCAATATTATCTGGTGCATCAACAAGGTGATGGCAATCTTCGCGAAGGTGAACACCGACGCGAATGACGAAGACGAAGAAATAAAAGATTTCTCCGTCAGAAAGGGCTATACCATATCATGCTATTATGAATTACCTGAGATATTTATCCCTTATGATGCACCCTTTTTGATTGCACGGTAGTCGCTTTTTATTAGGGTGATCTCTCACTTAAAATATCAAGTAGTTAGTGTTCTCCCAAGTGTAGCACCATCACGGCACCGATCTTTTCGGGGTGCGCCGTGTCACACGGGTATGAACGATTAGAGAAGTGTGAGGCGGGTGAGTTGAGACCTCGCAGCGAGATCACTTGGTTGTCTTGACATTCAGGCATGACCGTCATGAGCTCGGAACACGCCCATCAAAAGATGAACAAGAATCGCATATAGATGTGATTGGCAAGTTGGCCTACCGGTTGAGATTTTCGTCATCAGTGGTGTTACACCAATGGCGGACAATTGAAATGTGGGTCTTGTATCACTCACAATCAATTATGAGAGATATTGATTTGAGTGGGAGTGCACTGTAGAATTAACTTGTTTAATTCTCAGTGCAATTAATTATGAACACTGTCTAAGTGTGATTTGCATAATAGTTGTAGAATAATGGCTCGCGTTTCCACCTTCCCTATTAAAATTGAATAGTTGTTAAATATCTGGTTAAAACTTTACGGTTGGTAACGTAATGTGAGGATTGTCCTCAAGAGTGCCGAGAAGGACTTTGTCCTATAGCATGCTTTTGGTATTCTCCCGCTAATGCTATGGATGATGTGACTCTCGTCCTTCGATCCAAAAGCTAGAATTCCGTTACGGTCAAGTGCAATATGTTTGCTTCCATGAGACCCGAACTTCAAAAGTTTGGGATAGCTATGTGATATTCATGGAACTGAAAATTAGTTTCAGATACAAACAAAGGCTAGAAGATATGGGATATCCAAAGCAATGTTTGTTTTGCAAATTATTAGTAAAGTGTTTACTATGCATTTGACTGATAAGAGAGGGATCCAGAAGAACGCTGGTCATATGATGATGGTGAATAAAACAACAACTTAAAGAGAAAGGAAATGTCCAAAGGGTGTTAGTGTGACTCACATGCCTAGGAAGTCCAGGGCTGATGCCACTCTTAAAGTTGGGTGCTTTTTCTGAGAGTAGGAGAAATACTAAAAGTTAAAACTGTTAGAAGCATAAAGGCAATAAGAGAGAAGACTGGAATATCCAGCTCATGTATGAAAGTCATACAAGATATTGATGTATAGAAGGCTGGTCAAAAGAAATAGTTCTTGGGAATTATGATTAAACATGTTAATCACTGATTCTTGGGTATTGTGAGTTGATCACAGAGATACCCGCTCGATTGCATTCTGTTGCAACTCGATGCAAGAACTACTATGGCCTAAAAGACTTGCCGGAAATGAGGTTTAGATACGTGCTGGGAACATAGTAAATGTTACTATACCTTCCATCGGTGTATTACCTATGTATTTATTTTCATAATTCATTTTTGGAGTTTCATACACTCTAGCCCATTGCATAAGGTATCTTGCAAGGAGGTTGTTCATAAGAGAACTTTTGATGTTCGGTGTTATGAATAACATAAGGGCCATACTTTCATTATGAATGAGATGCATGTTATGAATATTGATTATAATACATTACCTCTGTATTTACTTTCATAATTCATTTTAGAGTTTTATACACTCTAGCCCATTTGCATAATGTTTGTTGCAAGAGTGTTGTTCATAAAAGAACAATTGTTGTTCAGTATTATGAATAACATAAGGGCCATACTTCCATCGTCGATGGGATGTATGTTATGAATATTGATGGTAATATGATACATCCATAACACTGACGCTAAATGTCGCAAGACTAAAAGAATACCACACATCTGTGGCACTGCATTTGGTCACATTGGAGAAACCCGCATGGAGAAATTCCATGATGATGGATTTTGAAGTCGTTTGATTATGAATCATCTGACACTTGCAACTTTCCTCCGAAAAGTGAAGTGACTAAAATGCCGTTCATAGGCCATAAGGAATGAGCAACAAACTTATTGGTGATCATACATCATGATGTGTGTAGTCCGATAAATGTTGTTGCTGGCAGTGGATTTATCTATCCTCTGAAATGACGCAAGTAGATATATGGATATTTACTTGATGAGACGTAAGTCTGGATCTTTTGAAATCATTCAAAAGGTTTCAAAATGAAGTAGAAATTATTGTAACAAGAAAATCATGTTTTTGCAATTTGATTGCGAAAAGGAATATTTGAGTTACAAGTTTAGCGAATGTCTGATGAGTTGTGAAAAGAGTTTCATAACTTACACCTCCCGGAGCACCACTGTGAGTGGAATGTCTGTGAAGATATAATCAAACCATTTATGACATGGTAAGATCAAAGATGACATAAATCAATTTGGCATTATCCCTTTTAAAGTAATGCTTTAGAGACTGTGGCTTTTACACTGAAAAGAGCGCCATCAGATCTGTTGAAATGACGCCATGGTATGGTAACCCCAACCATGTTATATCTTTTCTTAACATTTGGAATATGGGGCTTGTGTAAAATATTTACAAACCTATTCCAAATCAGACAAGTGCTACTTTGTAGGTTATCCTAATTTATTGGGTATTCCTCCCTCACTGTACCGAGGCAAAAATGTTTGCCACAAAGAACGGTGTGATTTTGAAGAAAATGTTTCTTGCAAAAAGGTGAGTGGGAGGACAGTGCAACTTGACGAGATAATAGTATCTTCGTCATTAGGTCAAAGGAAAGAAACCTTGGAAATAATTCCAGAGTTTCCTACTGCGACTGATACGGAAGTCTCTACAATAAAATGTATGGACTTCGGTCGAACTTGCAGCTGAACCACGTAGGCAAGGCTCGTGCAAACCTCTCAGGTGCACTAACGAGATATTGTTGTTGGACAACAGTATACCTATGATACACAAGGAAGCGTTGATGGGCCCTGACTTCGGAATTGGCTAAATGCCAATATAATCCGAGATAGTTTCCATATGAATGATTCAAGATTATATCTTGATAAACCCTTCGGAAGACTTGGAGTCTAACGAACATTAATGGAACTATAAACTGATGTGGATAAAATGCTTTATCCATAAAGCTCGACTTGTTGCAATAACAAATTCAAGGAGTTGACTACGATGAGATTGTCTCACTGTAGCGATGCTTAAAGTCAGATCGGGTTAAACTAGCAATTAATACATATTTCAATCATGAGATATGAAACATGGATGCCAAAAGGATTTCCATGAAATGGAAATACAAACTAGGACTTGTATGTGATACAGTCCAAAGTGTTTTGTCGATCCAGAGGATGCTAGTGAGTATGCAAACTTCAGAGTTCCAGCAATGGACTGAAGAGAGCAAAATGGAGTTGGAATCTTCGTTTTTGATGAAATAGTCAAAAGAGTTTGATTTCATCAATGGATAACGAAGATGCTTGTGGTTACAAGAAAGTAAGTGGGAGCATAATAATATTTCTGAAAACCTTGTGTGCTTGACACATTGTTGATTGGAAATAATATAAATTTCTTGCCACGAATTAGGACTTCATTGAAAATAGTTTTTCGATGAAGTGCTTGGGCTAGGTAGCCTTGAAATTAGGCATAATTATCTATGGAGATAAATATGGCCTAATAGGCTAAAGCCAAAAATACATATTGACAAGATGCTAAAACCATTTAGCATAAGAACGCCAAGGAGTGATTCTTGCCGAAGTCACATGGAAAGAGTTTTGCAAGACTCGGTGTCCCAAAACACTGATGAGCAAAATACATGATGGAGATTCCACACACTTTCGTGTTTGGATTAATCATGTATTCCATGGTATGTAAAACAACCAGATATGTCCGATACTCCCAAGCATGTTGCGAGTATAGATACCATAGTGATCAAAGTACTGATCATGGGACAACAGTGAAAAAGGGTCATTGAGTACTAAAGTAGCACTGATGACATGTTTTCTCGCAAGTGGAGATCATTAAGAGTTCGTTGTAAAAGGTTACATAGATACAGTCTTCATCAATGCTCCAAGCGATTTTCGATTTAAATTAAGGGTTTTGGGTAATACACGATATGGTGGCACGGTACGTTGGAAATTGTTCCAAACAGGTTACTGTGGCGAATTCTATAACAAATGGCTAAGTATGTTGACGTTTTGGAAGCGACAAAGAAGATGTTGAATCATATAGTTCATTCATGAACTTAGTATGGTTCCAAGATGACTTTGGTCAATGGGACACTATTGCAGATAGTTGCTCCATAGCTCAGTCTGAGGAATCAAGGTTTGACCTGTGATTCACATATATACAAAGCAAAGTCCACACAAAATATGAATTTTGTGAAAGCGTGAAAACGCGAGGAGATGCAAAGATACACACGGAACTGAAGTTGTCAGATCCATTGGACATCAGGCTATAACACAAGTGAAGCATTTTTTTACACCGGTATGCCATAGGTGTAAAGTGCATTAGCATTGACTAGATTATTGACTCTAGTGCAAGTGGGAGTCTGTAGGAGATATGCCCTAGAGGCAATTATAAATGTTATTGTTTATCTCCATGTTCATAATTATGTTTATGTTCCATGCTATAACTACTATGGTTCTCGAGTCTACAATAACCACGAGGCTCGGAGGAAGACTCATATGCACGTGTGGAATAATAAACGGTAAAATGTATTCCTAGTCTGGCCTCTAAGACTAGCTCAAGTGTTGCATGATGGTTCTGTTTTCCTGATCATGGGCATGACTATGCCGGCAACTTTGAGGGCACAATGTTAGCAGAACACTTGTGTTGAATCGACCCGATTGATGTTATGCTATGAGATACATTCAACACAAGTTAATGGTTAATAGCACAGAGAAAGTTTACGTTTGCATAATTCCTTAGACGATGAGAGTATCGAGTTTCTTCATGCTTGCTTCATGAACTTTGGGGTTTGTTAAACGTCATTCGTAAATGGGTGGCTATTACGGCGGCTTATGGGTTCATGGAAAAGTATGTCAAGGGACTTGATAGCTCAAGATTGGGATTTGCTCCTCCGACGATGGAGAGATATCTCTGGGCCCTCTCGGTGTTACGGTATCCATCATCGTCTGGCCAGACACAATGTGATTTGATCACAGGGATGCCGGAACACGGGAATGAGAAAAGAGAACAAAACCGGTAACGAGGTAACTGGCATTGTGGACAAGTGTTGATCCATGGGGATGCCGATAAATCTCACCTCGGGTATTTGTAACATATCGCGAAGCAACAGGAATAGCACACGGCAACTGGAGGTTCACTCGAATATTTATTCGTGTGGGTATAGGGGTCAATATGGGTGTCCACGGCTCCAATGTTGATCATTGATCGGAAAGTGTTCCGGTCATGTCTATACTTCACTGAACCTATAGGGTCACACGCTTAAGGGTCATCTATCTGCTGAATACTAGACAAGGAGTCTGAGACAAAGTCACCAAAAAAGTTTCGGAGACAACGGAAGAGTTCCGGAGAGAGAACACCGGAATAGTTTCGGTAAAACCAAAAGGTTGTTTCGGAGTATACCATTAAGTCAAAATGGTTTCGGCACACGCCTGGAAATTCTTAGAGGGTGCTAGAATTGTTCTAGGAACTTCTGGGATTTTTCCGGAGAAAAAACCCGGAAATGTTCCGAAGCTGCCAGAACCGCTTTGGTTGCTTTTCGCAGATGAAAATCACTAATCCGGAATTGTTTCGGAACGCGTCCAAAATTATTTTAGTGGGTACTAGAATTATTCTAAGACCTACAGAAATATTTTCGGATTTAACGGTCGCGGAAAAATGTTTCCATGAATAGTGAAAAGCACTTTTTGGTAGCTTCTCGTAGAAGCCACCTTGAGGGCCTTTTGGTATTTTCCCCTATTGGCTTCTTGGAGAAGCCACCTTTGAGGGCATTTTGATCCTCTACCCCTTGGGCTTGGCCTATAAATAGGGGTGGAGGGGGCTGCCCAAAATCTCACTCTTTCTCACATACAATGCCATGCAATGATCTGGCTTCTTCTCTCCCTCCCCGTGAAATAGTTTCGTAGAGCTGAAAGGTTGTCTGGGTTCCGGTGGGAACTAGTTCTGGACGGCGAAGCCCTGCCGGATAGATGACACTGTATGTGTGCAACCCTGTAGAGAGGTCGTAGGTTCGATCTTTTTGCCCGAGGGGCTGTTGGGGAGTGCCTCCCGAAGGGCTGTCCGAGATTCTGTGTGTGCCTCCCGAAGGGCTGTCCGTGACACCGTCCGGGGGACTGTCTGACCGCCTCCCGAAGGGTTGTCCAAGGGACTATCCAGGGGCAGACGAGAGAGTACATCCTCGTGGTTGGGAGGTTGTAAATCCTAGCTGCGGGGATCTGCACCGACGATCTACATCGACTCTGCTTTCGCTGCGCTACGAGTCGGTAACGATCAGATCAAACCCTGTATGCATCTCCATAGTGATCCTGGGCGTGCTCGTAATACCGGAAATTTTTGTTTTCTGCTGCGTTCCCCTACACGTACGTGATCGTGCGTCGGCCCCAAACATTGGCAGCGCGTGTGAAGGGTCGACACGGACAGAGCGCGCGGAGGGACGCGAGCAGAGCATGCTGCGGCCGCCTCAACTGCGAGCAACCACACGCATAGAGTAGTTGAACACATAGGGAATGGCCATCTACAAGCCGGCCGGCAGTTGCGAGCTGGCGGTGTGATGTGAAAAGATGTCGCATTTCACATCACACTTTGGGCGAACAATCGTTCGCGACGCTGCGTAGAGAATGACCGTTTGCTAGGTAATTAAATCGCAAATGTTTTTTAATTAACCGTATGTGTACGTGTCATTTCGTCCTCCTCTCACACGTCTTGTCACCATGTTGCCTCCCAAGGCTTTGAGTGCAAGCTTGAGCACCGCACAGGCGTTTCTTTTGGCCACGCGTTGGCTCGAAGAGGCGCCAATGAATCGTCGGTGAGCCCTGATACATCTCCAACGTATCTATAATTTTTGATTGTTCCATGCTATTATAGTATCAATCTTGGATGTTTTATATGCAATTATATGCTATTTTATATCATTTTTTGGGACTAATCTATTAACCTAGTGCCCAGTGCCAGTTGCTGTTTTCTGCCTGTTTTTTGGTTTTTCAGGAAATCAGTACCAAACGGAGTCCAAACGCTACGAAACTTTTTGACGATTTTTTTCTCGACAAAAGAGACCCTAGAAGTTTCGGGAGGAGACCAGAAGCCTCACAAGGAGGTGACAAGGCAAACCCATGCGCCACCAGGGGGAGCGCGCCAAGATGCCTTGTGGGCCCCTCGTGGCTCCTTTTGACCTAATTCCACTTCTATAAATTCTCAAACATTGGGAAACCAACAGAGAGCCCCACGAAATAACTTTTCTGCCGCCGCAAGCTTCTGTTGTTCCGCGATCCCATCTGGAGGCCTTTTCCGGCACCCTGCCGGAGGGGGAATCGATCACGGAGGGCTTCTACATCAACCATGTTGCCCCTCCGATGATGTGTGAGTAGTTTACCACAGACCTATGGGTCCATAGTGTAACACCCCTGTGTAATGAGCTACAGTAATCCACAATGATTATGCTAAGTCACCTTGTTTTGCAATGCTTGATCATATTGGATTAATATCTCCTTTCAAATTCGACCACTGAATTCAAATTCAAATTGCAAGTGAAATTTGAAGTTGCACAAAAGTTGCTGGAAAATAGTTCATCATTTAGCAAATATTCCCTAACAATTTTTTTTGTTCAGGAAAACAACATCACCATCAAGCTAAATATGGGCTATGGCAATTAAATCAGTGCTAAAACAGCATTTTAAATGCCTTTCCATTTATGAAAAATTCAAATGGAATCAAATCTCTCCCAAACTTTTTGTGGCAGTGCTCAATAATCCCTAGTATTTGTTTTGACCAGCCCCACATTTTTGCAAAGCCAATTGATGGCTAAAAATAAATGCAAAAGGCTGCTGGAAAAAGAAACAGAAAAGGAAATGGAAAAAGGCCGAAGCGTTACTGTGCAGGTGGGCCTAAGTTCAAACAGTGCCGGCCCAGCCCACCTCCTTCTTTCTCCCTCCTCCCGCCTCTCTCTTCCCGCATGTCGCCGTGCGCGCGCCCGCAGCTGCGGATCCCCACGCGTCGACCATCCCCGGCGCCGTCGGCACCGTGGAGTGGATAAGCGCATCGCCCGCAGCTCCCTGGCAAACCCTAGCCACTTTCTCCCTCCTCCATCACCTCCCTCTCTCTCTCCCGAGCTCGCCCGAGCGCCTCCGTCGCCGTTCGCCGTCGATCCCGCCGCCACCGGTCGCCTTGCGCCTCGCCGCCATGTCCTAGGGAGTCGCCGTCGTCTGCTACGCCATCCAGCACCACCAGTTGGAGCCGGGAGCCACCGCATCGAACCCGGCGTCGACGTCTTCCTCCTCGGATCGCCGGAGCTTCGTCGCTCGATTCGCCGCGCTGCTGCTACTAAGCTCTCGCCGGGCCCCCGTGTGCCTTCCCGGTGAGCTTCTGCTCGGATCCCCTCCGTCTCCCTCTTCCTTTCATGCCGTAGCCGTCACATTCACCGTGGTCGAACCCATCGCCGCCGTTGAGCTTGCCGCCGTGGCCACACTCGCCGACGAGCTCAACCGAGCACAGCAACGTGCACATCATCTCCCCAGCAGCCTAACGCGCCCGCCCGCGTGCTTTGTCGTGCCCGCTAACGCCGAAACCGAGCTCGCCCGTACCCCGCCGCCGCCTGCCGTCGTTGCTCCGGCTAGTTCCGGCCACCCTAGCTCGCGCCACCGCCACCATTCAACGCGCCGTTGTGCGCTCGTTCTAACGAGCCTAGCCGCGCTCGAAACGGCCGCCCGTAGCGCGTTTCCGGCGAGGTCCAGTGGCCTCCGCCATGTTTCGACATTGTCGGTGACGAGTCACCGGCCACCGCCGACGTGGCACGTCTGGGGTCCACCCCTGGGTCGCTGCCAGTCAACGTGCTGACTGGGCAGCCCTGTGCCACTGACCACTGGGCCACACGCGCTTAATTTACCGGTTTTAAAAATAAACTAATTTGTTAATTAATTAGCCACTGACAGATGGGGCCCACTAGATAATTAACCTAATTAGTTAAAATTAACCTCTGTTACTCAACTGTGTCACTGACATGTGGGACCCAGCGGTCAGGTTTGACCTAGACAGGCTGGGTTGACTGCTGACGTCATCATGACGTGCTGCTGACGCAATAAAGCATTTACTGTTCTGGATAAATCGGATTTAATTAATTAAAATAATTCCAGAAATTTCAGAAAATGGTTTAAAATTTTGAAAAATCATAGAAAATAATCCGTAACTCGGATGAAAAAGTTTTCTGCATGAAAGTTGATCAGAAAAATGAGACGAATCCGAATATGCCCTCCATGTAGCTGTCACATGCCCACAACACTACAAACTTGGAACCTTCCCCTCCGGTTCATCTGTCTGGCTGATGCCTAAAGCCGGGAAAATATCCCCAGATATTTTCCCGCTCCGTCTGCAACGTGTAGTGCTGCATTAGGTCATACCTAGCACAGCATACTTCCATGCCATGCATCTGTGTTGCATTTGTTTGCTTTTATTTATTGTTTCTTCCCCCTCTTCTCTCTGGTAGACCCCGAGACCGATGCTGCTGCCGAGTACGACTACACCCCTGACGATCAGACCTTTTCAGCAGAGCTTCCAGGCAAGCAAACCCCCTTGATCATTCCTATATCGCCTATTCTTTCTCCCTCATGCTTGCATTAGATTTTGCTACTACAATTGAATGCTCCTAATCTGATGCATAGCCTATTTATGTAACTGCTGTTGATACGTTACCTGCTGTCCTAAATGCTTAGTATACGTTGGTTAGTGAACCATCTGTGGCCCCTCACCCTTGTCCTTGTTGCCTCGCTTTGTTACCAGTGCCCCGATCGATGTGATTGATGGGCTGAGACCGACACATCACCACACACCCCCTAAGTTGTACGACTCTGCAGAGCTAATATCGAGTGCCGAGGGTGATACCTCATACATCACTTCTGATGATATCTCTATAGCCTAGCTAGTCGGTTGTGGGTTACCGAGGGTGATTCCTCTTTCACCACCTCCGATGATGCCTCTGTCGTGCAACCCTTCAAGTGTGAAACCATCGAGGGTGATTCCTCTGAGTTCACCTTGACGGATACATCTAGTGGGAATCCAACGAGGGTGATTCCTCAGATTCCTTCTTGATGTTATGGACACACAGATACTTTGACTTTACCTCAGAAACTTGTGGAAGTCGGGTCGACCCCGAGGGGTACCCGCGAGAGATGTGAAGTCGGGTTGACCTGGAGGGTACCCGCGAGATAATTACGTGTCATGGCCGGGCATTCCTGGCCCTTGCCGTAAGTCCATGAGACGGGGCGACGGGACCACAGATCATGGATCGCTGCTCGTTTCCGCGAGCTCCCAACACACTAATGGATTAGGATATGTGATCTGAGTAGGCCTTTGGCCTTTTTGCACTAACCACCACACGGGAATAGTATGGGCACTCGGCGTCGTATGTATCAGCCGAAGCTCTTCAGATGTCAGCAGTTGAGCGGCGCGCGCCGGGTTGGACTGGGTACGCCCGCGCTTGTATTAAGGGGGCTAGGTCTGCTCCCGGCCGCGTACGCAACGCGCAGGAGTGCAAAGGGCGATGGGCCCAAGACCCCTGAGTGCTTAGGATTTAGACTGGCGTGCTGGCCTCTCTGTTGAGCCTAGGTAGGGCTACGACGTGTTGAACAGCCGAGGCCGGGCATGGACCGAGTAAGTGTGTCCGGCCAGAGTTAATCGAGTGTGTTGGGTAAGTTTGTGCACCCCTGCAGGGAAGTATATCTATTCGAATAGCCGTGTCCACGGTAACAGGACGCTCGGAAAGTATCCCGATCTACGACAACTAGAACTGGATACTTGTGAATTTAATTAAATATGTTAGCTCCGGGATTGCTTTCTCGCAGGGAGTCGAGGAAGGATCTCTGGGCATAGCTACTATTATACTTGTTGCTACTGCTATATTTGTGTACTAATCTACACTCTTCTAATGCTGCAAGATGCTGCAAGTTGCTAGTCTTCGATAGGCTAGGCCTTCCCCTCTATTCTGGCAATTCTGCAGTCTAGTCCACAGATGCAGCCCCCTCTTTTGATACCGATGCAAAAGTAGAATAGATCTGATGTAAGTCTTGCGAGTACTTTGGATGAGTACTCACGGTTTCTTTGCTTCCCCTTTTCCCCATACCCGATTGCTGCGACCAGATGACGGAGCCCCAGAGCCTGCTGCCCCCACCGACGACTACTACTACCCCTCCAGTGGAGCCTACTACTACGTGGAGACCGATGACCAGGAGTAGATAGGAGGCTCCCAGGCAGAAGGCCTGCGCCTTTTCGATCCAGTATCGTTGTTTTGCTCAGCCTTCTTAAGGCAGACTTGTTTAACTTTATGTCTGTACTCAGATATCTGATGCTTTCGCTGATGCTTGTATGACTCGAGCTTATGTATTCAAGCCCCCGAGGCCCCTGGCTTGTAATATAAAGCTTGTATGACTTTTTGTTTGTGTTTAGAGTTGTGTTGTGATATCTTCCTGTGAGTCCTTAGGCTTGATCGTGTGCATTTGCGTCTATGATTAGTGCACGATTAAGTCGGGGGTGTCAAACATAGCTAGTAGCTAGATGGCTTCTTCTCTCTCTTTGATCTTCAATACAATATTCTCCTCGATCTCCTTGGAGTTCTATTCGATGTAATCTTCTTTTGCGGTGTGTTTGTTGGGATCCGATGAATTGTGGGTTTATGATCAGATTATTCATGAGAAATATTTGAGTCTTTTCTGAATTATTTTATGCATGATTATTATAGCTTTGTATTTCTCTCCGATCTATCCATTTGGTTTGGCCAACTAGATTGATTCATCTTCAGTGGGAGAGGTGCTTTGTGATGGGTTCAATCTTGCGGTGCTCTATATCCCACTGACAGAAAGGGACAACAAACGTATTTGTATTGTTGCCATTAAGGGTAAAACGATGGGGTTTATTCATATTGATTGGGTTTACTTTGTCTACATCATGTCATCTTGCTTAAAGCATTACTCTGTTTTTATTAACTCAATACCCTAGATGCATGCTGGATAGCGGTCGATGGGTGGAGTAATAGTAGTAGATGCAGGCAGGAGTCGGTCTACTTGTCTCGGACGTGATGCCTATATACATGATCATTGCCTTGAATATCGTCATAACTATGCGCTTTTCTATCAATTGCCCAACAGTAATTTGTTTACCCACCATATGTTATGCGTTCGAGAGAGAAGCCTCTAGTGAAAACTATGGCCCCCGGGTCTACTTAAATCATATAAAAAGAAAACCAAAAAATACCTTGCTGCAATTTATTGACTTTTATTTTCTTTTGCAATTTATCTATCTACCATTACAGGATGTAATCCTTGCAAATAACGAGTTCAAGGGGATTGACAACCCTCTTACCCGTGTTGGGTGCAAGTATTTGCTTCTGTGTGTATAGGTGCTGCTCACGAGGTTCTGTGTGGTTCTCCTACTGGATTGATACCTTGGTTCTCACTAAGGGAAATACTTATCTCTACTATGATGCATCACCCCTCCTCTTCGGGGAAAATCCCAACGCAGTTTACAAGTAGCAGGAAGAATTTTTGGCGCCGTTGCCGGGGAGACATCACCAAAACCTATCAAGTACCTTCACACAAACTATCATCTACTTGCTCTACTTTTATTTGCCTTTTTATTTGCATTTGCCTCTCATTTTCATCTCCCCCACTTCTCGTAATTTTTTTACAAAAACACAAAAATATTTTTATTTGCTTGTTTGCCCGTTTGCTTGCTTTAAATGTTGCTGCCATGTCTAAGTTCGAGAAAGTTGTTGTGGAAAGTGCTAGTGAAGATAGTACTAATAAATCTCTTGAGGAAAAACTTAAATAGTTTGATATTAATCATGATCCTCCTGAAAACAAAGCTCCCACCAAAAACTAAAGTCTATCAGTTGGGTAGCGGGAATATTATTGGGAAAAGTATCATTCAAGAATTCTTTAATTGCGCGGGAGTCATACCAGTAATTAAAGGGTCTATTCTCGATAAAACAAATTGCTATATGGATGCTATTGCTATGCTTGTGGTTAAGTTAGAACGAAAATTCTTGCATATTCATCCCGCATTACAAAAGATATTCTATGAACTCCCCAATATCCATAATCCTAGAATTAAAAAGATTGCTACCATCATCCTTATGCATGAATTTGACTATATAATTAGAGAAGCTAGGGACATCTTTTCCTTCAATAAAATAGATTTTGAGCACCCTCCTATAGAAGCAATTCTTCATGATAAAGACACTATACGTAGGTTGGAATCTAAAGATTATTTTGCTTACAGTGAAAACATTAGGAGGAGAGTTCCCTATGATGAAGTAATTAAAACCTTGTACTATAATACTTGTGATAAATTTGAATGGATTACTAAGGGAATTGATGAGGGGTTTAATGAAGAATGGTTTGAAAGTACGGCTAGAGATCCTATTGATGATGAGGTACATGTTTTATATGAGGATCTTTATGGTGATGATTCTGAGTATGAAGTAATGAATGTTAAAATCACTAAACAAAGTCCCTTCAAGTATTTAAGTTCCCCTACTAGAAAAGAAGAACATGAGAATAGATAATTAATGAGAAAAGTTTTGGAAGATTTGATTAAGAAGGATTTGGAAACTAAGGATGATAATACTTGAAAAAATGCATTATGCCTAGCTAGGGGCATAAAACAATAGCGCTTGTTGGGAGGCAACCCAAAATTTATTTTTATTGCAATTTTTATTTCTCGTGTTACACAATTTTAGCTTATGTTATGATTGTGTTTTTATCTTTTAATTAGTGTTTGTGCCAAGTAATGCCTTTAGGATGATTTGGATGATAGTATAATTGATGTTGTTTGAAAAACAGAAAGTTTTGCATCCAGTTCTGGAATTTCTATTCTGTACTGGAACGTGATAAAATCCTGAATTTTTTACACAGTATTGGTATATGAATTGTTTACGTTGTCCTAATTTTTCAGAATTTTGGGAGTTACAGAAGTATGATTTTTATTCGGATCTTTACAGACTGTTCTGTTTTAGACAGATTCTGTTTTCTATTGCATAGTTCACTTATTTTAATGATGCTATGGATTATATCGGGGGGTATAAGTCATGGAGAAGTTAGAGTACACTAGCATTATGCAAGAATTAAATATGAATCAATTTATGACAGTACCTAAAGTTTAAGATTTGTTTGTTATACTAACGGATCTCACGAGGTTTCTGTTGAGTTTTGTGTGCTGAAGTTTTCAAGTTTTGGGTGAGATCACGATGGATGAAGGAATAAGGAGCGGCAACACCCTAAGCTTGGGGATGCCCAAAGCACCCCAAGGTAATATTCAAGGAAGACCCAAGCGTCTAAGCTTGGGGATGCCCCGGATGGCATCCCCTCTTTCGTCTACAATCTACCGGTATATCACTTGGAGCTATATTTTTATTCATCACATGATATGTGTTTTACTTGGAGCGTCTTGTGCCATAGTTTTCTTTTCTTTGTTTGCTTTTTAGTTTGCCACAATCATCTTTTGAACACACCTTTTTGAGAGGGGCACACATTTATCGTGATTTGTTAGAATACTCTATGTGCTTCACTTATATCTTTTGAGCTAGAACTACTGGGAAAAGCCTTATAGGTGAACCCAAATAAGTGGTGGGCCCAGCAGGGCACCCGCCACAGCTAGTTAGCAAAAGTAGCAGCGGCGGGTGCCAAAACAGAACCGCCAGAGCTACAGTCGTAGTAGTGGCGGGCGCAGTACACTACCCGCCACAAATAAGCACCGCCGAATACGGCCACGTGATAAAGGCGAGTAGTGGAGGGTGCATATTTCAGCTCGCCACTATTCTTGAAGGCAATAGTGGCGGGCGTTCGATATGGCCCGTCATAGTTTAGTGCCTGCAACCGATGCAAAAAAAACTTATGCCTATATTAGCTGCGGTGGGCACAAGTCCATACCCGCCAAAGCTAAGTTAGCTCTCTGGTCTGCCTAAAATCGAATCGCCGTTGCCACCCGCCACCACAAAGTAGCAGTGGCCGGTGGCTTGGCGCGCCCGTCACACACGACGAACTCAATCGACACATCGTACATGCGCGCCACCCCCTCCCCTACCTACGCCACTTCACTCACTCTCACTCTCCCCCATCTCACTCTCGTCGCCGTCGTCGTCAGCTCATCGACGCTGCCGTAGTCGCCGTCGCCATCCGCTGCCATAGCCGCCGTCGCCGTCCGCTCCCGCCGTCAGCCTCGCGGTACTCGGCGCCGCCCTAGCCCTCCATTGCGCATCGCCCTCGCCCTCGATCCGCTGCCCCGTACGCCCTCGCCGATGATCCGCCCCGTCGCCGTCCGCTCCGGCCGGTAATACATCGCCGTCCCCGCCTCCCTTTCCGACTTTCCTCCTTGCCATCCGAGGCCGTGGCCGCCACGCGCACACGGACAGCCGCGGCAGCAACCACGTTAGACTAGGGTTAGGGTATTGCTATATAGTTGTAGTTTCTAGTTGCAGCAGCCACATACGTTTCTAGTTCTATATAGTTTTAGTTGTAGTTTGTTCATACTAGAGTTCAATTATAGTTGTAGTTTCTAGTTCTATAGTTTTATTTTCTAGTTCTATAGTTCAATTTGTTCATACTCGTTAAAGGCACACATCAAAACATATTCGTTAAAGGCACACATATAGTTGTAGTTTCTAGTTCTATAGTTCAAAATTTCTTTGTTTATTTTCAATTCATATTGTGTTGTAGTAGATGTCTTCATTTCTTTACAGGGATTCATACTATAAGTGCTAAAGTTTTGGCGAAACGTTGATTTATTTCCATTTCGCCAAATTTCTAGCACTTAATGTGTCCATTTGTATTCAGAGGTCATGCCAAAAAATTTTGTTTGTTTTTTATTCCTATTGTGCTGTAGTAGATGTCTTCATTTCTTTACAGGGATTTCAACTATAAGTGCTAAAGTTTTGGAGAAACGTTGATTTATTTCCATTTCGCCAAATTTCTAGCACTTAATGTGTCCATTTGTATGTAGAGGTCATGTCAATTTTTTTTGTTTTTAATTCATATTGTGCTGTAGTAGATTTATTTTGTTCTATCACCAAATTTATTTATCTGCATGTTCTAGGTCATTTTTTCCCGAAATGGCGGACAACGGCAGGTACCGTGGTGTTTCCAGAGGCCCTGGGGGAAGTGGGGTGCCCAAATCCAAAACCCCCGTCACTGGCAAGAAACAATGGCTCAGCGCGTTCGACTTTGCCGAGGAAGCGGTGCGCGCTTACGATGCCATGGCACTCGAGTACCAGGGGCCAAGGGCCCAGCTCAACTTTCCTCAGGATGCTTGGCGCGCAAGTCAGATAGCGCTGCTACTTGTAGACTGCGTTGTATTTCCCCGAAGAGGAGAGGATGATGCAGTATAGTAGAGATAAGTATTTCCCTCAGTTAAGAACCAAGGTTATCAATCCAGTAGGAGAACCACACAGAACCTCGTTAGCAGCACCTACACACACAAAAGCAAACACTTGCACCCAACGCAAATAAGAGGGTTGTCAATCCTCTTAGCGGTTATTTGCAAGGATTAATTCTGATAGTGATAGATAGATAAAGTAAAATACTAAATAAAATAAAAGTAAATAAATTGCAGCAAGGTATTTTTGAATTTTAATACATGATAAAACTAGACCCGGGGGCCATAGTTTTCACTAGAGGCTTCTCTCTAGAACACATAGCATACGGTGGGTAAACAAATTACTGTTGGGAAATTGAGAGAAAAGCAAATAATTATGACGGATTCATGGCAATGATCATGTATATAGGCATCATGTCCGAGACAAGTAGACTGACTCCTACCTGCATCTACTACTATTACTCCACCCATCGACCGCTATCCAACATGCATCTAGGGTATTAAGTATAAAACAGAGTAACGCCTTAAGCAAGATGACATGATGTAGACAAAGTAAACTCAAACAATATGATTAAACCCCATCATTTTATCCTTAATGGCAACAATACAAATATGTGTCATGTCCCTTTCTGTCACTGGGATTGAGCACCGCAAGATTGAACCCATCACAAAGCACCTCTCCCATTGCAAGATAAACCAATCTAGTTGGCCAAACCAAATCGATAGATCGAAGAGAAATACAAAGCTATAACAATCATGCATAAAAGAGTTTAGAGAAGACTCAAATATTTCTCATGAATAATCTGATCATAAACTCACAATTCATCGGATCCCAACAAACACACCGCAAAAAAAGATTACATCAGATAGAACTCCAAGAACATCGAGGAGAACATGGTATTGAAGATCAAAGAGAGAGAAGAAGCCATTTAGCTACTAGCTATGGACCAGTAGGTCTATGGTAAACTACTCACACATCATCGGAAGGGCAGCAAGGTTGATGAAGAAGCCCTCCGTGATCGATTCCCCTCCGGCAGAGTACCGGAAAAGGCCTCCAGATATGATCGCGGAAGAACAGAGGCTTGCGGCGGCGGAAAGGTTTTCTGTTCTGTCTCTCTGGTATATTGTGAATATTTGGGAATTTATAGCGCTGGAATTAGGTCAGGGAGTGCCACGAGGGGCCCACAAGCCTAGGGGGCATGCCATACCCCCCAGGGCGCGCCTCCCAAGCTTGTCGCTCCCTCATGACTCTTCTGGTCTTCTCCCAAAGCTTCGTGGGTCCCTTCTGGTCCAGAAAAAATTAATCCAAAGGTTTTTCTCCGTTTGGACTCTTTTTGATAATGATTTTCTGAAAAGACAAAAACAAGCAAAAAAACAGCAACTGGCACTGGGCACTGGGTTAATAGGTTAGTCCCAAAAAATGATATATAATGGCATATAATTGCATATAAAATATCCAAGATTGATACTATAATAGCATGGAACAATAAAAAATTATAGATACGTTGTAGACGTATCAAGCGCGTCCTAACATGAGGATAGTCTCCAAGGCTGAGGAACAGGAGCACCTGAAGGCCGAGGCGCTCATCAGGGGCCCTGAACGTCAGAGCACTGATCCCTTGGTGGAACGGTATCTTCGGGAGGATCCGCATCTGTACGCCATTAACGAGGCGTTGCTGATGACGGCACGCAACCAGAAGGATGCTGAGGATGACCCGATAGACTAGGACGATCTCGCCGAGGAGTCCTCCGAAGAGGATGATGACTTCGGCTCTGACGTTGACTTAGATTAGGAGTTGATCTCTCCACCATGGCTAGTCATATAACTCCGTGCTTCAGATGTTTGAACCTTTAATGTAGTACTTAAGAAACTTGCTATGGCGTACTATATATGTCTGTGACTTTGTGATAAACCTGCTTATATATATAGTCGTACTACCTAGTTGTGTAGCAGTGTTGGTAATCTGTGATCATACCTCATCGTGATGACATTTTTTCCTGCCGATTTTTTATGCCGCTTCTCAATATTACTTTCATGACATAGCACCAATCATAAAAGTGTTTAACTTCTTGAAGGAGGGGATCATGGTGCGTAAGGTCTGCAATGTCTGCAAAAATCCCTGTAGGGATAGTTTATCCCATGCGGTAGAATTCGGGCTCTTCTTGAGGGATGGATTCGAAAAATCTGTGGTAACATGTTTATCATTCAATTCTAACCATTTGCTGAATTCTTGTACTGTGCATACCATTAATTATTAACTGCATTACTCTTAATTGTTACATAGTGTATCCCATGCAACGTAAGGGTCCAATTCAATAATTTAATCGATGACAGTTTCAACTTTTTGGATGGTCAAGGACAATCATACAAAATTGACATTTGTAAACAAAAGGATAAAACCATCATAGGAGGCGATGGATGAAACAAGTACATTTCAAATAATAAGCTCACCGAGGGAGAGTACATAGGCTTTTACTTGAAGAAAGCGGTCAACATGTTAAGGATTAAGTATTTCTCTGACCAAGATGATGAGCTTGACGAAGATGATGATCAGGATAGCCAGGATGAGGATGACGATGATGATGATGATGATGACGATGATGATGATGATGGTGATGGTGATGATGATGATGCTGATGATGAAAGCCAAGATGATGATGATGATGAGAGCCAGGATGATGATGATGCTAGCCAGGATGACGATAGCCAGGAGCATGAGGTAGCGGAGATGATGACGATGATGATCCATACAATTCTACAATTTTCTCTCAAAGAATGAAAGAGCTTACGGAGGATGAGAAGGCCAGTCTCATCGCGATCCTACCATCACGTGTGCACTACTTGGGGAGGCCATTTGTGCACCGTTTTACTCTGACCAACATCGTCAAACACACTATGGTATGTTTTGTATATTTTCTCTCTTTTTTGTTCGTAACACTATATGGCGAGATGTCTAACATTGCGTGCTCTATTTTGCTTTTAATCACGGTGATCATAAAAATTACCTATGAAGATGATTTCTGGCGAGGACATCTCTGCTGCCGGCATGGCTGGAGTATGCCTTGGAGCAGCAGGTCCTGTCACCAGCGTTCGATACAAGACGGACACAGACGGCTGCATATCATTCTATGAAGTCGGATGGCAGGAATTCCTGAAGGGAAAGAGACGACTAAGGGTTGACGCAGTAGTGGTCATCACGATAAGGAGGAACAACAACTTCCAGATGATGATTGTTGTAGACCTTATTTAGAAATAAGGTCCATGTCAAATATCTCCAAGCCGATGAACTCTTAGTTACTTAGTTAAGATGCCTGTGATACTTTGATGTTGGTTTGTTAACTGAAGTGTTAGTAGTTGTTATGAAGAGTACTAATTACCTAGTGAACTTGCATGCCTAAGCTTACAATGCGTGCTCTATTTGCTTCTACTACTGAATTTCTTAAATTGGATTTATGCTAAACGCAGCCATGGCAACACAATTGTAGCCGTGGCTGCAAAAAAATTAATTCGCATGCGTAAGCTTTCAGTGGCGGGCGCTCTAATACGCCCACCATTGCAACATGAACAAGTGGTGGCGGGCAAGTATGCTCTGCCCACCACTGCAGTTACTTCACCAGTGGCGGACAAGGATGCATCGCCCGCCACTGCAAGTGCTCTAACAGTGGCGGGCAGAGCACTTGCAGTGGCGGGCGGGCGCCCGCCACTGATGGGGTTATAGCAGTGGCGGGAGGTCGGTGGCGGGTGCCCCTGGCAGCCTGGCCCGCCACTGCTGGCATTTTTGCGCCTGCCACTACTAGGCATTCCTGCAGTAGTGTAGGCAGTTGCTCTAGTGCTTCACTTATATCTTTTAGAGCACGGTGGTGGTTATATTTTAATGAAATAGTTGCACTCTCATGCTTCACTTATATCTTTTTGAGAGTCTAATAAATAGTAATGGCAATTTGCACGGGTTATAAGATTGGTCCATAAAGGATAGGTATTCAAGAGGGATATAATAAAAACTTTCATGTAGATCACTGAATATGATAAGTTTGATTCCTTGCAATAGTTTTGTGATATTAAGATGGTAATATGTGGATGTACTAGTGAATGATTGTGGTTTAGTAAGAATATTTTGGTGTTAAGGTTTGTGATTCCCGAAGCATGCAAATATAGTCCTTAGTTGTGTGATGAAGTTGGAGCATGATATATTATTGAGTGTCTACCTTATGAGTGGCGGTCGGGGACGAGCGATGGTCTTTTCCTACCAATCTATCCCCCTAGGGGCATGCATAGTAGTACTTTGCTTCGAGGGCTAATAGACTTTTGCAATAAGTATGTGAGTTCTTTATGACTAATGTGAGTCCATGGATTATACGCACTCTTACCTTTCCGCAATTTGCTAGCCTCTTCTGTACCGTGCATTGCCCTTTCTCACCTCGAGAGTCGGTGCAAACTTCGCCGGTGCATCCAAACCCCATGATATGATACTGTAACACCCCTATGTAATGAGCTACAGTGATCCATAATGATTATGCTAAGTCACCTTGATTTGCAGTGCTTGATCACATTGGAATCATATCTCATTTCAAATTCCAACTCAAATTGAAATTCAAATATGAGGTGAAAATAAAAATTGTTCAAATTTGGAAACTAAATAGTTCATAATTTTGGAAATATTCCATAACTATTGATGTTCAGGAAAACAACATCACCTAAATCCCCTAGATGACTCTAACATCTTGAAAACAGGGCCAACAACACCTTTTTGAATCCTTTAAATGCAATACAAATTCAAATGAAATCATTGGGCCCTCAAACTTTTTGTGGCAGTACTATATAATACATAGTATTTATTTGGACTAGTACCACATTTTACAAAAGTCAAGTGGGGGCCTATCTTTTTGCAAAACGGAATAGAAATGAAAAGCAGAAAAAGAAAAAGGAAAAAGGGCTAGCGGTTACTGTGCTTGTGGGCTTCAAGTCCGCAGTAACCGGCCCAGCCCACTCCCTCGCTCGTCTTCCTCCTTCTGTTCATCCCCACGCTGCTGTCACCGCGCGCGCATTCGCCGCGCCAGGCCCCCCCTCTCTCCCGCACGACAGCGGCCTGCTACAGAGCTTCTGGAGGGGGATAAGGAACCCGCGCGTTCCCCCTGGCAAACCCTAACCCTCTCCCCCTCTCTCTGCCTTGCTCTCCACTCCCTCCCGAGCGCGGCCATGGCCTCGCGCCGTAAACCTCGCGGCCACCGTTGCCCCTGCGCCTTGCCGCCATGCCAGAACACTCCGCCGTCGCCTGCTACCCTGTCTGGTGCCACCAACTCGAGCTCCTCGCCTCCATAGCGAGCCCTACGACCCCGCCTTCCATCTACGGCCGCCGAGATCGCCGTCGCCGCACCGCCTACGTCGAGCCCTCCCCGAGCCCGCTAAGCACATCTGCAGGACCCCAGTGAGCACGGTCTCCTTTCCCCTCCGTTTCCGTCGCCGTTTCCGTGCCGTAGCTCGCCTCGCCATAGTTGCCGTAGCTCGTCTCCGCCGCCGTGCTCATCGCCAACGCTGCCATCGCCGTCGAGCTCAACTGAGCACGGCGTCGTGCTCAGCATGCCCGCGTGAACCCAACGCCGCCTCTTACACGCTTTGTCGTGCCCCGTAGCGCCAATGCCGGCCACGCCCGAACGCCGGAGTCCGCCGCACTGGTCGCCGCCGTCGTTTTAGGCCGTCTCCGGCCGTGCCACCACCGCAGATCGTCGCGGCTCGCTCCCCTCTTTCCAACGCGCTATCGCACGCGACGGGAGATGCTCTATGGGCGATTTCCAACGTCGGCCGATGCGCGCCACCGCGTTTCGGGCTCGCCGGAGCTACTCCGGTAGCCGGCGCTGGCATGGCGCCCACGTGGCACGTCCTGGGTCACTGGCAGCTGGGTCCCGTGGGCCCAGTTGACCAGGTCAACTACTGACTGGGCTCGCACAGTCACTGACATGCGGGCCCCACACTATTTAAACATTTTAAATAAATAAATAAACTGCTAATTAATTTGTTAATTAAATATGTTAATTAAACAGTCACTGACAGTGGGTCCCACTAGCTAATTAGTTAAATATTAATTTAATCTGTTGTTTAAAATATCTAGTCTATGACAGGGGGGCCCCACATGTTAGTTTGACCAGTCAATGGTCAAAGTTGACTGCTGACTGGACTTTGACTGGCCCCACATGTCATTGAGTGTGGCTGGCTCAGTCTGAGTATAAAAAGTAATTTCACTATTTAAATTTGAATTTAATAATTAAATTAAGGGATAATTGGTTTTATACATTTAGTTGTGTCCTCCTCGGCAGGATTGCCCCTAGTTTCTGAAAACATGCGGTCTTGCCCAACCCACTTTGGTCATCTTGTGCTTTTGCCCTTTGACCGTTTGACCGTCACTTTGAAAACTTCATAACTAATTCATACTAAATCAGAAAAATGCAAATAAGATACCAAAATGTTCGGAAAAACATCACATGTATGTCAATGTCACTTGCATTCATGACAAAAATGTTGGTAAGTGCCCATCCGAGTTTTAGCTCTTATCATACCACCAAGAACAGTAAAATCTAAAAAAATCAAAAAAAATTTAAAAAAATTGGTGGCAAAGTGATTGTTTTTTTGCCACGACTTCCATGAATGTCATTCCCTGATGAAACTTGGCAAGCACTTAAAACATTTGTCAGTCTTTGCCACCAACTTTTTTTTTGATTTTTTTGAATTTTTTTAGATTTTACTGTTCATGGTGGTATCATAAGAGCTAAAACTCGGATGGGCACTTACCAACACTTTTGTCATGAATGCAAGTGACATTGACATATAGGCGATGTTTTTCTGAACATTTTGGTATCTTAGTTGCATTTTTCTGATTTAGTATGAATTAGTTATGAAGTTTTCAAAGTGACGGTCAAACGGTCAAAGGGCAAAAGCACAAGACGACCAAAGTGGGTTGGGCAAGACCGCATGTTTTCATAAACTAGGGGCAATCCTGCCGAGGGGGACACAACTAAGGATATAAAACCAATTATCCCTTAAATTAATTCCAGAAAATGATTTAAAACTTTGAAAAATCATAGAAATTAAACCGTAGCTCGGATGAAAAAGTTTTCTACATGAAAGTTGATCAAAAAAACGAGACGAATCCGAATATGCCCTCCATGTAGCTGTTACATGCCCACAACACTGCAAACATGGAACCTTCCCCTCCGGATCATCTGTCTGACAGATGCCCAAAGCCGGGAAAATATCCCTAGATATTTTCCCGCTCCGCCTGCAACGTGTAGCATTGCGTTACGTCACCCCCAGCACTGCATATTGCCATGCCATGCATCTATGTTGCATTGCTTGCTTTTATTTATTGTTTCTTCCCTCCTCTTCTCTCTGGTAGACCCCGAGACCGACGCTGCTGTCGAGTACGACTACGCCCCTGACGACCAGACCTTTTCAGTAGAGCTTCCAGGCAAGCAAACCCCCCTTGATCATTCCAATATCGCCTATTCTTTCTCTCCCATGCTTGCATTAGAATTTGCTACTGTAATTGATTGCTCCTATTCTGATGCATAGCCTGTTTTTGTAACCTGCTGTTGTTTCTTTACCTGTCATCCTAAACTGCTTAGAATAGGTTGGTTAGTGATCCATCAGTGACCCCTCACCCTTGTCCCTGTTGCCCCGCTTTGTTACCAGTGTCTCGATCATTGTGATCAATGTGCAAAGACTGACACATCACCGCACCCCCCTTTAGTTGTACGACTCTGCAGGGCTAATATCGAGTGCCGAGGGTGATACCTCGTACTGCACTCCTGATGATATCTCTGTAGTATAGCACATCGGTGGTGATTGCAGAGGGTGATTCCTCGCGCTCCCCTTCCCGATGATGACTCTGTCATGCAACCCCTCAAGTGTGGACCATCGAGCGTGATTCCTCCTGGTTCTCCTTGACGGATTACATCGAGTAGGATTCCAACAAGGGTGATTCCTCGGATTCCCCCTTGATGTGATGAACACATGGTTACCATGACTTTTACTCCAGTTCCTTGTTGGAGGCAGGTCGGCCCTGAGGGGTACCCGCGATTAATCTGAAGTCGGGTTGACCGTGAGGGTACCCGCGAGATAATTACGTGGAACGGCCGGGCATTCCTGGCCCTTGCCGTAAGTCCACGAGACGGGGCGACGGGACCACAGATCGTGGATCGCTGCTCGTTTCCGCGAGCTCCCAGCACACTAATGGGTTAGGATATGTGATCTGAGTAGGCCTCTGGCCTTTTCGCACTAACCACCACACGGGAATATGTATGGGCACTCGGCGTCGTACGATTCTTCCGAAAGCTCTCAGACAGCAACAATTGAGTGGCGCACGCCGGGTTGGACTGGGAAAGCCCGCGCTTGTATTAAGGGGGCTAGGTCTGCTCCTGGCCGCGTTCACAATGCGCAGGATTGCAAAGGATGATTGGCCCATGACCCCTTCGCATTTAGGAGTTAGACCGGCATGCTGGCCTCTCTGTTGAGCCTAGGTAGGACTATGGTGTGTCGATCAGCCGAGGCCGGGCAGGACCCGATAAAAGTGTGTCCGGCCTGAGTTAATCAAGCGTGTTGGGTAAGTTGGTGCACCCCTGCAGGGAAGTATATCTATTCGAATAGCCGTGTCCACGGTAATGGACGCTCAGAGAGTATCCCGATCTACTACAACTAGAACTGGATACTTGTGATGTTTAATAATATGTTAGCTCCGGGATCGCTTTCTCGCAGGGGTCGAGGAAGGATCTCTGGACGTTGTTACTACTTGCTTACTACTTTACTATGTACTAATCTACACTCTTCTAATGCTGCAAGATGCTGCAAGTTGCTAGTCTTCGATAGGCTAGGCCTCCCCCCTATTCTGGCATTTCTGCAGTCTAGTCCACAGATACAGCCCCTCTTTGATACCACTTCATATATAGAATAGATCTGATGTAAGTCTTGCGAGTACTTTGGATGAGTACTCACGGTTGCTTTGCTTCCCTTTTCCCCATACCCGATTGTTGCGACCAGATGACGGAGCCCCGGAGCCAGTTGCCCCAGTCGACGACTACTACTACCCTACCGGTGGAGCCTACTACTACGTGGAGACCGACAACCAGGAGTAGATAGGAGGCACCCAGGCAGGAGGCCTACGCCTTTTTGATCAGATGTCGTTGTTTTGCTCGGCCTTCTTAAGGCAGACTTGTTTAACTTTGTGTCTGTGCTCAGATACTGTTGTTGCTTCCGCTAACGCTTGTTCGCGAGCTTATGTATTCGAGCCCTCGAGGCCCCTGGCTTCTAATATAAAGCTTGTATGACTTTTATTTGTGTTTAGAGTTGTGTTGTGATATCATCCCGTGAGTCCTTTGGCTCGATCGTGTGCATTTGCGTGTATGGTTAGTGCACGATTAAGTCGGGGGCGTCACAGATACGCTCTATCACACATAAGCCTCTTTATATGTTTCTCAAAACAGCCACCATACCTACCTATTATGGCATTTCCATAGCCATTCCAAGATATATTGCCATGCAACTTCCACCGTTCCGTTTATATGACACACATCTTCATTGTCATATTGCTTTGCATGATCATATAGCTGACATAGTATTTGTGGCTCAGCCACCGTTCATCATTTTTTATACATGTTATGCTAGATCATTGCACATCCTGGTACACTGCCAGAGGCATTCATATAGAGTCATATTGTTCTAGTATCGAGTTGTAATATTGAGTTGTAAGTAAATAAAAGTGTGATGATCATCATTATTAGAGCATTGTCCTAGTGAGGAAAGGATGATGGAGACTGCGATTCCCCCACAAGTCGGGATGAGGCTCCGGAAGAAAAATATATATAAAAAAAGAAGAAAAAAAAGAGGCCAAAAAGAGCCCAGCTAAAAAAATAGAGAAAAAGAGAGAAGGGGCAATGTTACTAACCTTTTCCACACTTGTGCTTCACAGTAGCACCATGTTTTTCATATAGAGAGTTTCCTGAGTTGTCACTTTCATATACTAGTGGGAATTTTTCGTTATAGAACTTGGCTTGTATATTCCGATGATGGGCTTCCTCAAATGCCCGAGGTCTTCATGAGCAAGCAAGTTGGATGCACACCCACTTAGTTTCAGTTTGAGCTTTCATACACTCATAGCTCTTAGTGCATCCGTTGCATGTCAATCCCTACTTCTCGCATTGATATCAATTGATGGGCATCTCCATAGCCCGTTGATTAGCCGCGTCGATGCGAGACTATCTTCCTTTTTGACTTCCCCTTATTAATCTCTGTCACCACATTCTATTCCACCCATAGTGCTATGTCCATGGCTCACGCTCATGTATTGTGTGAGAGTTGAAAAAGCTGAAGCGCGTTAAAAAGTATGAACCAATTGCTTGGCTTGTCATCGGGGTAGTTCATGATTAATACTTTGTGTAAGGAATACTAAGCATGACGGGCTATATGATTTTGTAGGGATAACGTTCTTTATAATTTTTATTTTGAAAGGCATGATTGTTTGTTGGTATGCATGAGTATTGATGTCTTTATATCAAATTACATACTATTGCTTTGAATCACTCGGTTCTTAATATTCATACCGTAAAAGAGATTACATGATAAACATGTTAGGTAGGATTCCACATCAAAAAAATTGTTTTTATCATTTACCTACTCGAGGACGAGCATGAATTAAGCTTGGGGATGCCGATACGTCTCCAACGTATCTATAATTTTTGATTGTTCCATGCTATTATAGTATCAATCTTGGATGTTTTATATGCAATTATATGCTATTTTATATCATTTTTTGGGACTAATCTATTAACCTAGTGCCCAGTGTCAGTTGTCGTTTTCTGCCTGTTTTTGGTTTTTCACGAAATCAGTACCAAACGGAGTCCAAACGCTACGAAACTTTTTGACGATTTTTTTGGGACAAAAGAGACCCTAGAAGCTTCGAGAGGAGACCAGAAGCCTCACGAGGAGGTGACAAGGCAACCCCACATGCCCCGAGGGGGCGCCAAGATGCCTTGTGGGCCCCTCGTGGCTCCTTTTGACCTAATTCCACTTCTATAAATTGTCAAATATTGGGAAACCAACAGAGAGCCCCACGAAATAACTTTTCCGCCGCCGCAAGCTTCTATTCTTCCGCGATCCCATCTGGAGGCCTTTTCTGGCACCCTGCTAGAGGGGGAATCGATCACGGAGGGCTTCTACATCAACCTTGCTGCCCCTCCGATGATGTGTGAGTAGTTTACCACAGACCTACGGGTCCATAGCTAGTAGCTAGATGGCTTCTTCTCTCTCTTTGATCTTCAATACAATATTCTCCTCTATCTCCTTGGAGTTCTATTCGATGTAATCTTCTTTTGTGGTGTGTTTGTTGGGATCCGATGAATTGTGGGTTTATGATCAGATTATTCATGAGAAATATTTGAGTTTTTTCTGAATTCTTTTATGCATGATTGTTATAGCTTTGTATTTCTCTCCGATCTATCTGTTTGGTTTGACCAACTAGATTGATTTATCTTCAGTGGGAGAGGTGCTTTGTGATGGGTTCAATCTTGCGGTGCTCTATATCCCAGTGACAGAAAGGGACAAGAAACGTATTTGTATTGTTGCCATTAAGGGTAAAACTACAGGGTTTATTCATATTGATTGGGTTTACTTTGTCTACATCATGTCATCTTGCTTAAAGCGTTACTCTGTTTTTAACTCAATACCCTAGATGCATGTTGGATAGCGGTCGATGGGTGGAGTAATAGTAGTAGATGCAGGCAGGAGTCGGTCTACTTGTCTCGGACGTGATGCCTATATACATGATCATTGCCTTGAATATCATCATAACTATGCGCTTTTCTATCAATTGCCCAACAGTAATTTGTTTACCCACCGTATGCTATGCGTTCGAGAGAGAAGCCTCTAGTGAAAACTATGGCCCCCGGGTCTACTTAAGTCATATAAAAAGAAAACCTAAAAATACCTTACTGCAATTTATTTACTTTTATTTTCTTTTGCCATTTATCTATCTCTACTCCTAATGTCTCAGTTGGTAGGCTAGGCTCCACGGTTTTTTTTGTCCCCGCTTTCGTCTGGTTTTTTTGCGCCCCGCTCCAAAATGAAAAAACCTGCACGCTGCCTCTCATCGCTCGATCCACCCCCTCCCGATGCAACCCTGTTAACAGCCCAGTAGTATTACTCTCGATCTATCACTCTCGCTCACGAATTCGAGTCACAAGTAGCGATTACAAGGTCTGATACAAGAATGGAGAAGGGGATTGGGGAAAAGAGTCGCCGCCGCCGGGTGCCGTGATCCATTGGATGCCTGTGCTTGCGTGTGGAGCTCGCTTAAGTAGTCGATGGAGAGGAGTAGGTTCACACCCACTCCGGCCCTTGGACTCTGCTGTTGGGTCTTCTCTGTCTGGTGGGCCGAGCCGTTGGCGAGGCCGTGTCGCGGTGCGCTGGAGGGCCCGTTTCACCCGTGGCCTTGACACCCCCTCCTTCTTGCGTCGAGGCTTGTCCCCAAGCCTCTGCAACAGGGAAACAAGCTTGAAGTTCTTGTTTGTCTTCCCAAGTGTCGCTGATCGACGCCGGATTAGACCACCTGACGAGGACTTGTTCGACCATCGCACCTCGCTTGCGCCTCCAGTGCGAGGCCAGAATTGCTGCGGGAACTGCAGGCACATCAGGTGTAATAGGCAGTTGTTGTTGCACTGGCGTACCTGACAGGAGGGCCTTCCTGAGCAAGGAAACATGGAAAACAGGGTGTACAGAGGCGTTCGCCGGAAGTTCCAGCTTGTACGTCACAGGGTTGATCTTGGCGATGATGGAGTAAGGACCGTAGTATCTGAAAGCGAGCTTGTGGTTGGCGCGCTTGGCCACGGATGTCTGTACATAGGGCTGGAGCTTCAGAAACACTTGGTCACCCACCTCAAAAGCACGTTCAGAGCGTTTTTTGTCCGCCTGTTGCTTCATGCGCAGGCGCGCTCGCTGAAGATGTTGCTGCAATAAGTCTTGGATGGTAGCACGCTCGTCCAGCCAGGTTTGGAGGGCCGGAACAGAGCTAGAAGAGGTGGCAGTGATGCCCCAATGGCGCGGCTCATGTCCGAACATGGCCATGAATGGAGTCATGTCGATCGCCGAGTGTGGCGCGGCATTGTACCAGAACTGCGCGAGTGGAATCCAATGGCTCCATCGTTTCGGGTGTTGGAAATATTCCCTAGAGGCAATAATAAATTGGTTATTATTATATTTCCTTATTCATGATAATCGTTTATTATCCATGCTATAATTGTATTGATTGGAAACTCAAATACATGTGTGGGTACATAGACAACACTGTGTCCCTAGTAAGCCTCTAGTTAACTAGCTCGTTGATCAAAAGATGGTGAAGGTTTCCTAGCCATGGACATGAGATGTCATTTGATAACGGGATCACATCATTAGGAGAATGATGTGATGGACAAGACCCAAACTATAAACGTAGCATATGATCATGTCAGTTTATTGCTATTGTTTTCTGCATGTCAAGTATCTGTTCCTATGACCATGAGATCATGCAACTCACTGACACCGGAGGAATACCTTGTGTGTATCAAACGTCGCAACGTAACTGGGTGACTATAAAGATGCTCTACAGGTATCTCCGAGGGTGTCTGTTGGGTTGGCATGGATCAAGACTGGGATTTGTTACTCCATGTAACGGAGAGGTATCTCAGGGCCCACTCGGTAATACAACATCACAATGAGCCTTGCAAGCAATGTGACTAAAGTGTTAGCCACGAGATCTTGTATTACGGACCGAGTAAAGAGACTTGCCGATAACGAGATTGAACTAGGTATAGAGATACCGACGATCGAATCTCGGGCAAGTAACATACCGAAGAACAGAGGGAACATCATACAGGATTAACTGAATCCTTGACATAGAGGTTCGACCGATATAGATCTTCGTAGAATATGTAGGAACCAATATGGGCATCCAGGTCCCGCTATTGGTTATTGACCGTAGAGGTGTCTCGGTCATGTCTACATAGTTCTCGAACCCGCAGGGTCTACACACTTAACGTTTGGTGACGATTAGTATAGTTGAGTTATTGTGTTGGTGACCGAAGGTTGTTCGGAGTCCCGGATAAAATCCCGGACATGACGAGGATCTCCGGAAGAGTCCGGAGGTAAAGATTGATATATGTGATAATAGTGTTTTGATCTCCGGAAGGGTTCCGGAATTCACTGGAAGGGGTTCCGGATGTTTACCGAAGTGTTCGGGTGCAGCAACACTTTATATGGGCCAAAGGGGTAAAGCCCACGAGGTATTGGAAAGTGCAAAAGGAAGTTTTGCTGCTGCCTTAAGCGGTACTACCGCTGGTAAGGCAGTACTACCGCGTAAGCGGTACTATCGCTCAAGCGGTACTACCGCTCATGAGCGGTACCACCGCTTGTACGCGGTACTGCTGGAATCCGAGTGGGACTCTTTCCGTGCGGGCCAAACCGACCTTGTGCGGGCAAAACCGACCTTGTGGAGGCTTTCTCTCCAAGTTTAGACCCCAGGGCTCAACATATAAATAGAGGGGCAGGGCTAACACACGATAGACATCAAGATTTCCCAAGCCGTGTGCCGGCAACCCTAACTCTCTAGTTCCTCCCGTCATAATCTCCGTAGTGCTTGGCGAAGCCCTGCAGAGATTGTTCCTCACCACCATCACCATGCCGTTGTGCTGCCGGAACTCATCCACTACTTCACCATCGCTCGCTGGATCGAGGAGGTGAAGGCGTCATCAAGCCGTACATGTGTTGAACGCGGAGGTGCCGTCCGTTCGGCGCTAGATCGTGTTTGGATCGAGGGACGACTTGCGATTTGGATCGCGAAGACGTTCGACTACATCAACCGCGTTTCTTAACGCTTCCGCTTAGCGATCTACAAGGGTATGTAGATTCACTCTCCCTCTCGTAGATGCTCATCACCATGGATAGATCTTGCGTGTGCGTAGGAAAATTTTTGTTTCCCATGCGACGTTCCCCAACAGTGGCATCTGAGCCAGGTCTATGTATAGATGAGATCTCGAGTAGAACACAAAGGAGTTTGTGGGCGTTGATATTCAGATTGCTTCCTCCCTTGGTCTTTTCTTGTTTCGGCGGTATTGTGGGATGAAGCGGCTCGGACCAACATTACTCGTACGCTTACGAGAGACCGGTTCCATCAACTGACATGTAACTTCGTTGCATAAAGATGGCTGGCGGGTGTCTGTCTCTCCTACTTTAGTCGGATCGGATTTGACAAAGGCGGTCCTTGAGAAGGTTGAAAAGCAATTTTTGTATCACCGTTGTGGTTTTTGCGTAGGTAAGAATTGTTCTTACTAGATACCCGTAGCAGCCACGTAAAACTTGCAACAACAATTAGAGGACGTCTAACTTGTTTTTGCAGGGTATGTTGTGATGTGATATGGCCAATTACATGATGAGATATATGTGATGTATGAGATGATCATGTGTTGTATAGAATATCACGACTTGCATGTCGATGAGTACGGCAACTGGCAGGAGTCATAGAGTTGTCTTTAATTATTTTCGCCGTTTTGCTTTACTTTATCGCTTTGAGTTAGCAATAGTCGTGGAAGCAACAGTCGGCGCGACAACCTCATGGCGACACGTTGATGGAGATCAAGATGATGGAGATCATGGTGTCATGCCGGTGACGATGGAGATCATGTCGATGCTTTGGAGATGGAGATCAAAAGCACAAGTTCATGGCCATATCATGTCACTTATGATTTGCATGTGATGTTAATCCTTTTATGCATCTTATTTTGCTTAGGACGACGGTAGCATTATAAGGTGATCCCTCACTTAAATTTCAAGATAAAATTGTGTTCTCCCCGAGTGTGCACCGTTGCGAAAGTTCGTCGTTTCAAGACACCACGTGATGATCGGGTGTGATAGACTCTACGTTCGCATACAACGGGTGCAAGCCAGTGTTGCACGTGCGGAACACTCGGGTTAAACTTGACGAGCCTAGCATGTACAGACATGGCCTCGGAACACAAGAGACCGAAAGGTCGAACATGAGTCATATAGTAGATATGATCAACATGAAGATGTTCACCATTGAAACCACCTCAACTCACGTGATGATCGGACTTGAGTTGGTGGATTTGGATCATGTGACCCTCGAATGACCGGAGGGATGTCAATTTGAGTGGGAGTTTTTTAAGTAATATGATTAACTAAACTCATTATCTTGAACAATAGTCTAAGTTGTCTTTGCTATATTTATGTTGTAGATCATGGCTCGCGCAGTAGCACCCCTGAATTTTAATGCGTTCCTAGAGAAAGCTAAGTTGAAAGATGATGGAAGTAACTTTGTGGACTGGGCCCGTAATCTAAGGATTATCCTTACGGCTTCCCAGAAGGCTTATGTCCTTGATGCACCGCTTGGTGATCCACCCGCTCCAGTTGAGTCTCTAGACGTTGTGAACGCCTGGCAGGCTCGCTCTGATGATTACTCAATAGTTCAATGTGCAATTTTATATGGCTTAGAACCGGGACTTCAAAGACGTTTTGAACGTCATGGAGCATATGAGATGTTCCAGGAGTTGAGGTTTATCTTTCAGAAGAATGCCCGGATCGAGAGGTATGAGACCTCCGATAAGTTCTATACTTGCAAGATGGAGGAGAACGGGTCTGTTAGTGATCACATACTCAGAATGTCTGGGTACTCCACCCGTCTGGCTGAATTAGGGATGCCCCTTCCGCCAGAGGCTATCACTGACAGAGTTCTTCAATCATTGCCACCTAGCTACAAGAGCTTCGTGTTGAACTATAACATGCACGGGATGAACAAGTCAGTCGCCGAGCTGTTTGCGATGCTGAAAGTCGCTGAGTCTGAAATTCAGAAGGAGCATCAAGTGTTGATGGTCAATAAAACCACTAGTTTCAAGAAAAATGGCAAGGGTAAGAAGGGTAACTTCAAGAAGAGTGGAAAAGCAGTTGCTCCTCCCGTGAAGAAACCCAAGGCTGGACCCAAACCAGAAACTGTGTGCTTTCATTGCAAGGGAACTGGACACTGGAAGCAGAACTGCCCCAAGTATTTGGCTGACAAGAAGGCGGCCAACAACAAACAAGGTATATATGATATACATGTTATTGATGTGTACCTTACCAACTCTCGTTGTAGTGCCTGGATATTTGATACCGGTGCGGTTGCTCACATTTGCAACTCTAAACAGGAACTGCGGAATAGACGGAGGCTGGCAAAGGATGAAGTGACGATGCGCGTGGGAAATGGTTCCAAGGTTGATGTGATCGCCGTCGGCACACTCGCTCTTCGATTACCATCGGGATTAGTGATGAACCTGAATAATTGTTATTTAGTGCCTGCGTTAAGCATGAACATTATATCTGGATCTTGTTTATTGCGAGACGGTTACTCATTTAAATCAGAGAATAATGGTTGTTCTATTTATATGAGTAATATCTTTTATGGTCATGCACCCGAAGTGAGGGGTTTATTCTTATTTAATCTCGATAGTAATGATACACATGTTCATAACATTGATGCCAAAAGATGTAGAATTGATAATGATAATACCACTTTCTTGTGGCACTGCCGTTTAGGTCATATTGGCGTAAAACGCATGAGGAAGCTCCATGCTGATGGACTTTTGGAGTCACTTGATTTTGAATCACTTGACACATGCGAGCCATGCCTCATGGGCAAGATGACTAAAACGCCGTTCTCTGGAACAATGGAACGGGCAAGTGACTTGTTGGAAATCATACATACTGATGTGTGCGGTCCGATGAGCATTGTGGCGCGCGGTGGTTATCGTTACTTTCTCACCTTCACTGATGACTTAAGTAGATATGGGTATATTTACTTAATGAAACACAAGTCTGAAACGTTTGAAAAGTTCAAACAATTTCAGAGTGAAGTTGAGAATCATCGTAACAAGAAGATTAAATTCCTACGATCTGATCGAGGAGGAGAGTATCTGAGTTATGAGTTTGGCAGTCACTTAAGAGAGTGTGGAATTGTTTCACAATTAACACCGCCTGGAACACCACAGCGTAATGGTGTGTCCGAACGTCGTAATCGAACCTTATTAGATATGGTGCGATCTATGATGTCTCTTGCTGATTTGCCACTATCGTTTTGGGGTTATGCATTAGAGACAGCTACATTCACTTTAAATAGGGCACCATCGAAATCCGTTGAGACGACGCCATATGAACTTTTGTTTGGCAAGAAGCCAAAGCTGTCGTTTCTTAAAGTTTGGGGATGTGATGCTTATGTCAAAAAGCTTCAGCCTGAAAAGCTGGAACCCAAAGCGGAGAAATGCGTCTTCATAGGATACCCAAAAGAGACAGTTGGGTATACCTTCTACCTCAGATCCGAAAGCAAAGTGTTTGTCGCTAAAAACGGAACATTTCTTGAGAAAGAGTTTCTCTCGAAAGAATTGAGTGGGAGGAAGATAGAACTTGATGAGGTTGTTGAACATTTACTTCAACCTGAGAGTAGCGCAGCGCAGAAAGATGTTTCTGTAGAGCCTACATCAGCTGAAGAGGAAGTTGATGATGATCATAAAGCTTCGGATCAAGTTGCTATCGAACCTCGTAGGTCGACAAGGACGCGTACTGCTCCTGAGTGGTATGGCAACCCTGTCTTAGAGGTCATGTTGTTGGACAACGATGAACCTACGAGCTATGGAGAAGCGATGATGGGCTCGGATTCCGAGAAGTGATTAAAGGCCATGAAATCCGAGATGGGATCCATGTATGAAAACAAAGTGTGGACTTTGGAAGTATTACCTGAAGGGCGTAAGGCCATTCAGAACAAATGGATCTTTAAGAGGAAGACGGACGTGGACGGTAATGTCACCGTCTATAAAGCTCGAGTTGTGGCAAAAGGTTTTTCACAAGTTCAAGGAGTTGACTACGATGAGACCTTCTCACCCGTAGCGATGCTTAAGTCCGTCAGAATCATGTTAGCAATAGCTGCCTTTTTCGATTATGAAATTTGGCAGATGGATGTCAAAACAGCATTCCTTAACGGTTTCCTTAAGGAAGAGTTGTATATGATGCAACCAGAAGGTTTTGTCGATCCAGAGAATGCTGACAAAGTTTGCAAACTCCAGCGATCCATTTATGGACTGGTGCAAGCATCTCGGAGTTGGAATCTTCGCTTTGATGAGGTGATCAAAGCGTTCGAGTTTATACAAGTTTACGGAGAAGCTTGTATTTACAAGAAAGTGAGTGGGAGCTCTATAGCGTTTCTAATATTATATGTGGATGACATATTACTGATTGGAAACAATATAGAAATGTTGGAAAGCGTGAAGGAATATTTGAACAAGAGTTTTTCAATGAAGGACCTAGGAGAAGCTGCTTTCATATTAGGCATCAAGATCTATAGAGATAGATCAAGACGTTTAATAGGACTTTCACAAAACACATACCTTGATAAGATTTTGAAGAAGTTCAAAATGGATCAATCCAAGAAGGGGTTCTTGCCTGTTTTGCAAGGTGTGAAGTTGAGTAAGACTCAATTCCCAGTGACTGCAGAAGATAGAGAAAAGATGAGTGTCATCCCCTATGCTTCAGCCATAGGCTCTATCATATATGCAATGCTGTGCACAAGACCCGATGTCAGCCTTGCCATAAGTATGGTCGGAAGGTTTCAAAGTGATCTAGGAATGGAACACTGGACGGCGGTCAAGAATATCCTGAAGTACATGAAAAGGACTAAGGACATGTTTCTCGTTTATGGAGGTGATCAAGAGCTCGTCGTAAAGGGTTACGTCGATGCAAGCTTTGACACTGATCCGGATGACTCTAAGTCGCAAACCGGATACGTATTTATTCTTAATGGGGGTGCGGTTAGCTGGTGCAGTTCCAAGCAAAGCATGGTAGCTGATTCTACATGCGAAGCGGAGTACATCGCTGCCTCGGAGGCGGCGAAGGAAGGTGTCTGGATGAAGGAGTTCATGACAGATCTTGGAGTAGTGCCTAGTGCGCTTAACCCAATGACTCTGTTTTGTGATAATACTGGTGCCATTGCTCTAGCCAAGGAACCAAGATTTCACAAGAGGACCAGACACATAAAGCGACGTTTCAATTCCATCCGCGATTACATCAAGGAGGATGACATAAATATTTGCAAAGTACACACGGATCTGAATGTTGCAGATCCGATGACTAAACCTCTTCCAAGGGCTAAACATGAACAACACCAGAACTGCATGGGTGTTCGATTCATTACAATGTAAATCACATAGTGATGTGAACTAGATTATTGACTCTAGTGCAAGTGGGAGACTGTTGGAAATATGCCCTAGAGGCAATAATAAATTGGTTATTATTATATTTCCTTGTTCATGATAATCGTTTATTATCCATGCTATAATTGTATTGATTGGAAACTCAAATACATGTGTGGGTACATAGACAACACTGTGTCCCTAGTAAGCCTCTAGTTAACTAGCTCGTTGATCAAAATATGGTGAAGGTTTCCTAGCCATGGACATGAGATGTCATTTGATAACGGGATCACATCATTAGGAGAATGATGTGATGGACAAGACCCAAACTATAAACGTAGCATATGATCGTGTCAGTTTATTGCTATTGTTTTCTGCATGTCAAGTATCTGTTCCTATGACCATGAGATCATGCAACTCACTGACACCGGAGGAATACCTTGTGTGTATCAAACGTCGCAACGTAACTGGGTGACTATAAAGATGCTCTACAGGTATCTCCGAGGGTGTCTGTTGGGTTGGCATGGATCAAGACTGGGATTTGTTACTCCATGTAACAGAGAGGTATCTCAGGGCCCACTCGGTAATACAACATCACAATGAGCCTTGCAAGCAATGTGACTAAAGTGTTAGCCACGAGATCTTGTATTACGGACCGAGTAAAGAGACTTGCCGATAACGAGATTGAACTAGGTATAGAGATACCGACGATTGAATCTCGGGCAAGTAACATACCGAAGAACAAAGGGAACAGCATACGGGATTAACTGAATCCTTGACATAGAGGTTCGACCGATATAGATCTTCGTAGAATATGTAGGAACCAATATGGGCATCCAGGTCCCGCTATTGGTTATTGACCGTAGAGGTGTCTCGGTCATGTCTACATAGTTCTCGAACCCGCAGGGTCTACACACTTAACGTTTGGTGACGATTAGTATAGTTGAGTTATTGTGTTGGTGACCGAAGGTTGTTCGGAGTCCCGGATAAAATCCCAGACATGACGAGGATCTCCGGAAGAGTCCGGAGGTAAAGATTGATATATGTGATAATAGTGTTTTGATCTCCGGAAGGGTTCCGGAATTCACCGGAAGGGGTTCCGGATGTTTACCGAAGTGTTCGGGTGCAGCAACACTTTATATGGGCCAAAGGGGTAAAGCCCACGAGGTATTGGAAAGTGCAAAAGGAAGTTTTGCTGCTGCCTTAAGCGGTACTACCGCTGGTAAGGCAGTACTACCGCGTAAGCGGTACTACCGCTTGTGTGAAGCGGTACTACCGCTTGTACGCGGTACTGCTGGAATCCGAGTGGGACTCTTTCCGTGCAGGCCAAACCGACCTTGTGCGGGCAAAACCGACCTTGTGGAGGCTTTCTCTCCAAGTTTAGACCCCAGGGCTCAACATATAAATAGAGGGGCAGGGCTAGCACACGATAGACATCAAGATTTCCCAAGCCATGTGCCGGCAACCCTAACCCTCTAGTTCCTCCCGTCATAATCTCCGTAGTGCTTGGCGAAGCCCTGCAGAGATTGTTCCTCACCACCATCACCATGCCGTCGTGCTGCCGGAACTCATCCACTACTTCACCATCGCTCGCTGGATCGAGGAGGTGAAGGCGTCATCAAGCCGTACGTGTGTTGAACGCGGAGGTGCCGTCCGTTCGGCGCTAGATCGTGTTTGGATCGAGGGACGACTTGCGATTTGGATCGCGAAGACGTTCGACTACATCAACTGCGTTTCTTAACGCTTCCGCTTAGCGATCTACAAGGGTATGTAGATTCACTCTCCCTCTCGTAGATGCTCATCACCATGGATAGATCTTGCGTGTGCGTAGGAATTTTTTTGTTTCCCATGCGACGTTCCCCAACATCGGGCAGGAGTGAGTGAAGCAGCGAAGGAAGGTTTCAAGGCACTGATTGACGCGCTCCGACTGGCCGTCAGTTTGGGGATGATTGGCTGTACTCATGCGGAGATCAGTACCGGCGTAGCGGAAGAGCTCTTGCCAAAAGTGGCTAGTGAAGACGGGATCGCGATCAGATATGATGGAGTTTGGGAAATCCGGGGATAGGATAGATGCGTTGCATGTACAGCAGAGCGACGCGAGAAGCAGTGTAGGGGTGGGCAAGCGGCAGGAAGTGCGTGAACTTGGTCATTTTGTCGACCAAGACCCAGATGCAATTGAATTGACCTGATCGCGGGATATCGTCAATGAAGTCCATTGTGATCATGTCCCACGATGCATTGGGAATTGGAAGAGGCTGGAGAAGTCCTGGTGATGCCACTCGCTCCGCCTTAGCTTGTTGGCAAATTTGGCAGCACTAAACATACTGGAGGATATGGGTTTTCATCTTCGGCCACGCGAATAGACGCCGGATGCGCTTGTAAGTGACAGGGAACCCAGAGTGCCCCCCCACCGGGCTGTCATGAAAAGCTAAGATGATTTGCTGCTGAAGTGCGAGGCTGCCTCCTAGCCAGATGCGATCGCGGAAACGCTGAATTCCTTGAGACAGGCTAAAACGCCCTTTGGGGTCGGGGCGAATCGCCAATTGTTCCAGGAGGCGCTGAGCCTGTGGGTTGGAGTTGTAGCTTGCTTCGATGTCGTCGAGCCAAGCCGGCTGGCAACTGGAGATGGCCATGGTGTGTTCTGCATGCGGCAAGCGGGATAGGGCGTCGGCAGCTCCGTTCTCAACACCCTTTTTGTAACTGATCTTGTACTGCAACTCGAGTAACTTGGTGAACCCCCGTTGTTGCCAAGGGGTGGTGAGCCGCTGTTCTTGTAGGTAGACCAGACTATGCTGATCTGTCTTGATGATGAACTCTGCGGACTGTAAGTAGGGTCGCCATTGATCAACTGCCGCAATGATGGCCAAATACTCCTTCTCGTAGGTAGACAAACCTCGATACTTAGGGCATAGTGCTTTGCTCATAAAAGCGATGGGGTGTCCTTCCTGCTGCAGAATTGCCCCAATCCCCGTGTCACATGCATCAATTTCCACCGTGAATTGCTTCTGGAAGTTGGGCAAAGCCAGCACTGGTGCGGTGATCAGGCCACGTTTGAGAATCTGGAAGCTTTGTTCCGTGTTATTAGTCCAGACGAACGGCGTTCCCTTCTTGAGGAGATTGAAAAGAGGTCTAGCCAACACTCCGAACTGACGGACGAAATGGCGGTAGTACCCTGCCAGCCCCAGGAACTGCCTGACTTCCTTAACATTTGTTGGGGTAGGCCATGCAGCCACTGCTTCAATCTTCGCGGGGTCCGTTGCTACGCCTTCTGCGCTGATAACATGACCCAGGTAAGTTATCTGCTGTTGCCCGAAACTGCACTTGCTTCGTTTCACCTTCCATTGATCGCGGCGCAGGAGTTCAAGGACTTGCCGGAGATGGTTTGCATGATCTTGCAGTGTCTTGCTGAATACTAGGATATCATCGAAAAAGGACAGAACACACACGCGCAACAGGGGTTGCAGAGTGTCGGTGATGGCGCCGTTGAAAGTTGCTGGTCCACCCGCCAACCCAAATGACAGCACCTTGAATTCAAAATGTCCTGAGTGGGTTTGAAATGCAGTCTTGAATTCTTCCCCCTCGGCCAGCTGGATCTGATGGTAACCCGCTCTCAAATCGAGCTTGGAGAACCATTGAGCTCCATACAGTTCATCTAGAAGTTCTTCGATCACAGGTACTGGATACTTGCCCCCCACAGTCATGGCATTGAGTTGCCTGTAGTCGATGCATAAGCGCCATGTACCATCTTTCTTCTTAACCAAAATCACCGGGGAAGAGAAGGGACTATGGCTGCGTTGGATGATGCCTGCTTTCAGTAGCTCGTGCACCTGCTTCTCGATTTCATCTTTATGTTCTGGCTTGTGTCTGTACGGCCTCAGGTTCACTGGTTGTGCTCCGGGCATCAGGGGAATCCTGTGGTCGCAAGCACGGTGAGGAGGTAAGCCTGTCGGTTCTCCAAACACATCTTCAAACTGGTCGAGAACCTTTTGAATATTGTCTGGTGTTGGCGCATACACTTCATCCTCTTTCGTAATCTGATAGAGTTGGATGATCTGTGACAACGAGCCCTGCTTCTGTAATGACTGTAGCTGCAAGGCGTTGATCTCAGAGCAGGGGGCAACGCCGTCCGGGTGGCCCTGTAAATGAGCAGGCCCCTGAGGAGTTGTGATCAACAGTTGCTTGCCTCGCCAATCGACGCTCATCGGGCTGTGCTCTTCCAGCCAGTCCATGCCAAGGATGGCATCATAAGCTCCAAGCGGCAGCACCTTCATATCAGTGATGAATTCGTGCGTCTGCGAAACCCAGCTGCACTGAGGTATGTGGGAACTGCAACACGGCTCGCCTCCGTCCGCAACCTTGACGCGGCAAGGCCTGCGTAGGGGCACCACGCCCGCCAGATTCGTCGCCAGGCTCGCATCGATGAATGATGTAGAGCTCCCGGAATCCACCAGAAGGAATACCTCGTGGCCCTGCAGCCACGCGTGAAGACGAATCGCCTTCGGAGCCGCGCCCCCAGTGAGAGCGTGGCGTGAGATCGCCATCGCTGTTTCGGTCGACATGTCGCCGTGCAGCGGGCTCGGGGGATCGCCGCCGTAGTCGATGCCGAACAGCTCGAGGAGTTCCTCGTCGACGTGGAGTTGGACGCTGGTGGGGCAGGTATGGTCCTGCCCCCAACGCTCCCAGCACTTGAAGCAAAGGCCCCTCGCGCGGCGGTATTCTCGCAGGGCCTTGAGTTTGGATCCGTCGGCGCGGCTGGCCTCCACCGCTCGTCGATCGGTGGCGGTGGGAATCGTTGGCGGCCGCACTTGAGGTGGTGGTGGAGGCAGCGCCATCGGCACGCCCGTGCCGCTGCGGTTGGCCCAATCTGGGGTGGTCGACCTTGTCGCAGTTGGCCGTGCGCGCTCCCGCGAGACCCCTTCTGCCACCTCCTCCTGGAGTAATGCCAGAGCGCACGCGGTGTCGAGGTCCGGTGGTCGCTGCACCAGCACCACCGCGCGGATGTCGGGTCGGAGTCCCTCCACAAAACGAGTGAGATAATAATAAGGATGTATCGATTCAGAATAAGCAGATAGATGACTGATGATCAATTCAAATTGTTCTATATATTCAGCTACTGTAGTTTTCTGTGACAGGGAATAGAACTGGCGAATCAACAGTTGGTGGCGATCGCGTCCAAAACGCGTACACAGAAGTGAGGAAAACGACTCCCAATCGAATTCAGAAAGTTTCTTTTGAACCGATTGCAGCCACACCGATGCGGTGCCTGTGAAATTCAGCGACGCCATCGGAACCCACTACTTTTCCTGAATTCCGAACATGTGGAAGTACTGTTCACACAACGTTTTCCACAGCCTGGGATTTTCACCCGTGAATTGGGGAAATCCGATCGAAGGATGAGCCTGTCCGATCCCAGCGAGGAGCTGGCTGGCGTGCGCGTATGGGGGCGTAATGGAAGGGGAAGGCAGCGGGAACTGACCGTTGGCCGGGGTGGCCACCGACGCGAATGCCGGCGCCAATCCCCGAGGTAAGACGTTGATGCCGTGGTCGATGGACCCGAGGGCGTCGCCCTCTGCACTCTTGCTGGTGCCGACGTGGTCACGCAGAGGCGCAGGTGGTGCAGGTGGTGGTGGCGCGGGCGCCACCACGGGCTGTCCTTCTGCCGCTGGCGCGGGCCGCGCTTGCTGGAGTTCGGCGACGGCGATGGAGAGCTGATCCACGCGCCGCTCCAGATCGGGGCGCCACTGGGCCAGGTCGTCGAGCTTGGTGGTGTGGGAGCGGATGTCGGAGTGGATCGCGTCGAGGGAGGTATTCAACTTGTCGAAGTAGTCCTTGAAGGAGGGTTCCATGGCGGCAATTCGATCCTTGATCGATTTCTGCAGTCGCGTCTCCACTAGATGTGCCAGGGCGAGGAACAGAAGGCTCTGAATACCAGATGTTAACAGCCCAGTAGTATTACTCTCGATCTATCACTCTCGCTCACGAATTCGAGTCACAAGTAGCGATTACAAGGTCTGATACAAGAATGGAGAAGGGGATTGGGGAAAAGAGTCGCCGCCGCCGGGTGCCGTGATCCACTGGATGCCTGTGCTTGCGTGTGGAGCTCGCATAAGTAGTCGATGGAGAGGAGTAGGTTCACACCCACTCCGGCCCTTGGACTCTGCTGTTGGGTCTTCTCTGTCTGGTGGGCCGAGCCGTTGGCGAGGCCGTGTCGCGGTGCGCTGGAGGGCCGTTTCACCCGTGGCCTTGACAAACCCATAGGCACATACGCACGCCACAGCCTCCTCATCCTCCCCACGATCGCCCCCAATGCCGCCGGCAGGCCATGCCGACCGCCCCCCAAATTCCTTGCCGATCCTTATGCACGCGCCACGCCTCCCTGGCGAGGACTCCCCGCCAGTGGTATCTGCCACGACGACCGCGGCCTTCCCACCGCTCCAGATCCGGTCGTCCTTGACCCCCTCCGTGAACGGTCCAGGTAGGGGGCGCTATCCATCTTCCCGCGTGTACGGCGGCCGGTGCCCGCGTCCGTGTATCCCGGCCAAGGGTGCTCTTACGGAGGTCCTTTCAGTCCTTCATGGCGAGGACGCCAAGCCGGGATCCCTCCTCCCACAGACCCATTGATCCATGGTCAAATCTCAAGGAGGAGGGGCGTGCGGCGGTTGCGGCCGCCGAGCCGGGATCCCTCCCCTCTCCTCACATTGTTCTCATTGCCCCTCTCTGTCCTCTGCATCTGCCTAGGCTCCTCCGCGTGCAGATGAAGACCGTTGGGCGCTCCTCGGCGTGGCACCCTCTGGTGGGCAGGCGCAGACGGCGGCTCCATGGCGACGACCAGTTCGACCGCGGAAGAATGGTCGAAGATTCACCTCCAGGACTCGCCTCCCACCGTGGCCATGGGCGTCGACGAGCCCAAGCACGAAATTTTAGTCCGCGCATTGGGGTACCACCGCCGATCCAACTCCTCTCTTGATCCAATCCTTCCTCGATCTTTTGTGTCGCCGTACGCATCAGCGCTCCCACGGCTGGAGCCGCTCCACCGCCGCCCGTGCCCGCGCTCCCAGCGGCTGCGCTCGGCTCCACCGTCGCGGTCGTCCGCCCGCGCTCGTACAGCGCCACAAAACCAATGGCGACCGCACGGCGTCGACCTCTGGAATGGGGTGAGGTCCTAGCGGCGGCGTGAGGCACCTTACGGGAAGCGGGAAGAGGAGGTGCACCTCGACTCCAGTGCTGGTTCATGCACGTAATGGTAAATCTCATCACCCCCCTCGGTTAACGGCAGCATGCCGGACTCTCTCGGGCCACTGTCAGTAAGGATTCAGTTCTCCCCAACTTGATGGGCACTACAGCGATATTCAGGTACATATCCATGAATCATCAAATTGAAGTTGGCTTTTCATCTGTATTTCTCAGATGCGAGGACTGGATGTATTTCTAAGACCTACTAAGGCTTCAGTTCTCCCCAACTTGATGGCCACTCCGTGCTTTGATTCAATGATTACAAACAGGGATTTCTGCTTGCAGATCAATATTCAGTCATGGCAAGTATGTATTGTGCTATTTCCTTTTGTCAATATTATGTTTGAACCAAGTAAGTCAACAGTTCGTGTTAGTTTCAATTCATACGTGGTGTCTGTGTATTGGGGCTCCAAGCAAGCAGGATGGTGATATGTAGTCATGTCTTAGTTCATGCGTTTCCACTTAAAAATGTTTTAAGAACTCAGTGGACCTACTTCCACTCCGAGGACCCATGCCATGAATGTTACTTGTGCAATTTCAGCTTCCAGATTATAATGAGGATCATGCAGCTGTTGGTGGAATGCAAAGAACTGGAGTACGAGCTGAACCCCGGCGAACTCCAGTTCCGCGAAAGGGATTATGAGCTCAAGGTACGATCTATTTTATTTCCATTTTCGGTTCAAGAACTGAATAAAAAGTGAAATTGACTAAGGGGGGCTGATTGTGAACATTTTCGGTCAAAGAACAGAACAAAAAGGGAAATCGAAATGGAGCAACTTGGTCTTCTCTGTTCTCTTGCTGCATTCTTTGGGAATCATAAATACTTGCATATGAACCGCTAACTTTTTCACGGTTGTGCCCTACTTTACTATTTGAATCTTGGTAAGGTGCCAGAAATATCTTTTTGGTGATAATGGAGGCCTAATGAAGGTTGGGTGATTCTGCCTGATGAGGTTGTCCAAGATCGCTCCCGAGAAGGTGAAACTTGTGAACCACAAGGCCCTTGTCGACAGCTTCAGTAAGCCCACTTTTAGTAACATCAAAATAAGAAATATACAGATAGTAATCCTTGACTGACAAACTTAATTGTATTCTTTTGTAATTTTGGTTACTACACTGCACCTGAGCTGTATAGAAACAAAGTGTTCGACATGAGTACGCATACACATTCGGCTTCATCCTTTATAAGGTCAGTATAACTTTCTGTTCCACACGCAGTTAATTGTATTCTTTTGTAATTTTGGTTACTACACTGCACCTGAGCTGTATAGAAACAAAGTGTTCGACATGAGTACGCATACACATTCGGCTTCATCCTTTATAAGGTCAGTATAACTTTCTGTTCCACACACAGTTATTGTGCAACGTGCACAAATCAATAAAGGTAGCTATTTCAGGTAAGATTTTTTTATTAATAACTAAGTATAATCAACGTTGCAGGCTGGCCTTGTGTTGAGATGGAAGTTTTCCACAAACGATCTTTTCATATCCCATTACGACCATGGAGCTCTGTTGCAAGAATACTTGATAATGTTTTTTTCCTTTAATTACAGAGGTAGTATCCCACATATATTTTTCTTTTGTCTGCATTATCAATAAGCTTCCATGGTTAAGGATTTTTTTTCCTTCCACTAGAGAGGAATGGATCCTCAAGTTTTCTTTTTGTGGTGATTTTGTTTCAGTGCGTTATCAATCAGATTCCATAGTAATTAGTAGAGTTGAAGGGATCCTGACGTTTCCATTTTTGGTGCGAATCAATCAGATCTCCGGCTGGCATAGTAGCTTATGAGCACACGTACCCAGCACCAGCAGCATCAAAGGAGTACTCGGTTTCAGAGTTAATTTCTGTAAGTCTGGCGCACCTAGATACTCATTTGATTCACTGCTGAGTGTTGAATAAAAATTAGAAAAGGGAGGAGCAACTCAAGCGAATAACAGGTAGAGGAATGAAGAAGTAAGCAGGGATTGGAGGCCGATCCTCAAAGGCAACATCAAGATAAGTCATTAAACTGAATTTGTGGCACCAATAAATATATGAACTGGCTTGTTAAGACCAACTTATCTGAAACTGATATGTGAAAAGCGGGACAGTGGTGAAATGCCAGGAACTTAAATGGAAAGACAATTGTAAAATACATTCCGAAACACTCACATTGATTGTCACTTTTTAGAGCTAATTCAAAATTAATCCTTCTGAATGTGGCGAAAACACGCTTGACTTCACACTACATTTTACTGAAGAGGCTCATGATCTACATGTTGGGACCGTGATGAGTACACAGTGGAAAGGAAAGGCAAAGGTTGGTGATCAACATGCCAGAACAACAACAGATCTGGTTACCTTTACAATCAAGGATGACATGTTTTGGGATGAGGGTCGACATCATCGTTGCAATCATGAAGCCGTTGTATTTGCTAATCAAATTCGGCGACAAGGAGATAAAGGATGTGATGAAAAAGAGAGATCACCCTCACAAGGGAGATTTCCCCAAGGTAACTGAGATAATTCTTATCTGTTGGGGTAGGATTGGACATTCATTGCTTAGCTTTTGCACTTTGCCCTAAATATTATGACCCCAATATCTCTCGATGAATGCTCCTGGGGGGCATTGCAAGAAAAGCTCCAATTCATGATAGTGAGGTTATGCCTGCTGTTATATCCTTCGTTGGAAACAAGGAGATTTTTTTGTTCCTACGGTTCTCTGGTCTATATAATTTGTTACTGACTGAAAACAAACATGGTGGTGTTTCCACTGACTGACTAATAATAAACTCTTTGTTTGTCTGGTTTACATCTGTGTTTCTAGAATCGGCACTTCAACTACATGTTGTTTTCTTTGTAAAAATGGCCATGTGTTTGATAAATGCCTAGATGTGTTATGCAGGTCATTCAAGGGAAGCAGTAAGCTGTAACACTACGGGCGAACTCGAGGAGACTAAGAGCATCAACATGCTAAATGGAGGACCTGAAAAGGGAGAGGGAAGGGAGATTTATAGAAGAAGAGAGACAATCAGTTTTATTACTGTAAGGATGGAAACCGCACGCCATCTTGTCCAACACATTTCTGCATTGCAACAATTATTTGATTGCTATGTTTTTTTATTCCTTAGCAACGAATGGGAATTCAACTAGAAAATTCAAATTTATAGGTTGTTCATCCACCTTTTTCAAATTATTTACATGTTTGTCACTTAGCAAGTTTGCTTATGATGTTGAGAAATTAAACATAAGGACAGAGAAATGTTACACTTTGGATATGGAAGAAACTCAACATCCAAATAACAAATTAGTTGCTCTGTCCATCAGTAAGCAGGAAATGTAAGCATCCTTTTAAATAAGATATTAGCCATCTTCAGGCTGGAAATGCAAGCTTCCTTCTAAATAAGATATTAGTTATCTTCAGGATGAAATGCAAGCATCCAAAATGAACAACAATATTTCAAAAAACAAAAAAATCTTGCAATCTTGATATAACAATGAAACATAAACAACATCACAGATTTTTCTATTTCTTTTGGTGTTGAAATCGACAATAGTTATTTCTGTAAAAGAGAGGCGAAAGGATCGCATGATATATACCATTTCGTATATCATGGCAGCAAAAGCATGTGGTGGTGACCCTCCGCTATGACGGTGTGTATTCCTTGGCACTGGGAATCGGCCTGGGGCGCCGTAGAGGGGAGAGGAGGGGGAGGGCGACACCGTGGAGGGAACGGGAGACGACGCTGAGAGGAAGGTGCCGGCTGAACACCGTGGCGGGGAGAGATGGTGTTGGTGTGGTGAAAACCAGGGTCCCACAAACCCTCCGAGCATGGTCCATGACAGTACAATAGCGACACCGGCAAGAAACGATCTTCCCGCCAAGCGTTACATCCGCCAAGCGTTACATCGGCAAGCAAGACTAAGAATGCACTGGGAAGAAGTTTCTTCCCAGCAGCGCATCTTCCTGGCATTGGGATGCACTACAACTGCATAAAGGGGGTTATCTCTCCCTCAACGGTGTTCAAGACTCAGGATGCCGGCAAGCCACCCTTTCCGGCAAGGCATCTCCACATTGCTGGCAAGTTCTACACCGGCAAGCCTGAGCCTCTTCCACCGCTCTGCCGCACCTACCAGTCAGGATTCTGCTGACATGTGGTGGGCGCGTAGACGGTTAGGTGAGGCTTGTCGGGGCACGTGGCGATCCACCGCCTGAGAAGTTTACCTTTATCGACACCCGTCCAAATGCGTGTCGAGCTAATAGCCACTATTTACCCTATGTAATTACCATTCTGCCACTGTGGTAGCCCTTTTGTCTATAAAAGGAGGCCCATGGCAACCTTTACAAAGGTCGACACCCTACGCAATTACACTACATAGCTGCACTTCCCGCGCACCTTGCCGGCAAGCTGCGCTCTCTTGTAACTTGAGTTCCACATATAATCCACCAAAGCAGGAGTAGGGTTTTACGCCTCACGGCGGCCCGAACCTGGGTAAACTTGTGTGTCTTCTGCTGGATCTGCTCTTTGTGCATTGCAATTCCCACAGCCGAACCAGCAAGGGGCCTTTGTTGGTCCCAAAGATTGTCGTACGTCGACAGATGGCAACAATGTCAACGAGGAGAGCAAGATAGGAAAATGAGATTTGAGTCAAGTGTTGTGCCGTGTGGTGAGAGAATAATAGAGTGAATTGCATTTTTTAAATATAAGAAGAAAATGAGCGGTTGTTTGCTTTTTTTAGGGAAAATTGGTTGTTTGTTGTGAGAGAAATGTCACATGATTTTATATAGTGAAAAATATCACATACCCTAAGAAGTCATTTCTGGTGAATAATTACCAACAAGTGATTTACATGTGAGCTTCCAGTTTATTAAAATTGGGATGCGACTCACTCTACTAAAAAGCATGATGCCATTCACTCCGACTAAAAACGGTCACCTGCTCGCATTTAACAGCTGACCAATGAATATATATTGTATCCGGGCTTATTTTTTAGTATTGTTTATATGTTTACTTTTGTTGACCAGATGGCTTTCGATGATGTTTGGAAAATGTTGATGACAAAGCTTTATCATGGACCGGACTGAAAAAACATTGAGTTTTACACAACTAGAAGAGATGCATACAAAATTTATTCTTTATATATTTGTTGTGCACGATAATACAAAATGTGTGTTTTTATGTTTATTTTTACAGAGTATGAGACAGATGGAGATGGATTACGTCGATGTCCAAAAAGAATCCATCAACAAGGATGTTGAAGCGATGTCATTGGAATGGGACAAAAATTCATCGAGTTTTATAAATCAAAAGGCCCGTGGCAACGCACGGGCATTCTACTAGTCTACCATTACAAGATTTAATCCTTGCAAATAATGACTTCAAGGGGATTGACAACCCTCTTGCCCGCGTTGGGTGCAAGTATTTGCTTTTGTGTGTACAGGTGCTGCTCACGAGGTTCTGTGTGGTTCTCCTACTGGATTGATACCTTGGTTCTCACAGGGAAATACTTATCTCTACTGTGCTGCATCACCCCTCCTCTTCGGGGAAAATCCCAACGCAGTTTACAAGTAGCAAGCCCGTTCCCGCACAACCGTGCAGGTTCCCGCGCGCAACCGCGCAAGCTTCCTGCCCGATTCAGTGAAATCCCCCAAAACCCCAATACTTACCGGCCTGGTATATAAACCCTCACGGCCGGCGAGTCCGCATTGCATTTGCCCCTCCCTCCCCGTAGCTTATCTCGTCTACTTCTCCCACAATCGCCAATGGCACCGGTCCATCGTCGTCGCTCAGCCACTCGGTCGTCAGAGGACAGCTCCAGCTGGGAGGCTGCACCACGGCGGTGGCACAGTCCCCGGCCGCGTGTAGTGCGCGTGGCGGTCCTGTTGGGTTTGCGCACACCACCCACCACACGCTCCGCCGCCGCTGCCCGACGGCAGCTTTTGCCGGCCGCCGTTGCTGCCACCCCACCGTTGGCCGCCGTGGCCATCACCCGCTCCGCCACCGCGGCCCGAAAGCGGGAGGTGGCCGTTGTGGCCGTCACCCCACCATAGGCCGCCGGGGCCATCACTCGCTCCGCCACCACGGCCCGAAGGCGGGAGGTGGAGGCCCGCATTTGCGTCAGCGACCTTGCGCGCTACATCGAGTTCCTGCGGGAGGAGGAGGAGCGCCTGGTCGAGCATGCAAAGAGTCTTACCACCGCCATGGCCACAGCAGAAGCCGCCACAGTGGCGCGGAATGAGGAGATCTACGCGGAGTCCTGCCGCTTCGAGCAGGAACGTCAGCAGCAGCAGAGGGCATACGAGTTGGGCGTCGCTAAAGCTGCAGCAGCGGCACGCGCTGGATTCCACTGCTCCAGCTCGTCGGTAGGCTCCTCCTCTGCCTGTTACTGAGCGCGCTCGGCAGAGGAGAGGCTGCTGGAAGTAGTACAAAGCCCCTCCGTAGTAGTATTTAGGGGCTATTTTATTCAGTTCATCTGAATATAGATATGGTTGAACTGTACTACATACTCACAATTAGCTAGTATATATAGTTGAACTAGCTATTTCAGTATGTGGTTGGCAACAATTGGGGAAATGTTTGTTCGGTTCAGCTGTCGAGTTGAACTATTTGTATAAAGAACGACTGCTTAATCTATGAATGATATCTATGCTTAGTGAACTTCAGTTGCAAAATTAGACAATACTAGTGATTTTTAGCTGCAAAATTTGACAAATGGTAGTGTTACAAGGTTTACAAATGGCAATGTAACTAGATTGACAAATGCCAATGTTTCCAATTTGACAAATGGCAATATACCCAGTATGATAGATGCAAATCTTACCAAATTGTCTGTATTAAGCACACAGGTCGTCATGCAAAATCGTTTGCGATGAAGCGATGCACAAATCCTGCGCGCCAAATTTTTCCTTGGCTTAGTGGCGAAGGAACCATAGCTCTGGCTTTGCATATGGGTGTTCAATATGAAACATTTGTGATGAGTGTTTTATTCAGAGAAAAAATTGATGTTTTTTATTTTTTACTTTGATAAGTCCGTACATTCAGAGAAAGAACACTCAATTGATCAAACCATAGATTTCATCCAGTCACGCTGTGACTTTACATTCATATGACCAAGATACAATATTAAACAAAAAATAATAATTGTGGCGGCGGCGGCGTGCTGCACCAGTGTTGTCGTCCTCCGGGACGCCGTTGTTCAAGTCTTCAAGGCAGCCCAAAATGTTCTGAACTTGCAAATCAAAGAGACGGTCGTCACGCGATCGACGGGCGGGGGGCGGGGGGACGGCGACTCACGGACTGCGAGGCAGAGGTCGACGGCGGTGTCCCATGATGCTGAGGGGTGCGTGGTGGCTGCAGGCGCATGCACGGGCACGGGCGCGACGGGTGCAGGCACGCGCACGGGGACCGGTGCCGCAGTGGATGCAGGGGCGCGCACGAGCACAGGCGGGGGCGCTGGTGCTGGCACGTCTTCAAAAAGCACGAGCTCGCTAGGGTCTACGAGGACCTCGCTGACCCCCGCGGCTTCCAGCGCTGCGATGGTGCTCGGCGACCAGCCCGTCAATGCCACAGGGATGGTCGCTGGGGCAGGCGCGGGGATGGGAGCTGGGACGGGCGCGGGGGCAGCATCCGCCGCGGCCAGCTCGTTCAGGGCCATGTCCATGAGGCCCCATTCCTCCTTATTTTCTATCTTCTCCAGCTCGGAGTTGACTTCACCAAACCGGAAGACTAGTGGTAGATGATCCTTGTGCGTCATGGCATAGGTGGAGCTCCGGGAGATAGGATTCGGGTGAGAGGGGAATGAGAGGCGAAGAGAGATCAGTAAGGCCGCCTATTAAATAGTGGCTCGGGCGCCATTAATGGAGAATTTAGGAGCGAGTCGGGCGGCGATGGAGGTCAAAGGGCTTGCTTCCCGGTGAGTCTGCGCAGCGTACTGCTCGCACGCCTCCCGGTGATCCTGCGCAGCGGAGGACTTCTTGCACGCCTCCCAGTCAACCTCGCAGCGGACTGCGCTCGCACGCCTCCCGTCTACTCAAACAGCTGTCCGCACGGCACCTCCTAACCGTTAAAAAGTTGGACGGCTGGCAACACGTAAATGGTCAGTAGAACGCCCACGATTTAAATAATACTGTACAACCGTTTGTGATGATAACGTGACAGCTCTTTGTTCCAAAATGGCTTTGTTGACTGTTAATGTGTGCGCCTTCTCTCAAATTGGACACGAAAAGTACCAGAGCATATTAGTGCTATATCATGACACCATGCCCAATTTCATGAATTTCGTGTGAGTTTTGGATTTACTAGAATTTAAACCAATATTCTCAATGTTGTCTCTAGAAAAAAAATCAAAAAACTTGTCTCAAATTGGAAAACAAAACCCTACAGTCCCTACATGCACCCAAGGACACATATATGATTTTTCAACCCATTTTGGTGCACTGGAGCATGTGCCTGTAGTTCAAATTTGAATTATGCACATTAAATGCCTAGAAAACTCAGTTAATGTATAAAAAATCCAAACGAACCCTAAATAATTCCAAATTTTAACACGACACTCCTATTAATTCATGTTGCCTGTGGAAAAATATTCAAGGTGAGAAGAGGCAACAAATGTTGTTTCGTCCACAAAGGTGACACGTTCCCTACCGGAACCACGAGGCTTTCTAGTGAGAAGCTCTGATTTGTAAGAAGCTAATACCAAAACTTGTTCCAAATTGAACAATTTTTTTCCCAAAGCATGTTGGTGCCATTTCATGACACCATGCCAAGTTTCTTGAATTTCAGAGAAGCTTTGGATTTACAGGAATTTAAAAACCAAGTTTCTCAATGTTTGCGGCAGAGCCACGACGCCAAGGTGTTTGAAATTCATTCTCATTTCAGACACATATATGATTTTTCAACCCATTTTGGTGCGCTGGAGCATGTGCCTGTAGTTCAAATTTGAATTATGCACATTAAATGCCTAGAAAACTGAGTTAATGTATAAAACCTAGCGGAGTGACCCGCGCATTTGCCGCGGCTAGACGTGATGCATATATTTATCTATTGGTGATTTTTTCTACGTATCTTCTTTCATTTTATTTTTCAATATTTATATAGAATATTATAACCATGCAAAAGACTTGGAAGATATGAAAGCATGATTAAACTTTGGTCCAAATATTTCCATCATATACGTACATTTGTTGGTGAAGACATGGAAGACCAAGAGAAACAGCGTATGTGTCGGGGTACGACCATCTATGGGGCCATGCGGCCCCTTGTGGTTCGGCGGGGAGGATCGGCGTGCGCAAAGAGCATGAACAATGGAGCGCGAGGGATTTTTACCCAGGTTCGGGCCGCTAAGAAGCGTAAAACCCTACTCCTGCTTTTGGTGTATTAGTGATGTGGAAGCACAGTACAAGGAGCGCCTGTCCCGGCAAGGTGCGGAGAGGGCAGCTACACGAGACGTGCTTGTGTTTGAAAAGGGGTCCGCATCCTCTAAACTGTTGCCTTGGCCCTCCTTTTATAGCTCAAGGGGTCACCACAGTGGCAAAACAGTAATTACATAGCGATTAGATAGCAAACAGTGCTATCATACCTAACTCTGCCAGTTTAGGACAAAGGCATTTAATGCGCCGTTAGGTGTCATGCGGAGAGGCAGTCCCGGCAAGGTTTCTGCACCGCTTGCCCAGCTACCTCGTATTATCTTGACACGCCTCCTGGACGGGTGTCATTAGAGGCAAATCTTGTCCCAACGAGCTGACACGTGCCCGATAAGCCTCACCAACCAACCTGCGCGGTCGACACCTCACGTATCAGCGAACACCTGTGCGGCGAGGTGGAGCACTGGAGGGCTGGCATAAGCTTGCCGGCATGGAGCTTGCCGGGCCTTCACCTTGCCGGTTTATGCTTGCCGGCAAGGAACGTCTTCATCTTTGGTACTGGTTGAGTGCTGTATCTTGAGCTTCTTTCCGGTAGCTTCTTCGACTGGACTTGGAGTCTTGGTCTTGGCAGTTCCCGGCAAGGCCTTGGCCGGCAAGGAGGCCGCTACTGTCTGTGCATAAGTCAGGGTATAAAATACCCATGTTTTATACACTGACAGGAGCCCCCGGGCCTGGGCCGTACGCGCGTCCGAAGCGTCGTTGGGCTAGGCCCAAGTAATGCACAGACACGCGGCGGGAAACTGTTGTTACAATTTTGGTCATGATGATTATCCTGATGCACGTCCAATCCACGCATTAAACGCGGGTCGTGGGGACTTGGACTGTTGCGGTTATTTTGCGGTAGTGCGCCTGCGAAAGGACGTGGCTGGGGCAAAACAGTGAAGAGCCAGCCTCCTCTCGTGCCTTCCCCATAAAAAGGCAACCGCGAGGAGGCGCGGCTCATTCGCCCCTGCTTTACCCTACTTCATCTTCCTCCTCAAGCCAGAACTGCTTCCGCCGCCGCCGCCATCGCTTCGCATCCCCAATCGACAGCCTTCTTCCTCTTCGACCCCTGATGGCGCCCAAGAGAGCCGGCGCGGCGGGGAAGAAGAAGCCCGCCAAGCCGCTCGATCCCAAGGCGGAGGAGAAGAAGGCGCTGGAGGAGTTGGAAAAGCGGTGGAGGGAAAATGCAATCTTCTCGCCGTGCTCCTTGGATGCCAACGAGCTGATCAGGAGGTACGCATATATGTGGGGGAGAGACACCAAGGATCACAAGGCGCCCGTAGTGCTTCCTGAAGGCGACAAGGATCCGTCGGATTCATATCCATTCTTCTGCGCATACTTTTACTGCGGCCTGGTCCCTCCATTCTCAGATTTCTTCAGCGCCATGATGTTTAGCTACGGATTCAGGCTGCTGGACTTTACTCCGAATGCGATGACCTGCATGGCGGTTTTCGCCCATCTGTGCGAGAATTTCGTTGGAGTGGCGCCCAATGTGGACTTGTTCCGGCATTTTTTTATTCCCCGGATCGAAGATAAATCTCTTTCCGGCAGCATTGCTTGGATCCCCAGGGCGAAGACGAAGGGCGAGTATCTTCCCGGGCAGCTTCACCTCAAGTGGGAAGAGTGGAGGGCTGAGTGGTGCTGGATCCAGGAGAAGGACTTTCCCCAATTCTGCACGCCACGCACCGTGAAGGTTGAGCGCGGCAAGAACTGGAGCAGCATAGGTGCCACAGACGCCAAGCTTTGCCCGGCACTGAACAGGTTCGCTCGTCTCAAGGCCGCCAAGCTGACCATAGAGATGGTTGACGCCGATTTCCTCCGGCGACGCATAGCGCCGTTGCAGAAGAGGGGGAGGTTCGCCTGGGAGTACCAGAACGCTGCCGACATCATGAGATTGTACCCCGGCCGAGGCAACAACTTGTCGGTCCTGGAGCACGCCAGCCTCTGCGAAGCGTTGTTCCGGAAAACCGACACGTTCCACTTGCCGGACAAAATCGTCCCGCTGCACATCAATTTCGCCAAGGACTCCATCTTGGCGGTGATGCCGGACTGCGATGCCCATGGAGTAAAAGCAAACTGGGTTCTGCCCTCCTTGGAGTCCGAAATGGAGTGGGCTTCCAACTTGACGGAGGTGGCTTCCCGGAAGGAGACGGACCTCATCCGGGCTACTACTGCAGAGGAGCTGGCGTACATTACCAGCAAGGCCGAGGAGATCGCGAGGATCAACGCGGCGAGCGGTTCTGGAGCCGCGGCAGCCGAGGACGAGGATGATGAGCACTCTGAGGAAGAGGCCGCCGAAGGACAAGAAGGGGAGCCCGTTGAGGATGAGGCCGCTGAGGCCGAGGTTGTCGGGACCGATGTTGCCGGGCCCGAGGCTGCCGGATCTGAGGGCGTCGCAGAGCCCGAAGACGAGGAAGGCCCTCGAGCCCCGAAGAGGAGGCGCCGTCTTCGGAAATCGGTTAGCCAAGAGCCGGTGCGCCCTCCTTCGCCGGTGGCCGGCCCTACGGTGAAGAAGGCGACCACCAAGACCGGCCGCCAGGAAGAGGTTCGGCGGCAATCGTCCCGGGGTCCCCGAACTCAGCCCTCGTCTCCCTGGCAAGAGGTTGTCGAGGAAGTCGAGCCCGCCAACCCGACAGGTTCTCCTCCCCCGGCGCTCAAGAGGGCAAGGGAGTCGCCTTCGCCAGTGATGTATGACTTCGACATCTTCGGCGCGTCCGAGGAGGAGGAGTAAGTGATTTAGCTCATCTCCGGCAAGCCCCAATTTTATCCTGCTGTCGTTCTAACTTGATTTCTTCCATCTTGACAGGGATCCAGAGCCGCTCGTGCACCGGTTGAAGCGGGCCAGGCCCGCAGCAACACAAGACCCTGCGGCGAGCGTTGACCAGGGGGTTGCGACGGCCGAGACCACCGTCATCAGCCCCCAGCCTAGCCCCCGGCGTGAGGATGTGAAGCAAATCCCGCCCATCGGCGCCGGTACTGGAGTTCCTTCCCTCGAGCTTGACAAAGAAGCGAGGGAGCCCCACCAAGAAGGAGATTGCTAGGAGGTGGACTCCGCTGTAGTCCCCCCGTCTACCAGCGTTCCGGAGAGTGCCTCTCCGACAAGGGTCTCCACCGATGAGCCTATCCGCGCGGAGACCATCCCGACAAGCGGGGCTGGAGACGACCGCACGCCGGCGACACAGCTGCCGGGGGAGGGGACGTCCCTCCTGAACAGACGCCATCGGGTAATCATATTGTCCTTGGGCACTTTCCAGGGAACATTTCTTCTTTATCTACTCTCTCTCTCTCTCTCTCTCTCTCTCTCTCTCTCTCTTTGTTCTCTTGAACTTGACTCATGATTCTGAATCCTATCTTGCCCTTGCCTCCGCCTCAATCCACAGCTCAAGCCTCTCCCGACGAAGGTGAAGTCCTTGTGGAGGTGGCTAACATTGCAAAGGATGCTGCTGAGGAAGCCGCCAAGATCGCCACTGAAGAGGGCCCAGCGCGGGCCGCTGAGGAGGCTGGAACGCTTCCCGACGAGTCCGAGAAACCCACCGGCAGCGTGCCTGACCCCGTCAGGGTGGATGCGGAGAAGACACCCGCCAACACTGATGTGCCGTCCTCTGGCAGCCAATTGGTGGTGTCGACCCTGCAAGCCCCGTCAAGCGACTTGGCGCTGGTCGCTCCCCAGTACGGGTCTGGAGCCCCCAGTTCTTCCGGCACCGCGGGGCCAAATTTTGATGAAGAGATAGCTCGGATCTTGCTTCCCTTGGTCCAAAGAAATGACGAGTCCACTGACGCGGCCGACAATGCCGAAGACCTCGCCTTCATGGAAATCATGGCTGTCGGGTTCAAGGGCATCCAGGAGCGGTACAGCCGGCGATGGGACAAGGTGCATGAGGAGCGCAAAGCTGCGGATTTGGTCAACCGAAAGCTGAGGGAGAAGGCGAACGAGCTGCGCACGTGGTACAATCAGCAGGCCCGCAACCTTAATGCTTCCGCCGAAGCAGCGGCGACCCGTGACGGCAAGCTGACGGAGCGCGAAACACGGCTCAACGCCAAGGAGAAAGATCTTGCCGCACGGGAAGGAGCCCTTGCCGCCACTCTTCACGGCAAGGATGATGAAATTGAAGCGCTCCTTAAGCAGCGGACCCAAGAGCTGGAAGATGGGCACAAGAAATCCATCGAAGCCCAGGCTTTGGAGAACTCCGCCAAGCTCAAGGAGGCTGTTGACAAAGTTGCTGTTGCTAGCTCCGCCAAGGCAGAACTGGAATCCCAGGTGGCCAAACTGAGGGAGGATCTCGTCGGCAGCCGCAAAGAGGTCGAGGCTCTCAAGGATGAAGCGCTGAAGGCAGCCCGTATTTTAGGAGACTTGCATGCGTAGCTGTCATCCAAGAACCAAGAACTCGACGCTGCCGCCAAGGTGATCAAAGATCTGAAATCCCAACTGGCCACTGTAGTAGCAGCTTCAGAATCCACCAAGGAGAGGGAGAGGGTCTTGACGGAGAAGCTGGAGAGGGAGGAGGCCTCGAAGAAGGAGGCTGAAAACAACTACGCCCAACTGCATGAGAACCTCTCCCTTTGGACCGGCAGGCTTGTTGATGCCGCCGAGCGCATCAGCTCCCAGATGGCCGTGATGGACATGAAGAGCTGGGGCTTCACTGTTAACGACAAGGAGGCCACCAGCGTCCGCCTGACCAAGTTCTTCGAGGGCCTCATCGACGCCTTGAAGACGCATCACGAAGACAGATCTGCTTCGTTCGCCGATGAATCCCGGAAATTTGCGTGCGAGGTCGTGTACAGGGTGCTGCTTAAGCTTGCTCATCGCAATCCTGGCCTTGATCTCTCCGGGGTCTTCAGGAGGTTGCCCGATAGCGCGGATGTCACCGCTGCTGACAGGGTTGCCGCCCCTCTCGCCGACAAGGTTCTCCAAATCCCCAGGGTTCAAGGCAACCGCCGAGACTGAGCTTGCCGCCACATCCACCACTGAGCTGCCATGTACAAGATACATTTAATCTCTTGTTAGCCCTGCGCTATTCCTGTGGTGTAATATAACTTATGTTGCCTGAACGTATGCGCGCCGTTTCCCTTGTTCCATTTGTCTTTGCATGATCGTGTTCCCTACGCTTGTTTGGAAACTTGCCGGTGCGCACACTTGTCGCGAGCGCTTTGGGGAATGGGTCCTTAGCAGCCTGCTGGAAATGCCGCCGCCGGCAAGGCAACTTGCGGGACAGAACGTAGCTGCTAGGCTTGCCGAGCGGACTCGAGGCGAGCTAGAGCGCAGACCGATCACGACAAGGCTCCTCTCGCATGCAGGTTTCTCATACAAAGTGCAAAATCGTTCAAGGGAGAACGCGGATGTAACTAAGGAAAGAATTTAAAATCTTCCAACTTAGCTTTTTTTTTGCGTTATTCTTCTTGTTGCATGAAATGATCACTTGAACGTCATTTAGAAATGGTACCCATCTCCACTCCCCCCGGGAAACTTGCGCGCGAGGGATTCCTTTGTCCTTTTAAGAAAAAGACAGAAGAGAAAGAGAGTTTTGGGAACCTTGACGGTTCATTAGTCATCTCATACAAACTAAAGTGTAAACCACAACATCACATGCATCGACATATAAATGAATACGTACAAGGAGTTGCGAAACACTTAGCTTTATTATGCACAAGACTGCGCCTGGCTTTGTACAAAGGGTTACATGTCTGGCCGACAAGGCTTGTACAAAAGGGGTTGCCGGGAGATGTCCCGGCAACTGCTCCTCACGGGTAGAACTTGCGAAGATGATCAATATTCCATGAGTTTTGCACTGGGGTGCCATCTTCGGTCTCTAGCCAGACTGCGCCGGGCCTGGTGACTCGTACTACCCGGTAAGGGCCTTCCCACTTCGGCGCCAACTTGTTTGATCCTTTGGCGGACTGGGCGCGCCGAAGAACAAGGTCGCCTTCCTCAAGGCTTCGGGCGCGCACCTTGCGGCTATGGTAGCGGCGCAAGGCTTGCTGGTAGCGTGCAGCTCGCACAGCCGCCCGAAGACGATCTTCCTCAAGGAGCAACGCATCGGCTTGCCGCAGTTGCTCTTGCTCAGCTTCATCATAAGCGAGTACTCGAGGTGACCCATATTTGAGTTCCGTGGGGAGCACCGCCTCTGCACCGTAGATTAGGGAGAAGGGTGTCTGGCCGGTAGCTCGATTTGGTGTCGTCCTGACCGACCAAAGAACCGCCGGCAACTCATCAACCCAGCGCTTTCCGCACTTGCGCAACTTGTCGAAAGTTCTTGTCTTGAGACCACACAGCACTTCAGCATTCATCCTTTCTGCTTGGCCGTTGCTTCTCGGGTGAGCGACGGACGCAAAATAGAGTTTGCTGCCAATGTCTTGAATGTATTGCATGAAGGTGCGGCTCGTGAATTGCGTGCCGTTGCCGGTGATGATCCTGTTAGGAACCCCGAAACGGCAAACTAATCCTTTGAAGAACTTGACGGCTGATTGCGCTGTCACCTTTCTCACTGGCTCCACTTCTGGCCACTTCGTGAACTTGTCGATGGCGACGTACAAGTACTCGAAGCCCCCGGCAGCGCGGTGGAAGGGGCCCAAGATATCGAGCCCCCAGACCGAAAAGGGCCAGGAGAGAGGGATCGTTTGGAGAGCTTGGGCTGGTTGATGTACATTCTTTGAATGGAACTGGCATGCTTCACACTTGGTTACTAGCTCAGTCACATCCTGGAGGGCGGTGGGCCAATAGCAGCCTTGCCGGAAAGCTTTGCCGGCAAGTGCCCTTGATCCTATGTGAGAGCCACATAGGCCTCCATGTATTTCTGCCAACAGCTCTAGCCCGTCTTCCCGGCAGATACACTTCAATTTCACCCCGTTCGGTCGTTTTCTTCATAGGATGTTATCCACAAACTGATACATACTCGACTAGCGGGCTACTTTCTCAGCTTCCTCTTGCTCATCAGGAAGTTCTCCTGTTTGAAGGAAACGGACTATCTGCTGTGCCCATGCCGGAGCTTGTGCTCGACGACAAGGACTAAAGGCTTCTCTTCGGTCATGGGAGCGCTTGCTTCCGCGGCAAGAACCTGTGGTTCTGCGCTGAGCCGCTGCTCACCGCCAACCGCGTCGTTGTTCCCGGCAGCATCCTTGCCGGTGGCTTCTGGGAGCTCTGCCGGAAAGTACTTGCCGGTACTCAGCTTTCTTCTCTTACTGGCCTGCGTTGATGGAGTAACTGTGGGTTGATTCAAATGGAGCACAAAGGTTCCCGGTTCCATGGGAAGCTTTTGCGCGGCACACTTTGACAGGCTATCAGCAATGCTGTTTTCCGCACGAGGGACGTGCTCTATTAGCAGTCCGTCAACGTGTTCCTCCAATTTCCTCACTTCTTCCACATAAGCCCTCATCAATGGGCTCTGGTAATCCTTATTCACTTGCTTCACAACGAGCTGCGAGTCACCACGGACGATCAATTTCTTGATTCCAAGGTCCACTGCGATCCGAAGACCGGTAAGGAGCCCTTCGTACTCAGCAGTGTTGTTCGTAGCTTGCTCCCTGGGAAAGTGCATTTGGACCACGTACTTGAGGTGCTCCCCGGTGGGTGCGACAAGCAGAACTCCGGCACCGGCGCCTTGCAGCGAAAAGGCACCATCGAAGTACATAACCCATTCTTTTGCTGTTTCCTTGCCGGGGAGAGCCGTTTCTTGAATCTCTTCGTCTTACGTTGGTGTCCATTCAGCAATGAACTCCGCCAAGGCCCTGCTCTGGATTGTTGAAGTGCTTTCAAACTTGAGTGCAAAGCTTGACAATTCCAATGCCCACTCCACTACCCTGCCGGTTGCCTCTGGGTTCCTTAAGATGCGTTGTAGCGGGAAGCGAGTGACAACGGTGATCTCGTGTGCTTGGAAGTAGTGACGCAGCTTCCTCGAGGCCATGAGGAGGCCGAAAAGCGACTTCTGCACTCCAGAGTATCTCGATCTAGCCCCCTGTAGAAGGGAACTAATGAAATATACCGGTCGCTACACCACTTTCTTCTTCGGCACCACTTGCTTATCAGCTTCATTTACTTGCGCTGCATCTGCCTTGCCGGCGTCAGGCCTTGCCGGCGAAGATTCCGGTTTGTCGCCGGGTGGGCTTGCCGCGGTTGCCTCTTCGTCATCGATTTCCCTCTGTGCCACTAATGCAGCACTAGCCACTTGATTCGTTGCCGCTTCGTATAGTAGCAACGGCTCTTGTGGTCTAGGCGCAACTAGTGTTGGCGCAGAGGAGAGGTATCTTTTCTAGTCCTGTAGCACGGCCTCCGCTTCCAGAGTCCATTTCATTGGACCTGCCTTTTTCAAAATCTTGAAAAACGGCAAGGCACGCTCGGCAGATCTTGAAATGAACCTACTCAAAGCAGCAACACAACCGGCAAGATGCCGCACATCCTTGACGCTCTTTGGTGCTTGAATCTGCTCAATTGCCTTGATCTTGTCGGGATTTGCCTCAATTCCCCGTTGAGATACAAAGAATCCGAGAAGCTTGCCGGACGGGACGCCAAACACACACTTCTCGGGGTTGAGCTTCAGGTTAATCTTGCGCAGGTTTGCAAACGTCTCTTCCAAGTCTTGAATGAGGGTTGATTTGTCCTTGGTTTTGACCACTATATCATCCATGTAGGCTTCTACATTCCTGTGCAGCTGGGGCTCAAAACCAATCTGGACTGCTCTTGCAAACGTGGAACCGGCACTCTTTAATCCGAAAGGCATACGCACGAAGCAGTACGTGCCACATGGAGTAATGAATGCGGTTTTCTCCTCGTCCTCCTTGGCCATGAATATCTGATGGTATCCAGAATATGCATCAAGGAAGGAGAGCAGATCACAGCCAGAGGTGGAGTCCACAATTTGATCGATGTGCGGCAACGGGAAAGGATCTTTAGGACAAGCTTTGTTGATATCAGTGTAGTCTATACAAAGTCTCCACTTCCCGTTTGCCTTGCGCACCACCACTGGATTCGCCAACCATGTGGGATGTAACACTCCTCTGACCAGGCCTGCTGCTTCAAGTTTCTTGATTTCTTCGGTAATGAACTGCTGCCGCTCCAAAGCTTGCTTTCGGACTTTCTGTTTGACGGGCCGAGTGTGGGGACAAACGGCAAGGTGGTGCTCAATTACCTCCCCGGGAACGCCGGGGATGTCAGACGGTCGCCATGCGAACACATCGACATTCGCCCGCAGGAAGGCAACGAGCGCGCTTTCCTATTTGCTGTCAAGGGTGGCGCTGATGGTGAAGGTACCGTCAGCGCCGTCCTCCTTCGCCAGCACCTTCTTGGTTGCCGGTGCAGTGGCTTTGGATCTCTTACCGGCAGAGTATTCCGGCAAGTCTTCAACGGGTGCGCAGCACTCCGAAGAGGTGCGCTTCCCGGAATCCTTGCTAGAGGTCTTGCCGGAGTTCTTCTTTTCCTTCTTCTTGGCGGGAGCTGGCGCCTTGGCCGCCTCTGCTACAACCGCGTCCCTGTACATCTTGTCGACACAAATGACTGCATCTTTCTTGTCGGAGTTGATGGAAATGACACCCATTGGCCCTGGCATCTTCAGTGAATTATAAGCGTAGTGAAACGCCGCCATGAATTTTGCCAAGGCTGGGCGGCCAAGAATTCCATTATACGGCAGGGGGGTCTTGACGACATCAAAGACAATCTTTTCCGTCCTGTAATTCAGTTCCCCGCCAAACGTCACCGGCAACGTGATCTTTCCCTTGGGCTGGCTTCTTCCCGGGTTCACTCCCTGAAACGTGCCCGTTCTCTCGAGTTCCTCATCGGGGATCTGTAGCCTCTTGATAACTTCCGGAGAGATCAGGTTTAGCCCGGCCCCACCGTCAACTAACATCTTTGTTACCTGGAGGTTACGAATTGTTGGCGAGACCAACAACGGCAAGCACCCGACCGTGGTTATGCGATCAGGGTGGTCCTCAGCATCAAAGATGATAGGCGTGTGCGACCATTTGAGTGGTTTTTGAGAGCCCATTGCCGGCTCTGCCGCGTTAACTTCACGAGCCCACTGCTTAAGTTGGCGGTGGGATGAATGCAGAGATGCGCCCCCGTCAACGCACATGGCGTCAGTCGCCTTCTGGAATTCTTGTTCGCTGGTCTCATCGTCATCCTCTTCTTCTTCACTTCCATCATCTCCCTCTTTCTTTTCACGGCCCCTAGCAGGCTTCTCCTTCTGCTGCTTGGCCTTGCCGCAGCGGCCCCCTCGACCACCGCGGCCTTTCTTGCCGGACCCATCAGCACCACCTTGACCCTTTTCTTTGTCGCGCTTCTCGTATTCAACCTTCTGCTTCTCGACAAGGTGCTCGACTTGCCGGCACTCTTGGAGATCATGGCCCTTGGTGCGGTGGATCTTGCAGTACGGTCCATCGGGTTTGCCAGCCTTCTCATTTGCCGCCGCCTCCTGACAAGCGGCGCGTGCAGCTGCCTCCTTGCCGGGACTCTCTGTTTTGGCTTTCTTGGCGGGCTCAGAGTTGCCGGAACCTTCGACGGCCATCACAGTTTTGCCCTTGTGCTTCCTGTTGCGCTTTCGGCCCTTCTTCCCCGGGGCGGCAGCATCATCGTCCTCAGAATCTACTTCGGCGCCAGCGTCCTCCCCGGGGAGCCTTCTCCCTTCCTCGGCACGCGCACACTTATCCGCCAGCGTGTAGAGCTCATTGACGGTCTTGGGCAACTTGACATTCATTTTCTCCCGCATCCTCCGATTGCGCACATTCGTGTGAAAGGAGGCAATCACGGCTGCGGGGTGCACGTCTGGAATGTTGCGGTGCACACGGCTGAATCTCGGGATGTACTTGCGCAAGGTTTCACCGTCTCTTTGTGGGATCACCTGCAGATCACTGGGATGTCCAGGAGTCTTGTGGCCTCCGGTGAAGGCACCAACGAACTCGTTGCCGAGGTCTGACCACGAAGAGATGGAGTTCTCCGGCAAGTTCATCAGCCAAGACCTCACGTTGGGTTTCAGTGCCAACGGGAAGTAGTTGGCGAGGATTTTCTCATCTCTTCCTCCGGCAGCTTGTACGGCAATCGTATAGATGCCTAAAAACTCTGCCGGGTTTAGCTTGCCGTCATATTTTTCTGGCACTTCTGGCTTGAAGGCTTGAACGGACGGCCACCGGACTTGCCGCAGCTCACGAGTGAAGGCAGGACACCCAACCTCGTAAGGTAGGTATCCGCCGGCCCTCGGCGCAGGCTCATCAGCGACGGGGCCGTTACGCGCATCGGATTGACGTCGTGCCTCGCGGCGCCGCTCGATGGTGGTGCGGGCGTCCTCAGCTCGCCTGTCTTGCAGTACTTGTCGCTGATCTCGCCGCGCTCGTGGATCCGAAGACGCGATCGACATCTCGTCGGGCCCAAAAGATGGCTGGGCTTGTCGCGGCTGTTGGCGTTGTTGCTGTTGAAGCTGTTGCCGTGGCGGAGACTGCATCGTAAGTGTAGTTCCGTCAGCGCGGCCACCAACTGGAGATGCCGGCACTGGTCGTGGACGCCGTGAGGGTTTCGCTTGCTGCGATTTACTGGCTTCGGCAAATCCAATCAAGCTCTGGATGTTGGTTCTCCACTCATCCATCTTCTCTGCTGCCGGAGGGAAGTTCAGCAACATCTGAGCCCGCGCCATTGCTTCCGCCGCTGTGGCTGGCATGGCTGGGAGTGAAGAGCGCGACGTCGCTCTACTCCTGGCAGAGCGAGTAGGAGCGCCATCGCGGCTCTGCTGCCGCGGTACATGATCAGCAGCGGGTCGCCGTGGCGGAGGCGGTGCCTGAGGATCTGGGGCTTGGTCCACGGGCGTCTTGCCGTGAGGTCGCCGCTGCCCGGAGTCGTTGGCGTCGCTCGGGGCCGTACCGCGCCCGTCATGTGAGGGGCGCGGCATTCGTCCTGAAGCAGCGTCCTTGGACGTCGCCGCAGCGGGGTCTCGACTCGCGCCAGCCCGGGCCACTACAAGAGAAATAGACTGTAGAGGCATATCATGGGTTCCTAGAGACACTAAATAAGGTATCTACATACCTATAGATACACTTACTTTAGTGCCTCACAAGATGTCTATACGTACAATGTCTCTATGATTTAGAGTCATTATGTCAAAATGACTCTACATGACATAAAGTCATTTCATAGAGGCATAAGTTTACTTATCAATATGTAGAGGCATCTCAAAGAGTCACCTCAAATGTGTGTCTATATATTTGTAAAGACTCTCTATTAAGTCACTAGGTAATGTCTCAACCAATAGAGACAACTTTGTAGGGACAAAGTATTATGCCTTTAAAGAGACATAGTGGCATTCTCTATCGACATCAAGCAACGCCTCTTAAAACTAATAAAGGCATTTATAGAGGCATTCTCAGCCATCTCCATGTACACATTAGCCAATGACTTCTACAGTTAGTAGGGACATTTGTAGAGGCGTTTACATAGCATTTTGAGGTTCCCAAATAGACATTATTCAATGCCTTCAAAAATCTAGCAGAAGTCATTGGTCGAGAAATCTTCTTAAGTTTTCAGACATGGGGGTAAAAATGTCTGAGTAAAGTATGCTCACTCTCTCAAAACAAAGCAAGAATATTTCTAGATCCAACACATTTCATTCCAGAATAAAGTGATCCATAAGCTTAACGAAAAAAAACTAGAGGAAATGTGGAATAATCTTTCATGCGAGTGCTTAGTACAGCAAAGTCTAATTCTGATGCAAATACAAATACCAATAACTAGAAACGATACTCGTAGTTCAAGTTTACATAAATGATAAAATACAACTAAAGAAGCTCTCCATTGCTTGATATGCACGTGAGGTTGTAGGTTTTCCAACACACATGGACTAGCCTCGACTTTTCCCAAATACGACAACTTCGTGAGACTGTTCTTGTCCTTTCCTTCATTGACTGTAATACTGAAACAAAACAATGACACTGTTAATTATGTATTCTAGTTAATGAATTTCAGGTTGTGTTGTCCAAAGATTTAAAAAGGAAAAAAACTAGAGTCCCGACACACTTCGAGTTATGCACTTTTGTATAGTATCTCCTAGTAAGCTATACTTATATTGTAAAAGAGAGTCAAGCAAACAAAGCTTGTGGTACATATCAAATTTAACAATGTGAATGAATTCTGTCATGTGATGTCAATGGCTAGGAATGCTAATACTAGTTAGAAAAAAGGTTTGCATCTGAACTATCGGAAGACAACTTGAATGGACTAGAGTGCATATGCCAGTCAATGTGTAGTTGCCTGAACTATGTGTGCAAGCATCAGGAGAAAAGCAATAGCAACAAGAAGGGTGTTGATTCAAATAGTCCAAGTGACTAAAGTTTAAGATGCATTGGTTTCTTTCAAACATTTCATTATAATTACATTTCAGCTACACCGATCTCTATGAAATGCTCAATCCAACTGACATTTTAGCACGGCGAGCCTGAGAATATTGTTTTGTACTCCAGGGAGTTTACACATGTAAAACATGGTTACTTAGTTTTGACACTTTATTTGGAGTATTATTCCAGTTCTTGAAGTTGGTAGCCTCCATAGACCATACAAGCATATGACTTTGTTTAATGCTGATTTCTCATCCTTAAATAAATTGGCTGTTATAGAACTCTACAAAATTAGGGGAACAACTAATGCGAATGAAAACTTATCATTGGTCAAGAACAAGACACCATGTATATATACAATTTACTAGCATACAAGTTCTTGTGACATTAATGCTTACTGAATCTAACAAGGAAGCTACTGGATCTTTTTACGTCCTTCATTTACTGTTGTATATAATATACCAGTTTCATTGTTAAGAAACTTGAAATAAATAAAATTACCTCTATAGGATCATCAAACTGAGACATGGGTAGTTGGCTCAGTTTTCTTTAAGCTTTTTAACCTGCAAGGATAGCAGTAAAAACGGTGACAACTAGTACACATGTAATTCAATGACTTTGCAACTAACCATCAGATTTTCGAAGTAAACAATAATAAGATTGTACCATTGGAACTTACATGAGTACGTGGCCAAGCAATACAATGACCAATAGCATCTTCCATAGTTTGAAAATTTCCATATGGCCGCGGTAATCTTTCACTCCCAAGATGACTAACTTCTTGAACCATGATTCCGTAAAACGCAGAGCCAAGCATATCCCCTCCAACCATATATGCACTGTCTTTACTATGTATTATTCCTATAGCAACCGCCATGCGTCGATTTCTTAAGTTCATTGAGAGCAAAAAAACAGTTCCATGTTTCTGTGAAATAAATGAAACAGTTACATCCCTGTTTGATAGCAAAGTATTATCTAAGTATTCCGACAATACCATAGTTTTTTTAAATACCATGGTTTTAAATACTGTGGGTTATTTGGTTACCCAAGAAAACTGTAGTACTAATTAATACCACATTTTTTCTAAAACCGTGGTATTTTCTCTGTCTAATAAAAAGAACTCTTGACATCTTTTTTTAAAAAAAATAGAGCATCGGAAAGAAAGCGAGTCCATCGCCCGTCCAGATCTTCTTCACTAATAATTTGCAACAGGAGTACTCTTCACAACAACCCTGATCCTTATACACAGTCCTTCATCGATATCCTCTTTGCTAATTACTCGCAACAGCCCGCATCCTTGCGCATGGTCGTTATTCGTTCAAGCGGCTAGCTAGCTAGTTTGTATGGCCGTTTAGTTTATGCATAGTTTTTTTATTGCATGCGGCTAACTAAGCGACTATACGTCGTTTGCATTCAATGCCTAGCTAGTTTCTTCGTGTATGCAGCTATATATATAGCTACTAAAGTTTGCATGCCAGCAATTTTTCATCCCTGCACATGGAGGTGCCAAACAGATCCTCTGCATTATTGATACTGCAAAATCCTCTGATATAGGAAAATCGTGGTATCCTATACTAACAGGTTAAAACACTATAGTTTTTCAATACTAAGGTATTTCCAGTACTTGGTTGTCAAACACGGCCTACACCTAACAACTGCGATGAATATCTTACAATAAGACTTGTATACCTTTTGTGAAGCCTGATCTTTCAGTAATTCCTTTGTTTTGGATGCCTATAGAAGATCAAACAAAATGAAATAATGCAAGTATTTAGCACCATGATGACAGAGAAATAGAGAGTTCTGACATGTATGTTAGGAAAGAACCTCTTCAAATCTTTGATTATGTGCTGAAGATGATTTCACACAATGGCCCTTATCTTTAGCATGTGCAACATGTGCTCGCTGCAAATTTGGTCAAAGAAGTTTATATTGTGCATAATAACTATTGTAGTGCATGAGGTGCAGTGGACCAAACTTGCAATATATATGCCAGGTGAGCAGAATAATCTACATATAAGATCATGTAAAGAATGGAAGATAGATGAACTAAATGCCAACCAGACCATAAATGAAATGACATACTAGAATTAGTTAAGACATGCAATTGCGTATAACTTAAATAGAAAGATGAGAAACAACAATATAACCTTTGTACAATTTAGTTCAGCTTGAACATTATCGTGGGATTCCACAACATTTTCAACCTTATACGCGATGAAACCATTGGCTCTTTCTGCACTATTAATCTACAAGAGAGATAAGAAAATAATTCAAAGCAAAAAGATTAGGACACTATTCCTCTTTACGAAGAAAATAAGCATATCGATTTTATACAAAGCATATCAAGTAACCATAATCTAAGGACAGAAATACCTGTTGTAAAGCTTGTTGCTTTGGCAATTCCTTCTCTTTAGATGCCTACAGCAGTCCAAGCAATGGTGAAAAATGATTCATGCATACATTAGCAAGGTGTAGCAGACAAGTCAAAAACTCAAAAATAACCATGCTAGACTGAAAATGAAATTGGAGAAAATATAGATGGACTTCGTGACCGCACCTTCATAATTTGTTCTTTGTGTGGTGAAGATGAGTTCACGTGATGCTCTTTCGTAATGGTACCATATGCAGAATCTTCTACCTATAGTTAAGACAAAGTTTCAGGATATAAACAGTAATTTAGCACATCAAGCTACAAATTATAATTAGCCTAACTTCAGTCTTGTACATACTATTCAGCCTTGTACATACTAAAGGTCCATGAATAACTATCAGTACCTTAGATGGTAGATGGGATACAAAAATTAGGTGTGCATTTACTAATTGTATATAGACATTTTAAAGAAAACATCTACGATAAAACCTTTGGATCATTTTTTGATGATGCAATGTTGTCCATGGATTTCTCAATGTTGTCAACCTTGTACTAGGTGACACCAGTAGAAACTGTAGTAGGAGTATTACCCTATGAAAGGACAAACACAATTTTTATAGAGACAAAATAAGTGAAGTAAATGGATAAAAAGAGTGGTATATCAGGGTACTAACATCATTTTCAGTAATCACTCCATTGTTCACAAGACTAATATTTTCATCTGGAAATTTCTTTGCCATTAAAGCACACATTCTCTGTGAAAGTTCAGTATAGAACTTCAAATTGCTTTTCATTGATGCAAGTTCCTCTTCAAGCCTTGCTTCCCTTGCTAATTGTTCACCAGAAGTTGCACCTTCGTAAGCCCTAGCATTGCCCCAATATGTCTCATCGTAATAACCACCAACTGTCAACTTTTTAGCAATTACATCATCAAAAACTTTGTCAAGATCTCTTGCTGAAAGGTTCCCCCTTTTCCTTTTCTTAAGTAGTTTTAACTTGAGATGGGCTTCATCCTTGAATAAAAAGTCAAGGATGAATAGGTATACTAAATTTGATGGCTAATATTATCAAAGGAGAAAGATAAGAATACCATCAGTTGTTGCACATTCTTATTTGCGTAACTTCCATCCTTTTTCTTATGAGCTTCATCCCACAGATCAATTTTGCTAACAGGTTGTTTCATCTTGTCTTCCTGCATAATGAAATAAAGCTTAATATTTGAAAAAGATTGAACTAATATAATCTTAAGAAAATAAGATATGACCATCTCCTTTTTTAGTCTTGGATAACTTTTCCTTCCTGTGGTATGTGGATGTTTTTGTTGTTTTGCAGATTCAGAGTTCCTCATACATGTTTTCTGGAAAACAAATTCAGTTAGGGATAATACAAATAAAAGTTTGTTTTATTTACATGGACATAAGGAAAACATATGCATAACTAAGTGTTGTTCCTGGCACCAAATCCCAAGTAGTCCAACCCATTGATGTTCATTGACACCAGGAGGCACATCTTTCTTGATTTCCTCGAGTGACCTCTCTTTTGGATTGTAATACTTGTTCCTCAAGAAGGACTTATAAGCTCTCCACCGTTTGTTGACAACCTTCAAGATCCAATATCGTGTACGATCTGCTGTTTGCTCGGGGTACACAAATTTTGTCTAACACACACACGAATTAGTATGAATACACTCAATTTAAAGGATACCTTATTTCAGCTAAGTTGTACCTTGACATATTCGATGAGTGATTCCTTGGGTTTACGCAATAACTTTTTGTCCCATCTTGCAATGTTTAATGGTGCATACGAGGATTTCTTTGCCAAATCCCCTTAGAACGAACCAAGAAGTCCACCTGACCTTTGGTTGGGAACACCATTTTTATCCGTCTCCACAATTGCCTTTACATCCTTCATGCGCATCAAATTTGGTACTTGAAAGCGCCCCACCACCTCTTGGAAAAGTCCATTGGGCCCTGCATGCTCAAGGATATGATGCAAGCACTTGCTGACCAAAAACAAATGAAAATATGTCATAGTAAATAAGAACCTACAAATTAATTTTATGGGTTTTCGAGGAATGTCAGGAAGTGTAGTGTCAGTAAGGTCTTGAGAATCCTGCAAGTTCCCATCTTGCTCCTCATTTTCTGAGAGTTCTAGATCATCATCTATATTCTCCTCGTCTTCCTTTTCAGTTTCTGTGAATTCGTTATTCCCATCATCTTGTGGCACATAATCTTCATCTTCAGATTCATGTCTCATGTCTTGCTGTCTCATAGGTCTCGGGGTTTTCTATTAAGGCAGTTGGACAGTCAAGCAAGAAAACCATATAATAACTTGCTCTTCCCGAATACTTGTTCAAATTACTTGCTACAATGGCATTATCAATCAGTAAAACAAAATCTAACATGCTTTACGAATATATAATAATATAGGACCAAACTAGCTAAGTTTTTAACTGATTATTAAATATTGTATATATAATATGAATAACATGTAGGCACGGGTATAAAAATGAAATGTGCATATGGAAAAGATGTTATAACAATATATTATGCACTTGTGATGTCGCTCTGAAGGAACTATCCAAGAAAGAAGATAACATACCAAGATCACACCACGGTTCCCCCGACTCCTCTTCATAGCTTCTAACTCAGCATTTAATTCAACCCTCTCTTCCTCATGGTCATGTTGATGTGACGTATCCATAACATTGCTTCTCTCACTATCTCCTCGATCAACCATGGTGTTTAAACCAGGACTATACTTTGCGACATACAAGCTCAGCTTCCTGTCAGCTTCACGTTCACGTAGCATCCTAAGAAAATCGCTTTCAGGCTGAAGTTCTACCATTCCTGATTGGCCATGGACATATCTTTTTATGTAAATATAGTCCATTGTAAAGTATCCATATTCCTCAATGATACTGACAATGTTGTAGTAGCATATGTCACATCTCTTCATTGTTCTTGTAACAACCTTCTCACCAGATGAAGCATCCTTCATATATAATTTCAATTCCCACATGGCATCTCCCATCCTGTCAAGACCATATACTCAATTATCAATTATTTTTATGTAGCACAGTAACGATATCCATCTCACAAGTACACATGTATAGATGACTGATTTTTGGTAAGTGAACACCCACACCTTCTGTCTAAAAATAAAATTTCAGCAAAATGGATTGACACACCATTCTATCAATTATATATGCAGTTGAATATTGGTAGGAAAAATAAAAGTAAACTTCAGAAAAAATATAGTTAATCTAAGCTATGAAGGAATAAACAGTAAACCACCACAATGGAAACTACTTAGATATGCAGTCTTAGATGAAGGTAAAAAGGTACTCAAGTTGTCATGCATACAAGAATAACAATGAATGTGTTATATTTACATGCACCATTATTAATCATAATTTAGAAGAACTAGTGTCCAACAAAACTGAACATATATACTTTTATGTTAGAGGTTTTTAGAAGAACTAGTGTCCAAGAAATAGTGTTCTAATGAAATTACTATGTAAAACTGTAGAAGTTTTTTGATGGTATGCCATCCATAATCCTTTTTTCGTTAATCATGTATTATTATAATAATTAGTTCTAATGCACCATAAATATATCTTCTCTGAATAACAGAAGTATCTTGATATTTTACAGGTTGCTTTTGTTTTGATTATGTAGTTTCCTAACATATAACAACTTCAACTTGATAATTCCCCACACAAGCATGGATGAAGATGTAGATGGAAATGGTTATACATGCTATGAGATTAAAAAAAATAGACAAAGTGCGATATTTCAATTCTCAACTTGAGAATTCTTCTCTATTATTTCTCACTGTCTCAAGTCTCAACTTCAAAGTCTACTTTAAAGAATAGAAGAGTCAGATTGATATGTAAAACACCAATTTTAAGGAATATTTCCTGCAGCAACGCGCGAGGAATCATCTAGTAAAACATAGTTAACTCGAGAATTGAATTGATTTTGCTAAGTCAGAAAGTGTACAACGTACTCAAAAAGGAGCTTTGTTTATCTGTGCACACGAGAATATGCTCAAGAGATGTTGAATATCATGAGACAACATTGAAAGAAACAATAGGAAACAAAATTACCTTCTTTAGATGAACTTTGTCCTTTTCTAAATTAATATCATGAATTGCAATTAGAACTTCAGCAGGGGTTCACGCTGGACCAGTATGAGCAGATCCCTGTCGAAAGCAGAGTTAGTCAAATCAAAGGTTGAGAAATCAACAAATATCTCCCTAAAAACATTTAAAAGTGGTATCCCAGGAGATCGAGGAAGATGATTTAACCCGAAGAAATAGACTAGGGGGAGATGCTCCAACAGATGCAAGAGTGGAGACGTCGTAGTAGTCAATCTAGAGGATCCGTCAATGAAGATGGGATTGGTGACGAGGACATCCCTGCCGTACCAGTGCTAGATGAATTGGTGTGCTCTGCTCTCCACCAGTGGTAGATCAATTGTGGGGGAGGAGGCGACTTAGAAGTTACAGAGGAATGTTGGGGGCTAATTATGCGTAGCATGGCATTATTAGTGGGTCATGCAGCCAACGAGGGAAACCAAAAAGTTGGTCGATTTTGGCGCCATATGTTGGCGGCCAACTTTTAGCGCAATTTTCACTCTAAGCACCATCGGGTAGAGTGGAGGGGAGGTTATGGATGTGGGTTGTTCGCTGTCGTGGTGGGAGAGGAGGAAAGTGGAGCTTGTTCTTCGGATCTGAAATTACAAGACAGAGAGGGGAGAAGCACTTACGTGTGGCTGGGCTGACAGCCCGTTTTGGACAGAAGCAGCCCAGTTCGGAACTTCGGATACCTCGTCGCATAATCGAGTTTCCAACACAACCGGCGGCGGCGGCGCCATGACCTTCAGGCTTCGGTAGCGGCGTTCCCTGGACGACGGCGTTGCTGGCGGCAACTGGTCCCGCTGCAACAGCATCCCACTGCGGTGGACTCCCCTGACAGGTCGCGGACTAGCGGCGGAGCCAGCCCCACGTCTGCCCCTGGCGGCAGCTTGGCGTAGAGGCGGAGCACCGGGCGTGCCCTCGAACCAGGCAGGCACACCAGCTATGGGAGATAGATGCAGCCATAGGTGGGGGCGGGCGAGGAGCTGGGCGGCGACAGGAGTCATGGGCGGTGCCGACGGCAAGTATGTTCGGTGGAGATTCGAGATGGGAATTGTTTTTTGGCACTAGATGAGATATTTGCGGATGAATTAGCGTGCATGCGTGGATGGCCGAGTGCGCCCAGCCCTTTTTCACTTAATTAAACTATTTTGTATCTCCATGTTGAAGAAAAAATGTACTCCTTTCCTAAATACTCCCTCCGTTCCTAAATATAAGTCTTTCTAGAGATTTCACTACGGACTACATACGGAGCAAAATGAGTGAATCTACACTCTAAAGCATGTCTATATACATCCGTATGTAGTTCGTAGTGGAATATCTAAAAAGACTTATATTTAGAAACGAAGGGAGTATAAGACTATTTTTCCGTCAAAAAAAAATAAGACTATTTTGTCTCGGTGGCCGTTGGATCAGATTTTATCCGAACAATGATTATGTTGAAGAATTTCACAACCGTTGGCGCCGGCGAGCACCCGCGTAGCGCCACCGCCAAGCACCCCCGCTTCACCACCACTAACACCGTCGGCACGCGCTCCACCATCGCGGTCGTCCGCCTCCACCACCATCCACCCTCTCTCCTCCTCCCTCTTCTCGCCTTTATCCAGACGAGGCACTGGCAGCCACGCCACCACCAAGCACCCCCGCTACACCACCACTAACGCCGTCGGCACGCGCTCCACCGTCGCGGTCGTCGGCCGCCTCCACCACCATCCACCCTCTCTCCTCCTCTTCCCTCTTCACACCTTTATCCAGAAGAGGCGCTGGCAGCCGTGCCACCGCCAAGCACCCCCGCTGCATCACCACTAACGCCGCCGGCACGCGCTCCATCGTCGCGGTCGTCGGCCACCTCCACCACCATCCACCCTTTCTCCTCCTCCCTCTTATCGCCTTTATCCAGACGAGGCACTGGCAACCACGCCACCGTCAAGCACCCCCTCTGCACCACCACTAACGTCGTCGGCACGCGCTCCACCGTCGTTCTTGTTACTCTTGGAGGTTGGAGACTCCTAGGCGGTAGGAGTTCTTCGGTGAGGAATCAACCATTGTGATTACCCCCGGAAAGTTTGTGAGGGTTTGGAGACCACCCCAAGGTCTACCACTAGTGGTTGAGAAACGCCTTTGTGGTGTTGTCTCAAGGAGTGAATAGGGTGAGCCTTCATGGCGTTGGTGTGCCTTCGTGGTAACATCCACCTCTCTAAACGGCGACGTAGCTTCCCTCCAAGGAAGTGAACATCGGCATATATCCTCGTCTCTCAGAGTTACGGTTATCCATAACCCTAACTCCTTACTTGTGGTTATTTGTTGTTGTGGTATTACTTGTATTACTTGTGCTTGCCTACCTACTTACTTGTTGCTTTGCTTAGTACACATAGCACAACTATCATCTTTGCGAGCTCCATATCGATACCATCCACAGCGACGACGGCAGGTTAGGGCGCGTTTGGTTGAAATCTCTAAAAGTGACTACATTGCATACTTGTCCTAGTTGAGCCTGGTTGGCAAATGCAGGCTAAAAACCAACATCTGCATGTAGTTTGGTTGCCTGCATTAGGCTTCCTGCATGAAGGAATCAACTAGTCAGCACACTGTTTGATTGCCTGCGTCGCTGTTGTTAAACAAACAACACGTTGTTTGGTTGCAAACGGCTAAAGATGTGATCACCACTTCTCACTAGTGGTGATCTTACCATACACGCTGAACATTGTTTTGTCCTAGCTAGGAAACAAAGGCAGTTTATCCTAGCTACTAGCAAATGACAGTACAAGTTATTAAGAGCCAACATGGCTGAATAAGGACAGTTCAATGATGCTAACTAGGTGCTTCCTCTTCTTCTGCTGCTTATGCGCTGCTTCCTCTTCCTCTGCTGCTTATGCACTGCTTCCTCTTCCTCGCTTCTGCTGCTCCCTCTTTCTTCTTCTTCCTCCTGCTCTTCTGCTGCTCCTATTGACCCTAAACGCTCATATCGAACGACCTAACACATAACAGAGGAGGTGGAGGTGGAGGGGGTAGCTTACCAGCTTCGAGGTCGGGGGAGACATGGCGGAGACGAGGAGGGCTGGACGGAGACGAAGAAGAAAGGGAGAAGCAGCTGCCGCCTCTTGCCGCTGCAGGGGAGTGTCGCAGCCGTAGATCTTAGTCGCCGCCGCCGTCCCAGCCGCAGATCCGAGTCGCCGCCGCCGCCGGTGCCAACAACAGAGGAGGGTTTGTCCTACAACTATAGAGGTGATCGAGGAAATGGGGTGGTGAGGGTATATTTGGCGCCAGCCCTCCTCGGTCGATTTTCCCCTCCTGCCATCTCCGCCCGCACCCCCCTGCACCGCGCCCTACGCCGCGTCTTCGTTTTCCGCCCCACTCAGCCTGGCTCATTGGAAACGGCCGATTCGAGCGTTCCCAGCGAGCCAGGCTGAGGGGTGCTTTAAGGTCCGTGCAGATGCGAGCTAGGCCGGCCTATAGGCAACCAAATGGTCCAATTTTATCCCGTCCGGGCTTGTTGCCGTTACCCAGAGAAGACAAGCAACGGTTCATCAGGATCACCCACTCGGTTCTCAAGTGTGAGAAGACTTGCCTGGTCAACTACTGCCAAGATGGGCATCCCAAATTGCCTTTTCCTCATAGCTTTTCAGTCCTTGCAACGTGTTGAGGTGTATATGGGTCTTCTTCCTCCTACATGACTTATGTAGCTGTCGGATCCTTGCCTTCCTTTAGTAAACCTACCGGAACCTGGTTGCCCCTTGTATGGTGACTTGCGTGACCTGGGCAACATGCCCACCATATATGGAAGTATGTATAACGGAACAATCTTATTCCCGGGGCTTGACTCGTATGATGCACTGCCAATGCACTGTATAATTGCGGTTGCTACTATTGCCAGCTGTTTGGTGGTGTCGTACCGACGAAGGTTGGATAGCTTGTATGGGAAGCCATCGAGAGTATCGTGCTGAAGATGACTGGGTAGCTTATGCTTGAAGCTTCTGCTGGGATAGCGTGCTGAGGAAGGCTGGGTAGCGTACCTCAGAAGCTTCCCTTCCTGGTTGCTTATGCGGGAAGACTCGGTGCCTTATACCAGAAGCTTTATGTGGTAGCTTACCGAAGAAGCCAGAGTAGCTTATACCGGAAGCTATTCGCATATCGTACTGAGAAAGATCTGAGGAGCCTTGCACCGTAAGCTTCTCTGTTAGCGTGCGAAGGAAGACTGAGTTGCTTTCACCCGAAACTTCTCTTTATGATATGCTGACTGAATGCCATGTACACCACCTCACAACTGCAGTGGTTGATTACTTGTACGAAAAGAAGTTGCCTGACTCTCCTTCTTGCAGAGTACTGGGTGCATGGCACGTTCTTGTTTGCTTCTGGGTATAACCTGTTTCATATTCTACCCAAGCAGAACCAAACTTCGTATACGCTTTATACCTTTGACCCGGTTGGTCCTGTACCCAAATTATCCTTTTAATGGTTCCTCACGGTTGAAATAGTTACACCTTGAGGCAGGCTTGATGCTGATAGCCAATCCAGGATATTATTTGTATTCCGAACCACATATTCCCAACACCAGGCAGTCCAATAACAATTTCTTAAGGTTCAGCTGACCTTCCAAGTATTTAAAATTCTCATTAACTCTTTGAATCCGCTAGGGTTGATGAGAAACTTCCATGGGAAAGTAAAGTGACACCGAGGAGCCAAATAAAAGGGCAAATAAAAATTGCTCAATAAAATGCGCTAAGCTTACAAGAAAACCACACTTTATTGCTACTCCAGGCAATTTACAACACTCAGTACTACCACAACTCATGCAACATGAACCTCGCAAGCGCTTAAGTACTATGATCGGAAGGCGGGTTACTGGAGAGCGAAGGAGCTGGCGGAGAGGTTGACGGAGCCAAAGCCATACCAAGCGCTCTCCGGGCACGAGTTGCATCTCTGGCCAGTTCAGCGATGAGGACGTATTCGGCAATCATGTAACGGGACATGTATGCCATAGCTGGGTCATCATCCGAGCGAACGGGAGGAAACCTAACCCGTCTAGGAGTGATGGCCATGGTGGGATAGTAGTGGAAGGCACGATTCTCTTGCATCGTGCTTTCCTGGTGACGAAGAACAGTGAGGCCTGCCAGAGCTGCGAGCTGGATGGCGCGCTCCGGGGTAGAGGCATAACCACCATGAAGGCTATAGGTGCGCTTCCCCAAAGGTAGGTCAACTGACAGAATGACATTGGCATGATACTCAAGCACCAGTCCTGCAAGCGGGGTCTGGAACACTTGGTACCTTGGCATCTCTCCACTTGGATAGAGGAGACGCCAAACATCACAAAGCAGTGATGCGAAGCTGAGTGGTGCAGGGGCTGAGTCGTAGTTAATCGGAATGGATGCCATCTACAAAATCAACTGGTTAGTGAGCCAAATCTATATGCATGCTATGCAGCAAATGCAACAACCAAATGCAGCAACTCAATGCATCACACAAGCAAGCTGGCTCTAGACTAGGGGTTTTCTAACGTCCGGGTTGGCTAGGGTGTCCTATAGCCAGACCTGCTCTGATACCAAACCTTGTGGCACCCCGGCTCAGAGTCACCGGAGCACCCCGTATTCCAGCCCAGAGATCAAGTCTTCTGGAATACGACACTGCTTGGCATAGAACAAATCAGCTCTTTATTACTAATAGTTGGAGTACAAGGGTTACAAAGAGTTTACAAAAGGTTACAATGATGCTACTCCGGCTATGGTGGCTATATGCTAGCAGCGGCACGACTTATAACAGCGGAACCGCAACGACGAAGATGGGCTCCACTCCACACGGACTCTGGCTGGGACACGTCCTAGCTCGCAACTCGGAATCCTCGGCTATGCAAACATGCCAGCACCTACAAACTGGCATGACACGCCAGGTGAGTACTTTGAATGTACTCGCAAGCTCACAACAAACACAAGCATCAAAACATAACAACATCATAGCAAGTATGAATATATCCAATTCCAATGTTATTAAAAAGGGGTGGAAGAAAATAATAACATACTATTACTAAACTATTCCCCGAAAGTCACCCTTGCTAAAATCACCGGAACCATTAGGCTCTTGGATATTCGGTTGAACCACTTACTCTTGTGACCAACTCTTGGTCACCTCAGGAACCTCGGACGATCATTCCCAAGATCGCCTACAACATTACCAGCGGCCTTCCACCAAGTGAATACTTCACCATACTGAAACGAGTTCTACCATCATTATCAAGTCATTCCATCATGGTTGTTGATCAGACAGTGTGACTTAGTACGAACTATGTCCAATACCATGGACGCGGCTATTCGAATAGATTCTTACACTCTGCAGAGGTTGCGCACTTTACCCACATTATGGAGCTCCTGGTCCCGTACCTCGGTACACTTCCCTTCCGGGTGGACCGGTGCTGCTCCAACGAAACTTGCCTAACTCGTGACTCCTCCACCGTACCACCGACAATCACTCCCCCTTCTGGGTCATGCCCTGGGTGGCCCCTGTGTCACTTCTGACACCTGCCACCGTCGTGACCAAACAAACTGTCCCAAATGGGGACCTGAGCTCAATAATCAAACCGGGCTCACAAGGTTATCGTCGTCTACCTGATCAGGGCAGCACGTACGCATAACCTCCCCTCTTTGGTGGTACCGATAAAAGAGCACGTGGTTAGACCAAGTCAAGGCCGTCCCATTCCAGCAGATGTGGCTGCACTGGAAAGTTCGGTTCAGTGGCACTTGATCAACAATGAAGGAATTCATCCCCAGGCAATCTTTCCATCGTGACTGACACTCCAGTATCACCGTGATCCAGGTTACAGCAATAACCAACTAGAAACCTAACTAGCAATATAATCATCTCCTGCTACTAACTCTATAGCTGAAATACCAGACGGAGTCACAAAGTAATCATAGACGGTAATCTCACAATCTGACAGCATCTCAGCATCATCGAATTTGTAGACTACTAATGACTACAATCTCATCATCAACATGGCAGTAGCATATCTAAGGAATTTCCCCAAGTATTTTATAAATAAACCATTTATGAATAATTCAAATTTTAGTATGAAAATAATTATTTAAACCATAATATTGTGATGCAATCATGCAAATGAGAGTTGTGGCTTGCCTGGCACCAAAAGAGTGTGAGAATACTCCTGGTCCTCACCAACTAGTCAAAACCACTCTGAAAATATTTTGAACACATTTGTAAATATCACATATAGCATTTTTCTCTGTCCAGAAATTCTAGATAGCAGAGAAAAATAGCAAAATTTTACAGCAAACAGAGGAGCTCAAGAGAAAAATAATGCAAAAAGAATGAACTCATTTGGACTTAGGGTTTAAGAGATATTGCTGGTCAAAGTTTAGTCAAAAATTCTGGATTTAAATTGAATTTAAACCGAATTTCAGAAAATCCTGGAGCGGCCACATCGAAGGCGTAAAGTGGAAGTATGCTTCCACTTGCATACCACTTCGGGCGCGCCCAGAGTCGCTGACATGCGGGGCCCGCTATCAGTTTTAAATATAGAGAGAGGAAACAGAGAGAGGGCGGGGCTCACCGGCGACGTTCACTGGCGTAGAGGCCACGGCGGAGCTGGGCGAGGGCGGGGATGGATCGGGTGGACGACGGTGATCACTCCCGTACCCGCAGCTCACCGGGAGATGGCCGGACGGCGTCGGTCCCTTCTTCTCAGGCGGCGACCGGCTACGGGCGTCGGCGGATCCGGTGATTCTGGCGAGCTCTCGAGTAGAGGAAGGGCTAGGGATGATCAGTGGAGCACTATGAGCTCACTGATGGGTTTGGTTGGGGCTGGGGTGGACGGAGGTGAGCGGGTGGAGCTGGGGCAGAACGGCGGAGCTTCTTGCCGGAGACGGGGAAGGAGAGCTCCCCGGCTCTGCTGCTGGGTGCGGGGCGGCGATTGTGAGGTGGGAAGGCCGAGTGGTGAGGCGAGGAGGGCTCAGGGTTGGCTTATATAGCCGCGCGAGAGGTGCCCGAGCCAGATGCCACCGAGAGGAAATGGCTGGCGCCCGCGTTGAGCTGGCCCTTGCGCTGGCACTCGAGCCGCGTAGGGAGGTGACGGGAGAGGCAGAGGAGTTATGGCAATGGCGCGGAGCGACGGGGAAGAGGCCAGCCAGCGCGGCCACAGTGCCTGTACTGTGCCGCGCGTGGCGGTGCTTGGGTGGGTCCGGCAAGGGCGCTGCCAGCGACGGGAGGCTTCCAGACGAGCCAGGTGGACGGCGGGGAGGACGTCGGCACTCTTAGACAAGGAGGGACAGCGTGGGCACGCGACGCCAGCGAGGCCCGAGAGGGTTCAGCGCGCAGAGCGCGACCTTGGCCCTGGCAAACGCGTGGTCACTGCGTGCACTGGTGCATGAGGTGTGCTCTGGCCCAAACTGTCATGTCTACACGGTAGTCCCTTCATCCAATGATCTCCCTGTGCCCTTGGTTTGACAAGAGATGGCCTGGACTGCTGGCTAGCTTCCAGACAAGTTTCTGTTCAGAAACTTGGGCAGCAAGCTGAGGAGAAATGGCTAGGGATTTGAGAGAGGGGGTTTGTCACAATGACTTATGGTAAGAAGGTGCCCATTCTGGACAAATTTCAGGCCAAATTGATAAGCCTTGGAGGTAGTTGCTTCACAACTACTCCTCTGGTCTAGAAACTTAGAGATGATGATGCACTCACATGGATGAGCCCCCTGAGCTGAAATTTTTTATTTGTGGGTCATTTGGTGGTATCAAGATGCTATAAAAATTTCAGCCCATTTGGGTAAGTGTAAATGGTACTTCCTTCACAACACTTCCCACTGGACAGAAACTTGGAGGAATTTTTGAGAAAGAATGGCTAAATGAAATGGGCCAAAATTTGGTGGAGTATGCTAATATGGGTAGGAGGATGTCACGGAACTTGGCATGGTGTCTTAAAATGGCACCACCGTGCTGTGGTAAAAAAATTGTTCGATTTGGGACAAGTTGTGGTATAAGCTTCTTACAAACCGGAGCTTCTCTCAAGAGGCTCATGGTTCTGATAGGCGAGGATGTGCCACCTTTGTGGGTGAAACGACATACGCTGCCTCTTCCTGTCTTGATTTTTTTACAGAGGCAACAAAGACCAATAGGAGTGTCGTGCTAAAATTTGGAATTATTCAGGGTTCATTTGGCATTTTTTATACATTAATTGAGTTTTGTAGGCATTTAATGTGCATAATTCAAATTTGAACTACAGGCACATGCTCCAGTGCACCAAAATGGGTTGAAAATCGTATATGTGTCCTTGGGTGAATGTTTAGGTCCCATGCAAGAAATGGGAATGAATTTCAAACATCTGGGTGTCATGGCTCGGCCGAAAACATTGACAAACTTGGTTTTTAAATTCCTGTAAATCCATAACTTACCTGAAAATCATGAAACTTGGCATGTTGCCTTGACATGTCACCAACATGCCGTGGTAAAAATTTTGTCTGATTTTTTGAACGCGCACAGATTAACAACCAACAAAGTCATTTTGGAACAAAGAGCTGCCACGTTACAATCGGAAACACAAGTGTTATTCAAACCGTGGGCATTGTACTAACCATTTACGTGCGGCCACGCATCCCCATTTTTATTGGCTAGGAGGCGATGCGCGGGGTAGCTATTTGAGTAGACGGGAGGCGTGGAGCAGACCGCTGCGCAGGCTCACCAGGAGGCGAGCCCTTTGACCTCCATCCGCCGCCCACCTCGCTCCCAACTTCTCCATTAATGGCGTCCGAGCCCCAGTTTTAATGGCGTGGCTAGGCCTCAAACGACTGAGATTTAAGAGAGAGAAAAGAAAATATGAAAAGAAAATTTTGCACGGATCTTGATGTAAGATCTCACAGACATAGCATCGACTGAGACTTAGCAAGACTGATATATATGAAGACGATGGCAATGGATAATAATAATTGTCTTACATATTCAGGAAGATAATTAAAGATGCCACATGCGGCAACGCCCGAAAGACACAAGGGCAAAAGAAGGAAGACACAGACAATGATCTGGGCCATTGTTCTCTACTTCACCTCGATCTACTACGCCATCTTCGTCATTTCATCCACCTTGATCTCCTTCACGTCCTCAATCGGTCGCTTGCGAGCATCCACGGATTCCACCAGGAGCATGTCATGCTCGATGCAGAGATTAGCATTCTTGTCCATAAGTTTCCTGACCATGACGGCCGTCTTCTTCAACACGGCAGTTGTCTCCTCGTGCTGCTTCGCCCTGCTGGCGATCTTCGCCCTCAGCAGGTCACGCTCGGTGCGGAGCCTCACCTTGTCACCCCGTAGTCCCCGGATGACACCAGTGGACTTATCCAATGCAGCATAGCTCTCCTTCTGCAGCTTCGCCCAGCAGGGGATGTCATCGTTCATCAGCTTATTGAGCATAGCGTGCATGTGCCTGTGAGAGCCCTCGAGTGCCCGTGATAGATCCATCCAGGCCACCGCGATGCGGCAGGACCTCTCTGCTACTTCCACGGCGTGGCGGGACATCTGTGCCGCTTCCGCGGTGCGGCCGGACCACTCTGCTGCTTTGGTGGCATGGCGGGACCTCAGTGCTACTTCGGCGGTGCGGCGGGACCTCCGTGTTACTTCGGCGGTGCGGCGGGACCTCTCGGCTGATATCGCGGAGAGGCGGGACATCTCTGCTGCTTCACTCACCACTCCGTGGTCATTTCTTGACCAAGAACTCCTCCCACGGGCCATGGCAGACGCAAGGAAGGACGAAGACTTGTTTGTTTGTTGATTTGTAGTAATTCATACAGTAAAATGGGACAACACTCGGTGCGAATTGATTTATTTTTTATTTTTTTGGTTGAGGGAAGTATGAATTGATATGGTACCGTACACGTTAGCCTTGTCCCGAAATTTCAACCAGCGCCTTGTTATGCCGAAATTTCAAGATATCTCTTTGTCTCTTTGTGCTCTGATGAAAACTACCTCCTTCTCAACCCACGCCTTGCTATCCCGAAATTACAACGCGCGCGAAAACTCCCTCCTCATGCGAAATCCCGACAAGCGAAATCCCCGTTCTACCCCTGAGTGGAAAGAGCCGCTAGTTCAAATTGGTGGGGGTACTTTTGTAACTTACCTACATTTCGGACAAGCGCGTCCCTAAGTCATGGTTCCCCTCCCATCCCCTACTTTTCCCCATTCAAAAACCGAGGCAGCCAAAACCTCTATCCACCAGCCGCGAAACCCCACCCTCCTTTGTCTGCCCCCCACCGCCTCCCAGCCAGAGCCTCTTCCCCGACGAAGTCGTCCACCGAAACAGCTCGACGTCCCTCATCCACCGCACCGGATGAGGATCCGTTGTCGATCTCGTCGTCCCGCCGGTTCAGCCGCCCCTTCCTCCACCTCCAAGGAGCTGCTTTTACGATCGCCTCGTCTATCGCGGCTGCTCCATTCCCACAGCGCCGCCTTAACCTGCCCCACCAGAACCGCAGCATCCTCACCGACTCTCGGATGAAGCCGAGGCCTACTCGGCGCCACTAAAGAGGTTGTATACTCATCGCATCTTCTCCTTCACTCGACCTCATGGCGCCACCGGTGCTCGATCCCGCTCTGCCATGGCGCGGCTCCCTCGACGCCGGCGCCACCGGGGACATCCTCCATGGTGGATCTCCCCCAATGCAAGGCTCCCTCAGCGGTGGCGTCCATACCAGTCGGAGCTGCTACTGTTGCTCCGGCTCTCGCTCGCGTTGCTGCTCTGCTCTTGCTCTCGCTCATGCTGCTGCTCTGCTCTTGCTCTCGCTCACGCTGCTGATGCTGGTACATGAGTTGCTACTCTAGCTCTTGTTTGCACTGCTGCTCCGGCTGCTATCTGCTAGTGCATTCCCTGTCGAGTGGCTGCTGATTTAGATCACTGCTTCTCTGCTACTATTGCTCAAGCGGCCTAAACTACCAGTGAAGTGCTTCTCTGCTACTAGTGCGTTCAGTTTCGACAGTAATAGTCAGTTTCGACAGTAAAATTCTATTTTGACAGTTAAGTTCGGAGTCAACAGTTTTTACATTATCTGTTGGAGTTGGCTGTTTTTTGGTGATGTAAATTTTACAGCTAGCACTTTTTGGTGATGTATTTTACATCATCTATTGGAGATGGTATTAGAATCCCACATCAGATTAACGATGTCCGTCTTGTACTGCTTCAGCCTCGACGTCGTACAGCTCGCCGGAGCTGTTCCAATGACGGAACCATCCATCACAACAGAGCATTACCCTCGACGCCGTCTACAAACGCCTCAAATCTTCTTCCCCAGCTCCGACACCCACCTCCGCCGCAACATCTCCAGCGACCGACCCAATGATGCTGAGGTCGACACGGCTACGCCAAAGAGGTTGTATACTTTTCGCATCACTTTTTACTCTACATTCATGTCGACCCCTTAGGGATATTTTGGTTCAAAGAAAAAAGTGAAGGGAAAACATAGCAATAGGAAATTTTCCTATGGTACTCTACTATTCAATTATTCATGCATTTGGTTAAAAGGAATGGAGCAAAACAAAACTGAAGGATTTTTTCCTTTTGTGTCTGTTTGAAAGGGAAAACACAGAAATTTTAACATCCACCTGGACCTACTTATCAAAATCCTATGCATGAAAAAAAGACTAAGTGCATTAGTGGCATAATAACATTCTAACTGTACACATTTTCATGTGGTTTGACTTTAATGTGGCCATGTTTCTTTGCATTCTTGTGCTCTTCCAATTCCTGTGAACCGAACACCCTAGTTGAAAGAATTCATGTGTTTACAAATACTCTGTTTTCCACGTGCATTCCTATCCTATTCCGGTGTTTTTCCTATCCCTGCGTTTTTAGAATCCTGCAAGCCAAAGGAGCCCTTACAGAATTACTTCAGTTACAGATAGGTGTCGAAGAAAACTTTGTGTGGTTTATCCTACTCCTGCCGCGCCATCGTCCACCTCACCTGAGCTGCTCCATCGACAGAAGCGTCCACCATACCAGACATCACGACTCCTTACCATATTTCTCCGCCTCAGATCTCCTTCCCCGCTGCCGGCAGCCACCGCAACTGCATCACCATCATCAACTCAGCAGATGAACTTGAGGAGTACACGGGTCTGCAAGAGAGGTCTCACTCTTTTGTTTCTGCTTACTTTATGCATTACTTAATATTACCTGCTAGTTTATCATCCTGTTCATCTCTTAGACTCCAAGTCAGGTGCAAATTAATGTTCAAACTTTAGTTTTAAAATGCTTGTGGGGCACATATCGAGGGAGGAATGAATAGTATCTCTATCTACTATCTGGTTCATCTATGGTATCTACTATGTCGTTCATCTTGGGTGGGAAACAAACAGTAAAGCAGCCATCATCTGTCTTTTTATTAAATTAAGCTATCATTTGCCTGCTATTATTATTTTTGGATCTATCCACTGGTTGTTACCACCACTCTAGATTTCTGCATGCTCTCCTTACGTAATCTCACTATATTTTTTTCGTATGCATGTCAGTTATTGTACACGGTCATGCTGAACATGTAGAGAAAAAGAGAAGAGTCTTGCGCGGTAATACAATGTCATGCAGACATTGCCCCATGGTGGGTGCAATGGCAACCCCACCCCCTCCTCCAGATTGTAATCCAAAGGAAGATAACTATTCAGAGGTGGATTCAGAGGGAGCTGACCACTCCTATTTACCCCCCGAGGTGTTTGCTCTAACTTGGCATGATGATGTTGGTCATATCATGCATATGGTGCCTTGCTTTGCTTAATTTTGACATCATATATGTCATCTGCTTAGTTTAGACATGTTCTATAATGCCACCTATTTAGTTTCTATATCATATATGTGAATTATGCAATGCCATCTTTTTTAGCCAGCCATAATATATGTGAAATATGCAATGCCATCCAGTTTAGCCAGGCATCATATATTTGAATTATATCTTGCCATTCCTTTTTTTTCATTACATTTCCATTTGTTGACAATGTTTGTACATTCAACTACTCTTCCTGTGAATCAGCCATTTGAGTGGGTGATGAAAAAATCTGGAGTGAAAACAAGGTCTTCAGAGCAGACAGTGCTACCTGTCGAAGCAGATCTCTTGCTGGGTCCAAATAGCTCCTCAAAGGAGGATTCAGAGACAGATGACCAGTCCTATTCCCCCCTCCCCCGAGGTGTATGCTCTAACTTGGCAGGGATATACTGCTCGTATCATGCATATGGTGTCTTGCATTGCATAGTTTAGACATCATATACACAATATTCAACACCATCTGCTTAGTTTAGACATCATATATCCGAATGTCATATGCTTAGTATATAAATCACATCTGTGAATTATATCATGCCATCCTGTTTACTTAGATAACATGTAAGTGAATTATGTCATGCGAACCTGTTTACTAAAGACATCATATAATTATCGCATGCCATCCTTTTTAGTTAGTCATCATATCTTTGAATTATGTCATGCTATACTGTTTAGATAGACATCATATATGTGAAATTATGTCATGCTATCCTGTTTAGTTAAAGAACATATATGTGAACTTTTTCATGCCCTCTTTTTTCCTCACTATCTATTGTATCTGTCTCTCATACAAGGTCTGTACATTCAACTACTTTTCTTGTTTATCAGCCATTTGAATTGGAGGGGGTGATGGCAGTATCTAGCGGAGTAAAAACACGGTCTTTAAATAAAACAGTGCTACCTGTCGATAGAGATAGCACCCCGGTTGTACTTGCACAAGAACCAGCCCTACCACACATAACCCAGACTCTCACAGATTGTACCCCTACTCCGATGGACAGAGAAGCAGCTTCACCCAATCTAACCCCAACCCCAGCAGATAGTAACCCAGTTCCAGTTGACACAGCACCATCTCCACCACAGAGCTCCCAAACAAGAGCAGTTAGTAAGGCAGCTCCAGTGCCCAAAGCGCCGGGACTACCACGGCGAACCCCAACTCCACCAGTTAGTACACCTATTCCTGTGGACAAAGCACAACCAGTCATCCGTAGTTTAGCGTCTATCGCATTTGATGTTGTTAAATCCTATGTGCGTATCTTCCCATCATGGAAATATTATACTGAAGATGAAGGAAAAAGCCAGTTGCAGGTGTTCCTCCAGGAGTTATGTGTAAGTATTCATGGCAATTACTTTGCTTTGTCCCAAACTTTCTACCTCCCTGCTGGTTATAACACAGCAAATGTTCCCATTTTTCTATGTAGAGAATGACCGATTTGGAAACACGGGATGAGGTAACCTGTGTTAATACCTGTGCTATCTTCAAGAATGCTTTGTGGTAGTATCGGAATTACCTGAAGAAAATGTACTTCACCGGCAAGGAAACTCATCAAATTCCCTTACTTTCTCCGGAGACACATTTACGGGACGATGACTGGGAACGCCTTGTCCTGTATTGGTCCAGACCCAAGAATTTGGTAGGGTCTATGAGATCATATTTCATTTTGAAGTACTATATGCCTGCGTCTTACTATACTCTCTTCTTGTAGAACAAGTGCTTAAACCTGAAGGACAACTATTCTCAGGTAAGATTCCATACCTATGGTGCATACTGCTTTGCTCTTCTATCACTGTATTTACTCATACCAACTAATTTTTAAATTGAAGGATCCAATCAAAACTCCAATGGCACAACATGTATGTTTAAACATGTTTCTTTAACTGGTTTGCTCTTCTAAATTGCTCTACGTTGATTTCAATTTCAATTGTGTAGACAGTTGTCTTCTCATATCATGCACATTACTAGCATCAAAACAGAGCCAATAGTGTTGTTGGTTGTACGTGTATACCCGTGGTACCCATCTGAAATCTTGTGGTGCTGTGTAGTTTCCCACACTTATATGCTTTCAATGCTACTTTGTCTTGAACTGATATGATTTGAACTATGTCTCTATTTTGATTTGCCAAGACAATGCAGTGACCATAGCACATAGATATATGTTTGTTTGATGCTTTTATAATGTACTACTTTGCTATAGAAGACTTGATAGTTTACTCCTGTCCACCTTACTACTGAACTGGTTCACCAAAATGAGTTTCATATACTACATGCTAAACCTGTTATGTGTCTGCTTGTTTCTTCTTTTAGAATGCTGACAGAATATTGGAGAAGAGTACCACATTAAGCAATGGTAAAGGAAGTAATGCAGATAAGGTAGAAGATAGTGAGACAGCCTTGTAGGTCTCCAACAAAGCTGATAAAACAGATAAGGAAAACTATCTTGAAGACAGTGAGACATCCCCAAAGTCCTATCTTGATGTAGTGTTCGAGTTACTGGCCACTACCGCTGGCACACGCTCTTCAAACTCGCTGTCTGAATCAGTTCGGTTTCTTGAGTCTCAACTACAAGCTGAAAGACATCGATCAGCTGTGCTGCGACAAGAAGCCAAAGGACTGAGGAAGTCCCTAGAGAATTCAGATGCATACTTTTTGGTGCAATAGCAAGCATTGGAGGATTTTAGTGCCAAACAAGAGAAAGCTAATAAGCTTGCTAAGCTTATTGCCAGCATGGTGGATACCCAGGATAACGTTTCTTGAGCACTTCTGAAGTTGTTTCAGTTCTTGACTTGTTTTGCTTCCACGTTTATTTGCACTGGTGGCCAATTTAGACGCCCAGTGTATGTAATATGCTGCTTTGTTGTTCCCTTTATTTGCACTGGTGGCGAACTTTGATGCCCAGTGGATGTAATGTCTGTAATCGCCATAATAGCCTAGCTTTAGTTGCTTGCTTATTTATTTACTTATAGTCTTGTTTATTTTTTGCTTGTAGTCACTGCAGTTCTTTTTCCTCGGTTTGCTAGTGGCCGCAATAACCATGGGCCACATATGGGCCGTGGTAACCCTGGGCCTCCTACGGGCTGTATGATCCATGGCCCTCCTATGGCCCGTAGGATTCATGGGCCTCCTACGGGCCGTAGGATCCATGGTCCTCCTATGCGACGTAGGATCCATGGGCCGTACTGCTCGTGGGCCAAAACCGGACCTCAATATGGACCGTAAATGGGCCAAAATCGGAACCATCCGTTTATGGGCCCAGACCATAACGGGTTGTTAACTGGCTGGAAGACAGCACAGGATTAATTCTATAAATAGGCATGACGGGTTGTTAATGGGCCGGATTACAGGACAGGATGAAAACAGCCCAACGGGTTAGCGGGCCACAAACGGACCGATTGCTATCACGGGCTGAATTTGGTCCATTAGCATAACAGGCCAGTAACGGACTGTAAGTAATCGAGGGCCGGAAATGAGCCCAAGAATGTATGGGCCCTTAGAAGGCCGAAAGAAAACACGGGCTGGAAATGGCCCAACTGAATCATGGGCCGTTAATGGGCTCAAAGCAGTTTACTGTTCATGATGGGCCAGAATCACCACGGGCCGTCAATGGGCCCAGAGATACAAAGGGCCTCATATGGGCCGAAAGACGTCACGGGCCATAGATGGGCCGAAAGTGACAACGGGTTGGAATCATATGGGACGGCCCACATGACGCTACTGGGGCGAATATTGAAAGGCCATAGCTGGCTGTGAGTACCCGGGCTGTAAATGGGCTATAGGCGAACAGGCCGTTAACAGGCTTTCCATGGGCCAGCCCACTAACGTTTGACCAAGTCAAACGGGCTGGCCTTTTTAACCTAAATGGGCCACTATTGGGCCGTGCCATGTGTCGACGTATCATAGGCGCCTCTCGTCCAATGAATGGATGACATCTATCCCAACGTCGAGCTGACACGTGGTTTTGTCGATGAATGAGAATTTTACGCGTGGAAAATCGCCATTGGTCCGGGCTGATAACAGTTTATCGGATCCAAACCCGCTCCCGATAGCTTAACGGTGACCCGTTATGGTGGATGCCACATGTCGGTTACCCTGGACGAAAACACTTCCATGACGCGACATTTATCGTCATGGAAGTGGACACTTCCGTGATGATAATTTCAGTATTGTCATGGAACACTTCTACGATAGCATAGGTATGACTATCTTGATTCTGTCATAAATCGTCACGGATGTACTTGCATGATAGAAAATGTGACCTACTGTGACAAAGACGTATCATCACGGAAGTGTTTTTTGTAGTGATAAGGGCATGGCGATGTTGGGCGCGCCAACACCATGTAGAGCACCTTCACAGAGGCAATAAATTAGCGAGGCAGAGCTGGTTGTCGAGAGCAAGAAACATATCAGTGCGAGCACAACAAAACTAGACCGTATGAAATTAATTACATTTTGGACATTTTTTAACTAAATGTGAAGCTCGTCCGATTCTGGAGGAAATAGTCTAATGCCGGCTCTCATGGTTTTGTCACGGTAGATGTCCTCACGAAAGGACTAAGTTGTGAGGTCATCGCTGCTAGGTGGAAGCTTGGATGGGGTTGATCGAAAACGAGAAGACGCGAGTTTACCCAGGTTCGGCCCCTCACGGTGGAGGTAAAAGCCTACATCCTGCTTGATTGCTATTGATTGTGGTGGTCTCGATTACAAGGGCGCTATTTTGCTACCTCTTTCTCGAGAGCTGTCAAAACATCTGTCTCAAGACCTATCAAAACATCTGTCTCGAGACCTATCAAAACATCTGTCTCGAGACTTGTTTGTCTAAAACCCTCTCCTTCTGATGACCCAGGGACTCCGTTTATATAATAGCCGAGTCCCTGGGGTTACAAGAGATTCCGGGTTATACCCGCAGTCGGAGTCTTACTCTAAGTCCTCCGTGTCTTCCAAGTTTGGGGTCTCCGTCTTGTATTTGGACTCCTTGGTGCAATTCTGTCTAAGTCCGGGTCCTGTACGGGTCATGATTGTAGCCAGTTCAAGATTATAGCCGGGTCAAGATTGTAGCCGGGTCATGATTGTAGCTGGGTCAAGATTGTAGCCGGGTCAAGATTGTAGCCGGGTCATGATTGTAGCCGGGCGAATTAACTCCAGAACTGTCTTAACTCTAGAGATGACTTAACTCCAGAAATGACTTAACTCCAGAGATGACTGACTCAGAGCCGGGTCTAGCCGCGGGTAACTCCCCCGACATTAGCCCCCGGGTTAGCTTGAATACAGGCTTGGCATGCATTCATGCTAAGCTCCTGAAATAAAAATAATTAGTATATCAAGGGACCGACTCGCTCAGATGACCAGTTTATTCAATGAACCGGCTCCTGAAAAGTTCGGGTCTGTTTGTCATATCAACAGGCCGGCTTCACAATCAACTTGCTGATGTTGGTTCCTTGCAGGAAAATATTGGGAATAATAACCCATCTGACATTGAGCCGGTTTCTTGTGCTTCGGCTTTAAAAAATATTGGGAATAAAAATCCATCTGATGTTTGAGCCGGATTCTGGGCTTTCTATGAATAGCTTGGAGGAGATAAACTTTGCAAGCCTCCAACAAGAATATGAAACCCGGCTTGTTCACAACTGAAAATTTGAAGGTGTTTCTCCTTTATGTCCATATTACCTGTAGCCCCCAAGCTCCGAGTTCATCACCTCGTGATGACTCGGTGCTTTGCATAGAAAAATACCTTGACTGTGTAGCCCCCAAGTGCCGGGTTGTCTTGCGTGCAGTAGCCTGGGACTTATCAATTTTCGTTATGAAGTATCAAATAGTGTAGCCCCAAAGTGTCGGGTTGTCTTGCCTGCAGCAATCCTGGGACTTACAATTTTTCCTGTATGAAACTCTAAATAGTGTAGCCCCCAAGTGCCGGGTCGTTTGCCTGCGACGACTCGGGACTTTTCTTGTGAATATCCTTGATTGTTAATTGATAGTAAAAAGCAGATAGTCCGTAGCCCCCAAGTGTCGGGTTGCAAACCTGCAGCGACTTGGGACTATGTTAGAATAATATAACCCATCTGTATTTATACAGGCAATGCTGAATCAGGCCGGCTCAGAAAGTATCTTGGTATAGAAATCCTTGAGCAACTCATATGAGAATAATATGAGGCCCGGTCTTTCAAAGATAAAACTGACTTCTACAAAAATAAACAATATATATATACCGATAATAACTTGTGGGTAAGTTAGAATTCAGAGTAATTGGTACAATAACCAAATAATATAAATATAATCAAATTTAAATTTAAATTAAAAAGCCGGCTTTCGAGGCACGACAAAAGACCGGCTTTCGAGGCTCGAGTCTAGGTTTTGCTTTCCCGTGGAAGCAGGCCTTGTAGCCTCTTTTGGTTTATCCTCGCTCTCTGGAAGCCGGCTCTCACATGACTTAAGCCGGTGTTTTAACTTTCATAAGTTCAGGGTCGACACAGTCCATAATAGGCATCCGTGTGATTGACTTATCAAAAGTACAGCCGGGTCACTTTTTTGGAGTAGCATCAAGCTAAAAGGCAGGTATAACCAAGTATAATAATGGCATATGCCGGGTCAAGAGGGATGTTAGTAGCTAAACTCGATGAGTTGGAAGCCCCCAAGTGACCAATGATCAAATAATAAAGACTCAACACACAGCTTTTGAGGTGAAACGACAAAGACTCCGGGTTCCACAGCTGCCGGCTTTATTCCAATGATCATAATTGAGCAGTGTGCCCATGTTTAGTGTATGCATCATGGCGACTAGTCTTCTTTGGTAACCTTACTTTTCGCCAATAAGGCAGGGTACCCATGTTTGAACTGTGCATCGTGGCAACTAGTCCTCTTTGGCAACCTTTACTTTTTCGCCAATAAGGCAGGATACCCATGTTTGAACTGCGCATCATGGCAGCTAGTCCTCTTCGGCAATCTTTACTCTTTCGCCAATATGGCAGGATACAGATGTTTGAACTACGCATCGTGGTGACTAGTCCTCTTTGGCAACCTCGGCGTTTAATAACGTAGTATAAACCAGCGAAGATTTGATGATCGGAGACTTTGAGGTTGAAGACGACCCTGTAGGAGTCCCAAGTCGGTAACCGGCTAGTGGTTCGAGCCGCCGGCGGAAGCCGGCACTTTTCAGAGAATCAGAATTTTTCTGAGAGCCGGAATTTTCTGAGAGTCAGAATTTTCTGAAAGGCGGAATTTTCTGAGAGATTGAATTTTCGAAGGCGAATCCGGCACTTTTCACAGGCGAATCCGGCATTTTTCCGGAGGCGGCGCCGACACTTTTTTTTTTGGTCACAAGCCAGAACTTTTGGTCATAAACCGGATTTTGGAGAGCCGGAATTTTTCAACATAACCTGGATTTTTGTCACAAAACCAGATTTTTGCTGGAGAGCCGGAATTTTCTGTCATAAGCTGGAAATTTTCGTCATAAGCCGGATTTTTGGTCATAAGCCGGAAATTTTCTGAAGAGCCGGAACTTTTGTCATAAGCCGGACTTTTTTGGTCATAAGCCAAAAAAATCGTCATAAGCCAGAAATTTTTCTGAAGAGTCAGAATTTTTGGTCATAAACTGGACTTTCTTCTGGAGAGCCGGAATTTCTTTTTTTCTTCTCGCCGGCTCTCCTAGCTCCTCAGGGCCGACTCCTCTATGGGCCACTCTTCAAGGGCCGGCTCTCCTCCAATGAAGTCGTTGATTTTGCTGAAGTGTGATCTGGAATCCTGACTCCGGCGAGTCTGTCTCGGGACCCCTAGTCGAGTCGTCGATGTAGATTTTTCCGTGCCGGCTCTTCCTCATCCGGCTAACGGCGAGCTTCTCGATCACTAGGAGAGCTCCCTCCAAGAACACAACACCACCGTGCACTGGCCCCACGGTGGGCGCCAACAGTCGTGGTTTTGTCACGACAGATGTCCTCACGAAAGGACTAAGTTGTGAGGCCATCGCTGCTAGGTGGAAGCTTGGATGGGGTTAATCGGAAATGAGACGACACGAGTTTACCCAGGTTCGACCCCTCACGGTGGAGGTAAAAGCCTACATCTTGATTGATTTCTATTGATTGTGGTGGTCTCAATTACAAGGGCACTATTTCGCTACATCTGTCTCAAGAGCTATCAAAACATCTATCTCAAGACCTATCAAAACATCTGTCTCGAGACCTATCAAAACATCTGTCTCGAGACTTATCAAAATATCTGTCTCGAGACTTGTGTGTCTAAAACCTTCTCCTTCTGATGACCCAGGGACTCCCTTTATATAATAGCTGAGTCCCTGGGGTTACAAGAGATTCCAGGTTATACCTGCAGCCAGAGTCCTACTCTAAGTCCTCTAAGTCCTCCGTGTCTTCCAAGTTTGGGGTCTCCGTCTTGTATTTGGACTCCTTGGTGGAATTTCGTCTAAGTCCGGGTCCTGTAGCAGGCCGGGTCAAGATTGTAGCTAGATCAAGATTGTAGCGGGTCAAGATTGTAACCGGGTCAAGATTGTAGCCGGGTCATGATTGTAGCCGGGTCAAGATTGTAGCCGGGTCAAGATTGTAGCTGGGTCATGATTGTAGCCAGCCGACTTAACTCCAGAACTGTCTTAACTCCAGAGATGACTTAACTCCAGAAATGACTTAACTCTAGAGATGACTGACTCAGAGCCGGGTCTAGCCACGGGTAACTCCCCCGACACCGGCCACGGCGGCCCTCCATGCCTTCCACCTCCGTGGCCTCCGCCTCCGCCATAATTTCCCTATGTCCAGCTGCGCTTCAGCCGAAGGGGATGATGGAGGGGAAGAGTGGCTCCTCCACTTCCGTGAAGCTGAGGCGGGGGTCCACGGTGTTGTGCGCTAAACCGGGCAACACACTGGGTGTGTATGCCGGCAACGCGGTGGCGGTGGCCTTCGTGGGACCCAAGCGGCAGCGGCTCCCATGGTCTACTTTTCCTCGGTGTCGGCAGCGGCCACGGACGTGCTGGTCAGCCACGGTGCACTGGACGCCATACTCCCCTGCGTGCCGGCGTGGAGCAACTGGCCACTCCTCTGCGAGCTAGCTTGGAGCGGCGAGTTGCTGCACCACGGGCCAGCTTGGAGCGACGGCTTGCTCCTTCGCTTGCCCGCCTGCAGCCTCGCCCATGGTACTGACGGCCTGGGGCAGGGAGGGAGGTGGAGCAGCGAGTTGCCTGGCTCATATCCGGCAGGCTCGGCTTGGCACCTAGCCGGCTTTTATGCCGGAGAACTCGTCTTCCTTCTTGCCGGATGCTATGGAGAGTGTGGAGAAAATGGTGCAAGGAGGATATGGGGAGCAGAGGTGTGGTGCGGTTCTTGCCAGGCGTCTGATATGTCCAATTTGCATCATGATTTCCTATGAATAATTTTTATGTTTTTAATCATTATTTCACTTTATGGTACAATTCTTATGCCTTTTCTCTCTTATTTTGCAAGATTTACATGAAGAGGGAGAATGCCGGCAGCTGGAATTCTGGACCTGAAAGGGGTGAAACAGAGCTAGCTATTCTGTACAACTCCAAATGACCTGAAAATTTACGGAGATTTATTTTGGAATATATAAAAAATACTGGCAAAAGAATCAACAGAAGGGGGCCCACCAGGAAGCCACAAGCCTGGGGGGCACGGTCTACCCCCTGGGCGCGCCCCCTGACTTGTGGGGCCCCTGGCAGGCCTCTGGCCCCCTCCTTCCACTATATGAAGCCATTTTCCCTAGAAAAAATCAGAAGAAGACTTTCGGGACGAAGCGCCGCCGTCTCGAGGCGGAACTTGGGCAGGAGCTATTTTGCTCTCCGGCGGAGCGATTCCGCCAGGGATACTTCCCTCCGGGAGGGGGAAATCGAAGCCATCGACATCACCAATGATCCTCTCATCGAGGGAGGACCAATCTTCATCAACATCTTCACCAGCACCATCTCATCTCAATCCCTAGTTCATCTCTTGTATTCAATCTTTGTCTCAAAACCTCAGATTGGTACCTGTGGGTTGCTAGTAGTGTTGATTACATCTTGTAGTTGATGCTAGTTGGTTTATTTGGTGGAAGATTATATGTTCAGATCCTTAATGCTATTCAATACCCCTCTGATCTTGAACATGAATATGATTTGTGAGTAGTTACTTTTGTTCTTGAGGACATGGGAGAAGTCTTGTCATAAGTAATCATGTGAATTTGGTATTCGTTCGATATTTTGATGATATGTATGTTGTTGCTTCCTTTAGTGGTGTCGTGTGAACATCGACTACATGACACTTCACCATCTTTGGGCCTAAGGGAAGGCATTGTGGAGTAGTAATTATATGATGGGTTGCTAGAGTGACAGAAGCTTAAACCCTAGTTTATGTGCTATTCCGTAAGGGGCTGATTTGGATCCATATGTTTCATGCTATGGCTAGAGTTATCTTAATTCTTCTTTCGTAGTTGCGGATGCTTGCGAGAGGGGGTAATCATAAGTGGGAGGCTTGTTCAAGTAAGAACAACACCCAAGCACCGGTCCACCCACATATCAAATTATCAAAGTAGCGAACGCGAATCAAACAAACATGATGAAAGTGACTAGATGAAATTCCCATGTGTCCTCGAGAACGCTTTGCTTATTATACGAGTTCGTTCCGGCTTGTCCTTTGCTATAAAAAGGATTGGGCTACCTTGGTGCACTTTTGTTACCGTTACTACTTGTTACTTGTTACAAATTATCTTGCTATCAAAACTATCTATTACCGCTACTTTCAGTACTTGCAGAGAATACCTTGCTGAAAACCGCTTGTCATTTCCTTCTGCTCCTCATTGGGTTCAACACTCTTACTTATCGAAAGGACTACGATTGATCCCCTATACTTGTGGGTCATCAAGACTCTTTTCTGGCACCGTTGCCGGGGAGTGAAGCGCCTTTGGTGAGTGGAATTTGGTAAGGAAACATTTATATTACGTGCTGAAATTTATTGTCACTTGTCACTATGGAAAGTAATCCTTTGAGGGGTTTGTTCGGGGTATCTTCACCTCGACCGTAAGCATTGAGAGTTGCTCCTCAACCTATTGAACCTACTGAAAATATTTATTATGAAATTCCTTCGGGTATGGTAGAGAAACTGCTAGCAAATCCTTATGCAGGAGATGGAACGGTACATCCCGATATGCACTTGATATATGTGGATGAAATTTGTGGATTGTTTAAGCTTGCAGTTTTATCCGGAGATGGAGTTAAGAAGAAAGTATTCCCTTTATCTTTGGAGGGAAATGCATTGACATGGTATAGGCTATGTGATGATACTGAAACATGGGACTGGAACCGGTTGAAGCTGGAATTCCACCAGAAATTTTATCCTATGCATTTGGTTCATCGTGATCGGAATTATATATATAATTTTTGGCCTCGTGAAGGAGAAAGTATCGCTCAAGCTTGGGGGAGGCTTAAGTATATGTTGCACACATGCCCCAATCATGAGCTCTCAAGAGAAATAATTCTTTAAAACTTTTATGCTCGGCTTTCTCATAATGATCAATCCATGCTCGATACTTCTTCTACTGGTTCCTTTATGAAGAGAACTATTGAATTCAGATGGGATCTTCTAGAAAGAATTAAACGTAACTCTAAAGATTGGGAAATCGACAAAGGTAACGAGTCAGGTATAAATCTTGAGTTTGATTGTGTTAAATCTTTTATGGAAACTGATGCTTTTCATAAGTTTAGTACTAAATATGGACTTGACTCTGAGATGGTAGCTATCTTTTGTGAATCTTTTGCTGCTCATGTTGATCTCCCTAAGGAGAAATGGTTTAAATATCATCCACCTATTGAATTGAATGAAGAACATGTTAGTGTTAAAGAAGAAACAATTGTTTACCATGTTGATCCAGTTGTGCCTACTGCTTATATTGAGAATCCTCCTTTCCCTGTTAGGATTAAGGAGCATGCTAAAGTTTCAACTGTGGTTAATAAGAGTAATATTAGAGCATCTAGACCTTCTGAACAAATTAAAGTTGAACCTAATATTGCAATGGTTAAAGATCTTTTGGTTGATAATATTGATGGACATGTCATATATTTCTGTGATGAAGGAACTAGAATTGCTAAACCAGACACTAAAGATAAAAATAAACCTGTAATTGGCATGCCTGTTATTTCTGTTAAAATTGGAGATCATTGCTATCATGGTTTATGTGATATTGGTGCTACTGTGAGTGCTATTCCGTTTACTCTCTATCAAGAAGTCATGAATGATATTGCACCTGTTGAGATTGAGGATATTGATGTTACTATTAAGCTTCAAATGGAGATTCTATTTCACCACTTGGGATTGTTAGAGATGTTGAAGTCTTGTGTGGTAAGATCAAATACCCTACTGATTTTCTTGTTCTTGGATCACCACAAGATGATTTTTACCCCATTATATTTGGTAGACCTTTCTTGAATACAGTTAATGCCAAGATTGATTGCACTAAAGAAATTGTCAGTGTTAATTTTGGTGAGATATCTCATGAGTTTAATTTCTCTAAGTTTCGTAGACAACCTCATGATAAAGAGTACCTAATAAGGATGAAATTATTGGTCTTGCTTCTATTGATGTACCTCCTACTGATCCTTTAGAACAATATTTGCTAGACCATGAGAATGATATGAATATGAATGAGAGAAATGAAATAGATGAGCTGTTCTTTAAACAAGCACCTATCCTTAAACATAATTTGCCTGTTCAAACCTAGGGAGGTCCACCTCCACCCAAGGGTGATCCTGTGTTTGAATTGAAGCAATTACGTGACACTGTTAAATATGCTTATCTTGATGAAAAGAAGATATATCCTGTTATTATTAGTGCTAACCTTTCAGAGCATGAAGAAAAGAGATTACTTAAAACTCTAAAGAAGCACCGTGCTGCTATTGGATATACTCTCGATGATCTTAAGGGCATTAGTCCCACTTTATGTCAGCATAAAATTCATATGGAGCCAGATGCTAAACCCGTTGTTGATCATCAAAGAAGGCTGAATCCTAGAATGAAGGATGTGGTAAGAACTGAAATATTAAAGCTTCTGGAGGCAGGTATAATTTATCCCATAGCTGATAGTAGATGGGTAAGTCATGTTCATTGTGTTCCTAAGAAAGGAGGTATTACCGTTGTTCCTAATGATAAAAATGAACTAATCCCACAAAGAATTGTAACTGGTTATAGGATGGTAATTGATTTTAGGAAATTAAATAAAGCTACTAGGAAAGATCATTATCCCTTGCCTTTTATTGATCAAATGTTAGAAAGATTATCTAAGCATACACACTTTTGTTTCCTAGATGGTTATTCTGCTTTCTCTCAAATACATGTGTCACCTGAAGATCAAGAGAAAACCACCTTTACTTGTCCTTTTGGAACTTATGCTTATCATCGTATGCCTTTTGGCTTATGTAATGCACCTGCTACCTTTCAAAGATGTATGACTGCTATATTCTCTGACTTTTGTGAAAAGATTGTTGAGGTTTTCATGGATGATTTCTCCGTTTACGGAACTTCTTTTGATGATTGCTTGAGCAACCTTGATTGAGTTTTGCAGAGATGTGAAGAAACTAATCTTGTCTTGAATTGGGAGAAGTGCCACTTTATGGTGAATGAAGGTATAGTTCTTGGGCATAAAATTTCTGAAAGAGGTATTGAAGTTGATAAAGCTAAAGTAGATGCTATTGAGAAAATGCCGTGTCCTAAAGATATCAAAGGTATAAGAAGTTTCCTCAGTCATGCTGGTTTTTATAGAAGGTTTATAAAAGACTTCTCTAAAATTTCTAGACGTCTTACCAATCTTTTGCAAAAAGATGTTCCATTTGTTTTTGATGATGATTGTGTAGAAGCCTTTGAAGTACTTAAGAAAGCCTTGATTTCTGCACCTATTGTTCAACTGCCTGATTGGAACTTACCGTTTGAAATTATGTGTGATGCTAGTGATTATGATGTTGGTGCTGTTCTAGGACAAAGAGTTGATAAGAAATTAAATGTTATCCATTATGCTTGTAAAACTCTAAACAGTGCTCAAAGAAATTATGCTACTACTGAGAAAGAATTTTTAGCAGTTGTGTTTGCATGTGATAAATTCAGATCTTACATTGTTGATTCCAAAGTTACTATACACACTGATCATGCTACTATTAAATATCTTATGGAAAAGAAAGATGCTAAACCTAGACTTATTAGATGGGTTCTTTTGCTACAAGAATTTGATTTGCATATTGTTGATAGAAAGGGAGCTGAGAATCCTGTGGCTGATAATTTGTCTAGAATGGAAAATGTTCTTGATGACCCACTTCCTATTAATGATGATTTTCCTGATGAACAATTAGCTGTCTAGAGTTAAAAACCCTATGGAACAGAACCGCTTATAAAAACCCTATGGGTATGTCTCCATATAAAATGGTTTATGGAAAAGCATGACATTTACCTCTTGAGTTAGAACATAAAGCATATTGGGCAATTAAAGAACTTAACTATGATTTTAAACTTGCCGGTGAAAAGAGGTTATTTGATATTAGCTCTTTAGATGAATGGAGAACCCAAGCTTATGAAAATGCCAAGTTGTTTAAAGAAAAAGTTAAAAGATGGCATGATAAGAGAATTCAAAAATGGGAATTCAAAGTAGGTGATCATGTTCTATTATACAATTCTCGTTTAAGATTTTTTGCAGGAAAACATCTCTCTAAATGGGAAGGACCATATATCATTGAAGAAATTTATCGCTCCGGAGCCATTAAAATAAACAACTCCGAAGGCAATAATCCGAGAGTGGTTAATGGGCAAAGAATTAAACATTATATCTCAGGTACGCCCATTAATGTTGAAACTAATATTATTGAAACAATTACACCGGAAGAGCACATAGAAGAAATCTTTCGGGACGCTCTAGAAGCCTGAAAAGGAGTAGGTATGTGGTACGGTAAGTAAACCGACTCCAAAACTTCCATAAAAATACTTTCTGTCTGTTTTGGAATATATAAAAAAATTAGGAAAATAATAAACAGTCTGAAAAGTTCACGAGGAGGCGACAAGCCTGGGAGGCGCGCCCTACCCCCCATGGCGCGCCTACCAGGCTTGTGGCGCCCTCGTGGACTTTCCCGACTCCGCTTTTCTTCCATATTACTTGTTTTGCACTGGAAAAATTCATTATATATACTCACGGGTGTTTTGACCACCGCATCGCAAGTTTCTCCTCTGTTCTTGTTTCGGGCTATTTTTCTGACAGATCTAGATTGCCATGGCGTCTCCAAGCTCGTCCAAGGACAAGTTCTACGAGAAGGTCATCAACCCGTACCTACCAGAGGTGATGAAGTACCCTCAAGCCATTGAGATGCGTGAGGGGGTGCTCTACATCCGGGACGTTCAAGGACCTAAGAAGATCGGGAGCGAGAAGGCCAGGCTGGAAGCGGTGGAACAGGAGATCTTCAAGTGACAGGGTATGGTGGAGCACGGACTTTGTGCTAACCACTCCATGATCATGGAATTCACCCGTGAGCACAAGGTGGACGACAAGAATATTGGGGACGTCATCTTCAAGCTCAATGATTGGATTGATTATCTTCAGGCCCAAATGTATGATCTACAAAACCAGAATTTTGAGTATGAGGCCAAGTTCAAAGGTATGAGTTTAGCTGCAAATTTCAGGACTCCGGAAACGCGTTCGTCCTTTTATGATGGAGAGCCTATGCCTTGGAAGACGAAGGACAAGCCTACCTCACCATCACCACCATCACCCAAGAAGGAGAATTGAGTACATGGGTATGGGCACCACCCTTGGCTTGTGCCAAGCTTGGGGGAGGTGCCCCGGTATCGTATCACCATCACTTTTTCATCATCATTATCTATCTTAGTTCGATCCTTAGTTATTTCATGATTTAGAAGAATAAGGTTTTAGTATGATTTAGTTTCGAGTGCTTGCTTTGTGATCTACCTATCTATGTAATCGTGTGTGAAACTTATATAATAAAGAGTAGTTTGAGTTGAGTGTTTTGCTTTTGATGATCCAATCTTAGAAATAAATAATAATAAAAATAAGATCATATGCTAATCCCATGGGGAGTGATGACTTCACATAAAAGAAGTATAATTGATAAAACCTATTGGAAGTTGACAAACATAGCATTGGTCATTGTTGCAATTCATGAAAAATTAATAAAGGAAGAGAGGTCTCACATATAAATACACTATCTTGGACATCTTTTATGATTGTGAGCCCCCATCAAATATTCTATGTCAATTAGTTGACGTTGGACAAGGAAGACAATGTAATGGGTTATGTTTGCTTATATTCACATAGAAGTTATATTGTTTTGGATCCTTTAACATGTGGTGCTTGCCCCCTATATTTTGCTAGTCAAAATTATGTACTAAGTAGAGATACTACTTGTGCATCCAAAAACCCTTAAACCCAGTTTCATGCCATGAGAGTCCACTATATCTACCTATGGATTGAATAAGATCCTTCAAGTAAGTTGTCATCGGTGCAAAGCAATAAAAATTGCTCCTAAACATGTATGAACTTTTATTGTAAGGGAAAATAAGCTTTGTACGATCTTGTGATGGTGGAGCAATAAAAGCGACAGATTGCATAATAAAGGTCGCTATCACAAGGGGCAATATAAAGTGACGTTCCTTTACATTAAGAGCTTGCACATCCAAAAACAAAAAGCGCATGACAACCTCTGCTTCCCTCTGTGAAGGGCCTATCTTTTACTTTATGTATTTACTTTCATGCAAGAGTTAATAGTATTCTCCTCTATTCCATTTTTATTTTTCTCTCTTGGCAAGCATCATCTGGCGGGGATTGATCCATGCATATATATCCAGTTGGATGTAGGTGATCACGAGTTATTATTGTTGACATTACCCTTGAGGTAAATACGTTGTGAGGCAAAATTATAAGCCCCTATCTTTCTATGTGTTCGACTGAAACTTTTGCTCCATAAGTATGTCGTGAGTGTCAGCAATCATAGAAGACTAAATGATAGTTGAGTATGTGAACTTACTAAACAAAGCTCTTACATAGACTCTTTCTGATAATATGATGAATTGCAATTGCTTCAGTGACTGAGATCATAGTTTGTTAGTTTTCAATTTGGTTTATGGTTCATACTTTAACGTGTGATTGAATTGTCACTTTTTCATGAGAAGTTTTATGATGATATATTGTTGTTATAATAAAGATCATGATGCTTCATGTCCGTATTTTATTTTTATCGATGTCTCTCTCTCTAAACATGTGGTCATGATTATCGATTTTGACTTTCGCTTGAGGGCAAGCGAAGTCTAAGCTTGGGGGAGTTGATACGTCCAATTTGCATCATGATTTCCTATGAATAATTATTATGTTTTTAATGATTATTTCACTTTATGGTACAATTCTTATGCCTTTTCTCTCTTATTTTGCAAGATTTACATGAAGAGGGAGAATGCCGACAGCTGGAATTCTGGACCTGAAAGGGGTGAAACAAAGCTAGCTATTCTGCACAACTCCAAATGACCTAAAAATTTACGGAGATTTATTTTGGAATATATAAAAAATACTGGTGAAAGAATCAACCGAAGGGGGCCCACCAGGAAGCCACAAGCCTGGGGGCGCGGCCTACCCCCCTGGGCATGCCTGTAACACCCCAAAATTTTAATCCATGTTTTTACTAAATAAAATTTGGAATTATAATAGGTCTTTTGTTTATTTTAGAATCTTTTCTGTTTTCTACTTTCCAAAATTCTTCCCTCCATATAGAAACTTTTGCAAAAATATTGTGGAATTGGAAGTTTTTTCCTAATCCTTTCCTTTATCTTTTAAAATTCAGTAGGAAATATTTTCATAATAAATTTTCCCCAAAACAATTCTTTTAATGGCATTTTCAAACTCTATAAAGTTTCTATTGCACTAAAACTATTTCAAATGTTTTCTTTTGGTTCTTTAAAGTTTTCATGTGGTTCAGGTATGTTGGATCTCATTTCACAAATATTCTGAAAAAGTTTCATATTTTAATTTATTGGGGAAATGATTTTCTTTTCAGTAAATTGGCTAGTTTGTTTCCTTTTTGAAAATAGGACCCTTTAAGACTCTAATTTTATTTTCAAAAGATTCCATCAAACCCCTTCTCTGCCTATGGCAGTACCCAACTCAATTTATTTCACAAAATTTTCCTTTACCATAATTAAACATTTTCAAACCAACTAACATTCATCTAGAGCCCATGTTGGGATTGCAAAGGAACCACAATCTCCTTAGCACTTCTGGCCTCACAAATCCCTCCTCAGCATAACTTCAGTACCCTCATTCAATTTCTTCAAAAACATTATGTCCACAAGTTCAAAAATTTCAAATTTCAGTCAATTGAAATTTGGATCAGATTCACATCCTAGGGGGAAACCTCAATTTCCTCATCTCCAAAAATTCTGAAATTTTTAGGGGACCTTTTACTTGCACCAGAGCATCTCCACAAAAAATTTCAAATTCAAATAAAATGCCTAAGTGCTATTGGCATTCTGTCGAACACCTCTCGTGCAAGAATCTGAGCTAAACCAAATTTTGGGCAAACTCACAGTGGCTCTGCTCGAATCCCTGCTGGCCATCAATGCCCTACCTCGAGGACCCCCTCGCCAGTCTCTCCTCGCTGACAGTCCAGTGCAATGGCCGCCGACCACTGCCACGGCGGACCGAATGGTCACTTCGGCCACCGACGAAGTAACTCAGCCCCGCGCCATCCTAGCTCTCCTCTGCCTCCACGCGTCCTCCTAGCACCCCGCCTGAGCACCGTCCACGCCGCCCAGACCCACCTGCCAGTCGCCGGAGCACCCCACCGTCCGCCATGGCTGTACAGAAAATTCACTGTGGGCGAGGCGGTGGAACTTGGAATCGAGCGCGCTGGCGCTTCGAGGAGGTTCCACCGACCACACTGACGCCCACCGTCCACGCGCACCGACCGTAGCTACCTCCACCAGCCAAATTAACTCCGTCGTGATCTACTCAGCCCCGGCCATCGTCGCGCAGCCTATAAAAGGGCACCCCAGCCCCCGTTCAGCAACCACACCACCTCCACCCATCCCCAATCACTCACCAGAAGGATCAAACGGCCTCGGGGAGGTCTTCTTCTCCAACTCTGGCCGCCCGATCCGCCTCTGATCCCGAGAAGAAACCAAGGCCGTTCGTCCACCTCCACCTCCCAAATCTTTCAAGAAGCCTCCTACTGCTCCATCTCGTCGGAACCACGCGTCAATTTGATGTCCGCAGGTCCCTCCGGCGAGATCCGACCTCTCCCGAAGCCGCCGTCCGCCGGAGTTGACGTTGCTGTCACTGCGGTGCTCGCCGGCGACCAACTCCACCACCCATCGACGCGGGAGGATCCCACGAGCACGCCTGGACCCTCGCCGCCACCCAGTTCACCGTCGTTCACCGCCGGTGACCACCTTCTCCTCTCTGTACACACGTGCCAAAATTCAAACCTGACGGGTGGGACCCACCCGTCAGGCTTTTATTCTTTTCTGGTTATTACGTTAACGCCTTTTCACAGAATACGCTTTCTCTGTGGAGAAGCGTATTTCTGTCTAAAGCGTTTTAAGGGGAGGCGCATTTCAGAAAGTACGTTTCCGTTTCTGGAAAGCGTAAACCCTGCCGAACCGTTTTCTTTTAAGTTTTTAAATGAACTCAGAATTTGACCAAACTTTGACTGCCTCTAATTTTTAAACCAGAACTCCAAATGAATTAATTCTTTCTCTAAAATTCTTATTTCTTCATCTAGATTATTTTAGTATTTATTTCAAAAATTTCTAAAGAACTTTTTTGTACTGTTTTGTAGTTATGTGATGTTTGCAATATTTTGAAAATAGGAAAAATGGAGGGAAGATAATTTTTGCAAACTTGTGGAGTGAACCAACACCACTACATACCCAAGGCAAGCATCTTGGACACTTGATATGGTGAATGTTTGGTAGTTTGCTTGCTAGAATATTTGAATCATGATTATGATAATTTCGAATGAAATTTGCATATTGCTATTTATACATGCATGATCCATTGATAATATTTTATCTTCACTTAAACATGAAGTATGAGTAAGTGTGGTTATTTTCACATGCCACATATGTCTATGTTGGTCCGGAGTAATCTGCAGGAAAGAATCAGTCACGAGAAAAAGTGACCGTGAAATAGATGTCTTATTGTGACGAGAATGATCTGTGATGGCATGTCGGGACATGCCAGGTGGTGACCCCGTTGGGTACTACCAAAGAAATAAATTGTGCTAACCACTGCAGGGAAACTTAAACCTCCTAAGTCGACCGTAGATCGAGTCTTGTTCCGGTAACCCGCATACTTGTTTCGTGCTGCCACTTGTCCCTGCCACAGGTAGGGTACGGTTCAGTAAGTTGTTAACCCCTTTCCTTGCACACACCATACAGAGGGTTCATAGTGGAAGATACCATTGATCACTGGTAGGCATGCCACTTGGTCAGGGGGCATGGGTGTGTCCGGCTGAGGCCGAGAGGGGGGGCATGCACCCCTTGTTATTGCGTGCAGTATAAATTTTGTGATCCCATGCTATTCGAGATTGGAGTCTCCCCGTCTTAGAGTTTTTCTTGGATGATGCCTTGGGTGATTCCGGGCATCGGGAAAGTTAAGCTGGTGTGTGCTAGTTAGGTGTGTTTTCAACCCAAAGGCCGTAATCGGAATTAGTCAATGTCTCGGGGTTGACTAAAGAAATCCTTTACTTGTGGGTAAAGAGTACAACCTCTGCAGAGTTTTAAAACCTATTTGAATAGCCGTGTCCGCGGTTAAGGGCTACAATCTGGGATGGGTCAAGTGTCGGTCTTAGTGTCAGTCTTCGGAGGAAATCACTAAAGCAGGAATTGATCATGAATTATGATGGATGATTATTATCATTAATGCTGTTATGCACTAACCTTTTCTCATATATGAAATGTTGAGTATCTCATGGGAAGGTTTTACCACCTGGATACTCGTGTTGCTACTTTCATTATAAGCCCTTTATGAGGTGTCGCCTCAGACGCCCGACTGTGGCATTTATTTTTAAGACCTTTCGAGGCGTCGCATTCAGACACCCGACTGTCATTTTATTTTGGAATCCTCGGGTGGTCTAACGCCCGATATTCCATTTTATTCTCTTGGAATCCTCGGGCGGTCTAACACCCGCTATTCCATTTTATTTTCTTGGTTATTACTTGAATGACATAATTAGCCATTTACACCGTATTAATATTTATCATGCCATGCTATAATATCAATCAAAATATGCATATAATTTAGTCCATCATGAACATATGCACTCTATTGCATTCGGTATATCTTTTGTTCATGATGTTTGCGAGTGCATTCAAACATACTCACTGGCTTGTCCCTGGCTATTGTCTTGGCCAGATCATTATCCAGATGAGAGCGCTACGAAGACACTTCCGCAGCCTAGGAATCGGAGATAGCAGCCACGCGAGATAGGAGTTATCCAGGTCAGCTGTTCCTGTGGGAATGGAGCCCCATCGACGTTGGAGATCCATGAGTCGCTTCCGTCATCCGCTACTAGAAATCATTGTGGTACTCAATGGACCTTTATGGTCTTGTATCACATTCTTGTAACTGCTTGGATTTCTGTATCAAGGAAGTGTCCACCAGCGAACAGTAATCCTGGGGCTGGTGATGACACGAGGGTCATTTGCTGGGATTTTATGTCCCGGAAAACCGGCCCTGACAACCTTGGTATCAGAGCCAGGCTGACCATTGGCTAATCCTATCTTAACCTGGTCACTATCCCTAGGTTTCCACACCATCCACATCCTTCCCTGTCCAGAGTCAAGCCCATCCTATCCGATATCCTGCACAGTGGCTAGCCGACATCTTTTTGACAGTCGGTGCCCAACCTATCAACCCAGCCCATAGGCCGTGTGCCTGTGGCCGACACCTGAGTTGTCCCATCCACAAGTGTGCGATGGAAGACTCAGTTAGCCTATAAAGGAAGCCTTGCCTCTACTCAGCACACCATAACCTTCATTCGCAACCTGATATCCAAACCACCAAGATGCCTGGTGCCATCGTTTACAACGAGACCACTACAGTCGAGCTTGAAGACTTTGTAGCCATCCTCGCCAATCTCACTCGTCATGCTTTTGGCATAGAAGAGCCCCCGAAATATGTTGTGTAATGGGAGCACACGAGTGATGCCATCCATCACTTCTAGGCCACGATGCTCATCTACGGGAGAGGTACCACATCAAAATGACCCTACCGGTTCACCGGAAGGACGACCTCCGATGAGCCCCAAGCCATCCAACTTGCAGCCCGAGAAACTATTGTTCAACTACGGCATCTGTCGCCGAGGGTTAATAGCCGCCCTTTCTTCTACTACCCTAGTCGTGAAGGCTATGGTAGCCCGACCCTAGTCGCCAACGGAGACCAGGAGTCGGATCCTACTCTAGTGCATCTAGTGCGCTACCTGAAAGCGCAAGAGGCACTCTTCGATCAGCTCACCAATGATCTGATTGCGGCCCGCAGGATGCTTGCTCTCCTGACCCCGGTGAGGAGTGAAGCTGCACCCGCCACCAGCACCCCAGTAGTGCTGTTCGGGAGACCAATCGAGCCCCCGAGGTCTGCCAATGTCATCCAACCAAGACACGCATTCGTCAACCCGGAGCAACTCCGTCGCCTCTTGGAGACCTACTCCAATGGGGCTGTGGCAATGACATCTCATGAGAGACACAGTCGTTACCGCAGCCCTGTAACTCCTCATCCTACCCCGACCAGCTCCGAAGCTGAAGCACACGGAGAAGCCTTGACATCCGCGGAGAACGCCCGACTAGATGTCAACGAAGTGGACTGAGTCCACCAGAGTAGTTGTCAAATCCATAGTAACCCCGTTGCCCTATAGATCCCACCTTCGTGCCGTAGACAACCATGAGTATGTTTGTTGCAATATTTAGCGCTAGTTTGCATGATGCAACCCTTGTGTTGTATTATAGGACGTATGTCATAAATGCATTTCTATGATTGCAGTTTACATATGATTGTTTGTTGTTGTGATCTGCATTTAGTTCTTCCACCCTTAATAAATCTCGAGGATGAGATTTTCTTAAGGGGGGGTAGATTTTGTAACACCCCAAAATTTTAATCCATGTTTTTACTAAATAAAATTTTGATTAAAATAAAATTTGGAATTATAATAGGTCTTTTGTTTATTTTAGAATCTTTTCTGTTTTCTACTTTCCAAAATTCTTCCCTCCATATAGAAACTTTTGCAAAAATATTGTGGAATTGAAAGTTTTTCCTAATCCTTTCCTTTATCTTTTAAAATTCAGTAGGAAATATTTTCATAATAAATTTTCCCCAAAACAATTCTTTTAATGGCATTTTCAAACTCTATAAAGTTTCTATTGCACTAAAACTATTTCAAATATTTTCTTTTGGTTCTTTAAAGTTTTCATGTGGTTCAGATATGTTGGATCTCATTTCACAAATATTCTGAAAAAGTTTCATATTTTAAATTATTGTGGAAATGATTTTCTTTTCAGTAAATTGGCTAGTTTGTTTCCTTTTTGAAAATAGGACCCTTTAAGACTCTAATTTTATTTTCAAAAGATTCCATCAAATCCCTTCTCCGCCCTATGGCAGTACCCAACTCAATTTATTTCACAAAATTTTCCTTGACCATAATTAAACATTTTCAAACCAACTAAGATTCATCTAGAGCCCATGTTGGGATTGCAAAGGAACCACAATCTCCTTAGCACTTCTGGCCTCACAAATCCCTCCTCAGCATAACTTCAGTACCCTCAATCAGATTCACATCCTAGAGGGAAACCCCAATTTCCTCATGAATTATGATCATGAATTATGATGGATGATTATTATCATTAATGTTGTTATGGACTAACCTTTTCTCATATATGAAATGTTGAGTATCTCATGGGAAGGTTTTACCACCTGGATACTCGTGTTGCTACTTTCATTATAAGCCCTTTATGAGGTGTCGCCTCAGACGCCCGACTGTGGCATTTATTTTCAAGACCTTTTGAGGCGTCGCATTCAGACACCCGTTTGGCATTTCTTTTCAAGACCTCTCGAGGCGTCGCATTCAGACACCCGTTTGGCATTTCTTTTCAAGACCTCTCGAGGTGTCACATTTAGACACCCGTTGGGCATTTCTTTTCAAGACCTTACAAGGCGTCGCATTCAGACACCCGACTGGCATTTTATTTTGGAATCCTCCGGCGGTCTAACGCCCGATATTCCATTTTATTCTCTTGGAATCCTGGGGCGGTCTAACGCCCGATGTTCCATTTTATTTTCTTGGTTATTACTTGAATGACATAATTAGCCATTTACACCATATTAATATTTATCTTGCCATGCTATAATATCAATCAAAATATGCATATAATTTAGTCCATCATGAACATATGCACTCTATTGCATTCGGTATATCTTTTGTTCATGATGTTTGCGAGTACATTCAAACGTACGCAGTGGCTTGTCCCTGGCTATTGTCTTGGCCAGATCATTATCCGGACGAGAGCGCTACGAAGACACTTCCGCAACCTAGGAATCGGAGATAGCAGCCACGCGAGATAGGAGTTATCCAGGTCAGGTGTTCCTGTGGGAATGAAGCCCCATCGACGTTGGAGATCCACGAGTCGCTTCCGTCATCCGCCACTAGAAATCATTGTGGTACTCAATGGACCTTTATGGTCTTGTATCAAATTCTTGTAACTGCTTGGATTTCTGTATCAAGGAAGTGTCCACCAGTGAACAGTAATCCTGGGGCTGGTGATGACACGAGGGTCATTTGCTGGGATTTTATGTCCCGTAAAACCGGCCCTGACAGCGCCCCCTGGCTTGTGGGGCCCCTGGCAGGCCTCTGGCCCCCTCCTTCCACTATATGAAGCCATTTTCCCTAGAAAAAATCAGAAGAAGACTTCCGGGAGGAAGCGCCGCCGTCTCGAGGCAGAACTTGGGCAGGAGCTATTTTGCTCTCCGGCGTAGCAATTCCGCCGGGGATACTTCCCTCCGGGAGTGGGAAATCAAAGCCATCGACATCACCAATGATCCTCTCATCAAGGGAGGACCAATCTTCATCAACATCTTCACCAGCACCATCTCATCTCAAACCCTAGTTCATCTCTTGTATTCAATCTTTGTCTCAAAACCTCAGATTGGTACCTGTGGGTTGCTAGTAGTGTTGATTACATCTTGTAGTTGATGCTAGTTGGTTTATTTGGTGGAAGATTATATGTTCAGATCCTTAATGCTATTCAATACCCCTCTGATCTTGAACATGAATATGATTTGTGAGTAGTTACTTGTGTTCTTGAGGACATGGGAGAAGTCTTGTCATAAGTAATCATGTGAATTTGGTATTCGTTCGATATTTTGATGATATGTATGTAGTTGCTTCCCTTAGTGGTGTCATGTGAACGTCGACTACATGATACTTCACCATCTTTGGGCCTAAGGGAAGGCATTGTGGAGTAGTAATTAGATGATGGGTTGCTAGAGTGACAGAAGCATAAACCCTAGTTTATGCGCTATTCCGTAAGGGGCTGATTTGGATCCATATGTTTCATGCTATGGTTAGAGTTGTCTTAATTCTTCTTTCATAGTTGCGGATGCTTGCGAGAGGGGGTAATCATAACTGGGAGGCTTGTTCAAGTAAGAACAGCACCCAAGCACCGGTCCACCCACATATCAAATTATCAAAGTAGCGAACGCGAATCAAACAAACATGATGAAAGTGACTAGATGAAATTCCCATGTGTCCTCGAGAATGCTTTGCTTATTATACGAGTTCATTCCGGCTTGTCCTTTGCTATAAAAAGGATTGGGCCACCTGGCTGCACTTTTGTTACCGTTACTACTTGTTACTTGTTACGAATTATCTTGCTATGAAAACTATCTGTTACCGCTACTTTCAGTACTTGCAGAGAATACCTTGCTGAAAACCGCTTGTCATTTCCTTCTGCTCCTCGTTGGGTTCGACACTCTTACTTATCGAAAGGACTACACTTGATCCCCTATACTTGTGGGTCATTAGCGTCTGGCCTCATTTAAATAGCGGGTGGACACGAGGAGCCAAGCGGCGTTGTGTTGAATGTCGGCCGGCTCGCGGACGGACGTGTGGCCGGAGTAGGTTTCTCGGCACACGTGCGGGTTCAGTAGAGGTAGGCAGGGTAGTCTGAAGCTAGTTGAATGCGGCGAGGAGGCGTGTTCAGCCTGACGTGTAGCGGGTGGCGGTCTCTCGGCCGGCGCGCCGGTTCAATGCCTGCGCCAGTGAGAGGTCGCGTCTGCTCTGGCAGCGGGTGAGAGAGGATGGCACGGTCCGCAGATCGGGACACGCTGGCAGTGTCTCCTCCCTCACCGACAGCGACCGTAGCAACGCTGCATCGCCACCCTTCCACGGCGGACAGGATCCTATCGGATCTTTCACCGCTGGTGAGGAGAGAGACAATGGCTACCGCCCGTCTTATTTAGATCAGGAGAGGGTGAGAGTGTGTGAAGGGGGCAACCTTGGCTAGCAGCAAGCACTGAAACTCCACCCTACGTGTATAGTGACAATTTTCATTTTTCGCTCCATACCAATTGCTTTAATAAATTGTATAACGCGCCATTGAAAAACGGAACTCTTACCCCGCTAAAAATTGTATTTTCTAAACATGGAACTCGATCAGTAGCGAGCCACAGCCTCCAGGTCGTTCATGTGTGGTCCCGACCGTCAACACCTGCGGATCAAATTATCACGCGAGCTGACTCTTCGTACAAAAGTGCGCTCCACCACGTACCCGATATCCGCGCATGCAGAAATCGTGCACCTACGGGTTTATTTGTTTATGATGCATTACGTAACTCTCATGTGTGCGAGACAGCGAGAGACCGACTGTGTACGTGCGCCTCTTCTCTTCGTATATGTACTCAAGCATTTGTGTGATGTCCAAAAAAATACTCTAGCATTCCTGTGGGGCCTGTTGGATCGTCAATCGAACGGACACAGGTAGAGGTCGTAAAAAATTGTAGAAAACCCCTCAAAGAGTCTCAAAATTTCGCTCAGGTCCAGAGGTTGTATCCACGATCCAACGGCCCAAGAGCTCTCGTATCATGGGATCATGGGAGGCCTTGGAGCACCAATTTTTTTCCTATAGGAGATCGTCCTACAGACAAATGGTGTGTGTGCGTGAGAGCCGACATAGAGAAAGAGAGTAACCTAGAGAGAGAGAGAGAGAGAGAGAGAGAGAGAGAGAGAGAGAAGCGTGCATACGAGAGATTGACCTCGAGATAGATCGTGTGTCTGAAAGAGAGAGAAAGAGAGGAGGGAGGGAGTGTGTGTGTGACAAAGACACGAATAGTGTGTGTGCGAGAGGTATCGACATAAATACAGACGGTAGTGTGTGTGTGTGCGCGATCGAGAGAAAAAGAGGTAGACAAAAGATCAAGGATCAAAGAGAGACATCAGAGTATGCGTGTGTGTGAGAGGTAGGGAAGAAGGCTTGGTGATCGATGGAGCGTGTGTGTGTGTGTGACAGAGAGATAATGGGAGAAGTCACATGGAGTACGCATGAATGGTTAGGGAGCGAGATACGTTGTGTGCAAGGGAGGCCTGGAGAGATAGGGTGCGTGAAATGAAGGGGCCTACAAATATTATGCGAGAAAGACCTAGAGAGAGCACGGGAGAAAGAATGCCGAGTGTGTGTGTATGTGTGCTAGGGAGAAAGAGAGTTCTTACTACAAAGAAATAGGGAGCGCGGGAGAGACTACATAGAGAGGGCGTGTTTCAAGAAGGGACGATATATCTACATAGATATAAGGAGCGTGAGAGAGACATATACGAGAGAGGGGAAGCGAGAGTGTGCGATAGATGGGGAAACCTAGCTAGAGGCTAGTCGATCAGTGTGTGTGAGAGAGACATGAGTCGGGGGTGCGAAAGTGAGAGTTGTGTGTGTGTGTGTGAGAGAGAGAGAGAGAGAGAGAGACGGGAGTCGGGAGGGGGAGGCGAAAGCGGGAGTTGTGTGTGTGTGAGAGAGAGAGAGAGAGTTTGTCTGATCAGTCAACAAAGGAATAGTATCAGTTTTGGAACGGAGTTGAAGAGGAAAGGAGACCCCGACAGGTGGTGTGTGTGCGAGCGAGAGAAATTTTAGTGCTACGAGTCATATATAGAAAGACATAGGGTGCGTGAGAGATCCCTAGAGAGAGAGAGAGAAAGTGATAGCTGAGTAAGAGAGTGTGTGTGGCGGGGAAAAAGAATGCTAGGTAGCTAGGGAGATACCAGAGCACGATAGAGACGTGAGAGATAATGAGAGCCAAGTGATCTATAGAGATAGAGAGAGTGTGACACCTCTCGAGAGAGATGGTGAGAGACTGTGTTTGTGAAAAAATAGAAACATGTAGTGAGTGTGCGGGTGAGATGGAGAAAAGAGTGATAGCTATATGAAGGAGCACGCGAGAGAGACCTAGAGAGAGATGGGCATGAAAGGAGATTCAAATAATTAGCCACGTGTATAAAAGATGCCAATATAAAAGGGATTCAAATATTTGAAATACAGATGATGATACATGTAATTCATACTCGAACCGAAATTGATCTATCAAACATGCATATTCATTTGAATTTGGGCACATGTATGTTATTTAATTTCTTGATATTAGGGATCCATACATTTGAGTTGAACATAAAGTGGTTTCAAATATTTGAATTCAACCTTATGAATTTGAGATCATGGCATTTGTAAATCATATTTATATATAAAGGGGCAGAATTCTTTGTTGTGCTTTTGAAAGTATATATAAAAAATGATGTATATAGATTTGTATTCGAATACAATATGGATCCTGCCCGAAAAAAAAAGAATACAAAATGGATTCGAATTGAGTTGGCACGGTAAACGTGCAAGCTTATTCTCCTAAAATTTGAACGAAGCGGCGAAACACCCAGTCCCTCCTCAGTCGTAACCGCCCGAAACCAAATTTTGGGAGATGGAAATTACTGCCCATCCCTGACACGCAAAACATACCGGCTCAATTTCTATAGGTCTCGATAGGGGTAGGTTTGTAATTTCACTCAAACATGACATAATCGTCTCTCACCCTGATTCATACACGGTGGGCGCCAAAACACAGTCTCTCCTCGGCCGAAATCGCCTCTCACCCCGATTCATACATGATGGGCGCTAACAGTGGGCGCCAAAACAAACTCTCCTCTGTCAAAATCTCTCTCGGCAAATATTCGGGGTATGCGAGATTACCGTCCTATCCCCAACCAACCAATATCGCTCTGATGTCTGAAATTTTAAACGGGGGCTAAGTTTTCGGAAAGTTTGTTTTTGCAGAATAATTGGTAAGACGATCACGGTGGCATCGCCGCTCGGGGATCCATGGGAAATCTAACCCACCTGTCTACATTAAGAGGCTCTCCAGATGGGCTGGGGGCTCAGCAGGACAGCATTCGGCCACCAGGCGATACCAAATTCTAGAAGATTCCGGGCAAAGTGTGGGAGCCTGCCGGAGGTCTCGCGAGTGTCTACTGTGACCTCCGCCACACTCAGGGGCTACTAACGCGGTCCTGTACCAGGGGTGGCTCACGACAAGGAGCTCGGCCTCATCCAAGACACAGGGCCCGCTAGGCCTAGAGCAAGGAGGAAACCCTAGGAGGCGAAGACACCTTTGTGGTCCCCAAGAATAGAGGGCGGCAACGCCCCGGATCGCATCTAGCATGTAAACCATAGACCTCTCCTGCCTATATAAAGGGAGGTCTAGGGTACTCATTGATCATCTATCCACATACAGGAAAACTCTCGGTAGCAATCTCATTCGTTGTTGTAACCCCTCGCACGAGGTACCCCTCCATTATGAATCATCAAAACCAGCAGGACGTAGGGTAGTACTCTCCGGAGGGCCGAACTTGGATAAACCCCTTGTGTGACCTCTGATCCATGACTTCTAGCTGCGCTTGGACCCCTACCGAGGGATCTGATAGTATTTTGCACCGTCAACCATCGATTTAAGGGTTAAATTTGTAGCACGAAGTTTGTATTTTCTATGTATGCACTATGGTTGTGATGAACTATTTTCCAACGTGAATATGTTTTTAAATATGCAGTACCATTTACGGGATCTGTTCCACCAAAGCCTTCGCGTTATCGCAAATCAGTTTTCAGGGGAACACTAAAACGATTTTGTAGTACAAGATTTTAGCAGATCTGCTAGAGATGCTCTTAGGGGGGAGACGTGAGACAAGTTCGATGACATCTCTATCATACCCTAAAAGTTGTACTATAGTAGAGAATACCCCACACGCGTTGCTGTGGGAATCGACTACAATATATTTTAGTGATTTGATTGTACAAAACATGTTAAGATGCAGCACACCGACCCCAAGGTGGTTTGGACAGCAAATGTTTCCCAATTAACCTTGCACTTATCACCCATCACCTTATTGACCCCTGACCTAAGGAAGGCACACACAGTCTTAGTGATGCTCTTGAGGATGGGTGGGGGGACAACTTGCGGTGTTAGGTGGTGAAAGGATTGTGAGGTCATAACCGACTTAATAAGTGCACCGTGTCCCACCGAGATGACATGCATGCCTTCCCAAGGCACAAGTTTCTTTGCAATTTTGTCCACGAGGTATTTAAAGTCGACACACCTAAGATGCGAAACAAAGAGAGGGCGTCCGAGATATCTCATTGCACTACACCATGACACTCAAAGCAGCGTCAAACAATCTGTCGGCATAGGTCACCTAAGGCGACACATTTAGTGTCGGGAAAGACCTTTGCCGACAGAAAGGAGCTGTCACCTATAGTCCTGCCGAAAAAGGTCTTTGCCGACAGATAAATCTATGTCGACAGACAGTATGACGACGTTGGTGAGATCTATGGCGACAGACATTTCTACACCGACAGACTGAGTTATACCAACAGATCATTCGACATTGTGCTATGCTGACAGATTGTGCGACATCCATTGCTATGCCGACCGTTTGTCTGTCAGTGCGCTATACCGACAGACAGTGCGACGTATACTTCTGCCGACACATTTGCTGCCACGGTTCTACATTTCAGCACAAATGCAAAATGCACCATATTTTGAATGAAATTACATTCATAATATTCAATTCATGTTCAATATGCAATACATATACAAACAATTGCACTCTTGTATTCATCACAAGATACCATGGATCAATACATTTATATTCAACATATAGAAGATTCATTAGTTTTTTTCACTCAAGTTAGCTACATCCACTAAGGAAATACATAGGTCGACATACATGCTATGGCCTGTTACAAAACATGGGCTAAGTTCATAAGAGACTCATGTTCGGTCACTATACAAATCACTATGAAACAGACCAAGTCTTTGATCATCGAACCAACAACAACTTCCATATGATGAAAATAGGTCGACCATGCATGCCATGAACAAAAGCCATAACATCTTCGACTTAATACTTTCTGCCATTTGACCCTGCAAAATCACTCATATGTTTCAGCAATATTATCATAGGAGCATTTGTTCAAACATCTAAGTTGCTCTTGAGTCCAAAAATCTAAAAACAGAAGATGTACAACAAACTGGCTTGCTTAAATGAAAAGTAAACAAATACTCCTAGCTTGCTCTTGAGTACTTGATTGCACAACCTCTCTAATTAAATGTATGCATCTCTCCTAGTTTTTTTATTTCTCTCTAATTTTCAAATTTAATTTGGCAGCATATAGGTCAAATCCCAAAATATACTTATTTAAATGCAATGAAGAAACCCAGTTACATGCACAGTTATCAAGAAGCAGCCATGAATATATAGCCCAGCTTTGTAGAAAATAAAGCATCAAACTAGCATTCAAGTTTTACAAACACACGCACAGATCCATGAGAGTTTGCATGTTACATGAGATATGCTGATAAAAAAAGAAAGTAGTGCCAAACAAGGGTGAGGAATACAAAAGGGGAAATTATTTAGAATTATACTGGAAACCATCTACATCGGTAAAATTTAGCTAGAGTTTTAACTAAACATACAGCTCTGAACTACAACGGTTGAGAACCAACAGGTCGTTGTGAAACTTGATTAGTTAGATTGCTATAGCCCAGTAGTGTTGTGCAGACATTGATAGCCTCTTCTATTTCCGAGTATTGCAATACAAGCAAAAAAACAAGAGCAACTAACCACCACATAAACATTGTCAGACCATGCAACTCCGCTAATTATCATAAATGCAAAAGAGGAAGCAACTCCTATTTCGTTAATGGACTAGATCTGACAGAACATAATAGCACCTTGACTCTCGAGCAGAATTTAGGAACTGGTAATTCCTTTCACACGTACTATAAGAAGATCTTTCATCGAGAAAGGTGGAACTTAACCAATCTGGACACTATAAATCAACACAACATGAGGAGGGGCCCCTTACCTTTTTCTAACAAGAAGCAAGAAACTCGGTTGCAGAATTTATCTCTGGCTGGGTTGAAGCACCAGATAGTTACTCTAGCACTGATCTAGGGCTCCGTTTTCAATCTGAACATTAGCAGTGCTTATCCACCAATCAGTCGTAGGCTTGAGGTTAAACTTGAGGGAAATGAAAGATAACTTTCATATGTTCAGTGCAGTGTAAGTCAATGATAACTTTAATGGCTTCGAAATGCTGGTGCAATGTTGGTCAAGATCATTCAATGGTAAAGCATGACAGTGAATCAAACTACAAGTTTTTTCTTCATATTACATAGTACACATAGAAACAAGCTATCATGTAAATGCCTGAAGTAGCAGATTATCCTCCTTTCGATTTGATGGTCTGATGCATCATCGATTATAGTCTGATGCAAACTCTCTGATAGTCTGATGAATCATCTATTTATAGTGACATTAAAAACTAGTGTATATGTGTGTAATTATATGCTTACATACACACACTATGAAGCATGAAACATGACAAGAAAAATGCAAAGGAGACCTAGAAGAAAAACAATAGACTTTTAGTTCACACTGATGACCCTTTTTCCCATTCTAGCCCTTTTTATTTTTGAGAGCATCATACCACAGATAACAGTGAACAAACAATTCCCTATCTGCAAAAAATCATATTCAGTTCTATAAGACCTCTCACCTTCCTCTTGTTTTCACCAATATTTGTGAGCCTCTATAGTTCATCATTTGCTAAGCTCGCTTCCTCCTCTTGTTCTTGCCATATTTTCTGCTGCAAATAACACATATTGTTGAACATGATGCTTAAGAGACAATGGTAGAAAATAAGATGCATACCAAGCAAATTATGTAATGAGTTAACACAGGGCAGCAACAAAATAAAATTCAAACAATCATCAATTTCTATATCTTTTCACAACTCCAAGCAGCAGCAAGATAATAAGAATCTGGGTGGCAACTATAAATCAGCATGGCACAATGGTCGTGGACACATAGAGCATGAGAGAGCACCAGTGGCTTACTACTAGCGATGCCGGAGTGGAAGTAAAATTAGGTCCACCGGACACGTAGCGCGGAAGGCATCGGAGTGGAAGAAGAATCACTGCGCACACCACATGATGGCTTTGTCCTGCACCTGCATGCGCAAGGAAACACATTGATACAGTAGGCATGTCAATTACAGTGAATACATATGGTGTTCTCAGCAGCAAAGAAACAAAGGTGTAGATGCTTTAGCACACACTAATCCATCATAATTATCAAAAGGGAAATATATTTGGACGTACGAACTTCCACAGCTTAGCCCACATTTGAAATGTTGTTCTGTTTTGGAGCTAGTGATTAGGATATAACATGTCCACATTATCTAAAAGGAAATATGTTTGATACGAACCCTGAAGCAATAACAACAATCTTAGACAAGCTGCGGAAGTAACTGGCAGATGCTCTACAATATAATTCGTTGCCAACCTATATAACACCCCCTTAAATATGGAAATGATAGTTAGATCAATAAATAAAGGAACAGAGATACCCTTACGTAGCATCAACCTTATGGGAGCACAATGTCAAGCAACTGTCCTGCACCATAAATTTTGGCGGCATGTATAGCAAAAGGAAAGGCAAGTAGGTCAACATACAGCGGAAGCAACAAATGGCCACCACACTTCATAATCTCTCTCTTGATTTTTCAGTCTCTAAAATAAATAAATAATGATTGTGAAATCTGAGGCACAGCCGAAGGAAAAGGAGATTCACATAATCACTTAAACTTCCATACACTACATACAGAGTCCAAGTTCTTATAACATGTTCTGTTACAAAGATGCAAACTGCACTATTGATTTCACAACTTTCCACCGGCACTTTGGAACGTGAGTTGCTAATACAGGTGGCACTTTTGGAATGACAAGCACAACGGCCGTCTAGTAGGAAACTAAAGGTGCATGCTACATAAGGTAAAATTTCCAAATACAGGTGGCCAACATAATTTATTTAGTCTGAAACTTCAGGTGCTGGCGTGCTGCAAAGGATTGTGCTTCATTTGTTCAAGAAGACAAGTTGGATTGCAGGACCTCTCCTCTTCTCCTCTCTGAAGAAATAATTACTGTGGTGCAGTAAGCAAATTTAGGCCGGAGGAAGGAGATGAACAGAAGAGGAGGGAAGAGAAATGCTTACATTGTCCATGGCGTCGGAGCAACGACATCTTGGGAAGGGAAGAAGCAAGCACACAGAGCACCTGCGCACGCGTGAGGAAAACACATCAGCGAAGGGAGCGACCAAATCAAAACTAATCAATAGTCGGGGGGGAGAGGGGCGGGAGGAGACCTTCCATGGCAGCGGCTGCTAGTGCGTGGTTGTGGAGATGGAGCCCGATGTGGATCTGGCGCTGGGAGCTGAGGTGCTCGACGACGATGGCACTGGCGGATCTGGGCACGCCATGGCCGCCGCCTGACCTGCTCTTGGTCGCAGTGGATCTGCCTCCCTCTTGTCTTGCCCTGTCTTCAGGAGGCACCTTGGGCTTGGAACGTGCGGAAGCACCGCATGCTAGAAGGAGCTTTTGGGAGGCGCCATCAGTGGTGGGAAAGGCGGCGGCGCGAGCAAATCGGCCGGCAAGTCAGCGGTGGGAGCGTGTGTGGTGTGGGGGGAAGAGAAAGAGATAAGATGGGGTGGTGGCCGGGTGGAGAAAGAGATAAGATTGGCCAAAATTTGAAGTTTCTGCATCTCTCGACGCAACTTGTCCCGCGTGGCTCGAAATAAGTGGGCCAGGTCCAAACTTACGCCGACACTTTTTCCATCGCGAAGCAACAACGACAGATAATCTAACAACAAAGAAACTTATACCGACACATTGTATGTCCACAAACCGTTATGCATTGCCGACAGACACACCATTGAAAGTCTAGAGCAACCTCGACCATTCGTGTGTCGGCATTGTTGTGGACAAATAATGTGCCGGTCATATACACTTGTACCGACAGATGCATGTCGCCATTGTGGTGTCATGGTGTAGTGTTGGGAAGGAAGATTTCATGTCAGGAAATTTGGCTGATCATGATAACAACTTGGTATGGGATGTCTTTTAGGGCATGTTTGGGACTGCTTTGCTCTGTAAATTCAGCTCCTCTTTAAAAAACACAAGTCAAATAGGATAACTCCATGATGTCCCGCTCCAAAAAAAACTAGAGGTGCAACTCCCTGTTTTCATAAACCTATTCAGGAGTGTGCCAAAAACTCTAGTTTAAAAAGTCCTCATGAATTTAAGGGAAAATTGTGTTGAACATTTGAGGAATTTCCATTAAGTTTAATCTAGAAAAATAGTGGATAAAACATGAATATCATAATAGCGATGATAATAGAAACAAGCAACAGATTGTTGAAACTAGTCATGCAATCGAGATCATAAGCAAGAAGCATCATATCCATGTTGATTGTTACCAGTAAACCAAACGCTAGCCCTAACAGGGAGGATAGGATGACATACGGAGCAACGAAAGCAGAAGCAGATGCGCCATTCATCATGGCGCCGAGGAGGTGGTCGACGTCGAGGAAGAATTCATCATTAGGGAACTCGTCGTGGGGGATGTCGCCGTTCGCAACCATGATGAACAAGGATCCAACAGTCAAGCAAGGGTGCTACCCCAAAACCTGACCCCCCTCTCCTATACTGGATCACAAGAGGTGGGATTTCGGAGGCTTGCTGCCTCACTGCCCGGTGCACGTCGGGAAGCAAGATGGGAAAGAGGTAGGCGCCGCAATGCTTTGGAACGAAGGAATGAAGTGTGTTTGTTTTGGAAGAGGAGCGACCTCTTATAGACAAGACAAGTTGAAACTGACGCCTTATTAATGGAAGAGAAATGGGTGCACTAAATCCCATTGAGGAGACGAAGAAGAAACCGTCCGAGTCTGTTCAGTTTCGTCTCCCATTAGTAGTCCAATCGTTTCAACTTATTTATTGCATGATAAAAATAAAGAGTGTGTACACATGGCATGTGTCCTAGCTCAACTCGGCTTGCTCACGACGCGCATGTGAGGCGTGGTGAGGTGGGCGACGGAGGAGGAGTGCGCGTGTATGTGCTTCTCAAGCTCTTAGTGGTATGTGGAACAAACCCCTTATAAGTTGGTCTCACACATTCTCTACTAGCGGGGTGGGACTAAACTTTCCATACCACCTTGTCATGCATGAATGGGCCACATTGGCCTCTGGAATTAACAATGAATTATTGGCAATATTCTAAAATATTAAATGGGCTTATAATTCCAACAATCCCCCACCAGATCCACAAGGCACATAGAATTTGGCTGTGGTTCCAAAACATTGTTTATATACCGGTGTTTTGGTGGAGACTGTTAAGTTGAACTTCCACCTAGAACACCATGTTACACTCGTTCACAACTTGAACAGTGGACTGCGCCTTGAACTGCAAGTTTTATGCAAACAAGTTTCATGTAAAAGTCTTGACTGATATTAGACCGTTGAAAACTTTCCCGCGGGTAGGAGCATATACGTCATACTCTAGGGCCTCTTCATGAGTTTATTAAAAAGCACCCAACTCTTACAGACTGCAGTGTTTGATGGTCTAACTCATATAGGTGTGTTCTTTCAAATGTTCTATAGGACAACATCTTTGCCTACCCAAGCCACTCAGAACACATTAAGATAAATATCAGCCTAGCATATAGATTAGGAGAAAATTGCATCATAGCTGAGTGGATCTTTATAAAATAAATATTCTCTCTCAGTTATCCAATATCTTGTCTCACCAATTCTAATTCACAGGATCTCCGATCGCATAGAATGGGTTACCACCATGAACAATTTATGTAGTGGGTCTCAATCCCATCTTATTCAATGCATTATCTGTCACATTTTGTGATTAACCCTTTGTGAAGGGATCTGTCAGATTCTTCAATGTGTTTATATAGTCTAATGCTATAACTCCATAGTTTCTCCTAAATATGACAGATTTTAGTCTCCTTCTCACTTGTCTTGATGACTTCTTATTATCCTTAGAACTGTTTACCTTGACAATCACTGTTTGATTATCACAGTTCATTAGGATAGCTGGTATTGGTTTTTCAACCACCAACAAGTCCATCAAAAGTTCTCGAAGCCATTCTACTTCAACTTGTTGTGTCTAATGTTGCGAGTACTACTTCCATTGTTGACCTTGCTAAGATGGTCTGCTTGTAAGACTTCTAGGAAACAACAACACCACCAAGTGTAAACACATAACCACTTGTGGCTTTAAGCTCATCAACATCAGATATCGAATTCGCATAACTATAAACCTCAAGTACTCATAGATACCCGGTACAGTGAAGTACATAACTCACAATACCTTTTTGACAGCGCATTATCCTCTCAAGAGCATGCCAATGAACATCTCCTGGGTTTGAAACAAACTTGCTTAGTTTAGTCACAGCAAACGAGATGTTAGGTCTCCACTAGCTAAATACATAAGCGATCCAATGGTTTGAGAATATCTTAATTGGTTCTTTGTTTCTCCTTCATTCTTCCAAATCAATACACTCGGATCATAAGGTGTTGGAGAAGGTTTGCAATCTGAATATCCAAAGTGATCCAGAACCTCTCCACATAGTGAGACTGCAACAGAGTGATCCCACCATCATCACCTCTTAAAAGCTTGATGTTAAAGATAACATCAACTACTCCAAGGTCTTTCATCTTAGAGCTATGATTTATAAGACCTTTCACTTCCTCGGTGACCTTGAATTTGTTCCAAATGTAAGTATGTCGTCAACATACAAACACAATATAACTCCCCCGCCCCCACCAGCATGGCAATAGTACACACACCTATCGGCTTTGTTTGCAACAAAGCTCGTAGATGTCAAAGTTCTTTTGAACTTCTTGTGCCATTGCTTAGGTGCTTGTTTCAAGCCATACAAAATTTCAAAAACTTACCCACTTTTCCTTCATGATCCCATCTACTACAAAACCATCAGGTTGTTCCATGTAAATTTCCTACTCCAACTCCCCATTTAGTAATGTTGTCTTAACATTCATTTGATGAACAAGAAGATTGTGTTAGGCAGCCAATGAGAGTAGTACTCGAATGGTGGTCAATCTGGCCACAAGCGCATAAGTATCAAAGAAATCTTCACCTTCTTTTTGTGTATAACCCTTGGCTACAAGCCATGCCTTGTACTTTTCAATTATATCATCAGGCCTAAGCTTTTTCATAAACACCCACTTACATCCTACGGGTACACCCATAAGGACGATGAGTGACCTCCCATGTCATGTTAGCCATGATGGAATCCATCTCACTACGTACAACTTCTTTCCACTAGTCAGCATCAGGAGATGCATAAGCTTCTGAAATAGAAGTGGGAGTAGCATTCACAAGGTACACAATGGAATCTTCACCAAATGACTTTGTGGCCCTTTGTCTCTTGCCCCTTTTAGGAGCTTCATTGTCATCCTCCTCAGGAATCTCAGCGTGTTTCTACTCAGAATGTTCCAATGGAACGAAATGTTGAGGAGTTGTCTGTGACCTCTCACTAGATGAGCTAGGCATATCTTTCATAGAGAAAATATCCTCAAAGAAAGTCGCATCATTTGACTCCATGATTGTACCAACATTCATGTCAGGTACCTCAGATTTCACCACTAGAATCTATAAACAATGCTATGGAAAACATATCCAAGAAAAACACAATCAACATTTTTTGCTTGAAGTTTATGCTTCTTAGGAATTGACACGTTGACTTTCATCAAACAACCCCAAGTTCGTAAGTAAGAGAGTGTAAGCCTTTTCCGTTCCCATTCCTCAAATGGGGTAATCTCTTTATTCTTGGGGGAACTCTATTTAGGACATGACTTGCAGTCATCAAAGCCCCCCAACCATTCTTGGAAAGCCCCGTTGTGTCTAACTTGGCATTGACCAAATCAGTTAGAGTGTGATTCTTTTGTTCGACAAGCCTGTTTGACTAGAGAGAATAGGGGGGTGTCTTGTCATTTATTATACCATGTTCCACCATGATCCGACCTAAGCCTCTTGATCTTTTGATCGAGTTAATTCTCTGCTTCATCTTTATAGATCTTAAAGTAGTGCAAAGACTCGTCTTTTTAATTTCAACAGATATATCATGCAATATCTAGTAGAATCATCGATCAGAGTCATGAAATATCCTTTTCCACCTTTTGTCACACACCATTCATCTCACAAAGATCTAAATGTACGAGTTCTTGCGGTGCCAAAATCCTCGCCTCAACAGTTGTATGAGACTTATGAACTTGCTTTGCTTGCACATACACTTGGCACTTAGAACCTTTGACAATTGTGAATTTTGGGATTAAAACTCAAATTTGCTAGTCGTGTCATGCAACCAAAGTTAATATGACAAAGTCGTGAATGCCAAACATTCAATTCAGTTTCACTTCAAACATGATTAATAACTTTAGTGCAAAAGTCTCACAAAGATAGGCGGAACAAGCCTCCACACTCATAGACCTTTCCAATAAATTGTCCACACTTAAATACTACAACCTTATTGGATCCAAATGCCAACTTATGGCCATCTCGATACAAATGATAGCCACTAACAAGGTTTTTACTTATAGAAGGGACATCATGTTGCACGTTCTTCAGCCGCACGATCTTTCCCGAAGTAAACTTTAGATCAACCGTACCAACACCATGTGTAGAAGCATGTGACCTATTTCCCATCAGCACGGAATAGTTCTTGCGACCTGATAAGAAGAAAACATGTGTGTGGCACCCCGATCTGACTCAGACGGGTGCCTGCACGTGCCGGCCTAGGATAACTTCCCGGCATGCGCCAGACTCATAGTACATTGCTCCAAACATGACTTAATTAATAGAACAATGTTTACAACATGATTACAAGAGTATGCAGTGTAATACTCCACGATAGAGCTATTCGGCAGTGGAAGACTACGTTCGCGGCTTGGTTGGGCTTCACAACTCATAGGACTGGCTGGGGCGACCATCTAGCTTATTGCTACTGGTGATTGTGTTGGGATTACTCGAAGAGGAAGGGTGATGTAGTATAGTAGCAGATAGTATTTCCCTCAGTTAAGAACTAAGGTTTATTGAACGAATAGTAGACGCCACACAAACAACGTGAACGGTACCTGCACACACGTACGAAACAAATGCTTGCACCCAACGAAGGCAAGAGGGTTGTCAATCCCCTTGTTCTCGCCAATTGCAAGGATTAAATATGATAGTGATAGATATATAAATAAAATAAAATAAAAACACATAAAATAGTGATCAATTTTAGGTTTGTAGTAATAATGGAGAATGGACCCAGGGGGCATAGGTTCACTAGAGGCATCTCTCTCATAAGCATATCATCGGTGGGTAAACAAATTACCGTTGGACAATTGACAGAATAGCACATAGTTATGATTATGATTCTTCATGGCATGATTCATATAGGCATTACGTCCGCAATAAGTAGACCGTAATCCAACTGCATCTACTACTATTACTCCACCCCAAGACCGCTATCCAACATGCATCTCAAAGTATTAAGTTCATGACAAACAGAGTAACACTTTAAGCAAGATGACATAATGTAGACAAAGTAAGACCAAGCATTATATTCGAACCCCATCGTTTTATCCTTAGTAGCAACAATACAATATGTGCCTTGCAACTCCTCCTATCACAGAGTAAGGACACGGCAAGATTGAACCCACTACTATGCACCACTTCCTCTGAAGATACTCATCAACTTGGCCAAAGAAAACTCATAGATCGGAGAGCATACATAGCTGTAAAATCACACATAAATAGATCTCAGAAAAGTCTCAAATAATTTCAATGAATAATCTGATCATAAACCCACAATTCATCGAATCCCAACAAACACACCGCGAGAATTACATCAAATAGATCTCCGAAGAGATCATTGTATTGAAGATCAAAAAGAGAGAGATAAAGCTACCTAGCTATTGAGATGGACCCGTAGGTCCTATAGGAACTTCTCACACATCATCATGGAGGCAGCAAGGTTGATGAAGATTGCCTCCCCAATGGTTTCCCCCTCCAGCAGAGTACCAGCTGAGGCATGATGGGATCGCGGAAGAACAGAGGGTTGCGGCGGCGGAAGAATTGTTTCGGGCGAAGTGCGTCGGCGAACGGGGTCTCAGTAACGGCCTAAACGCGTGAAATAAAAGGTACCAAAACTATGAGCACAACTAATCATGAAACTAATACTAAAAGAAAGACCTCGCAAAAACAAAACCGTGAGCGTTGGAATCACCTCAATCGGAGCTACGAGCAAAAAGTAAAAAGGGTTTTACTGCCAGGGACTAATATGCAAAAAGAATAATTCCAACTGGGTCCCTGGGCAGTGCGGCTGGTCGCGCCCTCTCTGTGAACATGTTTTCCAGTAGGGAAAACATATTCTGATCTGACGCGCTTTCACTTAACGAACACGTATTTCACTCTAGTACGTATTCCTTGCGCGAAGACGTATACAGGCCGGTGCGCTTCCACTTATCAGAGCTGGCACCGCATGGTCTCACCGACAGGTGGGGCCCGCTACTCAAGTCCTTCTCCTTCCTCTAGCGGGCGACGACAGTGGTGCTCCAGCGAATCTTCTAGCTGACTCTGATCATCTTTGTCGGTGATCTTGGTACCATTGGAATCCTCTCGTCGGGGTGCACCTCCCTGTACCAGTCTCTTCTTCGGTGGTCGACAGTGGCGTCGATGGCTTCCATCCTGCAGCGGTGTTTCTTCGGGCGTTGGTGCTCCGGCGCTCCTTCTTTGCTTCTGGCTGCAACTGACGGTAGCTGAAGCTTCCTCTCCCTCCACTGATCCTCCTCCTTCTCTCAATCTTCCTCTAGGTGGCCTCCTCTTGGCTATGGCCGATGGCAGTGGGCAGCCGCTCTGTTGCAATTGGGGCTATAGAGGGCATTGGCAGCCCTGTCCATAGGCTTGGGGGTCGAGAGTGAGAGAGGGGTGAGGGTGGGGTTCTAACGCGCTCGGGGAGGGGGGGGGCTATTTATAGGTGGCCGAGGGCAGTGTCATCCATGGCGGGCAGAGGGGCACGACCGGGGCCTGGGGCTGCGTGGCTGGCTCTGCGGCAATGGGCGGTGGAGAGTAGAGTCTAGGGGGTGGGGGGTCTAGGCTAGCTGCCAGCTCGGGGGGGAGGGATTTGGCCGGTCGGCGCAAACGGCCAACAGAGAGGTCAGGGGGTGGTCCAGCAGCGGCTCTGTCGGCACCAGCTGGTGATGCCTTTGTGGCTAAGTCCTTCTAGAAGGCCGAGGGGGGTCCAGGGGAGGCTCGGGACAAGCTCCGCGTGGCCACGGGGGAGGGACGGCGAGGGGAGGTCACGGGCATGCAGTAGAGCGCGTGTTTGGTATGAACATGGGGCGGTCACCACTGGCATTGCCAGTTCCAGTGGTGTCCAACCTGCCAAAAGTTGTCTAGGGTGTGTGTTGATGGTCAATTAGTGGGTGTAGGTGTCTGCATCTGACCCATTTTTTCATTCTGACAACAAACTTGTGGGCTTGATATAGTGTTGTGTGTTATGAGTCAATCTGTGAATCCATGTCTGGTCTTGTTCTCATCCAAGGGTGCATCTCTCTACCAAATGTCAGTTCCATCTGATCCTTATAGCTCGCACTTCCTTCACAACTTGCAAATTAGGGCATAAACTTCCAACTTGTCCTGTGATTTTGTGTGGCTGTGAATGACCAAACTTGTGATGTATTTTGGTCGTTTGTGACTACTAGATGCTGCCCAAATTGTTTGACAATTTTTAGAGCTACCAAAATGGTAGTTCTTTCGCAACAGCAATCTAGGGCATACTGGCTTTATCAATTAATTCAAGACTTTTCCTTGCCCTACTTGAGTCAATATATTTACCAAAGCTTACTATAGGCATAAATACCATCTCCAATTAATTTCATCAATTTTAGATGTGCCTAAGTATTCTTTGGATTTATTTCCCCAACGTGGCAGAAATTGGAATTGTTTCTGGAAGAGAAATATTGCATTGATCTTAGCAATATTGTGTCACTCCTTGGATCCATATGGAGTGGAGGGTCTCTTCAAGTATTGGGGTGATCTAGATCAACAAATAAAGTGGAGTTCCTTTATTGCAGTCAAAGCTAGGGTTTCAAATTCCAGCTGACTGGGATTTGAGATGGTTTGATCTTGGTTGTGTTGTGATCCAGGTATAACTATGGTGAGGTGAACTTTTATTAGAAAGTTCAGAAGAAAAAGTTTGGCAGAGAGTTAAAAGTCAGTAACAACACAAAAATCAAAAAGCCCTAATTTTTGGGGTGTTACAAACCTACCCTCCTTAAGAAAATCTCATCCTCGAGATTTCTAAGGTGGACACCAGAATTATGCCTACCCCTCCAAGGAGATATTACTGAGTTGAGAATTCAACTCATCTGATTAGGCATAAACGAGGTGAGGGTACTGCTGATTGGTGCACCTTTGGTGAGGTACTGGTGCTGTGGTGCTAGGGGCATCCGAGGCATTGCCTACTCGGATCCATGGCAAGTTTGGAAAGAAAGAATTTCAATTTCCAAAAATGATAGCTGCATCCCAATTAATATTGTTCTCTCTTACTGACAAGTGGACCAGGGGTCTCCTGTCAGCCTTCTTCTACCTCTAGTTCTAGGCCTCTCCGGGGCAGCTGTGGTGATGACAGCTGTCACAAGTAGTAGATATCAATGTAGGGTATGGGTTAAACTAGCGTGATCATCGTAGTTTTCGTTGAAGTGAAATCCTGTAGGTTTTTAAAATCGTAGTGTCTAGCGATCTAACAAATAAAGTTGGTACAAATGTGTGTGTGTGATCTATGTACTTAGTGCATCTTGTGGGATCAGTGTGGCTATGAACCAATGTGCCAAGATGGCAGGTGCATTAATTTATGTTGAGAATTTTTGTGCCAGGGGGTATATGTAGTCCTGGTGTACATATACCTACACTGGCTTGTATTTTTATCATGGTTATGAGTGGGTTCATTGTTGGTGTGTATGTGCTTTGCTGGGTTTTAAAATTGTTAGAAGTTCATCGTCAGCTCTGCTAAGTGTTTCTGCTTGGCAGAGAGGCAGTTGAACCAAACCACACAAGCAACTTAACAAACAGACACAAACAGAAAATCACACAAAAAGAAGTAAAGACAAGCAAACAACAAGCTTACTGAATTCTTTCGGGTAGGTGGCCTCATTTACTGACGGCAACTGATGGGGCACTTGAGGTGCTCATTCACATCATTCACTTGATCTGCTTCTGGCATGGGACACTTGTTGGCCTAATCCATCTGGGATTCACCTGGAGTACCTAGGCTGAGGTACTTTCCATAGTCGGTCCTCTCTGCGAGTCTGGGTTCATTGACCCGAGGTTCATTGGGAGTTAATGATACGTCCATTTTGCATCATGTTTTCCTATTGATATTTATAATGTTTTTGGTCATTATTTCACTTTATGATGCAATCCTAATACCTTTTCTTTCTTAATTTGCAAGATTTATATGGAGAGGGAGATTACCGACAGCTGGAATTCTGGACCTGGGGTAGCTACAACAGAGATACCTATTCTACAGAGCTCCAAATGACCTGAAACTTCATGGAGATTTTTTATTGAATATATAAGAATTATTGGAATAAAGAACCACCAGAGGGGGGCCACCTGTTGCCCACAAGGCAACAGGGTGCGTCTACCCCCTAGGGCGCCCTGATGCCTTGTGGGGCCCACAGCTGGCCTCTGGCCCCCTCCTTCTGCTATATGAAGCCATTTACCCTCGAAAAAATAAGAGGAGGACTTTCGGGATGAATCACCGCCGTCTCGAGGCGGAACTAGGACAGGAGCACTTTTGCCCTCCGGCAGAGCGATTCTGCCAGGGATACTTCCCTCCGGGAGGGGGAAATCGAAGCCATCGACATCACCAACGATCCTCTCATCGTGGGAGGACCAATCTTAATCAACATCTTCACCAACACTATCTCATCTCAAATCCTAGTTCATCTCTTGTATTCAATCTTTGTCTCAAAACCTTAGATTGGTACCTGTGGGTTGCTAGTAGTGTTGATTACATCATGTAGTTGATGCTAGTTGGTTTATTTGGTGGAAGATTATATGTTCAGATCCTTAATGATATTCAATACTCCTCTAATCTTGAACATGAATATGATTTGTGAGTAGTTAAGTTTGTTCTTGAGGACATGGGAGAAGTCTTGTCATAAGTAATCATGTGAATTTGGTATTCGTTCGATATTTTGATGATATGTATGTTGTTGGTTCCTTTAGTGGTGTCATGTGAACGTCAACTACATGACACTTCACCATACTTGGGCCTAAGGGAAGGCATTGTGGAATAATAAGTAGATGATGGGTTGCTAGAGTGACAGAAGCTTAAACCCTAGTTTATGTGTTATTCCGTAAGGGGCTGATTTGGATCCATATGTTTCATGCTATGGTTAGATTTATCTTAATTCTTCTTTCGTAGTTGCGGATGCTTGCGAGAGGGGGTAATCATAAGTGGGATGCTTGTCCAAGTAAGGACAACACCCTAGCACCGGTCCACCCACATATCAAATTATAAAAGTAGCGAATGCGAATCAAATAAACATGATGAAAGTGACTAGATGATAATTCCCATGTGTCCTCGAGAACGCTTTGCTTTATATAAGAGACCGTTCCGGCTTGTCCTTGCTATAAAAAGGATTGGGCCACCATGCTGCACCAATTTTACTATTGTTACTTGTTGCTTGTTACGAATTGCCTTGCTATCAAACTATCTGTTACCGCTACTTTCAGTACTTGCAGAGAATACCTTGCTGAAAACCGCTTGTCATTTGCTTCTGCTCCTTGTTGGGTTCGACACTCTTACTTATCGAAAGGACTACGATTGATACCCTATACTTGTGGGTCATCAAGACTTTTTTGTGGCGCCGTTGCCGGGGAGTGAAGCGCCTTTGGTAAGTGGAATTTGGTAAGGAAACATTTTTATTACGTGCTGAAATTTATTGTCACTTGCCACTATGGAAAGTAATCTTTTGAGGGGCTTGTTCGGGGTATCTTCACCTCGATCGGAAGCAATAAGAGTTGCCCCTCAACCTATTCAACCTACTGAAAATATTTATTATGAAATTCCTTCGGGTAAGTTAGAGAAACTGCTAGCTAATCCTTATGCAGGAGATGGAACAATACATCCTGATATGCACTTGATCTATGTGGATGAAATTTGTGGATTGTTTAAGCTTGCAGGTCTATCTGAGGATGGAGTTAAGAAAAAGGTATTCCCTTTATCTTTGGAGGGAAAGGCACTGACATGGTATAGGCTATTGGATGATACTGGAACATGGCATTGGAACCGGTTGAAGCTGGAATTTCACTAGAAATTTTATCCTATGCATTTGGTTCATCGTGATCGGAATTATATATATATATAATTTTTGGCCTCGTAAAGGAGAAAGTATCTCTCACGCATGGGGGAGGCTTAAGTATATGATGCACACATGCCCCAATCATGAGCTCTCAAGAGAAATAATTATACAAAACTTTTATGCTCGGCTTTCTCATAATGATCAATTCATGCTCGATACTTCTTCTACTGGTTCCTTTATGAAGAGAACTAGTGAATTCAAATGGGATCTTCTGGAAAGAATTAAATGCAACTCCAAAGATTGGGAAATCGACAAAGGTAAAGAGTCAGGTATAAATTTGAATTTGATTGTGTTAAATTTTTTATGGAAACCGATGCTTTTCATAAGTTTAGTACTAAATATGGACTTGCCTCTGAGATAGTAGCTACTTTCTGTGAATCATTTGCTGCTCATGTTGATCTCCCTAAGGAGAAATGGTTTAAGTTTCATCCACCTATTGAAGTAAAGGAAGAACCTATTAGAGCTAAAGAGGAAACAATTATGTATAACGTTGATCCAGTTGTGCCTACTACTTATATTGAGAAACCTCCTTTCCCTGTTAGGATTAAGGAACATGTTAAAGCTTCAACTGTGGTTAATAAGAGTAATCTTAAACCAATTAAACCCTCTGAACAAATTAGAGTGGAACCTAATGTTGCAATGATTAAAGATCTTTTGGTTGATAATATTGATGGACATGTCATATATTTTTGTGATGAAGCAACTAGAATTGCTAAGCCAGATCCACAATATAAAAATAAACCTGTTGTTGGCATGCCCGTTGTTTCTGTTAAAATTGGAGATCGTTGCTATCATGGTTTATGTGATATTGGTGCTAGTGTGAGTGCTATTCCATTTTCTCTTTATCAACAAGTCATGAATGATATTGCACTTGTTGAGATCGAAGATATTGATGTTACTATTAAGCTTGCAAACAGAGATACTATTACACCAGTTGGGATTGTTAGAGATGTTGAAGTCTTGTGTGGTAAGATCAAATACCCTATTGATTTTCTTGTTCTTGGATCACCACAAGATGATTTTTTTCCCATTATATTTGATAGACCTTTCTTGAATACAGTTAATGCTAAGATTGATTGTAATAGGGAAATGGTCAGTGTTAATTTTGGTGATGTATATCATGAGTTTAATTTCTCTAAGTTTCTGAGACAACCTCATGATAAAGAATTGCCTAATAAAGATGAAATTATTGGTCTTGCTTCTATTGCAGTGCCTCTTACTGATCCTTTAGAGCAATATTTGGTAGACCATGAAAATGATATGCATATGAATGAAACAAATGAAATAGATGAACTATTCTTTAGACAAACACCTATTCTTAAACACAATTTGCCTGTTGAAACACTTGGAGACCCTCTCCCACCTAAGAGCGATCATGTGTTTGAATTAAAGAAACTACCTGATACACTTAAATATGCTTATCTTGGTGAAAAGAAGATATATCCTGTTATTATCAGCGCTAACCTTTCAGAGCATGAAGAAAAGAGATTACTTAAAACTCTGAGGAAGCACCGTGCTACTATTGGATATACTCTGGATGACCTTAAGGGCATTAGTCCCACTTTATGCCAGCACAAGATTAATATGGAGCCAGATGCTAAACCCGTTGTTGATCATCAACGACGTCTGAATCCTAAAATGAAGGATGTGGTAAGAACTAAAATATTAAAGCTTCTGGAGGCAGGTATAATTTATCCTATAGCTGATAGTAGATGGGTAAGTCATGTTCATTGTGTTCCTAAGAAAGGAGGCATTACTGCTGTTCCTAATGATAAAAATGAACTTATCCCACAAAGAATTGTAACTGGTTATAGGATGGTAATTGATTTCAGGAAATTAAATAAAGCTACTAGGAAAGATCATTACCCTTTGCCTTTTATTGATCAAATGCTAGAAATATTATCTAAGCATACACATTTTTGCTTCCTAGATGGATATTCTGGTTTTTCTCAAATACCTGAAGACCAAGAGAAAACCACTTTTACTTGTCCTTTTGGAACTTATGCTTATAGACATATGCCTTTCGGTTTATGCAATGCACCTGCTACCTTTCAAAGGTGTATTACTGCTATATTCTCTGACTTCTGTGAAAATATTGTTGAGGTATTCATAGATGATTTTTCCGTTTACGGAACTTCTTTTGATGATTGCTTAAGCAACCTTGATCGAGTTTTGCAGAGATGTGAAGAAACTAATCTTGTCTTGAATTGGGAGAAGTGCCACTTTATGGTGAATGAATGTATAGTCCTTGGGCATAAAATTTCTGAAAGAGGTATTGAGGTAGAAAGCCTTTGAAATACTTAAGAAAGCCTTGATTTTTGCACCCATTGTTCAACCACCTGATTGGAACTTGCCCTTTGAAATTATGTGTGATGCTAGTGATTATGCTGTTGGTGTTGTCCTAGGTCAAAGAGTTGATAAGAAATTGAATGTCATTCATTATGCTAGTAAGACTCTAGACAGTGCTCAAAGAAATTATGCTACTACTAAGAAAGAATTTTTAGCAGTTGTGTTTCCATGTGATAAATTCAGATACTATATTGTTGATTCTAAAGTAACTGTTCACACTGATCATGCTGCTATTAAATAGCTTATGGAAAAGAAATATGCTAAACCTAGATTGATTAGGTGGGTTCTTTTACTACAAGAATTTGATTTGCATATTATTGATAGAAAGGGAGCTGAGAACCCTGTAGAAGATAACTTGTCTAGGATGGAAAACGTTCTTGATGACCCACTTCCTATTAATCATAATTTTCCTAATGAGAAATTAGTTGTTATAAATGCTTCTCGTAATAGTCCTTGGTATGCAGACTATACTAATTACATTGTTGCTAAATATATCCCACCTAACTATACATACCAACAAAAGAAAAAGTTCTTCTTTGATTTAAGACATTACTTTTGGGATGACCGACATTTGTATAAAGAAGGAGTAGATGGTGTTGTTAGACATTGTGTACCTGAGCATGAACAGGAACAAATCCTACGGAAGTATCACTCCGAGGCATACAGAGGACACCATGCGGGAGACAGAACTGCACATAAGGTATTACAGTCTGGTTTTTATTGGCCTACTATTTTCGAAGATGCACGGAAGTTTGTCCTTTCTACTGATGAATGTCAAAGAATTGGTTCTGTTGGTAGACGCCAGGAAATGCCTATGAACTATTCACTTGTTATTGAACCATTTGATGTTTGGGGCTTTGATTATATGGGACCTTTTCCTAAATCCAATGGGTATACACATATTCTAGTTGCTGTTGATTATGTTACTAAGTGGGTAGAAGCTATTCCAACTAGTAGTGCTGATCACAACACCTCTATTAAAATGCTTAAAGAAGTTATATTCTCGAGGTTTGGAGTCCCTAGATACTTGATGACTGATGGTGGTTCACATTTTATTCATGGTGCTTTCCATAAACTTCTTGCTAAATATGATGTTAATCATAGAATTGCATCGCCCTATCATCCTCAGTCTAGTGGTCAAGTTGAATTGAGTGATGTCTACTACGCAACTTTTATTCTTGTAGACGTTGTTGGGCCTCCAAGTACAGAGTTTAGTAGGACAGTAGCAAATTTCCCTCAAGTGGATGACCTAAGGTTTATCAATCCGTGGAAGGTGTAGGATGAATATGGTCTCTCTCAAACAACCCTGCAATCAAATACAAGAAATCTCTTGTGTCCCCAACACACCCAATACAATGGTAAATTGCATAGGTACACTAGTTCGGCGAAGAGATGGTGATACAAGTGTAGTACGGATAGTAGATATAGGTTTTTGTAATCTGAAATAATAAAAACAGCAAGGTAGTAAGTGATAAAACGGAGCACAAACGGTATTGCAATGCTTGAAAACAAGGCCTAGAGTTCATACTTTCACTAGTGCAATCTCTCAACAGTGCTAACATAATTGAATCATATAACAATCCCTCAACGTGCGATAAAGAATCACTCCAAAGTTCTTATTAGCAAAGAACATAAGATGAAATTGTTGTAGGGTACGAAACCACCTCAAAGTTATCCTTTTCGATCAATCAATTGAGCCATCCCTATAATGTCACAAACAGCCCTAAAGTTCATACTAAAATAACACCATATGATACACATCAACCAACTCTAATGTCACCTAGATACTCCAATGTCACCACAAGTATCCGTGAGTTGATTATTCGATATGCATCAAACAACTTCAGATTCATAATATTCAATCCACACAAAGAACTTCAAAGAGTACCCCAAAGTTTCTATCGGAGAAAAGAAGATGAAAACGTGCAATCAACCCCTATGCCTAGATTACCCCAATGTCACCTCGGGAATCCGCAAGTTGATTACCAAAACATACATCAAGTGAATCAATAGAATACCCCATTGTCACCACGGGTATTCACATGCAAGACATACACCAAGTGTTCTCAAATCTGAAATATTCAATCCGACAATAACGAAACCTCAAAGGGAAAGACTCAATTCATCACAAGAAGATAGAGAGGGAAGAAACACCATATGATCCAACTATATTAACAAAGCTCGTGATACATCAAGATCATGCCAAATCAAGAACATGAGAGAGAGATCAAACAGATAGCTACTAGTACATACCCTCAACCCCGAGGGTGAACTACTCCCTCCTCGTCATGGAGACCGCCGGGATGATGAAGATGGCCTCCGGTGATGATTCCCCCCTCCGGCAGGGTGCCGGAACAGGGCTCCATATGATATTTCTTCGGTACAGAAGCTTGCGGCAGCGGTGGCGAAGTTCTAGGTTTATTTCTGGGGGTTTCTCTATTTATAGGATTTTTCAGCGTTGGAATCACGCGAAAAGGAGCTACGAGGGCCCCACAAGGCAACAACACACGACCCCCCCAGGGCGCACCGTGTTGCCTTGTGGGCTCCTCGTGAGGCTTATGGTCCTTCCATGAAGCTTCGGGGGTCTCTTTTGGTCCAAAAAAATCGTCAAAAAGTTTCGTCCAATTCCGAGAAATTTATTTCTGCACAAAAAACAACACCACGGTAGTTCTGCTGAAAACAGCGTCAGTCCGGGCTAGTTCTAATCAAATCATACCAAAACTATATAAAATTGTTATAAACATGGCATGAATACTTCATAAATTATAGATACGTAGGAGATGAATCAGCATCCCCAAGCTTAATTCCTGCTCGTCCTCGAGTAGGTAAATGATAAAAGAAATAATTTATGAAGTGTGAATGCTAGCATAGTGCATAAGTTTGATCAATGATAATTTCAATCACTTTTTGTAGCATCATTGTATATCATAAACAGTAGCTCATCTCATAAAACTTCTCATGATCAAGTAGCAACATATTCACATATTTAAAGTATAGACCATAAACTTTCTTGAAAACCAACAAACTATGTTCTCAGTCATCAAACAATTACAATTCATCTTATTTTCAGGAAGGGTCTATGTAAGAGCTTTGTTTTAGCAAATTCCACATACTCAACTATCATTTAGTCTTCCATGATTGCTGACACTCAAGGCAAATTTTTAGAACAAACTGTTTCAGTCAAACACATAGGAAGATAGGGGCTTAATATTTCGCCTCCCAACTTATTTATCTCAAGGATAATGTCAACAATAATAACTCATGATCACCTATATTCAACTGGATATATGTGCCTGGATCATTCCCTACCACATGATGCTTGCCCACTAGAGAATAAATAGAGTGGAATAGGGATGAACATTACTGACTCTTGCATAAAAGTAAATACAGAAAAGTAAAAGATAGGCCCTTCGCAGAGGGAAGCAGAGGTTGTCATGCACTTTTTATTTTTGGATGTGCAAACTATTAATGGAAAGGAACATCACTTTATATTGCCCCTTGTGATAGTAACCTTTATTATGCAGTCTGTCGCTTTTATTTCTTCACCATCACAAGTTTGTACAAAGCTTATTTTCCCTTCCAATAAAAGATCATACATATTTAGGAGCAATTTTTATTGCTTTTTGCACCGATGACAACTTACTTGAAGGATATTCAATCCATAGGTAGATATGGTGGACTCTCATGGCAAGAAACTGGGTTTAAGGGTTTTTGGATGCACAAGTAGTATCTCTACTTAGTACGAGTTTTTGGCTAGCAAAAGATCCTAAGCAAGCACCACATGTTAGAGGATCCATGACAATATAACTTCTATGTGAATATAAACAAACATAACTCATTACGTTGTCTTCCTTGTCCAACGTCAACTACTTGATCAAGTTTGAAAATAATTAATGGGGGCTCACAATCATAGAAGATGTCCAAGATAGTATATTTATATGTGAAATCTCTCTTCCTTCAATATTCTTTCATGAATTGTTCAAGTGACCAATGATGTGTTTGCTAACTTTCAATAAATTTTACCACTTATACTTCTTATATGTGAAGTCATTACTCCCCATGGGACAAGCATATGAAGCATATATAATTTCAAATTTATGATATTCAATTCAATCAGCAATTTACACTTGGGATATAAATGAAGCATGAGAGCAAATGACAAACTACTCCAAAAGATATAAGTGAAGAACAAAGAGTAGTTAAGTAAATAAGTAGCTATGTGAAGACTCTCTCCAAATAAAGATTTCAGATCTTGATAATTTTATTCAAACAGCAAACAAAATGAAAATAAAAAGACACTCCAAGAATAGCACATATCATGTGAACAAGTAAAAACTTAGGCTAACCGATAGGTGTTGATGAAGAAAGGTGGGATGCCTACCCGGGCATCCCCAAGCTTAGTTGCTTGAGACTTCTTAGAATTTTATCTTGGGGAGCCTTGGGCATCCCCAAGCTTAAGCTCTTGTGTCTCCTTAATTCTTATCATATCATGGCTTCTCTTAAATCTTAAAAACTTCATTCACACAAAACTCAACAAGAACTCGTGAGATAAGTTAGTACAAATCAACTCAAAACCTTAACATTATCTACTGTAGAAAATCACTAAAATTATAATTAAACAATGCATACTAAATGCCTCTGCATATTTAATACTCCTATCCACAAATAGAAGCATTAAACAAGCAAACATATGCAAACAATGCAACCATAACCGAAATCTGCCAAAGCAGAACAGACTGTAAAGGGGGAATAAAAATTCATACTTCCCTAACTCCAAAAATTCTAAAAAATTACCACGTAACAGACAACTCATGCATGCTTGCTGTGTAAAAAATGTCAGATTTTTATCATGTTCTGACAATTCACAAAAATTCAGGACATAACAGAAAACTTTCTATTTTCAAACAGCAACACATAAACTTGCAAACTGAGCATGGTAAAGGCTATAATTGGCATTTTATTGAACTCAAATATACAAAACATGATTATTGATAACAGAAAGCAAATCTCAACAAAAAAAATGATGCTCCAAGCAAAACTCATATCATGTGATGAATAAAAATATAGCTCCAAGTGAGGTTACCGATAGTGTTGAAGACGAAAGAGGGGATGCCTTCCGGGGCATCCCCAAGCTTAGACGCTTGATTATTCCTTGAATATTACCTTGGGGTGCCTTGGGAATCCCCAAGCTTAGGGCCTTGCCACTCCTTATTCTCCTCATATCGTTGTCTCACTCAAAACTTGAAAACTTCAATCACACAAAACTTAACGGAACTTGTGAGATGGGTTAGTATGATAAAAATAAATCATCCACTTAGGTACTGTCAAGACAAGATTCGTAATTGTTCTCACATAATTCCTACTGTATTCTATCATTTCCATAATTTATATTACTCAATATAAGCTATGGGAACACTAAAACTAGCAAACTATGCACCGAAAACAGAATCTGTCAAAAACAGAACAACATGTAGTGAGCGATTTAAAAACCATACTTATGTACCTCAAAAAATTCTGAAAAATTAGTACAACGTAAAAAATTTGTAACCCAATACTCTGTAAAAAAGTATAATTTTATCACGATCCAGTACAGAATAGAAATTCCAGCACTAGACACAAAAGTTCCTGTTTTTGCACAGAATCAAATCAACAAGTATCCACACTATCCCAAAGGCTTTACTTGGCACATTATTGAAAGAAAACATATAAAACATGATTACTACAGTAGCTTAATCATGTGAACACACAAAAACAGTAGGGGTAAATATTGGGTTGCCTCCCAACAAGCGCTTTTCTTTAATGCCTTTTAGCTAGGCATGATGATTTCAATGATGCTCACATAAAAGTAAAGAATTGAAACACAAAGAGAGCATCATGAAACATATGACAAGCACATTTAAGCCTAACCCACTTCCTATGCATAGGGATTTTGTGAGCAAACTATTTATGGGAGCAAGAATCAACTAGCATAGGAAGGCAAAACAAGCATGACTTCAAAACTTTCAACATAAAGAGAGGAAACTTGATGTTTTTGAAATATATATAAGCATATATCCCTCTCTCATAATAATTTTCAGTGGCATCATGAATTAATTCAAAAATATCGCTATCACATAAAGCATTCTTTTCATGATCCACAAGCATAGAATTTTTACTACTCTCCACATAAGCAATTTTCTTCTCATTCATAATAGTGAGAGCAAATTCAATGAAATAACTATCATGTGATACTTGATTGGCATAATCCAATTGAAAATTAAAATCATGATGACAAGTTTCATAGTTATGATTATTCTTTATAGCATACATGTCATCACAATAATCATCATAGATAGCAACTTTGTTATCATAATCAATTGAAACCTCTTCCAAAATAGGGGATTCATCGATAAATAAAGTCATGACCTCTCCAAATCCACTTTTATCATTATTCCAATAAGATTCAACACCCTCCAAAATAGTGGGATCATTATTAGATAAAGTTGACACTCTTCCAAACCCACTTTCATCATTGTAATCATCATAATAGGAGGCATGCAATCATCATAATAAATTTGCTCATCAAAACTAGGGGGACTAAAAAGATCATCTTCATCAAACATAGCATCCCCAAGCTTGTAGCTTTGCATATCATTAGCATCATGGATATTCATAGAAATCATACTAACAACATTGCAATCATGCTCATCATTCAAAGATTTTATGCCAAACATTTTATTGAATTCTTCATCTAACACTTTGGCACAATTTTCTGATCCATCATTTCCAAGAAAGACATTATAGAGATAAAGCATTTGAGGCAACCTCAATTCCATTTTTTGTAATTTTCTATTATAAACCAAACTAGTGATAAAACAAGAAACTAAAAGATTCAATTGCAAGATCTAAAGATATACCTTCAAGCACTCACCTCCCCGGCAACGGTGCCAGAAAAGAGCTTGATGTCTACTACGCAACTTTTATTCTTGTAGACGTTGTTGGGCCTCCAAGTGCAGAGTTCTGTAGGACAGTAGCAAATTTCCCTCAAGTGGATGACCTAAGTTTTATCAATCCGTGGGAGGCATAGGATGAAGATGGTCTCTCTCAAACAACCCTGCAATCAAATACAAGAAATCTCTTGTGTCCCCAACACACCCAATACAATGGTAAATTGTATAGGTGCACTAGTTCGGCGAAGAGATGGTGATACAAGTGTAGTATGGATAGTAGATATAGGTTTTTGTAATCTGAAATAATAAAAACAGCAAGGTAGCAAATGATAAAACGGAGCACAAACGGTATTGCAATGCTTGAAAACAAGGCCTAGGGTTCATACTTTCACTAGTGCAATCTCTCAACAGTGCTAACATAATTGAATCATATAACAATCCCTCAACGTGTGATAAAGAATCACTCCAAAGTTCCTATTAGCGGAGAACATAAGATGAAATTGTTGTAGGGTACGAAACCACCTCAAAGTTATCCTTTCCGATCAATCTATTGAGCCGTCCCTATAAGTGTCACAAACAGCCCTAGAGTTCATACTAAAATAACACCATATGATACGCATCAACCAACTCTAATGTCACCTAGATACTCCAATGTCACCACAAGTATCCGTGAGTTGATTATTCGATATGCATCAAACAACTTCAGATTCATAATATTCAATCCACACAAAGAACTTCAAAGAGTACCCCAAAGTTTCTATCAGAGAAAAGAAGATGAAAACGTGCAATCAACCCCTATGGCTAGATTACCCCAATGTCACCTCGGGAATCCGCAAGTTGATTACCAAAACATACATCAAGTGAATCAATAGAATACCCCATTGTCACCACGGGTATCCACATGCAAGACATACACCAAGTGTTCTCAAATCTGAAATATTCAATCCGACAATAACGAAACCTCAAAGGGAAAGACTCAATTCATCACAAGAAGATAGAGAGGGAAGAAACACCATATGATCCAACTATATTAACAAAGCTCGCAATACTTCAAGATCGTGCCAAATCAAGAACATGAGAGAGAGATTAAACACATAGCTACTAGTACATACCCTCAGCCCCGAGGGTGAACTACTCCCTCCTCGTCATGGAGACCGCCGGGATGATGAAGATGGCCTCCGGTGATGATTCTCCCCTCCGGCAGGGTGCTGGAACAGGGCTCCAGATGGTATTTCTTCGGTACAGAGGCTTGCGGGGGCGGCATCGAAGTTCTAGGTTTATTTTTGGGGGTTTCTCTATTTATAGAATTTTTCAGCGTTGGAATCACGCGAAAAGGAGCTACGAGGGCCCCACAAGGCAACAGCACACGACCCCCCCAGGGCGCGCCGTGTTTCCTTGTGGGCTCCTCGTGAGGCTTCTGGTCCTTCCACGAAGCTTCGGGGGTCTCTTTTGGTCCAAAAAAAATTGTCAAAAAGTTTCGTCCAATTCTGAGAACTTTTATTTCTGCACAAAAAACAACACCACGGTAGTTCTGCTGAAAACAGCGTTAGTCCGGGTTAGTTATAATCAAATCATACCAAAACCATATAAAATTGTTATAAACATGGCATGAATACTTCATAAATTATAGATACGTTGGAGACGTATCATTGAGCAATAGAGAAATAAAGTTAATTTTGCAAAAGACCGTTAATAGATCCTGGAAAAATTGGTCTAAGAAACTTGATGATGCATTGTGGGCTTATAGAACTGCTTATAAAAATCCTATGGGTATGTCTCCGTATAAAATGGTTTATGGAAAAGCATGTCATTTACCTCTTGAATTAGAACATAAAGCTTATTGGGCAATTAAGAACTTAACTATGATTTCAAACTTGCCGGTGAGAAGAGGTTATTTGATATTAGCTCCCTACATGAATGGAGAACTCAAGCCTATGAAAATGCCAAGTTGTTTAAACAAAAAGTTAAAAGACGGCATGATAAAAGAATTCAAAAACAGGAATTCAAAGTTGGAGAGCATGTTCTATTGTACAATTCTCGTTTAAGATTTTTTTGCAGGAAAACTTTTCTCTAAATGGGAAGGGCCATACATTATCGAAGAAGTCTATCGCTCCGGAGCTATCAAGATCAACAATTCCGAAGGCACTAATCCGAGAGTGGTTAATGGGCAAAGAATTAAAAATTATATCTCAGGTACGCCCATTAATGTTGAAACTAATATTACTCAAACTATGACACCAAAGGAACACATAAAAGAGACCTTTCGGAATGCTCCACAACCCTGAAAAGGAGTAGGTATGTGATACGGTAAGTAAACCGACTCCAAAAATTCCATAAAAAATATTTCTGTCTGTTTTGGAATATTAGAAAAAATACAAAAATAAGAAACAGCCGAGGGGACCCATGAGGAGGTCACAAGGCAACAGGGTGCGCCATACCCCCAGGGCGCGCCGTGTTGCCTTGTGGGCCCCTCGTGTGCCCTCCCGACTCCGTTTTCCTCTTGTATACTTGTTTTGCAAGATAAAAATTCTTCATATATACTCCCGAATGTTTTGACCACCGTATCGCAAGTTTCTCCTCTGTTCTTATTTCGTGCTGTTTTTTGTCAGATCTTCGAGGCCAGGCACCATGTCATCTCAAGATTCGGACGGGGAAAGCTATGTCTCGCACCTTATCGCAAACCCTAGAGTCTATGGAAATATTGATCCCTATGGATGGACAACCGATGAGGAGGAGGATGCCAATCTAAAGGGGATGAAATCATCGAGTGAAGAAGAAGAAGAGGATCCTTTCCCCCAACCAGGAGATATGCATGTGGAGTTCAAAAAGTCGAGTCTACCGAATAAGGTTAAACCCTCCAATACTCGATTTACCCCTTATCTCCGTGTGCAGGTGGATGTTTCCTCTTCCTCCACCAAAACCCATCCCCTGGAGGATGGTGTATCCAATGTTACAAGCAAGCTTCACAAGGAGAATGCGGATCTTAAAAAGGAGGTCATTGAGCTCAAGGAGGAAATTCGTACCCTTAGGGGAATCATCGCTAAGAGAATCACTTCATCACCATCATCACCGAAGAAAGACACTTGAGTACATGGTTATGGGTACCACCCTTGGCTTGTTCCAAGCTTGGGGGAGGTTGATGTAGGGTGGAACCCTATGGTGATGATCTTTTCACACTTGGAGGGGGAAAAGGGAAGAACAGAAAAGAACAACAAGAGAAATCACTCAAACAAACCCAAATCACACATCCACTAGGATAGCATACATGAGATCCACAAGTATACAAGAACAATCCAAGGAAACAACCACAAAGGTAAAGTTCTTCTCACTCCAAAGGAGGTGAGGTCTTGATGATCTAGTGAGATCCTTCTCCCTTAGGAGGTCTTGATGATCCTATGATGGGGATCCTTCTCCCTAGAGAGGTCTTGATTCCCCAAGAGGAGATGCAAGGATCAAAGCTCACTCAAATGTCTCAATATACTTTGCTAACCCTAGCTAGGAGGAGGAGGTGTTGTTTATATAGGAGTCCACGAGGTAGGAGGGGAGAAGGGGGTGTTACATGGGCCTCTGGCCCGGATGCACTCGCAGGTGCCGGATGTCCGGGCTGGGGGCCGGATGTCCGGCGGCTCACGTCGGGCGGATGTCCAGGCCCTAGGCCGGATGTCCGGGCTGGCCTCGCTCCAGGTGCTGATGCTTCTGGCTGAAAATCCGGGAGGGGGTCGGATGTCCGGGCTGGTTGGGCTGGATGTCCGGCTCCTGTAGATGTTCCCTCGCGGCCTTTGGGGTTGTTGCTGTTGCCTTCAGGCGCCGGATGTCCGGGCCCTTGGCCGGATGTCCGACCGCTGGAGTATTTCAATGGTCTCCTTCATCGCTCTTCTTCATCCATGTACTTGAGGACTTGGTCTTCATTTCGAGCGTTCCCGAGGTGGTCTTCTTGGTACCTAAGCACACATAGCATTCCGTATTGAGGTAGTATCCATGTCTCACATGGGTCATACGGAATGTCATTAAGGAGAGATGTCACCTCGGTCTCGATAGCCCTTGCGCTTGCTCGTGTCATCGGTCCACTTGGCACTTGGGGAGACGAAGGTAGGTCCATGGGGATGACCGTAGGATGCTCCACATCATCTCCCCCCCCCCCCCCCCCGTTGGGAAAGATCCATCCTCAGATCGGAATCCACATCACCAAGGAAGGGAGATAAGTCTTTGATGTTGAAGATGACACTCATGTTGTACTTGTCACTCGGGATGTTGATCTTGTATGTGTTGTTGTTTTAGCGTGCTAGCACCTTGAACGGTCCATCGGCTTGAGGAAGTAGTTTGGACTTGCGCTCATTGGGAAAACGCTCTTTGCGGAGGTGTAGCCACACAAGATCTCCAGGGTTGAACACCATGGGGTGCTTGTAGATGTTGACTTTGGTCGCGAGTCGTTGTACTTGGCGCTCGATCGTGTGCCGTGTATCTTCATGCACCTTCTTGAGGTAGCTTGCTCGTGCACTCGCGTCCATGTTGATGCACTCTTGGAGTGGTAGCGGTAGAATGTCCAATGGGGACAACGGGTTGAAGCCATAGACGACCTCGAAGGGGGACTTGCCGGTAGTAGAGTGTCGTGCTCGATTGTAGGCGTACTCGGCGATGGGCAAACATTCCTCCCACTCCCTTATGTTCTTCTTGATCAATACACAGAGGAGTGTTGAAAGTGTTCGGTTAGTGATCTCCGTTTGGCCGTCGGTTTGTGGATGATATGCCGAAGAGAATAGGAGCTTGATTCCGAGCTTGGCACAAAGTGTCTTCCAAAAGTAGCTAAGGAACTTGACGTCTCAGTCCGATACAATCGTCTTGGGCACTCCATGCAATCGCAAGATTTCCCTACAAAAGAGATTTGCAACATGTGAAGCATCATCGATCTTGTTACATGGAATAAAATGTGCCATCTTAGAGAAATGGTCCACAACAACAAATACCGAATCTTTGCCGTTTTGAGTTCGAGGCAAACCAAGCACAAAATCCATACTAATATCTTTCCATGGTTGATACGGAATAGGAAGTGGCATATATAGACCATGAGATTGAGCTTTGGACTTAGCTTTGCGGCATGTAGAGCACCGGTTGGTGTAGCGTGAGACGTCGCGAAACATCTTTGGCCAAAAATAGTTCTTGGAGAGCGTGGCGAATGTCTTGTCGCGTCCGAAATGTCCCATGAGTCCTCCACCATGAGCCTCTTGCAAAAGCAACAAACGAAGAGAAGACTCGGGGATACAAAGTTTGTTAGCTCGCATAAGATAATCATCCTTCAAGTAGTATCGCTCCCAAGTTTTGTGCATTAGACATTTGGCATATGGAATCGCAAATGAAGCATCATGCGCATACAAGTCTTTAGTGTGCTCAAATCCTATAACATTCAACTCTAGTTGAGTAACCAACATGCATTTGTGGGAAAGAGCGTCCGCCACAACATTTTCCTTACCTTTGATGTACTTGACAACATAAGGAAAAGACTAAATGAACTCACTCCATTTGGCATGATGCTTGTTCAACTTAGTTTGACCCTTAAGGTATTTAAGTGTTTCATGATCCGTATGGATGACAAATTCACGAGGGCGAAGGTAATGTTCCCACACATGCAAGACTCTCACTAAAGCATATAACTCTTTGTCATAAATGGGATAGTTAAGTTGCGCGTCGGAAAGTTTCTTGCTAAAATATGCAATTGGGCGCTTCTCTTGCATTAACACACCACCTATGCCATTACCACTAGCGTCACAATGCACTTCAAAGGTTTTTTCAAAATTGGGTAAGGCAAGTAAAGGAGCATGTGTAAGCAAGTTCATAAACTCATGAAATGCGGCATCTTGGGATGGACCCCAAACAAATGGTGCATTCTTCTTACTCAATGCGTGCAATGGTGATGCAATAGTGCTAAAATCCTTCACAAAGCGTTGATAAAAGCTGGATAAGCCAAGGAAACTACGCACTTGAAGCAAATTGGTTGGTTGTGGCCAAGTTTTAATAGCATCAATTTTAGCTTCATCAACTTGAACACCCTTAGAGGAGACTACAAAGCCTAAGAAAACAAGCTTGTCAACACCAAAAGTGCATTTTCTATGTTAGCATAAAGTCGCTCGTTTCTAAGAACTTGCAAGATGGCCCTAAGATGTATGACATGATCTTCAAGAGATTGGCTAAACACAAGAATGTCATCAAACTATACCACAACACAAATGCCAATATATTTGCAAAGAACATAATGCATCACACGCATAAAAGTGCTAGGTGCTTGAGATAAGCCCATAGGCATGACCAACCATTCATATAAGCCAAATTTGGTTTTGAAAGCCGTTTTCCATTCATCACCCTCTTGCATGTGAATTTGATAGTAACCACTTTTAAGATCAATTTTGGAGAAAATGGTGGCTCCACTAAGTTCATCAAGCATGTCATCAAGGCGTGGAATGGGATGGCGGTATCTAACGGTTATAGCATTAATGGGAAGGCAATCGGAACACATGCGATAGCTACCATCTTTCTTAGGCACAAGAATAACCGAAACGGCACATGGACTCAAGCTCTCACGTACATACCCGTTCTCCATGAGATGTTGCACTTGCCTTTGGATCTCCTTGGTCTCGTCGGGGTTGACGCGGTAAGGTGCCTTGTTTGGTAAAGGTGCGCCGGGGATGAGGTCGATGCGGTGTTCGATTCTGCGAAGTGGAGGAAGTCTGGGATGTAGCTCATCGGGAAAAACGTCCGCGAATTCCTGCAATAGATGAGACAATACCAAAGGTAGATGTTGTGAAGTACTAGTCCTCACCGCTTCATCTTTGCACACAAGCACAAAGTGAAGAACACTCGATGGGCTCTCACTCACATCCCTCATGTCTCTTTTGGTGGCTAAAAGCACTAAACCTTTCTTGTCGCTCATCGTGGAGTCGCTCATTTTTTGGCTTGTGGCGCTCACTCTCTTTTTGGTGGTTCACTCGCCCACTAGTCTCTCCACGTTGGATTGAAGCTTGCTTGTCAGCAATGACTTGACTTGGCGACATGGGTCAAAGCATGAACTCTTTGCCCTTCATCTTGAAGCTATAGTGATTGGTCCATCCGTTGTGTATGATGCCGCGATCAAATTGCCAAGGTCTTCCAAGGAGGAGATGGCACACGGACATGGGGACCACATCACACTCCAAGGTGTCTTCGTATGCGCCAATCTTGAAGGACACTTGAACGTTGTGCTCCACTTGAATGGTGCTGGAGTCGCTTAACCATTGGAACTTGTAGGGGCGAGGGTGCTTCTTCTTGAGCAATTGTAGCTTGGAACATAGCTCTTCGCTTGCCAAATTGTGGCAACTTCCACCGTCGATGATGACCTTGACGGAACATCCTTGAATACCTGCTTTGGTATGGAAGATGTGGCAACGTTGTTCCTCGTCTTATTGTTGTTGAAGTGTCAAGATCTTGGAGACAACAAGAGCGGGGCTCGAATCATTGTCACAAAAGACTTGATCGTCTTCATCTTCATTCACTTGTCGGTGCATGGCCACGTGCTCAAGTGCTTCCATTTCTTCTTCGCTCATGGAGTCGTAGGTGCCGTCATCATTGGCGATCATGGTGCGCCGTGTGGGGCACTCAAATGACTTGTGGCCTCGGCCCTTGCAAGTGAAACATTTGATCGCACTTGTCTTGGTGGTATCATCCGTTGGAGGAGTTGATGACGAAGTCTGTGGCTTGGATGTACTTGTAGTAGGACGACTCGAAGATGTCGTAGGTTGCTTGGAGCTTGAATTGTCGCCGGTACTTGGTGTAGCTCGAGTCATAGTAGGAGGTGTCGCAGTCGTTGAAGCTTGAGTGTATGAACCGTAGGTCTTGGAAGAGTACTTGGAGTACTTGTAATCCTCTTGCACTTGTCGCTCCGCTTTGGTGGCTTGGTGCACTAGCTCGAGGAGGTTGGAGTAAGGTTGGAAGTCCGCAATTTTCTTGATTGGATGGATGAGACCATTCAAGAAACGCGCCATAGTTTGTTCATCATCTTCCTTGATGTTGGCTCGTATCATGACAATCTCCATTTCTTGGTAGTATTCTTCAACCGACTTGGTGCCTTGCTTGAGGAGTTGTAGCTTCTTGAATAGATCATGGCTATAATGTGTAGGCACAAAATGAACTCTCATGACATCCTTCATTTGAGTCCAAGTTGTGATAGGTGGTTCGTCTTTCTCTTGGCGTCGTTCGATCACTTGCTCCCACCAAATGAGAACATAGTCTTGGAACTCAAGCGATGCCATGGCTACCTTATCTTCCTTGTCATATTGGTGTAGACGGAGTATCTTGTCCACCTTTAAGGCCCATGAGAGGTAGTCTTCGGGGTCGGTGCTTCCGGAGAACTTCGGTATGTTGAACTTGAGCTTGCCGTAGCATTGTTCGTCATGATGCCGATGTTGTCGTCACTCTTGTCTTGGAGGTGGGTCGTCATCCTCGTTCTCCTCTTGCTCTACGCGGTTGGCTTGACGTTGGGGGCAAGGTATTCTTGCCCGGTTCCTCCTTTCTTGATTTTCTTCATGGTGTGCGGCTTCTTCTTGGTGACGTGCCTCTTCTTCTTCACGCACACTATGGTTGTTCTCATCGAGGTCACGAGTGGCTTCTCGAAGGGCATGTTGTGCTTCAAGAGCTTGTTGCTCACGATGTTGTTGCTCTTGCCGAAGTGTATCACCGTCTTGTGTGTCGTGTTGTTGGCGTCGTGGAACTTGCTCTTGTTGCATGGCGTATTGAGCTTGATGACATGGTCGTTCTCGCTCTCGAAGGCGGTCTTGCAACCCATTGCCATGTAATGGATTTTGTGAAGATTGATGGTTGTCTCGAAGATGACGACGAGCTCGTGGAAGACTTGCATCCGATGATGAATCCTAAGAATGACGTCGTGACCGGGTTCTCCTTGACGAAGACGAAGTGGAGGAAGCACGGTCAATCATCATGGCACAAAATTCTTCCATTTGGGTAGTAAGCTTGGCGTCGAGGTAGTCTCTTGTTCGCGTTTTGGAGTAACGCAAGTCGGTGGCAAGTTGTTCGATGCGGTCGCCCAAAGCTTCCTTCTCTTGATGCATGGTTCGTTGTACCCCAAAGAGATGGCTCTTGGATACGTAGTCGTTCGGTGCGTCGTGCTCGTCGAAGAGAGGATTTGAAGATGTGCTCGGCCTATCCATCATGATCAAGTAGAGGCGAGTAGGAAATGAGAGAACAAAATCAAAGTTACCTTTTCCGAAGATTGATGATGTATCGAGTATCACTCAATGTATTGCTATGATAGTAGAATTGGTACAGGGTTTGTTTCTCACACCTACACAAGTAAAGCTTATGGAGTAGCTTGGTTAGGATGGTGGCATAAAATTTCTGCAACTGCTAGCAAGATATCAAGAATGTTGAAAATGATTCACAAGTTCGCAAGTGAAACAAGTAGACCAATAGGAATGAGTGGCACACGGAAACACACGCACGGATAGATAAATGAGGTCGTGCAACCAAGGAATGAGCTCAAAATGTGGAATCCATGGAAAACGCTCGTGTTGCACAACACTAGTGAGACGCTAGCACGATTGCTCAATAGGCAGATACGAACTTGTGCACAACCTATTAGAGACAAAACGTATCGACTTTCTATCTCAATTATGCTATGTATGTATGATTCCCGGTGAACTTGTCACTATGATCCAAGATGATCAAATATGATATGCAATGTGGTGATGCTATGGCTATTGCTTACAAGCTTGTTGTTTCTCTTCTCTCTTTGCTTAAAAGCTTCTCTTTCTTTTGATATTTTTCTTTGGCCACTTATGCGAAATGCTCTTACGAAGATAGCAATGATGTATATGGGGGAACAATTGTTGACACAAGAGATGATACGATGATATATGCACACTATGATAGCTATGTGGAACGTGTATCACTAAAGTGCACAAGTAGCGTTGCCCGGCAATACTCAAATGGCTAGTCTCATAGGAAAGTGACGCAAAAGAGGGCCTTGGGATTAACAATGCAATGGCAAGGAAATGAACAAGTTGTCATCGATGTTACCGCCCTTGCTTACGGTGGTGGTGTCACAATGATGAAGTGGTCGTTGTCGATGTCGAGTCCGTGGCGAAGATGAGCGGCGGTGATGTCGATGACGAACTGTCCCTAAGTAGCTGAAACACGTTAGGAAACAGAAACCGCGAACTCAAATTCTCAAGTGGCAAAACTCGTGGTGGTTGCGGAAGTTGGTGGTGGAGTTGCACTATTGTGTTATGGGTTGGCGGAAGTATGTGGGCAAAATGAGGAAAAACGGTCAAAAATTGCGAAGTGGTGGAGTGATGGCTGAAGGGCGCCGGATGTCCGGGCTTGCGGGCCAGATGTCTGGGAGGGCCGGATGTCCGGGGACACGGGCCGGATGTCCGGTGTCGGGGGGATGACCCCCGGGTAGTCCCAAGATGGCGAGCCGGACAGGGTGGCTGCCTGCCCGGGTCGGCTGCTCCGGCTCACGCCCGCGGCCGGCTGCTCCAGCCAGCCGGCTGCCCGAAGTCAATCGCGGCGTCCCATCGGACATGCGCGGACGTGACGGCCATCCCCTGGCCACTATTGCTGAATAAGCATGCACTATTCATCCATCATGCATCATCATCTACAGTGCATCACTATTGATGAATGGTAGACACTGTTCATTCATCATATGTCACCTCAAATAGTGTATAGTTGGCCATGTGGGCCACCCCTTGTCCCCTGGGCACCCCTTTATAAGGTGCACCAGGGAAGAGGCTCCACGGACAGGCTCTCATTCACTCTTACTCCCTCTCATTCTCACACACACTCATAGGAGAAGAGAAGAGCTCAGAGCTATCTTCTTCCTCCTCTAATACAGCTCTAGGAGCAACCATTTACTACTATATACACTCCATATACATCAGACATGCAGGAGTAGGGGTGTTACCTCCCACGGAGGGCCCCGAACCTGGGTAAACCACCGTGTACAGTTTCCCAATCCCGTCCCAGATCTCCACCGTAGCCTTGCCGCCCCACACTTTTACCCATCCCATGGCATCTGCCGTGAGAAAACCACGACATCCGGGGCGGCGATCCGTGGATGAACTTGAAGAACAAGTGGTGGAAAAGAAAAATCGGGGCAAAATTCGAGGAATTTCGTGGATGGAATTGATGGAGATGGTGGGGAAAAGCTAGATCCACTCGAAACACGGCAAATCCATGGATCAAAATCAACAAAATTTCATCAAACCAACAAATCACAAAAAATTTGGTATGGCTCTTTTTGTGGGGAATTTTCGAAATTGGCAAAACAAACAAAATTGGGCCTAGAAAGTGGAGGGGAAAGACTCCAAAGTGTGAATCAACGTGGCTATGATCCAAGATGATGTAGGGTGGAACCCTATGATGATGGTCTTTTCACACTTGGAGGGGGAAAAGGGAAGAACAAACAAGAACAACAAGAGAAATCACTCAAACAAAGCCAAATCACACATCCACTAGGATAGCATACATGAGATCCACAAGTATACAAGAACAATCCAAGGAAACAAGCACAAAGATAAAGTTCTTCTCACTCCAAAGGAGGTGAGGTCTTGATGATCTAGTGAGATCCTTCTCCCTTAGGAGGTCTTGATGATCCTATGATGGGGATCCTTCTCCCTAGAGAGGTCTTGATTCCCCAAGAGGAGATGCAAGGAGCAAAGCTCACTCAAATGTCTCAATATACTTTGCTAACCCTAGCTAGGAGGAGGAGGAGGTGTTTATATAGGAGTCCACGAGGTAGGAGGGGAGAAGGGGGTGTTACATGGGCCTCTGGCCCGGCTGCACTAGCAGGTGCTGGATGTCCGGGCTGGGGGCGGATGTCCGGTGGCTCACGTCGGGCCGGATGTCCGGGCCCTAGGCCGGATGTCCGGGTTGGCCTCACTCCAGGTGCTGATGCTTTTGGCCGGAAATCCGGGAGGGGGCCGGATGTCCGGGCTGGTCGGGCTGGATGTCTGGCTCCTGTAGATGTTCCCTCGCGGCCTTTGGGGTTGTTGTTGCTGCCTTCAGGAGCCGGATGTTCGGGCCCTTGGCCAGATGTCCGGCCGCTGGAGTATTTCAGCGGTCTCCTTCGTCGCTCTTCTTCATCCATGTACTTGAGGACTTGGTCTTCATTCCGAGCGTTCCCGAGGTGGTCTTCTTGGTACCTAAGCACACATAGCATTCCGGATTGAGGTAGTTGCCATGTCTCACGTGGGTCATACAGAATGTCATTAAGGAGAGATGTCACCTCGGTCTCGATAGCCCTTGCGCGTGCTTGTGTCATCGGTCCACTTGGCACTTGGGGAGACGAAGGTAGGTCCATGGGGATGACCGTAGGATGCTCCGCATCAGAGGTGCCCTGGTATCGTATCACCATCACCCTTTATCATCATTATCTATCTTAGTTCGATCCTTAGTTATTTCGTGATTTAGAGGAATAAAAAGTTTAGTATGATCTAGTTTCGAGTGCTTGTTTCGTGATCTATCTATCTATGTAATCGTGTGTGAGAGTTATATAATAAAGAGTAGTTTGAGTTTTGTTTCTTTACTTTTATGTTTCAATCTTAGCAATAAAAGAATGAAAAGATCATATGCTAATCCCTTGGGGAAGTATTTACTTTACATAAGAAAAGTGTAGTTGATAAAATTTATTGGAAATTGACAAACATAGCATTGGTCATAGATGCAATTCATGAAAGATTAATAAAGGAAGAGATGATTCACATATAAATATACTATCTTGGACATCTTTTATGATTGTGAGCCCCCATTAAATATTCTATGTCAAAGAGTTGACGTTGGACAAGGAAGACGGCGTAATGAGTTATGTTTGCTTATATTCACATAGAAGTTATATTGTCATGGATCCTCTAACATGCGGTGCTTGCCCACTATCTTTTGCTAGCCAAAAATCCATACTAAGTAGAGATACTACTTGTGCATCCAAAACCCTTGAGCCCAGTCTCATGCCATGAGAGTCCACTATATCTACCTATGGATTGAATAAGATCCTTCAAGTAAGTTGTCATCGGTGCATAAAGCAATAAAAATTGCCCCTAAATACGTAAGAACTTTTATTGTAAGGGAAAATAAGCTTTGTACGGACTTGTGATGGTGAAGAAATAAAAGCGACAGACTGCATAATAAAGGTCGCTATCACAAGGGGCAATATAAAGTGACGTTCCTTTACATTAAGAGTTTGCACATCCAAAAAAAAAGCGCATGAAAACCTCTGCTTCCCTCTGCGAAGGGCCTATCTTTTACTTTTCTGTATTTACTTTTTATGCAAGAGTCAATAGTGTTCCTTTCTATTCCGTTTTTATTTTTCTCTTGGCAAGCATCATGTGGTGGGGAAAGATCTAGGCACATATATCCAGTTGGATGTAAGTGATCATGAGTTATTATTGTTGACACTACCCCTGAGGTAAATTAGTTGGGAGGTGAAATTATAAACCGCCATCTTCCTGTCTGTCTGATTGAAACTTTCGCCCCATAAATATGCCGTGAGTGTCAGCAATCATAGAAGACTAAATGATAATTGAGTATGTGAACTCGCTAAACAAAAGCTCTTATGTAGATTCTTCCTGAAAATATGATGAATTGTAATTGTTTCATTGACTAAGAACATAGTTTGTTGGTTTTCAAGAAAGTTTATGCTTTATGCTTCGATATTGTAATGAATTATTACTTGTTCATGGGAAGTTTTATGATGATATATTGCTTGTATAGTATTGATCATGATGCTTTCATGTCCGTATTTTGTTTTATCAACACCTCTCTCTCTCTCTCTCTCTCTCTCTCTCTCTAAACATGTGGTCATGATTATCGATTTCAGTTTTCGCTTGAGGACAAGCAAGGTCTAAGCTTGGGGGAGTTGATACGTCCATTTTGCATCATGTTTTCCTATTGATATTTATAATGTTTTTGGTCATTATTTCACTTTATGATGCAATCCTAATGCCTTTTCTCTCTTAATTTGCAAGATTTATATGGAGAGGGAGATTACCAACAGCTGGAATTCTGGACCTGAAATAGCTACAGCAGAGATACCTATTCTATAGAGCTCCAAATGATCTGAAACTTCACGGAGATTTTTTATTGAATATATAAGAATTATTGGAATGAAGAAACACCAGAGGGGGGCCACCTGTTGCCCACAAGGCAACAGGGCGCGCCCTGATGCCTTGTGGGGCCCACAGCTGGCCTCTGCCCCCCTCCTTCTGCTATATGAAGCCATTTACCATAGAAAAAAATAAGAGGAGGACTTTCGTGATGAAGCGCCGCCGTCTCGAGGCGGAACTAGGGCAGGAATACTTTTGCCCTCTGGCGGAGAGATTCTGCCGGGGATACTTCCCTCCGGGAGGGGGAAATCAAAGCCATCGACATCACCAACGATCCTCTCATCGTGGGAGGACCAATCTTCATCAACATCTTCACCAGTAGCATCTCATCTCAAACCCTAGTTCATCTCTTGTATTCAATCTTTGTCTCAAAACCTCAGATTGGTACCTGTGGGTTGCTAGTAGTGTTGATTACATCGTGTAGTTGATGCTAGTTGGTTTATTTGGTGGAAGATTATATGTTCAGATCCTTAATGATATTCAATACTCCTCTGATCTTGAACATGAATATGATTTGTGAGTAGTTACGTTTGTTCTTGAGGACATGGGAGAAGTCTTGTCATAAGTAATCATGTGAATTTGGTATTCGTTCGATATTTTGATGATATGTATGTTGTTGCTTCCTTTAGTGGTGGCATGTGATTGTCGACTACATGACACTTCACCATACTTGGGCCTAAGGGAAGGCATTGTGGAGTAATAAGTAGATGATGGGTTGCTAGAGTGACAGAAGCTTAAACCCTAGTTTATGCGTTATTCCGTAAGGGGCTGATTTGGATCCATACGTTTCATGCTATGGTTAGATTTATCTTAATTCTTCTTTCATAGTTGCGGATGCTTGCGAGAGGGGGTAATCATAAGTGGGATGCTTGTCAAAGTAAGGACAGCACCCTAGCACCGGTCCACCCACATATCAAATTATCAAAGTAGCGAACGCGAATCAAATAAACATGATGAAAGTGATTAGATGATAATTCCCATGTGTCCTCGAGAACGCTTTGCTTTATATAAGAGACCATTCCGGCTTGTCCTTTGCTATAAAAAGGATTGGGCCACCTTGCTGCACCATTGTTACTATTGTTACTTGTTGCTTGTTACGAATTGCCTTGCTATCAAACTATCTGTTACCGCTACTTTCAGTACTTGCAGAGAATACCTTGCTGAAAACCGCTTGTCATTTCCTTCTGCTCCTCGTTGGGTTCGACACTCTTACTTATCGAAAGGACTACGAATGATCCCCTATACTTGTGGGTCATCAGTTAACCTGGCAGAATCCCGGCTCCAAGTGCTCTGCATAGATCTGGCGATGGCTTCTGCTCCTTGGGTGTCGATGGTTGCTCCTCTGTAAGCAACTATGGCGATGGGCTTAGGCGGTAGTGAACTTACTAAGGCTGGGGGTGGTACTGGGTTTAGAGGCTTTGGGTAGGCATGAGGTGTTGCAGACAAACTGGTTTGCTCCATGAGTGCTTTGACGACGGCATCTCTTGCGGTCTTCAGCTGGTGGTAGGTCCTGTGTAGCAGCATTACTTGAGCATGGATGTACTGGGTTAGCTGGACGATTGTTGGGTCTTCTTCCTTGGTGGTGCGGGGATATGTGAGATCTCGATCCATGCCTGCTACATGGGGAAAGTAGCAGTACTCCCGCATTGCTCCAATCTGGGGATAAGGTGGTGCAGAGTGTGGTGACGGCTTCAGCTGCAGCTGGTTGAATGGCTAGCTCTAGGTGGGCATGGTGACTCCTTGGTAAACGATGGGCTTCCCTTCCCTCAGTGTACCGGGGCACACGGACACCTCCGCATAGAACTGATGGGTGCAGGGGTGTGGCATTGTCTTGTACACCAGATAATCGGGGCGAGCACTGCACTCTTTGAGTCGAACAAGCATGTCCCAGAGGAGGACAGGAAAGTCGACTTGGTCGCTGCCAGGGTTGCGACCTTCCAAGGTGGTCTTCTTGGATGAACTGGCCATGGCTTGGGAGGGTGATGGCTTTGGTTTCTAAGAGCCTTGGGTGGATGGTGGATCTGGAACTCGGCGCACTCAAACTGCTTGGGAGGCAACGGCAAGACAAACTGGGATCTTATAGGCGGGACTGGGCTCTCATGGATTCCCTCGGCGCGGTCTTTCCCTACTGGAAAAGTGCGCTAGACAATTGGGTAGGCTTGGGTCACGTCCTACAGTGGTCATCTGTCGGTTGATAGGACCCGTGAGAGATGAGGATAAAACACCGGATCTCCATGGTTTGATATCGGTCAGCGGGAACATCGTTCTAAGCTAGCATCCCCTACAGCCAGCCTGGCACTCTGATACCATGTCTTGTGGCACCCCGATCTGACTCAGACGGGTGCCTGCATGTGCCGGCCCAGGATAACTTCCCAGCACGCGCCAGACTCATAGTACGTTGCTCCAAACATGACTTTATTAATAGAACAGAGTTTACAGCATGATTACAAGAGTATGCGGTGTAATACTCCACGATAGAGCTATCCGGCAGCGGAAGAAACAATGACAGCGGAAGACTACGTTGACGGCTTGGCTGGGCTTCACAACTCACACGACTGGCTGTGGCGACCATCTAGCGTATCCATCTTCTCTAGAACCTGGCCACGTGCAAGGCCAGGTAAGTACTTTAAACGTACTTGCAAAACAACTAATTACATAGCAATCAAACAAACAGGTAACAAAGCAATATGGTTGAGGGTTTTTGGAGCAATATCATCAAGCACTTGAGCAATTAAGTCATGATCAAAATCTCATCCCCTTTTAATACTATTGGCTTTCCTATGGACTCAATGTGATCTTGGATCACTTAACCAAAAATGTAGAGTCTTGAAGCTTTGCCAATCCATGTCCTTAGCATTTTGAAGGGGTCCACAATCTCATGTCCTTGCCATGCCAATGTTGAACTTTCCTAAAATATACTAGGTGAAAGTGTTAGTCCAACAATATGTATGTTGACATGAATTACCAAAACCACCAAGGGAGCAAATGTGCTTTCAATACGGGTATGGTTGGATGGTCGACGCCTGTATCACTGTCCGTGGATCCGTCCGTACGCGTCCGCAGACATATACCGTGTCCATTTTGAGGGTCAGCGTTTGAGATACCCTTAGTTCTGAACTGTACTTTCATGAATATTAAATATGTATGGTGAATTTTTAATTATCACTTGCCGTTCCAGAACTAAACTGTGAGAAGATGACTTTGCTTTAATCTACGTAAGTCTAGAATACATATATAGGATGTTTATTTTTCTTACTACAAGAAACATATATAGGATGTTAGGGCATCTCCAATGCTGACCCACAAACCCGACACCGCACCCGTCGGCGGACGGGGGACCAGTCCGTGGACACTGATGTGGGAGCAGGCCATCCAAAGTTATCCGCATACATTTCAAGCCGGGTTTCAACAAACCGGACGAATTACATGCAAACTGGATGATTTTCATACAAACCAGGGCATATTCATTACATTTTGGACAATTTTCATTAAGAAAAAAAGAGGGAGCGGACCTAAACCTAGCCTATGGCAACGCCCGTTGTCCTGGTTCTTGTTGTTCCCTTTGGGCGACCGCGTCCTCCATCTGCTATCTCCATGAGCGGCGGGGATAAGACCCATCGAAGTGCGCCTACGCCTGCTCAATCATCAAGCCAGCATGCACCGGCGCGGGCTGCGGCGCGGAGTCGTCGTCGGAGCCAGTTTCCATCGTGGGGTCGTCTCGAAGACCTCCGGAGAGCTGGCCGGCATGTCGGCCTCTATCCGCCTGGCACGGCAGCTCTGCCAGGCGGCCGTAAGGACGGCCACCTCGTGCTTATACTGGGTCGAGAGGCTCTCCTACAGCGTATTCCCGCTTGCGGTCATGGCAGACGTGGTGCACGGGAGAAAGATGGGTGGCGGATGGGTTGTGGTGTGCTGTGAGCCAGGTGTGTCCGCCTTTAAATAGTGGATGCCGGCGAGGCCAAGCGTCCGGATGCGTTAATGCGCGGGCGACGGAGTTGGTTTCTCGGCTGACGAGCTTGTTTAATGGCGGCAGACGGAGGGACGGTCATTGAACCGGTGTGGTAAGGCCAACTCCAACGCACGACACCAAACGGACGTCCGTTTTGTCTGGATTTTGTCCGTTTGGGTCGGACAAAGGGGCGGTGTACGGCCGTTTTTCTGGATGCGCTGGCCGTGCACCCAACGCGTGGACGCATCTGGTCCGCCACGGCCAGCCGTAGGCCAAAAGTAGACAGTTTTTATACTAAACATTGCAAATAGTTTTACAACTAAAATAAATCAAACATTGCAACTAGTTTCACAAGAATGAAAACACAATCAAAGAGTTTTACAACCCAATCGAAATTGTCTTGAATACATGGAAAGAAAATGAACCGATACATCTACTGTTTGCCAATGTCACGATGGAATTGGGTGAAGTGTTCAAACGTTGCCGGTTCTTGGTGCTCAGGCACAACATTTTCACCCTTATATTCAAACCCTTGGTCGTAGATGCTGTCATCACGCTCATCCTCCATGATCATGTTGTGCATGATCACACAAGCAGTCATCACCTCCCAAAGCTTCTCGGTGCTCCATGTCAGTGCAGGGTGTCGAACGATACCCCATCGAGATTGAAGCACACCAAAAGCACGCTCCACATCCTTCCTAGCACTCTCTTGCTGTTGGGCAAATCTCTGTCTCTTCTTTCCTTCCGGATTGGATATTATCTTCACAAGAGTTGACCACTGAGGATAGATACCATTAGCTAGGTAGTATCCCTTGTTGTAATGGTGGCCATTGATCTCAAAGTTGACCTTTGGGGAGTGGCCTTCTGCAAGCCTTGCGAACATTGGAGAACGCTGAAGCACGTTGATATCATTGTGAGAACCAGCCATGCCGAAGAAAGAGTGCCATATCCAAAGATCTTGTGAAGCCACGGCTTCTAGTATGACAGTGCAACCTTTGACATGCCCCTTGTACTGCCTCTGCCAAGCAAATGGACAGTTCTTCCACTTCCAGTGCATACAATCTATGCTCCCAAGCATTCCGGGAAAGCCTCTATCTGCATTGATCGCCAACAACCAGGTTGTATCTGCGGCATTTGGCTCTCTCTCAGGTACTCAGGACCAAACACTGCCACCATGGCCTTGCAGAAACTGTACATTGATTTGAGACATGTGGACTCACTCATACGTACGTACTCATCCACAAGATCGCCCGGAATTACGTATGCAAGCATACAAATAGCCGCGGTGCATTTCTGGTAAGAGGAGAGCCAACCTTGCCAAGGGCATCCTCTTTGCACTCAAAGTATGGGTATGACCGCTCTCCCAATTGCGGTTCAAGGCCGGAGCATGGCCCGACATTGATCCCCTGAACTGAGGCCGCTGCCTAGAGATGTGGTCATTGACGACCAATGCCGCAACCATAAGCTCTTCGTCATCCGATGACGAATCGTCCGATGAACAAATGAAGTTGTTGAAAATAACTCGTCCCCACTATCCATGGTACCTTGCGAGGAAAGTGTCGAACACCTTGCGGTCGTGGTGGAGACGCGGCCGGTGAAGAGCACCTCGGCCTCCCCCACACAGGCAGCGGGCCTGTAGAAGCGTTGACGGCCGGCGGCAGGCGGCCTCAATGCCAGGCGAAAGGGGTTGGGGCCGATGGGCGTCGCCGGCGGAAGTTGCTTCCCTGTACCGGGGACGGCAAAAAAAAAGCCACAGACGTCGGCAAGAACTCCTCCGAAACGCAGGCGGGGGCGGCTACAGCTGGGGGTGGTCTGGTTTTGGGCGGCCGGGCTGGATAGTGAGGAGGCGGCCGAAAAAATGGGCGGTGGTGTCTATGGCGGGGGGGGGGAGAGGCAGGCCACGTAAGGGGGATGAAAAGGGGACTGTTTCACCAACAGGCGAGCCAAGGGAGGACAAGGAGAGCGCCCGCCTGCGTCAGCGTGCTGTCCGTTTTGACGCAAACGTGGCCCAGATTTGGACCAAAATGGGTCGGCGGCGGACAAAAAACGGACGCTCGTCCGTTTGGTCCCGCGCGCTGGGCCGCGATTTTTGTCCGTTTGGCCCCAAACAGACGCGGCCGGACCAAATGGGGTTGTGCGTTGGAGTTGGCCTAAATATCCGTCCCGTCCCATCTAGTAAACGCCTCTCCGGCATTGAACAGGCGCGAGCATCGGGGACGCAGTGCGGGCAACGCCCTCGACCGGCGAGCCGCTTCATTGTCGGCGCTAGCGAGAGGTCACGTTCACTCTGGGCCAGCGTCAATGCGGAGAGCGGCATGAATGCGGGTAGCTGACTTCGGGCAAGAAATGGCACAGGCGAGGGAGGTGTTTTTGGGTGGGACAGGGCAGTCAGAAGCTGGCGTGGCAGCGGTCCAGACGCCTGCAAAGCCCCCTAGTTTGTTTCCGGTTTACGAGAAAAATCACATCTGGATCGGTCGGCAAACCGATACAAGCCCGTGTTGAATGACGAAAGACGGACCGATACAGGCCCGTGTTGAATGACGAAACACGTCTAGACCGTGCGGTCCGGACGGTTGCGAGGTCAGCGCTGGAGATGCCCTTAGTCGGCTAGAATAGGACACATGAACAAAATAAGGGTATCTAGTTCAGTATAATATACTCCCTCCATCCTCCCATAATATATCCTCCCAACGCTCTTATATTATGTATCCTCCCAACGCTCTTATATTATGGGACGGATGAAGTACTAAATAGAAGTAATGGATCAGTTTAATAAGGAGTAAGTATCTACTCCGGTAAAGACTAGTCTACAGAAAGAGGAATCTTATGCTACTTTTTGTGAATGCCTAAGCACTCTGGCGAGGACAATATACAACACCTATTGCGTCCATGCAGAGAATAATGAAGCCCCAACAGGCTTAGTTTTCTTCTTGACATCAAGAGATTCCTCCAAAAGTGTACAAGAAAAGGCCAGCGTGACCAGCTCAACATCAACACCGGAACATGTATTTATCAGCTGTTCAGCAGCAGGTGGCAGTTGAAGATTGCACAGTTGGCAACCTAACATGACCCCATTGGAGTACAGCATGGCAGTAAGGACAAGCTAATCATAATGAATGAGCCCGGGAGAGGACAAATGGAGCCATCAGCATCAAATTAACAACTCATCTGACAGCAAATTATTTAACCAGGGAGACCTCTGGCTCTACTTTCATATCCAGGCTGCCAAACTCCAAGATAACATGTGATGCTGTTTATTGAATTTACTGATGCTCACTGGGAGATAGAATATACAGAGGTAATTTAACCATGGTTGGATAATTTATAACCAAATGACAACTGTATAGCAGCAACTGCTGTGCACACAAGCCCTACCAAAAAGAAAATTTTCTTACAGATTGAATGAAGAAATGTAGCTGTACAAGCAAGCACATTAGCTGTCCACAACCCCACTTGATTCTTCCTCATGATCATTATGCATCTTGTGGTCTGAGCATAGGCCCCATAAGAGAGTACCCTGATATGATTCTTCTTGACGCATTTATTGGGAAAAAATTAGAAAAAAGATGGTGGTGGAGGCTTGATGTTTCTGAATTGTACAAGGACTGGGACAAGAAAAGCGAAGGATGAACACAAGACTATATGTGACTATACCACAGCAAGGGCACTGTAACTAGGAAGGGAGAAGCAGATTGAAGAATTTAAGGATGGTGTATAAAGTTCCGAGCAAGGCTCAGGGAAGACCAATTCCGAGTATCCAGAAACATTGGAACAAGACCAGGGACTAGAATGGGCCGAATCGGTTATCGAGAAACTGATATTTGAAAGGCAGATCGCAGTAAATGGATCACCATCAATTCCTGATAGAACTCCCGCAACCGAGATGTTTGTTCCCACCATGTTCTTTAGGGTGATTTGATCAATCACCGGGAGCTCAGATGGATCAAAATCATCATCTGGATGGCTTGATAAATTACCTATGAATTCAATGGCCACATGGACACCATCCATTTCTACATCTGAGATGACCACTTCCTTTATGTAACCTCCACGGCCAGGGGTGGTCTTGAAAGAGAACCCTTTATCAGAACCACGTATCCTTAGGTGATCAGCATGAATACCTGAGATCCCACCAGACATCTCACTGCCAAATGCAAGTGCAGCACCGGATGACGCTTGAAGATCCACTCTGCTGATATGAATGTCCGAGGTTGGCCTTCCGATAGAAATGCCGTACTTGTCCCACCCACTTTTCACTGAGATGGCTTCATGACTGACACTAATGGTGCTGTCTTCGATGCACACATTCAAACATGAATCTGTATAAGGAATGCTCCATTAGTGAAAGAAGTAAAAGTTGCGTCTCATGATAATGGAGTGGAGACAGAATGATGCAGTTGAAATAATAAGTAAAAACTCCGTGTCATGTCTATGGAAATCTACATACACAAAATAAGTTGGAAGACAACAGTTCAACACGACTTAAAATTAGCTAAAACAATGGTTTGAAATCCATAGCATGTTGCATAGGGCCTTTTAAGTATACTCATGTTTCTTAATACAATGATTCAAGTTAACTAGCTTTTTATTACACATGGCAACCACAAATACCACAGAAAGAAAAAGGTGCATCAGTTGAGTTCCCTCGAAAAACTTCTAGTAGTTCACCTATTGTGCCAGCATTAGTCTCCTAAATATTAGTGTAAAATAACAAGTGAAAATAAATTCAAATGGATTTGCCATCTTAAAATTATGGCTTGGCTCATCTGTGAACCCTAATCTTAAAATAGTACTAGAGTACAAAATACATATGATTAATCACCAAACAATGTGTGAAGATGAGACAGTACTCCACACTAGAAGCAATCATACCTGGAACTATGCCATCAGTGAGTGGAGCATCCAACAAAGTCTTAATTGTGACGTTATGAACCTTTACATTGCTGGAAAACAAACAAAACAGTAAAGAGTTAGTATATGCTCAAATAACACTCACGAAATCACACCTTGTGCATGAAGCTCATTACTGCTAATGCACCTGCAATACACTGGATGTATGCTCCAGGCTGGTGAGTTCAAAAATGTCAAGTTTGAGATCACAATTTCTTCAGAATACAGAAACTCCACGAGATGAGGGCGACTATGATTTAGTTCATGAGAGCGAAGCCAATCCCACCATACTGAGCCCTGGCCATCGATAAGTCCATTATTCCCTGCGACAAGTGGACCAGGCAGGCAACAGTCGTCAAAACTCGAAAAACAAATGTGACATAGTCAAGCCCGTACATATATAACAAGAAAATTACCAGTAATAACAACATCCGTTAAATTGTATCCATTTATTAAGCTACGATGTCTAGGACCTGGAAGGTCTAGTCCCTGGCCATAAGATGGCAAAGGTTCCACAATTGGCCATTGCGATGACTCCTATAGTGAAGGACAAATAGATGAATATGGTTAGTACTAAAAAGATGGAGAAATATTCACGTATGAAGAACAAATTGTTTTCATGACTCAAAATACATATAATTAAGTACAGCTATAAATGTTTGTCTTCCTTCGAATTACATACAAGAAACAAAAATAGCCGCATGGCACACAAGGAATTTATATATAACCGACAAGCAATCGCAATCTTTGCGGGAGCATCAGAGCAGCATGCCCATGCTCTGTTCATGCATAATTAAAGAGAGCAGCTTGACTTCAAAACAATGCAAAAGAAAATTGTCTCTTATTAGCCACAGCCCTCACATCAAACAGGTAAGTTTCACCTTGCAAACACTCACTGTCTATGGTAAAGCGGAAGGAAACAACTAAAAATACCAGCCAACTTGAACCCTGCTGATCAGGGTATCTGCGTAGGATTTCCTCTGCCGTCTAGCGTGCCAACAAAGAGCACAATCGAACTACATTGGCGTTTCCCGGATAAATCCATGACCTATGACCTCACATAGCACATGTCAAAATCAATACTTCATCAGGTATATCCACCAATCATGTACAAAGAAACTAAGATGAACTGATTGGAGATGCCTATCCTAATCACTAGCAATTCAATGCAAATGCAGCTGAAAAGGATGGGTATCCTCAGATTCATGCAACCATAGCCCTCATCTAACACACTCCTCCAAAATTCAATGCAAAGCAGAATCTGTAACTACCATCATAACAATTCAATGAAAATAAGCAAGAACTGCAACCCAAATTAAAGCCATCGTTACCTCCGCGCCGATGATGATGGCATCTTTCTCGAGGAAGAGGGTGAGGTGGCTGGTGAGGTTGAAGCTGCCGGTGAGCCATCGACCCTTGGGGACGTACAGCTGCGCCCCGCCCTTGTCGGCGAAGGACCGGGCGTAGAAGACGGCGTTTTGGAAGGGCAGGGTGTTCAGGGTCCTGCCATCCCCTACGGCGCCGAATTCGGTAATGGTGACGCTGTGCGGCCGCGACTCCGGCGGCACCTGCTCCCCCCATTGCCGCCGCACATGGCCGTGGACTGAGCCGAGAACGACGGCCAGGACCCATGACAAGACCACCTGAAGACGCCACTGCCATGAACACAGCAAGAAATTAGCATTCCTGACACATAGCTCTTCCAGATCAGTGCTCCAAACTCTGTTCCGAGAACACACACATACTCGCGAGACACATCAAGAAGCACGAGAAATCGCATCTTTGCTCGCAAGATCTCAGGGGAACGATCAGGAAGCGAGGAAAGGATACGCCATTCCCCAGGCAGAGATCCCAGACTGGGAACGGATCACACGGGAGACACACAAATCAAGCAACAAAACGAGAATCCAAGAGCGACACATCACGGAGCAGCAAGGAAAGAGCAACACGGACAGGAAGAATCCAGCACGCGAGCGAACGATCGAAAATCACGGGAGAAAACGTACTTACTAGCCTCTTCATTAGTGCCACCTCCGCCCCTCTTCCGCCGCGAGAGAGGGGGAGACGAAGCAACGGCAGCGGAATCCAAAGCAGCGACGAGGAACAGCGGCGGCGGCTGCAGTCAACAAGGTAGCCTGAAGAATAAAGCGTTTCCCGGCTAAAATTCGTTGGGATTCAGGAGAGCGGCGGCGGCGGCGGCCAAGGGGGGAGGAGTCCGGCTGCTGCTGCTGCAGCAGGACAGGAGAAGCGAAGGAGGGGAGGAGGTTTTGCTAGTACCAGTAGCGAAGCACCTTGGGCTTTTTTTTCTGGCCAAGTCTTTGTATCTCCTCTTATTCTTGGTATAATTGATTATTACTGTATTATTATTATTTTTTTAGGAGAAACTTTCATATATTGATGGTGGCAGTACAGAGAACATAAGAAAAACTTTATCCGTGTACCAACTAGCGACGACTACAAACACTAGAACGAGCCGAAGATGATGAGAAGTATAGATCAGAAGGATCAAACCTGTAGACACACGACCGAAGACTGAATCCAAACACATCAACCGAAGGCCACGTGCCTAGCTAAACTGCAGTACGCTGCTGCTTACTACCATATGATGCCATAAAATGGGTTGCATTATTTTGACTACGACGGACATGAGTAATACATGGTTCGCTTTCCTCCAACTTCCGCTTATCTCCTGACCCAAGAAAGAATTTCTTGATCTATAAGGTTCTTTATTCCTTAGCAAGTATATGGCGTCCAAACAATCAGATTCAAGTATCAGTGGGAGATGACTCCATTGCAAGGATAGCGAGACTCCTTTAGATATTGCATATAGTTCAGTTCCGAGGGCGTCCTTACAAGAAAGAAAGTGCCTACATGATGTGAAACTTATTTCACCAATCGAGCTTCTCAAAACCATTCCTGTTGCCGCAGATCCGTCAACTGACATAAAGGAGCCGTCGGTATTCAACTTTACATAACCGTGCTAGGGAGGAAGCCAAGACAAAGTCTGGGCATTTTCCCGATAAAGAAGGATCGATATATGAAGGTCATCATCCGAGAGCACACAACTTTACCCTTCACTGGGTCATATACTGGTGCCTGCGAGATGTGTAGAATGGAAAATACATAGCTGCACAGAAATCTTTTTGACACGTCCAATGGAGGTGCGGGTTTTGCATGAACTACTTCATTCTGAATGTACCAAATGATCCACAACAACATAAATAGGTTCAGTCGTTGAGAGTCAATCAGTTCACATACAATATGAAGGATCCAATCTGTGCCAGTATTTCTTATCTGTGCCACATCAGTAAGAGAACAGCATTCAGCCATAGCCTTCCACAACAAAACAATCAAAGGGCAACGACACAGGGCATGAAAAGAATTTTCGTGTTCGCCATCACAGATAGTGCAGAAGGTCGAAAGCTCCATATTTCTAGAGTGATTAAAAAAATGAGTTGGAAGAGAGTTTGTTTCCAGCCGCCAAATAAAGATATTTACCTTTGGAGGTGCGAGACCTCCACAAGAAAACTTCCACCAAGGACGATCCCCATTTGGTGATGAACTACAGGATTGTTGTTCCACTTGATTCTGCTCCTCGAGAGCCATCCGATAAGCACTACGGGCGGTAAAGTTTCCAGATTTCTCCCCAGCCCACGCTAGGAAATCATCCTGGTTTTGAGAGCACGATCGGATCTTCAATATCTCATGAGCATCCAAAGGAATTTATTGATGTACTAAATTTTCATCCCATGCACCATTCACATCCATAAGTTCAGAGACCCATCGCAACCGATATCTTCCTTTTGGGAAGACAACCTTGCAAGAATGATTACGAGGAATCCAGTTGTCTTAAGAAAGATAACATGATGTAGACAAAGTAAACTCAATCAATATGCATAAACCCCATCGTTTTATCCTTAGTAGCAACAATACAATACGTGCCTCGCTACCCCTTTTGTCACTGGGTGATGACACCGCAAGATTGAACCCACTACAAAGCACCTCTCCCACTGAAGATAAATCAATCTAGTTGGCCAAACCAAACGGATAGATCGGAGAGAAATACGAACCTATCATAATCATGCATAATAAATTTCAAAGAAGACTCAATTACTTTTAATGAATAATCTGATCATAAACCCACAATTCATCGAATCCCAACAAACACACCGCAAAAGAAGATTACATCGGATAGAACTCCAAGAAGATCGAGGAGAACATTGTATTGAAGATCAAAGAGAGAGAAGAAGCCATCTAGCTACTAGCTATGGACCTGTAGGTCTATGGTGAACTACTCACACATCATCGGTAGGGCATCAAGGTTGATGTACAAGCCCTCCGTGATCGATTCCCCCTCCGGCAGAGTACCAGAAAAGGCCTTCTGATGGGATCACGGAAGAACAGAAGCTTGCGGCGGCGGAAAGGTTATTTCGGGTGGCTCTGTGTTGGTTTCCCAATATTTGAGAATTTATAGAAGTGGAATTAGGTCAGACGGAGCCACGTGGGACCCACAAGGTAACAGGGCGCGCCTACCCCCTTGGCGCGCCCTGTTGCCTTACCGTCTCCTCGTTTGCCGTCTGGTCTCCTCCCGAAGCTTCTAGGGTCTCTTATGTCCAGAAAAAATCGTCAAAAAGTTTCGTAGCGTTTGGACTCCGTTTGGTACTAATTTTCTGGAAAACCAAAAACAGGCAAAAAACAACAACTGGCACTAGGCACTGGGTTAATAGGTTAGTTCCCAAAAATGATATAAAATTGCATATTAAAGCATATAAAGTATCCAAGATTGATAGCATAATAGCATGAAACAATCAAAAATTATAGATACGTCGGAGACGTATCACACATAATCTATTCAGGAACATGAGTAATCTCCATGCCTGACAAGCGAGTAAAGCTTGATTAAAAGGCCTAAATTCTCAGAAGTCGATCCCCCTTCGACTCTTTGGTTTCAACAAATGGTCCCAAGATTTCCATTGAGCCTTCCTCTTACCTTTTTTAGATGTCTGCCAATTATTCCTAATCATCTGATTTAGGTCATCATATAAACCCAGCGGCAATTTGAACACATTCATAATGTCGGAATTGACTGAGCAACTGACTTTATTAAAACTTTACCACCTTGAGACGGACTACCCCATAGCAACATTCTTTTGGTGAGTTTCTCTTGAAAGTTTGGGCACTTCTCTTTCGGCATACGTCCTTCAGGTGTTGGTAGCCCCAAATACCTTTCCTCAAACCCGACATTCTCGACATGCAATACCATACGTACATCAACCTGCTGATCGGAAGGGAATGTCGAAAAAAAATAAAAGTGAGCATTTGCTAGTATTTAACATTGACCAGTAGCAGATGTGTAGCTGTTTAAAATACTTCTGACTTCCATTGCTTGGTCATGGTTTGCTTCGAAGAAAAGTAATGTGGCATCTGTGAAAAGGAGATCAGATATTGTTGGGAAACATAGTATAAAACAAAACAAAAAATCGGCCTACGGACAAGATCGCAGGATCACTATGAAGATGCATACAAGGGTAGATCGGATCGTTACCAACTTCAAGTTGCAACGGAAGAAGAGTTGGTGTACATCGTTCTTGAATCCCTCGAACAAAAGAGCACGATCTCTCTACGGATTGCACGCTTATGGGCTTGAGGATCCGGCAGTGCTTCGCCGTCTAGAGCTTTGCGTCGCCGGAGAACTAGAGGAGGGAGAAGAGAATCTCATGGGGCTTCTCTATCATGAGGAACTAGAGAGGGGGTTCCCGGATAAAAGGGACTTGTGTGTCTCAAGGGGTGCACCCCTCATGTATATATAGGTGTGGGGGGAGGGGTGGCCGACTTGGGGAGGGCTCCCCTCCTTGGCGCGTCGGCCAAGGGAGGAGGAGTCCCCCTCTGACGGTGTCCTGGACTAAGGGGTGCTAACCTATATGGCCCACAGTCCACGGGCCGGGCTCTTGGCCCAGCTGATCGTTAAAGGAAAGGACTACCGAAGCTACGAGCCTCGGTGTGACCAAGATGGAAATCTCCGAAGACTTGGCGTGTACTTCAAGGATTGCTATGTAGCCGGCATATTGACGACCGACCATGTGTATAACCTAGGTACCCCCAGTGCATATATAAGCTGAGGGGTTTAGTCTTTAGGGACACAATTACCAGCTTTAGGGTTTAGAACACAATCATACGATCTCAAGGTAGATCATCTTGTACTCTGTACCCCATCATATCAATACAATTAAAGCAGGACGTAGGGTTTTACCTCTTCAAGAGGCCCGAACCTGGGTAAGCATCGTCTCCCTTCGTCTACTATTACCATCGTTCCTAGACCTACAGCTCGGGACCCCCTACCTGAGATCCGCCGATTTTACAACTAACATTGGTGGCCCATACAGGTCCAGCTGTGTGGTCAAGAAGGATCGATGGCTTGTCTTCAGATCAACAGCGACATCGGCCACGGTGACATCTTCGTCCACGGCCAGCTTTTTGCGTTCGGCGACATCATCCTTCACGCCGACTCGGCCGGCCACCTCAGTCGTGTCAAGAACTTCGCCCTAGATTAGATCATTAGATTTGGAAGCCTGGAGTACAATGCCGACTCCCGTGGCGATCTCGCCCTCTCTGGCTGGATGCCAGGACGGTTGGAGAACTCCACAGATACCGCAGCCTGGACCTTGGACTCGACCTCTGATCCGGACCACGGATCGGGTCATACCTCGGAACCGGCCTCAAGTTCGGATCCCATCACTTCGGAATCAGACCAGGCTCTTACCCTGGCCGATCCACGCTCCGAAGACGTGTCTTATGCTTCGCCTACTGTCAAAAGATGGGCCCCGCAGACCTCTCACTTTTGAACGAGATGCTAGACCGAATCCAGAGCCTCGGGATCTCCGACGGCAAGTCTTCGGTCTACGATCAGATCGGGTGTAAAGCCGATGATAGGGAAATTTACATCCCACCCACCACCCACCTAGTCGCTACGGTCGAGGATTTAATCGACGTACTGGACTACGCCTCCAAGGAGGCAACCGACATGGTTGAAGATGTCGTCGATCTACCTGGTACCACACCATCCAAAACCGGCAACTGGACGGCAACCTCCACCTATGACGTCTACATGGTGGACACCCCCAAGGACGACGAGGAGGAGGAAAAAAGAGATCATCCCAAACGCCGATGAAGCAAGAAGCGCTCTAAACGCGCCGGGGATGGGAACACCAGCAACAACAACACCACCCCGGGTGGCGCCAAGGACCAGGATAACGGCGACAACGCCGCAGCTGATCAAATCGACGGCGCCACAAGGATGGAGGATCTTGACGATCCCGATGATAGTAACTATATGCCCGCATCGGAGGAGAATGTAAGCCTTGAACTTGACGAATTCAAAGTCCCCGAGGACCTCCTCTATCTGGAACCTTCCGTCGATGGCTCATTGCTTCCGCCCGAAGTATAAAACGAGGGCTCGAGAAGCTTAAAGCCGACCAGGACACGCTGAATTTACAAATGGGTTGAAGTTCTCGCAACCGAGCAGGACCTCGAGCTACGGCGCACAGACCAAGTCAAATCCTACCCAAAACGACGTCTCCTTCTGGCATTTGATGATGAAGTTGATGACAATATGCTCTACAAGCACGATCAAACCGATCAGCCTGACCGACCTCCTTGAGGGCGAGACAGGCCAAAGGGAGGGCTTCGAGACCCCCCTGGAATCCCTTGCCGTGAAGGCAAAGATCCAGTCCTGTCTGCTCTGCCGTACGACCTGCGAGGAAAATTGACCACACAGCCTGTTCCATCGCGATCCATATACGGATCCAGGGACCGCGCACCTGCTGGACATGCCGGATATCAAGCATGGCTGGACACACATGATAGGGCTCGTAATGATACCCGTGCTCGGACATCAGCTGATGTCCAGCAAGCTGTAGCTCGGGTCAGAGGAGCTGCACACCCGATGTGATTTATGGACGAGGTCATGCAACATCAGTTCCCAGAAGGGTTTAAGCCCATAAATATCGAACAATATGACGGAACAACTGACCCGGCTGTCTGGATCAAAGATTTCCTTCTCCACATTCATATGGCTAGGGGAGATGATCTCCACACCATTAAATATCTGCCCTTAAAGCTTAAAGGACCAGCGAGGCACTGGCTTAATGGCCTACCCGAGGACTCTATCGGGAGCTGGGAGGACCTTGAGGATGCTTTCCGGGCTAACTTTCAGGGCACCTATGTTCGGCCCCTGGATGCCGACGACCTCAGTCGTGTCATCCATCAGCCTGGCGAGTCTGCTAGGAAATTTTGGAATCGGTTCTTGACCAAGAAGAACCAAATCGTTGATTGTCCGGACACTGAGGCAATCGTTGCTTTCCGACATAGCATTCGTGATGAATGGCTAGCACGACAGCTCGGGCAGGACAAGCCGAAGACTATGGCAGCCCTCACCTCCCTTATGACCCGGTTCTACGCTGGAGAGGATAGCTGGCTGGCTCGCAGTTCCAGCCACAGCAGTGACCCTGGTACCTTGGAAGTGTGCGACGGAAATGGGAGGCCTCGGCGCAATAAAAATAACAAGCATCGCCATAAAGGCAACGACAGTGACGCCGAGGAGGCCACCATCAACGCCGGATTCAGCAATCAACATAGCAGCCAGAAGAAAAAGCCCTTTAAAGGGAATAGAGACGACCCATCTACATTGGATAAAATCCTCGACAAACCTTGCCAAATTCATGGCACCTCAGACAAACCTGCTAATCATATGAACCGGAATTGCTGGGTCATAAAGCAGGCCGGCAAGATCACAGCCAAGAACCCAGGCAAGAGTCAGCCTCGTAGCGAGGATGAGGACAAACCCGCTAGGCCCAATAATGGAGGCCAAAAATAGTTCCCCTCCACAGTAAAGGATGTGAATATGATTATGTCACCCACATCCCTAAGAAGGAGAGGAAGCGCGCGCTACGTGATGTTTACACATTAGAGCCCGTAGCGCCGAAATACAACCAATGGTCGGCTTGCCCCGATCACTTTCGATCGAAGTGACCATCCGACCAGTATCCATCATGGAGGAACGGCCGCCCTGGTACTCGATCCCATAGTGGACGGTTTCCACCTCACAAGGGTCCTCATGGACGGAGGAAGCAGCCTCAACCTGATCTACGCTAATGCTACTTGTAGACTGTATTTCCCCGAAGAGGAGAGGATGATGCAGTATAGTAGAGATAAGTATTTCCCTCAGTTAAGAACCAATATTATCAATCCAGTAGGAGAACCACACAAAATCCATTTAGCAGCACCTACACACACAAAAGCAAACACTTGCACCCAACGCAAAATAAGAGGGTTGTCAATCCTCTTAGCGATTATTTGCAAGGATTAATTCTGATAGTGATAGATAGATAAAGTAAAATACTAAATAAAATAAAAGTAAATAAATTGCAGCAAGGTATTTTTGGATTTTAATATATGATAAAGGTAGACCCGGGGGCCATAGTTTTCACTAGAGGCTTCTCTCTCGAGCACAGAACATACGGTGGGTGAACAAATTACTGTTAGGCAATTGATAGAAAAGAAAATAATTATGACGGATTCATGGCAATGATCATGTATATAGGCATCAAGTTCGAGACAAGTAGACCGACTCCTGCCTGCATCTACTACTATTACTCCACCCATCGACCGCTATCCAGCATGCATCTAGGGTATTAAGTATAAAACAGAGTAACGCCTTAAGCAAGATGACATGATGTAGACAAAGTAAACTCAAGCAATATGATTAAACCCCATCTTTTTATCCTTAATGGCAACAATACAAATACGTGTCATGTCCCTTTCTGTCACTGGGATTGAGCACCGCAAGATTGAACCCATCACAAAGCACCTCTCCCATTGCAAGATAAACCAATCTAGTTGGCCAAAACAGATCAATAGATCGGAGAGAAATACAAAGCTATAACAATCATGCATAAAAGGGTTCAGAGAAGACTCAAATATTTCTCATGAATAATCTGATCATAAACTCACAATTCATCGGATCCCAACAAACACACCGCAAAAGAAGATTACATCGGATAGAACTCCAAGAACATCGAGGAGAACATGGTATTGAAGATCAAAGAGAGAGAAGAAGCCATCTAGCTACTAGATATGGACCCGTAGGTCTGTGGTAAACTAATCACACATCATCAGAAGGGCATCAGGGTTGATGTTGAAGCCCCCACGTGATCGATTCCCCCTCCGGCAGAGTACCGGAAAAGGCTCCAGATGGGATCGCGGAAGAACAGAGGCTTGCGGCGGCGGTATGGTTTTCTCGTCTGGCTCTCTGATGGTTTCCGAATATTTGAGAATTTATAGAAGTGGAATTAGGTCAAAAGGAGCCACGAGGGGCCCACAAGGCATCAGGGCGCGCCTCCTGGGGACGCGCCCTGTTGCCTTGTGGCCTCCTCGTGAGGCTTCTGGCTTCCTCCCAAAGCTTCCAGGGTCTCTTTTGTCCAGAAAAAATCGTCAAAAAGTTTCGTGGCATTTGGATTTTGTTTGGTACTGATTTCCTGAAAAACCAAAAACAAGCAGAAAACAACAACTGGCACTGGGGACTAGGTTAATAGGTTAGTCCCAAAAAATGATATATAATTGCATATAAAAACATCCAAGATTGATACTATAATAGCATGGAACAATCAAAAATTATAGATACGTTGGAGACGTATCAAGCATCCCCAAGCATAATTCCTGCTCGTCCTCGAGTAGGTAAATGATAAAAACAGAATTTTTGATGTGGAATGCTACCTAACATGTTCCATCATGTAATCTCTCTTACGGTATGAATAATAAGATCCGAATGATTCAAAGCAATAGACTATAATTTGATATAAAGACATCAATACTCAGGCATACTAATAAACAATCATGCCTTTCAAAATAAAAATGCTAAAGAAAGCTATCCCTACAAAATCATATAATCCTGTCATGCTCCATCTTCTTAACACAAAGTATTTATCATGCACTACCCCGATGACAAGCCGAGCAATTGGTTCATACTTTTTAACGCGCTTCAGCTTTTTCAACCCCCACGCAATACATGAGCGCAAGCCATGGATATAGCACTATGGGTGGAATAGAATGTGGTGGTAGGGATTAATAAGGGAAGTCAAAAAGAAGAAGATAGTCTCACATGAACGCGGCTAATCAACGGCCTATGGAGATACCCATCAATTGATGTCAATGCGAGGAGTAGGGATTGCCATGCAACGGATGCACTAAGAGCTATAAGTGTATGAAAGCTCAACATGAAAACTAAGTGGGTGTGCATCCAACTCGCTTGCTCATGAAGACCTCGGGCATTTGAGGAAGCCCATCATCGGAATATACAAGCCAAGTTCTATAATGAAAAATCACACTAGTATATGAAAGTGACAAAATAGGAGACTCTCTATATGAAAAACATGGTGCTACTTTGAAGCACAAGTATGGAAAAGGATAGTAACACTGCCCCTTCTCTCTTTTTCTCTCATTTCATTTTTTTCTCTCTCTCTTTTTTCTTTTTCTTTCTTTTCTTTTTTTTTCTTTCCTTTTTTTGTGGGCTCTTTTTGGCCTCTTTTTTTCATTTTATTTTTATTTTTCCTCACTGGGACAATGCTCTAATAATGATGATCATCATATCTCTATTTACTTACAACTCAAAAGAAAATTACAACTTGAAACTAGAACAAAAATATGACTCTATATGAATGCCTCTGGCAGTGTACTAGAATATGCAATGATACTAGCGTAACATGTATAAAAAATGATGAACGGTGGTTGAGCCACAAATACTATGTCAGCTATATGATCATGCAAAGCAATATGACAATGATGATGTGTGTCATATAAAAACGGAACGGTGGAAGTTGCATGGCAATATATCTCGGAATGGCTATGGAAATGCCATGATAGGTAGGTATGGTGGCTGTTTTGAGGAAGATATAAGGAGGCTTATGTGTGATAGAGCGTATCATATCACAAGGTTTGGATGCACCGGCGATGTTTGCACCGACTCTCAATGTGAGAAAGGGCAATGTACGGTACCGAAGAGGCTAGCAAATTGCGGAAATGTGAGAGTGCGTATAATCCATGGACTCACATTAGTCATAAAGAACTCACATACTTATTGTGAAAGTTTATTAGCCCTCCAAGCAAAGTACTACTATGCATGCCCCTAGGGGGATAGATTGGTAGGAAAAGACCATCGCTCGTCCCCGACCGCTACTCATAAGGTGGACAATCAATAATAAATCATGCTCCAACTTCTTAGCATAACGACATATCATACATGCTTCGGGAATCACAAACCTTAACACCAATATTCTTACTAAACCACAATTATCTACTAGCACCTCCCACATATTACCATCTTAATATCGCAAAACTATTGAAGGAATCAAACTTATCATATTCAGTGATCTACATGAAAGTTTTTATTATATCCCTCTTGAATACCTATCATATTAGGACCAAATTCATAACCCATGCATATTATCATTGCTATTCATTAGACTCTCAAAAAGATATAAGTGAAGCATGAGAGTGCAACTATTTCTTCAAAATATAACCACCGCCGTGCTTTAAAAGATATAAGTGAAGCACTAGAGCAACTGCCTAGCTCAAAAGATATAAGTGAAGCATATAGAGTATTCTAACAAATCACGAATAATGTGTGTCCCTCTCAAAAAGGTGTGTTCAGCAAAGATGATTGTGACAAACTAAAAAGCAAACAGACTATAGCACAAGACGCTCCAAGTAAAACACATATCATGTGATGAATAAAAATATAGCTCCAAGTGAGTTACCGATAGATTGTAGACGAAAGAGGGGATGCCTTCCGGGGCATCCCCAAGCTTAGACGCTTGAGTCTTCCTTGAATATTACCTTGGGGTGCCTTGGGCATCCCCAAGCTTAGGCTCCTGCTGCTCCTTATTTCTTTATCCATCATAGTCTCACCCAAAACTTGAAAACTTCAGCACACAAAACTCAACAGAAACCTCGTGAGGTCCGTTAGTATAACAAACAAATCTTAAACTTTAGGTACTGTTGTAAATTGATTCATATTTAATATTAGCATAATTCTACTGTACTCCAACTTCTCCATGACTCATACCCCCCGATACGATCCATAGATTCATCAAAATAAGCAAACTATGCAACAAAAACAGAATCTGTCTAAAATAGAACAGTCTATAAAGATCTGAATTAAAGTCATACTTCTATAACTCCAAAATTCTGAAAAATTAGGAAAACGTGGGAAATTCATATATCAATATTGTGTAAAAAACTCAGAAGATTCTGACGCTCCAACAAAAAATGAAAATTCTAGCACTGGACACAAAAGTTTCTGTTTTCAAACAGCATCAATTATACTATCTTCCAAATCATCCCAAAGGCATTACTTGGCACAAACACTAATTAAAATATAAAAACACAATCATAACAGAGGCTATAATGGTGTAAAGACACAAAAACAGAAGGTAAAACAAAAAAATTATTTTATTCATTGGGTTGCCTCCCAACAAGCGCTATTGTTTTATGCCCCTAGCTAGGCATAATGCATAGTTTCAAGTGTTGTCATCCTTCATATTAATTCCATAGGTGGCCCTCATAATAGATTCATATGGTGGCTTAATTCTCTTTCTAGGGAAGTGTTCCATCCCTTTCTTTAACGAAAATTGAAATTTTATATTACCTTCTTTCATATCAATAATAGCACCTATGGTTCGTAGGAAAGGCCTACCAAGTATTATAGGACAAGACGGATTGCATTAAATATCAAGAACAATATGATCCACGGGCACATAATTCCTATTAGCAAGAATAAGTACATCATTTATTCTACCCAATGGATTTTTAATAGTGGAATCCGCTAGTTGTAAATTAAGGGAACAAGGATCTATATCGGTGAGACCTAGCACATCACACAAAGATCTTGGTATAGTAGAAACACAAGCACCTAGATCACATAAAGCATTGCACTCATAATCTTTGATTTTAACTTTAATAGTAGGTTCCCATTCATCATGCAGTTTTCTAGGAATTGAAACTTCTAACTCAAGTTTTTGTTCATGAGCTTTTATCATAGCTTCTACAATATGTTTAGTAAAGGCTTTATTTTGTTCATAGGCATTAGGTGAATTAATCATGGATTGCAACAAGGAAATACATTCAACTAAAGAACAATTATCATAATTAAAGTCCTTGTAATCCAAAGTAGTGGGCACATCACTATTTAAAGTTTTGACCTCTCCAAACCCACTTTTTCATTTTTATCATTAAGATCATCACCCTCCAAATAATTGGGACGCCTTCTAGATAAAGTTGACTCATCTTCAGTCCCTTTTTCATCAAGTTTTATATTACTAAATAAAGATTCAATAGGTGAGACACCAATCATTTTAATATCTTCATCATTACTACGATAGAAACCGGGTGGAATGGCTTTTTCTAAGAATTCTCGCTTAGCTCTCAACCTAGCTGTCCTTTCTTTAATTTCATTAATGGAGACATAGATAGCTTTAATAGACTCATTTATATCATGCTTGGGTGGCAAAATTTTAATTTTGAGATTTTCCACATCAGCAATTCTATCCATGTTCCTAGACATTTCATCAACTCTATTCAATTTTTCTTCTACCATAGCATTGAAAATCTTTTGCGAATTAGTAAATTCTTTAATATTACTTTCAAGATCAGAGGGTATCCTATTGTTATTATTATATGGATTACCATAGGAATTACCATAATTATTAGAGGAATTTCCAAGAAACAGTCTGGGATTGAAATTACCCCTATAAGCATTGTTGTTGAAATTATTTCTAGAGACAAAATTCACATCAATAGCATCATTATTTCGCTCAATCAAAGTAGACAATGGCACATCATTAGGATAAATATGAGCACTTTTACTAGCAACCAATTTCATAAGAGCATCCATCTTATCACTCAAAGTATTAATTTCTTCAACAGAATTTACCTTCTTACCAGTTGAAGTTCGTTCAGTGTGCCATTGAGAATAGTTTGTCATAATATTATCTTGGAGTTTTGTAGCTTCTCCCAATGTAATTTTCATAAAAGTACCACCTGCGACAGAGTCTAGCAAATTTCTAGAAACAAAGTTTAGTCCCGCATATTTTTTTTGTATGATCATCCATAAGCTTAAACCATGTGTTGGGCAATTTCTTATCATTAATTTCATTCTATCCCAAGATTGCACAACATGCTCATGTTCAAGTTGCTTAAAATTCGTAATTTTATTTCTTAAAGAAATAATCTTAGCGGGAGGAAAATACTTGGCAATAAAAGCATCCTTACACTTATCCCAAGAATCAATACTATTTCTAGGCAAGGATGAAAACCAAGTTTTAGCACGATCTTGTAGTGAGAACAGAAATAATTTAACAATATCATTATCCACATCTTTCTTCTTTTGCATATCACAAAGTTCAACGAAAGTATTTAGATGGGATGCAGCATCTTCATTAGGACTACCAGAAAATTATTCATTCATAACAAGATTAAGCAAAGCAGCATTAATGTCACTCGACTCCGCACTAGTGGTGGGAGGAGCAATAGGAGTACTAATAAAATCATTATTATTAGTATTGGAAAAGTCACACAATTTTGTGTTTTCTTGAGACATCACGACGAAGCAAGCAAACTAGCAAACAAAAATATTTTTGTGTTTTTTTGTAAAATTGTTTTAGAAGTGGGGGAGATGAAAACGAGAGGCAAATGCAAATAAAAGCAAATAAAATAAATGCAAGTGGATGATAGTTTATGCGAAGGTACTTGATAAATTTTTGTGATTCCTCCCCGGCAACGGCGCTAGAAATTTTTCCTGCTACTTGTAGACTGCGTTGGTATTTCCCCGAAGAGGAGAGGATGATGCAGTATAGTAGAGATAAGTATTTCCCTCAGTTAAGAACCAAGGTTATCAATCCAGTAGGAGAACCACGCAAAATCCCTTTAGCAGCACCTACACACACAAAAGCAAACACTTGCACCCAACGCAAATAAGAGGGTTGTCAATCCTCTTAGCGGTTATTTGCAAGGATTAATTCTGATAGTGATAGATAGATAAAGTAAAATACTAAATAAAATAAAAGTAAATAAATTGCAGCAAGGTATTTTTGGATTTTAATATATGATAAAGGTAGACCCGGGGGCCTAGAGGCTTCTCTCTCGAGCACAGAACATACGGTGGGTGAACAAATTACTGTTGGGCAATTGATAAAAAAGCAAATAATTATGACGGATTCATGGCAATGATCATGTATATAGGCATCATGTCCGAGACAAGTAGACCGACTCCTGCCTGCATCTACTACTATTACTCCACCCATCGACCGCTATCCAGCATGCATCTAGGGTATTAAGTATAAAACAGAGTAACGCCTTAAGCAAGATGACATGATGTAGACAAAGTAAACTCAAGCAATATGATTAAACCCCATCTTTTTATCCTTAATGGCAACAATGCAAATACATGTCATGTCCCTTTCTGTCACTGGGATTGAGCACCGCAAGATTGAACCCTCACAAAGCACCTCTCCCATTGCAAGATAAACCAATCTAGTTGGCCAAACCAAATCGATAGATCGGAGAGAAATACAAAGCTATAACAATCATGCATAAAAGAGTTCAGAGAAGACTCAAATATTTCTCATGAATAATCTGATCATAAACTCACAATTCATCGGATCCCAACAAACACACCGCAAAAGAAGATTACATCGGATAGAACTCCAAGAACATCGAGGAGAACATGGTATTGAAGATCAAAGAGAGAGAAGAAACCATCTAGCTACTAGCTGTGGACCCGTAGGTTGATGTAGAAGCCCCCCCCCCCGTGATCGATTCCCCCTCCGGCAGAGTACCGGAAAAGGCCTCCAGATGGGATCGCGGAAGAACAGAGGCTTGCGGAGGTGGTAGGGTTTTCTCGTCTGGCTCTCTGATGGTTTCTGAATATTTGAGAATTTATAGAAGTGGAATTAGGTTAAAAGGAGCCACGAGGGGCCCACAAGGCATCAGGGCGCGCCCCCCTGGGGCCGCGCACTGTTGCCTTGTGGCCTCCTCGTGAGGCTTCTGGCTTCCTCCCGGAGCTTCCAGGGTCTCTTTTGTCCAGAAAAAAATCGTCAAAAAGTTTCATGGCATTTGGACTTCGTTTGGTACTGATTTCCTGAAAAACCAAAAACAAGCAGAAAACAGCAACTGGCACGGGGCACTAGGTTAATAGGTTAGTCCAAAAAAATTATATATAATTGCATATAAAAACATCCAAGATTAATACTATAATAGCATGGAACAATCAAAAATTATAGATACGTTGGAGATGTATCAGCTAACACTGTCAGAAAGATGGGCATCGATCCGTCAAGGATTAAACCCAGTAACACCACTTTCAAAGGTATCATACCAGGATTTGAGGCATAATGCACCGGCACTCTAACTCTGGAGGTGGTCTTTGGTTCTCCCAAGAACTTCCGAAGCGATTTGATCTTCGATATCGTGCTTTTCCGCAGCGGCTATCACGCACTGCTCGGGCGAACTACTTTCGCTCGATTCAATGCCGTCTCGCACTATGCTTATCTAAAGCTCAAAATGCCAAGTCCTAGCAGCTTTTTAATAGTCAATGGCAACATAGAACGCTCCCTTCATACTGAGGAGCAAACTGCGGCTCTAGCAGCCGAAGCCCAAGCCACAAAGGAGGCATCAAGGACGGATAGAGCACCTAGTAGACGGAACCCCCTCAAGCGCTTCCGCGGTGTTACCTTTGCCTCCACGCAGTCAAGCGAGAACCTCAAATAGGGGTACGCGCTCCATGACCCTCCCTACTTGACCAAGGACTACGTACCTCGGATACATAATTTTGCACTTAAAATTCCATGGGAGCCGTGGAGCAATAATATAAGAGTTCGCTGTTCGGCTCAACTGGACAATGGTCGAGCTGTATACTGGTCGTATCAAGGGCACTGTTAAAGGCCCACCAGGATCTCATAAAAGAAACGGCATTCAAGCCGATATGCTGCCGCTACGTGGTACAACCTCTTTAAAGGATCCGCCACTCGAGTGCTCTATTAAAAGCGTAGCAATGGCGTCGTAGCAGGCATTGATGAGGACACCTTGGATTGGACAAGGACTCGCTGGTTCACAGTAGGAAGGTGCAGACCTGCAGTAGAGCCCGGATCAGATATCAAGCCAATTGACAGATGCTTTGTGTAAACCTTCCATCTTTTATATTTTTTTTGTATCCTTAGAAGATTATTCGGTCGCTCAAATTGTTCGGCTTGACCTTATCAATAAATTAAGAGAAGACCTATATGGTCGGTTCCCATTTTATGTGTGATATATGTTCTTTCTCTCTTAAGCATGCACCAAAGATAACTTTTTGCGGTACGCATATAATACGTCTCCGACGTATCTATAATTTTTTTATTGTTCCATGCTATTATATTATCAATCTTGGATACTTTATATGCTTTAATATGCAATTTTATATCATTTTTGGGAACTAATCTATTAACCCAGTGCCTAGGGCAAGTTGCTATTTTTTGCCTGTTTTTGGTTTTCCAGAAAATTAGTACCAAACGGAGTCCAAATGCTATGAAACTTTTTTATGATTTTTTCTGGACATAAGAGACCCTAGAAGATTCGGGAGGAGACTAGACGGCAAACGAGGAGACGGCAAGGCAACAGGGCGCGCCGAGGGGGGGGGGTAGGCGAGCCCTGTTACCTTGTGGGACCCACGTGGCTCCGTCTAGCCTAATTCCACTTCTATAAATTCTCAAATATTGGGAAACCAACGGAGAGCCAACCGAAATAACTTTTTCGCCGCCGCAAGCTTCTGTTCTTTCTCGATCCCATCTGGAGGCCTTTTCCGGTACTATACCGGAGGGGGAATCAATCACGGAGGGCTTCTACATCAGCCTTGCTGCCCTTCCGATGATGTGTGAGTAGTTCACCACAGACCTACGGGTTCATAGCTAGTAGATGGCTTCTTCTCTCTCTTTGATCTTCAATACAATGTTCTCCTCGATCTTCTTGGAGTTCTATCCGATGTAATCTTCTTTTGCGGTGTGTTTGTTGGGATCCGATGAATTGTGGGTTTATGATCAGATTATTCATTGAAAAGTAATTGAGTATTTTCTATACTTTATTATGCATGATTATGATAGCTTTGTATTTCTCTCCGATATATCCGTTTGGTTTGGCCAACTAGATTGATTTATCTTCAGTGGGAGAGGTGCTTTGTAGTGTGTTCAATCTTGCGGTGTCCTCACCCAGTGACAGTAGGGGTAGCGAGGCACGTGTTGTATTGTTGCTACTAAGGATAAAACAATGGGGTTTAGTCATATTGGTTAAGTTTACTTTGTCTACATCATGTCATCTTGCTTAAGGCGTTACTCTATTTGTTATGAACTTAATACCATAGATGCATGCTGGATAGCGGTCGATTGGTGGAGTAATAGTAGTAGATGCAGGAAGGAGTCGGTCTAGTTGTCACGGACGTGATGCCTATATGTGTGATCATTGCCATGAATATGTCATAACTATGCGCTTGTCTATCAATTACCCAACAGTAATTTGTTTACCCACCGTATGCTATGTGTTCGAGAGAGAAGCCTCTAGTGAAAACTATGGCCTCTGGGTCTATTTTAAACAAATTATAAAACCCAAAAATACCTTGCTACAATTTATTTACTTTTATTTTGTTTTGCAATTTATCTATCTACCTATACAAGATTTGATCCTTGCAAGTAACGTGTTCAAGGGGATTAATAACCCTCTTGCCCGCATTGGGTGCAAGTATTTGCTTTTGTGTGTGCAGGTGCTGTTCACTAGGATTTGTGTGGTTCTCCTTTTGGTTCGATAAACCTTGGTTCTCACTGAGGGAAATACTTATCTCTACTATACTGCTTCTCCCTTCCTCTTTGGGGAAAAACCCAACGCAGCTCACAAGTAGCAGAAAGAATTTCTGCCGCCGTTGTCGGGGAGACATCATCAAATCACTACAAGTACCTTCACTCAAACTATCATCTACTTGCTCTACTTTTTATTTGCCTCTCTTTGTCATCTCCCTCACTTCTCTAAAAAATCAAAAATACCAAAAATATTTTGTGTGCTATCTTTGCTTGTGCTGCCATGTGCCTTCTATTTGCTTGCATCTTCGCTTGCTAAAAATTATTGATATGGATCCTCATCCACTTGCTAATCTTTTCAAACAATCCAATTATGATGAACCAACTGCTAGTGGGTTGAGTGCACTTGATTATCTTTGTGAAGTTTTGCTTGAATATCGTGAATCTGAAAATTGTGATGAAGTGTTAAAATAAGAAATTTATAAAGTGATTCATGATAGCTCCTTGAATGAAAAGCATGATTGCAATGATGTTATTATAAATTCTCTAAAAATTTATTTAGGCCTCATGATGAATATGTCATTCATAATAATGTTTGCAATAATATTGAAAGCGGGTTTGGAAGAGTGTCAACTTTAGGTAAAAAGAATCCCACATATTCAGAGAGTGTTCAATCTTATGAAATTTTCAATAAATGTTGGTTTGGAGAGGTCATGACTTTAGTTGATGTTCATCCCACTATCTTGGAAGATTATAAGATTTGCTTGCATATGGATTATGGAGAGAATATTTTATATGATAGCTATATTGTTGAGTTTGATTATGATCCTACATGTAATTATTATGAGAGAGGCAAATATGGTTACATAAATTTTCATGTCACTAAATTACCTCTCTTTGTGTTGAATTTATTAATGTTTCATTCTTCCTATTTGCATATGTTAGATATTGCTTGCTTTGATAACTTGTTTTTCTTTAAAATGCCTATGTGTAGGAAGTATGTTAGACTTAAATGTGTTTGTTACATGTTTTATGATGCTCTCTATGTGCTTCAATTCTTGTCTTTGACGTGAGCATCATTGAAATCTCAAAGCCTATCTTAATGGCTATAAAGGAAGCGCTTGTTGGGAGGCAACCCAATAGTTATCTTAAATTTTTGTTTTTACCTTATGTTCTTGAGTATTGACATGATTATTGCTACTATAATGATTGTGTTTTTATCTTTTAATTAGTGTTTGTGCCAAGTAATGCCTTTGGGATGATTTGTATGATAGTATAATTGATGTTGTTTGAAAACAGAAAGTTTTATGGCCAGTAGTTGATTTTTATTTTATTGTTGGAACGTCAAAAAAATCTGAAAATTTTACACAATATTGGAAAACAATTTTTTTACGTTGTCCTAAGTTTTCAGAATTTTTGGAGTTAGATAAGTATGGATAAATATTCTGTCATTGCGTACTATTCTGTTTTAGACAGATTCTGTTTTTTATTGCATAGTGTGCTTGTTTTAATGAAACTATGGATTATATCGGGGGGTATAAGTCATGGGGAAGTTAGAATACAATATGTATTATGCAAGAACAATTATGAATGAGTTTATAACAGTACCTAAAGTGGATGATTGATTTATTATACTAACGGATCTCACGAGGTTTCTGTTGAGTTTTGTGTGCTGAAGTTTTCAAGTTTTGGGTGAGATCGCAATGGATGAAGGAATAAGGTGCGGCGAGACCCTAAGCTTGGGGATGCCCAAGGCACCCCAAGGTAATATTCAAGGAAGACCCAAGCGTCTAAGCTTGGGGATGCCCCGGATGGCATCCCCTCTTTCGTCTACAATCTATCGGTAACTTACTTGGAGCTACATTTTTATTCATCACATGATATGAGTTTTACTTGGAGCGTCTTGTGCCATAGTTTTTATTTGTTTACTTTTTATTTTGTCACAATCATTGTTTGATGGACACACCTTTTGAGAGGGACACACATTTATCGTGATTTGTTAGAATACTCTATGTGCTTCACTTATATCTTTTGAGTTAGGCAGTTGCTCTAGTGCTTCACTTATATCTTTTAGAGCACGTCGGTGGTTATATTTTATAGAAATGATTGCACTCTCATGATTCACTTAAATCTTTTTGAGAGTTTAATAAATAGTAATGGCAATATGCACGTGTTATAAGACTAGTCCAAAAAGGATAGGTATTCAATGGGGATATAATAAAAACTTTCATGTAGATCACTAAATGTGAAATGTATGGTTTAATAATATTGATGTCGTAATATGAAAGGATATTGGTTCATGATCATTGGTTAGTAGAAATATCAGTATTAAAGCTTGTTATTAACTTCTCATCTAAGTGTTGGTCATGGCATGGTGGGGAGGTTTGAGCATTTTTATGTCTGAAATGAAATCCTTGAGTGCTGTTATAATTGGGGGTGCGCGATGGTTAACTCCTAACAACCTCCTCCCTAGGGACATGCGAGTAGTACTTTACTTCGAGCGCTCATAGGCTTTCACAATAATTATATGAGTTCTTTATGACTAATGTGACTCCATGGATTATACGCACTCCTACCTTTCCATAATTTGCTAGCCTCTTCGGTACCGTGCATTGCCCTTTCTCACCTCGAGAGTTGGTGTAAACTTCGCCGGTGCATCTAGACCCCATGATATGATACGCTCTATCACACATAAGCGTCCTTATATCTTCCTCCAAACAGCCACCATACCTACCTATTATGGCATTTCCATAGCCATTCCGAGATATATTGCCATGCAACTTCCACCGTTCCGTCTCATGACTTGTGTGTTCATCATTACATTGCTTTGCATGATCATATAGAGCTGACATGATATTTGTGGCACAACCACCATTCATCATTATTATACATGTTACACTAGATCATTGCACATCCTGGTACACTGCCAAAGGCATTCATATAGAGTCATATTGTTTCAGTTATCGAGTTGTAAGTAAATAAAAGTGTGATGATCATCATTATTAGAGCATTGTCCCAGTGAGGAAAGGATTATGGAGACTATGATTCCCCCACAAGTCGGATGAGACTCCGGACAAAAAAAAAAGAGGCCAAAAGGAGCCCAACAAAAAAAGAGAAAAAAATAAAAAAAATAAAAATAAATGAGATATAAAGAGAGGAGGGGCAATGTTACTATCCTTTTTCCACACTTGTGCTTCAGAGTAGCACCATGTTCTTCATATAGAGAGTCTCCTATGTTGTCACTTTCATATACTAGTGGGAATTTTTCATTATAGAACTTGACTTGTATATTCCGATGACGGGCTTCCTCAAATGCCCGAGGTCTTCATGAGCAAGCAAGTTGGATGCACACCCACTTAGTTTCCGTTGAGCTTACATACACTTATAGCTCTTAGTGCATCCGTTGCATGGCAATCCCTACTCCTAGCATTGATATCGATTGATGTTCATCTCCATAGCCCGTTGATTCGCTGAGTTGATGTGAGACTTTCTTCCTTTTTGGCAGGCTTGTATCAATGATAGTGGAAAGTGTCTCGACCACTGGATCATAACTTAAACTAGAGGGGAAACTAAACAGATTAATCAAGAGTTATTGCCATATTACCTTCACTAGATTTATTGGAGAGAAACAATGGGGTTGCCTTTCTATCTTGAGACTTTGTCGTATTATCTTCAGCAGTCTGCACCAAATCATCGGCCAGGTCAGTTAATAGGAAAGCAACATTGACAAAATGAACGTTTGGGCAACCAGACCACACCACCCTACACCAAATTAACACAATATGGCACTGCTATCATCAGCCAGGTAAGTTAATAGGAAAGCAACATTGACACAATGAACGATTGGGCAACCAGACCACACCACTACATTTTAGTAATATGCAATATATGAGATAGTACAATCACGCAGCTCAGTATGCAATACTACCAGGCAGTTTCCCTTACAAAAATCTACATTAGCGCCTTAATTATACATTTTGCTAAAAGTAAATTTATATCAGATAATTGGTGTAGGGTACTGAATGTTGGATTCATGCCGATGCTACTTAATAAACTACATATTGACGTAAAAATATAGTGATATACAACATGTACTTACATCAGCATTGGAGCGTAAAGCATTGCTGCAAGATACTTTCCTCGAACACGATCCCAGTTGAGAATGTTTGTTATCCTTTAAGCATATTTTTTCTGCAAAAAAGATGCGTAAGACAGATGTAGAAAATATAAGATCAAATGTGATCTGAATACTATAAAATTTCATGATGCGAGGATACGCACACGCTTCCTAGCAAGGAGTTGACATATTTTTGTTGGGCTGGAGCGGACTGGTTCTTTGGCCACTGGAATCTGGTTATTATCTGGAGGACTTGGGTTTCTCAGTGCTGGAGCAGTTCCTATGAACACTGGAGTTGGGTTACTATCTCCTGGAGTTTGGATCTTTTGCAAAGAACTTGTTTGCACCCCTTCAGATTCTAACATAGCCCTCTTCCGCTTACATGCCTTGTACAGAAGAATGGTGCTTCAGTTATAAAACATGCTATGGCAGAGAGATGGAATAGGTACTGAAGAATAGAAAGGCATGACATATTGACATGTACTCCCAACATCCGGAAATAAATGGATGTGTCTAGACGTATTTTAGTTCTAGATACATCCATTTTTATCCATTTCTGCCACAAGTAATACAGACGGAGGGAGTATCATGTACTCCCTCCGTAAAGAAATATAAGAGTGTTTAGATCACTACTTTAGTGATCTAAACACTATTATATTTCTTTGCAGAGGGAGTACAAGCTAAGGATACGACAGGACAACAGAGTAAAAGAAACACTAGTTGAATGTAAAACTGTATGATAGCTGGAATAGGTGATACGTCTCCAACGTATCTATAATTTTTGATTGTTCCATGCTATTATAGTATCAATCTTGGATGTTTTATATGCAATAATATGCTATTTTATAGCATTTTTGGGACTAACCTATTAACCTAGTGCCCAGTGCTAGTTGTTGTTTTCTGCTTGTTTTTGGTTTTTTAGAAAATCAGTACCAAACGAAGTCCAAATGCTACGAAACTTTTTGGCGATTTTTTCCTGGACAAAAGAGACCCTAGAAGCTTCGGGAGAGGCCAGAAGCCTCATCAGGAAGCCACAAGGCAACAGGGCGTGGCCCCAGGGGCGCGCGCCCTGATGCCTTGTGGGCCCCTCGTGGCTCCTTTTGACCTAATTCCACCTCTATAAATTCTCAAATATTGGGAAACCAACAGAGAGCCCCACGAAATAACTTTTCCGTCGCCGCAAGCTTCTGTTCTTCCGCGATCCCATCTGGAGGCCTTTTCCGGCACCCTGCCGGAGGGGGAATCGATCACAGAGGGCTTCTACATCAACCTTGCTGCCCCTCCGATGATGTGTGAGTAGTTTACCACAGACCTACGGGTCCATAGCTAGTAGCTAGATGGCTTCTTCTCTCTGTTTGATCTTCAATACAACATTGTCCTCGATCTTCCTGGAGTTCTATCCGATGTAATCTTGTTTTGCGGTGTGTTTGTTGGGATCCAATGAATTGTGGGTTTATGATCAGATTATTCATGAGAAATATTTGAGTATTTTCTGAACTTATTTATGCATGATTGTTATAGCTTTGTATTTCTCTCTGATCTATCCGTTTGGTTTGGCCAACTAGATTGATTTATCTTGCAATGGGAGAGGTGCACTGTGATGGGTTCAATCTTGCGGTGTTCTTTATCCCAGTGACAAAGTAGGGGACAAGAAACGTATTTGTATTGTTGCCATTAAGGATAAAACGACGGGGTTTATTCATATTGCTTGAGTTTACTTTGTCTACATCATGTCATCTTGCTTAAGGCGTTACTCCGTTTTCATTAAGTTAATACCCTAGATGCATGCTGGATAGCGGTCGATGGGTGGAGTAATAGTAGTAGATGCAGGCAGGAGTCGGTCTACTTGTCTCGGACGTGATGCCTATATACATGATCATTGCCATGAATCTGTCATAACTATGCGCTTTTCTATCAATTGCCTAACAGTAATTTGTTTACCCACCGTATGTTATGCATTCGAGAGAGAAGCCTTTAGTGAAAACTATGGCCCCCGGGTCTACTTAAATCATATAAAAACCTAAAAATACCTTGCTGCAATTTTATTTACTTTATTTTATTTTGCAATTTATTTTATCTATCTATCACTATCAGAATTAATCCTTGCAAATAACGAGTTCAAGGGGATTGACAACCCTCTTGCCCGCGTTGGGTGCAAGTATTTGCTTTTGTGTGTGTAGGTGCTGTTCACGAGGTTCTGTGTGCGTCTCTTACTGGATTGATACCTTGGTTCTCACTGAGGGAAATACTTATCTCTACTGTGCTGCATCACCCCTCCTCTTCGGGGAAATCCCAACGCAGTTTACAAGTAGCAGGAAGAATTTCTGGCGCCGTTGCCGGGGAGACATCACCAAAACCTATCAAGTACCTTCGCATAAACTATCATCTACTTGCTCAACTTTTATTTGCCTTTTTATTTGCATTTGCCTCTCATTTTCATCTCCCCCACTTCTCATAAAAATTACAAAAACACAAAAAATATTTTATTTGCTAGTTTGCCTGCTTGCTTTGCCAATATGGCTAGTTCTTTAATTGTTACTTGTACCCCTGAAAATGAAGTTCTTAATTTTAAACAAAGGGGAGGAGAAAGTTTAAAAGATGCTTGGTATAGGATTTGCGACGCTCAAAATAGGTCTACTCGTAAGCAATCCACTACCGTTCTTCTTCGCAATTTTTATGTGGGTGTCACTACTTGGTATAGATTTGTGCTAGACACTATTACCGGAGGTAAGTTCTTGAGTAGTTACCCTATGGATGCTTTCAATGCCATGGGAAATTTAGTGGGATCACCACCTATCACTATTAATGAAACAACATTGACTTTGGAACATGTTATGCAAAGGTTAGAAGCTATTGAAAATAAAATGACTACTATCGAACATATTGAGAATCTAGACAAAAAGGTCCAGAATCATATTACTCAATTTGGTTCTAAGGTAGGAACTGCATTAAAGATTTTAAAGGAAAAATAACCGATAATTAATGAAAGGATTGAACAAGGTCCCGCTAGAATCGATAAGTTGGAAGAAATTATTAATAATTTGGGTTCCGCTTTTTCTTCCGCTAAAACTATTGATAGGACTCCACCCACTAAAAATTGCAAATTCATGTATGTACCTACGAATAAGGGGGCATCATCTAGCAAGGGAAACGAGGATCTAAAAATGATTAGTGTGCATCCAAACTTTATCAAGATAATAAAAGAAGCTATCTATGAAAGCAAATTTCTTAACTTTGTACCTAGGAGTGTGATGATAAAAAATTCCGATGCTAGACTTCCCAAAAAGAGTGGATGTGTAATTGAGGATTTGGAAACTAAGGATAATAATACTTGAAACTATGCATTATGCCTAGCTAGGGGCATAAAACAATAGCACTTGTTGGGAGGCAACCCAATAATTACATTTATTGCAATTTTTTATTTTTCTTGTGTCACACAATTTTAGCTTCTGTTATGATTCTGTTTTTTATCTTTTAATTAGTGTTTGTGCCAAGTAATGCCTTTGGGATGATTTGGATGATAGTATAATTGATGATGTTTGAAAACAGAAAGTTTTGAGTCCAGTGATAGATTTTTGGTTCTGTACTGGAGCGTGATAAAATTCTGAAATTTTTACACAGTATTGGTATATGAATTTCTTACATTGTAATAATTTTTCAGAATTTGTGGAGTTACAGAAGTATAGCTTTTAAATAGATCTTTATAGACTGTTCTGTTTTAGACAGATTCTGTTTTTTTTTTTGCATAGTTCGCCTATTTTGATGAATCTATGGATTGTATCGGGGGGTATAAGTCATGGAGAAGTTGGAGTACAGTAGCATTATGCCAATATTAAATATGAATAAATTTATAATAGTACCTAAAGTTTAAGATTTGTTTATTATACTAATGGATCTCACGAGGTTTCTGTTTAGTTTTGTGTGCTGAAGTTTTCAAGTTTTGGGTGAGACCACGATGGATGAAGGAATAAGGAGCAGCAAGACCCTAAGCTTGGGGATGCCCAAGGCACCCCAAGGTAATATTCAAGGAAGACCCAAGCGTCTAAGCTTGGGGATGCTCCGGATGGCATCCCCTCTTTCGTCTACAATCTATCGGTATACCACTTGGAGCTATATTTTTATTCATCACATGATATGTGTTTTTCTTGGAGCGTCTTGTGCCATAGTTTTATTTTATTAGTTTGCTTTTTAGTTTGCCACAATCATCTTTTGAACACACCTTTTTGAGAGGGACACACATTTATCGTGATTTGTTAGAATACTCTATGTGCTTCACTTATATCTTTTGAGCTAGGCAGTTGCTCTAGTGCTTCACTTATATGTTTTAGAGCACGGTGGTGATTATATTTTAAAGAAATAGTTGCACTCTCATTCTTCACTTATATCTCTTTGAGAGTCTAAATAAATAGTATTGGCAATTTGCACGGGTTATAAGATTGGTCCATAAAGGATAGGTATTCAAGAGGGATATAATAAAAACTTTCATGTAGATCACTGAATATGATAGTTTGATTCCTTGCAATAGTTTTGCAATATTAAGATGGTAATTTGTGGATGTACTAGTGAACGATTGTGGTTTAGTAAGAATATTGGTGTTAAGGTTTGTGATTCCCAAAGCATGCACGTATAGTCCTTAGTTATGTGATGAAGTTGGAGCATGATTTATTATTGATTGTGTACCTTATGAGTGGCGGTCGGGGACGAGCGATGGTCTTTTCTGACCAATCTATCCCCCTAGGGGCATGCGTAGTAGTAGTTTGCTTCGAGGGCTAATAGACTTTTGCAATAAGTATGTGAGTTCTTTATGACTAATGTGAGTCCATGGATTATACGCACTCTCACCTTTCCGCAATATGCTAGCCTCTTCGGTACCGTGCATTGCCCTTTCTCACCTCGAGAGTCGGTGCAAACTTCGCTGGTGCATCCAAACCCTGTGATATGATATGCTCTATCACACATAAGCCTCTTTATATCCTCCTCAAAACAGCCACCATACCTACCTATTATGGCATTTCCATAACCATTCCGAGATATATTGCCATGCAACTTCCACCGTTCTTTTATATGACACACATCATCATTGTCATATTGCTTTGGACAATCATATAGCTGACATAGTATTCATGGCTCAGCCACCGTTCATCATTTTTTATACATGTTACGCTAGATCATTGCACATCCTGGTACACTGCCAGAGGCATTCATATAGAGTCATATTGTTCTAGTATCGAGTTGTAATATTGAGTTGTAAGTAAATAAAAGTGTGATGATGATCATTATTAGAGCATTGTCCCAGTGAGGAAAGGATGATGGAGACTGTGATTCCCCCACATGTCGGGATGAGGCTTCAGACAAAAAAAAAGAGGCCAAAAAGAGCCTAGCAAAAAAAATGAGAGAAAAAGAGAGAAGGGGCAATGTTACTAATATTTTCCACACTTATGCTTCAGAGTAGCACCATGTTTTTCATATAGAGAGTTTCCTGAGTTGTCACTTTCATATACTAGTAGGAATTTTCATAATAGAACTTGGCTTGTATATTCCGATGATGGGCTTCCTCAAATTCCCGAGGTCTTCATGAGCAAGTAAGTTGGATGCACACCCACTTAGTTTCAGTTTGAGCTTTCATACACTTATAGCTCTTAGTGCATCTATTGCAAGGCAATCCCTACTCCTCGCATTGATATCAATTGATGGGCATCTCCATAGCCCGTTGATTAGCCGCATCGATGCGAGACTATCTTCCTTTTTTGACTTCCCCTTATTAATCTCTATCTTCATATTCTATTCCACCCATAGTGCTATGTCCATGGCTCGCGCTCATGTATTGCGTGAGGGTTGAAAAAGCTGAAGCGTGTTAAAAAGTATGAACCAATTGCTCGGCTTGTCATCGGGGTAGTGCATGATTAATACTTTGTGTTAGGAAGACTAAGCATGACGGGCTCTATGATTTTGTAGGGATAACGTTCTTTAGCATTTTTATTTTGAAAGGCATGATTGTTTGTTGGTATGCCTGAGTATTGATGTCTTTATATCAAATTATAGACTATTGCTTTGAATCACTCGTTTCTTAATATTCATACCATAAAAGAGATTACATGATAAACATGTTAGGTAGCATTCCACATCGAAAATTCTATTTTTATCATTTACCTACTCGAGGACGAGCAGGAATTAAGCTTGGGGATGCTGATACGTCTCCAACGTATCTATAATTTTTGATTGTTCCATGCTATTATAGTATCAATCTTGGATGTTTTATATGCAATAATATGCTATTTTATATCATTTTTTGGGACTAACCAATTAACCTAGTGCCCAGTGCCAGTTGATGTTTTCTGCTTGTTTTTGGTTTTTTTGAAATCAGTACCAAACGAAGTCCAAATGCTATGAAACTTTTTGACGATTTTTTCTGGACAAAAGAGACCCTAGAAGCTTCGGGAGGAGGCCAGAAGACTCACGAGGAAGCCACAAGGCAACAGGGCGCGGCCCTAGGGGGTGCGCGCCCTAATGCCTTGTGGGCCCCTCGTGGCTCCTTTTGACCTATTCCACCTCTATAAATTCTCAAATATTGGGAAACCAACAGAGAACCCCACGAAATAACTTTTCTACTGCCGCAAGCTTCTGTTCTTCCGCGATCCCATCTGGAGGCCTTTTCTGGCACCCTGCCGGAGGGGGAATCGATCACGGAGGGCTGCTACATCAACCTTGCTGCCCCTCCGATGATGTGTGAGTAGTTTACCACAGACCTACGGGTCCATTACTAGTAGCTAGATGGCTTCTTCTCTCTCTCTTTGATCTTCAATACAACGTTCTCCTCGATCTTCTTGGAGTTCTATCCGATGTAATCTTCTTTTGCGGTGTGTTTGTTGGGATCCGATGAATTGTGGGTTTATGATCAGATTATTCATGAGAAATATTTGAGTCTTTTCTAAACTTATTTATGCATGATTGTTATAGCTTTGTATTTCTCTCCGATCTATCCATTTGGTTTGGCCAACTAGATTGATTTATCTTGCAATGGGAGAGGCGCACTGTGATGGGTTCAATCTTGCGGTGTTCTATATCCCAGTGACAAAGTAGGGGACAAGACACGTATTCGTATTGTTGCCATTAAGGATAAAATGACGGGGTTTATTCATATTGCTTGAGTTTACTTTGTATACATCATGTCATCTTGCTTAAGGCGTTACTCCGTTTTCTTTAACTTAATACCCTAGATGCATGCTGGATAGCGGTCGATGGGTGGAGTAATAGTAGTAGATGCAGGTAGGAGTCGGTCTATTTGTCTCAGACGTGATGCCTATATACATGATCATTTCCATGAATCCTTCATAACTATGCGATTTTCTATCAGTTGCCCAACAGTAATTTGTTTACCCACCGTATGCTATGCGTTCGAGAGAGAAGCCTCTAGTGAAAACTATGGCCCCAGGTCTACTTAAATCATATAAAAAACCGAAAAATACCTTGCTGCAATTTTATTTACTTTATTTTTTTTGCAATTTATTTTATCTATCTATCACTATCAGAATTAATCCTTGCAAATAACGAGTTCAAGGGGATTGACAACCCTCTTGCCCGCGTTGGGTGCAAGTATTTGCTTTTGTGTATGTAGGTGTTGTTCACGAAGTTCTGTGTGGTTCTCCTACTTGATTGATACCTTGGTTCTCACTGAGGGAAATACTTATCTCTACTTTGCTGCATCACCCGTCCTCTTCGGGGAAATCCCAAACGCAGTTTACAAGTAGCAATAGGTACAGAAAAACAGCAAGGCAACATATTCACATGTCTGATGGGCAAATTAAGATCGCATTGCAACAGAACAATAGAACAACACTTCAATGTAAAGAACCATGGTATGGTAGACGGATGGAGTACATACTAATGAACAAAAATGCATGAGATATTCAGAAGGACGATGTCCAAACTAAGCAGATGGCATTGCAACAGAGTTAATGGCAGTACTTGAATTTGAAAAGATGTTATCATCAATGGAATAGGTACAGACAAACTGGAAGGCATGACATATTCACATGTATGATCAGCACATGGCATTGCAACAGAGTAGATCCATTGCAAGACATTATATGCATGATGCTATCCATATCACGGGTCAAGTTAGAGCAAAGACTTTGTGGGGTGAATAGGAATCATTATCTCTCTGCAACTCTTCTAAAGAACTACATTTAACTATTCCATCATATTGAATATCATTGACGTCGAGTTTGTTGGCCGTTGCATTGCTCCGCGAGTTTCTTTTAGTGGATTTGTTCTGATATTCAATATCATTGTGTGCAATAATATCTGACATGCATGGAAGACAACTAGTAGTGAGATTATGTAATGAGTGCCTCTAGGAGACGACTTAAATAGTAGGAGTCGACTTAAATAGTAGCAACAGGTTGATACCTCAAAGACTAAAGAGAGAGCACACATGATAGCTACAAGATATATATTGTTTGTACTCAAGATTAACTAAATGGCACAAAAAAGTACTACAGAACAACAGCATAGGTAATACTAGAAGGGGTATAATAACAAGCCTGTGGGATAGCTTTGGCTGAGGGACGATAACTATGGAACAATGTTAACTCCTGCACAAGTCTCTTATCTGAAGTAAGACTCTAATAGATCAACATGAATGTACAGTGACAAGTGATAATCTATTTTCCATGCTTAGATGAAGAACGAAGCCATAAATGCTGCACACAAGTAAGATGAGGGTACAACCTATGTTGCCGTCCTCCGTAGGAGTGAGCATCATCTGCTGACTCGTTGATGGCACTGTAGTTGTTGTGGATGTCCATGTATGGCTAGCACATTCGAGGCAGGGAACTCTTGAGTGGGGAGTATAGCTCCCTTCTGGTGCATACTTCCCTTGTTGGAGCAGCTCCGGTGAGAAGGAAGATGGTGTGGCTGAAGATGCAGAAAACACACAGTGTTAAGAATGACACATATCTCTAATCTGAAGAAATCCGATCAACACTAAGGTACAAGACTGGTCACACGTCAGTCCACTAAAAACTAAATTGGGGTCACACGCTTTTTTTTTGCACTGTCCGATCTACGCCGGATGGCCGTCTTGTGCCTCCTGGCTGTCACTGTTCAGGATCTTCCTCGAACAGCCAGTGACCACCGGTAGAGCAGCCTGCCTCCGCCGTCCCTGGTCGTGACAGCTCCGACCTCGACCCCGCCCCCCACCACACCACACTGCCATGGTTGCGCCGCCCCCAGCCATACCTCAAAGACTCACCGTCATCCAGATCTGGTGCCAGCAGTGCCTTGATCCCACGCAACCCTAAGATAGGCACCGAAGCGCTGCTTCCACGGCGAACCTGCGCCCCTGCCTGCACCCCTAGGATAGACACCGAGGCACTGCTTCCCCGGCCAACCGACAGCCTAGGAGCTCCACCGCCTCGAGGGGTGCTGCTTCCTTCCATTTGGAATCGACTGACCCAGAATAAAAATTCAGGCGACTGACGCCTAGGTAAAGTGAATAAGATGAGTGTACGGCCTATCTTGCGGCCCAGTGAAGTAGGCAGCTCCATCTGCCAAGTCGGTGAGGCCGGCGCGCGCGGTTGCGGTGGCTCCCGGTGGCGGGAAAGCAGATATGTGGTGGCAGTCGGCGGCTACGGGGGACCAACGCCGGGGCGCTGGACGTGTCCGAAGTAGGAGTCGCTCCGGCGCCATGCACGACGGCGCGGTTGAATCGGCTCCGGTGTGGTTCATGCGGTCGTCGTCAAGGCAGCTCTGGCAGCACGGAGTAAGAGGCACACGGCCTAGTGCATGACGGCAAACGGACAGCGGCTCCGGCATTGGGGAGGAAGGCTGCGGTGAATCTGGTGCGGTGGGGGGCATGGAGGAGGGGCTGAGGTTTCGCGGCTGGGGAGAAGGTGATTTGGCGCCCACGGTGTATGAATGGGGAATTGGGAGGGGGAGCCATGTCTTACAGACGCATTTGTTTGAAATTTGGGGGAAGTTACAATTCTACCCCTGTCTTTTGACTTGTGGGCTTGGGTCTGAGTCTTGAGGGTCGAGGATAGTAGGGTAACTTTGCTTCTCCCAAATTAATGGGCGCCAGCGATTTCGGGCGAGGAGGGTGTGCTTTGAAATAGTGGGCGCGAGCAATTTCTACCGAGGAGAGGGTGTTTTGCCGCCCATGGTTTATGAATTATTGGGCGCCTGCGATTTCGGCCGAGGAGAAGGCGTGCTTGGATGAAGTTACGAACCTACCCTCGACATACAACGAGCCAATTGATGCGGGTCCTAGATAGGCCGGTAATTTCACGTCTCCCATTTATTTGCTCGGGCGGTTCATTCAAATTTTGGGAGAACAAGCATCCACGTCTACCATACCAAGCCAATTTGAATCAAATTTTGAAATATTAGTTCTATAGTGTCGTATCTTGCCACTTCTTTTTTAGATGGTGAGATGATGCACGGGACTAATTTGTTTTTACATTCTCGTTGCTACCGATTAATTTGACAAATAGTTGACCCACTAAAAAACGTGAATCAAACCAAAAATGAAATACCTCTATTCAATGAAATACCTCGTTGACCCAGTCAACATTGTGGACTAAATCCAAAATTGAACACCTCAATAGAATAACATGCTCAAAGTCGAATTAATAAACCTGTTTAATACACCTATCTCCGTTCATGTGTGAATTGCAAACACCATGTTCTCCAATTCAAATATTTGAATGCAATTTATAATGATTCATGGTTTGTATCAATCTTCTATGCATACATGCGACCTCTCCCCTCTCCCGCACTCCCGTTCTCTCTCTAGCCAACACTCTCTCTTTCTCTCATGCGCATACGAACACAATCATCGTTGTCGGCCCCCTTTCTCTCTAGGCCTCTCTAGCTAGCTCGTATGCACACTCTATGTATAAGTCTCTCTCGCATACAATGTATGACTCTCCTTTCTAAGCTAACTAGGTAGGGTACACTGATCGGACACACGAAAATTCTCTCGCTCATTGTTCATAACTCTCTCACACACACTCCACCGTCTCGGGGCTCTTCTCTCTCTTTCCAACTTTCTATTCCCCCCTAGGTCACACATACACATATCTCACTCGCACTAGCTAGATAGACCCATCTAACAGTCTCTCTCCCTCGTTCTCTCTCTATCTCACACGCACACACACACACACATACACACACAATCTCCCCCTAGCTAGGTACGACTATCTCTCACCCCATCATAGGCACACGCACCTCCCCTAGGTATGACTATCTCTCACTCTCCATCACAAACACACGCATTGTCTCTTTCCCTCCCTAGGTCTATCTCGATCTCTCTCGAGGTATCTTTCTATCGCGCACACACCTTGTCTCTCAATCTCCCACCAATATAGTCCCCTCACGATCTCGAGGGGATCTCTCTATCACAAACACACCCACTCCCCCTGCCCATGCCTCCATTTTCTCCATACGTCTCTCTCGACCCCTCTCCCTTGTTTGCCAGACCACTCTTGGACACATGCTAGGGGTCTCTCTCTCCGTCGCAAACAACCACACACTATCTCCGTGTATCTCCTCACCTCTCTTTCTCTTTCGGAGATGCATGCGTGATATCACTGGTGCAGCGACGTGCTATAGAAACGATTTTTACCCCCTTTCCGTGATAGAGTTTCAAACCATCACCTTGCCTGTGTGTGTGATAGGGGGGTCCTTCCCACATGACCCAGAAACCGTCGGCGATAGGGAGCATGCATGCATCTCCTCACCTCTCTTTCTCTTTCAGAGATGCATGCGTGATATGTTTGCATAAGACACGCACACTTTCTCTCTACTTTATCGTGTGTTGTCCCTTTATCTTACACACACACACACACACACACACACACACACACTTTTTGCACACTCACTCTTTCTCCTTCACACACACTTGAGCTCTCTCTAGTTAGGTGCTCTCTCCGGTCCATAGCATATAGATTTTTTGAAAAGTCAAACCTCACAAAGTTTGACCAGCTATGTGGAGAAAAACATTTACATCTAGAACAACAAACATATATCATTAGATTCATCACAAGATGTAGTTTCATAGTATATATCTTTGGTATTGTAGATATAAATAATTTTCGCTATAAACTTGGTCAAAGTTTCCAAAGTTTGACTTTTCAAGAAATTATAGGCACTACATTATCAAACGGAGGGAGTATCTCTTTCTCTCTCTCAACTCTCTCACACACCACTCCACTGTCTCGGAGCTCTTCTCTCTCTCAAACTTTCTATCTCCCTAGGTCACACATACACATATCTCGGGCGCACTAGATAGACCCATCTAACACTCTCTCTCTCCCTCGTTCTCTCTCTATCTCACACGCACGCACACCCCCCTAAGTACGACTATCTCTCACTCCATCACACACACATGCACTCCCCCCTAGGTATGACTATCTCTCACTCTCCGTCACAAACACACGCATTGTCTCTTTCCCTCCCTAGGTCTATCTCGATCTCTCTCGGGGTATCTTTCTATCACACACACACCTTGTCTCTCGATCTCCCACACCCATATAGTCCCCTCACGATATCGAGGGGGTATCTCTATCACAAACACACCCTCTCTCCCTCACCATGCCTCCATTTTCTACATACGTCTCTCTCGATCTCTCTCCCTTGTTTGTCAGACCTCTCTTGGCCACGTGCTAGGGGTATCTCTCTCTCCATTGCAAACAATCACACACTATCTCTGCGTATCTCCTCACCTTGCTTCCTCTCTCGGAGATGCATGCGTGATATGTTTGCATAAGACACGCACACTTTCTCTCTACTTTATTGTGTGTTGTCCCTTTCTCTTTCACACACACACCCTCTCCTTTTGCACACTCACTCTTTCTCCTTCACACACACACTTGATCTCTCTCTAGTTAGGTACTCTCTCCGGTCCATAGCATATAGATTTTTTGAAAAATCAAACCTCTCAAAGTTTGACCAGGCATGTGAAGAAAAACATTTACATCTGGAACGACAAACATATATCATTAGATTCATCACAAGATGTAGTTTCATATTATATATCTTTGGTATTGTAGATATAAATAATTTTCTCTATAAACTTGGTCAAAGTTTCAAAAGTTTGACTTTTCAAAAAATTATAGGCACTACATTATCGAACCGAGGGAGTATCTCTTTCTCTCTCTCTATCTCTCACAGGCCTCCCCTCTCACTTGATCTCTCTTTACCGAGGGATTATACGGTCATTGGCTCAACGTATAGCTCTGTATATTGTTTAGTTGACCGGTCAACCAGTCTATATGGTGCCTTGTCAGCACGTGTTCTCTATCTGAGTGTGCGGGCCCATGTGGCAGTGGGTGAAAATAAATAAACTAGAGGCCCATCTACCATTGGGTGAAATAAACAAACTAGAAACCACTCGCGCTAGCACCCCGCACGCTACTAAATTGAGTGCACACTTCTTTCACGTTAAAATAGTAGTACCACTAGATTAACACCTTCTTAGACGCCACCACAGACACACACTACGACAATGCACATACACCACTGTGCAGCATGCACGCAAGGACGCACTCACGCACACCTAGCACATACTGTATTACACACCAGCACACGTGTACACCGGCGTCGCCGCTGGTTGAGATGGAACATGCCTAGGTGTAAGCAAGCTCTACAGCCTTGATGAAAGTGATTGCATAGGGTGAGGCTGACTTTGGTAACCCGAACACGCCGCCTACACTCTGGTGTCATCTCCGGCGCAGGGCCTTGTCACTTCACTATGAGGAGCAGCACGTACAGTAATAATTTGACCAACGGGTAGTACATTGGTAGTACTACTAGTTGTACTACTACCACCGTCTGGATTTAGTAGTACTACAACCTCCGTCTGGATTTAGTATTTGACTAGCAATATGTATTAATGCATGTCACAAAAAATATACTCCCTCCGTAAATAAATACATGGACTATTGTTTTATTCGTATTTGAATGTAGTTTCCAATGATATTATACACTCTCCCTTCCAGTTGAGAGCTCAAATCTGAAACCTCATCAACCAAGGTAGATTGTGTGAGGAGAGCACGCCCAATGAAATATTTCCCACATATTCAATTCCTGAAGTAATAAGTGTAGCACCCTCCCCCTTATTGGACTTGCATGATGCATGTACTAGGAGTAGAATAAGATGCATGCATGACCACTAATTCCCTATCTCTTATTTCTATGAATTAAATGTGGCGTGAGAGTCAAAGCACTTTAACTCAAATTGGACTCAAAGTGAGCTTAATATAGTGGAAATCTCAAATATTTGAGATGAACCAAAAAGGAGGGAATTTTTGCTACGTATATTTTTATTTTATTACTAGTTAAATTGATTACCACTTGAAGCTGATACGGTGGCCACCCTCACCGGCCTCTATGGTGACAACCTCTTTGACGCACTAGTGGCCCTACGACTGCCAGTCGTTGCGCCGGAGAATGTCCACCTCGAGGTCGCGCTCGCCGCGCAGCGCCTTGCCCAGCAAGACACCATCGACATAATCACCCACGTCTACGAGCAAATCGTCCACAAGGATCACTACATGCCAGAGGAGGACGATAGGACGGTGGCCTTCTTGGACCGTAGGGCAACCTTTGACGGCATTGTTCGGAAGCACGTTGACCTCGCCGCCAACGCCGCTACTCCTCACGCGTCGGTTGGTGGCCCGGTGCACTAGGGCGAGAGGATCCGTATGCATCTTTATTTTTGCGTCAATTCCATGAATACTGTAATTTTCTTACCTTTTGCATGAACTTCATAATTTTCGTATGTACCATGCATGAACCGCGCCACAAACAAACTTCTTATTACTCTAGGTAAATCTCGATCAAGGGGGACTAGTAAACAGCAAACCGACTATCGGCAAACCCCCACCCTGCTCACCGCGCGATGGCTGAGTTAGAGAAACGAGGAGGGAGAAGAGCTAGCTGTAGCATGGACTCCAAGAAATTTGGTGTCAGATGGGACTCGTGGTGGTGGCGTGTACCGTACTCCTAGACGTGAATGCTTGTTCTGGCCCATGCCAGCCCACTATATCGAGGTGCTGGTTACGTAGAGCCAACACATTATCTCTCCAGGAGTATAGTACCACTAGTATTAGTACTACCTCCGTCCTGGTTTACTAGTCCCCTTCGTATTTTGTGTCAAATTTTGACCATATATCTAACTAAAAATGTTAATGCATGTCACTAAAAATTATATCGTTAGATTCGTATTTGAACATAATTTCGAATGGTATAAGTTTTGGTGACATGCATTGACATTTTGTTAGTTAAATCTATGGTCAAAAGTTTACACTAAATACGAAGGGGACCTAGTAGTATAAACCAAGACGCAGGTAGTACTGTACTTTATTAACATATGGCCCACCTCACACTGTCGCCAAATTTCCTGGAGTCTGTGCTCGGCCCTCCTCTCTCTCTCTTCTCAGCCAGCCAGCAGACGCACGGAGTGTGCCCATCGTCAGTTTTCTCACATTCGGTCCCACATGTCAGTGAAAACGCAAGACGACGCTCATAATGCACGGACAATTATGTATGGCGGTAAAAAAATATTTTGCCATGTCGCATCACCCACTCTGAGAAGTGACTCGAAAAGCATTCATAAATTAAGTAAGTTTATAACATGCATATGCAAATATACCATTTATTACATACAACAAGTCAGCAACACACAACGACAATGAGGATACATTCTAAATACTAAAGTTTTTATCACACAACAACTAACAAGCAATGAAATGAACTTCAGGTCAACCAATCCCCGGTGTTGGAAACACTTGCTTTGAACCATAAGTGAGCCTCTGGAAAGGGCCATCTATTGTCAATATCGAGACCAACGCAAGATTCACCATCCAGGCTGAAGCGGCCTATATCAGGAGTATGCAAAATGTGATAGCCAACGTAGGGAACCATACCAATGTGCGAGGTATAGATACAGTTGCTTCTCATAAATGGTAACATTGTGCCAATAGCAGCTGGATCGCCTTTCACCATAATTGGATAGTTTAGTCCAAGGAAAAGCGAGTATTCTCCAAGACTATCAATATTGAACCAGGGAGAAGGTTCTGGCGCTAGCACACTAGTATCCATCCCGAATACCCTGCAACGGATGTTGGAATAGGTCCGGAAAGTGCGACCATGGGAGACAACACCTGCTTCCTCTATAACATCAGCAGTGCCCTGTATACAGACAAGAAGAGGTGATCCATCGAAATAAGTAGCTAGACGCCACTGAGTAGGTAGGTCCTGCTCGTCTTCATGCTCGTGATCATCACCATCGTCATCTCCCCCTTGGTTATAGAATTTTCCAAGTATCGGTGGGGGAATGTTGACAGGACCTTGGAAACACAAGAAGATTAATTAGTACCGGGATAACTCGCAAGCATGGCGAATGAAACAATTCTAATTACGATGGAAGACAAACATACCGAAACAATAAGGATCCCATGCAAAAAGAGTGCCAGAAGTGGTGCAGCAAACACAAGACGCTCGTATTGAATTGCATCACAGTACACATCCGTGTATAGAAACTGATTTTTAAGCAACATCCATCGATGCGCAGAAGTAAGGACAGCAACAAGCTTATCGAAGATAGCGACAACATAATAGTTTGTATAATTCCAAGAGCGTGTGGGAACTCAACAAATTGCTATCTTCTATAGACGACAGTCACCATGGTCGTATTTGAACGTACATATAGTATCGGTCTGCTCAACCTTAGGGCAGTCTAAGATTTTTGGAAGTGGAATCCGGTGACGAGTGTACACATTCACAAGCTCCCACTCACAGTTGTACCCAATATAAACAACCCAATCTCCATTTGAGCCTGCCCAGGCCTTACGCTGAAGCGATGGCATCTTAACATCACACTGATCATTATCAAGCGGCATCAACTTGCACAAGGCGAGCCCTCCGTCATCCCCGCACCAACGAGCAGGGTTATAGCAAAGAAGATAGGGGAGATCAAATTGCTCTTGAACCCTTGGGTTGTTTGTAATGATCATATTTGTTGAGTCGAGAATGACCTTGAACGAACCTGCCATGCTAGCCACGGTGATGACGTCGCACCGATGAATGACTTCCTCCACCACGTCATCTTTCAGATCGGGGCAAGAATAACGGGGTCGGATCCTGCGTCTTCCGTCCATCGAGAAGACCAACAATGGCAGAAGGAAGAGTCAACGCAAATGGAGGGACGAAGAGCGTGCGACAGCAGTTCCAACTTCCAAATTGAGAGGGAAAGGCGAAGAGCTGGTGGACGGTTGACAGTAAGAGGCTAGTGGGGAGCGGATGGTTGCCACGGTATAGGAAGAGGCGACCCGGCCTACCTAGATGTCCGTTCGGAAATTATACAAAAGGACTCACCGTCTTCTCACTAACATGTTGGAACATGACCACATGTTAACGAAACATGGTGTGTCATTTCTCGTGCAAAATGCGATCGGGCCGCGTTGGCCCGAGGTGCTGCGGTATTTCTTGACTTTATTTTCTTTAATGGCGTGCCGTTCAATGTTGAAGCACTACTAATTGGTACTGTATGCAGAGAAAATATACTAAACTCGAAGTTGATACGGTTTGAATGAGGGTAAAAAGGCGAGGAGAAGCAGTTCCCGATACGTAGAACGGCCAATGATGCATCCTCCTTCGCATGCTGAGGCGAGGGAAGTAATAATGGTAGAACCTGCATGCAGCCAGCCTAGTACACTAGTACTACTACTAGTACGAACCGAGGAGTACAAGATGGCCAACGCACAAGTGAATGCAACAAAGTCTGCACTTCTCATATAATGGCTCCCCACCAGAGTCCAATCCATCTATGAAATCGTACGCACCTATGGACCTACACCAAGGGCAAGAGTGATCACTCCAATCGCAAGATCAATTAACCAGAAGCTAGACCCATGGATGCGATGAGCGCAAGCATGAGCCGGCTGTGCCAGATGATCCACGACGCTGGCGTGCGGCCCAGCATCGAGGAACATCTCCAGGTGGTGCTTGAGGCCGCCAGGGCGAGAGGCCTCTTGGATGAGAGCTTCATCCCCTTGTTCGATGAGGCCCTCGTCGGCTTCCTTGACAAGTTCACCGTCGTTAAGAAGCTCGCGGTCGACCTTGACCTATGCCTCCAGCCCACGCGCCCAGGCTCTGCGATGCCCACCACCCTCACCAGCCTCTATGGTGACAACCTCTTCGACGCACTAGTAGCCCTACGACTGCCCTCTGTTGCGCCAGAGAATGTCCACCTCGAGGTCGCGCTCGCTGTGCAGCGCCTCGCCCAGCAAGACACCATCGACATAATCACTCACATCTACGAGCAAATCGTCCACAAGGACTACTGCGTGCCAGAGGAGGACGATAGGACGGTGGCCTTCTTGGACCGTAGGGCAACGTTGGACGGCATTGTTCGGAAGCACGTTGACCTCGCCGCCAACATCGCTGCTCCTCACCCGTCGGTTGGTGGCCCGGCGCACTAGGGCGAGAGGATCTGTATGCATCTTTATTTTTGCATCAATTCCATGTAGTATACTGTAATTTTGTTACCTTTTGCACCAACTTCATAATTTTCGTATGTACCATGCATGAAAGAGCACAACCAAATGTTACAACTTACAAGTTCAAAAGGAAAAGCCTGCTGCGTTCGCATCGCACCCCCACATGGTTTGTCCGGCACGCCGCTCAAGGGGAACACGTGTTGTCTTGCATTTTCACTAACAAGTGGGACCGCAGTTGAGCAAACCTCTTACAAGTGGGACCACAGTTGAGCAAACCGACTATCGGCAAAACCCCACCCCGCCCGCCGCGCGTTGGCTGAGTTCGAGAAACAAGGAGGGAGAAGAGCTAGTTGTAGCATGAACTCCAAGAATTTTGGCCTCAGATGGCACTCATGGTGGTGGCGTGTGCCGTGCTCCTGGATGTGAATGCTTGTTCTGGCCCATGCCACCCCACTATATCGAGGTGCTGGTTACGTAGTACTATCTCTCCAGGAGTACGGTACCACTAGTACATATGACCCACCTCACACTTGTTGGAAATATGCCCTAGAGGCAATAATAAATTGGTTATTATCATATTTCCTTGTTCATGATAAATGTTTATTATTCATGCTAGCATTGTATTGACCGGAAACTTAGATACATGTGTGAATACATAAACAACACTGTGTCCCTAGTAGGCCTCTACTAGACTAGCTCATTGATCAAAGATGGTTAAGATTTCCTAACCATAGACATGAGTTGTCATTTGATAATGGGATCACATCATTAGGAGAATGTCGTGATGGACATACCCAACCGTAAGCTTAGCATAAGATTGTATTACTTAGTTATTTGCTATAGCTTTCTTCATGTCAAGTATCAGTTCCTCAGACCATGAGATCATGCCACTCCCGGATACCCGAGGAATACTTTATGTGCTATCAAACGTCACTTCGTAACTGGGTGATCATAAAGGTGCTCTATAGGTATCTCCGAAGGTGTCTGTTGGGTTGCATGGATCGAGACTGGGATTTGTAGCTCTGTGTGACGGAGAGATATCTCTGGGCCCTCTCGGTAATACAACATCACAAGAAGCTTCATGTGACTAATGAGTTTAGTCACGGGATCTTGTATTACAGAATGAGTAAACAGACTTGCTGGTAACAAGATTGAACTAGGTATGGAGATAATGACGATCGAATCTCGGGTAAGTAACATATCGCCGGACAAAGGGAATTGCATACGGGATTATCTGAATCCTCGACATCATGGTTCAACCGATAAAGATCTTTGTGGAATATGTAGGAATCAATATGGGCATCAAGGTCCCGCTATTGTTTATTGACCGGAGAGGTGTCTCGGTCATGTCTACATGATTCCCGAACCCGTTGGGTTGCACGCTTAACGTTCGGTAGCACTAGGGTAATGTTGAGATATTAATAGTGGAAAGTCCGAAGGTTGTTCGGAGTCTCGGATGGGATCCAGGATATCATGAGGAGCTCCGGAATGGTCTGGAGGTAAAGATTTATATATGGGAAGTCATATTTAGGGTTCCGGAAAAAGTTTGGTTTTTTCGGTATTGTACCGAGAAGGTTCTAGAAGGTTTCGGGGGTTCTACCGTGGGGCCCAACGACTCGGGAAGGGCCCACATGTACCGAGAGGTGGGGATACAGCCCACATGGGCTGGCCGCACCATTCCCCAAGGCACATGTCGTTTAAATCTAGAGATAAGGTCTTATCTCTAAATTTAAAGGGTTGAATCTAGAGATAAGATGTTATCTCCAAGTTTAAAGGGATTTCTCTCATGTGGCCGGCCCTAGGAGAGTTTTGGACGCCCTCCCCTACCCCCTAGCCTATATATAGAGGGGGGAGGTGCATGGGGGCAGCCACCCCTTCACCCTTGCCCATTGCCTCTCCCAACTCCTCCCACGTTTCTCCGGTACGCGCTTGGCGAAGCCCTGCCGGAATTCCGCTGCCACCACCACCACCATACCGCCGTGCTGGTTCCGATCTCATCTACCTCCTCTCCCTTTCTTTACTGGATCAAGAAGGAGATGACGACATCAAGCTGAATGTGTGCTAATCTTGGAGGTGTCGTCCGTTCGGCACTAGATCGGATTGGATCGCGATTGGATCGTGAAGAGTACGACTACATCAACCGTGTTTTATACGCTTCCGCTTTCGGTCTACAAGGGTATGTAGACACACTCCCCTCTCATTGCCATGCATCTCCTAGATTAGATCTTGGGTGTTCGTAGGAAAATTTTGATTTTCATGCTTCGTTCCCCATCAGTGGCATCATGAGCTAGGTCTATGCGTAGATGTATATGCATGAGTAGAACACAAAGAAGTTGTGGGCGTTGATGTTCAGATTGCTTACCTCCCTTGTCTTATTTGGGTTCGGCGGTATTGTGGGATGAAGCGGCCCGGACCAACCTTACTTGTCCTTGCACAAGAGACCGATTCCACTGACAGACATGCAACTTGTATTGCATAAAGTGGCTGGCGGGTGTCTGTCTCTCCTACTTTAGTTGAATCTGGTTTGACAATGGCGGTCCTAGTAGAAGGTTAAAAGGCAACTTGTATATCACCATTGTGGTTTTGCATAGATAAGAACGGTTCTTATAGTTTGCCCTAGCAGCCATGTAAAATTTGCAACAACAAAGTAGAGCGTCTAACTTGTTTTTGCAGGGCATGTTGTGATGTGGTATGGCCAAAACGTGATGTGATATATGTTGATGTATGAGATGATCATGTTTTTTAATAGGTTCACGACTTGCATGTCGATGAGTACGGCAACCGGCAGGAGCCATAGGGTTGTCTTTAATTTATTGTATGACCTGTGTGTCAATCATTAAACACCATGTAATTGCTTTACTTTATCGCTATGCGTTAGCAATAGTTGGCGGAGACAACAACGTGATGACCCGATGATGGAGATCGTGATGATGGAGATCATGGTGTCATGCCGGTGACGATGGAGATCATGTCGGTGCTTTGGAGATGGAGATCAAAAGCATGAGATGATAATGGCCATATCATGTCACATATATTGATTGCATGTGATGTTTATCCTTTTTATGCATCTTATTTTGCTTAGGACGACGGTAGCATTATAAGATGATCCCTTCACTTAATTTCAAGATAAAATTGTTCTCCCTAAGTATGCACCGTTGCGAAAGTTCATCGTTTCGAAGCATCTCGTGATGATCGGGTGTGATAGACTCTTCGTTCACATACAACGGGTGTAAGCCAGTTTTGCACATGCAGAATACTTGGGTTAAACTTGACGAGCCTAGCATGTACAGACATGGCCTCGGAACACGGAGGACTGAAAGGTCGAACATGAGTCATATAGTAGATATGATCAACATGGAGATGTTCACCATTGATGACCACCCCATCTCACGTGATGATCGGACATGGGTTAGTTGATTTGGATCATGTAAGCACTTAGAAAACTTGAGGGATGTTGATTTAAGTGGGAGTTCAATAGTAATTTGATTAACTGGACCAATTATCATGAACATAGTCTAATTGTCTATGCAAATTAATGTTGTAGATCAATGGCTCATGTTGTAGCTCCCCTGAATTTTAACGTGTTCCTAGAGAAAGCTAAGTTGAAAGATGATGGAAGCAACTATGCGGACTGGGTCCGTAATTTGAGGATAATCCTCACTGCTACATAGAAGGCTTATGTCCTTGATGCACCGCTCGGTGCGCCACCCCCTCCAGCGTCGTCTATGGATGTTGCAAACGTCTAGCAGGCACGTTCTGATGACTACTCGATAGTTCAGTGCGCCATGCTTTATGGCTTAGATCCGGGGCTCCAAAGACGTTTTGAGCACCACGGAGCATATGAGATGTTCCAGGAGCTGAAATTGGTATTTCAGGCTCACGCCTGGGTAGAGAGGTATGACGCCTCTGACAAGTTCTTTAGCTGCAAGATGGAAGAGAACAACTCCGTTAGCGAGCACATACTCAAAATGTCTGGGTACTTCAACCGCTTGAATCAGTTGGGAGTTAATCTTCCAGATGAAGTAGCGATAGACAGGGTTCTTCAGTCACTGCCAGCAAGCTACAAAGGCTTCTGTTAACGTCCCACTTGATAATCGATCGATAATGTCGGATTACAGAGCTAGGTAGCTAATTTTGGATACAGTGGCAGCATGAAAGGGGGATCAGAGGAGAGAGCCGGAGGTGGGAGATGAAGAAGCCGTGCCGTGCCTTTGCCTGATCCGTCTGGATACCCTCCTCGTTGCCTCCTCTCCACTTACTTATAGCCAGCAACGCTTCAGGATGTGCACAGCCCAGCCCAGCCCATGTGCTGTCCGCGGGCCAGCCCAAGTATGTGCACCGGTTAGGAGGGCTCCTAACATCCCACCCTCCTTGAAATTCGGCTTGACCCCAAGCCGACACCACTGACAACCACCCGGGTCCCAGTGCATTCGATGCTCATGGATGTGGTCGGAGTCGCGATGGTAGTCGAAGTTGGAGTAGACTTCAACAAGGTAGAAGTTGTTGTGGTCGATGGAAATCCAGTCGAGGATGTAGCCGTTGTCATCATAGTCGCAGTCGAAGCTGAGGTAGTACTCGTGGCCGACGAAGCCTTGTGCGAAGACGGCAGTGACAGGGAGGACACTCCTCCCACCTTGAAAGTGTCCTTGAGTCCATTGGAGTGCAGGCAGTCTGCTGTTGTAGTCATCAGGTCGCGACTTGGAGATGTTCAGCTGACGATCCAGAAATGGTGTACACTCACATGGCATAGCACCACACACAACAAGTGTGCCGGGCTGAATGTTTGTTCCTCTGTGCCAAGAAGCATCCTTCAGTTTCCAATGAAAGAAAAGGTAAACCTTGTTGTTTGCCTGCTCCTAGACTCCATTAACCATTTGCCCAATAAGCATGGGGCACTGCGCACACACTTGTACTAAGCGCCACCAACATGTATAGGTAGGAACCACCCGGTGCTGTACTGAACCATCATCATTTGATTTCGGATATGTTGGACTAGAACCAACTTCAAAGTAATCCCACATTTGATGATAAGCCGTGGTCGATATAAAATGCTGACACTCACAAGTTTCTGAAACTTCTGTACTGGGTATCTGTTGTTTCATAGTTCTGAAATTGGGAGCCAATCCTATGCCCTCTCGTTGCTGCACCATATAGTAGGAATACGATTGCATGCCTTTGTAATTTATTTGCACTGCATGTATTAACTCGGAACCCCTCTTTGCATGTTCAGCAATATTTGTTACTCGATCCGCTGGACACCTTGCAAAACTTCCAGAATTCTCTGAAATCCGTTCTTGCAGCAATTCATTGATGCCCAGCTGAATCCCGACAGCTAACCTCAGTTCATAGCACACCACGATGTACACATCAAGCATTGGAAGCAGCATAAGACAACAACTTCTTCTTATGGGACAAACTGAGAAACGACCTGGGGTTGAGTAGGCTTTTTGAAAAACCTCCAATAACTGTTGATGAAACACAGAAAATTTAGCAGTGGTTGGAGTCCGTTGAATCCTTTGTTTATGCCAAAAGAGGAGAGCAACACTAGCAAACAAACTGGAATCTGGATAATGAAGCTCTGGTGCAAATTGTACAGGCTGAATCATAAACAGACTAAGAATCCCCAAATACCAGCCATGATTGCCCTCACATGATATTGGTTTAGAAATGAAACAAGGCAGCATAGAAATATGTTGTGGATTTTTTTCTTGTGATGAGTGCGTGTCCCACTGCCATTGCACGATGATACTAGATGGAGTAAATCGCCGAAGTGAAATGTAGCTGGCGTGGACGAGATAGGCCGCAGTTAAGATGATGACACACCTTCCTCCTTCGAAGACCACTCGCCGAGCCAATTCGAGTAACAACGGCCATGCCAGCCCTCCAAGATCCCAAGATATGTCCAACAGGTAGATGCCCCGGTTGGATCCAATCACATCAATAGCACAATTGGGCAGATAATCTGAACTGAGCCACAACAGAGAGCAACAACTATTAGAATCATCAAGCTGCGAGTTCGAGGTGTCCAGGTGCTGGTCCAGAACTAGCATAAGCTCACACAGTATAGCTCTATACACATCAAATTCTGGAAGCTCCCTTGCCGGACTATCGCTGAAACTATACAGGCCATAGAAAATTTTGATGCGATGTGGTACCATGGTCATAACCACATACACTACTATGTCTGTGTGAGATGGTTGGCAAGGATACAACACCAGATGCACAGCGCCATAGCAGCCTGCTACCATGTATAGACCATCTGGTTCATAATTGCCTTCTGTCTCACAATGGCCACTCCCACTAAATTCCTCTTGATGCAAAAACTGCCACTGCACTGAAATGTTCGTGAGCCGCCTTGTCTCCGGCATTTTGTCAGTCCTAGGAAACGGTAACTGGGAAAAGAACTGCTGCTCGAAATGTGTGAATGTATATCTGCAGGAAGGCCATGTTTGCAGCTTGATTGAAGGGACTAGAAAAATATGCAATATTCTGAACTTCACAAGCACACCACAATTTTTTGTTTGATCTAGTCGACGCCACAGCTCATAATCGATGTCAGCAGAAGATGGTAAAACCAAGCACCGCGTCATCATCTTCAGACAAATAGGAAATAACCGCTCGATTTTTGCAATCTGAGAGAAGCACTGACCGGACTCCACAATGATACACATAACATGCCATTGTGAACCACTACTAGCAGTAAGAAACCCCGTGATTATTCTGAGTAAATAATCCCCTGGATTCCAAGGGAACAAGCATAATGTAGAATCTGAATCAAACTGCCTGAATGAACACAACTCGCTGAAATTAGCTTTTACTAGCGGTGGCCATTCCCGTCGAGGCTCAAGATTAACTGGTCTCAAATAGTTCAAGCAAGTAAACAACAGCAGCATAGCCTAGTTCATATGGTCCAATTTGCATGAACTGGAGAAAAATATTGTTCGAACATCCTGTGCTTAGAGCGCCCATTTGCTACATGCTCTGAAATAGATGTGCAGCCATAGAACAGATAGCTAGTCGCCATTCCATAAGACCCAGGTTCAGATCACCCATAACTTGCATCATCGGCTGACTCAGGACAGGCGTATCTCTTGGCACCATGGAGATCAAGCAAGCAAAAGACGGCCACGGAATAGGTCGTACCTTGTTTCCCTCTGTGGGATCCTTCAAAAGCGACGGCCACGGCGTCGGTCGTAGCACCAGCCACGAGGTGGTCAGCGCCAGTACAGCAAGGCCGCTGGGGTCGACGAGGTGGTACGCCTCGCTCGTCATCGAAGAAACCAGCCAGGAAAAGGCATCGGTAGTTGCCTGCACGCCGGCCTTGGGGTCGACGTCGGTGGTGGTCACCACGGGAGGAACAACCTCCTTGGTGATAGTGGATGCGCCGGTGCCGATGGAGGACGGTGCCCGCGCGGGTATGAGTTGCTCGACCTCCTTGCCGTTGAGGTCGACTGCGGGCTCGGAGCAGACGGTGGTGGCGGCGTCATGGACCTCGTTGACGCTGTCAGTGTCGACGACTTGGTTCAAGCCATCCGTCGAACAGGTCACGGGCGTCTGGTCGATGGAGTCTAGGGACGCATCAGGGAGGACCTCAAGGGCCTCCCGGGCCTTGCTGATGGAGCAGGAGACACCGGGGACGGCCGCAACGGCAGTGGCGTCGACGGTGAGGCCTCCATCGGCCGCCGTGATAAGGGGACGCGTCGGCTGCGGGGTCGAGACGCCCGTGAGGAGCTTGGAGAGCAGCGCCTCCTGCAGTGCAAGCTGCCTGTCGTGCCGTGCCTGAGCCTTCGCCTCGAACTCGTCAAGGTAAGCTTTGAGCTCGGGATTCATGGCGATTGGGGAGAGGAGGGTGGGCTGGAAAAAAATTGAGGCAGAATTTTGGGCGAATTTGGGGGAAAACGGAAGGGTGGTGAGAGGCTCTGATAGCCAGATGTTAACGTCCCACTTGATAATCGATCGATAATGTCGGATTACAGAGCTAGGTAGCTAATTTTGGATACAGTGGCAGCATGAAAGGGGGATGAGAGGAGAGAGCCGGAGGTGGGAGACGAAGAAGCCATGCCGTGCCTTTGCCTGATCCGTCTGGATACCCTCCTCGTTGCCTCCTCTCCACTTACTTATAGCCTGCAACGCTTCAGGATGTGCATAGCCCAGCCCAGCCCATGTGCTGTCCGCGGGCCAACCCAAGTATGTGCACCGGTTAGGAGGGAACCTAACAGCTTCGTGATGAAGTATAATATGCAAGGGATGGAAAAAACAATCCCGGAGCTCTTCGCGATGCTTAAGGCTGCGGAAGTAGAAATCAAGAAAGAGCGTCAAGTGTTGATGGTCAACAAGACCACGAGTTTCAAGAAGAAAGGCAAGGGAAAGAAAGGGAACTTCAAGAAGAATGGCAAGCCAGTTGCCGCTCCCGTGAAGAAACCCAAGGCTGGATCCAAATCTGAGACTGAGTGCTTCTATTGCAAGGGGAATGGTCACTGGAAGCGGAACTGCCCCAAGTACTTGGCAGATAAGAAGGCTGGCAATGTCAACAAAGGTATATTTGATATACATGTTATTGATGTGTACCTTACTAGTGCTCGTAGTAGCGCCTGGGTATTTGATACTGGTTCAGTTGCTAATATTTGTAAGTCGAAACAGGAACTGCAGAATAAACGAAGAATGGCTAAGGACGAGGTGACGATGCGCGTTGGAAATGGCTCCAAGGTTGATGTGATCGCCGTCGGCACGCTCCCTCTACGTCTACCTTTGGGATTAGTTTTAAACTTAAATAATTGTTATTTGGTGCCTGCGTTAAGCATGAACATTATATCTGGATCTTGTTTATTGCGAGACGGTTATTCATTTAAGTCAGAGAATAATGGTTGTTCTATTTATATGAGTAATGTCTTTTCTGGTCATGCACCCCTTGTGAATGGTTTATTCTTGTTGAATCTCGATCGTAGTGATACACATATTCATAATATTCAAGCCAAAAGATGCAAAGTTAATGATGATAGTACCACATACTTGTGGCACTACCGCTTAGGTCATATTGGTATAAAAAGCATGAAGAAACTCCATGCTGATGGACTTTTGGAATCTCTTGATTATGAATCATTTGAAACATGTGAACCATGCCTCATGGGCAAGATGACGAAAACCCCGTTTTCCGGTATGATGGAGCGGGCAAGTGACTTGTTGGAAATAATACATACCGATGTATGCGGTCCAATGAGTGTTGAAGTGCACGGTGGATATCGTTATTTCCTAACCTTCACAGATGACTTAAGTAGATACGGGATATTTACTTAATGATACACAAGTCTGAAACATTTGAAAAGTTCAAACAGTTCCAGAGTGAAGTGGAGAATCATCGTAACAAGAAGATAAAATTTCTACGATTTGATCTTGGAGGTGAATATTTGAGTTACGAGTTTGGCACGCATTTAAGATAATGTGGAATTTTTTCACAACTCACGCCACCTGCAACACCACAGCGTAATGGTGTGTCCGAACATCGTAATCGTACTTTATGGGATATGGTGCGTTCTATGATGTCTCTTACCGATTTGCCACTATCGTTTTGGGGTTATGCATTAGAGACAGCCGCATTCACTTTAAATAGGGCACCGTCTAAATTTGTTGAGACGACACCATATGAATTATGGTTTGGCAAGAAACCTAAGTTGTCGTTTCTTAGAGTTTGGGGATGTGACGCTTATGTCAAGAGGCTTCAGCCTGATAAGCTCGAACCCAAAGCAAAAAAGTGTGTCTTCATAGGATACCCTAAAGAGACCATTAGGTATACCTTCTATCACAGATCCGAGGGCAAGATCATTGTTGCCAAGAATGGGTCCTTTCTAGAGAAGGAGTTTTTCTCGAAAGAAGTGAGTGGAAGGAAAGTAGAGCTTGATGAGGTAATCATACCTCCTCTCGAATTGGAGAGTAGCACATCGCAGATAGAAGTTCCCGTGATTCCTACACCAGCCGGAGAGGAAGCTAATGATGATGATCATGAAACTTCGAATCAAGCTGCTACTGAACTTCGTAGGTCGACCAGGGTACGTTCTGCACCAGAGTGGTACGGTAATCCTGTCCTGGAAGTCATGTTGTTGGACAACGGCGAACCTACGAACTATGAAGAAGCAATGATGAGACCGGATTCCAACAAATGGCTTGAGGCAATAAAATCCGAGATAGGATCCATGTATGAGAACCAAGTATGGATTTTGGTAGACTTACCTGATGACCGTAAGGCCATTGAGAACAAATGGATCTTTAAGAAGAAGACAAACGCTGATGGTAATGTCACCGTCTATAAAGCTCGACTGGTCGCAAAGGGGTTTTGGCAAGTTCAAGGGGTTGACTACGATGAGACTTTCTCACCCGTAGCGATGTTAAGTCTGTTAGAATTATGTTAGCAATTGCCGCATATTTCGATTATGAAATCTGGCAGATGGACGTCAAAACAGCGTTCCTTAACGGGGTTCTTAAGGAAGAGTTGTACATGATGCAACCGGAAGGTTTTGTCGATCCTAAGGGTGCTAACAAAGTATGCAAGCTCCAGCGATCCATCTATGGACTAGTGCAAGGATCTCGGAGTTGGAATATATGCTTTGATGAGGTGATCAAAGCTTTTGGTTTTATACAAACTTACGGAGAAGCTTGTATTTACAAGAAAGTGAGTGGGAGCTCTGTAGCATTTCTAATATTATATGTGGATGACATATTGTTGATTGGAAATGATATAGAATTTCTGGAAAGCATAAAGGGTTGTTTGAACAAGAGTTTTTCAATGAAAGACCTGGGTGAAGCTGCTTATGTATTGGGTATTAAGATCTATAGAGATAGATCAAGACGCCTAATAGGACTTTCACAAAGCACATACCTTGACAAGATTTTGAAAAAGTTCAAAATGGACCAGTCGAAGAAGGGGTTCTTGCGTGTGTTGCAAGGTGTGAAGTTGAGTAAGACTCAAAGCCCGACCATGGCAGAAGAAAGAGAAAGGATGAAAGTCGTCCCCTATGCCTCAGCCATAGGCTCTATAATGTATGCCATGCTGTGTACCAGACCTGATGTGTGCCTTGCCATAAGTCTGGCAGGTAGGTACCAGAGTGATCCAGGAGTAGATCACTGGACAGCGGTCAAAAATATCCTTAAGTACCTAAAGAGGACTAAGGACATGTTTCTCGTTTATGGAGGTGACAAAGAGCTCGTCGTAAAGGGTTACGTTGATGCTTGCTTTGACTCAGATCCGGATGACTCAAAGTCTCAAACCGGATACACGTATATTCTTAATGGTGGAGCAGTCAGTTGGAGTAGCTCCAAGCAGAGCGTTGTAGCGGGATCTACATGTGAAGCAGAATATATAGCTGCTTCGGAAGCAGCATAGGAAGGAGTCTGGATGAAGGAGTTCATGTCCGATCTTGGAGTTGTACCTAGTGTATTGGATCCGATGACACTAGCGCCATCGCGATTGCCAAGGAGCCAAAGTTTCACAAGAAGACTAAGCACATCAAGTGCCGCTTCAACTCCATTCGTAATTACATTAAGGATGGAGACATAGATATTGGCAAAGTACACACAGATCTGAATGTGGCAGACCCGTTGACTAAACCACTTTCACGAGCAAAACATGATAAGCACCAGAACTCTATGGGTGTTAGATCCATTACAATGTAAACTAGATTATTGACTCTAGTGCAAGTGGGAGACTGTTGGAAATATGCCCTAGAGGCAATAATAAATTGGTTATTATCATATTTCCTTGTTCATGATAAATGTTTATTGTTCATGCTAGAATTGTATTGACCAGAAACTTAGATACATGTGTGAATACATAAACAACACCGTGCCCCTAGTAGGCCTCTACTAGACTAGCTCGTTGATAAAAGATGGTTAAGGTTTCCTAACCATAGACATGAGTTGTCATTTGATAACGGGATCACATCACTAGGAGAATGATGTGATGGACGGACCCAACTGTAAGCTTAGCATCAGATCGTATTACTTAGTTATTTGCTATAGCTTTCTTCACGTCAAGTATCAGTTCCTCAGACCATGAGATCATGCCACTCCCGGATACCCGAGGAATACTTTGTGTTTTATAAAATGTCACTTCGTAACTGGGTGATCATAAAGGTGCTCTACAGGTATCTTCGAAGGTGTCTGTTGGGTTGCATGGATCGAGACTAAGATTTGTAGCTCCGTGTGACAGAGAGATATCTCTGGGCCCTCTCAGTAATACAACATCACAAGAAGCTTCATGTGACTAATGAGTTTAGTCACGGGATCTTGTATTACAGAATGAGTAAAGAGACTTTCCGGTAACGAGATTGAACTAGGTATGGAGATACCAACGATCGAAAATTTGGCAACTAACATATCGCCGGACAAAGGGAATTGCATACGGGATTTTCTGAATCCTCGACATCGTGGTTCAACTGATAAAGATCTTCATGGAATATGTAGGAATCAATTTGGGCATCCAGGTCCCGCTATTGGTTATTGACCGGAGAGGTGTCTCGATCATGTCTACATGATTCCCGAACCCGTAGGGTCGCACGCTTAACGTTCGGTAGCGCTAGGGTAATGTTGAGGTATTAATAGTGGAAAGTCCAAAGGTTGTTCGGAGTCCTGGATGGGATCCAGGATATCACGAGGAGCTCCGGAATGGTCCGGAGGTAAAGATTTATATATGGGAAGTCATATTTTGGGTTTCGAAAAAAGTTTGTTTTTTCCGGTATTGTACCGGGAAGGTTCCAGGGGTTCCACCGTGGGGCCCAACGACCCGGGAAGGGCCCACATGGACCAAGGGGTGGGGCTACAGCCCACATGGGCTGGCCGCACCATTCCCCAAGGCACATATCGTTTAAATCTAGAGATAAGGTCTTATCTCTAAATTTAAAGGGTTGAATCTAGAGATAAGATGTTATCTCAAGTTTAAAGGGATTTCTCCCATGTGGACGGCCCTAGGAGGGTTTTGGACGCCATCCCCTGCCCCCTAGCCTATATATAGAGGGGGGAGGCGCATGGGGGCAGCCACCCCTTCACCCTTGCCCATTACCTCTCCCAACTCCTCTCACATTTCTCCGGTACGTACTTGGCAAAGCCCTGCCAGAATTCCGCTGCCACCACCACCACCATACCACCGTGCTGGTTCCGATATCATCTACCTCCTCTCCCTTGCTTGCTGGATCAACAAGGAGAGGATGCCATCGAGCTGAACATGTGCTAGTGCCGTCCGTTCGGCACTAGATCAGATTGGATCGCGATTGGATCGTGAAGAGTATGACTACATCAACCGTGTTTTATACGCTTCCGCTTTTGGTCTACAAGGGTATGTAGACACACTACCCTCTCATTGCCATGCATCTCCTAGATTAGATCTTGGCTGTTCGTAGGAAAATTTTGATTTTCATGCTTCGTTCCCCATCAACACTATCGCTGAAGTTCCTGGAGTCCGTGCTCGGCCCTCCTCTCTCTCTCTCTTCTCAGCCAGAAGATGCGCGGAGTGTGCCCATCATCGGTTTGCTCACACTCGGGCCCACATGTGAGTGAAAACACAACTCGAAGCACATTCGCTGGGTGAGAGGCGTGCCTGACCGACCGTGTGGGGTGCGACGCATACGCAACAGGCGTGTTGTAATTGTACCACCTTTTCCTTTTGAACTTGTAAATTGTAACATTTGGTTTTGCTCCTTGGCCGGATCTATCGGTAGAAATCCCAATTGAAAAGGCGAGGGCGGGTCTTTTCTTCCGCGGTAGGCGTGGGAGTTTGGCCTATTATACATACCACTATATATAGTATCAAAATAACTTTGAATATGTCCCTGCGGGGACATCCGACAAACAAATAACTTCGATTTTTTTTAAACAAGGCAAAAGACTTGCCATTTTCATTGATTAATAGATAAGTTTGTGAGGTACACACCGTTCAAGCAGCACAAACGCTAACTAATTACTGTAACACGCCTAGCGACAAGGCGTCTCTATACTTTTTTTTAGTTGCCCACCGTGTACTTAAATGTGTCAGCAACTACCCCAGGCGTGTTGACAACAGCTCCCTGATACGTCTCCAACGTATCTATAATTTTTTATTGTTCCATGCTATTATAGTATCAATCTTGGATGTTTTATATGCAATTATATGCCATTATATATATCATTTTTTGGGACTAACCTATTAACCCAGTGCCCAGTGCCAGTTGCTATTTTCTGCTTGTTTTTGCCTTTTCAGAAAATCATTATCAAAAAGTGTCCAAACGAGAAAAAAACTTTGGATTAATTTTTTCTGGACCAGAAGAGACCCAGGAAGCTTCGGGAGAAGACCAGAAGAGCCACGAGGAGGCGGCAAGCCTGGAGGGCGCACCCAGGGGGGTAGGCACGCCCCCAGGCTTGTGGGCCCCTCGTGACACCTCTTGACCTAATTCCAACGATATAAATTCCCAAATATTCCCAAACCAACATAGAGACGGAAGAGAAAAACCTTTCCGCCGTTGCAAGCCTCTATTCTTCCGCGATCCCATCTGGAGGCCTTTTCCAGTACTCTGCCGGAGGGGGAATCGATCACGGAGGGCTTCTACATCAACCTTGCTGCCCTTCCGATGATGTGTGAGTAGTTTACCACAGACCTACGGGTCCATAGCTAGTAGCTAGATGGCCTCTTCTCTAACTTTGATCTTCAATACGATGTTCTCCTCGATCTTCTTGGAGTTCTATCCGATGTAATCTTCTTTTGCGGTGTGTTTGTTGGGATCTGATGAATTGTGAGTTTATGATCAGATTATTCATGAGAAATATTTGAGTCTTCTCTGAACTCTTTTATGCATGATTATTATAGCTTTGTATTTCTCTCCGATCTATCGATTTGGTTTGGCCTACTAGATTGATTTATCTTGCAATGGGGGAGGTGCTTTGTGATGGGTTCAATCTTGCGGTGCTCAATCCCAGTGACAGAAGGGGACATGACATGTATTTGTATTGTTGCCATTAAGGATAAAAAGATGGGATTTAATCATATTGCTTGAGTTTACTTTGTCTACATCATGTCATCTTGCTTAAGGCGTTACTCTGTTTTATACTTAATACCCTAGATGCATGCTGGATAGCGGTCGATGGGTGGAGTAATAGTAGTAGATGCAGGCAGGAGTCAGTCTACTTGTCTCGAATGTGATGCCTATATACATGATCATTGCCATGAATCCGTCATAATTATTTGCTTTTCTATCAATTGCCCAACAGTAATTTGTTTACCCACCGTATGATATGTGTTCGAGAGAGAAGCCTCTAGTGAAAACTAGGGCCCCCGGTCTACTTTATCATATATAAAAAACCTAAAAATACCTTGCTGCAATTTATTTACTTCTATTTTAATTAGTATTTTAGTTTATCTATTTATCTCTATAAGATTTAATCCTTGCAAATAACCGCTAAGAGGATTGACAACCCTCTTATTTGCGTTGGGTGCAAGTGTTTGCTCTTGTGTGTGCAGGTGCGCTTAATGGAATTTTGCTTGGTTCTCCTACTGGATTGATAACCTTGGTTCTTAACTGAGGGAAATACTTATCTCTACTATACTGCATCATCATCTCCTCTTCGGGGAAATACCAACGCAGACTACAAGTAGCACTCCCCAACTCCCAAATCACCACGAAATCACACTTAAAAGCCTGCACCACTATCATTTCCCAAGGCTCCATGGAAATGCGTAATGGTCTGGCGTCCTCTCATTGGTATACACACTGAATCAAAATACGCGGCTCAAGTATGCCAATCGCCAAGCCGTCTATAAAAAGGTACCTACCCGAGAATTACTGCACATTCCTCCTCCTCACCATCCACAGTTGTTAGCAAAAGAACAAGCCTTTCTTCTTCCTTGTTCCTTGCGTCTGCCATGGCTCGTGGGGGGAGCTCTGGGTGGAGAAATCACCAGGGACAATTGACCAAGGCCGTGGAAGCTGCAGAGAAGTCCTGATGCCTCGCGGCGGCCAAATGGGCAAGCGAGGGCTCTAAGAAGCGCATTCGCCCCGGAGGCGAACAGGTAGGCGAGGGCTCTCACAAGCGCATTCACCGCGGAGGCGAACAGTCCTTCGCCCGTGACGACATGCACTGAGGAGATCGCCGGCTGGGCAAAGGAGAGCAATGCCTCGCTGGAGGAGAGCAATGCCTTGCTGGAGAAGGCGACCGCTCTCATCGTGAAACTTATAGATGACAAGGAGAAGGCGACCGCTCTCATCGTGAAACTTATGGATGACAAGGAGAAGCTCTACATTGAGCGAGACCTGCTGAAGTAGGAGATTGCCGGCTAGGCAAAGCTACACAAGGAGAGAAAGGCCTCACTGGAGGAGGCGGCCGCCGTCATTGTCGAACTTATGGATGACAAAGTGAAGCTCGGCATCGACTGTGACCTGCTGATGGATGAATCCATGGCTGCTCTTAGGCAACGTCGTGAGAACATGAAAGAGATCATGGGAGCTCGCATCGAGACCACCAAGGCCATGGACGCAATGACGAAGTTGGAGGAGGAGAGGCAAGAGGCGATGAAGGGGATAGAGGAAATACTCGCCGAGCAACTCATCATGAAGGTTGCTGTAAACTAAGTATAGAGCCTTATCATTGTCTGCGTTTACTGAATTTGTCCTAATGTTAAAAGTTAACTAAATTTTCCAGTTAACTGAATTTGTCTCAGTGTTAGATTTAATTGAATCATTCCAGTTAACTGAATTTTTCCTAGTGTTAAAAGTTAACTGAATTTTCCAGTTAACTGAATTTGTCACGGTGTTAAAATTTAACTGAATTTTTTAGTGGATGTTCCTCCATCATGTGTGGTTGATTCTCATGGTTCCATCTGTTGGTGAAACCATTTACATTTGCAAGAGGAAATGTAGACTTTACAAACAAATTTATCTTTCACTGTGTACTGAATGTTGGCCCAGAGAAGCATCCATGTTAGTAGCAAGAACAGATGTTTTTTCTTGATTTCTGTTCTATGAACTAAATATTGTGCATGGTCTGTTAATCATGGAGATGCATAAACATGTTGATCTTATGTATGGGAATCGTACTAGTTGGTTGTGAATTTTGGCTATTAATGTAAACATATTACAAAGGCGGGCCTGTGAGTTTCGTGTGAACATTTAGACCGGGTCGGCTCTTACTACTGTGCACAGTAGTTCCTTTTTTCTCTTTGCTCAGTGTTTACAAGTTACTAGCAGTTCCTTATTTCTCTTCGCTCAGTGTTTACATGTTACTGATCGATCACTAGCTAGCCTACTGATACACTCCTGACAGTTTTAGTTACGACGCAAGACCCAATGGTGGCAGTTTTTAGAATAAAAATGACTTCCTCTGAAGAAACTAACATGCTGTTTTGAACAAAATGCCATGCGAATCTGAAGAAACTGCCAGAAAAATGTTCGCAAATGCCTTCTCTCCCAGTGAACGTTCATCAGCTATTGCGATCCTACACGTACACTATCCGACCGACTCGATCCTACACGAATTACAAGCAGATCATGCATGTAACTCATCTGGATGAATCGAGGGCACTCGTTTGACCAATAATACTACACTCATGGACAATTATAGACCTTTTATAGAATTTGCCTAACAATAACACTCTGCCTCCCCGATTTTCAGGGGGGTAGGGCCCTTCCCACCCCCTAATCCCAATCCTAACACTCCATGTATGCAAGTCCGTTGATTCTGTATTCCTCCTCATTTGACCATCATGCCGATGTGTGACCCAGCACGGACGGGACACACCACTGACGGGACAGGACGGGATGGCACAGTCATAATTTCAATTTTGCCAGTTTTCCACAGTAAGTTGGCGCGCTAAGCCATGCCTGCTAGTGCATTGAATTCTGATGACCATCGCGTTTCACGCGACACGCCGGTTTACCTACCGTCCGCCTATAATTACTGGTTCCCGGCGTGCTCTGGTGGCACCTTCACCCAACGCACCCTATCCTCACAAGCCCCCACCGGCCCGACGTCGCTTTCCACTTGCCCTTGCTCTCGCCACATCCGTCATGCCCCCGTACGGCAGCAATAGGCGACGCCAGAGGCGCTCACCACCGGAGCTAGTGTTCGGTTTTTCACAGGAAGGCAGACGGAGGGAGGAGGCATTCTGGCGGTCTTTAGATGGCAATGCGGAGTATGAGGGTGTGTTGGAGCGCGACCGCATGACGGAGGAGCAGCGTACCGCCAATTTGCGCTGCCAGCAGAGCATGGAGGAGGAGGAGCGCACCGCCGCTCTGCGTCACGAGTAGAGCGCACGCAACTGGGCCGACTACGTGGAGGCCGGCGCCCGGCGAATAGCCCTAGAGGCTGTCGGGCACGTACGTGTGCGCAACACTGAATTTTACTACCAGCTCTTCAAGTGGGTTTCCCGCTTAGAATTTGAAGCTTCGGAGGACCACGCCGGCATGGAAAGGGCCAACGGGCGCGAGAAACGCGCCCTATCGCACCTCTGGCACGTCCGAGGCGAGGAGGAGGACGTCGGTGCCGGCGTTTAGCGTGTGCCGCAGATGGCGGACGGCTTCGTCTAGTTAGCTAAGAGTGAGTTAGTGGTTCTACACTACAGTATTAGTGGGAGTAGATAGTTAAGTTTGCTATGATGGTTGTCAACGTGGAAGTACAGTACTATATCTCTGAATCATACCGGTTAGTTTGCTCTGAATGTTGAACTTTTCGTGTGAACGTTTGGAATGGGCTGTTATTTTTTAAATGGGTTGTATTTGTCCACCACGGATTTGGAGGCTGACTTGTGGGCCTACAAGGTTGACGCGTACACAAGGTTTTGTCAACTTAGTCAACAAACGATTGTGGTAGCATAAGCCGTTGGATGTCAATCCAATGTCTATCGTGTCTTTTCTATCTCTTGTCTTCTTCCTCCAGGCTCCTGCAACCCAAACCAAACCAGCGCCGGCGGGATCCCTGCTCCCGCCTTCCGCGGCTGGCTGCGCAGCCGCGCAAGCATCGCTGTCCCACCGTACCCTAACCTGCTCCTGGCCATCCCTCTATCCCTCCACCCCCACCTCCTGTTATTCTGCGGCGACGGCATCCCCACCCTGCACCAACCCTCGTACTCCCCTCCGCTTGCAACTGCACTACCGCATCTTCCCCGGCTCCTGTTCGTGCACGTTCGAGGCCTCGCCGTCGTCCTCCGCCTTGTTGCGGTTGCCGCAGCGCCTCTCCCTGGCATTGTCAACATGGTCAACAAACGACAGGAATCGGTGAGGACTATACGTGGAGAGGATGACAGTAGGGACCCCCAGGTCCATAGCCGTACGCAAGCAAGTTCCTCCTTATTACATGAAAAAAAATGCTTCCTCCTAATGGTTTGCTGACATCTGGGACCTACGATATTGTCAACATAGTCAATAAATGACAGAATTGCATAAGGAGCCGCTGACACCTGGGACCCAGTAACTCGAGGAGTTTTTTGTTGTTGTTGTTGTTGTTGTTGTTGTTGAGACGGAGCAGGGTATCAACCGGGCTGTGCGGTGTCTGTGGCCCGTCTAGCCTATGCTTTTATTTTATGTTTACAACATGATGAGCCCAGCTGTTTTTTTTTGTCAGTGAAAATGACTAGCGCACCTTTTTTTCGTAGAATACCCTACACATGCTGATTTGTTTTTCCCCGCCTTGCTGGGCTGCAAATCCTTCAAGACGACGAGGGATACATTCGGCCTGGCCATAAAAAAAGGCTGTAAATTTTATAAGTAATATGAAATGGGCTGTAAATATATTAAAAACACATAAAATGGGCAATTAGTTTCAAATTGCAGATTTTATTTTATTTTTTGATATTTCATATTTCATTGGATTTTAACATAATTTAAATATATCTTAAAATTAGTTTTTGTCGGGCTCAAAATTTCGGGATTAAAAATAGTCCGAAAATATCAATGACCAGTCTTTTATTTTATGTTTACCACATGACCAGCCCAGTTGTTTTTTTTCTTTCTTGAAATGGCTAGCCCAGTTCTATTTTTTTGCACAATACCAAACTGAGGCCTACTTGCTTTTCTCAGCCCTGCTGGGCTACAAATCTTTCAAGATGAGGAGGGATGCATTCGGCTTGCCTAGAAAATGGCCTATACCCCTAAAAAACAGAAAATGGCCTATAAGTAATAAGAAATGGGCTGTAAATTTTAAAAAACACAGCAAACCGGTAATTAGTTTCAAATTTGGTTTTATGCGGATTTTGAAATTTTAAATTTCATTGGATTTTTCTACAGTGAAAATTTCATTGGATTTTAAATTAATATAATTTTATTTTCCAATTAGTTTGAATCTGACTCGAAACTTCGGGATTAAAAATAGTTCGGAGCCCACAGAAATATGCAAAATTTCATTGAAATTTTTAACCGTGGCCAGAATATGGGCTGTAATGCTAACAAAAAAATATGTTCTACAAAAAATTCCTTAAGAATGAGCAAATGGGCTATAAATTATTAAAAATAATAGCAAATGGGTTGTATGATGTTTGCCACAGATTTGGAGGCTGACTTGGGTCTACTAAGTTGACGCGTACGCATGGCTTTGTCAACTTAGTCAACAAACGATTCTAGCAGCAGTGATCGTTAGATGTTAATCCAACGGCCGTGCTACATCTTCAATTTCTGATCTTCTTCCTCCAGCCGCCCAAACCAGCGCCGGCGGGACCGCCTGCTCCCGCCTCCCGTGGCTGGTTGTGCTGCCGCGCAGGCCTCACCGCCCCACCCTACTCCCATCGCTGGCCAGGCCATCCCTCTACTCACCCACACCTCCTGTTGTTCTCCGGCGACGGCAGCCTCACACCGCAGCCGAACCAGTAAACCCTCGTACTCCCCTCTGCGTGGGCAACCACTGCCAAGTCTTCCCCATCTCCGGGTCGTTCCCTTCCTAGGCCTCGCCGTCGTCCACCGCCTTGGTGCTCTCGGCACGGCGTCGTCAACACAGTCAATGAACAACAACCATCGGAAGAGGACTGTACATGGAGAGGCTAATAGCTAGGACCCACGAGGTCCATGGTCGCACGCAAGGAAGTGCCTCCTTATTACGTGCAAGAAAAATGATTCCTCCCCCTACTAGCTAGGACCCACCTGATTTGGAGGCTGACTTGTGGGCCTACTAAGTTGACGCGTACGCAGGGCTTTGTCAACTTAGTCAACAAATGATTCTAGCAGAAGTGACCGTTTGATGTTATTCCAACGGCCGTGCTGCTTCTTCAATCTCTGATCTTCTTGCTCCAGCCGCCCAAACCAGCGCCGGCGGGACCGCCTGCGCCTGCCTCCCGTGGCTGGCAATGCTGCCGCGCAGGCCTCACCGCCCCACCCTACTCCCACCGCTGGCCAGGCCATCCCTCTACTCACCCACACCTCCTGTTATTCTCCGGTGACGACAACGTCACACTACAGCAGAACCAGTCAACCATCATACCCCTCTCGGTGTGGGCAACCACTGTCGCGTCTTCCCCGGCTCTGGGTCGTTCTCTTCCTAGGCCTCGCCATCTTCGACAGCCATGGTGCACTCGGTACGGCATCGTCAATGCAGCCAACGAACAACATCCATCAGAAGAGGACTGTACATAGAGAGGCTGACAACTGGGACCCACGAGGTCCATGGTGGCACGCATGGAAGTGCCTCCTTATTATGCGGGAAAAATGTTGGAAATGGGAGACTGTTTGAAATATGCCCTAGAGGCAATAATAAATTGGTTATTATCATATTTCCTTGTTCATGATAAATGTTTATTATTCATGCTAGAATTGTATTGACCGGAAACTTAAATACATGTGTGAATACATAGACAACACCGTGTCCCTAGTAAGCCTCTACTAGACTAGCTCGTTGATCAAAGATGGTTAAGGTTTCCTAACCATAGACATGGGTTGTCATTTGATAATGGGATCACATCATTAGGAGAATGATGTGATGGACAGACCCAACCGTAAGCTTAGCATCATATCGTTTAGTTATTTGCCACAATTTTCTTCATGTTAAGTATCTGTTCCATAGACCATGAGATCATGTCACTCCCGGATACCGGAGGAATGCCTTGTGTGGTATCAAACATCACTTCGTAACTGGGTGATCATAAAGGTGCTCTACAGGTATCTCCAAAGATGTCTGTTGGGTTGCATGGATCGAAACTGGGATTTGTCGCTCCGTGTGACGGAGAAATATCTCTGGACCCTCTCGGTAATACAACATCACAAGAAGCTTCATGTGACTAATGAGTTTAGTCATGGGATCTTGTATTATGGAATGAGTAAAGAGACTTGCCGGTAACGAGATTGAACTAGGTATGGAGATACCGACGATCGAATCTCGGGCAAGTAACATATCGCCGGACAAACGGAATTGCATACGGGATTGATTGAATCCTCGACATCGTGGTTCAACTGATAAAGATCTTCGTTGGACATGTAGGAATCAATATGGGCATCCAAGTCCCACTATTGGTTATTGACCGGAGAGGTGTCTCGGTCATGTCTGCATGTTCCCGAACCCGTAGGGTCGCACGCTTAACGTTCGGTAGTGCTAGGGTAGTATTGAGATATTAATAGCGGAAAGTATGAAGGTTTTTCAGAGTCCCGGATGAGATCCCGTATATCATGAGGAGCTCCGAAATGGTCCAGAGGTAAAGATTTATATATGGGAAGTCCTATTTTGGTCACCGGAAAAGTTCGGGGGCATGCCGGTAGTGTACCGGAGTCACCGAGGTTTCGGGGGTCCACCGGGGTGTAACACCACAAAAATTTAACCACATTTTTATTAAGTAAAATTTGGCCAGATTTTTTTTTTGAATAATACTAGGTCTTTTATTAATTTCAGATTCTTTTCTGTTCTGTTTTCCAAAATTCTTCCCTCCATATAGAAATTTTTGTAAAATATTGTGGGCTTTGGTAGCTCTCTTAAAACATTTCATTTATATTTTAATAACAGTAGGAAATATTTTCATAATAAAATTTTGCCCAAGCTAATTATTTTAATAGCATTTGCAATACTTGTAGTACTTTTGTTGCACTACAACCATTTTAAATAATTCTTTAAAAATTCCACAAAAATTATGAGAGGTCATGTGATGCCTATAGATCATTTTTATGCAAAAACCCATCATGGTCTTTTGAAAATTTTGAGCACAACTTCCTCTTTTCAATTCTGCCCATTTCCTAGGTTATAACTACAACCCAATTTTCTGTTGCTCAAACAATTCTGAAATTATTCCACCTTATAGTCCTTCCAACCAAACACTTAAGTCCAGAAGATCAACTCCATTTGAATCTTGGAAGACCTCCAAATAATTCCCTCAAAATCTGGTCCAGAACTGAATTTGGCCAAAACTTGCATTGGCAAGTTATTCTTTTTGCTCAACCAAACTTACCATCCTCACTATCATCTAGGGAGACACCAACCTGCCAAGTCTCACATCCCCAAATGTTCCCTAGCTAGCCCTAGCATTTTATCAAGCACATTGTGTGCATGACAGAAATTCTGCTCCTTCCTAAACTGCACTGGACACTTGGTCATTTGGCCAAACCATCATGTCAACCACCCCTCTAAAGATCAGAAGCACCATCCTGTTAAATTTCAGCTCGTTTGGATCCCTGTAGATGCCATTGGCATTTGTTCGAGCACATGGTGCGCTTGTCCAGAGCGCAGCCAGAGCACGCGTTTTGCAGCCCCTGGCATCGAGCTACTGCCGTACCTCTTCTGCCTCTCCTGCTCGCCCTAGTCTTCCCCTGGATCATCTAATCCTCCCCAACGCCTGCCGACACCTTCACTTGGCCGCTAGCGCCGGCCACCGTCGTCCACGCCGACCACAGCCGCCGCCGCCGTCTTTCACCCGCATACGGCACCGCCCAAGCCGCGTGCTCGCCCCCTCGCCAGCCAGCGCGTCCCTGGCGTAAATACGGATGGCCACCGCCCTCATCTACCCCGCCGACCTCCACCAACTCCCTAACGGCCTCAACCACCGTGGTAATGGCGATCGCCGCCGTGGTTATCCTCGGGAGCCCGCGGAACCGACGTCGCACGGCTATATAGAGGCCTCCCGAGCTCGCTGCACCCTCGACGATGCCTCCTCTCCTCTCTGTGAATCACCCCAAGCAGCCAATCAAGCCGAGGTGGCCGTCTCCCTCATCTCCGGCAACCACTGCCGCCACCACCTCCTCGATGATTTCCACCTCTCCAGTGCCTCCCCTCCCCATTTTCTTTCACCAATAGACTCCTAGGGCAACCGCGGATCCTTAACCGTCATCAATTCCACCGGGGACGGCCCATGGGAGGAAGCCCTCTTTCACCCATAGCTCTCCTCCACCATGTTTGAAGCCCCACCCGAACCCGAGCTCCTCAACGGCTATCTCCACCTCCCACGGATGCGGCACTTCCCCCTGAACCCATCCATGTGCCGAGCATCGTTGGAGATGCCCTACAGCGCCGGCAATCACCACCGGCATACGCTCTATCCACGCGCGCGAGGGAGAAGACAAACCCGACAGGTGGGTCCCACCTGTCGGTGAGTCACCCTTTCCTCTCCAGTAGAGCATCTCCGTGGGTGCGTTTTCCCTGCGAGGAAACATACTCCTAGAAGTACGCCTTCGACGTCGACAACTTCCCCGTGCGGCCGAACGGCTGGGCCCGGCCCAGTGGCACCGCACGGCTAAACAACGCTCAGGGCGCACCTCTGCTTTTCTCTTTTTTCTTTTTCAGTAGATTTCAAATAATCTTACAGCAGCCTTTTCAAAACCAAATTTGATGGTTCAAATTTCTACAGACGCATAAAATCATGCTCTATTATTCTAGCTAGGGTGAACTTTTTTACTAAATTTTGTTTCTGTAGGATCTATTAAATAGTCCATTTCTTCATTTATTCCAGCTTAGAAATTCCCTAGGAAATTCATATGAACTCCAAATGAACTGATTCTTTTTCCTACAATTTTTATTTTTCCTCTAGTTTATTTTAGTATTTATTTAAAAAAATTACAAACAACTTTTAGCACTGTTTTGGCTATATGTGGTAATTGCAATATTTTTGAAAATAGGAAATGGAGGGAAGATAAAATTTTCAAACTCTTGGAGTGCACCCAACACTTCTGCATGCTCAAGGCAAGCATCTTGAACACTTGATATGGTGAATGCATGATGGATTAATTGCAAGAATAATTGAGTCATGAATAGGTTGAATTCAAATAAAATTTGCATATAGCTAGTTATGCATGCATGATTCCTTGATAATATTTTATCTTCATGAAATATGAGTAAGGATGGTTACTTTCACATGTCACATATGCCTATGTGGTCCGGACTAATCTGTAGGAAAAGATCAGTCACGAGAAAAGTGGATGTGAGACTGAAATCTCGTGGTGACGAGAGTGATCAGTAAGGGCATGTTGGGACATGCCAGATGGTGACCCTGTTGGGTACTACCAAGGAAATATATTGTGCTAACCACTGCAGGAAAACTTAACCTCCTGAGTCGACCATAGATCGAGTCTTGTTCCGGTAACCCCCATACTTGTTTCGTGCTGCCACTTGTCCCTGCCACATGTAGGGTACAGTTCAGTAAGTTGCTAACCCCTTTCCCTGCACACACCGTACAGAGAGGCCGTGATGAAGGTTTCCAGGTACCGGTTATAATGCCAGTCACCGGGTCAGGGGGCATGGGTGTATCCGGCTGGGCCGAGAGGGGGGCACCCCTTGTAATCCGCGCGTATTAATAGTGATCCCATGCTATTCGAGACGATGGTCTCCCCGACTTAGAGTTTTTCTTGAATGATGCTTTGGGTGATTCCTGGCATCCGGAAAGTTAATCTGGTGTGTGCTGGTTAGGTGTGTTTTCAACCCAAAGACCGTGATGGGAATTAGTCAGTGTCTCGGTACAGACTAATAAATCCTTTACTTGTGGGTAAAGAGTACACCCTCTGCAGAGTTATACCTATTCGAATAGCCGTGTCCGCGGTTAAGGACTACAGTCTGGGTTGGTCAAGTGTCGGTCTTAGTGTCGGTCTCCGGAGGAAATAATTAAATTGATTATGGTTCATTTTGCATAATAATTATTGTCACTACTGATGCTATTATGAATATTATTGTTGACATGAATATTATTGTGGACTGACCATTTCCTCTTATGTGCAACCTTGAGTATCTCTTGGGATGGCTAGACTACCCGAGATACTCATTTTTATTTTTTCTGAATATCTCTTGGGATGGCTAGACTACCCGAGATACTCATTTCTATTTTTTCTGAATATCTCTTGGGATGGCTAGACTACCTGAGATATTCATTTTCATTTTTTTCTGAGTGTCTCTTGGGATGGTTAGACTACCTGAGATACTCAGTTTTATTTTCTTTTCTGAGTATCACTTGGGATGGCTAGTCCACCTGGATACTCACTTATTTTCAAGACCTCTCGAGGCGTCGCTTTCAGACACCCGTTTGGCATTTCTCTTCAAGACCTCTCGAGGCGTCGCATTTAGACACCCATTTGGCATTTATTTTCAAGACCTCTCGAGGCGTCGCATTTAGACACCCGTTTGGCATTTCTTTTCAAGACCTCTCGAGGCATCGCATTTAGACACCCGTTTGGCATTTCTTTTCAAGACCTCTCGAGGTGTCGCATTCAGACACCCGTTTGGCATTTTTCTTGGAATTCCTCGGGCGGTCCAACGCCCGATGTTCCATTTTATTTCCTTGATTTACTACTAAACTAATATATTTATTTTTCCACACCATATTAATATTTATCATGCCATGCTTTAAATTCGGTCAGCATATGCATATAAATTAATCCATCATGGTCATATGCACTCTACTGCATTTGGTATATCTTTTGTTCATAATGTTTGCGAGTACATTCAAACGTACTCACTGGTTTGTCCCTGGCTATTTAATTGGCCAGGTCAGGATTTCAACGAGGAGTACTACAACGACGTCCGTGCGGAGCCTAGGATAGCAGCCACGCAGTATAGGAATTATCCGGGTCAGCTGTTCCTGTGGGAATGGAGCCCCATCGGCGTTGGAGAACCACGAGTCGCTTCCGTCACCCGTCACCAGAAGTCATTGTTGCATCATTAGACCTTTATGGTCTTGTACCCAATTCTTGTAATTGCTTGGTATTCTGTAACAAGGACGTGTCCACCAGTAACAGTAATCCTGGGGCTGGTGACGACACGAGGGGTTAATTTCTGGGATATCGTGCCCCGGAAATCCGGCCCTGACACGGGGGGTCCACCATCCCCTGGGGCCCATGTGGGCTGTAGGGGGGGCACCCTGGCCTAGATGGGCAATGGGCACCAGCCCCCCACCAGGCCCATGCGCCAAGGGAGGGCAAACCCTAGGGGTGGGAGGCGCCCACCTTGGCTTGGGGGCCAAGCCACCTCCTAGGGATGCCACCCCCTCCCTTAGAGGAGGGGCTAGGGACGGCGCCCCCTTCCCCTCACCCCTATATATAGTGGGGAGGGGCGCGAGGGGGAGGGGGCGCACCCCTTCACCCTTGCCCTCCGTCGCTCCCAACTCCTCTCACCTCTCCTCCGGTACGCGCTTGGCGAAGCCCTGCCGGATTTCCGCTGCTGCTACCACCACCATACCGCCGTGCTGGTTCTGATCTCATCTACCTCCTCTCCCTCGCTTGCTGGATCAAGAAGGAGAGGACGCCATCGAGCTGAACGTGTGCTAATCTCGGAGGTGCCGTCCGTTCAGCACTAGATTGGATTGGATCGTGAAGAGTACGACTACATCAACCGCGGTACGACGCTAACGCTTTCGGTCTGCAAGGGTATGTAGACAAACTCCACTCTTGTTGCTATGCATCTCCTAGATTGGATCTTGGGTGTTCGTAGGAAATTTTTGATTTTCATGCTTCGTTCCCCATCAGTGGTATCATAGCTAGGTCTATGCGTAGATGTATTTGCACGAGTAGAACACAAAGAATTTGTGGGCGTTGATGTTCAAATTGCTTACTTCCTTTGTCTTATTTGGATTCGGCAGTATTGTGGGATGAAGCGGCTCGGACCAACCTTACTTGTCCTCGCACAAGAGACCGGTTCCACTGACTGACATGCAACTTGTATTGCATAAAAGTGGCTTTGCGGGTGTGTGTCTCTCCCACCTTAGTTGAATCTGATTTGACAAGGGTGGTCCTTGTAGAAGGTTAAAGGCAACTTGTATATCACCGTTGTGGTTTTGCGTAGATAAGAATGCTTCTTATAGTTTGCCCTAGCAGCCACGTAAAATTTGCAAGAACAAAGTAGAGGACGTCTAACTTGTTTTTGCAGGGCATGTTGTGATGTGGTATGGCCAAAATGTGATGTGATATATGTTGATGTATGAGATGATCATGTTTTGTAATAGGTTCATGACTTGCATGTCGATGAGTACGGCAACCGGCAGGAGCCATAGGGTTGTCTTTAATTTATTGTATGACCTGCGTGTCAATCATTAAACGCCATGTAATTGCTTTACTTTCTCGCTATGAGTTAGCAATAGTCGTAGAAGCAATAGTTGGCGGAGACAACCACATGACGACACGATGATGGAGATCATGATGATGGAGATCATGGTGTCATGCCGGTGACGATGGAGATCATGCCGGTGCTTTGGAGATGGAGATCAAAAGCACAAGATGATAATGTCCATATCATGTCACATATTTGATTGCATGTGATGTTTATCTTTTTATGCATCTTATTTTGCTTAGGATGACAGTAGCATTATAAGATGATCCCTTCACTTAATTTCAAGATAAAAGTGTTCTCCCTAAGTATGCACCGTTGCAAAAGTTCGTCATTTCGAAGCACCTCGTGATGATCGGGTGTGATAGACTCTACATTCGCATACAACGGGTGTAAGCCAGTTTTACACATACGGAATACTTGGGTTAAACTTGACGAGCCTAGCATGTACAGACATGGCCTTGGAACACGGAGGACCGAAAGGTCGAACATGAGTCATATAGTAGATATGATCAACATGGAGATGTTCACCAATGATGACCACCCCATCTCAAGTGATGGTCGGACATGGGTTAGTTGATTTGGATCATGTAAGCACTTAGACAACTTGAGGGATGTTGATTTAAGTGGGAGTTCTTTAGTAATTTGATTAACTGAACTCATTATCATGAACATAGTCTTAATGTCTTTGAAAATTATGTTGTAGATCAATGGCTCGCGCTGTAGCTCCCTTGAATTTTAATGCGTTCCTAGAGAAAGATAAGTTGAAAGATGATGGAAGCAACTATGCGGACTGGATCCGTAATTTGAGGATTATCCTCACTACTGCACAGAAAGTTTATGTCCTTGATGCATCGCTAGGTGAACCACCCGCTCCCGCGAACCTGGACGCTATGAACGTCTGGCAGACAAGAAATGATGACTACTCGATAGTTCAGTGCGGCATGCTTTACGGCTTAGAACCGGGGCTCCAAAGACGTTTTGAGCACCACGAAGCATATGAGATGTTCCAGGAGCTGAAATTGGTATTTCAGGCTCACACCCAGGTCGAGAGGTATGAAGCCTCTGACAAGTTCTTTAGCTGCAAGATGTAGGAGAACAACTCCGTTAGTGAGCACGTACTCAAGATGTCTTGGTACTTCAACCGCTTGAACCAGTTGGGAGTTAATCTTCCGGATGAAGTAGCAATTGACAGAGTTCTCCAGTCACTGCCACCGAGCAAGAGCTTTGTGATGAACTATAATATGCAAGGGATGGAAAAGACGATCCCTGAGCTTTTCGCAATGCTTAAGGCCGTGGAAGTAGAATTCAAGAAAGAGCATCAAGTGTTGATGGTCAACAAGACCACCAGTTTCAAGAAGAAAGGCAAGGGAAAGAAAGGGAACTTCAAGAAGAATGGCAAGCCAGTTGCCGCTCCCGTCAAGAAACCCAAGGATGGACCCAAACCTGAGACTGAGTGCTTCTATTGCAAGGGGAATGGTCACTGGAAGCGGAACTGCCCCAAGTACTTGGCAAATAAGAAGGTTGGCAACGTCAACAAAGGTATATTTGATATACATGTTATTGATGTATACCTTACTAGTGATCGTAGTAGCGCCTGGGTATTTGATACTGGTTCGGTTGCTAATATTTGTAACTCGAAACAGGAGCTCCGGAATAAACGGAGACTAGCTAAGGATGAGGCGTCGATACGCGTCGGAAATGGTTCCAAGGTTGATGTGATCGCCGTCGGCATGCTCCCTCTACGTTTACCTTCGGGATTAGTTTTGAACCTGAATGATTGTTATTTGGTGCTTGTGTTAAGCATGAACATTATATCTAGATCTTGTTTATTGCGAGATGGTTATTCATTTAAGTCAGAGAATAATGGATGTTCTATTTATATGAATAATATCTTTTATGGTCATGCACCCTTGGGTGAATGGTTTATTCTTGTTGAATCTTGATCGTAGTGATACACATGTTCATAATATTGATGCCAAAAGATGCAAAGTTAATGATGATGGTACCACAAACTTGTGGCACTACCGCTTAGGTCATATTGGTGTAAAGCGCATGAAGAAACTCCATGCTGATGGACTTTTGGAATCTCTTGATTATGAATCATTTGAAACATGTGAACCATGCCTCATGGGCAAGATGACGAAAACCCCATTTTCCGGTATGATGGAGCGAGCAAGTGACTTGTTGGAAATAATACATACCGATGTATGCGGTCCAATGAGTGTTGAAGCGCATGGTGGATATCGTTATTTCCTAACCTTCACAGATGACTTAAGTAGATACGGGATATTTACTTAATGATACACAAGTCTGAAACATTTGAAAAGTTCAAACAGTTCCAGAGTGAAGTGGAGAATCATCGTAACAAGAAGATAAAATGCACCTACTACCTTTCAAAGATGTATGACTGCTATATTCTCTGACTTTTGTGAAAAGATTGTTGAGGTTTTCATGAATGATTTCTCCGTATACGGAACTTCTTTTGATGATTGCTTGAGCAACCTTGATCGAGTTTTGCAGGGATGTGAAGAAACTAATCTTGTCTTGAATTGGTAGAAGTGCCACTTTATGGTGAATGAAGGTATAGTCCTTGGGCATAAAATTTCTGAAAGAGGTATTGAAGTTGATAAAGCTAAAGTTGATGCTATGGAGAAAATGCCATGTCCTAAAGATATCAAAGGTATAAGAAGTTTCCTCGGTCATGTTGGTTTCTATAGAAGGATTATAAAAGACTTCTCTAAAATTTCTAGGCCTCTTACCAATCTTTTGCAAAAAAGATGTTCCATTTGTTTTTGATGATGATTGTGTAGAAGCCTGTGAAATACTTAAGAAAGCCTTAATTTCTGCACCTATTGTTCAAACACCTGATTGGAACCTTCCCTTTGAAATTATGTGTGATGCTAGTGATTATGCTGTTGGTGTTGTTCTAGGACAAAGAGTTGATAAGAAATTAAATGTTATCCATTATGCTAGTAAAACTCTAGACAGTGCTCAAGGAAATTATGCTACTACCGAGAAAGAATTTTTAGCAGTTGTGTTTGCGTGTGATAAATTCAGATCTTACATTGTTGATTCCAAAGTTACTATACACACTGATCATGCTGCTATTAAATATCTTATGGAAAATAAAAATGCTAAACCTAGACTTATTAGGTGGGTTCTTTTGCTACAAGAATTTGATTTGCATATTGTTGATAGAAAGGGAGCTGAGAATCCCGTAGCTGATAATTTGTCTAGAATGGAAAATGTTCTTGATGACCCACTTACTATTAATGATGATTTTCCTGATGAACAATTAGCTATGATAAATGCTTCTCGTAATACTCCTTGGTATGCAGACTATGCTAATTACATTGTTGCTAAATATATACCACCTAGTTTCACATACCAACAAAAGAAAAAGTTCTTCTTTGATTTAAGACATTACTTTTGGGATGACCCACATTTATATAAAGAAGGAGTAGATGGTATTATTAGACGTTGTGTACCTGAGCATGAACAGGAACAAATCCTACGTAAGTGTCACTCCGAGGCATATGGAGGACACCATGCGGGAGACAGAACTGCACACAAGGTATTACAATCTGGTTTTTATTGGCCTACTCTTTTCAAAGATGCACGTAAGTTTGTCCTTTCTTGTGATGAATGTCAAAGAATTGGTAATGTTGGTAGACGCCAGGAAATGCCTATGAATTATTCACTTGTTATTGAACCATTTGATGTTTGGGTTTTGATTATATGGGACCTTTTCCTAAATCCAACGGGTATACTCATATTCTAGTTGCTGTTGATTACGTTACTAAGTGGGTAGAAGCTATTCCAACTAGTAGTGCTGATCATAACACTTCTATTAAAATGCTTAAAGAAGTTATATTCCCGAGGTTTGGAGTCCCTAGATATTTAATGACTGATGGTGGTTCACATTTTATTCATGGTGCTTTCCGTAAGTTGCTTGCTAAATATGATGTTAACCATAGAATTGCATCCCCTTATCATCCTCAATCTAGTGGTCAAGTTGAATTAACTAATAGAGAAATAAAATTAGTTTTGCAAAAGACCGTTAATAGATCCAGAAAGAATTGGTCTAAGAAACTTGATGATGCATTATGGGCTTACAGAACTGCTTATAAAAATCCTATGGGTATGTCTCCATATAAAATAGTTTATGGAAAAGCATGTCATTTACCTCTTGAGTTAGAACATAAAGCATATTGAGCAATCAAAGAACTTAACTATGATTTTAAACTTGCCGGTGAAAAGAGGTTATTTGATATTAGTTCTTTAGATGAATGGAGAACCCAAGCTTATGAAAATGCCAAGTTGTTTAAAGAAAAAGTTAAACGATGGCATGATAAAAGAATTCAAAAACAGGAATTCAAAGTAGGTGATCATGTTCTATTATACAATTCTCGTTTAAGATTTTTTGCAGGAAAACTTCTCTCTAAATGGGAAGGACCGTATATCATCGAAGAAGTTTATCGCTCTGGAGCCATCAAAATAAACAACTCCGAAGGCAACAATCCGAGATTGGTTAATGGGCAAAGAATTAAGGGGCATTTGCATTTATGTCCCTAACTCGAACCACCTACTCATATATGCCCCTAATTTCGAAGCCTGCTCAAATTTGCCCCTCTGCCGTTATGTGCACTTATAGAAATGCCCTTCTGTGCCGTTACCGTCCGGTCAAAGGGCTTTGACCGTCCTGAAAAAAATAGCAAAAAAATCTAAAAATCTAAAATTTTGTGGGATCAAAGATACTCCTGTGCGCAAGGTGTGTGCAAATTTTCGTGCTGTTTGGATATTCCAGGAGCTCGTGGCGAGGAAAAACAGTAAATCTGTATGCTTGTGAACAGTAAATTTGAAATAAAATAGCAAGCAAATTCAAAAAAATAGGAAATTTTTTGGCATCAAAGAGGCTTGGGTGCACAAGGTGCTTGCAAGTTTTTGTGATCAAATGACATGCGAGGAGCTCTAGCAAAAAAAAACAAAATAGTCATTTTTTCCAAAGTTTTTTCCTGAGCCAAATTTTTTCTTTCTCCACGAGCTCCTACAATGTCCAAACACAACAAAAATTTGCACGCACCTTGCGGACCCGAGCCTCTTTGATGCCAAAATTTTTCATATTTTTTTGAATTTACTGTTCACAGGCGTACATATTTACTGTTTTTCCTTCGCCACGAGCTCCTGGAATGTCCAAACAGCTCGAAAATTTGCACGCACCTTGCGAACCTGAGTATCTTTGATCCCACAAAATTTCAGAGTTTTTAGAATTTTTTTGCTATTTTTTTCAGGACGGTCAAAGCCCTTTGACCGGCTTTGACCGGACGGTAACGGCACAGAAGGGCATTTCTATAAGTGCACATAACGGTAGAGGGGCAAATTTGAGTAGGCTTCGAAATTAGGGGCAAATATGAGTAGTGGGTTCCAGTTAGGGACACAGATGTAAAAGACCCAAGAATTAAACATTATATCTCAGGTACGCCCATTAATGTTGAAACTAATATTATTCAAACAATGACACCGGAAGAGCACATAGAGGAAACCTTCCGGAACGCTCTAGAAGCCTGAAAAGGAGTAAGTATGTGGTACGGTAAGTAAATCGACTCCAAAACTTCCATAAAAGTACTTTCTGTCCATTTTGGAATATATAAAAAATTAGGAAAATAATAAACAGTTCGAAAAGTGCACGAGGAGGCGACAAGCCTGGGGGGCGCGCCTACCAGGCTTGTGGCGCCCTCGTGGACTTTCCTGACTCCGTTTTTCTTCCATATTACTTGTCCTGCACGGGAAAAATTCATTATATAAACTCACGGGTGTTTTGACCACCGCATCGCAAGTTTCTCCTCTGTTCTTGTTTCGGGCTGTTTTTCTGACAGATCTAGATCGCCATGGCTCCCCGAAGACTCCGCACCAAGCACCGGATTTTTCAACCTTCACCCGACAAACGTCCTTTCAGCGAAGTATATTATAAGTGGTCATCGGGAGAGGAGGATACTGCTATGGAGGAGGAACCGGGAAAGGTCGTGGAGGACAGGATTCAAGAAGAAGAAGATCAAGCCGTGCACAGGAAGGAAACTACAGAAAAGGGAGATATATTGCAAACTCTTCAGCATAACCTTTCTTTATCTGAAATTAATGCATTAAGGGTTGTTGAAGCAATTTGTGCCCAGAATACGTCGCTCACTCATGAAGTTATTATGTTGGAAGAACAAAATCATGCCCTTCGAAGGATCAATAGTAATCTGGAGTACTTGCTGAAGCTGAAGGACAAGCCCATCACTTCCTCATCACCATCACCCAAGAAGGAGATTTGAGTACATGGGTATGGGCACCACCCTTGGCTTGTGACAAGCTTGGGGGAGGTGCCCACTACAAGAGAAATAGACTGTAGAGGCATTATCATGGGTTTCTAGAGACACTAAATAAGGTATCTACATACCTATAGATACACTTACTTTAGTGCCTCACAATATGTCTATACGTACAATGTCTCTATGATTTAGAGTCATTATGTCAAAATGACTCTACATGACATAAAGTCATTTCGTAGAGGCATAAGTTTACGTATCAATATGTAGAGGCATCTCAAAGAGTCACCTCACATGTGTGTCTATATATTTGTAAAGACTCTCTATTAAGTCACTAGGTAATGTCTCAACCAATAGAGACAACTTTGTAGGGACAAAGTATTATGCCTTTAAAGAGACATAGTGGCATTCTCTATCGACATCAAGCAACGCCTCTTAAAACTAATAAAGGCATTTATAGAGGCATTCTCAGCCATCTCCATGTACACATTAGCCAATGACTTCTACAGTTAGTAGGGACATTTGTAGAGGCGTTTACATAGCATTTTGAGGTTCCCAAATAGACATTATTCAATGCCTTCAAAAATCTAGCAGAAGTCATTATCGAGAAATCTTCTTAAGTTTTCAGACATGGGGGTAAAAATGTCTCAGTAAAGTATGCTCACTCTCTCAAAACAAAGCAAGAATATTTCTAGATCCAACACATTTCATTCCAGAATAAAGTGATCCATAAGCTTAATGAAAAAAAACTAGAGGAAATGTGGAATAATCTTTCATGCGAGTGCTTAGTACAGCAAAGTCTAATTCTGATGCAAATACAAATACCAATAACTAGAAACGATACTCGTAGTTCAAGTTTACATAAATGATAAAATACAACTAAAGAAGCTCTCCATTGCTTGATATGCACGTGAGGTTGTAGGTTTTCCAACACACATGGACTAGCCTCGACTTTTCCCAAATACGACAACTTCGTGAGACTGTTCTTGTCCTTTCCTTCATTGACTGTAATACTGAAACAAAACAATGACACTGTTAATTATGTATTCTAGTTAATGAATTTCAGGTTGTGTTGTCCAAAGATTTAAAAAGGAAAAAAAAACTAGAGTCCTGACACACTTCGAGTTATGCACTTTTGTATAGTATCTCCTAGTAAGCTATACTTGTATTGTAAAAGAGAGTCAAGCAAACAAAGCTTGTGGTACATATCAAATTTAACAATGTGAATGAATTCTGTCATGTGATGTCAATGGCTGGGAATGCTAATACTAGTTAGAAAAAGGTTTGCATCTGAACTATCGGAAGACAACTTGAATGGACCAGAGTGCATATGCCAGTCAATGTGTAGTTGCCTGAACTATGTGTGCAAGCATCAGGAGAAAAGCAATAGCAACAAGAAGGGTGTTGATTCAAATAGTCCAAGTGACTAAAGTTTAAGATGCATTGGTTTCTTTCGAACATTTCATTATAATTACATTTCAGCTACACCGATCTCCGTGAAATGCTCAATCCAACTGACATTTTAGCACGGCGAGCCTGAGAATATTGTTTTGTACTCCAGGGAGTTTACACATGTAAAACATGGTTACTTAGTTTTGACACTTTATTTGGAGTATTATTCCAGTTCTTGAAGTTGGTAGCCTCCATAGACCATGCAAGCATATGACTTTGTTTAATGCTGATTTCTCATCCTTAAATAAATTGGCTGTTATAGAACTCAACTACAAAATTAGGGGAACAACTAATGCGAATGAAAACTTATCATTGGTCAAGAACAAGACACCATGTATATATACAATTTACTAGCATACAAGTTCTTGTGACATTAATGCTTACTGAATCTAACAAGGAAGCTACTGGATCTTTTTACGTCCTTCATTTACTGTTGTATATAATATACCAGTTTCATTGTTAAGAAACTTGAAATAAAAAAATTACCTCTATAGGATCATCAAACTGAGACATGGGTAGTTGGCTCAGTTTTCTTTAAGCTTTTTAACCTGCAAGGATAGTAGTAAAAACGGTGACAACTAGTACACATGTAATTCAATGACTTTGCAACTAACCATCAGATTTTCGAAGTAAACAATAATAAGAATGTACCATTGGAACTTACATGAGTACGTGGCCAAGCAATACAATGACCAATAGCATCTTCCACAGTTTGAAAATTTCCATATGGCCGCGGTAATCTTTCACTCCCAAGATGACTAACTTCTTGAACCATGATTCCGTAAAACGCAGAGCCAAGCATATCCCCTCCAACCATATATGCACTGTCTTTACTATGTATTATTCCTTTAGCAACCGCCATGCGTCGATTTCTTGAGTTCATTGAGAGCAAAAAAACAGTTCCATGTTTCTGTGAAATAAATGAAACAGTTACAGCCCTGTTTGATAGCAAAGTATTATCTAAGTATTCCGACAATACCATAGTTTTTTTAAATACCATGGTTTTAAATACGGTGGGTTATTTGGTTACCCAAGAAAACTGTAGTATTAATTAATACCACATTTTTTCTAAAACCGTGGTATTTTCTCTGTCTAATAAAAAGAACTCTTGACCTCTTTTTTTTAAAAAAATAGAGCATCGGAAAGAAAGCGAGTCCATCGCCCGTCCAGATCTTCTTCACTAATTATTCACAACAGGAGTACTCTTCACAACAACCCTGATCCTTATACACAGTCCTTCATCGATATCCTCTTTGCTAATTACTCGCAACAGCCCGCATCCTTGCGCATGGTCGTTATTCGTTCAAGCGGCTAGCTAGCTAGTTTGTATGGCCGTTTAGTTTATGCATGGTTTTTTTATTGCACGCGGCTAACTAAGCGACTATACGTCGTTTGCATTCAATGCCTAGCTAGTTTCTTCGTGTATGCAGCTATATATATAGCTACTAAAGTTTGCATGCCAGCAATTTTTCATCCCTGCACATGGAGGTGCCAAACAGATCCTCTGCATTATTGATACTGCAAAATCCTCTGATATATGAAAATCGTGGTATCCTATACTAACAGGTTAAAACACTATAGTTTTTCAATACTAAGGTATTTCCAGTACTTGGTTGTCAAACACGGCCTACACCTAACAACTGCGATGAATATCTTACAATAAGACTTGTATACCTTTTGTGAAGCCTGATGTTTCAGTAATTCCTTTGTTTTGGATGCCTATAGAAGATCAAACAAAATGAAATAATGCAAGTATTTAGCACCATGATGACAGAGAAATAGAGAGTTCTGACATGTATGTTAGGAAAGAACCTCTTCAAATCTTTGATTATGTGCTGAAGATGATTTCACACAATGTCCCTTATCTTTAGCATGTGCAACATGTGCTCGCTGCAAATTTGGTCAAAGAAGTTTATATTGTGCATAATAGCTATTGTAGTGCATGAGGTGCAGTGGACCAAACTTGCAATATATATGCCAGGTGAGCAGAATAATCTACATATAAGATCATGTAAAGAATGGAAGATAGATGAACTAAATGCCAACCAGACCATAAATGAAATGACATACTAGAATTAGTTAAGACATGCAATTGTGTATAACTTAAATAGAAAGATGAGAAACAACAATATAACCTTTGTACAATTTAGTTCAGCTTGAACATTATCGTGGGATTCCACAACATTTTCAACCTTATACGCGATGAAACCATTGGCTCTTTCTGCACTATTAATCTACAAGAGAGATAAGAAAATAATTCAAAGCAAAAAGATTAGGACACTATTCCTCTTTACGAAGAAAATAAGCATATCGATTTTATACAAAGCATATCAAGTAACCAAGATCTAAGGACAGAAATACCTGTTGTAAAGCTTGTTGCTTTGGCAATTCCTTCTCTTTAGATGCCTACAGCAGTCCAAGCAATGGTGAAAAATGATTCATGCATACATTAGCAAGGTGTAGCAGACAAGTCAAAAACTCAAAAATAACCATGCTAGACTGAAAATGAAATTGGAGAAAATATAGATGGACTTCGTGACCGCACCTTCATAATTTGTTCTTGGTGTGGTGAAGATGAGTTCACGTGATGCTCTTTCGTAATGGTACCATATGCAGAATCTTCTACCTATAGTTAAGACAAAGTTTCAGGATATAAACAGTAATTTAGCACATCAAGCTACAAATTATAATTAGCCTAACTTCAGTCTTGTACATACTATTCAGCCTTGTACATACTAAAGGGCCATGAATAACTATCAGTACCTTAGATGGTAGATGGGATACAAAAATTAGGTGTGCATTTACTAATTATATATAGACATTTTAAAGAAAACATCTACGATAAAACCTTTGGATCATTTTTTGATGATGCAATGTTGTCCATGGATTTCTCAATGTTGTCAACCTTGTACGAGGTGACACCAGTAGAAACTGTAGTAGGAGTATCACCCTATGAAAGGACAAACACAATTTTTATAGAGACAAAATAAGTGAAGTAAATGGATAAAAAGAGTGGTATATCAGGGTACTAACATCATTTTCAGTAATCACTCCATTGTTCACAAGACTAATATTTTCATCTGGAAATTTCTTTGCCATTAAAGCACACATTCTCTGTGAAAGTTCAGTATAGAACTTCAAATTGCTTTTCATTGATGCAAGTTCCTCTTCAAGCCTTGCTTCCCTTGCTGATTGTTCACCAGAAGTTGCACCTTCGTAAGCCCTAGCATTGGCCCAATATGTCTCATCGTAATAACCACCAACTGTCAACTTTTTAGCAATTACATCATCAAAAACTTTGTCAAGATCTCTTGCTGAAAGGTTCCCCCTTTTCCTTTTCTTAAGTAGTTTTAACTTGAGATGGGCTTCATCCTTGAATAAAAAGTCAAGGATGAATAGGTATACTAAATTTGATGGCTAATATTATCAAAGGAGAAAGATAAGAATACCATCAGTTGTTGCACATTCTTATTTGCGTAACTTCCATCCTTTTTCTTATGAGCTTCATCCCACAGATCAATTTTGCTAACAGGTTGTTTCATCTTGTCTTCCTGCATAATGAAATAAAGCTTAATATTTGAAAAAGATTGAACTAATATAATCTTAAGAAAATAAGATATGACCATCTCCTTTTTTAGTCTTGGATGACTTTTCCTTCCTGTGGTATGTGGATGTTTTTGTTGTTTTGCAGATTCAGAGTTCCTCATACATGTTTTCTGGAAAACAAATTCAGTTAGGGATAATACAAATAAAAGTTTGTTTTATTTACATGGACATAGGGAAAACATATGCGTAACTAAGTGTTGTTCCTGGCACCAAATCCCAAGTAGTCCAACCCAGTGATGTTCATTGACACCAGGAGGCACATCTTTCTTGATTTCCTCGAGTGACCTCTCTTTTGGATTGTAATACTTGTTCCTCAAGAAGGACTTATAAGCTCTCCACCGTTTGTTGACAACCTTCAAGATCCAATATCGTGTACGATCTGCTGTTTGCTCGGGGTACACAAATTTTGTCTAACACACACACGAATTAGTATGAATACACTCAATTTAAAGGATACCTTATTTCAGCTAAGTTGTACCTTGACATATTCGATGAGTGATTCCTTGGGTTTACGCAATAACTTGTTGTCCCATCTTGCAATGTTTAATGGTGCATACGAGGATTTCTTTGCCAAATCCCTTAAGAACGAACCAAGAAGTCCACCTAACCTTTGGTTGGGAACACCATTTTTATCCGTCTCCACAATTGCCTTTACATCCTTCATGCGCATCAAATTTGGTAATTGAAAGCGCCCCACCACCTCTTGGACAAGTCCATTGGGCCCTGCATGCTCAAGGATATGATGCAAGCACTTGCTGACCAAAAACAAATGAAAATATGTCATAGTAAATAAGAACCTACAAATTAATTTTATGGGTTTTCGAGGAATGTCAGGAAGTGTAGTGTCAGTAAGGTCTTGAGAATCCTGCAAGTTCCCATCTTGCTCCTCATTTTCTGAGAGTTCTAGATCATCATCTATATTCTCCTCGTCTTCCTTTTCAGTTTCTGTGAATTCGATATTCCCATCATCTTGTGGCACATAATCTTCATCTTCAGATTCATGTCTCATGTCTTGCAGTCTCATAGATCTCGGGGTTTTCTATTAAGGCAGTTAGACAGTCAAGCAAGAAAACCATATAATAACTTGCTCTTCCCGAATACTTGTTCAAATTACTTGCTACATTGGCATTATCAATCATTAAAACAAAATCTAACATGCTTTACGAATATATAATAATATAGGACCAAAGTAGCTAAGTTTTTTAACTGATTATTAAATATTGTATATATAATATGAATAACATGTAGGCACGGGTATAAAAATGAAATGTGCATATGAAAAAGATGTTATAACAATATATTATGCACTTGTGATGTCGCTCTGAAGGAACTATCCAAGAAAGAAGATAACATACCAAGATCACACCACGGTTCCCCCGACCCCTCTTCATAGCTTCTAACTCAGCATTTAATTCAACCCTCTCTTCCTCATGGTCATGTTGATGTGACGTATCCATAACATTGCTTCTCTCACTATCTCCTCGATCAACCATGGTGTTTAAACCAGGACTATACTTTGCGACATACAAGCTCAGCTTCCTGTCAGCTTCACGTTCACGTAGCATCCTAAGAAAATCGCTTTCAGGCTGAAGTTCGACCATTCCTGATTGGCCATGGACATATCTTTTTATGTAAATATAGTCCATTGCAAAGTATCCATATTCCTCAATGAGACTGACAATGTTGTAGTAGCATATGTCACATCTCTTCATTGTTCTCGTAACAACCTTCTCACCAGATGAAGCATCCTTCATATATAATTTCAATTCCCACATGGCATCTCCCATCCTGTCAATACCATATACTCTATTATCAATTATTTTTATGTAGCACAGTAACGATATCCATCTCACAAGTACACATGTATAGATGACTGATTTTTGGTAAGTGAACACCCACACCTTCTGTCTAAAAATAAAATTTCAGCAAAATGGAATGACACACCATTCTATCAATTATATATGCAGTTGAATATTGGTAGGAAAAATAAAAGTAAACTGCAGCAAAAATATAGTTAATCTAAGCTATGAAGGAATAAACAGTAAACCACCACAATGGAAACTACTTAGATATGCAGTCTTAGATGAAGGTAAAAAGGTACTCAAGTTGTCATGCATACAAGAATAACAATGAATGTGTTATATTTACATGCACCATTATTAATCATAATTTAGAAGAACTAGTGTCCAACAAAACTGAACATATATACTTTTATGTTAGAGGTTTTTAGAAGAACTAGTGTCCAAGAAATAGTGTTCTAATGAAATTACTATGTAAAACTGTAGAAGTTTTTTGATGGTATGCCATCCATAATCCTTTTTTCGTTAATCATGTATTATTATAATAATTAGTTCTAATGCACCATAAATATATCTTCTCTGAATAACAGAAGTATCTTGATATTTTACAGGTTGCTTTTGTTTTGATTATGTAGTTTCCTAACATATAACAACTTCAACTTGATAATTCCCCACACAAGCATGGATGAAAGATGTAGATGGAAATGGTTATACATGATATGAGATTAAAAAAAATAGACAAAGTGCGATATTTCAATTCTCAACTTGAGAATTCTTCTCTATCATTTCTCACTGTCTCAAGTCTCAACTTCAAAGTCTACTTTAAAGAATAGAAGAGTCAGATTGATATGTAAAACACCAATTTTAAGGAATATTTCCTGCAGCAACGCGCGAGGAATCATCTAGTAAAACATAGTTAACTCGAGAATTGAATTGATTTTGCTAAGTCAGAAAGTGTACAACGTACTCAAAAAGGAGCTTTGTTTATCTGTGCACACGAGAATATGCTCAAGAGATGTTGAATATCATGAGACAACATTGAAAGAAACAATAGGAAACAAAATTACCTTCTTTAGATGAACTTTGTCCTTTTCTAAATTAATATCATGAATTGCAATTAGAACTTCAGCAGGGGTTCACGCTGGACCAGTATGAGCAGATCCCTGTCGAAAGCAGAGTTAGTCAAATCAAAGGTTGAGAAATCAACAAATATCTCCCTAAAAACATTTAAAAGTGGTATCCCAGGAGATCGAGGAAGATGATTTAACCCGAAGAAATAGACTAGGGGGAGATGCTCCAACAGATGCAAGAGTGGAGACGTCGTAGTAGTCAATCTAGAGGATCCGTCAATGAAGATGGGATTGGTGACGAGGACATCCCTGCCGTACCAGTGCTAGATGAATTGGTGTGCTCTGCTCTCCACCAGTGGTAGATCAATTGTGGGGGAGGAGGCGATTTAGAAGTTACAGAGGAATATTGGGGGCTAATTATGCGTAGCATGGCATTATTAGTGGGTCGTGCAGCCAACGAGGGAAACCAAAAAGTTGGTCGATTTTGGCGCCATATGTTGGCGGCCAACTTTTAGCGCAATTTTCACTCTAAGCACCATCGGGTAGAGTGGAGGGGAGGTTATGGATGTGGGTTGTTCGCTGTCGTGGTGGGAGAGGAGGAAAGTGGAGCTTGTTCTTCGGATCTGAAATTACAAGACAGAGAGGGGAGAAGCACTTACGTGTGGCTGGGCTGACATCCCGTTTTGGACAGAAGCAGCCCAGTTCGGAACTTCGGATACCTCGTCGCATAATCGAGTTTCCAACACAACCGGCGGCGGCGGCGCCATGACCTTCAGGCTTCGGTAGCGGCGTTCCCTGGACGACGGCGTTGCTGGCGGCAACTGTCCCGCTGCAACAGCATCCCACTGCGGTGGACTCCCCTAACAGGTCGCGGACTAGCGGCGGAGCCAGCCCCACGTCTGCCCCTGGCGGCAGCTTGGCGTAGAGGCGGAGCACCGGGCGTGCCCTCAAACCAGGCAGGCACACCAGCTATGGGAGATAGATGCAGCCATAGGTGGGGGCGGGCGAGGAGCTGGGCGGCGACAGGAGTCATGGGCGGTGCCGACGGCAAGTATGTTCGCTGGAGATTCGAGATGGGAATTGTTTTTTGGCACTAGATGAGATATTTACGGATGAATTAGCGTGCACGCGTGGATGGCCGAGTGCGCCCAACCCTTTTTCACTTAATTAAACTATTTTGTATCTCCATGTTGAAGAAAAAATGTACTCCGTTCCTAAATACTCCCTCCGTTCCTAAATATAAGTCTTTCTAGAGATTTCACTACGGACTACATACGGAGCAAAATGAGTGAATCTACACTCTAAAGCATGTCTATATACATCCGTATGTAGTTCGTAGTGGAATATCTAAAAAGACTTATATTTAGAAACGGAGGGAGTATAAGACTATTTTTCCGTCAAAAAAAATATAAGACTATTTTGTCTCGGTGGCCGTTGGATCAGATTTTATCCGAACAATGATTATGTTGAAGAATTTCACAACCGTTGGCGCCGGCGAGCACCCGCGTCGCGCCATCGCCAAGCACCCCCGCTACACCACCACTAACGCCGTCGGCACGCGCTCCACCATCGCGGTCGTCCGCCTCCACCACCATCCACCCTCTCTCCTCCTCCCTCTTCTCGCCTTTATCCAGACGAGGCACTGGCAGCCACGCCACCGCCAAGCACCCCCGCTACACCACCACTAACGCCGTCGGCACGCGCTCCACCGTCGTGGTCGTCGGCCGCCTCCACCACCATCCACCCTCTCTCCTCCTCTTCCCTCTTCACACCTTTATCCAGAAGAGGCGCTGGCAGCCGTGCCACCGCCAAGCACCCCCGCTGCATCACCACTAACGCCGCCGGCACGCGCTCCATCGTCGCGGTCGTCGGCCACCTCCACCACCATCCACCCTCTCTCCTCCTCCCTCTTATCGCCTTTATCCAGACGAGGCACTGGCAGCCACGCCACCGTCAAGCACCCCCTCTGCACCACCACTAACGTCGTCGGCACGCGCTCCACCGTCGTTCTTGTTACTCTTGGAGGTTGGAGACTCCTAGGCGGTAGGAGTTCTTCGGTGAGGAATCAACCATTGTGATTACCCCCGGAAAGTTTGTGAGGGTTTGGAGACCACCCCAAGGTCTACCACTAGTGGTTGAGAAACGCCTTTGTGGTGTTGTCTCAAGGAGTGAATAGGGTGAGCCTTCATGGCGTTGGTGTGCCTTCGTGGTAACATCCACCTCTCTAAACGGTGACGTAGCTTCCCTCCAAGGAAGTGAACATCGGCATATATCCTCGTCTCTCAAAGTTACGGTTATCCATAACCCTAACTCCTTACTTGTGGTTATTTGTTGTTGTGGTATTACTTGTATTACTTGTGCTTACCTATCTACTTACTTGTTGCTTTGCTTAGTACACATAGCACAACTATCATCTTTGCGAGCTCCATATCGATACCATCCACAGCGACGGCGGCAGGTTAGGGCGCGTTTGGTTGAAATCTCTAAAAGTGACTACATTGCATACTTGTCCTAGTTGAGCCTGGTTGGCAAATGCAGGCTAAAAACCAACATCTGCATGTAGTTTGGTTGCCTGCATTAGGCTTCCTGCATGAAGGAATCAACTAGTCAGCACACTGTTTGATTGCCTGCGTCGCTGTTGTTAAACAAACAACACGTTGTTTGGTTGCAAACGGCTAAAGATGTGATTACCACTTCTCACTAGTGGTGATCTTACCACACACGCTGAACATTGTTTTGTCCTAGCTAGGAAACAAAGGCGATTTATCCTAGCTACTAGCAAATGACAGTACAAGTTATTAAGAGCCAACATGGCTGAATAAGGACAGTTCAATGATGCTAACTAGGTGCTTCCTCTTCCTCTGCTGCTTATGCGCTGCTTCCTCTTCCTCTGCTGCTTATGCGCTGCTTCCTCTTCCTCGCTTCTGCTGCTCCCTCTTTCTTCTTCTTCCTCCTGCTCTTCTGCTGCTCCTATTGACCCTAAACGCTCATATCGAACGACCTAACACATAACAGAGGAGGTGGAGGTGGAGGGGGTAGCTTACCAGCTTCGAGGTCGGGGGAGACGAGGAGGGCTGGACGGAGACGAAGAAGAAAGGGAGAAGCAGCTGCCGCCTCTTGCCGCTGCAGGGGAGTGTCGCAGCCGCAGATCTCAGTCGCCGCCGCCGTCCCAGCCGCAGATCCGAGTCGCCGCCGCCGCCGGTGCCAACAACAGAGGAGGGTTTGTCCTGCAACTATAGAGGTGATCGAGGAAATGGGGTGGTGAGGGTATATTTGGCGCCACCCCGCCTCGGTCGATTTTCCCCTCCTGCCATCTCCGCCCGCACCCCCCTGCACCGCGCCCTACGCCGCGTCTTCGTTTTCCGCCCCACTCAGCCTGGCTCGTTGGAAACGGCCGATTCGAGCGTTCCCAGCGAGCCAGGCTGAGGGGTGCTTTAAGGTCCGTGCAGATGCGAGCTAGGCCGGCCTGTAGGCAACCAAACGGTCCAAGTCGGGTGCCCTACAATGTTTTTTATATCAAAAATACTTTCCCACGTTTCAGGCTTATTTTTCCAAAATAACTGCTGCTCGCGCAGTGTATACGAAAACAATTCACGCGAAACAGAGTAAATGAAAAAGCCAAAGGTTGCCGCCCCTAAATTGAGCGACGAGCAGGCGGCCGCCAGATCCCGGCGACGAGCAGGAGGGAGGAGGCCGCTGGATCCGGAGGGACAGGGGCGTCGCACCCCTGCAGCCACCGGTCCAGGAGGAGCGGCGCGGATCCCACCCCCAAATCGGGCGACGAGCACGAGGCCGCCGGATTCAGATGGATAGGGCGTCGCGCCCCTGAAGCCGCCGGTCCGGGAGGAGCGACGCGGCCCAAGGAGAAAGCCGGTGGCCATCAGCTCTCGATTGGCCCCGCGTCACGGATGAGGAGCCGCAGGCGCAGGTGCTGCTGCTGGCGGAGGAGGCCACGGACGCCGACGGCCATCAGCTCTTGGTTCGGCACTGCGTCGCGGCTGAGGAGCCGCCGACGCTGGTGCTGCTGCCAGCGGAGGAATATACGGACGCCGGCGGCCACCATTCCTTGCGACGACCAGCAGTGCAAGGACATGACGCCGGGTGGCTCGACGAGCAGCAACAGGGGCAGCTCGTGTTCAGGGGCAGCCGTGCAAGGACATGAAAAGCTCGGATGCATTCTCATCCTCAGGTTCTTTTTTTTTTTAAGATTTTATCCTTTGTGAATGTGAACTTCACGCACAAGTTGCCATGCGAAGTTCATATATATATTCTAAATTTGCCAAGATCCAAATCCTGCAGTAACCTCATGACTCCTATGTTCCCCAACATTTCTGCAACAATTTTGTAGAAATTGCCATGCTGATTTACTTTAAGAAACATGTCAATTTTATTGCCATGCTGATTTACTTTAAGAAACATGGCAATTCTATTGCATTGTCGACGGCAATTTTATTGTACTGACCATATAGCAAATTATTTTTTCACTGACCATATGACAACGATCATTCTCTCCCATCTAATCAGATCACAGGGGATGTACGCAACAATATGTAGTGTTTTTTTAAGCAAAAAATACTATGAGATGTATTTCGGATACCTAGGCAATAACAGTGGATGTTGGCAATGACAAACTTGAAGCTCAACTGGCAAGGTATTTATACTAGCCCCCTATTACCTTACTACTGCAATGTTCATTTTCAGTACCCATAATAAGAGTATGACACTGATTGTCAATTGTGCGTTCATGCAGGTAGGGATATCAAATGGTGAAACTATATGCTTCAAAGCATGGTAGCTTTCCAGCCAACAGCAATTGTTGGGGTAAGCCATTTCAATACAGAGAACTTCCAACTGATGCAATTATCTCGTGCTTTCAGCAGTGTGAGAAGAATACGGTAATAACTAGAGATAACCTATGCAAATTTATTTACGCAATTGTGCTACCACCTGCATCATATTTTCTAGTTTTTCTTCCAGTTCGTTCATGCTGCACACGTTCTCTAATGCTTTTATCCTGCATTAAAAATCATGAATAAAGAGCTGCTTCTGCTCATGGATAATAAAGTTGCACATATGCATACCATTATCTATGTACAAAAACTACAAATAAGAAAATATAAGTAAATAAAACATGAATTTCACAGTAAATATCAACATGGTGCAGTATCTTATTCCCATCTTACATCCGATACTTCTAAACTGCATTATCCGAAGATGATTCCGTACCCATGTCAAATAGATCTCTTGGCCTGAATTGCCTCACCACATGCCATTCTTCAGTTTTTCCATCTTCCACATAAAATATTTGTTCAGCTTGAGAAGAAAAAACGAATGGTTCGTGTTCTAGTTCTTTTCCTGTGTGTATCATTCGAGAGCAGTTTACAAGGGTGAATCCAAATTCATCTGTTTGTAGACCTGCACGGTGGTGTACATCATACCACTCACATTTGAAGAGCACAACCTTGTACTGGTCTTCATATGATCTCTCTATTATATCAGACAATCTGCCATAGTAGTTAATGCCCTTATCTGACCTGATTACCACACCACTATTTTGTGTCTTGTGTCCTTTCTCACGACTAATAGTGTGGAACCGACACCCATTGATTACAAAACCACTGTAGCGCAGCCCACACTTGTTTGGCTTTCTAGCTAGTGCACGTACCTTCTTGCTTAAATTAGGTCCGTCATCGAATAGCACCTAGAACACAACAATGTTTTAACCATATGACAATAAAATTTGTGATGCTATGTGAATTGTGATGTACCTTTTGCTCTAACCAATCAGCAAAGTGTTCATTAATAAACTGCTCCTCATCATGTGACGTCAGATCTCGTGGGAGGTCTTCTTTACTTTTCTCCATGTCCAGGAATTCTCTACAGAAGTAAGATCGATTACTATTAGTTTGATTTTTTGTAAAAGTAACTACTTAGCATTAATCAAGTTGTGCAAAGTAAAAAAGAAGAGTTGGTTATTCTCACGCACCTTCGAAGGTCGGCGAGTTCATCACAATGTCGCAGAACATAGCGATGTGCTTGAATGAGTGAGTGATCATCAAATTGGTACACACTGTCAATTTTTCCTATGGGTTCACCGGCACTCTCAAACATATATGAATCCTGTATCTCGTCTGATAGATTAGGGTTTCTCTCCGGTCTAGTAAACCTCGTTGTTCCATCTATAAATCTTGAACAAAACGTCATACATTCATCAGCAATGTATTCTTCTGCGATAGATCCTTCTGGATGAGCTCGATTGCGCACAAATGCCTTAAGTCGGACAAAGTACCTGGACATAAATTGTACATACATGTGTAAGATAGAATCATGAACAGAACAAAATACAAAATAAAGAAATACCAAATTACTTGCCTTTCTAGAGGATACATCCACCTATAATGTACTGGTCCCCCAAGCTTAACTTCATCCACTAAGTGCACCATTAAATGCACCATGATGGTAAAAAATGATGGAAGGAAGATTTTTTCCATGTTGCAAAGTGTCTGGACGATTCTCTTTTGTAGACTGTCAAGCTCAGATATACTTAATACTTTAGAGCACAAATTCTTGAAGAAATCAGCTAACTCACAAACAATGTTCATAACATCTTTGCTTGGATGACACGAGCGTAGTGCTATTGGAAGAATATCCTCAATAAGAACATGACAATCATGACTCTTCAGGCCCTTTATTGTAAGCTCCTTCATATTGACACATCTTGATAAGAATGATGCATAACCGTCGGGTGTTCTAAGATTTTGAATAATTGAGCAGAGAACCTCCTTTTGTTCCCTAGTCATATTAAAGGGTGCAAGTGGCAGCTGTTCGTTACCTTTGTCATCTTCATCCGGATGGAGTGCAGCTCTAATTCCAATATCTACCAAATCAAGTCGAGCGTTTCGGTTATCTTTTGACTTAGAATCAATATTTAGCAGTGTCCCTATTAGATTATCACAAACATTTTTTTCTATGTGCATCACATCGAGATTGTGCCGCAACAAGTTGTGCTCCCAGTATGGCAAGGAAAAGAATACCGATTTCTTCTTCAGCCACTCCTTTGGCTCCTTTCTCTTCTTAGTTGAGTCTCCAGTTAACTTTCTTTTGCATGTTTCTCTTTTTCTTTTGTTTTTACCCGTCTTGCTTTTACCTTTGGCCTTAGATTTTGCTTTCTTTCCAGTACCCTCATTCTTCGATGGGTCATCTTTTTTTCCATATACAAACACCCTTCCTTCCAACAATTTCAAAACTGTACTCCCACTCATTGTTTTTGGTGCAAGTTCATTCTCCACAGTAGCGTCAAACTTCTTCTTTTGCCGGCGATAGGAGTGGCCTTGTGGTAACCATCGACGATGGCCCATATAAGCAAATTTCTTCCCTTTCTTTAGGTAAACTGATCTTGTAGAATCCCCACAAGATGGACATGCATATCTCCCCCGTGTACTCCAACCATATAAGTATGCTAATGCAGGGAAATCATTAAGTGTCCATAACAATGCAGCCTTGAGAGGGAACTTTTTTTTAGGTACAATCGAATGTGTCCACACCTTTCCAAAGTTGCAAGAGCTCTTCAACTAACGGTTGCAGATAGACATCTATATCATTCCCTGGACTACTGGGTCCTGGTATGATCATTGATAAAATTAAAGATGTTCCTTTCATGCAAATCCAGGGAGGTAGGTTGTAAGGAATAAGCATCACTGGCCAAGTACTATGCTTTGAGCTCATGTTTCTGAAAGGGTTGAACCCATCACTAGAAATGCCAAGACGGATGTTGCGACAATCCTTGGCAAAATCAGGATAACGAGCATCCAAATCTTTCCATGCTTTTGCATCTGCTGGATGGCGCAACAATCCATCTTTTGTACGGCCCTCTTCATGCCACCTCATATCATTTGATGTTTTATTAGTGGCATACAACCTCTGCAGCCTAGGTATCAGTGGAAAGTAGCGCAAAACCTTTGCGGGCTTTTTCTTACGCCTTGGATTCGTTTTTGTATCATCAATGTCTCCATCAGCCCAACGGGAGCTATTACACACATGGCAAGATTGTTGGTTAGCCCTCTCACCCCAATATAGCATGCAATCTCTGGGACAGGCATGAATTTTCTGGTAGCTAAGACCCAAACCACGAATGATTTTCTTTGCTTCATGGTAGTTCTTTGGTAGACTTGCATCTTCAGGAAAAGCATCAGATAATAAATCAAGTACTGATTTGAATGATGCTTGACTCCACCCATGTAAAACCTTCAAATGAAATAACCTGACTAAGAAGGATAACTTTGAAATTTTTTGACATCCGTCATACAAGTTGGAATCTGCATCCTTCAAGAAGCTTAAAAATGTTTCGTTTTTTCTGCTCGCATCTTGACCTTCAACGGCAACATTCTCTTCTGCTGGTGATCTAGCCATTCTATCAGGGACCTCAAGTTGTTCATCATCTAAAGCTGCAAATTTTTCTTCTTCATTGGAGAACACACGTTTATCATCATCTGATATGCTATCCAGTGAATCATAATCTGGCATATTGAAAACAGCATTAAGGAGCCCCTGCGTGTCATCTAGTCTTCTAGAGTCATTCTGTCTTGGAACATGTGTATGGATATCTGAAATAGATGCATCATTTGAGGCATGCAACACATCATCAAATACATCTTCAGATGAATGAAATTGTTCTCCATGGTAGATCCATGCTGTATATCCTTGTAGAATACCATGACATCTCAAATGGGTTTTTACTTCGTCGTAAGTTTCCATCCTCTTGTTTGCACAGTTGACACACGGACAGAGAATCTTGCCACCATCTCTTACATCGTGGAATGCAAAAGAAAGGAACTGCTCAACACCATGTTTGTACTCTGTACTGGTTCTTAGTTTACTCATCCAGCTCCTATCCATCAGTTTATGCAAAAGCTGAAATAGAATAGCCAAAATGTCACTTATTGAATGTTTATTTAATGAACAAACCTCCGTCGGAAATACTTAGACTATTTATCACTTGAAATGAAACTTATAGTCTTGAAATACAGATTGAGAAAATATTGATGGTTGTGACATGAGTTGTGACCTAGTAGTACTGTTTGATTCTTGTGACCTTGCTTTTGCCTCTGAAAAGGCTGTAATAGATGCAAGAAAATAAACAACACAGAACAGAGAGCTATGAAACAGAATCCAGGAGGAACCTTGAAACTGAAGATCTTTCTCTGCTTTTGATCACTTGATGTTTCTCTGCACTCAAGCTGATTCGATGCCTTCCACCTTATTTGTGATTTGATATGAGCCCTCAGATTTATAGGTGTGAGCTCAAAAAACCACGTGAGGTTGCAAAACCGGCCAAATTGTTCTTCATTCAACAAGAAACCAACATCCAGAGACTGAAGTCAAATATGATCAACCACTTGAGTTATTACTTGAAACACAGATGAATTTACACTGAAAGCACCGGAACCATAAAAACATGACATAGTAATGACATTGAACAGATTATCACAAATTCATGATACACATACATATAACTAACTCTTATAACTGTTATATAGGACATGGACGACGACAGACACTTACTGAAACATAAACACAACATATAGTAGCAAACTACGCCTTGGTAATAATCCTCAAGGCAGCAGCCAAGTAGAGTAGAGAGCAACATTGCTTATTATCATCATCATAAAGCTAATGCATTAGAAGATTTTATTTATCGCTAAGATAACTTGTTACAATGTTTGAGGCAACTTGCTGCAGAGCCTACTGTTTATGTCTGATATCATGTTAAAATCTGAAGAGTAAAATCTTAGCACCCATATGGTATGAGTTTTGATGTTTGCATACCTCAACTCAAGTTAAGATCAACTATTTGTATTTACCATTTCAAGTTCAAGACTTCAACCACTGGAGTGTGTATTTTCTCAATTGTTTGAAGTACCTTTTCTTCTGGATTTTGTGCTTCCTGAGAGAGAATGGTCAGAACTCTCTTTGAATCTTATTGTGATGCCCAAAATTACACAATAGGGTAATGGGCTAATAGCCTCACAGCTTCCAACCCAATCACTCAGAGTGTTACTCTTTTCTTACTCTCTTATCAATACTTATTTTATCATGGCCGTATAATAGTGTCTGATGTATTGTTATTCACGTGTTTGGATTGGTTATGCTGCTGGAGTTTTTCTGTTCATTCTTTCATTCTGTAATATCCTATGTGCTGTTGTTTTCTTGGACCACATAAAAAACTTGTGTCTTAGATTCATACATATGCACTTAACCCCCATTTTTTGATGGTTCCATCGCCTTTATAATTGCAGATGCCTACTACTGAATCAGAAGAACTGGAATTTGCAATACAAGATACTGAATCAGAAGCAAATTCTATGCTATTCCTTAATCAAAACGTTTTGCAGGAGTATCAAACCGGCTCCAATTAAATTCAATTTCAACAGTGAATTTCAATTTCACTCATCTACTCCAGTAGCAGAAGTGGAGGCGGGGCGGGGAAAATGCAGCAGCAACAGAGGCCGCCTGACCGCTGGGGCAGTTCCGTGTGGCCCTGAATGCTGAAGTCAGCGGAGAGAAAGTGAGAGAGAGAGAGAGAGAGAGAGGAGTTAAGCTGACCATATATTTCAACTAGTTCTACTTTTCTGCTGATGCTTTCAGAGCAGAGTAATCTTGGTTTTAGTGTATCATGTGCTAATTCATCATGGAACTCAATCATGACGTGTTGATGTGTTTTGTAGGCATGCCTAAAGTCCAGTCAAACAAAACAACTAAAATCTAATTTCAACACTGATACGAGATGAGAATCGAGGGAGATTAGTATAGTGTGATGTGTTAACCTGCTAGTTCCTTGGCTGAAGCAATTAAGTAGGTTGCACCGTTGACTTGCCGTACGAATCAGATCGTGAGTGGCAGAGGAGCGAGATCAGAGGCAGATTGGCGGCGGCGGCGGCAACGGCAAGGGCAAGGGCACATGAGGGAGGCGGCGGCGCTTAATCTGACCCACACAAACGCTAGTCATGCAGGAAAGAAAGTTGTTACGCTGCTCCAGGAGACGAGATCGGAGGCATCTTTGCTAATGGACCTGGACGCTAGTGGACTCATACTATAGGCTTTTTTTTTAATCTTTTTTCATGTATACACGAGAGACAAGGGGCCGAGTACATGGACGCTAGTGGGCTCATACTATGGGCTTTTTTAAATCTTTTTTCATGTATACACGAGAGACAAGTGGCCAGAAAGGGGCCAAATATGGATGTACGTGTGACTGGTTGTGTACACTGGTTACAAGTATCGGACGGTATTTCGTGTCCTGAAAGATGAATTGTTGATTTTCTTTATTTTGACTTGTTCATGTGAATCGGTTGGACATATTTGAATGAATAAAGTTTGTGAATACGAAGGTTGAACACTTTTGCTTTGTTAAAAGTGAAGACTACAGTTTATTTTGCTGGACTTTTTCATAGCATTCTTTGAAAATATAATGAAATGCATGGAGCAAAACAAAAACATGAAGAACCTAAATCTTTCATCTTGCAAAGATCGATTCTTCTTCAAAGGTTGACATACAAACTCTACAAAATGAATCATCCCGGTAGAAGCAGCTCATTCTGCAAGCGAGCACATATCATGTAGGGGCAGAAGCGCTCTTGCCGAGCAGCCATTGCGGCAGGGGTGCCATTCTCTTGTTAAAGTCGGCGACCAGCTTGCCCTCCTCTTCAAGGGCATCTTCCTATGTGTTAAGAGATAGAGTTTGACATCAAATAGTGGTAGCTATGGTGCAGCTCCATGTAGCAGCGGAACGACAACTTCCAATGGCGGTGACTGCAACTCCTGAACGATAGAAACATACAAGCGTTAAGTTATGACCGAAGGAGAACGAGACACAAGGCACACCCAAACAATTCACTTAATATGCTTCCGATAACAATAAAATAATATACTCGTAAAAAAATGAAGATTTTAACACATGTCCATCTCCTATATGTGCACGCATAAGGAGGCAATTGGTTTTAAAAAGAAGGCCTTTCATATATAGATGATTTTTCTTGTTTTTTTTTTCATGGCAAGAATATATAACTTTTCTACATGAAGCTTTGCATGTATGTAAAAAGACACAAATATGCACTGAATAGATTTTCTATTTTTTCTAAATATTTTTAACAATTGGACGGTGCACATCTGAGAGGATGTAGTCATGTGGGTAGTGACACTTATCTGAGAGGATGTAGTCCGGGTAGCTAAAATGTCAAGGCGTTCTCTAAAATGTCTCTTCCAGTGTCTTAACATAATCTAAAAGACATCATGAATAGTGTCTCTCGAAGTTGCCTCTATGGTGTTAAGGCATTATCTAAAATGCCTCTTCTAGTATCTTTACACTAGCTCTAGAAGACACCACGGATAATGTCTCTACGTAAATGTCTTTACTATTGAGGCATTCTCTAATGTCTCTTCCAATGTCTTTACCTAAGTGCTAAGAGACATAATATGGAGTGCCTCAACGTACATGTCTCTAGTGATGAGGCACTCTTTATAATGTCTCTCTTAGTGTCTTTACACCGTGGTTGGATTAGGTGCTAAGAGGCATAAATGGGAGTGTCCCTAGGTATATGTCTCTATCGCATGTTTTTGGTGTAGTGGCCCCGGTATCGTATCATCATCACCTTTTATCATCATTATCTATCTTAGTTCGATCTTTAGTTATTTCGTGATTTAGAAGAATAAAGTTTTAGTATGATTTAGTTTCGAGTGCTTGCTTTGTGATCTATCTATCTATGTAATCATGTGTGAAAGTTATATAATAAAGAGTAGTTTGAGTTGAGTGTTTTGCTTTTGTTGATACAATCTTAGAAATAAATAAAGAATAAAAAGTAAAGATCATATGCTAATCCCATGGGGAGTGATAACTTCACATAAAAGAAGTATAATTGATAAAACTTGTTGGAAGTTGACAAACATAGCATTGGTCATTGTTGCAATTCATGAAAAAGTAATAAAGGAAGAGAGGTCTCACATATAAATACACTATCTTGGACATCTTTTATGATTGTGAGCCCCCATTAAATATTCTATGTCAATTAGTTGACGTTGGACAAGGAAGACAACGTAATGAGTTATGGTTGCTTATATTCACATAGAAGTTATATTGTTTTGGATCCTCTAACATGTGGTGCTTGCCCCTTATCTTTTGCTAGCAAAAATTCTGTACTAAGTAGAGATACTACTTGTGTATCCAAAACCCCTTAAACCCAGTTTCATGCCATGAGAGTCCACTATATCTACCTATGGATTGAATAAGATCCTTCAAGTAAGTTTTCATCGGTGCAAAGCAATAAAAATTGCTCCTAAATATATATGATCTTTTATTGTAAGGGAAAATAAGCTTTGTACGATCTTGTGATGGTGGAGTAATAAAAGCGACAGACTGCATAATAAAGGTCGCTATCACAAGTGGCAATATAAGGTGACGTTCCTTTACATTAAGAGCTTGCACATCCAAAAACAAAAAGCGCATGATAACCTCTGCTTCCCTTTGCGAAGGGTCTATCTTTTACTTTATGTATTTACTTTCATGCAAGAGTCAATAGTATTCTCCTCTATTTCTTTTTTATTTTCTCTCTTGGCAAGCATCATGTGGTGGGGATTGATCCAGGCATATATATCCAGTTGGATGTAGATGATCATGAGTTATTATTGTTGACATTACCCTTGAGGTAAATACGTTGGAAGGCGAAATCATAAGCCCCTATCTTTCTATGTGTCCGACTGAAACTTTTGCTCCATAAGTATGCCGTGAGTGTCAGCAATCATAGAAGACTAAATGATAGTTGAGTATGTGAACTTGCTAAACAAAGCTCTTACATAGACTCTTTCTGATAATACGATGAATTGTAATTGCTTCAGTGACTGAGATCATAGTTTGTTAGTTTTCAATTTGGTTTATGGTTCATACTTTAACTTGTGAATGAATTGTTACTTTTTCATGAGAAGTTTTATGATGATATATTGCTATTATAATAAAGATCATGATGCTCCATGTCCGTATTTTATTTTTATCGACGCCTCTCTCTCTAAACATGTAGTCATGATTATCGATTTGGGCTTTCGCTTGAGGACAAGCGAGGTCTAAGCTTGGGGGAGTTGATACGTCCAATTTGCATCATGATTTCTTATTGATAATTATTATGTTTTTGATCATTATTTCACTTTATGGTACAACTTTTATGCCTTTTCTCTCTTATTTTGCAAGATTCACATGAAGAGGGAGAATGCCGGCAGCTGGAATTCTGGACCTGAAAGGGGTGAAACAGAGATAGCTATTCTGTACAACTTCAAATGACCTGAAAATTTATGGAGAATTATTTTAGAATATATAAAAAATACTGGCGAAAGAATCAACAGGAGGGGACCCACCAGGCAGCCACAAGCCTGGGGGGCGCGCCCTACCCCCCTGGGCGCCCCCCCAAGCTTGTGGGGCCCATGGCAGGCCTCCGGGCCCCTCCTTCTGCTATATGAAGCCATTTTCCCTAGAAAAAAAAATCAGAAGAAGACTTTCGGGACGAAGCGTCGCCGTCTCGAGGTGGAATTTGGGCAGGAGCTATTTTGCTCTCCGGCGGAGCGATTCCGCCGGGGAAACTTCCCTCCGGGAGGGGGAAATCGAAGCCATCGACATCACCAACGATCCTCTCATCGTGGGAGGACCAATCTTCACCAGCACCATCTCATCTTAAACCCTAGTTCATCTCTTGTATTCAATCTTTGTCTCAAAACCTCAGATTGATACCTGTGGGTTGCTAGTAGTGTTGATTACATCTTGTAGTTGATGCTAGTTGGTTTATTTGGTGGAAGATTATATGTTCAGATCCTTAATGCTATTCAATACCCCTCTGATCTTGAACATGAATATGATTTGTGAATAGTTACTTTTGTTCATGAGGACATGGGAGAAGTCTTGTCACAAGTAATCATGTGAATTTGGTATTCGTTCGATATTTTGATGATATGTATGTTGTTGCTTTCTTTAGTGGTGTCGTGTGAACGTCGACTACATGACACTTCACCATCTTTGGGCCTAAGGGAAGGCATTGTGGAGTAGTAATTAGATGATGGGTTGCTAGAGTGACAGAAGCTTAAACCCTAGTTTATGCGCTATTTCGTAAGGGGCTGATTTGGATCCATATGTTTCATGCTATGGTTAGAGTTATCTTAATTCTTCTTTCATAGTTGCGGATGCTTGCGAGAGGGGGTAATCATAAGTGGGAGGCTTGTTCAAGTAAGAACATCACCCAAGCACCGGTCCACCCACATATCAAATTATCAAAGTAGCGAACGCGAATCAAACAAACATGATGAAAGTGACTAGATGAAATTCCCATGTGTCCTCGAGAACGCTTTGCTTATTATAAGAGTTCGTTCCGGCTTGTCCTTTGCTATAAGAAGGATTGGGTCACCTTGCTGCACTTTATTATACTTGTCACTTATTACTTGTTACGAATTATCTTGCTATCAAGACTACCTGTTACCGCTACTTTCAGTACTTGCAGAGAATACCTTGCTGAAAACCGTTTGTCATTTCCTTCTGCTCCTCGTTGGGTTCGACACTCTTACTTATCGAAAGGACTACGATTGATCCCCTATACTTGTGGGTCATCAGGGGTTCACCTATTTTATGCTATTTTACCTAGCAGAGAGGAGTAGGTCCTAGGTAGTTAGTACTCATCATGTGCTAAGAACATATTAACTAGAGTTGGTTATGACTATGATGATGATTAGGAGTTGTTATGATGATGATGATGATGATGATGATGATGAGTTATGTGCTACAATGTGCTAGAATGATGAGTTCTTATATGACTATGATGATGATGATGAGTTCTTATGTGACTATGATGATGATGATGGTGATGATGAGTTGTTATTATGATCATGATGAGTTATTATATCATTAGGTGGAAGAAATACGGATTAGATTCAAGTATGAATCTAATCCGCGTTTCTTCCACCCAATGATATAATAACTCATCATGATCATAATGATATAACAATCTCTTAATTGCTATTGTATCAAAATTTGTATAACAGTGTATAAATACAGTATAAAACAAAAGAAATGAAATAGAGAGGAATAGCAGTAGTGCAGGGGACAGCACACGCTGCTACTACTTAGCAGTAGCGCTGGTCCAGCCTAACGCTACTGGCAACCTAGTTAGTAGTAGCGCGGGTTCAGACCAGCGATACTGCTAACAGTTAGCTGTAGCGCCCTAGCAGTAGCGTGGGACCTGCGCTACTGCTAGGCAAAAATGCCGCGTTGCTACTAGGGTTTTCCCTAGTAGTGAAGAGTGAGACCATCCCGACGACCGCGTGCACGGTTGGTCGGGAGAGCAGGTGCCTTCGAAACCCTGTCGTTCGAGATCCTACCCGGGAGAACGGCAATAAGGTTTTTGGGGAGCGTCTCGACACGACTGCTCCCGATCCGTCCCCATGTCCGTTCGCCTCTGCTTCCACTAGTTCCCCTTCATCGACTCCATGGCTGACGAGGAAGCCGACAAGAAGAAGGCCTCGGCCGATGCCGAGGCTGCCGCGTTGGCCTGTCCAACCGAAGGGTATGACTCGTTCATCACCTATTTGCTTGTTCACGTGCTAGACGTATATATGCTGTTTATAGATGTTTCAGTTGTATGTAGTGTACGTGCTCATATGCTTAGGTGTCAGTATGAGATGCATACCATATTTGCCATGTTTACTGTATACTCGTGGATTAGTCTAATCAGAAAAGTGCTAATATTTCCAACAATATCATCTTGAGATTGACGAAGTCACCACAGACACCTCGTAGTCGACGGGAACGTTTCTCACTGAACGCACATCACCGGAAATCCTAAAATAAATGCATGAAAATGCGAGACTTGAACCCTGGTGGTCTGAGGGATACCACAGTCCTCCTAACCATTCACAAACTAAACTGTAGCAAAACAGCCGTGGGCATGTGCTAAATCGCATTAACCCATGTAAGAAAATTAAAAATCTGTAAAAATCCTAACTCTAAACCCTTTAGTTTTTTGTATTATTATAAGTAGAGATCCATCAGAGATTGAGGAGAGAAAGACAGCCAACGACACGCCTCGCTAGCCTTGAGTGGGTTACTACTTAGGCTGCGCCGTTAGTCAGAGAGCATCGAAGAAAAGAATCCTGAACTGGTATCTCAGTTGTTTCTCTGTTCTCTCTGTACTCTGCTCCCTCTCGCTTGGTTCGTCCTTCCAGTTTCCCCTTTCTGTTCTCCCGAATTCAAATTCTGTATCCCCGCAACAACAACAACAAAAAAAAAAAATTCAAATTCTGTATCAAACCTATTAGCCATTGGTTTAATAGAGAGGAAGTGATGCAGTTACAGCCTTGGCGGGCGTCTGTCCAACGTCAGCTAGCTCACCGGCGAGCAGGTCGAGCGGTTACATCTCCACGCCGCCAGCGCCCTGGATCATATCCCCGGGTTCCTGGCTGGTCGATTCCGTCGAATAGGTGTGGCTGGCTGGCACCAACCAACACGGTAGGCCGGTGGCTGGGTACTATATATGGGCGTACGTACGTCGGCGATAGCACCATGCTCCTCTATATATGGGAAATAGCACCAAGCAAATCTCGCATCACCTACACGACCATGGCGGCACGTTGCCGGAGTACGCGCGCCCTCTCCCTCTCCCTCCTCTTCCTAGGCGCGGCCTCCCTCGTCAACGCCGCCGGCGTCGATGTCAAGGCCGCGTGCGCCGACACGCCTTACCCAGAGTACTGCGTCACCGTCCTCTCGGCTTGCCCGGAGAGCAAATCCGCGGACGCGCCCGCGCTGGCCGAGATCGCGGTCCGCACTGCCGCCAATACCAGCGCCGCGGCGGCCACCCTCGCGCGCTCCGAGGAAAAGGGCATCAAGGACGGCGCGTGGTGGTGCATGGACACCTGCGCGGCGGATATCGAGGACGCCGCCACGCGCCTCGGCCACGACAACGTCAGGCTCGCCGACGTGCGCAGCTTCATCGCGAGGACCGAGAGCGACTCCGTCGTATGGAACTGCGACGAGTGCCGGCGGGATGGGGCGTCCAAGAAGAACGACCTGCTCTCGAAAGATGGCGACTTGGAGAAGATCATGGGCGTCGTGTCTGCGCTCGTCAAACGTGTACGTATCACCAGGGGCGCCATTGTTCCGCCAGTGAAGGCGCCGGCACCGTCCGCCTATTAGGAAGTACTCCATTTTTTCGTCATGCATGAGTAATGTGTTGTAAAACTGGACAGTTCTCTTTCGTTCTATTTTTGTTAGAACCATTGACTTTGGAATCTAATAACGTCTCAGATACGAGCACATGTCAAATCGAACGTCTTCGATGACAAGTTTAGTGACGCGAGGATGGCAATTTTAGTTGTCAAGCATGACAACTTCGTGCTTCAGTTTATTTTTTGACAGAAAATTGCCGTGTGTGTTAACTAACTTGTCATCCTTGCGTCACCAGAATTGTCATAAAAAAAGTTCGATTTGCCATGTGCTCGTACTTGACGTTAGGTATTTATCAGTTTTATGTGTTAGAACATTTTATTCGTCTCAGTTTTTTTAGGTTTGCAAATCCTATATAACTAAATAGATGATTCCCGCCTCACCGATGATGCCATGTCATTCATCTATATTTTTTTTCATGTTTTTCTAAGCTCGGGTTACACACAACACCATTTCTTTCCTCTATATCTCATTATTCCATCTCTTCCCCTCCAGGTCTCCAACTCAATATTCATGGTTTGACCACAATCCCACAACACAAGATTCAAAAGGCAGGCACCAGGTGCCAACTGGCTATAGCGAGACGAAAATCAGCCATCCCGATAGCCATTCGAGTCCCTTTACAATCCACCGTCTAATTCATGACAAGTGGCAAACCTTAGTCGACTCGACCGTTGCAACCCCGTGACTTGCTGCAACGAAGCAAAATCCCCCGCTAGCTTCCTTCCCTCCCACCACGTTCCTCCATCGGTGACAAATTACGTCGACTTTCTCCGGCCATGATGCTACGGCGTGCCTACCACGTCGCAACATCTCCCCCACTCCCTCCCCTCCGAGCCCGCTTCACCCCCCACCCCCTCGTGCACAGCGACTTGGTGCATGATATCATGCGCAACATGTTGTCTTCTGCCATGAATTGAATCCTGGGGGTTGTGTCCCCTCCCCGTCGAGCGAATTTAGCCCCACTGAACGCCGGAGAGTCGATGTTGCAAGCTGAAGCTAACAAGGGGGTGTCGTATTCCGGTTGTTTTCTTCAGAGAGGGCTCTCTAGCAAGCTCCTCCCAGATTGATTTGGTGAGGGTTCCTGAACCCTTGCACCTATCTCCCCCACCCCCTTGATAGTCGTTATCAATAGTCCCTTGCATCATATGTTTTTTGAGTGTTGTTGCAATAATTAGTTCGTGTTGAGGGGAAATTTGTCGGCATTGTATCATCGAGTCTGGCTGATTCAAATTGAAAATTGACGCACCTTGTCTGATGGAAAAAATACTTGTGGTTGCTGGAGAAAAAAAACAAGATGTTGCTGCTAGTTCTAGAACAATATATCCTTTTCGGAAAAACTTGAAGTTGTTGATGACGTTGCTATAGTATGAATATGTTGTAGAACATACAGTTAGAAAACTGAACACTTATGCTTATGCTTCAGTCAGAACGTGATGATGTAGGAATATATTTAGTCCAAATACTGGTTACTCACGCATAAGCATATGTTGATGTAGCATAATAAGCACATGTTGAGTTTTTAGTAGATTGAATGAAGCATTTTAAACATATTCAGTATGTTGCACATGTTGAGTTTTTATTAGACTGAATGAAGCATTTTAAACTACAAAAGGTGTATGCTTATGCTCCAGCAACAACATGACAAATAACTCAAGGCAAAAATGCTTCATTCAGTCCACTAAATGCTAGAGCAACTACAAAGCATATGTTTATGCTTGAGCTTGTTGAAGTTGTTGCCGATGTTGCTAGTCTGAATATGTTAGTGTAGAACATACAATTAGAATAGTGAAAACTTATGCTTGAGTCTGAATGTGTTGTTGTAGAAACATATTCAGTCTAAATACTTGTTGTTGTCGAAGCATAAACATACGTTGGTGTAGCATAAGCACGTGTTGATAATGGTGCTAATCTTGTTGGACCGAATGAATCATACGTAGCTGAAGCATAAGCATGTTGATGTAGCCTAAGCATACGTTGATGTAGCATAAACATATTCAATCTAAAATGCTTCGTTCAGTCTACTAAATGCTAGAGCAACTAGGCTCATGCTAAGCTTTTTTGTTTTGCTAGCCTTCTATGTTGCACACAAAAATTGAAACATGTAATGTTGTTTGATTTGCTAATAATGCTAATACATTTGTGTTGAAACATTATCTTTGATGTACCATAACAGATTTGTGTGAGAAAAAGAATCCATTGTTTCCTTTGCTAATAATATTGTTAGCTTTGCCACAAAAAAATTGTTTTATGGTGCGGGTGCTAGAGCGGAAGATGACGCGAGCTACATCCATGCACTTTCTGCTGACGGTGGTGTGGATATGGATGGGATGTTGCATGCTGATGATGTGGTGCATGACAAAGATGATGCAGATGGCATGGATATTTCGTCGCATCTGCCTATGCTGTATGTGGGCGTGATATTTGACACATTTGATGATATACATAAATTCTACAATCATAAGGCTTTCAAGATCGGCTTCGACACACGGATTCAACTACAAAAAACTACCAATGGAAAGGGCCTCCAACACTTAACAAAAGGGTTTTCAAGTGTGTCCACTCGAGAAGAATTGTCGACAATGGTGAGATTGATTGCACTCCAGAGACTGTTGCAACAAGAATGAGCATGGCTAGCAGGCAACCTGGTGTTGGAATGGACATGACCGACACACAACAGAGGAATACGGGCTTTGTCATGATTGCAAGGCACACATGATTTTTAGGTCGCGAGAGAACCGGTGGGTTGACACATACTTTGTTGCGGAGCATAGATCACCTAGTGCAGTTGGAAGAGTGAGTTAGGTATTATCGTGTAATGACCCGAACCTGGCACGATCTGAAGCTCCGAGCTCATAATGATGTTCATGGATCGTTAGATAGCATACTAAGTAACAAAATGATTATCATGCAACATATGATATTTATTACAACTCAAAGATCTTGATTTTAATTTATTACACTTTGCACATAACTAGGCTGGCTTACATAGCGGAAGATATTATATAATAAAGGAGAGCCCTTTCGTTCGCCACATGTGTAGTCGAGTGCATCTCCATGGCCCTAACACGTACAGGTGAGTACTTTGAGTGTACATGCAAGTTGCAAAAAATGATAACACACATGGGAAGTCAAAGGAAAGGCTAAGGGTTTGTTTTTGTGAAAAAAGAAAAGGTTTCTACGTACTTTTGCAAAGACTTTTTCCCTACACTATTTTTTTATACACAGGTAAAATAGTATAGGGTTGGTTGGTACACCAAATGTCCCAATCTCCAACTTAACTTATGGCAACCTCCATGAGACCCAAATACTTAGCTAAACTACCTCTAGAGCCATATAGTGTAGACATAACACACTTAACAATTTCCAAAGTATTTTGAGAAAGGAGGAGAATCTCCAGTGGCTTCAAGTCATTGGTTGATCGAATTTGCTCATAACTGGGAGCACGGCTAATCGATTAGATTATACTCTACAGAGTTTGTACATGTTCCCCACCCATCACAATCAACTCCTGGTCATTACACTTAAGTGTGCATGATCGGGAGAAGATCGTGACGGGGCCTTTCCATGGCGACCTCCTATCTAATACTCGTCCACCCGTAACTAATGATCCGAAGACCCTCTCCAATGGGGGTATCTAGATAGGGTTTCCCACCATGTAATCGGCCAAGCCAGAGTTCATATAGTGGGTGGCTGTACTGGAAGCTACTTTGGACCGGAACTTTAAGTCTCTTTGATCCCTAGGCGGTGGTACCCACAAACCGTGTCGAGAGTCCTATAGGTATCCAACACGCATGCCTAGAGAGTGTAGGAGAGATCACCTTGAAGTCTTTCCCATCATACCACTCCGCCCAGTTGAAAAATATTTAGCCATATAGCTCTTTCTTTGTAAAACTTTTCTTTTGATGACATTGCCCCAAAATGGGCTCATGTCCTACTATTAGGGGGGGGGGGGGGGGGGGTGAGTGAAAGTTAGATTGAAGTCTTCGTGTATGTGCTGAATCATAACATATTTCTTCAGAGAGTGAAGAATTGGAAATCTCCTTCCAAGTGAATAATTTAGCTTCAATGTCTTCGGGACATCGAAGTTAAGGTCTTCGCTGAAGAGTTGGATGTCTTGCGTCGCAAGTTAGTCCATGCGCACTTGGTTTGGAATCCGACCATTAGCCAGGTATCGTGTTGACGTTGTGATTGTGCCTCCAACGGTCATATCATCCTTTGGGATTGCTCCATGAGCTGCAAATAGCCCCTACTTAACCTTAATCGGTTAGCTTCTCCGTTAAAATTTGACAAGAGTTTGTCTGACAACCCATCCTCCCGAAGTGATCGTGAGAATCCCAAGTGAGGAAAAACCCAGAACCTAAACTTTCTAAGTGATAGAGCATCACTGAAGAACCTGATCAAAGCCAAACTTAACCCGTTACTCTTGAGGACTGACATCCTCTAGACAGTTAGGTGTCTATTCAAGAGCATCCAGAGTGTGGACTACCTAAGAACAAGTTTGTGAAGGTCCGAAGATCACCTCAAGATCTACCCCGAGTGATTAGGTGAGTTCTAAGTGAACTTAACTCAAGGAGAATAGGTTGAAGACTTTCATGTCTTCTGAGTTCCGGCTCGGCCCCTCAAATCAGGCATAGAGTTGTACCAGCGAATTACTGGGTGAACAAATCATTTTCTTCACCAAGCTTACGTGTTCCATTTCTTTGCATTGTCTTTACTTTCAGTATTTCCTTAGTGTTTCGAAGAACTATCTTTATCTACTTTCTTTGTGACTGTTGTGAAGACTTTGCTGAGAATTATTTCATTCCGCTCCATGCTATGTTTAGCTTTTGTTCTCTGTTCGGATGTATTGAAGACTATATGCATGTTTGCAGGTTTGTTTACTTGTACTACTAAATTATTCTTCTATCTAGCACGCTTCTGTCCTTGACTCAATCATTTTTAGCTTATTATTCCTCTGAGCCATTTGATGCATATTTAGCTACTCTTTAGTTCAACATTGTTTCTGTTAGAGTTACTCTGATTTTCTTCGAAGTATTTCGTGTTCTGAAGAATTTTCCATATCTCCCATTTACCCCCCCCCCCCCCTCCCCGCGTCCATATCTGATTTGGCCAAGAACTTCGTGTTTCATTATTACAAACACGCTGCACACACAATAAGAAAGGACTTTATTGTGTTTCCATAAAGGTAAGAAGTAGATGATGATTTATCCGGTGCACGTGAAGCTGGTTTCACAAGTTTATCAGACTAGTAATAATGCAGGTTCACCCACTTACAATTTGACAGTATCGAGAACGGGGCGTCGCTCCGTTGGCTGGGCGCCTGAGTTGGCAGCCAGCCCGCCCGCGTTTGAGCCTCGGCTCTAGCGCGCGGTGCTCGCGGAGTTTTCTTCTATATATAAAAAAAAGCCAACAAGGGTTAACCCTGGGTTGGTCTCATTTTTCTACAATTTGACAGTATCTTAAGGAGCTTTACCTCGTCGTCTCTCACCCCTGTTTGCTGCACGGATGTTGCTTAAGATTTGATTGTTTGGGAATCTGAGCTATGACGTTTGTCAGTATCGCCGTGGTCACTTTGCATCAGTTGTAAACCTATAGTGTCGCTGTCATTTCTACACTCAAAGGATGTGTCATGCCCTTCGATCTCAACTTCTTAGTACGGCCAAGTCATGTGTCGTGGCGTAGGGGTTGTCGTCCAGGGCGATGCTACATCCCAACTTCTCTGGTCAAGCTGTACGTGCTGCCTCCGCATGTGCCACCACTTGGGTGGCTCAGTCGCATGCTGTTGCTTGATCGGAAGGGCTTATCCTCACCAGTGTAGGAACACACTTCCTGCCATCCTGACCTTCTCATTCATTCAACGAATAATAGGCAGATAGGTTTGAAGAGAGAGAGAGAGAGAGAGAGAGAGAGAGAGAGAGAGAGAGAGAGAGCGTGCAATCCATGACGAAGATCATTGTTCAATTAATTATGTTTGTAAGATTAACTGCATTTAATATTGTTTTCCAGAATAATTGCAATTAGTGATATTTCCAAATAATTGCAATCAATGCAATGAATGATGTTTCCATATTGAGAATGACGTGGTGGATACATCAATGGAATCAAAAAAGGTGCTGGAGATATGAGACCACAAATCTAAGCCGTAGTGCCAAAGAACACATGAATAACATAGGAAGAAACTAACATTAACACTATTATTTTTTCAAACAATAAAACCTATGTGCTTGAATATATGTTCAGTATCAAGATGTCATCCGGTCTAGACTTAAAAGAAATACTCCCTAAGTGTCGCAGGTTTGAACTAAGGTTAGTTCACAACCTTAGTTCAAAACTGCGACACTTGTTATGGATAGGAGGGAGTAACATTTACAATGAGTACTCTACTCCTTTTACTTTTGAAACATGCATCCATTATATGAATAGAGTACATGAGATGTTCAGCTTGAATTAATAATATAGAGTATGTATCTACAATACCTGGCTGGCCTATGTGTCTCGCATAAATACCCAAAGCATATGAAATGGGAATCAAGTTTTTAACCAGGTATAACCATATTTTGCTCCTATAAGTCTATATTACCCCAGAAACTCTTAAAGAAGAAAGTACAACAAAAACAACCCAAAGGACCATGAAATAAGCCGATGTTGCCCAAGCCCACAGTCTAGGTCCCCCAAGCTCAGCACCAAATACTATGCGGCGGAGAACCAAAACTGTGATACAACCAAACGATGTTGCGAAGAAGACCAGAAGTGAGAAGCTGAGACCAGCAGCATTGTCTATGTACAGTGGTTCCTGGTAGACAAAGAAATTATACACTGTGTTGATCAACCACGGAACACCAATGCCAACGTATATGTTCACCGAATTGCTGCAGCAAAGAAACTAATCAGGTCCACTCCGCTCCAGCTTGAGGAATTAACAACAATAAAAAACTTCATGCCCCGAACTGGTTCAAGAGGATGTATGTACAAACGAACCTGCAAGTGATGTTGGCAATTGCAGAGTCTGCGGTAACTTGACGCTCGGCAGCAATCTTGCTAGCGACTAGATCCGGCCATGAGGTTCCAGCAGCCAGCGCTGTGAATGCTATAACATATGGGTTTAGTCCTACACAGAAAGGTAGATTTGCCATCAGCAAAGAGGCGGTTACATCTAGGTGAGCAGATGAAAATCAGACATATGCAAGAGCAGGTTACAACCTGTGACACAGCTTATCTGGTCTGTAATCTTGGTAACCCCATAGGCAATACCACTTATGAAGATCAGAGAGCAAATAAAAGCAATCCAGCCATGTGCGATTTGATACGGGGGCACAAAAGCAAACAGCAATTTCCAAGGTGCGATGATTGAGTTCCAACATATTATGATAAATCTCAGGCAGACAGAATCCATTTTTTTTAGCTCGGGACTCTCCAACTGCATATATTAACAAAATCACTTAATATTCTAGAAGTTCTGAGACAGAAAACATACTTGTTTGTTTTAAGTCAGCTTTCAGTGTGTACTGTGATGACTGAAACAATAAGTATGTTCTAGGTGTGTCAAAGCATGACTATAATGATATGCACATATTGGACACTATTAAAATAAAGATAACCAAAATTGGTACACCGGAAATAGCAGAGGATGCAGGAGATGTACGTGCAATCAATTTCAGCATGATAAGTAATTGATAAAGTTCTCCGAACAATGCAAGTTTTCCAAGCACTATATGTATGTATAGTTCCACTGGATAGGTACCTAACAGTAAACTTATCAAAAGTCTAGAACATGCTTGTCATGTGCTCATTGTCATTGGACAGACAAATAAATAAGACAAGTTCAGCTACATTAATATAATAACCAAAATAAGTATTTCGACACGAGATACAAGGTAAATGTAAACAAGGAGCTGCATTGACAAACTTGCAACTATGGGATACAAAATAGCCGCAAATTAAATTACCATTACAGCATCCACAAATTGTTGCCGCCAAACAGAAAGCCAGTAAGTATCCTCTTTTGTGTTCTTTACTACAAGCGTTGTTTTGGACGATTCTTCTATATCCTTTTCTGGAACATGATGATACCCTGCGGGTGTCCAACCATACAAAGAATTGCTTTTGAGTTATTTAACAAAACATTTTTAGCCATGAACAGTGGAGAAATATTAATGGATAGTCAATCTGCATAAACTACAAGTGCCATCAAACATCCCCCGTAAAGAATTAACTCCATGTAGTTTCAAACAGAAATGGGAAATCTGATGGAGACTGGATAAGTTAACTACTGATAGGCACTTAATCATTTATTGGACTACGCATGTGAATGTGTATAAACTCTGCCTCTTCTGGTTACATACAAAGAATATTGGTTCATTAGAGGAAAGAGTACCCAATGTTCAGAAACTGTTTACCTGCATTGCTGTAAGAATGTATGGAGAATATATCCACAACATCCTCATTCTCGCTGGGTAGTATGTCACTATTTTCATCACAATTTTTGTCATGGTGAACTGAAGTATCTTCTGCTGGAACCCAATCTTCAGGTCTCTCACCTCTGACCCTGATTGCAACACATCAAATTACAAACATCAGAAAAAATAAATGCGTAATTAATTTCTCAATGACCAATTGGTCACATGCAATTTAGGTAAGAGAAATATCTTGAGGACTAGAACCATACAAAGGGATTGACACATATGACCACCGCTTATCCTGCGCATACGCATGAACCAAAAGTAATCCATACTGCAAAACTGTTAGCAAGGCCTCCCAGAGGGTGATCACATTAGGTGTCCACACCTGCACATAAGTGCAAAGTGTTCATTATTACCAATTGTAATCAGTAATTACAGTTAGATAGCAGTACAAGAGAATATGACTTTACCTCTATAATAATATACAGCCAGATGTATGCCCAGAATGACCAAAACAGCTCAACTAACCAAACACCTAAATCGGAAATCTTTTTCATAGAGCCTGCCCTTGGCATAACCACACAGACAGCATGGATCGGGAACAGATCAAACGCAGCAGAACCCACAAGTGTACCTGGACCTAAACCTGCAACAGAAGTGCTACCAAATTAGATACAATTAAATACGATTTGTGTCAAAATATTTACGTCAATCGGTTAATTATACCTCCTGCTGTCAGTTGACCGAGATTACGGATTGCATCGATTGTTGCGAGTGAGATCTGGGGAAAGCTGGTACCAAAAGCAAGCAGAGCAATGTCCGCTATAGTGTAGTTCCAAACCTTCTCATGCTTCACGATAGGCGTATTTGTTTCTGCATCAATTGTAACTACCTCCCGAGAGTGGTTTGTGATGCTCTCCATCGACTTGAAGAACCGGGCAGTGATCGCGGATAAACCAATAAAACAGTACGCTAGGGCAACAGTACAAAGGAAAGCACGGACACCATTTGGAAGCAGTGTTTCGCCATTGAACAGCAGGTAAGCATCGCATGATCGAGTGGTACTTCCCATTGTAGTGTTGGCCATCAGACGCGTGCCATAAGACAACTATATGATTTAGTTCTGGTTCCTGCTACAACCAATGCATATTTCATCAGGTACTACTGCTAACATGAAGCAATATAATGCTCAGCTCAGGAAGCAGAAGATAAGCAATGACGAACATGGTATTGTATTTATAACCCACGCCCACATACATAATGAACTTAAGGACCTAGCTAAGTGGGTCGACAACAAACTTAACAACATTAAGAGTCTTTTGATGGAAAGCCTATGCACGCATGAGTGATCTGGCAAGCTACCAAACAGTTCTTGGACCTTCTGAAGCAAAATTAGCACTTCCTAACCACATGGAAACTCAGTTGTTCTTCCAGATAGTATTTACAGGTTGTTTAGGGAAAAGATAGCAACAAGAACAGAAAGGAACTTCCTTTGGAAGTATCAGGACCCATGGCGCAGTCAGAATATACTTATGCAATAAAGGTGTTTGCTCCCAAGTCCCAACCACGATATCACTAATGTTCCAACTCACAATAAAAAATCACTAGTGTCTAGTGCAAACTATGCGAATTAACAGGACTAAATCCCAATAGAAAAAATCAACAGTCTTAAGCCACTCACTCGCTAAAAAGAAAATAACTTCTTTTTGAACCCACTCATGTTTGCCCGCGGATTGCTGCAGGCTTGCAGCTCCACCGGAGATCTGGGCAGGACGAAACTAACTAATTCACAGGTCAAAGGGGGGAGATGAGATCCTCCCCGACTTCTTGGAAGAGAGAGAGAGGGAGAGGGAAAAATGTTCCCCGATAATGGGAAAGCGAAGGTGCGCCGAGGAGAGGGGGAGAAGGACGGGCGTGCGTGGGTTACCGGGGTTGAGGCAGAAGAGGTAGCTGGAGGAGCAGCGGCGATGTGGGCTCCCCGAGGCGGTGACGTGTGTGCATGCCACTCCTGTCTGATTGATTTCGTCTTCCTCTGTTTCCGAATCTGGGGATTTGTTCCCCAAATCTCTCCTTTTTTTTAAGAAAGCTTTGACGTATTCATTTTCAATCGTGGCAGTACATCGAACAATAATAAAAATTACACCTAGATTCGTAGACCACCTAGCGACGACTACAAGTACTGAAAGGAGCCGAAGCCGCGCCGCCGTCATCGCCCTCCTCGCCAAAGCCGGGCAAAACTTATTGTAGTAGACAGTCGGGAAGTCTTCGTGCTAAGGCCCCATAGGAACAGCGCACCAGAATAGCAACCGCCGCCGTTGAAGAGTAGCGTAGATCGGAAGGATCCAACCTAAAGACACACGAACGTAGACGAACTACGACCAGATCCAAGCAAATCCACCAAGGACAGATCTGCCAGAGACACATCTCCACACGCCCACCGACGATACTAGACGCACCACCGGGATGGGGGCTAGGCGGGAAGAACCTTATTCCATCTTCAGGGAGCCGTCACCATCTCGTCTTCCTGAGCAGGACACAAACCCTAACAAAACTTGAAGGAACATCTAAAAATGGAGCCCTCCCACCGGCAAGGGCCGGGATCCACCGCGCCGCCATGGCCCTAAGGCCACCGGAGACGAGGCGGACCAACGGCGGCGCCGACGGGAGGCAGAGAAACACTAGTTTTTTTAGGGGAGGAGGCAGCTATGTCGTACTCTTAGTCGACCAGATGTTAGTCTCTTTTTCTTTTTGAAAACACTATTCCCCAAATCTCTTCTTTTGGTTGGTGGTGAGCAAACTAAAAAGGCCTCGCTAGGTTCTGATTGGGAGCCTTGCAAGAGCATACACACAGGGTGTTGTACCCGCTAGGTCTTGTCGGCCTCCTCCCTTTCCACCGCTATCACCACACTTATCACTTGGATGGTCGCTGATATGTATAGCAGCATTGGTTCGGACTGTGCCGGGGAGGTGAGGAGTGGGTTTGATTGTAGTAGCCTTTTGAGATCTACGAAGGCTTCTTTGGCCTCGTCGCTCAAATAGAGCTTGCCTCATTTTTTCTAGAGCCTGCATAGTGGGAGTGCTTTCTCCCCAGCCTGGAGATAAAACGGCTGAGGGCTGTCACGCACCCGACGAGCTTTTGCACGTCTCGAACTGTCTCTGGCGGCTTCAAGTTGATTATTGCTTGGATCTTCTCCGGGTTTGCTTCGATCCCCTTGTTGGGACACTATGAATCCCAAAAGTTGTCCTACGGGGACCCCAAATACGCACTTTTCGGGGTTGAGCTTCATGCTGAAGTCGCGAAGGTTTTCGAAGGTTTGCTGGAGGTCTACAAGGAGGCTGGAGCCCTAACGTGATTTGACCACGATGTCATCGATGTAGACCTCCGCGTTTATCCCGATATGCTTGTTGAAACACTTTTGCATCGTCCGTTGGTATGTTGCCCCGGCATTCTAGAGTCCGAAGGGCATTGTGATGTAGCAGAATGGCCAGTAAGGCGTGATGAAGGAGGTCGTTTCTTGATCCGATTTCTTCATTCGTATCTGATGGTATCCGGAGTATGCATTGAGGAAGCACAAACGTTCGCAGCACGTGGTGGAGTTGGTGATTTGATCGATTCTTGGAAGCGGGAATGGTCTTTGGGGAAGGCTTTATTGAGGTCGGTGTAATCGACGCACATATGGCAGGACATGTTCTTCTTGCGCACCATGACTGGATTAGCTTGCCACTCTGGATGTGCGATGAACCCGGCGGCCAAGAGTCGTGCTATTTCTTCTCCTATAGCCATTCGCTTTTCTATGGCGAAATGGTGTAAGGCTTGTTTCACTGGCTGTGCGTCCTAGTGGACGTTTAGGCAATGCTCTGCTTTTTCGGCTGGTACCCCCGGCATATTGATACGTCTCCAACGTATCTATAATTTTTTATTGTTCCATGATATTATATTATCAATCTTGGATGCTTTATATGAAATTATATTCTATTTTATATCATTTTTTGGGACTAACCTATTAACTCAGTGCCCAGTGCCAGTTCCTGTTTTTTGCTTGTTTTTGGCTTTTCAGAAAATCAATATCAAATAAAGTCCAAACGAAAAAATAATCTTTAGATTAATTTTTTCTGGACCAGAAGGGACCCCAGAAGCTTCGGGAGGAGTCCAGACGAGATACGAGAGAGCCACAAGTTCGAGGGGCGCGCCCCAGGGGGGTAGGCGCGCCCCTTGAGCTTGTGGGCCCCACGCAGCTCCATTTGACCTAATTCCAAGCCTATAAATTCACATATATTCCCAAACCAACAGAGAGCCAGACGATATAACTTTTCCGCCGCAAAAAGCTTCTGTTCTTCCGCGATCCCATCTGGAGGCCATTTCCGGTAATCTACCGGAGGGGGAATCGATCACGAAGGGCTTCTACATCAACCTTGCTGCCCTTCCGATGATGTGTGAGTAGTTCACCACAGACCTACAGGTCCATAGCTAGTAGCTAGATGGCTTCTCTCTCTTTGATCCTCAATACAATGTTCTCCTCGATCTCTTTGGAGTTCTATCCGATGTAATCTTCTTTTGCGGTGTGTTTGTTGGGATCTGATGAATTGTGGGTTTATGATCAGATTATTCATTGAAAGTAATTGAGTCTTTTTTGAACTTTATTATGCATGATTGTTATAGCTTTGTATTTCTCTCTGATCTATCCGTTTGGTTTGGCCAACTAGATTGATTTATCTTCAGCGGGAGAGGTGCTTTGTAATGGGTTCAATCTTGTGGTGCTCTATATCCCAGTGACAAAAGTAGGGGACAAGACACATATTTGTATTGTTGCCATTAAGGATAAAATGATGGGGTTTATTCATATTGATTGAGTTTATTTTGTTTACATCATGTCATCTTGCTTAAAACGTTACTCTGTTTGTCATGAACTTAACACCATAGATGCATGCTGGATAGCGGTCGATTGGTGGAGTAATAGTGGTAGATGCAGGCAGGAGTCGGTCTACTTGTCATGGAGGTGATGCCTATATACATGATCATTGCCATGAATAACGTCATAACTATGCGCTTTTCTATCAATTGCCCAACAGTAATTTGTTTACCCATCGTATGACATGTGTTCGAGAGAGAAGCCTCTAGTGAAAACTATGGCCCCCGGGTCTACTTTAAACATATTACAAAACCTAAATGTCGTGGAGAAACGGCGATCTATGGGACCGAGAGGGCCCCTTTGCGGTTCGGCTACGAGATCGGTGCACTACAAAGAGCAGGGTTGATAGATGCAAGAACACACTGTAGTTTATCCAGGTTCGGGCCGCTGTGAGCGTAAAACCCTACTCCTGCTTTGGTGGTTTGATTGTGGATGAGCTCAAGTTACATGGAGCGCAGCTTGCCGGCAAGGTGCGTGGGAAGTGCAGCTACTACGCGTAATTGAACTAGGTGTCGACCGTTCTAACTATAGCCGTGGGCCTCCTTTTATAGGCCAAGGGGTTACCACAGTGGCTAAAATGGTCATTACATGGTATGAACAGTGATTGCACTGTCATCAAGTCTATCTCCTAACGGGGGAGGACAAACGCATTAAATGCCTGTTAGGTGCCACGCCGGGGAGGCGAGTTACAGCCGGGGTTCTGCACCGTTCGTCCAGCTACCCCTTCTGCTATCTTGACACGACCGAGGGACGAGTGTCATTAAAGTTAACCCTTGCGTGGCATGCTGACACGTGCCCTGACCAGCTGTGTTTGACTGCCTGCCCGCTCGACACCTGTCATACATGCTTATCTAGCTGATGATGAGGTGGAGCGGTAATGAGACAGACAGAGCCTGCTGGCACGGAGCTTGCCGGCAAGTAGCTTGTCGGGTCTTAGCTTGCCGGCAAGTAGCTTGCCGGCAACCAGAGTCTTGGTCTTCAGTACTGAACTAGCACTTCTCGATGACCTTCCTAGAGGTCTTCTTCATGGTCTCGTTATTCTAATCTTGAGTCTAGACGGAAGCAATCCTCCGGCAAGCCCTTGCCGTTAGGAGGGGCTGCAACCGTCTGTGCATAAGTCAGGGGTATGAAGATACCCGTGTTTTTATACACTGACAAGAGCCCCTGGGCCTGGGCCACACGCACGCGTGAGGCGTCGTTGGGCTAGGCCCAAACAGATGCACAGACACACGTGGCGCAGAATCGCTGCCGCAATCTTTGTTTTTACTGTTTACCCACAACGCGCGTTGAATGCGGGACGTGGGAGAGGTGGAACGAAACGGCGACTAGGGTAGTGCTCCTGCAAAAGAACATCCACGTCAGGCAGTAAAGAGCCAGCCCCTCGCGCCTTCCCCATAAAAGGGTACTCGCGAAGGGGCGCTGCTCATTTACCCCTCTCGCTCCCAATCCAGCCGCCCCCTTCTTCAACCTCGCGCAAGAACAGAGCGTCTCGCCTGTGCCCAGTTCCGCGCATCCACCGCTAAGCTTCGCTCCCTCCCCACCCCCCCAGATCTCGCCATGGCGTTGAAGAGAGCCGGGAAGCCCATCAATTCAGAGGCGAAGGAGAAGAAGGTCGCCAAGGTAGCGCGGCGGCGGGCTAACGCCATCTTCCCGCTGGCGCTCACCGAAGATAACCTGACGGAGAAGTATTCATATGTGCATGCGAGGAAGACGAAGGACCACGAAGAGACGGTGGAGCTCCCCGGATCCCTTCCTCCCGCGGACGATTAGTACCACTTCTTCGCCTGGTACTTCTACTGCGGACTGTGCCCGCCTTTTTCTGATTTCTTCGTAGAGGTGATGAACACCTTTGGATTTACATTGCTAGACTTCACACCCAATGCGGTCACCTTCTTGTCGGTTTTTGCGCATTTGTGTGAAAACTTTGTGGGAATAGCCCCAAATGTCGCCCTGTTCCGGCATTTCTTCATTCACTGGGTTGAGGACGACTCCCTTTCCGGCAGCGTCACCTAGATCCCAAGGGGAAATCAGAAGAAACACTACTTGGAGGGCAAGCTGCACATCAAGTGGAATGAGTGGAGGGCCGACTGGTGCTGGAGCAAACAGAAGGACTTCCCGGAATTCTGTCATCTCAGGACCGAGAAGATAGAGAAGGCCGTCAACTAGAGCAACGTCGATCCCAACGACGCCAAGCTTGGGCTAGCTCTGTATCGAATCATTGCCCTCAAGGAAGCCAGCTTGACGATCGAGATGGTGGGGGAAGACTTCACCCGCCGTCGGATAGCCCCGCTGCAGCACAGAGGAGGCCGGCAAGCATGGGGTTACCAAAATCCCGCCGACACAATGCGCCTGCACCCAGGCCTCAACAACAACTTGACGGTAATGGAACACTACTGGCTCATCTGCCAGCTTTTCAACAGGGGCTGCACCTTCCACCTGCCGGCAACAGTGATCCCACTGTGCAACAACACCGCCAAGGCTTCTATACTGGCAATGATGCCGGCCTGCGATGCCAAGATGGTTCTGAGCACATGGAAGGTACCCGGCAAGAGGGCAGTGGAGGACTGGCTTGCCGGCTTGAAGGAAACGGCTGTCCGAGTCGAAGATGACATGATTCATCGGACAAAGGACGACGAGAAGGAGTTCCTTATCGCGAGAGCTAAGGAGCTCAAGAAGATAACTCGTTCCCAGGCGGCCAAGGGCGTCGGCGGTGGGGAACGCACCGGAAGCCAGGCCGAAGAGCAGGCCACAGCTCCGGGAACCAGCGGAGGAGACTGCACTCAAGAACATGCCGAAGAGCATGCGGGCGAAGAGGACCGGGCCAACAACTCCGAGGAAGAAGAGGAGCAACCCGAGGAATCTTCAGATGAGGAGGAAGAGGAGGAAGCACCTCGCCCCTCCCCCGTCAAGGTGAAGACGGCCATTGTCAAGAAGCTTGCCCAGAAAAAGGTAGTGCACACCGAGCCAGCAAGTGAAGAGCTTGTCAGCAGCAAGGCGGCAACTGCAGCTTCTCGGGTCCAGCCTTCCCGGCATCAACCCCCTCACGGAGCCGCTTCTCGGCAACCAACATCTCCAACCGCGGAGGGCAAGGGTGTGTCACAGCCCCTGGCTCCATCGAGAGCCAAACGGGCTAGGAAGATGCCGCCACCACCTACATCCTCCGGCGCGGATGACGCAGTGCACTGGGACCTGTCTGTCCTCAGTGATCCAGAAGAGGAGGAAGAGTAAGTCCACCGTCTTCGTCCATCATTCTTACGATTGTCTTGATATTGTTGTAAAACTGATCATTTTGACTATTCTGATCTTGCAGGGATGAGATGCCCTTGGCGGAAAGGCAGAGGAAGAAGGCCAGGACCGCCGAGGAGGGCGAGACGGCAACAGGCACAGAGCAAGGTGTCACCCTGTCTGAGGCTGCCGGCTCGAGCCCCTCGCATGAGGCTCACGTCCAATTCCTGCTGGCAAGCTCCGTCATCGAGTCTTCAGCAATGGAGACTGACAAGGAGTTGGGAAGCGGCCAACTGGAAGGAGAGCGCCAAGGGATGGACCCCTTGATGGCACCCTCAACCTCCGAGCCGTCGCCAAGACTTTCACCGACAAGGAGCAGCCATCCCCTAGAGGAGCCCCAAGAAGGGCTCCTTCGCCTCGAGGCCCCATCGGTAACCAATGTTGCCGGAGACCAAGCAACGGCAACCAAAGTTGCTGGAGGAAGAACGGCATCCCCTTCCCGTTCTCATCAAGGTAAGTTCCTTTGCAGATGCAATCCAACCCTTGTCAATCCTTCTTTTTGTTTTCTTGGACTTGTCCTGAAGTTTTGACTTCATCTTGCTCCCCGTTTCCTTCCTGTCTTGTAGAACCAACCCCTCCGGAAGAAAGGGAGGTCTCTGTGGAGGAGATCGCGAAGAGCGCCGCTGACGAGGCCGCCAAGATTTTGGCCACGGAGGCCGCTGCGTCTGCCGCTGAGGAGGCCAGGAAAATCCCCGAAGAGCCTGTCAAGCCCTCCGGTAGCACATCTGAGCTCGCCATAACAGACACTGAGATGGGGGAGGCTAGCAGTGATAAGCCAAGCACCAACATCCATCCTAGTGCACCCAAGGTGCAAGCTCTGACGGGTCCCTTGGGGCCAACCAATCAGCAGCAGGAGTTCGAAGCCCCCAGCTCATCTGGTGCTAGGGAACCTTCTTTTGAAGACGCCATCGCGGAAATCTTGGCTCCTTTCTCCAATAGCGTCACGGTACTAGACAACTCCAATGACGGCGCCGCAGATCTTGCCTTCTTGACGGCAATGGCTGTCGGCTTCAAAGACGTGCAAGACCGCTACGGCAAGCGCTGGGAGAAACTTCACACGCAGCAACAAGCCGTGGAGCTGGCTGAACAGAAACTAAAGGAGAAGGCGGAAGAGATCCGCCAGTGGTACAACAAGAAGTCGCACTACATCAGGCGGCAGGATGAAAGGCTTGCCGTTGCTAATGAGAAAGCGGTGGCTTTGGACAGCAGGTTGACGGAGCGTGAGGCACAGCTCATCATCATGGAGATGGACCTTCCCGCCCGAGAGGAAGCACTTGCCGCCAAGCTCCGCAGCAAGGACGAAGAGATCGAGACTCTGGTCGTGCAACGAACCAAAGAGCTAGAGGACGGCCATAAAAAGGCCATCGAGACTCAAGCTCAGGTCCATGCCGACAAGCTCTTGGAAGCCGTCAAGGCCGCAGAGAGCGCCGAGGTCGCTAAGGTGGAGTTGGAGTCCAAGGTAGCAAAGCTTGAAGAATACCTTGCCGGCAACAGGGAGGAGCTCTCGACTCTCCAAGCATCAGCGTAAAAGGCAGCTCACACTTTGGGCGAACTGCAGACCCAACTATCTGCCAAGAATCAAGAACTTAGCCAAGCTGCCGATGCCAAGGAAGATCTGAAGCTGAAGCTACATAGTTTGGAGGAGCATCTTGACAGCGCCAAGGCCAGAGAGGCGATCTTGTCCAAAGATCTTGAGAAGGAGAAAACTACGCATGCCAATGCCGTCAGTTCCTTCAATGGGCTTAAGAGCAATTTGTAGCTGTGGACCGACCGCCTTGTAGAAGCCGCAGAGTAGATCAGCGCCCGGCTTGCCGTCATGGGCTTGACAGAGTACAGCTACTCCCCTAATGACCAATAAGCGGCAAGCGCCAGTTTGACTCTCTTCTTCGAGGGCCTGGTCGAGGCGTTGGAGAAGCACCATGGAGAGCGGTCTGACTCCTTCGCCAAGGAGTCCCGCAAGCTTGCTCGAGACATACTTTACAAGGTACTCATCAAAGTTGCGTACCGTAATCCAGGAGTCGACCTCTCCGGTGCCTTCACAAGCTTGCCAAAGAACGCCGACACCACAGCTGCCGACAAGATCGTCGCTCCAATAGCCGACCGGGTTGGCCAGGTCTCCAGGACTCAGGGTGGAGTTACCCATTAATCTTGTAGTCACACCTTGCCGCGAATGCAACCTTGTACAAGACAAATTAATCTTAAGTTAGATCTGCACTACATTTTCATGTAACATGACTTGTGTTTTGAATGGATGTATGCATGCTATTCCTCTTGTCTTATTCTGTCTTTGCATGATTTCTGTACCCTACGCTTGCCGGTGCGCGCACTCTTGCCGCGAGCGCTTGAGGAACGGATCCTTAGCAGCTTGCCGGAAGTGCCGCTGCCGGCAAGGTGACCCTTAACGATAACAACACAACCACTTAAGTTGTTGAGCGGACTCGAAACAAAGTAAGAGCACAGTTGATCACGACAAGGTTCCTTAGCATGCAGGTTTATCATACAAAGGCCAAAATCATTCAAGGAGAAATTGCAACTACAACAAAGAATTTATTTCAAAGTCTTTCAACTTAGCTTTTTCTTTGCTGTACTTCTTGTCGTAGAATGATGTCTTGAACATCATCTGGTATCCATACCATCACTCCCCTCGGGAAACTTGCACGCGAGGAACACTTCATTCCTTTAGGAAAAAAGAAAGAAGAGAAAAGCGGAGGCTGGAACCGGTTCATTAATCATTTTATGCAAGGTAGAATGTAACGCAACGCTGCCTGCAACATATAGATAAATATGTACTTTGACAAAGAGTTGTGAAACACTTAACTTTTATTTACTACGCATAGGGTCTGCGCCTGGCTTTGTACAAAGGGTTACATGCCTTGCCAGCAAGCTTGTACAAAAGAGGTTGCCGGGCAGCCCGGCAACCGCGCCTTATGGGTAAAACTTATGAAGATACTCAATATTCCATGAGTTGAGCACAGGAGTGCCATCTTCGGTCTCTAGGTGGACTGCGCCAGGCCTAGTGAATCATACTACCTGGTAAGGGCCTTCCCACTTCGGCGTCAACTTGTTTTGACCCTTCGTGGACTAAATCCGATGAAGAACAAGGTCGCCTTCCTCGAGGTCCCTGGTGTTAACTTTGCGGCTATGATAGCGGCGCAAAGCTTGCTGGTACCATGCAGCACGGACAGCAGCCCGGAAATGATCTTCCTCAAGGAGCATGGCATCATCTTGCCGTAGCTCATCTTGATCCTCCTCATCGAAGGCCAAAACTCAAGGTGACCCATATCTGAGTTCCGTGGGGAGCACCGCTGTGGCGCCCCGCCTGATTACCACTGTAGCCAGACGGTCGCCGCACACACCAGCCCAGGAAATCACTCTGGCGTGCGCATTTACAACAAGTATCATGAACACAATCATTTCGATTAATTGAACTGTAAGTCTTTACATGGTATCTTACAAAGGTGATGGCAGCGGAAAACTCTATCTAAGGCAGCATGGTCTTGGTGCGGCTTCAATCCACAGGGATCTGACTGGGTTACTCTTCTAGCCCACAAACGCTCTGGCTCCTCGCTAGTGGATGTCGGATCCTTAGGTGAACCTGGCCACATTGAAGGCCGCTGAGTACTTTTGAATGTACTCGCAAGCAAACCAAATAACATATACACCAAGCAATGCTATCTATGGCATTCAAGCATGTACTTGTTATCTTAACAATATTAGTTATCAGGTTATGGCAGCATTATCTAGTAATATAGCTACTGAAATGAAGACAATAAGGTAAAGCATAACAGTAAATGCAGTTGATCAAGTTTATTCACATGATCCCTCCGGATCCAAGTTCCTACGGTCATCCGACCATCTTCATAGCCATCCTATGGCTAACATCTCAACTTCCTGACATCACCCGATGTCCAGGCATCTGTGCTGTAAATCTGACAAAGCTCACCTTATCTAGTTCGTTCTTAGCAATCATTCGGTTAACTCCTCCAGACTCGACACAGACCAAATAGTGTGACCTAGTACGAACTGTGTCCAATACCGTGGACTCGGCTATTCGAATAGATTCTTACACTCTACAAAGGTTGCGCACTTTGCCCACATCATGGAGCTCCTGGCCTCGTACTTCAGTACATGTTCCCATTCGGGTGGACCGATGCCGCTCCAACAAAACTTGTCTATTGCCTGGCACTCTTATGGCCCCACCGACAATCATAACCCTTCCGGGTCATGTCCTGGGTGGCCCTTGTTCCACTCCTGACACCTGCCACCGTCGTGGCCAAACAAACTGTCCCAAACGGGGACCTGTGCACATAAAACTAAACTGGGCTCATAGAATTATTGCCGCCTACCGGGCCAGGGTAGCACGCATGCATAATCCCCCCTCTTTGGTGGTACCGATAAGAGGCAAGACAATAGACCAAGCTAGGGCCTTCCCATAAAAGCAAATGTGGCTGCACTGATGAGCTCGGTTCGGTGGCACTATGACTCGATCCAGCCGACGGAGGAGGTTGCCATTATTAAGTCACATTCTTGATCATTGCAATAACAGTAATAATGCATACTATAACATTAATTAAAACATAACAACCTGACACAATGAGTCATTAGTGCAACAATGTTTAAATGGCAAGTTTATCACTTTGCAAGTTCTAGCTGTAAGTTACGATCATCCAAACCCTTGCATGAAACCGGCAAATAAACCAGTAGCCACCAGAACGGTCTTTACAACTCAGATCTAGGACATTACTGGAATAACTCAACCCCGGCTCAAGACGGCTGAAAATCAACTCAGAGCATGAGACGGTGTTGATAAAAGGAAGGTAGCAGTTTCCTAAGACAGCCGAAGAACAGCTCAGAGCATGGGGTCACTGCTACAAAAAGAAACTCAACAGCTGCCCGAGACGGCCGAAAAGCAGCTCAGAACATGGGACAGTTGCTGAAAAGAGAAATATAAAGTCGGCATCCACCCCGGACGGCCGGAAGCGGCACAGAACACAGGCGTGGTGCCGTCACCAGAGAAGAGTAAGCAAGGGTTCATCAGAATCGTATACCGCCTACTACTATGCACCAAAACTTAAACATATTCATTAATTAAACACACAAGAATAACACAGAAGCAATGCTTTAGGGCATATATCAGATGGTCGGCTTGCCTGGGGGTCGATGGATTCATCGGACGGAAGTGCGGTCACCTCGCGAAAGAATTTGCCGGAAAAGGTTCTCTCTCGGAGGGGCTGAATATAGGACAGGGGAAAATGGTCATTTTTAGTGTGTGACATTATCATGAAAGTGACCTCATCGAAGCAGGATCGATGAACACAGAAGGTGGGCTTTGGAATCACCTGAATCGGAGTTGTGAGTGAAAAGATGGAGGGGTTTTCTGACAGGGACATGTCTACAAATAAAATATTTATCCTCGGGCCCCTGACAGTTTTTCTGTTGGAAAAGATGAAAGTGCACTATGCACTTGGGCTGCACAGGCCGAAAGCGACCGGCACCTGGGCGCTGGCTGAGCCGCGCAGCCGCTGCTGTTGCTGGGCCGGCCCTTCTGCGCTGCTGCTCCATTTAAAAAAAATGGAGGGAGGCTGAGCCACTGACGACCGATTGCCGGCGATTGTGGCCATCCCTCGCGGAGCTCGGCCTACCGGCGTGTTTAGGGGACCAAGGCGGACCCGTCCCTGGGTGGCGCGGTCGTCGAGGAGGTCGGAGGCAAGCGGGGCGTCTCCCGTGGCGGACGGCAGCAGTGGTGAGCTCGGGGATGAGGATATGACCTGCCCCGGAGCAAAATGAGGGCGGGGAGGATGATGTGGTGATGGTGGTGGTCGGGTGAGGAGGCGAGGTGGAGCGGGGACGGTCTAGGTGCCGCGAATTCGAGCAGGGCAGCGGCGGCCATGGCGGCTAGAGAGGAGCAAGAAGGGGCTCCGGCGCTCGAGGAAGGGGCCGTGGGTTGCGGAAGGCTCGGGCTACGCATTATATAGTCGCGGGGGAAGGCTCTAGAGTGAGCTAGCCGACGAGTGGAGGCCTCTAGGCACGCGGTGCCGCAGCCGCGTCCCAATAGTGTCTCGGCCGCGTCGGCACAGCCGGCCAGGAGCTAGGGGACGAGGGGGGAGGCCTCCATACGGCACATGCGTGCGGTGGGGAGCTCTCTGGCGCTCGCGGATGGGCTGCGGCCACTTGGATCCATCAGCTATCTTGTCTTCGTCGGTTCACTGGCCTTTTAACTGCCTCTCCTGGTGGCTCAGGTGTTGTCTTTTCACACAGCTACCTTGAATCCTTCTCTTTCCTGTCAGGTGCACCTTTTGTCCTGGTAGTGGTGTTGCTGGGTGGGGTAGCGGTAATACCAACAAACAACTCGGTTTCCATGGCCTGGAAGTAACTGCGTCGGGTTTTATTGCGATGATTCGTACACTGACTGCCAAGGGCGAGACATTGTCTCTGGGTACAGGGCTCACGTGCTCATATGGCCTTGAGTGACTAGGGGTGGCCTTCTTTCTGCCTTGTCAGAATGCTCAGTCTGACTGCGGGTTTTGTACGAGGTGTTTCCTTCTGGCTCATGCATTCGGACTTAGTCCTTAGGCGATCCACAATCCAAGGAGCAACATGACCGAACTATTACCGCTATATCCCCAACTGAAATGTCAGGCATGATCACAAAGTAATCATAGATGGTAATCTCTTACTTCAATGTCATCATGGCATCTACAAGCTGTCGATGCTGACGTGCATGTGCTTTTAGCTGCTCCTTCCAAATTTCCGTACTGGCACAGGATGTACCATATTTTCACATGAATTTACACTGTCAAACTTCATTGATTACTGCGGGGGCACTGTCATCTATATCCTCTGTAGTCCTTATTATGATCACTAAGCTGAACATAGTATGGTTATCATCCGGTGGATTTTCTAGAGCATAGCCTCTTATCTTGGTTGATGGCCCGTATTCAGGATGAGTGCGGCAAGTTCACTTGTAACCGCAAGTAGTGCATTGTTGTGGCCGCATATGCAAGAGTCTGACGAGGATTGGCAACATCACCTTGTCTTGTGAAGCTTTACTTTTATTGACCGTCACGGAGGTTGTGTATCTGAAACTTCTTTGTTCTTGAGGGTTCATTTTTGTGGGCCCGTCATGACCGGCCAACACGGCTCCTTGTCCATATCATAACTTACTCTTGCATATCTCGTAGGGATTGCTGCGTTCATATCCTTCTTTGAACTATGGGGCCGATGTTTCTCTGAACACAGTCATTCCCGTGTACGAGTGGCTCACATGAACTGATCCACTGGATTGCATGCTCACAACATATGCAGGAGTAGGATAAATCCTTTCATAACCACTGAGTTCTGAGGCGGACGTGTGTCTGGCCTAGTTCGTGCTTCTGACAAGATTGTTGTGGGCATGATGGCGTACTGAAGAAGGCTGAATTCCTTATGCTCGAAGCTTCTACCAAGGTAACGTGCCGAAGAGGGCTGGGTATCGTACCTCAGAAGTTTTTCCTCATGTTGCTTACTTAGGAAGGTTGAGTGCCTTATGCCGGAAGCTTTCCGCGGTAGCGGGCTGAGGAAGATTGGAGTACCGTATCCCAGAAGATTCCCCCCCTAGTAGCGTAGCGAGGAAGATTGGGAGTCTTGCGTCATAAGCTCCTCTTGATAGCTTGCGGAGGGAGGCTGGGTTTCTTGTACCGAAAGCCTTGCATTGTGATACGCAGTCAGACCTGTGGCCGGTTCTGACTTCCTTCCGAAGTACCTGGAATTTACTCATAGAGGAGCCAGAACTTGGTACAGGCCACATCTTGTCTAAAGATATCCTGTTGGTTATGCACACCGCTTGTCCTTCTGCTGGTCTGATCATTGCTGCTGTCAAGGTTGCACAACCAATGTAGACTTCATGTTGATAATTAATCCTGGATACCCCTTGCATTCAAACCAAGTGTTGCCGGTAGTGAGCAGTTGACGGATAATTCCATTCGGCTTAGCTGAACTTCCAGGTATTTGAAGTTCTCAATGATTCCGGATAGCTGTGGGCTTATCCATATGTCTCGCGAACCTCGTTCACAGTGCCCAAAAGTTTTGTGTATGCACTGGTGAACTCCAGAATATCCTAACATACCAGAGTTTTGTTGCTGTTCTCGGCACGTTCACATTCTTGAAGTATGTCTTCTGTGGGTAATAAATGATTCTTGAGTCCATTGAGAAAAGACTCAAGGTTCACCCTACTGACTGAAATAATCCTTGTGTTGAGGACGGAATAATTTGTCCCTTTTGGTGTTCATTGCTGATAGCTCATCTGACTATTCCTTAAGTATGATTTGTTCGGAGGCAAACTCTCTCAGGTATATTCTGGCCTTGTCTGTTGCACGCAGAGTCTACTTCTGACCCATTCTTTATTCTTGACAGATCCGGTGATAATGTTCTGAATATCGGGCAGTTGGCTTGACTTGACTCTTATTGAATTTGGATTATTGGGTATTATCCAAGTTGTATGCTAGTTTTCTTAGCAGTACTTGCGGATGGATCCAGTTGGAGCAAGAGAATGGAATCGAGAAAAGAAGCAAGAATCGTGAAAAACAAAAGAGCGAATAAAGCTCAAATTTTGCGGACTTTACACACGTGGCCAAAGATTCACTAGTATAACTAGCCTAGCGCACTCGATACACCTCTAAGGACTTAGAAGCAAAACCACACAATGCTCCTGGTAGCAATTGGGGTCAAGCTCCTACTACTTCCTTAGGGAACATCAAACTCGACGCACGACCATAGCCAAAGTGGCTTAGTCCACGATCTTAGGGTTATCGGGAAAAGATGGAATTTATAGGCATTTCCCAAAAGAAACTGGATCTAAGGAGAGAAATGCCATGGTTAGCAAGGAAGGTAGGGATATCTGGTTTACCTAGGGGTTAAGGGCTCACGGGCCATTGCCTCGTGCGGACATTTCCCACCAGAGGCAAAAGCCACGAGAGTTGGGGGTCTATTGGAGCCAAAAACCTATGGGATTGCCTTATGATCAATAGTAGCCGTGCCGGTTTGGCAAAGATGGCTGAAATCCATCGGGGCTTTCTACTGAGCTCAAAATAATGAAGTCCAGCTAGGGTAACCTACAGTCAGCCTGGCTGCTCTGATACCATCCGTTGTGGCGCCCCGCCTGATTACCACTGTAGCTAGACGGTCACCGCACACACCAGCCCAGGAAATCACTCTGGCGTGCACGTTTATAACAAGTATCATGAACACAGGCATTTCTATTAATTGATCTGTAAGTCTTTACATGGTATCTTACAAAGGTGATGGCAGCGGAATACTCTATCTAAGGCAGCATGGTCTTGGTGCGGCTCCAATCCACAGGGATTTGACTGGGTTACTCTTCTAGCCCGCAAACGCTCCGGTTCCTCGCTAGTGGACGTCAAATCCTTAGGTGAACCTGGCCGCATTGAAGACCGCTGGGTACTTTTGAATGTACTCACAAGCAAACCAAATAACATATACACCAAGCAATGCTATCTATGGCATTCAAGCATGTACTTGTTATCTTAACAATATTAGTTATCAGGTTATGCAGCATTATCTAGTAATATAGCTACTGAAATGAAGACAATAAGGTAAAGCATAACAGTAAATGCAGTTGATCAAGTTTATTCACATGATCCCTCCGGATCCAAGTTCCTACGGTCATCCGACCATCTTCATAGCCATCCTATGGCTAACATCTCAACTTCCTGACATCACCCGATGTCCAGGCATCTGTGCTGTAAATCTGACAAAGCTCACCTTATCTGGTTCGTTCTTAGCAATTATTCGGTTAACTCCTCCAGACTCGACACAGACCAAATAGTGTGACCTAGTATGAGCTGTGTCCAATACGGTGGACTCGGCTATTCGAATAGATTCTTACACTCTGCAGAGGTTGCGCACTTTGCCCACATCATGGAGCTCCTGGCCTCGTACTTTAGTACATGTTCCCATTCGGGTGGACTGGTGCTGCTCCAACAAAACTTGTCTATTGTCTGGCACTCTTATGGCCCCACCGACAATCATACCCCTTGCGGGTCACGTCCTGGGTGGCCCTTGTGTCACTCCTGACACCTGCCACCGTCGTGGCCAAACAAACTGTCCAAACGGGGACCTGTGCACATAAAACTAAACTGGGCTCACAGGATTATCGCCGCCTACCGGGCCAGGGTAGCACGCACGCATAATCCCCCCCTCTTTGGTGGTACCGATAAGAGGCAAGACAATAGACCAAGCTAGGGCCTTCCCATAAAAGCAAATGTGGCTGTACTGATGAGCTCGATTTGGTGGCACTATGAGTCAATCCAGCCGACGGAGGAGGTTGCCATTATTAAGTCACATTCTTGATCATTGCAATAACAGTAATAATGCATACTATAACATTAATGAAAACATAACAACCTGACACAACGAGTCATTAGTGCAACAACATTTAAATGGCAAGTTTATCACTTTGCAAGTTCTAGCTGTAAGTTACGATCATCCGAACCCTTGCATGAAACCGGCAAATAAACCACTAGCCACCAGAACGGTCTTTACAACTCAGATCTGGAACGTTACTGGAATAACTCAACCCCGGCTCAAGACGGCTGAAAAGCAGCTCAGAGCATGAGACGGCTGAAGAAAAGCTCAGAGCATGGGGTCACTACTACAAAAAGAAACTCAACAGCTGCCCGAGACAGCCGAAAAGCAGTTTAGAACACGGGACGGTTGCTGAAAAGAGAAATATAAAGTCGGCATCCACCCCGGACGACCGGAAGCGGCACAGAACACATGCTTGGTGCCGTCACCAGAGAAGAGTAAGCAAGGGTTCATCAGAATTGTATACCGCCTACTACTATGCACCCAAACATAAGCATATTCATTAATTAAACACACAAGAATAACACAAAAGCAATTTGTAACACCCCTGTGTATTGAGCAACAGTGATCCATAATGATTATGCTAAGTCACCTTGATTTGCAATGCTTGATCATATTGGATTAATATCTCATTTCAAATTCCACCTCCGAATTCAATTCAAATTGCAAGTGAAATTTGAAGTTGCACAAAAATTGCTGAAAAATAGTTCATCATTTAGCAAGTATTCCAAAACAAATATTTGTTCAGGAAAACAACATCACCATCAAGCTAAATATGGGCTATGGCAATTAAAACAGTGCTTAAACAGCATTTTAAATGCAATTCCATTTATGAAAAATTCAAATGGATTCATCTTGCCTCCAAACTTTTTATGGCAGTGCAGTATATTGCCTAGTATTTATGTGGCCAAGTCACATATTTTACAAAAGTCTTTTGGCAGTTCAAATTTTGCAAAATCTTTTGTGTAAAAAGAAAAACAGAAAAGAAAAAGAAAAAGGCCTAAAGCTACTGTGAGCTGGGCCTAAGTGCACAGTGGCACGGCCCAGCCCACCTCCCTCTCTCTCTCTTCCTCCTCCCGCTCTCTCTCCCCGCGTGTCGGCGCGCCCCTGGCCGCGTGCGCGCGCACCGGCGAGGCGGCGACACGGCGCCGCTACAGGGCCGCCGAGGGGATAAGGACGCGCCCCCTCGGCCCCCTCGCCGTCCTCATCCACTTCCCCCTCCTCTCTCGCTCTCTCTCGCTCGCTCTCCGCCGCATCCGAGCGCCGCCATCGCCATGGATCGCCACAGCCATGGCCACTGACCTCGCCTCGCCTCGCCACCGTGTACCTCCTCTCCGCCGTCGTCCGCTACGTCGACTACGGCCACGAATGCAAGCCGGGGAGCCCCACCGCACGGATCTGCGCCGTCTTCTTCCTCCTCGGGTCGCCGGCGAACCTCGTCGATTCCGACGAGCCTGCTGCTCCTAAACCGTCACCGGGCCCCCTTGCGCCTCCCCGGTGAGCTCCTCTTTCTCTTCCCTCACTCCCTTGCCCCTATCCGCGCCCGTAGCCGCCGCATTCACCATGGCCGAATGCGTCGCCGCTCGTGCTCGTCGCCGGCGTGGCTCCGGTGACCAAATGGTCACAGGCCCGTGCCCATCGTCCTCGCCGCATCGCGTAGGGCCTCGCTAGCTTCGCCGTTTGCCCGTTTGCACGCCGCTGCCTCGTTTCCGCCACCGCCCGAACTCCGGCCGTCCGCCGCACTGCTCGCCGCCGTCGCCACAGGCCATTTCCGGCCACGCCACCGCCACCGTTGGACGCGCGGTTGAGCGTGCGTTCGAACACGCCAGCCCGCGCTCGATTTGGCCCATTGTGGGCGTTTTCCGTCGCAGTCCCGCACGCGCCGCCGTGTTTTGGCGTCGCCGGTGACCCACCGCCGACGTGGCACGTCTGGGGTCCACCCCTGGGTCGCTGCCAGTGGGCCCCAGGGGCCCAGTTGACTGGGTTGAGCCAGTCAACGTGCTGACTCGGCAGCCCTGTGCCACTGACCACTGGGCCCCACGCTCTTAATTAATCGGTTTTAAAAATAAACTAATTTGTTAATTTAATTAGTCACTGACAGATGGGGCCCACTAGCTAATTAACCTAATTAGTTAAATTTAACCTCTGTTAATCAACTGTGTCACTGACATGTGGGACCCAGCGGTCAGGTTTGACCTGGACCGGCTAGGTTGACTGCTGATGTCATCATGACGTGCTGCTGGCGCAATAAAGCATTTACTGTTCTGGATAATTCAGATTTAATTAATTAAAATCATTCCAGAAATTTCAGAAAATGGTTTAAAACTTTGAAAAAAATCATAGAAAATAAACCGTAGCTCGGATGAAAATGTTTTCTACATGAAAGTTGATCAGAAAAACGAGACGAATCCGAATATGCCCTCCATGTAGCTGTCACATGCTCACAACACTGCAAACATGGAACCTTCCCCTCCAGTTCATCTGTCTGACAGATGCCTATAGCCGGGAAAATATTCCCAGATATTTTCCCGCTCAGTCTGCAACGTGTAGCACTGCGTTAGGTCACCACCAGCACAGCATACTGCCATGCCATGCATCTGTGTTGCATTTGTCTACTTTTATTTATTGTTTCTTCCCCCTCTTCTTCTCCGGTAGACCCAGAGACCGACGCTGCTGCCGGGTACGACTACACCCCTGACGACCAAACCTTTTCAGTAGAGCTTCCAGGCAAGCAAAACCCCCTTGATCATTCCTATATCGCCTATTGCTTCTCCCTCATGCTTGCATTAGAATTTGCTACTGTTTTGATTGCTCCTATTCTAATGCATAGCCTGTTTTTGTACCTGCGGTTGATACCATTTCTGTTATCCTAAATGCGAAGTATAGGTTGGTTAGTGAAACATCTGTGGCCCCTCATCCTTTTGCTTGTTGCCCCGCTTTATTACCAGTGCCCCGATCGATGTGATCGATGGGCTGAGACCAACACATCACCACACACCCCCTTCATTGTACGACTCTGCAGAGCCACTATCGAGTGACGAGGGTGATGCCTCTTAACTCACTCCTGATGATATCTCTGTAGCGTAGCTAGTCGGTTGTGGGTTACCAAGGGTGATTCCTTTTTCACCACCTCCGATGAAGCCTCTGTTGTACAACCCCTCAAGTGTGAACCCATCGAGGGTGATTCCTCCGAGTTCACCTTGACGGATACATCGAGTGGGAATCCAACGAGGGTGATTCCTCAGATTCCCTCTTGATGTTATGGACACACGGATACCATGTATTTATTTCAGTCCCTGATTAAAGTCGGGTCGACCCCGAGGGGTACCCGCGAGAAATGTGGAGTCGGGTTGACCGTGAGGGTACCCGCGAAATAATTACGACGCGCGGCCGGGGAGGAAGATTGCCTCAGGAGAGGGAGGAGAGGAATTGGGCCTGGCCCTTGCCGCAAGTCCTAGAGACGGGGCGACGGGACCACAGATCGTGGAGCACTGATCGTCACCGCGAGCTCCCAACACAGTAATGGGTTAGGATATGTTATCTGAGTAGGCCTCTGGCCTTTTCGCACTGACCACCACGCGGGAATAGTATGGGCACTCGTCGTCGTATGTTTCAGCCAAAGTTCTTCAGACGTCAGCGATTGAGCGGCGCGCACCCGGGTGGACCGCGAAAGCCTACGTGTGTATACAGGGGCTAGGTCTGGTCCCGGCCGTCCTCGCAACGCGCAGGAGTGCAAAGGGCGATGGGCCCAAGACCCCTGAGCGCTTAGGGTGTAGACCGGCATGCTGGCCTCTCTGTTGGACCTTGGTAGGGCTACGACATGTCGATCAGCCGAGGCCGGGCATGACCCGATAAAAGTGTGTCCGGCCAGAGTTAATCGAGCGTGTGGGGTAAGTTGGTGCACCCCTGCAGGGAAGTATATCTATTCGAATAGCCGTGTCCACGGTAACAGGACGCTCGGAAAGTATCCTGATCTACTACAACTAGAACTGGATACTTGAGTTACTTAATTAAATATGTTAGCTCCGGGATTGCTTTCTCGCAAGGAGTCGAGGAAGGATCTCTGGGCATAGCTACTATTATACTTGTTGCTACTGCTATATTTATGTACTGATCTACACTCTTCTAATGCTGCAAGTTGCTAGTCTTCGATAGGCTAGGCCTTCCCCTCTATTCTGGCAATTCTGCAGTCCAGTCCACAGATACAGCCTTCCCAATGATACCGATGCATGAATAGAATAGATCTGATGTAAGTCTTGTGAGTCCTTTGGATGAGTACTCACGGTTGCTTTGCTCCCCTTTTCCCCCCTACCCGATTGCTGCGACCAGATGACGGAGCCCCGGAGCCAGCTGCCCCAGTCGACGACTACTACTACCCCTCCGGTGGTGCCTACTACTACGTGGAGACCGACGACCAGGAGTAGATAGGAGGCTCCTAGGTAGGAGGCCTGCGCCTTTTTGATCCAGTGTCGTTGTTTTGCTCAGCCTTCTTAAGGCAGACTTGTTTAACTTTATGTCTGTACTCAGATGCTAATGCTTCCGCTGATGCTTGTATGACTCGAGCTTATGTATTCGAGCCCTCGAGGCCCCTAGCTTGTAATATAAAGCTTGTATGATTTTTATTTGTGTTTAGAGTTGTGTTGTGATATCTTCCCATGAGTCCCTGTGCTTGATCATGCGCATTTGCGTGTATGATTAGTGCACGATTAAGTCGGGGGCGTCACAAGTTGGTATCAGAGCCGACTGCCTGTAGGAACCCCCCTTTCCAACTCCTTGGCCGAAGTTGAGTCAGTCTTTGAAAAACTATTTTACTAACATGGCTGTGTGGCTTACGGGCCCACGTCGCCAATGGGTGGGTTTAGGATCTTTTATTCCTCTTCCTTACTCTGGGACTCTGATCTCTCTTCTATTCGGGTTAAAGATTTTGCTAACTCTAACATTAGGTTCTCGTGATCACATTCAACCGGAGAGCTGGATTATCTGCAATCATTCTTTTCAATGCTATCATATGCTTCTCACACTGTCGTTTGACATCTTGCACTCCTTGTTTCAGATGCGTCCCGCAAGACAGCTTGTGCGCCAGACTATGGCTGTTGATGCAACTGGGTTCCCTGCTATCCTGGTCGATCTCTTGACCAGGTTGGGATATCGCTGGTACCCCAAGTACACTATTTACAAGGATTACCGCGAGTTCAACCAGGAGCAGTACCACGCTGTGGTTCGTATCTTTGATCGGCAGAACAACTCCATCACTGAGTTGCACACCTTTCATGGTGTTGGAGTGACTGTTGATATGGCAGTCCATGATGCTGCTTATACTGCTATTGCCCGTCTCCGTGGAGAGCACAGTCGCTTGGAGGAGACTGCTTTCAGATATATCTTGCATGCCCCCGCTGGGGATGAGAGTGGATACTACACTGCTGTCTGTACCCCTTACGTGCGACGTCGTTATGACCCGCAAGTTTTGGTACAGTACACCGAGGCTCTGGATCGCACTGCCTGAGCTCTTGATATCGAGTTGTACGCCACTCGTGCTCGTCTTTACGACGCTCTGACACAGTTGCTGCCAGAAGTCAGTGCAGGGATACATCCAGAGTATATCCTTTACCCGCGCAGGACGGATATGCCGCCAGGTCTTGAGTGGCCCGCTGTTGGAGGTTGTACTCCTTCACGTGGTCCTCTTCTTCCAGTCCGGGACCAAGTTCTGCACCAGACTGTTCATGGAGCACAGGATCCTCGTGTCGAGGGTACCCTGCGTCGTCACTTGCAGCTGCCTGGCTTCAGTGGTTTTCTCTGACGTTGATGTAGCTATCGCTATGTCCCGTTGTTGTATCCCTCCACCGTGTGCCTGCGTGCCGCCTAGTGTGTCTAGCTTTTCCTTTTCGAACTTGTACCACTGGCTTGTAACTGAATCTATGTATGAATCTATATGTCATGTTTGACTATGATGTTGTATCTATTGCACTTCCTATGTTGTGCGTGTTACTTCATGAATGATTCTATACACCTGCAATGCTCATTGCTAAACTACCCCCTGTTGATTTTAGCAGGATGGTTCGACCCACAGGTCGTGGCCGTGGTGACAACAATCCACCACCGCCCAACTATATGGCTGCAATGATGCAACAGTTTGAAACGCACCACCAGTTCATGCAAGGGCTTATGGATTAGTTTCCTCGTCCAAATGCTAACCAGCAGCCAGCCGCAATAACCTTGCAAGAGTTTGTGCGCCTCAACCCAACTGTCTTCCGCAACTCAGTTTAGCCGCTTGATGCTGATGACTGGCTCCACGACATCACTTATGAGATGGAGTCGGCTAATGTTGCCCCTGCCAGCTATGTCACTTTCGCATCCTACTTTCTGAAGGGTCCTGCAGCTCAATGGTGGGACAATCATAGGCATACCCTAGCTGCTGGAACCATCATCACTTGGGTGGAATTCCAAGCTGCTTTCCGTGCCCATTACATTCCGCAAGGAGTCATGGACTGGAAGAAGCGTGAGTTCCGCAACCTTACCCAAGGCAGCAAGACCATGGAGGTCTATCAGCGGGAGTTTCTTGAACTATCTCGCTATGCTGAAGAGGATATTGCTACTGATGCCCGTAGACAGGAGAAATTCCATGAAGGGCTCAACCCAGATATCAAGCTCGCACTCCTAGTCCAAGACTTCGCCGACTTCGCCACCTTGGTGAACAAGGCCATTCAGGTTGAGACTGGTTTGAAGGATCACAAGGACGCGCTCAAACGCACCCGAGAAGTGGGCTCATCTTCGGGCTCGTCTTCCCAGAAGCGCCGTATCTGGATTCCTCATAGCATGTACCGTCCGACTGTTCCTGCTCCAAGGCCATCGTATGCTGCACCTTGTCTGCCTCCTCCACCTCCGAGGTAGCCAAGACCTCAAGCTGCACCACTTCGAGCTCCTGCTCCCCGTCCCAATGACGGGCTGTGTTTCACATGTGGACGTCCAGGTCACTGTGCCAGAGAATGTCCTCAGAATCAAAATCAGTTGGCACTTCCATCTGCTGGCCGTGGTATTGGCCGTGGTAACAATCAGCCTCGCAACATTAATGCCAGGCCTTCTTATGGTCGTGGTCAGGCTTATCATGTCAACATGACTGAAGATCAAGACCAACCAGCTACTGTGATGGGTACACTTCCTGTTAATTCAGTACCAACTTCTGTTTTGCTTGATTCAGGAGCATCGCATTCTTTCATATCAGAAAATTTTGCACGCATGCGTGACATTAAGTGTGAAGAGCTACACCAATCGCTAGTGGTTAACACTCCTGCGGGCCAATGTCAAACCTCTATGTTCAGCCCCGATGTTACCATTGAAATTGAAGGGTTGGAACTTCCATGCATTTCCCATTATTTTAAAGTCTTCCAAAGTTGACCTAATTCTGGGAATGGCTTGGTTGAAGGCTCATACCGCCTTAATCAATTGTGCCACTAAAGCCATCCAACTCCTGCACCCATCGGATGAGATAGTAAACTACCATGCTTATCTCGTTGAAAATGCCGAGGCTCAAATTTTGCCCTGAATGCATTGAACGCTTCTCCTCTTGAGGGGATAGAAAACGTTCCAGTCGTTCACGACTTCCAAGATGTCTTTCCGGAAGAACTTCCAGGAGTACCCCCTGTTAGAGCTGTCGAGTTTGTCATCGACTTAAAACCAGTCACCACTCCTATTGCGAAGCGTCCTTATAAGATGCCGCCACATGAACTCCTTGAGCTTAAGGAGGAAATCGACAAGTCGCTTTGTAAAGGTTTCATTCGTCCAAGTTCCTCTGCTTGGGAAGCATCTTCTCTCTTTATCAAGAAGGATGGTACGAACCGTTTGGTCCAAGATTACCGACCTATCAACCAAGCAACCATTCAGAATAAGTATCCACTTCCTCGAATCAATGATCTGTATGATCAGCTTGCTGGATCCTCGGTATTCTCTAACTCGACTTGAGGTTGGGTTATCATCAGATCTGGGTCCGCGAAAAGGATATCCCGAAAACTGCCTTTGTTACTCGTTATGGTTCATACGAGTACACCATCATGTATTTTGGCTTAACAAATGCTCCAGCAACGTTCTCCCGCCTGATGAATTATATCTTCATGGATTACCTCGACAAATTCGTCGTGGTTTATCTGGATGATATCCTGGTATATTCCAAGAATAAGGAAGAACATGCTGGACATCTTCGTCTTGTTCTGGAAAAGCTTTGAGAGCACCAACTATATGCCAAATATTCCAAGTGTGAATTCTGGTTATCCGAAGTGACCTACCTTGGTCATGCGATTTCCAAGGATGGTATTGCCGTTAACCCAGAACGAGTTCAGGCTATTCTTGACTGGACTCCCCCGAAGAATGTTAAGCAAGTCAGAAGTTTTCTCGGACTCGCAAGCTATTGCCGTCGATTTGTCAAGAACTTCTCAAAGATTGCCAAGCCTTTGACTAATCTGCTTCACAAAGGCGTTAAGTTTGAGTGGACAGACAAATGTCAGGAAAGTTTCCAGACACTCAAGGACAAGCTGACTTCTGCACCAGTGCTTGCTCCTCTGGATTCTCGCAAGGAATTCATCATTTATTGCGACGCCTCTCGTCAAGGATTAGGCTGTGTCCTGATGCAAGAGCGCAGAGTGATTGCTTATGCCTCACGATAGTTGCGTCCTCACGAAGAGAACTACCCAGTGCATGATCTTGAACTTGCTATAGTTATTTATGCACTGAAGTTATGGCGACATTACCTCTTCGGTAATCGATGTGAGATATACATGGATCATCAGATTCTGAAGTATTTTTTACTCAGCCGGATCTCAATCTTCGCTAACAGCGATGGTTGGAAACAATTACAGACTATGACTGTGGTTTTTCTTATACCCCTGGTAAGGCTAATGTAATGGCCGATGCTTTGAGTCGCAAGTCTTGTTACAACAATCTCATGGTTCAGCGAGCTCAACCCCTTCTTTATGAGGAACTTCACAAGTTGAACCTTCATATCGTTCCATAGGGTTCTCTTAATACCCTTGTTTTACAGCCATATCTTGAGAAAGCTATTAAGTCTGCGCAAGCAAAAGACGCTGAAGTTGATCAGATGAAACGGGATCTGCCTTCGAGAAGGCCAGGGATTTCTCACTTGCTGAAGATGGAACCTTGTACTTCAGAGATCGCATTGTGGTACCTCGATTCGAACTTATGACCGACAAGGTTATGAAGGAGGCACATGATACACCACTGTCTATTCATCCGGGTAGTACCAAGATGTATCGTGACCTTCATCAAAGGTACTGGTGGTCTAAAATGAAGTAGGACATTGCTCGCTATGCTGCCGAATGTGACGTTTGCCGTCGTGTTAAGGCAGAACATCAGAAGCCTGCTGGAATTCTGCAACCGCTACCTATTCCTGAATGGAAATGGGATAAGGTTTAAATGGATCTCATTACTGGACTTCCCAGGTCACAAAAGGATCATGATGCTATTCTTGTCATCATCGATCAACTCTCCAAAGTTGCACATTTTCTGCCAGTCAAGGAGACGATCACTGCTAGTCAGTTAGCAGACTTGTATATCTCCATAATTGTAGCACTCCACGGTATTCCGAAGGAGATCAGTTCAGACTGAGGCAGCCTATTCACCTCAAAGTTCTGGGCTAGTTTCCAAGAAGCTATGGGAACTCATATAACCTGGAGCTCTGCTTATCACCCCCAGTCCCAAGGCCAAGTTGAACGAGTGAATCAAGTGCTTGAAGATATGCCGCGTGCTTGTGTCATCTCATTTGACAAGAAGTGGGAGGAATCTCTCCCGTATACTGAATTCTCGTACAACAACAGCTATCAAGCTAGCTTGAAGATGGCCCCCTTTGAGGTACTATATGGACGAAAGTGTCGAACCCCTCTGAATTGGTCAGAAACTGGGGAACGGCTGCTCATTGGTCCGGATATTATCCAACAAGCTGAAGAGCAAGTTCGTATTGTCCGTGAAAATCTCAAGGCGGCCCAGTCTCGCCAGAAGAGCAATTACGATCGTAAACACTGGGGATCGATCTACCAACCTGGTGAGCAAGCTTATCTACGTGTCACCCCTATGAAGGGCACTCACCGCTTCAGAATTAAGGGCAAGTTAGCTCCTCGCTACATTGGTCCCTTCCGCATTCTCGCCAGACGTGGACATGTGGCATATAAATTGGAGTTGCCGCCGCAATTCTCTCACATCCACGACGTCTTCCATGTGTCACAACTTCGCCGTTGCTTCAAGGATCCGCACCGAGCAGTGGATCATGAGTTGCTCGAACTGCAAGATGACCTATCTTATAAAGAGCATCCGATCCGCATTCTCGATCAAGCTGAACGTCAGACCCACCAGAAGACAACCAAGTTCCTTAAAGTGCAGTGGTAGAATCATACTGAAGATGAAGCCACTTGGGAACGCGAGGATCGTCTTCGCGAGGAATACCCCGATCTTTTTCCTTCTACCTCCTGAATTCTCGGGACGAGAATTTCTTTTAGAGGAGGAGAATTGTAACACCCCTGTGTAATGAGCAACTGTGATCCATAATGATTATGCTAAGTCCCCTTGATTTGCAATGCTTGATCATATTGGATTAATATCTCATTTCAAATTCCACCTCTGAATTCAATTCAAATTGCAAGTGAAATTTGAAGTCGCACAAAAATTGCTGAAAAATAGTTCACCATTTAGCAAATATTCCAAAACAAATATTTGTTCAGGAAAACAACATCACCAACAAGCTAAATATGTGCTATGGCAATTAAAATAGTGCTTAAACAACATTTTAAATGCAATTCCATTTATGAAAAATTCAAATGGATTCATCTTGCCTCCAAACTTTTTGTGGCAGTGCAGTATATTGCCTAGTATTTATGTGGCCAAGTCACATATTTTACAAAAGTCTTTTGGCAGTTCAAATTTTGCAAAATCCTTTCTGTAAAAAGAAAAATAGAAAAGAAAAAGAAAAAGGCCTAAAGCTACTGTGAGCTGGGCCTAAGTGCACAGTGGCACGGCCCAGCCCACCTCCCTCTCTCTCTTCCTCCTCCCGCTCTCTCTCCCCGCGTGTCGGCGTGCCCCTAGCCGCGCGCGCGCGCACCGGCGAGGCGGCGACACGGCGCCGCTACAGGGCCGTCGAGGGGATAAGGACGTGCCCCCTCGGCCCCCTCGCCGTCCTCATCCACTTCCCCCTCCTCTCTCGCTCTCTCTCGCTCGCTCTCCTCCGCATCCGGGCGCTGCCGTCGCCATGGATCGCCGCAGCCGTGGCCACTGACCTCGCCTAGCCTTTCCACCATGTCCCTCCTCTCTGCCATCGTCCGCTACGTCGACTACGGCCATGAACGCAAGCCGGGGAGCCCCACCGCACGGATCCATGCCGTCTTCTTCCTCCTCGGGTCGCCGGCGAACCTCGTCGATTCCGGCGAGCCTGCTGCTCCTAAACCGTCACCGGGCCCCCTTGCGCCTCCCCGGTGAGCTCCTCTTCCTCTCCCCTCACTCCCTTGCCCCTATCCGCGCCCGTAGCCGCTGCATTCACCATGGCTGAACGCATCGCCGCTCGAGCTCGTCGCCGGCGTGGCTCCGGTGACGAAATGGTCATGGGCTCGTGCCCATCGTCCTCGCCGCATCGTGTGGGGCCTCGCTAGCTTCGCCGTTTGCCCGTTTGCACGCCGCTGCCTCGTTTCCGCCACTGGCCGAACTCCGGCCGTCTGCCGTGCTGCTCGTCGCCGTCGCCACAGGCCGTTTCCGGCCACGCCACCGCCACCGTTGCACGCGCCATTGAGCGCACGTTCGAACACGCCTGCCCGTGCTCGATTTGGCCCACTGTGGGCGTTTTCCGCCGCAGCCCCGCACGCGCCGCCGCGTTTTGGCGTCGCCGGCCACCGCCGACGTGGCATGTCTGGGGACCACCCCTGGGTCGCTACCAGTGGGCCCCCGGGGCCCAGTTGACTGGGTTAACCCAGTCAACGTTTGACTAGGCAGTTGACTAGGCAGCCCTGTGCCACTAACCACTGGGCCCCACGCGCTTAATTAACCGGTTTTAAAAATAAACTAATCTGTTAATTTAATTAGTCACTGACAGATGGGGCCCACTCGCTAATTAACCTAATTAGTTAAATTTAACCGCTATTAATCAACTGTGTCACTGACATGTGGGACCGAGCGGTCAGGTTTGACCGGGACCGGCTCGGTTGACTGCTGACGTCATCATGACATGTTGCTGGCGCAATAAAGCATTTACTGTTCTGGATAATTCGGATTTAATTAATTAAAATAATTCCAGAAATTTCAGAAAATGGTTTAAAACTTTGAAAAATCATAGAAAATAAACCATAGCTCGGATGAAAAAGTTTTCTACATGAAAGTTAATCAGAAAAACGAGAAAAATCCGAATATGCCCTCCATGTAGCTGTCACATGCTCACAACACTGCAAACATGGAACCTTCCCCTCTAGTTCGTCTGTCTGACAGATGCTTATAGCCGGGAAAATATTCCTAGATATTTTCTCGCTCCGTCTGCAACGTGTAGCACTGCGTTAGGTCACCACCAACATAGCATACTGCCATGCCATGCATCTATGTTGCATTTGTCTGCTTTTATTTATTGTTTCTTCCCCCTCTTCTTCTCCGGTAGACCCAGAGACCGACGCTGCTGCCGGGTATGACTACAGCCCTGACGACCAGACCTTTTCAGCAGAGCTTCCAGGCAAGGAAAACCCCCTTGATCATTCCAATATCGCCTATTCCTTCTCCCTCTTGCTTGCATTAGAATTTGCTACTGTTTTGATTGCTCCTATTCTAATGCATAGCCTGTTTTTGTACCTGCTGTTGATACCATTTCTGTTATCCTAAATGCGTAGTATAGGTTGGTTAGTGAAACAACTATGGCCCCTCTTCCTTGTCCTTGTTCCCCCACTTTATTACCAGTGCCCCGATCGATGTGATCGATGGGCTGAGACCAACACATCACCGCACACCCCCTTCGTTGTACGACTCTGCAGAGCCACTATCGAGTGACGAGGGTGATGCCCCTTAACTCACTCCTGATGATATCTCTGTAGCATAGCTAGTCAGTTGTGGGTTACCAAGGGTGATTCCTCTTTCACCACCTCCGATGAAGGCCCTGTTGTACAACCCCTCAAGTGTGAACCCATCGAGGGTGATTCCTCCGAGTTCACCTTGACGGATACATCGAGTGGGAATCCAATGAGGTTGATTCCTCGGATTCCCTCTTGATGTTATGGACACACGGATACCATGTATTTATTTCAGTCCCTGATTAAAGTCGGGTCGGCCCCGAGGGGTACCCGCGAGAAATGTGGAGTCGGGTTGACCATGAGGGTACCCTCGAAAAAATTACGAGGCGCGGCCGGGCAGGCAGATTTCCTCAGGAGAGGGAGGAGAGGAATTGGGCCTGGCCCTTGCCGCAAGTCCTCGAGACGGGGCGACGAGACCACAGATCGTGGAGCACTGATCGTCACCGCGAGCTCCCAACACACTAATGGGTTAGGATATGTGATCTGAGTAGGCCTCTGGCCTTTTTGCACTGACCACCATGCGGGAATAGTATGGGCACTCGGCGTCGTATGTTTCAGCCGAAGATCTTCAGACGTCAGCGATTAAGCGGCGCGTGCCCGGGTGGACCGCGAAAGCCTGCGTGTGTATACAGGGGCTAGGTCTGGTCCCGGCCGTCCTCGCAACACGCAGGAGTGCAAAGGGCGATGGGCCCAAGACCCCTGAGCGCTTAGGGTGTAGACCGGCGTGATGGCCTCTCTGTTGGACCTAGGTAGGGCTACGACGTGTCGATCAGCCGAGGCCAGGCATGACCCGATAAAAGTGTGTCCGGCCAGAGTTAATCGAGCATGTTGGGTAAGTTGGTGCACCCCTGCAGGGAAGTATATCTATTCGAATAGCCGTGTCCACGGTAACAGGACGCTCGGAAAGTATCCCGATCTACTACAACTAGAACTAGATACTTGAGTTACTTAATTAAATATGTTAGCTCCGGGATTGCTTTCTCGCAGGGAGTCGAGGAAGGATCTCTGGGCATAGCTACTATTATACTTGTTGCTACTGCTATATTTATGTACTAATCTACACTCTTCTAATGCTGCAAGATGCTGCCAGTTGCTAGTCTTCGATAGGCTAGGCCTTCCCCTCTATTCTGGCAATTCTGCAGTCCAGTCCACAGATACAGCCTTCCCAATGATACCGATGCATAAATAGAATAGATCTGATGTAAGTCTTGCTAGTACTTTGGATGAGTACTCACGGTTGCTTTGCTCCCCTTTTCCCCCCTACCCGATTGCTGCGACCAGATGACGGAGCCCCGGAGCCAGCTGCCCCTGTCGACGACTACTACTACCCCTCCGGTGGCTCCTACTACTACGTGGAGACCGACGACCAGGAGTAGATAGGAGGCTCCTAGGCAGGAGGCCTGCGCCTTTTCGATCCTGTGTTGTTGTTTTACCCCGCCTTCTTAAGGCAGACTTGTTTAACTTTATGTCTGTACTCAGATGCTAATGCTTCCGCTGATGCTTGTATGACTCGAGCTTATGTATTCGAGCCCTCGAGGACCCTGGCTTGTAATATAAATCTTGTATGACTTTTATTTGTGTTTAGAGTTGTGTTGTGATATCTTCCCGTGAGTCCCTGAGCTTGATCGTGCGCATTTGCGTGTATGATTAGTGCACGATTAAGTCGGGGGCGTCACACAATGCTTTAGGGCATATATCAGATGGTCGGCTTGCCTGGGGGTCGATGGATTCATCGTACGGAAGTGCGGTCACCTCGCGAAAGAATTTGCCGGAAAAGGTTCTCTCTCAGAGGGGCTGAATATAGGACAGGGGCAAAATGGTCATTTTTAGTGTGTGACATTATCATGAAAGTGACCTCATCGAAACGGGCTCGACGAACAGAGAAGGTGGGCTTTGGAATCATCTGAATCCGAGTTGTGAGTGAAAAGATGGAGGGGTTTTTCTGCCAGGGACCTGTCTACAAATAAAATATTTATCCTCGGGCCCCTAACAGTTTTTCTGTTGGAAAAGATGAAAGTGCACTGTGCACTTGGGCTGCACGGGCTGAAAGCGACCGACACCTGGGCGCTGGCTGAGCCGCGCAGCCGCTGTTGTTGCTGGGCCGGCCCATCTGTGCTGCTGCTCCATTTAAAAAAACGGAGGGAGGCTGAGCCGCTGACGACTGGGACCCACCTGCAGGTTCGCCATCCTACTTGTGCGCGCGCCTAGCCGAGGAGAGGGGCGATGCCGACGGTGATTGCCGACGATTCTGGCCATCCCTCGCGGAGCTCGGCCTACCGGCGTGTTCAGGGGACCAAGGCAGACCCGTCCCTGGGTGGCGCGGTCGCCGAGGAGGTCGGAGGCGAGCGGGGTGTCTCCCGCGGCGGACGGTGGTGGTGGTGAGCTTGGGGCTGAGGATATGACCTGCCCTGGAGCAAAATGAGGGCGGGGAGGATGATGTGGTGATGGTGGTGGTCGGGTGAGGAGGCGAGGTGGATCGGGGACGTCCTAGGTGCCGCGAATTCGAGCGGGGCAGCGGCGGCCATGGCGGCCAGAGAGGAGCAAGGAGGGGCTTCGGCGCTCGAGGAAGGGGCCGTGAGTTGCGGGAGGCTCGGGCTACACATTATATAGTCGCGGGGGAAGGCTCTGGAGCGAGCTAGCCGACGAGTGGAGGCCTCTGGGCACGCGGTATCGGCCACGTCGGCACAGCCGGCCAGGAGCTAGGGGACGAGGGGGGAGGCCTCCAGACGGCACACGCGTGCGATGGGGAGCTCTCCGGCGCTCGCGGATGGGCTGCGGCCGGCAGGAAGTGACCGGACGGCGAGGCCAGTGCATGGGGCGTGGTTTTGGTGCGCTCTGCGCGTGGTCACCGTGTGCCCACGGCCTTGCCATGCCCCACTGGCTGAAATATCATGTCTGGGGGGTGTGTTTGTCCTCAAATGGGCGATCTGTGTGGCTAGAATGCAATGGGCGGCTGGGAGTTGCTCGATTCATCCAGAAACCTGTTCTGGTCAGAAACTTACATGTGTTCTTGGGGAGAAACTGCTGAAGGGATTGAGCTGGTTTTTGGCGTGTGGCTATTATCTACTAGGGTGAATGCCCTGGTAAAATTTGATACCATTCGGATAAGAACTGAGGGTACTTCCTTCACAAGTGGGAAATCTGGATAGAAACTAGATTTTGATGTTGTGGTCAAATGGCTCAACATATATGGCTCAAATTTGGCGTAGAAGTATTATTTGGATATATGGAGGTACTAGAAAATTTTCAGCTCATTTGGACATGCCAAAGTAGTACTTCCTTCACAGAGCTTTTCTCTGGACAGAAATCAGATGGAATTTTTGGGAGGAATTGGCTAGATAAAATGATATGATTTTTTGCATGCTCACATCATATAGGGAATGTGAGGTCCTGTATTTATTTGAAGAACTATGGAGCAATCTAAAATATAGTTGCTTCATAATCTCAAAATAGGGCCAGAAACAAAAACTAGATGATGCTCTCGAACTTTGAACTGTGGAACTTGGGTTCTTGATGAAAATGGTAAAGATATGGATAGGAGAAGCCCCACAAATTATTTGGGATTTTTCCTGGCTACCAAAATGGTAGCTCCTTTGGAAAGTGCCCAAAATGCAGTATTGACTTTAAATAGGAAAATGCAATTTCCCTTATTTAATTATGGCCAATATTTTCATGGGAGCTCAATATGATCACAAAGAATATCTCCACAAGTTTTCATGAACTTTGGAGATGGATAGATATTTTTCTGGATTTAATTCCTTTAACTGGCAGAAAAAGGAATTAATTTTAAATGAAAAATATTGCAAATGACTTGGCAATATTTTTGCATATCCAGGGTTTACAGAGATAGGATGATCACTAGGAAAAGTTTGGGAGGCAACAGATCAGAGGAAATTGGGGTTCCTTTGTAACTGCAGGAATTAGGGTTTCCCTCCTGATGACTCGGAAGGTAGGGTTTTGGCGGCAAAACCCTGGAAATATAGTTTGGGTGGCCAAGTTGTGTTGGAGAGAATCTCTGGTCTGACAGGAAGGGCACGGCTATATGACCATCTTCATCTACCCAAGAGCGAGAGAAAATCCAATAACACCGAAGAAAAAGACGGGAGCCTAATCCCGCGAAGGAAAAAAAACAAGGAGCGAAAACCAGGGTGTTACAAACGCTTCTGCACCATATACAAGGGAGAAGGGTGTCTGGCCAGTGGCTCGACTTGGTGTCATTCTGATTGACCAAAGAACCACCGGCAACTCTTCTACCCAGCGCCTTCCACACTTGTGCAGCTTGTCAAAAGTTCTGGTCCTGAGACCACGCAGCACTTCTGCATTTGCCCTCTCTACTTGTCCATTGCTCCTTGGGTGAGCAACAGAGGCATACCAGATCTTGTTTCCAAGTTCTTGGCAATATGTTGTGAAGGCGCGGCTCATGAACTAGGTGCCATTGTCGGTGATGATGCTGTTGGGTACACCAAAACGAGCAACCAATCCTTTGAGGAACTTGATAGCTCACTGTGCCGTCACCTTTCTCACTGGCTCTACCTCAGGCCACTTTGTAAACTTGTCGATTGCAATGTACAAGAATTCAAAGCCCCCAGTAGCACGGGGGAAGGGGTCGACGATGTCGAGCCCCCAGACCGAGAAAGGCCAGGAAAGAGGGATGGTTTGGAGGGCTTGAGCTGGCTGGTGGATGTCCTTGGAGTGGAACTGGCATGCTTCGCACCTGATGACCACCGCCAAGGCGTCTTGAAGGGCTGTCGGCCAGTAGAATCCTTGGCGGAATGCCTTGCCGACGAGCGCGCCCGACCCAATATGAGAGCCACACATTCCTTCATGTATCTCTTCCAACAGCCTCTGTCCATCTTCCCGGCAAATGCACTTCATTTTCACCCCGTTCGGTCTCTTTCTGTACAAAATGTTGTCAACAAATTTATACATCCTTGATTGATGGGCTACTCTTGCTGCGTCTTCTTGCTCATCGGGAAGATCTCCTATTTGAAGGTACTGGACAATCGGCTGCGCCCATGGCGGAGCCTGTGGCTCGATGACAGGGACTAAAGGCACTTCTTCCTCTGCGGGAGCACTTGCTTCGACGGCAAGGACTTGGCTTGCCAGAGGCTACGACTCACTGGCCATGGGTGTCTTGTCGGTGGTATCTACTTTCTTGGTGGCTGCTAGCAGCTCTGCCGGGAAGTAGCCACCAACATCTTGCTTTCTTTTCTTCGCCAGCCTTAATGGTGTAACAGATGGCTGATTCAGTTGTAGCACAAAAGTTCCTGGCTCCACAGGAGATCTCTTGGCAGCAAGCTTTGATAGGTCATCGGCAATCTCATTCTGGGCACGAGGAACGTGCTCTGCTTGCAGACCGTCAAAGTGCTCTTCCAACTTCGTCACTTCATCAACATAGGCCTCCATCAAGGGGCTCTAGTAATCCTTGTTAATCTGCCTCACCACAAGCTACAAGTCGCCTCTGATAATCAATTTTTGAATACCAAGGTCGATTGCAATGCGCAAGCCAGCAAGCAATCCCTGAGAAAATGCATCTGAACCACGTACTTGAGGTGCTCTCCGGTGGGTGCTATAAGCAGTACGGCGACACCTAAGGATGGCAATTTTACCCATGGGTACGGGTACCCATGGATACCCGTATCCGCATGGGTAGGGTATGGGCACAATTTTATACCCATGGGTAGTACCCATACCCTTCCCGTTAAGTCGTGGGTAGGGCACGGGTATAGCCTTGTACCCATGGATATACCCATACCCTACCCGTTTATACTGACATGTTACATACTTGTCGGATGTTATTTGGTGAAGTGTGTCATGAGCATTTGAATCTATGTTAAAGTTGTCATCAGTTGTCAATTTGAATTGAGATAATTGTCTTGTACTCATCTATCTGTTATTGAGTCAAGATAAATGTTTTTTGGTCAAATGTGCTATGGATGAATGTAAAATTGTGAATAACTTGTGTACTGTTTGATCTACCCATTGGGTACCCAATGGGTATGGGTACCCATCGGGTATGGGTATGGGTAAAGTGTCATACCCATGGGTACGGGTATGGGTATAATTTTGTACCCATTGACTACACGGGTATGGGTATGGTATTGCTCGACCCGCCCCATACTCTACCCATTGCCATCCTTACCGGCATCGGCACCTTTCAGCGTGAAAGCACCGTCAAAGTACATGATCCAATCGTCAACAGTTTCCTTGCCGGGGAGAGAGGTCTCTGGGATTTCTTCGTCTGGCGTTGGGGTCCATTCTGCAATGAATTCCGCCAAAGCTCTGCTCTGAATTGTTGAGGTACTCTCAAACTTTAAGTCAAAACTTGACAGCTCCAACGCCCACTCCACAATCCTGCCGGTGGCTTCTGGATTTCTCAGAATACATTGCAAAGGAAAGCGAGTGACGTCGGTGACTGGGTGTGCTTGAAAGTAGTGGCGCAACTTCCTTGAGGCCATGAGAAGGCCAAAGAGCAACTTCTGCACACCAGAATACCTTGACCTAGTCCCTTGCAGGAGAGAGCTGACAAAGTAGACTGGGCACTGCACCATCTTCTTCTTCTTCTGCACAACTTGCTGATCTGGTTCACTTGCTTGCACAATCTCAGGCTTGTCGGCACCTGACCTTGCCGGAGAAGATTCTGGCTTGTCAGGTCGTGGCTCTGCGGCTGCTGTCTCCTCTTCATCTTCCTTTCTTTTAGCCACACGTGCAACACTAACCACTTGATTCGTTGTTGCTAAGTATAGCAGCAATGTCTCTTGCGGCCTAGGCGCAACTAAGACTGGCGGAAAGGACATGTACTCCTTCAAATCTTGGAGTGCGGCCTCCGCTTTCGGAGCCCAGTTCACTGGGCCTGCCTTTTTCAATATTTTGAAAAATGGCAAGGCGCACTCTGCTGATTTGGAGATGAACCTGCTGAGGGCGGCAACGCAGCTGGCAAGACGCCTGACATCCTTGACGCGTCTTGGTGCTTTGATCTGCTCAATTGCTTTGATCTTGTCGGGGTTGGCTTCAATCCCTCTCTGTAGGATCGAAAGTATGTCTAGAGGGGGGGGGGGGTGATTAGACTACTTGACCAAATAAAAATCTATCATTTTCCCAATTTTAGTTGTGGGCAGATTTTAGCAAGTACACCAAGTCAAGTAACACCCTACACATGCAATTCTAAGAGTGTAGCAGCGAAAAGTAAAACATTGCACATGTAAGTAAAGGAGGGGATTGGAGGTTTCAAACACAATGAAGACACGACGATTTTTGGCGTGGTTCCGATAGGTGGTGCTATCATACGTCCACGTTGATGGAGGCTTCAACCCACAGAGGGTAACGGTTACGCGAGTCCACGGAGGGCTCCACCCACGAAGGGTCCACGAAGAAGCAACCTTGCCTATTCCACCATGGCTTTTGTCCACGAAGGACTAGCCTCACTCGGGGTAGATCTTCACGAAGTAGGCAATCTCCTTGCCCTTACAAACTCCTTGGTTCAACTCCACATGATCTTGGAGGCTCCCAAGTGACACCTAACCAATCTAGGAGACACCACTCTCCAAAAGGTAATAAATGGTGTGTTGATGATGAACTCCTTGCTCTTGTGCTTCAAATGATAGTCTCCCCAACACTCAAACAGTTCCTCACAGATTTGGATTTGGTGGAAGAAGGATTTGAGTGGAAAGCAACTTGGGAAAGGCTAGAAATCAAGGTTCAAATGGTTGGATTGGAATCTCTTGATCTCAACACATGAGTAGGTGGTTCTCTCTCAGAAATCGTATGGTGGAAGTGTAGGCACGTTCTGATGGCTCTCTTACTTGGTAAGAGGGTGGTGGAGGGGGTATATATAGCCTTCACCTAAAATCCAACCGTTACAAGTCTTTGACCCAACTCGGTGACACCGACATGAAAATCTCGGTGAGACCGACTAGTGTAAAAGACATGAACGTTAGGCTTTTTGGTGGGACTGATCAAAACATCTCGGTGAGACCGAAGTGCAATGGCTAGGGCAGGACCAGGTTTCGACGAGACCAAAAATTTCATCTCGGAAATTCCGAAGTGAAGTAACATCATTACAACAAGTTGGTCAAGCCTTCTCGGTGGGACCGAGAACCATTTCGGTTGCACCGATCTATTAGGGTTTGGCATGTGGCATAGTGGATAGCAGTCTTGGTGAGTCCGGATAAGAATGTTTCGGTGGGACCGAGATCAACTTTTAAGGTTTTGGGTAGGAATGAAGTGGAGAAGTATTTGAGAGTTTTGGAGCAATATCACTAAGCATTTGAGAAATCGAGTCATAATCAAAACCTCATCCCCTTTTAGTAGTATTGGCTTTTCCTATGGACTCAATGTGATCTTGGATCACTTAACCAAAAATGTAGAGTCTTGAAGCTTTGCCAATCTTTGTCCTTAGCATTTTGAGGGGTCCACATCCATTAATCCTTGCCATGCCAATCATTGATCTTTTTTGAAATTTACTAGCAATAAGAATTAGATCAATGATATATATGTTGTTATTGATTACCAAAACCACCCGGGGATTAGTTGCACTTTCAATCTCCCCCTTTTTGGTAATTGATGACAACATATAGATCAAAGCTTCGACAAATGATATAATCAATGAAATACATCGTCGCTTTGAGAAGTATGTGATAAGTAAGAGCTCCCCCTAAATTTGTGCATTATTTAAAATTTGCATTTGAATGCAAATGCACAATCGATTAGGATAGTGGGTTACTCTTCCATGTCACATACATCTTGGTGGAGCGCTCAAAATGATAAGATTGCATAGCAATTAGCACTCATCACCAATCAAACAAGTGAATGATCATAGAAGAGCATGCAAATGGATATTCAATCAAGCATAGGGTTAAAGTACGGTATGATCAAGCACACAAATAACGTAGTATCTCATACAAGCATCAAACAAAGTGATAAACCAAGTATCAAGTATCTCAAGAAATCAAACGAACAAAAAAGCAAAACACTCTCTCTCAAAGCCTAATGACTATACAATTCTCCCCCTTTGGCAACAAGTACCAAAAAGTTCAAATATGTATAGAGCTAATCGTTGCTCTAGGCTCGATCTCCGGTAGCTCCTGGTGATGAAGTCCTATGACTTGCAGTGTCGGTGTGCGTAGACGTGGTTGGAGTAGAGATGAGTGCATCTGCGAAGATCTCTGCTGAAGTCTGTGGAGCTGGAGGTGTAGACACAGGAGGAACAGAAGGTGTGATGGTGGGAGCAGCAGCAGGGGCAGAGACAGTGGCTCTGGAAGTGACTGGTATAGCTGTTGATCCGGGCATCCTCTGGAACTGAGCTATCGTATGAAGACCTGTACCCTGATGCTCGTCATCATCACTGCTGGTGCCCTTCCTAACTTCATCCACTTGTGACTTCAAAGTCTCAACAACTGTTTGGATCTCTGTGACCTTAATGTCTAGATCATAAAATTTTGTCTCAATGATAGTCTCAAGGCTCTTCTGGTTTGGAGGCATGTCAGCCAAACTCTTCTCAATTCTCTGAGTGGCTTGAAGTAGATACTGTATCTGATCTTGGTTTTCAGCACTGGGGCAGGTGGAGCACTTGGCCCTGAAGTTCTTGCAGCTTCTGCACTAGCATGTGCTTCAGCTGAGGTAGGATGAGATGCATCCATAGTAACTGTGTTGTCCTCGAACTCAGGTCTGAGTGGCAAATGCTCATGATCAAGCTGAAAAGACTTGTTTGCACCCTTGGAATTGATGAGCAACTGAATAGGAGGGGCAAATCCACAAGACCTTTTCTGATCTGCTGCTGTCCTCTTGATAGTTTCTACTATGAGATCCATCACTTTGATCTTCTCATGTTGGTCTATGTGATGCAGCATGTTAATGGAGTGACCGATCTAATCATCCTGTCATCTCCTGACTTGGGAATCAAAGTATGCCTCATGATGGTGTTGGAGGTAGCAAGTTCTGCAAGCAGATAGCACACTGAACCAAGCTTGTGATTCTCCTTCTCTTTCTCTGGAATCTCTGTGTACATGTTGGCCATAGAATTATGATCCATCTTGGACTTTGCATACACATCAATGTCATCTTTGTCAGCTTCTGGCACTCCAAGCAATGTGGCCCACTCAAGCACACTTGATTGATACTTGACACCCTCTGTCATCCAGACAATTCTGCCATTGGGGTAGAAGTGAGCTGTAGAGTAGAACTGCATAATCATCTCATCATTCCAGTTGGTCAGCTTCTTCCCAATGAACTCATCAAGATCAATGGATCTGAAATCCTCATGAACATGGGGGAAGTGATCCTCATTTGCATCAATGTACTTCTAGTCCACCCATTTCATGTCACTTACAATTGGCTTCTTGTCAAGCAACACTGTCTCATAAAAATCTTGTTGCTCTTTGGTGTAAAATCTGTAGTCAACTACAGTCCTCCTTCTGATGGAGTAAGGGTCTGATTCCCTCCATTTCCTGAGACCTGCATCCTTCCTCTTCTTCATGTTTTCAGCAACTAGGTGAGCATCATTGTGTTCAGGCAACTTGGGTCTTAGCTTCATGAGCACCGGGGCTTCTTCTTCTTCCTCTGCTTCTCTCTCAGGCACTGGGGCCTTGTTCTTTTCACTGGCTAGAACATCTCTGGTTGTTCTCTTTGGTTTTGTAGCTGCAGGCTTGGCCTTAGAAAGAGCAGCTGTTTTGATTGCATCTCCCATAAGCTTCTGCTGCTTGGGAGGAGGAGGATTTTTAGCTTGCTCTTCCTCATCTGTTGCATCATCCCTTCTCATGGATGTAGGCCTGAAGATCACATGAGCAGTTTGCTTTCTTTCTCTCTTTTTGCCTGCTGTCTTAGGCTTTGACTGTATAGGGGCATGTTGAGATCCCTCTGGATTCTCTGAAGTAATGCTTCTCTTGGCAGCTGTGGATGCAGAAACTTTTCTTGTGGTACCTCTCTCTTTCCTAGTGCCATACTCTTTGGCAACAACAGATGGTTTCTTCTTCTTCTTAGAGATTGCTTCCTCAGCAGCAAAATCCTCATCTTCATCATCTGAATTATTCTTCTTCCTTGTCCCGGTGGCTGCCTTAGGCAAGTCTGGTGAGCTTCTTTCTCCCTCATAGAAACTTGCTTCAGGACTTCACCCCGCACTCAGCTCTGCCTCCTGTTCTAACGTGTTCTGACTGTCACTGGCATCAGACATCTTGACACCTGCACTTGTGAAGTAGATGGGGTAGAGTGGAGTACATGAGCATCACAAAAACACAACATTTTGACAAAATTTTGAGTAAAAATTTCAGTTTTAGGTTTTCACAGAAATGATTTCAGAGAGCCCGAGTAGGTAATCTCGGTAGTACCAAAGCTGTTAACAGAGAGTTTGCCACACAGTCTCGTTCTGACCGAGATGTGTTTCGGTCTCTCCGATAAGCTAGGGTTTTACTGAAACCTTAGACTCAGATCCACTGATCTGTATCCCTCGGTGACACCGAGATGTACATCGTGCAATGGCCTATGGCCGTATCGGTGAGTCCAATTCTTCCTATTCGGTCTGTCCGAGATGATTTCTGTGCAACCCTAACCCTAAATTTTTGCTCAAATCTATCTCTACGGAATTTGTTGGAATAGAAATTTCAATCTGTGTGAACATTGCGGGCGCAACAACTCTAGTGCATAGAATCAGAAATTTGAAGCACTAGAGGATCGAATCTCACCCTAACTTGGTGGAGATCCTCTACGGAGGCAACAGCGGAGGAGAATGCCATTGACAGCGACGGAATCCGGCAGCGAGGGCACGCTGGAGACGAAGGCGACGATCCGAAGACCTGGGCGACGATTGAAGAAATTTTCAACGTACGAGCCGCGGACATATATATACCCATGTGCTGTCGGTGAGACTGAGCAAAAACAATCAGTGGCACCGAAGTGAATAACTGATGTGAGTACATCGCTTTGGTGAAACCGAGAGCTTTAAATCGGTCTCTCTGAGATTGAAAAATCAGATCAGTCCAAGTGTTTTCGGTGAGACCGGATGCTTGTGAGTTGGTCTGTCCGAAAAACACTTACAAGGTTTTGGAGGCCAGCCCTAAGCGGACCGGTGGCTCCGAGTGCTCCTCACTCGGAGGGTCCGAAAGAGACTTGTTCAAGTTTTTGTGATATAGCAAGAAAGAATTTAGACAAGTTGAGATAGACAGCTAGAGAAGGTACTTAGGCATTCTTGTACATCCATTTGGCCAAATAAAACCAAATCAATCAAACTACAAATGGATGTCCTCAAATGAGAAATATGCATAGCAACATGCTCACACAATAAGATAGCAAATGAAACATGTGTCAAACTTGCACAACCAATTCTAGCAACTATCAAGCAATGGGCGATGACATAGTCATCTATATATGAGTATATTGACTTAGGAGTCAAATGAGAACATTTGATCATAGGTCATACACATCGTTTAAGCACAAGTGGGGCTACCACTTTTACATAAAGCATTAATGTGTGCACACCATTAGAGTTGCTTTGACTCAAGTCTTGGAGTAAAGCTCCCCCTAGATGTGATATCCCCCCAAGGAGGGATGAACTAACCTTGGGTTTTGTCGATGTTGACTTCATGTAGATGTTGTAGATGTGGATGCTCAATGTTGATGTAGACCATCAAGAGTTGGGAGCAATCCTTGGAGCTTTGCACTTTCAATACCTACATGGGTTAGTCCCACACAAGGAACATACAAAGATATCCATAGACATAGAGTGAAATGCACACATTATGATGTCCATGAATGCATTGAATACCTTGTCCTTTGCCTTACCAACAAGAGGGTTTGTGACTCCATGAACTAGTGCAAGATGTTAAAGTTGGTTGCACAAGTTCTTGCCATAAATGAATGTGAGTGAAGTTTGTTGGCAGAGTCACCCTCAAGAACTCTCTAGTTCTTCTTCTTTGGGACCCACATCAACTTGATGGGAATCCTTGGAGTTGTAGTAGCACTTGATGAAGTAGAACTTGATGAGACCTTTGGAACCCATTTGACCAAAGCTTGAGGTGGTCCTTCAAATGAGTCAATCTCTTCTTGAAGCTTGTCCTTGCTTTTTAGCTTGTGGTCTTGAGGTGGAAGATCATCTTGAGCTTGTGTCCCCTTGAAAGAAGTAGGATCATACTTCTCTTGTTGAGGAACAAACTTCGTCTTGGGGTATTGATCTTCCTCCCACTCAACTCCATTGGCATTGAACTTTCGTTCAAAACCAACACCTTGGTTCTTCCGGTGCCTTCCTTGCTTACGCACAATTTCCTCAAATTGCTTACTTCCGGCAAGACTTTTGTAAACACCCTTTTCTATAATTCCTTTCAATAAATCGTTTTCTTGCTCAAGCGTAACTTGGCTAAGAGAATCATTACTGGAATCAATAGAACTACTAGATAGCAACAACATTGGATTTAGCATTGTTATTGTTACTACTAGAGATAGAACTCTTTTTACCCTTGTTACTAGTTTGCTTAGATTTAACTTGTGGCATGAAGGTAGACAAGAGTAAACGTTTGGCAAGATATGAAGAACTCTTCTTTCAAAGATCATCATTGATAGCTTTAAGAAACTCAGGCTCTTGCTCTAAATTTAGCTTCTCGAAGCGTAGCTTCTCATGAGATATTAAAAACTCTCTATGATCCCCTTGAGTTGTTTCATGAGTTTACTTAAGAGTGTTTAATTCTTTAGTTAGACGCTCAATCTCCTTCATAGCATTGTCATTCATTTCCTCTTGACTATGATTACTAGCATGTTCATTATAGCTCACATCACTAGGCTTATCAACAAGTAAATCATCATCACCAAGCAAATCATCCTCATCACTATTAAAGTCAAAGTATTCAGGGTGTGATACCTTGGGGCCTTTTGCCATGAAGCATCTTCCAATTCCTTCATTTGGTGAGTCAAATAGATGATAGGAGTTGGAGGATACGAGAGCAAGTCTGGCAACACCTTCATCTTGACTATAGTCGGAGTCGGAGTGATAGCTTCTCTCGGAGTGGTTGTCGGAGTCGGAGCCGGAAATCCATTCACCAACATGAGCTTGATGTCTTCTTCTAGTGTAGCTCTTGGATGACTTGTCCTTCCTTTCCGAATCTTTGCTCCTTCGAGAAGATCTTCGTTCATAAGGATCATCCCTACTCCTTCTCTCCTTGTGAGGTGATTCATCTCTTCTATGTCTTCCTCTTGGTGATTCGTCTCTTTTCTTGTGAGGTGCTATACACTCATTGGAATAGTGTCTGGGTCTTTCACAATTATAGCAATTTCGGTCATGACTTGATGATCTTTTCTCATAATGTCTTGAGCTTGAGCTTATTTCTTTTCCTTTGTTCTTGTAAAACTTGTTGAACCTTTTCACCATTAGGCTTATCTCTTCATTGGATACTAGCTTGTCGCTTGAAGTTGTGGGAGCATCGGTTGAGGCTTTGTAAGCACCACTTGATTTGTTGTGTAGCTCCTCTTTGTCCTTGAGTGACATCTCATGAGCAACAATCCTTCCAATGTCATCCGTGGGCTTGAGATCTTTGTAATTGGGCATCATTTGGATCAAAGTGCACACGGTATCATATTTTCCATCCAAGGCTCTAAGGATCTTCTTGATAATGAATTTGTCGGTCATCTCTTCACTTCCTAAGTCAGCAATCTCATTTGTGATGAGAGCAAGCCTAGAGTACATTTCAGTGACTCCTTCACCATCCTTCATCTTGAACTTGTAAAGTTGACTTTGAAGCACATCCAACTTGGATTCCTTGATGGACTCGGTACCCTCGTGCATATCAACCAAAGTATCCCAAATTTCCTTTGCATTCTCAAGGTGGTTGATCTTGTTGAACTCTTCGGGACACAAACCGTTGAAGAGAATGTCACAAGCTTGAGCATTGTATTGCAACACCTTCAATTCTTCCGCGGTTGCTTCATGATCCGGTTCCTTACCGTCTTCAATGAATTCACCTTGCAAGCCAACACGAACAATAGCCCAAACTGCGGGGTTATGACCAAGAATATGCATTTTCATCTTATGCTTCCAACTAGCAAAGTTTGTACCATCGAAATATGGACCTCTACGGTGATAGTTACCATCACTAGACGCCATACTCTCCTAGGTTGCAAAACCAATGCAATGGAGAACAAAGCTCTGATACCACTTGTAGGATCGAAAGTATGTCCAGAGGGGGGTGATTAGACCACTTGGCCAAATAAAAATCTATCCTTTTCCCAATTTTAGTTGTGGGCAGATTTTAGCAAGTACACCAAGTCAAGTAACACCCTACACATGCAATTCTAAGAGTGTAGCAGCGGAAAGTAAAACATTGCACATGTAAGTAATGGAGGTGATTGGAGATTTCAAACGCAATGAAGACACGATGATTTTTGGCGTGGTTCCGATAGGTGGTGCTATCGTACGTCCACGTTGATGGAGGCTTCAACCCACGGAGGGTAACGGTTGCGCGAGTCCACGGAGGGCTCCACCCACGAAGGGTCCACGAAGAAGCAACCTTGCCTATTCCACCATGGCTTCCGTCCATGAAGGACTAGCCTCACTCGGGGTAGATCTTCACGAAGTAGGCGATCTCCTCGCCCTCACAAACTCCTTGGTTCAACTCCAGATGATGTTGGAGGCTCCCAAGTGACACCTAACCAATCTAGGAGACACCACTCTCCAAAAGGTAATAAATGGTGTGTTGATGATGAACTCCTTGCTCTTGTGATTCAAATGATAGTCTCCCCAACACTCAAACAGTTCCTCATAGATTTGGATTTGGTGGAAGATGGATTTGAGTGGAAAGCAACTTGGGAAAGGCTAGAAATCAAGGTTCAAATGGTTGGATTGGAATCTCTTGATCTCAACACATGAGTAGGTGGTTCTCTCTCAGAAATTGTATGGTGGAAGTGTAGGCACATTCTGATGGCTCTCTTACTTGGTAAGAGGGTGGTGGAGGGGTATATATAGCCTTCACCTAAAATCCAACCATTACAAGTCTTTGACCCAACTCGGTGACACCGACATGAAAATCTCGGTGAGACCGACTAGTGTAAAAGACATGAACATTAGGCTTTTCGGTGGGACCGATCAAAACATCTCGGTGAGACCAAAGTGCAATGGCTAGGGCAAGACCAGGTTTCGGTGAGACCAAAAATTTCATCTTGGAAATTCTGAAGTGAAGTAACATCGTTACAGCAAGTTGGTCGAGCCTTCTCGGTGGGACCGAGAAACATTTCAGTTGCACCGATCTGTTAGGGTTTGGCATGTGGCATAGTGGATAGCAGTCTTGGTGAGTCCGGATAAGAATGTTTCGGTGGGACCGAGATCAACTTTTAGGGTTTTGGGTAGGAATGAAGTGGAGAAGTATTTGAGAGTTTTGGAGCAATATCACTAAGCATTTGAGCAATTGAGTCATAATCAAAACCTCATTCCCTTTTAATAGTATTGGCTTTTCCTATGGACTCAATGTGATCTTGGATCACTTAACCAAAAATGTAGAGTCTTGAAGCTTTGCCAATCTTTGTCCTTAGCATTTTGAGGGGTCCACATCCATTAATCCTTGCCATGCCAATCATTGATCTTTTCTGAAATTTACTAGCAATAAGAATTAGATCAATGATATATAAGTTGTTATTGATTACCAAAACCACCCGGGGATTAGTTGCACTTTCACTCTCTGGGATACAAAGAACCCAAGAGGCTTGCCGGACGGAACACCGAACATGCACTTCTCGGGGTTGAGATTCAAGTTGAGTTTGCGCAAGTTTGCAAATGTCTCTTCCAAATCTTGGATCAGCGTTGACTTGTCCTTGGTTTTGACCACAATATCATCCATGTTGGCTTCCACATTTCTGTGCAACTGCGGCTCAAAACCGATCTGAACTGCTCTGGCAAAAGTTGCCCCGGCACTCTTCAACCCGAAGGGCATGCGTAAAAAGAAATACATGCCACACGGGGTGATGAATGTTGTTTTCTCCTCATATTCCTTGGCCATAAAAATCTGATGATAACCAGAATAGGCGTCAAGAAAAGAGAGTAACTCATAGCCGGCAGTGGAGTCCACAATCTGGTCGATGCGCGGCAAAGGAAAAGGGTCCTTTGGACAAGCTTTATTTATATCAGTGAAGTCTATACAAAGCCTCCACTTCCCATTCGCCTTGTGCACCACCACTGGATTGGCTAATCCATGTGGGGTGTAGCACTCCTCTGACCAGGCCTGCTGCTTCCAGCTTCTTGATCTTTTCGGCAATAAACTCTTGCCGCTCCAAGTCTTGCTTTCTGACCTTCTGCTTGACGGGTCTTGCATGAGGACAGACAACAAGGTGGTGCTCAATTACCTTCCTAGGAACACCGGGGATGTCAAATGCTTGCCAGGCAAACACATCAACATTCACCCGTAGGATGGCAACGAGCGTGCTTTCCTATTTGTCACTGAGAGTGGCACTTATGGAGAAAGTGCCTCTCATCCCATCTTCTCTCGCAAACACTTGCTTGGTCGCCGGTGCGGAGGCCTTGGCTTTCTTGCTCTGGCCGGCAGAGCTCTCTGGTATGTCCTCAACAGGCATGCTGCACTCTAAAGTGCGCTTCCCGGAGTCCTTATCAGAGGTCTTGCCGGTCTTCTTCTTCTTTCCTCCCTCGGGAGCTTTGCCGGCAGGAGCATGTACCTCCACGGCAGATGCTGCCACTGCCTCCCAGTAGAGCTTGTCGGCGCAGATGATTGCGTCTTTCTGGTTGGACTTGATGGTGAGGACGCCCATTGGCCCTGGCATCTTGATGACATTGTACGCATAGTGCGACGCAGCCATGAACTTTGCCAGCACCGGGCGGCCCAGAATTCCATTATATGGCAGCGGCATCTTGACGATGTCAAAGACAATCTTCTCCGTCCGGTAGTTGAGCTCGCTGCCAAATGTGACCGGCAATGTGATCTGGCCCTTCAGCTTGTTCCTCCCCGGACTGATCCCTTGGAAAGTGCCTGCCTCCTTGAGATCCTTGTCAGGAATCTGCAGCCTCTTGATCACATCGGGAGAGATCAAGTTCAAGCCGGCCCCACCGTCAACCAGCATCTTTGTCACCTTGAACGGCAAACACCGCAGTTGTGCGATAAGGGTGATCCTCGGCGTCAAGGACGATGGGCACGTGTGACCACTTGAGTGGCTTCTGTGCTTCCATCACTGGCTCCACGACATTCACCTCGCAGACCCATTGCTTCAGTTGCCGGCGTGAGGAGTGCAGAGATGCACCTCCGTCAACACACATGGCGTCCACTGCAATCTGGAACTCCTTGTTGGACCCGTCTTCGTCCTCCTTATCATCATCTCCTTTCTGGCCCTGAGCGGCCTTCTCTTTCAGCTGTTTGGCCTTGCCGCCGCGGCCTCCTCGGCCACCACGGTTTTGCTTACTGGACCCACCGGCACCATCTTGGCCCTTCTCCTTGTCGCGCTTCTCGTATTCAGCTTTCTGCTTCTCGGCAAGTTGCTCCACTTGCCGGCACTCCTAGAGATCGTGCCCCTTGGTACGGTGGATCTTGCAGTACGGCCCACCAGTCTTGCCGGCCTTGTCGCCTGTCGCAACTTCCCGACAGTCAGCGCATCCAGCAACCTCCTTGCCGGGGCTTCTTGGCGGCGTTGGCGTCACCGGAGCCCTCGACGGCCATCATTGACTTGCCTTTGTGCTTCCTGTTGCGCTTTTGGCCCTTTTTCTGCGGGGTTGATGCGTCATCTGCATCGTCGTCCTCAGAGTCGACTTCGGTGCCAGCATCTTCCCCAGGGAGTCGCCTCCCTTCCTCAGCATGTGCACACTTGTCTGCCAAGGCGTATAGGTTGTTGATGGTCCTGACCTTCTCAATGTTCATCTCAGACCGCATTCTACGGTTGCGCACATTCGTGTGGAACGCGGCGCAAATAGCTGCTGGATGAACATCGGGGATGTTGTGGTGCACACGGCTGAACCTTTGTATATACTTGTATAGGGGCTCACCATCTCTCTAAGGTGTCACATGCAAATCGCTCTCCTGACCAGGGAGCTTGCGGCCACCCTGGTAGGCACCCACGAATTGATGGCACAGATCCGACCAAGAAGAAATGGAGCCCTCTGGCAAGTTCATCAACCACGACCTAACGTTGGGCTTGAGTGCCAATGGGAAGTAGTTGGCTAATATCTTGTCGTCCCGCCCCCTGGCAGCCTGCACTGCGATGGTGTAGAAGCCAAGGAACTCTGCTAGACTGAGCGTGCCGTCGTACCTGTCGGGCAGCTCTGGCTTGAAGGCACGAGTGGACGGCCAGCAAACTTGCCGCAGCTCATGAGTAAACGCTAGGTAGCCTACCTCGTAAGGTAAACACCCAAGATACCCTGGCGCTGGCACGTATGCTGCCGGCCTAGCACGGTCGTCTGACTGACGGCGTGCTTCCCGGCGCCGCTCGATCTTCCTACGGGCGTCCTCATTGCGCCGTTCGTGGAGCACATGGCACTGATCTTGGCGAACCTGCGGATCCAATGATGCCATGACACCGTGTCCTGGTCATCCGATCGGCGAGTTTGCCGCCGCAGTGGTTGTTGACGTGGAGGCGAGTGCACCGTTGGCGCAGCATCTCTGACACGGCCGTCGGTTGGACCCGCCAGCAACATGGGTGGTCGCCGTGAAGGCCCCGCCTCCAGTGTCTTGCCGGGATCGGCAAAACTGATGAGACTCTGAATGGTGGCCCTCCATTTGTCCATCTTATCAGGAGTTGGCGGGAAGTTCAAAAGCATTTGAACCCGTGCCATGGCTTCTCCCGCCGTGGTTGGCATGGCGGGGAACATGGAACGGGACGGCGTTCGACTCCTGGCAGAGCCAGCAGGAAGCTCGTCGCGTACCCGCTGCCGCAGCACATGCTCACCAACGGGTTGGCGTGGTGGTGGTGCCTGAATATCATGAGGACAATGCTCAGGGCCAACTTGACACCGTCCAGGACCACCAGCACCGCGGGGAAGTGTGTTGTGCCCATCTTGCGATGGTCGCGGTACACGTCCCACCGCAACGTTGTTGGACGTCACCGCTCCATCCTTGGACGTCGCGGTGGCTGGGCCCTGGCTTGCACCGGTTCGAACCGTATTGCTACGGCGACTGTGCTCACCAGAACATCATTTGAGTCGGCCATCTGCGCCATCTTTGGTGTAGTGGCTACGCTCACCATGGGGGTGAGGAAGCTGACTGCATCTGCCGCCCGCGCCTCCTGCTCCGCCCGTCGCAGTCGTACCGTGCGCACCGGACGCGCCGCCTACGCCGCCGGTGGACGCCTGCGAGGGTAGCTTGGAGGTGGAAGGAGCCGTCGTGGCTCCAACCTTCTTCTTAGGCGCCATCGACGAGAGTAACGAAACTAACACTCACACTACCAACACTAATTCGTAACACACGCACCCCTGCCTGGCGCGCCAAAGATGTCGTGGAGAAACGACAATCTATGGGACCGAGAGGGCCCCTTTGCGGTTCGTCTACGGGATCGGTGCGCTACAAAGAACAGGGTTGATAGATGCAAGAACACACTGTGGTTTATCCAGGTTCGGACCGCTATGAGCATAAAACCCTACTCCTACTTTGGTGGTTTGATTGTGGATGAGCTCAAGTTACATGGAGTGTAGCTTGTCGGCAAGGTGCGTGGGAAGTGTAGCTACTACACGTAATTGAACTAGGTGTCGACCATTCTAACTGTAGCCGCGGGCCTCCTTTTATAGGCCAAGGGGTTACCACAGGGGCTAAAATGGTCATTACAGGGTATGAACAGTGAGTGCACTGTCATCAAGTCTATCTCCTAACGGGGGAGGACAAACGCATTAAATGCCCGTTAGGTGCTACGCCGAGGAGGCGAGTTACAGCTGGGGTTCTGCACCGTTCGTCGAGCTGCCCCTTTTGCTATCTTGACACGACCCAAGGACATGTGTCATTAAAGTTAACCCTTGCGTGGCATGCTGACACGTGCCCTGACCAGCTGTGTTTGACTGTCTGCCCGCTCGACACCTATCATATGTGCTTATCTAGCCGATGATGAGGTGGAGCAGTAATGAGACAGACAGAGCCTGCTAGCACGGAGCTTGTCGGGCCTTCGCTTGCCGGCAAGAAGCTTGCCGGCAAGTAACTTGTCGGGTCTTAGCTTGTCGACGAGTAGCCTGCCGGCAACCAGAGTCTTGGTCTTCAGTATTGAACTAGTACTTCTCGATGACCTGCCTGGAGGTCTTCTTCATGGTCTCGTTATTCTAATCTTGAGTCTTTACGGAAGCAATCCTCCGGCAAGCCCTTGCCGTTAGGAGGGGCTGCAACCGTTTGTGCATAAGTCAGGGTATGAAGAAACCTGTGTTTTTATACACCGACACTAGAGCTGCAATTTATTTAACTTTCTTTCGTTTTGCAATTTATACTTTTGCCTATACAATATTTAATCCTTGAAAGTAACGAGTTCAAGGGGATTGACAACCCTCTTGCTCGCGTTGGGTGCAAGTATTTGCTTTTGTGTGTGTAGGTGTTGTTCACGAGGCTTTACGTGATTCTCCTATTGGTTGGATAAACCTTGGTTCTCACTGAGGGAAATACTTATCTCTACTGTACTGCTTCACCCTTCCTCTTCAAGGAAAATCCCAACGCAGCTCACAAGTAGCACATATCGGCGGATTTCCAAACAAATATGTCCCAGTTGGCTCTGACAAAGGCCAGTAGCTCTGCCTTCTGTTTGCCTAGGAGGTATCTAATACGTCTCCAACGTATCTATAATTTTTTATTGTTTCATGCCATTATCCCACTATTTCCACATACTTTTGGCAACAATTTATATGATTTCTTGGACTAACATATTAATCTAGTGCCCAGTGCCAGTTCCTATTTTTTTGCATGTTTTTGTATTTCGCAGAAAATCCATGTCAAACGAAGTCCAAACGCAATAAAATTTTACGAAGAATTTTTATGGAATATATGGGAATTTTTGGTGCAAGAATCAAAAGAAGGGGGGGGGGGCACAGGCCCCACAAGCTCTAGGGGGTGCGCCCCCATCACTTGTGGCCATCTCATAAGTCGGTTGGAGGTGTCCTTCGGCCGCAAGGAAGCTAATATCCGGAGAAAATACCCCTTATAATTTCAGCCCAATCGGAGTTACGGATCTCTAGGTATTTAAGAAACGGCGTTCGGCCAGAAAACAGGGACGCGAAATAGAGAAGAAAACAGAGAGAGAGAGATCCAATCTAGAGGGGCTCCCGCCCCTCGAGGCCGGGGAGGCCAAGGACCAGAGGAGGAATTCTTATCCCATCTAGGGGGAAGGCCAAGGAAGAAAAAGGAGGGGGCTCTCTCCCCCTCTCTCCCGATGGCGTCGGAGCACTGCCGGGGGAACCATCATGACAGTGATCTACATCAAAAACTTCGCCACCGTCATCACCAAGTCTCTCCCCCTCTATGCGGCGGTGTAACCTCTCTCTACTCGCTGTAATATCTACTTAAACATGTTACTTTATGCCACATATTATTATCCAGTGATGTGTTGCCATCCTATGATGTTTGAGTAGATTCGTTTTGTCCTATGGGTTGATTGATGACCGTGATTGATTTGAGTTGCATGTTTTATTTTGGTGTTGTCCTATGGTGCCCTCCGTGCCGCACACACGTGTGGGATTCCCGTTGTAGAGTGTTGCAATATGTTCATGATTCACTTATAGTGGGTTGCGAGAGTGACAGAAGCTTAAACCCGAGAAAGAGAGCTGTTGCATATGGGATTAAAGGGGACTTTACACTTAATGCTATGGTTGGGTTTTACCTTAATGATCTTTAGTTGTTGCGGATGCTTGCTAGAGTTCCAATCATGAGTTCATGTGATCCAAGTATGAAAAAGTGTGTTAGCTTATGCCTCTCCCTCATATAAAACTGCAATAATGATTACCGATTTAGACAAATCTTTCTCAATGTTCTCCAAAAGCTCTCTACTAAAACAACTAATTATTTATTATCTCGCAAAGTACTTCTAGTTTTATTCTCGCAAAGTAGTTTTATTCTTGTTCTAGGTAAAGCAAACGGCTGCTACCTCCTCTTCATCTACCTCTCTTTCAGCCACAAGTGCAGCACTAACCACTTGATTTGTTGTCGCTAAGTATAGCAGCAACGTCTCTTGCGGCCTAGGCACAACTAAGACTAGCGAAGAGGACATGTACTCCTTCAAATCTTGGAGCGCGGCCTCCGCTTCCGGAGTCCAGTTCACTGGACCTGCCTTTTTCATTATCTTGAAAAATGGCAAGGCGCGCTCTGCCGATTTGGAGATGAACCTGCTAAGGGCGGCAATGCAGCCGGCAAGACGCCTAACGTCCTTGACGCGTCTTGGTGCTTCAATTTGCTCAATTGCTTTGATCTTGTCGGGGTTGGCTTCAATCCCTCTCTGAGATACAAAGAACCCAAGAAGCTTGCCGGACGGAACACGGAACACACACTTCTCGGGGTTGAGCTTCAAGTTGAGCTTGCGCAAGTTTGCAAATGTCTCTTCCAAATCTTGGATTAGTGTTGACTTGTCTCTGGATTTGACCACAATGTCATCTATGTAAGCTTCCACATTTCTGTCCAGCTGTGGCTCAAAACTGATCTGAACTGCTCTGGCAAAGGTTGCCCCAGCACTCTTCAATCTGAAAGGCATACGCAAAAAGTAGTATGTGCCACATGGAGTGATGAATGCGGTTTTCTCCTCATCTTCCTTGGCCATAAAGATTTGATGATAACCAGAATAGGCATCAAGAAAAGATAGTAACTCACAGCCGGCAGTGGAGTCCACAATCTGGTCGATGCGCGGCAAAGGGAAAGGGTCCTTTGGACAGGCTTTATTTATATCAGTGAAGTCTATATAAAGCCTCCACTTCCCATTCACCTTGCGCACTACGACTGGATTGGCTAACCACGTAGGGTGTAGCACTCCTCTGACTAGGCCTGCCGCTTCCAGCTTCTTGATTTCTTCGACAATAAACTCTTGCCGCTCCAAGGCTTGCTTTCTGACCTTCTGCTTGACGGCCCTCGCATGAGGGCATACAACAAGGTGGTGCTCAATTACCTCCCTAGGAACACCGGGGATGTCAGATGCTTGCCAAGCAAACACATCGACATTCGCCCGTAGGAAGGCAACGAGCTCGCTTTCCTATTTGTCATTGAGAGTGGCACTTATGGAGAAAGTGCCACTCGTCCCATCCTCCCTTGCAAATACTTGCTTGGTCGTCGGCGTAGAGGCCTTGGCTTTCTTGCTCTTGCCGGTAGAGCTCTCTAGTATACCCTCAATAGGCATGCCGCACTCTAAAGTGCCCTTCCCGGAGTCCGTATCAGAGGTCTTGCCAGACTTCTTCTTCTTCTTTCCTCCCCCGGGAGCTTTGCCGGCAGGAGCAGGTGCCTTGACAGCAGGTGCTGCCATTGCCTCCCGGTAGAGCTTGTCGGCGCAGATGATTGTGTCCTTCTGGTTGGACCTGATGGTGTGGATGTCCATCGGCCCTGGCATCTTGATGACATTGTAGGCAAAGTGCGACACAGCCATGAACTTGGCTAGCGCCGGATGGCCCAGAATTCCGTTGTATGGCAGCGGCATCTTGACGACGTCGAAGAAAATCTTCTCTGTCTGGTAGTTGAGGTCGCTGCCAAATGTGACCGGCAGCGTGATCTGGCCCTTCGGCTTGTTCCTCCCTGGACTGATCCCTTGGAACGTGCCGGTCTCCTCAAGATCCTTGTCAGGGATCTGCAGCCTCTTGATCACGCCGGGAGAGATCAAGTTCAAGCCGGCCCCACCGTCACCCAACATCTTTGTCACCTTGAGGTTGCGGATTGTTGGCGAAACCAACAATGGCAAACACCCGACGGTAGTAGTGCGATCAGGGTGATCCTCGGCGTCAAAGACAATGGGCGTGTGCGACCACTTGAGTGGCTTATGTGCTTCCATCATGGGCTCCGCGGCATTCACCTCACGGACCCACTGCTTTAGTTGCCAGTGTGAGGAGTACAAAGATGCGCCTCCGTCAACACACATGGCCTCCACTGTGTTCTGGAACTCATTCTCGGACCCATCCTTGTCCTCATCATCATCATTCTGGCCTTGAGCAGCCTTCTCTTTTGGCTGCTTGGCCTTGCCACGGCGGCCCCCTCGGCCACCTCGGTTCTGCTTGTCGGATCCACCGGCACCATCCTGGCCCTTCTCCTTGTCGCACTTCTCGTACTCTTGCTTCTGCTTCTTAGCAAGCTGCTCCACTTGCCGGCACTCCTGGAGATCGTGGCCCTTGGTATGGTGGATCTTGCAGTATGGCCCACCGGTCTTGCCGCCCTTGTCGCCTGCCGCTGCCTCTCGGCAGTCAGCGCATCCGGCAACCTCCTTTCCGGGGCCTCCTGCCTTGGACTTCTTGGCGGCGTTGGCATCACCGGGGCTCTCGACTGCCATCACTGACTTGCCTTTGCTTCATGTTGCACTTCCAGCTCTTCTTCTGCGGGGTCGATGCATCGTCTACATCGCCGTCTTCAGAATAGACTTCGGCGCCAACATCTTCCCCAGGGAGTCGCCTCCCTTCCTCAGCACATGCACACTTGTTCGCCAAGGCGTATATCTCATTGATGGTCCTAACGTTCACGATATTCATCTCAGACCGCATTCTGTGGTTGCGCACATTCGTGTGGAACACGGTGCAAATAGCTGCGGGATGAACATCGGGGATGTTGTGGTGCACACGGCTGAATCTATGTATATACTTGCGGAGGGGCTCGCCATCTCTCTGGGGGATCACATGCAAATCGCTCTCCTGACCAGGGAACTTGTGGCCACCCTGGTAGGCACCCACGAATTGATGGCATAGATCCGACCAAGAAGAAATGGAGCCCTCTGGCAAGTTCATCAACCACGATCTGACATTGGGCTTGTGTGCCAACGGAAAGTAGTTGGCCAAAATCTTGTTGTCGCGCCCCCCGGTAGCCTGCACCGCGATGGTGTAGATGCCAAGGAACTCTGCTGGACTGACCGTGCCATCGTATCTATCGGGCATCTCCGGCTTGAAGGGACGGGTGGACGGCCAGCAAACCTGCCGCAGCTCACGAGTAAACGCTGGGCAGCCCACCTCGTAAGGTAAGCACCCAGGGTACCCTGGCACTGGCACGTATGCTGCCGGCCTGGCACGGCCGTCTGACAGACGGCGTGCCTCCCGGCGCCGCTCGATCTTCGTACGGGCGTCTTAGTCGTGCCTTTCGTGGAGCACTTGGCGCTGGTCTTGGTGGCCCCACGGATCCGACGATGCCATGGACATAACATCCTGGTCATCCGATTGGCGAGATTGCCGCCGCTGTGGTTGTTGGCATGGAGGCGATTGCACCGTTGGTGCACCATCTTTGGCACAGCAGCCAGTTGGTCCTGCCGGCACTGTGGGTGGCCGTCTGGAGGGGCCCACATCTTGTGTTTTGCCAGGATCGGCAAAACTGACGAGGCTCTGAATGGTGGCCCTCCATTCGTCCATCTTGTCAGGAGCTGGCGGGAGGTTCAAAAGCATTTGAACCCGCGCCATGGCTTCTGCCACCGTGGTTGGCATGGCGGGGAACACGGAACGGGACGACGTTCGACTCCTGGCAGGGCCAGGAGGAAGCTCGTCGTGTACCGATTGTCGCAGCCCATGCTCACCAACGGGTTGGCATGGTAGTGGTGCCTGAACATCGTGAGAACGATGCTCAGGGCCGGCTTGACGCTGTCTAGGACTACCAGCACCGCGGGGAAGAGTGGCGTGCCCATCTTGCGATGGTCGCAGCACATGTCCCGCCGCAGCGTTGTTGGACATCGCCGCTCCATCCTTGGACGTCACGGCAGTGGGGTCCTGGCTTGCACTGGTTCGAATTGTATTACTGCGATGATTGTGCTCACCCGAACGTTGTTGGAGTTGGCCGTCTGCGCCATCTCCGGTGTGCTGACTGTGATCGCCGGAACGGTGGGGATGCTGGACACCCGCACCGCCGGCGCCTCCTGCCCCAGCCGTCCCAGCCGTAGCGCCCGTGCTAGCTGTGCCGCCTGCGGACGTCTGGGAAGGCCGCTTGGAGGTGGTGGGAGCCGTTGTGGCTCCAGTCTTCTTCTTCGGCGCCATCGACGAAGGTGATGGGGCTGAAGATCACACTACGAACACTGATTCGTAATACAGGATCCCCTGCCTAGCGCGCCAAAGATGTCGCGGGAAAATGATGATCTATGGGATCGAGAGGATCCCTTTGCGGTTCGGCTGTGGGATCAATGTACTACAAAGAGCAGGGCTAATAGATGTGAGAACAAGCAACGATTTATCCAGGTTTGGGCCGCTGTGAGCGTAAAACCCTACTCCTGCTTTGGTGGTTTGATTGGATATGAACTCAAGATTACAAGGAGTACAGCTTGCCGGCAAGGTGCGCGGGAAGTGCAGCTACAGCGTGTAATTGAACAAGGAGTCGACCATTCTAACTGTAGCCATGGGCCTCCTTTTATAGGCCAAGGGGTTACCACACTGGCTAATATGGTCATTTACAGGGTATGAATAGTGACTTGCACCGTCACCACGTCTATCTCCTGATGGGGTAGGACAAGCGCATAAAATGCACCGTTAGGTGCTACGTCGGGGAGGCGAGGCTTTGGGTAAAAGATCTGTACCACCGGTCCTGGCGCCCTCCTATTGTCTTGACACGTCCCAGGGATGGGTGTCATTAAAGTTAATCCTTGTGTGGCATGCTGTCACGTGCCTTGGCCAGCTATGTTGACTGCCTGCCCGCTCGACACCTATCATCCATGCTTATCTAGTCGATGATGAGGTGGAGCAGTAACGGGACAGAATGAGCCTGCTGGCGCGGAGCTTGCTGGGCCTTCGCTTGCCGGCAAGGAGCTTGCTGGCATCCAGAGTCTTGGTGTTCACCTTGCCAGCACGAAGCTTGCTAGCAAGGGCAGTCTTGATCTTCAGTACTAGAATAGTACTTCTCAACGACCTGCCTGGAGGTCTTCTTCACGGCCTTGTTTAATCTAAGTCTTGAGTCACAGTAACCCTCTGGCAAGCCTTTGCCGTCAGGAAGGCTACAACTGCCTGTGCACAAGTCAGGGTACGAAGGCACCCATGCTTTAGTACACCGACAGGGCTACCACATAATAATGTGGCATTTGCTACTTGAGGATCTATGAAATGCGCTCTCTCCTTTATTCTTTGCATGATCAATCCCCTGAGAGGAATACAATATAGTTAGCTTTTTTTTCGTTTACAGCCTTGTATGGAGAAGTTGATCAGAGTTTGTGAACTACTTACAACATCAAGCATTTAACAAGAGTGATAGCGAGCACATCGAAGTTGAAGAAGAGATGAAAGTTCTTGAATTCCACACAGATGGATCCTCGATCATGACGAAAATGATCGCTGTCATAGTGGACTAGCAGAACCTCATGACCTGCTGACATTTCATCCATGCAATATTTATGTAACTTGCGGCAACTAGAACTGCACTCCTCTAAGTATTCGTCAACAAGAAATGGCTGGCCATGGACGTACTTGCATGCTACAAGTACGTCTGATTTATTTTTAGCAAGTATCCTTTTGACTTCTTCATCGGGCAAGCTGTCAGAACCAATATAACTCTCCAATTCGAACAACTTGCTGGTAATTTGGTTCTGGGCGATGAGTGCTTTTAGTAAGAGGCTATCGTTCGCATTCCTCCTCGGTCTCGGGGGCCGCTTCCTCGCGGGTGCGGCCGTGCCCGCTTTCCTCTTGGTACTTGAAGCACTTCTGGTGCAAGGTCTGGATGGTAGATAGATGGACTGCTGAGCCGGTGGTGAAGATACGACGGACTGTTGAGCAGATGATTTAGCTACGCCGGACTGCTGAGCTGGCGGTGTTGCTGTAATGGACTGCTGAGCTGTAGGAGCAGAGGCATCGGACTGCTGACCAGGCGGTGAAGCTATGTCGGGCTTCTATGCAGGTGGTGCCAACACATCGGTGTGCTGAGGAGGCTTTGCCAATGTGTTGGTTTGCTAAGTAGGCAGTGCCGACGCATCGGTATGCTGATCACGCAGCTACGAACCGACAGACTGGTGAGTAGGCGGTTCCGGACCTTCTGATTGCTTAGCAGTCCGTTCCACCGGGTTGGTCTGCTGAGCATGCGGTGCCGCTGTGTCTCCCCCTGCTGCTTCAGTGGCCGGCATCTGAACCGGTGGTGTGTCTTCAACAGTTGTAGGCCTTGCCACTAGCTGTTCAGGGGTGGACGATGACATGACCTGTACGGCATGAAGTCGGGGGGGGGGCTGATCACAGGTTGATGCATCAGCCGTCGGATTACGAGTATTAGGTTCCTCGGGGGAAGCACACGAGAGCTGCTGTGGCAAGGAGAGAGTCACCGGTTGAAGGGCGACATTGATTTCTCTTGGCGGGGCTTGAGGGATCTCATCTATGAAGTCTATTTCCTTTCGTGGCCACTGGATATGATTTAACAGTGTTTCTTCCAAGGTCCTTTGCTCATCACAGTCCCCTAGGACATTCTTCAGGGCAAATTTATTGAATCCAGGCTTTACTTCAGTCACGTAGCACTTCACACAGCCCGACTTCAATGGCAGATTGTCCAACAAGAGGCCCCCTTCTGAGTGGGGGGGGGGGGCAAAACCCAGGCCGTTGCACATTTTAACGTACCTTCATAATGTGTAAGCATGCCCCTCAGTCTGTCTTTCATTCCAGATAGATCAGATAAAGCATCATCATGCGCAACTGTAGTCTCAGTGTCGCTGGGGTCAGCTGATGCACAGCTACTCTTGTGAGGTGTTGTCGCGCAATAAGCAGCATTGTCCATGCCCGCCTCCCCTCCCATCTGCTGGCTCTCTCTTAGTGTTAGAGTCTTCTGCATCATCATTGACTCCTCAATTTCCATTCGAACTTTCGGATACATGTCCATCCTCAACATTTCATACAATTCTTTCTTCTTCTGTTCACTCCTCGCTTTTTTCATGGCGAGCTTCTCTTCTTTGCTGAGTGTGAAAGCCCTCTTGTGCGGGACATTGACACCTATACCCCTTGCACGGCCGAGGGGCTCTTTTGTTGCCAGAGCATCGGAAATAATTTCACATGGCCCTGAGTTCTTGTAGAACCTTCCAGGGTTGCTGGTGGAAGCCTTTAATATCGCGCGATACAGTTCTTCGTCATGTGAGTTTTTAAAGTAATATGAACCGTCATCACGCCTCCTTGCACGTGCCCGCAATTAGTCTCTAGCACATTCACCTCTGATTTCACTAAAGGCAGGTTTCCCACCCGCAGCTACTGCTTCTTTGTCCTCCTGGTCCCATATCGGTTTCATGTCGTAGTATCCTGCCGCACCCATACGGTGGGGGTGTGTGTTCCTCTTCTGAAGTTCTGATTGCTTGGCACTCTTCTTGGTAAACTCTGTAGTTGCCCTGACCATTTTGAATTCTGCCCAGTCTGCCTTTGTAATTTGGGGGTATGCGGGGATTGGGTCCTTGCCTTCACTCAAGTACTTCTTGTACAACACATGCTTCCAGTTTCTCTAAGCATCCCCAGCCTTCTTCAGTGCAGCGTGTTCCAGCTGCATTCTCCACTACTCTGGAACGTTGAAATGATCCATGATCTCCCAAACTAGCCTGTGCTGCGTTTTTGTGTCAGCCTTCCGAAGCCCCGGCTGATTAATGTTGAGCCTTGCCTTGCCAACAAATCCACACACACTCCTGAACCTCGTGCATGCTTTATCTGGTTTAGTTGGAGCCCAAGACTTTAAATCGATCTCGGTTACTTCATATACACCTTTAGGCTGGTGTGTGGGCTTTCTTGGAGCATTCTTCCGTGTCCTGACTGGAAGGGTGATTGCGGTACCTCTATCCCATTCCAGATTACTTGATCACTGATCATCTGCTGGAGACCTAGGGTTGTCGGACTCAGATGAAGATACATCACCGGAAGCATGAGTGCTGTCGCTGCTACTCGGCATCTACAGAGAACACATGTGAAATTCAGAAAAGGGGGATAAGCTAACAACTTGGTAGCAAGCTGTCTAGACATGTCATGTAATAATTTGGAAAATGTACGGCTAATTTGTTCATTTTGTGTGACTCGGGCGCCCATGTTCTGTAAATCGACAATAACTAATTGGAACAAATACAACTTATATGTACTAGTTAGGAAGGTAGATAATGAGCATATATACGCTCTCTGTTATTTTATAGCCAATTTGGGGACATACATAACCAAATAGGAAGAGGGATCACAAGGAAATATGCCTCACCGCGATGGAGAGCAGTTACTGACAGGTTTTTGTCCAAACCCGATAGGAGAGGTGAGGGTTACAGGATGGATATGCTCGAGGGCGGCTAGCGAGCAAACGAAGACGGTGAGGCGCGGGCAGCCGCGTGTTGGGAACGGAAGCAAAGGTAGGGTTGACGCCGAAGAGCGGGCACACGGCCGGGTTGAGCACGCCGGCGCCGGAAAGGGTTCTGGTGTGGATCTGGGGGAGGGGGGAGCTGGCGATGGAGTTTTGGTAGAATATGCGGACTGTTGAGTGAAACGGCGGTGGGCGGTGGGGGTCGCGTGTTGGCGGCTTTGGTGAAAAAAGGGCGCTGGTCGCGGCGCAGAAAGGCCTATGCAAATGGAAGCCTCTACGAGCCCGTGTGCACAAACAACATAATTTCGTTTGAAATAAAGACGTGGTAATTCTAAAATGAATACGTGAGTTCAACGTTTCGCCTCAATTTTTTTTCCACAGTACGGAATCACCATCATACCCTAGGTTTGATTTTCTGGCGCATTTCAGGTCTCGTTTGCTACATTTAAGCCATTTTTTGCATTTACCATGCATTTGGTGCATATAAATCAACACCATACTGCAACTACATGTGGGTGTTAGCAAAGAAGGTGTAAAAATCATTTCTGTGTCGCTTTGCTAGTTTTAATTCATTGTCCGAGAAACGGGAAGAATTTCAAACATTTCGGCCGCGAGATGCGGCCACCGGCGTAGGGCTTGTTGGTAATTTAATTACAGGAAATGCGGATGGACTTCGAAAATCACGAAAATCGGTGTGGCACCGTGGCGCGATCTCAAGACCCAGTGGAAAAAATTTGGTAAAGTTTGGCACAAGTTACGATGATCGCTCCTTGTAAACCGGAGCATCTCACAAGAAGGATCATAGTTCCCAATAGGAGACGTGGCAATTTGGACTCCAATCGTCGGTGACTTCATCGTTTTGCCTCGAAATTTTTTCCACGGTAGACAATCACCATTACACCCTAGTATTGATTTTCTGGCGCATTTCAGGCCCCGCTTGCTATATTTAAGCCATTTTTTGCATTTACCGTGCATTTTGTGCATATAAATCAAATCCCAACCGCAACTACATGTGGGTGTTAGCAAAGAAGGTCTACAAAATCATTTGTGTATCGCTTTGCGCGTTTTCATTCATTGTCCGAGGAATTGGAAGAATTTTCAAACATTTCAGATGCGAGATGCGGCCACCGGCGTAGGTCTTGTTGGCATTTTAATTACAGGAAATGCAGATGGAGTCCGAAAATCAATAAAATCGATGTGTCACCATGGCGTGCTCTCAACACCCCGTGCAAATTTTTTGGTAAATTTTGGCACAAGTTTGGATGATCGCTCCTTGGAAACCAGAGCATCTCACAAGAAGGATCATAGTTTCCAAAAGGACACGTGGCAATTCGAACTCTAGTCGCCGGTGACTTCATCATTTCGCCTTGAATTTTTTCCATAGTACGCAATCACTATTGTACCCTAGGTTTGATTTTCTGGCGCATTTCGGTGCTCCTTTGTTGTATTTAAGTATTTTTTTGCATTTACCGGGCATTTAGTGCATATAAATCAAATCCCAACTGCAACTGCATGTGGTGATGAAAGGGGTGAGGATTGCCATTTGATCTGGGTGCATCCAACGGTGCAGACGTATGATCCGTGGGGTTTGGGTTCTAGCCAATCAGAATGCACGACTCACATCGCGCGTAGTAAGTAGGGGTCATCGGTCACGGTTTTGTACGCACACGGCTTTCGTGAATGAACCGTGTGCTATTGGAAAACATTTACATCAAGGAGCAATATAATTTCTTTTGAAATGAAGACGTGGTAATTTTGAAATGAAGACACGTTTCGCCTCGAATTTTTTTCCACGGTACGCAATCACCATCATACCCTAGGTTTGATTTTATGGCGCATTTCAGGTCTCGTTTGCTACATTTAAGCCATTTTTTGCATTTACCATGCATTTAGTGCAGATAAATCAAAACCCTACTGCAATTACATGTGGGTGTTAGCAAAGAAGGTGTAAAAATCATTTCTGTGTTGCTTTGCTAGTTTTAATTCATTGTTCGAGAAACGGGAAGAATTTTCAAACATTTCGGCCACGAGATGCGGCCACCGGTGTAGGGCTTGTTGGTAATTTAATTACAGGAAATGCAGATGGACTTCAAAAATAATGAAAATCGGTGTGTCACTGTGGCGTGATCTCAAGACCTAGTGGAAAAAATTGGTAAAGTTTGGCACAAGTTACGATGATCGCTCCTTGCAAACCGGAGCATCTCACAAGAAGGATCATAGTTCCCAATAGGAGACGTGGCAATTCGGACTCCCATCATCGGTGACTTCATCGTTTCGCCTCGAATTTTTTTCCACGGTACACAATCACCATTACACCCCAGTATAGATTTTCTGGCGCATTTCGGGTCTCGTTTGCTATATTTAAGCCATTTTTTGCATTTACCGTGCATTTTGTGCATATAAATCAAATCCCAACCGCAACTACATGTGGGTGTTGGCAAAGCAGGTCTATAAAATCATTTGTGTGTCACTTTGCATGTTTTCATTCATTGTCCAAGGAATGGGAAGAATTTTCAAACATTTCGGATGCGAGATGTGGCCACCGGCGTAGGTCTTGTTGGCATTTTAATTACAGGAAATGCAGATGGAGTCCAAAAATCACGAAAATCGGTGTGTCACCATGGCGTGCTCTCAAGACCCCGTGGAATTTTTTTGGCAAAGTTTGGCACAAGTTTGGATGATCGCTCCTTGGAAACCGAAGCATCTCACAAGAAGGATCATAGTTTCCAAAAGGAGATGTGGCAATTCGAACTCCAGTTGCTGGTGACTTCATCGTTTCGCCTCGAATTTTTTTCCACAGTACGCAATCGCTATTATACCCTAGGTTTGATTTTCTGGTGCATTTCGGGGCTCCTTTGCTATATTCAAGCCATTTTTTTGCATTTCCCGGGCATTTAGTGCATATAAATCAAATCCCAACTGCAACTGCATGTGGTGATGAAAGGGATGAGGATTGCCGTTTGATCTGGGTGCATCCAACGGTGTAGACATATGATCCGTGGGGTTTGGGTTCTGGCCAATCAGAACACATGACTCACATCGCACGTAGTAGGGGTCATCGGCCACGGTTTGGTAGGCACACGGCTTTTGTGAATGAACCGTGTGCTATTTGCAAACCAGATTGCATATGTTCTGTTCATACATACTGGAGTGAGATCAATTGAGTGCGCTAGCTCTAGGGTATATAATCATAAATAGTTCAAACTCACACTACAAAAAAAGTCACATCCGTGACATTATGGCCCGAACGAAACCTTTTTCTGTCATGGCTGTGACACTTCTATGACAATAATTGTGACAAAAACATGTATCATCATAGATGTGGTGGGCTCCTACTTCTATGACAAAAAATTATGACAGAAAATGGGCTCTTTGTCCTGGGCGGGCCGGAGACGCACCCGCATGACATTCTTTGGGTCGTCCATGACGTAAAAAATCTTGGTAGAACTGAGGGCGAGGAAATTTTCGGGGAGTTCCCGGTTACGGTGGGTGGTCGGGGCCGAGCGATGCAGTGTTGTTTGCGCGTTTCTCTCGTACGCGCACGTGTGTGCGAGGCGCTCGCTAACTGAACCCGAGCGAGGCGTACGTTCGCTTAGTGAACCCGAGCGATCGATCGCCGTTGTACTACGTACTAAACACGAGCGATCGATCCCTCGCAACGTACTTTACCCGATCGATCCCTTTGCTGCTAACTGAACCCGAGTGATCCCTTCACTGCTAACTGAACCCGAGCGATCCCTTCGCTGCTAACTAAACCCGAGCGATCCCTTCGCTGCTAACTAAACCCGAGTGATCCCTTCGGTGCTAACTGAACCCAATCGATCCTTCTCGCTGCTTACTGAAGCCGGTCGAGCCCCCGTGCGAGACATAGCCAGCCGGTGCTGGGTTGCCTCTCGATGAACAGTGTCCGTTGTTGCCGCGCACGCGATACATGTAGAACGAGTTGAGACTTGCATCGATCGAGCCGGTTGGTTGGCTGTGGATGAACAGTTCCCGTTGCTGCCGCCCGCTCGTACGCCCCACCCTAGCCGGTGGGTTGGCTGTGGATGAACAGTACCCTGGCCGTGTGAAGGTGGTTGGTGCTGGATGAACAGGACCTCGAGAGGAGGCCACCACACCCCAGCTGGTTGGGGCTGGATGAACAGGACCTCGTGTAGGCTGGATGAACAGTAGCCGGTGGAGGCTGGAGGAAGTCGACGGTGGATGGACAGTAGCCCGTGGAGTCCTGTTTTACGGTACGCCACACCCCTCCCGATGAATAGGACTCCGTTTCGACCGTAGGCAGTTGGGTAGAAGTCCGTTTCCTCCGTTTTGTGGTACGCCAGACCCCTCCTGATCAACAGGACCCCGTTTCGATCATAGGCGGTTGAACAGAAGTCCGTTTCCTCCGTTTTGCGGTACGCCAGACCCCCAGCCGATGAACAGGACCCCGTTTTGACCGTAGGCGATCGAACAGAAGGTCGTTTCCTCTATTTTACTGTACGCCAGACCCCGTTTCGGCTGTTCCGTCCAAGCAGGTTGGCTCTTGATGAACAGGACGCATTCCGACCCAGTCGGTTGCCTCCCGATGAACACGACGTTGTTTCTCCATTCCGACCTAGCCGGTTGGCTGCCGATGAACAGGAGGCCGTTGCTGTCGTACGTTGACTCTCCATGTACACGAGCCCTGGTCGTACGTATGCGTGAGTACGTGTTCGAGACCCCGCCCGTATGTATCTACGTGGCCGTATTTTTTGCAGCATGGCTGTACGTACGTGTACTCGATTTAGACGGGACTGCCTGAACTGCTACGTATGGGGCTCTACTACGACACGCGCCGCTCTTTTTTTTTGACGTGACGTGCCGCTCCTTACAAGCCCATGGTTCATCGTTGCAGAGAGACCGATCGACCAGTATGTACATACACGTTCGCGACCAGACAGACAACACTACGTACGCTTCGACCGGGTGGGTCCCAGCTGTCAGGGAGGATACAGAGGCACTTCCTTGCGTGCGAAGATATAGTAGGTGGGTCCCAGCTGTCAGGGGGAGGAATCATTTTTTGCGCGTAATAAGGAGGCACTTCCTTGCGTGCGAAGATGTAACTGGTGGGTCCAGCTGCCAGCCTCACTACGTACAGTCCTATTTCGATGGCTGTCGTTCATTGACCACATTGACTATGCCGCGCCGAGAGCACCAAGGCGGTGGACGACGGCTCGGCCTAGGAAGGGAACGACGCGGAGCCGGGGAAGACGTGGCAGTGGATGCCCACGCCGAGGGGAGTACGAGCTGGCGAACGGTAGGAGTAGGGTGGGGCGGTGTGAGGCTGCCGTCGCCGGAGAATAGCAGGGGATGTGGGTGAGTAGAGGGAAGGCCTGGCGAACGGTAGGAGTAGGGTGGGGCGGTGAGGCATTCGCGGCAGCATAGCCGGCCACGGGAGGCAGGAGCAGGCAGTCCCGCCGGCGCTGGTTTGGGCGGTTGGAGCAAGAAGATCAGAGATTGAAGAAGCAGCACGGCCGTTGGATTAACATCCAACGGTCACTGCTGCTAGAATCATTTGTTGACTAAGTTGACAAAGCCCTGCGTACGTGTCAACCTAGTAGTCCCACAAGTCAGCCTCCAAATTTGGTGGGTCCAACTGTCATGAGGAGGAATCGTTTTTTTTGCGTAATAAGGCGGCACTTCCTTCCGTGCGACGATAGAGCCGGTGGGGCCCAGCTATCTGGGGGAGGAATCATTTTTTTCTTGTGTAATAAGGAGGCACTTGCTTCCGTGCGGCCATGCACCATGTGGGTCCCTGCTGTCAACCTCTCCACGTACATCCCGCTTCCGATGGCTGTCGTTTATTGACCACGTTGACCACGCCGCGTCGATAGAACCAATGCGGTGGACGACGGTGAGACCCAGGAAGGGAACGATCCGGAGCCGGCGAAGACACATCAGTGGATGCCCATGCTGAGGAGAGTATGAGGGTTGGCTGGTTCGGCTGCGGTGTGAGGCTGCCATCGCCGGAGAATAACAAGAGGTGTGGGTGAGTAGAGGGATGGCCTGGCCAGCGGTGGGAGTAGGAGGGGGCGGTAGGGCCTGCGTGGTAGCACAGCCGGCCATGGGAGGCGGGAGCAGGCGGTCCTGCCGGCGCTGGTTTGGGCGGCTGGAGCAAGAATATCAGAGATTGAAGAAGCAACACGGTCATTGGATTAACATCCAATGGTCACTACTGCTAGAATCATTGGTTGACTAAGTTGACAAAACCCAGCGTACGCGTCAATTTAGTAGGCCCACAAGTCAGCCTCCAAATCTGCTGGGGCCCAGTTGTCATGGGGAGGAATCTTTTTTTCTCGTAATAAGGAGGCACTTCCTTCTGTACGAAGATATAGCTGGTGGGTCCCAGCTGTCAGGGGGAGGAATCATTTTTTATGCGTAATAAGGAGGCACTTGCTTGTGTGCGGCCATGGACCATGTGGGTCCCTACTGTCAGCCTCTCCCCATACATCCCTCTTCCGATGGCTGTCGTTTGTTGACCACGTTGACCACGCCATGCCGATATAACCAACGCGGTGGACGACGGCGAGTCCTAGGAAGGAATGACCGATAGCCGGCGAAGACACAAAAGTGGATGCCAATGCAGAGGGGAGTACGAGGGTTGACTGGTTCGGCTGCGGTGTGAGGCTGCCGTCGCCGGAGAATAACAGGAGGTGTGGGTAAGTAGAGGGATGGCCTGGCCAGCGATGGGAGTAGGGTGGGGCGGTGAGGCCTGTGCGGCAGCACAGCCGGCCACGGGCGGCGGGAGCAGGCGGTCCCGCCGGCAGTGGTTTGGGCGGCTGAAGCAAGAAGATCTGATATTGAAGAAGCACGACAGCCGTTGGATGTCCATCCAACGACCTCTACTGCTAGAATCGTATGTTGACTATAAGTTGACAAAGCCTTGCGTATGCGTCAACTTAGTAGGCCAACAAATCAGCATCACATCAGTGGCAGACAGCATACAACCCATTTGCCATTTTTAATAATTTATAGCTCATTTTTTAATTCCTATGGAATTTACTGCAGCCCATTTACTGTTTGTTAACAGTACAACCCATTTTCTAGCCAGGGCCAGGGTTAAAAATTTCAACCAAACTTCCCACATTTTGGTGGGGTCCGAATTATTTTTATCCCAAAATTTTGATTCAGATTCAATCTAATTTCAAAATTATTTTATATTAGGTTAAAATCCAATGAAATTTTGCGCACGCAACAAAAAATGTAATGAAATTAAAAATCTCAAAATCCAAAAAAAACTAAATTTCAAACTAATTGCCAGTTCGGTGTGTTTTTTTATATTTACAGCCCATTTATTATTACTTAAAGCCCATTTTCTGGGCAAGCCGAATGCACCCCTCCTCGTTTTTGCAACCCAGCCGGGCGGAGAAAAACAAGTTGGCCTGCGTTGGGTATTCGTCAAAAAAAACTGGGCTAGCCATTTTCACAAAGGAAAAAAATAGCTGGACTGGTTATTTGGTAGACATAAAATAATAGCCTAGGCTACACGGGCCACAGCCCCCCGCACAGACCAGTTGATACCCTGCTGCATCTCAGCAACAAAAAAACATCTCTAAAACAATACATGATCTGCTGGGTCCCTGCCCGTGTAGCCTAGGCTACACAGGCCACAGCCCCCCGCATAGACCAGTTGATACCCTGCTGCGTCTCAGCAACAAAAAAACATCTCTAAAAAAATGTATGATCTGCTGGGTCCCTGCTATCAGCAGGTCCTTGTGCAATTCACTCCTTTATTGAGTACGTTGACAATGGCGTCGGACCCAGATGTCAGCAAACCATTAGGGGGAAGTTTTTTTTTTGTAGTAATAAGGAGGCACTTGCCTGAGTACGGCCATGGCCCTGGTGGGTTCCTACTGTCATCCTCACCATGTACAGCCATCTCCTGATTCCTCTCGTTTGTTCACCATGTTGACAACGCGAGACGGCGGTGCCACGGCGAGCGCAACAAGGTGAAGGACGATGGAGAGGGCCTCGCACCCTACGGATGGTCTGGTACAACGCCTGCTGCTAATCCAGGAAGCCAGGATCATCGGCCCCCATGTCCACGATGACATTATCGTTCGCCTGTTCGCTGGCGATTTGTCCCTCCGCAAGCCGATGCTCGTCGAGGAGACGGAGGCTGTAGCACTAGTCCTCCTGCGCTTGCCGCAACGCCGACACCGGCGGCATTGGTAGCTCTTCCGCCATTAGGGCGTCGAAGTGCGGCCGCACCTGCTCTATGGTCACACGGCATGAACCGGCGTGGGCGGTGGCGCCGGCTCCTGGTCGGAAGCCTCGTCCATCGTCTGGCCATGGTCGCTGAGCTCGGCGAGTTCGCTGGCGAGCCAGCATGTCCGGCTGCTGCACCGGACCGCTGCCAAGCCCGCGTCTGAATACCCTGGCCCACCCAAACCCCCTCCCTCGCCCGCGCGCGCTTCTCGCCCGAAACGGTAAGCGCCACCCACGCCGCTTCCCGGAGCAGGCGACTGCTCCGCATTCAAACGACACAACTGCCATCCGTTCGTCCGTCTGCCGCCCACATTAATGACACACGGTTGCCGAGGCAGCTACTCCGGCACCACCCGTCCGTCCCTCTGCCGCCCACCATTGCTATATAAACTGCTGCCCCGGCCATAGCCGCACTCATCCGCCTTCATTCCCTTTCTCCTCTCCACACCACTTCCACCATGGCTTCCTCGCGCTCCACCGCTCTCCAGGATGGGCAGACGGCGGACCAGAAGAAGGAGATGACCGCCATTGCTGCCGACTGGCTGGCCGGCAGGCAGCCGGAGGACGACGACGTCCCAATGGAGAACGGGGTCATCGACGAACTGTCGCCACCCTCCTCCTCTACGCCATCCTCGCCGGTGCATTGCACCATGACCATCGGCGAGGCCCGTGCCCAATACATGGACATGGTGTGGGAGCAGCGGGAGGAGCAGTTCCGGGAGGCGCAGGCCGATGCCGCCTACAACCACTAGCTCCTCCAGGAGCACCTGCAGGCGGAGGAGCAAATCGTCGCGGACCTGGCAGAGCAGGCGGCGCATCTCGAGTCCTACCGCTCCGCCCGTGAGAGCCGCCTCACGCGCTGGCGATACCGCCAGCGGGTGGCGGAGGTTGCGTCCGCCTACAAGGAGGGCGACGAGGCAGGCAAAGCGCTGTTTGGCGAGACAGACGATGAGGCGGAGGACATCGCCGGCTCCATCGAGGCCCCGCCCCGCCGGCAACGAAGCGCAGGACTTCGCCGGCTCCGCCGAGGCCCCGCCCCGCCGGCAACGAGGCGGAGGACATCGCCGGCTCCGCCGAGGCCTCCCCCCTGCCAGCAACGAGGCCGTGCCACGTAGAAAATGAGGAAGAATAGAAGATGGTAGGTCGCCGCCGCTCGGGTCCAAGTAAGGCCACCGCTCACCCCCTCCGGTTGAAGCCAAGCTTGGTGGGTTGAACATCGACGGCCGATTAGCTGCTTGGCGGCGACGTGGAGTCAGACAGCTTCACTTCTCGGGGCTCCGGAGGTGGAGCTAGAGAGTGGCGAGATGGAGCTGGAGAAGCTTCAGTTCTCGGGGCTCAGCCGGACACGGGGAACGGGCGCCGGAGATCATAGATTAGGTTAATTAATTATACATCCAGAGCCGGATGAGCACCGCTATTTAGTTGAAGAATGTCCGAAATGTAATGAGATCCGGGCATGTTTGAAATCCGGCCATGTTTGAATGAATTTAGTCCGGTTAGTTTGAATTGTTGTATCAGAGGCATTAGACGAACATGCAAAACAATACGTACTAGGATTTTTTGTCAGGACGCACAGTGATCACTTTGTTTGCTGCAGTTTCACACGTACCATAAAGTTTTTTAGCGTGGCTGTACATTGCAATCAAACTCACAGGCCTGGCAATTCATAACATTCACAACAATCGATCAGAGCCAATATTTTTACTTCACGACTAAAGACACAAATAAAGAAAAATCGATCGATGCTGCTGACAGCAAAGGGCATCCCATTCCAAAATATCAAATGTATGTCTTCTTGCTAACCATCAATGAGCAAAATTTGACAAGGTTTCCCATTCCAAAATATCAAATGCATGTCTTCTTGCGAACACCAATGAGCAAACTTTGAGAAGGTTTTCCCATTGCAAAATATCAAATGCCTATGATTGTGGAAAGGGGGGTGTTTGTCATCAGTTTGCACATTGACATGGAACCTCGTGCTGGATTAACCAGCTGATCTTTTTGTGCAGTTCCACTGAAATCGAGCAATGTCATGCGTTGCTTGGTGGATTTCATATTTACATGTTGCAAGGCCTTGAACATGTTGGTAGCTCCTTTCATGTAGCTAGTTTAGTGGCTCAAGGTGACAATGAATGATTAGAGAACCATTCGATGTATTGTGCATGATGAAGTATTATGGAGGGCACGAACCATCCAAACATTTTGTGCAGTTCCACTGAAATCAAGCTGAGCATCCCTGTCTGCATAAATAGTCTGCATAAATACAGAAAAAGTGTGATTACTATAATAGTGGTACTAGTTGATGAAACATACACTCACAAATATAATCATCTTCATTATCTTAACAGGAAAAGATAGCAATGCAATAGCTTCAATTAAACATTTATTCAAAACAGTACCACAATATAAGTAGCACAACATAACAAAGCACGATCATGTGGATGAAGGCCGATGCTGACCTTGTTTTTTACACACTACTGCAGGCGATCGCTAACGCGATACATGAATCAGAGACCCCGCGACCAAACTGTGTGCGATGCATGAATCGCAAACGGTGTCGTAAAAAACTCGTTGCCAATAAGACGAACTGTTTGCGATGCCGGAGACATCGAAAATGATTCAAATTGGAGACACGGGTGCGATACATGGCATACAGTTGATCCATACGAACTGTTTGTGATAAGCCAGAACAACAAGCACGGTCAGCCAGTTCGTGGTGTGTGCAATACACGGCATACAGTTCACTCAGATGAACTGTTTGTGATTACCCAACACAACAGAAATGGTTAGGCAGATCAAGGTGTGTGTGATATACGGCATGCGGTTCACTCATATGAACTGTTTGCGATTACCCAACACAACAGAAATGGTTCAACTTAACAAGATGTGTGTGATACGCGGCAAACAGGTCAGTAATCAGAAATGTGTGGGAAGACCGATAACAACACAGACGATTCCTGCTAATAACCCGTGTGTGTTGTGGGCAAACGCTTGCTGGTAAACAATTGTCAGCGATTGATGAAATCATCACCGACGAGTTCCGTAGTTTAATCCATGTGCGATGTGATTTGCTCAGTCTGCACAACATCTACGCTCTCTGTCTATAGAACAACAACATATATACTTATAAGGACATGATTGCATAACCAAATTAAACATCCAATTACATAACTGACTACACACATAACATATGCACACACCAAAGTAAACAATTACATGCGTAATAAACTAGGATAAACGATCATATCTAATCATCATCTACTTCTTCTTCTGATGCTTGCCGCTGCTGCTCTGCTGGTGGCTCGATCCCTCGTCATCTACAGGAAGGAGGCACTCCCTCATGTCGACGATCTGCATGTGCATCTCGTAGCATGTGTACATGTTCGTGGCTACAAACTTGAGGTGAGGTTCATCCAGTCTCTGCACCCATGCACCGTGCCAGGATCCAGTATTTCTCTTGGAACCTTCCTTCATGTTTTCGTAGTAGGGATCGATGATGGCCGCGGCGAGTTCAACCAGGGAGTCCTTCTTTGTGCTGTCCCAGACCCTGTAGTGGCCACGGATGTCAACAAGCTTCGGGCAGGCCAAGCCCGAAATCTGGAGCGCTTTTACATCGTTGACGGTGTCCACCATAGCGAATTTGTAGTCGGAGCTCTTGACAAACCTGGTGAAACGCTCACAAGCACTTGTGGACAGGCAGTAGTGGTAGACAAGGACGTGATGGCCCACGCACAACTGGGCGACGGCAACTGCCTGATCAACCCCGGGACGACCGGCGGTGTATTGGAGGTCGAAGCCGACCACTTTGTACTTGTCGTCCTTAGCAAGCTACTGCTCCATGGTGTTGATGGAGTCCTCCACCACGGCCGGGTCAATGGTGTACACCACCGTGAGTTCCTTCCCCCTCACGTGGGTGTCCACATGATGCATGCCGAACTCCATTGGAGCGCCGCTAGATATCCTCTCTCTATGTGTCGTCGTGGGTGTGCATGTTGTGTTGTGGGGCACGATCGAAAGGTTGAAGAGACTAAGGTTATAATGGCCGTGGGAATAAATGGGGAGGCCGAACGGCCTGGAGTATCGGCGCGCGTGGATGGCAGTTGTTGCAGCGCGTAACTGCATCGTGCAGCACGTATTAACTGCATCGTGGCGACGCGCGCGGGCGCAACCGCATGCATATGGTGCCCAAAACGTGATCGTGCACCGGCCCCAACCGTTGAAAGAGCGCGTGTGGAGGGACGCGAGTAGAGCGCGCCGTGGCCGCCTCAACGTCGAGCAGAGCGCGCGAAGGGACGCGAGCATAGCGCGCCGCGGCCGCCTAAACAGTGAGAAACCACTTGCATATAACAGTTCTGGTCAACCGTCTGGCACGCGTGGGAGGCGAGACGGCCCATCCATCGGACATGCTGACACACCAATCAAACCTAAACATGTTCACACCGATCAAATTACCACGCAATGAGTAATTGCAAATCTGTTCACACCGATCAAACCTAAACGTGTTCCCACTTAGCACTGGGCTATAAAAACTAGTACCCACTCGAAAATTACTGCACATTCCTCTCCTCATCACCAAAAAGCCAAGTCTTTCCTCTTAAGTCGTTCCTTGCGTCTTCCATGGCCAGTAGGAGGAGTTCTAGGTCGACATATAACCAGGGAGCAAAGACCAAGGCCGCAGAAGCACTAGAGAGGTCCCGCTGGAACGCGACAGCCGCAGCAGAGATGTCCTGCCACGCCGCAGGGCCCTCGAACGAGCTCTCACGGGCAGGCGAGGGCTCTCACAAGCGCACTCACCGCGACAGCGAACTCGACGAGCTAGCAGGGCTGAAGTCCTTAGCGAGCGACGACGACATTCTCGCTGGCCTAATTAACCTGCAGGAGCTGCTCGCTGGCTTGGAGAAGCTGCTCGAGATTAGCGATGCCTCGGTTGATAAGGCAACCGGCCTCATCGTGAAACTCATGGGTGACAATGTGAAGGTCGACAAGGAGCTCGACAAGCAGAAGGAGGAGGCCGCCGGCTGGAGGGAACTGTATGAGAAGAGCGTTGCCTCGCGGATGACGCTGACAGCCGTCGTCCATGAACTTGGGGATGACTTGAAGAAGCTCTGCATCGAGCGTGAGCTGCAGGTGGAGGAATCCGTGGCTACTGTCAAGCAAAGTCATGAGGATGTGAAGAAGGAGCTGGAAGAACTCCTTGCCCAGCGATCCATCGAGAAGTAGAGAGCAGCGACTTCCTTCTTCCTTTTTTTTTCTTCTTCTCTTTTTCCCCCGTGTCTTTCGGGCGTTGCCGCATGTGGCATTTTAAATTATCCGGGATATGTAAGACAATTATTATCCGTTGCCATTGTCAATTTGTCGTCATATTATTTTGTTCGTAACCTCGTAGGTACATGTATACGAGTCGAAAACAGGCTAAAAGTCACATTCTCAGTGAGGCACGAACAAAACAATGCTAGCTAGCGTTGATCGGGGCCATGGGATCACAAGCTAACACCTTCCGTCCAGGTGCATTAACCGCATGTTAAAAAGCGGCTCGGCCGCCATTAATGGAGAAGTTGGGAGCGAGGCGGTGGGTGGAGGTCAAAGAACTCGCTTCCCGGTGAGCCTGCTCGGCCGCCATTAATGGAGAAGTTGGGAGCGAGGCGGCGGGTGGAGGTCAAAGAGCTCGCTTCCCGGTGAGCCTGTGTGGCAGACAGCTCGCATGGGTCCCGTCGAGCCTGTGTGGCGGACTGCTCGCACGCGTATCGTCGAAGCGCGCGGCGGACTTCTAGCACTCGACCCTTCTAATCAAACAGCTGCACGCACACCACCTAGTTTGGTCAAATTTTTGCACAAAATACGAAGAGGACCAATAAACCAGGACCGAGGTAGTACTCTCCAATAAAAAGATGGACACGTGGCCGCACATAAATGGTTAGTGGAATGCCCACGGTTCAAACAATACAACCGTTTGCGATATTAACGTGTCATCTATTTGTTCCAAAATGCCTACGTTGGCTATTAATGTGTGCGCCTTGTCTCAAATTGGACAAATTTTTTACCACGGCATATATGTGACATATAATGACATTATGCCAAGTTTCATGAATTTCGGGTGAGTTTTGGATTTACGGGGATTCAAAAACCGAGATTCTCAATGTTTAAGCCGAGCCAGGACGCCGAGATGTTTGTAATTCATTCCCATTTCTTGCATGGGACCTAAACATGCCCCCAAGGACACATGTATGGTATTTGAAGCCATTTTGGTGCACTAGAGCATGTGCTTGTAATTCAAATTTGAATTATGGAGATTAAATGCCTAGAAAACGCAATTAATGTATAAAAAGGCCAAACAAACCCTGAATAATTCCATATTTCAGCGCGAATCTCCTGTTGGTCTACGTTGCCTGTAGAAAAAAAAATACAAGGCGATAAGAGGCAGCGGCGATTGTCGTTTCGCCCACAAGGGTGACACGTTCCCTATTGGAACCACGAGGCTTCTTGCTAGAAGCTCCGGTTTGTAAGAGCCTTGTACCAAAACCTGCCCCAAATTGGACAAAAATTTTACCATGGCATATATGTGACATGTCATGACACGATGCCAAGTTTCATGATTTTCGGGTGAGTTTTTGATTTACGGGGATTTAAAAACCGAGATTCTCAATGTTTGAGGCCGAGCTAGTATGCCGAGATGTTTGTAATTCATCCCCATTTCTTGCATGGGACCTAAACATACCCCCAAGGACACATGTATGGTTTTTGAAGCCATTTTGGTGCACTGGAGCATGTGCTTGTAGTTCAAATTTCAATTATGTGCCTAGAAAACTCAATTAATATATGTATAAAAAGGCCAGATGAACCGTGAATAATTCAATATTTCAGCGCGAATCTCCTGTTGGTCTATGTTGCCTGTAGAAGAAAAATACAAGGCGAGAAGCGGCAGCGATTGTCGTTTCGCCCACAGGGGTGACACGTTCCCTATCGGAACCACGAGGCTTCTTGCTAGAAGCTCCGGTTTGTAAGAGGCATGTACCAAAACTTGCCCCAAATTGAACAATTTTTTTACCATGGCATATATGTGCCATGTCATGACACGATGCCAAGTTTAATGAATTTCGGGTGATTTTTGGATTTACGGGGATTTAAAAACCAATCTTCTCAATGTTTGAGGCCAAGCCAGTACACCGAGATGTTTGTAATTCATCCCCATTTCTTGCATGGGACCCAAACATGCACCCAAGGACACATGTATGGTTTTTGAAGCCATTTTGGTGCACTGTATCATGTCATTGTAGTTCAAATTTGAATTATGGACATTAAATGCCTAGAAAACTCAATTAATGTATAAAAAAGGCCAAACGAACCCTGAATAATTCCATATTTCAGCACAAATCTCCTATTGGCCTATGTTGCCCGTAGAAAAAAATACAAGGCGAGATGAGGCAGCGATTGTTGTTTTGCCCACAAGGGTGACACGTTCCCTATCGGAGGCTTCTTGCGAGAAGCTCCGGTTTGTAAGAGGCTTGTACCAAAACTTGCCCCAAATTGGTTAGTTTTTTTACCATGGCATATATGTGACATGTCATGACACCATGTAAAGTTTCATGAATTTCAGGTGAGTTTTGGATTTATGGGGATTTAAAAACCAAGATTCTCAATGTTTGAGGCCGAGCCAGGACGCCGAGATGTTTGTAATTCATCCCCATTCCTTGCATGTGACCTAAACATGCACCCAAGGACACATACATGATTTTTCAACCCATTTTGGTGCACTGCAGCATGTATTTGTAGTTCAAATTTGAAGGTTGCACATTAAATGCCTAGAAAACTCTATTATAATGTATAAAAAAATGCCAAACGAACCCTGAATAATTTAAAGCAGTTCTGTTCAACCCGTGGGTAAGCACTGTGCGCATGCGTCGTGCTAGCTTGCGCTTCCTTCTTTCCCAAGTTTTCCATATTAATGGTGTTATATGTCCAAACACGCTACCGTTTCCCGCCACTCCCCCAATCGGTTTCCCGCCACTCCCCCCAATCGGTTTCCCGCCACTCCCCCCCATTAATTTCCTGCTGCCAGTGTCAGTGGGCATAGAAGGCTAGGCGGCAATACACCGGCCATACCGCAGTATACCATTCCAAGCATGCAAATCCGGCGAAGCGCCGCCGCCGTCATCAACCTCCTCGACGAGGAGAATGAGCCGGAGCGGGCCGTAGAACCAGAACGGCTGTGCGCCGCCGAGCAAGAGTGGCAGCGCGCCGCCGAGCGTGAGTGGTATCATCGCGCCCCAGTGCTTGAGCGGGCCAATGTCTACACATGTGTTCGTCGCCGCCCATGGAGCGGAGCGGAGCAAGAGTGGCAAAGCGCTGCCGCGCAAGAGCGGGAGAACGCCGCCGCGCATCAGGCGCGGTGCGCCGCACTATCTGAGTGGAGCCGTGTCTGCATCCTGTTGACTCAACCACTCGAGAGGCCATTTCCAGGGCCGGTAAGCATCCCGATTCCCCGCCAGGAATGGGCAGACGCCGTCAGTGCCATAATTGCACCGGATGAAGTTCACAGTTTTAGAATCCACCACCACGATGCCAACGGGCTGGTCGATTGGCTCTTCGACCTCCTCGGCCCCCCAGGTGCCGCCAACGACGAAGCAGAGCAAAATACTCATCGCGGTATGGAATTGACCGCCACCGATGAAATATCCTGGGCGGAGATCGATATTGCAGTATAGTAGTTCCTCGAGCGTATCAGACGTGTGGACGAAGGCCTGTACCAATTCATGCTTAGCCAAGAGTTCCAGTAGGTTTAGGCCCTGTTTGTATCGGTTTTCGCCCGGTTTTCCGCAATTAACTGGGCAACTATCTTGTACTTAATTAATGAAAATGCAAAGCTTTTGCTTCTTCCGGCTAGTTTTAAGTAGTAAAAAAATAATGTAAGTTTGAATGGAAGTGGTCCGGTATGTAAAGATTGCATGCAGTTTCAAAAAGCACAAACATGTGTGATAGTAAGGAGTAGGTCCCACACGGTGACCATCGGTAAACGCCTTAAATGCGAGGAGGCAACTCTTATCAGCAAGGGGCAACTTCCCATCCGCTAGCCTAGTCGAATAGAACTCACAAGTTAAGTGAGCTTAGGGCTGGAGCATGTGATAGCCTGACTTAATAGGGATGATAGACTAGTCATATCAATAAGGAATTCCTTCCTTTCTGGGAGCCCATTCGGAAAGAACTCCAAAGTTAAGCGTGCTTAGCTTGGAGTAATTTCAGGATGGGTGACCGACCGGGAAGTTGCTCCCGGGTGCGCACGAGTGAGGACAAAGTGCGCAGGAAAGACTAGTATTGATCTGTGAGGCCAGTCTAGATCTCGCCAGGAGTAACGACTGCCGGCGAGTGTGTCCGGGGCATTACAAGTTGGTATCAGAGCCGACCCTCACGGTTACACGGATATTTGCGGACAGGTGCACGGTCATGTTGTGCATGACGTTTGTGACCCGTCGAGGCACACGACATGGCACATGTGCCGTGCTGGATGCATAGACGTATGTGCCAAGAGGGAACGTTCCTGTGGGCCGACGAGGACGTCGGTTCCTCTGGGTGGGGGTGTATGTGATAGCCTGGCTTAATAGGGATGATAGACTACTCATATCAATAAGGAATTCCTTCTTTTCCGGGAGCCCATTCGGAAAGAACTCCAAAGTTAAGCATGCTCAGCTTGGAGTAATTTTAGGATGGGTGACCGACCGGGAAGTTGCTCCCAGGTGCGCACGAGTGAGGACAAAGTGCGCAAGAAAGACTAGTATTGATCTGTCAGGCCAGTCTAGATCTCGCCAAGAGTAACGACCGCCGGCGAGTGTGTCCGGGGCGTTACAGAGCAGTCTAAGGATGGGTGACCGGGTGGGAAGTTGCTATATCTCAAGCTTCATTTAAGCGCCATGATACGGTCATTACAGACATTTAGCATCTAAATGTGTCTGTCGTGACCTGTCATGTCGATTAAATAAACCTTGAGATCCTTGTTTTGAAAATTCTGAGAATGATGTTTTTTGTTATTTATTGTTTTGAAAAATCGGAGAATGATCGCGAGATTGATCTGTGGGCCCGCCACGTTCTAATTTGGAGAATGATGTTTTTTATTTGTTGTTTTGAAAAATCAGAGAATGACCGAGATTGATCTGTGGGCCCACCACGTTCTTTTTTGGAGAATGATGTTTTTTGTTATTTGTTGTTTTGAAAAATCGGAGAATGATCAAGATTGATCTGTGGGCCCGCCACATTCTATCCTTTGACCCACAACGTTCGAGATCCGTGGGCCCTCAAATTCTATCCTTTGACCCACAACGTACGAGAAGGGTTTGACCATGATGGGTTTCTCTTGGTATAGGTCATGACATGTCAGACCAAATTTAGTTGGGGAACATTTGTTCGATTCCCTCCCGCCGGCTCGAAGTTGGGGAACCGCGACATCATACGTAACGTGGCTTCCTTGGGGTACGGTGTTTGGTTTGTAATGCAGCTGGTGTCGGTTCTAAATCCGGCATATCTCGTAGTAGGGGTCCTAAGCTAGGCGTCTTGGCATGATGGTACCAGGATGAACGAGGGACACAGGATTTTACCCATGTTCGGGCTGTCTCGAAGAGATAATACCCTACGTCCTGCTTTTGATTGTATTCATATGGGGTGTAGTACAGAGTACATGTATCTACCACAAGATTGATCTAATGAATATCAGTTCATCTATTGACTAGCCTGGCCTTGGTTTATATATGCACCGGAGGCCTAGGGTTTAGAAGAGTCCTCGTCTTGGGCGCCAAGTCTTGTGGAATCTTCCTTGTATTCGTCATGGACTGCCCGAAGTGGCCCATGAGTGAACCGCCATGGGGGTCCTCGGCCCGATCTACCTGGTCGGGAGACGACGTGATGAGTACCCCCTAGTCCAGGACACCATCAGTAGCCCCCTGAACCGGTCTTCAAGTTGGCGACGCTCCTCGGTTCTTCCGAACTGTTCTTCGTCTTCGGTCATCGGTCTTGAAAACTGGTTCAACAAATCTTCCCATCTCCGATCTTGAGGATCGCCGAGGTGTATCCGAAGAGTTCATACGTCGGGTATCCGAGGAGTCCTTTAAGTTCTCGGCCTTTATCAATGCCTTATTATTTTTTACGCCACACCTCGGGTTCGAAGTGTTTCCAGTACGGCGGTGTCCTCTTTGCATCCGAGCTCCAACGCCGGACTGCATCCGAGGTGTTTTTTGTAGCCGAGCTCCAACGCCGGTCTCTATCCGAGGTGTCTTTTGCAGCCGAGCTCCAACGCCGGACTGCATCTGAGGAGGCATAGAGTACCTCGTCTTTGAAAAAGTTTGAGGGAGGTTATCCGAGCTTAACGCCGAAAAAGTTCTCTATGAAGCCAGCCACTTGCAGCCGAGCTTTATGCCGAACTACTTCCGAGGTGGTGCACCACCTCGGCCATGAGCTGATTTTTTGGTGGAATTTATTTCCAATTGGTGCAATTTATTCTTTGCCGAGATGTATAGCCAGTAGCCCTCAAGGTGTGTGTCGGCCAAAAATCCGAGATGCACCTGAAGGAAATCATAAAACCGCTGACCCAGTAGCCCCCGAGACTCAGGTCGGTTCACGAAATCGGCCTGAGGATCAACTCCTAGCTCGGCAGCATACTTAGGAATGGAAACGCGGTGTGCATAGTCCTCGAGACTCAGGTTGGGTGCGGCCGACCAACCCGAGGATCGTAAGCTCCTCGGAAACTGTTTTGCACTTTGAATTTTCTGCATTGAATCTTCAATGCAGTAGCCCCCGAGCCACTGGTTGGGTGGCAGCACCAGATCAGGGGATCGATGTAACCCGTAAATGGCTTTTAAGTGAGAAGCGCGAAGCCCAGTAGCCCCCGAGCCTTAAGTTGGGCAAGGGTGGCCGAATTAAGGATCAATATACGGAGTAAATTGATTTTAATCATAATTTATGTGTAATGATTCTATGTATCTAAGTACTTTACATTATTAATGCTCGGATCCGCATTGTACAAAACTTTGTTGACCGACCATCGGCTTCAACCTCCTCGGCCAGTAGCCAAGGAGTGTTTGTCCTACTTTATAAAGCCTTTATAAGGGCAAAGATTTACGGCAAACAAGGCAATCTGGCCATATGGTTTTATAAACAAAGGTACACGGAGAGATATGTTATATTACTATTTAACGTAAGAAACATCTTCTAGGAAAAATAGTTCCTTTATAAGTTCCTTTTCCCAGGTTGTCATGTTGACCATGATCATGAAACCTCACCTCCGATCAATGTGGGAGAAAAATATTGAGGATTTAGTTTGGGGAAAGTTCCCGAACTCTGTGGTCTTAATGAACCAAAATTTTAACTTCCGTCATTGTTGACCAATTATATTCTTAAGATAGCAAGCTTTCGGCTTCACCCAGTCTGAGGTACTAACCCGGATGACCCGGTAGTAACAATCGCAGAGGTGCTCCCTTTACCCCATAGCCGAACAATCGGGAACGTAGGGTGTAAACACAGGAGCCAGGCAACCCAGCTTGGCCAAAATCTTAAGTCAAATTGACGCATATTTATGGCTTTATAACGATAATTACGGAAGGCAGCGCTCGTATATTGAATACAAATGCTTTTATGCTATATGCTATTTTGACTCCTTTGTGACCGATTATCATTTGAGAGTGGCCCATCGTCGGCTTCTACCCTTTGTAGATGCTACCCAGGGTGTTTCCGCAGTAACAAGACAACCCTTAGCCGACATCTCGGTGCCCGGAGGCGGTTGTGTTAGCGGAAACGAGGCAATCAAATATCCAGGCTTTATGACTTTCACTTAGTCATAGGAGCTTAAAGTTGGGAGGCCAGTTACTAGCCCCCAGTTAGTGTTCGGCATGAGCCGAGGTCAAGCCATTAACACTTCGGCCAATTTTATGAAAGGCCCACGGGGTAACCTCTATCGATCTATAGTTTGACACAGTCATCGGATCGCTGACCAGTTTGCGCTCATTGTGACAGTCAATTTTCGGCTTTCTCCACTGAGGTACTTAACCAGTTGAATCGGAAGTACAATCGCAGTGGTTCTCCCTTTGCATACCTAGCCGAACAAAGCGGAACGTAGGAGACAAGCACAGGAGCCGGGCAACCCAACTATTGACCGAACACACAATTCGAAATGGATGCATATAAAGCAATATCTGAGAAAGTTTTGCCGAGGACTCCTCGGAGTACCTTGGCTTTTGGTGGGTTCGGCTCTAGTCGCAGCCCCCCGTTGATATTGCCGATGCTTTAAAGGCATCCGACGTTGTACTGCGAGAGTTATGCTGGAGACACACAGTATCCCCCGAGACTCAGGTTGGGTGCGGCCGACCAACCTGAGGATCGAATCTCCTTGGGAACTAGTCCAGTTGTCATGTGTGTTTCGCCAATGCCGAGGCATAGGTTGGCAGGAAAGATGCCGAGCTGCGGGTCGGAAAAGATCTCCCGAGCTGAATTATTACGCAGGGCACCTCGGTCATGAAGATGTCCCGCCTCCTGAAAGAAAAACATACAAATAGCTTAAAAGTGCCATAAGCTCGAAAAGCCAAAAAAACTTTAGGAAAAACTTTACGTCTGAACTAAATCAAGTTTTTTGGTGCCAATCCGAAAATTGGTCTTAAAATTAAATTATGCTTCCGTCGTGCTTTAACATGATACATCCGATCTCCATACTTCAAGCGGGTCAGCCTTCGGCTTCAACCTCCTATCCCGAAGGCGGAGTGCTTCTCAGGCCAGTTTAGCAAACTAAACTCGAGCGGCTTTAGAGACAAACCAGGCTATCCGGCTATTGACCACACACTCACATCGGAAAAAGGAGTAGTAGAAAAAGACTTTGCAACGACTTAGAAGAAAACACTTATTATAAAATGGCTCATATAAATTTAAGAGCCCCCAGTTAACATGGGAAAAAGAAGCGGTTTTTAACGAACCTCGTTTTTAACAAACAGATTTTAACAAACAGATTTTAACATAAATATAATGCTTGGTCGAACCGAACAAAAAATTAAGAATTTAGAAAATTTAAGCATGAAAGCGACTTAGCTGGTTAATGTTCTCGGCGTTGATGACGTGGTGCGGGCTTGTGGCGGGACGAGGACGCATAGTCCTCGGCTTGGCTGAGGTCCCAGCCCCCAAGCCCGAGGTGGCCGAGTGAAGAGCTCGGCTTGATGAAGCAGTGACGCGACACGGTCGATGTGGCGAGGCGAAGCCCCCGGTCCAGCCGAGGTGACGAAGCTGATCGGCTGGTACGCCGAAGTCCCCGGAATAGGTTGATGAAGAGATGTCGAAGCCCCCGGTCTAGCCGAGGTGTCGGAGCAGGTCGGTAAGGTGACGTTGCAACCCTCATGCCAGCCGAGGTGTCGAAGCAGGTCGGCGAGGTGGACATCGGCTCGAAGAAGCAACGGCGCGGCGATGCCGACGCAGGTCAAAACTTTGTGACGCGGTCAATGCCGGCTTGAGAAGTGACCGCGCGGCGATGCTGGCGCGCCCGACCCGTGCGATCCGTAAGGTGACAATGTTATCTTGACGATCATTAGGGAGAGCGGTGCCGAACTCTTGGTCGGCTCGCCGAGGTGATGATCCGAGGTGGTTGTCGTCGGCTCGATGAAGCTACGGCGCAGTCGATGCTAGCGCAGGTCGGCAGCCATGGAGCAACGTGGCCGGGCTGGTTTGACGTTGGCGCGACGACGAAGATCGCCTCGGAAAAGGCTTAAAATTTGCAGGCACGTGCTTGAAAACAAAACACAATACCCTATAAAAAATTCCCTTCAAAAAGGATGTCCGATAATCTGTTCATGAAAAAGATGAACTCGGGTCGGATTCGTTTTCGTGCAGAAAACAGATCCGAAAATTGACGCACTCCTCGGGTTGTTCCCGGAGTTTGAACGGTCGGATCGAGCTGAAATTTTGAGGGATGGTATATATAGGAATTCCGCAGCCGATGAATGGTTGGATCTTCCAAAGGATGTCCGAACTGGACGCTGGACTCCTTGCCCTAAACTCGTCCAGATTCACGTCCAGATTTGACAGGGCTCCGGTATATCGTAGATCACCGGAGATTCCTCCATCGGAATACAACGAAATTTTACAGGGTTGTTCTAGACTCAATTCCGCACAATTCCATCGAAGTAATCGTCAAAGCGACGCTCGAGGAGACGGGGACGGTGAACATGAATCCGCTGTCCAGAAAAAACTGCATGATCGCACGAGGGCAATGTTGGCGTTGAGCCCCCGAGCACCATGGATGATTTTTCCATGACCCCGGATGAGATCGGAGTTGATGATGATGAAGACATCCATCCGATCTTGATTATCCGAAGAGAAGCCTAGTCCTCGTTCCAGCCAAGGTGGCCAGTCGGGCCGGCGACAAAGATGCCGACGCTGACGATGTAGCTCGGTTCCGACGCATAGATCGTGGTGGAGCCGATCTGAATTCCCATCGCACCGCGGTGACTACCCAGCAGGCTCTCAATGAAAGCACCAATGTCGGTTCTAAATCCGGCATATCTCATAGTAGGGGTCTTAAGCTAGGCGTCTTGGCATGATGGTAACAGGATGAACGAGGGACACAGGATTTTACCCAGGTTCGGGCTCTCTCGAAGAGATAATACCCTACGTCCTGCTTTTGATTGTATTCATATGGGGTGTAGTACAAAGTACATGTATCTACCACGAGATTGATCTAATGAATATCAGTTCATCTATTGACTAGCCTGGCCTTGGTTTATATATGCACCGGAGGCCTAGGGTTTAGGAGAGTCCTCGTCTTGGGCGCCAAGTCTTGTGGAATCTTCCTTGTATTCGTCATGGACTGCCCGAAGTGGCCCATGAGTGAACCGCCATGGGGGTCCTCGGCCCGATCTACCTGGTCGGGAGACGACGTGATGAGTACCCCCTAGTCCAGGACACCATCAGCTGGTGCCCCATCGAAGTTGTGAACTGGGGATTTGATCACATCACACACCACCCATATATACATATATTTGGGTCGCATGCAGGGTATAAGGTCTTCTGATCGACCCCGTCTCCCATGTGTGGTTTTCAACGACACGCCTATCTGTGGGCCTGGTCTATATATATCATCCCTTTGGCCGACAACGAGGGGGTTTGGCCATGAATGGATTCCTCCTGGTTCGTGTTACCGCGGGTCATGGTGACATGTCCGAGCAAAGTTCGAGCTCATGCGTTCTCAGGATTCCCTCCCATGTGCTCGAAATGGTGGGTTGGATCGACACCCTACGTACATCGACATCATCCTTAATTACTACCTACCTTTCATGGGGGTTGTCCATTTTGTGAGGTAGGCGCCACATCAAAATTGTACATTATTGGGTATTTAAAACACATCACCTTTCCAACGTACATCAATTTGGGCCCCATGCAGGTCGTGCTGGTTTTGTGGCCCCTCTTGTGCGGTTTACGGTGATGGTCCAATCTATGGGCCCGAGCGGTCTATTATATCCCTTTTTGACCGACAACAAACAGTGGTTGTTTGGCCAAGATAGATTCACTTGGTCCGTCTTATGGTAGCTCATGGTGACATGCATGCATGTCCGACCAAAGTATGAGTACGTGCATGCGTCCCGCCGACACGAAGTGGGGGTGGGGCAGGCACCTAGCTACGACCTTAACCCATCATTATAGATATCCAAGGGGGCTTTCTGATTTGTGAAGGAGGTGCCACATCAAAGTTGTGCATTGTGTATTTAAACATCACACCCTTTATTCCTACATATATTTGGCCACTTCCAGGTGGTTGTTGTCTTCTGGCCCCTCTCACCCAATCTTCGACGACGCGCCCACCCGTGGGCCCGCGCGCCAAAGTTGTGCATTGGGAATTTGAACATCACACACCACCCTTTTCATACATATATATTTGGGCCACATGCTGTTGTGGTTGTGTTCTTATCCTCTCTCGTGTTTTTTTGTTGCCAAATGGTGCTATTTAAAATAGCAGACGCCACGCATGAAAAATTACGTGCGAACGTACGTGCAACGGACACGGGTGCACTGGCTTAACCGTGTGTGAAGCTCGTGCCCTGTAAAATCGCCACGACTTCGCAAGCGCCAGCAAGGGTGAAGGGGTAATGTGTACACGATATTTAGGATGAATTCCACGTATGCGTCTGAAAATTAAGACGAACCGTGTGCGATAAACCAGCTAGCTAGAAATCTAAAAAAAAGCTACCGGCCTCGAGCGATGCAAAAATTGGTGGTTCCGCGGCTTTTCCTTATTATCATACACAATTATTATGTTTGGACCGTGTGCGATCTGGTTGCTCCCGCCCCGCTTCATTTCCTTTACCCAAATTTTAGTTGCCGCAGTATTTCAACCGTCGCCCTCACTCCTCCACCGCCGACCTCATAGTAAAATTCCAGTAGCCGAGGCATTTGAACCGTCGCCCTCCCTCGTCCACCACCATCTCCACCCACCATTACTAAAATTTTCAGTAGCCGCGGCATATCCTCAAACACCACCCGCCCTAACCCCGCCCCCTCCACAGTCTACACCCCCCCGCTCGAACCCTAGCTCGCCGCCACCGCCGTAGCCACCAACCCCTACCGGTCTGCCCGTGCCTCCTAGCTTAGATAAGTTCAGGTTACCCACCGATTCCCATACCCTCGCCGCCCTGAGTTTTTAGATGAGGCCTGCGGTGTCCCTCCCCCCAGATCCCCATCCCATACTACAGAGAGTCGCAGCCTAAGCCCGACCACATATCCCGGGGAGCCCGAGGAGCGTACGGCCAAAAGGAGGTCTACCATGGCCTCTCCGCCGGACTATGTCGGGGTGGCCGCCGTTCGTACCGACCTGTCGATCCCAGAGGAACACCTCGCCACAGAAGCCGGCGAGGACGTTGACTACGTCGCCATGGCGAAGGCTTCACATCAGCGGGCTCACGTATTACTGAATCTTAGGACAGCCGGCTTGGACATCAAGCTCATCGACAGCGAAGGCTTCACGCGGGCCATGTCACAGGTTTGGTCCATCCCCAATGCCTCTGGTTCAACCGCCGTCGATCTCTTCGAAGGCCCCACCACTGATCTCCTCCACCTCGCGGTCAAAGATTTGCGATCCTTGTACGCCATCGAGCCCATTATGTCATTTCTGAAGGACACGTTCTACGGCGGTGCCTTCTAATCCTCAGCTGCCAAGTCAAATCTCATCGACCACGACCACACGAAGGGAACCCACTATGGCTTTTCCAAGGTGAGACAGCCCATCTGCGACATCAGGGATCGCACCCTGGGTCTATGCTCTTCCAAGTGGAAGGATCCCGTCCATGACAAGTGAGGCAATATCCTATAAGCAAATCTTACTTTTTCTAGGTAGCCAACTCGTACCCATTGTTGTAGTAGCTTTTGCCATGCGATGTTTTAACTATGCCGTGTTTAATTATTTCAGTTATGCAAAAATGTAATGTTCAATAGGGCTATCTGATGCTTAAGTATGAATGGTCCACTTTAGTTTCACGAATGGCTATATTTGGTTGTTTATAGTGCGTAGATGCCTTGTTTATCTGTATTTGGTTGTTAGGTTGGTTGCAGTGAGCATTTGCCCAGTTTTCAAGCAGATGCCCTGTTTATCTGTATTTGGTTATTAGGTTGGTTACAGTGAGCATTTGTCCAGTTTTCAAGCAGATGCCTTGTTTATCTGTATTTGCTTGTTAGGTTGGTTGCAGTGAGCCTTTGTCCAGTTTTCAAGCAGATGCCTTGTTTATCTGTATTTGCTTGTTAGCTAGGTTAGTTGCAGTGATCCTTTGTCCAGTTTTCAAGCAGGTGCCTTATTTATCTGTATTTGCTTGTTAGGTTGGTTGCAGTGAGCCTCTGTCCAGTTTTCAATGGCTATATTAGGTTGTTATAGTGAGCATATATGCCTTATTTATTTCAGTTATTCACAATGTGATGTTCATTATGTGCAAGTATGAACTGTGCAATTCGATTTCATCAATACCAGTTTGAACGGCTATATTTGGTTCCTGTTATGACTGGTGAAGTTAACACATGCCCTTTATTTCAGTTTTACACATTTATGTGGTGTGATGTTTAAGCATGAGCTATGTTCTATTCATTTTCAATAGTACATGTTTGAATTACAATATTCTGTCCCTGTTAAGCCTGTTGTACTTAACATTCCCTTCCATTTTTTAACTGATTTAACATCATGCTGAAACCAACACATTCAAGCTGTCATTTTGAGATGTTGTTGTTTACCATGGCTATATTTGGTTGATGTTAAGCCTGTAGTACTTATCACGCCTTTCCATGTACTTACGCAGGACAACAACGGGAGTGGCCAGCATTTTCCACTGAGGTTAGTTTCATCCCTCGGCTTATACTACCTCCGTTCCATAATGTAGTGCATACAAATCCACGGTTGGACACTTTTTAGCTTCTAATATTGACTTGTCACTTGTAGGTACATATGTCATAGGCAAAGATCCACGCGTCGACCCTTTTTGCGTATGGGGCAATGAGATATTCATGAACCAGCATCAAGTGAGGAAACTGATAAGAATTATTAGCAAAAACATATGACCGATGGCAATTAAATTATTTGTCTACGCTCTATCCAACACAACAGTGAGCTGTATGATGGTAACTACGAACTATGTAGCCTTCTCTTTTTACTGCCCATAATGAGTTGTTAGACAAAAATGTCTGAATCTTTTTCGTTTGTAGTGGTTCCCAAAGCAGTTTACTCAAGATTACCTCGCAAAGTACATGATTGGTGGACATGCAATGAAGGTTAAAGTATTTCATCGAGACTACAATGAGCATCGAGAAGTCCTAATTAAGACAGTGAAAGATGGGCGGGCGGCCATCACAAGGGGTTAGCCTAGAGTCGTGCGCGCATTAGGCATGGAGGAGGGCACAATATGGGCATTCCACTTCACCTTCTCCAGCAACCAGAATGTCTTCCACCTCTCTTTACAGTCTTTAGTACAACCGTGGTTCATCATTCTTTCCTTGCCGCTTCTCTAGTTCTTCAGCATATGTACCTGTGCATTGAATTAATCATTCATCCTTGAACTTGTATTTGTAATAAACATGGTTCGATATGAAATAAGTGATTGCCTACTTTCATATTCAAAATCTGTTTCAATTTAAAATTAATTTTAAATGCAGGGATTAAATTAGGGATAAATTATGATCTGCGTGCCATTACACTGCACACGGTTTGCGAAAGCAAAACGTCTGTGATAAACGTCAAGATCAGACACGTTTCTCATATCAGTACGTGTGCGATGAAACTCTACTGCACACACGATCAGACAAGAAAAAACGTGTGAGATTAACAACAACAACAACACACACAGTTTCTTCTTAATAAATGTTTGTGAAAGTCACCTTATCACACACGCTAGGCAATTATGAACTGTTTATGATGTCGTGTGCATCGTAAACGTTTGCTCATAGAAGAACGCGTGCGATAGGCCTTCATCTGACATGGTTAATACAGATGAATCATTTGGGACATTTTATACATCTCAAACGTTTATGTACATACAAATGTGTGGGATATTCAAGCTTCACATACGGTGTACAATTGTGAACTATTTGTGATGGGGTGAGCATCGCAAACGTTGCAGCACTGAATACCGAGTGCGATGGTAATGCGAGCACAAACGAGTACCAAGGACGGAGCATTTGGGAAAGATGCTGGCATCGCATACGCTTAGTTCTGTGAAACGTATGCTTGCGTGCTCCCTATCGCCGACGGTTTCTGGGTCGTGTGGGAAGACCCCCCTATCGCACACACAGGCAAGGCGACGGTTTAAAACTACGTCGTGGAAATGGGTTAAAAACCATTTGTATAGCAGCTCGCTGTACCAGTGACAGCTATGTCCACGAGTGACTTGGTCATACCTTTCCTAGTTGTAGAATATTTCACTTCACATGCTGTTGAGTTGCCACATGAGCTCTGCAGACTGGTCATGTCACCAGCATCTACTAATACTCTGTAAAGTTTCTCGATTATTCCTTCTGTAATGTACCACAACCAGTGACTGCTTCTTTCTGCAAAGTGGAAGGATCAACTGGGCCCAAGAATGCAACAGTTTGCCTTAAATACATTGGCTCCTTTTGTGCAGTTCAACTGAAATCAAAATTGAAATAGGAACGAGCAGAAGTTTTGATATCCCTGTTTGCACAAAGAGGTATAAAGGAAACAATTACTTACCAATAACGGTTGATGACTTATACGCCCACAAGAAAAAATATCTACCTTATTTTAATGGGAAACAAAGCAGGACAGTAGCAATTCTCAAATAGTGTCATTGATTCATATTAATAGAGACATTATCTTAACAATACATTGCTTAAACATGTAGAAAGAACGACAAAGCAGGATAGTACCATTTCTCAAACAGTGTAACTGATTCATATTAACAGAGACATCAGCTTAACAATACATTGGTTCAACATGTACTCCCGCCGATATGTAATAAGTGTTGTAGTTCTGAACTAAGGTTCAGTAGTTACTTCTAAGGCTGACATTGCATAATTTTACCAGTGGCATTAGAATAACAAAAAGCTTAAACATTTGCATGGCAGAGTGGGCGCAACAGCACCATGTGCTTCCATCGATGTATAAAGGGGTGATGCAGAGTTTGTTGTAACAAAGAAACAAGCAACATATCTGGGTTGGTAGCATTTTTCTTCACTTAATGGGAGAAGACAGCAATACAATAGCTTCAATTCAACATTTATTCAAAACATTACCAATACAAGTAGCACAACATCTCAAAGCACACTGCACAATCATGTGGATGAAGGCCGGTATTGACCTTTCATGAGGCAGACTTGAAAGACCTCAAGATCAAATACCAATCTGCCAACACGGATAGGAAATCTGATCTCCTTTTGTGTGAGTTCCACTAAATCTAGCAACGTTACCGGTGTGACATTTTAGTTGAACTGCACACAATAGTCTTCAAACAAAAGTGTTTTGCGTAGTGCACCAAAAGGTCGCAATAGCAACGAGGTGCAAGAGATCCATGTTTGCACAGAGGTAAAAAAGGAAACAATTACTAGCCAATAATGGAGGATGACACATACGGCCACCAAAAGAAGCATCTACCTTATCTTCATGGGAAACAAAGTAGGACAGTAGTATTTCTAAAACAGTGGCATTGATTCATATGAACAGAGAGATTCTCTTAAAATTAACATTCGTTATACATATAATTTAGTTTTAACAATGGCATTGCTTCAATTTTCCAGCGGCATTATGAGATTAACAACAGCTAAACAGTTGTATGGGACAGGGAACACACCAGCACCATGTGGCTCGACACGTATAAATGGATGATGCAGAATCTGTTGCAACAAAGAACCAAGCAACATATCTGTGTTGGTCCCATATTTGTTCTCTTTCAACCCTTTTCCTATGTGAGGGCAGCAAACCTAGTCCTACACAAACTCTACTGCCTTGTCCCCCACCCCCCGGTTTCTTTCCTTTTTCAACAAAGAGATAAGTTCCTTATAGATGTGCGTACCGTGATTCCCCTTTTTCCCTTTTCGACCAACAGAGCGGCTGGATAGCCAGTCTGTACTACTTTCCCCCCTTCCTTTCCTCTTTGAACCACGTCCTAGATTCATGCTATAAACCCCCCCTTCTTTCCTGTTTGAACCAGACCTAGACATAGATTAGACTGTAGAAGCGAAAAAGATCCACATGCAGCTAGAGCAATGCCGGTTTCAAAGTAAAGCTATACCTTAGGGTCGTCGGGATGTGGCTAGGTGGGCGGCGGGAGGCCGGATCTTCCCACACTACGTACGGCAGCGATGAAGAACGGGTCGGAGGCCCTCCCGCGCAGGCACTGGGTGCAAGAGAATAGCGCCACCGGCGGTGGATTTCCTCCCTCGCCGACGGCAACAGAGTCAACGCTGCACCTCCTCACCTTCCCCAGCCAACAAGATCCGGACGGCTCTTTGACCAGCGGTGAGGGGAGAGAGAGAGAGAGGCCACCACAGTCTTGTTTAGATCTGGAGAGGGTGAGAGAGTGTGAACAGAGCAAACCCTAGCAAACAAATGCTGAGGCTCCAGCGTGTATATATATAGTGGAGAGACAGAGTGTGAAGAGTGCAAACCCTAGCAAACAAAGGTTGAGGCTCCAGCTTATATGGTACTTATATGGTGGAGTGGTTTTATTTTTCTCTCCATAACAATCATTTTAAATTGTGTACGAAAGGAAACTCTTTATTTAACATACCAGTGAAGAAAACTATGATCAAACTAACACTCCACTCGTCCTGGTCGCACTTTCTATCGTTGACATGTGGTACCTTCGTCCGGGTTTTTACTACACATCATATTTTTTATCAAAGTTTGACCACATATTTAACTAGCAAACGGCTAATACATGCCAACAATTGGCTTCATATTTTTATGTAGTTATATGAGTAATATATTTTATCAAAGTTTGGCAACATAATTAACTAGTCGCAAAAATTCAGAACCAACTCATAAATAAAATGTTTATACAACTCAATGATTGAAAGATCATAGCCAACATTTAGAAACCAATACAGGGGAGCTGAAGACAAAGTTGTGAGAAGGCTTAGAAACCAATACAAATCTTTTGCTCTTAGTACCAACATGGATGCTTCTCCGAGGAAACATTTGGTTCATAGTGAAAGACAAATTTGCACCAAGGTGAAAGACGGCTGCGTCTCCAACGCAATCAAGGTGCACTAATGAATGAAATCTTTGTCTTCGTGGCTACCCAGCAAAAAGCACTGATGGAAGACAGCTCGTATTTCATCAAACATCGATCAGGTTCACCAGCCGATGCAACCATGATACTAAACCATGAGCATCGATAGGTCACCGTGGTGATGCATCATCCATTTGGCATCAAGTTTGGGTGCGGCACCACTGAGATTTGATAAATCCTCACAGTGGTCTGTTTCTTCTCGATAATCAAGCTCGAGAAAGGTAGAACCACATGGCAGAGGACACTGAGGCGGAGCAATAGTGGCCATCCAATTTTGTGCAATTCCACTAAAATTGAGGAAGACATGCCCTGGTGTGGAGATGTGCATCCCTGTTTGCAAAAATATAAAAAATGGATATTTAAGTAGTGTCGTTACATTGTTTTGGCAGTAGTACAAGACTAACAGCGGCATCTGAATTGTCAATAAGAATTAATGAAATGTACCCCACAAATAGAAGTATCATGATTATCTTCATAAAGCAGGACAGAAGCATTTCTTAAAACGGTGTCATTGCTTCTATTTATCGACGCCTCTAGATTGATAGCAGCATTACTTAAAAGGGATGCCACTTTAACATGGGCATTGATTCATTTTACCAGTGATATTAGATTAGCAACAGCAATAGGGGCACATGGACAGTGAGCGCACAAGCACCATGTACCTCCACTGAGGCATAAACCAGGACAACTTTTTTTGACGGAAAAACCAGGACAACTTTTGGAGTGGCCTTTCCTGTAACGAAAAAATTTAGGTGATGTTGGACCAGTAGACGAAGCCTAGCTACTGTAGATGGTGAGCTGGGGAGTACTAGTACTCCCTCCGTTTCTTTTTAGTCTGCATATAAAATTTGGTCAAAGTCAAACTTTGTAAAGTTTGACTAACTTTGTAGGAAAAAATATCAACATCTACAATACTAAAGCTATATTGTATGAAAATTAATTTCATGATGCATCTAATAATATTGATTTCATATTGTGAATCTTGATATTTTTTCCTATAAACTTAGTCAAAATTGACAAAGTTTGACCTTGACCAAATTTTATATGCAGACCAAAAAGAAACAGAGGGAGTATATACAAAACCCGCATGCAGCGACGTTGGGAACTGGACCAGTAGAATGAAGCATGAAATCCAAAAGAAGTTATACCTCAGATGGGCAAGATGTGGCTTAGGCGGGCAGCGGGATCTGCCCACACGACGGCGGTGAACAAGGGCGCGGAGGACCTTCGTCCGCGCCGGCGCCGGCTCAGAGAGGATGGTGCGCGTCGGCTTCCTCCCTCGCAGACGGCGACCACGTCAACGCTGCACCTCCTCCCCTTCCGCAGCGGATGTGATCCGGCCAGATCTGTGGCCACCGGTGAGGAGAGATATCAGAGTGGACACTGTCATCTTGTTTCGATTTGGAGAGGGTGAGAGAGTGAGATGCGAGAAACCCTATCAACCAAGCCCTATCAAGCCTACATATACAATGGAGTAAAAAAAAATCTCTCCATAGGAATGGTTTAAGACAGAATACGCGTTCCTGAAAACAAAAACGAAAACTCGCGGAGGAATCTCTTTTTAACGTACGAGGAAAGAAAACTCGATCAATAACACGCCACCGCTTCCAGGAGTATCGCTCACGTGTGGTCCCCGACCCTCCATTATTAAGTGACCAAATTAAAGGGTCAAATTATCACGTAATCTGCCTCTTTGTGTACAAATGCGCTCCATCGTGTACTCACGGGTGTGTCAAAGGCTGAGTGCATGCGTGTACCTCTTCTCTTCTTGTACGTAGTACTACTCCTTTTTTTGAACTGGTAGTACTACTCTTTTTTATCTCACTTCCTATTGTTTCCCACTCCTATGATATTCCTATCATAGGAACAAAATGAGGCCGAACTATGTGTGTGTGTGTGTGTGTGTGCGTGTGTGCTAGAGAGAACGAGACATCGACCTACAGAGAGATGGTGTGTACGAGTAGTCGCGAGAGTCATGACTATGTGTGTGTGTGTGCGCGCGCACACATACACATACATATCCGTGTTTACGTAAAATTCCTACTTTCATCACCTACCCCCCGTTGAATTTCAGGGGGTTTGGCCCGTCCTCCTTTCATCTCCAATCATATTTGTCCAACTGGCTCATTATTACATTAATTACGTAATAATTAACGATAACCCTAAACCCTAGCAATATTTACGTAGGTAGAGCGTCTCTCGTTTGCGGGCGTCCGAACGGCTGCCACGCCCGCTCCTGCCCGCCCCGGCCCAACAAAACCATCTCCATCACCCGCGCGCGCTCCCAGCCCGAAAAGGTCAGTGCCGCATTCATGCCCGGCTAGAGTAGACACGACCTCTCACTAGCGCGGCTGAGAGAGCGCCGCACATGCCGCTTCCCGGTGCACGTGACTGCTCCGCGTTCAAACGACGCCATGGCCGGCCACAACATACATGCATGTAAAAAAGTTCTTGGGAGTCCGTACTACAGCTATATGTCCTCTCCCCCCTCATCTATCTCTTCCAGTAGTAGTACTCCATGGCGCGATCCATTGACACGCGGGCGGGGAAGTTTGCGTATACTTGCTTTGCGATGAGCGGCGTGCCGAGCACCCGTGTGGGGTGAGATGCGAGCGCGACAGACGTGATATATATAAACGTTAGTTTTGCTCCATGGCACGATCCAACAACAAGAAACGTTGGTTTCCAAAAGAACACGGTAGTATACTGTACTGCATGAGGGAGAAGCTGATTCAACAAAGAGTGATGGTTGCTTCGTCCATCCAACTTCCTGCCAGGTCTATGTGATTTGACGGCTCATTGGTCATTATTACTGCAGCGGTACGACCGTCGTGATTATCAGTTGTATTACTACACTCTACTTTGGTGCATGGCACGTGGACCTAGATGCTGTATGTCCCACGTTTCGGCGAAAGGAGGTAGAATGATTTTGGATCCAGGAACCGCGCCGTAGAGCGTGTGCACTCTTTTTTTATTCTGTGATAAAACTAATTTTATCCACTCTTACACCAGAGGAGTGTGAAACACGGCAACCCAGTGAGTAGTACATGGCCCACCTCACACTATCACCATAGTCCTTGGACACCGTGTGACACCTAGCTCTTTAGTATAGTAGTAGGAGTACTACATACTACTATAATTTCTCAGCGAGATAAAATTGTACTTACAATGCTATGAAGCTTTCAGCTTTTGTTTCATGTATCTTGCCTCCAAGGTTGCCACGTTACAACATTGCATCATCAAATACAAAGGAAACTAACATGCCTGCTGATGCATCTCAATGATTCACAGATCATAGCCAATATTTACTTCACAACTAAAGACAAACGTTGTGAGAAGGTGTACAAATAAAGAACAAAATGATCGATGCAGTCCCTAGGCCTTGAACCCTAAACCCTAAACAGGCTTTAATTTCCTGGCGTGGTTGAAACTTTCGAAGGAAAGAAGTCTGGAACCCATGGACCATCCGATGATTTTGTGCACTTCCACTAAAATCGAGTTGAGCATCCCTGTTGGCAAAGATATTGAATAAGTGTGATTAGAATAATAGTAGTGGCACTAGTTGATGAGACATAAACTCATCACAAATAGAAGCCGGTAGAGCAATGTGCGTGGCAAAGAAGTACAGAAAGATCCGCATGGAGCAACATGGGGAGCTGGGGCAGTGGAGGAAGCCGGCTCGAAAAGAAGTTGTACCTAAGGGACGTCGGGATGTACCTAGGAGGGCGGTGGGAGGCAGCATCAGCCCATACCGTGGTAGTGAGCAAGGGGCGAAGGCTACCGCGCCGGAGCTTTGTGAGAGAGAACGGCCGGGACCCCTGATCGGGACGTGCCCATAGTGGGTTTTCTCCCTCGCCGCTGGCGACCGCGTCTACGCAAAACATCCACCACTTCCCCCGGCGGATGGGATCCGGCCGGATATGTGAACAGCGGTGTGGCCACCGTCGTTTTGTGCGAGAGTGTGTGAAGAGAGCAACCCCAACAAGCAAGCGCGTAGCTTAGGCTCCTGGCTATATTATGTATATATAGTGGAGCGGTTTTCCTTTTCTATTCATATCAACCTTTTTATATTGCGTATGTGCCATTGAAGAGAGAAATGATGGTTGCTTCGTCCGAGCAACTTACTGTGTGATTTGACTGCTCATTAGGCATTATTATTGCGTCCCCTGCTGGTACTCCACCTACGTGTGTGATCGTTCCCGAGTCTCACTTGTACTCCAAATTACTTATCTCTAATTTCTTGCATGACACGTGGATCCGGATGTTGGATGTCCCACGTGTCGGCGAAAGGAAGAAGAACAAGCTCCGACGACCGAGAAGTAGTATTTCCATGCAAATGGATCTTATGATGCATGAGCTGTTTGTTATGCTATCGACCAAAATACCCCTGCATGCAGGTTTGTCTCACTCCTATGTACCCTACCTGCTCTAACATCCATCATTTCAGCAAGGGGTAATGCCGTCTAAAACTCCGTCCATGCAGTACATTATGAAATATGAACATGTGAAGACTACAACCCTCATGCATGCATGCAGTAGTCACACGTACACATGCACACAAAAATGCACGCGACGCCCTAATGCATGCATGCGACAGTCACACGTACACATGCACGCACGCATGCATGTGTACAGCACACGACGCAACACACACGCTCACGCTCAAGTGCTCAGCCTACACGTGCATGCGCACACATACACAGCCAGGGTGGTTCCCGCGCAAGGGTTGAACTCCTGCCGCGCCTGTGTAAAATTTTGTTTAACTTATTTCTTTCCTCTGCCAACTGATAGGTGGGACCCACAATCCACATGTCAATTTAACCAGTCAACAAAGTGCTACGTAGACTATTTGGCCGGTCAACAGAGTGCAATACGGTGCTCTACAGTGAGCTAGTGACCGTATAAACATCGCAAAATTTATATATTGACCGTAATGAGCGTATTATGAAGTCCAGTGACCGCCATTAAGCCATATTAACCGGAAAGGAGGCAGTATGGACTAGTAGTGGACTAGTAGTAGTACTAATACTACACTATGCCCAATCCTTGTCCCACACGCGCGGTGACTCGTAGGACGAGGAGAATGAGGAGAAGATTTCTTACTACGCCCTCTCCCTCTCCCACACGCGCGGTGGCTCACAGGATGAGGAGAAGCTTTTGACTACTGCGCGCTCTCCTCGCCCATGCGGTGGACGTGCAGCGGTTCATTCGGTGTCAGATTGCCAGAAGCATACACTGTAGTACCATAATTGTTCGACTTCACAAAGAGGCGAAGAGCCAAGCGCAAGGTTTAATAATACGAGTAGTACAGTATACAGGTACACTAGGAACCGCACGGTTGAGTGTCTGCACTCTTATTTTATTTTAATCTGTGATAAAGCAATCTTCTACTACTACTACTACCTCCGTCCTGGTTTATTGGTCCCCATTGTATTTTGTGCCAAATTTTGACCAAATGTTTAACTAACAAAATATTAATGCATGTCATAAAAAATAATATCATTGAAAACTATGTTCAAATACGAATCCAATGATATAATTTTTTATGACATGCATTAACATTTTATTAGTTAAATGTTTGGTCAAAATTTGACACAAAATACAATGAGGAACAATAAACCAGGACGGAGGTAGTAGTACGCATTTACTACGAAGTAGTGCGGAAAACGGCAGCCCAGTGAAGTATTACTCCTCAGATCACACTATCACCATATGGCCTCCGTGCGACACCTAGCCCGTCTGTGTTCTCCTTAGTAGAGTATTTATAGTTGCTCCTAGTAGTAGGAGCGGATTCAAAGAAGATTGAATTGATGGTTGCTTCCTCCGAGCAACTTACTATGGAAAAGGTAGGGCTTGTGATTTGACTGCTCATTACAACTAGTATATTACTGCGGCGAAACGACCGGGCTGGAGTCTCCCGTGCGGTTGTGCACTCTAATTTGGTGCATGGCACGTGGACCCGGATGCTGGAGTAGTAGAATGGCTTCTGGCAATGCTATCAAGCTTTCAACATTTGTTTACATAATATATGTACACATAATTTTTGAGCGACATGAAATTGTACAACGCTATGAAGCTTTCAGCTTTTGTTTCATGTGTCTTGCCAGCTGGAAGGTTGTCTCATTACAACATTCCATCAAATACAAAGGAAACTAACATCCATGCTCTTTCGCAAAAAAAACTAACTTCCTTGCTAATGCATCTCAATGATTCACAGACCAGAGCCAATATTTACATCACAACTGAAGACAAAGTTGTGAGAAGGTGTACAAATAAAGAAAAAATAAAAAATGATCGATGCTCTCCATAGGAATGCTTTCATTTCCTGGCCACGATATTCATTGGTTGACAGCTACTTTCCCGCAGCTCTGTCAAAATCAACATGACATGTTGGCAAAGAAAGGAGCTGTCAGAAGCATGGAACATTCCGATCATTTTGTGCAGTTCCACTAAAATAGAGCTGAGCGTCCCTGTTAGCAAAGATATTGAGTAAGTGTGATTACAATAATAGTGGAACTGTTGATGAAACAATAAACACACAAATAGAAGCTGGTCACCTTTGCAGTCTCTCTTGAGACTAACTACTTGTTGGAGAAGATTAGGTTGAGAGTTGGATGAGGAGGATAGGAACTCCAAAGTCCCTTTGTGCAGTCCCATTGAAATGTAGAAACGTTGCCAGTGAGACATTTTAGTAGAACTGCACAAAACACTCTTAAGAAAAATGTGCTTTGTGCAGTTCACCAAAAGGTCGCAATAGAAACAAGGCGAAATGGATATCCCTGTTTGCAAAAAGAGGTAGAAAGGAAACAATTACTGGCCAATGACAGTTGATGACACATACGCCGACAAAAAGAAGCATATTCATTGTCTTAAGGGAAAGATAACAGCACAGTGGTTTCTCTCAAACGGTGTGAGGACGAGATTGCAAAATGGAAAGTACGCCGGCCGAGCTAGTACGTTTTAGGCAAAGAACTACTAGAGAAGATCCACATGTAGCAACGTGGGAAGTTGGGCAGTGGAGGAAGGCCGGTTCCAGAGGAATCTGTACCTAAGGGTCGTCGGGATGTAAGTAGGAGGGCGGCGGCGGGCGGGATCTGCTGCGGCAGCGAGCAAGGGTCTAAGACCCTACCACGCTGGAGCTTGGTCGGAGAGAATGGTGGGTACCGTAGATCGGGACGCGCTGGCAGAGGGTTTCCTGCCTCGACGCCGGCGACCGAAGCAACGCTGCACATCCTCCCTTTCCGCCGGCGGACAGGATCCGGCCGGATCAGTGACCAGCGGTTAGAGAGAGAGAGATTGGCCACCGCCGTCTTGTGTGAGAGAGTGTGAAGAGACGAACCCCAGCAAGCAAGCAAGCATTGAGGCTCCTGCCTATATTTGTAGTACTAGTATAGTGGAGCGGTTTTCGTTTTTCTCTCCATACAATCGTTTTATATTCTGTACATGCCATTGAGGAATAAAACTTTATTTAAAAATAACGCGCCAATGCGTCAAGTCGCACTTTGTTTCGTTCATGCGTGGTACACGACCCTCCATCAAGTGAACAACCGACACGCGTCAAATTATCACGTGGGCTGCCTTTTCGTACAGAAATGAGCTCCACCTTGTACCTGCGCGGGTGTGGTTGGGAACGAGATGTGAGTACGTGCGTCGTGCGTGCACCTCTTCTCTTCGTGCACGTACCCCACCTACGTGGGTGTGTGTGAGAGAGATACAAACCTAGAGAGAGATGGTGAGTGCGTTCGTGAGTGTTTTTTGGGGGGGTGATTTTGTAAGTGTATTTGTGTGCGTGAGAGATAGACAGGGAATATGAGTCGATGATATCTCAAAAAAAATGTAACATATGCAATGTGTGTGAAACGGAGGCCTAGATATATCATATATAGAGGGGGAGATCCACGAGAAGAGAGGGGAGGGATCATCGGCGTGAGATATCGATAGAATCGAAGAGAGGGATGAATGTGTATGGGTGCGAGATTGATAAAGAGAGCCAGCGAAATTGTGTGTGCGCACGTCAAAGATATAGGGTGGCTGGCCTACTGGAACGTGAGAGGGGACATGTGCAATTTGTGTGTGGCAGGGAGATCTAACTAGAGCGTTTGACTATCGGTGTGTGTGTGTGTTGGGGGGGGGGGGGGGGCAGAGACCTAACTAGAGAGGTAGATCGACAGGTATATGTGTGGAGAAGGAGAGACCTAGCTATGTATTGAGGGAGATCGATCGGCATCCATACATATGTGTAGGAGAGGAATAATTAAGGTTGGGAGAGAGACAGAGCTAGAGTGCCGGAGGGGTGGTGGTGGAGTTGCTTCTTGGATATGGTGGGAGAGGCCTACTAGACAAACAGAGGGTACGACTGCAATATCAATAAGAGAGGGGATGTGTGTCTGTGTGCACGTGTGTGTGAGAGACGAGTCGGGAGGCATGCATGGATGATGGGGGGGTGATATGTCTATGGTAAGCAGACCTAACTAGATACGTAGAGCAATCGTCGTGTGTTGGGGAAAGGGAGAGACTTATCTAGTGAGGTAGATCGATCAGTGCGTGGTGAAAAAGAGTTATAGTCGACCTAGCTATATGTACAGAGGGAGATCGATCGATATAAATGCATGTGTTAGAGGCAAATAAGGCCCGGAGAGACGGATAGAGAGACAGGGATGCGGCTAGGAGTTGGTGCGATAGGCCTACTATATAGAGATGGAGGAGTGCGCGAGTGCGAGATCGATGAAAAGATGGGCGAGAGTGTGCATATGTGTGTGACCGTATGAGAGATAGGGGGCATGGACGGTGAGATAGAGGAGAAGAGGGAAAGTGTGTGTATGTGGTAGGCAGACCTAGCTAGAGAGGTATATTGATCATTGTGTGCCGGAAAGAAGGAGCTGGGGAGACCTATAAAGACCGTGGGTGAACGACCTAAAGAAAAATAACGAATGTGCGCGACGAAGAGAATGCTGAGGGAGGGGGAGGGCGAGGAGGGCGTGTGCATGCACGAGAGAAAGTTAGTGCTAGCTACAAAGAGAATAGGATTGTGTGGGTGTAAAGTCTAATAGAAATCATAATTCATTACAAAAGTGGATTCAGATATTTGAATAAGAGATCATAGTGTTTTAAACCCATGCATGCATGAATATAATGGTGATACACATGGTGTAGTTATGAACATGTTATACTATATTTTTTATATATAAATATATATATATCGAACAATCTCACATTTATTTGAATTTGTGATAATGTGTGGCTTTTGCAGCTCACATCTAAGTACTTGTAGGCGTAGGGGGCAGGGCACTATACATTGTGCGATAAACACATTATACATATGAAACATGGTTTAGATTATGAAGATCTAGCTAGAGCTTGAAATGTACTATTAATTGAAATCAGCATAAAGTGGATTCAAAAATTTGAATTCGAGTTCATATAGTACACATAGTTTATATCTAACTTGACAGCAATCATGTGGTGTGTTGTGAAGATAATATACAGATGATGGTTTAACTTGACAACAATCATGATTGTAGATTCCTATTCAAATAGTGAAACAAATTCAAATCTAGTTCATATTGCAGCGGTAGTATATACATTTGGAATGCACTAAAATGTTCATTTGATTAGTTTACATGCATTATACACCTAGCGAAATATTTTAAATGAACATAACGTGGATTCAAAGTTTTGAATGACATTTGTAGTAATTCATACAGTAAAACGGGACAAGACCCTCTCTTGTGTGGTGCGAATTGATTTTTTTTTGGTTGAGGGAAGTGCGAATTGATATGGTACCGTACACATTAGCCTTGTCCCGAAATTTCAACCTGCGCCTTATTATGCCGAAATTTCAAGATATCTCTTTGTCTGTTTGTGCTCCGAAAACTCCCTCCTTCTCAACCCGTGCCTTGCTATCCCAAAATTAGAACGCACGCGAAAACTCCCTCCTCCTGCGAAATCCCGACACACGAAATCCCCATTCTACCCCTGATCGGAAAGAGCCGCTAGTTCAAATTGGTGGGGGTACTTTTGTAACTTACCCTACATTTTGGACAAGCGCGTCCCTAAGTCATGGTTCCCCCTCCCATCCCCTTCTTTTCCCCATTCGAAAACCGAGGCCACCAAAACCTCTCTCCACAAGCTGCGAAACCCCACCCTCCTCCGTCCGCCCCCCATCGCCGCCCAGCCGGAGCCTCTTCCCCGACGACGTCGTCCACCACAACAGCTCGACGTCCCTCATCCACCGCACCGGATGAGGATCCGTTGTCGATCTTGTCATCCCGCCGGTTCAGCCGCCCCGTGCTCCACCTCCAAGGAGCTGCTCTGACGATCACCTCGTCTATTGTGGATGCTCCATTCCCATAGCGCCGCCTTAACTTGCCCCACCGGAACCGCAGCATCCTCACCGACTCCTCGGATGAAGCCGAGGCCTACTCGGCGCCACCAAAGAGGTTGTACACTCATCGCATCTTCTGCTTCACTCGACCTCACGGCGCCGCCGGTGCTCGATCCTGCTCCGCCATGGCGCGGCTCCCTCGACACCGGCACCGCCGGTGACATCCTCCATGGCGGATCTCCCCCATTGCGAGGCTCCCTCGGCGGTGGCGTCCATACCAGCCGGAGCTGCTGCTGTTGCTGCTCCGGCTCTTGCTCGCGCTGTTGCTCTGCTCTTGCTCTCACTCGCGCTGTTGATGCTGGTACATGGGCCGCTGCAGCTACACGAGTTGCTACTCTGGCTCTCGTTCACGCTGCTGCGCCGGCTACTATTTGCTAGTGCATTCCCTGTTGAGCGGCTGCTGATTTAGATCACTGCTTCTCTGCTACTACTAGTGCTCGAGTGGCCTAAACTACCAATAAATGCTTCTCTGCTACTAGTGCGTTCAGTTTCAACAGTAACAGTCAGTTTCGACAGTAAAATTCAGTTTCGATGGTTAAGTTCAGAGTCAACAGTTTTTACATCATCTGTTGGAGTTGGTTGTTTTTTGGTGATGTAAATTTTACAGCTAGCACTTTTTCGTGATGTATTTTACATCATCTATTGGAGATGGTATTAGAATCCCACTTCAGATTAACAATGTCCTTCTTGTACTAGCCTCGACATCGCACAGCTCGTCGGAGCTGCTCCAACGATGGAACCATCCATCACAACAGAGCAGTACCCTCGACGCCGTCTACAGACGCCTCAGATCTTCTTCCCCAGCTGAGGTCGAGACGACTATGCCAAAGAGGTTGTACACTTGTCGCATCACTTTTTATTCTACATTCATGTCGATCCCTTAGGGCTATTTTGGTTCAAAGGAAAAAGTGAAGGAAAAACATAGCAATAGGAAATTTTCCTATGGTACTCTTGATGACCCACAAGTATAGGGGATCAATCATAGTCCTTTCGATAAGTAAGAGTGTCGAACCCAACGAGGAGCAGAAGGAAATGACAAGCGGTTTTCAGCAAGGTATTTTCTGCAGGCACTGAAATTATCGATAACGAGTAGTTTGATAGCAAGATAATTTGTAACAAGTAACAAATAGTAAAGGTAACAAAGAGTGCAGCAAGGTGGCCAAATCCTTTTTGTAGCAAAGGACAAGCCGGAATGAACTCGTATAATAAGCAAAGAGTTCTCGAGGACACATGGGAATTTTATCTAGTCACTTTCATCATGTTTGTTTGATTCGCGTTCGCTACTTTGATAATTTGATATGTGGGTGGACCGGTGCTTGGGTGCTTTTCTTACTTGAACAAGCCTCTCACTTATGATTAACCCCTCTCGCAAGCATCCACAACTATGAAAGAAGAATTAAGATAAATCTAACCATAGCATTAAACATATGGATCGAAATCAGCCCCTTACGGAATAGCGCATAAGCTAGGGTTTAAGCTTCTGTCACTCTAGCAACCCATCATCTAATTACTACTCCACAATGCATTCCCTTAGGCCCAAAGATGGTGAAGTGCCATGTAGTCGACGTTCACATGACACCACTAAGAGAATCAACAACATACATATCATCAAAATATCGAACGAATACCAAATTCACATGATTACTTATGACAAGACTTCTCCCATGTCCTCAAGAACAAAAGTAACTACTCACGCATCATATTCATGTCCAAGATCAGAGAGGTATTAAATAGCATGATAGATCTGAACATATAATCTTCCACAAAATAAACCAACTAGCATCAACTACAAGATGTAATCAACACTACTAGCAACCCACAGGTACCAATCTGAGGTTTTGAGACAAAGATTGAATACAAGAGATGAACTAGGGTTTGAGATGAGATGGTGCTGGTGAAGATATTGATGAAGATTGGTCCTCCCACGATGAGAGGATCGTTGGTGATGTCGATGGCTTCGATTTCCCCCTCCCGGAGGGAAGTATCCCCGGCAGAATCGCTCCGCCGGAGAGCAAAAGTGCTCCTGCCCAAGTTCCGCCTCGAGACAACGGTGCTTCGTCCCGAAAGTCTTCTCTTTATTTTTTCTAGGGCAAATGGGCTTATATACCAGAAGATGGGCACCGGAGGCTGGCCAGGGGCCCCACAAGCCACTAGGGCGCGCCTGGGGGGTGGGCGCACCCTGGTGCCTCGTGGGCACCTGGGTGGCCCCCTCTGGTACTTCTTTTCTCCAATATTTTTTATTTATTCCAAAATAAATCTCCATGAAATTTCAGCTCATTTGGAGATGAGCAGAATAGGTATCTCTGACATAGCTTTTTCAGGTCCAGAATTCCAGCTGCCGGCAATCTCCCTCTTTATGTAAATGTTGCATATTAAGAGAGAAAAGGCATTAGAATTACTCCACAAAGTGTTATATTGATTAAAAACACTATAAATAACAGTAGGAAAACATGATGCAAAATGGACGTATCAACTCTACTATTCAATTATTCATGCATTTGGTAGAAAAGAATGGAGCAAAACAAAACTGAAGGATTTTTTCCTTTCGTGTCTGTTCAAAAGGAAAAACATAGAAATTTTAACATCCACCTGGACCTACTTATCAAAATCCTATGCATGAAAAGAAGACTAAGTGCATTAGTGGCATAATAACATTCTAACTTTACACATTTGCAGGTGGTTTGACTTTAATTTGGCCATGTTTCTTTGCATTCATGTGCTCTTCCTGCAAGCCAAAGGAGCCCTTACAGAATTACTTCAGTTACAGATAGGTGTCGAAGAAAACTTTGTGTGGTTTGTCCTACTCCTGCCGCGCCATCATCCACCTCACCTGAGCTGCTCCATCGACAGAAGCATCCACTATACCAGACATCACGACTCCTTACCGTCTTTCGCCGCCTCAAATCTCCTTCCCCACCACCGGCAGCCACCGCAACTGCATCACCATCATCGACTCAGCAGATGAACCGAGGAGTACACGGGTCCGCAAGAGAGGTCGCACTCTTCTGTTTCTGCTTACTTTATGCATTGCTTAATATTACCTGCTAGTTTATCATCCTGCTCATCTCTTAGACACTAAGTCAAGTCCAAGTTAATGTTCAAACTTGAGTTTTAAAATGCTTGTGGGGCACATATCGAGGCAGCAATGAATAGTATATCGATCTACTATCTGTTTCATCTAGGGTATCTACTATGTCGTTCATCTTGGGTGGGAGACAAACAGTAAAGTAGCCATCATCTGTCTTTTTATTAAATTAAGCTATCATTTGCCTGCTATCATTATTTTTGGATCTATCCACTGGTTGTTACCATCACTCTAGATTTATGCATGCTCTTCTTACTTAATCTCACTATATTTTTTTCGTATGCATGTCAGTTATTGTACACAGTCATGCTGAACATGTAGAGAAAAAGAGAAGAGTCTTGCGCGGCAATACAATGTCATGCAGACATCGCCCCATGGTGGGTGCAATGGCAACCCCACCCCCCTCCTCCAGATTGTAATCCAGAGGAAGATAGATGTTCAGAGGTGGAGTCAGAGGGAGCCGACCACTCCTATTTACCCCCCGAGGTGTTTGCTCTAACTTGGCATGATGATGTTGGTCATATCATGAATATGGTGCCTTGCTTTGCTTACTTTCGACATCATATATGTCATCTGCTTAGTTTAGACATGTTCTGTAATGTTGTTTAGTTTCTATATCATATATGTGAATTATGCAATGCCATCTTTTTTAGCCAGTCATAATATATGTGAAATATGCAATGCCATCCTATTTAGCCAGGCATCATATATTTGAATTATATCTTGCCATTCCTTTTTTTTCATTACATTTCCATTTGTCGACAATGTTTGTACATTCAACTACTCTTCCTATGAATCAGCCATTTGAGTGGGTGATGGAAAAATCTGGAGTGAAAATAAGTTCTTCAGAGCAGACAGTGCTACCTGTCGAAGCAGATCTCTTGCTGGGTCCAGATAGCTCCTCAGATGAGGATTCAGAGACAGATGACCAGTCCTATCCCCCCCCCCCCCCCCGAGGTGTATGCTCTAACTTGGCAGGGTTATACTGCTTGTATCATGCATATGGTGTCTTGCATTGCATAGTTTAGACATCATATACTCAATATTCAACACCATCTGCTTAGTTTAGACATCATATATGCGAATGCCATCTACTTAGTATATAAATCACATATGTGAATTATATCATGCCATCCTGTTTACTTAGATAACATGTATGTGAATTGTGTCATGAAAACTTGTTTACTAAAGACATCATATAATTATCTCATGCCATCCTTTTTAGTTAGTCATCATATCTTTGAATTATGTCATGCTATACTATTTAGATAGACATCATATATGTGAAATTATGTCATGCTATCCTGTTTAGTTAAACAACATATATGTGAACTATTTCATGCCCTCTTTTTTCCTCACTATCTATTGCATCTGTCTCATACAAGGTCTGTACATTCAACTACTTTTCTTGTTTATCAGCCATTTGAATTGGAGGGTGTGATGGCAGTATCTAGCGGAGTAAAAACACGGTCTTCAAATAAAATAGTGCTACCTGCCGATGGAGATAGCACCCCGATTGTACTTGCACAAGAACCAGCCCTACCACACATAACCCAGACTATCGCAGATTGTACCTCTACTCCGATGGACAGAGAACCAGCTTCACCCAATCTAACCCCAACCCCAGCAGATAGTAAACCAGTTCCAGTTGACACAACACCATCTCCATGACAGAACTCCCAAACAAGAGCAGTTAGTAAGGCAGTCCAGTGCCCAAAGCGCCAGGAGTACCACGGCGAACCCCAACTCCACCAGTTAGTACACCTATTCCTGTGGACGAAGCAGAACCAGTCATCCGTAGTTTAGCGTCTATCGCATTTGATGTTGTTAAATCCTATGTGCGTATCTTCGCATCATGGAAATATTATACTGAAGATGAAGGAAAAAGACAGTTGCAGGTGTTCCTCCAGGAGTTATGTGTAAGTATTCATGGCAATTACTTTGCTTTGTCCCAAACTTTCTACCTCCCTGCTGGTTATAACACAGCAAATGTTCCCATTTTTCTATGTAGAGAATGACCGATTTGGAAACACGGGATGAGGTAACCTGTGTTAATACCTGTGCTATCTTCAAGAATGCTTTGTGGTAGTATCGGAATTACCTGAAGAAAATGTACTTCACCGGCAAGGAAACTCATCAAATTCCCTTACTTTCTCCGGAGACACATTTACGGGACGATGACTGGGAACGCCTTGTCCTGTATTGGTCCAGACCCAAGAATTTGGTAGGGTCTATGAGATCATATTTCATTTTGAAGTACTATATGCCTGCGTCTTACTATACTCTCTTCTTGTAGAACAAGTGCTTAAACCTGAAGAACAACTGTTCTCAGGTAAGATTCCATACCTATGGTGCATACTGCTTTGCTCTTCTATCACTGTATTTACTCATACCAACTAATTTTTAAATTGAAGGATCCAATCAAAACTCCAATGGCACAACATGTATGTTTAAACATGTTTCTTTAACTGGTTTGCTCTTCTAAATTGCTCTACGTTGATTTCAATTTCAATTGTGTAGACAGTTGTCTTCTCATATCATGCACATTACTAGCATCAAAACAGAGCCAATAGTGTTGTTGGTTGTACGTGTATACCCGTGGTACCCATCTGAAATCTTGTGGTGCTGTGTAGTTTCCCACACTTATATGCTTTCAATGCTACTTTGTCTTGAACTGATATGATTTGAACTATGTCTCTATTTTGATTTGCCAAGACAATGCAGTGACCATAGCACATAGATATATGTTTGTTTGATGCTTTTATAATGTACTACTTTGCTATAGAAGACTTGATAGTTTACTCCTGTCCACCTTACTACTGAACTGGTTCACCAAAATGAGTTTCATATACTACATGCTAAACCTGTTATGTGTCTGCTTGTTTCTTCTTTTAGAATGCTGACAGAATATTGGAGAAGAGTACCACATTAAGCAATGGTAAAGGAAGTAATGCAGATAAGGTAGAAGATAGTGAGACAGCCTTGTAGGTCTCCAACAAAGCTGATAAAACAGATAAGGAAAACTATCTTGAAGACAGTGAGACATCCCCAAAGTCCTATCTTGATGTAGTGTTCGAGTTACTGGCCACTACCGCTGGCACACGCTCTTCAAACTCGCTGTCTGAATCAGTTCGGTTTCTTGAGTCTCAACTACAAGCTGAAAGACATCGATCAGCTGTGCTGCGACAAGAAGCCAAAGGACTGAGGAAGTCCCTAGAGAATTCAGATGCATACTTTTTGGTGCAATAGCAAGCATTGGAGGATTTTAGTGCCAAACAAGAGAAAGCTAATAAGCTTGCTAAGCTTATTGCCAGCATGGTGGATACCCAGGATAACGTTTCTTGAGCACTTCTGAAGTTGTTTCAGTTCTTGACTTGTTTTGCTTCCACGTTTATTTGCACTGGTGGCCAATTTAGACGCCCAGTGTATGTAATATGCTGCTTTGTTGTTCCCTTTATTTGCACTGGTGGCGAACTTTGATGCCCAGTGGATGTAATGTCTGTAATCGCCATAATAGCCTAGCTTTAGTTGCTTGCTTATTTATTTACTTATAGTCTTGTTTATTTTTTTGCTTGTAGTCACTGCAGTTCTTTTTCCTCGGTTTGCTAGTGGCCGCAATAACCATGGGCCACATATGGGCCGTGGTAACCCTGGGCCTCCTACGGGCTGTATGATCCATGGCCCTCCTATGGCCCGTAGGATTCATGGGCCTCCTACGGGCCGTAGGATCCATGGTCCTCCTATGCGACGTAGGATCCATGGGCCGTACTGCTCGTGGGCCAAAACCGGACCTCAATATGGACCGTAAACGGGCCAAAATCGGAACCATCCGTTTATGGGCCCAGACCATAACGGGTTGTTAACTGGCTGGAAGACAGCACAGGATTAATTCTATAAATAGGCATGACGGGTTGTTAATGGGCCGGATTACAGGACAGGATGAAAACAGCCCAACGGGTTAGCGGGCCACAAACGGACCGATTGCTATCACGGGCTGAATTTGGTCCATTAGCATAACAGGCCAGTAACGGACTGTAAGTAATCGAGGGCCGGAAATGAGCCCAAGAATGTATGGGCCCTTAGAAGGCCGAAAGAAAACACGGGCTGGAAATGGCCCAACTGAATCATGGGCCGTTAATGGGCTCAAAGCAGTTTACTATTCATGATGGGCCAGAATCACCACGGGCCGTCAATGGGCCCAGAGATACAAAGGGCCTCATATGGGCCGAAAGACGTCACGGGCCATAGATGGGCCGAAAGTGACAACGGGTTGGAATCATATGGGACGGCCCACATGACGCTACTGGGGCGAATATTGAAAGGCCATAGCTGGCTGTGAGTACCCGGGCTGTAAATGGGCTATAGGCGAACAGGCCGTTAACAGGCTTTCCATGGGCCAGCCCGCTAACGTTTGACCAAGTCAAACGGGCTGGCCTTTTTAACCTAAATGGGCCACTATTGGGCCGTGCCATGTGTCGACGTATCATAGGCGCCTCTCGTCCAATGAATGGATGACATCTATCCCAACGTCGAGCTGACACGTGGTTTTGTCGATGAATGAGAATTTTACACGTGGAAAATCGCCATTGGTCCGGGCTGATAACAGTTTATCGGATCCAAACCCGCTCCCGATAGCTTAACGGTGACCCGTTATGGTGGATGCCACATGTCGGTTACCCTGGACGAAAACACTTCCATGACGCGACATTTATCGTCATGGAAGTGGACACTTCCGTGATGATAATTTCAGTATTGTCATGGAACACTTCTACGATAGCATAGGTATGACTATCTTGATTCTGTCATAAATCGTCACGGATGTACATGCATGATAGAAAATGTGACCTACTGTGACAAAGACGTATCATCACGGAAGTGTTCGAGTTACTGGCCACTACCGCTTGCACAAGCTCTTCAAACTCGTTGTCTGAATTAGTTTGGTTTCTTGAGTCTGAACTACAAGCTGAAAGACATCAATCAGCTGTGCTGCGACAAGAAGCCGAAGGACTGAGGAAGTCCCTGGAGAATTCAGATGCATACTTTCTGGTGCAACAGCAAGCGTTGGAGGATTTTAGCGCCAAACAAGAGAAAGCTAATAAGCTTGCTAAGCTTATTGCCAGCATGGTGGATACCCAGGATAACGTTTCTTGAGCTCTTCTGAAGTTGTTTCAGTTCTAAACTTGTTTTGTTGCCGCGTTTATTTGCACTGGTGGCCAATTTAGATGCCTAGTGTATGTAATATGCTGCTTTGTTTTTCCCTTTATTTGCACTGGTGGCGAACTTTGATGCCCAGTGGATGTAATGTCTGTAATCACCGTAATAGCCTAGCATTAGTTGCTTGCTTATTTATTTACTTGTAGTCTTGTTCATTTGTTTCCTTGTAGTCACTGCAGTTCTTTTTCCTCGGTTTGCTAGTGGCCGCAATAACCATGGGCCACATACGGGCCATGGTAACGATGGGCCTCCTACGGGCCGTAGGATCCATGGGCCTCATATGCGCTGTAGGATCCATGGGCCGTACTGTTCGTGGGCCAAAACCGGACCGCAATATGGACCGTAAACGGGCCAAAATTGGAACCGTCTGTTTATGGGCCCAGACCATAACGAGCCGTTAAAAGGCCAGAAGATAGCACAGGCTTAATTCTATCAACAGGCATGATGGGTCATTAATGGGCCGGATTACAGGACAGGATGAAAATGGCCCAACGGGTTAACGGGCCAGAAACGGACCGATTGTTACCACGGGCTGAATTTGGCCCATTAGCATAACAGGCCAGTAACGGACCATAAGTAATCAAGGGCCGGAAATGAGCCCAAGAATTTATGGGCCCTTAGAAGGCCGAAAGAAAACACGGGCTAGAAATGGCCCAACTGAATCATGGGCCGTTAATGGGCTCAAAGCAGTTTACTATTCATGATGGGCCTGATTCACCACGGGCCGTCAATGGGCCCAGAGATGCAAAAGGCCTCATATGGGCCGAAAGACTTCACGGGTCATAGATGGGCCAAAAGTGACAATGGGCTGGAATCATATGGGATGGCCCACATGACGCTACTAGGCCGAATTTTGAAAGGCCATAACGGGCCGTGAGTACCCGGGTCGTAAATGGGCTGTATGCGAACAGGCCGGTAACAGGCTTTCCATGGGCCGGCCTGCTAACTTTTGACCAAGTCAAACGGGCCGGCCTTTTTAACCTAAATGGGCCACTGTTGGGCCGTGCCACGTGTCGACGTATCATAGGCGTCTCTCGTCCAATGAATGGATGACATCTGTCGCAACGCCGAGCTGACACGTGGATCCGCCGGCGAATGAGAAATTTACACGTGGAAAATCGCCATTGGTCCAGGCTGCTAACGGGTCATCGGATCCAAACCCGCACCCGATAGCTTAACGGCGACCCGTTACGGTGGATGCCACATGTCAGTTACCCTCGACGAAAACACTTCCATGACGCGACATTTATCGTCATGGAAGTGGACACTTCCGTGATGATAATTTAAGTATTGTCATGGAACACTTCTACGACAGCACAGGTATGACTATCTTGATTCTGTCATAAAATCGTCACGGATGTACATGCATGACAGAAAACGTGACCTACTGTGACAAAGACGTATCATCACGGAAGTGTTTTTTTTGTAGTGTCATTGCCTGTGCTGACAACATATTAATCGTTCTTAGATCAACAGAAGGCCGGGCATAACTCACAATTCAGTATATGCGATAGTTGTAATTGGACGAATTAAGTTGCAGAATAGACATAATAAACAGTGTTACGTATTAATTCCCATGTACATGGGAGAACTGGGATCATTAGGTTGACCCCGAATGAACTTAGGATTTCTGATGATATTAAGCCTCTCTTTATGTTTGGTGTGTGATCCCTTGGCTGGCAACTTAGCAAATTCATCGTACTCGTCCTCATCAGCAACACCCTCGATGCCCTGTACCCTCCTCTTCCCACGTGTCACTACATGGTAGTTATTATGCAAGGGGTCTTTCACATAGAAAATCTGGGTTGCATCGCTGGCAAGAATGAACGGGTCCTTGTGATATGCCATCTTTGTCATGTTAACACAGGTCTTCCTGTATTCATCAACCTTTACCTGACTAAGAGGGACCCATTTGCACCTGAATAATGCCACCTTAACTTCCACATAGTTAAGCTCCCAAATCTCTTCGATGGTTCCATAGTATACCCTTTTATCAGCTTTATCTACAGTTATGCATTCTATTCGAATAGAGCTGTTCTGATATGAGGTCTTCTTATCATGTTCCTCACTGTAGAACATGTAGCCATTTATGTCATACGCTTGGTACCTCAATACCATAGGTGATGGCTTTTGTGCCAACCACGTTGCAATGTCATCCATGGGTCCGCATGACAAACGATCCTTCAGCCATCTGACGTAGTCCTTTTTGTGCACCTTCATCAAGACATCTAATGGATGCACCATGGGTAAGAAGCTTCATCGTATCTCCATCAAGTGTTCTTCAGCATAAGCGTCGAGAACTGAGCTGTTAAGCAGTACCATCAAATGGGCTTGATCGGTCTCATCTTCGAGTGCAGCGTGTTGTGCGCCAGCAAGGACCGGCTTACCAGCCAGCCTTCCCTCGTGGCGAGAGAGGGGCAAACCTATAGGTCTTTGTTTCATGTATTCGGTGCAAAACTCAACCACTTCATCCGCGGTATAACATTGTAGGATGCTTGCCTCTGGATGGCATCGGTTCCGACAATAGCGCTTCAACATTCCCATGTACCGCTCGAAGGGATACATGTTGCGAAGAAACACAGGACCACAGTACTTTATCTTGTCGACAAGGTGCACAGTGAGATGGACCATGACATCAAAGAATGACGGTGGGAAAATGATCTCTAGGTTGGACAATATTCTTGCAATATTCTCTTGCATATAATCCAGCTCTTCACGATCTACCACTTTCTACCATAGTTTATTGAAGAAATCACAGAGATGTTTTTCGTATGTCTGTATCCATCAAATTCCCGATGGCCACCGGGAGGATTTGTGTCAACATTACGTGGCAATCATGTGACTTCATGTGTGCCAACTTCATTTTACCTGAGCTCACATCCACGAGACTTCTGATGTTTGCGGAGTAGGAAGAGGGTGTCTTAATTGACAACAAATAATCGTAGAACTCTTTTGCTTCTTTTGGAGAGAAATTGTAACTTTGGCGAACGTGGAGGAATTTGTCATCATCTTCTGCTTCATTCATGCGTTTTGGTTGATCACCAAGCATATCGAGTCGTGCACCGTCACCATCCTTTGTTTTACCTTTAATCTTGAGCAGAGTACCAAGGATGCTTTCACATACGTTCTTCTCTACGTGCATGACATCGATGCAGTGATGCACACTTAGAATCTCCCAGTAAGGTAATTCCCAGAACACTGATTTCTTCTTAAACGCCGGCAAATCTTGTGTAGCGACCCGACCTCAAACGGTCAAGCCTATGTGTATCTGTGCCATCCCTGGATCAGTATGCTGGCACACACAGTACATCAACGTATATATCAAAGTGCAATCACATGTATAAAATATGTAATACTGATATATACCTCATAAGTCTCAGCGGAGACAAACAAACGGGTGTGGAGTCCCATCAACGCCATCGGCAGGTTGAGTGTAGACTGTAACCCTACAACGAAACTCACTCGTCGTAGAAAAATCCTGCAACATGATACGTTGTAGCCGTGTAGGTCAGTACATTGAATGTACCGGCAAGATCACAAATAAGAGAAACAGATGATAAAACTATTCTATATGCATTATGGCTTTGTGGCTCTGTGTCTGAGTTTTGTTTGCGTAAAAGTTACTTTTATTTTCCTTACAACAAAGGAATAATCAGGAGTTTTCACTACGGAGTTATCTACTATGACATGGTTCCGCCAACCGATGTCTCATAGCCCACAAGTATCATAAGTTGCCCACAACTAGTTATCAGTCCGGTGTTGAGAGTTCCGAGATAGATACAAGCCCAGAGGCTCAAATTGTCCGTAACCGGGGACACGGCCAATCGATTAGGTTTTAACTCTGCAGAGTGTTGTGCACTTTACCCACAAGATTTGATCCCTCTTTTTACGTTCTCGCACTTCAGGGTGTTTGAGAACAAGACGACCGAAACATGGTCTTCCGAAGAGTTCCTCTGACCACTGTCCGGTGCTCATCCAATCCTACCGTAGTTCTACATCTGCTAGCACCGTCCCAGTCAGAGTCACAACTAAGGTCAACCAAGCCAGAGCCCATAATGACTTGCGGTTGCACAGGTAAGCTTCCGGGCATGAAGTATTCTTCCGTCTCTTTGAGTCTGGGTGAAGCTTTCCGCAAGATGTCATGGCGCTTCTCCATGCATCCCGGCCATCCACTAGTTGTTCCAGGGTGCCCATCAAATCCATCCTTCACCCAGTAGTGTGTATTGAAATCTTCTCTCGAGTCTCAAAATCTTGAGGTCTTGTAGATGCAGGCCTTGAAGTATACCGGTCTTGAAATTGCCATCATGAAGTTGTCGTCATTGACGTAGAGTCCTCCATTCTCACACCACTCCCGAGCACTCATACCAACCCCGTCTACTATAGCGTAGCTTTAAAACTAAACAACGTCCCAGGCTTGGTAACAGGGAGATGGGTTCCTACCTCATGCATTCTACTCAACTACAAGAATTCAATATCACTACTGGAGGAATTGTTGGAATGGTGACACTAAATGCATTAAAAACATAGGCATGATAAAATGTTCAAAGTGCACTTGCCTGGTAAGTTGATGAAGTTTATAACGCTCTTAGAAAAATACTTGGTAGACTATTCGTCACTCCGATGAAATCTATAAGATCAACATGACATTCACATAAGCGAGCAATTCTAGCAAACAATTCTAACAATCATTATAGCAAACATCAAATAAAATGCAATCAAGAAATCAATAAGAAAAACCTAATACAATGCAAAGAACACTTCAAAAGAAAATTAATAGGAAAAACAATAAAAAAACTACTAAGTAAACTTTTTTGACTTAACTACAGAAGTAAAACTTAACAACAAAGAAAATACAAAACTAATAAATTAATAGAAAAGAAAAAGTAGAACAACTAAGTAAAAACAAAGAATTTGTCTAGAGTTTTAACTAGCAAAAAGAAATCAATAAAAAAGCTTTTATAAAACTCTATTTATAACCTATGCAAGTTTTACTACAAAACTAAAGAAACGAAATTAATAAAATTTATTTTAACTACAAATAAAAGTGACTACTGTTCCTAACAGAAACAAAGTAAAACTTGTCAAAAGTTGCAAAAAGAAATAATTAAAAACAAATAAAAACAAAAGCATTAAGGATAAAACAAATCTATAAGTAAAACAGTACTGTTTTGCTAAAACCCTAATTTATAATAATCTAAAAATAAATCACTAAATGCTAATGGATAAACAAAACAATAGCAAAAAGAATCAATAAAAAATACATTATAAAACTCAAGATATTCACAATTCAAGGTTTGAAACAAATTCATGCAAATTCAAATTTAAACTACTCAAATTTGAAAACTAAAGGCATAAACAGAAACTAGATGAAAATCTTAATCTAATGCAAAAATAATCACTCAAAAAGACTATAAAGCATAAAAGATATAAAGAATCTAAAAATAGAACTAAAAACAGAAAAGAAAAACAAAAACAGAAAATAAAAATGCTACCGAACGGACAGTGGGCTACGTGGCATCACGCGATTGGACCCGCGAGGTGAGCGAGCGAGCGCTACGGGCGGACGGCCGACTACTAGCGAAAACTATTCGAAGATTAAAAATAAAAGAAAAACAAACCAACCCTGACGGTCAGATCTAGATCGAGCGGCTACGAGGGTGTTCGTTCTGTGCACTAAACGGCGGACGGCCGCTAACTAAAACATACAGGTTCGAAATAAAGAAATAAAAAAATTGCGCGATTTAATCTAAACCCTCCGTTCTAGATCGAACGGCGGAGAGCGACGGCGGCTTATAGCGAGGGTGGTCGCCGGCGAGGACGGCTCGGGCGTCGACGGTGGCGAGGGCTCCGGTGGACGGCAAGCTCCGGCGAGTGTACGGGCGGATGCGGCGGAGCGAGGGGAGTCCGGTGGTGGCCTCGGCGGTCGTTGGCGTCGTCGGGAGTGAGCGGTGCGACGACGATGGGGCTCCCGTGCTCCGGCGGCTCGGGTGAGCTCGAGGCGGCGGCTCCGGCGGGTTCTGGGCGAATATAAGTTGTCAAACAGGTGCGCATTGCCTAGATAGGTCAATATACAGAGGCGGGGGTCGTCGGAGTGCTCACCAGCGTGGGATTCGACGGCGAATGGTTGCGGCTCCGGCGAGATGCGTTTAGCGAGAGCGAGCGCTATGGTGGGTCTCGAGCGAGGGTTTTAGGGGGGGTCGAGAGAGGATGACCTAGGGTATTTATAGGACAAAGGAGTGCGCGAGGGGAAAGCTCAGGAGCGCGATCCCGAGAAGATTGGAGTGGCGGCGGCGCGGGCGCGCTCTGGCGCGGCATGGCGTGCGGGAGAGGAAAGAAGAAGGCAGCGGGCCCCGCTGTCAGCGACAGAGGTGAGCGAGGGAGGGAGCGGGCGACCGGTAAGGAGGGGGTTCGGGCGCGAGGTAGAGAAGTTGGGCCGGCCTGGCGCTGGTGGGTTGCGGCGCTGGGTCTGGCCTGGCCTTTTTTTCTATTTAAATAACGCAGCAAGCAAAACCTAAATAACTGAAATAAAAACTAAAATATTTATATACATATTATATGTCAAAACTTTCAGAACAAAAAATCCTAAAACATGAACTATTTTTCAAGTCCAAATAAAATTCACAAAAAACCTCAAAATTCAAACAGTGCTACTGTTGCATTTAAAATGCAAATAAAATTATTTTAAAATATCAAAATGATTTCAAATTCACTTTTCTCCATTTTTCTGTTGTAGGGAATCATATTACCCTCATTTCCATTTATTTTATTTTTGGAGAAAATAATTTGAATAAAAACTCAAATATCCAATATTCATTGAAAAGGCTTTGCAAATGAATTTCAAATAACTTTCAAATAACTCCATGATGGTTTCATAATTCTTATCCCATATTCATCATTGGTATTTGAAGGAGTCACATTACCTTCTCTCTTTATTTAATTTGAATAGTGGAAATGATTTGAAACTCAAAATGGAAACTTTCCAAAAGTGATTCAAATATCTGTTGAAAGTTGATCCTAATTACTTCCCACTCTATTCCATTTGATTTGAAGAAGTCATATTATCTCCTCTCATGAAAATCCTTGGGTGGCTTAGAGTATTTCATTTGGATTGTTTTCAAATGAAAATTCAAATCTTTTCAAAAGCCCTTTTCATTTCAAATGGAAGAAGTCATGTCATCTTCACTCAAGGGTTTTGTTTTGAAATGAATTTGAATCTATGGGGATCAAAATGCAAGGTGAAAGTTTGGGAAAGTCATTTCATTCCCTCTCATTAAACTTTCAAAAAGTTTCAAATTTCACTCACTTTCAGTCAATCAATCAAACAATCAATCCTATTTATTTATTTAATATAACATTCCAAAATTTAGAATTTTGGGATGTTACAAATGTAAATGAATCTCATCCTCGAGATTCGGAGAGGCTAGCGAGAAAAGGTTAGGGGTTGGGGGTCTTCCAGCAAATCCATTGATCGGAAAGGTCTGGGGTGCTACCACACTTAAAATCAAATCATGGGTCCATTAAAACTCAGGTACTTCTTTCTTGACAGTACCTGTCTTCTCACATATCTTAAGTCCTTTTATAAGTTCTTCCGAGTTTTGACCATGTCAGTCTTTTCATATTCTCCGGGATAACTCTTTCACTGGTGCTCTTCCGATAAAAGTATATCCTTTTATCAAAAATCATGTGTCCTTACATCAAAACAAGGTCCCTCCGGGACTGGGTCTTCTTAGCTGACAGGTCTGTCGCCAATTCTAAAAAACTATCGAAAACCTCATGGTGGTCAACACTTACGAGTTTCTATAGGAATTGGGTCTGGGCTAAATCTCACCGTTTAACCTACGATGTGGTAACAACTGCCTTGTACAAGGGCTTCTTATCATACCATTCTAAGGCTTAAGCAAAGTTTTCAACGATCGTCGTCTCTCTACTATAGGTAAGTCACTCCAGATTTACCATTCCAAATAGCAAGAACGAACGATAAGAGTAAGTCAGTATGGTGATCAATCCATTCTGCACCCAAATCATTACCCTGTATAAGGTTTAGTGAATCTCGTATTTCTAACACTCGGGCATTCTCACAAGCATTGCAGATTTTTTCTTGTCCTCGAACCGGGTTCGGGTAAATCCATTAATTCCGCAAGCCAAATATAACATCTATCGTTTCTTCACAACTCGGGTTTTTGCGTAACCCCCCTATGAAACGTCTGTTGGCCAAATCACAGCTTCTTCCAGAATTCTTCCTTCAACAAGATTGTGCTTGTATCTTGGTCATATCATGGGCCTGTGGGTTATGGGTCCACTTCAGCACTTGTATAGTTTTAACTCATCCGTGGAGTTACAACTGTTCCATATCCCAACGTTACACCTCCTTTAAATCCAACAGTACTTCATTCTGTCATACTCTTGGGCTAACCAAGAAATCAAACTTATTTCATCCAAACTCCACACGGTGGAATACATTTTCCTTTCCATTGGTCTGGTGTTCACATAGAGAAATATCACCATGAAATGCACAAATTCATCCATAAGTCATATACTTTTCATATCCAATCCTTTATTATATCATTAATTATTTCTCAAAACTCCAATATCAAGTTCTTTATTACAAATGCTGCCATCCACATAGTTTGGTATGGTCAAGCATTACTTCCATCTTTATTCATTTGTCCTTCTTGGAGATGCTTCAGTCCCACTGGAATTGTGCGATGTGCTCCTTGAAATCATCGATCTTTTGATTCATCATGGAGGCATTGAGCTTCATCTCCTTAATCTCTGCATGCACCTCTCTCAGGTATTCCTGGGTATGACGGAGTCTTGCTTCCAGTATGTCTCCAATCTGACGTATGGCTTCCATGGCAGCTTCACGAACAGAGTCGAAGAAAATTGCTCGATGTACTCGGGAAATGAAAACGTATTGCCCCATAGTCTTTGGGAATACTCCATTCACACGGTGGAGGTGTATCTCCACGTACCAAAGTTCCACTCCATTTTCCATGAAGGGATAACCTTTGTCAACTGCATCTCCTTCAAGGTGAATATGCTTCATCATGTCTTTCAGTATTCTTGGGTAATCCTGATCACTTGTCAGGGTCATGATCGTTTCCGGGCCCTTGAGGAAAGACTCATAAAGGGTTGTCATCTGCAGTTGTAAGATAGAAGGGGTATTCAGAATAAGGTATGCATCTCCTTGGGTAAGCATTCATATCATCCAAACAAAACTTCAAATTCAATTCCCAACATCTTACACGGTATTGTCATCCTTAAAACAAAATGTACTGGGTTATCCATTGACCATATTCTATTGTATCCTTGTACTTTACCAAAATCCCAGTTTATGCATTAACAACTCATTTTCATCCATGTTTACTCACATAACCAGTTCCAAGATAAATGTTAACAACATAACAACTTCATAAAGCCTTTCAGCATATGACATATCAACTTTATTGATTCATGAATTATTACAATCTCCGAGACTTCCATTACATAACTTGACTCATCATACTTATGAAAATAGAATTGCTTCCTACTACACTTATTACCAATATAAAATCCCATCTACTCAACTCCAGCCTTCTCCTTGTCGGGACAGTTAGTGACAAAATGTCTGGCTTCCTTGCAGCAAAAACAAATGATTCCCGACAAGTCTCGGGGCTTCTTGGTGACTATGTAATCTCCTTGGGTTATGGGCTTCTTTTCTGGGCAGTGATTAGAATAGTGACCTGAGTCCTTGCACTTGAAACACCTGATATGACTCAGGTCCTTTTCTGCAGAAAATGGGCTGTTCTGGGGAGGTCTTTGTTTCCTCTTCTTGGTCTTCTTCGTACCAATCAGATCCTCTATTTCTTGTGGGTCATACTCCTCTTCTGCTGTCGGGAACTCACCAAGATACTCAGTTCCCTTCTTCATGCAATACTAAGAGATGTGTCATTCTTCTCCACATGCATAGCATGACTTGGTGCAAGCTTTGATTGGCTTTCCTCCATTTGTGTCCATCACAGCATCCTTCACCACAGATACTTCCATACCTTCTCGGAGGGCTTCTTTCATTCCTTCCTTCTGCTTCTGGACAGTTTGTTGCACCATGGGGTAAATGTGACACAGAGCCGGGTAGTGCGTAGTTCCTTCGCACAAGAAACATGTCACCTGCCTTGTGGGGCATTCTTCACCTGGGTGATTTTCCTCACAATGAGGGCATCCATCCTTGTGTCCTTCTTGGGTTTGTCCTATTTCTCCGCATATCTTGCAAGCACAAGGTTTCTTCATCGGTTTATCACCGTTTTTCCGGATAAGACGGGATCTTAACAGAGTCTCCTTGAATTCCTCCCAAGTTTTTGCTCTATTACATCCTTGTATGGCTTGATGCATTTTCCACCACGTTGCAGCACTTTTTGTAAGGTACTGAAGTGCATATTGAACCTCATTCTTCCTTGCAATCAATTTTTTCCCGAAGTGGTTTTCCATGTTCTGAATCCGTAGCTCTGCCTCCGGCTGAGTCATCGGTCCAGAGAATACAAGTCCATCTTCATTCATCATCTATTGGGTCCAAGGGTTTTGGGATGTGATAGAGGAGAGGGATAGAGAGAGATACACACAATACAAACAATAGTTTTGAAAATAGGTTTTATTTGTGGCTGTCGGAAAAACACAAACAATGACAGCTCACAAATCATCGCATCTAACATAAGTATATAACAGGGGTTTGGTCTTCTAAAGGTCATAATGATATTGGGATTCTTCAGGGTCTTTGGAGTCTTCAACCATTGTAGCTTCAATCCTTGTACTCTGAGGTGGTCCTTGGTTGATTCTCCGTCTGGTTAAAAGGGGGAGGGGTATATTCTAACTATTTGAGGTGAGAGGGACCAGTTGATAAAATTAACAAAAATGAGAAGTAAAGGATCTTTTTGAAAACAAAGTTTTAGAGATGTCCTGTCTTAGGGGCTCTCCAGTTTCTAGGGTCACGTCCTACAGTCAACATGTGCTCTAATACCATCTCTGTAGCGACCCGACCTCAAACGGTCAAGCCTCTGTGTATCTGTGCCATCCCTGGATCAGTATGTTGGCACACACAGTACATCAACGTATATATCAAAGTGCAATCACATGTATAAAAAACGTAATACTGATATATATACCTCATAAGTCTCAGCGGAAACAAACACACGGGTGTGGAGTCCCATCAACGCCATCGGTAGGTTGAGTGTAGACCGTAACCCTACAACGAAACTCACTCGTCATAGAAAAATTCTGCAACATGATACGTTGCAGCCATGTAGGTCTGTACATTGAATGTACCGGCAAGATCAGAAATAAGAGAAACAGATGATAAAACTATTCTATATGCAATATGGCTTTGTGGCTCTGTGTCTGAGTTTTGTTTGCGTAAAAGCTGCTTTTATTTTCCCTACAACAAAGGAATAATTAGGAGTTTTCACTACGGAGTTATCTACTATGACATGGTTCCGCCTACCGATGTCTCTTAGCCCACAAGTATCATAAGTTGCCCACAATTAGTTATCAGTCCGGTGTTGACAGTTCCGAGATAGATCCAAGCCCAGAGGCTCAAATTGTCTGTAACCGGGGACACGGCTAATCGATTAGGTTTTAACTCTGCAGAGTGTTGTGCACTTTAACCACAAGATTCGATCCCTCTTTTTACGTTCTCGCACTTCAGGGTGTTTGAGAACAAGACGACCGAAACATGGTCTTCCGAAGAGTTCCTCTGACCACTGTCCGGTGCTCATCCAATCCTACCGTAGTTCTACATCTGCTAGCACCGTCCCAGCCAGAGTCACAACTAAGGTCAACCAAGCCAGAGCCCATAATGACTTGCGGTTGCATAGGTAAACTTCCGGGCATGAAGTATTCTTCCGTCTCTTTGAGTCTGGGTGAAGCTTTCCGCAAGATGTCATGGCGCTTCTCCATGCACCCCGGCCATCCACTGGTTGCTCCAGGGTGCCCATCAAATCCATCCATCACCTAGTAGTGTGTATTGAAATCTTGTCTCGAGTCTCGAAATCTTGAGGTCTTGTAGATGCAGGCCTTGAATTATACCGGTCTTGAAATTGCCATCATGAAGTTGTCGTCATTGACGTAGAGTCCTCCATTCTCACACCACTCCCGAGCACTCATACCAACCCCGTCTACTATAGCATTGCTTTAAAACTAAACAACGTCTCGGGCTTGGTAACAGGGAGATGGGTTCCTACCTCATGCATTCTACTCAACTACAAGAATTCAATATCACTACTGGAGGAATTGTTGGAATGGTGACACTAAATGCATTAAAAACATCGGCATGATAAAATGGCCAAAGTGAACTTGCCTGGTAAGTTGATGAAGTTTATAACGCTCTCAGAAAAAAAATACTTGGTAGAACTATTCGTCACTCCGATGAAATCTATAAGATCAACATGACATTCACATAAGCGAGAAATTCTAGCAAACAATTCTAACAATCATTATAGCAAACATCAAATAAAATGCAATCTAGAAATCAATAAGAAAAACCCAATACAATGCAAAGAACACTTCAAAAGAAAATTAATAGGAAAAACTATAAAAAAACTACTAAGTAAACTTGTTTTGACTTAACTACAGAAGTAAAACTTAACAACAGAGAAAATACTAAACTATTAAATTAACAGAAAATAAAAAGTAGAACAACTAAGTAAAAACAAAGAGTTTGTCTAGAGTTTTAACTAGCAAAAAGAAATCAATAAAAAAGCTTTTATAAAACTCTATTTATAACCTATGCAAGTTTTACTACAAAACTAAAGAAACGAAATTAATAAAATTTATTTTAACTACAAATAAAAGTGACTACTGTTCCGAACAGAAACAATTTAAACTTGTCTAAAGTTGCAAAAAGAAATAATTAAAAATAAATAAAAACAAAAGCATTAAGGATAAAACAAATCTATAAGTAAAACAGTACTGTTTTGCTAAAACCCTAATTTAGAATAATCTAAAAATAAATTACTAAATGCTAATGGATAAACAAAACAATAGCAAAAAGAATCAATAAAAAATACATTATAAAACTCAAGATATTCACAATTCAAGGTTTGAAGCAAATTCGTGCAAATTCAAATTTAAACTACTCAAATTTGAAAACTAAAGGCACAAACAGAAAATAGATGAAAATCTTAATCTAATGCAAAAACAATCACTCAAAAAGACTTTAAAACATAAAAGATATAAAGAATCTAAAAACAGAACTAAAAACAGAAAAGAAAAACAAAAACAGAAAAGAAAAACAAAAACAGAAAAGAAAAATGCTACCGAACGGACAGTGGGCTACGTGGCATCACGCGATTGGGCCCGCGAGGCGAGCGAGCGAGCGCTACGGGCGGACGGCCGACTACTAGCGAAAACTATTCGAAGATTAAAAATAAAAGAAAAACAAACCAACCCCGACGGTCAGATCTAGATCGGGCGGCTACAAGGGTGTTCGTTCTGTGCACTAAACGGCGGACGGCCGCTAACTAGAACATACCGGTTCAAAATAACTAAATAAATAAAAATGCGTGATTTAATCTAAACCCTTCGTTCCAGATCGAACGGCGGAGAGCAACGGCGGCTTACAGCGAGGGTGGTCGCCGGCGAGGACGGCTCGGGCGTCGACGGTGGCGAGGGCTCCGGTGGTCGGCGAGCTCCGGTGAGTGTACAGGCAGATGCGGCGGAGCGAGGGGAGTCTGGTGGTGGCCTCGGCGGTCGTCGGCGTCGTCGGGAGCGAGCGGTGCGATGACGATGGGGCTCCGGTGCTCCGGCGGCTCGGGTGAGCTCGAGGCGGCGGCTCCGGCGGGTTCTGGGCGAATATAAGTTGTCAAACATGTGCGCATTGCCTAGATACGTCGATATACAGAGGCGGGGGTCGTCGGAGTGCTCACCGGCGTGGGACTCGTCGGCGAATGGTTGCGGCCCCGGCGAGACGCGTTTAGCGAGAGCGAGCGCTACGGTGGGTCTCGGGTGAGGGTTTTAGGGGGGATCGAGAGAGGATGACCTAGGGTATTTATAGGACAAAGGAGTGTGCGAGGGGAAAGCTCGGGAGCGCGATCCCGAGAAGATCGGAGTGGCGGCGGCGCGGGCGCGCTCTGGCGCGGCATGGTGTGCGGGAGGGGAAAGAAGAAGGCAGCGGGCCCCCCTGTCAGCGACAGAGGTGAGCGAGGGAGGGAGCGGGCGACCGGTAAGGAGGGGGTTCGGGCACGAGGTAGAGAAGTTGGGCCGGCCTGGCGCTGGTGGGCTACGGCGCTGGGTCTAGCCTGGCCTTTTTTTATATTTAAATAACGCAGCAAGCAAAACCTAAATAACTGAAATAAAAACTAAAATATTTATATACATATTATATGTGAAAACTTTCAGAACAAGAAATCCTAAAACATGAACTATTTTTCAAGTCCAAATAAAATTCACAAAAAACCTCAAAATTCAAACAGTGCTAGTGTTGCATTTAAAATGCAAATAAAATTATTTTAAAATATCAAAATGATTTCAAATTCACTTTTCTCCATTTTTCTGTTGTAGGGAATCATTTTACCCTAATTTCCATTTATTTTATTTTTGGAGAAAAATAATTTGAATAAAAACTCAAATATCCAATATTCATTGAAAAGGCTTTGCAAATGAATTTCAAATAACTTTCAAATAACTCCATGATGGTTTCATAATTCTTATCCCATATTCATCATTGGTATTTGAAGGAGTTACATTACCTTCTCTCTTTATTTAATTTGAATAGCGGAAATGATTTGAAACTCAAAATGGAAATTTTCCAAAAGTGATTCAAATAACTGTTGAAAGTTGATCCTCATTACTTCCCACTCTATTCCATTTGATTTGAAGAAGTCATATTATCTCCTCTCATGAAAATCCTTGGGTGGCTTAAAGTATTTCATTTGGATTGTTTTCAAATGAAAATTCAATCTTTTCAAAAGCCCTTTTCATTTCAAATGGAAGAAGTCATGTCATCTTCACTCAAGGGTTTTGTTTTGAAATGAATTTGAATCTCTGGGGATCAAAATGCAAGGTGAAAGTTTGGGAAAGTCATTTCATTCCCTCTCATTAAACTTTCAAAAAGTTTCAAATTTCACTCACTTCCAGTCAATCAATCAAACAATCAATCATATTTATTTATTTAATATAACATTCCAAAATTTAGAATTTTGGGATGTTACAAATCTACCACACTTAAAATGAATCTCGTCCTCGAGATTCGGAGAGGCTAGCAAGAAAAGGTTAGGGGTTGGGGGTCTTCCAGCAAATCCATTGATCGGAAAGGTCTGGGGTGCTACCACACTTAAAATCAAATCATGGGTCCATTAAAACTCAGGTACTTCTTTCTTGACAGTACGTGTCTTCTCAGATATCTTAAGTCCTTTTATAAGTTCTTCTGAGTTTTGACCATGTCAGTCTTTTCATATTCTCCGGGATAAAACTTTCACTGGTGCTCTTCCGATAAATGTATACCCTTTTATCAAAAATCCGGTGTCCTTACATCAAAACAAGGTCCCTCCGAGACTGGGTCTTCTTAGCTGACAGGTCTGTCGCCAATTCTAAACAACTATCAGAAATCTCATGGTGGTCAACAGTTACGGGTTTCTGCAGGAATTGGGTCTGGGCTAAAACTTACCGTTTAACCTACGATGTGGCAACAGCTGCCTTGTACAAGGGCTTCTTATCATACCATTCTAAGGCTTAAGCAAAGTTTTCAACAATCGTCGTCTCTCTACTATAGGTAAGTCAATCCAGATTTACCATTCCAAATAGCAAGAGCGAACGATAAGAGTAAGTCGGTATGGTGATCAATCCATTCCGCACCCAAATCATTACCCTGTATAAGGTTTAGTGAATCTTGTATTTCTAACACTCGGGCATTCTCACAAGCATTGCAGAATTTTTCTTGTCCTCGAACCGGGTTCGGGTAAATCCATTAATTCTGCAAGCCAAATATAACATCTATCGTTTCTTCACAACTCTCGGGTTTTTGCGTAACCCCCCTATGAAACGTCTGTTGGCCAAATCACAACTTCTTCCAGAATTCTCCCTTCAACAAGATTGTGCTTGTACCTTGGTCATATCCTGGGCCTGTGGGTTTTGGGTCCACTTCAGCACTTGTATAGTTTTAACTCATCCGTGGAGTTACAACTGTTCCATATCCCAATGTTACACCTCCTTTAAATCCAACAGTACTTCATTCTGTCATACTCTTGGGGTAACCAAGAAATCAAACTTATTTCATCCAAACTCCACAAAGTGGAATACATTTTCTTTCCATTGGTCTGGTGTTCACATAGAGAAATATCACCATGAAATACACAAATTCATCCATAAGTCATATTATTTTCATATCCAATCCTTTATTACATCATTAATCATTTCTCAAAACTCCAATATCAAGTTCTTTATTACAAATGCTGCCATCCACATAGTTTGGTATGGTCAAGCATTACTTCCATCTTTATTCATTTGTCCTTCTTGGAGATGCTTCAGTCCCACTGGGATTGTGCGATGTGCTCCTTGAAATCATCGATCTTTTGTTTCATCATGGAGGCCTTGAGCTTCATGTCCATCATCTCTGCATGCACCTCTCTCAGGTATTCCTGGGTATGACGGAGTCTTGCTTCCAGTATGTCACCAGTCTGACGTATGGCTTCCATGGCAGCTTCACGAACAGAGTCGAAGAAAGTTGCTCGGGGTACTCGGGAAATGAAAATGTACTGTGATGTCTACTACACAACTTATTGTTGTAGACTCGTGTTGGGCCTCCAAGCGCAGAGTTTTGTAGGACAGTAGCAAATTTCCCTCAAGTGGATGACCTAAGGTTTATCAATCCGTGGGAGGTGTAGGATGAAGATGGTCTCTCTCAAACAACCCTGCAACCAAATAACAAAGAGTCTCTTGTGTCCCCAACACTCACAATACAATGGTAAGTTGTATAGGTGCACTAGTTCGGCGAAGAGATGGTGATACAAATGTAGTATGGATAGTAGATATAGGTTTTTGTAGTGCGAACAATAAAAAACAGCAAGGTAGCAAGTAACAAAAGTGAGCATAAACGGTATTGCAATGCTTAGAAACAAGGCCTAGGGTTCATACTTTCACTAGTACAATCTCTCAACAATGCTAACATAATTGGATCATATAATAGTCCCTCAACGTGCGATAAAGAATCACTCCCAAGTTCCTATTAGCGGAGAACATAAGATAGAAATTGTTTGTAGGGTATGAAACCACCTCAAAGTTATCCTTTCCGATCGATCTATTGAGCTATTCCTATAAGTATCACAAACAGCCCTAGAGTTCGTACTAAAATAACACCATATGATACACATCAACCAACTCTAATGTCACCTAGATACTCCAATGTCACCACAAGTATCCGTGAGTTGATTATACGATATGCATCAAACAACTTCATAATCATAATATTCAATCCACACAAAGAACTCCAAGGAGGACCCCAAAGTTTCTATCAGAGAAAAGATAATGAAAACGTGCATCAACCCCTATGCATAGATTACCCCAATGTCACCTCGGGAATCCGCGAGTTGAGTGCCAAAACATACATCAAGTGAATCAATATAATACCCCATTGTCACCACGGGTATTCATATGCAAGACATACATCAAGTGTTCTCAAATCTGAAATATTCACTCCGACAATAACGAAACCTCAAAGGGAAAAGATTCGATTCATCACAACAAGGATAGAGAGGGAAGAAACACCATATGATCCAACTATATTAACAAAGCTCGCGATACATCAAGATCGTGCCAAATCAAAAACACGAGAGAGAGAGAGAGAGAGATAAAACACATAGCTACTGGTACAAACCCTCAGCCCCGTGGGTGAACTACTCCCTCCTCGTCATGGAGACCGCCGGGATGATGAAGATGGCCTCCGGTGATGATTCCCCCCTCCGGCAGGGTGCCGGAAAAGGGATGTAGATGAGATCTCTTTGGTACAGAGGCTTGCGGCGGCATAAAAACTCATCTAGGTTAACTTTCGGGGGTTTCTAAATATATAGGATTTTTCAGCGTTGGAATCACGCAAAGAGGTGCCACAGGGGGCCCACGAGGCACCAGGGCGCGCCTGGGGGGGGGCAGGCGCGCCCAGGTGGCTCGTGGGGCCCCTGTGGCTCTTCTGCTGCTCCTCCGAAGCTTCCTGGGTCTGTTTCCTTCCAGAAAAAATCGTCAAAAAGTTTTGCTGCATTTGGACTTCATTTGATATGGATTTTTTGGAAAACCAAAAACAAGCAGAAAACAAGAACTAGCACTGGGCACTAGGTCAATATGTTAGTCCATGAAAATCATATAAAACCCATATAAAAGTACACCAAAATCATACAAAACTATAATAAACTTGGCATGAATACTTCATAAATTATAGATACGTTGGAGACGTATCAGCATCCCCAAGCTTAATTCCTGCTCGTCCTCAAGTAGGTAAATGATAAAAGAAATAATTTATGAAGTGTGAATGCTAGCATAGTGCATAAGTTTGATCAATGATAATTTCAATCACTTTTCCTAGCATCATAATAGCTACTCTTTCTCATAAAACTCATCATGATAAAGTAGCAATCAATTCACATGTTATGGTTCAAACAATGCAATCTCTTGAAACTTAACAACCTATGTTCTTAGTCACCAAACAATTGCAATTCAACTTAATTTCAACAAAGTCTAAGAGCTCCACATACTCAATTATCATATAGTCTTCTATGATTCTTAGTACTCAAAGCATATTTTTAGAACAAATGGCATCCATCGAACACAGAGAAAGATAGGGGCATAATTTTCGCCTCCCAACTCATTTATCATAGAGATAATTGTCAACAATAATAATTCATGATCAAATATATTTGACTGGCCATATGTGCCTGGATCTTTCCCCACCACATGATGCTTACCAACTAGAGAATAATTGAGGTTGAAATGCGAATGAATACTTATTGACTCTTGCATAAAAGTAAATGCATAAAAGTAAAAGATAGGCCCTTCGTAGACGGAAGCAGAGGTTGTCATGCGCTTTTTATTTTTGGATGCACAAGCCCTTAATGCAAAGGAACGTCACATTATATTGCCTCTTGTGATAGCAACCTTTATTATGCAGTCCGTCGCTTTTATTTCTTTACCATCACAAGTTCGTACAACGCTTATTTTCCCTTACAATAAAAGATCATACATATTTTAGGAGCAATTTTTATTGCTTTTTGCACCGATGACAACTTACTTGAAGGATCTTATTCAATCCATAGGTAGATATGGTGGACACTCATGGCAAGAGACTGGGTTTAAGGGTTTTTGGATGCACAAGTAGTATCTCTACTTAGTACGAATTTTTGGCTAGCAAAAGATCCTAAGCAAGCACCACATGTTGGAGGATCCATAACAATATAACTTCTATGCAAATATACCCAAACATAACTCATTACGTTGTCTTCCTTGTCCAACTTCAACTAATTTGCTCAAGTTTGAAAATAATTAATGGGTATTCACAATCATAAAAGATGTCCAAGATAATATATTTATATGTGAAAGTTCTCTTCCTTATACTAATCATTCATGAATTGCTTGTATGACCAATATTGTGATTGTCAAGCTTCAATAGATTTCGCTTTCTAAACCCAATGTGAAACTACTACTAGGCACGATACAAGCATATGAAGCACATATAATTTCAACTTTATGATATTCAATTTATTCAACAATTTACTCATAGGATATAAGTGAAGAACAAGAGTAAATGACAAACTACTCCAAAAAGATATAAGTGAAGACCAAGAGCTTGATGTCTACTACACAACTTATTCTTGTAGACTCGTGTTGGGCCTCCAAGCGTAGAGTTTTGTAGGACAGTAGCAATTTTCCCTCAAGTGGATGACCTAAGGTTATTCAATCCGTGGGAGGTGTAGGATGAAGATGGTCTCTCTCAAACAACCCTGCAACCAAATAACAAAGAGTTTCTTGTGTCCCCAACACTCCCAATACAATGGTAAGTTGTATAGGTGCACTAGTTCGGCGAAGAGATGGTGATACAAGTGTAGTATGGATAGTAGATATAGGTTTTTGTAGTGCGAACAATAAAAAACAGTAAGGTAGCAAGTAACAAAAGTGAGCATAAATGGTATTGCAATGCTTAGAAACAAGGCCTAGGGTTCATACTTTCACTAGTGCAATCTCTCAACAATGCTAACATAATTGGATCATATAACAGTCCCTCAACGTGCGATAAAGAATCACTCCCAAGTTCCTATTAGCGGAGAACATAAGATAGAAATTGTTTGCAGGGTACGAAACCACCTCAAAGTTATCCTTTCCGATCGATCTATTGAGCTATTCCTATAAGTGTCACAAACAGCCCTAGAGTTCGTACTAAAATAACACCATATGATACACATCAACCAACTCTAATGTCACCTAGATACTCCAATGTCACCACAAGTATCCGTGAGTTGATTATACGATATGCATCAAACAACTTCATAATCATAATATTCAATCCACACAAAGAACTCCAAGGAGCACCCCAAAGTTTCTATCGGAGAAAAGATAATGAAAACGTGCATCAACCCCTATGCATTGATTACCCCAATGTCACCTCGGGAATCCGCGAGTTGAGTGCCAAAACATACATCAAGTGAATCAATATAATACCCCATTGTCACCACGGGTATTCATATGCAAGACATACATCAAGTGTTCTCAAAATATTCAATCCGATAATAACGAAACCTCAAAGGGAAAAGATTCGATTCATCACAACAAGGATAGAGAGGGAAGAAACACCATATGATCCAACTATATTAACAAAGCTCGCGATACATCAAGATCGTGCCAAATCAAGAACACAAGAGAGAGAGATAAAACACATAGCTACTGGTACAAACCCTCAGCCCCAAGGGTGAACTACTCCCTCCTCGTCTTCGAGACCGCCGGGATGATGAAGATGGCCTACGGTGATGATTCCCCCCTCCGGCAGGGTGCCAGAAAAGGGTTGTAGATTAGATCGTGGAGGTACAGAGGCTTGCGGCAGCGTAAAAACTCATCTAAGTTAACTTTCGGGGTTTCTGAATATATATAATTTTTTGGCGTTGGAATCACGTGAAGAGGTGCCACAGGGGGTCCACGAGGCACCAGGGCGCGCCTGGGGGGGTGGCGCGCCCTGGTGGCTCGTGGGGCCTCTGTGGGTCTTCTGCTCCTCCTCCAAAGCTTCCTGGGTCTGTTTCCTTCCCAAAAAAATCGTCAAAAAGTTTCGCTGCATTTGGACTTCAATTGATATGGATTTTCTGGAAAATCAAAAACAAGGAGAAAACAGCAACTGGCACTGGGCACTAGGTCAATATGTTAGTCCATGACAATCATATAAAACCAATATAAAAGTACACCAAAATCATACAAAACTATAATAAACATGGCATGAATACTTCATAAATTATAGATACGTTGGAGACGTATCATACTGCTCCATAGTCTTTGGGCAAACTCCTTTCACATGGTGGAGGTGTATCTCCACGTACCAAAGTTCCACTCCATTTTCCATGAAGGGATAACCTTTGTCAACTGCATCTCCTTCAAGGTGAATATGCTTCATCATGTCTTTCAGTATTCTTGGGTAATCCTGATCACTTGTCAGGGTCATGATCGTTTCCGGGCCCTTGAGGAAAGACTCATAAAGGGTTGTCATCTGCAGTTGTAAGATAGAAGGGGTATTCAGAATAAGGTATGCATCTCCTTGGGTAAGCATTCATATCATCCAAACAAAACTTCAAATTCAATTCCCAACATCTTACACGGTATTGTCATCCTTAAAACAAAATGTACTGGGTTATCCATTGACCATATTCTATTGTATCCTTGTACTTTACCAAAATCCCAGTTTATGCATGAACAACTCATTTTCATCCATGTTTACTCACATAACCAGTTCCAAGATAAATGTTAACAACATAACAACTTCATAAAGCCTTTCAGCATATGACATATCAACTTTATTGATTCATGAATTATTACAATCTCCGAGACTTCCATTACATAACTTGACTCATCATACTTATGAAAATAGAATTGCTTCCTACTACACTTATTACCAATATAAAATCCCATCTACTCAACTCCAGCCTTCTCCTGGTCGGGACAGTTAGTGACAAAATGTCCGGCTTCCTTGCAGCAAAAACAAATGATTCCCGACAAGTCTCGGGGCTTCTTGGTGACTATGTAATCTCCTTAGGTTCTGGGCTTCTTTTCTGGGCAGTGATTGGAATAGTGACCTGAGTCCTTGCACTTGAAACTCCTGATATGACTCAGGTCCTTTTCTGCAGAAAATGGGTTGTTCTGGAGAGGTCTTTGTTTCCTCTTCTTGGTCTTCTTCGCACCAATCAGATCCTCTATTTCCTGTGGGTCATACTCCACTTCTGCTGTCGGGAACTCACCAAGATACTCAGTTCCCTTTTTCGTGCAATACTGAGAGATGTGTCCTTCTTATCCACATGCATAGCACGACTTGGTGCAAGCTTTGATTGGCTTTCCTCCATTTGTGTCCATCACAGCATCCTTCACCACAGATACTTCCATACCTTCTCAGAGGGCTTCTTTCATTCCTTCCTTCTGCTTCTGGATAGTTTGTTGCACCATGGGGTAAATGTGACACTAAGCCTGGTAGTGCGTAGTTCCTTCGCACAAGAAACATGTCACCTGCCAAGTGGGGCATTCTTCACCTGGGTGATTTTCCTCACAATGAGGGCATCCATCCTTGTGTCCTTCTTGGGTGTGTCCTATTTCTCCGCATATCTTGCAAGCACAAGGATTCTTCATCGGTTTATCAACGTTCTTCTGGATAAGAAGGGATCTTAACAGAGTCTCCTTGAATTCCTCCCAAGTTTTTGCTCTATTACATCCTTGTATGGCTTGATGCATTTTCCACCACGTTGCAGCACTTTTTGTAAGGTACTGAAGTGCATATTGAACCTCATTCTTCCTTGCAATAATTTTTTTCCCGAAGTGGTTTTCCATGTTCTGAATCCATAGCTCTGCCTCCGGCTGAGTCATCGATCCAAAGAATACAAGTCCATCTTAATTCATCATCTATTGGATCCAAGGGTTTCAGGATGTGATAGAAGAGAGGGATAGAGAGAGATACACACAATACAAACAATAGGTTTGAAAATAGGTTTTATTTGTGGCTGTCGGAAAAACACAAACAATGACAACTCACAAATCGTCGCTTCTAACGTAAGTATATAACAGGGGTTTGGTCTTCTAAAGGTCATAATGATATTGGGATTCTTCAGGGTCTTCGGAGTCTTCAACCATTGTAGCTTCAATCCTTGTACTCTGAGGTGGTCCTTGGTTGATTCTCCGTCTGGTTAAAAGGGGGAGGGGTATATTCTAACTATTTGAGGTGAGAGGGACCAATTGATAAAATCAACAAAAATGAGAAGTAAAGGATCTTTTTGAAAACAAAGTTTTAGAGATATCATGTCTTAGGGGCTCTCCAGTTTCTAGGGTCACGTCCTACAGTCAACATGTGCTCTAATACCATCTCTGTAGCGACCCGACCTCAAATGGTCAAGCCTCTGTGTATCTGTGCCATCCCTGGATCAGTATGCTGGCACACACAGTACATCAATGTATATATCAAAGTGCAATCACATGTATAAAAAACGTAATACTGATATATACCTCATAAGTCTCAGCGGAAACAAACAAACGGGTGTGGAGTCCCATCAACGCCATCAGCAGGTTGAGTGTAGACCATAACCCTACAACGAAACTCACTCGTCGTAGAAAAATCCTGCAACATGATACGTTGCAGCCGTGTAGGTCAGTACATTGAATGTACCGGCAAGATCACAAATAAGAGAAACAGATGATAAAACTATTCTATATGCAATATGGCTTTGTGGCTCTGTGTCTGAGTTTTTTTTGCGTAAAAGCTGCTTTTATTTTCCCTCCAACAAAGGAATAATCAAGAGTTTTCACTACGGAGTTATCTACTATGACATGGTTCCGCCAACCGATGTCTCATAGCCCACAAGTATCATAAGTTGCCCACAATTAGTTATCAGTCCGGTGTTGAGAGTTCCGAGATAGATCCAAGACCAGAGGCTCAAATTGTCCGTAACAGGGGACACAACTAATCGATTAGGTTTTAACTCTGCAGAGTGTTGTGCACTTTACCCAAAAGATTCGATCCCTCTTTTTACGTTCTCGCACTTCAGGGTGTTTGAGAACAAGACAACCGAAACATGGTCTTCCGAAGAGTTCCTCTGACCACTGTCCGGTACTCATCCAATCCTACCGTAGTTCTACATGTGATAGCACCGTCCCAGGCAGAGTCACAACTAAGGTCAACCAAGCCAGAGCCCATAATGACTTGCGGTTGCATAGGTAAACTTCCGGGCATGAAGTATTCTTCCGTCTCTTTGAGTCTGGGTGAAGCTTTCCGCAAGATGTCATGGCACTTCTCCATGCATCCCAGCCATCCACTGGTTGCTCCAGGGTGCCCATCAAATCCATCCTTCACCCAGTAGTGTGTATTGAAATCTTGTCTCGAGTCTCGAAATCTTGAGGTCTTGTAGATGCAGGCCTTGAAGTATACCGGTCTTGAAATTGCCATCATGAAGTTGTCGTCATTGACGTAGAGTCCTCCATTCTCACACCACTCCCGAGGACTCATACAAACCCCGTCTACTATAGCGTAGCTTTAAAACTAAACAACGTCCCGGGCTTGGTAACAGGGAGATGGGTTCCTACCTCATGCATTCTACTCAACTACAAGAATTCAATATCACTACTGGAGGAATTGTTGGAATGGTGACACTAAATGCATTACAAACATAGGCATGATAAAATGGTCAAAGTGAACTTGCCTGGTAAGTTGATAAAGTTTATAACGCTCTCAGAAAAATACTTGGTAGAACTATTCGTCACTCCGATGAAATCTATAAGATCAACATGACATTCACATAAGCGAGCAATTCTAGCAAACAATTCTAACAATCATTATAGCAAACATCAAATAAAATGCAATCAAGAAATCAATAAGAAAAACCCAATACAATGCAAAGAACACTTCAAAAGAAAATTAATAGGAAAAACAATAAAAAAAACTACTAAGTAAACTTTTTTGACTTAACTACAGAAGTAAAATTTAACAATAGAGAAAATACTAAACTAATAAATTAACAGAAAAGAAAAAGTAGAACAACTAAGTAAAAACAAAGAATTTGTCTAGAGTTTTAACTAGCAAAAATAAATCAATAAAAAAGCTTTTATAAAACAATATTTATAACCTATGCAAGTTTTACTACAAAACTAAAGAAACGAAATTAATAAAATTTCTTTTAACTAAAAATAAAAGTGACTAATGTTCCTAATAGAAACAAAGTAAAACTTGTCAAAAGTTGCAAAAAGAAATAATTAAAAACAAATAAAAACAAAAGCATTAAGGATAAAACAAATCTCTAAGTAAAACAGTACTATTTTGCTAAAACCCTAATTTAGAATAATCTAAAAATAAATCACTAAATGCTAATGGATAAACAAAACAATAACAAAACAGTAGCAAAAAGAATCAATCAGAAATATATTATAAAACTCAAGATATTCACAATTCAAGGTTTGAAGCAAATTCATGCAAATTCAAATTTAAACTACTCAAATTTGAAAACTAAAGGCACAAACAGAAACTAGATGAAAATCACTGAAAAAGACTTTAAAACATAAAAGATATAAAGAATCTAAAAATAGAACTAAAAACAGAAAAGAAAAATAAAAACAGAAAGGAAAAATGCTACCGAACGGACAGTGGGCTACCTGGCATCACGCGATTGGGCCTGCGAGGCGAGCGAGCGAGCGCTACGGGCGGACGGCCGACTACTAGCGAAAACTATTCAAAGATTAAAAATAAAATAAAAAAAAACCAACCCTAACGGTTAGATCTAGATCGGGCGGCTACGAGGGTGTTCGTTCTGCGCAGTAAACGGCGGACGGCCGCTAACTAAAACATACTGGTTCGAAATAAATAAATAAATAAAATGCGCGATTTAATCTAAACCCTCCATTCCAGATCGAACGGCGGAGAGCGACGGCGGCTTACAGCAAGGGTGGTCGCCGGCGAGGACGGCTCGGGCGTCGACGGTGGCGAGGGCTCCGGTGGTCGGCGAGCTCCGGCGAGTGTATGGGCGGATGCGGCGGAGCGAGGGGAGTCCGGTGGTGGCCTCGGCGGTCATCGGCGTCGTCGGGAGCGAGCGGTGCGATGACGATGGGGCTCCGGTGCTCCGGCGGCTCGGGTGAGCTCGAGGCAGCGGCTCCGGCGGGTTCTGGGCGAATATAAGTTGTCAAACAGGTGCGCATTGCCTAGATACGTCAATATACAGAGGTGGGGGTCGTCGGAGTGCTCACCGGCATGGGATTCGACGGCGAATGGTTGCGTCTCCGGTGAGATGCGTTTAGCGAGAGCGAGCGCTACGGTGGGTCTCGGGCGAGGGTTTTAGGGGGGATCGAGAGAGGATGACCTAGGGTATTTATTTGACAAAGGAGTGCGCGAGGGGAAAGCTCGGGAGCACGATCCCGAGAAGATCGGAGTGGCGGCGGCGCGGGCGCGCTCTGGCACGGCATGGCGTGCGGGAGGGGAAAGAAGAAGGCAGCAGGCCCCGCTGTCAGCGACAAAGGTGAGCGAGGGAGGGAGCGGGCGACCGGTAAGGAGGGGGTTCGGGCACGAGGTAGAGAAGTTGGGCCGGCCTGGCGCTGGTGGGCTGCGGCGCTGGGTCTGGCCTGGCTTTTTTTTCTATTTAAATAACGCAGCAAGCAAAACCTAAATAACTGAAATAAAAACTAAAATATTTATATACATATTATATGTCAAAACTTTCAGAACCAGAAATCCTAAAACATGAACTATTTTTCAAGTCCAAATAAAATTCACAAAAAACCTCAAAATTCAAACAGTGCTACTGTTGCATTTAAAATGCAAATAAAATTATTTTAAAATATCAAAATGATTTCAAATTCACTTTTCTCCATTTTTCTGTTGTAGGGAATCATTTTACCCTAATTTCCATTTATTTTATTTTTGGAGAAAAATAATTTGAATAAAAACTCAAATATCCAATATTCATTGAAAAGGCTTTGCAAATGAATTTCAAATAACTCCATGATGGTTTCATAATTCTTATCCCATATTCATCATTGGTATTTGAAGGAGTCACATTACCTTCTCTCTTTATTTAATTTGAATAGTGGAAATGATTTGAAACTCAATATGGAAACTTTCCAAAAGTGATTCAAATAACTGTTGAAAGTTGATCCTCATTACTTCCCACTCTATTCCATTTGATTTGAAGAAGTCATATTATCTCCTCTCATGAAAATCCTTGGGTGGCTTAAAGTATTTCATTTGTATTGTTTTCAAATGAAAATTCAAATCTTTTCAAAAGCCCTTTTCATTTCAAATGGAAAAAGTCATGTCATCTTCACTCAAGGGTTTTGTTTTGAAATGAATTTGAATATTTGGGGATCAAAATGCAAGGTGAAAGTTTGGGAAAGTCATTTCATTCCCTCTAATTAAACTTTCAAAAAATTTCAAATTTCACTCACTTTCAGTCAATCAATCAAACAAACAATCAAACAATCAATCCTATTTATTTATTTAATATAACATTCCAAAATTTAGAATTTTGGGATGTTACATCTTGAATGGTGTGCAGCAGCAACGCATGTAGATCGAAAAACTCCTTTTTGTAAGCATCATAACATTTTACAGCAGGCTCTTTTTCCCACAATGTCAGAAGTTCTTCTACCAGTAGCTGAAAGTAAATGTCGATGTCATTTCCAGGTTGCTTCGGGCCTTGGATAATCATTGACATCATGATGTATTTTTTCTTCATACACAACCAAGGAGCAAGGTTATATATGCACAGAAGCACTGGCCATGTGCTGTGTTTGGTGCTCATATCGCCAAATGGATTCATCCCGTCACTACACTCCCCTAGCCATATACTTTTAGGATCCTTGGCAAAGTCTTCATACTTTTCCGCCATTGACTCCCACTAAGTCTCATCTTTCGGGTGCCTCAAATATTTATCTGCAATTTGCTCATCATGATGCCACCTCAACCTCTTTGCCTCTCTAGGGTTTGCAAACAAACACTTCAACCTTGGAATTAAAGGCAAGTACCAAACAACCTTGAACGGGATTCCTGTCTTGATCTCGTCGTCCAATTTGTACTTGTCCTTTGCTCTCCTGCGCTTGTATCGTGGATGCTTGCATATGTGACATGCATGCAAATCTTTGACCACGGTACAACATACAATCATTCACACAAGCATGTATCTTCTGGACTTCAAGTTCCAATGGGCAAACAACTTTCTTCGCTTCGTTCGTGCTTTTGGGGAGCACATTATCTTCTGGAAGAATGTCTTTGAAAAGACCTAACAACTCTGTGACGCCCTTGTTTGATAGACCGTTTTCTGCTTTAAATCTGAGAAGAGCCAGTGTGGCACTCAACTTGGAATATTTCTTTTTGCAACCTGGTTACAAATCTTTCTTGGAGTCTTCATCAATGGTTGGCAGATCCTTGTACCCAACCATATCTTTATTTGGGCCCTGGAAATCTGCAATCATAGCAGCAAAATCTGGCATACCATCAAGGTCGTCGTCTTCGTCGCCGTCTTGGTTTTCCAGTGGGGTTTTTTCGCTTGTCTCTGTTCCGTTGGTAGCTTGACGTCTGAGCCCCGAGGTTAGATTCAACATCCATGTGACTCTGATCGGGGTTTGGCATCTCGCCGCCCTGGTTACCTTCATCCATGACCGGCTCTTCACCGTGTCTAGTCCAACATGTATATCCATCCATGAATCCCCGCTTGACTAAGTGGAACTCGACGTCTGTAACTTTATGTGACTCTGTATTGGTACAATCCTTGCATGGACACGGGATGTAATAGTCGTTACAGACTCTCTTCTTTGTCCTTTCAGCCAAAGTGATGAACTCCGTCACGCCACTCGCAAACTTTGAGCTTCTCCGATCCTTCATCCATTCAGATCGTTCCATCTGCACCACATGAGGGGTAATTCAAAAAAGCATTAATAAATGGATTAATTGATGCCCAAAGATGCGTGCATAAATTACAAGATTTTATTTTCATAATTTATGGAGGGCGCTCCATATTGTTATCCAGCCGTGCGATGACACAAATTAATGACCAGTCAATTTACACGCAGAGTACAATATACTACCCTAATGAATTGAATACCTTAATTAAACCACTCAAAAAAAAGAATACCTTAATTAATTAGCCGCGCGGCGACCTCCACCCAGCAGACAGAGAAGCGCGATGCCGTGGCATGCCGAGACAGCAGGGTCGAGGAGCAAAGCTTAGTGGGGCATCCGCCTGAAGTTCGAGATCCACTATCCCGCCTTCGACCGCGAGGGATGTGCTCCAATCACGCCGCCGCCGACCTCGAGGATTGAGCTCCTCCTATCTCCTGCAGCCGACCGAGGATTGACCTCCTATCACGCCGCCACCGCCGACCGACCGAGGATTGACCTCCTATCCGGTAGCCGCTGCCTCGGTCGCCGCCCCCATCTCTATCTGCAGAGCAGCGGTTTTTATTTTTTGACGGGTATCCGCAGAGCGGCTGTTTATAGTATTAACTCCATTATTGCATCCACATATGTACCGGGTAGTACATCACATACAGTTATGTCACGGGAACGTTGTCTTCTCACACGGTTTGCATCCCCATATGTACAAACCGTGTGCCGTATACAACAAAGTGCGATAAGTAGTTCCCAACCGTTATCAGATCCCCACAGTTTCCCCATTTCCCCCAAATCCCTAGATAGCCCCCAAATTCCCTCGCGTGGCGCTGACATTGGGGGAATGCGGACGAGTGGTGCTGATGGTTTCAGTCCGGCTGCTCCGGCTCGTATTGTCGCTCTCGACAGCGCAATGGGGGGCGCCGCTATGACGGCGGTCACCGCCGAGCGCTTGCCTAAGGTCATCAGAAGGCCGGTGTACTACAGATCCGAATCATCTTGTCAGGTTCCAGTCAATCCCGATCTTTTTTAGCATGTCCAAATTAAAGTAGCTCCATGCTCAATCCATCCTGAATGACCCCTGCTCCCCCCACCCAGGAAAGCGATCAATCGCCGGATCCGGAGTATGACTCCAGACTCCCGCAACATGAATTCGACTCCGCGTTTTGCGCCACCGAGAAGTACCAAAGGCTGAGTTGTGCACACGGACACACTCCCGCTCGACGTGTATGCATGGAGGGATTTGACATTGGCATACGGTTTCTCAGTTGCCCCTTAGAGGTTAGTGCTAAGTTCATCATTTAAGTTGAGTTAATGCCCCCGCCCATCCTGAATATTTAACATTGGCAGGGATATGAGGCTTGTGCCTTTTTTAACTGGTTGGATGATGAATGGCATGGAAGGGCTCGGAGTGTTATCACCAAGCTCGCAGAAGATAACGTAAAGCTGAAGAAGAAACTGACTGATCTGGAGTGTACAATCACTACGATGAAGCAAGAAAGACTCAATCACAGGTAACAAATGAAAGCAAGAGACAAGAAGGAACTAGCATGTGTAGTTGTAGTTGTCGCATTAGCCATCTTCTATGCGATGTTTGCAATGATGATTAGGGGTTTTGTTTGATTATTACTAGCTACATCAATAAGCACAGCTCATCTATTGGTTGACAACTGTCCTATGAAAACTGCTTGTTTCACATTTGGATGCTCCAACCTGTGTGTGTAATTATCACATTGAGAACTGTGCAACCGCGGGAATTTGGAGCGACTGGGTACTAATAATTTCGGTTGATTATATCAGGATTCTAACCGCCTGCTAAGGCACCAATATAAACCGTCAATCCCCCACTTCAATTGCCATTCCTCTTTTCTTCATACCCCGCTTCAGTCTCCACCGTCTTCATTGTCCCGGCCGGCCGTGCTACACACTTACACACACTCTGCAATCTCGCTTTCTCTCGCTTTGTATACGTACCGCAGCCATGTCGAGCTGCAGCGAGGACGACAATTCTGCCAGCAGTCTGGTGCCCGATGATAGGTCATCCTCGGAATCATCCCGCTCGTCTTCCATGAGTCCGGCATTGAGCCCTGACCTCGATTTTATCCAGATCATGGAAGGGACGCCGCCGCCCGAGTCGTCGGACGACGACCAGACAAACGAGGAGCGTCGGAGGACGAAGAAGATGATGACGATGATGAGGAATGTTCGAACGAGGAGGAGGACGACGAGGACATCAACGACGATGACGACGGCGGCGGCGATAAGCCAACGGTCAGCGGCAAGAAGCGTCCTCTCCAAGACGATGTCGCGGGGCCATCCAACAACAACAAGAAGAAGAAGGACTGAATTAAGCAGACTGTATATCTCTGTTGCCGTTCGCTCATATTAATCTGTGTCCCCTGTCAATCTCATCGCAGACGGTTAGCAATACGTATTCGACAGAGATTTTTACATTATCGCCCATAGTTGGTTTCTTGAATTGTGCGCCCTGTCGAGCACACAATTCACAACAAAAAATCATATGCGTTGTCTATAATTATCGCACACAATTTTGATTGCCGACCTGTTTGCCGGATATCACACACATCTTGTTACGCTGAATCGTTTCTGTTCTTCTGGATCATCGCAAACAGTTCATCCGAGTGAAATGTATGCCGTGTATCGCACACACCTCGAACTAGCTGCCCGTTTCTGTTGTTCTGGCTCATCGCAAACAGTTCGTATGGATCAACTGTATGCCACGTATCGCACACACGTCTCTCGTGCTTGATGTCTCTGCCATCGCACATAGTTCATCTTATTGGTGACGGTTTTATTATGACACCATTTGCGATTCATGCATCGCACACAGTTTGGTCGCGGGGTCTCTGATTCATGTGTCGCGTTAGTGGTCGCCTGCAGTAGTGAACTATTTGGGCCTGCGTGCCACTGGTTGTTGGCCTGGTACTTTCCTTATGGATTGTTGGTGTGGTTGCTGTGTTTCGCTACTCTGCCTGGTGGCTTTATTTATAAAGTCGGGCATATGCCTTTCCTCTAAAAAAATAGGGGGGCCTTGCATGTCAACAACTATATACGACGCCTTCGGAGATCTCTACTTCGGAGGCCTGCTGAGAAGTTGCACAATGCAACAGGAATTCTCCATGGAATGTGCTGGTGGTACCCTCAGCTTCGGCCTATTTGTATTACTGTCGTCGGACCCAAAGACGCCCGGATCTTGTTTACAAGGAACGAGGCAAAGTTGTCCATCATGTTCATTCCTTCCTTCGCACACAGAGGCATCCACTCCTGAATGTAGCAAAGCACTTTTTGCATGTTTAATATCCAACAATCATGATTAAAGACTAACCATTTCTGTTGTTCCATAAACTCCACAAAATGGCAGAGCTAGAAACATTGACCGCAGAACTAGGTGAAGTCACCCACAAAGTAGCCACCCTAATAAAATTGACAATATGCTTATGAAAAAACTCATCAAACAGCTACCAAGTAAGCTTGGCCACCACACATTCAAACATACACTACAAGAAATATGTTGTTAATCTATGAGACACGCACAACCTTACAGATAAGCACAAAACTGTCACGGAAGGCCGTCCATGATGGATTTGGAACCCGTCATGTATACTGCATCATAAATTGACCTCCATGCACTTCATGACGGATCGTCAAAACTGTCACGGATCATGATGGTTTTTAACCGTCATAGATCACTGTTAGGATACTTCACTGACGTGATGATACCAACGTTATCGTGCATGCCACATTATCATCTGACATGATGGCCAACATGGATCTGATGTGGCGGTCCATATGGTCCTAGACCCAGATAGGATTTTGGCCCACTAATTTGGGTCTCGACCCGTGTGCTAACTGGCCCAATTAGAGTTGTGGCCCATGTTACAATAAATCAATTAAGTGTTTTAGCCCACCAATTTCAATTCGGACTGGTATGTCAAGCCCAAACAAACAACTCACTAATTTTGGTCCATTCACATTTTGTGCCCCTTTTTTTCTCAGTATCTTATAAATAATAGCTCTGAAATAAAGATCACTGAATAAAAATAAATTACAAAAACATAAATTACGACCAAGAGCAATAGCAATGTGGACCCCACTAAAAATGAAAATTACAAACAACTCCCTTTGCAACTGATGAATGTATTTTTACACTCAATTCCACCATTGTTTAAACCGGATAATCTCGGTTATTCTGATAAAATCACTCTACTATTTTCACTAATGACTAACAAAAGCAAGAGATTGCAAATCCCTCCATTTATTTTGTTTCCGGCAGGAATTGACCATTTTGAGGGAGGAAATCAAAGAGTAAAAGGAAAAATGAAGATAGGCGATCACCCCGGAGCAAATGGAGGCTCCATAGCACAAACAGGAGAGAAGACGACACCTAGTACGAGGGCACCCGCTCGTATCACCCTCTGAGGGCTCCATGGCATCAGCACAAGGCCACTTGATAAAAGGGCCGAGCCCCCATTTACAACAGAAGAGCCGCCATTCACAACAAAACACTGAAACCCTAATCCATCTCCATCTCCATAGCCCCCGCCATTCCCATCTCCCATAGCGATCATCCCCTAGCCATAACCATCACTTATAATCAAGATACGTCGCTGGCGATACTGTAAGACTATGAAATCATTCATCTTCAAGTTTGATCTACAATGCCTTTCTTCTGTGATTCATCTATGATGCGTAAGTAGTCTGCCCAGGCTATGGGTTGTGGCATAGCCTTACAGCCCTATGTATTTATGCATAGGGTTATTGGTATTGATGTTAACTTGAAACATATTAATTCTATCAAAACAGATTTGTCCCTTATCTCTTTCTCCTTCTTAGGCCCCGCAAGTATTCGGGATCCCCAGAATCGATGCAGAAGAAGGTAAAATGCAGGGATGCGTGGAAGGCTATGCCGAAAGCCGATGACAATAAGGACGAGTGTGGTAGCTGAAAGCAATTCCTAGAGGAAATGTGAGGTGCATTCATTAAACTCCCATTGTGCTGGTGGAGAAATTCTTCATAACCAATGTAACCCCGTGGGATGGTAAGGGCCTATGGTTGGATAATAGAATCGATGCACGTTCTTGATCAGAGAGGTTATTAGGACGTGTCCCCCACAACATACACGTTGACAACACATAGTAGCAGTGTCTACCAGGACCATGTTGAATATATAAATGAAATACCAAGTGCAAGTACAAGGCTGTAAGTAAGACCTTAGCCCTGGCCTATTTTACTTAATTGTTTTGTCCCTTATAACTGTGCAAATTTTGCTTTGGGGAAACTAGAACTTTTTACGACGACAATGTCCTGCCAAAATCACCTTTCAGTTAGCATCCTTCCCGTGGGTTCGATACCCAGGGTCACCTCTGGGAAAAAGGCTGGGACTGTCTACGTCCGAAATTGGATCAAACGGTAATCAACCCTTTTTTCTAGTGCCATTGTTGGGGAAATTATTTTGCTACACTAGTCAAGTGACTAAAGATTTTGCTTCAATGTTTTGTTTTTCTTTTTCTTTCTCAAGTTACAAAAAATATCATCGGTAAAAAGCTTGGGGGGGGGGTTGCAACTCCTGATGTAAACTTTATGCGTGCACCAATTACGCTACCTAACATTGTAGCTGAGCAGTTTGAGGTGAAACCTCATTCGGTTACAATGGTTCAACAAAACCAATTTGGAGGCTCAACATGTGAGGACACAGGTATGCATTTGCACACAGTGGCGGAGCCAGCTGCTATCTGGCAAGGCCTAGTCTGCCTCACCTAAATTTGAAGCAAACACTAGTGCAGGAATGCCTAGCAGTGGCGGGTGGAAAAAACCTAGTAGTGGCAGGCAAGGCTCTCAGGGCCGCACGCCACTGACCTCCCGCCACTACTAACATAGCATCAGTGGCAGGCCGGCGCCCGCCACTGGCGGTTCTATTGTAGTGGCGGGCAAAATGCAGTGCCCACCACAACTATGTGGCTACCAATTGTTGCAGTACTTTTAGCCCGCCACTGCTGTGCGTAGTAGCAGTGGCAGGCACTATTGGCGCCCGCCAGTGGTAGTGGTCTAGGCCGATAGAAGAATTGCTGCTGCGGCAGCGTTTTTTGCTGCCGGCAGCGTTTTAATGACGCGGTTGTAGTATTTTGCACTTGATCATCACATTGCATTACATATATAGAATGTTCTCTCAGCATTCAAACAATCATGCAGACGCATACAGTATATTATTACTATATTGCCACAATAAATAAGAGTAATAGTGAAGCAAAGCAGTGAGTATAAGAAGTGCAGGGAAACTAACATGCATGTCTCAACACATAATGAATAGTTTCTGAAGCTGTTTTGAAGGAATGTCTGTATTGACTTGGCTAGTCGCTGGCAATCGATGACCGAAATGTGTCTTCGACTCGGTGAAGTCGTTCTTCATATGACTCTGGCTGGCAGTGGAACTTCCCGTCCTCATTTACAACCTCCTTGTTGATGAATTTGGCCAACACCTTTTGAATGCTCTCAGGCTCTCTTAATAATTCCCCTATGTCCATGTCCCTCTCCATCTCCTCGGACCACTTGATGAGCTGGCTATGATTTCGCCAATATTGACTTTTCTTCAAAAAGTCATCCATGGTGGCACTGGCAAAGTAGCCAGACATATGGGAGGTTTTGACATTTGGTTCTTGATAGCAACAAGCCCTAGTGATGAAATTGAATTCTGATACTGGGTTACCGTGTTGTTGAAGTTCTGACACTTGCATAGAGCATCATTTAGAACCTCCTTCAATTTTGTCCATTGCTTCTGAGGGTCTCTCTTCGAATCGAAGAAATAAGCCAAGCCCTGCGTCGACAATAGTGCGATTACGATCCAATGTCGGTCGCTGCAGAATAAAACGAAGAAATTAGCATTGATGAGATCAAACCAGAAGGTCAATTATATATGTTTCATAATAAATGAGTGAATGTTAATGACTTACTTATTGCAGTATGGGAAGAGAAAGGTGTCCTTTTGCGGATGATTCGCAATCATGCATGGGAACAGGTAGTCTGAGATGAGCTCCTGGCTAATTTTGGATTCCAGGTTGTGGCAGTGCATGTAAAAAGGATCAGGTAAGGACACTTTATTTTGTCGGAGTAGGGGATCTGAAGCTCGATGAAGTGCCCAAAGCCTCATTAACTCGGGGAGAGTGCGCTCACATAGAAGATATTTCCATGGATCACCTCATTAATTGGCAGATCAATTTTATCGGACGGAAACTGAAGGATGAAATTATAACCATGTACAACCTTGGCGGTGTAACCTTCTTGACCTTCTTTTGATCTATGTACCACGCCGTCGTGTAGAACATTAAGATTGGTCGAGAGAGTCCTCAACGTAGAGTATGATAGCGACAGTTCGCCGGGCTTATATTGATTCCATTTATGTCCTTTGAGGAAGGAAATTGGCATAGGTAGCTTGTCTGCAGATGGTCCGCAATTGGCACGTAGATCCTTCTTTGCTGATTGCGGAATATCTTGGGCTATGTCTCCGGTGCCGGCAAAGTTGAAAAGGGGGGCAAGGTTCGCGAAGGCGGGATCGCTGTCAGTACCAGAGAATCCATGGGGAATAATGTCCTCTATATCACTGAGTGCCCACTTAAGCAGGTGGGCGTGTGTCACTTCTCCTAACATAGTGACGCCTTCTTCAGGGGGGTGAGGCAACGACCATGATTCAAAGCCCGACATTACGTCCTACACCAGCACCCTCGTCATGTCCAGTGGTAGGACGACCCCGTGCATCATTCTAGTACCATCTGTAAACGGGATTATTTGCCCCTTGGCAACCCTCGTCGACACACCGTTCACTTTGGCCAGCAGCCAGCATGAAACAAATTGCGATGCTCGTGGCTGTTTGGTGCTACTATACAGATGATGCTGGGTAGGACTCGGCATGCCTTGCGGAAATAGTTCAGCTAACTTTTTTTGCACTGCTGCATCTAGTTTTGCACCTAACTCGAGGTCTACTCGTGCTTGCACTTTGGCGTCGATCTTGTCATCAACCTTGTCTTTCCTTCTATATTTTTTAACTCTTTGGTCTAGGGATAGGCCTCGTCCCACAGCATCCTACCCGCACCCAACACATGCCCAGTCTTGGGCTGCCTCTTAACCCCAAAGCCCTCGTTCACTACCCGGGTAAGATGGTCGTCATACCTCACTACAAAAAAAAACACTTCCGTGATGATACATCTTTGTCACAGTAGGTCACGTTTTCTGTCATGCATGTACATCCGTGACAATTTTATGACAGAATGAAGATAGTCATACCTGTGCTGTCGTAGAAGTGTTCCATGACAATACTGAAATTATCATCACGGAAGTGTCCACTTCCATGACAATAAATGTCGCGTCATGGAAGTGTTTTCGTCAAGGGTGACGGACACATGGCATCCACCATAACGGGTCGTCGTTAAGCTATCGGGTTCCGGTTTGGATCCGATAACCCGTTAACAGCCCTGACCAATGGGGATTTTCCATGTGTAAATTTCTCATTCGTCGGTGGATCCATGTGTCAGCTCGGCGTTGCGACAGATGTTATCGATTCATTGGACGAGAGACGCCTATGATACGTCGACACGTGGCACGGCCCAAGAGTGGCCCATTCAGGTTAAACTGGCCGGCCTAGCCAAAGGCTCACAAGATTTTGTCAGATACTAGTGGACCGGTCCGTTAACAGCCTGCCATGTTTTCGGCCAAATTACGGCCCATATCAGATATGTCCCGTTTAACAGTGCACTGTGTTTTGGTCCCATCTAAGGCCCGGTTTGTATTACGGCCTGTTAAAGGCCCGTTGAACTGTTTGACCCTGTTCGGCCCGATGATAGTTTGGGCCTGTTAGCGGCCCTTCGCGCAATTGGGCTGTTTTGAGCCCGGTTTCACTTTTGGCCATTTAACGGCCCGTGCGGCATTTGGGCCCATTTCTGGTACAAGTGATTTTCGGCCTCTTAATGGCCCGTGCCACATTTTGGCCCATTTTTGGTACAATTTACTTTCGGCCTCTTAACGGCCCGTGCAGCATTTGGGCCCATATCTGGTACAAGTGACTTTCAGCCTCTTAACGACCCGTGGTCTTCGTGGATAAATTTAAGCCTACTCTGACTATTGGCCTGTTAAGGGCCCGTGAAATAATTGGGCCTAATTAGGGCCCGCTTTGCACCCGGCCTGCTTACAGCCCATCATGTTATTGGGCCAACCACGGCCTGGGATAAATTTTGGCCTATGAATGGCCCGTCATATAATTGGCCCAATCAGGGGACGAGGTATATTTAGGCCTACTGTCGGCCCGTAAATTGTTCGGCACAATTCAGGCCCGATCTAATTTTCAACCTGTTAAAAGCCCATGGTATTTTCTGGCCCAACTAAGGCACGTGGTTTACTCAGCCTGTTAAAGTCCGAAAACTACTTGGGCCCGGTTTACGTTCAGGCCTGCTAATGGCCCGAGATGATAATGGGCCCACGTTTCGACCCATATATAGAGTTGCAGGCCGGCCCGTTTGCGTAGTCTAATTTTTTTATATATAGCACTGACGGACCAATAACGTTTTGGCCCATTGATCTCCGTCAAAGCTTACGGCCTAGCGACGACAGAATGTACAGTGAATAAATTCTTCTAAAAAAAGTAAATAAATTACAGCATAGTGACTACGAATAAACCTAGACTATACAATAATGAAATAACGGGATATTACATCAACTGGGCATCAAAGTTCGCCACCAGAGATAATAAAGCGCAACCAGACAGCGGATTACATACACTGGGCATCAAAGGTCGCCACCAGTGCAAATAAACGCGCCGACAAAATATACAGAACCAACAGCTCTTCAACAGAGTTAAGAAAGGTTAGGCCTGCACGGCAGCTGCAGTGCAAGCAGCTGAGCAAGCTAATGAGATTGTGCTTGTTTGACGCTTATATCCTCCAACTCTAGCTGTATAGCATCAATAGACATCCTATACTTCTGGTTAATCTTCGATAGAGATTGGAGTTCCAGTATGAGTTGAGCTGAAGCATGTCTTTCTGCTTGAACTTGAGACTGAAGAAGTCGAACAGATTCAGGCGGTGACTTCATCGAGCTTGTGTCACTGCTATTATCGAGTAACTTTGACACTACATCAAGACATGACTTTGGGGTTGTATCGCTATCCCCAAGATGTGTTGCCTTCTTCCCTGCAATATATGTTAGAGGACAAGCAATGGCTTCATCTCACTATCATTGTGGCAGTTCTTCATGGCGTCAGTGATATCACCCTGAAAGAGAAACAAGCAGAGAGATAACAGGTTTTCACGTATAAGCATCAGTGCTGTCAATTCATCCCATTTCTTAGTGGCAAATAAAGAGACACGGTTTAAAATAGCATTAACATAATAAGACATGGCAGGAAATGGCATTGTGCAGGAGTGGCCAGCCTAAACATAAATATCGTGGAGGCTATGTTGGTTTTGAATCAACTACATGCATGAACATGTGCCAAGTCAAGCCACTTGAAACATCTAGAGGAGGATACCATATTAACATACTACATCATAACCATTTTAATGCATGTTGACATCCAAGATAAATCATTATCCACTCCTAGCTACTTAAGCATGGCATGAGCAACTATAATCTCTAATTGTCATGACAAACATGTTTACTCATAATATGCTGAATCATGAATACTGAGTTAAACATATTTACAAAAAACAAAAACAAGAAGAGTTCATACCAGCTTTTCCTTGCCACAGTCACTTCATCAAATCATCGTCATTATTGCCTTTCACTTGCACGACCGAATGATGTGAAAATAATAATAGTGCAAGAGTGCCGTGGACTATGCTGGAATCTGCAAACATTTTATTCAAAGGAGAAGACAAGGTAAAATTGGCTCTTCGTTAGATCAACAATAAAGCATATGAGAGCCACTCAACATTTTCATCGTGGTCTTCTCCCTACGATGACTCGATGAAAAGAAAAGAAATTTAGAGAAAAACACTGAAATATTTTTGGAGTTTTTAGTTTTTCTGAAGGAAAGCAAATTAAAGAAGAAAAATGAAAAGCGAGAAAAACTATTTACACGGGAGAGCTCCCAACAAGCAAAAGAAGAAATGAGAAATCTTTTTGGGTTTTCTTTTAATACTACAAACTAACAAACAAGAAAGAAAAACTGAAAAGAAGCAAGAAATATTTTTGGATTTTCAAACACAAAAGAAGAAAGCGAAAATAAAACTACCATGGATATACAATAAAAAAGGATGAACACCGACAACTGGAATTAATGTGTGAACATGAATGTAATGTCGGTGAGAAATACGTACTCCCCCAAGCTTAGGGTTTTGGCCTAGCTTGGTCTACTGCCATGGCTGTCCAGGATAATAATCGAAGTGGTAGCTCGTGGAGGCGTTCTGTGCCGCCTCCTCAGCGAGACGAGTAGCCTCAACTGCCGCGTTATACTCGTGCACCTCATTCTCATGAAGAAAATATCTCTGTTTGTTCTGAAAATCAAAGAGGACAGGAGCAGGCAAAACAACAAACACAGAATGATATTTATCGAATATCAAGTTATAGTCATATCTGCGAGTGTTGCGCTTAATAAACTCATGGTTCTGCATTGCCTCAAAATTCAAATATTTATCAGGTAAAAGAGGATCATTGGGCTGGGCGAGACCCCTATCCTTGCAGCTACCCGGGAGGCATAAATTCCTCCATACAAGTCACCATTACCCGAGTTGCGGTGCAACCTATGTGCAACAATGGCCCCAAGATTATAATGTTTGCTACCCGTTAAAGCAGCGTGAATAAGGCTCAGGTCAGGAGCAGTCTTGTTTACCAATAATGCATTTGCCATTAAAGAGTGCAAAATACCGAATAGAGGGAAAGTGAATGCTTTTTATTCTAGCTTGCGTAACTCCTCTATCCTCACCATTGCAAAGACTATTGAGAAACAGTTCATAATTAGATTGTCGCGGTTCGCTAAGTGAACCCCAAAATGGAATTTTGCAAGCATCACAGAATTATTCTAGGGACATACTATAAGATCTATCATAGAGATGAAATGAAACTCTAGAAGTGCGAGAGTGATACTCAAATTTTTGAGTGAATGAATGAGTGAGGCTATAGTGTTGCGGTGGCTTATCTGCGATGAAGGCAGAGAGCTTGGTATTGTGAATAGATTGGTCAAATTCTTCCTTAATGCCTGCACCTAGCATGAACTCGTTGCACGTCCATCGACACGATTTTGCTTCGGCACCTCACACCGAACTTACCCTTGGTTCAACATATGATTGGCGTGCTGGACTTTCACTCGATGATGCTTCAGAGGACCTCCTCCTTGAAGAACTCCTCCTGAAAATGTTCATATTCCTACGAACAAATTTCTGAAAAAATTTGGACCACAAAAAGATGTTAAGAAAACTTCACAAAATTGATAGCAACTACTCATATAAGTGCCTAGAGGCTATATCAAGCATTCAAACTACTTAGAACTCAAAGAATTTAACATGCAAGCTCATTTTCAGTAGCACCAATAGCAGCAATTTATGCAAAATATAATACGCTAAAGCAAAAACTAATTGGAGCAATGGGAGAGTCACATACCAAGGAGCAATCCCTCAAAACAGTTTCGGAAACGGAGCTCCGAGCAAAGAGATCGAATATCTCAGGTTTGGTAGCAAGAACACGAGAACTACCACGATTTTTTTTCGAGGTAGGAGATGAAGTGGGTTGAATAGATAAGTGAGTGGGTCCAGGGACCCACAAGGCATCTTGGCGCGCCCTGGGGGGTGTCCGCGCCCTGTTGCCTTGTGGGCAACAGGTGCACCCCCTGGGTTGTTTTCCGTGCCAAAAATTCTTATATATTCCAGAAAAAATCATGTTCAAATTTTATTGCATTCTGAGCACTTTTATTTTTGGGCCATTTTTTATTGCACGGATAATTCAGAAAACAGGATAATCATGGAATTTTATTTTATTAAACTATAAATAACAGAGAGCAAACTAAAATTACAGAAAGTTGTGCTTACTTAATTCATCGACCACATGCCTCTCAAAAAGAATCCATTAATAAGGTTGATCAAGTCTTATTAACAAACTATTTTTGAGTAACATGAAACCGAAGAATTTCCGTATAACACTAAGTTACCTCAACGGGCATATGCATCTCCCCAACAATAAGAGTTTCATATTTCTTTTTGATAGTAGGAAGAGGAAATTTGAATCCCCCAATAGTGATTGTCGAAACCTTTTCAATACAATTGATACCATTCACCGAACTTTGTTTCTTCGGAAAATAAACCGTATGCTTATTACCATTGATATGAAAAGTGACCTTGCTTTTGTTGCAATCAATAACAGCCCCTGTAGTATTCAAAAAGGGTCTTCCAAGGATAATCGACATGTTGTCGTCCTCGGGCATATCAAGTATAACAAAGTCTGTTAAGATAGTAACGTTTGCAACAACAACAGGCACATCTTCGCAAATTCCAATAGGTATATCAGTTGATTTATCAGCCATTTGCAAAGATATTTCAGTGGGTGTGAGCTTATTCAAATCAAGTCTTCTATATAAAGAGAAAGGCATAACACTAACACTGGCTCCCAAATCACATAGAGTAGTTTTAACATAACTTCTTTTAATAGAGCATGGTATAGTAGGTATTCCCGGATCTCCTAACTTTTTAGGTACTCCACCCTTAAAAGAATAATTTGCAAGCATGGTGAAAATTTCCGCTTTAGGTATCTTTTTTTTATTAGTGACAATATCTTTCATGTATTTAGCATAGGGAGACATTTTCAACATATCAATCAAGCGAGTGCGCAAAAAACAGGTCTAAGCATTTCAACAAAGCGCTCAAAATCTTCTTCATCCTTGTTTTTAGATGGTTTAGAAGGAAAAGGCATAGGTTTTTGAACCCATGGTTCTCTTTCCTTTCCATGTTTTCTAGCAACAAAGTCTTTTTTATCATATCTTTTATTCTTAGGAGATGGGTTATCAAGATCAACAGCAGGTTCTATTTCTACATCATTATCTGGTTGAGCATCAACATGAACATCATCATTATCATTACCATTATCACTAGGTGTATGTTCATTACCAGATTGTGTCTCACCATCAGAAATAGAAGTATCATTGTGATTCTCAAGAGGTTTTTCTATCTCAAGTTCACTAGAAGCATGCAAAGTCCTATCATTTTTCTTTTTCTTTTTCTTCTTAGATGGACTAGGTGCATCAGTATTAATTCTTTAAGAATCTTGTTCAATTCTTTTAGAATGACCTTCAGGATACAAGGGCTCCTGAGTCACTCTACCTCCTTTAGTAACAACTTTAACATCATGATCATTCATTTTATTATTCATCTCATCAAGCAAATCATTTTGTGACTTAGCTATTTGTTCTAACTGAGTCTGAACCATATAAGCATGTTTACTTAAGCATTTAACATCATTAGCAGTTCTAAACATCAAATCACTCAAGCGTTCCATCATGATGGCATTTCGTTTAAATTGATTGCTAACATACAAATTGAAGTGTTCTTGCTTAATGATGTAGTTATCAAATTCATACAAGCATTGGCTAGCAGATTTATTATAAGAAATATCACTTTCATCAAATCTAGTGAGAGAGTTTATCTCCACTGCCTGTGTCGGGATGTCAAGTCCATGTATTTCTTCAATAGATGATAGATTCTTAACATCTTCAGCTTTAATACCTTTTTTCTTCATATATTTCTTGGCTTCTTGCATATCTTCAGGACTGAGGAATAGAATAACTCTTTTCTTCAGAGTTGGCTTAGGTGGAGGTTCAGGAAGTGTCCAATCATCGGCATTTCTCAATATATTATTCAATAGTTCTTCAGCCTGTCCAACAGTTCGTTCCCTGAAAACACAACCAGCACAACTATGTAGGTAGTCCCTAGAAGCATCGGTTAGTCCATTATAAAAGATATCAAGTATTTCATTTTTCTTAAGAGGATGATCAGGCAAAGCATTAAGTAATTGTAGAAGCCTCCCCCAAGCTTGAGGGAGATTCTCTTCTTCAATTTGCACAAATTTAATTAAATATTTCCTGTAAGGCAACTTGTTTCTTATGAGCAGAAAAATATTATTTAGAGAAGTAATATATCATGTCCTGAGGACTACGCACACAACCAGGGGCAAGAGTATTAAACCATTTCTTAGCATCACCCTTTAATGAGAAAGGAAACAGGTTAAGGATGTAATAGTAACAAAAATTTTCCTCATGAGCAAATAGGGTGGCTATATCATTCAACTTAGTAAGGTGTGCCACAACAGTTTTAGTTTCATAACCATGAAAAGGATCAGATTCAACCAAAGTGATTAATTCAGGATCGACAGAGAATTCATAATCGTGATCAGTAACAAATATGGAAGAGGTAGCAAACTTAGGATCATATTTTATTCTCTCCCTCATAGACTTTTCTTTCAACTCAGCAAGCAATTTTCTAACCTCATCTCTATCATTACAAGCAAGAATTGCCCTAGCTGTCTCTCTATCAAAAACATAACCATCAGATGCCTTAGGCATTTCAACTCTAGTAGAAGGATTAGGCATAATAAGTGAATCATAATTTTCAAGAGTTTCAACATTTTCAGTTTCTTTAGCTCTAGCAATTTGTTCATCAAGAAAATCACTAAGTGACACAGTATTATCAAGTATAGTACTAGCATCTCTACTTCTAAAGGGGGAGTTGGTACGTCGTTCATCTCGTACCCCCTCCCCTCGATCGAATGAGAGCCTCCCCCACCGATTTTTATTTTTAACCATCGGGTGCATCCCCCACCAGTTTTTTTAGCGAGCCAACCTCCCCAACCGATTTTTCTAAACAACACTTTCATTCTATCGGTGGATGCCACAAATCAGCTGACGATCAATGATCAAAACTCTCCGTATATATATACAAACACTACTCAGCCAAGCGGACGACCAAATATCTAAACTATCCATATATACAACACCACTTTCCTTGGTCATCCTTTTGTATATATGGATAGATACAACACCACTTTCCTTGTATAGCTTGCACGGACGATCAAAGATACAATCTTTCTCATGGACGCGTCATTCTTTCCCTGCCAGCGAATCAAACTTTCCATATCGTTCAAATTTTCTAGTGAGCGGGGCGGCGAGCCGTGGTTCGCTGTGTCCCCTGGGTGGTGCGACGAGCCTTGATTCACGGCGATTCCAAGACTCCCCAGCGATCCCTGGGCACGAACGCTTCTTTTGCATCGAAGGAGGAGGCACAAGTCAGCCGCTTTCATTTGAATCATTGCCCAGTTCATCGAATAGTTTGTTACTGAACTTCCATGTTCAAGTGTTGGTCTGTGGTAAGGTTGACCTGAAGGTTTCTTATACTACTTTCATCAATTTGGCCAATCAGGTTCATCTTTGATCCCTGGAAACGAACGCTTCTTTCCTGCAAGTGATTAGAAGGTGTTTTCAGCTCGCTCCTACACAACTTGAGGCCTTGCACGTCTGAGTGGGGCACCCAGGCGGATCTTTGGTTAATCAGGTTCATCTTCACGATACAGATTAGGGGACTCAGTTTCCTTTTGGTTGATCATCCTGTAGCAACATAAATTAGATGGTTCAACCTATAGTTCCCGATGTTATTGCTTGTAGAACATAATATGGTCTAGCTTTGCATAAATAGTTGTCAGACATAATTTAACTTTGTCTGTGTAATTTCTCGCCTTCTAGAAAATCAAGAGATATGCGCTGTTGCACAAAGGGTGTGAGAAAAACTTAGATTGATGAGTTGTTGGTTATATGGCCTACTTACAGATGCACATGAAAATGCAAACAAAATGAAGTATGCCTGCATCAAGAGTAGACCAAGAAACTGATATTACAATTTTAGATGGTTTACCTTAACAGCCGATGACCAACTATATTCTTCCTTGCGTGATTTTTACTGATGTTAACAACGGAATGTTGGGCATTTATAGAGTATAGTCCAAGGCATTTCTGCACATCTATAAGGTACCTGCAAGTACCGTAGTTGGTCGAAATGCCCAATCGGCTAAGATTATTAATTTGCATCTGGTTACAATAAAATGCTATCTAGGTCACATACATGAATCAGACTTTATTTCTGATCAGTGAGGTTGTCACATACATGCTCACACTCATTTCCTTAATGAGTATACAAGTGTACCCAGAATACAAATCCACCTAAATTTCATGATTACCTACAGCAGTTCAATCATGCATGAGAAAATGTCCAATATGTTAAAATAGCATCACTAGAGTATGTTTGCGCGGCATTGAACGTATCGAAGTACGGACGAAACATAATGCACATGTAATTAGAATCAGACTTTATTTCTAATCAGTGAGGTTGTTTCGATATCAAACTTTTATGCATGACATCAAAATAACAAGCATAATGTTCAGCCATAATAGTCATAAAGTAGGATTTTTCTGATATATTCTTTCTCATTGTTTGAGCAATGACAGACTATGACACTTGAAGATATGGACGCGCCAAATCTGCGCCTACCTCCTCTACGTGATATCTCTAATGTTGATCATCATTCTAATATGTCTCCAGTGCCAGGTAATTCCCAAATATCACGAATGCTTTATCGCATTGGGTCATATGGATTAACTGGTTTTGCACTGAAATTTACTACAAAAGTAGTGAGCTCGGAAAACTTAACCCCGTTTGGATCCCGATGGGAACGGGTAAATCTTGCTAAACAACTATGAGCGTGCAAGACAATTGAGCAGATGGATGCAAGAAATGACCAAAGTCGACATCTTCATGATATCACTAATATTGATCAACTCTCCAAAGGGAGTCCAGGTATAACTCAGTAACAATAGTGAAATGGTTTTTTAACATACAATTTATTATCCACAATGGTTGACGATACGATCGGGATTTCTACTTATTTGAACAGGGATTGTTCAATAAGATCATGGCCCACATAGATCAAATGGCCCATTCATACATGAAGCAACAATCCCTTCTACCACCAACATGACACCCTTAAATGATGCCAGCATTTGTACCCTGAGCAATCTCACAGATTCTTCAGGGGCAAATCAGGTCCAGCATTATTAATCATTTTTCACTAACATACTTTAGTAAATTTATGGTGCATGATCTGCTTCTGGATTTAAGTAATTTAATTATTTTGGACATTTGCATTTGTAAAGAATTATATTCTCTACAATGCCTGATGATATGGTTCGCATTCCTACTGATTTGAACAGATAATGTTCAACAAGAACATTTGCGAGGCATGGAATCTGTTCCAGAACCATCAACTGGCCTATTCATACGTCAAGCAACAATCCCTTCTACCACCAACATGTCGTCCTTAACTAATGCCAACATTTGTACCTTGAGCAATCTCACATTTGCTTCTAACGGTAAAATTAAGGAAACTCTGATACCATATTCTGCAGTATACTCTAGGACAGTTATCATGCATGGTCTTGTTATAGATTTAAATAATTCAAATATTCTGGAGATTTTCATTTGTATAAACCGATTATAAATGGTCCAGCTACTAGGGAACATGTTGCAGAACGTAAAAAGGTCGTATCAAGAGAACAAAGGGATATTAAGAACGCGCAGAGAAGAGAAACTTATAAGAAGAAAAAAGAAAAGGAAGGATACTCTGTTGATGCCTTATCCCAAGAACGAAGGGATGAGATAAACGCAAGGAGACGAGCGACTTACCAAAAGAAAAAAGAAGAGCAAACAGAAGAACAAAAAAAATAAGAATGCAAAGAGACGAGCAGCTTACCAGGGGAATAAAGAACAGGTTAACGCGCAGAGACGGGAAACAGATCGGGAGCATCGGGTTAGCTTAACACCCGAGCAGAAGGGGGAAAGGAGTGCTCAGCGCAATCAGCGGTATCAAGCTAAGAGAAACACCCCCTGTGCTGAATCCATTGCAATGCCTCGTCCTGATTTAGGAGCCACAGCTCTGGCAAGCATGTACTGCCAAAACTTACAGTCATCTGGTATTTCTCCCATCTATAATCCATATCTTTTGTCCATCAGATTATTAAACCAGATATTTACTAGCTCCGCATCGGTGCAGCTGTCTACCGATTAAATGCCACCCAGCGAACCAATGATTGTCGAACAAATGCACAGAATGGAGCTGACGAGCAAAGGCATGACTCCAGAGCTCAGTGTAGGACTCGAGAGCGAGCTTGCAAGGGAAGTGAGACGGCAAAGAAGCGTCCGGAGAAAACCGGCAAGCGAAAACAAAGTACGCAAAGTATACCAAATGGTGAGAGGACTGCTCTGCTAGATCGTCGTAATGCAAGCTTTGCGGCTAGGGTGAATACCCCACCCATGGGGTCCATCGCCGCGCCGGGAACGAGCTCAATGGGGCAACCTACCGGAGTTGATGCACACGGTGACTCAACCTCATCTAGCATGCCGGAATACAAAATCAGAGATGCAGGTAACACTCCCTTCTTTACTCTCGTGATTGTGTAACTTGAGACTGAATCGTCTTTTATTGGTTTGGCCCCGGGGCAGACGACAAGGAAGCGTACCTTTGCGGTCTCATGGATGATAAGGCCAACCCTAACAACCTCTTTGACGATGAGTATTACCTGTTTGCTCCTGAAGGTATGCACACCCGCTTGAGCAAGATCCACACTGTTACCATTTAACATTCACATCTCGAGTATCACACTAATTAGAAACATTGCCTACGGGCTCAGACGCTGATGACATGGAGCACGACGAAGTGGAAGACTCAAGTGACAATACATATATCGACCATGATCCTTTCGACTATGTCTACTAAAACCTCCCAACATGCACACACATCGTCAAGCTCGCCGCGAACTGCGAGCACTGCAAGGCCAAGAAGTTTGAGTCTGAGACCCCTGGATTCTATTGTCGCAATGGGCAGATCGAGCTGAAGGAACCAGAGCCCATCCCGGAGCTAATGAGGCTTTGGTCCAGCTCGGATGCGGACCCTAGGCATTTTCGGGAGAACATACGGTTCTTCAACGGCCACTTCTCCTTCACAACTCTCGGCGTCAGCCTCGATGAAAACTACACAAACATGAAGTCTGGGGTGTACACGTTCCGGGCGCACGGCACCATCTATCACAACATTCATTCCTTCAGGACAAGCTCCCGTCCAGAGCATCTCCAGTTGCACTTCTACGATGACGACCCTGACCTAACCCATCGCAAGGCTGCCACCAAGCAATTGGACCAGAATGTCGTTAGAAAGTTAGTGGACATACTCAGGGAAAACCCGTACTCCCAGCAGTTTAGGAGTTTGGGTGCGCACAGGGACAACCTCGACGATTACAGGATAGATCTCAACACCAACCAGAGGCTAGACCAATGAAAATATAATAGATCGGTGTCATCTGAGGTCGCTGCAATCTGGGTGGAGGGCACTGACCTAGCGAAGAGGTTCGATCGTAGAATTACACTTTGCGGTAACGACAACCAGAGGCACAGTATACATGTGACTGATGGCTCATATGAACCGCTCTCTTACCCCCCCTTCTATACAAGGGGGGAGCTCGGTTGGCATCCAAAACTCCCCAAACATGATGTCCTATGGGAGGATGTACAACAACCAAGAGGTAGCCATGATGATGAGGAGGATGCAGGTAGGCCTTCTGCGTATTCTGTCGTTTTGATAAATAGTATAATTCTCATATGAATCCTAATTTTTGCGTTACTCGTCCATTTGCAGAGGGGAATAGTAGGTTATGCGTCTCCGTAAGAGACTACTACTATTACAGGCTGTAGACACGGCCTGCGATATTCAATCCCATACTCTGTGGAGCACGATTGCTCCAGCAATGGGGGGTCGACATGTACATCAAGATTGAGAGTTGTAGGTTGAAATGGTACAGGAAGAACCAGACGAAGATCCGTGCCGATCTATATAAAGGAGTTGTTGATGCGATCACATCCGGGGAGACACGAGCAAGCGCTGTTGGAGTAAGGATAGTGCTCCCTAGAACGTACCCAGGTGGCGACCGCGACATGAAGCGGAGGCATATGGATGCCATGGCGATTGTCCATACATACGGGAAGCCTGACATCTTCTTGACCATGACCTGCAACCCTAACTGGGAAGAGATATCGAATGAGTTGTTTCCTGGTCAGACAGCGCAAGACCGACCTGATCTTGTGGCTCGCGTGTTCCATGGCAAGCTAGTGGCTATGAAAGAGATGTTTTTCAAGAAGCATATCCTGGGTGTTGTTTTCGCGTATGTATACGTAGTCGAGTTCCAGAAGAGGGGCCTCCCCCACGCACACTTTCCGTTGATCATGGATTCAACATATAAGCTCGTCGTTCTAGAGCAATACGACCGACTCATTTCCGCTGAGCTCCCAGACAAGCAGAAGTATCCGGAACTCTACGCCTTGGTGGTCAAACATATGATGCACGGACCATGTGGTGCTCTCAACCCGAAAAATGTGTGCATGCAACAGAACGAGTGCAAGTGCAGATACCCGCGGTCATTCAATGAAAATGCAGCACAGGGCAGGGACTCATACCCAGTTTATCGACGTAGAGACGATTGTCGGCGGGCTAAGGTCCGGGGTAAAATGTTGGACAACAGATGGGTTGTGCCTTATAACCCTTACCTTCTGCGGATGTTCAATTGCCACATCAACATTGAGGTCTGCTCTAGCATAAAGGCCGTCAAATACCTTTACAAGTACATATACAAGGGCCATGATAGGGCTTCTTTTAGCATCGACCAGCCCGACGCCGATGGTAACATTGATGAGATCAAAAGATACGTCGATGCGAAGTGGGTTACTCCTCCGGAGGCGATGTGGAGGATATTTGGCTTCCCCCTATGTGCCAACTCCCCGTCTGTCCTACAGTTGCCTCTTCATCTCCCGAATATGCATAGGGTGGCATTCAATGAGCAAGCTGACTTGACTGACGTCGTCACCTCTGAGAATGCTGACAAATCCATGTTGACGGAGTATTTCAAGGCTAACCAGGACCACCCGTGGGCTAGGCATATTTTTTACAAGGATTTTCCTGGAAGCTTCACATGGCAGAAGGGCCCGAAGTATTGGAAGCCGCGGGTGGAGCGTTATCAAATAGGCCGAATCGTGTCTGCCAATCCTGCCGAGGGGGAGCGATACTATCCGCGTGTGCTGGTAAACCATGTTCCTGGCAAGACATCCTTCGAGGACCTGCTCACCGTGGACGGAAGGCTATGTGGGAGCTTTCGAGAGGCTACTGAGAGGTTGGGACTCATCGAGGCAGACAACACGCTCAACGACTGTCTTACTGAGGCAGAGCAGTGGGCGATGCCACGTTCGCTCAGGAGTCTCTTCGCGACAATCTTGGTGCATTGCGAGCCAGGCGACGTGCGCGGTTTATGGGATAGGCACCTCGAGCCTATGTCTGATGACTACCGTCGATCACACGCGTGCCCGAATGAGGTGGAGCAGATGGTGTTGCTTGACATTAGGGGTATGTTGCAATCCATGGGTAAAGACATAGTTGATTTCTCTCTTCCAAGCATCGACGATGCGTTCGACCCAACCGGGGGCGAGGCCAGAGAGGTGATCGAGAAATCCACCGTTGAGTTTGACGTGAACGACACTAAATTGGCATCGTCGCTAAACTTGGAGCAGAGGGTCGCATACGACGAGATACTAGCAGCAGTTGACCGTGGTGATGGGGGTGTATTCTTTGTTGATGGCCCAGGAGGTACAGGGAAGACCTTTCTGTACAGGGTGCTACTCGCCAAGCTTCGGAGCGAGGGCAACATCGCTATTGCTACCGCGACGTCGGGCGATGCCGCTTCTATCATGCCTGGAGGCAGGACTGCCCACTCGAGGTTCAAGATCCCATTGAGCTGCGACGATGGTGCCTCATGCAGCTTCACCAAGCAGAGTGGGACCGCCAAGCTCCCAAGGATGGCCTCATTGATACTATGGGACGAGCCCACCATTACTAAGCGACAGGCGGTCGAGGCACTGGACAACAGCATGCGCGACATCATGGGAAGACGGGACCGACCCTTTGGAGGAAAGACTGTTGTTTTTGGCGGGGACTTCAGGCAGGTGCTTCTGGTCGTCAGGAGGGGGTCCCGGGGTCAGATAATCGATGCAACCCTTCGAAGTTCTCATCTCTGGAAGGGTATGCGCCAGCTAAGGCTCGTCACCAACATGAGGGCTCATACTGACACGTGGTTTGCGGATTACTTGCTAAGGGTAGGCAATGGCACCGAGGAAGCTGACGATCAAGGCAACATACGACTCCCTGAAGATATTTGTGTGCCGTCTACAGGCGAGGTGGACGACCTGGAGAAGCTGATTGACCATGTATTTCCTGGTCTAGATGACAACATGTCTGATCCGAATTACATGACTTCTCGCGCAATCCTCTCCACCACGAACGACAACGTCGACAAGATAAACATACGCATGATAGAGCATTTTCAGGGAGAAGAAGTAATCTACCATAGCTTTGACAGTGCAGAGGACGACCCATATGGCTACTATGCTTCCGAGTTCCTGAATGGATTGACTCCCAACGGTCTGCCCCCGCATGCACTCAAAGTGAAGCTAAACTGCCCTGTCATACTTCTGAGGAACATTGATCCGGCTAACGGACTGTGTAATGGGACGAGGCTTGTGGTCCGAGGTTTCGAGAGGAATACCATTGACGCGGAAATCGTGATTGGACAACACGCGGGTAGGAGGGTCTTCCTCGGATACCCCTATGCCCGTCTGACAACGACATGTTTCCATTCAAGTTCAAGAGGAAGCAGTTTCCTATAAGGCTTAGCTTTGCCATGACGATTAACAAGGCGCAAGGGCAGACCATCCCGATTGTCGGTGTGTACCTACCTAATCCGGTGTTCTCTCATGGTCAACTCTATGTCGCATTGTCTCGAGCCACCGCGAAGAGAAACATAAAGATCCTCATCGAGAAGGAGAAGGAGAAGAAGCAGACCAATAAATCAAAGAAGCGAAAAAGACCCGAGTCCTTAGTAATGACCATGAAGAACATCGTCTACAAGGAAATCCTTACAAGCTGAAGTCTCCACTTATCAAACTTAAGTAGCTTGCATTACTATCAACATGTGGAAGTGTTTAACATGTTGGTAGCGGCTATGAAATTATTGTCTATGAAAGTGTTACTGGTTGTAAACATATTGGACTTCACATACATGCATTTCATAGTCTCGCTGAATAATCTCTACTATTAATGTCGTGTTGGCATTCTCTTTCATGGATATTATGTTCATTTCAATAATATATACATGTATAGGCTTGTGGTTATATAATCTTAACTTGATTGCCTATGGCCAGTTGGAAGTTCTGATTTATTGATTTCTATTACTTGACTTGTCGTTTAGCCGAACTCAGCTTGAGTTGTTGTTTACAGTAATCTGCTGTTATAGCCTTCTATTACGGGAGCCTTCAATTTGGATTATTGCCCATACACTCAAATGCCATACCAGTTTTCACGGAGAAAAGGACATAAGTACACTTTCTTTTACTCCAAAAAGGATAGTACTCTACCAGACAGATGTGTACTTGTAGATTTTTTCTGTGTACGAAATTTTGTTTCGGCTGCCTCTTGAACCAGAATTTTAGACAAACACTGTGTACTTACTTAATCTGATGTAGCAGCTTCTACAAAGCAAATGATATGGGAAATAGAACAACTGCAAGAAGAAGAAAAATTCAAGCAAGATTCAAGTAACAGTAGAAAAGCATCTACAAAGTTACAGCTAGGTAGTATAGTGCTGCTAATTAACTAGGAATTCGACGTACGTCTTGCAAATTAACAGCAAAAATAAGTGTGCAAACCACAAAGCTGTAGCACAACTTACTTTGTCAGGTCATTCATGCTATTTCACCCTTATATGTAGAAGAATCTGTTATTCTTTCGAGGCCTACTATACATAATAAAATCAGATGTCTAATTTATGTTTTATTCATAATCAATATTAGTCTCACAAAATCAACATTATGATATTTTGCAATTGATTTAGATTCTGAGAGTTGTAGAATAATTTAGTTTACATGTAGTATTCCAGTAGTGTGGCCATGTAGACACAACTTGTAGTATGACTATGAAGACTGAAGGGTTAGACTACAAAATTGCGACATCAATAAATTTCTTGTGGCAAGGGCATCAGGTGCAAACTGTAATATTACCAACAACATTTTGTTTTGGCCTAACCTGACAAGCAGACCAGTAGTCGATCACTGCAGGCGCCACTATCACCCAGATCAGTATCAACTATCAACCCCATATGACTTTGCATGCAAACCAAGTAAGGAGTAATTTGTTCACTTCATTGAACCGTCTTCTGGCCTCATCTTGTATGCAAACATTACCACCGGCAGCTAATTAAATTTCAGCTTATTCAATCAGTACACGACATCATTAGCATTTTGTGCAATGCAAGACCTTTCCAGGTCTGAATCCACTGCATTTCAACTATGCTTTCTTTTTGTTCCATCCAAAAATTAAACATCTTCTTAGAAAAAAATATCAAACTGAGCACCTTCTGTACGCACAGAACAATGATAGAAATTAATTGTCAACTTAAACACAGCTAGCTAGGTATCCAGGACATGTAGAAACTAATTTTGATCTACAATTTTGCACAACAAAATTTGAGCTTTTAAGAAATCTCTGTATGGACCAAATTAATTTGCAATATCCCCTTGTGCTTGTGTGCTCAAATAACAGTAGCTAAATACAAAATTGCTCCGAAGAGACACTAAATGGCGAACAAATCAGATGAGACATCTAAATTGTGCAGAAAATAGTACAGAGGAGGAATAGAGGAAGCGGGGCAAGGCAACCTCGGCAAGCACGGGAATCTTGCCAGGGGTCCCGAAGACGGCGCCACACGCCTGGAAGAGCCGCTGGATGGGGGACACCCTCCTCGCTCGCCACGGCCCCCGCCCTGACGCCGCCGGCACGACCTCCACTATCACCACCTCCATTATTCCTGCCCCGAGCTCCACCATCACCGTCCCCATCACAGGCAACTCCAAGACCCAACCTTTGGCGTGAGAACGAACCAGGAGGCGGAGGCTGTCTTGCGGCAGGAGAAGGCCGACATCTCGGACGGAAGCGGCGCCACCGCTGTGGTGAGACAAGGCAGCGGACAAAAGCTTCAAGCCCAACTCGCTTGCCGTGCCCATCCTTCACGCCGACGGACGGCTGCAGCGATGGGAGCAGAACGAGATCGAAGGGGGTGGTAGATGGTTCACTGGATCTCTCCGCTACCCACGGTCGGCTGTCGGAAGGTAAGGCGAAAGGGGAAGGAGGGGAATACGTACTGGGGATGGGGGAAATACGGGAGCTCGGCGATTGTTTGTCGGCTGCCGGGAGAGGCGGCGGCGGCCCTGACCGCTGCTGCGTGCGAGGTGGGGAAGAGAGTGGCTGTGAAGTGAAGTTTAGATGGGATGAGGTGGGGAAAGAGGGTGAGACTAGATTTTTTCTAACCTGAAGACTAATTACACGGGAGCTCGGCTCTTCTTGTGTTTCCTTGTGTTGGTGGGGTAAATGCCTTGGTGCTCCAAATAATTTAGTAATTTCAAACAAGGTTAAACATAAGTTGAATATTTCTTTTTTTGAGAATTTTTTTGAATCAAACATAATCAAGTATTATACTCTCATAAAAAGTTTGACCAGCGAATGTTCCAATTGACTCGATGCAAAAAGAACAAATCTATAACGACAATATAGCATGAATAGTACCTTTTATAGCCTTTTTTTCTCGAATCCTTAACCCATGATACAGTAAAAGGCATTCCCTGATGTGAATCTTTTTATATCTCTAGGTCGGTAATTTTACTACTGTAATATGAATTATACATAAAAAAAGTTGTGCCATTCAAAGTAGAACATTTGAAGTTTCTAATGGTATAATTTTTATGAAATATACAACTTATATTATGTTGATCAAATCATTGATCTAGGGATACGCGTTGGCCTAATAAATCGAAAAAGAGGTAGTATTCAGATATTCATAGCGATACAACCATAAGTCGCATGCAACGGACACCATGCTGAATTATAGTTTATTTGACCGATACTATCTCCATATATAATTTTGTTAGCCCGTGGCAACGCACGGGCATTCTACTAGTCATCAATAGTTTCATTCATAGCAGAAGTAGTATCATCAATAACTTGCGACATATCAGAATGAATAGCAGGTGGTGGTGTCGCAAGCCTACTCAAAACAGAAGGTGAATCAAGTGCGGAGCTAGATGGTAGTTCCTTACCTCCCCTCGTCTTAGAGGGAACAATCTTGGTCTTAGCGTCTTTCAGATTCTTCATAGTGATCAACAGATATAAATCCCAAGTGACTCAACAAATAGAGCTATGTTCCCAGGCAACGGCGCCAGAAAAAGGTCTTGATAACCCACAAGTATAGGGGATCGCAACAGTTTTCGTGGGTAGTATTTCACCCAGATTTATTGATTCAACACAAGGGGAGCCAAAGAATATTTGCGAGTATTAGCAGTTGAGTTGTCGATTCAACCACACCTGGAGAATTAAATATCTGCAGCAAAGTGTTTAGTAGCACAATAGTATGATAGTTCCAATAGCAGTAGTAACAGTAGCAATAGTAACAGAGATAGTAACAGTAGCAGTTTGTAGTGATTGTAACAGCAGCAGTAGCGGAAGTAACTTAGCAAAGATCAATATGTGAAAAGCGTAGGCATTGGATCGGTGATGGATAATTATGTTGGATGACGTTCATCATATAACAGTCACAACCTAGGGCGATACACAATAGCTCCAATTCATCAATGTAATGTAGGCATGTATTCCGTATATAGTCATACGTGCTTATAATAAGAACTTGCATGACATCTTTGTCCTACCCTCCCGTGGCAGCGGGGTCCATAAGGAAATCTAAGGGATATTAAGGCCTCCTTTTAATAGAGAACAGGAACAATGCATTAGCACTTAGTGAATACATGAACTCCTCAAACTACGGTAATCACCGGAAAGAATCCCAATTATTGTCACCTTGGGGTATGCAGATCATAACACGTAATAGGTGCATACAACTTGCAAGATAGGATCAAGAACTCAAATATATTCATGAAAACATAAAGGGTTCAGATCTGAAATCAAGGCACTCGGGCCCTAGTGACAAGCATTAAGCATAGCAAAGTCATAGCAACATCAATCTCAGAACATAGTGGATACTAGGGATCAAAGCCCTAACAAATTGACTCGATTACATGATAAATCTCATCCAACCCATCACCGTCCAGCAAGCCTATGGAAAAATTACTCACACACGGTGGTGAGCATCATTAAATTGGTGATTGAGGATAGTTGATGATGACGACGGCGTCGAATCCCCCTCTCCGGAGCCCCGAACGGACTCCAGATCAGCCCTCCCGATGAAGAATGGGAGGTGGCGGCGGCTGCGTATTGTAAAACACGATGAAACTTCTCTATTTTTTTCTCAGGGAAAGTGAATTTATGGCGTTGGAATTAGGTCAGACGGCCGCCTGTGGGCCCCACAAGGCATCAGGGCGAGCCCTGTTGCCTTGTGGGCAACAGGTGGCTCCTTTTTCTGTTGATTCTTGCGCTAGTAATTTTTACTTATTCCATAAAAAAATCTCCAAAAAGTTTCGTCCAATTCCAAGAACTTTGATTTCTGCACAAAAACAACACCATGGTAGTTCTGCTGAAAACAGCATCAGTCCGGGTTAGTTTCATTCAAATCATGCAAATTAGAGTCCAAAACAAGAGCAAAAGTGTTTGGAAAAGTAGATACGACGGAGACGTATCAACCGCCTCCTTGTCTGCACGGTAGAATTTTGGCGAGCTACAGGACCAAGATGAGCCAGTAAACTAGTTGGATGAAAGTAGTGGCCAAGATGCTCAAACCTCTCATGGCATCGAGGCAACCATCATGAGGATAACCTACAAGCAAAGTTCAGATGGTCTGTGCTGCCTCTTATGTAATCAAAAGTTTGCTCAGACAAGCACTAATTTTAGCAAGACGTACCACCGAGTGAACACCACTTAACCAGTCTGCACCCCAGGTAATTAAAGTGTGTCGATGGAGGATATTGGCTGTGATCTCTCAATCATTTGGATGCATAAACATGCTTAACTTGTATACGTGAATCTTTTTTGTTGATTGTGAATGTGGCTATGAATATTGGCTTGTGATCTCTCAATCATTCTGATGCATAAACATGCTGAACTTGTGTATATGTGAATCTTTTGAGGAGAACGTATCCTGTGAACCTGAGTTTGATCTGAATGTTTACGTTTTTTGTTGTACTTGGTGTGTTAACTTGTATGTTGTGGGCTTGTGATGTGTGAGTGTCACACGGCACACCATCGTCCCGAGAAGAATGGCACCTGCTTGTAAGGGTTGCAAGGGCGCATCAACTCTAATTTATCTTTTGCTCAGTCTTTACAAGCACTGATAGCCTGCTAACACACGAACACTACATGGGATCAGATCGACTGTATCCTACACGAATGACCCAGCGCATCATCACGCTCGAACACACAGGGTACCTAGCATATTTTAGACTGACATCCGGTACCCCGTACCCGGTTGAACCACCCCGATCGACTGTACTCCAATTACGGAGACTGCGACACATCATCCCTGTGCATCCGAGAGGCGTGCGAGCCGGCGACAGCGGCTTTTATCACTGGGAGATGCGCCCTTTGAGCGCCCGCCGCCGCTCTTACCTCCTTCTTAATGGCGCCCGCGACAACCTATAAGACGCCGACGCCGTACCCTCTATCCCCCAAATCTTCTCTCTAGCGCCTCCCATTCCCATCTCCAATCCACCAGCACTCCCTCGTCAATGGCGCAACCGGAGGAGCACCCACTCGTGTTCAATTTTGGAGAGGAGGAGGATGAGCATCCTGCGAATCTTCTAGATCCGTTATGGGATGAGATGGACCTGGGCTTGGAGATAGTTGCCCAGAAGAAGGTGGAGGCGAAGCAGCTGTTTGGGGCCCCCGCGCCCGCCACGGACGAATGACCTGCCTTGGACGCTGATGCCGTTGAAGCGTATTTCCATGCCCTCCACTCCAACTTAGCCCGATTCCACGCATTTTACCACGGCGGTGGCCGTGGCAGTGGCGGAGGTCGCGGCCATGGGGCTGGCGCTGGCGGTGGCCGTGGCGGTGGCAGAGGTTGTAGCTGTGGGGGTGGCGCTGGTGGTGGCCGTGGTGGTGGCGGTGACCGCGGCCGTGGTGATGGCGGATGTCGTGGTCGCGGGGGTGGCGCTGGCTGGGGCCGTGCGGCTAGCGCTGGCCGTGGCTAGTGTTTGGTTTAGCTTCAGCTTCTAAAAATGTAGTCGTGGTGGAAGCAAATTAACTAGTACTACTACTGTTCGTCTGAATGAATCAACTGTCAAAAGGGTGTTTTCTTTCTGCCAATGGTTTGATTCATATCGAACGGCCGGCGTGTGTTTTCTCTTACATCTTCTGTCTCCCGTCTTCTTCTTCCTCCAGCCTCCCAAACCAGCGTCGGCCGGACCGCATGCTCCCGCCACCCTGCGGCCAGCGACTGACGCGAAACAAATGTTCTGCTAGCAGAAATATAAATAGTAAAAGCAAAAAAAAAGAGTCTCACCTCCAGTAAAATACTGACATCTCGGACCCACCAGGTTGTCAACGTAGTAAATAAATGAGTGAATTAAACAAGGAGAGGCAGTCACCAAAGACTGTTTTATAACTGGGCTTTGGCCTACCCAGCCTATTATATGCGCAGCCCATGAAATGCTGACACCAGGATCCAGCAGTTCTCGAATGGGCTGTGGGACACGGAGTTACCTTTTTTTTCAGAAAAAACGCATAGCTAAGTTCTTATTTTCTACACCCTCCGTATAAAAATATAAGACGTTTTGGTAGGCTAAAATAGCCTAAAAATGTCTTATATTTTTATAAGAATGCTGTGGCTAGACCAACATTACTATTTAACCCAGAGAAACAAATGTGTGTATTTCTAAAAAAAGGTAATGGCTGTAAATTATCTGAAAATATTAAATGGGGCTTGTCCGCAACATTATTTTTTAATCCAGCCAAGAAATTGGTGTATTTCAAAAAACAATTGGGCTTTAAATTCTACTAAAAGGGTTAATCGGTTGCAGTCCGCAACATTATTTTTTCAGCCATCATGTAAATCATTAAATAAAATCTCTTGTCCAAATGAATGCCCAGCCCAGTTTTATTTTTTTATATCATTACTCTGTCCAGCCAGCCCAGCAAATGCGTGTATTTAGAAAAGAAGCAAATGGGCTGTAAGTTCTAAGAAAAAAACAATTATTGGTTGCAGCACGCCCGCAACATTATTTTTTCACCCAGCCCAGCAAATGGGTGTATTTCAATTTTTTAACAAATGGGCTGTAAATTCTAAAAAATATGAAATGGGTTGAATGTCAGGGACAGAATAGGAAGCTCACATTGTGGGCCCACGAGGGTGAAGCCCACGCAAGGCGTTGTCAACTTGGTCAACAAAACAATTCTGATAGCCGAGGCGTTGGATGTAAATCAAACGGCCAACATGCTTCTTCAATCTCTCGTCCTCTTCCTCCCGCGCTGGTGGGACCGTGCTGGGCTGCAATTGCTTTTTGCGAATTGCTGGGCTGCAAATCTAGACGAGGCATGCATTCGGCTTGCCCAGAAAATTGTTTGAAATAACTAATAAGAAAAAGGTTGTAAATATAAAAAAACATAGCAAACTGGCAATTAGTTTCAAATTTAGCCTTTTTTCTTCGGACTTTGAGATTTTAAATATCATTGGATTTTATTTAATCTAATTTATTTATTTTTAAATTAGTTTGAATCTAACGCAAAATTTTGGGATTAAAATAGTTCGGACTACACCGAAGTATGCGAAATTTCATTGAATTTATTGACTGTGGTACTGGTCCGAAAATGGGCTGTAATAAATTCCTTAAGAATTAGCAAATGGGCTGTAAATTATTCACAAAAATAGAAAATGGGCTGTATGCTGTCTACCACACATTTGGAGGCTGACTTGTGGGCCTACGAAGTTGACGGGTACGCAAGGCTTTGTCAATTTAGTCAACAATCGATTCTACGGCCGCTGTGCTTCTTCAATCTCCGATTTCTTGCTCCAGCCGCCGAAACTAGCGCCGACGGGACCGCCTGCTCCCAACTCCGATGGACGGCTGTGCTGCCGCGAAGGACTCACTGCCCCACCCTATTCCCACCGCTGGCCAGTCCATCCCTCTACTCACCCACACCTTCTGTTGTTCTTCGGCAATGACAGCCTCACACCGCAGCCGAACCAGTCAACCCTCGTACTCCCCTCCCCGTGGGCATCCACTGCCAAGTCTTCCCCGGCCCCGGGTCGTTCCCACCCTTAGCCTAGCCATCTTCCACCACCTTGGTGCTCTCGGCACGGCGTCATCAACGCGGTCAACGAACGACTCCCATCGGAAGAGGACTATACGTGCAGAGGCTGGTAGCTGGGACCCACATGGTCCATGGTCGCCTCCTTATCACGCGCAAGAAAAATGATTCCTCCCCCTGACAGCTTGGACCCACCAGCTACATCTTCGCACGCAAGGAAGTGCCTCCTTATTACGCGCAAAAAAATGACTCCTCCCCCTGACATCCGGGACCCACAAGCTACATCTTCGCACGAAAGGAAGTACCTCCTTATTACGCGAAAAATAAATGATTCCTCCCCATGATAACTGGGACCCACCAGATTTTAAGGCTGACTTGTGGGCCTACTAAGTTGACGCGTACTCAGGGCTTTGTCAACTTAGTCAGCAAACGATTCTAGCAGCAGTGACCATTGGTTGTTCATCCAACGGCCGTGCTGCTTCTTCAATCTCTGATCTTCTTGCTCCAGCCGCCCAAACCAGCGCCGGCAGGACCGCCTGCTCCTGCCTCCTGTGGCCGGCTGTGATGCCGCGCAGGCCTCACCGCCCCACCCTACTCCCACCTCTGGCCAGGTCTTCCCTCTACTCACCCACATCCCCTGTTATTCTCCGGCGACGGCAGCCTCACACCACAGCCGAACCAGTCAACCCCCGTACTCCCCTCCGCGTGGGCATCCACTGCCGCGTCTTCCCCGGCTCTGCGTCGTTCCCTTCCTAGGCCTCACTGTCGTTCACCGCCTTGGTGCTCTCGGCACGGCGTAGTCTACCTGGTCAATGAACGACAACCATCGAAAGAGGACTGTACGCAGTGAGGCTGACAGCTGGGACCCACCAGCTACATCTTCGCACGCAAGGAAGAGCCTCCTTATTACACGCAAAAAAATGATTCCTCCCCCCTGATAGTTGGGACCCAGCAGCTATATCTTCGCACGCAAGGAAGTGCCTCCTAATCCTCCCTGACAGCTGGGACCCACCCGGTCAAAGCGTACGTAGCGTTGTCTGTTTGGTCGCGAACGTGTACGTACATACTGGTCGATTGGTCTCTCTGCAACGATGAACCGTGGGCATGTAAGGAGCGGCACGTGTCGTAGTACAGCCCCCGACGTAGCAGTTCAGGCAGCCAAGTCTAAATCGTGTACACGTACGTACAGCCATGCAGCAAAAAATACGGCCACGTACGTATATATACGGGCAGGGTTTCGAACGCGTACTCGCGCATACATACGACCAGGGCTCGTGTACATGGAGAGAGGCAATGGATAGTAGCAACGGCCTCCTGTTCATCGACAGCCAACCGGCTGGGTCGGAACGGAGGAAACAGTGTTGTGTTCATCGGGAGCCAAGCTACTGGGTCGGAACGCGTCCTGTTCATCGGAAGCCAACCGGCTTGGACGGAACAGCCGAAACGGGGTCCTGTTCATCGACTCGGGGTCTGGCATACCGCAAAACGGAGGAAACGACCTTCTGTTCGACCGCCTACGGTCGAAACAGGGTCCTGTTCATCGGTTGGGGGTCTGGCGTACCGCAAAACGGAGGAAACGAACTTCTGTTCGAGCGCCTACGGTCGAAACGGAGTGCTGTTGATCGAGAGGGCTCTGGCGTACCGCAAAACGGAGGAAACGGACTTCTCCCCAACTGCCTACAGTCGAAACGGGGGTCCTGTTCATTGGGAGGGGTGTGGCGTACCGCAAAACGGGACTCCACGGGCTACAGTTAATCCACGGTCGACCTCCCTCCAGCCTCCACCAGCTACTGTTCATCCACCGTCGACTTCCTCCAGCCTCCACCGGCTACTGTTCATCCAGCCTCCACAGGGTCCTGTTCATGCACCCCCAACTGGCTGGCCTCCTCGGGGTCCTGTTCATCCAGCACCAACCACCTTCACATGGCCAGGGTACTGTTCATCCACAGCCAACCCACCGGCTGGGATGGGGTGTACGAGCGGGCGGCAGCAACGGGAACTGTTCATCCACAGCCAATTACCAACCGGCTAGGTCAACTCACCACGTCTCGCGCAAGGGGATCGATCAATGCGTCTCGACTCGTTCTACGTATCGCGCACGTGGTAGCAGCGGGGACTGTTCATCGAGAGGCAACCCAACACCGGCTGTCTACGTCTCGCACGGGGGCTCGATCGGCTTCAGTAAGCAGCGAGAAGGATCGATCGGCTTCAGTTAGTAGCGAAGGGATCACTCGGCTTCAGTATGCAGTGGGATCGATCGCTCAGTTTTAGTACGTGTACTAGTGCGAGGGATCAATCGATCGCTCGGGTTCAATAAGCGAATGCGTCGCTCGGGTTCAGTTAGCGAACGCCTCGCACACGCGCGCGCGTACGAGAGAAACGCGCAAACCACACTGCATCGCTCGGCCCCGACCACCGACCGTAACCGGGAACTCACCGAAAATTTCCTCGCCCTCACTTCTACCATGATTTTTTACGTCATGGACGGCCCAAAGAATGTCATGCGGGTGCATCTCCGGCCCGCCCAGGACGAAAAGCCCATTTTTTGTAATAGAAGTAGGAGCCCACCACATCTATGATGATACATGTTTTTGTCACAATTATTTTCATAGAAGTGTCACAACCATGACAGAAAAAGTTTTCGTTTGGGCCATAATGTCACGGATGTGTCTGTTTTTTGTAGTGCCTATAGCAGTACGGAGATTCTTCAGCACCGGGTCCAAATTCCTCCTTCATTTTTCTCTAGAGAATATACATAAGTTGTGGTAAACGATTAGTATGGTAATAATTGTAGTGGGTACTAAATTATTAGTCTTCAGTGACGTTACTAGATTCTCCTCCGTCTAGCGAAATTGCGGCGTCGGGAGGACCAACTCGTTAGTATCTGGGTCTCGGACTGCACGGGCCTTGAAGGAATGGATGTAACATCCCCATGTGTTAAGCTACAGTAATCCCATGTTAATGGTGCCATGTCATCACAATTACTGCTGCTAATCTCACTTTGGTTCAAACACAAATCAAGTTCAAATTTAAATTAAAAGTCAAATAATTAAAGTTTTCAAATGTCAAACTAAAATGTTCTAAATATGAAAAATAATGCATAGGTAATTATGGTGGAGAAATCATATTTTTATAAAATGTTTAAATGCTCTAAAATAAATAAACAGATGCTAAAACAATTAATTAAATGCCTTTCATAATTTATAAAATATTAAGCTATATTATTTAGGTGCCAAACTTTTTATGGCAGTGGTATATTTAGTAACACTAATTTAGGTGCTAATTATATATTTTATAAAACTAAAATAATTTGGAAACTAAAATAAAACAATAAAAAGACAAATAAACAAAAGATAAAAAGAAAAATAAAAACAAAAGAAAACCCCCTTGGCCCAACCGGGCCTCGGCCCAGCCGGCCCACCCGCGCTCACCCTGGCCTATATGGCCTCCCAGCCACCCCCGAAACCCTAACCCCCCAATCCCCCCCGATTCCATCTCTCTCGGGGCGCCGCCTCCCTGCCGCCCGACCCCGTCGCCGTCGCCGCCCCGTCCCCGACGTCGCCGCCCCGTCCTCGGCCTCCTCCTCACCGGACCTCCCCGAGCCTTGCCCCCCCCCGTGCATCTACATCGGGGGTGAGGACCCCGTCTCCCCCCCTTTCCCCTCGGTCGCCGACGCCGCCCACGGCCCCGCGCACGCCGGCGCTCGCCGCTCCTCTCCTCCCACTCGCCCTCGCCGTGCTCCCGCGCTGCCCGTGCCTGCCGCTGCTGCTACCGCTGCTCGCGCCCAGCCGCCTCTCCCCGTGCTGCTGCCGCCGCAGCCGCCGCGCCCGCGGCCGCGCCACGCCCGCATGCGGCCTCGCCAGCTCCGCTGTCGCTCGCGTGCGCCTCCCCCGCGCTCGCCCGCCGCCGAGCCCCTGCGCCGCTACCGCTCGCCGCCCGCCTCGCCGCACTCGCCCCTGGCCGGCCGACCCCTCTGTGCCCGCGTGCGCTGGCCCGGAGATGTCCGGCCCCGAATGGGCACAGCCTGGACATGTCCGGCTGTGCCACTGACCGCTGGGGCCCAGCCCACTGTTAAAACGAAAATAGAAAAATAAAATGAAAAGAAAAGAATTAAAATAAATAATTATTTAATTAAATAATTAATTAATTAATTAATTAATTAACTTAATTATTTAACTTAATTAATTTTGTGTAATTAAACTAATTATTTAATTAGCCTAATTAATCTATAATTAGTTTAAATTAAACCCTAATTAGCCTAAACAATCAATGACAGGTGGGACCCACTGGTCCTGTTGACTAGTCAACGACCGCTGTTGACTGCTGATGTCATAGTGACGTCATGCTGACGTCAGCAAATACTGTTTCGGATAATTCTAATTTAAATAATTAAATAAATTCCAGAAAATCCAGAAAATGATTAAAACTTTGAAAAATCATATAAAATAAACCGTAACTCAGATTAAAATAATTTATATATGAAAAACGATCAGAAAAATATGACGATTCCGAATATGCACTCCGTTCATCTGTCACGTGCATCTATCATAGCGAACATGGAACCGTCCCCTCCGTTTCATCTGACCGAAAAATGCCAAACTTCGGGAAAACATTCCCGGATGTTTTCTCCCTTCACCTGTAACGCATGGTACTGCGATAGGTCACCCCTAGCACTACGTGTTGTCATGTCGTGTATCTGTGTGCTTTATATTTACTGTTTCTTTCCCCTCTTCTCTCCGATAGACCCCGAGACCGACGCTGCCCCTGTGATCGACTATGTCCCCAATGACCTGTCCTTTTCAGCAGAGCAACCAGGCAAGCAAAACCCCCTTGATCATTCCTATATCGCCTATTCCTTCTCCCTCATGCTTGCATTAGATTTTGCTACTGTAAATGATTGCTCCTATTCTGATGCATAGCCTGCTTTTGAAACCTGCTATTGTTACTTTACTTGTCATCCTAAACTGCTTAGTATAGGTTGGTTAGTGTTCCATCAGTGACCCCTCACCCTTGTCCCTGTTGCCCCACTTTGGTATTAGTGCCTCGATCATTGTGATCGACGTGCAGATACCGTCACATCACCGCACATACCCCCTTAGTTGTACGACTCTGCAGGGCTACTATCGAGTGCCGAGGGTGATACCTCGTACTTCACTTCTGATGATGGCTCTGTAGCATAGCTAATCGGTTGCGGTTATCGAGGGTGATTCCTCTTTCACCACCTCCGTTGACGACTCTGTCGTACAACCTCTCAAGTGGGAATCCCTCGAGGGTGATTCCTTGGATTTCCCCCTTGATGACAAGAACACACGGTTACCTTTAAAATGTTGCCCACATGTAATGTTACTGCGGGACTGAAGGGACAGGCGGTACCACCCCGGTAGAGGTGGACCTGAGTTCCCGACAGTCTCCTGGGAAGTCGGGTTGACCTGGGAGGCACCCGTGAGATACATAGGCGCGGCCGGGCAGGCAGAGACCGCCCTAGAGAGGGATGGGCCTGGCCCTTGTTGCACTTCCTCGAGACGGGACGACAGGTGTACTGATCGTCACCGCGAGCTCCTAATAATTCGCTAACGGATTTGGGTATTGATCTGAGTGGGTCGTTGGCCCTATACGCACTACCACCACGTGGGATAATGGTTATGGGACCCTCGACGCCATATGTATCAGCCGAAAGCTCTGTCAGACGTCCAGTTCAGCATTGTGGCTGGGTCGGGCCGGCGCCATCCAGGACAGAGGTGGTGCCTGGATCCACCCTGCACACAATGACCCGGAGTGCTAAGGGCGATGGCCCAAGACCCCTGAGTGCTTAGGATGTAGACCAGCGGGGACCTCTCTGTTGAGCCTAGGTAGGGCTGCGGTGTGTCGATCAGCCGAGGCCGGGCATGACCCAGGAAAGTGTGTCCGGCCAGAGTTAATCGAGCGTGTTGGGTAACAGTAGTGCACCCCTGCAGGGAAGTTATCTATTCAAATAGCCGTGTCCACGGTAACAGGACGCTCAGTGTTGTATCCCGATCTACTACTATTTGAACTGGATACTTTAATTAATTGGAAGCTCTGGGATTGCTTTCTCGCAGGGAGTCGAGGAAGGATCTCTAGGCTTTGCTACAACATGCTTGCTACTTTAATTATGTACTAATCTGCACTCTTCTTATGCTGCAAGACCGCTGGAAATGCTAGTCTTCGATAGGCTAGGCCTTCCCCTCTATTCTGGCATTTTTGCAGTTTAGTCCAAAGTCATAGCCCCTTTCCTTTGATACCGATGCATACTTAGCATAGTTCTGATGTCAGTCTTGCGAGTACTTTGGATGAGTACTCACGGTTGCTTTGCTACTTCTTTTCCCCTATACCCGTTTGCTGCGACTAGATGATGGATCCCAGGAGCCAGCTGCTACCGCCGATGATTACTACTACACCTCTGGAGGATCCTACTACTACATGGAGACCGACGACGACCAGGAGTAGTTTAGGAGGCTCCCAGGCAGGAGGCCTTGCCTCTTTCGATCAGAGTCGTTGTTTGTTTTCGCCTTCTTAAGGCATCTTGTTTAACTTTGTGTCTGTACTCAGATACTGTTGTTGCTTCCGCTAACGCTTGATCTCAAGCTTATGTTTTCGAGCCCTCGAGGCCCCTGGCTTGTAATATAAAGCTTGTATGCCTTTTATTTGTGTTTAGAGTTGTGTTGTTATATCATCCCGTGAGTCTCTGATCTCGATCGTGTGCATTTGTGTGTATGATTAGTGCACGGTCGAGTCGGGGGCGTCACAAGTTGGTATCAGAGCCGACACCCTGTAGGAAGCCCCCTTTCCAACTCGTTGGCCGAAGTTGAGTCTAGTCTTTCAATAGCTGTTTTACTAGCATGGCTGTGTGGCTTACGGGCCCACATCGCCAATGGGTGGTATTAGGATCTTTTATTCCTCTTCCTTACTCTGGGATTCTACTCTCTCTTCTATTCGGGTTAAATTTTTTACTAACTATGACTCTAGGTTCTCGTGATCACGTCCATCCGGAGCTTTGATTATATGCAAGCTACTTCCTTAACGTGCATGATGCAAGAATTCACTCGCTGTCATTTGACGATATTGAGATTTCCTCTGTTTCAGATGGATCGCTTGTTCCCGCCACGTCCCACGACGCAGCTTGTACTTCGGACTTGTGCTCGTGATGCGACTGGTTTTCTAGCTATCCTGATCGCCCTCCTGACCAGATTGGGCTACCGCTGGTACCCCGAGTACATGGTTTACGAGGATTTCCGCGAGTTCAACCAGGAGCAGTACCATGCCGATGTTCGTATCTTTGATCAGCGGGATGACTCCGACACAGAGTTGCACACTTTTCATGGTATCGGCGTGACGATTGATATGGCAGTCCATGATGCTGCCCATTTTGCTGTCGCACGTCTTCGTGGCGAGCATAGTTGCTTGGATGACTCCGAGTTCAGGTACATTCCGTATGCCCCTGCTGGAGAGGATACCGGATACTACACAGCTGTTTGTGCCCCTTACGAGCGACGTCGATACGACCCACAGGTTTTGATTCAGTGCACTCAGGCTCTGGATCGCACTGCCCTGGCTCTTGCCGTCGAGTTGTTTGCCACTCGCGCATGTCTCTACGAGGCTATGACACGGTTGCTGCCAGCTGTTCGGGCAGGAATACAGCCAGAGTACATCCTTTACCCGCACAGGACTCAGATGCATGCAGGTATTGATTGGCCTGCTGTTGGAGGTCGCACACCCACACGTGGACCTCTCCTCTCAGCGCAAGATCGGGTTCTGCATCAGAGTAATCACGGAGCGCAGGAACTTTCTGCTATGGACACTCACCGTCCGCACCTGCAGTTACGTGGTTTCGGTGGTATTCCCCGACGTTGATGTTGCCTTTGCTATGTCCCGTTGTTGTAATTCCCTATCGCGTGCCTGCGCGCCGCCTATCATGTTTAACTGTTTAAATTTCCGGACTTATGCTGTCCGCATGTAACCGACTTTGTGTATGGATCTGTATGTCTTAAATTGACTACTGTTATGTATCTATTGCACTGATTGTTTATTGTCGTGTTACATCATGCTTGTCTCTAAACGCTTGCAGTGGTTTTTACTAAACTACCCCCCTGTTAAATCTTTAGCAGGATGGTTAGACCCGCAGGTCGTGGTCGTGGCCGTGCTACCAACGATCCACCCCCGCCAGACTATATGGCCGCTATGATGCAACAATTCAAGCTGAACCGTCAGTTCATGACTGGAATCATGGCTCAGTTCCCAAATCAGAACCAGAATGCTCAGAATCAGCAACCTGCTCCAATAACTCTGCAGGAGTTTGTGCGTCTCAGCCCTACTACTTACCGCAACTCTGAACAGCCACTGGATGCTGATGACTGGCTTCGCAACATCTCCTTCGAGATGGAATCTGCCAATGTCGCCCCTGCCAACCTGGTCACCTTCGCGTCCTACCTCTTGAAGGGTCCCGCCGCTCAATGGTGGGACACCCACATGCGCTCACTACCTGCTGGGACAGTCGTTACCTGGGTCAAGTTTCAGACTGCTTTCCGTGCCCGCTACATTCCTCAAGGAATCATGGACCGGAAGAAAACAGAGTTTCGCAACCTCACTCAGGGCAATAAAACTGTTGAAGCTTATCAGCGGGAATTCCTTGAATTATGCCGCTATGCTGAAGAAGACATTGCCACTGATGCTCGTAGGCAGGAGAAGTTCCGTAATGGACTCCACCCAGACCTCAAGCTTGCACTTGTCGTTCATGACTTCACCGACTTTGCCACCCTCGCGAACAAGGCTATCCAGGCTGAGACTGCTCAGATAGAACACAAGAAAGCCATCAAGCGCACCCATGACGTTGGCTCATCTTCGGGCTCGTCATCACAGAAGCGCCGTATCTGGATTCCAAATAGCATGTACCATCCAACTGCACCTCCTCCACCGCCGGGGCAGCCAAGATCTCAGGCTCCACTACTTCGAGCTCCTGCTCCCCGTCCTAATGATGGGCTCTGCTTCAAGTGTGGCCGTCCAGGTCACCGCTCCAGGGAATGCCCTCAGAATCAGAATCAGCTTGCACTTCCCTCTGCTGGCCGTGGTAACAATCAACCCCGCAACAGTAATGCCAGACCTTCTTATGGTCATGGTCAAGCTTACCATGTTGATCTGAATGAAGCTCAGGACCAACTTGCCACTGTGAACGGTACTCTTTTTGATCAACTCAGTACCAGCTTTTGTTTTAAATTATTCGGGAGCTTTGCACTCATTCCTGTCAAAAGTTTTTTGCATTCATGCATGACATTAGATGTGAACTGTTGCACAATCCGTTAATGGAAAATTCTTCCGCGGGCCCATGCCAAGCTTCCTTAGTATGAATACCCCGCTCGCTTTCAACCTACCTCTTAATTCTCGGGACGAGAATTTCTTTTAGAGGAGGAGAATTGTAACATCCCCATGTGTTAAGCTACAGTAATCCCATGTTAATGGTGCCATGTCATCACAATTACTGTTGCTAATCTCACTTTGGTTCAAACACAAATCAACTTCAAATTTAAATTAAAAGTCAAATAATTAAAGTTTTCAAATGTCAAACTAAAATGTTCTAAATATGACAAATAATGCATAGGTAATTATGGTGGAGAAATCATATTTTTATAAAATGTTTAAATGCTCTAAAATAAATAAACAGATGCTAAAACAATTAATTAAATGCCTTTCATAATTTATAAAATATTAAGCTATATTATTTAGGTGCCAAACTTTTTATGGCAGTGGTATATTTAGTAACACTAATTTAGGTGCTAATTATATATTTTATAAAACTAAAATAATTTGGAAACTAAAATAAAACAATAAAAAGAAAAATAAACAAAAGATAAAAAGAAAAATAAAAACAAAAGAAAACCCCCTTGGCCCAACCGGGCCTTGGCCCAGCCGGCCCACCCACGCTCGCCCTGGCCTATATGGCCTCCCAGCCACCCCCGAAACCCTAACCCCCCAATCCACCCCAATTCCCTCTCTCCCGGGGTGCCGCCTCCCTGCCGCCCGACCCCGTCGCCGTCGCCGCCCCGTCCTCGGCCTCCTCCTCACCGGACCTCCCTGAGCCTCGTCGCCCCCCGTGCATCTACATCGGGGGTGAGGACCCCGTCTCCCCCCCTTTCCCCTCGGTCGCCGACGCCGCCCGCGGCCCCGCGCACGCCGGCGCTCGCCGCTCCTCTCCTCCCGCTCGCCCTTGCCGTGCTCCCGCGCTGCCCGTGCCTGCCACTGCTCGCGCCCCGCCGCCTCTCCCCGTGCTGCTGCCGCCGCAGCCGCCGCGCCCGCGGCCGCGCCACGCCCGCATGCGGCCTCGCCAGCTCCGCTGTCGCTCGCCTGCGCCTCCCCCGCGCTCGCTCGTTGCCGCCGAGCCCCTGCGCCGCTGCCGCTCGCTGCCCGCGTCGCCGCACTCGCCCCTGGCCGGCCGACCACTCTGTGCCGCGCGCGTGCTGGCCCGGACATGTCCGGCCCCGAATGGGCACAGCCCGGACATGTCCGGCTGTGCCACTGACCGCTGGGGCCCAGCCCCCTGTTAAAATGAAAATAGAAAAAGAAATGAAAAGAAAAGAATTAAAATAAATAAATAAATAATTTTGTTTAATTAAACTAATTATTTAATTAGCCTAATTAATATGTAATTAGTTTAAATTAAACCCTAATTAGCCTAAACAGTCAATGACAGGTGGGACCCACTGGTCCTGTTGACCAGTCAACGGCCCCCGTTGACTGCTGATGTCATAGTGACGTCATGCTAACGTCAGCAAATACTGTTTTGGATAATTCTAATTTAAATAATTAAATAAATTCCAGAAAATCCAGAAAATGATTAAAACTTTGAAAAATCATATAAAATAAACCGTAACTCGGATTAAAATAATTTATATATGAAAAACGATCAGAAAAATATGACGATTCCGAATATGCACTCCGTTCATCTGTCACGTGCCTCTATCATAGCGAACATGGAACCGTCCCCTCCATTTCATCTGACCGAAAAATGCCAAACTTCGGGAAAACATTCCCGGATGTTTTCCCCCTTCACCTGTAACGCATGGTACTGCGATAGGTCACCCCTAGCACTGCGTGTTGTCATGTCATGTATCTGTGTGCTTTATATTTACTGTTTCTTCCCCCTCTTCTCTCCGATAGACCCCGAGACCGACACTGCCCCTGTGATCGACTACGTCCCCGACGACCCGTCCTTTTCAGCAGAGCAACCAGGCAAGCAAAACCCCCTTGATCATTCCTATATCGCCTATTCCTTCTCCCTCATGCTTGCATTAGATTTTGCTACTGTAAATGTGTCGGGCCCATGGAACTCGCGGTATCCAGGCCCGTCCGCCTTCGGCCCAGGGCACAACGCCTGGCATGGGCCCAGCAGGCCGTCACCACCGAGCATCTCTCCAAGACCCTTCCTGAGGCCCTGGCCTCCTTAGGCTTCTCCTCAGGGAGTAGCAAGCAACGTTCCGCATCACCTTCAGCGGCCTCGCGAGGTCCTCTCACGAGGCGCCTTCCCGAGTTGGTCTCGCGAGGCGGCTTCCCGAGGTGGCCTCCTGAGGCCCCCTCCCGCAGGCGACGCAACGAAAGTCGTTCGGCGTGTTGCGCGGTCCCGGAGCCCATCACGTGGGTGACACGCGCGACGACGAGCAGCAGCAGAGGCCGCGCCAGCAGGCGCGGATGCGGATGTTTTCCTCTTTTGTGTTAGGGAAGCAGGGCCAGCTATCTACTCCCCAAAGCAACCCCAAAGGTTGCCCGATCGGCGAAGGAAGACCAAGACGACGGGCACGCAGGGCAGAGGTCATCACCGAGCCCACCGGCGCGTCATGGATCATGCTTTGGCAGGCAAAGACCACCTTTAGTCAGGATAGCCTGAGCGCCTGTCCCCCTTCAAAATCGCCAAGTGTGGCAACCCTTCCCGCCTAAGTTTCCAGGGGGAAGAGGACCAAGGCTGATATAAAAAGGGCAATGCTACCATTGTAGAGGGGGTTCGGAGGGGAGAGAACTGGTTCCTCCTCCTTCACCGTGTACGCGAGAACACTCTTGCCCACCGCAATACAACACACAAGCAGGAGTAGGGTCTTACACCGCAAGGTGGCCCGAACTTGGGTAAACCGCTGTGTCCTCGCCCGTCCTACGCTAGCGCGCCCTCGCCGTAGTCTCGCTGTAGCGCTGCTGTGGTAGGAGACGAAGTAGTAGAACGAGCTCACCCCAGTGTTCGAACCTTTGGGTCCCCGGAGCACGACTTCCGACAAAATGATTGCTCCTATTCTGATGCATAGCCTGCTTTTGTAACCTGCTATTGTTACTTTACTTGTCATCCTAAACTGCTTAGTATAGGTTGGTTAGTGTTCCATCAGTGACCCCTCACCCTTGTCCCTGTTGCCCCGCTTTAGTACTAGTGCCTCGATCATTGTGATCGACGTGCAGATACCGTCACATCACCGCACATACCCCCTTAGTCGTACGACTCTGCAGTGCTACTATCGAGTGCCGAGGGTGATACCTCGTACTTCACTTCTGATGATGGCTCTGTAGCATAGCTAATCGGTTGTGGTTATCGAGGGTGATTCCTCTTTCACCACCTCCGTTGACGACTCTGTCGTACAACCTCTCAAGTGGCAATCCCTCGAGGGTAATTCCTCGGATTTCCCCCTTGATGACAAGAACACACGGTTACCTTTAAAATGTTGCCCACATGTAATGTTACTGCGGGACTGAAGGGACAGGCGGTACCACCCCGGTAGAGGTGGACCTGAGTTCCCGAAAGTCTCCTGGGAAGTCGGGTTGACCTGCGGGCACCTGCGAGATAATTATGAGGCGCGGCCGGGCAGGCAGAGATCGCCCTAGAGAGGGATGGGCCTGGCCCTTGTTGCACTTCCTCGAGACGGGACGACAGAAGTACTGATCGTCACCGTGAGCTCCTAATAATTCGCTAACGGATTTGGGTATTGATCTGAGTGGGTCGTTGGCCCTATACGCACTACCACCACGTGGGATAATGGTTATGGGACCCTTGGCGCCGTATGTATCAGCCGAAAGCTCTGTCAGACGTCCAGTTCAGCATTGTGGCCGGGTCGGGCCGGCGCCATCCAGGACAGAGGTGGTACCTGGATCCACCCTGCACACAACGACCCGGAGTGCTAAGGGCGATGGCCCAAGACCCCTGAGCGCTTAGGATGTAGACCGGCGGGGACCTCTCTGTTGAGCCTAGGTAGGGCTGCGGTGTGTCGATCAGCCGAGGCCGGGCATGACCCAGGAAAGTGTGTCCGGCCAGAGTTAATCGAGCGTGTTGGGTAACAGTAGTGCACCCCTGCAGGGAAGTTATCTATTCGAATAGCCGTGTCCACGGTAACAGGACGCTCAGTGTTGTATCCCGATCTACTACTATTTGAACTGGATACTTTAATTAATTGGAAGCTCCGGGATTGCTTTCTCGCAGGGAGTCGAGGAACGATCTCTAGGCTTTGCTACAACATGCTTGCTACTTTTATTATGTACTAATCTGCACTCTTCTTATGCTGCAAGACCGCTGGAAATGCTAGTCTTCGATAGGCTAGGCCTTCCCCTCTATTCTGGCATTTCTGCAGTTTAGTCCAAAGACATAGCCCCTTTCCTTTGATACCGATGCATACTTAGCATAGTTCTGATATCAGTCTTGCGAGTAGTTTGGATGAGTGCTCACGGTTGCTTTGCTACTTCTTTTCCCCTATACCCGTTTGCTGCGACCAGCTGATGGATCCCAGGAGCCAGCTGCTACCGCCGACGATTACTACTACACCTCTGGAGGATCCTACTACTACGTGGAGACCGCCGACGACCAGGAGTAGTTTAGGAGGCTCCCAGGCAGGAGGCCTTGCCTCTTTGGATCAGAGTCGTTGTTTGTTTTCGCATTCTTAAGGCATCTTGTTTAACTTTGTGTATGTACTCAGATACTATTGTTGCTTCCGCTAACGCTTGATCTCGAGCTTATGTATTCGAGCCCTCGAGGCGCCTGGCTTGTAATATAAAGCTTGTATGCCTTTTATTTGTGTTTAGAGTTGTGTTGTGATATCATCTCGTGAGTCTCTGATCTCGATCGTGTGCATTTGTGTGTATGATTAGTGCACGGTTGAGTCGGGGGCGTCACAACGGAAGACACGAGGACGATCTCGATGTTTTGAGAACGGCGGTGGTTTACCCGCGGCTTCTAAGTCCGGGGCCTCCTTCTCCAACTTGGGTATTGCAGCTTTCTAAACACCAGGGCCTAGACGGTGGTCACCTAGAAGCTGTTCCATAAATTACGGAAATGATCATTGACCTCCTTGCTTGACTCGCTTTCGGAGGATTCACAAAACTTCGATCATTCATCAGGATCCATATTGGGATTGAGCCGCTTAACGATCTCGAAGTCCTTACCCGTTAGATTGCAATGGGCCCTGCTCTTCCAGTCCCTAAACAGCTTCAGCCATTTCGAGAGGGCATACTCTTCTGCCTTTTTTTTGGAGTCAGGCGGAAATGCATAAACTCCGGTGTAACACTTCGAGTAGCTTCTCCTTTTCTCCGCCCAAATCCTTGCAACCAATTTGGATGTTATTTCACAAGATGTAACCTAGCCTTTTGCTATACGTCTTTGCTGCGTCATCTGGGGTGACAGCCTCTCCTTTTTGGTCAACTTAGGTTATTGTAATGATACCTTCGTGAAGCTTGTTCGGATCCCTAGGCTTACGCTTTCTCTTGTTGCTGGGGCGGTGCTTGATGAAGTCCCGTCCATGTGGCTCATTTCTCCTCGCCTGGTGGGCGGTTCTTCATGTTGGCCGTTGCTCGTCTCGACGTCATGGGCACCCATCTCGATGTCAGGGTTGTAGTAGTTGAGTTCCTCTTGAGATGATGCTCCAGCGTGTGGATCCATTCGTCGAACTGCAAAATTGCGAGAAAGAGTCATTATCGAAACATAAACAAAAAATAGCGATTACAAATTTTGGCATGACCTTTGCTAAAAGTAGGGCATATTGAGTGCCAGAAATTTGATGAAACGGAAACTAATCAACGTTTCGTCAGAACATCGGCACTCATATTAAGTCCTGCAAATCAAACCACAATTTCGTGGTTGTAAAAATATTATATCGACCGGTGTAGGCATTTCATCGAACATGTTGCATTGCTGAAATGGTGTTTATGTTATACTTGTTGGATGAGATGGGCCAACGGCAATATATATGTACCTCGGTAGGAGACAGGTTGGTGGTGGTGTTGGAGGAGAGGAGGGCGCCGGCGATGGTTTTGGAGGAGAGGGGCCAACGATGGTGTTGGAGGAGATGAGGCCAGCGGCAGTGTCGGAGGAGAGGGGGCACGCGACGGCCGGTGTCCCCACAGTAGTGGTGTCTCTGGATGCGAGCAAGCAGGGCCGGCGAGAACACGACAACGTTGGCGGCACCGGAGGCGAGCACGCAGGGCCGGCGAGGACTAGGGCACATGGCGGCGGCGGCGGGCGAATTGGAGGAGCGGGTGAAAGGAGAGAGAGGCGAGCGCGGTTTGAATCTAGCAAAATAGTCTAATGTATGGGAGAGAGAGGTTGGCGATTTCGGATCGAGACCACATGGCGGGCTGTGTGGAACGCCCGCCACCGTACACTTTTGACGTGGCCGGTCCGTTCAGCGCCCGCCACAGCAACATTTTTTTCTATCAAACCTTCTAAACTATCCATCTTCAATTATGGCAGTACAAACAAGCTCAAATGGGATGGAACTTTGCAAGGTGTCTTCATTGGGCACCTGTAGGGTGCGGTAAAAATTTGAGATCGTTACGGCAAAAACTTGATGCACATCGTGTACAAACTGGACACTCTTCCACCAAGTGTAAGGGTATCAAACGAAAACAACTGCCTCATACACACAAATCATTAAAAAAAATCTTTTGAACATCAAACTTTTTCCACGATTAATAGACGCTATTGGAGCCCCATGCTCAAAATTTGTTGTTTTTTGAGTTGATTTGCTATTTTCACGGCATTAATTGATTTTCCGGCAACTAAAAAGGGCAAAAAGCTTTGGGTGTGCAAACGAGCTCATATTGGGATGAAACTTTGCAAGGTGTCTTCATTTGGCACATGTAGGGTGTGGTAAAAATTTGAGATCGTTACGGCAGAAACTTGATGCACATCGTGTACAAACCGGACACTCTTCCACCAAGTGTAAGGGTTTCGAACGAAAACAGTCGCCTCATACACACAAATCATTTTTTAAAATCTTTTGAACTTCAAACTTTTTCCATGATTAATAGACGCTATTGGAAGCCCCGTGCTCAAAATTTGCAATTTTTGAGTTGGTTTGCTATTTTCGCGGCATTAATTGACTTTTCGGTAACTAAAAAGGACAAAAAACTTTTGGCGTGCAAACGAGCTCAGATGGGGATGAAACTTTGCAAGGTGTCTTCATTGGGCACCTGTAGGGTGTGGTAAAAATTTGAGATCATTACGTCAAAACTTGATGCACATCGCGTACAAACTGGACACTCTCCCACCAAGTGCAAGGGTTTTGAACGAAAACAGCCGCCTCATACACACAAATAATTTTTGTAAAATCTTTTCAACTTCAAACTTTCTCCATGATTAATAGACGCTATTGGAAGCCCCGTGCTAAAAATTTGCATCTTTTTGAGTTGGTTTGCTATTTTTGCGGCATTAATTGACTTTCCGGCTACTAGAAAGTGCAAAAAAGCATTGGGCATGCAAACGAGCTCGGATTGGGATGAAAATCTGCATGGTGTCTTCATTGGGCACCTATAGGGTGTAGTAAAAAAATTGAGATCGTTACGACAAAAACTTGATGCACATTGTGTACAAACCGGACACTCTCTCCCCTGAAGTAGCGGACAAACGAGCTAATCTAGCTTTAGTAAATATGATTTCCTTACTAATTTTTGGAACCCCTTCAAATTTGAGACTACTCTAGGTTTATTGCATATAATTTCTCTGGAAATTTGGGGGTTAACTTAAGTGTGGAGGGCTCTTCCTAGCGCCCGCCACTGCTAACTATGGCGGGCATAAATATTGCCCGCCACTGCTAAATTCTGGATATATAAAATTTATTTTTGCGTGGGTCACCACAATTTATCTGTGGCGGGCATAATTATTGCCCGTCACTGATACCTTCCATACCAGTGGCGGGTGCTCCACAGCGCCCGCCACTGCTCACTTTCAGCACGCGGGCAATTTTTGGAGAGTTCACCTGTGGCGGGTATCTATTTCCACCTGCCACTGCTGTGGTAATAGCAGTGGCGGGTGTGCTTTATTACCTGCCACTGCTGTCTTTCCAAAATAGCAGTGGCGGTGCCTGTCTATGCCCGCCACTAATATGAGGCCACCTATAAGCCTTTTCCCAGTAGTGAAATATACTACGTATTGGGCATGGGTCAGATACTTGTACGAAGCTGCTGGGGATGATGTAAAACTCCACGGAACATTAACACAAGGTTAAATGTAGGATAAGAGATCTAGTATTTCAATTTTGGATTTTAGTTGTATTTGCATAACACAAAGTTATACATATCTAATAATCTAGTGAGTTCTTGGACACTTGCTTTATACATGCTTTTCTCCATCATAAGTTTCGCCATACCTGAATAGTTACAAAAACCCGAGGTGAGATTTATTGGCATCCCTGTGAATCAACAACTTGTTCACTATGTCAGTTTCCTCATCACCGGGTTTGTTCTCATTTTCTCGTTCCCGTGTTTTGGCATCCCTGTGATCAAATCAAACTGTGTTTGGCCAGACAATGATGGATACCGTGACACCGAGAGGGCCCAAAGAATATGGGGCTGTTTGGTTCTATGTCTTGGATTTCCACACATTTTTTTGCCAAGGTTGCCTAAAGGTAGTTTAACAAAATGAGAGACACAAGTTGGCAAGCCCAAGGGAATCTTGGCACACTTTTGTGTGTATGTAACGTGGGGCCCTATTGTGGCTTGCCTAAGGTGTTGCTTGAACCAAACACCCACCTATGTTGGTCAAACTTTAGTAACCTTAGGTGTGGAAACCTTTGGCAAACTTACTCTCAAACATCCCCTATATCTCCATCGTCGGAGGAGCAAATCCCAGTCTTGAGCTATCAAGTCTCTTGTCATACTTTTTTGATGAACCCGGAAGTTACCGTTATGATCACCCTATTACGATTGACATTAGACAAACCCCAAAGTGCATCATCTGGTATGAAGGAACTCGACACTCTCATGGTCTATGGAATTATGCAAACATTAAATTTCTCTGTGTTATAAACCACTAACTTATGATGAATAGATCTCATACTATAACAATCAATTGGGTCTGTTCAACACAAATGTTCTTCTAACATTGTGTCCTCAAAGTTGTCGGCATTGTCGTGCCCGTGATCAGGAAAACGGAACCATCATGCAATACTTGAGCTAGTCTTAGAGGCAAGACTAGGAATATATTTTATCTTTATTATTCCACACGTGCACATAAGTTTTCCTCTAAGTCTCATGGTTATTGTACACTTGAGAATCTTTGCAGTTATAGGATATAACATAAACATTAATTTCGAACATGGAAATAAATAATAACATTTATTATTGCGTCTAGGGCATATTTCAAACAATCTTAGCTCGCATCGGCTCCGCCCCTATGCCTACGATACACAGTAGTGGAAGGGATGAAGAGCACATCGTCACCCTGTACCCATTCGCCTGGTGACCTCGCTCCATCGAAGTCACAAACCACGTGGTCCTCCCCACGGTCTAAAACGCCCACATGGAGCTGCTTGCTCGCTACACGCACACCAATCACATCGACGCATTAGTGCCATGTCATCATTCAAGGGCTTCACCGCCTCCAGGGATGAGTCTGTTCTCGTGGCGACAGAAGGATACACCCTTGAGGACATCCAGCAACCAACACCTTTCGCATTCTCACGGTGGTTGCAGGATGTGGAGGGAAGGATAGCTATGGATGAGGAGGTGGAGGTCACCGCCATCTGTTTTTCTTGTGCATGGTTTGAGCATGGACTCCTAGCTCTGGACCTGGCCGCAAATCTGGGAGAAGAAGGATGAGAAACGTCAGAGACAAAGGGCTGTTGGGGCTGGGTAGATGGAAAAGAAGGAATTGGGTAAAGTTGTTTTTTCCATTGAAAAGAAGGCATGGGTTCATGCGTTCATGGGGTTGGTGGAAGAAAGAAGAGAGAGAAGTCGGTGTTAGCACTATTTTTAGGCGAACTCTAAAGCTTTTTATTGCACCATCACAATGTTTACAGGGACGAATAAAAGACCACTGGGCTAACCTATCCAGACATGGTGGCCAGCCCCTTGGGATAAAGCATGCTTCATGAGTTTGCGAGCCTCGATATTTGAGCTCCTAAGTTCATGAATAATATTACAAGTAGCAAAAGTAGACTTTTGGTGTATGATTTCATGTATGATCGCTCCATAGCTGGCTGCACTCTTCTGTTGAATGTCTTCCACAACCATCTTGCAGTCCAACGCAATGTGTATCTTCCTCTCATAAAGATCATCTGCAAGAGCCAGGGCCTCCCTAACTGCTAGATCTTCGAGTGTAGTCGGCTCAGATATGTGTGGAAATACAATAGTTGATGCACACAAAAATTACATGACTGATCCCCTATAGATAGCGCCCATAGCTCCATTTGATCCTTCTCTCCCTACAGAGGCGTCAATGTTGATCTTCACAAGATCCACTATAGGAGCAATCTATTGTGATGATTTTTTGATTGACACATAGGCTGCCAGTGTCCTTGGGGACGAAATGTCCTTGATCTTGCCAAGATAGGACTGAACAAAACCATGGATATAGAAAGGGCTCTGATAGATATCCTCACGGATCGCTTTCATCGCGCTCCCCAAATTACCCATAAAGTGACCACCATCGTGATGAACTTTGATAACCCACAAGTATAGGGGATTGCGACAGTCTTCGAGGGTAGTATTTCACCCAAATTTATTGATTCGACACAAGGGGAGCCAAAGAATATTTGCGAGTATTAGCAGTTGAGTTGTCAATTCAACCACACCTGGAGAACTAAATATCTGCAGCAAAGTGTTTAGTAGCACATTTGATAGCTGTAGTAACAGTAGCAATAGTAACAAAGACGGTAACAGTAGCAGTTTTGTAGTGATTGTAACAGCAGCAGCAACAAAAGTAACTTAGCAAAGATCAATATATGAAAAGCGTATGCATTGGATTAGTGATGGATAATTATGTTGGATGACATTCACCATGTAACAGTCACAACCTAGAGCGATACACAATAGCTTCAATTCATCAATGTAATGTAGGCATGTATTCCGTATATAGTCATACATGCTTATAGTAAGAACTTGCATGACATCTTTTGTCCTACCCTCCCGTGGCAGCGGGGTCCTTAAGGAAACTAAGGGATATTAAGGCCTCCTTTTAATAGAGAACCGAAACAAATCATTAGCACTTAGTGAATACATGAACTCCTCAAACTACGGTAATCACCGAAAAGAATCCCAATTATTGTCACCTGGGGGTATGCGGATCATAACACGTAATAGGTGCATACAACTTGCAAGATAGGATCAAGAACACAAATATATTCATGAAAACATAAAGCGTTCAGATCTGAAATCATGGCACTCAGGCCTTAGTGACAAGCATTAAGCATAGCAAAGTCATAGCAACATCAATCTCAGAACATAGTGGATACTAGGGATCAATCCCTAACAAATTGATTAGATTACATGATAAATCTCATCCAACCCATCACCGTCCAGCAAGCCTATGAAGAAATTACTCACACACGGCGGTGAACATCATGAAATTGGTGATGGAGGATGGTTGATGATGACGACGGCGTCGAATCCCCCTCTCCGGAGCCCCGAACGGACTCCAGATCAGCCCTCCCGATGAAGAACAGGAGGTGGCGGCGGCTCCGTATCGTAAAACGCGATGATTCTTTCTCTCTTATTTTTTTTCTCCATGAAGAGGTATATATAGTGTTGGAATTAGGTCAAACGGAGTTTCCAGGGGCCCACAAGCCTGGAGGGCGTCCCCTGGGGGGTAGGCGTGCCCCCTGGGCTTGTGGCCCCTGGTTGGCTCCCCTTTAGTGGATCTTTTCGCCAGTATTTTTTATATATTCTGAAATAACTCTCCGTAAATTTTCAGGTCCATCCGAGAACTTTTATTTCTGCACAAAAATAACACCATGGCAATTCTGCTGAAAACAGCGTCAGTCCGGGTTAGTTCCATTCAAATCATGCAAATTGGAGTCCAAAACAAGAGCAAAAGTGTTTGGAAAAGTAGATACGTTTGGGACATATCAACTCCCCCAAGCTTAACTTATTGCTTGTCCTCAAGCAATTCAGTTGACAAACTAAAAGTGACAAAGAAAAACTTCTATGAACTCTTTTGTTCTTGTTGTGTGTATATATACTTAACTAGCATCCAAGTTCAGCAAAGATTATGAACTAACCATATTAATGATAACACTTAGGTCTCACATTTACTCATATCAATAACATAACCAACTAGCGAGCAATAATAAGATATCTCGGATGCCAACAATTTGTCAAAACAATCATGATATAATATGATAACATGGTATCTCGCTAGCCCTTTCTGAGACCGCAAAACATAAATGCAGAGCACCTCTGAAGTTCAAGTAACGACTAGATATTGTAATTCATGGTAGAAGAGATCCAGTCATGTCACACCCAACATTAACTATACTCAATGCAAAAAAATGACAATAGTGCTCTCCAACTGGTGCTTTAAATGAGAGGGTGATGACTCAATAATAAAAGTGAAATAACATGAAAGTAAATGGATAGGCCCTTCGCAGAGGGAAGCATGGATTTGCAGCGGTGCCAGAGCTCGAAGCTTAAAACAGAGATGAAAATAATTTTGAGAGGTATGCCTTTCCTGTCAATGTCACGACCGAGGATTTTCAATATCTTCCATGCTAAACACATTATAGCCGGTTCCCAAGCGGAAAGGTAAAGTTTACTCCCCCTCCACCATAACAACACAAGCCATGGCTAGCCGAATTCTTGGGTGCCCTCCAAACGATCAAATTTCCGGGGGATTTTGTTTTATTATATTTTTCTTATTTTGATTACAGGACTGGGCATCCCAATTACCAGCCTCTCTCATGCAATGACAAGTGAATAAACACTCATTTGAGAATAACCCACTTAGCATGGAAGATACTGACTATCCCCTGTCGCTCCATGAGCGGTACGGGCACACAAACCAGATGTTTATTTGAATGATTAGAGGTGGCACATGCAAATTTACTTGGAACGGCAGAGTAATACCGCATATAGGTAAATATAGTGGACTCATCTGGAAGTACCACTGTTGAGGATATCGCTTATCGTTATCGTCTCGGTCAGCTGGGGATTAGAGATTAATCAGAAATCGGTCGATTAATCGATTTTATCGGTCGACTATTAATCGGATAATTTTTGCAAATCCCAGGTTCCCAACACTAAAATATGCTATATTCAACACCAAAACTATATTGGACAGATGTGTTACCTTGATTCCTAGCCTTTGAATCCTCGTATAACGACAAACAAAATAGGACAACAATACATATTGCGTAACAATTTCCACAAAATACAAATAAGCATAGTTTTTGCAAACATAGTGCTATGAATAGGTCCAATTTATCGGTAGATTCCCGATAAATCGCTTGTCAGAGCGATAAATCGGCCCAAAAGATAAACGGTGAAGATAAGGCATAATCTTATCGGTCACCCCCCGAGTAGCGATAAATCGGAAGATTAATCGCTGAATTGGAAGATTTTTGGAACAGTGTCTGGAACAACTTTGGTTTAAGGATTGTGGATGCACAAGCAGCATTCCCGCTTAGTACAGGCAAAGGCTAGCAAATAGATTGAGAAGCGACCAACTAGAGAGCAAAAATGGTCATAGTCATGCATTGAGAATATTTAACACTGAATACGAGCATGAGTAGGATATAAACACCATGAACATAAATATCATGGAGGCTATGTTGGTTATGAATCAACTACATGTGTGACCATGTGCCAAGTCAAGGCTCTTGAATTGTTCAGAGGAGGATACCATACTAACATACTACATCACAACCATTTTAATGCATGTTGACGCTCAAGATAAATCATTATCTACTCCTAGCTATTTAAGCATGTCATGAGCAACTATGATCTCTAATTGTCATCACAAACATGTTTACTCATAACAATGCTGAATCATGAATACTGAGTTAAACATATTTACAAAAACAAGAAGAAGAAGAGTTCATACCAGCTTTTCTTCACCGCAATCACTTCATCAAATATCATCATTATTACCTTTCACTTGCACGACCGAATGATGTGATTATAATAGTGCAAGTGTGCCGTGGACTAAGCTGGAATCCGCAAACATTTATTCAAAGGAGAAGACAAGGTAATGATGTCTCTTCGTTAGATCAACAATAAAGCATATGAGAGCCACTCAACATTTTCATCGTAGTCTTCTCCTTACGACGACTCAATGAAAAAAGAAAAGAAATTCAGAGACACACACTGAAATATTTTTGGAGTTTTTATCTTTTTTTTCCCGAAGAAAGCAAATTAATGAAGGAAATACGAAAAACGAGAAAAACTATTTACACAGGAGAACTCCCAACAAGCAAACGAAGAAATGAGAAATCTTTTTGGGTTTTCTTTTAATACTATGAATAACTAAACAAGAAGGAAACTACAACTAATTTTTTTGGATTATCGAAGTTTTTCAAACACACAAGAAGAAAGCAAAAATAAAACTAACATGGATATACAATGAAAAAGGATGAACACCAACAACTGGAATGAATGTGTGAACATGAATGTAATGTCGGTGAGAAATACATACTCCCCCAAGCTTAGGCTTTTGGCCTAAGTGGGTCTACGGCCATGGGTAGAACTCTGCCCCTCCAGGATAATACTGAGGCTGATGAGGATCCCATAGTGGCTGCTGAGGGTCCCACTGATAAATCGGTGCCGGAACGGGTGCTGGCACAGGTGCTGGCTCAGGTACTAGGGGCAGTGTCAGGCCCAAATAAGCATAGATGTCCTCAGGCATGATGGTATACCTGCCACTGGAAAGATCGAACAAATACGGTGCAGGCAAAGTAATAACCTCACGAGTGCCCTGACTGAATACCAAGTTATATCTAAAGCAAATTCCCCAGAATTAATAAAGTTATGCCCAACCATGCTGCTATAATCAAGATATCTCATGGGTAAAAGCCTCTCTTCCTCCTCATTGTGCCTAATAGGAATCTCAAAGTGTTCGGCGAGGCGGGAAGCATAAATACCACCATAAATAACGCCCTTCGAACGATTAGTGTGTAACCGTCGAGCAACCATAGCTCCTAAACTAAAAGTTCTATCAGCATGAAGAGCATGGCGTAAAGTAGTAAGGTCAGGTGCACTAAGCGTGCCATTCTCCCATCGACCAGTCAAACACCTCCCGGCAAAATAAATAATATCGTAAAATGGGAAAATGTAAACTAGCAACCCTAGCCTCAGAAACTCCTCTCGACTCCCCCATGTTCACTTCGGATATAAAATCCGCAATGTCCCTTGGACGTGGCTCTATTGGGCTGCCCTCATTAGGAAGTTTGCACACTCGGCAAAAATCCTCAAGTGTCATCTCTCTAGGAATATCATATAGATTAAATGGCACCATGGGTATATCTCTCCTAGAATGAAAGTGAAAACTTTGCACGAAAGTATTAGTGAGGAGAAGATACTGTTCACACTTATCTTCGAGGAGCGGGATAAGGCCGGCATTGTTCGCCAAGTAGTAGAAATCATCAAAAATTGCCGCATCCCTCAAGAATGTGTCGCATGGCCATTCGCACGGCCGCACCTCGGCCACACGAGGAAGGTGGTTCTTGGGCTTCGAAACCTCCTTGGGACTCCGGCTCAAAGAACCTCTCAACCTCCACTTGAGCATTTTCCTTTTCTGAAAATTTCTGAAATTTTTAGTGACTCAAAATAAAAGTGAACAAAACTCAACAAGATTGATAGCAACTACTCCCACAAGTATCTAGTGGCTATATCATGCATCAAAACTACTTTGGACCATACAAATTCCACATGCAAGCTCATATACATGGTCACCACAGCAGCAAAAATTTGCAAAACATAGAGCACTAGAACAAAAACTAATTGGAGCATTGGAGGAGTCACATACTAAGGAGCAATTCCTCAAAACAATTTTGAAAACAGAGTTCCGAGCAAGGAGATCAAAATTTGCAGGCAAATGAGCAAGAACACGGGCTTGGGAGCAAGTTTGATTTTTTCTAGAAGAAGAAGAAGGAGATGGGCGGCTGGAGTAAGTGAGGGGGTCCCTGTGGGACCCACAAGCCCACCAGGCGCGCCCAGGGGGTGGCCGCGCCCTGTGAGCTTCTGGCTCACAGGTGCACCCCCCTGAGGTGTGTTCAGTGCCAAAAATTCTTAAATATTGCATAAAAAATCATACTCAATTTTCAGGGCATTCTGAGAAATTTTATTTTTGGGCCATTTTTTATTGCACGGAAAATTCAGAAAACGGGATAATCATGGCATTTTCATTTTATTAACTTCAAATAATAGAGAGCAAAAGACAAGGACAGAAGGTTGTGTTTACTAAATTCATCGACCACATGCCCCTCAAAAAGAATCCATTAATAAGGTTGATCAAGTCTTATTAACAAACTATTTCCGAGTAACAGGAAACCGAAGAATTTTCGTATAACACTAAGTTACCTCAATGGGGATATGCATCTCCCCAACAATAAGAATTTCATATTTCTTTTTGACAGTAGGAATAGGAAATTTAAACCCTCCAATAGTGATTGTCGAAACCTTTTCAATACAATTGATACCATTCACCGAACTTTGTTTCTTCGGAAAATAAACCGTGTGCTCATTACCATTGACATGAAAAGTAACCTTGCTTTTGTTGCAGTTAATAATAGCCCCTACAATATTCAAGAAAGGTCTACCAAGGATAATCGACATGTTGTCGTCCTCGGGCATATCAAGTATAACAAAGTCTGTCAGGATAGTAACATTTGCAACTACAACGGGAACGTCCTCACAAATTCCAATAGGTATAGCAGTTGATTTATCAGCCATTTGCAAAGATATTTCAGTAGGTGTAAGCTTATTCAAATCAAGTGTTCTATATAAAGAGAAAGGCATAACACTAACAACGACTCCAAAATCACATAGAGTAGTTTTAACATAACTTCTTTTAATTGAGCATGGTATAGTAGGTATTCCAGGATCTCCTAGTTTCTTAGGCACTCCACCCTTAAAAGAATAATTTGCAAGCATGGTGGAAATTTCAGCTTCAGGTATCTTTCTTTTATTAGTTACAATATCTTTCATATATTTAGCATAAGGAGGCATTTTCAACATATCAATCAAGCGAGTGCACAAAAAGACAGGTCTAAGCATTTCAACAAAGCGTTTAAAGTCTTCCTCATCCTTATTTTCAGATGGTTTGGTTGGAAAAGGCATGGGTTTTTGAACCCATGGTTCTCTTTCTTTTCCATGTTTTCTAGCAACGAAGTCTCTTTTATCATATCTTTTATTCTTAGGAGGTGGGTTATCAAGATCAACAGCAGGTTCTATTTCTACATCATTATCTGGGTGAGCATTGTTGGTGTATAAAACATGGGTATTTTATACCTTGACTTATGCACAGACGGTAGAAGACTCCTTGCCGGCCGAAGCTTGCCAGGAACCGCCAAGACCAAGATTCAAAGCCCAATTGCAGAAGCTACTGGAGAGGAGCTCAAGACACAGCACCAACAAGCACTCGACTAGTACCGAAGATGAAGACATTCCTTGCCGGCAAGGTGAAGACCCGGCAAGCCCCATACCGGCAAGCTTCTGCCTACACGTCAGCGCTCCACCTCACCGAGCAGCTAATCACTAATCGGTGAGGTGTCGACCGCGCAGGCTGGTTGGTGAGGTTTGTAAGACACGTGTCAGCACGCAAGGAGAAGATTTGCCTCTAAAGACACCCGTCCAGGAGGCGTGTCAGAATAATACGAGGTAGCTGTGCAAGCGGTGCAGAAGCCTTGCCGGGGCTACCTCTCCACATGACACCTAACGGCGCATTTAATGCTTTTGTCCTAAGCTAGCAGAGTTAGGTATGATAGCACTGTTTGCTATCTAATCGATATGTAACTACTGTTTTGCCACTGTGGTAACCCCTTTGAGCTATAAAAGGAGGGCCAGGGCAACAGTTAGAGGGATTCGGACCCCCTTTTCAAAACACCTGCACGTCTCACGTAGCAGCTCTCTCCGCGCCTTGCCGGGAGAAGCGCTCCTTGTACTTGTACTCTCATACAACCAATACACCAAAAGCAGGAGTAGGGTTTTACGCTTCTCAGCGGCCCGAACCTGGGTAAATCCCTTGCGTTTTCCATTGATTCTGCTCTTTGTGCACGTCGATCTCCCCTGCCAAACCACAAGGGGCTAGATGGCCCCATAGATGGTCGTTCCCACGACATCTTTGGTGCGCCAGGTAGGGGACTCGCTTGCGCGAACCTGAATCAGCGGATTGAGCGTCATCTTCATCAACTTCATCATCGTCCTCCTCGTCGTCGATGGCGCCCAAGAAGAAGAGCATCACGATGACGGCCCCTCTGCATGTATCCGCATGCAGCGCAGGCGGCGCGACCAATGCGGGCGGTGCGGATACCGCGGTTGGCACGACCAGCGCAGGCGGCGCGGTCACCATGCCCACCGTGGTCAGCGCAGGAGACGAGCACGCTGGAGGCGGTCGACTTCCTCGACCCTCTGGCGAATGAAGCCGAGACGGCGCGAGCGGGGCAGACGGACGTCTTCCTCCTCCTCCTCGCCGCGCCGACGAACGCAGCCACCGGAGCGGTAACGCCTGGGCCAGCGCGAGCCAAGATCCCATTGCGGCGGCGTCCAAGGATGCAGCTTCGAGACAGACGCCGTGCCCCTCGCACAACGGGCGCGGTACGGCTCCGAGCGGCGCCAATGACTCCGGGCAGCGGCGACCTCACGGCAAGACTCCTGTGGATCAAATCCCAGATCCTCAGGCACTGCCGCCGCCACAGCGACCCGCTGCTGATCACGTGCCGCGGCAGCGAGACCGCGATGGCGCTCCTGCTGGCTTTGCCAGGAGTAGAGCGACGTCGCGCTCTTCGCTTTCGGCCATGCCATCCACAGCGGCAGAAGCAATGGCGCGGGCCCAGATGCTGCTGAACTTCCCTCCAGCAGCAGAGAAGATGGATGGGTGGAGAGCCACCATCCAAAGTTTGATTGGATTTGCCGAGGCCAGCAAATCACAGCAAGCGGAGCCCTCACGGCGTCCGCAAACAGCACCGGTAGCTCCAACCGGTGGCCGCGTTGACGGTGCTGCGCTAACAGTGCAATCACGCCAGCGGCAACAATCTCAACAGCAGCAACGCCAACAACCGCAACAAGCTCGACGATCCTTCGAGCCCGACGAGGTGTCGATGGCCTCTTCGGATTTGCGAGCGCAGCAAGATCAGTGGCAAATGCTGCGAGATAGGCGGGCAGAAGACGCTCACACCACCATCGAACGACGCCGAGAGGCGCGCCGTCAATCCGACACGCGCAACGGCCCCATCGTTGATGAGCCTGCGCCAGGGGTTGGCGGGTATCTACCTTACGAGGTTGGATGTCCTGCCTTCACCTGTGAGCTGTGGCAAGTCTGATGGCCGTCCGTTCGAGCCTTCAAGCCAGAAGTACCGGAAAAGTATGATGGCAAGCTGAACCAGGCAGAGTTTCTGGGCATCTACACGATTGCCGTACAAGCTACTGGGGGAAGAGATGACAAAATCCTCGCCAACTACTTCCCGTTGGTACTGAAGCCCAACATGAGGTCTTGGCTGATGAACTTGCCGGAGAACTCCATTTCTTCATGGTCAGATCTCTGCAACGAGTTCGTTGGTGCCTTTACCGGAGGCCACAAGGCCCCTGGACAGCCCAGCGACCTGCAAGTGGTCCCGTAAAGAGATGGAGAAACTTTACGCAAGTACATCCAGAGATTCAGCCGCGTGCACCGCAATATCCCAGATGTGCACCCCGCAACCGTGATTGCCGCCTTCCATACGAATGTGCGCAATCGAAGGATGCAGTAGAGGATGAACGTCAAGCTACCCAAAACCGTCAACGAGCTCTATACATTGGCGCATAAGTGCACGCGTGCTGAGGAAGGAAGAAGGCTTCCCGGGGAGGACGCTGGTGCCGAGGTAGATTCCGAGGATGATGATGCTGCCACCCCAAGGAAGAAGGGCCGAAAGCGCAACAGGAAGCGCAAAGGCAGGACTGTCATGGCTGTCGAAGGCTCCGGCAACTCTGAGTCCGCCAAGAAAGCCAAGACTGAGAACTCTGGCAAGGAGGTAGCTGTATGTGCCGCTTGCCAGGAGTCGGCCGCGAACGAGAAGGCCGGCAAGTCTGATGGGCCATACTGCAAGATTCACCGCACCAAAGGCCATGATCTCCAAGAGTGCCGACAAGTCGAGCACCTTGTTGAGAAACAGAAGGTTGAATATGAAAAGCGTGACAAAGAGAAGGGTCAAGATGGTGCCGGTGGATCCGGCAAAAAGGGCTGTGGTGGTCGAGGAGGCCGCCGCAGCAAGGCCAAGCAACAAAAAGAGAAGCCTACTAGAGGCTGCGAGAAGAAAGGGGAGGATGATGGAAGTGAGGAAGAAGAGGACGATGGAGAGTCCAGTGAACAAGAATTCCAGAAAGCAACTGAGGCCATGTGCGTTGATGGAGGAGCATCTTTGCACTCCTCTCACCGCCAACTTAAGCAGTGGGCACATGAGGTTAATGCGGCAGAACCAGTAATGGGCTCTCAAAAGCCACTCAAGTGGTCACACACGCCTATCATTTTCGATGCCGAGGACCACCCTGATCGCACAACCGCGGTCGAGTGTTTGCCGTTGTTGGTTTTCGCCAACAATTCGCAACCTCCAGGTCACGAAAATGTTAGTTGACGGTGGGGCCGGTCTAAACTTGATTTCTCCGAAAGTAATCAAGAGGCTATAGATTTCCGACGAGGAGCTCGAGAAGACATGCACTTTTCAAGGAGTAAACCCGGGAAGAAGCTAGCCCAAGGGAAAGGTCACATTGCCAGTGACGTTTGGCAGGGAATTGAACTACAGAACAGGAAAGATTGTGTTTGACGTTGTCAAGATCCCTTTGCCGTACAATGGAATTCTTGGCCGCCCAGCCTTGGCAAAATTCATGGCAGCATCTCACTATGCTTACAACACGTTGAAGATGCCAGGGCCGATGGGTGTCATTTCCATCAACTCCGACAAGAAAGATGCAGTCATTTGCGTCGATAAGATGTAGAGAGATGCGGTTGCAGCGGAGGCCGCCAAGACGCCAGCTCTCGCCAAGAAGAAGGAAAGTAAGAAGTCCAGCAAGGATTTCGGGAAGCGCACCTCTTTGGAGTGCTGCGCGCCTGTTGAAGACTTACCGGAGTGCTCTGCCGATAAGAAATCCAAAGCTGCTTCACTAGCAACCAAAAAGGTGCCGGCGAAGGAGGACGGCACTGACGGCACCTTCACCATCAGTGCCACCCTTGACAACAAATAGGAAAGCGCGCTCATTGCCTTCCTGCGGGCGAATGTTGATGTGTTCGCATGGCGACCATCTGACATCCCCGGTGTTCCCAGGGAGGTAATTGAGCACCACCTTGCTGTCTGTCCCCACACTCGGCCCGTCAATCAGAAAGTCCGAAAGCAAGCATTGGAGCGGCAACAGTTTATTGCCGAGGAAATCAAGAAACTTGAAGCAGCAGGTTTGGTTAGAGGTGTACTACATCCAACTTGGTTGGCAAATCCAGTTGTGGTGCGCAAACCAAATGGAAAGTGGAGACTTTGTATTGACTACACTGATATTAACAAAGCATGTCCAAAGGATCCTTTCCCCTTGCCACGCATTGATCAAATTGTAGACTCTACTTCTGGCTGTGATTTACTCTCCTTCCATGATGCATATTCTGGATACCATCAGATATTCATGGCCAAGGAAGATGAGAAGAAAACCGCATTTATTACTCCATGTGGCACATACTGCTTCGTGCGTATGCCTTTCGGGTTAAAGAGTGCCGGTTCAACCTTTGCAAGGGCAGTCCAGATTGGTTTTGAACCCCAGCTGCACAGGAACATGGAAGCATATATGGATGATATAGTGGTCAAGACCAAGGACAAATCAACCCTCATTCAAGATTTAGAGGAAATATTCGCGAACTTGCGCAAAATCAATCTAAAGCTCAATCCCGAGAAGTGTGTGTTTGGCGTTCCATCCGGCAAGCTTCTTGGATTCTTCGTATCTCAACGCGGAATTGAAGCAAATCCCGACAAGATCAAAGCAATTGAGCACATTCAAGCACCAAAAAGCGTCAAGGATGTACGGTGTCTTGCCGGCTGTGTTGCTGCCTTAAGTAGGTTCATTTCAAAATCTGCTGAGCGCACCCTGCCGTTTTTCAAGATTTTGAAAAAGGCAGGTCCAATGAAATGGACTCCGGAAGGGGAGGCCACGCTGCAGGATTTGAAAAGATACCTCTCCTCCGCGCCAACACTAGTTGCGCCTAGACCACAAGAGCCGTTGCTGCTATATCTAGCGGCAACAAATCAAGTGGCTAGTGCTGCATTAGTGGCGCAGAGGGAAGTCGATGATGAGGAAGCAGCCGCGGCAAGCCCGTCCAGCGACAAACCAGAATCTTCTCCGGCAAGGCCCGACGCCGACAAGTCAGAAATAGCGCAAGCAAGTGAAGCTGATCAGCAAGTGGTGCCGAAGAAGAAGGTGGTGCAGCGACCCGTGTATTTTGTTAGTTCCCTTCTGCAGGGGGCTAGATCAAGATACTCTGGCGTGCAGAAGCTGCTTTTTGGCCTCCTTATGGCCTTGGGAAAACTGCGTCACTACTTCCAAGCACATGAGATCACCGTCGTCACCCGCTTTCCGTTGCAACGCATCTTGAGGAATCCAGAAGCAACTGGCAGGATAGTGGAGTGGGCGTTGGAGCTGTCAAGCTTTGCACTCAAGTTTGAAAGCACTTCAACCATTCAAAGCAGGGCCTTGGCGGAGTTCATAGCCGAATGGACGCCAACGCAAGACGAAGAAATTCGAGAAACAGCTCTCCCCGGCAAAGAGACGGCCAAAGAATGGATCATGTACTTTGACGGTGCTTTCTCGCTGCAAGGCGCCGGTGCTGGAGTGCTACTTGTCGCACCCACTTAAGAGCACCTCAAGTATGTGGTTCAAATGCACTTTCCCAGGGAGCAAGCCACAAACAACACTGCTGATTACGAAGGACTCCTTGCCGGTCTTAGGATTGCGGTGGACCTTGGAATCAGAAAGTTGATCGTCCGCGGTGACTCGTAGCTTGTTGTAAAACAAGTGAACAAAGATTACCAGAGCCCGTTGATGGAAGCGTATGTGGAAGAAGTGAGGAAATTGGAAGAACACTTTGACGGGTTGCAAACAGAGCACGTCCCTCGTGCAGAAAACAGCTTTGCCGATAGCCTGTCAAAGTGTGCCGCTCAAAAGCTTCCCGTGGAACCGGGAACTTTTGTGCTCCATTTGAATCAACTAACAGTCACTCCATCAACGCAAGCCAGTAAGAGAAGGAAGTTGAATACCGGCAAGTACTTTCCGGCAGAGCTCCCAGAAGTCGCTGGAAAGGATGTTGCCGGGAAAAACGACACAGTCGTCGGTGAGCAGCGGCTTCGCGCAGAACCTCAGGTTCTTGCCGCTAAAGCAAGCACTCCCGCGGCCGAAGAAATGCCTTTAGTCCTTGTCGTCGAGCCGCAGGCTCCGGCATGGGCGCAGCAGATAGTTCATTTCCTTCAAACAGGAGAACTTCCCGATGAGCAAGAAGAAGCTGAGAAAGTAGCCCGTCAGTCAAGTATGTATCAGTTTGTGGATAGCATTCTATACAGAAAGCGACCAAACGGTGTGAAATTGAAGTGTGTTTGCCGGGAAGATGGACAAAAGCTGTTGGCGGAGATACATGGAGGCATATGTGGTTCTCACATAGGATCAAGGGCTCTTGCCGGCAAAGCTTTCCGGCAAGGTTTCTATTGGCCCACTGCCCTCCAGGATGCAACTGAGCTTGTAACAAAGTGTGAAGCATGCCAGTTCCATTCAAAGAACATACATCAGCCAGCTCAAGCTCTCCAAACAATCCCTCTCTCCTGGCCCTTTTCGGTCTGGAGGCTCGATATCTTGGGCCCCTTCCCCCGTGCTGCCGGGGGCTTTGAGTTCTTGTACATCGCCATCAACAAGTTCACAACATGGCCTGAAGTGGAGCCGGTGAGAAAGGTGACAGCGCAATCAGTCGTCAAGTTCTTCAAAGGATTAGTTTGCTGTTTCAGGGTTCCTAACAGAATCATCACCGACAACGGCACACAATTCACGAGCCGCACCTTCATGCAGTATATCCAAGACCTTGGCGGCAAAATCTGTTTTGCATCTGTTGCTCACCCGAGAAGCAACGGCCAAGCGGAAAGGATGAACGCTGAAGTGCTGCGTGGCCTCAAGACAAGAACCTTTAACAGGCTGCGCAAATGTGGAAGGCGCTAGATTGATGAGTTGCCGGCGGTTCTTTGGTCACTCAGAATGACACCAAATCGAGCTACCGGCCAAACACCCTTCTCCCTAATCTATGGTGCAGAAGCGGTGCTCCCCACGGAACTCATATACGGGTCACCTCGAGTGCTCGCTTACGATGAAGCTGAGCAAGAGCAGCTGCGGCAAGACGATGCAATGCTCCTTGAGGAGGATTGTCTTCGGGCAGCTGTGCGAGATGCACATTACCAGCAAGCCTTGCGCCACTATCATAGCCGCAAAGTGCATGCCCGAAGCCTTGAGGAAGGCGACCTTGTTCTTTGGCATGTTCAGTCCGCCAAGAAATCAAACAAGTTGACGCCGAAGTGGGAAGGCCCTTACCGGGTAGTACGAGTCACCAGACCTGGTGCAGTCCGTCCGGAGACCGAATATGGCACCCCAGTGCAGAACTCATGGAATATTGAGCATCTTCGCAAGTTCTACCCATAAGGCGCAGTTGCCGGGCCTCCCGGCAACCCCTTTTGTACTAGCTTTGTCGGCAAGACTTGTAACCCTTTGTACAAAGCCAAGCGCAGATCCTGTGCATAATAAAGCTAAATGTTTTGCAACTCTTCGTACATATTCATTTATATATGGATGCATGTGATGTTGTGATTTACACTTGAGTTTGTATGGAATGGCTAATGGACCGTCAAGGTTCCCAAACCACTCTTTTCTCTTCTTTCTTTTTCTTAAAAGAGTAGAAGGATCCCTCGCGTGCAAGTCTCCCGGGGGGAGTGGAGATGGGGTACCATTTTAATGACGTTCAAGTGATCATTTCATGCAACAAGAGAAACAACACAAGGAAAAGCTAAGTTGAAAAACTTTGAAATTTTTTCCTTGTTACATTCTGCGATTTCCCTTGAACGATTATGTGCTTTGTATGAGAAACCTGCACGCGAAGGAACCTTGTCGCGATCAGTCCGTGCTCTAGCTTGCCTGGAGTCCGCTCGGCAAGTCTAGCAGCTGCATTCTGGCCCGGCAAGTTACCTTGCCGGCAGCGACACTTCCAGCAGGCTGCGAAGGCCCCGTTCCTCGAAGCGCTCGCGGCAAGTGTGCGCATCGGCAAGTTTCCAAACAAGCATAGGGAACGCGATCATACAAAGGCAAAATAAAACAAGGGGAACGGCATGCATTCGTCTAAGCCTGAGAACAATAGATATTCATTAAAAAAGTACTCGATTACATTTTATTGGCCCTTCCCCAGGGTTTACATCGAGTGCAAAGAGGGCAAAAGGGGTGCCTAGGTGAAGCCCGGCTTGTTCCCGGAAGGCCAGATGATGGTGCTGTCGGCAATCAGCCAGAATCGTCGTCGTCGTCTTCGGTCTTCACGCCGGGAGTGTCGTCATCATCGCCGTCATCATCGTCATCCTCAGCATCGCTGGAGGAAGCGGTGTTGCTGTCGCTTGAGCTTTCTGCGCAGCACTCTAGGCGAGCGCACGAAGCCCTGAAGAACTTCAGGACGAGCGTATCTAGTCCATCCAACCTGAAGAGGAGGAGGTGCCATGTCCTCTGTATGGCCCTCTGCCGGGGATGGAACGGCTGAAGACGAAGCTACAAGCGCGCCGCCATGGCCGCCCCGACCCCGAGTGCCGCGTCCACGACCGCGGCCCGTGGCCCTTCCTCGCGCACTGGAGCCGACCCCCGCATCCGTGCTCGAGACGTGGGTGTGTCTCTGAGGAGAAGCCCTCGTGGAAACTGCGGATGCGCGAGCTCGACTCTTTCCCCTCACCATGGTAAGTAGCGGACGCAGGAGGAAGGAAGAAGATAAGAAAAAGAGGCGACGGTTGCTGAAGATCGAGGCAGAAGGGGATGGATGAGTATCGCACCTCGCAGCCCCCTCTTTATAGGGGGAGTGCGGGGGGTTGGCTCTTCACCGTCTTTGGGCGGCCACCCACGTTCGCCAATCCCACGCCTTGCGCTTCTGGCCGGGCGCATTACTCCAGCAACCGCCCACGTTCGCCAATCCCGCGCCCTGCGCCCCCCGGCCCGGCGCGTCACTCCAACGGACGCCCTTCTCCACTAGTCCGCTGCCTTGCATGCATGCAAACGCGCGTGATGGAGTGGCGCAGAAAAAGGAGAAGTAAAGACAGACATGACAATTATCCTTTGCCACGCGTGGCCGCGTGCCGGTTCGGTCTGAACCCACGACGCCCCACCTATGAGCATATCTCTGGTCTGAGCACGCCTAGCGGCCGTCCGTCCGACGGCAAGGTTTGCCGGGAAGTGACCAAGAGCACGCTCAAGTCCAGATTAATGAAGAAGCAAAGAGGATCTCAAAAGATGATAACCACCATGACAAAAATTACAGCGGCAATTTTCCCGCCGCGTGTCTATGCATTGTTTGGGCCTAGCCCAATGACGCTTCGGACGCGTGTATGGCCCAGGCCCGGGGGCTCCTGTCGGTGTATAAAACATGGGTATTTTATACCCTGACTTATCCATAAACGGTAGCAGCCTCCTTGCCGGCCGAAGCTTGCCGGGAACCGCCAGGACCAAGATTCAAAGCCCAATTGCAGAAGCTACTGGAGAGGAACTCAAGACACAGCACCAACAAGCACTCGACTAGTACCGAAGATGAAGACATTCCTTGCTGGCAAGGGCGAACCGGCAAGGTGAAGACTCGGCAAGCCCCATACCGGCAAGCTTCTGCCTGCACGTCAGTGCTCCACCTCACCGGGCAGCTAGTCACTAATCGGTGAGGTGTCGACCGCGCAGGATGGTTGGTGAGGTTTGTCAGACACGTGTCAGCACGCAGGGAGAAGATTTGCCTCTAAAGACACCCGTCCAGGAGGCGTGTCAGAATAATACAAGGTAGTTGGGCAAGCGGTGAAGAAGCCTTGCCGGGGCTACCTCTCCACATGACACCTAACGGCGCATTTAATGCTTTTGTCCTAAGCTGGCAAAGTTAGGTATGATAGCACTGTTTGCTATCTAATCGATATGTAATTACTATTTTGCCACTGTGGTAACCCCTTTGAGCTATAAAAGGAGGGCCAGGGCAACAGTTAGAGGGATTCGGACCCCCTTTTCAAAACACCTGCACGTCTCGCGTAGCAGCTCTCTCCGCGCCTTGCCGGGAGAAGCGCTCATTGTACTTGTACTCTCATACAACCAATACACCAAAAGCAGGAGTAGGGTTTTACGCTTCTCAGCGGCCCGAACCTGGGTAAATCCCTTGCGTTTTCCATTGATTCTGCTCTTTGTGCACGTCGATCTCCCCTGCCGAACCACAAGGGGCTGGATGGCCCCATAGATGGTCGTTACCATGACAAGCATCAACATGAACATCATTACCATTATCATTATCACTAGGTGTATGTTCATTACAAGATTGTGTCTCAACATCAGAAATAGAAACATCATTTTGGTTCTAAGGTGGTTTTTCTATCACAGGTTCACTAGAAGCAGGCAAAGTTTTATCATTCTTCTTTTTCTTTTTCTTCTTAGATGAACTAGGTGCATTAGTGTTAATTCTTTGAGAATCTTTCTCAATTCTTTTAGGATGACCTTCATGATATAGAGGATCTTGAGTCATTTTACCTCCTCTAGTAACAACTCTAACAGCATGATCATTCATTTTATTATTCATCTCATCAAGCAAATCATTTTGTGACTTAGCAATTTGTTCTAGCTGAGTATGAACCATAGAAGCATGTTTACTTAAGCCTTTAACATCATTAGCAGTTATAAACATCAAATCACTCAAGCGATCTATAATGAAGGCATTTCATTTTAGCTGATTGCTAACATATAAATTGAAGTGTTCTTGCTTAATGATGTATTGGCTAGCAGATTTATTATACGGGATATCACCTTCATCAAATCTAGTAAGAGAATTTACCTCTACTACCTATGTCGGGGTGTCGAGCCCATGTATTTCTTCAATAGGTGGTATATTCTTAACATCTTCAGATTTAATACCCTTTTCTTTCATAGATTTCTTTGCTTCTTGCATATCTTTTGGACTGAGGAATAGAATACCTCTCTTCTTCGGAGTTGGCTTAGGTGGTGGTTCAGGAAGTGTCTAATCATCGGCATTTCTCAACATATTGTTCAATAGTTCCTCAGCCTGTCCAACAGTTCGTTCCCTGAAAACAGAACCAGCACAACTATCTAGGTAGTCCCTAGAAGCATCGGTTAGTCCATTATAAAAGATATCAAGTATTTCATTTTTCCTAAGGGGATGATCAGGCAAAGCATTAAGTAATTGGAGAAGCCTCCCCCAAGATTGAGGGAGATTCTCTTCTTCGATTTGCACAAAGTTAAATATTTCCTGTAAGGCAGCTTGTTTCTTATGAGCAGGAAAATAGTTTTCAGAGAAGTAATATATCATATCCTGGGGACTATGCAGACAACCAGGAGCAAGAGTATTAAACCATTTCTTAGCATCACCCTTTAATGAGAAAGGAAACAATTTAAGGATGTAATAGTAACGAATCTTTTCCTCATGAGAAAATAGGGAGGCTATATCATTCAATTTGGTAAGGTGTGCCACAACAGTTTCAATTTCATAACCATGAAAAGGATCAGATTCAACCAAAGTAATTAACTCAGGATCAACAGAGAATTCATAATCCTCATCAGTAACAAAGATAGGAGAGGTGGCAAACATAGGATCATATTTCATTCTCTCCATCATAGACTTTTCTTTAAGCTTAGCAAGTAATTTTCTAACATCATCTCTATCATTACAAGCAAGGAATTCTCTAGCTATTTCTCCATCTAGGACATAACCATCAGGTATCTTAGGCATTTCAACTCTAGTAGGAGAGCTAGGAATAATAGGTGAATCATAATTTTTAGAAGTTCCAGCATTCTCAATTTCTTTAGCTTTAGCAATTTGTTCATCAAGAAATTCACCTAGTGGCACAGTATTATCAAGCATAGTACTAGCATCATCAAAAGTTTCATTTTAGCAAAAGTAGTATCATGAATTACTTGCGACATATCAAAATGAATAGCAGGTGGTGGTGTCCCAAGCCTACTCAAAACAAAAGGTGAATCAAGTGCAGAGTGTGATGGCAGTTCCTTACCTCCCCTCGTCATAGAGGGAACGATCTTGGTCTTAGCGTCTTTCAGATTCTTCATAGTGATCAACAGATATAAATCCCAAGTGACTCAACAAATAGAGCTATGCTCCCCGGCAACGGTGCCAGAAAAAGGTCTTGATGACCCACAAGTATGGGGGATCGCGACAATCTTCGAGGGTAGTATTTCACCCAAATTTATTGATTCGACACAAGGGGTGCCAAAGAATATTTGCGAGTATTAGCAGTTGAGTTGTCAATTCAACCACACCTGGAGAACTAAATATCTGTAGCAAAGTGTTTAGTAGCATAGTAGTATGATAGTTTTGATAGCAGTAGTAACAGTAGCAATAGTAACAAAGACGGTAACAGTAGCAGTTTTGTAGTGATTGTAACAGAAGCAGCAACGAAAGTAACTTAGCAAAGATCAATATGCGAAAAGCGTAGGCATTGGATCAATGATGGATAATTATGTTGGATGACATTCACCATCTAACAGTCACAACCTAGAGCGATACATAATAGCTCCAATTCATCAATGTAATGTAGGCATGTATTCCGTATATAGTCATACGTGCTTATAGTAAGAACTTGCACGACATCTTTTGTCCTACCCTCCCGTGGCAGCGGGGTCCTTAAGGAAACTAAGGGATATTAAGGCCTCCTTATAATAGAGAACCGGAACAAAGCATTAGCACTTAGTGAATACATGAACTCCTCAAACTACGGTAATCACCGAAAAGAATCCCAATTATTGTCACCTTGGGGTATGCGGATCATAACACGTAATAGGTGAATACAACTTGCAAGATAGGATCAAGAACACAAATATATTCATGAAAACATAAAGGGTTCAGATCTGAAATCATGGCACTCGGGCCTTAGTGACAAGCATTAAGCATAGCAAAGTCATAGCAACATCAATCTCAGAACATAGTGGATACCAGGGATCAAGCCCTAACAAATTGACTCGATTACATGATAAATATCATCCAACCCATCACCGTCTAGCAAGCCTATGAAGAAATTACTCACACACGGCGGTGAGCATCATGAAATTGGTGATGGAGGATGGTTGATGATGACGATGGCGTCGAATCCCCCTCTCCGGAGCCCCGAACGGACTCCAGATCAGCCCTCCCGATGAAGAACAGGAGGTGGCGGCGGCTCCATATCGTAAAATGCAATGTTTATTTCTCTTTGATTTTTTTCTCCATGAGGAGGTATATATAGCATTGGAATTAGGTCAAACAGAGTTTCCAGGGGCCCACAAGCCTGGAGGGCGCGCCCTGGGGGGTAGGCGCGCCCCCTGGGCTTGTGGCCCGTGGGTGGCTCCCCTCCAGTGGATCTTTTTGCTAGTATTTTTTATATATTCTGAAATAATTCTCCATAAATTTTCAGGTCCATCCGAGAACTTTTATTTCTGCACAAAAATAACACCATGGCAATTCTGTTGAAAACAATGTCAGTACGGGTTAGTTCCATTCAAATCATGCAAATTAGAGTCCAAAATAAGAGCAAAAGTGTTTGGAAAAGTGGTTACGTTTGGGACATATCACTTCACATGCTGCTGCTCAGATTTGGCTTGCGGGATTTGCCCGTCCACTTTAGATACGGTATCTGTGAGTCTGGTGTTTGATAAATTTCAGGAGCAGCAGCGGCAAGTGGGGGTGACAAACTTTAGATACGTTTGGGACGTAACAAACTTGTCATACAATAGTGAATCATGCATGGCAAACAACCACCTTTTTGCATTGTCATCTTCGTTGGTACACATCTGCTGAATTATCGGTTCTGATGAGAGAGCCCAAGTGCTTCTTGTCATGGAGTGGTTGAGCAAGGCGTGCCTCCACGTATCCTCCGCCCTGCAGAGACAACAAATGCTCATTGTCGACATGTTGCGGTGGTGAAGAAGCTTTGTTGTAGGTATGGAGTGTTGACCCATCCTCCATAGAAAGATTTTAAGTTTCGAAGGGACCCTGATGTTCTAGAGATTCATCCACCCCCTGCTTTCGGCCTCAGTATTAGTGGTGCCCCCTTACTCATATAGCCATCCCTCTCTGCTCAGTTTAGTCCTCTATATTATCCTATATGCAGAGCGTACCGTGAAGTTTCCCTTCCTTTCCTTGCTCCATGCCCAAAAATCATCAATTCGACGCGTACAGAGAGGTATTCTCAGAATAGCTTCAGCATAAATTGGTATAAATACGGGCTGGACCAAGTGCTCTTTCTAGGAAGAGGATTTTTGATTGATAAATTCGAAGACCTTCCATGGGAGCTGGGGTATATCAAGGAAGTAATCGGCCTCTTCATGCTATCTCTCAGAATCCAGTTATCATCCCAAATGTCCGTACTCTCTTATCAACCCCTGAGTCATCATATCTCTCCCATCCAAAATAACTCACCAAATCTATGAGGGATGTGATCCCAAAGTCACATCCATTAGAGAGTTGTCCGGATAGTAAACTACTTTTAGGATCAAGGCACTCAAAGAAGTGGGGTAGCGTAGCGCCATGCCTACCTATCTTGTAGCGCAAGGTTCAAGATCTCCAGATCAAGGAAACCAAGGCCTCCCAAATGCTTTGGTTTGGTCACAACATCCAATGACATCCAGCATGGCTTTCTTCTCTGTAACACCCTGGTTTTTGCCCTCTTTATTTTAGTGGGATTTATTGAATATTTAATTTGCATTTGGTTTTTCTGTCAATTCTTTTGGACTTGCCACTTGGAAATTATTTTTGGTTTTCTTCCAAGTGGGTTCTATCATCCTAAACCATCCCTAGACCTCATCCCTCTCACCATAATGCCATGGGATAACTTTCTTTAACGGCATTATATTCATTTTCTTCCTGAAAATGACTACTTTCTCAATAAGCTATGAAGCAACCCTCATTTTTATTGCTCAAAAAATTCCCAAATATTCTTTGGATCATGCCTCACCTCCCCATGCAAAAATATGCCATGGTCATTTGGAAATTTTCAGCTAGGGAAAATATTTTTGCTTCTGGTCAGAATTGGCACTTTGTGAAGCAAGTATATTTTTCCTTGATCTGTTGGAGCTGAAATTTTTACCACATGACTACCTTCCTAGGAGATGCTTAACCCCCAAATTTCAACCTTTAGTTCCTAGCCGTTTGCTCCCAGCATCCTTCCCAAGTTTCTGTCCAGAAACATTGCAGCTTGCTCAAGTCTTATCCAGTGAGCTAGGTGGCAAACCAAGCGCACATTTAGGCACCGCGTTGAAGGGACTACACCCTAGACACGGTCTGGCATCGCCTAAAGCACCGCGTGTGCCAGTGCACGCGGTGACTACGTGTGTGCACGGGGTTTGGCTGGCAGTCGCCGCGCTCTGGGCATCGGGCCCCTCTGCCGCCGCCCGTTCACCCTCCTCTCGCCACCGCAGCATGTCCCCGCCTCTCCGCAGCCTCCCGCACACCACCTGGCCTCACCCTGTTCCTCCCCGACGCCGGCAGGCAGCACGCCGGAAGCAGCCGAGGCGCTACCCGGTGGAACAGTGCGCGCGCATGCGTTGCCTGCCCCACTTAGTGCGCCGCACTGTGACTGCGTGCATGCACCGCGTCACTGTGCTCCTCTACTTCCTCTCCACGACTCGCCCGAGCTCCTCTCCCTCCCAGTGCGCTGGCAGCTCCTCTCCGGCGGAGTCCAGTACATGGCCACCCCTCCGCCTATAAATAGAACCCTCCCCGAGCCGTTCCAACCATCGCAACCAACTCCCCTGGCCACAAATCGAGTTCCTAGCTAGTACGGCAAGGCCGGGAGGGCCTCCTGCCGCCGAACCTCGCCGAAGTTGGCCGTGGATCCACCTCAGCCGTCCACTCGCTTTGGTCATCCCCGTCTTCGTTCACTGCTTCCATCGAGCTCGTGGTGGTCTCTTGAGTACGCCGGTGCCGTTGGTTCGTCGGATCATCGCCGGAATCGCCGTACCCAACGAAGTCCGCCGCCACCATCTCTAGAGAAGAAGCCCGAGCCGCCGTCCATCCACCTCAGCTGTCGCCTCGGGTACGTACGTGTTCGCCGTGATGTGCTAAACCCATCCCGACCATCGCCGGTGGTAGCCGTGGTCTCCTCACCGGAGAACCACCGGCGACAGAGCTGCCGTGCTCTGTTTCCCTCTCTCTCCCTTTTAACTCTGACAGTGGGACCCCACTGTCATTCTCTCTCTCTCGCCCGAAAAGTTTTCTAAGTGGAGGCGTATTCCGAAAATACGTCTTCGACGTGGCCTTTTCTGGAAATTCATTTAAATCCATTTAAATGCAAATTTTGACCAGAACTTTGACCAGCTCTAGAGTCTATTCTATAAGTCCAAATGAGTTGATTCTTTTTGCTACTATTTTTTCTTGAGCAAAAGTTTCTGTATGCCAAATTTGAGAATTTTCCTTGTTGTTGGGAATTTCTGGTGCATTAAAATGCTTTATGCGACATTTTATTTTTGCATTTAAATTATTTTCAGAAGGTCCTAGTTGTGTTGGAGAAGACTAGGAGTATTGTGACACTCCTCTGAACCAAGGCAAGCCACAACATTCATATGCATGGATGACATTTCAATGACAATGGTTTATTTGAATTAAAATCATTAAATGCCTCACTATTAAAATGATTTGCTATATATAACTTGTTTCATTCTAGTGGTCACATGTCATATTGTTATTATACAGTGAAAAATATGTCATCTTGTCATTTTGTGCAGTAGAGATCATGTCGTATACTCCCATGGTAGCATGATGCATTCAATATTCATTATCATATTATCATGACTCGTGCACCTCATTGCATACTATGGCTCGAATCACATTCTTTCAAGTTAAACATGATGTTAATCCAACTTGAACAACTGTTGATCGAGTCATGGTGCCACCGAATCGAGCTCACCAGTGCAACCACACTTGCCTGGATGGGGAGGCCCTAATTCGGTCTATTGTCATGCCTCTCGCCGGTGCCTCCAACTAGGGAAGGTTGTGCACTTGCGCTACCCTGGCCCGGTAGGCAGTCATAAGCTTGTGTGCCCGAGTTTTACGATACCGATGTCCCTGTTTGGGACGACTTTGTTTTGTTTGGCCACGATGGTGGCAGCCATGAGGTGGCAGGATGCCACGAGTTGACATCGGGGCCACCCATGACATAGCCCAAAGGGGAGTTTGTCGGAGTGGCCGGGAGAGTGTCATGCAATAGATTGGTTTTGTCGGAATATCATTGGTCCACCCGAATGGGAGCACGAGGCCATGAGTTCCGTGGTGTGGGTACAGTGTACTAACCTCTGCAGAGTGTATGATCTATCGATAGCCACGTCCTTGGTCATGGACACAGTTCATAGTAGGTCACACCGTGGGTCAACAGAAATAAATAACCTGCACACTTAATACCGCTACAATGGCACATGCAGAAGTTGGTGATCATGTGAGGATTACTACAGTAAGTATTGTGGTGATCGTGTGAGGATCACTGTGGTAAGATGCTGACGGTGGTTACGAGGTAACCCCGAAATGGTAAGTTGGTCCAAGGGACCATGGCAACATTCCACGTACACTTCATGACTGATAGTATCATGTTCATTTCATGCATTAAACTAGTTAAATGCCTTGTTATTGTTTGTCGTTTTTGCTTTGTTTGCTGTGAGCTTGCGAGTACATTCAAAGTACTCACCTGGCTTATCATGCCAAATGCAGGAGAAGCCATGCAAGAGTACATTGCGGTCTAGGCCATGTCCTAGTAGTGTCCCTGTGGGGTGGAGTTCCGCTACATCGTCGTTCCGCTGCCACGTAGTAGTTTCCCTTATCATCGAGGCCCCTGAGATGTCTACTAAATAATGTACATAAGTGCAGCCGCACCGTGTGTGTTGCTTGGCCTTGCTTATCTTGTAATATCTTAACCTATGTATCCGCTAGAGATCAATAAAGCGGTTATTTTCTGTACCAAGTTGTTGTGTGTTGCCAGAAGACTTGACCTCTGGGCTGGCAATGCAAGGTAAACCGGTTGCTCTGAGCCGGGGTGCCACAACGCTTGGTATCAGAGCCGCGCTGACTGTAGGATGCCCTAGACAGCCGACGCATTAGAAAACGGTAGTTTTTAGTCTTTGTAGTGATCTAAGTATGCCTCTGCACTTGGGTGTTGCATTGCGTGCATATAGTTTACTTTTGATGCTGATCAGCTAATATTGTGAGTGTAGATGGCACCAGTTCCATATCCGTATCAGCCTGAGCCAGCACCTTCCACTTTTCCGCATCTGCTTCGCAACGTATGGCGCCGACTCTACCCCGACGGTGACGACCCTGTGTACCAGGTGTATCGAGAGCAGCTTGCAGACGGTGTGTACGAGTATCACGCGGAGGTCATCTTGCACAACAGCACCTTGATACGTCTCCAACGTATCTATAATTCTTGATTGTTCCATGCTATTATATTATCAATCTTGGATGTTTTTATATACATTTACAGCAATTATATATCATTTTTTGGGACTAACCTATTAACTTAGTGCCCAGTGCTAGTTGCTGTTTTTTGCCTGTTTTTGGTTTTCCAGAATATCAGTACCAAACGAAGTCCAAATGCCACGAAACTTTTTGGAGATTTTTTTCTCGACATAAGAGACACAAGAAGCTTCGGGAGCAAGCCAGAAGCCAAAGGAGGTGGCCACGAGCCACCAGGGCGCGTCTCGGGGGGGGGGGGGGGCAGGCGCGTCCTGGTGCCTCGTGGGCCCACCTCTGCCCCTTTTGACCTAATTCCACCACTATAAATTCTCTAAAATCGGGAAACCAACGGAGGAGTCCACGAAATACTTTTTCCGCCGCCGCAAGCATCTGTTCTCGAGAGATCCCATCTGGGGGCCTTTTCCGGCACTCCGCCGGAGGGGGAATCGATCACGGAGGGGCTCTACATCAACATTGCTGCCCTTCCGATGATGCGTGAGTAGTTTACCACAGACCTTCGGGTCCATAGTTAGTAGCTAGATGGCTTCTTCTCTCTTTTTGATCTTCAATACAATGTTCTCCTCGATGTTCTTGGAGTTCTATCCGATGTAATCACTTTTTGCGGTGTGTTTGTTGGGATCCGATGAATTGTGAGTTTATGTGTAAGTGCATCAAGTGCCCCTTAGTGGTTTTGGAGTATTGAAGACAAATAGGTTGAGGAACTAATGTGTTTGTGAGTATACACAGGAGACAGAGTCCCTGAAGATTTGGTTTAACACATGGAAGACGACCCCTAAAAATAGATATCTTCAAGTGAAGAAGTTGGTGATGAAATTGGTACGGCCTTTGAAGAAATTGATGTGAAGACTTTGAAGCTTGAAGACTTTGGTTTTCGTAGTTTCTTTTCTTCTTATTTGAGTCATAGGAAAAACCGTACTGTTAAAGGGGGTCTAGGTGAAACATATTTCACATTTCCAAAGTGATGCTCAAAACTTCTCAAACCTATACACACAAGCCGCTTCGAGTGAAGCCTTTGGAAATCTCCAGTACAGCTGACGCATTTGCTAGCGACAATGATGAAGTTCATCTGGTCGCTGACGAATTTGGTCAGGCTGAGGAGTTAGGAGTTCGCCAATGCGATCTGCCTACCGTGAGGAAATTGAGTGCCCTGACGAAATTGAGAATACAATTTTCCGACCGTTGTTGCGCCGCGTGCCAGTTGTCGAGTGGATCCTTATCCTGACAACGGTCGAATCAGACAAGGGCATTTATGATATTTTATGTTGGGTTGCCCCTGGCTATAAATAGCCGCCCCCCACAACCACTTGTTGGTTGGCTGCTCTGAGAGAACGTGACACTTGTCATTTGAGAGCAACCCATCCTCTGACGACTTTGTGAAAAACCCAAGTGAGGAAAAACCCAACCAGAACCTAAGTGATTGAGCATCACTGAAGAGATTGATCTGTGTGATCCGACGCTTGTTACCTTTGAGGACTGTCATTCCTCCAGACGGTTAGGCGTCATGTTCTGAGCACCCAAGAGTAATTGTGGCATGCCGGTGAACAAGTCTGTGAAGGTTTTTGAAGTCTACCTTGAGGACTTACCATGAGTGATTGGGCGAGGTCTAAGTGACCTTAGCTCAAGAGGAATACGGTGAGGACTAAGTGTTCTCTGAGTTGTGACTCAGCCGCCTCAACCAGACGTACAGTTGATGCAGCAACTGGAACTGGTCTACCAAATTCCATTGTCTTCACCGAGCCAACCTGGTTTCAAATTCCTCACCCTCCCTTACTTTATTCTGCTGCTGAAGAATTTGTGATCTATCGTCTGACGAATTTGAACTGAAGTATTTGATCATGCTATCTTTTATTTCCTCGGTTCATATTCTTCAGGCATGTATAATTGTATGATTGCATGTTCTTCACCCTTATGTATGCTGTTCGCATGTACTTTGAATCTGTGATGACTTTGTTTCCCATGCGTCTCTATTTCTTCACTCTGATCTTCGTCAAATTCATCAGAGTTTGACGAATTTCTAATAATGTCCCATTCACCCCCCTCTGGGAGATAACCTGCGCTTTCAATTGGTATCAGAGCAAGGTGCTCCCTTGTTCTGTGTGATTTTGGTTTAACCACCTGGAGTTTTAGTTATGTCGACCGCAGGTATGATCAAGGTCTCCGCTGCGTGCCCCATCTTCAATGGCACAGACTGTCCCTACTGGAAGAACAAGATGCGAATGCATCTTGAGGCTATTGACAATGATCTCTGGTTCGTCGTTCAGAACGGCGTCCCCACCATTTCACCAAGTATCAATGCTGCTGATGTGAAGAGATTCAAGCAACTGGACTCTCAAGCGAAGAACATCATTTGTGGTCATCTCAACAAAGGACAGTATGGCATAGTGAGTGCATTGGAAACCTCGAAGCTTATCTGGGACCGGCTTTCAAAAGTGAATGAGGGTGTTTCCACTCAACGTGACTCCCGAGTTGATGTTCTGCGCAATCTCTTCAATCGCTTCAAAAGACTCGATAGTGAAAATGTGCAGCAGACCTTCAACCTCCTCACTAATATCTCCAATGAGCTTCAAGCTCTTGGTGCTGCTGACATCACCGATCATGAGGTGGTGAAGAAATTGCTGAGGTCTCTTGACAGTTCCTTCGACACTTTGGCACTGATGATTCAAGAGCGCCCAGATTACAAGTCACTGGATCCTGCTGGCATTCTTGAGAGGCTCAACACACATGAATTTCAGCAAGCAGAGAAGAGAGACATGTATGGACCCAGCTATGGTCGCCCCCGCGCTCTGAAGGCTAAAGCAAAAGCCAAGGCAATTTCTTCATCTAAAGAAGAAGAAGAGGAATATGAGAGCAGTTCTGACGGTGCTGAGGAAATTGGCAGAGAGCTGGCTATGCTGGTGAAGAAGTTCCAAAAGTTTTCCAAGAAGAACAGATTCGGAAAATCTTCAAAGTATGACTCGAAGAACACTGGAGAAGTGTCTGCTCAAGACTACAACAAAAGAACCTGTCACAAATGAAAGAAGCCAGGCCACTACATCGCCGACTGCCCTCTTTGGCAGAAGAAGAAGAAGAAGAGCAGGGATGATGATGAGTCTGATGGGAAGAAAAAGAAGTCCTCAAAGTCTTCATCAAAGTCCTCAAAGTCTTCATCAAAGTCCTCATCTCACAAGAAATCTAGTTCTAGCAAAGCTCGTGCATTCCTTGGGAAGGAAATGGATTCTGATGAAGAATCTGATGATTAGCAAGATGAGGAATCTGAGGAGGAGTCAGACACTGGTGTGGCAAGCCTTGCACTCGCTACTAAGTACGTCAGCAAGTCCATCTTCAACACTGAGGATAATGGTATCTCCACCAACAATGATGACTGTGCTGATGACTACACTCCCACTTATTGCTTCATGGCTCGAGGCGCAAAGGTAACCTCACGAGAAGCTTACTTTGAAACCTCCAGTGATGACGACTCTGAGTGTGAATCTAAACCAAGCTATAAGAAACTTGCTAAAATTGCAACTGAACAGCAACATGCCATGGAAAAGATTCGAAAGCTGCTAGACAAAAGCGATGACCTATTGGACGAGGAAATGGATCGTAGTCAAGCCTTGTCTGAGGATCTCAAAAGGCTTAAGTCTCAATATGACGAACTTGAAAGTCGTCATGTGTCCCTCTCAGCTGAACATGAGAAGCTGTCCTATGAATTTCTTCAAAGGAAGCAAGATCTTGAGAAGCTGAGAGCGTCTCATGATGATATTCAAAAGGAAAACGATTCACTCCTCGCTCAACAGATCAGTACCGCTCAGGAAGAATTTGTTGCACCATGCTTAAAATGCCTTGAACGTGATAATGCTAATTCTTCAGCTGAATGTTCAAATGCTTATGTGCTTGCAATTGCTTCAACTGCTACGGTGGCCACTAACCCCTCATCTGAGGAAGCCACCGGTGATACTGATGAAAATGCAGGGCTGAAGGAATTATATGTCACTGGCATGTACAAAAGCTTCAAAGGGCATCAAACCCTGTGTGACGTGCTCAAAAAGCAAATTCTTCATAGCAACCCTAGGAAAGAGGGTATTGCCTTTGAGAGAAAGCTCAACGCTGATGGTTCGTATTGGAAGCCTAAGCAGTATCCCAAAACCACATGGGTTGCTGCAAAGGGACCTCCAGTAGACCCATCCTGTTTATCTGGCTATACTTGTGATTCTTCATATTCTTCAGATGAGTCATTTGACTCCAACTATAAAATGTTCAAAAATCAGAATGGTGAAGTCTTTGCCAGATTCATTGGTACTAACTGCAGGAACGGTCCACCTGTGAAGAAAATCTGGGTTCCTAAAAGCCTCCTGGAAAATCTTTAGGTGAATGTCATCATGACACCACCGATGAAGAAGAAACTTCCCAGGGCAAATTTTTCACAGGGATCAAAGTCGTCAAATGGACGCAGACCCACTTATAGTCGCACTAATGTCTCTGTTTCGCAGGGAAACAAACAACGATTTGATGAATATGAGCATTATTCTTTGAATCACTATGTTCACAAATCATCAAAGAATTTCTCTGCTTATTCATTCACTTACTATAACCCTCCTGTGAAGAGAAATGCATATTCTTCAATGCCTAAGTTCTCCATCAATGCACTTCCTCACATTGCTTCTCAGCCACCCATTCAGATGTGGGTGGTTAAGAAGAAGAACTAATCTCTTCTGCAGGGTCAGGTCTTCAGACAACTAAATGTCTGATGAATTTGCTGAAGACTTGACAAAATGCTTGTTGGGATGCAGGCTAATCATGCTAGAATGAATGTTTCATTTCACACATCCCTTATGCTGCTAGATATTATTCATTGATGAAATTGTCTGACGAAATTGAACATTATCATATTCTTCACTTTTAAGCATATGAATTTGTAAGGCAGACTAATGCTTCTACAGGATGATACACCTTCAGCCACTGAATGGGTCTTGGACAGTGGCTGCACGAATCATATGACTAGAGATAGGAATCTCCTCACTGATGCTCCCCTTACTCCGTCTCATCTGAAGCATATCACTTACGCTGACAAAGGAAAAAGCAAGGTATTGGGTCTAGGTAAGGTTGCCATTTCAAAGGATCGACACATGGAAAAGGTGATGCTTGTCGAGTCCCTTGGATTCAACCTCATGTCTATCTCAATGCTTTGTGATCTTGATATGATTGTCATCTTTGGCAAATATAGATGCATTGTGCTGTTGGAATCTGACAAATCCAAAGTCTTCGAAGGCTTTAGGAGAGGTGACTTGTATATTGTAGATTTCTCTACAGGTCCTCAGCCTGCAACATGTCTAATGGCAAAAGCTCCGGAATGCTGGCTATGGCATCGATGACTTGGACATGCTGGAATGAGGAATTTGAGCACTCTTGTCAAGAAGAAGCATAGCATTGCCGTCGAGGGTGTCAAATTCATCAAGGATCACCTCTGTGGTGCTTGTGAGTCTGGAAAGATGACCAGAGCCAAGTACCAGGCAAAGACAATCATGACCACTACTCGTCCTTTTGAATTACTTCACATGGATTTGTTTGGTCCCACACATTATGCCACACTAACCAATGCAGCATCTCTCTACGGATTCGTCATTGTTGATGACTACTCTCGCTACACCTGGGTGCACATCATTACCTACAAGACTGAAGTTCAGAATGTCTTCAGACGATTCTCCAATCGGGCCATGACGAATTATGGTCTCAAGATCAAGCACATCAGGAGTGACAATGGCACTGAGTTCAAGAACACAGGCCTCGATGATTATCTTGATGAACTTGGTATTACTCATGAGCTCTCTGCTCCCTACACTCCTCAATAGAATGGAGTCGTGGAGCGCAAGAACAGAACCCTCATCGAGATGGCGCGCACTATGCTTGATGAATACAAGACTCCTCGTCACTTCTGGCCCGAGGCAATTGACACTGCATGCCACATCATCAACCGGGTATATCTTCACAAATTCCTCAAGAAGACCTCTTATGAACTCCTCACTGACAAGAAACCCAATGTGAGTTATTTCAAAGTCTTCGGTGCTAAATGTTGGATTAGAGATCCTCATAACAATTCTAAATTTGCACCGAAAGCACATGAAGGTTTTATTCTTGGTTACGGAAAGGACTCGCACACCTACAGAGTCTTCAACTCCTTCCACCACAAGGTTGTTGAAACTGTAGATGTGCGGTTCGATGAAACTAACGGCTCACAAAGAGAGCACCTGCCTCCTGTGCTAGATGAAATGCCACCTGAGGAATCTATCAAACTGATGGGCACGGGTGAAATTGTGCCCAGTGAAGAAATAGCTGCTGATGAAGAAGTGGTTGTTCCTCGTCGTGAAGAAAATGAACATCCTGACGAAAATGATGCTGAGGACTCAGCACGGCAACAACAACAACAACAAGGGCCTCGTCCAGCACATCCACGAGTGGCGAATGAAGTCCAGATTGAGAAGATCCTCGACAACATCAATGCACCTGGTCCCCTCACTCGCTCAAGAGCTTCACATTTGGCTAACTTTTGTGGGCATTACGTGTTTGTCTCTATTTCAGAGCCCACCAAAGTTGATGAAGCCTTTCTAGAACCAGAATGGATTCAAGCGATGCAAGATGAATTGCGTCAATTCGAGCTCAACAATGTGTGGGAGCTTGTCAAGCGACCAGATCCACGCAAGCACAATATCATCGGCACTAAGTGGATCTACCGCAACAAACAAGATGAAAATGGCCAAGTGGTGAGGAATAAGGCCCGTCTTGTAGCTCAAGGCTACACACATGTTGAGGGTATTGATTTTGATGAAACATTTGCACCTGTTGCTAGGCTTGAAGCCATTCGTATATTGCTTGCATATGCTAACCATCATGATATCCTCTTATATTAAATGGATGTGAAAAGTGCATTCCTCAATGGTAAGCTTGAGGAAGAAGTATATGTTGCTCAACCACCAGGTTTTGAGGACCCAAAGCATCCTAACAAAGTCTTCAGACTCAACAAGGCTCTCTATGGCCTCAAGCAGGCCCCGAGGGCTTGGTATGACACACTGAAGGAATTCCTGAAGAAAAAGGGGTTCAAGCCCGGTTCACTTGACCCTACTCTTTTCAATAAATCTTATGATGGTGAACTGTTCATATGCCAAATATATGTTGATGATATTATCTTTGGTTGCACTAACAAGAAATACAGTGACGAATTTGCTCATATGATGCAAGAAGAATATCAGATGTCTATGATGGGGGAGTTGAAATTCTTCCTCGGGCTTCAAATTCGTCAACAACCCAATGGCATCTTCATATCTCAGGAGAAATACCTCAGAGACTGCCTGAAGAAATTCGGAATGCAAGATTGCAAAGGCCTCAAGATACCGATGCCAACAAATGGCCAACTCAACACTGACGAAAATGGCAAAGATTTCGATCAGAAGGTATATCACTCCATCATTGGTTCGCTGCTTTACCTATGTGCATATAGGCCAGATATTATGCTTAGCGTTTGCATGTGTGCCCGCTTTCAAGCGTCACCGAAGGAATCACACCACCAGGCTATGAAATGAATTCTTCGATATTTGGCTCACACCCCAACGCTTGGATTATGGTATCCCAAGGGCTCATCACTTGATCTTGCTGGATATTCCGATTCTGATTATGCTGGTGATCGAGTGGATCGCAAGTCAACATCAGGTAGATGCCGTTTCCTCGGACGATCTCTTGTATGTTGGTCCTCGAAGAAGCAGAACTGTGTTTCACTTTCTACTGCCGAGGCTGAGTACATTGCTGCTGGCACCTGTTGCTCTCAGTTACTATGGATGAAGCAAACCCTCAAGGACTATGGCGTCAACGTGAAGAAAGTGCCACTCTACTGCGACAATGAGAGCGCCATCAAGATCGCCCACAACCCAGTGCAACACTCAAGGACGAAGCATATTGAGATTCGTCACCATTTTCTTCGTGATCATGTGCTGAAGGGAGACATCGTCATCGATCACGTGAAGACTGAAGACCAGCTTGCAGATATCTTCACTAAGCCCTTGGATGAGAGAAGGTTTTGCATGTTGCGGTGTGAGCTAAACATCTTAGAATCTTCTAATGTCCTTTGAAAAGGACACACATCCTAAGTAACATTTTTGATGACTTTGATGACTTTGATGACTTTGATGCACAACACACGAAGTAACATTTTTCTTCAATCAATGAAGACTAACCCTCTAAGTGTGAAGAAATTAATGAAGAACTTGATTCTCAGAACCCTACGACAATTGTACGCGGTGTCTGAAATCATCATAGTTCTTATACGGTGGGTAACGCCACCACCTCTTTTTGACGTTCTTCAAATTTGAGTTGTTCGTCATTTGCAATTTCGTCAATCTTTTCAATTTTGTCATTTGAGGTTATTCTTCACTGCTTATCTTGATTTGAGCTTTTCATGTCCTCAACAGCATCCACATATAGCTATTTCTTCATTCGGAGTTTTTCGTCATCTATGTGGATGTGATCGGACCCACTCCCCTCTATGCTAAGCTCAACCCACTCTGTTCACAATCTCTTCATATGCGTTCTACTTGACACTGTTCAAAGTCTTCACTGTGTCCTTGACAGCTGAAGAAATTGCGAACACATTTTGAAAATATTCTAATCAATTTTTGGCGGTTGCCACAGTAACTTCATCCCGCGCTTCGCACGCGTGGATTGAGATGAAAATGCATGTGTGACGCGTGTCACTCAGATGCGAATCGCCAGGGGCTTATCCGTCCAAAATTTTCGGGCCACTCAGTTTTTACCGCACCTATATAAAGGATTGACTCCGTCAACCTCAACTCCTTTCACTCTCGCGCCCCTGTCGCTCTCAAACCGTAGCGCCGCCGCTGGATCTCATCGTCGCCGGAGAGGAAGAGCTTCACTGCCTCGACTTCTTCGTCGTCGTACTCGCGCCGGCCGTGGATTTCTTCACCTCCGCCACCGCCGTAGCCGTCTTTTGTCACCAAGTTAGGGCACGAAAGATCTGAACTGATGATTTCCTTCGCCTCGTCGTCCAGTTCGTCGAGTTCATCCTTGGGGTAATTAAAATTTATTTTTACCGCCCAAGTTTGATCTTTTTACTACCACAAAATCTTCAAGTGCTGTTTTTACCACTCTTCCAATTCTTCAGCACTTCCTTCTGGCCAGTCTTGAGTATTTTCACCTAAGTTACACTTAACAACAAGATTCCTCAATTGTGCAATTGCTTCAATCTGTAGAACTCTGGAACCTTTGTCAAGAACAATTAGTGAAATGCGTCAAGACGATAAGGGTCAATTTCTTCACCTGGTTTATTTTGAAAAATCTCTGAGAACGCATGTGACTCTTCCCTATTTCCTCGCAACTATATTCTATTCACAGGTACAATGTCTGCCGACGAATCACTAGGTTCTCATCAAATTAATTCATTTGCAGCATTGCTTGAGGAAAACCTTCAAACTTCTTCAGAGTCCTCAAAAGTTCAAAAACCTCAGCTGAAGAAAATGGCTGATGGGAAAAGACCTCAGAAGGGAGGCAAGCGGAAAGAGGAACATATTGCCTTTGAGATTCCTGACGATCTGTATGATGGATATTGCACTCCAGATGAGAAAACACATGGAAAGGAAACAAAGGAGCAGCGCAAAACGCGCATGCAAAAGATCAAGAGGTACTGGACATACCAGTGGAGGGATTACAATTTCGTCACCTCCAAGTACGTGAAGGACTTTGCTGTGAAGCCTCCGTGCAACAGGCCACCACTTGCTGAAGGCCAGACTGCTCATCCAACTAGCATCCGTAGGGGTGAAGAATTCCCCAAAGAATGGGCAAAGCAACAGGCTAAGTTGCAGAAACAGGCCAAAAAGGCCGTTGATGAATTCAACAAGGCCGCAAAGGCCTCAGCTGAAGCGGGCGCAAGTGGCAGCGCAAGTGCTCCGAAGAAAGCCATGCAGAAGAAGCCTGCCAGCAAGCCAAAGCCGTCAGTCCCAAAGGCTTCAGCACCCAAGACTTCAAAATCTTCAGCGCCTCCAACCTGAGCTGCCCGACCACCTGAGGCAAGTGCTGATGAAGCCAATGGCTGAAGGAGATGTTCCTAGGACAACCTTCCTAGTGAAGGATTTGCTATATGTGCCAAGGACCGTTTTTCGCATTTTGTCCAAAACCCTCAGTCCAATTAAGGGTCACAACTCCAACACTGAAGAAGTTGTGGGAATTATGAAGAACTTGATGTTCCATATTATTCATGGCACTCCCATCAACATTCATGATTTCTTTCTGAGGACTTTGGTCACAGTGGCACAGTCGCCTTTTGATCTGAAGCCATATGCTCCATGGATCATGAGATTCATCAGATCCCGATCTGCTATTCACTACAAGGCTGACCGTCAGAATCACTTGAGCTATTTTCCTGAAGTAGAAGTTCTTCAGAGCACCATCTCCTCAGTTCCTGGCAAGGGCAAGACTCCCGTAGATGAAGGCTTACATCCTCTGGATGGACATTTTCGTCAACCAATCTCCAGCTCCAATGCTGATGAAACTGCCAGCCAGGACACCGCTGCAAAAGCTTCAAGGCCAATTTCTTTACCTGAAGCACCATGTGTCATGACGGACCGTGAGCTGCTCATCAGTCTTCACCAGAAAGTGGACAGGAATCACAGATGGGTTAAGCGGCAGTTTGCTGCTGTACAAGCCAACATGAATGTGATGCATAACGTAGTCCGCAAAAACCGCTATTATCTTCATGAGATTTTTGACAGATCATGGGCCATCCTTTCACACCTCATGACCGATGAAGAACTTGTTGATTTGGACTTCCAGATGAACTTTGACTAGGCAGAACCGCCAAGGAAGAAGTTCAAGAATACCAAAGTTCCTCCCCTCATGCCAAGTTCAGAGTCTTTATCGCGCAGGACTGATGAAAATGAAGCTGTCGAAGACACTGCGGCTGGTCCATCTGCTTCACTCGACCCCAACAACGCTGGCGCTCCCTCATCTTCATCACGATGATTTTCTTCAGGGGCGTTAGTCCTCACCCTTGTCTCCTTTTGGTCATTTGATGACAAAGGGGGAGAAGAGTGAATTAGTCTTCAAGCGGGTCGATATATGGGCTGTTTTTGCTTAAGTTGCAACTCTTGGACTTTGTTGGATTTGCTCTTTGATGAGTTGTAACTTAAATACTGTTGGTCGTCTGACTCTTTTGCTACATTTATTATGCGTGCTCTGATCCTAATATATCTGCTCATGCATGCACAATTTCGTCAGACACCAATTTTCATCATGCATTCATATTCCTCAAATACTTATGATCATGCATGATTGGATTCCAAGATATAGGGGGAGATCTCCACAATTTCAACCTACCATGTGCATTTGCAATCCAAAGCAAATTCCTTATATGCACATCTTCAGGGGGAGTTCCTCAATATCTTGTAACCAATTTCTTCAAACTCTGTACTTACTCTTCAATTATTTTTACTCCCGTTGAAAGCCTAACCAATTTGTCATCAATCACCAAAAAGGGGGAGATTGTAAGTGCATCAAGTGCCCCCTTAGTGGTTTTGGAGTATTGAAGACAAATAGGTTGAGGAACTAATGTGTTTGTGAGTATACACAGGAGACAGAGTCCTTGAAGATTTGGTTTAACACATGGAAGACGACCCCTAAAAATAGATTTCTTCAAGTGAAGAAGTTGGTGATGAAATTGGTACGGCCTTTGAAGAAATTGATGTGAAGACTTTGAAGCTTGAAGACTTTGGTTTTCGTAGTTTCTTTTCTTCTTATTTGAGTCATAGGACAAACCGTACTGTTAAAGGGGGTCTTGGTGAAACATATTTCACATTTCCAAAGTGATGCTCAAAACTTCTCAAACCTATACACACAAGCCGCTTCGAGTGAAGCCTTTGGAAATCTCCAGTACAGCTGACGCATTTGCTAGCGACAGTGACGAAGTTCATCTGGTCGCTGACGAATTTGGTCAGGCTGAGGAGTTAGGAGTTCGCCAATGCGATCTGCCTACCGTGAGGAAATTGAGTGCCCTGACGAAATTGAGAATACAATTTTCCGACCGTTGCTGCGCCGCGTGCCAGCTGTCGAGTGGATCCTTATCCTGACAACGGTCGAATCAGACAAGGGCATTTATGACATTTTATGTCGGGTTGCCCCCTGGCTATAAATAGCCACCCCCCACAACCACTTGTTGGTTGGCTGCTCCGAGAGAACTTGACACTTGTCATTTGAGAGCAACCCATCCTCTGACGACTTTGTGAAAAACCCAAGTGAGGAAAAACCCAACCAGAGCCAAAGTGATTGAGCATCACTGAAGAGATTGATCTGTGTGATCCGACGCTTGTTACCTTTGAGGACTGTCTGTAACACCCCGATTTTTGGCCCTTTCTTTTTCTTTTGGATTTCTTCGAATTTTATTTGGGATTTCTTTTTCCGTGGCTATGTGGTTTTGAAACCTGGGAAGATCTTCTCTCCTGCCACTTCCTAGTGGCTTGTCACTCTCAAATCTATCCCAAGGCCATGTCATTTCCATCTTAGCCCAATCCCAATATTTATTTATTGGGAATATTCCTTTTTCTATTAAAGAAATAACCCTATTTGCCCTAGGTTGTCAAGCAACCTATATTTCTGCCTTCCACAAAATTCCCAAAAAGTTCTCATAAATTCTTTGGATCATATCTTCCACAAATATGCCAAAATCCATCCTTGCCTAGTTCAAAAATAATTCAAGAATATTCATTTCCTATTCTGTCCAAATTGACACTTTGTGAAGGAAGTGCTATTTATATTTTCTTGATTGCCCTCAAAATTTTTGGGCACTCTCTCATACCCAAATAATTGTCACATGCCAAAATTCAACTTCATTTGCCTAGTAAATCTTCCTCAGCAAATTTCCAAAGTTTCTGTCCAGAGAGAAGCTTTGTGAAGGAAGTACTATCTAGGCTTATCCAAATGAGTTGAAATTTTGGGAGATCCTCCATATGGTCAAATCATGACTGTCCAACAAATTTCATATCCATACAACAATCTATGTGAGCACAACATCCAATCTTGGTTTCTGGTCACAATTTCAGTTTCTGAAGCAACTATAATTTTCATTGCTTCAAAAATTCTGAAATTAATCCAGGACCTAAATATCCCTAAATAATGTGAGCATGCCAAAACTCACATTATTTTGCCAAGCCATTTTCTCTGCAAAATTCCCCCAAGTTTCTGTCCAGTGGGTAGCATTGTGAAGGAAGTACCATTTTTACTTATCCAAATGGGATGAAATTTTTATGGTATCTTCATATGCCCAAATAATCATCCTCCCCCAATTTTCAGCCCCACCAAAGCAACCATGTGAGTGCTACTTCCTGATCTAGCTTCTGGACCAGATTTGGCAGTTGTAAAGCAACTATGCTAAACTTTGGTCCAAATCCCTTCAAAATCCACAGGATGGTAGTCCTTCCTACCCTAAACCCCTGAGACATCCTGGTTAGCTCTTATCCTCTCTAAGTTGATCACTACTTCAGGCTTAAGTTTGCAACAACAAAGTTCAGTCGATCCCTCCCATCAACCCACAGTGGTTTTCTTCGATCTATCACCTCAGGTAGGACCCACTTAAGAGAGACAACATGCTAGACATCGTTTGATTGGCCAGAGTGCACCGCGTGCGCCTGTGCACGCGGTGACCACACGGTCTGGCGCGCCGAAAGCGTGCTCTGGACTACGGGTCCCTCTTCCGCCGCCCAAACGCCGAGTTTCCGCCACCGCACCACGTCCATAGCAATGCCCTCACTCTCCTGCGTCCGCGTGTACTCTCTGGACCCCTCCCCCTCCCCTCTTTCCGCTCCGGCAAGCACGCCGTCCCGGGATGCCCGCGGCCGTCGTCGCTTTGCCTTTGTCCTTTCCATCCCCGCGGCAACTTTGCACCGAATACACCTCCCCTAGCCCTCTCTCCCTCTCCGCGTGTGCGCGCGTGCACGCGGTCGCGCCAGAGGAATCGTCCGCGCACTCCTGTCGTCGTCCGGCTATGGCATCAACGCCGTGGCTATATAAGCCCACCCCGAGCAACCCCGACCTCACCAGCAGCCTCACTCCCCTTCCCTAGCCCCCTTCGACCAGTCAACCGAGCTCGGGAGGCTCTCCTCCTCGAGCATTGCCACCATGGCCGCCGCTCGGGTCGGCCTAATTCTCGGCGAGCCCGAGCTCCTCTCTCCTTCCTACCACCCCCAGAAGATCACCCGGAGCTCGCTGAGCACCCCCACCGCTTCGTCTCGTCCCCGGAGTAGCTATGGCCTCGCCCCCAAATCCGGTCGACGACCTCTTCCGCCGCTGCTCAAGCCACCGCCACTCCATACCTCCTCGGCGTCCGTGCTACGCGGGGACGGATGCGGCCCGCTCTCCTGAACTCGCCAGTGCCCTCACCTCGGACGGAGATGGCCCGAGTCGCCGGGCAAGCGCCGGCGAGAGCGCGTCTCTCCTGTGCAGCGCGGGCGGGAGGGAGGTTGAAGACGCTGACATGGCAGGCGGGCCCCACACCCAGCGACCCCACCCGTCAGTCAGAGGAGCCGTTGACCCCGGGCCCGTGCACGTTTAAGTGAAGACGTATTCACCAGAATATGTTTTCGCTTAATAAAAGCGTATTCTGTCACCGCTGCGGGAGAAAGTGCGCTTTCACTTTCTAAAAGTGTATTCGGCAAAGTACGCTTTCTATTTAACCCAGCCGGCCGAAAGGATTATATTGCGGACGTTCGTCCGTTAGCCACAGAAAAACTCAATTTTTATTTGTTTTTCTGTCTATCGAACGAACGGCCGTAACTTTTCACCCACAACTCCGAATCAGGTGATTCCAAAGCCCACGATCTCAGTTCGTCGAGCCCGTTCGATGGTACCATTTTCATAATGTTGTCACACTCTGAAAATGACCATTTTGCCCCTGCCCTTATTCATCCCCCTTCGAGAGGGAATCTTTTCCGGCGATTTTTCCGCGAGTATCTCCGCACTTCTTCCCGGTGGTTTCTTCACCCCCAGGCAAGCCACAACAGCCACTTGCATGATGGCATTGCAGTAGCCATGGTTTTCCACTTGAATATTTAATATTTGTTTGCTCATTTGATTATTTTGTGAATGCTTCGAATATGCTTGTGAATCCATGTCTATGCTTATGCCATGTTCATCTAGTGAGTGATATGATTAATTGTTAATGATATTATTCTCATGTTTTATTCTTGTAATCATTCCCGATGCTATTGATAATAATATGCTCATATGAGTAGTTATAGGTTGGTTATGAACTTACTTGTGATATTCGTGATCTTCTTTATGCCATGCTCATTTGCATCTCGTAGACTAAATGATTAATCATTGTTGATGTTGTGTTGTTAAATGGTTATGTTGCCCATCCATGGTTGCATTGATATCATGCTTATCTGCATTGTTATTTCATCATGTTATAATATTGTGACTTAGCTCATCACCATTCAAGTTGAACCTGACATTAATCGAACTTGAACACATCTGTTGGCTGAGTCATGGTGCCACCGAATAGAGCTCACCAGTGCAACCACACTTGCCTGGATGGGGAGGCCCTAATGCGGTCTATTGTCATGCCTCTCGCTGGAACCTCCAACTAGGGAAGGTTATGGGTGCGCGCTACCCTGATCAGGTAGGCTACCATAAGCCTTGAGTACCCGAGTTGTATGGATCCGAGGTCCCCGTTTGGGACGATGTTTTGTTTGGCCACGACGGTGGCAGCCACAGAGGTGGCGGATGTCACATGTTGACATCGGGGTAACCCAGGACATAGCCCAAAGGGGAGTTTGTCGGAGTGGCCGGGAGAGTGTCATGCAATAGACTGGTTTTGTCGGAATGTCGTTGGTCCACCCGAATGGGAGCACGAGGCCATGAGTTCCGTGGTGTGGGTATAGTGTACTAACCTCTGCAGAGTGTATAATCTATCGATAGCCGCGTCCTCGGTCATGGACACAGTTCGTAGTAGGTCACACTATGGGTCAACAGAAATAATAACCTGAATAATAAACAACCCCGGTTCCATGAGAAAGAAGTTGGTTGATCTTTATGTGGTCATGCGATGATCACAGGTAGAGATCAAGCTCCGTGTGATCATATGATGATCACGATGGTATAGTTGATATCGAGCTTGGTTGATCCTGAGGTCATCGAGTGATGATCCCGATGGTAAGTTTGTGGTTACGAAATAACCTCCGAGCAGAGTAAGTTGGTCCATGAGACCTTAAACGTCGACCCCCTTGCATGCTAGTGCTAGTATCATCCTGTTCATATCATGAATTATATGTTGTTGCCATGCTCATGTTGTTGCCAAGCTCATGTTGTTGCCATGCTCATGTTGTTGCCAAGCTCATGTTGTTGCCATGCTCATGTTGTTCTAGTAGTATCGTGTACATCTTTGATGATAAACCTGTAAATGCCATGCTGTTGTATGTCTTGATTGCTTTGGTTGTTGTGAGCTTGCGAGTACATTCAAAGTACTCACCTGGCATGTCATGCCAGATTGCAGGTGATGCCATGATTGCTTGTTTGTTGAGGACCCCGAGGTTGCGCTCTAGGATACGCCCCAGCCAGAGTCCCTGTGGAGTGGAGTTCATCACCGTCGCCGTTGTTCCGCTGCTAGAGTTTATTCCGCTTCGAGATGTCTCGCTGCTAGCATAGAGCTATCTGAGCAGGCAAAGTGTCGCCGTGCCCCTGTAACCTTAGTGCCTTCAGAACCTTTGTACTCGTGTTATTTGTAATAAAGAGCTGATTTGTTCTATGCCAAGCAGTGCCGTATTCTAGAAGACTTGATCTCTGGGCTGGAATACGAGGTGTTCCGGTTCCTCTGAGCCGGGGTGCCGCAAGGCTTGGTATCAGAGCAGGTCTGGCTGTAGGACGCCCTAGTCAGCGCGAGCGTTAGAAACCGTTAGTATAGAGTCTAGTCGGCTTGCTGCACTTGATTGCTGCATTTGTTTGCTGCATAGGATGCATATAGACTTATTATATTGTCTCTAATGGTTGATCTTGTGAGTGTAGGTGGCATCATTTTCGATCCACTACCTGCACCCTCCAGCTTTGCATACGCGTTCTTTGGTGTTTGGTGTCATCTCTGTCCCAGCGGAGTGATGCCGAGGTACCTTGTGGTGTCGATCACTTGCAGGATTGATACACAGGTATCACACCAATATTTTCTCTTCAGCCACACCTATCGTTTCGGTGGTAGACACGTTTCTACCCCAGATCTTGCCATCCAACCCGCTGTTTGGCAACCCTCACTGGTCTTTGCTATCAGAAAAGGGCAATGCCAGCAAACCCTGATTTCCACCGCTATCCTACTCTGTCACCCATTCCCTGGACGAGTACGGTTCCCTTCCGTACGCTTGATGATGATGTGGCCGTGACATTCGTGTTCCGCTACATGATCACCGAGTCCGTCCTCCTCCTTAAACCCATCTAGATGCAACTTGTGCTGAGCCAGCGCTTGGTGTAGCTCTGTTTACACCAACCTCTCCACACGCCGATCCATTTTCGTGCACACCGCCACAGCATATTAGATCGTAGTACCGGAGTTCCCTCGAGAATTGTGTGCTTAAGTAGGCATGCATAGTGAGGTGAATAGCTGTGAAGTGTGATGTTGCTTGTATGTACTCTTAATGCTGTGTGTGCTCTTATTTTAGTCGTTTCTTTTGGCTTCTTTCTTTGGGCCCTCGGTGTTACCTTATTTCCCCTTATGAAATTTGCTCATCAACCGACACTGGACTTGAAGAATCAGTGAGGGATTCAAATATTTGGAAGCTCAGCTAAACAGTATGGAATTATCCGTGGACGGCATTATATGGGGAATATCTGGTTTGAATACAAATGATGTTCTGGAATGACTATCAGCAACAAGGTTACATCAGTGTGCAACCATCACAATCGTAATGAACCAGTTGGAAGACAATTGGTGTGCAAGACAAAAGTACATTTCTAGTCAAAAGAATATCAAGGATATATATATATATATGGCATTCAGTCCGCACACTATAATGAAAAGCTTCTGGAGTAAGCAACCTAGTCTTCCTCCGCACGCAACCAGAGAAGCTTACGACGCAAGGTTACGCGATATACCTCAGTACGATATGTGGGTGAATTCCAGTGTAAGATACTTAGTCTTCTTTGGTAAGCCACCGCAGAAACCTTCTGGCATAAGGCACCGAATCTTCCTCAGCAAGCAACCAGGAGGAGAAGCTTCTGAGGTACGGTACTCAGTCTTTTTCAGCAAGCTACCCCGGCAAAAGCTTCGACTATAAGCTATTCAGTCTTCCTCAGCACGCTACTCTTGATGGCTTCCAACACAAGCTATTCAGTCCTCGTCAGTACGTCACTACAAACCGCCATCGACAGTGGTACAAGATATTACACAGTGAGTTGGCAGCATATGGCAGTGCATCTCAAGAATCAGGTCCGCAATAGTTTGTCAGAAGCAAGAATCAGTCAAGACACAAGTGTCTGCCTCGGGATCCAAATGCTCAGGTACATATGCTTCCATATATATTCTGAACATGCTGCCAAGGTCATTCAAGTCACTCATATGATGATACCAGCACGGTGAGAATCCAACAAATCCGTGAGTATGTAAGAAAAAGAAAGCAAGTTATACACCTCAGCGTGATGCAATGTCTGACAAACTATGAAGCAAGACAATGTTGGGACAACAATCCTGACAGTGGATATCAAGGCCAGCTTCCTCACACCCGACAAAGTGATATCATTAACATCTGTCACTATCATGAATGACTGACCACAGCAGTGAGCTCTATACAAGTAACTGTGAACCTGGTATATGATCATGATGAACCCTTGCTTACCTTTTCCTGGTAACGGCACCACGCCTGTGTTCTAAGCTGCTTTTGGCTATTCAGGGTGGATGCCGCCTTTAGATTTCTCTTTTCAACAATTGTCCCTTGTTCTGAGCTGCTTTTCGGCCATCTCGGCAGCTGTTGAGTTTCTTTTTGTAGCAGCGACCCTATGCTCTGAGCTGTTCTTCGGCCGTCTTAGGGAACTGCTACATTCTTCTTATCAACCCTGCCTCATGCTCTAAGCTGCTTTTCAGCTGTCGTGAGTCATGGTTGAGTTATTTCAGTAATGTCCCAGATCTGAGTTGTAAAGACCGTTCTGGTGGCTACCGATTTATTTGCTGATTTCATGCAAAGGTTCGGATGATCATTGCCCTACAGTTAGAGCTTGAGAGATGATAAACGTGCCAGTTAAGCGTGTTGCACGGCCATAGGATAAAGTATGTTTGCCGGAATATTGTACATGACAACACCTATGGTCACACGAAGAATTAAAGATATCTATGGCCAAGCTCTTTCAGCAAAAGGTTCAGAAAAAGAGAACAATAATGAAGGAGCGGGACTGTCAATACAGGAATGATAATTGTTGCATGAACAATACGGTACGAATACACAAGACAGTCTGATTCCGTATTGGTCACCATGAACACACACCCAAGGGGCCTACTCTGTTTGGAAGGACCTCATATCAAGGCGATAGTCGAATCATCGGTACGGATTCGAGACAGTGGAGCCAGCCAAGGTAATTCAGAACTACCTTCTAGCAGTCAGATCCCGCCAAGAGAATGGCTATGATTCTCAGCATTGTTTTGAACCCGGAGGACATGCATCTACTCTAGTAACCCGATGCAAGGAATAAATGTTTCATGTCCACCGAGAAAATTTGTTCCTGACTCCATTCATACTACCAGTGCTGGATATAAGAATGTCACGTCAATAGGGACCTCACTCCTGGACATATGGAAATCCCGGTCATGATAATATCAGACAAGGCAGCAGACATAAAAGAATTGAAGTCAGAGCAAGGATGAACATATGAAGGAAGGCCTGTCAGAATATGGATACGGTGAAGCAAACCACCCTAGAGCAAGGCAGTCAGTTAGATGAAATTCAGTAGGAACATCATATGAAAGAAAAAGGATACCCGAGTTGGAAACGGTTTCCTTAAGTCAGTATATTCATACTTGTTCCTTGAGAAACCAAATATCGAGGACCAGATTTATCGTAAGGGGGGTAGGTTTGTAACACCCTGATTTTTGTCCCTTTCTTTTTCTTTTGGATTTCTACGAATTTTATTTGGGATTTCGTTTTCCGTGGCTATGTGGTCTTGAAACCTGGGAAGATCTTCTCTCCTGCCACTTCCTAGTGGCTTGTCACTCTCAAATCTATCCCAAGGCCATGTCATTTCTATCTTAGCCCAATCCCAATATTTATTTATTGGGAATATTCCTTTTTCTATTAAAGAAATAACCCTATTTGCCCTAGGTTGTGAAGCAACCTATATTTCAGCTTTCCACAAAATTCCCAAAAACTTCTCATAAATTCTTTGGATCATATCTTCCACAAATATGCCAAAATCCATCCTTGCCTAGTTCAAAAATAATTCAGGAATATTCATTTCCTATTCTGTCCAAATTGGCACTTTGTGAAGGAAGTGCTATTTATATTTTCTTGATTACCCTCAACATTTTTGGGCACTCTCTCATACCCAAATAATTGTCACATGCCAAAATTCAACTTCATTTGCCTAGTAAATCTTCGTCAGCAAATTTCCAAAGTTTCTGTCCAGAGAGAAGCTTTGTGAAGGAAGTACTATCAAGGCTTATCCAAATGAGTTGAAATTTTGGGAGATCCTCCATATGGTCAAATCATGACTGTCCAACAAATTTCATATCCATCCAACAAACTATGTGAGCACAACATCTAATCTTGGTTTCTGGTCACAATTTCAGTTTGTGAAGCAACTATAATTTTTATTGCTTCAAAAATTCTGAAATTAATTCAAGACCTAAATATCCCTAAATAATGTGAGCATGCCAAAACTCACATTATTTTGCCAAGCCATTTTCTATGCAAAATTCCCCCAAGTTTCTGTCCAGTGGGTAGCATTGTGAAGGAAGTACCATTTTTACTTATCCAAATGGGATGACATTTTTATGGTATCTTCATATGCCCAAATAATCATCCTCCCCCAATTTTCAGCCCCACCCAAGAAACCATGTGAGTGCTACTTCCCGATCTAGCTTCTGGACCAGATTTGGCAGTTGTAAAGCAACTATGCTAAACTTTGGTCCAAATCCCTTCAAAATCCACAGGATGGTAGTCCTTCCTACCCTAAACCCCTGAGACATCCTGGTTAGCTCTTATCCTCTCTAAGTTGATCACTACTTCAGGCTTAAGTTTGCAACAGCAAAGTTCAGTCGATCCCTCCCATCAACCCACAGTGGTTTTCTTTGATCTATCACCTCAGGTAGGACCCACTTAAGAGAGACAACACGCTAGACATCGTTTGATTGGCCAGAGTGCACCGCGTGCGCCTGTGCACGCGGTGACCACACGGTCTGGCGCGCCGAAAGCGTGCTCTGGACTTCGGGTCCCTCTTCCGCCGCCCAAACGCCGAGCTTCCGCCACCGCACCATGTCCACAGCAATGCCCCCACTCTCCTGCGTCCGCGTGTACTCTCTTGACCCCTCCCATTCCCCTCTTTCCGCTCTGGCAAGCACGCCGTCTCGGGATGCCCGCGGCCGTCGTTGCTTTGCCTTTGTCCTTTCCATCCCCGCGGCAACTTTGCACCGAATACACCTCCCCTAGCCCTCTCTCCCTCTCCGCGCGTGCGCGCGTGCACGCGGTCGCGCCAGAGGAATCGTCCGCGCACTCCCATTGTCGTCCGGCTATGGCATCAACGCCGTGGCTATATAAGCCCACCCCGAGCAACCCCGACCTCACCAGCAGCCTCACTCCCCTTCCCTAGCCCCCTTCGACGAGTCAACCGAGCTCGGGAGGCTCTCCTCCTCGAGCATTGCCACCATGGCCGCCGCTCGGGTCGACCTAAATCCCGGCGAGCCCGAGCTCCTCTATCCTTCCTACCACCCCCAGAAGATCACCCGGAGCTCGCTGAGCACCCCCACCCCTTCGTCTCGTCCCCGGAGCGGCTATGGCCTCGCCCCCAAATCCGGTCGACGACCTCTTCCGCCGCTGCTCAAGCCACCGCCACACCATACCTCCTCGGCGTCCGTGCTACGCGGGGACGGATGCGGCCTGCTCTCCTGAACTCGCCAGTGCCCTCACCTCGGCCGGAGATGGCCCGAGTCGCCGGGCAAGCGCCGGCGAGCGCGCGTCTCTCCTGTGCAGCACGGGTGGGAGGGAGGTTGAAGACGCTGACATGGCGGGCGGGCCCCACACCCAACGACCCCACCCGTCAGCCAGAGGAGCCGTTGACCCCGGGCCCGCGCACGTTTAAGTGAAGACGTATTCACCAGAATACGTTTTCGCTTAATAAAACCTTTTCTGTCACGGCTGCGGGAGAAAGTGCGCTTTCACTTTCTGAAAGCGTATTCGGCAAAGTATGCTTTCTGTTTAACCCAGCCAGCCGAAAGGATTATATTGCGGACGTTCGTCCGTTAGCCACAGAAAAACTCAATTTTTATTTGTTTTTCTGTCTATCGAACGAACGGCCGTAACTTTTCACCCACATCTCCGAATCAGGTGATTCCAAAGCCCACGATCTCAGTTCGTCGAGCCCGTTCGATGGTACCATTTTCATAATGTTGTCATACTCTAAAAATGACCTTTTTTCCCCTGCCCTTATTCAGCCCCCTTCGAGAGGGAATCTTTTTCGGCGATTTTTCCCCGAGTATCTCCGCACTTCTTCCCGGTGGTTTCTTCACCCCCAGGCAAGCCACAACAGCCACTTGCATGGTGGCATTGCAGTAGCCATGGTTTTCCACTTCAATATTTAATAATTGTTTGGTCATTTGATTATTTTGTGAATGCTTCGAATATTCTTGTGAATCCATGTCTATGCTTATGCCATGTTCATCTAGTGAGTGATATGATTAATTGTTAATGATATTATTCTCATGTTTTATTCTTGTAATCATTCCCGATGCTATTGATAATAATATGCTCATATGAGTATTTATCGGTTGGTAATGAACTTACTTGTGATATTCGTGATCATCTTTATGCCATGCTCATTTGCATCTCGTAGACTAAATGAATAATCATTGTTGATGCTGTGTTGTTAAATGGTTATGTTGCCCATCCATGGTTGCATTGATATCATGCTCATCTGCATTGTTATTTCATCATGTTATAATATTGTGACTCAGCTCATCACCATTCAAGTTGAACCTGACATTAATCGAACTTGAACACATATGTTGGCTGAGTCATGGTGCCACCGAATCGAGCTCACCAGTGCAACCACACTTGCCTGGATGGGGAGGCCCTAATGCGGTCTATTGTCATGCCTCTCGCCGGAACCTCCAACTAGGGAAGGTTATGGGTGCGCGCTACCCTGATCAGGTAGGCTACCATAAGCCTTGAGTACCCGAGTTGTATGGATCCGAGGTCCCCGTTTGGGATGATGTTTTGTTTGGCCACGACGGTGGTAGCCATAGAGGTGGCGGATGTCACATGTTGACATCGGGGTAACCCAGGACATAGCCCAAAGGGGAGTTTGTCGGAGTGGCCGGGAGAGTGTCATGCAATAGACTGGTTTTGTCGGAATGTCATTGGTCCACCCGAATGGGAGCACGAGGCCATGAGTTCCGTGGTGTGGGTACAGTGTACTAACCTCTCAGAGTGTATAATCTATCGATAGCCGCGTCCTCGGTGATGGACACAGTTCGTAGTAGGTCACACTATGGGTCAACAGAAATAATAACCTGAATAATAAACAACCCCGGTTCCATGAGAAAGAAGTTGGTTGATCTTTATGTGGTCATGCGATGATCACAGGTAGAGATCAAGCTCCGTGTGGTCATATGATGATCACGATGGTATAGTTGATACCGAGCTTGGTTGATCCTGAGGTCATCGAGTGATGATCACGATGGTAAGTTTGTGGTTACAAAATAACATCCGAGCAGAGTAAGTTGGTCCATGAGACCTTAAACGTCGACCCCCTTGCATGCTAGTGCTAGTATCATCCTGTTCATATCATGAATTATATGTTGTTGCCATGCTCATGTTGTTGCCATGCTCATGTTGTTCTAGTAGTATCGTGTTCATCTTTGATGATAAACCTGTAAATGCCATGTTGTTGTATGTCTTGATTGCTTTGGTTGCTGTGAGCTTGCGAGTACATTCAAAGTACTCACCTGGCATGTCATGCCAGATTGCAGGTGATGCCGTGATTGCTTGTTTGTCGAGGACCCCGAGGTTGCGCTCTAGGATACGTCCCAGCCAGAGTCCCTGTGGAGTGGAGTTCGTCACCGTCGCCGTTGTTCCGCTGCTAGAGTTTATTCCGCTTCGAGATGTCTCGCTGCTAGCATAGAGCTATCTGAGCAGGCAAAGTGTCGCCGTGCCCCTGTAACCTTAGTGCCTTCAGAACCTTTGTACTTGTGTTATTTGTAATAAAGAGCTGATTTGTTCTATGCCAAGCAGTGCCGTATTCCTGAAGACTTGATCTCTGGGCTGGAATACGGGGTGTTCCGGTTCCTCTGAGCCGGGGTGCCACACTGTCATTCCTCCAGACGGTTAGGCGTCACGTTCTGAGCACCCAAGAGTAATTGTGGCATGCCGGTGAACAAGTCTGTGAAGGTTTTGGAAGTCTACCTTGAAGACTTACCACGAGTGATTGGGCGAGGCCTAAGTGACCTTAGCTCAAGAGGAATACGGTGAGGACTAAGTGTTCTCTGAGTTGCGACTCAGCCGCCTCAACCAGACGTACAGTTGATGCAGCAACTGGAACTGGTCTACCAAATTCCATTGTCTTCACCGAGCCAATCTGGTTTCAAATTCCTCACCCTCCCTTACTTTATTCCGCAGTTGAAAATTTGTGATCTATCCTCTGACGAATTTGAACTGAAGTATTTGATCATGCTATCTTTTATTTCCTCAGTTCATATTCTTCATGCGTGTATAATTGTATGATTGCATGTTCTTCACCCTTATGTATGTTGTTCGCATGTACTCTGAATCTGTGATGACTTAGTTTCCCATGCGTCTCTATTTCTTCACTCTGATCTTCGTCAAATTCATCAGAGTTTGACAAATTTCTAATAATCTCCCATTCACCCCCCTCTAGGAGATAACCTGCGCTTTCATTATGATCAGATTATCCATGAATATTATTGGAGTCTTCTCTAAACTCTTTTATGCATGATTATTATAGCTTCGTATTTCTTCTCCGATCTATTGATTTGGTTTGGCCAACTAGATTGATTTATCTTTCCATGGGAAGAGGTGCTTTGTAATGGGTTCGATCTTGCGGTGGTCAATCCCAGTGACAGTAAGGGACATGACACGTATGTATCGTTGCTATTAAGGGTAAAAAGATGGGGTTTATTCATGCGTGAGTTTACTTTGTCTACATCATGTCATCTTGCTTAAGGCGTTACTCCATTCTTTATGGACTTAATACACTAGATGCATGCTGGATAGCGGTCGATGTGTGGAGTAATAGTAGTAGATGCAGGCAGGAGTCGGTCTACTTGTCTCGGACGTGATGCCTATATACATGATCATTGCCTTGGATATCGTCATGTTTATTTGCTTTTCTATCAATTGCCCAACAGTAATTTGTTTACCCACCGTATGCTATTTTCTTGAGAGAAGGCTCTAGTGAAAACTATGGCCCCCGGGTCTATCAAAATCATATATTAAAAACCCTAAAAATACCTTGCTGCACTTTTATTTTATTTATTTATTTTATATTTTAGTTCAATCTATCTATCTATCACATACAATTTAATCTTGCAATTAACCGTCGAGGGATTGACAACCCCTTGTTTGCGTTGGGTGCAAGGATTTGTTGTTTTGTGTGCAGGTGCTGCTAACAAGGTGTTGTGTGATTCTCCTACTGGATTGATAACCTTGGTTTCATAACTGAGGGAAATACTTATCTCTACTGTACTGCATCTCCCTTCCTCTTCAGGGAATTACCAACGCAGCTCACAAGTAGCAGGAAGAATTTCTGGCGCCGTTGCCAGGGAGACATCATCAACATCTATCATGTACCTACGCATAAAACTTTCATCTCCTTGCATTTACTTTATTTACCTTTTATTTGCATTTTCCTCTCATTTTCATATCCCCCACTTCTAAAAAGTTTTTACAAAAATACAAAAATATTTTCCCTTTGTCTTTTTCTTGCTTGCTCGTTTTATCGTTATGGCTAGTTCTATTCCCGTTATGCCTTTCCCTCCGAACTTAGGAGACGATCCAGGAATTTTAAACTTTAAATATTTGAGTGACGAATCTTTAAAAGAAGCATGGGATAGATTATTAAAAATACAAGTCAGTGCTAGGCATCAGTTTCACCTTAAATTGTTCCTTAAAGGTTTTTATGTTGGTCTACCCCTTGCTCATAGACGTGTGTTGGATTCTATATTTGAAAACGATTTTTTTGGGAGTGATGCCTTTGCAACCTACGAAAAGATGAAAAGTATATTTGGACAGCCAAAAGTTGAAACTATCGAACCTATTACTCTAGAATACTTTCGTCAAACTGAGCAAATAAAGGAAACAAAGGCTAGTATGGATTCTAACTTTCGAGGAATATTTAATCTTGGCTCTAAAATAAATAGCAATGTGGTGTCACAATCTAGAAGGGTTGATGCTTTAGATCAAAAGATCTCTCTTTGTGTTTTAAAAGAAATAAAAACCCATTGCACTAAGCTTGATCATCTAGTGCACATTATTGATAATGGCAAAGAGAGTGAAATAGGAGTTGCGAGGTTTAAAACCAAGGATGATAATACTTGAAACTATGCATTATGCCTAGCTAGGGGCATAAAACAATAGCGCTTGTTGGGAGGCAACCCAATGAATAAAATATTTTTTTTTGTTTTTGTTTCTGTTATTGTGTGTTTTCACATTTATGCTGCTGTTATGATTGAGTTTTTATGTTTTAATTAGTGTTTGTGCCATGTAAAACCTTTGGGATGATTTGGAAGATAGTATAATTGATGCTGTTTGGAAAACAGAAAGTTTTGCGTCCAGTGCTGGAATTTTGGTTCTGTACTGGAGCGTCAGAAAAATCTGAAATTTTTACGCAGTATTGGTATATGAATTTCCCACGTTTTCCTAATTTTTCAGAATTTTTGGAGTTACAGAAGTATAGCTTTTAAATAGATCTCTACAGACTGTTCTGTTTTTGACAGATTCTGTTTTTGATGCATGGGGTATAAGCCATGGAGAAGTTAGAATACAGTAGGTATAATGCAAAAATAAAATATGAATGGGTTTGCAACAGTACTTAAAGTAGTGATTTATTTTGTTATACTAACGGATCTCATGAAGGTTTTGTTGAGTTTTGTGTGATTGAAGTTTTCAAGTTTTGGGTGAGATCACGATGGATGAAGGAATAAGGAGTGGCAAGAGCCTAAGCTTGGGGATGCCCGAGGCACCCCAAGGTAATATTCAACGAAGACTCAAGCGTTAAGCTTGGGGATGCCTTGGAAGGCATCCCCTCTTTCTTCTACCAACCATCGGTAATTTTACTTGGAGCTATATTTTTATTCGTCACATGATATGTGTTTTTCTTGGAGCGTCGTGTATTATATGAGTCTTTGCTTTGTTTTCTTTTTAGTTTGTCACAATCATCTTTGCTGGACACACCAATTTTAGAGAGCCACACGTTCATCATGATTTGTTAGAATACTCTATGTGCTTCACTTAATTTTTTTGAGCTAGGCAGTTGCTCTAGTGCTTCACTTAAATCTTTTTGAGCATGACGGTGGCCATATTTTGAAGAAATATTTGAACTCATGCTTCACTTATATTATTTTGAGAGTTGATAAGATTAAAATTTTGAAGAAATATTTGCACTCTCATGCTTCACTTATATCTTTTTGAGAGTGGATAATAGTAATGGTAATTTGCACAAGATATGAATTTGGTCCCAAAGTGATGAATATTCAAGAGGGATATAATAAAAACTTTCATATAGATCATTGGATATGATAAGTGTGATTCCTTGCAATAGTTTTGCGATATGGAGATGATAATAAGTGAGTCATGTTAGTGAGTAATTGTGATTTAGTAAGAATATTAGTGTTAAGGTTTGTGATTCCCTATGCATGCACATTAAGTCAATAGTTATGCAACGAAATTATATCCTACTTATGGTGCATTATTCGGTGTTAGTTATGTTCAATGCATGTTTATGACCGTTTTCTCTTTTTGGTTGGTTGCTTCTCAATCTATTTGCTAGCCTTCATTTGTACTAAGCGGAAATACTGCTTGTGCATCCAAACTCCTTAAACCCAAGTTGTGCCAAATGAGTCCACCATATCTACCTATATGTGGTATTTCCATGCCGTTCCAAGTAAATTTGCGTGTGCCAACTCTAATTTTCAAAATAATTTTTCCGTTTTGTGTGCCCGTACCTCTCATGAAGCGGCAGGGGGTGGCCAATATTTTCCATGCTAGGTGTGTTACTCTCACGATGAGTGTTTATTCACTTGTCATTGCACGAAAGAGTGGCTGGTAATAGGGATGCCCAGTCCCACAATGAATCAAAAATTCATAACAAAAAATTCCTTGGAAAGTGTTGGTATGGAGGGCACCCGTGGATACGGCTAGCCATGGATTGTGAAAGAATGGTGGAAAGGAAATAAACTTTATTTTCTGTTTGGGAACCGCCTATGATGTGTCTAGCATGGAAGATATTGGTAATTCTCGGTCATTTTCGTTGACAGGAAAAGCATGCCTCTCAAAAACAATTTTATCTATCTAATTTAAGCTTTGAGCTCTGACACATTTGCAAATCTCTACTTCCCTCTGCGAAGGGCCTATCTATTTACTTTTATGCAATTTTTATTTTTATTTTGAGTCTCCATCTTCTCTTATAAAGCACCAACTAGAGAGCACTATTGTCATACTTGTGCATTGTGTGTAGCTAATATTGAGTGTGTTTCATGAATGGATCAATGATTGAGCATAATGGGCTAGGGATAACTTTCTTTAGCGTTGATATTTTGAAAGACATGGTTGCTTGTTAGTATGCTTGAGTATTTATGTCTTCATGTCAAACTATAGACTATTGCTTTGAATCATTCAAGTCCAAATGTCCATACAACAAAGAAAAGAATATATGATGAATATGATAGGTAGCATTCCACATCAAAAATTCTGTTTTTATCATTTACCTACTCGAGGACGAGCAGGAATTAAGCTTGGGGATGCTTGATACGTCTCCAACGTATCTATAATTTTTGATTGTTCCATGCTATTATATTATCAATCTTGGATGTTTTTATATACATTTACAGCAATTATATATGATTTTTTGGGACTAACCTATTAACTTAGTGCCCAGTGCCAGTTGCTGTTTTTTGCCTGTTTTTGGTTTTCCAGAATATCAGCACCAAACGAAATCCAAATGCCATGAAACTTTTTGGAGATTATTTTTGGACATAAGAGACACTAGAAGCTTCGGGAGGAAGCCAGAAGCCAGAGGAGGTGGCCACGAGCCACCAGGGTGCGCCTGGGGGGGGCAGGCGCGCCCTGGTGCCTCGTGGGCCCACCTCTGCCCCTTTTGACCTAATTCCACCACTATAAATTCTCTAAAATCGGGAAACCAACGGAGGAGTCCACGAAATACTTTTTCCGCTGCCGCAAGCTTCTATTCTTGAGAGATACCATTTGGGGGCCTTTTCCGGCACTCCGCCGGAGGGGGAATCGATCACGGAGGGGCTCTACATCAACCTTGCTACCCTTCCGATGATGCGTGAGTAGTTTACCATAGACCTTCGGGTCCATAGTTAGTAGCTAGATGGCTTTTTCTCTCTTTTTGATCTTCAATACAATGTTCTCCTCGATGTTCTTGGAGTTCTATCCGATGTAATCACTTTTTGCAGTGTGTTTGTTGGGATCTGATGAATTGTGAGTTTATGATCAGATTATCCATGAATATTATTTGAGTCTTCTCTGAACTCTTTTATGTATGATTATTATAGCTTTGTATTTCTTCTCCGATCTATTGATTTGGTTTGGCCAACTAGATTGATTTATCTTGCCATTGGAAGAGGTGCTTTGTAATGGGTTCGATCTTGCGGTGCTCAATCCCAGTGACAGAAAGGGACATGACACGTATGTATCGTTGCTATTACGGGTAAAAAGATGGGGTTTATTCATGCGTGAGTTTACTTTGTCTACATCATGTCATCTTGCTTAAGGCGTTACTCCGTTCTTTATGGACTTAATACACTAGATGCATGCTGGATAGCGGTCGATGTGTGGAGTAATAGTAGTAGATGCAGGCAGGAGTCGGTCTACTTGTCTCGGACGTGATGCCTATATACATGATCATTGCCTTGGATATCGTCATGATTATTTGCTTTTCTATCAATTACCCAACAGTAATTTGTTTACCCACCGTATGCTATTTTCTTGAGAGAAGCCTCTAGTGAAAACTATGGCCCCCGGGTCTATCTAAATCATATATTAAAAACCCTAAAAATACCTTGCTGCACTTTTATTTTATTTATTTTATTTTATATTTTAGTTCAATCTATCTATCTATCACATACAATTCAATCTTGCAATTAACCGCCGAGGGATTGACAACCCCTTGTTTGCGTTGGGTGCAAGGATTTGTTGTTTTGTGTGCAGGTGTTGCTAACGAGGTGTTGCGTGATTCTCCTAGTGGATTGATAACCTTGTTTTCATAACTGAGGGAAATACTTATCTCTACTATACTGCATCTCCCTTCCTCTTTAGGGAATTACCAACGCAGCTCACAAGTAGCACACCTTGGTGGGCACCTACACCCGCTCCTCCATGGGCGGGATAAGTTCGACACCTGACCAGGCGATCCAGTTTGCAACATTCGAGGCTCTCACTGACTTGCGCTACAACGAGATTCAGATGCAGACACACCTAGGTTTCTACTTCTATCCGTCGATGTTTGACACTGGACAAATTCGTTTCCCTTATATTGATCCGGAGTGTGACCGGTCAGCCAGCCACATGTCTCGTTACATAACGGCTGGATATCTTCTTATCGTCAGCTTAGCCCAGGAGCTGAACCGCACTCGAGACAGGCTAGCTGCCGCTCGATCTGCATTTGCTCCACCTTCACTTGCTCATACACCGCTCGTTCCTCCAGTTACTTTACCTCCACCTACACCTGTGATGCCCATGCCTTCTCAGAGTAACTCGGATACCTCGACGGTGACTCCTCATGAGTCCCCAGCCCAGTGGGCTATACTTCTCGCTACTCCAGCTGCTCCTATGCTGCAGAGTCACTCTTCACCCGACTCTAAGGGAGAGCCATCCCGTCAGCGTCGTCGTGTTTCCTTTGCCCCGGAGGTTTCCGTTAGTATCATCAGTTCCGATTCGGAGTCAGATACCAAGGAGACACCAGCAGGACTGTCAGAGTGCCAGTGCGATCACTGCCGTCACGAGTAGACGAGGATGATGTGGTATTTGGTTGTATGCATGTAGTAGTACTATCCATGTTGTCGTCTTGCTTTGTATATTGGATGAGGTTATGTATAATTATGTTGTCTTCTTTTATTCACAATGGTTTTTCCTTGCTTTCTTTTTGGGGTTTGTTGCTTCACCTCCTCAATTTTTCCCTTTATGGATGTTGCTCATCTCGATGCTTCATATTGGGAAACATATATAGGATGACAAGGTGTGGCAGCAGCTGTCATGGTGGCGACGATACCCCCGTTTGTCGATCCGCCAGGCAAGCAGGACATTCCCCAGAACCATATCAGCCACATCCTCCTCCACCTCAAGCACCCACAATAGAGCAGATTATGCGAATGTTTAAAGAAAAGAGAAACCAAGATCTGATGGAATTTCTGAGAAGCATGCAGACTATGGTTGGGCAGAACAATCATAATGGCAACCATTCTAAATTGTCAGATTTTCAGAGGACCAAACCGCCAAGCTTCAGTCAAGCAGTAGATCCGATGGAAGCCGATGACTGGCTGTGGACCATTGAAAAGAAGCTAGAGATTGATCGCACTGAAGATGCTGATAAGGTCCCCTTCGCCACTAGTTATCTGGAAGGACCAGCTGCTATATGGTGGGACAATGCTAAAATTATGTGGCCTGCTGAAGATGAGATTACTTGGGATAAATTCAAAGATAAATTCCGCAAGTATCATATTCCCGCCGGTATCATGAAGGTCAAGCAGCGAGAATTCCTCACCCTTACTCAAGGGAACTCGACTGTAAGTGAGTATTTAAACAAGTTCAATCACTTGGCCCATTATTCCACACATGATATAGCCACCGAAGATTGGAAGATAGATCGGTTCCTCGGAGGGCTCAACCATACCCTCCAGTGTGCACTCAGTATGCTGGATTTCCCCGACTTCCAAACTTTGGTAAACAAGGCACTCATTGCTGAAAGGGAACACAAGCTTGTTAATGATCATAAGCCTGCATATGAAGACCGCAAATACAAGTTTGAACCCAAGAAGGAAGGACAAGTTTTTCAGAAGGTTCGTACCTGGCAGCAGCCACAGTTCGAGTTTAAGCCAACGTGGCATCAGGGGAACACCAAGACTGAAAATCAGTTCAAGACTGTGGTTACAAAACCAGTAAAGGAAGACTGTCAGCATAACAATGAATGCTACTCATGTGGACAGACTGGGTATTACGCTAGGCAATGTCCCAAGAACGAAAAGCCGCCAACCAACCTGAAGCCTCAAGTCAATTATGTGGGACAATTCCCCAACCGAAAGTATATTCAAGGGAAAGTTCATCATATCTCCATCGAAGAAGCTTCCGAAGCTCCCGATGTGGTCATTGGTATGTTTCCTGTTAATAACATACCTGCAATAATTTTATTCGATTCCGGGGCTTCCCATTCTTTTATTTTGCGGAGTTTTGTTACCCAGCATCAACTTTCCTATACTCTTTTGGACAAAGTTATGGTGGTACAATCCCCTGGATCCATGCTCAGGACAAATATTGTATGCCAAGGATTGGAAATATCAATCAATGGAATTATCTTCCCCGCATCGCTGATATCCATTGAATCTCCAAAGTTGGATGTTATTTTGGGGATGGATTGGTTGACAAAACACCAAGTCTACATCAACTACGCAACAAGGGAAGTCACGTTAATAAATCCCTTGGGCCAGCCAGCTCGGTTCTTTGCTGGTAGAGCCATGCCAAAGAAGGGGATGGTTTATGCAGCGATTGCTACAGATATGAATTTAATCCCAGTGGTCTGTGAATTCCCAGATGTGTTTCCAGAGGAATTGCCAGGCATGCCACCAGATCGAGAGCTTGAGTTTTCAATTGAGCTTGTGCCCGGGACAGCACCGATTTACAAGAAATATTATCAAATGCCTTCATCCGAATTAGTGGAGTTGAAGAAGCAATTGGATGAGATGCTTCAAAAAGGATATATTCGCCCCAGCTCGTCTCCTTGGGGTGCACCTGCCATATTTGTGGGCAAGAAGGATGGTAGTCTCCGGATGTGTGTTGACTACCGCGCTCTCAATGATGTCACTATCAAGAATAAATACCCGCTTCCCAGGATCGATGATTTGTTCGATCAACTTAGTGGAGCTCAAGTGTTCTCCAAGATTGATTTGCGAACCGGGTATCACCAGCTGAAAATCAGAAAAGAGGATATCCCCAAGACAGCGTTTACCACAAGATATGGGTTGTATGAGTATACGGTCATGTCATTTGGACTGACCAACGCTCCTGCATTCTTCGAGGCGTGCTCACGAGGCGTGCCCACGAGGCTCGCCGTTTGAAGTGTCTTCGTCTCGTGAGGCCGGCTCGCGAGAGGCCGCCTGTGAGGTCCTCACGCAACTCGCCTCCTGAGGGGCTGCATGTCAACAGATTCACGGTGGGGGGAGCGGCACGCGCTTGCTAACTCGCCCGTGGCCGTTGCATGAGGAGATAAGGCACCAAGGACCTTGGTGAGGTGGCGTGCACGGGAGCAGGCCCGCGAGCCAGAGCTCAGTCGCTTGGATTTAGCGGCACTGCAGGGACGGACCCGAGCACAGGCACCATGCCTAGCCCCCGCTCATGGAATCGGGCAGGGGAGGGGTCGTGAGCGTGTGGCGCTCTTCGGTCGGCATCGAACTTTGCAGGCAATTAAGCAGGTAACATAACTCATCAAGGTAAAATCAGCAAAATTCGTTGCACAACCAAAACGATAGGGGCTAGGCTGCCGCGTCCGGCACGAATCAGCTCGAGATTGGTGCAGCCCATGGGGCGCCCTCAGCCGCATTTAAACAAAATCACCTTGGTAGAAGGGTTCCGGGAGCGAGGCGCGGGAGGCGTGGCAAGAAGGAGTGTGGGCCACGCAGGGCGACGCATCGAGCGCACCTGGCAGGAACGCGCTGGGGCGACGTCAGACCGCCTGGCGAGGCGCGCCCAGGGGGTCCGCTCCTCCGGGGCCTGGGGGCTCACGAGGCCCTGGGGGCTCGCGAGGAGCAGGAGGCTCACGAGGCTCTGGCACGAAGGGCGCCAGCCTCTGGAAAGAGGCATCGGCGTTCCTCAGCCCGAAAGGCATGTGCATGCCGCCGATGGTGGGGCCAACGCCCTGGCTAATCTGAGGCAGCTGGAAGAGATCTTGAGGGCAGGACTTGTTGAGGCTGGTGAAGTCAACGCACATGCGCTCCTTGTCGCCCTTCTTGGGAACGATGACTGGGTTAGCGAGCCATTCGGGATGGCGCACCTCGCGAACGACCCCAGCTTCCTGGAGCTTCTGAACTTCCTTGATGATGAAATGTTGCTTCTCTGGCACCTGGCGCCGTGCTTTCTGCTTGACGGGGCATGCATTGGGGCACACCGCTAAGTGGTGCTCGATCACCTCCCTCGGCACACCGGACAAGTCAGATGCTTTCTAGGCGAAAACATCCGAGTTTGCCCGAAGGAAGGTGATGAGCATGCTTTCCTATGCAAGAGGGAGGCCTGTGCCGATGGTGAAGGCAGGGCCGGAGCCGCTGCCATCCACCGACACCTTCGTCTCGGCGCGGTCCTGAGAGAACAGCTGCTTCTTCTTCACGGGCGCGGCCTCAAGACGCTCGGCCGCGGCCTCAGGAGGCTCGGCCGCATCCTCGTCGGCCGGGTGCGTGACCGCGGCGGCCTTGTAGGCACGCTCGAGGGTGCTGACCGCGTCCTTCTCGTCACAGGTGACGGTGATGATGCCACTGCAGCCGGGCATCTTGAGGATGTTGTAGGCGTGATGGGTGGCCACCATGAACTTGGTGAGAGCTGGGTAGCCCAAGAAGGCGTTGTAAGGCAGGCCGATGTGCGCGACGTCGAAGTCGATGAGCTCGGTGTGGTAGTTCTTGCGGGTGCCGAAGGTCACGGGGAGGCACACTTGCCCCAGAGGGATGGTGGAGCCATCGGTCAGTCCGGAGAAGGTCCTAGTCGGCATCAGCTGGTCGTAGGGCACCTGGAGCGTCTCGAAGGTCTCGATGGAGATCACGTTGAGGCCGGCGCCCCCGTCGATGAGGGTCTTGGTGACCGCAACGTTGCTGATGGTGGGGGTGCACAGCATGGGGAGCGCGCCTGCAGAGGCCGTGGATTTGGGGTGATCCTTGGAGTCAAAGGTGATGGCGTACTGCGACCACTTGAGGGGTCGCGCGGCCTCGGGCCTTGGGAGGGCGGCATACACCTCGCGAGAGAGTTGCATGAAGTGGCGGATGGACACGGGGGCTTGGGACCCGCCAAGGATGCAGGCGACCGCGCGAGGCTCCTGGTAGCCCCCAGCGCCCTCATCAGGCCGGTTGATGTCGTTCCTCCGGGGTGGCGGCGGCAGCGGCGGAAGAGCGGCATTGCCCTGAGGGTCTGCTTCACGAGGCTGGTCGCGCCAGACAGCCTCACGAGGCTGGTCGCGCCAACCCTGGCGGAAGCTGCCGCTGCCGTTGCGGCTGTCCCAACGGTTGCTGCCGCGGCCGCCTCCATGGTCGGCGCCGCGGCCATTGCGGTCGTCTCGGCAGCTTTGGCGCTCGTCGCGGAGCAGCTTGAGCTCCTGACAGTCTTCGGTGCTGTGGGAGGGCACATTGTGGAAGGCGCAGAGCGGCCGACTGTCCTTCCTGGGCTCGTCGCGGTCACGGCCGTGCTTCTGCTCGGGCTCCGCGGCGAGCATAGCCGGGCCCTTGCGCTTGACGTCCTTGCTCTTGGCCTTGGCGGCGTCGAGCGCCGCATCGGGGTCGTTGTTGATGAAGAGGCGGCCTTCCTCGGCCTTGGCGCACTTGTCGGCGAGATCGAGCAGCTCTACCACGGAGTCGAGCTCGCCGTTGATGGCGAGCTTCTCGCGCATCTTGACGTCCATGACGTCGGTGGAGAATGCAGAGATGACGGCCGCGTCGGAGGCGCGCGGGATCTTGTTGCGCACCTGGCTGAAGCGCTGGATGTACTTGCGGAGGGTCTCATCCAGGCGCTGCTGCACGTGCTGCAGGTCGTTGATGGTGAGGGAGCGGTGCTGTGTGCCCTTGAAGTTGGCGACAAACTGGCTGCAGAGCTCGGCCCATGAGGAGATGGACGCCTCAGGGAGGTTCATGAGCCAGGAGCGCGGGCCGTCCTTGAGGGCCATGGGGAACCAGTTTGCCATGACCTTGTCGTCGCCGTTCGCCGCCTCGACGCTCAGCGTGTAGAGCTAAAGGAACTCCGCGGGGTTGGGGGTGCCGTCGTAGCGCAGAGGCAGCTCAGGCTTGAACTTTGCGGGCCAGACCACGCGACGCAGCTCGCGAGTGAAGGCACGGCAGCCCACGCTGCTCGAGGGGACGCCGCCAGCGAGGGCGGCGCCGTTTTGATGCCCAGCCGCCGCAACGTCTTGCACGGCCTGGTCCTGGCGCCGGCGCTGCCGTTCGAGGAGCACACGCGCATCAGGGGGCGCACGGCGAATGATCTGGCAGCTGGCCTCGTCTCGGTCCAGCGAGGACGTGCCGTGGGACGGCTCGCGAACCCGCGCACTGCGCTGAGGTCCCCAGCGCGAGACGGCGGAGGGCGAAGCGAGTGGGAAGGCGCCGGAGCGTCCCCGGCGGCGTTGACGAGCTCGGCGATGCGACCTAGCCAGGCGTCGTAGCCGGCGTCAGCTGGACGGTAACGGAGCACCTCGCGCACCATGAGCAGCATGGCCTGCGGGTTCGGCGGCCCGCGGTGGGCGAGGGAGGAGGCAGTGGCGGTGTGGCCGTTCGCCTGCACGGATGGGTGCAGGGAGGAGTCCTGCTGCTCGCGGGCAGCGGGGTCGGTGGCGGCAGCGGCCTCGGCTTCGGGGCGGCAGCGATTGCCGCGGGCCACTGGCTCCGTCTGAGCTACGTGGCCAGCCCTGCACTCGGTGCGCTCACGACGTGCGTCGGCCATGGAGTTGGTGGAGCGGAGGGCGGAGCGGAAGAACAGTAGCGCACCCCTACCTGGCGCGCCAAATGTCTGAAGTCGGGCTCCGGGGACCCAAAGGTTCGAACACTGGGGTGAGCTCGTTCTACCACTTCGTCTCCTACCACGGCTAAGCGACGGCGAGGCTACAGTGAGAGCGCGCTAGCGAGGGACAGACCGTGGACTCGGCGGTTTACCCAGGTTTGGGCCACCTTGCGATGTAAGACCCTACTCCTGCTTGGTTGGTATTGCTCTGGTGCGAGAGAGAGTGCAAGGTCGAGGGCGATGGGAACCGGAGTCTCTCCTCTACTTGAGTCGATCCCGAGTCCATCCCCTACAATGGCAGCTCTGCCCCCCTTATACCCGCCTCGGTCCTCTTCCCCCTGGAAACTTAGGCGGGAAGGGCTACCACACTTGGCGGGTTTTGAAAGGGGACAAGCGCTCAAGCTATCATGACTAAAGGAGGTCTTTGCCTGCCAAAGCGTGATCCATGACGCGTCGGTGGGCTCGGTGATGACTTCTGCCCTGCGCGCCCACCGTCTTGGTCTTCCTTCGCCGATCGGGCAACCTTTGGGGTTGCTTTGGGGAGTAGACATCTGGCCCTGCTCCCTTAACACAAAAGAGGAAACCATCTTCATCCACGCCTGCTGGCGCGGCCTCTGTCGCCGCTCGTCGCCACGCGCGTCACCCACGTGATGGGCCCCAGACCGCGCGACTCCGCTGAATGGCCTTCGTCTTGTGTGCCCTTGGGAGGGGGCCTCGGGAGGCCACCTCAGGAGGTCGCCTCGCGAGAGGACCTCACGAGGCCGCTGGTGGAGGTGCTGAGCCTCGCTCGCCCGCTCCCTGAGGAGGGGGCCTCGGGAGGCCAAGGCCTCATGAGGAGCCCTGGTGAGGTGCTTGGTGATGATGGCCTGCAGGACCCACGTCAGGCGTTGCGCCCTGGGCCAAAGGCAGACGGGCCTGGATACCCCAGGTTCCATGGGCCCGACACTGCCCCAGCATCACTCTCCTCCGCAGCGCTTGCCGAGGTCCCGGCCTCGTCATGGCCGCCCGTGCCAGGCAGCACCAGGAGAGGGTTGTCCCGAGGCCCCTCATGGCCCTCGGGGACCAAGCCCCACTGATCGAAGAGCGGCATCTCCTCGACCACCTCATCCTTGTTCGAGTAGCGGTATAGGGGGAGCCCGTCTCGGGGCGGGTCTTCTGCTTCCTCACCCATCAGGAGATGCAACACCTCCTCCACCACCTCTGGCGCCAAGTTGTCGACGCTCAGCCGCATCGGGTCCTTGGCACCGGTAATGGCCCACACCGGGCGGGAGCGCTTCTGGAGGGGGGCGATGCGCCGGCGCAGAAACTCCTTGACGACCATTGCTCCCGTCACCTTCGCGGCCTTCAGCTCGTCCATCCTCCCCCATAGCGGCGCCAGCTTGGGGTCGGTGAGCTTGGCGTGCTCTCATCCGGAGATCTTCACGGCGGGGGCTACCGGCAGCTGCAGCAGGGGGCTGTACTAGCCCGTGTCTACATAGACCCAGCGCCGCCTGTAGCCCTCCACCTTCTTGGAGATCTTCATGTCGATGGTGTCGTCCGCCGTCCCTTCGACGCTGCGGAATGAGGCGCACCCTGAGCGCTGGTCCGCCGCCAACAGCCACAGGCTGTAGAAGTGGCGGAAGAGCGCCACCGAGGGCATCATGCCCACGAAGGCTTCACAGAAGTAGGCGAAGATGGAGAGGAGAAGGACGGAGTTGGGCTGGAGGTGGAGTGCGTGGAATTGGTAGTGCGAGAGGATGGCGTTGAAGAAGTCATAGAAGGGCGGCAGCAGGCCGGCGAAGATTGTATGGAGGTAGAGGGGAATAGTGGTGGCGTCGAGGTTGGCAACGCGGCGCGACCCCGGCCAAATCTTTGTGGCCTTCCACTCGTTGGTGGCGGCGGCGGTCATCGGGCGCACCTTGTCGAGCGCTTCTGCATTGACGATTGTGGATCTGGCCAGGGCGGGCTCCAGCTCCGCCTCCACCACGGCCGCCGCCTTCACCCTGCCCTTCTTGGGAGGCACCATGGATGCGCAGCGAAGCTTTGGATCGAGGAGAGGAGGTAGTTGCGAGGAGCAGTGCACGAGGAAGACGAAGGGAGGCGAGCAGCAGAGCGCGAAGGAAGGCAATGATGGCCCTGCGCCCCGTGCGGGTTTGCTTTATGGCAGCGCAGGCGCGTTCCCTGGCATAGTGGGGGAAGAGGGGGCGTCCCACGTCCCGTCGTGTGCCATGCATCCTTGCCTGGGCCCGGCAGTCTTAGGCCCCGCGCCGTTTCGTTCCCAACGGGCGGAACATGTGCGTCACGGTCCCGGGGGCTACTGTCGACCCAGTGGGAACCAGGGTACCATGGGCCATCTACCTATGACCCAGGAAGCAATGCCTGGCGAAGGCCCAAGAGGCAGCCCAACCACGGGCGCCGCGAAGCAAGACACCTCGCGAGGCTCCGGCCTCACGAGGACCCCCTCTGCAAGGAGCGGACTCACCGAAGATTTGGCATCAGCAGGAGGCCTCGCGAGGTCCCCTCGTGAGGCGGCCTCCCGAGGCAACCTCCCGAAGCCACCCAAGTAGGGCGCCACCTGACGTCTGCCTGGCGGTCTCATGCCCTTGGGGAAAGCTCGCTGGTTCTGGCCATGAGCCTGTTGCTCCTGATTCGCTGCTGGTACCAGGGGGGCTACATTGCTTCCGCCCTCGTTGCCGACAACGGTTGGGTTGCCTTTCTCGCGGAGGAGCTGCTCAATGAGTCCTCAATCCTAGGTCGAGTGTTGGGCCTTGTGGTTCCTGTAGTTGTGATATAGGCATGGTCCGCTCATTATCTCCTTGTATGTACGAGGGTTGCGTCTGGGATTGCTGTTCCATCACTGCCTTTTGGCTTCATCCTCGTCGGCTTCGTTGGCCGTTGCGACGAGTTCGGAGTCTTGTTCTTCCTTGCGCTTGCGGTCATCCTTCTTTTTGGAGCTCCGGCTCTTAGGGACCTCCACCCCTGCTGGTTCGGCGGCCTTTGCTCCTGGCATAGGCCGGCAACCTGCTCAAGCCGTCTCCTCTCCCATGGCGAAGTTGTTGGTGACCTTCATGAGTGCTGCTAGTGATGTGAGCTTGCCTTCTCCCCTCTTTCTCCCAAACTTGTGCTGGAATAAGGGGTCTTGTGCGCCACGTATGAATGCCTCGATGGCAGTTTCATTGGAGATGCTAGACAATGTGTTTTTCTTTTTGAGCCATTGCACGACGCAGTCCCGGACCGACTCCTTGTCCTCCTGGATGATGTTGTGGAGGTCGGCTCCGCTTCCTGGGCGGTGGTAGGTCCTTTCGAAGTTATTGAGAAAAACATGCTCAAAGTCCACGCAGTTGTGGAGGGAGTTGGGAGGGAGCCCGCTGAGCCAGGAGCGCGCGTGTCCTGTTAGGCATAGGGGGATGTGCCGTAGGGCATTGCCTATGTCTCTGTTGGCCATCTCGACAGCCACGAGGTAATCGGTCAGCTAGTGGCCAGGCTTTGTGTCGCCTGAGTACTTCTCGACCCCGCGGACGACGAAGGGTTGGGGGAACAGGTGGGCTATCACTTGATACATATCCATCGTATCTATAATTTTTGATTGTTTCATGCCATTATTCTACAACTTTCACATACTTTTGGCAACGATTTATATTATTTTTGGGACTAACATATTGATCAAGTGCCCAGTGCCATTTCCTGTTTTTTTGCATGTTTTTTGTTTCATAGAGAATTAATATCAAACGAAGTCCAAACGCGATATAATTTTATGAAGATTTTTTTTGTAATATATTTGATTTTAGGGAAAAAGAATCAACGCAAGACGGTGCCTGAGGGCCCCACAAGGCAGCGGGGCGCGCCCTACCCCCGAGGCGCGCCCTGATGCCTTGTGGCTACCTCGTAGGTTGGTTGGAGCCCTTCTTTCACTGCAAGAAAGATAATTTCCGGATAAAAATCCCCTCAAAATTTGAGCCCAATCGGAGTTATGCATCTCCGGGAATATAAGAAATGGTGAACGGCTCCGAAAAACAAATGCGAAACAGAAGAGAAACAGAGAGAGAGAGATCCAATCTCGGAGGGGCTCCTACCCTCCAGCAGCCATGGCGGCCAAGGACTAGAGGGGAAACCCTCCTCCCATCTAGGGGGGGCAAGGAAGAATAAGAAGGAGGGGGCTCTCTCCCCCTCTCTCTCGGTGACGCCGAAACGCCGCCGGGGGAACCATCATGTGACGACGATCTACTCCAACAACTCTGCCATCTTCCTCAACACCTCCATCACCTTCCCTCATCTATTATCAGCGGTCCACTCTCCCACAACCCGCTGTACCCCCTGCTTGAACATGGTGCTTTATGCTATATATTATTATCCAATGATGTGTAGCCATCCTATGATGTTTGAGTAGATTCTGTTTGTCCTATGGGTTGATTGATGATCTTGATTGGTTTGAGTTGCATGTTTTATTTTGGTGTTGTCCTATGGCACTCTCCATGTGACGCACACGTGTGGGAATTCCCTCTGTAGGGTGTTGCAATATGTTCATTATTCACTTATAGTGGGTTGCGAGAGTGACAGAAGCTTAAACCCGAGTAAGGGGATCATTGCATATGGGAGTAAAAGGGACTTGTTACTTAATGCTATGGTTGGGTTTACCTTAATGATCTTTAGTAGTTGAGAATGCTTGCTAGAGGTCCAATCATAAGTTCATATGATCCAAGTATGGAAAGTATGTTAGCTCATGCCTCTCCCTCATATAAAATTGCAATATTGATTACCGATCTTGTTATCAATTGCCTTGGACAATCTCGCAAATCCTACCACCACTTTTCCACTCAATAGTACTTTTATTAAAAAGGCACATAACTTTTGTTTTCACATTTTTTATTATCTTTCAAACTTATCCCACTACACCTACAAAGTACTTCTAGTTTTATTACTTGTTTCTAGGTAAAGCAAACGTTGGTGTGCGTAGATTTGTATCGATGGTCGATAGAACTTGAGAGAATATTAATTCTACCTTTAGCTCCTCATTGGGTTCGACAATCTTACTTATCAGAAAAAGCAACAAACGATCCACTATACTTGTGGGTTATCAACACTCAAAGCTTATTTTGGGAGCAAACATTTCAGTCAGACACATAGGAAGATGGGGGTTTTGTGTTTCACCTCCCAACTTGTTTGCCTCGAGGATAATATCAACAATAAAAATTCATGATCCCCTACATACAAGTGGATATATGTGCCTAGATATTTCCATACCACATGATGCTTGCCAAGTGGAGAGTAATTAAGAATGGAATAAGGGATGAATACTTTGACTCTTGCATAAAAGTAAAGACCGAAAAGCAAAAGATAGGCCCGTCGCAGAGGGAAACAGAGGTTGTCATGCACCTTTCCATTTAGATGTGCAAGCTCATGTGACACCCCTGACTTGACCGTGCACTAATCATACACGCAAACATGCACGATCAAGACCAGAGACTCACGGGAAGATATCACAACACAACTCTAGACACAACTTCAAACATAAGGGAGTTATATTACAAACCAAGGGTCACGAGGACCCGAATACATAAGTTAGCGAAAGCGACAATATCTGAGTACAGACATAATTACACAAGTTTGCCTTAAGAAGGCTGAGCAAAACAACAACAACTAGATCGAAAAGGCGCAGGCCTCCTGCCTGGGAGCCTCCGAACTACTCCTGGTAGTCGGTCTCCACGTAGTAGTAGGCTCCGTCGGTGTAGTAGTAATCGTCGGCGGGATCAGCTAGCTCCTAGGCTCCGTTATCTGATTGCAGCAACCGGGTAGAAGGTAAAAAGGTAGAAAAGCAACCGTGAGTACTCATCCAAAGTACTCGCAAGACTTACATCAGAACTAGGCTAAGTATGCATCGGTATCAAAGGGAAGGGGCTATATCAGTGGACCAAACTGCAGAATGCCAGAGTAGAGGGGAAGGCCTAGCCTATCGAAGACTAGCATCTTGCAGCGTCTTGCAGCAACAGAAGAGAGTAGAATAACATAACATGTAGTAACAAATATATATTAGTAACGCCCGGAGATCCTTCCTCGTCTACCCCCGCGAGGAAGCGATCCCGGAGCCATCATATCAGTTTAGTGTCACATGTATCTAGTTCTAGTTGTAGTAGATCGGGATACAACTCCGAGCGTCCTGTTACCGTGGACACGGCTATTCAAATAGATAACTTCCCTGCAGGGGTGCACCAACTTACCCAACACGCTCGATTAACTCCGGCCGGACACACTTTTATCGGGTCATGCCCGGCCTCGGCTGATCGACACACCGTAGTCCTACCTAGGCTCAACAGAGAGGCCAGCACGCCGATCTAAATCCTAAGTGCGAAGGGGTCATGGGCCAATCGTCCTAAGCACTCCTGCGCATTGCGTACGCGGTCGGGAGCAGACCCACCCACTTAATACAAGCGCAGGCGGTTACCGTCCAACCCGGCACGTGCCGCTCAACTGCTGACGTCTGAAGAGCCTTCAGAAGAATCGTACGACGCCGAGTGCCCACTTTTATTCCCGCATGGTGGTCAGTGCGAAAAGGCCGGAGGCCTACTCAGATCATATATCCAAATCCATTAGTGTGTTGGGAGCTCGCGGTGACGATCAGTGATCCTGTCGCCCCATCTCGCGGACTTACGGCAAGGGCCAGGCCCATCCCTCTCGTGGGGCGGTCTGCCTGCCCGGTCGTGCCGTGTAATTATCTCGAGGGTACCCTCACGGGCAACCCGACTTCAACAACTCTCGCGGGTACCCCTCGGGGACGACCCGACTTCAACAAGGGACTGAGATAAAAGTCAAGGTATCTGTGCTTCCATAACATCAAGGGGGGAATCCGAGGAATCACCCTTGATGGATTCCTTCTCGATGTATCCATCAAGGTGAACTTGGAGGAATCACCCTCGATGGGTTCACACTTGAGGGGTTGCACGACAGAGTCATCATCGGAGGTGGTAAATGAGGAATCACTCTATGTAATCCACAACCGATTAGCTACACTACAGAGATATCATCAGGAGTGAGGTAAGAGGTATCACCCTCGGCACTCGATAGTAGCTCTGCAGAGTCGTACAACTAAGGGGGAGTGCAGTGGAGTGCTCGGTCTCAGCATGTTGATCACATGGATAGAGTCACCGGTAGTAAAGCAAGGCAACAAGGACAAGGGTGTGGGGCCACTGTTGGATCACTAACCAGCCTATACTAAGCATATAGGACAACAGATAAAGTATCAACAACATGTTACAAAATCAGGCTATGCATCAGAATAGGAGTTATCAAATAACAGTAGCAAAATCTAATGTAAGATCGAGAGAGAGAGAATGGGCGATTTAGGAATGATCAAGGGGGTTTGCTTGCCTGGAAGCTCTGCTGAAAGGGGGTTGGTCATCTGGAGCGTAGTCGTACTCTGGAGCAGCATCGGTCTTAGGGTCTACCGGAGAGAATAGGGGGAAGAAACAGTAAATATAAAGCACACAGATGCAACACAAAGCATGACATGGCAATATGATGTGCTAGGGGTGACCTAATGCAGTGCTAGGTGTTATAGACGGAGCGGGAAAATATCCGGGAATATTTTCCTAGCTCCAGGCATTTATCGGTCAGACGATCCGAAAGGAAAGGTTCCATGTTTGCAGTGTAGGAGGCATGTGACAGATATGTGGATGGCATATTCGGATTTGTCTTATTTTTCTGATCATTTTTCATATATAAATTATTTTCATCCGTGTTACGGATTATTTTATATGAATTTACAAAGTTTAAACTATATTCTGAAAATCCTGGAATTAAATTTAATTCGAATTTAAACAGTGCTGGAACCTTTTACACCCAGTGTGGGCTAGCCACAGTGGATGACAGGTGGAGCCAGGGGACCAGTCAACACCCAGTCAACAGTCAACTGGGTTGACTGTTGACCTGACCCAGCTGACAGGTGGGACCCAGGTGTCATACACAGGAGTTAATCTAATATAATTAGTTAAACTAATTAACTAGGTGGGACCCCACTGTCAGTGACTTAACTAATTTCCGGATTAAGTTTAATAAGCAAAACAGTAATTAAGCGAGTGGGGCCTACATATCAGTGACTGGGGCTACACAGTCAGCACGTTGACCCGTTCAACGAAGTCAACGGGGCCCACGGGACCCACTGGCAGTGACCCAGGAGTCGGCCCCAGGGCCAGCCATGTCAGTGGCGGCGCCAGAGCAAGCTCCGGCGACCAAATCAGCGGCGGAGCGCCTCGGATCTCGTCGGAACAGTGCTAGGGGGCACCATTTGGCGTGCGGTTAGGCGCGTTCGATCGGGCAGACGACGGTGCGTCAAATGGTGGCGGTGGCGTGGCTGGGGGTGCACTACAGCGTCAACGGCGACGGGCGGGGCGGCTGCCGGAGCTCGGGTGCGGTCGGGTTAGCAGCAGCAGCGTGCAAACAAGCAAAAGAAGGGGCTAGCGAGGCTCTACGGGTGGCTGCGACACGGATGGGCATGTGTGCGTGACCAAAAGGTCACCGGAGAACGGTCGGTTACAAGCTCAAGCGGTGGCGAGCTTCAGCCATGGTGGATCAGGCACTAGAGTTCGCAAACGAGCACGTGGAGAGAGGGGAAAGAGAGAGGGGCTCACAGTGAGCCTGTAGGTGAGCAAAGTGGGCTCGGGGGAGGCCTGGAGCAGACGGCGCGGCGCCGGCGTTCTCTGGCGACCGAGGATGAAGACGTGCTCGTCGCGGTCGATGCAGAGTCGAGGAGCTCCAACGGGTGGCACCGGAGCGCGTAGCGATCGACGGCGGAGCAAGCGGACACGGACTCAGCCGACGGGGACGACGGGGAGCGCGCAGACGACGACGACCATGGCAGCAAGGCAATCGGGCTCGATGGGGAGAAGGGAGCGAGTGAGGCAGAGGAGTGGGGAAAAGATTTGGCGAGTCCAGGGCGTCCGCGGTGGAGTCCTTATCCACCCAGGGCACCGGCAGCGATGGCGGGCGGCCGACGCGTGCGCTCTGCCGGCCCCGGGCGCGCACGCGGCGACACGCATAGGAGAGAGAGGCGGGAGGTTGAAGGAAAGAGAGGAGATGGGCTGGGCCTGCTGGGCCAGGCACTGTGCACTAAGGCCCAGTGCACAGTGGCCTTTCTCTTTTCTTTTTCTGATTCTTTTATTTCTTTACTGTTTTCTATTTATTTATGCTATCAATTGAATTTTTTAAAATGTGAAGCTTGTCACAAAAATACAGGGCAATATTATGGGTCTGCACAAAAAGTTTCAGGCATTTGGAAATGTTTAAATATTTTTAGAAATTGAAATGATTGGTTAAATGGCTGCTGGTCCAATGTTTTAATTTCTAGGGGCATTTTGGGGATTTTGGGTGATGTTGTTTTCCTTAACATAATTACTTAGGGATTATTTACAAAATTATGAACTATTTTGTTTGCATGTTTGAAGATGTAATATTTTGCTTGCAATTTAAATTTGAATTTGACTTTGATTTTTGGAGAAGTGGCAATTTGCATAGTAATCATGATGACATGGCAACCATTAGGGGGGGAGATTACTGTAGCATGATTATCGGGGTGTTACAAATCTCCTCCACTACAAGAAATCTCGTCCGGAGATTTAAGAGATAGAGTTAAGGGGAAAAATTGGTTATGAAATTCTAACGAGTCTTCTAGGACTTGGTTGCTCTTCCCGAAAAGGTCGATCTACTGCATTGAAGTCTTTATTTCTTTGCATCATGCGTCATGTCGAAGTTGTCATTCTTCCTTCAGGATCTTCATCGTACTTATGAAAAGGATAAGGGGTAAATTCGGAAGAACGAACCACTAGAAGGTTGATTATCTGGTAGATAACTCAGGGAATATGGCAGAAAGTATCTCTCGAATTGAATAAATGAAATATATCGAGAGCAAGTTACATATATAAGAAGTTTCAAGCAGGTAGGCAATCGTTCGATGCCTGAATTAGAGTCTGAAAGGGGTTCAGAGCAACGGAATAAGTAATGCTTCTAAAACCAGAATAGATTATCTCTAGGAAGGTGGCTCGTGAACTACATACGAAGCCAAGCGCGAGGAATAACTTTGGAAACAGGGATGTACAGGAGAGTCAGGTTTCGATCTTGTGGAACTGTGGTTAGTGTGGATTAAGAGTAGGAAGGGCGGTGACATCTTGCACGGTCTTGATAGCAAGGCATGTCAGAGGATAGCTTGTCAGCTATGTCGGCAACAACGTCGGTACCAAGAGCGGGGGACGAAGAGAACCATTTTCCTGCTCGCAAGGCGAGGCGGACCAATAGGCAAAGTTCTCGTCAACCGGTGTTACCAAAATGTCATCAACAATAGTAACAGGGTCTTACTGACAGAGTTGTACATCGTGGTGTTTACATAAGCAGGGAATTGTTCCTGCTTAGATCATACAAATCACAAGAAAGGTTAAACAGACCAATGGAAAGGAAAATGTGCTTATCAGATTAAACAGACCAATGGAAAGGAAAATGTGTTTATTCACAAGTATTAGGAATATATCCTTCACAAGAACATGTAGAGCATGATATATATGACAGGATAACAAGTACATAACCATTTAGACAAAGGGGTAAGGAGAATCATGACGTTTACCCATACAACGGTGTTTGGATAATCGATCAAGAAATATTTAGCATTGCGCTTCCAATGTTCTTGTTGATATTCGAAATACCACAGTCATGCTTCGAGGTAGCAATGATATGGTGTTGCAAGTAAGGGTTGGGTCTAAAGATCACAAGAAATACACAAGGAACAATTTCAGGAATAGCAAGGAAAACAAGGTATAAGCAAAACCTGACCAAGTCTATGTTGAAGGGGAAAACAAGGATGTTGTCACTGACAACACAAATCATCGAGGGGCAAGGATGGTATTTCTCACCATGAATTCAATTGACACTTGGAAGAAGCCAAAATGTTGACGATGATCACGACACATTATGTCGAGAGGTTTCAAGAGGATGCAATCGAATAGCGACGGCATCAAGCAAGGGAATGACGAAGTGGAAGGTTATGGGAACAACAGATAAGATGCAAGCTCGGAATCGGAGTTGCTTTTCAAGACAACAAAATGATGTTGAAAACTCGACGTAAGCCTTGCTCACGGTCTGAAGAATTCGTGCACCAAAGAAGGACGAGGTAGCACGGTCAAAGGTAGCATGATAAGGATGTAGCTGGTAGTCTAGGAATGACAAGATTGAGTTTAAATTTCCCAGCAACAAATTACTAGGGGTATTGAATCACAGTGTGGATTCGAGTCACTTGTCAGAGTTCTCGAGTGACAGACAATGCAAACCTGCGGAGTGATTACAACAGTGAGAAGTATTATTCCCACAAGACTTCATAAGAGGTAGTGCAATGGCACGATATCCTGGAGATAACAGAGGGCAGTACTCGAAGGTAGAACATAATAGAAGCTGATCAAGATCGTTGACCTGCGGCAGCAGATACTTTAACCTTGTCAAAAAAATAGACGAGGCGCTGGAATGGATTCCTTTCAGATATATTGAATAAGGACAACATGGTCGGAACCATAACTGCCAGGGATCAAATTTAGTGATACTGGAAGAATTATTCAAATGATTAAATATTTTACAAGAAGCTTCTGTGATGGTCTACATCGTTTCCATGGGCATGAACACAAAGTTCAAGGTCGACTCTCACTTTATCAATGCATAACCTTTCATTCGCTTCTTGTTTTCGAAGAAGTTGTAGTGTTGAAAATTTATCTGATGAAGCGCCGGTAGAGTATGACCCACATAACTTTCGGGTTCGCACAGATTAGGGAAGGCATAGGTTCAACCCATCGGGGCATCTTAGGAACATATACGACAAACTTCAGGAGTAATTAACACAAGCTCAAAAGCAGAGCATGGTTGACAAAGCAGAGGATACACTTTACGAAAGGCATTATGTATCCGAGGAAAAACTCACATGGTTATTGAATATGAAGGACACTGTCAGATAATAATCCAACAAAGTATTTGGCAGTCCACAAAGGATCTGATGTGAGTATCGGTACTCAACCAGAAGAACAAAGAATGCAAATGCATTAGGTTATGGAATCATCTAATCAACTTGAAGTATAAAATACAAAGATTTTGCGATTTCTAAATCGAGGGATCAGAAGCAGACGCTCTGGTCAAGGATGGATAAGTTGAATAGACTTAGGGGGGCACAATCGATGGCAAATTGATTGGCCAAGAACCAGCTCATGTTCAAAATGACGTCTGAGCTGGAAAGACGAATTCTAGGATTCGACTGATGATTGCGAGCATTCGCAACATATTGAATCAAGGGAATCAAAATGATAGTGACAAAGGATGCCAATAAGATTACTAGACTTATGGAATTAACCATAATGCAAGCAGGCAAGGATGTCAAGAGCAATAGACTACAGAGGATTTCGGAAGATCGAATAGCATTTCAAGGAATTTTGTGAAACACATGAACAACTGGGGATGAACTAATCCCCGGTAAATGTGAGAAATTATTCGTAGGTGTATTCAGGAGGAAATGGAGCTGCAAGCAGTAGGCACAATGGATTCTCGGAATATAGGAAAATGTTTCGGGGTATCTTGTAATAACAAGAGCAACGGGGAATGATTGTATGAATGGCAAGTGTATGTAGTTATCCATAGGGACTTATCAGTGGTAGGGAATTGCAAAGGCGGTAGGCACAAGGGTCTCGGGAAACATCGAAGAGTATCTTCAGAATCTTCTGATGAATCGAGCAGTCATCTAGAATGAAGGGCTCTCTGGGAGGAAGTAGTTACGAGAACCTAAAGTTAGAGTTAGTAAAATATTTAACCCGAAAGGAAGAGAAGTTCAGAACCCAGAGTAAAGGAGAGGAATAAAAGATCCTAATCCCATCCATTTGGCGATGTGGGCCCGTAAGCCACACAACAATGTTAGTAAAATAGTTTTTCAAAGACTAGACTCAACTTCGGCCAAGGAGTTGGAAAGGGGCTTCCTACAGGCAGTCGGCTCTGATACTAACTTGTGACGCCCCCAACTCGACCGTGCACTAATCATACACGCAAACATGCACGATCAAGACCAGAGACTCACGGGAAGATATCACAACACAACTCCATACACAAATTCAAACATAAGGGAGTTATATTACAAACCAAGGGTCACGAGGACCCGAATACATAAGTCAGCGAAAGCGACAATATCTGAGTACAGACATAATTAGACAAGTTTGCCTTAAGAAGGCTGAGCAAAACAATGACAACTAGATCGAAAAGGCGCAAGCCTCCTGCCTGGGAGCCTCCGAACTACTCCTGGTCGTCGGTCTCCACGTAGTAGTAGGCTCCATCAGTGTAGTAGTAATCGTCGGTGGGATCAGCTGGCTCCTAGGCTCCGTCATCTGATCGTAGCAACCGGGTAGAGGGGAAAAAGGTAGCAACGCAACAGTGAGTACTCATCCAAAGTACTCGCAAGACTTACATCAGAACTATGCTAAGTATGCATCGGTATCAAAGGGAAGGGGCTGTATCAGTGGACCAAACTGCAGAATGCTAGAGTAGAGGGGAAGGCCTAGCCTATCGAAGACTAGCATCTTGCAACAACAGAAGAGAGTAGAATAACATAACATGTAGTAACAAATATATATTAGTAACGCCCAGAGATCCTTCCTCGTCTACCCCCGTGAGGAAGCGATCCCGGAGCCATCATATCAGTTTAGTGTCACATGTATCCAGTTCTAGTTGTAGTAGATCGGGATACAACTCCGAGCGTCCTATTACCGTGGACATGGCTATTCGAATAGATAACTTCCCTGCAGGGGTGCACCAACTTACCCAACACGCTCGATTAACTCCGGCCGGACACACTTTTATCGGGTCATGCCCGGCCTCGGCTGATCGACACACCGTAGTCCTACCTAGGCTCAACAGAGAGGCCAGCACACCGGTCTAAATCCTAAGTCTGAAGGGGTCATGGGCCAATCGTCCTAAGCACTCCTACGCGTTGCGTACGCGGCCGGGAGCAGACCCACCCCCTTAATACAAGCACAAGCGGTTACCGTCCAACCCGGCGCGCACCGCTCAGCTGCTGATGTCTGAAGAGCTTTCGGAAGAATCGTATGACACCGAGTGCCCACTTTTATTCCCGCGTGGTGGTCAGTGCGAAAAGGCCAGAGGCCTACTAAGATCATATCCAAACCCATTAGTGTGTTGGGAGCTCGCGGTGACGATCAGTGATCCTGTCGCCCTGTCTCGCGGACTTACAGCAAGGGCCAGGCCCATCCCTCTCCTGGGGCGGTCTGCCTGCCCGGCCGTGTCGTGTAATTGTCTCGCAGGTACCCTCACAGGCAACCCGACTTCAACAACTCTCGCGGGTACCCCTCGGGGACGACCCGACTTCAACAAGGGACTGAGATAAAAGTCATGGTATCCGTGTGTCCATAACATCAAGCGGGAAATCTGACGAATCACCCTTGATGGATTCCTTCTTGATGTATCCATCAAGGTGAACTTGGAGGGATCACCCTCGATGGGTTCACACTTGAGGGGTTGCACAACAGAGTCATCATCGGAGGTGGTGAATGAGGAATCACCCTCTGTAATCCACAACCGATTAGCTACACTACAGAGATATCATCAGGAGTGAGGTAAGAGGTATCACCCTCGGCACTCGATAGTAGCTCTGTAGAGTCGTACAACAAAGGGGGAGTGCGGTGGTGTGCTCGGTCTCAGCATGTCGATCACATGGATCGAGTCACCGGTAGTAAAGCAAGGCAACAAGAAAAAGGGTGTGGGGCCACTGATGGATCACTAACCAGCCTATACTAAGCATATAGGATAACAGATAAAGTATCAACAACAGGTTACAAAATCAGGCTATGCATCAGAATAGGAGTTATCAAATAACAGTAGCAAAATCTAATGCAAGCACGAGAGAGAGAGAATGGGCGATATAGGAATGATCAAGGGGGTTTGCTTGCCTGGAAGCTCTGCTGAAAGGGGGCTGGTCGTCTGGAGCGTAGTCGTACTCGGGAGCAGCATCGGTCTCAGGGTCTACCGGAGAGAAGAGGGGGAAGAAACAGTAAATATAAAGCACACAGATGCAGCACAAAGCATGACATGGCAATATGCTGTGCTAGGGGTGACCTAATGCAGTGCTAGGTGTTATAGACGGAGCGGGAAAATATCCGGGAATATTTTCCCGACTCCAGGCATTTATCGGTCAGACGATCCAGAGGAAAAGGTTCCATGTTTGCAGTGTTGGAGGCATGTGACAGATATGTGGATGGCATATTCGGATTCGTCTTATTTTTCTGATCATTTTTCATATATAAATTATTTTCATCCGAGTTACGGATTATTTTGTATGAATTTACAAAGTTTAAACTATATTTTGAAAATCCTGGAATTAAATTTAATTTGAATTTTAAACAGTGCTGGAACCTTTTACACCCACCGTGGGCTAGCCGTAGTGGATGACAGGTGGGGCCAGGGGCCCAGTCAACACCCAGTCAGCAGTCAACTGGGTTGACTGTTGACCTGACCCAGCTGACAGGTGGGACCCAGGTGTCATACAGAGGAGTTAATCTAATATAATTAGTTAAACTAATTAACTAGGTGGGACCCCACTTTCAGTGACTTAACTAATTTGCGGATTAAGTTTAATTAGGAAAACAGTGATTAAGCGAGTGGGGCTACATGTCAGTGACTGGGGCTACACAGTCAGCACGTTGACCCGGTCAACGGGGCCCACGGGACCCACTGGCAGTGACCCAGTGGTGGGCCCCAGGGCCAGCTACTTCAGCGGCGGCGCCAGAGCAAGCTCCGGCAACTAAATCCGCGGCAGAGCGCCTCGGATCTCGTCGGAAAATCGCTAGGGGCACCATTTGGCGTGCGGTTATGCGCGTTCGATCGGGCAGACGACGACGCGTCGCATGGTGGCGGTGGCGTGGCCTGGGGTGCACTATAGCATCGATGGCGACGAGCGGGGCGGTTGCCGGAGATCGGGAGCAGTCGGGTTAGCGGCAGCAGCGTGCAAACAAGCAAAAGAAGGGGCTAGCGAGGCTCTGTGGGTGGCTGCCACGCAGACGGGCCCGCGTGCATGACCAAAAGGTCACCAGAGCACGGTCGGTGACGAGCTCGAGCGGCGGTGAGCTTCGGCCATGGTGGATCGGGTGCTAGAGTTCGCAAACGAGCGCGTGGAGAGAGGGGAAAGAGAGAGGGGCTCACAGTGAGCCTGTAGGTGAGCAAAGTGGGCTCGGGGGAGGCCTGGAGTAGACGGCGCGACGACGGCGATCTCTGGCGACCGAGGATGAAGACGTGGTCGCCGCGGTCGATGCAGAGGTGAGGAGCTCCAACGGGTGGCACCGGAGGGCATAGCGGATGACAGCGAAGCGAGCAGAGATGGACTCATCCGGCGGGGATGACGGGAAGAAGGGAGCGAGCGAGGCAGAGGAGGGGGAAAAAGATCTGGCGAGTCCAGGGCGTCCACGGTGGAGTCCTTATCCACCCAAGGCGCCGGTAGCGACGGCGGGCGGCCGACGCGTGCGCTCTGGCAGCCCCGGGCGCGAGCGCGGCGACATGCATAGGAGAGAGAGAGACAGGAGGTTGAAGGAGAGAGAGGAGATGGGCTGGGCCTGCTGGGCCAGGCACTGTGCACTAAGGCCCAGTACACAGTGGTCTTTCTCTTTTCTTTTTCTGATTCTTTTATTTCTTTACTATTTTCTATTTATTTCTGCTATCAATTGAATTTTGTAAAATGTGAAGCTTGTCACAAAAATACAGGGCAATATTATGGGTCTGCACAAAAAGTTTCAGGGCATTTGGAAATGTTTAAATATTTTTAGAAATTGAAATGGTTGGTTAAATGGCTGCTGGTCCAATGTTTTAATTTCTAGGGGCATTTTGGGAATTTTGGGTGATGTTGTTTTCCTCAACATAATTACTTAGGGATTATTTACAAAATTATGAACTATTTTGTTTGCATGTTTGAAGATGTAATATTTTGACTTGCAATTTAAATTTGAATTTGACTTTGTTTTTTGGACAAGTGGCAATTTGCATAGTAATCATGATGACATGGCAATCATTAGGGGGGGGAGATTACTGTAGCATGATTATCGGGGTATTACAGCTCATAATGGAGAGTAATTCATGATGCTTTTATGACATGCTGATGCATAGGAAGAGACTTAGACTCTTTTGTTATGTGATATATGTTTCTTTGTGCTCACTACTGAATTATAAATCATTGTTAATTAAAATTGGCTTTGGTATACCTTGGGATCCGGGTGGATCAATTACTTGAGCACTTTATGCCTAGCTTAATGGCTTTAAAGAAAGCGCTTCCTGGGAGACAACCCGGAAGTTTTAGAGAGTCATTTATTCTGTTGTGTGCTTTTAAAAAGTAAAAAAACAAAAAAATACAGAGGGGAACCTAAAAGTTTTTCAAAAAGAAAAGTGAAAGTGAGACAGATGAGCAATGTGGAAGTGGGGGCTAACCTTGAACTTTGTTCATTCCCATGGAAACTTTGTGAACCTTAATTATAGAAACTTTTCAACAAAACTAATTATCCCCTTGTTCAAATCCATTTTATTATAAAAATAATTTGCCAAGATTTACCTTTAGGGTGTTTAAATTGCTTGTTTGGTATGTGCTGTGCAAAAACAGAAACTTTTGCTGTAGTGTTTGAATTTTGGTATTTTAATGGAACGTGCAAAAATTCTGAAATTTTTACACAATACTGCTATCTAAATTGTATATTACGTCCTGATTTTTCAGAATTTTTGGAGTTACATAAGTATATTTTTCATCTGCATCTTTACAGACTGTCCTGTTTTCACAGATTGTTGTTATAGTTTGTTTATCTGCTTGTGTTTGCAATTTTTCCAAGCCCCATTGATGTGGGAGCATTAGAACTGTGTTAGAATACAGTACGAAATGTTTGGATTATAATTATACAATATTTTTACAGCAGGATATGATGGGATTTGATGTTATATGTACTAATCCCTCTAATAAAAGTTCTGTTAAGTTATGTGTGGATGAAGTGGTCGAAGGCCGAGGAGGCATCGATATGAGAAGAATAAAGAGAGGCAATAGCTCAAGCTAGGGGATTCCCAAGGCTCCCCAAGTAAATATTCAAGGAGACTCAAGCATCTAAGCTTGGGGATGCCCCTGAAGGCATCCCATCTTTCTTCCTCGACAATTATCGGTATGTCTCGGTTTTTGTTTTGTTCACATGATATGTGTAAATTCTTGGAGCATCGTGTGCTTTTTATTTTTCTTTTATTTATGCACCATGCTGGTATGGGATAGTCCTTGGTTGACTTATAGAATGCTCTATGCACTTCACTTATATCTTTTGAGTATGGCTTTATAGAATGCTTCATGTGCTTCACTTATATCTGTTGAAGTTTGGATGCTCATTTCTCTACATTTGGAAAACTATTATTTGTAGAATGCTCTTTTGCTTCACTTATATTTGTTAGATCTTAGTCGAGTCTTCAGTAGAAAGAATTAAACTCTCATGCTTCACTTATAGCTATTTAGAGAGTTAACAGGAATTGGTCATTCACATGGTTAGTCAAAAAATCTTACATAAAACTTGTAGATCACTAAATATGATAATTTTGATTTCTTGCAATAGATTTGCGATATTGAGGTGGTAATATGGGGGCATGCTAGTAAAATAATTAAAGTTGAGTATTAATAATGGTGATTAAGGGAAGTAAGTCTTTACGCAAGTAAATCCTCACGCATGTAAAGTGGTGCCCGCTGACATTAGCAGTGAGGTCGGAGCATATTTTATCATTGATTTATCCTTTGTGTTGTCTAAATCAGGGGCGCGCTATGGTTAACTACTCCCAACCTCCTCCCTAGGGGCATGCGAGTAATACTTTGCTTCGAGGGCTTTGAAATTTTCACAATAAGTATCTGAGTTCATTTAATCCGAGTAAGGGGGTCATTGCGTATGGGAGTAAAGGGGACTTGTTACTTAATGCTATGGTTGGGTTTACCTTAAAGATTTCTAGTAGTTGCGGATGCTTGCTAGAGGTCCAATCATAAGTTCATATGATCCAAGTACGGAAAGTATGTTAGCTCATGCCTCTCCCTCATAGAAAATTGAAATAATGATTACCGATCTTGTTTTCAACTGCCTAGGACAATCTCGCAAATCCTACCACAACTTTTCCACACTCGCTATACTAACTTAATTGTACTTTTATTAAAATAGCACCTAACTTTTATTTTCACATTCTTTATTATCTTGCAAACTTATCCCACTACACCTACAAAGTACTTCTAGTTTTATTACTTGTTTCTAGATAAAGCAAAAGTTGGTGTGCGTAGAATTGTATCGGTGGTCGATAGAACTTGAGAGAATATTAATTCTACCTTTAGCTCCTCATTGGGTTCGACGCTCTTACTTATCGAAAAAGACTACAAATGATCCCCTATACTTGTGGGTTATCATCACTTCCTGCCCAAAGCACGCTGACGCGATGCTCAAAGTGAGCGAGGTGAGTCTTGGGGGAGGAGCCGCCGGGTGTAGCCCGTTTGTTTCTGCTGCTCGTGCCCATTCGTCATGCTGATAGTGAGGTTGTCCGGTTGGCACCGAACTCGTGGGTGGTAAGGTCGCCCGCTATTGTAGAGCGGCGGCCGATATGGGCTGTCGCAGGTGCGTGACTGCGGCCGCCGGCGCGACCTCTGTTCGCTTAATGGACTCTTACCGTTGTTCGCAGGCTGGGTGGTTGGCAGTGGATACGATACTTTTGGTGCCTTCCAGCTTGTCCGTTGAGCGTGAGATGTTATCTTAGAGCTCCACTGCCATGTGGAGTGTGTTGGTGAGGTCGGCCAGGAGTTTGGGGTCTCCTGTTGTGGTTTTGAGCCGGTCTCCTAGTGTTGCTGCCGCCTGGAGACCACAGGCTGGGGTTAGCGGTGGAGCGGCCTCCGGGGCTGGCTTGTCAAACCCTATTCCCCATTGCCGGCCTCTGCTGGCGAGGTCATTGAGGAGGTTTCGCGGTTGGCGGCGCAGGCGACGCAGGCGTTCGCGCGTCATCATCTTGTTCCATCGTGCCTCACGGGCTGAGGCCTCCAGCGATCTTTGCTGTAGCGCGAGTTGCGCATTTAGCCGGGACACGCGGATGGCCTGCAGTGTCCTTGACGCTGGGTCGATGCCGGTGATGGGTGTTGTGAGATTGTTCAGGGTGTATCCTATTACGGGCGGTAGCTTAGATGTCGTCTTTTGAAGGGCTGCCATAGTTGTGGGGAACCTCGTTGGTGAGCTTGCTGGGAGGCCCGTGCTGACCTGCTGCTGGGGCGTTGCCATGGGGACGGTGGGAACTGTGTCGTGGCAGTGACCGGCCTCAACGCGGGCGGCCCTGAGGTGGTGGCCTTCGTCGTGGCTATCATTTGCAGCGCATTCGTGGTTAGCTCAGTCATCATGACTTGATGGAGAAAAATCGCCCGTGGAGCCTCGGATTGGGACGTCTTTTTGTCGGTGGAGTTGCTGGTTTCTGAGCTCGGGGGGATTCAGATTCTCCCCTGAGATCAGAGTAGGTGACCTCGCGAATGGGCTGGAGGCTGGCGTTCTCGTCTTCGTTTGTGAGGTAGAGCGGCCTCCCATCGCCTTCTTCACTATCGGAGGTTGAGGTGATGCTGACTACACTAGTGCCTTTATAAGTATCGGGGTTGGCGATGAGGCGGTCCTCTGGCGTTTGGTTGAGGCGGCAACTGCCGCAGAACATCGCGACCAACTGGATGGCTGGTGCGGCCTCCGTCGTGTGCATAGGACTAGGGCAGTTCGCGGATCCCGTCAGACCTGGCGCCGGTGCACGTCTGCCCGATCGGGCGTAACCGTCGCGGGGTCCTTTAAGAGATCCCATGATGATGGGGCTAGCCGGTGGGTTGATGTCGACCCGGCCAGCCCCGTCGGTGATGAATGTGAAGGAGCCAAAGGGTAGGCTCTCTCCCGCGGAAGGCCGCCGGAAGGAGAAAAAGATCCAATCCAAGACCGGTCTCCAGCCAGCGCCGCCCGTGCCTGGTGCACCAACTAACGGTGGAAAATACCGTCAGATCCCTCGGTAGGGGTCCAAGCGTAGCTAGAAGTCCTGGATCGGAGGTCACACGAGGGGTTTATCCAGGTTCAGGCCTCCCCCGATGCCCTTGAATAGCGAGAGGTCCGCTGCTGGCTCGCCCTTCTAACAGGGCTAGTTTCCCAGAAGATTCCTCTGAAGGTCGCGGTGGAGGCCTTTTGCCACGAGGCCCCGCCAGGAGATGTGAGTCTTATGGCCTCATTTTTGGGAGATGAGGGAGGCCTACTTGTGTTCTTGATCTCCATGGTTCTTGTTGTTGGAGGAGTTTGCAGGGTTCGCCGCCCTCCGGTCGGAGCCCCCGTTGCCGGGTGAAACTCTGAGCCCGGAGATGCAGGCACTACTGCAGGTGGCGTCGGAGCGCCTTCCTCCTCCCCAGCGGGGCGGCCGATGGTGGCGCCGCACCAGAGGACGATCCGTCTTCTCCCCAAGAGGGAGGAATGAGGAGCCCGTGGTGGCAGGTCACGGGAGCCTGCCCGTCCACGCCCACTCCGAGTAGGTCGCCGAGCTAGTTATCCCCAAGGGTGGTCCTCCTGCGACTGCACCGATGGTGCTCGTGTTTCGCCAGCCCCGCGGGGATCTGGAGCCCCCTGCTCAGCTGAAGGTGCCACTGGCGGTGCCGGCGCCCAAGAGGCGGAGGCTTGCGGAGCCCGCCAGGTACACTTTTGTTGACTATGAAGTGTTGACAAAGTACAGGCGTTTGCCGGGCTCTGATCTTGGTGTTTTTGCAGGGATACTGCGACCTCCGAGGCTCTGCCCTTCGCCGTTGTGCAAGCGGAGAGGCGGACGTGCTGGGGCCGCGTGGCGACCACCAGGTCGTTCTGGAGGAGTTTGCCCCCCTCATCACCGGTAAGAGTTTCGGTAACTGCTATTTTTCTCTGGCTCTTTCTCACCGTTTGGCTTGTGTTTGTCTTGCAGCCATAGAGGTCGCCACCTGGCCTTTGTCGGGGCCTGTGGCTAGTCTTGATGCGGTGCGGGGCTCTGCTGACGCTGTTGCCCAGAGGTCGCGCTCCCTCTCGGGGGGGGGGCGGGGGACCCCAGCGCTAGCTTGTTTGTCACCTCCGCAGCCCCCTCGGCCTCTACAGCATTGGCTGCTGTGCTGACGGGCATGAAGAATGTCCTGAACGCCCAGCTGGACGGGCTTGACGGCCTTGCCGAGGCTAGCTGTCAGGTGAGGCCTCCATGTAGTAGGTGGCGCAGTATTGGTAGTAACCCCCAAGGCTGGACGGAATGTCCGTTGCGGACTTGCGCCCAGGCTTTATTATTGTTTGTGTCTAAGACTAAATCTTTCCATATAGTGTGAGCAGCTTGGAAGGCAAGGTCGGCGACTGATGTCTACTACACAACTTTTATTCTTGTAGACGTTGTTGGGCCTCCAAGTGCAGAGTTTTGTAGGACAGTAGAAAATTTCCTTCAAGTGGATGACCTAAGGTTATCAATCCGTGGGAGGCGTAGGATGAAGATGGTCTCTCTCAAACAACCCTGCAATCAAATACAAGTAATCTCTTGTGTCCCCAACACACCCAATACAATGGTAAATTGTATAGGTGCACTAGTTCAGCGAAGAGATGATGATACAAGTGTAGTATGGATAGTAGATATGGGTTTTTGTAATCTTAAAATATAAAAACAGCAAGGTAGCACGTGATAAAACGGAGCACAAAAAGTATTGCAATGCTTGAAAACAAGGCCTAGGGTTCATACGTTCACTAGTGCAATCTCTCAACAATGCTAACATAATTGAATCATATAACAATCCCTCAACGTGCGATAATGAATCACTTCAAAGTTCCTATTAGCGGAGAACATAAGATGAAATTGTTATAGGGTACGAAACCACCTCAAAGTTATCTTTTCCGATCAATCTATTGATCCATCCCTATAAGTGTCACAAACAACCCTAGAGTTCATACTAAAATAACACCATATGATACACATCAACCAACTCTAATGTCACCTAGATACTCCAATGTCACCACAAGTATCCGTGAGTTGATTATTCGATATGCATCAAACAACTTCAGATTCATAATATTCAATCTACACAAAGAACTTCAAAGAGAAAGACTCAATTCATCACAAGAAGATAGAAAGGGAAGAAACACCATATGATCCAACTATATTAACAAAGCTCGCGATACATCAAGATCGTGCCAAATCAAGAACACACGAGAGAGAGATCAAACACATAGCTACTAGTACATACCCCTCAGCCCCGAGGGTGAACTACTCCCTCCTCGTCATGGAGACCGCCGGGATGATGAAGATGGCCTCCGATGATGATTTCCCCCTCCGGCAGGGTGCCGGAACAGGGCTCTAGATGGTATTTCTTCGGTACAGAGGCTTTCGCCGGCGTCGAAGTTCTAGGTTTATTTCTGGGGGTTTCTCTATTTATAGGATTTTTCGGCATTGGAATCACGCGAAAAGGAGTTACGAGGGCCCCACAAGGCAATAGCACACGCCCCCCCAGGCCGCGCCAAGATACCTTGTGGCCTCCTCGTGAGGCTTCTGGTCCTTCCACGAAGCTTCGGGGGTCTCTTTTGGTCCCAAAAAAATCATCAAAAAGTTTTGTCCAATTCCGAGAACTTTTATTTCTGCACAAAAAACAACACCACGGTAGTTCTGCTGAAAACAGCGTCAGTCCGGGTTAGTTCTAATCAAATCATACCAAAACCATATAGAATTGTTATAAATATGGCATGAATACTTCATAAATTATAGATACGTTGGAGACGTATCAGCGACCTCCGTCGACAGCTGGATGCCCAGCAGCGTGAGGTCACACGCCTCTCGGAGCTGACCTCTTGTTCAGTCCGTAAGTTGTCTTACTTGGCTTGGTTTGATGCGCTTCGTAGCCACTTTTGGTATTGTTTGCTTCCTTGCAATGACTCTCTTTTTTTTGGCAGCCGCGGGGGAGGTCGAGGCCCTGCGATAGAAACTTCAGGAGTCGAAGAGGTCGCGAAGCGAGCTCTGGACTGCTATGGACATCGCCGGTTGCGAGCTTGCAGAGTATCGGCAGAAGATAGCCGAGCTCGAGAGATCGCTTGTGGGCAAGGAGAAGGAGTTGCAGAAGCAAGCCGCTCCTATAAAGCAGAAAGAGGCCAGCACACAACGCCTCGCCGAAGCCCACACTGAGACTAACGAGCGCGCTCAACAACTGGCGAAGAGGCTCCAGGATCTGGAGGTTGCCGCTGCGCGTGAGTTGTTGTTTTTCAGGTCTGCCTCTTGGAGGTTTTTTATTTGTGTGGACTTTGTTCGCTTGTCATAGTGCCATTCCCGGACATCGTTCACGAGGACATGGCAGCGCGGCTTCAACATGTCACCGACCTCGCCCAGTGGATGCGCGCCGCCCTTGGCATGGCTTGCGGGACCTTGTACAGTGGGGAGGAGAACATGGACGACACCTTGGATAGTGTGGTCAAGCTCCTTGCACGGGCTCCTATTGGAAATATGCCCTAGAGGCAATAATAAATTGCTTATTATCATATTTCCTTGTTCATGATAAAGGTTTATTATTCATGCTAGAATTGTATTGATCGGAAACTTAAACACATGTGTGAATACATAGACAACACCATGTCCCTAGTAAGCCTCTATTAGACTTGCTCATTGATCAAAGATGGTTAAGGTTTCCTAACCATAGACATGAGTAATCATTTGATAACGAGATCACATCATTAGGAGAATGATGTGATGGACAAGACCCAACTGTAAGCTTAGCATTTGATCGTATCACTCAAGTTTATTGCTATAGCTTTCTTCATGTCAAGTATATATTCCTAAGACCATGAGATCACGTAACTCCCAGATACCGGAGGAATACCTTGTGTGCTATCAAATGTCACTTCGTTACTAGGTGATTATAAAGATGCTCTACAGGTATCTCCGAAGGTATCTGTTGGGTTGGCATGGATCAAGACTGGGATTTGTCACTCCGTATGATGGAGAGATATCTCTGGGCCCTCTCGGTAATACAACATTGTAAAGAGCTGGCAAGCAATGTGGCTAATGAGTTAGTCACAGGATCTTATATTACGGAATGAGTAAAGAGACTTTCCGGTAACGAGATTGAACTAGGTATGGAGATACCGACGATCGAATCTCGGGCAAGTAACATATCGCTGGACAAAGGGAATTGCATACGGGATTAACTAAATCTTCGACATCGTGGTTCAACCGATAAAAGATCTTCGTGGAACATGTAGGAACCAATATGGGCATCCAGGTTCCGCTATTGGTTATTGACCGGAGAGGTGTCTCGGTCATGTCTACATGATTCTCGAACCCGTAGGGTCCGCACGCTTAACGTTCGATGACGCTAGAGTAGTATTGGGATATGTACGTTGGTGAACGAATGTTGTTTGGAGTCCCTGATGAGATCCCGGACATCACGAGGAGCTCCGGAGTGGTTCAGATGTAAAGATTTATATATGGAAAGTTGTTTTCGGGGTTACGAAAAAAGTTTGGTTTTTTCGGTAATTGTACCCGGAAGTCACCAGAAGGTTCTAGAAGGTTCCGAAGGAGTCCGGGAGTCCACGGAAGGTTTCCACCAGCCCCTAGGGCATGCATGGGCTGTGGGAGGGCACCCTGGCCTTATTGGGCCAAGGGGACCAGCCCCACATAGGCCCATGCGCCTGGGGGGCAAACCCTAGGAGGTGGGGACGCCTCCACCTGGCTTGGGGGCGAAGTTTCCCCCTTGGCCGCTGGCCCCCTCCTTGGAGGAGGGGCTAGGGCTGGCGCCCCCTTCCCTCACCCCTATATAAAGGGAGGAGGCGCAAGGGGGGGGCTCACCCCTTTGCCAAGCCGCAGCCCTCCCTGTTTCTCCCTTCTCCTCGTCCCGGTATAGCTTGGCGAAGCCCTGCCGGCACTCCACCACCACCATCACCACCACACCGTCGTGCTGGTTGTGATCCCATCTACTTCTCCTCCCTCGCTTGCTGGATCAAGGAGGAGGAGACGTCATCAAGACGCACGTGTGCTGAACACGGAGGTGCCGTCCGTTCGGTACTTCATCGGATTGGATCTTGATTGGATCATGACGAGTACGACTACATCAACCGTGTAATATACACTTCCGCTTAATGGTCTACGAGGGTACATGGACACACTCTCCCCTCTCGTTGCTATGCTTCTAATAGATAGATCTTGGGTGGTTCGTAGGATTTTTTTTGATTTTCATGCAAAGTTCCCATCAGTGGTATCAGAGCTAGCTCTATGCGTAGATGTATTTGCATGAGTAGAACACAAAGAAGTTGTGGGCGTTGATGCTCAAATTGCTTACTTGCTTTGTCTTATTTGGATTCGGCGGTATTGTGGGATGAAGCGGCTCGGACCAACCTTACTTGTCCTCACACAAGAGACCGGTTCCACCGACTGACATGCAACTTGTATTGCATAAGGTGGCTGTCGGGTGTCTGTCTCTCCCACTTTAGTTGAATCTGATTTGACAAGGGCGGTCCTTGTAGAAGGTTAAAAGGCAACTTGAATATCACCATTCTAGCTTTGTGTAGCTAAGAACGGTTCTTACTAGTTGCCCATAGCAGCCACGTAAAATTTGCAACAACAAAGTAGAGGACGTCTAACTTGTTTTTGCAGGGCATGTTGTGATGTGGTATGGCCAAAACATGATGAGATATATGTTGATGTATGAGATGATCATGTTTTGTAATAGGTTCATGACTTGCATGTCGATGAGTACGGCAACCGGCAGGAGCCATAGGGTTGTCTTTAATTTATAGTATGACCTGCATGTCAACTATTAACCGCCATGTAATTTCTTTACTTTATCGCTATGCGTTAGCAATAGTCATAGAAGCAATAGTTGGCGGAGACAACTACATGATGGCACGATGATGGAGATCATGATGATGGAGATCATGGTGTCATGCCGGTGACGATGGAGACCATGCCGGTGCTTTGGAGATGGAGATCAAAGGCACGAGATGCTAATGGCCATATCATGTCACATATTGATTGCATGTGATGTTTATCTTTTTATGCATCTTATTTTGCTTAGGATGGCAGTAGCATTATAAGATGATCTCTTCGCTTAATTTCAAGATAAAAGTGTTCTCCCTAAGTATGCACCGTTGCGAAAGTTCGTCGTTTCGAAGCACCTCGTGATGATCGGGTGTGATAGACTCTACGTTCGCATACAACGGGTGTAAGCTAGTTTTACACATGCAGAATACTTGGGTTAAACTTGACGAGCCTAGCATGTACAAACATGGCCTCGGAGCACGGAGGACTAAAAGGTCACACATGAGTCATATAGTAGATATGATCAACATGGAGATGTTCACCATTGATGACTGCCCCATCTCACGTGATGATCGGACATGGTTTAGTTGATTTGGATCATGTAACACTTAGACAACTTGAGGGATGTTGATTTAAGTGGGAGTTCTTTAGTAATTTGATTAACAGAACCAATTATCATGAACTTAGTCTAATTGTCTTTGCAAACTAATGTTGTAGATCAATGGCTCGCGTTGTAGATCCCCTGAATTTTAATGTGTTCCTAGAGAAAGCTAAGTTGAAAGATGATGGGAGCAACTATGCGGACTGGGTTCGTAATATGAGGATTATCCTCACTGCTGCATGGAAAGTATATGTCCTTGATGCGCCGCTTGGTGATGCACCCCCTCAAGATTCGCCTGAAGATGTTATGAATGTCACGCAGGCACGTTCTGATGACTACTCGATAGTTCAGTGCGCCATGCTTTACGGCTTAGAACCGGGGATCCAAAGATGTTTTGAGCACCACGGAGCATATGAGATGTTCCAGGAGCTGAAATTGGTATTTCAGGCTCACGCCCGGGTCGAGAGGTATGAAACCTCCGGCAAGTTCTTTAGCTGCAAGATGGAGGAGAACGGCTCCATTAGTGAGCACGTACTCAAGATGTCTGGGTACTTCAACCGCTTGAATCAGTTGGGAGTTAATCTTCCGGATGAAGTAGCTATTGACAGAGTTCTCCAGTCACTGCCGCCGAGCTACAAGAGCTTTGTGATGAACTATAACATGCAAGGGATGGAAAAGAAGATCCCTGAGCTCTTCGCGATGCTTAAGGCCACGGAGGTAGAAATCTAGAAAGAACATCCAGTGTGGATGGTTGACAAAACCACCAGTTTCAAGAAGAAAGGCAAGGGAAAGAAAGGGAACTTCAAGAAGAATGGCAAGCCAGTTGCCGCTCCCGTGAAGAAACCCAAGGCTGGACCCAAATCTGAGACTAAGTGCTTCTATTGCAAGGGGAATGGTCACTGGAAGTGGAACTGCCCCAAGTACTTGGCAGATAAGAAGGTTGGCAACGTCAACAAAGGTATATTTGATATACATGTTATTGATGTGTACCTTACTAGTGCTTGTAGTAGCGCCTGGGTATTTGATACTGGTTCCGTTACTAATATTTGTAACTCGAAACAGGAGTTGCGGAATAAACGAAGACTAGCTAAGGACGAGGTGACGATGGGCGTCGGAAATTGTTCCAAAGTTGATGTGATCGCCGTCGGCATGCTTCCTCTACGTTTACCTTCGGGATTAGTTTTGAACCTGAATAATTGTTATTTTGTGCATGCGTTAATCATGAACATTATATCTGGATCTTGTTTATTGCGAGACGGTTATTCATTTAAGTCAGAGAATAATGGTTATTCTATTTATATGAATAATATCTTTTATGGTCATGCACCCTTGGTGAATGGTTATTCTTGTTGAATCTCGATCATAGTAATACACATGTTCATAATATTGATGCCAAAATATGCAAAGTTAATGATGATAGTACCACATACTTGTGGCACTGCCGCTTAGGTCATATTGGTGTAAAGTGCATGAAGAAACTCCATGCTGATGGACTTTTGGAATCTCTTGATTATGAATCATTTGAGATGTGTGAATCATGCCTCATGGGCAAGATGACTAAAACCCCGTTTTTCGGAACAATGGAGCGGGCAAGTGACTTGTTGGAAATAATACATACCGATGTATGCAGTCCGATGAGTGTTGAAGCACGCGGTGGATATCGTTATTTTCTTACCTTCACAGATGATTTGAGTAGATATGGGCATATTTACTTAATGAAACACAAGTCTGAAACATTTGAAAAGTTCAAGGAGTTTCAGAGTGAAGTAGAGAATCATCGTAATAAGAAAATTAAATTTCTATGATCTGATCGTGGAGCTGAATATTTGAGTTATGAGTTTGGTATGCATTTAAGACAATGTGGAATTGTTTCATAGCTCACGCCACCTGGAACACCATAGCGTAATGGTGTGTCCGAACATCGTAATCGTACTCTATTGGATATGGTGCATTCTATGATGTGTCTTACTGATTTGCCACTATCGTTTTGGGGTTATGCATTAGAGACAGCCGCATTCACTTTAAACAGGGCACCATCTAAATCCGTTGAGATGACACCATATGAGTTATGGTTTGGCAAGAAACCTAAGCTGTCATTTCTTAAAGTTTGGGGATGCGACGCTTATGTCAAGAGGTTTCAGCCTGATAAGCTGGAACCCAAAGCAAAGAAGTGCATCTTCATATGATACCCTAAAGAAACCATTGGGTATACCTTCTATCACAGATCTGAGGGCAAAATCTTTGTTGCCAAGAATGGGTCCTTTCTAGAGAAGGAGTTTCTCTCAAAAGAAGTCAGTGGGAGGAAAGTAGAACTTGATGAGATAGTTGTACCTTCTCCCGAATTGGAAAGTACCACATCACAGAAAGAAGTTCATGTGATGCCTACACCAGCCAGAGAGGAAGCTAATGATGACGATCATGAAACTTCGGATCAAGTTACTACTGAACTTCGTAGGTCGACCAGGGTATGTTCCGCACCAGAGTGGTACGATAATCCCGTCCTGGAAGTCATGTTGTTAGATAACGGTGAACCTAGAAACTATGAAGAAGCAATGATAAGCTCGAAATCCGACAAATGGCTTGAGGCCATGAAATCCGAGATAGGATCCATGTATGAGGACAAAGTATGGACTTTGGTGGACTTGCCCGATGACCGGCTAGCCATTGAAAACAAATGGATCTTTAAGAAGAAGACAGACGCTGATGGTAATGTCACCATCTATAAAGCTCGACTTGTCACAAAGGGTTTCCGACAAGTTCCAGGGGTTGACTACGATGAGACTTTCTCACCCGTAGCAATGCTTAAGTCTGCTAGAATTATGTTAGCAATTGCCGCATTTTATGACTATGAAATCTGGCAAATGGACGTCAAAACAGTGTTCCTTAACGGGTTCCTCAAGGAAGAGTTGCATATGATGCAACCGGAAGGTTTTCTCAATCCTAAGGATGCTAGCAAGGTATGCAAGCTCCAGCGATCCATCTATGGACTGGTGCAAGCATCTCGGAGTTGGAATATATGCTTTGATGAGGTGGTCAAAGCTTTTGGTTTTATACAAACTTACGGAGAAGCTTGTATTTACAAGAAAGTGAGTGGGAGCTCTGTAGCATTTCTAATATTATATGTGGATGACATATTGTTGATTGGAAATGATATAGAATTTCTGGAAAGCATAAAAGGTTATCTGAATAAGAGTTGTTCAATGAAATACCTAGGTGAAGCTGCTTACATATTAGGCATCAAAATCTATAGAGATAGATCAAGACGCCTAATAGGACTTTCACAAAGCACATACCTTGACAAGATTTTGAAGAAGTTCAAAATGGACCAGTCGAAGAAAAGGTTCTTGCCTGTGTTGCAAGGTGTGAAGTTGAGTAAGACTCAAAGCCCGACCACGGCAGAAGAAAGAGAGAGGATGAATGTCATTCCCTATGCCTCAGCCATAGGCTCTATAATGTATGCCATGCTGTGTACCAGACCTGATGTGTGCCTTGCCATAAGTCTGGCAGGGAGGTACCAAAGTGATCCAGGATTAGATCACTGGATAGCGGTCAAGAATAATCTTAAGTACCTGAAGAGAACTAAGGACATGTTTCTCGTTTATGGAGGTGACGAAGAGCTCGTCGTAAAGGATGACGTCGATGCTAGCTTCGACACAGATCTGGATGACTGTAAGTATCAAACTGGATACGTATTTATATTGAATGGTGGAGCAGTCAGTTGGTGCAGTTCCAAGCAAAGCGTCGTAGCGGGATCTACATGTGAAGTGGAGTATATAGCTGCTTCGGAAGCAGCACAAGAAGGAGTCTGGATGAAGGAGTTCATATCTGATCTGGGAGTTATACCTAGTGCATCGGATCCAATGACTATCTTTTCTGACAACATTGGAGCTATTGCCATAGCCAAGGAGCCGAGGTTTCACAAGAAGACCAAGCACATCAAATGCCGCTTAAACTCCATCCGTGATTACATCAAGGATGGAGACATAGAACTTTGCAAAGTACATACGGATCTGAATGTGGCAGACCCGTTGACTAAACCTCTTCCACGAGAAAACATGATCAGCACCAGGACTCCATGGGTGTTAGATTCATTACGATGTAAACTAGATTATTGACTCTAGTGCATGTGGGAGACTGTTGGAAATATGCCCTAGAGGTAATAATAAATTGGTTATTATCATATTTCCTTGTTCATGATAAATGTTTATTAATCATGCTAGAATTGTATTGATCGGAAACTTAAATACATGTGTGAATACATAGACAACACCGTGTCCCTAGTAAGCCTCTACTAGAATAGCTCGTTGATCAAAGATGGTTAAGGTTTCCTAACCATAGACATGAGTTGTCATTTGATAATGAGATCACATCATTAGGAGAATTATGTGATGGACAAGACCCAACCGTAAGCTTAGCATTTGATCGTATCACTTAAGTTTATTGCTATAGCTTTCTTCATGTCAAGTATCTATTCCTAAGACCATGAGATCATGTAACTCCTAGATACCGGAGGAATACCTTGTGTGCTATCAAACATCACTTCATTACTGGGTGATTACAAAGATGCTCTACAGGTATCTCCGAAGGTATCTGTTGGGTTGGCATGGATCGAGACTGGGATTTGTCACTCCGTATGACGGGGAGATATCTCTGGGCCCTCTCGGTAATAAAACATCGTAAAGAGCTTGCAAGCAATATGGCTAATGAGTTAGTCACGGGATCTTGTATTACGGAACTAGTAAAGAGACTTGCCGGTAACGAGATTGAACTAGGTATGGAGATACCGACGATCGAATCTCGGGCAAGTAACATATCGCTGGACAAAGGGAATTGCATACGGGATTAACTAAATCCTTGACATCATGGTTCAACCGTTAAAAGATCTTCGTGGAACATGTAGGAACCAATATGGGCATCCAGGTTCCGCTATTGGTTATTGACCGGAGAGGTGTCTCGGCCATGTCTACATGATTCTCGAACCCGTAGGGTCCGCACGCTTAACGTTCGATGATGCTAGAGTAGTATTGGGATATGTACATTGGTGAACGAATGTTGTTTGGAGTCCCTGATGAGATCCCGGATGTCACGAGGAGCTCCGGAGTGGTCCGGATGTAAGATTTATATATGGAAAGTTGTTGTTGGGGTTACGAAAAAAGTTTGATTTTTTTGGTAATTGTACTGGGAATTCATCGGAAGGTTCTAGAAGGTTCCGGAGGAGTCTGGGAGTCCACGGAAGGTTCCCACCAGCCCCTAGGGCATGCATGGGCTGTGGGGGGCGCCTGGCCTTATTGGGCCAAGGGGACCAGCCCCACATAGGCCCATGCGCCTGGGGGGCAAACCTAAGGAGGTGGGGGCGCCTCTACCTGGCTTGGGGGCCAAGTCCCCCCTGGCCACCGGTCCCCTCCTTGGAGGAGGGGCTGGCGCCCCCTTCCCTCACCCTATATAAAGGGAGGAGGCGCAAGGGGGAGGGCTCACCCCTTTGCCTAGTCGCAGCCCTCCCCGTCTCTCCCTTCTCCTCGTCCCGGTATAGCTTGGCGAAGCCCTGCCGGCACTCCACCACCACCATCTCCACCACGCCGTCGTGCTGGTTGTGATCCCATCTACTTCTCCTCCCTCACTTGCTGGATCAAGAAGGAGGAGACATCATTGAGCCGCACGTGTGCTGAATGCGGAGGTGTCGTCCGTTCGGTACTTCATCGGATTGGATCGTGACAAGTACGACTACATCAACCGCGTAATATACACTTCCACTTAACGGTCTATGAGGGTACGTCGACACACTCTCCCCTCTCGTTGCTATGCTTCTAATAGATAGATCTTGGGTGGTTCGTAGGAATTTTTTTGATTTTCATGCAACGTTCCCATCAGCTCCTCCTCAACTGTTGGACTGGTAGTACTCCACGGCGTACGAGGGCACCGTGAGGGTGTTGAGAGGTGTGAGGTCGTAGCTACTAGGTGTACCCTTGGGCCCAATCGTCCATTGTACACCTGAGCGTCCCATTCCTGAATCCTCTTCTGTGGAGGTCAGAGCGGAGGCCAAGTACGCGGCAGATGCCTCCAAGCTGGAAAAAATAATTAAGCGGTGTGCCTCCAACTAGGGTGTATTGTAGGCCCCAAACGTATGAGACAATGTAACATCCAAGTTAGGTTTTGAGAAATGCGTCCCCATTGCACCGTAGGTGCCAACGTGTTTGCGGGAGGCCCCCTATTTGAGCCTAGCAAACGCAGAACGATCGTAAATCGATGCAGGCCATTTGCCTAGGGTAGGATTCTTAGCTAGTTAGGATATGAGCATTGCGGAACTCAAGGCAAAAGAGAAAAGGGGTGGCCGTAAGCCTGACCACACCAGAGACCTCCTTGTTAGGGAGGCTCGGGTGCGGGGTGTACTGTAATACATCCCCCGAGCAAGATTCAGTGGTCGTTGGATATAGCTCCTACGGGGGCCGGGGCGGTACGACAAACGATGCAGCCCCCGAACCCATCTCATAGAAGGATCTCTCTGACTCCCCTCGAATCTTAACACGGCGCGGTCAATACAAGCTGCTTTATAGTACCATGGAGCATGGATAGAAAGGTTGATTTGACTAGGGCGCTAATGTGTATCTATAACGCCATCACATCAATGCTTTATATGACAAGCCAGACGGTAGTAAAAGCATTGATTTAATTGTTTGATAGTTTTGTTCGTAAAATAATTCTCACTACAAAAAAAACACTTCCGTGATGATACGTGTTTGTCACAGTAGGTCACGTTTTCTGTCATGCATGTACATCCGTGACAATTTTATGACAGAATCAAGATAGTCATACCTATTGTCGGTGTACTAAGACATGGGTGCCCTCGTACCCAGACTTGTGCACAGGCAGTTGTAGCCTCCCTTCCGGCAAGGGCTTGACAGAGGATAACTACGACTCAAGACTCAACACCAAGACTGTGAAGAAGACCTCAAGGCAGGTCATCGAGAAGTACTATTCTAGTACTGAAGATCGACGCTGCCCTTGCCAGCAAGCTTCGCCCCGGGAAGGTGAAGACCAAGGTTATGGTTGCCGGCAAAGCAAGGGAGCGGCAAGCTCCGCGCCAGCAGGCTTGTTCTGTTCCGTTACCGCTCCATCTCACCATCGACCAGATAGGATATTTGAGTTTTTGATCCTATCTGCAAGTTATATGCACCTATTATTGTTCTGAACAGTAGACCCCAAGGTGACAATAATTGGGATACTCTCCGGGGATGACTGTAATTTGAGGAGTTCATGTATTCACTATGTGTTAATGCTTTGTTCCCATTATATATTGAAAGGAGCACCTTAATTACCCTTAGATTTCCATTAGGACCCCGCTGCCATGGGAGGGTAGGACAAAAGATGTCATGCAAGTTCTTATTGCAAGCATGTATGACTATATACAAAATACATGCCTACATATGATTGACGAATTGGAGCTATTGTACATCGCTCTAGGTTGTGACTGTTATATGATGAATGTCAACCAAATATCCATCACTACTCCATGCCTATGCTTTCTCATAATATTGTCTTCTTCAATCATTAATACTGCTACTGTTGCTATTGCTACAAAACTGCTACTATTATCATCACTGTTACTATTGCTATTGGTACCACTTCTATCAAAACTATCATATTACTGTGCTACTAATATTTTGCTGCAAGGAAATAACTTCTTAGGTGTGGTTGAATTGACAACTCAACTACTAAGGCTTATAAATATTCTTTGGCTCCCCATGTGTCGAATCAATAAATTTGGGTTAAATACTACCCTCAAAGACTGTTGCGATCCCCCTATACTTGTGGGTCATCACCCTGCCCCATCAACCGGGGATGGTACAGGGAGGACGTCGGCGCCCATGCTCGGCCCTGGAGGGGCCCAGCTTCTAGGGCGCAGACGGGCGGTGGAGGTAGCTTTGAATAGCTCCTCCCTTCTACCCGACCATCATAACATACTTGGCGCGGCCCTTATGCAATTCCAGTCGGCCAAGGCTGGAATTCTGGAGGTTTTCCTTAGCCTTGCAAAAGGTTTTGACGTAAGCGCATCTTACATATTTTTTTTCTTTTATTTGCATGGATTGAATAGTATACTAAGTATAGCCAGTAGCCCTCAAGGATATTAAAATATTGTCCGAAGACCATAATGCGTTTAAGAATAGATGCAAAAGTCTATTATTGAAAAGTGGAGATGCAGTAGCCCCCGAGCCTTAAGTTAGTTTACCAAACTGGCTTGAGGGTCGATGTTAAAACTATATGTCTATCTTGAATTAATGCAAATATGCAGTAGCGCCCGAGACTCTGGTCAGATCAAAAGAGTTAACTAGAGGATTGAATCTTATGCTCGGATTCGTATCTGCTATTTTTATGTATTTTAACACAGGCCTCCACCTCTTCATCTGCTTCCAACTTAGCAGAGTTGGAGGAGATGAATCGCAAACTTGTGAGATCCGTGGAGGGGTTACTGCTGCTTCAGCAGCAGATGAACAAGGTGCAAGGTAATAACTCGGTGCTTTGTTTATTGGACTACTGAACAGTTCTATTATTGATTTGAATGCACCTTTTTGTATTTTGACTACGGTCGAGAAGAACCTAGCTATCTTGCGGACCGAGCATGAAAATGCTCGGTTAGAGGCTGAGTAGTAGAAGGTTGTGGCACTGCAAAGCGCAAAAGAACATGCCGAGGAACAGAAAACTCGGCAAGCTGCTCAGGCTCGGATTTCCGAGGTGGAGGATGACCTGAAGAGCGTGTTTACTGAACGTGATGCTCTAAAGGTCTCACATGAGAAGGACACCGCCGAGCTCAAAAAGCTCACGGTGGATCGTCAGGAAGCTGTCTCCCAAGCTAAAGCAGCGAAGGGGGAGCTTCGGCAGGCTACCGATATAGCCGCCGGTAAGCCGTATTTACTACAGTGCATCTTTGGCTGTCAAGCATTCCCTGAGCTGACACAAAACTGGCGTTTATCAGGTGCGTTCTCGGATCTGTCGCGGAGTGTGGAGGAGGCATGTTAATACTTTGGCGGTCATGAAGGTGCAGCCCTCCAGATGTCCTTCTGGATGCAATTCCAGGAGCCGACTCAACCTAAGCTCCTCAATGACCAACTGAAGTAGCTATCCAAGCCACACCAAACATCCAAGCCCGCCATTGAGGATCTCTGTGTTGCTTTATGGTCGAACGCCCCTCTGCCGACCAGATTTTTCGGACTGGTGCGGCACCTCCAGGGGGCTGTTGCCCAAGTCGAGCCGTGGAAGCGTTCGACCTGCTTGGAGGGTGCTCGAGAAGCGTTTGTGGCCTTCAGACGTGGTGGCCAAAGCTTGATCTGGAGCCCGTGGCGCAGCGCTGTCCGAAGGGAAAGCAGTGAGAGGCCAAGACCTATTATAATGGGGTTATGCCGGTTGCTCGGGTGTCCGAGAGGAAGTGCACGAAAGAGGTGATTTTACAAAATCTCAATCGATCGTGTTTATATTTCTCATCGGATATGCCAAGATGTATTTTTGTAAGAAAGACAAAATAAATCGAATGAGAAGTGCCTTTTCTTAATCTGCTTTATGTTTTATTTTGACTCTGCTATGAGGCTATGACTCTTTGAAGATGTAGTTGGCCAGTCATCGGCTTCCGCCCCTTAGTAGATTATACTTAGGGTGCTTCTTTCTAATATGCAACCCTTAGCCGATGTCTCGGTGCCCAGAGGCTGTTGTATCAGTAGAAACAAGGCAATCAGACTATAGGGCTAAAACATACACTTAGTCTTAGGAGCATATGTTTGAGGGCAATTTAACAGCCGAAGGTATATGTCAAGTCCTCTGATAGTCCAAGGTCAAGACACCCACACTTCGGCCTTTTCAAAGAAAGGAGACCCTTCATTTTAGTCGGATAACCTCTATCGGCTATATGTAGTTTAACACTGCCTGCGGTTCATTGACCAATTTACGCATGTTGTGACAGTTAGCTTTTGGCTTTCTCCAACTAAGGTACTTAACCGGTTAAACAAGAAGTAACGGTCACAATAGTGCTCCGTTTACACCCTTAGCCGAACAGAGCAGAAACATAAGGGGTAAGCACAGGAGCCGGGCAACCCAGCTATTGACCAAAGACACAACTCAAAATCGATGCATATATATGCGAAGGGCCAAGGACGTTGGGTCGAAGACTTAAGAGAATTCCATGACGTTTGGATGTGGGCTTGGCTCGAATTGTGGCCCCCCTTTTATGCTTTTAGAGGCATATAGTATTTGTATCGCAATAGTTATGCTCGTCAATGAAAAAGAAAAAGAATGCACCATGAGTGCATACGTGGGCCAAACCGTCGGGCCTTCTCTTTATTCTTTAAAAAGGATCGAACCTAACAATCCGAGCTAAATATCACTTTGAAATATACAAAAATTGGAATAAGAAAATGATGAGGATATATTCACGAAACATGATGATTCTGCTTGCTTAAGCTGGAAAGAAATATTGAGCCTCGTTGACAAATATCACAAGGTGAATTCATTCCTAGTTGAACATGTTACTTTGATTCGGAAGAATTTTATACTACCTAAATCATGGACTTTTTGTATCACTAGGGTTGAATTAATGGCGAGCCGGGTGCATGGGAAAGAAGCTATGCGCAAGGAATGATGGCAAGCACGAGGGAGGTGTGGGACGAAGTGGAGTCATCATCACATGAAGAGAACAAAAGTTGGAAACAATATATTCCATGTGAGACTCGGATTGACAGCCAGGAAGCCTGAAATTGATATACGTGCAGAATCCGTGTCCGTGGTCCAAATAAGGCATGTAAATACAATTTGGAAAGCTTGAGTCCTGTGCTTTCCAAACTGTATACCCGCAGCCCGCGATTCGTGATGACCGAGTCACAAACAATACAGCGGTTGTTTCTGCCAGTTTTCCAGATAGACTCGTTAGCTAGGAAAGTTAGAGATATGGTTGATTTTGACCCCAACACTAGGTTGGACGTCCAGGGGTCTTTATATACCCTTGTAAGTCGTGGCTTTTAGGGTTAGACCGCGTTTTGATTAAACTCATACCATACTAAATTACTTTAAGCATTCCTTTGTATTCATATTCCTCTTTGCATCGATCAGGAATATTTACCTACACCAAATTCATTTCGATAGGGTGTATTTGCTACTGAAAGTCAAGTGCTTTCTGTCGTTCCATTGGGAATTGGGAGATTGCAGAACCGCTTCATGGTCGGCGGCTACGTGCGCAAGTGTGTGGTGTTGCGAATATCCATAGGGCTGGAGATCCGTCGCATTGGCAATGGGGGAACAGCCGGAGAGTCCGTGAGCATCTCACAAGTTATCCAACAAGTTCATCATCGACACCATCAGCTCACTGAAAAGATCGGGCCACCCCTTATCATCTTGGTATCAGATTTCCAGCGTTTACTCGGTGAGCATCCATCAATTCCTTAGATTCGTTTTGTTTTAGTCCTATACAGAAAAAGCCATACAAAAAGATTAGGTTTAGAGTTTGCTGCCATAGCCTAGATAGCATCGGTTCCAAGTTTTAGTTGCTGATTGTAGTCTTTTATTTGCGTAACTTATTTTTCTGATCTGAGTCATACTAGATTGTCCAGAATTTTTCTTTCACAAGTCGAAGTCGTTTCGTTGCTGTCAAGTCTATTTCTTCGAGTCAGTTTAGTTAGCTTAGATTAACAATCCGAATCAGATTATGTTTCCGTTTGATAGCCATAGTTAGCCTTTCTTCTTTTGCGTAGCACTTTCCTATTGAGACTAGCATATCCTTTGCTCCACGGGCTGCTCAGATAGGAATTTGGAGAGTGCATCATTTGTTTTGGCAAATTCAGATTGGTTACTAATTGCTCAGGTTTCTGTTGATAAAAAAAGAGAAAGAAAGAAAAAAAAGAGAAAGAAAGAAAGAAAAGGAGAAATAGAAAGCTCTACGTGAAAGTTCGATACTGTTTTGGAGACGTGTTTCAGTAATTCTGCCACGTTCATTGCACTAGTAGATTGAGCAATCTTGTTCCCGTATAGTTTTAGCGTTTTGCTAGCGTCTCTCCTGTGCATTTGCAACACGAGCATCTTCGGCGTACCAGAATTTTGAGCTCAGTTTCAAAGTTGCATTTGCCCCATTTATCTCCACCGTGTGTGTTTCCGTGAGTCTTTTTATCATACGATCAGCACTATGATTTGTAAATTAGTGTTGTTAGGTATCCCAACCAAGCTCCACCATATACCCTGGTTTGTTGTGTGATAGTTTTCACCCTCGGTATTCGCTACATCACGTTCGCACATGTTCTGCCTCTACAAGTTGGTAAGCTATTCTAATTCACTCTGGAACGGTAAGATACCTTGTTTCTTTCAGTTTTGAGTGATTTGAGTGTTTTCCACCTATACATACTTGTTGTTCATTAATCATGGCAGAAGGTGCTGAGGATAATTTGGAGTCTCGAAGATATGACTTCCTCCGCAACAAATATTGTAGTGCCACCTTTTGGGAGGAAGAACGTGGTAACTTTGATGGAGATGGGCTATTTCACCATGATGTGGTGATTGGAGAGCGACATGCTGCAGCCACCATTGACAGATCCTCAACTCTTAATTTGATCAGCATTGAGGTTGTAGAGAAGTTGCAGCTACCTACATGTGCTCGTACAGTGCCATACCTCCTGCACTCATCGTATGGCACATTGCTGATTTCACACACCGCTGATATTCCTCTTACTATAGGAGTGCATACCGAGGTTGTGCGATGTGATGTATCTCCTATGCCATTTGATTCTTGTCACATTTTGTTGGGAGATCGCTGGTGCAGAAAGTTTCAAGTTCAACCTTGCCATCAAGTCAACAAAATTTCTTTCAAGTGGAACATGAAGCGGCATGCTTTGCTGCGTGCTCCAGCCGACAAATTTCATGAGTATCATCTTCTTCGCAAGGAGAGGACAAAAGAATTTTGTTTGTCTGCTAAGTACAAGCTTATCATGGATGGTGACATTTCAGTTATATGTCATTTTAACCATGATGTGTATCACAACCCATGTGAGAATGAGAGCCACATAGCCAAATTGAGTGTGAGTGTTATCAAAAGTGAGTTGTGTGATTCCACTAAATGTGAGGATGAGAGCATCCATTCTGAGAGTATGAGAGAGACAGACAACATGAGTGTAGTAGATGATAGGACATGTGAGGACATTTCTACTAATGTAATCATCTCTATTTCTACTGTTGTTTCTTCTGATTTGCAGGTTGCTTTTGAAGAAAGGGAGCTAGATGCGCAACAACTTGCATCATTTGAAGAGGTGTCGATGGTACCTCCTTCTACATTGGAGGACATTCCTGAACATAGTGTTGTTTTCAACCTACAAGCAGTCACAATGAAATATTGTGAGTCTAATCCTTTGTTGGTAAATTCTTGTGATTTGATTTGCACTCATGTTACAACACCATGCGATAAATTGCAAATTTTGGATTTTGATCATGTGGTACTACTTACACATAAAGAAGTTCTCGCAAGAATACCACCTGCTGATATTCTCTATTCCATCATGCTAAATGAACCTATTAGTTTGAGCTGTGCTATAAATAAGATTTCTGAACTTTTACATCTGAATTATAGCACATATGCCTATAGTTTCACATTTAATTTAATTGGTGAATATAGCATGACTGATAATTTTCTGGTGGATCACATATGCATTACCTGTGATAGGATTGCTGATTTGAAACTTGCTGTTTTGAGTCCTATATGCTATGTGACAAAGTCATTTTGCTTTGGGACAATAGCTAATTTTGAGAATATGAAATATCATTTTGGTCTAGTTGATTTATTGCGGCCAAAAAAAAATTCAGCTATGTCGAATTGTGCTGATCTTGCTGAAATAGAATCTGATCCATTATGTTTGTCCCAACACCTGTTGCATTTATATGCTATTGCTATAGACTTCACTTATATTTGCAAACTGAGTTGCATCTTACACGCTGTGAGTAATGATGATGATCATACATATGTTTGTTCTACATATCAGAGTGGCGCAGTTGAAGCATGGTATCCAATATATATACATTTGAACATTTTCGATTGGTTTGACCTTGGTTATAGCAAATTTGGTCATCGATCTTCTGTGAGGACATTAGACTTAATACTGAACAATAAGACTTTATACATGTTTGTTCCTCATTCTGATCATGACTATATGAACTTCACTTATACTTGCAATTATGATTGCCAATTCCTGAGATATTATGTGTTCCCGTATGGACATTTTGTCTTGTATAATTGCAATTTAAGTTGCATATTGCATATTGAGAATCTTTTTCATGACAACAAAAATGATAGAGCATGTTATATATACATATATTACGCGTACACGTTGTTCTTTTTGTTTCTGCCATTTTCAGCTTACCCAAAGCTGCGAACGGCTTTTCTTGAAGAAAGGGAGGATGATGAGGATATATTCACGAAATATGATGATTCTGCTTGCTTAAGCTGGAAAGAAATATTGAGCCTCGTTGACAAATATCACAAGGTGAATTCATTCCTAGTTGAACATGTTACTTTGATTCGGAAGAATTTTATACTACCTAAATCATGGACTTTTTGTATCACTTGGATTGAATTAATGGCGAGCCGGGTGCATGGGCAAGAAGCTATGCGCAAGGAATGATGGCAAGCACGAGGGAGGTGTGGGAGGAAGTGGCGCCATCATCACATGAAGAGAACAAAAGTTGGAAACAATATATTCCATGTCAGACTCGGATTGACAGCCTGGAAGCCCGAAATTGATATACGTGCAGAATTCATGTCCGTGGTCCAAATAAGGCGTGTAAATACAATTTGGAAAGCTTGAGTCGTGTGCTTTCCAAAATGTATACCCGCAGCCCGCGATTCGTGGTGACCGAGTCGCAGTCATCAAAACAATACGGCGGTTGTTTCTGCCAGTTTTCCAGATAGACTCGTTTAAGTTAGGAAAGTTAGAGATATGGTTGATTTTGACCCCAACACTAGGTTGGACGTCCAGGGGTCTTTATATACCCTTGTAAGTCGTGGCTTTTAGGGTTAGACCACGTTTTGATTAAACTCATACCAGACTGAATTGCTTTAAGCATTCCTCTGTATTCATATTCCTCTTTGCATCGATCAGGAATATTTACCTACACCAAATTCGTTTCAATAGGGTGTATTTTCTACTGAAAGTCAGGTGCTTTCTGTCGTTCCATTGGGAATTGGGAGATTGCAGAACCGCTTCGTGGTCGGCGGCTACGTGCGCAAGTGTGTGGTGTTGCGAATATCCATAGGGTTGAAGATCCGTCGCATTGGCAACGGGGGAACAGCCGGAGAGTTCGTGAGCATCTCACAAGTTATCCAACAAGTTCATCATCGACACCATGCGCTCACTGAGAAGATCGGGCCACCCCTTATCAGAAAAGAGCCGAGGAGGAGATGTGTAGAGATCTGGTCATCTGGTTTGACATCGGATACGTCTCCAATGTATCTATAATTTATGAAGTATTCATGCCATGTTTATTATAGTTTTATATGATTTTGGTGCACTTTTATATGGCTTTTATATGATTTTTATGGACTAACATATTGACCTAGTGCCCAGTGCCAGTTGCTGTTTTATGCTTGTTTTTGGTTTTCCAGAAAATCCATATCAAATGAAGTCCAAATGCAGCGAAACTTTTTGGCGATTTTTTCTGGAAGGAAACAGACCCAAGAAACTTCGGGGGAGCAGCAGAAGAGCCACAGGGGCCCCACAAGCCACCAGGGCGCGCCACCCCCCTCCCCCCAGGCACGCCCTGGTGCCTCGTGGGCCCCCTGTGGCACCTCTTTGCGTGATTCCAACGCTGAAAAATCCTATATATTCAGAAACCCCCGAAAGTTAACCTAGATGAGTTTTTACGCCGCCGCAAGCCTCTGTACCTGCACGATCTAATCTACAGCCCTTTTTCGGCACCCTGCCGGAGGGGGGAATCATCAACAGAGGCCATCCTCATCATCCCGGCGGTCTCCATGACGAGGAGGGAGTAGTTCACCCTCGGGGCTGAGGGTTTGTACTAGTAGCTATGTGTTTTATCTCTCTCTCTCTCGTGTTCTTGATTTGGCATGATCTTGATGTACCGCGAGCTTTGTTAATATAGTTGGAACATATGGTGTTTCTCCCTCTCTATCTTGTTGTGATGAATTGAGTTTTTACCTTTGAGGTTTCACTATTGTTGGATTGAATATTTCAGATTTGAGAACACTTGATGTATGTCTTGCATATGAATACCCGTGGTGACAATGGGGTATTATATTGATTCACTTGATATATGTTTTGGCACTCAACTCGCGGATTCCCGTGGTGACATTGGGGTAATCTATGCATAGGGGTTGATGCATGTCTTCATTATCTTTTCTCCGATAGAAACTTTGGGGTGCTCCTTGGAGTTCTTTGTGTGGATTGAATATTATGAATATGAAGTTGTTTGATGCATATCGTATAATCAACTCACGGATACTTGTGGTGACATTGGAGTATCTAGGTGACATTAGGGTTGGTTGATGTGTATCATATGGTGTTATTTTAGTACGAACTCTAGGGCTGTTTGTGACACTTATAGGAATAGCTCAATAGATCAATCGGAAAGGATAACTTTGAGGTGGTTTCATACCCTACAAACAATTTCTATCTTATGTTCTCCGCTAATAGGAACTTGGGAGTGATTCTTTATCGCACGTTGAGGGATGATTATATGATCCAATTATGTTAGCATTGTTGAGAGATTGCACTAGTGAAAGTATGAACCCTAGGCCTTGTTTCTAAGCATTGGAATACCGTTTATGCTCACTTTTGTTACTTGTTACCTTGCTATTTTTTATTGTTCGCACTACAAAAACCTATATCTACTATCCATACTACACTTGTATCACCATCTCTTCGCTGAACTAGTGCACCTATACAATTTACCATTGTATTGGGTGTGTTGGGGACACAAGAGACTCTTTGTTATTTGGTTGCAGGGTTGTTTGAGAGAGACCATCTTCATCCTACACCTCCCATGGATTGATAAACCTTAGGTCATCCACTTGAGGGAAAATTGCTACTGTCCTACAAAACTCTGCGCTTGGAGGCCCAACACGAGTCTACAAGAATAAGTTGTGTAGTAGACATCAAGCTCTTTTCTGGCGCTGTTGCCGGGGAGGTGAGTGCTTGAAGGTATATCTTTAGATCTTGCAATTGAATCTTTTAGTTTCTTGTTTTATCACTAGTTTGGTTTATAAAAAGAAAACTACAAAAAAATGGAATTGGGGTTACCTCGTATTATTCGTCTTTATAATGTTTTTCTTGAAAATGATGGAGCGGAAAATTGTGCTCAATTGATAGAAGAAGAATTCAATAAAATGTTTGGCATAAAATCTTTGAGTGATGAGCATGATTGCAATGTTGTTAGTATGAATTCTATGAATATCCAAAATACTAAAGATGATTGCACTTGTCATGACAAAAATGTTTCTTATAAGCATGTCAATTTTTGTGGAGTGCATAAAGTTTGTGAAGACATGCCTTATAGGGATGATAGATTTTGTAAGAAGCATAAACTTGATAGAACCAATTTTTTGCTCAAAGTGATAGATGAATTTGCTACAAAATTATGTTCTCTTTATCCTATTACTTGTGAACTTTGCAATAAAGTTGGTCACCTTAATTTTCAATGCATACTTTTTCATGATCGAATCATGGCTAAATATTGTAATGACTTGACCGCCCTTGAACTATATAATGAGCTTTATCTATTTTTGGGGTGTGAGGAATTGTCACATAAAAATAGTTGGTTTGAAGTATTCATTCTCACGGATGACATTGAAACTAATCTAAAGGAAATCTATATGTTTTGTATGGTAAATTGCAATGAGAATGCTTATATTGCCAACTATAGAAAGACGGGAAAACCAATAGAATATAAAAGGAACACTAATGAAAGGGTAAAGATTTCCACTTTCCCTCCTATTGTCTCTCATGATGAAATAGGTGATGAAGAGGAGCGTCCTATTCAACCAATCTCCTCAATAAGAAGCTTGGAAAAATTGATTAAACCCACACATGATGTGGTGAAGAAGAAGAAAAGAAGAAAAAGTAGAGGTAAAAAGGTATCTATCCCAAATAATGTTGCTCCTATTATTGTTGTGCCTCATGAGAATGAATCAAAAATAATTGTGGAAGATGATAAACTTGATGATGATATTGCTTCTTTGTCTTATGGCACAATGTCCGAAGGAACTATTGAGGATGATTTTGTTATGCCTATTACTCACTGTGATGATTATGATTGGGAAAATAATGATACTTCTTATAATCTTGAAAATCTTTTTGGCACCAACTTGGAAAATTATGATGATGATAATTGCTATACTATTGGTGCTATTCATACTATTAATGATGAGAGTAATTATGCTTATGATATGCAAAGCCACAAGCTTGGGGATGCTATGTTTGATGAGAATGACATGTTTGAGAATTTATTTGCTGCAATTAATGTTTGTCCCAAACTTGGGGATGCTATGCTTAATGAAGATGATCTTTTTAGTCCCCCTACTTTGAATGATCAAATTTATTATGATGATGACATGCCTCCTATCTATGATGATTATTGTGATGATACTTATGTTATGAAAAATAGTGATGATTGTTATTATAATACTTGTTATAATTATGAAAATTCTTTTACTGAACATCACTCTTTTAATGTGGAAACAATTTATTGTATTCGGGTTTCATACGATACTCCCACTATTATGAATGAGAAGAAAATTGCTTATGTGGAGAGTAATAAAAATTCTATGCTTATGTATCATGACAAGAATGCTTTGTGTGATGGATATATTGTTGAATTTCTTCATGATTCTACTGAAAATTATTATGAGAGAGGATCATATGCTTGTAGGTGTTGTAATAATATCAAGTTTCCTCTCTATGTGTTGAAAGTTTTGAAGCTATACTTGTTTTGCCTTCCTATGCTAGTTGATTCTTGCTCCCATAAACTACTTGCTCACAAAATCCCTATGCATAGGAAGTGGGTTAGGCTTAAATGTGCTAGTCATATGCTTCATGATGCTCTCTTTGTGTTTCAATTCTTTACTTTTATGTGAGCATCATTGAAATCATCATGCCTAGCTAAAAGGCATTAAAGAAAAGCGCTTGTTTGGAGACAACCCAATAATTATCCTTACTGTTTTTGTGTGTTAACATGATTAAGCTACTGTATTAATCATGTTTTATATGTTTTCTTTCAATAATGTGCCAAGCAAAGCCTTTGGGATAGTGTGGATGCTTGTTGATTTGATTCTGTGCAAAAACAGAAACTTTTGTGTCCAGTGCTGGAATTTCTATTCTGTACTGGAGCATAAGAAAATTCTGAAATTTTTACAAAGTATTGGGTTACAAATTGTTTACGTTTTCCTAATTGTTCAGAATTTTTTGAGGTACATAAGTATGGTTTTTTAATCGCTTACTACACGCTGTTCTGTTTTTGACAGATTCTGTTTTCGATGCATAGTTTGCTTGTTTTAGTGTTTCCATAGCTTATATTGAGTAGTATAAATTGTGGAAATGATAGAATACAGTAGGAATTATGTGAGAACAATTATGAATCTTGTCTTGACAGTACCTAAGTGGATGATTTATTTTCATCATACTAACCTATCTCACGAAGTTCCGTTAAGTTTTGTGTGATTGAAGTTTTCAAGTTTTGGGTGAGATATTGATATGAGGAGAATAAGGAGCGGCAAGACCCTAAGATTGGGTATGCCCAAGGCACCCCAAGGTAATATTCAAGGAAGACCCAAGCAACTAAGCTTGGGGATGCCCTGGAAGGCATCCCCTCTTTCGTCTTCAACATTATCGGTAACCTCACTTGGAGCTATATTTTTATTCATCACATAATATGAGTTTTGCTTGGAGCATCATTTTATTTTGTTGAGATTTTCTTGCTGCTATCAATAATCATGTTTTGTATCTTTTAGTTCAATAAAATGCCAATTATTGCCTTTACGATGCTCAGTCTGCAAGTTCATGTGTTGCTGTTTGAAAACAGAAAGTTTTCTGTTATGTCCAGAATATTCCTGAATAGTCAGAACATGATAAAAATCTGAACTTTTTACACAGTAAGCATGCATGAGTTCTCTGTCACGTGGTAATTTTTCTGAGTTTTTGGAGTTAGGGAAGTATGAATTCTTATTCACTCTTTACAGACTATTCTGTTTTGGCAGATTGCTGTTACAGTTGCATTGTTTACATATGTTTGCTAGTTTAATGTTTCTATTTGTGGATAGGAGTATTAAATATGCAGAGGCATTTAGTATGAAATGTTTAATTATAATTTTAGTGATTTGCTACAGTAGAGAATGTTAAGGTTTTGAGTTGATTTATACTAACTTATCTCACGAGTTCTTGTTGAGTTTTGTGTGGATGAAGTTTTTAAGATTTAGGAGAAGCCACGATATAAGAGGAATTAAGGAGACACAAGAGCTCAAGCTTGGGGATGCCCAAGGCATCCCAAGTTATTATTTCAAGAAGTCTCAAGCATCTAAGCTTGGGGATGCCCGGTAGGCATCCCACCTTTCTTCTTCAACAACTATCAGTCAGTTTTGGTTGAGCCTAAGTTTTTGCTTTTTCACATGATATGTGCTATTCTTGGAATGTAATTTTATTTTGTTTTCTTTGCTGTTTGAATAAAATACACAAGATCTGAAATTTTTAAATGAGAGAGAGTCCTCACATAGCTACCTATTTACTTAACTACTCATTTGGTCTTCACATATATCTTTTTGGAGTAGTTTGTCATTTACTCTTGTTCTTCACTTATATCCTATGAGTAAATTGTTGAATAAATTGAATATCATAAAGTTGAAATTATATGTGCTTCATATGCTTGTATCATGTCTAGTAGTAGTTTCACATTGGGTTATAAAGTGAATTCTATTGAAGCTTGACAAACACAATATTGGTCATACAAGCAATTCATGAATGATTAGTCTAAGGAAGAGGACTTTCACATATAAATATATTATCTTGGACATCTTTTATGATTGTGAATACCCATTAATTATATTCAAACTTGAGCAAATTAGTTGAAGTTGGACAAGGAAGACAACATAATGAGTTATGTTTGGGTATATTTGCATAGAAATTATATTGTTATGGATCCTCCAACATGTGGTGCTTGCTTAGGATATTTTGCTAGCCAAAAAAAATTGTACTAAGTAGAAATACTACTTGTGCATCCAAAAACTATTAACCCAGTTTCTTGCCATGAGTGTCCACCATACCTACCTATGGATTGAATAAGATCCTTCAAGTAAGTTGTCATCGGTGCAAAAAGCAATAAAATTGCTCCTAAAATATGTATGATCTTTTATTGTAAGGGAAAATAAGCGTTGTACGAACTTGTGATGGTAAAGAAATAAAAGCGATGGACTGCGTAATAAAGGTTGCTATTACAAGGGGCAATATAACGTGACATTCCTTTGCATTAAGGGCTTGTGCATCCAAAAATAAAAAGCGCATGACAACCTTTGCTTCCCTCTGCGAAGGGCCTATCTTTTACTTTTATGCATTTACTTTTATGTATTTACTTTTATGCAAGAGTCAATAAGTATTCATTCGCATTTCAACCTCAATTATTCTCTAGTTGGCAAGCATCATGTGGTGGGGAAAGATCCAGGCATATATGACCAGTCAAATATATTTGATCATGAATTATTATTGTTGACAATTATCTCTATGATAAATAAGTTCGGAGGCAAAACATTAAGCCCCTATCTTTCTCTGTGTTCGATGGATGCCATTTGTTCTAAAAAATATGCTTTGAGTACTAGCAATCATAGAAGACTATATGATAATTGAGTATGTGGAGCTCTTACTTAGACTTTGTTGAAATTAAGTTGAATTGCAATTGTTTGGTGACTAAGAACATAGGTTGTTAAGTTTCAAGAGAATGCATTGTTTGAACCATAACATGTGAATTGATTGCTACTTTATCCTGATGAGTTTTATGAGAAAAAGTTGTTGTTATGATGCTAGGAAAAGTGATTGAAATTATCATTGATCAAACTTATGCACTATGCTAGCATTCACACTTCATAAATTATTTCTTTTATCATTTACCTACTCGAGGACGATACGATCCATAGATTCATCAAAATAAGCAAACTATGCAACAAAAACAGAATCTGTCTAAAACAGAACAGTCTGTAAAGATCTATTTAAAAGCCATACTTATGTAACTCCAAAAAATCTGAGAAATTAGGAAAACGTGGGAAATTCATATATAAATACCGTGTAAAAATTTCAGATTTTTATGATGCTCCAGTACAGAATCAAAAATCAAACACTGGACGCAAAACTTTCTGTTTTCCAAACAGCATCAATTATACTATCATCCAAATCATCCCAAAGACATTACTTGGCACAAACACTAATTAAAAGATAAAAACACCATCATAACATAGGCTATAACTGTGTAAACACACAAATACAGAAGGTAAAACAAAAATTATTTTATTCATTGGGTTGCCTCCCAACAAGCGCTATTGTTTTATGCCCCTAGCTAGGCATAATGCATAGTTTCAAGTGTTTTCATCCTTGGTTTCCAACTCCTCAATTACACACCCATTCTTTCTAGGAGATTTAACATAGGATTTTCTAATCATCACACTTCTAGGCACAAAATCAAGAATTTTTCTTTCATAGATAGGTTCCTTTATTATATCAATGAAATTGGGGTGCACGCTAATCATTTTAAGATCCTCATTTCCCTTGCTAGAAGTGGCACCCTTAGTCTTGGGAACATACATTAACTTGCAATTTTTAATGGGAGGAGTCCTATCCATACTTTTAACAGAAGAAAAAGTGGACCCCAAATTATTAATAATTTCCTCTAATTTATCGATTCTAGCTGGACCTTGCTCTATTCTTTCGTTAATTACCGGTTCCTTTTCCTTTAAGGTTTTCAAAGCAATTCCCACCTTAGAACCAAATTGAGTAATATGATTATGGACCTTTTTATCTAAATTCTCAAGATTTTCAATAGTAGACATCTTATTTTCAATAGCTTCTAACCTTTGCATAACATGCTCCAAAGTCAATGCCGTTTCATTAATAATGATAGGGGTGAACCCACTAAATTTCCCATAGCATTGAAACCATCCAAAGTGGGACACATCAAGAAAGTCCCTTTGGTAATAGTGTCAAGCACAAATCTATACCAAGTAGTAATTGCCACATAAAAATTTCGAAGAAGAACCGTAATGGATTGCGTATGAGTTGATCTATTTTGAGCATAGCAAATCCTATACCAAGCATCTTTTAAATTTTCTCCTCCCCTTTGTTTAAAATTAAGCACTTCATTTTCAGGGGTAATAGTAACAAGCGAAGAACTAGTCATAGTGGTGAAGCAAACAAACAAATGAAAATATTTTGTGTTTTTGTTAAAAAAAATTAGAATTGGGGGAGATGAAAACGAGAGGCAAATGCAAATAAAAAGGCAAATAAAATAAATGCAAGTGGATGATAGTTTGTGCGAAGGTACTTGGTAATTTTGATGATGTCTCCCCGGCAACGGTGCCAAAAATTCTTCCTGCTACTTGTAGACTGCGTTGGTATTTCCCCGAAGAGGAGAGGATGATGCAGTATAGTAGAGATAAGTATTTCCCTCAGTTAAGAACCAAGGTTATCAATCCAGTAGGAGACCAAGCAAAATCCCATTAAACGCACCTGCACACACAAAATCAAATACTTGCACCCAACGCAAATAAGAGGGTTGTCAATCCTCTTAGCGGTTATTTGCAAGGATTAATTCTGATAGTGATAGACAGATAAACTAAAACACTAAATAAAATAAAAGTAAATAAATTGCAGCAAGGTATTTTTGGTTTTAATATATGATAAAAGTAGACCCCGGGGCCATAGTTTTCACTAGAGGCTTCTCTCTCGAACACATAGCATACGGTGGGTAAACAAATTACTGTTGGGAAATTGATAGAAAAGCAAATAATTATGACGGATTCATGAAAATGATCATGTATATAGGCATCACGTCCGAGACAAATAGACCGACTCCTGCCTGCATCTACTACTATTACTCCACCCATCGACCGCTATCCAGCATGCATCTAGGGTATTAAGTATGAAACAGAGTAACGCCTTAAGCAAGATGACATGATGTAGACAAAGTAAACTCAAGCAATATGATTAAACCCCATCTTTTTATCCTTGATGGCAACAATACAAATACATGTCATGTCCCTTTCTGTCGCTGGGATTGAGCACCGCAAGATAGAACCCATCACAAAGCACCTCTCCCATTGCAAGATAAACCAATCTAGTTGGCCAAACCAAATCGATAGATCGGAGAGAAATACAAAGCTATAATAATCATGCATAAAAGAGTTCATAGAAGACTCAAATATTTCTCATGAATAATCTGATCATAAACTCACAATTCATCGTATCCCAACAAACACACCGCAAAAGAAGATTACATCGGATAGAACTCCAAGAACATCGAGGAGAACATGGTATTGAAGATCAAAGAGAGAGAAGAAGCCATCTAGCTACTAGCTATGGACCCGTAGGTCTGTGGTAAACTACTCACACATCATCGGAGGGGGAGCAAGGTTGATGAAGAAGCCCTCCGTGATCGATTCCCCCTCCGGCAGAGTACCAGAAAAGGCCTCCAGATGGGATCGCGGAAGAACAGAGGCTTGCGGTGGCGGAAAGGTTTTCTCTTCTGTCATTCTGGTATATTGGGAATATTTGGAAATTTATAGCGCTGGAATTAGGTCAGGAGGGGCTACGAGGGGCCCACAAGCCTGGGGGGCGCGCCCTTCGAGCTTGTGGATCCCTCGTGGCTCCTCTGGTCTTCTCCCGAAGCTTCGTGTGTCTCTTCTGGTCCAGAAAAAATTATTCCAAAGTTTTTTTTCTCGTTTGGACTCTTTTTGATAATGAAATTCTGAAAAGACAAAAACAAGAAAAAAAACAGCAACTGGCACTGGGCACTGGGTTAATAGGTTAGTCCCAAAAAATTATATATAATGGCATATAATTGCATATAAAACATCCAAGATTGATACTATAATAGCATGGAACAATCAAAAATTATAGATACGTTGGAGACGTATCAATCACCTGCCTGGAGGTCTTCTCCACGGCTTTGTTTACCAAGTCTTGAGTACTTGGAGTAAGTCCATCTTCCGCCAAGCCCTTGCCGGCGATGAGGCTACTACTGTCTGTGCATAGTCAGGGGTATTGCATACCCATTTTCAATACACCGACAGGAGCCCCCGGGCCTGGGCTGGACACGCGTGCGAAGCATCGTTTGGGCTAGGCCCATTATCATGCACAGACACACACGTGGCAAAAGATAACTGTCATCATGATTACTTTTTCTGCGCGCCCACGATGGTGCATTAAATGCAGTACGTGCGAGAGGTGGAGCGAAATGGTAACAGAGGCGTGCGCCTGAAAAAGCGCAGCCACGACAGATAGTAAAGAACCAGCCCCCGCCACTGTCTTCGTCTTCCACGCGCAAGAACAGAGTGCTGCTCCGCCTCACCATTCCGCCCTCGCCGTATCCACCTTCTCTCTTCCTGGTGCTGCCGCAACCATATGCGTAGCCTTCCCCTCTCTCTGCCCAACTCTGAATCCTACCCACCATGGCCCCCAAGAAAGGAGCGAAGAAGCCGGTGGATGATGAGGCGGAGAAGAGGAAAGCCGCCGTGGCAAAACTGCGGAGGGAGAACGTCACCTTCCCCGTCAAGATGAACACATCGGATCTCACCAGTATGTATTCATAGATGTGGGGAAGAAAGACCAAGGATCACGAAGGCATTGAAGTACTGCCAGGAGCTATCCCTGCCGGCAATGATAAGTACCCGTTCTTCGTAGACTACTTTTACTGCGGATTAGTTCCTCCTTTCTCGGAGTTCTTCGATGAGGTGATGCAGACCTACGGGTTTCGCTTTTGGACTTCACTCCAAATGTCGTCACCTGCATGTCCGTTTTCGCCCATCTGTGTGAGAGTTTCATAGGAATAGTCCCAAATGTACGTCTGTTTCGTCACTTTTACATGCTGTGAATTGAGGGCGACACCCTTTCCGGCAGCGTAACTTGGATTACTCGGACCGGGCTGAAAGAGCAGTACCTCAAGGGCAAGTTCCATATCAAGTGGTTTGAATGGAGGGCCGACTGGTGCCGGATCAAACAGGAGGACTTCCCAGAGTACTACCGCCGAAGGACCGAGAAAACCAGTAGGGACCAGCATTGGGCTGACCTGGGACCCAACGACCACAAGCTGAAGCTGGCTCTGGAACGGATCCTGAGCCTGTGAGCCCAGGGTCTGACCATTGAGATGGTTGGGGCCGATTTCTTGTGGTGACGGATCGCCCCATTGTAGATGAAGGGCCGAAGAACTTGGGAATACAAGAACACCGCAGACACAATGCGAGTCCACCCCGGCCTCTTCAACAACTTGACGGTGATTGAGCATGCTTGGCTCTTCAAGCGGCTCTTCAACAAGGGGGTCTCGCACCGAAAAGTGTGGTTCTGCTGTGCAACAACAACGCCAGAGGATCTTTCCTGGTAATGATGCCATCATGTACTGCTCAAGGCGTGGAGAGCAACTGGGAGCAACCCGACCCAGCCATGATAGAGGAGTGGTTCAAAAACTTGGCGGAGATGCCCGTCAGAGTGGAGGACGACTTGATCCACGACACCAAGAAGCATGAGCTCGAGCTTATTGCCAAGAGGGCAGAAGAAGCTGGAGGTGTCGAGCTCCTTGAGGCCGTAGGCGACGGTTCTAGTGAAGAGGACGAGGAGGATGACGAGGCCACAGAGTCCGACAAGGAGGAGGAAGCGGAGCCCCCTGCTCCTACAGTCACTACTCTGAGAAGAGGTGCTAGAGGGCCTAGCACTTTGAGAAGGCCCGCTCAGAGGAGGCCGGCAAGCTCTGGACCAACAAGGGGTGAAGCTACCGGCACCGATGTTGACGCCAGAACTTCCTGGCAGCAACCTTCCCGGCAGCGAGCTTCTCAGCAGCAAGCTTCCCGGAGGCAATCTTCCCGGCGGCAGACTCCACCTACTATAGAAGAAGCGGGAACATCTCAGCCCCCAGCTTCTTCGGCAGGGACGCGTGCCAGATCACCTTCTCCTGCTACGGCAGCTCCTGACTACGGAACCCAAGCGTATTGGGACCTCTCCCGCCTCTTCGAGGATGACGAAGAAGAGTAAGTGTTTGCCTCTTCCTCCACTCGTTGTTTTTGTTAACTATTTGCCACTATTGATATGATGGCTTATTTGTTTTTGATCTTATAGGGATGATACGCCCTTGGCGCATCGGACCCGGAAGAGGGCGAGGACCACCGAGGAGGGCGAGCCGGCAACAGATATTGGGCAGGGCTCCACCTCTCCTGAAGTGGTTGTGACCAGCCCCCAGTGGGAAGAGACTAGTCACGCACCACCGGCGGGTACCACCACCGACGTCGACATGGAGAGGGAAAATGTGCATCACGAAGAGGGGCACCAAGGTGTGGAGCCCCTGACCACCCCTTCAACATCGATCCTTCCGGAGAGCGGCTCGCCGGAAAGGATCGCCGTGGATGAACCAGACCGCATTGAGGACATACCGGCAACGAATGTTGCCTGCAGCCAACCGACGGCAACTGATGTTGCCGGAGGGGAAACTGAGCCCCCTCGACAAGAACAACCAGGTAATCTACTTCCCATAAATGCTTCTCCGTTTTCTTGTCAGCATCGCTTTCTTTTCGTCTTGATTTCTTGATTTTGAGTTTGAATTTCTTCTGGCTTTCTCTTCCTTCACATAATTGACCCCTCCAGAAGAGAGGGACCCTATCGACGACGTGGAGTCGATCGCCAAAACTGTTGCAGAAGAGGCCGCCAAGGTTGCTGAGGATGAAGCCGCCAAAACTGTGGCTGAAGAGGCCGCACAAGCTGCTGCAAATGAGGCTACAAGAGCAGCTATGAGTGCGCTTGAGGAGACCGCCAGGCTTGCCGACAGTTCCTCTGCAACATCGCACCAACTGCTAACAACCATCCATCTTCATCCGAAGCCCCTGATGTCTACTACCCAACTTGTTCTTGTAGACTCGTGTTGGGCCTCCAAGCGCAGAGGTTTGTAGGACAGTAGCAATTTTCCCTCAAGTGGATGACCTAAGGTTTCTCAATCCGTGGGAGGCGTAGGTTGAAGATGGTATCTCTCAAACAGCCCTGCAACCAAATACAAGAAATCTCTTGTGTCCCCAACACACCCAATACAATGGTAAATTGTATAGGTGCACTAGTTCGGCGAAGAGATGGTGATAAAAGTGTAGTATGGATAGTAGATATAGGTTTTTGTAATCTGAAAATATAAAAACAGCAAGGTAGCAAGTAACAAAAGTGAGCACAAACGGTATTGCAATGCTTAAAAACAAGGCATAGGGTTCATACTTTCGCTAGTGCAATCTCTCCACAATGCTAATATAATTGGATCATATAACCATCCCTCAACGTGCGATAAAGAATCACTCCCAAGTTCCTATTAGCGGAGAACATAAGATAGAAATTGTTTGTAGGGTACGAAACCACCTCAAAGTTATCCTTTCCGATCAATCTATTGAGCTATTCCTATAAGTGTCACAAACAGCCCTACAGTTCGTACTAAAATAACACCATATGACACACATCAACCAACCCTAATGTCACCTAGATACTCCAATGTCACCACAAGTATCCGTGAGTTGATTATACGATATGCATCAAACAACTTCATAATCATAATATTCAATCCACACAAAGAACTCCAAGGAGCACCCCAAAGTTTCTATCGGAGAAAAGATAATGAAAACGTGCATCAACCCCTATGCATAGATTACCCCAATGTCACCTCGGGAATCCGCGAGTTGAGTGCCAAAACATATATCAAGTGAATCAATATAATACCCCATTGTCACCACGGGTATTCATATGCAAGACATATATCAAGTGTTCTCAAATCTGAAATATTCAATCTGACAATAACGAAACCTCAAAGGGAAAGATTCAATTCATCACAAGGAGGTAGAGAGGGAGGAAACACCATATGATCCAACTATATTAACAAATCTCGCGATACATCAAGATCGTGCCAAATCAAGAACACGAGAGAGAGAGAGAGAGAGAGATCAAACACATAGCTACTAGTGCATACCCCCAACCCCGAGGGTGAACTACTCCCTCCTCGTCATGGAGACCGTCGGGATGATGAAGATGGCCTCCGGTGATGCTTTCCCCCCTCCAACAGGGTGCCGGAAAAGGGCTGTAGATGAGATCGTGGAGGTACAGAGACTTGCGGCGGCGTAAAAACTCATCTAGGTTAACTTTCGGAGGTTTCTAAATATATATGATTTTTTGGCATTGGAATCACGCGAAGAGGTGCCACTGGGGGCCCACGAGGCACCAGGGCGCGCCTGGGGGTGGTGGCGTGCCCTGGTGGCTCGTGGGGCCCATGTGGGTCTTCAGGCCTCCTCCCGAAGCTTCTAGTGTCTCTTATGTTCCAGAAAAAATCGTCAAAAAGTTTCGCTACATTTGGACTTCATTTGATATGGATTTTCTGGAAAACCAAAAACAAGTAGAAAACAGCAACTGGCACTGGGCACTAGGTCAATATGTTAGTCCATGAAAATCATAAAAAAGCCACATAAAAGTGCACCAAAATCATACAAAACTATAATAAACATGGCATGAATATTTCATAAATTATAGATACGTTGGAGACGTATCAGCCCCTCCGTCAAGAAGTTCCCGGAGGGCTATGAGCATGACATGGAAAAATGCTCTTCCCAGCTCGTCTGGCACCGAGGCACGCATGCCCGAGGAGGTAGACGACGAGCTTGTTGTGCCTCCCTCCCTGTCCATCAAAGAAGAGCGCAATCTTGACGATGATGTTGCTGATTACTTCTTCTTGGAAGATATGGAGCTCGGGTTCAAAAAGCACAATGGCATTTTAGCAAGAGCCGGGAAAAACTTCAACTTCGCAAGCAGCTTGTTGAGACAGCAGAGCAAGAGTTCTTGCAGCGGGTCGATGAAGCAAAGACCTGGTATGCCAAGAAGGTCCAAGATATCACAGACCGGCAGGTTCAACTTGCCACCAAGAGGGAAATCTTCATATTGGAGAAGGCTGCCGCTGAAATGGCCCAGGCGGAAGCCGCCAAGAAGGCCGCGACTACTGATAGTGTGCTGACTCAGTGCAAGATTGGCCTCGATGCTCACGAAGAAGATCTTGCCACCAGAGAAGAAGCACTTGCCGCCAAGCTTTTGCGCTAAGGATGAAGAAATTCAATCCCTCCTGGCCAAGCGTACCCAGGAGCTCGAGCAGGCACATACAGAAGCCCTCCAAGCCAGAAAGCTCCAAGGGGCCCTTGATGCTGGCAATGCTGCTGATACCGCCAAGGCCACCCTTGAATATAGAATCAAGGAGCTTGAAGAGGAGTTGGCCGCCAAAGACAAGGAGATTGTCGTTCTCAAAGACTCAGCGCAGAAGGCAGCTCACACCTTGGCGGAGCTCCAGACATCGTTATCGTCCAAGAACAACAAACTCAAGAGTGCCTCTGACGCCAAACTAGATTTGCAGACCAAACTTTCTAGTTCGTAGATATCTCTTGAGGCCGCCAACACCAAGGACAGGCTCTTGACAGCAGAGTTGGAGGATACCAAAGTTCTGCCAAACGATGCTGAAGAGAAGTTTGTACAGCTGAGGGAAGCTGTATCTCTCTGGACCAATTAGCTTGTCAACATCGCTGAGCGCATCAGCAAGCAGCTGGCCATCATGGATATGGGAAGTTGGGGCTTCAATCTTGACTCCAACCAAACCACAAGTGCAACACTGACTCTCTTCTTTGAGGGCCTCCTTGCGGCATTGGATGCTCATCACAAGGGTCGTGTGAAGAAGTTTGCCGATGAGGCGAGGACCTTGGTGCGCGGCGTGCTCTTGAGGTTGTTCACAAAGGTGGTTCATTACAATCCCGACATTGATCTCTCGCAGGTCTTCAAGAGCTTCCCAGAAGGAATTGACTTCGAAGCCGCCGAGAAGGTCGCGGCGCCAATTGCCAACAAAGCCTCTGAGAGGATTGACCACGTCTGTGGCAACCTCAGGAACTAGCCTCTTCACGTCTGTCTGCAAGTGGCAAGGGCATGTAATAAAAAAAGTTCATTTTTAATTAGGCCCGCCTTGTTGCTCTGTGATATATAACTTTTATGTTGAATGAATGTGTGCTCCTTCCTTGTGTAATTTTGCCTTTGTACTTTTTGTACCCTACGCTTTTCCGGAAAAACACTTCCCAGTGCGCACACTCTAGCCGACAGCGCTTGGGGAACGGGTCCTTAGTAGCTTGCCAGAAGTGCCGCTTCCCGGTCATGTTAACACTTCCCGGTCTTAGTGCAGCTACCTTTGATGCTGAGCGGACTCGAAAGAACTAGGAGCGCAACTAGTCCCGACAAGGTTCCTTTGCGTGTAGGTTTTTCATACAAAGACATAAATTGTTCAAGGATAAGAAGCAACAACAGCAATAGAATTTGTTTCAAAGTTTTGCAACTTAGCTTTCTTTGCTTCTGGGATTTTTGCTTCATGCTCCTGGCGGTGCTAATTAACCGCCGGCGGAAGGCCTGAAGCTGTGGATCCTCTAGGGGTTCCTCGGTGATATCGAATTCGTCGGGTCTGAGGCTTATATCCTCTTTGGACTCCGGATGGTAGTTGTCATCTTCGGGGTCATCATCGTCCCTGTCGGATGCGTGCTGTCAATGGGACCATCGCCAGCATTATCGCTTGTGTTCTAGTCTTCGGCATCATCTAGAGTGGCGCCATTGTCGGTGGTGTCGCCGTTTTCGGTAGCATAATGTCTAGCATCCCTGTTGCCCATGCATTTACCATGGTGCCTTCTACGTCGGCGTTTGGGGGCTCTTTATCATCCTAATCCTTTTTAGGCATGTCTACCATGTAAACATCGTAGGTAGAGGTAGCCGCCCACTTGCCAGTATTGGAAGTGGCTAGGGGTGATGTAGTTTAAGACATGGCGTCGACATCTTCATCCATGTTGACGGCCTCCTCGGAGGCATACACTACTAGGGATAAGCCTAGTACTGGCGTGAGGTAAAGGGCTAGTAGTAGCGCGGGTGACCGCGCTACTACTAGCGTGTTGTAGCTAACTTTGTAGTAGTAGCGCAGGGTGATACCCCGCGCTACTACTACTAAGCTGTAGTGCGGGTCTGGAACCCATGCTACTGCTACCTATGTGTAGTAGCAGCACCCCGCCCACGCTACTACTAGCATAAACCCCGCGCCACTACTATTTATTTCAACATTTTTTCTTCGGCATATTTACGCAATATTTATATAGGTTTTTATACAGTACCAACATATAGACACAACATTGAAACTATATGATACAACAATGTCGATCTCATCATCATCATCATCATCATCATACTGATACAACATATATAGTCTCATCATCATCATTGAAATAGTGATACAAGTTATTACAAGTCTCGAATACAACTACATGGTCACATACTCATGTTTCATCATCGATCTAAACTATCATATGATCACATACAACATAAGAGCGATCACGATAAACAAGAAAGGGATTATGAAGTAGTTCTTGAGCCGGTTTTGATTCCTCTCTCCCGCTAGTGTGAACTTCAAGTAACTAGCTTCCGCTTCGCTTCTACTTTGAAACCCTTTGTGGTTGCTGCACGGGAAGCGATCCACTTGGGCCTGACACTTTGACCACTCGTCGTACACTCCTGGAACCCTCCCTCTATACACCGCATACCACTTCTTCGTCATCGATCTATATCCCTAACACATATGCATCATATATAATTAAGCAAAGATAATATGCAACATAATATAATTAAGCAACACCAAGAGAAAGATTTAAAATGTTAGCAAATAGAAGCAACATAGTTAACATAACAAAGTTCGTCGTACCAAACTAGAGCGCTACGCAAGTTCAGGAGGACCATTTACATCACAAAGTTTCGTTGCACAGAAATTCAAACTAGAGCGCTATACGTCATCGTCAATCTCTTCTTCTTAGTCACCTTCGGCATATCTGGAAATGCACCCTAGCTTTGTGAAAGGCGTGAGGTTCTGACCCTGCCATTGTACGCGAGTGTCGACGTCAGCCCGCGTTTGTGGGCCGGTGAAGAACATCCCATCCTCTTGGACGACATCTTTCATGATGATCGACGCAAACGTCTACTGGATGCGATAGAACTCAGCTCTGAGTTTATCATCGGCGTCGGATGCTAAGCTTGCGGCCGATTCGCGGACATGGTTATCGGCTGTAGATGGCATGCGAAGTCTTTGTTGATCCCTTCTGAACTCCTACATGTGATGGATGACTTAGAATTCATCCCTCCGACTTGTTTCCGGTTGCTAGATGCAGCAGAAGTCGGTTTCATGGCCAAAACATAGCACGCAACCCTTCTTGTATTTTTTTGCCTGACGTTGCCACTTCTAAGGCTGAATCCTAAGAGAGCACCATCCAGAACACTCTTGATGTGGGTGTAGTCTTCCTTATCCGTGTTTTTGGACGAGTCCAAATAGAGAGTGTGGGATACTTGTGGGTACAAAACGATAAGGATGCAGTGCTCGCTGCGCAAAATAAATTAACCTCAAATTAGCCTCCATACGTGCAAAGGAATGATTGAAATGTACGAAAGGATGTGTTATAGTGGCTAGCCGCGAATGACTTACACGGGATGGTAAGGCATGAGAATCATTTCCTTGTCCTTATTCGCCACCATGAAGTCTTCAAGTTACCCACTCGCAGCGTCATGTTCCACTTTCCCGTGCTTCAAGAAGTTCTCATACATGTAGTAGGGGTTCGCTACCGCGATTTGCGAGATTTGCTCTTTTTTTACAACGTAGTTTAGATGGAGTGCAAAAAGGCAGACGAATGTAAAATCAAGCCACCTCATGTGATATATCTTGAAGATGTGATCAAACCGCAAGAAGAACATGTCCGCGGGGGATTTTTCAACTAAGTCTAAGCCCTTCGGCACATTAATCGCGTAAATCGGGTATCCTAGATCATCCGATCGGAGAAGACTCTTCTATGTCGCCAACACATGGTCATGCAGTCTCCTGAAATCACCACTTGTGGAGTGGAGCACATCCGACGGTAGCATCGGCTGACCCATGATATGGAGCATCGGTGCATTTTTTATCGGTACCCTATCATGAAACCAGATCGCCGGAGGCGGCTGGCTGATGGAAGCTTTGGCAGTAGGTCCTTTCTTCGGTCTCATCCTTTTCTTCTTCGGGGGCACAGGTAGTGAGCCTACCATACCCTACTTGACCGCCGCCCCCATTGTGGTCGGGCTCAGTATTGTACGCTGCTCTGCTAGTTGTTCCTATGTGCAGGCATCTGGAGGCGTGTCCTGGGAGGATTGCCTAAATAGAGACTTCTTGCACTCAACCCGAGGACGTTCCTTCTCCGGTAGATCAGGCATTTCAGCATCCTGATCATCACGCTCACGGTCATAGCCTGAATCATATTGACACATTAATCCTCCGTCATCATAGCCATTATTGATGTATTGGCTAATGTCATCCTCCTCCATTTCATCATCTTGATCCACGGGGTCGACATGATCAGCCACCGGAACGCTTGGACCTACTTCTTCGCGTCCTCTCTGACCGAGCAAGACAGAGGGTGGTAATTGGATAGGTGGAGTGGTCTTACCTTGGATCGGCCTCGGCATGAGTGGTGCTACCGTTGGTGTGCTCCCGGCCGCCTCCACACGAAGAAGTTTTTTCGGCCACAACATCGGCCAATTCTTGCATTGTCCCAGCAATGCCGGGATCTCATCATCCTCTCCCCTGGTTTGAAGCGGAGCCCGTTATTACACAAGCCATGGAAACCCTGAATGCGTCACTGGGCATCGGCCGACCGTGGAACAAGCGATCACATGGCTTCACTATTGTACCCTTTGCCACATCCACCAATTGGCCATTGATTGGGTATAGTAGGGTGCATGGAGTTTCGTTGGCCTGCGAAGACATGTGCGGCGTCAGAGATCCGAAAGGCAAAGGAAAGGAAGATTATGTTGATGAGCGTCCGACGAGTAATTACCGTGAGGGCGTTGAGCTCATCTAGTGTCGACGCCCCGTCGAGCATGCCAGAGACGGAGGAGGGGCTGCTATGAGCGGCAGTGGCAGATGCGGCAGTAGCTGCTATGTTGGTCGAGCTGCTCCCGACGAAGCTGGGAACGGAAAATGGAACACCTGGATTTTCATGCAGCCACTTCGTGAGAGCCGGAAGCGCGGTAGACCACTGAGCTAAAAATTCTAGTTTGGCCACTTGTTTGGCTGCCTCGACTGTCGCAGCTTTGGCTTCTTCTTTGGTCAAAGGTGGCTGCTGCGCTTAGTAGTAGCGCGGGGGTATAGGGGCCACGTTACTACAAAGCCCATTAGTTGTAGCGCGGGGCACGGGGGCCGCACTGCTACTATGTGGGGCCCACCAACTGGCCCTTTCTATCGATAGTAGTAGAGCAGGGTGGCACTCCCGCGCTACTACTATCAACTTAGTAGTAGCACGGCTTTTATAACCCGTGCCACTACTATGGCCTGTCCCCGGGGGCACGATGGGGACCACTTAGTAGTAGCGCAGGAAATGCTGGCCCGCGCTACTACTATTCTCTAGTAGCAGCGCACTGTATTTACCCGCGCTACTACTAAGTAGTAGTACCGCGAGCCATACAACCCACGCCAGTATTCAGTGGTTGCCTATAGGGGTTTTCGTAGTAGTGGTAGTTCAGCACGTCGGTTAAGTCTTCCATTGTAGCGACTAGGTGGGTGGCGGGTGGGGCAAAAATTTCCGCACCTTGGGATTTACATCCAATCTGATTGTAGACCGAGGTCTGCTTGTCATCATACGACAATCTATGGGCCCAAGTTAAGCCCCTTTCCGTTCAGTGAGGGCAACGCAACACACAAAGGGCAGAAACAACTACTACAGCACACAGAGAATTTACCCAGGTTCGGGACGCAGAGATGCGTAAAACCCTACTCTTGCTTTTGGTGGATTAGATGACTAAGTCATGTTACAAGCGTGCAGCCTTGCCGGCAAGGAGCTTGGGGGTCTCTACTAGTTAACAGGGACCGAATCCTTCTAAATGATGCTATGAGCCTCCTTTTATAGCTAAAGGGGTCACCAACAGTGGCATAATGGTAATTACTTGCTGATGATACCTACCGTGCTATCATACCTAACCCTGGCGGTGTAGGACAAAAACATTTAATGCCCCGTTAGGTGTCTTGCTATGCTTGATGCCGGGAAGGGGTCCTATTCCATCCGCACCGCTTGGCTCACCTACCTCTTATTACCAGGACATGCACTTGGACGGGTGTCAATAAAGGTAAACTTCATGCGGTGGTTCACCACGCGGCCCGGCAACCTCTACCTAACCACATGCACATCTGCCACTTGTCGGCAAATCTCTGCACACTCACCACCTGTCCGGATGTTGCTGGCGGGTAGGTATGAGTGGAGTGGCAGGGAGCTTGATCTTGCCGGCAACATGGATGGTTAGCTCCCCGGAAAGCTTGCTCTCCGAGAACCTGGTCTTGATTAAATCTTGATCTTTGGGTGATCTTTAGTATTTCTCGATGACCTACCTGGAGGTCTTCTTCACGGTGTTTATCCACCATGCCTTGAGTGCCTTGGGATGAGCTCATCTTCTACCTTGTCCTTCCTGGCACAGAGGCTGCAACTTGTCGGTGCGTGGTCAGGGATATGAACACCCTTTGTTCACTACACCGACAGGAGGCCCCGAGCCTGGGACAGATGTGCGTGCGCTTGTCTGGGCTAGGTCTATTAACATGCACAGGCACACGCGTGGCGAAGAGTAACTGCCACCAATTACTTTTTGACCGTTCGCTAATGGTAACGGATCCTTGCATTAAATGCGAGATCGTGGGAGAGATAGAACAAGGCGATCATGGGGTCGTGCGCCTGAAAAGGCGCGCCACGCTACGCGGTGAAGAGCCAGCCCCTGCGCCTTCCCCATAAAAGGGTAACAGCGAGTGCGGTGCTCGATTCACCCATCTATTCTCCCTCTCCATTGTCGTTGTTGTCTTCATCTTCCTCTCGCCGATACCGCACATCCTCGCACCGCCCCGCCCTCGCTCCCCCACAAGACATTCCGCTGCTCGCCATGGCCCCAAAGACAAGGACCGGCAAGGAGGCGGAGAAATCAGGGAAGGCCGAGGCGGCGCAGATGCAGAGGGATCACACTTGCTTCCCTCCGACGCTGGAGGTTGCTGAGCTCATGAACAGATATTCTTTTCTGATCCCGGTGAAGACAAAGGACCATGACACCATTGAGGTGCTGCCCGCAAGCTGTTCCGCCGGCAAAGATAAGTTCGCATTCTTCACCGCATTAACTGTGTATTAATTCCCCCCTTCTCAGAGTTCTTCGATGAGCTGATGCAGACATATGGGTTCCGGCTTCTGGATTTTAATCCGAATGCCGTCACCTACATGTCCGTATTTGCTCATCTCTTTGAGAATTTTCTTGGGATAGACGGCGACTCCATTTCCGGCAGCGTGGCGTGGATCTTGAGGTCCACAAGGAAAGATGAATATCTTGAAGGGGCCTTTCACATCAAGTGGGCTGAATGGAGAGCTGAATGGTTGTGGGTCAAGCAGAAAGATTTCCCGGAGTACTGCCTCACAGCAACCACCATGCTCAAAAGAAGCCCCCGATGATCAGATGTTGGCCCCCGGGATGAGGATTTTGGTATTGCCTTGCATCGGATAGAAGACCTCCATGCTATCGGCCTGACCATCCAAATGGTGGGCATAGATTTTCTCTTGCTCCGGATAGCTCGATTACAACATAGGAACCGGCAAACCTGTGAATACAATGGAGATGGGGACACAATGCGGCTTCGTCCTGGTGATAATATAATAGCATGAAACAATCAAAAATCATAGATACATTTGAGACGTATCAGAGACCAAAACAAGAGCAAAAGTGTTTGAAAAAGTAGATACGTTTGGGACACATCAGACGTCGATGAGTAGATTAGTGGATTCTGTATGGTACCTGACGGTGTCCTGGACTAAGGGGTACCAACCTAGTTGGCCCGCCGTCCATGGTCCGAGATTATGGCCCACCGATCTCATAAGGAAGGACTCCGGAAGCCTCGAACCTAGGCGTGGTGAAGATGGACTCTGCCGAAGACTTGGCGTGTACCCCAAGGATTACTCCTGCTATTGGCATGTGTTTCTCCAGCTAGCAACCGACCATATGTAACCCTAGATATACCCCGAGTGCCTATATAAGCTGAGGGGTTTAGTTTGTAGGACGGGGATTCATCATTACCCACCTTAGGTTTAGAACACAACACACGATCTCGAGGTAGATCAAGCCTGTACTCAATACATCATCATCAATACAATCAAAGCAGGATGTATGGTTTTACCTCCTTGAGAGGGCCCGAACCTGGGTAAATACTGTCCCCTTCGTCTCCTGTTACCCATCGATCTGAGATCTACAGCTCGGAGCCCCCTACCCGAGGTCTGTCGGTTTTAGTATCGACACTGGTGCTTTCATTGAGAGCCCCGCTGTTTGATCGAAAAGGATTGATGGCTCGCCTGTAGATCAACTGCGACATCGGCTGTGGTGACATCTTCGTCCCCGGCCAACTCTTCGCTTTCGGCAGCGTGGTCTTGCACGCCAACCCAGTTGGCCACCTTGACCACGCCGAAATCTTGGCCCCGAACCAGACAATCATGTTCGGAAGCTTGGAGTACACCGCCGACTCTCGCGGCGAACTCGCCCTTTCCGGCTGGGCGCCAGATTGGCTCAGGAACTCCTCGGACGCCGTGGCTTTGACCTCGAAGCCGAACCCTGACCCAATCCTCGGAATGGATCTCCTTCCGAAACCAGCTCCGAGCATGGATCCGACTATCATCGCGACGAACGCAATCTTTAGCGCAGACCCGATCACAATCTCACCGGATCTTGACCTCGAGTCGAATCCGAACTCGGAGCCGGCATCAGATTCGGATTCGATCTCTCTATCAGCCGACCAAGAGTTAAACTTGGCTGGCCAGGACTCTGGAGTCGTGTCAAGCAAACCACAGAGCATATTTCACATCAGCCTGGCCTATAGCCAGGCCATGAGCACAGAGGATCTTTTACAGATAAACAAGATGTTGGACCGAATCCAGAATCTGGCTATCTCACCCGTAGTCTACGATCAGATCAGACTTAAAGCCGATGACAGGGAAATTTACGTCCCACCCACCACCCACCTAGTCACCACTGTCAAAGATTTAACTGACGTGCTTGACTACACCTCCAAGGAGGCAAACGGCATGGACAAGGACATCGACGGCATGTCATATACCGCTTCCCCACTGGCCACTTCCCACACGGGAAAGTGGGCCGCTACCTCCACCTACGACGTGTACATGGTCGACACCCCTAAAGGTGATGAGGAGGAGCCCGATAAGGACCCGACCAAACGCCAGCATCCCCGAAAGCGGGCCAGAGGAAAGGGCAGGGGAAGGGGAAGCAACAACAATACAAACACCGATGCCACTACTGGTGACGTCGATCCGGTTAACACCGGCGATCTCGGCGATGGCAATAACGCCACACCTGAGCAGAGGGATAGACCCATGGGGGCGTCAGACAACGATGACCCAGAGGGCTCCGAGAAGCCTGGCTGATAGTAATTATCTCCCCGAATCCGAGGATGATGTCAGCCTCGCACCGGAAGACTGGATCGTCCTGGAAGACCCCACCGAGCAAGAAAAGTTCCGGCGACGGCTCCTCGCCACCGCCCGGAGTATGAAGAAAAAGCAACAACAGCTTCAAGCGGACCAGAACACTCTCAACGACAAGTGGGTGGCGGTTCTAGCTGGCGAGAAGGACTTCGAGCTATGGCACACGGAGCCGAAGAAGAGCTACCCGCGACGACGCTTGCTTCCGACATTCGATGACGAAGCGGCCGAACACATATCACTAAGGTAGGATCAAGGAAACCAGCCTGACCGCCTCCCTCGAGGACGGGATAGGACAACTGGAGGGAACAACAACCCACCTTTGATCCCTCACCGAACAGGCAAGGACCTCGTCCAGCCTGATGATACATATGACCTACGGAGGAGGTTAACCACAAACACAGCCCAAACAAGGTCCATCTATGGATTTAAGAAGGCAACCGCCTGCTGGACAGGACGGATATCAGGCCTGGTTCGATAGGCATGACAGGACTCGAGAGCAGACCCATGCTCGGATGTCATCCGATCTTCGCCATAGCGTGGCACGTGTCAGGGGAGCCACACACCCGCTGTGTTTCACAGACGAGGTAATGCAGCACCAATTTCCTGAGGGATTTAAACTCGTAAACATTGAGAGGTATGACGAAATAACTGACCCTATGGTGTGGATTGAGGATTTCCTCCTCCATATACACATGGCCCGAGGAGACGATCTCCATGCCATCAAATACCTACCGCTGAAGCTCAAAGGCCCAACAAGACGCTGGCTGAACAGTTTGCCCGAAAACTCTATTGGGGGCTGGGAAGAACTCGAAGATGCCTTCCGAGCTAATTTCCAAGGCACGTACGTCCGGCCTCCGGACGCCGACGACCTCAGTCACATCGTCCAGCAGCCTGGCGAGTCAGCCAGGAAATTTTGGAATCAGTTCTTAACTAAGAAGAACCAGATAGTAGATTGTCCTGACGCAGAAGCGATCGCCGCCTTCCGGCATAGTATCCGGGATGAATGGCTAGCGCGACAGCTCGGGCAAGATAAGCTGAGAACCATGGTCACCCTTACCTCTCTGATGACCCGCTTTTGCGCGGGCGAGGACAGCTGGCTAGCTCGCAGCTCTCACGGCGGTGAAGCCGGCACCTCGGAGGTCCGTGATGGCAATGGCAAGCCTAAGCGCAACAAAAACAAGCGTCGACATAAAAATAGCGGCAGTGACGCCGAGGATGCAGCAGTAAATGCTGGATTCAGCAATGCCAGGGCCGGACAGAAAAAGAAACCCTTTAAAGGGAACAAGGACGGCCCTAGCGCACTTGACAAAATTCTAGACAGGCCATGCCAAATTCACGGCACTTCAGACAAGCCAGCCACTCACACTAACAGGAACTGCTGGGTTATCAAGCAGGCCGGAAAGATGGCGGTCGAAGGCCCGGGCAAGAGCCAGTCCCGTAGTGAAGATGAGGATGAACCTCGGAGGGCTAACAATGGAGGCCAGAAGCAATTCCCTTCCAACGTAAAGGATGTGAATATGATTTACGTCACCCACATCCCAAAGAAGGAAAGGAAACGAGCACTTCGGGACGTTTACGCCTTAGAGCATGTAGCCCCGAAGTATAATCCGTGGTCAGCTTGCCCGATCACCTTCGATAAACGCGACCACCCGACCAATATCCATCACGGAGGGCTGGCGGCTTTGGTCCTCGATCCCATTATTAACGGGTTCCACTTAACCTGGGTCCTCATGGACAGCGGCAGCAGCCTAAACCTTATCTACGCTGACATGATCAGTAAGACGGGCATCGACCCATCAAGGATCAAGCCCAGCAACACCACTTTCAAGGGTGTAATACCAGGCGTGGAGGCGCATTGCATAGGGACCATAACTTTGGAAGTAGTCTTCGGTTCACCCGAGAACTTTCGAAGGGAGGACTTGATCTTCGACATAGTACCCTTCTGCAGCGGTTATCATGCACTGCTCGGACGAACCGCTTTCGCCCGCTTCAATGCTGTCTCGCACTACGCATATCTAAAGCTCAAGATGCCGGGACCCAACGGTGTTATTACAGTTGATGGTAACACCGAACGATCCCTCCGTATGGAGGAGCAAATCGCGGCTTTCGCAGTCGAGGTCCAAGCAGCCGAGGAGGCATCCATGGCCCTCACCAAGTTACATGAGAAGTGCTCATCAAAGCGCATCTAAGGTGTCTCTTCAACCCCCCGGCAGCCAGGTTGTGCCCCCAAATAGGGGTACGCGCTTCACAGTCTTCCCCCACTAATCGAGGACTATGTACCTCGGGTTCATAACTTTGTACTTAAAATTCCATGGGGGGCTGTGGAGCATTATAAGCAAGCACACTACTCGGCTTAACCGGACAGTGGCCCATCTCCATCCTGGTTATTATCAAGGCACTATCACAGGCCCACCGGGCCTGGGTTCTGCAGCAGCATAAAGCTGTCCAAACATGGCTATTTAGCACAACCTCTTCAAAGGCTACGCCAGTTGAAAAGCGTCATGCACAGCAACACCGACATAGCTCGTGACTTCCCCGAACCATGGATTGGACAATGTAACATTGTTAAACAGCATCGAGGCGCAGACATGCGACAGGGCCGATCACGGATGTTCAAATCCAAGTGCAAGCTGCCCTGTATTGAGCCTCTTTATTTAATGTATATTTTAGAGTTTCTTTGTTAAAACTCGACATGTATGGTTTGACCCTATAAGATCAAAGAAAACAAACCCTTTACGGTCCCTACGCATATATTTGTGTTGCTTTTCTTTTCTTTCTTGCCTCTGAGCCAAAGATAACTATAGTGATACATTTTAATTTTCATTTCACCCGTCCTATACCGGGGGCTCGGATTTATTCCTCGCCAAGTTAATCCGATACTCATATAAAAGTATTCGGCATCTTGGACATAGCATTATATGCATCGGTTTTGAAATCATGTATTTGGTCAATAGTTGGGTTGCCCGGCTCCTGTGCTTACTCCTTACGTTTCCGCATTGTTCGGCTAAGGGTGTAAAGGGAGAACCACTGCGATTGCACTTCCAGCTCGAATGGTTAAGCGCCTCAGTGGAGAAAGCCGAAAACTAACCATCATGATAGGCGCAAACTGGTCGGCAATCCGATGACTGTGTCAAACTAAAGGTCGATAGAGGTCATCCGTGTTAAACAAGGGGCTCCTGTCAAATGAGCCGAACTGAGTGAATGGATCAACCGCGGATGCGCCGAACACTTCAAAAAACCCGGGGCCGGTCACCAGCCCCCACAGTTAAGCTCCTATGACTAAGTGAAGGTTCTAAAGCCAAAATAGTCCGATTGCCTAGTTTCTACAAACATATCTGCCCCCAGGCACCGAGACGTCGGCTAAGGGATACATTGTTGCAGAAACACCACATGTATCATGTACAAGGGGGTGGAAGCCGACGATTGGCCACTTTCAGTATTAAACGGTCGCACATGAGTCAAAATAAAAGGAAAGCAATTGGGACATTAAAACCAATTATAGCAAAACCTCAAACACTTGTCTTTTTTACATAATTATAACTTCGGCATTCTGAAGTGCGAGCCTAGTAAAATAGGTTCTCGTTGCTACACAGGGCCTCGGTGATCTGAGCACCTTCCGTCACCTCCGCCATATACTTCTCGGGCGTGCGGTCCTTGCCCGTTGGAGGTCCCGAAACCACTTTCGTCGCGTTGATGCATGGATAGTGTGTCTTCACGCAAGCGTATGCACGCTGCGCTCCCTCCATGCAGGCCGACCGCTTCCAGCGAAGCACCTGTGGGCCGGCACCTTGGAGCCGAGCAACTAGTCTGAAGAAGCTGCTTGGCAGGGGCTCGGCGGGCCAGAGGCTGATGCAGAGGTCTTCCATTGCCGGCTTCGTGGCACGGTAAAGCTCCATCAGCTGCTTCATCTGGTCGTTGAGCCGCGGCGGGTGTGAGGGCGCCTAGAACTGCTCCCAGAAGGCCTTCTGTTCGGCATGACCCTCTAGGGCACTGAGGAAGCGGCCGGCGTCCGAGGCACTCTTTGGCAGATCCACGAAGGCGTCCGAGGCACGTCAGATTCGATTAAGCTGGGCGTACCTGTTACGACCAAAAATGCATTGAAGCAAATAAGGCTTACCGGCGGCAATCTGCTTCACTTGTTGAAGCTCCTCGCGATCAGCCCGCGCTTGGGTCCGGGCCTCGACGCACGCCGAGCTTAGCTTCTCAAGCTCGGTGGCTTGTTTCTTCTGGTCTGCCCGAAGGTTGTCGCGTGCCACGTACAATACCTTCAGGTCCTCCTCGACCTCAACGACCCGGGCTTGGTCCTTGTCCCGGGCCACCTTCTCCTCGGCCAGCTCTTTGCCGGCCTTCGCCGCCGTAGCCCGTTGCTCCTCGGCTTCCTGCTGAGCTTTCTTAAGCTCAGCCTTGAGGGCCTCAAGCTCCGTAGTAGCAGCTGGCGTGAAAAAAGTCAGTATTAGCGCATCTCATATTGTCGCTATTCAGTGTGTTTAGTACACGAACTATTCTTTGTTCACCTTGGGGCCGATCGATCTCTTTCTTCATGAGATCGAGGTCCTCCTCGGACCGCGCTAGTTTGCGTCTCATCTCCGCCAACTCCTCGGAGTTAGATCTCGGAGATGAATCCGAGGCCTGCACACAATGTTGATAGTTAGCTCCGAGGACGAGTTCGATCCTCTGGTTAGCTTTCTAAAGCCAACCAAAGTCTCGGGGGTTACTGCATACTCACTCGCTAATCTGTACATGCAAAAGCGACCCCTAAGTCAGTTTTTTTTAAAAACTAATTAAGGGCTCGGGGGCTACTGGTTATTACGCTCCTATGTGTATTTACAGTTCACCTTTTACAAAGTCTTCGGACAATTCTTTTTAAGCCATGTCAGTCAAGGGCTACTGGGTAGGCCAAGTGTACAACTAAGAACCTACAGCTCATTAAAAGAAAAGCGGCAAACAAAGAAGTGCGTCACGTACCTCAAACCCCTTGAGATCAAATCCTTGAGCACCTTGTTGGGTGAGTTTAGAGTTGTTTGGGCTAAACATTCGGCAAATAGTGTCGTTCATGTGTTGGCTAGGGCGGGTTGCTTAAATAATCTTTGTAAGGGCATCTCCAACACTGACCCCCAATCCGGACACCGCATCCGTCCACGGACCGGGGGGTGGGGCAGTCCGCAAACACTGATGCGGGCGTCGGCCATCCAAAGCTAGCCGCATACATCCACCCCAATTTTTTTTTCCAGTCTGCACGCTCAGAATAGCCGCATATCTAGTTTCAGTTTAGCTAAAGATTGTTCAAATGCAGCAGTAGTTCTAATTTAAATATTACAATCCAACAAAGAATTCAAATTATAGTAGTTCAAACTTGAATTTAACTAGCACATAGGAACTAGTTGTCCCCTTTAACCGCCCACAGATGTTCAATCAAATCTTCCTTTAGTTACTCATGAGTTTCTCGATGCCGAATTTGTTGATGCATTTGAACAAACTCATCAAATGTGACCGGATTCTGCTCTGGAAGTTCGATAGGCTCATCTATGTTCTCAAATTCAAGAGATGCGGCAGCATCCTCACCCTCATCCTCCACGATCATGTTGTGCATGATCACACAACATGTCATGACCTCCCACAAGGTCTCCAGATCCCATTGTTTAGCGGGTCCACGAATAACTGTAAAATGGGCCTATGAAACTCCAAATGCCCTCTCAACATCCTTTCTAACTGCTTCTTGTTTTTTGGCAAAGTGAGACTTTTTTGAACCAACTGGGTCAGAGATGCGCTTGACAAAGGTAGCCCACGGAGGATAGATACCGTCGACCAGATAGTAGCCCATGTTGTATTCATGCCCATTGACAGTATAGTGGCAAGGAGGAGCTTTCCCTTCAGTCAGCCTAACAAACAAGCGTGATCACTGCAGCACATTGATATCATTGTGAGATCCGGGCATGCCAAAGAAAGCGTGCCAAATACAAAGATCATGTGATGCAACTGCTTCAAGAATGATGGTGGGCTTCTTAACATGACCCTGATATTGCCCTTGCAGAACTTTTGGGCAGTTCATCCATCTCCAATGCATGCAGTCAAGAGATCCGAGCAAACCTGGCCACCCTCTTACTTCAGACATTGCCAAGATCCTCTCGGTGTCTGCGATAGTTGGTTCTCTCAGGTACTGAGGTCCAAACACCAAGACCACGGCAGTAGCAAATCTTACCATGGCATCTCCGCATGTGCTCTCAGACATCCGTAGGTAATCGTCCCATGAATTAGTGGTCGTGCCATATGCAGGCATCCGTTGTGCGGCCATGCACTTCTGGTAACCAGAGAACCCAATCCTTCCTACATCATCGTCCTTCTGCAAGAAGTAGTCATCAAAGGACCAGACGCCATGGTAAAGACGATCGAAGACATTTTTCGCGTCCGAAAGCGCCGGCGAAAATTGTCATCGAATACGGCATCGGGGGCAAAGTAGTCGTCCATCAGCGTCAAATGGCCGCTCGCCCTCTTGCGTTAAGCACTCAATGACCCTTGATCGATCCCTTAAAATTGAGAACATGCTCTTCCGCAGGCTCTGCGTCTGCAAGGACCGCCTGCATCATCGCCGTCTCATCTGTGTAGCCCTCCTCGTCCAACGAGTCATCGGACGACTCAACATAGTGCTTGTATATGTACTCCATATCTGAATCCATTGCTTTAAAGAAGAAGGGACAAACAAAATTTAGCACGGGCTTTTCACCGAACACTTGTCGGGCATGGTGAGTACCGTAGGGGCGGATGGTACCTGTGCTGCGGAAGGAGGAGAGGTGTGGATCGGCGGAGGACAAGCGGCGTCGCGCCCGGGTATAGTGGTGGAGGTGACGGAGTCGCGGAGTTCCGGGAAGGGTGGGGTGGGGCGGCCGGGGTGATGGAGTGGCGGCGTCGACAAGAGAGAATACAAAATGCAGAGGAAGACGGATGGATGGAGGTGCGGGGTCCAGAAGGGGTGAGGTGGGGCGGCCGGGGTGGTGGAGCGTCGGCAAGAGAGAATACAGATGCAGATGAAGATGGAATGATGGAGGCGTGGGGTCCGGGAGGGGTTTTGGGTGGGCCGAGGATGTCAGAGTCCTACGTGGCTGTTGTCCGGACTCCCGCAAAGCCCCCAATTTGATCCCGGTTTGGAGCAAAAAGACATCCAGACCGACCCGCGGACGGATACAGAACCGCGTTGGATGGCAAAACAAGTCCGGACCGTGCAGTCTGGACGATTGCGGGCGTTTTGAGGGCCCACTTTGAAGATGCCCTAAGACTTGGTTCTGGACGGTTGCGAGCGTTTTGAGGGCCCGCTTTGGCTTTGAAGATGCCCTAAGACTTGGTTCCAGATACCACCGGAGTGTATCCACACTGTGGAAGCCTCGGAGATTCCATCATTTGAATAAATTGCAACGTTTCCCAGCTAAAAAAAAAAAGCCAACATCCAAAATGCTTTATGCGACAAAAAAAAAAAATGGAAACTAACGATATCACATGTAGCCTCTGCGTTGGGTGTATTCATGTCAAGGAGGCAACACTTGTGCAACCAAATCCAACCTTGGGATTTCACAGTAAAACGGATGAGTCGATGAAATGATTAACAAGGTTGAGCCCTGCGTCCTAGTCAGATAAACTTGTGAAATGTGGCTGTTGCTGTCCACAAACTACTCTGTTTTATAACTTATAATAAAATACACACTTGTAACAGGGTGGGTCCTACTCAGATAAATCGAGCTCTTTCCTGCTCTTTATTACAACATTTTGCCTCGACTCCGCGTCAAGCGTGTTCAAGTCCCATGCCGTGGCCAAATAGCCATAGAGGACCCATGTGGGTTGTCCCTTGTCATCCACCTTGACAAACATGGGGTTACTGCCCCCAACAAAAGACGGGGGGAGGCCCCGGGCGTGGACCCATTGCGCGCATCCATGGCCTTCCGCCTCCAAGAGCTCAGCAAGCCGCACAGCTTCCTTCAGACCAGCGAGGTTGCTTGCGAATGTCACTAGCATGGCTCCATCCTTGCCCACTAGTGGCTTCACACTCACACCGGCGAACCCCATTTCTGGACAACACATAGATATTCATGGATTAGTGCCTGGGACTCATAATAAATTTTAAAACAAACTAAATGCAGCAGAGACAATTGAATCGAGTGTTAACTGGGTATGAGCAAACTGCTAAGATGCACAATATTTGAAGCAGAGAAAAAGGCTCAACAAACTGAAAGTTGTACTAGGAGAAACTACACTTTAATCCCCCAATCTATTATTCTATTGGTCACGCTCACTTGACCACCAAACAATTTGTGTGCTCACTTAACCCCCTCATGGAGAATCTGCACAACGCCCTAAGCCAGGATTAGTGCGGACATGGCTGGGTTTGCGTGACTAAACGACATTTAAGCAAGAAAACATCATTGATGCCGTGGTTTTCTACCACCCAACCGACGCTTTCTGTTACTTACTGCTTCCATCAAAGAGCAGGCATAGATTATTAGCCAGGCCAAAATTATACTCCCTCCGTCCGATAATATAAGAGCGTTTTTGACACTAGTATAAGATTCTAAGCTCCATGCAGTATAACTTGCCAATATTAACACACTTTGTATATACATATTTTAGAACCAACCTCACTATATGGTATATGCACATTTGAGATTAAACTACAGGGAAACCCACACCAAGGGCTTCTTTTGACAGACTAGGTACAATCCAATCCCTTGAATGAGCACTCATGTTACATCAACTTAACTTCCCACCACAAGGGATCGGACAGGCCTAAACCCCCTATCTATCCAAATAATCCCAAGGTCACACTGACAGGTAACAGACCATGAAACGTTAAAATGCAATCCAACTCTTTGAAACCACACAGCATTAGCCAATATAAGACAGGCAAATGACTACATTGTTGGAAAGTAAATAAACTTTTTAGCTGACAAAATACTGTCAACCATGTCATGGGCAAATTAGAAATGATAAGCCAGCTGACAAAAGGTGTAATAAAACATGGACAATGGAGCTAGAATAAATCAGGTAGACCAAAAACATTTTCAGCTGAAGCATAACGGTAGCAAGCCTGCTCTTCACGGAAATTTCCTCAAGGGAGGGTGAAAAACATAAGGGGGGAGAAAACCATCTAATGCAATTTCCAGAGACCAAATTGTGTGATTAATCCTTCCAAGAGAAAAGTTGTATTGGTCATTTAAAATACGTGCCAGTATAGTTTTCAAAATTTCATAAGTAACCCGAGAAGGTTATCTTCTGGCAGGGCTAAGACTTATTAAGGAAAATGGTTTTATAAAGCTTTGGCTTTGGTCCAAGCAATTGATTTGTCGCACTCCTTCAAACAAACACGAAGAGGCTAAACATCACAATCTGCTCATTAACAAAGTAATCAATTTGAACTACCAAAGTCACAGTGACAGAGCAAGTATTTGATGAATACCTCTGAGCTTGCCATCCATCTCTTTATTACTCATGACATCCTTTTGCCCGTCGTTATTTGACTTGTATGTGTTCTCAACTATGATTGTTGGTGGCCATAAAATAAGATCTCCTTGATTGGCTTCAGCATCAGCAGTAGACAATGTTTGGTAAGCCTTTCTGTTTACAGGATCTATGGAGTAGTTCCAACCCATAAGGACACATATAGCTTTGTGCAACCCAAGATGATCTGCACGAAGCTCTGGACTCCTCGTATTGTACGAATGATTGAGGAGTGCATGCAAATCCATCAAGTCCCTGTAATCAAATTATGCATACAGGCATCTTCAAAAATAAATCGCATGACATTGTCTTAAAAAACCATGCATATAACTGTCTAATAAAACATATATAAAAGTATATAATTAGTCAATTTTGTGGGCCAAAAAGTTGCTGACATTTCAAGAACAATACAGGCTGAGAAATGTAAAAACAAAAGAAAACAGAAAGAATGCTGAAACAAGGAAATTAAAGATCGCAAACAAACTCATGTAAAGAAAATGAAGGACAATTGGATAAGTCTTTCGATTTCAAATATAAGTAAAAAGAAGGAAGAACAAATCATTGCCACGAAATTCAGAGCAGTGTTCAAGAAAGCGCTTTTAAGCAACGCTTTAGTGCGCTTAAGTGCTGGGTGATGGCAAAACGCTTTGCTTTGGCCCTAAGCGGTAGATTAAGCGCTTTTTTAAATTTGGCTGTTTTTGAACTACTTCTGCTTGGCTGCTTGCGCACTAATGGCATATGCCATTTATCTGGCAACATGATCTCTATTAGACAATGTCTATTTCAAGTGAACTGCATTTTAGTTGTTAATTTGCTTGCTGTGTGAACCTCATGTGTATTTGCTATTGTGTGAACTGCATTTTAGATGTTATTTCAATTACCTATGTGCTATGTTTCCTATTTTCCTGTGCATATAATTCAAAAACAGCCAAATTCTAGCCAATTTTAAAAACGCTGAAGCGCCCATTGCTCTAAGTTGTGTCCTTCCGCTTCGCTTACGCTTTCCGCTTTTTTGAACATTGATTAAGAGTGGAGAAGCATAGGCTGCATAAACTCAGGATGAGCAGCATGAAGCTCTGCATTCTTCGTATTGCATGAACAATTGAGGAGTGCATGCAAATCTATATAGTCCCTGTAATTAAATTATCCATACAGGCATCTTTAAAAGGAAATTGCATGAAATTGTCTTCAAAAATCAAGCATAGAACTAGCTTATAGGACATGCATACAAGTATATAACTGGTCAATTTTGTATGAGCCAAAAGGTTGCTAAAATTTCAAGAACAACAACATAGGTTGAGAAATGTAAAGAACAAAAGAAAACAGAATGAGTGCTTAAACAAAAAACGGGTATTCTGCCCTTTTAGTAAAATAGTTTTGCTTCCTACTGCAACTCGACATCAAAATTCAGACAACCATAACAAGGTTAGAAAATAAAAAAAGTAGGCACATGAGCCCAGACCTGAATAAAGAACCACAAAGACGTGTAACAAATTTGTTTCCACAAGTAGAAAACTAAACATTGCAAACAACTCATGTGAGAGAAAATTAAGGATAAGCCTTTTGTTTTCAAATATAAAGAAAAAATGATGAACAAATTGTTGCCACAAAATTAAGAGTGGGGAAACATGGGCTGCATAAACTACTTGGTCAAAGTTTCAGGCCAAGTTTTAGGAACCACGAAAGTTAACCAAGAGTGACCAAGGTTCCCTGTTTCTTCATTCATATGCTCCTCTGCATAGATGGGTATCTACTATCTATAGTACTAGATATTATCAAAAGTACATGAGGTACCAACTGGTGGGACTACATTGATAAACAATCTTGTACAAAACAATAGACGACGACGAACTCAATGCTACCGCAACAGCGAGTAACTTTTCTACATAAAAAGTCGACCCATAATGTAAATCATGGAGGAGAAAAAATATGATAGCAAGTCATGTATCCGCAAAGTAAGCAAATCGCCAAATGGCAAAATGGCCCTTGCCATGATGTCTAATTTACCCAGAGGCATGCCCTGCATAAACTATTTGGTGGAGCTTCATGCTGTATAGCTCCAAAACATAAATAAATAGAACTGTTTTGAGCTGTGGATAACTAACACTAACGCCAAACTAAAACAGTTTCATACAAGGAATGTTTGACAACTACAGAACTACCAATGCTCGATAAGATGCAAGCTGGAGTGGCACATCACGACTACTCAGGGATACGGAGGAGGGTGACGCCTAGCACCTAGGCCTTTTCTAATGCTACAGGATTGCCTTCTAGAACAGTTCTGGGTTAATAGAGAGCATGAGGCATCAGTCAGAAGATTTCCTCTGTCAGCTAATTAACAAATTGCATTCACCCGCAAAAAAAAAGAACAAATTGCATTGATAGCTACAGATATCCTAGAACTAGTGGTAGCAAAATACTAACAAATAAAGCTGTATCCACTGCAATCGCTTCCAGAAATTTGATCTATACTAAACTGCTAATTATGCTCAGTTGGTAGAGTATGTGCAAAATAAATCAACAGGCAAAGATTTTGCATTGAAGAACAAACCTATTACAGACGACGCATCTCAGCTGGGAAATCTGTCCATTGGCCCGGTAATTCTTCTTCACCTCCGTGTTTTCGTTGATCACCCTCACCATCTTAAGAAAGGAGCTCTCGAGTGTTTTCGCATCCAGCTCTGACGTCTCGACCTTGACCTGCTTTGCAGTACGCCTCTCCTCTGGTTTCTGATGCAGTTGGTGTTGGCGGCCCGAGGACTCAACGGGGGCGCCACCATTGCTCTGACCCTCCCGCTTGCGCTTCTGGGGCGGCCCGGGAGGAGGTGCAGCGTGCATCAGTGGCGGAATCCACCTGTTAAGGCCAGGCCCCGGGCCGGGCGGGCCTAAGTGGGGCGCAGGGAATATCGGCGGCTGGCGGAGTAGCGGTGGAGGCTCGAGGGGCAACGCGAAGTAGGTGCGAACCGTGCCGTTGGAGAGCGCGACGGTGCGGCGGTCGAGGCACTCGAGACCATACTGCGGCGGGGGTGGAATGGAGGCCATGGCGGCCTCCACCGCCGCGACGGTGAGCAGCGGGCGCGGCGGGGGCAGGGGCTGCGGCGGCTGGAGGTGGGCGGCGTGCGGGGACGGGAGGAGGGGGGGTGGGTTGGGCGCGCCGTCGGGATTTGGAGTAGGATGCGAGGGGGTTGAGTGCGCGACGTCGGCCGCGGTGGGGAGGATGCGCTTGGGGTTGGGATCGGCGGCGGAGGAGGAGGAGGACGATGCCGCCTTGGTCGACGGCTGCGTCGAAGTCGCCGCCGATGGCAGCGGAGGAGGATTGGGCTTGGCGGCGGCTTTCATGGCGGAGGATTTCTTCTGGCTAGGGTATCGGCCGGGATTGGATTGGATTTGCATGAGAAGGGTGGGTACATGCAAGCGGGGATCGGAGAGAGAGAGGAGGCCGAAGCTCTTTTCTTTTCGGAAAGTTTAACAAATTGGCTTTCCCTACAAATAATGAGTTGCATCTCTGCTTATGATGGAGCACTTGGTAGTCTTCGTTTCGGGTTTTTTTCGTCCCACCTCACACCTTCGTCTATTTTTTTTTCGTCCTTCTCCCACCATCAAGTTGGTAGCCTGGTACATGTTTATTTTCGTCCGGTTTTTTTCCGTCCTTGATTTTTTACCTCCCACCGGTTTATTTTTCAATCTCCCCTGGCAAAACAGAACGCTTCGCATAGAGCGAGCGCCGCTCCTCATCCCTATTAACATCTCGCGTGCTAGGGTTTCCTTGTGCCGCCGCCGCCGCGCTCCTCGACCAGCCCCGCCTCCTGCTGCCTTGCCCCTCTCTTCACTCCAAGCGTGCCGCCGGCGACGAAGTGTACGGCACGGCGCTGCCACGGCCGTGCTCGATCGCCTCCAGGAACCCGCCACGCGCGCCGAGGCGAGGGACTCCTGGGCTCCTTCCATCGCCGCCTCGCCGACGACCCCGCCGCCGGGCAAGAGGAGTGCTTCCGCGCCTCCAGGAACCCGCCACGCGCATCGAGGCAAGGCGCCTCCTGGGCTCTGTCCTCCTTCGCCGCTTCACCGACGCCTACCTGCAAGGTCGCCCCCCCCCCCCCCCCCCCCCCCATTCCCGCAAATTGAATGTTGATCCAGCCTTCAAGGATGAATTAAACCTTCTGTAGCTGAAGAATCCTTTCCACCGATTGATGAAGGACACAAATTGCGAAGTTGGTCTTCAGGTGATTCACGTGATTTCATTTGGAGAAGCACACGCTAGGACGCAGACACCAATTTTGTAATTGCTGCTTATTCCTTGTGGTATTATCAAGTTCTATGTGATAACCATCGAGAACAGCGAGCCAAATATGATTCCTTTTTTAGATTATCAAGGATAATATGCAGATTAACTTTCAATGTATACTATCCTATTGTTAACTTTCAATGTATATTGGCGTTCTTGTCGCCAACCATTAGAATATTGTTAACTGGAAAAAATCAATCAACGTTTTTGTAGGTAAGAAGTTCAGGAATCAAGATGAACTGGATTTCTACAAGTAAACTGATGATGAATCACTGTCTTGTCTTCATTGTTGAGTACATTTACAGGTTAGGCCTGCTGTCTTAGGCTGACTGGTAGTTTTACTAACAAGGATATTACAAACAAAATTTAGAAGGATTCGGAAGTTTTACACTCTACAAAATAATGGTAGTAGCCTGTTTGGGGCTGAAAGGGTTATGCTGCAGTGCAAGTTACTTGATAGAAGAAATTGTACAACTTAAATAAAATATGTTGATTGATCCCGTGCAAAGCTATTCTGAATTCATTTCATGATGTGGCTGCTCATGTCTGATTCTTAATTCATTTCATGATGTGGCTGCTCATGTCTGATTCTTGGCCATCTGGTGTTCATTTACAGACTTGGTAATGATTCTATAGTTCTTTTCCGGACTTGGCCATGGTATTCAGGATTCACGGGTTCACAATTCTCAGTTTGTTTATGCCAGGCTTGGTCAAGACTATGCTACAAAATGACCTGAAGTGGTGGCTCACTACTACTGATATTTTCATGTTGTTCTTTTAAACTCCACTTCTCTGTTATACGCACCTTTTTGTTAAACAACTCCACTTCTCTGTTATAGGCACCTTATAGGCAATGGATGCAGGGAGAAGAGAGTTGCCATACGTTTTTACGAGCAGAATTGTAGCATGCTTTGTTCAAGATCTGATGCACTCAGTAAATATTTGTATGGTCTGCATACTGCTAAAGGAGTTACAGCTGAGCACTGTACTCGGAGAAAATCACCAAGGTATTTTCTGTACAAACTCGTCCAAGCTTTGTCTTCTTCTCACGTAGCTGATTGATTCTTCTTGACAGAAAAATCTTACCCTGAACTAGGTTAGTTACATGTATGGACTAGACTAGACACTACAAAATTCTTACACTGAACTAGGCTTAGTAGTTACATGTATGGACTACACACTCCAATTCAGATATTCGATTAGACCTCACGAAAATAAATTTATACGCTTGTTCTTGAAAATGCTAAGAGGAAAAAAAGAATTGATCTAGTACTCCATACCCATGCGTCAACTCCTGTAATTCCTATTAGTTCAATACATCTTAGTTTAAAATTTTGTTTTGTGATATGATGGTTACTTATAGTTGGACGAGCTTGAGAAGGGAGCTCTCCGACTGGTCAAGATCAAGAACAAGGTGGAGAGGAGGTACAATAGGACCACAAGAGGCCTAGGACAGCAAATATTATGGATGTGAAGTATCAGGCCGCTCTCCTCCAACTGCAGTGGCTCCGTCGACAGGCCCGGAGATGAAGGAGAGGAGCGGTCCTGTAGGCTCATTGGGGGTTGTCGATTATGGGTGGTCCGAACCTCGCGCCGGCAGCGAGGACCGTGCCATCGTGCCTCCACTCCCATCATCGGGGGTTGTCAAAGATTGTCTTATAGGTTCCAGTTTGAACATTTGATCTATCATGGCATATCATTGCTGACCTAACCATAAGATTGGCTTACAGGTTCTACTTCGTCCTGGCGACACTCCCATCCTCCTCCGCCTCATGGTCGCGGTCCTAGCCGTGGATGATGCCACTGTGTCGTACTCCCTACTTTCCCCTGCATGACGACCCGCGCTACTATGCCGCCATGCAATCAGACGCTTGTCTCTGTCCCTGTCAGTCCACAGGTATTGCTCATATTTTTGTCCGTAAAAAAATATTGGAGAGATATGCTAATTTCCTGAAGTTGAATGTTCTCTTTGAACACCTCAGTGACTAAAGATTAGACGGATTTTCCCCTTGGTACATTGTCATGTAAGCAAATTTCCTCAAAGGTGTTTTGAATCAGTATGCCGAATAGCTGATTGTATCGCTTGAATGCAGCTAGGAATATAGACCAAGTGATGATGGCTACCTTTTGGTTCTTATTATTGAGTCACGAGCACTTATATTGCATTGTTTTTATAGTTCACGATGTTGACTAATTTGTGAGGCAGTGGCAGTGCAAACATCGTCATCTTTTTTTGTTTGGCACTACAAAATAGTGGCATCTTGATGTTGAAGCAACATTGTTTACATGACAACATATGACACCATCTTCATTGCCCTTTTTCATCTCACGAATGAAGGTTTAATGGCTGGACTATCATGTTGCCTACTTGGTTTCAGCTGTACATATCTTAATACTTGACCTTCAGTGAGGACTCAATTCTTAGGGGAAATAGTTGGAGAGCAGCAATGGTATTTTCATGGCGGCTTGGTCAAGACTATGCTACAAAATGTGGCCTGAAGTGGTGGCTCACTACTACTGATATTTTCATGTTGTTCTTTTAAACTCCACTTCTCTGTTATAGGCACCATTTTGTTAAACAACTCCACTTCTCTGATATAGGCACCTTATAGGCAACGGATGCAGGGAGAAGAGAGTTGCCATACGTTTTTACGAGCAGAATTGTAGCATGCTTTGTTCAAGATCTGCTGCAGTCAGTAAATATTTGTATGGTCTGCGTACTACTAAAGGAGTTACAACTGAGCACTGTAGTCGGAGAAAATCACCAAGGTATTTTCTGTACAAACTCGTCCAAGCTTTGTCTTCTTCTCACGTAGCTGATTGATTCTTCTTGACAGAAAAATCTTACCCTGAACTAGGTTAGTTACATGTATGGACTAGACTAGACACTAAAAAATTCTTACACTGAACTAGGCTTAGTAGTTACATGTATGGACTACACACTCAATTCAGATATTCGATTAGACCTCACGAAAATAATTTTATACGCTTGTTCTTGAAAATGCTAAGAGGAAAAAAAGAATTGATGTAGTACTCCATACCCATGCGTCAACTCCTTTAATTCCTATTAGTTCAATACATCTTAGTTCAAAATTTTGTTTTGTGATATGATGGTTGCTTATAGTTGGACGAGCTTGAGAAGGGAGCTCTCCGACTGGTCAAGATCAAGAACAAGGTGGAGAGGAGGTACAATAGGACCACAAGAGGCCTAGGACAGCAAATATTATGGATGTGAAGTATCAGGCCGCTCTCCTCCAACTGCAGTGGCTCCGCCAACAGGCCCGGAGATGAAGGAGAGGAGCGGTCATGTAGGCTCATTGGGGTTGTCGATTATGGGTGGTCCGAACCTCGCGCCGGCAGCGAGGACCATGTCATTGTGCCTCCACTCCCATCATCGGGGGTTGTCAAAGATTGTCTTATAGGTTCCAGTTTGAACATTTGATCTATCATGGCATATCATTGCTGACCTAACCATAAGATTGGCTTACAGGTTCTACTTCGTCCTGGCGCCACTCCCATCCTCCTCCGCCTCATGGTCGCGGTCCTAGCCGTGGATGATGCCACTGTGCCGTACTCCCTACTTTCCCCTACATGACGACCCGCGCTACTATGCCGCCATGCAATCAGACGCTTGTCTCTGTCCCTGTCAGTCCACAGGTATTGCTCATATTTTTGTCCCTTAAAAAATATTGGACAGATATGCTAATTTCCTGAAGTTGAATGTTCTCTTTGAACACCTCAGTGACTAAAGATTAGATGGATTTTCCCCTAGGTACATTGTCATGTAAGCAAATTTCCTCAAAGGTGTTTTGAATCAGTATGCCGAATAGCTGATTGTACCACTTGAATGCAGCTAGGAATATAGACCAAGTGATGATGGCTACCTTTTGGTTCTTAGTATTGAGTCACGAGCACTTATATTGCACTGTTTTTATAGTTCACGATATTGACTAATTTGTGAGGCAGTGGCAGTGCAAACATCGTCATCTTTTTTTGTTTGGCAGTACAAAATAGTGGCATCTTGATGTTGAAGCAACATTGTTTACATGACAACATATGACACCATCTTCATTGCCCTTTTTCATCTCACGAATGAAGGTTTAATGGCTGGACTATCATGCTGCCTACTTGGTTTCAGCTGTACATATCTTAATACTTGACCTTCAGTGAGGACTCATTTCTTAGGGAAAATAGTTGGAGAGCAGCAATTGATTGGTAGGTCTTGCGTGTTATCAGTTGCATAATAAATATTGAAATTCGTTAGTTTGCTTCAAGGTTACAAATCTGGCAGTGAATGAGACTGTCATTATTAGGATTGAAGGATGGTTCAATGTTGTTGATAGTAGTAAGAAACACTTGCAAATATATATCTCGTCTATTTAAATGTGTGCTCTAAAAATAAATGTAGACAACTGTCACAATATTGTTTAGTACAATATTTGAATTAGAAGAAGTAGTAGTTTTACGTTTTTGTTTAGTTTTATAGTATCTCAGTTATGAAATAAATACAAGCCTTCCTCCAAATAGGTTTTTTGCCTTGATTTTTATAATTCAATTCATTTTCTTATTTTATAATATTCAAACAAAATGGTCTGTAGAGATCAATGTTTGCTGACTTAGGTAGCTTTAGTTTAATGCGCTGATGAAGCGTTTGACCTGAGACGAGTGCCGGGAGAGGCTGATTAGGATTGCAACGAGGGGGGACGTTGACGCTGCCGCTGGCGACCGTTACCGCGACCATGGCCGTGGGAGCTCGGCACCGGCGACCATGGCATCGACCGTGTTTGCCCATGGTGTTTCTGACCTTCCACCCTTCGTTCCAGGTAGCTGCCATTCCGATTGATCCCCTCCAGGTGAGTGAGCAGCTTACGCTCCACCGATGCAGGCATCCAAAGGTTCGACTAGGTGGCTAGGAACTCTGCTGGGTTCACTTGCATTTGCATTCTTTTCTGCAACATTGGATACTCCGGGAAGTTCATGCATGTTCATTTTCTGATATGGTTTTTCTTGTAATGCAGGGCACGAAGATAGGTCTCCTTTTAGTTACCACAGATTTTAGTTTTTTCTGATTATTGTCATCTCCACTTTCTTGTCAGATTAAGCAACTAACAAATGAATCTGTGCACAGTTCTACCATTTTTGCACTCATTTATGGGGCCATCTATGTTGAGTATGTGTGTTCTGCTATTCTGCAACTTAAATCAACAGGTAGTCAGATGCGATATTTTGAAACCCCTCCACTTCTTCCGTAGAAGATTGGTGATTTTTCCAAAGGGATGGAAGTAGCTGTTCAGAGGATCCATTCACATGAGGTACACCTCATAATTTTTAATGTGAAGTTAAATATTTTTTATAGCTATCCGAAATCTGTGGATGAACTGGGTCTTGTGTTGCTTAAAGAGTTTGAGCTCGGACTAACATTACTATTCATTTGTCACATTGAACCATGTATATCAAATGGTTCTATGGTAGATTACATGAGCTGTTGATGCAAAATGTTGCTCTTGATACATATGTGGATGTTGCAATTTCTACAATTTTTACTCCCTCCGATCCAAAAAAAAAGTTTTGTGTCTTTAGTTCAGCTTTAGTTTAAATTTGAACTAAAGCCACGACACTTTTTTTGAATCGGAGGGAGTACCTTTTTATTGTAGAGTCTCCCACAAAGTATCTTCTTTTCAAGTTACATTGGTGCAGCACATAATTATAGATTATTTGCAGCTAATACTTGTTCCCGCCTTCTGATTTTTTATTCGCACCATGTTTCAAGAGACAGTGTTCATCTCCATAGATGGCGGCAAGTTGGTCATGAGTGGGGGTGGAGCTGAAGATGTACCGCAGCAGGTCGTCACCACACTCCAATTCTGCAAGGTTTATCATACTGTATAACATGTACTGAGTTGTATGAGAACTGATTACAGAACAATTATTTTTATGTTCAACTTTCCCTAGATGAAATTCTATACGCAGGTTTTTTTTCTGTCGGTGCCAGCACTACAAGTGCCAAAAATGCATTTTAAGTTGCTTTGTTCATACCATTTGGTTTACCTCATTGTGAACCTTTCATTCTAAAATTTTGTGAGTCATGGCAATTGTCTCTCTATCCTAAGCTACCTCTGTCAAAGCTAAAAAATGTTACCAATTTGCATTTGCGATATCATCACCCTACAATAGCTTGTTGACTATTATGTTTCTCCGTTCTTTTGAAGTTGCCATGAAGTGCGCGCACTCATCGACTGTCTATGAATTCTTTGACACGATCCAAGGGACACACTCCCTTCAAAGACTTTTTTTGAACTGGAAAGGCACTTCAGGGCGCCATATATTAAACTTTAAACACATCTTACATCAAGGATTCTGAATCCTTCAGTTACAAAGTTGCTTAGGGAGAGCAACATTGGGCATTGCATACCCCTATATGAGAGGAATTCGTACAATAAGATGAGGGGAAGAGAATGGAAAGATTCTTAAGAGCATCTTTTGCACAGATGTGAGCAATCCCATTCAAATCTCTCTTGATATGATAGATCTTTAGAGAGAGAGATATGTATATGTTTAAGAGGTCAGCAACATCCGACCGGATTTCCCAATGGCCTGGATTTGAATGAATATCCCCTGAAGCGGTAACTTATTATCCGATAGAAGTGTTGCCTGCTGAAGATGGAGAGCTGAAGCTATACGAGAAGCAAGTAGGAGGCCTTTGGTTTCAGCATGAGGAGGGGAGCAGACCGCGTCACAGCAAGCCATGATCATAACATTTAATTTGTGGCCCTCCTGTTCATTGCATATATATATACCAATACCTATAGAAGGTTGAGGAGATTTGTTCTCCAAGCGGCATCCGAGAATATCTTCAAACCTGCAATATTCAAATCAGTTTTGATGGTGCTTCCTACGGGAGGCATACTGAGTGGCATTGAGTTAATCTGCTGTTCATTATTTTCTTGATGATGAATGTCTCCGTTGACCTCTTCTCCTACCTTTTGTCCCTGTATAAGAGCATTAGTAGCAAAGAGAACCTGCGGGGGTGCCCCTGTTTCCTCTCAAAACGCCTATCATTCATGTTCTTCCAAAGACACCAAAGAAAGGTCATTAAGAAGCATATGGAAATCTAGGGATGACCTGAAGTCAATATAGCCTGGATAATTGTTGGTACCGTCCTGTAACGTTGAACAAACAATTCTGACCTGAGAAACCAAGGACTGGAGAACCATATAATTTTAGCAAAGGGGCAAGAGAAAAACAAATGAATATCATCTTCCTCAGCACCACAACAACATCAACACAGGCGACATTGATTAAGTTGGTGTGCATGAGATGGTCCTCAGTGAGGAAGTTGATGACGGCCTGCTAAGGCCGATCAAATCCGGTCACGACCATCTGATTGTGTGTTAGATAAGGCAAGAATTCTGCAGCCGCTCCACTGCCACTATTGCCGCTGGCGCTTGATGCAGTGGAGTGTGTAAAAGGAGAATGTGAATAAGGAAGTGTGCGCGGCAAAGAAGTAGTCCGTACCTTTTTATCACAGTGAGGGAGTTAACCCACACTAGCTCCACGATCTGTTGACCGGCGGTTGCCTGGTTCGAGCCGACCAACATTTTCCATTGAGAGTGAGGCGGTGTAGGGCACCTCGTGGATGACCCTATGTATGCTTCATAACCCAAAGATAATCTTCTTTTGGTTATCTGATTTTCTTTCGTATTTGTCCCAATATAATTTGGCCCCGTGGCAACTCACATGCACATACCTCGGCAATAGTTATTAAAAAAAAGACAAAAGATCGCATATGATATATATCATGGCAGCAAAACCACATTGTGGTGGCCGCCCTCAGCTACGACAGTGTGCATTTCTTGGAACCGGGAATCGGCCAATGCCGTGTAGAGGAGAGGAGGGGCGGACGACGCCATGCAGGGAAGGAGAGAGCGGTGAGAGGAAGCTGCGAGCTGAATGACGTGGGGCGAGGGGAGGCGGCAGTGAGATGCCGTGGAGGGGAGAGATGGCAGCGACGACGATGTGGCGAGGAGAGCATGCCGGGGTAATGAAGTATGAGTGTGAGCGTTCTGCCATCCGGTGACAGTCAGCAAGTGAACTACTTTTTTTAAGATGAGAAGAAAATGAGCGGTTGTTTGCTTTTTGTTAGGGAAAATCGATTGTTTGCTATGAGAGAAATGTCACATACTTTTTTATATAGTGAAAAATATCACATACCCTAGCAAGTCATTTCTAGAGAATAATTACCCACAAGTGATTTATAGGTGAGTCTACAGTTTACTAAAGTTGGGATGTGACTCACTCTACTAAAAAGCACAATGCCTCTCACTCCGAGTAAAAACGGTCACATGCTCAAAGCAAGCAGCTAACCAATGAATATATACGCCCTCCGTTCCTAAATATAAATTTTTTTAGAGATTCTAATATAGACTACATATGGAGCAAAATGAGTGAATCTACACTCTAAATTACGTCTATCATAAAGACTTATATTTAGGAATGGAGAAAGTATTATATATGGGCTTATCTTATTTTTTATTTTATTTTAATATGTGTTTATATATTCACTTTTGGAGAATAGAGATAACAACTGATGGTTTCCAATGATGCTTTAAAAATGTCTATTGACAAAGCTTTATGATAGATGGACTGAAAACTCATCGAGTGTTACACAATTGAAAGAGATGCATATAAATAATTGTTCTTTATTATATATTGTTGCACATGATAATACAAAAAGGTGTCTCCCCTTCTTATTTTTATATATGTTTATTTTTTGCAGAGTATGAGAGAGATGGAGATGTATTATGCTGATGTTCAAAAGGAATCCATCGACAAGAATGTTGACGCGATGTTGTTGGAAGGGACCAAAAAATCATTGAGTTATATACAACAATACATGTATATATATGCAATCAGAACAAAAAATTAAAAGGCCCGTGGCAACGCACGGCATTCTACTAGTGTAATGTAATGTTTGGTTTGCATATTTTGTAACCATCCATTGCTCAGGCTACAGGTGGGAGTGGGATTAATTGGGACTAATCAGCCCATCCCACTTAAATTTCTTTAGTTTTTTCGGGCTAGCCCTATTAACCCATCGGGTACCCACCTCACCCACCAGCCTCTTCCCTGATAGGTTTCTTTCCTGACAGAGGAGGCGCCGCGGCGTAGGCGCACTCTCGCCGCCGCCACCGCACCCTCGCGTATTCCTCCTCGCACCTAGCCCCTCCCCGCCTCACAGCTTCTCCTTCCTTGACCCCTGCCGGACTTGATGAACAGGTCACCACCATGAAATTCGGTTTTTCTTGTAAGATGGGGATTGGTACTTGTAAACACTAATCATGGAGAGTTATTCTTGTATATAGTGAGGAAATCAGAAGTTTAAGATTTCTTTTGTTCTTGTATAATTTGCTCAATCTGATCAATTGCTTATAATTATGTGTTCCTCTGCTCCTCTTCTAAGCCTATAGACTGCAGATTGTGCTATTATGTGGTTCATGTAAGACATATAAAGTGGACTTCATCGGGAAAAAAAGTAAGATAAAGTGGAGATACTACTATTAGTTAATCAGTCGAGTAGTAACTGAAGTTAATCACTTCTTAAAACTGGTGCTTGGTTTATCTAGTGCTAGTAAATTGGTTTTATGGAGATACCGTTGTTAATTTTTTCTGGGTGATTTCCAAGTTTTGACAGGGTTCTAGTAAATTATATGCAAGTATTCTCTTTAGATTGCTGAATTACTTGGCTTGCTTTGATGCTTAGCTTCGGCAACCAACACAGAGAAATTTGAGACCTTCAGTATTCCCAGGACCTAGTTGACTACAGATCGCGGTTATGCTTCTGTTATTCACTGGTTTCGTACTGGTAGTAGCAGTTCCTACCGATAAAGCTCCTAGCTCTAAAATTCTACCGATGTTTGTTTAATCGATTACTGAAATTCTATGCCAGAAAGAAATGGTTCAGAAATCTAATGTATTTTCTTGAATGCTCAATTGCAAGGGATCCTTCTAACTTGCCTGCCCATGAGGCTGCATTTGCACTTGGACAAATGCTGGATGTTGAAGCTATCCCTGTATCTCTACTCCTAATGTGTAACGCCCCGGACACACCCGCCGGTGGTCGTTACTCCTGACGGGATCTAGACTGGCCCTACAGATCAATACTAGTCTTTCCTGCGCACTTTGTCCTCACTCGTGCGCACCCGGGACCAACTTCCCGGTCGGCCACCCATCCTGAAATTACTCCAAGGTGAGCACACTTAACTTTGGAGTTCTTTCCGAATGGGCTCCCGGAAAAGAAGGAATTCCTTATTGATATGAGTAGTCTATCATCCCTAATAAGCCAGGCTATCACATACACCCCCACTCAGAGGAACCGACGTCCTCGTCGGGCCACAGGAACGTTTCCTCTTGGCACATACGTCTGTGTATCCAGTCCGGTACATGTGCCATGCAGTGTGCCACGACGGGTCACAAACGTCATGAACAACATGACCGCGCACCTGTCCGCAAACATCCGTGTAACCGCGAGGGTCAGCTCTGATACCAACTTGTAACGCCCCGGACACACCCGCCGGTGGTCGTTACTCCTGACGGGATCTAGACTGACCCTACAGATCAATACTAGTCTTTCCTGCGCACTTTGTCCTCACTCGTGCGCACCCGGGACCAACTTCCCGGTCGGTCACCCATCCTGAAATTACTCCAAGCTGAGCACGCTTAACTTTGGAGTTCTTTCCGAATGGGCTCCCGGAAAAGAAGGAATTCCTTATTGATATGAGTAGTCTATCATCCCTAATAAGCCAGGCTATCACATAATGTCTCACTTGGTAGTCTCGCCTCACATCCCACCACTCCTATCTTTCGCCCATCAATGTATTTCACGCTGTCGGAGCCGGGACTCCGGGGATCTAGAGGTTCGAACACTAGGGGCGAGCTAGTTCTTTCCGACCAAAGGTGACCACGGCGAGGCTACGGCGAGAGCGCTACGCGGGAGCACGGCAGGGGACACGACGGTTACCCAGGTTCGGGCCACCTTGCGGTGTAAAACCCTACTCCTGCTTGTGGTTGGGATTGTTGTGGGCAAGAAGATGCTCTCGCGTACAAGGTAGGAAGCAGAGGAATCGATCCCCTCTACAATGGCAGCTCTGCCCCTTTTATAGCCGCCCTGGTCCTCTTCCCCCAAAAACTTAGGCGGGAAGGGTTGCCACACTTGGCGGGTTTTGAAAGGGGACAATCACTCAGTCTATCCTGACTAAAGGCGGTCTTCGCCTACAAAAGCATGATCTATGATGCGCCGGTGGGCTCGGTGATGACCTCCGCCCTGCGCACCTTGCTGTCTCGGTCCTCTTTCACCAAACGGGAAGTCCTTGGGACTTGCTTTGGAGGTGGGCAGCTGGGGCTGCCCCCTTTAGCACCAAAGAGGAAAGCTTCTCTATCCACACCCGCTGGCGCGGCCTCTGCCGCCCTTCGTCACTACACGCGTCACCCACATGATGGGCACAGGACCATGCAGCCGACGTCAGGCCGGATGGCCTCGGGCGCCCGCCTTGGGAGGCAGCCTCGCGAGAGGGTCTCGCAAGGCCCCTGCCGCTGCCACGGCTGAGAGCTGGTAGGTCGTGTCTTGAGAAGGGGTCCTCGGGAGGCTGGCGCCTCGGGAGATGTCTTTGCTTCGTGGCGCCCTCAGATGGGCCGCGTCTTGGGCCTTCGCCAGGCGTCGTTTCCTGGGCCGCAGGCAGACGGGCTGGGGTACCCTGGTTCCCAATGGCTCGACAGTAGCCCCGGGCCCATGGCGCGCATGTTCCCGCCCGTTGGGAGTGAAATGGCACGGGCCCTGAAAGACTGCGGGGCCCAGGCTCGACGCGTGGCGCACGACGAGACGTGGGACGCCCCCACTTCCCCACTTCGCTTTGGTAACCGCCCGCGCCTACCATAAAGCCTGCCCGCGCGGGGCGCAGGCCATCATTGCTTCCCTTCTGCTGCTGTCTCGATTCCCAACGTCGAAGAAGGCGGAGCGATAGGGAGAGCGTCCCCATCAGGTATAAAGGGGGACGGAAGGTAGAGATCCCTCTCCCGTCTCCTTCCTCCGCCCCTTCCCTTCTTCTTCTTCTTCTCGTCCTTCCAGAACCACCGTTGTGATGGCGAGGGGCAGAGGGCGAGCTCGTGCGTCCGCCGTCGCCCCGAGGGTTCCGCCCCGGGGCAGTGGGCGCCCCTCGGCGGCCACCGAAGCCGGCCCAAGCGCTCGTGGAAGGGCTGGCACCCATGGCCGCGGAGGGCGCGGCGCCCGCGACCGAGGCGGGCGTGGCGGGGCGGCCGCCCGTCCTCCCAGGCGGGATTTCATATGGCAGAGGCGGCGTACAAGTTCATCGTGGGGATGCATCGCCGGCCTTGCAGCTGGCTCCGGCTCCCCGATTCCTTCGCAAGAGCGATGGAGGGCAAGGAGCCCTTGGGGCTGTGGGTGCAAGCGGACGACTGCTGCAACGGGCCCTCCTGGGTGGCGACGGAGTTCACCCCCACTGGCTTCATGTTCCTGAAGCAGGGGTGGAAGTCCTTTGCCCTCGCTCATTGCCTGAAGCGGGGGCACCTCCTTCAATTCAAGTACGATGGAGCCGCCACCCTCTTCGTGAAGTTCTTCGGGGCCTCTGGTGCCCGCCTGGAGTGCTGCGCGGAGAGTGAGGATGACAGCGGCTCCAACTCCTCCGACGGGAGCAACAGCGGCAGCAGCGGAGACTCCAGTAGCGGGGGCGAGAGCGGCGAAGGCTCCCCGCGCATCAAGAGCGAAGACGAAGACTTCGACTAGGCGCAGGCGGCGCCCGTGTCGGATCTTGAAGGCGAGTCGTGCTCCCCCTTGGCCCCTCTCTCTTTTGTTCCTGCAATAGGCCGATGCAGCCCCCGATGGTGTGAAAAACAATGTCTTTTGTTTTAAGTATTTTATGATTTGTCGCAATGCTTGTTTCCTCGTGAGGCTCTCTCGTGAGGCCTGTTCCCTTTCCTTGTTTGCCTTGGTGCTCTACGTCGTCAGGACCCAGCCCCCGAGCAGGCTACAGCCGTCGCTGGTATGTCAGGTCGCGTTGCCTGGACAAGGCCAGGAGGTGTAGGGCACTGAGAGGCGGTAAGGACTCCTGAGGCGCGATGCTCAGGAAGTCCCCCTTTGACGTGCAAGCGGCTTGCGTGGAGGAGAGAACATCAGCACTCAGCGAGTTCGCGGGGAGAGGAAACTTGAGAGGCGCCGAGAGCGTCTCATGAGGTGATTTTGTACTTAGCTCTTGCGAGTGTCGATTGCTGTGTCATGGCTGCGGGGCGCGTCTCGCAAGGCTCCTGCTTGTGAGGCCTTCCGCTAGCACTTGGCGGAGACGGTTGCCGTAGGTTGGCTCGCGAGGCAGCGCTCGCGAGGCTCCCTGAGGGTTTACGAAGGCGTCTTGTCGTGAGTCACCTTGCGAGGCCTTTGAGTGCCTTGTTCATGTGATCACTTTACATCGATTTCATAAAACGGGGGGAGCGGTGTGCGCTTGTTAGCTTGCTCGTGGGTATCACGCGAGGAGACGAGACACCAAGGACCTTGGTGAGGTGGCATGCACGGGAGCAGGCCCGCGAGCCAGAGCTCGATCACTTGGGTTTTGCAGCGCTGCTGGGACTGACCTGAGCATAGGCACCGTGTCCAACCCCCGCTCGCGAGGAGCGCAGGAGGAAGGTCGCGAGCGTGCACAGCTCCTGAGGCAAGCAACTTAGCAAGACATAAGATATCTTAGGAAATAGAGCTTTACTAAAACATAGTAATAAGTTCATTACACAACCAAAAAGAGATGTGGCTGCCATGTCCGGCATGGATCAGCGTGAGGTTGGTGCAGCCCGTGGGGTGCCCTCAGGTGATTGTTCCGCCTGCGCAGAGCATGGGGCTTCCACTAGGAGTGGGCATGATCGCGGTTCGATCGTTCCGCCAGTGCGGAGCATGGGGCTTCCACTGAGACGTGGGCGGGAGCTCTCGCGGGCCCATCAGGCGAACGCAATGAGAGGCTCCAGGGCGTGTACAACCCCACTTCATTCGTACGCGTGAGGGTCACGGGTAGAACTTGCGGAGGTGTTGGATGTTCCAGGCATTAGCCACAGGAACTCCGTCCTCCGTCTCCAGCCGGGCGGCGCCATGCCTGGAGACATGAGCAACCCTGAAAGGGCCTTCCCACATGGGTGAGAGCTTGTGGAGTCCCTCTCTGGAGAGGATCCTTCTCAGGATGAGATCGCCGACTTCGAGGGTGCGTGGGCATATGTTGTGGCTGTGATAGCGACGCAAGGCCTGCTGGTATCTGGCGGCGCGGAGGGCGGCCTGGCGACGGGCCTCCTCGAGGAGCAGCAGGTCAGCCTCTCACGAGCCATCCTGCCGAGCCTTGTTGAAGTCAAGGACGCGCGGCGAGCCGTGCTTGAGCTCAGAAGGGAGCACTGCTTCGGCTCCGTAGACGAGGAAGAAGGGAGTCTCGCCGGTAGGCTTGGTTGCCGTTGTGCGGATGGACCATAGCACGGACTGTAGCTCATCAAGCCAGCCCTTGCCGCAGGCTTCGAGCTTCTTCTTGAAGCTTCTCATCTTGAGGCCCTTGAGGACCTCGGCATTGGCACGCTCGGCCTGGCCGTTGCTTCGTGGGTGCGCCACAGAGGCGTAGCAGATCTGCGTGCCGAGGCTGGCGTGGTATGACTTGAAGAGGCCGCTTGTGAACTGGGAGCCGTTGTCGGTGATGATGCGGTTGGGAACGCCAAAGCGACTCACGAGGCCTTTGATGAACTTGACGGCAGAGCCTGCTGGGATGGTGCGCACGGGCTCGACCTCCGCCCATTTAGTGAACTTGTCGATGGCGACGTAGAGGTAGCGGTAACCGCCAGCTGCACGATGGAAGGGCCCCAAGATATCCAGCCCCCAGACCGTGAAGGGCCACGAGAGGGGAATCGTCTGGAGGCCTTGCGCCGGCTGGTGGATTTGCTTGGCGTGGAATTGACAAGCTTCGCAGGATTAGACCAGCTCGGTGGCGTCGTGGAGCGCGGTGGGCCACTAGAAGCCACTGTGGAACACCTTGCCGGCAAGGGTGCGCGATGAGGAGTGGTGGCCGCAGTCTCCTCCATGGATGTCGGCGAGCAGCTCACAACCTTGCTCTTCAGAGATGCACCGCAGCGAGACGCCATTGGGGCGCCTGCCGTATAGCTCGCCGTCTTGCAAGCAGTAAGCGGTGGCCTAGCGAGCCACACGCTCTGCTTGTGAGTCCTTCTCTGGAAGGGTGCCGTGAAGCAAGTAGGCCTTGAACTCCGCGGCCCAGCTGTCCGCTTGGGGTTCTAGCGCCAGCAGCAGGCGGGCTCCTGAGGCTGGGCCGCAATCTGGTGCGCCCGTGGGTGGTGCGGGCGGGAGTTCCTCGTGAAGGAGCGTGGTGCCCGCGGCAGGCGGTGGAGCTCATGGCTTGAGGAGCCTTTCCTTGAAGATGCCGGGGCTCTGAGGCTCGCGGCAGGATGCTCACTTGGCGATGTCGTCGGCTTCCTTGTTGCCGCCGTGAGGAACATGCTGGAGTTCTAGGCCAAGGAAACGCTTCTCAAGCTTACGTACCTCTTCCAGATAGGCGGCCATATGCTCATCCTTGGGCTTGTAGCTTTTGTTGGAGAAGTTGACGAGAAGCTGTGAATCGCCCTTGATGGTGAGGCGCTTGATGCCCAGGGCGGAGGCGGCCTTGAGGTCGGTGATGAGGCCCTCGTACTCTGCGATGTTGTTGGAGACCTTGTCATCGCGCTTGAAGCAGAGCTGGACGGTGTCGGCGTACGACACCTATGGGATCGCGTGGATCCCTTTTACGGTTCGGCTAGGGAGAAGATGTACACAAAGAGCGGATCCAACGATCAACACGGGGATTTTTACCCAGGTTCGGGCCGCTGAGTAGCGTAAAACCCTACTCCTGCTTTGGTTTATTGTGGGTGTTTGAGCTCAGATACACGGAGCGCTTCTTGGTGAACAGTACACAAGAAGGGCGGCTACGCATGCAGCTGGGCCAGAAAGCTTCCTCCCCCCCTGTAGCTTTGCCTTGGGCCTCCTTTTATATGACCAAGGGGTCACCAACAGTGGCAAACAGCAAGTACAAGAAGTGTAAAGTTGCTACAGTGTTTACATGCTTATCACTGATGACTTAGGACAAAACGCATTAAATGCTCCACTTAGGTGTCCCCTACTTTCTTGGGGACGGAAAAAGAGCCCGTCCCATCAGCACCGCTTAATCCCACCCGCCGCTAATGCCGTGACACGCATCCAGGAGGACAAACCCTAAACGACAGGTTGTTCACTGCGCTGGAGCGGTGGCAGAGCGGTGGGATCTTGCCGGGTCTTCGTGAGCTTTCCCGGCAAGATCTTGCCGGGAACCCAGCCTTCGGTCTTCTGTCTTCTGATCTTTGGCTTGAACGCCTTCTTGATAATCTTGTACTTGTTTCCAGCTGTCCTCCGGCAGGCCTTGCCGCTGGTATGGCTACAACCGTCCGTGCACAAGTATGGGGTACTAAAAGACCCAAACTTTAGTACACCGACAGGAGCCCCCGGGCCTAGGCCATACACGGGTGCGAGGCGTTGTTGGGCTAGGCCCAAACAGTGCACGGGCACGCGTGGTTGGAGTTAACTGTCGTAATCCTCTTATTTACCGTGCTCCCCCACGACGCGCATTAAATGCGGGACGTGGGATGCATGCGCGGAATGGCCGCAGTAGCAGTGCGCTCGTAAAAGCGCATTCACATTGATTTAGTAAAGAGGCAGCCCCGCGCCTTCCCCATAAAAGGGAATCCGCAGAGGCGCTGCTCATTTACCTCTCGTCTTTTCCAATCTGGAAACCGGCGTCGCCTTCTTCCTCGAGCTTGAAACAGAGCCTCCCCCATCCATTCGCCACCTCCACGCCCTCATCATCCTCGGCCTCCGCTTCCACAGTCGTCATGCCGCCTAAAGAAAGCAAGGGCAAAGCGGCGAAAGCCGTCGACTTGGATGCAGAGATGGAGCAGATTGATCTGGTGAAGATGCGGAAGGAACACGTCGTCTTCGCCCCGACGCTTGACATGCGCGCCCTGGTTGAGCGGTACATGTGTATGTGGGGGAAGGAGACGAGGGCTCACCCTGCTACTCGCGTGCTCCCAGCTTCCGTCAAGGGCGGTCCAGATAAATTCCCCTTCTTTGTTGCTTACTTTTACTGCGGGCTCTGCCCTCCGTTTTCTGATTTCTTCATCGACATCATGTACACATACGGCTTCTGTCTCTTGGATTTTACGCCGAATGCTGTGACATGCATGTCAGTCTTTGCCCATCTCTGTGAAAATTTCGCCGGAGTAGTTCCCAGCACAGCCCGCTTCCGCCACTATTTCATTCCCCATATCGAAACAGGAGACGCCCTTTCTGGTTCTATCACCTGGATTCCAAGGGCATGGAATAAAGAGATATACCCAGACGGTCTCTACCGTAAGAAGTGGGATGAATGGCGGGGCGAGTGGTGCTGGATTAAGGAGAAAGATCCTCAGCCGTTCTGTTCGCTCCGACAAATGAAAGTGGTTCGCGGCAAGGACTGGAGCAGCCTCGATCCTCAGGATGAGAAGCTCGCAATCGCAATTACCAGGATCCACCGTCTCAGGGTTGCCGGGCTCACAATAGAAATGATTGGCGCTGATTTCCTCCGTCGCCGCATCGCCCCTCTGCAGAACAAAGGGAGACCAGCCTGGGAGTTCAAGAATGCAGCAGATATCATGAGGCCGCGTCCTGGTCTGAACAACAACTTGACAGTCTTGCAGCACACAGCTCTCTGCCACAAACTGTTCAGGCCTGACGGGAAATATAAGTTGCCGGCTGGCATAATTCCCCTGTGCAACAACTCTGCTTTGAGCTCAATCATCGCCATGATGCCAGTGTGTAATGCTCACGGCCTTGACGGAAATTGGGAAGAGCCATCCTCAGAGCACGCACAGGAGTTTTTTGATAACTTGTCGGAGAAGGCCATCCGGGAAGAGCCAAACCTTATCCGCCCCACCACTGATGACGAAGTGGCTTACATCGCCAGCAGGGCAGAAGAAGTAAATCTAGCCGCGGAGGCCGGCAGCTTTGGCTTCGCGGAAGAGGATGCCAGTGGAGAAGAAATAATGTCAGAGGAGACCCTTGCCGAGCAAGGTGAAATTGCCGGGGAGCAGAGTGGCATGGTTGCCGGGAGCTCTTCTGTCGAAGACACAGCCGAGGAGCAGCCGCACGAGGAGCCCCCAGCTCCAGAGAAGAAGAAACGTGTTCTTCGGAAAGCCGTCTCCGGCATCCCAACACATCAGCCTTCCTCGAGTGGTGAGGTTCCCGCAAGGAGGCGGCCAGCAAGGCTGCGCAGAGGCAAGGAGCCCAACAGCAACCCGCGCGACGTACGAGACGCACGACCGCGGCAACAACTAGAGCGGCAGGGGTGTCTCATACGACGGCACCAAAAACTGGAGCAGCAGGATCATATCAACCTACTGCTTCTGCCGCAGCCAAGCGTCCCAAGACCCCTTCTCCACCCCCTTGCACGGACATTGCAGCGGAGGTTGACTTCGACATCTCGCTTTTAGTCCGGAAAAAGAAGAGTAAGGGTCCTTGCCGCATCTTTCAACTTCTGAATTCCTGGTTTTGCTTAACTCATTTGTTTTGCTTTGGCCTGTCCCCACAGAGATACGGAAACATTGGCGCAAAGGATGGCGAAGAAGGCGAAGACTTCAACGGGTGATGAGCCTCCGGCAAGCACCGTAGGTGCGCCGGAGCCCATCGTCAGCAGCCCGGAGCCCAGCCCTCGACGCAGCCCCCAGCTCAGCCCCCAGCGTGAGCCCATTACCCATTTTCCGCTGGCGAGCGTTGGGGTGAATATCTTCGCTATTGACATCATCGGGCTTGTAGGAGAAGAACGGCAACAAAGAGAGCCATTGGAGGCCGTCCCTGACGTGCCGCCTCCGTCAACCACACCGCCCAGAGATGAACCTTCGGCAAGGGCTTCCACTGGCGAGCCCATCCGCATTGAAGAGGAGTCGGCAAGCACGGGCACTGGCAATCCCACATCGGTAACCAATGTTGCCGGGAAAGGAGAAACCACCTCTCGACAACTCGACACAGGTAAACCATTCGCCTTGGTGCACTTATCATTCTTTCTTTATTTTTGTCTTCTTGAACTTCAACCTCGGTCTCATCTTGTTTCCCTTCTTGGTCTTCAGATCTTCCTTCGATGGGACAAATGGATGTCGATACTGTCATCGAAGAGACCGCCAAGGATGCCGCCGCCGAGGCCGACAGAGTCGCAGCTGACGAGGCCGCCAAGGCCGCACAGGAAGAAACCACCAAGGGATCTGCCGAGGGGGCCGGCAAGGAGACTGGCGACCATACTGATGGCATTCCCGCCACAGGAGCGCCTGGCGCTACACCAGTCGTGGAGCCCCCAGCTGCCGGTGAGGCGGTTGTTGAGGATCAACCGTCAACATCCGACGCCCCCCCGTCAAGCAGATACCTTAAGGTTGGCGACAACCTGTTCGTCAGCATACCAGGGACGACAAGCACTGGGGTGCCAACCGAAGGAGAAGTTTTTGATGAAGACGTCATCGCCGCCGCTGGACTTAAGACCGTCGACGAACCACGCGCTAGCAGCAGCGGGTCCAGAGAAGAACAGCTCCTCCAAGCCATGAGCGACAACTTTCAAAAGCTCCAGGTGCTCCACCGCACCCGAAAGGAGAAGTTGGACTCTAGGGCGACAGTTGTTGAAGCAGCGGAGGCAGATTTCCAGAAGCGCGTTGAGGAGACGCAAGTCTGGTACGCCGAGGCTTTCTAGGAACTGACGGCTGGCCGGGAGCAACTGAATCAAAGTTGGAGCGAGTTTCTCTTAAAGCAGGCCGATGCCGAGAAGGCTGCCGCAGAGGAGGCTCGCTTAACGGAATGCCGCGTCGGGCTCGATGCTTATGAAGAAGACCTTGCCGCTCGCGAGGAGGTGCTTGCCGCCAAGCTCCGCAGCAAGGACGAAGAGATCGAGAAGCTTGTCGCGCGGTGAACCCAGGAGCTGGAGCAGAGACACAAGGAAACCCTCGAAGCTCTGGCCATAGACCATGCCGGCGAGTTAAAGGGAGCCATCGATGCCGCCGAAGCTGCAGAGGCCGCCAAGAACGAGCTGGGCAATAAAGTGAAGAGGCTGGAAGCAGATCTTGAGGACTATGGCAAGGAAATCTCAACGCTCAAAGCCGACAGAGAGAAAACTCTCTACAGCCTGGCGGAGATGCAAACCGCCATGTCCGGCAAGACCAAGGAGCTCGTCTCAGCCAATGAATCCATCGCTGATCTGTCACTAAAGCTGGCGACGCTGGAGGAATCCCTTGAGAACGGCAAAGCTCGCGAGAGGGCTTTGATCAAAGATCTCCAGAGTGAGAAGAGCCTGCTCAACAGCGCCGCCGCCACTTATAATGACTTTGAGAAAGGTGTGAAGATCTGGACTGAGCGCCTTGTCGACGTCGCAGAAAGGCTTGCCGCAGAACTGTCCACCATGGGCTTGAAAAACTTCAACTACTCTTCTGATGATAGGGTGTCTTCGAGCGCCAGGCTGACCATGTTCTTCGAGAGCATCGTTGACGCCCTCAAGCTGCTCCAGTCTGACCGAGCAACCCATCTGGCCAACGAATCCGGCAAACTCTGCCGGGCTGTCCTCCTCAAGGTGCTCGTCAAGGTGGTGCACAAGAACCCTGACATCAACCTCACCAACGTTCTTGCTAGCTTGCCGGAGGATGCAGACCTCAAGGCCCTTGAAGAGCTTGTCGCGCCCATCGTCGACAGAGTGAGCCAAGTCAAGAGGGTCGAAGGCCAGCGTAGGGACTAGCCACTCCGCTCCATTTTGTCGCCACCATTCCATGCCAAAGACAATTTTATCTTAAGTTAGAATCGCGGCGACCATCAACGTAACATAACTTGCTATGTTTTGGATGAATGTATGCTATTTCTCTTGTCTGATTTCTCTTTTTGTATGGTACATGCCCTACGCTTATCGGAAACTTGCCGGTGTGCGCACCCTTGCCGCGAGCGCTTTGAGGAACGGATCCTTAGCAGCCTGCTGGAGGTGTCGCTGCCGACAAGATACCTTGACATTTTCAGTGCAGCCACTTAAGCTGTTGAGTGGACTCGAAACAAAGTAAGGGCGCAACCGATCACGACAAGGTTCCTTCGCGTGCAGGTTTTCCATACAAAAGCCGAAATCGTTCAAGGAAAATAAGTCTAAAATACAAATTTGCTTAAGAGTTTTGCAACTTAGCTTTTCATTGCTGTACTCCTTATTGCAATATGTCGATTTGAACATCGCCTGTTGGTGTCCATACCATCATTCTCCCCCGGCAAACTTGCACGCGAGGAAACCTTCTGTCCTTTGAGAAAAAGAAAGAAGAGAAAATAGAGATATGGAACCTTGGCGGTTTATTAATGCTTACCGGAAACAGGTGTAATACAGCATCTCAGACAAACATGCATATAGATTGACATGAAAATCGACAAGAATTGTAAAACACTTAAGTTTATTCTACTATGCACAGGGTCTGTGCCTGGCTTTGTACAAAGGATCATATGCCTTGCCGGCAAAACTCGTACAAAAGGTGGTTGCTGGAAGACCCGGCAACAGCGCCTTATGGGTAGAACTTACGAAGGTGTTCGATATTCCAGGAATTGCTCACTGGAACGCCATCTTCGGTCTCCAGGCGGACTGCGCCGGGCCTGGTGACTCGTACTACCCGATAAGGGCCTTCCCACTTCGGCGTCAACTTGTTAGAATTCTTGGCCAACTGAACGCGCCGAAGAACAAGGTCGCTTTCCTCAAGGCTTCAGGCATGAATCTTGCAGCTATGATAGCGGCGCAAGGCTTGTTGGTAGCGTGCAGCTCGCACAGCAGCCCGAAGACAATCTTCCTCAAGGAGCATGGCGTCATCTTGGCGTAGCTGCTCTTGCTCGAGCTCATCATAAGCGAGCACTCGAGGTGACCCGTATATGAGTTCTGTGGGGAGAACTGCTTCTGCCCCGTAGACTAGGGAGAAGGGTGTCTGGCCAGTAGCTCGATTTGGTGTCGTTCTGATTGACCAAAGAACCGCCGGCAGCTCATCAATCTAGCGTCTTCCGCACTTGCGCAGCTTGTCGAAAGTCCTTGTCCTGAGACCTCGCAACACTTCAGCATTTGCCCTTTCCGCTTGGCCGTTGCTCCTCGGGTGAGCAACAGAAGCAAAACAGATTTTGTCGCCAAGGTCTTGGACGTACTGCATGAAGGTGCGGCTCGTGAACTGCGTGCCATTGTCGGTGATGATCCTGTTTGGCACACCAAAACGGCACACTAGTCCCTTGAAGAACTTGACGGCTGATTGTGCTGTCACCTTTCTCACTGCTTCCACTTCCGGCCACTTCGTGAACTTGTCGATAGCAACGTACAAGTACTCAAAGCCCCCGGCAGCGCGGGGAAAAGGGCCCAATATGTCGAGCCCCCAGACCGAAAATGGCCAGGAAAGAGGGATTGTCTGAAGAGCTTGAGCTGGCTGATGCAATTTCTTTGAATGGAACTGGCACGCTTCATACTTGGTTACTAGTGCAGTTGCATCCTGGAGAGCAGTGGGCCAAAAGAAACCTTGCTGGAATGCCTTGCCGACAAGAGCTCTTGAACCTATGTGGGAGCCACATATGCCTCCATGTATCTCTGCCAACAGCTCTAGTCCATCCTCCCGAGGAATACACTTCAATTTCACACCGTTCGGTCTCTTTCTGTACAGGACATCGTCCACGAATTGGTACATACTAGACCGACGGGCTGCTTTCTCCGCTTCTTCCTGTTCTTCAGGGAGTTCTCCTGTTTGAAGGAATCGAACGATGTGTTGTGCCCATGTTGGAGCCTGTGGCTCGACAACAAGGACCAAAGGCATATCTTTGGCCGTGGAAGCATTTGTCTCTACGGCAAGGGCTTGAGGCCCTGCCGGAGCCTGTTGCTCCCTGGCAAGCTTGGCGTTGTTCCCGGCAACTTCCTTGCCGGCGACTTCTGGAAGTTCTGCCGGAAAGTACTGGCCGGAACTCAACTTCCTCCTCTTGTCTTGCCTCGTCGATGGTGTTACGGATGGCTGAGTTAAGCGGAGCACAAAAGTTCCTGGTTCCACAGGTAACTTGAGGGCAGCGCGTTTTGACAGTTCGTCGACAATATTGTTCTCCGCACGAGGAACATGCTCTATTTGCAAATCGTCAAAACGCTCCTCCAACTTTCTCACTTCATCTACATATGCTTCCATCAACGGGCTCTGATAGTCCTTGTTAACTTGCCTGACGACAAGCTGTGAATCACCTCTGACGATGAGCTTTTTAATTCCAAGGTCCGCCGCGATCCTGAGACCGGCAAGCAGCCCTTCATATTCTGCAGTGTTGTTTGTTGATCTCTCCGGTTGAAAGTGCATCTGAATTACGTGCTTGAGGTGCTCTCCGGTGGGTGCGACAAGCAGCACGCCAGCACCGGCGCCTTGCAGCGAGAAAGCCCCGTCAAAGTACATAATCCATTCTCGATCTGTTTCCTTACCGGGGATAGTTGTCTCTTGAATTTCTTCGTCCGGCGTCGGTGTCCATTCTGCAATGAACTCTGCCAAGGCTCTGCTCTGAATAGTTGAAGTGCTTTCAAATTTGAGACCAAAGCTTGACAGTTCCAAAGCCCACTCCACAATTCCGCCGGTCGCATCTGGATTCCGCAAAATCCGCTGCAACGGGAAGCGAGTGACGACGGTGATTTCATGTGCCTGGAAATAATGGCGCAGCTTCCTCGAGGCCATAAGGAGGCCGAAGAGCAACTTCTGTACGCTAGAATATCTTGACCTAGCCCCCTGCAGCAGGGAGCTGACAAAATAGACTGGGCGCTGCACCATCTTCTTCTTCTGCGTTGCTTCATTTGATTGCGCAGATCCTGCCTTGTCGGCACCAGACTCTGCCGAGGAGAATCCCGGCTTGTCGCTTGACGGGCTTGTCGCTGCCGCTGCTTCTTCGTCGGCTTCTCTCTGCGCCACTATTGCATCACTAACCACTTGATTCGTTGCCGCTAAATATAGCAGCAACGACTCTTGCGGTTTAGGCGCGACTAGTGTTGGCGGAGAGGAGAGGTACCTCTTCAAGTCCTGCAGTGCTGCCTCCGCTTCCGGAGTCCATTTCATTGGACCCGCCTTCTTCAAGATTTTGAAAAAAGGCAGGGCGCGCTCAGCAGATTTGGAGATGAACCTGCTCAAAGCAGCAACGCAGCCGGCAAGTCGACGTACATCTTTGACACGTCTTGGTGCTTCAATCTGCTCAATTGCCTTGATCTTGTCGGGATTTGCTTTGATTCCACGTTGAGACACAAAGAACCTGAGAAGCTTGCCGGATGGAACGCCAAACACACACTTCTCAGGATTGAGCTTCAGATTGATCCTGCGCAGATTTGCAAATGTCTCTTCTAAATCTTGTATGAGCGTTGCCTTGTCCTTGGTTTTTACCACTATGTCATCCATATAAGCTTCCATATTTCTATGTAGCTGGGGCTCAAAACCGATCTGGACCGCTCTTGCAAACGTTGAACCAGCACTTTTCAACCCAAAAGGCATGCGTATGAAGCAATACGTGCCACATGGGGTGATAAATGTGGTTTTCTCTTCGTCTTCCTTTGACATGAAAATCTGATGATACCCTGAATAAGCGTCAAGAAATGACAGCAAATTGCAGCCGGCAGTGGAGTCCACAATCTGGTCAATGCGCGGCAAGGGAAACGGATCTTTTGGACAGGCTTTATTGATATCTGTATAGTCGATACACAACCGCCATTTTCCATTCGCCTTGCGCACTACAACTGGATTGGCCAACCATGTTGGATGGAGCACTCCTCTAACCAAACCTGCCGCTTCCAGCTTCCTGATTTCTTCGGCAATAAATTCTTGCCGCTCCAAAGCTTGCTTCCTAACTTTCTGCTTGACGGGCCGTGCATGAGGACAGACAGCAAGGTGGTGCTCGATTATCTCCCTGGGAACACCGGTGTCGGCGTACGACACCTATGGGATCGAGAGGATCCCTTTACGGTTCGGCGAGGGAAAAGATTCACACAAAGAGCGGATCCAACGATCAACGCAAGGATCTTTACCCAGGTTCGGGCCGCTGAGAAGCGTAAAACCCTACTCCTACTGTTGTTTATTGTGGATGTTCTTAAGCTCAAGTACACGGAGCGCTTGCGATGAACAGTACGTTCAAGAAGCGGCTACGCATGAAGAATGGGCCAGGAGGTCCTCTCCCCCCTGTAGCTCCGCCTTGGGCCTCCTTTTATACATCCAAGGGGTCACCAACAGTGGCAGACAGGAGTACAAGAGGTGTAAAGTTGCTACAGTGTTACATGATTACTACTGACGACTTAGGACAAAACGCATTAAATGCCTCACTTAGGTGTCCCTAACTTTCTTGGGGACGGAAAAAGGGCCCGTCCCATCAGCACCGCTTAACCCCATCCGCGGTCAGTGCCATGACACGCAACCAGAAGGACAAGCCCTAAACGACGGACTGGTCGCTGCGCTGGAGCGGTGGCTGTTCGGTGGGATCTTGCCGGGTGCGAAGCCTTGCCGGGCCTTCGCGAGCCTTCCCGGCAAGGTCTTGCCGGGAAGCCAGCCTTCGGTCTTCTATCTTTGATCATCGGCTTGAATGCCTTCTTGATATCCTTGGTATATGTTTCCAGCTGTTCTCCGGCAGGCCTTGCTGCTGGTATGGCTACAACCGTCCGTGCACAAGTATGGGGTACTAAAAGACCCAACCTTTAGTACACCGACAGGAGCCCCCGGGCCTAGGCCATACACGGGTGCGAGGCGTTGTTGGGCTAGGCCCAAACAGTGCACGGGCACGCGTGGTAGGAGTTAACTGTAATAATCATCTCATTTACTGCGCTCCCCCACGAAGCGCATTAAATGCGGGACGTGGGATACGTGCGCGGAACGGCCGCAGTAGTGCGCTTGTAAAAAATGCTTTCACATCGGTCAGTAAAGAGCCAGCCTCGCGCCTTCCCTACAAAAAGGTATCCGCAGAGGCGCAGCTCATTTACCTCTCGTCTCTTCCAATCTGGAAACCGCCGTCGCCTTCTTCCTCGAGCCTGAAACTTAGCCTCTCTCATCCATCCGCCACCCCCACGCCCTCATCATCCTCGGCCTCCGCTTCCACAGTCGCCATGCCGCCCAAACCAAGCAAGGGCAAAGCAGTGAAAGCCGTCGATTCGGACGCAGAGGCGGAGAAGATCGATCTGGTGGAGATGCGGAAGGAGCACGCCGTCTTCGCCCCGACGCTCGACATGCGCACCCTGGTTGAGCGGTACATGTGTATGTGGGGGAAGGAGACGAAGGCTCACCCTAGAACTCGCGTGCTTCCAGCTTCCGTCGAGGGCGGCCCAGATAAATTCCCTTTCTTCGCCGCTTACTTTTATTGCGGGCTCTGCCCTCCGTTTTCCGATTTCTTCATCGACATCATGTACACATACGGCTGCCGTCTCTTGGATTTCACGCCGAATGCCGTGACATGCATGTCAGTCTTTGCTCGTCTTTGTGAAAATTTTGCCGGAGTAGCACCCTGCACTGCCCTCTTCCGCCATTACTTTGTTCCTCGTATCGAGACGGGAGACGCCCTTTCTGGTTCTATCACTTGGATTCCAAGGGCATGGAATAAGGATATATACCCAGATGGTCTCTACCGCAAGAAGTGGGATGAATGGCGGGACCAGTGGTGCTGGATTAAGGAGAAAGATCCTCAGCCGTTCTGTACACCCCGGCAAACGAAAGTGGTTCGTGGCAAGGACTGGAGCGGCCTCGATCCTCAGGATGAGAAGCTCGCAATCGCAGTTACCAGGATCCACCGTCTCAAGGTTTCCGGGCTCACAATAGAAATGGTCGGCGCTGATTTCCTCCGCCGCCGCATCGCCCCCCTGCAGAATAATGGGAGACCAGCCTGGGACTTCAAGAATGCAGCAGATATCATGAGGCTGTGCCCTGGTCTGAACAACAACTTGACGGTCTTGCAGCACACAACCCTCTACCACAAACTGTTCAGGCCTGACGAGAAATTTAAGTTGCCGGCTGGCATAGTTCCCTTGTGCAACAACTCTGCTTTGGGCTCAATCATCGCCATGATGCCGGTGTGTAATGCCCACAGCCCTGACGGAACTTGGGAAGAGCCATCCTCAGAGCGCGCACATGAGTTCTTTGACAGCTTGTCGGAGAAAACCATCCGGGAAGAGCCAACTTTCATCCGCCCCACCACTGATGAAGAAGTGGCTTACATCGCTAGCAGGGCGGAAGAGGCGAATCTAGCTGCGGAGGCCGGCAACTTTGGCTTCGCGGAAGAGGAAGCCGGTGAAGAAGAAATAACGTTAGAGGAGACCCTTGCCGAGGAAGGTGAAGTTGCCGGGGAACAGAGTGGCATGGTTGCCGGGGGCCCTTCTGTCGAAGACACAGCCGAGGAGCAGCTGCACGAGGAGCCCCCAGTTCCGGAGAAGAAGAAACGCATTCTTCGAAAAGCCGTCTCTGGCGTCCCAACACGTCAGCCTCCCTCGAGTAGTGAGGGTTCTGGCAAGGGGGCGGCCGGCAAGGCTGCACGGCGGCAAGAAGCCCGACAGCAACCCGCACGACGTATGACACGCTCGACCGCGGCAACAACTGGTGCGGCGGGGGAATCCCATACGACGGCACCGACGGCTGGAGCAGCAGGATCACATCAGCCTATTGCTTCTGCTGCAGCCAAGCGTCCCAGGACCCCTTCTCCTCCCCCTCGCACAGACATTGTAGAGGAGGTTGATTTCGACATCTCCTCTTTTAGTCCGGAAAGAGAAGAGTAAGGGTCCTTGCCGCATCTTTTAGCTTCTGAATTCCTGGTTTCACTTAACTCATTTGTTTTGCTTTGGCCTGTCTCCACAGAGATACGGAAACGTTGGCGCAAAGGATGGCGAAGAAGGCGAAGACTTCAACTGGTGACGAGCCTTCGGCAAGTAACGTAGGTGCGCCAGAGCCCATCATCATCAGCCCGGAGCCCAGCCCTCAACGCAGCCTCCAACCCAGCCCCTAGCGTGAGTCCACTACTCATTTTCCGCTGGCGAGCGTTGGGGAGAATATCTTCACTACTGACATCACCGGGCTTGTAGGAGAAGAACGGCAACAAGGAGAGCCATTGGAGACTGTCCCTGACGTGCCGTCTCCGTCGACCACGCCGCCCAGAGATGAACCTTCGGCGAGAACTTCCACCGGCGAGCCCGTTCGAGTTGAAGAGGAGCCGGCAAGCACGGGCACTGGCAATCCTACATCGGCAACCAATATTGCCGGGAGAGGAGAAGCCACCTCTCAACAGCTCGACACAGGTAAACCGTTTGCCTTGATGCACTTGTCATTCTTTCTTTATTTTTGTCTTCTTGAACTTCAACCTTGATCTCATCTTGTTTCCTTTCCTGGTCTTCAGATCTCCCTTCGGTGGAGCAAATGGATGTTGACGTTTCCATCGAAGAGACCGCCAAGGACGCTGCCGCCGAAGCCGACAGGATCGCAGCTGCCGAGGCCGCCAAGGCCGCATAGGAAGAAACCGCCAAGGGATCTGCTGAGGGGGCCGGCAAGGAGTCCAGCAACCACACTGACGGCATTCCTGCCGCAGGAGCGCCTGGCGCTACACCGGTCGTGGAGCCCCCAGTCGCCGGCGAGGCGGTTGTCGAGGATCAGCCGTCAACATCCGACGCCCCCCCGTCAAGCAGATATCTTAAGGTTGGCGACGACCTGTTCGTCAACATACCAGGGACGGCAAGCACCGGGGCGCCAACCGAAGGAGAAACCTTTGACGAAGACGTCATCGCTGCCACTGGACTCAAGATCGTTGACGAGCCATGCACCAGCAGCAGTGGGTCCAAGGAAGAACAGCTCCTCCAAGCCATGGGCGACAACTTTCAAAAGCTCCAGGCGCTTCACCGCGCCCGAAAGGAGAAGTTGGACTCTAGGGCGGCAGTTGTTGAAGCAGCGGAGGCAGATTTCCAGAAGCGCGTCGAAGAGACACAAGTCTGGTACGCCGAAGCTTTCCAGGAACTGACGGCTGGCCGGGAGCAGCTGAATCAAAGATGGAGCGAGTTCCTCCTGAAGCAGGCCGATGCTGAGAAGGCACGGGAGGAGGCTGCGCAGCAGGCTGCTATAGAGGAAGCTCGCCTAACAGAACGCCGCGTCGGGCTTGATGCTTATGAAGAAGACCTTGCCGCTCGCGAGGAGGCGCTTGCCGCCAAGCTCCGCAGCAAGGATGAAGAGATCGAGAAGCTTGTCGCGCAGCAAACCCAGGAGCTGGAGCAGAGACACAAGGAAACGCTCGAAGCTCTGGCCGTAGATCACGCCGGCAAATTAAAGGAAGCCATCGATGCTGCCGAAGCTGCAGAGGCCGCCAAGAACAAGCTGGGCGATCAAGTGAAGAGGCTGGAAGCAGATCTTGAGGTCCACGGCAAGGAGATCTCAACGCTCAAAGCCAACAGAGAGAAGACTCTCTTCAGCCTAGCGGAGATGCAAGCCGCCATGTCCGACAAGACCAAGGAGCTCTCCTCAGCCAATGAATCCATTGCTGATCTGAAACTAAAGCTGACGACGCTGGAGGAGTCCCTTGAGAATGGCAAGGCTCGCGAGAGGGCTTTGATGAAAGACCTCCAGGTTGAGAAGAGTCTGCTCAACAGCGCTGCCGCCACTTATAATGACTTTGAGAGAGGCGTGAAGATCTGGACTGAGCGCCTTGTCGACGTCGCGGAAAGGCTTGCCGCGGAACTGTCCACCATGGGCTTGGATAACTTCAGCTACTCTTCTGACGAGAGGGTGTCTTCGAGCGCCAAGTTGACCATGTTCTTCGAGGGTGTCATTGATGCCCTCAAACTGCTCCAGTCTAATCGAGAGACCCAGCTCGCCAATGAATCCCGCAAACTCTGCCGGGCCGTCCTCTGCAAGGTACTCGTCAAAGTGGTGCACAAGAACCCTGGCATCAACCTCACCAACGTTCTTGCCAGCTTGCCGAAGGATGTAGACCTCTAGGCACTCGAAGAGCTTGTCGCGCCCATCGTTGACCGCGTGAGCCAAGTCAAGAGGGTCGAAGGCCAGCGCAGAGACTAGCCGCTTTGCTCCATTTTGTCGCCACCATTCCATGCCAAAGACAGTTTTATCTTAAGTTAGAATCGCGGCGATCGTCGATGTAATATAACTTGCTATATTTTGGATGAATGTATGCTATTTCCCTTGTCTGATTTCTTTCTATATGGTTTATGCCCTACGCTTATCGGGAACTTGCTGGCGCGCACACCCTTGCCACGAGCGCTTTGAGGAACGGATCCTTAGCAGCCTGCTGGAGGTGTCGCTGCCGACAAGATACCTTGACGTTTTTAGTGCAGCCACTTAAACTGTTGAGCGGACTCGAAACAAAGTAAGGGCGCAACCAATCACGACAAGGTTCCTTCGCGTGCAGGTTTTCCATACAAAAGCCGAATCGTTCAAGGAAAATAACTTTACAATAAAAAATTGCTTTAGAGTTTTGCAACTTAGCTTTTTTTTGCTGTACTTCTTATTGCAAGATGTCAACTTGAACGTCGCCTATCGGTATCCATACCATCATTCCCCCGGCAAACTTGCACGCGAGGGAACCTTCTGTCCTTTGAGAAAAAGAAAGAAGAGAAAATAGATATATGGAACCTTGGCGGTTCATTAGTGCTTACCGGAAGCAGGTGTACTACAATATCTCAGCTAAGCATGCATATAAAATGCCATGAAAATCGACAAGAATTGTAAAACGCTTAATTTTATTCAACTATGCACAGGGTCTGCGCCTGGCTTTGTACAAAGGATCATATGCCTTGCCGGCAAGACTTGTACAAAAGGTGGTTGCCGGGGGACCCGGCAACCGCGCCTTATGGGTAGAACTTACGAAGGTGTTCTATATTCCAGGAATTGCTCACTGGAACGCCATCTTCGGTCTCCAGGCGGACTGCGCCGGGCCTGGTGACTTGTACTACCCGATAAGGGCCTTCCCACTTCGGCGTCAACTTGTTGGAATTCTTGGCCGACTGAATGCGCCGAAGAACAAGGTCGCCTTCCTCAAGGCTTCAGGCATGAACCTTGTGGCTATGATAGCGGCGCAAGGCTTGCTGGTAGCGTGCAGCTCGCACAGCAGCCTAAAGACGATCTTCCTCAAGGAGCGTGGCGTCATCTTGGCGCAGCTTCTCTTGCTCGAGCTCATCATAACCTAGCACTCGAGGTGACCCGTATATGAGTTCCGTGGGGAGAACTGCTTCTGCCCCGTAGACCAGGGAGAAGGGTGTCTGGCCAGTAGCTCGATTTGGTGTCGTTCTGATTGACCAAAGAACCGCTGGCAGCTCATCAATCCAGCGTCTTTCGCACTTGCGTAGCTTGTCGAAAGTTCTTGTTCTGAGACCTCGCAGCACTTCAGCATTTGCCCTCTCCGCTTGGCCGTTGCTTCTCGGGTGAGCAACAGAAGCAAAACAGATTTTGCCGCCAAGGTCTTGGACATACTGCATGAAGGTGCGGCTCATGAACTGCGTGCCATTGTCGGTGATGATGCTGTTTGGCACACCGAAATGGCACACTATTCCCTTGAAGAACTTGACGGCTGACTGTGCTGTCACCTTTCTCACTGCTTCCACTTCCGGCCACTTCGTGAACTTGTCGATAGCAACGTACAACTACTCGAAGCCCCCGGCAGCGCGGGGAAAGGGGCCCAATATGTCGAGCCCCCAGACCAAAAATGTCCAGGAAAGAGGGATTGTCTGAAGAGCTTGAGCTGGCTGATGTAGTTGCTTTGAATGGAACTGGCACGCTTCACACTTGGTTACTAGTGCAGTTGCATCCTGGAGAGCAGTGGGCCAGAAGAAACCTTGCCGGAATGCCTTGTCGACAAGAGCTCTTGAGCCTATGTGGGAACCACATATGCCTCCATGTATCTCTGCCAACAACTCCAGTCCATCCTCCCGAGGAATACACTTCAATTTCACACCGTTCGATCTCTTTCTGTACAGGACGTCGTCAACGAACTGGTACATACTAGACCGACGGGCTACTTTCTCTGCTTCTTCTTGTTCTTCAGGGTGTTCTCCTGTTTGAAGGAACTGGACGATGTGCTGTGCCCATGTTGGAGCCTGCGGCTCGACAACAAGGACCAAAGGCATATCTTCGGCCGCGGGAGCGCTTGCTTCTGCGGCAAGAACCTGAGGTTCTGCGCGAAGCTGCTGCTCACCGGCAACCGTGTCGTTCCCGGCAACTTCCTTGCCGGCGGCTTCTGGAAGCTCTGCCGGAAAGTACTGGCCGGAACTCAACTTCTTTCTTTTATCTTGCCTTGTCGATGGTGTTACGGATGGCTGAGTTAAGCGGAGCACAAAAGTTCCTGGTTCCACAGGTAACTTGAGGGCAGCACGCTTTGACAGGTCATCGGCAATGTTGTTCTCAGCACGAGGAACATGCTCTATTTGCAACCCGTCAAAATGCTCTTTCAGCTTTCTCACTTCATCTACATATGCTTCCATCAACGGGCTCTGATAATCTTTGTTGACTTGCCTGACGACAAGCTGTGAGTCACCTCTGACGATGAGCTTCTTGATCCCAAGGTCTGCCGCGATCCTGAGACCGGCAAGCAGCCCTTCATATTCTGCAGTGTTGTTTGTTGATCTCTCCCGGGGAAAGTGCATCTGAATTACATACTTGAGGTGCTCTCCGGTGGGTGCGACAAGCAGCACGCCAGCACCGGCGCCTTGCAGCGAAAAAGCCCCATCAAAGTACATAATCCATACTCGATCTGTTTCCTTGCCGGGGACGGTTGTCTCTTGAATTTCTTCGTCTGGCATCGGTGTCCATTCTGCAATGAACTCTGCCAAGGCTCTGCTCTGAATAGTTGAAGTGCTTTCAAATTTGAGATCAAAGCTCGACAGTTCCAACGCCCCCTCTACAATTCTGCCGGTCGCATCTGGATTTCGTAAAATCCGCTGCAACGGGAAGCGAGTGACGACGGTGATTTCATGTGCCTGGAAATAATGGCGCAGCTTCCTTGAGGCCATAAGAAGGCCAAAGAGCAACTTCTGCACACCAGAATATCTTGACCTAGCCCCCTGCAACAGGGAGCTGACAAAATAGACTGGGCGCTGCACCATCTTCTTTTTCTGCGTTGCATCATTTGGTTGCGCGGATCCTATCTTGTCAGCACCAGACTCTGCCGGGGAGGATCCCAGCTTGTCGCTTGACGGGCTTGCCGCTGCTGCTGCTTCTTCGTCTACTTCTCTCTGCGCCACTAATGCAGCACTAACCACTTGATTCGTTGCCACTAAATATAGCAGCAATGGTTCTTGCGGTTTAGGCGCGACTAGTGTTGGCGGAGAGGAGAGGTACCTCTTCAAGTCCTGTAGCGCTGCCTCTGCTTCCGGAGCCCATTTCATTGGACCGGCCTTCTTCAAGATTTTGAAGAAAGGCAGGGCGCGCTCAGCGGATTTGGAGATGAACCTGCTCAGAGCAGCCACGCAACCGGCAAGTCGACGCACATCTTTGACACATCTTGGTGCTTCAATCTGCTCAATTGCCTTGATCTTGTCGGGATTGGCTTCAATTCCACGTTGAGATACAAAGAACCCGAGAAGCTTGCCGGATGGAACGCCAAACACACACTTCTCAGGATTGAGCTTCAGATTGATCCTGCGCAGATTTGCAAACGTCTCTTCTAGATCTTGTATGAGCGTTGCCTTGTCCTTAGTTTTGACCACCATATCATCCATATAAGCTTCCATATTTCTATGTAGCTGGGGCTCAAAACCAATCTGGACCGCTCTTGCAAACGTTGAACCAGCACTTTTCAACCCGAAAGGCATGCGTATGAAGCAATACGTGCCACATGGGGTGATAAATGCGGTTTTCTCTTCATCTTCCTTTGACATGAAAATCCGGTGATACCCTGAGTAAGCGTCAAGAAACGACAGCAAATCGCAGCCAGCAGTGGAGTCCACAATCTAGTCGATGCGCGGCAAGGGAAAAGGATCTTTTGGACAGGCTTTATTGATATATGTATAGTCAATACATAGCCTCCATTTTCCATTCGCCTTGCGCACTACAACTGGATTGGCCAACCATGTTGGATGGAGTACTCCTCTGACTAAACCTGCCGCTTCTAGCTTCCTGATTTCTTCGGCGATAAATTCTTGCCGCTCCAAAGCTTGCTTCCTAACTTTCTGCTTGACGGGCCGCGCGTGAGGGCAGACAGCAAGGTGGTGCTCGATTACCTTCCTGGGAACACCGGGGATATCAGACGGTTGCCATGCAAACACATGGATATTCGCCCGCAGGAAGGCAATGAGCGCGCTTTCCTATTTGTCATCGAGGGTGGAACTTATGGTGAAAGTTCCTCCCGTACCGTCCTCCTTGGCGGGCACCTTCTTGGTCGCTGGTGGAGCTGCCTTGGATTTCTTGCTCTTGCCGGTGGAGCTCTCCGGCACATCCTCAACGGGAGCGCAACACTCCGAGGAGGTGCGCTTGCCGGAGTGTGTGCTAGAGGTCTTGCCGGTCTTCTTCCCCCCAGGAGCTTCGGCGGCAGGAGCAAGTGCCTTGGCGGCAGGTGCTGCGACTGCCTCCCGGTAATAGAGTTGGTCGGTGCAGATAAGCGCATCCTTCTTGTCGGAGTTGATAGTGATGACGCTCATCGTCCCGGGCATCTTTAGTGTATTATAGGCGTAATGTGATGCCGCCATCAACTTGGCCAGCGCCGGGCGACCAAGAATCCCATTATACGGCAATGGAATCTTGGCGACGTCGAAGACGATCTTCTCCGTCCTGTAGTTCAGCTCACTACCAAATGTTACCGGCAGTGTGATCTTGCCCTTCGGCTGGCTCCTTCCTGGATTGATCCCTTGAAACGTGCCCGTTTCTTCGAGATCTTCGTCAGGAATTTGCAATCTCTTGATCACATCAGGCGAGATCAAATTCAAACCGGCCCCACCGTCAACTAACATCTGTGTCACCTTGAGGTTGCGGATCGTTGGTGAAACCAACAATGGCAAACACCCGACCGCAGTTGTGCGATCAGGGTGATCCTCGGCGTCAAAGATGATAGGCGTGTGGGACCACTTCAAAGGTTTCCGGGCATCGACCGATGGCTCTGCCGCATTGATCTCGCGCGCCCACTGTTTGAGTCGGCGGTGGGAGGAATGCAACGAGGCGCCCCCATCAACGCACATGGCTTCTGTGGCTTTCTGGAACTCGTGCTCGCTGGACTCGTCGCCGTCTTCATCATCATCGTCACCCCCTACTCCTTATCACGGCCTCGAGCGGGCCTCTCCTTCTGTTGCTTGGCCTTGCCGCGGCGACCTCCTCGACCACCGCGCTTCTTGCCAGATCCCTCAGCGCCATCCTGGGCCTTCTCCTTGTCTCGCCTCTCATACTCGGCTTTCTGCTTCTCGACAAGCTGCTCAACTTACCGGCAGTTTTGGAGGTCGTGACTCTTGGTGCGATGGATCTTGCAGTACTGCTTGTCGGAGCCCTCCGGCTTGTCGGCAGCCGCCAAGGCCTGACATGCGGCACACGCGGCAACCTCCTTGCCGGGGCCATCAGTCTTGACCTTCTTGGCGGTGCCGGGGTTGCCGAACACCTCGACGGCAAGCACGGCCTTGCCCTTGCGCTTCCTGTTCCGCCGTCGGCCTTTCTTCGCTGAGGTGGTGGCGTCTTCGGCTTCAGAGTCGAGTTCCGCGCCAGCGTCCTCGCCGGGGAATCTCCTTCCCTCCTCGGCCCGAGCACATCTGTCGGCCAGAGCATAGAGCTCGGCGACATCCCTGACTTTGTTCATCGCCAGCTCTTCCCGCATCTTGTGGTTGCGCACATTCTGATGGAACGCGCTGATGACAGTGGCAGGATGAACGTCTGGGATGTTGTGCTCAATACGGCTGAATCTCTGGATGTACTTGCGCAAGGTTTCGCCTTCTTTCTGGGGGATGAGGTGTAGATCACTCTCCTGGCCAGGAGCCTGGTGGCCTCCAGTAAAGGCGCCAACAAACTCATGACACAGATCTGCCCAGGAGGAAATGGAATTCTCCGGCAGATGCATCAACCATGACCTGACGTTGGGCTTAAGCACCAACGGGAAGTAGTTGCCGAATATCTTGTCGTCGCGAGCTCTGGCAGCCTGCACCGCAATGGTGTAGACGCTCAAGAACTCTGACGGGTGGGTCTTGCCGTCGTATTTCTCCGGCACCTCCGGCTTGAAAGTTTGGGAGTTGGGCCACTGGACTCGCCGCAGCTCACGAGTAAAAGCTGGACAACCCACCTCGTAAGGCAAGTTACCAGAATACCCCTGCGCAGGCTCGTCGACAGTGGGTCCCGCGCGCCTGTTGGATTGACGGCGCGCTTCCCGCCGCCGCTCGATGGTAGTTCGAGCGTCCTCCTTGTGCCGTTCCCGAAGAACTTGACGTTGATCGCGGCGAACCCGCGGATCAGACGACGCCATGGAATCGTATCACGGGCGTCGATCCGCCGAGTTAGCGACCGCTCTTGTCGTAGCGGAGGGGAATGCATCGTAGTCGCACCGCCTCCGGTCTTTTCGCCACCAGCACGCACCGGCTCAGTGGACTGCCGCCGCGAAGGCTCCGCCTGCTGCGGCCTGTCGTTGTTAGCCAAGCCGATGAGGCTTTGGATAGCAGATCTCCATTCATCTAGCTTCTCCGCAGCGGGAGGGAAGTCTAGGAGCAGCTGAGCTCGTGCCAACGCTTCTGCTAGTGTAGGCGGTGGCGAAAGATGCAAAGAACGTGAGGTGTTCAGACTCCTAACTGAGTTAGAAGTAGCTCCATCACGGCCCTGCAATCGCGCCCTGCGTCTGCCGGCATGTTGGCGTGGATCTTGGCTCCGCGCATCTTGGGAGTGATGCGCAGGGTTTTTTCCATGGGAGCGCCTAGAACCACCAACGTCGCGGCGCTGTCCGTCGCGCGCAACCTGAGAAGGCCGCGGCGCGTGCGCCGGCGTGGGTGTCTTGGAAGGCGCCGTCCCATCTTTGGAGTTCGCTGCGCCACCTGTAGGCAGCACGGCTCCGTCCTTAGACCCGGCAGCGCCGTTGCGAACGACGCCGCTTGCCTGGCTCTGGTCGCCAGAACGTCGTGGAGGCTCAAGACCTCCACCTCCTCCACCAGCGCCCACACCGTCGCCCGTCTGTGTAGGTATGGGTAGGCCGGACGCGGATGGATCCACCGCTGTCGCACCCTTCTTCTTGGGAGCCATGGCGATGAAAGTAATCAAGAACTGGCGCGCTGACCGCTAGATCGGGTTCGCGCAACCTTTCCCCCTACCTGGCGCGCCAAAGATGTCGGCGTACGACACCTATGGGATCGAGAGGATCCCTTTACGGTTCGGCAGGGGAAAAGATTCACACAAAGAGCGGATCCAACGATCAACGCAAGGATCTTTACCCAGGTTCGGGCCGCTGAGAAGCGTAAAACCCTACTCCTGCTGTTGTTTATTGTGGATGTTCTTAAGCTCAAGTACACGGAGCGCTTGCGATGAACAGTACGTTCAAGAAGCGGCTACGCATGCAGAATGGGCTAGAAGGTCCTCTCCCCCCTGTAGCTCCGCCTTGGGCCTCCTTTTATACGTCCAAGGGGTCACCAACAGTGGCAGACAGGAGTACAAGAGGTGTAAAGTTGCTACAGTGTTACATGATTACTACTGACGACTTAGGACAAAACGCATTAAATGCCTCACTTAGGTGTCCCTAACTTTCTTGGGGACGGAAAAAGGGCCCGTCTCATCAGCACCGCTTAACCCCATCCGCGGTCAGTGCCATGACACGCAACCAGGAGGACAAGCCTTAAACGACGGATTGGTCACTGCGCTGGAGCGGTGGCTGTTCGGTGGGATCTTGCCGGGTGCGAAGCCTTACCGGGCCTTCGCGAGACTTCCCGGCAAGGTCTTGCCAGGAAGCCAGCCTTCGGTCTTCTGTCTTTGATCATCGGCTTGAATGCCTTCTTGATATCCTTGGTATATGTTTCCAGCTGTTCTCCGGCAGGCCTTGCCGCTGGTATGGCTACAACCGTCCGTGCACAAGTATGGGGTACTAAAAGACCCAAACTTTAGTACACCGACAACCGGGGATATCAGATGGTTGCCATGCAAACACATCGACATTCGCCCGCAGGAAGGCAATGAGCGCGCTTTCCTATTTGTCATCGAGGGTGGAACTTATGGTGAAAGTTCCTCCCATACCATCCTCCTTGACGGGCACCTTCTTAGTTGCTGGTGGAGCTGCCTTGGATTTCTTGCTCTTGTCGGCAGAGCTCTCCGGCACATCCTCAACGGGAGCGCAGCACTCCGAGGAGGTGCGCTTGCCGGAGTGTGTGCTAGAGGTCTTGCCGGTCTTCTTCCCCCCGAGAGCTTCGGCGGCAGGAGCAAGTGCCTTGGCGGCAGGTTCTGCGACTGCCTCCCGGTAGAGTTGGTCGGTGCAGATAAGCGCATCCTTCTTGTCGGAGTTGATAATAATGACACTCATTGGCCCGGGCAGCTTCAGTGTATTATAGGCGTAGTGTGATGCCGCCATGAACTTAGCCAGTGCCGGACGACCAAGAATCCCATTATATGGCAATGGAATCTTGGCGACGTCGAAGACGATCTTTTCTGTTCTGTAGTTCAGCTCACTACCAAATGTTACTGGTAGTGTGATCTTGCCCTTCGGCTGGCTCCTTCCTAGATTGATCCCTTGGAACGTGCCCGTTTCCTCGAGATCTTTGTCAGGGATTTGCAACTTCTTGATCACATCAGGCGAGATCAATTTCAAACCGGCCCCACCGTCAACTAACATCTTTGTCACCTTGAGGTTGCGGATCGTTGGTGAAACCAACAATGGCAAACACCCGACCGCAGTTGTGCGATCAGGGTGATCCTCGGCGTCAAAAATGATAGGCGTGTTGGACCATTTCAATGGTTTCCGGGCATCGACCGACGGCTCTGTCACGTTAATCTCGCGCGCCCACTGTTTGAGTCGGCGGTGAGAGGAATGCAACGAGGCGCTTCCATCAACGCACATGGCTTATGTAGCTTTCTGGAATCGTCGTCCTCTTCGTCATCATCGTCACCCCCCTTTTCCTTGTCACGGCCTCGAGCGGGCCTCTCCTTTTGTTGCTTGGCCTTGCCGCGGCGACCTCCTCGACCACCGCGTTTCTTGCCAGACCACTCAGCATCATCATGGGCCTTCTCCTTGTCTCGCCTCTCGTACTCAGCTTTCTGCTTCTCGACAAGCTGCTCAACTTGCCGGCAGTTTTGGAGATCGTGACCCTTGGTGCGATGGATCTTGCAGTACTGCTTGTCGGAGCCCTCCGGCTTGTCGGCAGCCGCCAAGGCCTGACATGAGGCACACCCGGCAACCTCCTTGCCGGGGCCATCAGCCTTGATCTTCTTGGCGGTGCTGGTGTTGCCGGATCACTCGACGGCAAGCACGGCCTTGCCCTTGCGCTTCCTGTTATGCCGTCGGCCTTTCTTCGTCGAGGTGGTGGCGTCTTCGCCTTCAGAGTCGATTTATGCGCCAGCATCCTCACCGGGGAATCTCCTTACTTCTTCAGCCCAAGCACATTTATCAGCCAGAGCATAGAGCTCGGCAACATCCCTGACCTTGTTCATCGCCAGCTCTTCCCGCATCTTGCGGTTGCGCACATTCTGATGAAACGCGCTGATAACTGCGGCAGGATGAACGTCTGGGATGTTCTGCTGTATACGGCTGAATCTCTGTATGTACTTGCGCAAGGTTTCGCCCTCTTTCTGGGGGATGAGATGTAAATCGCTTTCCTGGCCAGGAGCCTGGTGGCCTCCAGTAAAGGCGCCAACAAACTCATGACACAAATCTGCCCAGGAGGAAATGGAATTCTCCGGCAAATGCATCAACCACGACCTGACGTTGGGCTTAAGCACCAACGGGAAGTAGTTGGCGAGTATCTTGTCGTCTCGAGCCCCGGCAGCCTGCACCGCAATGGTGTAGATGCTCAGGAACTCTGAAGGGTGAGTCTTGCCGTTGTATTTCTCTGGCACCTCCGGCTTGAAAGTTCGGGAATTGGGCCACTGGACTCACCGCAGCTCACGAGTAAACGCTGGACAGCCCACCTCGTAAGGCAAGCTACCAGAATACCCCGGCGCAGGCTCGTCCACAGTGGGTCCCGCGCGCCTGTCAGATTGACGGCGCGCTTCCCGCCGCCGCTCGATGGTAGTTCGAGCGTCTTCTTTGTTCCGTTCCCGAAGAACTTGACGTTGATCGCGGCGAGCTCGCGGATCGGACGACGCCGTGGAATCGTCATCACGGGCATCAACCCGTCGAGTTAGCGACCGCTGTTGTCGTCGTGGAGGGGAGTGCACCATAGTCGTACCGCCTCCGGTCTTTTCGTCATCTGCACGCACCGGCTCGGTGGACTGCCGCCGCGAAGGCCCCGCCTGCTGCGGCCTGTCATCATTAGCCAAGCCGACGAGGCTCTGGATAGCAGATCTCCAGTCTTCTAGCTTCTCCACAGCGGGAGGGAAGTCTAGGAGCAGCTGCGCTCGTGCCAACGCTTCCGCCGGCGTAGGCGGCGGTGAGAGGTGCAAAGAACGTGAGGTGCTCTGACTCCTAACTGTGTTAGAAGGAGCTCCATCACGGTCTTGCGGTCGCGCCCTGCTTCCACCGGCGTGTTGGCGTGCATGCTGGCCCCGTGCATCTTGGGAGTGATGCGCAGGGGTCTTTCCATGGGGGCGCCTGGAACCACCAACGTCGCGGCGCTGCCCGTCGCGCACGACCTGGGAAGGCCGCGGCTCATGCACCGGCGTGGGTGTCTTGGAAGGCGCTGTCCCGTGCTTGGAGTTCGCTGCGCCACCCGTAGGTAGCACGGCTCCGTCCTTAGACCTGGCAGCGTGCGGGTTGTTGTTGCCGTCGCGAACGACGCCGCTCGCCTGGCTCTGATCGTCGGAACGTCGTGGAGGCTCGAGACCTCCACCTCCTCCACCAGCGCCTACGCCGTCGCCCGTCTGTATGGGTACGGGCATACCGGACGCGGATGGATCAACCGCCGTAGCACCCTTCTTCTTGGGAGCCATGGCGACAAAAGTGATCAAGAACTGGAGCGCTGACCGCTAGATAGGGTTTGCGCAATCTTCCCCCCCTACCTGGCGCGCCAAAGATGTCGGCGTACGACACCTATAGGATCGCGTGGATCCCTTTTACGGTTCGGCTAGGGAGAAGATGTACACAAAGAGCGGATCCAACGATCAACACGGGGATTTTTACCCAAGTTCGGGCCGCTGAGTAGTGTAAAACCCTACTCCTGCTTTGGTTTATTGTGGGTGTTTGAGCTCAGATACACGGAGCGCTTCTTGGTGAACAGTACACAAGAAGGGCGGCTACGCATGCAGCTGGGCCAGAAAGCTTCCTCCCCCCCTGTAGCTTTGCCTTGGGCCTCCTTTTATATGACCAAGGGGTCACCAACAGTGGCGAACAGCAAGTACAAGAGGTGTAAAGTTGCTACAGTGTTTACATGCTTATCACTGATGACTTAGGACAAAACGCATTAAATGCTCCACTTAGGTGTCCCCTACTTTCTTGGGGACGGAAAAAGAGCCCGTCCCATCAGTACCGCTTAATCCCACCCGCCGCTAATGCCGTGACACGCATCCAAGAGGACAAACCCTAAACGACAGGTTGTTCGCTGCGCTGGAGCGGTCGCAGAGCGGTGGGATCTTGCCGGGTGTGAGTCCTTGCCGGGTCTTCGTGAGCTTTCCCGGCAAGATCTTGCCGGGAACCCAGCCTTCGGTCTTCTATCTTGTGATCTTTGGCTTGAACGCCTTCTTGATAATCTTGTACTTGTTTCCAGCTGTCCTCCGGCAGGCCTTGCCGCTGGTATGGCTACAACCGTCCGTGCACAAGTATGGGGTACTAAAAGACCCAAACTTTAGTACACCGACAGACGGCGTAGTAGAGCTTGTCTCCCGTTGGCGAGGTGAGCACGACGCCAGCCCCCGCGGCCTGCCGGGAGAAGGCGCCATCGAAGTGCATGGACCATCCGCCAGGCGCTTCGTCCCCAGGCAAGATGGATTCAGCCTCGCGAGGCTCCTCCTGGGGCGGGTCCATCCATTCCGCTACGAAGTCGGCCAGGGCTGCGCCCTTGATCACCCTTGTGGTGCAGAACTCCAGCTCGAAGGCCTGCAACTCAATGTTCCACTCGGCGACGTGGCCGGTGGCGTTGGTGCTGCGCAGGACCTGCTCCAGGGGGTAGGATGAGATCACCTTGATGGGATGGCCCTGGAAGTAGTGGCGCAGCTTCCTGGAGGCGACGAGGAGCGCAAGGAGGAGCTTTTGCTGCATGGGGTAGCGCTCGCGCGCATGTCGCAGCACCGTGCTAACGAAGTACATGGGGTGCTCGACGAGGCGGGTAGTTGTTGCAGCAGCTTGGTCTTCAGGGGGCCCGAAGGGCTCATGAGGCTCGGGAGGCGGCTCGCGAGGCGGCTCACTGGAGGCCTCCTGAGGCAAGGCCTTAGCAGGCGACAGTGCAGCCTCGGGAGGCGACGCGCCAAGGGCCTCTTGAGGCGAGATCTCAGTAGGCGATGGCGTGACCTCGCGAGGCGCCGGCATGGCGGGCTTCTTCTGTGCGCAGACGCGCTCTTCTTTAAGTGCCACCAGGGCCGCGCTGGCCGTCTGAGGAGTAGCCGCCAAGTATAGGAGCTAGGGCTCGGGAGAGCGTGGCGCGACCATGATGGGCAGGCTCGTGAGGTACCTCTTGAGGTCTTCGAAGGCAGCGCCGGCCTCGGGAGTCCACTTGAAGGGGCCAGATCTCTTCATGAGCTTGAAGAACGGCAGGGCTCGCTCGCCGAACTTGGAGATGAATCGCCCAAGGGAGGCCATGCATCCCGCCAGGCGCTACATCTCCTTCAGGCTCTGGGGAGGACGCATCTTCTCGATGGCCTTAATCTTCTCGGGATTGGCCTCAATGCCGCGGTGGGAGACCAGGAAGCCAAGCAGCTTGCCGGAGGGGACTCCGAAGACGCACTTGTCTGGGTTGAGCTTGAGGTTGACCTTGCGCAGGTTGTCGAACGTCTCCTGAAGGTCCGCGAGAAGGGACCAGGCCTCGCGAGTCTTGACAATGATGACATTGACGTAGGCCTCGACGTTTCTTCCCATCTGGGGCCCCAAGGCGATGCGCATCAGCCTCTGGAAGGTGGCCCTAGCGCTCCTGAGGCCGAAGGGCATGCAGATATAGCAGAATATGCCGCAGGGGGTGATGAAGGCCGTTTTCTCCACATCTTCAGCCGCCATCTTGATCTGATGATAGCCTGAGAAGGCATCTAGGAAGCATAGCAACTCGCACCTGGCGGTGGAGTCCACGATCTGGTCGATGCGGGGCAGCGGAAATGGATCTTGAGGGCAGAACTTGTTGAGGCACGTGAAGTCGACGCACATGCGCTCCTTGCCGCACTTCTTGGGTACCACGACTGGGTTGGCGAGCCATTCGGGATGGCGCACCTCTTGGATGACTCCAGCTTCTTGGAGCTTCTAAACTTCCTTGACGATGAAATCTTGCTTCTCTGGTGCCTGGCGCCGTGCCTTCTGTTTCACAGGGTGTGCATTGGGGCACACCGCTAAGTGGTGCTCGATCACCTCCCTCGGCACACCGGACAAATCAGATGCCTTCCAGGTGAACACATCCGAATTTGCCCCAAGGAAGGTGACAAGCGCATCTTCCTATGCAGGAGAGAGGCTAGTGCCGATGGTGAAGGCATGGCCTGAGCCGCTGCCATCCACCGACACCTTCTTCGTCTCGGCGCGGTCCTGAGAGAACAACTGCTTCTTCTTCGCGGGTGCGATCTCATGAGGCTCGGCGGCATCCTTGTCGGCAGGGTAGGTGGTGGCGGCAGCCTTGTAGGCCCTCTCGAGGGAGCGGACTGCGTCCTTCTCGTCACAGCAGACGGTGATGATGCCGCTGCAGCCCGACATCTTGAGGACGTTGTAGGCGTGGTGGGTCGCCGCCGTGAACTTGGCGAGAGATGGGTAGCCCAGGATGGCGTTGTATGGAAGACCGATGTGCTCCACGTCAAAGTCGATGAGCTCAGTATGGTAGTTCTTGCGGGTGCCAAAGGTGACGGGGAGGCGCACTTGACCCAGAGGGATGGTGGAGCCATCAGTCACTCCAGAGAAGGGCCTGGTCGGCATCAGCTGGTCGTAGGGCACTTGGAGCTGCTCGAAGGTCTCGATGGAGATCACGTTGAGGCCGGCGCCTCCGTCGATGAGTGTCTTGATGACGGCGATGTTGCTGATGGTGGGGGTGCACAGCATGGGGTCCATGCCCGCAGCGCTTGAAGACTTGGGGTGATCGCTGGAGTCGAAGGTGATTGGGTATTGCGCCCACTTGAGGGGACGAGAAGCTTCAGGCCTTGGGAGGGCGGCATTCACCTCGTGAGAGAACAGCTTGAAGTGGCGGTTGGACGCGGGAGCCTGGGCTCCACCAAGGATGCAAGCCACGCCATGAGGCTCCTGGTAGCCCCCAGCGTCCTAGTCGGGCTGGTTGCCATCATTCCGTCGCGGTGGCGGTGGCAGCAGTGGGAGAGCGGCATTGGCCTGAGGGTTGGCCTCACGAGGCTGGTCGCGCCAGCCCTCGTGGAAGTTGCCATTGCCGTTGCCGTCTCCCCAACGGCCGCCGTTGTGGCCACCTCCACGGCCGGTGCCACAGTCGTTACGTTCGCTGCCGCGGCTAGGGCGCTCGTCGCGAAGCAGCTTGAGCTCGTGGCAGTCCTCAGTGCTATGGGAGTGCGAGTTGTGGTAGGCGCAGAGAGGGCGGCTGTCCCTTTTGGGCTCGTCGCGCTTGCGGCCGCGCTTCTGCTCGGGCTCTACCGCGAGCACGGTAGGGCCCTTGCGCTTGGCGTCCTTGTTCTTGGCCTTGGCGGCATCTGGTGCTGCGTCGGGGTCATTGCGGACGAAGAGGCGGCCTTCCTTGGCCTTGGCGCACTTGTCAGCGAGGTCGAACAGCTCGAGCACGGAATCGAGCTTGTCGTTGATGGCGAGCTTCTCGCGCATCCAGACGTCCGTGACGCCGTTGGAGAATGCGGAGACGATGGCTGCCTCAGAGGCACGCGGGATCTTGTTGCGCACTTGGCTGAAGCGCTGGATGTACTTGCGGAGGGTCTCGTCAGGGCGCTGATGCACAGCGCGCAGGTCATTGAGCGTGAGGGAGCGCTCGTGCGTGCCCTTGAAGTTGGCGATGAACTGTTGGCAGAGCTCGCCCAACGAAGAGATGGATGCCTCGGGAAGGTTCATGAGCTAGGAGCACGGGCCGTCCTTGAGGGCCATGGGGAACCAGTTGGCCATGACCTTGTCATCGCCGTTCGCTGCCTCGATGCTCAGGGCATAGAGCTGCAAGAACTCTGCGGGGTTGGGGGTGCCGTCGTAGCATGGAGGCAAGTCCGGCTTGAACTTGGTGGGCCACACCACACGGCGCAGATCGCGGGTGAAGGCGCGGCAACCCATGCAGCTGGAGGGGACGCCGCCAGCAAGGGCGGCGCGGTTCTAGCGACCGGCCGCCATGACTTCCTGGACGGTCCTGTCTTGGTGCTGGAGCTGCTGCTCGAGGAGCATGCACGCGTCAGGAGGCGCGCGTCGGACGATCTGGCAGCTGGGCTCGCCGTGGTCCGGAGAGGACGTGCCGCGGGATGGCGCGCGTGCCCACGCGTCACGGTGGCGCCATGCAGAGGAGGCGGAGGGGGCGCATCGTGCGCCACGTCCCCGGTGCGGGAAGGTGGAGGACGGAGCGAGTGAGAGGGCACCGGGGTGTCTCCTGCGGCGCTGACGAGTTTGGTGATGCGGCCGAGCTAGGCGTCGTAGCCGGCGTCGGTGGGGCGGTAGCGCAGGAGCTCGCGCGCCATGAGCAGCGCGGCCTGCGGGGCCGGCGCGTCGCGGCGAGCGAGCGACGAGGCCGTAGCGGTGTGGCCATCTGCACGCACAGACGGATGGAGGGAAGAAGCTTGCTGCTCCCTCGCAGCGTGGTCGGTGACAGCGCCGGTGGTGCGGCGCCGACGGTCGTCGCGGGCGACGGGCTCCGTCTAGGCCACCCTGGCAGCTCGGCGCGCGTAGCGCTCACAGCGAGTGTCAGCCATGGCGGTGAGGAGGTGGAAAGAACCGAAGCGGCCCCCTACCTGGCGCGTCAAATGTCGGAGCCGGGACTCCGGGGATCTAGAGGTTCGAACACTGGGGGCGAGCTAGTTCTTTCCGACCAAAGGTGACCACGGCGAGGCTACGGCGAGAGCGCTACACGGGAGCACGGCAGGGGACACGACGGTTACCCAGGTTCGGGCCACCTTGCGGTGTAAAACCCTACTCCTGCTTGTGGTTGGGATTGCTGTTGGCAAGAAGATGCTCTCGCGCACAAGGTAGGAAGCAGAGGAATCGATCCCCTCTACAATGGCAGCTCTGCCCCTTTTATAGCCGCCCTAGTCATCTTCCCCCAAAAACTTAGGCGGAAAGGGTTGCCACACTTGGCGGGTTTTGAAAGGGGACAGGCGCTCAGTCTATCCTGACTAAAGGCAGTCTTCACCTGCAAAAGCATGATCTATGACGCGCCAGTGGGTTCGGTGATGACCTCCGCCCTGCGCGCCTTGCTGTCTCGGTCGTCTTCCACCAAACGGGCAGTCCTTGGGACTTGCTTTGGAGGTGGGCAGCTGGGGCTGCCCCCTTTAGCACCAAAGAGGAAATCTTCTCTATCCGTGCCCGCTGGCGGGGCCTCTGCCGCCCTTCGTCACTACGCGCGTCACCCATGTGATGGGCACAGGACCACGCAGCCGATGTTAGGCCGGATGGCCTCGGGCGCCCACCTCGGGAGGGCGCCTCGGGAGGCAGCCTCGCGAGAGGGTCTCGCGAGGCCCCTGCTGCTGCCGTGGCTGAGTGCTGGTAGGTCGTGTCTTGAGGAGGGGTCCTCGGGAGGCTGGCGCCTCGGGAGATCTCTTTGCTTCGCGGCGCCCTCAGATGGGCCGCATCTTGGGCCTTCGCCAGGCGTCGTTTCCTGGGCCGCAGGCAGATTGGCCGGGGTACCCTGGTTCCCAATGGCCCGACACACGCCCATCTTTCACAACGGCCAACTTGAGCCGGCCCATTAACTCGTTCCTTAACACACGGGTCCCCGATCCTGCCGACACCAGCCCCTCCTCAGTGTCCTCACGCCGCTGTTCTCTCCTTCGCTCCAATCTCCTCGGCGCCCTCCTCCCATTCCTCCTCTCACCCATCGGCCGCCGCCGCCTCGTCTCTGCTTGCCGCCACTCGCACCTCGCCTCGATCGCCGCCGGCCTTCCCCTCCACTACGTTGCCCCGGCCCCCATCGATGACGCCCATCTTTACTGCTTGCCCCCTCCACTGGATCGACGCCACCGGCCACTACTGCTCGCCGGCCTCCACCGCATCAACGCCGCCGGCCTCCATCGCCCCTAGTGTAACAGACCGAGACCGATGCTCCAGATGCCTTCCATGTTTTTCGAGTTATCCGCGTTAATTATTTGTTTGTTGCATTCATCATGGCATCATTTTCATTGCATCGGCACTCCGTTGCCGTCATTTTCCAAAACTTGCATCCGTTCGTAGTTGCCGCTTCTCCCAGTTGCCTTCGTTGTCCGCCTCGAGACCAACCACACACTTGCACATGCCCGCGGCAACATTAAATAATTACTTTCTAAGTGGGAATAAAATGTTCTCGGAATGGGGTGAAAGTTGGCGTGTGGTCTTGTTATATTGTAGATAGACCGCATGCCAAGTTTCGTCGCATTCGGAGGTTGTTTGATACCCCAACCGTTAACTATAGCGGCACTATAGCCGGTTAAATGGTCGGACGTTTGTGTAAAATAAAACTGTTGCCGAGCTGCCATCCTTCCCTCTCATCTCAGCCCAAGGCCTCCTGGCATAGCCCACTACCACCTTACCTAAGCCCCCTCTGTCCGGAGCCGTCCGATCGTCATCAAAGGGGTCCAAATCAATCCCTAACCCCCTCCTATTGCCTACCTGCTATAAATAGCAGATGAATCCCTTCCTAATCTGGACAAACCTAGTCTAACCCTAGCCTCACCCCTCTCGGTAGCCACCAGCGCCGCCACTTCCCTCGTTCTCCGTGCCGGCCGAACCCAGTCCCGCCACTTGGCGCCGCCGCCAGCGCCCCTCCAGCCATCCAGGCAGCGCCATGTCGCCCCTCAGCCCCCACCTCTCCGTGGCCCGCCAGGCCCGCGCGAGGCCCTTTCGAGCCCATCTGAAGCCTGACGCAACAGGCTGCTGCCTCCTCGCCGTCTTCCTCGAGCAGGAGGTCACGCCAGAGCTCCTCCCACAGCTCCCCATCACCCTCGACCCCGCCGCGTCGTCCGGCCGACACCGGCCACCGGAACCTCGCCGGAGATGAGTGCCCCACCGTGCCTTGCTCCATCCTCTCTTTCTTCCTCCTTTTCTCTCTCTCACATCTCGATCTCTCTCTGTCTCATACAGGGCACCCCGCCGCCAAGGATGCCAAGTTCTCGAAGCACGTTGCCACCACTGGGAACGGGCTCCCCGTGCTCGGATCTGCAACCACCGCGCCGTCCCAGAGCCTCTAGCCATCGTCCGCGCCATGTCCTGCCGTGCTTCGCCGCCCTCCGCCCGCTGCATCCGGCGCCATGGCCTGCAGCCTCACCGCCGCCAAGTCCACCTTCAGCCGTGCCTTTCGCCCGAGCCGGTCAACCTAGCAAACCGAAGGAAACCGCAAGAACCAAGCCAAAACCAGCGAACCGTCTCGGTTCATCCGGTTCACCCCAACCGGTCGGTCCAGCGTCGACCGCGCCCGGTTCGCCTCTTCACCGCCTGGGCCGAGCCCATGGTGAGCGCCCACCTTTCCCCACCCAGTGCGTTGCATATTATGTTGCGCTCACAGATTCGGCTCATAACCTGTTTTTTTTTCTGCACTGCGATTTGTCCAATTTTCCCGAACATGCATATTTGCAGATCTGCCACTATTTTGATATGCCAATAACTAAATAACCATGCATCCAAATAAAACATGTCATATATGTCACTTGGGTAGAATTTCATGTAGTTTCACAATATGCCACATTCATCCATGTTTAAAATGTTTAAAATTGCTGTTTGCATTAATTTGCATAAATGACATGTTAAAATGGTTTATTTCATAACTAAATAACCGTAGCTCCGAATTAAATAAACTTTATATGTAAATGGGGTGGAAAAATGTGTAGATTAACATGGTGCACTTACTTTTTCTGCTTAACAACATTAAAATTGTGTTTTCGGCAGAACAGTACCAAATTCGAAAATTACATATGGGGATTTTCCGGAATTGTTGTTTGTTGTTTCCGGCCTTATTTAAATTGCCTAGATAGGTAGTTTAATCATGCTTCACCTCTTGCCATGTTTAGCCACATTTAAACTTGTTGAGTACATAAACGGGAGAGAACTAAATAATTGAACGTTAAGTTCCGTCAATATGCAACCCGTTGCATATTGAGCTTCAATTAATGTGTAGTATTTGGTTGTTGCATCTTGCCATGCCATGCATCCTTAAACATGCATCATACTTGGTTGTGCATCATGCCATGATTATGCTTGTGTATTTACCATGCTGTTTCCTTCTTTCCGGATGTGCTTCTTCTCGATAGTCCCGGTTATGTTGCGAAGTGTGAGGATTCATTCGACTACGCGTGTTCGTCTTCTTCATGGACTCGATCTTCTTCCGCACGGGGTTTCAGGAAAGATGACCATTACCTTGGATATCACTACTATCTTTGCTTGCTAGTTGTCTCGTTGCTATCGTTATGTCTTGCTACCTACCACTTGTTTGTCAGCCTCCCAAAATTCCATGATAAGCCTCTAACCTTCCACCATCCCAGCAAACCGTTGTTTGGCTATGTTACTGCTTTGCTCGTCCCCTCTTATAGCGTTGCTAGTTGCAGGTGCATTTGCAGGTTGTTCCATGTTGGGACATGGATATCATGGGATATCACAATATCTCTTATTTAATTAATGCATCTATATACTTGGTAAAGGGTGGAAGGCTCGGCCTTTTGCTTGGTGTTTTGTTCCACTCTTGCTGCCCTAGTTTCCGTAATACCGGTGTTATGTTTCTTGATGAGCACTTCTAACACATGTGGGGTACTATGGGCCCCCCCTGATCATTCATTTTAGTATAAGACTTCTCCAGCAAGGTCCAACTTTGGTTTTACCATTTGCCTAATAACAACTAAAACTTGCACAGGGACCTGCTAGCCCCCGAGGATAATTAATCAACAACTCCGGGCCAGTGCTCCACATGAGTGTTGGTCCGAAATGGGTAGACTACGGGGCCACCTCGGGGAAACTCGAGGCACTGGTTTTACTCGTAGACTTTCCCATCCGGTCGTGGCATGAGAATGAGATACGCGTGTGTAGGATCGAAAGTATGTCTAGAGGGGGGGGGGTGATTAGACTACTTGACCAAATAAAAACCTAACCTTTTCCCAATTTTAGTTGTGGGCAGATTTTAGCAAGAACACAAGTCAAGCATCACCCTACACATGCAATTCTAAGAGTATAGCAGCAGAAAGTAAACAATTGCATATGTAAGTAAAGGAGGGGATCGGAGATTTCAAACGCAATGAAGACACGGTGGTTTTTGGCATGGTTCCGATAGGTGGTGCTATCGTACGTCCACGTTGATGGAGACTTCAACCCATGAAGGGTAATGGCTGCGCGAGTCCACGGAGGGCTCCACCCACGAAGGGTCCACGAAGAAGCAACCATGTCTATTCCACCATGGCTTACGTCCACGAAGGACTAGCCTCACTCGGGTAGATCTTCATGAAGTAGGCGATCTCCTTGCCCTTACAAACTCCTTGGTTCAACTCCACATCATGTCGGAGGCTCCCAAGTAACACCTAACCAATCTAGGAGACACCACTCTCCAAAAGGTAATAGACGGTGTGTTGTTGATGAACTCCTTGCTCTTGTGCTTCAAATGATAGTCTTCCCAACACTCAAACAATTCCTCACAGATTTGGCTATGGTGGAAGAAGGATTTGAGTGGAAAGCAACTTGGGAAAGGCTAGAAATCAAGGTTCAAATGGTAGGAATGGAATAGCTTGATCTCAACACATGAGTAGGTGGTTCTCTCGCAGAAAATGTATGGTGGAAGTGTAGGCACATTTTGATGGCTCTCCTTACTGAGAAGGAAGTGGTGGAGGGGTATATATAGCCTCCACACAAAATCCAACCGTTACACACTTTTGACCCAACTCGGTGGCACCGAAACGATAATCTCAGTAGCACCGAACTGTGTAAAAGATATGAACGTTAGGAATCTCGGTGGGACCGATAGGAACAACTCGGATGGACCGAAGTGCAATGGCTAGGGCAAACCTCATCTCGGTGGCACCGATTGCATCAACTCGGTAGGACCGAAGTGAAGCAATAAGGCAACAGAAAGTTGGCAAGCCATCTCGGTGAGACCGATTTGCAAAACTCGGTGAGACCGAAGTAGGTGCAAATGATCACAGAGAGTTGGCAAGGCCATCTCGGTGGGACCGAGATCCATATCGGTGGATCCGATTTGTTAGGGTTTTGGCAGTGGCTAAGTCTAGGTGAACTCGGTGGCTCCGGATAGGAAATTTCGGTGGGGCCGAGTTGGAATGTGGGTTTTGGACATATTTGGATAGAGAAAGTGGTTGAGGGATTAGGAGTACTGTCACTAAGCACTTGAGCAAAAAGACCATTAAGCAACACCTCATCCCCTTTTAATAGTATTGGCTTTCCTATGGACTCAATGTGATCTTGGATCACTAAACCAAAAATGTAGAGTCTTGATCTTTTGCCAATCCTTGTCCTTAGCATTTTGAGGGGTCCACATCTCTAGTCCATGCCATGCCAATCATTGAACATCCTGAAATCTTTAACTTGAATGGACATTAGTTCAATGAGATATATGTTGTTATGAATTACCAAAACCACCAAGGGAGGAAATGTGCTTTCAATCTCCCCCTTTTTGGTAATTGATGACAACATATAGATCAAAGCTTCGACAACTGATTAAATGAATGGAATACGTCGTCGCTTTGAGAAGTACGTGATAAGCAAGAGCTCCCCCTAAATTTGTGCATTATTAAAAATTTGTGTTTGAATGCAAATGCACAATCGATTAGGCTCATGGGTCAGTCTTCCATGTCACATACAGCTTGGTGGAGCGCGCTAAATGATATGAGTGGAATGGTAAGCACGCATCACCAACACAAGTAAGTGATCATACAAGATAATGATAAAGATAAGCATTGATCATCACAAGAAGCATAGTATGATCAATCACATGAAGTAGCTCACAATCATAACGAAGCATAGTACTCACAGACATAGTATCAAGCACACACATCAAACAAAGTACCAAACAAAATAGTAGCAAAAGAACTCGAGAGAAATCCAACGGGCAAAGCAAAGTGAAACTCTCTCTCTCGAAGCTAAGATCTATACAAATTCTCGCCCTTTGGGAACAAGTACCAAAAAGATCGAATAGGTATAGGACTAATGCGGCTCTCTAAGCACGATCCTCGGAAGCTCCTGAAGGCGATCTCCTGCTGGAAGCTCTGGTGTGCGTAGATGGCGTCGAAAGAAGAGCGTCCGTGAAGGCTTCTGCAGATGTCTGCTGGACTGGTGGAGTGGAGACCGGAGGTGGCACTGTAGCAGCAGCAGCAGGCGCAGAGACTATGGTCCTCGGATCCACAACTGGCACTGCAGCAGATCTGGCTGCTCTGGCACAGTCTGAAATCTCTCGGTGGTAGGTCTGTCATCTCCACTATCATCAGAATGGGCTGTCCTGACAGCATCAACGTCGCTCTGCAGCTTCTCCACTGTAGTCTGGATCTCAGTGACCTTGAGATCTAAATCATGAAAATTTGTCTCGATTATCCGCTCTAAGCTAGCCTGGTGCTGGGTGAGGTTGGCCAGACTTCGCTCAATCCTCAGGGTGGCTTCTAGCAGATATGTCATTTGGTCAGACTTAGACTTGAGATTTGCAACTGGAGCATTGGGAGCTGTTGCCTCCTTGGCTACTTTGGCTTCTTTGGCTTCTCGAATCTTCTGTTGGGCTTGAGCAGAAGTGGGATGCGAAGGATCCATCACGATAACATTATCCTCAAACTCTGGACGCAGTGGCAGATGCTCACGATCAAGAAGATAAGTGCTAGTTCCAACCTTGGAATTGATCAACATCTGGATGTGTGGAGCATATCCGCATGATCTCTTCTGATCAGCTGCAGTCCTCTTAATAGTTTCCACAATCAAACTCATCACCTTAAATTTCTGAGGTGTGTCAAACAAATGCAGCAAGTTGATGGAGTGGCCACGTATCATCTTATCATCGCCTGACTTGGGTAATAGAGTATACCGCAAGATGGTGTTAGTGGTGGCCAGTCCTGGCAGCAGATGCTTCACTGATCCAAGCTTATGTGTCTCGATGTCCTTCTGGGGTATTGCTGTGTACATGTTGGCCATGGAGTTGTGATCCATCTTGAGCTTGGCATAGATATCATAGTCATCTTCCTCTTCCTTGGGAGCACCAAGAAGACTTGCCCACTCAGAGATGGTTGACTGGTACCTGATACCCTCAGTCATCCACACAATTCGGCCATCTGGATAGAAATGAGCTGTATAGTAGAATTGCATTACCTTTTCATCATTCCACTTCGTCAACTTCTGTCCAACAAAGTCATCAACACCTGCAATCCTGAAGCTCTCATGAACATGGGGGAAATAATCCTCATTTTCATCAATGTATTCCCAATCCACCCATCTCATGTCACTAACAATGGGTTTCTTATCCAACAGAACGGCTTCATAAAAGTCTTGCTGTTCTCGTGTGTGAAAGCGATAGTCACATGCTGTTTTCCTCCTTGCAGCATAAGGATCTGACTGTCTCCACTGACGCAGTCCTTTGTCTTTCCTTAGCATCATATTTTCTGCAACTGGGTGTGCATCATCATGGTCTGGAATCTTGGGTTTCAATTTCCTGAGCACTAGTGGCTCTTCATCAACATTTGCCTCAGGCACTGGGGCCTTGTTCTTCTCAGTAGCAGAAATATGCCTTGTAGACCTCTTGGGTGCTGGAGCTTTTGGTTTGGACTTGGTGGGGGCAGCAGTCCTGATTGCATCTGACATGAGCTTCTGAGCTTTTGCTGGGGGTGCATTAGCTGCTGGCTCCTCCTCCTCCTCTGAATCATTCCTCATGGAGGGTCTTCCAAGAACATGAGCTGTAGTCTTCCTAGCTCTCTTCTTCTTTGCTCCTGCAGCTGGTTCTGTGTCACTTGGCTCTTCAAGTGTGAATTGCATTGTTTGCCTAGGAACTTTCCTCACATCAGTTCTCTCTTTGACAGAAGTAGGCTTGGTGCTATACTCCTTAGCAAGCACGACTCTTTTCTTCTTTGTTGCTACTACACTAGCAACAAAATCTTCATCCTCACTGTCTGAGGTTCTCTTCTTCCTTGTTCTAGTGGCAGCCTTAGGAAGATCTGGAGAGCTCCTCTCTCCCTCATAGAAACTTTCTGCAGGACTTGTTCCTTCACTGAGTTCTGCATGCTGCTCTGACCTGTTCTGGCTGTCGCTGTCATCTGACATCTTGCTGAGCTGACCCTATGAATAGATGGGTATGGGCAAAGTAGATGAGTCATCACAAAAAGCAAAAGTTTTTCATAAAAATTGAGTTCAACTCTTAGTTTCAAGTTTTCACAGAAGGCATTTCGGATGGACCGAGTTGATCATCTCGATGATACCGAAGCACTCTACAGAAACCTTGCACTCCATTTCGGTCAGACCGACATGGGTTTCGGTGTCTCCGAGATGCTAGGGTTTCACTGAGACTTTACTTTTGGTCTCACCGATTCGTACAACTCGGTGGCACCGAGACGTACTTGTGCGATGGCCTGAGGCCAAATCGGTGGGACCGAAAATTTCTAATCGGTCGGTCCGAGATGCGTTCGGCGGAAACTTAAACCTAAAAATTTCGCTCAAATCTAATCTATGGAATTCTTCTGGTGGAATGAGCATTGCAATCTGTGGCAAGAATAATGGAAATCCTATCGTGCATTGAATTGGAAAATGGAGCACGAGAGGGATTGAATCTCACCCTAACTCAGTGGAGATTCTCTACGGCGGCAACGGCGGGGCAGATTGCCGTTGACGGCAACTGAATCCGACGGCGAGGGCGCACTAGATACGACGATGAAGTCCGGAGACAAGGGCGACGACAGCAACGGGGTGCGGGAGCGAAAGAGTCGAGAAATTTCAACCGTTCGAGCCCACGCGATATATATACCCGTACGCTGTCGGTGGCTCCGAGTTGGACAACTCGGTGGCACCGATATGTGTAACTGCACACAGATTAGCACATCAGTGGCTCCGAAGTGGTTCAACTCGGTGGCATCGAGATGGAAAACCTAGATCAATCTAAGTGATTTTGGTTAGACTGAGATTGAGTGAATTGGTTCGGCCGAAATCAGATAGAGGGTTTTGGAGGTTCAGCCCTTTCAGATCAGTGGCTCCGAGTGCTCCTCACCCGGAGGGTCCGAAAATGACTTGTTCAATTTTTGTGATGCAGCAAGAATAGAATTTGAGACAAGAAAGCATAGATAGCTAGAGAAGGTACTTAGGCATTCTTGTACATCCACTTGGCCGGAAAATCCAAGACAATCAAAGCAACAAATGGATGTCCTCGAATGATGAAAACATGCAAACCAACATGCTCACACAATAAGATAGCAAATGAAATATGTGTCAAACATGCACAACCAATTCTAGCATCTAGCAAGCAATGGCGATGACTAGGTCATCTATATATGAGTATATTGACTTAGGAGCCAAATGAGAACATTTGATCATAGGTCATACTCATCGTTTAAGCACAAGTGGGGTTGCCACTTTTACATAAAGCATTGATGTGTTCACACCATTAGAGTTGCTTTAGCTCAATTGTTTAGAGCAAAGCTCCCCCTAGATGTGATATCCCCCTAAGAGGGATGAACTAACCTTGGGTTTTGTCGATGATGACTTCATGTAGATGTTGAAGATGTGGATGCTCAATGTTGATGTAGACCATCAAGAGTTGGGAGCAATCCTTTGGAGTTTTGTGCTTTCAATACCTACATGGGTTAGTCCCACACAAGGAACATACAAGGATATCCATAGACATAGAGTGAAATACACATAGGATGATGTCCATGAATGCATTGAATACCTTGTCCCTTGTCTTACCAACAAGAGGGTTTGTGACTCCATGAACTAGTGCAAAATGTGGAAGTTGGTTGCACAAGTTCTTGCCATAAAGAATATGAGTGAAGTTTGTTGGCGGAGTCACCCTCAAGAACTCTCTAGTTCTTCTTCTTTTGGACCCACATCAACTTGATGGGAATCCTTGGAGTTGTAGTATCACTTGATGAAGTAGAACTTGATGAAGTCTTGGGAACCCACTTGACCATGGCTTGAGGAGCTTCTTCAAATGAATCAATCTCTTCTTGAAGCTTGTCCTTGCCTTTTAGCTTGTGGTCTTGTGGAGGAAGATCTTCTTGAGCTTGTGTTCCCTTGAAGGAAGTAGGATCATACTTCTCTTGTTGAGGAACAAACTTCGTCTTGGGGTATTGATCTTCTTCCCACTCAACTCCATTGGCATTGAACTTTCGTTCAAAACCAACACCTTGGTTCTTCCGGTGCCTTCCTTGCTTGCATACAATTTCCTCAAATTGCTTACTCCCGACAAGACTCTTGTAGACACCTTTTTCTATAATTCCTTTCAATAGCATATTTTCTTGCTCAAGTGTAACTTGGCTAAGAGAATCATTAGTGGAATCAATAGAACTACTAGAAGCAACAACATTGGATTTAGCATTATTATTGTTACTACTAGAGGTAGAACCCTTTTTACCCTTGTTGCTAGTTTGCTTAGGTTTAACTTGTGGCATAAAGGTAGACAAGAGTAAACATTTGGCAAGATATGAAGAACTCTTCTTTCGAAGATCATCATTGATAGCTTTAAGAAACTCATGCTCTTGCTCTAAATTTAGCTTCTCGAAGCGTAGCTTCTCATGAGTTCTTAGAAGTTCTCTATGATCCTCTTGAGTTGTTTCATGAGCTAACTTAAGAGCATTTAGTTCTTTAGTTAGATGCTCAATCTCCTTCATAGCATTGTCACTCGTTTCCTCTTGACTATCATGATTACTAGCATTTTCATTATAGCTCACATCACTATCCTTATCAACAAGTAAATCATCATCACCAAGCAAATCATCTTCATCACTATTGAAATCAAGATACTCGGGGTGTGATACCTTGGGGCCTTTTGCCATGAAGCATCTTCCAATTCCTTCATTTGGTGAGTCAAATAGATCATAGGAGTTGAATGACACAAGAGCAAGTCCGACAACACCTTCATCTTGACTATAGTCGGAGTTGGAGTGATTACTTCTCTCGGAGTGGTTGTCGGAGTCGGAGCCGGAAACCCATTCACCAACATGAGCTTGATGTATTTTTCTTGTGTAGCTCTTGGATGACTTGTCCTTCCTCTCCGAATCCTTGCTTCTTCGAGAGAGTGTCTTCGTTCGTAACGATCATCTCTACTCCTTCTCTCCTTATGAGGTGATTCATCTCTTCTATGTCTTCCTCTTGGTGATTCGTCTCTTTTCTGGTAGGGAGCCGTACACTCATTGGAGTAGTGTCCGGGCTTTCCACAATTGTAGAAATTACGGTCACGACTTGATGATCTTCTCTCATAGTGTCTTGAGCTAGAGCTTCTTTCTTTCCCTTTGTTCTTGTAGAACTTGTTGAACCTTTTCACCATTAGGCTTATCTCTTCATTGGATACTAGCTTGTCACTTGGAGTTGTTGGAGCATCGGTTGAGGCTTTGTAAGCACCACTTGATTTGTTGTGTAGCTCCTCTTTGTCCTTGAGTGACATTTCATGAGCAACAATCCTTCCAATGACTTCCGTGGGCTTGAGATCTTTGTAATTTGGCATCATTTGAATCAATGTGCAAACGGTATCATATTTTCCATCCAAAGCTCTAAGTGTCATCTTGATGATGAATTTGTCAGTCATCTCTTCACTTCCTAAGCCGGTAATCTCATTTGTGATGAGAGCAAGCCTAGAGTACATCTCAGCAACTCCTTCACCATCCTTCATCTTGAAGTTGTCAAGTTGACTTTGAAGCACATCCAACTTAGATTCCTTGACGGACTCGGTACCCTCATGCATATCAACGAAAGTATCCCAAATTTCCTTTGCATTCTCGAGGCGGCTGATTTTGTTGAATTCTTCGGGACACAAACCTTTGAATAGAATGTCACAAGCTTGAGCATTGTATTGCAACATCTTCAATTCTTCCGGGGTTGCTTCACGATCCGGTTCCTTGCCATCCTCAAAGAAGTCACCTTGCAAGCCACCACGAACAACAGCCCAAACGGCGGGGTTATGACCAAGAATATGCATTTTCATCTTATGTTTCCAACTAGCAAAGTTTGTACCATCAAAATATGGACCTCTACGGTGATAGTTACCCTCACTAGACACCATACTCTCCTAGGTTGTGAAACCAAGGCTATGATCCTCAAAGCAATGGAAATCAAGGCTTACGGAGACCAAAGCTCTGATACCACTTGTAGGATCGAAAGTATGTCTAGAGGGGGGTGATTAGACTACTTGACCAAATAAAAACCTAACCTTTTCCCAATTTTAGTTGTGGGCAGACTTTAGCAAGAACACAAGTCAAGCATCACCCTACACATGCAATTCTAAAGAGTATAGTAGCGGAAAGTAAACAATTGCATATGTAAGTAAAGGAGGGGATCAGATATTTCAAATGCAATGAAGACACGGTGGTTTTTGGCGTGGTTCCGATAGGTGGTGCTATCGTACGTCCACGTTGATGGAGACTTCAACCCACGAAGGGTAATGACTGCGCGAGTCCATGGAGGGCTCCACCCACGATGGGTCCACGAAGAAGCAACCTTGTCTATTCCACCATGGCTTATGTCCATGAATGACTAGCCTCACTCGGGTAGATCTTCATGAAGTAGGCGATCTCCTTGCCCTTACAAACTCCTTGGTTCAACTCCACATCATGTCGGAGGCTCCCAAGTAACACCTAACCAATCTAGGAGACACCACTCTCCAAAAGGTAATAGACGGTGTGTTGTTGATGAACTCCTTGCTCTTGTGCTTCAAATGATAGTCTTCCCAACACTCAAACAATTCCTCACAGATTTGGCTATGGTGAAAGAAGGATTTGAGTGGAAAGCAACTTGGGAAAGGCTAGAAATCAAGGTTCAAATGGTAGGAATGGAATAGCTTGATATCAACACATGAGTAGGTGGTTCTCTCTAAGAAAATGTATGGTGGAAGTGTAGGCACGTTCTGATGGCTCTCCTTACTGAGAAGGAAGTGGTGGAGGAGTATATATATCCTCCACACAAAATCCAACCGTTACACACTTTTGACCCAACTCGGTGGCACCGAAACGATAATCTCGGTAGCACCAAACTGGGTAAAAGATATGAACGTTAGGAATCTCGTTGGGACCGATAGGAACAACTCGGATGGACCGAAGTGCAATGGCTAGGGCAAACCTCATCACGGTGGCACCGATTGCATCAACTCGGTAGGACCGAAGTGAAGCAATAAGGTAACAGAGAGTTGGCAAGCCATCTCGATGAGATTGATTTGCAAAACTCGGTGAGACCGAAGTAGGTGCAAATGATCAAAGAGAGTTGGCAAGGCCATCTCGGTGGGACCAAGATCCATATCGGTGGATCCGATTTGTTAGGGTTTTGGCAGTGGCTAAGTCTAGGTGAACTCGGTGGCTCCAGATAGGAAATTTCGGTGGGGCCGAGTTGGAATGTGGGTTTTGGACATATTTGGATAGAGAAAGTGGTTGAGGGATTAGGAGTACTGTCACTAAGCACTTGAGCAAAAAGACCATTAAGCAACACTTCATCCCCTTTTAATAGTATTGGCTTTCCTATGGACTCAATGTGATCTTGGATCACTAAACCAAAAATGTAGAGTCTTGATCTTTTGCCAATCCTTGTCCTTAGCATTTTGAGGGGTCCACATCTCTAGTCCATGCCATGCCAATCATTGAACATCCTGAAATCTTTAACTTGAATGGACAGTAGTTCAATGAGATATATGTTGTTATGAATTACCAAAACCACCAAGGGAGCAAATGTGCTTTCAGCGCGGCTCCTATCGGGGTGTCGGCACGCCGGGAGGTCTTGCTGGTTTAGTTTTGCCTTTGACGAGTGGCTTGTCCACCAGGATTCTTTATTGTAAGCATCGTGTTATCATGGTGTGAGGATGTTCCATCAGATGCGTGTGGTAATTTATAATGGACTACTTGGAGCACCCCTGTAGGGTTAAATCTTTCGGAAAGCCGTGCCCGTGGTTTTGTGGCGACTTGGAAATTTATAACCTCCGGTTGTAGAGAATTTGAAACTAAATCTAATTAAAATACACCAACCGCGTGCGTAACCATGATTGTCTCTTTTCGAGGGAGTTCGGGAAGAGAACACGGTGGGGTTATGTTTGACTCGTAAGTAGGTGTTCAGGATCACTTCTTGATCATTACTAGTTTGCGACTGTTTATGCGTAGTTTACTCTTCTTACTCTTCTACTCGTAAGTTAGCCACCATATAAATGCTTAGTGCTTGCTGCAACCTCACCACTTATCCATTCCATACCCATTAAGCTTTGCTAGTCTTGATACCCATGGTAATGGGATTGCTGAGTACTCATGGCTCACAGATTACTACAACAACAGGTGCAGGTACAGGGAAAGCAATGATTTGATGTGAGCACGATGAGTGTTTGCTTTTGGAGTTCTTCTCTGCTTCTTCTTCTTCGTCGATCATAGGATGGGTTCCCGGTTGGCAGCCTGGGATTAGCAGGGTGGATGTTGTTCTTCTTTTTTGTTTGATTTCATCTGTAGTCGGATCCTGCTCTTCTGTATGATGATTGCTATGTATTGATGTATTGATGTATTGATGTATTCATGTATTCATACTGTAGCTTGTGGCGAGTGTAAGCCTTTATCTGGTATTCTCATCTATTCAGTACATGGTATGTTGTAATGATATCCACCTTGCGAAGCATCTTCGATATGCGCTTCTATCCTTGGTGGAACTTCCAAGTTCCTTGAGGATAGACCGCATATTGGGCGTGACAAGTTGGTATCAGAGCCTCTACCGACCGCAGTAGCCCCCTTAATTGATCGAACCGTTGGCGAGTCTAGAAGAAAAACTATTTTGAGTCTAGTTATATATCGGAGAGTAGGAATTCTTTTTACTCCTTATCCCCTTCGTCGCTCTGGTGAGGAATTGTGACGTAGGTGTTTTGATTCTACTACTCTTCTCACTCAATTTTTTTAGGATCACGTGGGTATTTTTGGAATCGTTGCGATATCTGTGTGACAGAATTCTGTTCTTGGTGCCTCCTGACCGTATGGATTGGACCCGGGGAGTTGAGCTCCAAGGGGTTCTTGTCACATTCGCTATCGTTTCAGTTCCTGAATACCAGAGGATGTCGACATCGAAAGACTCTTCTATCTTGTTTGTGGTGAGATAACCTCGACGTCACCCAGTACTGGGGAGATAGTTCGGGAGTACTACGATGGCTAGCATAGCGGATGTTTTTTCGAATGTCTGAGGTAGACGAATTTGCGGAGTTTCTCGGTTGTGTGTTAAGGGTTGCGGATGCAGTTGCAACTGATTAGGTTGTTGTTTGATCTGAGTAGGTTCCTGGACCAGCAACATGATCGCATAACCAAAGAAGTTTCGGGAGTTCTTAGGTGGGAATTCAAGTAGTTACCTAGGATATCTTTCTGACAGATGCATGATATGAGATTGGGGTTCGGCATCTAGTGGTCCGCCTGCTCATGGTCATTTTTACAGCGGTGCTCATTGCGTCTTAAAGAATCCTTGTAGCTTCGCTATGATTCGGGGATGCTTCGTAGTCTCGTACACTATCTTGTATGGATGGCCACTGTAAGATCGAACCCGTGTGGGCCCCACCACAAAAATTTCGGACGAAATCTCAATCATATGTTTGTTCCGGCTTATTCTGCAAGCCAAATCCTTTGTTTTGTTTTTGTTGTGGTATTTGAGTTGCTTCGAAGTTGAGTGTTGAGTCCATACCTTTCCTAAGTTGTGTTCTCATATTTCTATGTGAATAGTAATCCTTTTGATCGATCGAGATTGTCATGACAATTCTTTTCAACCGGTGTGCTTTTTCTTCAAGTTAATCCGATCCTTTCAATATTTGCAAGATCAATTCTCAGTTTTCTCAACGGTGTTCATTTCACCCGTCCCAAGTTGTCTTTCTTTTTCCCACCCTCCCACCCTTTTTCTTTGCGGAGTAAAAATTCCCAAATCAAGTATCCATTTTATTCATGAGAAGTCTTTCCATTCTTTTCCTTCAATGTTCTTAACCGGTGATTCTCATGAAGATGCTCAGGAGCTACAAGTTCATCATTCTTCGTTCTCGTTTTCTTCTCCGGTGGATTTAATTCAAGCTTTCGGTGTTGATCATTTCCCTTTCATTGATTCAAATATTTTCCCATGTTGGAAGTTCTTATCCAAGAATCTCGTGGATATTCACCTCTCTCTATTTCTTCTCCGGAGTGCTGAAGATATCTTAGAAGATTCGTGTTTCCATTCAAGACCCGTTCGTTCTATTTTGAGGTTTTTATTTCATTCAAGCCATTTAAATCTTACCGGTGCATTATCTCTTTCTAAGCAATCGTCTCAACGGTGTTTCTTTTGAGTGGGCCCATAACCCACAGGTTTTCCCAGGATCTTACCCGACTCTTCAAATTTTCCGGAGATATTCTCAAATTCTGTCAAAGTTTGACGTAAGAATGGATTCCATCAGTCAATTGCCTCCTCAAAGATCGCTTTCAAATTCTTTTCATCTTTGGCTCAACCTTTCTATTATTCATTGTTCCAGAGTGTCTCAACAATTTTGGTGGTGTTCCTCGTCGTCATTCTCAGCGTTGAAGGCCGAAGAAGAGTTCCTCTTAAATCATATCCGTTCTCTTGAAAGATTCATGGTTCAAGCTTCATGCTATCCTCTCAAATTGTTCCGATCATGAGAAATTCTTTCCATACCCATCCGGAGTATTTCAGGAGTTGTTTTCGTTTTGATTCAACGAAGGCCATTATTTCAGAAGAATTCTTCTTTCTCAATGTTCATCTCTTGTTCTCAATTCTTCTGGTGCATCGTTGAAGCATTCTGTAGTCAGCTCGTGGTCGCTGATACGTCCATTTTGCATCATGTTTTACTACTGTTATTTATAGTGTTTTTAATCAATATAACACTTTGTGGAGCAATTCTAATGCCTTTTCTCTCTTAAGATGCAAGATTTACACAAGGAGGGACATTGCCGGTAGCTAGAATTCTGGACCTGAAAAAGCTATGTCAGAGATACCTATTCTGCACATCTCCAAATGAGCTGAAATTTCACGGAGATTTATTTTGGAATAAATAAAAAATATTGGAAGAAAGAAGTACCAGAGGGGGCCACCCAGGTGCCCACGAGGCACGAGGGTGCGCCACCCCCCAAGCGTGCCCTGGTGGCTTGTGGGGCCCCTGGCCAGCCTCCGGTGCCCATTTTCTAGTATATAAGCCCATTTTCCCTAGAAAAAAAAGGAGAAGACTTTTGGGACGGTGCGCCACCGTCTCGAGGCGGAACTTGGGCAGGAGCACTTTTGCTCTCCGGCGGAGCGATTCCGCCGGGGATACTTCTCTCCGGGAGGGGGAAATAGGAGCCATCGACATCACCAACGATCCTCCCATCGTGGGAGGACCAATCTTCATCAACATCTTCAATAGCACCATCTCATCTCAAACCCTAGTTCATCTCTTGTATTCAATCTTTGTCTCAAAACCTCAGATTGGTACCTGTGGGTTGCTAGTAGTGTTGATTACATCTTGTAGTTGATGCTAGTTGGTTTATCTGGTGGAAGATTATATGTTCAGATCCAATATGTTATTCAATACCCCTCTGATCTTGGACATGAATATGATTTGTGAGTAGTTACTTTTGTTCTTGAGGACATGGGAGAAGTCTTGGCATACGTAATCATGTGAATTTGGTATTCGTTCGATATTTTGATGATATGTATGTTGTTGATTCTCTTAGTGGTGCCATGTGAACGTCGACTACATGACACTTCACCATCTTTGGGCCTAAGGAATGCATTGTGGAGTAGTAATTAGATGATGGGTTGCTAGAGTGACAGAAGCTTAAACCCTAGTTTATGCGCTATTCCGTAAGGGGCTGATTTGGATCCGTATGTTTAATGCTATGGTTAGAGTTATCTTAATTCTTCTTTCGTAGTTGCGGATGCTTGCGAGAGGGGGTAATCATAAGTGGGAGGCTTATTGAAGTAATAACAGCACCCAAGCACCGGTCCACCCACATATCAAATTATCAAAGTAGCGAACGCGAATCAAACCAACATGATGAAAGTGACTAGATGAAATTCCCATGTGTCCTCGAGAACGCTTTGCTTATTATAAGAGATCGTTCCGGTTTGTCCTTTGCTACAAAAAGGATTGGGCCACCTTGCTGCTCTCTTTGTTACTATTGCTACTTGTCACTTGTTACAAATTATCTTGCTATCAAACTACTCGTTACCGATAATTTCAGTGCTTGCAGAAAATACCTTGCTGAAAACCGCTTGTCATTTCCTTCTGCTCCTCGTTGGGTTCGACACTCTTACTTATCGAAAGGACTACGATTGATCCCCTATACTTGTGGGTCATCAGGACTCTTTTTGGCGCCGTTGCCGGGGAGTGAAGCGCCTTTGGTGAGTGGAATTTGGTAAGGAAACATTTATATTACGTGCTGAAGTTTACTGTCACTTTCACTATGGAAAGTAATCCTTTGAGGGGTTTGTTCGGGGTATCTTCACCTCGACCGGAAGCACAAATAGCTGCTCCTCAACCTACTGCACCTACTGAAAATATTTATTATGAGATTCCTTCGGGTATGATAGAGAAACTGCTAGCTAATCCTTATGTAGGAGATGGAACGGTACATCCTGATATGCACTTGATCTATGTGGATGAAATTTGTGGATTGTTTAAGCTTGCAGGTTTATCCGAAGATGGAGTTAAGAAGAAAGTATTCCCTTTATCTTTGGAGGGAAAGGCATTGACATGGTATAGGCTATGTGATGATACTGATACATGGGACTGGAACCGACTGAAACTGGAATTCCACCAGAAATTTTATCCTATCCATTTGGTTCATCGTGATCGGAATTATATATATAATTTTTGGCCTCGTGAAGGAGAAAGCATCTCTCAAGCTTGGGGGAGGCTTAAGTACATGATGTACACATGCCCCAACCATGAACTCTCAAGAGAAATTATCTTACAGAATTTTTATGCTCGGTTTCTCATGATGATCAAACCATGCTCGATTCTTCTTCGACTGGCTCCTTTATGAAGAAAACTATTGAATTCAGATGGGATCTTTTGGAAAGAATTAAACGTAACTCTGAAGATTGGGAACTCGACAAAGGTAATGAGTCAGGTATAATACTTGAGTTCGATTGTGTTAAATCTTTTATGGATACCGATGCTTTTCGTAAGTTTAGCACTAAATATGGACTTGACTCTGAGATAGTAGCTTCCTTTTGTGAATCATTTGCTACTCATGTTGATCTCCCTAAGGAGAAGTGGTTTAAATATCATCCCCCTGTTAAAGAAAAGATTGAGGAACCCGTTAGTGTTAAAGAAGAAACAATTGTTTACCATGTTGATCCAGTTGTGCCTACTGCTTATATTGAGAAACCACCTTTTCCTGTTAGGATTAAGGAACATGCTAAAGTTTCAATTGTCGTTAACAAAAGTAATATTAGAGCATCTAGACCCTCTGAACAAATTAAAGTTGAACCTAATGTTGCTATGGTTAAAGATCTCTTGGTCGATAATATAGATGGGCATGTTATTTACTTCTGTGATGAAGCAGCAAGAATTGCTAAACCAGATCCTAAAGATAAAAACAGACCTGTAGTAGGCATGCCTGTTGTCTCTGTTAAAATAGGAGATCATTGTTATCATGGCTTATGTGATTTGGGTGCTAGTGTGAGTGCTATTCCGTTTACCTTATATCAAGAGATTATGAATGACATTGCACCTATTGAAATAGAGGACATTGATGTTACTATTAAGCTTGCAAACAGAGATACCATTACACCGCTTGGGATCGTTAGAGATGTTGAAGTCTTGTGTGGAAAAATAAAATACCCAACTGATTTTCTAGTCCTTGGTTCTCCACAAGATGAATTTTGTCCCATTATATTTGGTAGAACTTTCTTGAACACTGTTAATGCCAAGATTGATTGCGCTAAAGAAACTGTTAGTGTTGATTTTGGTGGTATGTCTCATGAGTTTAATTTCTCCAAGTTTCATAGACAACCTCATGATAAAGAATTTCCTAGTAAAGATGAAATTATTGGTCTTGCTTCTATTGCCGTACCTCCTACTGATCCGTTAGAACAATATTTGCTAGACCATGAAAATGATATGCATATGAATGAAAGAAATGAAATAGATAGGATGTTCTTTGATCAACCACCTATCCTTAAACACAATTTGCCTGTTGAAACTCTTGGAGGCCCTCCTCCACCTAAGGGTGATCCTGTATTTGAATTGAAGCAATTGCCTGATACATTGAAATATGCTTATCTTGATGAAAAGAAGATATATCCTGTTATTATTAGTGCTAACCTTTCAGTGCATGAAGAAAAGAGATTATTGAAAACTCTGAGGAAGCACCGCGCTGCTATTGGATATACTCTTGATGATCTTAAGGGCATTAGTCCCACTCTATGTCAGCACAAAATTAATATGGAGCCTGATGCTAAACCAGTTGTCGACCACCAACGACGACTAAATCCTAAAATGAAAGAGGTGGTAAGAACTGAAATATTAAAGCTTCTGGAAGCAGGTATAATCTATCCCATAGCTGATAGTAGATGGGTAAGTCTCGTTCATTGTGTCCCTAAGAAAGGAGGTATTACCGTTGTTCCTAATGATAAAAATGAACTCATTCCACAAAGAATTGTAACTGGTTATAGGATGGTAATTGATTTTAGAAAATTAAACAAAGCTACTAGAAAATATCATTACCCCTTACCTTTTATTGATCAAATGTTAGAAAGATTGTCCAAGCATACACACTTTGGTTTTCTTGATGGATATTCTGGTTTCTCTCAAATACCTGTATCACAATCCGATCAAGAGAAAACCACCTTTACTTGTCCTTTTGGAACTTATGCTTATAGACGTATGCCTTTTGGTTTATGCAATGCACCTGCTACCTTTCAAAGATGCATGACTACTATATTCTCTGACTTTTGTGAAAAGATTGTTGAGGTTTTCATGGATGATTTTTCCGTTTATGGAAGTTCTTTTGATGATTGCTTAAGCAACCTTGATCGAGTTTTGTAGAGATGTGAAGAAACTAACCTTGTCTTGAATTGGGAGAAGTGCCACTTTATGGTGAATGAAGGTATTGTCTTGGGGCATAAAATTTCTGAAAGAGGTATTGAAGTTGATAAGGCTAAGGTTGATGCTATTGAGAAAATGCCATGTCCTAAAGATATTATAGGTATAAGAAGTTTCCTAGGTCATGCTAGTTTCTATTGGAGGTTTATTAAAGACTTCTCTAAAATTTCTAGGCCTCTTACCAATCTCTTGCAAAAAGATGTTCCATTTGTTTTTGATGATGATTGTGTAGAAGCCTTTGAAACACTTAAGAAAGCCTTAACCACTGCACCTATTGTTCAACCACCTGATTGGAACTTGCCTTTTGAAATTATGTGTGATGCTAGTGATTATGCTGTTGGTGCTGTTCTAGGACAGAGAGTTGATAAGAAATTAAATGTTTTCCATTATGCCAGGAAAACTCTAGACAGTGCCCAAAGAAATTATGCTACTACTGAGAAATAATTTCTAGCAGTTGTGTTTGCATGTGATAAATTCAGATCTTACATAGTTGATTCTAAAGTAACTGTTCACACCGATCATGCTGCTATTAAATATCTTATGGAAAAGAAAGATGCTAAACCTAGACTCATTAGGTGGGTTCTATTTCTACAAGAATTTGACTTGCATATTATTGATAGAAAGGGAGCTGAGAACCCCGTAGCAGATAATTTGTCTAGAATGGAAAATGTTCTTGATGACCCACTTCCTATTAATGATGATTTTCCTGATGAACAATTAGTTGTTATAAATGCTTCTCGTAATACTCCTTGGTATGCAGACTATGCTAATTATATTGTTGCTAAATTTATACCACCTAGTTTCACATACCAACAAAAGAAAAAGTTCTTCTATGATTTAAGACATTACTTTTGGGATGACCCACATCTTTATAAAGGAGTAGATGGTATTATTAGATGTTGTATACCCGAGCATGAACAGGAACAAATCCTACGAAAGTGTCACTCCGAGGCTTACGGAGGACACCATGCGGGAGACAGAACTGCACACAAGGTATTACAATCTGGTTTTTATTGGCCTACTCTTTTCAAGGTTGCTCGTAAGTTTGTCTTATCTTGTGATGAATGTCAAAGAATTGGTAATGTTGGTAGACGTCAGGAAATGCCTATGAATTATTCACTTGCTATTGAACCATTTGATGTTTGGGGATTTGATTATATGGGACCTTTTCCTAAATCCAATGGGTATACTCATATTTTAGTTGCTGTTGATTACGTTACTAAGTGGGTAGAAGCTATTCCAACTAGTAGTGCTGATCATAACACTTCTATTAAAATGCTTAAAGAAGTTATTTTCCCGAGATTCGGAGTCCCTAGATATTTAATGACTGATGGTGGTTCATATTTTATTCATGGTGCATTCCGTAAACTTCTTGCTAAATATGATGTCAACCATAAAATTCATTTCCTTATCACCCTCAATCTAGTGGTCAAGTCGAATTGAGCAATAGAGAAATAAAATTAATTTTGCAAAAAACCGTCAATAGATCTAGAAAGAATTGGTCTAAGAAACTTGATGATGCATTATGGGCTTATAGAACTGCTTATAAAAATCCTATGGGTATGTTTCCTTATAAAATGATCTATGGAAAAGTGATACGTCTCCAACGTATCTATAATTTATGAAGTATTCATGCCATGTTTATAACAATTCTATATGGTTTTGGTATGATTTGATTAGAACTAACCCGGACTGACGCTGTTTTCAGCAGAATTGCAATGGTGTTGTTTTTTGTGCAGAAATAAAAGTTCTTGGAATTGGATGAAACTTTTTGGAGATTTTTTATGGAATAAATAAAAATACTGGAACGAAGACCCACTGGAGGGGGGCCACCCAGTGCCCACGAGGCACCAGGGCGCGCCACCCCCCCAGGCGCGCCCTGGTACCTCGTGGGGCCCACGTGGCCCCGTCTGACCTGATTCCAACGCTGAAATTTTTTATAAATAAAGAAACCCCCAGAAATAACCCTAGAACTTCAACTCCGCCGCCGCAAGCCTCTGTACCACCACGATCTCATCTACAGCCCTTTTCCGGCACCCTGCCGGAGGGGGGAAAGCATCACCGGAGGCCATCTTCATCATCCCGGTGGTCTCCATGACGAGGAGGGAGTAGTTCACCCTCGGGGCTGAGGGTTTGTACCAGTAGCTATGTGTTTTATCTCTCTCTCTCGCGTTCTTGATTTGGCACGATCTTGATGTATCGCGAGATTTGTTAATATAGTTGGATCATATGGTGTTTCCTCCCTCTCTATCCTTGTTGTGATGAATCGAATCTTTTCCCTTTGAGGTTTCGTTATTGTCGGATTGAATATTTCAGATTTGAGAACACTTGATGTATGTCTTGCATATGAATACCCATGGTGACAATGGGGTATTATATTGATTCACTTGATATATGTTTTGGCACTCAACTCGCGGATTCCCACGGTGACATTGGGGTAATCTATGCATATGGGTTGATGCACGTTTTCATTATCTTTTCTCCGATAGAAACTTTGGGGTGCTCCTTGAAGTTCTTTTTGTGGATTGAATATTATGATTATGAAGTTGTTTGATGAATATTGTATAATCAACTCACGGATACTTGTGGTGACATTGGAGTATCTAGGTGACATTAGAGTTGGTTGATGTGTATCATATGGTGTTATTTTAGTACGAACTCTAGGGCTGTTTGTGACACTTATAGGAATAGCTCAATAGATCGATCGGAAAGGATAACTTTGAGGTGGTTTCGTACCCTACAAACAATTTCTATCTTATGTTCTCCGCTAATAGGAACTTGGGAGTGATTCTTTATCGCACGTTGAGGGATTGTTATATGATCCAATTATGTTAGCACTGTTGAGAGATTGCACTAGTGAAAGTATGAACCCTAGGACTTGTTTTTAAGCATTGCAATACCGTTTGTGCTCACTTTTGTTACTTGCTACCTTGCTGTTTTTATATTTTCAGATTACAAAAACCTATATCTACTATCCATACTACACTTTTATCACCATCTCTTCGCCGAACTAGTGCACCTATACAATTTACCATTGTATTGGGTGTGTTGGGGACACAAGAGATTTCTTGTATTTGGTTGCAGGGTTGTTTGAGAGATACCATCTTCAACCTACACCTCCCACGGATTGATAAACCTTAGGTCATCCACTTGAGGGAAAATTGCTACTGTGCTACAAAACTCTACGCTTGGAGGCCCAACACGAGTCTACAAGAATAAGTTGTGTAGTAGACATCAAAATGCATGTCATTTACCTGTTGAGTTAGAACATAAAGCATATTGGGCAATTAAAGAACTCAATTATGATTTTAAATTTGCATGTGAAAAGAGGTTATTTGATATTAGCTCAATAGATGAATGGAGAACCCAAACTTATGAAAATGTCAAATTATTTAAAGAAAAAGTTAAAAGATGGCATGATAAAAGAATTCAAAAATGGGAGTTTAAAGTTGGTGAGCAAGTTCTATTGTACAATTCTCGTTTGAGATTCTTTGCAGGAAAACTTCTCTCTAAATGGGAAGGACCGTATATCATCGAAGAAGTTTATCGCTCCGGAGCCATCAAAATAAACAACTCCGAAGGCACTAATCCGAGAGTGGTGAATGGGCAAAGAATTAAGCACTATATTTCAGGTACTCCCATTAATGTTGAAACTAACATTATTGAAACAATTACACCAGAGGAATACATAAGAGAGACCTTCCAGAATACTCCAGAACCCTGAAAAGGAAGAGGTACGTGGTACGGTAAGTAAACCGACTCCAAAAATTCCATAAAAATACTTTCTGTCAGTTTTGGAATATTAGAAAAAATACAAAAATAAGAAACAGCTAAGGGGACCCACGAGGTGCACACGAGGCACCAGGGCGCGCCACCCCCCAGGCGCGCCCTGGTGGCTCGTGGGCCCCTCGTGAGCCTTCCCGACTCCGTTTTCTTCTAGAATACTTGTTTTGTAAGATAAAAATTATTTATATATACTCCCGGATGATTTGACCACCGTATCACAGAAATCTCCTCTGTTCTTGTTTCGTGCTATTTTCCTGACAGATCTAGATCGCTATGGCTCCACCAAGCTCTTCCAAGGACAAGTTCTACGAGAAGGTCATCAACCCCTACCTACCGGAGGTGATGAAACACCCTCAAGCCATCGATATGCGTGAGGGGGTGCTTCACATCTGGGATGTTCAAGGGCCCAAGAAGACCGGGAGCATGGAGGCCAGGCTCGAAGCGGTGGAGCAGGAGATCTTCAAGTGCCAAGGTATGGTAGAACGTGGACTCAGCGCCAACCACTCCATGATCACGGAATTCACCTGCGATCACAAGGTGGATGGCCAATCGATGGGGGACATCATCTTCAAGCTCAATGAATGAATCGACTATCTCCAAGGCCAAATCTATGATCTCCAAAACCAAAATTTTGAGTATGAGGCAAGATTCAAAGGTATGAGTTCAGTTGCAAGTTTCAGGATTCTGGAGACTCATTCATCTTTTTATGATGGGGAACCTATGCCATGGAAGCCGGAGGACAAGCTCACCACTTCATCACCACCACCATCACCAAAGAAGGAAAGTTGAGCACACAGGTATGGGCACTCCCCTTGGCTTGTGCCAAGCTTGGGGGAGGTGCCCCGGTATCGTATCACCATCACTTTTATTATCTTTACCTATTTTTATTTCAATCATTAGTAATTTCATGATTTAGTTGAATAAAAGTTTAGTATGATCTATTTTCGAGTGCTAGTTTCGTGATCTATCTATCTATGTAATTGAGTTGAGAGTTATATAATAAAGAGTAGTTTGAGTTTTTGCTTCTTTACTTTTATGTTTCAATCCTAGCAATGAAAATAATGAAAAAGATCATATGCTAATCTTATGGAAAGTAATGACATTACATAAAGAAAAGTATAAGTGGTAAAATTTCATTGGTCAATAATGCAATTCATGAAAAAATTAATAAGGGAAGAGAAGATTCACATGCAAATACACTATCTTGGACATCTTTTATGATTGTGAGCCCCCATTAAGTATTTTATGTCAAATTGTTGACGTTGGACAAGGAAGACAACGTAATGAATTATGTTTGCTTATATTCACATAGAAGCTATATTGTCATAGATCCTTCAACATGTGGTGCTTGCTCAATATCTTTGCTAGCCAAAAATCCGCACCAAGTAGAGATACTACTTGTGCATCCAAAACCCTTAAACCCAGTTTCATGTCATGAGAGTCCACTATATCTACCTATGGATTGAATAATATCCTTCAAGTAAGTTGTCATCGGTGCAAAAAGCAATAAAAATTGCCTCTAAATGTGTATGAACTTTTATTGTAACGGAAAATAAGCTTTGTACGAACTTGTGATGGCAAAGAAATAAAAGCGACGGACTGCATAATAAAGGTTGCTATCATAAGGGGCAATATAAAGTGACGTTCCTTTGCATTAAGAGTTTGTGCATCCAAAAACAAAAAGCGCATGACAACCTCTGCTTCCCTCTGCAAAGGGCCTATCTTTTACTTTTATGTATTTACTTTTTATGCCAGAGTCAGTAGTATTCTCCTCTATTCCTTTTTATTTTTCTCTTTTGCAAGCATCATGTGGTGGGGAAAGATCTAGGCACATATATCCAGTTAGATATGAGTGATCATGAGTTATTATTGTTGACATCACCCTTGAGGTGAATAAGTTGGGAGGCGAAATTATAAGCCCCTGTCTTTCTATGTGTCTGGCTGAAACTTTTTTCTCCATATATATGTTGTGAGTGTTAGCAATCATAGAAGACTATATGATGGTTGAGTATGTGGACTTGCTAAAAAGCTCCTACATGAGACCCTTCCTGAAAATATGATGAATTGCAATTGCATTGTTGACTGAGAACATAGTTTGTTAGTTTTCAAGAAAGTTTATGCCTTATACTTCATTGTTGTGATGAATTATTACTTGCTCATGAGAAGTTTTATAATAAATATTGCTGTTATAATAATGATCATGATGCTACTATGTCCGTATTTTGTTTTTATTAACACCTCTCTCTCTAAACATGTGGACATGATTATCGATATCGGCTTTCGCTTGAGGACAAGCGAGGTCTAAGCTTGGGGGAGTTGATACGTCCATTTTGCATCATGTTTTACTACTGTTATTTATAGTGTTTTTAATCAATATAACACTTTGTGGAGCAATTCGAATGCCTTTTCTCTCTTAAGATGCAAGATTTACACAAGGAGGGATATTGCCGGCAACTGGAATTCTGGACCTGAAAAAGCTATGTCAGAGATACCTATTCCGCACATCTCCAAATGAGCTAAAATTTCACGAAGATTTATTTTGGAATAAATAAAAAATATTGGAAGAAAGAAGTACCAGAGGGGGCCACCCAGGTGCCCACGAGGCACCAGGGCTTGCCACCCCCCCAGGCGCGCCCTGGTGGCTTGTGGGGCCCCTGGCCAGCCTCCGGTGCCCATTTTCTGGTATATAAACCCATTTTCCCTAGAAAAAATAAGGAGAAGACTCTTGGGATGGTGCGCCACCGTCTCGAGGCGGAACATGGGCAGGAGCACTTTTGCTCTCCGGCGAAGCAATTCCGCCGGGGATACTTCCCTCCGGGAGGGGGAAATCGGAGCCATCGACATCACCAACAATCCTCTCATTGTGGGAGGACCAATCTTCATCAACATCTTCAACAGCACCATCTCATCTCAAACCCTAGTTCATCTCTTGTATTCAATCTTTGTCTCAAAACCTCGGATTGGTACCTGTGGGTTGCTAGTAGTGTTGATTACATCTTGTAGTTGATGCTAGTTGGTTTATCTGGTGGAAGATTATATGTTCAGATCCAATATGCTATTCAATACCCCTCTGATCTTGGACATGAATATGATTTGTGAGTAGTTACTTTTGTTCTTGAGGACATGGGAGAAGTCTTGTCATAAGTAATCATGTGAATTTGGTATTCGTTCGATATTTTGATGATATGTATGTTGTTGATTCTCTTAGTGGTGTCATGTGAACGTCGACTACATGACACTTCACCATCTTTGGGCCTAAGGGAATGCATTGTGGAGTAGTAATTATATTATGGGTTGCTAGAGTGACAGAACCTTAAACCCTAGTTTATGCGCTATTCCGTAAGGGGCTGATTTGGATCCATATGTTTAATGCTATGGTTAGAGTTATCTTAATTCTTCTTTCGTAGTTGCGGATGCTTGCGAGAGGGGGTAATCATAAGTGGGAGGCTTGTTCAAGTAAGAATAGCACCCAAGCACCGGTCCACCCACATATCAAATTATCAACGTAGCAAACGCGAATCAAACCAACATGATGAAAGTGACTAGATGAAATTCCCATGTGTCCTCGAGAACGCTTTGCTTATTATAAGAGATCGTTCCGGCTTGTCCTTTGCTACAAAAAGGATTGGGCCACCTTGCTGCACTCTTTGTTACTATTGCTACTTGGCACTTGTTACAAATTATCTTGCTATCAAACTACTCGTTACCGATAATTTCAGTGCTTGCAGAAAATACCTTGCTGAAAACCGCTTGTCATTTCCTTCTGCTCCTCGTTGGGTTCGGCACTCTTACTTATCGAAAGGACTACGATTGATCCCCTATACTTGTGGGTCATCAGTCGCTTGTTCTCTTCTATCTAAATTCCCTCAAGTATTTTCATTCGTTTCTAATTCTTACGGTGGTTCGTTCTCTTTTCTTCATTCCTTTTCAATTCTTACAGTGGTTCGTTCAAGATTTATCTTCCTTTGTTATCATATCAATTCATTCATTCTTTCCAAATCCTACCGGCGGTTCGTTGAAGACATTTCCCAAGTTTGCGCTATATCTCTGTTCAATCTTTTCAAGATGAATAAGTGGTATGCCAATCCGTTGCTTGTCATCAATTTAAGTTGATGAAGGGTAAGCATGACATAAGTCTTATTCTTATTTCACCAAGATGATTTAATTCCTTCTTCCAGAGTTCATTCATGATATCGAATTCTCGTTTCTAATTTGTTCATCTTTTCTTTTCTGGAGTTCCAAGTTTTCTCGGTTATCTCGTCACGAAGCTCCATCTAAATCATTGCAAGACTCCATGTTGTCCTTTTCAACCTTCATTTCTATCATCCTTTTGTTTACTGGAGTTCTTCATGGTGGTTCATCAAGGATTTAATTCATTCTCGAAGTATTCTTTAATATTTTTTGTTGGAGCTCAAGTGTTCTTCGTCTTGCATTTCAAAGTGCAAATCCTTTCTACCTTGTGTTTTGAGGTGGTATTATGTCCTTCTTGACAAATTCTCTTCATGTTTCTAGATTCAACAGTTGTCAAGAATGAGATATTTTTAAACCAATATTTTTCTCTTTGTTCAAGAGGTCTTTTTAACCCATCAATTTCTTTGAGCATGAGATCTTCTCAACCACCATTTCTTCCTCAGAGCTATCTTGGATTAGATTTCACCTAAAGCCTTTCTGAAGGATTGTTGCTATTTGTGGGGATTATCCATGACCCAAGTTCTCTATGTATCCTCTCGATGAAAGAAGTTTTATCCCTTCGTTAACCTCAAGCAAGCAAATTCTTTCCATTAGTGGCAAGTTTTCACCTCAAAATGTTGAACAGTTTTCCATAAGCCCACAACAAGATTATTCTTTTTGTTGTTGATTTTCCAACAACTCCATTCAATTCTTCTTTGTAAGGATGCTTTTCAAATTCAATTGTGGTAGAAGTTATCATTTGCTTCTCCGTTCTTTTCTTTCCAATGATTTAGCTTCTATTCTTTCATTCCGGAGGCATTTTGATGTTGCTCTCTTCGACCCATCATCTCATTTTGTCAAATATCATGTTCTTTTCCTTGCTTATCCATTTAACCGGAGCGTTGTGTCCTCTTTTCAAGTTCTTTTCATCTTATCAAGTTTTTGATTCTCTCTTCAACCGGAGTGCTGCCCAAATTCTTTCTTTCTCATTCCTTTCTCATTTGCTTGTTCCTCATTCCATTCTTCATCTCTTTGCAACCTTCAAGGTTTGTTGGTTTCACTCATTTGTCCCAGAAGCAACTGTGTTTTACCTCTTCCTCCTCCTCTTCCTCTTCTCATTCTTAAGATCTCGGGGCGAGATCTCTTGTAAGTGGGGGAGTGTTGTAACAGCCCGAGACCGATGCTCCAGATGCCTTCCATGTTTTTCGAGTTAGTAATTATTTGTTTGTTGCATTCATCATGGCATCATTTGCATTGCATCGACACTCCGTTGCCGTCATTTTCCAAAACTTGCATCCGTTCATAGTTGCCGCTTCTCCCCGTTGCCTTCGTTGTCCACCCCGAGACCAACCACACACTTGCACGCGCCCGCGGCAACGTTAAATAATTATTTTCTAAGTGGGAATAAAACGTTCTCGGAATGGGGTGAAAGTTGGCGTGTGGTCTTGTTATATTGTAGATAGACTGCATGCCAAGTTTCGTCTCATTCGGAGGTTGTTTGATACCCCAACCGTTAACTATAGCGGCACTATAGCTGGTTAAATTATCGGACGTTTTTGTAAAATAAAACTGTTGCCGAGCTGCCATCCTTCCCTCTCATCTCAGCCCAAGGCCTCCTGGCACAGCCCACTACCACCTCACCTAAGCCCCCTCTGTCCGGAGCCGTCCGATCGTCATCAAAGGGCTCCAAATCAATCCCTAACCCCCTCCTATTGCCTACCTACTATAAATAGCAGATGAATCCCTTCCTAATCTGGACAAACCTAGTCTAACCCTAGCCGCACCCCTCCCGGCAGCCACCAGCGCCGCCACTTCCCTCGTTCTCCGTGCCGGATGAACCCAGCCCCACCACTTGGCGCCGCCGCCAGCGCCCCTCCAGCCATCCAGGCAGCGCCACGTCGCCCCCTCAGCCTCCACCTCGCCGCGGCCCGCCAGGCCCGCGCGAGGCCCTTCCGAGCCCATTTGAAGCCTGACGCAATAGGCTGCTGCCTTCCCGTCGTCTTCCTCGAGCAGGAGCTCACGCCCGAGCTCCTCCCGTAGCTCCCCATCACCCTCAACCCCGCCGCGTCGTCCGGCCGACACCGGCCACCGGAACCTCGCCGGAGATGAGTGCCCCGCCATGCCCTGCTCCATCCTCTCTTTCTTCCTCCTTTTCTCTCTCTCACATCTCGATCTCTCTCTGTCTCATACAGGGCACCCCGCCGCCAAGGACACCAAGTCCTCGAACCACGCCGCCACTGTCGGGAACAGGCTCCCCGTGCCCGGATCTGCAACCGCCGCACTGTCCCGGAGCCCCTCACCGTCGTCCATGCCATGTCCCGCCATGCTTCGCCGCCCTCCGCCCGCTGCATCCGGTGCCATGGCCTGCAGCCTCGCCGCTGCCAAGTCCACCTTCAGCCACGCCTTCCGCCCGAGCTAGTCAACATCTTTCTAGAGAGCCCAGTGCCGCCTCGCTTCGTGGCGGTATACATGGCGGGTAGGCAAGATCCGGTGCGAGACCCGGCCAATCCAGCGTCGGGGCAGAACAACATCCTTGCCAGCTCAGGAGGAGCCGGCGCGTCGGCCACCGGCTCACAGAAAACCGGGGTTCAGGCGCTCGCGGACCTGATGACTACGCTGGCAGCTCTGTTGGCCGAGCCGGTCACCGCGGAGAACGCAGCGGCGCGCAACACGGAGATCACGAGGTGTCGCGAGCAGATGGCCAAGATCCAAGAGGACATCAACACGGAGAATGCCCGCATGGTACAGGAACAGACCTGGATTGCCGATGAGAGGCAGCGCCTGGAAGAGGAGGCACATTACCTGAACCGCCGACAGGCAGAGTCGGAACTCGTTCACAGGAGTCGTCATCAGAGCCGGCTTCCGGCTAATCTCGAGCCGACTCAGCTGTTCACCACACCGCCGGCTTCGACGAACCCGGGGGCTGGAGTCATCCCCACGGGAGAGTCGCCTTTGCAACCGCCGGCTCAGCAGCGGGAGCCGGCCAGGCATTGCACGCCAGATCAGCAACAGCAACCGCCGTCTTACTGGTTCCAGACCCCAATTGGACACTACTCCAACCCGGTTGATAACGTGCTGGCTGCAACCCACAACTTAGCGGCTATTCCGATCGAGGGGGGCGGCCCGATTCAGACTGAGGCTAGGAACGCCATTGCAATGCTTAAAACGGCAGTAGTGCAGCAAGCCAACTACTCGCATAGCCAGCACCGGCTTCACTCGACCCCTCATCAGAGCCGCACCAGGAGTCAGCGCCCTGAGTTGCCTGCGGTCTCCAGCAGCGCGCACCGCAGGAGAGCCGCCCAGCCGCTGGCGGAGCAGCACCAGCCCAGGATCCCGCAAGACATTGCGGACACTGCTCAGATTCTGCGAGCTTGGGAGGAAGAAAACATGCGTACAGGGCGTAACCCGCCGGCGTGAGTCAACCCGCCGCCGAACGTCAACTCGCCCGTCGCAACCCAGCCAGATGGCTGACTTGGGGGCTCTTCAAGCCACATGATTGGAACTCCATGTTTAATACCAGCGCTGCGAGAGGCGCGCATGCCCCCCGATTTCAAAGGTCCTCGCAAGGTTGCTAACCATACAGAGAATCTGGAGCCCACCGAGTGGATCAAGAGTTATGAGCTGGCAATGGACTTGTTGGGCGCAAGTGAGTCAGTGTGTGCGCGTTACCTACCTCTGATGTTGGAGGGCCCCTCTCGCACCTGGATGAAAAACCTACCGGTGAATTCCATCAACATGTGGCAGGAGCTGAAGGAGCGCTTCATCAAAAACTTCTAGGGAACCTGTAAAAGGCCAACCACCATTGTTGATCTGGAACGATGTGTTCAGTGCGAGGATGAGTCGGCACACCATTGGGCTCGCCGGGTTGCAGAGGTTATTCATAGTTCTGACAGCATCTCGGCGGCTCAGGCAGTGCTTGTTCTAGAACGTACATGCAAGTTTCAGCCACTGGTCTAGAAGCTAGGGCGGCTCAAGAGGAAAACCCAGGATATGGGTGATCTGATGGATGTCTTGACCCGGTACGCGGAGTCTGCAATACTAAAGACCCACCATCTGATGAGGAGAAAGCCGGCAAGGACAAGAAAGGTGGTGGCAAGGGCCACCAGCAGGGCAGTAGTAACGGGCAGAACAACAATGGTGGTAAATGCAAGGGTTATGATGGTAGTTCCGATCTGGTGGCGAACACAAACACAGAGAATAAAGGTCAGCGGCAGAATGACGGTTCAAGGAGGCAGTCTGGTAATCTCCCTCTCACTTACGAGGAAGCCCTCAAGGCTCCTTGTCCGAAGCACAATTACAATGGTAAGCAGTCCAGTCACTCCTGGGAAAATTGCTATGTCATGCAAGAGTTTGCTAAGCGGGTCTTCCAGAATCATCATAATGGGGGCGGCAATGGCGGACAACCCGCCAACCAGGGACTCGGCTTCTCAGGGGCCGGCTTGCAGGGGCCCTTCGCAGGACCCGGCTTCCAAGGGAACAGTGGCCAAGTCGGCGGGTTTCAGGGGGCTGGCAATGCTGGAGGCGGCAATCAACGAAACAACCAGGGAAATCAGCATCAAGCTGGTGCGGCAGGGTTTCAGAGTAACCCGAAACAGCTAAATAGCGGACAGTATCATGTTTTCACCACTAGCACCTGCAAATGAGATCGGAAGGTGCAGCGACGAGCTGCCCACGCGGTTGAGCCGGCAGCTCCTTACTACCTCAACTAGTCTGAATAGCCGGTTACCTGGAGCAGGGCAGATCATTCTGTCCTTGTCGATCACCCTGGCCACCTGGCTCTGGTGGTTGCGCCACAAGTCGGCGGTTACACCCTGACTAAGGTGCTCATGGACGGAGGCAGCAACATCAACATTCTGTACTATGACACGTTCAGGCGGATGAATCTGTCCGATAAGCAGTTAACTCCGTCCTCTACAGTCTTTCACGGCATTGTTCCTGGCAAGTCGGCCTATCCCATGGGAAGAATTTCCCTTTAGGTGGCCTTTGGCTCAGAGGATAACTAGCGTTCTGAGTTCCTGTCCTTTGAGGTGGTTAAGCTTAAAAGCCCATACCACGCCTTATTTGGCCGGCCGGCTTACGCGCGGTTCATGGCACGGTCGTGCTATGTTTACCTGAAAATGAAGATGCCGGGACCAAGGGGAACCATTACAGTGGAAGCCAACTGGAAGATTGCACTCGAGTGCGAGGAAGGAGATGCAGCATACGCCGAGATGGCTTGCGCTGCGGAGGAATTGCGGTACTATAAGGACAATGTTGACCCATCGGACAGGACGTCCCTGAGGAAGCCCACAACGGAGTCAGACCCTCTGCTCAAGTTTAAGTCAGCCAGAGACACAAAGCAAGTTGATTTCACCCCGGGCAATTCTTCTGAGCAGTTCACCATCAGAGTCAATATGGACCCCAAATAGGAAAGCACGCTCATCGAGTTCATCCGTGAGAACCGGGACATTTTTGCATAGAAACCTTCTGACATGCCAGGTGTACCGAGAGAACTCGCTGAGCACTCCCTTAATGTGGATCCCAAGTTCAAGCCAGTTCGCCAGTATCTCCGTCGTTTTAATGAGGAAAGGCGGAAAGCTATTGGTGAAGAAGTGGCCCGGCTCCTAGCTGCCGGGTTCATCGTCGAAGTCTTCCATCCTGAATGGCTAGCTAACCCAGTGCTTGTTCTGAAGAAAAACGGGACTTGGCGGATGTGTGTTCATTACACAGACCTGAATAAGGCTTGTCCTAGTGACCCCTTTGCCTTGCCCCGTATTGACCAGATCATTGATGCTACGGCTGGTTGTGAGAGTTTATGCTTCATGGATGCTTACTCTGGCTATCATCAGATCAAAATGAAGCTGGAAGACCAGGAAAAAACGGCTTTCCTCACACCTTTTGGAGCTTTCTGTTATACAACCATGCCGTTTGGTCTGAAGTGTGCGCAGGCGACTTACCAGCATTGTGTCCAAAGCTGCTTTCACAAACAGATCGGGCGGAACGTTCATGCTTACGTTGATGACATTGTGGTTAAGTCCCGCAAGAAAGAAACCCTGTTGGAGGATCTCAAGGAAACATTTGACAACCTCCGTGTCTACCAGATGAATCTAAACCCGGAGAAGTGTGTTTTTGGTGTCCCTGCAGGAAAACTTTTGGGATTTCTTGTTTCCGAGCATGGCATTGAAGCTAACCCGAAAAAGATCAAGGCAATCATGACCCTGGCTAAGCCAGCTAGATTGAATGACGTGCAGAAGCTGGTTGGGTGGGTTGCGGCGCTAAGTCGGTTCATAAGCCGGCTTGGAGAGAAGGCAATTCCGTTATACCAGTTGCTTAAGAAATCAGACGACTTCGTCTCGAGTGATGCTGCAGATCAGGCTTTTGAGGCTCTTAAGAAGCAGTTGTCTGAGCCGCCAGTTCTTGCTGCCCCTCGTGAGAAGGAACCAATGTTGCTATATATTGCTGCCAATAACAAAGCGGTAAGCGTGGCAATCATGGTAGAGCGCGAGGAGGATGGCAAGGAATATCCAGTCCAGCACCCTGTGTATTATATCAGTGAGGTGTTAACCGAGTCCAAGCAGCGATATCAACATTGGCAAAAACTGGTCTACGGAGTGTTTATGGCTAGCCGCAAGCTGAAGCATTACTTCCACGAACATCCCATCACTGTGGTCAGCTCAGCACCTCTTGGGGATATAATCCAAAACCGGGAGGCGACAGGCCGGGTTGCTAAGTGGGCCATCGAGCTCGGTCCGCATCATCTCAAATACGTGCCCCGCACGGCGATTAAATCTCAGGCATTGGTGGATGTCATTAATGATTGGACAGAGTTGTAGGCTCCCGAAGAGAAGCCAGACACAACATACTGGTCCATACACTTTGACGGCTCAAGGCAGCTTGAAGGCTCGGGGGCTGGAGTTGTGATTACTTCCCCACGAGGAGATAAGTTATGTTATGTTTTGAGACTCATGTTCCCCTGTACTAACAATGCAGAAGAATATGAGGCTTTGCTTCATGGGCTTCGGATGGCCTAGGAGATGAACCTGAGCCGGGTCAGGTGTTTGGGCGACTCAGAGTTAGTGGCCGGGCAAGTTTCAGGTACATGGGACTCCAAGGATCCCCTCATGGCGGCTTATCGGCAGGCAGTCACAAATATTGCTGGACACTTCAAAGGTTATCAAGTTGACCATATTGATCGCCGGCAGAATGAGGTGGCAGACGCACTCTCTCGCTTGGGTTCTCAGCGCAAGCCAATGCCACCCGATGTGTTCCTGGACGTTTTGCACAACCCGTCTGTCAAGTTACCAACAGAGAAGGACTTGGCTATTCCTGACCCGGAGGCGGCTCTAGTGGCTGCTGTCCACGCTATCCCTGATTGGACGGTCCCCTATTTGGCTTACCTAAGCCGGGGAGAACTGCCAACAGAGGAAATCCTCGCTCGGCAGATCATCAGACGATCCAAGTCTATGACTATTGTCAATGGCGAGTTGCACCGACGAAGCATCACCGGTGTTTTTCAGCGTTGTGTTTCACCTGAGGAAGGCCGCGCAATTCTCAATGAGATTCACTCTGGCGATTGTGGACACCATGCCGGCTCAACATCACTGGTCGCGAAGGCTTTCCGGCATGGTTTTTACTGGCTCACGGCTCATGCTGACGCAGAGGACATTGTCCGTAAGTGTGATGGTTGCCAGAAATATGCTCACCAGGCCCATGTGCCGGCTCAAGAGTTGAGGATGATCCCGATTACTTGTCCGTTCGCGGTCTGGGGGCTTGACATGGTGGGACCCTTCAAACGTTCTAAGAACAAGCATACGCACCTACTAGTGGCTGTGGACAAGTTTACCAAGTGGGTGGAAGCAGAGCCGGTCAGCAACTGCGACACGGCTACAGCTGTCAAGTTTCTGAAAAAGATGATATTCCGATTTGGCTACCCGCACAGTATCATTACAGACAATGGAACTAATCTATCCAAGGGAGTTATGGAACAGTTCTGTCAACAGGAGCACATCCGGCTTGATCTAGCATCGGTTGCGCATCCTCAGTCCAACGGACAGGCAGAAAGAGCCAATCAGGAATTGTTGCGTGGTATCAAACCCTGGCTCATGGTGCCTTTGCAGCGCACACCGGGTTGCTGGGAAGAAGAATTACCTTCGGTGCTTTGGAGCATACGGACTACTCCCAACAGGTCAACAGGCTATACGCCGTTTTTCCTATTCTATGTGCAGAAGCTGTACTTCCAAGCGATATTCATCATGACTCCCCTCGAGTGGCGGCCTATGTGGAATCAGATAATGAACAGGCTCACCAAGACGCTCTTGATGCTCTGGATGAAGAGCGTGACCTTGCCGCGTCCAGATCAGCAATTTATCATCAAGACCTACGTCGCTATCACAGCCGTAGAGTTCGAAGCCGCACTTTTCAGGAAGGTGACTTAGTGCTCCATCTGATACAAGACCATACAGGCATGCATAAGCTTTCACCACCTTGGGAAGGGCCCTTTGTGGTCAGCAAGAATCTCAACAACGGGTCATATTACCTGATTGATATACGTGAGTCAGATAAATCATGTACCTCTGAGGAGGAAACAAGCCGGCCCTGGAACATTGCCTAGCTCCGGCCATACTACACCTAAGTCATCGACTGGGTCATATTTTTGTACATGCCTTTCATCGTGTATATACCTGTTTTCGATCAAATAAAATAGCGACCAGCAGCACTGTGTAAAGGTGTTGTTTTGCCTCAAAACTTGTGTGCTGGATCTTTATTTGTTGATCTTGGTTACTTGGGGGCTTACAAATCAATTAAGTTTAGCTTACAAAACCCTTGAACCTGGCGAGATGCCACAAAGTCGGTTAAACCTGCCTGTTAGCAAGATGCTACTCCCTAAAAATGACCAGGCGTACGTCTGATGAGTCAATCACATACGTGACCCTGAACTCGTCAGAGTTAAAACGTTCGATTGGTTGTGTGAGAGCCGGCTTTCAGAGAGCGAGGACAAACCAACAGGCCACAGTGCCAGCTTCATGAAAGCATATTCCGGCTTGCGCTTTATAAGCCGGCCGATTCAAGTTGTGTTTAGCAGCTGGCTTACGCTTTATGAGCCAGCCGTTGCAAGCATGTTCCGACTTACATTCATGTTCTTTTTGTTGCACTCATCTCTGCATACATGCATACATCCATGCATAGCATTTACTTAGTTCCATTTAATATTCTTGATTTATTGCAAACAGTAACAAAGATTACTCGTTCATATGATAACCATTACATGCAATTGTTATTGTTTTGGCAGAATCACTCTATTGCAAAAACCGGCTCTCGAAGCCCAAAAGAGGATTTACAGAAGCAAGGCATCCATAGTATTGGTACAGGCAATAAGCAAGCTCAGTACACGATGGCACTGGCATCAGCACTAAGTGTTTCATACTACCCTATTACAAGCCACCCATCAACTGCGGCCACGACAAAGATTTTTACAAAGTTTGGCCTACAAAAGGATAAGCCGGCGTCTATGTCGCCGGGTCAGAGCCGGCGCCAGCACCCGATGAAGCACCATGTGCCGGCTCTTCATGGCCGTCGTCATCCTCCGCCTCTTGATTTGAGTCGCCGGTCGACCACTGAATTGAGCGCAATGCCTCAAATAGGGCATCGGCGGATATCAGGGAGGAAGGGTCGACTTCAGGAGCAAAGGATGGCTTACGCGTACGGGTTAGGGCCACCGGCTCATGGTTTGGCGGTTCTATTCACTCATTCTCTTTTGAGTAGGGCGCCTGGTACTTGTTCAGGTCGGCCTCTTCTGCGATCACGGTGGCTGCAACCCGGGTTTCTTTGATGCAGCGTTGGAAGTCCTTCTTTGTGAACGGCGAGTCATCGACATTGAACTCTGGATACCCGCCCACGATCTGAGCCGGGTCGAGATCTGGCACATAGGCCTTGGCTCGCGCAAGCGCTGTCAGGGCCCCAGTACGGCAAGCCGCCTTTTTCCAGTCATTGAACCACCTGGGCATGACTGACAGTTCTTTCAAAGTATCAGCAATCAACTGCGGCGGCGCCTTGGTGTTCTTGGCGGCCATTATGCAACGACAGCCTCCTATGTACAGTTGTTCTACCAGAGTGTACACCGCCTTCAATTTCTCCACTGGTTGCTGCACAAGAGTTTATTCTTCCAGCCTGCAACCATAGGTATACACGATCAGAAAAGCCGGCTTAGCATATTTAAGTTGGAACGGATGATGCATGGTGGTCTGTTTGGCTTACCGAAGATAGCCCAGCACATGGCGGTGATTGGGCCTTTTAAAGTTGCCAGTTCTTGAGTTACCGGCTCAAGTTTAGCTTCGGCCTCTTCAGCTCGCGCAGCTTGGGTAGCTCTTGCAGCTTCAGTCTCTTGCAAGGTGTTCCTCACAATGACCAGAGATTTCTTGGCTTCGGCGGATGCTTCTTCAACCTCTTTGCGCAGCTTTTTCTCCTTCCTTGCTTCCTTTCGGAAGAAGGAAGATTGGGCTTCTACTTGATCCAGCATATCCTGCATGACAGATTCAGTTATATTTCCTAGGCCTGTCCCGAGCCGCCCTAAAGGACAACTCGGCACATGGGGGCTACATGTTTTCGAGCTTGAAACAAACAGCAAGGCAAGTTCCATGCAGCTACAGGCACTCTGCATGGCACTTGGGGGCTAATGCATAAATTGATCTATCTTGCTAAGTTATGAAGACCCGCCCGTCATAAATGGCGAGCCGGCCTTTGGGGTCGCCGGTTGAAGTTCTACTTGTGAGTTCAATTTGGAAGTCCCGGGTCATCATCTTATAATGACCCGGCCCTTGGGGGCTACATATATATATGGTACAGAACGAAGGGAGCAAATTACCTCATACTTCCACTTCAAAGACATTATCATGGCGATCTCTATGTCCCGGCTTTCAGATAGCCGGGTCAGCACAGCCCGGTGCAGGATACCGGCATCTTGGTCTTCAAATGAGAAAACTCAAGAGCCGTCTTCCCCTTGTCCTTCGGGGCCGGCTCAGGCTTGGCCGGAACTTTGGTAAGAGCAGTGGAGGATTCTGGTGCAGTAGTTGGCCACTCACTCGTCACCACTACCTCTTCTTGAACCGGCGCCTCGGGCTGCGGTGCGGGTTGGTCTTCAGTTACATTTTCCCTCTCCTGAGCAGGAGAGGATGCGCGAGCCGGGCTTGTTGTATCCAGGGGCGGCGGGCTGTTCCGAAATGCCGGCTCATCCTGGGTGACCAAGGTGGTCTCTTCTCGAGGGTCTATTGGAATGACCAGGTCAGATGACCCGGCAGCTGCTTTCTTCTTGATGGCCTTGGCACTGTGCAAGGAGCAAAGAGTTAATTCAGTTAAGGGTTAGGAGGTGAAGAGTTGTGCAATAAACGAATAATCAATATGCTCACCCCGGGTTGATGTTGAAAGTCTGCTCCTGAGTGGTGTTTGATTCATCCGAGGAGGAGGACGTCTGGTATGCCGAGTCATTGAAATGTAAGGGTTCCTTGAAGCAACCAGCTAGAGGAAAGGAAGGAGTTGGACTGAGAAGCACCTCTGCTCATGCTCTACGGGATGGCGGCTCATTTCGAAGCCCGCCACTCAACTCGCCCTCACTGCTCCGGGTCTTCCGTTTGGAGGTGCCGGCTTGCTGTGTTTTCTTCAAAACAAATTTGGGATCCAAATGAGCGTCCTGATGTGAAAAGGGGACTTTACGGACAGCAACCCGGGGTTTTCTTCGGACTTCGCGGATTGCAGCCCGGGTTTTCTTTTGAATTGGTATTGGGGAATCAGAATCTGAGGAGATCAAAGTTACCTCTGGCTCGGCGTGGTGACTAACTTCAGCTTCCTCCTGAGATGAGTAGGCATCAGCAATTTGATTAAAAAGGCAGCCAAGAGAATCAAGTTCTACCTCATTGTCTTCTTCATTGTCCGACTCTTGTTCATCATCCTCTCAGAGAGCTGGGTCTTGAGCTTCAACCTGCCACCAATCGTCATTTTCCTGTATCATGACGGGTCAATTGAGTCGGGTCTTGGATTTCAACACAGTAAAAGCAAAGTAACAGAAATGGCTTACCTTAGGGGCCGGGTTGTTGGCACTGAAGGGGGCGAGCCCCACAATCTTGATGTCGTCCTTGGTCTCACCAAGAAGCTTCTTGGCGGTTTTTAAGACATCCTTCTCTTTAAGATTGACCGGGCTGAATCGGAGCGGGTCATCGTGGTGGCCGGTGTAGGTGTGCATAAGCCGGGTTCTGGAGCTAAGCGGCTGGACTCGCCACTCGACCCAAGTTCGGGTCAGATCGGCACCGGTGAGGCCATGTGCAATCAAGGCGTTCATCTTCGGGTAGAGGGGCTCAAAATTCTCTCTCTCCTCTTTGGAAGGAAGACCCGGGAAGGCCGCGGTGATGGCAAGCCGGCCGGCGCGATAACCTGGCAATTTGTTCTGGCCTTCGGGGGAAGTATCTTTACAGTAAAATCACGTCCTGTGCCAACCTTTGGGATGGCTGGCCGGCTTGGCATTGGGGAAGATGATATTTTTTTGGCGTTGGATAGAAATTCCGCCGAGTTCCATGCTCTGTTTGAAGGTTCAAATAAAAGATCTCCCGGAATAGGCTAAGAGACGGCTCAAGCTGCAGATAAACTTTGCAAAATACTTGGAATTGGCACAGATTGAAGACGGAGTTGGGGGCCAAGTCTTGAGGCCTGATGTCGAACAAATGCAGTACATCTCTAAAAAACTTTGAGCCGGGCGGACGAAACCCTCTTGAGACATGATCAGCAAATATGACGACTTCATTTTTGCCGGGTTGAGGGCGGATCTCTTCTTCAGGAGCTCGCCATGAGATTATCTCTTTAGCCGGCAGCAACCCGGAGTCTGTTAGGGCTTGCAGGCTCAGTTCGGACATACTGGACTTGGCCCAGTTGACGATCTTGGGCTTGGGAGGCATGGTTTCAGTTGCTCTGAAAAGGAAAAGGTGTCACAAGCCGGCAATATGAGATTTTTCGATAAAATATGAATGATACAAACGAGCCGGCAAGTAAGAAATTCGGTCGGGTTATGAAAGAAAAAGGGGGATCAGTTACCGGGTCAAGATTATTAGCACAGATAAGCCGGAAATTATATATTGCAAATTTTTACAAGTGTTGAGGCGTGGCCTAGGCAATGAGTCCGCAAACAGGTTTATATGAAATGAGAGAATTTTACGGATCTACAAAAGGGATAAAAGTGAAGAGATAAAAACTAAGTGTGTTCTTCGATGAACTGCGGTGGTATTTCATTAAGACAGTGTGATGGATATACTAAAGGAGAAAAATGTTGCAGATGACCGCGTGAACTAAAAGCAAAGGGAGCCTAATGCCTTGAAGATCTATAGCGGCTACACTGAAGAACACGGAAGAACATCGAAGGACCTGGGGCAATGGTGTTGAGGTACTTACAGATCTGGAATTTGGGTCTTGAGGTCTTCGAGGTGCAGGCGACAGCGGCCGCGCAACGATGGAGGATTCCGGTGACGCAGAGGAGAGTGCGGCGAGATGCTGGCTCCGGTGGCGATGAGCTCGAATGGACGTGGCGGCGTTGCAGAAGAGGGTGCGACGAGGAGTAGTGGAAAAGAAGGGGGAAGACGATGGCTTATTTATGGGCACTGTTGGACCCCCAAACGGCGCGCACGAAATCCAAGGCGACATAGTAATAGTGGCGAAAAGAGCTCCTTGATTTTCGCGCCCGACGAGGCAATACAAATCTGCTCAGATTCTCTATGACGTCACTCCGGATCTTGTGGAGATCGATTGATACATCATAGACGAAGGAAGGGGAAACATAAATTGCTAAGTTTGAAAACGAAGAATGACCCGGCGATATACTTAACCCGGGAAGTTGAGCCAGTCAGAGATAGTGTTCTAAGGGACCGGCTTGGGAAGCACTTGGAGAGTCTTACTAATGCTTGTTTTTCCAGGATGAAGTTTAACGTGAATAAATTCAAGTCAAACTAAGGGCTAATGTTGGGGATGTTTACCAGCATGTTGACCCGGCAGGGTGTTAACCCGGCCATAGAGCAGGCTCAGCGGGTTAGCTCACTGCGGGGTTGAAGGACTCTTAGTGGGCCGGCTTGTGAGCACGATGCGTGTTTGCTTTTGGAGTTCTTCTCTACTTCTTCTTCTTCGTCGATCATAGGATGGGTTCCCGGTTGGCAGCCTGGGATTAGCAGGGTGGATGTCGTTCTTCTTTTTCATTTGATTTCATCCGTAGTCAGATCCTGCTCTTCTGTATGATGATTGCTATGTATTGATGTATTGATGTATTCATGCTATAGCTTGTGGTGAGTGTAAGTCTTTATCTGGTATTCTCATCTATTCAGTACATGGTATGTTGTAATGATATCCACCTTGCGAAGCGTCTTTGATATGCTCTTCTATCCTGGGTGGAACTTCCGAGTTCCTTGAGAATAGGCCCGCATATTGGGCGTGACACCTAGCCTTCCTGATCTGGTGCGCTCCTCAGCCCCTGGTGCAGATGTGGAGAACAATGGCATGAACATTAGTCCAGGCAGAAGTCGCCGCTGCCATGTACGGGTAGCCCTGCTCCGCCTCCACTTTTCTCCCCTCTCCCTCCCTCCTTCGAGTTCCATCTATGCAGCTCCAATATCTAGAGGTGCGCGATTGTCGCGACAAACGACAACAGCAAGGATGACTAGGCGGGGGTGGGAGGGAGTGCGTTCAGCCCATCCAGGTTGCGACCACCAAACCTGCATCCATATTATTCATGCCAGTGCTGCCACTCTCCTCTGAGGTGCCGGCCGGCCGGTACATACGGCAGTGCGTCATCTATCTCAGACTCTCTGTCACAGCTATTGATAATTGGAGTATATTCATCTCCAGTTACAACCCCATTTTTTCTGCACAACGCCTGGATGACTCAGTTCAAGACAGTATTCCTCTACCATGATGTAGTGCCGCCCTGGACTCGCAGCTTGTCGCCTGCACCTCACTACAATACCCAGAAGTGCATCGGCGCCGGCGGCAACCACAACGACCTCCCTGGGAAACACCCCTTCTCGACGGGAACTTTTCCTTCACGTATGATGGGAGCTTCGAAGAGGAAGGCATCGGGTATTCATGGGAGCTCCTCGTCCAGGTATAATTCTTCCCTTCATTCACTTTCTCGATTGCAGCCTTTTAGTTTACCCAAAAAAAGTTTACGTATACTACTAAGTATTGTACAAATCAAATGTAGGGTGGCTTCGGTCTTTTCCTAATGGATGGTTGGTTGTTATTCCTTTGACCATGATATTGTTATTACTTAAATGTTCTAATATACTGTACAAAGCTTCCATTGGTGTTGATCCAAAAAAATCACTCTGAAATATATATTTTCATTTGAAATCCAATACATATATTTCTATGCAAGCTAAGCTCGTTACACAGATGTTATTTTGTACAATAGTTTTGGTCCCATTGGTTTTGCATCCCTTTGATCTCAGGCCATATGACTTTCCATTCAAGATATATGACGGGGTATGGATATGATACACCCACATACAGAGTTGTGTATGTGAGAAGTTGGGAAGAAGCAGGCTTGTAGATGAAGCACAGTATATACTTATGGCTCAACAGAACTGACTACTCTAGCCTTCCCACCATTAGTGTAGTGTTCTCATCTTCCTTCCCCTGTTTTGTTGATAGATCTTCCAGATTCATCACCCTCCTTAAAATTTTCTGTACAATGCAACCATTTATCATTACAGGCGAGGGATTTAGTGCAGAAAGCTACTTTACAAGTAGTCTCTTGCTTTGAGCCAAGTAGTCTCAAGCTGGAGGATAACAGATTGGTCGAGAGGTTAGGGATCCCCATCAATGTTTTATTATTTGTCTGCAGGTATACTCACTCCAAATTCTAGATATTCTAGCGAGTAGATGTGCTGAAAGTATGTGCAACATAGTTCTTTTATTGTCTCGCTCTAATTTCTGCGGGAGTGTTGTTAAAACCCATGTAGCACGATGGTAGTTGTATGCTGCCATGGAGGAATTAAAGGCGCATGTTGATTAAAAGGATGGGTTTAAGTAAGGAGTGGTTGGGCTGACTAATATTGTCGATTGATTTATCAATCTGCTCATGATTAATTTAGTAGCCCAATTTGTTTTCTCAAAAAGGTACAGTATTTTATGGTACAAATTACACTTTGTGGCCTCAAATAGCATTCAGATTTATAGATTGATTTCTCTCGGAATTTTTTTAGAGATTTATTTCTGATTCTATCATATTAAATAACTTGCTTCAGAAACGAAGAAGCGCCATGGTTGGCTGTTGCTTGAGATGCATATGTCGGCAATGTTGCTAGAGCTAGGAATGCTTCCATATCCCATGAGGTCATTCAATTTATGTGTTGTGTGTTTTCTTCTTTTCTAAAGTTGGTTGTTGATGGATGAGCCAAACAGAGAAAAAGTGGCTTATGGGACTATTTTAGTTCATTATATCAGTTGTAGAAATCATGTGCCATTGTTATGTTCACGTCATTATTTGGTTTGACGTAGTTAGGGATTATATTTGCCATAATTCTACCTGTGTTTTGTTGTCAACAGTACTACAAGGGGTTAATCTATGCCATTTCATTTATTTTTGTAGATTAACTGGATCAAGAAGTTTATCTGTGATATGTGGGCTTTCCTGGATGAGGTTTTTTAACTAATATTTTAGAGTGTTATTCATTGCTTCATCGATTTGTGTGATGTATGATCATGATTAGCGGCACAGGGGGAACCCTTCCTAGGGCGGGGCCTCCATGTCTTCGCCGAGCAGGAGATGCATGGCCTCGTCAAGCAACTCCGGCCTCAGGTTGTCGACGCTCAACCTTGTCGAGTCTGTGGAGACGGTGATGGCCCACACCGGGCGGGAGCGCTTCTAGAGGGGAGCGATGCACCGGCGCAGAAATTCCTTGGCGACCATCGCTCCCGTGACCTTCGCGGCCTTCAACTCCTCCATCCTCTCCCAGAGCGGCGCCAGCCTCTCGTCGCTGAGCGGACTATGCAGGCGCGTGTCCATGTAGACCCAACACTGCCTGTAGCCCTCCACCTTCTTCGTGATCTTCATCGAGATGATGTCATCCGCCGTCCCTTCGACGTTGTGGAATGAAGCGCACCCCAAGCGCTGGTTCGCCGCGGATAGCCGCAGGCTATAGAAGTGGCGAAAGAGAGCCACAGAGGGCATCACACCGAGGAAGGCCTCGCAGAGGTAGGCGAACATGGCGAGGAGGAGGATGGAGTTCGGCTGGAGATGGAGTGCGTGGATCTCGTAATGCTAGAGGATGGCGCAGAAGAAGTCGGAGAAGGGAGGTACCAGCCCGGCGAAGACGGTGTGGAGGTAGAAAGGGAAGGTCGTCGCCTCTAGGTCGCGCGGCCTCCTTCCACTCGTTGTGGGCGCTGGCGGTCATCGGGATCACCTTGTCCAGCCCCTCCCTGTTGACGATGGTGGAGCGCAGCAGGGCCAGCTCCAGAGCCGCCACAGTCGGGGCCGCGGCCGCCGCTTTGCTTCTCTTGCTGGCGGGCGCCATGGATGCGCGAGGAGGCGAGAGGAGGAAGAGGATGCGAGGAGTTGGGTGCAAGGAGCCAAGGAGTACGAAGGAAGGCAATGATGGCTCTGCGCCCCGCGCGGGTCTGCTTTATGGCCGCGCCGGTGGTTACCCAGGCGTAGTGGGGGAAGTGGGGGCGTCCCATGTCCCGTCGTGCGCCACGCGTCCTGCCTGGGCCCGGCAGTCTGTTTCGGCCTGCTACTTGTAGCTTGCGTTGGTATTTCCCCGAAGAGGAAGGGATGATGCAACACAGTAGAGATAAGTATTTCCCTCAGTTATGAAACCAAGGTTATCGAACTAGTAGGAGAATCACGCAACACCTCGTTAGCAGCACCTGCACACAAACAACAAATCCTTGCACCCAACGCAAACGAGAGGTTGTCAATCTCTCGGCGGTCAATTGCAAGATTAAATTGTATTTAATAGATAGATAGATTGAAACAAAAATACAAAATAAAATAAATAAAAGAAAATGGCAGCAATATTTTTAGGGTTTTAGTAATATGATTTAGATAGACCCGGGGGCCATAGGTTTCACTAGAGGCTTCTCTCAAGAAAATAGCATACGGTGGGTAGACAAATTACTGTTGGGCAATTGATAGAAAAGCAAATAATCATGACGATATCCAAGGCAATGATCATGTATATAGGCATCACGTCCGAGACAAGTAGACTAACTCCTACCTGCATCTACTACTATTACTCCACACATCGACCGCTATCCAGCATGCATCTAGTGTATTAAGTCCATAAAGAACGGAGTAACGCCTTAAGAACGATGTCATGATGTAGACAATAGAAACTCAGGTATGAATAAACCCCATCTTTTTACCCTTAATAGCAATGATACATACATGTCATGTTCTTTTCTGTCACTGGGATTGAGCACCGCAAGATCGAACCCATTAAAAAGCACCTCTTCCCATGGCAAGATAAATCAATCTAGTTGGCCAAACCAAATCAATAGATCGAAGAAGAAATACGAGGCTGTAATAATCATGCATAAAAGAGATCAGAAAAGACTCAAATATTTTCATGGATAATCTGATCATAAACTCACAATTCATCGGATCCCAACAAACACACCGCAAAAAGTGATTACATCGGATAGAACTCCAAGAACATCGAGGAGAACATTGTATTGAAGATCAAAAAGAGAGAAGAAGCCATCTAGCTACTGCCTATGGACCCGAAGGTCTGTGGTAAACTACTCACGCATCATCAGAAGGGCAGCAAGGTTGATGTAGAACCCCTCCGTGATCGATTCCCCCTCCGGCGGAGTACCGGAGAAGGCCTCCAGATGGGGTCTCTCTGGAATAGAAACTTGCGGCGGCGGAAAAAGTATTTTGTGGACTCCCCTGAGGGTTTCTGATTTTTTCTGAATTTATAGTGGTGGAATTAGGTCAAACGTAGCAAACGGGGGCCCACGAGGCACCAGGGCGAGCCTGCCCCCCCCAGGCGTGCCCTGGTGGCTCGTGGCCACCTCCTGGGTCTTCTGGCCCTCTCCCGAAGGTTCTAGTGTTTATCTTGTCCAGAAAAAAAATCTCCAAAAAGTTTCGTGGCATTTGGACTTCATTTGGTATTGATTTTCTGTAAAACAAAAATAGGGCAGAAAACAGCAACTGGCACAGGGCACTAAGTTAATAGGTTAGTCTCCAAAAATGATATATAATTGCTGTAAATGATTATAAAAACATCCAAGATTGATAATATAACAGCATGGAACAATCAAAAATTATAGATACATTGGAGACGTATCAGCATCCCCAAGCTTAATTCCTGCTCGTCCTCGAGTAGGTAAATGATAAAAACAGAATTTTTGATGTGGAATGCTGCCTAACATTTTCATCTCATATTCTTTTCTTTTGTAGCATGGACATTGGGCTTGAATGATTCAAAGCAATAGTCTATAATTTGACATGAAGATATAAATACTCAAGCATGCTAACAAGCAACCATGTCTTTCAAAATATCAACGCTAAAGAAAGTTATCCCTAGCCCATTATGCTCAATCATCGATCCATTCATGAAAGACACTCAAATATTAGCTACATCCAATGCACAAGTATGACAATAGTGCTCTCTAGTTGGTGCGTTTGTAAGAGAAGATGGAGACTCAAATAAAAATAAAAAATGCATAAAAGTAAATAGATAGGCCCTTCGCAGAGGGAAGCAGAGATTTGTCAAATGTGCCAGAGCTCAAAGCTTAAATTAGAGAGATAAAAATATTTTGAGAGGCATGCTTTTCCTGTCAACAAAAACGACCGAGAGTTCCCAATATTTTCCATGCTAGACACATCATAGGCGGTTCCCAAACAGAAAGTAAAGTTTATTTCCTTTCCACCATTTCTTTCACAATCCATGGCTAGCCGTATCCACAGGTGCCCTCCAAACCAACACTTTCCAAGGAATTTTGTTGTTATTAATTTTGATTTCATTGTGGGACTGGGCATCCCTATTACCAGCCACTCTCTCGTGCAATGACAAGTGAATAAACACTCATCGTGAGAATAACACACCTAGCATGGAAAATAATGGCCAGCCCCTACCGCTTCATGAGTGGTATGGGCACACAGAACGGAAAAGTTATTTTGAAATTTAGATATGGCACATGCAAATTTACTTGGAACGGCATTGAAATACCGCATATAGGTAGATATAGTGGACTCATTTGGCACAACTTGGGTTTAAGGATTTTGGATGCACAAGCAGTATTTCCGCTTAGTACAAATGAAGGCTAGCAAAAGATTGAGAAGCAACCAACCAAAAAACAAAAACGGTCATAAACATGCATTGAACATAACTAACACCGAATAATGCACCATAAGTAGGATATCATTTCATTGCATAACTATTGACTTAACGTGCATGCATAGGGAATCACAAACCTTAACACTAATATTTTTACTAAATCACAATTACTCACTAACATGACTCACATATTATCATTTCCATATCGCAAAACGATTGCAAGGAATCACACTCATCATATCCAATGATCTATATGAAAGTTTTTATTTATATCCCTCTTGAATATTCATCACTTTGGGACCAAATTCATATCTTGTGCAAATTACCGTTACTATTATCAACTCTCAAAAAGATTTAAGTGAAGCATGAGAGTGCAAATATTTCTTCAAAATTTTAATCTTATCAATTCTCAAAATAATATAAGTGAAGCATGAGAATTCATTTCTCCAAAATTTCAATCTTATCAATTCTCAAAATAATATAAGTGAAGCATGAGAATTCATTTCTCCAAAATTTCAATCTTATCAATTCTCAAAATAATATAAGTGAAGCATGAGAATTCATTTCTCCAAAATTTCAATCAACTCTCAAAATAATATAAGTGAAGCATGAGAGTTTATTTCTTCAAAATATAGCCACCACCGTGCTCAAAAATATTTAAGTGAAGCACTAGAGCAACTACCTAGCTCAAAAATTTTAAGTGAAGCACATAGAGTATTCTAACAAATGATGATAAACGTGTGGCTCTCTCAAGATATGTGTGTTCAGCAAGGATGATTGTGACAAACTATAAAGAAAACAAAGCAAAGACTCATATAATACAAGATGCTCCAAGCAAAACACATATCATGTGACGAATAAAAATATAGCTCCAAGTAAAATTACCGATGGTTGGTAGAAGAAAGAGGGGATGCCTTCCGGGGCATCCCCAAGCTTAGATGCTTGAGTCTTCCTAGAATATTACCTTGGGGTGCCTCGGACATCCCCAAGCTTAGGCTTTTGCTACTCCTTATTCCTTCATCCATCGTGATCTCACCCAAAACTTGAAAACTTCAATCACACAAAACTCAACAAAACCTTCGTGAGATCCGTTAGTATAACAAAATAAATCACCACTTTAAGTACTGTTTCAAACCCATTCATATTTTATTTTTGCATTATACCTACTGTACTCTAACTTCACCATGGCTTATACCCCCGATACAATCCATAGATTCATCAAAACAAGCAAGTAGTGCATCAAAAACAGAACAGTCCGTAGAAATCTATTTAAAATCCATACTTCTGTAACTCCAAAAATTCTGATAAATTAGGAGAACGTGGGAAATTCATATACCAATACTGTGTAAAAATTTCAGATTTTTCTAACGCTCCAGTACAGAAACAAAATTCTGGCACTGGACGCGAAACTTTCTGTTTTCCAAACAGCATCAATTATACTATCTTCCAAATCATCCCAAAGGCTTTACTTGGCACAATTAAAAACACAAAAACACATTCATACCAGTAGCATAAATGTGAAAACACACAATAACAGAAAAAATTTATTTTATTCATTGGGTTGCCTCCCAACAAGCGCTATTGTTTTATGCCCCTAGCTAGGCATAAGATTTCAATGATGCTCACATGAAAGATAATAATTGAAACACAAAGAGAGCCTCATGTAGCATGTGAAAAACATATTTAAGTCTAACATACTTCCTATGCGTAGGCATTTTATAAGCAAACAAATTATCAAGGCAAGCAATTTCTAGCATATGCAAAGGAGAAGAATAAAACATTGACAATCTCAACATAACGAGAGATAGTTTAGTAACATGAAAATTTCTACAATCATATTTTCCTCTCTCATAATAATTACATGTAGGATCATAATCAAATTCAACAATATAGCTATCATATAAAATTTCTCTCCATGATCCACATACATAAAAAATTTATTATCTTCCAAAATAGTGGGATTATCATCAACGAAAGTTACGACCTCTCCAAACCCACTTTTAATAGTGTTGCAAATTTTATTATCAATAACATATTCATCATGAGGGTTAATTTTTTTTTTCAAGATCATAAAAAACATTATCACCCCAATCATGATCATTGCAATAAGTAGTGGTCATGACAAAATTATCATCCCCAAGCTTGTGGTTTTGCATATCATTAGCACAATTGACACTAATAGAATTTATAGTAACATCATTGCAATCATGCTTTTCATTCAAGGGGCTATCAAGTATGGGTGTTATAGCAATAATTTCATTTTTAACATAAGGAACTATATCAAGTTCATCTCTATAAGCATCTTCAATATTGGCATCGTGGCCATAAGAATAACAAGCATCATGTTCATCAAGAGGGGATATTTCAATCGAATCATCGAAATCATGATTATCTATAGATTCATGTGTATCATTATTCTCTTCCAAAGCAGTAGACATTCTCTCAATAAATTCACTAACATAGGCATTAGATGCATAATTTTCATAGCAATACTTAAGTATGGCAAAACTTTCAGATTTGTGGAAAGTAATATCATACTTTTCAATCAAAGAAGCAACTTCATAAGCACCCTTAAAAGCAACAAATTCTTCAATTTGTTCGATATCATAGTAATTATAAACACCCTTGGCATAAGAAGACAAGATTTCATTATCATTAAACTCACATAGGTCGGGAAGGTGTTTTTTAAGGTTCTTAGAGCAACAAGTAAAATCATAAATTTCACATAGATTCCAAGCATAGCATAGCAAACAATTTATTTGACGCCATAAGAGTCTCCCTTTTTTAGACAAACGGTGACGCACAAAATGAGCATGCTCATCTAAAGATTTTCCCTCAACTAAACTAGTTGGGGTCTCAGCACGAGCAATAATGGATCGAAGATGATGCAAGTAGTAAACTTTAAGTGAATATCTTATATTTTTACTTTTAGTTTCTGTTCTTGTGTGTTCGACATGAAGGCAATAAAAGCAAGCAAGTAAAGAGGCAAACAAGAAAAAGGCAAACGGAAAATATTTTTGTATTTTTGTAAAAACGTTTTAGAAGTGGGGTAGATGAAAACGAGAGGCAAATGCAAATAAAGTAAATGCAAGGAGATGACAGTTTATGCAAAGGTACTTGATAGATGTTGATGATGTCTCGCCGGCAACGGCGCCAGAAATTCTTCCTGCTACTTGTAGCTTGCGTTGGTATTTCCCCGAAGAGGAAGGGATGATGCATCACAGTAGAGATAAGTATTTCCCTCAGTTATGAAACCAAGGTTATCGAACCAGTAGGAGAATCACGCAACACCTCGTTAGCAGCACCTGCACACAAACAACAAATCCTTGCATCCAACGCAAACGAGAGGTTGTCAATCTCTCGGCGGTCAATTGCAAGATTAAATTGTATTTAATAGATAGATAGATTGAAACAAAAATACAAAATAAAATAACTAAAAGAAAATGGCAGCAATATTTTTAGGGTTTTAGTAATATGATTTAGATAGACCCGGGGGCCATAGGTTTCACTAGAGGCTTCTCTCAAGAAAATAGCATACGGTGGGTAGACAAATTACTGTTGGGCAATTGATAGAAAAGCAAATAATCATGACGATATCCAAGGCAATGATCATGTATATAGGCATCACGTCCGAGACAAGTAGACCGACTCCTGCCTGCATCTACTACTATTACTCCACACATCGACTGCTATCCAGCATGCATCTAGTGTATTAAGTCCATAAAGAACGGAGTAACGCCTTAAGAACGTTGACATGATGTAGACAAGATAAACTCAAGTATGAATAAACCCCATATTTTTTACCCTTAATAGCAACGATACATACGTGTCATGTCCCTTTTTGTCACTGGGATTGAGCACCGCAAGATCGAACCCATTACAAAGCACCTCTTCCCATGGCAAGATAAATCAATCTAGTTGGCCAAACCAAATCAATAGATCGGAGAAGAAATACAAGGCTATAATAATCATGCATAAAAGAGATCAGAAAAGACTCAAATATTTTCATGGATAATCTGATCATAAACTCACAATTCATCGAATCCCAACAAACACACCGCAAAAAGTGATTACATCGGATAGAACTCCAAGAACATCGAGGAGAACATTGTATTGAAGATCAAAAAGAGAGAAGAAGCCATCTAGCTACTGCCTATGGGCCCGAAGGTCTGTGGTAAACTACTCACGCATCATCATAAGGGCAGCAAGGTTGATGTAGAACCCCTCCGTGATCGATTCCCCCTCCGGCGGAGTACCGGAGAAGGCCTCCAGATGGGATCTCTCTGGAATAGAAACCTGCGGCGGTGGAAAAAGTATTTCATGGACTCCCCTGAGGGTTTCTGATTTTTTCTGAATTTATAGTGGTGGAATTAGGTCAAACGGAGCAAACGGGGGCCCACGAGGCACCAGGGCGCGCCTGCCCCCCAGGCGTGCCCTGGTGGCTCGTGGCCACCTCCTGGGTCTTCTGGCCCTCTCCCGAAGCTTCTAGTGTTTATCTTGTCTAGAAAAAAATCTCCAAAAAGTTTCGTGGCATTTGGACTTCGTTTGGTATTGATTTTCTGTAAAACAAAAACAGGGCAGAAAACAACAACTGGCACTGGGCACTAAGTTAATAGGTTTGTCTCCAAAAATGATATATAATTGCTATCAATGATTATAAAAACATCCAAGATTGATAATATAACAGCATGGAACAATAAAAAATTATAGATACGTTGGAGACGTATCACGGCCCTGCGCCGTTTCGTTCCCAACGGGCGGAAGCGTGCGCGTCGCGGGCCCGGGGGCTACTGTCGGCCCAGTGGGAACCAGGGTACCATGGGCCATCTGCCTACGGCCCAGGAAGCAATGCCTGGCGAGGCCCAACAGGCGGCCCAGTCATGGGCCCCATGAAGCAAGACACCTCGCGAGGCACCGGCCTCACGAGGACCCCCCTCCACAAGGAGTGGACCCACCAAAGCCGTCGGCAGCAGCAGGAAACCTCGCGAGGCGACCTCCCGAGGCGGCCTCCCGAGGCAGCCTCCCGAAGCCACCCGAGCAAGGCACCGCTGGGCGCCGGCTCCGCGGTCACATGCCCACCACATTGGTGATGCACCCGCGCAGGACGAAGATAGCGACAAGAGCCGTACCAGCAGGTGCGGTCAGGGGAGGTTTCCTCTTTGGTGATAAAGGGGCAGCTCCAGCTGCCCACCCGCAAAGCAAGTCCCAAAGCTTGCTCGTTTGGTGAAGGAAGACCAGGACGATAGGGCACGCCAGGGCGGATGTCATCGCCGAGCCCGCGAGCACGTCATGGGCGGTCCCTTTTGGAGGCGAAGAGTGCTTTTGTCAGTGTTGTGGGAAACGACTATCTATGGGACCGAACGGGTCCCTTCGTGATTCGGCTCAGGGGACATGCATGGGACAAAGAGCAGATTTTTAGTAGGTGCAAGAACACGCGGGGGGATTTATCCAGGTTCGGGCCGCTATGAGCGTAAAACCCTACTCCTGCTCTGTATTTGATCGTGTATGAACTCCGGTTACAGGGAGCGCAGTTTTCCGGCAAGGTGCACGGGAGAATACAGCTACGGCATGCAATTGAGCTGGGTCTCGACCGTTCTACCTATAGCCGTGGGCCTCCTTTTATAGGCTAAGGGGTTACCACAATGGCTAATACGGTCATTACGGAGTATGAACAGTGACTTGCACGGTCACCACGTCTATCTTCCAACGGGGTAAGACAAACGCATTTAATACACCGTTAGGTGCTACGTTGGGGAGGCGAGGCCTTGGGCAAAAGATCTGTACCACCGGCTCTGGCGCCCTCCTGTAATCTCGACACGTCCCAGGGACGGGTGTCATTAAAGTTAATCTTGGCATGGCGTGCAGACACGTGCCTTGGCCGGCTATGTTGACTGCCTACCCACTCGACACCTAGCCTATGAGCCTATCTGGTCGATGGTGAGGTGGAGCGGTAACGGGACAGAACAAGCCTGCTGGCACGGAGCTTGCCGGGCCTTGCTTTCCGGCAACCATAGTCTTGGTCTTCACCTTGCCGGGGCGGAGCTTGCCAGCAAGGGCAGCGTCGATCTTTAGTACGAGAATAGTACTTCTCGATGACCTGCCTTGAGGTCTTCTTCACGGTCTTTGGTGTTGAGTCTTGAGTCGTAGTTATCCTCTGTCAAGCCCTTGCCGGAAGGGAGGCTACAACGGCCTGTGCACATGTCTGGGTACGAGGGCACCCATGTCTTAGTACACCGACAGGAGCCCCAAACAGTGCACAGGCGGCGCGTGGCAGAAGATAACTGTCATAATCTTCTCTTTTACCGCACCCACCCATGATGCACATTAAATGCGGGCGTGGGAGAGGTGGAGCGAAGCGGCGGCGAGATGTGGTGCGCCTGAAAAGCGTAGCCATATAGGACGAAAAAGAGCCAGCCCTCGCGCCTTCCCCATAAAAAGGAAAAACGTGGAGGGCGCTGCTCATTTCGCCTGACTTCTCGCATCTCCTTCCTCGAATTCTGCCATTAAGGGAGGCGAGGCGGCAGGGAGAGTAATCCCCCTAGGGCGCTATAAAAGAGGGCGGGGGGAGTGGCAATCTTCCCCACCCATCTTCTGCCTCTGCCATTCTCCTCCTCCAACCTTTCGTCCATCCTTGCTTTCCTTGAGGTCTACCACTGCGATGGCGAGGGGTGGAGGTCGGGCCCGTGCATCTGCTTCCGCCTCGAGGGTCCCCTCTCGGGGCCGGACGCGTTCCTCGGTGGTCGTCGTGAGCGCCAGCCCTAGCGCCCACAGCAGAGCTGCCCCCCGCGGCCGCAGACGGCGCGGTACTCGTAGACGAGGCGGGCGTGGTGGACATGGCGGGGTGGCTGCCCTTCCCCCTCAGGCGGAAGCCCGCACGGTGGTGATGGTGCACGAGTCCCACACGGCGGTGGCAGCGCACGAGTTTGTCATGGGGCCGCACCGCCGGCTTCGCAATTGGCTCCGGCTCCCAGACCCCTTTGCGAGGGTGATGGAGAACAACATGTCCTCAGGCCTGTGGCTACAGGCAGATGGCTGATGCAACGGCCCCTCCTCGGTGGTGGCCGAGTTCTCTGTTCCTGACGCGGGGGTGGAAGTCGTTCTCCCGCTCCCGTAGTCTAAGGGAGGGGCAACTTCTCCAGTTTAGGTATGACGGATCTGCCACACTCTTCATGAAGTTCTTCGGGGTCTCCGGCGGCCGCATCGAATGCTGCGTGGAAAGTGAGAGCAGCAGTGGCACCGACTCCACCAGCGAGAGCAAGAGCGAGAGCGACGAAAGCTCCTCGCGTATCAAGAGCGAAGGCGACGACTCCGACTAGGCGCATAGTATTGCCCCAGTCGAATCTTGAAGATGAGCTGCGCTCCGCCTAGGCTCCTCTCCTTAGCTCCTATATCAAAACCAATGTAGCCCCGTGGGGGCATGGAAGATAACTTTTGCATCTAAACGTTTAACAGTTGCTGTAGTTCGTATTTTGAATGGACGTATGCATGTTGTTCTCCTTATTCCATTCTGTCTTTGCATGATTTTTGTACCCTATGCTTGCCGAAAATTTGCCGGTGCGCACATCCTTGCCACGAGCGCTCGAGGAACAGGTCCTCAGCAGCTTGCCGGAAATGCCGCTGCCGGCAAGGTCATGCTTGACGATTACAATGCAGCTACTTAGGTTGCCGAGCAGACTAGAAGCAAGGCAAGAGCACAGTTGATCACGGCAATGTTCCTTAGCTTGCAGGTTTCTCATACAAAGGCAAAAAAAATTCAAGGAGAGCCGTAATTATAACAAAGAATTTATTTCAAAGTTTTGCAACTTAGCTTATTCCTTGCTGTACTTCTTGCCGTAGGGTGACATCTTGAACGCGTCCGTTGCTATCCATACCGTCACTCCCCCCGGGAAACTTGTACGCGAGGAACCCTTTTTCCTTTAAGAAAATGAAAGAAGAGAAAAGAGGAGACTGGAACCTTGACGGTTCATTAATTACCTTATGAAAGGCAAAAAATGTCACACAAGACTGCCTGCAACACATAAATATAAATGTATTTTGACAAAAAGTTGTGAAACATTTAGTTTTTATTTATTATGCACGAGATCTGCGCCCGGCTTTGTACAAAGGTTTACATGCCTTGACGACAAACTTGTACAAAATAGGTTGCCGGGCAGCCCGGCAACTCCGCCTTACGGGTAGAATTTACGAAGATGCTCAATATTCCATGAGTTGAGCACCGGAGTGCCATCTTCGGTCTATAGCTGGACTGCGTCGGGCCTAGAGACTCGTACTACCCGGTAAGGGCCCTCCCACTTCGGCGTCAACTTGTTTTTACCCTTTGTGGATTGAATTCGACGAAGAACAAGGTCGCCTTCCTCAAGGTTCCTGGCATTCACTTTGCGGCTATGGTAGCGGCGCAAAGCTTGCTGGTACCGTGCAGCACGGACAACAGCTCGGAAACGATCTTCCTCAAGGTGCATGGGATCGTCATGCCGTAGCTCATCTTGGTCCTCCTCATCGAAGGCCAAGACTCGAGGTGACCCATATTTGAGTTCTGTGGGGAGCACCGCTTCTGCACCATACACAAGGGAGAAGGGTGTCTGGCCAGTGGCTTGATTTGGTGTCATTCTGATTGACCAAAGAACCGCCGGCAATTCTTCCACCCAGCGCCTTCCACACTGGTGCAACTTTTCGAAAGTTCTGGTCTTTAGACCACGCATCACTTCCGCATTTGCCCTCTCTACCTGCCCATTGCTTCTCGGGTGAGCAACGGAGGCATAGCAGATCTTATTTCCAAGTTCTTGGCAATATGCTGTGAAGACGCGACTCGTGAATTTGGTGCCGTTGTCGGTAATGATCCTGTTGGGTACACCAAAACGGGCAACCAATCCTTTGAGGAACTTGATAGCTGACTGTGCCGTCACCTTTCTCACTGGCTCTACCTCAGGCCACTTTGTAAACTTGTTGATTGCAATGCACAAGAATTAAAAGCCCCCGGTGGCACGGGGGAAAGGGCCGACAATGTCGAGCCCCCAGAACGAGAAGGGTCAGGAAAGAGGGATGGTTTAGAGGGCTTGAGCTGGTTGGTGGATGTCCTTGGAGTGGAACTGGCATGCTTCGCACCTGATAACCACCGCCAAGGCGTCTTGAAGGGCTGTCGGCCAGTAGAATCCTTGACGGAACGCCTTGCGGACAAGTGCGCATGACCCAATATGAGAGCCGCACATCCCTTCATGTATTTCTTCCAACAGCCTTTGTCCATCTTCCCGGGAGATGCATTTCAACTTTACCTCGTTTGGTCTCTTCCTGTACAAGGTGCTGTCAATAAACTTATACATCCTTGATTGACGGGCGACTCATTTTGCATCTTCTTGTTCATTGGGAACTCCTGTCTGGAGGAACTGGACAATCGGCTACGCCCATGCCGGAGCTTGTGGCTCGATGACAAGGACTAAAGGCATTTCTTCCTCTGCGGGAGTGCTTGCTTCGACGGCAAGTATCTGGCTTGCCGGATGCTGCTGCTTACCAACAAAGGGTGGCTTGTCGGTGGTATCTGCTTTCTTGGCGGCTATGGGTAGCTCTGCCGGAAAGTAACCATCAACATCTTGTTTTCTTTTCTTCGCCAGCTTCGATGGTGTAACGGATGGCTGAGTTAGTTGGAGCACAAAAGTTCCTGGCTCCATAGGCATCTTTTGGGCGGCAAGCTTTGATAGGTCGTCGGAAATCTCATTCCGGGCACGAGGAACGTGCTTTGCTTGCAAACCGTCAAAGTGCTCTTCCAACTTTCTCACTTCATCGACATATGCCTCCATCAAAAAGCTCTGGTAATCCTTGTTGACCTGCCTCACCACAAGCTATGAGTCACCTCTGATAATCAGTTTCCGGATACCGAGGTCGATTGCAATGCGCAGACCGGCAAGCAAACCCTCGTACTCAGCAGTGTTGTTGGTGGCCTGCTCCCTGGGGAAGTGCATCTGGACCACATATTTGAGGTGCTCTCCGGTGGGTGCTATAAGCAGCACACCGGCACTGACACCTTTTAGCGTGAAAACACCGTCGAAGTACATGACCCAATCATCAACTGTTTCCTTGCCGGGGAGAGAGGTCTCTGGTTTTTCTTCATCTGGCGTTGGGGTCCATTCTGCAATGAATTCTGCCAAGGCTCTGCTCTGAATCGTCGAGGTGCTCTCAAACTTCAGATCAAAACTTGATAACTCCAACGCCCACTCCACAATCCTGCCGGTTGCCTCTGGATTTCTCAAGATGCGTTGCAACAGAAAGTGAGTGACGACGGTGACTGGGTGTGCTTGAAAATAATGGCGCAGCTTCCTTGAGCCCATGAGAAGGCCAAAAAGCAACTTTTGCACACCAGAGTACCTTGACCTAGTCCCTTGCAGGAGGGAGCTGACGAAGTAAACTGGGCGCTGCACCATCTTCTTCTTCACAACTTGCTGATCTGACTGGCTGGCTTGCACAATCTCTGGCTTGTCGGCACCTGACCTTGCCGGAAATGATTCCGGCTCATCGGGTCGTGGCTCCGCGGCTGCTACCTCTTCCTCATCTACCTCTCTTTCAGCCACAAGTGCAGCACTAACCACTTGATATGTCGCCGCTAAGTATAGCGGCAACGTCTCTTGCGGCCTAGGCGCAACTAGGACTAGCGGAGAGGACAGGTACTCCTTCAAATCTCAGAGTGCGGCCTCCACTTCCGGAGTCCAATTCACTGGACCTGCCTTTTTCAATATCTTGAAAAATGGCAAAGTGTGCTCTGCCGATTTGGAGATGAACTTGCTGAGGGCGGTAACACAGTCGGCAAGACGCCTGACATCCTTGACGCGTCTCGGTGCTTCCATCTACTCAATTGCCCTGATCTTGTCAGTGTTGGCTTCAATCCCCCTCTGAGACACAAAGAAACCAAGAAGCTTGCTGGATGGAACACCGAACACACACTTCTCGGGGTTGAGCTTCAAGTTGAGCTTGCGCAAGTTGGCAAAAGTTTCCTCGAGATCCTGGATCAGTGTTGGCTTATCTCTGGTTTTGACCACAATGTCATCCATATAAGCTTCCACATTTCTATGCACCTGTGGCTCAAAACCAATCTGGACCACTCTGGCAAAGGTCGCTCCGGCACTCTTCAGTCCGAAAGGCATACGCAAAAAGCAGTATGTGCCACATGGAGTGATGAATGTGGTCTTCTCCTCATCTTCCTTGGCCATAAAAATCTGATGATAACCAGAATAGGCGTCAAGGAAGCAGAGTCACAGCTGACAGTGGAGTCTACAATCTTGTCTATGCGCGGCAAAGGGAAAGGGTCCTTGGGACAGGCTTTATTTATATCAGTGAAGTCGATACAAAGCCTCCACTTCCGGTTTGCCTTGCGCACCACCACCGGATTAGCTAACCACGTAGGGTGTAGCACTCCTCTAACCAGGCCTGCTGCTTCTAACTTCTTAATCTCCTTGGCAATGAACTCTTGCCGCTCCAAGGCTTGCTTTCTGATCTTCTGCTTGACGGGCCTCGCATGAGGGCAGACAGCAAGGTGGTGCTCAATTACCTCCCTAGGAACACCGGGGATGTCAGATTCTTGCCAAGCAAACACATCAACATTCACCCGTAGGAAGGCAACGAGTTCGCTTTCCTGCTCGTCACTGAGAGTGGCACTTATAGAGAAAGTGCCGCCCGTCCCATCTTCTTTCGCAGAAACTTGTTTGCTTGCTAGCGCGGAAGCCTTGGCTCCCTAGCTCTTGCCGGTAGAGCTCTCTAGTGTGTCCTTGACAGGCATGCTGCACTCCGAAGTGTGCTTCCCGGAGCCCTTCCCAGAGGTCTTGCCAGTCTTCTTCTTCTTTCCTCCCCCGGGAGCTTTGACGGCAGGGGCAAGTGCCTCGATGGCAGCCGTTGCTGCTGCCTCCCGGTAGAGCTTGTCAACACAGATGATTGCGTCCTTGTAGTTTGACATGATGGTGAGGACCCCCATCGGCCCCGGCATCTTGACAACGTTGTATGCATAGTGCCACGCGGCCATAAACTTTGCCAGGGCTGGGCTTCCCAAAATCCCATTGTACGGCAGCGGCATCTTGACGACGTCGAAGGTAACCTTCTCCGTCCGATGGTTGAGCTCGCTGCCGAACGTGACCGGCAATGTGACTTGGCCCTTTGGCTTGTTCCTCCCCGGACTGATCCCTTGGAAACTACCTGTCTCCTCAAGATCCTTGTCGGGATCTGCAGCCTCTTGATCACATCTGGGGAGATCAAGTTCAAGCCTGCCCCACCATCAACCAGTATTTTCATCACCTTGAGGTTGCGAATTGTTGGTGAGACCAACAACGGCAAACACCCGACCGTAGTGGTGCGATTAGGGTGGTCCTCGGCGTCAAAGACGATGGGCGAGTGTGACCACTTGAGTGGCTTCTGTACCTCCATCACTGGCTCCGCTGCATTGACTTCGTGGATCGACTGCTTTAGTTGCCGGTGCGAGGAGTGCAAAGATGCGCCTCTGTCAACACACATGGCATCCACCGCATTTTGGAACTCCTTTCCGGACCCGCCTCCATCCTCATCACTATCATCCTCTTCTTGCTGGCCCTGAGCAGCCTTCTCTTTTGGCTGCTTGGCCTTGCCACGGCGCCCTCCACGGCCACCATGGTCTTGCTTGCCGGACCCACTAGCATCATCTTCGGCCTTCTCCTTGTCACGCTTCTCGTACTCTTGCTTCTGCTTTTCGGCAAGTTGCTCTACTTGCTGGCATTGCTGGAGGTCGTGGCCCTTGGTGTGGTGGATGTTGCAGTACGGCCCGCCAGTCTTGCCGGCCTTCTCGCCTGCCGCAGCTTCTTGGCAGGCATTGCACCCAGTAACTTCCTTGACGGGGATGTTTGCCTTCGGCTTCTTGGTGGCGTTGGTGTCGCCAGAGCTCTCGACGGCCAGTACAGTCTTGTTCTTGCGATTTCTGTTGCGCTTCCTATTCTTCTTCTGCGGGGTCGATGCGTCATCGTCCTCGGAGTAGACGTCTGCACCAGCATCTTCCCCTGGGAGTCGCCTCCCTTCCTCAGCACGTGCACACCTATCCGCCAAGGCGTATAGATCGTTAATGGTTTTAACCTGCTTGACATTCATCTCTGACCACATCCTGCGGTTGTGCACATTCGTGTGGAACACGGCAACAACAGCTGCGGGATGGATGTCGGGGATGTTGTGGTGCACACGGCTGAACCGTTGTATGTACTTGCGGAGGTTCTCTCCATCTCTTTGGGGGATCACCTGCAAATCGTTGGGCTGACTTGGGAGCTTGTGGCCACCCTGGTAAGCGCCAACGAAATGATGGCATAGATCCGCCCAAGAGGAAATGGAGCCCGCAGGCAAGTTCATCAACCATGACCTGACGTTGGGCCGAAGCGCCAACGGGAAGTAGTTGGCGAGTACTTTCTTGTCCCATCCCCCGGCAGCCTCCACCGCGATGGTGTAGATGCCAAGGAACTCGGCTAGGTTGAGCGTGCCGTCGTACTTGTCGGGCAGCTCCGGCTTGAAGGCACGGGCGGACGACCAATGAACTTGTCGCAGCTCACGAGTAAACACCGGGCACCCCACGTCATAGGGCAAGTACCCAATGGCTACTGGAGCGAGCATGTTCACTGCCGGCCTGGCATGGTCATCGGATTAACGGCGTGCTTCCCGGCGCCGCTCGATCTTCGTGCGGGTGTCTTCATCGCACCGCTCGCGAAGCACTTGGCACTGATCTTGGCGGCACCGTGGATCTGACGAAGCCATAGACAGCACGTCATGGTCGTCTGATTGGTGGGCTGGTCGCTGTGATGGTGGGGGGTGCTGAGGCGACTGCACCGTTGGCGCGGTGTCTTCAACAAGGTAGCCGGACGGTCCCACCAGCATGGTGGGTGGTCGCCGTGAGGGCCCCACGTCTTGTGTTTTGTCGGGATTGGCAAAACTGATGAGACTCTGAATGGTGGCTCTCCATTCGTCCATCTTGTCCGGGCTTGGCGGGAAGTTCAAAAGTATTTGAACCCACGCCATGGCCTCTGCCGCCATGGTTGGCATGGCCGGGAGCACGGAACGAAGCATCGCTCGACTCCTGGCAGAGCCAGAAGGAGCTTCATTATGTCCATGTCGCCGCGGCTCATGCTCGCCAACAGGTGGACGTGGTGGTGGCGGCGGTGCTCCGTGAGCAATCGGAAGTTGCTGCACAGGGATCTCACCTTGCGGTCGTCTGGAACCGCCAGCAACATGGGGGAGCGTGTCGTGCCCATCTTGCGATGGCTGCGGATGCCTCCCTGCGCTGTTTTTGGACATCGCCGCAACATTCTAGGATGTTGTGGCGGCTGGGTTCTGGGCCGCAGCAATATGAACTATATTACTATGATGACTGCGCTCACCAGAATGTCTTGGAAGTTGACCGGCTGCGACGTCGCCGGTCCTGTGGCTAGGCTCAGCAACATGGCAGGGGTGCTGGGCGCCCGCACCACTTGCTCCTCCTGCTCCGCCCATCCCAACCGTAGCGCCCGCGCAGTCTGCGCCGCCTAGGAAGGTGGCTTGGACGTGGTAGGAGCCTTCGTGGCTCCACTCTGCTTCTTCGGTGCCATCGACGAAGATGATGAAGTTGGTACTCACACTACCAAAAAACTGATTTGTGACACACAATCCCCCTACCTGGCGCGCCAAAGATGTCGTGGGAAACGACTATCTATGGGACCGAACGGGTCCCTTTGCGATTCGGCTCAGGGGACAAGCATGGGACAAAGAGCAGATTTTTAGTAGGTGCAAGAACACGCGGGGGATTTATCCAGGTTCGGGCCACTATGAGCGTAAAAGATGTTATGGGAAACGCCTATCTATGGGACCGAACGGGTCCCTTTGAGATTCAGCTCAGGGGACATGCATGGGACAAAGAGCAGATTTTTAGTAGGTGCAAGAACACGCGGGGGATTTATCCAGGTTCGGGCCGCTATGAGCGTAAAACCCTACTCCTGCTCTGTGTTTGATCGTGTATGAACTCTGGTTACAGGGAGCGCAGTTTTTCGGCAAGGTGCACGGGAAAATGCAGCTACGGCATGTAATTGAGCTGGGTCTCGACCGTTCTACCTGTAGCCGTGGGCCTCCTTTTATAGGCTAAGGGGTTACCACAATGGCTAATACGGTCATTACAGAGTATGAACAGTGACTTGCACCGTCACCACACCAATCTTCCAACGGGGTAAGACAAACACATTTAATACACCGTTAGGTGCTACGTCGGGGAGGCGAGGCCTTGGGCAAAAGATCTGTACCACCGGCCCTGGCGCCCTCCTGTAATCTCGACACGTCCCAGGGATGGGTGTCATTAAAGTTAATCTTGGCATGGCGTGCTGACACGTGCCTTGGCCGGCTATGTTGACTGCCTGCCCGCTCGACACCTAGCCTATGAGCCTATCTGGTCGATGGTGAGGTGGAGCGGTAACGGGACAGAACAAGCCTGCTGGCACAGAGCTTGCCGGCAAGCATAGTCTTGGTCTTCACCTTGCCGGGGCGGAGCTTGCCAGCAAGGGCAGCGTCGATCTTTAGTACGAGAATAGTACTTCTCGATGACCTGCCTTGAGGTCTTCTTCATGGTCTTGGTGTTGAGTCTTGAGTCGTAGTTATCCTCTGTCAAGCCCTTGCCGGGAGGGAGGCTACAACTGCCTGTGCACAAGTCTGCGTACGAGGGCACCCATGTCTTAGTACACCGACAGTCAGGATAAGACTGGGCGCCTGTCCCCCTTCAAACCGCCGTTGTGTGGCTACCCTTCCCACCAATATTTTCGGGGGATGAGGACCGCGGCGGCTATAAAAGGGGCAGTGCTGCCACCATAGAGGGGGATCGATTCCACCATCTTCTAACCTGTCTAGGAGAACTCTCTTGCCCACAATAATCCCAAACACAAGCAGGAGTAGGGTTTTACACCGCACGGTGGCCCGAACTTGGGTAGCTGCTGTGTCCCTCCCGTGCCCTGTGTGTGAGTGCGCTCTCGTCGTGCCGAGCTCGCTATAGCCTCGCCGTGGTCATCGTCCGGTCATTGGGAGCGAGCCAACCCCCAGTGTTCGAACTAGGGTCCCCAGAGCCCCATTTCCGACAGCGTGGGCTGTAGGCGTACGTCAAGGTCGACCGTGAGCTTCTTGACGACGGTGAACTTGTCGAGGAAGCCGACGAGGGCCTCGTCGAACAAGGGGACAAAACTCTCGTCCCAGAGGCCTCTCGCCCTGGCGGCCTCAAGCACCACCTGGAGACGTTCCTCGGTGCCGGGCCGTAGGCCGGTGTCGTGGACCATCTGGCACAGCTGGCTCATGCTCGCGCTCATCGCCTCCATGGGTCGAACTTTTGGTTAATTGATCTTGCGATTGGAGTGATCACTCTTGCCCTTAGTGTAGGTACGTAGGTGCGTACGATTTCGTAGATGGATTGGACTATGGTGGGGAGCCTTTATATGAGAAGTGCAGACTGCGTTGCATTCACGTGTGCGTTGGCCATCTACTGCTCGGTCCTTACTACTAGTAGTAGTGTGGTTGATGAGATTTCAGATTTGAGCCCTCAACCGAAAGGGAGAGTGTACAATATCATTGGAAACTACATACAAATATGAATAAAACAATACTCCATGTATTTATTTATGGAGGGAGTGGTATGTTTTTTGTGACATGCATTACTACATTGTCGGTGTACTAAAACATGGGTGCCTTCGTATCCTGACTTGTGCACAGGCAGTTGTAGCCTTCCCGACGGCAAGGGCCTGCCGGAGGATTGCTTCCGTCAAGGCTAAAGATTAGATTAACAAGACCATGAAGAAGACCTCCAGGCAGGTCATCGAGAAGTACTATTCTAGTACCGAAGATCAAGATTACCTTTGCCAGCAAGCTCCGCACCGGCAAGGTGGGAAACCAGCAGGACCAAGACCCGGCAAGCTACTTGCCAGCAAGCGAAGGCCCGGCAAGCTCCGTCCTAGTAGGCCCATTCTGTCTCGTTACTGCTCCACCTCATCATCGACCAGATAAGCTCGTATGATAGGTGTCGAGTGGGCAGGCAGTCAAACATAGCTGGCCAAGGAACGTGTCAGCATGCCACACAAGGGTTAACTTTAATGACACCCGTCCCTGGGACGTGTCGAGATAACAGGAGGGCGGCTGGACTGGTAATACAGATCTTTTGCCCAAAGCCTCGCCTCCCCAGCGTAGCACCTAAAAGTGCATTTAAAGCGCTTGTGCTACCCCGTTAGGAGATAGACTTGGTGACGATGCAGTCATTGTTCATAACCTATAATGACTGTATTAGCCACTGTGGTAACCCCTTGGCCTATAAAAGGAGGCCCACGGCTACAGTTAGAACGGTCGACACCTAGTTCAATTACGCATTGTAGCTGCACTTCCCGCGCACCTTGCCGGCAAGCTGCGCTCCTTGTAATCTTGAGCTCATCTATAATCAAACCACCAAAGTAGGAGTAGCGTTTTACGCTCATAGCGGCCCGAACCTGGATAAACCATAGTGTGTTCTTGCATCTATCAGCCCTGCTCTTTGTAGCACGCCGATCCCCGTAGCCGAATCGCAAAGGGGCCCTCTCGGTCCCATAGATCGTCATTTTTCCATGACATCTTTTGCGCGCCAGGCAGGGGGATCGTGTGTCACGAATCAGCATTGGTAGTGAGAGTACCACCCCCATCACCTTCGTTGATGGCGCCGAAGAAGAAGAGTGGAGCCGCGACGGCTCCCACCACCTCCAAGCTGCCTTCCCAGGCGTCCGTAGGCGACGCAGGCGGTGCGGCCTGTCAGGTCATTGGGAACCGGGGTACCACGGCCCGTCTGCCTGCGGCCCAGGAGACGACGCTTGGCGATGGCCCAAGACGCGGCCCGTTAAGGGCGCCGCGAAGCGAAGACACCTCGCGAGGCGCCAGCCCCCATGGACCCCTCCTCAAGGCATGAGCCACCAACACTTAGCCGCAGCAGTGGTGGAAGCCTCGCGAGGCAGCCTCCCGAGGCGCCCCCCCCCCCCCCCCGAGGCGGGCGCCCGAGGCCATCCGGCCTGGCGTCAGTTGCGCGATCCTGTGCCCATCACGTGGGTGACGCGCGTGGCGATGAATGGGGCTAGAGGCCGCGTTAGCGGGCGCAGATACAGAGGTTTTCCTCTTTGGTGCTAAAGGGGCAGCCCCAGCTGCCCACCTCCAAAGCAAGTCCCAAGGACTGCTCGTTTGGTGAAAGAAGACCAAGACAGCAAGGCGCACAGGATGGAGGTCACCACCGAGCCCACCGGCGCGTCATGGATTGCGCTTTTCCAGGCGAAGACCGACTTTAGTCAGGATAGCCTGAGCGCCTGTCCCCTTTCAAAACCCACCAAGTGTGGCAACCCTTCGCGCCTAGATTTTCAGGGGAAGAGGACCAGGGCGGTTATAGAAGGGACATAGCTGCCATTGTAGAAAGGACCGATTCCTCGTCTCCTACCATGTACGCGAGAACACCTTCTTGCCCGCTGCAATCCCAACCACAAGCAGGAGTAGGGTTTTACACCGCAAGGTGGCCTGAACCAGGGTAACCGTCGTGTCCCCTGTCGGCCTCCGCGCTAGCGCTCTCGCCGTAGCCTCGCCGTGGTCACCCTGGGTTGGGAAGAACTATCTCGCCCCCAGTGTTCGAAATTTTAGTTCCCTGGAGCCACGGTTCCGACATTTGGCGCGCCAGGTAGGGGCTGCTTCAGTTCTTCCCACCTCCTCACCACCATGGCCGACGCTCGCCATGAGCGCTACGCGCGCCGAGCTGCCAGGGTGGCCCAGACGGAGCCTGTCGCCCGTGACAACCGTCGACGCCGCGCCGCCGGCACCACCACCGACCCTGCTGCGAGGGAGCAGCAGGTTTCCTTCCTCCACCTGTCCGTGCAGGTAGACGGCCACACCGCCTCGGCCTCCTCGCTCGCCCGCGGTGATGCACCGGCCCCGTAGGCCGCGCTGCTCATGGCGCGCGAGCTCCTGCGCTACCGCCCCACCGACGCCGGCTATGATGCCTGGCTCGGCCGCATCACCGAGCTCGTCAATGCCGCCGGAGATGCCCCGGTGCCCTCTCACTCACTCCGCCCTCCGCCATCTCGTGCCGGGGACATGGCACATGATGCGCCTCCTCCGCTTAGCGAGGGTGCCCGTCGCCACCGCGACGCACGGGCGCGTGAGTTGTCCCGCGGCGCGTCTTCACCGAACCACGGCGAGCCCAGCTGCCAGATAGTTCGGCGCGCGCCACCAGACACGCGCGTCCTCCTCGAGCGGCAGTGCCAGCGTCAAGATAGGACCATCCAGGAGGTCGCGGCCGCTGGCCGCCAGAACCGTGCCGCCCTCGCCGGTGGCGTCCCTTCCAGGTGTGGGGGCTGCCACGCCTTCACCCGCAAGCTGCGCCGCGTGGTGTGGCCTACCAAGTTCAAGCCAGACCTGCCTCCGCGCTACGACGACACCCCCAACCCCGTAGAGTTCCTGCAGCTCTATGCACTGAGCATCGAGGCAGCGAACGGCGACGACAAGGTCATGGCAAACTTGTTTCCCATGGCCCTCAAGGACGGCCCGCGCTCATGGCTCATGAACCTCCCCGAGGCGTCCATCTCCTCGTGGGCCGAGCTCTACCGGCAATTTGTCGCCAACTTCAAGGGCATCCATGAGCGCTCCCTCATGCTCAACGACTTGTGCGCCATGCGCCAGCACCCCGACGAGACTCTCCGCAAGTACATCCAGCGCTTTAGCCAAGTGCTTAACAAGATCCCGCGCACCTCCGAGGCCGCCATCGTCTCCGCGTTCTCCAACGGCGTCGCGGACGTCCGGATGCGCGAGAAGCTCGCCATCAACGACGAGCTCAACTCTGTGCTCGAGCTGTTCGACCTTGCCTATAGGTGCGCCAAGGCCGAAGAGGGCCGCCTTTTCGCCCACAACGACCCTGATGCGGCGCCAGACGCTGCCAAGGCCAAGAGCAAGGACGCCAAGCGCAAGGGAAATACCGTGCTCGTGGCGGAGCCCGAGCAGAAGCGCGGCCGCGAGGATGACGAGCCCAAGAGGGACAGCCGCCCTCTTCGCGCCTACCACGACTCGCACTCCCACAACACCGAGGACTGCCACGAGCTCAAGCTGCTTCACGATGAGCGCCTGGGCCGCCGAAGCGACCACAACGACTGTGGCACCGGCCGCGGAGGCGCCGCAATGGCAACCACTAGGGAGACCGCAACGACAACGTCAACTTCTGCCAGGGCTAGCGCGACCAGCCTCGCGAGGCCGCCTGGCGCGACCAGCCTCGTGAGGCCAACCCCCAGGCCAACGCCGCTCTCCCACCGCTGCCGCTGCCACCACGAAGGAATGACAGCAACCAGCCTGACGAGGGCGCCGGGGGCTACCAGGAGCCTCGCGGTGTGGCTTGCATCCTTGGCGGGGCCTAGGCTCCCGCGACCAACCGCCACTTCAAGTTGTTCTCTCGTGAGGTGAACGCCGCCCTCCCGAGGCCCGAGGCCGCTCGGCCCCTCAAGTGGTAGCAATACGCAATCACCTTCGACTCCAACGATCACCCCAAGTCTTCAAGTGCTGCGGGCACGGTCCCCATGCTGTGCACCCCCACCATCAGCAACATCGCCGTCACCAAGACGCTCATCGACGGAGGTGCCGGCTTCAATGTGATCTCCATCGAGACCTTCGAGCAGCTCCAAGTGCCCTACGACTAGCTGATGCCGACCAGGCCCTCCTCCGGAGTGACTGATGGCTCCACCATCCCTCTGGGGCAAGTGCGCCTCCCCGTCACCTTTGGCACCCGCAAGAACTACCACACCGAGCTCATCGACTTCGATGTGGCGCACATCAGCCTGCCGTACAACGCCATCCTGGGCTACGCGGCACTCGCCAAGTTCATGGCGGCAACCCACCATGCCTACAACGTTCTCAAGATGCCGGGCTGTAGCGGCATCATCACTGTCTGCTGTGATGAGAAGGACGCGGTACGCTCCCTTGAGAGCGCCTACAAGGCTGCCGCCACCGCCTATCCTGCCGACGATGACGTCGCCGAGCCTCATGAGGCCACGCCCACGAAGAAGAAGCAGCTGTTCTCTCAGGACCGCGCCGAGACGAAGAAAGTGTCGGTGGACGGCAGCGGCTCAGGCCCTGCCTTCACCATCGACACTGGCCTCTCTCCTGCATAGGAAGACGCGCTCGTCACCTTCCTTCGGGCAAATTCAGATGTGTTCGCCTGGACGGCATCTGATTTATCCGGTGTGCCGAGGGAGGTGATCGAGCACCACTTAGCGGTGTGCCCCAATGCATGCCCCGTGAAATAGAAGGCACGGCACCAGGCGCGAGAGAAGCAAGATTTCATCGTCAAGGAAGTTCAGAAGCTCCAAGAAGCTGGAGTCATCCGTCAGGTGCACCATCCCGAATGGCTCGCCAACCCAGTCGTGGTGCCCAAGAAGTGCGGCAAAGATCGAATGTGCGTCGACTTCACGAGCCTCAACAAGTTCTGCCCTCAGGATCCTTTTCCGCTACCCCGCATCGACTAGATCGTGGACTCCACCACCGGGTGCGAGTTGGTATGCTTCCTAGACGCCTTCTCAGGCTACCACCAGATCAAGATGGCAACCGAAGACGTGGAGAAGACGGCCTTCATCACCCCCTGCGGCATATTCTGCTACATCTGCATGCCCTTCGGCCTCAGGAGTGCCGGAGCCACCTTCTAGAGGCTGATGCGTATCGCCTTGGGGCCCCAGATGGGAAGAAACGCCGAGGCCTACGTCGATGACATCGTTGTCAAGACTCGCGAGGCCTGGTCCCTCCTCGCGGACCTCAAAGAGACATTCGACAATCTGCACAGGGTCAACCTCAAGCTCAACCCAGACAAGTGCGTCTTCGGAGTTCCCTCCGGCAAGCTACAGACTCGCGAGGCCTGGTCCCTCCTCGCGGACCTCAAAGAGACATTCGACAATCTGCGCAAGGTCAACCTCAAGCTCAACCCAGACAAGTGCGTCTTCGGAGTTCCCTCCGGCAAGCTGCTTGGCTTCCTGGTCTCCCACCGCGGCATCGAGGCCAACCCTGAGAAGATCAAGGCCATCGAGAAGATGCATCCTCCCCAGAGCCTCAAGGAGATGCAGCGCCTGGCGGGATGCATGGCCTCGCTTGGGCGATTCATCTCCAAGTTCGGCGAGTGAGCCCTGCCGTTCTTCAAGCTCATGAAGAGATCCGGCCCCTTCAAGTGGACTCCCGAGGCCGACGCTGCCTTTGAAGACATCAAGAGGTACCTCACGAGCCCGCCCATCATGGTCGTGCCACGCTCTTGCGAGCCCTTGCTCCTATACTTGGTAGCTACTCCCCAGACGGCCAATGCGGCCCTGGTGGCAGTCCGAGAAGAGCGCGTCTGCGCATAGAAGAAGCTGGCCGCGCCGCCTCCCGAGGCCGCGCCTTCGCCTGCCGAGGGTCCTCCTCAGGAGGCCTCGAGTGAGCCGCCTCGCGAGCTGCCTCCCGAGCCTCCTGAGCCTCATGAGCCCCTCGGGCCCCTCGAAGACCAAGCTGCCCCGACAACTACACGCCTCGTCAAGCACCCGGTGTACTTCGTCTACACAGTGCTGCGAGATGCGCACAAGCGCTACCCCATGTAGCAGAAGCTCCTCCTCGCGCTCCTCGTCGCCTCCAGGATGCTGCGCCACTACTTCCAGGGCCATCCCATCAAGGTGATCTCATCTTACCCCCTGGAGCAAGTCCCGCGCAGCCCCAATTCCACTGTCCGCGTCGCCGAATGGAACATCGAGCTGCAGGCCTTCGAGCTGGAATTCTGCACCCCAAGGGTGATCAAGGGGGCAGAGCTGGCTGACTTCGTAGAGGAATGGACGGATCCGCCCCAGGAGGAGCCTCGCGAGGCCGAATCTCTCTTTCCTGTGGACGAGGCACCTGGCGACTGGACTATGCACTTTGATGGCGCCTTCTCCCGACAGGGCACAGGGGATGGCGTCGTGCTCACTTCACCAACAAGAGACAAGCTCCACTACGCCGTCTAGCTCTACTTCCAGCGCGACGACAAGGTCTCCAACAACATCACAGAGTACGAAGGCCTCATCGCCAGACTCAAGGCTGCCTCTGCTCTGGGCATCAAACGCCTCACCATCAAGGGCAATTCACAGCTCCTCGTCACCTTCTCCAACAAAAGCTACAAGCCCAAGGACGAGCACATGGCCGCCTATTTGGAAGAGGTACGTAAGCTCGAGAAGCGTTTCCTTGGTCTGGAGCCCCAGCACGTCCCTCGCTACGGCAACAAGGAGGCCGACGATATCGCCAAGCGAGCATCTCGCCGCGAGCCTCAGAACCCTGGCATCTTCGAGGAAAGGCTCCTTAAGCCATCAGCTACACCGCCTACCACGGGCGCCACACTGCTTCACGAGGAGCTCCCACCCGCACCACCCATGGGCGCACCAGACTGCGGCCCAGCCTCAGGAGCCCGCCTGTTGCTGGCGCTCGAAACCCCAAGCGAACAGCTGGGCCGTTGAATTCAAGGCCGACTTGCTTCACGGCACCCTCCTGGAGAAGGACTCAGAGGCAGAGCGCGTGGCTCGCCAGGCCACCGCTTACTACTTGAAGGACGGTAAGCTGTACCGCAGGCGCCCCAATGGCGTCTCGCTGCAGTGCATCTCTGAAGAACAAGGTCGCGAGCTGCTCACCGACATCGATGGAGGAGACTGTGGTCACCACTCCTCATCGCGCACCCTTGCCGGCAAGTTGTTCCGCAGCGGCTTCTACTGGCCCACCGTGCTTCACGACGCCACCGAGCTGGTCCAATCCTGTGAAGCTTGCCAATTCCACGCCAAGCAAATCCACTAGCCGGCGCAAGACCTCCAGACGATTCCTCTCTCGTGGCCCTTTGCGGTCTGGGGGCTGGATATCTTGGGATCCTTCACTCATGCAGCCGGCGGCTACCGCTACCTGTACGTCGCCATCGACAAGTTCACCAAGTGGGCAGAGGTCGAGCCCGTGCGCACCATCCCGGTAGGCTCTGCCGTCAAGTTCATCAAGGGCCTCGTGAGCTTCTTTGGCGTCCCCAACCGCATCATCACCGACAACGGCTCCCAGTTCACAAGCGGCCTCTTCAAGTCCTACTGCGCCAGCGTCGGCATGCAGATCTGCTACGCCTCTGTGGCGCACCCACGAAGAAACAGCCAGGCCGAGGGTGCCAACGCCGAGGTCCTCAAGGGCCTCAAGACGAGAAGCTTCAAGAAAAAGCTCGAAGCCTGCGGCAAGGGCTGGCTTGACGAGCTACAGTCTGTGCTATGGTCCATCCGCAGAATGACAACCAAGCCTACCGGCGAGACTCCTTTCTTCCTCGTCTATGGAGCCGAAGCAGTCCTTCCTTCTGAGCTCAAGCACGGCTCTCCGCGAGTCCTCGCCTTCAATGAGGCTCGTCAGGACGGCTCGCGAGAGGCCGACCTGCTGCTCCTCGAGGAAGCCCGTCGCCAGGCCGCCCTGCGCGCAGCCAGATACCAGCAGGCTTTGCGTCGCTATCATAGCCGCAACATACGCCCACGCACCCTTGAAATCGGCGATCTCGTCCTGAGAAGGATCCTCTCCAGAGAAGGACTCCACAAGCTCTCACCCATGTGGGAAGGCCCTTTCAGGGTTGCTCATGTCTCCAGGCCCGGCACCGCCTGGCTGGAGACGGAGGACGGAGTTCCTGTGTCTAACGCATGGAACATCCAACAGCTTCACAAGTTCTACCCGTGACCCTCATGTGTATGAACGAAGTGGAGCTGTACACGCTCCGGAGCCTCTCATTGCGTTCGCCTGATGGGCCCGCAAGAGCTCCCACCCACGTCTCAGTGGAAGCCCCATGCTTCATGCTGGTAGAACATCCCACGCCTAGTGGAAGCCCCATGCTCAGCACTGGCAGAACAATCATCTGAGGGCGCCCCACGAGCTACACCAACCTCATGCTGATCCGTGCCAGACACGGCAGCCTCTTCTCTTTTAGATGTGAAACTGAGGGCGCCCCATGGGCTGCACCAACCTCAAGCTGACCCGTGTCGGACACGGTAGCCACATCTCTTTTTGGTTGTGTAATGAACTTATTATTATGCTGTAGTAAAGCTTTATTTCCTAAGATATCTCATGTGTTGCTAAGTTGCTTGCCTCAGGAGCCGTGAATGCTCGCGACCTTCCTCCTGCGCATCTCGCGAGCGGGGGCTGGACACAGTGCCTATGCTCAGGTCAGTCCCAGCAGCGCTGCAAAACCCAAGTGATCGAGCTTTTGCTCGTGGGCCTGCTCCTGTGCACGCCACTTCACCAAGGTCCTTGGTGTCTCGTCTACTCACGTGACGCCCACGAGCAAGCTAGCAAGCGTGCATCGCTCCCCCCTTTTTGTGAAATCAATATGAAGTTGTCACAGGAATAAGGCACTTGAAGGCCTTGCGAGCGCTGCCTCGCGAGGTGACTCGTGACAAGACGCATCCGCAAGCCCTCAGGGAGCCTCACGAGAGCTGCCTCGCGGGCCAACTTGCGGCGACCGCCTTCACCAAGTGCTAGCGGGAGGCCTCACGAGCAAGAGCCTCGCGAGGCGCACTCCGCAGCGACGATACGACAAGCGACACTCACGAAAGAGCTAAGTACAAAAACACCTCACGAGCCGCTCTCGGCGCCTCTCAAGTTCCCTCTCCCCGCAACCTCGCTGAGTGCTGACGTTCTCTCCTCCGCGCAAGCTGCTTGCATGTCAAAGGAGGACTTCCTGAGCATTGAGCCTCAGGAGTCCTTACCGCCCCTCAGTGCCCTACACCTCCTGGCCTTGTAAAGGCAATGCGACCTGACATACCAGCGACGACTGTAGCCCGCTCGGGGGCTGGGTCCTGATGACGTAGAGCGCTAAGGCAAGCAAAGAAAGGGAAATAGGCCTCACGAGAGAGCCTCATGAGGAAACACACATTGCAGCAAATAATAAAGTACTTAAGCAAAAGACATTGTTTTTTCATGCCCCCACGGGGCTACATCGACCTATTACAGGAACAAAAGAGTGGGGCCAGGTGGGAGCACGGCTCATCTTCAAGATCCGACTCGGGCGCTACTTGCGCCTAGTCAGAATCTTCCTCTTCGCTCTTGATACGCGGAGAGCCATCGTCGCTTCCGCCCCTGTTGTTGGAGTCGGTGCTGCCGTCGCTGTCGCTCTCACCGGAGGAGTAGGAGCCACTACCGCTCTCGCTCTCCGAGCAGCACTCCATGCGGACGCCGGAGACACCGAAGAACTTCACGAAGAGGGTGGCGGCTCCGTCGTACTTGAACTGAAGGAGATGCCCCCACCTTAGGCCACGGGCATGGGCAAAAGACTTCCACCCCCGCTTCAGGAACTTGAAGCCAGCGGGGGAGAACTCGGTCGCCACCCAGGAGGGGCCGTTGCAGCAGCCGTCCGCCTACAGCCACAGACCCAAGGGCCCGCTGTCCTCCATCGCTCGCGTGAAGGAGTTAGGGAGCCGGAGCCAGCTGCAGGGCCGGCGATGCAGCCCAACGATGAACTCGTGCGCCGCTTCCACAGAGTGGGCCCTCGTCTGAGGAGGATGGGCGGCCGCCCCGCCACGACCGCCTCGACCGCGGGCGCCGTGCCCTCCACGGCCACGGACGGCGGCCCTTCCGCGAGCGCTGGGGCCTGCTTCGGCGGCTGCCGAGGAGCGCCCCAGGCCTGAGGAGGAACCCTCGCAGCAGCAGCGGATACGCGGGCTTGCCCTCTGGCCCTCGCCATCGCAGCGGTGGCCCTGAAAAAGCAAGGAAGAGTGAAGGGCGGAAGAAGGGGAGAGACAAAGGTAGAAGATGGCGGGGGAGGCCTCTACCTTCCTTCCGCTCCTTTTATGCACCTTATGAGGACGGCCCCCTTGCCGCTCCATCTTCTTCGACACCGGGAATCGAGGCAGCAGAAGGGAAGCAATGATGGCCTGCGCCCCGCGCGGGCAGGCTTTATGGCAGGCGCAGGTGGTTACCGAGGCATAGTGGGGAAGTGGGGGCGTCCCACGTCCCGTCGTGCGCCACGCGACAAACCTGGGCCCCGCAGTCTGTCAGGGCCCGTGCCGTTTAGCTCCCAATGGGTGAGAATGTGCGCGCCACAGGCCCGGGGGCTACTGTTGGGCCATTGGGAACCGGGGTACCATGGCCCATCTGCCTGTGACCCAGGAGACGACGCTTGGCGAAGGCCCAAGACACGGCCCGTCTAAGGGCGCCGCGAAGCGAAGACACCTCGCAAGGCGCCAGCCCCCGAGGACCCCTCCTCAAGGCACGAGCCACCAACACTTAGCCGCAGCAGCGACGGAAGCCTCGCGAGGCCCTCTCACGAGGCGGCCCCCCGAGGTGGGCGCCCGAGGCCATCCGTCCTGGCATCAGTTGCGTGGTCATGTGCCCATCACGTGGGTGACGCGCGTGGTGATGAACGGCGGCAAAGGCCGTGTCAGCAGGCACGGACAGAGAGGCTTTCCTATTTGGTCCTAAAGGGCAGCCCCAGCTGCCCACCTCCAAAGCAAGTCCCAAGGACTGCCCGTTTGGTGAAAGAAGACCAAGACAGCAAGGTGCGCAGGACGGAGGTCACCACCGAGCCCACCGGCGCGTCATGGATCACGCTTTTGCAGGCGAAGACCGACTTTAGTCAGGATAGCCTGAGCGCATGTCCCCTTTCAAAACCCACCAAGTGTGGCAACCCTTCCCGCCTAGATTTTTAGGGGAAGAGGACCAGTGCGGTTATAAAAGGGACAGAGCTGCCATTGTAGAAAGGACCGATTCCTCGTCTCCTACCTTGTACGCGAGAACACCTTCTTGCCCGCTGCAATCCCAACCACAAGCAGGAGTAGGGTTTTACACCGCAAGGTGGCCCAAACCTGGGTAACTGTCATGTCCCCTATCGGCCTCCACGCTAGCACTCTTGCCGTAGCCTCGCCGTGGTCACCCTGGGTTGGGAAGAACTAGCTCGCCCCCAGTGTTCGAACCTTTAGTTCCCCGGAGCCATGGTTCTGACATGGCCGGCGCGGGCGCTATGGCTGGGACGGGCGGGGTAGAAGGCGCCGGCGGTACGGGTGTCCAGCATCCCCACCGTTCCGGTGATCGCAGTCGCCACACCGGAGATGGCGCAGACGGCCAACTCCAATGATGTTCTGGTGAGCGCAGTCACCGTAGCACTACGGTTCGAACCGGTGCAAACCAGGACCCAGCCACCGCGACGTCCAAGGGTGGAGTGGCAATGTCCAACAACGCTGTGGTGGGACGTGTACCGTGACCATCGCAAGATGGGCGCGACACGCTTCCCCGCGGTGCTGGTGGCCCTGGACGGCGTCAAGACGGCCCTGAGCATCGTCCCCACGATGTTCAGGCATCACCACCAAGCCAACCCATTGGTGAGCATGCACCGTGGCAGCAGGTACGTGGCGGAGTTCCTTCTGGCTCTGTCAGAACTCGAACCCCGTCTCGTTCTATGCTTCCCGCCATGCCAACCATGGCAACAGAGGCCATGGCGCGGGTTCAAATGCTTTTGAACTTCCCGCCAGCTACTGATAAGATGGATGAATGGAGGGCCACCATCCAAGGTCTCATCAGTTTTGCCGATCCTGGCAAGACACCGGAGGTGGGACCCTCCAGACGACCACCCACAGTGCCGGCAGGACCATCTGGCTGCCATGCCGGAGACGGTGTGCCCACGGTGCAGTCGCCTCCACGTCAACAACCACTGCGGCAGCAAACTCACCGATCGGATGACCAGGACGCAGTGTCCATGGCATCATCGGATCTACGGGGCCGCCAAGATCAGTGCCGAGTGCTCCGCGAACGGCGCGATGAAGACGCCCGTACGAAGATCGAGCGGCGTCGGGAAGCACGCCGTCAGTCAGACGACCGTGCCGGGCCGGAAGCATACGTGCCAGTGCCAAGGTATCCTAGGTGTTTACCTTACAAGGTAGGCTGCCTAGCGTTTACTTGTGAGCTGCGGCAAGTTTGCTGGCCATCCACCCATGCCATCAAGCCAGAGCTGCCCGATAGGTACGACGGCACGCTTAGTCCAGCAGAGTTCCTTGGCATCTACACCATCGCGGTGCAGGCAGCCGGGGGGGGGGACAATAAGATACTGGCCAACTACTTCCCGTTGGCGCTCAAGCGCAACGTTAGGTCGTGGTTGATGAACTTGCCAGAGGGCTCCATTTCTTCTTGGTCGGATCTGTGCCATCAATTCGTGGGTGCCTACCAGGGTGGCCACAAGCTCCCTGGTCAGGAGAGTGATTTGCATGTGATACCCCAGAGAGATGGCGAGCCCCTCCGCAAGTATATACAAAGGTTCAGCCGTGTGCACCACAAGATCCCCGATGTTCATCCCGCAGCTATTTGCGCCGCGTTCCACACGAATGTCCGCAACCACAGAATGCGGTCTGAGATGAACATTGAGAAGATCAGGACCATCAACGAGCTGTATGCCTTGGCAGACAAGTATGCACGTGTTGAGGAGGGAAGGCGACTTCCCGGGGAAGATGTTGGTGCCGAAGTCGACTCTGAGGACGATGACTGTAACACCCCAAAAATTTAACCATATTTTTATTAAGTAAAATTTGGCCAGAAATAAAATTTTGAATTATACTAGGTCTTTTATTAATTTCAGAATCTTTTCTGTTTTCTGTTTTCCAAAATTCTTCCCTCCATATAGAAATTTTTGTAAAATATTGTGGGCTTTGGTAGTTTTCTTAAATCATTTCATTTATACTTTAATAACAGTAGGAAATATTTTCATAATAAAATTTTGCCCAAGATAATTCTTTTAAAGACATTTTCAATACTTGAAATGCCTCTGTTGCACTACAACTATTATAAATAATTCTTTTAAAATTCCACAAAAATTATGAGGAGTCAAGAGATGCCTATAGATCACATTTATGCAAAAACCCAACTTGGTCTTTTGAAAATTTTGAGTCAAACTTCCTCTTTTCAATTCTGCTCCATTCCTAGGTCATAACTGCAACCCTAATTTTTCTTCATCAAATAATTCTGAAATTTTTCCACCTTATAGTCCTTCCAACCAAACTCTTAAGTCCAGAAGATCAGCTTCAATTAACTCTTTTTAGTTCACCAAATAAATCCTCAAAGTTTCTGTCTAGAACTGAATTTCATTCAAACTTGCACTATCAAGTTTTTCTTTTTGCCAAAACAACTCCACCACCATCTCTACCATCTAATGAGACACCATCCTGGCAATTTTCATAGTCAACAACAATGCCTAGATTGCCTTAGCATTTTGTCAAGCAGGTGGTGAGCATGACTGAAATTTTGCCTCTTCCCAAACTACACACACGACTTGCTCATCTGACCAAACCAGCATGTCCATCATTCTTACCATCTTAGTAAACACCACCTTGAATTTTTTTAGCTCATTTGGATCATCCTAGAACACACTGACATTCGGTCGAGCAAGTGGCGTGCGTGTCCAGAGCGCGGCCAGAGCGCGTGTATTGCATCCACTGGCATCAAGCTGCTGCCGCGCTCCTGCTGCTGCCCTCACTCGTCCTGGTCTTTCGCTAGATCACCTCATCCACCCTGAGCCCTGCCGACACTCCCCCTTGGCCGCTAGCACCGTCCACCACCGTCCACCGCTGCCGTTCATCACCGCCCAACGAGTCCCTCCTCGCCACGTCTCTGCCTCGCTTAATTCCCAACAACCGGGGCTCATCCACGACGCACCGACCCTGCCAACTACCTCACCGACCACTCCACCGCCCCTCACCGGCCTCAACTGCCACCATCAATGGCCGCCGCCATGAACCGCCTTCGGGAGCCGCGGGAACCGACGTCTGCCTCCCATAAAAGCCACCCCGAGGCTAGCTGCGAGGTCACAACCCCCTCCTGACCTCCTTTATCAACCCCTCGAGGCCTCAGTGGAGCTCGGGAGAGCCTTCTTCTCCGCCTCTGGAAGAAGCCACCGCCACCACCCCTCGGCCGATTCCAGCGCCACCTGAGCCTCCCCCTCTACACTATCTTCACCAGAGGCTTCCTCTCAACCCCACGAATCCATCCCCACCCTCAATTTTTGGTCGGGACTAGCCACGGGCGAAATCCCACTTTCACCGACGGCCGACGTCCGCTGTGGAGCTCACCACCGGCGACTAGGCAACCTCCGGTGGTCAACTCGCGGCTCGATGGGTTCGCCTCGACGAGGGGAACACTCCCATACGCTCAGATGCCCAGGGGAAGCCGTCGTTCTCTGGCTATCGACGCCGGCGTGCTCCCCTTGTTCGGTCAAAAGAAGGGAGGATGAAGATGCGCGACGACGACCAGTCAAACATGACAGGTGGGCCCGCGGGACCCACCGTCAGTGACTGGAGGTCGGGACCCGCGTCTGTAAGTGGAAGCGTATTTTTCTTAAAGTACGTCTCCCTCACTGGAAGACGTATTTCCGCGAGTGTGCCTTCGACGTCGACAGTCCTACCGCGCGGCCGAGCGGCTGGGCTGGCCCAGTGGTGCCATACTGCTAAATCCCGCCCAGCGCGCAGCCCAGCAGGTTGATGCCCCTTTTCTTTTTCTTTTCCAGCAATTTTCAAATTATTCCACAGCAATATTTTCAACACCAAATTTGATGATTCAAATTTCTACATACTGCTAAATTCATGCTCTATTAATCCAGCTAGGGTGAACATTTTTCCTAAGCCTTGTCTCTGTTGGATTTATTAAATAGACCATCTCTTCATTTGTTTTAGCTTAGAAATCCCCTAGGAAAATCATATGAACTCCAAATAACTTGATTCTTTTTCTGAAATTCATCATTTTTCATTTAGTTTATTTTAGTATTCATTTCAAAATTTTCCAAACAACTTTTTAGCACTGTTTTAGCTCTATGTGGTAATTTCAACGTTTTTGAAAATAGGAAAATGGAGGGAAGATAAAATTTTCAAAGTTTTGGAGTGCACCCAATCTTTTTGCATGCTCAAGGCAAGCATCTTGAACACTTGATATGGTGAATGCATAGTTGTTGGTTGCAAGAACAATTGAATTATGAATATGTTGAATTCATATAGATTTGCATATTGCTAGTTATGCATGCATGATCCCTTGAAAATATTTTACCTTTATTTAAACATGAAGTATGAGTGAGTATGGTTATTTTCACATGTCACATATGCCATGTTGGTCCGGACTAATCTACAGGAAAGAATCAGTCACGAGAAAAGTGACCGTGAGACTAAAATCTTGTTATGACGAGAATGATCAGTGAGGGCATGTTGGGACATGCCAGATGGTGACCCTGTTGGGTATTACCAAGGAAATATATTGTGCTAACCACTACAGGAAAACTTAAACCTCCTGAGTTGACCGTAGATCGAGTCTTGTTCCGGAACCCCCATACTTGAGCCGTGCTGCCACTTGTCCCTGCCACAGGTAGGGTATGGTTTAGTAAGTTGATAACCCCTTTCCGTGCACACACCGTACAAAGAGGCCATGGTGAAAGATACCAGAGGCCTCTGGTAGGCATGTCACCTGGTCAGGGGGCATGGGTGTCTCCGGTTGTAGCCGGAGAGGGATAGCACCCCTTTTTGCGTGCGGTATAAATATTGTGATCCCATGCTATTCGAGGTTGTAGCCTCCCTACCTTAGAGTTTTTCTCAAACGATGCTTTGGGTGATTCCTGGCATCAGGAAAGTTAATCTGGTGTGTGCTGGTCAGGTGTATTTTCAACCCAAAGACCGTAATTGGAATTAGTCAGCGTCTCGGTGTTGGCTAAAGAAATCCTTTACTTGTGGGTAAAGAGTACCACCTCTGTAGAGTTATACCTATTTGAATAGCCGTGTCTGCGGTTAAGGACTACAGTCTGGGTTGGTCAAGTGTCGGTCTTCGGAGGAAATAATTAAGATTTAGCATTATTTATTTTGCAGGATAATTATTATCACCCCTGATGCCAGCATGAATATTATTGTTGTCATGAATATTAGTGTGGACTAACTCTGTTCTTCTATGTGAAATTCTAAGTATCACTTGGGATGGCTAGTCCACCTGGATACTCGGTTTTATTTTCTTTTCTGAGTATCACTTGGGATGGCTAGTCCACCTGGATACTCGGTTTTATTTTCTTTTCTAAGTATCACTTGGGATGGCTAGTCCACCTGGATACTCAGTTTTATTTTCTTTCCGAGTATCATTTGGGATGGCTAGTCCACTTGGATACTCATTTATATTTTTCTGGATATCACTTGGGATGGCTAGTCCACCTGGATACTCATTTCTTTTCAAGACCTCTCGAGGCGTCGCTTTTAGACACCCGTTTGGCATTTCTTTTCAAGACCTCTCGAGGCATCGCTTTCAGACACCCGTTTGGCATTTTCCTTGGAATTCCTTGGGCGATCCAGCGCCCGATGTTCCATTTAATTTTCTTGGTTTATTACTAAGATAGTATATTTATTCTTCTACATCGTATTAATATTTATCATGCCATGCTTTAAATTCAGTCAGCATATGCATATAAATTAATTCATCATGAACATATGCATTCGGTATATCTTTTGTTCATAATGTTTGCGAGCACATTCAAACGTACTCACTGGCTTGTCCCTGGCTATTTAATTGGCCATGTCAGGATTCCATCGAGGAGTACTACAACGACGTCCATGCGGACTAGGAGCCTAAGATAGCAGCCACACGAGATAGGAGTTATCCCGGTCAGCCATTCCTGTGGGACTGGAGCTTCCACCAGAATTGGAGATCCGCTAACCGCTTCCGCCATCCGTTGTTAGAAATCATTGTTGTATCATTAGACCATTACGGTCTTGTACTCAATTCTTGTAATTGCTTGGTAATCTGTATCAAGGACGTGTCCACCAGCAAAAAAGATCTTGGGGCTGGTGGTGACACGAGGGGTTAATTTCTGGGATATTGTGTCCCGGCATCCGGGCCCGACAATGACGCAGACGATGCATCGACCCCGCAGAAGAAGGGCCGGAAGCGCAACAAGAAGCGTAAAGGCAAGACTGTGATGGCCGTCGAAGGCTCCAGTGACACCAACGCCGCCAAGAAGCCCAAGGCAGAAAGCCCCGGCAAGGAGGTTGCCGGATGCGCTGACTACCGGGAGGCTGTGGTAGGCGACAAGGCCAGCATGACCGACGGGCCATACTGCAAGATCCACCACACCAAAGGCCATGACCTCCAGCAGTGCCGGCAAGTAGAGCAACTTGCCGAGAAGCAGAAGCAAGAAGACGAGAAGCGCTACAAGGAGAAGGGCCAGGATGGTGCCGGAGGGTCTGACAAGCAAAACTGTGGTGGCCGCGGAGGCCGCCGCGACAAGGCCAAGCAGCCGAAAGAGAAGGCCGCTCAGGGCCAGAAAGGGGACGATGATGATGAGGATGAAGATGAGTCCGACAAGGAGTTCCATAATGAAGTGGACGCCATGTGTGTTGATGGAGGTGCATCTTTGCACTCCTCGCATCGGCAACTGAAGCAGTGGATCCACGAAGTAAATGCAGTGGAGCCGGCAATGGGAGCACAGAAGCCACTCAAGTGGTCGCACGCGCCCATCGTCTTTGACGCTAAGGATCACCCTGACCGCACCACTACGGTCGGGTGTTTGCCATTGTTGGTTTCGCCAACAATACGCAACTTCAAGGTGACAAAGATGCTGGTTGACGGTGGGGCTGGCTTGAACTTGATCTCCCCTGATGTGATCAAGAGGCTGCAGATTGCCGACAAGGATCTCGAGGAGACAGGCAGTTTCTAAGGGATCAGTCCAGGAAGGAACAAGCCAAAGGGCCAAGTGACATTGCCGGTCACGTTCGGTAGCGAGCTCAACTACATGACGGAGAAGATTGTCTTTGACATCGCCAAGATGCCACTGCCATACAATGGGATTTTGGGTCACCCGACGCTGGCAAAGTTTATGGCTGCATCGCACTACGTGTACAACGTCATCAAGATGCCAGGGCCGATGGGGGTCCTCACCATCAAGTCCAACCACAAAGATGCGATCGTTTGCGCCGACAAGCTCTACCGGGAGGCAGTGGCAGCATCTGCCATTGAGGCACTTTATCCCATCGGCAAAGCTTCCGGGGGAGGAAAGAAGAAGAAGACCGACAAGACCTCTGATAAGGACTCCGGGAAGCGCACCTTAGAGTGCAGCATGATTGTTGAGGACATACCAAAGACCTCTACCGGCAAGAGCAAGAAAGCCAAGGCCTTTGCACCAGTGACCAAACAAATTTCTGCGAGGGGGGATGGGAGGAGTGGCACTTTTTCCATAAGTGCCACTCTCGATGACAAATAGGAAAGCGCGCTCGTTGCCTTCCTACGGGCGAATGTCGATGTGTTTGCTTGGCAAGCATCTAACATCCCCGGTGTTCCTAGGGAGGTAATTGAGCACCACCTTGCTGTCTGCCCTCATGCAAGACCCGTCAAGTAGAAGGTCAGAAAGCAAGACTTGGAGCGGCAAGAGTTTATTGCCGAAGAGATCAAGAAGCTGGAAGCAGCAGGCCTGGTCAGAGGAGTGCTACACCCCATGTGGTTAGCCAATCCAGTGGTAGTGCGCAATGCGAATGGGAAGTGGAGGCTTTGTATAGACTTCACTGATATAAATAAAGCTTGTCCAAAGGACCCTTTCCCTTTGCCACGCATCGACCAGATTGTAGACTCCACTGCCGGCTGTGAGTTACTCTCTTTTCTTGACGCCTATTCTGGTTATCATCAGATTTCTATGGCCAAGGAAGATGAGGAGAAAACTGCATTCATCACTCCGTGTGGCACGTATTGCTTTTTACATATGCCCTTCGGATTGAAGAGTGCTAGAGCAACATTTGCCAGAGCAGTTCAGATTGGTTTTGAGACCCAATTGCACAGAAATGTGGAAGCCTACATGGATGACATTGTGGTCAAAACCAGAGACAAGTCAACACTGATCCAAGATTTGGAAGAAACATTTGCAAACTTGCACAAACTCAACTTGAAGCTCAACCCCGAGAAGTGCGTGTTCGGTCTTCCGTCTGGCAAGCTTCTTGGGTTCTTTGTATCTTACAGAGGGATTGAAGCCAACCCCGACAAGATCAAAGCAATTGGGCAGATTGAAGCACCAAGACGCGTCAAGGACGTCAGGCGTCTTGCCAGTTACGTTGCCGCTCTTAGCAGATTCATCTCCAAATCAGCAGAGCGCGCCTTGCCATTTTTCAAGATATTGAAAAAGGCAGGCCCAGTGAACTGGGCTCCGGAAGCAGAGGCCGCGCTCCAAGATTTGAAGATGTACTTGTCCTCTTCGCCAATCTTAGTTGCGCCTAGGCCGCAAGAGACGTTGCTGCTAGACTTAGCGGCAACGAATCAAGTAGTTAGTGTTGCACTTGTGGCTGAAAGAGAGGTAGACGAAGAGGAGGCAGCAGTCGCAGAGCCATGACCCGACAAGCCAGAATCTTCTCCAGCAAGGTCAGGTGCCGACAAGCCAAAGATTGTGCAAGCAAGTGATCCAGATCAGCCAGTTGTGCAGAAGAAGAAGATGGCGCAGCGCCCAGTCTACTTTGTTAGCTCTCTTGTGTAGGGGGCTAGGTCAAGGTAATCTGGTGTGCAGAAGTTACTTTTTGGCCTTCTCATGGCCTCAAGGAAGCTGCGCCACTACTTTCAAGCACACCAAGTCACCATTGTCACTCGCTTTCCTTTGCAACGTATTCTGATAAATCCAGAAGCCACCGGCAGGATTGTGGAGTGGGGGTTGGAGTTGTCAAGCTTTGATTTGAAGTTGGAGAGTACCTCAATAATTCAGAGCGGAGCCTTGGCGGAATTCATTGCAGAGTGGACCCCGACGCAAGACGAAGAAATACAAGAGACCTCTCTCCCTAGCAAGGAAACTGTTGACGATTGGATCATGTACTTTGACGCTGCTTTCACGCTGAAAGGCTCCGGTGCTGGCATGCTGCTTATAGCACCCACTAGAGAGCACCTCAAGTACTTGGTTCAAACGTATTTTCCCAAGGAGCAGGACACCAACAACACTGCTGAGTATGAGGGATTGCTTGCCGGCCTTCGCATTGCAATCGACCTTGGTATTTGGAAGTTGGTTATCAGAGGCAACTCGCAGCTTGTGGTGAGGCAGGTCAACAAGGATTACCAGAGTCCCTTGATGGAGGCTTATGTTGATGAAGTGAGGAAGTTGGGAGAGCACTTTGACAGTCTACAAGCAAAGCACGTTCCTCGTGCCCAGAATGAGATTGCCGACGACCTGTCAAAGCTTGCCGCCAGAAGATCTCCTGTGGAGCCAGGAACTTTTGTGCTACAACTGACTCAGCCATCCATTAAACCATCAAGGCTCACGAAGAAAAGAAAGCAAGACGTTGGTGGTTACTTTCCGGCAGAGCTGCCAGCAGCCGCCAAGAAAGTGGATACCACCGACAAGACACCCTTGGCCAGTGAGCCGCAGCCTCCAGCAAGCCAGGTTCTTGCCGTCGAAGCAAGCGCTCCCGCAGAGGAAGAAATGCCTTTAGTCCTTGTCGTCGAGCCACAGGCTCTGGCATGGGTGCAGCCGATTGTCCAGTACCTTCAAACAGGATAGCTTCCTGATGAGCAAGAAGACACAGAAAGAGTAGCCCATCAATCAAGGATGTACAAATTTGTTGACAACATTTTGTACAGGAAAAGACCAAACGGGGTGAAATTGAAGTGCATTTGCCAGGAAGATGGACAGAGGCTATTGGTAGAGATACATGAAGGAATGTGTGGCTCTCATATTGGGTCACGCGCGCTTGCGGCAAAGCATTCCGTCAAGGATTTTACTGGCCAACAGCCCTTCAAGATGCCTTGGCGGTGGTCATCAGATGCAAAGCATGCCAGTTCCACTCCAACGACATTCACCAGCCAGCTCAAGCCCTCCAAACCATCCCTCTTTCCTAGCCTTTCTCGGTCTAGGGGCTCGACATCGTCAGCCCCTTCCCCCGTGCTACCGGGGGCTTTGAATTCTTGTACGTTGCAATCGACAAGTTTACAAAGTGGCCTGAGGTAGAGCCAGTGAGAAAGGTGATGGCACAGTCAGCTATCAAGTTCCTGAAAGGATTGGTTGCTCATTTTGGTGTACCCAACAGGATCATCACCGACAATGGCACCCAGTTCATGAGCCGCCCCTTCACAGCATATTGCCAAGAACTTGGAAACAAGATCTGCTACGCCTCTGTTGCTCACCCAAGAAGCAATGGACAAGTAGAGAGGGCAAATGCAGAAGTGTTGCGTGGTCACAGGACCAGAACTTTCGACAAGCTGCACCAGTGTGGAAGGCACTGGGTGGAAGAGTTGCCGGCGGTTCTTTGGTCAATCAGAACGACACCAAGTTGAGCCACTAGCCAGACACCCTTCTCCTTGGTATATGGTGCAGAAGCGGTGCTCCCCACGGAACTCAGATACGGTTCACCTCGAGTTTTGGCCTTCGATGAGAAGGATCAAGATGAGCTATGGCAAGATGATGCCACGCTCCTTGAGGAAGATCGTTTCCGGGCTACTGTCCATGCTGCACGGTACCAGCAAGCTTTGCACCGCTACCATAGCCGCAAAGTCAATGCCAGGAACCTTGAGGAAGGCGACCTTGTTCTTTGTCGGATTCAGTCCACGAAGGGTAAAAACGAGTTGACACCAAAGTGGGAGGGCCCTTACCGGGTAGTACGAGTCACTAGGCCTGGCACAGTCCGCCTAGAGACCGAAGATGGAACTCCGGTGCTCAACACATGGAATATTGAGCATCTTCGCAAGTTTTACCCGTAAGGCGCGGTTGCCGGGTCGCCCGGCAACCTCTTTTGTACAAGTTTGCCGGCAAGGCATGTAATCCTTTGTACAAAGCTGGGCGCAGATCCCGTGCATAATGAATAAAAGCTAAGTGTTTCACAACTCTTTGTCAAAGTACATATTTATTTATATGTTGTAGGCAGTCTTGTGTTACATTTTACCTTGCATGAGATGATTAACGAATCGTCAAGGTTCTAGCCTCCTCTTTTCTCTTCTTTCTTTTTCTTAAAGGAAGTAAGGGTTCCTCTCATACAAGTTTCCCGGGGGGAGAGATGGTATGGATACCAAATGACGTTCAAGATATCATTCTACGACAAGAAATACAGCAAAGAAGCTAAGTTGCAAAACTTTGAAATAAATTCTTTGTTGTAGTTGCGATTTCTCCTTGAACGATTTTGGCCTTTGTATGAGAAACCTACACGCTAAGGAACCTTGTTGTGATCAACTATGCTCTTATTTTGTTTCGAGTCCGCTCAACAATTTAAGTAGCTACGTTGTTATCATCAAGTGTAACCTTGCCGGCAGCGGCACTTCCAGCAAGCTGCTAAGGATCCGTTCCTCAAGCGCTCACGGCAAGATTGCGCGCACCGGCAAGCATAGGGTACACAAATCATGCAAAGACAGAATAAGATAAGGGGAATAGCATGCATACATCCATTCAAAACACAAGTCACATTACATCAAAAGCACAATACAGTTCTAAGATAGATTTGTCTTTTACATAGACTGCACTTGAGACAAGATGGTACGAGAAGAATTAGTGCCCGTGCTGGCCCTCTGTCCTGCGGTTTGGCCGACCCAGTCGCGAAGGGCGCACCAAGCTCTTCGGCGGCTTTGGTGTCGGCTCCCTTCGGCAGGTGATAACCCACAAGTATAGGGGATCGCAACAGTTTTCGAGGGTAGAGTATTCAACCCAAATTTATTGATTCGACACAAGGGAGCCAAAGAATATTTGCAAGTATTAGCAGTTGAGTTGTCAATTCAACCACACCTGGAGACTAAATACTGCAGCAGAGTGCTCAGTAGCACAGTAGTATGGTAGTTTGATAGCAATAGCAATAATAGTAACAGTAACAGTAACGGTAGCAGCAATAGTTTTGTAGCAATTGTGACAGTAGTAGCAACAGTAGTAACCTAGCAAAGAATAGTATGTGAAAAGCTCGTAGGCATTGGATCAGTGATGATAATTATGTTGGATGATATTCATCATGTAACAGCCATAACCTAGGGCGACACAGAACTAGCTCCAATTCATCAATGTAATGTAGGCATGTATTCCGTATATAGTCATACGTGCTTGCGATAAGAACTTGCACGACATCTTTTGTCCTACCCTCCCGTGGCAGCGGGGTCCATAAGGAAACTAAGGGATATTAAGGCCTCCTTTTAATAGAGAACCGGAACAAAGCATTAACACATGGTGAATACATGAACTCCTCGAATTACAGTCATCCCCGGAGTGTATCCCAACTATTGTCACTTTGGGGTCTACGGATCAGAACAATAACAAGTGCATATGACAAGCAGATAGGATCAAGAACTCAAATATATTCATGAAAACATAGAGGGTTCAGATCTCAAATCATGGCACTCGGGCCCTAGTGACAAGCATTAAGCATAGCAAAGTCATAGCAACATCAATCTCAGAACATAGTGGATACTAGGGATCAAGCCCTAACAAAACTAACTCGATTACATGATAAATCTCATCCAACCCATCACCGTCTAGCAAGCCTATGAAGGAATTACTCACTCCCGGCGGTGAGCATCATGAAATTGGTGATGGAGGATGGTTGATGATGACGATGATAGAAGATCCCCCCTCTCCGGAGCCCCGAACGGACTCCAGATCTGGCCTCCCGATGAAGAACAGGAGGTGGCGGCGGCTCCGTATCGTAAAACACGATGAAACTTTCTCTCTGATTTTTTTCTCAGGGAATAGGAATTTATAGTGCTGAGATTAGGGTCAGAGGAGCCACGTGGGCCCCACAAGCCACCAGGGCGCGCCCTGGGGGTGGGCGCGCCCTGGTGCCTGATGGGCACCTTATGGCCCCCCTCCAGTGGGTCTTTGCTCCAGTATTTTGTGATGGCATGGCTTAATAGGGATGATAGACTACTCATATCAATAAGGAATTCCTTCTTTTCTGGGAGCCTATTCGGAAAGAACTCCAAAGTTAAGCATGCTCTGCTTGGAGTAATTTCAGGATGGGTGACCGACCGGAAAGTTGGTCCCGGGTATGCACGAGTGAGGACAAAGTGCGCAGGAAAGACTAGTATTGATCTGTGGGGCCAGTCTAGATCCCGTCAGGAGTAACGACCACCGGCGGGTGTGTCTGGGGCGTTATAAGTTGGTAATCAGAGCCGACCCTCGCGGTTACACGGATGTTTGTGGGTCAGGTGCATGGTTATGTTGTGCATGACGTTTGTGACCCATCGTGGCACACGGCATGGCACATGTGCCGGACTGCTCGCACAGACGTATGTGCCAAGAGGGAACGTTCCTGTGGCCCGACGAGGACGTCGGTTCCTCTGAGTGGGGGAGTATGTGATGGCCTGGCTTAATAGGGATGATAGACTACTCATATCAATAAGGAATTCCTTCTTTTCCGGGAGCCCATTCGGAAAGAACTCCAAAGTTAAGCGTGCTCAGCTTGGAGTAATTTCAGGATGGGTGACCGACCTGGAAGTTGGTCCCGGGTACGCACGAGTGAGGACAAAGTGCGCAGGAAAGATTAGTATTGATCTGTGGGGCCAGTCTAGATCCCTTCAGGAGTAACGACCACCGGCGGGTGTGTCCGGGGTGTTATATATATTTTATTTATTCCATAAAAAATCTCCAAAAAGTTTCGTCCAATTCCGAGAACTTTTATTTCTACACAAAAAAAACACCATGGTAGTTCTGCTGAAAACAGTGTCAGTCCGGGTTAGTTTCATTCAAATCATGCAAATTAGAGTCCAAAACAGGAGCAAAAGTGTTTGGAAAAGTAGATACGACGGAGACGTATCAACTCCCCCAAACTTAACTCATTTCTTGTCCTCAAGCAATTCAGTTGACAAACTGAAAGTGATAAAGAAAAACTTTTATGAACTCTTTTGTTCTTTGTGTCTATATATATGCTTAAATAATATCCAGGTTTTCAGCAAATATTATAACTAACCATGCAAATGATAACTCTTAGAAATTATATTCACCCATAATAATGGCATAATCAACTAGCGAGCAATAATAAAGTATCTCAAATGCCAACACTTTGTCAAAACAATCATGATATAATATGACAACATGGTATCTCGCTAGCCCTTTCTGAGACCGCAAAACATGAATGCAGAGCACCTCCAAAGTTCAAGCAACGACTAAACATTGTAATTCATGGTTGAAGAGATCCAATCATGATGCACACAACATTAACTATCACTACAGGAATCGGGTCCTTTGCCGTCTGCCATAGCAGACGGCAACGGCCCAGGCCACGGACGGCAAACAGCTTTGCCGTCTGCTGGCTGAAGGCCCCACTTTCAGCACAGAAAGTCATGGTAAACAGCTTCATTGCCGTCTGTATAACGGCAACGGACGGCAAAGACGTTTACCGTCCGCCTTGCTGGCTAAGCTGACGGCAAAGGTTCTGGACGGCAAAGTATAGTTGCTAGCCCCGTTAGGTGGCTAACGGCAGACTTTGCCGTCTGCCTGCAGACGGCAAACAAACAATCGCCTTTGCCATCTGCCGAGTGACGTCAGTAGGCCTATGTCTGCACTTCAGTCCTGCTTAGTCTTTGCCGTCTGCGTGCTTTATCTTTGCCGTCTGCCAGCTGACGGCAGAATGACCAAATGGGTCAGACATGGTGCTCCCAGGTTGCACAGGTTGCTGTCACGTGGCACCTTTGCCGTCCGCCTACTGACGGCAAAGTTCTTTGCCGTCCGCCAGCGGACGGCAAAGTTCTTTGCCGTCCGCCAGCGGACGGCAAAGTGCCTATACTGCCTCTTTTTTGTCTGTTTTCTGTTATTTCCCTGCATTTTCACAACACATATATGATATATATAGTTTCAAGCTGAAGCATAGGCCATGTATTCCAACAATCCAACATCATCGTGAAATATTGAACAAGAGAACACATAGGCTATTAAAAGAAGCAATACATACATAGTTTCACACTGTTCATCCATATATAGATACATAGTTTCACATTGTTCATCAATACAAATCAAAACAAAAACTAAACACTAGCAGTCCATCAATGCCAGCTTCCATGAAGTGAATCAAATCTGCAAAATGGGAATAAGAAAGTTAGAAGAAGAAGAAGAAGAAGAAGAAGAAGAAGAAGAAGAAGACTAGAAGAAGAAGAAGAAGAAGAAGAAAGAGAAGAAAAATAATAAGAAGAAAGAAAGAAGAAGAAAGAAGAAGAATAAGAATATGGAGTACAAGATGGAGAAAAATAAAGAAGAGAAAAAGGAAGAAAGAGAATATATTTTCTTCTTCTTCTCTCTTTTTCTTATCTTTAATTTCTTCTTCTCTTCTATCTTTTTATCCTTTTCCTTCTCATTCTTCTTCTTTTATTCTTTCTTTTTCTTCTCTTTCTTCTTCTATTCTTTCTTTTTCTCCTCTTCCTTGTTTTTCTTCTTCTTATTCCTTATTTGTGTCATTTTAGAGCTAACTTAGGTAATTATGCCATTTTAGAGCTAACTAAGCTTATTATGTCATTTTGGAGGAAAATAAGGTAAGTATAGGTCATTATTGAGCTAACTTAGGTAATTATGCCATATTTTTGAGCTAACTAAGCTTATTATGTCAATTTGGAGGAAAATAAGGTAAGTATAGGTCATTTTTGTGCTAACTTAGGTAATTATGTCATTTTTGAGCTAACTTAGGTAAGTATAGGTCATTATTGAGCTAACTTAGCTTAGTATGTCATTTTGGAGGAAAATAAGGTAAGTATATGACATTTATGAGCTAACCAAGGTTATTATTATGCCATTTTTGACCTAACTAAGCTAATTATGTCATAAATGAACTAAATAAGCTAATTATGTCATTTTGGAAGATAATTAGCTAAGTATGTCTTTTTTGGGGAAAATAAGCTAAATATGTGGCATATTAGGGCTAACTAGCATGTACGAAGCTAAGTATGCATTTGTTAAGCAAAACATTTGAGAAAACTTACCGTCGTCGTGATCACGGAGGTCAAGCACCGGGGTTGCTCTGGCAGTCGCGATCACCTGGAGAAGGTTGCCCTGGAGAAGGGGTGTGCGATGCGGCTCGGGAGTTATGCTGCACCAAAGATCATTTGCAATGTCTCGTTAGCATGATGACACTCAAATGTTAAGACTAGTAACTAATGAGCATTCAAATGAAACTCACCGTTCCCGTCTGAGCAATGACTGGCATCGGCGGAGGGGTCTGACCGGTCTTCTCGCACATAGACTGCACATTTGGTTTTGACGAGTCAGTCATATTAGTTAGTAATGAAACGAACATTACGTGCATGATTTGGCTAATATGCAGAAGAAACTCACCACGAGGAGCTCGTACATGGCCCGGTGAGCCGCCTCATTCCGATTCCTCTCCTCCTCCAACAACCTAGCCGTCTTCTCCTCCGCCAGCAGTTCCTTCTCCGCCGCCACCCGGTCCCTATCCTCTAGAAGCGCCTGGGTTGTCGCTCTCTCTTTCTGTAGAGCAGCCTGCAACACCACTCCTCGTTAGCATTGTAATCATCGATGGCCGCACACACAATGTAATGGAGGAAAGATATCTGAGTCCGTATAACTAACCTCGATGGCGAGATCAACTGGCCGTGGACGAGTCCTTATCTCAGGACAAGAGCTCGTTTGGCGCGCCTTGATCTGCGGGAGAGTGAGAGGACAACGTATTAGTCCATCTCCAATGGCTATTGAGCCATGGGACCTCCCGCCACCAGATATCATCAGCAGCTCTGGATCAATAGGATGCTGGCTCGGGTTATAGTCCTCCCCTTTCCTCGCCTTCGCCTCCATGTTGTACCTCACGAGCTTGTGGTGGGAGGAGATGTTGGTGAACTTTTCTGGATGATCGAGGTCAGACTCAGAGAATGCCTTGGCCTTCTTGTACGAGGCAGTATGGGCCATGGCATAGAGGTCTTACACCTCTGGCACCTCCGTGTTATTGTGTCGTGCCTAAAAGAGAGGAACAAAGTATTAGTAAAGGGCTCAAGCTAGCATGAAGAATGAATTGCATGAATCATGAAGCAAACCACATACCCAGTTCCGCCCGAACTGATATAAGTTGGCGCTGCCTTGATGGTGTGGCACACCAACCATTTGGGCACGCCGGTCCTTGGCATTGTTGTGGACGGCTCGCCAGTGGTCTGTGCACCACTCATCCACCAACACCTCCCAACAATCCATCTTATCCGCACACCATCTCGGGGGCACCTAAGTTAGTAAAGAGAAATTTGAGCGCTACGCCTACGAATCAAATCAAGGAAACTAAGTACAAGGCCTTAAGAATAGGTAATTACCTTCATGTACTGATGCTTCTTCAGAAACTTTTCGCGGCACGACGGTTTGTCCTTCTTAATACCACGCGTGGCGTAGTAGTCTCGAACAGCCTGCGGCCAAGCCTCGTGCCGTAAGTTTTGTAATAGGCGCTTGCACTCGGTATCGATAACCTTTGCCGCGTCCTCCTCGTATCCCTCCTCACACCTGTAGAAGGTCTGCAATCAAACGAGACAACACTGATTAGTACAATAACTAGCTATTGTTAATTTTTAATTGTGTAAAGGAGAAATTACTCAAAAGCTTCTGATCACCATCTCGGCCCTCGTGTGGCACAAGACACAGTCGATCATCTCCTCCGGCGGGGCCTAGGCAGCCAAGTAGTGCTCCCAGCTCAATCCTAGCTGTGGAAGCTGACCCTCACCGGGCAACGTGACAAACCCTGGGAAATTTTGCCGGCAAAGCACACCAAGGACGCTGTTGGGCCTGCGGACTCCACTGGCGTGTAGCCAACCCCTGCAGTATGACAAGGCCAACGCATTAGATATTTGAAGAAACGTGAAGGCAAAAGGTACAAAAAAGAGTAAATGCACTTACTTCTCCCCATCAGGCCTAATCACCGGCCTCTGCTCGTGGGTCGCCGGCAGGGGCGGGAGCTGTGTACCACCACGCTGGTACACGGTGACCCCCTCAACCACCTCGCCCTCACTATCAGTAAACTGATCCCCGCCACCATCAGCATGGCCACTTGGCCCCTCAGGCGGATCTGGCCAGGTACCCCATCCGGACGTCTCCTGGGACGTAGCCTGATCCCCGTCCTGGTCCGGAGTCTCGTGGGCCGAAGTCTCGTGGGCCGAAGCCTCTGGGACCGGAGTCTCGTGGGCCGAAGGCCCGTCGACCCGAGGCTCGTGGTCTGGAGTCCCCGTAGCCTCCACCTCAGACGGGTCCACCCTAGCAGTCCTGTGCTCGGGTGAATGAGCTGGGGGTGGCGGCGAGGAAGGCGTAGCAGTCTGCCTACCTCTCCCGCGGCCACGTCCTCCACCTCTCTTCTTCCCTCCCCGACCTCCTCTCCCGGTGGACAACGACACCGACAAAGAAGCGCCCGCCGGTGTCCCCATACTCTCTATCAACGCTCTCCGGAGAGGTAGGGGTGGAATGGAAGTAGCCCTCCGGCGGGCCGCCGCCGAAGAAGTACCCGCGGAGCGCTCTGGACCCGCGCCCACCATCTTTCAACACCTGCCATGACAAAGAGTAAACGAAATTAGTACAATATAATCATGATCCACCGAGTGTCAAACTTTTTTCTTCACTTTTTTTGTAGCAAGATCATCATGATCCAAATTTTAACATCCATCTATCTATCTATATATCTACAAAAACCTACCAAAATTTGTTCTCTTCCATCCATCTATTTATCTACAAAACTACCCAATACTACACAAACAAAATATTCCAATGCATCTATCCATCTATTCATTCAAATGCATCTATCCATCTATCTACAAAAACTACACAATTCCATCCAAATGCATCAAGAAGGTTCTATCCAGGTCAAGAGGATTTCAAAACCATCAAGAAGGAATTTGCTGATTTTGCTCTTCTCATGAATGCCTTCGAAAACCCATATTCTATTGAAGATAGAGCTGATTTTGAACCTAAACAATGGTGGGGCACTCATGGAGTCAGCACAAAGCTATTGAAAAATTTAGCATTGAAGGTACTTGGGCAGCGTGCATCTTCCTCTTGTTGTGAAAGGAATTGGAGCACATATGGTTTCATCCATAGTGCTGCAAGAAACAAGCTAACACCTGCTTGAGCTGCTGATTTGGTGCACACACACAACAACCATCGCCTTCTTTCAAGGAATTCTAAAGCATATCAAACTGGGCCAAGCCGAATGTGGGATGTTGGGGGAGATGGAGTTGAGACTTTTGCTGGTGTTGGCATGCTAGAATCTGCAGATCTTTCACTTGAACCAGAATTGGAGGAGGAAATCATTGATTCTCTCACTTGAGTTTTAGTTTTAGTCTACTGCCATTTTCTCCATGAGAGAATGAGACCATCAGTCATTCTCTCCATTTATGTTTTATTGTCATGTAATGTACTTATGAGCTGCCTATTTCCCATTTGAACCGTTTGAGACTATGTGGCCATCTGCCCATCTGAGCCTTGTTATGCTCCTATTTATCATGTTCTTAGTGGACTGCTAAAAGCTGGACTATGTGTCTATGTCTATGTGAGCTTGTCAATTTGTTATTGTTTGTATTTGTAATACGGTGTTGAGATTGTTAAACCATTCTGCAATTGGGAGCGCAAATGGCATTGCAAATTGGGTAAGCAAAGCAAACATCTTTACTGTTTTCATGTGCTTGTATTGTCTTCCGGTTATGTCTTCTACTCTTCTAATCCGCTTTATTGTTTGATGTGTTTTGCAAGATGCAAGTTGCAATGACATGGGGGACAAGGATCAATCAAGCACTTCATTCATCGCATCAAACCACGGCCTAACCCTAGCACTTTCTAACAAAAAAATTCTAGTCTAACATTTTTTCTAACATTGCCCTCTAACAGATTCTAGTCTAACATTTTCTAACACATTGTTCTCTAACCTTTTCTAGTTTAAAATTCATCTAACAAGAATTATAAAAAAAAACTCACTGGAGGCTGGTCCGGGCTAGGGCAGCGGGAGACGGGGTCGGCCTGCTCCTCCCCACGCGCGGCATAGGGAGGCCGGGGGGGCCATGGCGGCTGCAGGGTGGGCGGGAGGAGGAGGCCGGGGCGGCGGGGTGGCGGCCGCGGACGGTGGGGCGGGGTGGCGGCCGCGGACGGTGGGGCGGGGTGGCGGCCGCGGACGGTGGGGCGGCGGCGCGGTGGATCTGCACTAGGGCGCGGTGGGGCGACGGGTCGTCGGCAGCGACGGGCGCGGTGGGGCGGTCGGTCAGCGGCGGCGACGGGCGCGGCGGGGCGGTGGGTCGTCGGTGGCGACGGGCGTGGCAGCGAGAGAGAGAGAGAGAGAGAGAGAGGGGAGTGGAGGGGCGCTGCGAGAGAGAGAGAGAGAGAGAGGCGCGGCGAGAGAGAGAGAGAGAGGGGCGCGGCGGCCGTTTCAAAGTGTTAGTGAAATTTTTCTTTGCCGTCCGCTAGCAGACGGCATATAGGCCGTCTGTTTGACCTAACCAGCCACGCGCTGCAGTGGGGCCCAGATTGGCTCTTTGCCGTCTGCTTTCTTGCTGGTTGCCGTCCACCTGCCTTTGCCGTCCGCTTTTTAGGCTCTTTGCCGTCTGCTAGCAGACGGCAAAGAGAGGACTGACGGCAAAATCCATCTTCACCATGAGGCCTTTCTTTGCCGTCTGCTTTCTGGAAGCGGACGGTAAAGACAATCCGTGCCGTCCGCTAGCAGACGGCAAAGAGAGGACTGATGGCAAATTCTCTGATTCCTGTAGTGTATACACAATGCATGAGAATGACAATAGTGCTCTCAGGACTGGTGCTTGTTTGAGAAGGTGATGACTCAACAATAAAAGTAAAATAACATAAAAGTAAATAGATAGACCCTTCGCAGAGGGAAGCAGGGATTTGCAGAGGTGCCAGAGCTCAAAGCTTAAATCAGAGATAAATATAATTTTGGGAGGTATGCCTTTCCAGTCAATGTCACGACTGAGAGTTTTCAATATCTTCCATACTAAACAAATTAGCGGCGGTTCCCAAGCGGTAAAGTAAAGTTTACTCCCCCTCCACCAACAAACAGAAGCCATGTCTAGCCGAATCCTCTGGTGCCCTCCGTACCAACTACTTTCCGGGGGAGTTTGTTTTATTATTTTGCAATTTTAATCATGGGACTGGGCATCCCGATTACCAGGCCCTCTCATGCAAGGACAAGTGAATAAACACTCATCATGAGAATAACCCGCTTAGCATGGAAGATATTGACCGCCCCTTGTCGCTTCATGAGCGGTACAGGCACACAAAACAGATGTTCATTTGAATATTTAGAGGTGGCACATGCAAATTTACTTAGAACGGCAGGGTAATACCGCATATGGGTAGATATAGTGGACTCATCTGGAATAACTTTGATTTAAGGATTTTGATGCACAAGCAGTATTCCCGCTTAGTACAGGCGAAGGCTAGCAAATAGGTTGAGAAGCGACCAACTAGAGAGTGAAAATGGTCATAATCATGCATTATGAATAATCAACATTGAATACTAGCATGAGTAGGATATAAGCAACATGAACATAAATATCATGGTGGCTATGTTGGTTTTGAATCAACTACATGCGTGAACATGTGCCAAGTCAAGCCACTTGAAACATTCAGAGGAGGATACCATATCATCATACTACATCACAATCATTTTAATGCATGTTGACACCCAAGATAAATCATTATCCACTCCTAGCTACTTAAGCATGGCATGAGCAACTATATTCTCTAATTGTCATCATAAACATGTTTAATCATAATATGCTGAATCATGGATACTGAGTTAAACATATTTACAAAAACAAAAACAAGTTGAGTTCATACCCGCTTTTCCTTGCCACAGTCACTTCATCAAATTATCGTCATTATTGCCTTTCACTTGCACGACCGAATGATATGAAAATAATAATAGTGCAAGAGTGTCGTGGACTAAGCTGGAATCTACAAACATTTTATTCAAAGGAGAAGACAAGGTAATATGGGCTCTTTGTTAGATCAATAATAATGCTTATGAGAGCCACTTAACATTTTCATCGTGGTCTTCTCCTCACAAAGAATCAACGAAAGAAAATAATTTCAGAGAAACACACTGAAATATTTTTGGAGTTTTTAGTTTTTCTCAAGGAAGCAAATTAAAGAAGACAAAACAAAAATGAGAAAAACTATTTACACGGGAAAGCTCCCAACAAGCAAAAGAAGAAACGGGAAATCTTTTTGGGTTTTCTTTTAATACTACAACTAATTAAACTAGAAAGAAAAAATGAAAAGAAGCGAGAAATATTTTTGGATTTTCTCAAAGTTTTTCAAACACACAAGAAGAAAGCGAGAAAATAAAACTAACATGGATCATACAATGAAAAAGTATGAACACCGACAACTGGAACGAAATATGTGAACATGAATGTAATGTCGGTGAGAGATACGTACTCTCCCAAGCTTAGGCTCTTGGCCTAGCTTGGTAATCACCATCCGTAGTAGCCATCCGGTCCCATATGAAAGTGTTGAGGCGGCGGCACTCGAGCGTCCCAATCCTGGGCCTCCTCCTCTGCCGCTGCCAATGCTTTCCGGTAAGCAACGATGCCCGGTGGCATAACAGTATATCCATTCCTGGCATGAGAATCAAACAAAGCAGGTGCAGGCAATGGAATAATATCACGAGTATCCTCACTAAAAACCAAGTTATAACGAATGTGGTGAGGAGGCTCAGGAGCATCAAGAAAGTGGTGATCCCGCATACACTGGTGATCTAAGTAAACTCGGGGCAACAAGTAATCATGTGGACGTATGTTAACACTAAAACATCTCGCTAAGCGAGTAGCATAAATACCACCATGAATTTTACCCTTAGTCCTATTAGTTTGCAAACGGTGTGCAACGATAGCTCCCAGGTTATAAGTGTTGTCATTATGCAGTGCGCGGCATAAAATGGCAAAGTCAGGTGCACATAGCGCACCACCTTGCTCTCTAGCAGTCAAGCATTTCCCTATGAATAAAGCAAAGTAATGAACAGCGGGAAATTGCAAGCTAGTGGCTCGGGCTTTCGACACGCCTCTTTCCTCTCCCACAGTTAAAGTGTGGAGGAAGCCCTCAAACTCCTCCGGTCGAGGCTCTCTTATTTCCCCATCAAAGGGCATCAAACATATCTCACAAAATTCAGCAAGCGATATCTGATGATGTTCAGCATATAAATCAAAGCGCACCGCAGGGGGTTCGAGCCTATTCAGGAAATGAAAGTTTTGCACAAAGGAATTCGTAAGGATGTGGTGCTGGTTACACTCATCTGTGAGGAAGTCGGTCAATCCGGCATTAGCAACAAATTGCGCGAACTCTTGGTAGAATCCGGCTTCGTTCATGAAGGCATTGTGCGGCCATTTGCACTGCCGGACCTCCGTCCTACGCGGAATGTTGAGGTCACTGTCCGAGGAGTCCCCAAGGACTCCCTTGGAGTTCTGCTTCGAGGAACTCCTCCGGAAGAAATTCATTTTCTCTACGAACAAATTTCTGAATTTTTTGGGCCACCAAATGATGTTAACAAAACTTCACAAGGTTGATAGCAACTACTCATATGAATGTCTAGAGGCCATATCAAGCATTCAAACTACTTGGAACTCAAAGAATTCAACATGCAAGCTCATTTTCAGTAGCACCAAGAGCAGCTAATTATGCAAAATATAATCCACTAGAACAAAAACAAATTGGAGCCATAGAGGAGTCACATACCATGGAGCAATCCCCCAAAACGGTTTCGGAAATGGAGCTCCGAGCAAAGAGATCGAAAATCTCAGGCTTGGGAGCAAGAACACGAGAGAGAGAGAGAGAGAGAGAGAGAGAGAGCTACCAGGAATTTTTGCTATAGGTAAGAGATGAAGTGGGCTGAAGGAATAAGTGAGGGGGTCCCTGTGGGGCCCACAAGCCACCACCTCGTGGGCACCTGGGGCATCCCCCTGGAATGTTTTCAGTACCAAAAATTCTTAAATATTCTATAAAAATTCATGTAAAAATTTCTGATCATTTTGAGCACTTTCATTTTTGGGCACCTTTTTATTGCACGGATAATTCAGAAAACATGATAATCATGGCATTTTATTGCATTTAACTAAAGATAACAGAAAGCAAAAAGTGGGTACAGAAGGTTGTGCTTACTAAATTCATCGACCACATGTCCCTCAAAAAGAATCCATTAATAAGGTTGATCAAGTCTTATTAACAAACTATTCCCGAGTAACATGAAACCGAAGAATCTTCGTAGAACACTAGGTTACCTCAACGGGGATATGCATCTCCCCAATTATAAGTGTTTCATATTTCTTTTTGACAGTAGGAAGAGGGAGTTGAAAACTTTCAATAGTAATTGTGGGAGTCTTTTCAATAACATGAATACCGTGTACTTGAAATTGTTTCTTCGGAAAGTGCACCGTATGTTCATTACCATTGATATGAAAAGTGACCTTGCTTTTGTTGCAATCAATAACAGCCCCTGCAGTATTCAAAAAGGGCCTACCAAGGATAATCGACATGTTGTCATCCTCGGGCATATCAAGTATCACAAAGTCTGTTAAGATAGTAACATTTGCAACTACAACGGGCATATCCTCACAAACACCAATAGGTATGGCAGTTGATTGGTCAACCATTTGCAATGATATTTCAGGTGGAGTGAGTTTATTCAAATCAAGCCTTTTATATAAAGAGAAAGGCATAACGCTAACACCGGCTCCTAAATCACACAAAGCAGTTTTGACATAATTTCTTTTAATGGAGCATGGTATAGTTGGTATTCCTGGATCTCCTAGTTTCTTAGGTACTCCATCCTTAAAAGAATAGTTTGCAAGCATGGTGGAAATTTCAGCTTCAGGTATTTTTCTTTTATTAGTGACAATATCTTTTATGTATTTAGCATATGGGGCCATCTTTAAAATATCAGTCAAACGAGTACGCAAAAAGACTGGCCTAAGCATTTCAGCAAAGCGTTCAAATTCTTCCTCATCCTTATTCTTAGATGGTTTAGGAGGAAAGGGCATGGGTTTTTGAATGAATGGTTCTCTTTCTTTACCATATTTTGTAGCAACGAAGTCTCTTTTATCATAACGTTTGTTTTTAGGAGGTGGGTTATCAAGATCAACAGTAGGTTCTATTTCAACATCATTATCAGGTTCTTTGTCATTATTTGGTTGAGCATCCACATGAGCATCATCATTATCATTATCATTATCATTAGGTGAATGTTCATTACCAGATTGTGTTTCAGCATCGGAAATAGAAACATCATTATTATCTTCAGAGGATTTTTCTACCTCAGGTTCACTAGAAGTATGCAAAGTCCTATCATTTTTATTTTTATTTTTAGATGGACTAGGTGCATCAACATTAATTCTTTGAGAGTCTTGTTCAATTCGTTTAGGGTGACCTTCAGGATAAAGTGGCTCCTGAGTCATTCTACCTCCTCTAGTCATTACTCTAATAGCATGATCATTCATATTGTTATTCATTTCATTGAGCAATTCACTTTGAGATTTAGCAACTTGTTCTAGTTGGGTTTGGACCATGGAAACATGTTTACCTACACCTTTGACATCATTAGCAATTCTAAAGAACAAGTCACTCAAGCGATCTATCATGTAGGCATTACGTTTCAACTGTTTCATAACATAAGCATTGAAATGATCTTGCTTAATAATGTAGTTGTAAAATTCATACAAGTATTGACTAGGAGGTTTATTGTAAGGAATATCACCTTCATCAAACTTTATAAGAGAATTTACCTCAATCACCTATGTTGGTGTGTCAAGACCATGTATTTCTTCAATAGGTTGTAAATTCTTAACATCTTCAGCTTTAATACCTTTTTCCTTCATACATTTCTTTGCTTCTTGCATATCTTCAGGACTGAGAAATAAAATACCTCTCTTCTTCGGAGTTGGTTTAGGTAGTGGTTCGGGAAGTGTCCAATCATTATCATTCTTCAATATATTATTCAATAGTTCTTCAGCTTGTTCAATAGTTCGTCATTTGAAAACACAACCAGCACAACTATCTAGGTAGTCCCTAGAAGCATTGGTTAGTCCATTATAGAAAATATCAAGTATTTCATTTTTCTTAAGAGGATGATCAGGCAAAGCATTAAGCAATTGGAGAAGCCTCCCCCAAGCTTGAGGGAGATTCTCTCCTTCAATTTGCACAAATTTAAATATTTCCTGTAAGGCAGCTTGTTTCTTATGAGCAGGAAAATATTTTTCAGAGAAGTAATAAATCATATCCTGGGGACTACGCACACAACCAGGAGCAAGAGTATTAAACCATATCTTAGCATCACCCTTTAACAAGAAAGGGAATAATTTGAGGATATAGTAATAGCAAATTTTTTCCTCATGAGCAAACAGGGTGGCTATATCATTTAATTTAGTAAGATGTGCCACAACGATTTCAGTTTCATAACCATGGAAAGGATCAGATTCAACCAAAGTAATTAACTCAGGATCAACAGAGAATTC